>JANCRA010000008.1:22636234-28346956 GCA_024362935.1 Setophaga petechia
ACTGGAGGGAAAGACAGGAGAGGGGCAAGGGTCTTACCTTCCGTTTCCAAAAGGTGACTTGTACTTGAGGGAAAGAGAGGAGAGGGGCAAGGGTCTTACCTTCCATTTCCAACAGGTGACTGGTACTTGAGGGAAAGAGAGGAGAGGGGCAAGGGTCTTACCTTCCATTTCTAAAAGGTGACTTGTAGTTTATGGAAAAAGAGGAGAGGGGCAAGGGTCTTACCTTCCACGTCCAAAAGGTGACTTGTACTTGAGGGAAAGAGAGGAGAGGGGCAAGGGTCTTACCTTGCATTTCCAAAAGGTGACTTGTACTTGAGGGAAAGAGAGGAGAGGGGCAAGGGTCTTACCTTCCATATCCAAAAGAGGAGTTGTACTTGAGGCAAAGAGAGGAGAGGGGAAAGGGTCTTTCCTTCCATTTCCAAAAGGTGACTTGTACTTGAGGGAAAGAGAGAAGAGGGGCAAGGGTCTTACCTTCCATTTCTAAATGGTGACTTGTAATTGAGGGAAAGAGAAGAGGGGGGCAAGGGTTTTACCTTCCATTTCCAAAAGAGGAGTTGTACTTGAGGGAAAGAGAGGAGAGGGGTAAGGGTCTTACCTCCCATTTCCAAAAGGTGACTTGTACTTGAGGGAAAGAGAGGAGAGGGGCAAGGGTCTTACCTTCCATTTCCAAAAAGTGACTTGTACTTGAGGGAAAGAGAGGAGAGGGGCAAGGGTCTTACCTTCCATTTCAAAAAGGTGACTTGTACTTGAAGGAAAGAGAGGAGAGGGGCAAGGGTCTTACCTTCCATTTCCAAAAGGTGACTTGTACTTGAGGGAAAGAGAGGAGGGGGGCAAGGGTTTTACCTTCCATTTCCAAAAGAGGAGTTGTACTTGAGGGAAAGTAAGGAGAGGGGCAAGGGTCTTACCTCCCATTTCCAAAAGGTGACTTGTACTTGAGGGAAAGAGAGGAGAGGGGCAAGGGTCTTACCTTCCATTTCCAAAAGAGGAGTTGTACTTGAGGGAAAGAGAGGAGAGGGGCAAGGGTCTTACCTTCCATTGCAAAAAGGTGACTTGTACTTGAAGGAAAGAGAGGAGAGGGGCAAGGGTCTTACCTTCCATTTCCAAAAGGTGACTTGTACTTGAGGGAAAGAGAGGAGAGGGGCAAGGGTTTTACCTTCCATTTCCAAAAGGTGTCTTGTACTTGAGGGAAAGAGAGGAGAGGGGCACGGGTCTTACCTTCCGTTTCCAAAAGGTGACTTGTACTTTAGGGAAAGAGAGGAAAGGGGCTAGGGTCTTACCTTCCATTTCTAAAAGGTGACTTGTATTGAAGGAAAGAGAGAAGAGGGGCTAGGGTCTTACCGTCCATTTCCAAAACGTGACTTGTAGTTTACGGAAAGAGAGGAGAGGGGCAAGGGTCTTACCTTCCATTTCCAACAGGTGACTTGTACTTGAGGGAAAGAGAGAAGAGGGGCAAGGGTCTTACCTTCCATTTCCAAAAGGTGACTTGTAGTTTACGGAAAAAGAGGAGAGGGCAAGGGTCTTAACTTCGATTTCCAAAAGGGGACTTATACTTGAAGGAAAGAGAGGAGAGGAGCAAGGGTCTTACCTTCCATTTCCAAAAGGTGACTTGTACTTGAGGGAAACAGAGGAGAGGGGCAAGGGTCTTACCTTCCATTTCCAAAAGGTGACTTGTACTTGAGGGAAAGAGAGGAGAGGGGCAAGGGTCTTACCTTCCATTTCCAAAAGGTGACTTGTACTTGAGGGAAAGAGAGGAGAGGGGCAAGGGCCTTACCTTCCATTCCCAAAACGTTACTTGTAGTTTACGGAAAAAGAGGAGAGGGGCAAGGGTCTTACCATCCATTTCTAAAAGGGGACTTGTACTTGAGGGAAAGAGAGGAGAGGGGCAAGGGTGCTACCTTCCATTTCCAAAAGGTGACTTGTACTTGAGGGAAAGAGAGGAGAGGGGCAAGGGTCTTTCCTTCTATTTACAAACGGCAATTAGTACTTGAGGGAAAGAGAGAAGTGGGGAAAGGGTCTTACCTTCCATTTCCAAACGGCCATCTGAACTTGAGGGAAAGACAGGAGAGGGGCAAGGGTCTTACCTTCCGTTTCCAAATGGTGACTAGTACTTGAAGGAAAGAGAGGAGAGCGGCAAGGGTCTTACCTTCCATTTCCAAAAGGTGACTTGTACTTGAGGGAAAGAGAGGAGAGGGGCAAGGGTCTTACCTTCCATTTCCAAAAGGTGACTTGTACTTGAGGGAAAGAGAGGAGAGGGGCAAGGGTCTTACCTTCCATTTCCAAAAGGTGACTAGTACTTGAAGCAAAGAGAGGAGAGGGGCAAGAGTCTTACCTTCCATTTCCAAAAGGTGACTTGTACTTGAGGGAAAGAGAGGAGAGGGCCAAGGGTCTCACCTTCCATTTCCAACAGGTGACTTGTACTTGAGGGAAGGAGAGGAGAGGGGCAAGGGTCTTACCTTCCATTTCCAAAAGGTGACTTGTAGTTTACGGAAAAAGAGGTGAGGGGCAAGGGCCTTACCTTCCATTTCCAAAAGGTGACTTGTACTTGAGGGAAAGAGAGGAGAGGGGCAAGGGTCTTACCTTCCATTTCCAAAAGAGGAGTTGTACTTGAGGGAAAGAGATGAGAGGGGCAAGGGTCTTAGATTCCATTCCAAAAGGTGACTTGTACTTTAGGGAGAGAGAGGAGATAGGCAAGGGTCCTACCTTCCATTTCCAAAAGGTGACTTGTACTTGAGGGAAAGAGAGGAGAGGGGCAAGGGACTTATCTTCCACGTCCAAAAGGTGACTTGTGCTTGAGGGAAAGAGAGGAGAGGGGCAAGGGTCTTACCTTCCATTTCCAAAAGGTGACTTGTACTTGAGGGAAAGAGAGGAGAGGGGCAAGGGTCTTACCGTCCATTTTCAAAAGGTGACTTGTACTTGAAGGAAAGAGAGGAGAGGAGCGAGGGTCTTACCTTCCATTTCCAAAAGGTGACTTGTACTTGAGGGAAAGAGAGGAGAGGGACAAGGGTCTTACCTTCCATTTCCAAAAGGTGACTTGTACTTGAGGGAAAGAGAGGAGAGGGGCAAGGGTCTTACCTTCCATTTCCAACAGGTGACTGGTACTTGAGGGAAAGAGAAGAGAGGGGCAAGTGTCTTACCTTCCATTTCCAAAAGAGGAGTTGTAATTTACGGACAAAGAGGAGAGGGGCAAGGGTCTTACCTTCCATTTCCAACAGGTGACTTGTACTTGAGGGAAAGAGAGGAGAGGGGCAAGGGTCTTACCTTCCATTTCCAAAAGGTGACTTGTACTTGAGGCAAAGAGAGGAGAGGGGCAAGGGTCTTACCTTCCATTTCCAAAAGGTGACTTGTACTTGAGGCAAAGAGAGGAGAGGGGCAAGGGTCTTACCTTCCACTTCGAAAAGGTGACTTGTAGTTTAAGGAAAAAGAGGAGAGGGGCAAGGGTCTTACCTTCCATTTCCAAAAGGTGACTTGTACTTGAGGGAAAGAGAGGAGAGGGGCAAGGTTCTTACCTTCCATTTCCAAATGGCAATTTGTACTTGAGGGAAGGAGAGGAGACGGCCAAGGGTCTTACCTTCCCTCTCTTTCCCTGAGGTACAAATTGCCATTTGCACGTGGAAGGTAAGACCCTTGCCCCACCCCAATTTTTCCGTAAATTACAAGTCACCTTTTGGAAATGGAAGGTAAGACCCTTGCCCCTCTCCTCTCTTTCCCTCAAGTACAAGTCACCTTTTGGAAATGGAAGGTAAGACTCTTGCCCCTCTCCTCTCTTTCCCTCAAGTACAAGTCACCTTTTGGAAATGGAAGGTAAGACCCTTGCCCCTCTCCTCTCTTTCCTTCAAGTACTAGTCACCTTATGGAAACGGAAGGTAAGACCCTTGCCCCTCTCCTGTCTTTCCCTCAAGTTCAAATGGCCGTTTGGAAATGGAAGGTAAGACCCTTGCCCCACTTCTCTCTTTCCCTCAAGTACTAATTGCCGTTTGTAAATATAAGGAAAGACCCTTGCCCCTCTCCTCTCTTTCCCTCAAGTACAAGTCACCTTTTGGAAATGGAAGGTAGCACCCTTGCCCCTCTCCTCTCTTTCCCTCAAGTACAAGTCCCCTTTTAGAAATGGATGGTAAGACCCTTGCCCCTCTCCTCTTTTTCCGTAAACTACAAGTCACCTTTTGGGAATGGAAGGTAAGACCCTTGCCCCTCTACTCTCTTTCCCTCAAGTACAAGTCACCTTTTGGAAATGGAAGGTAAGACCCTTGCCCCTCTCCTCTCTTTCCCTCAAGTACAAGTCACCTTTTGGAAATGGAAGGTAAGACCCTTGCCCCTCTCCTCTCTTTCCCTCAAGTACAAGTCACCTGTTGGAAATGGAAGGTAAGACCCTTGCCCCTCTCCTCTCTTTCCCTCAAGTACAAGTCACCTTTTGGGAATGGAAGGTAAGACCCTTGCCCCTCTCCTCTGTTTCCCTCAAGTACAACTCCTCTTTTGGAAATAGAAGGTAAGACCCTTGCCCCTCTCCTCTCTTTCCCTCAAGTACAAGTCACCTTTTGGAAGTCGAAGGTACGACCCTTGAACCTCTTTTCTCTTTCCCTCAAGTACAAATTGCCATTTGGAACTGGAAGGCAAGACCCTTGACCTTCTCCTCTCTTTCCCTCAACTACAAGTCATCTTTTGGAAATGCAAGTTAAGGCCCTTGCCCCTCTCCTCTCTGTCCCTACACTACAAGTCCCCTTTTGGGAATGGAAGGTAAGACCCTTGCCCCTCTCCTCTCTTTCCCTCAAGTACAAATTGCAATTTGGAAATGGAAGGTAAGGCCCGTGCCCCTCTCCTCTCTTTCCCTCAAGTACAAGTCACTTTTTGGAAGTGGAAGGTAAGACCCTTGCCCTTCTCCTCTCTTTTCCTGAAGTACAAGTAACCCTTTGCAAATGGAAGGTAAGACCCTAGCCCCTCTCCTCTCTGTCCCTAAAATACAAGTCACCTTTTGGAAATGGAAGCTAAGACCCTTACCCCTCTCCTCTCTTCCCCTAAATTACAAGTCATTTTCTGGAAATCCAAGTTAAGACCCTTGCCCCTCACCTCTCTTTCCCCCAAGTACAAGCCACCATTTGGATATGAGAGGTGCAAGGGTCTTACCTTCCATTTCCCAAAGGAGACTTGTAGTTGAGGGAAAGAGAGGAGAGGGGCAAGGGTCTTACCTTCCACGTCCAAATGGCAATTTGCACTTGAGGGAATGAGAGGAGAGGGGCAAGAGTCTTACCTTACATGTCCAAACAGCAATTTGTACTTGACGGAAAGAAAGGTGAGGGGCAAGGGTCTAACCCTCCATTTCCAAATGGCGATTTGTACTTGAGGGAACGATAGGAGAGGGGCAAGGGTCTTACCGTCCATGTCCAAATGGAAATTTGTAAATGAGGGAAACATAGGAGAGGGGCAAGGCTCCTACCTTCCATGTCTAAATGGCAATTTCTACTTGAGTTAAAGAAAGGAGAGGGGCACAGGTCTTAACTTACATGCCCTTACGGCAATTTGTACTTGAGGGAAAGAGAGGAGGGGGGCAAGGGTCTTTACTTCCATTTCCAAATGGTAACTTCTAGTTAGGGAAAAGAGAGTACAGGGGCAAGGGTCTTACCTTCCAAGACCAAATGGCAATTTGTACTTGAGGGAAAGAGAGGAGAGGGGTAAGGGTCTTACCTTGCATTTCCAAAAGGCGACTTGTAGTTGAGGTAAAGAGCAAAGAGGGGCAAGGGTCTTACCTTCCATGTCCAAATGGCAATTTGTACTAGAGGGAAAGAGAGGAGAGGGGCAAAGGTCTTACCTTCTATTTTGAAAAGATGATTTTTACTTGAGGGAAGGAGAGAAGAGGGGCAAGGGTCTTGCTTTCCATTTCTAAAAGGTGACTTGTAGTTAAGGGAAAGAGAGTTCAGGGGCAAGGGTCTTACCTTCCATTTCCAAAAGGCGACTAGTAATTGAGGGAAAGAGAGGAGAGGGGCAAGGGTCTTACCTTCCGTTTTCAAATGGCAATTTGTACTTGACGGAAGAGAGGGGAGGGGCAAGGGTCTTACCTTCCCTTTCCAAAAGGTGACTTGTACTTGAGGGAAAGAGAGGAGAGAGGCAAGGGTCTTACCTTCCACATCCAAAAGGTGACTTGTACTTGAGGGAAAGAGAGGAGAGGGGCAAGGGTCTTACCTTCCACTTCCAAAAGGCGACTTGTACTTGAGGGAAAGAGAGAAGAGGGGCAAGGGTCTTACCTTCCACTTCCAAAAGGTGACTTGTACTTGAGGGAAAGAGAGGAGAGGGGCAAGGGTCTTACCTTCCATTTCCAAAAGGTGACTTGTACTTGAGGGAAAGAGAGCAGAGGGGCAAGGGTCTTACCATCCATTTCCAAAAGAGGAGTTGTACTTGAGGGAAAGAGAGGAGAGGGGTAAGAGTCTTACCTTGCATTTCCAAAAGGCGACTTGTAGTTGAGGGAAAGAGCAAAGAGGAGCAAGGGTCTTACCTTCCATGTCCAAATGGCAATTAGTACTAGAGGGAAAGAGAGGAGAGGGGCAAGGGTCTTACCTTCCATTTCCAAAAGTTGTCTTGTAGTTAATGGAAAGAGAGGAGAGGCCATTGGTCTTACCTTCCATTTCCTAATGGCAATATGTACTTGAGGGAAAGAGAGGAGGGGAGCAGGAGTCTTATCTTCCATTTCCAAGAGGCGACTTGCAGTTAAGGGAAAGAGAGGAGAGGGGCAAAGGTCTTACCTTCTATTTTGAAAAGATGATTTTTACTTGAGGGAAGGAGAGGAGAGGGGCAAGGGTCTTGCTTTCCATTTCCAAAAGGTGACTTGTAGTTAAGGGAAAGAGAGTTCAGGGGCAAGGGTCTTACCTTCCATTTCCAAAAGGCGACTAGTAATTGAGGGAAAGAGAGGAGAGGGGCAAGGGTCTTCCCTTCCGTTTCCAAACGGCAATTTATACTTGAGGGAAAGAGAGGAGAGGGGCAAGGGTCTTACCTTCCATTTCCAAACGGCAATTTATACTTGAGGGAAAGAGAGGAGAGGGGCAAGGGTCTTACCTTCCGTTTCCAAAAGCCGACTTGTACTTGAGGGAAAGAGAGAAGAGGGGCAAGGGTCTTACCTTCCACTTCCAAAAGGTGACTTGTACTTGAGGGAAAGAGAGGAGAGGGGCAAGGGTCTTACCTTCCATTTCCAAAAGGTGACATGTAGTTTACGGAAAAAGAGGAGAGGGGCAAGGGTCTTACCTTCCATGTCCAAAAGGTGACTTGTACTTGAGGGAAAGAAAGGAGAGGTTCAAGGGCCTTACCTTCCATTTCCAGATAGCAATATTTCCTTGGGGGAAAGAGAGGAGAGGGGCAAGGGTCTTACCTTCCATTTTCAAAAGGTGACTTGTACTTGAGGGAAAGGGAGGAGAGGGGCAAGGGTCTCCCTGTCTCTGTATCTCTGTTTCCCCCTTTTCTTTATACCCCCTGGGACCGAAGGGCACCCACACTGAACCCTCCTGGTTCTGAGGTCTTGCCTCCCCCCCTGGAGTGCAGTCTCTGTATCTCATGGGAACAATCCCTGGGTACCGAAAAAAAGAGTCCAGCAAAAATGCCACTCCATCTTCTCTGTTCCTGCAACATCTCTCTGTCTTTTGCCAGACCCTCATCACAGGCTATTTCCTTCTCCATGCTCTACTCTTATCTCTCTTCTAGGAAGGGGTAATTTTCTGCAACGTTTTCATTGTCCACAAAGGGTTAAAACTCTTACCAGCAGCTGGACTTCTCGTCACGCTGTCCCCCCTTCGCTGCAGCAGCCCATGATAGAATATTCCAAGATAACAGTCCCAGGCACGACATTCTCTCTCCACGGGTGGGTGGGGGGGGGGAGGGGCTGCCCGATAGCTCCTGGTACTTCTTTTTTCTACCCTTCTACTCCTCAGGGTCAGGCCTACTTCTCCCGGGCCACATGGCTTTTCCCCTGCCTTGCCCAGCAGGAGACACCGGGATGGGTAAGGTCCGACCTGCTCCTCTGCTGGAACCCAAAAGGAACTTCCCCGGCAAGTGCTCTGGCTTTAACCCCTATCTGTGTTCTCAGAGGTGTGTCCAAATGTCTCCAGTGGCCACACCAGGGGCCAATATTAAAATCCGAACACCTATTGGTCACAGCATATCCCAGATATCCCGTTTCCGGCCTAACTACCACAGTTGTCCTTTCCTTTTTTTTGGGTGTTTTTTTTTTTTTTTTCTTACTTTACTGTCCCCTAATGACTTTTGGAAATTTCATACTCTTCCTGAAGCACAAATTCCACAGGTCAAGAGGGGTTCAGAAAGATTTCTGTTTTCTTGGTACAGGTTGACACTACATTCAAAGAGAGAACTTAATATTTTAGAACTCAATATTTTAGAACTCAGGGAGAGTTCAGGAGTTCACCAAACCTATAGATGCGTAGCTATTTTAGAGATAGCAGAATTTATTCTGAATTGTTTCCAGAACATAAATCTTAATCCTCCAGTTACTATGACATCAAGACCTTAACTTTCAATTGCTTTTGAAGGAACAGACAATGATCAAATTGGTAAATAAATGTACTTGGTTGGGAATAGTTAAAATAATAAATGAAATTCAACTAAAAAAAGTAATTAAAGTAGAAACCTGTTACTTGGCCAAGAGCTTTATAGTAACAAAGGTCACATTTCTACATTTGAAAAAGAGTGCAGAGAATCTATCTATGAATCTATCATCATGACGGAGGAATTTTTCTGATGCTATCAAGTTGCATTCCATTCTAACTCATCATTACTGCCTCTGCTGTTCTTATGCTTCATTTTGAGGTTGAAGCTGTGTTTCACTTTTTTAAATACTTAACAAAATCCTCTCATTTAAAGCACCAAATTAGAATTCAATACATGCATACTTCTTGTTAGAATAAAAAATATATTCACAAAACAATCCTGTACAAATAGATACCACAGCTTTTAGTGAAAGCTCTATTCTTTTAAGAAACAAAAACCAAACCCAAGCATCCATATGTTTCACCCTCTGAGATGTTGATTTGCTCTTTTATGCCATCATGTGAAAAAAAAAAAACAACACAACATGCTTCAGAATTCTGTTTATTTATCATCATGATGGGTTTACTCTCATTTCAAAGTCATAACAGGGGGAATTCTCTCACGACTTTCATAGTTATATCTCTGCCCTGTTCTGCAAGGTTTTCTAGGGGATGCATACTCTATTTTCAGTTTCAGCAGAGGAAAAGGAGAGAAGCTAAACCTTACTATAATCATGGACAATCTCAGATCACAAAAGCATGAAAAAATTGTAAATACCTCTCTTTTCACAGAGGCATATAGTCTACATATATTTTATCTTTGACAGATACTCAACATCATATGTTAAAACCACATGTTCATCAGAATTTGACTGAACATAATGAGTTTAAAAATGTCACACTAAAGGAGCCTGAAAAGATGCTATTTTCTCTCAGAAGGAGATCTGCTGCTAACTTGGATACTTTTATAACAGTGCCAGGAACTCCAGGGTAAAACGAATCTACTTGTCACTAGAGCAATAAGCATTTTTAATTCAAATACACATATGCTGTCATCTTATTGCAAAAGCTCCTGTACCTTCTTGGTGATTTCTCATGGGCACCTCCTCACAGCACTGACTCCTCCTTCTTCACAGTACAGCCAACAAACTCCAGCCCTCTTCACAGCACAACCAACAAACTCCAACTCTCCCCTCAACCATCTAACCCATTCTTTCGTAACACTCATCTTATTGGACACAGCTATGGCCCATTAAGGGCAGGCCTGTTCCTCATCTTTGGCGATTAGTACAGCTGCAATTCCTCAGGGGTAAGATTACCTTCTGCACTATTCTCTTATATTCTATCCCACCACAATTCCCCCTTTTCTTTTAATTAGAAAGTTGCAGCATCTCTGGAAAGAGATGTTTGAGTAAATTGATACTATAACATTTTCACATCTCTCACTTAGGACTAACAGTATACAAATGTTGAGGCAACACATCACAGCAAGAATATACATTTCTAAGTTCTGATTTAGTTTTGCTATTCACAGTCAAGAACATCAACCTAAGGCTTTTCATAAACTAATGTTATGTTTACTATCTTTTGCAGGGCCCTTTGCAAAAGATAGTAAACCCAGTACAAACATCTTTTGTGTAATTTCTATTTTACTCTGGACTGTGTCTGTGCGCTGACCTTGATTCATTGCTCAAATTTACATTACACTTACACTTCTTGAATATTGACAATATCAATAGCTGTACAACTTCATAAGGCAACTCACAAGAATAAAGGCTAGATATTAGGATAGTAACAACCTTTTGCACTATTCCTCCACACATGTACTTACTCTGCTTATGTTCGCCTATTTGCTACTAGCAATATAAGCATTAGATATATTTGATTTTGGAAATTGATATAATATTGAGATAAAAATGTTCATACCCTTCTTTGTTGCATTCCCTAAGTAGCTCTCTGTTTCTTACCTCTTCCCTGGTTGGAGTTTTTAAATATTTGATTTCTTTTTTTTAAAGGAACATCACAGGTTGCCGCAACATCTAAAGCAGTGCAACTACAGGTCTAGTTTTCTATTTAATTCCAACTATTAAAAGATTCAGGAATCACTCAGATGTCATGATGTGACAAGCTAATGGAATACAGTAGAACTGATGAAGAGAACACGAAGCTACAGAATTTTTCTCCCTCCTTTAGACAAATATCCCATACATATTTTCTGGCACACTGTTATCTCTGGAAACAAATTTTATACTTTGATACCATTCACTTGCTTTTCTGCGGCACTGATACTTTGAATAAAAGATAATATGAAATCATTTTTCTATTCTTTCTTATGTAAATAAATTCACAGATCATGATGAAAGTTAAATTTCATCTGGTCTAGATTCAGCTCTGCCCATTAGGAAGGAAAAGAAAAGGAAAAGCATATCCCCAAACCCAAAGTATCTTTATAGAAAAAAAGCTGAATGTTGTCTTTTCCTTTGAAGAAGATAAGAGCAACACTCAAATAATATCCCCTCTGATAAGGTTGCAAACTGTAAGAAGAGCTAGCTGTCAGCCTCGTCACCATCTGGAAAAGAACTGGCAGTAAAACATCTTCTCTAAGACTCTGGATGAATGGAGACAGGAGAGGGGAACAAAAAGGGGCAGAACCTGTCCTTGCCCTTGAGTTTTGCAGTAAGGCTCTATTTAAAACCCACTCATTCACAGTATTGTAAATATCATTTTCTGATCATTACGTTTTCAGCTCATAGGCAGAAATATAGCTGGGGAATTCTGGTTTTGATTGACATGCTACACTGCAGACAAAAGACTGCGCTGAAGCGACATTTAGTAGTTGAAATAACGCACTATTTTTTTTTTTTTAGTTTAAGGAGAAAATATACGTGCATATGAACAAAATAATACATGGTATAAGCTAAAAATATTTATAAGACACTTTAGAAACCTCTTTTCCAGAGGTCATCTAACATAGCTCTGGCAACAATAATAAGTAAATCACAGAAAATGAAGAAATTCATTGTTTACTAGTGACAGAATAAAGTTCTGGTTAGTGTGTATTCAAATAAATTTTATAAATTTCATATATTTCTGTATAGTGAGCTCATACAAGGCAAGTTATTCAAACACTTTCATAGTTCTGAACGCTTCACCTTGTATTCATTCAGAAGGGTGCCATAATTTATCAATCTAGAAAGACTAAATGGATAGACACACATATTTTTAAAGATTACTTGTACCCCTTTTTACTAGTATGGGATGATTAAGTTGAGATTACTTCTGTATTACATGGGAACACTAATACAGAACAGGTGGTATTTTTGTTTGGTTTATTTTGGTCTTTTTGTTTGGTTGGTTGTGTTATGTTACTTTTTTTTGAAATAAGCAGCACTAGAATAACTTCATTTATAAATGCTGATAAATGTCAGCTCTTTAGGTACTTTAGGCCATGACATAAAAATAGGAATTCTAGGATGATGTAAATTATTTTTCCCATGCATATTTTCAGTCTGTATTTCTATAAAGAAACATGAAGAATTTTAGTTTAACTTACTGTTGGCAAATTGCTGCTGTATCATAACACTCAAAACCTCTAACAACAACCATTACTAAATATGGCATGATACCTCTTCAAAGCCAAATAATAAAACCTTGAATCCCATATCAGTAGCCATATTTTTACTCTTTCTAGCTTAGTATCATCTGATAGTACAAAAAACACCGGAAACAGAGAAACTCTTTTGATTAATTTGGAGAGAAGAAAACAGAACTTAATATTAACTGTTGATGCTTAGGTTCTTTGAAAATTACAAGCACATTAAACTGTTGGACTACTGTTATTAAACTAATATTTCATTTATATTTTACAGTCCATGCTTTAGAAAAGCTTTATGAGTCTCCCAAAGGCTGGCTACTTAGCAGGGTAGATCATACTGCCTCGTAACTGCAAAACAAGTGACAATTTCTACTAGAGTATTGCTGACAGTAAGTTTGTGTATGTTATTGGGAAACTCAAACAGAAGGAGATAGTGAGATTTCTGTCTTTCCCAAAACATTTCTTCATTGCTGTCACCAATGGTCTTTCAGCAGCACAACCAATTAATTGTACTAAAGCCTTCTGCAGTAAGAGTTACTTTACTTCTCTCCTTGTTTGTCACCCATCAGTTACAGCTTGTGTTTTCAAACTATGACTGCTCTGGGGCATAGCCTAGCACACACTGGACCTTTGTGTAGTATCTACAACAGTGAGTGTCCAACCTGGCTGAGGATTACCTGTACCAATAATTATTTGGATGATGGCAAATCCAGCGCCTATGAGAGTTCCTTGAAAAAATATTAAAAAGAACAAAAAAAAAAAGACAATTACACTGGAGAAAAAGATGTAAATATTTTCCTCTGTTTCATTGATGGGATCTATTCAGTCAAATGGTGCATAAATAAGCATAGACACCACAGTTTATAAGACAAATGCTCTTACAAGAAATCAGAGCATCAAGTTAGAACATGAAATTTCATTCTTGGGGAAATCCCCAAGACCTTATAGCTACTTGTGCTTCAAATAGCCAAAAATCTATATTTCAAATATTGTTTTTCAGGCAGCATTTGAAAAAGATGTGTTATTTTGGAAAGAGCTTTTAATTCTTGCAAATGCCTGCAAACACATTTCCTGCATGTTATTTAAATTTAAATGTATGATACAGAAAAGGTAAATAAGCACATTTTCACAAAATCAAGCAGTTATAAACCTAGAGTTCCTTGTTCAAGATAAAAAAAAACCAATCCCGCTACTTAATGGTCTGACACTTATAAACAGCAAATCAAAACATGAAGATGGGGAAAGAAACAAGACACGTCTCTCCTGATTTAACAGCTTGGTGAAATTTATCTAGGTGGTTAAAGGGGGGTGTAAATTGCAGAAAATATTTGAACTTGAAGAGTTGAGACTGACTATAAATTTCTGGTTTTTTAAGAGAAAATCTATCCTTTGCTCTGAAAAGGTACTAGAAAGATGGGAAATCACTGTGCAAAACACCACTAACTGTGTGTTGTAGAGATCTGTCTATTGGGTTATGATTCCCAGCTACATAATGTATGATTCCCGTTAAGCCAAATCTCCCCAAGCTTCAGGTTTTACAAAAGATTTTATATAACAAGAGGATATCTATATTATACGTACATTATATTTATATTACACATGGTATTTATGCATGGAGGCTCTTGTATGGCGACAGCTGAAGCTTTTTAAAGAATACCTTGTGTGAGTGGGGCTAAAAAAGCAAAAACCTACGAAGTCAGAGTTGATTAAAAACCAGTTCCAGAAAAAAGCAGAACAAGTTCTTACCGTCCATTCCTAAAAGGCGGGGAGGCTAGGTGCTTGCCGTCCACTTCCAAATGCTCTGGAATAGAGAGAAAAAGACAAGGAGCCTCCGCACACAGGAGAGGAAAGAAGCAGGACTCCCAAAAGGAGAGGACAGGAGAGGTGAGGCAGAGGGGCAAGGGTCTTACCTTCCATTTCCAAACGGCAATTTGTACTACAGGGAAAGAGAGGAGAGGGGCAAGGGTCTTACCTTCCATTTCCAAAAGGTGACTTGAACTCGAGGGAAAGAGAGGAGAGGGGCAAGGGTCTTACCTTCAATTTCCAAAAGGTGACTTCTACTTGAGGGAAAGAGAGGAGAGGGGCAAGGGTCTTACCTTCCATTTCCAAAAGGTGACTTGTGCTTGAGGGAAAGAGAGGAGAGGGGCAAGGGTCTTACCTTCGATTTCTAAAAGGTGACTTGTACTTGAGGGAAAGAGAGAAGAGGGGCAAGGGTCTTACCTTCCATTTCCAACAGGTGACTTGTACTTGAGGGAAAGAGAGGAGAGGGGCAAGGGTCTTACCTTCCATTTCCAACAGGTGACTTGTACTTGAGGGAAAGAGAGGAGAGGGGCAAGGGTCTTACCTTCCATTTCCAAAAGGTAACTTGTAATTGAAGGAAAGAGAGGAGAGGGGCAAGGGTCTTACCTTCCATTTCCAAACGGCAATTAGTACTTGAGGGAAAGAGAGAAGAGGGGCAAGGGTCTTACCTTCCATTTCCAAACGGCCATTTGTACTTGAGGGAAAGACAGGAGAGGGGCAAGGGTCTTACCTTCCGTTTCCAAAAGGTGACTTGTACTTGAGGGAAAGAGACAATAGGGGCAAGGGTCTTACCTTCCACGTCCAAAAGGTGACTTGTACTTGAGGGAAAGAGAGGAGAGGGGCAAGGGTCTTACCTTCCATTTCCAAAAGGTGACTTGTACTTGAGGGAAAGAGAGGAGAGGGGCAAGGGTCTTACCTTCCATTTCCAACAGGTGACTGGTACTTGAGGGAAAGAGAGGAGAGGGGCAAGGGTCTTACCTTCCATTTCCAAAAGGTGACTTGTAGTTTACAGAAAAAGAGGAGAGGGGCAAGGGTCTTACCTTCCACTTCCAAAAGGTGACTTGTACTTGAGGGAAAGAGAGGAGAGGGGCAAGGGTCTTACCTTCCACTTCCAAAAGGTGACTTGTACTTGAGGGAATGAGAGGAGAGGGGCAAGGGTCTTACCTTCCATTTCCAAAAGGTGACTTGTACTTGAGGGAAAGAGAGGAGAGGGGCAAGGGCCTTACCTTCCACTTCCAAAAGGTGACTTGTACTTGAAGGAAAGAGAGGAGAGGGGCAAGGGTCTTACCTTCCATTTCCAAAAGGTGACTTGTACTTGAGGGAAAGAGAGGAGAGGGGCAAGGGTCTTACCTTCCATTTCCAAAAGAGGAGTTGTACTTGAGGGAAAGAGAGGAGAGGGGCAAGGGTCTTACCTTCCATTTCCAAAAGGTGACTTGTACTTGAGGGAAAGAGAGGAGAGGGGCAAGGGTCTTACCTTCCATTTCCAAAAGGTGACTTGTAGTTTACGGAAAAAGAGGAGAGTGGCAAGGGTCTTACCTTCCATTTCCAACAGGTGACTTGTACTTGAGGGAAAGAGAGGAGAGGGGTAAGGGTCTTACCTTGAATTTCCAAAAGGTGACTTGTACTTGAGGGAATGAGAGGAGAGGGGCAAGGGTCTTACCTTCCATTTCCAAAAGGTGACTTGTACTTGAGGGAAAGAGAGGAGAGGGGCAAGGGTCTTACCTTCCATTTCCAAAAGGTGACTTGTACTTGAGGGAAAGAGAGGAGAGGGGCAAGGGTCTTACCTTCCATTTCCAAAAGAGGAGTTGTACTTGAGGCAAAGAGAGGAGAGGGGCAAGGGTCTTACCTTCCATTTCCAAAAGGTGACTTGTACTTGAGGGAAAGAGAGGAGAGGGGCAAGGGTCTTACCTTCCATTTCCAAAAGGTGACTTGTACTTGAGGGAAAGAGAGGAGAGGGGCAATGGTCTTACCTTCCATTTCTAAAAGGTGACTTGTACTTGAGAAAAAGAGAGAAGAGGGGCAAGGGTCTTACCTTCCATTTCCAAAAGAGGAGTTGTACTTGAGGGAAAGAGAGGAGAGGGGCAAGGGTCTTACCTTCCATTTCCAAAAGGTGAATTGTACTTGAGGGAAAGAGAGGAGAGGGGCAAGGGTCTTACCTACCATTTCCAAAAGGTGACTTGTACTTGAGGGAAAGAGAGGAGAGGGGCAAGGGTCTTACCTTCCATTTCCAAAAGAGGAGTTGAACTTCAGGCAAAGAGAGGAGAAGGGCAAGCGTCTTACCTTCCATTTCCAAAAGGTGACTTGTACTTGAGGGAAAGAGAGGAGAGGGGCAAGGGTCTTACCTTCCATTTCCAAAAGGTGACTTGTACTTGAGGGAAAGAGAGAAGAGGGGCAAGGGTCTTACCTTACATTTCTAAAAGGTAACTTGTACTTGAGGGAAAGAGAGAAGAGGGGCAAGGGTCTTACCTTCCATTTCCAAAAGGTGAGTTGTACTTGAGGCAAAGAGAGGAGAGGGGCAAGGGTCTTACCTTCCATTTCCAAAAGGTGACTTGTACTTGAGGGAAAGAGAGGAGAGGGGCAAGGGTCTTACCTTCCATTTCAAAAAGGTGACTTGTACTTGAAGGAAAGAGAGGAGAGGGGCAAGGGTCTTACCTTCCATTTCCAAAAGGTGACTTGTACTTGAGGGAAAGAGAGGAGAGGGGCAAGGGTCTTACCTTCCATTTCCAAAAGGTGACTTGAACTTGAGGGAAAGAGAGGAGAGGGGCAATGTTCTTACCTTCCATTTCCAAAAGGTGACTTCTACTTGAGGGAAAGAGAGGAGAGGGGCAAGGGTCTTACCTTCCATTTCCAAAAGAGGAGTTGTAGTTGAGGGAAAGAGAGGAGAGGGGCAAGGGTCTTAGCTTCCATTTCCAAAAGGTGACTTGTACTTGAGGCAAAGAGAGGAGAGGGGCAAGGGTCTTACCTTCCATTTCAAAAAGGTGACTTGTACTTGAAGGAAAGAGAGGAGAGGGGCAAGGGTCTTACCTTCCATTTCCAAAAGGTGACTTGTACTTGAGGGAAAGAGAGGAGAGGGGCAAGGGTCTTACCTTCCATTTCCAAAAGGTGACTTGTACTTGAGGCAAAGAGAGGAGAGGGGCAAGGGTCTTACCTTCCACTTCCAAAAGGTGACTTGTACTTGAAGGAAAGAGAGGAGAGGGGCAAGGGTCTTACCTTCCATTTCCAAAAGGTGACTTGTACTTGAGGGAAAGAGAGGAGAGGGGCAAGGGTCTTACCTTCCATTTCCAAAAGAGGAGTTGTACTTGAGGGAAAGAGAGGAGAGGGGCAAGGGTCTTACCTTCCATTTCCAAAAGGTGACTTGTACTTGAGGGAAAGAGAGGAGAGGGGCAAGGGTCTTACCTTCCATTTCCAAAAGGTGACTTGTACTTGAGGGAAAGAGAGGAGAGGGGCAAGGGTCTTACCTTCCATTTCCAAAAGAGGAGTTGTACTTGAGGGAAAGAGAGGAGAGGGGCAAGGGTCTTACCTTCCATTTCCCACAGGTGACTTGTACTTGAGGGAAAGAGAGGAGAGGGGTAAGGGTCTTACCTTGAATTTCCAAAAGGTGACTTGTACTTGAGGGAATGAGAGGAGAGGGGCAAGGGTCTTACCTTCCATTTCCAAAAGGTGACTTGTACTTGAGGGAAAGAGAGGAGAGGGGCAAGGGTCTTACCTTCCATTTCCAAAAGGTGACTTGTACTTGAGGGAAAGAGAGGAGAGGGGCAAGGGTCTTACCTTCCATTTCCAAAAGAGGAGTTGTACTTGAGGCAAAGAGAGGAGAGGGGCAAGGGTCTTACCTTCCATTTCCAAAAGGTGACTTGTACTTGAGGGAAAGAGAGGAGAGGGGCAAGGGTCTTACCTTCCATTTCCAAAAGGTGACTTGTACTTGAGGGAAAGAGAGGAGAGGGGCAATGGTCTTACCTTCCATTTCTAAAAGGTGACTTGTACTTGAGAAAAAGAGAGAAGAGGGGCAAGGGTCTTACCTTCCATTTCCAAAAGAGGAGTTGTACTTGAGGGAAAGAGAGGAGAGGGGCAAGGGTCTTACCTTCCATTTCCAAAAGGTGACTTGTACTTGAGGGAAAGAGAGGAGAGGGGCAAGGGTCTTACCTTACATTTCTAAAAGGTGACTTGTACTTGAGGGAAAGAGAGAAGAGGGGCAAGGGTCTTACCTTCCATTTCCAAAAGGTGAGTTGTACTTGAGGCAAAGAGAGGAGAGGGGCAAGGGTCTTACCTTCCATTTCCAAAAGGTGACTTGTACTTGAGGGAAAGAGAGGAGAGGGGCAAGGGTCTTACCTTCCATTTCAAAAAGGTGACTTGAACTTGAGGGAAAGAGAGGAGAGGGGCAATGTTCTTACCTTCCATTTCCAAAAGGTGACTTCTACTTGAGGGAAAGAGAGGAGAGGGGCAAGGGTCTTACCTTCCATTTCCAAAAGAGGAGTTGTACTTGAGGGAAAGAGAGGAGAGGGGCAAGGGTCTTACCTTCCATTTCCAAAAGGTGACTTGTACTTGAGGCAAAGAGAGGAGAGGGGCAAGGGTCTTACCTTCCATTTCAAAAAGGTGACTTGTACTTGAAGGAAAGAGAGGAGAGGGGCAAGGGTCTTACCTTCCATTTCCAAAAGGTGACTTGTACTTGAGGGAAAGAGAGGAGAGGGGCAAGGGTCTTACCTTCCATTTCCAAAAGGTGACTTGTACTTGAGGGAAAGAGAGGAGAGGGGCAAGGGTCTTACCTTCCATTTCCAAAAGTTGACTTGTAGTTTACGGAAAGAGAGGAGAGGGGCAAGGGTCTTACCTTCCATTTCCAAAAGAGGAGTTGTACTTGAGGCAAAGAGAGGAGAGGGGCAAGGGTCTTACCTTCCACTTCCAAAAGGTGACTTGTACTTGAGGGAATGAGAGGAGAGGGGCAAGGGTCTTACCTTCCATTTCCAAAAGGTGACTTGTACTTGAGGGAAAGAGAGGAGAGGGGCAAGGGTCTTACCTTCCACTTCCAAAAGGTGACTTGTATCTGAAGGAAAAAGAGGAGAGGGGCAAGGGTCTTACCTTCAATTTCCAAAAGGTGACTTGTACTTGAGGAAAGAGAGGAGAGGGGCAAGGGTCTTACCTTCCATTTCCAAAAGAGGAGTTGTACTTGAGAGAAAGAGAGGAGCGGGGCAAGGGTCTTACCTTCCATTTCCAAAAGGTGACTTGTACTTGAGGGAAAGAGAGGAGAGGGGCAAGGGTCTTAACTTCCATTTCCAAAAGGTGACTTGTAGTTTACGTAAAAAGAGGAGAGGGGCAAGGGTCTGACCTTCCATTTCCAAAAGGCGACTTGTAGTTTACGGAAAAAGAGGAGAGGGGCAAGGGTCTTACCTTCCATTTCCAAAAGGTGACTTCTACTTGAGGGAAAGAGAGGAGAGGGGCAAGGGTCTTACCTTCCATTTCAAAAAGATGACTTGTACTTGAAGGAAAGAGAGGAGAGGGGCAAGGGTCTTACCTTCCATTTCCAAAAGGTGACTTGTACTTGAGAAAAAGAGAGGAGAGGGGCAAGGGTCTTACCTTCCATTTCCAAAAGGTGACTTGTACTTGAGGGAAAGAGAGGAGAGGGGCAATGGTCTTACCTTCCATTTCTAAAAGGTGACTTGTACTTGAGGGAAAGAGAGAAGAGGGGCAAGGGTCTTACCTTCCATTTCCAAAAGGTGACTTGTACTTGAGGGAAAGAGAGGAGAGGGGCAAGGGTCTTACCTTCCATTTCCAAAAGGTGACTTGTACTTGAGGGAAAGAGAGGAGAGGGGCAAGGGTCTTACCTTCCATTTCCAAAAGGTGACTTGTACTTGAGGGAAAGAGAGGAGAGGGGCAAGGGTCTTACCTTCCATTTCCAAAAGAGGAGTTGAACTTCAGGCAAAGAGAGGAGAGGGGCAAGGGTCTTACCTTCCATTTCCAAAAGGTGACTTGTACTTGAGGGAAAGAGAGGAGAGGGGCAAGGGTCTTACCTTCCATTTCCAAAAGGTGACTTGTACTTGAGGGAAAGAGAGGAGACGGGCAAGGGTCTTACCTTACATTTCCAAAAGGTGACTTGTACTTGAGGGAAAGAGAGGAGAGGGGCAAGGGTCTTACCTACCATTTCCAAACGGCAATTAGTACTTGAGGGAAAGAGAGAAGAGGGGCAAGGGTCTTACCTTCCATTTCCAAACGGCCATTTGTACTTGAGGGAAAGACAGGAGAGGGGCAAGGGTCTTACCTTCCGTTTCCAAAAGGTGACTTGTACTTGAGGGAAAGAGAGAATAGGGGCAAGGGTCTTACCTTCCACGTCCAAAAGGTGACTTGTACTTGAGGGAAAGAGAGGAGAGGGGCAAGGGTCTTACCTTCCATTTCAAAAAGGTGACTTGTACGTGAGGCAAAGAGAGGAGAGGGGCAAGGGTCTTACCTTCCATTTCCAACAGGTGACTGGTACTTCAGGGAAAGAGAGGAGAGGGGCAAGGGTCTTACCTTCCATTTCCAAAACGTGACTTGTAGTTTACAGAAAAAGAGGAGAGGGGCAAGGGTCTTACCTTCCATTTCCAAAAGGTGACTTGTACTTGAGGGAAAGAGAGGAGAGGGGCAAGGGTCTTACCTTCCACTTCCAAAAGGTGACTTGTACTTGAGGGAATGAGAGGAGAGGGGCAAGGGTCTTACCTTCCATTTCCAAAAGGTGACTTGTACTTGAGGGAAAGAGAGGAGAGGGGCAAGGGTCTTACCTTCCGCTTCCAAAAGGAGACTTGTACTTGAAGGAAAGAGAGGAGAGGGGCAAGGGTCTTACCTTCCATTTCCAAAAGAGGAGTTGTACTTGAGGGAAAGAGAGGAGAGGGGCAAGGGTCTTACCTTCCATTTCCAAAAGAGGAGTTGTACTTGAGGGAAAGAGAGGAGAGGGGCAAGGGTCTTACCTTCCATTTCCAAAAGGTGACTTGTACTTGAGGGAA
Source organism: Setophaga petechia (assembly GCA_024362935.1). Taxonomy (NCBI): domain Eukaryota; kingdom Metazoa; phylum Chordata; class Aves; order Passeriformes; family Parulidae; genus Setophaga; species Setophaga petechia. The sequence continues at coordinate 22,657,111 of JANCRA010000008.1, forward strand.
AGAGAGGAGAGGGGCAAGGGTCTTACCTTCCTTTTCCAAAAGGTGACTTGTAGTTTACGGAAAGAGAGGAGAGGGGCAAGGGTCTTACCTTCCATTTCCAAAAGAGGAGTTGTACTTGAGGGAAAGAGAGAAGAGGGGCAAGGGTCTTACCTTCCATTTCCAAAAGGTGACTTGTACTTGAGGGAAAGAGAGGAGAGGGGCAAGGGTCTTACCTTCCATTTCCAAAAGGTGACTTGTACTTGAGGGAAAGAGAGGAGAGGGGCAAGGGTCTTACCTTCCATTTCCAAAAGGCGACTTGTACTTGAGGGAAAGAGAGGAGAGGGGCAAGGGTCTTACCTTCCATTTCCAAAAGTTGACTTGTAGTTTTAGGGAAATAGAGGAGAGGGGCAAGGGTCTTACCTTCCATTTCCAAAAGAGGAGTTGTACTTGAGGCAAAGAGAGGAGAGGGGCAAGGGTCTTACCTTCCATTTCCAAAAGGTGACTTGTACTTGAGGCAAAGAGAGGAGAGGGGCAAGGGTCTTACCTTCCATTTCCCACAGGTGACTTGTACTTGAGGGAAAGAGAGGAGAGGGGTAAGGGTCTTACCTTGAATTTCCAAAAGGTGACTTGTACTTGAGGGAATGAGAGGAGAGGGGCAAGGGTCTTACCTTCCATTTCCAAAAGGTGACTTGTACTTGAGGGAAAGAGAGGAGAGGGGCAAGGGTCTTACCTTCCATTTCCAAAAGGTGACTTGTACTTGAGGGAAAGAGAGGAGAGGGGCAAGGGTCTTACCTTCCATTTCCAAAAGAGGAGTTGTACTTGAGGCAAAGAGAGGAGAGGGGCAAGGGTCTTACCTTCCATTTCCAAAAGGTGACTTGTACTTGAGGGAAAGAGAGGAGAGGGGCAAGGGTCTTACCTTCCATTTCCAAAAGGTGACTTGTACTTGAGGGAAAGAGAGGAGAGGGGCAATGGTCTTACCTTCCATTTCTAAAAGGTGACTTGTACTTGAGAAAAAGAGAGAAGAGGGGCAAGGGTCTTACCTTCCATTTCCAAAAGAGGAGTTGTACTTGAGGGAAAGAGAGGAGAGGGGCAAGGGTCTTACCTTCCATTTCCAAAAGGTGACTTGTACTTGAGGGAAAGAGAGGAGAGGGGCAAGGGTCTTACCTTACATTTCTAAAAGGTGACTTGTACTTGAGGGAAAGAGAGAAGAGGGGCAAGGGTCTTACCTTCCATTTCCAAAAGGTGAGTTGTACTTGAGGCAAAGAGAGGAGAGGGGCAAGGGTCTTACCTTCCATTTCCAAAAGGTGACTTGTACTTGAGGGAAAGAGAGGAGAGGGGCAAGGGTCTTACCTTCCATTTCAAAAAGGTGACTTGAACTTGAGGGAAAGAGAGGAGAGGGGCAATGTTCTTACCTTCCATTTCCAAAAGGTGACTTCTACTTGAGGGAAAGAGAGGAGAGGGGCAAGGGTCTTACCTTCCATTTCCAAAAGAGGAGTTGTACTTGAGGGAAAGAGAGGAGAGGGGCAAGGGTCTTACCTTCCATTTCCAAAAGGTGACTTGTACTTGAGGCAAAGAGAGGAGAGGGGCAAGGGTCTTACCTTCCATTTCAAAAAGGTGACTTGTACTTGAAGGAAAGAGAGGAGAGGGGCAAGGGTCTTACCTTCCATTTCCAAAAGGTGACTTGTACTTGAGGGAAAGAGAGGAGAGGGGCAAGGGTCTTACCTTCCATTTCCAAAAGGTGACTTGTACTTGAGGGAAAGAGAGGAGAGGGGCAAGGGTCTTACCTTCCATTTCCAAAAGTTGACTTGTAGTTTACGGAAAGAGAGGAGAGGGGCAAGGGTCTTACCTTCCATTTCCAAAAGAGGAGTTGTACTTGAGGCAAAGAGAGGAGAGGGGCAAGGGTCTTACCTTCCACTTCCAAAAGGTGACTTGTACTTGAGGGAATGAGAGGAGAGGGGCAAGGGTCTTACCTTCCATTTCCAAAAGGTGACTTGTACTTGAGGGAAAGAGAGGAGAGGGGCAAGGGTCTTACCTTCCACTTCCAAAAGGTGACTTGTATCTGAAGGAAAAAGAGGAGAGGGGCAAGGGTCTTACCTTCAATTTCCAAAAGGTGACTTGTACTTGAGGAAAGAGAGGAGAGGGGCAAGGGTCTTACCTTCCATTTCCAAAAGAGGAGTTGTACTTGAGAGAAAGAGAGGAGCGGGGCAAGGGTCTTACCTTCCATTTCCAAAAGGTGACTTGTACTTGAGGGAAAGAGAGGAGAGGGGCAAGGGTCTTACCTTCCATTTCCAAAAGGTGACTTGTAGTTTACGTAAAAAGAGGAGAGGGGCAAGGGTCTGACCTTCCATTTCCAAAAGGCGACTTGTAGTTTACGGAAAAAGAGGAGAGGGGCAAGGGTCTTACCTTCCATTTCCAAAAGGTGACTTCTACTTGAGGGAAAGAGAGGAGAGGGGCAAGGGTCTTACCTTCCATTTCAAAAAGATGACTTGTACTTGAAGGAAAGAGAGGAGAGGGGCAAGGGTCTTACCTTCCATTTCCAAAAGGTGACTTGTACTTGAGAGAAAGAGAGGAGAGGGGCAAGGGTCTTACCTTCCATTTCCAAAAGGTGACTTGTACTTGAGGGAAAGAGAGGAGAGGGGCAATGGTCTTACCTTCCATTTCTAAAAGGTGACTTGTACTTGAGGGAAAGAGAGAAGAGGGGCAAGGGTCTTACCTTCCATTTCCAAAAGGTGACTTGTACTTGAGGGAAAGAGAGGAGAGGGGCAAGGGTCTTACCTTCCATTTCCAAAAGGTGACTTGTACTTGAGGGAAAGAGAGGAGAGGGGCAAGGGTCTTACCTTCCATTTCCAAAAGGGGACTTGTACTTGAGGGAAAGAGAGGAGAGGGGCAAGGGTCTTACCTTCCATTTCCAAAAGAGGAGTTGAACTTCAGGCAAAGAGAGGAGAGGGGCAAGCGTCTTACCTTCCATTTCCAAAAGGTGACTTGTACTTGAGGGAAAGAGAGGAGAGGGGCAAGGGTCTTACCTTCCATTTCCAAAAGGTGACTTGTACTTGAGGGAAAGAGAGGAGACGGGCAAGGGTCTTACCTTACATTTCTAAAAGGTGACTTGTACTTGAGGGAAAGAGAGGAGAGGGGCAAGGGTCTTACCTACCATTTCCAAACGGCAATTAGTACTTGAGGGAAAGAGAGAAGAGGGGCAAGGGTCTTACCTTCCATTTCCAAACGGCCATTTGTACTTGAGGGAAAGACAGGAGAGGGGCAAGGGTCTTACCTTCCGTTTCCAAAAGGTGACTTGTACTTGAGGGAAAGAGAGAATAGGGGCAAGGGTCTTACCTTCCACGTCCAAAAGGTGACTTGTACTTGAGGGAAAGAGAGGAGAGGGGCAAGGGTCTTACCTTCCATTTCAAAAAGGTGACTTGTACGTGAGGCAAAGAGAGGAGAGGGGCAAGGGTCTTACCTTCCATTTCCAACAGGTGACTGGTACTTGAGGGAAAGAGAGGAGAGGGGCAAGGGTCTTACCTTCCATTTCCAAAACGTGACTTGTAGTTTACAGAAAAAGAGGAGAGGGGCAAGGGTCTTACCTTCCATTTCCAAAAGGTGACTTGTACTCGAGGGAAAGAGAGGAGAGGGGCAAGGGTCTTACCTTCCACTTCCAAAAGGTGACTTGTACTTGAGGGAATGAGAGGAGAGGGGCAAGGGTCTTACCTTCCATTTCCAAAAGGTGACTTGTACTTGAGGGAAAGAGAGGAGAGGGGCAAGGGTCTTACCTTCCGCTTCCAAAAGGAGACTTGTACTTGAAGGAAAGAGAGGAGAGGGGCAAGGGTCTTACCTTCCATTTCCAAAAGAGGAGTTGTACTTGAGGGAAAGAGAGGAGAGGGGCAAGGGTCTTACCTTCCATTTCCAAAAGAGGAGTTGTACTTGAGGGAAAGAGAGGAGAGGGGCAAGGGTCTTACCTTCCATTTCCAAAAGGTGACTTGTACTTGAGGGAAAGAGAGGAGAGGGGCAAGGGTCTTACCTTCCTTTTCCAAAAGGTGACTTGTAGTTTACGGAAAGAGAGGAGAGGGGCAAGGGTCTTACCTTCCATTTCCAAAAGAGGAGTTGTACTTGAGGGAAAGAGAGAAGAGGGGCAAGGGTCTTACCTTCCATTTCCAAAAGGTGACTTGTACTTGAGGGAAAGAGAGGAGAGGGGCAAGGGTCTTACCTTCCATTTCCAAAAGGTGACTTGTACTTGAGGGAAAGAGAGGAGAGGGGCAAGGGTCTTACCTTCCATTTCCAAAAGGTGACTTGTACTTGAGGGAAAGAGAGGAGAGGGGCAAGGGTCTTACCTTCCATTTCCAAAAGTTGACTTGTAGTTTTAGGGAAATAGAGGAGAGGGGCAAGGGTCTTACCTTCCATTTCCAAAAGAGGAGTTGTACTTGAGGCAAAGAGAGGAGAGGGGCAAGGGTCTTACCTTCCATTTCCAAAAGGTGACTTGTACTTGAGGCAAAGAGAGGAGAGGGGCAAGGGTCTTACCTTCCACTTCCAAAAGGTGACTTGTACTTGAGGGAATGAGAGGAGAGGGGCAAGGGTCTTACCTTCCATTTCCAAAAGGTGACTTGTACTTGAGGGAAAGAGAGGAGAGGGGCAAGGGTCTTACCTTCCACTTCCAAAAGGTGACTTGTACTTGAAGGAAAGAGAGGAGAGGGGCAAGGGTCTTACCTTCCATTTCCAAAAGGTGACTTGTACTTGAGGGAAAGAGAGGAGAGGGGCAAGGGTCTTACCTTCCATTTCCAAAAGGGGATTTGTACTTGAGGGAAAGAGAGGAGAGGGGCAAGGGTCTTACCTTCCATTTCCAACAGGTGACTTGAACTTGAGGGAAAGAGAGGAGAGGGGCAAGGGTCTTACCTTCCATTTCCAAAAGGTGACTTGTACTTGAGGGAAAGAGAGGAGAGGGGCAAGGGTCTTACCATCTATTTCCAAAAGGTGACTTGTACTTGAGGGAAAGAGAGGAGAGGGGCAAGGGTCTTACCTTCCATTTCCAAAAGTTGACTTTTACTTGAGGGAAAGAATGGAGAGGGGTAAGGGTCTTACCTTCCATATCCAACAGGTGACTTGTACTTGAGGGAAAGAGAGGAGAGGGGCAAGGGTCTTACCTTCCATTTCCAACAGGTGACTTTTACTTGAGGGAAAGAGAGGAGAGGGGTAAGGGTCTTACCTTCCATATCCAACAGGTGACTTGTACTTGAGGGAAAGTGATGAGAGGAGCAAGGGTCTTACCTTCCATTTCCAAAAGGTGACTTGTACTTGAGGGAAAGAGAGAATAGGGGCAAGGGTCTTACCTTCAACGTCCAAAAGGTGACTTGTAGTTGAGGGAAAGAGAGGAGAGGGGCAAGGGTCTTACCTTCCATTTAAAAAGGTGACTTGTACTTGAGGGAAAGAGAGGAGAGGGGCAAGGGTCTTACCTTCCATTTCCAAAAGGTGACTTGTAGTTTACGGAAAAAGAGGAGAGGGGCAAGGGTCTTACCATCCATTTCCAAAAGGGGACTTGTACTTGAGGGAAAGAGAGGAGAGGGGCAAGGGTCTTACCTTCTATTTCCAAAAGGTGACTTGTACTTGAGGGAAAGAGAGGAGAGGGGCAAGGGTCTTACCTTCTCATTCCAAACGGCAATTAGTACTTGAGGGAAAGAAAGAAGAGGGGCAAGGGTCTTACCTTCCATTTCCAAAAGGTGACTTGTACTTGAGGGAAAGACAGGAGAGGGGCAAGGGTCTTATCTTCCGTTTCCAAAAGGTGACTTGTACTTGAGAGAAAGAGAGAAGAGGGGCAAGGGTCTTACCTTCCATTTCCAAAAGATGACTTGTACTTGAGGGAAAGAGAGGAGAGGGGCAAGGGTCTTACCTTCCATTTCCAAAAGGTGACTTGTACTTGAGGGAAAGAGAGGAGAGGGGCAAGGGTCTTACCTTCCATTTCCAAAAGGTGACTTGTACTTGAGGGAAAGAGAGGAGAGGGGCAAGGGTCTTACCTTCCATTTCAAAAAGGTGACTTGTACTTGAGGGAAAGAGAGGAGAGGGGCAAGGGTCTTACCTTCCATTTCCAAAAGGTGACTTGTACTTGAGGGAAAGAGAGGAGAGGGGCAAGGGTCTTACCATCCATTTCCAAAAGGGGACTTGTACTTGAGGGAAAGAGAGGAGAGGGGCAAGGGTCTTACCTTCCATTTCCAACAGGTGACTTGAACTTGAGGGAAAGAGAGGAGAGGGGCAAGGGTCTTACCTTCCATTTCCAAAAGGTGACTTGTACTTGAGGGAAAGAGAGGAGAGGGGCAAGGGTCTTACCTTCCATTTCCAAAAGGTGACTTGTACTTGAGGGAAAGAGAGAAGAGGGGCAAGGGTCTTACTTTCCATTTCCAAAAGGTGACTTGTAGTTTACGGAAAAAGAGGAGAGGGGCAAGGGTCTTAACATCCATTTCCAAAAGGGGTCTTTTACTTGAGGGAAAGAGAGGAGAGGGGCAAGGGTCTTACCTTCCATTTCCAAAAGGTGACTTGTACTTGAGGGAAAGAGAGGAGAGGGGCAAGGGTCTTACCTTCTCATTCCAAACGGCAAGTAGTACTTGAGGGAAAGAAAGAAGAGGGGCAAGGGTCTTACCTTCAATTTCCAAAAGGTGACTTGTACTTGAGGGTAAGCCAGGAGAGGGGCAAGGGTCTTACCTTCCGTTTCCAAAAGGTGACTTGTACTTGAGAGAAAGAGAGAAGAGGGGCAAGGGTCTTACCTTCCACGTCCAAAAAGGTGACTTGTACTTGAGGGAAAGAGAGGAGAGCGGCAAGGGTCTTACCTTCCATTTCCAAAAGGTGACTTGTACTTGAGGCAAAGAGAGGAGAGGGGCAAGGGTCTTACCTTCCATTTCCAAACGGCCATTTTTACTTGATGGAAAGAGAGGAGAGGGGCAAGGGTCTTACCTTCCGTTTCCAAAAGGTGACTTGTACTTGAGGGAAAGAGAGGAGAGGGGCAAGGGTCTTAGCTTCCATTTCCAAAAGGTGACTTGTACTTGAGGGAAAGAGAGAAGAGGGGCAAGGGTCTTACCTTCCATTTCCAAATGGTGACTTGTAGTTTACGGAAAAAGAGGAGAAGGGCAAGGGTCTTACCATCCATTTCCAAAAGGGGACTTGTACTTGAGGGAAAGAGAGGAGAGGGGCAAGGGTCTTACCTTCCATTTCCAAAAGGAGACTTGTACTTGAGGGAAAGAGAGAAGAGGGGCAAGGGTCTTACCTTCCACTTCCAACAGGTGACTTTTACATGAGGGAAAGAGAGGAGAGGGGCAAGGGTCTTACCCTCCATTTCCAAACGGCGATTAGTACTTGAGGGAAAGAGAGAAGAGGGGCAAGGGTCTTACCTTCTATTTCCAAACGGCCATTTGTACTTTAGGGAAAGACAGGAGAGGGGCAAGGGTCTTACCTTCCATTTCCAACAGGTGACTTGTACTTGAGGGAAAGAGAGGAGAGGGGCAAGGGATTTACCTTCCATTTCAAAAAGGTGACTTGTACTTGAGGGAAAGAGAGGAGAGGGGCAAGGGTCTTACCTTCCATTTCCAAAAGGTGACTTGTACTTGAGGGAAAGACAGGAGAGGGGCAAGGGTCTTGCCTTCCATTTCCAAAAGGGGATTTGTACTTGAGGGAAAGAGAGGAGAGGGGCAAGGGTCTTACCTTCCATTTCCAAAAGGTGACTTGTACTTGAGGGAAAGAGAGAAGAGGGGCAAGGGTCTTACCTTCCATTTCCAAAAGGTGACTTGTCCTTGAGGGAAAGAGAGGAGAGGGGCAAGGGTCTTACCTTCCATTTCCAAAAGGTGACTTGTACTTGAGGGAAAGAGAGAAGAGGGGCAAGGGTCTTACCTTCCATTTCCAACAGGTGACTTTTACTTGAGGGAAAGAGAGGAGAGGGGTAAGGGTCTTACCTTCCATATCCAACAGGTCACTTGTACTTGAGGGAAAGAGAGGAGAGGGGCAAGGGTCTTACCTTCCATTTCCAAAAGGTGACTTGTACTTGAGGGAAAGAGAGGAGAGGGGCAAGGGTCTTACCTTCCATTTCCAACAGGTGACTTGTACTTGAGGGAAAGAGAGGAGAGGGGCAAGGGTCTTACCTTCCATTTCCAAAAGGTGACTTGTACTTGAGGGAAAGAGAGGAGAGGGGCAAGGGTCTTACCTTCTATTTTCCAAAAGGTGACTTGTACTTGAGGGAAAGAGAGAAGAGGGGCAAGGGTCTTACCTTCCATTTCCAACAGGTGACTTTTACTTGAGGGAAAGAGAGGAGAGGGGTAAGGGTCTTACCTTGAATGTCCAACAGGTGACTTGTACTTGAGGGAAAGAGAGGAGAGGGGCAAGGGTCTTACCTTCCATTTCCAAAAGGTGACTTGTACTTGAGGGAAAGAGAGGAGAGGGGCAAGGGTCTTACCTTCCATTTCCAAAAGGTGACTTGTAGTTTACGGAAAAAGAGGAGAGGGGCAAGGGTCTTACCTTCCATTTCCAACAGGTGACTTGTACTTGAGGGAAAGAGAGGAGACCGGTAAGGGTCTTACCATCCATTTCCAACAGGTGACTAGTACTTGAGGGAAAGAGAGGAGAGGGGCAAGGGTCTTAGCTTCCATTTCCAAAAGGGGACTTGTACTAGAGGGAAAGAGAGGAGAGGGGCAAGGGTCTTACCTTCCATTCCCAAAAGGTGACTGGTACTTGAGGGAAAGAGAGGAGAGGGGCAAGGGTCTTACCTTCCATTTCCAAAAGGGGACCTGTACTAGAGGGAAAGAGAGGAGAGCGGCAAGGGTCTTACCTTCCATTCCCAAAAGGGGACTTGTACTAGAGGGAAAGAGAGGAGAGGGGCAAGGGTCTTACCTTCCATTTCCAAAAGGTGACTTGTACTTGAGGGAAAGAGAGGAGAGGGGCAAGGGTCTTACCTTCCATTTCCAAAAGGTGACTTGTACTTGAGGGAAAGAGAGGAGAGGGGCAAGGGTCTTACCTTGCATTTCAAAAAGGTGACTTGTACTTGAAGGAAAGAGAGTAGAGGGGCAAGGGTCTTACCTTCAATTTCCAAAAGGTGACTTGTAGTTTACAGAAAAAGAGGAGAGGGGCAAGGGTCTTAACTTCCATTTCCAACAGGTGACTTGTACTTGAGGGAAAGAGAGGAGAGGGGTAAGGGTCTTACCTTCCATTTCCAAAAGGTGACTTGTACTTGAGGGAAAGAGAGGAGAGGGGCAAGGGTCTTACCTTCCATTTCCAAAAGAGGAGTTCTACTTGAGGGAAAGATAGGAGAGGGGCAAGGGTCTTACCTTCCATTTCCAAAAGGTGACTTGTACTTGAGGGAAAGAGAGGAGAGGGGCAAGGGTCTTACCTTCCATTTCCAAAAGGTGACTTGTAGTTTACGGAAAAAGAGGAGAGGCTCAAGGGTCTTACCTTGCATTTCCAACAGGTGACTTGTACTTGAGGGAAAGAGAGGAGAGGGGCAAGGGTCTTACCTTCCATTTCCAAAGGCAATTTGTACTTGAGGGAAAGAGAGGAGAGGGGCTCGGGTCTTACCTTCCATTTCCAAAAGGTGACTTGTACTTGAGGGAAAGAGAGGAGAGGGGCAAGGGTCTTACCTTCCATTTCCAAAAGGTGACTTGTACTTGAGGGAAAGAGAGGAGAGGGGCAAGGGTCTTACCTTCCATTTCCAAAAGGTGACTTGTACTTGAGGGAAAGAGAGGAGAGGGGAAAGGGTCTTACCTTCCATTTCAAAAAGGTGACTTGTACTTGAGGGAAAGAGAGGAGAGGGGCAAGGGTCTTACGTTCCATTTCCAAAAGGTGACTTGTACTTGAGGGAAAGAGAGGAGAGGGGCAAGGGTCTTACCATCCATTTCCAAAAGGGGACTTGTACTTGAGGGAAAGAGAGGAGAGGGGCAAGGGTCTTACCGTCCATTTCCAACAGGTGACTTGAACTTGAGGGAAAGAGAGGAGAGGGGCAAGGGTCTTACCTTCCATTTCCAAAAGGTGACTTGTACTTGAGGGAAAGAGAGGAGATGGGCAAGGGTCTTACCTTCCATTTCCAAAAGGTGACTTGTACTTGAGGGAAAGAGAGAAGAGGGGCAAGGGTCTTACCTTCAACGTCCAAAAGGTAACTTGTACTTGAGGGAAAGAGAGGAGAGGGGCAAGGGTCTTACCTTCCATTTCAAAAAGTTGACTTGTACTTGAGGGAAAGAGAGGAGAGGGGCAAGGGTCTTACCTTCAATTTCCAAAAGGTGACTTGTAGTTTACAGAAAAAGAGGAGAGGGGCAAGGGTCTTACCTTCCATTTCCAAAAGGTGACTTGTACTTGAGGGAAAGAGAGGAGAGGGGTAAGGGTCTTACCTTCCATTTCCAAAAGGTGACTTGTACTTGAGGGAAAGAGAGGAGAGGGGCAAGGGTCTTACCTTCCATTTCCAAAAGAGGAGTTGTACTTGAGGGAAAGATAGGAGAGGGGCAAGGGTCTTACCTTCCATTTCCAAAAGGTGACTTGTACTTGAGGGAAAGAGAGGAGAGGGGCAAGGGTCTTACCTTCCATTTCCAAAAGGTGACTTGTACTTGAGGGAAAGAGAGAAGACGGGCGAGGGTCTTACCTTCCATTTTCAAAAGAGGAGTTGTAGTTGAGGGAAAGAGAGGAGAGGGGCAAGGGTCTTACCTTCCATTTCCAAGAGGTGACTTGTACTTGAGGGAAAGAGAGGAGATGGGCAAGGGTCTTACCTTCCATTTCCAAACGGCCATTTTTTCTTGAGGGAAAGAGAGGAGAGGGGCAAGGGTCTTACCTTCCATTTCCAAAAGGTGACTTGCAGTTTACGGAAGAAGAGGAGAGGCTCAAGGGTCTTACCTTGCATTTCCAACAGGTGACTTGTACTTGAGGGAAAGAGAGGAGAGGGGTAAGGGTCTTACCTTCCATTTCCAACAGGAGACTTGTACTTGAGGGAAAGAGAGGAGAGGGGCAAGGGTCTTACCTTCCATTTCCAAAAGGTGACTTGTACTTGAGGGAAAGAGAGGAGAGGGGCAAGGGTCTTACCTTCCATTTCCAAAAGGTGACTTGTACTTGAGGGAAAGAGAGGAGAGGGGCAAGGGTCTTACCTTCCATTTCCAAAAGGTGACTTGTACTTGAGGGAAAGAGAGGAGAGGGGAAAGGGTCTTACCTTCCATTTCAAAAAGGTGACTTGTACTTGAAGGAAAGAGAGGAGAGGGGCAAGGGTCTTACCTTCAACGTCCAAAAGGTAACTTGTACTTGAGGGAAAGAGAGGAGAGGGGCAAGGGTCTTACCTTCCATTTCAAAAAGTTGCCTTGTACTTGAAGGAAAGATAGGAGAGGGGCAAGGGTCTTACATTCCATTTCCAAAAGGTGACTTGTACTTGAGGGAAAGAGAGGAGAGGGGCAAGGGTCTTACCTTCCATTTCAAAAAGTTGACTTGTACTTGAGGGAAAGAGAGGAGAGGGGCAAGGGTCTTACCTTCAATTTCCAAAAGGTGACTTGTAGTTTACAGAAAAAGAGGAGAGGGGCAAGGGTCTTAACTTCCATTTCTAACAGGTGACTTGTACTTGAGGGAAAGAGAGGAGAGGGGTAAGGGTCTTACCTTCCATTTCCAAAAGGTGACTTGTACTTGAGGGAAAGAGAGGAGAGGGGCAAGGGTCTTACCTTCCATTTCCAAAAGAGGAGTTGTACTTGAGGGAAAGATAGGAGAGGGGCAAGGGTCTTACCTTCCATTTCCAAAAGGTGACTTGTACTTGAGGGAAAGAGAGGAGAGGGGCAAGGGTCTTACCTTCCATTTCCAAAAGGTGACTTGTACTTGAGGGAAAGAGAGAAGACGGGCGAGGGTCTTACCTTCCATTTTCAAAAGAGGAGTTGTAGTTGAGGGAAAGAGAGGAGAGGGGCAAGGGTCTTACCTTCCATTTCCAAGAGGTGACTTGTACTTGAGGGAAAGAGAGGAGATGGGCAAGGGTCTTACCTTCCATTTCCAAACGGCCATTTTTTCTTGAGGGAAAGAGAGGAGAGGGGCAAGGGTCTTACCTTCCATTTCCAAAAGGTGACTTGTAGTTTACGGAAGAAGAGGAGAGGCTCAAGGGTCTTACCTTGCATTTCCAACAGGTGACTTGTACTTGAGGGAAAGAGAGGAGAGGGGTAAGGGTCTTACCTTCCATTTCCAACAGGAGACTTGTACTTGAGGGAAAGAGAGGAGAGGGGCAAGGGTCTTACCTTCCATTTCCAAAAGGTGACTTGTACTTGAGGGAAAGAGAGGAGAGGGGCAAGGGTCTTACCTTCCATTTCCAAAAGCTGACTTATACTTGAGGGAAAGAGAGGAGAGGGGCAAGGGTCTTACCTTCCATTTCCAAAAGGTGACTTGTACTTGAGGGAAAGAGAGGAGAGGGGAAAGGGTCTTACCTTCCATTTCAAAAAGGTGACTTGCACTTGAAGGAAAGAGAGGAGAGGGGCAAGGGTCTTACCTTCAACGTCCAAAAGGTAACTTGTACTTGAGGGAAAGAGAGGAGAGGGGCAAGGGTCTTACCTTCCATTTCCAAAAGGTGACTTGTACTTGAAGGAAAGAGAGGAGAGGGGCAAGGGTCTTACATTCCATTTCCAAAAGGTGACTTGTACTTGAGGGAAAGAGAGGAGAGGGGCAAGGGTCTTACCTTCCATTTCCAACAGGTGACTTGTACTTGAGGGAAAGAGAGGAGAGGGGCAAGGGTCTTACCTTCCATTTCCAAAAGGTGACTTGTACTTGAGGGAAAGAGAGGAGAGGGGCAAGGGTCTTACCTTCCATTTCCAAAAGTTGACTTGTACTTGAGGGAAAGAGAGGAGAGGGGCAAGGGTCTTACCTTCCATTTCCAAAAGGCGACTTGTAGTTTACGGAAAAAGAGGAGAGGGGCAAGGGTCTTACCATCCATTTCCAAAAGGGGACTTGTACTTGAGGGAAAGAGAGGAGAGGGGCAAGGGTCTTACCTTCCATTTCCAAAAGGTGACTTGTACTTGAGGGAAAGAGAGGAGAGGGGCAAGGGTCTTACCTTCTCATTCCAAACGGCAAGTAGTACTTGAGGAAAAGAAAGAAGACGGGCAAGGGTCTTACCTTCCATTTCCAAAAGGTGACTTGTACTTGAGGGTAAGACAGGAGAGGGGCAAGGGTCTTACCTTCCGTTTCCAAAAGGTGACTTGTACTTGAGAGAAAGAGAGAAGAGGGGCAAGGGTCCTACCATCCACGTCCAAAAAGGTGACTTGTACTTGAGGGAAAGAGAGGAGAGGGGCAAGGGTCTTACCTTCCATTTCCAAAAGGTGACTTGTACTTGAGGCAAAGCGAGGAGAGGGGCAAGGGTCTTACCTTCCATTTCCAAACGGCCATTTTTACTTGAGGGAAAGAGAGGAGAGGGGCAAGGGTCTTACCTTCCGTTTCCAAAAGGTGACTTGTACTTGAGGGAAAGAGAGGAGAGGGGCAAAGGTCTTAGCTTCCATTTCCAAAAGGTGACTTGTACTTGAGGGAAAGAGAGAAGAGGGGCAAGGGTCTTACCTTCCATTTCCAAATGGTGACTTGTAGTTTACGGAAAAAGAGGAGAAGGGCAAGGGTCTTACCATCCATTTCCAAAAGGGGACTTGTACTTGAGGGAAAGAGAGGAGAGGGGCAAGGGTCTTACCTTCCATTTCCAAAAGGTGACTTGTACTTGAGGGAAAGAGAGAAGAGGGGCAAGGGTCTTACCTTCCATTTCCAACAGGTGACTTTTACATGAGGGAAAGAGAGGAGAGGGGCAAGGGTCTTACCTTCTCATTCCAAACGGCAAGTAGTACTTGAGGAAAAGAAAGAAGACGGGCAAGGGTCTTACCTTCCATTTCCAAAAGGTGACTTGTACTTGAGGGTAAGACAGGAGAGGGGCAAGGGTCTTACCTTCCGTTTCCAAAAGGTGACTTGTACTTGAGAGAAAGAGAGAAGAGGGGCAAGGGTCCTACCATCCACGTCCAAAAAGGTGACTTGTACTTGAGGGAAAGAGAGGAGAGGGGCAAGGGTCTTACCTTCCATTTCCAAAAGGTGACTTGTACTTGAGGCAAAGCGAGGAGAGGGGCAAGGGTCTTACCTTCCATTTCCAAACGGCCATTTTTACTTGAGGGAAAGAGAGGAGAGGGGCAAGGGTCTTACCTTCCGTTTCCAAAAGGTGACTTGTACTTGAGGGAAAGAGAGGAGAGGGGCAAAGGTCTTAGCTTCCATTTCCAAAAGGTGACTTGTACTTGAGGGAAAGAGAGAAGAGGGGCAAGGGTCTTACCTTCCATTTCCAAATGGTGACTTGTAGTTTACGGAAAAAGAGGAGAAGGGCAAGGGTCTTACCATCCATTTCCAAAAGGGGACTTGTACTTGAGGGAAAGAGAGGAGAGGGGCAAGGGTCTTACCTTCCATTTCCAAAAGGTGACTTGTACTTGAGGGAAAGAGAGAAGAGGGGCAAGGGTCTTACCTTCCATTTCCAACAGGTGACTTTTACATGAGGGAAAGAGAGGAGAGGGGCAAGGGTCTTACCCTCCATTTCCAAACGGCGATTAGTACTTGAGGGAAAGAGAGAAGAGGGGCAAGGGTCTTACCTTCTATTTCCAAACGGCCATTTGTACTTTAGGGAAAGACAGGAGAGGGGCAAGGGTCTTACCTTCCATTTCCAACAGGTGACTTGTACTTGAGGGAAAGAGAAGAGAGGGGCAAGTGTCTTACCTTCCATTTCAAAAAGGGGACTTGTACTTGAGGGAAAGAGAGGAGAGGGGCAAGGGTCTTACCTTCCATTTCCAAAAGGGGATTTGTACTTGAGGGAAAGAGAGGAGAGGGGCAAGGGTCTTACCTTCCATTTCCAACAGGTGACTTGAACTTGAGGGAAAGAGAGGAGAGGGGCAAGGGTCTTACCTTCCATTTCCAAAAGGTGACTTGTACTTGAGGGAAAGAGAGGAGAGGGGCAAGGGTCTTACCATCCATTTCCAAAAGGTGACTTGTACTTGAGGGAAAGAGAGGAGAGGGGCAAGGGTCTTACCTTCCATTTCCAAAAGGTGACTTTTACTTGAGGGAAAGAATGGAGAGGGGTAAGGGTCTTACCTTCCATATCCAACAGGTGACTTGTACTTGAGGGAAAGAGAGGAGAGGGGCAAGGGTCGTACCTTCCATTTCCAACAGATGACTTTTACTTGAGGGAAAGAGAGGAGAGGGGTAAGGGTCTTACCTTCCATATCCAACAGGTGACTTGTACTTGAGGGAAAGAGATGAGAGGGGCAAGGGTCTTACCTTCCATTTCCAAATGGTGACTTGTACTTGAGGGAAAGAGAGGAGAGGGGCAAGGGTCTTACCTTCCATTTCAAAAAGGTGACTTGTACTTGAGGGAAAGAGAGGAGAGGGGCAAGGGTCTTACCTTCCATTTCCAAAAGGTGACTTGTACTTGAGGGAAAGAGAGAATAGGGGCAAGGGTCATACCTTCAACGTCCAAAAGGTGACTTGTAGTTGAGGGAAAGAGAGGAGAGGGGCAAGGGTCTTACCTTCCATTTCAAAAAGGTGACTTGTACTTGAGGGAAAGAGAGGAGAGGGGCAAGGGTCTTACCTTCCATTTCCAAAAGGTGACTTCTACTTGAGGGAAAGAGAGGAGAGGGGCAAGGGTCTTACCTTCCATTTCCAAAAGGGGACTTGTACTTGAGGGAAAGAGAGGAGAGGGGCAAGGGTCTTACCTTCCATTCCGAAAAGGTGACTTGTACTTGAGGGAAAGAGTGGAGAGGGGCAAGGGTCTTACCTTCTTTCTAAAAGGTGACTTGTACTTGAGGGAAAGAGAGGAGAGGGGCAAGGGTCTTACCTTCCATTTCCAAAAGGTGACTTGTAGTTTACGGAAAAAGAGGAGAGGGGCAAGGGTCTTACCATCCATTTCCAAACGGGGACTTGTACTTGAGGGAAAGAGAGGAGAGGGGCAAGGGTCTTACCTTCTATTTCCAAAAGGTGACTTGTACTTGAGGGAAAGAGAGGAGAGGGGCAAGGGTCTTACCTTCTCATTCCAAACGGCAATTAGTACTTGAGGGAAAGAAAGAAGAGGGGCAAGGGTCTTACCTTCCATTTCCAAAAGGTGACTTGTACTTGAGGGAAAGACAGGAGAGGGGCAAGGGTCTTACCTTCCGTTTCCAAAAGGTGACTTGTACTTGAGAGAAAGAGAGAAGAGGGGCAAGGGTCTTACCTTCCATTTCCAAAAGGTGACTTGTACTTGAGGGAAAGAGAGGAGAGGGGCAAGGGTCTTACCTTCCATTTCCAAAAGGTGACTTGTACTTGAGGGAAAGAGAGGAGAGGGGCAAGGGTCTTACCTTCCATTTCCAAAAGGTGACTTGTACTTGAGGGAAAGAGAGGAGAGGGGCAAGGGTCTTACCTTCCATTTCAAAAAGGTGACTTGTACTTGAGGGAAAGAGAGGAGAGGGGCAAGGGTCTTACCTTCCATTTCCAAAACGTGACTTGTACTTGAGGGAAAGAGAGGAGAGGGGCAAGGGTCTTACCATCCATTTCCAAAAGGGGACTTGTACTTGAGGGAAAGAGAGGAGAGGGGCAAGGGTCTTACCTTCCCTTTCCAACAGGTGACTTGAACTTGAGGGAAAGAGAGGAGAGGGGCAAGGGTCTTACCTTCCATTTCCAAAAGGTGACTTGTACTTGAGGGAAAGAGAGGAGAGGGGCAAGGGTCTTACCTTCCATTTCCAAAAGGTGACTTGTACTTGAGGGAAAGAGAGAAGAGGGGCAAGGGTCTTACCTTCAATTTCCAACAGGTGAGTTTTACTTGAGGGAAAGAGAGGAGAGGGGTAAGGGTCTTACCTTCCATATCCAACAGGTGACTTGTACTTCAGGGAAAGAGAGGAGAGGGGCAAGGGTCTTACCTTCCATTTCAAAAAGTTGACTTGTACTTGAAGGAAAGAGAGGAGAGGGGCAAGGGTCTTACCTTCCATTTCCAACAGGTGACTTTTACTTGAGGGAAAGAGAGGAGAGGGGTAAGGGTCTTACCTTCCATGTCCGACAGGTGACTTGTACTTGAGGGAAAGAGAGAAGAGGGGCAAGGGTCTTACCTTCCATTTCCAAAAGGCGACTTGTACTTCAGGGAAAGAGAGGAGAGGGGCAAGGGTCTTACCTTCCATTTCCAAAAGAGGAGTTGTACTTGAGGGAAAGAGAGGAGAGGGGCAAGGGCCTTACCTTCCATTTCCAAAAGGTGACTTGTACTTGAGGGAAAGGGAGGAGAGGGGCAAGGGTCTTACCTTCCATTTCAAAAAGGTGACTTGTACTTGAGGGAAAGAGAGGAGAGGGGCAAGGGTCTTACCTTCCATTTCCAACAGGTGACTTGTACTTGAGGGAAAGAGAGGAGAGGGGCAAGGGTCTCACCTTCCATTTCCAAAAGGTGATTTGTAGTTTACGGAAAAAGAGGAGAGGGGCAAGGGTCTTACCTTCCATTTCCAACAGGTGACTTGTACTTGAGGGAAAGAGAGGAGAGGGGCAAGGGTCTTACCTTCCATTTCCAAAAGGTGACTTGTACTTGAGGGAAAGATAGGAGAGGGGCAAGGGTCTTAGCTTCCATTTCCAAAAGGGGACTTGTACTAGAGGGAAACAGGGAGAGCGGCAAGGGTCTTACCTTCCATTTCCAAAAGGGGACTTGTACTAGAGGGAAAGAGAGGAGAGGGGCAAGGGTCTTACCTTCCATTCCCAAAAGGTGACTTGTACTTGAGGGAAAGAGAGGAGAGGGGCAAGGGTCTTACCTTCCATTTCCAAAAAGTGACTTGTACTTGAGGGAAAGAGAGGAGAGGGGCAAGGGTCTTACCTTCCATTTCAAAAAGGTGACTTGTTCTTGAAGGAAAGAGAGGAGAGGGGTAAGGGTCTTACCTTCCATTTCCAAAAGGTGACTTGGACTTGGGGGAAAGAGAGGAGAGGGGCAAGGGTCTTACCTTCCATTTCCAAAAGGTGACTTGTACTTGAGGGAAAGAGAGGAGAGGGGCAAGGGCCTTACCTTCCATTTCCAAAAGGTGACTTGTACTTGAGGGAAAGAGAGGAGAGGGGCAAGGGTCTTACCTTCCATTTCAAAAAGGTGACTTGTACTTGAGGGAAAGAGAGGAGAGGGGCAAGGATCTTACCTTCCATTTCAAAAAGGTGACTTGTACTTGAGGGAAAGAGAGGAGAGGGGCAAGGGTCTTACCTTCCATTTCCAAAAGGTGACTTGTAGTTTACGGAAAAAGAGGAGAGGGGCAAGGGTCTTACCTTCCATTTCCAACAGGTGACTTGTACTTGAGGGAAAGAGAGGAGACCGGTAAGGGTCTTACCATCCATTTCCAACAGGTGACTAGTACTTGAGGGAAAGAGAGGAGAGGGGCAAGGGTCTTAGCTTCCATTTCCAAAAGGGGACTTGTACTAGCGTGAAAGAGAGGAGAGGGGCAAGGGTCTTACCTTCCATTCCCAAAAGGTGACTGGTACTTGAGGGAAAGAGAGGAGAGGGGCAAGGGTCTTACCTTCCATTTCCAAAAGGGGACTTGTACTAGAGGGAAAGAGAGGTGAGCGGCAAGGGTCTTACCTTCCATTCCCAAAAGGGGACTTGTACTAGAGGGAAAGAGAGGAGAGGGGCAAGGGTCTTACCTTCCATTTCCAAAAGGTGACTTGTACTTGAGGGAAAGAGAGGAGAGGGGCAAGGGTCTTACCTTCCATTTCCAAAAAGTGACTTGTACTTGAGGGAAAGAGAGGAGAGGGGCAAGGGTCTTACCTTCCATTTCAAAAAGGTGACTTGTTCTTGAAGGAAAGAGAGGAGAGGGGCAAGGGTCTTACCTTCCATTTCCAAAAGGTGACTTGTACTTGAGGGAAAGAGAGGAGAGGGGCAAGGGTCTTACCTTCCATTTCCAAAAGGTGACTTGTACTTGAGGGAAAGAGAGGAGAGGGGCAAGGGTCTTACCTTGCATTTCAAAAAGGTGACTTGTACTTGAAGGAAAGAGAGTAGAGGGGCAAGGGTCTTACCTTCAATTTCCAAAAGGTGACTTGTAGTTTACAGAAAAAGAGGAGAGGGGCAAGGGTCTTAACTTCCATTTCCAACAGGTGGCTTGTACTTGAGGGAAAGAGAGGAGAGGGGTAAGGGTCTTACCTTCCATTTCCAAAAGGTGACTTGTACTTGAGGGAAAGAGAGGAGAGGGGCAAGGGTCTTACCTTCCATTTCCAAAAGGTGACTTGTACTTGAGGGAAAGAGAGGAGAGGGGCAAGGGTCTTACCTTCCATATCCAACAGGTGACTTGTACTTGAGGGAAAGAGAGGAGAGGGGCAAGGGTCTTACCTTCCATTTCCAAAAGGTGACTTGTAATTGAGGGAAAGAGAGGAGATGGGCAAGGGTCTTACCTTCCATTTCCAAACGGCCATTTTTTCTTGAGGGAAAGAGAGGAGAGGGGCAAGGGTCTTACCTTCCATTGCCAAAAGGTGACTTGTAGTTTACGGAAAAAGAGGAGAGGGGCAAGGGTCTTACCTTGCATTTCCAACAGGTGACTTGTACTTGAGGGAAAGAGAGGAGAGGGGTAAGGGTCTTACCTTCCATTTCCAACAGGTGACTTGTACTTGAGGGAAAGAGAGGAGAGGGGCAAGGGTCTTACCTTCCATTTCCAAAAGGTGACTTGTACTTGAGGGAAAGAGAGGAGAGGGGCAAGGGTCTTACCTTCCATTTCCAAAAGGTGACTTGTACTTGAGGGAAAGAGAGGAGAGGGGCAAGGGTCTTACCTTCCATTTCCAAAAGGTGACTTGTACTTGAGGGAAAGAGAGGAGAGGGGCAAGGGTCTTACCTTGCATTTCAAAAAGGTGACTTGTACTTGAGGGAAAGAGAGGAGATGGGCAAGGGTCTTACCTTCCATTTCCAAAAGGTGACTTGTACTTGAGGGAAAGAGAGGAGATGGGCAAGGGTCTTACCTTCCATTTCCAAAAGGTGACTTGTACTTGAGGGAAAGAGAGAAGAGGGGCAAGGGTCTTACCTTCAACGTCCAAAAGGTGACTTGTACTTGAGGGAAAGAGAGGAGAGGGGCAAGGGTCTTACCTTCCATTTCAAAAAGTTGACTTGTACTTGAAGGAAAGAGAGGAGAGGGGCAAGGGTCTTACATTCCATTTCCAAAAGGTGACTTGTACTTGAGGGAAAGAGAGGAGAGGGGCAAAGGTCTTACCTTCCATTTCCAACAGGTGACTTGTACTTGAGGGAAAGAGAGAAGAGGGGCAAGGGTCTTACCTTCCATTTCCAAAAGGTGACTTGTACTCGAGGGAAAGAGAGGAGAGGGGCAAGGGTTTTACCTTCCATTTCCAAAAGATGACTTGTACTTGAGGGAAAGAGAGGAGAGGGGCAAGGGTCTTACCTTCCATTTCCAAAAGGGGACTTGTACTTGAGGGAAAGAGAGGAGAGGGGCAAGGGTCTTACCTTCCATTTCCAAAAGTTGACTTGTACTTGAGGGAAAGAGAGAAGAGGGGCAAGGGTCTTACCTTCCATTTCCAAAAGGTGACTTGTAGTTTACGGAAAATGAGGAGAGGGGTAAGGGTCTTACCATCCATTTCCAAAAGGGGACTTTTACTTGAGGGAAAGAGAGGAGAGGGGCAAGGGTCTTACCTTCCATTTCCAAAAGGTGACTTGTACTTGAGGGAAAGAGAGGAGAGGGGCAAGGGTCTTACCTTCTCATTCCAACTGGCAAGTAGTACTTGAGGGAAAGAAAGAAGAGGGGCAAGGGTCTTACCTTCCATTTTCAAAGGGTGACTTGTACTTGAGGGTAAGACAGGAGAGGGGCAAGGGTCTTACCTTCCATTTCCAAAAGGTGACTTGTACTTGAGAGAAAGAGAGAAGAGGGGCAAGGGTCTTACCATCCACGTCCAAGAAGGTGACTTGTACTTGAGGGAAAGAGAGGAGAGGGGCAAGGGTCTTACCTTCCATTTCCAAAAGGTTACTTGTACTTGAGGCAAAGAGAGGAGAGGGGCAAGGGTCTTACCTTCCATTTCCAAACGGCCATTTTTACTTGAGGGAAAGCGAGGAGAGGGGCAAGGGTCTTACCTTCCGTTTCCAAAAGGTGACTTGTACTTGAGGGAAAGAGAGGAGAGGGGCAAGGGTCTTACCTTCCATTTCCAAAAGGTGACTTGTACTTGAGGGAAAGAGAGAAGAGGGGCAAGGGTCTTACCTTCCATTTCCAAATGGTGACATGTAGTTTACGGAAAAAGAGGAGAAGGGCAAGGGTCTTACCATCCATTTCCAAAAGGGGACTTGTACTTGAGGGAAAGAGAGGAGAGGGGCAAGGGTCTTACCTTCCGTTTCCAAACGGCCATTTTCACTTGAGGGAAAGAGAGGAGAGGGTCAAGGGTCTTACCTTCCATTTCCAAAAGGTGACTTTTACTTGAGGGAAAGAGAGGAGAGGGGCAAGGGTCTTACCTTCCATTTCCAAAAGGTGACTTGTACTTGAGGGAAAGAGACTAGAGGGGCAAGGGTCTTACCTTCCATTTCCAACAGGTGACTTGTACTTGAGGGAAAGAGACGAGAGGGGCAAGGGTCTTACCTTCCATTTCCAACAGGTGACTTGAACTTTAGGGAAACAGAGGAGAGGGGCAAGGGTCTTACCTTCCATTTCCAAAAGGTGACTTGTACTTGAGGGAAAGAGAGGAGAGGGGCAAGGGTCTTACCATCCATTTCCAAAAGGTGACTTGTACTTGAGGGAAAGATAGGAGAGGGGCAAGGGCCTTACCTTCCATTTCCAAAAGGTGACTTTTACTTGAGGGAAAGAATGGAGAGGGGTAAGGGTCTTACCTTCCATATCCAACAGGTGACTTGTACTTGAGGGAAAGAGAGGAGAGGGGCAAGGGTCTTACCTTCCATTTCGAACATGTGACTTTTACTTGAGGGAAAGAGAGGAGAAGGGTAAGGGTCTTACCTTCCATATCCAACAGGTGACTTGTACTTGAGGGAAAGAGATGAGAGGGGCAAGGGTCTTAACTTCCATTTCCAAAAGGTGACTTGTACTTGAGGGAAAGAGAGGAGAGGGGCAAGGGTCTTACCTTCCATTTCCAAAAGGTGACTTGTACTTGAGGGAAAGAGAGGAGATGGGCAAGGGTCTTACCTTCCATTTCCAAAAGGTGACTTGTACTTGAGGGAAAGAGAGAATAGGGGCAAGGGTCTTGCCTTCAACTTCCAAAAGGTGACTTGTACTTGAGGGAAAGAGACGAGAGGGGCAAGGGTCTTACCTTCCATTTCAAAAAGGTGACTTGTACTTGAGGGAAAGAGAGGAGAGGGGCAAGGGTCTTACCTTCCATTTCCAAAAGGTGACTTGTACTTGAGGGAAAGAGAGGAGAGGGGCAAGGGTCTTACCTTCCATTTCCAAAAGGTGACTTGTACTTGAGGGAAAGAGAGGAGAGGGGCAAGGGTCTTACCTTCCATTTCAAAAAGGTGACTTGTACTTGAGGGAAAGAGAGGAGAGGGGCAAGGGTCTTACCTTCCATTTCCAAAAGGTGACTTGTACTTGAGGGAAAGAGAGGAGAGGGGCAAGGGTCTTACCATCCATTTCCAAAAGGGGACTTGTACTTGAGGGAAAGAATGGAGAGGGGCAAGGGTCTTACCTTCCATTTCCAAAAGGTGACTTGAACTTGAGGGAAAGAGAGGAGAGGGGCAAGGGTCTTACCTTCCATTTCCAAAAGGTGACTTGTACTTGAGGGAAAGAGAGGAGAGGGGCAAGGGTCTTACCTTCCATTTCCAAAAGGTGGCTTGTACTTGAGGGAAAGAGAGAAGAGGGGCAAGGGTCTTACCTTCAATTTCCAACAGGTGAGTTTTACTTGAGGGAAAGAGAGGAGAGGGGTAAGGGTCTTACCTTCCATATCCAACAGGTGACTTGTACTTCAGGGAAAGGGAGGAGAGGGGCAAGGGTCTTACCATCCATTTCCAAAAGGGGACTTTTACTTGAGGGAAAGAGAGGAGAGGGGCAAGGGTCTTACCTTCCATTTCCAAAAGGTGACTTGTACTTGAGGGAAAGAGAGGAGAGGGGCAAGGGTCTTACCTTCCATTTCCAAAAGGTGACTTGTACTTGAGGGAAAGAGAGGAGATGGGCAAGGGTCTTACCTTCCATTTCCAAAAGGTGACTTGTACTTGAGGGAAAGAGAGAAGAGGGGCAAGGGTCTTACCTTCAACGTCCAAAAGGTAACTTGTACTTGAGGGAAAGAGAGGAGAGGGGCAAGGGTCTTACCTTCCATTTCAAAAAGTTGACTTGTACTTGAAGGAAAGAGAGGAGAGGGGCAAGGGTCTTACCTTCCATTTCCAACAGGTGACTTTTACTTGAGGGAAAGAGAGGAGAGGGGTAAGGGTCTTACCTTCCATGTCCGACAGGTGACTTGTACTTGAGGGAAAGAGAGAAGAGGGGCAAGGGTCTTACCTTCCATTTCCAAAAGGCGACTTGTACTTCAGGGAAAGAGAGGAGAGGGGCAAGGGTCTTACCTTCCATTTCCAAAAGAGGAGTTGTACTTGAGGGAAAGAGAGGAGAGGGGCAAGGGCCTTACCTTCCATTTCCAAAAGGTGACTTGTACTTGAGGGAAAGGGAGGAGAGGGGCAAGGGTCTTACCTTCCATTTCAAAAAGGTGACTTGTACTTGAGGGAAAGAGAGGAGAGGGGCAAGGGTCTTACCTTCCATTTCCAACAGGTGACTTGTACTTGAGGGAAAGAGAGGAGAGGGGCAAGGGTCTCACCTCCCATTTCCAAAAGGTGACTTGTAGTTTACGGAAAAAGAGGAGAGGGGCAAGGGTCTTACCTTCCATTTCCAACAGGTGACTTGTACTTGAGGGAAAGAGAGGAGAGGGGCAAGGGTCTTACCTTCCATTTCCAAAAGGTGACTTGTACTTGAGGGAAAGAGAGGAGAGGGGCAAGGGTCTTAGCTTCCATTTCCAAAAGGGGACTTGTTCTAGAGGGAAACAGAGGAGAGCGGCAAGGGTCTTACCTTCCATTTCCAAAAGGGGACTTGTACTAGAGGGAAAGAGAGGAGAGGGGCAAGGGTCTTACCTTCCATTCCCAAAAGGTGACTTGTACTTGAGGGAAAGAGAGGAGAGGGGCAAGGGTCTTACCTTCCATTTCCAAAAAGTGACTTGTACTTGAGGGAAAGAGAGGAGAGGGGCAAGGGTCTTACCTTCCATTTCAAAAAGGTGACTTGTTCTTGAAGGAAAGAGAGGAGAGGGGTAAGGGTCTTACCTTCCATTTCCAAAAGGTGACTTGGACTTGGGGGAAAGAGAGGAGAGGGGCAAGGGTCTTACCTTCCATTTCCAAAAGGTGACTTGTACTTGAGGGAAAGAGAGGAGAGGGGCAAGGGCCTTACCTTCCATTTCCAAAAGGTGACTTGTACTTGAGGGAAAGAGAGGAGAGGGGCAAGGGTCTTACCTTCCATTTCAAAAAGGTGACTTGTACTTGAGGGAAAGAGAGGAGAGGGGCAAGGATCTTACCTTCCATTTCAAAAAGGTGACTTGTACTTGAGGGAAAGAGAGGAGAGGGGCAAGGGTCTTACCTTCCATTTCCAAAAGGTGACTTGTAGTTTACGGAAAAAGAGGAGAGGGGCAAGGGTCTTACCTTCCATTTCCAACAGGTGACTTGTACTTGAGGGAAAGAGAGGAGACCGGTAAGGGTCTTACCATCCATTTCCAACAGGTGACTAGTACTTGAGGGAAAGAGAGGAGAGGGGCAAGGGTCTTAGCTTCCATTTCCAAAAGGGGACTTGTACTAGCGGGAAAGAGAGGAGAGGGGCAAGGGTCTTACCTTCCATTCCCAAAAGGTGACTGGTACTTGAGGGAAAGAGAGGAGAGGGGCAAGGGTCTTACCTTCCATTTCCAAAAGGGGACTTGTACTAGAGGGAAAGAGATGTGAGCGGCAAGGGTCTTACCTTCCATTCCCAAAAGGGGACTTGTACTAGAGGGAAAGAGAGGAGAGGGGCAAGGGTCTTACCTTCCATTTCCAAAAGGTGACTTGTACTTGAGGGAAAGAGAGGAGAGGGGCAAGGGTCTTACCTTCCATTTCCAAAAAGTGACTTGTACTTGAGGGAAAGAGAGGAGAGGAGCAAGGGTCTTACCTTCCATTTCAAAAAGGTGACTTGTTCTTGAAGGAAAGAGAGGAGAGGGGCAAGGGTCTTACCTTCCATTTCCAAAAGGTGACTTGTACTTGAGGGAAAGAGAGGAGAGGGGCAAGGGTCTTACCTTCCATTTCCAAAAGGTGACTTGTACTTGAGGGAAAGAGAGGAGAGGGGCAAGGGTCTTACCTTGCATTTCAAAAAGGTGACTTGTACTTGAAGGAAAGAGAGTAGAGGGGCAAGGGTCTTACCTTCAATTTCCAAAAGGTGACTTGTAGTTTACAGAAAAAGAGGAGAGGGGCAAGGGTCTTAACTTCCATTTCCAACAGGTGGCTTGTACTTGAGGGAAAGAGAGGAGAGGGGTAAGGGTCTTACCTTCCATTTCCAAAAGGTGACTTGTACTTGAGGGAAAGAGAGGAGAGGGGCAAGGGTCTTACCTTCCATTTCCAAAAGAGGAGTTGTACTTGAGGGAAAGATAGGAGAGGGGCAAGGGTCTTACCTTCCATTTCCAAAAGGTGACTTGTACTTGAGGGAAAGAGAGGAGAGGGGCAAGGGTCTTACCTTCCATTTCCAAAAGAGGAGTTGTACTTGAGGGAAAGATAGGAGAGGGGCAAGGGTCTTACCTTCCATTTCCAAAAGGTGACTTGTACTTGAGGGAAAGAGAGAAGACGGGCAAGGGTCTTACCTTCCATATCCAACAGGTGACTTGTACTTGAGGGAAAGAGAGGAGAGGGGCAAGGGTCTTACCTTCCATTTCCAAAAGGTGACTTGTAATTGAGGGAAAGAGAGGAGATGGGCAAGGGTCTTACCTTCAATTTCCAAACGGCCATTTTTTCTTGAGGGAAAGAGAGGAGAGGGGCAAGGGTCTTACCTTCCATTTCCAAAAGGTGACTTGTAGTTTACGGAAAAAGAGGAGAGGGGCAAGGGTCTTACCTTGCATTTCCAACAGGTGACTTGTACTTGAGGGAAAGAGAGGAGAGGGGTAAGGGTCTTACCTTCCATTTCCAACAGGTGACTTGTACTTGAGGGAAAGAGAGGAGAGGGGCAAGGGTCTTACCTTCCATTTCCAAAAGGTGACTTGTACTTGAGGGAAAGAGAGGAGAGGGGCAAGGGTCTTACCTTCCATTTCCAAAAGGTGACTTGTACTTGAGGGAAAGAGAGGAGAGGGGCAAGGGTCTTACCTTCCATTTCAAAAAGGTGACTTGTACTTGAGGGAAAGAGAGGAGAGGGGCAAGGGTCTTACCTTCCATTTCCAAAAGGTGACTTGTACTTGAGGGAAAGAGAGGAGATGGGCAAGGGTCTTACCTTCCATTTCCAAAAGGTGACTTGTACTTGAGGGAAAGAGAGAAGAGGGGCAAGGGTCTTACCTTCAACGTCCAAAAGGTGACTTGTACTTGAGGGAAAGAGAGGAGAGGGGCAAGGGTCTTACCTTCCATTTCAAAAAGTTGACTTGTACTTGAAGGAAAGAGAGGAGAGGGGCAAGGGTCTTACATTCCATTTCCAAAAGGTGACTTGTACTTGAGGGAAAGAGAGGAGAGGGGCAAAGGTCTTACCTTCCATTTCCAACAGGTGACTTGTACTTGAGGGAAAGAGAGAAGAGGGGCAAGGGTCTTACCTTCCATTTCCAAAAGGTGACTTGTACTTGAGGGAAAGAGAGGAGAGGGGCAAGGGTTTTACCTTCCATTTCCAAAAGGTGACTTGTACTTGAGGGAAAGAGAGGAGAGGGGCAAGGGTCTTACCTTCCATTTCCAAAAGGGGACTTGTACTTGAGGGAAAGAGAGGAGAGGGGCAAGGGTCTTACCTTCCATTTCCAAAAGTTGACTTGTACTTGAGGGAAAGAGAGGAGAGGGGCAAGGGTCTTACCTTCCATTTCCAAAAGGTGACTTGTAGTTTACGGAAAATGAGGAGAGGGGTAAGGGTCTTACCATCCATTTCCAAAAGGGGACTTTTACTTGAGGGAAAGAGAGGAGAGGGGCAAGGGTCTTACCTTCCATTTCCAAAAGGTGACTTGTACTTGAGGGAAAGAGAGGAGAGGGGCAAGGGTCTTACCTTCTCATTCCAACTGGCAAGTAGTACTTGAGGGAAAGAAAGAAGAGGGGCAAGGGTCTTACCTTCCATTTCCAAAAGGTGACTTGTACTTGAGGGTAAGACAGGAGAGGGGCAAGGGTCTTACCTTCCGTTTCCAAAAGGTGACTTGTACTTGAGAGAAAGAGAGAAGAGGGGCAAGGGTCTTACCATCCACGTCCAAGAAGGTGACTTGTACTTGAGGGAAAGAGAGGAGAGGGGCAAGGGTCTTACCTTCCATTTCCAAAAGGTGACTTGTACTTGAGGCAAAGAGAGGAGAGGGGCAAGGGTCTTACCTTCCATTTCCAAACGGCCATTTTTACTTGAGGGAAAGCGAGGAGAGGGGCAAGGGTCTTACCTTCCGTTTCCAAAAGGTGACTTGTACTTGAGGGAAAGAGAGGAGAGGGGCAAGGGTCTTACCTTCCATTTCCAACATGTGACTTTTACTTGAGGGAAAGAGAGGAGAGGGGTAAGGGTCTTACCTTCCATATCCAACAGGTGACTTGTACTTGAGGGAAAGAGATGAGAGGGGCAAGGGTCTTACCTTCCATTTCCAAAAGGTGACTTGTACTTGAGGGAAAGAGAGGAGAGGGGCAAGGGTCTTACCTTCCATTTCCAA
The DNA here is from genome assembly GCA_024362935.1 of Setophaga petechia. Classification (NCBI taxonomy): domain Eukaryota; kingdom Metazoa; phylum Chordata; class Aves; order Passeriformes; family Parulidae; genus Setophaga; species Setophaga petechia. Next base: position 22,684,804 of record JANCRA010000008.1, read on the forward strand.
AAGGTGACTTGTACTTGAGGGAAAGAGAGGAGATGGGCAAGGGTCTTACCTTCCATTTCCAAAAGGTGACTTGTACTTGAGGGAAAGAGAGAATAGGGGCAAGGGTCTTACCTTCAACGTCCAAAAGGTGACTTGTACTTGAGGGAAAGAGACGAGAGGGGCAAGGGTCTTACCTTCCATTTCAAAAAGGTGACTTGTACTAGAGAGAAAGAGAGGAGAGGGGCAAGGATCTTACCTTCCATTTCCAAAAGGTGACTTGTACTTGAGGGAAAGAGAGGAGAGGGGCAAGGGTCTTACCTTCCATTTCCAAAAGGTGACTTGTACTTGAGGGAAAGAGAGGAGAGGGGCAAGGGTCATACCTTCCATTTCCAAAAGGTGACTTGTAGTTTACGGAAAAAGAGGAGAGGGGCAAGGGTCTTACCTTCCATTTCCAAAAGGTGACTTGTACTTGAGGGAAAGAGAGGAGACCGGTAAGGGTCGTACCATCCATTTCCAACAGGTGACTAGTACTTGAGGGAAAGAGAGGAGAGGGGCAAGGGTCTTAGCTTCCATTTCCAAAATGGGGCTTGTACTAGCGGGAAAGAGAGGAGAGGGGCAAGGGTCTTACCTTCCATTCCTAAAAGGTGACTGGTACTTGAGGGAAAGAGAGGAGAGGGGCAAGGGTCTTACCTTCCATTTCCAAAAGGGGACTTGTACTAGAGGGAAAGAGAGGTGAGCGGCAAGGGTCTTACCTTCCATTCCCAAAAGGGGACTTGTACTAGAGGGAAAGAGAGGAGAGGGGCAAGGGTCTTACCTTCCATTCCCAAAAGGTGACTTGTACTTGAGGGAAAGAGAGGAGAGGGGCAAGGGTCTTACCTTCCATTTCCAAAAAGTGACTTGTACTTGAGGGAAAGAGAGGAGAGGGGCAAGGGTCTTACCTTCCATTTCAAAAAGGTGACTTGTTCTTGAAGGAAAGAGAGGAGAGGGGCAAGGGTCTTACCTTCCATTTCCAAAAAGGTGACTTGTACTTGAGGGAAAGAGAGGAGAGGGGCAAGGGTCTTACCTTCCATTTCCAAAAGGTGACTTGTACTTGAGGGAAAGAGAGGAGAGGGGCAAGGGTCTTACCTTGCATTTCAAGAAGGTGACTTGTACTTGAAGGAAAGAGAGTAGAGGGGCAAGGGTCTTACCTTCAATTTCCAAAAGGTGACTTGTAGTTTACAGAAAAAGAGGAGAGGGGCAAGGGTCTTAACTTCCATTTCCAACAGGTGACTTGTACTTGAGGGAAAGAGAGGAGAGGGGTAAGGGTCTTACCATCCACGTCCAAGAAGGTGACTTGTACTTGAGGGAAAGAGAGGAGAGGGGCAAGGGTCTTACCTTCCATTTCCAAAAGGTGACTTGTACTTGAGGCAAAGAGAGGAGAGGGGCAAGGGTCTTACCTTCCATTTCCAAACGGCCATTTTTACTTGAGGGAAAGCGAGGAGAGGGGCAAGGGTCTTACCTTCCGTTTCCAAAAGGTGACTTGTACTTGAGGGAAAGAGAGGAGAGGGGCAAGGGTCTTACCTTCCATTTCCAACATGTGACTTTTACTTGAGGGAAAGAGAGGAGAGGGGTAAGGGTCTTACCTTCCATATCCAACAGGTGACTTGTACTTGAGGGAAAGAGATGAGAGGGGCAAGGGTCTTACCTTCCATTTCCAAAAGGTGACTTGTACTTGAGGGAAAGAGAGGAGAGGGGCAAGGGTCTTACCTTCCATTTCCAACAGGTGACTTGTACTTGAGGGAAAGAGAGAAGAGGGGCAAGGGTCTTACCTTCCATTTCCAAAAGGTGACTTGTACTTGAGGGAAAGAGAGGAGAGGGGCAAGGGTTTTACCTTCCATTTCCAACAGGTGACTTGTACTTGAGGGAAAGAGAGAAGAGGGGCAAGGGTCTTACCTTCCATTTCCAAAAGGTGACTTGTACTTGAGGGAAAGAGAGGAGAGGGGCAAGGGTTTTACCTTCCATTTCCAAAAGGTGACTTGTACTTGAGGGAAAGAGAGGAGAGGGGCAAGGGTCTTACCTTCCATTTCCAAAAGGGGACTTGTACTTGAGGGAAAGAGAGGAGAGGGGCAAGGGTCTTACCTTCCATTTCCAAAAGTTGACTTGTACTTGAGGGAAAGAGAGGAGAGGGGCAAGGGTCTTACCTTCCATTTCCAAAAGGTGACTTGTAGTTTACGGAAAATGAGGAGAGGGGTAAGGGTCTTACCATCCATTTCCAAAAGGGGACTTTTACTTGAGGGAAAGAGAGGAGAGGGGCAAGGGTCTTACCTTCCATTTCCAAAAGGTGACTTGTACTTGAGGGAAAGAGAGGAGAGGGGCAAGGGTCTTACCTTCTCATTCCAACTGGCAAGTAGTACTTGAGGGAAAGAAAGAAGAGGGGCAAGGGTCTTACCTTCCATTTCCAAAAGGTGACTTGTACTTGAGGGTAAGACAGGAGAGGGGCAAGGGTCTTACCTTCCGTTTCCAAAAGGTGACTTGTACTTGAGAGAAAGAGAGAAGAGGGGCAAGGGTCTTACCATCCACGTCCAAGAAGGTGACTTGTACTTGAGGGAAAGAGAGGAGAGGGGCAAGGGTCTTACCTTCCATTTCCAAAAGGTGACTTGTACTTGAGGCAAAGAGAGGAGAGGGGCAAGGGTCTTACCTTCCATTTCCAAACGGCCATTTTTACTTGAGGGAAAGCGAGGAGAGGGGCAAGGGTCTTACCTTCCGTTTCCAAAAGGTGACTTGTACTTGAGGGAAAGAGAGGAGAGGGGCAAGGGTCTTACCTTCCATTTCCAACATGTGACTTTTACTTGAGGGAAAGAGAGGAGAGGGGTAAGGGTCTTACCTTCCATATCCAACAGGTGACTTGTACTTGAGGGAAAGAGATGAGAGGGGCAAGGGTCTTACCTTCCATTTCCAAAAGGTGACTTGTACTTGAGGGAAAGAGAGGAGAGGGGCAAGGGTCTTACCTTCCATTTCCAAAGGTGACTTGTACTTGAGGGAAAGAGAGGAGATGGGCAAGGGTCTTACCTTCCATTTCCAAAAGGTGACTTGTACTTGAGGGAAAGAGAGAATAGGGGCAAGGGTCTTACCTTCAACGTCCAAAAGGTGACTTGTACTTGAGGGAAAGAGACGAGAGGGGCAAGGGTCTTACCTTCCATTTCAAAAAGGTGACTTGTACTTGAGAGAAAGAGAGGAGAGGGGCAAGGATCTTACCTTCCATTTCCAAAAGGTGACTTGTACTTGAGGGAAAGAGAGGAGAGGGGCAAGGGTCTTACCTTCCATTTCCAAAAGGTGACTTGTACTTGAGGGAAAGAGAGGAGAGGGGCAAGGGTCATACCTTCCATTTCCAAAAGGTGACTTGTAGTTTACGGAAAAAGAGGAGAGGGGCAAGGGTCTTACCTTCCATTTCCAAAAGGTGACTTGTACTTGAGGGAAAGAGAGGAGACCGGTAAGGGTCGTACCATCCATTTCCAACAGGTGACTAGTACTTGAGGGAAAGAGAGGAGAGGGGCAAGGGTCTTAGCTTCCATTTCCAAAATGGGGCTTGTACTAGCGGGAAAGAGAGGAGAGGGGCAAGGGTCTTACCTTCCATTCCCAAAAGGTGACTGGTACTTGAGGGAAAGAGAGGAGAGGGGCAAGGGTCTTACCTTCCATTTCCAAAAGGGGACTTGTACTAGAGGGAAAGAGAGGTGAGCGGCAAGGGTCTTACCTTCCATTCCCAAAAGGGGACTTGTACTAGAGGGAAAGAGAGGAGAGGGGCAAGGGTCTTACCTTCCATTCCCAAAAGGTGACTTGTACTTGAGGGAAAGAGAGGAGAGGGGCAAGGGTCTTACCTTCCATTTCCAAAAAGTGACTTGTACTTGAGGGAAAGAGAGGAGAGGGGCAAGGGTCTTACCTTCCATTTCAAAAAGGTGACTTGTTCTTGAAGGAAAGAGAGGAGAGGGGCAAGGGTCTTACCTTCCATTTCCAAAAAGGTGACTTGTACTTGAGGGAAAGAGAGGAGAGGGGCAAGGGTCTTACCTTCCATTTCCAAAAGGTGACTTGTACTTGAGGGAAAGAGAGGAGAGGGGCAAGGGTCTTACCTTGCATTTCAAAAAGGTGACTTGTACTTGAAGGAAAGAGAGTAGAGGGGCAAGGGTCTTACCTTCAATTTCCAAAAGGTGACTTGTAGTTTACAGAAAAAGAGGAGAGGGGCAAGGGTCTTAACTTCCATTTCCAACAGGTGACTTGTACTTGAGGGAAAGAGAGGAGAGGGGTAAGGGTCTTACCATCCACGTCCAAGAAGGTGACTTGTACTTGAGGGAAAGAGAGGAGAGGGGCAAGGGTCTTACCTTCCATTTCCAAAAGGTGACTTGTACTTGAGGCAAAGAGAGGAGAGGGGCAAGGGTCTTACCTTCCATTTCCAAACGGCCATTTTTACTTGAGGGAAAGCGAGGAGAGGGGCAAGGGTCTTACCTTCCGTTTCCAAAAGGTGACTTGTACTTGAGGGAAAGAGAGGAGAGGGGCAAGGGTCTTACCTTCCATTTCCAACATGTGACTTTTACTTGAGGGAAAGAGAGGAGAGGGGTAAGGGTCTTACCTTCCATATCCAACAGGTGACTTGTACTTGAGGGAAAGAGATGAGAGGGGCAAGGGTCTTACCTTCCATTTCCAAAAGGTGACTTGTACTTGAGGGAAAGAGAGGAGAGGGGCAAGGGTCTTACCTTCCATTTCCAAAAGGTGACTTGTACTTGAGGGAAAGAGAGGAGATGGGCAAGGGTCTTACCTTCCATTTCCAAAAGGTGACTTGTACTTGAGGGAAAGAGAGAATAGGGGCAAGGGTCTTACCTTCAACGTCCAAAAGGTGACTTGTACTTGAGGGAAAGAGACGAGAGGGGCAAGGGTCTTACCTTCCATTTCAAAAAGGTGACTTGTACTTGAGAGAAAGAGAGGAGAGGGGCAAGGATCTTACCTTCCATTTCAAAAAGGTGACTTGTACTTGAGGGAAAGAGAGGAGAGGGGCAAGGGTCTTACCTTCCATTTCCAAAAGGTGACTTGTACTTGAGGGAAAGAGAGGAGAGGGGCAAGGGTCTTACCTTCCATTTCCAAAAGGTGACTAGTACTTGAGGGAAAGAGAGGAGAGGGGCAAGGGTCTTAGCTTCCATTTCCAAAATGGGGCTTGTACTAGCGGGAAAGAGAGGAGAGGGGCAAGGGTCTTACCTTCCATTCCCAAAAGGTGACTGGTACTTGAGGGAAAGAGAGGAGAGGGGCAAGGGTCTTACCTTCCATTTCCAAAAGGGGACTTGTACTAGAGGGAAAGAGAGGTGAGCGGCAAGGGTCTTACCTTCCATTCCCAAAAGGGGACTTGTACTAGAGGGAAAGAGAGGAGAGGGGCAAGGGTCTTACCTTCCATTTCCAAAAAGTGACTTGTACTTGAGGGAAAGAGAGGAGAGGGGCAAGGGTCTTACCTTCCATTTCAAAAAGGTGACTTGTTCTTGAAGGAAAGAGAGGAGAGGGGCAAGGGTCTTACCTTCCATTTCCAAAAAGGTGACTTGTACTTGAGGGAAAGAGAGGAGAGGGGCAAGGGTCTTACCTTCCATTTCCAAAAGGTGACTTGTACTTGAGGGAAAGAGAGGAGAGGGGCAAGGGTCTTACCTTGCATTTCAAAAAGGTGACTTGTACTTGAAGGAAAGAGAGTAGAGGGGCAAGGGTCTTACCTTCAATTTCCAAAAGGTGACTTGTAGTTTACAGAAAAAGAGGAGAGGGGCAAGGGTCTTAACTTCCATTTCCAACAGGTGACTTGTACTTGAGGGAAAGAGAGGAGAGGGGTAAGGGTCTTACCTTCCATTTCCAAAAGGTGACTTGTACTTGAGGGAAAGAGAGGAGAGGGGCAAGGGTCTTACCTTCCATTTCCAAAAGAGGAGTTGTACTTGAGGGAAAGATAGGAGAGGGGCAAGGGTCTCACCTTCCATTTCCAAAAGGTGACTTGTACTTGAGGGAAAGAGAGGAGAGGGGCAAGGGTCTTACCTTCCATTTCAAAAAGTTGACTTGTACTTGAAGGAAAGAGAGGAGAGGGGCAAGGGTCTTACATTCCATTTCCAAAAGGTGACTTGTACTTGAGGGAAAGAGAGGAGAGGAGCAAGGGTCTTACCTTCCATTTCCAACAGGTGACTTGTACTTGAGGGAAAGAGAGGAGAGGGGCAAGGGTCTTACCTTCCATTTCCAAAAGGTGACTTGTACTTGAGGGAAAGAGAGGAGAGGGGCAAGGGTCTTACCTTCCATTTCCAAAAGTTGACTTGTACTTGAGGGAAAGAGAGGAGAGGGGCAAGGGTCTTACCTTCCATTTCCAAAGGGTGACTTGTACTTGAGGGAAAGAGAGGAGAGGGGCAAGGGTCTTACCTTCCATTTCCAAACGGGGACTTGTACTTGAGGGAAAGAGAGGAGAGGGGCAAGGGTCTTACCTTCCATTCCCAAAAGGTGACTTGTACTTGAGGGAAAGAGAGGAGAGGGGCAAGGGTCTTACCTTCCATTTCTAAAAGGTGACTTGTACTTGAGGGAAAGAGAGGAGAGGGGCAAGGGTCTTACCTTCCATTTCCAAAAGGCGACTTGTAGTTTACGGAAAAAGAGGAGAGGGGCAAGGGTCTTACCATCCATTTCCAAAAGGGGACTTGTACTTGAGGCAAAGAGAGGAGAGGGGCAAGGGTCTTACCTTCCATTTCCAAAACGTGACTTGTACTTGAGGCAAAGAGAGGAGAGGGGCAAGGGTCTTACCTTCTCATTCCAAACGGCAAGTAGTACTTGAGGGAAAGAAAGAAGACGGGCAAGGGTCTTACCTTCCATTTCCAAAAGGTGACTTGTACTTGAGGGTAAGACAGGAGAGGGGCAAGGGTCTTACCTTCCGTTTCCAAAAGGTGACTTGTACTTGAGAGAAAGAGAGAAGAGGGGCAAGGGTCCTACCATCCACGTCCAAAAAGGTGACTTGTACTTGAGGGAAAGAGAGGAGAGGGGCAAGGGTCTTACCTTCCATTTCCAAAAGGTGACTTGTACTTGAGGCAAAGCGAGGAGAGGGGCAAGGGTCTTACCTTCCATTTCCAAACGGCCATTTTTACTTGAGGGAAAGAGAGGAGAGGGGCAAGGGTCTTACCTTCCATTCCCAAAAGGTGACTGGTACTTGAGGGAAAGAGAGGAGAGGGGCAAGGGTCTTACCTTCCATTTCCAAAAGGGGACTTGTACTAGAGGGAAAGAGATGTGAGCGGCAAGGGTCTTACCTTCCATTCCCAAAAGGGGACTTGTACTAGAGGGAAAGAGAGGAGAGGGGCAAGGGTCTTACCTTCCATTTCCAAAAGGTGACTTGTACTTGAGGGAAAGAGAGGAGAGGGGCAAGGGTCTTACCTTCCATTTCCAAAAAGTGACTTGTACTTGAGGGAAAGAGAGGAGAGGAGCAAGGGTCTTACCTTCCATTTCAAAAAGGTGACTTGTTCTTGAAGGAAAGAGAGGAGAGGGGCAAGGGTCTTACCTTCCATTTCCAAAAGGTGACTTGTACTTGAGGGAAAGAGAGGAGAGGGGCAAGGGTCTTACCTTCCATTTCCAAAAGGTGACTTGTACTTGAGGGAAAGAGAGGAGAGGGGCAAGGGTCTTACCTTGCATTTCAAAAAGGTGACTTGTACTTGAAGGAAAGAGAGTAGAGGGGCAAGGGTCTTACCTTCAATTTCCAAAAGGTGACTTGTAGTTTACAGAAAAAGAGGAGAGGGGCAAGGGTCTTAACTTCCATTTCCAACAGGTGGCTTGTACTTGAGGGAAAGAGAGGAGAGGGGCAAGGGTCTTACCTTGCATTTCAAAAAGGTGACTTGTACTTGAAGGAAAGAGAGTAGAGGGGCAAGGGTCTTACCTTCAATTTCCAAAAGGTGACTTGTAGTTTACAGAAAAAGAGGAGAGGGGCAAGGGTCTTAACTTCCATTTCCAAAAGGGGACTTGTACTTGAGGCAAAGAGAGGAGAGGGGCAAGGGTCTTACCTTCCATTTCCAAAACGTGACTTGTACTTGAGGCAAAGAGAGGAGAGGGGCAAGGGTCTTACCTTCTCATTCCAAACGGCAAGTAGTACTGGAGGGAAAGAAAGAAGACGGGCAAGGGTCTTACCTTCCATTTCCAAAAGGTGACTTGTACTTGAGGGTAAGACAGGAGAGGGGCAAGGGTCTTACCTTCCGTTTCCAAAAGGTGACTTGTACTTGAGAGAAAGAGAGAAGAGGGGCAAGGGTCCTACCATCCACGTCCAAAAAGGTGACTTGTACTTGAGGGAAAGAGAGGAGAGGGGCAAGGGTCTTACCTTCCATTTCCAAAAGGTGACTTGTACTTGAGGCAAAGCGAGGAGAGGGGCAAGGGTCTTACCTTCCATTTCCAAACGGCCATTTTTACTTGAGGGAAAGAGAGGAGAGGGGCAAGGGTCTTACCTTCCATTCCCAAAAGGTGACTGGTACTTGAGGGAAAGAGAGGAGAGGGGCAAGGGTCTTACCTTCCATTTCCAAAAAGTGACTTGTACTTGAGGGAAAGAGAGGAGAGGGGCAAGGGTCTTACCTTCCATTTCAAAAAGGTGACTTGTTCTTGAAGGAAAGAGAGGAGAGGGGCAAGGGTCTTACCTTCCATTTCCAAAAAGGTGACTTGTACTTGAGGGAAAGAGAGGAGAGGGGCAAGGGTCTTACCTTCCATTTCCAAAAGGTGACTTGTACTTGAGGGAAAGAGAGGAGAGGGGCAAGGGTCTTACCTTGCATTTCAAAAAGGTGACTTGTACTTGAAGGAAAGAGAGTAGAGGGGCAAGGGTCTTACCTTCAATTTCCAAAAGGTGACTTGTAGTTTACAGAAAAAGAGGAGAGGGGCAAGGGTCTTAACTTCCATTTCCAACAGGTGACTTGTACTTGAGGGAAAGAGAGGAGAGGGGTAAGGGTCTTACCTTCCATTTCCAAAAGGTGACTTGTACTTGAGGGAAAGAGAGGAGAGGGGCAAGGGTCTTACCTTCCATTTCCAAAAGAGGAGTTGTACTTGAGGGAAAGATAGGAGAGGGGCAAGGGTCTTACCTTCCATTTCCAAAAGGTGACTTGTACTTGAGGGAAAGAGAGGAGAGGGGCAAGGGTCTTACCTTCCATTTCAAAAAGTTGACTTGTACTTGAAGGAAAGAGAGGAGAGGGGCAAGGGTCTTACATTCCATTTCCAAAAGGTGACTTGTACTTGAGGGAAAGAGAGGAGAGGAGCAAGGGTCTTACCTTCCATTTCCAACAGGTGACTTGTACTTGAGGGAAAGAGAGGAGAGGGGCAAGGGTCTTACCTTCCATTTCCAAAAGGTGACTTGTACTTGAGGGAAAGAGAGGAGAGGGGCAAGGGTCTTACCTTCCATTTCCAAAAGTTGACTTGTACTTGAGGGAAAGAGAGGAGAGGGGCAAGGGTCTTACCTTCCATTTCCAAAGGGTGACTTGTACTTGAGGGAAAGAGAGGAGAGGGGCAAGGGTCTTACCTTCCATTTCCAAACGGGGACTTGTACTTGAGGGAAAGAGAGGAGAGGGGCAAGGGTCTTACCTTCCATTCCCAAAAGGTGACTTGTACTTGAGGGAAAGAGAGGAGAGGGGCAAGGGTCTTACCTTCCATTTCTAAAAGGTGACTTGTACTTGAGGGAAAGAGAGGAGAGGGGCAAGGGTCTTACCTTCCATTTCCAAAAGGCGACTTGTAGTTTACGGAAAAAGAGGAGAGGGGCAAGGGTCTTACCATCCATTTCCAAAAGGGGACTTGTACTTGAGGCAAAGAGAGGAGAGGGGCAAGGGTCTTACCTTCCATTTCCAAAACGTGACTTGTACTTGAGGCAAAGAGAGGAGAGGGGCAAGGGTCTTACCTTCTCATTCCAAACGGCAAGTAGTACTTGAGGGAAAGAAAGAAGACGGGCAAGGGTCTTACCTTCCATTTCCAAAAGGTGACTTGTACTTGAGGGTAAGACAGGAGAGGGGCAAGGGTCTTACCTTCCGTTTCCAAAAGGTGACTTGTACTTGAGAGAAAGAGAGAAGAGGGGCAAGGGTCCTACCATCCACGTCCAAAAAGGTGACTTGTACTTGAGGGAAAGAGAGGAGAGGGGCAAGGGTCTTACCTTCCATTTCCAAAAGGTGACTTGTACTTGAGGCAAAGCGAGGAGAGGGGCAAGGGTCTTACCTTCCATTTCCAAACGGCCATTTTTACTTGAGGGAAAGAGAGGAGAGGGGCAAGGGTCTTACCTTCCATTCCCAAAAGGTGACTGGTACTTGAGGGAAAGAGAGGAGAGGGGCAAGGGTCTTACCTTCCATTTCCAAAAGGGGACTTGTACTAGAGGGAAAGAGATGTGAGCGGCAAGGGTCTTACCTTCCATTCCCAAAAGGGGACTTGTACTAGAGGGAAAGAGAGGAGAGGGGCAAGGGTCTTACCTTCCATTTCCAAAAGGTGACTTGTACTTGAGGGAAAGAGAGGAGAGGGGCAAGGGTCTTACCTTCCATTTCCAAAAAGTGACTTGTACTTGAGGGAAAGAGAGGAGAGGAGCAAGGGTCTTACCTTCCATTTCAAAAAGGTGACTTGTTCTTGAAGGAAAGAGAGGAGAGGGGCAAGGGTCTTACCTTCCATTTCCAAAAGGTGACTTGTACTTGAGGGAAAGAGAGGAGAGGGGCAAGGGTCTTACCTTCCATTTCCAAAAGGTGACTTGTACTTGAGGGAAAGAGAGGAGAGGGGCAAGGGTCTTACCTTGCATTTCAAAAAGGTGACTTGTACTTGAAGGAAAGAGAGTAGAGGGGCAAGGGTCTTACCTTCAATTTCCAAAAGGTGACTTGTAGTTTACAGAAAAAGAGGAGAGGGGCAAGGGTCTTAACTTCCATTTCCAACAGGTGGCTTGTACTTGAGGGAAAGAGAGGAGAGGGGCAAGGGTCTTACCTTGCATTTCAAAAAGGTGACTTGTACTTGAAGGAAAGAGAGTAGAGGGGCAAGGGTCTTACCTTCAATTTCCAAAAGGTGACTTGTAGTTTACAGAAAAAGAGGAGAGGGGCAAGGGTCTTAACTTCCATTTCCAACAGGTGGCTTGTACTTGAGGGAAAGAGAGGAGAGGGGCAAGGGTCTTACCTTCCATTTCCAAAACGTGACTTGTACTTGAGGCAAAGAGAGGAGAGGGGCAAGGGTCTTACCTTCTCATTCCAAACGGCAAGTAGTACTTGAGGGAAAGAAAGAAGACGGGCAAGGGTCTTACCTTCCATTTCCAAAAGGTGACTTGTACTTGAGGGTAAGACAGGAGAGGGGCAAGGGTCTTACCTTCCGTTTCCAAAAGGTGACTTGTACTTGAGAGAAAGAGAGAAGAGGGGCAAGGGTCCTACCATCCACGTCCAAAAAGGTGACTTGTACTTGAGGGAAAGAGAGGAGAGGGGCAAGGGTCTTACCTTCCATTTCCAAAAGGTGACTTGTACTTGAGGCAAAGCGAGGAGAGGGGCAAGGGTCTTACCTTCCATTTCCAAACGGCCATTTTTACTTGAGGGAAAGAGAGGAGAGGGGCAAGGGTCTTACCTTCCATTCCCAAAAGGTGACTGGTACTTGAGGGAAAGAGAGGAGAGGGGCAAGGGTCTTACCTTCCATTTCCAAAAGGGGACTTGTACTAGAGGGAAAGAGATGTGAGCGGCAAGGGTCTTACCTTCCATTCCCAAAAGGGGACTTGTACTAGAGGGAAAGAGAGGAGAGGGGCAAGGGTCTTACCTTCAACGTCCAAAAGGTGACTTGTACTTGAGGGAAAGAGAGGAGAGGGGCAAGGGTCTTACCTTCCATTTCCAAAAAGTGACTTGTACTTGAGGGAAAGAGAGGAGAGGAGCAAGGGTCTTACCTTCCATTTCAAAAAGGTGACTTGTTCTTGAAGGAAAGAGAGGAGAGGGGCAAGGGTCTTACCTTCCATTTCCAAAAGGTGACTTGTACTTGAGGGAAAGAGAGGAGAGGGGCAAGGGTCTTACCTTCCATTTCCAAAAGGTGACTTGTACTTGAGGGAAAGAGAGGAGAGGGGCAAGGGTCTTACCTTGCATTTCAAAAAGGTGACTTGTACTTGAAGGAAAGAGAGTAGAGGGGCAAGGGTCTTACCTTCAATTTCCAAAAGGTGACTTGTAGTTTACAGAAAAAGAGGAGAGGGGCAAGGGTCTTAACTTCCATTTCCAACAGGTGGCTTGTACTTGAGGGAAAGAGAGGAGAGGGGTAAGGGTCTTACCTTCCATTTCCAAAAGGTGACTTGTACTTGAGGGAAAGAGAGGAGAGGGGCAAGGGTCTTACCTTCCATTTCCAAACGAGGAGTTGTACTTGAGGGAAAGATAGGAGAGGGGCAAGGGTCTTACCTTCCATTTCCAAAAGGTGACTTGTACTTGAGGGAAAGAGAGGAGAGGGGCAAGGGTCTTACCTTCCATTTCCAAAAGGTGACTTGTACTTGAGGGAAAGAGAGAAGAGGGGCAAGGGTCTTACCTTCCATTTCCAAAAGGTGACTTGTACTTGAGGGAAAGAGAGGAGAGGGGCAAGGGTCTTACCTTCCATTTCAAAAAGGTGACTTGTACTTGAGGGAAAGAGAGGAGAGGGGCAAGGGTCTTACCTTCCATTTCCAAAAGGTGACTTGTACTTGAGGGAAAGAGAGGAGATGGGCAAGGGTCTTACCTTCCATTTCCAAAAGGTGACTTGTACTTGAGGGAAAGAGAGAAGAGGGGCAAGGGTCTTACCTTCAACGTCCAAAAGGTGACTTGTACTTGAGGGAAAGAGAGGAGAGGGGCAAGGGTCTTACCTTCCATTTCAAAAAGTTGACTTGTACTTGAAGGAAAGAGAGGAGAGGGGCAAGGGTCTTACATTCCATTTCCAAAAGGTGACTTGTACTTGAGGGAAAGAGAGGAGAGGGGCAAAGGTCTTACCTTCCATTTCCAACAGGTGACTTGTACTTGAGGGAAAGAGAGAAGAGGGGCAAGGGTCTTACCTTCCATTTCCAAAAGGTGACTTGTACTTGAGGGAAAGAGAGGAGAGGGGCAAGGGTTTTACCTTCCATTTCCAAAAGGTGACTTGTACTTGAGGGAAAGAGAGGAGAGGGGCAAGGGTCTTACCTTCCATTTCCAAAAGGGGACTTGTACTTGAGGGAAAGAGAGGAGAGGGGCAAGGGTCTTACCTTCCATTTCCAAAAGTTGACTTGTACTTGAGGGAAAGAGAGGAGAGGGGCAAGGGTCTTACCTTCCATTTCCAAAAGGTGACTTGTAGTTTACGGAAAATGAGGAGAGGGGTAAGGGTCTTACCATCCATTTCCAAAAGGGGACTTTTACTTGAGGGAAAGAGAGGAGAGGGGCAAGGGTCTTACCTTCCATTTCCAAAAGGTGACTTGTACTTGAGGGAAAGAGAGGAGAGGGGCAAGGGTCTTACCTTCTCATTCCAACTGGCAAGTAGTACTTGAGGGAAAGAAAGAAGAGGGGCAAGGGTCTTACCTTCCATTTCCAAAAGGTGACTTGTACTTGAGGGTAAGACAGGAGAGGGGCAAGGGTCTTACCTTCCGTTTCCAAAAGGTGACTTGTACTTGAGAGAAAGAGAGAAGAGGGGCAAGGGTCTTACCATCCACGTCCAAGAAGGTGACTTGTACTTCAGGGAAAGAGAGGAGAGGGGCAAGGGTCTTACCTTCCATTTCCAAAAGGTGACTTGTACTTGAGGCAAAGAGAGGAGAGGGGCAAGGGTCTTACCTTCCATTTCCAAACGGCCATTTTTACTTGAGGGAAAGCGAGGAGAGGGGCAAGGGTCTTACCTTCCGTTTCCAAAAGGTGACTTGTACTTGAGGGAAAGAGAGGAGAGGGGCAAGGGTCTTACCTTCCATTTCCAACATGTGACTTTTACTTGAGGGAAAGAGAGGAGAGGGGTAAGGGTCTTACCTTCCATATCCAACAGGTGACTTGTACTTGAGGGAAAGAGATGAGAGGGGCAAGGGTCTTACCTTCCATTTCCAAAAGGTGACTTGTACTTGAGGGAAAGAGAGGAGAGGGGCAAGGGTCTTACCTTCCATTTCCAAAAGGTGACTTGTACTTGAGGGAAAGAGAGGAGATGGGCAAGGGTCTTACCTTCCATTTCCAAAAGGTGACTTGTACTTGAGGGAAAGAGAGAATAGGGGCAAGGGTCTTACCTTCAACGTCCAAAAGGTGACTTGTACTTGAGGGAAAGAGACGAGAGGGGCAAGGGTCTTACCTTCCATTTCAAAAAGGTGACTTGTACTTGAGAGAAAGAGAGGAGAGGGGCAAGGATCTTACCTTCCATTTCAAAAAGGTGACTTATACTTGAGGGAAAGAGAGGAGAGGGGCAAGGGTCTTACCTTCCATTTCCAAAAGGTGACTTGTACTTGAGGGAAAGAGAGGAGAGGGGCAAGGGTCTTACCTTCCATTTCCAAAAGGTGACTTGTAGTTTACGGAAAAAGAGGAGAGGGGCAAGGGTCTTACCTTCCATTTCCAAAAGGTGACTTGTACTTGAGGGAAAGAGAGGAGACCGGTAAGGGTCGTACCATCCATTTCCAACAGGTGACTAGTACTTGAGGGAAAGAGAGGAGAGGGGCAAGGGTCTTAGCTTCCATTTCCAAAATGGGGCTTGTACTAGCGGGAAAGAGAGGAGAGGGGCAAGGGTCTTACCTTCCATTCCCAAAAGGTGACTGGTACTTGAGGGAAAGAGAGGAGAGGGGCAAGGGTCTTACCTTCCATTTCCAAAAGGGGACTTGTACTAGAGGGAAAGAGAGGTGAGCGGCAAGGGTCTTACCTTCCATTCCCAAAAGGGGACTTGTACTAGAGGGAAAGAGAGGAGAGGGGCAAGGGTCTTACCTTCCATTCCCAAAAGGTGACTTGTACTTGAGGGAAAGAGAGGAGAGGGGCAAGGGTCTTACCTTCCATTTCCAAAAAGTGACTTGTACTTGAGGGAAAGAGAGGAGAGGGGCAAGGGTCTTACCTTCCATTTCAAAAAGGTGACTTGTTCTTGAAGGAAAGAGAGGAGAGGGGCAAGGGTCTTACCTTCCATTTCCAAAAAGGTGACTTGTACTTGAGGGAAAGAGAGGAGAGGGGCAAGGGTCTTACCTTCCATTTCCAAAAGGTGACTTGTACTTGAGGGAAAGAGAGGAGAGGGGCAAGGGTCTTACCTTGCATTTCAAAAAGGTGACTTGTACTTGAAGGAAAGAGAGTAGAGGGGCAAGGGTCTTACCTTCAATTTCCAAAAGGTGACTTGTAGTTTACAGAAAAAGAGGAGAGGGGCAAGGGTCTTAACTTCCATTTCCAACAGGTGACTTGTACTTGAGGGAAAGAGAGGAGAGGGGTAAGGGTCTTACCATCCACGTCCAAGAAGGTGACTTGTACTTGAGGGAAAGAGAGGAGAGGGGCAAGGGTCTTACCTTCCATTTCCAAAAGGTGACTTGTACTTGAGGCAAAGAGAGGAGAGGGGCAAGGGTCTTACCTTCCATTTCCAAACGGCCATTTTTACTTGAGGGAAAGCGAGGAGAGGGGCAAGGGTCTTACCTTCCGTTTCCAAAAGGTGACTTGTACTTGAGGGAAAGAGAGGAGAGGGGCAAGGGTCTTACCTTCCATTTCCAACATGTGACTTTTACTTGAGGGAAAGAGAGGAGAGGGGTAAGGGTCTTACCTTCCATATCCAACAGGTGACTTGTACTTGAGGGAAAGAGATGAGAGGGGCAAGGGTCTTACCTTCCATTTCCAAAAGGTGACTTGTACTTGAGGGAAAGAGAGGAGAGGGGCAAGGGTCTTACCTTCCATTTCCAAAAGGTGACTTGTACTGGAGGGAAAGAGAGGAGATGGGCAAGGGTCTTACCTTCCATTTCCAAAAGGTGACTTGTACTTGAGGGAAAGAGAGAATAGGGGCAAGGGTCTTACCTTCAACGTCCAAAAGGTGACTTGTACTTGAGGGAAAGAGACGAGAGGGGCAAGGGTCTTACCTTCCATTTCAAAAAGGTGACTTGTACTTGAGAGAAAGAGAGGAGAGGGGCAAGGATCTTACCTTCCATTTCAAAAAGGTGACTTGTACTTGAGGGAAAGAGAGGAGAGGGGCAAGGGTCTTACCTTCCATTTCCAAAAGGTGACTTGTACTTGAGGGAAAGAGAGGAGAGGGGCAAGGGTCTTACCTTCCATTTCCAAAAGGTGACTTGTAGTTTACGGAAAAAGAGGAGAGGGGCAAGGGTCTTACCTTCCATTTCCAAAAGGTGACTTGTACTTGAGGGAAAGAGAGGAGACCGGTAAGGGTCGTACCATCCATTTCCAACAGGTGACTAGTACTTGAGGGAAAGAGAGGAGAGGGGCAAGGGTCTTAGCTTCCATTTCCAAAATGGGGCTTGTACTAGCGGGAAAGAGAGGAGAGGGGCAAGGGTCTTACCTTCCATTCCCAAAAGGTGACTGGTACTTGAGGGAAAGAGAGGAGAGGGGCAAGGGTCTTACCTTCCATTTCCAAAAGGGGACTTGTACTAGAGGGAAAGAGAGGTGAGCGGCAAGGGTCTTACCTTCCATTCCCAAAAGGGGACTTGTACTAGAGGGAAAGAGAGGAGAGGGGCAAGGGTCTTACCTTCCATTCCCAAAAGGTGACTTGTACTTGAGGGAAAGAGAGGAGAGGGGCAAGGGTCTTACCTTCCATTTCCAAAAAGTGACTTGTACTTGAGGGAAAGAGAGGAGAGGGGCAAGGGTCTTACCTTCCATTTCAAAAAGGTGACTTGTTCTTGAAGGAAAGAGAGGAGAGGGGCAAGGGTCTTACCTTCCATTTCCAAAAAGGTGACTTGTACTTGAGGGAAAGAGAGGAGAGGGGCAAGGGTCTTACCTTCCATTTCCAAAAGGTGACTTGTACTTGAGGGAAAGAGAGGAGAGGGGCAAGGGTCTTACCTTGCATTTCAAAAAGGTGACTTGTACTTGAAGGAAAGAGAGTAGAGGGGCAAGGGTCTTACCTTCAATTTCCAAAAGGTGACTTGTAGTTTACAGAAAAAGAGGAGAGGGGCAAGGGTCTTAACTTCCATTTCCAACAGGTGACTTGTACTTGAGGGAAAGAGAGGAGAGGGGTAAGGGTCTTACCTTCCATTTCCAAAAGGTGACTTGTACTTGAGGGAAAGAGAGGAGGGGGGGGCAAGGGTCTTACCTTCCATTTCCAAAAGAGGAGTTGTACTTGAGGGAAAGATAGGAGAGGGGCAAGGGTCTTACCTTCCATTTCCAAAAGGTGACTTGTACTTGAGGGAAAGAGAGGAGAGGGGCAAGGGTCTTACCTTCCATTTCAAAAAGTTGACTTGTACTTGAAGGAAAGAGAGGAGAGGGGCAAGGGTCTTACATTCCATTTCCAAAAGGTGACTTGTACTTGAGGGAAAGAGAGGAGAGGGGCAAGGGTCTTACCTTCCATTTCCAACAGGTGACTTGTACTTGAGGGAAAGAGAGGAGAGGGGCAAGGGTCTTACCTTCCATTTCCAAAAGGTGACTTGTACTTGAGGGAAAGAGAGGAGAGGGGCAAGGGTCTTACCTTCCATTTCCAAAAGTTGACTTGTACTTGAGGGAAAGAGAGGAGAGGGGCAAGGGTCTTACCTTCCATTTCCAAAGGGTGACTTGTACTTGAGGGAAAGAGAGGAGAGGGGCAAGGGTCTTACCTTCCATTTCCAAACGGGGACTTGTACTTGAGGGAAAGAGAGGAGAGGGGCAAGGGTCTTACCTTCCATTCCCAAAAGGTGACTTGTACTTGAGGGAAAGAGAGGAGAGGGGCAAGGGTCTTACCTTCCATTTCTAAAAGGTGACTTGTACTTGAGGGAAAGAGAGGAGAGGGGCAAGGGTCTTACCTTCCATTTCCAAAAGGCGACTTGTAGTTTACGGAAAAAGAGGAGAGGGGCAAGGGTCTTACCATCCATTTCCAAAAGGGGACTTGTACTTGAGGCAAAGAGAGGAGAGGGGCAAGGGTCTTACCTTCCATTTCCAAAACGTGACTTGTACTTGAGGCAAAGAGAGGAGAGGGGCAAGGGTCTTACCTTCTCATTCCAAACGGCAAGTAGTACTTGAGGGAAAGAAAGAAGACGGGCAAGGGTCTTACCTTCCATTTCCAAAAGGTGACTTGTACTTGAGGGTAAGACAGGAGAGGGGCAAGGGTCTTACCTTCCGTTTCCAAAAGGTGACTTGTACTTGAGAGAAAGAGAGAAGAGGGGCAAGGGTCCTACCATCCACGTCCAAAAAGGTGACTTGTACTTGAGGGAAAGAGAGGAGAGGGGCAAGGGTCTTACCTTCCATTTCCAAAAGGTGACTTGTACTTGAGGCAAAGCGAGGAGAGGGGCAAGGGTCTTACCTTCCATTTCCAAACGGCCATTTTTACTTGAGGGAAAGAGAGGAGAGGGGCAAGGGTCTTACCTTCCATTTCCAAAAGGTGACTTGTACTTGAGGGAAAGAGAGGAGAGGGGCAAAGGTCTTAGCTTCCATTTCCAAAAGGTGACTTGCACTTGAGGGAAAGAGAGAAGAGGGGCAAGGGTCTTACCTTCCATTTCCAAATGGTGACTTGTAGTTTACGGAAAAAGAGGAGAAGGGCAAGGGTCTTACCATCCATTTCCAAAAGGGGACTTGTACTTGAGGGAAAGAGAGGAGAGGGGCAAGGGTCTTACCTTCCATTTCCAAAAGGTGACTTGTACTTGAGGGAAAGAGAGAAGAGGGGCAAGGGTCTTACCTTCCATTTCCAACAGGTGACTTTTACATGAGGGAAAGAGAGGAGAGGGGCAAGGGTCTTACCTTCCATTTCCAAACGGCGATTAGTACTTGAGGGAAAGAGAGAAGAGGGGCAAGGGTCTTACCTTCTATTTCCAAACGGCCATTTGTACTTTAGGGAAAGACAGGAGAGGGGCAAGGGTCTTACCTTCCATTTCCAACAGGTGACTTGTACTTGAGGGAAAGAGAGGAGAGGGGCAAGTGTCTTACCTTCCATTTCAAAAAGGGGACTTGTACTTGAGGGAAAGAGAGGAGAGGGGCAAGGGTCTTACCTTCCATTTCCAAAAGGTGACTTGTACTTGAGGGACAGAGAGGAGAGGGGCAAGGGTTTTACCTTCCATTTCCAAAAGGGGATTTGTACTTGAGGGAAAGAGAGGAGAGGGGCAAGGGTCTTACCTTCCATTTCCAACAGGTGACTTGAACTTGAGGGAAAGAGAGGAGAGGGGCAAGGGTCTTACCTTCCATTTCCAAAAGGTGACTTGTACTTGAGGGAAAGAGAGGAGAGGGGCAAGGGTCTTACCATCCATTTCCAAAAGGTGACTTGTACTTGAGGGAAAGAGAGGAGAGGGGCAAGGGTCTTACCTTCCATTTCCAAAAGGTGACTTTTACTTGAGGGAAAGAATGGAGAGGGGTAAGGGTCTTACCTTCCATATCCAACAGGTGACTTGTACTTGAGGGAAAGAGAGGAGAGGGGCAAGGGTCTTACCTTCCATTTCCAACAGATGACTTTTACTTGAGGGAAAGAGAGGAGAGGGGTAAGGGTCTTACCTTCCATATCCAACAGGTGACTTGTACTTGAGGGAAAGAGATGAGAGGGGCAAGGGTCTTACCTTCCATTTCAAAAAGGTGACTTGTACTTGAGGGAAAGAGAGGAGAGGGGCAAGGGTCTTACCTTCCATTTCAAAAAGGTGACTTGTACTTGAGGGAAAGAGAGGAGAGGGGCAAGGGTCTTACCTTCCATTTCCAAAAGGTGACTTGTACTTGAGGGAAAGAGAGAATAGGGGCAAGGGTCTTACCTTCAACGTCCAAAAGGTGACTTGTAGTTGACGGAAAGAGAGGAGAGGGGCAAGGGTCTTACCTTCCATTTCAAAAAGGTGACTTGTACTTGAGGGAAAGAGAGGAGAGGGGCAAGGGTCTTACCTTCCATTTCCAAAAGGTGACTTGTACTTGAGGGAAAGAGAGGAGAGGGGCAAGGGTCTTACCTTCCATTTCCAAAAGGGGACTTGTACTTGAGGGAAATAGAGGAGAGGGGCAAGGGTCTTACCTTCCATTCCGAAAAGGTGACTTGTACTTGAGGGAAAGAGTGGAGAGGGGCAAGGGTCTTACCTTCTTTCTAAAAGGTGACTTGTACTTGAGGGAAAGAGAGGAGAGGGGCAAGGGTCTTACCTTCCATTTCCAAAAGGTGACTTGTAGTTTACGGAAAAAGAGGAGAGGGGCAAGGGTCTTACCATCCATTTCCAAAAGGGGACTTTTACTTGAGGGAAAGAGAGGAGAGGGGCAAGGGTCTTACCTTCTATTTCCAAAAGGTGACTTGTACTTGAGGGAAAGAGAGGAGAGGGGCAAGGGTCTTACCTTCTCATTCCAAACGGCAATTAGTACTTGAGGGAAAGAAAGAAGAGGGGCAAGGGTCTTACCTTCCATTTCCAAAAGGTGACTTGTACTTGAGGGAAAGACAGGAGAGGGGCAAGGGTCTTACCTTCCGTTTCCAAAAGGTGACTTGTACTTGAGAGAAAGAGAGAAGAGGGGCAAGGGTCTTACCTTCCATTTCCAAAAGGTGACTTGTACTTGAGGGAAAGAGAGGAGAGGGGCAAGGGTCTTACCTTCCATTTCCAAAAGGTGACTTGTACTTGAGGGAAAGAGAGGAGAGGGGCAAGGGTCTTACCTTCCATTTCCAAAAGGTGACTTGTACTTGAGGGAAAGAGAGGAGAGGGGCAAGGGTCTTACCTTCCATTTCAAAAAGGTGACTTGTACTTGAGGGAAAGAGAGGAGAGGGGCAAGGGTCTTACCTTCCATTTCCAAAAGGTGACTTGTACTTGAGGGAAAGAGAGGAGAGGGGCAAGGGTCTTACCATCCATTTCCAAAAGGGGACTTGTACTTGAGGGAAAGAGAGGAGAGGGGCAAGGGTCTTACCTTCCATTTCCAACAGGTGACTTGAACTTGAGGGAAAGAGAGGAGAGGGGCAAGGGTCTTACCTTCCATTTCCAAAAGGTGACTTGTACTTGAGGGAAAGAGAGGAGAGGGGCAAGGGTCTTACCTTCCATTTCCAAAAGGTGACTTGTACTTGAGGGAAAGAGAGAAGAGGGGCAAGGGTCTTACCTTCAATTTCCAACAGGTGAGTTTTACTTGAGGGAAAGAGAGGAGAGGGGTAAGGGTCTTACCTTCCATATCCAACAGGTGACTTGTACTTCAGGGAAAGGGAGGAGAGGGGCAAGGGTCTTACCATCCATTTCCAAAAGGGGACTTTTACTTGAGGGAAAGAGAGGAGAGGGGCAAGGGTCTTACCTTCCATTTCCAAAAGGTGACTTGTACTTGAGGGAAAGAGAGGAGAGGGGCAAGGGTCTTACCTTCCATTTCCAAAAGGTGACTTGTACTTGAGGGAAAGAGAGGAGATGGGCAAGGGTCTTACCTTCCATTTCCAAAAGGTGACTTGTACTTGAGGGAAAGAGAGAAGAGGGGCAAGGGTCTTACCTTCAACGTCCAAAAGGTAACTTGTACTTGAGGGAAAGAGAGGAGAGGGGCAAGGGTCTTACCTTCCATTTCAAAAAGTTGACTTGTACTTGAAGGAAAGAGAGGAGAGGGGCAAGGGTCTTACCTTCCATTTCCAACAGGTGACTTTTACTTGAGGGAAAGAGAGGAGAGGGGTAAGGGTCTTACCTTCCATGTCCGACAGGTGACTTGTACTTGAGGGAAAGAGAGAAGAGGGGCAAGGGTCTTACCTTCCATTTCCAAAAGGCGACTTGTACTTCAGGGAAAGAGAGGAGAGGGGCAAGGGTCTCACCTTCCATTTCCAAAAGAGGAGTTGTACTTGAGGGAAAGAGAGGAGAGGGGCAAGGGCCTTACCTTCCATTTCCAAAAGGTGACTTGTACTTGAGGGAAAGGGAGGAGAGGGGCAAGGGTCTTACCTTCCATTTCAAAAAGGTGACTTGTACTTGAGGGAAAGAGAGGAGAGGGGCAAGGGTCTTACCTTCCATTTCCAACAGGTGACTTGTACTTGAGGGAAAGAGAGGAGAGGGGCAAGGGTCTCACCTTCCATTTCCAAAAGGTGACTTGTAGTTTACGGAAAAAGAGGAGAGGGGCAAGGGTCTTACCTTCCATTTCCAACAGGTGACTTGTACTTGAGGGAAAGAGAGGAGAGGGGCAAGGGTCTTACCTTCCATTTCCAAAAGGTGACTTGTACTTGAGGGAAAGAGAGGAGAGGGGCAAGGGTCTTAGCTTCCATTTCCAAAAGGGGACTTGTACTAGAGGGAAAGAGAGGAGAGCGGCAAGGGTCTTACCTTCCATTTCCAAAAGGGGACTTGTACTAGAGGGAAAGAGAGGAGAGGGGCAAGGGTCTTACCTTCCATTCCCAAAAGGTGACTTGTACTTGAGGGACAGAGAGGAGAGGGGCAAGGGTCTTACCTTCCATTTCCAAAAAGTGACTTGTACTTGAGGGAAAGAGAGGAGAGGGGCAAGGGTCTTACCTTCCATTTCAAAAAGGTGACTTGTTCTTGAAGGAAAGAGAGGAGAGGGGTAAGGGTCTTACCTTCCATTTCCAAAAGGTGACTTGTACTTGGGGGAAAGAGAGGAGAGGGGCAAGGGTCTTACCTTCCATTTCCAAAAGGTGACTTGTACTTGAGGGAAAGAGAGGAGAGGGGCAAGGGCCTTACCTTCCATTTCCAAAAGGTGACTTGTACTTGAGGGAAAGAGAGGAGAGGGGCAAGGGTCTTACCTTCCATTTCAAAAAGGTGACTTGTACTTGAGGGAAAGAGAGGAGAGGGGCAAGGATCTTACCTTCCATTTCAAAAAGGTGACTTGTACTTGAGGGAAAGAGAGGAGAGGGGCAAGGGTCTTACCTTCCATTTCCAAAAGGTGACTTGTAGTTTACGGAAAAAGAGGAGAGGGGCAAGGGTCTTACCTTCCATTTCCAACAGGTGACTTGTACTTGAGGGAAAGAGAGGAGACCGGTAAGGGTCTTACCATCCATTTCCAACAGGTGACTAGTACTTGAGGGAAAGAGAGGAGAGGGGCAAGGGTCTTAGCTTCCATTTCCAAAAGGGGACTTGTACTAGCGGGAAAGAGAGGAGAGGGGCAAGGGTCTTACCTTCCATTCCCAAAAGGTGACTGGTACTTGAGGGAAAGAGAGGAGAGGGGCAAGGGTCTTACCTTCCATTTCCAAAAGGGGACTTGTACTAGAGGGAAAGAGAGGTGAGCGGCAAGGGTCTTACCTTCCATTCCCAAAAGGGGACTTGTACTAGAGGGAAAGAGAGGAGAGGGGCAAGGGTCTTACCTTCCATTTCCAAAAGGTGACTTGTACTTGAGGGAAAGAGAGGAGAGGGGCAAGGGTCTTACCTTCCATTTCCAAAAAGTGACTTGTACTTGAGGGAAAGAGAGAAGAGGGGCAAGGGTCTTACCTTCCATTTCAAAAAGGTGACTTGTTCTTGAAGGAAAGAGAGGAGAGGGGCAAGGGTCTTACCTTCCATTTCCAAAAGGTGACTTGTACTTGAGGGAAAGAGAGGAGAGGGGCAAGGGTCTTACCTTCCATTTCCAAAAGGTGACTTGTACTTGAGGGAAAGAGAGGAGAGGGGCAAGGGTCTTACCTTGCATTTCAAAAAGGTGACTTGTACTTGAAGGAAAGAGAGTAGAGGGGCAAGGGTCTTACCTTCAATTTCCAAAAGGTGACTTGTAGTTTACAGAAAAAGAGGAGAGGGGCAAGGGTCTTAACTTCCATTTCCAACAGGTGACTTGTACTTGAGGGAAAGAGAGGAGAGGGGTAAGGGTCTTACCTTCCATTTCCAAAAGGTGACTTGTACTTGAGGGAAAGAGAGGAGAGGGGCAAGGGTCTTACCTTCCATTTCCAAAAGAGGAGTTGTACTTGAGGGAAAGATAGGAGAGGGGCAAGGGTCTTACCTTCCATTTCCAAAAGGTGACTTGTACTTGAGGGAAAGAGAGGAGAGGGGCAAGGGTCTTACCTTCCATTTCCAAAAGGTGACTTGTACTTGAGGGAAAGAGAGAAGACGGGCAAGGGTCTTACCTTCCATATCCAACAGGTGACTTGTACTTGAGGGAAAGAGAGGAGAGGGGCAAGGGTCTTACCTTCCATTTCCAAAAGGTGACTTGTAATTGAGGGAAAGAGAGGAGATGGGCAAGGGTCTTACCTTCCATTTCCAAACGGCCATTTTTTCTTGAGGGAAAGAGAGGAGAGGGGCAAGGGTCTTACCTTCCATTTCCAAAAGGTGACTTGTAGTTTACGGAAAAAGAGGAGAGGGGCAAGGGTCTTACCATCCATTTCCAAAAGGGGACTTGTACTTGAGGGAAAGAGAGGAGAGGGGCAAGGGTCTTACCTTCCGTTTCCAAAAGGTGACTTGTACTTGAGGGAAAGAGAGGAGAGGGGCAAGGGTCTTACCTTCCATTTCAAAAAGTTGACTTGTACTTGAAGGAAAGAGAGGAGAGGGGCAAGGGTCTTACATTCCATTTCCAAAAGGTGACTTGTACTTGAGGGAAAGAGAGGAGAGGGGCAAGGGTCTTACCTTCCATTTCCAACAGGTGACTTGTACTTGAGGGAAAGAGAGGAGAGGGGCAAGGGTCTTACCTTCCATTTCCAAAAGGTGACTTGTACTTGAGGGAAAGAGAGGAGAGGGGCAAGGGTCTTACCTTCCATTTCCAAAAGTTGACTTGTACTTGAGGGAAAGAGAGGAGAGGGGCAAGGGTCTTACCTTCCATTTCCAAAGGGTGACTTGTACTTGAGGGAAAGAGAGGAGAGGGGCAAG
Source organism: Setophaga petechia (assembly GCA_024362935.1). Lineage (NCBI taxonomy): Eukaryota > Metazoa > Chordata > Aves > Passeriformes > Parulidae > Setophaga > Setophaga petechia. Next base: position 22,709,474 of record JANCRA010000008.1, read on the forward strand.
GGTCTTACCTTCCATTTCCAAACGGGGACTTGTACTTGAGGGAAAGAGAGGAGAGGGGCAAGGGTCTTACCTTCCATTCCCAAAAGGTGACTTGTACTTGAGGGAAAGAGAGGAGAGGGGCAAGGGTCTTACCTTCCATTTCTAAAAGGTGACTTGTACTTGAGGGAAAGAGAGGAGAGGGGCAAGGGTCTTACCTTCCATTTCCAAAAGGCGACTTGTAGTTTACGGAAAAAGAGGAGAGGGGCAAGGGTCTTACCATCCATTTCCAAAAGGGGACTTGTACTTGAGGCAAAGAGAGGAGAGGGGCAAGGGTCTTACCTTCCATTTCCAAAACGTGACTTGTACTTGAGGCAAAGAGAGGAGAGGGGCAAGGGTCTTACCTTCTCATTCCAAACGGCAAGTAGTACTTGAGGGAAAGAAAGAAGACGGGCAAGGGTCTTACCTTCCATTTCCAAAAGGTGACTTGTACTTGAGGGTAAGACAGGAGAGGGGCAAGGGTCTTACCTTCCGTTTCCAAAAGGTGACTTGTACTTGAGAGAAAGAGAGAAGAGGGGCAAGGGTCCTACCATCCACGTCCAAAAAGGTGACTTGTACTTGAGGGAAAGAGAGGAGAGGGGCAAGGGTCTTACCTTCCATTTCCAAAAGGTGACTTGTACTTGAGGCAAAGCGAGGAGAGGGGCAAGGGTCTTACCTTCCATTTCCAAACGGCCATTTTTACTTGAGGGAAAGAGAGGAGAGGGGCAAGGGTCTTACCTTCCATTTCCAAAAGGTGACTTGTACTTGAGGGAAAGAGAGGAGAGGGGCAAAGGTCTTAGCTTCCATTTCCAAAAGGTGACTTGCACTTGAGGGAAAGAGAGAAGAGGGGCAAGGGTCTTACCTTCCATTTCCAAATGGTGACTTGTAGTTTACGGAAAAAGAGGAGAAGGGCAAGGGTCTTACCATCCATTTCCAAAAGGGGACTTGTACTTGAGGGAAAGAGAGGAGAGGGGCAAGGGTCTTACCTTCCATTTCCAAAAGGTGACTTGTACTTGAGGGAAAGAGAGAAGAGGGGCAAGGGTCTTACCTTCCATTTCCAACAGGTGACTTTTACATGAGGGAAAGAGAGGAGAGGGGCAAGGGTCTTACCTTCCATTTCCAAACGGCGATTAGTACTTGAGGGAAAGAGAGAAGAGGGGCAAGGGTCTTACCTTCTATTTCCAAACGGCCATTTGTACTTTAGGGAAAGACAGGAGAGGGGCAAGGGTCTTACCTTCCATTTCCAACAGGTGACTTGTACTTGAGGGAAAGAGAGGAGAGGGGCAAGTGTCTTACCTTCCATTTCAAAAAGGGGACTTGTACTTGAGGGAAAGAGAGGAGAGGGGCAAGGGTCTTACCTTCCATTTCCAAAAGGTGACTTGTACTTGAGGGAAAGAGAGGAGAGGGGCAAGGGTTTTACCTTCCATTTCCAAAAGGGGATTTGTACTTGAGGGAAAGAGAGGAGAGGGGCAAGGGTCTTACCTTCCATTTCCAACAGGTGACTTGAACTTGAGGGAAAGAGAGGAGAGGGGCAAGGGTCTTACCTTCCATTTCCAAAAGGTGACTTGTACTTGAGGGAAAGAGAGGAGAGGGGCAAGGGTCTTACCATCCATTTCCAAAAGGTGACTTGTACTTGAGGGAAAGAGAGGAGAGGGGCAAGGGTCTTACCTTCCATTTCCAAAAGGTGACTTTTACTTGAGGGAAAGAATGGAGAGGGGTAAGGGTCTTACCTTCCATATCCAACAGGTGACTTGTACTTGAGGGAAAGAGAGGAGAGGGGCAAGGGTCTTACCTTCCATTTCCAACAGATGACTTTTACTTGAGGGAAAGAGAGGAGAGGGGTAAGGGTCTTACCTTCCATATCCAACAGGTGACTTGTACTTGAGGGAAAGAGATGAGAGGGGCAAGGGTCTTACCTTCCATTTCAAAAAGGTGACTTGTACTTGAGGGAAAGAGAGGAGAGGGGCAAGGGTCTTACCTTCCATTTCAAAAAGGTGACTTGTACTTGAGGGAAAGAGAGGAGAGGGGCAAGGGTCTTACCTTCCATTTCCAAAAGGTGACTTGTACTTGAGGGAAAGAGAGAATAGGGGCAAGGGTCTTACCTTCAACGTCCAAAAGGTGACTTGTAGTTGACGGAAAGAGAGGAGAGGGGCAAGGGTCTTACCTTCCATTTCAAAAAGGTGACTTGTACTTGAGGGAAAGAGAGGAGAGGGGCAAGGGTCTTACCTTCCATTTCCAAAAGGTGACTTGTACTTGAGGGAAAGAGAGGAGAGGGGCAAGGGTCTTACCTTCCATTTCCAAAAGGGGACTTGTACTTGAGGGAAATAGAGGAGAGGGGCAAGGGTCTTACCTTCCATTCCGAAAAGGTGACTTGTACTTGAGGGAAAGAGTGGAGAGGGGCAAGGGTCTTACCTTCTTTCTAAAAGGTGACTTGTACTTGAGGGAAAGAGAGGAGAGGGGCAAGGGTCTTACCTTCCATTTCCAAAAGGTGACTTGTAGTTTACGGAAAAAGAGGAGAGGGGCAAGGGTCTTACCATCCATTTCGAAAAGGGGACTTTTACTTGAGGGAAAGAGAGGAGAGGGGCAAGGGTCTTACCTTCTATTTCCAAAAGGTGACTTGTACTTGAGGGAAAGAGAGGAGAGGGGCAAGGGTCTTACCTTCTCATTCCAAACGGCAATTAGTACTTGAGGGAAAGAAAGAAGAGGGGCAAGGGTCTTACCTTCCATTTCCAAAAGGTGACTTGTACTTGAGGGAAAGACAGGAGAGGGGCAAGGGTCTTACCTTCCGTTTCCAAAAGGTGACTTGTACTTGAGAGAAAGAGAGAAGAGGGGCAAGGGTCTTACATTCCATTTCCAAAAGGTGACTTGTACTTGAGGGAAAGAGAGGAGAGGGGCAAGGGTCTTACCTTCCATTTCCAAAAGGTGACTTGTACTTGAGGGAAAGAGAGGAGAGGGGCAAGGGTCTTACCTTCCATTTCCAAAAGGTGACTTGTACTTGAGGGAAAGAGAGGAGAGGGGCAAGGGTCTTACCTTCCATTTCAAAAAGGTGACTTGTACTTGAGGGAAAGAGAGGAGAGGGGCAAGGGTCTTACCTTCCATTTCCAAAAGGTGACTTGTACTTGAGGGAAAGAGAGTAGAGGGGCAAGGGTCTTACCATCCATTTCCAAAAGGGGACTTGTACTTTAGGGAAAGAGAGGAGAGGGGCAAGGGTCTTACCTTCCATTTCCAACAGGTGACTTGAACTTGAGGGAAAGAGAGGAGAGGGGCAAGGGTCTTACCTTCCATTTCCAAAAGGTGACTTGTACTTGAGGGAAAGAGAGGAGAGGGGCAAGGGTCTTACCTTCCATTTCCAAAAGGTGACTTGTACTTGAGGGAAAGAGAGAAGAGGGGCAAGGTTCTTACCTTCAATTTCCAACAGGTGAGTTTTACTTGAGGGAAAGAGAGGAGAGGGGTAAGGGTCTTACCTTCCATATCCAACAGGTGACTTGTACTTCAGGGAAAGGGAGGAGAGGGGCAAGGGTCTTACCATCCATTTCCAAAAGGGGACTTTTACTTGAGGGAAAGAGAGGAGAGGGGCAAGGGTCTTACCTTCCATTTCCAAAAGGTGACTTGTACTTGAGGGAAAGAGAGGAGAGGGGCAAGGGTCTTACCTTCCATTTCCAAAAGGTGACTTGTACTTGAGGGAAAGAGAGGAGATGGGCAAGGGTCTTACCTTCCATTTCCAAAAGGTGACTTGTACTTGAGGGAAAGAGAGAAGAGGGGCAAGGGTCTTACCTTCAACGTCCAAAAGGTAACTTGTACTTGAGGGAAAGAGAGGAGAGGGGCAAGGGTCTTACCTTCCATTTCAAAAAGTTGACTTGTACTTGAAGGAAAGAGAGGAGAGGGGCAAGGGTCTTACCTTCCATTTCCAACAGGTGACTTTTACTTGAGGGAAAGAGAGGAGAGGGGTAAGGGTCTTACCTTCCATGTCCGACAGGTGACTTGTACTTGAGGGAAAGAGAGAAGAGGGGCAAGGGTCTTACCTTCCATTTCCAAAAGGCGACTTGTACTTCAGGGAAAGAGAGGAGAGGGGCAAGGGTCTCACCTTCCATTTCCAAAAGAGGAGTTGTACTTGAGGGAAAGAGAGGAGAGGGGCAAGGGCCTTACCTTCCATTTCCAAAAGGTGACTTGTACTTGAGGGAAAGGGAGGAGAGGGGCAAGGGTCTTACCTTCCATTTCAAAAAGGTGACTTGTACTTGAGGGAAAGAGAGGAGAGGGGCAAGGGTCTTACCTTCCATTTCCAACAGGTGACTTGTACTTGAGGGAAAGAGAGGAGAGGGGCAAGGGTCTCACCTTCCATTTCCAAAAGGTGACTTGTAGTTTACGGAAAAAGAGGAGAGGGGCAAGGGTCTTACCTTCCATTTCCAACAGGTGACTTGTACTTGAGGGAAAGAGAGGAGAGGGGCAAGGGTCTTACCTTCCATTTCCAAAAGGTGACTTGTACTTGAGGGAAAGAGAGGAGAGGGGCAAGGGTCTTAGCTTCCATTTCCAAAAGGGGACTTGTACTAGAGGGAAAGAGAGGAGAGCGGCAAGGGTCTTACCTTCCATTTCCAAAAGGGGACTTGTACTAGAGGGAAAGAGAGGAGAGGGGCAAGGGTCTTACCTTCCATTCCCAAAAGGTGACTTGTACTTGAGGGAAAGAGAGGAGAGGGGCAAGGGTCTTACCTTCCATTTCCAAAAAGTGACTTGTACTTGAGGGAAAGAGAGGAGAGGGGCAAGGGTCTTACCTTCCATTTCAAAAAGGTGACTTGTTCTTGAAGGAAAGAGAGGAGAGGGGTAAGGGTCTTACCTTCCATTTCCAAAAGGTGACTTGTACTTGGGGGAAAGAGAGGAGAGGGGCAAGGGTCTTACCTTCCATTTCCAAAAGGTGACTTGTACTTGAGGGAAAGAGAGGAGAGGGGCAAGGGCCTTACCTTCCATTTCCAAAAGGTGACTTGTACTTGAGGGAATGAGAGGAGAGGGGCAAGGGTCTTACCTTCCATTTCAAAAAGGTGACTTGTACTTGAGGGAAAGAGAGGAGAGGGGCAAGGATCTTACCTTCCATTTCAAAAAGGTGACTTGTACTTGAGGGAAAGAGAGGAGAGGGGCAAGGGTCTTACCTTCCATTTCCAAAAGGTGACTTGTAGTTTACGGAAAAAGAGGAGAGGGGCAAGGGTCTTACCTTCCATTTCCAACAGGTGACTTGTACTTGAGGGAAAGAGAGGAGACCGGTAAGGGTCTTACCATCCATTTCCAACAGGTGACTAGTACTTGAGGGAAAGAGAGGAGAGGGGCAAGGGTCTTAGCTTCCATTTCCAAAAGGGGACTTGTACTAGCGGGAAAGAGAGGAGAGGGGCAAGGGTCTTACCTTCCATTCCCAAAAGGTGACTGGTACTTGAGGGAAAGAGAGGAGAGGGGCAAGGGTCTTACCTTCCATTTCCAAAAGGGGACTTCTACTAGAGGGAAAGAGAGGTGAGCGGCAAGGGTCTTACCTTCCATTCCCAAAAGGGGACTTGTACTAGAGGGAAAGAGAGGAGAGGGGCAAGGGTCTTACCTTCCATTTCCAAAAGGTGACTTGTACTTGAGGGAAAGAGAGGAGAGGGGCAAGGGTCTTACCTTCCATTTCCAAAAAGTGACTTGTACTTGAGGGAAAGAGAGAAGAGGGGCAAGGGTCTTACCTTCCATTTCAAAAAGGTGACTTGTTCTTGAAGGAAAGAGAGGAGAGGGGCAAGGGTCTTACCTTCCATTTCCAAAAGGTGACTTGTACTTGAGGGAAAGAGAGGAGAGGGGCAAGGGTCTTACCTTCCATTTCCAAAAGGTGACTTGTACTTGAGGGAAAGAGAGGAGAGGGGCAAGGGTCTTACCTTGCATTTCAAAAAGGTGACTTGTACTTGAAGGAAAGAGAGTAGAGGGGCAAGGGTCTTACCTTCAATTTCCAAAAGGTGACTTGTAGTTTACAGAAAAAGAGGAGAGGGGCAAGGGTCTTAACTTCCATTTCCAACAGGTGACTTGTACTTGAGGGAAAGAGAGGAGAGGGGTAAGGGTCTTACCTTCCATTTCCAAAAGATGACTTGTACTTGAGGGAAAGAGAGGAGAGGGGCAAGGGTCTTACCTTCCATTTCCAAAAGAGGAGTTGTACTTGAGGGAAAGATAGGAGAGGGGCAAGGGTCTTACCTTCCATTTCCAAAAGGTGACTTGTACTTGAGGGAAAGAGAGGAGAGGGGCAAGGGTCTTACCTTCCATTTCCAAAAGGTGACTTGTACTTGAGGGAAAGAGAGAAGACGGGCAAGGGTCTTACCTTCCATATCCAACAGGTGACTTGTACTTGAGGGAAAGAGAGGAGAGGGGCAAGGGTCTTACCTTCCATTTCCAAAAGGTGACTTGTAATTGAGGGAAAGAGAGGAGATGGGCAAGGGTCTTACCTTCCATTTCCAAACGGCCATTTTTTCTTGAGGGAAAGAGAGGAGAGGGGCAAGGGTCTTACCTTCCATTTCCAAAAGGTGACTTGTAGTTTACGGAAAAAGAGGAGAGGGGCAAGGGTCTTACCATCCATTTCCAAAAGGGGACTTGTACTTGAGGGAAAGAGAGGAGAGGGGCAAGGGTCTTACCTTCCGTTTCCAAACGGCCATTTTCACTTGAGGGAAAGAGAGGAGAGGGTCAAGGGTCTTACCTTCCATTTCCAAAAGGTGACTTTTACTTGAGGGAAAGAGAGGAGAGGGGCAAGGGTCTTACCTTCCATTTCCAAAAGGTGACTTGTACTTGAGGGAAAGAGAGGAGAGGGGCAAGGGTCTTACCTTCCATTTCCAACAGGTGACTTGTACTTGAGGGAAAGAGACGAGAGGGGCAAGGGTCTTACCTTCCATTTCCAACAGGTGACTTGTACTTGAGGGAAAGAGAGGAGAGGGGCAAGGGTCTTACCTTCCATTTCCAAAAGGTGACTTGTACTTGAGGGAAAGAGAGGAGAGGGGCAAGAGTCTTACCTTCCATTTCCAAAAGGTGACTTGTACTTGAGGGAAAGAGAGAAGAGGGGCAAGGGTCTTACCTTCCATTTCCAAAAGGTGACTTGTACTTGAGGGAAAGAGAGGAGAGGGGCAAGGGTCTTACCTTCCATTTCCAAAAGGTGACTTGGAGTTTACGGAAAAAGAGGAGAGGGGCAAGGGTCTTACCTTCCATTTCCAACAGGTGACTTGTACTTGAGGGAAAGAGAGGAGAGGGGCAAGGGTCTTACCTTCCATTTCCAAAAGGTGACTTGTACTTGAGGGAAAGAGAGGAGAGGGGCAAGGGTCTTACCTTCCATTTCCAAAAGGGGACTTGTACTAGAGGGAAAGAGAGGAGAGCGGCAAGGGTCTTACCTTCCATTTCCAAAAGGGGAATTGTACTAGAGGGAAAGATAGGAGAGGGGCAAGGGTCTTACCTTCCACTCCCAAAAGGTGACTTGTACTTGAGGGAAAGAGAGGAGAGGGGCAAGGGTCTTACCTTCCATTTCCAAAAAGTGACTTGTACTTGAGGGAAAGAGAGGAGAGGGGCAAGGGTCTTACCTTCCATTTCAAAAAGGTGACTTATCCTTGAAGGAAAGAGAGGAGAGGGGTAAGGGTCTTACCTTCCATTTCCAAAAGGTGACTTGTACTTGAGGGAAAGAGAGGAGAGGGGCAAGGGTCTTACCTTCCATTTCCAAAAGGTGACTTGTACTTGAGGGAAAGAGAGGAGAGGGGCAAGGGCCTTACCTTCCATTTCCAAAAGGTGACTTGTACTTGAGGGAAAGAGAGGAGAGGGGCAAGGGTCTTACCTTCCATTTCAAAAAGGTGACTTGTACTTGAGGGAAAGAGAGGAGAGGGGCAAGGGTCTTACCTTCCATTTCCAAAAGGTGACTTGTACTTGAGGGAAAGAGAGGAGAGGGGCAAGGGTCTTACCTTCAACGTCCAAAAGGTGACTTGTAGTTTACGGAAAAAGAGGAGAGGGGCAAGGGTCTTACCTTCCATTTCCAACAGGTGACTTGTACTTGAGGGAAAGAGAGGAGACCGGTAAGGGTCTTACCATCCATTTCCAACAGGTGATTAGTACTTGAGGGAAGGAGAGGAGAGGGGCAAGGGTCTTAGCTTCCATTTCCAAAAGGGGACTTGTACTAGAGGGAAAGAGAGGAGAGGGGCAAGGGTCTTACCTTCCATTCCCAAAAGGTGACTGGTACTTGAGGGAAAGAGAGGAGAGGGGCAAGGGTCTTACCTTCCATTTCCAAAAGGGGACCTGTACTAGAGGGAAAGAGAGGAGAGCGGCAAGGGTCTTACCTTCCATTCCCAAAAGGGGACTTGTACTAGAGGGAAAGAGAGGAGAGGGGCAAGGGTCTTACCTTCCATTTCCAAAAGGTGTCTTGTACTTGAGGGAAAGAGAGGAGAGGGGCAAGGGTCTTACCTTGCATTTCAAAAAGGTGACTTGTACTTGAAGGAAAGAGAGTAGAGGGGCAAGGGTCTTACCTTCAATTTCCAAAAGGTGACTTGTAGTTTACAGAAAAAGAGGAGAGGGGCAAGGGTCTTAACTTCCATTTCCAACAGGTGACTTGTACTTGAGGGAAAGAGAGGAGAGGGGTAAGGGTCTTACCTTCCATTTCCAAAAGGTGACTTGTACTTGAGGGAAAGAGAGGAGAGGGGCAAGGGTCTTACCTTCCATTTCCAAAAGAGGAGTTGTACTTGAGGGAAAGAGAGGAGAGGGGCAAGGGTCTTACCTTCCATTTCCAAAAGGTGACTTGTACTTGAGGGAAAGAGAGGAGAGGGGCAAGGGTCTTACCTTCCATTTCCAAAAGGTGACTTGTACTTGATTTTTTCTTGAGGGAAAAAATTTTTTCTTGAGGGAAAGAGAGGAGAGGGGCAAGGGTCTTACCTTCCATTTCCAAAAGGTGACTTGTAGTTTACGAAAAAAGAGGAGAGGCTCAAGGGTCTTACCTTGCATTTCCAACAGGTGACTTGTACTTGAGGGAAAGAGAGGAGAGGGGTAAGGGTCTTACCTTCCTTTTCCATCAGGAGACTTGTACTTGAGGGAAAGAGAGGAGAGGGGCAAGGGTCTTACCTTCCATTTCCAAAAGGTGACTTGTACTTGAGGGAAAGAGAGGAGAGGGGCAAGGGTCTTACCTTCCATTTCCAAAAGGTGACTTGTACTTGAGGGAAAGAAAGGAGAGGGGCAAAGGTCTTACCTTCCATTTCCAAAAGGTGACTTGTACTTGAGGGAAAGAGAGGAGAGAGAAAGGGTCTTACCTTCCATTTCAAAAAGGTGACTTGTACTTGAGGGAAAGAGAGGAGAGGGGCAAGGGTCTTACCTTCGATTTCCAACAGGTGACTTGTACTTGAGGGAAAGAGAGGAGAGGGGCAAGGGTCTTACCTTCCATTTCCAAAAGGTGACTTGTACTTGAGGGAAAGAGAGGAGAGGGGCAAGGGTCTTAGCTTCCATTTCCAAAAGGTGACTAGTACTTGAGGGAAAGAGAGGAGAGGGGCAAGGGTCTTACCTTCCATTTCAAAAAGGTGACTTGTACTTGAGGGAAAGAGAGGAGAGGGGCAAGGATCTTACCTTCCATTTCAAAAAGGTGACTTGTACTTGAGGGAAAGAGAGGAGAGGGGCAAGGGTCTTACCTTCCATTTCCAAAAGGTGACTTGTAGTTTACGGAAAAAGAGGAGAGGGGCAAGGGTCTTACCTTCCATTTCCAACAGGTGACTTGTACTTGAGGGAAAGAGAGGAGAGGGGCAAGGGTCTTACCTTCCATTTCTAAAAGTTGACTTGTACTTGAGGGAAAGAGAGGAGAGGGGCAAGGGTCTTACCTTCCATTTCCAAAAGGTGACTTGTACTTGAGGGAAAGAGAGAAGACGGGCAAGGGTCTTACCTTCCATTTCCAAAAGAGGAGTTGTACTTGAGGGAAAGAGAGGAGAGGGGCAAGGGTCTTACCTTCCATTTCCAAAAGGTGACTTGTAATTGAGGGAAAGAGAGGAGATGGACAAGGGTCTTACCTTCCATTTCCAAACGGCCATTTTTTCTTGAGGGAAAGAGAGGAGAGGTGTAAGGGTCTTACCTTCCATTTCCAAAAGGTGACTTGTAGTTTACGGAAAAAGAGGAGAGGGGCAAGGGTCTTACCTTGCATTTCCAACAGGTGACTTGTACTTGAGGGAAAGAGAGGAGAGGGGTAAGGGTCTTACCTTCCATTTCCAACAGGTGACTTGTACTTGAGGGAAAGAGAGGAGAGGGGCAAGGGTCTTACCTTCCATTTCCAAAAGGTGACTTGTACTTGAGGGAAAGAGAGGAGATGGGCAAGGGTCTTACCTTCCATTTCAAAAAGGTGACTTGTACTTGAGGGAAAGAGAGGAGAGGGGCAAGGGTCTTACCATCCATTTCCAAAAGGGGACTTGTACTTGAGGGAAAGAGAGGAGATGGGCAAGGGACTTACCTTCCATTTCCAAAAGGTGATTTGTACTTGAGGGAAAGAGAGAAGAGGGGCAAGGGTCTTACCTTCAAAGTCCAAAATGTGACTTGTACTTGAGGGAAAGAGAGGAGAGGGGCAAGGGTCTTACCTTCCATTTCAAAAAGTTGACTTGTACTTGAAGGAAAGAGAGGAGAGGGGCAAGGGTCTTACATTCCATTTCCAAAAGGTGACTTGTACTTGAGGGAAAGAGAGGAGAGGGGCAAGGGTCTTACCTTCCATTTCAAAAAGGTGACTTGTACTTGAGGGAAAGAGAGGAGAGGGGCAAGGGTCTTACCTTCCATTTCCAAAAGGTGACTTGTACTTGAGGGAAAGAGAGGAGAGGGGCAAGGGTCTTACCTTCCATTTCCAAAAGGGGACTTGTACTTGAGGGAAAGAGAGGAGAGGGGCAAGGGTCTTACCTTCCATTTCTAAAAGTTGACTTGTACTTGAGGGAAAGAGAGGAGAGGGGCAAGGGTCTTACCTTCCATTTCCAAAAGGTGACTTGTAGTTTACGGAAAATGAGGAGAGGGGTAAGGGTCTTACCATCCATTTCCAAAAGGGGACTTTTACTTGAGGGAAAGAGAGGAGAGGGGCAAGGGTCTTACCTTCCATTTCCAAAAGGTGACTTGTACTTGAGGGAAAGAGAGGAGAGGGGCAAGGGTCTTACCTTCTCATTCCAAACGGCAAGTAGTACTTGAGGGAAAGAAAGAAGAGGGGCAAGGGTCTTACCTTCCATTTCCAAAAGGTGACTTGTACTTGAGGGTAAGACAGGAGAGGGGCAAGGGTCTTACCTTCCATTTCCAAAAGGTGACTTGTACTTGAGAGAAAGAGAGAAGAGGGGCAAGGGTCTTACCATCCACGCCCAAAAAGGTGACTTGTACTTGAGGGAAAGAGAGGAGAGGGGCAAGGGTCTTACCTTCCATTTCCAAAACGTGACTTGTACTTGAGGCAAAGAGAGGAGAGGGGCAAGGGTCTTACCTTCCATTTCCAAACGGCCATTTTTACTTGAGGGAAAGAGAGGAGAGGGGCAAGGGTCTTACCTTCCGTTTCCAAAAGGTGACTTGTACTTGAGGGAAAGAGAGGAGAGGGGCAAGGGTCTTACCTTCCATTTCCAAAAGGTGACTTGTACTTGAGGGAAAGAGAGAAGAGGGGCAAGGGTCTTACCTTCCATTTCCAAATGGTGACATGTAGTTTACGGAAAAAGAAGAGAAGGGCAAGGGTCTTACCATCCATTCCCAAAAGGGGACTTGTACTTGAGGGAAAGAGAGGAGAGGGGCAAGGGTCTTACCTTCTGTTTCCAAACGGCCATTTTCACTTGAGGGAAAGAGAGGAGAGGGTCAAGGGTCTTACCTTCCATTTCCAAAAGGTGACCTTTACTTGAGGGAAAGAGAGGAGAGGGGCAAGGGTCTTACCTTCCATTTCCAAAAGGTGACTTGTACTTGAGGGAAAGAGAGGAGAGGGGCAAGGGTCTTACCTTCCATTTCCAAAAGGTGACTTGTACTTGAGGGAAAGAGACGAGAGGGGCAAGGGTCTTACCTTCCATTTCCAACAGGTGACTTGTACTTGAGGGAAAGAGAGGAGAGGGGCAAGGGTCTTACCTTCCATTTCCAAAAGGTGACTTGTACTTGAGGGAAAGAGAGGAGAGGGGCAAGGGTCTTACCTTCCATTTCCTAAAGGTGACTTGTACTTGAGGGAAAGAGAGGAGAGGGGCAAGGGTCTTACCTTCCATTTCCAAAAGGTGACTTGGAGTTTACGGAAAAAGAGGAGAGGGGCAAGGGTCATACCTTCCATTTCCAACAGGTGACTTGTACTTGAGGGAAAGAGAGGAGAGGGGCAAGGGTCTTACCTTCCATTTCCAAAAGGTGACTTGTACTTGAGGGAAAGAGAGGAGAGGGGCAAGGGTCTTACCTTCCATTTCCAAAAGGGGACTTGTACTAGAGGGAAAGAGAGGAGAGCGGCAAGGGTCTTACCTTCCATTTCCAAAAGGGGACTTGTACTAGAGGGAAAGAGAGGAGAGGGGCAAGGGTCTTACCTTCCACTCCCAAAAGGTGACTTTTACTTGAGGGAAAGAGAGGAGAGGGGCAAGGGTCTTACCTTCCATTTCCAAAAAGTGACTTGTACTTGAGGGAAAGAGAGGAGAGGGGCAAGGGTCTTACCTTCCATTTCAAAAAGGTGACTTGTCCTTGAAGGAAAGAGAGGAGAGGGGTAAGGGTCTTACCTTCCATTTCCAAAAGGTGACTTGTACTTGAGGGAAAGAGAGGAGAGGGGCAAGGGTCTTACCTTCCATTTCCAAAAGGTGACTTGTACTTGAGGGAAAGAGAGGAGAGGGGCAAGGGTCTTACCTTCCATTTCCAAAAGGTGACTTGTACTTGAGGGAAAGAGAGGAGAGGGGCAAGGGTCTTACCTTCCATTTCAAAAAGGTGACTTGTACTTGGGGGAAAGAGAGGAGAGGGGCAAGGGTCTTACCTTCCATTTCCAAAAGGTGACTTGTACTTGAGGGAAAGAGAGGAGAGGGGCAAGGGTCTTACCTTCCAGTTCAAAAAGGTGACTTGTAGTTTACGGAAAAAGAGGAGAGGGGCAAGGGTCTTACCTTCCATTTCCAACAGGTGACTTGTACTTGAGGGAAAGAGAGGAGACCGGTAAGGGTCTTACCATCCATTTCCAACAGGTGACTAGTACTTGAGGGAAGGAGAGGAGAGGGGCAAGGGTCTTAGCTTCCATTTCCAAAAGGGGACTTGTACTAGAGGGAAAGAGAGGAGAGGGGCAAGGGTCTTACCTTCCATTCCCAAAAGGTGACTGGTACTTGAGGGAAAGAGAGGAGAGGGGCAAGGGTCTTACCTTCCATTTCCAAAAGGGGACCTGTACTAGAGGGAAAGAGAGGAGAGCGGCAAGGGTCTTACCTTCCATTCCCAAAAGGGGACTTGTACTAGAGGGAAAGAGAGGAGAGGGGCAAGGGTCTTACCTTCCATTTCCAAAAGGTGACTTGTACTTGAGGGAAAGAGAGGAGAGGGGCAAGGGTCATACCTTCCATTTCCAAAAGGTGACTTGTACTTGAGGGAAAGAGAGGAGAGGGGCCAGGGTCTTACCTTGCATTTCAAAAAGGTGACTTGTACTTGAAGGAAAGAGAGTAGAGGGGCAAGGGTCTTACCTTCAATTTCCAAAAGGTGACTTGTAGTTTACAGAAAAAGAGGAGAGGGGCAAGGGTCTTAACTTCCATTTCCAACAGGTGACTTGTACTTGAGGGAAAGAGAGGAGAGGGGCAAGGGTCTTACCTTCCATTTCCAAAAGGTGACTTGTACTTGAGGGAAAGAGAGAAGACAGGCGAGGGTCTTACCTTCCATTTTCAAAAGAGGAGTTGTACTTGAGGGAAAGAGAGGAGAGGGGCAAGGGTCTGACCTTCCATTTCCAAAAGGTGACTTGTACTTGAGGGAAAGAGAGGAGATAGGCAAGGGTCTTACCTTCCCTTTCCAAACGGCCATTTTTTCTTGAGGGAAAGAGAGGAGAGGGGCAAGGGTCTTACCTTCCATTTCCAAAAGGTGACTTGTAGTTTACGGAAAAAGAGGAGAGGCTCAAGGGTCTTACCTTGCATTTCCAACAGGTGACTTGTACTTGAGGGAAAGAGAGGAGAGGGGTAAGGGTCTTACCTTCCTTTTCCATCAGGAGACTTGTACTTGAGGGAAAGAGAGGAGAGGGGCAAGGGTCTTACCTTCCATTTCCAAAAGGTGACTTGTACTTGAGGGAAAGAGAGGAGAGGGGCAAGGGTCTTACCTTCCATTTCCAAAAGGTGACTTGTACTTGAGGGAAAGAGAGGAGAGGGGCAAGGGTCTTACCTTCCATTTCCAAAAGGTGACTTGTACTTGAGGGAAAGAGAGGAGAGGGGAAAGGGTCTTACCTTCCATTTCAAAAAGGTGACGTGTACTTGAGGGAAAGAGAGGAGAGGGGCAAGGGTCTTACCTTCGATTTCCAAAAGGTGACTTGTACTTGAGGGAAAGAGAGGAGAGGGGCAAGGGTCTTAACTTCCATTTCCAACAGGTGACTTGAACTTGAGGGAAAGAGAGGAGAGGGGCAAGGGTCTTACCTTCCATTTCCAAAAGGTGACTTGTACTTGAGGGAAAGAGAGGAGATGGGCAAGGGTCTTACCTTCCATTTCCAAAAGGTGACTTCTACTTGAGGGAAAGAGAGAAGAGGGGCAAGGGTCTTACCTTGAACGTCCAAAAGGTAACTTGTACTTGAGGGAAAGAGAGGAGAGGGGCAAGGGTCTTACCTTCCATTTCAAAAAGTTGACTTGTACTTGAAGGAAAGAGAGGAGAGAGGCAAGGGTCTTACATTCCATTTCCAAAAGGTGACTTGTACTTGAGGGAAAGAGAGGAGAGGGGCAAGGGTCTTACCTTCCATTTCCAACAGGTGACTTGTACTTGAGGGAAAGAGAGGAGAGGGGCAAGGGTCTTACCTTCCATTTCCAAAAGGTGACTTGTACTTGAGGGAAAGAGAGGAGAGGGGAAAGGGTCTTACCTTCCATTTCAAAAAGGTGACTTGTACTTGAGGGAAAGAGAGGAGAGGAGGAAGGGTCTTACCTTCCATTTCCAAAAGGGGACTTGTACTTGAGGGAAAGAGAGGAGAGGGGCAAGGGTCTTACCTTCCATTTCCAAAAGGGGACTTGTACTTGAGGGAAAGAGAGGAGAGGGGCAAGGGTCTTACCTTCCATTCCCAAAAGGTGACTTGTACTTGAGGGAAAGAGAGGAGAGGGGCAAGGGTCTTACCTTCCATTTCTAAAAGGTGACTTGTACTTGAGGGAAAGAGAGGAGAGGGGCAAGGGTCTTACCTTCCATTTCCAAAAGGTGACTTGTAGTTTACGGAAAAAGAGGAGAGGGGCAAGGGTCTTACCATCCATTTCCAAAAGGGGACTTGTACTTGAGGGAAAGAGAGGAGAGGGGCAAGGGTCTTACCTTCCATTTCCAAAAGGTGACTTGTACTTGAGGGAAAGAGAGGAGAGGGGCAAGGGTCATACCTTCTCATTCCAAACGGCAAGTAGTACTTGAGGGAAAGAAAGAAGAGGGGCAAGGGTCTTACCTTCCATTTCCAAAAGGTGACTTGTACTTGAGGGTAAGACAGGAGAGGGGCCAGGGTCTTACCTTCCGTTTCCAAAAGGTGACTTGTACTTGAGAGAAAGAGAGAAGAGGGGCAAGGGTCTTACCATCCACGCCCAAAAAGGTGACTTGTACTTGAGGGAAAGACAGGAGAGGGGCAAGGGTCTTACCTTCCATTTCCAAAAGGTGACTTGTACTTGAGGCAAAGAGAGGAGAGGGGCAAGGGTCTTACCTTCCATTTCCAAACGGCCATTTTTACTTGAGGGAAAGAGAGGAGAGGGGCAAGGGTCTTACCTTCCGTTTCCAAAAGGTGACTTGTACTTGAGGGAAAGAGAGGAGAGGGGCAAGGGTCTTAGTTTCCATTTCCAAAAGGTGACTTGTACTTGAGGGAAAGAGAGAAGAGGGGCAAGGGTCTTACCTTCCATTTCCAAATGGTGACTTGTAGTTTACGGAAAAAGAGGAGAAGGGGAAGGGTCTTACCATCCATTTCCAAAAGGGGACTTGTACTTGAGGGAAAGAGAGGAGAGGGGCAAGGGTCTTACCTTCCATTTCCAAAAGGTGACTTGTACTTGAGGGAAAGAGAGAAGAGGGGCAAGGGTCTTACCTTCCATTTCCAACAGGTGACTTTTACATGAGGGAAAGAGAGGAGAGGGGCAAGGGTCTTACCCTCCATTTCCAAACGGCGATTAGTACTTGAGGGAAAGAGAGAAGAGGGGAAAGGGTCTTACCTTCTATTTCCAAACGGCCATTTGTACTTTAGGGAAAGACAGGAGAGGGGCAAGGGTCTTACCTTCCATTTCCAAAACGTGACTTGTATTTGAGGGAAAGAGAGGAGAGGGGCAAGGGTCTTACCTTCCATTTCCAAAAGGTGACTTGTACTTGAGGGAAAGAGAGGAGAGGGGCAAGGGTCTTACCTTCCATTTCCAAAAGGGGATTTGTACTTGAGGGAAAGAGAGGAGAGGAGCAAGGGTCTTACCTTCCATTTCCAAAAGGGGACTTGTACTTGAGGGAAAGAGAGGAGAGGGGCAAGGGTCTTACCTTCCATTTCCAAAAGGGGACTTGTACTTGAGGGAAAGAGAGGAGAGGGGCAAGGGTCTTACCTTCCATTCCCAAAAGGTGACTTGTACTTGAGGGAAAGAGAGGAGAGGGGCAAGGGTCTTACCTTCCATTTCTAAAAGGTGACTTGTACTTGAGGGAAAGAGAGGAGAGGGGCAAGGGTCTTACCTTCCATTTCCAAAAGGTGACTTGTAGTTTACGGAAAAAGAGGAGAGGGGCAAGGGTCTTACCATCCATTTCCAAAAGGGGACTTGTACTTGAGGGAAAGAGAGGAGAGGGGCAAGGGTCTTACCTTCCATTTCCAAAAGGTGACTTGTACTTGAGGGAAAGAGAGGAGAGGGGCAAGGGTCATACCTTCTCATTCCAAACGGCAAGTAGTACTTGAGGGAAAGAAAGAAGAGGGGCAAGGGTCTTACCTTCCATTTCCAAAAGGTGACTTGTACTTGAGGGTAAGACAGGAGAGGGGCCAGGGTCTTACCTTCCGTTTCCAAAAGGTGACTTGTAGTTTACGGAAAAAGAGGAGAAGGGGAAGGGTCTTACCTTCCATTTCCAAAAGGTGACTTGTACTTGAGGGAAAGAGAGAAGAGGGGCAAGGGTCTTACCTTCCATTTCCAACAGGTGACTTTTACATGAGGGAAAGAGAGGAGAGGGGCAAGGGTCTTACCCTCCATTTCCAAACGGCGATTAGTACTTGAGGGAAAGAGAGAAGAGGGGAAAGGGTCTTACCTTCTATTTCCAAACGGCCATTTGTTCTTTAGGGAAAGACAGGAGAGGGGCAAGGGTCTTACCTTCTCATTCCAAACGGCAATTAGTACTTGAGGGAAAGAAAGAAGAGGGGCAAGGGTCTTACCTTCCATTTCCAAAAGGTGACTTGTACTTGAGGGAAAGACAGGAGAGGGGCAAGGGTCTTACCTTCCGTTTCCAAAAGGTGACTTGTACTTGAGAGAAAGAGAGAAGAGGGGCAAGGGTCTTACCTTCCATTTCCAAAAGGTGACTTGTACTTGAGGGAAAGAGAGGAGAGGGGCAAGGGTCTTACCTTCCATTTCCAAAAGGTGACTTGTACTTGAGGGAAAGAGAGGAGAGGGGCAAGGGTCTTACCTTCCATTCCCAAAAGGTGACTTGTACTTGAGGGAAAGAGAGGAGAGGGGCAAGGGTCTTACCTTCCATTTCAAAAAGGTGACTTGTACTTGAGGGAAAGAGAGGAGAGGGGCAAGGGTCTTACCTTCCATTTCCAAAAGGTGACTTGTACTTGAGGGAAAGAGAGGAGAGGGGCAAGGGTCTTACCATCCATTTCCAAAAGGGGACTTGTACTTGAGGGAAAGAGAGGAGAGGGGCAAGGGTCTTACCTTCCATTTCCAACAGGTGACTTGAACTTGAGGGAAAGAGAGGAGAGGGGCAAGGGTCTTACCTTCCATTTCCAAAAGGTGACTTGTACTTGAGGGAAAGAGAGGAGAGGGGCAAGGGTCTTACCTTCCATTTCCAAAAGGTGACTTGTACTTGAGGGAAATTGAGAAGAGGGGCAAGGGTCTTACCTTCCATTTCCAACAGGTGAGTTTTACTTGAGGGAAAGAGAGGAGAGGGGTAAGGGTCTTACCTTCCATATCCAACAGGTGACTTGTACTTCAGGGAAAGGGAGGAGAGGGGCAAGGGTCTTACCATCCATTTCCAAAAGGGGACTTTTACTTGAGGGAAAGAGAGGAGAGGGGCAAGGGTCTTACCTTCCATTTCCAAAAGGTGACTTGTAGTTGAGGGAAAGAGAGGAGAGGGGCAAGGGTCTTACCTTCCATTTCCAAAAGGTGACTTGTACTTGAGGGAAAGAGAGGAGATGGGCAAGGGTCTTACCTTCCATTTCCAAAAGGTGACTTGTACTTGAGGGAAAGAGAGAAGAGGGGCAAGGGTCTTACCTTCAACGTCCAAAAGGAAATTTGTACTTGAGGGAAAGAGAGGAGAGGGACAAGGGTCTTACCTTCCATTTCAAAAAGTTGACTTGTACTTGAAGGAAAGAGAGGAGAGGGGCAAGGGTCTTACCTTCCATTTCCAACAGGTGACTTTTACTTGAGGGAAAGAGAGGAGAGGGGTAAGGGTCTTACCTTCCATGCCCGACAGGTGACTTGTACTCGAGGGAAAGAGAGAAGAGGGGCAAGGGTCTTACCTTCCATTTCAAAAAGGTGACTTGTACTTGAGGGAAAGAGAGGAGAGGGGCAAGGGTCTTACCTTCCATTTCCAAAAGAGGAGTTGTACTTGAGGGAAAGAGAGGAGAGGGGCAAGGGCCTTACCTTCCATTTCCAAAAGGTGACTTGTACTTGAGGGAAAGAGAGGAGAGGGGCAAGGGTCTTACCTTCCATTTCAAAAAGGTGACTTGTACTTGAGGGAAAGAGAGGAGAGGGGCAAGGGTCTTACCTTCCATTTCCAAAAGGTGACTTGTACTTGAGGGAAAGAGAGGAGAGGGGCAAGGGTCTTACCTTCCATTTCCAAAAGGTGACTTGTAGTTTACGGAAAAAGAGGAGAGGGGCAAGGGTCTTACCTTCCATTTCCAACAGGTGACTTGTACTTGAGGGAAAGAGAGGAGAGGGGCAAGGGTCTTACCTTCCATTTCCAAAAGGAGACTTGTACTTGAGGGAAAGAGAGGAGAGGGGCAAGGGTCTTACCTTCCATTTCCAAAAGGTGACTTGTACTTGAGGGAAAGAGAGGAGATGGGCAAGGGTCTTACCTTCCATTTCCAAAAGGTGACTTGTACTTGAGGGAAAGAGAGAAGAGGGGCAAGGGTCTTACCTTCAACGTCCAAAAGGAAACTTGTACTTGAGGGAAAGAGAGGAGAGGGGCAAGGGTCTTACCTTCCATTTCAAAAAGTTGACTTGTACTTGAAGGAAAGAGAGGAGAGGGGCAAGGGTCTTACCTTCCATTTCCAACAGGTGACTTTTACTTGAGGGAAAGAGAGGAGAGGGGTAAGGGTCTTACCTTCCATGTCCGACAGGTGACTTGTACTCGAGGGAAAGAGAGAAGAGGGGCAAGGGTCTTACCTTCCATTTCCAAAAGGTGACTTGTACTTGAGGGAAAGAGAGGAGAGGGGCAAGGGTCTTACCTTCCATTTCCAAAAGAGGAGTTGTACTTGAGGGAAAGAGAGGAGAGGGGCAAGGGCCTTACCTTCCATTTCCAAAAGGTGACTTGTACTTGAGGGAAAGAGAGGAGAGGGGCAAGGGTCTTACCTTCCATTTCAAAAAGGTGACTTGTACTTGAGGGAAAGAGAGGAGAGGGGCAAGGGTCTTACCTTCCATTTCCAAAAGGTGACTTGTACTTGAGGGAAAGAGAGGAGAGGGGCAAGGGTCTTACCTTCCATTTCCAAAAGGTGACTTGTAGTTTACGGAAAAAGAGGAGAGGGGCAAGGGTCTTACCTTCCATTTCCAACAGGTGACTTGTACTTGAGGGAAAGAGAGGAGAGGGGCAAGGGTCTTACCTTCCATTTCCAAAAGGTGACTTGTACTTGAGGGAAAGAGAGGAGAGGGGCAAGGGTCTTAGCTTCCATTTCCAAAAGGGGACTTGTACTAGAGGGAAAGAGAGGAGAGCGGCAAGGGTCTTACCTTCCATTTCCAAAAGGGGACTTGTACTAGAGGGAAAGAGAGGAGAGGGGCAAGGGTCTTACCTTCCATTCCCAAAAGGTGACTTGTACTTGAGGGAAAGAGAGGAGAGGGGCAAGGGTCTTACCTTCCATTTCCAAAAAGTGACTTGTACTTGAGGGAAAGAGAGGAGAGGGGCAAGGGTCTTACCTTCCATTTCAAAAAGGTGACTTGTTCTTGAAGGAAAGAGAGGAGAGGGGTAAGGGTCTTACCTTCCATTTCCAAAAGGTGACTTGTACTTGAGGGAAAGAGAGGAGAGGGGCAAGGGTCTTACCTTACATTTCCAAAAGGTGACTTGTACTTGAGGGAAAGAGAGGAGAGGGGCAAGGGCCTTACCTTCCATTTCCAAAAGGTGACTTGTACTTGAGGGAAAGAGAGGAGAGGGGCAAGGGTCTTACCTTCCATTTCAAAAAGGTGACTTGTACTTGAGGGAAAGAGAGGAGAGGGGCAAGGATCTTACCTTCCATTTCAAAAAGGTGACTTGTACTTGAGGGAAAGAGAGGAGAGGGGCAAGGGTCTTACCTTCCATTTCCAAAAGGTGACTTGTAGTTTACGGAGAAAGAGGAGAGGGGCAAGGGTCTTACCTTCCATTTCCAACAGGTGACTTGTACTTGAGGGAAAGAGAGGAGACCGGTAAGTTTCTTACCATCCATTTCCAACAGGTGACTAGTACTTGAGGGAAAGAGAGGAGAGGGGCAAGGGTCTTAGATTCCATTTCCAAAAGGGGACTTGTACTAGAGGGAAAGAGAGGAGAGGGGCAAGGGTCTTACCTTCCATTCCCAAAAGGTGACTGGTACTTGAGGGAAAGAGAGGAGAGGGGCAAGGGTCTTAACTTCCATTTCCAAAAGGGGACTTTTACTAGAGGGAAAGAGAGGTGAGCGGCAAGGGTCTTACCTTCCATTCCCAAAAGGGGACTTGTACTAGAGGGAAAGAGAGGAGAGGGGCAAGGGTCTTACCTTCCATTCCCAAAAGGTGACTTGTACTTGAGGGAAAGAGAGGGGAGGGGCAAGGGTCTTACCTTCCATTTCCAAAAAGTGGCTTGTACTTGAGGGAAAGAGAGGAGAGGGGCAAGGGTCTTACCTTCCATTTCAAAAAGGTGACTTGTTCTTGAAGGAAAGAGAGGAGAGGGGCAAGGGTCTTACCTTCCATTTCCAAAAGGTGACTTGTACTTGAGGGAAAGAGAGGAGAGGGGCAAGGGTCTTACCTTCCATTTCCAAAAGGTGACTTGTACTTGAGGGAAAGAGAGGAGAGGGGCAAGGGTCTTACCTTGCATTTCAAAAAGGTGACTTGTACTTGAAGGAAAGAGAGTAGAGGGGCAAGGGTCTTACCTTCAATTTCCAAAAGGTGACTTGTAGTTTACAGAAAAAGAGGAGAGGGGCAAGGGTCTTAACTTCCATTTCCAACAGGTGACTTGTACTTGAGGGAAAGAGAGGAGAGGGGTAAGGTTCTTACCTTCCATTTCCAAAAGGTGACTTGTACTTGAGGGAAAGAGAGGAGAGGGGCAAGGGTCTTACCTTCCATTTCCAAAAGAGGAGTTGTACTTGAGGGAAAGATAGGAGAGGGGCAAGGGTCTTACCTTCCATTTCCAAAAGGTGACTTGTACTTGAGGGAAAGAGAGGAGAGGGGCAAGGGTCTTACCTTCCATTTCCAAAAGGTGACTTGTACTTGAGGGAAACAGAGAAGACGGGCAAGGGTCTTACCTTCCATTTCCAAAAGAGGAGTTGTACTTGAGGGAAAGAGAGGAGAGGGGCAAGGGTCTTACCTTCCATTTCCAAAAGGTGACTTGTACTTGAGGGAAAGAGAGGAGATGGGCAAGGGTCTTACCTTCCATTTCCAAACGGCCATTTTTTCTTGAGGGAAAGAGAGGAGAGGTGTAAGGGTCTTACCTTCCATTTCCAAAAGGTGACTTGTAGTTTACGGAAAAAGAGGAGAGGGGCAAGGGTCTTACCTTGCATTTCCAACAGGTGACTTGTACTTGAGGGAAAGAGAGGAGTGGGGTAAGGGTCTTACCTTCCATTTCCAACAGGTGACTTGTACTTGAGGGAAAGAGAGGAGAGGGGCAAGGGTCTTACCTTCCATTTCCAAAAGGTGACTTGTACTTGAGGGAAAGAGAGGAGAGGGGCAAGGGTCTTACCTTCCATTTCCAAAAGGTGACTTGTACTTGAGGGAAAGAGAGGAGAGGGGCAAGGGTCTTACCTTCCATTTCCAAAAGGTGACTTGTCCTTGAGGGAAAGAGAGGAGAGGGGCAAGGGTCTTACCTTCCATTTCAAAAAGGTGACTTGTACTTGAGGGAAAGAGAGAAGAGGGGCAAGGGTCTTACCTTCCATTTCCAAAAGGTGACTTGTACTTGAGGGAAAGAGAGGAGAGGGGCAAGGGACTTACCATCCATTTCCAAAAGGGGACTTGTACTTGAGGGAAAGAGAGGAGAGGGGCAAGGGTCTTACCTTCCATTTCAAAAAGGTGACGTGTACTTGAGGGAAAGAGAGGAGAGGGGCAAGGGTCTTACCTTCGATTTCCAAAAGGTGACTTGTACTTGAGGGAAAGAGAGGAGAGGGGCAAGGGTCTTAACTTCCATTTCCAACAGGTGACTTGAACTTGAGGGAAAGAGAGGAGAGGGGCAAGGGTCTTACCTTCCATTTCCAAAAGGTGACTTGTACTTGAGGGAAAGAGAGGAGATGGGCAAGGGTCTTACCTTCCATTTCCAAAAGGTGACTTCTACTTGAGGGAAAGAGAGAAGAGGGGCAAGGGTCTTACCTTGAACGTCCAAAAGGTAACTTGTACTTGAGGGAAAGAGAGGAGAGGGGCAAGGGTCTTACCTTCCATTTCAAAAAGTTGACTTGTACTTGAAGGAAAGAGAGGAGAGAGGCAAGGGTCTTACATTCCATTTCCAAAAGGTGACTTGTACTTGAGGGAAAGAGAGGAGAGGGGCAAGGGTCTTACCTTCCATTTCCAACAGGTGACTTGTACTTGAGGGAAAGAGAGGAGAGGGGCAAGGGTCTTACCTTCCATTTCCAAAAGGTGACTTGTACTTGAGGGAAAGAGAGGAGAGGGGAAAGGGTCTTACCTTCCATTTCAAAAAGGTGACTTGTACTTGAGGGAAAGAGAGGAGAGGAGGAAGGGTCTTACCTTCCATTTCCAAAAGGGGACTTGTACTTGAGGGAAAGAGAGGAGAGGGGCAAGGGTCTTACCTTCCATTTCCAAAAGGGGACTTGTACTTGAGGGAAAGAGAGGAGAGGGGCAAGGGTCTTACCTTCCATTCCCAAAAGGTGACTTGTACTTGAGGGAAAGAGAGGAGAGGGGCAAGGGTCTTACCTTCCATTTCTAAAAGGTGACTTGTACTTGAGGGAAAGAGAGGAGAGGGGCAAGGGTCTTACCTTCCATTTCCAAAAGGTGACTTGTAGTTTACGGAAAAAGAGGAGAGGGGCAAGGGTCTTACCATCCATTTCCAAAAGGGGACTTGTACTTGAGGGAAAGAGAGGAGAGGGGCAAGGGTCTTACCTTCCATTTCCAAAAGGTGACTTGTACTTGAGGGAAAGAGAGGAGAGGGGCAAGGGTCATACCTTCTCATTCCAAACGGCAAGTAGTACTTGAGGGAAAGAAAGAAGAGGGGCAAGGGTCTTACCTTCCATTTCCAAAAGGTGACTTGTACTTGAGGGTAAGACAGGAGAGGGGCCAGGGTCTTACCTTCCGTTTCCAAAAGGTGACTTGTACTTGAGAGAAAGAGAGAAGAGGGGCAAGGGTCTTACCATCCACGCCCAAAAAGGTGACTTGTACTTGAGGGAAAGACAGGAGAGGGGCAAGGGTCTTACCTTCCATTTCCAAAAGGTGACTTGTACTTGAGGCAAAGAGAGGAGAGGGGCAAGGGTCTTACCTTCCATTTCCAAACGGCCATTTTTACTTGAGGGAAAGAGAGGAGAGGGGCAAGGGTCTTACCTTCCGTTTCCAAAAGGTGACTTGTACTTGAGGGAAAGAGAGGAGAGGGGCAAGGGTCTTAGTTTCCATTTCCAAAAGGTGACTTGTACTTGAGGGAAAGAGAGAAGAGGGGCAAGGGTCTTACCTTCCATTTCCAAATGGTGACTTGTAGTTTACGGAAAAAGAGGAGAAGGGGAAGGGTCTTACCATCCATTTCCAAAAGGGGACTTGTACTTGAGGGAAAGAGAGGAGAGGGGCAAGGGTCTTACCTTCCATTTCCAAAAGGTGACTTGTACTTGAGGGAAAGAGAGAAGAGGGGCAAGGGTCTTACCTTCCATTTCCAACAGGTGACTTTTACATGAGGGAAAGAGAGGAGAGGGGCAAGGGTCTTACCCTCCATTTCCAAACGGCGATTAGTACTTGAGGGAAAGAGAGAAGAGGGGAAAGGGTCTTACCTTCTATTTCCAAACGGCCATTTGTACTTTAGGGAAAGACAGGAGAGGGGCAAGGGTCTTACCTTCCATTTCCAAAACGTGACTTGTATTTGAGGGAAAGAGAGGAGAGGGGCAAGGGTCTTACCTTCCATTTCCAAAAGGTGACTTGTACTTGAGGGAAAGAGAGGAGAGGGGCAAGGGTCTTACCTTCCATTTCCAAAAGGGGATTTGTACTTGAGGGAAAGAGAGGAGAGGAGCAAGGGTCTTACCTTCCATTTCCAAAAGGGGACTTGTACTTGAGGGAAAGAGAGGAGAGGGGCAAGGGTCTTACCTTCCATTTCCAAAAGGGGACTTGTACTTGAGGGAAAGAGAGGAGAGGGGCAAGGGTCTTACCTTCCATTCCCAAAAGGTGACTTGTACTTGAGGGAAAGAGAGGAGAGGGGCAAGGGTCTTACCTTCCATTTCTAAAAGGTGACTTGTACTTGAGGGAAAGAGAGGAGAGGGGCAAGGGTCTTACCTTCCATTTCCAAAAGGTGACTTGTAGTTTACGGAAAAAGAGGAGAGGGGCAAGGGTCTTACCATCCATTTCCAAAAGGGGACTTGTACTTGAGGGAAAGAGAGGAGAGGGGCAAGGGTCTTACCTTCCATTTCCAAAAGGTGACTTGTACTTGAGGGAAAGAGAGGAGAGGGGCAAGGGTCATACCTTCTCATTCCAAACGGCAAGTAGTACTTGAGGGAAAGAAAGAAGAGGGGCAAGGGTCTTACCTTCCATTTCCAAAAGGTGACTTGTACTTGAGGGTAAGACAGGAGAGGGGCCAGGGTCTTACCTTCCGTTTCCAAAAGGTGACTTGTAGTTTACGGAAAAAGAGGAGAAGGGGAAGGGTCTTACCTTCCATTTCCAAAAGGTGACTTGTACTTGAGGGAAAGAGAGAAGAGGGGCAAGGGTCTTACCTTCCATTTCCAACAGGTGACTTTTACATGAGGGAAAGAGAGGAGAGGGGCAAGGGTCTTACCCTCCATTTCCAAACGGCGATTAGTACTTGAGGGAAAGAGAGAAGAGGGGAAAGGGTCTTACCTTCTATTTCCAAACGGCCATTTGTTCTTTAGGGAAAGACAGGAGAGGGGCAAGGGTCTTACCTTCTCATTCCAAACGGCAATTAGTACTTGAGGGAAAGAAAGAAGAGGGGCAAGGGTCTTACCTTCCATTTCCAAAAGGTGACTTGTACTTGAGGGAAAGACAGGAGAGGGGCAAGGGTCTTACCTTCCGTTTCCAAAAGGTGACTTGTACTTGAGAGAAAGAGAGAAGAGGGGCAAGGGTCTTACCTTCCATTTCCAAAAGGTGACTTGTACTTGAGGGAAAGAGAGGAGAGGGGCAAGGGTCTTACCTTCCATTTCCAAAAGGTGACTTGTACTTGAGGGAAAGAGAGGAGAGGGGCAAGGGTCTTACCTTCCATTCCCAAAAGGTGACTTGTACTTGAGGGAAAGAGAGGAGAGGGGCAAGGGTCTTACCTTCCATTTCAAAAAGGTGACTTGTACTTGAGGGAAAGAGAGGAGAGGGGCAAGGGTCTTACCTTCCATTTCCAAAAGGTGACTTGTACTTGAGGGAAAGAGAGGAGAGGGGCAAGGGTCTTACCATCCATTTCCAAAAGGGGACTTGTACTTGAGGGAAAGAGAGGAGAGGGGCAAGGGTCTTACCTTCCATTTCCAACAGGTGACTTGAACTTGAGGGAAAGAGAGGAGAGGGGCAAGGGTCTTACCTTCCATTTCCAAAAGGTGACTTGTACTTGAGGGAAAGAGAGGAGAGGGGCAAGGGTCTTACCTTCCATTTCCAAAAGGTGACTTGTACTTGAGGGAAATTGAGAAGAGGGGCAAGGGTCTTACCTTCCATTTCCAACAGGTGAGTTTTACTTGAGGGAAAGAGAGGAGAGGGGTAAGGGTCTTACCTTCCATATCCAACAGGTGACTTGTACTTCAGGGAAAGGGAGGAGAGGGGCAAGGGTCTTACCATCCATTTCCAAAAGGGGACTTTTACTTGAGGGAAAGAGAGGAGAGGGGCAAGGGTCTTACCTTCCATTTCCAAAAGGTGACTTGTAGTTGAGGGAAAGAGAGGAGAGGGGCAAGGGTCTTACCTTCCATTTCCAAAAGGTGACTTGTACTTGAGGGAAAGAGAGGAGATGGGCAAGGGTCTTACCTTCCATTTCCAAAAGGTGACTTGTACTTGAGGGAAAGAGAGAAGAGGGGCAAGGGTCTTACCTTCAACGTCCAAAAGGAAATTTGTACTTGAGGGAAAGAGAGGAGAGGGACAAGGGTCTTACCTTCCATTTCAAAAAGTTGACTTGTACTTGAAGGAAAGAGAGGAGAGGGGCAAGGGTCTTACCTTCCATTTCCAACAGGTGACTTTTACTTGAGGGAAAGAGAGGAGAGGGGTAAGGGTCTTACCTTCCATGCCCGACAGGTGACTTGTACTCGAGGGAAAGAGAGAAGAGGGGCAAGGGTCTTACCTTCCATTTCAAAAAGGTGACTTGTACTTGAGGGAAAGAGAGGAGAGGGGCAAGGGTCTTACCTTCCATTTCCAAAAGAGGAGTTGTACTTGAGGGAAAGAGAGGAGAGGGGCAAGGGCCTTACCTTCCATTTCCAAAAGGTGACTTGTACTTGAGGGAAAGAGAGGAGAGGGGCAAGGGTCTTACCTTCCATTTCAAAAAGGTGACTTGTACTTGAGGGAAAGAGAGGAGAGGGGCAAGGGTCTTACCTTCCATTTCCAAAAGGTGACTTGTACTTGAGGGAAAGAGAGGAGAGGGGCAAGGGTCTTACCTTCCATTTCCAAAAGGTGACTTGTAGTTTACGGAAAAAGAGGAGAGGGGCAAGGGTCTTACCTTCCATTTCCAACAGGTGACTTGTACTTGAGGGAAAGAGAGGAGAGGGGCAAGGGTCTTACCTTCCATTTCCAAAAGGAGACTTGTACTTGAGGGAAAGAGAGGAGAGGGGCAAGGGTCTTACCTTCCATTTCCAAAAGGTGACTTGTACTTGAGGGAAAGAGAGGAGATGGGCAAGGGTCTTACCTTCCATTTCCAAAAGGTGACTTGTACTTGAGGGAAAGAGAGAAGAGGGGCAAGGGTCTTACCTTCAACGTCCAAAAGGAAACTTGTACTTGAGGGAAAGAGAGGAGAGGGGCAAGGGTCTTACCTTCCATTTCAAAAAGTTGACTTGTACTTGAAGGAAAGAGAGGAGAGGGGCAAGGGTCTTACCTTCCATTTCCAACAGGTGACTTTTACTTGAGGGAAAGAGAGGAGAGGGGTAAGGGTCTTACCTTCCATGTCCGACAGGTGACTTGTACTCGAGGGAAAGAGAGAAGAGGGGCAAGGGTCTTACCTTCCATTTCCAAAAGGTGACTTGTACTTGAGGGAAAGAGAGGAGAGGGGCAAGGGTCTTACCTTCCATTTCCAAAAGAGGAGTTGTACTTGAGGGAAAGAGAGGAGAGGGGCAAGGGCCTTACCTTCCATTTCCAAAAGGTGACTTGTACTTGAGGGAAAGAGAGGAGAGGGGCAAGGGTCTTACCTTCCATTTCAAAAAGGTGACTTGTACTTGAGGGAAAGAGAGGAGAGGGGCAAGGGTCTTACCTTCCATTTCCAAAAGGTGACTTGTACTTGAGGGAAAGAGAGGAGAGGGGCAAGGGTCTTACCTTCCATTTCCAAAAGGTGACTTGTAGTTTACGGAAAAAGAGGAGAGGGGCAAGGGTCTTACCTTCCATTTCCAACAGGTGACTTGTACTTGAGGGAAAGAGAGGAGAGGGGCAAGGGTCTTACCTTCCATTTCCAAAAGGTGACTTGTACTTGAGGGAAAGAGAGGAGAGGGGCAAGGGTCTTAGCTTCCATTTCCAAAAGGGGACTTGTACTAGAGGGAAAGAGAGGAGAGCGGCAAGGGTCTTACCTTCCATTTCCAAAAGGGGACTTGTACTAGAGGGAAAGAGAGGAGAGGGGCAAGGGTCTTACCTTCCATTCCCAAAAGGTGACTTGTACTTGAGGGAAAGAGAGGAGAGGGGCAAGGGTCTTACCTTCCATTTCCAAAAAGTGACTTGTACTTGAGGGAAAGAGAGGAGAGGGGCAAGGGTCTTACCTTCCATTTCAAAAAGGTGACTTGTTCTTGAAGGAAAGAGAGGAGAGGGGTAAGGGTCTTACCTTCCATTTCCAAAAGGTGACTTGTACTTGAGGGAAAGAGAGGAGAGGGGCAAGGGTCTTACCTTACATTTCCAAAAGGTGACTTGTACTTGAGGGAAAGAGAGGAGAGGGGCAAGGGCCTTACCTTCCATTTCCAAAAGGTGACTTGTACTTGAGGGAAAGAGAGGAGAGGGGCAAGGGTCTTACCTTCCATTTCAAAAAGGTGACTTGTACTTGAGGGAAAGAGAGGAGAGGGGCAAGGATCTTACCTTCCATTTCAAAAAGGTGACTTGTACTTGAGGGAAAGAGAGGAGAGGGGCAAGGGTCTTACCTTCCATTTCCAAAAGGTGACTTGTAGTTTACGGAGAAAGAGGAGAGGGGCAAGGGTCTTACCTTCCATTTCCAACAGGTGACTTGTACTTGAGGGAAAGAGAGGAGACCGGTAAGTTTCTTACCATCCATTTCCAACAGGTGACTAGTACTTGAGGGAAAGAGAGGAGAGGGGCAAGGGTCTTAGATTCCATTTCCAAAAGGGGACTTGTACTAGAGGGAAAGAGAGGAGAGGGGCAAGGGTCTTACCTTCCATTCCCAAAAGGTGACTGGTACTTGAGGGAAAGAGAGGAGAGGGGCAAGGGTCTTAACTTCCATTTCCAAAAGGGGACTTTTACTAGAGGGAAAGAGAGGTGAGCGGCAAGGGTCTTACCTTCCATTCCCAAAAGGGGACTTGTACTAGAGGGAAAGAGAGGAGAGGGGCAAGGGTCTTACCTTCCATTCCCAAAAGGTGACTTGTACTTGAGGGAAAGAGAGGGGAGGGGCAAGGGTCTTACCTTCCATTTCCAAAAAGTGGCTTGTACTTGAGGGAAAGAGAGGAGAGGGGCAAGGGTCTTACCTTCCATTTCAAAAAGGTGACTTGTTCTTGAAGGAAAGAGAGGAGAGGGGCAAGGGTCTTACCTTCCATTTCCAAAAGGTGACTTGTACTTGAGGGAAAGAGAGGAGAGGGGCAAGGGTCTTACCTTCCATTTCCAAAAGGTGACTTGTACTTGAGGGAAAGAGAGGAGAGGGGCAAGGGTCTTACCTTGCATTTCAAAAAGGTGACTTGTACTTGAAGGAAAGAGAGTAGAGGGGCAAGGGTCTTACCTTCAATTTCCAAAAGGTGACTTGTAGTTTACAGAAAAAGAGGAGAGGGGCAAGGGTCTTAACTTCCATTTCCAACAGGTGACTTGTACTTGAGGGAAAGAGAGGAGAGGGGTAAGGTTCTTACCTTCCATTTCCAAAAGGTGACTTGTACTTGAGGGAAAGAGAGGAGAGGGGCAAGGGTCTTACCTTCCATTTCCAAAAGAGGAGTTGTACTTGAGGGAAAGATAGGAGAGGGGCAAGGGTCTTACCTTCCATTTCCAAAAGGTGACTTGTACTTGAGGGAAAGAGAGGAGAGGGGCAAGGGTCTTACCTTCCATTTCCAAAAGGTGACTTGTACTTGAGGGAAACAGAGAAGACGGGCAAGGGTCTTACCTTCCATTTCCAAAAGAGGAGTTGTACTTGAGGGAAAGAGAGGAGAGGGGCAAGGGTCTTACCTTCCATTTCCAAAAGGTGACTTGTACTTGAGGGAAAGAGAGGAGATGGGCAAGGGTCTTACCTTCCATTTCCAAACGGCCATTTTTTCTTGAGGGAAAGAGAGGAGAGGTGTAAGGGTCTTACCTTCCATTTCCAAAAGGTGACTTGTAGTTTACGGAAAAAGAGGAGAGGGGCAAGGGTCTTACCTTGCATTTCCAACAGGTGACTTGTACTTGAGGGAAAGAGAGGAGTGGGGTAAGGGTCTTACCTTCCATTTCCAACAGGTGACTTGTACTTGAGGGAAAGAGAGGAGAGGGGCAAGGGTCTTACCTTCCATTTCCAAAAGGTGACTTGTACTTGAGGGAAAGAGAGGAGAGGGGCAAGGGTCTTACCTTCCATTTCCAAAAGGTGACTTGTACTTGAGGGAAAGAGAGGAGAGGGGCAAGGGTCTTACCTTCCATTTCCAAAAGGTGACTTGTCCTTGAGGGAAAGAGAGGAGAGGGGCAAGGGTCTTACCTTCCATTTCAAAAAGGTGACTTGTACTTGAGGGAAAGAGAGAAGAGGGGCAAGGGTCTTACCTTCCATTTCCAAAAGGTGACTTGTACTTGAGGGAAAGAGAGGAGAGGGGCAAGGGACTTACCATCCATTTCCAAAAGGGGACTTGTACTTGAGGGAAAGAGAGGAGAGGGGCAAGGGTCTTACCTTCCATTTCCAAAAGGTGACTTGAACTGGAGGGAAGGAGAGGAGAGGGGCAAGGGTCTTACCTTCCATTTCCAAAAGGTGACTTGTACTTGAGGGAAAGAGAGGAGATGGGCAAGGGTCTTACCTTCCATTTCCAAAAGGTGACTTGTACTTGAGGGAAAGAGAGAAGAGGGGCAAGGGTCTTACCTTCAACGTCCAAAAGGTGACTTGTACTTGAGGGAAAGAGAGGAGAGGGGCAAGGGTCTTACCTTCCATTTCAAAAAGTTGACTTGTACTTGAAGGAAAGAGAGGAGAGGGGCAAGGGTCTTACCTTCCATTCCCAAAAGGTGACTTGTACTTGAGGGAAAGAGAGGAGAGGGGCAAGGGTCTTCCCTTCAATTTCTAAAAGTTGACTTGTACTTGAGGGAAAGAGAGGAGAGGGGCAAGGGTCTTACCTTCCATTTCCAAAAGGTGACTTGTACTTGAGGGAAAGAGAGGAGAGGGGCAAGGGTCTTACCTTCCATTTCAAAAAGGTGACTTGTACTTGAGGGAAAGAGAGGAGAGGGGCAAGGGTCTTACCTTCCATTTCCAAAAGGTGACTTGTACTTGAGGGAAAGAGAGGAGAGGGGCAAGGGTCTTACCTTCCATTTCCAAAAGGGGACTTGTACTTGAGGGAAAGAGAGGAGAGGGGCAAGGGTCTTACCTTCCATTCCCAAAAGGTGACTTGTACTTGAGGGAAAGAGAGGAGAGGGGCAAGGGTCTTACCTTCAATTTCTAAAAGTTGACTTGTACTTGAGGGAAAGAGAGGAGAGGGGCAAGGGTCTTACCTTCCATTTCCAAAAGGTGACTTGTAGTTTACGGAAAATGAGGAGAGGGGTAAGGGTCTTACCATCCATTTCCAAAAGGGGACTTTTACTTGAGGGAAAGAGAGGAGAGGGGCAAGGGTCTTACCTTCCATTTCCAAAAGGTGACTTGTACTTGAGGGAAAGAGAGGAGAGGGGCAAGGGTCTTACCTTCTCATTCCAAACGGCAAGTAGTACTTGAGGGAAAGAAAGAAGAGGGGCAAGGGTCTTACCTTCCATTTCCAAAAGGTGACTTGTACTTGAGGGTAAGACAGGAGAGGGGCAAGGGTCTTACCTTCCGTTTCCAAAAGGTGACTTGTACTTGAGAGAAAGAGAGAAGAGGGGCAAGGGTCTTACCATCCACGTCCAAAAAGGTGACTTGTACTTGAGGGAAAGAGAGGAGAGGGGCAAGGGTCTTACCTTCCATTTCCAAAAGGTGTCTTGTACTTGAGGCAAAGAGAGGAGAGGGGCAAGGGTCTTACCTTCCATTTACAAACGGCCATTTTTACTTGAGGGAAAGAGAGGAGAGGGGCAAGGGTCTTACCTTCCGTTTCCAAAAGGTGACTTGTACTTGAGGGAAAGAGAGGAGAGGGGCAAGGGTCTTACCTTCCATTTCCAAAAGGTGACTTGTACTTGAGGGAAAGAGAGAAGAGGGGCAAGGGTCTTACCTTCCATTTCCAAATGGTGACATGTAGTTTACGGAAAAAGAGGAGAAGGGCAAGGGACTTACCATCCATTTCCAAAAGGGGACTTGTACTTGAGGGAAAGAGAGGAGAGGCGCAAGGGTCTTACCTTCCATTTCCAAAAGGTGACTTGTACTTGAGGGAAAGAGAGAAGAGGGGCAAGGGTCTTACCTTCCATTTCCAACAGGTGACTTTTACATGAGGGAAAGAGAGGAGAGGGGAAGGGTCTTACCCTCCATTTCCAAACGGCGATTAGTACTTGAGGGAAAGAGAGAAGAGGGGCAAGGGTCTTACCTTCTATTTCCAAACGGCCATTTGTACTTTAGGGAAAGAGAGGAGAGGGGCAAGGGTCTTACCATCCATTTCCAAAAGGGGACTTGTACTTGAGGGAAAGAGAGGAGAGGGGCAAGGGTCTTACCTTCCATTTCCAACAGGTGACTTGAACTTGAGGGAAGGAGAGGAGAGGGGCAAGGGTCTTACCTTCCATTTCCAAAAGGTGACTTGTACTTGAGGGAAAGAGAGGAGATGGGCAAGGGTCTTACCTTCCATTTCCAAAAGGTGACTTGTACTTGAGGGAAAGAGAGAAGACAGGCGAGGGTCTTACCTTCAACGTCCAAAAGGTGACTTGTACTTGAGGGAAAGAGAGGAGAGGGGCAAGGGTCTTACCTTCCATTTCCAAAAGGTGACTTGTACTTGAGGGAAAGAGTGAAGAGGGGCAAGGGTCTTACCTTCAACGTCCAAAAGGTAACTTGTACTTGAGGGAAAGAGAGGAGAGGGGCAAGGGTCTTACCTTCCATTTCAAAAAGTTGACTTGTACTTGAAGGAAAGAGAGGAGAGGGGCAAGGGTCTTACATTCCATTTCCAAAAGGTGACTTGTACTTGAGGGAAAGAGAGGAGAGGGGCAAGGGTCTTACCTTCCATTTCCAAAAGGGGACTTGTACTTGAGGGAAAGAGAGGAGAGGGGCAAGGGTCTTACCTTCCATTTCCAAAAGGTGACTTGTACTTGAGGGAAAGAGAGAAGAGGGGCAAGGGTCTTACCTTCCATTTCCAACAGGTGACTTTTACATGAGGGAAAGAGAGGAGAGGGGCAAGGGTCTTACCCTCCATTTCCAAACGGCGATTAGTACTTGAGGGAAAGAGAGAAGAGGGGAAAGGGTCTTACCTTCTATTTCCAAACGGCCATTTGTACTTTAGGGAAAGACAGGAGAGGGGCAAGGGTCTTACCTTCCATTTCCAACAGGTGACTTGTATTTGAGGGAAAGAGAGGAGAGGGGCAAGGGTCTTACCTTCCATTTCCAAAAGGTGACTTGTACTTGAGGGAAAGAGAGGAGAGGGGCAAGGGTCTTACCTTCCATTTCCAAAAGGGGATTTGTACTTGAGGGAAAGAGAGGAGAGGGGCAAGGGTCTTACCTTCCATTTCCAACAGGTGACTTTAACTTGAGGGAAAGAGAGGAGAGGGGCAAGGGTCTTACCTTCCATTTCCAAAAGGTGACTTGTACTTGAGGGAAAGAGAGGAGAGGGGCAAGGGTCTTACCATCCATTTCCAAAAGGTGACTTGTACTTGAGGGAAAGAGAGAAGAGGGGCAAGGGTCTTACCTTCCATTTCCAACAGGTGACTTTTACTTGAGGGAAAGAATGGAGAGGGGTAAGGGTCTTACCTTCCATATCCAACAGGTGACTTGTACTTGAGGGAAAGAGAGGAGAGGGGCAAGGGTCTTACCTTCCATTTCCAAAAGGTGACTTGTACTTGAGGGAAAGAGATGAGAGGGGCAAGGGTCTTACCTTCCATTTCCAAAAGGTGACTTGTACTTGAGGGAAAGAGAGGAGAGGGGCAAGGGTCTTACCTTCCATTTCCAAAAGGTGACTTGTACTTGAGGGAAAGAGAGGAGATGGGCAAGGGTCTTACCTTCCATTTCCAAAAGGTGACTTGTACTTGAGGGAAAGAGAGAATAGGGGCAAGGGTCTTACCTTCAACGTCCAAAAGGTGACTTGCACTTGAGGGAAAGAGAGGAGAGGGGCAAGGGTCTTACCTTCCATTTCCAAAAGGTGACTTGTACTTGAGGGAAAGAGAGAAGAGGGGCAAGGGTCTTACCTTCAACGTCCAAAAGGTAACTTGTACTTGAGAGAAAGAGAGGAGAGGGGCAAGGGTCTTACCTTCCATTTCAAAAAGTTGACTTGTACTTGAAGGAAAGAGATAGGAGGGGCAAGGGTCTTACATTCCATTTCCAAAAGGTGACTTGTACTTGAGGGAAAGAGAGGAGAGGGGCAAGGGTCTTACCTTCCATTTCCAACAGGTGACTTGTACTTGAGGGAAAGAGAGGAGAGGGGCAAGGGTCTTACCTTCCATATCCAAAAGGTGACTTGTACTTGAGGGAAAGAGAGGAGAGGGGCAAGGGTCTTACCTTCCATTTCAAAAAGGTGACTTGTACTTGAGGGAAAGAGAGGAGAGGGGCAAGGGTCTTACCTTCCATTTCCAAAAGGTGACTTGTACTTGAGGGAAAGAGAGGAGAGGGGCAAGGGTCTTACCTTCCATTTCCAAAAGGGGACTTGTACTTGAGGGAAAGAGAGGAGAGGGGCAAGGGTCTTACCTTCCATTCCCAAAAGGTGACATGTACTGGAGGGAAAGAGAGGAGAGGGGCAAGGGTCTTACCTTCCATTTCTAAAAGGTGACTTGTACTTGAGGGAAAGAGAGGAGAGGGGCAAGGGTCTTACCTTCCATTTCCAAAAGGTGACTTGTAGTTTACGGAAAAAGAGGAGAGGGGCAAGGGTCTTACCATCCATTTCCAAAAGGGGACTTGTACTTGAGGGAAAGAGAGGAGAGGGGCAAGGGTCTTACCTTCCATTTCCAAAAGGTGACTTGTACTTGAGGGAAAGAGAGGAGAGGGGCAAGGGTCGTACCTTCTCATTCCAAACGGCAAGTAGTACTTGAGGGAAAGAAAGAAGAGGGGCAAGGGTCTTACCTTCCATTTCCAAAAGGTGACTTGTACTTGAGGGTAAGACAGGAGAGAGGCAAGGGTCTTACCTTCCGTTTCCAAAAGGTGACTTGTACTTGAGAGAAAGAGAGAAGAGGGGGAAGGGTCTTACCATCCACGTCCAAAGAGGTGACTTGTACTTGAGGGAAAGAGAGGAGAGGGGCAAGGGTCTTACCTTCCATTTCCAAAAGGTGACTTGTACTTGAGGCAAAGAGAGGAGAGGGGCAAGGGTCTTACCTTCCATTTCCAAACGGCCATTTTTACTTGAGGGAAAGAGAGGAGAGGGGCAAGGGTCTTACCTTCCGTTTCCAAAAGGTGACTTGTACTTGAGGGAAAGAGAGGAGAGGGGCAAGGGTCTTACCTTGCATTTCCAACAGGTGACTTGTACTTGAGGGAAAGGGAGAAGAGGGGCAAGGGTCTTACCTTCCATTTCCAAAAGGTGACTTGTACTTGAGGGAAAGAGAGGAGAGGGGCAAGGGTCTTACCTTGCATTTCCAACAGGTGACTTGTACTTGAGGGAAAGAGAGAAGAGGGGCAAGGGTCTTACCTTCCATTTCCAAATGGTGACTTGTAGTTTACGGAAAAAGAGGAGAAGGGCAAGGGTCTTACCATCCATTTCCAAAAGGGGACTTGTACTTGAGGGAAAGAGAGGAGAGGGGCAAGGGTCTTACCTTCCATTTCCAAAAGGTGACTTGTACTTGAGGGAAAGAGAGAAGAGGGGCAAGGGTCTTACCTTCCATTTCCAACAGGTGACTTTTACATGAGGGAAAGAGCGGAGAGGGGCAAGGGTCTTACCCTCCATTTCCAAACGGCGATTAGTACTTGAGGGAAAGAGAGAAGAGGGGAAAGGGTCTTACCTTCTATTTCCAAACGGCCATTTGTTCTTTAGGGAAAGACAGGAGAGGGGCAAGGGTCTTACCTTCTCATTCCAAACGGCAATTAGTACTTGAGGGAAAGAAAGAAGAGGGGCAAGGGTCTTACCTTCCATTTCCAAAAGGTGACTTGTACTTGAGGGAAAGACAGGAGAGGGGCAAGGGTCTTACCTTCCGTTTCCAAAAGGTGACTTGTACTTGAGAGAAAGAGAGAAGAGGGGCAAGGGTCTTACCTTCCATTTCCAAAAGGTGACTTGTACTTGAGGGAAAGAGAGGAGAGGGGCAAGGGTCTTACCTTCCATTTCCAAAAGGTGACTTGTACTTGAGGGAAAGAGAGGAGAGGGGCAAGGGTCTTACCTTCCATTTCCAAAAGGTGACTTGTACTTGAGGGAAAGAGAGGAGAGGGGCAAGGGTCTTACCTTCCATTTCCAAAAGGGGACTTGTACTTGAGGGAAAGAGAGGAGAGGGGCAAGGGTCTTACCTTCCATTTCCAACAGGTGACTTGAACTTGAGGGAAAGAGAGGAGAGGGGCAAGGGTCTTACCTTCCATTTCCAAAAGGTGACTTGTACTTGAGGGAAAGAGAGGAGAGGGGCAAGGGTCTTACCTTCCATTTCCAAAAGGTGACTTGTACTTGAGGGAAATTGAGAAGAGGGGCAAGGGTCTTACCTTCCATTTCCAACAGGTGAGTTTTACTTGAGGGAAATAGAGGAGAGGGGTAAGGGTCTTACCTTCCATATCCAACAGGTGACTTGTACTTCAGGGAAAGGGAGGAGAGGGGCAAGGGTCTTACCATCCATTTCCAAAAGGGGACTTTTACTTGAGGGAAAGAGAGGAGAGGGGCAAGGGTCTTACCTTCCATTTCCAAAAGGTGACTTGTAGTTGAGGGAAAGAGAGGAGAGGGGCAAGGGTCTTACCTTCCATTTCCAAAAGGTGACTTGTACTTGAGGGAAAGAGAGGAGATGGGCAAGGGTCTTACCTTCCATTTCCAAAAGGTGACTTGTACTTGAGGGAAAGAGAGAAGAGGGGCAAGGGTCTTACCTTCAACGTCCAAAAGGAAATTTGTACTTGAGGGAAAGAGAGGAGAGGGACAAGGGTCTTACCTTCCATTTCAAAAAGTTGACTTGTACTTGAAGGAAAGAGAGGAGAGGGGCAAGGGTCTTACCTTCCATTTCCAACAGGTGACTTTTACTTGAGGGAAAGAGAGGAGAGGGGTAAGGGTCTTACCTTCCATGCCCGACAGGTGACTTGTACTCGAGGGAAAGAGAGAAGAGGGGCAAGGGTCTTACCTTCCATTTCAAAAAGGTGACTTGTACTTGAGGGAAAGAGAGGAGAGGGGCAAGGGTCTTACCTTCCATTTCCAAAAGAGGAGTTGTACTTGAGGGAAAGAGAGGAGAGGGGCAAGGGCCTTACCTTCCATTTCCAAAAGGTGACTTGTACTTGAGGGAAAGAGAGGAGAGGGGCAAGGGTCTTACCTTCCATTTCAAAAAGGTGACTTGTACTTGAGGGAAAGAGAGGAGAGGGGCAAGGGTCTTATCTTCCATTTCCAAAAGGTGACTTGTACTTGAGGGAAAGAGAGGAGAGGGGCAAGGGTCTTACCTTCCATTTCCAAAAGGTGACTTGTAGTTTACGGAAAAAGAGGAGAGGGGCAAGGGTCTTACCTTCCATTTCCAACAGGTGACTTGTACTTGAGGGAAAGAGAGGAGAGGGGCAAGGGTCTTACCTTCCATTTCCAAAAGGAGACTTGTACTTGAGGGAAAGAGAGGAGAGGGGCAAGGGTCTTACCTTCCATTTCCAAAAGGTGACTTGTACTTGAGGGAAAGAGAGGAGATGGGCAAGGGTCTTACCTTCCATTTCCAAAAGGTGACTTGTACTTGAGGGAAAGAGAGAAGAGGGGCAAGGGTCTTACCTTCAACGTCCAAAAGGAAACTTGTACTTGAGGGAAAGAGAGGAGAGGGGCAAGGGTCTTACCTTCCATTTCAAAAAGTTGACTTGTACTTGAAGGAAAGAGAGGAGAGGGGCAAGGGTCTTACCTTCCATTTCCAACAGGTGACTTTTACTTGAGGGAAAGAGAGGAGAGGGGTAAGGGTCTTACCTTCCATGTCCGACAGGTGACTTGTACTCGAGGGAAAGAGAGAAGAGGGGCAAGGGTCTTACCTTCCATTTCCAAAAGGTGACTTGTACTTGAGGGAAAGAGAGGAGAGGGGCAAGGGTCTTACCTTCCATTTCCAAAAGAGGAGTTGTACTTGAGGGAAAGAGAGGAGAGGGGCAAGGGCCTTACCTTCCATTTCCAAAAGGTGACTTGTACTTGAGGGAAAGAGAGGAGAGGGGCAAGGGTCTTACCTTCCATTTCAAAAAGGTGACTTGTACTTGAGGGAAAGAGAGGAGAGGGGCAAGGGTCTTACCTTCCATTTCCAAAAGGTGACTTGTACTTGAGGGAAAGAGAGGAGAGGGGCAAGGGTCTTACCTTCCATTTCCAAAAGGTGACTTGTAGTTTACGGAAAAAGAGGAGAGGGGCAAGGGTCTTACCTTCCATTTCCAACAGGTGACTTGTACTTGAGGGAAAGAGAGGAGAGGGGCAAGGGTCTTACCTTCCATTTCCAAAAGGTGACTTGTACTTGAGGGAAAGAGAGGAGAGGGGCAAGGGTCTTAGCTTCCATTTCCAAAAGGGGACTTGTACTAGAGGGAAAGAGAGGAGAGCGGCAAGGGTCTTACCTTCCATTTCCAAAAGGGGACTTGTACTAGAGGGAAAGAGAGGAGAGGGGCAAGGGTCTTACCTTCCATTCCCAAAAGGTGACTTGTACTTGAGGGAAAGAGAGGAGAGGGGCAAGGGTCTTACCTTCCATTTCCAAAAAGTGACTTGTACTTGAGGGAAAGAGAGGAGAGGGGCAAGGGTCTTACCTTCCATTTCAAAAAGGTGACTTGTTCTTGAAGGAAAGAGAGGAGAGGGGTAAGGGTCTTACCTTCCATTTCCAAAAGGTGACTTGTACTTGAGGGAAAGAGAGGAGAGGGGCAAGGGTCTTACCTTCCATTTCCAAAAGGTGACTTGTACTTCAGGGAAAGAGAGGAGAGGGGCAAGGGCCTTACCTTCCATTTCCAAAAGGTGACTTGTACTTGAGGGAAAGAGAGGAGAGGGGCAAGGGTCTTACCTTCCATTTCAAAAAGGTGACTTGTACTTGAGGGAAAGAGAGGAGAGGGGCAAGGATCTTACCTTCCATTTCAAAAAGGTGACTTGTACTTGAGGGAAAGAGAGGAGAGGGGCAAGGGTCTTACCTTCCATTTCCAAAAGGTGACTTGTAGTTTACGGAGAAAGAGGAGAGGGGCAAGGGTCTTACCTTCCATTTCCAACAGGTGACTTGTACTTGAGGGAAAGAGAGGAGACCGGTAAGTTTCTTACCATCCATTTCCAACAGGTGACTAGTACTTGAGGGAAAGAGAGGAGAGGGGCAAGGGTCTTAGATTCCATTTCCAAAAGGGGACTTGTACTAGAGGGAAAGAGAGGAGAGGGGCAAGGGTCTTACCTTCCATTCCCAAAAGGTGACTGGTACTTGAGGGAAAGAGAGGAGAGGGGCAAGGGTCTTAACTTCCATTTCCAAAAGGGGACTTTTACTAGAGGGAAAGAGAGGTGAGCGGCAAGGGTCTTACCTTCCATTCCCAAAAGGGGACTTGTACTAGAGGGAAAGAGAGGAGAGGGGCAAGGGTCTTACCTTCCATTCCCAAAAGGTGACTTGTACTTGAGGGAAAGAGAGGGGAGGGGCAAGGGTCTTACCTTCCATTTCCAAAAAGTGGCTTGTACTTGAGGGAAAGAGAGGAGAGGGGCAAGGGTCTTACCTTCCATTTCAAAAAGGTGACTTGTTCTTGAAGGAAAGAGAGGAGAGAGGCAAGGGTCTTACCTTCCATTTCCAAAAGGTGACTTGTACTTGAGGGAAAGAGAGGAGAGGGGCAAGGGTCTTACCTTCCATTTCCAAAAGGTGACTTGTACTTGAGGGAAAGAGAGGAGAGGGGCAAGGGTCTTACCTTGCATTTCAAAAAGGTGACTTGTACTTGAAGGAAAGAGAGTAGAGAGGCAAGGGTCTTACCTTCAATTTCCAAAAGGTGACTTGTAGTTTACAGAAAAAGAGGAGAGGGGCAAGGGTCTTAA
Organism: Setophaga petechia; assembly: GCA_024362935.1. Classification (NCBI taxonomy): domain Eukaryota; kingdom Metazoa; phylum Chordata; class Aves; order Passeriformes; family Parulidae; genus Setophaga; species Setophaga petechia. The sequence goes on from JANCRA010000008.1 coordinate 22,749,939, forward strand.
CTTCCATTTCCAACAGGTGACTTGTACTTGAGGGAAAGAGAGGAGAGGGGTAAGGGTCTTACCTTCCATTTCCAAAAGGTGACTTGTACTTGAGGGAAAGAGAGGAGAGGGGCAAGGGTCTTACCTTCCATTTCCAAAAGAGGAGTTGTACTTGAGGGAAAGATAGGAGAGGGGCAAGGGTCTTACCTTCCATTTCCAAAAGGTGACTTGTACTTGAGGGAAAGAGAGGAGAGGGGCAAGGGTCTTACCTTCCATTTCCAAAAGGTGACTTGTACTTGAGGGAAACAGAGAAGACGGGCAAGGGTCTTACCTTCCATTTCCAAAAGAGGAGTTGTACTTGAGGGAAAGAGAGGAGAGGGGCAAGGGTCTTACCTTCCATTTCCAAAAGGTGACTTGTACTTGAGGGAAAGAGAGGAGATGGGCAAGGGTCTTACCTTCCATTTCCAAACGGCCATTTTTTCTTGAGGGAAAGAGAGGAGAGGTGTAAGGGTCTTACCTTCCATTTCCAAAAGGTGACTTGTAGTTTACTGAAAAAGAGGAGAGGGGCAAGGGTCTTACCTTGCATTTCCAACAGGTGACTTGTACTTGAGGGAAAGAGAGGAGTGGGGTAAGGGTCTTACCTTCCATTTCCAACAGGTGACTTGTACTTGAGGGAAAGAGAGGAGAGGGGCAAGGGTCTTACCTTCCATTTCCAAAAGGTGACTTGTACTTGAGGGAAAGAGAGGAGAGGGGCAAGGGTCTTACCTTCCATTTCCAAAAGGTGACTTGTACTTGAGGGAAAGAGAGGAGAGGGGCAAGGGTCTTACCTTCCATTTCCAAAAGGTGACTTGTCCTTGAGGGAAAGAGAGGAGAGGGGCAAGGGTCTTACCTTCCATTTCAAAAAGGTGACTTGTACTTGAGGGAAAGAGAGAAGAGGGGCAAGGGTCTTACCTTCCATTTCCAAAAGGTGACTTGTACTTGAGGGAAAGAGAGGAGAGGGGCAAGGGACTTACCATCCATTTCCAAAAGGGGACTTGTACTTGAGGGAAAGAGAGGAGAGGGGCAAGGGTCTTACCTTCCATTTCCAAAAGGTGACTTGAACTTGAGGGAAGGAGAGGAGAGGGGCAAGGGTCTTACCTTCCATTTCCAAAAGGTGACTTGTACTTGAGGGAAAGAGAGGAGATGGGCAAGGGTCTTACCTTCCATTTCCAAAAGGTGACTTGTACTTGAGGGAAAGAGAGAAGAGGGGCAAGGGTCTTACCTTCAACGTCCAAAAGGTGACTTGTACTTGAGGGAAAGAGAGGAGAGGGGCAAGGGTCTTACCTTCCATTTCAAAAAGTTGACTTGTACTTGAAGGAAAGAGAGGAGAGGGGCAAGGGTCTTACCTTCCATTCCCAAAAGGTGACTTGTACTTGAGGGAAAGAGAGGAGAGGGGCAAGGGTCTTACCTTCAATTTCTAAAAGTTGACTTGTACTTGAGGGAAAGAGAGGAGAGGGGCAAGGGTCTTACCTTCCATTTCCAAAAGGTGACTTGTACTTGAGGGAAAGAGAGGAGAGGGGCAAGGGTCTTACCTTCCATTTCAAAAAGGTGACTTGTACTTGAGGGAAAGAGAGGAGAGGGGCAAGGGTCTTACCTTCCATTTCCAAAAGGTGACTTGTACTTGAGGGAAAGAGAGGAGAGGGGCAAGGGTCTTACCTTCCATTTCCAAAAGGGGACTTGTACTTGAGGGAAAGAGAGGAGAGGGGCAAGGGTCTTACCTTCCATTCCCAAAAGGTGACTTGTACTTGAGGGAAAGAGAGGAGAGGGGCAAGGGTCTTACCTTCAATTTCTAAAAGTTGACTTGTACTTGAGGGAAAGAGAGGAGAGGGGCAAGGGTCTTACCTTCCATTTCCAAAAGGTGACTTGTAGTTTACGGAAAATGAGGAGAGGGGTAAGGGTCTTACCATCCATTTCCAAAAGGGGACTTTTACTTGAGGGAAAGAGAGGAGAGGGGCAAGGGTCTTACCTTCCATTTCCAAAAGGTGACTTGTACTTGAGGGAAAGAGAGGAGAGGGGCAAGGGTCTTACCTTCTCATTCCAAACGGCAAGTAGTACTTGAGGGAAAGAAAGAAGAGGGGCAAGGGTCTTACCTTCCATTTCCAAAAGGTGACTTGTACTTGAGGGTAAGACAGGAGAGGGGCAAGGGTCTTACCTTCCGTTTCCAAAAGGTGACTTGTACTTGAGAGAAAGAGAGAAGAGGGGCAAGGGTCTTACCATCCACGTCCAAAAAGGTGACTTGTACTTGAGGGAAAGAGAGGAGAGGGGCAAGGGTCTTACCTTCCATTTCCAAAAGGTGTCTTGTACTTGAGGCAAAGAGAGGAGAGGGGCAAGGGTCTTACCTTCCATTTACAAACGGCCATTTTTACTTGAGGGAAAGAGAGGAGAGGGGCAAGGGTCTTACCTTCCGTTTCCAAAAGGTGACTTGTACTTGAGGGAAAGAGAGGAGAGGGGCAAGGGTCTTACCTTCCATTTCCAAAAGGTGACTTGTACTTGAGGGAAAGAGAGAAGAGGGGCAAGGGTCTTACCTTCCATTTCCAAATGGTGACATGTAGTTTACGGAAAAAGAGGAGAAGGGCAAGGGTCTTACCATCCATTTCCAAAAGGGGACTTGTACTTGAGGGAAAGAGAGGAGAGGCGCAAGGGTCTTACCTTCCATTTCCAAAAGGTGACTTGTACTTGAGGGAAAGAGAGAAGAGGGGCAAAGGTCTTACCTTCCATTTCCAACAGGTGACTTTTACATGAGGGAAAGAGAGGAGAGGGGAAGGGTCTTACCCTCCATTTCCAAACGGCGATTAGTACTTGAGGGAAAGAGAGAAGAGGGGCAAGGGTCTTACCTTCTATTTCCAAACGGCCATTTGTACTTTAGGGAAAGAGAGGAGAGGGGCAAGGGTCTTACCATCCATTTCCAAAAGGGGACTTGTACTTGAGGGAAAGAGAGGAGAGGGGCAAGGGTCTTACCTTCCATTTCCAACAGGTGACTTGAACTTGAGGGAAGGAGAGGAGAGGGGCAAGGGTCTTACCTTCCATTTCCAAAAGGTGACTTGTACTTGAGGGAAAGAGAGGAGAGGGGCAAGGGTCTTACCTTCCATTTCCAAAAGGTGACTTGTACTTGAGGGAAATTGAGAAGAGGGGCAAGGGTCTTACCTTCCATTTCCAACAGGTGAGTTTTACTTGAGGGAAAGAGAGGAGAGGGGTAAGGGTCTTACCTTCCATATCCAACAGGTGACTTGTACTTCAGGGAAAGGGAGGAGAGGGGCAAGGGTCTTACCATCCATTTCCAAAAGGGGACTTTTACTTGAGGGAAAGAGAGGAGAGGGGCAAGCGTCTTACCTTCCATTTCCAAAAGGTGACTTGTAGTTGAGGGAAAGAGAGGAGAGGGGCAAGGGTCTTACCTTCCATTTCCAAAAGGTGACTTGTACTTGAGGGAAAGAGAGGAGATGGGCAAGGGTCTTACCTTCCATTTCCAAAAGGTGACTTGTACTTGAGGGAAAGAGAGAAGAGGGGCAAGGGTCTTACCTTCAACGTCCAAAAGGAAATTTGTACTTGAGGGAAAGAGAGGAGAGGGACAAGGGTCTTACCTTCCATTTCAAAAAGTTGACTTGTACTTGAAGGAAAGAGAGGAGAGGGGCAAGGGTCTTACCTTCCATTTCCAACAGGTGACTTTTACTTGAGGGAAAGAGAGGAGAGGGGTAAGGGTCTTACCTTCCATGCCCGACAGGTGACTTGTACTCGAGGGAAAGAGAGAAGAGGGGCAAGGGTCTTACCTTCCATTTCAAAAAGGTGACTTGTACTTGAGGGAAAGAGAGGAGAGGGGCAAGGGTCTTACCTTCCATTTCCTAAAGAGGAGTTGTACTTGAGGGAAAGAGAGGAGAGGGGCAAGGGCCTTACCTTCCATTTCCAAAAGGTGACTTGTACTTGAGGGAAAGAGAGGAGAGGGGCAAGGGTCTTACCTTCCATTTCAAAAAGGTGACTTGTACTTGAGGGAAAGAGAGGAGAGGGGCAAGGGTCTTATCTTCCATTTCCAAAAGGTGACTTGTACTTGAGGGAAAGAGAGGAGAGGGGCAAGGGTCTTACCTTCCATTTCCAAAAGGTGACTTGTAGTTTACGGAAAAAGAGGAGAGGGGCAAGGGTCTTACCTTCCATTTCCAACAGGTGACTTGTACTTGAGGGAAAGAGAGGAGAGGGGCAAGGGTCTTACCTTCCATTTCCAAAAGGAGACTTGTACTTGAGGGAAAGAGAGGAGAGGGGCAAGGGTCTTACCTTCCATTTCCAAAAGGTGACTTGTACTTGAGGGAAAGAGAGTAGATGGGCAAGGGTCTTACCTTCCATTTCCAAAAGGTGACTTGTACTTGAGGGAAAGAGAGAAGAGGGGCAAGGGTCTTACCTTCAACGTCCAAAAGGAAACTTGTACTTGAGGGAAAGAGAGGAGAGGGGCAAGGGTCTTACCTTCCATTTCAAAAAGTTGACTTGTACTTGAAGGAAAGAGAGGAGAGGGGCAAGGGTCTTACCTTCCATTTCCAACAGGTGACTTTTACTTGAGGGAAAGAGAGGAGAGGGGTAAGGGTCTTACCTTCCATGTCCGACAGGTGACTTGTACTCGAGGGAAAGAGAGAAGAGGGGCAAGGGTCTTACCTTCCATTTCCAAAAGGTGACTTGTACTTGAGGGAAAGAGAGGAGAGGGGCAAGGGTCTTACCTTCCATTTCCAAAAGAGGAGTTGTACTTGAGGGAAAGAGAGGAGAGGGGCAAGGGCCTTACCTTCCATTTCCAAAAGGTGACTTGTACTTGAGGGAAAGAGAGGAGAGGGGCAAGGGTCTTACCTTCCATTTCAAAAAGGTGACTTGTACTTGAGGGAAAGAGAGGAGAGGGGCAAGGGTCTTACCTTCCATTTCCAAAAGGTGACTTGTACTTGAGGGAAAGAGAGGAGAGGGGCAAGGGTCTTACCTTCCATTTCCAAAAGGTGACTTGTAGTTTACGGAAAAAGAGGAGAGGGGCAAGGGTCTTACCTTCCATTTCCAACAGGTGACTTGTACTTGAGGGAAAGAGAGGAGAGGGGCAAGGGTCTTACCTTCCATTTCCAAAAGGTGACTTGTACTTGAGGGAAAGAGAGGAGAGGGGCAAGGGTCTTACCTTCCATTTCCAAAAGGTGACTTGTACTTCAGGGAAAGAGAGGAGAGGGGCAAGGGCCTTACCTTCCATTTCCAAAAGGTGACTTGTACTTGAGGGAAAGAGAGGAGAGGGGCAAGGGTCTTACCTTCCATTTCAAAAAGGTGACTTGTACTTAAGGGAAAGAGAGGAGAGGGGCAAGGATCTTACCTTCCATTTCAAAAAGGTGACTTGTACTTGAGGGAAAGAGAGGAGAGGGGCAAGGGTCTTACCTTCCATTTCCAAAAGGTGACTTGTAGTTTACGGAGAAAGAGGAGAGGGGCAAGGGTCTTACCTTCCATTTCCAACAGGTGACTTGTACTTGAGGGAAAGAGAGGAGACCGGTAAGTTTCTTACCATCCATTTCCAACAGGTGACTAGTACTTGAGGGAAAGAGAGGAGAGGGGCAAGGGTCTTAGATTCCATTTCCAAAAGGGGACTTGTACTAGAGGGAAAGAGAGGAGAGGGGCAAGGGTCTTACCTTCCATTCCCAAAAGGTGACTGGTACTTGAGGGAAAGAGAGGAGAGGGGCAAGGGTCTTAACTTCCATTTCCAAAAGGGGACTTTTACTAGAGGGAAAGAGAGGTGAGCGGCAAGGGTCTTACCTTCCATTCCCAAAAGGGGACTTGTACTAGAGGGAAAGAGAGGAGAGGGGCAAGGGTCTTACCTTCCATTCCCAAAAGGTGACTTGTACTTGAGGGAAAGAGAGGGGAGGGGCAAGGGTCTTACCTTCCATTTCCAAAAAGTGGCTTGTACTTGAGGGAAAGAGAGGAGAGGGGCAAGGGTCTTACCTTCCATTTCAAAAAGGTGACTTGTTCTTGAAGGAAAGAGAGGAGAGGGGCAAGGGTCTTACCTTCCATTTCCAAAAGGTGACTTGTACTTGAGGGAAAGAGAGGAGAGGGGCAAGGGTCTTACCTTCCATTTCCAAAAGGTGACTTGTACTTGAGGGAAAGAGAGGAGAGGGGCAAGGGTCTTACCTTGCATTTCAAAAAGGTGACTTGTACTTGAAGGAAAGAGAGTAGAGGGGCAAGGGTCTTACCTTCAATTTCCAAAAGGTGACTTGTAGTTTACAGAAAAAGAGGAGAGGGGCAAGGGTCTTAACTTCCATTTCCAACAGGTGACTTGTACTTGAGGGAAAGAGAGGAGAGGGGTAAGGGTCTTACCTTCCATTTCCAAAAGGTGACTTGTACTTGAGGGAAAGAGAGGAGAGGGGCAAGGGTCTTACCTTCCATTTCCAAAAGAGGAGTTGTACTTGAGGGAAAGATAGGAGAGGGGCAAGGGTCTTACCTTCCATTTCCAAAAGGTGACTTGTACTTGAGGGAAAGAGAGGAGAGGGGCAAGGGTCTTACCTTCCATTTCCAAAAGGTGACTTGTACTTGAGGGAAACAGAGAAGACGGGCAAGGGTCTTACCTTCCATTTCCAAAAGAGGAGTTGTACTTGAGGGAAAGAGAGGAGAGGGGCAAGGGTCTTACCTTCCATTTCCAAAAGGTGACTTGTACTTGAGGGAAAGAGAGGAGATGGGCAAGGGTCTTACCTTCCATTTCCAAACGGCCATTTTTTCTTGAGGGAAAGAGAGGAGAGGTGTAAGGGTCTTACCTTCCATTTCCAAAAGGTGACTTGTAGTTTACGGAAAAAGAGGAGAGGGGCAAGGGTCTTACCTTGCATTTCCAACAGGTGACTTGTACTTGAGGGAAAGAGAGGAGTGGGGTAAGGGTCTTACCTTCCATTTCCAACAGGTGACTTGTACTTGAGGGAAAGAGAGGAGAGGGGCAAGGGTCTTACCTTCCATTTCCAAAAGGTGACTTGTACTTGAGGGAAAGAGAGGAGAGGGGCAAGGGTCTTACCTTCCATTTCCAAAAGGTGACTTGTACTTGAGGGAAAGAGAGGAGAGGGGCAAGGGTCTTACCTTCCATTTCCAAAAGGTGACTTGTCCTTGAGGGAAAGAGAGGAGAGGGGCAAGGGTCTTACCTTCCATTTCAAAAAGGTGACTTGTACTTGAGGGAAAGAGAGAAGAGGGGCAAGGGTCTTACCTTCCATTTCCAAAAGGTGACTTGTACTTGAGGGAAAGAGAGGAGAGGGGCAAGGGACTTACCATCCATTTCCAAAAGGGGACTTGTACTTGAGGGAAAGAGAGGAGAGGGGCAAGGGTCTTACCTTCCATTTCCAAAAGGTGACTTGAACTTGAGGGAAGGAGAGGAGAGGGGCAAGGGTCTTACCTTCCATTTCCAAAAGGTGACTTGTACTTGAGGGAAAGAGAGGAGATGGGCAAGGGTCTTACCTTCCATTTCCAAAAGGTGACTTGTACTTGAGGGAAAGAGAGAAGAGGGGCAAGGGTCTTACCTTCAACGTCCAAAAGGTGACTTGTACTTGAGGGAAAGAGAGGAGAGGGGCAAGGGTCTTACCTTCCATTTCAAAAAGTTGACTTGTACTTGAAGGAAAGAGAGGAGAGGGGCAAGGGTCTTACCTTCCATTCCCAAAAGGTGACTTGTACTTGAGGGAAAGAGAGGAGAGGGGCAAGGGTCTTACCTTCAATTTCTAAAAGTTGACTTGTACTTGAGGGAAAGAGAGGAGAGGGGCAAGGGTCTTACCTTCCATTTCCAAAAGGTGACTTGTACTTGAGGGAAAGAGAGGAGAGGGGCAAGGGTCTTACCTTCCATTTCAAAAAGGTGACTTGTACTTGAGGGAAAGAGAGGAGAGGGGCAAGGGTCTTACCTTCCATTTCCAAAAGGTGACTTGTACTTGAGGGAAAGAGAGGACAGGGGCAAGGGTCTTACCTTCTCATTCCAAACGGCAAGTAGTACTTGAGGGAAAGAAAGAAGAGGGGCAAGGGTCTTACCTTCCATTTCCAAAAGGTGACTTGTACTTGAGGGTAAGACAGGAGAGGGGCAAGGGTCTTACCTTCCGTTTCCAAAAGGTGACTTGTACTTGAGAGAAAGAGAGAAGAGGGGCAAGGGTCTTACCATCCACGTCCAAAAAGGTGACTTGTACTTGAGGGAAAGAGAGGAGAGGGGCAAGGGTCTTACCTTCCATTTCCAAAAGGTGTCTTGTACTTGAGGCAAAGAGAGGAGATTGGCAAGGGTCTTACCTTCCATTTACAAACGGCCATTTTTACTTGAGGGAAAGAGAGGAGAGGGGCAAGGGTCTTACCTTCCGTTTCCAAAAGGTGACTTGTACTTGAGGGAAAGAGAGGAGAGGGGCAAGGGTCTTACCTTCCATTTCCAAAAGGTGACTTGTACTTGAGGGAAAGAGAGAAGAGGGGCAAGGGTCTTACCTTCCATTTCCAAATGGTGACATGTAGTTTACGGAAAAAGAGGAGAAGGGCAAGGGTCTTACCATCCATTTCCAAAAGGGGACTTGTACTTGAGGGAAAGAGAGGAGAGGCGCAAGGGTCTTACCTTCCATTTCCAAAAGGTGACTTGTACTTGAGGGAAAGAGAGAAGAGGGGCAAGGGTCTTACCTTCCATTTCCAACAGGTGACTTTTACATGAGGGAAAGAGAGGAGAGGGGAAGGGTCTTACCCTCCATTTCCAAACGGCGATTAGTACTTGAGGGAAAGAGAGAAGAGGGGCAAGGGTCTTACCTTCTATTTCCAAACGGCCATTTGTACTTTAGGGAAAGAGAGGAGAGGGGCAAGGGTCTTACCATCCATTTCCAAAAGGGGACTTGTACTTGAGGGAAAGAGAGGAGAGGGGCAAGGGTCTTACCTTCCATTTCCAACAGGTGACTTGAACTTGAGGGAAGGAGAGGAGAGGGGCAAGGGTCTTACCTTCCATTTCCAAAAGGTGACTTGTACTTGAGGGAAAGAGAGGAGATGGGCAAGGGTCTTACCTTCCATTTCCAAAAGGTGACTTGTACTTGAGGGAAAGAGAGAAGACAGGCGAGGGTCTTACCTTCAACGTCCAAAAGGTGACTTGTACTTGAGGGAAAGAGAGGAGAGGGGCAAGGGTCTTACCTTCAATTTCCAAAAGGTGACTTGTACTTGAGGGAAAGAGAGAAGAGGGGCAAGGGTCTTACCTTCAACGTCCAAAAGGTAACTTGTACTTGAGGGAAAGAGAGGAGAGGGGCAAGGGTCTTACCTTCCATTTCAAAAAGTTGACTTGTACTTGAAGGAAAGAGAGGAGAGGGGCAAGGGTCTTACATTCCATTTCCAAAAGGTGACTTGTACTTGAGGGAAAGAGAGGAGAGGGGCAAGGGTCTTACCTTCCATTTCCAACAGGTGACTTGTACTTGAGGGAAAGAGAGGAGAGGGGCAAGGGTCTTACCTTCCATTTCCAAAAGGTGACTTGTACTTGAGGGAAAGAGAGGAGAGGGGCAAGGGTCTTACCTTCCATTTCAAAAAGGTGACTTGTACTTGAGGGAAAGAGAGGAGAGGGGCAAGGGTCTTACCTTCCATTTCCAAAAGGTGACTTGTACTTGAGGGAAAGAGAGGAGAGGGGCAAGGGTCTTACCTTCCATTTCCAAAAGGGGACTTGTACTTGAGGGAAAGAGAGGAGAGGGGCAAGGGTCTCACCTTCCATTCCCAAAAGGTGACATGTACTTGAGGGAAAGAGAGGAGAGGGGCAAGGGTCTTACCTTCCATTTCTAAAAAGGGACTTGTACTTGAGGGAAAGAGAGGAGAGGGGCAAGGGTCTTACCTTCCATTTCCAAAAGGTGACTTGTAGTTTACGGAAAAAGAGGAGAGGGGCAAGGGTCTTACCATCCATTTCCAAAAGGGGACTTGTACTTGAGGGAAAGAGAGGAGAGGGGCAAGGGTCTTACCTTCCATTTCCAAAAGGTGACTTGTACTTGAGGGAAAGAGAGGAGAGGGGCAAGGGTCTTACCTTCCATTTCCAAAAGGTGACTTGTACTTGAGGGAAAGAGAGGAGATGGGCAAGGGTCTTACCTTCCATTTCCAAAAGGTGACTTGTACTTGAGGGAAAGAGAGAAGAGGGGCAAGGGTCTTACCTTCAACGTCCAAAAGGTAACTTGTACTTGAGGGAAAGAGAGGAGAGGGGCAAGGGTCTTACCTTCCATTTCAAAAAGGTGACTTGTTCTTGAAGGAAAGAGAGGAGAGGGGCAAGGGTCTTACCTTCCATTTCCAACAGGTGACTTTTACTTGAGGGAAAGAGAGGAGAGGGGTAAGGGTCTTACCTTCCATGTCCGACAGGTGACTTGTACTTGAGGGAAAGAGAGAAGAGGGGCAAGGGTCTTACCTTCCATTTCCAAAAGGCGACTTGTACTTCAGGGAAAGAGAGGAGAGGGGCAAGGGTCTTACCTTCCATTTCCAAAAGAGGAGTTGTACTTGAGGGAAAGAGAGGAGAGGGGCAAGGGCCTTACCTTCCATTTCCAAAAGGTGACTTGTACTTGAGGGAAAGGGAGGAGAGGGGCAAGGGTCTTACCTTCCATTTCAAAAAGGTGACTTGTACTTGAGGGAAAGAGAGGAGAGGGGCAAGGGTCTTACCTTCCATTTCCAACAGGTGACTTGTACTTGAGGGAAAGAGAGGAGAGGGGCAAGGGTCTCACCTTCCATTTCCAAAAGGTGACTTGTAGTTTACGGAAAAAGAGGAGAGGGGCAAGGGTCTTACCTTCCATTTCCAACAGGTGACTTGTACTTGAGGGAAAGAGAGGAGAGGGGCAAGGGTCTTACCTTCCATTTCCAAAAGGTGACTTGTACTTGAGGGAATGAGAGGAGAGGGGCAAGGGTCTTAGCTTCCATTTCCAAAACGGGACTTGTACTAGAGGGAAAGAGAGGAGAGCGGCAAGGGTCTTACCTTCCATTTCCAAAAGGGGACTTGTACTAGAGGGAAAGAGAGGAGAGGGGCAAGGGTCTTACCTTCCATTCCCATAAGGTGACTTGTACTTGAGGGAAAGAGAGGAGAGGGGCAAGGGTCTTACCTTCCATTTCCAAAAAGTGACTTGTACTTGAGGGAAAGAGAGGAGAGGGGCAAGGGTCTTACCTTCCATTTCAAAAAGGTGACTTGTTCTTGAAGGAAAGAGAGGAGAGGGGTAAGGGTCTTACCTTCCATTTCCAAAAGGTGACTTGTACTTGGGGGAAAGAGAGGAGAGGGGCAAGGGTCTTACCTTCCATTTCCAAAAGGTGACTTGTACTTGAGGGAAAGAGAGGAGAGGGGCAAGGGCCTTACCTTCCATTTCCAAAAGGTGACTTGTACTTGAGGGAAAGAGAGGAGAGGGGCAAGGGTCTTACCTTCCATTTCAAAAAGGTGACTTGTACTAGAGGGAAAGAGAGGAGAGGGGCAAGGATCTTACCTTCCATTTCAAAAAGGTGACTTGTACTTGAGGGAAAGAGAGGAGAGGGGCAAGGGTCTTACCTTCCATCTCCAAAAGGTGACTTGTAGTTTACGGAAAAAGAGGAGAGGGGCAAGGGTCTTACCTTCCATTTCCAACAGGTGACTTGTACTTGAGGGAAAGAGAGGAGACCGGTAAGGGTCTTACCATCCATTTCCAACAGGTGACTAGTACTTGAGGGAAAGAGAGGAGAGGGGCAAGGGTCTTAGCTTCCATTTCCAAAAGGGGACTTGTACTAGCGGGAAAGAGAGGAGAGGGGCAAGGGTCTTACCTTCCATTCCCAAAAGGTGACTGGTACTTGAGGGAAAGAGAGGAGAGGGGCAAGGGTCTTACCTTCCATTTCCAAAAGGGGACTTGTACTAGAGGGAAAGAGAGGTGAGCGGCAAGGGTCTTACCTTCCATTCCCAAAAGGGGACTTGTACTAGAGGGAAAGAGAGGAGAGGGGCAAGGGTCTTACCTTCCATTTCCAAAAGGTGACTTGTACTTGAGGGAAAGAGAGGAGAGGGGCAAGGGTCTTACCTTCCATTTCCAAAAAGTGACTTGTACTTGAGGGAAAGAGAGGAGAGGGGCAAGGGTCTTACCTTCCATTTCAAAAAGGTGACTTGTTCTTGAAGGAAAGAGAGGAGAGGGGCAAGGGTCTTACCTTCCATTTCCAAAAGGTGACTTGTACTTGAGGGAAAGAGAGGAGAGGGGCAAGGGTCTTACCTTCCATTTCCAAAAGGTGACTTGTACTTGAGGGAAAGAGAGGAGAGGGGCAAGGGTCTTACCTTCCATTTCCAAAAGGTGACTTGTACTTGAGGGAAAGAGAGGAGAGGGGCAAGGGTCTTACCTTCCATTTCCAAAAGGTGACTTGTACTTGAGGGTAAGACAGGAGAGAGGCAAGGGTCTTACCTTCCGTTTCCAAAAGGTGACTTGTACTTGAGAGAAAGAGAGAAGAGGGGGAAGGGTCTTACCATCCACGTCCAAAAAGGTGACTTGTACTTGAGGGAAAGAGAGGAGAGGGGCAAGGGTCTTACCTTCCATTTCCAAAAGGTGACTTGTACTTGAGGCAAAGAGAGGAGAGGGGCAAGGGTCTTACCTTCCATTTCCAAACGGCCATTTTTACTTGAGGGAAAGAGAGGAGAGGGGCAAGGGTCTTACGTTCCGTTTCCAAAAGGTGACTTGTACTTGAGGGAAAGAGAGGAGAGGGGCAAGGGTCTTACCTTGCATTTCCAACAGGTGACTTGTACTTGAGGGAAAGAGAGAAGAGGGGCAAGGGTCTTACCTTCCATTTCCAAAAGGTGACTTGTACTTGAGGGAAAGAGAGGAGAGGGGCAAGGGTCTTACCTTGCATTTCCAACAGGTGACTTGTACTTGAGGGAAAGAGAGAAGAGGGGCAAGGGTCTTACCTTCCATTTCCAAATGGTGACTTGTAGTTTACGGAAAAAGAGGAGAAGGGCAAGGGTCTTACCATCCATTTCCAAAAGGGGACTTGTACTTGAGGGAAAGAGAGGAGAGGGGCAAGGGTCTTACCTTCCATTTCCAAAAGGTGACTTGTACTTGAGGGAAAGAGAGAAGAGGGGCAAGGGTCTTACCTTCCATTTCCAACAGGTGACTTTTACATGAGGGAAAGAGAGGAGAGGGGCAAGGGTCTTACCCTCCATTTCCAAACGGCGATTAGTACTTGAGGGAAAGAGAGAAGAGGGGAAAGGGTCTTACCTTCTATTTCCAAACGGCCATTTGTTCTTTAGGGAAAGACAGGAGAGGGGCAAGGGTCTTACCTTCTCATTCCAAACGGCAATTAGTACTTGAGGGAAAGAAAGAAGAGGGGCAAGGGTCTTACCTTCCATTTCCAAAAGGTGACTTGTACTTGAGGGAAAGACAGGAGAGGGGCAAGGGTCTTACCTTCCGTTTCCAAAAGGTGACTTGTACTTGAGAGAAAGAGAGAAGAGTGGCAAGGGTCTTACCTTCCATTTCCAAAAGGTGACTTGTACTTGAGGGAAAGAGAGGAGAGGGGCAAGGGTCTTACCTTCCATTTCCAAAAGGTGACTTGTACTTGAGGGAAAGAGAGGAGAGGGGCAAGGGTCTTACCTTCCATTCCCAAAAGGTGACTTGTACTTGAGGGAAAGAGAGGAGAGGGGCAAGGGTCTTACCTTCCATTTCAAAAAGGTGACTTGTACTTGAGGGAAAGAGAGGAGAGGGGCAAGGGTCTTACCTTCCATTTCCAAAAGGTGACTTGTACTTGAGGGAAAGAGAGGAGAGGGGCAAGGGTCTTACCATCCATTTCCAAAAGGGGACTTGTACTTGAGGGAAAGAGAGGAGAGGGGCAAGGGTCTTACCTTCCATTTCCAACAGGTGACTTGAACTTGAGGGAAAGAGAGGAGAGGGGCAAGGGTCTTACCTTCCATTTCCAAAAGGTGACTTGTACTTGAGGGAAAGAGAGGAGAGGGGCAAGGGTCTTACCTTCCATTTCCAAAAGGTGACTTGTACTTGAGGGAAATTGAGAAGAGGGGCAAGGGTCATACCTTCCATTTCCAACAGGTGAGTTTTACTTGAGGGAAAGAGAGGAGAGGGGTAAGGGTCTTACCTTCCATATCCAACAGGTGACTTGTACTTCAGGGAAAGGGAGGAGAGGGGCAAGGGTCTTACCATCCATTTCCAAAAGGGGACTTTTACTTGAGGGAAAGAGAGGAGAGGGGCAAGGGTCTTACCTTCCATTTCCAAAAGGTGACTTGTGGTTGAGGGAAAGAGAGGAGAGGGGCAAGGGTCTTACCTTCCATTTCCAAAAGGTGACTTGTACTTGAGGGAAAGAGAGGAGATGGGCAAGGGTCTTACCTTCCATTTCCAAAAGGTGACTTGTACTTGAGGGAAAGAGAGAAGAGGGGCAAGGGTCTTACCTTCAACGTCCAAAAGGAAATTTGTACTTGAGGGAAAGAGAGGAGAGGGACAAGGGTCTTACCTTCCATTTCAAAAAGTTGACTTGTACTTGAAGGAAAGAGAGGAGAGGGGCAAGGGTCTTACCTTCCATTTCCAACAGGTGACTTTTACTTGAGGGAAAGAGAGGAGAGGGGTAAGGGTCTTACCTTCCATGCCCGACAGGTGACTTGTACTCGAGGGAAAGAGAGAAGAGGGGCAAGGGTCTTACCTTCCATTTCAAAAAGGTGACTTGTACTTGAGGGAAAGAGAGGAGAGGGGCAAGGGTCTTACCTTCCATTTCCAAAAGAGGAGTTGTACTTGAGGGAAAGAGAGGAGAGGGGCAAGGGCCTTACCTTCCATTTCCAAAAGGTGACTTGTACTTGAGGGAAAGAGAGGAGAGGGGCAAGGGTCTTACCTTCCATTTCAAAAAGGTGACTTGTACTTGAGGGAAAGAGAGGAGAGGGGCAAGGGTCTTACCTTCCATTTCCAAAAGGTGACTTGTACTTGAGGGAAAGAGAGGAGAGGGGCAAGGGTCTTACCTTCCATTTCCAAAAGGTGACTTGTAGTTTACGGAAAAAGAGGAGAGGGGCAAGGGTCTTACCTTCCATTTCCAACAGGTGACTTGTACTTGAGGGAAAGAGAGGAGAGGGGCAAGGGTCTTAGCTTCCATTTCCAACAGGTGACTTGTACTTGAGGGAAAGAGAGGAGAGGGGCAAGGGTCTTACCTTCCATTTCCAAAAGGTGACTTGTACTTGAGGGAAAGAGAGGAGATGGGCAAGGGTCTTACCTTCCATTTCCAAAAGGTGACTTGTACTTGAGGGAAAGAGAGAAGAGGGGCAAGGGTCTTACCTTCAACGTCCAAAAGGAAACTTGTACTTGAGGGAAAGAGAGGAGAGGGGCAAGGGTCTTACCTTCCATTTCAAAAAGTTGACTTGTACTTGAAGGAAAGAGAGGAGAGGGGCAAGGGTCTTACCTTCCATTTCCAACAGGTGACTTTTACTTGAGGGAAAGAGAGGAGAGGGGTAAGGGTCTTACCTTCCATGTCCGACAGGTGACTTGTACTCGAGGGAAAGAGAGAAGAGGGGCAAGGGTCTTACCTTCCATTTCCAAAAGGTGACTTGTACTTGAGGGAAAGAGAGGAGAGGGGCAAGGGTCTTACCTTCCATTTCCAAAAGAGGAGTTGTACTTGAGGGAAAGAGTGGAGAGGGGCAAGGGCCTTACCTTCCATTTCCAAAAGGTGACTTGTACATGAGGGAAAGAGAGGAGAGGGGCAAGGGTCTTACCTTCCATTTCAAAAAGGTGACTTGTACTTGAGGGAAAGAGAGGAGAGGGGCAAGGGTCTTACCTTCCATTTCCAAAAGGTGACTTGTACTTGAGGGAAAGAGAGGAGAGGGGCAAGGGTCTTACCTTCCATTTCCAAAAGGTGACTTGTAGTTTACGGAAAAAGAGGAGAGGGGCAAGGGTCTTACCTTCCATTTCCAACAGGTGACTTGTACTTGAGGGAAAGAGAGGAGAGGGGCAAGGGTCTTACCTTCCATTTCCAAATGGTGACTTGTACTTGAGGGAAAGAGAGGAGAGGGGCAAGGGTCTTAGCTTCCATTTCCAAAAGGGGACTTGTACTAGAGGGAAAGAGAGGAGAGCGGCAAGGGTCTTACCTTCCATTTCCAAAAGGGGACTTGTACTAGAGGGAAAGAGAGGAGAGGGGCAAGGGTCTTACCTTCCATTCCCAAAAGGTGACTTGTACTTGAGGGAAAGAGAGGAGAGGGGCAAGGGTCTTACCTTCCATTTCCAAAAAGTGACTTGTACTTGAGGGAAAGAGAGGAGAGGGGCAAGGGTCTTACCTTCCATTTCAAAAAGGTGACTTGTTCTTGAAGGAAAGAGAGGAGAGGGGTAAGGGTCTTACCTTCCATTTCCAAAAGGTGACTTGTACTTGAGGGAAAGAGAGGAGAGGGGCAAGGGTCTTACCTTCCATTTCCAAAAGGTGACTTGTACTTGAGGGAAAGAGAGGAGAGGGGCAAGGGCCTTACCTTCCATTTCCAAAAGGTGACTTGTACTTGAGGGAAAGAGAGGAGAGGGGCAAGGGTCTTACCTTCCATTTCAAAAAGGTGACTTGTACTTGAGGGAAAGAGAGGAGAGGGGCAAGGATCTTACCTTCCATTTCAAAAAGGTGACTTGTACTTGAGGGAAAGAGAGGAGAGGGGCAAGGGTCTTACCTTCCATTTCCAAAAGGTGACTTGTAGTTTACGGAGAAAGAGGAGAGGGGCAAGGGTCTTACCTTCCATTTCCAACAGGTGACTTGTACTTGAGGGAAAGAGAGGAGACCGGTAAGTTTCTTACCATCCATTTCCAACAGGTGACTAGTACTTGAGGGAAAGAGAGGAGAGGGGCAAGGGTCTTAGATTCCATTTCCAAAAGGGGACTTGTACTAGAGGGAAAGAGAGGAGAGGGGCAAGGGTCTTACCTTCCATTCCCAAAAGGTGACTGGTACTTGAGGGAAAGAGAGGAGAGGGGCAAGGGTCTTAACTTCCATTTCCAAAAGGGGACTTTTACTAGAGGGAAAGAGAGGTGAGCGGCAAGGGTCTTACCTTCCATTCCCAAAAGGGGACTTGTACTAGAGGGAAAGAGAGGAGAGGGGCAAGGGTCTTACCTTCCATTCCCAAAAGGTGACTTGTACTTGAGGGAAAGAGAGGGGAGGGGCAAGGGTCTTACCTTCCATTTCCAAAAAGTGGCTTGTACTTGAGGGAAAGAGAGGAGAGGGGCAAGGGTCTTACCTTCCATTTCAAAAAGGTGACTTGTTCTTGAAGGAAAGAGAGGAGAGGGGCAAGGGTCTTACCTTCCATTTCCAAAAGGTGACTTGTACTTGAGGGAAAGAGAGGAGAGGGGCAAGGGTCTTACCTTCCATTTCCAAAAGGTGACTTGTACTTGAGGGAAAGAGAGGAGAGGGGCAAGGGTCTTACCTTGCATTTCAAAAAGGTGACTTGTACTTGAAGGAAAGAGAGTAGAGGGGCAAGGGTCTTACCTTCAATTTCCAAAAGGTGACTTGTAGTTTACAGAAAAAGAGGAGAGGGGCAAGGGTCTTAACTTCCATTTCCAACAGGTGACTTGTACTTGAGGGAAAGAGAGGAGAGGGGTAAGGGTCTTACCTTCCATTTCCAAAAGGTGACTTGTACTTGAGGGAAAGAGAGGAGAGGGGCAAGGGTCTTACCTTCCATTTCCAAAAGAGGAGTTGTACTTGAGGGAAAGATAGGAGAGGGGCAAGGGTCTTACCTTCCATTTCCAAAAGGTGACTTGTACTTGAGGGAAAGAGAGGAGAGGGGCAAGGGTCTTACCTTCCATTTCCAAAAGGTGACTTGTACTTGAGGGAAAGAGAGAAGACGGGCAAGGGTCTTACCTTCCATTTCCAAAAGAGGAGTTGTACTTGAGGGAAAGAGAGGAGAGGGGCAAGGGTCTTACCTTCCATTTCCAAAAGGTGACTTGTACTTGAGGGAAAGAGAGGAGATGGGCAAGGGTCTTACCTTCCATTTCCAAACGGCCATTTTTTCTTGAGGGAAAGAGAGGAGAGGTGTAAGGGTCTTAACTTCCATTTCCAAAAGGTGACTTGTAGTTTACGGAAAAAGAGGAGAGGGGCAAGGGTCTTACCTTGCATTTCCAACAGGTGACTTGTACTTGAGGGAAAGAGAGGAGTGGGGTAAGGGTCTTACCTTCCATTTCCAACAGGTGACTTATACTTGAGGGAAAGAGAGGAGAGGGGCAAGGGTCTTACCTTCCATTTCCAAAAGGTGACTTGTACTTGAGGGAAAGAGAGGAGAGGGGCAAGGGTCTTACCTTCCATTTCCAAAAGGTGACTTGTACTTGAGGGAAAGAGAGGAGAGGGGCAAGGGTCTTACCTTCCATTTCCAAAAGGTGACTTGTCCTTGAGGGAAAGAGAGGAGAGGGGCAAGGGTCTTACCTTCCATTTCAAAAAGGTGACTTGTACTTGAGGGAAAGAGAGAAGAGGGGCAAGGGTCTTACCTTCCATTTCCAAAAGGTGACTTGTACTTGAGGGAAAGAGAGGAGAGGGGCAAGGGACTTACCATCCATTTCCAAAAGGGGACTTGTACTTGAGGGAAAGAGAGGAGAGGGGCAAGGGTCTTACCTTCCATTTCCAAAAGGTGACTTGAACTTGAGGGAAGGAGAGGAGAGGGGCAAGGGTCTTACCTTCCATTTCCAAAAGGTGACTTGTACTTGAGGGAAAGAGAGGAGATGGGCAAGGGTCTTACCTTCCATTTCCAAAAGGTGACTTGTACTTGAGGGAAAGAGAGAAGAGGAGCAAGGGTCTGACCTTCAACGTCCAAAAGGTGACTTGTACTTGAGGGAAAGAGAGGAGAGGGGCAAGGGTCTTACCTTCCATTTCAAAAAGTTGACTTGTACTTGAAGGAAAGAGAGGAGAGGGGCAAGGGTCTTACATTCCATTTCCAAAAGGTGACTTGTACTTGAGGGAAAGAGAGGAGAGGGGCAAAGGTCTTACCTTCCATTTCCAACAGGTGACTTGTACTTGAGGGAAAGAGAGGAGAGGGGCAAGGGTCTTACCTTCCATTTCCAAAAGGTGACTTGTACTTGAGGGAAAGAGAGGAGAGGGGCAAGGGTCTTACCTTCCATTTCAAAAAGGTGACTTGTACTTGAGGGAAAGAGAGGAGAGGGGCAAGGGTCTTACCTTCCATTTCCAAAAGGTGACTTGTACTTGAGGGAAAGAGAGGAGAGGGGCAAGGGTCTTACCTTCCATTTCCAAAAGGGGACTTGTACTTGAGGGAAAGAGAGGAGAGGGGCAAGGGTCTTACCTTCCATTCCCAAAAGGTGACTTGTACTTGAGGGAAAGGGAGGAGAGGGGCAAGGGTCTTACCTTCAATTTCTAAAAGTTGACTTGTACTTGAGGGAAAGAGAGGAGAGGGGCAAGGGTCTTACCTTCCATTTCCAAAAGGTGACTTGTAGTTTACGGAAAATGAGGAGAGGGGTAAGGGTCTTACCATCCATTTCCAAAAGGGGACTTTTACTTGAGGGAAAGAGAGGAGAGGGGCAAGGGTCTTACCTTCCATTTCCAAAAGGTGACTTGTACTTGAGGGAAAGAGAGGAGAGGGGCAAGGGTCTTACCTTCTCATTCCAAACGGCAAGTAGTACTTGAGGGAAAGAAAGAAGAGGGGCAAGGGTCTTACCTTCCATTTCCAAAAGGTGACTTGTACTTGAGGGTAAGACAGGAGAGGGGCAAGGGTCTTACCTTCCGTTTCCAAAAGGTGACTTGTACTTGAGAGAAAGAGAGAAGAGGGGCAAGGGTCTTACCATCCACGTCCAAAAAGGTGACTTGTACTTGAGGGAAAGAGAGGAGAGGGGCAAGGGTCTTACCTTCCATTTCCAAAAGGTGTCTTGTACTTGAGGCAAAGAGAGGAGAGGGGCAAGGGTCTTACCTTCCATTTACAAACGGCCATTTTTACTTGAGGGAAAGAGAGGAGAGGGGCAAGGGTCTTACCTTCCGTTTCCAAAAGGTGACTTGTACTTGAGGGAAAGAGAGGAGAGGGGCAAGGGTCTTACCTTCCATTTCCAAAAGGTGACTTGTACTTGAGGGAAAGAGAGAAGAGGGGCAAGGGTCTTACCTTCCATTTCCAAATGGTGACATGTAGTTTACGGAAAAAGAGGAGAAGGGCAAGGGTCTTACCATCCATTTCCAAAAGGGGACTTGTACTTGAGGGAAAGAGAGGAGAGGGGCAAGGGTCTTACCTTCCATTTCCAAAAGGTGACTTGTACTTGAGGGAAAGAGAGAAGAGGGGCAACGGTCTTACCTTCCATTTCCAACAGGTGACTTTTACATGAGGGAAAGAGAGGAGAGGGGAAGGGTCTTACCCTCCATTTCCAAACGGCGATTAGTACTTGAGGGAAAGAGAGAAGAGGGGCAAGGGTCTTACCTTCTATTTCCAAACGGCCATTTGTACTTTAGGGAAAGAGAGGAGAGGGGCAAGGGTCTTACCATCCATTTCCAAAAGGGGACTTGTACTTGAGGGAAAGAGAGGAGAGGGGCAAGGGTCTTACCTTCCATTTCCAACAGGTGACTTGAACTTGAGGGAAGGAGAGGAGAGGGGCAAGGGTCTTACCTTCCATTTCCAAAAGGTGACTTGTACTTGAGGGAAAGAGAGGAGATGGGCAAGGGTCTTACCTTCCATTTCCAAAAGGTGACTTGTACTTGAGGGAAAGAGAGAAGACAGGCGAGGGTCTTACCTTCAACGTCCAAAAGGTGACTTGTACTTGAGGGAAAGAGAGGAGAGGGGCAAGGGTCTTACCTTCCATTTCCAAAAGGTGACTTGTACTTGAGGGAAAGAGAGAAGAGGGGCAAGGGTCTTACCTTCAACGTCCAAAAGGTAACTTGTACTTGAGGGAAAGAGAGGAGAGGGGCAAGGGTCTTACCTTCCATTTCAAAAAGTTGACTTGTACTTGAAGGAAAGAGAGGAGAGGGGCAAGGGTCTTACATTCCATTTCCAAAAGGTGACTTGTACTTGAGGGAAAGAGAGGAGAGGGGCAAGGGTCTTACCTTCCATTTCCAACAGGTGACTTGTACTTGAGGGAAAGAGAGGAGAGGGGCAAGGGTCTTACCTTCCATTTCCAAAAGGTGACTTGTACTTGAGGGAAAGAGAGGAGAGGGGCAAGGGTCTTACCTTCCATTTCAAAAAGGTGACTTGTACTTGAGGGAAAGAGAGGAGAGGGGCAAGGGTCTTACCTTCCATTTCCAAAAGGTGACTTGTACTTGAGGGAAAGAGAGGAGAGGGGCAAGGGTCTTACCTTCCATTTCCAAAAGGGGACTTGTACTTGAGGGAAAGAGAGGAGAGGGGCAAGGGTCTCACCTTCCATTCCCAAAAGGTGACATGTACTTGAGGGAAAGAGAGGAGAGGGGCAAGGGTCTTACCTTCCATTTCTAAAAGGTGACTTGTACTTGAGGGAAAGAGAGGAGAGGGGCAAGGGTCTTACCTTCCATTTCCAAAAGGTGACTTGTAGTTTACGGAAAAAGAGGAGAGGGGCAAGGGTCTTACCATCCATTTCCAAAAGGGGACTTGTACTTGAGGGAAAGAGAGGAGAGGGGCAAGGGTCCTACCTTCCATTTCCAAAAGGTGACTTGTACTTGAGGGAAAGAGAGGAGAGGGGCAAGGGTCTTACCTTCCATTTCCAAAAGGTGACTTGTACTTGAGGGAAAGAGAGGAGATGGGCAAGGGTCTTACCTTCCATTTCCAAAAGGTGACTTGTACTTGAGGGAAAGAGAGAAGAGGGGCAAGGGTCTTACCTTCAACGTCCAAAAGGTAACTTGTACTTGAGGGAAAGAGAGGAGAGGGGCAAGGGTCTTACCTTCCATTTCAAAAAGTTGACTTGTACTTGAAGGAAAGAGAGGAGAGGGGCAAGGGTCTTACCTTCCATTTCCAACAGGTGACTTTTACTTGAGGGAAAGAGAGGAGAGGGGTAAGGGTCTTACCTTCCATGTCCGACAGGTGACTTGTACTTGAGGGAAAGAGAGAAGAGGGGCAAGGGTCTTACCTTCCATTTCCAAAAGGCGACTTGTACTTCAGGGAAAGAGAGGAGAGGGGCAAGGGTCTTACCTTCCATTTCCAAAAGAGGAGTTGTACTTGAGGGAAAGAGAGGAGAGGGGCAAGGGCCTTACCTTCCATTTCCAAAAGGTGACTTGTACTTGAGGGAAAGGGAGGAGAGGGGCAAGGGTCTTACCTTCCATTTCAAAAAGGTGACTTGTACTTGAGGGAAAGAGAGGAGAGGGGCAAGGGTCTTACCTTCCATTTCCAACAGGTGACTTGTACTTGAGGGAAAGAGAGGAGAGGGGCAAGGGTCTTACCTTCCATTTCCAAAAGGTGACTTGTAGTTTACGGAAAAAGAGGAGAGGGGCAAGGGTCTTACCTTCCATTTCCAACAGGTGACTTGTACTTGAGGGAAAGAAAGGAGACCGGTAAGGGTCTTACCATCCATTTCCAACAGGTGACTAGTACTTGAGGGAAAGAGAGGAGAGGGGCAAGGGTCTTAGCTTCCATTTCCAAAAGGGGACTTGTACTTGAGGGAAAGAGAGAAGAGGGGCAAGGGTCTTACCTTCCATTTCCAAATGGTGACATGTAGTTTACGGAAAAAGAAGAGAAGGGCAAGGGTCTTACCATCCATTTCCAAAAGGGGACTTGTACTTGAGGGAAAGAGAGGAGAGGGGCAAGGGTCTTACCTTCCATTTCCAAAAGGTGACTTGTACTTGAGGGAAAGAGAGAAGAGGGGCAACGGTCTTACCTTCCATTTCCAACAGGTGACTTTTACATGAGGGAAAGAGAGGAGAGGGGAAGGGTCTTACCCTCCATTTCCAAACGGCGATTAGTACTTGAGGGAAAGAGAGAAGAGGGGCAAGGGTCTTACCTTCTATTTCCAAACGGCCATTTGTACTTTAGGGAAAGAGAGGAGAGGGGCAAGGGTCTTACCATCCATTTCCAAAAGGGGACTTGTACTTGAGGGAAAGAGAGGAGAGGGGCAAGGGTCTTACCTTCCATTTCCAACAGGTGACTTGAACTTGAGGGAAGGAGAGGAGAGGGGCAAGGGTCTTACCTTCCATTTCCAAAAGGTGACTTGTACTTGAGGGAAAGAGAGGAGATGGGCAAGGGTCTTACCTTCCATTTCCAAAAGGTGACTTGTACTTGAGGGAAAGAGAGAAGACAGGCGAGGGTCTTACCTTCAACGTCCAAAAGGTGACTTGTACTTGAGGGAAAGAGAGGAGAGGGGCAAGGGTCTTACCTTCCATTTCCAAAAGGTGACTTGTACTTGAGGGAAAGAGAGAAGAGGGGCAAGGGTCTTACCTTCAACGTCCAAAAGGTAACTTGTACTTGAGGGAAAGAGAGGAGAGGGGCAAGGGTCTTACCTTCCATTTCAAAAAGTTGACTTGTACTTGAAGGAAAGAGAGGAGAGGGGCAAGGGTCTTACATTCCATTTCCAAAAGGTGACTTGTACTTGAGGGAAAGAGAGGAGAGGGGCAAGGGTCTTACCTTCCATTTCCAACAGGTGACTTGTACTTGAGGGAAAGAGAGGAGAGGGGCAAGGGTCTTACCTTCCATTTCCAAAAGGTGACTTGTACTTGAGGGAAAGAGAGGAGAGGGGCAAGGGTCTTACCTTCCATTTCAAAAAGGTGACTTGTACTTGAGGGAAAGAGAGGAGAGGGGCAAGGGTCTTACCTTCCATTTCCAAAAGGTGACTTTTACTTGAGGGAAAGAGAGGAGAGGGGCAAGGGTCTTACCTTCCATTTCCAAAAGGGGACTTGTACTTGAGGGAAAGAGAGGAGAGGGGCAAGGGTCTCACCTTCCATTCCCAAAAGGTGACATGTACTTGAGGGAAAGAGAGGAGAGGGGCAAGGGTCTTACCTTCCATTTCTAAAAGGTGACTTGTACTTGAGGGAAAGAGAGGAGAGGGGCAAGGGTCTTACCTTCCATTTCCAAAAGGTGACTTGTAGTTTACGGAAAAAGAGGAGAGGGGCAAGGGTCTTACCATCCATTTCCAAAAGGGGACTTGTACTTGAGGGAAAGAGAGGAGAGGGGCAAGGGTCTTACCTTCCATTTCCAAAAGGTGACTTGTACTTGAGGGAAAGAGAGGAGAGGGGCAAGGGTCTTACCTTCCATTTCCAAAAGGTGACTTGTACTTGAGGGAAAGAGAGGAGATGGGCAAGGGTCTTACCTTCCATTTCCAAAAGGTGACTTGTACTTGAGGGAAAGAGAGAAGAGGGGCAAGGGTCTTACCTTCAACGTCCAAAAGGTAACTTGTACTTGAGGGAAAGAGAGGAGAGGGGCAAGGGTCTTACCTTCCATTTCAAAAAGTTGACTTGTACTTGAAGGAAAGAGAGGAGAGGGGCAAGGGTCTTACCTTCCATTTCCAACAGGTGACTTTTACTTGAGGGAAAGAGAGGAGAGGGGTAAGGGTCTTACCTTCCATGTCCGACAGGTGACTTGTACTTGAGGGAAAGAGAGAAGAGGGGCAAGGGTCTTACCTTCCATTTCCAAAAGGCGACTTGTACTTCAGGGAAAGAGAGGAGAGGGGCAAGGGTCTTACCTTCCATTTCCAAAAGAGGAGTTGTACTTGAGGGAAAGAGAGGAGAGGGGCAAGGGCCTTACCTTCCATTTCCAAAAGGTGACTTGTACTTGAGGGAAAGGGAGGAGAGGGGCAAGGGTCTTACCTTCCATTTCAAAAAGGTGACTTGTACTTGAGGGAAAGAGAGGAGAGGGGCAAGGGTCTTACCTTCCATTTCCAACAGGTGACTTGTACTTGAGGGAAAGAGAGGAGAGGGGCAAGGGTCTTACCTTCCATTTCCAAAAGGTGACTTGTAGTTTACGGAAAAAGAGGAGAGGGGCAAGGGTCTTACCTTCCATTTCCAACAGGTGACTTGTACTTGAGGGAAAGAAAGGAGACCGGTAAGGGTCTTACCATCCATTTCCAACAGGTGACTAGTACTTGAGGGAAAGAGAGGAGAGGGGCAAGGGTCTTAGCTTCCATTTCCAAAAGGGGACTTGTACTAGCGGGAAAGAGAGGAGAGGGGCAAGGGTCTTACCTTCCATTCCCAAAAGGTGACTGGTACTTGAGGGAAAGAGAGGAGAGGGGCAAGGGTCTTACCTTCCATTTCCAAAAGGGGACTTGTACTAGAGGGAAAGAGAGGTGAGCGGCAAGGGTCTTACCTTCCATTCCCAAAAGGGGACTTGTACTAGAGGGAAAGAGAGGAGAGGGGCAAGGGTCTTACCTTCCATTTCCAAAAGGTGACTTGTACTTGAGGGAAAGAGAGGAGAGGGGCAAGGGTCTTACCTTCCATTTCCAAAAAGTGACTTGTACTTGAGGGAAAGAGAGGAGAGGGGCAAGGGTCTTACCTTCCATTTCAAAAAGGTGACTTGTTCTTGAAGGAAAGAGAGGAGAGGGGCAAGGGTCTTACCTTCCATTTCCAAAAGGTGACTTGTACTTGAGGGAAAGAGAGGAGAGGGGCAAGGGTCTTACCTTCCATTTCCAAAAGGTGACTTGTACTTGAGGGAAAGAGAGAAGACGGGCAAGGGTCTTACCTTCCATATCCAACAGGTGACTTGTACTTGAGGGAAAGAGAGGAGAGGGGCAAGGGTCTTACCTTCCATTTCCAAAAGGTGACTTGTAATTGAGGGAAAGAGAGGAGATGGGCAAGGGTCTTACCTTCCATTTCCAAACGGCCATTTTTTCTTGAGGGAAAGAGAGGAGAGGGGCAAGGGTCTTACCTTCCATTTCCAAAAGGTGACTTGTAGTTTACGGAAAAAGAGGAGAGGGGCAAGGGTCTTACCATCCATTTCCAAAAGGGGACTTGTACTTGAGGGAAAGAGAGGAGAGGGGCAAGGGTCTTACCTTCCGTTTCCAAACGGCCATTTTCACTTGAGGGAAAGAGAGGAGAGGGTCAAGGGTCTTACCTTCCATTTCCAAAAGGTGACTTTTACTTGAGGGAAAGAGAGGAGAGGGGCAAGGGTCTTACCTTCCATTTCCAAAAGGTGACTTGTACTTGAGGGAAAGAGAGGAGAGGGGCAAGGGTCTTACCTTCCATTTCCAACAGGTGACTTGTACTTGAGGGAAAGAGACGAGAGGGGCAAGGGTCTTACCTTCCATTTCCAACAGGTGACTTGTACTTGAGGGAAAGAGAGGAGAGGGGCAAGGGTCTTACCTTCCATTTCCAAAAGGTGACTTGTACTTGAGGGAAAGAGAGGAGAGGGGCAAGAGTCTTACCTTCCATTTCCAAAAGGTGACTTGTACTTGAGGGAAAGAGAGAAGAGGGGCAAGGGTCTTACCTTCCATTTCCAAAAGGTGACTTGTACTTGAGGGAAAGAGAGGAGAGGGGCAAGGGTCTTACCTTCCATTTCCAAAAGGTGACTTGGAGTTTACGGAAAAAGAGGAGAGGGGCAAGGGTCTTACCTTCCATTTCCAACAGGTGACTTGTACTTGAGGGAAAGAGAGGAGAGGGGCAAGGGTCTTACCTTCCATTTCCAAAAGGTGACTTGTACTTGAGGGAAAGAGAGGAGAGGGGCAAGGGTCTTACCTTCCATTTCCAAAAGGGGACTTGTACTAGAGGGAAAGAGAGGAGAGCGGCAAGGGTCTTACCTTCCATTTCCAAAAGGGGAATTGTACTAGAGGGAAAGAGAGGAGAGGGGCAAGGGTCTTACCTTCCACTCCCAAAAGGTGACTTGTACTTGAGGGAAAGAGAGGAGAGGGGCAAGGGTCTTACCTTCCATTTCCAAAAAGTGACTTGTACTTGAGGGAAAGAGAGGAGAGGGGCAAGGGTCTTACCTTCCATTTCCAAAAGGTGACTTGTCCTTGAAGGAAAGAGAGGAGAGGGGTAAGGGTCTTACCTTCCATTTCCAAAAGGTGACTTGTACTTGAGGGAAAGAGAGGAGAGGGGCAAGGGTCTTACCTTCCATTTCCAAAAGGTGACTTGTACTTGAGGGAAAGAGAGGAGAGGGGCAAGGGCCTTACCTTCCATTTCCAAAAGGTGACTTGTACTTGAGGGAAAGAGAGGAGAGGGGCAAGGGTCTTACCTTCCATTTCAAAAAGGTGACTTGTACTTGAGGGAAAGAGAGGAGAGGGGCAAGGGTCTTACCTTCCATTTCCAAAAGGTGACTTGTACTTGAGGGAAAGAGAGGAGAGGGGCAAGGGTCTTACCGTCAACGTCCAAAAGGTGACTTGTAGTTTACGGAAAAAGAGGAGAGGGGCAAGGGTCTTACCTTCCATTTCCAACAGGTGACTTGTACTTGAGGGAAAGAGAGGAGACCGGTAAGGGTCTTACCATCCATTTCCAACAGGTGATTAGTACTTGAGGGAAGGAGAGGAGAGGGGCAAGGGTCTTAGCTTCCATTTCCAAAAGGGGACTTGTACTAGAGGGAAAGAGAGGAGAGGGGCAAGGGTCTTACCTTCCATTTCCAAAAGGTGACTTGTACTTGAGGGAAAGAGAGGAGAGGGGCAAGGGTCTTACCTTGCATTTCAAAAAGGTGAATTGTACTTGAAGGAAAGAGAGTAGAGGGGCAAGGGTCTTACCTTCAATTTCCAAAAGGTGACTTGTAGTTTACAGAAAAAGAGGAGAGGGGCAAGGGTCTTAACTTCCATTTCCAACAGGTGACTTGTACTTGAGGGAAAGAGAGGAGAGGGGTAAGGGTCTTACCTTCCATTTCCAAAAGGTGACTTGTACTTGAGGGAAAGAGAGGAGAGGGGCAAGGGTCTTACCTTCCATTTCCAAAAGAGGAGTTGTACTTGAGGGAAAGATAGGAGAGGGGCAAGGGTCTTACCTTCCATTTCCAAAAGGTGACTTGTACTTGAGGGAAAGAGAGGAGAGGGGCAAGGGTCTTACCTTCCATTTCCAAAAGGTGACTTGTACTTGAGGGAAAGAGAGAAGACAGGCGAGGGTCTTACCTTCCATTTTCAAAAGAGGAGTTGTACTTGAGGGAAAGAGAGGAGAGGGGCAAGGGTCTGACCTTCCATTTCCAAAAGGTGACTTGTACTTGAGGGAAAGAGAGGAGATGGGCAAGGGTCTTACCTTCCCTTTCCAAACGGCCATTTTTTCTTGAGGGAAAGAGAGGAGAGGGGCAAGGGTCTTACCTTCCATTTCCAAAAGGTGACTTGTAGTTTACGAAAAAAGAGGAGAGGCTCAAGGGTCTTACCTTGCATTTCCAACAGGTGACTTGTACTTGAGGGAAAGAGAGGAGAGGGGTAAGGGTCTTACCTTCCTTTTCCATCAGGAGACTTGTACTTGAGGGAAAGAGAGGAGAGGGGCAAGGGTCTTACCTTCCATTTCCAAAAGGTGACTTGTACTTGAGGGAAAGAGAGGAGAGGGGCAAGGGTCTTACCTTCCATTTCCAAAAGGTGACTTGTACTTGAGGGAAAGAGAGGAGAGGGGCAAGGGTCTTACCTTCCATTTCCAAAAGGTGACTTGTACTTGAGGGAAAGAGAGGAGAGGGGAAAGGGTCTTACCTTCCATTTCAAAAAGGTGACTTGTACTTGAGGGAAAGAGAGGAGAGGGGCAAGGGTCTTACCTTCGATTTCCAACAGGTGACTTGTACTTGAGGGAAAGAGAGGAGAGGGGCAAGGGTCTTACCTTCCATTTCCAAAAGGTGACTTGTACTTGAGGGAAAGAGAGGAGAGGGGCAAGGGTCTTAGCTTCCATTTCCAAAAGGGGACTTGTACTAGAGGGAAAGAGAGGAGAGCGGCAAGGGTCTTACCTTCCATTTCCAAAAGGGGACTTGTACTAGAGGGAAAGAGAGGAGAGGGGCAAGGGTCTTACCTTCCATTCCCAAAAGGTGACTTGTACTTGAGGGAAAGAGAGGAGAGGGGCAAGGGTCTTACCTTCCATTTCCAAAAAGTGACTTGTACTTGAGGGAAAGAGAGGAGAGGGGCAAGGGTCTTACCTTCCATTTCAAAAAGGTGACTTGTTCTTGAAGGAAAGAGAGGAGAGGGGTAAGGGTCTTACCTTCCATTTCCAAAAGGTGACTTGTACTTGGGGGAAAGAGAGGAGAGGGGCAAGGGTCTTACCTTCCATTTCCAAAAGGTGACTTGTACTTGAGGGAAAGAGAGGAGAGGGGCAAGGGTCTTACCTTCCATTTCCAAAAGGTGACTAGTACTTGAGGGAAAGAGAGGAGAGGGGCAAGGGTCTTACCTTCCATTTCAAAAAGGTGACTTGTACTTGAGGGAAAGAGAGGAGAGGGGCAAGGATCTTACCTTCCATTTCAAAAAGGTGACTTGTACTTGAGGGAAAGAGAGGAGAGGGGCAAGGGTCTTACCTTCCATTTCCAAAAGGTGACTTGTAGTTTACGGAAAAAGAGGAGAGGGGCAAGGGTCTTACCTTCCATTTCCAACAGGTGACTTGTACTTGAGGGAAAGAGAGGAGAGGGGCAAGGGTCTTACCTTCCATTTCTAAAAGTTGACTTGTACTTGAGGGAAAGAGAGGAGAGGGGCAAGGGTCTTACCTTCCATTTCCAAAAGGTGACTTGTACTTGAGGGAAAGAGAGAAGACGGGCAAGGGTCTTACCTTCCATTTCCAAAAGAGGAGTTGTACTTGAGGGAAAGAGAGGAGAGGGGCAAGGGTCTTACCTTCCATTTCCAAAAGGTGACTTGTAATTGAGGGAAAGAGAGGAGAGGGGCAAGGGTCTTACCTTCCATTTCCAAACGGCCATTTTTTCTTGAGGGAAAGAGAGGAGAGGTGTAAGGGTCTTACCTTCCATTTCCAAAAGGTGACTTTTACTTGAGGGAAAGAGAGGAGAGGGGCAAGGGTCTTACCTTCCATTTCCAACAGGTGACTTGTACTTGAGGGAAAGAGACGAGAGGGGCAAGGGTCTTACCTTCCATTTCCAACAGGTGACTTGTACTTGAGGGAAAGAGAGGAGAGGGGCAAGGGTCTTACCTTCCATTTCCAAAAGGTGACTTGTACTTGAGGGAAAGAGAGGAGAGGGGCAAGAGTCTTACCTTCCATTTCCAAAAGGTGACTTGTACTTGAGGGAAAGAGAGAAGAGGGGCAAGGGTCTTACCTTCCATTTCCAAAAGGTGACTTGTACTTGAGGGAAAGAGAGGAGAGGGGCAAGGGTCTTACCTTCCATTTCCAAAAGGTGACTTGGAGTTTACGGAAAAAGAGGAGAGGGGCAAGGGTCTTACCTTCCATTTCCAACAGGTGACTTGTACTTGAGGGAAAGAGAGGAGAGGGGCAAGGGTCTTACCTTCCATTTCCAAAAGGTGACTTGTACTTGAGGGAAAGAGAGGAGAGGGGCAAGGGTCTTACCTTCCATTTCCAAAAGGGGACTTGTACTAGAGGGAAAGAGAGGAGAGCGGCAAGGGTCTTACCTTCCATTTCCAAAAGGGGAATTGTACTAGAGGGAAAGAGAGGAGAGGGGCAAGGGTCTTACCTTCCACTCCCAAAAGGTGACTTGTACTTGAGGGAAAGAGAGGAGAGGGGCAAGGGTCTTACCTTCCATTTCCAAAAAGTGACTTGTACTTGAGGGAAAGAGAGGAGAGGGGCAAGGGTCTTACCTTCCATTTCAAAAAGGTGACTTGTCCTTGAAGGAAAGAGAGGAGAGGGGTAAGGGTCTTACCTTCCATTTCCAAAAGGTGACTTGTACTTGAGGGAAAGAGAGGAGAGGGGCAAGGGTCTTACCTTCCATTTCCAAAAGGTGACTTGTACTTGAGGGAAAGAGAGGAGAGGGGCAAGGGCCTTACCTTCCATTTCCAAAAGGTGACTTGTACTTGAGGGAAAGAGAGGAGAGGGGCAAGGGTCTTACCTTCCATTTCAAAAAGGTGACTTGTACTTGAGGGAAAGAGAGGAGAGGGGCAAGGGTCTTACCTTCCATTTCCAAAAGGTGACTTGTACTTGAGGGAAAGAGAGGAGAGGGGCAAGGGTCTTACCGTCAACGTCCAAAAGGTGACTTGTAGTTTACGGAAAAAGAGGAGAGGGGCAAGGGTCTTACCTTCCATTTCCAACAGGTGACTTGTACTTGAGGGAAAGAGAGGAGACCGGTAAGGGTCTTACCATCCATTTCCAACAGGTGATTAGTACTTGAGGGAAGGAGAGGAGAGGGGCAAGGGTCTTAGCTTCCATTTCCAAAAGGGGACTTGTACTAGAGGGAAAGAGAGGAGAGGGGCAAGGGTCTTACCTTCCATTTCCAAAAGGTGACTTGTACTTGAGGGAAAGAGAGGAGAGGGGCAAGGGTCTTACCTTGCATTTCAAAAAGGTGAATTGTACTTGAAGGAAAGAGAGTAGAGGGGCAAGGGTCTTACCTTCAATTTCCAAAAGGTGACTTGTAGTTTACAGAAAAAGAGGAGAGGGGCAAGGGTCTTAACTTCCATTTCCAACAGGTGACTTGTACTTGAGGGAAAGAGAGGAGAGGGGTAAGGGTCTTACCTTCCATTTCCAAAAGGTGACTTGTACTTGAGGGAAAGAGAGGAGAGGGGCAAGGGTCTTACCTTCCATTTCCAAAAGAGGAGTTGTACTTGAGGGAAAGATAGGAGAGGGGCAAGGGTCTTACCTTCCATTTCCAAAAGGTGACTTGTACTTGAGGGAAAGAGAGGAGAGGGGCAAGGGTCTTACCTTCCATTTCCAAAAGGTGACTTGTACTTGAGGGAAAGAGAGAAGACAGGCGAGGGTCTTACCTTCCATTTTCAAAAGAGGAGTTGTACTTGAGGGAAAGAGAGGAGAGGGGCAAGGGTCTGACCTTCCATTTCCAAAAGGTGACTTGTACTTGAGGGAAAGAGAGGAGATGGGCAAGGGTCTTACCTTCCCTTTCCAAACGGCCATTTTTTCTTGAGGGAAAGAGAGGAGAGGGGCAAGGGTCTTACCTTCCATTTCCAAAAGGTGACTTGTAGTTTACGAAAAAAGAGGAGAGGCTCAAGGGTCTTACCTTGCATTTCCAACAGGTGACTTGTACTTGAGGGAAAGAGAGGAGAGGGGTAAGGGTCTTACCTTCCTTTTCCATCAGGAGACTTGTACTTGAGGGAAAGAGAGGAGAGGGGCAAGGGTCTTACCTTCCATTTCCAAAAGGTGACTTGTACTTGAGGGAAAGAGAGGAGAGGGGCAAGGGTCTTACCTTCCATTTCCAAAAGGTGACTTGTACTTGAGGGAAAGAGAGGAGAGGGGCAAGGGTCTTACCTTCCATTTCCAAAAGGTGACTTGTACTTGAGGGAAAGAGAGGAGAGGGGAAAGGGTCTTACCTTCCATTTCAAAAAGGTGACTTGTACTTGAGGGAAAGAGAGGAGAGGGGCAAGGGTCTTACCTTCGATTTCCAACAGGTGACTTGTACTTGAGGGAAAGAGAGGAGAGGGGCAAGGGTCTTACCTTCCATTTCCAAAAGGTGACTTGTACTTGAGGGAAAGAGAGGAGAGGGGCAAGGGTCTTAGCTTCCATTTCCAAAAGGGGACTTGTACTAGAGGGAAAGAGAGGAGAGCGGCAAGGGTCTTACCTTCCATTTCCAAAAGGGGACTTGTACTAGAGGGAAAGAGAGGAGAGGGGCAAGGGTCTTACCTTCCATTCCCAAAAGGTGACTTGTACTTGAGGGAAAGAGAGGAGAGGGGCAAGGGTCTTACCTTCCATTTCCAAAAAGTGACTTGTAATTGAGGGAAAGAGAGGAGAGGGGCAAGGGTCTTACCTTCCATTTCAAAAAGGTGACTTGTTCTTGAAGGAAAGAGAGGAGAGGGGTAAGGGTCTTACCTTCCATTTCCAAAAGGTGACTTGTACTTGGGGGAAAGAGAGGAGAGGGGCAAGGGTCTTACCTTCCATTTCCAAAAGGTGACTTGTACTTGAGGGAAAGAGAGGAGAGGGGCAAGGGTCTTACCTTCCATTTCCAAAAGGTGACTAGTACTTGAGGGAAAGAGAGGAGGGGGGCAAGGGTCTTACCTTCCATTTCAAAAAGGTGACTTGTACTTGAGGGAAAGAGAGGAGAGGGGCAAGGATCTTACCTTCCATTTCAAAAAGGTGACTTGTACTTGAGGGAAAGAGAGGAGAGGGGCAAGGGTCTTACCTTCCATTTCCAAAAGGTGACTTGTAGTTTACGGAAAAAGAGGAGAGGGGCAAGGGTCTTACCTTCCATTTCCAACAGGTGACTTGTACTTGAGGGAAAGAGAGGAGAGGGGCAAGGGTCTTACCTTCCATTTCTAAAAGTTGACTTGTACTTGAGGGAAAGAGAGGAGAGGGGCAAGGGTCTTACCTTCCATTTCCAAAAGGTGACTTGTACTTGAGGGAAAGAGAGAAGACGGGCAAGGGTCTTACCTTCCATTTCCAAAAGAGGAGTTGTACTTGAGGGAAAGAGAGGAGAGGGGCAAGGGTCTTACCTTCCATTTCCAAAAGGTGACTTGTAATTGAGGGAAAGAGAGGAGATGGACAAGGGTCTTACCTTCCATTTCCAAACGGCCATTTTTTCTTGAGGGAAAGAGAGGAGAGGTGTAAGGGTCTTACCTTCCATTTCCAAAAGGTGACTTGTAGTTTACGGAAAAAGAGGAGAGGGGCAAGGGTCTTACCTTGCATTTCCAACAGGTGACTTGTACTTGAGGGAAAGAGAGGAGAGGGGTAAGGGTCTTACCTTCCATTTCCAACAGGTGACTTGTACTTGAGGGAAAGAGAGGAGAGGGGCAAGGGTCTTACCTTCCATTTCCAAAAGGTGACTTGTACTTGAGGGAAAGAGAGGAGAGGGGCAAGGGTCTTACCTTCCATTTCAAAAAGGTGACTTGTACTTGAGGGAAAGAGAGGAGAGGGGCAAGGGTCTTACCATCCATTTCCAAAAGGGGACTTGTACTTGAGGGAAAGAGAGGAGATGGGCAAGGGACTTACCTTCCATTTCCAAAAGGTGATTTGTACTTGAGGGAAAGAGAGAAGAGGGGCAAGGGTCTTACCTTCAAAGTCCAAAATGTGACTTGTACTTGAGGGAAAGAGAGGAGAGGGGCAAGGGTCTTACCTTCCATTTCAAAAAGTTGACTTGTATTTGAAGGAAAGAGAGGAGAGGGGCAAGGGTCTTACATTCCATTTCCAAAAGGTGACTTGTACTTGAGGGAAAGAGAGGAGAGGGGCAAAGGTCTTACCTTCCATTTCCAACAGGTGACTTGTACTTGAGGGAAAGAGAGAAGAGGGGCAAGGGTCTTACCTTCCATTTCCAAAAGGTGACTTGTACTTGAGGGAAAGAGAGGAGAGGGGCAAGGGTCTTACCTTCCATTTCAAAAAGGTGACTTGTACTTGAGGGAAAGAGAGGAGAGGGGCAAGGGTCTTACCTTCCATTTCCAAAAGGTGACTTGTACTTGAGGGAAAGAGAGGAGAGGGGCAAGGGTCTTACCTTCCATTTCCAAAAGGGGACTTGTACTTGAGGGAAAGAGAGGAGAGGGGCATGGGTCTTACCTTCCATTTCTAAAAGTTGACTTGTACTTGAGGGAAAGAGAGGAGAGGGGCAAGGGTCTTACCTTCCATTTCCAAAAGGTGACTTGTAGTTTACGGAAAATGAGGAGAGGGGTAAGGGTCTTACCATCCATTTCCAAAAGGGGACTTTTACTTGAGGGAAAGAGAGGAGAGGGGCAAGGGTCTTACCTTCCATTTCCAAAAGGTGACTTGTACTTGAGGGAAAGAGAGGAGAGGGGCAAGGGTCTTACCTTCTCATTCCAAACGGCAAGTAGTACTTGAGGGAAAGAAAGAAGAGGGGCAAGGGTCTTACCTTCCATTTCCAAAAGGTGACTTGTACTTGAGGGTAAGACAGGAGAGGGGCAAGGGTCTTACCTTCCATTTCCAAAAGGTGACTTGTACTTGAGAGAAAGAGAGAAGAGGGGCAAGGGTCTTACCATCCACGCCCAAAAAGGTGACTTGTAATTGAGGGAAAGAGAGGAGAGGGGCAAGGGTCTTACCTTCCATTTCCAAAAGGTGACTTGTACTTGAGGCAAAGAGAGGAGAGGGGCAAGGGTCTTACCTTCCATTTCCAAACGGCCATTTTTACTTGAGGGAAAGAGAGGAGAGGGGCAAGGGTCTTACCTTCCGTTTCCAAAAGGTGACTTGTACTTGAGGGAAAGAGAGGAGAGGGGCAAGGGTCTTACCTTCCATTTCCAAAAGGTGACTTGTACTTGAGGGAAAGAGAGAAGAGGGGCAAGGGTCTTACCTTCCATTTCCAAATGGTGACATGTAGTTTACGGAAAAAGAAGAGAAGGGCAAGGGTCTTACCATCCATTTCCAAAAGGGGACTTGTACTTGAGGGAAAGAGAGGAGAGGGGCAAGGGTCTTACCTTCTGTTTCCAAACGGCCATTTTCACTTGAGGGAAAGAGAGGAGAGGGTCAAGGGTCTTACCTTCCATTTCCAAAAGGTGACTTGTACTTGAGGGAAAGAGAGGAGAGGGGCAAGGGTCTTACCTTCCATTTCAAAAAGGTGACTTGTACTTGAGGGAAAGAGAGGAGAGGGGCAAGGGTCTTACCTTCCATTTCCAAAAGGTGACTTGTACTTGAGGGAAAGAGAGGAGAGGGGCAAGGGTCTTACCTTCAACGTCCAAAAGGTGACTTGTAGTTTACGGAAAAAGAGGAGAGGGGCAAGGGTCTTACCTTCCATTTCCAACAGGTGACTTGTACTTGAGGGAAAGAGAGGAGACCGGTAAGGGTCTTACCATCCATTTCCAACAGGTGATTAGTACTTGAGGGAAGGAGAGGAGAGGGGCAAGGGTCTTAGCTTCCATTTCCAAAAGGGGACTTGTACTAGAGGGAAAGAGAGGAGAGGGGCAAGGGTCTTACCTTCCATTCCCAAAAGGTGACTGGTACTTGAGGGAAAGAAAGGAGAGGGGCAAGGGTCTTACCTTCCATTTCCAAAAGGGTACCTGTACTAGAGGGAAAGAGAGGAGAGCGGCAAGGGTCTTACCTTCCATTCCCAAAAGGGGACTTGTACTAGAGGGAAAGAGAGGAGAGGGGCAAGGGTCTTACCTTCCATTTCCAAAAGGTGACTTGTACTTGAGGGAAAGAGAGGAGAGGGGCAAGGGTCTTACCTTGCATTTCAAAAAGGTGACTTGTACTTGAAGGAAAGAGAGTAGAGGGGCAAGGGTCTTACCTTCAATTTCCAAAAGGTGACTTGTAGTTTACAGAAAAAGAGGAGAGGGGCAAGGGTCTTAACTTCCATTTCCAACAGGTGACTTGTACTTGAGGGAAAGAGAGGAGAGGGGTAAGGGTCTTACCTTCCATTTCCAAAAGGTGACTTGTACTTGAGGGAAAGAGAGGAGAGGGGCAAGGGTCTTACCTTCCATTTCCAAAAGAGGAGTTGTACTTGAGGGAAAGATAGGAGAGGGGCAAGGGTCTTACCTTCCATTTCCAAAAGGTGACTTGTACTTGAGGGAAAGAGAGGAGAGGGGCAAGGGTCTTACCTTCCATTTCCAAAAGGTGACTTGTACTTGAGGGAAAGAGAGAAGACAGGCGAGGGTCTTACCTTCCATTTTCAAAAGAGGAGTTGTACTTGAGGGAAAGAGAGGAGAGGGGCAAGGGTCTGACCTTCCATTTCCAAAAGGTGACTTGTACTTGAGGGAAAGAGAGGAGATGGGCAAGGGTCTTACCTTCCCTTTCCAAACGGCCATTTTTTCTTGAGGGAAAGAGAGGAGAGGGGCAAGGGTCTTACCTTCCATATCCAAAAGGTGACTTGTAGTTTACGAAAAAAGAGGAGAGGCTCAAGGGTCTTACCTTGCATTTCCAACAGGTGACTTGTACTTGAGGGAAAGAGAGGAGAGGGGTAAGGGTCTTACCTTCCTTTTCCATCAGGAGACTTGTACTTGAGGGAAAGAGAGGAGAGGGGCAAGGGTCTTACCTTCCATTTCCAAAAGGTGACTTGTACTTGAGGGAAAGAGAGGAGAGGGGCAAGGGTCTTACCTTCCATTTCCAAAAGGTGACTTGTACTTGAGGGAAAGAGAGGAGAGGGGCAAGGGTCTTACCTTCCATTTCCAAAAGGTGACTTGTACTTGAGGGAAAGAGAGGAGAGGGGAAAGGGTCTTACCTTCCATTTCAAAAAGGTGACTTGTACTTGAGGGAAAGAGAGGAGAGGGGCAAGGGTCTTACCTTCGATTTCCAACAGGTGACTTGTACTTGAGGGAAAGAGAGGAGAGGGGTAAGGGTCTTACCTTCCATTTCCAAAAGGTGACTTGTACTTGAGGGAAAGAGAGGAGAGGGGCAAGGATCTTACCTTCCATTTCAAAAAGGTGACTTGTAGTTTACGGAAAAAGAGGAGAGGGGCAAGGGTCTTACCTTCCATTTCCAACAGGTGACTTGTACTTGAGGGAAAGAGAGGAGAGGGGCAAGGGTCTTACCTTCCATTTCTAAAAGTTGACTTGTACTTGAGGGAAAGAGAGGAGAGGGGCAAGGGTCTTACCTTCCATTTCCAAAAGGTGACTTGTACTTGAGGGAAAGAGAGAAGACGGGCAAGGGTCTTACCTTCCATTTCCAAAAGAGGAGTTGTACTTGAGGGAAAGAGAGGAGAGGGGCAAGGGTCTTACCTTCCATTTCCAAAAGGTGACTTGTAATTGAGGGAAAGAGAGGAGATGGACAAGGGTCTTACCTTCCATTTCCAAACGGCCATTTTTTCTTGAGGGAAAGAGAGGAGAGGTTTAAGGGTCTTACATTCCATTTCCAAAAGGTGACTTGTATTTTACGGAAAAAGAGGAGAGG
The DNA here is from genome assembly GCA_024362935.1 of Setophaga petechia. Taxonomy (NCBI): domain Eukaryota; kingdom Metazoa; phylum Chordata; class Aves; order Passeriformes; family Parulidae; genus Setophaga; species Setophaga petechia. The sequence continues at coordinate 22,787,436 of JANCRA010000008.1, forward strand.
GGCAAGGGTCTTACCTTGCATTTCCAACAGGTGACTTGTACTTGAGGGAAAGAGAGGAGAGGGGTAAGGGTCTTACCTTCCATTTCCAACAGGTGACTTGTACTTGAGGGAAAGAGAGGAGAGGGGCAAGGGTCTTACCTTCCATTTCCAAAAGGTGACTTGTACTTGAGGGAAAGAGAGGAGAGGGGCAAGGGTCTTACCTTCCATTTCAAAAAGGTGACTTGTACTTGAGGGAAAGAGAGGAGAGGGGCAAGGGTCTTACCATCCATTTCCAAAAGGGGACTTGTACTTGAGGGAAAGAGAGGAGATGGGCAAGGGACTTACCTTCCATTTCCAAAAGGTGATTTGTACTTGAGGGAAAGAGAGAAGAGGGGCAAGGGTCTTACCTTCAAAGTCCAAAATGTGACTTGTACTTGAGGGAAAGAGAGGAGAGGGGCAAGGGTCTTACCTTCCATTTCAAAAAGTTGACTTGTACTTGAAGGAAAGAGAGGAGAGGGGCAAGGGTCTTACATTCCATTTCCAAAAGGTGACTTGTACTTGAGGGAAAGAGAGGAGAGGGGCAAAGGTCTTACCTTCCATTTCCAACAGGTGACTTGTACTTGAGGGAAAGAGAGAAAAGGGGCAAGGGTCTTACCTTCCATTTCCAAAAGGTGACTTGTACTTGAGGGAAAGAGAGGAGAGGGGCAAGGGTCTTACCTTCCATTTCAAAAAGGTGACTTGTACTTGAGGGAAAGAGAGGAGAGGGGCAAGGGTCTTACCTTCCATTTCCAAAAGGTGACTTGTACTTGAGGGAAAGAGAGGAGAGGGGCAAGGGTCTTACCTTCCATTTCCAAAAGGGGACTTGTACTTGAGGGAAAGAGAGGAGAGGGGCAAGGGTCTTACCTTCCATTTCTAAAAGTTTACTTGTACTTGAGGGAAAGAGAGGAGAGGGGCAAGGGTCTTACCTTCCATTTCCAAAAGGTGACTTGTAGTTTACGGAAAATGAGGAGAGGGGTAAGGGTCTTACCATCCATTTCCAAAAGGGGACTTTTACTTGAGGGAAAGAGAGGAGAGGGGCAAGGGTCTTACCTTCCATTTCCAAAAGGTGACTTGTACTTGAGGGAAAGAGAGGAGAGGGGCAAGGGTCTTACCTTCTCATTCCAAACGGCAAGTAGTACTTGAGGGAAAGAAAGAAGAGGGGCAAGGGTCTTACCTTCCATTTCCAAAAGGTGACTTGTACTTGAGGGTAAGACAGGAGAGGGGCAAGGGTCTTACCTTCCATTTCCAAAAGGTGACTTGTACTTGAGAGAAAGAGAGAAGAGGGGCAAGGGTCTTACCACCCACGCCCAAAAAGGTGACTTGTAATTGAGGGAAAGAGAGGAGAGGGGCAAGGGTCTTACCTTCCATTTCCAAAAGGTGACTTGTACTTGAGGCAAAGAGAGGAGAGGGGCAAGGGTCTTACCTTCCATTTCCAAACGGCCATTTTTACTTGAGGGAAAGAGAGGAGAGGGGCAAGGGTCTTACCTTCCGTTTCCAAAAGGTGACTTGTACTTGAGGGAAAGAGAGGAGAGGGGCAAGGGTCTTACCTTCCATTTCCAAAAGGTGACTTGTACTTGAGGGAAAGAGAGAAGAGGGGCAAGGGTCTTACCTTCCATTTCCAAATGGTGACATGTAGTTTACGGAAAAAGAAGAGAAGGGCAAGGGTCTTACCATCCATTTCCAAAAGGGGACTTGTACTTGAGGGAAAGAGAGGAGAGGGGCAAGGGTCTTACCTTCTGTTTCCAAACGGCCATTTTCACTTGAGGGAAAGAGAGGAGAGGGTCAAGGGTCTTACCTTCCATTTCCAAAAGGTGACCTTTACTTGAGGGAAAGAGAGGAGAGGGGCAAGGGTCTTACCTTCCATTTCCAAAAGGTGACTTGTACTTGAGGGAAAGAGAGGAGAGGGGCAAGGGTCTTACCTTCCATTTCCAACAGGTGACTTGTACTTGAGGGAAAGAGACGAGAGGGGCAAGGGTCTTACCTTCCATTTCCAACAGGTGACTTGTACTTGAGGGAAAGAGAGGAGAGGGGCAAGGGTCTTACCTTCCATTTCCAAACGGTGACTTGTACTTGAGGGAAAGAGAGGAGAGGGGCAAGAGTCTTACCTTCCATTTCCAAAAGGTGACTTGTACTTGAGGGAAAGAGAGAAGAGGGGCAAGGGTCTTACCTTCCATTTCCAAAAGGTGACTTGTACTTGAGGGAAAGAGAGGAGAGGGGCAAGGGTCTTACCTTCCATTTCCAAAAGGTGACTTGGAGTTTACGGAAAAAGAGGAGAGGGGCAAGGGTCATACCTTCCATTTCCAACAGGTGACTTGTACTTGAGGGAAAGAGAGGAGAGGGGCAAGGGTCTTACCTTCCATTTCCAAAAGGTGACTTGTACTTGAGGGAAAGAGAGGAGAGGGGCAAGGGTCTTACCTTCCATTTCCAAAAGGTGACTTGTATTTGAGGGAAAGAGAGGAGAGGGGCAAGGGTCTTACCTTCCATTTCAAAAAGGGGACTTGTACTAGAGGGAAAGAGAGGAGAGGGGCAAGGGTCTTACCTTCCACTCCCAAAAGGTGACTTGTACTTGAGGGAAAGAGAGGAGAGGGGCAAGGGTCTTACCTTCCATTTCCAAAAAGTGACTTGTACTTGAGGGAAAGAGAGGAGAGGGGCAAGGGTCTTACCTTCCATTTCAAAAAGGTGACTTGTCCTTGAAGGAAAGAGAGGAGAGGGGTAAGGGTCTTACCTTCCATTTCCAAAAGGTGACTTGTACTTGAGGGAAAGAGAGGAGAGGGGCAAGGGTCTTACCTTCCATTTCCAAAAGGTGACTTGTACTTGAGGGAAAGAGAGGAGAGGGGCAAGGGTCTTACCTTCCATTTCCAAAAGGTGACTTGTACTTGAGGGAAAGAGAGGAGAGGGGCAAGGGTCTTACCTTCCATTTCAAAAAGGTGACTTGTACTTGGGGGAAAGAGAGGAGAGGGGCAAGGGTCTTACCTTCCATTTCCAAAAGGTGACTTGTACTTGAGGGAAAGAGAGGAGAGGGGCAATGGTCTTACCTTCCAGTTCCAAAAGGTGACTTGTAGTTTACGGAAAAAGAGGAGAGGGGCAAGGGTCTTACCTTCCATTTCCAACAGGTGACTTGTACTTGAGGGAAAGAGAGGAGACCGGTAAGGGTCTTACCATCCATTTCCAACAGGTGACTAGTACTTGAGGGAAGGAGAGGAGAGGGGCAAGGGTCTTAGCTTCCATTTCCAAAAGGGGACTTGTACTAGAGGGAAAGAGAGGAGAGGGGCAAGGGTCTTACCTTCCATTCCCAAAAGGTGACTGGTACTTGAGGGAAAGAGAGGAGAGGGGCAAGGGTCTTACCTTCCATTTCCAAAAGGGGACCTGTACTAGAGGGAAAGAGAGGAGAGCGGCAAGGGTCTTACCTTCCATTCCCAAAAGGGGACTTGTACTAGAGGGAAAGAGAGGAGAGGGGCAAGGGTCTTACCTTCCATTTCCAAAAGGTGACTTGTACTTGAGGGAAAGAGAGGAGAGGGGCAAGGGTCATACCTTCCATTTCCAAAAGGTGACTTGTACTTGAGGGAAAGAGAGGAGAGGGGCCAGGGTCTTACCTTGCATTTCAAAAAGGTGACTTGTACTTGAAGGAAACAGAGTAGAGGGGCAAGGGTCTTGCCTTCAATTTCCAAAAGGTGACTTGTAGTTTACAGAAAAAGAGGAGAGGGGCAAGGGTCTTAACTTCCATTTCCAACAGGTGACTTGTACTTGAGGGAAAGAGAGGAGAGGGGTAAGGGTCTTACCTTCCATTTCCAAAAGGTGACTTGTACTTGAGGGAAAGAGAGGAGAGGGGCAAGGGTCTTACCTTCCATTTCCAAAAGAGGAGTTGTACTTGAGGGAAAGATAGGAGAGGGGCAAGGGTCTTACCTTCCATTTCCAAAAGGTGACTTGTACTTGAGGGAAAGAGAGGAGAGGGGCAAGGGTCTTACCTTCCATTTCCAAAAGGTGACTTGTACTTGAGGGAAAGAGAGAAGACAGGCGAGGGTCTTACCTTCCATTTTCAAAAGAGGAGTTGTACTTGAGGGAAAGAGAGGAGAGGGGCAAGGGTCTGACCTTCCATTTCCAAAAGGTGACTTGTACTTGAGGGAAAGAGAGGAGATGGGCAAGGGTCTTACCTTCCCTTTCCAAACGGCCATTTTTTCTTGAGGGAAAGAGAGGAGAGGGGCAAGGGTCTTACCTTCCATTTCCAAAAGGTGACTTGTAGTTTACGGAAAAAGAGGAGAGGCTCAAGGGTCTTACCTTGCATTTCCAACAGGTGACTTGTACTTGAGGGAAAGAGAGGAGAGGGGTAAGGGTCTTACCTTCCTTTTCCATCAGGAGACTTGTACTTGAGGGAAAGAGAGGAGAGGGGCAAGGGTCTTACCTTCCATTTCCAAAAGGTGACTTGTACTTGAGGGAAAGAGAGGAGAGGGGCAAGGGTCTTACCTTCCATTTCCAAAAGGTGACTTGTACTTGAGGGAAAGAGAGGAGAGGGGCAAGGGTCTTACCTTCCATTTCCAAAAGGTGACTTGTACTTGAGGGAAAGAGAGGAGAGGGGAAAGGGTCTTACCTTCCATTTCAAAAAGGTGACTTGTACTTGAGGGAAAGAGAGGAGAGGGGCAAGGGTCTTACCTTCGATTTCCAAAAGGTGACTTGTACTTGAGGGAAAGAGAGGAGAGGGGCAAGGGTCTTAACTTCCATTTCCAACAGGTGACTTGAACTTGAGGGAAAGAGAGGAGAGGGGCAAGGGTCTTACCTTCCATTTCCAAAAGGTGACTTGTACTTGAGGGAAAGAGAGGAGATGGGCAAGGGTCTTACCTTCCATTTCCAAAAGGTGACTTGTACTTGAGGGAAAGAGAGAAGAGGGGCAAGGGTCTTACCTTGAACGTCCAAAAGGTAACTTGTACTTGAGGGAAAGAGAGGAGAGGGGCAAGGGTCTTACCTTCCATTTCAAAAAGTTGACTTGTACTTGAAGGAAAGAGAGGAGAGGGGCAAGGGTCTTACATTCCATTTCCAAAAGGTGACTTGTACTTGAGGGAAAGAGAGGAGAGGGGCAAGGGTCTTACCTTCCATTTCCAACAGGTGACTTGTACTTGAGGGAAAGAGAGGAGAGGGGCAAGGGTCTTACCTTCCATTTCCAAAAGGTGACTTGTACTTGAGGGAAAGAGAGGAGAGGGGAAAGGGTCTTACCTTCCATTTCAAAAAGGTGACTTGTACTTGAGGGAAAGAGAGGAGAGGAGCAAGGGTCTTACCTTCCATTTCCAAAAGGGGACTTGTACTTGAGGGAAAGAGAGGAGAGGGGCAAGGGTCTTTCCTTCCATTTCCAAAAGGGGACTTGTACTTGAGGGAAAGAGAGGAGAGGGGCAAGGGTCTTACCTTCCATTCCCAAAAGGTGACTTGTACTTCAGGGAAAGAGAGGAGAGGGGCAAGGGTCTTACCTTCCATTTCCAAAAGGTGACTTGTACTTGAGGGTAAGACAGGAGAGGGGCCAGGGTCTTACCTTCCGTTTCCAAAAGGTGACTTGTACTTGAGAGAAAGAGAGAAGAGGGGCAAGGGTCTTACCATCCACGCCCAAAAAGGTGACTTGTACTTGAGGGAAAGAGAGGAGAGGGGCAAGGGTCTTACCTTCCATTTCCAAAAGGTGACTTGTACTTGAGGCAAAGAGAGGAGAGGGGCAAGGGTCTTACCTTCCATTTCCAAACGGCCATTTTTACTTGAGGGAAAGAGAGGAGAGGGGCAAGGGTCTTACCTTCCGTTTCCAAAAGGTGACTTGTACTTGAGGGAAAGAGAGGAGAGGGGCAAGGGTCTTAGCTTCCATTTCCAAAAGGTGACTTGTACTTGAGGGAAAGAGAGAAGAGGGGCAAGGGTCTTACCTTCCATTTCCAAATGGTGACTTGTAGTTTACGGAAAAAGAGGAGAAGGGGAAGGGTCTTACCATCCATTTCCAAAAGGGGACTTGTACTTGAGGGAAAGAGAGGAGAGGGGCAAGGGTCTTACCTTCCATTTCCAAAAGGTGACTTGTACTTGAGGGAAAGAGAGAAGAGGGGCAAGGGTCTTACCTTCCATTTCCAACAGGTGACTTTTACATGAGGGAAAGAGAGGAGAGGGGCAAGGGTCTTACCCTCCATTTCCAAACGGCGATTAGTACTTGAGGGAAAGAGAGAAGAGGTGAAAGGGTCTTACCTTCTATTTCCAAACGGCCATTTGTACTTTAGGGAAAGACAGGAGAGGGGCAAGGGTCTTACCTTCCATTTCCAACAGGTGACTTGTATTTGAGGGAAAGAGAGGAGAGGGGCAAGGGTCTTACCTTCCATTTCCAAAAGGTGACTTGTACTTGAGGGAAAGAGAGGAGAGGGGCAAGGGTCTTACCTTCCATTTCCAAAAGGGGATTTGTACTTGAGGGAAAGAGAGGAGAGGGGCAAGGGTCTTACCTTCCATTTCCAACAGGTGACTTTAACTTGAGGGAAAGAGAGGAGAGGGGCAAGGGTCTTACCTTCCATTTCCAAAAGGTGACTTGTACTTGAGGGAAAGAGAGGAGAGGGGCAAGGGTCTTACCATCCATTTCCAAAAGGTGACTTGTACTTGAGGGAAAGAGAGAAGAGGGGCAAGGGTCTTACCTTCCATTTCCAACAGGTGACTTTTACTTGAGGGAAAGAATGGAGAGGGGTAAGGGTCTTACCTTCCATATCCAACAGGTGACTTGTACTTGAGGGAAAGAGAGGAGAGGGGCAAGGGTCTTAGCTTCCATTTCCAAAAGGTGACTTGTACTTGAGGGAAAGAGAGGAGAGGGGCAAGGGTCTTACCTTCCATTTCCAAAAGGTGAGTTGTACTTGAGGGAAAGAGAGGAGAGGGGCAAGGGTCTTACCTTCCATTTCCAAAAGGTGACTTGTACTTGAGGGAAAGAGAGGAGATGGGCAAGGGTCTTACCTTCAATTTCCAAAAGGTGACTTGTACTTGAGGGAAAGAGAGAATAGGGGCAAGGGTCTTACCTTCAACGTCCAAAAGGTGACTTGTACTTGAGGGAAAGAGAGGAGAGGGGCAAGGGTCTTACCTTCCATTTCCAAAAGGTGACTTGTACTTGAGGGAAAGAGAGAAGAGGGGCAAGGGTCTTACCTTCAACGTCCAAAAGGTAACTTGTACTTGAGGGAAAAAGAGGAGAGGGGCAAGGGTCTTACCTTCCATTTCAAAAAGTTGACTTGTACTTGAAGGAAAGAGAGGAGAGGGGCAAGGGTCTTACATTCCATTTCCAAAAGGTGACTTGTACTTGAGGGAAAGAGAGGAGAGGGGCAAGGGTCTTACCTTCCATTTCCAAGAGCTGACTTGTACTTGAGGGAAAGAGAGGAGAGGGGCAAGGGTCTTACCTTCCATTTCCAAAAGGTGACTTGTACTTGAGGGAAAGAGAGGAGAGGGGCAAGGGTCTTACCTTCCATTTCAAAAAGGTGACTTGTACTTGAGGGAAAGAGAGGAGAGGGGCAAGGGTCTTACCTTCCATTTCCAAAAGGTGACTTGTACTTGAGGGAAAGAGAGGAGAGGGGCAAGGGTCTTACCTTCCATTTCCAAAAGGGGACTTGTACTTGAGGGAAAGAGAGGAGAGGGGCAAGGGTCTTACCTTCCATTCCCAAAAGGTGACAGGTACTTGAGAGAAAGAGAGGAGAGGGGCAAGGGTCTTACCTTCCATTTCTAAAAGGTGACTTTTACTTGAGGGAAAGAGAGGAGAGGGGCAAGGGTCTTACCTTCCATTTCCAAAAGGTGACTTGTAGTTTACGGAAAAAGAGGAGAGGGGCAAGGGTCTTACCATCCATTTCCAAAAGGGGACTTGTACTTGAGGGAAAGAGAGGAGAGGGGCAAGGGTCTTACCTTCCATTTCCAAAAGGTGACTTGTACTTGAGGGAAAGAGAGGAGAGGGGCAAGGGTCGTACCTTCTCATTCCAAACGGCAAGTAGTACTTGAGGGAAAGAAAGAAGAGGGGCAAGGGTCTTACCTTCCGTTTCCAAAAGGTGACTTGTACTTGAGGGAAAGAGAGGAGAGGGGCAAGGGTCTTACCTTCCATTTCCAAAAGGTGACTTGTACTTGAGGGAAAGAGAGAAGAGGGGCAAGGGTCTTACCTTCCATTTCCAAATGGTGACTTGTAGTTTACGGAAAGAGAGGAGAAGGGCAAGGGTCTTACCATCCATTTCCAAAAGGGGACTTGTACTTGAGGGAAAGAGAGGAGAGGGGCAAGGGTCTTACCTTCCATTTCCAAAAGGTGACTTGTACTTGAGGGAAAGAGAGAAGAGGGGCAAGGGTCTTACCTTCCATTTCCAACAGGTGACTTTTACATGAGGGAAAGAGAGGAGAGGGGCAAGGGTCTTACCCTCCATTTCCAAACGGCGATTAGTACTTGAGGGAAAGAGAGAAGAGGGGCAAGGGTCTTACCTTCCATTTCAAAAAAATGACTTGTACTTGAGGGAAAGAGAGTAGAGGGGCAAGGGTCTTACCTTCCACTTCCAAAAGGTGACTTGTAGTTGAGGGAAAGAGAGGAGAGGGGCAAGGGTCTTACCTTGCATTTCAAAAAGGTGACTTGTACTTGAGGGAAAGAGAGGAGAGGGGCAAGGGTCTTACCTTCCATTTCCAAAAGGTGACTTGTACTTGAGGGAAAGAGAGAAGACGGGCAAGGGTCTTACCTTCCATTTCCAAAAGAGGAGTTGTACTTGAGGGAAAGAGAGGAGAGGGGCAAGGGTCTTACCTTCCATTTCCAAAAGGTGACTTGTACTTGAGGGAAAGAGAGAAGACGGGCAAGGGTCTTACGTTCCATTTCCAAAAGAGGAGTTGTACTTGAGGGAAAGAGAGGAGAGGGGCAAGGGTCTTACCTTCCATTTCCAAAAGGTGACTTGTACTTGAGGGAAAGAGAGGAGATGGGCAAGGGTCTTACCTTCCATTTCCAAACGGCCATTTTTTCTTGAGGGAAAGAGAGGAGAGGTGTAAGGGTCTTACCTTCCATTTCCAAAAGGTGACTTGTAGTTTACGGAAAAAGAGGAGAGGGGCAAGGGTCTTACCTTGCATTTCCAACAGGTGACTTGTACTTGAGGGAAAGACAGGAGAGGGGCAAGGGTCTTACCTTCCATTTCCAAAAGGTGACTTGTACTTGAGGGAAAGAGAGGAGAGGGGCAAGGGTCTTACCTTCCATTTCCAAAAGGTGACTTGTACTTGAGGGAAAGAGAGGAGAGGGGCAAGGGTCTTACCTTCCATTTCCAAAAGGTGACTTGTACTTGAGGGAAAGAGAGGAGAGGGGCAAGGGTCTTACCTTCCATTTCAAAAAGGTGACTTGTACTTGAGGGAAAGAGAGGAGAGGGGCAAGGGTCTTACCTTCCATTTCCAAAAGGTGACTTGTACTTGAGGGAAAGAGAGGAGAGGGGCAAGGGTCTTACCATCCATTTCCAAGAGGGGACTTGTACTTGAGGGAAAGAGAGGAGAGGGGCAAGGGTCTTACCTTCCATTTCCAAAAGGTGACTTGAACTTGAGGGAAGGAGAGGAGAGGGGCAAGGGTCTTACCTCCCATTTCCAAAAGGTGACTTGTACTTGAGGGAAAGAGAGGGGATGGGCAAGGGTCTTACCTTCCATTTCCAAAAGGTGACTTGTACTTGAGGGAAAGAGAGGAGAGGGGCAAGGGTCATACCTTCAACGTCCAAAAGGTGACTTGTACTTGAGGGAAAGAGAGGAGAGGGGCAAGGGTCTTACCTTCCATTTCAAAAAGTTGACTTGTACTTGAAGGAAAGAGAGGAGAGGGGCAAGGGTCTTACCTTCCATTTCCAAAAGGTGACTTGTACTTGAGGGAAAGAGAGGAGAGGGGCAAGGGTCTTACCTTCCATTTCCAACAGGTGACTTCTACTTGAGGGAAAGAGAGGAGAGGGGTAAGGGTCTTACCTTCCATTCCCAAAAGGTGACTTGTACTTGAGGGAAAGAGAGAAGAGGGGCAAGGGTCTTACCTTCCATTTCCAAAAAGTGACTTGTACTTGAGGGAAAGAGAGGAGAGGGGCAAGGGACTTACCTTCCATTTCAAAAAGGTGACTTGTTCTTGAAGGAAAGAGAGGAGAGGGGCAAGGGTCTTACCTTCCATTTCCAAAAGGTGACTTGTACTTGAGGGAAAGAGAGGAGAGGGGCAAGGGTCTTACCTTCCATTTCCAAAAGGTGACTTGTACTTGAGGGAAAGAGAGGAGAGGGGCAAGGGTCTTACCTTGCATTTCAAAAAGGTGACTTGTACTTGAAGGAAAGAGAGTAGAGGGGCAAGGGTCTTACCTTCCATTTCCAAAAGGTGACTTGTAGTTTACAGAAAAAGAGGAGAGGGGCAAGGGTCTTAACTTCCATTTCCAACAGGTGACTTGTACTTGAGGGAAAGAGAGGAGAGGGGTAAGGGTCTTACCTTCCATTTCCAAAAGGTGACTTGTACTTGAGGGAAAGAGAGGAGAGGGGCAAGGGTCTTACCTTCCATTTCCAAAAGAGGAGTTGTACTTGAGGGAAAGAGAGGAGAGGGGCAAGGGTCTTACCTTCCATTTCCAAAAGGTGACTTGTACTTGAGGGAAAGAGAGGAGATGGGCAAGGGTCTTACCTTCCATTTCCAAAAGGTGACTTGTACTTGAGGGAAAGAGAGAAGACGGGCAAGGGTCTTACCTTCCATTTCCAAAAGAGGAGTTGTACTTGAGGGAAAGAGAGGAGAGGGGCAAGGGTCTTACCTTCCATTTCCAAAAGGTGACTTGTACTTGAGGGAAAGAGAGGAGATGGGCAAGGGTCTTACCTTCCATTTCCAAACGGCCATTATTTCTTGAGGGAAAGAGAGGAGAGGTGTAAGGGTCTTACCTTCCATTTCCAAAAGGTGACTTGTAGTTTACGGAAAAGGAGGAGAGGGGCAAGGGTCCTACCTTGCATTTCCAACAGGTGACTTGTACTTGAGGGAAAGAGAGGAGAGGGGCAAGGGTCTTACCTTCTCATTCCAAACGGCAAGTAGTACTTGAGGGAAAGAAAGAAGAGGGGCAAGGGTCTTACCTTCCATTTCCAAAAGGTGACTTGTACTTGAGAGAAAGAGAGAAGAGGGGCAAGGGTCTTACCATCCACGTCCAAAAAGGTGACTTGTACTTGAGGGAAAGAGAGGAGAGGGGCAAGGGTCTTACCTTCCATTTCCAAAAGGTGACTTGTACTTGAGGCAAAGAGAGGAGAGGGGCAAGGGTCTTACCTTCCATTTCCAAACGGCCATTTTTACTTGAGGGAAAGAGAGGAGAGGGGCAAGGGTCTTACCTTCCGTTTCCAAAAGGTGACTTGTACTTGAGGGAAAGAGAGGAGAGGGGCAAGGGTCTTACCTTCCATTTCCAAAAGGTGACTTGTACTTGAGGGAAAGAGAGAAGAGGGGCAAGGGTCTTACCTTCCATTTCCAAATGGTGACTTGTAGTTTACGGAAAAAGAGGAGAAGGGCAAGGGTCTTACCATCCATTTCCAAAAGGGGACTTGTACTTGAGGGAAAGAGAGGAGAGGGGCAAGTGTCTTACCTTCCATTTCCAAAAGGTGACTTGTACTTGAGGGAAAGAGAGAAGAGGGGCAAGGGTCTTACCTTCCATTTCCAAAAGGTGACTTTTACATGAGGGAAAGAGAGGAGAGGGGCAAGGGTCTTACCCTCCATTTCCAAACGGCGATTAGTACTTGAGGGAAAGAGAGAAGAGGGGCAAGGGTCTTACCTTGCATTTCAAAAAGGTGACTTGTACTTGAGGGAAAGAGAGGAGAGGGGCAAGGGTCTTACCTTCCATTTCCAAAAGGTGACTTGTACTTGAGGCAAAGAGAGGAGAGGGGCAAGGGTCTTACCTTCCATTTCCAAACGGCCATTTTTACTTGAGGGAAAGAGAGGAGAGGGGCAAGGGTCTTACCTTCCGTTTCCAAAAGGTGACTTGTACTTGAGGGAAAGAGAGGAGAGGGGCAAGGGTCTTAGCTTCCATTTCCAAAAGGTGACTTGTACTTGAGGGAAAGAGAGAAGAGGGGCAAGGGTCTTACCTTCCATTTCCAAATGGTGACTTGTAGTTTACGGAAAAAGAGGAGAAGGGGAAGGGTCTTACCATCCATTTCCAAAAGGGGACTTGTACTTGAGGGAAAGAGAGGAGAGGGGCAAGGGTCTTACCTTCCATTTCCAAAAGGTGACTTGTACTTGAGGGAAAGAGAGAAGAGGGGCAAGGGTCTTACCTTCCATTTCCAACAGGTGACTTTTACATGAGGGAAAGAGAGGAGAGGGGCAAGGGTCTTACCCTCCATTTCCAAACGGCGATTAGTACTTGAGGGAAAGAGAGAAGAGGTGAAAGGGTCTTACCTTCTATTTCCAAACGGCCATTTGTACTTTAGGGAAAGACAGGAGAGGGGCAAGGGTCTTACCTTCCATTTCCAACAGGTGACTTGTATTTGAGGGAAAGAGAGGAGAGGGGCAAGGGTCTTACCTTCCATTTCCAAAAGGTGACTTGTACTTGAGGGAAAGAGAGGAGAGGGGCAAGGGTCTTACCTTCCATTTCCAAAAGGGGATTTGTACTTGAGGGAAAGAGAGGAGAGGGGCAAGGGTCTTACCTTCCATTTCCAACAGGTGACTTTAACTTGAGGGAAAGAGAGGAGAGGGGCAAGGGTCTTACCTTCCATTTCCAAAAGGTGACTTGTACTTGAGGGAAAGAGAGGAGAGGGGCAAGGGTCTTACCATCCATTTCCAAAAGGTGACTTGTACTTGAGGGAAAGAGAGAAGAGGGGCAAGGGTCTTACCTTCCATTTCCAACAGGTGACTTTTACTTGAGGGAAAGAATGGAGAGGGGTAAGGGTCTTACCTTCCATATCCAACAGGTGACTTGTACTTGAGGGAAAGAGAGGAGAGGGGCAAGGGTCTTAGCTTCCATTTCCAAAAGGTGACTTGTACTTGAGGGAAAGAGAGGAGAGGGGCAAGGGTCTTACCTTCCATTTCCAAAAGGTGAGTTGTACTTGAGGGAAAGAGAGGAGAGGGGCAAGGGTCTTACCTTCCATTTCCAAAAGGTGACTTGTACTTGAGGGAAAGAGAGGAGATGGGCAAGGGTCTTACCTTCCATTTCCAAAAGGTGACTTGTACTTGAGGGAAAGAGAGAATAGGGGCAAGGGTCTTACCTTCAACGTCCAAAAGGTGACTTGTACTTGAGGGAAAGAGAGGAGAGGGGCAAGGGTCTTACCTTCCATTTCCAAAAGGTGACTTGTACTTGAGGGAAAGAGAGAAGAGGGGCAAGGGTCTTACCTTCAACGTCCAAAAGGTAACTTGTACTTGAGGGAAAAAGAGGAGAGGGGCAAGGGTCTTACCTTCCATTTCAAAAAGTTGACTTGTACTTGAAGGAAAGAGAGGAGAGGGGCAAGGGTCTTACATTCCATTTCCAAAAGGTGACTTGTACTTGAGGGAAAGAGAGGAGAGGGGCAAGGGTCTTACCTTCCATTTCCAAGAGCTGACTTGTACTTGAGGGAAAGAGAGGAGAGGGGCAAGGGTCTTACCTTCCATTTCCAAAAGGTGACTTGTACTTGAGGGAAAGAGAGGAGAGGGGCAAGGGTCTTACCTTCCATTTCAAAAAGGTGACTTGTACTTGAGGGAAAGAGAGGAGAGGGGCAAGGGTCTTACCTTCCATTTCCAAAAGGTGACTTGTACTTGAGGGAAAGAGAGGAGAGGGGCAAGGGTCTTACCTTCCATTTCCAAAAGGGGACTTGTACTTGAGGGAAAGAGAGGAGAGGGGCAAGGGTCTTACCTTCCATTCCCAAAAGGTGACAGGTACTTGAGAGAAAGAGAGGAGAGGGGCAAGGGTCTTACCTTCCATTTCTAAAAGGTGACTTTTACTTGAGGGAAAGAGAGGAGAGGGGCAAGGGTCTTACCTTCCATTTCCAAAAGGTGACTTGTAGTTTACGGAAAAAGAGGAGAGGGGCAAGGGTCTTACCATCCATTTCCAAAAGGGGACTTGTACTTGAGGGAAAGAGAGGAGAGGGGCAAGGGTCTTACCTTCCATTTCCAAAAGGTGACTTGTACTTGAGGGAAAGAGAGGAGAGGGGCAAGGGTCGTACCTTCTCATTCCAAACGGCAAGTAGTACTTGAGGGAAAGAAAGAAGAGGGGCAAGGGTCTTACCTTCCGTTTCCAAAAGGTGACTTGTACTTGAGGGAAAGAGAGGAGAGGGGCAAGGGTCTTACCTTCCATTTCCAAAAGGTGACTTGTACTTGAGGGAAAGAGAGAAGAGGGGCAAGGGTCTTACCTTCCATTTCCAAATGGTGACTTGTAGTTTACGGAAAGAGAGGAGAAGGGCAAGGGTCTTACCATCCATTTCCAAAAGGGGACTTGTACTTGAGGGAAAGAGAGGAGAGGGGCAAGGGTCTTACCTTCCATTTCCAAAAGGTGACTTGTACTTGAGGGAAAGAGAGAAGAGGGGCAAGGGTCTTACCTTCCATTTCCAACAGGTGACTTTTACATGAGGGAAAGAGAGGAGAGGGGCAAGGGTCTTACCCTCCATTTCCAAACGGCGATTAGTACTTGAGGGAAAGAGAGAAGAGGGGCAAGGGTCTTACCTTCCATTTCAAAAAAATGACTTGTACTTGAGGGAAAGAGAGTAGAGGGGCAAGGGTCTTACCTTCCACTTCCAAAAGGTGACTTGTAGTTGAGGGAAAGAGAGGAGAGGGGCAAGGGTCTTACCTTGCATTTCAAAAAGGTGACTTGTACTTGAGGGAAAGAGAGGAGAGGGGCAAGGGTCTTACCTTCCATTTCCAAAAGGTGACTTGTACTTGAGGGAAAGAGAGAAGACGGGCAAGGGTCTTACCTTCCATTTCCAAAAGAGGAGTTGTACTTGAGGGAAAGAGAGGAGAGGGGCAAGGGTCTTACCTTCCATTTCCAAAAGGTGACTTGTACTTGAGGGAAAGAGAGAAGACGGGCAAGGGTCTTACGTTCCATTTCCAAAAGAGGAGTTGTACTTGAGGGAAAGAGAGGAGAGGGGCAAGGGTCTTACCTTCCATTTCCAAAAGGTGACTTGTACTTGAGGGAAAGAGAGGAGATGGGCAAGGGTCTTACCTTCCATTTCCAAACGGCCATTTTTTCTTGAGGGAAAGAGAGGAGAGGTGTAAGGGTCTTACCTTCCATTTCCAAAAGGTGACTTGTAGTTTACGGAAAAAGAGGAGAGGGGCAAGGGTCTTACCTTGCATTTCCAACAGGTGACTTGTACTTGAGGGAAAGACAGGAGAGGGGCAAGGGTCTTACCTTCCATTTCCAAAAGGTGACTTGTACTTGAGGGAAAGAGAGGAGAGGGGCAAGGGTCTTACCTTCCATTTCCAAAAGGTGACTTGTACTTGAGGGAAAGAGAGGAGAGGGGCAAGGGTCTTACCTTCCATTTCCAAAAGGTGACTTGTACTTGAGGGAAAGAGAGGAGAGGGGCAAGGGTCTTACCTTCCATTTCAAAAAGGTGACTTGTACTTGAGGGAAAGAGAGGAGAGGGGCAAGGGTCTTACCTTCCATTTCCAAAAGGTGACTTGTACTTGAGGGAAAGAGAGGAGAGGGGCAAGGGTCTTACCATCCATTTCCAAGAGGGGACTTGTACTTGAGGGAAAGAGAGGAGAGGGGCAAGGGTCTTACCTTCCATTTCCAAAAGGTGACTTGAACTTGAGGGAAGGAGAGGAGAGGGGCAAGGGTCTTACCTCCCATTTCCAAAAGGTGACTTGTACTTGAGGGAAAGAGAGGGGATGGGCAAGGGTCTTACCTTCCATTTCCAAAAGGTGACTTGTACTTGAGGGAAAGAGAGGAGAGGGGCAAGGGTCATACCTTCAACGTCCAAAAGGTGACTTGTACTTGAGGGAAAGAGAGGAGAGGGGCAAGGGTCTTACCTTCCATTTCAAAAAGTTGACTTGTACTTGAAGGAAAGAGAGGAGAGGGGCAAGGGTCTTACCTTCCATTTCCAAAAGGTGACTTGTACTTGAGGGAAAGAGAGGAGAGGGGCAAGGGTCTTACCTTCCATTTCCAACAGGTGACTTCTACTTGAGGGAAAGAGAGGAGAGGGGTAAGGGTCTTACCTTCCATTCCCAAAAGGTGACTTGTACTTGAGGGAAAGAGAGAAGAGGGGCAAGGGTCTTACCTTCCATTTCCAAAAAGTGACTTGTACTTGAGGGAAAGAGAGGAGAGGGGCAAGGGACTTACCTTCCATTTCAAAAAGGTGACTTGTTCTTGAAGGAAAGAGAGGAGAGGGGCAAGGGTCTTACCTTCCATTTCCAAAAGGTGACTTGTACTTGAGGGAAAGAGAGGAGAGGGGCAAGGGTCTTACCTTCCATTTCCAAAAGGTGACTTGTACTTGAGGGAAAGAGAGGAGAGGGGCAAGGGTCTTACCTTGCATTTCAAAAAGGTGACTTGTACTTGAAGGAAAGAGAGTAGAGGGGCAAGGGTCTTACCTTCCATTTCCAAAAGGTGACTTGTAGTTTACAGAAAAAGAGGAGAGGGGCAAGGGTCTTAACTTCCATTTCCAACAGGTGACTTGTACTTGAGGGAAAGAGAGGAGAGGGGTAAGGGTCTTACCTTCCATTTCCAAAAGGTGACTTGTACTTGAGGGAAAGAGAGGAGAGGGGCAAGGGTCTTACCTTCCATTTCCAAAAGAGGAGTTGTACTTGAGGGAAAGAGAGGAGAGGGGCAAGGGTCTTACCTTCCATTTCCAAAAGGTGACTTGTACTTGAGGGAAAGAGAGGAGATGGGCAAGGGTCTTACCTTCCATTTCCAAAAGGTGACTTGTACTTGAGGGAAAGAGAGAAGACGGGCAAGGGTCTTACCTTCCATTTCCAAAAGAGGAGTTGTACTTGAGGGAAAGAGAGGAGAGGGGCAAGGGTCTTACCTTCCATTTCCAAAAGGTGACTTGTACTTGAGGGAAAGAGAGGAGATGGGCAAGGGTCTTACCTTCCATTTCCAAACGGCCATTATTTCTTGAGGGAAAGAGAGGAGAGGTGTAAGGGTCTTACCTTCCATTTCCAAAAGGTGACTTGTAGTTTACGGAAAAGGAGGAGAGGGGCAAGGGTCCTACCTTGCATTTCCAACAGGTGACTTGTACTTGAGGGAAAGAGAGGAGAGGGGCAAGGGTCTTACCTTCTCATTCCAAACGGCAAGTAGTACTTGAGGGAAAGAAAGAAGAGGGGCAAGGGTCTTACCTTCCATTTCCAAAAGGTGACTTGTACTTGAGAGAAAGAGAGAAGAGGGGCAAGGGTCTTACCATCCACGTCCAAAAAGGTGACTTGTACTTGAGGGAAAGAGAGGAGAGGGGCAAGGGTCTTACCTTCCATTTCCAAAAGGTGACTTGTACTTGAGGCAAAGAGAGGAGAGGGGCAAGGGTCTTACCTTCCATTTCCAAACGGCCATTTTTACTTGAGGGAAAGAGAGGAGAGGGGCAAGGGTCTTACCTTCCGTTTCCAAAAGGTGACTTGTACTTGAGGGAAAGAGAGGAGAGGGGCAAGGGTCTTACCTTCCATTTCCAAAAGGTGACTTGTACTTGAGGGAAAGAGAGAAGAGGGGCAAGGGTCTTACCTTCCATTTCCAAATGGTGACTTGTAGTTTACGGAAAAAGAGGAGAAGGGCAAGGGTCTTACCATCCATTTCCAAAAGGGGACTTGTACTTGAGGGAAAGAGAGGAGAGGGGCAAGTGTCTTACCTTCCATTTCCAAAAGGTGACTTGTACTTGAGGGAAAGAGAGAAGAGGGGCAAGGGTCTTACCTTCCATTTCCAAAAGGTGACTTTTACATGAGGGAAAGAGAGGAGAGGGGCAAGGGTCTTACCCTCCATTTCCAAACGGCGATTAGTACTTGAGGGAAAGAGAGAAGAGGGGCAAGGGTCTTACCTTGCATTTCAAAAAGGTGACTTGTACTTGAGGGAAAGAGAGGAGAGGGGCAAGGGTCTTACCTTCCATTTCCAAAAGGTGACTTGTACTTGAGGGAAAGAGAGAAGACGGGCAAGGGTCTTACCTTCCATTTCCAAAAGAGGAGTTGTACTTGAGGGAAAGAGAGGAGAGGGGCAAGGGTCTTACCTTCCATTTCCAAAAGGTGACTTGTACTTGAGGGAAAGAGAGAAGACGGGCAAGGGTCTTACCTTCCATTTCCAAAAGAGGAGTTGTACTTGAGGGAAAGAGAGGAGAGGGGCAAGGGTCTTACCTTCCATTTCCAAAAGGTGACTTGTACTTGAGGGAAAGAGAGGAGATGGGCAAGGGTCTTACCTTCCATTTCCAAACGGCCATTTTTTCTTGAGGGAAAGAGAGGAGAGGTGTAAGGGTCTTACCTTCCATTTCCAAAAGGTGACTTGTAGTTTACGGAAAAAGAGGAGAGGGGCAAGGGTCTTACCTTGCATTTCCAACAGGTGACTTGTACTTGAGGGAAAGACAGGAGAGGGGCAAGGGTCTTACCTTCCATTTCCAAAAGGTGACTTGTACTTGAGGGAAAGAGAGGAGAGGGGCAAGGGTCTTACCTTCCATTTCCAAAAGGTGACTTGTACTTGAGGGAAAGAGAGGAGAGGGGCAAGGGTCTTACCTTCCATTTCCAAAAGGTGACTCGTACTTGAGGGAAAGAGAGGAGAGGGGCAAGGGTCTTACCTTCCATTTCAAAAAGGTGACTTGTACTTGAGGGAAAGAGAGGAGAGGGGCAAGGGTCTTAGCTTCCATTTCCAAAAGGTGACTTGTACTTGAGGGAAAGAGAGGAGAGGGGCAAGGGTCTTACCATCCATTTCCAAGAGGGGACTTGTACTTGAGGGAAAGAGAGGAGAGGGGCAAGGGTCTTACCTTCCATTTCCAAAAGGTGACTTGTACTTGAGGGAAAGAGAGGGGATGGGCAAGGGTCTTACCTTCCATTTACAAAAGGTGACTTGTACTTGAGGGAAAGAGAGGAGAGGGGCAAGGGTCATACCTTCAACGTCCAAAAGGTGACTTGTACTTGAGGGAAAGAGAGGAGAGGGGCAAGGGTCTTACCTTCCATTTCAAAAAGTTGACTTGTACTTGAAGGAAAGAGAGGAGAGGGGCAAGGGTCTTACATTCCATTTCCAAAAGGTGACTTGTACTTGAGGGAAAGAGAGGAGAGGGGCAAGGGTCTTACCTTCCATTTCCAACAGGTGACTTCTACTTGAGGGAAAGAGAGGAGAGGGGTAAGGGTCTTACCTTCCATTCCCAAAAGGTGACTTGTACTTGAGGGAAAGAGAGAAGAGGGGCAAGGGTCTTACCTTCCATTTCCAAAAAGTGACTTGTACTTGAGGGAAAGAGAGGAGAGGGGCAAGGGACTTACCTTCCATTTCAAAAAGGTGACTTGTTCTTGAAGGAAAGAGAGGAGAGGGGCAAGGGTCTTACCTTCCATTTCCAAAAGGTGACTTGTACTTGAGGGAAAGAGAGGAGAGGGGCAAGGGTCTTACCTTCCATTTCCAAAAGGTGACTTGTACTTGAGGGAAAGAGAGGAGAGGGGCAAGGGTCTTACCTTGCATTTCAAAAAGAGGAGTTGTACTTGAGGGAAAGATAGGAGAGGGGCAAGGGTCTTACCTTCCATTTCCAAAAGGTGACTTGTACTTGAGGGAAAGAGAGGAGAGGGGCAAGGGTCTTACCTTCCATTTCCAAAAGGTGACTTGTACTTGAGGGAAAGAGAGAAGACGGGCAAGGGTCTTACCTTCCATTTCCAAAAGAGGAGTTGTACTTGAGGGAAAGAGAGGAGAGGGACAAGGGTCTTACCTTCCATTTCCAAAAGGTGACTTGTACTTGAGGGAAAGAGAGGAGATGGGCAAGGGTCTTACCTTCCATTTCCAAACGGCCATTATTTCTTGAGGGAAAGAGAGGAGAGGTGTAAGGGTCTTACCTTCCATTTCCAAAAGGTGACTTGTAGTTTACGGAAAAGGAGGAGAGGGGCAAGGGTCTTACCTTGCATTTCGAACAGGTGACTTGTACTTGAGGGAAAGAGAGGAGAGGGGTAAGGGTCTTACCTTCCATTTCCAAAAGGTGACTTGTACTTGAGGGAAAGAGAGGAGAGGGGCAAGGGTCTTACCTTCCATTTCCAAAAGGTGACTTGTACTTGAGGGAAAGAGAGGAGAGGGGCAAGGGTCTTACCTTCCATTTCCAAAAGGTGACTTGTAGTTTACGGAAAAAGAGGAGAGGGGTAAGGGTCTTACCTTCCATTTCCAAAAGGTGACTTGTACTTGAGGGAAAGAGAGGAGAGGGGCAAGGGTCTTACCTTCTCATTCCAAACGGCAAGTAGTACTTGAGGGAAAGAAAGAAGAGGGGCAAGGGTCTTACCTTCCATTTCCAAAAGGTGACTTGTACTTGAGGGAAAGAGAGAAGAGGGGCAAGGGTCTTACCATCCACGTCCAAAAAGGTGACTTGTACTTGAGGGAAAGAGAGGAGAGGGGCAAGGGTCTTACCTTCCATTTCCAAAAGGTGACTTGTACTTGAGGCAAAGAGAGGAGAGGGGCAAGGGTCTTACCTTCCGTTTCCAAAAGGTGACTTGTACTTGAGGGAAAGAGAGGAGATGGGCAAGGGTCTTACCTTCCATTTCCAAACGGCCATTATTTCTTGAGGGAAAGAGAGGAGAGGTGTAAGGGTCTTACCTTCCATTTCCAAAAGGTGACTTGTAGTTTACGGAAAAGGAGGAGAGGGGCAAGGGTCTTACCTTGCATTTCGAACAGGTGACTTGTACTTGAGGGAAAGAGAGGAGAGGGGTAAGGGTCTTAACTTCCATTTCCAAAAGGTGACTTGTACTTGAGGGAAAGAGAGGAGAGGGGCAAGGGTCTTACCTTCCATTTCCAAAAGGTGACTTGTACTTGAGGGAAAGAGAGGAGAGGGGCAAGGGTCTTACCTTCCATTTCCAAAAGGTGACTTGTAGTTTACGGAAAAAGAGGAGAGGGGTAAGGGTCTTACCTTCCATTTCCAAAAGGTGACTTGTACTTGAGGGAAAGAGAGGAGAGGGGCAAGGGTCTTACCTTCTCATTCCAAACGGCAAGTAGTACTTGAGGGAAAGAAAGAAGAGGGGCAAGGGTCTTACCTTCCATTTCCAAAAGGTGACTTGTACTTGAGAGAAAGAGAGAAGAGGGGCAAGGGTCTTACCATCCACGTCCAAAAAGGTGACTTGTACTTGAGGGAAAGAGAGGAGAGGGGCAAGGGTCTTACCTTCCATTTCCAAAAGGTGACTTGTACTTGAGGCAAAGAGAAGAGAGGGGCAAGGGTCTTACCTTCCGTTTCCAAAAGGTGACTTGTACTTGAGGGAAAGAGAGGAGAGGGGCAAGGGTCTTACCTTCCGTTTCCAAAAGGTGACTTGTACTTGAGGGAAAGAGAGGAGAGGGGCAAGGGTCTTACCTTCCATTTCCAAAAGGTGACTTGTACTTGAGGGAAAGAGAGAAGAGGGGCAAGGGTCTTACCTTCCATTTCTAAAAGGTGACTTGTAGTTTACGGAAAAAGAGGAGAAGGGAAAGGGTCTTACCATCCATTTCCAAAAGGGGACTTGTACTTGAGGGAAAGAGAGGAGAGGGGCAAGGGTCTTACCTTCCATTCCCAAAAGGTGACTTGTACTTGAGGGAAAGAGAGGAGAGGGGCAAGGGTCTTACCTTCCATTTCTAAAAGGTGACTGGTACTTGAGGGAAAGAGAGGAGAGGGGCAAGGGTCTTACCTTCCATTTCCAAAAGGTGACTTGTAGTTTACGGAAAAAGAGGAGAGGGGCAAGGGTCTTACCTTCTATTTCCAAAAGGTGACTTGTACTTGAGGGAAAGAGAGGAGAGGGGCAAGGGTCTTACCTTCTCATTCCAAACGGCAATTAGTACTTGAGGGAAAGAAAGAAGAGGGGCAAGGGTCTTACCTTCCATTTCCAAAAGGTGACTTGTACTTGAGGGAAAGACAGGAGAGGGGCAAGGGTCTTACCTTCCGTTTCCAAAAGGTGACTTGTACTTGAGAGAAAGAGAGAAGAGGGGCAAGGGTCTTACCTTCCATTTCCAAAAGGTGACTTGTACTTGAGGGAAAGAGAGGAGAGGGGTAAGGGTCTTACCTTCCATTTCCAAAAGGTGACTTGTACTTGAGGGAAAGAGAGGAGAGGGGCAAGGGTCTTACCTTCCATTTCCAAAAGGTGACTTGGACTTGAGGGAAAGAGAGGAGAGGGGCAAGGGTCTTACCTTCCATTTCAAAAAGGTGACTTGTACTTGAGGGAAAGAGAGGAGAGGGGTAAGGGTCTTACCTTCCATTTCCAAAAGGTGACTTGTACTTGAGGGAAAGAGAGGAGAGGGGCAAGGGTCTTACCTTCCATTTCCAAAAGAGGAGTTGTACTTGAGGGAAAGAGAGGAGAGGGGCAAGGGTCTTACCTTCCATTTCCAAAAGGTGACTTGTACTTGAGGGAAAGAGAGGAGATGGGCAAGGGTCTTACCTTCCATTTCCAAAAGGTGACTTGTACTTGAGGGAAAGAGAGAAGACGGGCAAGGGTCTTACCTTCCATTTCCAAAAGAGGAGTTGTACTTGAGGGAAAGAGAGGAGAGGGGCAAGGGTCTTACCTTCCATTTCCAAAAGGTGACTTGTACTTGAGGGAAAGAGAGGAGATGGGCAAGGGTCTTACCTTCCATTTCCAAACGGCCATTATTTCTTGAGGGAAAGAGAGGAGAGGTGTAAGGGTCTTATCTTCCATTTCCAAAAGGTGACTTGTAGTTTACGGAAAAGGAGGAGAGGGGCAAGGGTCCTACCTTGCATTTCCAACAGGTGACTTGTACTTGAGGGAAAGAGAGGAGAGGGGCAAGGGTCTTACCTTCTCATTCCAAACGGCAAGTAGTACTTGAGGGAAAGAAAGAAGAGGGGCAAGGGTCTTACCTTCCATTTCCAAAAGGTGACTTGTACTTGAGAGAAAGAGAGAAGAGGGGCAAGGGTCTTACCATCCACGTCCAAAAAGGTGACTTGTACTTGAGGGAAAGAGAGGAGAGGGGCAAGGGTCTTACCTTCCATTTCCAAAAGGTGACTTGTACTTGAGGCAAAGAGAGGAGAGGGGCAAGGGTCTTACCTTCCATTTCCAAACGGCCATTTTTACTTGAGGGAAAGAGAGGAGAGGGGCAAGGGTCTTACCTTCCGTTTCCAAAAGGTGACTTGTACTTGAGGGAAAGAGAGGAGAGGGGCAAGGGTCTTACCTTCCATTTCCAAAAGGTGACTTGTACTTGAGGGAAAGAGAGAAGAGGGGCAAGGGTCTTACCTTCCATTTCCAAATGGTGACTTGTAGTTTACGGAAAAAGAGGAGAAGGGCAAGGGTCTTACCATCCATTTCCAAAAGGGGACTTGTACTTGAGGGAAAGAGAGGAGAGGGGCAAGTGTCTTACCTTCCATTTCCAAAAGGTGACTTGTACTTGAGGCAAAGAGAGAAGAGGGGCAAGGGTCTTACCTTCCATTTCCAACAGGTGACTTTTACATGAGGGAAAGAGAGGAGAGGGGCAAGGGTCTTAGCCTCCATTTCCAAACGGCGATTAGTACTTGAGGGAAAGAGAGAAGAGGGGCAAGGGTCTTACCTTGCATTTCAAAAAGGTGACTTGTACTTGAGGGAAAGAGAGGAGAGGGGCAAGGGTCTTACCTTCCATTTCCGAAAGGTGACTTGTACTTGAGGGAAAGAGAGAAGACGGGCAAGGGTCTTACCTTCCATTTCCAAAAGAGGAGTTG
The DNA here is from genome assembly GCA_024362935.1 of Setophaga petechia. Classification (NCBI taxonomy): domain Eukaryota; kingdom Metazoa; phylum Chordata; class Aves; order Passeriformes; family Parulidae; genus Setophaga; species Setophaga petechia. Next base: position 22,811,103 of record JANCRA010000008.1, read on the forward strand.
TACTTGAGGGAAAGAGAGGAGAGGGGCAAGGGTCTTACATTCCATTTCCAAAAGGTGACTTGTACTTGAGGGAAAGAGAGGAGATGGGCAAGGGTCTTACCTTCCATTTCCAAACGGCCATTTTTTCTTGAGGGAAAGAGAGGAGAGGTGTAAGGGTCTTACCTTCCATTTCCAAAAGGTGACTTGTAGTTTACGGAAAACGAGGAGAGGGGCAAGGGTCTTACCTTGCATTTCCAACAGGTGACTTGTACTTGAGGGAAAGACAGGAGAGGGGCAAGGGTCTTACCTTCCATTTCCAAAAGGTGACTTGTACTTGAGGGAAAGAGAGGAGAGGGGCAAGGGTCTTACCTTCCATTTCCAAAAGGTGACTTGTACTTGAGGGAAAGAGAGGAGAGGGGCAAGGGTCTTACCTTCCATTTCCAAAAGGTGACTCGTACTTGAGGGAAAGAGAGGAGAGGGGCAAGGGTCTTACCTTCCATTTCAAAAAGGTGACTTGTACTTGAGGGAAAGAGAGGAGAGGGGCAAGGGTCTTAGCTTCCATTTCCAAAAGGTGACTTGTACTTGAGGGAAAGAGAGGAGAGGGGCAAGGGTCTTACCATCCATTTCCAAGAGGGGACTTGTACTTGAGGGAAAGAGAGGAGAGGGGCAAGGGTCTTACCTTCCATTTCCAAAAGGTGACTTGTACTTGAGGGAAAGAGAGGGGATGGGCAAGGGTCTTACCTTCCATTTACAAAAGGTGACTTGTACTTGAGGGAAAGAGAGGAGAGGGGCAAGGGTCATACCTTCAACGTCCAAAAGGTGACTTGTACTTGAGGGAAAGAGAGGAGAGGGGCAAGGGTCTTACCTTCCATTTCAAAAAGTTGACTTGTACTTGAAGGAAAGAGAGGAGAGGGGCAAGGGTCCTACATTCCATTTCCAAAAGGTGACTTGTACTTGAGGGAAAGAGAGGAGAGGGGCAAGGGTCTTACCTTCCATTTCCAAAAGGTGACTTCTACTTGAGGGAAAGAGAGGAGAGGGGTAAGGGTCTTACCTTCCATTCCCAAAAGGTGACTTGTACTTGAGGGAAAGAGAGAAGAGGGGCAAGGGTCTTACCTTCCATTTCCAAAAAGTGACTTGTACTTGAGGGAAAGAGAGGAGAGGGGCAAGGGACTTACCTTCCATTTCAAAAAGGTGACTTGTTCTTGAAGGAAAGAGAGGAGAGGGGCAAGGGTCTTACCTTCCATTTCCAAAAGGTGACTTGTACTTGAGGGAAAGAGAGGAGAGGGGCAAGGGTCTTACCTTCCATTTCCAAAAGGTGACTTGTACTTGAGGGAAAGAGAGGAGAGGGGCAAGGGTCTTACCTTGCATTTCAAAAAGAGGAGTTGTACTTGAGGGAAAGATAGGAGAGGGGCAAGGGTCTTACCTTCCATTTCCAAAAGGTGACTTGTACTTGAGGGAAAGAGAGGAGAGGGGCAAGGGTCTTACCTTCCATTTCCAAAAGGTGACTTGTACTTGAGGGAAAGAGAGAAGACGGGCAAGGGTCTTACCTTCCATTTCCAAAAGAGGAGTTGTACTTGAGGGAAAGAGAGGAGAGGGGCAAGGGTCTTACCTTCCATTTCCAAAAGGTGACTTGTACTTGAGGGAAAGAGAGGAGATGGGCAAGGGTCTTACCTTCCATTTCCAAACGGCCATTATTTCTTGAGGGAAAGAGAGGAGAGGTGTAAGGGTCTTACCTTCCATTTCCAAAAGGTGACTTGTACTTGAGGGAAAGAGAGAAGAGGGGCAAGGGTCTTACCTTCCATTTCCAAATGGTGACTTGTAGTTTACGGAAAAAGAGGAGAAGGGCAAGGGTCTTACCATCCATTTCCAAAAGGGGACTTGTACTTGAGGGAAAGAGAGGAGAGGGGCAAGTGTCTTACCTTCCATTTCCAAAAGGTGACTTGTACTTGAGGGAAAGAGAGAAGAGGGGCAAGGGTCTTACCTTCCATTTCCAACAGGTGACTTTTACATGAGGGAAAGAGAGGAGAGGGGCAAGGGTCTTACCCTCCATTTCCAAACGGCGATTAGTACTTGAGGGAAAGAGAGAAGAGGGGCAAGGGTCTTACCTTGCATTTCAAAAAGGTGACTTGTACTTGAGGGAAAGAGAGGAGAGGGGCAAGGGTCTTACCTTCCATTTCCAAAAGGTGACTTGTACTTGAGGGAAAGAGAGAAGACGGGCAAGGGTCTTACCTTCCATTTCCAAAAGAGGAGTTGTACTTGAGGGAAAGAGAGGAGAGGGGCAAGGGTCTTACCTTCCATTTCCAAAAGGTGACTTGTACTTGAGGGAAAGAGAGAATACGGGCAAGGGTCTTACCTTCCATTTCCAAAAGAGGAGTTGTACTTGAGGGAAAGAGAGGAGAGGGGCAAGGGTCTTACCTTCCATTTCCAAAAGGTGACTTGTACTTGAGGGAAAGAGAGGAGATGGGCAAGGGTCTTACCTTCCATTTCCAAACGGCCATTTTTTCTTGAGGGAAAGAGAGGAGAGGTGTAAGGGTCTTACCTTCCATTTCCAAAAGGTGACTTGTAGTTTACGGAAAACGAGGAGAGGGGCAAGGGTCTTACCTTGCATTTCCAACAGGTGACTTGTACTTGAGGGAAAGACAGGAGAGGGGCAAGGGTCTTACCTTCCATTTCCAAAAGGTGACTTGTACTTCAGGGAAAGAGAGGAGAGGGGCAAGGGTCTTACCTTCCATTTCCAAAAGGTGACTTGTACTTGAGGGAAAGAGAGGAGAGGGGCAAGGGTCTTACCTTCCATTTCCAAAAGGTGACTCGTACTTGAGGGAAAGAGAGGAGAGGGGCAAGGGTCTTACCTTCCATTTCAAAAAGGTGACTTGTACTTGAGGGAAAGAGAGGAGAGGGGCAAGGGTCTTAGCTTCCATTTCCAAAAGGTGACTTGTACTTGAGGGAAAGAGAGGAGAGGGGCAAGGGTCTTACCATCCATTTCCAAGAGGGGACTTGTACTTGAGGGAAAGAGAGGAGAGGGGCAAGGGTCTTACCTTCCATTTCCAAAAGGTGACTTGTACTTGAGGGAAAGAGAGGGGATGGGCAAGGGTCTTACCTTCCATTTACAAAAGGTGACTTGTACTTGAGGGAAAGAGAGGAGAGGGGCAAGGGTCATACCTTCAACGTCCAAAAGGTGACTTGTACTTGAGGGAAAGAGAGGAGAGGGGCAAGGGTCTTACCTTCCATTTCAAAAAGTTGACTTGTACTTGAAGGAAAGAGAGGAGAGGGGCAAGGGTCTTACATTCCATTTCCAAAAGGTGACTTGTACTTGAGGGAAAGAGAGGAGAGGGGCAAGGGTCTTACCTTCCATTTCCAACAGGTGACTTCTACTTGAGGGAAAGAGAGGAGAGGGGTAAGGGTCTTACCTTCCATTCCCAAAAGGTGACTTGTACTTGAGGGAAAGAGAGAAGAGGGGCAAGGGTCTTACCTTCCATTTCCAAAAAGTGACTTGTACTTGAGGGAAAGAGAGGAGAGGGGCAAGGGACTTACCTTCCATTTCAAAAAGGTGACTTGTTCTTGAAGGAAAGAGAGGAGAGGGGCAAGGGTCTTACCTTCCATTTCCAAAAGGTGACTTGTACTTGAGGGAAAGAGAGGAGAGGGGCAAGGGTCTTACCTTCCATTTCCAAAAGGTGACTTGTACTTGAGGGAAAGAGAGGAGAGGGGCAAGGGTCTTACCTTGCATTTCAAAAAGAGGAGTTGTACTTGAGGGAAAGATAGGAGAGGGGCAAGGGTCTTACCTTCCATTTCCAAAAGGTGACTTGTACTTGAGGGAAAGAGAGGAGAGGGGCAAGGGTCTTACCTTCCATTTCCAAAAGGTGACTTGTACTTGAGGGAAAGAGAGAAGACGGGCAAGGGTCTTACCTTCCATTTCCAAAAGAGGAGTTGTACTTGAGGGAAAGAGAGGAGAGGGGCAAGGGTCTTACCTTCCATTTCCAAAAGGTGACTTGTACTTGAGGGAAAGAGAGGAGATGGGCAAGGGTCTTACCTTCCATTTCCAAACGGCCATTATTTCTTGAGGGAAAGAGAGGAGAGGTGTAAGGGTCTTACCTTCCATTTCCAAAAGGTGACTTGTAGTTTACGGAAAAGGAGGAGAGGGGCAAGGGTCTTACCTTGCATTTCGAACAGGTGACTTGTACTTGAGGGAAAGAGAGGAGAGGGGTAAGGGTCTTACCTTCCATTTCCAAAAGGTGACTTGTACTTGAGGGAAAGAGAGGAGAGGGGCAAGGGTCTTACCTTCCATTTCCAAAAGGTGACTTGTACTTGAGGGAAAGAGAGGAGAGGGGCAAGGGTCTTACCTTCCATTTCCAAAAGGTGACTTGTAGTTTACGGAAAAAGAGGAGAGGGGTAAGGGTCTTACCTTCCATTTCCAAAAGGTGACTTGTACTTGAGGGAAAGAGAGGAGAGGGGCAAGGGTCTTACCTTCTCATTCCAAACGGCAAGTAGTACTTGAGGGAAAGAAAGAAGAGGGGCAAGGGTCTTACCTTCCATTTCCAAAAGGTGACTTGTACTTGAGGGAAAGAGAGAAGAGGGGCAAGGGTCTTACCATCCACGTCCAAAAAGGTGACTTGTACTTGAGGGAAAGAGAGGAGAGGGGCAAGGGTCTTACCTTCCATTTCCAAAAGGTGACTTGTACTTGAGGCAAAGAGAGGAGAGGGGCAAGGGTCTTACCTTCCGTTTCCAAAAGGTGACTTGTACTTGAGGGAAAGAGAGGAGATGGGCAAGGGTCTTACCTTCCATTTCCAAACGGCCATTATTTCTTGAGGGAAAGAGAGGAGAGGTGTAAGGGTCTTACCTTCCATTTCCAAAAGGTGACTTGTAGTTTACGGAAAAGGAGGAGAGGGGCAAGGGTCTTACCTTGCATTTCGAACAGGTGACTTGTACTTGAGGGAAAGAGAGGAGAGGGGTAAGGGTCTTACCTTCCATTTCCAAAAGGTGACTTGTACTTGAGGGAAAGAGAGGAGAGGGGCAAGGGTCTTACCTTCCATTTCCAAAAGGTGACTTGTACTTGAGGGAAAGAGAGGAGAGGGGCAAGGGTCTTACCTTCCATTTCCAAAAGGTGACTTGTAGTTTACGGAAAAAGAGGAGAGGGGTAAGGGTCTTACCTTCCATTTCCAAAAGGTGACTTGTACTTGAGGGAAAGAGAGGAGAGGGGCAAGGGTCTTACCTTCTCATTCCAAACGGCAAGTAGTACTTGAGGGAAAGAAAGAAGAGGGGCAAGGGTCTTACCTTCCATTTCCAAAAGGTGACTTGTACTTGAGAGAAAGAGAGAAGAGGGGCAAGGGTCTTACCATCCACGTCCAAAAAGGTGACTTGTACTTGAGGGAAAGAGAGGAGAGGGGCAAGGGTCTTACCTTCCATTTCCAAAAGGTGACTTGTACTTGAGGCAAAGAGAGGAGAGGGGCAAGGGTCTTACCTTCCGTTTCCAAAAGGTGACTTGTACTTGAGGGAAAGAGAGGAGAGGGGCAAGGGTCTTACCTTCCGTTTCCAAAAGGTGACTTGTACTTGAGGGAAAGAGAGGAGAGGGGCAAGGGTCTTACCTTCCATTTCCAAAAGGTGACTTGTACTTGAGGGAAAGAGAGAAGAGGGGCAAGGGTCTTACCTTCCATTTCTAAAAGGTGACTTGTAGTTTACGGAAAAAGAGGAGAAGGGAAAGGGTCTTACCATCCATTTCCAAAAGGGGACTTGTACTTGAGGGAAAGAGAGGAGAGGGGCAAGGGTCTTACCTTCCATTCCCAAAAGGTGACTTGTACTTGAGGGAAAGAGAGGAGAGGGGCAAGGGTCTTACCATCCATTTCCAAAAGGGGACTTGTACTTGAGGGAAAGAGAGGAGAGGGGCAAGGGTCTTACCTTCCATTTCCAACAGGTGACTTGAACTTGAGGGAAAGAGAAGAGAGGGGCAAGGGTCTTACCTTCCATTTCCAAAAGGTGACTTGTACTTGAGGGAAAGAGAGGAGAGGGGCAAGGGTCTTACCTTCCATTTCCAAAAGGTGACTTGTACTTGAGGGAAAGAGAGGAGAGGGGTAAGGGTCTTACCTTCCATATCCAACAGGTGACTTGGACTTCAGGGAAAGGGAGGAGAGGGGCAAGGGTCTTACCTTCCATTTCCAAAAGGGGACTTGTACTTGAGGGAAAGAGAGGAGAGGGGCAAGGGTCTTACCTTCCCTTTCCAAAAGGTGACTTGTACTTGAGGGAAAGAGAGGAGAGGGGCAAGGGTCTTACCTTCCATTTCCAAAAGGTGACTTGTACTTGAGGGAAAGAGAGGAGATGGGCAAGGGTCTTACCTTCCATTTCCAAAAGGTGACTTGTACTTGAGGGAAAGAGAGAAGAGGGGCAAGGGTCTTACCTTCAACGTCCAAAAGGTAACTTGTACTTGAGGGAAAGAGAGGAGAGGGGCAAGGGTCTTACCTTCCATTTCAAAAAGTTGACTTGTACTTGAAGGAAAGAGAGGAGAGGGGCAAGGGTCTTACCTTCCATTTCCAAAAGGTGACTTGTACATGAGGGAAAGAGAGGAGAGGGGCAAGGGTCTTACCTTCCATTTCCAAAAGGGGACTTGTACTTGAGGGAAAGAGAGGAGAGGGGCAAGGGTCTTACCTTCCATTCCCAAAAGGTGACTTGTACTTGAGGGAAAGAGAGGAGAGGGGCAAGGGTCTTACCTTCCATTTCTAAAAGGTGACTTGTACTTGAGGGAAAGAGAGGAGAGGGGCAAGGGTCTTACCTTCCATTTCCAAAAGGTGACTTGTTGTTTACGGAAAAAGAGGAGAGGGGCAAGGGTCTTACCATCCATTTCCAAAAGGGGACTTTTACTTGAGGGAAAGAGAGGAGAGGGACAAGGGTCTTACCTTCCATTTCCAAAAGGTGACTTGTACTTGAGGGAAAGAAGGAGAGGGGCAAGGGTCTTACCTTCTCATTCCAAACGGCAAGTAGTACTTGAGGGAAAGAAAGAAGAGGGGCAAGGGTCTTACCTTCCATTTCCAAAAGGTGACTTGTACTTGAGGGTGAGACAGGAGAGGGGCAAGGGTCTTACCTTCCATTTCCAAAAGGTGACTGGTACTTGAGAGAAAGAGAGAAGAGGGGCAAGGGTCTTATCTTCCACGTCCAAAAAGGTGACTTGTACTTGAGGGAAAGAGAGGAGAGGGGCAAGGGTCTTACCTTCCATTTCCAAAAGGTGACTTGTACTTGCGGCAAAGAGAGGAGAGGGGCAAGGGTGTTACCTTCCATTTCCAAAAGTTTACTTGTACTTGAGGGAAAGACAGGAGAGGGGCAAGGGTCTTACCTTCCGTTTCCAAAAGGTGACTTGAACTTGAGAGAAAGAGAGAAGAGGGGCAAGGGTCTTACCTTCCACGTCCAAAAGGTGACTTGTACTTGAGGGAAAGAGAGGAGAGGGGCAAGGGTCTTACCTTCCATTTCCAAAAGGTGACTTGTATTTGAGGGAAAGAGAGAAGAGGGGTAAGGGTCTTACCTTCCATTTCCAAATGGTGACTTGTAGTTTACGGAAAAAGAGGAGAAGGGCAAGGGTCTTTCCATCCATTTCCAAAAGGGGACTTGTACTTGAGGGAAAGAGAGGAGAGAGTCAAGGGTCTTACCTTCCAATTCCAAAAGGTGACTTGTACTTGAGGGAAAGAGAGGAGAGGGGCAAGGGTCTTACCCTCCATTTCCAAACGGCGATTAGTACTTGATGGAAAGAGAGAAGAGGGGCAAGGGTCTTACCTTCTATTTCCAAACGGCCATTTTTTCTTGAGGGAAAGAGAGGAGAGGTTTAAGGGTCTTACCTTCCATTTCCAGAACGTGACTTGTAGTTTACGGAGAAAGAGGAGAGGGGCAAGGGTCTTACCTTGCATTTCCAACAGGTGACTTGTACTTGAGGGAAAGAGAGGAGAGGGGCAAGGGTCTTACCTTCAACGTCCAAAAGGTAACTTGTACTTGAGGTAAAGAGAGGAGAGGGGCAAGGGTCTTACCTTCCATTTCCAAAAGGTGACTTGTACTTGAGGGAAAGAGAGGAGAGGGGCAAGGGTCTTACCTTCCATTTCCAAAAGCGGAGTTGTACTTGAGGCAAAGAGAGGAGAGGGGCAAGGGTCTTACCTTCCATTTCCAAAAGGTGACTTGTACTTGAGGGAAGGAGAGGAGAGGGGCAAGGGTCTTACCTTCCGATTCCAAAAGGTGACTTGTACTTGAGGGAAAGAGAGGAGAGGGGCAAGGGTCTTACCTTCCACTTCCAAAAGGTTACTTGTACTTGAAGGAAAGAGAGGAGAGGGGCAAGGGTCTTACCTTCCATTTCCAAAAGGTGACTTGTACTTGAGGGAAAGAGAGGAGAGGGGCAAGGGTCTTACCTTCCATTTCCAAACGGCCATTTTTACTTGAGGGAAAGAGAGGAGAGGGGCAAGGGTCTTACCTTCCATTTCCAAAAGAAGACTTGTAGTTTACAGAAAAAGAGGAGAGGGGCAAGGGTCTTAACTTCCATTTCCAACAGGTGACTTGTACTTGAGGGAAAGAGAGGAGACGGGCAAGGGTCTTACCTTCCATTTCCAACAGGTGACTTGTACTTGAGGGAAAGAGCGGAGAGGGGCAAGGGTCTTACCTTCCATTACTAAAAGGTGACTTGTACTTGAGGGAAAGAGAGGAGAGGGGCAAGGGTCTTACCTTCCATTTCCAAAAGGTGACTTGTACTTAAGGGAAAGAGAGGAGAGGGGCAAGGGTCTTACCTTCCATTTCCAAAAGGTGACTTGTACTTGAGGGAAAGAGAGGAGAGGGGCAAGGGTCTTACCTTCCATTTCCAAAAGGTGACTTGTACTTGAGGGAAAGAGACGAGAGCGGCAAGGGTCTTACCTTCCATTTCCAACAGGTGACTTGTAATTGAGGGAAAGAGAGGAGAGGGGCAAGGGTCTTACCTTCCATTTCCAAAAGGTGACTTGCACTTGAGGGAAAGAGAGGAGAGGGGCAAGGGTCTTACCTTCCATTTCAAAAAGGTGACTTGTACTTGAGGGAAAGAGAGGAGAGGGGCAAGGATCTTACCTTCCATTTCCAAAAGGTGACTTGTACTTGAGGGAAAGAGAGGAGAGTGGCAAGGGTCTTACCTTCCATTTCAAAAAGGTGACTTGTACTTGAGGGAAAGAGACGAGAGGGGCAAGGGTCTAACCTTCCATTTCCAAAAGGTGACTTGTACTTGAGAGAAAGAGAGGAGAGGGGCAAGGGTCTTACCTTCCATTTCCAAAATGTGACTTGTAGTTTACAGAAAAAGAGGAGAGTGGCAAGGGTCTTACCATCCATTTCCAAAAGGGGACTTGTACTTGAGGGAAAGAGAGGAGAGGGGCAAGGGTCTTACCTTCCATTTCCAAAAGGTGACTTGTACTTGAGGGAAAGAGAGGAGAGGGGCAAGGGTCTTACCTTCCATTTCCAAACGGCAATTAGTACTTGAGGGAAAGAGAGAAGAGGGGCAAGGGTCTTACCTTCCATTTCCAAAAGGTTACTTGTACTTGAGGGAAAGACAGGAGAGGGGCAAGGGTCTTACCTTCCATTTCCAAAAGGTGACTTGTACTTGAGGGAAAGAGAGGAGAGGGGCAAGGGCCTTACCCTCCATTTCCAAACGGCGATTAGTACTTGAGGGAAAGAGAGAAGAGGGGCAAGGGTCTTACCTTCTATTTCCAAACGGCCATTTTTTCTTGAGGGAAAGAGAGGAGAGGGGCAAGGGTCTTACCTTCCATTTCCAAAACGTGACTTGTAGTTTACGGAGAAAGAGGAGAGGGGCAAGGGTCTTACCTTCCATTTCCAAATGTGACTTGTACTTGAGGGAAAGAGAGGAGAGGGGTAAGGGTCTTACCTTCCATTTCCAACAGGTGACTTGTACTTGAGGGAAAGAGAGGAGGGGGGAAGGGTCTTACCTTCAACGTCCAAAAGGTAACTTGTACTTGAGGGAAAGAGAGGAGAGGGGCAAGGGTCTTACCTTCCATTTCCAAAAGAGGAGTTGTACTTGAGGCAAAGAGAGGAGAGGGGCAAGGGTCTTACCTTCCATTTCCAAAAGGTGACTTGTACTTGAGGGAAGGAGAGGAGAGGGGCAAGGGTCTTACCTTCCGATTCCAAAAGGTGACTTGTACTTGAGGGAAAGAGAGGAGAGGGGCAAGGGTCTTACCTTCCACTTCCAAAAGGTTACTTGTACTTGAAGGAAAGAGAGGAGAGGGGCAAGGGTCTTACCTTCCATTTCCAAAAGGTGACTTGTACTTGAGGGAAAGAGAGGAGAGGGGCAAGGGTCTTACCTTCCATTTCCAAACGGCCATTTTTACTTGAGGGAAAGAGAGGAGAGGGGCAAGGGTCTTACCTTCCATTTACAAAAGAAGACTTGTAGTTTACAGAAAAAGAGGAGAGGGGCAAGGGTCTTAACTTCCATTTCCAACAGGTGACTTGTACTTGAGGGAAAGAGAGGAGAGGGGCAAGGGTCTTACCTTCCATTTCCAACAGGTGACTTGTACTTGACGGAAAGAGCGGAGAGGGGCAAGGGTCTTACCTTCCATTTCCAAAAGGTGACTTGTACTTGAGGGAAAGAGAGGAGAGGGGCAAGGGTCTTACCTTCCATTTCCAAAAGGTGACTTGTACTTTAGGGAAAGAGAGGAGAGGGGCAAGGGTCTTACCTTCCATTTCCAAAAGGTGACTTGCACTTGAGGGAAAGAGAGGAGAAGGGCAAGGGTCTTACCTTCCATTTCCAAAGGGTGACTTGTACTTGAGGGAAAGAGACGAGAGCGGCAAGGGTCTTACCTTCCATTTCCAACAGGTGACTTGTACTTGAGGGAAAGAGAGGAGAGGGGCAAGGGTCTTACCTTCCATTTCCCAACGGTGACTTGTACTTGAGGGAAAGAGAGGAGAGGGGAAAGGGTCTTACCTTCCATTTCCAAAACGTGACTTGTACTTGAGGGAAAGAGAGCAGAGGGGCAAGGGTCTTAACTTCCATTTCCAAAAGGTGACTTGACCTTGAGGGAAAGAGAGGAGAGTGGAAAGGGTCTTACCTTCCATTTCAAAAAGGTGACTTGTCCTTGAAGGAAAGAGAGGAGAGGGGCAAGGGTCTTACCTTCCATTTCCAAAAGGTGACTTGTACTTGAGGGAAAGAGAGGAGAGGGGCAAGGGTCTTACCTTCCATTTCTAAAAGGTGACTTGTACTTGAGGGAAAGAGAGGAGAGGGGCAAGGGTCTTACCTTCCATTTCCAAAATGTGAGTGGTAGTTTACGGAAAAAGGGGAGAGGGGCAAGGGTCTTACCATCCATTTCCAAAAGGGGACTTGTACTTGAGGGAAAGAGAGGAGAGGGGCAAGGGTCTTACCTTCCATTTCCAAAAGGTGACTTGTACTTGAGGGAAAGAGAGGAGAGGGGCAAGGGTCTTACCTTCCATTTCCAATAGGTGACTTGTACTTGAGGGAAAGAGAAGAGAGGGGCAAGGGTCTTACCTTCCATTTCCAAACAGCAATTAGTACTTGAGGGAAAGAGAGAAGAGGGGCAAGGGTCTTACCTTCCGTTTCCAAAAGGTGACTTGTACTTGAGGGAAAGAGAGGAGAGGGGCAAGGGTCTTACCTTCCAATTCCAAAAGGTGACTTGTACTTGAGGGAAAGAGAGGAGGGGGGCAAGGGTCTTACCTTCCATTTCCAAACGGCAATTAGTACTTGAGGGAATAAGAGAAGAGGGGCAAGGGTCTTACCTTCCATTTCCAAAAGGTTACTTGTACTTGAGGGAAAGACAGGAGAGGGGCAAGGGTCTTACCTTCCATTTCCAAAAGGTGACTTGTACTTGAGGGAAAGAGAGGAGAGGGGCAAGGGTCTTACCCTCCATTTCCAAACGGCGATTAGTACTTGAGGGAAAGAGAGAAGAGGGGCAAGGGTCTTACCTTCTATTTCCAAACGGCCATTTTTTCTTGAGGGAAAGAGAGGAGAGGGGCAAGGGTCTTACCTTCCATTTCCAAAACGTGACTTGTAGTTTACGGAGAAAGAGGAGAGGGGCAAGGGTCTTACCTTCCATTTCCAACAGGTGACTTGTACTTGAGGGAAAGAGCAGAAAAGGGGCAAGGGTCTTACCTTCCATTTCCAAAAGAGGAGTTGTACTTGAGGCAAAGAGAGGAGAGGGGCAAGGGTCTTACCTACCATTTCCAACAGGTGACTTGTACTTGAGGGAAGGAGAGGAGAGGGGCAAGGGTCTTACCTTCCGATTCCAAAAGGTGACTTGTACTTGAGGGAAAGAGAGGAGAGGGGCAAGGGTCTTGCCTTCCACTTCCAAAAGGTTACTTGTACTTGAAGGAAAGAGAGGAGAGGGGCAAGGGTCTTACCTTCCATTTCCAAAAGGTGACTTGTACTTGAGGGAAAGAGAGGAGAGGGGCAAGGGTCTTACCTTCCATTTCCAAACGGCCATTTTTACTTCAGGGAAAGAGAGGAGAGGGGCAAGGGTCTTACCTTCCATTTACAAAAGAAGACTTGTAGTTTACAGAAAAAGAGGAGAGGGGCAAGGGTCTTAACTTCCATTTCCAACAGGTGACTTGTACTTGAGGGAAAGAGAGGAGAGGGGCAAGGGTCTAACCTTCCATTTCCAACAGGTGACTTGTACTTGACGGAAAGAGCAGAGAGGGGCAAGGGTCTTACCTTCCATTTCCAAAAGGTGACTTGTACTTGAGGGAAAGAGAGGAGAGGGGCAAGGGTCTTACCTTCCATTTCCAAAAGGTGACTTGTACTTGAGGGAAAGAGAGGAGAGGGGCAAGGGTCTTACCTTCCATTTCAAAAACGTGACTTGTACTTGAGGGAAAGAGAGCAGAGGGGCAAGGGTCTTAACTTCCATTTCCAAAAGGTGACTTGTACTTGAGGGAAAGAGAGGAGAGTGGCAAGGGTCTTACCTTCCATTTCGAAAAGGTGACTTGTTCTTGAAGGAAAGAGAGGAGAGGGGCAAGGGTCTTACCTTCCATTTCCAAAAGGTGACTTGTACTTGAGGGAAAGAGAGGAGAGGGGCAAGGGTCTTACCTTCCATTTCCAAAAGGTGACTTGTACTTGAGGGAAAGAGAGGAGAGGGGCAAGGGTCTTACCTTCCATTTCTAAAAGGTGACTTGTACTTGAGGGAAAGAGAGGAGAGGGGCAAGGGTCTTACCTTCCATTTCCAAAATGTGAGTTGTAGTTTACGGAAAAAGAGGAGAGGGGCAAGGGTCTTACCATCCATTTCCAAAAGGGGACTTGTACTTGAGGGAAAGAGAGGAGAGGGGCAAGGGTCTTACCTTCCATTTCCAAAAGGTTACTTGTACTTGAGGGAAAGACAGGAGAGGGGCAAGGGTCTTACCTTCCGTTTCCAAAAGGTGACTTGTACTTGAGGGAAAGAGAAGAGAGGGGCAAGGGTCTTACCTTCCATTTCCAAACAGCAATTAGTACTTGAGGGAAAGAGAGAAGAGGGGCAAGGGTCTTACCTTCCGTTTCCAAAAGGTGACTTGTACTTGAGGGAAAGAGACGAGAGGGGAAAGGGTCTTACCTTCCATTTCCAAAAGGTGACTTGTACTTGAGGGAAAGAGAGAAGAGGGGTAAGGGTCTTACCTTCCATTTCCAAATGGTGACTTGTAGTTTACGGAAAAAGAGGAGAAGGGCAAGGGTCTTACCTTCCAATTCCAAAAGGTGACTTGTACTTGATGGAAAGAGAGGAGAGGGGCAAGGGTCTTACCCTCCATTTCCAAACGGCGATTAGTACTTGAGGGAAAGAGAGAAGAGGGGCAAGGGTCTTACCTTCCATTTCCAAACGGCCATTTTTTCTTCAGGGAAAGAGAGGAGAGGTTTAAGGGTCTTACCTTCCAGTTCCAATACGTGACTTGTAGTTTACGGAGAAAGAGGAGAGGGGCAAGGGTCTTACCTTCCATTTCCAAAAGGTGACTTGTATTTGAGGGAAAGAGAGGAGAGGGGCAAGGGTCTTACCTTCCATTTCCAAAAGAGGAGTTGTACTTGAGGCAAAGAGAGGAGAGGGGCAAGGGTCTTACCTTCCATTTCCAAAAGGTGACTTGTACTTGAGGGAAGGAGAGGAGAGGGGCAAGGGTCTTACCTTCCGATTCCAAAAGGTGACTTGTACTTGAGGGAAAGAGAGGAGAGGGGCAAGGGTCTTACCTTCCACTTCCAAAAGGTTACTTGTACTTGAAGGAAAGAGAGAAGAGGGGCAAGGGTCTTACCTTCCATTTCCAAAAGGTGACTTGTACTTGAGGGAAAGAGAGGTGAGGGGCAAGGGTCTTACCTTCCATTTCCAAACGGCCATTTTTACTTGAGGGAAAGAGAGGAGAGGGGCAAGGGTCTTACCTTCCATTTCCAAAAGAAGACTTGTAGTTTACAGAAAAAGAGGAGAGGGGCAAGGGTCTTAACTTCCATTTCCAAAAGGTGACTTGTACTTGAGGGAAAGAGAGGAGAGGGGCAAGGGTCTTACCTTCCATTTCCAACAGGTGACTTGTACTTGAGGGAAAGAGCGGAGAGCGGCAAGGGTCTTACCTTCCATTTCCAACAGGTGACTTGTACTTGAGGGAAAGAGAGGAGAGGGGCAAGGGTCTTACCTTCCATTTCCAAAAGGTGACTTGTACTTTAGGGAAAGAGAGGAGAGGGGCAAGGGTCTTACCTTCCATTTCCAAAAGGTGACTTGTACTTTAGGGAAAGAGAGGAGAGGGGCAAGGGTCTTACCTTCCATTTCCAAAAGGTGACTTGTACTTGAGGGAAAGAGAGGAGAGGGGCAAGGGTCTTACCTTCCATTTCCAACAGGTGACTTGTACTTGAGGGAAAGAGACGAGAGCGGCAACGGTCTTAGCTTCCATTTCCAACAGGTGACTTGTACTTGAGGGAAAGAGAGGAGCGGGGCAAGGGTCTTACCTTCCATTTCCAAAAGGTGACTTGTACTTGAGGGAAAGAGAGGAGAGGGGCAAGGGTCTTACCTTCCATTTCAAAAAGGTGACTTGTACTTGAGGGAAAGAGAGGAGAGGGGCAAGGGGCTTACCTTCCATTTCCAAAAGGGGACTTGTGCTTGAGGGAAAGAGAGGAGAGGGGAAAGGGTCTTACCTTCCATTTCCAAAAGGTGACTTGTACTTGAGGGAAAGAGAGGAGATGGGCAAGGGTCTTACCTTCCATTTCCAAAAGGTGACTTGTACTTGAGGGAAAGAGAGAAGAGGGGCAAGGGTCTTACCTTCAACGTCCAAAAGGTAACTTGTACTTGAGGGAAAGAGAGGAGAGGGGCAAGGGTCTTACCTTCCATTTCCAAAAGGTGACTTGTACTTGAGGGAAAGAGAGAAGAGGCGCAAGGGTCTTACCTTCCATTTCCAAAAGAGGAGTTGTATTTGAGGCAAATAGAGGAGAGGGGCAAGGGTCTTACCTTCCATTTCCAAAAGGTGACTTGTACTTGAGGGAAAGAGAGGAGAGGGGCAAGGGTCTTACCTTCCATTTCCAAAAGGTGACTTGTAGTTTACGGAAAAAGAGGAGAGGGGCAAGGGTCTTACCATCCATTTCCAAAAGGGGACTTGTACTTGAGGGAAAGAGAGGAGAGGGGCAAGGGTCTTACCTTCCATTTCCAAAAGGTGACTTGTACTTGAGGGAAAGAGAGGAGAGGGGCAAGGGTCTTACCTTCCATTTCCAACAGGTGACTTGTACTTGAGGGAAAGAGACGAGAGCGGCAAGGGTCTTACCTTGCATTTCCAACAGGTGACTTGTACTTGAGGGAAAGAGAGGAGCGGGGCAAGGGTCTTACCTTCCATTTCCAAAAGGTGACTTGTACTTGAGGGAAAGAGATGAGAGGGGCAAGGGTCTTACCTTCCATTTCAAAAAGGTGACTTGTACTTGAGGGAAAGAGAGGAGAGGGGCAAGGGTCTTACCTTCCATTTCCAAAAGGTGACTTGTACTTGAGGGAAAGAGAGGAGAGGGGCAAGGGTCTTACCTTCCATTTCCAAAAGAGGAGTTGTACTTGAGGGAAAGAGAGGAGAGGGGCAAGGGTCTTACCTTCCATTTCCAAAAGGTGACTTGTACTTGAGGGAAAGAGAGGAGAGGGGCAAGGGTCTTACCTTCCATTTCAAAAAGGTGACTTGTACTTGAGGCAAAGAGAGGAGAGGGGCAAGGGTCTTACCTTCCATTTCCAAAAGGTGACTTGTACTTGAGGGAAAGAGAGGAGAGGGGCAAGGGTCTTACCTTCCATTTCCAAAATGTGAGTTGTAGTTTACGGAAAAAGAGGAGAGGGGCAAGGGTCTTACCATCCATTTCCAAAAGGGGACTTGTACTTGAGGGAAAGAGAGGAGAGGGGCAAGGGTCTTACCTTCCATTTCCAAAAGGTGACTTGTACTTGAGGGAAAGAGAGAAGAGGGGCAAGGGTCTTACCTTCCATTTCCAAACGGCAATTAGTACTTGAGGGAAAGAGAGAAGAGGGGCAAGGGTCTTACCTTCCATTTCCAACAGGTGACTTGTACTTGAGGGAAAGACAGGAGAGGGGCAAGGGTCTTACATTCCGTTTCCAAAAGGTGACTTGTACTTGAGAGAAAGAGAGAAGAGGGGCAAGGGTCTTACCTTCCACGTCCAAAAGGTGACTTGTACTCGAGGGAAAGAGAGGAGAGGGGCAAGGGTCTTACCTTCCATTTCCAAAAGGTGACTTGTACTTGAGGGAAAGAGAGGAGAGGGGAAAGGGTCTTACCTTCCATTTCCAATAGGTGACTTGTACTTGAGGGAAAGAGAAGAGAGGGGCAAGGGTCTTACCTTCCATTTCCAAACAGCAATTAGTACTTGAGGGAAAGAGAGAAGAGGGGCAAGGGTGTTACCTTCCGTTTCCAAAAGGTGACTTGTACTTGAGGGAAAGAGAGGAGAGGGGCAAGGGTCTTACCTTCCAATTCCAAAAGGTGACTTGTACTTGAGGGAAAGAGAGAAGAGGGGTAAGGGTCTTACCTTCCATTTCCAAATGGTGACTTGTAGTTTACGGAAAAAGAGGAGAAGGGCAAGGGTCTTACCTTCCATTTCCAAAAGGTGACTTGTACTTGAGGGAAAGAGAGGAGAGGGGCAAGGGTCTTACCTTCCATTTCCAAACGGCAATTAGTACTTGAGGGAAAGAGAGAAGAGGGGCAAGGGTCTTACCTTCCATTTCCAAAAGGTTACTTGTACTTGAGGGAAAGACAGGAGAGGGGCAAGGGTCTTACCTTCCATTTCCAAAAGGTGACTTGTACTTGAGGGAAAGAGAGGAGAGGGGCAAGGGTCTTACCTTCAACGTCCAAAAGGTGACTTGTATTTGAGGGAAAGAGAGGAGAGGGGCAAGGGTCTTACCTTCTATTTCCAAACGGCCATTTTTTCTTGAGGGAAAGAGAGGAGAGGGGCAAGGGTCTTACCTTCCATTTCCAAAACGTGACTTGTAGTTCACGGAGAAAGAGGAGAGGGGCAAGGGTCTTACCTTCCATTTCCAACAGGTGACTTGTACTTGAGGGAAAGAGAGGAGAGGGGTAAGGGTCTTACCTTCCATTTCCAACAGGTGACTTGTACTTGAGGGAAAGAGAGGCGAGGGGCAAGGGTCTTACCTTCAACGTCCAAAAGGTAACTTGTACTTGAGGGAAAGAGAGGAGAGGGGCAAGGGTCTTACCTTCCATTTCCAAAAGAGGAGTTGTACTTGAGGCAAAGAGAGGAGAGGGGCAAGGGTCTTACCTTCCATTTCCAAAAGGTGACTTGTACTTGAGGGAAGGAGAGGAGAGGGGCAAGGGTCTTACCTTCCGATTCCAAAAGGTGACTTGTACTTGAGGGAAAGAGAGGAGAGGGGCAAGGGTCTTACCTCCCATTTCCAAAAGGTTACTTGTACTTGAAGGAAAGAGAGGAGAGGGGCAAGGGTCTTACCTTCCATTTCCAAAAGGTGACTTGTACTTGAGGGAAAGAGAGGAGAGGGGCAAGGGTCTTACCTTCCATTTCCAAACGGCCATTTTTACTTCAGGGAAAGAGAGGAGAGGGGCAAGGGTCTTACCTTCCATTTACAAAAGAAGACTTGTAGTTTACAGAAAAAGAGGAGAGGGGCAAGGGTCTTAACTTCCATTTCCAACAGGTGACTTGTACTTGAGGGAAAGAGAGGAGAGGGGCAAGGGTCTAACCTTCCATTTCCAACAGGTGACTTGTACTTGACGGAAAGAGCGGAGCGGGGCAAGGGTCTTACCTTCCATTTCCAAAAGGTGACTTGTACTTGAGGGAAAGAGAGGTGAGGGGCAAGGGTCTTACCTTCCATTTCCAAAAGGTGACTTGTACTTGAGGGAAAGAGAAGTGAGGGGCAAGGGTCTTAGCTTCCATTTCCAAACAGCAATTAGTACTTGAGGGAAAGAGAGAAGAGGGGCAAGGGTCTTACCTTCCGTTTCCAAAAGGTGACTTGTACTTGAGGGAAAGAGAGGAGAGGGGAAAGGGTCTTACCTTCCATTTCCAAAAGGTGACTTGTACTTGAGGGAAAGAGAGAAGAGGGGTAAGGGTCTTACCTTCCATTTCCAAATGGTGACTTGTAGTTTACGGAAAAAGAGGAGAAGGGCAAGGGTCTTACCTTCCAATTCCAAAAGGTGACTTGTACTTGATGGAAAGAGAGGAGAGGGGCAAGGGTCTTACCCTCCATTTCCAAACGGCGATTAGTACTTGAGGGAAAGAGAGAAGAGGGGCAAGGGTCTTACCTTCTATTTCCAAACGGCCATTTTTTCTTGAGGGAAAGAGAGGAGAGGTTTAAGGGTCTTACCTTCCAGTTCCAAAACGTGACTTGTAGTTTACGGAGAAAGAGGAGAGGGGCAAGGGTCTTACCTTCCATTTCCAAAAGGTGACTTGTATTTGAGGGAAAGAGAGGAGAGGGGCAAGGGTCTTACCTTCCATTTCCAAAAGAGGAGTTGTACTTGAGGCAAAGAGAGGAGAGGGGCAAGGGTCTTACCTTCCATTTCCAAAAGGTGACTTGTACTTGAGGGAAGGAGTGGAGAGGGGCAAGGGTCTTACCTTCCGATTCCAAAAGGTGACTTGTACTTGAGGGAAAGAGAGGAGAGGGGCAAGGGTCTTACCTTCCACTTCCAAAAGGTTACTTGTACTTGAAGGAAAGAGAGAAGAGGGGCAAGGGTCTTACCTTCCATTTCCAAAAGGTGACTTGTACTTGAGGGAAAGAGAGGTGAGGGGCAAGGGTCTTACCTTCCATTTCCAAACGGCCATTTTTACTTGAGGGAAAGAGAGGAGAGGGGCAAGGGTCTTACCTTCCATTTCCAAAAGGTGACTTGTAGTTTACAGAAAAAGAGGAGAGGGGCAAGGGTCTTAATTTCCATTTCCAAAAGGTGACTTGTACTTGAGGGAAAGAGAGGAGAGGGGCAAGGGTCTTACCTTCCATTTCCAACAGGTGACTTGTACTTGAGGGAAAGAGCGGAGAGCGGCAAGGGTCTTACCTTCCATTTCCAAAAGGTGACTTGTACTTGAGGGAAAGAGAGGAGAGGGGCAAGGGTCTTACCTTCCATTTCCAAAAGGTGACTTGTACTTTAGGGAAAGAGAGGAGAGGGGCAAGGGTCTTACCTTCCATTTCCAAAAGGTGACTTGTACTTGAGGGAAAGAGAGGAGAGGGGCAAGGGTCTTACCTTCCATTTCCAACAGGTGACTTGTACTTGAGGGAAAGAGACGAGAGCGGCAAGGGTCTTACCTTCCATTTCCAACAGGTGACTTGTACTTGAGGGAAAGAGAGGAGAGGGGCAAGGGTCTTACCTTCCATTTCCAAAAGGTGACTTGTACTTCAGGGAAAGAGAGGAGAGGGGCAAGGGTCTTACCTTCCATTTCAAAAAGGTGACTTGTACTTGAGGGAAAGAGAGGAGAGGGGCAAGGGGCTTACCTTCCATTTCCAAAAGGGGACTTGTGCTTGAGGGAAAGAGAGGAGAGGGGCAAGGGTCTTACCTTCCATTTCCAAAAGGTGACTTGTACTTGAGGGAAAGAGAGGAGATGGGCAAGGGTCTTACCTTCCATTTCGAAAAGGTGACTTGTACTTGAGGCAAAGAGAGAAGAGGGGCAAGGGTCTTACCTTCAACGTCCAAAAGGTAACTTGTACTTGAGGGAAAGAGACGAGAGGGGCAAGGGTCTTACCTTCAATTTCCAAAAGGTGACTTGTAGTTGAGGGAAAGAGAGAAGAGGGGCAAGGGTCTTACCTTCCATTTCCAAAAGAGGAGTTGTACTTGAGGCAAAGAGAGGAGAGGGGCAAGGGTCTTACCTTCCATTTCCAAAAGGTGACTTGTACTTGAGGGAAAGAGAGGAGAGGGGCAAGGGTCTTACCTTCCATTTCCAAAAGGTGACTTGTAGTTTACGGAAAAAGAGGAGAGGGGCAAGGGTCTAACCATCCATTTCCAAAAGGGGACTTTTACTTGAGGGAAAGAGAGGAGAGGGGCAAGGGTCTTACCTTCCATTTCCAAAAGGTGACTTGTACTTGAGGGAAAGAGAGGAGAGGGGCAAGGGTCTTACCTTCCATTTCCAACAGGTGACTTGTACTTGAGGGAAAGAGACGAGAGCGGCAAGGGTCTTACCTTCCATTTCCAACAGGTGACTTGTACTTGAGGGAAAGAGAGGAGAGGGGCAAGGGTCTTACCTTCCATTTCCAAAAGGTGACTTGTACTTGAGGGAAAGAGAGGAGAGGGGCAAGGGTCTTACCTTCCATTTCAAAAAGGTGACTTGTACTTGAGGGAAAGAGAGGAGAGGGGCAAGGGTCTTACCTTCCATTTCCAAAAGGTGACTTGTACTTGAGGGAAAGAGAGGAGAGGGGCAAGGGTCTTACCTTCCATTTCCAAAAGAGGAGTTGTACTTGAGGCAAAGAGAGGAGAGGGGCAAGGGTCTTACCTTCCATTTCCAAAAGGTGACTTGTACTTGAGAGAAAGAGAGGAGAGGGGCAAGGGTCTTACCTTCCATTTCCAAAAGGTGACTTGTACTTGAGGGAAAGAGATGAGAGGGGCAAGTGTCTTACCTTCCATTTCAAAAAGGTGACTTGTACTTGAGGGAAAGAGAGGAGAGGGGCAAGGGTCTTACCTTCCATTTCCAAAAGGTGACTTGTACTTGAGGGAAAGAGAGGAGAGGGGCAAGGGTCTTACCTTCCATTTCCAAAAGGTGACTTGTACTTGAGGGAAAGAGAGGAGAGGGGCAAGGGTCTTACCTTCCATTTCCAAAATGTGAGTTGTAGTTTACGGAAAAAGAGGAGAGGGGCAAGGGTCTTACCATCCATTTCCAAAAGGGGACTTGTACTTGAGGGAAAGAGAGGAGAGGGGCAAGGGTCTTACCTTCCATTTCCAAAAGGTGACTTGTACTTGAGGGAAAGAGAGAAGAGGGGCAAGGGTCTTACCTTCCATTTCCAAACGGCAATTAGTACTTGAGGGAAAGAGAGAAGAGGGGCAGGGGTCTTACCTTCCATTTCCAACAGGTGACTTGTACTTGAGGGAAAGACAGGAGAGGGGCAAGGGTCTTACCTTCCGTTTCCAAAAGGTGACATGTAGTTGAGAGAAAGAGAGAAGAGGGGCAAGGGTCTTACCTTCCACGTCCAAAAGGTGACTTGTACTCGAGGGAAAGAGAGGAGAGGGGCAAGGGTCTTTCCTTCCATTTCCAAAAGGTGACTTGTACTTGAGGGAAAGAGAGGAGAGGGGAAAGGGTCTTACCTTCCATTTCCAATAGGTGACTTGTACTTGAGGGAAAGAGAAGAGAGGGGCAAGGGTCTTACCTTCCATTTCCAAACAGCAATTAGTACTTGAGGGAAAGAGAGAAGAGGGGCAAGGGTGTTACCTTCCGTTTCCAAAAGGTGACTTGTACTTGAGGGAAAGAGAGGAGAGGGGCAAGGGTCTTACCTTCCAATTCCAAAAGGTGACTTGTACTTGAGGGAAAGAGAGAAGAGGGGTAAGGGTCTTACCTTCCATTTCCAAATAGTGACTTGTAGTTTACGGAAAAAGAGGAGAAGGGCAAGGGTCTTACCTTCCATTTCCAAAAGGTGACTTGTACTTGAGGCAAAGAGAGGAGAGGGGCAAGGGTCTTACCTTCCATTTCCAAACGGCAATTTGTACTTGAGGGAAAGAGAGAATAGGGGCAAGGGTCTTACCTTCCATTTCCAAAAGGTTACTTGTACTTGAGGGAAAGACAGGAGAGGGGCAAGGGTCTTACCTTCCATTTCCAAAAGGTGACTTGTACTTGAGGGAAAGAGAGGAGAGGGGCAAGGGTCTTACCCTCCATTTCCAAACGGCGATTAGTACTTGAGGGAAAGAGAGAAGAGGGGCAAGGGTCTTACCTTCTATTTCCAAACGGCCATTTTTTCTTGAGGGAAAGAGAGGAGAGGGGCAAGGGTCTTACCTTCCATTTCCAAAACGTGACTTGTAGTTCACGGAGAAAGAGGAGAGGGGCAAGGGTCTTACCTTCCATTTCCAACAGGTGACTTGTACTTGAGGGAAAGAGAGGAGAGGGGCAAGGGTCTTACCTTCCATTTCCAACAGGTGACTTGTACTTGAGGGAAAGAGAGGCGAGGGGCAAGGGTCTTACCTTCAACGTCCAAAAGGTAACTTGTACTTGAGGGAAAGAGAGGAGAGGGGCAAGGGTCTTACCATCCATTTCAAAAAGGTGACTTGTACTTGAGGGAAAGAGAGGAGAGGGGCAAGGGTCTTACCTTCCGTTTCCAACAGGTGACTTGTACTTGAGGGAAAGAGAGGCGAGGGGCAAGGGTCTTACCTTCAACGTCCAAAAGGTAACTTGTACTTGAGGGAAAGAGAGGAGAGGGGCAAGGGTCTTACCTTCCATTTCCAAAAGAGGAGTTGTACTTGAGGCAAAGAGAGGAGAGGGGCAAGGGTCTTACCTTCCATTTCCAAAAGGTGACTTGTACTTGAGGGAAGGAGAGGAGAGGGGCAAGGGTCTTACCTTCCGATTCCAAAAGGTGACTTGTATTTGAGGGAAAGAGAGGAGAGGGGCAAGGGTCTTACCTTCCACTTCCAAAAGCTTACTTGTACTTGAAGGAAAGAGAGGAGAGGGGCAAGGGTCTTACCTTCCATTTCCAAAAGGTGACTTGTACTTGAGGGAAAGAGAGGAGAGGGGCAAGGGTCTTACCTTCCATTTCCAAAAGGTGACTTGTACTTGAGGGAAAGAGAGGAGAGCGGCAAGGGTCTTACCTTCCATTTCCAACAGGTGACTCTTACTTGAGGGAAAGAGAGGAGAGGGGCAAGGGTCTTACCTTCCATTTCCAAAAGGTGACTTGTACTTGAGGGAAAGACAGGAGAGGGGCAAGGGTCTTACCTTCCATTTCAAAAACGTGACTTGTACTTGAGGGAAAGAGAGCAGAGGGGCAAGGGTCTTAACTTCCATTTCCAAAAGGTGACT
This sequence comes from Setophaga petechia, assembly GCA_024362935.1. Classification (NCBI taxonomy): domain Eukaryota; kingdom Metazoa; phylum Chordata; class Aves; order Passeriformes; family Parulidae; genus Setophaga; species Setophaga petechia. Next base: position 22,834,414 of record JANCRA010000008.1, read on the forward strand.
TGTACTTGAGGGAAAGAGAGGAGAGTGGCAAGGGTCTTACCTTCCATTTCAAAAAGGTGACTTGTTCTTGTAGGAAAGAGAGGAGAGGGGCAAGGGTCTTACCTTCCATTTCCAAAAGGTGACTTGTACTTGAGGGAAAGAGAGGAGAGGGGCAAGGGTCTTACCTTCCATTTCCAAAAGGTGACTTGTACTTGAGGGAAAGAGAGGAGAGGGGCAAGGGTCTTACCTTCCATTTCTAAAAGGTGACTTGTACTTGAGGGAAAGAGAGGAGAGGGGCAAGGGTCTTACCTTCCATTTCCAAAATGTGAGTTGCAGTTTACGGAAAAAGAGGAGAGGGGCAAGGGTCTTACCATCCATTTCCAAAAGGGGACTTGTACTTGAGGGAAAGAGAGGAGAGGGGCAAGGGTCTTACCTTCCATTTCCAAAAGGTGACTTGTACTTGAGGGAAAGAGAGGAGAGGGGCAAGGGTCTTACCTTCCATTTCCAAACGGCAATTAGTACATGAGGGAAAGAGAGAAGAGGGGCAAGGGTCTTACCTTCCATTTCCAAAAGGTTACTTGTACTTGAGGGAAAGAGAGGAGAGGGGCAAGGGTCTTACCTTCCGTTTCCAAAAGGTGACTTGTACTTGAGAGAAAGAGAGAAGAGGGGCAAGGGTCTTACCTTCCACGTCCAAAAGGTGACTTGTACTTGAGGGAAAGAGAGGAGAGGGGCAAGGGTCTTACCTTCCATTTCCAAAAGGTGACTTGTACTTGAGGGAAAGAGAGGAGAGGGGAAAGGGTCTTACCTTCCATTTCCAAAAGGTGACTTGTACTTGAGGGAAAGAGAAGAGAGGGGCAAGGGTCTTACCTTCCATTTCCAAACAGCAATTAGTACTTGAGGGAAAGAGAGAAGAGGGGCAAGGGTCTTACCTTCCGTTTCCAAAAGGTGACTTGTACTTGAGGGAAAGAGAGGAGAGGGGAAAGGGTCTTACCTTCCATTTCCAAAAGGTGACTTGTACTTGAGGGAAAGAGAGAAGAGGGGTAAGGGTCTTACCTTCCATTTCCAAATGGTGACTTGTAGTTTACGGAAAAAGAGGAGAAGGGCAAGGGTCTTACCTTCCAATTCCAAAAGGTGACTTGTACTTGATGGAAAGAGAGGAGAGGGGCAAGGGTCTTACCCTCCATTTCCAAACGGCGATTAGTACTTGAGGGAAAGAGAGAAGAGGGGCAAGGGTCTTACCTTCTATTTCCAAACGGCCATTTTTTCTTGAGGGAAAGAGAGGAGAGGTTTAAGGGTCTTACCTTCCAGTTCCAAAACGTGACTTGTAGTTTACGGAGAAAGAGGAGAGGGGAGAGGGTCTTACCTTCCATTTCCAAAAGGTGACTTGTATTTGAGGGAAAGAGAGGAGAGGGGCAAGGGTCTTACCTTCCATTTCCAAAAGAGGAGTTGTACTTGAGGCAAAGAGAGGAGAGGGGCAAGGGTCTTACCTTCCATTTCCAAAAGGTTACTTGTACTTGAAGGAAAGAGAGAAGAGGGGCAAGGGTCTTACCTTCCATTTCCAAAAGGTGACTTGTACTTGAGGGAAAGAGAGGTGAGGGGCAAGGGTCTTACCTTCCATTTCCAAACGGCCATTTTTACTTGAGGGAAAGAGAGGAGAGGGGCAAGGGTCTTACCTTCCATTTCCAAAAGGTGACTTGTAGTTTACAGAAAAAGAGGAGAGGGGCAAGGGTCTTAATTTCCATTTCCAAAAGGTGACTTGTACTTGAGGGAAAGAGAGGAGAGGGGCAAGGGTCTTACCTTCCATTTCCAACAGGTGACTTGTACTTGAGGGAAAGAGCGGAGAGCGGCAAGGGTCTTACCTTCCATTTCCAAAAGGTGACTTGTACTTGAGGGAAAGAGAGGAGAGGGGCAAGGGTCTTACCTTCCATTTCCATAAGGTGACTTGTACTTTAGGGAAAGAGATGAGAGGGGCAAGGGTCTTACCTTCCATTTCCAAAAGGTGACTTGTACTTGAGGGAAAGAGAGGAGAGGGGCAAGGGTCTTACCTTCCATTTCCAACAGGTGACTTGTACTTGAGGGAAAGAGACGAGAGCGGCAAGGGTCTTACCTTCCATTTCCAACAGGTGACTTGTACTTGAGGGAAAGAGAGGAGCGGGGAAAGGGTCTTACCTTCCATTTCCAACAGGTGACTTGTACTTCAGGGAAAGAGAGGAGAGGGGCAAGGGTCTTACCTTCCATTTCAAAAAGGTAACTTGTACTTGAGGGAAAGAGAGGAGAGGGGCAAGGGGCTTACCTTCCATTTCCAAAAGGTGACTTGTACTTGAGGGAAAGAGAGGAGAGGGGCAAGGGTCTTACCTTCCATTTCCAAAAGAGGAGTTGTAGTTGAGGCAAAGAGAGGAGAGGGGCAAGGGTCTTACCTTCCATTTCCAAAAGGTGACTTGTACTTGAGGGAAAGAGAGGAGAGGTGCAAGGGTCTTACCTTCCATTTCAAAAAGGTGACTTGTACTTGAGGGAAAGAGAGGAGAGGGGCAAGGGTCTTACCTTCCATTTCCAAAAGGTGACTTGTACTTGAGGGAAAGAGAGGAGAGGGGCAAGGGTCTTACCTTCCATTTCAAAAAGGTGACTTGTACTTGAGGGAAAGAGAGGAGAGGGGCAAGGGTCTTACCTTCCATTTCCAAAAGGTTACTTGTACTTGAGGGAAAGACAGGAGAGGGGCAAGGGTCTTACCTTCCGTTTCCAAAAGGTGACTTGTACTTGAGAGAAAGAGAGAAGAGGGGCAAGGGTCTTACCTTCCACGTCCAAAAGGTGACTTGTACTTGAGGGAAAGAGATGAGAGGGGCAAGGGTCTTACCTTCCATTTCCAAAAGGTGACTTGTACTTGAGGGAAAGCGAGGAGAGGGGAAAGGGTCTTACCTTCCATTTCCAAAAGGTGACTTGTACTTGAGGAAAAGAGAAGAGAGGGGCAAGGGTCTTACCTTCCATTTCCAAACAGCAATTAGTACTTGAGGGAAAGAGAGAAGAGGGGCAAGGGTCTTACCTTCCGTTTCCAAAAGGTGACTTGTACTTGAGGGAAAGAGAGGAGAGGGGCAAGGGTCTTACCTTCCATTTCCAAAAGGTGACTTGTACTTGAGGGAAAGAGAGAAGAGGGGCAAGGGTCTTACCTTCCATTTCCAAATGGTGACTTGTAGTTTACGGAAAAAGAGGAGAAGGGCAAGGGTCTTTCCATCGATTTCCAAAAGGGGACTTGTACTTGAGGGAAAGAGAGGAGAGAGGCAAGGGTGTTACCTTCCAATTCCAAAAGGTGACTTGTACTTGAGGGAAAGAGAGGAGAGGGGCAAGGGTCTTACCCTCCATTTCCAAACGGCGATTAGTACTTGAGGGAAAGAGAGAAGAGGGGCAAGGGTCTTACCTTCTATTTCCAAACGGCCATTTTTTCTTGAGGGAAAGAGAGGAGAGGTTTAAGGGTCTTACCTTCCATTTCCAAAACGTGACTTGTAGTTTACGGAGAAAGAGGAGAGGGGCAAGGGTCTTACCTTCCATTGCCAACAGGTGACTTGTACTTGAGGGAAAGAGAGGAGAGGGGCAAGGGTCTTACCTTCCATTTCCAAAAAGTGACTTGTACTTGAGGGAAAGAGAGGAGAGTGGCAAGGGTCTTACCTTCCATTTCCAACAGGTGACTTGTACTTGAGGGAAAGAGAGGAGAGGGGCAAGGGTCTTACCTTCCACTTCCAAAGGGTGACTTGTACTTGAGGGAAAGAGAGGAGAGGGGCAAGGGTCTTACCATCCATTTCAAAAAGGTGACTTGTACTTGAGGGAAAGAGAGGAGAGGGGCAAGGGTCTTACCTTCCGTTTCCAAAAGGTGACTTGTACTTGAGAGAAAGAGAGAAGAGGGGCAAGGGTCTTACCTTCCACGTCCAAAAGGTGACTTGTACTTGAGGGAAAGAGAGGAGAGGGGCAAGGGTCTTACCTTCCATTTCCAAAAGGTGACTTGTACTTGAGGGAAAGCGAGGAGAGGGGAAAGGGTCTTACCTTCCATTTCCAAAAGGTGACTTGTACTTGAGGAAAAGAGAAGAGAGGGGCAAGGGTCTTACCTTCCATTTCCAAACAGCAATTAGTACTTGAGGGAAAGAGAGAAGAGGGGCAAGGGTCTTACCTTCCGTTTCCAAAAGGTGACTTGTACTTGAGGGAAAGAGAGGAGAGGGGCAAGGGTCTTACCTTCCATTTCCAAAAGGTGACTTGTACTTGAGGGAAAGAGAGAAGAGGGGCAAGGGTCTTACCTTCCATTTCCAAATGGTGACTTGTAGTTTACGGAAAAAGAGGAGAAGGGCAAGGGTCTTTCCATCGATTTCCAAAAGGGGACTTGTACTTGAGGGAAAGAGAGGAGAGAGGCAAGGGTGTTACCTTCCAATTCCAAAAGGTGACTTGTACTTGAGGGAAAGAGAGGAGAGGGGCAAGGGTCTTACCCTCCATTTCCAAACGGCGATTAGTACTTGAGGGAAAGAGAGAAGAGGGGCAAGGGTCTTACCTTCTATTTCCAAACGGCCATTTTTTCTTGAGGGAAAGAGAGGAGAGGTTTAAGGGTCTTACCTTCCATTTCCAAAACGTGACTTGTAGTTTACGGAGAAAGAGGAGAGGGGCAAGGGTCTTACCTTCCATTGCCAACAGGTGACTTGTACTTGAGGGAAAGAGAGGAGAGGGGCAAGGGTCTTACCTTCCATTTCCAAAAAGTGACTTGTACTTGAGGGAAAGAGAGGAGAGTGGCAAGGGTCTTACCTTCCATTTCCAACAGGTGACTTGTACTTGAGGGAAAGAGAGGAGAGGGGCAAGGGTCTTACCTTCCACTTCCAAAGGGTGACTTGTACTTGAGGGAAAGAGAGGAGAGGGGCAAGGGTCTTACCATCCATTTCAAAAAGGTGACTTGTACTTGAGGGAAAGAGAGGAGAGGGGCAAGGGTCTTACCTTCCATTTCTAAAAGGTGACTTGTACTTGAGGGAAAGAGAGGAGAGGGGCAAGGGTCTTACCTTCCATTTCCAAAAGGTGACTTGTAGTTTACGGAAAAAGAGGAGAGGGGCAAGGGTCTTACCATCCATTTCCAAAAGGGGACTTGTACTTGAGGGAAAGAGAGGAGAGGGGCAAGGGTCTTACCTTCCATTTCAAAAAGGTGACTTGTACTTGAGGGAAAGAGAGAAGAGGGGCAAGGGTCTTACCTTCCATTTCCAAATGGTGACTTGTAGTTTACGGAAAAAGAGGAGAAGGGTAAGGGTCTTACCATCCATTTCCAAAAGGGGACTTGTACTTGAGGGAAAGAGAGGAGAGAGGCAAGGGTCTTACCTTCCAATTCCAAAAGGTGACTTGTACTTGAGGGAAAGAGAGGAGAGGGGCAAGGGTCTTACCTTCCATTTCCAAATGGTGACTTGTAGTTTACGGAAAAAGAGGAGAAGGGCAAGGGTCTTACCATCCATTTCCAAAAGGGGACTTGTACTTGAGGGAAGGAGAGGAGAGGGGCAAGGGTCTTACCTTCCAATTCCAAAAGTTGACTTGTACTTGAGGGAAAGAGAGGAGAGGGGCAAGGGTCTTGCCTTCCATTTCCAACAGGTGACTTGTACTTGAGGGAAAGAGAGGAGAGGGGCAAGGGTCTTACCTTCCATTTCCAAAAGGTGACTTGTACTTGAGGGAAAGAGAGGAGAGGGGCAAGGGTCTTACCTTCCACTTCCAACAGGTTACTTGTACTTGAACCAAAGAGAGGAGAGGGGCAAGGTTCTTACCTTCCATTTCCAAAAGGTGACTTGTACTTGAGGGAAAGAGAGGAGAGGGGCAAGGGTCTTACCTTCCATTTCCAAACGGCCATTTTTACTTGAAGGAAAGAGAGGAGAGGGGCAAGGGTCTTACCTTCCATTTCCAAAAGAAGACTTGTAGTTTACAGAAAAAGAGGAGAGGGGCAAGGGTCCTAACTTCCATATCCAACAGGTGACTTGTACTTGAGGGAAAGAGAGGAGAGGGGCAAGGGTCTTACCTTCCACTTCCAAAAGGTGACTTGTACTTGAGGGAAAGAGAGGAGAGGGGCAAGGGTCTTACCTTCCATTTCCAACAGGTGACTTGTAATTGAGGGAAAGAGAGGAGAGGGGCAAGGGTCTTACCTTCCATTTCCAAAAGGTGACTCGTATTTGAGGGAAAGAGAGAAGAGGGGCAAGGGTCTTACCTTCCATTTCCAAAAGAGGAGTTGTTCTTGAGGGAAAGAGAGGAGAGGGGCAAGGGTCTTACCTTCCATTTCAAAAAGGTGACTTGTACTTGAGGGAAAGAGAGGAGAGGGGCAAGGGTCTTACCTTCCATTTCCAAAAGGTGACTTTTACTTGAAGGAAAGAGAGGAGAGGGGTAAGGGTCTTACGTTCCATTTCCAAAAGGTGACTTGTACTTGAGGGAAAGAGAGGAGAGGGGGAAGGGTCTTACTTTCCATTTCCAAACGGCCATTTTTACTTGAGGGAAAGAGAGGAGAGGGGCAAGGGTCTTACCTTCCTTTTCCAAAAGAAGACTTGTAGTTTACAGAAAAAGAGGAGAGGGGCAAGGGTCTTACCTTCCATTTCCAAAAGGTGACTTGTACTTGAGGGAAAGAGAGGAGAGGGGCAAGGGTCTTAACTTCCATTTCAAAAAGGTGACTTGTATTTGAGGGAAAGAGAGGAGAGGGGCACGGGTCTTACCTTCCATTTCCAAAAAAGGAGTTGTACTTGAGGCAAAGAGAGGAGAGGGGCAAGGATCTTACCTTCCATTTCCAAAAGGTGACTTGTACTTGAGGGAAAGAGAGGAGAGGGGCAAGGGTCTTACCTTCCATTTCAAAAAGGTGACTTGTACTTGAAGGAAAGAGAGGAGAGGGGCAAGGGTCTTACCTTCCAATTCCAAAAGGTGACTTGTACTTGAGGGAAAGAGAGGAGAGGGGCAAGGGTCTTACCCTCCATTTCCAAACGGCGATTAGTACTTGATGGAAAGAGAGAAGAGGGGCAAGGGTCTTACCTTCTATTTCCAAACGGCCATTTTTTCTTGAGGGAAAGAGAGGAGAGGTCTAAGGGTCTTACCTTCCATTTCCAAAACGTGACTTGTTTACGGAGAAAGAGGAGAGGGGCAAGGGTCTTACCTTCCATTTCCAACAGGTGACTTGTACTTGAGGGAAAGAGAGGAGAGGGGCAAGGGTCTTACCTTCCATTTCAAAAAGGTGACTTGTACTTGAGGGAAAGAGAGGAGAGGGGCAAGGGTCTAACCATCCATTTCAAAAAGGTGACTTGTACTTGAAGGAAAGAGAGAAGAGGGGCAAGGGTCTTACCTTCCATTTCCAAAAGGTGACTTGTACTTGAGGGAAAGAGAGGTGAGGGGCAAGGGTCTTACCTTCCATTTCCAAACGGCCATTTTTACTTGAGGGAAAGAGAGGAGAGGGGCAAGGGTCTTACCTTCCATTTCCAAAAGGTGACTTGTACTTTAGGGAAAGAGAGGAGAGGGGCAAGGGTCTTACCTTCCATTTCCAAAAGGTGACTTGTACTTGAGGGAAAGAGAGGAGAGGGGCAAGGGTCTTACCTTCCATTTCCAAAAGGTGACTTGTACTTGAGGGAAAGAGACGAGGGCGGCAAGGGTCTTACCTTCCATTTCCAACAGGTGACTTGTACTTGAGGGAAAGAGAGGAGCGGGGCAAGGGTCTTACCTTCCATTTCCAAAAGGTGACTTGTACTTGAGGGAAAGAGAGGAGAGGGGCAAGGGGCTTACCTTCCATTTCCAAAAGGGGACTTGTGCTTGAGGGAAAGAGAGGAGAGGGGCAAGGGTCTTACCTTCCATTTCCAAAAGGTGACTTGTACTTGAGGGAAAGAGAGGAGATGGGCAAGGGTCTTACCTTCCATTTCCAAAAGGTGACTTGTACTTGAGGCAAAGAGAGAAGAGGGGCAAGGGTCTTACCTTCAACGTCCAAAAGGTAACTTGTACTTGAGGGAAAGAGAGGAGAGGGGCAAGGGTCTTACCTTCCATTTCCAAAAGGTGACTTGTACTTGAGGGAAAGAGAGAAGAGGGGCAAGGGTCTTACCTACCATTTCCAAAAGAGGAGTTGTACTTGAGGCAAAGAGAGGAGAGGGGCAAGGGTCTTACCTTCCATTTCCAAAAGGTGACTTGTACTTGAGGGAAAGAGAGGAGAGGGGCAAGGGTCTTACCTTCCATTTCCAAAAGTTGACTTGTAGTTTACGGAAAAAGAGGAGAGGGGCAAGGGTCTTACCATCCATTTCCAAAAGGGGACTTTTACTTGAGGGAAAGAGAGGAGAGGGGCAAGGGTCTTACCTTCCATTTCCAAAAGGTGACTTGTACTTGAGGGAAAGAGAGGAGAGGGGCAAGGGTCTTACCTTCCATTTCCAACAGGTGACTTGTATTTGAGGGAAAGAGACGAGAGCGGCAAAGGTCTTACCTTCCATTTCCAACAGGTGACTTGTACTTGAGGGAAAGAGAGGAGCGGGGCAAGGGTCTTACCTTCCATTTCCAAAAGGTGACTTGTACTTGACGGAAAGAGAGGAGAGGGGCAAGGGTCTTACCTTCCATTTCCAAAAGGTGACTTGTACTTGAGGGAAAGAGAGGAGAGGGGCAAGGGTCTTACCTTCCATTTCCAAAAGGTGACTTGTACTTGAGGGAAAGAGAGGAGAGGGGCAAGGGTCTTACCTTCCATTTCCAAAAGAGGAGTTGTACTTGAGGGAAAGAGAGGAGAGGGGCAAGGGTCTTACCTTCCATTTCCAAAAGGTGACTTGTACTTGAGGGAAAGAGAGGAGAGGGGCAAGGGTCTTACCTTCCATTTCCAAAAGGTGACTTGTACTTGAGGGAAAGAGAGGAGAGGTGCAAGGGTCTTACCTTCCATTTCAAAAAGGTGACTTGTACTTGAGGGAAAGAGAGGAGAGGGGCAAGGGTCTTACCTTCCATTTCCAAAAGGTTACTTGTACTTGAGGGAAAGACAGGAGAGGGGCAAGGGTCTTACCTTCCGTTTCCAAAAGGTGACTTGTACTTGAGAGAAAGAGAGAAGAGGGGCAAGGGTCTTACCTTCCACGTCCAAAAGGTGACTTGTACTTGAGGGAAAGAGAGCAGAGGGGCAAGGGTCTTAACTTCCATTTCCAAAAGGTGACTTGTACTTGAGGGAAAGAGAGGAGAGTGGCAAGGGTCTTACCTTCCATTTCAAAAAGGTGACTTGTTCTTGTAGGAAAGAGAGGAGAGGGGCAAGGGTCTTACCTTCCATTTCCAAAAGGTGACTTGTACTTGAGGGAAAGAGAGGAGAGGGGCAAGGGTCTTACCTTCCATTTCCAAAAGGTGACTTGTACTTGAGGGAAAGAGAGGAGAGGGGCAAGGGTCTTACCTTCCATTTCTAAAAGGTGACTTGTACTTGAGGGAAAGAGAGGAGAGGGGCAAGGGTCTTACCTTCCATTTCCAAAATGTGAGTTGCAGTTTACGGAAAAAGAGGAGAGGGGCAAGGGTCTTACCATCCATTTCCAAAAGGGGACTTGTACTTGAGGGAAAGAGAGGAGAGGGGCAAGGGTCTTACCTTCCATTTCCAAAAGGTGACTTGTACTTGAGGGAAAGAGAGGAGAGGGGCAAGGGTCTTACCTTCCATTTCCAAACGGCAATTAGTACATGAGGGAAAGAGAGAAGAGGGGCAAGGGTCTTACCTTCCATTTCCAAAAGGTTACTTGTACTTGAGGGAAAGAGAGGAGAGGGGCAAGGGTCTTACCTTCCGTTTCCAAAAGGTGACTTGTACTTGAGAGAAAGAGAGAAGAGGGGCAAGGGTCTTACCTTCCACGTCCAAAAGGTGACTTGTACTTGAGGGAAAGAGAGGAGAGGGGCAAGGGTCTTACCTTCCATTTCCAAAAGGTGACTTGTACTTGAGGGAAAGAGAGGAGAGGGGAAAGGGTCTTACCTTCCATTTCCAAAAGGTGACTTGTACTTGAGGGAAAGAGAAGAGAGGGGCAAGGGTCTTACCTTCCATTTCCAAACAGCAATTAGTACTTGAGGGAAAGAGAGAAGAGGGGCAAGGGTCTTACCTTCCGTTTCCAAAAGGTGACTTGTACTTGAGGGAAAGAGAGGAGAGGGGAAAGGGTCTTACCTTCCATTTCCAAAAGGTGACTTGTACTTGAGGGAAAGAGAGAAGAGGGGTAAGGGTCTTACCTTCCATTTCCAAATGGTGACTTGTAGTTTACGGAAAAAGAGGAGAAGGGCAAGGGTCTTACCTTCCAATTCCAAAAGGTGACTTGTACTTGATGGAAAGAGAGGAGAGGGGCAAGGGTCTTACCCTCCATTTCCAAACGGCGATTAGTACTTGAGGGAAAGAGAGAAGAGGGGCAAGGGTCTTACCTTCTATTTCCAAACGGCCATTTTTTCTTGAGGGAAAGAGAGGAGAGGTTTAAGGGTCTTACCTTCCAGTTCCAAAACGTGACTTGTAGTTTACGGAGAAAGAGGAGAGGGGAGAGGGTCTTACCTTCCATTTCCAAAAGGTGACTTGTATTTGAGGGAAAGAGAGGAGAGGGGCAAGGGTCTTACCTTCCATTTCCAAAAGAGGAGTTGTACTTGAGGCAAAGAGAGGAGAGGGGCAAGGGTCTTACCTTCCATTTCCAAAAGGTTACTTGTACTTGAAGGAAAGAGAGAAGAGGGGCAAGGGTCTTACCTTCCATTTCCAAAAGGTGACTTGTACTTGAGGGAAAGAGAGGTGAGGGGCAAGGGTCTTACCTTCCATTTCCAAACGGCCATTTTTACTTGAGGGAAAGAGAGGAGAGGGGCAAGGGTCTTACCTTCCATTTCCAAAAGGTGACTTGTAGTTTACAGAAAAAGAGGAGAGGGGCAAGGGTCTTAATTTCCATTTCCAAAAGGTGACTTGTACTTGAGGGAAAGAGAGGAGAGGGGCAAGGGTCTTACCTTCCATTTCCAACAGGTGACTTGTACTTGAGGGAAAGAGCGGAGAGCGGCAAGGGTCTTACCTTCCATTTCCAAAAGGTGACTTGTACTTGAGGGAAAGAGAGGAGAGGGGCAAGGGTCTTACCTTCCATTTCCATAAGGTGACTTGTACTTTAGGGAAAGAGATGAGAGGGGCAAGGGTCTTACCTTCCATTTCCAAAAGGTGACTTGTACTTGAGGGAAAGAGAGGAGAGGGGCAAGGGTCTTACCTTCCATTTCCAACAGGTGACTTGTACTTGAGGGAAAGAGACGAGAGCGGCAAGGGTCTTACCTTCCATTTCCAACAGGTGACTTGTACTTGAGGGAAAGAGAGGAGCGGGGAAAGGGTCTTACCTTCCATTTCCAACAGGTGACTTGTACTTCAGGGAAAGAGAGGAGAGGGGCAAGGGTCTTACCTTCCATTTCAAAAAGGTAACTTGTACTTGAGGGAAAGAGAGGAGAGGGGCAAGGGGCTTACCTTCCATTTCCAAAAGGTGACTTGTACTTGAGGGAAAGAGAGGAGAGGGGCAAGGGTCTTACCTTCCATTTCCAAAAGAGGAGTTGTAGTTGAGGCAAAGAGAGGAGAGGGGCAAGGGTCTTACCTTCCATTTCCAAAAGGTGACTTGTACTTGAGGGAAAGAGAGGAGAGGTGCAAGGGTCTTACCTTCCATTTCAAAAAGGTGACTTGTACTTGAGGGAAAGAGAGGAGAGGGGCAAGGGTCTTACCTTCCATTTCCAAAAGGTGACTTGTACTTGAGGGAAAGAGAGGAGAGGGGCAAGGGTCTTACCTTCCATTTCAAAAAGGTGACTTGTACTTGAGGGAAAGAGAGGAGAGGGGCAAGGGTCTTACCTTCCATTTCCAAAAGGTTACTTGTACTTGAGGGAAAGACAGGAGAGGGGCAAGGGTCTTACCTTCCGTTTCCAAAAGGTGACTTGTACTTGAGAGAAAGAGAGAAGAGGGGCAAGGGTCTTACCTTCCACGTCCAAAAGGTGACTTGTACTTGAGGGAAAGAGATGAGAGGGGCAAGGGTCTTACCTTCCATTTCCAAAAGGTGACTTGTACTTGAGGGAAAGCGAGGAGAGGGGAAAGGGTCTTACCTTCCATTTCCAAAAGGTGACTTGTACTTGAGGAAAAGAGAAGAGAGGGGCAAGGGTCTTACCTTCCATTTCCAAACAGCAATTAGTACTTGAGGGAAAGAGAGAAGAGGGGCAAGGGTCTTACCTTCCGTTTCCAAAAGGTGACTTGTACTTGAGGGAAAGAGAGGAGAGGGGCAAGGGTCTTACCTTCCATTTCCAAAAGGTGACTTGTACTTGAGGGAAAGAGAGAAGAGGGGCAAGGGTCTTACCTTCCATTTCCAAATGGTGACTTGTAGTTTACGGAAAAAGAGGAGAAGGGCAAGGGTCTTTCCATCGATTTCCAAAAGGGGACTTGTACTTGAGGGAAAGAGAGGAGAGAGGCAAGGGTGTTACCTTCCAATTCCAAAAGGTGACTTGTACTTGAGGGAAAGAGAGGAGAGGGGCAAGGGTCTTACCCTCCATTTCCAAACGGCGATTAGTACTTGAGGGAAAGAGAGAAGAGGGGCAAGGGTCTTACCTTCTATTTCCAAACGGCCATTTTTTCTTGAGGGAAAGAGAGGAGAGGTTTAAGGGTCTTACCTTCCATTTCCAAAACGTGACTTGTAGTTTACGGAGAAAGAGGAGAGGGGCAAGGGTCTTACCTTCCATTGCCAACAGGTGACTTGTACTTGAGGGAAAGAGAGGAGAGGGGCAAGGGTCTTACCTTCCATTTCCAAAAAGTGACTTGTACTTGAGGGAAAGAGAGGAGAGTGGCAAGGGTCTTACCTTCCATTTCCAACAGGTGACTTGTACTTGAGGGAAAGAGAGGAGAGGGGCAAGGGTTTTACCTTCCACTTCCAAAGGGTGACTTGTACTTGAGGGAAAGAGAGGAGAGGGGCAAGGGTCTTACCATCCATTTCAAAAAGGTGACTTGTACTTGAGGGAAAGAGAGGAGAGGGGCAAGGGTCTTACCTTCCGTTTCCAAAAGGTGACTTGTACTTGAGAGAAAGAGAGAAGAGGGGCAAGGGTCTTACCTTCCACGTCCAAAAGGTGACTTGTACTTGAGGGAAAGAGAGGAGAGGGGCAAGGGTCTTACCTTCCATTTCCAAAAGGTGACTTGTACTTGAGGGAAAGCGAGGAGAGGGGAAAGGGTCTTACCTTCCATTTCCAAAAGGTGACTTGTACTTGAGGAAAAGAGAAGAGAGGGGCAAGGGTCTTACCTTCCATTTCCAAACAGCAATTAGTACTTGAGGGAAAGAGAGAAGAGGGGCAAGGGTCTTACCTTCCGTTTCCAAAAGGTGACTTGTACTTGAGGGAAAGAGAGGAGAGGGGCAAGGGTCTTACCTTCCATTTCCAAAAGGTGACTTGTACTTGAGGGAAAGAGAGAAGAGGGGCAAGGGTCTTACCTTCCATTTCCAAATGGTGACTTGTAGTTTACGGAAAAAGAGGAGAAGGGCAAGGGTCTTTCCATCGATTTCCAAAAGGGGACTTGTACTTGAGGGAAAGAGAGGAGAGAGGCAAGGGTGTTACCTTCCAATTCCAAAAGGTGACTTGTACTTGAGGGAAAGAGAGGAGAGGGGCAAGGGTCTTACCCTCCATTTCCAAACGGCGATTAGTACTTGAGGGAAAGAGAGAAGAGGGGCAAGGGTCTTACCTTCTATTTCCAAACGGCCATTTTTTCTTGAGGGAAAGAGAGGAGAGGTTTAAGGGTCTTACCTTCCATTTCCAAAACGTGACTTGTAGTTTACGGAGAAAGAGGAGAGGGGCAAGGGTCTTACCTTCCATTGCCAACAGGTGACTTGTACTTGAGGGAAAGAGAGGAGAGGGGCAAGGGTCTTACCTTCCATTTCCAAAAAGTGACTTGTACTTGAGGGAAAGAGAGGAGAGTGGCAAGGGTCTTACCTTCCATTTCCAACAGGTGACTTGTACTTGAGGGAAAGAGAGGAGAGGGGCAAGGGTCTTACCTTCCACTTCCAAAGGGTGACTTGTACTTGAGGGAAAGAGAGGAGAGGGGCAAGGGTCTTACCATCCATTTCAAAAAGGTGACTTGTACTTGAGGGAAAGAGAGGAGAGGGGCAAGGGTCTTACCTTCCATTTCTAAAAGGTGACTTGTACTTGAGGGAAAGAGAGGAGAGGGGCAAGGGTCTTACCTTCCATTTCCAAAAGGTGACTTGTAGTTTACGGAAAAAGAGGAGAGGGGCAAGGGTCTTACCATCCATTTCCAAAAGGGGACTTGTACTTGAGGGAAAGAGAGGAGAGGGGCAAGGGTCTTACCTTCCATTTCAAAAAGGTGACTTGTACTTGAGGGAAAGAGAGAAGAGGGGCAAGGGTCTTACCTTCCATTTCCAAATGGTGACTTGTAGTTTACGGAAAAAGAGGAGAAGGGTAAGGGTCTTACCATCCATTTCCAAAAGGGGACTTGTACTTGAGGGAAAGAGAGGAGAGAGGCAAGGGTCTTACCTTCCAATTCCAAAAGGTGACTTGTACTTGAGGGAAAGAGAGGAGAGGGGCAAGGGTCTTACCTTCCATTTCCAAATGGTGACTTGTAGTTTACGGAAAAAGAGGAGAAGGGCAAGGGTCTTACCATCCATTTCCAAAAGGGGACTTGTACTTGAGGGAAGGAGAGGAGAGGGGCAAGGGTCTTACCTTCCAATTCCAAAAGTTGACTTGTACTTGAGGGAAAGAGAGGAGAGGGGCAAGGGTCTTGCCTTCCATTTCCAACAGGTGACTTGTACTTGAGGGAAAGAGAGGAGAGGGGCAAGGGTCTTACCTTCCATTTCCAAAAGGTGACTTGTACTTGAGGGAAAGAGAGGAGAGGGGCAAGGGTCTTACCTTCCACTTCCAACAGGTTACTTGTACTTGAACCAAAGAGAGGAGAGGGGCAAGGTTCTTACCTTCCATTTCCAAAAGGTGACTTGTACTTGAGGGAAAGAGAGGAGAGGGGCAAGGGTCTTACCTTCCATTTCCAAACGGCCATTTTTACTTGAAGGAAAGAGAGGAGAGGGGCAAGGGTCTTACCTTCCATTTCCAAAAGAAGACTTGTAGTTTACAGAAAAAGAGGAGAGGGGCAAGGGTCCTAACTTCCATATCCAACAGGTGACTTGTACTTGAGGGAAAGAGAGGAGAGGGGCAAGGGTCTTACCTTCCACTTCCAAAAGGTGACTTGTACTTGAGGGAAAGAGAGGAGAGGGGCAAGGGTCTTACCTTCCATTTCCAACAGGTGACTTGTAATTGAGGGAAAGAGAGGAGAGGGGCAAGGGTCTTACCTTCCATTTCCAAAAGGTGACTCGTATTTGAGGGAAAGAGAGAAGAGGGGCAAGGGTCTTACCTTCCATTTCCAAAAGAGGAGTTGTTCTTGAGGGAAAGAGAGGAGAGGGGCAAGGGTCTTACCTTCCATTTCAAAAAGGTGACTTGTACTTGAGGGAAAGAGAGGAGAGGGGCAAGGGTCTTACCTTCCATTTCCAAAAGGTGACTTTTACTTGAAGGAAAGAGAGGAGAGGGGTAAGGGTCTTACGTTCCATTTCCAAAAGGTGACTTGTACTTGAGGGAAAGAGAGGAGAGGGGGAAGGGTCTTACTTTCCATTTCCAAACGGCCATTTTTACTTGAGGGAAAGAGAGGAGAGGGGCAAGGGTCTTACCTTCCTTTTCCAAAAGAAGACTTGTAGTTTACAGAAAAAGAGGAGAGGGGCAAGGGTCTTACCTTCCATTTCCAAAAGGTGACTTGTACTTGAGGGAAAGAGAGGAGAGGGGCAAGGGTCTTAACTTCCATTTCAAAAAGGTGACTTGTATTTGAGGGAAAGAGAGGAGAGGGGCACGGGTCTTACCTTCCATTTCCAAAAAAGGAGTTGTACTTGAGGCAAAGAGAGGAGAGGGGCAAGGATCTTACCTTCCATTTCCAAAAGGTGACTTGTACTTGAGGGAAAGAGAGGAGAGGGGCAAGGGTCTTACCTTCCATTTCAAAAAGGTGACTTGTACTTGAAGGAAAGAGAGGAGAGGGGCAAGGGTCTTACCTTCCAATTCCAAAAGGTGACTTGTACTTGAGGGAAAGAGAGGAGAGGGGCAAGGGTCTTACCCTCCATTTCCAAACGGCGATTAGTACTTGATGGAAAGAGAGAAGAGGGGCAAGGGTCTTACCTTCTATTTCCAAACGGCCATTTTTTCTTGAGGGAAAGAGAGGAGAGGTCTAAGGGTCTTACCTTCCATTTCCAAAACGTGACTTGTTTACGGAGAAAGAGGAGAGGGGCAAGGGTCTTACCTTCCATTTCCAACAGGTGACTTGTACTTGAGGGAAAGAGAGGAGAGGGGCAAGGGTCTTACCTTCCATTTCAAAAAGGTGACTTGTACTTGAGGGAAAGAGAGGAGAGGGGCAAGGGTCTAACCATCCATTTCAAAAAGGTGACTTGTACTTGAAGGAAAGAGAGAAGAGGGGCAAGGGTCTTACCTTCCATTTCCAAAAGGTGACTTGTACTTGAGGGAAAGAGAGGTGAGGGGCAAGGGTCTTACCTTCCATTTCCAAACGGCCATTTTTACTTGAGGGAAAGAGAGGAGAGGGGCAAGGGTCTTACCTTCCATTTCCAAAAGGTGACTTGTACTTTAGGGAAAGAGAGGAGAGGGGCAAGGGTCTTACCTTCCATTTCCAAAAGGTGACTTGTACTTGAGGGAAAGAGAGGAGAGGGGCAAGGGTCTTACCTTCCATTTCCAAAAGGTGACTTGTACTTGAGGGAAAGAGACGAGGGCGGCAAGGGTCTTACCTTCCATTTCCAACAGGTGACTTGTACTTGAGGGAAAGAGAGGAGCGGGGCAAGGGTCTTACCTTCCATTTCCAAAAGGTGACTTGTACTTGAGGGAAAGAGAGGAGAGGGGCAAGGGGCTTACCTTCCATTTCCAAAAGGGGACTTGTGCTTGAGGGAAAGAGAGGAGAGGGGCAAGGGTCTTACCTTCCATTTCCAAAAGGTGACTTGTACTTGAGGGAAAGAGAGGAGATGGGCAAGGGTCTTACCTTCCATTTCCAAAAGGTGACTTGTACTTGAGGCAAAGAGAGAAGAGGGGCAAGGGTCTTACCTTCAACGTCCAAAAGGTAACTTGTACTTGAGGGAAAGAGAGGAGAGGGGCAAGGGTCTTACCTTCCATTTCCAAAAGGTGACTTGTACTTGAGGGAAAGAGAGAAGAGGGGCAAGGGTCTTACCTACCATTTCCAAAAGAGGAGTTGTACTTGAGGCAAAGAGAGGAGAGGGGCAAGGGTCTTACCTTCCATTTCCAAAAGGTGACTTGTACTTGAGGGAAAGAGAGGAGAGGGGCAAGGGTCTTACCTTCCATTTCCAAAAGTTGACTTGTAGTTTACGGAAAAAGAGGAGAGGGGCAAGGGTCTTACCATCCATTTCCAAAAGGGGACTTTTACTTGAGGGAAAGAGAGGAGAGGGGCAAGGGTCTTACCTTCCATTTCCAAAAGGTGACTTGTACTTGAGGGAAAGAGAGGAGAGGGGCAAGGGTCTTACCTTCCATTTCCAACAGGTGACTTGTATTTGAGGGAAAGAGACGAGAGCGGCAAAGGTCTTACCTTCCATTTCCAACAGGTGACTTGTACTTGAGGGAAAGAGAGGAGCGGGGCAAGGGTCTTACCTTCCATTTCCAAAAGGTGACTTGTACTTGACGGAAAGAGAGGAGAGGGGCAAGGGTCTTACCTTCCATTTCCAAAAGGTGACTTGTACTTGAGGGAAAGAGAGGAGAGGGGCAAGGGTCTTACCTTCCATTTCCAAAAGGTGACTTGTACTTGAGGGAAAGAGAGGAGAGGGGCAAGGGTCTTACCTTCCATTTCCAAAAGAGGAGTTGTACTTGAGGGAAAGAGAGGAGAGGGGCAAGGGTCTTACCTTCCATTTCCAAAAGGTGACTTGTACTTGAGGGAAAGAGAGGAGAGGGGCAAGGGTCTTACCTTCCATTTCCAAAAGGTGACTTGTACTTGAGGGAAAGAGAGGAGAGGTGCAAGGGTCTTACCTTCCATTTCAAAAAGGTGACTTGTACTTGAGGGAAAGAGAGGAGAGGGGCAAGGGTCTTACCTTCCATTTCCAAAAGGTTACTTGTACTTGAGGGAAAGACAGGAGAGGGGCAAGGGTCTTACCTTCCGTTTCCAAAAGGTGACTTGTACTTGAGAGAAAGAGAGAAGAGGGGCAAGGGTCTTACCTTCCACGTCCAAAAGGTGACTTGTACTTGAGGGAAAGAGAGGAGAGGGGCAAGGGTCTTACCTTCCATTTCCAAAAGGTGACTTGTACTTGAGGGAAAGAAAGGAGAGGGGAAAGGGTCTTATCTTCCATTTCCAAAAGGTGACTTGTACTTGAGGGAAAGAGAAGAGAGGGGCAAGGGTCTTACCTTCCATTTCCAAACAGCAATTAGTACTTGAGGGAAAGAGAGAAGAGGGGCAAGGGTCTTACCTTCCGTTTCCAAAAGGTGACTTGTACTTGAGGGAAAGAGAGGAGAGGGGCAAGGGTCTTACCTTCCATTTCCAAAAGGTGACTTGTACTTGAGGGAAAGAGAGAAGAGGGGCAAGGGTCTTACCTTCCATTTCCAAATGGTGACTTGTAGTTTACGGAAAAAGAGGAGAAGGGCAAGGGTCTTTCCATCCATTTCCAAAAGGGGACTTGTACTTGAGGGAAAGAGAGGAGATAGGCAAGGGTCTTACCTTCCAATTCCAAAAGGTGACTTGTACTTGAGGGAAAGAGAGGAGAGGGGCAAGGGTCTTACCCTCCATTTCCAAACGGCGATTAGTACTTGAGGGAAAGAGAGAAGAGGGGCAAGGGTCTTACCTTCTATTTCCAAACGGCCATTTTTTCTTGAGGGAAAGAGAGGAGAGGTTTAAGGGTCTTACCTTCCATTTCCAAAACGTGACTTGTAGTTTACGGAGAAAGAGGAGAGGGGCAAGGGTCTTACCTTCCATTTCCAACAGGTGACTTGTACTTGAGGGAAAGAGAGGAGAGGGGCAAGGGTCTTACCTTCCATTTCCAAAAGGTGACTTGTACTTGAGGGAAAGAGAGGAGAGGGGCAAGGGTCTAACCATCCATTTCAAAAAGGTGACTTGTACTTGAAGGAAAGAGAGAAGAGGGGCAAGGGTCTTACCTTCCATTTCCAAAAGGTGACTTGTACTTGAGGGAAAGAGAGGTGAGGGGCAAGGGTCTTACCTTCCATTTCCAAACGGCCATTTTTACTTGAGGGAAAGAGAGGAGAGGGGCAAGGGTCTTACCTTCCATTTCCAAAAGGTGACTTGTACTTTAGGGAAAGAGAGGAGAGGGGCAAGGGTCTTACCTTCCATTTCCAAAAGGTGACTTGTACTTGAGGGAAAGAGAGGAGAGGGGCAAGGGTCTTACCTTCCATTTCCAAAAGGTGACTTGTACTTGAGGGAAAGAGACGAGGGCGGCAAGGGTCTTACCTTCCATTTCCAACAGGTGACTTGTACTTGAGGGAAAGAGAGGAGCGGGGCAAGGGTCTTACCTTCCATTTCCAAAAGGTGACTTGTACTTGAGGGAAAGAGAGGAGAGGGGCAAGGGGCTTACCTTCCATTTCCAAAAGGGGACTTGTGCTTCAGGGAAAGAGAGGAGAGGGGCAAGGGTCTTACCTTCCATTTCCAAAAGGTGACTTGTACTTGAGGGAAAGAGAGGAGATGGGCAAGGGTCTTACCTTCCATTTCCAAAAGGTGACTTGTACTTGAGGCAAAGAGAGAAGAGGGGCAAGGGTCTTACCTTCAACGTCCAAAAGGTAACTTGTACTTGAGGGAAAGAGAGGAGAGGGGCAAGGGTCTTAACTTCCATTTCCAAAAGGTGACTTGTACTTGAGGGAAAGAGAGAAGAGGGGCAAGGGTCTTACCTACCATTTCCAAAAGAGGAGTTGTACTTGAGGCAAAGAGAGGAGAGGGGCAAGGGTCTTACCTTCCATTTCCAAAAGGTGACTTGTACTTGAGGGAAAGAGAGGAGAGGGGCAAGGGTCTTACCTTCCATTTCCAAAAGTTGACTTGTAGTTTACGGAAAAAGAGGAGAGGGGCAAGGGTCTTACCATCCATTTCCAAAAGGGGACTTTTACTTGAGGGAAAGAGAGGAGAGGGGCAAGGGTCTTACCTTCCATTTCCAAAAGGTGACTTGTACTTGAGGGAAAGAGAGGAGAGGGGCAAGGGTCTTACCTTCCATTTCCAACAGGTGACTTGTATTTGAGGGAAAGAGAGGAGCGGGGCAAGGGTCTTACCTTCCATTTCCAAAAGGTGACTTGTACTTGACGGAAAGAGAGGAGAGGGGCAAGGGTCTTACCTTCCATTTCCAAAAGGTGACTTGTACTTGAGGGAAAGAGAGGAGAGGGGCAAGGGTCTTACCTTCCATTTCCAAAAGGTGACTTGTACTTGAGGGAAAGAGAGGAGAGGGGCAAGGGTCTTACCTTCCATTTCCAAAAGAGGAGTTGTACTTGAGGGAAAGAGAGGAGAGGGGCAAGGGTCTTACCTTCCATTTCCAAAAGGTGACTTGTACTTGAGGGAAAGAGAGGAGAGGGGCAAGGGTCTTACCTTCCATTTCCAAAAGGTGACTTGTACTTGAGGGAAAGAGAGGAGAGGTGCAAGGGTCTTACCTTCCATTTCAAAAAGGTGACTTGTACTTGAGGGAAAGAGAGGAGAGGGGCAAGGGTCTTACCTTCCATTTCCAAAAGGTTACTTGTACTTGAGGGAAAGACAGGAGAGGGGCAAGGGTCTTACCTTCCGTTTCCAAAAGGTGACTTGTACTTGAGAGAAAGAGAGAAGAGGGGCAAGGGTCTTACCTTCCACGTCCAAAAGGTGACTTGTACTTGAGGGAAAGAGAGGAGAGGGGCAAGGGTCTTACCTTCCATTTCCAAAAGGTGACTTGTACTTGAGGGAAAGAAAGGAGAGGGGAAAGGGTCTTATCTTCCATTTCCAAAAGGTGACTTGTACTTGAGGGAAAGAGAAGAGAGGGGCAAGGGTCTTACCTTCCATTTCCAAACAGCAATTAGTACTTGAGGGAAAGAGAGAAGAGGGGCAAGGGTCTTACCTTCCGTTTCCAAAAGGTGACTTGTACTTGAGGGAAAGAGAGGAGAGGGGCAAGGGTCTTACCTTCCATTTCCAAAAGGTGACTTGTACTTGAGGGAAAGAGAGAAGAGGGGCAAGGGTCTTACCTTCCATTTCCAAATGGTGACTTGTAGTTTACGGAAAAAGAGGAGAAGGGCAAGGGTCTTTCCATCCATTTCCAAAAGGGGACTTGTACTTGAGGGAAAGAGAGGAGATAGGCAAGGGTCTTACCTTCCAATTCCAAAAGGTGACTTGTACTTGAGGGAAAGAGAGGAGAGGGGCAAGGGTCTTACCCTCCATTTCCAAACGGCGATTAGTACTTGAGGGAAAGAGAGAAGAGGGGCAAGGGTCTTACCTTCTATTTCCAAACGGCCATTTTTTCTTGAGGGAAAGAGAGGAGAGGTTTAAGGGTCTTACCTTCCATTTCCAAAACATGACTTGTAGTTTACGGAGAAAGAGGAGAGGGGCAAGGGTCTTACCTTCCATTTCCAACAGGTGACTTGTACTTGAGGGAAAGAGAGGAGAGGGTCAAGGGTCTTACCTTCCATTTCCAAAAAGTGACTTGTACTTGAGGGAAAGAGAGGAGAATGGCAAGGGTCTTACCTTCCATTTCCAACAGGTGACTTGTACTTGAGGGAAAGAGAGGAGAGGGGCAAGGGTCTTACCTTCCATTTCCAAAGGGTGACTTGTACTTGAGGGAAAGAGAGGAGAGGGGCAAGGGTCTTACCATCCATTTCAAAAAGGTGACTTGTACTTGAGGGAAAGAGAGGAGAGGGGCAAGGGTCTTACCTTCCATTTCTAAAAGGTGACTTGTACTTGAGGGAAAGAGAGGAGAGGGGCAAGGGTCTTACCTTCCATTTCCAAAAGGTGACTTGTAGTTTACGGAAAAAGAGGAGAGGGGCAAGGGTCTTACCATCCATTTCCAAAAGGGGAGTTGTACTTGAGGGAAAGAGAGGAGAGGGGCAAGGGTCTTACCTTCCATTTCAAAAAGGTGACTTGTACTTGAGGGAAAGAGAGAAGAGGGGCAAGGGTCTTACCTTCCATTTCCAACAGGTGACTTGTACTTGAGGGAAAGAGAGGAGCGGGGCAAGGGTCTTACCTTCCATTTCCAAAAGGTGACTTGTACTTGACGGAAAGAGAGGAGAGGGGCAAGGGTCTTACCTTCCATTTCAAAAAGGTGACTTGTACTTGAGGGAAAGAGAGGAGAGGGGCAAGGGTCTTACCTTCCATTTCCAAAAGGTGACTTGTACTTGAGGGAAAGAGAGGAGAGGGGCAAGGGTCTTACCTTCCATTTCCAAAAGAGGAGTTGTACTTGAGGGAAAGAGAGGAGAGGGGCAAGGGTCTTACCTTCCATTTCCAAAAGGTGACTTGTACTTGAGGGAAAGAGAGGAGAGGGGCAAGGGTCTTACCTTCCATTTCCAAAAGGTGACTTGTACTTGAGGGAAAGAGAGGAGAGGTGCAAGGGTCTTACCTTCCATTTCAAAAAGGTGACTTGTACTTGAGGGAAAGAGAGGAGAGGGGCAAGGGTCTTACCTTCCATTTCCAAAAGGTTACTTGTACTTGAGGGAAAGAGAGGAGAGGGGCAAGGGTCTTACCTTCCGTTTCCAAAAGGTGACTTGTACTTGAGAGAAAGAGAGAAGAGGGGCAAGGGTCTTACCTTCCACGTCCAAAAGGTGACTTGTACTTGAGGGAAAGAGAGGAGAGGGGCAAGGGTCTTACCTTCCATTTCCAAAAGGTGACTTGTACTTGAGGGAAAGAGAGGAGAGGGGAAAGGGTCTTACCTTCCATTTCCAAAAGGTGACTTGTACTTGAGGGAAAGAGAAGAGAGGGGCAAGGGTCTTACCTTCCATTTCCAAACAGCAATTAGTACTTGAGGGAAAGAGAGAAGAGGGGCAAGGGTCTTACCTTCCGTTTCCAAAAGGTGACTTGTACTTGAGGGAAAGAGAGGAGAGGGGCAAGGGTCTTACCTTCCATTTCCAAAACGTGACTTGTACTTGAGGGAAAGAGAGAAGAGGGGCAAGGGTCTTACCTTCCATTTCCAAATGGTGACTTGTAGTTTACGGAAAAAGAGGAGAAGGGCAAGGGTCTTTCCATCCATTTCCAAAAGGGGACTTGTACTTGAGGGAAAGAGAGGAGATAGGCAAGGGTCTTACCTTCCAATTCCAAAAGGTGACTTGTACTTGAGGGAAAGAGAGGAGAGGGGCAAGGGTCTTACCCTCCATTTCCAAACGGCGATTAGTACTTGAGGGAAAGAGAGAAGAGGGGCAAGGGTCTTACCTTCTATTTCCAAACGGCCATTTTTTCTTGAGGGAAAGAGAGGAGAGGTTTAAGGGTCTTACCTTCCATTTCCAAAACGTGACTTGTAGTTTACGGAGAAAGAGGAGAGGGGCAAGGGTCTTACCTTCCATTTCCAACAGGTGACTTGTACTTGAGGGAAAGAGAGGAGAGGGGCAAGGGTCTTACCTTCCATTTCCAAAAAGTGACTTGTACTTGAGGGAAAGAGAGGAGAGTGGCAAGGGTCTTACCTTCCATTTCCAACAGGTGACTTGTACTTGAGGGAAAGAGAGGAGAGGGGCAAGGGTCTTACCTTCCATTTCCAAAGGGTGACTTGTACTTGAGGGAAAGAGAGGAGAGGGGCAAGGGTCTTACCATCCATTTCAAAAAGGTGACTTGTACTTGAGGGAAAGAGAGGAGAGGGGCAAGGGTCTTACCTTCCATTTCTAAAAGGTGACTTGTACTTGAGGGAAAGAGAGGAGAGGGGCAAGGGTCTTACCTTCCATTTCCAAAAGGTGACTTGTAGTTTACGGAAAAAGAGGAGAGGGGCAAGGGTCTTACCTTCCATTTCCAAAAGGGGAGTTGTACTTGAGGGAAAGAGAGGAGAGGGGCAAGGGTCTTACCTTCCATTTCAAAAAGGTGACTTGTACTTGAGGGAAAGAGAGAAGAGGGGCAAGGGTCTTACCTTCCATTTCCAAATGGTGACTTGTAATTGAGGGAAAGAGAGGAGAGGGGCAAGGGTCTTACCTTCCATTTCCAAAAGGTGACTCGTACTTGAGGGAAAGAGAGAAGAGGGGCAAGGGTCTTACCTTCCATTTCCAAAAGAGGAGTTGTTCTTGAGGGAAAGAGAGGAGAGGGGCAAGGGTCTTACCTTCCATTTCAAAAAGGTGACTTGTACTTGAGGGAAAGAGAGGAGAGGGGCAAGGGTCTTACCTTCCATTTCCAAAAGAAGACTTCTAGTTTACAGAAAAAGAGGAGAGGGGCAAGGGTATTACCTTCCATTTCCAAAAGGTGACTTTTACTTGAAGGAAAGAGAGGAGAGGGGTAAGGGTCTTACGTTCCATTTCCAAAAGGTGACTTGTACTTGAGGGAAAGAGAGGAGAGGGGGAAGGGTCTTACTTTCCATTTCCAAACGGCCATTTTTACTTGAGGGAAAGAGAGGAGAGAGGCAAGGGTCTTACCTTCCTTTTCCAAAAGAAGACTTGTAGTTTACAGAAAAAGAGGAGAGGGGCAAGGGTCTTACCTTCCATTTCCAAAAGGTGACTTGTACTTGAGGGAAAGAGAGGAGAGGGGCAAGGGTCTTAACTTCCATTTCAAAAAGGTGACTTGTACTTGAGGGAAAGAGAGGAGAGGGGCAAGGGTCTTACCTTCCATTTCCAAAAAAGGAGTTGTACTTGAGGCAAAGAGAGGAGAGGGGCAAGGATCTTACCTTCCATTTCCAAAAGGTGACTTGTACTTGAGGGAAAGAGAGGAGAGGGGCAAGGGTCTTACCTTCCATTTCAAAAAGGTGACTTGTACTTGAAGGAAAGAGAGGAGAGGGGCAAGGGTCTTACCTTCCAATTCCAAAAGGTGACTTGTACTTGAGGGAAAGAGAGGAGAGGGGCAAGGGTCTTACCCTCCATCTCCAAACGGCGATTAGTACTTGAGGGAAAGAGAGAAGAGGGGCAAGGGTCTTACCTTCTATTTCCAAACGGCCATTTTTTCTTGAGGGAAAGAGAGGAGAGGTCTAAGGGTCTTAGCTTCCATTTCCAAAACGTGACTTGTAGTTTACGGAGAAAGAGGAGAGGGGCAAGGGTCTTACCTTCCATTTCCAACAGGTGACTTGTACTTGAGGGAAAGAGAGGAGAGGGGCAAGGGTCTTACCTTCCATTTCAAAAAGGTGACTTGTACTTGAGGGAAAGAGAGGAGAGCGGCAAGGGTCTAACCATCCATTTCAAAAAGGTGACTTGTACTTGAAGGAAAGATAGAAGAGGGGCAAGGGTCTTACCTTCCATTTCCAAAAGGTGACTTGTACTTGAGGGAAAGAGAGGTGAGGGGCAAGGGTCTTACCTTCCATTTCCAAACGGCCATTTTTACTTGAGGGAAAGAGAGGAGAGGGGCAAGGGTCTTACCTTCCATTTCCAAAAGAAGACTTGTAGTTTGCAGAAAAAGAGGAGAGGGGCAAGGGTCTTAACTTCCATTTCCAAAAGGTGACTTGTACTTGAGGGAAAGAGAGGAGAGGGGCAAGGGTCTTACCTTCCATTTCCAACAGGTGACTTGTACTTGAGGGAAAGAGCGGAGAGCGGCAAGGGTCTTACCTTCCATTTCCAAAAGGTGACTTGTACTTGAGGGAAAGAGAGGAGAGGGGCAAGGGTCTTACCTTCCATTTCCAAAAGGTGACTTGTACTTTAGGGAAAGAGAGGAGAGGGGCAAGGGTCTTACCTTCCATTTCCAAAAGTTGACTTGTACTTGAGGGAAAGAGAGGAGAGGGGCAAGGGTCTTACCTTCCATTTCCAAAAGGTGACTTGTACTTGAGGGAAAGAGAGGATAGGGGAAAGGGTCTTACCTTCCATTTCTAACAGGTGACTTGTACTTGAGGGAAAGAGAGGAGAGGGGCAAGGGTCTTACCTTCCATTTCCAAACAGCAATTAGTACTTGAGGGAAAGACAGAAGAGGGGCAAGGGTCTTACCTTCCGTTTCAAAAAGGTGACTTGTACTTGAGGGAAAGAGAGGAGAGGGGCAAGGGTCTTACCTTCCATTTCAAAAAGGTGACTTGTACGTGAGGGAAGGAGAGGAGAGGGGCCAGGGTCTTACCTTCCATTTCCAAAAGGTGAATTGTACTTGAGGGAAAGAGAGAAGAGGGGCAAGGGTCTTACCTTCCATTTCCAAAAGAAGACTTGTAGTTTACAGAAAAAGAGGAGAGGGGCACGGGTCTTAACTTCCATTTCCAACAGGTGACTTGTACTTGAGGGAAAGAGAGGAGAGGGGTAAGGGTCTTACCTTCTATTTCCAACAGGTGACTTGTACTTGAGGGAAAGAGAGGAGAGGGGCAAGGGTCTTACCTTCCATTTCCAAATGGTGACTTGTACTTTAGGGAAAGAGAGGAGAGGGGCAAGGGTCTTAACTTCCATTTCCAAAAGTTGACTTGTACTTGAGGGAAAGAGAGGAGAGGGGAAAGGGTCTTACCTTCCATTTCCAAAAGGTGACTTGTACTTGAGGGAAAGAGAAGAGAGGGGCAAGGGTCTTACCTTCCATATCCAACAGGTGACTTGTACTTGAGGGAAAGAGAGGAGAGGGGCAAGGGTCTTTCCTTCCATTTCCAAAAGGGGACTTGTACTTGAGGGAAAGAGAGGAGAGGAGCAAGGGTCTTACCTTCCATTTCCAAATGTGACTTGTACTTGAGGGAAAGAGAGGAGAGGGGCAAGCGACATACCTTCCATTTCCAAAAGGTGACTTGTACTTGAGGGAAAGGGAGGAGATGGGCAAGGGTCTTACCTTCTATTTCCAAACGGCCATTTGTACTTGAGGTAAAAACAGGAGCGGGGCAAGGGTATTACCTTCCATTTCCAAATGGTGACTTGTACTTGAGGGAAAGAGAGGAGATGGGCAAGGGTCTTACCTTCAATTTCCAAAAGGTGACTTGTACTTGAGGGAAAGTGAGAAGAGGGGCAAGGGTATCACCTTCAACGTCCAAAAGGTGACTTGTACTTGAGGGAAAGAGAGGAGAGGGGTAAGGGTCTTATCTTCCATTTCCAACAGGTGACTTGTACTTGAGGGAAAGAGAGGAGAGGGGCAAGGGTCTTACCTTCCATTTCCAAAAGAGGAGTTGTACTTGAGGGAAAGAGAGGAGAGGGGCAAGGGTCTTACATTTCATTCCCAAAAGGTGACTTGTACTTGAGGGAAAGAGAGGAGAGGGGCAAGGGTCTTACCTTCCATTTCAAAAAGGTGACTTGTACTTGAGGGAAAGAGAGGAGAGGGGCAAGGGTCTTACCTTCAATTTCCAAAAGGTGACTCGTACTAGAGGGAAATAGAGGAGAGGGGCAAGGGTCTTACCTTCCATTTCCAAAAGAGGAGTCGTACTTGAGGGAAAGAGAGGAGAGGGGCAAGGGTCTTACCTTCCATTTCCAAAAGGTAACTTGTACTTGAGGGAAAGAGAGGAGAGGGGCAAGGGTCTTACCTTCCATTTCCAAAAGGTGACTTGTACTTGAGGGAAAGAGAGGAGAGGGGCAAGGGTCTTACCTTCCATTTCCAAAAGGTAACTTGTACTTGAGGGAAAGAGAGGAGAGGGGCAAGGGTCTTACCTTCCATTTCCAAAAGGTGACTTGTACTTGATGGAAAGAGAAGAGAGGGGCAAGGGTCTTACCTTCCATTTCCATACAGCAATTAGTACTTGAGGGAAAGAGAGGAGAGGGGCAAGGGTCTTACCTTCCATTTCCAAGCGGCCACTTTTTCTTGAGGGAAAGAGAGGAGAGGGGCAAGGGTCTTACCTTCCATTTCCAAAAGAAGACTTGTAGTTTACAGAAAACGAGGAGAGGGGCAAGGGTCTTAACTTCCATTTCCAACAGGTGACATGTACTTGAGGGAAAGAGAGGAGAGGGGTAAGGGTCTTACCTTCCATTTCCAACAGGTGACTTGTACTTGAGGGAAAGAGAGGAGAGGGGCAAGGGTCTTACCTTCCACTTCCAAAAGGTGACTTGTACTTGTGGGAAAGAGGGGAGAGGGGCAAGGGTCTTACCTCCCATTTCCAAAAGGTGACTTGTACTTGAGGGAAAGAGAGGAGAGGGGCAAGGGTCTTACCTTTCATTTCCAAAAGGTGACTAGTATTGAGGGAAAGAGAGAAGAGCGACAAGGGTCTTACCTTCCATTTCCAAAAGAGGAGTTGTACTTGAGGGAAAGAGAGGAGAGGGGCAAGGGTCTTACCTTCCATTTCCAAAAGGTGACTTGTACTTGAGGGAAAGAGAGGAGATGGGCAAGGGTCTTACCTTCCATTTCCAAACGGCTATTTTTTCTTGAGGGAAAGAGAGGAGAGTTTTAAGGGTCTTACCTTCCATTTCCAAAAGGTGACTTGTAGTTTACGTAAAAACAGGAGAGGGGCAAGTGTCTTACCTTCCATTTCCAAAAGGTGACTTGTACTTGAGGGAAAGAGAGGAGAGGGGTAAGGGTCTTACCTTCCATATCCAACAGGTGACTTGTACTTGAGGGAAAGAGAGGAGAGGGGCAAGGGTCTTTCCTTCCATTTCCAAAAGGTGACTTGTACTTGAGGGAAAGAGAGGAGAGGGGCAAGGATCTTACCTTCCATTTCCAACAGGTGACTTGTACTTGAGGGAAAGAGAGGAGAGGGGCAAGGGTCTTACCTTCCATTTCCAAAAGGTGACTTGTACTTGAGGGAAAGAGAGGAGAGGGGCAAGGGTCCTACTTTTCATTTCCAAAAGGTGACTTGTACTTGAGGGAAAGAGAGGAGAGGGGCAAGGGTCTTACCTTCCATTTCAAAAAGGTGACTTGTACTTGAATGAAAGAGAGGAGAGGGGCAAGGGTCTTACCTTCCATTTCCAAAAGGTGACTTGTACTTGAGGGAAAGAGAGGAGAGGGGCAAGGGTCTTACCTTCCATTTCCAAAAGGTAACTTGTACTTGAGGGAAAGAGAGGAGAGGGGAAAGGGTCTTACCTTCCATTTCCAAAAGGTGACTTGTACTTGACGGAAAGAGAGGAGAGGGGCAAGGGTCTTACCTTCCATTTCCGTACAGCAATTAGTACTTGAGGGAAAGAGAGAAGAGGGGCAAGGGTCTTACCTTCCGTTTCCAAAAGGTGACTTGTACTTGAGGGAAAGAGAGGAGAGGGGCAAGGGTCTTACCTTCCATTTCAAAAAGGTGACTTGTACTTGAGGGAAGGAGAGGAGAGGGGCAAGGGTCTTACCTTCCGTTTCCAAAAGGTGACATGTACTTGAGGGAAAGAGAGAAGAGGGGCAGGAGTCTTACCTTCCATTTCCAAATGGTGACTTGTAGTTTACGGAAAAAGAGGAGAGGGGCAAGGGTCTTACCATCCATTTGCAATAGGGGACTTGTACTTGACGTGAAGAAAGGAGAGGGGCAAGGGTCTTACCTTCCAATTCCAAAAGGTGACTTGTACTTGAGGGAAAGAGAGGAGAGGGGCAAGGGTCTTACCCTCCATTTCCAAACGGCGATTAGTATTTGAGGGAAAGAGAGAAGAGGGGCAAGGGTCTTACCTTCTATTTCCAAACGGCCATTTGTACTTGAGGTAAAGACAGGAGAGGGGCAAGGGTCTTACCTTCCGTTTCCAAAAGGTTACTTGTACTTGAGGGAAAGAGAGAAGAGGGGCAAGGGTCTTACCTTCCACGTCCAAAAGGTGACTTGCACATGACGGAAAGAGAGGAGAGGGGCAAGGGTCTTACCTTCCATTTCCAACAGGTGACTTGTACTTGAGTGAAAGAGAGGAGAGGGGCAAGGGTCTTACCTTCCATTTCCAAAAGGTGACTTGTACTTGAGGGAAAGAGAGGAGAGGGGCAAGGGTCTTACCTTCCATTTCCAAAAGGTGACTTGTACTTGAAGGAAAGAGAGGGGAGGGGCAAGGGTCTTACCTTCCATTTCCAAAAGGTGACTTGTACTTGAGGGAAAGAGAGGAGAGGGGCAAGGGTCTTACCTTCCATTTCCAAACGGCCACTTTTACTTGAGGGAAAGAGAGGAGAGGGGCAAGGCTCTTACCTTCCATTTCCAAAAGAAGACTTGTAGTTTACAGAAAAAGAGGAGAGGGGCAAGGGTCTTAACTTCCATTTCCAACAGGTGACATGTAATTGAGGGAAAGAGAGGAGAGGGGTAAGGGTCTTACCTTCCATTTCCAAAAGGTGACTTGTACTTGAGGGAAAGAGAGGAGAGGGGCAAGGGTCTCACCTTCCACTTCCAAATGGTGACTTGTACTTGTGGGAAAGAGGGGAGAGGGGTAAGGGTCTTACCTCCCATTTCCAAAAGGTGACTTGTACTTGAGGGAAAGAGAGGAGAGGGGCAAGGGTCTTACCTTTCATTTCCAAAAGGTGACTTGTACTTGAGGGAAAGAGAGAAGAGCGGCAAGGGTCTTACCTTCCATTTCCAAAAGAGGAGTTGTACTTGAGGGAAAGAGAGGAGAGGGGCAAGGGTCTTACCTTCCATTTCCAAAAGGTGACTTGTACTTGAGGGAAAGAGAGGAGATGGGCAAGGGTCTTACCTTCCATTTCCAAACGGCCATTTTTTCTTGAGGGAAAGAGAGGAGAGTTTTAAGGGTCTTACCTTCCATTTCCAAAAGGTGACTTGTAGTTTACGTAAAAACAGGAGAGGGGCAAGGGTCTTACCTTCCATTTCCAACCGGAGACTTTTACTTTAGGGAAAGAGAGGAGAGGGGTAAGGGTCTTACCTTCCATATCCAACAGGTGACTTGTACTTGAGGGTAAGAGAGGAGAGGGGCAAGGGTCTTTCCTTCCATTTCCAAAAGGTGACTTGTACTTGAGGGAAAGAGAGGAGATGGGCAAGGGTCTTACCTCCCATTTCCAAAAGGTGACTTGTACTTGAGGGAAAGAGAGAAGAGTTGCAAGGGTCTCACCTTCAACGTCCAAAAGGTGACTTATACTTGAGGGAAAGAGAGGAGAGGGGCAAGGATCTTACCTTCCATTTCCAACAGGTGACTTGTACTTGAGGGAAAGAGAGGAGAGGGGCAAGGGTCTTACCTTCCATTTCCAAAAGGTGACATGTACTTGAGGGAAAGAGAGAAGAGGGGCAGGAGTCTTACCTTCCATTTCCAAATGGTGACTTGTAGTTTACGGAAAAAGAGGAGAGGGGCAAGGGTCTTACCATCCATTTGCAATAGGGGACTTGTACTTGACGTGAAGAAAGGAGAGGGGCAAGGGTCTTACCTTCCAATTCCAAAAGGTGACTTGTACTTGAGGGAAAGAGAGGAGAGGGGCAAGGGTCTTACCCTCCATTTCCAAACGGCGATTAGTATTTGAGGGAAAGAGAGAAGAGGGGCAAGGGTCTTACCTTCTATTTCCAAACGGCCATTTGTACTTGAGGTAAAGACAGGAGAGGGGCAAGGGTCTTACCTTCCGTTTCCAAAAGGTTACTTGTACTTGAGGGAAAGAGAGAAGAGGGGCAAGGGTCTTACCTTCCACGTCCAAAAGGTGACTTGCACATGACGGAAAGAGAGGAGAGGGGCAAGGGTCTTACCTTCCATTTCCAACAGGTGACTTGTACTTGAGTGAAAGAGAGGAGAGGGGCAAGGGTCTTACCTTCCATTTCCAAAAGGTGACTTGTACTTGAGGGAAAGAGAGGAGAGGGGCAAGGGTCTTACCTTCCATTTCCAAAAGGTGACTTGTACTTGAAGGAAAGAGAGGGGAGGGGCAAGGGTCTTACCTTCCATTTCCAAAAGGTGACTTGTACTTGAGGGAAAGAGAGGAGAGGGGCAAGGGTCTTACCTTCCATTTCCAAACGGCCACTTTTACTTGAGGGAAAGAGAGGAGAGGGGCAAGGCTCTTACCTTCCATTTCCAAAAGAAGACTTGTAGTTTACAGAAAAAGAGGAGAGGGGCAAGGGTCTTAACTTCCATTTCCAACAGGTGACATGTAATTGAGGGAAAGAGAGGAGAGGGGTAAGGGTCTTACCTTCCATTTCCAAAAGGTGACTTGTACTTGAGGGAAAGAGAGGAGAGGGGCAAGGGTCTCACCTTCCACTTCCAAATGGTGACTTGTACTTGTGGGAAAGAGGGGAGAGGGGTAAGGGTCTTACCTCCCATTTCCAAAAGGTGACTTGTACTTGAGGGAAAGAGAGGAGAGGGGCAAGGGTCTTACCTTTCATTTCCAAAAGGTGACTTGTACTTGAGGGAAAGAGAGAAGAGCGGCAAGGGTCTTACCTTCCATTTCCAAAAGAGGAGTTGTACTTGAGGGAAAGAGAGGAGAGGGGCAAGGGTCTTACCTTCCATTTCCAAAAGGTGACTTGTACTTGAGGGAAAGAGAGGAGATGGGCAAGGGTCTTACCTTCCATTTCCAAACGGCCATTTTTTCTTGAGGGAAAGAGAGGAGAGTTTTAAGGGTCTTACCTTCCATTTCCAAAAGGTGACTTGTAGTTTACGTAAAAACAGGAGAGGGGCAAGGGTCTTACCTTCCATTTCCAACCGGAGACTTTTACTTGAGGGAAAGAGAGGAGAGGGGTAAGGGTCTTACCTTCCATATCCAACAGGTGACTTGTACTTGAGGGTAAGAGAGGAGAGGGGCAAGGGTCTTTCCTTCCATTTCCAAAAGGTGACTTGTACTTGAGGGAAAGAGAGGAGATGGGCAAGGGTCTTACCTCCCATTTCCAAAAGGTGACTTGTACTTGAGGGAAAGAGAGAAGAGTTGCAAGGGTCTCACCTTCAACGTCCAAAAGGTGACTTATACTTGAGGGAAAGAGAGGAGAGGGGCAAGGATCTTACCTTCCATTTCCAACAGGTGACTTGTACTTGAGGGAAAGAGAGGAGAGGGGCAAGGGTCTTACCTTCCATTTCCAAAAGGTGACTTGTACTTGAGGGAAAGAGAGGAGAGGGGCAAGGGTCCTACTTTTCATTTCCAAAAGGTGACTTGTACTTGAGGGAAAGAGAGGAGAGGGGCAAGGGTCTTACCTTCCATTTCAAAAAGGTGACTTGTACTTGAAGGAAAGAGAGGAGAGGGGCAAGGGTCTTACCTTCCATTTCCAAAAGGTAACTCGTACTTGAGGGAAAGAGAGGAGAGGGGCAAGGGTCTTACCTTCCATTTCCAAAAGAGGAGTTTTACTTGAGGGAAAGAGAGGAGAGGGGCAAGAGTCTTACCTTCCATTTCCAAAAGGGGACTTGTACTTGAGGGAAAGAGAGGAGAGTGGCAAGGGTCTTACCTTCCATTTCCAAACAGCAATTAATACTTGAGGGAAAAAGAGAAGAGGGGGAAGAGTCTTACCTTCCATTTCCAAACGGCCATTTGTACTTGAGGGAAAGACAGGAGAGGGGCAAGGGTCTTACCTTCCGTTTCCAAAAGGTGACTTCTACTTGCGAGAAAGAGAGGAGAGGGGCAAGGGTCTTACCTTCCATTTCAAAAAGGTGACTTGTACTTGAGGGAAAGAGAGGAGAGGGGCAAGGGTCTTACCTTCCACTTCCAAAAGGTGACTTGTACTTGAGGGAAAGAGAGGAGAGGGGCAAGGGTCTTACCTTCCATTTCCAAAAGGTGAATTGTACTTGAGGGAAAGAGAGGAGAGGGGCAAGGGTCTTACCTTCCACTTCCAAATGGTGACCTGTAGTTTACGGAAAAAGAGGAGAGGGGCAAGGGTCTTACCTTCCATTTCCAAAAGGTGACTTGTACTTGAGGGAAAGAGAGGAGAGGGGCAAGGGTCTTACCTTCCATTTCCAAAAGGTGACTTGTACTTGAGGGAAAGAGAGGAGAGGGGCAAGGGTCTTACCTTCCATTTCCAAAACGTGACTTGTAGTTTACGGAAAAAGAGGAGAGGGGCAAGGGTCTTACCTTCCATTTCCAAAAGGGGACTTGTACTTGAGGGAAAGAGAGGAGAGGGGCAAGGGTCTTACCTTCCATTTCCAAAAGGTGACTTGCACTTGAGAGAAAGAGAGAAGAGGGGCAAGTGTCTTACCTTCCATTTTCAACAGGTGACTTGTACTTGAGGGAAAGAGAGGAGAGGGGCAAGGGTCTTACCTTCCATTTCCAAAAGGTGACTTGTACTTGAGGGAAAGAGAGGAGAGGGGCAAGGGTCTTACCTTCCATTTCCAAAAGGTGACTTGCACTTGAGGGAAAGAGAGGAGAGTGGCAAGCGTCTTACCTTCCATTTCCAAAAGAGGAGTTGTACTTGAGGGAAAGAGATGAGAGGGGCAAGGGTCTTACCTTCCATTTCCAAAAGGTGACTTGTACTTGAGGGAAAGAGAGGAGAGGGGCAAGGGTCTTACCTTCCATTTCCAAAAGAGGAGTTGTACGTGAGCGCAAGAGAGAAGAGGGGCAAGGGTCTTACCTTCCACGTCCAAATGGTGACTTGTTCTTGAGGGAAAGAGAGGAGAGGGGCAAGGGTCTTACCTTCCATTTCCAAAAGGTGACTTGTACTTGAGGGAAAGAGAGGAGAGGGGCAAGGGTCTTACCTTCCATTTCCAAAAGAGGAGTTGTAATTGAGGGAAAGAGAGGAGAGGGGCAAGGGTCTTACCTTCCATTTCCAAAAGGTGACTTGAACTTGAGGGAAAGAGAGGAGAGGGGCAAGGGTCTTACCTTCCATTTCCAAAAGGTGAATTGTACTTGAGGGAAAGAGAGGAGAGGGGCAAGGGTCTTACCTTCCATTTCCAAAAGAGGAGTTGTACTTGAGGGAAAGAGAGGAGAGGGGCAAGGGTCTTACCTTCCATTTCCAAAAGGTGACTTGTACTTGAGGGAAAGAGAGGAGAGGGGCAAGGGTCTTACCTTCCACTTCCAAAAGGTGACTTGTACTTGAGGGAAAGAAAGGAGAGGGGCAAGGGTCTTACCTTCCATAACCAAAAGAGGAGCTGTACTTGAGGGAAAGAGATGAGAGGGGCAAGGGTCTTACCTTCCATTTCCAAAAGGGGACTTGTACTTGAGGGAAAGAGAGGAGATAGGCAAGGGTCTTACCTTCCATTTCCAAAAGGTGACTTGTACTTGAGGGAAAGAGAGGAGAGGGGCAAGGGTCTTAAGTTCCATTTCTAAAAGGTGACTTGTACTTGAGGGAAAGAGAGGAGAGGGGCAAGGGTCTTACCTTCCATTTCCAAAAGGTGACTTGTACTTGAGGGAAAGAGAGGAGAGGGGCAAGGGTCTTACCTTCCATTTCCAAAAGAGGAGATGTACTTGAGGCAAAGAGAGGAGAGGGGCAAGGGTCTTACCTTCCATTTCCAAAAGGTGACTTGTACTTGAGGGAAAGAGAGGAGAGAGGCAAGGGTCTTACCTTCCATTTCTAAAAGGTGACTTGTACTTGAGGGAAAGAGAGGAGAGGGGCAAGGGTCTTACCTTCCATTTCCAAAAGAGGAGTTGTACTTGAGGGAAAGAGAGGAGAGGGGCAAGGGTCTTACCTCCCATTTCCAAAAGGTGACTTGTACTTGAGGGAAAGAGAGGAGAGGGGCAAGGGT
Organism: Setophaga petechia; assembly: GCA_024362935.1. Taxonomy (NCBI): domain Eukaryota; kingdom Metazoa; phylum Chordata; class Aves; order Passeriformes; family Parulidae; genus Setophaga; species Setophaga petechia. The sequence continues at coordinate 22,869,781 of JANCRA010000008.1, forward strand.
CTTACCTTCCATTTCCAAAAGAGGAGTTGTACTTGAGGGAAAGAGAGGAGAGGGGCAAGGGTCTTACCTTCCATTCCCAAAAGGTGACTTGTACTTGAAGGAAAGAGAGGAGATGGGCAAGGGTCTTACCTTCCATTTCCAAAAGGTGACTTGAATTTGAGGGAAAGAGAGGAGAGGGGCAAGGGTCTTACCTTCCATTTCCAAAAGAGGAGTTGTATTTGAGGGAAAGAGAGGAGAGGGGCAAGGGTCTTACCTTCCATTTCTAAAAGGTGACTTGCACTTGAGGGAAAGAGAGGAGAGGGGCAAGGGTCTTACCTTCCATTTCCAAAAGGTGACTTGTAGTTTACGGAAAAAGAGGAGAGGGGCAAGGGTCTTACAATCCATTTCCAAAAGGGGACTTGTACTTGAGGGAAAGAGAGGAGAGGGGCAAGGGTCTTACCTTCCATTTCCAAAAGGTGACTTGTACTTGAGGGAAAGAGAGGAGAGGGGCAAGGGTCTCACCTTCCACTTCCAAATGGTGACTTGTACTTGTGGGAAAGAGGGGAGAGGGGTAAGGGTCTTACCTCCCATTTCCAAAAGGTGACTTGTACTTGAGGGAAAGAGAGGAGAGGGGCAAGGGTCTTACCTTTCATTTCCAAAAGGTGACTTGTACTTGAGGGAAAGAGAGAAGAGCGGCAAGGGTCTTACCTTCCATTTCCAAAAGAGGAGTTGTACTTGAGGGAAAGAGAGGAGATGGGCAAGGGTCTTACCTTCCATTTCCAAACGGCCATTTTTTCTTGAGGGAAAGAGAGGAGAGTTTTAAGGGTCTTACCTTCCATTTCCAAAAGGTGACTTGTAGTTTACGTAAAAACAGGAGAGGGGCAAGGGTCTTACCTTCCATTTCCAACCGGAGACTTTTACTTGAGGGAAAGAGAGGAGAGGGGTAAGGGTCTTACCTTCCATATCCAACAGGTGACTTGTACTTGAGGGTAAGAGAGGAGAGGGGCAAGGGTCTTTCCTTCCATTTCCAAAAGGTGACTTGTACTTGAGGGAAAGAGAGGAGATGGGCAAGGGTCTTACCTCCCATTTCCAAAAGGTGACTTGTACTTGAGGGAAAGAGAGAAGAGTTGCAAGGGTCTCACCTTCAACGTCCAAAAGGTGACTTATACTTGAGGGAAAGAGAGGAGAGGGGCAAGGATCTTACCTTCCATTTCCAACAGGTGACTTGTACTTCAGGGAAAGAGAGGAGAGGGGCAAGGGTCTTACCTTCCATTTCCAAAAGGTGACATGTACTTGAGGGAAAGAGAGAAGAGGGGCAGGAGTCTTACCTTCCATTTCCAAATGGTGACTTGTAGTTTACGGAAAAAGAGGAGAGGGGCAAGGGTCTTACCATCCATTTGCAATAGGGGACTTGTACTTGACGTGAAGAAAGGAGAGGGGCAAGGGTCTTACCTTCCAATTCCAAAAGGTGACTTGTACTTGAGGGAAAGAGAGGAGAGGGGCAAGGGTCTTACCCTCCATTTCCAAACGGCGATTAGTATTTGAGGGAAAGAGAGAAGAGGGGCAAGGGTCTTACCTTCTATTTCCAAACGGCCATTTGTACTTGAGGTAAAGACAGGAGAGGGGCAAGGGTCTTACCTTCCGTTTCCAAAAGGTTACTTGTACTTGAGGGAAAGAGAGAAGAGGGGCAAGGGTCTTACCTTCCACGTCCAAAAGGTGACTTGCACATGACGGAAAGAGAGGAGAGGGGCAAGGGTCTTACCTTCCATTTCCAACAGGTGACTTGTACTTGAGTGAAAGAGAGGAGAGGGGCAAGGGTCTTACCTTCCATTTCCAAAAGGTGACTTGTACTTGAGGGAAAGAGAGGAGAGGGGCAAGGGTCTTACCTTCCATTTCCAAAAGGTGACTTGTACTTGAAGGAAAGAGAGGGGAGGGGCAAGGGTCTTACCTTCCATTTCCAAAAGGTGACTTGTACTTGAGGGAAAGAGAGGAGAGGGGCAAGGGTCTTACCTTCCATTTCCAAACGGCCACTTTTACTTGAGGGAAAGAGAGGAGAGGGGCAAGGCTCTTACCTTCCATTTCCAAAAGAAGACTTGTAGTTTACAGAAAAAGAGGAGAGGGGCAAGGGTCTTAACTTCCATTTCCAACAGGTGACATGTAATTGAGGGAAAGAGAGGAGAGGGGTAAGGGTCTTACCTTCCATTTCCAAAAGGTGACTTGTACTTGAGGGAAAGAGAGGAGAGGGGCAAGGGTCTCACCTTCCACTTCCAAATGGTGACTTGTACTTGTGGGAAAGAGGGGAGAGGGGTAAGGGTCTTACCTCCCATTTCCAAAAGGTGACTTGTACTTGAGGGAAAGAGAGGAGAGGGGCAAGGGTCTTACCTTTCATTTCCAAAAGGTGACTTGTACTTGAGGGAAAGAGAGAAGAGCGGCAAGGGTCTTACCTTCCATTTCCAAAAGAGGAGTTGTACTTGAGGGAAAGAGAGGAGAGGGGCAAGGGTCTTACCTTCCATTTCCAAAAGGTGACTTGTACTTGAGGGAAAGAGAGGAGATGGGCAAGGGTCTTACCTTCCATTTCCAAACGGCCATTTTTTCTTGAGGGAAAGAGAGGAGAGTTTTAAGGGTCTTACCTTCCATTTCCAAAAGGTGACTTGTAGTTTACGTAAAAACAGGAGAGGGGCAAGGGTCTTACCTTCCATTTCCAACCGGAGACTTTTACTTGAGGGAAAGAGAGGAGAGGGGTAAGGGTCTTACCTTCCATATCCAACAGGTGACTTGTACTTGAGGGTAAGAGAGGAGAGGGGCAAGGGTCTTTCCTTCCATTTCCAAAAGGTGACTTGTACTTGAGGGAAAGAGAGGAGATGGGCAAGGGTCTTACCTCCCATTTCCAAAAGGTGACTTGTACTTGAGGGAAAGAGAGAAGAGTTGCAAGGGTCTCACCTTCAACGTCCAAAAGGTGACTTATACTTGAGGGAAAGAGAGGAGAGGGGCAAGGATCTTACCTTCCATTTCCAACAGGTGACTTGTACTTGAGGGAAAGAGAGGAGAGGGGCAAGGGTCTTACCTTCCATTTCCAAAAGGTGACTTGTACTTGAGGGAAAGAGAGGAGAGGGGCAAGGGTCCTACTTTTCATTTCCAAAAGGTGACTTGTACTTGAGGGAAAGAGAGGAGAGGGGCAAGGGTCTTACCTTCCATTTCAAAAAGGTGACTTGTACTTGAAGGAAAGAGAGGAGAGGGGCAAGGGTCTTACCTTCCATTTCCAAAAGGTAACTCGTACTTGAGGGAAAGAGAGGAGAGGGGCAAGGGTCTTACCTTCCATTTCCAAAAGAGGAGTTTTACTTGAGGGAAAGAGAGGAGAGGGGCAAGAGTCTTACCTTCCATTTCCAAAAGGGGACTTGTACTTGAGGGAAAGAGAGGAGAGTGGCAAGGGTCTTACCTTCCATTTCCAAACAGCAATTAATACTTGAGGGAAAAAGAGAAGAGGGGCAAGAGTCTTACCTTCCATTTCCAAACGGCCATTTGTACTTGAGGGAAAGACAGGAGAGGGGCAAGGGTCTTACCTTCCGTTTCCAAAAGGTGACTTCTACTTGCGAGAAAGAGAGGAGAGGGGCAAGGGTCTTACCTTCCATTTCAAAAAGGTGACTTGTACTTGAGGGAAAGAGAGGAGAGGGGCAAGGGTCTTACCTTCCACTTCCAAAAGGTGACTTGTACTTGAGGGAAAGAGAGGAGAGGGGCAAGGGTCTTACCTTCCATTTCCAAAAGGTGAATTGTACTTGAGGGAAAGAGAGGAGAGGGGCAAGGGTCTTACCTTCCACTTCCAAATGGTGACCTGTAGTTTACGGAAAAAGAGGAGAGGGGCAAGGGTCTTACCTTCCATTTCCAAAAGGTGACTTGTACTTGAGGGAAAGAGAGGAGAGGGGCAAGGGTCTTACCTTCCATTTCCAAAAGGTGACTTGTACTTGAGGGAAAGAGAGGAGAGGGGCAAGGGTCTTACCTTCCATTTCCAAAACGTGACTTGTAGTTTACGGAAAAAGAGGAGAGGGGCAAGGGTCTTACCTTCCATTTCCAAAAGGGGACTTGTACTTGAGGGAAAGAGAGGAGAGGGGCAAGGGTCTTACCTTCCATTTCCAAAAGGTGACTTGCACTTGAGAGAAAGAGAGAAGAGGGGCAAGTGTCTTACCTTCCATTTTCAACAGGTGACTTGTACTTGAGGGAAAGAGAGGAGAGGGGCAAGGGTCTTACCTTCCATTTCCAAAAGGTGACTTGTACTTGAGGGAAAGAGAGGAGAGGGGCAAGGGTCTTACCTTCCATTTCCAAAAGGTGACTTGCACTTGAGGGAAAGAGAGGAGAGTGGCAAGCGTCTTACCTTCCATTTCCAAAAGAGGAGTTGTACTTGAGGGAAAGAGATGAGAGGGGCAAGGGTCTTACCTTCCATTTCCAAAAGGTGACTTGTACTTGAGGGAAAGAGAGGAGAGGGGCAAGGGTCTTACCTTCCATTTCCAAAAGAGGAGTTGTACGTGAGCGCAAGAGAGAAGAGGGGCAAGGGTCTTACCTTCCACGTCCAAATGGTGACTTGTTCTTGAGGGAAAGAGAGGAGAGGGGCAAGGGTCTTACCTTCCATTTCCAAAAGGTGACTTGTACTTGAGGGAAAGAGAGGAGAGGGGCAAGGGTCTTACCTTCCATTTCCAAAAGAGGAGTTGTAATTGAGGGAAAGAGAGGAGAGGGGCAAGGGTCTTACCTTCCATTTCCAAAAGGTGACTTGAACTTGAGGGAAAGAGAGGAGAGGGGCAAGGGTCTTACCTTCCATTTCCAAAAGGTGAATTGTACTTGAGGGAAAGAGAGGAGAGGGGCAAGGGTCTTACCTTCCATTTCCAAAAGAGGAGTTGTACTTGAGGGAAAGAGAGGAGAGGGGCAAGGGTCTTACCTTCCATTTCCAAAAGGTGACTTGTACTTGAGGGAAAGAGAGGAGAGGGGCAAGGGTCTTACCTTCCACTTCCAAAAGGTGACTTGTACTTGAGGGAAAGAAAGGAGAGGGGCAAGGGTCTTACCTTCCATAACCAAAAGAGGAGCTGTACTTGAGGGAAAGAGATGAGAGGGGCAAGGGTCTTACCTTCCATTTCCAAAAGGGGACTTGTACTTGAGGGAAAGAGAGGAGATAGGCAAGGGTCTTACCTTCCATTTCCAAAAGGTGACTTGTACTTGAGGGAAAGAGAGGAGAGGGGCAAGGGTCTTAAGTTCCATTTCTAAAAGGTGACTTGTACTTGAGGGAAAGAGAGGAGAGGGGCAAGGGTCTTACCTTCCATTTCCAAAAGGTGACTTGTACTTGAGGGAAAGAGAGGAGAGGGGCAAGGGTCTTACCTTCCATTTCCAAAAGAGGAGATGTACTTGAGGCAAAGAGAGGAGAGGGGCAAGGGTCTTACCTTCCATTTCCAAAAGGTGACTTGTACTTGAGGGAAAGAGAGGAGAGAGGCAAGGGTCTTACCTTCCATTTCTAAAAGGTGACTTGTACTTGAGGGAAAGAGAGGAGAGGGGCAAGGGTCTTACCTTCCATTTCCAAAAGAGGAGTTGTACTTGAGGGAAAGAGAGGAGAGGGGCAAGGGTCTTACCTCCCATTTCCAAAAGGTGACTTGTACTTGAGGGAAAGAGAGGAGAGGGGCAAGGGTCTTACCTTCCATTTCCAAAAGAGGAGTTGTACTTGAGGGAAAGAGAGGAGAGGGGCAAGGGTCTTACCTTCCATTCCCAAAAGGTGACTTGTACTTGAAGGAAAGAGAGGAGATGGGCAAGGGTCTTACCTTCCATTTCCAAAAGGTGACTTGAATTTGAGGGAAAGAGAGGAGAGGGGCAAGGGTCTTACCTTCCATTTCCAAAAGAGGAGTTGTATTTGAGGGAAAGAGAGGAGAGGGGCAAGGGTCTTACCTTCCATTTCTAAAAGGTGACTTGCACTTGAGCGAAAGAGAGGAGAGGGGCAAGGGTCTTACCTTCCATTTCCAAAAGGTGACTTGTAGTTTACGGAAAAAGAGGAGAGGGGCAAGGGTCTTACAATCCATTTCCAAAAGGGGACTTGTACTTGAGGGAAAGAGAGGAGAGGGGCAAGGGTCTTACCTTCCATTTCCAAAAGGTGAATTGTACTTGAGGGAAAGAGAGGAGAGGGGCAAGGGTCTTACCTTCCACTTCCAAAAGGTGACCTGTAGTTTACGGAAAAAGAGGAGAGGGGCAAGGGTCTTACCTTCCATTTCCAAAAGGTTAATTGTATTTGAGGGATAGAGATGCGAGGGGCAAGGGTCTTACCTTCCATTTCCAAAAGGTGACTTGTACTTGAGGGAAAGAGAGGAGATAGGCAAGGGTCTTACCTTCCATTTCCAAAAGGTGACTTGTACTTGAGGGAAAGAGAGGAGAGGGGCAAGGGTCTTACCTTCCATTTCCAAAAGAAGAGTTGTACGTGAGCGCAAGAGAGAAGAGGGGCAAGGGTCTTACCTTCCACGTTCAAATGGTGACTTGTACTTGAGGGAAAGAGAGGAGAGGGGCAAGGGTCTTACCTTCCATTTCCAAAAGGTGACTTGTACTTGAGGGAAAGAGAGGAGAGGGGCAAGGGTCTTACCTTCCATTGCCAAAAGGTGAGTTGTACTTGAGGGAAAGAGAGGAGAGGGGCAAGGGTCTTACCTTCCACTTCCAAAAGGTGACTTGTAGTTTACGGAAAAAGAGGAGAGGGGCAAGGGTCTTACCTTCCATTTCCAAAAGGTGACTTGTACTTGAGGGAAAGAGAGGAGAGGGGCAAGGGTCTTACCTTCCATTTCCAAAAGAGGAGTTGTACTTGAGGGAAAGAGAGGAGAGGGGTAAGGGTCTTACCTTCCATTTCCAAAAGGTGACTTGTACTTGAGGGAAAGAGAGGAGAGGGGCAAGGGTCTTACCTTCCACTTCCAAAAGGTGACTTGTACTTGAGGGAAAGAGAGGAGAGGGGCAAGGGTCTTACCTTCCATAACCAAAAGAGGAGCTGTACTTGAGGGAAAGAGATGAGAGGGGCAAGGGTCTTACCTTCCATTTCCAAAAGGGGACTTGTACTTGAGGGAAAGAGAGGAGATAGGCAATGGTCTTACCTTCCATTTCCAAAAGGTGACTTGTACTTGAGGGAAAGAGAGGAGAGGGGCAAGGGTCTTACCTTCCATTTCCAAAAGAGGAGTTGTACGTGAGCGCAAGAGAGAAGAGGGGCAAGGGTCTTACCTTCCGCGTCCAAATGGTGACTTGTACTTGAGGGAAAGAGAGGAGAGGGGCAAGGGTCTTACCTTCCATTTCCAAAAGGTGACTTGTACTTGAGGGAAAGAGAGGAGAGGGGCAAGGGTCTTACCTTCCATTTCCAAAAGAGGACTTGTACTTGAGGGAAAGAGAGGAGAGGGGCAAGGGTCTTACCTTCCATTTCCAAAAGGTGACTTGTACTTGAGGGAAAGAGAGGAGAGGGGCAAGGGTCTTACCTTCCATTTCCAACAGGTGACTTGTACTTGAGGGAAAGAGAGGAGAGGGGCAAGGGTCTTACCTTCCATTTCCAAAAGAGGAGTTGTACTTGAGGGAAAGAGAGGAGAAGGGCAAGGGTCTTACCTTCCATTTCCAAAAGGTGACTTGTACTTGAGGGAAAGAGAGGAGAGGGGCAAGGGTCTTACCTCCCATTTCCAAAAGGTGACTTGTACTTGAGGGAAAGAGAGGAGAGGGGCAAGGGTCTTACCTTCCATTTCCAAAAGAGGAGTTGTACTTGAGGCAAAGAGAGGAGAGGGGCAAGGGTCTTACCTTCCATTCCCAAAAGGTGACTTGTACTTGAAGGAAAGAGAGGAGAGGGGCAAGGGTCTTACCTTCCATTTCCAAAAGGTGACTTGTACTTGAGGGAAAGAGAGGAGATGGGCAAGGGTCTTACCTTCCAATTCCAAAAGAGGAGTTGTATTTGAGGGAAAGAGAGGAGAGGGGCAAGGGTCTTACCTTCCATTTCTAAAAGGTGACTTGCACTTGAGCGAAAGAGAGGAGAGGGGCAAGGGTCTTACCTTCCATTTCCAGAAGGTGACTTGTAGTTTACGGAAAAAGAGGAGAGGGGCAAGGGTCTTACAATCCATTTCCAAAAGGGGACTTGTACTTGAGGGAAAGAGAGGAGAGGGGCAAGGGTCTTACCTTCCATTTCCAAAAGGTGACTTGTACTTGAGGGAAAGAGAGGAGAGGGGCAAGGGTCTTACCTTCCACTTCCAAAAGGTGACTTGTACTTGAGGGAAAGAGAGGAGAGGGGCAAGGGTCTTACCTTCCATTTCCAAAAGGGGACTTGTACTTGAGGGAAAGAGAGGAGTTAGGCAAGGGTCTTACCTTCCATCTCCAAAAGGTGACTTGTACTTGAGGGAAAGAGAGGAGAGGGGCAAGGGTCTTACCTTTCATTTCCAAAAGGTGACTTGTACTTGAGGGAAAGAGAGGAGAGGGGCAAGGGTCTTACCTTCCATTTCCAAAAGAGGAGTTGTACTTGAGGGAAAGAGAGAAGTGGGGCAAGGGTCTTACCTTCCACGTCCAAAAGGTGACTTGTACTTGAGGGAAAGAGAGGAGAGGGGCAAGGGTCTTACCTTCCATTTCCAAAAGGTGACTTGTACTTGAGGGAAAGAGAGGAGAGGGGCAAGGGTCTTACCTTCCATTTCCAAAAGAGGACTTGTACTTGAGGAAAAGAGAGGAGAGGGGCAAGGGTCTTACTTTCCATTTCCAAAAGGTGACTTGTACTTGAGGGAAAGAGAGGAGAGGGACAAGGGTCTTACCTTCCATTTCCAAAAGGTGACTTCTACTTGAGGCAAAGAGAGGAGAGGGGCAAGGGTCTTACCTTCCATTTCCAACAGGTGACTTGTACTTGAGGGAAAGAGAGGAGAGGGGCAAGGGTCTTACCTCCCATTTCCAAAAGGTGACTTGTACTTGAGGGAAAGAGAGGAGAGGGGCAAGGGTCTTACCTTCCATTTCAAAAAGAGGAGTTGTACTTGAGGGAAAGAGAGAAGAGGGGCAAGGGTCTTACCTTCCACGTCCAAAAAGTGACTTGCACTTGAGGGAAAGAGAGGAGAGGGGCAAGGGTCTTACCTTCCATTTCCAAAAGGTAACTTGTACTTGAGGGAAAGAGAGGAGAGGGGCAAGGGTCTTACCTTCCATTTCCAAAAGAGGAGTTGTACTTGAGGGAAAGAGAGGAGAGGGGCAAGGGTCTTACCTTCCATTTCCAAAAGGTGACTTCTACTTGAGGGAAAGAGAGGAGAGGGGCAAGGGTCTTACCTTCCATTTCTAAAAGGTGACTTGTACATGACGGAAAGAGAGGAGAGGGGCAAGGGTCTTACCTTCCGTTTCCAAAAGGTGACTTGTACTTGAGAGAAAGAGAGAAGAGGGGCAAGGGTCTTACCTTCCACGTCCAAAAGGTGACTTGTACTTGAGGGAAAGAGAGGAGAGGGGCAAGGGTCTTACCTTCCATTTCCAAAAGGTGACTTGTACTTGAGAGAAAGAGAGAAGAGGGGCAAGGGTCTTACCTTCCACGTCCAAAAGGTGACTTGTACTTGAGGGAAAGAGAGGAGAGGGGCAAGGGTCTTACCTTCCATTTCCAAAAGGTGACTTGTACTTGAGAGAAAGAGAGGAGAGGGGCATGGGTCTTAGCTTCCATTTCCAAAAGGTGACTTGTACTTGAGGGAAAGAGACGAGAGCGGCAAGGGTCTTACCTTCCATTTTCAACAGGTGACTTTTACTTGAGGGAAAGAGAGGAGAGGGGCAAGGGTCTTAAGTTCCATTTCTAAAAGGTGACTTGTACTTGAGGGAAAGAGAGGAGAGGGGCAAGGGTCTTACCTTCCATTTCCAAAAGGTGACTTGTAGTTTACGGAAAAAGAGGAGAGGGGCAAGGGTCTTACAATCCATTTCCAAAAGGGGACTTGTACTTGAGGGAAAGAGAGGAGAGGGGCAAGGGTCTTACCTTCCATTTCCAAAAGGTGACTTGTACTTGAGGGAAAGAGAGGAGAGGGGCAAGGGTCTTACCTTCCACTTCCAAAAGGTGACTTGTACTTGAGGGAAAGAGAGGAGAGGGGCAAGGGTCTTACCTTCCATTTCCAAAAGGGGACTTGTACTTGAGGGAAAGAGAGGAGATAGGCAAGGGTCTTACCTTCCATCTCCAAAAGGTGACTTGTACTTGAGGGAAAGAGAGGAGAGGGGCAAGGGTCTTACCTTTCATTTCCAAAAGGTGACTTGTACTTGAGGGAAAGAGAGGAGAGGGGCAAGGGTCTTTCCTTCCATTTCCAAACGGCAATTAGTACTTGAGGGAAAGAGAGAAGAGGGGCAAGGGTCTTACCTTCCACGTCCAAAAGGTGACTTGTACTTGACGGAAAGAGAGGAGAGGGGCAAGGGTCTTACCTTCCATTTCGAAAAGGTGACTTGTACTTGAGGCAAAGAGAGGAGAGGGGCAAGGGTCTTACCTTCCATTTCCAAAAGGTGACTTGTACTTGAGTCAAAGAGAGGAGAGGGGCAAGGGTCTTACCTTCCATTTCCAAAAGGGGACTTGTACTTGAGGCAAAGAGAGGAGATAGGCAAGGGTCTTACCTTCCATCTCCAAAAGGTGACTTGTACTTGAGGGAAAGAGAGGAGAGGGGCAAGGGTCTTACCTTCAATTTCCAAAAGGTGACTTGTACTTGAGGGAAAGAGAGGAGAGGGGCAAGGGTCTTACCTTCCATTTCCAAAAGAGGAGTTGTACTTGAGGGAAAGAGAGAAGAGGGGCAAGGGTCTTACCTTCCACGTCCAAAAGGTGACTTGTACTTGAGGGAAAGAGAGGAGAGGGGCAAGGGTCTTACCTTCCATTTCCAAAGGGTGACTTGTACTTGAAGGAAAGAGAGGAGAGGGGCAAGGGTCTTACCTTCCATTTCCAAAAGGTGACTTGTAGTTTACGGAAAAAGTGTGGAGGGGCAAGGGTCTTATCATCCATTTCCAAAAGGGGACTTATACTTAAGGGAAAGAGAGGAGAGGGGCAAGGGTCTTACCTTCCATTTCTAAAAGGTGACTTGTACTTGAGGGAAAGAGAGGAGAGGGGCAAGGGTCTTACCTTCCATTTCCAAAAGGTGACTTGTACTTGAGGGAAAGAGAGGAGAGGGGCAAGGGTCTTACCTTCCATTTCCAAAAGGTGACTACTACTTGAGGCAAAGAGAGGAGAGGGGCAAGGGTCTTACCTTCCATTTCCAACAGGTGACTTGTACTTGAGGGAAAGAGAGGAGAGGGGCAAGGGTCTTACCTCCCATTTCCAAAAGGTGACTTTTACTTGAGGGAAAGAGAGGAGAGGGGCAAGGGTCTTACCTTCCATTTCTAAAAGGTGACTTGTACTTGAGGGAAAGAGAGGAGAGGGGCAAGGGTCTTACCTTCCACTTCCAAAAGGTGAATTGCACTTGAGGGAAAGAGAGGAGAGGGGCAAGGGTCTTTCCTTCCATTTCCAAACGGCAATTAGAACGTGAGGGAAAGAGAGAAGAGGGGCAAGGGTCTTACCTTCCACGTCCAAAAGGTGACTTGTACTTGACGGAAAGAGAGGAGAGGGGCAAGGGTCTTACCTTCCATTTCGAAAAGGTGACTTGTACTTCAGGGAAAGAGAGGAGAGGGGCAAGGGTCTTACCTTCCATTTCCAAAAGGTGACTTGTACTTGAGGGAAAGAGAGGAGAGGGGCAAGGGTCTTACCTTCCACTTCCAAAAGGTGACTTGTACTTGAGGGAAAGAGAGGAGAGGGGCAAGGGTCTTACCTTCCATAACCAAAAGAGGAGCTGTACTTGAGGGAAAGAGATGAGAGGGGCAAAGGTCTTACCTTCCATTTCCAAAAGGGGACTTGTACTTGAGGGAAAGAGAGGAGATAGGCAAGGGTCTTACCTTCCATTTCCAAAAGGTGACTTGTACTTGAGGGAAAGAGAGGAGAGGGGCAAGGGTCTTACCTTCCATTTCCAAAAGGTGACTTGTACTTGAGGGAAAGAGAGGAGAGGGGCAAGGGTCTTACCTTCCATTTCAAAAAGAGGAGTTGTACTTGAGGGAAAGAGAGAAGAGGGGCAAGGGTCTTACCTTCCACGTCCAAAAAGTGATTTGTACTTGAGGGAAAGAGAGGAGAGGGGCAAGGGTCTTACCTTCCATTTCCAAAAGGTGACTTGTACTTGAGGGAAAGAGAGGAGAGGGGCAAGGGTCTTACCTTCCATTTCCAAAAGAGGAGTTGTACTTGAGGGAAAGAGAGGAGAGGGGCAAGGGTCTTACCTTCCATTTCCAAAAGGTGACTTCTACTTGAGGGAAAGAGAGGAGAGGGGCAAGGGTCTTACCTTCCATTTCTAAAAGGTGACTTGTACATGACGGAAAGGGAGGAGAGGGGCAAGGGTCTTACCTTCCGTTTCCAAAAGGTGACTTGTACTTGAGGGAAAGAGAGGAGAGGGGCAAGGGTCTTACCTTCCATTTCCAAAAGAGGAATTGTACTTGAGGGAAAGAGAGGAGAGGGGCAAGGGTCTTACCTCCCATTTTCAAAAGGTGACTTGTACTTGAGGGAAAGAGAGGATAGGGGCAAGGGTCTTACCTTCCATTTCCAAAAGAGGAGTTGTACTGGAGGCAAAGAGAGGAGAGGGGCAAGGGTCTTACCTTCCATTTCCAAAAGGTGACTTGTACTTGAAGGAAAGAGAGGAGAGGGGCAAGGGTCTTACCTTCCATTTCCAAAAAGTGACTTGTACTTGAGGGAAAGAGAGGAGAGGGGCAAGGGTCTTACCTTCCATTCCCAAAAGGTGACTTGTACTTGAAGGAAAGACAGGAGATGGGCAAGGGTCTTACCTTCCATTTCCAAAAGGTGACTTGAACTTGAGGGAAAGAGAGGAGAGGGGCAAGGGTCTTAACTTCCATTTCCAAAAGAGGAGTTGTATTTGAGGGAAAGAGAGGAGAGGGGCAAGGGTCTTACCTTCCATTTCTAAAAGGTGACTTGCACTTGAGGGAAAGAGAGGAGAGGGGCAAGGGTCTTACCTTCCATTTCCAAAAGGTGACTTGTAGTTTACGGAAAAAGAGGAGAGGGGCAAGGGTCTTACAATCCATTTCCAAAAGGGGACTTGTACTTGAGGGAAAGAGAGGAGAGGGGCAAGGGTCTTACCTTCCATTTCCAAAAGGTGAATTGTACTTGAGGGAAAGAGAGGAGAGGGGCAAGGGTCTTACCTTCCACTTCCAAAAGGTGACCTGTAGTTTACGGAAAAAGAGGAGAGGGGCAAGGGTCTTACCTTCCATTTCCAAAAGGTGACTTGTACTTGAGGGAAAGAGAGGAGAGGGGCAAGGGTCTTACCTTCCATTTCTAAAAGGTGACTTGTACTTGAGGGAAAGAGAGGAGAGGGGCAAGGGTCTTACCTTCCATTTCCAAAACGTGACTTGTAGTTTACGGAAAAAGAGGAGAGGGGCAAGGGTCTGACCTTCCATTTCCAAAAGGGGACTTGTACTTGAGGGAAAGAGAGGAGAGGGGCAAGGGTCTTACCTTCCATTTCTAAAAGGTGACTTGTACTTGAGGGAAAGAGAGGAGAGGGGCAAGGGTCTTACCTTCCATTTCCAAAAGGTGACTTGTACTTGAGAGAAAGAGAGAAGAGGGGCAAGGGTCTTACCTTCCACGTCCAAAAGGTTACTTGTACTTGAGGGAAAGAGAGGAGAGGGGCAAGGGTCTTACCTTCCATTTCCAAAAGGTGACTTGTACTTGAGAGAAAGAGAGAAGAGGGGCAAGGGTCTTACCTTCCACGTCCAAAAGGTGACTTGTACTTGAGGGAAAGAGAGGAGAGGGGCAAGGGTCTTACCTTCCATTTCCAAAAGGTGACTTGTACTTGAGAGAAAGAGAGGAGAGGGGCAAGGGTCTTACCTTCCATTTCCAAAAGGTGAATTGTACTTGAGGGAAAGAGAGGAGAGGGGCAAGGGTCTTACCTTCCACTTCCAAAAGGTGACCTGTAGTTTACGGAAAAAGAGGAGAGGGGCAAGGGTCTTACCTTCCATTTCCAAAAGGTGACTTGTACTTGAGGGAAAGAGAGGAGAGGGGCAAGGGTCTTACCTTCCATTTCTAAAAGGTGACTTGTACTTGAGGGAAAGAGAGGAGAGGGGCAAGGGTCTTACCTTCCATTTCCAAAACGTGACTTGTAGTTTACGGAAAAAGAGGAGAGGGGCAAGGGTCTGACCTTCCATTTCCAAAAGGGGACTTGTACTTGAGGGAAAGAGAGGAGAGGGGCAAGGGTCTTACCTTCCATTTCTAAAAGGTGACTTGTACTTGAGGGAAAGAGAGGAGAGGGGCAAGGGTCTTACCTTCCATTTCCAAACGGCAATTAGTACTTGAGGGAAAGAGAGAAGAGGGGCAAGGGTCTTACCTTCCGTTTCCAAAAGGTGACTTGTACTTGAGAGAAAGAGAGAAGAGGGGCAAGGGTCTTACCTTCCACGTCCAAAAGGTGACTTGTACTTGACGGAAAGAGAGGAGAGGGGCAAGGGTCTTACCTTCCATTTCGAAAAGGTGACTTGTACTTCAGGGAAAGAGAGGAGAGGGGCAAGGGTCTTACCTTCCATTTCCAAAAGGTGACTTGTACTTGAGGGAAAGAGAGGAGAGGGGCAAGGGTCTTACCTTCCACTTCCAAAAGGTGACTTGTACTTGAGGGAAAGAGAGGAGAGGGGCAAGGGTCTTACCTTCCATAACCAAAAGAGGAGCTGTACTTGAGGGAAAGAGATGAGAGGGGCAAAGGTCTTACCTTCCATTTCCAAAAGGGGACTTGTACTTGAGGGAAAGAGAGGAGATAGGCAAGGGTCTTACCTTCCATTTCCAAAAGGTGACTTGTACTTGAGGGAAAGAGAGGAGAGGGGCAAGGGTCTTACCTTCCATTTCCAAAAGGTGACTTGTACTTGAGGGAAAGAGAGGAGAGGGGCAAGGGTCTTACCTTCCATTTCAAAAAGAGGAGTTGTACTTGAGGGAAAGAGAGAAGAGGGGCAAGGGTCTTACCTTCCACGTCCAAAAAGTGACTTGTACTTGAGGGAAAGAGAGGAGAGGGGCAAGGGTCTTACCTTCCATTTCCAAAAGGTGACTTGTACTTGAGGGAAAGAGAGGAGAGGGGCAAGGGTCTTACCTTCCATTTCCAAAAGAGGAGTTGTACTTGAGGGAAAGAGAGGAGAGGGGCAAGGGTCTTACCTTCCATTTCCAAAAGGTGACTTCTACTTGAGGGAAAGAGAGGAGAGGGGCAAGGGTCTTACCTTCCATTTCTAAAAGGTGACTTGTACATGACGGAAAGGGAGGAGAGGGGCAAGGGTCTTACCTTCCGTTTCCAAAAGGTGACTTGTACTTGAGGGAAAGAGAGGAGAGGGGCAAGTGTCTTACCTTCCATTTCCAAAAGAGGAATTGTACTTGAGGGAAAGAGAGGAGAGGGGCAAGGGTCTTACCTCCCATTTTCAAAAGGTGACTTGTACTTGAGGGAAAGAGAGGAGAGGGGCAAGGGTCTTACCTTCCATTTCCAAAAGAGGAGTTGTACTGGAGGCAAAGAGAGGAGAGGGGCAAGGGTCTTACCTTCCATTTCCAAAAGGTGACTTGTACTTGAAGGAAAGAGAGGAGAGGGGCAAGGGTCTTACCTTCCATTTCCAAAAAGTGACTTGTACTTGAGGGAAAGAGAGGAGAGGGGCAAGGGTCTTACCTTCCATTCCCAAAAGGTGACTTGTACTTGAAGGAAAGACAGGAGATGGGCAAGGGTCTTACCTTCCATTTCCAAAAGGTGACTTGAACTTGAGGGAAAGAGAGGAGAGGGGCAAGGGTCTTAACTTCCATTTCCAAAAGAGGAGTTGTATTTGAGGGAAAGAGAGGAGAGGGGCAAGGGTCTTACCTTCCATTTCTAAAAGGTGACTTGCACTTGAGGGAAAGAGAGGAGAGGGGCAAGGGTCTTACCTTCCATTTCCAAAAGGTGACTTGTAGTTTACGGAAAAAGAGGAGAGGGGCAAGGGTCTTACAATCCATTTCCAAAAGGGGACTTGTACTTGAGGGAAAGAGAGGAGAGGGGCAAGGGTCTTACCTTCCATTTCCAAAAGGTGAATTGTACTTGAGGGAAAGAGAGGAGAGGGGCAAGGGTCTTACCTTCCACTTCCAAAAGGTGACCTGTAGTTTACGGAAAAAGAGGAGAGGGGCAAGGGTCTTACCTTCCATTTCCAAAAGGTGACTTGTACTTGAGGGAAAGAGAGGAGAGGGGCAAGGGTCTTACCTTCCATTTCTAAAAGGTGACTTGTACTTGAGGGAAAGAGAGGAGAGGGGCAAGGGTCTTACCTTCCATTTCCAAAACGTGACTTGTAGTTTACGGAAAAAGAGGAGAGGGGCAAGGGTCTGACCTTCCATTTCCAAAAGGGGACTTGTACTTGAGGGAAAGAGAGGAGAGGGGCAAGGGTCTTACCTTCCATTTCTAAAAGGTGACTTGTACTTGAGGGAAAGAGAGGAGAGGGGCAAGGGTCTTACCTTCCATTTCCAAACGGCAATTAGTACTTGAGGGAAAGAGAGAAGAGGGGCAAGGGTCTTACCTTCCGTTTCCAAAAGGTGACTTGTACTTGAGAGAAAGAGAGAAGAGGGGCAAGGGTCTTACCTTCCACGTCCAAAAGGTTACTTGTACTTGAGGGAAAGAGAGGAGAGGGGCAAGGGTCTTACCTTCCATTTCTAAAAGGTGACTTGTACTTGAGGGAAAGAGAGGAGAGGGGCAAGGGTCTTACCTTCCATTTCCAAACGGCAATTAGTACTTGAGGGACAGAGAGAGAAGAGGGGCAAGGGTCTTACCTTCCGTTTCCAAAAGGTGACTTGTACTTGAGAGAAAGAGAGAAGAGGGGCAAGGGTCTTACCTTCCACGTCCAAAAGGTTACTTGTACTTGAGGGAAAGAGAGGAGAGGGGCAAGGGTCTTACCTTCCATTTCCAAAAGGTGACTTGTACTTGAGGGAAAGAGAGGAGAGGGGCAAGGGTCTTACCTTCCATTTCCAAAAGGTGACTTGTACTTGAGAGAAAGAGAGGAGAGGGGCAAGGGTCTTAGCTTCCATTTCCAAAAGGCGACTTGTACTTGAGGGAAAGAGAGGAGAGGGGCAAGGGTCTTACCTTCCATTTTCAACAGGTGACCTTTACTTGAGGGAAAGAGAGGAGAGGGTCAAGGGTCTTAAGTTCCATTTCTAAAAGGTGACTTGTACTTGAGGGAAAGAGAGGAGAGGGGCAAGGGTCTTACCTTCCACTTCCAAAAGGTGACTCGTACTTGAGGGAAAGAGAGGAGAGGGGCAAGGGTCTTACCTTCCACTTCCAAAAGGTGACTTGTAGTTTACGGAAAAAGAGGAGAGGGGCAAGGGTCTTACCTTCCATTTCCAAAAGGTGACTTGCACTTGAGGGAAAGAGAGGAGAGGGGCAAGGGTCTTACCTTCCATTTCCAAAAGAGGAGTTGTACTTGAGGGAAAGAGATGAGAGGGGCATAGGTCTTACCTTCCATTTCCAAAAGGTGACTTGTACTTGAGGGAAAGAGAGGAGATAGGCAATGGTCTTACCTTCCATTTCCAAAAGGTGACTTTTACTTGAGGGAAAGAGAGGAGAGGGGCAAGGGTCTTACCTTCCATTTCCAAAAGAGGAGTTGTACGTGAGCGCAAGAGAGAAGAGGGTCAAGGGTCTTACCTTCCGCGTCCAAATGGTGACTTGTACTTGAGGGAAAGAGAGAAGAGGGGCAAGGGTCTTACATTCCACGTCCAAAAAGTGACTTGTACTTGAGGGAAAGAGAGGAGAGGGGCAAGGGTCTTACCTTCCATTTCCAAATGGTGACTTGTACTTGAGGGAAAGAGAGGAGAGGGGCAAGGGTCTTACCTTCCATTTCCAAAAGAGGAGTTGTACTTGAGGGAAAGAGAGGAGAGGGGCAAGGGTCTAACCTTCCATTTCCAAGAGAGAAGTTGTACTTGAGGGAAAGAGAGGAGAGGGGCAAGGGTCTTACCTCCCATTTCCAAAAGGTGACTTGTACTTGAGGGAAAGAGAGGAGAGGGGCAAGGGTCTTACCTTCCATTTCCAAAAGAGGAGTTGTACTTGAGGCAAAGAGAGGAGAGGGGCAAGGGTCTTACCTTCCATTCCCAAAAGGTGACTTGTACTTGAAGGAAAGAGAGGAGAGGGGCAAGGGTCTTACCTTCCATTTCCAAAAAGTGACTTGTACTTGAGGGAAAGAGAGGAGAGGGGCAAGGGTCTTACCTTCCATTCCCAAAAGGTGACTTGTACTTGAAGGAAAGAGAGGAGATGGGCAAGGGTCTTACCTTCCATTTCCAAAAGGTGACTTGTACTTGAGGGAAAGAGAGGAGAGGGGCAAGGGTCTTACCTTCCAATTCCAAAAGAGGAGTTGTATTTGAGGGAAAGAGAGGAGAGGGGCAAGGGTCTTACCTTCCATTTCTAAAAGGTGACTTGCACTTGAGCAAAAGAGAGGAGAGGGGCAAGGGTCTTACCTTCCATTTCCAAAATGTGACTTGTAGTTTACGGAAAAAGAGGAGAGGGGCAAGGGTCTTACAATCTATTTCCAAAAGGGGACTTGTACTTGAGGGAAAGAGAGGAGAGGGGCAAGGGTCTTACCTTCCATTCCCAAAAGGTGACTTGTACTTGAGGGAAAGAGAGGAGAGGGGCAAGGGTCTTACCTTCCATTTCCAAAAGGTGACTTGTACTTGAGGGAAAGAGAGGAGAGGGGCAAGGGTCTTACCTTCCATTTCTAAAAGGTGACTTGTACTTGAGGGAAAGAGAGGAGAGGGGCAAGGGTCTTACCTTCCATTTCCAAAGAGTGACTTGTACTTGAGGGAAAGAGAGGAGAGGGGCAAGGGTCTTACCTTCCATTTCCAAAAGGTGACTTGTAGTTTACGGAAAAAGAGTGGAGGGGCAAAGGTCTTATCATCCATTTCCAAAAGGGGACTTATACTTGAGGGAAAGAGAGGAGAGGGGCAAGGGTCTTACCTTCCATTTCTAAAAGGTGACTTGTACTTGAGGGAAAGAGAGGAGAGGGGCAAGGGTCTTACCTTCCATTTCCAAAAGGTGACTTGTACTTGAGGGAAAGAGAGGAGAGGGGCAAGGGTCTTACCTTCCACTTCCAAAAGGTGACTTGTACTTGAGGGAAAGAGAGGAGAGGGGCAAGGGTCTTACCTTCCATTTCCAAAAGGGGACTTGTACTTGAGGGAAAGAGAGGAGATAGGCAAGGGTCTTACCTTCCATCTCCAAAAGGTGACTTGTACTTGAGGGAAAGAGAGGAGAGGGGCAAGGGTCTTACCTTCCGTTTCCAAAAGGTGACTTGTACTTGCGAGAAAGAGAGAAGAGGGGCAAGGGTCTTACCTTCCATTTCTAAAAGGTGACTTGTACTTGAGGGAAAGAGAGGAGAGGGGCAAGGGTCTTACCTTCCATTTCCAAAAGGTGACTTGTACTTGAGGGAAAGAGAGGAGAGGGGCAAGGGTCTTACCTTCCATTTCAAAAACGTGACTTGTAGTTTACGGAAAAAGAGGAGAGGGGCAAGGGTCTTACCTTCCATTTCCAAAAGGTGACTTGTACTTGAGGGAAAGAGAGGAGAGGGGCAAGGGTCTTACCTTCCATTTCCAAAAGGTGACTTGCACTTGAGAGAAATAGAGAAGAGGGGCAAGGGTCTTACCTTCCATTTTCAACAGGTGACTTGTACTTGAGGGAAAGAGAGGAGAGGGGCAAGGGTCTTACCTTCCACTTCCAAAAGGTGACTTGTACTTGAGGGAAAGAGAGGAGAGGGGCAAGGGTCTTACCTTCCACTTTCAAAAGGTGACTTGTAGTATACGGAAAAAGAGGAGAGGGGCAAGGGTCTTACCTTCCATTTCCAAAAGGTGACTTGCACTTGAGGGAAAGAGAGAAGAGGGGCAAGGGTCTTACCTTCCATTTCCAAAAGAGGAGTTGTACTTGAGGGAAAGAGATGAGAGGGGCAAGGGTCTTACCTTCCATTTCCAAAAGGTGACTTGTACTTGAGGGAAAGAGAGGAGATAGGCAAGGCTCTTACCTTCCATTTCCAAAAGGTGACTTGTACTTGAGGGAAAGAGAGGAGAGGGGCAAGGGTCTTACCTTCCATTTCCAAAGGAGGAGTTGTACTTGAGGGAAAGAGAGGAGAGGGGCAAGGGTCTTACCTTCCATTTCCAAAAGGTGACTTGTACTTGAGGGAAAGAGAGGAGAGGGGCAAGGGTCTTACCTTCCATTTCCAAAAGAGGAGTTGTACTTGAGGGAAAGAGAGGAGAGGGGCAAGGGTCTTACCTTCCATTTCCAAAAGGTGACTTGTACTTGAGGGAAAGAGAGGAGAGGGGCAAGGGTCTTACCTTCCATTTCCAAAAGAGGAGTTGTACTTGAGGGAAAGAGAGGAGAGGGGCAAGGGTCTTACCTTCCATTTCCAAAAAGCGACTTGTACTTGAGGGAAAGAGAGGAGAGGGGCAAGGGTCTTACCTTCCACGTCCAAAAAGTGACTTGTACTTGAGGGAAAGAGAGGAGAGGGGCAAGGGTCTTACCTTCCACTTCCAAAAGGTGACTTGTAGTTTACGGAAAAAGAGGAGAGGGGCAAGGGTCTTACCTTCCATTTCCAAAAGGTGACTTGCACTTGAGGGAAAGAGAGGAGAGGGGCAAGGGTCTTACCTTCCATTTCCAAAAGAGGAGTTGTACGTGAGCGCAAGAGAGAAGAGGGGCAAGGGTCTTACCTTCCGCGTCCAAATGGTGACTTGTACTTGAGGGAAAGAGAGGAGAGGGGCAAGGGTCTTACCTTCCATTTCCAAAAGAGGACTTGTACTTGAGGGAGAGAGAGGAGAGGGGCAAGGGTCTTACCTTCAATTTCCAAAAGGTGACTTGTACTTGAGGGAAAGAGAGGAGAGGGGCAAGGGTCTTACCTTCCATTTCCAACAGGTGACTTGTACATGAGGGAAAGAGAGGAGAGGGGCAAGGGTCTTACCTTCCATTTCCAAAAGAGGAGTTGTACTTGAGGGAAAGAGAGGAGAAGGGCAAGGGTCTTACCTTCCATTTCCAAAAGGTGACTTGTACTTGAGGGAAAGAGAGGAGAGGGGCAAGGGTCTTACCTTCCACTTCCAAAAGGTGACTTGTACTTGAGGGAAAGAGAGGAGAGGGGCAAGAGTCTTACCTTCCATACCCAAAAGAGGAGCTGTACTTGAGGGAAAGAGATGAGAGGGGCAGGGGTCTTACCTTCCATTTCCAAAAGGGGACTTGTACTTGAGGGAAAGAGAGGAGATAGGCAAGGGTCTTACCTTCCATTTCCAAAAGGTGACTTGTACTTGAGGGAAAGAGAGGAGAGGGGCAAGGGTCTTACCTTCCATTTCCAAAAGGTGAGTTGTACTTGAGGGAAAGAGAGGAGAGGGGCAAGGGTCTTACCTTCCATTTCCAAAAGAGGAGTTGTACTTGAGGGAAAGAGAGAAGAGGGGCAAGGGTCTTACATTCCACGTCCAAAAAGTGACTTGTACTTGAGGGAAAGAGAGGAGAGGGGCAAGGGTCTTACCTTCCATTTCCAAAAGGTGACTTGTACTTGAGGGAAAGAGAGGAGAGGGGCAAGGGTCTTACCTTCCATTTCCAAAAGAGGAGTTGTACTTGAGGCAAAGAGAGGAGAGGGGCAAGGGTCTTACCTTCCATTTCCAAAAGGTGACTTGTACTTGAGGGAAAGAGAGGAGAGGGGCAAGGGTCTTACCTTTCATTTCTAAAAGGTGACTTGTACTTGAGGGAAAGAGAGGAGAGGGGCAAGGGTCTTACCTTCCATTTCCAAGAGAGAAGTTGTACTTGAGGGAAAGAGAGGAGAGGGGCAAGGGTCTTACCTCCCATTTCCAAAAGGTGACTTGTACTTGAGGGAAAGAGAGGAGAGGGGCAAGGGTCTTACCTTCCATTTCCAAAAGAGGAGTTGTACTTGAGGCAAAGAGAGGAGAGGGGCAAGGGTCTTACCTTCCATTCCCAAAAGGTGACTTGTACTTGAAGGAAAGAGAGGAGAGGGGCAAGGGTCTTACCTTCCATTTCCAAAAAGTGACTTGTACTTGAGGGAAAGAGAGGAGAGGTGCAAGGGTCTTACCTTCCATTCCCAAAAGGTGACTTGTACTTGAAGGAAAGAGAGGAGATGGGCAAGGGTCTTACCTTCCATTTCCAAAAGGTGACTTGTACTTGAGGGAAAGAGAGGAGATGGGCAAGGGTCTTACCTTCCAATTCCAAAAGAGGAGTTGTATTTGAGGGAAAGAGAGGAGAGGGGCAAGGGTCTTACCTTCCATTTCTAAAAGGTGACTTGCACTTGAGCGAAAGAGAGGAGAGGGGCAAGGGTCTTACCTTCCATTTCCAAAAGGTGACTTGTAGTTTACAGAAAAAGAGGAGAGGGGCAAGGGTCTTACAATCCATTTCGAAAAGGGGACTTGTACTTGAGGGAAAGAGAGGAGAGGGGCAAGGGTCTTACCTTCCATTTCCAAAAGGTGACTTGTACTTGAGGGAAAGAGAGGAGAGGGGCAAGGGTCTTACCTTCCACTTCCAAAAGGTGACTTGTACTTGAGGGAAAGAGAGGAGAGGGGCAAGGGTCTTACCATCCATTTCCAAAAGGGGACTTGTACTTGAGGGAAAGAGAGGAGATAGGCAAGGGTCTTACCTTCCATCTCCAAAAGGTGACTTGTACTTGAGGGAAAGAGAGGAGAGGGGCAAGGGTCTTACCTTTCATTTCCAAAAGGTGACTTGTACTTGAGGGAAAGAGAGGAGAGGGGCAAGGGTCTTACCTTCCATTTCCAAAAGAGGAGTTGTACTTGAGGGAAAGAGAGAAGTGGGGCAAGGGTCTTACCTTCCACGTCCAAAAGGTGACTTGTACTTGAGGGAAAGAGAGGAGAGGGGCAAGGGTCTTACCTTCCATTTCCAAAAGGTGACTTGTACTTGAAGGAAAGAGAGGAGAGGGGCAAGGGTCTTACCTTCCATTTCCAAAAGAGGACTTGTACATGAGGCAAAGGGAGGAGAGGGGCAAGGGTCTTACTTTCCATTTCCAAAAGGTGACTTGTACTTGAGGGAAAGAGAGGAGAGGGGCAAGGGTCTTACCTTCCATTTCCAAAAGGAGACTTCTACTTGAGGCAAAGAGAGGAGAGGGGCAAGGGTCTTACCTTCCATTTCCAACAGGTGACTTGTACTTGAGGGAAAGAGAGGAGAGGGGCAAGGGTCTTACCTCCCATTTCCAAAAGGTGACTTGTACTTGAGGGAAAGAGAGGAGAGGGGCAAGGGTCTTTCCTTCCATTTCCAAACGGCAATTAGTACTTGAGGGAAAGAGAGAAGAGGGGCAAGGGTCTTACCTTCCACGTCCAAAAGGTGACTTGTACTTGACGGAAAGAGAGGAGAGGGGCAAGGGTCTTACCTTCCATTTCGAAAAGGTGACTTGTACTTGAGGCAAAGAGAGGAGAGGGGCAAGGGTCTTACCTTCCATTTACAAAAGGTGACTTGTACTTGAGTCAAAGAGAGGAGAGGGGCAAGGGTCTTACCTTCCATTTCCAAAAGGGGACTTGTACTTGAGGGAAAGAGAGGAGATAGGCAAGGGTCTTACCTTCCATCTCCAAAAGGTGACTTGTACTTGAGGGAAAAAGAGGAGAGGGGCAAGGGTCTTACCTTTCATTTCCAAAAGGTGACTTGTACTTGAGGGAAAGAGAGGAGAGGGGCAAGGGTCTTACCTTCCATTTCCAAAAGAGGAGTTGTACTTGAGGGAAAGAGAGAAGAGGGGCAAGGGTCTTACCTTCCACGTCCAAAAGGTGACTTGTACTTGAGGGAAAGAGAGGAGAGGGGCAAGGGTCTTACCTTCCATTTCCAAAAGAGGAGTTGTACTTGAGGCAAAGAGAGGAGAGGGGCAAGGGTCTTACCTTCCATTTCCAAAAGGTGACTTGTACTTGAGGGAAAGAGAGGAGAGGGGCAAGGGTCTTACCTTCCACTTCCAAAAGGTGACTTGTACTGGAGGGAAAGAGAGGAGAGGGGCAAGGGTCTTACCTTCCATTTCCAAAATGTGACTTGTAGTTTACGGAAAAAGAGGAGAGGGGCAAGGGTCTTACAATCTATTTCCAAAAGGGGACTTGTACTTGAGGGAAAGAGAGGAGAGGGGCAAGGGTCTTACCTTCCATTCCCAAAAGGTGACTTGTACTTGAGGGAAAGAGAGGAGAGGGGCAAGGGTTTTACCTTCCATTTCTAAAAGGTGACTTGTACTTGAGGGAAAGAGTGGAGAGGGGCAAGGGTCTTACCTTCCATTTCCAAAAGGTGACTTGTACTTGAGGGAAAGAGAGGAGAGGGGCAAGGGTCTTACCTTCCATTTCCAAAAGGTGACTTGTACTTGAGGGAAAGAGAGGAGAGGGGCAAGGGTCTTACCTTCCACTTCCAAAAGGTGACTTGTACTTGAGGGAAAGAGAGGAGAGGGGCAAGGGTCTTACCTTCCGTTTCCAAAAGGTGACTTGTACTTGCGAGAAAGAGAGAAGAGGGGCAAGGGTCTTACCTTCCATTTCTAAAAGGTGACTTGTACTTGAGGGAAAGAGAGGAGAGGGGCAAGGGTCTTACCTTCCATTTCCAAAAGGTGACTTGTACTTGAGGGAAAGAGAGGAGAGGGGCAAGGGTCTTACCTTCCATTTCAAAAACGTGACTTGTAGTTTACGGAAAAAGAGGAGAGGGGCAAGGGTCTTACCTTCCATTTCCAAAAGGTGACTTGTACTTGAGGGAAAGAGAGGAGAGGGGCAAGGGTCTTACCTTCCATTTCCAAAAGGTGATTTGCACTTGAGAGAAATAGAGAAGAGGGGCAAGGGTCTTACCTTCCATTTTCAACAGGTGACTTGTACTTGAGGGAAAGAGAGGAGAGGGGCAAGGGTCTTACCTTCCACTTCCAAAAGGTGACTTGTACTTGAGGGAAAGAGAGGAGAGGGGCAAGGGTCTTACCTTCCACTTTCAAAAGGTGACTTGTAGTTTACGGAAAAAGAGGAGAGGGGCAAGGGTCTTACCTTCCATTTCCAAAAGGTGACTTGCACTTGAGGGAAAGAGAGGAGAGGGGCAAGGGTCTTACCTTCCATTTCCAAAAGAGGAGTTGTACTTGAGGGAAAGAGAGAAGAGGGGCAAGGGTCTTACCTTCCATTTCCAAAAGGTGACTTGTACTTGAGGGAAAGAGAGGAGATAGGCAAGGGTCTTACCTTCCATTTCCAAAAGGTGACTTGTACTTGAGGGAAAGAGAGGAGAGGGGCAAGGGTCTTACCTTCCATTTCCAAAGGAGGAGTTGTACTTGAGGGAAAGAGAGGAGAGGGGCAAGGGTCTTACCTTCCATTTCCAAAAGGTGACTTGTACTTGAGGGAAAGAGAGGAGAGGGGCAAGGGTCTTACCTTCCATTTCCAAAAGAGGAGTTGTACTTGAGGGAAAGAGAGGAGAGGGGCAAGGGTCTTACCTTCCATTTCCAAAAGGTGACTTGTACTTGAGGGAAAGAGAGGAGAGGGGCAAGGGTCTTACCTTCCATTTCCAAAAGAGGAGTTGTACTTGAGGGAAAGAGAGGAGAGGGGCAAGGGTCTTACCTTCCATTTCCAAAAAGTGACTTGTACTTGAGGGAAAGAGAGGAGAGGGGCAAGGGTCTTACCTTCCACGTCCAAAAAATGACTTGTACTTGAGGGAAAGAGAGGAGAGGGGCAAGGGTCTTACCTTCCATTTCCAAAAGGTGACTTGTACTTGAGGGAAAGAGAGGAGAGGGGCAAGGGTCTTACCTTCCATTTCCAAAAGAGGAGTTGTACTTGAGGGAAAGAGAGGAGAGGGGCAAGGGTCTTACCTTCCATTTCCAAAAGGTGACTTGTACTTGAGGGAAAGAGAGGAGAGGGGCAAGGGTCTTACCTTCCATTTCTAAAAGGTGACTTGTACATGAGGGAAAGAGAGGAGAGGGGCAAGGGTCTTACCTTCCGTTTCCAAAAGGTGACTTGTACTTGAGAGAAAGAGAGAAGAGGGGCAAGGGTCTTACCTTCCACGTCCAAAAGGTGACTTGTACTTGAGGGAAAGAGAGGAGAGGGGCAAGGGTCTTACCTTCCATTTCCAAAAGGTGACTTGTACTTGAGAGAAAGAGAGAAGAGGGGCAAGGGTCTTACCTTCCACGTCCAAAAGGTGACTTGTACTTGAGGGAAAGAGAGGAGAGGGGCAAGGGTCTTACCTTCCATTTCCAAAAGGTGACTTGTACTTGAGAGAAAGAGAGGAGAGGGGCAAGGGTCTTACCTTCCATTTCCAAAAGGTGACTTGTACTTGAGAGAAAGAGAGGAGAGGGGCAAGGGTCTTACCTTCC
This sequence comes from Setophaga petechia, assembly GCA_024362935.1. Taxonomy (NCBI): domain Eukaryota; kingdom Metazoa; phylum Chordata; class Aves; order Passeriformes; family Parulidae; genus Setophaga; species Setophaga petechia. Next base: position 22,896,019 of record JANCRA010000008.1, read on the forward strand.
ATTTTCAACAGGTGACTTTTACTTGAGGGAAAGAGAGGAGAGGGGCAAGGGTCTTAAGTTCCATTTCTAAAAGGTGACTTGTACTTGAGGGAAAGAGAGGAGAGGGGCAAGGGTCTTACCTTCCACTTCCAAAAGGTGACTTGTACTTGAGGGAAAGAGAGGAGAGGGGCAAGGGTCTTACCTTCCACTTCCAAAAGGTGACTTGTAGTTTACGGAAAAAGAGGAGAGGGGCAAGGGTCTTACCTTCCATTTCCAAAAGGTGACTTGCACTTGAGGGAAAGAGAGGAGAGGGGCAAGGGTCTTACCTTCCATTTCCAAAAGAGGAGTTGTACGTGAGCGCAAGAGAGAAGAGGGGCAAGGGTCTTACCTTCCGCGTCCAAATGGTGACTTGTACTTGAGGGAAAGAGAGGAGAGGGGCAAGGGTCTTACCTTCCATTTCCAAAAGGTGACTTGTACTTGAGGGAAAGAGAGGAGAGGGGCAAGGGTCTTACCTTCCATTTCCAAAAGAGGACTTGTACTTGAGGGAGAGAGAGGAGAGGGGCAAGGGTCTTACCTTCCATTTCCAAAAGGTGACTTGTACTTGAGGGAAAGAGAGGAGAGGGGCAAGGGTCTTACCTTCCATTTCCAACAGGTGACTTGTACTTGAGGGAAAGAGAGGAGAGGGGCAAGGGTCTTACCTTCCATTTCCAAAAGAGGAGTTGTACTTGAGGGAAAGAGAGGAGAAGGGCAAGGGTCTTACCTTCCATTTCCAAAAGGTGACTTGTACTTGAGGGAAAGAGAGGAGAGGGGCAAGGGTCTTACCTTCCACTTCCAAAAGGTGACTTGTACTTGAGGGAAAGAGAGGAGAGGGGCAAGAGTCTTACCTTCCATACCCAAAAGAGGAGCTGTACTTGAGGGAAAGAGATGAGAGGGGCAGGGGTCTTACCTTCCATTTCCAAAAGGGGACTTGTACTTGAGGGAAAGAGAGGAGATAGGCAAGGGTCTTACCTTCCATTTCCAAAAGGTGACTTGTACTTGAGGGAAAGAGAGGAGAGGGGCAAGGGTCTTACCTTCCATTTCCAAAAGGTGACTTGTACTTGAGGGAAAGAGAGGAGAGGGGCAAGGGTCTTACCTTCCATTTCCAAAAGAGGAGTTGTACTTGAGGGAAAGAGAGAAGAGGGGCATGGGTCTTACATTCCACGTCCAAAAAGTGACTTGTACTTGAGGGAAAGAGAGGAGAGGGGCAAGGGTCTTACCTTCCATTTCCAAAAGGTGACTTGTACTTGAGGGAAAGAGAGGAGGGGGCAAGGGTCTTACCTTCCATTTCCAAGAGAGAAGTTGTACTTGAGGGAAAGAGAGGAGAGGGGCAAGGGTCTTACCTCCCATTTCCAAAAGGTGACTTGTACTTGAGGGAAAGAGAGGAGAGGGGCAAGGGTCTTACCTTCCATTTCCAAAAGAGGAGTTGTACTTGAGGCAAAGAGAGGAGAGGGGCAAGGGTCTTACCTTCCATTCCCAAAAGGTGACTTGTACTTGAAGGAAAGAGAGGAGAGGGGCAAGGGTCTTACCTTCCATTTCCAAAAAGTGACTTGTACTTGAGGGAAAGAGAGGAGAGGGGCAAGGGTCTTACCTTCCATTCCCAAAAGGTGACTTGTACTTGAAGGAAAGAGAGGAGATGGGCAAGGGTCTTACCTTCCATTTCCAAAAGGTGACTTGTACTTGAGGGAAAGAGAGGAGAGGGGCAAGGGTCTTACCTTCCATTTCCAAAAGAGGAGTTGTACTTGAGGGAAAGAGAGGAGAGGGGCAAGGGTCTTACCTTCCATTTCCAAAAAGTGACTTGTACTTGAGGGAAAGAGAGGAGAGGGGCAAGGGTCTTACCTTCCACGTCCAAAAAATGACTTGTACTTGAGGGAAAGAGAGGAGAGGGGCAAGGGTCTTACCTTCCATTTCCAAAAGGTGACTTGTACTTGAGGGAAAGAGAGGAGAGGGGCAAGGGTCTTACCTTCCATTTCCAAAAGAGGAGTTGTACTTGAGGGAAAGAGAGGAGAGGGGCAAGGGTCTTACCTTCCATTTCCAAAAGGTGACTTGTACTTGAGGGAAAGAGAGGAGAGGGGCAAGGGTCTTACCTTCCATTTCTAAAAGGTGACTTGTACATGAGGGAAAGAGAGGAGAGGGGCAAGGGTCTTACCTTCCGTTTCCAAAAGGTGACTTGTACTTGAGAGAAAGAGAGAAGAGGGGCAAGGGTCTTACCTTCCACGTCCAAAAGGTGACTTGTACTTGAGGGAAAGAGAGGAGAGGGGCAAGGGTCTTACCTTCCATTTCCAAAAGGTGACTTGTACTTGAGAGAAAGAGAGAAGAGGGGCAAGGGTCTTACCTTCCACGTCCAAAAGGTGACTTGTACTTGAGGGAAAGAGAGGAGAGGGGCAAGGGTCTTACCTTCCATTTCCAAAAGGTGACTTGTACTTGAGAGAAAGAGAGGAGAGGGGCAAGGGTCTTACCTTCCATTTCCAAAAGGTGACTTGTACTTGAGAGAAAGAGAGGAGAGGGGCAAGGGTCTTACCTTCCATTTTCAACAGGTGACTTTTACTTGAGGGAAAGAGAGGAGAGGGGCAAGGGTCTTAAGTTCCATTTCTAAAAGGTGACTTGTACTTGAGGGAAAGAGAGGAGAGGGGCAAGGGTCTTACCTTCCACTTCCAAAAGGTGACTTGTACTTGAGGGAAAGAGAGGAGAGGGGCAAGGGTCTTACCTTCCACTTCCAAAAGGTGACTTGTAGTTTACGGAAAAAGAGGAGAGGGGCAAGGGTCTTACCTTCCATTTCCAAAAGGTGACTTGCACTTGAGGGAAAGAGAGGAGAGGGGCAAGGGTCTTACCTTCCATTTCCAAAAGAGGAGTTGTACGTGAGCGCAAGAGAGAAGAGGGGCAAGGGTCTTACCTTCCGCGTCCAAATGGTGACTTGTACTTGAGGGAAAGAGAGGAGAGGGGCAAGGGTCTTACCTTCCATTTCCAAAAGGTGACTTGTACTTGAGGGAAAGAGAGGAGAGGGGCAAGGGTCTTACCTTCCATTTCCAAAAGAGGACTTGTACTTGAGGGAGAGAGAGGAGAGGGGCAAGGGTCTTACCTTCCATTTCCAAAAGGTGACTTGTACTTGAGGGAAAGAGAGGAGAGGGGCAAGGGTCTTACCTTCCATTTCCAACAGGTGACTTGTACTTGAGGGAAAGAGAGGAGAGGGGCAAGGGTCTTACCTTCCATTTCCAAAAGAGGAGTTGTACTTGAGGGAAAGAGAGGAGAAGGGCAAGGGTCTTACCTTCCATTTCCAAAAGGTGACTTGTACTTGAGGGAAAGAGAGGAGAGGGGCAAGGGTCTTACCTTCCACTTCCAAAAGGTGACTTGTACTTGAGGGAAAGAGAGGAGAGGGGCAAGAGTCTTACCTTCCATACCCAAAAGAGGAGCTGTACTTGAGGGAAAGAGATGAGAGGGGCAGGGGTCTTACCTTCCATTTCCAAAAGGGGACTTGTACTTGAGGGAAAGAGAGGAGATAGGCAAGGGTCTTACCTTCCATTTCCAAAAGGTGACTTGTACTTGAGGGAAAGAGAGGAGAGGGGCAAGGGTCTTACCTTCCATTTCCAAAAGGTGACTTGTACTTGAGGGAAAGAGAGGAGAGGGGCAAGGGTCTTACCTTCCATTTCCAAAAGAGGAGTTGTACTTGAGGGAAAGAGAGAAGAGGGGCATGGGTCTTACATTCCACGTCCAAAAAGTGACTTGTACTTGAGGGAAAGAGAGGAGAGGGGCAAGGGTCTTACCTTCCATTTCCAAAAGGTGACTTGTACTTGAGGGAAAGAGAGGAGAGGGGCAAGGGTCTTACCTTCCATTTCCAAAAGAGGAGTTGTACTTGAGGGAAAGAGAGGAGAAGGGCAAGGGTCTTACCTTCCATTTCCAAAAGGTGACTTGTATTTGAGGGAAAGAGAGGAGAGGGGAAAGGGTCTTACCTTCCACTTCCAAAAGGTGACTTGTACTTGAGGGAAAGAGAGGAGCGGGGCAAGAGTCTTATCTTCCATACCCAAAAGAGGAGCTGTACTTGAGGGAAAGAGATGAGAGGGGCAAGGGTCTTACCTTCCATTTCCAAAAGGGGACTTGTACTTGAGGGAAAGAGAGGAGATAGGCAAGGGTCTTACCTTCCATTTCCAAAAGGTGACTTGTACTTGAGGGAAAGAGAGGAGAGGGGCAAGGGTCTTACCTTCCATTTCCAAAAGGTGAGTTGTACTTGAGGGAAAGAGAGGAGAGGGGCAAGGGTCTTACCTTCCATTTCCAAAAGAGGAGTTGTACTTGAGGGAAAGAGAGAAGAGGGGCAAGGGTCTTACATTCCACGTCCAAAAAGTGACTTGTACTTGAGGGAAAGAGAGGAGAGGGGCAAGGGTCTTACCTTCCATTTCCAAAAGGTGACTTGTACTTGAGGGAAAGAGAGGAGGGGGCAAGGGTCTTACCTTCCATTTCCAAAAGAGGAGTTGTACTTGAGGCAAAGAGAGGAGAGGGGCAAGGGTCTTACCTTCCATTTCCAAAAGGTGACTTGTACTTGAGGGAAAGAGAGGAGAGGGGCAAGGGTCTTACCTTTCATTTCTAAAAGGTGACTTGTACTTGAGGGAAAGAGAGGAGAGGGGCAAGGGTCTTACCTTCCATTTCCAAGAGAGAAGTTGTACTTGAGGGAAAGAGAGGAGAGGGGCAAGGGTCTTACCTCCCATTTCCAAAAGGTGACTTGTACTTGAGGGAAAGAGAGGAGAGGGGCAAGGGTCTTACCTTCCATTTCCAAAAGAGGAGTTGTACTTGAGGCAAAGAGAGGAGAGGGGCAAGGGTCTTACCTTCCATTCCCAAAAGGTGACTTGTACTTGAAGGAAAGAGAGGAGAGGGGCAAGGGTCTTACCTTCCATTTCCAAAAAGTGACTTGTACTTGAGGGAAAGAGAGGAGAGGGGCAAGGGTCTTACCTTCCATTCCCAAAAGGTGACTTGTACTTGAAGGAAAGAGAGGAGATGGGCAAGGGTCTTACCTTCCATTTCCAAAAGGTGACTTGTACTTGAGGGAAAGAGAGGAGAGGGGCAAGGGTCTTACCTTCCAATTCCAAAAGAGGAGTTGTATTTGAGGGAAAGAGAGGAGAGGGGCAAGGGTCTTACCTTCCATTTCTAAAAGGTGACTTGCACTTGAGCGAAAGAGAGGAGAGGGGCAAGGGTCTTACCTTCCATTCCCAAAAGGTGACTTGTAGTTTACGGAAAAAGAGGAGAGGGGCAAGGGTCTTACAATCCATTTCCAAAAGGGGACTTGTACTTGAGGGAAAGAGAGGAGAGGGGCAAGGGTCTTACCTTCCATTTCCAAAAGGTGACTTGTACTTGAGGGAAAGAGAGGAGAGGGGCAAGGGTCTTACCTTCCACTTCCAAAAGGTGACTTGTACTTGAGGGAAAGAGAGGAGAGGGGCAAGGGTCTTACCTTCCATTTCCAAAAGGGGACTTGTACTTGAGGGAAAGAGAGGAGATAGGCAAGGGTCTTACCTTCCATCTCCAAAAGGTGACTTGTACTTGAGGGAAAGAGAGGAGAGAGGCAAGGGTCTTACCTTTCATTTCCAAAAGGTGACTTGTACTTGAGGGAAAGAGAGGAGAGGGGCAAGGGTCTTACCTTCCATTTCCAAAAGAGGAGTTGTACTTGAGGGAAAGAGAGAAGTGGGGCAAGGGTCTTACCTTCCACGTCCAAAAGGTGACTTGTACTTGAGGGAAAGAGAGGAGAGGGGCAAGGGTCTTACCTTCCATTTCCAAAAGGTGACTTGTACTTGAGGGAAAGAGAGGAGAGGGGCAAGGGTCTTACCTTCCATTTCCAAAAGAGGACTTGTACTTGAGGCAAAGAGAGGAGAGGGGCAAGGGTCTTACTTTCCATTTCCAAAAGGTGACTTGTACTTGAGGGAAAGAGAGGAGAGGGGCAAGGGTCTTACCTTCCATTTCCAACAGGTGACTTGTACTTGAGGGAAAGAGAGGAGAGGGGCAAGGGTCTTACCTTCCATTTCCAAAAGAGGAGTTGTACTTGAGGGAAAGAGAGGAGAAGGGCAAGGGTCTTACCTTCCATTTCCAAAAGGTGACTTGTACTTGAGGGAAAGAGAGGAGAGGGGCAAGTGTCTCACCTTCCACTTCCAAAAGGTGACTTGTACTTGAGGGAAAGAGAGGAGAGGGGCAAGGGTCTTACCTTCCATACCCAAAAGAGGAGCTGTACTTGAGGGAAAGAGATGAGAGGGGCAGGGGTCTTACCTTCCATTTCCAAAAGGGGACTTGTACTTGAGGGAAAGAGAGGAGATAGGCAAGGGTCTTACCTTCCATTTCCAAAAGGTGACTTGTACTTGAGGGAAAGAGAGGAGAGAGGCAAGGGTCTTACCTTCCATTTCCAAAAGGTGAGTTGTACTTGACGGAAAGAGAGGAGAGGGGCAAGGGTCTTACCTTCCATTTCCAAAAGAGGAGTTGTACTTGAGGGAAAGAGAGAAGAGGGGCAAGGGTCTTACATTCCACGTCCAAAAAGTGACTTGTACTTGAGGGAAAGAGAGGAGAGGGGCAAGGGTCTTACCTTCCATTTCCAAAAGGTGACTTGTACTTGAGGGAAAGAGAGGAGAGGGGCAAGGGTCTTACCTTCCATTTCCAAAAGAGGAGTTGTACTTGAGGCAAAGAGAGGAGAGGGGCAAGGGTCTTACCTTCCATTTCCAAAAGGTGACTTGTACTTGAGGGAAAGAGAGGAGAGGGGCAAGGGTCTTACCTTTCATTTCTAAAAGGTGACTTGTACTTGAGGGAAAGAGAGGAGAGGGGCAAGGGTCTTACCTTCCATTTCCAAGAGAGAAGTTGTACTTGAGGGAAAGAGAGGAGAGGGGCAAGGGTCTTACCTCCCATTTCCAAAAGGTGACTTGTACTTGAGGGAAAGAGAGGAGAGGGGCAAGGGTCTTACCTTCCATTTCCAAAAGAGGAGTTGTACTTGAGGCAAAGAGAGGAGAGGGGCAAGGGTCTTACCTTCCATTCCCAAAAGGTGACTTGTACTTGAAGGAAAGAGAGGAGAGGGGCAAGGGTCTTACCTTCCATTTCCAAAAAGTGACTTGTACTTGAGGGAAAGAGAGGAGAGGGGCAAGGGTCTTACCTTCCATTCCCAAAAGGTGACTTGTACTTGAAGGAAAGAGTGGAGATGGGCAAGGGTCTTACCTTCCATTTCCAAAAGGTGACTTGTACTTGAGGGAAAGAGAGGAGATGGGCAAGGGTCTTACCTTCCAATTCCAAAAGAGGAGTTGTATTTGAGGGAAAGAGAGGAGAGGGGCAAGGGTCTTACCTTCCATTTCTAAAAGGTGACTTGCACTTGAGCGAAAGAGAGGAGAGGGGCAACGGTCTTACCTTCCATTTCCAAAAGGTGACTTGTAGTTTACGGAAAAAGAGGAGAGGGGCAAGGGTCTTACAATCCATTTCCAAAAGGGGACTTGTACTTGAGGGAAAGAGAGGAGAGGGGCAAGGGTCTTACCTTCCATTTCCAAAAGGTGACTTGTACTTGAGGGAAAGAGAGGAGAGGTGCAAGGGTCTTACCTTCCACTTCCAAAAGGTGACTTGTACTTGAGGGAAAGAGAGGAGAGGGGCAAGGGTCTTACCTTCCATTTCCAACAGGGGACTTGTACTTGAGGGAAAGAGAGGAGAGGGGCAAGGGTCTTACCTTCCATTTCCAAAAGAGGAGTTGTACTTGAGGGAAAGAGAGAAGTGGGGCAAGGGTCTTACCTTCCACGTCCAAAAGGTGACTTGTACTTGAGGGAAAGAGAGGAGAGGGGCAAGGGTCTTACCTTCCATTTCCAAAAGGTGACTTGTACTTGAAGGAAAGAGAGGAGAGGGGCAAGGGTCTTACCTTCCATTTCCAAAAGAGGACTTGTACATGAGGCAAAGCGAGGAGAGGGGCAAGGGTCTTACTTTCCATTTCCAAAAGGTGACTTGTACTTGAGGGAAAGAGAGGAGAGGGGCAAGGGTCTTACCTTCCATTTCCAAAAGGTGACTTCTACTTGAGGCAAAGAGAGGAGAGGGGCAAGGGTCTTACCTTCCATTTCCAACAGGTGACTTGTACTTGAGGGAAAGAGAGGAGAGGGGCAAGGGTCTTACCTCCCATTTCCAAAAGGTGACTTGTACTTGAGGGAAAGAGAGGAGAGGGGCAAGGGTCTTTCCTTCCATTTCCAAACGGCAATTAGTACTTGAGGGAAAGAGAGAAGAGGGGCAAGGGTCTTACCTTCCACGTCCAAAAGGTGACTTGTACTTGACGGAAAGAGAGGAGAGGGGCAAGGGTCTTACCTTCCATTTCGAAAAGGTGACTTGTACTTGAGGCAAAGAGAGGAGAGGGGCAAGGGTCTTACCTTCCATTTACAAAAGGTGACTTGTACTTGAGTCAAAGAGAGGAGAGGGGCAAGGGTCTTACCTTCCATTTCCAAAAGGGGACTTGTACTTGAGGGAAAGAGAGGAGATAGGCAAGGGTCTTACCTTCCATCTCCAAAAGGTGACTTGTACTTGAGGGAAAGAGAGGAGAGGGGCAAGAGTCTTACCTTCCATACCCAAAAGAGGAGCTGTACTTGAGGGAAAGAGATGAGAGGGGCAGGGGTCTTACCTTCCATTTCCAAAAGGGGACTTGTACTTGAGGGAAAGAGAGGAGATAGGCAAGGGTCTTACCTTCCATTTCCAAAAGGTGACTTGTACTTGAGGGAAAGAGAGGAGAGAGGCAAGGGTCTTACCTTCCATTTCCAAAAGGTGAGTTGTACTTGAGGGAAAGAGAGGAGAGGGGCAAGGGTCTTACCTTCCATTTCCAAAAGAGGAGTTGTACTTGAGGGAAAGAGAGAAGAGGGGCAAGGGTCTTACATTCCACGTCCAAAAAGTGACTTGTACTTGAGGGAAAGAGAGGAGAGGGGCAAGGGTCTTACCTTCCATTTCCAAAAGGTGACTTGTACTTGAGGGAAAGAGAGGAGAGGGGCAAGGGTCTTACCTTCCATTTCCAAAAGAGGAGTTGTACTTGAGGCAAAGAGAGGTGAGGGGCAAGGGTCTTACCTTCCATTTCCAAAAGGTGACTTGTACTTGAGGGAAAGAGAGGAGAGGGGCAAGGGTCTTACCTTTCATTTCTAAAAGGTGACTTGTACTTGAGGGAAAGAGAGGAGAGGGGCAAGGGTCTTACCTTCCATTTCCAAGAGAGAAGTTGTACTTGAGGGAAAGAGAGGAGAGGGGCAAGGGTCTTACCTCCCATTTCCAAAAGGTGAATTGTACTTGAGGGAAAGAGAGGAGAGGGGCAAGGGTCTTACCTTCCATTTCCAAAAGAGGAGTTGTACTTGAGGCAAAGAGAGGAGAGGGGCAAGGGTCTTACCTTCCATTCCCAAAAGGTGACTTGTACTTGAAGGAAAGAGAGGAGAGGGGCAAGGGTCTTACCTTCCATTTCCAAAAAGTGACTTGTACTTGAGGGAAAGAGAGGAGAGGGGCAAGGGTCTTACCTTCCATTCCCAAAAGGTGACTTGTACTTGAAGGAAAGAGAGGAGATGGGCAAGGGTCTTACCTTCCATTTCCAAAAGGTGACTTGTACTTGAGGGAAAGAGAGGAGAGGGGCAAGGGTCTTACCTTCCAATTCCAAAAGAGGAGTTGTATTTGAGGGAAAGAGAGGAGAGGGGCAAGGGTCTTACCTTCCATTTCTAAAAGGTGACTTGCACTTGAGCGAAAGAGAGGAGAGGGGCAACGGTCTTACCTTCCATTTCCAAAAGGTGACTTGTAGTTTACGGAAAAAGAGGAGAGGGGCAAGGGTCTTACAATCCAGTTCCAAAAGGGGACTTGTACTTGAGGGAAAGAGAGGAGAGGGGCAAGGGTCTTACCTTCCATTTCAAAAAGGTGACTTGTACTTGAGGGAAAGAGAGGAGAGGGGCAAGGGTCTTACCTTCCACTTCCAAGAGGTGACTTGTACTTGAGGGAAAGAGAGGAGAGGGGCAAGGGTCTTACCTTCCATTTCCAACAGGGGACTTGAACTTGAGGGAAAGAGAGGGGATAGGCAAGGGTCTTACCTTCCATCTCCAAAAGGTGACTTGTACTTGAGGGAAAGAGAGGAGAGGGGCAAGGGTCTTACCTTTCATTTCCAAAAGGTGACTTGTACTTGAGGGAAAGAGAGGAGAGGGGCAAGGGTCTTACTTTCCATTTCCAAAAGAGGAGTTGTACTTGAGGGAAAGAGAGAAGTGGGGCAAGGGTCTTACCTTCCACGTCCAAAAGGTGACTTGTACTTGACGGAAAGAGAGGAGAGGGGCAAGGGTCTTACCTTCCATTTCGAAAAGGTGACTTGTACTTGAGGCAAAGAGAGGAGAGGGGCAAGGGTCTTACCTTCCATTTACAAAAGGTGACTTGTACTTGAGTCAAAGAGAGGAGAGGGGCAAGGGTCTTACCTTCCATTTCCAAAAGGGGACTTGTACTTGAGGGAAAGAGAGGAGATAGGCAAGGGTCTTACCTTCCATCTCCAAAAGGTGACTTGTACTTGAGGGAAAGAGAGGAGAGGGGCAAGAGTCTTACCTTCCATACCCAAAAGAGGAGCTGTACTTGAGGGAAAGAGATGAGAGGGGCAGGGGTCTTACCTTCCATTTCCAAAAGGGGACTTGTACTTGAGGGAAAGAGAGGAGATAGGCAAGGGTCTTACCTTCCATTTCCAAAAGGTGACTTGTACTTGAGGGAAAGAGAGGAGAGAGGCAAGGGTCTTACCTTCCATTTCCAAAAGGTGAGTTGTACTTGAGGGAAAGAGAGGAGAGGGGCAAGGGTCTTACCTTCCATTTCCAAAAGAGGAGTTGTACTTGAGGGAAAGAGAGAAGAGGGGCAAGGGTCTTACATTCCACGTCCAAAAAGTGACTTGTACTTGAGGGAAAGAGAGGAGAGGGGCAAGGGTCTTACCTTCCATTTCCAAAAGGTGACTTGTACTTGAGGGAAAGAGAGGAGAGGGGCAAGGGTCTTACCTTCCATTTCCAAAAGAGGAGTTGTACTTGAGGCAAAGAGAGGTGAGGGGCAAGGGTCTTACCTTCCATTTCCAAAAGGTGACTTGTACTTGAGGGAAAGAGAGGAGAGGGGCAAGGGTCTTACCTTTCATTTCTAAAAGGTGACTTGTACTTGAGGGAAAGAGAGGAGAGGGGCAAGGGTCTTACCTTCCATTTCCAAGAGAGAAGTTGTACTTGAGGGAAAGAGAGGAGAGGGGCAAGGGTCTTACCTCCCATTTCCAAAAGGTGACTTGTACTTGAGGGAAAGAGAGGAGAGGGGCAAGGGTCTTACCTTCCATTTCCAAAAGAGGAGTTGTACTTGAGGCAAAGAGAGGAGAGGGGCAAGGGTCTTACCTTCCATTCCCAAAAGGTGACTTGTACTTGAAGGAAAGAGAGGAGAGGGGCAAGGGTCTTACCTTCCATTTCCAAAAAGTGACTTGTACTTGAGGGAAAGAGAGGAGAGGGGCAAGGGTCTTACCTTCCATTCCCAAAAGGTGACTTGTACTTGAAGGAAAGAGAGGAGATGGGCAAGGGTCTTACCTTCCATTTCCAAAAGGTGACTTGTACTTGAGGGAAAGAGAGGAGAGGGGCAAGGGTCTTACCTTCCAATTCCAAAAGAGGAGTTGTATTTGAGGGAAAGAGAAGAGAGGGGCAAGGGTCTTACCTTCCATTTCTAAAAGGTGACTTGCACTTGAGCGAAAGAGAGGAGAGGGGCAACGGTCTTACCTTCCATTTCCAAAAGGTGACTTGTAGTTTACGGAAAAAGAGGAGAGGAGCAAGGGTCTTACAATCCAGTTCCAAAAGGGGACTTGTACTTGAGGGAAAGAGAGGAGAGGGGCAAGGGTCTTACCTTCCATTTCAAAAAGGTGACTTGTACTTGAGGGAAAGAGAGGAGAGGGGCAAGGGTCTTACCTTCCACTTCCAAGAGGTGACTTGTACTTGAGGGAAAGAGAGGAGAGGGGCAAGGGTCTTACCTTCCATTTCCAACAGGGGACTTGTACTTGAGGGAAAGAGAGGGGATAGGCAAGGGTCTTACCTTCCATCTCCAAAAGGTGACTTGTACTTGAGGGAAAGAGAGGAGAGGGGCAAGGGTCTTACCTTTCATTTCCAAAAGGTGACTTGTACTTGAGGGAAAGAGAGGAGAGGGGCAAGGGTCTTACTTTCCATTTCCAAAAGAGGAGTTGTACTTGAGGGAAAGAGAGAAGTGGGGCAAGGGTCTTACCTTCCACGTCCAAAAGGTGACTTGTACTTGAGGGAAAGAGAGGAGAGGGGCAAGGGTCTTACCTTCCATTTCCAAAAGGTGACTTGTACTTGAAGGAAAGAGAGGAGATAGGCAAGGGTCTTACCTTCCATCTCCAAAAGGTGACTTGTACTTGAGGGAAAGAGAGGAGAGGGGCAAGGGTCTTACCTTTCATTTCCAAAAGGTGACTTGTACTTGAGGGAAAGAGAGGAGAGGGGCAAGGGTCTTACCTTCCATTTCCAAAAGGTGACTTGTACTTGAGGGAAAGAGAGAAGAGGGGCAAGGGTCTTACCTTCCACGTCCAAAAGGTGACTTGTACTTGAGGGAAAGACAGGAGAGGGGCAAGGGTCTTACCTTCCATTTCCAAAAGGTGACTTGTACTTGAGGGAAAGAGAGGAGAGGGGCAAGGGTCTTACCTTCCATTTCCAAAAGAGGAGTTGTACTTGAGGCAAAGAGAGGAGAGGGGCAAGGGTCTTACCTTCCATTTCCAAAAGGTGACTTGTACTTGAGGGAAAGAGAGGAGAGGGGCAAGGGTCTTACCTTCCACTTCCAAAAGGTGACTTGTACTGGAGGGAAAGAGAGGAGAGGGGCAAGGGTCTTACCTTCCACTTCCAAAAGGTGACTTGTAGTTCACGGAAAAAGAGGAGAGGGGCAAGGGTCTTACCTCCCATTTCCAAAAGAGGAGTTGTACATGAGCGCAAGAGAGAAGAGGGGCAAGGGTCTTACCTTCCGCGTCCAAATGGTGACTTGTACTTGAGAGAAAGAGAGGAGAGGGGCAAGGGTCTTACCTTCCATTTCCAAAAGGTGACTTGTACTTGAGGGAAAGAGAGGAGAGGGGCAAGGGTCTTACCTTCCATTTCCAAAAGAGGACTTGTACTTGAGGGAAAGAGAGGAGAGGGGCAAGGGTCTTACCTTCCATTTCCAAAAGGTGACTTGTACTTGAGGGAAAGAGAGGAGAGGGGCAAGGGTCTTACCTTCCATTTCCAACAGGTGACTTGTACTTGAGGGAAAGAGAGGAGAGGGGCAAGGGTCTTACCTTCCATTTCCAAAAGAGGAGTTGTACTTGAGGGAAAGAGAGGAGAAGGGTAAGGGTCTTACCTTCCATTTCCAAAAGGTGACTTGTATTTGAGGGAAAGAGAGGAGAGGGGAAAGGGTCTTACCTTCCACTTCCAAAAGGTGACTTGTACTTGAGGGAAAGAGAGGAGCGGGGCAAGAGTCTTACCTTCCATACCCAAAAGAGGAGCTGTACTTGAGGGAAAGAGATGAGAGGGGCAAGGGTCTTACCTTCCATTTCCAACAGGTGACTTGTACTTGAGGGAAAGAGAGGAGATAGGCAAGGGTCTTACCTTCCATTTCCAAAAGGTGACTTGTACTTGAGGGAAAGAGAGGAGAGGGGCAAGGGTCTTACCTTCCATTTCCAAAAGGTGAGTTGTACTTGAGGGAAAGAGAGGAGAGGGGCAAGGGTCTTACCTTCCATTTCCAAAAGAGGAGTTGTACTTGAGGGAAAGAGAGAAGAGGGGCAAGGGTCTTACATTCCACGTCCAAAAAGTGACTTGTACTTGAGGGAAAGAGAGGAGAGGGGCAAGGGTCTTACCTTCCATTTCCAAAAGGTGACTTGTACTTGAGGGAAAGAGAGGAGGGGGCAAGGGTCTTACCTTCCATTTCCAAAAGAGGAGTTGTACTTGAGGCAAAGAGAGGAGAGGGGCAAGGGTCTTACCTTCCATTTCCAAAAGGTGACTTGTACTTGAGAGAAAGAGAGGAGAGGGGCAAGGGTCTTACCTTTCATTAATAAAAGGTGACTTGTACTTGAGGGAAAGAGAGGAGAGGGGCAAGGGTCTTACCTTCCATTTCCAAGAGAGAAGTTGTACTTGAGGGAAAGAGAGGAGAGGGGGAAGGGTCTTACCTCCCATTTCCAAAAGGTGACTTGTACTTGAGGGAAAGAGAGGAGAGGGGCAAGGGTCTTACCTTCCATTTCCAAAAGAGGAGTTGTACTTGAGGCAAAGAGAGGAGAGGGGCAAGGGTCTTACCTTCCATTCCCAAAAGGTGACTTGTACTTGAAGGAAAGAGAGGAGAGGGGCAAGGGTCTTACCTTCCATTTCCAAAAAGTGACTTGTACTTGAGGGAAAGAGAGGAGAGGGGCAAGGGTCTTACCTTCCATTCCCAAAAGGTGACTTGTACTTGAAGGAAAGAGAGGAGATGGGCAAGGGTCTTACCTTCCATTTCCAAAAGGTGACTTGTACTTGAGGGAAAGAGAGGAGAGGGGCAAGGGTCTTACCTTCCAATTCCAAAAGAGGAGTTGTATTTGAGGGAAAGAGAGGAGAGGGGCAAGGGTCTTACCTTCCATTTCCAAAAGGTGACTTGTAGTTTATGGAAAAAGAGGAGAGGGGCAAGGGTCTTACAATCCATTTCCAAAAGGGGACTTGTACTTGAGGGAAAGAGAGGAGAGGGGCAAGGGTCTTACCTTCCATTTCCAAAAGGTGACTTGTACTTGAGGGAAAGAGAGGAGAGGGGCAAGGGTCTTACCTTCCACTTCCAAAAGGTGACTTGTACTTGAGGGAAAGAGAGGAGAGGGGCAAGGGTCTTACCTTCCATTTCCAAAAGGGGACTTGTACTTGAGGGAAAGAGAGGAGATAGGCAAGGGTCTTACCTTCCATCTCCAAAAGGTGACTTGTACTTGAGGGAAAGAGAGGAGAGAGGCAAGGGTCTTACCTTCCATTTCAAAAAGGTGACTTGTACTTGAGGGAAAGAGAGGAGAGGGGCAAGGGTCTTACCTTCCACTTCCAAGAGGTGACTTGTACTTGAGGGAAAGAGAGGAGAGGGGCAAGGGTCTTACCTTCCATTTCCAACAGGGGACTTGTACTTGAGGGAAAGAGAGGGGATAGGCAAGGGTCTTACCTTCCATCTCCAAAAGGTGACTTGTACTTGAGGGAAAGAGAGGAGAGGGGCAAGGGTCTTACCTTTCATTTCCAAAAGGTGACTTGTACTTGAGGGAAAGAGAGGAGAGGGGCAAGGGTCTTACTTTCCATTTCCAAAAGAGGAGTTGTACTTGAGGGAAAGAGAGAAGTGGGGCAAGGGTCTTACCTTCCACGTCCAAAAGGTGACTTGTACTTGAGGGAAAGAGAGGAGAGGGGCAAGGGTCTTACCTTCCATTTCCAAAAGGTGACTTGTACTTGAAGGAAAGAGAGGAGAGGGGCAAGGGTCTTACCTTCCATTTCCAAAAGAGGACTTGTACATGAGGCAAAGAGAGGAGAGGGGCAAGGGTCTTACTTTCCATTTCCAAAAGGTGACTTGTACTTGAGGGAAAGAGAGGAGAGGGGCAAGGGTCTTACCTTCCATTTCCAAAAGGTGACTTCTACTTGAGGCAAAGAGAGGAGAGGGGCAAGGGTCTTACCTCCCATTTCCAACAGGTGACTTGTACTTGAGGGAAAGAGAGGAGAGGGGCAAGGGTCTTTCCTTCCATTTCCAAACGGCAATTAGTACTTGAGGGAAAGAGAGAAGAGGGGCAAGGGTCTTACCTTCCACGTCCAAAAGGTGACTTGTACTTGACGGAAAGAGAGGAGAGGGGCAAGGGTCTTACCTTCCATTTCGAAAAGGTGACTTGTACTTGAGGCAAAGAGAGGAGAGGGGCAAGGGTCTTACCTTCCATTTACAAAAGGTGACTTGTACTTGAGTCAAAGAGAGGAGAGGGGCAAGGGTCTTACCTTCCATTTCCAAAAGGGGACTTGTACTTGAGGGAAAGAGAGGAGATAGGCAAGGGTCTTACCTTCCATCTCCAAAAGGTGACTTGTACTTGAGGGAAAGAGAGGAGAGGGGCAAGGGTCTTACCTTTCATTTCCAAAAGGTGACTTGTACTTGAGGGAAAGAGAGGAGAGGGGCAAGGGTCTTACCTTCCATTTCCAAAAGGTGACTTGTACTTGAGGGAAAGAGAGAAGAGGGGCAAGGGTCTTACCTTCCACGTCCAAAAGGTGACTTGTACTTGAGGGAAAGACAGGAGAGGGGCAAGGGTCTTACCTTCCATTTCCAAAAGGTGACTTGTACTTGAGGGAAAGAGAGGAGAGGGGCAAGGGTCTTACCTTCCATTTCCAAAAGAGGAGTTGTACTTGAGGCAAAGAGAGGAGAGGGGCAAGGGTCTTACCTTCCATTTCCAAAAGGTGACTTGTACTTGAGGGAAAGAGAGGAGAGGGGCAAGGGTCTTACCTTCCACTTCCAAAAGGTGACTTGTACTGGAGGGAAAGAGAGGAGAGGGGCAAGGGTCTTACCTTCCACTTCCAAAAGGTGACTTGTAGTTCACGGAAAAAGAGGAGAGGGGCAAGGGTCTTACCTCCCATTTCCAAAAGAGGAGTTGTACATGAGCGCAAGAGAGAAGAGGGGCAAGGGTCTTACCTTCCGCGTCCAAATGGTGACTTGTACTTGAGAGAAAGAGAGGAGAGGGGCAAGGGTCTTACCTTCCATTTCCAAAAGGTGACTTGTACTTGAGGGAAAGAGAGGAGAGGGGCAAGGGTCTTACCTTCCATTTCCAAAAGAGGACTTGTACTTGAGGGAAAGAGAGGAGAGGGGCAAGGGTCTTACCTTCCATTTCCAAAAGGTGACTTGTACTTGAGGGAAAGAGAGGAGAGGGGCAAGGGTCTTACCTTCCATTTCCAACAGGTGACTTGTACTTGAGGGAAAGAGAGGAGAGGGGCAAGGGTCTTACCTTCCATTTCCAAAAGAGGAGTTGTACTTGAGGGATAGAGAGGAGAGGGGCAAGGGTCTTACCTTCCATTCCCAAAAGGTGACTTGTACTTGAAGGAAAGAGAGGAGATGGGCAAGGGTCTTACCTTCCATTTCCAAAAGGTGACTTGTACTTGAGGGAAAGAGAGGAGAGGGGCAAGGGTCTTACCTTCTAATTCCAAAAGAGGAGTTGTATTTGAGGGAAAGAGAGGAGAGGGGCAAGGGTCTTACCTTCCATTTCTAAAAGGTGACTTGCACTTGAGCGAAAGAGAGGAGAGGGGCAAGGGTCTTACCTTCCATTTCCAAAATGTGACTTGTAGTTTACGGAAAAAGAGGAGAGGGGCAAGGGTCTTACAATCTATTTCCAAAAGGGGACTTGTACTTGAGGGAAAGAGAGGAGAGGGGCAAGGGTCTTACCTTCCATTCCCAAAAGGTGACTTGTACTTGAGGGAAAGAGAGGAGAGGGGCAAGGGTCTTACCTTCCATTTCCAAAAGGTGACTTGTACTTGAGGGAAAGAGAGGAGAGGGGCAAGGGTCTTACCTTCCATTTCTAAAAGGTGACTTGTACTTGAGGGAAAGAGAGGAGAGGGGCAAGGGTCTTACCTTCCATTTCCAAAGGGTGACTTGTACTTGAGGGAAAGAGAGGAGAGGGGCAAGGGTCTTACCTTCCATTTCCAAGAGAGAAGTTGTACTTGAGGGAAAGAGAGGAGAGGGGCAAGGGTCTTACCTCCCATTTCCAAAAGGTGACTTGTACTTGAGGGAAAGACAGGAGAGGGGCAAGGGTCTTACCTTCCATTTCCAAAAGAGGAGTTGTACTTGAGGCAAAGAGAGGAGAGGGGCAAGGGTCTTACCTTCCATTCCCAAAAGGTGACTTGTACTTGAAGGAAAGAGAGGAGAGGGGCAAGGGTCTTACCTTCCATTTCCAAAAAGTGACTTGTACTTGAGGGAAAGAGAGGAGAGGGGCAAGGGTCTTACCTTCCATTCCCAAAAGGTGACTTGTACTTGAAGGAAAGAGAGAAGATGGGCAAGGGTCTTACCTTCCACTTCCAAAAGGGGACTTGTACTTGAGGGAAAGAGAGGAGATAGGCAAGGGTCTTACCTTCCATCTCCAAAAGGTGACTTGTACTTGAGGGAAAGAGAGGAGAGGGGCAAGGGTCTTACCTTTCATTTCCAAAAGGTGACTTGTACTTGAGGGAAAGAGAGGAGAGGGGCAAGGGTCTTACCTTCCATTTCCAAAAGAGGACTTGTACTTGAGGCAAAGAGAGGAGAGGGGCAAGGGTCTTACCTTCCATTTCCAAAAGGTGACTTGTACTTGAGGGAAAGAGAGGAGAGGGGCAAGGGTCTTACCTTCCATTTCCAAAAGGTGACTTGTACTTGAGGCAAAGAGAGGAGAGGGGCAAGGGTCTTACCTTCCATTTCCAACAGGTGACTTGTACTTGAGGGAAAGAGAGGAGAGGGGCAAGGGTCTTACCTCCAATTTCCAAAAGGTGACTTGTACTTGAGGGAAAGAGAGGAGAGGGGCAAGGGTCTTTCCTTCCATTTCCAAACGGCAATTAGTACTTGAGGGAAAGAGAGAAGAGGGGCAAGGGTCTTACCTTCCACGTCCAAAAGGTGACTTGTACTTGACGGAAAGAGAGGAGAGGGGCAAGGGTCTTACCTTCCATTTCGAAAAGGTGACTTGTACTTGAGGCAAAGAGAAGAGAGGGGCAAGGGTCTTACCTTCCATTTCAAAAAGGTGACTTGTACTTGAGTCAAAGAGAGGAGAGGGGCAAGGGTCTTACCTTCCATTTCCAAAAGGGGACTTGTACTTGAGGGAAAGAGAGGAGATAGGCAAGGGTCTTACCTTCCATTTCCAAAAGTTGACTTGTAGTTTACGGAAAGAGAGGAGAGGGGCAAGGGTCTTACCTTTCATTTCCAAAAGGTGACTTGTACTTGAGGGAAAGAGAGGAGAGGGGCAAGGGTCTTACCTTCCATTTCCAAAAGAGGAGTTGTACTTGAGGGAAAGAGAGAACAGGGGCAAGGGTCTTACCTTCCACGTCCAAAAGGTGACTTGTACTTGAGGGAAAGAGAGGAGAGGGGCAAGGGTCTTACCTTCCATTTCCAAAAGGTGACTTGTACTTGAGGGAAAGAGAGGAGAGGGGCAAGGGTCTTACCTTCCATTTCCAAAAGAGGAGTTGTACTTGAGGCAAAGAGAGGAGAGGGGCAAGGGTCTTACCTTCCATTTCCAAAAGGTGACTTGTACTTGAGGGAAAGAGAGGAGAGGGGCAAGGGTCTTACCTTCCATTTCCAAAAGGTGACTTGTACTTGAGGGAAAGAGAGGAGAGGGGCAAGGGTCTTACCTTCCACTTCCAAAAGGTGACTTGTAGTTTACGGAAAAAGAGGAGAGGGGCAAGGGTCTTACCTTCCATTTCCAAAAGGTGACTTGCACTTGAGGGAAAGAGAGGAGAGGGGCAAGGCTCTTACCTTCCATTTCCAAAAGAGGAGTTGTACTTGAGGGAAAGAGATGAGAGGGGCATAGGTCTTACCTTCCATTTCCAAAAGGTGACTTGTACTTGAGGGAAAGAGAGGAGATAGGCAATGGTCTTACCTTCCATTTCCAAAAGGTGACTTGTACTTGAGGGAAAGAGAGGAGAGGGGCAAGGGTCTTATCTTCCACTTCCAAAAGAGGAGTTGTACTTGAGGGAAAGAGAGGAGAAGGGCAAGGGTCTTACCTTCCATTTCCAAAAGGTGACTTGTACTTGAGGGAAAGAGAGGAGAGGGGAAAGGGTCTTACCTTCCACTTCCAAAAGGTGACTTGTACTTGAGGGAAAGAGAGGAGAGGGGCAAGAGTCTTACCTTCCATACCCAAAAGAGGAGCTGTACTTGAGGGGAAGAGATGAGAGGGGCAAGGGTCTTACCTTCCATTTCCAAAAGGGGACTTGTACTTGAGGGAAAGAGAGGAGATAGGCAAGGGTCTTACCTTCCATTTCCAAAAGGTGACTTGTACTTGAGGGAAAGAGAGGAGAGGGGCAAGGGTCTTACCTTCCATTTCCAAAAGGTGAGTTGTACTTGAGGGAAAGAGAGGAGAGGGGCAAGGGTCTTACCTTCATTTCCAAAAGGTGACTTGTACTTGAGGGAAAGAGAGGAGAGGGGCAAGGGTCTTACCTTCCATTTCCAAAAGAGGAGTTGTACTTGAGGGAAAGAGAGGAGAGGGGCAAGGGTCTTACCTTCCATTTCCAAGAGAGAAGTTGTACTTGAGGGAAAGAGAGGAGAGGGGCAAGGGTCTTACCTCCCATTTCCAAAAGGTGACTTGTACTTGAGGGAAAGAGAGGAGAGGGGCAAGGGTCTTACCTTCCATTTCCAAAAGAGGAGTTGTACTTGAGTCAAAGAGAGGAGAGGGGCAAGGGTCTTACCTTCCATTCCCAAAAGGTGACTTGTACTTGAGGGAAAGAGAGGAGAGGGGCAAGGGTCTTACCTTCCATTTCCAAAAAGTGACTTGTACTTGAGGGAAAGAGAGGAGAGGGGCAAGGGTCTTACCTTCCATTCCTAAAAGGTGACTTGTACTTGAAGGAAAGAGAGGAGATGGGCAAGGGTCTTACCTTCCATTTCCAAAAGGTGACTTGTACTTGAGGGAAAGAGAGGAGAGGGGCAAGGGTCTTACCTTCCAATTCCAAAAGTGGAGTTGTATTTGAGGGAAAGAGAGGAGAGGGGCAAGGGTCTTACCTTCCATTTCCAAAAGAGGGGTTGTACTTGAGGCAAAGAGAGGAGAGGGGCAAGGGTCTTACCTTCCATTTCCAAAAGGTGACTTGTACTTGAGGGAAAGAGAGGAGAGGGGCAAGGGTCTTACCTTCCATTTCCAAAAGGTGACTACTACTTGAGGCAAAGAGAGGAGAGGGGCAAGGGTCTTACCTTCCATTTCCAACAGGTGACTTGTACTTGAGGGAAAGAGAGGAGAGGGGCAAGGGTCTTTCCTTCCATTTCCAAACGGCAATTAGAACTTGAGGGAAAGACAGAAGAGGGGCAAGGGTCTTACCTTCCACGTCCAAAAGGTGACTTGTACTTGACGGAAAGAGAGGAGAGGGGCAAGGGTCTTACCTTCCATTTCGAAAAGGTGACTTGTACTTGAGGCAAAGAGAGGAGAGGGGCAAGGGTCTTACCTTCCATTTCCAAAAGGTGACTTGTACTTGAGGCAAAGAGAGGAGAGGGGCAAGGGTCTTACCTTCCATTTCCAAAAGGGGACTTGTACTCGAGGGAAAGAGAGGAGATAGGCAAAGGTCTTACCTTCCATCTCCAAAAGGTGACTTGTACTTGAGGGAAAGAGAGGAGAGGGGCAAGGGTCTTACCTTTCATTTCCAATAGGTGACTTGTACTTGAGGGAAAGAGAGGAGAGGGGCAAGGGTCTTACCTTCCATTTCCAAAAGAGGAGTTGTACTTGAGGGAAAGAGAGAAGAGGGGCAAGGGTCTTACCTTCCACGTCCAAAAGGTGACTTGTACTTGAGGGAAAGAGAGGAGAGGGGCAAGGGTCTTACCTTCCATTTCCAAAAGGTGACTTGTACTTGAGGGAAAGAGAGGAGAGGGGCAAGGGTCTTACCTTCCATTTCCAAAAGAGGAGTTGTACTTGAGGCAAAGAGAGGAGAGGGGCAAGGGTCTTACCTTCCATTTCCAAAAGGTGACTTGTACTTGAGGGAAAGAGAGCAGAGGGGCAAGGGTCTTACCTTCCATTTCCAAAAGGTGACTTGTACTTGAGGGAAAGAGAGGAGAGGGGCAAGGGTCTTACCTTCCATTTCCAACAGGTGACTTGCACTTGAGGGAAAGAGAGGAGAGGGGTAAGGGTCTTACCACCCATTTCCAAAAGGTGACTTGTACTTGAGGGAAAGAGAGGAGAGGGGCAAGGGTCTTACCTTCCATTTCTAAAAGGTGACTTGTACTTGAGGGAAAGAGAGGAGAGGGGCAAGGGTCTTACCTTCCACTTCCAAAAGGTGAATTGCACTTGAGGGAAAGAGAGGAGAGGGGCAAGGGTCTTTCCTTCCATTTCCAAACGGCAATTAGTACTTGAGGGAAAGAGAGAAGAGGGGCAAGGGTCTTACCTTCCACGTCCAAAAGGTGACTTGTACTTGAGGGAAAGAGAGGAGAGGGGCAAGGGTCTTACCTTCCATTTCTAAAAGGTGACTTGTACTTGAGGCAAAGAGAGGAGAGGGGCAAGGGTCTTACCTTCCATTTCCAAAAGGTGACTTGTACTTGAGGCAAAGAGAGGAGAGGGGCAAGGGTCTTACCTTCCATTTCCAACAGGTGACTTGTACTTGAGGGAAAGAGAGGAGAGGGGCAAGGGTCTTACCTCCCATTTCCAAAAGGTGACTTGTACTTGAGGGAAAGAGAGGAGAGGGGCAAGGGTCTTACCTTCCATTTCTAAAAGGTGACTTGTACTTGAGGGAAAGAGAGGAGAGGGGCAAGGGTCTTACCTTCCATTTCCAAAAGGTGACTTGTACTTGAGGCAAAGAGAGGAGAGGGGCAAGGGTCTTACCTTCCATTTCCAAAAGGTGACTTGTACTTGAGGGAAAGAGAGGAGAGGGGCAAGGGTCTTACCTTCCATTTCCAAAAGGTGACTTGTACTTGAGGGAAAGAGAGGAGAGGGGCAAGGGTCTTACCTTCCATTTCCAAAAGGTGACTTTTACTTGAGGGAAAGAGAGGAGATAGGCAAGGGTCTTACCTTCCATTTCCAAAAGGTGACTTGTACTTGAGGGAAAGAGAGGAGAGGGGCAAGGGTCTTACCTCCCATTTCCAAAAGGTGACTTGTAATTGAGGGAAAGAGAGGAGAGGGGCAAGGGTCTTACCTTCCATTTCCAAAAGAGGAGTTGTACTTGAGGCAAAGAGAGGAGAGGGGCAAGGGTCTTACCTTCCATTCCCAAAAGGTGACTTGTACTTGAAGGAAAGAGAGGAGAGGGGCAAGGGTCTTACCTTCCATTTCCAAAAAGTGACTTGTACTTGAGGGAAAAAGAGGAGAGGGGCAAGGGTCTTACCTTCCATTCCCAAAAGGTGACTTGTACTTGAAGGAAATAGAGGAGATGGGCAAGGGTCTTACCTTCCATTTCCAAAAGGTGACTTGTTCTTGAGGGAAAGAGAGGAGAGGGGCAAGGGTCTTACCTTCCATTTCTAAAAGGTGACTTGTACTTGAGGGAAAGAGAGGAGAGGGGCAAGGGTCTTACCTTCCATTTCCGAAGGGTGACTTGTACTTGAGGGAAAGAGAGGAGAGGGGCAAGGGTCTTACCTTCCATTTCCAAAAGGTGACTTTTAGTTTACGGAAAAAGAGTGGAGGGGCAAGGGTCTTATCATCCATTTCCAAAAGGGGACTTATACTTGAGGGAAAGAGAGGAGAGGGGCAAGGGTCTTACCTTCCATTTCTAAAAGGTGACTTGTACTTGAGGGAAAGAGAGGAGAGGGGCAAGGGTCTTACCTTCCATTTCCAAAAGGTGACTTGTACTTGAGGGAAAGAGAGGAGAGGGGCAAGGGTCTTACCTTCCACTTCCAAAAGGTGACTTGTACTTGAGGGAAAGAGAGGAGAGGGGCAAGGGTCTTACCTTCCATGTCCAAAAGGGGACTTGTACTTGAGGGAAAGAGAGAAGAGGGGCAAGGGTCTTAGCTTTCACGTCCAAAAGGTGACTTGTACTTGAGGGAAAGAGAGGACAGGGGCAAGGGTCTTACATTCCATTTCCAAAAGGTGACTTGTACTTGAGGGAAAGAGAGGAGAGGGGCAAGGGTCTTACCTTCCATTTCCAAAAGAGGAGTTGTACTTGAGGCAAAGAGAGGAGAGGGGCAAGGGTCTTACCTTCCATTTCCAAAAGGTGACTTGTACTTGAGGGAAAGAGAGCAGAGGGGCAAGGGTCTTACCTTCCATTTCCAAAAGGTGACTTGTACTTGAGGGAAAGAGAGGAGAGGGGCAAGGGTCTTACCTTCCATTTCCAACAGGTGACTTGCACTTGAGGGAAAGAGAGGAGAGGGGTAAGGGTCTTACCACCCATTTCCAAAAGGTGACTTGTACTTGAGGGAAAGAGAGGAGAGGGGCAAGGGTCTTACCTTCCATTTCTAAAAGGTGACTTGTACTTGAGGGAAAGAGAGGAGAGGGGCAAGGGTCTTACCTTCCACTTCCAAAAGGTGAATTGCACTTGAGGGAAAGAGAGGAGAGGGGCAAGGGTCTTTCCTTCCATTTCCAAACGGCAATTAGTACTTGAGGGAAAGAGAGAAGAGGGGCAAGGGTCTTACCTTCCACGTCCAAAAGGTGACTTGTACTTGAGGGAAAGAGAGGAGAGGGGCAAGGGTCTTACCTTCCATTTCTAAAAGGTGACTTGTACTTGAGGCAAAGAGAGGAGAGGGGCAAGGGTCTTACCTTCCATTTCCAAAAGGTGACTTGTACTTGAGGGAAAGAGAGGAGAGGGGCAAGGGTCTTACCTTCCATTTCCAACAGGTGACTTGTACTTGAGGGAAAGAGAGGAGAGGGGCAAGGGTCTTACCTCCCATTTCCAAAAGGTGACTTGTACTTGAGGGAAAGAGAGGAGAGGGGCAAGGGTCTTACCTTCCATTTCTAAAAGGTGACTTGTACTTGAGGGAAAGAGAGGAGAGGGGCAAGGGTCTTACCTTCCATTTCCAAAAGGTGACTTGTACTTGAGGGAAAGAGAGGAGAGGGGCAAGGGTCTTACCTTCCATTTCCAAAAGGTGACTTGTACTTGAGGGAAAGAGAGGAGAGGGGCAAGGGTCTTACCTTCCATTTCCAAAAGGTGACTTGTACTTGAGGGAAAGAGAGGAGAGGGGCAAGGGTCTTACCTTCCATTTCCAAAAGGTGACTTTTACTTGAGGGAAAGAGAGGAGATAGGCAAGGGTCTTACCTTCCATTTCCAAAAGGTGACTTGTACTTGAGGGAAAGAGAGGAGAGGGGCAAGGGTCTTACCTCCCATTTCCAAAAGGTGACTTGTAATTGAGGGAAAGAGAGGAGAGGGGCAAGGGTCTTACCTTCCATTTCCAAAAGAGGAGTTGTACTTGAGGCAAAGAGAGGAGAGGGGCAAGGGTCTTACCTTCCATTCCCAAAAGGTGACTTGTACTTGAAGGAAAGAGAGGAGAGGGGCAAGGGTCTTACCTTCCATTTCCAAAAAGTGACTTGTACTTGAGGGAAAAAGAGGAGAGGGGCAAGGGTCTTACCTTCCATTCCCAAAAGGTGACTTGTACTTGAAGGAAATAGAGGAGATGGGCAAGGGTCTTACCTTCCATTTCCAAAAGGTGACTTGTTCTTGAGGGAAAGAGAGGAGAGGGGCAAGGGTCTTACCTTCCATTTCTAAAAGGTGACTTGTACTTGAGGGAAAGAGAGGAGAGGGGCAAGGGTCTTACCTTCCATTTCCGAAGGGTGACTTGTACTTGAGGGAAAGAGAGGAGAGGGGCAAGGGTCTTACCTTCCATTTCCAAAAGGTGACTTTTAGTTTACGGAAAAAGAGTGGAGGGGCAAGGGTCTTATCATCCATTTCCAAAAGGGGACTTATACTTGAGGGAAAGAGAGGAGAGGGGCAAGGGTCTTACCTTCCATTTCTAAAAGGTGACTTGTACTTGAGGGAAAGAGAGGAGAGGGGCAAGGGTCTTACCTTCCATTTCCAAAAGGTGACTTGTACTTGAGGGAAAGAGAGGAGAGGGGCAAGGGTCTTACCTTCCACTTCCAAAAGGTGACTTGTACTTGAGGGAAAGAGAGGAGAGGGGCAAGGGTCTTACCTTCCATGTCCAAAAGGGGACTTGTACTTGAGGGAAAGAGAGAAGAGGGGCAAGGGTCTTAGCTTTCACGTCCAAAAGGTGACTTGTACTTGAGGGAAAGAGAGGACAGGGGCAAGGGTCTTACATTCCATTTCCAAAAGAGGAGTTGTACTTGAGGGAAAGAGAGAAGAGGGGCAAGGGTCTTACCTTCCATTTCCAAAAGAGGAGTTGTACTTGAGGCAAAGAGAGGAGAGGGGCAAGAGTCTTACCTTCCATTTCCAAAAGGTGACTTGTACTTGAGGGAAAGAGAGGAGAGGGGCAAGGGTCTTACCTTCCATTTCCAAAAGAGGAGCTGTACTTGAGGGGAAGAGAGGAGAGGGGCAAGGGTCTTACCTCCCATTTCCAAAAGGTGACTTGAACTTGAGGGAAAGAGAGGAGAGGGGCAAGGGTCTTACCTTCCATTTCTAAAAGGTGACTTGTACTTGAGGGAAAGAGAGGAGAGGGGCAAGGGTCTTACCTTCCATTTCCAAAAGGTGACTTGTAGTTTACGGAAAAAGAGGAGAGGGGCAAGGGTCTTACCTTCCATTTCTAAAAGGTGACTTGTACTTGAGGGAAAGAGAGGAGAGGGGCAAGGGTCTTACCTTCCATTCCCAAAAGGTGACTTGTACTTGAAGGAAAGAGAGGAGAGGGGCAAGGGTCTTACCTTCCATTTCCAAAAGAGGAATTAGTACTTGAGGGAAAGAGAGAAGAGGGGCAAGGGTCTTACCTTCCATTTCCAGACAGCAATTAGTACTTGAGGGAAAGACAGGAGAGGGGCAAGCGTCTTACCTTCCGTTTCCAAAAGGTGACTTGTACTTGCGAGAAAGAGAGAAGAGGGGCAAGGGTCTTACCTTCCATTTCTAAAAGGTGACTTGTACTTGAGTGAAAGAGAGAAGAGGGGCAAGGGTCTTACCTTCCATTTCCAAAATAGGACTTGTAGTTTACGGAAAAAAGAGGAGAGGGGCAAGGGTCTTACCATCCATTTCCAAAAGGGGACTTATACTTGAGGGAAAGAGAGGAGAGGGGCAAGGGTCTTACCTTCCATTTCCAACAGGTGACTTGTACTTGAGGGAAAGAGAGGAGAGGGGCAAGGGTCTTACCTTCCATTTCCAAAAGGTGACTTGTACTTGAGGGAAAGAGAGGAGAGGGGCAAGGGTCTTACCTTCCATTTCTAAAAGGTGACTTGTACTTGAGGGAAAGAGAGGAGAGGGGCAAGGGTCTTACCTTCCATTTCCAAAAGAGGAGTTGTACTTGAGGGAAAGAGAGGAGAGGGGCAAGGGTCTTACCTTCAATTTCCAAAAGAGGAGTTGTACTTGAGGGAAAGAGAGGAGAGGGGCAAGGGTCTTACCTTCCACGTCCAAAAGGTGACTTGTACTTGAGGGAAAGAGAGGAGAGGGGCAAGGGTCTTACCTTCCATTTCCAAAAGAGGAGTTGTACTTGAGGCAAAGAGAGGAGAGGGGAAAGGGTCTTTCCTTCCATTTCCAAAAGGTGACTTGTGCTTGAGGGAAAGAGAGAAGAGGGGCAAGGGTCTTACCTCCCATTTCCAAACGGTGACTTGTACTTGAGGGAAAGAGAGGAGAGGGGCAAGGGTCTTACCTTCCATTTCCAAAAAGTGACTTGTACTTGAGGGAAAGAGAGGAGAGGGGCAAGGGTCTTACCTTCCATTTCCAAAAGGGGACTTGTACTTGAGGGAAAGAGAGGAGATAGGCAAGGGTCTTACCTTCCATTTCCAAAAGGTGACTTGTACTTGAGGGAAAGAGAGGAGAGGGGCAAGGGTCTTACCTTCCATTTCCAAAAGGTGACTTGTACTTGAGGGAAAGAGAGGAGGGGGGCAAGGGTTTTACATTCTATTTCCAAAAGAGGAGTTGTACTTGAGGGAAAGAGAGGAGAGGGGCAAGGGTCTTACCTCCCATTTCCAAAAGGTGACTTGTACTTGAGGGAAAGAGAGGAGAGGGGCAAGGGTCTTACCTTCCATTTTCAAAAGAGGAGTTGTAGTTGAGGGAAAGAGAGGAGAGGGGCAAGGGTCTTACCTTCCATTCCCAAAAGGTGACTTGTACTTGAAGGAAAGAGAGGAGGGGGGCAAACGTCTTACCTTCCATTTCAAAAATGTGACTTGTACTTGAGGGAAAGAGAGGAGAGGGGCAAGGGTCTTACCTTCCATTTCTAAAAGGTGACTTGTACTTGAGGGAAAGAGAGGAGAGGGGCAAGGGTCTTACCTTCCATTTCCAAAAGGTGACTTGTACTTGAGGGAAAGAGAGGAGAGGGGTAAGGGTCTTACCTTCCATTTCAAAAAGGTGACTTGTACTTGAGGGAAAGAGAGGAGAGGGGCAAGGGTCTTACCTTCCATTTCCAAAAAGTGACTTGTACTTGAGGGAAAGAGAGGAGAGGGGCAAGGGTCTTACCTTCCATTTCCAAAAGGGGACTTGTACTTGAGGGAAAGAGAGGAGATAGGCAAGGGTCTTACCTTCCATTTCCAAAAGGTGACTTGTACTTGAGGGAAAGAGAGGAGAGGGGCAAGGGTCTTACCTTCCATTTCCAAAAGGTGACTTGTACTTGAGGGAAAGAGAGGAGGGGGGCAAGGGCTTTACCTTCTATTTCCAAAAGAGGAGTTGTACTTGAGGGAAAGAGAGGAGAGGGGCAAGGGTCTTACCTTCCATTTCCAAAAGGTGACTTGTACTTGAGGGAAAGAGAGGAGAGGGGCAAGGGTCTTACCTTCCATTTCTAAAAGGTGACTTGTACTTGATGGAAAGAGAGGAGAGGGGCAAGGGTCTTACATTCCATTTCCAAAAGGTGACTTTTACTTGAGATAAAGAGAGAAAAGGGGTAAGGGTCTTACCTTCCACGTCCAAAAGGTGACTTGTACTTGAGGGAAAAAGATGAGAGGGGCAAGGATCTTACCTTCCATTTCCAAAAGGTGACTTGTACTTGAGGGAAAGAGAGGAGAGGGGCAAGGGTCTTACCTTCCATTTCCAAAAGGTGACTTGTACTTGAGGGAAAGAGAGGAGAAGGGCAAGGGTCTTACCTTCCATTTCCAACCGGTGACTTGTACTTGAGGGAAAGAGACGAGAGGGGCAAGGGTCTTACCTTCCATTTCCAAAAGAGGAGTTGTACTTGAGGGAAAGAGAGGAGAGGGGCAAGGGTGTTACCTTCCATTCCTAAAAGGTGACTTGTACTTGAGGGAAAGAGAGGAGAGGGGCAAGGGTCTTACCTTCCATTTGCAAAAAGGGACTTGTACTTGAGGGAAAGAGAGGAGAGGGGCAAGGGTCTTACCTTCCATTTCTAAAAGGTGACTTGTACTTGAAGGAAAGAGAGGAGAGGGGCAAGGGTCTTACCTTCCATTTCCAAAAGGTGACTTGTACTTGAGGGAAAGAGAGGAGAGGGGCACGGGTCTTACCTTCCGTTTCCAAAAGGTGACTTGTACTTGAGGGAAAGAGAGGAGAGGGGCAAGGGTCTTACCTTCCATTTCCAAAAGGTGACTTGTACTTGAGGGAAAGAGAGGAGAGGGGTAAGGGTCTTACCTTCCATTTCAAAAAGGTGACTTGTACTTGAGGGAAAGAGAGGAGAGGGGCAAGGGTCTTACCTTCCATTTCCAAAAGGTGACTTGTACTTGAGGGAAAGAGAGGAGAGGGGGAAGGGTCTTATCTTCCATTTCCAAAAGAGGAGTTGTACTTGAGGGAAAGAGAGAAGAGGGGCAAGGGACTTACCTTCCATTTCTAAAAGGTGACTTGTATTGAAGGAAAGAGAGATGAGGGGCAAGGGTCTTACCTTCCATTTCCAAAAGGAGACTTGTAGTTTACGGAAAAAGAGGAGAGGGGCGAGGGTCTTACCTTCCGTTTCCAAAAGGTGACTTGTACTTGAGGGAAAGAGAGGAGAGGGGCAAGGGTCTTACCTTCCATTTCCAAAAGGTGACTTGTACTTGAGGGAAAGAGAGGAGAGGGGCAAGGGTCTTACCTTCCATTTCCAAAAGGTGACTTGTACTTGAGGGAAAGAGAGGAGAGGGGCAAGGGTCTTACCTTCCATTTCCAAAAGGTGACTTGTACTTGAGGAAAAGAGAGGATAGGGGCAAGGGTCTCACCTTCCATTTCCAAAAGAGGAGTTGTACTTGAGGGAAAGAGAGAAGAGGGGCAAGGGTCTTACCTTCCACGTCCAAAAGGTGACTTGTACTTGAGGGAAAGAGAGGAGAGGGGCATGGGTCTTACCTTCCATTTCCAACAGGTGACTTGTACTTGAGGGAAAGAGAGGAGAGGGGCAAGGGTCTTACCTTCCATTTCCAACAGGTGACTGGTACTTGAGGGAAAGAGAGGAGAGGGGCAACCGTATTACCGTCCATTTCTAAAAGGTGACTTGTAGTTTACGGAAAAAGAGGAGAGGGGCAAGGGTCTTACCTTCCATTTCCAAAAGGTGACTTGTACTTGAGGGCAAGAGAGGAGAGGGGTAAGGGTCTTACCTTCCATTTCCAACAGGTGAGTTGTACTTGAGGGAAAGAGAGGAGAGGGGCAAGGGTCTTACCTTCCGTTTCCAAAAGGTGACTTGTACTTTAGGGAAAGAGAGGAAAGGGGCAAGGGTCTTACCTTCCATTTCTAAAAGGTGACTTGTATTGAAGGAAAGAGAGATGAGGGGAAAGGGTCTTACCTTCCATTTCCAAAAGGTGACTTGTAGTTTACGGAAAAAGAGGAGAGGGGCAAGGGTCTTACCTTCCATTTCCAACAGGTGACTTGTACTTGAGGGAAAGAGAGGAGAGGGGCAAGGGTCTTACCTTCCATTTCCAAAAGGTGACTTGTACTTGAGGGAAAGAGAGGAGAGGGGCAAGGGTCTTACTTTCCACTTCTAAAAAGTGACTTGTAGTTTACGGAAAAAGAGGAGAGGGGCAAGGGTCTTACCTTCCATTTCCAAAAGGTGACTTGTACTTGAGGGAAAAAGAGGATAGGGGCAAGGGTCTCACCTTCCATTTCCAAAAGAGGAGTTGTACTTGAGGGAAAGAGAGAAGAGGGGCAAGGGTCTTACCTTCCACGTCCAAAAGGTGACTTGTACTTGAGGGAAAGAGAGGAGAGGGGCATGGGTCTTACCTTCCATTTCCAACAGGTGACTTGTACTTGAGGGAAAGGGAGGAGAGGGGCAAGGGTCTTACCTTCCATTTCCAACAGGTGACTGGTACTTGAGGGAAAGAGAGGAGAGGGGCAAGGGTCTTACCTTCCATTTCTAAAAGGTGACTTGTAGTTTACGGAAAAAGAGGAGAGGGGCAAGGGTCTTACCTTCCATTTCCAACAGGTGACTTGTACTTCAGGGAAAGAGAGGAGAGGGGTAAGGGTCTTACCTTCCATTTCCAAAAGAGGAGTTGTACTTGAGGGAAAGAGAGGAGAGGGGCAAGGGTCTTACCTTCCATTTCCAAAAGAGGAGTTGCACTTGAGGGAAAGAGAGGAGAGGGGCAAGGGTCTTACCTTCCACGTCCAAAAGGTGACTTGTACTTGAGGGAAAGAGAGGAGAGGGGCAAGGGTCTTACCTTCCATTTCCAAAAGAGGAGTTGTACTTGAGGCAAAGAGAGGAGAGGGGAAAGGGTCTTTCCTTCCATTTCCTAAAGGTGACTTGTACTTGAGGGAAAGAGAGGAGAGGGGCAAGGGTCTTACCTTCCCTTTCCAAAAGGTGACTTGTACTTGAGGGAAAGAGAGGAGAGGGGCAAGGGTCTTACCTTCCATTTCCAAAAGGTGACTTGTACTTGAGGGAAAGAGAGGAGAGGGGCAAGGGTCTTACCTTCCATTTCCAAAAGGTGACTTGTACTTGAGGGAAAGAGAGGAGAGGGGCAAGGGTCTTACCTTCCATTTCCAAAAGGTGACTTGTACTTGAGGGAAAGAGAGGATAGGGGCAAGGGTCTCACCTTCCATTTCCAAAAGAGGAGTTGTACTTGAGGGAAAGAGAGAAGAGGGGCAAGGGTCTTACCTTCCACGTCCAAAAGGTGACTTGTACTTGAGGGAAAGAGAGGAGAGGGGCATGGGTCTTACCTTCCATTTCCAACAGGTGACTTGTACTTGAGGGAAAGAGAGGAGAGGGGCAAGGGTCTTACCTTCCATTTCCAACAGGTGACTGGTACTTGAGGGAAAGAGTGGAGAGGGGCAACCGTATTACCGTCCATTTCTAAAAGGTGACTTGTAGTTTACGGAAAAAGAGGAGAGGGGCAAGGGTCTTACCTTCCATTTCCAAAAGGTGACTTGTACTTGAGGGCAAGAGAGGAGAGGGGTAAGGGTCTTACCTTCCATTTCCAACAGGTGAGTTGTACTTGAGGGAAAGAGAGGAGAGGGGCAAGGGTCTTACCTTCCGTTTCCAAAAGGTGACTTGTACTTTAGGGAAAGAGAGGAAAGGGGCAAGGGTCTTACCTTCCATTTCTAAAAGGTGACTTGTATTGAAGGAAAGAGAGATGAGGGGAAAGGGTCTTACCTTCCATTTTCAAAAGGTGACTTGTAGTTTACGGAAAAAGAGGAGAGGGGCAAGGGTCTTACCTTCCATTTCCAACAGGTGACTTGTACTTGAGGGAAAGAGAGGAGAGGGGCAAGGGTCTTACCTTCCATTTCCAAAAGGTGACTTGTACTTGAGGGAAAGAGAGCAGAGGGGCAAGGGTCTTACTTTCCACTTCTAAAAAGTGACTTGTAGTTTACGGAAAAAGAGGAGAGGGGCAAGGGTCTTACCTTCCATTTCCAAAAGGTGACTTGTACTTGAGGGAAAAAGAGGATAGGGGCAAGGGTCTCACCTTCCATTTCCAAAAGAGGAGTTGTACTTGAGGGAAAGAGAGAAGAGGGGCAAGGGTCTTACCTTCCACGTCCAAAAGGTGACTTGTACTTGAGGGAAAGAGAGGAGAGGGGCATGGGTCTTACCTTCCATTTCCAACAGGTGACTTGTACTTGAGGGAAAGGGAGGAGAGGGGCAAGGGTCTTACCTTCCATTTCCAACAGGTGACTGGTACTTGAGGGAAAGAGAGGAGAGGGGCAAGGGTCTTACCTTCCATTTCTAAAAGGTGACTTGTAGTTTACGGAAAAAGAGGAG
This sequence comes from Setophaga petechia, assembly GCA_024362935.1. NCBI lineage: Eukaryota > Metazoa > Chordata > Aves > Passeriformes > Parulidae > Setophaga > Setophaga petechia. The sequence goes on from JANCRA010000008.1 coordinate 22,928,728, forward strand.
AGGGGCAAGGGTCTTACCTTCCATTTCCAACAGGTGACTTGTACTTCAGGGAAAGAGAGGAGAGGGGTAAGGGTCTTACCTTCCATTTCCAAAAGAGGAGTTGTACTTGAGGGAAAGAGAGGAGAGGGGCAAGGGTCTTACCTTCAATTTCCAAAAGAGGAGTTGCACTTGAGGGAAAGAGAGGAGAGGGGCAAGGGTCTTACCTTCCACGTCCAAAAGGTGACTTGTACTTGAGGGAAAGAGAGGAGAGGGGCAAAGGTCTTACCTTCCATTTCCAAAAGAGGAGTTGTACTTGAGGCAAAGAGAGGAGAGGGGAAAGGGTCTTTCCTTCCATTTCCTAAAGGTGACTTGTACTTGAGGGAAAGAGAGAAGAGGGGCAAGGGTCTTACCTTCCATTTCTAAATGGTGACTTGTACTTGAGGGAAAGAGAGGAGGTGGGCAAGGGTTTTACCTTCCATTTCCAAAAGAGGAGTTGTACTTGAGGGAAAGATAGGAGAGGGGCAAGGGTCTTGCCTGCCATTTCCAAAAGGTGACTTGTACTTGAGGGAAAGAGAGGAGAGGGGCAAGGGTCTTACCTTCCATTTCCAAAAAGTGACTTGTACTTGAGGGAAAGAGAGGAGAGCAGCAAGGGTCTTACAGTCCATTTCAAAAAGGTGACTTGTACTTGAAGGAAAGAGAGGAGAGGGGCAAGGGTCTTACCTTCCATTTCCAAAAGGTGACTTTTACTTGAGGGAAAGAGAGGAGAGGGGCAAGGGTCTTACCTTCCATTTCCAAAAGGTGACTTGTACTTGAGGGAAAGAGAGGAGGGGGGCAAGGGTTTTACCTTCTATTTCCAAAGGAGGAGTTGTACTTGAGGGAAAGAGAGGAGAGGGGCAAGGGTCTTACCTCCCATTTCCAAAAGGTGACTTGTACTTGAGGGAAAGAGAGGAGAGGGGCAAGGGTCTTACCTTCCATTTCCAAAAGAGGAGTTGTACTTGAGGGAAAGAGAGGAGAGGGGCAAGGGTCTTACCTTCCATTCCCAAAAGGTGACTTGTACTTGAGGGAAAGAGAGGAGAGGGGCAAGGGTCTTACCTTCCATTTCAAAAAGTGACTTGTACTTGAGGGAAAGAGAGGAGAGGGGCAAGGGTCTTACCTTCCATTTCAAAAAGGTGACTTGTACTTGAAGGAAAGAGAGGAGAGGGGCAAGGGTCTTACCTTCCATTTCCAAAAGGTGACTTGTACTCGAGGGAAAGAGAGGAGAGGGGCAAGGGTCTTACCTTCCATTTCCAAAAGGTGACTTGTACTTGAGGGAAAGAGAGGAGAGGGGCAAGGGTCTTACCTTCCATTTCTAAAAGGTGACTTGTACTTGAGGGAAAGAGAGGAGAGGGGCAAGGGTCTTACCTTCCATTTCCAAAAGGTGACTTTTACTTGAGATAAAGAGAGAAGAGGGGTAAGGGTCTTACCTTCCACGTCCAAAAGGTGACTTGTACTTGAGGGAAAGAGATGAGAGGGGCAAGCGTCTTACCTTCCATTTCCAAAAGGTGACTTGTAATTGAGGGAAAGAGAGGAGAGGGGCAAGGGACTTACCATACATTTCCAAAAGGTGACTTGTACTTTAGGGAAAGAGAGGAAAGGGGAAAGGGTCTTACCTTCCATTTCTAAAAGGTGACTTGTATTGAAGGAAAGAGAGATGTGGGGCAAGGGTCTTACCTTCCATTTCCAAAAGGTGACTTGTAGTTTACGGAAAAAGAGGAGAGGGGCAAGGGTCTTACCTTCCATTTCCAAAAGGAGACTTGTACTTGAGGGAAAGAGAGGAGATGGGCAAGGGTCTTACCTTCCATTTCCAAAAGGTGACTTGTACTCGAGGGAAAGAGAGGAGAGGGGCAAGGGTCTTACCTTCCATTTCCAAAAGAGGAGTTGTACTTGAGGGAAAGAGAGGAGAGGGGCAAGGGTCTTACATTCCATTCCCAAAAGGTGACTTGTACTTGAGGGAAAGAGAGGAGAGGGCCAAGGGTCTTACCTTCCATTTCTAAAAAGCGACTTGTACTTGAGGGAAAGAGAGGAGAGGGGAAAGGTTCTTACCTTCCATTTCAAATAGGTGACTTGTACTTGAAGGAAAAAGAGGAGAGGGGCAAGGGTCTTACCTTCCATTTCCAAAAGGTGACTTGTACTTGAGGGAAAGAGAGGAGAGGGGCAAGGGTCTTACCTTCCATTTCCAAAAGGTGACTTGTACTTGAGGGAAAGAGAGGAGAGGGGCAAGGGTCTTACCTTCAATTTCTAAAAGGTGACTTGTACTTGATGGAAAGAGAGGAGAGGGGCAAGGGTCTTACCTTCCATTTCCAAAAGGTGACTTTTACTTGAGATAAAGAGAGAAGAGGGGTAAGGGTCTTACCTTCCACGTCCAAAAGGTGACTTGTACTTGAGGGAAAGAGATGAGAGGGGCAAGGATCTTACCTTCCATTTCCAAAAGGTGACTTGTACTTGAGGGAAAGAGAGGAGAGGGGCAAGGGTGTTACCTTCCATTTCCAAAAGGTGACTTGTACTTTAGGGAAAGAGATGAGAAGCGCAAGGGTCTTACCTTCCATTTCCAAAAGGTGACTTGTACTTGAGGGAAAGAGAGGAGAGGGGCAAGGGTCTTACCTTCCATTTCCAAAAGAGGAGTTGTACTTGAGGGAAAGAGAGGAGAGGGGCAAGGGTCTTACCTTCCATTTCCAAAAGAGGAGTTGTACTTGAGGGAAAGAGAGGAGAGGGGCAAGGGTCTTACCTTCCATTTCCAAAAGGTGACTTGTACTTGAGGGAAAGAGAGGAGAGGGGCAAGGGTCTTACTTTCCATTTGCAAAAAGTGACTTGTACTTGAGGGAAAGAGAGGAGAGGGGCAAGGGTCTTACCTTCCTTTTCTAAAAGGTGACTTGTACTTGAAGGAAAGAGAGGAGAGGGGCAAGGGTCTTACCTTCCATTTCCAAAAGGTGACTTGTACTTGAGGGAAAGAGAGGAGAGGGGCACGGGTCTTACCTTCCGTTTCCAAAAGGTGACTTGTACTTGAGGGAAAGAGAGGAGAGGGGCAAGGGTCTTACCTTCCATTTCCAAAAGGTGACTTGTACTTGAGGGAAAGAGAGGAGAGGGGCAAGGGTCTTACCTTCCACTTCCAAAAGATGACTAGTACTTGAGGGAAAGAGAGGAGAGGGGCAAGGGTCTTACCTTCCATTTCCAAAAGGAGACTTGTACTTGAGGCAAAGAGAGGAGAGGGGCAAGGGTCTTACCTTCCATTTCCAAAAGGTGACTTGTACTCGAGGGAAAGAGAGGAGAGGGGCAAGGGTCTTACCTTCCATTTCCAAAAAAGGAGTTGTACTTGAGGGAAAGAGAGGAGAGGGGCAAGAGTCTTACCTTCCATTCCCAAAAGGTGACTTGTACTTGAGGGAAAGAGAGGAGAGGGCCAAGGGTCTTACCTTCCATTTCAAAAAGGTGACTTGTACTTGAAGGAAAGAGAGGAGAGGGGCAAGGGTCTTACCTTCCATTTCCAAAAGGTGACTTGTACGTGAGGGAAAGAGAGGAGAGGGGCAAGTGTCTTACCTTCCATTTCCAAAAGGTGACTTGTACTTGAGGGAAAGAGAGGAGAGGGGCAAGGGTCTTACCTTCCATTTCCAAAAGGTGACTTGTACTTGAGGGAAAGAGAGGAGAGGGGCAAGGGTCTTACCATACATTTCCAAAAGGTGACTTGTACTTTAGGGAAAGAGAGAAGAGGGGTAAGGGTCTTACCTTCCACGTCCAAAAGGTGACTTGTATTGAACGAAAGAGAGATGTGGGGCAAGGGTCTTACCTTCCATTTCCAAAAGGTGACTTGTAGTTTAAGGAAAAAGAGGAGAGGGGCAAGGGTCTTACCTTCCATTTCCAAAAGGTGACTTGTACTTGAGGGAAAGAGAGGAGAGGGGCAAGGGTCTTACCTTCCATTTCCAACAGGTGACTTGTACTTGAGGGAAAGAGAGGAGAGGGGCAAGGGTCTTACCTTCTATTTCCAAAAGAGGAGTTGTACTTGAGGGAAAGAGAGGAGAGGGGCAAGGGTCTTACCTTCCATTTCCAACAGGTGACTTGTACTTGAGGGAAAGAGAGGAGAGGGGCAAGGGTCTTACCTTCTATTTCCAAAAGAGGAGTTGTACTTGAGGGAAACAGAGGAGAGGGGAAAGGGTCTTACCTTCCATTCCCAAAAGGTGACTTGTACTTGAGAGAAAGAGAGGAGAGGGGCAAGGGTCTTACCTTCCATTTCCAAAAGGTGACTTGTACTTGAGGGAAAGAGAGGAGAGGGGCAAGGGTCTTACCTTCGATTTCCAAAAGGTGACTTTTACTTGAGATAAAGAGAGAAGAGGGGTAAGGGTCTTACCTTCCACGTCCAAAAGGTGACTTGTACTTGAGGGAAAAAGATGAGAGGGGCAAGGATCTTACCTTCCATTTCCAAAAGGTGACTTGTACTTGAGGTAAAGAGAGGAGAGGGGCAAGGGTCTTACCTTCCATTTCCAAAAGGTGACTTGTACTTGAGGGAAAGAGAGGAGAAGGGCAAGGGTCTTACCTTCCATTTCCAACCGGTGACATGTACTTGAGGGAAAGAGACGAGAGGGGCAAGGGTCTTACCTTCCATTTCCAAAAGAGGAGTTGTACTTGAGGGAAAGAGAGGAGAGGGGCAAGGGTGTTACCTTCCATTCCCAAAAGGTGACTTGTACTTGAGGGAAAGAGAGGAGAGGGGCAAGGGTCTTACCTTCCATTTGCAAAAAGTGACTTGTACTTGAGGGAAAGAGAGGAGAGGGGCAAGGGTCTTACCTTCCATTTCTAAAAGGTGACTTGCACTTGAAGGAAAGAGAGGAGAGGGGCAAGGGTCTTACCTTCCATTTCCAAAAGGTGACTTGTACTTGAGGGAAAGAGAGGAGAGGGGCACGGGTCTTACCTTCCGTTTCCAAAAGGTGACTTGTACTTGAGGGAAAGAGAGGAGAGGGGCAAGGGTCTTACCTTCCATTTCCAAAAAGTGACTTGTACTTGAGGGAAAGAGAGGAGAGGGGCAAGCTCTTACCTTCCATTTCAAAAAGGTGACTTGTACTTGAAGGAAAGAGAGGAGAGGGGCAAGGGTCTTACCTTCCATTTCCAAAAGGTGACTTGTACTTGAAGGAAAGAGAGGAGGGAGGCAAGGGTCTTACCTTCCATTTCAAAAAGGTGACTTGTACTTGAGGGAAAGGGAGGAGAGGGGCAAGGGTCTTACCTTCCATTTCTAAAAGGTGACTTGTACTTGAGGGAAAGAGAGGAGAGGGGCAAGGGTCTTACCTTCCATTTCCAAAAGGTGACTTGTACTTGAGGGAAAGAGAGGAGAGGGGTAAGGGTCTTACCTTCCATTTCAAAAAGGTGACTTGTACTTGAGGGAAAGAGAGGAGAGGGGCAAGGGTCTTACCTTCCATTTCCAAAAGGTGACTTGTACTTGAGGGAAAGAGAGGAGAGGGGGAAGGGTCTTATCTTCCATTTCCAAAAGAGGAGTTGTACTTGAGGGAAAGAGAGAAGAGGGGCAAGGGACTTACCTTCCATTTCTAAAAGGTGAATTGTATTGAAGGAAAGAGAGATGAGGGGCAAGGGTCTTACCTTCCATTTCCAAAAGGAGACTTGTAGTTTACGGAAAAAGAGGAGAGGGGCCAGGGTCTTAACTTCCGTTTCCAAAAGGTGACTTGTACTTGAGAGAAAGAGAGAAGAGGGGCAAGGGTCTTACCTTCCACGTCCAAAAGGTGACTTGTACTTGAGGGAAAGAGAGGAGAGGGGCAAGGGTCTTACCTTCCATTTCCAAAAGGTGACTTGTACTTGAGGGAAAGAGAGGAGAGGGGCAAGGGTCTTACCTTCCATTTCCAAAAGGTGACTTGTACTTGAGGGAAAGAGAGGAGAGGGGCAAGGGTCTTACCTTCCATTTCCAAAAGGTGACTTGTACTTGAGGGAAAGAGAGGAGAGGGGCAAGGGTCTTACCTTCCATTTCCAACAGGTGACTTGTACTTGAGGGAAAGAGAGGATAGGGGCAAGGGTCTCACCTTCCATTTCCAAAAGAGGAGTTGTACTTGAGGGAAAGAGAGAAGAGGGGCAAGGGTCTTACCTTCCACGTCCAAAAGGTGACTTGTACTTGAGGGAAAGAGAGGAGAGGGGCATGGGTCTTACCTTCCATTTCCAACAGGTGACTTGTACTTGAGGGAAAGAGAGGAGAGGGGCAAGGGTCTTACCTTCCATTTCCAACAGGTGACTGGTACTTGAGGGAAAGAGAGGAGAGGGGCAACCGTATTACCGTCCATTTCTAAAAGGTGACTTGTAGTTTACGGAAAAAGAGGAGAGGGGCAAGGGTCTTACCTTCCATTTCCAAAAGGTGACTTGTACTTGAGGGCAAGAGAGGAGAGGGGTAAGGGTCTTACCTTCCATTTCCAACAGGTGAGTTGTACTTGAGGGAAAGAGAGGAGAGGGGCAAGGGTCTTACCTTCCGTTTCCAAAAGGTGACTTGTACCTTAGGGAAAGAGAGGAAAGGGGCAAGGGTCTTACCTTCCATTTCTAAAAGGTGACTTGTATTGAAGGAAAGAGAGATGAGGGGAAAGGGTCTTACCTTCCATTTCCAAAAGGTGACTTGTAGTTTACGGAAAAAGAGGAGAGGGGCAAGGGTCTTACCTTCCATTTCCAAAAGGTGACTTGTACTTGAGGGAAAGAGAGGAGAGGGGCAAGGGTCTTACCTTCCATTTCCAAAAGGTGACTTGTACTTGAGGGAAAGAGAGGAGAGGGGCAAGGGTCTTACTTTCCACTTCTAAAAAGTGACTTGTAGTTTACGGAAAAAGAGGAGAGGGGCAAGGGTCTTACCTTCCATTTCCAAAAGGTGACTTGTACTTGAGGGAAAAAGAGGATAGGGGCAAGGGTCTCACCTTCCATTTCCAAAAGAGGAGTTGTACTTGAGGGAAAGAGAGAAGAGGGGCAAGGGTCTTACCTTCCACGTCCAAAAGGTGACTTGTACTTGAGGGAAAGAGAGGAGAGGGGCATGGGTCTTACCTTCCATTTCCAACAGGTGACTTGTACTTGAGGGAAAGGGAGGAGAGAGGCAAGGGTCTTACCTTCAATTTCCAACAGGTGACTGGTACTTGAGGGAAAGAGAGGAGAGGGGCAAGGGTCTTACCTTCCATTTCTAAAAGGTGACTTGTAGTTTACGGAAAAAGAGGAGAGGGGCAAGGGTCTTACCTTCCATTTCCAACAGGTGACATGTACTTCAGGGAAAGAGAGGAGAGGGGTAAGGGTCTTACCTTCCATTTCCAAAAGAGGAGTTGTACTTGAGGGAAAGAGAGGAGAGGGGCAAGGCTCTTACCTTCAATTTCCAAAAGAGGAGTTGCACATGAGGGAAAGAGAGGAGAGGGGCAAGGGTCTTACCTTCCACGTCCAAAAGGTGACTTGTACTTGAGGGAAAGAGAGGAGAGGGGCAAGGGTCTTACCTTCCATTTCCAAAAGAGGAGTTGTACTTGAGGCAAAGAGAGGAGAGGGGAAAGGGTCTTTCCTTCCATTTCCTAAAGGTGACTTGTACTTGAGGGAAAGAGAGAAGAGGGGCAAGGGTCTTACCTTCCATTTCTAAATGGTGACTTGTACTTGAGGGAAAGAGAGGAGGTGGGCAAGGGTTTTACCTTCCATTTCCAAAAGAGGAGTTGTACTTGAGGGAAAGATAGGAGAGGGGCAAGGGTCTTGCCTGCCATTTCCAAAAGGTGACTTGTACTTGAGGGAAAGAGAGGAGAGGGGCAAGGGTCTTACCTTCCATTTCCAAAAGGTGACTTGTACTTGAGGGAAAGAGAGGAGAGGGGCAAGGGTCTTACCTTCCATTTCCAACAGGTGACTTGTACTTGAGGGAAAGAGAGGAGAGGGGCAAGGGTCTTACCTTCTATTTCCAAAAGAGGAGTTGTACTTGAGGGAAAGAGAGGAGAGGGGCAAGGGTCTTACCTTCCATTTCCAACAGGTGACTTGTACTTGAGGGAAAGAGAGGAGAGGGGCAAGGGTCTTACCTTCTATTTCCAAAAGAGGAGTTGTACTTGAGGGAAACAGAGGAGAGGGGAAAGGGTCTTACCTTCCATTCCCAAAAGGTGACTTGTACTTGAGAGAAAGAGAGGAGAGGGGCAAGGGTCTTACCTTCCATTTCCAAAAGGTGACTTGTACTTGAGGGAAAGAGAGGAGAGGGGCAAGGGTCTTACCTTCGATTTCCAAAAGGTGACTTTTACTTGAGATAAAGAGAGAAGAGGGGTAAGGGTCTTACCTTCCACGTCCAAAAGGTGACTTGTACTTGAGGGAAAAAGATGAGAGGGGCAAGGATCTTACCTTCCATTTCCAAAAGGTGACTTGTACTTGAGGGAAAGAGAGGAGAGGGGCAAGGGTCTTACCTTCCATTTCCAAAAGGTGACTTGTACTTGAGGGAAAGAGAGGAGAAGGGCAAGGGTCTTACCTTCCATTTCCAACCGGTGACATGTACTTGAGGGAAAGAGACGAGAGGGGCAAGGGTCTTACCTTCCATTTCTAAGTGGTGACTTGTACTTGAGGGAAAGAGAGGAGGTGGGCAAGGGTTTTACCTTCCATTTCCAAAAGAGGAGTTGTACTTGAGGGAAAGATAGGAGAGGGGCAAGGGTCTTGCCTGCCATTTCCAAAAGGTGACTTGTACTTGAGGGAAAGAGAGGAGAGGGGCAAGGGTCTTACCTTCCATTTCCAAAAAGTGACTTGTACTTGAGGGAAAGAGAGGAGAGCAGCAAGGGTCTTACAGTCCATTTCAAAAAGGTGACTTGTACTTGAAGGAAAGAGAGGAGAGGGGCAAGGGTCTTACCTTCCATTTCCAAAAGGTGACTTTTACTTGAGGGAAAGAGAGGAGAGGGGCAAGGGTCTTACCTTCCATTTCCAAAAGGTGACTTGTACTTGAGGGAAAGAGAGGAGGGGGGCAAGGGTTTTACCTTCTATTTCCAAAGGAGGAGTTGTACTTGAGGGAAAGAGAGGAGAGGGGCAAGGGTCTTACCTCCCATTTCCAAAAGGTGACTTGTACTTGAGGGAAAGAGAGGAGAGGGGCAAGGGTCTTACCTTCCATTTCCAAAAGAGGAGTTGTACTTGAGGGAAAGAGAGGAGAGGGGCAAGAGTCTTACCTTCCATTCCCAAAAGGTGACTTGTACTTGAGGGAAAGAGAGGAGAGGGGCAAGGGTCTTACCTTCCATTTCCAAAAAGTGACTTGTACTTGAGGGAAAGAGAGGAGAGGGGCAAGGGTCTTACCTTCCATTTCAAAAAGGTGACTTGTACTTGAAGGAAAGAGAGGAGAGGGGCAAGGGTCTTACCTTCCATTTCCAAAAGGTGACTTGTACTCGAGGGAAAGAGAGGAGAGGGGCAAGGGTCTTACCTTCCATTTCCAAAAGGTGACTTGTACTTGAGGGAAAGAGAGGAGAGGGGCAAGGGTCTTACCTTCCATTTTTAAAAGGTGACTTGTACTTGAGGGAAAGAGAGGAGAGGGGCAAGGGTCTTACCTTCCATTTCCAAAAGGTGACTTTTACTTGAGATAAAGAGAGAAGAGGGGTAAGGGTCTTACCTTCCACGTCCAAAAGGTGACTTGTACTTTAGGGAAAGAGATGAGAGGGGCAAGCGTCTTACCTTCCATTTCCAAAAGGTGACTTGTAATTGAGGGAAAGAGAGGAGAGGGGCAAGGGACTTACCATACATTTCCAAAAGGTGACTTGTACTTTAGGGAAAGAGAGGAAAGGGGAAAGGGTCTTACCTTCCATTTCTAAAAGGTGACTTGTAGTTTACGGAAAAAGAGGAGAGGGGCAAGGGTCTTACCTTCCATTTCCAACAGGTGACTTGTACTTCAGGGAAAGAGAGGAGAGGGGTAAGGGTCTTACCTTCCATTTCCAAAAGAGGAGTTGTACTTGAGGGAAAGAGAGGAGAGGGGCAAGGCTCTTACCTTCAATTTCCAAAAGAGGAGTTGCACATGAGGGAAAGAGAGGAGAGGGGCAAGGGTCTTACCTTCCACGTCCAAAAGGTGACTTGTACTTGAGGGAAAGAGAGGAGAGGGGCAAGGGTCTTACCTTCCATTTCCAAAAGAGGAGTTGTACTTGAGGCAAAGAGAGGAGAGGGGAAAGGGTCTTTCCTTCCATTTCCTAAAGGTGACTTGTACTTGAGGGAAAGAGAGAAGAGGGGCAAGGGTCTTACCTTCCATTTCTAAATGGTGACTTGTACTTGAGGGAAAGAGAGGAGGTGGGCAAGGGTTTTACCTTCCATTTCCAAAAGAGGAGTTGTACTTGAGGGAAAGATAGGAGAGGGGCAAGGGTCTTGCCTGCCATTTCCAAAAGGTGACTTGTACTTGAGGGAAAGAGAGGAGAGGGGCAAGGGTCTTACCTTCCATTTCCAAAAAGTGACTTGTACTTGAGGGAAAGAGAGGAGAGCAGCAAGGGTCTTACAGTCCATTTCAAAAAGGTGACTTGTACTTGAAGGAAAGAGAGGAGAGGGGCAAGGGTCTTACCTTCCATTTCCAAAAGGTGACTTTTACTTGAGGGAAAGAGAGGAGAGGGGCAAGGGTCTTACCTTCCATTTCCAAAAGGTGACTTGTACTTGAGGGAAAGAGAGGAGGGGGGCAAGGGTTTTACCTTCTATTTCCAAAGGAGGAGTTGTACTTGAGGGAAAGAGAGGAGAGTGGCAAGGGTCTTACCTCCCATTTCCAAAAGGTGACTTGTACTTGAGGGAAAGAGAGGAGAGGGGCAAGGGTCTTACCTTCCATTTCCAAAAGAGGAGTTGTACTTGAGGGAAAGAGAGGAGAGGGGCAAGAGTCTTACCTTCCATTCCCAAAAGGTGACTTGTACTTGAGGGAAAGAGAGGAGAGGGGCAAGGGTCTTACCTTCCATTTCCAAAAAGTGACTTGTACTTGAGGGAAAGAGAGGAGAGGGGCAAGGGTCTTACCTTCCATTTCAAAAAGGTGACTTGTACTTGAAGGAAAGAGAGGAGAGGGGCAAGGGTCTTACCTTCCATTTCCAAAAGGTGACTTGTACTCGAGGGAAAGAGAGGAGAGGGGCAAGGGTCTTACCTTCCATTTCCAAAAGGTGACTTGTACTTGAGGGAAAGAGAGGAGAGGGGCAAGGGTCTTACCTTCCATTTCTAAAAGGTGACTTGTACTTGAGGGAAAGAGAGGAGAGGGGCAAGGGTCTTACCTTCCATTTCCAAAAGGTGACTTTTACTTGAGATAAAGAGAGAAGAGGGGTAAGGGTCTTACCTTCCACGTCCAAAAGGTGACTTGTACTTTAGGGAAAGAGATGAGAGGGGCAAGCGTCTTACCTTCCATTTCCAAAAGGTGACTTGTAATTGAGGGAAAGAGAGGAGAGGGGCAAGGGACTTACCATACATTTCCAAAAGGTGACTTGTACTTTAGGGAAAGAGAGGAAAGGGGAAAGGGTCTTACCTTCCATTTCTAAAAGGTGACTTGTATTGAAGGAAAGAGAGATGTGGGGCAAGGGTCTTACCTTCCATTTCCAAAAGGAGACTTGTACTTGAGGGAAAGAGAGGAGATGGGCAAGAGTCTTACCTTCCATTTCCAAAAGGTGACTTGTACTCGAGGGAAAGAGAGGAGAGGGGCAAGGGTCTTACCGTCCATTTCCAAAAGAGGAGTTGTACTTGAGGGAAAGAGAGGAGAGGGGCAAGGGTCTTACATTCCATTCCCAAAAGGTGACTTGTACTTGAGGGAAAGAGAGGAGAGGGCCAAGGGTCTTACCTTCCATTTCTAAAAAGCGACTTGTACTTGAGGGAAAGAGAGGAGAGGGGAAAGGTTCTTACCTTCCATTTCAAATAGGTGACTTGTACTTGAAGGAAAAAGAGGAGAGGGGCAAGGGTCTTACCTTCCATTTCCAAAAGGTGACTTGTACTTGAGGGAAAGAGAGGAGAGGGGCAAGGGTCTTACCTTCCATTTCCAAAAGGTGACTTGTACTTGAGGGAAAGAGAGGAGAGGGGCAAGGGTCTTACCTTCAATTTCTAAAAGGTGACTTGTACTTGATGGAAAGAGAGGAGAGGGGCAAGGGTCTTACCGTCCATTTCCAAAAGGTGACTTTTACTTGAGATAAAGAGAGAAGAGGGGTAAGGGTCTTACCTTCCACGTCCAAAAGGTGACTTGTACTTGAGGGAAAGAGATGAGAGGGGCAAGGATCTTACCTTCCATTTCCAAAAGGTGACTTGTACTTGAGGGAAAGAGAGGAGAGGGGCAAGGGTGTTACCTTCCATTTCCAAAAGGTGACTTGTACTTGAGGGAAAGAGATGAGAGGGGCAAGGGTCTTACCTTCCATTTCCAAAAGAGGAGTTGTACTTGAGGGAAAGAGAGGAGAGGGGCAAGGGTCTTACCTTCCATTCCCAAAAGGTGACTAGTACTTGAGGGAAAGAGAGGAGAGGGGCAAGGGTCTTACCTTCCATTTGCAAAAAGTGACTTGTACTTGAGGGAAAGAGAGGAGAGGGGCAAGGGTCTTACCTTCCTTTTCTAAAAGGTGACTTGTACTTGAAGGAAAGAGAGGAGAGGGGCAAGGGTCTTACCTTCCATTTCCAAAAGGTGACTTGTACTTGAGGGAAAGAGAGGAGAGGGGCACGGGTCTTACCTTCCGTTTCCAAAAGGTGACTTGTACTTGAGGGAAAGAGAGGAGAGGGGCAAGGGTCTTACCTTCCATTTCCAAAAGGTGACTTGTACTTGAGGGAAAGAGAGGAGAGGGGCAAGGGTCTTAACTTCCACTTCCAAAAGATGACTAGTACTTGAGGGAAAGAGAGGAGAGGGGCAAGGGTCTTACCTTCCATTTCCAAAAGGAGACTTGTACTTGAGGCAAAGAGAGGAGAGGGGCAAGGGTCTTAACTTCCATTTCCAAAAGGTGACTTGTACTCGAGGGAAAGAGAGGAGAGGGGCAAGGGTCTTACCTTCCATTTCCAAAAAAGGAGTTGTACTTGAGGGAAAGAGAGGAGAGGGGCAAGGGTCTTACCTTCCATTCCCAAAAGGTGACTTGTACTTGAGGGAAAGAGAGGAGAGGGCCAAGGGTCTTACCTTCCATTTCTAAAAAGCGACTTGTACTTGAGGGAAAGAGAGAAGAGGGCCAAGGGTCTTACCTTCCATTTCAAAAAGGTGACTTGTACTTGAAGGAAAGAGAGGAGAGGGGCAAGGGTCTTACCTTCCATTTCCAAAAGGTGACTTGTACGTGAGGGAAAGAGAGGAGAGGGGCAAGTGTCTTACCTTCCATTTCCAAAAGGTGACTTGTACTTGAGGGAAAGAGAGGAGAGGGGCAAGGGTCTTACCTTCCATTTCCAAAAGGTGACTTGTACTTGAGGGAAAGAGAGGAGAGGGGCAAGGGTCTTACCATACATTTCCAAAAGGTGACTTGTACTTTAGGGAAAGAGAGAAGAGGGGTAAGGGTCTTACCTTCCACGTCCAAAAGGTGACTTGCATTGAAGGAAAGAGAGATGTGGGGCAAGGGTCTTACCTTCCATTTCCAAAAGGTGACTTGTAGTTTAAGGAAAAAGAGGAGAGGGGCAAGGGTCTTACCTTCCATTTCCAAAAGGTGACTTGTACTTGAGGGAAAGAGAGGAGAGGGGCAAGGGTCTTACCTTCCATTTCCAACAGGTGACTTGTACTTGAGGGAAAGAGAGGAGATGGGAAAGGGTCTTACCTTCTATTTCCAAAAGAAGAGTTGTACTTGAGGGAAAGAGAGGAGAGGGGCAAGGGTCTTACCTTCCATTTCCAACAGGTGACTTGTACTTGAGGGAAAGAGAGGAGAGGGGCAAGGGTCTTACCTTCTATTTCCAAAAGAGGAGTTGTACTTGAGGGAAACAGAGGAGAGGGGAAAGGGTCTTACCTTCCATTCCCAAAAGGTGACTTGTACTTGAGGGAAAGAGAGGAGAGGGGCAAGGGTCTTACCTTCCATTTCCAACAGGTGACTTGTACTTCAGGGAAAGAGAGGAGAGGGGTAAGGGACTTACCTTCAATTTCCAAAAGAGGAGTTGTACTTGAGGGAAAGAGAGGAGAGGGGCAAGGGACTTACCTTCAATTTCCAAAAGAGGAGTTGAACTTGAGGGAAAGAGAGGAGAGGGGCAAGGGTCTTACCTTCCACGTCCAAAAGGTGACTTGTACTTGAGGGAAAGAGAGGAGAGGGGCAAGGGTCTTACCTTCCATTTCCAAAAGAGGAGTTGTACTTGAGGCAAAGAGAGGAGAGGGGAAAGGGTCTTTCCTTCCATTTCCTAAAGGTGACTTGTACTTGAGGGAAAGAGAGAAGAGGGGCAAGGGTCTTACCTTCCATTTCTAAATGGTGACTTGTACTTGAGGGAAAGAGAGGAGGTGGGCAAGGGTTTTACCTTCCATTTCCAAAAGAGGAGTTGTACTTGAGGGAAAGATAGGAGAGGGGCAAGGGTCTTGCCTGCCATTTCCAAAAGGTGACTTGTACTTGAGGGAAAGAGAGGAGAGGGGCAAGGGTCTTACCTTCCATTTCCAAAAAGTGACTTGTACTTGAGGGAAAGAGAGGAGAGCAGCAAGGGTCTTACAGTCCATTTCCAAAAGGTGACTTGTACTTGAAGGAAAGAGAGGAGAGGGGCAAGGGTCTTACCTTCCATTTCCAAAAGGTGACTTGTACTTGAGGGAAAGAGAGGAGAGGGGCAAGGGTCTTACCTTCCATTTCCAAAAGGTGACTTGTACTTGAGGGAAAGAGAGGAGAGGGGCAAGGGTCTTACCTTCCATTTCCAAAAGGTGACTTGTACTTGAGGGAAAGAGAGGAGAGGGGCAAGGGTCTTACCTTCCATTTCCAACAGGTGACTTGTACTTGAGGGAAAGAGAGGATAGGGGCAAGGGTCTCACCTTCCATTTCCAAAAGAGGAGTTGTACTTGAGGGAAAGAGAGAAGAGGGGCAAGGGTCTTACCTTCCACGTCCAAAAGGTGACTTGTACTTGAGGGAAAGAGAGGAGAGGGGCATGGGTCTTACCTTCCATTTCCAACAGGTGACTTGTACTTGAGGGAAAGAGAGGAGAGGGGCAAGGGTCTTACCTTCCATTTCCAACAGGTGACTGGTACTTGAGGGAAAGAGAGGAGAGGGGCAACCGTATTACCGTCCATTTCTAAAAGGTGACTTGTAGTTTACGGAAAAAGAGGAGAGGGGCAAGGGTGTTACCTTCCATTTCCAAAAGGTGACTTGTACTTGAGGGCAAGAGAGGAGAGGGGTAAGGGTCTTACCTTCCATTTCCAACAGGTGAGTTGTACTTGAGGGAAAGAGAGGAGAGGGGCAAGGGTCTTACCTTCCGTTTCCAAAAGGTGACTTGTACTTTAGGGAAAGAGAGGAAAGGGGCAAGGGTCTTACCTTCCATTTCTAAAAGGTGACTTGTATTGAAGGAAAGAGAGATGAGGGGAAAGGGTCTTACCTTCCATTTCCAAAAGGTGACTTGTAGTTTACGGAAAAAGAGGAGAGGGGCAAGGGTCTTACCTTCCATTTCCAACAGGTGACTTGTACTTGAGGGAAAGAGAGGAGAGGGGCAAGGGTCTTACCTTCCATTTCCAAAAGGTGACTTGTACTTGAGGGAAAGAGAGAAGAGGGGCAAGGGTCTTACTTTCCACTTCTAAAAAGTGACTTGTAGTTTACGGAAAAAGAGGAGAGGGGCAAGGGTCTTACCTTCCATTTCCAAAAGGTGAC
The DNA here is from genome assembly GCA_024362935.1 of Setophaga petechia. Lineage (NCBI taxonomy): Eukaryota > Metazoa > Chordata > Aves > Passeriformes > Parulidae > Setophaga > Setophaga petechia. The sequence goes on from JANCRA010000008.1 coordinate 22,944,381, forward strand.
TTGTACTTGAGGGAAAAAGAGGATAGGGGCAAGGGTCTCACCTTCCATTTCCAAAAGAGGAGTTGTATTTGAGGGAAAGAGAGAAGAGGGGCAAGGGTCTTACCTTCCACGTCCAAAAGGTGACTTGTACTTGAGGGAAAGAGAGGAGAGGGGCATGGGTCTTACCTTCCATTTCCAACAGGTGACTTGTACTTGAGGGAAAGGGAGGAGAGAGGCAAGGGTCTTACCTTCAATTTCCAACAGGTGACTGGTACTTGAGGGAAAGAGAGGAGAGGGGCAAGGGTCTTACCTTCCATTTCTAAAAGGTGACTTGTAGTTTACGGAAAAAGAGGAGAGGGGCAAGGGTCTTACCTTCCATTTCCAACAGGTGACTTGTACTTCAGGGAAAGAGAGGAGAGGGGTAAGGGTCTTACCTTCCATTTCCAAAAGAGGAGTTGTACTTGAGGGAAAGAGAGGAGAGGGGCAAGGCTCTTACCTTCAATTTCCAAAAGAGGAGTTGCACATGAGGGAAAGAGAGGAGAGGGGCAAGGGTCTTACCTTCCACGTCCAAAAGGTGACTTGTACTTGAGGGAAAGAGAGGAGAGGGGCAAGGGTCTTACCTTCCATTTCCAAAAGAGGAGTTGTACTTGAGGCAAAGAGAGGAGAGGGGAAAGGGTCTTTCCTTCCATTTCCTAAAGGTGACTTGTACTTGAGGGAAAGAGAGAAGAGGGGCAAGGGTCTTACCTTCCATTTCTAAATGGTGACTTGTACTTGAGGGAAAGAGAGGAGGTGGGCAAGGGTTTTACCTTCCATTTCCAAAAGAGGAGTTGTACTTGAGGGAAAGATAGGAGAGGGGCAAGGGTCTTGCCTGCCATTTCCAAAAGGTGACTTGTACTTGAGGGAAAGAGAGGAGAGGGGCAAGGGTCTTACCTTCCATTTCCAAAAAGTGACTTGTACTTGAGGGAAAGAGAGGAGAGCAGCAAGGGTCTTACAGTCCATTTCAAAAAGGTGACTTGTACTTGAAGGAAAGAGAGGAGAGGGGCAAGGGTCTTACCTTCCATTTCCAAAAGGTGACTTTTACTTGAGGGAAAGAGAGGAGAGGGGCAAGGGTCTTACCTTCCATTTCCAAAAGGTGACTTGTACTTGAGGGAAAGAGAGGAGGGGGGCAAGGGTTTTACCTTCTATTTCCAAAGGAGGAGTTGTACTTGAGGGAAAGAGAGGAGAGTGGCAAGGGTCTTACCTCCCATTTCCAAAAGGTGACTTGTACTTGAGGGAAAGAGAGGAGAGGGGCAAGGGTCTTACCTTCCATTTCCAAAAGAGGAGTTGTACTTGATGGAAAGAGAGGAGAGGGGCAAGAGTCTTACCTTCCATTCCCAAAAGGTGACTTGTACTTGAGGGAAAGAGAGGAGAGGGGCAAGGGTCTTACCTTCCATTTCCAAAAAGTGACTTGTACTTGAGGGAAAGAGAGGAGAGGGGCAAGGGTCTTACCTTCCATTTCAAAAAGGTGACTTGTACTTGAAGGAAAGAGAGGAGAGGGGCAAGGGTCTTACCTTCCATTTCCAAAAGGTGACTTGTACTCGAGGGAAAGAGAGGAGAGGGGCAAGGGTCTTACCTTCCATTTCCAAAAGGTGACTTGTACTTGAGGGAAAGAGAGGAGAGGGGCAAGGGTCTTACCTTCCATTTCTAAAAGGTGACTTGTACTTGAGGGAAAGAGAGGAGAGGGGCAAGGGTCTTACCTTCCATTTCCAAAAGGTGACTTTTACTTGAGATAAAGAGAGAAGAGGGGTAAGGGTCTTACCTTCCACGTCCAAAAGGTGACTTGTACTTTAGGGAAAGAGATGAGAGGGGCAAGCGTCTTACCTTCCATTTCAAAAAGGTGACTTGTAATTGAGGGAAAGAGAGGAGAGGGGCAAGGGACTTACCATACATTTCCAAAAGGTGACTTGTACTTTAGGGAAAGAGAGGAAAGGGGAAAGGGTCTTACCTTCCATTTCTAAAAGGTGACTTGTATTGAAGGAAAGAGAGATGTGGGGCAAGGGTCTTACCTTCCATTTCCAAAAGGAGACTTGTACTTGAGGGAAAGAGAGGAGATGGGCAAGGGTCTTACCTTCCATTTCCAAAAGGTGACTTGTACTCGAGGGAAAGAGAGGAGAGGGGCAAGGGTCTTACCTTCCATTTCCAAAAGAGGAGTTGTACTTGAGGGAAAGAGAGGAGAGGGGCAAGGGTCTTACATTCCATTCCCAAAAGGTGACTTGTACTTGAGGGAAAGAGAGGAGAGGGCCAAGGGTCTTACCTTCCATTTCTAAAAAGCGACTTGTACTTGAGGGAAATAGAGGAGAGGGGAAAGGTTCTTACCTTCCATTTCAAATAGGTGACTTGTACTTGAAGGAAAAAGAGGAGAGGGGCAAGGGTCTTACCTTCCATTTCCAAAAGGTGACTTGTACTTGAGGGAAAGAGAGGAGAGGGGCAAGGGTCTTACCTTCCATTTCCAAAAGGTGACTTGTACTTGAGGGAAAGAGAGGAGAGGGGCAAGGGTCTTACCTTCAATTTCTAAAAGGTGACTTGTACTTGATGGAAAGAGAGGAGAGGGGCAAGGGTCTTACCTTCCATTTCTAAAAGGTGACTTTTACTTGAGATAAAGAGAGAAGAGGGGTAAGGGTCTTACCTTCCACGTCAAAAAGGTGACTTGTACTTGAGGGAAAGAGATGAGAGGGGCAAGGATCTTACCTTCCATTTCCAAAAGGTGACTTGTACTTGAGGGAAAGAGAGGAGAGGGGCAAGGGTGTTACCTTCCATTTCCAAAAGGTGACTTGTACTTGAGGGAAAGAGATGAGAAGCGCAAGGGTCTTACCTTCCATTTCCAAAAGGTGACTTGTACTTGAGGGAAAGAGAGGAGAGGGGCAAGGGTCTTACCTTCCATTTCCAAAAGAGGAGTTGTACTTGAGGGAAAGAGAGGAGAGGGGCAAGGGTCTTACCTTCCATTTCCAAAAGAGGAGTTGTACTTGAGGGAAAGAGAGGAGAGGGGCAAGGGTCTTACCTTCCATTCCCAAAAGGTGACTTGTACTTGAGGGAAAGAGAGGAGAGGGGCAAGGGTCTTACCTTCCATTTGCAAAAAGTGACTTGTACTTGAGGGAAAGAGAGGAGAGGGGCAAGGGTCTTACCTTCCTTTTCTAAAAGGTGACTTGTACTTGAAGGAAAGAGAGGAGAGGGGCAAGGGTCTTACCTTCCATTTCCAAAAGGTGACTTGTACTTGAGGGAAAGAGAGGAGAGCGGCACGGGTCTTACCTTCCGTTTCCAAAAGGTGACTTGTACTTGAAGGAAAGAGAGGAGAGGGGCAAGGGTCTTACCTTCCATTTCCAAAAGGTGACTTGTACTTGAGGGAAAGAGAGGAGAGGGGCAAGGGTCTTACCTTCCACTTCCAAAAGATGACTAGTACTTGAGGGAAAGAGAGGAGAGGGGCAAGGGTCTTACCTTCCATTTCCAAAAGGAGACTTGTACTTGAGGCAAAGAGAGAAGAGGGGCAAGGGTCTTACCTTCCATTTCCAAAAGGTGACTTGTACTCGAGGGAAAGAGAGGAGAGGGGCAAGGGTCTTACCTTCCATTTCCAAAAAAGGAGTTGTACTTGAGGGAAAGAGAGGAGAGGGGCAAGGGTCTTACCTTCCATTCCCAAAAGGTGACTTGTACTTGAGGGAAAGAGAGGAGAGGGGCAAGGGTCTTACCTTCCTTTTCTAAAAGGTGACTTGTACTTGAAGGAAAGAGAGGAGAGGGGCAAGGGTCTTACCTTCCATTTCCAAAAGGTGACTTGTACTTGAGGGAAAGAGAGGAGAGCGGCACGGGTCTTACCTTCCGTTTCCAAAAGGTGACTTGTACTTGAAGGAAAGAGAGGAGAGGGGCAAGGGTCTTACCTTCCATTTCCAAAAGGTGACTTGTACTTGGGGGAAAGAGAGGAGAGGGGCAAGGGTCTTACCTTCCACTTCCAAAAGATGACTAGTACTTGAGGGAAAGAGAGGAGAGGGGCAAGGGTCTTACCTTCCATTTCCAAAAGGAGACTTGTACTTGAGGCAAAGAGAGAAGAGGGGCAAGGGTCTTACCTTCCATTTCCAAAAGGTGACTTGTACTCGAGGGAAAGAGAGGAGAGGGGCAAGGGTCTTACCTTCCATTTCCAAAAAAGGAGTTGTACTTGAGGGAAAGAGAGGAGAGGGGCAAGGGTCTTACCTTCCATTCCCAAAAGGTGACTTGTACTTGAGGGAAAGAGAGGAGAGGGCCAAGGGTCTTACCTTCCATTTCTAAAAAGCGACTTGTACTTGAGGGAAAGAGAGAAGAGGGCCAAGGGTCTTACCTTCCATTTCAAAAAGGTGACTTGTACTTGAAGGAAAGAGAGGAGAGGGGCAAGGGTCTTACCTTCCATTTCCAAAAGGTGACTTGTACGTGAGGGAAAGAGAGGAGAGGGGCAAGTGTCTTACCTTCCATTTCCAAAAGGTGACTTGTACTTGAGGGAAAGAGAGGAGAGGGGCAAGGGTCTTACCTTCCATTTCCAAAAGGTGACTTGTACTTGAGGGAAAGAGAGGAGAGGGGCAAGGGTCTTACCATACATTTCCAAAAGGTGACTTGTACTTTAGGGAAAGAGAGAAGAGGGGTAAGGGTCTTACCTTCCACGTCCAAAAGGTGACTTGTATTGAAGGAAAGAGAGATGTGGGGCAAGGGTCTTACCTTCCATTTCCAAAAGGTGACTTGTAGTTTAAGGAAAAAGAGGAGAGGGGCAAGGGTCTTACCTTCCATTTCCAAAAGGTGACTTGTACTTGAGGGAAAGAGAGGAGAGGGGCAAGGGTCTTACCTACCATTTCCAACAGGTGACTTGTACTTGAGGGAAAGAGAGGAGAAGGGAAAGGGTCTTACCTTCTATTTCCAAAAGAGGAGTTGTACTTGAGGGAAAGAGAGGAGAGGGGCAAGGGTCTTACCTTCCATTTCCAACAGGTGACTTGTACTTGAGGGAAAGAGAGGAGAGGGCCAAGGGTCTTACCTTCCATTTCTAAAAAGCGACTTGTACTTGAGGGAAATAGAGGAGAGGGGAAAGGTTCTTACCTTCCATTTCAAATAGGTGACTTGTACTTGAAGGAAAAAGAGGAGAGGGGCAAGGGTCTTACCTTCCATTTCCAAAAGGTGACTTGTACTTGAGGGAAAGAGAGGAGAGGGGCAAGGGTCTTACCTTCCATTTCCAAAAGGTGACTTGTACTTGAGGGAAAGAGAGGAGAGGGGCAAGGGTCTTACCTTCAATTTCTAAAAGGTGACTTGTACTTGATGGAAAGAGAGGAGAGGGGCAAGGGTCTTACCTTCCATTTCTAAAAGGTGACTTTTACTTGAGATAAAGAGAGAAGAGGGGTAAGGGTCTTACCTTCCACGTCAAAAAGGTGACTTGTACTTGAGGGAAAGAGATGAGAGGGGCAAGGATCTTACCTTCCATTTCCAAAAGGTGACTTGTACTTGAGGGAAAGAGAGGAGAGGGGCAAGGGTGTTACCTTCCATTTCCAAAAGGTGACTTGTACTTGAGGGAAAGAGATGAGAAGCGCAAGGGTCTTACCTTCCATTTCCAAAAGGTGACTTGTACTTGAGGGAAAGAGAGGAGAGGGGCAAGGGTCTTACCTTCCATTTCCAAAAGAGGAGTTGTACTTGAGGGAAAGAGAGGAGAGGGGCAAGGGTCTTACCTTCCATTTCCAAAAGAGGAGTTGTACTTGAGGGAAAGAGAGGAGAGGGGCAAGGGTCTTACCTTCCATTCCCAAAAGGTGACTTGTACTTGAGGGAAAGAGAGGAGAGGGGCAAGGGTCTTACCTTCCATTTGCAAAAAGTGACTTGTACTTGAGGGAAAGAGAGGAGAGGGGCAAGGGTCTTACCTTCCTTTTCTAAAAGGTGACTTGTACTTGAAGGAAAGAGAGGAGAGGGGCAAGGGTCTTACCTTCCATTTCCAAAAGGTGACTTGTACTTGAGGGAAAGAGAGGAGAGCGGCACGGGTCTTACCTTCCGTTTCCAAAAGGTGACTTGTACTTGAAGGAAAGAGAGGAGAGGGGCAAGGGTCTTACCTTCCATTTCCAAAAGGTGACTTGTACTTGAGGGAAAGAGAGGAGAGGGGCAAGGGTCTTACCTTCCACTTCCAAAAGATGACTAGTACTTGAGGGAAAGAGAGGAGAGGGGCAAGGGTCTTACCTTCCATTTCCAAAAGGAGACTTGTACTTGAGGCAAAGAGAGAAGAGGGGCAAGGGTCTTACCTTCCATTTCCAAAAGGTGACTTGTACTCGAGGGAAAGAGAGGAGAGGGGCAAGGGTCTTACCTTCCATTTCCAAAAAAGGAGTTGTACTTGAGGGAAAGAGAGGAGAGGGGCAAGGGTCTTACCTTCCATTCCCAAAAGGTGACTTGTACTTGAGGGAAAGAGAGGAGAGGGGCAAGGGTCTTACCTTCCTTTTCTAAAAGGTGACTTGTACTTGAAGGAAAGAGAGGAGAGGGGCAAGGGTCTTACCTTCCATTTCCAAAAGGTGACTTGTACTTGAGGGAAAGAGAGGAGAGCGGCACGGGTCTTACCTTCCGTTTCCAAAAGGTGACTTGTACTTGAAGGAAAGAGAGGAGAGGGGCAAGGGTCTTACCTTCCATTTCCAAAAGGTGACTTGTACTTGAGGGAAAGAGAGGAGAGGGGCAAGGGTCTTACCTTCCACTTCCAAAAGATGACTAGTACTTGAGGGAAAGAGAGGAGAGGGGCAAGGGTCTTACCTTCCATTTCCAAAAGGAGACTTGTACTTGAGGCAAAGAGAGAAGAGGGGCAAGGGTCTTACCTTCCATTTCCAAAAGGTGACTTGTACTCGAGGGAAAGAGAGGAGAGGGGCAAGGGTCTTACCTTCCATTTCCAAAAAAGGAGTTGTACTTGAGGGAAAGAGAGGAGAGGGGCAAGGGTCTTACCTTCCATTCCCAAAAGGTGACTTGTACTTGAGGGAAAGAGAGGAGAGGGCCAAGGGTCTTACCTTCCATTTCTAAAAAGCGACTTGTACTTGAGGGAAAGAGAGAAGAGGGCCAAGGGTCTTACCTTCCATTTCAAAAAGGTGACTTGTACTTGAAGGAAAGAGAGGAGAGGGGCAAGGGTCTTACCTTCCATTTCCAAAAGGTGACTTGTACGTGAGGGAAAGAGAGGAGAGGGGCAAGTGTCTTACCTTCCATTTCCAAAAGGTGACTTGTACTTGAGGGAAAGAGAGGAGAGGGGCAAGGGTCTTACCTTCCATTTCCAAAAGGTGACTTGTACTTGAGGGAAAGAGAGGAGAGGGGCAAGGGTCTTACCATACATTTCCAAAAGGTGACTTGTACTTTAGGGAAAGAGAGAAGAGGGGTAAGGGTCTTACCTTCCACGTCCAAAAGGTGACTTGTATTGAAGGAAAGAGAGATGTGGGGCAAGGGTCTTACCTTCCATTTCCAAAAGGTGACTTGTAGTTTAAGGAAAAAGAGGAGAGGGGCAAGGGTCTTACCTTCCATTTCCAAAAGGTGACTTGTACTTGAGGGAAAGAGAGGAGAGGGGCAAGGGTCTTACCTTCCATTTCCAACAGGTGACTTGTACTTGAGGGAAAGAGAGGAGAAGGGAAAGGGTCTTACCTTCTATTTCCAAAAGAGGAGTTGTACTTGAGGGAAAGAGAGGAGAGGGGCAAGGGTCTTACCTTCCATTTCCAACAGGTGACTTGTACTTGAGGGAAAGAGAGGAGAGGGGCAAGGGTCTTACCTTCTATTTCCAAAAGAGGAGTTGTACTTGAGGGAAACAGAGGAGAGGGGAAAGGGTCTTACCTTCCATTCCCAAAAGGTGACTTGTACTTGAGGGAAAGAGAGGAGAGGGGCAAGGGTCTTACCTTCCATTTCCAACAGGTGACTTGTACTTCAGGGAAAGAGAGGAGAGGGGTAAGGGTCTTACCTTCCATTTCCAAAAGAGGAGTTGTACTTGAGGGAAAGAGAGGAGAGGGGCAAGGGACTTACCTTCAATTTCCAAAAGAGGAGTTGCACTTGAGGGAAAGAGAGGAGAGGGGTAAGGGTCTTACCTTCCACGTCCAAAAGGTGACTTGTACTTGAGGGAAAGAGAGGAGAGGGGCAAGGGTCTTACCTTCCATTTCCAAAAGAGGAGTTGTACTTGAGGCAAAGAGAGGAGAGGGGAAAGGGTCTTTCCTTCCATTTCCTAAAGGTGACTTGTACTTGAGGGAAAGAGAGAAGAGGGGCAAGGGTCTTACCTTCCATTTCTAAATGGTGACTTGTACTTGAGGGAAAGAGAGGAGGTGGGCAAGGGTTTTACCTTCCATTTCCAAAAGAGGAGTTGTACTTGAGGGAAAGATAGGAGAGGGGCAAGGGTCTTGCCTGCCATTTCCAAAAGGTGACTTGTACTTGAGGGAAAGAGAGGAGAGGGGCAAGGGTCTTACCTTCCATTTCCAAAAAGTGACTTGTACTTGAGGGAAAGAGAGGAGAGCAGCAAGGGTCTTACAGTCCATTTCAAAAAGGTGACTTGTACTTGAAGGAAAGAGAGGAGAGGGGCAAGGGTCTTACCTTCCATTTCCAAAAGGTGACTTTTACTTGAGGGAAAGAGAGGAGAGGGGCAAGGGTCTTACCTTCCATTTCCAAAAGGTGACTTGTACTTGAGGGAAAGAGAGGAGGGGGGCAAGGGTTTTACCTTCTATTTCCAAAGGAGGAGTTGTACTTGAGGGAAAGAGAGGAGAGGGGTAAGGGTCTTACCTCCCATTTCCAAAAGGTGACTTGTACTTGAGGGAAAGAGAGGAGAGGGGCAAGGGTCTTACCTTCCATTTCCAAAAGAGGAGTTGTACTTGAGGGAAAGAGAGGAGAGGGGCAAGGGTCTTACCTTCCATTCCCAAAAGGTGACTTGTACATGAGGGAAAGAGAGGAGAGGGGCAAGGGTCTTACCTTCCATTTCCAAAAAGTGACTTGTACTTGAGGGAAAGAGAGGAGAGGGGCAAGGGTCTTACCTTCCATTTCAAAAAGGTGACTTGTACTTGAGGGAAAGAGAGGAGAGGGGCAAGGGTCTTACCTTCCATTTCCAAAAGGTGACTTGTACTCGAGGGAAAGAGAGGAGAGGGGCAAGGGTCTTACCTTCCATTTCCAAAAGGTGACTTGTACTTGAGGGAAAGAGAGGAGAGGGGCAAGGGTCTTACCTTCCATTTCCTAAAGGTGACTTGTACTTGAGGGAAAGAGAGGAGAGGGGCAAGGGTCTTACCTTCCATTTCCAAAAGGTGACTTTTACTTGAGATAAAGAGAGAAGAGGGGTAAGGGTCTTACCTTCCACGTCCAAAAGGTGACTTGTACTTGAGGGAAAGAGATGAGAGGGGCAAGCGTCTTACCTTCCATTTACAAAAGGTGACTTGTAATTGAGGGAAAGAGAGGAGAGGGGCAAGGGACTTACCATACATTTCCAAAAGGTGACTTGTACTTTAGGGAAAGAGAGGAAAGGGGAAAGGGTCTTACCTTCCATTTCTAAAAGGTGACTTGTATTGAAGGAAAGAGAGATGTGGGGCAAGGGTCTTACCTTCCATTTCCAAAAGGTGACTTGTAGTTTACGGAAAAAGAGGAGAGGGGCAAGGGTCTTACCTTCCATTTCCAAAAGGAGACTTGTACTTGAGGGAAAGAGAGGAGATGGGCAAGGGTCTTACCTTCCATTTCCAAAAGGTGACTTGTACTCGAGGGAAAGAGAGGAGAGGGGCAAGGGTCTTACCTTCCATTTCCAAAAGAGGAGTTGTACTTGAGGGAAAGAGAGAAGAGGGGCAAGGGTCTTACCTTCCATTCCCAAAAGGTGACTTGTACTTGAGGGAAAGAGAGGAGAGGGCCAAGGGTCTTACCTTCCATTTCTAAAAAGCGACTTGTACTTGAGGGAAATAGAGGAGAGGGGAAAGGTTCTTACCTTCCATTTCAAATAGGTGACTTGTACTTGAAGGAAAAAGAGGAGAGGGGCAAGGGTCTTACCTTCCATTTCCAAAAGGTGACTTGTACTTGAGGGAAAGAGAGGAGAGGGGCAAGGGTCTTACCTTCCATTTCCAAAAGGTGACTTGTACTTGAGGGAAAGAGAGGAGAGGGGCAAGGGTCTTACCTTCAATTTCTAAAAGGTGACTTGTACTTGATGGAAAGAGAGGAGAGGGGCAAGGGTCTTACCTTCCATTTCTAAAAGGTGACTTTTACTTGAGATAAAGAGAGAAGAGGGGTAAGGGTCTTACCTTCCACGTCAAAAAGGTGACTTGTACTTGAGGGAAAGAGATGAGAGGGGCAAGGATCTTACCTTCCATTTCCAAAAGGTGACTTGTACTTGAGGGAAAGAGAGGAGAGGGGCAAGGGTGTAACCTTCCATTTCCAAAAGGTGACTTGTACTTGAGGGAAAGAGATGAGAAGCGCAAGGGTCTTACCTTCCATTTCCAAAAGGTGACTTGTACTTGAGGGAAAGAGAGGAGAGGGGCAAGGGTCTTACCTTCCATTTCCAAAAGAGGAGTTGTACTTGAGGGAAAGAGAGGAGAGGGGCAAGGGTCTTACCTTCCATTTCCAAAAGAGGAGTTGTACTTGAGGGAAAGAGAGGAGAGGGGCAAGGGTCTTACCTTCCATTCCCAAAAGGTGACTTGTACTTGAGGGAAAGAGAGGAGAGGGGCAAGGGTCTTACCTTCCATTCCCAAAAGGTGACTTGTACTTGAGGGAAAGAGAGGAGAGGGGCAAGGGTCTTACCTTCCTTTTCTAAAAGGTGACTTGTACTTGAAGGAAAGAGAGGAGAGGGGCAAGGGTCTTACCTTCCATTTCCAAAAGGTGACTTGTACTTGAGGGAAAGAGAGGAGAGCGGCACGGGTCTTACCTTCCGTTTCCAAAAGGTGACTTGTACTTGAGGGAAAGAGAGGAGAGGGGCAAGGGTCTTACCTTCCATTTCCAAAAGGTGACTTGTACTTGAGGGAAAGAGAGGAGAGGGGCAAGGGTCTTACCTTCCACTTCCAAAAGATGACTAGTACTTGAGGGAAAGAGAGGAGAGGGGCAAGGGTCTTACCTTCCATTTCCAAAAGGAGACTTGTACTTGAGGCAAAGAGAGGAGAGGGGCAAGGGTCTTACCTTCCATTTCCAAAAGGTGACTTGTACTCGAGGGAAAGAGAGGAGAGGGGCAAGGGTCTTACCTTCCATTTCCAAAAAAGGAGTTGTACTTGAGGGAAAGAGAGGAGAGGGGCAAGGGTCTTACCTTCCATTCCCAAAAGGTGACTTGTACTTGAGGGAAAGAGAGGAGAGGGCCAAGGGTCTTACCTTCCATTTCTAAAAAGCGACTTGTACTTGAGGGAAAGAGAGAAGAGGGCCAAGGGTCTTACCTTCCATTTCAAAAAGGTGACTTGTACTTGAAGGAAAGAGAGGAGAGGGGCAAGGGTCTTACCTTCCATTTCCAAAAGGTGACTTGTACGTGAGGGAAAGAGAGGAGAGGGGCAAGTGTCTTACCTTCCATTTCCAAAAGGTGACTTGTACTTGAGGGAAAGAGAGGAGAGGGGCAAGGGTCTTACCTTCCATTTCCAAAAGGTGACTTGTACTTGAGGGAAAGAGAGGAGAGGGGCAAGGGTCTTACCATACATTTCCAAAAGGTGACTTGTACTTTAGGGAAAGAGAGAAGAGGGGTAAGGGTCTTACCTTCCACGTCCAAAAGGTGACTTGTATTGAAGGAAAGAGAGATGTGGGGCAAGGGTCTTACCTTCCATTTCCAAAAGGTGACTTGTAGTTTAAGGAAAAAGAGGAGAGGGGCAAGGGTCTTACCTTCCATTTCCAAAAGGTGACTTGTACTTGAGGGAAAGAGAGGAGAGGGGCAAGGGTCTTACCTTCCATTTCCAACAGGTGACTTGTACTTGAGGGAAAGAGAGGAGAAGGGAAAGGGTCTTACCTTCTATTTCCAAAAGAGGAGTTGTACTTGAGGGAAAGAGAGGAGAGGGGCAAGGGTCTTACCTTCCATTTCCAACAGGTGACTTGTACTTGAGGGAAAGAGAGGAGAGGGGCAAGGGTCTTACCTTCTATTTCCAAAAGAGGAGTTGTACTTGAGGGAAACAGAGGAGAGGGGAAAGGGTCTTACCTTCCATTCCCAAAAGGTGACTTGTACTTGAGGGAAAGAGAGGAGAGGGGCAAGGGTCTTACCTTCCATTTCCAACAGGTGACTTGTACTTCAGGGAAAGAGAGGAGAGGGGTAAGGGTCTTACCTTCCATTTCCAAAAGAGGAGTTGTACTTGAGGCAAAGAGAGGAGAGGGGCAAGTGTCTTACCTTCCATTTCCAAAAGGTGACTTGTACTTGAGGGAAAGAGAGGAGAGGGGCAAGGGTCTTACCTTCCATTTCCAAAAGGTGACTTGTACTTGAGGGAAAGAGAGGAGAGGGGCAAGGGTCTTACCTTCCATTTCTAAAAGGTGACTTGTACTTGAGGGAAAGAGAGAAGAGGGGTAAGGGTCTTACCTTCCACGTCCAAAAGGTGACTTGTACTTGAGGGAAAGAGAGGAGAGGGGCAAGGGTCTTACCATACATTTCCAAAAGGTGACTTGTACTTTAGGGAAAGAGAGGAAAGGGGAAAGGGTCTTACCTTCCATTTCTAAAAGGTGACTTGTATTGAAGGAAAGAGAGATGAGGGGCAAGGGTCTTACCTTCCATTTCCAAAAGGTGACTTGTAGTTTAAGGAAAAAGAGGAGAGGGGCAAGGGTCTTATCTTCCATTTCCAACAGGTGACTAGTACTTGAGGGAAAGAGAGGAGAGGGGCAAGGGTCTTACCTTTTTTTTCCAAAAGAGGAGTTGTACTTGAGGGAAAGAGAGGAGAGGGGCAAGGGTCTTACCTTCCATTTCCAACAGGTGACTTGTACTTGAGGGAAAGAGAGGAGAGGGGCAAGGGTCTTACCTTCTATTTCCAAAAGAGGAGTTGTACTTGAGGGAAACAGAGGAGAGGGGCAAGGGTCTTACCTCCCATTTCCAAAAGGTGACTTGTACTTGAGGGAAAGAGAGGAGAGGGGCAAGGGTCTTACCTTCCATTTCCAAAAGAGGAGTTGTACTTGAGGGAAAGAGAGGAGAGGCGCAAGGGTCTTACCTTCCATTCCCAAAAGGTGACTTGTACTTGAGGGAAAGAGAGGAGAGGGGCAAGGGTCTTACCTTCCATTTCCAAAAAGTGACTTGTACTTGAGGGAAAGAGAGGAGAGGGGCAAGGGTCTTACCTTCCATTTCAAAAAGGTGACTTGTACTTGAGGGAAAGAGAGGAGAGGGGCAAGGGTCTTACCTTCCATTTCCAAAAGGTGACTTGTACTCGAGGGAAAGAGAGGAGAGGGGCAAGGGTCTTACCTTCCATTTCCAAAAGGTGACTTGTACTTGAGGGAAAGAGAGGAGAGGGGCAAGGGTCTTACCTTCCATTTCTAAAAGGTGACTTGTACTTGAGGGAAAGAGAGGAGAGGGGCAAGGGTCTTACCTTCCATTTCCAAAAGGTGACTTTTACTTGAGATAAAGAGAGAAGAGGGGTAAGGGTCTTACCTTCCACGTCCAAAAGGTGACTTGTACTTGAGGGAAAGAGATGAGAGGGGCAAGCGTCTTACCTTCCATTTCCAAAAGGTGACTTGTAATTGAGGGAAAGAGAGGAGAGGGGCAAGGGACTTACCATACATTTCCAAAAGGTGACTTGTACTTTAGGGAAAGAGAGGAAAGGGGAAAGGGTCTTACCTTCCATTTCTAAAAGGTGACTTGTATTGAAGGAAAGAGAGATGTGGGGCAAGGGTCTTACCTTCCATTTCCAAAAGGTGACTTGTAGTTTACGGAAAAAGAGGAGAGGGGCAAGGGTCTTACCTTCCATTTCCAAAAGGAGACTTGTACTTGAGGGAAAGAGAGGAGATGGGCAAGGGTCTTACCTTCCATTTCCAAAAGGTGACTTGTACTCGAGGGAAAGAGAGGAGAGGGGCAAGGGTCTTACCTTCCATTTCCAAAAGAGGAGTTGTACTTGAGGGAAAGAGAGAAGAGGGGCAAGGGTCTTACCTTCCATTCCCAAAAGGTGACTTGTACTTGAGGGAAAGAGAGGAGAGGGCCAAGGGTCTTACCTTCCATTTCTAAAAAGCGACTTGTACTTGAGGGAAAGAGAGGAGAGGGGCAAGGTTCTTACCTTCCATTTCAAATAGGTGACTTGTACTTGAAGGAAAAAGAGGAGAGGGGCAAGGGTCTTACCTTCCATTTCCAAAAGGTGACTTGTACTTGAGGCAAAGAGAGGAGAGGGGCAAGGGTCTTACCTTCCATTTCCAAAAGGTGACTTGTACTTGAGGGAAAGAGAGGAGAGGGGCAAGGGTCTTACCTTCAATTTCTAAAAGGTGACTTGTACTTGATGGAAAGAGAGGAGAGGGGCAAGGGTCTTACCTTCCATTTCCAAAAGGTGACTTTTACTTGAGATAAAGAGAGAAGAGGGGTAAGGGTCTTACCTTCCACGTCCAAAAGGTGACTTGTACTTGAGGGAAAGAGATGAGAGGGGCAAGGATCTTACCTTCCATTTCCAAAAGGTGACTTGTACTTGAGGGAAAGAGAGGAGAGGGGCAAGGGTGTTACCTTCCATTTCCAAAAGGTGACTTGTACTTGAGGGAAAGAGAGGAGAAGCGCAAGGGTCTTACCTTCCATTTCCAACCGGTGACTTGTACTTGAGGGAAAGAGACGAGAGGGGCAAGGGTCTTACCTTCCATTTCCAAAAGAGGAGTTGTACTTGAGGGAAAGAGAGGAGAGGGGCAAGGGTCTTGCCTTCCATTTCCAAAAGGAGACTTGTACTTGTGGGAAAGAGAGGAGAGGGGCAAGGGTCTTACCTTCCATTCCCAAAAGGTGACTTGTACTTGAGGGAAAGAGAGGAGAGGGGCAAGGGTCTTAGCATACATTTCCAAAAGTTGACTTGTACTTTAGGGAAAGAGAGGAAAGGGGAAAGGGTCTTACCTTCCATTTCTAAAAGGTGACTTGTATTGAAGGAAAGAGAGATGTGGGGCAAGGGTCTTACCTTCCATTTCCAAAAGGTGACTTGTAGTTTAAGGAAAAAGAGGAGAGGGGCAAGGGTCTTACCTTCCATTTCCAAAAGGTGACTTGTACTTGAGGGAAAGAGAGGAGAGGGCAAGGGTCTTACCTTCCATTTCCAACAGGTGACTTGTACTTGAGGGAAACAGAGGAGAGGGGCAAGGGTCTTACCTTCTATTTCCAAAAGAGGAGTTGTACTTGAGGGAAAGAGAGGAGAGGGGCAAGGGTCTTACCTTCCATTTCCAACAGGTGACTTGTACTTGAGGGAAAGAGAGGAGAGGGGCAAGGGTCCTACCTTCTATTTCCAAAAGAGGAGTTGTACTTGAGGGAAACAGAGGAGAGGGGCAAGGGTCTTACCTTCCATTCCCAAAAGGTGACATGTACTTGAGAGAAAGAGAGGAGAGGGGCAAGGGTCTTACCTTCCCTCTCTTTCCCTGAGGTACAAATTGCCATTTGCACGTGGAAGGTAAGACCCTTGCCCCACCCCAATTTTTCCGTAAATTACAAGTCACCTTTTGGAAATGGAAGGTAAGACCCTTGCCCCTCTCCTCTCTTTCCCTCAAGTACAAGTCACCTTTTGGAAATGGAAGGTAAGACCCTTGCCCCTCTCCTCTCTTTCCCTCAAGTACAAGTCACCTTTTGGAAATGGAAGGTAAGACCCTTGCCCCTCTCCTCTCTTTCCTTCAAGTACTAGTCACCTTATGGAAACGGAAGGTAAGACCCTTGCCCCTCTCCTGTCTTTCCCTCAAGTTCAAATGGCCGTTTGGAAATGGAAGGTAAGACCCTTGCCCCACTTCTCTCTTTCCCTCAAGTACTAATTGCCGTTTGTAAATATAAGGAAAGACCCTTGCCCCTCTCCTCTCTTTCCCTCAAGTACAAGTCACCTTTTGGAAATGGAAGGTAGCACCCTTGCCCCTCTCCTCTCTTTCCCTCAAGTACAAGTCCCCTTTTAGAAATGGATGGTAAGACCCTTGCCCCTCTCCTCTTTTTCCGTAAACTACAAGTCACCTTTTGGGAATGGAAGGTAAGACCCTTGCCCCTCTACTCTCTTTCCCTCAAGTACAAGTCACCTTTTGGAAATGGAAGGTAAGACCCTTGCCCCTCTCCTCTCTTTCCCTCAAGTACAAGTCACCTTTTGGAAATGGAAGGTAAGACCCTTGCCCCTCTCCTCTCTTTCCCTCAAGTACAAGTCACCTGTTGGAAATGGAAGGTAAGACCCTTGCCCCTCTCCTCTCTTTCCCTCAAGTACAAGTCACCTTTTGGGAATGGAAGGTAAGACCCTTGCCCCTCTCCTCTGTTTCCCTCAAGTACAACTCCTCTTTTGGAAATAGAAGGTAAGACCCTTGCCCCTCTCCTCTCTTTCCCTCAAGTACAAGTCACCTTTTGGAAGTCGAAGGTACGACCCTTGAACCTCTTTTCTCTTTCCCTCAAGTACAAATTGCCATTTGGAACTGGAAGGCAAGACCCTTGACCTTCTCCTCTCTTTCCCTCAACTACAAGTCATCTTTTGGAAATGCAAGTTAAGGCCCTTGCCCCTCTCCTCTCTGTCCCTACACTACAAGTCCCCTTTTGGGAATGGAAGGTAAGACCCTTGCCCCTCTCCTCTCTTTCCCTCAAGTACAAATTGCAATTTGGAAATGGAAGGTAAGGCCCGTGCCCCTCTCCTCTCTTTCCCTCAAGTACAAGTCACTTTTTGGAAGTGGAAGGTAAGACCCTTGCCCTTCTCCTCTCTTTTCCTGAAGTACAAGTAACCCTTTGCAAATGGAAGGTAAGACCCTAGCCCCTCTCCTCTCTGTCCCTAAAATACAAGTCACCTTTTGGAAATGGAAGCTAAGACCCTTACCCCTCTCCTCTCTTCCCCTAAATTACAAGTCATTTTCTGGAAATCCAAGTTAAGACCCTTGCCCCTCACCTCTCTTTCCCCCAAGTACAAGCCACCATTTGGATATGAGAGGTGCAAGGGTCTTACCTTCCATTTCCCAAAGGAGACTTGTAGTTGAGGGAAAGAGAGGAGAGGGGCAAGGGTCTTACCTTCCACGTCCAAATGGCAATTTGCACTTGAGGGAATGAGAGGAGAGGGGCAAGAGTCTTACCTTACATGTCCAAACAGCAATTTGTACTTGACGGAAAGAAAGGTGAGGGGCAAGGGTCTAACCCTCCATTTCCAAATGGCGATTTGTACTTGAGGGAACGATAGGAGAGGGGCAAGGGTCTTACCGTCCATGTCCAAATGGAAATTTGTAAATGAGGGAAACATAGGAGAGGGGCAAGGCTCCTACCTTCCATGTCTAAATGGCAATTTCTACTTGAGTTAAAGAAAGGAGAGGGGCACAGGTCTTAACTTACATGCCCTTACGGCAATTTGTACTTGAGGGAAAGAGAGGAGGGGGGCAAGGGTCTTTACTTCCATTTCCAAATGGTAACTTCTAGTTAGGGAAAAGAGAGTACAGGGGCAAGGGTCTTACCTTCCAAGACCAAATGGCAATTTGTACTTGAGGGAAAGAGAGGAGAGGGGTAAGGGTCTTACCTTGCATTTCCAAAAGGCGACTTGTAGTTGAGGTAAAGAGCAAAGAGGGGCAAGGGTCTTACCTTCCATGTCCAAATGGCAATTTGTACTAGAGGGAAAGAGAGGAGAGGGGCAAAGGTCTTACCTTCTATTTTGAAAAGATGATTTTTACTTGAGGGAAGGAGAGAAGAGGGGCAAGGGTCTTGCTTTCCATTTCTAAAAGGTGACTTGTAGTTAAGGGAAAGAGAGTTCAGGGGCAAGGGTCTTACCTTCCATTTCCAAAAGGCGACTAGTAATTGAGGGAAAGAGAGGAGAGGGGCAAGGGTCTTACCTTCCGTTTTCAAATGGCAATTTGTACTTGACGGAAGAGAGGGGAGGGGCAAGGGTCTTACCTTCCCTTTCCAAAAGGTGACTTGTACTTGAGGGAAAGAGAGGAGAGAGGCAAGGGTCTTACCTTCCACATCCAAAAGGTGACTTGTACTTGAGGGAAAGAGAGGAGAGGGGCAAGGGTCTTACCTTCCACTTCCAAAAGGCGACTTGTACTTGAGGGAAAGAGAGAAGAGGGGCAAGGGTCTTACCTTCCACTTCCAAAAGGTGACTTGTACTTGAGGGAAAGAGAGGAGAGGGGCAAGGGTCTTACCTTCCATTTCCAAAAGGTGACTTGTACTTGAGGGAAAGAGAGCAGAGGGGCAAGGGTCTTACCATCCATTTCCAAAAGAGGAGTTGTACTTGAGGGAAAGAGAGGAGAGGGGTAAGAGTCTTACCTTGCATTTCCAAAAGGCGACTTGTAGTTGAGGGAAAGAGCAAAGAGGAGCAAGGGTCTTACCTTCCATGTCCAAATGGCAATTAGTACTAGAGGGAAAGAGAGGAGAGGGGCAAGGGTCTTACCTTCCATTTCCAAAAGTTGTCTTGTAGTTAATGGAAAGAGAGGAGAGACCATTGGTCTTACCTTCCATTTCCTAATGGCAATATGTACTTGAGGGAAAGAGAGGAGGGGAGCAGGAGTCTTATCTTCCATTTCCAAGAGGCGACTTGCAGTTAAGGGAAAGAGAGGAGAGGGGCAAAGGTCTTACCTTCTATTTTGAAAAGATGATTTTTACTTGAGGGAAGGAGAGGAGAGGGGCAAGGGTCTTGCTTTCCATTTCCAAAAGGTGACTTGTAGTTAAGGGAAAGAGAGTTCAGGGGCAAGGGTCTTACCTTCCATTTCCAAAAGGCGACTAGTAATTGAGGGAAAGAGAGGAGAGGGGCAAGGGTCTTCCCTTCCGTTTCCAAACGGCAATTTATACTTGAGGGAAAGAGAGGAGAGGGGCAAGGGTCTTACCTTCCATTTCCAAACGGCAATTTATACTTGAGGGAAAGAGAGGAGAGGGGCAAGGGTCTTACCTTCCGTTTCCAAAAGCCGACTTGTACTTGAGGGAAAGAGAGAAGAGGGGCAAGGGTCTTACCTTCCACTTCCAAAAGGTGACTTGTACTTGAGGGAAAGAGAGGAGAGGGGCAAGGGTCTTACCTTCCATTTCCAAAAGGTGACATGTAGTTTACGGAAAAAGAGGAGAGGGGCAAGGGTCTTACCTTCCATGTCCAAAAGGTGACTTGTACTTGAGGGAAAGAAAGGAGAGGTTCAAGGGCCTTACCTTCCATTTCCAGATAGCAATATTTCCTTGGGGGAAAGAGAGGAGAGGGGCAAGGGTCTTACCTTCCATTTTCAAAAGGTGACTTGTACTTGAGGGAAAGGGAGGAGAGGGGCAAGGGTCTCCCTGTCTCTGTATCTCTGTTTCCCCCTTTTCTTTATACCCCCTGGGACCGAAGGGCACCCACACTGAACCCTCCTGGTTCTGAGGTCTTGCCTCCCCCCCTGGAGTGCAGTCTCTGTATCTCATGGGAACAATCCCTGGGTACCGAAAAAAAGAGTCCAGCAAAAATGCCACTCCATCTTCTCTGTTCCTGCAACATCTCTCTGTCTTTTGCCAGACCCTCATCACAGGCTATTTCCTTCTCCATGCTCTACTCTTATCTCTCTTCTAGGAAGGGGTAATTTTCTGCAACGTTTTCATTGTCCACAAAGGGTTAAAACTCTTACCAGCAGCTGGACTTCTCGTCACGCTGTCCCCCCTTCGCTGCAGCAGCCCATGATAGAATATTCCAAGATAACAGTCCCAGGCACGACATTCTCTCTCCACGGGTGGGTGGGGGGGGGGAGGGGCTGCCCGATAGCTCCTGGTACTTCTTTTTTCTACCCTTCTACTCCTCAGGGTCAGGCCTACTTCTCCCGGGCCACATGGCTTTTCCCCTGCCTTGCCCAGCAGGAGACACCGGGATGGGTAAGGTCCGACCTGCTCCTCTGCTGGAACCCAAAAGGAACTTCCCCGGCAAGTGCTCTGGCTTTAACCCCTATCTGTGTTCTCAGAGGTGTGTCCAAATGTCTCCAGTGGCCACACCAGGGGCCAATATTAAAATCCGAACACCTATTGGTCACAGCATATCCCAGATATCCCGTTTCCGGCCTAACTACCACAGTTGTCCTTTCCTTTTTTTTGGGTGTTTTTTTTTTTTTTTTTCTTACTTTACTGTCCCCTAATGACTTTTGGAAATTTCATACTCTTCCTGAAGCACAAATTCCACAGGTCAAGAGGGGTTCAGAAAGATTTCTGTTTTCTTGGTACAGGTTGACACTACATTCAAAGAGAGAACTTAATATTTTAGAACTCAATATTTTAGAACTCAGGGAGAGTTCAGGAGTTCACCAAACCTATAGATGCGTAGCTATTTTAGAGATAGCAGAATTTATTCTGAATTGTTTCCAGAACATAAATCTTAATCCTCCAGTTACTATGACATCAAGACCTTAACTTTCAATTGCTTTTGAAGGAACAGACAATGATCAAATTGGTAAATAAATGTACTTGGTTGGGAATAGTTAAAATAATAAATGAAATTCAACTAAAAAAAGTAATTAAAGTAGAAACCTGTTACTTGGCCAAGAGCTTTATAGTAACAAAGGTCACATTTCTACATTTGAAAAAGAGTGCAGAGAATCTATCTATGAATCTATCATCATGACGGAGGAATTTTTCTGATGCTATCAAGTTGCATTCCATTCTAACTCATCATTACTGCCTCTGCTGTTCTTATGCTTCATTTTGAGGTTGAAGCTGTGTTTCACTTTTTTAAATACTTAACAAAATCCTCTCATTTAAAGCACCAAATTAGAATTCAATACATGCATACTTCTTGTTAGAATAAAAAATATATTCACAAAACAATCCTGTACAAATAGATACCACAGCTTTTAGTGAAAGCTCTATTCTTTTAAGAAACAAAAACCAAACCCAAGCATCCATATGTTTCACCCTCTGAGATGTTGATTTGCTCTTTTATGCCATCATGTGAAAAAAAAAAAACAACACAACATGCTTCAGAATTCTGTTTATTTATCATCATGATGGGTTTACTCTCATTTCAAAGTCATAACAGGGGGAATTCTCTCACGACTTTCATAGTTATATCTCTGCCCTGTTCTGCAAGGTTTTCTAGGGGATGCATACTCTATTTTCAGTTTCAGCAGAGGAAAAGGAGAGAAGCTAAACCTTACTATAATCATGGACAATCTCAGATCACAAAAGCATGAAAAAATTGTAAATACCTCTCTTTTCACAGAGGCATATAGTCTACATATATTTTATCTTTGACAGATACTCAACATCATATGTTAAAACCACATGTTCATCAGAATTTGACTGAACATAATGAGTTTAAAAATGTCACACTAAAGGAGCCTGAAAAGATGCTATTTTCTCTCAGAAGGAGATCTGCTGCTAACTTGGATACTTTTATAACAGTGCCAGGAACTCCAGGGTAAAACGAATCTACTTGTCACTAGAGCAATAAGCATTTTTAATTCAAATACACATATGCTGTCATCTTATTGCAAAAGCTCCTGTACCTTCTTGGTGATTTCTCATGGGCACCTCCTCACAGCACTGACTCCTCCTTCTTCACAGTACAGCCAACAAACTCCAGCCCTCTTCACAGCACAACCAACAAACTCCAACTCTCCCCTCAACCATCTAACCCATTCTTTCGTAACACTCATCTTATTGGACACAGCTATGGCCCATTAAGGGCAGGCCTGTTCCTCATCTTTGGCGATTAGTACAGCTGCAATTCCTCAGGGGTAAGATTACCTTCTGCACTATTCTCTTATATTCTATCCCACCACAATTCCCCCTTTTCTTTTAATTAGAAAGTTGCAGCATCTCTGGAAAGAGATGTTTGAGTAAATTGATACTATAACATTTTCACATCTCTCACTTAGGACTAACAGTATACAAATGTTGAGGCAACACATCACAGCAAGAATATACATTTCTAAGTTCTGATTTAGTTTTGCTATTCACAGTCAAGAACATCAACCTAAGGCTTTTCATAAACTAATGTTATGTTTACTATCTTTTGCAGGGCCCTTTGCAAAAGATAGTAAACCCAGTACAAACATCTTTTGTGTAATTTCTATTTTACTCTGGACTGTGTCTGTGCGCTGACCTTGATTCATTGCTCAAATTTACATTACACTTACACTTCTTGAATATTGACAATATCAATAGCTGTACAACTTCATAAGGCAACTCACAAGAATAAAGGCTAGATATTAGGATAGTAACAACCTTTTGCACTATTCCTCCACACATGTACTTACTCTGCTTATGTTCGCCTATTTGCTACTAGCAATATAAGCATTAGATATATTTGATTTTGGAAATTGATATAATATTGAGATAAAAATGTTCATACCCTTCTTTGTTGCATTCCCTAAGTAGCTCTCTGTTTCTTACCTCTTCCCTGGTTGGAGTTTTTAAATATTTGATTTCTTTTTTTTAAAGGAACATCACAGGTTGCCTCAACATCTAAAGCAGTGCAACTACAGGTCTAGTTTTCTATTTAATTCCAACTATTAAAAGATTCAGGAATCACTCAGATGTCATGATGTGACAAGCTAATGGAATACAGTAGAACTGATGAAGAGAACACGAAGCTACAGAATTTTTCTCCCTCCTTTAGACAAATATCCCATACATATTTTCTGGCACACTGTTATCTCTGGAAACAAATTTTATACTTTGATACCATTCACTTGCTTTTCTGCGGCACTGATACTTTGAATAAAAGATAATATGAAATCATTTTTCTATTCTTTCTTATGTAAATAAATTCACAGATCATGATGAAAGTTAAATTTCATCTGGTCTAGATTCAGCTCTGCCCATTAGGAAGGAAAAGAAAAGGAAAAGCATATCCCCAAACCCAAAGTATCTTTATAGAAAAAAAGCTGAATGTTGTCTTTTCCTTTGAAGAAGATAAGAGCAACACTCAAATAATATCCCCTCTGATAAGGTTGCAAACTGTAAGAAGAGCTAGCTGTCAGCCTCGTCACCATCTGGAAAAGAACTGGCAGTAAAACATCTTCTCTAAGACTCTGGATGAATGGAGACAGGAGAGGGGAACAAAAAGGGGCAGAACCTGTCCTTGCCCTTGAGTTTTGCAGTAAGGCTCTATTTAAAACCCACTCATTCACAGTATTGTAAATATCATTTTCTGATCATTACGTTTTCAGCTCATAGGCAGAAATATAGCTGGGGAATTCTGGTTTTGATTGACATGCTACACTGCAGACAAAAGACTGCGCTGAAGCGACATTTAGTAGTTGAAATAACGCACTATTTTTTTTTTTTTAGTTTAAGGAGAAAATATACGTGCATATGAACAAAATAATACATGGTATAAGCTAAAAATATTTATAAGACACTTTAGAAACCTCTTTTCCAGAGGTCATCTAACATAGCTCTGGCAACAATAATAAGTAAATCACAGAAAATGAAGAAATTCATTGTTTACTAGTGACAGAATAAAGTTCTGGTTAGTGTGTATTCAAATAAATTTTATAAATTTCATATATTTCTGTATAGTGAGCTCATACAAGGCAAGTTATTCAAACACTTTCATAGTTCTGAACGCTTCACCTTGTATTCATTCAGAAGGGTGCCATAATTTATCAATCTAGAAAGACTAAATGGATAGACACACATATTTTTAAAGATTACTTGTACCCCTTTTTACTAGTATGGGATGATTAAGTTGAGATTACTTCTGTATTACATGGGAACACTAATACAGAACAGGTGGTATTTTTGTTTGGTTTATTTTGGTCTTTTTGTTTGGTTGGTTGTGTTATGTTACTTTTTTTTGAAATAAGCAGCACTAGAATAACTTCATTTATAAATGCTGATAAATGTCAGCTCTTTAGGTACTTTAGGCCATGACATAAAAATAGGAATTCTAGGATGATGTAAATTATTTTTCCCATGCATATTTTCAGTCTGTATTTCTATAAAGAAACATGAAGAATTTTAGTTTAACTTACTGTTGGCAAATTGCTGCTGTATCATAACACTCAAAACCTCTAACAACAACCATTACTAAATATGGCATGATACCTCTTCAAAGCCAAATAATAAAACCTTGAATCCCATATCAGTAGCCATATTTTTACTCTTTCTAGCTTAGTATCATCTGATAGTACAAAAAACACCGGAAACAGAGAAACTCTTTTGATTAATTTGGAGAGAAGAAAACAGAACTTAATATTAACTGTTGATGCTTAGGTTCTTTGAAAATTACAAGCACATTAAACTGTTGGACTACTGTTATTAAACTAATATTTCATTTATATTTTACAGTCCATGCTTTAGAAAAGCTTTATGAGTCTCCCAAAGGCTGGCTACTTAGCAGGGTAGATCATACTGCCTCGTAACTGCAAAACAAGTGACAATTTCTACTAGAGTATTGCTGACAGTAAGTTTGTGTATGTTATTGGGAAACTCAAACAGAAGGAGATAGTGAGATTTCTGTCTTTCCCAAAACATTTCTTCATTGCTGTCACCAATGGTCTTTCAGCAGCACAACCAATTAATTGTACTAAAGCCTTCTGCAGTAAGAGTTACTTTACTTCTCTCCTTGTTTGTCACCCATCAGTTACAGCTTGTGTTTTCAAACTATGACTGCTCTGGGGCATAGCCTAGCACACACTGGACCTTTGTGTAGTATCTACAACAGTGAGTGTCCAACCTGGCTGAGGATTACCTGTACCAATAATTATTTGGATGATGGCAAATCCAGCGCCTATGAGAGTTCCTTGAAAAAATATTAAAAAGAACAAAAAAAAAAAGACAATTACACTGGAGAAAAAGATGTAAATATTTTCCTCTGTTTCATTGATGGGATCTATTCAGTCAAATGGTGCATAAATAAGCATAGACACCACAGTTTATAAGACAAATGCTCTTACAAGAAATCAGAGCATCAAGTTAGAACATGAAATTTCATTCTTGGGGAAATCCCCAAGACCTTATAGCTACTTGTGCTTCAAATAGCCAAAAATCTATATTTCAAATATTGTTTTTCAGGCAGCATTTGAAAAAGATGTGTTATTTTGGAAAGAGCTTTTAATTCTTGCAAATGCCTGCAAACACATTTCCTGCATGTTATTTAAATTTAAATGTATGATACAGAAAAGGTAAATAAGCACATTTTCACAAAATCAAGCAGTTATAAACCTAGAGTTCCTTGTTCAAGATAAAAAAAAACCAATCCCGCTACTTAATGGTCTGACACTTATAAACAGCAAATCAAAACATGAAGATGGGGAAAGAAACAAGACACGTCTCTCCTGATTTAACAGCTTGGTGAAATTTATCTAGGTGGTTAAAGGGGGGTGTAAATTGCAG
This sequence comes from Setophaga petechia, assembly GCA_024362935.1. Lineage (NCBI taxonomy): Eukaryota > Metazoa > Chordata > Aves > Passeriformes > Parulidae > Setophaga > Setophaga petechia. Next base: position 22,969,654 of record JANCRA010000008.1, read on the forward strand.
AAAATATTTGAACTTGAAGAGTTGAGACTGACTATAAATTTCTGGTTTTTTAAGAGAAAATCTATCCTTTGCTCTGAAAAGGTACTAGAAAGATGGGAAATCACTGTGCAAAACACCACTAACTGTGTGTTGTAGAGATCTGTCTATTGGGTTATGATTCCCAGCTACATAATGTATGATTCCCGTTAAGCCAAATCTCCCCAAGCTTCAGGTTTTACAAAAGATTTTATATAACAAGAGGATATCTATATTATACGTACATTATATTTATATTACACATGGTATTTATGCATGGAGGCTCTTGTATGGCGACAGCTGAAGCTTTTTAAAGAATACCTTGTGTGAGTGGGGCTAAAAAAGCAAAAACCTACGAAGTCAGAGTTGATTAAAAACCAGTTCCAGAAAAAAGCAGAACAAGTTCTTACCGTCCATTCCTAAAAGGCGGGGAGGCTAGGTGCTTGCCGTCCACTTCCAAATGCTCTGGAATAGAGAGAAAAAGACAAGGAGCCTCCGCACACAGGAGAGGAAAGAAGCAGGACTCCCAAAAGGAGAGGACAGGAGAGGTGAGGCAGAGGGGCAAGGGTCTTACCTTCCATTTCCAAACGGCAATTTGTACTACAGGGAAAGAGAGGAGAGGGGCAAGGGTCTTACCTTCCATTTCCAAAAGGTGACTTGAACTCGAGGGAAAGAGAGGAGAGGGGCAAGGGTCTTACCTTCAATTTCCAAAAGGTGACTTCTACTTGAGGGAAAGAGAGGAGAGGGGCAAGGGTCTTACCTTCCATTTCCAAAAGGTGACTTGTGCTTGAGGGAAAGAGAGGAGAGGGGCAAGGGTCTTACCTTCGATTTCTAAAAGGTGACTTGTACTTGAGGGAAAGAGAGAAGAGGGGCAAGGGTCTTACCTTCCATTTCCAACAGGTGACTTGTACTTGAGGGAAAGAGAGGAGAGGGGCAAGGGTCTTACCTTCCATTTCCAACAGGTGACTTGTACTTGAGGGAAAGAGAGGAGAGGGGCAAGGGTCTTACCTTCCATTTCCAAAAGGTAACTTGTAATTGAAGGAAAGAGAGGAGAGGGGCAAGGGTCTTACCTTCCATTTCCAAACGGCAATTAGTACTTGAGGGAAAGAGAGAAGAGGGGCAAGGGTCTTACCTTCCATTTCCAAACGGCCATTTGTACTTGAGGGAAAGACAGGAGAGGGGCAAGGGTCTTACCTTCCGTTTCCAAAAGGTGACTTGTACTTAAGGGAAAGAGACAATAGGGGCAAGGGTCTTACCTTCCACGTCCAAAAGGTGACTTGTACTTGAGGGAAAGAGAGGAGAGGGGCAAGGGTCTTACCTTCCATTTCCAAAAGGTGACTTGTACTTGAGGGAAAGAGAGGAGAGGGGCAAGGGTCTTACCTTCCATTTCCAACAGGTGACTGGTACTTGAGGGAAAGAGAGGAGAGGGGCAAGGGTCTTACCTTCCATTTCCAAAAGGTGACTTGTAGTTTACAGAAAAAGAGGAGAGGGGCAAGGGTCTTACCTTCCACTTCCAAAAGGTGACTTGTACTTGAGGGAAAGAGAGGAGAGGGGCAAGGGTCTTACCTTCCACTTCCAAAAGGTGACTTGTACTTGAGGGAATGAGAGGAGAGGGGCAAGGGTCTTACCTTCCATTTCCAAAAGGTGACTTGTACTTGAGGGAAAGAGAGGAGAGGGGCAAGGGCCTTACCTTCCACTTCCAAAAGGTGACTTGTACTTGAAGGAAAGAGAGGAGAGGGGCAAGGGTCTTACCTTCCATTTCCAAAAGGTGACTTGTACTTGAGGGAAAGAGAGGAGAGGGGCAAGGGTCTTACCTTCCATTTCCAAAAGAGGAGTTGTACTTGAGGGAAAGAGAGGAGAGGGGCAAGGGTCTTACCTTCCATTTCCAAAAGGTGACTTGTACTTGAGGGAAAGAGAGGAGAGGGGCAAGGGTCTTACCTTCCATTTCCAAAAGGTGACTTGTAGTTTACGGAAAAAGAGGAGAGTGGCAAGGGTCTTACCTTCCATTTCCAACAGGTGACTTGTACTTGAGGGAAAGAGAGGAGAGGGGTAAGGGTCTTACCTTGAATTTCCAAAAGGTGACTTGTACTTGAGGGAATGAGAGGAGAGGGGCAAGGGTCTTACCTTCCATTTCCAAAAGGTGACTTGTACTTGAGGGAAAGAGAGGAGAGGGGCAAGGGTCTTACCTTCCATTTCCAAAAGGTGACTTGTACTTGAGGGAAAGAGAGGAGAGGGGCAAGGGTCTTACCTTCCATTTCCAAAAGAGGAGTTGTACTTGAGGCAAAGAGAGGAGAGGGGCAAGGGTCTTACCTTCCATTTCCAAAAGGTGACTTGTACTTGAGGGAAAGAGAGGAGAGGGGCAAGGGTCTTACCTTCCATTTCCAAAAGGTGACTTGTACTTGAGGGAAAGAGAGGAGAGGGGCAATGGTCTTACCTTCCATTTCTAAAAGGTGACTTGTACTTGAGAAAAAGAGAGAAGAGGGGCAAGGGTCTTACCTTCCATTTCCAAAAGAGGAGTTGTACTTGAGGGAAAGAGAGGAGAGGGGCAAGGGTCTTACCTTCCATTTCCAAAAGGTGAATTGTACTTGAGGGAAAGAGAGGAGAGGGGCAAGGGTCTTACCTACCATTTCCAAAAGGTGACTTGTACTTGAGGGAAAGAGAGGAGAGGGGCAAGGGTCTTACCTTCCATTTCCAAAAGAGGAGTTGAACTTCAGGCAAAGAGAGGAGAAGGGCAAGCGTCTTACCTTCCATTTCCAAAAGGTGACTTGTACTTGAGGGAAAGAGAGGAGAGGGGCAAGGGTCTTACCTTCCATTTCCAAAAGGTGACTTGTACTTGAGGGAAAGAGAGAAGAGGGGCAAGGGTCTTACCTTACATTTCTAAAAGGTAACTTGTACTTGAGGGAAAGAGAGAAGAGGGGCAAGGGTCTTACCTTCCATTTCCAAAAGGTGAGTTGTACTTGAGGCAAAGAGAGGAGAGGGGCAAGGGTCTTACCTTCCATTTCCAAAAGGTGACTTGTACTTGAGGGAAAGAGAGGAGAGGGGCAAGGGTCTTACCTTCCATTTCAAAAAGGTGACTTGTACTTGAAGGAAAGAGAGGAGAGGGGCAAGGGTCTTACCTTCCATTTCCAAAAGGTGACTTGTACTTGAGGGAAAGAGAGGAGAGGGGCAAGGGTCTTACCTTCCATTTCCAAAAGGTGACTTGAACTTGAGGGAAAGAGAGGAGAGGGGCAATGTTCTTACCTTCCATTTCCAAAAGGTGACTTCTACTTGAGGGAAAGAGAGGAGAGGGGCAAGGGTCTTACCTTCCATTTCCAAAAGAGGAGTTGTAGTTGAGGGAAAGAGAGGAGAGGGGCAAGGGTCTTAGCTTCCATTTCCAAAAGGTGACTTGTACTTGAGGCAAAGAGAGGAGAGGGGCAAGGGTCTTACCTTCCATTTCAAAAAGGTGACTTGTACTTGAAGGAAAGAGAGGAGAGGGGCAAGGGTCTTACCTTCCATTTCCAAAAGGTGACTTGTACTTGAGGGAAAGAGAGGAGAGGGGCAAGGGTCTTACCTTCCATTTCCAAAAGGTGACTTGTACTTGAGGCAAAGAGAGGAGAGGGGCAAGGGTCTTACCTTCCACTTCCAAAAGGTGACTTGTACTTGAAGGAAAGAGAGGAGAGGGGCAAGGGTCTTACCTTCCATTTCCAAAAGGTGACTTGTACTTGAGGGAAAGAGAGGAGAGGGGCAAGGGTCTTACCTTCCATTTCCAAAAGAGGAGTTGTACTTGAGGGAAAGAGAGGAGAGGGGCAAGGGTCTTACCTTCCATTTCCAAAAGGTGACTTGTACTTGAGGGAAAGAGAGGAGAGGGGCAAGGGTCTTACCTTCCATTTCCAAAAGGTGACTTGTACTTGAGGGAAAGAGAGGAGAGGGGCAAGGGTCTTACCTTCCATTTCCAAAAGAGGAGTTGTACTTGAGGGAAAGAGAGGAGAGGGGCAAGGGTCTTACCTTCCATTTCCCACAGGTGACTTGTACTTGAGGGAAAGAGAGGAGAGGGGTAAGGGTCTTACCTTGAATTTCCAAAAGGTGACTTGTACTTGAGGGAATGAGAGGAGAGGGGCAAGGGTCTTACCTTCCATTTCCAAAAGGTGACTTGTACTTGAGGGAAAGAGAGGAGAGGGGCAAGGGTCTTACCTTCCATTTCCAAAAGGTGACTTGTACTTGAGGGAAAGAGAGGAGAGGGGCAAGGGTCTTACCTTCCATTTCCGAAAGAGGAGTTGTACTTGAGGCAAAGAGAGGAGAGGGGCAAGGGTCTTACCTTCCATTTCCAAAAGGTGACTTGTACTTGAGGGAAAGAGAGGAGAGGGGCAAGGGTCTTACCTTCCATTTCCAAAAGGTGACTTGTACTTGAGGGAAAGAGAGGAGAGGGGCAATGGTCTTACCTTCCATTTCTAAAAGGTGACTTGTACTTGAGAAAAAGAGAGAAGAGGGGCAAGGGTCTTACCTTCCATTTCCAAAAGAGGAGTTGTACTTGAGGGAAAGAGAGGAGAGGGGCAAGGGTCTTACCTTCCATTTCCAAAAGGTGACTTGTACTTGAGGGAAAGAGAGGAGAGGGGCAAGGGTCTTACCTTACATTTCTAAAAGGTGACTTGTACTTGAGGGAAAGAGAGAAGAGGGGCAAGGGTCTTACCTTCCATTTCCAAAAGGTGAGTTGTACTTGAGGCAAAGAGAGGAGAGGGGCAAGGGTCTTACCTTCCATTTCCAAAAGGTGACTTGTACTTGAGGGAAAGAGAGGAGAGGGGCAAGGGTCTTACCTTCCATTTCAAAAAGGTGACTTGAACTTGAGGGAAAGAGAGGAGAGGGGCAATGTTCTTACCTTCCATTTCCAAAAGGTGACTTCTACTTGAGGGAAAGAGAGGAGAGGGGCAAGGGTCTTACCTTCCATTTCCAAAAGAGGAGTTGTACTTGAGGGAAAGAGAGGAGAGGGGCAAGGGTCTTACCTTCCATTTCCAAAAGGTGACTTGTACTTGAGGCAAAGAGAGGAGAGGGGCAAGGGTCTTACCTTCCATTTCAAAAAGGTGACTTGTACTTGAAGGAAAGAGAGGAGAGGGGCAAGGGTCTTACCTTCCATTTCCAAAAGGTGACTTGTACTTGAGGGAAAGAGAGGAGAGGGGCAAGGGTCTTACCTTCCATTTCCAAAAGGTGACTTGTACTTGAGGGAAAGAGAGGAGAGGGGCAAGGGTCTTACCTTCCATTTCCAAAAGTTGACTTGTAGTTTACGGAAAGAGAGGAGAGGGGCAAGGGTCTTACCTTCCATTTCCAAAAGAGGAGTTGTACTTGAGGCAAAGAGAGGAGAGGGGCAAGGGTCTTACCTTCCACTTCCAAAAGGTGACTTGTACTTGAGGGAATGAGAGGAGAGGGGCAAGGGTCTTACCTTCCATTTCCAAAAGGTGACTTGTACTTGAGGGAAAGAGAGGAGAGGGGCAAGGGTCTTACCTTCCACTTCCAAAAGGTGACTTGTATCTGAAGGAAAAAGAGGAGAGGGGCAAGGGTCTTACCTTCAATTTCCAAAAGGTGACTTGTACTTGAGGAAAGAGAGGAGAGGGGCAAGGGTCTTACCTTCCATTTCCAAAAGAGGAGTTGTACTTGAGAGAAAGAGAGGAGCGGGGCAAGGGTCTTACCTTCCATTTCCAAAAGGTGACTTGTACTTGAGGGAAAGAGAGGAGAGGGGCAAGGGTCTTAACTTCCATTTCCAAAAGGTGACTTGTAGTTTACGTAAAAAGAGGAGAGGGGCAAGGGTCTGACCTTCCATTTCCAAAAGGCGACTTGTAGTTTACGGAAAAAGAGGAGAGGGGCAAGGGTCTTACCTTCCATTTCCAAAAGGTGACTTCTACTTGAGGGAAAGAGAGGAGAGGGGCAAGGGTCTTACCTTCCATTTCAAAAAGATGACTTGTACTTGAAGGAAAGAGAGGAGAGGGGCAAGGGTCTTACCTTCCATTTCCAAAAGGTGACTTGTACTTGAGAAAAAGAGAGGAGAGGGGCAAGGGTCTTACCTTCCATTTCCAAAAGGTGACTTGTACTTGAGGGAAAGAGAGGAGAGGGGCAATGGTCTTACCTTCCATTTCTAAAAGGTGACTTGTACTTGAGGGAAAGAGAGAAGAGGGGCAAGGGTCTTACCTTCCATTTCCAAAAGGTGACTTGTACTTGAGGGAAAGAGAGGAGAGGGGCAAGGGTCTTACCTTCCATTTCCAAAAGGTGACTTGTACTTGAGGGAAAGAGAGGAGACGGGCAAGGGTCTTACCTTACATTTCCAAAAGGTGACTTGTACTTGAGGGAAAGAGAGGAGAGGGGCAAGGGTCTTACCTACCATTTCCAAACGGCAATTAGTACTTGAGGGAAAGAGAGAAGAGGGGCAAGGGTCTTACCTTCCATTTCCAAACGGCCATTTGTACTTGAGGGAAAGACAGGAGAGGGGCAAGGGTCTTACCTTCCGTTTCCAAAAGGTGACTTGTACTTGAGGGAAAGAGAGAATAGGGGCAAGGGTCTTACCTTCCACGTCCAAAAGGTGACTTGTACTTGAGGGAAAGAGAGGAGAGGGGCAAGGGTCTTACCTTCCATTTCAAAAAGGTGACTTGTACGTGAGGCAAAGAGAGGAGAGGGGCAAGGGTCTTACCTTCCATTTCCAACAGGTGACTGGTACTTGAGGGAAAGAGAGGAGAGGGGCAAGGGTCTTACCTTCCATTTCCAAAACGTGACTTGTAGTTTACAGAAAAAGAGGAGAGGGGCAAGGGTCTTACCTTCCATTTCCAAAAGGTGACTTGTACTTGAGGGAAAGAGAGGAGAGGGGCAAGGGTCTTACCTTCCACTTCCAAAAGGTGACTTGTACTTGAGGGAATGAGAGGAGAGGGGCAAGGGTCTTACCTTCCATTTCCAAAAGGTGACTTGTACTTGAGGGAAAGAGAGGAGAGGGGCAAGGGTCTTACCTTCCGCTTCCAAAAGGAGACTTGTACTTGAAGGAAAGAGAGGAGAGGGGCAAGGGTCTTACCTTCCATTTCCAAAAGAGGAGTTGTACTTGAGGGAAAGAGAGGAGAGGGGCAAGGGTCTTACCTTCCATTTCCAAAAGAGGAGTTGTACTTGAGGGAAAGAGAGGAGAGGGGCAAGGGTCTTACCTTCCATTTCCAAAAGGTGACTTGTACTTGAGGGAAAGAGAGGAGAGGGGCAAGGGTCTTACCTTCCTTTTCCAAAAGGTGACTTGTAGTTTACGGAAAGAGAGGAGAGGGGCAAGGGTCTTACCTTCCATTTCCAAAAGAGGAGTTGTACTTGAGGGAAAGAGAGAAGAGGGGCAAGGGTCTTACCTTCCATTTCCAAAAGGTGACTTGTACTTGAGGGAAAGAGAGGAGAGGGGCAAGGGTCTTACCTTCCATTTCCAAAAGGTGACTTGTACTTGAGGGAAAGAGAGGAGAGGGGCAAGGGTCTTACCTTCCATTTCCAAAAGGCGACTTGTACTTGAGGGAAAGAGAGGAGAGGGGCAAGGGTCTTACCTTCCATTTCCAAAAGTTGACTTGTAGTTTTAGGGAAATAGAGGAGAGGGGCAAGGGTCTTACCTTCCATTTCCAAAAGAGGAGTTGTACTTGAGGCAAAGAGAGGAGAGGGGCAAGGGTCTTACCTTCCATTTCCAAAAGGTGACTTGTACTTGAGGCAAAGAGAGGAGAGGGGCAAGGGTCTTACCTTCCATTTCCCACAGGTGACTTGTACTTGAGGGAAAGAGAGGAGAGGGGTAAGGGTCTTACCTTGAATTTCCAAAAGGTGACTTGTACTTGAGGGAATGAGAGGAGAGGGGCAAGGGTCTTACCTTCCATTTCCAAAAGGTGACTTGTACTTGAGGGAAAGAGAGGAGAGGGGCAAGGGTCTTACCTTCCATTTCCAAAAGGTGACTTGTACTTGAGGGAAAGAGAGGAGAGGGGCAAGGGTCTTACCTTCCATTTCCAAAAGAGGAGTTGTACTTGAGGCAAAGAGAGGAGAGGGGCAAGGGTCTTACCTTCCATTTCCAAAAGGTGACTTGTACTTGAGGGAAAGAGAGGAGAGGGGCAAGGGTCTTACCTTCCATTTCCAAAAGGTGACTTGTACTTGAGGGAAAGAGAGGAGAGGGGCAATGGTCTTACCTTCCATTTCTAAAAGGTGACTTGTACTTGAGAAAAAGAGAGAAGAGGGGCAAGGGTCTTACCTTCCATTTCCAAAAGAGGAGTTGTACTTGAGGGAAAGAGAGGAGAGGGGCAAGGGTCTTACCTTCCATTTCCAAAAGGTGACTTGTACTTGAGGGAAAGAGAGGAGAGGGGCAAGGGTCTTACCTTACATTTCTAAAAGGTGACTTGTACTTGAGGGAAAGAGAGAAGAGGGGCAAGGGTCTTACCTTCCATTTCCAAAAGGTGAGTTGTACTTGAGGCAAAGAGAGGAGAGGGGCAAGGGTCTTACCTTCCATTTCCAAAAGGTGACTTGTACTTGAGGGAAAGAGAGGAGAGGGGCAAGGGTCTTACCTTCCATTTCAAAAAGGTGACTTGAACTTGAGGGAAAGAGAGGAGAGGGGCAATGTTCTTACCTTCCATTTCCAAAAGGTGACTTCTACTTGAGGGAAAGAGAGGAGAGGGGCAAGGGTCTTACCTTCCATTTCCAAAAGAGGAGTTGTACTTGAGGGAAAGAGAGGAGAGGGGCAAGGGTCTTACCTTCCATTTCCAAAAGGTGACTTGTACTTGAGGCAAAGAGAGGAGAGGGGCAAGGGTCTTACCTTCCATTTCAAAAAGGTGACTTGTACTTGAAGGAAAGAGAGGAGAGGGGCAAGGGTCTTACCTTCCATTTCCAAAAGGTGACTTGTACTTGAGGGAAAGAGAGGAGAGGGGCAAGGGTCTTACCTTCCATTTCCAAAAGGTGACTTGTACTTGAGGGAAAGAGAGGAGAGGGGCAAGGGTCTTACCTTCCATTTCCAAAAGTTGACTTGTAGTTTACGGAAAGAGAGGAGAGGGGCAAGGGTCTTACCTTCCATTTCCAAAAGAGGAGTTGTACTTGAGGCAAAGAGAGGAGAGGGGCAAGGGTCTTACCTTCCACTTCCAAAAGGTGACTTGTACTTGAGGGAATGAGAGGAGAGGGGCAAGGGTCTTACCTTCCATTTCCAAAAGGTGACTTGTACTTGAGGGAAAGAGAGGAGAGGGGCAAGGGTCTTACCTTCCACTTCCAAAAGGTGACTTGTATCTGAAGGAAAAAGAGGAGAGGGGCAAGGGTCTTACCTTCAATTTCCAAAAGGTGACTTGTACTTGAGGAAAGAGAGGAGAGGGGCAAGGGTCTTACCTTCCATTTCCAAAAGAGGAGTTGTACTTGAGAGAAAGAGAGGAGCGGGGCAAGGGTCTTACCTTCCATTTCCAAAAGGTGACTTGTACTTGAGGGAAAGAGAGGAGAGGGGCAAGGGTCTTACCTTCCATTTCCAAAAGGTGACTTGTAGTTTACGTAAAAAGAGGAGAGGGGCAAGGGTCTGACCTTCCATTTCCAAAAGGCGACTTGTAGTTTACGGAAAAAGAGGAGAGGGGCAAGGGTCTTACCTTCCATTTCCAAAAGGTGACTTCTACTTGAGGGAAAGAGAGGAGAGGGGCAAGGGTCTTACCTTCCATTTCAAAAAGATGACTTGTACTTGAAGGAAAGAGAGGAGAGGGGCAAGGGTCTTACCTTCCATTTCCAAAAGGTGACTTGTACTTGAGAGAAAGAGAGGAGAGGGGCAAGGGTCTTACCTTCCATTTCCAAAAGGTGACTTGTACTTGAGGGAAAGAGAGGAGAGGGGCAATGGTCTTACCTTCCATTTCTAAAAGGTGACTTGTACTTGAGGGAAAGAGAGAAGAGGGGCAAGGGTCTTACCTTCCATTTCCAAAAGGTGACTTGTACTTGAGGGAAAGAGAGGAGAGGGGCAAGGGTCTTACCTTCCATTTCCAAAAGGTGACTTGTACTTGAGGGAAAGAGAGGAGAGGGGCAAGGGTCTTACCTTCCATTTCCAAAAGGTGACTTGTACTTGAGGGAAAGAGAGGAGAGGGGCAAGGGTCTTACCTTCCATTTCCAAAAGAGGAGTTGAACTTCAGGCAAAGAGAGGAGAGGGGCAAGCGTCTTACCTTCCATTTCCAAAAGGTGACTTGTACTTGAGGGAAAGAGAGGAGAGGGGCAAGGGTCTTACCTTCCATTTCCAAAAGGTGACTTGTACTTGAGGGAAAGAGAGGAGACGGGCAAGGGTCTTACCTTACATTTCTAAAAGGTGACTTGTACTTGAGGGAAAGAGAGGAGAGGGGCAAGGGTCTTACCTACCATTTCCAAACGGCAATTAGTACTTGAGGGAAAGAGAGAAGAGGGGCAAGGGTCTTACCTTCCATTTCCAAACGGCCATTTGTACTTGAGGGAAAGACAGGAGAGGGGCAAGGGTCTTACCTTCCGTTTCCAAAAGGTGACTTGTACTTGAGGGAAAGAGAGAATAGGGGCAAGGGTCTTACCTTCCACGTCCAAAAGGTGACTTGTACTTGAGGGAAAGAGAGGAGAGGGGCAAGGGTCTTACCTTCCATTTCAAAAAGGTGACTTGTACGTGAGGCAAAGAGAGGAGAGGGGCAAGGGTCTTACCTTCCATTTCCAACAGGTGACTGGTACTTGAGGGAAAGAGAGGAGAGGGGCAAGGGTCTTACCTTCCATTTCCAAAACGTGACTTGTAGTTTACAGAAAAAGAGGAGAGGGGCAAGGGTCTTACCTTCCATTTCCAAAAGGTGACTTGTACTCGAGGGAAAGAGAGGAGAGGGGCAAGGGTCTTACCTTCCACTTCCAAAAGGTGACTTGTACTTGAGGGAATGAGAGGAGAGGGGCAAGGGTCTTACCTTCCATTTCCAAAAGGTGACTTGTACTTGAGGGAAAGAGAGGAGAGGGGCAAGGGTCTTACCTTCCGCTTCCAAAAGGAGACTTGTACTTGAAGGAAAGAGAGGAGAGGGGCAAGGGTCTTACCTTCCATTTCCAAAAGAGGAGTTGTACTTGAGGGAAAGAGAGGAGAGGGGCAAGGGTCTTACCTTCCATTTCCAAAAGAGGAGTTGTACTTGAGGGAAAGAGAGGAGAGGGGCAAGGGTCTTACCTTCCATTTCCAAAAGGTGACTTGTACTTGAGGGAAAGAGAGGAGAGGGGCAAGGGTCTTACCTTCCTTTTCCAAAAGGTGACTTGTAGTTTACGGAAAGAGAGGAGAGGGGCAAGGGTCTTACCTTCCATTTCCAAAAGAGGAGTTGTACTTGAGGGAAAGAGAGAAGAGGGGCAAGGGTCTTACCTTCCATTTCCAAAAGGTGACTTGTACTTGAGGGAAAGAGAGGAGAGGGGCAAGGGTCTTACCTTCCATTTCCAAAAGGTGACTTGTACTTGAGGGAAAGAGAGGAGAGGGGCAAGGGTCTTACCTTCCATTTCCAAAAGGTGACTTGTACTTGAGGGAAAGAGAGGAGAGGGGCAAGGGTCTTACCTTCCATTTCCAAAAGTTGACTTGTAGTTTTAGGGAAATAGAGGAGAGGGGCAAGGGTCTTACCTTCCATTTCCAAAAGAGGAGTTGTACTTGAGGCAAAGAGAGGAGAGGGGCAAGGGTCTTACCTTCCATTTCCAAAAGGTGACTTGTACTTGAGGCAAAGAGAGGAGAGGGGCAAGGGTCTTACCTTCCACTTCCAAAAGGTGACTTGTACTTGAGGGAATGAGAGGAGAGGGGCAAGGGTCTTACCTTCCATTTCCAAAAGGTGACTTGTACTTGAGGGAAAGAGAGGAGAGGGGCAAGGGTCTTACCTTCCACTTCCAAAAGGTGACTTGTACTTGAAGGAAAGAGAGGAGAGGGGCAAGGGTCTTACCTTCAATTTCCAAAAGGTGACTTCTACTTGAGGGAAAGAGAGGAGAGGGGCAAGGGTCTTACCTTCCATTTCCAAAAGAGGAGTTGTACTTGAGGGAAAGAGAGGAGAGGGGCAAGGGTCTTACCTTCCATTTCCAAAAGGTGACTTGTACTTGAGGGAAAGAGAGGAGAGGGGCAAGGGTCTTACCTTCCATTTCCAAAAGGTGACTTGTAGTTTACGTAAAAAGAGGAGAGGGGCAAGGGTCTTACCTTCCATTTCCAAAAGGCGACTTGTAGTTTACGGAAAAAGAGGAGAGGGGCAAGGGTCTTACCTTCCATTTCCAACAGGTGACTTGAACTTGAGGGAAAGAGAGGAGAGGGGTAAGGGTCTTACCTTCCATTTCCAACAGGTGACTTGAACTTGAGGGAAAGAGAGGAGAGGGGCAAGGGTCTTACCTTCCACGTCCAAAAGGTGACTTCTACTTGAGGGAAAGAGAGGAGAGGGGCAAGGGTCTTACCTTCCATTTTAAAAAGGTGACTTGTACTTGAGGGAAAGAGAGGAGAGGGGCAAGGGTCTTACTTTCCATTTCCAAAAGGTGACTTGTACTTGAGGGAAAGAGAGGAGAGGGGCAAGGGTCTTACCTTCCATTTCCAAAAGGTGACTTGTACTTGAGGGAAAGAGAGGAGAGGGGCAAGGGTCTTACCTTCCATTTCCAAAAAGTGACTTGCAATTGAGGGGAAGAGAGGAGAGGAGCAGGGGTCTTACCTTCCATTTCCAAATGACTCTTTCTACTGGAGGAGATGAGAAAGGGGAAGACGGACAAGGCTCCACTCACCTCCTCAAAGTCCTCCTTTCTAAGATTTTCCCTGACTCTCAAATCCACCTTTTTATCACCTTTACTTTAATTAATTACAGCTGCAACCCATTTAGGGCAATGGTGTTCCTCTGCTTTGGTAATTGGTACACCTGTGAGTTATCAGGAGCCAGGTCACCTGTTAAGTTAATTAGAGCCCTTGCAGTATTTTCTGGGTTTCTACTCTTAATCAGTTTCATAGCCTGTTTCTATCAATAAGGGCAATTCTTTGGAAAAGATTTGGTGTTTTTTTTTCTTGTTTTTGAGAGATTTTCTTAAGTACAGACCTTTAGCCACAGAAAAAGTGGAGGCATCAAAGTCATTTTATACTTCCATAGGAAACATAAACTCGGCTAGTGTGCTACACACTAGATTTTCTTGCTGTGAGACCATATGATTTATTGAGGCTGAAGTCCGACATCCAGGTAAATTTGACATATGTTTTCACAAAAAATCCAAGATTGTCTAGGCAAAGATGCTATTTTTGGCTCAAAATGAGTGTTTGCCTTCAAATCCTTGAGGTGCAGCAAAATAGTCTGGTACTACATCAATGTATGTTTGTGTCTAAGCATGTGTCAGCACTGTCCTGATATACTGGGTTTTGTTAACAAAATTGCAGCCAATTGGCAAGGGAAAATTATTATTTACCTTCATCTGATATTCATTAGATCACATTTTGAATACTCTTAGTTTTGGTTTCCAGTTCAAGACATTGGTAAACAGGAGTGTGTTGAGTGAAGGCCAGCAGAATGGTCAGGGCTGGCACACCTACCCTCTGAGCAGAAGCTGTAGGAGAAAGGTTGTTCAACCCACAGGCAAGATGGCTTTGGGAGCACCTTACAGCAGTCTGCCCATATCCACAGGGAAGTTAGCAAAAATGTAAATTCCTCTTTTGCTGGGGCATGGTAGATGAAGGAGAAACAGCAGTCCCAGACTAAAAGAGGAGAGCTTCCAACTGCAACAAATTGTCCTGGGATCACTCTGAGGACAGCAAACCACTGGGACAGGCTGCCCAGGAAGTTGCGGCATTTTGCCATGGAGGCTTTAGACAGCTGACCCAACAAAGCCCTGAGCAACCTGGCCTAAATGCTGAATTCACTATTAACTCTGAGCAAGATGTTAGAGCAGATGCCTATCTGAGGTCACTCCCAACCTGAGAGATCCCATGGAAGATCATCTTCCAAATTCTCTCATGATTACCTTTGGGTTGCAAGCCACTGAATACATTCTTATTTTCTTAAGGAAGGTCTAAGTGCAGAACAAATCCATGAAAAGTATTATAAATTATAACGTGGGTAAAAATGCAACAATTCTGACTGCAAAATAACTGTGAATGGAGTTTGTAACAGAATGTCTTGATTGCTAGCAGGAGCACTTAAGACTGTGACTTTTAAAAAATATCTAGTTTTTTTGAGACTTAGTTTACATTTTCTTTAGGACACAGTGTTGATTAAGATTCAAATAGGAATGGTCCAATTCCTACAGTTTTGGTCTTCAGTTAATGTAGTCCATATTTTCATTTTAAAGGGCTGTGTTTTATTAGCCCATTACGAATTTTTCTATATTCTCAAATGTTTAATAATAAATAATAGAGGAAGCTGTAGGTCAGATTAATTACTCTTTTTGACTCTGTATGTGTGCGCTAACATTACTGAATGGTCTGTTACTGCTAATTAACCCCACAACATAGTTCTTTGCATTGATTAGGTACCATGCAGGTGCCCCAAGTTCAGCTATTCAAAGATGTGGACATCTAAGTCAGATGTTACTGCTAGTGCCCCTACATGTTAGCAAATGCCCCAAATAAAACAGGCCAGGATTTTCCAATTAAATAAAATAGTCATGAGAGATTTTGCTGGAAAAGTGCCATACACTTGATGAAATTTATCAGGCTAAATACTCTTTTTTCATTTCCCCTGAAACATAGCAGGAAGTCTTTCTGTATAGACTTGGTACACAACAAACCTATTGAAGAGACAAAAGTCATGACTGCAGGCAGCTCGATTATGTGGACTCCCTCACTGAAGGACAGACCTCTGCTGGAAGGTTAGACACCCATAACTTCCATTTCACCCAGAATCCAGTTCATGTTGATAGACTGTGTACATTTTCCACAAACAATGGAAGTGAGTTTCATCTCAAGTAGCTTTAGACACTTACAACATGTATGGGATATATCAGAGCTGCTCTGTTAGATTCCCTTTATTGTCAGCAGGGAGAAGTAGGTACCAAGAAAAATGATTCATCTGATCTGCCTTAGAAATCTGCTGAAGGACGAGATGGCTCATACTTGAGCAAATTGTATCACCTTCCATTGATAGGAAAAGAAGTTCAGACAAGTAGCCTGACCGCAAGTAAATCTGACACAAGAAAACAACACTGATTCATAAATCTGGAACCAACAGAAGTTTTGTATTACCAACAGAAGTATTACGGTGCTATGATCAAAACTACATGTCATAAAACTTTGAAAATCAAACTATTTCATATATTGAAAGGTTTTTAACTTCAATAAAGGCATGGGAGATGAGAATGATAGTTTATTTTTCAGAATCGTTATATATCTGAATCATATTACATTAGCTTTATGTATCTGAACCTTTATTTTGCCACCAACCAGCTCTTTCTGAGTATCATCAAGTATAACTTGCAGCAAGTAGCAAAAAAATAAAAGTTTCTTTGGAACTCCCCTTGTTTCTTTCTGGAAGAGTAAAGTTCCTCTCAATCTGAAATCTATAGGGTACCACTCTAACCAAAAGAGAGTTCATAATCATCTCACCACAAGTCTTTGTGTTCCTATTTTCCATCATTATAGATAACAATTTCTTAGAGCCTTCTGTGAGGAATTATTTAATTTGGTGAAAATATGCCTAAATCTACCTCTTTTTTTTTTTTCTTTTTTTTTTTCTTTTTCCAAATGAAAAAAAAAACCCTCAGTTTTTTTTTCTCTGATGATTGCAGAAAGCCATCAGAGATTACCTGACTGGGAGAAACTGATCAGCCAGAATCAAAACAGAGACAGGAGTCCCAGAGCTGCCCTGGTGGCCTGCAGGGGTGCCAGGCAGTCTCCCAACTCTAGAGCTCAGTATCATGCCTTGCCTAAGCCCTCTGTCCTCCCCCCTGTAGTGCTCAACTCTGCTGTAATTCCAGCTGCCCAGAGTGACTCTCTGAGTCACTGCAGTTTCAGCGCCACATAATCCTGAAAGGGATGTGAACAGAACAAGTTGAGGCTGCAGGGGAAAATGCACACATGCCAAAAGAAAAGGGAAGCCAAAATGGTAGGGACATGGTAAATGTGGTCACTGAACAAAAACCACACACCCAGAAAGCTCAGGAAAGGAAAAATTATCCTGGGTGCCTCCGCAGTAGCAAAGCAGAGTCGTGAGTGTGACAGAGGGAGCACAACATTCATGTGGAGAGGTCATCACCTTCCCCACCATGGAGAAGAGTAACCAGAGAGGGCAAACTTTCATCAAAAAGAAGGTGAAAGCTTCTAGCAGGTGATGATAATGATGGATATTCAGCAAGCTTCAGGCTTATTTAGAAAAACTGCAGGAAGTTTTCAATAATTTATGCTGGATCTTCTTAATAAAGAGAAGTGAAGCTTATTTTTGAACATTGCAATCACAGAAAATGATGAAGACTCCCCTTCTTTCTCAAGAATCAAGTAAAGGAGAAAAACCTGCTGTGCTGCTTTGTCACAATTTAGCACATGGGTACCAAAATAACAAAGCATCTCCGACGGTAATTTTGATCAGAGCGGCTGACAAACATATTGAGGCTGTGGCCACACATCCTGACCTTACTGCAGCAGAGCCAGGTGAAGACACTGCCAGCCCTGCCTTGTTCCCAGCTGTTTATCCGCACTATTCGCTGGGGCTACTGACTTGTGGACCTGCTGGCATAACTATTCAGTCACGTGCTCTCTGCTTCAATAAAAGCAAGTCAGATGAGCTGATACATCATAAATATAAGGCCTTCTCTGGGCTGAGCTGTTGCATCTCACTGGGTCCTGAGGTGATTAATCACCAGCATATCCAGGGATCTTGAACTTTACCAACACTGCCAGGGATCTTGAACTTCAGCTACCGCTGGCCAAGGACTGTTTCTTAATGGAAAAGGCAGAGCAACCCTTTGCCCCTCATGCTGCTGAATTGTAACATCTCCATGCTTTTCCCCTGTCAACTCTCTCCCTACAAACTCTGCCTTTAAGTCATGCTAAAAATTTTCTGTGATTTTTCTGCTACCTTGGCCATCATCTACTTTAGTGTTTCTTTTGTTCTTCAGCCTGCCTCCTTCCCAGAGATGTTGTCCCACAATGTCCAATCTCTGTCCAGCAGAGACCTACTCCTACCGTGTTCAGATCCCTGCAGCTGCTGTGCATTTTGACTCATAGTTCCCAGTATTTGGTTGTCTGCTCAGTAAAGAAGCTTAAATCCTTTTTGGCAGGATAGTAAAGTGCATGGGTGCTTCAGGAACACACTAAATGAGCTGGTCCTTGCTCTGCATTGAAACTAGGCACAGAGAATTGCAATAAGGCAGAAATTTCAGTAACTCTCTCCAGTCCAGGAGGTATGGTGGGCTGGCTTTCAGAAAGGGACATTGAGAAATGTGCATAGGGAGTCCCTGTCTTTAAAGAGTCTTAGCCATTCTTTTCTATGGACTCATCCCCCAGTGATTGATGGTGATCTGAAGGAAAACAGACTACTTTTACTCTCTGGTCTGAGCTGCCCTTTTCTTATGTCTGAAGTAAAGTCTTGTGGCTGACAGGCCAAGCCTTGTTGGGACCCTTCAGTCTGAGCCTGCTGCTGTGGGGCCAGCCTCCACAGGGTACCCTCACCTCCCAGTACTACAGTGTGTACCTTTAATATCAGTCTCTGTCTCGTTATTTCACTTTCAAATGAGTAAAATTTGAAGTGGCAGAGAGATATATATCCTCACAAAGGTTCATACTCTTAAATATTACAGCTAATTTCTCCCCAGAATATTCCTACACTGCTGTGTTGGTACATGTATCTTAGTTGGTATGGTTTAACTAAGAAAACACACTTGTAAATGCAGCAGAAATCATTATAAAGGTATCACAAGTAATTTGTTAAACTATTTTTTTCATGATGTATTATTAATGAGACTCAGTCTGCAAATACTTGTGTTCAGCAGATAAAACTATAGACTTCCTATTCCAGAAATGAGATTTGTGATAGGTCTGAAAAATGGACCAGCAGTGAGGAAAATGTGCATTTGTCACTCATACCACAAAAATGTTGGAAAAATATGGACAATGATTTTTGAAATGGGCTTAGTCTT
Organism: Setophaga petechia; assembly: GCA_024362935.1. NCBI lineage: Eukaryota > Metazoa > Chordata > Aves > Passeriformes > Parulidae > Setophaga > Setophaga petechia. Next base: position 22,987,666 of record JANCRA010000008.1, read on the forward strand.
TTAACAAAAATATTGAAAAGGTTTAGAAATAGATGAATGCTTTAAGGGCTTATTAAGTTCATTTCCCCAGAATTTCTGAACTAAATTCTCCTACAATTCCAGTATTACAGTAAGCCATTTATTCTAAATACAACAGGAAAAGAATATCTATCACTTGGATATTTTTAAACTGTCTCCCATAATACATTCCTGATAAATGAAGCATTGTCGGGCCAAGCTATAATGGGAGAAGAGCACCACCAATGACAGTACTATTGTCCTTGTGCTACCTTTCATCTCAAACTGCAGATGTACAAATAGCCTTTTTTCCCTTAGGAAGAAAATTTTCTTTTTTCACTCTGTTCAATTCATTTGCTTTGAAAGCACAAATACATTCACACATATTTTTGTCTGAGTTTTTCATCAAAGCACTTATCAAAATGTAGAGACATTGACCTTGTGTTCCTTTAATATTTCACTCATATTGAGTCACCACCTAAGCAATGCTGAGTTTTGTCTTAATTCTCAGTTATAGCCATATTTGGCAAAGAATCACACTATCAAAATACAGATTTTAGAACCACTTTCCTATTACTAGGGAAAATCTAGTAACTGCTTAAGTCAATAAATGGCATATTAAAAATAAAACTTTAAAAGTATTTGTGAGTACCATTAGGGTTCATGGAAAGGGTAACTTTGTCATTGATTTGGGGTCTGTTATAAATTTTAACAGTTGTGTTTGAAGCTTGAGTGGTCAAAGCACAAACAAAAAATATGCCCCATGAACCCTGCTAGACAACCAAAGGTACTTCAGCCAGTAAAACAAAAAACAGTTCAGCATGAAGAACTCTCACATTTTATTTTTAATGAATATGGGATCAGAGCAGAAATCATTACTTCATCAAAGTAACCTTTCAGTTCATTACAGACACAAATTTGAAAACCACCAAAATTGTCATGCTTAACTACATACCCAAGCCTATTCTTCCAAAACAGTATGTTTCAAAGTTGCAATAATTCATTGAGAAACACATAAGAATTTCATAGAACTTTAGAAAATAAAAGATTTTGGTTAGATTGAGAATCTTTGGTTAGATTGAGAAACTCACAAATGTTGTTCAAGTTACATATCAATATACTTTTCCATTAACATAACAGTTAGTCCTGTCATGGAAGGCAGTTGTGCACATCCTGAAGTTAAAACATTCCTGGAATTCACATTAGTTTTTGAGGATGTGAGTAGAGTGCTTTTTGAAACAGAAATAAAAGATATGTCACTCAAAGCAATGAAGTTTTTCCTCATCATCCCACACACAGGCAAAAAATCTGTTATAAAATGAAATATGATGAAATTTTTAATTACCCTGTCTTCAGAGTAAAATTAAGTAAAAGCAGATGGATAAAAAAAGGAAAGTTCATAGTATATGTGTATGAACTAATAACATAGACAGCGTAGATTTCTAGTATAACTGAAGTGTCTCTGATAACATTTTAAAATGAAATAATAAGTGCAAATATTTGAGGCAACTAATTTCAATGGTATAAATGTCCAAAAATGTACTGCGCTTCAAATATAATTGCTGCACATATTCAGGCATACAGTTTTCTAATTACACATGCAAACATTTGCTTAAGAAGTACTTCAGTCAATATGGAAGAGATTGAAAATGATTCCCAACATTTTAAAGTTACACATTATTTCCTGAAAGCTACAGTTAGATGTTTAAATATAAATATTGACAGCATTCCCCATTAAAAATGTAATTTTGAATTAGAATAATTTAAAAGTTATGTTAATTTTTTCCAGTTATGTTAGACTTGGGATGAACTAGATTTTTTTCATGATCTCAAAATTTGATAGTTCTCTTGCCTCAAATACAAATTTTAAGTCTTCGTCATGTTCCAGTTACTCAGGTTTTTGTCTACGTCCTCTTCAGATCAAATGGCAACATATCTCTTCCTGAGTCAGGACCCAAAGAACTGTTGCACACTAAAAATGCTGTTCTGCCTTTGGAATTCTGGGTGTCATCTGGGTTTGGTTTGTTTCTCTGAGCCAGCCCCTGTCACAATCACAAAAGCAGGCAACTGTGATCCTCATCCAAGCTGCAATTTTCCTCCTCTCTTTCTCCAGTATGGAAAAGAGGCTCCACATCTTCAAAACCAGTTGCTATGCTGGTACTAACAGTGTACTCATGGGATGGCCAGCAGTTAGTTCAGACCTCTATACGTGGCAGGCCATTCTCAAAGTCCTTTTCAAAAACTTGATCCTGTAATTTAAATGCCAGAGCATTAAATTAATTTAATAAAGTTAACACACCCAGCAAACTGTCTAGTGAATAGCGACACAACTTTCTCCTTTACTAGAATGAAAATCACTACAAAGGCATACAAATACACCTAAGATATAAGTACAGCTATGCAAATACTTAAACGGGTATGATCAAATTACTCTTTCAAGTTGCCTCAAGTTAAAAGCTCTAAGGATTTTTCTGAGAGCTTGTATATGTTTTTTTTTTTTTTTTTCAACTATGCATGGAATTATTATTTTAAGGCCAGGTCACAGCCAGCATGGGTTCATTAGGGTAAAGTCCTGTTTGTCAAACCTTGTAAAGGGATAGAATATAAGAAAATAAAGGTAGTATGGAATGTAATCTTATCCCTAAGGAGTTGCAGCTGAGCCAATTATTAGAGATTAGGAACAGGCTTGAATTTAACAGACCACAGCTGTAGCCAATGAGAAGAGTGCTATAAAAGAGTGGGTTAGTTGATTGAGAGGGCACCTGGAGTCTGTTGATTACTGCCAGAAGAAGGAAGTGTCAGTGCTTAGAGGAGCTGCCTGTAAGAAACATCAAAAAGGTATGAAACTCTTGCAATAAGGAGACAGCAATTATGGAGCTTTTGCAATATAATGATAACAGAACCTGCTTTCCTTCTACACCATGGTAACTCACTTAGTTGATCTAGGAAAGCCAGCAGTTGGGTTTTTCTTGGACTTCTACAAAGCTTTTGATGCTGTTTCTCACAGGATCCTTCTGGATAAAATGTGCAGCACACAGCTGGATAGTTGTGTTAAGTGGTGTGTGAACAGCACACCATGGGTCAGGCAAGAAGGGTTACAATGAATGGGGTAGCATCAGACCAGTGATCTGTCACTAGCTGGGCTCTGCAGGGCTCTCACCCAGCCCAGCTCTCTTTACCATGTTCATTACCCTCCTGTATGTGAGACTCAAGACAATACTAAGTCTGCTGACAGCACTGGATTGGGAAGGGTTGTTGACTCTTTTGAGGGCAGAGAGGCCCTGCAGACAGAGCTAGACAGTTAAGAGAGATGGGCAATCACCAGCTATATGAAGTTTTACAAGGGCACGTGCCAGACTGTACCTGGGCCAAGTCAGCCCTGGTTGTGTGTATAGATTGAGGAGCATAAGGATGGAGATCAGCACTGTGGAAAGGGACCTGGGGGTCCTGGTCGATGGCAAATGGAGCATAGTCAGCAGTGCCCTGGCAGCCGGGAGGGCCAAGAGTGTCCTGAGGGCCATCAGGCACAGCATCACCAGCTGGGCAAGGGAGGGTTGAGGTTACTTGTCTGTTCAGTCTGGAGAAGGTGAGACTGAGGGAAGACTTCTTTGCAGTCTTTAACATCCACACGAGGGGAAGAGGAGGGGCAGGCACTGATCTCTTCTTTCTTATGACCAATTACAGGACTCAAGGAAACAGCATGAAGCTGAGTCAGAGGAGGTTTAAGTTAGGTTTCAGGAAAAGTTTTTTCACCCATGTGATGGTTGAGCCCTGCACCAATCACAGCACCAAGCCTGACAGAATTGAAAAAGTGTTTGGACAATGTTCTCAGGCACGTGGTATGACTCTTGGGGTTTCTTGTGGAGTGCCAAGTGCTGGAGTCTGGGATCCTGATGCATCTCTTCCAAACCAGCATATTCTATGGCTTTGCTTCTGTTTTAAAATCTCTCCAGTGTTTTAAGACCCTTCTCAAAGTCTGAATCTTGGTGAAAGGCGCCTCTTTACTCCTTTTTCCTAGTTCATTAATTACCTGTTGTAGTTATGCTATTGGAGACTATTGCAATTTCCTATTTAATTATTTACTTAGTCTTGTAGAGTATTTTCATTATAGTATAATTCTTCTTAAAGTAGTCTTTCATATGCGTAACTTGCATTGTTCTGTTTTGAAAGGAATATTTTTCTTGTCCTAGTTGACCAAGCAAACCGTATCTTCTTGTGGCAATGTTTTGTACTGCTCGTTGTTTAATTACAGAATCTTTGTCATCTTTAAATTATTGACTGTGACCTTATTTCTTCTAGGCTATTGACTAGGGTCAAAATAATGTGGGGTGAGAAATCTATTTTTGCTCAGCTTTTCTCATGATGCATTCAGCGATGCCACATTCAGTATTTAAGCATATTTATTCAGAAATTATTTGTGGTGGAATTCTATGGGTATTATTATTTCACATTACATCTAAACCCACACAAATTTAACTTTTTTATAACATTGAATTTAAATGGGGTTTAAGATATGGGTGTAATACTGAAAGTACTTATTAGAACAAGTAGGCTTTTATACTTTCTGTGTGCAGTCATGACTTAAATGAGTTTGTAAGAAAACTATTTAAACCTGTAAAAATTGTCCCCTAGCAATATCACTGAGTACCTAAAAAAAAAACCCATAAAAATCTTTTTATAACTGATATTTGAGTGTTAGAGTATTTTCTCCCACAAGGGTTTCGGGCATGAAGAGTGAGGTCCTTCTTGGTGGTCTTTTAGTGAGTCTAGACTCTAGTTTTCCATGGTCAAGAGAGGTATATTTTCCTGCAGAATTTCCAGTTTGCCTGAAAAAAAATAAATGAGAAAATGCATTAGATCAGATGTTTTTTACCCAATTCAAAATGGATTAGCAGAGTACTTTGGACAAATGCAAAAAAGGAATTTTAAAAAATGAGGTAGGCTCTTGCAACCACATATTGCAAACTTTATTTTGTTGCGAAGCTCATCATCAAGCAGTTACATGAACTCCCCCTGTTACTTCTTATAATGAAATAAATTTTGCTTGCCTAGACAAAATATAACTAATGAAAAATCGGCCATCCCCACATTGATTTATTAAAAAAATAGTAGAATTTTTTATTTATTAATATAAAAGATGAAACCTCTCAAGAAAAATTTGGTCAAGGAAAAAGAGCTCTTGATCTGTAGCTTCATCTACATTCTTGCTGGACTTTTACTCAATTGAATCATCTGGCAAATTAAGTTTATTCCACCTAGTAGTGCATTTGTCTTCTGGGTTAATAAAATCATATGAGAGTGAAGGGAAAAGGAAAAGAAAATGAAAGAAACATGGCATAATAAGTGGTACAAAACACTGCAAAGTCACCATTATGTGGATTGCTGGATATCAGCCCTTCTGTGGGAATGAATATGGATATATATCTTATTGTGCTGTCTGTTTAGAAAGCATATGAAATGGTATACTGCGTTTTTCTTCTTAGTTTTTATTTTTGTGATTTTTTTCTTTTTGTTGAAGTATTCTGAAAGAAAATTTATTATTTGAGAGCACCAAACTACACAAAGTGCTCCTAGAAACTACAAAATATGAACCAAAACCAGAGTCATTATTTAAGTACACAACTCTACAGATGATGAAAGTTGTCTGCCGAAAACTTTGTCTCTGCTTTGCTGGATGTTGTCAGCCACATGTTTCTCATGAATGGGCTGAAGAAAGCTGTTGTTTTCTGGCCTTCAAAAGTGCTGATTCATCACAGGGATGGAGTCCTTCCAGGAAAGAAATCCTTACCTGGGCCTTCATTCCAATGTTTTCCTTTAGTGTTGTGCTTCTTTTCTGTGATTAAATCTTATCAGACTTCATAACTTCAGTTACCATCAGCGGGTGAAGACGCAAAACAAAATACACACTTGTCATTTATCCTATTAATGTTCCAAAGTAGTTGTGGAGCAGCAGCATTCATTGGTATGAGGGTGGGGTTGGTAGTGCAGGTAAGACTCCGTGCCTTTGCAGACAGTAGTATCTTTAGAGAACTTTTCCAAAAAGAGCTAGACACAAGATGGCTTTCCAAGTTCTTCTGACTATGAGCCTGAGGCACCTTCAACCTGCTTTCTGCATTTATTGAAGGCAGTAGCTAAATACCAGGCTTAAAAAAGAGTAAGTATGTGAAGAAGAGCCAGGTTGTTTTTGATGTGAGGCATCAGTATTTTGAGGATATTTCACCTTCATGTGTTTCAGGTCTGATCTGTATGGAGAGCAATATTTAATGCAGTTTTGATGACATACCACTGATATTTCTGAAACTAATAGACGACAACAATGAAAAGTTAAAAAAAAATTACTTTATCTATGTAATATGAACATATATCTATCCTCTAAATAGACTGTTAGGGCTTTCTTGTGGATTGACCAATTCAGTGACTTCAGTACAAGGATGTAGGTGTGAGTAATTGCTGCTAATGAAGCATTAGTTGTTGGTAACATTTATACCATGTCTGTTGCAGGGAGCCTCAAAAGTGCAGACACAATATGATACAAGTGTCCTAAGGAAATGAAGATAAATCACAAGTGATTAATTATACGTCACTAAAAATGCTTCCTTAAAAGCTGGATAGGAGAGGTAGTAGGGAATACATAATTATGCTTCCAATTTCACCTTGTTAGGAAGTAATCACTTAAGAGTCCTGATTTATCCCCTGGGTTGAAGGGATGTATAGAAATGTGAGAATGTGGGAAAATCTATTTCAGAGGTAGTCCTTCCCTGTTACGCCATATATCTCTAGTGTGTTTGTGGTGGTTTGACTGGAAATGGGACATCTGGGATATTTTGTTTGTGCTGTGGTCACTAATAGGTTTTCAGATTTTAAAATTGGCACCTGGTTTTGGCTACTGGAGCATTGGATCTGCCTCTGAGAACACAAACCCAGGGGTTAAAAGCAGGGCTCTCCTCCCTCGGAGTTCTCTTTGAATTTCTGGCGGGAAGCATTGCATCTCTCCCCCCCGGCTCGGCTGCTAGCTGGGCGGGGCAGGGGAAAGCCACGCAGCCCAGTTGAGGCAGGCCTGACCCGGAGGGATGGAAGGGTGGAAGAGTTAAGTGCTGGGAAGCACCGAGCAGCCTGTTTCCCCCACCCCCCACCTTTGGAGACGGAGAGAGAGTGCAGCCTGTGCTAGAGACTGAGTTACCTAGAAACTTGATATCATGTGCCGGCAGCACGGCTGGGAGGAGAAGGGGGGGGGAGGGGCAGTGCTGCGAGGAGCCCAGCCGCTTGGGAGAGCTTTTAACCCTTTGTGGACAATGAAAACTTTACAGAACATTACCCTTCCTAAAAGAGAGAGATAAGAGTGGAAGATGAAAGAAGAAATAGGCCAATAGAGAAGTCTGGCAAAGAGAGAGATGTTGGAGGAATGAAGAAAGATAGAGTGGCATTTTTTGCTGGACTCTTCTGTTGCATATCCGTGGACTGTTTCCTGGTGATACAGAGGCTGCATTGCAGGAGGAAGCAAGGACACAGAGCCAAGAGAGTTCGGTGTTGAGACCCCTCGGCCCCAGGGGGTGTAGAAGAAATGGGGGGGACAAAGGTCCCAGAGATGAGACTGTGCTCTGTTTGGAATGAGACGAGGCATCCTTAAAAGGTCCACCCTAAAAGCAGGCCTCTGCTCCATGCAAGGCGGTGAGAGCACCTGGCATGGAAGGAAGATGTCACAAGATAGCAGAAGATCTCTCCGAGTGGTGCTGATTGTGAAAAGAAGTCCATGGCACAAGGAAGGACTCCGTCTACTCTTGATGGACTGAAGATTTGATTATCTAAAGAGTGGTGCCAGATGGAGTGTTGATAATTTTGAGAAATGTAAATGTACTGAGAATTTGGTAGGAGGAGGAAGGGAGTGTCTCTGTGTAGTTTTCATTTTCCTTGTGTTTATTTTCTTCCTTTGTGGTTTAGATTTTGTAGTTTAGTTAATAAAGTTTTTTTTTTTCCCCCTAAGTAGGAGTCTGCTTTACTTATTTCTGGGTACCACCTCACAGCAGATGCCAAGGAGAGAATTTTCATGGGGGCACTGGCATTGTGCCGGTGTCTAATCATGACAGTGTTGAGTCTCATCCTGGGTTCTGATATAATATCACATCGCAGATTGTTACCTGCTGAGTCAAGAAGCTGGTGGCTTGTAACATTGAATCCAGGTGAAAGAAGAGAAGCTCCAAGGAGCCAGAAAAACTCTTGACTCTTTTTTTTTTTTTTTTTTTTTTTTTTTTTTTTTTTCAGATGACAAATTTCTGTACAATTATGAGATTTCTCTGCTGGGAAATGTTTTTTCTGACTCAGGTTAGATGATGAGTCAGGCATGGCTATTGTCCTAGATTATGTTAATGACTCCTGAGGAGTATCTCTGTTAAAAGCAGAAGCAACTTGAGTTTTATGTGTGCCTTCCTTTTGAAGCTGTCAGTCTGACCATGTTGTGTGCCTGTAGCAGTTAAATTATAGACATTTGGTGCTGGACAGTCACATGGCAAAGTAAGGAAGATTCAAAATGTTATGTAGGGTAATGCAGTGCAGTTTTCTACAAGGCTTATTTATTCATCAAAATGACAAGAGCCAGTCTGAGTCACGGCTCCTAGAGCATCTGAACTCTTTGGACTACATATCAAGGCATTGCAAATACAGACATGATGATTAACATGCTAGTGTGCTGCAAGTCTATATCAAAAATTTCTTCATACTGAATGCAAACCTGTGTAAGCATGGGTATATATTATAGCCCAAGAGACTGTGGAAAAATCTGAGGTAGAGCATGACAATTATTCAGCTAAATTTATCAATGATTGAAGACATGTATTAATAATGGACCATTAGTGATGACAGAGATATGACTTGTTCAGTCTGAAGTAGCACATGATGACAGCAATGACCATAATGACAAAAAGCTTTTACAATCAGGCATCAAATGACTAAGGTGCATTTCACTTGCTACCAATATTAATAATGTCAATAACAACAATTTTAGATATGAGAAGGTTCAGAAGATTTTGAGGCATTACCTCACAGGTCTATTACTAGCCACTAACAGTAAGTAACTATAATTCATTTTTTTTCTTCTTTCCCCTTCCCCTCCCCCCCCCCCTTCCCCTCCCCTCTGTTGGGCTAATAAAAGCAAAATTTGTTCGGGCAGAAATCACTTTCAAAATTAAAAATATTAATATTCGGGTTTTCATCCTTGTAAACAAAAAAATTATATATGTTAAAGACAGAAAATTAAGTCCAGATAGCATTCTTTACATCATAAATAATATTGAAAAAATATATCTCTACAATTATTAAAAATATCAAAATTTATCAAATTAAATTTTTATTTTGGTTTTAGATCTATTAATTAATTGTACCAAAGTAATATTAGCAGTTACATTAACTCTAGGGTAGCAAATGATGCGTTTGTATTATTGATCACATTAAACACGGCAATAAGCAAGATTAGAAGGATAGAAAATAGTGTTCTTCTACATGTCAGAATATAAGTTATTAGAATTTACAATTATATGACCACTATATTCAGCCAAGACTTTGAATTGATCATGAAGTAAGTTATTCCTTCTTATGTTTAATTTAATTTCCAATGTAATTTAATTACATCATCTTCTTTCCTTCTCTTTTTTAAGTCCAGTATGTGCTTAAACTGGAATTATTTAAATTATAACACTGAAATTTAAGGTAGCTAATTACACTGCAAACTGAGCAAATAAATAAGAAGAAAGTGATTTCTCCAGAATGCTCAGCTGATTTTTAAGTTCCAGGTATATTATGAGCATTATACAGGAAAGAAGCTGTACTTTATCTTTCTGACAGCAGAGGTTAAACTGACCATTAAAAAAGCGGCCAGGATGCATGCCAGGACAACTTTGTTTAGCATGTGTTTAAAACATACAAGGAGATAAAAACCACCACCTACTGTCTCAATGAAAGCAGTCCAGCAAGGAAGGTGATTGATATTTTGAGAACCAATCTTCAGGAAATGAAAATTGTCTCTTTTTCTTAAAACAATGAGGGACAACAGCTTACACTGTACTTCTATAACCTGATAGTTGGGAGGTTTACCAATACTGGTTGATGAGGAGAATGTATAGAGTTCTGGGGATTGTCAGTCCCTTTGTTGCCAGAGGAGATGGTAGGTGACTTAGGTCAAAATGACACAAGTCATGGACATTCATTTACTCTGCTTTGGTCAACGACTTTGGTCAAAATCTCCCAAAATTGGTCAGGCCACTTTGGATCCTGAGGTCTCAAAACTAGTTTAGGTGATCATTTGTCCTGTATACTATCCAACTGACTTGTGATGTTGAACAGCCACAGCATTCCTCTAGGTTTTGCCCATTCTTGGACTATTCCTGCTGTGAAGCGACTGCCATTATCGTATTGATTATTATTATTATCAATGGTAGTATTGATTTTGCTTTAGGAAGGAAACTGAACCACAACCCTTTCAGCCCCAGTGACCCATGCTACTACTTCAGCCTGTACCAGACCTGAGACTATTTCAACTCATACATTTAATATTTTCCTTCTAATTTGTCAAAAGCACCAATGTAGTCAACTTGCTAACTTTCCCATAACCCTTTTCCTGCTCTTAGAAGGAGAGGGGAAGTATTGCAGGGGATGTTTCTCCAGTCTTGTGTGGAATTGGCTGCAGGCAGAGATAAATGCTTCATATGCCTTTAGGGTGTTCAGCCATCCTCTACTTAGTCCCTCTCTTAACAAGTCTCCATCCCTGAGTGACCATGTTTCACTTGCGACCATTCCAACAGGTAACCCCATTTCTCCTCTACTTCTCTTTCCTCTGCTAAGACAACTGAGTGAAGGAGTCCATTTGATTATTTAAGAGTTGGGCTGCATGGTCCCCTTTCTGCTGGGCTGTTTCCCATCCAGCTGATACTGCTATGGATCTTACAATTTTCAGGGTTTCTCCCACTTCACTTTTTTCCATACCAGTACCTTATGTACCTCTCACAGGTTTTGTTCCCAAAAAGGAAGCCATTCAGTGCATCCCATAAAAACTGCATAGGAATCTGTATAGACACAGAGTGGCCTCTTATCATTCCAATTCCTTATAGTCTGACTCCAGACTGCTGTTAACTCTCCTACTTGAGCACTGCCCACCCCTTCTGTTCTCCCATTGTCACATCATCAATTGGTTATTTTACGTGCAGTTAATGACAATAGTTTCCTAAAGCATCTAGGTGTGAAAGATGGGAAAACCACATCCCAAGATATAATTAACTCATCTTCAAAATTTGCCCAGGATCTGCATCCTAGCAGTTATGCCATTTTCTAGACAAAAAGTTATTCTGAGCTCTATAATTTATCTCCCACACAAATAAGTACCATTTAATCACTACAAGCTAAGTGTCTAACTCTTACCTTCTCCCATCTTCTACCTTTTTTTTTTTTGTTTAGGCTATGAAGAAATCCTTTTACTTGAAATTATTTTAGCCTGCAGGCAGTGCACACAGGAGATTTTCCAAACTGTGTCAAAGGATGAATACTTTCGAGACATTGAAACCTAGCCTTTTGATTTAAAGAAAATCAAGAGTTAGGAAGAAGAGAGCTGATCATGTTTCTTTCATCTGACAAATAAAAATTACCTTTTAAAAGTGTATGGGACAAAGGATCGAAGTGTGGATGTTTGAAAAAGAGGAATCTTGATTCTCTTTGACCTAAGAAAGCTGCCTCAGGGTATCTTGTAATGGATAGATGGGAAAGACAGCTTCTCCCCAGCCCCTGTGGTGACTCAAGGCAAGAAAGTGAGGAAGAGCTGTGATGTTGGTAAGAAATTAATTTTATAGTGTGAACCTGTTCTCTCTTCATGGACAACGCTTTGAAATGCTTCATGGACATGCTCACATTCACAAGGTTATGATATTTTGCTCTTTTATGGTGGTTGTTTTCTGCATTACAGAACCATAGAATCGTTTAGGTGGAAAACACCATGGACCTAGGGGTCTACAAGTCTGTGGATCTGACTTCTCTTTTGATTTCATCCAAAACTTCTCTGAAAGCTGTTGCTCAGAATAGTTTTCCATCCTTTCAAAGTCTTGTAAGAGTTAGTAGGTTTCTACCATTTTGTTTACTTCTGAAGACAGCTGGGCCCAAAATTCTATTTTTGCAGCCTTGCATTGAGACCTGACTGGAAGATACTAGCTGGTCACACAAAGTGGTTGGTCTTGCTGTTTCTGCAGATGCCCTAGAAAATTTCCCTAGCTCTCTGTGTGATGTTGTTCTTTTCTTCCCTTTATATAGAAATGTTACTCTCTACAGACATAATGATTGTGTCAGAAACATGGACCTCCAGCCCAGTTTACCTAAGCTGCTTAGTCAGGTCATGTCTCCTGGCTCTTTCCACGAGCTAAAAATCTGCCAGAAGCCAATTATCTATTCCATCTCTCAGGTGGGTGGTAGCTATGGTCTTTGGATATAGTATATGGTTACCTTCACATTTCATTTTTGATGGGTTGTAGGTTTGGGGGTTTTGGGCTTGGTTTGTTTGTTTGCTTTGTATTATTTCTATTCTTTTACTTGCTCCTGTACCTCCTGACTTCTTCACATTGCTATCATGGAGATGTGGTGAATCAGTCTTTAGTTAAATTATCAATACTCTCCCGGGGAAGGGGAAGTCAAGAGGGAGTGAATTTTTTCTGCAATTCCACGCTTTGGGATTCATCAAAGAAAGAGACTGACCTGATTGGAGTCCAAGGATGATTGAAAGTATGGTTAAAGTTGTGCAGTCATAGAGTCTGTCTCAGAATTTGGTGTCCACAGTAAAACTGTGAATAAGGATTTCAAACTGTAAAAACCATCTTTCTGCCTCCTTGTCTCACTAGTAATACATCTCTTGGTCAGACTGAGGAATTAAGACTTGTATTCCTGAACTCAGTTTAGTACAATGAAGTGCAATAAACACACTTGCTAATTGGGTATCTTTGTCCATGTTTTCCTGTTCATCAGGTTGAGATCTGTGCCATGCCAAATGCTTGGAACAGAGAAAAAAAAGAGAAAAACAAGAGAAAAGATCTTATCTCCAAACTAGGAACAAGTAGGAACCTGTACCTGAAAAAGTTCTGCTTCATAGAAATCTATTAGTATTGATTAAAAATTTTCTTTCAGGACACAACACAATTATGCATGCTAAAGTTCATGCTGATAAATGCCTAGTTAGTGGCTAAAAAAATGGAAGGAGGAGAGGTCACTTTTTAATTTTTTTTTTCCTTAAAATAATCATTCTTTGCGATTACCTTAATCCAAGAAGTACTGAAATAAAACCAGGACATGCATTCATAGCCGTCTTGTAAAAAAATGTCTCAGTACTCAATTTGTTAAGAAAAGCTTTTAGGTGGAGTACCTGCAGCCCATCCATTTCTCAGAGAGTGCTTTTAAAGAGGGAAGAAGTAAGAGTGGGGTTTTGCCTGTGGTTTCTAGACCTTTAACTGATTTCCTTGTATTATATTTTTTTGTAATTTTCTGAATTCAGCTTCATGACTGCTTCTTACACCAATAACCCATTCAAAGCTTAATGAATGTAATTTGTGAGACACTGACTTGCTGATGATGATGGACAACACCAAGCAAAAATTCCCCTCTGATGATCATTGTTATTTCAGACTCAGAAGACAGAAGGACTATATTCTATGACATGTATCTAGCACAAAAGAGAATAGTGAGATATTTTAACTGTGAGGCTGGTACTGCCTTTTCTTAGAAATTCCCCTTCTTTCCTAGACTTCATCAGTGATGTCAAAAGTAGGGGAAGTACTTATGTGCCCAGAAGAAGCATGCCAAAAATTGTTAAACGTAGGACTGAACAGGAAGGAAAATGTAGAGGATATTGTGAGAATGCCATGAAAATGTTCTGAAAATCTAACATGGGTATGTATCCAGGTAGGTTAAAAGGGAGTCCATCATTTGAGAAGAAGACCTAGAAGTCTGAAGTATAACATCAGGCCATACATCCTGAGACACTGCAGTGAAAAATTGGAAATATTTGCTCTCTAGCTACTTAGCTACATAATCCAACTTGCAGTCAGAATTAGCTGGAGGGTTTCAGTGTTTTACACTGAAGAACTTTGTTCCAGTCACTGAAAGGAAAAACTCTGAGCACCCAAGTTCCAGGACTCACTGAAGTGTCACAGATATTTACCCTCCTATGTTAACACATATGTGGGTGCAGAAGCATGGAAAAGACCACAGAAATATTTGCACTGTAAAGTAACTAAGAACAAATGTCCAACAAATGAGTGAGTACTTATTCTGTAAGATTTCTCTGAAAGATCTTTTTCTGAAGATTTTTTTTAAGATTGTATTATAGTTGAATACTTTCATTAAGTAATCTCAGTTTTCAGTTACAGGATATTAATTTCCATTTCAGCGGGTATCTATTTTGGATACTAGTGGATCTTGCTTAGTTAAGTGTAAGGACACTAATCAAAAAGCTTTTGGCTGAGTTATTTTAGTGTCAGACTCCAAATAAATGGATAAACAATGGAAACTAAGCTGATTTTCCTATAAAATTAAAATTGGCGGGAAAAAATGCATTAAAATACATGGGAAAGCTCACAATAATATTTTTTAATGTTGGTTTGTATAACTAAGCATCTTTTTTTCCTTAGATATCTAACTTTAATCTTGACTTCCATATAGTTTTTTTTCTTGCCTGAGTGAGACAGATATTTTTTTCAAGAGCATAAACTGTTTGCTTTAAAAAATCCTATAAACCCAGACAGATAAAGATTTCTTCTTCAGTTCCTCAATTATACTTGATTTGATTGCACTAGCATAATTAATCCCTTAACACTGCAAAATACGTGATAGAATTGTGTAGATGTCTGAACTGCCTCTATTTTTAAAGGAAAATATAAACGTGTGTTCAGTTGTTTTATTCCTCAGAAGGAAATATTATTTCAGTTTAAAAACTCCTGCACTTTAACAAATTATTACTAAAATAAATAATTTTTCTTGACTTCAGGTATAGCTTCTAGTTATATGTTTTGTGATATAAATATACAAAAGAAAATAAAAAAAAATTAAAAATCCCACACATATTTCAATGCAATGCTAAAAAGTTAAAAGTAATCACCTTTGCTCATTGCATAAGTGATGCTTTTTGTTAAATAAAAAAAAAATATTTGAAGCTCTTCATATTATCTTTTAAGTAAAGCATCATGTCCAAGTCTTGGGATTGTGAATAGGAGAGGGAATGTGCTTTTATTGAATTCTAATGCACTTTAGATGTCCAAAAAGCAAAAATTTTCTTATACTAAGCTCCTCACAATCTAATAACAAAAGGCAGTTCAGAGTTAAATCTGAGCTAAACAGATATCGCTGAGCTGGAAAAAAAAAAAGAAATTAGTGTACAGACAGACAAAATGTTAAATGCATTGCAGCATCTGTAAGCAGCAGAGCTAGAGGAGCAGAGGGTGGAGCTTCCTCAGTTGCTGCTGAGTGGCTGAAGTATATAATAGATCGTTGAGCAGGTGAGCTGATTGCCTTGTGAGTCAGAGAGGAGCAGAGGGTGGAGCTTCCTCAGTTGCTGCTGAGTGGCTGATTATAAGAGGCGTCTGGGGAGCACGGTGACCCGGAGCGCGACGAACAGGGGCGGGCAAACGGGTGTTGTGAGTCTCTGGGGAATATACGGGGCAGTTTGCGCGGCAGTTCGCGCAGGCAGGGCTGCTGCCTTCTGATTCCGAAGGCAGGCGACCTGGTTCAGAGAACAGCACGGTGACCCCAAATCATCCTTGGGTCACTCGGGCCAAATGACAATGCTGACACCAACATGGTGGATGGTCAAAAGGCCTTTATTAACTGATCTCTAGTGGTTTTATAGTTTGGGGGGTTTCCCACGTCAGAGAAGGGGCTGGGGGTTAGTACAGGGGTGGAAAGTTACTGGTATCTCCTATGTTAGGGGGGGCTACAGGTCTGGCTGCATTCCAAGGGTGATCTTTATCTCTGGGGAAGAGGGTTTCTGCAGCTCTCCGTGACAGCCCGAAATCTTCCGAAACGCCTGTCCCTGTCACACAGGGCAAACAGGCAGGGTTGCCAGTTTTCTTGCTAGTAAGGAGTCTTTTGTATTGTTTGAGGTCTTTCTGCTGACTGGTTGTGTTTGAGGTGTTTGTCAGTGATGGTTTTTACACGGTCAAAAGTTGTGGCTGGTACAAGTGACCAAGTCGGGCCCTCCAAAAAGGATGTGTCTGTACAGACCCATCCGTGTCCAGAGTGTTTGAGCTTATCGGTGACTTCAGGGAGTGTTGTGGAGGAGACCTGCCTGCGGTGTGAACAAGTGAATGATCTCCTTTCACTGGTGGCTGAGTTTAGGGAGGAAGTTGAAAGGTTAAGGAGTATCAGGGAAAGTGAAAGGGAAATAGACTGGTGGAGTTCAGCCCTACCATCTTTAAGGGAGGCTTCTGACCAAGAGACTGAGGACTTATATGCCTCCCGCCCTCGGGCAATAGAAGGGCACCTGGTAGATGAAGAGGAGTGGAAACGGGTTCCCATTCGAGGAGGTAATAACAAAAGTCCTCCCCCTCCCCATCATCCAGCCAAGTGCCACTTCAGAATAGGTATGAGATCCTGGATAGTGAGACCCAACTAGATGATTTAGGAGAAAATTGTCTGACCAGTGAACCCCCAAGTTAGGATTCATCTGTAAGACGGATCACTACCTCTAGCATCAAGAAGAAAAGAAGGGTAATCGTAGTAGGTGATTCCCTCCTGAAGGGAACTGAGGGCCCCATATGTTGACCAGACCCATCCCACAGGGAAGTCTGTTGCCTCCCTGGGGCCCAGGTACAAAATATCACTGAGAGACTTCCTGGGCTGATTCAGCCCTCTGATTATTACCCACTGCTGATACTCCAGGCTGACAGTGATGAGATTGAGAAGAGGAGTGTCAAGGCAATTACAAAGGACTTCAGGGTACTGGGTCAGGTAGTCGATAGGGCAGGAGCACAGGTAGTGTTCTGCTCAGTCCCTTTAGTGGCGGAGGAAAATGATGAAAGAAACAGAAGAATATGCATCATCAACAAGTGGCTCAAGGGTTGGTGTCATCAGCAAATTTTTGGATTCTTTGATCATGGGGAAACTTTTACAGCATCTTCTCTGCTGGAACCAGATGGGGTATACCTCTCTGTTAAGGGCAAAAGGGTTTTAGGTCATGAACTGGCAGACCTCATTGAGAGAGCTTTAAACTAGGTTTGAAGGGGGAAGGGGAACCAGCTGAGCTATCTGGAAACAGGCCCAAGAATTGCAAGGCTAAGTTAGAGGTGAAGTCAGTAGCCCAGATGAGGTGCATATATACCAATGCACGCAGCTTGGGCAACAAACAAGAAGAGCTGGAGGCCGTGGTGCAACTGCAGAGCTATGATGTAGTTGCCATCACGGAAACATGTTGGGCTGACTCACATAACTGGAGTACTGCACTGGATGGATACAAGCTCTTCAGGAGAGACAGGAAAGGAAGAAGAGGTGGAGGGGTGGCCCTTTATATTAAGCAGACTTTTGATGCCATCGAAATTGAAACTAAGGAAGATGGAGTTGAATGTCTATGGGTAAGAATAAAAGGGAAGGCCAACAAGGCTGACACCATACTGGGAGTCTGTTATCCTGGTCCACCGGACCAGGAAGAAGAGGTAGATGACTTATTCTATAAGCAGCTAGGTAATGTTTCAAGATCATCAGCCCTTGTTCTTGTGGGTGACTTCAACCTACCAGACATCTGCTGGGAACTTAATACAGCAATAAAGAGGCAGTCCAGGAAATTCTTAGAATGTATGGAGGACAACTTTTTGTTGCAGCTGATGGGTGAACCCACCAGGGGAAGGACTATGTTAGATCTGCTGTTTGCAAATAGAGATGGGCTAGTGGGAGATGTGGTGGTTGGAGGTCACTTGGGACAGAGTGATAACAAAATAATAGAGTTCTCAGTATTTGGTGAAGTCAGGAAGAGTACCAGTAAAACTCTTGCATTGGACTTCTGGAGGGCAGACTTTGGCCTGTTTAGGAGACTTATTCAGAGCGTCCCTTGGGAAGCAGTCCTAAAAAACAAAGGAGTTCAGGAAGGGTGGGCATACCTCAAAACAGAGATCCTGAGGGCACAGGATCAGACCATCCCTGTGTGCCGAAAGATCAGTCAATGGGGTAAACGTCCAGCCTGGCTGGGCAAGGAGGTTTTGGAGGAACTTAAGAATAAAAAGAGGATGTATCAGCATTGGAAGAAGGGTCAGGTCTCTAAGGAAGAATTCAAGAAGGCTGCTAGAGCATGCAGAAAAAAAATTAGGGAGGCCAAAGCTCAGTTTGAACTTAGAATGGCAACTTCTGTAAAGGATAATAAAAAATGTTTTTACAAATACATTAATGGTAGAAGGAAAGGTAAGACCAGCCTTTGTTCTTTCTTGGACAAAGGTGGGAACTTAGTATCTGAAGATGAGGAAAAGGCAGAAGTGCTTAATGCCTATTTTGCCTCAGTTTTTAGTGGGAAGATGACTTGCCCTCAAGACACCTGCCCGCCTGGGCTGGTTGATGGTGACAGGGAGCAGAATGGTCCCCCCATTATCCAAGAGGAGGCAGTCATAGAACTACTGAAATGCTTGGATACTCAAAAATCTATGGGACCAGACGGGATCCACCCCAGGGTAATGAGAGAGCTGCCAAATGAGCTTGCAAAGACACTCTCCATCATTTACCAACAGTCCTGGCTCACTGGTGAGGTTCCGGATGACTGGAAGCTGGCCAATGTGATACCCATTCACAAAAAAGGTGCAAAGGAAGATCCTGGTAATTATAGACCAGTCAGCCTGACCTCAGTACCTGGTAAAATAATGGAACAGTTTATATTAAGCGCCATCACGCAAAATTTACAGGATGGCCAGGGTATCAGACCCAGCCAGCATGGGTTTAGGAGGGGTAGGTCATGTTTGACCGACCTGGTCACCTTTTATGACCAGGTAACCCGCCTAGTGGATGCAGGGAAGGCTGTAGATGTTGTTTATTTGGATTTCAGCAAGGCCTTTGACACTGTCTCCCACAGCATACTCTTAGACAAACTGGCAGCCCGTGGCTTGGACAGGAACACTCTTTGCTGGGTTAGGAACTGGCTGCATGGCCGGGCCCAGAGAGTGGTGGTGAATGGTGCTGCATCCAGCTGGGGCCAGTCACCAGTGGTGTCCCTCAGGGGTCTGTACTGGGGCCAGGTCTGTTTAATATTTTTATTGATGACATGGATGAAGGTTTAGAGTCCTTTATTAGCAAATTTGCAGATGACACTAAGCTGGGAGCGTGTGTCGATCTGTTAGAGGGACGGAGGGCTTTGCAGAGGGACTTGGAACGGTTGGAGGGATGGGCAGAATCAAATGGGATGAAGTTCAATAAGTCCAAGTGCCGAGTCCTGCACTTTGGCCACAATAACCCCCTGCAACGATATAAGCTGGGGATGTGTGGCTGGACAGTGCCCAGGAGGAAAGGGACCTGGGGGTGCTGGTTGACAGTCGGCTGAACATGAGCCAGCAGTGCGCCCAGGTGGCCAAGGCCAATGGGATCCTGGCCAGTATCAGGAACGGTGTGGCCAGCAGGAGCAGGGAGGTCATTCTTCCCTGGTACTCGGCACTGGTGAGGCCTCACCTGGAGTATTGCGTCCAGTTCTGGGCCCCTCACTTTAGGAAGGATGTTGAGATGCTTGAGCGTGTCCAAAGGAGAGTAATGAGGCTGGTGAGGGGCTTGGAACACAAGCCATATGAAGAACGACTGAGGGAGCTGGGGTTGTTCAGCCTGGAGAAAAGGAGACTTAGGGGTGACCTTATCACTCTCTTCAACTTCCTGAAGGGTGGCTGTGGTGAGCTGGGGGTCAGTCTCTTTTTCCGGGCAACAACAGACAGAACAAGAGGACACAGTCTCAAGCTGCGCCAAGGGAGATGCAAGCTAGAAATAAGGAGGAAGTATTTTACAGAAAGAGTGGTCAAATACTGGAATCATCTACCCAGGGAGGTCATGGAGTCACCATCCCTCGTAGAGTTTAGAAAAAGACTGGATGTGGCACTTGGTGCCATGGTCTAGTTGGGGTGCTGGAACATGGGTTGGACTCGATGATCTTAAATGTCTCTTCCAACCTAGAATTTCTGTGATTCTGTGATATTTCACTGTGTACTTATAACGCTATTCATTATTCTGCACTGATCACACCTATATTTCTATTTATTTTGGGTTGTCAATATACTCCTAAGTGCTACCACCCAGAATCCTTGCAACATGTACCATAGCATCATTTCCATTCATTCCAATGCTCCCCTCCTTTATCCATTAACTAAAAATGCAAATATTTCTCAATATTTCTTTGAGTCAAAATAATTTATGCGAGACTTCAGCTCTGGTGACTAAACAAAGTAGTGCAGCTGTTCAAACTTCCACTGTGAATTTTTCAACTCAAGGAGATAAATATGGGCTCTATCATCTTGCTTGCACATTATGCTGTTGCACTTCTACAGTGTTCATTGTGCAGCCCTTTTCAGCAATTTGTCAGCACAGGCCACTGTGGAGATTGTAGGCAAATGCTCATTTGGAGAACAATGGGGACCATCTGCAAGGTTTAAATCATAACACATCAGGGAATAGAAACACACAACACAAGGGGACAACAAACAAACACAGATATCAACTATTGTTTCTGAGTAGTTACTCCGGAGCAGGTGTTGGCAGTAGGTACCAGGGTATCTGAGATGCAGTGATGGGACCTGACCCTGATGGCTGGGAGGGAACTGGGCGGGAGCAGACTCCCCCTTGGCTCAGGGATGCTCAAGCACAGACCTTGGTCACATCCAGCACTGCTTGCCAGCCTTGATGTAACAGGCTGTAGCCTGAGGGTAAGTGCCTCACTTTATCCTTAAAAAATGTGAAAGTCATGAAAGAATGAGCATCACTAAGGAAATGCATGGACTTTTAAAATTCTTCATGTAGTGTCAGTGATTCTATGATTTCTTAACATTTGCCAGCTAAGATGTTAATATTTCTCAAAAAGGTAAATTTACCTTAGTCCAGGAAACAGAAGATAAAAGCTTTTTGTTCCATTTTTTCCCATTAATATAAGAGAAATTTCACTTATTCCTTGCATAGAACCTATATAATTTCAGAAATGACCCAGTCTATCCCTCCTTATTTTATGGGAATGATAACTATAGTCAGGGTTGTTTCAATATGGTTTATAAGCCTTTAGACAGGTTTTGTAGTCCTCCTTAACTGTCTAATGCAATCCTTCATTTTTCTTAGCTTGGTTTTGCTTTTCTGGCTTTCTACTCAGAAAATTAACACACTATGCATTCTAAGATATGAATATTCTAAATTCTTCTACTGTCCCACCAGTTTTTCATCATATTGAGCTTTTAATTTTTGCATCCTACCAACACAAAGTCTTCACTTTCTTCAATCTTTTCCACCATGAATTGTTTTTACTATTTTGCTCTTGTGGTTTTTATTTAGCTTGGCTAAACAAGTCCTTCAACTATTTCCCAGGAATCTCTCATAATAAGACTCTTAGTGTTATTCTCTTTCAGTTTTTTTTAAAAGGTACATACATTTTACAGAAATCTTTATGTCCCAAAATGGAAGCATTGCTCAAGATGGACGGAGCTAAAAACAGATAATCACTCAAAGTAGAGAAGAATTTGAATTTTTTTATATTTTACTCTTTTCTTCTCTCAGGTGTAGTCAACCAGCTCCAGGTTGCAGAAGTATGTGCATTTTACACCATGATTTACTTTTGTCTGAATTTAAAGTAGGAGCAACTTTTTTTTTTTTTTGTGTAGATTCTTTTTAAATTTGTATACTGCATAAAACCTAAGAAACCCCTATATTGGCTGTGTAGATTTGGATTTGTGTCAGACGAGATGTCCCAACATGTGATCTGATATTTCAAATGCTCTCTGCATGGACATGGGGAGTTATAGTCCCTGTGGGAACTTTGTGAAGCAAGTCCCAGAGCCTGTGTCTCTCTTGAGAGATTTAGGAGTGCAGATATGTCAGAGCATTTGAAATCTCACAAGAAAAGACAAAATAAACAAGTACTATAGTAAACCAGGATATCCAGGAAAGAAAAAAACAAACAAACAAGCAAAAAAAAAAAAAAAAAACAAGCCAAAAAAACCCCACAAAAGCAAACAAAAAATGCCCAACAACCCAACTCCCAAACTTTTAAAAAGTGATTTTCTACTTCTCAAAAAGTAGTAATGGTAATTTAATACCGACACAAATCAGGCTATGAAGGGTTTCTTGACAGAGGAATACAAAATATCTTTGAAGCATGTGGTTTTTTCATGTATTCTAGATTCTTTCATATCTTCATTCAGAAGAGGTTATGACTTCATATGTCTGTGGAACAGGGATAGAGGCACCAGTCACTCCAGTAAGTACCTGTGGAACAAAGGATAATGCAATATGGCACAGGACAGGATACAATACCTTAACTCTAGTCAGTGTCACTCAGAAACCCTAATGTGTGCACAACTTGGCATGAATTTTTTAATTTTCAGAAATATCTTTTTCATTGGTACACTGCAATTATTTAGGGCAAGCCGACTTTCTGTAATATTTTTTCTTAATTCATCAAGAAAATATACAGAAATATTGTTTAACATATTACAAAAACCCACATATTTCTCCCAAAATAATCTGAAAAAGGAGTTCTGTATGCTCAATTTATTTGAGTATAGTGTTGACTGGAGAAACAGATACTGTTATCTGCAGGATTTGAAATATACCTTGATGACCTGACGTTTCTCACACTTTAAGAACCTTTTTTTCCCCTCTTTATTTCTCTCCTATCACCCATAACTTGAAGTACAATCTTTATTACTGATCTGGTATTTTAAATGTACCCCTGGCATCAGCAAAATTTGAAATTTCCTCATCTTCAGCTGTTGAGTTTTAGCCAGTTTGTTTGCCCAAATGCTGCACAGCAGAATTATGAGTCAGTAACCAATGATCTCTAAAGAGGAATCCAGTGGGAGGCAGAATTAGTTCTTTCTGATATTTCAAAGGCATTGCTGACTAGAACTGATTGAATTTTTTTCCAACATACTTATTACTCAGCATCTGTATCACTCTAGTTGTCATCAGTGTGCATGCTTACTATATTTTTGTCACTCTTTAGTCAACTCATTTATAGAATAGTCAATCAATAACTTTTCCAGTGATTAATGATTACAATTATCTGTGAGCTACTTTTAAAAGTAACATACCTCCACATTCAGTGACTGTTAGAGTGTCCTGTTAGACTTTTTATACAACTTCCTATCTTTGATTACTTCATTTGAAAGAAAGTCCCAAAATGTCAAGAACAGATGTTTAGTAGACCTTCCAGAAGTTCCTATTAGTATACATCTAATGCATACAGTAAGCTTCTAAACCAGAACCACTATAAAAGAGAAGTCAGAAAGGGAATCACTATAAAACAGAAGTCCTAGCTGCTGAGAGTCTGAAACCACAGATTGTGGGAATCACTGTAGCAGACTGTAGAGTGAATTGTGACTGGTGGATTCATTGTACCTACAGTTTGCTGCACAAAGTTCCAGGGAGGAAGAACCAAGTCTGTATCTGGTAAAATGTACTTCCAAGCACACAGTGACATAGACATAGCTTTGAATTACTTAGGGAAGACACACATGCACACTCCTCCAGCATTTGGCATTTTTAAGAGTGCAGAGAAAAAGAAGGTTTGTTTAGTCTTACAGACTGCTTTGTGTTGCCCTTGCACATCCCACAACAAAAATTAGGAAGTCAGATGAAACATGAAAGAAGCAAACAATTTTGGCAAGCTGACCTCTTTCATCATGAAAGAAAAAGGGACAAGAACACATTCAATTGTTCTCACTGACAAGAGGATTAAATGCCCAGCCAGAGCAAGCAAGGGCAAAAACTGCTGCTGGACCTAAGGAATCATCTGCCAATATATTGATTCTTGAGGGAAGTGCAGAGCAGGAGGGAGAAAGCAAGTTACTAACTGTAACCAGACCTATTATCTTGCATTTCTATACTCACACCTGGGAAAGGATTTGGAAACAATTCACCTGGTATGTACAGATAAGCAGTTTGTCCTTAGAAGAAAAGAAATTGCAACTATGTTTAGAATATAGTACAGAACTAAGTCTGTTTTTTGTTGTTTTTTTTTTTTTCTTGATGAAGATAGCAATCTGGGTCTTCATTTTAAATCATTAAAATAGTTCAGTAAAGTTACTAGTACCATTTAATGGATTAAAGGAATCTTAAAATACTTATACCATTTTTAAGGATGCTTTGGTTACATACTCAAATAGGAAAATACAGCTCCCGTGCCCTTGCAACCAGATACACAAATCACCTCCCTAAAAAAATTAACTGCATTGATGTGTGTGCTCAACTATCTTCATACAATGGTCCAAATGTTCTGATACTTAAAATAGTGTAAATTCTTCTGGCATTATCCAAAGAAACTGTCAGGCACTACAAAGCTAATTTCAGACAGCAAGAAAACTTGGAGAGTGGTGGATATACCCAGACCTGGAGCTGGACAAACTTGGTTTAAGGGGTAATCATCTAAATTCAGAGATGATAATAGGACACTGATAATTTATTGCAAATCCCCCTCCCCCACCCCCCACCTTCCTCTTCAATCAGATGAAACCACTGGCCTCAGGAACCACAGCAGGGGAAGACTGAATACCATTCCAGGAAAGAAACAGAAACCAAAAAGTATGTACATAAAAAATGTAACAATATTATTCTTACTGAGACTTTTCCGGTATGAAAGCATTCTAACTGTAGAAATCTTTCCTTTACAGTAACTAATAGAAAATTAGATCCAGACCAATAATGATCAGAATTAGATTAGATTTTTAAGACTTCAGTTATAG
The DNA here is from genome assembly GCA_024362935.1 of Setophaga petechia. Classification (NCBI taxonomy): domain Eukaryota; kingdom Metazoa; phylum Chordata; class Aves; order Passeriformes; family Parulidae; genus Setophaga; species Setophaga petechia. Next base: position 23,012,565 of record JANCRA010000008.1, read on the forward strand.
TGACATTACATTCTTGATTTAATGTGAGTGCATAATTTATACCATAAATATATATAGCTTATATACATATATATATATATATAAGATATGCTTCCTTTTTGCTTCTTATAATCTAGACATTGACTGCAACACTGTAAGACAAGGATTTAATTTGGAGAGTTTTGTAGGAACATAAACTCTTAGACTCTAAAGAGGATTTTTCTAAGGATAGTACCTTATTTTAAAAAAATACAAGTTTCCAGTTAACATGAAAAGTGGGCTCCCTACTAAGGCTAGTCATTTTAACCCAGTGGGGGATGGGTCTGTGACTCAGATCTTTTATTCCAAGCTCATCTCAGGAGTGTGCAGAAATATTGTCTCCAGCTTTTACAAGGTCTTATAAAATATGCAAACTTAAATGGTTCCATATCGTGTAATCTCATATGTTCTAACAAAAGGAGACCTGAAACTCTTGTTTTTGACAGATATTACAGAAGATCATTATTTCTTACCACACCAAGAAGCAACAGCAAAACCAGAGAATGGGGATTTGATCAGATTGACATTAAATTCAGGAGGCCAAAACCATTTTTGTTTTTTTAGGCTGAGGGAAGACATCTTCACCTAGTGATAAGGAACTAGAAGACATGAAGACTTTTATTACTCTGAATGTGCTTTGTTTTGTAACTTCAAGCAGATAATTTCACCCCCTCGATGCTCTGTTCCTCTCCTAGTTACTTAAATGTTTTGTCCACTGCAATTATAGTTTTTTAAGGCCCTGATTGTCTCTCATTGTTTGCATTTGATGCTAGTAATATATAAAGTTAATAGGTACCTTGATCCAGATTAGGAATCTTCTTGTGGCCATGGTACCCAAAACCAACCAAGATTCTGTGAAGATGCAACAAGGTTTTCAGTGAAAAAGAGAAAGAGACTTTTCCTTTTTTTGTTGAGGAAGAATAAACTAAATATCAGAAGCATATAGGCAGCTTTATTTAATATTTAATATCTCTGCAGGCAAAAGTAACAGCTCAAATACACATAATGCATTTCAGTTGCTGCTCTGGGGTGATGCTGATAGTCTGTAGCTATCATATCTTCAGATAGAGAAGAGCAGCTTCAGATCAAGTTTAACACAGCTTTACCTAGTGACACTGAACAAGTGCTGGATTGCTTGCTCTGCTGTGTCACTTGTAATGAGTGACTTTAATATCTATGCTAATAAAGCTTGCTGCATCTCCTGTTTAAGCTTGACACAGACCCCAGTGGCAAAGAAGGCACAGGTATCTAAATTAAACTGAATATGTCTTGATTGAAAATGAAGGAAATTATATTAACCAGTCACCTGTGGGTACATGTTACATGCTACCCTGTGCTGAGTTTGCTGGTATGAGTGTCTGGCATACTAATGCATGTCAAGCTTTGACAAAGCAGATAAGGAGCATCTCTGTTACTGAGAGGAGACAGACTGGCGTTCCATCTTAGCAGTTCGCTAAGATCTTTCTTTTGCTACTAGCAATTTGCTTTTCTGCAGACTTTTTGTCTGACATGTCTTGGGATGGGGCTTATCCTATCCTTTTCTACAAGCAGCACTAAAGTTCATGACAGATATAATCCTCAGATAGCATATGAAATTTGTTCCAGCCACAGGCAGAGTACAGTATGGAGGGGGCTTAGAGGTGGCTAGAGTAAGGTAAACCTAGACTTTACTATATCAGAAGGCTTTATTTACATGTAGACAAGTAATTGGGTTATAATACTGTAAGAATTGTATACCAGTGTCTTATATCTTCATAGTGCCATAGTTGGGGTTTTTGACAGTGCCCAGAAGCCTTAATTGCAGAGTGAGATAAAAGCATTGTTTTAGTTCTAAAATACAGCATAAGGCCAGCATATGCAGGTGGCCAAGGAGACAAGACACACAGAAGGATAAATACTCTAATTGTCTTTTCTAGCCATGGAATTCATCCTCTGCCTAATATTTTTCCTGCCATAATTTCTATATTTGTAAAGAACTGAATTTATTTTTCCAATACAGTGTTACAAAACCACAAAAAAAAGTAATGATGGAATGGATTGGGACATATATTATATCCCAAACTTTTCACCAGTTGAAGCTCACCAGCTACATTTTGCACTGAGCAGAGCTGCTCCTGGAATAGAGACCTCAACAGAGTGAAATGGTTCAAATCGAAGTATGAGGCTGTGTAAACCTATTTTTTACTCTATCTTGTTCATGTTGTTATCACTTAAGTGGGATTAGTTGGGCTTAAAGTGAGTATTGGAGTAACATCTTGGAAGGGCAATGATTTAGAATGCTGCTGCATTTTAAATAGGGCAGACCAGTGCCAAGATAGAAAAGGCAGACATCAGAATCTACTTCAAACAGACATAGCAAAGGTTCTCAGGCAAAGCAAATCTAGTACACATTCACACTCTTACCAGTAGCTAGAAGAAAATTAGTCTCTTCACTATGGCATAGAAAGAAATATTGATTTCTAGCTCCTTCTCTATTGTTATTCACTCATAAACTTTAGAAAGAATGAGAAAAATCTTGCTCAATTATGTAGAAGAAGTGGTGAAGCATGGCATTCTTATGGAATTTCTTTAGTTCTCTGCTACCTTTATCCTATCTCTTGTGGCATAACTTCACAACCCACAGCATATTCATTTTCTTTAGGAACACTGCTGCATTTCAAAAAAGTAATAGGAAAAGAGTAAGGGAAGATTTATTTTTATTAGTTACCCAGGAATTGTTCTTGAGACATTCTGATCCTTCAAAGCAGGACATTTTAGTGTTTATTATAATACAGTATGTAGTTCAATTTTTCTAGATTGAAATCTATAAACTAATATAATTGGCAAAACCAATTAATTATGGAATTTTTCCAAAAAACTTGGCTATATTTGAATTCAGATACTAATGTTATAAAACCTCATAGAAAATCTTACCAGGAAGGAGAAAGTCACAGGAAATTAGTTAAGTTGAAAGTATAGAACAAAAAGAACATAAAGATTTCTGGAATGATCAGGGTAATGTAGTATGTCCTCATGAGGAAACCAACATCCAATGCAAATTGTAATTGTACACTTAATAGATGACTTATCATAGGTACATTCTTTATTAAACCTCCAATTTATGACTTTAGTTGTTTCTTACAAATTATTGTTCAGACTTGCTTCTGAACAGATGAAAACCATCTTTTAAATACTTTGAAGTATTCTAAGTTGATATAAACAATTTGCAGTGTAAAATGATTAAGATATGATTCAGAATCAAAATAGACTTTTAAATGAGAATCAGGTTTAGAAATTATCTTTGTCCTGCGTTTATCTCTGTGTATTTTTGCCAGAACAAGAAATTTCAACTTTTTATTCTGTGTTGCAAAAAGTGATTGCAATTCTTTTAATATTTATTCAATTTCCTTATTTTCCAGTTTTCCTGAACTTTGTATAGCCCTGCTCATTTACACAGAATCCCAGAATCACTGAGGTTGAAAAAGACCTCCAAAGTCATCAAATCCAACCTGTGATTGATCCCCACCTTGTAAAGCAGACAAGAGTACTGAGTACCATGTCCAGTCCCTCCTTGGACACCTCTGGGTATGGGGACTCTACTATCTTCCTGTGCAGCCCTTTCCAGTTCCTGACCACCCTTTCCATGATAAAATTCCTCCTGATGTCCAACCTAACATAAAGGAGAGAGGCACCCCCAGTCAGCTTTCAACGCAATTTTTTCTGAAGAAGCCTTCTAAAAAGTTTGCTTTTCAGTAGATACTAGGTCTTCAATCAAATGGAGGCCCATGATTTTTTTGTTAGACCAAGAGCTCATTTGAATTAGAATGTCTGCCAGGATATTTGCATAGGGTTAAACTGGAAACTAATGCAAGGAGGGTTCAGAGATTTAAAGAGTCTGAGCTCTGGCAATAGTCTGTGTCTTCTTGCTGAGTTTACTCATTTCACACTGACTGAAAATCCTCATTATTTCACTTAGAATAAGGTTGTATCCATGGGTTATCTTACCCCATGATAATTTAGTCCATATTAAATTATTTGGTTCTCAGTCTTATTTGACATATGTAAACGAGATATATATAAATGAGAATCTTCAGACACAATTCTGCCCACAAAATACCTTATATTGAGGCCACATTAATAGCTAGATAAAAAACTTGATTTTCTTCATCAAAATCTGATTAATTTTTATACATATTTTTCTTAACATTAGGAACAAAACACTTCTCCAAAGTGGTCTGAACTTACCTTCATATGTTGTTATAGTCTGAACACACTAACTCGTAAACAGGTTTATAAACATGTTCTGTAATTCATTAAATTACATTAGGCTAGAATCCCCTGGGGTCAGAATAAGAAAAGTGAATAGAGAGGACTGCCTAGCTGAAAAGCAGTGAAAGCAGGCACACTTGGATAATGCCTATTTCTGTAATAAAATTTTCTTCTAAACTCTGTTGCTTACGTAGTGAAATTCTTGGTTTAGGGCATGGGGGAAGTGAATAGAGTGAGAGCAAACTCAGGGGAATGTTCTCTTTAATAAAACAAATAACATCAGTATTTCTTGTACCTTGTCTCTCTTCCTTTGAGTACTTAGAGGTATTAACAGCCATCTAGCCCATCATATTTACAATAGTACATTTTGCTGCAGTGATTGAATTTTTTCAATTTCCCTGTCTTTGTAATCTATTTCAGGATGCATTTGTGTCTGTTTCACACTGCAAATATCACATTTATCACATTTAGCATCACAATGGAAAACAAGAGTACAGATTAAATTCTGGAAAGATACCAAACACAGGTCAGGAGTACTGACAAAATAGGAGAGCCAGATTTAATATTCTCTAGTGATTTACAAGTGTTTACGGAGCCTACCCAGTTTCCTGACCCCATGTAATCAGCTGCTCTCATGATCAGAAGGACTTATTGGAACACAGTAGAACATGCTGGGTGAATATTTGTTTTTCAGCATAGAAGAGGGACACCTGTTTGGAAGGGACTCTGACGACAGGATGCAGGATGTGATTCCAAAAAATTGTTTCTTGACAGCTTAGCTGTACTTAATTTCAGTAATAAAGAAAGATGGCCAATACTATCTGAATAGCTCTTGACATTAAAGTCATTCGTAGATGAGATTTTGATTCTATTCTTGTTTCTGTTGATCATTTGACACTATAAGATAGCAATTTCAGAAATAATTGTCTGAGTGATGTATCTTGTGAAACCTTTTCTTTTTTTTCATCTTTTCTTGATGGAAAATTGAGTTGTAGTATCTTTAATCCTGTTTTCAATTAAAACATAACCACATAAAAATGGTTATGTGGTTAAAAAGCATGGATGTGGTAAATAGTACAGTAACTCCAAAATGTGGGGATTAAACAAGATATATGGTGTAAATTGAAGAGGGTCGAGTAAAAGGTGTTTCAAAGACTTTTGGTGCTGCCAGCAGTCTCAGCAGAGTATGGCAACAGAGAGACTGATAGCAAAGCTACATCAGACATGTTTTTATTTTCTCTTTTTAAAGGAAAAGTGTTTTTTCCAGTTCACTGCCTAGAGGTGTAAAATATCCCTCCTGTAAATACAGGTTGTTTAGAGTAGTTATTACCTATGTTCCTGCTGAGTAACTGCATTAAGATGTTTACGTGTTTGCTTGTTTTGAGTTGTTATACACCTGGAATTTTATTTTCTGTAGTTGCAGCCATTGTATTATCTCATGATTGTGCCTGTGTCAGCTTTAATTGTGTTGGGATCTGGAGCCAGCCTTGTGTGATGTATCCTGAGCAAGGTGCATTTAGTTCTTTTTCCTGGGCTTTGCATCAACCTCTCCATTCCTCATTCTGTGCTTCCATAAAAACATACCCATCTGTGTTGTACTGAATGACAGCAAATGTAATCTTGAGAATCATAACACATCTCTTACAGCTGATCTATCATTCGCATACAACTCTTTTAAGTCACTAATTTCTGGTAGTCCAGGGACCAACCTTTTTCATGGGCTTTCTATAGTTTATTAACACTGTTCAGAGAATACTTTTCTACTGCTTAAGTGCTCGGAAAATGGTTTAATATCATAGGTATCTGTTAATCCAATTTTTTTTTTTTTCATATTTTGTCCTTCTGTGAATTGGTGCAAGGGAAATTGCTACAGGAATTTTACTTCTGGGATTCTGTATTATTTTCACATCAGACCTTTGTCATTCTTTGGTCTTGCACTGCAGACTTCTCAGTATGGAGGACATCAGGCTGTCAGGAATGTTCTCTAAGGAACAATGATCTGCTCCAGTTTGCACTCAGTGTTCAAGCAAGACGTACGGTGTATACTCATGAGACTTCTGTAACTGTGGCAAATACTACGTTTTTTCCTCTTAGTTTAATTTCATTTCACTACTATAATTGATATTGAGGTCAGATGGCCTCTGTCCTGCAACAACTCTTGTGTTGCTTTATCGTCATCTGATTTTAAAGTGACAGTCCTGTTGAGGGGGAACCAAATTCATGCTACACTTTTTCTTTCTTGTGCTTTTTAAACTCTTCAGCAACATCATCTAATTTATCTAATCTCAGAACTGATCTTGGTTAAGTCACATCTGTCATGCATGTTAATTCTTTTTTGAGAAAAGGTTTCAAATTTTCTGCATGTTTCACTTCATTCAGGTCAAATCTGATGCCTCCTGGTTTTAGTAGGTTGTTGCTGACACCTTTTGTGAAAAATCCTTTCTTAGGATTTTTCCTGCTGGAGCTGAGAAGTTTCAGCAACAAATGTAAACAATTATTATCTGCTGCTGAGGAATGCAACAGGTTCACCTGTGATTGGTCTCCTGTAGATGTTTGGATTTACTGACCACTCATGGTGGAGCTGCTATCGCTCTCTGCCGAGAGACAGATCTTTTTTTTCATTCTTGTTATTCTATTCTTAGCATAGCCAGCTTCTGAGGAAGCTCCTTCCTTTCTATTCCTATGTAGTATAGTTATAATGTTATATATATATCGTAAGATAATAAAATCAAGCCTTCTGATCATGGAATCAAGATTCTCGTCTCTTCCTCCATCTGAAAACCCCTGTGACCACCATAACAGTAGGTGACCAGTGGGACTAGCTCAACACAAACTTCCAGCCTGCTATGAGTCACCCTCTGTCTCTGCTGCTGGTGGATAGTACAATCAGATTTCTATCATCCATGCTGTTTAATGCAAGAAAGACCCCAGCAACAGTTTCAATACCTGTTAGTTAATACTATAGTTATTACCCCTTATTTTTTTTACTATCTCTTGTGCATAAGCTATACAGAGGACACTAAAGAAAGCAACCATTTTCCTATTGAGAGTATGTACGAGCTGCACTGATCACATGGAGCATGCAGGACATGAATGTATTGCCTGCCAAAATGTAAAGTGGGTAATCTACACCAGTGCTGCATCTCATCAGCTGACATGTGTGGTCCACACCAACTGCCTCCTAACTTCTCAGTTTTATCACATGTGCTGCTTTGGACACTGTCTTTAAGTACAATCTTTGCAGCATACTCACTGCTGTTTATCTACTCGCAAACCCACCCATTCTGCAATGTATTGAATGGAAGACATCTTACATCTTCAAGGAAATCAGGAATTCCTATATCTTCTCTTTTGGGAGACATATTTTTGTGGATCTGTGACAGTCTCTACTTTAGTCCTCCTATTTGGAACATTTTTTTTTTTTTAGTCGAAATCAATTTAAATTAAACTAATAGGATAAACAATCTCTGTCTCTATGGATATCACATATAGTAACAGTCTAGTGTAGTCTAGTGTTCCCACTAGGATTTAAAACATTTTGCAAAGAATATAGAGATTATTTCCTACTTCATTACAGTCATATAATAGAGGATTGGTTTAAAAAACACTACCAGGAGAAAGGGTTGGGAAACCTTTTAGAAGCATGCTTTTTATCCATTTATTTTGCCTAGAGTCCACTCCGACAGTAAGCATCAAAAAAAAAAGAACTGGAAGGAAAAAGTCTGGTGGGGTGTTTTTATATCAGATTGTTGAATTTTTTAAAATAGTTTCTTAAATCATATGGTGAGGTACAAACTGGCTCACTTCTATGCTTTCAGTGAAAAAAATAGAGATGGTATTTTAAAAAAACCTCTGAGTAAAGGAGCTATTTCTGTTAAAGCTTCCTCTCTAAGGTAATTTTTCTATGGACAAAAAGCTATACTGCCTTTAGCAGAAAGTTTTATTTGTTAGCACAACAACATCTTTTGCTCTATATAGTTTCAACAGATCTTCTATATTTTTATAGAACATAATACTCTATGGCAGAGAAAACACTCCTCTTGGAACCTATGATCAGAAATTTCTATTTAAATGTAATTTTTTTCCGATGGACTTCTCCCCAAAATTCTGTTTATAGATATGGTCATATATATTCAACTATGTAGGAAGAAACAAGGATGGTGTGTGTTTATTTTTCTACGTATACTTGAAAAAATGAGGTTGAATCTCCACATAAAAACTTTTTGTGCTACTGGTAATGTCAGTAATGTGTTCCCTAATATAATACAGATGTTTTCAAATATTTGTTTTGAACTTTCAAATATGGAGTATGTTATCTGAGCGCACATAGCAGAAATTTTTTTTTCTGTGAACCAAAGCATTCAAAAAAATGCCTAACTCACTTTCATGCATTCAAGTGAATGAGAAAAGAAACACAGGGAAAAAAAATTCTTTCAGACAACAGAATTATAACAAAACTAATAAGTATGAGATTACAGAGAAGATCAGAACATAATTAACAGGAGAAATAATTTGAATTTTCTCGTGTAGTATTATGAAGGTACAAAAGTCAGAGATCAAGTGAGAAATAGCTATGCAAAGCAATTGAAAACCTAATGGCCATTCTCTATGTCTTGTAGAGATAGAAAGGAGAGAGAAGAATAACAATTTAAAGCTGCAGCTGTGATTACTGAACATACTGGTGCTAATTCTGGAGAGAGGCTGGCTGATATATTTGGGGGTTTTTACCCCCTTGGCTTTTATATTTCCTTAAGGAATTTCCTTGTTTTGTTTCCACAACATGGCTGTGGATCAGATTAAGGTGACCTAAAAAAGTAGAAACTGCTCTTTGTTGTTTCTTTTATACCAGGGAGTTGAGTAGCCAGCAAATGACAATAATGTTTACTTGTGAATTTTCCTGCAGTGTCTGTATGGTTTTAATTTTGCTCCATTTCCTTCATTATATCACATTGCATTCATGCATTTAAATTACCTCCTGCAGAAGACTCTTTTTTAGGTGATTAGAAATAGTTGGCCTTCCTCAGAGGCACCACAACTGACATATTCTGTATTAGACCATTCAATGACAGAAAAAGATAACATTTTCTGCATCTATAAAGACCCTGTTTTGCAAAGACTATTTTGGGCATGTTGAGTTTAAATATATACAGCTGGGAAAAACAATAAGTAGGGAAATATTCAATGCAAAAACGCTCTAGGTTGTGTCATACCTTCATTACAGCATCCTTAACTGGTTTTCATATGTGCAAAGCATTTTTTTTTCTACTGAATCAGGTGCTCAAACAGGAAAATTATACATATTAGCTTCCTGTGTGCAACATTTTTGGCTTCAGTATGTTAGGTGTATCCATTGCCATTTTTAATGCAAGGTATTTAAGTCTCAAATTTTACAGACTAATACAGTCTAAAATATGTTAGGGTCACACCAATGCATTCATTATTTATTCCTTCTTGAACCATTTTCTTCCAAAGAAAACAAATAATTTCATTTCTTTGTATCATTAACAGCTTCAAAATGACCACTCATATACATAGTTTTACTGTACTAGAAATTTTGAATTATTACAATTAAAAATAACTTAACAGAACAAATGAATGAATTTTCCCATTTCTTAAAGCTATTCTTGAGTATAAAATTCATATTAACAAGCTAATAATCACAATATTTCTTTATCTTTTGTCTTTTTCTGTTAAATGGCAGCAGTGAAGTCTATGCCCTAACAGCAGGTGTCGTCTTTCCTTTCAATGACCATTCAAATTGTAGCCTAATTGAAGTATTCATCTGTCAAAATACTTTCTGCTCTATAGTTGTTGTCAGATTTCTAAAAAAAAGTGCTAGTAAAATGTGTAATGGCTAAACATGGAATTTTTTTTTTCCATTTTAAAAAGCATTTAATTTTATTTTGTATGCGACTGCATTGAATAGTTTCTTTACATAATAGTGGTGAGGAGCAAAGACAATGATTTTTTTTTCCTTTTTGTTAGTGATAGTGTCACAAATTGAAATTCTGAGACAATAATCAGAGACAATATGAAATTCTTCCCTGGGCCTGATTCAAATCTCTGAACAATATTGTTAGTTGTGTGCAGCAACACCCAGGAATAATAAAACAAATCCTTGAAATTATTCCTGTAGTGAATGGCTATAATAAAGGTATTCTATTTTCATACTGGAATGTAAATGCTCTGGAAAGTAGCCAGAATCGTTACCAGATTCAAGAGTTAATTACAACTGGTCTTATAGTATGGCTTTAAAAAGTAAAATAACATAGACTTATGTTTTTCATAAATTATGTGTGGTGGTTTTAACATCAGCTGGAAATTAAACTCCAAATATGCCACTTCTCTTCCCTACCCCTTGCCATAAGGGGAAAGTTATAAAAGCATAGATTATGGGTTGAAATAATTATTTACTGAAAGCACAAAGTAATGGAAGATATGCACAGTACCAATATTAATAACCAAAGTGTACAAAAAATGAAGGTGTTTTACCCACAGAAAGATGTTCACTGCCTCAGCTTGAATAATTAGAGAATTAGGAAATTTATCATGTGATTCCCATAGTAAGAAGCTTCTCTTAATTTTGATAATTCATTGCAACTTGCATTTATATTGCAGATTTTAGTTTTTATCCACTCATCTCTAGTAAGAAACAATTTCATTTTGGAAAGTGTTCACAAGAGTACACTGGCTGTTTTTATATTGATACTGTTTTGTTTTCAGCTTTTATTTTTCAGGTATGCCTCTCCTGAATATCGTTTCAAACATAGTATAGCAAATCACATCAATAACGAGCTAATTCTTGTGCAGCATACAACTGACTTGGTTCACACAAATATTTTCTGTCTAGTCACACAAAACAGTTTCACAAAGATTTGAGGCTTGCATACTCAACTTCCTACTCCATATAAGTTTCAGGGAGTTTTTTGGGGTTTCCATAAGCTCTGTTTTAAGTCTCTTACTAACTGATTTGCATGAGCACTTTACTGCCTCACTGTCCATGAGTATATTTATTTTGTGAACAAGATAAAAATGGGCCATAAACCTTCCATTGCTCTAGTTAACTTAGAGCATCTGCTCTAGTAATAAGCACTTGGTTGGGTAACTTTGACATCTGTGAATCTCTCAGTTGATAGACTTGCCCTTACTGAGTATGCCAGCAGAGATGATGAAAATAGTATTAGACCTATTTCACACACATTTTTTTAATAGTCCTATATACCTTTGCCAAAGTTGAATCTGGCTGTGTGGCTTCAATGCACTTTTTTGCTTATTTTTACAGCTCTAAGTTTTATTTTGTAGCACCTACCAAAACCCACCGTATACTTCTGATGCTTTCATGAAAAGATAAAAGATATAAAGAATATATTTGCTAGTGATATGTAGGTTTTAAGGAACTGGAATACAAGGAGACTTTGACAGGGAGCTGAACAGCAGCTCTCTTTAATTATGTATTATGCTCCTGGTGAACGTGAGTGCCAAATAGTTTGTAGCACCATACTGACAAGTATGACTTGAAAGACTACATGTCTGTAATGAAAAAAACAGAGTGGAAGTTCATGATTTTCAATCAAAACTCACAGGATTTAGGGACCGTTTCAGAGAACTATGATTTTTGTCCAGAAAATATGCAGAAAAGAACCAGTGTAAGTAATAAAGCTTTATCCCCTGTCAGAACTCTATGTTTGTTTTGATAATATCATGTCTCATTTCTCTACAAACATTTGCAAACCAGTCTGAAAAGAAGAAAAAAAAGACAAGCTGTATTACAACTGTCTTGTCTGGGAATTTTTATTTTTCCCTGAGACAAAGATCTTCTTCTCCATCTACTTTTGAATCAGTGAAGTGTGTAGATATGTAATCTTTGATTACAGCTATCATTGAAATATGTGTATGTGTACATGTGTTTTTGAGTGAGTTTGGGGGAGTTATGTATATTCCCACCTATACTTGTCTTCGTAAGTTTATGTAGAAATATACAATTCCAACTTCCACATTGAACCAAATCAATTCACAATATTTTGATTTGTGATCTCCAGGTAAAATACCCATTCTCTGCAACTAATTTTTAATAATATATTTCATCCTCTGGTTAGTTTCTCTTTGAATTTTTTACCTTAAGGCAGAGGATTCAGCTCTCAGACTGACATGCTCTGAGCCTAATACCAATGTAATCTTCTTTAATTCCATGAGAATTAAAGTTCTTGTTCTACAATTAATTCAAGTTTTGCATGGTCTTGCTGCTTGTCTTACAAGTTAAAGTCCAACCATTTGCAAACAGGATACCAACAAAATGTAAAATGCAATCTGGTTTTTGTGAGTATCATCCCATTTTAAGTTTTTTACTCAGTTTAATCAAGCTGAGTATTGTGGTGACAGGGAGCAGATATCAAAACTTAGTGGATTTTGACAAGTTTAGATAGCCAGCTTACTTTGTTTCTTCCATTAGATGGCTTATCTCAGGGAAGAATAATCCACCAGCTATATTTTTAAAGGATATGATGTGAATTTAATGCATGGAAAGGTTGAGATGGAACAAACACCTCTGGGAGTGAAGCCAACATGTCTGACTTTGAAGTTGTATATATCAACATGTCCTAAAAGGAATTTAAAAGCAGCTGGGTTGTGGGGACAGTGCCTCTCTTTGTCTTTTATCATTCCTGAAGCTCTCTACCTGAGGTTTTCATATCTTGGGTTCTAAATACAAAACTATTATGTGAAAGGTCCTCTGACATGCTTTTAAGAAATTATTCTCCAAAATTTGTGGTCAGAGTTCAATTGATTAAGTATGTTCAAGGAAGATGTTGAAGGGTACATTTTAATGGACTTGCTTTTGAAGATGAATATCAAAATAGGCATTCACTGTGTCTATTATTCAAAAGCTGCCTAAAAATTAAATTTTGGAGGTGTCTCATTATTTGTCAAACTGCTACTAAAAACTACTGAAATCAGTAGAGAAAAACAGACCTTTCAGAGTTGTACTCCCTCTCAGCCACAAGGAATTCTACAAGCAAAACCACAGTAACCCAATGGAAATTGTGTTTTTTTTCTCCATTAACTCCAGACAACTGAAGTAGACTAGACAACACTGAAATTTTTGAGTAGACAAGATTAATTTCAATTTTTGAGTAGACAAGATTAATTAATCCATCCAGTAGTCATGTATACCATGGAAGAATTTGGTTCTAGGTTTTTAATCACAGCAAGATTTTAATGTTGTCTCTCTGACTTTTCCTGAGAAACAGACATATACACTTTTAAACTGATAAGTAATTGCCATCATCTGTAACTTGAAAATCCTCTATATTCAAACCCAAGCAAACAAGCCTACTCCACCTAAATGATTATCATAAGTTCAATAATTTAATGGTAGTAAATAAAAACACCAGATTCAATTAAAATTAGAAATGAAGAAGAAATAAGGAAATTGATTACTGATTTCATGCACAAATACTGTCAGACAGACTCATATATTGTTTCACTCTAAGGAAGCAAATGCCAATATACTAACTTTATTCTACATTAAAGTTTTTGGGGTTTTTTGTTTGTTTTTTGCACACACACTAGCCTAATGCATTTCGTGTAATGCACAAAATCATACACAATGTAGCAGTTAGAATGGAAGTATTATTACACAATAAATGCATTTTTTGCTAGCCATTTAAGAAAAGTAAATTATTACAAGAAGCAATTGCTTATCATATAGTCAACTGACAGAGTACACACTCAGGAATTATCCCTTTAATTAAAGGTATTAATTCACCCATATGGGAACTTTCACATTCTTTTATCATCAGGACTTCCAAAGCAATATTATCAATATAATTTTAAACTCTGTTAAAATGTTTCAGTTTAGCCTTTTCATGCATTACTAAATGTGCCAATATTATATTTATGCATAATATACTATATATGGTGTCATTGATTAGCTCAAATGCTAATCAATGTTTGATCTATACTGATATAGAGTTTGATCTATACTGATCAAAGATCATCTTAATAACACAAAAATCAAATATGACATGAATGAGTTTCATTCTAAAATACAGAGTGATGGGGAAAAAATTACTTCCTGGAGTAATATAGTAGCAGCCTAGTAGCAGGTGTATTTTAAGCTTTAACGTTAGAATTCTATTTTCATGTTTATTTGTACTGTTATCTACAGAGAACTAGAAACAAACAACCAAAAAAAGTAGCTAAATTTAAAGAACTAAGAAGAGAGAAATCTGCAATCTAACCATCAACTTATTCTGCAAGATGTGATCAGTGATACAGAATTGAAATTCTCTAGAACTTCTGAGAACTTGTACATATCATGTTAGAGTATATTTGGGATTTCTCCTTTTTTTATATAGCTGATTTCTCCTATTTAAGAGACTCTTTGTTCTAAATGATCTCATTCTCACAAGTGTCAGAAGAAAGTTAGCTAAAGATTGACATACTGTCAGGGAGGAATGCATTATGTATTCATTTTTCAGCACACAATTAGTTAGAAATACAGCTGCTGGCTAGAACCTACAGTTAAGGCTGCCTTTATATTGCAGAAAGGTATGCTGGCACTCTCAAATAGATGAAGAGTACTATACCACAAAATTCAATTAGAAGCATCAATACATGGGTGATTAAATAAGCTTAAGCCAGCAGCATTCTTTTTTGGGATCCTGTATCATGACAAGTTCAATGAAAGTTTAAATTATTGAAGTGTGTTGATCTGATGAAGCTCACTGAGAGTGTGTACCACTGGGAGGTACTCAGACTGTCTGAATCAGAAAGGGGAAAGGAGAAAAATAAAAAACTGGAAAGAACATGAAGATTTAAATGTATGAGACAAAAGGTGAAGCCTTTTTTGTCAATATGTATTTTTATATTTATCAAGATAGTGATGGTGAGAGAAATCTATATAGGTTTCATCCATATCCTGTTTTAACGATTGATTCATGCATTTTATGATAATTCCATATATTTTTTTCACGTGGAAGGAAATTATTTAAAAAATTCACAGAAGATAAGTAAAAGAAAAACAAAACCACAAAACATCACAAAATGTATAAATGTTCTGCCAAAAAATAAGAATTAAGGTATTTTTCAGCAGGAACATTAGATGTCTTTTGCAAATAACAGTTTGAAAAGAATTTGAGCATGAAAATTGCATGAATATATATTGCTAATAGTTCAGATTTGGTCTGTTTCTAGCTGCTTTTCCTTTGGCCCTACACAAAACACTTTGAGCTGAAATACACCCTGAAATACATCAGGCACCATGAAATAGTAAGATGCATAACCAGGACCTATGTGGAACAAGAACAGAATGCTACTTTTCAAACTGGTCTTCTCAAAAGTTTTTCCTTAAAGTTGATTTTATTTGCATTATTTCATATATTCATGTTTACACCTTTTTCCAATTTTCATTGTGGCACAAACCAAAAAAAAGTCAGTAACTGCCAGATGCAAACACAGCAGACACCATGGGTAGTGTGAGTGTGCCATGTTAGCATTTGACCATTATTCATACAAAGCCAAGCTGGTAAAAAAGCCATACAAGTAAATTCTTGCTCCATTTTATAGCCTATATCTTGGGATAAAGGCCTCTGCTCTAAACAATATCTCTAATTGTACTAGGATCCTACAAGTGACATTAAAGTGAATGAGGATTATTTTGGGATATAACCATATTGACCAAACAATTATCTTATGGAAACAGTGGATAATTACAGCAACTTTCCTTCTTAAATAACTAATTCAGCATTTGAAACATGAGCCTATTTCAGCGTCTTGCCACAAATGACCTCCAAGCTCTCTGAAAGTCTTTTTCCTAGAACCACTTTTGCTTTTACATATGAAAAAAAAATATAAAAAATGTAAATTACATTGTCATTTTCCTGCTGTTTTGCTACATTTTGAAAGAATTTTCTTCTAAAATTGATTACTAATTTTATACTAAAATTCTCTTTTCAGTTACATCTTAAATTTTTTTTTTTCTGGAGTCAGATTACTGAATCATAGAATCATTAAGGCTGGAAAAGACCTCATGACCAAAGATCATGAAGTCCAGCTATTGACACGGACCAAAGCTATGGGAGAAATTCTACAAATTTATTTTTCAATTTTTAGCCTCATTAAGATGAGGCTTATTTGAACTACTAACTCAGGTTTCAAAATTACTCTTTTCAAAGCTCCATATCTTAACATTTTGCTCATTCCTTTTCATTGCTGAGCTGAAAAACCAATTCATTTTTCTACTTACTGAAGTTAACAAGAAGTTAAAATGTCTGATTCATCTGAAATGCAGGCTTCTGAAATTCTGAAATACAGTTTTAGGATCCTAAAGTAACCTTTGACAATTTTTCCTACATAGATAGAGGCTCTACAAGAAGATGTGGAACTTGAAAGTACAAATAAATTGGTTTTCTTTTTGGCTAGCATGCACAAGAAAAGAAAGCAACCAGAGCTGGTTAGCTACCAGCTGAAGCATGAATATTCTCACCCCCCCAGACCCAAAAAGTCTTTGTTGGTTCAGACAGCCCTTAGGGATGAGAAATGTGATTTTTGTTGTGCCTTGAAGTTGGCTCATCCTCAGTGTTGCTGAGTTGCAACCTTCTGATTCTGTTTTTCTCACGTCGGTATTTCTCCTCCAGAATCCTTAGCTACCCTCTATGACAACCTCAACAATTACACTTATCTGTTATGAGCTTTGACAGCCTAACAAAACTGAAGCAGCACCTGGCTCACAGAAACACCAGGCTGAAGGCTACATTAATAACCTTAAGCTGGTTGGAAGATAAACTGAGTATCCATCCTAGCTACAGGTTTAAATTAAATGGCGATTTGGTTGCAGGAGGGGTGTGGAGGAACAGCAAATTGGGTCCTGCTAGGAGGAAGTCTAATTGCTATTCAAGCCTCTTAGTTTCTGTGTGCATTTCCAGTAGCCAGCAGGGCTCCTAGGAGAATATGTTTGCCATTTCTGATGGGGATATCCCAGCTTCCCATTTGCACTGGACATTTGTCTATAACCATGTAAATCTCTTCCTGCATAAACACAGATGCAATAATGTAGGTTAAAAGTTTTGCAGATTTTATTTTAAACATTTTATTTATGTTTTTATATAGGTGCAATATTTATTTCCATAAATTGATATTGTGACAAAAAATATTATTTCTGAAATTTGGAAAAACAAATCTGGTTACTAAAATTCAAAACTATTTCTTGAGAAGAACCCATACCTTTCCCTACCAGAGTCTGAACTTTATGCACTGATTTTAGCCAAGAATTATTAGCACAAGCATCTCTGTTTAGTCTTAGAACCAAAAAGGATTGGGTAGACTCTTAGAGCAAGGACTTGTTCAGTGGTTCAAGCAGAAAGTAGTTCAGACTGAAAAGGGAGATCTGCTTCATCATATCTTGTGTTGTCTTGAGAAACTCCTCTGTCGATTTTCTTTTATAAAATTTCCCACTTAGAAAGGAACTTTGAAATGCTCCAGTTTGTCATAAACTGAAACTGCATTCTCTAACATGCTCTGCCTTTAATAGGTTCTATATTTGTATGCTGACAGATCTATTTTCTTACAATGTCTTCATAATAATTTTTGGCATTATAAACATGATAATGACATTGATTTGATGAGAGATGTGGAAAATAAAGGCAGGTATGGAATATACAAATTAAGGAAGACTAAATCCTATATATTGATGCCATTTACATTAACATTTTCATCCTTTCAGATAGAAATAGGTATTTTAAGATTTCCATGGAAAATTTAGCTTTCTGATTAACTGTTACAAGTAATGAGAAAGTGAACCAGCTCACACCAAGGAACACAAATCAAATATCCTAGTTTGTTCAATTACTAGAAACATACCATAAAAATATTATATTTGTGCTTGTATGGCTATATTAATAGATATACATATCTATAAAATAGATTTTATAATGAGGTTCAAAGTGTTTTCTGATTAGTACCTGACGATAAGATCTTTGATCATAGTTTTAAGGAGAATATTTTAATTATGTATATAGTTGTGTTTAATTGCAATTTCTAAACTGTTATTTCTTTATCTTCATAATAGATAAATTAATTAATATTTCTATTATGACATCTTCCCACAGAATTTCCAAACACTGAAAAAGGGAAATAGATAACATAACTAGGATTTTGAAGCTTTGAAATGTCATTTAAATAGACAATTGTTTTAGTAATAAAATAATTATTTGCTTACATATATAGATATATTAAAATATATGTATATTTAGATACAGATATACAGGCACATAAATTGAACACATATCTTTGTAAGTAAGTTTTTTGTTTCTTTTTTAAAATCCCCTTGTGTCTCAAAGAAGTTTTGAAGATAAAAGTTACTTCCTTATTTCTTCCTTCATGCATGTTTAATCTATTTCTTGACAATGTTCATCCTTCATCAACTTTTTTCCATCCATTTTCTAGCTGTTTTACCTGGTGATATTGCTAGGAAATAATGAAGTCAGTGTTTCTTGTCAATGTAAGCTAGAAGTGCCTGACGTGCACTTGCAATTGCTGCTAGTGCCTATTAATGGCCTCATGTGTTCCAGTAGTTTAAAAATTAGGGAGGGCAACTTCGTACCATGGGATTCCGCGGATTAAATGGCTGAGAAATAAATGAATGTGATTAAATCCAACATCATTGATGTCTGAATCTATTTCTGGCCACCAACATGCCAATACTTTGTCTGCCACAGTAAATTTTGTGGACTGTAGCAGTGGGTAGGGCAATATGGTATAACCCTTTGTTATTTTTTCATGGTGTCTGATATATCCATGTAATCTATCCAACTCATCTGTTCTGTAATCCTTTACAAATTCATGAGTATCCATGTACATCTATATGCTTTGATGCTACATAGCAGGGAGACAGGTAGCTTAGCTAATGAATCATTTGGTCATGGGATAAAAAGATATCTACATTCAAAAAGCAGAAGAACTAATCCTCTGAGATACCAATATAAAAAGAAGCTGAGGATGTATCTCTTTCTTCATATGCAATTTGTTCTGTAACATGATACTGCATAAATCTGAAATGAGGAAGTAATGCTCAAATTGCAATCATTTATTAACAATTCAAAGAGAAAAAAAAATTCCAACAGTCAGACAAGTCTTGGTAGTATGTTTCAAAAATACTGTAAACTAATGAGTTGTTGTCCTTTCTGTGAATTGAACTGCTTTTTCTAAGATCTATTGGTCTTTCTGGAAATGGATGTAAATTATTTATAGTTGAATGACCTGGACATGTCGTGCCTGAGTTGGCTGCTGATGCTGCCTCTGCCATGACTGAACCTGAGTCTGAGTAGTCTTGTGCAGTTTATCTAATTGTATAGCGGATATTTTTGCTTTGTCATCTTTGAGAAGTATCTCAAATGAAAGAAGGAAGCAACTGGTCATACACATACCCCCCCAAGTTACAAGATTGGCACCAGTGACCACCCTGCTGATACCCAGAACTTGGATTGTACAAAGGTGGTACTCCCAGAAGAACGATTCAGGGACCAAACCCACCAGTAAGAAGCACAGGGAGAAGAAGGACCAACAGGATGCCACTGGCTCCACAGGTGATGACTGTCTTCTATTAGATCTCTCTCTCCTTCTCTCCTCTCTCCCCCTCTTTCCTATTTCTTTCTCTCTACCTCAAATTTACTGTTAAATAAAATCCATACTATTGATTTTGGTATATGGTCTTGTTTGCACTTTAATTCAGGAAGAGGCATCTATTATAATCAGATCTTAACAGCTTCTACTGGTAAAACTGCAACCTGTGGTGCTGGGAAGATTAGTTCATTGGCAAATGAGGTTGATGCTGTCACTATAGAGTTTCTTCTAAAAAATTCTTACATTGGGAATCAGCTGGTATCAAACTCATGCAAACTAGCCACAAGACTCCCTTTACTTGTTATCTAGCCATTACATGAGCAGAAAGCATTTAAAAAAAATGAAAATCAAACAACTTTTTAAATTCTGCAGCTACTGTCAGGCAAAATAAAGTAAAAGAGAATCCTTGTTTGCAGCCAAGTCCCAACACCTACAATCAATATGCATTGTTGTTTGGAACAAAATGTCTGTCTTCCTAATCAGCTTTCTCTTTCAACTGAGGTTAGCCATTCAAAGGATTCCTCATGCATTTTTAGCTTGCTATGCAAAGGATGAGAATTGCTTATTTATGGTTGCGTGGCATTGGGAAGTCACTGATAGTGGTGATAGTGGTGATAGTCCATCAAGAAAGTAGATGTAGCTTATGCATGAAGTGAGCTCTGAATGCTGTCTCACTACTTGTAGTTAAAAAGAATAATGCATAACTGAAGATACTAGAGGGGCAAGCAACCTTAATGAACTTAGACATACTGTCACACTGAAGTGGTCATAGGCTGCTAATTATCAATGGTTATTTCTATAGCTGTATGCATCCAGAACTTATAATGCATCATGTAAGTTACTCCTCACCTTTTCCAAAAGCTCTTCAGAGACGATAAGGGGCTCAGCCTTTGGAGTTCAGTTTTCACAAAGTGTTTGCTCCTAAGCAGCAGGTTTGAAAATATTGGCAAAGAACTGCTCTTCAGTGTATTTTCATGTTAAATAAATGCTCTTATTGGAAATAAATGCCTCATTTCCAGTTTAATTTTTCTGTCCCTTATCTTCAGTCTCAGAAATTATGGGAGAGTATAGGGTATGAGAAACTCCCAGAATACTTTTACAGCTACTATGGAAACACATGCTTTCTTCCTGTTTTCCTTTAGTTTTTTCACATCAAATTAGTAGTATGATTTGAATCAATGAAAAAACTGCTCTGTCTATTGTTCAGGATTATTCTTTAGCCACTGACCCCCACATACAGCTCTTCCCTCCTTACAGGCATGCATACTTTCTTCCCACATTCTCAGTAGTTTTAGGGCAAGCAGAGGATATCACTAGATATGTCTAACCACTGGCACATACTGTAATCCCACAGAGAAAGCAGTCCTGATCAGTGAGTGTTGAGGTCCAGCAGCTCATTAGCCTGTGCCTCATTTCTCGAGGTTTGAAGTCAGAAGAACTGAGCAGCTGATCAGTAGCCACAGATATGCAAATCTGTGGGAAACCCAGGCTGGAGTGTCTACTTGCTGCCTTTCCAAATGTGGTCCTATGAGCAATAGGATAAGTGAAATGCAGAATAGTCCCTCTCTGAGGCCAAAGCCAAAACTCCCAGTGACTTCCCAGAACATAATCTTTTTGAGACAGTGACAGATTATCTTACAGCAAAAAATCCTACTCTGTCAGATTAAAAGAAAAAAGGAGCTTTGGAAGTTTCAGATCAAATGAAATAACACAACACAAAGAACTTTCTGAATAGGAAAGGTCAGTGAACCTATATTCTGCAGCTGTTCTTTAATTCTGTACTGTGAAGAGCTCTTCAGGTCATGCAAAACTGGTCACACAAAGTTCCATGTTGCACACAGAGTGAGGAAAGAAGTATTTTCAGACAGCTACAAACATCACTGTCATCTCTCAGTAGATGCTCTCTCTTAACTGGAAAATATAGTCTGTACTGGTGGATAAGCCAACGTTTAAAAGTTCTTTAAATTATTGTTGTAAACCACTGAAGCCAAACTTTCTTCTTTATAGGAAAGCACTCTTCCATGAATGATTTGTGATTCAGTGCTGAGGAAGCTCATATGCAAAACTGTATCACTTAATTCACTACCACAGTGTAGGAGAGGGGAGAAGAAAAGAGAAAAATATTTTTAAATCAGTGACAATGTTAAAAAACGTATTTATCTGGGGGAAGAGAAGCATTATTGTACAACTGTTTATTGAATTTGTTGTTTATCCTTTGAGCAGTGCTGACAATTAAAACAGATGTATAATGAATATTATTGAAAATGAGGATTGAAATTGGGATAGTTCTTATGAAATTAATGGTTCTGGGTCAGTTACAACTATAAAAAAGTTTATCTTTAAGCTTTAAAACAATTTCACCACATTTTACGATTTTACTATACAATACAATCTTTGTCTGTCAAACTGACCACATAAAGGTTCAGATCCCAAGTACTATATTTTTCCCTCTGTGCTGTAGTATGTTTTATTGATTTAGAATCATAGAATTATTTTGTTTGGAAGAGACCATTCAAGTCATCAAGTTCAACCAGATAACCCTTAACCAAGTTAACCCTTGGATATCTTTCTGCTGAATTAAATTATTTATCAGCAAATTCTGTTTAAAAATTTTAAACATGTCATTTCAGGAGGAGCTTCATTTCTCTGATTCAGTTTAGCAGGATGGTGTGAATGTATAATCACAAACTCACATATATTAATTTTTTGAGAAACTGCATTATTATCTTATCTGATATCATTCTCTCATCATCAAGAAAAATTATTTCATTAAAGAGCACTTTTCAGGAGGCATCTTAGCCAGTGCAAGGTATTTTCCACTGATGATGTTGCATAAACAATATAATTATATTGATTGTTTAGCTTCACTTAGGATAGATTAAGAACATTTAGGCTTAAAGATTATTCTTCGTCAGACATTTTGTCCAACTCCTGGTTCACATCTGGGCCTTTTCTCACTCTCTGGTGTCTCCAAATGTAGGGGATAGAACATATGTAAATAAAGGTAGTATAGAAAATAATCTTACCCCCTAAAGAGTTGCATCTGAGCTAATTATT
Source organism: Setophaga petechia (assembly GCA_024362935.1). Classification (NCBI taxonomy): domain Eukaryota; kingdom Metazoa; phylum Chordata; class Aves; order Passeriformes; family Parulidae; genus Setophaga; species Setophaga petechia. Next base: position 23,035,506 of record JANCRA010000008.1, read on the forward strand.
AAGGATTAGGAGCAGGCCTGATTTTAACAGGCCATACCTGTAGCCAATAAAGAAGAGTGTTATAAAAGAGTGGATTGGTTGATTGAGGGGAGTTGGAGTCAGCTGGCTACTGGGAGGACAAGGAAAGGTCAGTGTCTAGAGCAGCTGCCAACAAGAACCATCAAGGAGGTATGAAATTCTAGCAATATGGCACTCTTGCAATATAATGATATTATCTAAATATGCAGTTCTTTGTTTAAAAGAGGGACAGCAAAACTGAAATGAGTGTTTCCACAGTTTTCATCAGTATTGTATTCAGAGACAACTTTTAACTTTGCTTGTTTTCTATTTACTGCAGTGGGTTGAGAGTTGATTTTTAGTAAGTTCATGTACTCATGGATAACCTCTAAAGGGACTGCCCAAGGACCAATCTTTCAGAATCTGTGGCAAGCCTATGTGCCTCACCAAAGCTTAAGTAGTGTGATCTGACTTCAATTTTCCCCAAACCAAGAAGGGCTTTACCTTTGTGAATTGCAAGGACTCCGGCTTCTACTTAAATCACAACTCAGCAGTAGAATCTTACTTTTTTTTAAAAAAAATTTATTTGCAAACATTGTATCTCATGAGCAAAATATTAGACAAATTTGCTCACAGTGAGCAGGGCTGAAATTTTCACAAAACCAATACAATATTGTATGCAGCTAGGAGACATGGATTTTCACAAAAGTAGCACCCTTTCCCCATAAAATCTACCAGTTCCTGTCAGCAAAATTTGATAAACAGGGCCTGAAAACCCTGTCTTTGAGGAATCAAGATAGCCCAATGCCAGGTAAGGAGCACAGATACTGAAAGGAAACTAGTTTTAGTTTTGGACTTGAGACCTGACTGCTTCTAGGTGGCACACAGACACCTTCCCATTCAATCCCTAGGTTTGTAGGAATCCGATCTGGGAGCCTCTGTGGTGTATAATCTGCATGTAGAGACAGAGTTTACTAAACTTGAATCCTTTCAAAGTATTGCCTGCTATAGCCTCCTAATCTATCACAAAGGCCTGGTCTCTTTGTTTTCACATTTCTTTTGCAGTTGCCTTTATTTGCCTCATTTTCATATGAAGTGAATATGCTTTGAAATTGTTCATATTTCATTATGTTCTTATTTTGCCCTCATTATGCTATCCTTCTTCTAAACTGTGTATAATCCACACACTTTATCAGGAGATACGTATTTTAAAAACAGATGCCTAAATATAATTTCCTAAATTTCCCTTATTTTCCAATCATTTTGCTGATTTTTGAAATGTTCTAGACAGAAATATCTACCTAACACAAATGTACGCACAATATATACATGTGCAGACATGCATGCTTCATTTCATATATGCATATATGTAAATATTATTTAAGTTGTAAATTTAAAAGGCAAAAACTATATTTAAGTGTCTCTAAATATTTAGTGAGAAAGAAAAATCATTAATTATAACAACATTGTACATAATTCTAACCATATTAAATTTTTTGAGAAAAAATTCACATCAGCTTTGATGAGCATTTTATGCAAGAACTAATCTTTCAGATTTGTGTTCGCATTTGACAAACATAGAGTCAAAAACAGAGCCCCAAATTATAGTAGAATGAAAAACATTGTCCAATTTATGCAATTCTCCTAGAGAAACCTTGCTTAAGACAGGCAGGAAGATTTCTGTGTGGTATCACCTGCTTAGCAAATAGAAAAGCAGATCAACTCAAGATCAATTAATTAATTTTTTCACCTTATTCCTAGGAAACATATTGTCAACAGTATCTGCAGGATCTGACTTCCAAAGAGAAGACACCTAACACTGGTGCCAAAGGGATTTCTGAGCTCTATTAAAATTTGGGTATTTTTTTAAAACAACTCCAGAGGTAATAGCCAATGAACATAAGATACAAAAGCCTTTTATAAACTCAATTACTAAAAGGAATGGTAAAACTCCATTCTGGAAATGCAACAGAAAAAAATCCCATGTCTAAGGTGCAATTAATTGCCCTAAAAGGACTGCAGACACCTTATCAAAACAACAGCAGAGAGAATAAGTCTGTACGTATAAAGAGGGAAGTAAAGAGGCAGGGCTAGGGCCAGCCAAGCATAAAGATAAAAACTAGGAATCTCCAGAAAGCACCTATCCAGCGGTTAGAAAAATCAACACGTTCACGGGTAGGGTGTCAGCGGCTATAACACGTACAGTAACACCACTCTCAGCAACTTGGATCTATTGACTGCTGCCTGTGGTAGTAACTTTGTTACCATCTTGCATCCTCTTTGTGTTTGCCAGCACCTAACCCAGGTTAGAAGGCAGAAAAAGAAAAATTCAGTTGGATTTATCTGCAGAAGCAGAGCCCTTTTAGGATTAAACTCAACAACAGCAGTATTTTGCCAAGTTTTTTATCCTGTGTTGAAGCCAAACTTAGTGTAATGCCTGCTGCGAAGCAGGGATATGTTACATATGCACTTCATATGTTACAAGACAGAGGTCAGATACAATTTCTGATCTATGAGTTAGGTTAGGTAATCCCTGCTCTATGTCTCAATATGTTTTAAATATTTTAAAATAGATTTTAGAGGAAGCTGAGTTAACATTAATATTTCAAGCATCCAACAGCAAGCATAAGTTTATGAACTGATTAATATGTTTAACAAAAGTTCAATTTCTGGTGAGCATGAAGGAAGGAAGGAGGATGTATGAATAGTTTCAATTTTATTTATTGCCTCTTTCTTGTTTATCTGTACCCAGCAGTTCTAGCTAGATAGCAGGATCTATCCTCTGACTGCAGAGATAAGAGTCTGAGATGCAGATCCTTGCGCAGGTTTAACATGACAGATATATTCCCACTGTGTCTTGTAAACTATATGGACCACATGTTCTTTTTGTGCCTTAGCAGAATGAGCACAATTGACTGCAGTGGAGATCTCCTTTGCTTGTCAATTTGCTTATGATAATACATTTATGAAGGCACACTCTGGCATGAAGGTAAAACTCTGTGAGAAGTGTTGAAGTTTTTTTATTCAGATAGTCCATTACAAAGATTTATATTTCACATGTGATGTTGGTAATCGGTTTTCTGTCACCATCACATTTTCTGAAAAATCTTTTTGCCAGGATTTTTTCTCCTGGGAAGCTGAGAAGCCTCAGAGAAAAATTAAAACAATAATTATCTCCTGTGTTTTGCTGCTTTGGAATGTGGTTTGGAAATTGTTTACCAACTTGTCATTGTTTGATTGGTTTCATGTCAATTGTTTTAACCTAATGACCAATCATGGTCCAGCTGTGCCAAGACTCTGGAGAGTCAGGAGTGTTTCATTAGCATCTTGTTAAGCCTTGTGGTGTTACATTTCATTTAAATGGCATGCTCTATCTCACCCTTCGAGAATTTACAGTTTATTCCAAGCCTGTGATCCTCCCCTGAAGTATCATGGATCTGTAATCCCATTGGCCCAAGTCCTATTCTGTGCCCAATTTGAACCTCCCTGTTAAGCTGTGGGGGGGAGACCACCAGGCCCTCTGGGCCCTTTCTCCCTAGGCTCTCCCTTTCTCCCCCTCCCTTCCCCCTTTCTCCCTCAGAAACCATGCTGCTCCTGGGGGTGGGACGCCCAATACACCCTCACCTAATTAACCCCCAGAAGCCATGTGGGGTCTCCTTGCCTGCCTGCTGCCACCAGGGAGCATTCAGCTTAGGGCAACCCCTGAGGACCCTCCAAACAAACTGCTATAAAGCCTTCTGTAAGTATCCTTTATCTATTTTTTAACACAGTTTTAGTATAGCATTCTTTAATATAATATCATGTAATAAAACAATAAATTAGCCTTCTAAGAACATGGAGTCAGATTCATCATTTTCTTCCTGCCATGGAGGACCCCGAAAATACCAGTTTTCCTTTTACCTCTTCTAAGTACGGTACAAATTAAAGTTATCTTGAAAAACAGCTCTAATAAATTCTGTCTGAAAATACTGCTCAATTTCAAAAAATAAATTTTAATTTTTTTTTAATATGAAAACTGAAACATAGAAGTACAAATAAAAGAACGTGTAAGTGAAACAGATCTGTTTGTTATGCAAAAAGGACCAAATTTGCCTCTTTGTTTTTTCTGGATCTATTTGAATAAAGGACAGGTGTGATGACTTTTAACCAAAAATTTTATTTGCTTGAAACCAAAACCCTCTAAAACATTATGTGGATAAACTGAAAATCAGTAAAGCTTTTTGCAGCTTCAAGTAAATGAGATTATCCAGAGTACAATTCTAGTAAATTGTAAATAAATGAAAGAGTCGCTAAGCTCAGCTTCCCATATATTTTTCCTCTTTCTCTTGAAATCGATGTTACTAAGTTCCTCAGTTGAGTTTGTGTGTGTCTGTGTTCAACCATATAATTTTGTTATTTTGAAGGAGGGGAAACGGGGCTTTTTAGGTTCAGGAGAAGTTGAATAAATATTACTTTTTTTGAGTGCAACATCTGAATTCATCTGTCTGCAACCTCTTCAAAAACTAGCCAAATATTGACTTAAATGAACAGCAATATTTGTACTATATGCTTCATGTGCCAAGTAAGTCACCAAGGCACTCAGTACAAGTTTTGCTGTCCACACATCTGTTGTTTGCTGTAGCAAGTTTGACATTAACACATCCAGGAGTCCTCAGTGGAGCTGTGTAGCAGATTGTGCCATACTGAGAACACAAAGGAATGTCAGGTGATTGGCAAGTCTTTAACCACTTTTTCAAAACACAGACTCTGTTGGGGTGTGTGTGTAAAAGTTCCCTAAGGATTTCCAGTTTAGAAATTGATTCTAATCATAATTACAGGAATTTCACATGGATATGGCTCCATTTGGTTTGAAGGAATGACTCATCACTGTGAGTACTGCAAAGAACAGAGCTCAAAGAGAGTCAAGTGATTATGGTGAAACAGTTCCAAAGGGATGAATTTTAAGAAGTTGTGCATATTCAACCAGATAAGAAATAAATGTCAAAGAAAAAACCTGTAAAAGCTAGAACAAGTTCTGGTCATTTGGGCTGATGGAGGTTTATTTAACCTCAGGACCTGCTGAGAACACAGCAGACGTATCTGAATCCAGATTCTGGCTTAAGCTCAGCAGATGACAATGAGAAGATTGTAGAAACATATAACAAAAAGACAGAGGTTAAATCCTCTTATAAATATAAACCACATACCCATAAGCAAGATGTAGGGTAAAATTAACAAAAGATTATACTATTATAACTGATTCATCTCTGATTTAAATAAGAGTAAGACAAATTTCAAATTTATATCAGCTACTTTTTAAAGAAGGTTTTCCGAACATTTTATGAAAACAGGATAAAAAAAAAAAAAGAGGGCAAGCATCCTTTTGGTTTTCATCTGGCTAAACTTCTCTTTCCTCATACTTTGGCACCAGGTGTACATTAATTTTAGCAGAACATGATACTTCTTTAAAATAATAGAAAAAGATATTTTAGGCACGATTTCTGATTTTGCTAACATTATTTTCTGCCTAAGAACCATTTTCCTTTGTATCCTGCAGTTACTCTAAAAGACAGATTTACATCCTCTAACTTCTTCTGTCCTTTCTGTCAGCAGAGACATACTTTCATAAATTTCTTTATTGGTCACACAGAGGAGAAGATTTTTTAGGTAGATTACATAGTGTCAGGATAGCATTCACATGCCTGAGTATTTCTGATCAAACAGTACATGAGGGCACTGGACCCCCAATAGTCATTTACAAGTTTGCTCAGGCCTTATGACTGGCCTGGTATGGAAACCCTCAGCAGAGGTTCCCTGCCATGTCCTCAAGGCATAATTTCACTCTTCATTTTGATTATGATCAAGATGTTTAATTCAAAACTGGAGTATCAGATAAAGAACTTCCCCTTAAAGCAGTGAGGATAGATGCCTATTGCCCTAAGAAAATACTTCTGAGTCATTCTCCTTTTCATTTTGGTAATATTGTCTTTCCTGCTACTAAATAAATACAGAGTGCCTAGTATTTCCCTTAATATGAGAAGACTTCTTGGTGTCTTGGGTTGCTATCTTTTATTGATTTTTAATCTGGAAAATAGATTGATCCTCCTTTAAAGTGGCATGACCCTATCCAGCTTGGGAAAAAAGAGGGTTTGAAAATTATTAAATCACAAAAGCTACACATCTACTGGAATGTGAATCTATTCACATGTTCTTTGTGATTAATGACAACCTATAAGTAGAGTTTTAGAAACCATTTTCTGAACAGTAAAAAGAAAATGGGGTAATTTGTATTAGCATTCCAGATACAGTATGCTACAATGTGATATATAGGATTCTTAGGTAAGATTGAGAAATAGTGCTTAACTGCTAAAACAATGACTCCTGAGATTAATAGCCAAATTTGAATGTTCAGAGAGTTATCTCTACTTTTATTATTGATTAAAAAATTCCCATAATTCTTTATAATATAAAGGTAGCTACACATCACAGAAAAAGTATCAGAAGTTCTCTATCTGCAGCAAGAGGAGCCCAGGTACAGAGCAGGATGCTGGGATTCCTGTTGTACCTCTATACTCAATATGCACAAAATTTCCTCTACTGGTAGGAAGTGAAAGCTTTGCTTGAAAGGATGTTATGAGGTCATTTTGAAAATAGATACAAAAAAAGAGTGGTTTTGGAGTGCATCCTGTGTATATATGCACTGTTCATTGATATTTTTGATGCCTCTTCTGGGCAGATGTGCCCAGATGGGACTACTTGATTTCTGAGGTTTCAGGATCTGTCACAGCAGCCTACATGTAATGATCTACTCAGGCCCCTCACGCTCCAATCAGCTTTATTTTCCAAAAGTTAGAACCACAGTGCCATATTTTGATCTCTTCCACTAACTGCAACATTATATACTACTTGATTGACATTATGGAGGGTTCCAGTGGGGGCTGGGTAGGATAATAAATTATTTATGCTAATTTTTTTTCTCACTTACTTGCTTCGCATTATAAAAACTTGTTTTCTTCCAAATCTATATTATGAAGTCTGGGTTTGGCTTGTCTATGTCCCTAAGAAATAGTTTTACATATTTGATTGTTTCACTTTTTGATTATTGCTTATATTCCTGACATGCAGGCTCTGGACCTATTTTTTCATAACAAACTCTTGACACAATGTTTCTTGGACTCAAAATGATAACGAGAAATATCATAAAGCACCTGAGGGTAAATACGCAAAAATTCTTACCAATAAAAATTGCAATAAATCTATAGGTATCACCTCTAGTAAGCTGCAGTTTCTAGTGTAAAAAGTCATAAATTCTTATTAACATAGATAATAAATGTATCAAGATGTCAACAGATTGACAGAAAAATTTTAGACTGACATTAAAAGTTGATTTACTAAATGTCTTTTAATCTGTAACTTTATCAAGAATGATCAATAAGGGAAATAAGAATATTATTTGAAAATATAATTTAGCTATTATCTTTACTTGAAATATTGCAATGTGATAGAGTTTGCATGTATATGTGTCTAGCTAAATATATATGTTGGAGTGTCCAAAAGTGTCCTGTGTGTGATTTATGGATATACACAAAGGTCACACATTGAACAGTGGGAATGCGAGTCATACCAAATTAACAGTACAGTTTTAAAATTGATTAATTTCATTTTTTCATACTTTAACCCATATATTTAATAAGATTTTATAACAGTGTGTCTGTTATAAAATCTTATAAAATGTATGGGTTAAAGTCTGTTATAAAATCTTATAAAATATATGGGTTAAAGTCTGTTATAAAATCTTATTAAATATATGGGTTGTGATCTGTTAGACTGTGGAGTGGTTGCAAAGATTATCTTCTATTAGAAAGATCCCACTCTGATCAGGATCATTAACCAAGCCATAATCAAGAGCTAATGGTATTCTACAGGAATCTGAATTAAAAGAAAACAGAATGTAAATGAAATTAAAATCTTAAAGTATTCAGTAAAATTCTGTTACATAACTTCTCTGCCACCAAGAGCCCAACTCAGAACCCAAAGGCTTGAAAGGCAGTACTTTTAAATGTTTTAGACACTTTTGAAAAATTTCCTTTAAAAAGATTTATCAATCTAAAGTATCCATGTCTTCACAGACTTAATTAGACATTGCTATCCAGCATTGTCTGGATATAAAATCACTATCCATGATTTTACATGGATTAACAATATGGAGGCATATAAAAATATTTTCTTAATCACATAGAAGTGAAAATAAGAAAGATGACTAAGTGGGTTATAGCATTAACTTGTGTCTCAGAAAAGCTATGTTTCAATCTCTCTTCTGTCATATGTTTCCTTTAAGGGCTAGAACCATGACAGCACTTAAATTGAAATTTTTAACATTTACATGTCTGGTCCTCAGACTGGGAGGCACTGCAGTTTCTAGTCATCCCTTTCATATTATTTTTAAAAGTTCAGGAACAGTCTTAGGATTTCTTTTCAATGCAATAATAAAATTAAAAAGAGAAAATTAGAATTCTATTCAATTCCTTTCTATACTGAAAAATGATACTCTTTCAATAAAGGTAAAAAGTAGTCCTTCCCTTCATAATTTAAAAGTTTTATTTGTAAGGGAGAAATATCTCACTTGAGAAGCTAATAGAGCTATCCCAGTTGTTATTTTTACTCCAGTCACAAGATGCCCAACTAAAGATTAACCTCCTCCATCTAAGTAGTCATGTCTCTTTCTCCTTTATCTTCAGTATAACACCGGCGACAAGAAGAGGCTGTACATATGGCTAAGGAAAGGGAATTTTTGTTGAAGAGGCATATAAACTCTAGCTTATATGGAGCAAAGACAAGAAAAAGATGCAGTGCTTCCTTGGTGATGTTGCTTCTAAGTGTGCATTAGTGTCCAGGGAATTTAAGACAGAGCCATGTCTTGAAGGCAACTATAAAGTAACTAGACAATGCTATAGAGTAGGGTAGGTCTTATAAAAAGAGATGCCATTGATTTTGAACTTCCTTCTCAAGTACTGGTTGCTTTCTGAGTCCATGTGAAAGAAGGCATGACCAAGCAAATGTGATCATAAAAAAAAAAGAAAAAGAAAAGAGGGTTATTTAGTTGCTATTCTTTATGTTATGGTTTGCTAAATCCAGATTTCCACTTATGCAGAGAACCCACGCTTCCTGAGGTGAGTTTTGCAGTTGCATTTTCCCCCAAACAAATGAGTATCTCTAAATTGGGATGACATTTATGAAAAAATCAATACACCATAAAAGAGAATTCTCAAAATTTCCCCACACAGAATTTATGAAACAGCACAGCTGGGTTTCTCTCTCAGCAAGGCCATCAGGTTTTCATTCCATAAGAACACTGAAATCATTGCTAATTTCCTTCATTATGTTTCCTTTATAAATTGGGAAGTGCTTCCAATTATGGTAGTCAACAAGTGTGAACATTTCTTCTAAGGAGATTACATATAAAATGTTGTCCTTTTTTCTCCTTTTATTTTTTGTTTGTTTCAGATAATCAAAATTAAGTTGCTAAACAATTTTGTTTAGAATTTAATATACTTTCACTATTCACTTCCACATACTGGAGGGAAAGCTGAGTGACAATTTTATGTGATTTGACTTTGCCTCATGAGAAATGTCCACAGTAATATCACCCCTAAAAAGGGGAGGGAGGAAAATGCAAGAGGTAAGGCTTAGAAGTCATCCTCTGCTGTTTCAGCTACCAGTTCAGTGGAAATACATAGGAATGATGATTATAGGAATAATGTAAATGTTCTTTCCTTCTAAGTACATTGCCTTGGCTAGTCAGTTTAGTCTGGACATTTTTACACTGCAGAACTTGTGTCTCCCCTTTGCTGCATATTATTAATAATCTCTTGATTCCTATATAACTTCAGCAGAATTTTCTAAATATCTTTACTCATGTCTATCCCATGGAAAAACAGAATCCTGTAAAGTGCAGCTAAGATATGCCACAAAAGTGATTAATTCCTGTGAAGAAACATAAAATATAGTTCAAATGTAAAAGTTGAAATTCAGAAGGGAAATTGAATATATTTTCAATGCCTAAATGTTCTGTATGGCTGTATTAATTCTGTAAAGTGCTCAGATAAAACTTGTAACTGTGCCCTCTTAATTAAAGCTTGAGCTAAGATGACTTATCATTTCATTGAACTTTCTAACATATAAAGATCAAACTGAATTTTAGGATAAAACAAATACAGGATAGATGATTCTGATTGTTTATTGATTATCTTGCAGGTACAAGCAAGAGCTGAGTACTTATGGCTTCTTATATCTTTAAAACTTTTCTGTGTTTGTGGAACAGTTGAGTCAATAAGAAAAGGGGAACAAGTTTTTTTGACTGTTGCTTTGGACTAACCCCATAAATTTTTACTTTAGTAACCTTGGGTGTCATGTTTATTAGGAGTCACAACCTGTGACTGTTGTCCTCCAGTGACCTTTCCATACTGACAAATGCTTTGTTCCTAAAAACCTTAGCCTTCCAGTTTACTTGCTTGGCTTTGATGGCTAAAGATGGAAGAATAAGATCATTGGAAACAATCAAATTTCACTACTAGTGTCTTTGTCAAAATTAAATATCTGCTAAATATATTATCCCAAATACTTTTTAAATGCTCAGATGACCCTACCCTGAAATAAAAAATGGAGGGTTTTTTCTTACCAAACAGGAACTGAAGATCTGTTAAAAAAAAAAACCAAAAAAAAAAACCCCAAAAAAAACCATCTTAGTGGGACTACATTTTGTCAGAAAGTGGGTAGCATATAATGACAGCAATGGAGGGCCATATACTGCTACTGTCTCTGTATGAACTGTTTTTCCATAGTCAAAAATGCCTCACATCCATCCATAAAAATTATTTCTCTACTTGCTCAGTGTCCAATCCTGTTTTAATTCATTCACTTTGAAAGTGATCTAATGGCCCTCTGGCCATTCATTCTGGTCTGAGTCTCAGGCAGATTATTCCAATACAGGCAATCCCTCCCTGACTGTTCTGCATTGAGCTTCTTTGCATTTCATTCAGCCTGTATGGGTACTTGCCTTTGCAGCTTTGCAGTCATCTTGATTACATGACACTTTAAAAGCTCTAACAGGCAGGATCCCTTTGTGTCTCCTTTTGTAGAAGATCACAGACCTTTGAAAAAATAGCCATATTTAGTTCAATTTGTAGGCTGTAAAATTCCTTTCCCTCTCAGTATTTTTAACTCAGCTGTTTTAATTGTGACAGTTTATAATTTCCTCTTTCCTTCTTAACCCTTCTTTTTAATCTTTGTGAAAGCTGGGATATGTTCTTACATCTCCAGAAGCTGAATCTTTCAATTAAATATCAAGTATAACAGGACTCATGATATAATCACAAGGGTGAAAAGCACCATGGAATGCAAGACAGTATGTACTTCAGTCATCAGAGCAAACTAAAGTTATGTTCATCTCAAAGTATTTAAGTATATGTGCGATATGATGCATGGCCTAAAGAAACACTAAGAATTAATTAATCATTTGCAGGAAGATGTTGAATTTGACCAAGTTTTCCATACCCACATTTTTGTATTTTTATATAATTAGCATGAATAACTACTTTCCTGAAATGAATGAAAGAAATGTATTCATTAAAACACAGTCAGGAAGACTTTCTATCTTCTCTGTCTTTCTTTTTCATTTACAGCTTATACAGACAAAGATATACTTCTTTCCCATTACATTTAATTTTCATATTCTTAAGACACCAATGAGAACAGATGAGCTTTTTTTAAAACCCCACATGGACTCAATGGAGACATCTACTTGGATGTCAAAAAACCACAATTTTTATTTTAATTTTTTCCAAATTCTTAAAAATATATAAGCATTTGCTCTCATTTTCCTTTAGTCTAGACGTTTTATGGCCCCATAGATTGAAAAAAAATTACAAAAATATTTTCTTTTTCTTTCAGCATATTTTAAAAAATGGCTAAACATGCCAGGGAATGAAGATTTCTTATAAGATTCCATATATTTTATGTGATTATATTTTTTTAAATGCTTCAGATAGTGAGTGATATTTCTTCAGTAGTTATTGCTCTGAAGGGTGACTTACTGTACTATACTCTTTAGATGAAAGACAGGGCATGGAGACAGAGCTACAAATACAACCACAGACCACCAAAATTCTATGGCAAGGACCTGTTTAGGGATTAGGGCAGCTATAGATTATCATTCCTGAACGTTGTGTCATCATTCTTGATTTTTTCTTGTGCTTTTGCAACAGATCTACAGTCATTTTTGGCCTTTTTTGGTCCTTTCCACTGTACCTCATTTTGTCCCCCACCATTTCCTGGTAGTCAGTAAACCTTCTAATTTTCTGGTTTTTTTTGGTTTTTTCAATTGCATTTCATTTTTTCATAACTTCTTTCTGGAATGTTTGTAGGTCTTTCTTTTCTGTTTTGCATTATTCTCTTTTCCTTCCTGAAAGGAAATTAATTTTCTTTTCATGAAAGGATACGAAATCTTGCAATTTTAATGTGGATCAATTGAGCAATCTTTGGGAAAATCAATTGGGCAAACCATGTTAATGCACTTGATTGTATGCCTTGCCTATTGATATCTTTCAGTTTTTTGACCATTTGCTTTTTTTTAGTATCCAAATCATTTCTCTTTTATCTTTCCTTCAAACTTGTGCCATCCTCCTTCATTTTCTCTCCTGGTTTTGCAGCATCTGCGAGGTCAGTTGTAGCTTTTTTTAGTCTTTTGCACTGTACCTCCTCCCTTCCCACACCATTTTCTTGTAATCACTAAATGTCCCAATTTTCTGGTTTTTCATATTATTTTCAATAGTGTTTCATTTATTCATATCTTCTTTCCAGAGTGTTTGTAAGTCTTACTTTTCTGTATCCTAAGATTTCATTTCCCTTCCCGATACAAAGGCCTAGCGTGTAAATAGATTTTAAGTCTTTATCTTGCAATTATACAGGCAACTCTATTTACACTGCTGGCCATTAAAGGACAAGAGTGTAAATGTAGTTTTAAGCGTATTACTTACAATTATACATGGTTTTAATTTTTCCATTTCTACTGAGATTGCTTTAAAATTTGCATGAAGGATCAAAACCAATTAATCATCTGTTCAAAATAAGGGTCTTTGAGTTATACATATTTTAAATTTTATTTCATTATAATTTTTTTCTTTTGATTACTTTCTTCTCTAATTGTCAAAGTCCATTCTTATATTTCTCTTTAAAATCAGGAGGTCCACAAGGAGATGTTAAGCAGAAAGAAAGTTTTATTTGTTTTATCAGGTGCCCAGAAATGAAGATATTAAGAAGATATGAAGAAGAGAAGGATGGGGAAACAAATATTAATTATAGTTATTTATATATCTTATTATTTCACGTGGAGATGTACAGAAGATCTTGATTGTATGTCTATCTTTTTTAAAATGAAATATTGATATTAATATTTATTGGATATTTAACACTCAAGAACATGTACTAATGCTACAGGTATTTTGCAAATATTTATCTATGGAAATTACTATAATAATCTACTATGTATCAAAAATTTTATTAAAATCATATGTAATATTTAAAACATTCCTTATCCACCAGAAAAAATGATGACCAATTAATTATTATTTTTTCTATTGTCTCAAAAGGAATATTGGGTAAATAATTAATGTACTACTCTTAATTTTTGGTACTTTTGGTATATTTGAGTTATTTTCTTGGTGTTTTTCCTTCTGCACCTTTTTTTATTTTTGCTGTTTTCCATCACTCCTTTGCACCCGTTTCCTCTGCGTCTACATTTCATTATTTTTCCTTGGTTTATCTGTTGTGCCTCCATTTCCCTTCATACTCTCACCCCGAATTACTTCCTTCTCAGTGGAATACTATTTGGCAGTTTCTAGTCCAAGTTTTTTTCCCCACCCCACCCATCTGAGGATTATTTACTGAGGATCAGCTTTGTTGCATTTCCATTAGTGTCCACAGATACTTCCTCCTGTTCTTATTTTGGTCCCACACACAAGCACGTGTTCTGCCTGCTGTCACTGCATTTTCTGGCCAAACTACTTTACCACAGTTACCAAACCCCTTATTTTCCTCCCAAAATGAAGAAACAAAAGACCACCTAATAAGTTTTTGGTCAGTGGTTTTTTGTTTTTTGGTGCGAGGTTTGGTTTTGCGTTTTTTTTTGTTGTTGTTGCTTACTTTGTTTCCAAAGAAAATAAATTGGTTCCCAATACAACAGCTGTTCTAAGGATTTAACAATTGCTCTCTTAAGGTTTACATCCCTGTTCTGCTAAGTACTGAACATTCTGGCATCAACCAAATCTGTCACCTGAGAAACACAACTTCTCTTTATCTGTTTTGAGCTACTTAAATCCAAATTCTCCATCTCCCCTCCACACTGTAGATGGTGCCATTTATCAGTACCAATTATCATTGGTTCTTTGGAGAAAATTGACAAGAAGCAAGATGTTTTGATTTGTGTTCATTATTTTGTTTCATGTTTTGTGATTTTGGGAACCTCACTATTTTTTTTTTATTGATAAGGTAATGAAGGTTGAAATAGAATGAGAGACATATGGTCACTCTTTAACTCTACCTTGTCATATTGAAGTTACATATTAGAGCCTAATGAGATTGTGGCAGTTACATTAGGAGGCTGAGAATGGAAAAAGGTTGCAAGTTTAGCACAAGAAATACTATTTGATACTGGTTTGTCTATGGATTTTTCATCCTGTACATGCAAAAAGGAAAAAAAAAATCTCCGAAACAGTTTAATCACTAAGAAAAAATATTTGTGAAGTCATGAGAAACTGCATGTTCTTTAATTTGACTTTGAATTGCTTCATAAGCATGAAAAATTGTTTCTACAGAAAAAAAATGGTAGTTTCTTTTTTCAATGTCTAAGATCCCCGCACTAGCTACTCTATAGCATAATTCTCATTGATTAGACTAGAGACTGAAGAACAAGGAACATAAGCTAAAGAATAGCAATAATGATTTTAACATTCCTGTTCTTTCCTTACTAGCAAAGTTTGAAAACTATAAGTGTACTTGTATTACTCCATTCTCAATATGAAACATATTTATCACAGGGAAAAAAAAATGCATTCAGATTTTTTCTAAATAAATGTTGCATTTCATTATCAGCACATTTTTATCATCATTTTACCGCTTATTTTGCCAAGTCCTGTTTTCTCATTTCTAGAATTTTATTTATTTGTTTTAAGACATAAATGAAATAATTGTTACCTCCTACACTTGCCTCCTGTTTGGCATGGAGCTAATTATTTGAGTAATAAAATATCTTCTGTGAGAAGGCAGTTTGCTTTGGCTTTGTAAAATCTGAGTTCAAATTGTTTCCAATCTGCAGTGCAGGTAAATAGGATAGAAAAGGGAAGAAAGACCGAATCCTGGCTTTAGGCAGTGTATGCTAGTAGTTCAAATTCTCACCTTTTTAAAAATTGTTAAATTCCATTTTATTCATCATGTGACCTCAATAATGATAATAATAACAAAACCTGTAACTGATTGCTGATCATACATACTGATTGATCTTGCTGTGACTATGTGCACATAATTCTTTTACCATAACTTTTAATTTGGTTATATTGTGGGCATGTCTAAACAAACTTATTTACTTCAAATGGATTGAACTTCAAATGAGCCAATTAATTTCTGAGAAATTAGCTAGCAAAGGCGATTTAAAAGAAAATTAAAATCAAACTCAAGCCTTGGAATGCAGAGCCCTGAATTTTGTGTTCTGCTTATAAATCAGACCCTTAATTTTTTTATAGTGTAAAAAAGACAACCCCCAAAACCTGTCACTTAAATTTCTGGACAGATATACCTGTGATGTAAAGCCCCACCCCAAGCCAAAATAGGAATAAATAAATAAAATATAACTGAAAATGCCTTTATGATGACATCATCCAAGAACTAAAATCTGTGCTTGTTAAAACCCAGACTCTGAAAAGATCACTTTTTATATGCAACTTTCAGGCTGTAATAATTAAAAATCTTATTATTTCACTGCCACTGAAAAGACAGTGTGATCCATGTTTCTGTGTATAGCTCTGCACATTCTATAATGTTCTGACATCTCTCACAATACTTTTTGTGTCTATGAAAAATAATGTATCTTAGCTGATACTAATCTCATGTGACAACACAAATCAGTGAGGAGCATAGGTGTCTGAAGTACAGTAGAAAATGAAAATGCTGCCTGTTAAGGATTCCAAAAAAGCTGCTTTCATTCAGTTCGATTCCTAGTCCCTTTCAGAATCATGATATCCTCAAATCTTTGCACAACCAGATGTATGACTTCAACAATAGCCTTTTGTGGCTGTACTTACATGAAGCATTTTCATGTATTGAATGATGTCTTTAAAATGTAGACTGGAATAATAAACCATTCATCTTTGCTTTGTTTTCCAGTCTAACTTCTGAAAGTGATCCTGGCATGCTAGGGCTATTCCTAGCCCTAAATGGAAGTTGTCATATACACAGCATAATACAGATAAGAGTTGTCAAATTTTAGCAAACATATAAGTTAACATCAAGAAAAACACAAATATTTTCTCAGCTGTTTAGCCCACAAATATTAGAAACAACAACAAACTACTTGTGTTTTATGTCTTCGTGGACCTATTGCTGGACATAGAAATCCAATTTAGAACTCAATTATGTTCAAGTTGAAAAGGAACAAACAACTCCACGTATCACTGATATTTCTCCAGAATTAAAGCACTGCCATTGAAAAATTAGTTTAGCCTGCAGTTGCTTTCTACCTTTGAAGTGAGGATGTTCAACTACTAATGATGTTTCTGTATGAATTATCTTTTTATTTAACCATATAAGTTTATTATATAGAATAATTATCAATGTGACACACAGTTTTCCCCAGTGAAGACATACTTTTCTAGCAAGACTGTACCCGACTGGTTTTCATCACTTTCCAATGTCTGCATTACAGCTTCTCTCTTGCATTTAACAGAAGAAAGAGTGAATTTGTTTCTGATCCTCAAACATTTATTTCTTCATGGCAGTGTCTTCTCAATGATACTCTTGAAAATAGGCACAGGAACAGAGCAGCAATCAACCTGAAAAGCATGAACAATCACTTGAAGTGTCTGAACCCAGATGTAAAATGAAGGACTCAGACCCATTTCTTCAGCAAATATGCCATTTTTTTGTTTTACCTTTTTTTTCTTGGAGTTGAAGTAACATATATAAAACATATTTGTATGAACATTTATCAGTGCAAACAGCTTTATGCATCAAAAACATTGCCTACATGGAAAAGCTTTGTTTTCCCTTTCACAAAGACAATGAAAATTTTTTGGATGGGAAACTGAAAAGACTTGGCCACAGCTGCAACAGTGCTGAAGCACACTGATGTTACCAAGGTGACCACTCTTACAGACTCATGGCCAACCCATCAGTAATCAGGAGTCTAACTAGAGAAGGCTCTAGAAACCAGATCTCTGTCTTGGATAGAATAAAACTTTCATGAAGCTTCTCCTTCTTCACAGACTTTCACCCAGAAATTTCCAAATCTATACTGTGTAGTATCCCATGAACTCTTTTGGTAAATACCCAAGTCCCCAGGCTTGAAAACAGCAGTAACTACTTACCATACAGTTAGCCTTCCTGTGGAGAAAACCAGACTCCCAAATGGACCTTTTCTGTCATAACTTCCTCTGGTTTCTCCTTCCCCTGTCCTCTGACTGGCTTGGCATCCCTGGTGGCCACCCCCTTTCCCCTGGAGACCAGTCCCCTCTGCCCAGCCCTTAGCTCTGCTGCCCACCCCCTTCCCCTTATAAAGCTGCCTGCTCCACGTGGTTTGTCCTCTTTCTGATCCGGTTTTCCTTCAGCCACTGTGTTCCTCCGCTGGAGTAAAACCTTGCAAAACAGCCTTTCTTGCCTCTATCACTGAGCCAGTTGTGGTGAGTGTTGAGGGGAGGTTTGACTGCATTGCCTGAATGTTAACTCAGCTTGCTTTTTGACAGGAGAGGTTTGTTGGGGACAAGAATTAGGCAGCAGCACCTACCATTCTACCACCCATATTTTTAATATAGCTGAAGTATAAAAATTCCTTCAACATAACAAATTATATCAATATTACAAGAACATTTTAATGAAGCTAATTCATATACCTGCACTGTGATAATTTTCACCTCAGTGACACTGCTTATAATAACTTTCAGGAAGGATTTTAGTACATTAATCCATATGATGTATTGTTATAATAACATAGGCAAAATATCAGAATGTATGCCCACACTTCTGTAAGGAGCATGAAGGTTATATGTATTCCAGCTCTCACGTATTCTTTTTCCTATTCCTTACATAAGCCTTTCTGCATATTTTTAGTGATATGGTATTCTTCTGAATTAAGTGGTCAAGCAAACAAGATGTGAAGGTCTATAAGTCCATTTTCTACCCTAAGTAGAATGTTTACCTTAAATGATGAAGATCTGCAGGACAATATCCTGCGCAGCCAGCTGATCCTTCTTTGCTGTGCGGAAAACCAGCAGGAGTTTAGACCTGCGAATGCTGCCAGATTTTAAAAGCATCATGCCTTTTTTTTTGTTCAAGTGCAATAATTCTAGAGAGAGGTCACACCGCTCACATCTTTAGTTGTGAAGGAACGTGCTACTTTTGTCCCTCGAGAGGGGCCATGCACGGCTGCCAAACCCCTTCCTCCTGACAGCCTGCCCAGGCTGACATTTGGCAGCAGCACAGGCTGTGTGCTTCCCCTGCCGTCCACACCAGGCAGAATTCCCTCATATCACTCCGCTGTTGGTCTAGCCAAGGTGCAACACAGCTCTGACGTTCTACAGGCGTTTGTGTGGTTGCCTGCTGCTGCCAGACAAGCCAGTGTCCCTGTCACCCCTCTGGAGTCTTGGTATCACTTATGATTCCATGTTTGCTCTGGGTGGGCAGGTTGTTACTAATCTTTCCTGTTGTATTAGTAAAGCTTTGTTTTATAATGTGCTGTTGAGCTGCATTACGCTTCAGACCACATTTCCTCAATCAGCCCAGTAAAAGCACACCAGCACATACCATAAGGACCTCCAGTAACTTTGCATCCTCCTGCACCACTGCTGCTGCAGTCAAAAATATATTTGACAAATAATGTTTAAAAAGACAAATAAAGAAGGAGGTTTTTGTCAGTTAAGCAAAAAAATTGCTGCAACAGTTGCATTGAATTTGTCAGAGCTGCTTCATGGAACTTGCTTTGTGGTGGATTTTGTTAGAAGCTAAGGCATTAGGAGCATAAGTTTCATTGGTCGAAGGAAAATCTTTCTTGTATAGTGGAATCTCACTACAAGAAAGCTAAGAAAAGCGAATGGATTCTTTAAGATATCACAGAATTTATTGGTTTTTGTTCAGATCAAATGTCTTGCTATCCAAACAGCTGTCTTATCTGTTTCCAGACATACACTGAGAAATCGGTGTTTGTTTTCCTTTTGCTAAGTAGATAGCATGTATTTAAAAGAGATAGTATTTGGAAATTGGGTAGTTAACAAAAAGAAATATGCCACTGTGATGTCATAGAACAAAAACCGTCCAGTTTTGGTTTTTTGTTAACTTTTATTTTGGGATATTTCTTTCCCTTTTTAAATTTTTTTTTTCCCGCTGCTGGTGTTCAGAAATATCTACAGTAGCTTGTCACACAGAAATTCAGCTTTGAGGGATTGAAGGTACTTCAGGGCATTTTTTCAGACTGGATGTAATTACATTTTTATTAATTCATCTTTCCTTGACAGAAAGATTTAGATGCACTTGATTTTTGATTGTGCTGTAGACTGGTATAGGTTCATGGGATATTAAGAAACCAGCTGAGAGACAAACCTCACGAAAAAGATCAGTCAAAGTAAATTGAAATGAAAAAAGAGAAGGGTAAGAAAAAATCATGCAAGAAATCTGGTGATTGGGAGAGAGAACTCATTTGCTTGTTAACCCTGAATGATCCTATACAACTGTACTTTAGGAAAGTAAGGAATTAATCACATCTGATATAGAATTTTCTCCTTTCTTTTCTCTGAAATATGGTTTATCTCAGAGATACGCTATTCATTTGTGTATCTGAGTTTTTCAGCTTTGGGCTAGCTGAATAAACCACAAGAGACTGAAAAGAAATCAGTTTTACTTAATGATACAGAATGTCTGGCTATAACTAGAATATCACATTCATGGAGCAAGTAGTGCAAAACAATTGAAACAAAGTATTGGTTTTGGTTCACTGGTGAAGCTACACATTAAAATTAGGTTGGTTGCAATTCTTTTGGGACAAACAGAAACAACATTCCAGTTTTTCTATAGGAAGAAAAAATTGAAAGAAATTTGCTCTTGACCATGTAAAAGTGAACTAAATGAAAATATTTTAATTCATTTTTGAGGAATCTTATTTTTTAGATAGAAAAAAATTAAAAATTAACTATGTTTTCAATCTATATTTAGTCAACTAAATAATATTATTTAGTCAGCTAAATAATAATATTAATATTATTGCAAATAGTAAGGCCAAATAATGACAACCGAATTTTTTTTGTTTTGCAAATATGATGGAACTTACTTCCATTTTTTCTCAGGATTATCTTAATTGAAATAGTCTTACTAATTAATTTAAAATTCATTACCAGTCTTTATTGCCTAAAACTGCATTTTTTAGCCAAAAAATGTGTCACTTGGTAATTACTATTCATTCTCTTCAAAAAAGTGCCTTTAAAATGTGCTTATCCATCAATGAATAAAATTAATTGCACGACCAAGCACATGGCAGCTTGTAATTGATACTCCTGATCCTCTAATTTTGGATCTATCCAAGTCTCTTCATCAACTAATTGGTTCTTTGCAGCCTGTATTTGTCTCCCCTCTTTCTTTTCCTTTGGATGGTCCACTCCCTGAGAATGCTTGTTCAGTGCCTAACACAACCCGGCCTTTCCTGGCAGAAGAATCTACCACATATTCTGCTTATGACTGTTTAATGGGTAAATAATGGAAAAATAGCATTGGCAATGTACTACAAAGCAAAGGATTCTTCATGTTTTTAAATAATTTCTTTTAACTTACAGAAAAGGGGAACTTGCTGCAGTCATGTAGCTGCTTTATATAAAAAGAGAGTTTGGAACTTTCCTTGCATTTGTGAATGTTACTTTTTTTGGTGGATTGGAAATTAGTGTCCTCTGCCTGTCTAAACATCTTCAATTGCTTTACTGTCAATTATGGTCACGGTAGAAGTAAACACCTTCAACAACGAGTTGCTGCAGACTGACAGCATCTTAAATGTCCTGTTTGAAGGACAGAAATGTAATGAAATTCTGAATGCTGATTGAAAATCTTAACAGAATAGATGAAAGCCTAGAAGATCTAAATAAGTAGTCTGGATTTATACGTTTTACTGTTTAATATGAGATGAATTCTTGCCCTTGCAAGAGAAAGAGTTTACAGAGAGAATCCTAACTGTTAAAGCAATTCCAATAGAAAACAAACATTTAATTGGATCCTAAATGTTATTCAAAATGCTTGTTATTATTGCTAGAAGAATGTTGATCTGCACATGGGGTTTAGAATCTCTAATGCTGAAGACTTTATACACTGGCCAAGGGTGAAAGAGAAGGAGAAAGGACCTTAATTTTACATAGTATAATTTTTGAATACTAACAGTTTTTGTAATGATTGCCTAGTTGGGATTCACTTGAAACTCATCAGCTTTTTTATAATGCTTTATTAACCTTGTTTGCTGAGATTGTGTGGTTGGCCAAATTAGATATGATGGTAAAAATTATTTGGAGACTGTAGATGTGCTAGTATAGGTACATTTACTGCAGTCTAATGAAAATAATGAATATTCTCTTCTTAAAAACAACACCTTTGGATGAGAACTCCTAGAGAATATCAGGAAAATGAGCTCTTTCAAACAATTTCTGTATTTTGTGCCTCCCAGTGCAAATATCAATATCCTTGAGAATGAGATATATAACATTCCTGGTACTAGCCACGTTTCTGACTCTCAGAAAGTGAGGATTTTTAGCTGTGTTGTTAATGATCCATTCTATTTTGCCCCTCATTAGAGATACAATTTGAATTTTTATTTAGTCTGAGTGTCAATGGATAGAATTAAAATTTTATCATATATAAATTGTAGAACTGCATATCTTTGGATCTCACAGCAATTAAGTGACAAAAGATAAAACTGTCACAGTTTGTAGATGAAAAGTAGCATCTCATCCAGCAGGATCTTCCACAGGAAAAAATATGTTAGAATGAAAATATAGTCCTCATCATTGATAGGTGTGTCTTGTGAAAACACTTAAAGTATGTGATTTGCTACAATATCATTTCAGTAACTGTTTTTTTTTAAATTAGAAATATCTGCCTTTTTCTTTTTTTTTTTTTTATTTTCCCCTGGAAAGGGACTTAAATCCTCCTTCCATCTATTCATTACAATGTGTGTTTAAATGGGGAGAGGAAAGAAGTCTTTGAAAAAAGATGATGTTGCTGTAATGCATTTTTCAAAAATGCTACCTTGTAAAACAGACACACATTTATTTTAGCCAAAATGCTATCTTTTTTAATTTTTAACACATTGGATAGCTTATCAGTGCCTGAAGTTGGTGCTCAAAATTCAACAGTGACCACTGGAATTCACAGAAAGCACCTGGAGACAATCTCTGTAAGGAAGATTATTGGTATTAGCGACTAATTACAATCACGAACAGAGATGGAATTCTGACACAGAATTCTACAAGTATGCCTAGACAAGATTTTTCAGCAAGAACAGCTTTGCAGAGTTTTCCATCTCTTCAAATTTTCCATGCAAAATTGCATTGGCACTGAGTCTCCAGCCACAGGCAGCAAGCATTCGCTAGAGGTGATTTAAGAGGACTGTAAAGGTGACTTTTAGACCCTGCTGCATCTCTCCTGCAGTTCTGCCCTGTCTGGCAGCTTTTACCCGTGCTTGTTGCCAGTGTGACAAAAATGTTGTTAAAAATGTTAAAAATCAGGGATCACAGTGCATCAAGAAGGGATCATAGGGATCAAAGTGCATCTATATCCTACCTGTTCTGAGGATCTGGACAATACAGAAACAAGTGTTTCTAAAACACATTTATGGCAAAAAGTTTTCTTAGACAGCCACTGATGAAATTTAGAGGTTGACATTTTTGTCACCCCACACCTGCAAAGCATATTTCCTTGTGCTGGACAAGCTAAGTTGTGTGATAATTCTTCCTACCAGTTAGCATCACCTAATTTTCTTTCATTTCCAGAAATGAATTAAAATTACAGCTTAGGTTTCCCTGTTTGTCTATACAGAGTGTTGCACCTTGATTTCACAGCTGGTCCTCAAAGGAAGATAACTGCATCAGTCCAATAAAACAGCACAACTACAATACAGCTCTGTAGTAACACCTACCTAAAGTATTGGTGGAGTATAAAATATCAATGGCCAATTCTGCCTACTTGCTTCGGAATCAGAGGGATGCTTCTGCTGATCAGTGGGGTTTGTTCCAGTCTTACATACTCAATCTAAAGGCAGACTCACCGTGCTGCCAGATATTATCAACTTTAATAATTCCACATTGAAAAATGTAGTGATCTCTGAACAAGTTTACACTGCTTTTCCCACAGTTTTGTCTTTTTTTATTTACTATTTGAAAGCACAGCAATTCAGTGGACGATGTGAGAATGTATACCTTTGCTAACTGTCCATTTCCTGAAGTATGTGTTTTCAATCTTGACAAAATGTGTTTTCATATCCAGTTTTTGAATCATACATTGGGTTATTTCTTTTTTTTCAGATGAAAATTTATATTATTAGGAAACTTAGTGAGGTACTTAAACTGACTTGCTTGTTTTCAGCCTACAGAAGAGTAGTAAATGATTTATTATGAAAACCTAAAAATTCTATGAAATCAGTATGTTTGAATTCTTTTCCCTCAAACAAAAGACGGGGTAGAAAAAACTGAAAATAGTCTCCTCTCTCAAGATCTTGACAGTATATCAATTTATTAACAGCCGCCTGGCAAACAACATAAAGAATCTAAGAATTTTAAACAGGCATGAAGAATCTAAAAGTTTATATTACATGATGGGAATGTATAGACAGTGTCTATATCACATGTGCTATCTGCAGCTGGGAATATAACCCCATTGCTGGACCTCAGTGTCTCCAGTGGCTTCATCTCTTTCTCTTTGCATGAATCCCTAGTATGCACAAATATTTGTGCTAAACCAAAAGAAAATATAAGTGAGTGGAAGGCAGGACCGTTTTTATTTATCTGTGTTTCCATAGTTCCTACAGTATAATATAGTTCTTGCTACAGAACAAACATACAGCAGAAGAGACTTTGCCCCAAACAGATGGCAAGTGGATGCATCATTGTCACACAATGTTAAAAAATGCACATTGTCACTCATGTTAAAAAATGAACATATACTCTAAATGTGCAAAGCAAAACCAAAAAAGAAAAAAAAAAAAAAAAACAAAAAAAACCCAACAACAGCAAAGAATAAATGTTTTTTTCAGATTACTGTAGAGTACACTCACTCCATTCATTACATTATATGGTGCTAAAAAAACCAGTTTTGCATTTTAGAAAAAGGTTTGTGTCCTCTTCTGTGATGTTAGCTGGTAGTACCAAACTCTTTTATCTTAGAAATAAAGTATCAAATAACTTCAATTAACATTTAGACTTAGAAAATGCAATGATCAGTTTGAGGTCCTTTGGTATTTCTGAACTAGACACATAGACTTTATTTCTCATTAATAATCTCATTTGTGTGTTCCCCTTTTATTCATTTTATCCCATTGTTTTGTCTACTACTCTCAATAAAATTAAAGCCTCCCTTACTTTCTGCATTTATATGGATTTAAAAAGTAGTATTTCAGTCATAACACCAACACCTCTTAGGTTCAGTTCAACAAAATCACATTTCACTTGAGAACTGTAAAGTAACATAGTATTATTTTGTACATGGAGGTAGCTTTGACATATTTGAAAAATAGGTTGGAATAAAATATACTCTGCTGTTGGTTTGTGTGTATATGTGGTGTAAATTTGGATATTCGTTGCAATGTTTTACTGAGTAGAGGATATTTTCTCCTTTATGACTATTTTTTAAACTTATCACATCTTCTTTTTTGGTGAAATCTATCTCTGCTGACAATATATTTATTATAGACTAGGTTTTTCTTGTCCTATTATTACATGACACCTAGGAATAACAAGTGGTCAATTATCTTTTACTGAGCACCATCAGAAAGGAAATTCAATTTGCCTGCATCTTCTCTCATCCCAGAACAAAGAGCATTTCCTAACCTCAAAGACACTTTAATTAGCATGATGGTGGTAAGAGGTATTTTCCATCATTATGTAGTTTGGGGGTTTTAGTGTGTAAATCATAGTTTTCTATTACAGTTTGAATGAGTTAGATAATATTCTTCCCATGATGCAATGAAGCAGACAATTTCAATCTCTCACAAGCTTGAATTGTATAGCTGAAATGTGCACTAGAAAAGACATATTTGCCCATGTATTTCAAGTCAATTCTATTTAAAACTGTTCAATTTAGTGGTATTTAGAGACTCAGAATACAGATATTCAATAGAGACTGTCTCATGTTTCAAATGCAGAGAAAGTAGTGATGGGGAGTCTATTCAAAAACAGTGGTTGTTACTGGCTTTACTTTGTGGCATCCTCTTATGCATCTTCCTTTTTAATTGTCAAGAGTGTTTACACCCTGTGGTCAGTCTTTTGTGATGTACATCTCATTCAAAATGCATAGAAGAGGGAAGTAAACTGTTTTGACTTGTTTGGCTTTACAGTGCAGTAAAGACCTACTTTGCAGAGAAGACATGGAAGAAGAGAGTTCAAGACAGAAAATGGGAGCTGGGAAAACCAACTCAAAAGGTAAATCAATACACAAACAGTGCGGGTGGAACTGTTATTTCTTATGCAGCCTCATTACTTTTACTTGCAGGAACATTTCAATCCAGATATTTTTAGGAAATTTGTGGCAGTTTTGACAAGTGTGCTTAAAAGACTGATAGATATTGCCTGTTTCAAACATCATAACCACTTTACTGTAATCAATATTCATTAGGAATACACATTGACAGTTGCTACCAATCATTATCACTATGTACCCAAAACAATTTGTTCTTAACAAATTCATCCTAAATTAGCAGTTAGTACACATTCACAGGACTCCCTTCTAGTTAGCATTGATGTGTATGATCTGTGATGGTCATTAGTTGATGAGATCAAGGGTGTTGGGTTTGTGAGCTCATGAAACAGGGAAATCAGGGCCTAAATGGGCTGTGACCTTTCTTCTCCTTCTGTCCTCACTTATTGTTGATGTTTTGTGCTGCTCTGAACAAAGTGCTAATAGTAATATTTCAGTGTTAAAAAGGGTTAGGTGATATTTAATAGTGCAAAATAAGGCTCAGATAAACATATGACTATATTTCATGGAGGGGCAGTCATTCTGAGAAGTCATGTTAAACTTTTCATGAAGAACATAAATGATTCCAAAAGGTTTCAGTCTAACAGTCTTTCCATCCCTCTTGCCTCAGGTAATGATTAATAGTGTCTATTAAACCATGTGGAAACCACATGGAAGCTCTTTTCCATTGCCTGCTAAAACCACCTGTATTAAAGATGCTTTCTGCAAAACTCTATTACAGCTCTGAATTAGCTGCTAGACTGGGTAATTCATGAATGCCCCCATTCTTTCTCAGTGGTTCAGAGCTTTGTACATAAATACAGTGATCATACTAAGTAGACACATGAGACAGCTGTAAATCTTCATGTCCACTTCATGTTAGAATCAGGAGATGTGATGTATTGGCATTGGTTGGCTCTGGTGACACCACAAATCCATGTTAGAGTCAATTAAATTTGGTTTTGTTACTAAACAGACTATTTCTAAATGTGTTACCCCTTTCTACATCATCTTTTTTAGACACTTGTGAAACAGTGTAATGCTGTTTTATCTTGTAAGGATGGAACACAGAAGGGGAAGAAAGGACAGGAGAGAAAAATCAGCCTTGGAAAATCTCAGGTCCCTGTATAGTTCTGATCAATCAGCATGGATACATCTGCAGTCTCCATATCCAGGCTGTTGAAACTACCCAGAAACACAATCAGTATGCATCAGACAACTATAAAAAAATAGGTAACAGTACTGCATTTTTTTTTTGTTTTATCTCTTGATGACATGCAGAAGCATAGTTTCTTTACAGAAAATGGGAAACTGAGGTGGGAGATAAGTTCAGTGATTTGCACATGAGCACATTCAAAGGTTATAATTAATGAGGGAAATGAGTCTGGACCTCTAAATTTCCAGCTTAGAGCTTTTAAGACCTTACAGTGTACCCATTTGCTTGTTTGATCATTACTCCTACTGTAATTATTTTTCAGTTGCATATTAAAAACTCTACAAGAATGCCCACACTGTTCAGATCCTAATTAACTGTAATGGACACACAGAGAATAATGAGAAAAGTACAAGTTTATTTCTTCCCTAGAAAAGCTACAAACTACTTTCCTCATGGTTTCTGATCAAGACATCTTGTTTCAGGTATGGCCTATCTGCTTAGCAATCTTTAGCAGGTATTCTATGTACTTGCCCGGTCTTGTCTTGAAAAATATGACTTTCTAATGTTCATCTAGCTCCCTAGAAATGAAGTTACTAGCCATTATGAGGAGAAATACCTCCTGTAATTTTCATCTTTAGGCTAAAGGCAACTAGAAACAAGGCATTATCCAAACCATGACTTTGCTGATAGTCAAAGGGGGATTAGACAAGCTAATTCAAAATTGGGTTTTGTCTCCCCTAACATCATCTCTATTTTTTTTTAATTCAGAAATTATTTTTCATTGCTCTGTTTTCTCAAGGTCCAAGGTACCTGATACAAAATATTGAGTCTGAGTTGGTTTTCCCTCTAATTTCTAATGGTCTTTTATTTCCCACTTTTTGAACATCACCAGATAGAAAAATAACAGTTAAGGATGAAAATAAAACTTGTAAATGTAGAATGGCCTTAAAACTTCTCTCAAACTACTAATGTGGAGATTATTCTTTATCTGGTATAAACTGATGAAGGTGCTTTGAAAGAAATGAAACAGAGAATTTAATATTAAATGAGGTTCTCACTCTATGCCTGTTGATAACAGATAAATTCTCTTGTCCTGCATTGTTTTATTCAGCACCATCCCACATGTCTGGTTGAACAAGAAATTCCACTCCGTTAAGATAAATGTATGCATTTATCCTCTGTCTCAGTGAAAACTAATTCATAAGAACTATGGGAGCTCTGACAAGTTCTTAGAGCTCTTTAACATTCTCATTTTGCTAGTTGTTGAATTTAAATCATGCCTTTTTAAAAAATTGTATGACTTACTTTAATAGAAATGCTAAGATAGATCACATGATGATTTTTATCTTTGAAATAGCAATTTTTATTGATCTTGTTTTTAAAAACAAGCCAGCATATATTTCAGTTCAGTTCTTCTGTGATTTGAGCTATAGCCTTCACTTAACACTTTAGATGAGTAGTGGCTTCTACCTATTATGAAAAGTTGTGATCTATTTCATCAGGCAGTTTATCACCAAAAATCGAGCTGTAGCCCAATAAATAAACTGTGGAGTCTGCAGAAACGAATATAAAATTTGAATGTACTAGCAACATCCCAGAAAGATCTGAAAATAAATGTTTTAAATGGAACAGAATTCAAAGCTGATAACTCACCATTCTACAGACCAATTAAAAGAACAGAGAAACCCAGCTGAAACAGGATTCACACATGAGGGTCACATGATGACCCTCAAACTGCTAACAACCCAGTGTTCATCCACACTCTGTGGATATTACAGGTGATTTTAAGAAATCATACCAGAAAACTTTAACCTTCAGACAGATGTCAAAGATTAAGGAACAAGTTGGTGTCTAGAGGTTTTATCTCTCTCTGGCTAAAGAGAAGTCTTTGTGTCTAAGGTAGATTAATTACAAATTTTTGAATTATTCATGGAGGAATAGGCTATGTCACACAGTTTTCTTCAGTTACTGTGGACTAGCAAGGGAAATGTGAAAGAACTGGCATGCTACACAAAGACCTTCACTTGCACAGATTAATGAAACTGCAGCCAAATTCTTGAAGAAGGAAAAATGATGCAATGATGTAAGTAGCAGATATGAAGGCAGTGGCTGAAGAATTGCATAAGAACCTTTCGAGACTATCACTGTGGCAGGGAAATGGTAAGTGAAACTCACTGTAGGTGAATGTAAAGAAATGAAAATAAGGAAAGATTTGTGCAGGAAATAGTGAATCTTAAAGTGGTAATTGCCATTCTGGAATTATATCTTGGTGTTAGCACAGTCTGCCACCTGAAAATATCTGCAATAAGACTTAGCAGGCTTAGCAGCACTCCAGATGTGGCACTAAAGGCACTAAAAACCAAACAGAAAATAAAACAGTTATTCTACTGAATAAATCCATGGCAATTCAATAAACCTAGTCCTTTGATACTCTGTGTCTGTAGTCCCCCAATCTAATAGAAAGAACATAGCAGGAATTGGAAAAAATCAGGGGAAAAGAAAGATCATGAAGCTTAAAATCACTTCCATGTGAGGAATTGCATGTGAAAAGACCATTTCACTCAGGGGAGAAAAAAAAAATCACAAGTGTCATGTTCCTTATACAGGGAATTATGAGGCCTTGATGGGCATTGAAAAGCTGTTAAAACTTCGAAGTTAAACTAAGGCTTAGACTAAGAATTTCATTATCAATTCATAATATTAGACTTCATTTTTTTTTCCAAGCAAAATTCAAATAAAGTAAGAGCTTTCTTTCTAAAATAAGAAATAGCTATTCACAGTCATATTTCATTAGGTGAAATAGTGATTAAAAAGCTGAGAAGCTGAGGACATATGAATCGAAATAATAGTATTTCTTCTTCTTTTCCTTCTGTGGAGTTAAAACTGACTGTTAATGAAAATTCAGGCAGATACAAGGTGAGCATATGATAGGTAATTTAAACGATATTGTGTCTTAATTGCTTTGGCTTAAACAACTTTAGCAAATGTCTTAATACTATCATAAACAGATCCAATCTCTTGCATAGGTTTTGGTTTCTGCAAAACCATGAAAGCAGAATTTACTGCTATCTATTTAAACTAATAACATGAAAATTAAAACAGGCATAAAATGGTCCCAAAAGTGATTGTCTCTGGATTTTTCAAATAACATTTTAACAGGACATAAATCAATAAATAAATGAGACAATTTCTGTTTTCTTTAGTGCAGTAGTATCCATAGAAACCAAACAGGGGTTATTTTCATTCACAAACTGTTTTTGTGCAAAAACTAGGAATTCTCTGAAGAAATTGATGGGTTTGATTCTGCAAAGTGCAGCTGCAGTTCAGTTTATGCTTGTTCCAGATGCAGTGACTAGGGCACCTGCCAGTGCTGCACAGCTATCAAACAGCCTTTGGAGGAGAAAATAGAGGAAGGAAAGAGGTGTCCAGGTTATCCAGAGATGAGGTAGATAGCACTCTGGGTATGGTGAAGCTTCCCAGACCTGGGTTCAGTGCCAGCCAAGATCCTGCCCCTGCTGAGGACAGCTCCAGCTCTCAGCTCACACCAGTCTAAAGCGAACTGCTGTTTGCCACATGTCAAAAACATGCATTGCCTACAGGGATAGCAGAAGCAGGTGGTCATGGTCACCACTATTAAAGACAGAGCTGATGTCAGACTATCACTTGGTGCAACAAAGCCCTGCCTTCCCAAACAACATGGATTTCTTGACTACAGTCCCTCATGCAGCTAGAAGCAAATGACTCCATTACTTCCAGAAGGTTGCAGCAAGGTGGGAGTCAAGCTCTTCTCCCAGGCAACTGTTCCTCTTTTCCTGACACTGGGACAAGAGGAAATGGCCCCAAGCGGTGCCAGGGGAGGTTCTGGTTGAACATCAGAAAGAATTTTTTAACTGAAAGAGTGGTTAAGCATGGGAATGGGTTGTCCAAGAAGTCAGTGGAGTCAACATCCCTGAAATTATTCTAAAAGTATGAACATGACATTTGTTGCTATGGTTTAGTTGTCAAGGTTATGTTCATTTAAAGGTTGGACTCAATGATCTTGGAGGTTTTTTCAACTTTAATGATTCCATGATTCTAAAAATAGAACAGCCCCAGACTTGTCTAGAAAGTGACGGCGTTTTCTAAAGGTTGCTTGGCATGGAGTAGGACCTAAATTACTCTGAAATGCTGAAATATAGACCTGATTTATAATGACTTACTCACAATGTAGGGAAAATATTACTGCAATTAAACCCTGGATCAGAAACCAAGAAATCAGAGCAAATATTACTGTTTGGAACTGATGTTTTTTTTATTTCTTTGGGAAGAAAGTTCTAAGTTTATGATTTTGAAATTGATGTTTATGGAGAAAGAGTAATGGTTCTTCTTATTATTCTTTTAAGCAAAATAAGTGTTATAGTTTATCAGGACCTGATAAACTACTAGGCTAAGTACATTTGTGGAGTTTTTGATTCTTTTGCAACACACATACTAAACAATATTTTAAATATTTAACGTGCATTATAATTGCATGCTAAATGCCAATTTTTTTTTGCTCCATTAGCTGAAACAAGATGTTCATGTGTACATAGTCATGCTGTGCTCAAATACATTGCAGGAGAGTAAAATTAATGTAAATCATAATCCAGTGGACTGAAAAAGCCATTGTTTTTGCTTACCCCCTTTCCAGTTCCTAAGACTACAACTG
Source organism: Setophaga petechia (assembly GCA_024362935.1). Classification (NCBI taxonomy): domain Eukaryota; kingdom Metazoa; phylum Chordata; class Aves; order Passeriformes; family Parulidae; genus Setophaga; species Setophaga petechia. The sequence goes on from JANCRA010000008.1 coordinate 23,067,278, forward strand.
GCTGGGGTATTATTAGGATAATGAGATATTACACACATATTCAATTTTATATGGGTAATGGTGGTTATCAGAAAGGCCAGAATTGGAACAAAATCTAAAAGTCACCAAAAGCTGGTCTTCCATGTCACATGAACATGCAATTTATTCTCTGTTGCATACTGACTTTTTCCTTTTTACTGTAGTTGTGCATGCGTCAAATTACATCTTTCTCATCACAGATTCTTGAGAATATCAATCCATTTTATGCCTTTGCCTTAAATTGAGGCTTAGAAAATATATGGAAAACTGGGTTTGGCTATGAACTATGGTCATGCAATTCTTACTTAGAATTGCTTGAGTTGGCCTTGAATTTAATTAGGATTATGCAGTGCCAACTAATTTTAGCAGTCTAGAAATTCATAATTAATTAGCTGAAAGTCTTTTATGAAACATAAAGCCCTTCCAATTCTAGTTTATATTGTGAATGAAACACTGTTCCATCAATTTCTGTTTTGATCTCTTGAAAGATGAAAAATTGTTCATTATATTATAAGATATATTCATGAGTTTTGTCCTAAAATCTACAAACCACATCATTATTGATTAAGGCATTAGTTGATACTTTCATTACATTCCTGTGAGATTATATTCAGAACTGCAGTCCTATACCCATTGATTTATTACATCGTCTTTGACTATTTGAAAAATATTTCTTTCCATCAGCCACTGAATGTCACTACTTGTTAATTACTAGTTTTGATGACTAAACATATTCTAACAACAGGAATTCTATGCATATATTATTAAAGGGGGTAAAAATAAATATAGTTTATTTATAATTTTATAAATTATTTCACAAAAATTTATTCTACTTAATAGAAAAAGTAGGAAGTCATAGTATAACATGCTTTGAAACCTTAGGAAATTATACTTTAATTTCAGGAAAAAAGAGGACAATTTTTTCTCTAGGAATTGATCATTTTTGGAGGTTTTTTTCAGATCCATTTTACTGATATTACTCCACATATTTTATTAGCACCTCTTAGTAATTAATGTATTTCTTTCTGTTAAAGGTCACAGAAAATAATTTATTTGAACTGAATATCCCATAAACTCGCACATTGAATACTTGTGAATAAATATTTAGAGGAAGTATATAGTAGAAAGGAACAATTTGGCAGTCAAAATATTCTGCAGTGTTAATGGAAGGAAAATGAAAGAAAATATTTTATAATCCTAAGGCCCTCTAGAATAATTAGAAATAAAAATTTTAAGTAGTCAAAACACAAAGAATAAACCTGAACAACTTTGATGGAAAACAGCAGGACCTTTCCAAGGTAGTCTGTGACTACGGCTTGAAAAAGTGATAAATCTGTATTTAGGATACATGGTAGCATATGGATCCAACAGTCACATGACATTGGATGAAATCCATCTGAACTATTTTTTGCAGCTTTGAATTAAGTCAAACTTTTTTTTAGATGGTAAAAATTTCTCTTATCATCTCTATGTGTCTTTCTTGACTCAATAAGTGATCAGATACTTCAAGACAACCTGAGGGCCCTAAACACCCCAAATTGTATGTGTTTTACCTAAACTAACATATGTAATGCTGACTTATATTGCATCCAGATTTAGGGTGGGCCTCAGTGGGCTCCTGTACCCCAGACATCTGACAAGATTATATAATTATTATAATAATTATAGAACCAGAGAGAAACAATTAGTGTGTGACAACACACTTCAATGACCCTGGCTAAGCTAATCAAGTTCCAGTGAAGACAGCTACCTGCCAGATATCATAGAATACATGTTGGATGATATGACAGGGTAAGTGATTTAAACCACACAGATTATTAAAACTCAAGTGATTTATATCCAGTGTGATGTTAGAATAAAATTATAATTGTATAAATTGATGGGACATTTCAAGCCTTAAATGCCACTTAAGTCATACAGGATTTTTTTTTTGTTGGATGCATCTGAGTTTGAGACAAAACAGCTAAATTCTGAATGAAATGCAAAGTTTTATATAAATATGTGTAAATTTTACACTTTTAGCATGCCATACTGAAATGCAGAATTGCAGACAATTTTTGTTTATAAAATACATCCTGTTGTCTCTCATAGGCATAATGCCAACACACTTCGGCAGAACCAAGATTTCGTTCACGCTGTCCCATAATTTACCCCATAGCTTCGTACGTTACTGAAATCTTTAAGGGCCTATTCTTGATTTAGGAAATATAATGACAAAACTCACATAAACCAAAAGAAATCCAAGATTAAATCCTAAAAGTTCAAGCAAAAAATGCTGGGTGATGCATCAGTGAATGTCAGACCAAATACAGGCTTGGGCAGATATGTTGCTTGTTATTCTTGGTGACTAGAATTGGTAAGTAGAGGCTATAAAAAAAAAAACAAAACCAAATGCAAGTATAATTAACTCAAATAATATATACTTACACAGCAGACTAGTGGCAAAAGTATGTTCTTTTTTCCCCCTAGAATAGCACTCTCAGAATAGTATACTTTCAAATCTCCAGTCATTCTGTATTCAGCTGTGGGAGGAAACATGTGCTTAGAACAGTATACATAGTGCACTTTCACATGTTATGTGTAACATTGCAAATTAATGTCTATCTGCTTTTCAAGGTTGAGATTTGGAAGGGAGCTAAGCAGATTTCTCATCATCAGACAGCTATAGTAGCCAAGACTTCTGCAGGAAGTGGCTGATGTGTTTACCAAGTCACATGTTTAAAAAAAAAAAAAAAAAAGAAAGAAAGCTGAGAAACAGGTAGAAAAACAATAGTGCATATTAGGAACTGAAATAAGTAGATTAAACATTGAACAAAACCTGTCATATGGGAGGGGTAGCTCAGGCAGGATTGGTGTAAGCCCTGATCCTGCAGAAATGTCAAAAAAACCCTTTTTTTTTTTTAACTGAAGGTTTCACATCAGATTTTGTCAACAAATCAGGGCTAGAATATAGTTCTGCCATTCAAAATAACCCAAGGGAGTGAGACACAAATAAAATCTGGACCTTGCACCCAATCTGCTGAATTCACATGAGCTGTGAGGAAAGGGTCAGTGTTCTGGTCATGAGCATATATTTGCTGTTACAGAGACAATATTTTTGGGTTTGAACAACCTTGTAAAAGAGTTAAGCAAATATATATACTTTCAGAAGCTTCTTGTTTGCTCGACTTTACATTACATCTGCAGTTAACTAGGGCTGCCCTGCAATGTCAGTCCAGAACATACAGCACTGTGCAATGTCTTTGGTGTTATCTTTGATTTGAACTGAGGCATAATATAGTGCATGCTCTAGGTGCTAAAGTAACAGATAACCTTTTCAGGTGCTACACACTTAGATTTGTAGTTGGTATTATTCAAGTTTATTGCTTTCAATTATTGCTGTATATTCCAGCAGATTTACTAGGATTATTTTTGAACTCTGTTTTCATTTCTCTGTTTCTCCTTTCTCCATTTATTTTATGTTGACTTGCTCTACTGACACAGGAATAAATGACTCAAATTTTAATCTCAGAAATTTTATTATAAAATAATTATTCTTCTCATTCATTACACTTTTTTGTTTTACACTTTACTGGGGAACTCAAACTTGTCTTAGTTCCCAAGCAGACATTTAATGAAATCCTCTTATTTATAAGGTTTAAAGTGCAAATGGATGAGTGGAGCCCCATATTGTTAAAGCTAACTGTTTAATTTTCAAACAAAACAAACTAAATCTTTTATGCCAGTTCTGAAAAAATACAGAATTGAATGTGTCACTTGTTATCAAATATGGTAAGATATCCCCTAGTGATATTAAACTTTGTAATCTTACAACCTGCATTACTTATAAAACAGATGTTTAAACTTCTTGATGTGCACAAGTGTGTGTAGAGTCACACCAGTTTAAATCTAATTAGTGTTTAATAAGCCATTGGAAATATTGTCATTCAGCTCTTACAAATTAATCCTGATCTCTTAACACATGCTGGTGTTTTGAACCAGTAATTATTCCAAAACAAAAAAGAGGCCTGGGTTAGTCTGAATTAACATAAACAACTCCCATGATTATTTTATGTGCTTCCAGCAGAGAGGTGTTAATAGTCTCCTCATGGTTTGACAGGGAAAACGCTGTAACAGTGGGATTGAAAATTGTTCTGCATGATGGTCAGCACAACTAATAGAGAGCAGACCAGAAGAAAGAACTACAGAGCTTTCAGCATGACAGTCTGGGCTACAGTGATGAACCTTCTTTACTAGTAAATTATATGCAAACTGAACCTGGAATCTGCTAATAAACCTGGGTTCTTTCCAGCTCACATATTGGCAATTAAGATTCCATGCTGGAAATAATTGACAATTCTGTCAGTAATGCTTGTGTGATAAGGGAATTCAGTCAGTTTTTTAGAGCTGGGCTCTGGATGTACTATTAAGAAGAGTAATAAAAATTCACACACAGACATATATATGCATAGATACACACTAAAAGAACATTTCTATGTGTGTCTATATATATACATGTATTTATATAAAAATTAACGTAGTAGCAATCTAGAAAGAAGTTGGAATACAACTGATACAGAGCTATGTGTCTAGTTTTTGGAACAATTAGCTGCAAACAGAACTTAAAACTTGTACAACAGCCCTGTTCTCACCGCAGGCTTTAAAAGTGAAAGGGTTTCACAGTTCTGCTTTCTCACTCCTGATTTCCTTTAAATCAGTAAGGGGAATGGCTAGAATGAGGACAATAAATTAAACTCGATACTCACCATCAAACAGTAAACACAAATATTTTTCAATATTACTTCACTGAAATCAGCAGCCTCAATGGATGCTAGCGTTTTCTCATTTTTTAATGTTGTAAAAATGCATTTTTGTTTTTGGTATCAAAATTTTCAAGATTGAAATTTCTAATTCATAGAGCTGATTAAAATATAAAACCAGGAATTTGCAGTACAAATTTTTTTTTTATTATTATAATTTTTTCTTTAAATTCTTTGCATGGTTCTGGAAGAAAGTGAGGAAATTACAATACACAATACAAAGGTATTGGTATTTGATGTCAAGTTTTGAATAATGAATGAAAGTTTCTTCAAACGCATTGGAGCATAAAAAGCAAAATTAATCTACATATGGCAAATGACTTTAGCAGCTCACAAGAAAGAGAAATTTTGAGCTTCAAAGGATTGGAAAACTCTGAGAAAAATCTATGACCCCCAAAGCTTTAGGTCAAATATATACTTTGAGTAAATCTGTTTTTTCAATTAAAATTTGGTTGCTGTCTAAACACTGCACAACAGTTTGTCCTCTTTCATTGCCTTCCCAATAAGGTGGAACAAAGGTTAAAACACGTGGAACACATGAGCTGGAACAACAAAACTAAACTTCCAGGCCAGGAGATCAGAAACAGATGTCAAGAGACTTTGTGTGTGCAGATTCAGAGGAGGCCTGGTTATACAGAACATATGAACACTAGAAAACAAGCAGCTGGTCCAAACTGCATTGAATACTGAGTTGGAAATGACAGACAGATTCGACCAGGGCATGACTATAGCTACCAATACTGCTTGGTTTTCTCTCATCACTTTTGAATGATCTTACAAACCAATCTATTTTATAAGATTTTGGAAGTTAAGTAATTCTAGAAAGTACAGCTGTTGCAGTCTATGGACTAGTGAAGAAAATGTGTTGGAGCCTGTTCTTAATTTTTCCTGACATAGTTTCCACCACCAGTATCACCTTAATGGACTTGTATCTACCAAGTAGCGCAGTTTCCAGCCAAGAAAATTTTCCAGAATAAATAATAATTTTGGATTTCTAAGTGATGATACAAAAAGTGCTTACAGCAGAAAAAGGATTGAGGCACCATTGAAACAAGAATTGCTTAGCCTTTTGTTTAACACATGCCAGAACTGTACATCAAAAAGTATGAGCAGATGCTGCCATCCTTGATTGGAATCAGAGCACATCCATAGAAATCCTGACTGATAGAGACCAAGAGTTCTACATCTGAACCGCCAACCCATTGGCTTCAATTCAGATGAGTAAAGGAAGCCATAGGATCTATATTAAAGGAAATCAAAAGTGATCTTGTGGTTGATCCAGGAGCATCTTTCTACATTGTTTTCTTTACACTTTTTATACTTTTATGAAGACATAATACTGACCTCACTGCTTCATTGGATTAAAGCTCATCTATCTGACCACTGTGTAAGCTCCAGGGGTAACAGAAAGAGTAAACACAGTTCATGAAAAAAGGGCTGGCATCATACAGCTCATATCCCTCTTTCTGTTAGGGGTCTTCAGTGGCCTCTTCTAAAAGGTAAGTCTGAAAGATGTAGCTTCTTTTTCTCTTCTATTCCCTCATTTCTTGAAATAAAATATTAGTGCATCAAGAAACAGATGTGAAAGGTTACAAAAGGAAAACACTTTTCAAATATTTGGCTTTAGAGAAAGCAGCTAACAGTATGTACTACCAGTTTGAGGCATGTTAGAGGAGCTCTAACATCTAAATATTTGCAGAGAATTAAAGTGATACTTGAACAGATAAAACAGCTGAGAAATTAAGAGAAGAGTTGAGGTGAATGATCCAAATCCATTTGTATCAGTCCTGAGCAGGAATTATTGTAGCTCCCTGACATCTGTGAAATGAGTAATGGTTTCATTTCATTTTCCAGAAGACCAGAATAATAGTTTTCAACCAATAAAGAAAAAAAATAATCTGTGTGCAGAGCCATCCTAAACCCCATAGCAGTTGGTTTGGGTTTTCTTTTGTGTAGTTTAAGCATGCAGTGCAATGTCAAGTTTAAGTCATCATTGGCCTGAGATAAAATGAAGTCAAAGAGAAGGTTATCACTCAATATGCATGAGGGCTACTCATGAGATTAATTAATAAAGGTCTTGTGGCTGTTGTCTGGAATTTCAGTATCCTTTAATTATCCTTAAATTAAGATTAATGACTACAATATATAATATTTTCTGATCAATTAAATTTATTTTAAATGCATGTAAATATCAGCATCTATTCTCATTACAATTGTCATTGCATTCATTCATCCATGGCAGCACTGCTCAAAATATTTTTGGCAACATTTCATTCTATTTTGAGCGAGCACTCAGAGTAACACTGTACCAAACAGTGCTGGGACAAATTCAGCTTTCTGCTTGCATCTGTTGCTGGACCAAACAAACTTCTGAGCATTTCATTTAGCAAATAATACTGACTGGGAACTCCAGGTGAGAAAATACTATTTCTGACTATAGACTGTGAACTGGAAGTTCAGTAAGTAACTGGAGGTAAAATAAGAGTGCACCATGTAAGTAGATGCTGATAGAATCCTGCTGTAACATTCAGAGTTATCTTAGCCCTGCATTCAAGTTCAGAATTGGTGTAGAGGAGAGTACCTTAGTGTGAAGTGTATCAACAATGTTGAAAAAACCTTTTGCAAAACAAAACCCCCAGTGTATTACTCAGAAAAATGTGATTTTGCATGTCTTTGTAGTGAAGGATAGGCAACAGAGGGTAGTTTAGTCATGGCATTCCTTAAGTCTCAGTCCTGAAAATAGTCTGATTTAATATTTTCTTCCAAGAGAGAAGTAAAAAAGATAAGAATACTGGTGACATTTTTAATACTAATTTGAGGAGATTTGTGAAGCATCATCCATAGCATGAAAAATCAGGATATTTATACAGATTAACTAGGTAATAGCAATGGTTAAAATAGCAGAAGTAGGAAAACTTTGTGGGGTCAAAGTTCAATAACATGAGGTTAAAGGTTAATAAAAGTAATTTCTAATGCAATTTAGGGATATGTAGCTAGGAGTAACAGTAAAGAAAAGTGTGTATGCACTAGCTGATGGGAGGATGAAGTAGATTCCCATGTAATCCACCAACAGGAAGATAAATCAGAGGAAAAAAAAAAGACATTGTATTTGTTACTGGTATTTTTATATTTTAAATATTCCACATCATTCTTATAATTCCTATAGAAAGATACAAAAATTAAATAAAGTCATCATTGCTTACAGAAAAGACTGTCAGTAGGTGATATATATACTCTGCTTACTGGATTTATCCACACTAGTGGAAAAATAAAAGCATAACTTAGAAAAGTTTACCAGGATTAAAGAGTCAAAATGGATAAATGTGTTTCATTTGGAAAGAAGATAATGGAAATAAAATATCCTCTAAATCTTGTACACACAGTGTGTGTCTGTTGAAGCATAAAAATCTGCTTATGTGATAGTGGAGGCCAGAGTTAGGTTTTTGTTAAAAAACTCTGCTAACAATATCAAGTATTAACCTCTTAACAACTTTTTTTTGAGGTCTAACGCTTATCAGAAGGATATATACACCTTAATCTATTATATTCATCTGCTTATGTTTCTTTCTGCAGATAAGAAGAGCTGTGAGTGAGGTTACAAAATATTTTAAGCTTCTTGAACTCGTAATTGTCTTCATCCTTTTGGGAATCCTGCCTAAAACTCTGGCCTTGACAGTCTGAAAGGTGCACAGTGTACTGACATTTGATAAGCATTTCAAAAGTGAATATTGATCCAGGATTTTAAGCAGTTTTCCCATTTATTTAGAATGACCTACATTTACCTATGGGTGCAATGGTTTGACTGTTAATTGGTTTAGGGAAGAAAAGTGACTCCTTAGAGGAAACTATGAACAGATAATACGAATAGTGATTAGGTACTACATGGATTCCCAGTCTAATGCTAATTGAAAAAGAAAAAATCTAATGGAAAGACTTTTCCTTGGTATATTATTGGATTTTGAATTCTTACAGTGCTCAATACATGGAATAATTAACAACATCTCTCAGTTGATGAGAAAATGAGAAAACACTTCTTCAGTTCAATCCCAGGACACTTTAATCACAAGCAGGATTCCCTAGTTGTCCCCTCACATATAATTCTTTTCTGTAATTAACCTACTGCTTAATTAACAGAGCTAAGCAAATAGCTGTTGATGAATAATTTATTTGATGAATTTAGCCTTTTTATGTTCCTTTTCATAAACTGAATCAGAAGAGAATGGACATTTTACAAGATTAATTTTATTAGTTAATGTTTACAGAGAACCTTGTTAAATAATTCTTGGTTTGTGGTTAATATTACTTAAGTAAGTTCTTATATTTCTAATAACTTAGGTCTCTGCTTTAACAAGTTTATTAATTTTTAATACATAAGTGACCATGACATATATAGCTGAAACCAACATACTGATAGTTTGAGGGATTTTTTCTGTTGTAATATTCATATTTCATAATACAAGTTGTCTTGTGATTAGTTCAACTAAGTGAGAAGCAGCAAATTATGAAATAACAATCATATTTACTAGACAAAAATTCTGAGTAATTAACAGTCAATTAGTTTGAAATACATGGTGTAACACACACTATTTATAGTGTGCACTTGCTTATTCTCTGAAAGCGTATGTGGGACCATCAACATGATAGAAAAGAAATTTTAAAAACTGTTTTAACTGGTCTATGATCTGAAGAGTTTTTTACCCTTGAGTAAGAAGTATGTAATTACCTCAGTAATACATACTACCACCACATCCAAAGCCAGCTGAAGCATTTGGAGAAACCTCCACTGACTTCAGTATTGTTTGGCTTACAATATTAAATAGAAGTATGATCTTCCTGATTTAGAGGCAATGGGAAGACCCTCTCAGTATGGAACTCAGTAATAGTGAATAGATATGTGACTCCAACAGGACTGCAGCGTGCTCCTGTTTTAATGACTCACTTCCTACTTCCTCTCTAGGTTGTAGATGAAAACTCACTCTCTCTCCAAGGGGTGAGTCAGTTCCCAGTGTTCAGACTACATTGGACTGTTTATGCCTGAAGATGGCATTGAAGTGTGCCCAAACCACATGGTCAACAGGAGAAGTGAAGATTGTCAAACCTCTGAACAATTCCAGAATAAACCCCAATTTTGTCCTACAGCAAGGTAGGTGAGAAACCAAGATGGAAGGAAGGAAGTCCTTTTGGGATTCTCATACCTAACAAGAATGAGAAAAAGAGTACAAACTTTGAGGTAGTGGAGAAATCATCAGATAGATACTTCTGTAGCCCATGGGAAGCTGATATGCTAAGTTAGAAATATGTCTGTGGTCTGATTTTTAAGGAAAAAACTTGCTTTAATCTGAATTTTTAAGTCATAATTAATTTTTCCTGAGTTGTCTTATGACTCACCCATCTTAGCTGGAGATGGATATTATGTGAAGTATGAGTCACAGAAATTTCTATTCTACAGTTTCTGTCAGATCTTTCAGCTGCAATGGATTTGCTCTGGAACAACAATTAAACCTTTTAAATCCATAAGTGATGTGATAATTGATTACACAGCTCTGTGACAGAGCTACATCTATTTGGGTTTGCCTGTCAGATTTTTTTCCTTGTAGAAGTAGAGGTACTTGATATTTTGTCTGCTCTAGGTACCTACCAAATGTCCTGTGTTCCAGGGGAAAGACCACCCTGTGCATGCAGAACAGCTTAAAAACTTGTGTTGTGGGAATCTGGCTCTTCCATACACATTACATTATAAGTCAAATGTACCAGAATTCATGATCAATGACACAGTACCTTTTTTTCTCATTTATACAGCTCTAATTTCATCAATGTTTCATGTACAAGTTCCCCAGAAATATTTTATTTGTTAGTTGTTTATCCCTGATATATCTAAAATCTAGAGACGCCAAAGCATTTGCTGATAGCTTTCCCCATGCAGCCTGTCATACACTGGTCATACTCTGGTAAGAGAATCCTTCTTTCACTTGGGAGAATTCTTTTTTCTATTTCTATTTGGTCTAGGTACTACAAACAAAGCCTGGCTTTATACTGGAGTGGATTTCTAACAAAGATGTTGTTATCTTATTTCACAAGTCTCATACCTTCTTGGTGATGTCTCATGGGCAGCTCCTTGCAGCACTGACTCCTTCTTCGCAGCACAGCCAACAAAACTGCATCCCTCCTCACAGCTCAAGTCACAAATTCCAACTCTCTTCTCACCCAGCTCACCCACTCTTTTGTAGCCCTCGTCTTCTTATCAGACACAGCTGTGGCCTATTAAGGGCAGGTCTGTTCCTAATCTTTGGTGATTAGTACAGCTGCAGCTCCTCAGGTGTGAGAAGACTACCTTCTGCACTATTTTCTTACATTCTATCCCTCCACACAAAGAGATGAGGATATCTGGAAGTTTCTTAAGCAATCCCTTAAATATAGCTGCATTTCCCTGCTACTGTCACAGTAGAGATCTTATGGATGCATTTATTCCCTATTCCTCTGTGCAGATAGGTATTCTCTTGCTTTTAAGTTAAATTCTGGGAATCTTTTCCACTTATCTAAAGGTATTTTGCCCTTCATGTCCAGAAACAGTGGGTTTTTTTCACCTAAATTATTAATTCTTCCTCAAACACGACTGAGATTCACACACAGTAAGATTACCAAGGTTCCAAACCCTGTGTGCCTTCTCCCTGCTGACCCTCTTGAGCTTGGCTTTGCCTGTGATAAATGATAGTGCTGTTTCACCCAACACTGTGGTTTGAGAACTCTTTAGCAGGAGGGAATCCAATTCACTTCTTTCTACTTTGGCTATTTTTCTACCTTCCTGAGAAATATCCTCCCTGCCTAAGGGACCCTAGGGAGGTCCCTTAATCCTGTGCCATGTTCCTGAATTAAGATGTTATCACTTACATCATTAAAAAAATTAATGTTAAAATTTAATAGGTTCAAATACCCTAAAGAAGAAGAAGAGTACTTGGCCTCGTATCTGTTACTGGCAGATGTTTACTGTTAACTTTGTGTTAACTATAAAGCTGCTTAGGAAATTATATAATTTCCCGTCTGTGTCTAGAGTGTACAGAGGGGGCGTGCATTGAGACCTAAGAGTTCAGAATCATGAACTCTCATCTTAGGTAAGTGCCTTTTTGCAGCCTAAGGTAATGTTCTTATACTTTTGAACACATTCAGCATATTTCTCAAGCCAGTTTTTCCTCTAGGCATTTAAGTGACTCCCCATTTAGTTTCTTGATCCTGTTTGACACCTGCAAATATTCCTCTCTGTTGTGAAGAGAATCACATTGCGGACCCAGAGGCTGGACTCACAGCTCAATGTTTTAAGGATGCAATATTCTGTATTGAACCCCTCAGCTTTTGACAGAACTAGCCCAGTGGCTGTATTTTGTGTCTGTATCATTACTCCACAGCGGTTGTTCAGCACAGTATTTTTCCAATGCTGGAATTTCATACTACATTGGAAATGCACTTTGCAGTAGGTGCCAAGTAGCAGGGAGTCCTAAATGCACATCCTCAGTCCAAACTCACTTCCTAAAATGTCCAAAAGCTCTCCGAGCACACTTAGATGCGCCCAGAGGAGTGCTGCACTCCTTTCTTCATCTCAGAACCCTAATGTGTAAAATTCTGCATATTGCCATGCACGGTGTCTGCCACATTTAAAAAGAGAAGGGGTGGAATTTTTTTAGTGCTGGCTATTTAATATCACCTACATCACTGCTAGATGAATGATTTTTCATCAGGAAAAGCTGGAGCACCCAACCAGAAGTGCACCATTTCTTTTTGCCCCGCTTGCTCCAGCAGAGGAACGAGTGGATCCTACCCCCTCCTCCCCACCAGACCCTGCTCCTATTCCTCCAGGACCCTGCACATCCCTCCACACGCCCCTGTGCAGAGGAAAAGTAGTAACTGATCTCAGCAGAGACCAAACCATTCACTCTTTTCTACAATCTTTCTTTTTAAATTACTATTGTTTTGTTTGTTGCGATTTCTTCAGTAAATTGTGATTCCAATCTATGATCTCTGTGTTGTTTTCTCCACTCTCAAGAGGGGGATGCTTGAGTCCAAATTTCCCTGCTGAATTTAAAACCAGCATACTGTCTTAAAACACTTGTAGTCATTTCCTATATCTGACATATAGCCACAAGCCACAGGAGCAACTAAAAGAAGAAACAGACAGAAGCTGAGGAAAAGGGGACAGAAAGGGAGACTATTTGAAATCTGAAGTAAAGAAATCAGATGCATTTTATTACTTTTGCCAAGAAAGAGTCCTCTGAATTTAACAGCAAAATCTTACTAGACCTTTAAATTGCTGAGATCCTTTGGAAGCTACATGTAAAGTCAAGCGTATTGAAATTAATTTAAAATATGGATGGAAATGTAAAAGAAATTAATGTTGTGTTAATTAGTACTATTGACACTAATGTACTTGTAGGCATCCCTTTCTGCAAGGGAAATAAATATATATAAACCAGTCTTTTGCTTTCAATAACACTTAAAAGAAAAAAAGACAGAACTCAGTGAAAGATAACAGTGATAGAACATTCCTAGTAGGGATTTTATATTCAAAAGCATTTCAAAAGAAAATTCTCTAAAGCAGACAGCAGTCCTGAGACACAAAGAATTATATTTTTTGGAATCTGCACATAGTGTAAAGGTTATCAGAAAACAAGCCTGAAGTACAAGATTTTTTTCCCAACTCCAGTTAAAGAATAGACCCTTCTGTAAACACTTATGAAAGAAGAAAATGATAATTTTGTCACAAGTACTTGTTAAAAACATCCGTATTGATGTTTTGGTCTGGAAATCAATCTTCCCTTGCTTATCCTTGCAGAGACATCACTCATCAAAAGAGCATGCTTACCCAGTGACAGTGTTTTGTGGACCATTTATATATGTAAAAAATTGAGCTGGGCACAGTAGCACATTTTATAATAATCTTAAAATTAATATTTTCATCTAGATCTTATTACAAAACACTTCAACAAATTGCAAATATTTTATCTTATGAGCATTTTTATTGTCCTTTACTCCTGGTTCCCTGTGTGTTTTGAAACAAGCATGGAGTTCTATTCAATGTGTGTACAACATTTTACCTGCATTCCTCTTATGGTTCAGAATGTACAAACACCTTCTGAAATATTTGCCTTTGTAAGGAGAGATAAGAGGAATGGATGGGGCTGAAATTATCCTTGCAGTTCTTGAAAATCCCAGTGTTACAGCCATTGCCACCTGAATCTTCATTTATAATTTATGTCTATATCTGCTATTCTGCCCCAAAGAACCATTGGCCAGTGGTGTTGACACTCAGATTGGGGAATGCTAAGATAGCTGATAAAAATCAGTGTAATTCAGGGTGTAGTGGAGGATACTGAAGTTAGGTATCTCATTGATGGTTTTAGAGGCAAGGATGGATAAGAGGGTAGGATGTGTTCTTAAGGGAGTCTGGAAAGATGATCCTCATGATGGGCTTAACTCTGTAGGCTATGGTTAATGGTAGGGACAAGAAATTAAGGGAAGGTAGAGATAACACTAGTTAGGTCAATTCTTTGTATGATTTTCTACTGTAAACATCAGTGAGGCTTCACATCCTTCTTGGGTACTGGTCTAGAGAAGTTCCTAAAAACCAGTGACCTTGACCTGGAAAATCTCTTAGGTACAGCCCTGGCCTTGGAGAGCATGATGTGTAGCAAAGAAACTGGATTTTCATGCATGTTCCCTGGTTTCATTAATGATGTTTTTACTTCTGTTGGAAAGGCAAGTTGGTTTTATCTTGCTGTCAGGAAGTTCTTAAGTTAAAAGCAACTGCATTTAATTACCAGCCCACAAAATTTTATTAATCATTTAATGATAATATTTGACCCTAAACTAGGAAACATAAGAGGGGAAGTCAATTTCACTTTCATCTGGCTTTCCAAATAAAGAACAGTTTTCCTTAAAAGCTTCCTAAAAGAGTGACTGAGTAATCTTGGTCTATTACACAATTTCTATATATAGTACATTATATTTGCTATGAAGTTCAAGGTTAACTCTTTCATGTAGAATCAACAGGATCATAGGTCACATCTTACTGATGGCAATGTTATTTTTTCATTCAGAAATAATTTCTTATAGGTGTGACAAGCTCTCTGAAACAAAACAGTGTTATAATATAGCTAAAAAAATAATTAGGAAATTGCTGATGCACATTTATGCCAAATACTGTCATTAGGATCGCCTGCACCTCAGTTTACATTTTTCAGGAAAACTCACAAAATGTGTTGACTAATTAACAGGAGAAATGGCACTAGAAAATTTTATGACTACATTCAACAACCATATCTGGTTGACAAAAGAAAAAAGAAGTTTGTAAACGTGGAATTTATATCTTTAATATAGAAAACTCCAATCCACAAAATTTGGTAAACACCATCTGGAGGATTCATTGTCTTTGGATTTAAAGCAGTGGGTTCTCAGAGATCTATTGACAGCTTCTGAAGGTGCTGAAAATTCAGCTTGTAGGGGTACACTGGGATCATGTACATAGTTGTTGAGGACTTTTTCCTTCAGCAATTTCATCCATAAACTTTACCTGCTGTTCAGTTATATAGGCACCAGGGGTTTTGAAACACTATCTATATATAAATAGTGGTGGGACAATTGTACAGATACCTTAAAAGTAGGTTCTTGTTTTGAAAATGGGGAAAAGTTTAAGCAAAGTGTTACGTGAAATCCAGTGGGAAATTGATGATGAAAATGAATAGTTCTTTTGGTACTTCATAAAAAAAAATAAGTAGTTCTCTTAAATGTCATGGCAAAGACCTAAAGAACTTGAAAAGACTTGGTAGAAACCTCCTCTTCTCTAGAAATGTATTTAATGTTATATTAGTTGGATTATGTCCATTTTGAGAGACAAATGCTGTTAAAAAGGTAACAAAACATGGAAAAGCCTTTTAGATATTTCATTCTGGTAGGATTTAATTTAGAAAATCTGATAACCTTTCTTAGTTATTTATGCAACATAAAAACATATAAATGCCTCCTATTCTTGCCAAGTTTCTCAAAACCATTTCTGATTAAGTAAATCATATAGGGTATCAGAAAACAAATTTTTTTTTAATGTAGACTTTACTTGGCTTGTAAAATATGGTTTTTAATGGAAAAAAATAAAGTTATAATGACACTGTGTTCTGGTGATGATAATGAAGATGGAGAATGGGATAGATGGTAATTTCACTTTAGGTATTGCTGACAACTTTAAATTTCTTTAGTTTCAGATAGGCTTCCAAATCTCATTCATTGAGTCTCAAAATAACTGGTTAAATAGATGTATTTTAGAGGAATTCAAAGCCTTTCAAGGTCCTAGGTCCAAAGAAAGTGGTCTGGATATGATGAATAGAACTGGATTCTTCCGCTTACAGGTGAGACTTTTAGGTCTCCACGACCCTCCTGAGCTGTGCATTTGGATTTTGCTGTATGATTCACTTTGGGATATAGATGATATTGGACTCAGGTGGTTGCTGTCCCTATGAAGTCACACTGTCAGGATTTCACCTGCCTCTGCTATTTATCAACTCATTCTTTGTGCTGGGAGAGCTGATATAAGACTCCATGGGCTTCACCTTCAGTACTCTGCCCTGTCTCTCTTCCCTAGGCTGCCTCCAGGACTGGGTGGCCTGGGATACTGATGGTGTTCAGCCTCCCTCAATGTAAAGCAATTCTTAGAGAAAAAAACTGTCCCTTATGGCCTGTTTTCTGGCCATTGCCAATCTTCATGCTCTGTCTTTTAAAAGTATGGGGAGATAAATAAGAATACAGGCCCCTCTGTAGCTGTGTGCAATAGCTAGGAAAGTGATAAGAATACAGACATGAATTTTCTGTCCATAGATAGCATTTAAAATTCCATCATTTCCTGAAAACAGCTAGCAAAGACATTCTTTCAGAGACCCATTTCAATATGAGCAATTTCTGCCACAGAAATAAATCAAGAACAATTCTGCTCCTATCATTCTGTCCAAAAACTGCCCTCAGTTTGCTATTAATTGATGATGCTACTCTCCATATACCCTGAAAGTGGGTAGAATACAACAATCCTTTTTCTGCTTATGCTAACTTGCAATAGCACCACTTTCTGGGATGTTAACCATCCAATTTACATTTTGTTTCTCAGCCTATTAATAACAGCTATTTGCTGGGTCTGAGAAAAAGTACATATTTTTCTAAGAACCACAATGAGAGCAGCAGTGTGAATGTCAAACAGATGTAATAGATCTTTGTTTAAAACTCCCAGTAGAAATCTTAGAGATCTTAAATTATTTGGGTTATTAATTTAGTTAATGGGTTTGCTATTCTAATCTTGGGTCAACAAATATTTCTGTTTTGCAGGAAATCTCAGAGAAGGATAATTATTTTCAACGCTTGAATTTTAATTAATCTTAGCTTACATGCAAAACAAATCTCTATTTTATTGCATAAAAACCTATATTTTGGAAGTGTTGTTCCAAGTCAGTCTATTGATTACTGAAAGGGAGTTTTATTCAAGGACTTATTCAATGCATCTATTTGTGTATTTAGGGCATTTTCTTAACCTCTTTCACTGATACACCAATGATGATTTATATACTGCGTTTCAGAGTATTTATAAATAATGGCATGAGATGGGAGACTTAAAAGGAGCAGGTGTTCAAGCTCTTAAAGCTATGAGAATGAATATGCACATAGATCTTTCTTGGAAAAAGGGTCTCTGGGAGTTATAAAACTAAAGCTGCATAAGCTTGGGACTACCTGCTCTTCTGTCAGGTTCAGCAAACTGACAAGGAATCTGCCAAACTTGTCAAGTGTGCTGTGACTCAAAGGCAGTTGGAAAGCATTTTTTAATTGCCCACAAGGGTATTTAGGGAGTTGAATACATTAGAAAAGCAAGTTTTCTTATTATACCATAAAATGACACAAAAAATACATGCTGTCTCTTCTTATACCAGTGTTGCTTGCTTGCTCATTCTGCTGGATAAACACACACACGTGAGAGTATAAATATCCTATTCAAACCATAGGAAAAGGTGATATGGAAGAGAGTATTCCTGAAAAGTATGAAAGCATGTTGGAACAAACTTGGAAAATGACAAAATTAAATTTTTTTTAGTACAGATTATTTTGTGCTGGCAGTGCATGTATAGTTAGATATTTGAGTCAAAGGCTGAAGTGGTTGCCATTCCTTGGCTTACACAGCAGGAGATGTGGCTGACAGCTCTGCTTTAGAAACCACCACCCTGGTGACAGAGCCTCAGGCCATCACCTACACAAATGGCACTACAATGACAAACTCTTGCATTTCTGTAGGTGGGGAAAATAGATGGTTGACACTGAGTGTTACAATGCTCCAACTCTGTGAATTTCACCTACTGGGGATCAGTGAATATTTTTCTCTCTTTATCAAAATAATACATTTTTGATAAATTTGATGAATTATTAATAAATGTTATTAATTCAGTACTAATTCGTTTTGAATACTACTACTAATAGTAGTAGTTAGGAATTTATACGTATATCTGATGGTGCAGGTATTTTGTTTTATGGAGATACAGAAAGTTAGTTCATAATTTAAACAAGTGAACTTGTTTGAACATAACGTTAGCACAGATAAAAACTTATTTCCTAAAACTTCCCAGATTCAGCAGTTGTTAACAAACCTTAGACATGGGTTTCTAAGCAATTTCATGAAAACTTGAACTTGAGAATCAAAATTAATCCTTCAAGGTACAACTTAATTTAGAATTAAAATTCTAGCAGTTGTTTGTTGTTTTACTGCTAGTTTGTTCAAAAATTACATCAGAATAAAAAAAAGAAAGAAAATATTAAACTCTTTTAGACATACCTCAGCAACAACTTTACCCTCCTTCAGTAGTGACATATAAGGAAGGTGCTGTTAGCATTTCCCCATGGATTACAAAAATGCTTCTAAAAGAGTGATTCAGTTTACTCTGGAGGAGTCCTTTCACAGTTAGTAAGAGCTTGTTGAGAATTGTTTCTATAAAAAGATGCCTGAAGTCATAAGTCCTCTAGGTCCATTGAGACCCAGAGCCATCATGGGCAAACAATGTAACTTTCAGGAAGTACAGCACCAAAAGAAAGTGAATTAGAGAATAAGAGCTTGGGAACTCTGAAAGGGAACTGTATTTTTTTTTTGTTTTGAGTTGAATAGAAGAATTCACTTGGCATTGGGTATACCCTTGCTCTGCTTTGAGTCTGGAAAAAAATCCTTATTTTGGCTGAAATATTAAAAAGCCAGGGTACTCTATGAAAGTCAATAACAGTTTTGTCTCTAGCTTCATTGTACCATCTTTCAGCTCAGATGATTTTGTCATGTACAGGTGAAAAAATCACCACAAATTTTTATTGTGAATCTATAGGCAATAAAATGAAACACAGTTGTCTACTACAGATGCATATAGTTTACTGCATATTGTCTATTGTAGTAATGTATTACATACATTACTACAATATGTCTACTACAGATGCAATATGCCACCTGAAAAGCAAGCTCTTGACAGATGTACCTTGAAGAAAACTCTTCCAGGTGCCATGCCAATGATTTCTCTGATAATAATTCACTGTGTAACATAAATAAAAATATTGATTAAAATAGTGGCATACAGAACTAACATATAAATAACTGTAAATTTGCCCTTTCCCTAATTTCCCTTCCTCATTAGTGCAGAAATATTTTTCATGTTGCTGTCATTGCCAGAAGCTATTTCTTATAATACACAATCTCTCTCTCACCAGAAATTACATCTGAAGAAATCTTGCATTTTGCTCCATTGCACTGAAATTTTTATATTTTTCTCTAGAGAAAAGGACTTTGTAAGGTTGTGACAATCAGTGATTAAAAAATATAAGAGGAGAATTACAGGAATGTTCCATGAAACTTGAAATCTCTCCTTTTATTTCATATGATTGGAAAAGGATCAAAAGCTGAGTTTCATGTGACAATATACTGGGCTAAAACTGTTAAAGGTCGTTGGAATTGTAAAAGCAGAATTAATTTATTTATGGCATGATCGCACTTAAAGAGCTTGTCTGTTTGTATCTGCATGCAAACACGTGGTTGTAAGCGCAGTTGTAAGAAATTCTACTGAAATTTTTCCTAAATCAACTTAATCTATTTGTCTATATGTGATATACTTTCATAAGGCTTTATAATGTCATGCCTTATGAATGATTTTGTAATAAATTATTCTGTAATGTATGAAAGTGGAAAAGCAACTTTGTAATACCAGGACTTCCAGCAAATATCACATCACAGATTTAATTCAACATTATACTTTCAAATAGATCACAAAAAAGTAAAGGTTGGAGTTTAGATTGAGCTTCAAGATCAGGAGAATGTAAAATTTTCTTCAGGAAATTACCTGGTGGGGTCCATTTATTTCATTTAATATGCAGTATTTTTTTTAAGCCACAGAATCTTTAGAGTTTTTACTCTGATGCAGAAAGATAGTGTTAGTGATAGTAAAAGCAAAATAAAAATGAAACATTAAAAAGCAAGCCACTTAACTTTAATGCATTTTGTAAAAAATGATATTGAAATCTATCAATGATGTTATTTGTTAATTTTAGTTATAGTTTCACTACTCTGATTTTCATTTTACAGCCCTTCATAATTTTTACAAGGATAATGCATGTTCTTTTCCTGGTATGGAAGGATATAGAAACACAGTTTGCATTGTCAGTTACTCTTCTGAAATTGAACCACTGGAAATAATTTTGTAGTATGTCACAGGTACATTTCTAAGGACATTTTCCCGTTCTTTGAACCTAGTAAAACTTGGAACCAATAGAAGCTTGTACCCTAGTGAGGGGTGGTTTTTCTACTAATTGAAGTTCAAAATACCTGAATACAAAATATCTGATATATCACAGCTTGAGCAGAAAATTATTCATCCTGCATCACTTTTTCCTAATTATGTTATTTCCCTTCAAAGGATGGGCCAGAAGAAGCAAGAGTTGAAGGCGTAAAAGCAACAGAAAGTAGGAGGAAACAAATATAAACATTAATACAATATGAGAAAATCGTTCTGCAAAATATTTTTTTACACTCTAGGTTCTTCTACCTTCCTTGATCCTAGTCAAAAAATAGTCAACATTTGTTCTATTACTTCCATATCAGCTACTAACATTTTTTGTGTTGCTATAAAATATTGCAGCATGCATGTTGGTTTGTCTGCAGGGTAATTTTGCCATCAGTAATTTTCATTTCCAAATATTTTGTATCT
Source organism: Setophaga petechia (assembly GCA_024362935.1). Taxonomy (NCBI): domain Eukaryota; kingdom Metazoa; phylum Chordata; class Aves; order Passeriformes; family Parulidae; genus Setophaga; species Setophaga petechia. The sequence goes on from JANCRA010000008.1 coordinate 23,088,336, forward strand.
GCTGCTTCTTCAGTTAAATAGTATGTGGTTACACTGACTTTTTCAGGAACCAGTTTAGTCTCACAAGTACAATAAGTACTGAGCCTTAGGTATTTTGAAAATATCCTCCCTGGAACCTACAGAGATTTCAAAGAAAAAAAAAAAAGCCTTAGGATCACAAGCTCCACTCATATTCTGTATTTCTATGTTTCTAGTTGCTTCTGCATTTTCAAAAATCAAATTTTCAACATCAAATATCACAGCTATCTGATGTGCTAAAAGAATTTAATGTAAAGAACTAGAAGCTTCAGGAAGAAGAATTGTGAATAAGCAATGTGTTTTCTTGAACTTCTTTTGTTTATATTTATCATATTTGAAGCCCATTTTCCTGTATCACTAACACATCTCATTACAGCACAATATGTCTTTAAAAGAAATGACTAGTCAGAAAAAGTGTATTCATTGACATCACATTTCAGACTTTTTTGCTACAAATGATATATCAAAGATATATCAAGTAACTTTCATCAACATATATGTTTTCTATAAAGTGTATTCTTTCCATACATTACCTCCAGGCACATATCACCCAATTTTAAATATCTGAGAAGGAAGATTATGTCTTTCCCCAAAATTTACTATATCTTCCACTATAACATAATTGTCCAGGCATTTTTCTCTGAAATTTTAAGCAGCCGTCTACATTATGAAGTTAGAAAAGTCTCTGAAATCAGTAAACTTTATGTGAATTTATCGTCTACTAAAGTTGTTTCTCTAAATAAATAATTTCTGAAGTATAATGATATATTATAATTCTAATTTTATAAGTATTTTTTTTTGACCAATAAGTATGATGAAAAAAGGAGGAGTCAAAACCTGACAGTTTAAAGGAAATAACTGGGCCATCATCTGAGTAAGGTTTTTTTGTTCCCTGTTGTGATGACAAATTTAAGTGAAAACTACTGTATAGGTGGAAATTAAATTTTTAATATTGAAACAAATGGATAATCTTTCACAAAGTTTTCTTGGTGTTATTAAAAAAAGTATACTTTTATATTTTTTGATTTTTACATCTCAACCACAAAGCCTTATCTTTCCTATATATTGCCTTCCTATAAAAGAGGACTTTTTAAACATTTAATCTTGATCTTTTTTGCAACAGAGAAACCAAAACCTTGTTTGGAGAAAATAATGATTTGCAGAAGAGAGTAAATATTGATGGGGGTAGATATTGTTTGATGAAAGTCTGAAGTTTGTTGATTAAGGATGAAGAAATGTTAGCCATATGCTGATTCCGTATCTGTCACAGGATCAGGATGCTAACAAAATGCTGAAAGCATGAGTAAAACTAATATTAAATGCAGTTTATTCAAAGGATGAATGGGGGAAAAGCTTTTTTTCCTAAAGTTTAAGGGTAGTTATATAAGCATCTTACACTTATTACACTATTTGATACAACGTTTCGAAAGTGAGTTAAAAAAACCTCTGCTAATAACTCTTAGAGGGGTAGTAACCTAGAATGAACATTTAATGGACTGTTGTGTTCACACAAGAACACAGTTTCAACAGGATAACTTTGATATGTCAAATGCCTTTTTGCATTTATTGCTTGTAATACACTTTTCAAACCAAACAAAAGGCACTTCTGTTATAGGGCTACTTTTTCTAAAAATAGTTCCATTTGGATTAAAATGAGAGGACATTCATACAAAAAACCTCCATGTGCTCATGTTGTGGTGCTGAAATGAAAAGCTCCTTTTCTCATCCTGGAAAACCGCAATCTAGTTTTATTTTCTGCAATAACATCAAATCTCTTTCATGTGTCCTTCTTAGCCTAGAACAAGACTGGGAAGCTTTCATGAAATCAGCTCACTTTGCCCTGTTGTTGTTCACTCAGCACTAATGTGAGTACAGCCATTAGCTCAAACTCTATGATTTATGTTTCCAATATACTGTATGACAAAATACTTTTGGGGAACCTTACTAGTTCTGAAGCTTATGCAAATCCTGTGGGCTAACAGAGCTTTAAAATCATTTATGGGTATATGCCTAAGTGTGAGTATGTAAAAATATTACTGAAAGTCACATATATTATCCAAGAAGTATTTAAGCTTTGTATTCAGAAGCCAGTAATAAAGATCTTACCTTTCTTAGTTAAAAAAGCCTCTCATGTTCTGGGACTTTGAAGTTCTGGCATATGAGCGAGATTCAAGTGTTTTGACAGAGCTCATACACATATAAATACTTTACATTAGAAACCAATAGTGAACAATTAAATCTGATTTCTTCTATTGTTGTGCAAGTGATATGATACAGTCTGATAACTTTTAGATATCCAAGGTGATACTTCTTTCATCTGCAGGATATCCATTTCCTTGACCTTGTAAACACCTCTATTTGCAATGCTTTGGTGTGTACTAATGAAGGACTTGCTTGAGGAAAAAATACCTGTCTGGTTTCCATTTTGGACCTGACATTACTCTATTTTGCCTCAATTTCTGAAGTGGGAGAAGCTTTCTGGAAAAAGTCTCTTTCATCTCATTACATTGTTTCTATATGCCAGAAATTAAAAGTTCTTTAGGTAATGTACTCTTAAATTTTGGGGCTTATCCATAGAAATAAATACTTTTATTACACTAAAAGGACTCTTTGTCAAGATGGTGCCAAAGGCTCATTAGCCAAGAACTTTACAGAGAGGACAGGAGAGTAATTTCCAATATTGATGTCTTCTTTTCATTTTCTAATGTCTACAGAATTTCTATTTTTTAACACATTTGGAGTTCTCCAAGTTTTTTTTGTTTTTTTTTTTTTTTTCCTATGAAAGCTCAGGTAGAAATGAAATGAGCTATAAGATAGGCTCCAATAAAGTTTTGTCTAACCAGTACCAGATTTTCCCCATTTGTAATACTGCTTAAGACTGGTTTTGCACATTCCTTTTCACTCTCATCGGATTACCAGCCTCTTTAGTTTTATATACTGCACCTATATAACATCATTAACCCTCCTGACATATTGGGCAGTAAGTTGTGAAAGATATATAACAAAGAGTAAGTGAAAAAATAAGAGTTCAATATTTCAGAATTTTGTCTGAATATACTAAAAACATAATTCTTTGTACTGTGGAAAAAGCCTGTTTAAGTTTCAATTAATACTTACTACATTGCATCTAATTTTTTAAAATTTAATTTTCCTTGGTCAATAATCTTGGTATTTATTACTGTAAAGTTTGAAGTTAAGAGGCATTGATGTACAAAATTCTAGGTTAAATATCATCACTAATCAGGAACAAAAAGGATACAAATGTTATTAAATAAGATCACTGATTCAACATGCACTTGTTTCAAGGCTCAAATATAATATATGTTTAAATGTCATCCCGCCACCTCTTCATTAGTTTTTAAATGGATTTTTCATAATGGCTGCTAAGATTCAGGAGGAAATATTGTACCTTAGCATTCAACGATTCATTTTCAAGTGTTAGTTCAAACACAGCATGGCATAATATCAGATGCCATACCAAACATCTAACATCAAAGTTACCTAATAACCAGAAAGGGGTGAAGAGTATGTTATGATCTGCCCCTGAGGGTGAGGGTAACTCAGGTTCTTGTTAATAGATCCATTGGGAAAGGTTAAAATGAAATGAACTTAAATGATTGGTGTTTTGGTTAGTATTATATATATAGTAATATAGCAATATAAAGGCATAAAGAATAAAACTGAAGAAAATGTATGAGGGTAAGAAAGAACAACAAAAGATAAGAGTAAAAAGATATCACCATCTGTGGATCTCCTAGCAGGACTTGCTTCTTGCAATTCAAATGGTCAAAGTGGTGGTCATAGTCTTGATCTCTTGGGAATGTGGAAAAGCTTGGAAAACACAGAGTTCAATGGGTTAATATACATTTAAGTTTACATGGAAACACCCAGGAACTTCCCTTGGGGTGGAGTTTTACACTGTCTATTGCAGCGCTGTGGATCATGCACAGTCCTCCTGTGCAAGACCCCAAAAGTCAGTGTGGGAACCCTTCAGGGTTCTTTGATGTTTTGTGACACATTTTAATGATGTGACAGCTGCTTCTCACATCAGAATAGTTGAACCAGTTATGCCCCCTCAGAAAGGAATAACACACTCAGTCCTGTGTGTGGATGTGCAAGTATCTGCCTAGAGGGGAGTTTTACAACTGAGCCAGCTGTGTAAGGGAGTACTGCCATGATAAAAATCAGTCCATTTCAAGACCCACCTATCTGTTTCAAAACCCAGGTGGTGGGCGTTCACTCCCTCTGCCATGCGCAGATCAGACATTTTTCCAACACATATCCAAAACCTCCCCTCCTCCCCTTTGGCCAGGGGGTTTAAACCTGTCCCCAGCCAAGCTTGCTGCTGTCTCTGCAAATGGCCAATTGTTTTGTGTCATTTACCATCAACATGTCAGTCCCCCACAGAATGTTAAAAAAACTTCCCTGTCCAGTCATCCAGGAGCCACTCTGGCAGTCACACCCACACTACCTGAGCTGGGACATGGAGTAAGTTACATAAATTAGAGTTGAGGAATGTCAGTTTTTTCAAGAACTATAAAATAGATAAATTTTGGCTGCAGGCAATCAGTACAGATATTACTCATGATGCACTCTGTTTTAGTTAAAGTTTTCATTGATGATCTTGTACAAAAATAGGAGTATTTCTTTCACTGATGTTTTAGGATATCATTATTATAGAGAAAGAGAGGTGTATGCAGTAAGAATAGAGTGTTTTGAAAGCTATAAAGTTGTCTCATAACAAATTTTTGTAGAAGGACATGTATTTACTGACTAATAGCAATATTATTTCACTGCAAATGTTACAATCAGAAGTTAAAAATATAGAATTGTAATTATTTTAAAAATAAACATATTTAATATAATAATATATAAAATTAGATATATACTTTTATATTAAAAAGATATCTATGTATAGCAGCTGATATTACATTAAGAGGACAGGTCTGCATTCCAGAATGGGAAAGAAGAAAAACAAAGGGTGACTGATACAAGGAAGAAAAAATGACTATACACAAGTACACAGCAAGTCACAAATAAGCTTTAAATCATCATAACAGTGAGGATTTAGAACAGCTTTCCAGTAGTGTTTGTGCAAGTAAGAGTTTATTAACATTTAGATGGTCCTTATACTGTTTATGATAAAAAGTTTATGACTGATTTACTGCGATTAAATTCTTCCAGGCTATACTTTTTATCCTGCCTTTTGGAATCTGGAATCTGCTGGCAAAAAAATATGCTGTTAAAGAGGTAAAAGTTAAACTTTCAAAAGTCACCTTCTCAAAAACAGTTTGTTTTATTTCCACAGATGCTATAAAATACTTATTTGGCAGGAAAGATCAGGGTAAATAAAAAAGGCTTTGCCAAATTGAAGTGCAACAGAGTTAATATTCAAAAAGGTATGGCCTATATACACATTCTGGATTGCAATTTCTGGGTAGGTAGCTAGGATACTGGTGTCCAGCTAAAAATGAGAGGAAGACAGTTTCTGAATGGTGGGTTCAGAAATCCCAAGTGATCTTAATTTGGATTCTATTTTAGTTCTATGGACTTTCCAAAGTTCCATTATCCCAGACTTCCAATGTAAACTTCTGAGGGAATTAAACTTTGTATGACAAATCCCCTTATTATGCCTTTACAATCCTTTTACAGGTGTCAAATTTCAAATACCATTAAAAAGATCAGATGACTTTTCTGAACCACTGTGATATCACAATATCACAATTCATATACAAGTGAATTTTAAGTTTATTAATTTCCTAATGCCAATTACAGATTTGAAAGAGGCCAACTCCATTCTGATTTGTATGGTTTTATGCAAATGAGTGACTTCTTTTATTTCAGTGGAGGAAACAAATGACATATCTAATACACTAGTTTGCTTTCTGTGCTCAGAATAGGAGTGCCGTTTAGGAAGCCAAAAAATAGAGTTTATGTATATTTTTGTTCCTGGCTTCAGGATCCATCAAGGACCTGCAATTCTAGTATAAGCTCTGGTTTCTCTTAGCCAAAAATTCTTTTCTCATGTGTGAATCAAACTGAGATTTTGTTTTTGCTCTGAGTTACAATTAATTCCCTCCAATGTCAACATTTTCTGTTCAAAATTACACTCATATAAAATGAGTAAAAATTCACTTAAGTGAATGTAGTTCTGTGCTGCCTTGCTCAAAGGAATGAGAAGTGGCTATGTTTTGGCTGTCTGTTTGTAGTTCTGTTTTAGTTCAGACAAAAATGATTAAACAGTAAAAAAATTGATACTGAGGCTCCCAAGGCTGATAAAATTTTTGTTAAGAATATAATTCACTTTGGGTTTTCAGTCATGTCATTTAACTATTTACTGCGATTTGTGATGTCTATGGTATTTCACCTGGAATCTAACCAGTGGTTAGGCATTCCAAAGATGTGATGTCATGTATTGCAGTTCCTTGAGAATATCTTAAGTTTCTTTATTATCTTTTTATCCATTTATGTGAAACAGTATCCAGCCATGCATTTGTATAAGATGATATTCTACATTAGGAAAGAAAAAAAAGTCAAAGGAAAATATGTTGTGGGCTGAATACAGTAGTGCAGCAAAAATAAGCTGCAGCTCATAGAGCATTTAATATTTTTATTAAAAGTGTGTGTGGTGGGAAATAGCTACAGAAAGACTTGAAGAAGATTTAAAATGGTCACTTAAGATACATAGATAGAGATGGATTGCAAATAGTATAGGTAACTAGCACTGCAGAGAAGTTCTTTTTAATAATTTTCATTGCTAATATATTCTTTATTCAAGCAATAGAATCTTGAACTCGAGTCTGCTTACCACTGCATATCTGTAACTAACTCTGTTTAAGTAATTTGGGATTCTACTAGCATAAAACTGATGTAAAAATTTAATCAGGACTATTACATCCTCTGGCTGTAAACCAAATATGCATTTGGATTTTCTTGTGGGAATTCCAGTAAGAGTATTATTAAAAACAAACAAACAAACAAAATCCCAGAACGACCCCCCCTCAAAAAACCCCTCCAAACACACCCCCGCACTTAATGAATTATGGAGATTAATCAAAACCCTGTAGCATCTTTTCATTCTCTCTTTATCCAGTCTGTTTTCAGATATAAGAATTCAATAATAAATTATTTTTTTCTGTTTAGTCAGTTGAATGTATTCTTGCATTCCTGACTTAATACTCCAGTAGTCAAGCTGCTCAAACACTTGAGGTTTTGGATAGCTTACACACAAAAGAGAACATATAAAACAACCTGCAAAGATAAAAGTAGAAATAAATAATCAGATTCAGTCTAAAGTGTACTTAATGAGGAAAAGTCTGGGTAGATCACAGTTGTATGCCTAAAATCCACAGCTATTTTATAGGAAACTGCCAGGAATTTTCTTTTTTATTTCTATTGATCTTAGAACTCCAGAGCCAACCAGAAATGTATGTAAGTTTATAGTAGGATTTTATGCTATTTAAAAATGAATAGGTTAGTCATTTATTGTATTGAAGGAGCACTGTGCTATGCATTTCCAAAACACAGTACAAACCTGACATCTAAATGACTTTTGGGCTATGCAGGCAAGAAAAAGGCAAAGTGTGAGAAGATAGACACCACTGAAAAGGTAAATCATTTGCATGCAGCCAGGACTGTGGCAGAGACTTTGAAAAAAAATCCAAATGTCCCTGAGGATCCTGAGACTATGGGAGTAGCTCTGTCTCTGTCTTCTGCTCATTCATCTTAGCAGATCAGCTGTGCAGTTTTTCACAGATCTGTGGGCACTTTCCAACAGCGATGGGTCCTGACAGTGGTTCTCAGCTCTTACATGCTTCTTCAAACGTTTTTTCCTGAATGTATTTTTTCTTCTCCTAATGATTCTTTTTTGTTCAGTCGTTTCCATGCTGGGATAAACTTTGTAAATCTTTTAAGATCAAAATTGTGGACAAAAGATAGCTAGTCTCCTGACTGATCCTTAAGTATCCTGCTCGGTGAGGCAGTTTAATTTAACCTCCACACTTCAATTTTTTCATAGGAAAAAGCTACTTGCAAATCAATGTTCTAAACTCATCCTCACATAGGAAGTCAGTCTCTCTCCTCCAGTGTTTGCCAGCTCAAGTGCATTGAGACAGATTTGCTTCATGAGCACATAGGTTGGACCTCTTGCAGTATCCACTTGTCTTTGTATTTGGCAATCTCAGGAGGATAGTGCCATCTGACTCTCTTTGAGATTTTTTTGGAGCAGGACTTACTCTTGTTTAACTGAGTCTTTCAATTCTGTTTCTTTTGTTTCTCATTTTAAAATGAATTTTCATGCCTAATTCCTAATGCTTTTTCTCCAGATCATAAGCCTTTTAGAGCACAACTATCACTGTCTCAACTATTTCATGTCCATCTTTGCTTTTACATTTGTCATCTTACATGGCTTTCACCTACAAACATCCCTCTAATATCTGAAGGATGGGTATCAGGAAGATTGATGCTTTGTGAAGGCTGACCTAGATCAGAGGCTAGACAGAGCTTAGAATAAAGTAGGTATTTATTAAGAAGCCTCAAATAGATCGACCTTCGGCAGCACAACCCAAAATGGCTACAAAATGGATGACAGGTCACAGGGTCTCACAGTTTTATAAGTTTTGGTCCATTAGCATAGTGAAGCTAATTGTCCAATTACATCTTTAGCCCATGAAGTCCCATCCTTCTTGTTTCCTCTCTTTGGTCCACCATTGTTCATGCTCTCAGACCTGAGATCTGGATCAGCTGTCCTTGGCCCCCAGCTAGAGAAGAAATTGTTTTGTCTACCTACTCTATGAAGAGAGCTTACTATCCCCTAATATGAAGCCTAGACTTACATACTAAAGCAGATTAGAATCTGAAAAATATAAAAGCTAAAACCTGAGGCATGAGGTCCTCAGGTTCTTCTCAATGGTGCCCAGCAATAGGACAAGAGGTAACGGGCAGGATGCACAGGGAGCTCCACCTGAACAGGAGGAAAAACTTATTTACTGTGCAAGTGACTGAGCTCTAGAGCAGGTTGCCCAGAGAGGCTGTGGAGTTTCCCTCCCTGAAGATACTCAAGAACTGTCTGGACACAATTCTGTGTTCAGAATCATTAGGCAGGGAGGTTGGACCAGACAACCCACTGGTTCCTTCCAACCTGACCTATTCTGTGATTCTGTGAAGCTCTGGCAAGTTAATGCAACTCTTCAGAAAGGCTAAATGAAAGTCACATAGCTGTGCCACATGAAACTGGACTGTGTGTTACATCCAGGTTTGCCCAACAAATCCGAGGATACCATAACCTTTATTTTTAGTGATTGTAGGCAAGATTCATTCCACCTACCTTTAGTCAAATAAATTCAAAGAACAATTACGTGGAGTGTGATGTCCCATCCTTAAGCAGAAGGAAGAACCTAGGATTCATAAAAGCTTGTGGCTGAAAGGAAGGACTAAAGTCAGAGGGTCCAAAAACAAACAAAAAGGTTTTTTTAGTAAATTAGACACTTGGCATGGAAATTGCTATGTTTGTCCCTGCCACATATATAAACACACGGCAGTCAGTTTTGAATAAAAGGGTAGGGTGAAAAGGAAGACAGAAAGGAAAAGATGAACTAAAGAGGGAGAGAGAAAAAGAGAAATAAGGTGAGAAGGAGAGAGAAAAAGAGATCATCAGTCCTAGTTCCATGAGGGCATGTCAGTCGGGCTTCAGTGTCAATCCAGCTGATTGGATGTCAATCCTCACTTCAGCATGGATCCAGCTGCATCCCACTGACGGGATGTGCAGGGTCCTGGGGCCACCACCCAGGCTTGGTGGGGTACATTTTCATGAGTAGGTTTCTCTGCCTTGAAGATAGGTTTTCTTGCTTTCTAGGCAAACCAGTTATCATGTGAAGTCCATTCTTTAAGACCATTGTAGGAAATTACTAAGAAGATTTTGGGATTATTGGGCGGTCTTGATATCTCCCTACAGTTTGTTCCCCCTTCTTGGCCTCATTCCTACACTTCTACTGCCTTTTTTTGTTGCCTCTATGGACTAGAACAAGAATGTTTTTCCCAGAATAGTGCTGCCCTATCTCTGCATGACCCCCCTTCTGCAGCCATACCTTGTTCTTTCTCTTACCATGTTAATATTAACAGTCTTTTCTTATTGCTAACAATTCTTGTCTGTTATTAGAAGAGTCTTTGGTTGACTCCACTGTCATCTGGCTATGGATGTTTGAGACATACAAGTTATCCTCTCACCTTCTGGGATTCTACACAGAGTGAGAAGGGCATCCTCCTGAAAGTAAATCATCCTGACAAAGATGGTTTTCCAAACAAGGTTGGATGAATCACACCCAGAACTTCTGTTATCACATCACTGATTTCAAAAGGAATCTAAATTACTAGTTTTGGTGAAAAATTTCCCTGCTTTGGACTTGGGGGAAGGGTGTTAGAGGTGAGATTACACACTATATAATCAAAAAAGACTTTGTTGCTGTTATGAAGAAATGGAAATTCAACAAACTGAAAACAGCTGCATTACTACCTCTGACAATTTGAAAAAGAACAATTTATGAAAGATATTTAATTAAATAAACCAAGAAACCAGCTTTCAATTTATTCTGAATACTTTTTTCCCCTTCTTTCTCTCATGTCTATATGTCTGCTTTTTTAAAAGGCTTTTCAAAAAAATTGAATCAAATATCTTACTTAATCTATGCTCATTTATATGATGTTTAGGAAAGCACAGACCAATAATTTATCTTAATATAAAAGTGGGTGACAAAGAGAGGATGATAAGTGAGGAATTGATCAACAGTTTGAAAAGTGTTTGGATGCCATCTCATTTAGTCCAAATACCTAATTGAATTTAAAAAAAATCTCTACAAAAGAATATTTATGAAGTTGATCAATAGAGTTTATTTAAAATCAAGGATTAATTATTTGAATTGGATTAGAAAGACTCCTTTGAAAATAGATAACATTCACCTCTCAAAATTGGATTTATTTGCGGGTGATGACTAATTAAAAGTAAAGAATATCTCCTGCATTGCAGGCCAAAAAACTCCCCACTCCTAATACATATTGAAAGCTGAAGTGCTCCTGACAACAACACAGAGTTAAACCACTGTGTGATAGTGCTGCAATAAGCCCTGTCCTGTAGAGAGCTGAGTTCATGATCAAACGGGAATTTTGCTTTGTAGACTGGTGGAGGCTGGGAGGCCGTTGAGATGTAACAAAAAGATTTGCCTCTGGGAGGTTTCTGTTCGTGTGCAGATGTCTATCACCCACTGTGAGATAATTCAGAGTGACATGAAGCAGTAACTTCACATCATAGAGACTTTCTACTACTTGGTGGGCACTGGTGGCAGAACATTGTAAAAGAGGTATCACTTCACTGTGTAATGGGATGCAAAAATGTCTTCTCTTAAGAAGGGGCATAATTGCATATAACTGTAATTTAAAGAAAAAATAATACAAGAAAAGCAACTAGACATGGAAAAAAGTTCCCCGTTTAGTAGGTACTCTAGTACACATTTCTCATACTTCTGAGTAAACCACCTATATTTTGCAACATGGCAATATGTAAATAATGTTTCCATAGAAAAAATGCTGAAATTTTATTCAAAGGAAAGAAAAAGCTGCAAGTCTTGTACTGTGATACAGCAAGCTATTCTCAGTATCTATTCAATATTATTCCATAAGGATGATAACCAGGTTCGAACAACTAAATTTTGATCCAATCAAATTGCCTAACTCTGCATCACATCCCAAAAATGCTGGTGGTGTAAGTTACATATGCGTTATGAGGATTTTCACTATAGGTAGGATTAACAGAGCAGTAATATACCATTAAAGAGCTGATCTAACATACTTTTCAATACTATTGAGCCTGGTGAAATTACTTACTGTGAAATCCTATTGACTGTACTCAGTCAAAAGGAGACAGATTAAGAGGTTTTTATTAACTACCATTACTAAAGTTACATTCCTGACCAAAACAGGCTAGTAGCCTTTGTAAAGGTTTTATGGGAATTATAAATTATACAGGCCTTGTAACAGAAGAAAGATGTATAGATTAGTGACGTCCCATTTTCCTGTCTAGCACTTTTCCTCTCCTTAAGCATGGAGCTGCTCCTACCATCCCTGAATAGACAATGAGTAGAAAGTAGCAGGGATGAATGTCAATGTCCCAACACCTGGTTGACACACAGGAAAACAGATATACGACCAATTTTATTTCCTTGTTCTAGGATGCTTTATTTATTTGTTTCAGACAAGTCAAATGTTGATTGGAGTATCTAGCTCACTTTTACTGTTGTGTTCTCCCCTTTTTCCCCATTCTCTTCTCAACTCTTCACTTCCAGCACAGCAGAATCAACCCCATCCTTTCCAAGGCAGATTTTCCAAATACTGTGTCCAAATGGGCTACAGAGACATAACCCTTTGTTCTTACCTTGCCTACTATTTTCAATTCATTCTCTAAAATGATTTAGCTTTAAAAAGAACAACTGGCCTACTCATCAAATGATTGCTCTGCATGGTTTCAGTTAACACCTCAATTATATCTCAAGAAAGAACCATCCCAGAAAGTCCATGCTTTTTCACTTTCTGTTCATAAGCCATTTTATCAGCCATCTTACTTCCATGCCTTTTTGATTTTCTTCCCACATCTCAATTGTACACATGTCATTATTTAGCAGTCAGACCAGTCTGGCAATGGTGTCTGGGATGGGAAGGAAAGCCTCAAAGCAAATCATGGTTCAAGAAAAAGAACTCTTTCATCTGGTGAACATTACCCCAATTATGTACTTTTCAGATTTTTGAAATGCTATAAAATTACTTCAGAGGTTTTGCCTTCACCAACCTCACATCTGTATGGCAAGTGGTATGATAAAATCTTTCTAAAACATTTATCTGAGAAATTAGTTAAGGTATGAATAGAATTATTGCTAACCCCAGTTATCTGGCCTGATTTTCTGGCTGTGACCCACCCACTACTACTAATGATAACATCTTCTGCCAAAAGGGTGAAAAATATTCAGTCTTAGTAGGTTTCTTTTCATCTACTTCCAGAGTTCACTCTGCAATGCAAAATTTAGGTATCTCTTTTCAGAGTTTAAGTGTTTCTGCAGACCTTTCCCAACTTTTACATTATTCTCTCTTTTACAAAGCAGCTGAACTGGAAGGTGATACAGGAGGTTCCAATTTAGCTCTTTAAATAGAAATTAAATTTTATAACACCCTAGTTACCTGAGGTTACTGTGTACAACAACCAAGAAGGATCTTGGACTTTGGATGATTTTTCTTTAAAAAGTCCCTGTGTATTAGTATAAAATATTTAGAATTGATGGAAAGAACATATTTTTGTATCTGTTCTATGTATTTCCCTGCTCATTTCCGTAACACTCACAAGAAATACATACTGAGGTCCACATTATTTGGTAGGGAAATTTCATTACTGCTGTGTTTCTTAGAAGAATTGAGCACCCTTTCTAGATTTAATTTCATACCTATGGTTTAAATGTTATATTTTCTATCACAATTAGTGCTATGGGCATGAATCTGCAAAAGTAATTTAGAAACGCATTTTGGCAAGCATTCACTTAGATTTCAGGAGATGAGGCTTCAGTTCCCAGTTTTGTGTCATGTCATCTCTTTCTGTCCTCTAATTCCACATTTGTGAAATGAAGATGGTCAAGTTGTGGTCTGAACCACAACTGTAGAGGAGGCTGAGACAACAGAAGGTAAATATGCTTATTAAGATTGACATATCTTGTTATATTTGATTAGATATAGCTTTGGCCTAGATAAGACACTACTTCAAGCTTAAGATTTATCCCTTCAAAACGGGACGGGGGGTGGGGAGCACTCAGCTTTTTCTATGTTTTTTTCTGTGATTCAAAGACCCCACTGGGCACAAAGAATGGTTGGATATGCACTGTGAACCAATGAAAACAAAAACAAAACCCATGAAGCCTCTGTCACAAATGAGTATTTTCCGCTGCTTAAAAAATCATCAAAGCTTTTGTCAAAAAAAAGGTTTTGATATGACATTAGTGTGAATTTGTGAATATAACACGCTGGCTTCTCTGCCAGCGTGTTCTCAATCAATTCATCCCCTCGTCTGAGCTGATATGGGGCATGGCCCTGACCCAGATGCAGCAGCTTTGCATGGTGTCATTTGCAAATTTTCTAAGGATGCTTTGAATTGTATTAAAAATACCATTGATGAAGAATTTATATGATATTCACTCCAATATGGACTCTTGAAGAATACCACTTGTTACTGCTTTCCATTTGAACATTGAGAAATTGACTGAAACTCTTTGAATGTGGCCATTCTAACAATTCCTTATCCAACTAATAGTCCATCGATCTAATTCATGTCTTCCTTACTTAGAAGTAAAAATGTTGTGGGGATCCACATCAAAGATCTTACAGAAGAGTTGGTAGCTGATAACCAAACCTCTTCACTTATTCACTGATGCAGTCACTCCATCCTGAAAGGCCTCTGTAAGATAAGTGAGGTGGAATTCAACCTTGGTGAAGCTGTGTTGGTTTTCTCTAATCCCTTGTCCCTGTGTTCTGTGTGCTTCATCATAACTTCCAGGATAATCTGTTCCATAATCTTGCCAGGCACAGAGATGAAGCTGGTAGTTCCCAGGGTCTTTCTTATTACCTTTTTTGAAAGTGGTTGTAATATTCTCTTGACTCCTAGTCACCAGGGACTTCACCTGACTGCCATGAATTTTCAAATGCGATAAAGTAGCTAAATGACTACATTTGGCAATTTTCCTGAGACCCTGGGATGAATCTGGTCAAGTCCCATGGACTTGTGCATGTTCAGGTTTCTCAGGTTATCTTGAAACTGCTCTTCTTGTTCTATTCCAGAGGTTTAGAGACGGGAAGAGTGATTGCCAGTAAAATCCGAGGCAAAAAAATGGAATGCTCGTGTTGTATAACTGATAGAACAGATTTCACTGACTCCTGCATCACATAATGCAGTAGAAATCCGAAATTAGAAGCAAGTTGATGTCTTAGTGCATGAAGTACACAACAATGATGAAAGAAAACTAACAAGAGTGCTTGTTGAGAGTATATTTCAAGTGTGTTTCAAAATATACATGACCCAAGTGGTATAATATTTCTGAAGTGCAGAAAAATAATTTCCTCATCCCCTGAATGAGAGGTCCATTTCTTGAAATTTTAAATTTCAATAAAAATCAATTTTTCAAAATAATCCCCTTGATTTTGACATTAACAGAATAAAATTTTGATTATCATATGTTAATAAAAGTCTCAGTTAAATCCAGCTTATTCCAGTTTCTGTATAGTAAACTGGAATTAATTCTCAGAAAGCTGAGTGTCCCTATATGAAAACCCATATCTCTGTCGTCAGAGATCTGGGTTTTCATATAGGGACACGCAGCTTTCTGAGAATTAATTGATTTCTCCTATGCTCTAGTTTAACTCCAGGTGACGACCAAGCCCCATGCAGCTGCTCACTCACTCTGCACCAGTGGAATGGGAGAGAGAATCAGAAGGGTAAAAGTGAGAAAACTTGGGGGTTGAGATAAAGATCCTTTTTAATGGCAAAAGAAAAAGGTGAACATGTAAGCAAAGTAAAACAAGGAATTCATTCCCCACTTCCCACAGGCAGGAAAGTTTTCTGCCATCCCTAGGAACTCAGAGGTCCATTATGCATAACCAAGTGACATGCCATCACTCTAAATATCTTCCTCACTCTTGCCCTATCTTTTATTTGCTGAAGATAACACCATATGATATGGAACATTCCTTAGGTCTGCTGGAGTGTTTGGTGTTCCCTCCCAACTCTTTGTGTGCCCACAACTTAGTCTCTGCTGGGGTGGTGTCAGAGGCAGAAAAGGCTTTAAGTCTCTGTAAGTACTGCTCAGCTGTAACAAAAAAATCTCTGTGTTACCTACTCTGTTTCCAGAACATGACCAAAACATAACTCCATATCAGCTACTATGAAGAAAATTTATGTCTACGCTGACCAAAACCAGCACATCTTAAAAATCTGTGTTTGCTGGATTTAAAATGCAAATAGGACCCAGGAAATAACCAAACTTCAGGTAAAATAACACTCTGTAAACCACAAAGAAAACCTAATAGCTTTGAGACATCTAAGCATCTTTACTTTTCTCACCAGAGGGTCTATTTGGGAAAATATGTATGTCTGTTCAAGCTCATCACTGGTCACCACAGCATTGCTTCTCATCACCAGAGATTGTATATATCTTCAGCTATTTGTCATGTTCATCTAGGTACACAACAGACTGCAAATGGTGCTGAAATAAATACATAAATCTTTCTTCTTTGCCCTGGCATATTCTGCAGTGCAATTATATAGCACTTCAACCAAATATGGGAAATGTAAGCAGCCTATGTCCTTGGCACTTTGTAAATCAGGAGAAGAAAAAAAAGGCTAAACCAAAGCAATAATATTATGCTTCCTCATTTGGATAGAAAAGACAAAAGGGAGGTAATAATCTATCTAACGGAGAGGCTTGGATTGCTTTTTATTTAGAGGCAATAATTGTCCTACAACTACACATATAGCTTGGAAGATTTGAATGCCTACTGTCTCTTTGTGTGTTTCTGACACACTGAATATAAGCAGACTTTTATTCAAGATCCAAACTTCTGTTTTGATGAAATCTTGAAAATGCTTCCCCTTTAGGGTTTTCTGTCACCATCTTTGTCTGAATTTTCTGGCAAATTTGTGTAAGAGAGTTTCTGGACTTGAACAGGATACCTCAGCATTATTTGACAGAGGGTTATCACTCTACCCTTAACATAAAGAAGGCATTGTGACCAGGTATAGAGGACAGGCATCTGGTCTACTGGCACCAGCTCTGCTAATGGATGTCTGGGGGACAATGTGCTAGAACCAGGCTCCATGTACACTATCAGGGTATTTTACCTGAAGTTTTCAGACTCAAGCCTTCAGCCTTGTTATCTTCTACTTTATGAAAGTATTGCTACTGAAGTCAATGAAACTAGAAAATAAATCACGAAATAAGGAAATAAGTATCAAACTGTACTGGGAGAAAAATGGTGTCAAGGAAGTTCTTTGAAAAATAAATCTCATTATAACTGTACC
Organism: Setophaga petechia; assembly: GCA_024362935.1. Lineage (NCBI taxonomy): Eukaryota > Metazoa > Chordata > Aves > Passeriformes > Parulidae > Setophaga > Setophaga petechia. The sequence continues at coordinate 23,105,449 of JANCRA010000008.1, forward strand.
TTTGGATATCAGGACAGTGGTTCATCATGATCAGTTTAGTAGTGTAAATGCATATAGGACACTCACGATAAAAGGAATTAAAAGAGAGAGAGAAAGAATGATTGCTTGCAACTACAAGTTCTTCATGACCTTGAAAATGGAAGATCACAAAGAATTCAAATACATGATGCAACATAGAAAAGATTTAAAATACTCTTAAAAGAAACAGCTGTAGCAAGATGAGAAGAAAACAGATAATTGACACCAGATGTCCCTCTCAGACAGTGATGAAAGAGTAATTACAGAGGGAGAGATAGCATCCTGCAGAGAGCAGATGAGCTTTACCAGCAGCTCTACAAGAATGCATAGAGACAAACATGACAAGTTTCACCACTTCCTATGACATAAAGAGGCATGAAGAAAAAATCAAATCTTATGCCCTCAAAAAGAAGATAGAGAAAGTTGTGCAACCTTTAAGAGGAAAAATACCTGGAACAGATGGCATCACTAGTAATATCATAAAAGTTGGAGGGAAACCAGTAACCCAGCCAGAAAAGCTAATCAACTTGAACTATAGTGAATGAAGTGTCAAAGGACTGGAATTATACTATAATCACTCTTCTGCATTGTAAAAATGCCAAAGGTGCTAAGAGACATGCAGCCTTCTTATAGGCTTCCAGCCATTTCTTATATTGTTGAGCACATTAGCTGAGCAATTGACTTTTGTAACAGCTACAGTTCAACTTCCCTAAAATAGATAAAAATACTTAATAAAGCATGTTTCATATTCATCTAGTAAACTACTAAATACACATCATTTCATGAGATAAAGACTCTCTGTCAGACTGCCTACGCACCTAAATAATGATGTAGCAATGTATGAAAAATAAATTCCTCCAAATCAAACTCTATCAAAATGACTCAGTACTCTGCACACACTCCCTAGGGAGAGGATGAGAGGGATCATGAACTATATGTGACAGATGTTATCAGAGTGCTTAAAACTCTACTGAAAAGCAATTGCATTATAATGATGAGGGTGACTTGAGAATCTACAGAGAGGAGAAAATTATGAGCAAAAACTAACCTCTGAATATGTCTACATATCCCTTCTACATAAATTTTAATATTGATAAGAATGCTTTCAATATATAACAGACAAACATTTTGCAAAACTTAAACCTAGTAGTTTTTAAAGGATTCTTAAAGTTACTTTAGACAAAGTGTTCAGAACCCATCTGATTATATTTGTTCAGTACCTGAGCTTACATAAAGATGCTCAATTGATAGACAGTTAACATCATGCATCTTTAATAAACTCATCTGTATTTCATAGGTACTGAATAATACTGCTACCCTATTATGTGACTGTATCTTTTATTACTTTTTGAATACTGAAGAAAACAGCTTTTAAATAACCTTTTACTTTATGATTTTTTTCCTAATTTGATTCTAATTTGCTAATGCTTTGTTAGTCCAAAACCCCAACAAATTCTTATGCTGTTCTAAAAACCAGAATTAGTTTTAATAATATGTTCATAACAAATATACTCTTCTATTCCCTTGGAACTTTTTAGCTAATTCTTTTCTAATCAGCTAATGTAGGTTGGAACACAGAAAGGTGAAAGCATGCTAGAACTTTTTTGTTACACTGTCAAAATTCTTCCTGAGGAGTTCTAATTAAATTGCTCAATGTTAACACTGTATTTCTAAGATACTTTGGGAGGAATATTGATGGGACAGTGAGTGAAGAATTTAAATGTGACTTCAGGGTAATTTTGTCATAGATTAGAAATACAGGATATTTTCTCTCATAAGACAGTGGAAACATTATAAAATTACACTGAGGAATGATTCAGTCATCACCAAGAGTGCATTTATGCTTTGGTATTAAAATGTTGTGTTCAGAAAAAAATCTTAATTGGATGGAGAGTGCCTTATCAGTGCAGATAGTATCTTTGTTGATAGATCAAGGCATAATTGCATCTATTCAATGAACTTTGGATTATAGCCATGGTGAAGTACGTTTGTTCTTTTCTCTTTTTTTAAAAAGCACTGGTAAAATAATTTGGATGTCAGTCTAACAATTATTCTTTCTTGAACACTTGAATTGATATGTGTAAAAAGATGTTTCTGCACTCCAGAAAAGCTCAAAACTATTGGTGTATTTATGGTTTCCAGCAGTGGAAATTTCAGAGGGAAAATTAAAAGCCTACAAAATATGTTTCCAGTGAAGGCATGAATGTTCCACATAGGGAGCTTATGGTCTTGAATAACACCATTGAGGGTACTCCATCAAGAAAACTGGCAGTCCAAACAAAGAACATTACCAAGCACATGTGAAATGATAATTATGCAACTGTCATTAGAAAAATCAGTAGGAGGTAGAAGACAACTCTAATTGACAGATGGAAACATTATTTTTCTTTTCCTTTCTCCATTTTCATTTTCTTCTCTCTCTCTGTCTAGATGAGATTTTTTACTCTCGAATTTCCTGGGAAAGTAGGGCAGGGCATTAAAAATAAAGATTAACCACTTTCTCTTGAGTTTTGCAATGCTTTGCAAATTTGTCCAAAACAGGTAAATAATGAACAACACTCTACTTAGATGGACTTTCTTTTCCTCTTGAGAAAAATATACATGAGTAAATATACATGAGTAAATATTGAGAGTAAATATACATGTAATCATTCTATGTCTGGTTGTGTGCAGAGAAAGGCAAAAGTAATTGTAGAAATAGAACCAAGCAGCCTTTTCTGGAGAGATTTAAATGATTTTACGAAAGGGACTAATTTCTTTCCGAAGTAAAAATTTCTGCTGAGATGACTCCCTAGCTAATTTACAATGTGTATTTCCTTTTAACTTATTCATCTTGAAATCAATAATGTTTTCAATTGAACTATTTACATTTAAGCATAGGTTTAGGTGTTTTGGCAGTTCAGGACCTTATAATATTATCAATTCTCTCTTAGCATCCACAATAGATGGGAGAAAATATAGGACCTGACTGAATAATCTCTAGAAAATCATAAAAACATAAAGCAAACCTTTTCAAAGTTTGCTGTTCTCAAAAGGATTGAAATATCAAAGCAGTTTTTGAAATTCTGGTTTTGATATATTTTTGATCCAACAAAATTGTAAATTATTAGATTGCCAAGAATCCAAGGGAAAAGAAAGAAATTGAAAATGTCTGAGGGTTTTTTATAAGAAGCGGTCAATTTTACAAACCTAGTAATTTTCACATAAGCTCCAACAGATTTAGAAAAATTTTCTGCACTAAAAATAAAACTCAAACTCTTAATTATCACAACCGAATCTCAGTGTTTCAACTTGAGTTTCCTCCATTACAAAAATCAGTTTCAAAGTCTGTCAGTATAAACTTTTTGGAATTCTCCTCTGGTCTATTGCACACACATAAACCAAGGGCATAAACTTGAGAAACATATTAATTTTATTTTTTAGTGTTTTCATGCTTTTAAATAGCTTTTAAATTTTCATGCTTTTAAAGAGAGATACAAATGATGCTCAGAAGAAATAGTAAGCATTTAAGTAAATAATATGTAAATAAATATTGTACCAGTGGAAATATTTTCTTTTCATTCAGAGGATACACATCTTGTATAGAGCCATGGAGTCAAAAAATAGTTTGATTTGGAAGGGACACTGTGACAATCATCCAGTCCAACCCTCTGGCAATGACCTGGCACTTCTTCAAATAGATCCGGTTGCTCAGAGTCCCATTCCACTTGACCTTGAATATTTCCAGGGCTGGGACATCCATCACCTCTCTGAGCTACCTGTTCCAGTATTTTGCTATCCTCATAATAAAAAGGTCTTTCTTATATATAATTTATCTAGATGCCCACTCAGATTAAAACGATTCCCCCTAGTCCTATCACAACAGGACCTGCTAAAAAGTTTGTCTCCATCTTTTCTGCAGACCCCCATCAAGTACTGAGAATTCTCAGTAAGAGCTTCTCTCCTCTCCTCTCCTCTCCTCTCCTCTCCTCTCCTCTCCTCTCCTCTCCTCTCCTCTCCTCTCCTCTCCTCTCCTCTCCTCTCCTCTCCTCTCCTCTCCTCTCCTCTCCTCTCCTCTCCTCTCCTCTCCTCTCCTCTCCTCTCCTCTCCTCTCCTCTCCTCTCCTCTCCTCTCCTCTCCTCTCCTCTCCTCTCCTCTCCTCTCCTCTCGTTTCTCTTTGTCTTTTCTCATAGTAGAAGTACTTCCTTCCTCTAATCATCTTGGTGGCCTCCTGGGGACTCTTTCCAACAAATTGATGTTCTTCCTATGCTGGAGATGCCAGAGCTGGATGCAACAATCCAAGTGGAGTATCACCAGAGCCAAGTAGAGAGAAAAAATCTTATCTCTCATTCTGCTGGCTGCCCTGGCAATAATATTTACAATTGCATGAACAGAACGGGGCACTCCTTGTCAGCGTCTGAGAGGTTTATTAAAGCATCAGCCTCAACACATTGTTACAACAATGGAGACAAACAGATGCAACCTTCTCGCTGGATCAAGCAGAATGCCAAAAGGACCTAATGTTACAACATATCATAAAGCCATTTCCATCTGCATTTCAGCCAATCACACAGAGAGAACAAGAACATTGACAATACTTCCATCCAATAATATAAAGCACACGTAGCTTTGGTAAGCAGCCTACTTTCAAGACAATAACTTGTTCATAAGAATCAAGGCACAAAAGACTATTCAAGCTTTAACCTTCTAAAGATATACATTGAGTAAACTTGTTACTACTTAATGCAGCACCTAACATAGGCCTACTGTTCTTTTCTCACGTTTGCATTACTAATTTTTCTGCTGCTTTAGCATTTAACTATCTTACTGTGTGAGGCCTGATTTTTCCTTTCTTAAAACCCTCTGATTTTTAGGATTCCCACACTGGCCACGCTGCTTTGGATGCAGCCCAGGACACAATTGTCTTTCTGGGTTGCACATGCACGTTGTTGGGTCATGTACAGCCTATCATCCACTGGCTGGGATGAGAGTTTGCACATGAACCAACAACGTGCACTTGTTGGTTCTTTATTGATTGTGGGGGTTGCCCTGATGCAGGTGCAGCACCTTGCACCATGGCCCCACTAATTAACCTTGTTCTGTCCACATCATCCTGTCCTTCAAGAGTGTGTCAACTGCTCTTCTCTGCTTGGTGTCATCTTCAAACTTGCTGAGTATGCCCTCAATCACTTTTCTATGTCTCTGATGAAGATGTTACGGAGCACTGTTCCCAATACAGACCCTTGAGGGTTGGCACATGCCAGCATTGTCCATCGAGACACTGAGCCATTGTCCAATACCTTCTGCTTGTGACTGTCCAATCAATATGCAACCAAATAGGGTGAGGCACCTGGATTACCTCTGAAGTTGACCTTATCCTTTCCAGGATTACTAATCCTGATTCAGTAAATGAAGTCAACAGTCCTCAAGGAAGATCATGGAAAATTTTAATTGATTTCAATATGCTCTTCCCACAATTCAGTTCTTCACACCACTCAGAAAACCTGACTTGAAGTCTGAGTGTGAGAACAGTAAGTGTTAAAGAGGTTTTGGTCAAATCCCTTTCTAAGCTTTTTTCCCAACTGAGAAATACTTTTTAATATCCAACACATGTTGCTGTTGAAAAACAAGGCCAAAACTGTCTCAGAATAGATAATGAAATGTGTCTCTTGTTTGTATCATACATTTTTGGAAAAGATATGAGCCTCACAGAGAAGAAATGAATTGTGTGAGAAAGATAACATATTCATTTCCCTATGCTAGTAAGCTGTGGAAATATTTAAAACAGGTCCATTTTCAAGAGGGTCTCTTAAATTTTCATTTTATTTTGGTCAAATTTTATAGATATATCCTTCTCAAATTTTAGATTTTTGTTATAATACTCTTTTTTCATAGGAGCTCCTCACAAATGCACTGTATAGCTGAATTTTTCTGTCTTCTTTGGGTAGACACAAGAGGACAAATACAAATTTATATGGTGAATATCGAAGAGAAAATATAATTTTAATTGTTTCCTTTATGTAGCATTATGGAAATAATAGTTATATATTTATTTTCCACATCTTCCTTCCCAACTAGAAAAGCACATACGTGAATACAGGCAGGGACATTAGTAATAGAGAACAGAAACTTGGTTTTCCTTTCCCAATGTCTACATATCTCTGAGACATTCATATATGTATACATAACAAAGTTTTAGTTATTTTTAAACTTACTGCTTCTTATTCAGTCTTAAGTTTTGTGGAAAAGTAATGTGAATGTTTATTTATTGCAATTTTAAAATACCCACAGCATGCAATTGTTTCAGATTGCAATAATTCCTTTTGAATGCCTCTTTTATATTGCTGGCTGATATCTAGAAGCTGTGTGCATTTTTAGAATCAGAATTAATCTAATGGATTATAAAGACGAATTTATCATTTTCATGTCCATGAAATGGAGAGGTGACACTATTTTTGATATAAAAAAAAATAATGATGACTCAATTTTTAAAATAGTCTTTACAGGCTATTCTTTAAGACAAAAATATTGGTAAATTACTTGATTTTAGGCATAAAAAGGGAGTACATTACATTTTAAAATTATAATTGCTGCTTCATATTTTTCTGGATATAAAAATATACCTGTAGCAAAGTAAATATATTTTCTAAGATGTCCCTGAAGATTAGATCAAATTAGGATCTGTGTTTCAGGTAACATAACTGATCTCTGTATTACAGCAGCATGCTGATATAAATCCTATTTTTTTATTCATAAAAAAATGTTCATAAACTAATGAAGTAGGAGTAGAATTACTGGACAACTTACCTAAATATTTGCCTGAGTCGATCTGTGGCTGTTTGGGAAAGTAGATTTATTGATCTTTTTTTTTTGTCATTTCAGCCTCAAGACGACATCAGATCTCAGATTGTCAGGACAGAAACTGGAGCTGACAAATTGGTCTATCTCCTGCCCTCCTTTACCTACTCAAATTTTCAAATAAATTAAGAACAGTATTAAGAAATTGTTGAAATTTTGGTTTGCATTATTTCAGTTAGCTTTTTAGATGGCTAGCTAGAATTTTAGTGTGATTTAATTATTAGTTTATTGCCATACATTTTTTACATACCTAAGTATAAAATGGCAGTAAATGCCTTCATGAACGTATAGGTGTCTTGTCAGTGAATCAACTCAATATTTCATTTCTCCATTATAAAATTACACACCCAATTATTTTATATCTTCCCTTTCATGAGTTTATTTTGGAGTCAAGTCAGTTTCCTATACAGCAAGAACACTTTATTTTAAGTTTATATATAGTTCCTTTGATAACTGAGGTGTAGAGTGCCTACTAAACATAACACATAATGTGTGGTTTAGGTCATGGTCTTGTAAAAAATACTCTTTGAATCATTTTTGACAGTTTTATAAACCTTCTTATATCAAAGCCATCAATGAAGCACGCCTCATTAATTGTGTGAACATCTATTGCCCTTCATGTATAAGTTTCAAAGTTAGAATTCAGGTCTTTCCTTCCTGCAGTGGCATGAAGGTACTTGTCTTTCTAACAAGTTTTGCTCCAAGAGAAAATGATTCATAGATTTTCCACAGCTTTCCCACAGCTTTCTGAGAAGTTTCTTACACCTCATTTAAAAAACTGCAATTGAATTAAGCAGTTAAAAAGGAAAATTTTGAAAAATATTGTCCATCATTCACTGGTTGAAGAAGAAAAGCTGAAGTGCATCCCAGAGTGTAGGCCTATCTTTGCAATCTCAGCCTCATCCCCCTGTGGAGATAACACAACATGGTTGTAGATCCCAAAGCTGAGAAGACCTGTTAGATATCACAGTCAAGGCTGGGAAGACAGCAGGAGTAGAGTCATTCTGTGGTTGAAGAATCCACCCCACTAAATATTTGAAAGACCATTATAGCTAGAAAATCAAAGAGCAAGTTGTCTCAGTAGTGATTGCCAGTAGTTATTAAGAAATAACTAAGAAGAGGTAAAAATATAGTCTTATATAATGCAGTGTAATCTAGTATAAATATAGATGGGATGAGAAATTTATGAAGAAGATACTATCAGTTTAATCAAGCACTTTAAAAAATATTCGAAATAGATAAAATGATAGATTAATAATGATTAAAAAATATATGTACAACAGCATAAGCCCAGAGGAATATATGGTAAACATCTATCATTTTCTAAATGCAACCAAAACCTTAAATTCCTTTAAATTAAAGCAAATTGCATAGAAAGAGCAAATAGTGACAGCAATAATTATAGAATTTCTATATTCATAGGAAACTGGGACATCATAAATATCAAATAGTTTCCTAAAACACATACAGTGTATGCTAGTTTTCAATAGCTATAAATTCAACAATTACATCCACTTATCCTTTGTTTACCAATCTTTGTCATTATAAACAAACAGAAAAGCTGAAAAGATATATTAGAGTTGAAAAAATAATGAAAACCTACCATTTATTTATAATAAAGGCGTTTAGTGGACTATCCTGCAGCCTTTGCTTCTTCAGATAGACACTCTATTTTTTTCCTCATATATTTGAGGGAGGACATAACAAAATAATTTTTGCCTTTAGGGAAACTGTATGTACTAAATTCCACAATTGTTTCACATCTCCAGGTAGTTTAACTGAAACAAAGCTTCATATGAAAGCATAAGATAGTCATTGCTGTCTTCAGTAGAAGAAAAAATTATTCAAGTTTGGTTCAAAACAGAAATGCTCTTGGTATTTCTGAATAAATATAAGAAAATGTGTAAGTTATTTAATGTTAGAGTTAATGAAATAAAACAGAATCCTAAAACTGTGGGAAACAAAACATAGGTTAACATGAGATGCAGGGGAAAAGGTTGCCATTTCTGTAAGTTTCTTATTGAGTGTTTTTAAGTTGTATAATTTGTTTACCATGAAAAATGAAATATAAGGCTTGAAGGCTATTCCTAACCTTTTAAAAAAATGAGACAGGAGGCTGTGGCCATTAATAGCTATTTTATAATGAAATAACCAATAGAAATAAGTTTTACACTGAACTTTGACTGAATGCAAGATCTGTCTTCCTCCATGCTTCCAAAAATTTACCACCAAACTCAAACAGACATCCAGGTGACGTGCTAAGGAGAGACCCAAAGCCTGCCCTGCAATATGCTGTTCTGATCATTTGGAGATATTGACATTCCTTTTGGAGATTTGACTCCAGTAAAAGACGTTGCCTAAAGATGTTACAGGTTTGAATGGTCAAAATTGGGAGGAATGGCATTGAGTGCTGAGACCACTGATACAATTTTCTCTGCATGGAAGGGCCATTCTCTGTCTTTGGCTTCACTTTGGGAGAGGAAATTTCTTAGAAAGAAGTATAACTGGGGCTTGTCCTTTTTGCAGTAATGGACTCTAATTTTGTCTTTAAAAAAGCATTGAGAAAGTGTCAGTCTTTATCTAGTAAGCAAATTATTAAATTATTTATTTATATTTTTGTTTGGTTGCTTTGTTTTTTGTTGTGGTTTTAGGATTTGTTTTGGGGTGTTTTTTTGTTTTGTTTTTGTCGTCAACATTTATTTAATTAAATAACTTTTCCATTTTGTTTGTGCTTAAAGAAAATGGCCACTTGGCAGAAAACAAGCCTACTGACTCACCAGGAAAGTGCAGAAAGGATTTATGGTGTCTAAATCACACACTCTCAGTCAAAAGATATGAATATGAATGCAGCTTGTAAAATATCAAGTGGAACTTGGGAAGTAAATGCATATTGAAGGCTAGTGGAGTCAAAGGCTAGCACTATTAAAGCAGATGTTAGAACTGATTTTTATTTTTAAGATTTTAGTAGTGTAAATATTTTTTATACCTGTAAAGTAGTGTCCTACTACTCAAAGGAAGAACTGACAGATGTAATAAAATCCTGTAAGTCAAAAAATCTTTCTTTTAGCACTATGGAAGCATACTTTAGAAAATCAAAAGCAGTTGGTCATATCACATTTTGCTTGACCTCTGGTACCTTCACCGCTCTTACAGAATGCTCTCTTAGTCTTTGAAAAGAGGATTTCTATCTATGAAAAAAAGCATTCTTTTCCCCCCACAGATGGCTGCAGTCTATTCTGTTTTAATGGCAAAAAGAAGTGAGATGAACAATTTTTCATTTACAGTGTATGCTGGCTTGACCTTGTCCCAGGGTTTTGTTTCAGGCTAAAAAGCAGTATTCAAGCAAAGAATGCTTTTTATACAATGCCCCCATCTTTTACTGCAATGACTCAAACTGGGAAAACAAGAAGATTGGTGTTGAGATTGGTGTTGAGAATACAGAATGAATATTGCTCTTAACACTTGTCTTTTTCTATCATACTCTTTTTCTGTTACTTCTGAGTTTCCAGCTATTGAGCAATGTCCAGTTTCCACAGTTATCCTGGCTTAACCCAACATTTTAGCTTGTTTGGGGCATAGAATGAAAGTCTAGAGTTGTATTAAATTTGATGGAAGAAACAGGTGCTTTTGAGAGGAAATAGTTTTAGGTCCATCATGAGAAGCAGGAAAAATGGAGATGTTCCTATTTTAAATCAATTACTCAATTTTTATATTTTCAATCTCTGGATGTATTTTAAACACCTAATGGGGTTGGACTGTCTAACGGAAAGGCAGGTTAAGTTTATGAATCTAAGAAGTCCTTGAATTTGGTCTTTTGGATGCTTCACAAACTCTTGGCCCATTGAATTAGTAATAAAAAACCAGGGCAATGTTAGGTGAGAAAGGGCTATTCTACATTTAATTAGAAACTTGAGTTTTCTGAAGCTGGATTAGTACAAAAATAGGAGACAAAGTTATTGATCAGCTAGCAGGTAAGTGCTCCCATGATCACATAATGAACACATCAAAACTTTAAGACTGATCTCCTGAAGTCTTCAAGAGTATCTGCAAATCAGCTTTCAATGACATTCAAAGTGAAGGTGCTCAATTGCATATGGATATATTAAATGTATTCAGATGAAAAATACATCTGAATGAAAGGGATATGGACATGTTGCAGAAGGGAAAGAAACTAACTCAGAGGAATACTGTATTATTTTTAAATTATTCGCTCAAATGTAGTCAATATGAAATAGCGTTGCAACAGCCAATGTGCCAAAATCTCACAAGTCAAAGAAGAAATTTTTGACGTGAGGTAGGTAGTGGCAAGTGAAGACTAGATTTTGACTGCTTGCAGTTACTAAAAAATAAGAAGGTATTGATCAAAGATAGTTAGCTCAAGTAAATTTTAGAAAAGGAAAACAGTTTTCTTTGTGTTTACTTAAAAAAAAAAAGCTTTATATTTCTTCTGCAATTGTTAAATAGTATCTTGTTATTACACAGAAAATCAGAAATACCAAAACTGAAGTGGACTATTGGAAAAGGATTTAACAAAACAATTGCATTTTTAGTTTTTCTCCTCCAGGAAATTATACGTTACACAAATTTGTTGAAGTCCCATAAACCTGCTTAAAGAGATGAAGCTTTCCTGCTTTTCCACTACACTAAGAATAACTACACTGATAATAATATGCCTAATGCTGCAGCAGATCAGATTGGGATTTTTTATTACTTGTATGACATCCTCCACTTTCCAGAAGAGATGATTTTCATAACCATTATTTCATGTACTCTCCCTAATTTGTTTGGAGAAATATCTTTCCACCATTAAAATGAAATTCACTACTTGACTTAAAATCTACATTTTGTGCTAAAACAGATGGAGCCTGTTCTCCCACCCATGAGCATCTTTCTCCCCATCTAGAATAGCATGCAAAGCTTATGTGATGCTCATTTGAATGGCTGCATTGATCCTTCTAGCTTGGTAAAGACACTTACAAGAAAACATTATCATTCCTAGTTTCAGTCCTGAAACTAACAGCTTTCCATCTCTTCAGGCCTATAAAAATCCAGGTTCAGAAATCAGTAAAATACTGTTTCCAATCTACTATCTCGTCTTCAGATGCAGTTACATACACTCTCATAAATGCAACAGAACTGAGAGAAACAATTAGGAGATCTCGAAACAGTCATCCATTCTTTGATATGGTATAGATCTTGAGAGATGTTTTTTTTTTTTTTTTGATGAATCAATAATTGAAAACATATAGATCTGTCTTGGACGTGTAGGCATGCTTTTTAAAGATTTCAAGTCTCACAAGAAGCAAATTGTACAGCTGCCTATTTAGACAATCTGATGGAGGAAATTACACCTGGGTGCTGAGTTCAGCCTCAGGTTTGGCTAGGTTCAGGAGCACAGCATGAAAGCATTTAATGGACTGGCAACCAATAATGTAAGTGGGGATTGCTTTCTGGTCATGGTGGAATCAAGGGAATTTGAGGTTTTCATTATTTTGCAGTGCCAAGATATTGATTTGCAGATAATGGAAACATAAGAAATATAGCAATTTATTTTGCCATACTTTAATTCCTGGCTTTATAAAAAAAATGGTTAAATTATATCAGATCTAAGTAGTAGTTAGATGGCTAATCTAGTGTGTATTTTGTTCTCTGCATTGTGTTCTTACAGCCCTGTTTTTGCTATATGTGCTTAGAATATGTAATACTTACAGTTCTCCAGAACTATTTCACTTTTGACTTCCAGTTGCTGGAATTTTATCTTCAGCGTTTAATATTTTAATAAGGCAGATTGATTTTAAAATATCTGTCCTAGTAATGTCTATCTAATCTGTGAGAACAATGACCTTGACCAACAATGGCAGGTTGGATATTCACAATCTGAGTTGAATTCTGATGTAATTGTATTTAAATCTGAGGATTTTCTCAGTCTTCTTTTGCTTTAGCTCTATACAATCCTCCTTATATCTGTGATTATGTCTAGTTGATCCAAATTTATTATGAAGTTGTTTTATTCTATCTGCAGCATTTGTATCGAAGACATGAATAACATGTAATACTGAGTATGTTATATAAAATGTAGGGAGAAAACAGAGGTATAGTTTAATCATATAAATAATGAAACTAGAGTTTGTGTGCATCATTGGTATGGGCACATCAGCTTCTTTCTACCTACCTGGAAAACCTAACCATATATATCCTCTTTCCCTGCAAATTTACAGTCAGAAAGACATTGAAAAAAAATGGCAACGTTAAGAATGACATGTTTTATTTAATTATCAACTAAATACCAGAAAGCTGCTTCTGCAACATAAAGATATATTTAGACATTCCTCTAAATCCATGAATTTCTGCTGTGCTCTTTTAAAGTCACCAGCATGTTAGAGCATGCAGCAAGTATATTTTCATGGTATTCTCTCAGTGTGAACACTGAGGATAGTTCTGAGTCAGTAAAGGGATTTAGACTTTCTGAAGGATCTTATATAAGCATAAGATTTACAGTTAAGAGATGCAAACAATATTCAGCCCAAAGCCTGGGTACCCTACACTGAAAAAATGTTCCTGTGTAATCAGTTGATACTTCTCCGTCTCTGAGTTAATCTAATCTCAATTAAACCTTCCAGCTTCCTACAGCATATTCTATTGTGAATAAAATTATTCGCCTTACTCTACACAGAAGGAGCTCCCACAGCATCAACATCTGAAAAGTTCGCTTTGAAGTCCAGTGTTTATGGAGAGTGGAGGAAAAGGGAAGGGAAGGGAAGGGAAGGGAAGGGAAGGGAAGGGAAGGGAAGGGAAGGGAAGGGAAGGGAAGGGAAGGGAAGGGAAGGGAAGGGAAGGGAAGGGAAGGGAAGGGAAGGGAAGGGAAGGGAAGGGAAGGGAAGGGAAGGGAAGGGAAGGATTGAAATTAAAATCTCTGTGGAAGGGTATGGGTCTAAAAGAGATCTTCAGTCTTCTGCACAGGCAAGTCCTTCCTAGCTACTCTGTCGGTGAAATGAATCAAATGAGAAGACTGAACATTGTCATAGAGAGCACAGACCACTACAGCTCAGCTTGATGAAATACAAAGTTAATGTATGCACAGGTGAGGGATGGTGCAGACTGTTTCATCAGAGTATGTGAAAAAGAGAGTATCTTGTGAGCAAAGTATATAGTCTTGCTCTGTTGTACAGTGACATGAGATTTCAGTTTCATTTCATGGCAAAATCAGTGATACAGTTTTCTCTGAATGTAGCAAATTAGCTTTTTTTTAACTTTCTTTTTTGTGTTTGGTTGGCTTCTACTGAGATAGAATTGTCAGAATCTTTTTGCTAATACCTACATTGAAGTAACATAGAAACCATCAATGTATTGGATGGAAATCTTCATGACAGAATTTTAAATACTTCGGTAATCACATCCTGTGTCACATAATATTAATGCACAAAAAGTAGGCAATTTCCACCTGTGCTACATTCTGAAAAAGACCACAGATTTTGAGGTGAACACAACACTGAACCTATCAGACTTTCCAAATTGAGTACAAGTCTGTTAATACACAATTATGGAAATTATCTACTTATTCATGGGAAAAAAAAAATCCAACTCCAGTCAGAAAAAAAATGCCAAAGGATTAAGATATCCAAAAGAGCTGATCACAGAATCACAAGGTCAGTGATAGAATTCCCATGATCACCATATTTTTAGTTTTGACATCAGAAATTAAGAACTGCTGCATAAATCTAGGTGCTGCAAGCCTTTTGTGGTGTGCTGTGTATTGTATACAGAACAAATCCTCTACACATAGAAAGATTAAAAAATTCTTCACAATTCAAAGATAACTTCACATCACATTGGCTGCTTTATATGCTATGGGGAGGCTCCTTTCCATTAGCTCATTAATTGTAGAGATTTTTAAATTTTTAGCTCTTGTTGATGAATGAAATCATATTGGCTTCATAACTTGAATGCAAAAGCAGTTCCTCACCTGATATTTTGCAATTCCCTTCTCTTTCCTTCTGTAGATTTTTATGATGAAAAAATGAACAATTCCATTTACTATATTCTACTCTGAATTTATACTAACATTATTTCAGAAACTTTTCTGAATTTACTCCTCTAGCAAGTGAAACCATGTTTTATCAGGGTTGGTTAAAAAGAGAGAACAAAAGAGAAACAAGCAAATGGTTCCTAAAACAAAGAAGAATGCAGATGTTATGTAATGGAAAATGACAATGTTTGCATTAATTGTTTAACTAACCTATATAAGAATCAAAATTTGCTTTGGGCTGATGGAAAAAAAACCCCGTCAGAAAGGTATTGAATACAAGAAAGGAGAAAACTTAACCCTCTATGTGTATATATACTCTCCAGACTGTTAATTGAACATATAAATTTAAATACATTCTCTTCTTATAAACAGATGAGGAAAAATCTGGTTAAAAATGTTCCACATACTTTCTGTAAGTGATGACCTATGCCCCTTTTGCTAACCTTGCCCCTGTATTTAACTCTGTTCCACCTCAATTTCCAACATATAAACTTGAAGAAAATAAATATACCAAGGTTGTGATCTCTGAAAGGCTCTCTCTTGGCTATTTGATTGTCATGTTTTAGGAATACTAACACTGCTTCCTCTTTCAATCCCATTTTTCTCTTTCATTCAGTTCTTGCTTTATTTTTTAGCCACCCGGTGGTATTGAGAGTTAATAAAACTGCAGGATCGACACTGCAAACATCAAATATTGAAAACTATGATATGAACAACAGTCTTAAAAGCACATAACAAGGGAATTATTTTGAGTTAATTTAGTTGACCTCTGGTTTTAGATTCTCAGGATAGACCTAGGTTATTTTTATATACAGAAAGAGGCTGTTCAGAAAATAACTGTGTAGAGTATTTATGAATTGCACTGTGATGTTAGCTGCTTTTCTTTTTGTGTGTGTGTGTTCGTGCGTGTGTATGTAAAAACCCTTCTGATCTTGTTATTACAAAGCTTGAGTTAAACTGCAAATTGAAATATTTATGCAAAAATCCCATTAAAATATGCTAAGTCATCTTCAGTGTCAGAGCTCCCATTGCTGTCCTGGTGTCATTGAGCTGCAACATCACCTCCTCAAGGACCATAAGGGAAGCTCCCAGCCACTCTCATACACATTCACACACACAGCATAAGGATAAGTCTGAAGTAGGTGTGGAAAGGCAGTGGAAATGCAGCTCATCTTTCCTCAGGTGAAGTAGCAGAGACCTTATTCTGTCCTGGTGATTCTCTGGTCCTACCCCACGGGTGGTCTGAGGGCCACTCTTCACACTTACAAGTGGCCCAGATACTGCACTGGAAAAATCCTGTCGATGACTGCAGGAAAACAGGAAAGATGAAGCTCATTAAAATGAAAGACCTATCACAGATGTATGTAAGTGAATCAGAAAACGAATACCAGGCACACATACCTCACTGTGATTTAATTCTCTCATTTTCCTCTTCACAAAGTACACTGCTCTTCTTTTTAATTTTTTTTCTTTGTCCCTTTAGAGAGCACCTGGAAAGCAAAAATGAGACATTCTTCTAGTGATTAACTGGCAACCAGACAAAATTACTGACAAAAGTTTTTGAAAATATCTTCTGATTTCATACATCTCTGTTCTTGAGATCCAATTTAATATTCCTCAGAAGACCATGTTTTCATAATCTTGAATGCTTCTTCTTATAAAGAGCCCTTAATATGCCTCTTAGATCACTTCAAGGTGCTTTTATTTGTGCATGAGAAAATGAAAGCATCCAAAATCAAAGAGAGAGCAAAGACTAAGCTATGACACTCAAAGCTTGCAGTGTGATTGCTATTCTCTCTGCTCAAGAAAAGAAGGAAGAACTGGCAGTGATTTTTCTAATACAGGTTTTTTTCATCCTGTGCATCTCTTTCAGATGTGTTGTTCAGATGTAAATGCAGAATCTGTTTGCCCTTACTATTCACTTCAGGGGAATTTATTGCGTGGTATGATTGATTTTCGCCACTTTGTATCTACTGTCAATAACCCTCCCACGCTGGCTGTGGAGTAATGTACCCCAGGCCAGATGTAATCTGTTGTATACTGAGCTGAAGTCGGACCTGAGTACGGATAATTGTACACTGTGCAGTCATTTAAATTGTGGGTGAGTCATGAAACCATGTTTTTGTTGTAAAAACATGTATATTTCCTACAATTACTTCATGCAGTAATTTGTTGTTCTGCACTAATAAGCACTTAAATATTCTGAATCATGAGAAATAAAATTTGCAATTCATGAACAACCATGCCTTTCAGGACAAAATTAAGGGGCCAGTTTATGAATCTTTTCTTAATACTGTAAAGTACCTATTTATGGAAGTGACTAGGTTTTAGCTGAGCATGTGCACACAGGGGTAAAAGCTATGTTGTTTAAGTAATGTCAGTCTGCCCCTGCAATTTTAAAGGTTATTATACAGCTAATGAGGACTTGCAAGTCATGATGTGACAGAAGTCTTTTGCTTTGCAGCTGACACTAACTTGCCAAAAGGTACTTGATTAATTATAACATTGTAAGATAATGCCTTGTGAGCCCATACCAGCCAAATTACTCTTCACGGAGCACTGACAGTGCATCTCTTTTCCACCTATGTAATTTATTCTAAGTGTAACAGTCACAGGAAACACACAGCCTCCTAAAATTATAGCTGCAAAATGACAAACACAAAGCAAACTAGATTGCAAGCTTGAAACCATTTCTCATGGGGTGTAATTATAATCACACATCAATACCCCAGAAGGAATAAAACGCTATGGAAAAGCCAATGCAGAACTTCATTATCTGTCACCTACACTAAAACATACTTCACCCTTTCTGATTACCATTGTTTCCTCCCCATATATTTGAAAAAAACCCCACAACCGTGCATACCTTGCAGCAATGTTTCTATGTTGTGACCTGAGTTATACCTGCACTGGTTTCCAACAGGCTTCAATTTTTAAAATAATATGTAATTGAAATGCTGCATTTTCAGAAGTAAGAACATATGAAGTTTCTGTAATTAAGCATTAAAAAAAATGAACCCCTGTCTCCCCCCACCTCCCGAAAAACAAAACCAGAAAAGAACCTGGTAAAGGTATTGTCATGACATTGCAACCTAATTTTCTAGCAAGTCAGAATGACCTGCCCAATTCAAAAGGGAAAAGAAAAATCTGGAGTATTCAAAGCTGCTAAAATAACATTTAAAGCCTCTAGAAATGAAAAGGATCAAACATCCTTATGTCACTATTATTAGGAAGCATAATTTTTCTTAGATGGCCTAAGAAGGAGTAGACCCTTGGGGTGAAGCTGAAGTCACAAGTTTTCTTGGTAATTAATTATTTCCCTTCATGAAGTACATCTGGATAGAAAGAATCCTATTATTTCTCATCATAAGTATTAATTTTCTCAGTGTGAGACGTCTGCGATATGGCAATTGAGCAGGAGAAAATTTTGTCTAAGATCACAAAACAGCTGTCATCATCACTAGGCATCTAGAGACTTTTCACCATTAAACTCTTTCATGCTGAAGAGGTCCAAAGCCTTCTATAAAAGGAGGGAAAAGAGGAGTAAACCACTAGAAAAAAAATGCTAGATATGCTTTGCAAATTAAAGATTGTTTTGTTAGATAACAGCACTCAGAACATGTATAAAGGACTTGCAAATGAAAACATAATAACACAAAAAACCCTATCAGAAATCCAAACAAGAAAAGAGAGAGAAAAGAGATTTGGCTCTAAGCTTATTGAGTGTATCAGTGAATTTATTGAAATGGATTTATCTCAGATCTTAGGTAATGGAAAAAATTTTTAATATGAACATTAAAGAACTACAATGCTACTAAAAATCTTTTTGAATCTGGCTCAATTCATGAGCCACACAGACTATTTTGTGCTCCAGTGACAACAGACATTGTTCTAACAATGAGTACCTCCTTACTAGGAGGTGTAATTGTCCATTGTGCCACTTAGAAAGAGAATCTAATGAAAATATTTGAGTGGATTAAATAGTTTCTCATGGTATTAAAACACAGCAAGCAGTCAATGAAGGTAAACATGTGAGAAAGGTTAAGTAAAATGGAGGCCTAAGCACTGCATAGAAATTAGATTCACAAGCCACTTAATTCTTGCAGAGAAAAATAAAATAGTTTCTTGAGTTTATGATGCGGTAGTGGAGTTATACTCCTGTGTTCATTATTTTCAGGTTATAGTCTCCAGTTAATACATCATTGGTGATAAAATGTCATGTAACATTCTCAGTTGTAGATCACATTAACAAGACCAATCTTTTGCTAATGTAGAAGTACTCTCAGAAATAGAGATAAATTATCTCTGGAAAAACACAGGGCTTATGTGGTAGATGTGTATATTACATGGGTTTTTCTTAAGTGCTATAGCAGTATTGACAAAATTTGTCATTAAAACCTACCTTGGATACTTTTAACCTTGTGAGGGACTTCAGACAATGTGGCTGACATTTCCTACATTTTGTTTTCTTTGGGAATTTCAGCATATATGATTCATTACAGAAATGGATAAGTAACAAAAACATATCAATATTTAAAGCTATGCATGATTTCCTGGAATTGCCATGGTCTGGCAGCTGAAATTTGTCACAGACATAGGCCTCACTGAAAAATCTACAGCCTTGTTTTAGGAAGAAAATATGTTTGTCAAGGTCTGGGGATCTGAGAACTGTTGCATATGCATACATATTATAGACTGTGCTTTAAGTGAAAAAGATTGACCCAGAAGCAATGTTATCCTAGGAGTGCAATTGAAAAGACAGGTAGTGGAAAGTTTCCACTCACCAAAATGGAAAAGGTTTCATTTTTAGGTGCTAAATTTATATTTGGAGCAAGTATGGATGTTCTATTTTGCGGAACAACTTGCAACATGTACTTGCAGACTGGTTTTACCAATTTGCACACAAAATTGCATATGTGACCATGTACCTGTCTCACCCACAAGAAGAAATTATTTGCTTTTTTTGTCCTTCTTATTAGGCAGGTCTCAGACAATAAGACATTTCTGTGACTATATAATCAGGTCATACAAGAATGTGATACTTAAATGCTAAAAACTTTTGCTAAATTTCAGCTCATATGCTTCTTTCTCCATGTTTCTCTCATTTGCATCATATCTCAGGGAGTATGGAGCTCCATTTGGAGAATAGAAAGAAATTGTTTAAAGGAAGAGGATACCTGGTGGGAGATCCAGCTACCATCCCCTTAGACAGAATATCCTAGCTATCCATATCTAGAAGATGTGGAAATTGACATCCACTTGCATAGCTGTGCATGCTTTCTCTGAAGGGACTTGTATTTGCAAGGTGCACAAAAAGACCTTTTGGTGGTAGCTTCGACTTATATTATTTTAAAAAGAGAAAGTCAAAAAGAGATTTAGCATGACTTCAATAAAACAGGAAGGGATTGGTGAAGAAAAGTAGGAAAATGGTCACAGAAATCACAGGTTATTCACTGAGATGCCATGAATCTTAGGGAAAAAGATGTTCAGCTGACATGCTTTGACTCCAGTGAACATCAAAACTTGATTTCTGCATCTATGAATAGCACATAATTAGCAAGTAGTCAGTGAATAATAGTTTCAAAATCAATTTCTGCAATTCTATGGTTAAACCAGACCACAAGACTCTTACAAAATGTTAGTAAACACAATTTTAAGTGCTCTTCTAGGAGTAATCCACCCAAGCTCTGATCCAACAGATGCACTCAGAGCTCTGCATTCCCTCTGCTCACACACAGCCTCACTGCAGGTATGGCTCACAGACCCCAGTCCCTTCTCCAGAGAGAATGGATTGTCCTGTTTACCCTGTTTCCAAGGCCTCTCCAGCCTAGCATATAGCCCTGCAGCTGCCCAGAATCCACCAACATGCTGGTGGGAAAGCCCCTGCTCCCCCAAATACAGAGGGGCAGAGGTCCCACCTGTCACTGCATGCTGCCATCAGCTGATTGTCAGCTTCCTCACTGATAACTTCTTCAGGGAATGGTTGACTTTGGTGCAAATACCCCCATCGGTGGGAACTCTGGGTGCTGCAGCCAGGCAGAGGGGCTGCTCTCCCACTCCTGCCAGGACACTTGCTGCTCCCACTCCCTGCCGCACAGAGGAGGTGCTACGTGTGGTGCCCACTGTCACACAGGTCTCCCAGGCTGCTTGCCTTTCCTATCAAGAAATAGTGGACATTATAAAAAGATGAAAGGAAATGGATAGAGGGCAGCTCATTTTGAGGGAGAGGGAAACTACTCACTCTCAAAGCAGACAGAAAACAGCAGTGGGAACAGCATGAGTTAGGAGTCTCCAATTTTTCATTCACCGAGCAGGCTTTTTAGCTGCTGCAGGTTTTCAACATCATCTGCATCCTTGCCATGAGGCATCACTTCATAAGGTGACTCCTTTGCATAAATGTGTTGTGCAGGGTGAGTAAAGCTGGTAGGAGCTCAAGGGAAAAGCTGCCTTTTGGGACAGGATGCACTTGCCATGTACATTTAGTGAGAGATATATGTTGTCAGCATTTCAGTGGCAAATAAATAAAGGAATAAAAATATAATCACATTACCAATACTGCATGACTGCCCCAAATTACAGCAACACTAGTTAAAATTACCCTGTAAATTATGGAATTTTAAAATCTGTCTCTTGTGTGCTCCCATGAAGTAAACACAGAAGGTTTACAAAGGGAACATACTCTGATCTGACAGCTACATTCTAAATACCAAAGGGAGATGAAAGCAATAGCTATAAAGAATTTTCTGAGCCTCATTTTATAATTTTTTTTTCATATCTTAGATAACAATAAAAAAAAAGTCCATATTCATTACAAGGATGGGTTAATTCTGTCCCTCTGATGTACCTTATCAGAGCTTTACAAAAATACCTTTCTCTACAGAAATGTCACTCCTCAAAAAAAAAAAAGTCAGCTGACAAGCTCTGTCTTTTTTAATATAAGATCTTTAATATTTTTTTAATCTTCTGATTTTATTTAAATAAAGTGATATATATAATTGTCTGTCTTCTTCTTTTCTTGGTACTCTTCTGCCTTTAATTGAATAAAGATTCACACCAATCAATTACCAAAAGAATTTGAATAGTCAGCAAATTTTCAAAGAAACATGATATTTGCTGTTTCTATGTACTGGCTAATATGTTACAAATGTAGAGGTATATACTGGATAATTTAAAAATGTATAAATTATGTATACATCATGAATCCTGATGGCAAAAGCAATCCTTATATTTTGCTCTTCCCCATTGTTTTCTCTGGTTCTTCAAAGTGAAAATTTTATCCTCTGCTTCTCAAATTCTGCAGGCTCTTTGAGGCATAAAGGGTCTGCTTCTCTGTCCCCAAGCCACATACCACATCTCAACACCACATTAAGATAACACAGTTACACAATATCCTTATGCAAACTTTTTCCTTCATGGAAGAGATGATAGTACGTAGCTCTTGAAGGGACGCAGATCTCAGAGCTGGGGACTGGAGACACACTGTAACTGCACCTGAAGTGAGGTTTAGGTGTTGTCCAACTGTGTTCAAGGATTCAGAAAGAAAAGTACAAAGAATCTCTAAATTCTTTTCAGAAAGTGTGGCTGTACTTTGTTGGTACTCTGGAGCCCAACATAAAGTCCATTTAATCACTGAAAAGGAATAAACAAGGGACTAGTAACTTCAGCATAAATACAGAAAGTTTTAAAAGTTGTAGACACACTTCAATAGCCATCATTAACCTGATATAAGGAAAAAACCCTACAACTTTTCAGTTACGTATATAGGATAAGTTTGAGTGGTATTTTCCCACTTATCCATTTGTAATTTTATCTCCAAATTCTTATTTACAGCTTGGATTGTAAGTAACATGCTTGAAGTCCTTCTATGCCATGAAAACTAAAAGATAAAAATATATTGAAAAAATTATTGCAAAATATCAGAACTTACATCTTTAGAAAGCCTGAAAACTATCTGAACAAATGATTTACAAGAAATAATTGACTTGATTTTTTTTTGTCATTCTGGAGATTAACACAAAACTGTAGAATATGCTCAATAATGTACATAATTCACTGAGTACTTCACAAAAATGTTTCTTATTGCAGGGAACATTCACATCAAATTGCAGTCATTACTACTGTATGTGCAATTAAGACTGTTTAAATTTATATTGCTTATGTTATAAAAAAATCTGTGTTGCATTTTATTTCCATATTCCCAGTTTGCAATCCTTGTTGGCTACTGTAAGAGAAATATAATCCAGAATGAGATGCAAAGCCATCTGATCTTTGGGATGGGTCAAATTTTCAATTTCACTATTCAACATTAAAAGCTGAGTTTATCATAGAAACAACATATTTTCATACTGGTTGTTATTCATGACAGCCACGTTTCTGTTTCAGATGTCATGATACTCATGGAACATAAATTCATAGGAAGAAAAAGAATACTGAAAATTCAAGATTTTCTTTGAGTTTAAAATAAAGATTTTTTTTTTTCTCCTGAATTCCTCCTGAATATATGTAATATGTATTACACTTACTTCACAAGTGGATGAAGCAAAACAATGATCTTTTTCTCAAGGTCACACAGAAATCTAAAGCATTGCTGGAAAGAGAAATTCTGGGTTTATCTTGTTTCTATCTAGAAGCAAGGAAGAAATATACTAAGTGAAAATACAAATTATGCATTAGATTATCAAAACTACTAAGGAAACCATAGGTAAGCTAGCTAAGCACATAGGTAAAACAAAATTTGAAAGCAAAGCTTGGCTGCAGAGTCCCACAAAATGTCCATTCCTCTGTAGATGTGAAAAGCTGTGATCTTTTACACTTCACACTATTAGAAGAATTAACAGGGTTATTCTACAGCCAAGTTGACTGTCACGTGTGTAATACAGATCTAAAAGTGCTTTGAAATATTTATTAATTCTATTTTTTTTGCTGGAGAACTGCACAACTACATTTTTAAGTGTCATCAGAAGAGTTAAACAAAAATATATGTTTGAAAAACTCATCCTTCACTGAGCCAAGTCACTATCCTAAACCAATTGTCCCCCATCAACTGCATGCATACTGAATATGCTTTGTTATGTTGCTGGTCTTGCCTATTTCCTTATTATGCACTAAATCAGAATTTTGAACTATTTTAAAAACATTGGGTTATAACCAGAGTTTGCTCTTAGATGTGTTGATGCCCACTCTATATCACCTGACAAAACCCTTGTTTCCCAATGAAGAATTTTACCTTGAATGAGGCAGCTGGACTCCCTTTACTGGGAAAAAAATCAACTGTCTAAAAGTCAAATTAAAAGTCATCATTTGAGAGGAAGAAGAGGCTATAAACAGTGAAAATGCCATGGAGAGGGATGAGAGAGTGTTTAATCATAGAGGTACCTTTTCTGATTTGACATTTCAATTTGAAATTATCAATCTCAGTCAGATTTCTGCTGTCTCACAAACCACTGCTACAAAGAGCAGGATATTTTACTGAAAGCCTTAGGGAAAAAACAAAAGCATCATGAAATTTTTGGATAATCTTTGTGGTTTTGGTAGCCTTTCATGATTTATCTGTATTACAGACCTCAGAGTATTGTCTCCCTCGACTACAGCAAGGCTTTTGACACCGTCACCCATAATATCCCAACAGGTAAGCTCAGGAAATGCAATTAGATGAAAGGAGAGTGAGGTGGATCAAGAACTGGCTGAATGGCAGACCTCATAGTATCATGATCAGCAAAGCAATATCCAGTTGGAGGAATGTAGTCAGTGATGTTTCAATACTGGTTCCAGTCTTATTCAAGCTGTTTATTGACAACCTGGACAAAGAGATAGAACCTAGCTTGTTTGCTGATGGTACAAAACTGGGGGGAGTGGCTCATTTGAAATATTGTGTGCAGTTCTGGGCCCCTCAGTAAAAGACTTAAAGAGAGAGGGTCCAGTGGATGGTCACAAATATGGTGAAGGATCTGAAGCATCTCTCACATGAGAAGAGATGGAGGGAGGTGGGTCTGTTTAGTCTAGAGAAGAGAGAGAAGGGTGTTATTAATGCAAATAAATATCTTAAAGGTGAGTGTTAAGAGAATGGTGCAAGTCTTTTCAGTGGTGTGCAGGGACAGGATGAGGAGCAATGATCATAAACTAAAACACAAGTAGTTCTACCACAGCACGAGGAGAAATTTCTTTACCCTACCTTGGCATTGGATTGAGGTTGGATTAGATGATCTCTAAGGTCCATTAGATGAGGTCCCCTGTCAACCCTAATGATTCTGGGTTTCTGTGATATGCACTACTCACAGAGTATTTCGTGCACCCCAGTCTTCACAGGAGGAAAACAACTCACTCCTGTTCTGAGTAGCAGCCACAGTGTACTGCTTTAATACATGCCCATGCAGGATAAACAGGAGTCCACAATCTGCTTCTATGACAGGACCCACTTTAGCAGATAAATGATGGCTGGGAGGGTCCTCTCTACTGCTAAATTTGTTCCCAAAAAATGTTTGGGTTTGACCACATAAAGTGTTCACCTAAAAAGCCTTGCTATATAATCTAGCTCTACTGTCTGGTACAACAGCTAATAAGAAAGAAATTTATGACATAGTAAAAAATCACAGAGAATGGAAAAAAGTGTTTATCTTTTACACGATGGAGAAAATAGCTAGAACACGAGGAAAAATCAAAGTGAAAAATAATTTAAAGTTATTCTTTCATTGTAGATGTCTCAACTCTGTTAATAAAGAAGTCACATCACTAAAGCCTGGAATACAGGTAGCTACCAGCTGCTGCCTCACTGCTGATGACCACTTCATCTTGTGGCCCATTTCATGGCTCAGCCTGTGCAGCGCAGGTTGGGATAGGTCAAAAGCCTCTTCCTTGGGCAAATAAGAAGAATGAGGCTCAATTTGAACTTGTAATTTTTTCCCAATCTCCACTAAATTATCTTAGAAAAATAAGCATACAGTATCAAGTAAAACTTATTTTATGTTTCTTACTGAACAATACAAAAAGAATTTTTATTCTAACTTAACTGAGACCCCACTGGCAACAAAGCTGCTAAGCAGAGCTGTCTGGAAGTCATTTACAGTCCTCACAGGGGGTCTATCTGCAGACTTAATTTCAGGTCTTTAACATGCTGTATCAGTTTATGCCTTTTAAATGATCATCTGATAAACTCAACCAAAAAATCTTTTGTACAAAGAATAAATTGTAACACATCTTTGGGAATGATTGTTTTTGCAAAGGTTTGTGTTCTAGGGGGCTTAGTGGGAAAAAACTGTTATTATATTCCAGCAGTTACAGATTGTGCAAGTAAAACCTGACTGAAAAATTGTATAGTATTTTAATATATTTTAACATTGTTTTATGTGTTTTTCCTGCACGATCTGCTTGAGGATAGAAATCTAACAAAAGAAATAAATGTATCCACAAAAAAAACTTCAGCACAATTGAAAATTCTCTATTTGTGAGATCATTTTTCACCACAAAATATTACTTTCTTCTTTAAAGCTAACTTCTCTATGAAGAAAAAAAGGATACACATTGTTCTGTTCAGCCCTCTCTTAATAGTAAAGACATAATTAATATTATGGTGTTGTATTAGTATTATGTTGGTACTTCAGCACCAATTCAAACAGGTTTGAATTCCAAGTAGTTCATTGTCCTTCTTTAATAAGCTTACAAATCAAAAAGCTGAAATAAAAAGGAAGAAATTAGTATGAACAGCCAGAATGCTGGTTGACAATGATTTTTAATGGTATACAATATGTCCATCAACAGCAGATACAGATGGACATAAAAAACAGAAAAAAGGCAAATGAGACACATATGATTGCAGGTAAAGCTGTAATGGGAATGAGTAGTGTTGTTTTCTTTGGTAATAAACCAGTACAAAAAAGCTTTATCCTGAACCAATTCTTTGAGAGAAGTAAAGACAGAGATATGTCAAGAAATGTGTTTCTAGTATGTTAATATCTTTTTTCTCTACTTTTTCCTCTTTATTTTACCCATGAGTCTGTAGGTGAGTACATCTAGAAGGATTCTAGATTTTCTGATTGTGGATGGTGGTGTTTCATGTCTGAATACAAAGCTATCTGTATATATATATATATATATATACACACACACACACATTTTCTAAATGATAATAGTAATCTTAAATCCCCAGCCAGATATGATCAGAGAGGAGAAAGTAGAATTATTGTGATTTATGTATATATTGATATGTATAGTGACATTGAAAGAACTGCTATACTATCTAGTCAATGGAAACATTAACATATTTTTTCTAATTTTAGGTCAAAACAATTATGCAAGACTTAAAATTGCCATGATAAATCAGAAGATAATACAAGACTAAAACATATTCTCTTCAAGAGTGATACTTCAAAACAATTTTCCCTAAAGAACACTAATATTAAAAATTATAATTTCTCAATTAAGGTGACAGCTGATTATAAAAGTTCATTATGCATAAAAGGATTTTTTTTTAATCCTGCCTAAGTGGAAAAGAAATTTCTGACAAATAATTAAAATTATTTATTATTTATTTAATTAAATAATTAAAACAAAGGACTTAAGGAGATTGCCTGGTATTAATTAGAAGAAAAACAGTCATTTATAAGGCCAAAAAGGGTTTTAGGAAAGAAAACTATGCATAAAGTTTTTAAGTGGAGTTAGAATAGTTCAGAACTCTCAAAGTTCATGGATACTTTGTAATGACATTTCTAAAGAACCTGTGGACTCAAAGTTGAAGCAAAAATTCTCGTGTTTTTCTATACCCTTCTTGTATGTACTGTTATAACATTTATTCATCATCATCATCAGGAAATATAAAAAATATCCCCTCACTTAGTGAAGTTGCTTACTTCACAAAATTGTAGAATCACAGAATCATGGAATGAGCTGAGTGGGAAGGGGTCCACAAGAATCATTTAAGTCCATCTCCTGGCCCTGCACAGCATCATCCCCAAAATCACACTGTGTGACTGAGATCATTGTCCAAATGCTTCTTGAACTCTCTTAGGCTGGTGCAGTGACCACTTCCCAACAGCGGAGCCTGTTCCAGTGTCCAACAACCTGCTGGGTGAAGAATCTTTTCCAAATATCCAACCTAAACCTCCCCTGACACAGCTTCAGGCCATTCCCTCAGGTCCTGTGACTGGTCCCCAGAGAGAAGAGATCAGTGTCTGCCCCTCCTCTTCCTCTCATGCGGAAGTTGTAACTGCAGTGTGGTCTGCCTTCAGACTCCTCCAGGCTGAAAAGACCAAGTGACCTCAGCTGCTCCTCATACGGCTTCCCCTCAAGGCTCTTCACCGTCTTTGCTGCCCTCCTTTGGACACTCTCTGATAGTTTAATGCTTTTTTTATATTGTGGCACTCAAAGCTGCCCCCAGCACTCAAGAGGAGGCTGCCCCAGTGCAGAGCAGAGTGGGACAATCCTCTCCCTTGCCTGGCTGTGATGCTGTGCCTGATGCACTCCAGGACATGCCTGGCCCTCCTGGCTGCCAGGGCACTGCTGACTTACGGTCAAATTTCCCTCAACCAGGACGCCCAGGTCACTATGTGCCATACTGCTCTCCAGCATACATCCAGGGTTGTCCCACCCCAGGTGCAATATCCAATAATTTTCCTTGTTGAACTTGATATGGCCAGTGATTGCCCAGCCCTCTAATTTTTCCAGGTCTCTCTGCAGGGTCTCCCTGCCCTCAAGAGAGTCAGCAGCTCCTCTCAGCTTTCATCATCTTCAAACTTGCCTAGTATCCATTCCAGTCTTACATCCATGTCATTTATGAAGTTGTTCAAAAGCACAGGACTGAAGATGGAGCCCTGCTGAGCCCCACTAGTGACAGGTTGCCATTGTGATGTCAGCCCATTCACTATAACCCCTTGACCTGACCTGTGAGCCAGTCACCCACTTATTACAGGATGTGTTTATCCAGCTGTGAGCTGGACATTCTGTCCAGATGGATCCTGTGGGAGACAGTATTGAAATCCAAAATCATTACATCAATTGGTTTCCCTTGAAGTGGGTTACCTCATCATATGAAGAAATCAGGTTTGGTAAGCAGGATTTTCCTCTCACAATGCTGTGCTCCCTGTGACCAATGACTGCATTGTCTTTCAGGTGTTTTTCTATACCTCCCAGAATAATCTTCTTCATAATTTTACCAGCTGCTGTAGTGACCCTAACAGGCCTGTAGTTTCTGGAGTCCTCCTCCATGCCCTTCTTGAAAGTCAGGACAATCTTTTCCATCTTCCAGTTATCTGGAACTGTTCTGGATTCCCAAGACCACTTTCTTTGAAGAGTACCTTAGTTCCTTAAAGAATAATTTGTCAGGATCATTGTCCTGGCTAGGAGGTATATACTAAAGTCCCACAATAGCATTTGTTTTATATGTCCCTTCATTCTTATACAGGTGCTCTCAACAGTGTCATTGCCACCTTTGAGCTTCATACATTCCACCCCTTCTATTACATACAAAGCCACCCTTCTGCCTCTTCTGCCCAGCCTGTCACTTCTGAAGAACTTGTAACCATCCAACAGGGCACTCCAGACACAGGACTCATGCCACCAGCTTTCACTTATGCCAGAGATGTCATATCTCTGGGACCAAATCAAAGCCTCGAGGTCCTTCCTCTTGTTTGCTCCCCAAGCTGCACAAATTGGTGTAGAAACATTTCAGGTGTGGTACTTTGTAGTCAACATAGCCAACACTTTGTGAAACAGATTGAGGGATCCCATCAGTTCTTGTTTCCTCAAATTTTGGCACACCATGCCATCACTCATAACTGGCAAGCTGGGTTTTGTCCCTTCCCCCCTTCCAAGCTAGTTAACAGCTCTGTCAATGAGCCCTGCTAGTTCCTTGCTAGAACTCTTTTTCTCCTCTGAGACAGGTGCATCCTTTCAGATATAACTCAAGCAGGTATTAAATAGATCATTTCATGGTCTATTTAACCCAAACTTTTTCCATCTACATCAATCTCAGAACAATGAATTGACTGGATAGGTCTGCCTATTCCTATCAATATTATTCCTTGTTCATGGAAGAATTGAAAAAATAATTACCTGTGCTCCTGATCCCTCTACTAATCATTGTATGACCCTGAAGACCCTTTTGATTGTCCCTGAACTTGTCTTTGTTATTTCGTTGTTGCCAGTTGGAACAACTAATAGAGGATAGTAATCAGGGTGTAGACTGGAGATTTTTCCAGTGTCCCTTATCCATGCTCCTAGGAGACAGCAGACTTCCCTGTGAGCTGTGTCCAGTCTTCATATTGGGCCCTTTATTCCCCTGGAAGGGAGTCTTGTTTTACAACTACCTTTCTTTTCCTGTTAAGAGTTGAGGTCTTGATGCTGAATACTCACTAATTTAATGAAAACATAAGTAATTTGTACTAATTAAAAACATTCCCAATTAGCTTTCAAGAATTCTGGGAATGTAACTTGCCATGAAGTATATTCTAGATTTCTTTTTTATTATATATATAAACATTTCAAACTTACCAGTTGTAAGATGTATATGTTGTCCAGAACTTTCCCAGCTTTTTCTTCCTATTTCTTCCTATTTCAACAACCCTCCTGTGCTGTTGATGTTGACTGTCTCTTTGAATGCCCAGAAAGGTTTTTGGGCATGATGTTGGGGGAAGGGGGGGAATTTTTTATGGTTTTAGTTTTGTATTCTAAGTTTTAACATTATAGTGATGATTTGAATGTGAACTTCTCACACTGCCTTGGCACCTCCCACAGTTTGTTGTGCTTGGTTTGTTTTCTGTAAAGGAAAATTTCCAGGCTGTTTGATCTGATCCATTACAAAACCAGATATTTTTAAATTATATATATAGTGAGTTTGTTCATATATTTTCTATTTGTCCCATGCCAATGTAGAGTTGTAAAAAAAAAAAGCTCTGGAATTATTAATTTTAAGTCTGACATTTGATAAAGTTCTTGAATTTTCATTTTTATTCCTTTCCCTGTCCCAGGACTACAATTTGGTAAGTCTATATTTCCCAGTGGATAAATAAATAGATAGCTACCATCCATCATTGTTACAGTGCAGTACCACTGTCAGACAGAAGTGTAATAAAGTGGCAAATATTTATCTAAACTGCAAGGAAAGTATGAGTCTTACCTAATATTTTCATGAATTTAGAAGATTACTGTCCTAGGTATTTTTCAAACATATCTTTGGACAGGGATCCTTAAAAAAATTAATTTTTCTTTTTACTTGCTTCTGTGAACAATAGATTAGAAAGCCCTCAACAAACAGTGTTCGGTTAATCACTATTATTTTACTGAGAAGGATTAAATGATTTATGTTACTTCCTAAAACCAATAAAGTTAGTTTAATCAGATTAGCCTAATGCTTCTCACCAAATGCTAATATCTTTTTACTAGTGACATGTACCTTTTTCCAAATTGCAGACTGCTGAAGTTCAACCTTTCATTTAGCTTTTGAAATGAAATTCATATCTGTGATTACATAATTCAATTTTGGCATTGTGTAATGAAATAGCATTGGACGTGGTGTAGACTCTGGAATATAAGCCTATGTATAACATCTTTGGGAGAGATCCAGAAATAGCTTAATACCTATTTAGATTGGCTATTTGGAAAAGTTTCTTCACCAAAAGGGCTTTCAAGCCTGAGGAAGTTGATGAGTCACAATCCCTGGTGGTATTTGCGTACATGGGGCACTGAGTTAACATGGTTAAGTGAACTTGGCAGTACTGAGTTAACAGTTGGACTGGGTGAACTTAAAGTTCTTTTCCTTCTTAAACAAAGCTATAATTCTATATATCTTGTCGGGCTTTTTTGCTATATCTCATATCTGGTGGTGAGGAAGCCAAAGCATGAGTGGCATACAGGCTTTACTACTGTGTCTCCAGGTTTTAGAAATGCTTAAGAATATTTCCCATACAAATCTGTTTTCTCCAGAACATGCATGGGTGATAAATACGTAGTTCTGATGCAGGAACTTGAAGAATTTGAATAAAAGCATACCACTCACTGGCACATCTGCTGATTCTGTCTTTACCCCCAGAAACTTTATGACCAGGGGATAGTGATTTAGTACTAAATTTGTTTTTAAAATTGACAGTTTAAAACCACATATAGACATGTGCTTTCAGAGCCCAGAGTACCTTCTCAGCCTCTCCTTCCTTTGCAACATCCTTTGAAGAATCAGAGATGTTTCAGTAGATCTAGAGAGTGAGGGGTGGTAGAGGAGCCCCTAAATATGCAGTCATGGAATGCATGACTCATCCAGGGATCTTATTTGAAACCTCAGATGGTGAAAGGAGAGCCTGGGAGGAGTCAGAGTTTGCTTCTATTGAATGCTAAATTTTCACTATGTTGATAAAAGCAGAGACCAGAGAGGCTCTTCACCTTCAGAGCAATCCTACAATCACAGCTTGGGTTCCTCCTCTTATATCCGTGTCTATTCGATAACATTTTATTGCTGTCAATATCTATGCAAGCCTTTGGAAATTTGAAGGAGTAATTACATCTGGCTGCCTCATATCCTGAGTGAGTGAATATAACTGCTTCTGTCATTGTGTGGGGAAAAAAAACCAAAAACCCCAGATAGATCATCTTTATGTTTTAAATAAGGGCTTAAAAAAA
Source organism: Setophaga petechia (assembly GCA_024362935.1). Taxonomy (NCBI): domain Eukaryota; kingdom Metazoa; phylum Chordata; class Aves; order Passeriformes; family Parulidae; genus Setophaga; species Setophaga petechia. The sequence continues at coordinate 23,137,928 of JANCRA010000008.1, forward strand.
AAATCTACCACAGCCCTTCTCTGAGGGTTGGAAAAAGGACTCCTAGGGAAGTCTTGCCTGCTGCATTCTCAGTCCAGGCAGGTTCAAGAACAGTAAGATTGAGCAACAAGAACAATAAGATTGAAAGTACTCATCAGTTCTCACTGCCAAATACTTGTTTCATCCCTGTTGGCAGGAAGCAGTTAAAAGTAGAAGAGTGGTGCGAGGGTGGTAGATTTTTTCAAGTGACCTTGCAGCTGAGAATGCCAAAGCCTGGAGAACAACAGTGTGGAAAACCCCATATAGTATGCCTACTGCTGTTTATCCTCTGTCTGTTTTGAGATGTAAAATCTTTGTGTATAAATAACATGGATGTTTGGAGAGATTTGGAGGCACTCTCATGGACATGCTTGAGCTCTCTGTCTTAGGAGAGAGAAGATCAAAGCTCAGCGATCATAAAAAGGCTCAGAAGATAAATATGCACACGTGTGGGCCCTTGATGAATTTGTGCAAGCAGCAGGCCCACATCCCCATCAGCACTGACTGAGCCTGATGGTGCCTGTGTTGCCATTTGTGTGTCTCTGCTGAGATCCTCTAGTTAGTGGGGTAGTGAAACAAAATTGCTCTTTACATTTCAGCTGTGGTTTTGGAGTTGTTGCCAACACTCTGGCTCTGTGTATCTCTTTTGGAGGTGACTAAATTTGTTTGCCACAGGGTCGTTTGGACAAAGGACACAAAGCCCTTGGCTTCCAGGACAGGGGTCAGTAAAGCTGCAGCTGAGGATTGTGGCACTTCCTGCTTAAGATTTTCAGCACAGAAAAATAACTTTTACCTCTAGCAGTCCTATTAGAATTAATCCCTAGCTATAGGATTTGGGCCTTGATGGGTTTGCAGTGGGTTAAAAATTACACTATAGACTGCTTTCAAATTCTTTTTGAACTTATTGATCAAGGGTACATGGTGAGGCTCAACCATTGCTTTCCATGGGTTTGATACAAGTCAGGCAATGACAACAAGAAAACAAGCTTGATCTTGAAGTATAAGTAGTAGTTTTTTAAACCTACTTATAGTAGGGGTAAAAAGAATACAGTAAGAGGGTTTTTTTGGCACATTTTTTTCATAGGATGTTTCATTAGAAACCCCATTAGGGAGAGGGATGATCAAAACTGGTTCTGCCCTGGCCTTGAGAATTCATCTACCTTCTTCTCCCAGGAGTTCAGAAAATGCAGTGAAATCTTATTACCCTGGACCTCGCATACATGAGTCTCAGGTGGCTGAAAACTACTGCTGCTGTCTTTACTGCTTCTGCTACTGTTTGCTGATTCCAGAAATAGTCCTGTGTAGTATATACACTTTATGGGTTCTGTTAAAGTGCTCATTTTTGATTAAAAGAAAGAAAAGCTGTCACATGATTTATTTGTGGAACATACACCTGTATGAAGTGTTACTTCACTGGGGCTATAAAACTGTGACAGGCTACCACACAGATGCAATAAGGGATTAACATTGTCAGTAGCTGTCATATTCCAATCTTGCATGTATAGCCTCAGTACCAGAAAATGGTAGGACAGGAACAGGATCTTACCTTTCCATTTAACTTTGCAAAACTATCTATATATGGTGGTGTACGCCTCAAAGCTGACAATGCTGAAGAGGAAGACAACCACCAAGAGGATCAAAGAGTTCCAAGGGAATTACCAAGGTGGAAGAACCTGTTCCCAGAGCTGCTGTGAGTGTGTTTATGTGTGAGTGTGCCTATGGGATTAGAGCTTTTGGGATTTATCTACAATAAAGGTTCAGAAACTTGCATGGGGTTGCTAATGGTGCTTAAGTGTTCTGTAGCATTAGTTATGAGTATATTGCAGATACTGGTCTTGAAATACTTCTGCATAGACTGCTTGTCAATTATGTGTGGCTAATAATTCAAGAAACTACTTTCACAGCACCACAGGATCACATCATGATGAAACTTAGAAGGAAACTGGAGGTCACTGGATTGAACCTCTTGCTCAAGCAGAGCCATATAGCGCAGACTGCCCAGGACTGTCGCAGACATCCTTTGTGAAAAATCCTTTCTGTAGGATTTTTCCTGCTAGAGCTGAGAAGCTCAGTAACAAATGTCAACAATTATTATCTGCTGCTGTGGAATGCAACAGGTCCACCTGTGATTGGTCCCCTGTAGATGTTTGGATCTATTGACCACTCACAGTGGAGCTGCTATTGCTCTCTGCTGAGAGACAGACCTTTGTTGTTCATTCTTTCTATCTCTGTTCTTAGCATAGCCAGCTTCTGAAGAAGCTCCCTTTCCTTTTCTATCTCTATGTAGTATAGTTATAATGTTATATATATATATCATAATATAATAAATCAAGCCTTCTGATCATGGAATCAAGATCCTGCCTCTTCCATCCTCTACAAACCCCTGTGACCACCGTCACACAGGACCACATTCAAATAGATTTTGAAGATGGAGATTCCACCTCTCTGGGCAACCCGTGCTGGAGTTTTACCCCTGCCAAAGTAAAAAAGTGTTTCTTGTGTTCAGAAGGAGCATTTTGTGTTTCAGTTGCTTTTTGGGCACCTCTGAAAAGAGGTCTGTCTTCCTTGCACCGTTTACTTAGGTATTTACCTAAGATATTAATATACATTGATCAGATTCACCCTTCTAAGCCTTCTCTTCTCCAGGGTGAACAGTTCCAACTGTGTCTTCTTGTCCTCATATTCGAGATGCTTCAGATCCCCTAATGATCCCGGTAGCCTTTTGTTGGATTCTTTCCAGTATTCCATGTCTCTTTTGTACTGAGGTTTCCCAGAAGTAGCCTCCAACTAGACTTTGTGCCACTGATCACCATCCTCAGGCTCTAGCTCTTTAGATGGTTTTCAATTAACCTCACTGCTCATCCTGCCAGTATTTTGTCATGTTCTCCAACTGGATCTTACCAGACAGGGTCACAGGCCTGACTGAAGTCCAAGTAAAGAGTATCCACTTCTTTGCCCTCCCCTATCAGACAAGTAATTTTTTCATATAAGGTTATCAAGTATCCTGTACTTGGGTCACAACAGCCCCAGGCAACAATATAGATTTGGGGAAGAGTGATTGAAAAACTGCTGAGAGGAAAATGGTGCTGATCGACAGCTTGCTGAATGTGAATCAGTGTGTGCCCAAGTGGCCAAGAAGGACAATGACATCCTGGCTTGTATCAAAATCAGTGCAGCCATCAGGTATAGGAGCTCTGTACTCAGCATTGGCAAGATCACACCTTAAACCCTGTGTTCAGCTTTGAGCCTTTCAGTATAAGATGATTAAGGTGTTGAAGTGTTTCCGGAGAGGGTCAACAGACCTGGTGAAGGGTCTGGAGCACAAATTTTATGAGGAACATCTGTGGGAACTGAAGTTGCTTAGCCTGCAAAAAAAGGATACTCGGGGAGATTTTATCACTCTCTACAATTACTTGAAAGTAGGTTTCAGTGAGGTGGGGGTGGTCTCTTTTCACAAGTAACAATGTATAAGCAAAGAGGAAACAGATCCAAGCTGTATGCCAGGATGTCTGTGTTGAAGATAAAGAAAGTCCTCGCACACCGCTCCAGGAACCTTCAAAAAGAATTGAGAGTTCCCTTACAATGACATCAGCCAGCTCCCTCAGAACTGTGGTTGTACCTCATCAGGGCTCATGAACTACTACCCTTAAGTCAAATTTGTTTGCTTGGTTTAGACAGTGTGAACTTAGCTGTTTTTCTCTTCAGCACACAGTTTGTGCAATTATATCTTGGAAATGCAACTAAGTCAGTCCTAAAGAAAGAATGGAAGACACCTCTGATTTTTCCCATAAAACTGCGAATAATATGTTTATTTGTTAAGAGATTGAAGTTTAAAAGAATAGTACATATGACTGTCTTTTAAAAATGTAATTCAATATTAAATTATAGGCACTCCTGGGCTTTTATCTTAGTTATTACATTAAGGTATTTCATTGTGAAAATTTTTGTTCCAGGAACTGCATTGTAACATTAATTAAATAAAAAACCCTCCACCAATTATTTGATTTCAGTCCCTGGATTAAAAAGGAAAAAGAAAAGAAAGAAAAAAAAGAAAAAAAAAACCCACCCCACACAAAAACGTTATTTTACATTGTAGCTTTCCAACACAATTTTGGAAATGTACATGAGCTTTGACATAGTATTCAGTAAATTGAATCAGAAAGTACTTAGCTGCATGACTGTTCTCTAAACAATTTGAATTCTGCTGCAACTAATTTTGAGAAATATTGATTTGTTTTTCATTTTGTCTATGGCTTTTGAGAAGATACGTCCAGTTAATATCCTATAAACTGGGTGAGATGGATTGATAGTGAGCAGTGATCATCTGTATGAACATAGTCACAGTGAGTCAGGGTTAAGAATTAGAGAGGCGTTAAATATTAATTTTCTGTCCTTCAAATTAGTTTTTGGTTTGTCTTAATTGTGTGTGCACGTTTCGTCTTTCCACCTTTGCTGTTCAGATCCTTTGCATGCTAAGTAGACAACAAGCACATTTACTTATTTTCCTAGTGGTCATGTTTTTCTACATGTAGAAATACTAGGTGAAATCTCAGCCATGGAAACAACTGGAAATAGAGGCTCCAGCACTGATAATTAGTAAGAATAAATCATCCAGAAATCCCCAGTAGACTTGCACCAGTATTGATTTTTCAGTTTAAGAGTGTAGAGCTTTTACGTCCCCAACAGGTCCTTCCTAAATCACTAATATCATCTGCCAGAATTGCAGCATCACAACATAAATCTTCTAGATAAGCCCTGTGCATGTCAAGAACAAGACAGAAAAGGCCACACAGCACATTGCAATATGGAGAAACTTTCTTCTAAAATCTAGTGTAGTGATCCATTGAACTCCTTGTGAGGATCCAGTATGCCTGATTTATTTATGCCAGGAGATGACAGACAGACCCAGGAATGAATGTCTCACCCTTAGAAACTGCCTACATTCATCATGCATCTTACAGGAACAGGGATCAGTCACAGAAAGCAATGGGTATTTCCCCACCTCACCCTTAGCCTCTGGTATGGACACATCTGTGACTGCTGAGAAAGCTTGGGTCTTACCCATAAATGCCATTCATCATTACTCAGAGAAATAGCAAAAGCCCCAGGAAGTGCAAACTAAACTTATTTTTCTTTCTTCTGCCTTTTCTCTTTTCAATATATTTTTCCAAGGTCTCAACATTCAGAGAAGTTCATCTTAAAGTCTAATCAAGCATTGACTAATCAAGCATTTTTCTTGGGACATTTTTCTACCAGATTTATATGAAGTTAGTGGTCAGTTCTTATTCTTATTATATCTTTGTCTTCAAAGAAGAATGACAAAAAGAATCCCAAAGAGGTCCTTTTAGATTTATATACTTTTCTAAAGGATATCTGTCACCCTGTTTTTTTAAGATTTTCTAAGCCTTCTGATGTTGACATTCTTGTAGAATTTTCTCACGCACTTTCTTGTAAATAACTTACTGTTTGCATTCCTTCGATGGAGGAGGAGAGAGTTGATGGACTGTTGGTTTAACCAGTGTCATTGGAGAGGTGTCACTGTCACCCTCCAATCCACTGTCACCTTTGTAAAACTATAAATATTGGAGTCAGAAAAATAAACGTCCCTTTTTTCTTTCACCTTGAGAGTGGGTGTGCTTGTGTTCTTTCGTGTCCTATAGCTACAGATATCACTTACAAAGTACTTAATATTCATTTTATGATGAACTTTGAGCTCTTACAAGCACTATAGTATGGTGATGAATACTATCTCTGATGTTGTTGTGTTCTTTCATACATTAAATTTCTGATAAATTTTCTGGTTTGATTCATAAAAGAAATAAAGGAAGACCAGATTCCTTCTCTCTCTTGAAGTTCCTTTTCCTTATGGAAAAAGAATAATTTCAGGAAGAGACCAATAAGCTTCTCAATATCTACTTGAGTTGCAATATCTACTCACTGGAGCTGTAATGTAAGTTAGCAAGGCCTTAAGCTGCACTGATACTACATTCAATGATAAATCATAAACTGAAAATGCACAACATATCATGTTACTGTAAAGATACAGAGCTGTCAAATTTATGATCTACTATGTATCTGAAAGTGGAAACCTTTTGCAAAATTCAGGAGAACATGCAGAAGAAATACATTTTACTCAAGAATGCAATACATGTGCATTTTCCCTTTCATATCATGATTCTGAGAAAGTTTTCACTTCCCATTAAGGTTTCTGAGAAAGAAAAGGTATGTGTCCACCCCATCTATTTTTAGGTATAGAATAGCTTGCAAATATGAACGTTGTTTTTTAATTTTTGCCTTTATTACCTTCTTGCTTGCTTCCAGCCACCAGGGAGGTAAGTTAAATCTGTTCATCTTGTGCTTCTAGTTTACATTACTTTGCAAATAAGTCCCAATATATTGTGTTTTATAGAAATTTGTTTCTTTTCCTACAGATTAGTATTCATCTGGCTTTTTAACAGTTATGCAGCTAGAAAAGTAAAACAAGAGAACAAAACATAAGCGATAACCTCCTTATCTAAGTGGAATTCCAAAGAGGAACTGTAAGCTTGAAATCAGAAAATCTTTCTCCCTATATATATTTAATTCAAAGAGATTGACACTTTTTCCACAAAGAAGAGTATTTTCTTATACCAAATTTGATCTGATGAATAATCCATACTCACATACAGATAGAGTGACGCAATGAAGTAGAGCAGAAGTGAAATCTAGGGCATCAGCATTTCAGAAAGCTGAGTACTAAAAAAGCTGAATCTCAGTACTGCATTCATCGTTTTACTACGTGTGGAATTTAAGAAACTCAGGGATGATTCTGCATGTCTGGTTTTTTTCTTTTTAAAGCAAAACTAAACAAAGATAGAAGAGAGCGGAAGTTACTCTGTGCCATACGATTCAATAATTTTCCATTTGGCTGTGGAATTCCTGGAAATAATTACGAGATAGTTCAGGAAATAATTACAAGATAGTTCAGGAAATAAGTTTATTATAAAATATCTGACATAGTTCAAAGATTCATCAGACTTACATAAAGAATGAGACTCTCTTCTTTTAGAAAAGAAGAACATAGAGAGGAATGCCCATGACACAAAGAAAATCCTTTTTTTAAATTAAGTCTTCCTGAGTAGTTTCAAATATAGCTGAGTAGTTTCAAATATATTTGTCTGGTTTTGATATTGAAGATGGATATTCTGAAATTTTGTACTCTCTGAATTGCGGCAGACAAAATGTCTTCCCAGAGATATGGATTGACTTAGAGATGGTTCAAAAAGCTAGACTCCCCATTTCATGTGATAGTCCTGATATTTTTTTAAAAAAGCAGAGACATTCTTCCCATTTTGCATTTGTTTAACAATCAATTCTGAACTTCCATTTCCCTCTCTGCTCTGTTTAAATCTTTAATGTGTAAATCTTCTGGCCCCAGTATACTTCTCATTCAACTGTCTTTGTTAGCATCCTTTCACTCATTCCAGGTTATAAGTCCTCTATTCCACTGCATATCCCAGTTAAGTTTCTTCTTAATTTCAAAAAATCTGAGTTTTTTATGGCTACCTTGGCCATAAACAATAATTTGCCATAAAAAATAATCCTACTCGCTTTTTTATATTTCAGAGTAGCTGCTTTCTTATTTTTGTTCTGGTAAGAAAATCTCAGGGAAGAAAGTAACTTCAGTCCAGTTGCAGGTAGTACAGTGTAGTACAGGGAGTGCTGGAGCAAGTATTGTGAGACTCATTGCTCCCACTATTCAAGAAAATGAACCTACATTATTCTAGTTTTCTTTAAAATTACATCGAGTCCTTCCCTTAAATTTCCTAAACTTAAATTTCTTGAAGGTTGATATTTAATGGACATAACCTGGAAACTCATAACATTGGTGCAAAAATTATAGAGTAGTTGCATTTAAAACTGTGCTTATTTCTTTATTACCTGATTCTCAGGGAAATAAGGCCTTTCAGTGCCTCAATTCCCGATATTGAAATAATTATTTTTAATATGAATTTAGCTTTCCTGACTCATTGCATTAAGAAGTTTTGGAGCAATTCCTGCTTTTCATTGATTCATTCTCTCCAAGATAATTTCTTTCTTCCCAAACTTGGTATCAAATCTTACTATTTTTCTTCCAACTTGACCTTTCCTATTTTCATTTGCATAGTATACAATTGAGATTGGGATTTAAGGGAGGGTGTCTTCATCGCTCAACAACCTCAGCTTTGGGGCATGGCTTAAACACTTAGAAATGTATGGCATAGTTATCTTTGGTATGCTCTTAATCGTTGTAGGATATATCCCAGGTATTTTATCTCGTGTGCAATTAATGATCAATAGTAGTCTTGATTAGAGAATGGCTTTACTGGTGCAGACAGTTTTAGCTGTGGAATGCATAAACAAAGAAGTGGGAATTGTTACCAACAGGTAAGGCTTTAAAAGGTAAGGCCTTGTAACATGGCTCCAGCCTGTAACTTAGGCTAAGTGGAGGGGAACTATGGGAGAGTGACTCAGCTGGAATAGGGGTAGAGACACGTGAGAGATGTGACAGACATGAGAGATGTGCTGTGTGACTGCTGCTTGCCCACATCCTGGTGTATGGTGGTTGATTGACTTGGGCTTGTTGTGCCTTAAAACTATGTAAACTGGTAACAGGCTTACTGCTTAAAAAGGCCTGGGGTTTTGGCAATAAAAGCACTCCTTTGCACCTGCCTGGCGTCCCTGCATCACTCATTACTGCAACAATGCACCATCCCCATTTCATTTTGTCTCTTTAAGCAAAATGCATAAATCATTGATTACATTTGCTTTTTGGATTTAAATTTTGGATAATTTGTCTTGTACTATTGAGAGTAACTTTCCCCAGGAAAAATATTTTTCAGGCTTTCAGTAGTCACAGTATAAAAAGTAGACCCATAGAACAAAACATGATAATTTTTAGGGTGATCTAATCTAAAGTCTAATCTCTGACCTTTTTATCATACATAATGTGGGTGTACAACACACAATATCTGTGAGAAGAAAAAGTTGTAGATACTTTCAAAAGTACTTTCATTTACCTGACTAAAATGTATTAAAACTCCTGCGATATCTGCGTTGATTGATTTGTTTATTATGGAGAGCTATAACTTAATTATGTTGCTTTTCTTATCTTAGAAATTAGAAAAATATGCAAAGTTAATATTACTTAATTAGAAATTTAATTACAGAAAATAACTGTATAAAAATGGAACAGAACTTAGTACAATGTAGAAATCAAATGAGACAAGTTAAAAGAATGTAGCATATTTTTGATACTAATTCTAATTCAACCAATCAACAAAATATTTCTACGAATGCAAACTCACTTTTTCGTGCCAAAGCCTTTTCCAAACAACCTGTATCTAGAACATGCAATGCCTGTCTCTCCCTTCTCTGTTATCAGATCACAAAATGGGAGTGATGCCAGGGTAGACATAAAGGAGCCTGCTGCATCCAGTGCTGCTGAAAAGGTTTGCCAATGTCCTCAACTCAAGCTGTGCGTCAGGGACTGATTGAGTATCATCCAGCCTGTCTGATCAATTCATATCACTGCCATCAACCATCAAAATGTAAATTTGATTGAGAAACTCCTGGCTTCCATTACTGTACTGTGGTTTTCTACATTTATAGATTAAGGAACTAGACAACCTTTCAAATAAGAAAAGGGAAAGAGACCTGAGACTGTTTAGCCTGGTGTCATAGCTCTCTAACCAGGCAGATTTAGGTATTTCAGAAATGCAGAGTATGATGTTTAATATAATATTTACCTGTCTGAAGAATGTTGATATCACCCAGGATTTCTGTTTTAACACCTGTGAAAATACAACATAAATTTAAGTTATCCATAGAAAATGACATTAATTGCAATACAGAATTCAATCACAATGCAAATGTGACTCTCACTACGTATCATAGAGTACACTCATTGCCACAATGCTGGGTGTCTTCTTTGACCAGAAATGAATATACTCTTCCTCTTATGCTGGTCTTGGCAACTCAGGGAGATATTTGTGTTGGGGAAACATTCTCTCCTTTGTATTAGCTGCATTTGTCACACCTAAAGAAGGGGACCCAAGGATTTCTATGAATGCTTATAAATACCTGAAAAGATGGTTCAAAGAAGATAGATCCAGACTCTTTTCAGGGGTGCCTGGTGACAAAAGCATTTGCAAAGGTCTTGAACCAGAAACAAGAGGATGTCTCTGAGTACAAGGAAATACTTTTTCACTGTGATGGTGACAGAGCACCAGCACAAGTTGACCAGAGAGGATATAGAGTCTCCCTCTTTAGTTATCTACAAAAACCATCTGGGCATGGTCCTGCTCTACCTGGCCCTGCTTGAACAGGGGGTTCAACCAGCTGACCTTTCAAGCTGGAAACTAAGGCTGTACTCTTAGCTGTGGAGATACTTTCCATCACATGACTTTCCTTCCAAGTTCAGCTTGATTATAATTCCTCTGCAATGTCTGTGTTGAGTGCTAGTACTGATGCAGTGTCATGATGTCTCCTGTCAGCAGCAAATGACAGGGTTATGGGAAGAATTAGAGAAACATGTGGTCTGGTGGGTTTTTGAGCACTAATTCTGGCATAAAATCTCTCTCTGTGTTAGTCTCTTTTTGCTAGTCCCTCATATGAGTACAGATTCTTCTGTATTAGAAGACTTCAGAAAGAGAACCCATTTCATGACACATTTAGCTTCTCAGTGTGGCTGTTGACACTCAGTCTGTTCTTTTGTGATCCCAAACAGCTATTCAGACAGCTCCACAGAAGGGATTTAATAATTTCAATCCAAATTCATAATGCCATAATTTCAAACACTGGAAAGTTAAGCATCTAGTCTAAAATGTCATCTAATCACAATCCTCTTCAGTCAATGAGCAAGTAAGATCTCCGGAATCTAAGTTACCTATTCAGTTTCCAAACCTTGTCTAAAATCAGGTAAATCTCCCATCTCTGATGATAGAAGAGGCCTTAATGACTGACTTGCATTAAATACTGAGTTTCAGAGGCTTTTAGGCATTTTAGAGAAGATAAATCTCACCCTTGGGATGAGAAAAACTTCCCTCCACCCACTAAAACCACAGAGAAATCCTCTCTTCACCAACGTACTTAAATATCTTTAGAACAAAAGGCCAAACACATAAAAACATCATAAATATGCCACCAGAAGGGACCAGAGGAGATCAGACACAGATAATCTTAAAAAACCTAAAGTAGAGATGAGTGTGCTAAACATATCTACCTGATCCTAAAGAGTCATGGAGATTATGCTGCATAACCCAATTGAAGGTTTGTTTTTTTCCACAGATTAATTAGCTCTTGCTTATCAACAAGTATTTATCCTTTTAATGAGAGTGTTAGGACTGGTTTCCTAAAAAATTTCTTTCAGTCCATTCTTTTAGTAGTCCACTATTACATTTCCAGCTATATGGACATCTTCCCTTTTCACCATCTTGCCTTGTGATTTCCCTTATTGTTGGGGAGAAGACAGTTTTGCTCTAAGAGTTCCTTAAACAAAAATTATCTTCTCTGTGTTGTGAACTCTGATTTGTGAAGTATTTTGACTGTAGGTCATATCTACTATTTTGCAGCTTTTTAGTGCATTCCATGTATTCTGAAATAATCTATCTAAACACTTAATTACTTTGCTTAAAGATTTCCAGTTAAATTTATGGATTTTTTTTTTCCATCTAAAGGAATGTGATTTGAATAAACAGCATTCAGGCATCTAAATAGTTCCATGAGTGCTATCACAGGTAGTACTTTCACATGTCTTGTAGAAAGGCTTTAATATCTGTTCTTCATAGGTGAGAAAAACTAAGGTATAAAGAGAGGAAGATGCTTGCAATTTGCTATACTGAAATTAGTTAGGATACCAAGTAGCAGTAAAATAAAATCTGTTGAGAATGAAGCTCTAAAGTTATTCTTGATTCTCAGCAGACATAAAAACTGGAAGATATTTCTTTGTAAAAATATATAAAGATTGGAAAATGTTTTAGAAAGGTATATTTTGTCCCAGAAGGAATGTGAGCATTTGTTTGGATTCTGTCTAAGAACCACCTGTACCACAATCTACCTACAATAAAAAAGTATTAAAACATAATTCTTGATTATGTTTTAAATAAATTAGTCAATGTAATTAATCAGTATGCATAATCAACTGTGCATTCTCATGACATGAGTCAGGATAAAATTTTTTTAAAGCCCAAAAGATATCTGATCTTTAAATATCAGTTTCTTCAGGTAACCTGAGGCCAAAAGTACTAAAAGCCCCACTCCTGAATTTATGCTTATTGCATGGCATGCATAGAGAATATGGGGTTTTTTAATCCTTATTAAAAATACAGCATCTCAACCACCTTTCCTTCATTTCCTTTAAACAATGCATAAATTTAACTCAAAAAATGGAATGTTTCAGTAAGTTATGAGCAAGGAAAACCCAATTTTAACATGAAAATGTTTTTGCAAATTTTTCATGACACATGGTAGCATTTTCTTGCTAAACACATTGTACTAACTGTATAAAGTCACAGTTCAAATCAAAACATTTTGTATAAAATTGTATCTAAGTTTGTTTCTGAAATTGTATGCAAGTATCTTCCATATGTATATATATATATATACAGGATGGGAAATATAATGGATGTGCTTAACTCAAACCTCTGTTTAGTTCCATGGATGACTTTCATTCCTAGAACAAAGTACACTTGCAAGTATTTGTATCTGCAAAAGCAGAATTTAACTGTATGGGGGATACTCCTGTAAGCTTAATGTTGAATATATAACTCTACAGTCCAATTTATTTCAGTAAGTAATAATGATAAAATTTTGCAAAGACTATCCTACTCCATTACCCTCCCAAAAAAACCCATAAACAAAGATAAAAACACTCCCAAAATATCAACAAAGAAACAAAAAACATAGAAAAAAAACCAATCCAAGCAAAATCACCACCCTCAGAACAAGAGTAATTTTAGATGTAGTTATAAAAGGCTCTTAATAATAGACAAAAATTCATAATATTTTTTATGTCTGAATACTATTTATATTCAAAGTGGAAGGTGTAACTAGTGTGTCTGATCTCTGACACAGGCGAAGGTTGTAAACACAACAAAATGTGGAAAGGAAACTTCTTAAGACAGCCAATTTTTAAACTTTTACTATATTAGGGATTTATTTCAGTAAGCAGAAGATTTATTTCAGCAAGCAGAATCTGTTAGTGCGATCAATAATCAATAATTAAAACAATAACTTTAATACTGTGATAGCACAGGGATGAGTCAGTAGCACGACATGGCGTGTGATGTATTCAAACACCATTCTATTGCTTTTCATCATGTAACTTTGTTAATGACGGCTAGTAAATGTGTAATTGGAAGCAACAATATTACTATGAGGAATGTAGGTTTCAAATTCTGCATATAGAAATAGATCACAAACTTTGGACATAGATTAATCATCCTTTTACACCAATACTGTACATTTGATTGGTTCTCACTTGGCTATAGCATTACAATAAGGTGTGATATTGTTCCTAAGAGGGACTTTAACAACTGAGAGGGCTATACTATCAAGCTCACATAGGATCTCTCTGGTTCAACTAGGTTTTTGACATTTACTCCAATGTATTTTATATTCTCTCCTTAGTAAGTCAAACTGTTTTAAAAGGCTAAATCCCTATTATTTCCCCTTCATTCAAATCTATTCCATATTTTGAAAAGTCACTTATCTTCCACAGGTCTTTGCTGTATTGTCTCTATAGAAATATAAATTATATTTCTGGAAAGGAAAAAAGTAATAAATATTCCCTCACTCTAATCTCCTGAAACATAAAGAGCTATTTTAAAACCAAGTATTTTTGACAGAATCTTGCTTTCTCTGTTTCTGTTTAGGAGCAGTTTTGAGAACATTAGTTTTCAGCTGTACTTAGACAAAGCTCTGACTCACAGCTTCTATGTATATATTTGTGCTTTTTTAATCCAAAAGTTAGTGACTGGACATGGAGGAAGAGAAAAAAAATCACCCATCAAAGCACAATACAAATATATAGCCATATAAATTTACAGAACTCCAGTGTGGGTCTGAAGGGAAGAGAAGACAAAAAATAAGCAAAACTAGTAGCAGCAGGCTTCATACTTAGTTACCTACAAAAGTTAAATCAAACCACTTTCAATGCAATCCTTTGTATTTTAGTATAAAATATGGTTCTCTATATATGAGAAATGTGAAAATGCGAAATATGTGAGAAATGTGAACTACGTGCTGTACTGCCTGAAAAGGCACTATTCTAGTCAAGTGTTCCTTGAAGATTTCAACTAGGTGCTACAAATCTCACTTTCTAAAAGCAGTTTGAAGCAGTGTTCCGTAATCTAAGATGACTTAAAGATTGCTCGGTAGGTGCAAATAGATGCATTTTTTCTGTTAACACCACAGAAGAGACCTATTTTGTCATAGGATGGAAGTGGAATAAATGAAGTCTCATAGCTTAAAAGTTTATGTGTTTCTCCAAAGATCCTAAATCTCTTTCTATTCTTGAATCTTCTTGGAAGCTACAGCAACAGCAGGACAACTCTTCTTTACTTTCAGATAATCAGGTGAACACATCTGAACCTATTCCTTAATTATTTCAAAGTTGCAATTAAAAAACTGAAACCATACCAACCAAACAAAACCCAGCCAAAACACCTTTGCAGTTAATTGAGAAGGAAGTATTTGAAATTATTGTCAGACAGGTTTCTTCGAGGCTTAGTAAAACACTCTGAGGTTTTAGCAGAAAGACAATTTCTGTCTTGCAGGGACATCTGCACTGTCAAAGTAGTTTCAAACCTCAGTTCACTCATCTGACCCATCTCTCTTGCAGATATCTGGATAGTGATATTAAGTAAAAATCACCTTTCCATTTAAATTGAGTCTGGCATATGTCCATCATGTCCTCCTCTTGCCTCTCAGTCTTGATCTTAGCTATTTACTGCTTTTAAGATGAATTTCTGCAGTACAACCACGAATAAAACTGACTCCCCAAAAAGCTGAGAAAACTGCCAGCATCAGAATTTAGAGCTGAATTACAGTATGCCACTCTCCCAGTTTTTATGCAGGCTCCACTGGTAATTGCAGAAAGCCCTTTCCCTCTGCAGAGGAAGGTTTTGTTAGGATTAAACCCTTTAAAATCATGACAGCATTATCATATGATTACTATCGAACTATAACTCATTACAATTTGGAAATTCTGTTTTCAGGAAAAAAAAAATAACCACAGAAAGCTTGCACAGTGCTGAAAGGAAGGATTTCATAATAACCTTATATCATTCCGAGGCTGAATGAGGTTTGATGCTAAGCATGTAGTTCGTATATTGCAAGACTCTGTTACAGTTAAAATGATTCAGTGTTTTTATAGAGCAATGAGCAGGTGAACATTTTCTTAGAGAATAGGAAAAAAAAGCTTTGAAGAGAAGCCTCAGTTACTTTCCTCTTTCTCTTACCCTCTTACTTCCAAATCCATGTGTGAATATGTGTGTGTCAGCACATACAGACTTAATCACACACACACACAAACTCATGCATGTCCTACCACTCAATGACAAAGTACAATTGATGATATATTAGGTGAAAGCCCTCTTAAATTTCTACTTTGAGTGTGGCTGTGATTAATATGACCCATTACTTTGCACGCAAAAATACTTAGCAAACCAGTTATCTCTCTTTTATAGAAGTGGAAAACCATTTGCCATTCTGTTCTCCCTGGCTGCAATAGCATCTGTAAAAAGCAATGCATCTTTGAGATCATGGGATATAAATCTTTTTGTGATAAAAACTGCAGCTTACAGGACACTGCAAGCGTAATACATCTTTTGTGTCTTCAAACATCTTTTTTTTTTGCTTTTTAAAATAAAAAGTAAGTTTTTGTGCTTACAAAGATTCAGGATGAGCGTATCAGAAAAATCTTTATTGTTATAAATCCCTTTATCTGTTCCAGATCTATAATGCAAGCTCTGTAGCTTAAACTTCCTTAAACTGAGCCGCGAGGTTGCTTGAGAATCTTCAGTTGGTCAATGCTGGGAAGCTAACAATGCTCATCTAAAGGGATTACCCTTAAAAAAAATAAAAAAGAAAAAGTCAGCTTGAGGCCTGTTTAGCTTAATGTGGGAATCAGGAGACAAACACATTGTATGTTCTATGTATGGCTTTATTTTTCATAAATAGAACTTCCAGAACAAAGACAAAATTAAGTGACACTTAGTAGTCTAGCATTTATGATACTCAATTATTTTCTGTTCTGATCCATTCAACCCCACGCCTGTTTTGATAGTAGGGATTACCTTGACCCAGGTGCAGCACCTTGCACTTGGTCTTGTTAAACCACATAAAATTCCCTTTCAACCCACTTCTTGATTTTGTCCAAATCCCTCTGGATGGCATCCCATGACTTAGGTGTGTCAACTGCCCCACTCAGTTTGGAGACATCTGACAAATTTCTAAGTATGCACTTGATTCCATTATCTTTGGCATTGATGAAGACATTAAACTGCACTTGTCCCAGTACAGATCTTTTAATCTTATGGAGAAAAATTTGAGTTCTTAGGAGAGAAAAAGGCTGCAAACAGAATTTATGTCAAATGAATCATATTATGTAATAGACCTAAATTAATCTGACACCTCTTTCAACCTATTCCCTGCACTCAAAGAAGGAAATCAAAGCAACTGTCTAGACTGCATGGCCCAAATAGAAAAATATCTGAAGATTATGTGTCTTTTGTTTTTAATAAAAGACCATTTCATTATATGAAAAGCTAGAGAGACCATTTGTCTCCATAAAATTTGGAGCCTGTCACTTAAATTACCTTCTAGGTTTTGTATTTCATACTTTGAGCAGGTCTCTTTCACAGCTCTTTTAAAGGATAGTCTTCAACAGCAGCATTAATTCAGACATCATCCTTCACCTTCACTCTTTACTGCTAGTGTGAAGAACATAGGAAGAAAAGATTTGGAAAAGACAAGAAAAATAAATGGTCACCTGGAGAACATGGATAGGGGACAGAATAGTTGAAGAAGTTTCAATAGTGTCTTTTGGAGGCACAATAGGTGCCTCCGAAGGTTCTCCGAAAAAATTTAAGAATCCTGTAATTTACCTTGTTTATAAACTGTTTACAAATGTAGTCAGTTTGCAGTGAGGTTTCCTGTACATTCCAGTTGTTCAGGATTGGCCATTAATCCTGCTAAGAGAGGGTCTGATACAGCTCTGTTACATTTGTGCAGTGCCCACACTGATGAATGATGTGTGTATATGCTAAAGGACAGAAAAAGCCTACATTGTTGGCTAATCCCACATCCCACATACAGAAATACTAGGCATATAATGTTGTGAACAATCGAATAATATTCCATTCTCTGTGTTCCTTTGAACCTTGGTATGTTAGGGGTACTCATTATCACTGAGAACCAGGGTTAGTCAGTGTCAGAGATGCTTCAACTTCAAAGGATGCAGAGTTGTTTACGTGGTACACACTGGCCAGGCCTCTTTTCCCCCATTCTTTTCCTTTTATATGGATGGATGTTTTAACTTAACTCAATGATGCCCTACAGCTGTGATTTCTCTAGCAGCAGTCATAAAGATTTCAAAAAATATAACAGTGATTGTCTAGCATGGTTCATTGGCAACACTGAAGTACAACCTCCCTGGGAAGATTTTGTTCAATGCTTTCAGTGATTGCTCATTTATGATCAAGAACACATTGTGTAGTAGGACAGGAAGAGATCTTTCTGATTGAATGCGTGTGAAAGTTAGCAGAGTCTGAACCAAAAAATCCTTATGACATTCTGCAGAATTATTATTATTATTAGGATACAGAAATTTGTCTGTCTCCGGTGTGAATTGCGAGATTGAAAACTGGGATCATGAGAATGGTTAGTGCTTTAAATAGAACTTTCTTCCTTGTTTGTACAGACAGGAACTACCTGCTATATATGTCTCAGACTGAATAAAAGTGCCTTACAGGAGATGGTTTAGCTCTTTGATTTCCTGTACTATGAATAGCAGGCCAAAGAAATAAGGACTTGTTTATTTGTTTGGGTTTTCTTTTTCCCAAGACCACAGACTCAGGAAAAGAAAAATCCCAAATCCTTCATGATTTTTTGATTTGCATGCAGTCTTTGGATTTACGTGCAACTCCTCCAAATTATGACAAACATGTCTGGAATCAAGTTCATGCCTCCCCCACTCTCCTTTCTTGTTTTAAAGTACTATCATCATAAAGTAAAAATGTATGTCTAGACTGTTAAACATATCAGAATTATTTTACTCACAGAAGTGAGAAATCACTCTGACTTTTGAATGCTAAAAACTTTACATTTTTTTCCAAGGTGAGGATTTTTTTCCTATATGATGTAGTAAGGAGAATAAGAAATTGCATGCCAATTCTGTGTAACGTTCAGTGTTTGTTCATGTTATTTATGGCATTGTAAGTGAAAATTTATAATAGAAATGTTATTGAGGGGGTCTGTTTTATACAAAAGTAGTTTTGGGTTGCTATTTCTGTCAATTTTCTTGGCTATGGAAGATTAAGTAAAGAAAAAGTGCACAGAGGAGTCTTCAGAGAATTCATTAGGGTTTTTTAATCTCTGCATTTTCTCTTAAAACCAATATTCAAAATCTGCAATTCTTACGGTTTCTTATTGCTTCTTCCTCAAACAAATAGGTTCAATGATGCACAGGAGAGTTACTTTTATGAGTTCAGTAGAGAATAATTGGGTAGAAATCACAGAATGTTACTCAGAAGTTGTTTTTTTTTCCTTTCAACTTACTCCTCTCAGAATGCTTAGTGCAATTACCTCACCTATAAAGACAGACTGAGAGTTTGGGGCTGTTTGGCCTGAAGAAGAGAAGGCTCCAGGGACACCTTAAAGCACCTTCCAGTACCTAAAGAAGAGCTATAAAAAAGTGGAGAGGGACTTTTTGCAAGGTCATGTAGTGATAGGATGAGTGATGGAGGCTTTGAACTGAATCAGGGGTAGGTTTATTTTAGATATCAGGAGGAAATTTTTACTGTGAGGGTGGTGAGGCACTGGAACAGAAAAACTGTGAATGCCCCTTTCCTGGAAGTCTTTAAGGCCAGGTTGGACAGAGCCCTGCACCACCTACCTGATCTAGTGTAAGATATCTCTCTCCATGGAAGAGGTGTTTGAACTAAAAGATTTTTAAGATCCCTTCCAATACAAGACATTCTACAATCCTGTGATTCTATGAATTGTTCACATCCCATTATTCACATTCCACATTCAAAAAGGTCAAACCAGGACACAAGAAGTCAAAAGGATAGTATTTTAAAGCATTTTTGCCTAAAGTTATTCTGATCCGCTATGTTCACTTTTGTGCAACAACAAATGCAAGTGACTTGTAAGCTAGTTCTCTGCTATCTATTACTGTGTATTGGGCTTTGGTTTGTTGTATTCTGCAAAAAAAGAAACACCAATACAGATATATATATGTCGGGTTCAGGACATCCCTTTGGCTGTCCTGAGCAGCCAAGACCCTTGCCGGGGGGCTCAGAGACCCTGGCACAGAGCCCAGAATGCCTCTGTGAGTTTGATTATGGCCCGTGGAGCAAATACCAACCTTCTATGAAGATAGCAAGCCACAAGAGTTCAAGTAAAATATTAGTGAAATTATCACAGAGTGAATTATGTATTTTAAGATTACTGTACAGGGGAGTTATATCCCTGTACAAGGGGGTTATAGAAACAAGATGGAGGAATCGGGGCGTGCCTCGTGCTTCTTCTTTCTTCTTCTTAGCCTCCATCTTCTGTAGTGATGTTGGCACTTACTTATTGGTTTAGAGTAGAAGCTCACTGTCTAACATAGGTGATGGGTATTGGGGAGTAATTGTGAATATTGTACACATAGTTTGTACTATAAAGGCATAACACCACCCCGGGGGCAGGCTGAGTGCCTGTGGCTGCCCTGCTGAACAGATCTCTGCTGGGCAGAAAGAAAATTTTTTAGATAAGAATTAATAAATAACCTTGAGACCAAAAGATGAAGAGCTCTGACTCCTTCTTTAAGCGCCGGGCTGGGAAAAGAGACTTTAGAACTTTTCTCGGGGTCACTCTGACAAACTAATGATCCCGACATATATATATATGCACATAGAGCATTGTAGTAGTAATTTTTTTTATTTTATTTTATAAAAATAAAATTTAGAATGTCCTCAGTTTCTCTACTATGCTAGTAAATGCTTTTCTTTTGTAGTTGTCTCACTATTAACTGAGGTATAACGTATTTTCCTGAAATTTCTTTGTGTTCTT
Source organism: Setophaga petechia (assembly GCA_024362935.1). NCBI lineage: Eukaryota > Metazoa > Chordata > Aves > Passeriformes > Parulidae > Setophaga > Setophaga petechia. The sequence continues at coordinate 23,158,244 of JANCRA010000008.1, forward strand.
TAAAGTAGGTGTCCAGTACCAAAATAAAAAAAAGGGGATTCAGGCACAGATCCATCTCAGTCATGTTTTCAGGAGTACAGATTTTAATCAGTTAGGCTATATATAATATGTGCTGATATTAAAAAAAAAAACCATGGAACAAGTAGCCTGGAGAGATTTTAGTCTTATGTTCAATAACATTTAAAGCACAATTTAACATGGTCCTGGGCAATCTGCTCTAGCTGACCTTGAGCAGAGGGGTTAGACTAGACTTCCCAGCCTCATTTATTCAGCAATTAAAGTATTAGTATTGTAAATTATCCTGGTGAACACTGCATGAAAAACATTAACATAGTAACATACTCAAGCACATTATTTTATTGAATAACTATAGGCTCTTATATTTTACAGAAAGAGCAATAGATTCATACGCTATCCTCTGACAGAACCTGAAAGATTATTTCTAATGCTAAAAAATTACCACCAAACAAAATTTCCTTGTTACGATATAGTCCTGACAAGAATTGAACTAGGACTACATGAGACTTCATGTTTAGTATTAACTTTTCCTTCCTCCATCTTTCCATCATGGTGGGTGTCATGTCCAATAGGCTTGAGCTATGTAAATTCATATCTCTGCAGCAAAATAAAAATAAAGACAAACACAATCCACAAAAAAACCCATGAACTCAGCAACCTGCCCCTTAAAATCCCAAACCATTTCTTCACTTTTTTAACCTCTTTGCTAAGTGGGTTAAAACAAAACTTCACCATTTCACCTTTATTTGTAGATTACTTGCACAGCTTTGCTATTTTTAATTACCCTGCCTTGATATTCCTCAAATGTGTGATGATTGCAGCAAATAATTCTATAATCAGACTCCATTGACTTGACAGAAAGATTAATAAATCTCCAGCAAATCATAAAAAAATCAAGCTCCATCTAATTTTGCTGTTAATATCACTTACAAAGTCCCTCTATCAGTAGATATTTGTAGATCAGTAGATATCAGTAGATACTTTCAGATATTTCACTGAAAGTTACATGTCCTGATTGACAGCAGAAGTTCTGTAAAGGAAATGGTCAGTGCTCTCTGACCTTGTCTGTGTCAAACACTGAAACAAATGCACATTAGTAATAATAACTGTCTATTTGTTTCACCTTGCCAAATGTCACTTGAATTATTACTCTGGTCTGCAAAGTGAAGTATTTTAACTTTATGTTTCCTAGGGGAAAAAGAATGATCTATTCTTTGTTCGGCCTCCACAAATAGAAGCATGGCATTTGTCTTTTCATTGGTAGCATTAAGCTTGTCTGATCTGAGTGATAAAAAGCAGAGATTATCTATTCCTGTCTGTCATTTTTGGCAAACTTGTGAACTTTTCATAAAAACAGAAAGATAAATCACAGCAGCTATTATTGTCTTTGTCTTAATCTTTCTAATGGATCAGTGTAATTTTTGGTTTCCTCTTGTGGGTCAGGGAGGTCATCACTGTAGGAGAACAGCCTTGTCTACTTACTGAATGCTAAATAGCGGTCTCTCACACAAATCCAGATAAAGACGTTGCACAGGGGATTAAGCTACTGGCAAAGCAGAGGAGTCCTGTGGATCTGCTCAGCTGTTGTTAACAGACTTCTCCGACATTTAGCAGTCCCTCCAAGGTGGGGACTGGAGCGATAGCCTATGGAGAGCATTCCTGATCCTAATTCTAAAAGTATTCTGTGTGAATTTACAAATGCTTAATATAAAACCGACATGCAAATGCAAACATTAAAACATCTCACAATCATACTGCCCACAGTTTCTGACCAAGATAGGCAGGAGAATTGCAGTTATGCTTGTGGTTAAATTTAAAAATTTCACTGCAAACAAAGCGAGGTATGACAATATAGGAAATACCTATTATTTAAAAATTATTTGTGCAATTTGTGTCAATGCTTTCTTCTTACTTTCAAAGGAGAACAACAGAAGAGAGAGGAGAGGAGAGGAGAGGAGAGGAGAGGAGAGGAGAGGAGAGGAGAGGAGAGGAGAGGAGAGGAGAGGAGAGGAGAGGAGAGGAGAGGAGAGGAGAGGAGAGGAGAGGAGAGGAGAGGAGAGGAGAGGAGAGGAGAGGAGAGGAGAGGAGAGGAGAGGAGAGGAGAGGAGAGGAGAAAAATTTTCCAGGAAAAAATAGAAATTGATGTGGGTATAGCAATGAGCCATTGCAAAAATGACAAATGCAGAAAAACCCTATGGAAAAATACTGATATTTACACTGAACAAAGTGGGGAGGGGGAAAATATCTTTCCTGTCCTTAATGATCAAACTGTTTTTCCTAGAAGGAAAATTACTAGGTTAATACTCAGTGCTAAATCACAATATGTTTTCAATATTAATGATCAAAGAAATGTTCAAACTGTTCAAGATCCTCAAGTACTTCAATTTCCTGGAACTCCTTGTTTAGGTAGAAAGAATAAGGTACATAGAGTAGACTAGATTTGTTCCTCTCAAAATGACATAGCTTTTGTCAAAAGGGCATGAAAAATGCAGAAGTAAAAAAAAAAAAAAAAAAACAACCAAAAAACAGAGAGGGAAATGGTGGAATATTTATGAAGATAAAGAAAAACAGTTTATTTCAAATAAAAAGAAACGAAAAAAAATACAAAAATAAATGCTGGCACATTGCAAATAACTGGTCTGACCAGCTGTCTTTAATTCGGTCATTTCTATCTCTCTTCTGCAGTTTTATTCTTTTCTTCCCACCCCCTCCCTGAATATCTCAGCTTTTTTTCTCGCTTTCACTTGCTTTGCTTATATTGAAGAACAAAATCATACTCCAAACCCCTTTCTTTGCATTTCCTCATAAAAGCAAATCTACCACCCTCTTCATTCCATATGCATGTCATTCTGGCTAAGGAAAATTCCTCTCAGATGGATTTAACCTAAGAGATTATAAACATCAGATGGAGAAATAGGAAGCTATTTTAGCCTTGACCTTTCAGACCAAATTTGATCACACTACAGCCTGATTGAATAGGTTTTAATCAGCTTCGTCAGTGTTGAAATTTAAGTTCTTGTGTAACTGAATATCATTTCAGCTGATTTAACAACAAAAAAGAATATGCACATGTAGACAGCAAATGTTCTTTTAATTTTTTTTGCAAGTCCAAAAAAACTTAAAAAGAAAAATCCAGTGTTATAGGGGTTTTTATACTGTTTAAACAGAAAAAAAGTTAAAAAAAATTCCGTTCATCTGAAGAATATTTATTAGATTATTTGCATATTTATTTATTAGATATTTTATTAGATACTGTCATCTTAAGGAAAAGTTAAACTTCAGAATACTTGTATCTAAACTTTCAAACATACAGCTGCACTTTTCAACAATTGACAAAAGAAAATGTACATTTATATTATAAGAGTGGTTATTTACATTAATTCTACATCTATACAAAGATGAAGGAGTACAAAACAAACTTACAGTTTATTGGAGCATTATTGGACGGATCAGTCTGACAGATAAGGTGCTCAACAAAATGGATTCTAAAAGTATAAAAATAGTTTTTCAGGCATAATTGTACACAAGAAAATAAAAAAAATCCTAATCAATTATCACTTATCTCAAGGGTCCAATACCATTAGGATGTTTTTTTCCCTAAGATCCTTATGGTATTTCGAGGCTACATTTCCTTCATTGTGTATTGCACATACATTCAAATAGTTTGAGGTAATGAGAACTTTGTTGAAGATTTCTATGCAGGTAGGATTTCATGCCAAGAACAAAAAAGACATCTTCAAGGTCTGAAGCCATGAAAATTATAATACTGGGAATATGTTCAAGGTCTGAAAGAGATTTCCATTCCCTAGGATAGAATAATTATATAAGCCTGTTATTTAATACATACACATAAACATTCAGCAAAAAATTGTTGTATATTCCTTTCTCCTTGTGGGGTTTTAGCTATTAGAGCCCTTACTAGTTTTGTTTTTTCTATATTTCAGCTGGAGGCAGGATTGTGACTAAGCAAGGATACAAAAACTGAAGAAAACATGGATATGAAAACTGAAAAGAACTAGAAGGATGTCCTTGTACCTTTGTATCTAAAGTAGTGAGCAAGTGCATGTAAGCCTTGTATTCTTTAATGCAGTGGACAGCACTTCAAAACCTAGTGACCTTAATGGACCGACAGGCTGAGGATTGAGTAATCCACTGATGTGCCCTTTTGCACTGGTCAGCAGGGTGATGTTTCTCCTTCTTTTTAATCGACATACATGCTGCACCTCTTCACCTATTTTTGTCAGTAGGTCAAGAAGTTTTCTGTAGTCCTTTGTGCTTCATTGAGGATGAATCTCCCATCTAAGAAAATGTAGTGTCCACTAAAACAAAGTCTGAAGTTGGTATTTTTTCCCTAAGCTCTGTTTTCCAGCATAGACACAGGAGGGAGGCTGGTATCATGTGCTAATTCTCCCTTTTCTCTTAGAAAAGTGGGAGCTCAGGCCAGATTCGGGAGCAAAAGTTGGGGAAAGTTTTCTACTATGTTAGTGGATCGTTCTTATTGCATACCCACCAGAAAGTTCATATAATGAAAACATCATCACCACCATGAAACACTAACGCTTAAAATGTAGCCATGGCATGATTGGCTTTTTAAACACCAATTACTAATGATAGTAGAAATTGGGTTGGTATTGGTTTGCTTTGGTCATATTACATGTCTGTAATTTTTCATTGGTCAAAAATGGGAGGATTGGACATTTTTTAATATGAAATACTTGTTTTCATGTGTAGGGGACAAAAATGAAATCAGAGTATTGAACTAGATTCAACTCACCTAATCCTTCCACAAGTAAGCAACTTGTGGCCTCTATCTTTTCAGTGGATTAGTATGTTTGTGTTGAAGAAAGCCTTGGTGCTTGCATAAATTCAAAGGCACTACATTTTCCTTGTCCTCTTCTCCCTCATTTTTAAAGCTGAAATGCTTGTGTGTTACAACCTGCCCCTGAAGGCAAGGGCAACTGTGCCCTTGGGGTAGATTAGAGTAATATGCTAAATGAATGGTTCCTTCATATAAACACGTGCATATATGTATATGTAGGGTCTATTTTAGAGCAATTTGTTTGCAATGAAAATGAGGTATGTAGCCCTTTTTGTTATTATCTGTAAAAATATAGCAATATAAAAACATAAAAGTAACAATTAAGAAAAGTATACAGAAGAGAAAGAGAGAGAAAGAAGGGATAAGAGCAGAAGGATAGCAAAGAGGAAAGATATCACCACCAGTGGGCCCAAAGATAAAACCTGATTGTTCCAATCTTGATGTCAGTTGGTCAAATTGATTGTTGAAGACTTTAGGGGTGGGAGAAATCCATGAAACACAAACTTCAGTGGGGTAATAAATGCTTGTGTTCATGTGGGAACACCTGAAGGGGGAGTTTAACACTGCTAAAACAGTGTGGATCATGCACAGTCCTCTGGTGGAAGGGCTCAGATATGAGCGTATGATCAGGTCATGGCTTATGACCCCTTGTAAGACATGACCCCTGCCTCTCATGCCAGCATAGTCTAGCCAATCATACCCCTCAGAAGGGATGAACACCCTCAAGCCTATGTATAAATGTCCCAATACCTCCCTTGGAGAGTACAGGGACATTTACAGGGAGCCAGTTTTGTAAGGGAGAGCACTGGCTTGATAAAAAGCACTATCTCATTTTGCAGGATCTGCATCTTATCTTCTTCTTCCCTTATCTGGCTCAAAACCCAGCTTGTAGCTTCAGTGGTGAGTGTACACCCCCTCTGCACCTGGATGTTTCCTTGTACATCATCAGCAAAGAACCCTCTTACTTTGGAAATGGCCAATTGTTTGTGACATTAAATGTGATCAGTCTACCACATTGTCTTTGCACTGTATGAGCAAATATCTAGAAGAAAATCAGACAGCAATTTCAGTCCCAATTTCATAGTTCAACATTTTTCTGAAAACTGCATTCCTGCTCCAGTCACAAACTCAGAACTAAAATCAGAATTACAATTGGTTCCTAAAGTAGAATGTCAGCACCTAAATTTATGGTCTTTGTTTCCTCTCTAAAACTCTCCAAAAACTGCTTCAATCTTCATCTTTGTTTCTAAAAGTAACAGATAATCTTTAAATTTTAAAAATATTCTATGTAAGGCATTTCTTCAAAACTGTCTTCAGCCTAAAAGTCTCTATACTGCAAATCATATTTGAGTTCAGACTGCTATTGCTATTCAGAACTACTGCTAGATAGTTTCATCTGTTTGTACATCACTCATCAAGCAAAATATGCAGGCAATAATGTTTTTCCTCAGTCAACTGTCATGAGATTCCTTACATTTCTGCTTGTGAATTGTTGTACTTTATTCACTTGGGTTTATTTTGAAGTGCAAAATAGCTGAAAGACTAGGATACAAATAAAAGAAAAGACATTGAGAATCTAAGTTCCTTACCTTTTTCTAAAATGAAAGTAAACGATACAGAACAGCTGAAAGCTCTGTTTATACTTAGGTTGGACTCTACAAAAATGCTGTCCTTTTTTGCTGAAAATGAAAAAAATGCCTCTGTTAATTGCTTTCTATTTGCTAACTACTAATTGCAAAGTAATGAAAACTTGAGCAAAAGTGCAGTAACGTGTCAGCTGCTGTAAGTCAGAGAACTCTCACTCAGCATTGTAATTAAAGCTTTGTCCCAAAGATTCATCAGGAATTAAAAACAACACAACTGCATATACTGGTGGCAGACAACATTTGAATTAAACCTTCCCTGGACTGGAAATGCTACTAAAATGCCCTTTATATATACATATATATTTTGTTTTACTCTGAGAATGACCTAATTTTGTGGTAGCAAAGAAATATCTTTATTTCTGTATAAAAGTGCATGTCCTGTGCAGCACTGTCTTTCCTAAAATCAGCCATTTAACACTACTTCTGATTCATTCGTTTTCATTCTGTCTTGGCTCCACAGTCTTAGCAGCAATTGTTAGTTGCTAAAACATGTAACACCTTTCTACAAAATGTGTCAAACTGCTTTGTAGAGATCTGTTGTATAGCACTTTACTATATTTCTTTCTTTATAATGTGATTTTTTAAAAAAATATATATTATGTTGTTAGCGATCTACTTTGATAGTTCTGTAAGAATTCTCTTAAAACTTTATGCTCTAAGAATCTGAACATCTTGGCTTACAAACTTACTATACTTGTCCTTTGTTGCTGTCATTTGGATTATAACTGAAATTTTTTAATCAGGAAGTTTGGAATTCTTTGTATTTTCATACCACTTGTTTATTCTGAACGTTACTCCATTGTTTCTCTCAGTAAGATCACACATATTAAAGCTTTGTCCCAAAGATTCTTCAGGAATTAAAAACAACACAACTGCATATACTGGTGGCAGACAACATACTGATAGACATATGATAGAATTTTTAAAGTATTTTAAGTTACATTTGCTTAATAGGCATAACTAAAAACTCTATGATCATTCAGATCCTTCCAGAGTCAAAATTGTTTTGTATTAAAAACAGGTTATCTCTGAAATTTTTGTAAGATTTTATTGTAACTCAGACGCAAGGCTTTCTTTTGCTGAAATGAGATTTATTCAGTCTGCATGAGTATGCTGGAACTGCTTTTTTCACAGTTGCAATATTCTCATTGATGCTAGTCTGTCGGCTCTGAAGGCCAAGTAGGTCTTGAAGCAGACACCAAGAAACATCCATTTAGGGATTTATTAAACCTGCAGGCAAACAGCTGTCATCAGCTATTAGCAGTTCAGTTTTATTCAAGCCCTTCATGGTATTCAGGCAGATATCCTTCTTTGGGGACATATTGCTCAACATAGCTTGTTGTTGGATCTTTGATTCTTAAGAGAGAAGGGAAGAACACAAATAGAAAAGTATTTTTGTATCATATCAATACATTAACTTTTTGCATGCTTCTGAAATCACATCTGCATGTTTTTAACATCTAGCTAGGCTGCGTCTATTTCATTATTTTACTTGAAAATATATATTTTCAAGTTTGTGTATACACAGCTGATTTAGATTCTGTTTAATGCAGAAATACCTCACTTGAGAGAACAAAAAATAAATGAATTAGGAGGAAATGTATGGTTGTATGTACAATATATTAAAGTTCCTATGGACCATTGGTTTCTAAGTGCCCTGTGTGGTTCATTAACTTTTGAGTTGCAGGCTGTGCAATTCACATAAGTAGATGAAATTCCAAAATACAATTTCAAGCTGACTTTTGCCTCTAAGTGTGCAAATAAATGGAAAAAATTTATTTTTTAACTGTAAAATTATTTTTGCTAACCAAAGAGAGTAAGCTATAATAACTACTAAGTTCCTGCAAGAATACTAGATATCTTAGCAAGTGTTTAGCATGTTAGAAACAACTGGACCTTGAAAATGAATATGTTGCAATTTTTACAGCATAAAAATCTCATTTCATTTTTCAGGTTAGTTTTGCTTAAAAAATCATGCAAAGATCAGTAATACAGAACAAATGTGCCATAGTTTTTTGTTCATGTTTACTGCATTCTCACAGCAGAAGACGGAAAATTTGTGGCATGCCTTGTAGATGCCTGCAGAGAAAATTGAGAACAGCAGTAAAATGGAAAATAAATGCTCAGAATAATGAGTGGACTTACTTAAAAATGTCTATTGTTATGAGAAGAATAGAAGAAACACAAACGATTTGTGTAAATTTGTGTAAATTTTTTTTATAAAAAATATTTACAAGATTAATATTTCTTACTATGGAAAAGAGTGCAAGAGAATAAGTTCTATTTTCTTCTAGTATGCCTGTGGTTTTTCTTCCATATTTTTTCAGCTATCAAATTTACATAATGTCTAATCACGTTCATAGATTTTGCAAACAATGCAGTCTTAATCCTGGATGAGAGAAATGTAAATATGGGGGAATTGCTTACGTATCAGCCCTTCAGAAATGGTTAAAATATTAAATATATTGAATAGTTTTAAATATTCTCTATTCCTCACCTTAAAAAAGTATGTATTTACAAAAATAAAGCAGATACAGTAAGTTCTGCTTGGCTCCATGATTTGGCTTCAGACACAGTTCTTGCATGTCAATTTTATCAAAGACACCAGAATACAACTTCTGTGGGTAGATAGGGCATTTCCACTTTATTCTTGAATGCTTTAATGAATTTGCATTAGTAATAGTATCAGGCTGAGAAGAAAATGTAATTCTTCATCCACTATGATTCCAACGCAACATTTGAGTATTCCCTGGAGACCAATAGCTGCCTTTGAACTTGAAGTTTGTGAACAAGACAGACACAGATGATTAGTGTTTCTGACCACTGCTCTAATGAGCAATCCCTTAAGTTCATTTTCAAGGCCTGCACTGTCTATATACTTGAATTTAATCTGCAGTAAAACTTAGCTGTGCGTATACTTGAGAACTGCCTCGAGAATTAACCTCTGTTAGTGTAAAAAGATAATGACATAAAAAACTTCACTGAGATTTAGTCAGGGTTACCAGAAGACACCAGGCACCTTGAGGTAGAAAACATCATTGTACTACCAGAAAACAAGTTGAACAATGTTATATTTACACTACAATGAATTTGCAGCACTGAAGCTGCTGCTAACTATTTGTCTTACTGTGCTAGAAAATGGTTTCAGCCAGCTGTTCCACATAGATAAAACAGAATAGAGAGAGAAAAGAAGCTGCAGCAATAACTCTGTCCTGAACTTGTTTCTGGAAATCTCATGTTATGATCTTTTCTCCTTACTAACTAGGCTTCCAGGACTGCATCTAAACTATGGTGGCTGACTGAAGAATATGGAGTGGAGCAATCATTAAGTGGTCTGAAGCCCTCAGCTGAAGAAATGATTGATGAGGAGTTCTGTATTTGAATTTATACTCAATAAAAAATGCATGTTCTGCTTTTCTCCTGTAGAAAGTTATGCTGACAACCACCCCTGTCATTGACTTTTATTTCAGAAAGAAACATAATACTGGTCTCCATGAATGTAAAGCCATGAAATCACAGTCAAGAGGTTGAGGAGAATTTATTATACTGTATATAATGGTCTCCTAGTTGAACCTTGGAAAATAACTTGTATTTTATATCATAGTGCATACTGATAAGCACAGCTGAAAAGAATGAATGTGTCCCAAGCATCTACAAACCTTTAAAGTCACTCATCTGCTCAGGGAGGAGACATTAGATACCAAACAGAAGTTTTCATGCTTGAATACAAACTCTGAATAAAGATCAAAACTGAAATACAAGAAATAATTTTTCTATTCATGTTACCAACCTAGTTACGACATGATCCAACAGGAATAAATTATCAGATTCAGTAGCTTTAATTCAATTTAACATTTTTGGTAATAAAAGTGAGAGTATTTATAAAAAAATACAGGGAAAGAGGTAAGTGTGTGTTTTTTCAGCTGTTGCAAGCCACATAAATGCTGATCACTTCTAATCCCCCAGGTTGGCAAGAATGATTATAGATCTGTGATAATGGGGTCAAAGAGAGATGGAGCAACATTACCTATCCTTTTATCAAGTTCTAACATAAAAGAGAGAACAAGGAGACTGTAGAGAAGCCAACAATTCTAATGTGTAAAATTCCTAGGTATTGAGAAAAAAACCCCATAAAGGGGCGGTTTAATTTTTCACCTTCACTGGCTGACACGCATGATGAAAATTGACCACTGGCTGCAAGTAAGGAGTTTCAAGAGGTGCATTCCTAGCTTTTATAACCTAAATGCACCTTTAGGGTCATATATTCAGCCTAATTGCCTATTACATGCTGAACCATCTTATCAATAAGGTTCTGTATGAAGCTCATAGTCGTTTAAAGCTGTAGTTTATGAAGAGTCTTAAAAAAATCCGTAGTATGTTCCAACAAAATTGTTTGAGTGTTTAATTATCCTGTCTGCCAAAAATTTCTACTTCATATCAATTTATATGGCATCTTACTTCTATTTCCCACCTGTCACTGCCCCTGAGCCTTCTCTCTGGAAAAAAGAGTCATCATGAACAGAAATGTTTTTGCAGTATATCTCTGGGGAGCATGATCACATTAGCTATGATACTGATATTACTGGGTTCAGAAAAAAAGCATTCAGTCTCTTTTATCTCTAATTATCATACACCTTTCCCTGTGCAGCTTGCACATACATCCCTCCAAACAGGAATATTCCTGCCTTACATGGCTACAAAGGGCTCTATGATCCTTACTGGATCCATCTGAGGGCACATAAACTGTTGTACAGAAGAGAAACATTTTCTACCACATACTGCTTGAATAGAAGATATTCTCTTAGGCTTTGATTGTCTTATGTGGCAAATATTCACGACATATTCTCCCTTAAAACTTCCCAACTCTCCTGATATCCTTAACCTTCAATATTAGCTCCACTCATATGTTCACCTATGAAGTAACAGACCCCTGTCCCCTTGCACCTGCCAATTTCTTGGTTTTTCATGAACAGGTGGAGTTCAGGACACAAGTGTTCAGCTTAAAGGTTTTCCTACAGTTTGAATTTGTAGTAAGAGTCTGGCTTTCATGGCAATCTGGTGAACACCTGCTCAGCATTGGACACCCAAGATGCAGCACCTCAGATGGCAATGCTTCAGCAGAAGCAGCAGGTAACATCTCACTAATAATGGCAAAGGCCATGGCTACATTTCTCTGTGTCTGGGCAGCAACAGCACATAGCAGAACATCTAATATGCAGGCAGACAGAACCCACAACCCCTACATTGTAGGCTGCAGGAGACATGGAAAAGAAGTGTCATGATAGTGATTTTCTTACAGTACAAACTGTGCATACTAACTCTCTTCCAGATCCAAAAGCACAGTGCTGTCAAGATAAACCTGTTTTCTGATCTGGACCTGCCCTCAGAGAACCATCAGTCCTTACAATCTGGGAGACATTCACCAAATTGTGCCTCCAGGCAACCTATAAAGGACATTATCTGCAAAGGAAGACCCTCAGATGCCTACATCCAAAGAGCAGATCAGTAGCAGCATCAAAAGCTGTCTCTGTCATGAGCATTGACAGTAAATTTAGAGGTGACAAAAATGAAAGAAGTCAACAAAATGACAGAAGTACCAGCACCAATCTGCAGTGCAAGGAGCTAAACAGAGAATAACAAAGCGTTATGTTCTTTGTGGGTGCTGACTGTCCTATGCACACTGCATGAAAGCTGTGCACAGTGCAAACTTGTACCTACACAGAAAAAAAGCCCATGTGATATCCACTGAGCCATAAATGCAGCCAGATATCTTTGGAGCCAAGGAAGATGAAAGTGATCTTGTGGATGTGCTACACTCACTGAGCCTTGGGAGCCAGGCATTCTTCTTTGAGCCTATTTTATTAAGCAGTATAGGCCTAGACGAAGCTTCCTTCTCCAAAAACAGTAAACAAAGGCATCCTTCTGTAAGGAACAAACCCTTATAATTACTGTAGAAATTATACTGAGATCAAGTTGCTTGTAACATGTTTGCATAAAATAATGACAGGTCAATTGGGCAGTAAGAAGAGAGAAAAAATACATAAAATGGTACCATAATGATTAGAATGTTTACCAAAAAGGAGGGAGATCCTTAATCCAAGCTTCCTTATATAAGTAGTTTGCAGTTGTGACACTAAACTGCCATTATATAAAACATTCACACAGTTTGGGAAGTAGTCATATATTGCCACCTAACTCTTACTATGGTCACTCCTCCAAGCATGATTTAAAGATAAAGTTGTTTTCCAGGGTCTTGAAAAACATGTCAAAATTATATCAAAAATACCCCAAACTTCACCCTGACACTATTTTAGTGAAATCTAAGGCATTTTCCAATGGTGTTGGGAAGAACCTTGATGTGCCAGAGGATTTGGTGTTGCTGAGATAGACAGTTTCTATTACCTTATTTAAGGCAGCTAATCATTCAAGCTTAAAGCTTTTCTGATCTGTATTCCATGATGATTGACCCATTCTTTTGCTCTCAAAAGAGAGCTTAGTTGTTTTTTTCAGAGTTGCCAGAGTCAGGTCCCTACATACTTAATGAATGTAGACCTATGTCTCATTTTTTTGATAGTGCTGGCTATCAGTTCTCTCAGCTTTTAGATATTACACCTTTCTATAGCTTACACCTTAGGTTCTCCTTTTCTGTATGTTTTTAAGGACCAAAGTAGAATATTTCTGTAATATTTGTATCATTTGTGAATTTTGCTTAGTCATTTTAGCACTTTAAGTTAATATCAGCTTTTGATATTATTCTTACATTTAATTTGTTCTCAGTAAATTTATAAAATTTGTTCTTACCATTCTTAATTTTAAAGGATATACATAGACTGTAGTGCTGCATTCCAGAATTTTTGGTCTCTTCTGAATCCTTCTCTTTTTCTGCATGTTGCAGTTTTGTAAAAAATGTTTTTATTGCCATTTTCACATCTAATTTTAACTAAGGTGGTTATTTTACTGAAGTATTCTTTCATGACCATAAAATTGTGGGAGGCTTTGACATTTAATAAAGTATTTTTAAATAATTCCCTATCATAATTCATGCTTTTATGTTTCAGTATTTCCTCCCACTTGATTTTGTCCCTAACTGTTTTCAACTGTGTAAAATCACCCTTTTCAAAGAATCAGGTCCATGTTTTAACTGGTCAGGATATTGCTTTGCTACTATTCATTTTCAGTCTGAACTCAATCTATTGTCTCAGAAGATTGCCCTTTAGCAGAGATCGAAGCCATAGAGAGTGAACAAGGACTCTTTAGAATGATGTAATGTGTGATATTTCATATGCTGTGTTCATAGTGCAAGACAGCTCTTACAGGCATGTTCTTTCAGCCAAGACAAAATAGTATTGCATGCAATCATCAGTTTAAAATTTGTTTGGAATAAGTATATTGTTGAAAGGAACAGATTTTGAACTTATTGGCATGAAGTGCAGTGTTTGGAAGCACCTTTATTTAAAATATATCTAAATTATACAATAGGTTAATGGAATTTAATTTGGAAATCCTGAACACCTTCCAGTGATCCTAAAAATGCAATAGTACTTGTATATTTCTTTTCAAATCCAACACGTCCTGAGGTTTTACATACAGCCTAGGAAGTGGGAAATCTGTGTGCATAAGACAAAAGTTGAATAACTTATTTGTTCAAATTGTTAAATTTCTTTTGCGCAAGTAGGTTTTTCCTCCTTTAAATTCTCATCTTAGAGCTCTGTACAGCCTGAAAAAGAAATACTTTGAATATCTGAGCTCTTTATTTCCATTCAGTCCATGTGATTTTGGTTCCTGAACAATGTTAATAGAAATCTGAAACCTTCTATTCATGCAAATAGAAGATGAAAATCCAGTTCTGATTCAGTTCTTGGATACACATGGTAGGAGGACTTGCTGGGCCCTACATCTCAAGATAGATCATCAGCACATAGCCAATTAGCAGAAGGCTAAAAGATTTTCGGTTCCTTTTCTGGTCATTTTATTACATAGAAAACAAGGATGGGGAGGAAGAGATGCTTAAAGAGCTGAAGGCAGTGATATTTGCGAAGATCAGGAAAAGTTATGAGATAGGAGGATCTGCTTGTCTATCTTGCCACTATATGAAATCGGATTAGTTTATAATGTGAGGATATGTGAGGATTCAGCTAGCCAGCAGGTTTGAATCCCCAAACTTAGTAGAGAAAGAGGCTTCTAAGAAGACACCACTGTGTAAATAGGCCATTCATTCATCCAGTTTCTTCCCTTATACCTGTTTAGAAACCATTCCATAATACAAATCCACCTATCTTAACCAGTAACCTCATCCCCAGTCACAGATCATGACACTAATCTTAGTCCTTAACCATCTGCTCTAACCCTACTGCAAACAAGGTTTATCAGGAGTACAACTCTTCTCTGCTGATATCCAGGGTACAAGAAGGTCCCCAGGGTCCTGTGAACTACTGTAAGTTTCCTTCTAGTAGAGGAAATGTGAAAGAGGCAGACCGCAGAAGAAAAGTATCAGACAGGGCCCATTAAGCAGGTGAAAGATGCAGGATTGTTTCTACCATGCATCTGAATCATGTTCAACAAGGTGAAGTGTAGGGTCCCTGGGATTGTGAGAGGAATGGTTAATGGCAACTCACAGTGCAGGAAAATATCTAGAAGCTCTCAAGAATTTAAATAATTTCTTTTTTTTTTTTTTTTTTTGAAGTGATTTTCTGATAGTGGCAAAATTTCCTTATTTCTCAGTTCCACTCAGACCCTCTCTGCTGTGGCAAGAGAAGGGCAAAGATGTCTGCCAAGGTACCCATTCCTAGGATTCCCTTCCTTGAGAGCATGCAGCAGCAGGTAAAGTAGGTACCTTATGGAGAATAAGATAACACAATACCTGACAACTCATGAACTTGTTCAGAAAAGCTACTGGATGTGGCAGAGAGGAATATTTACATCTGGAAGATCATGCAGTGTCTGTGCTGCCACAGTGGCGGTGATGCTACAGGTGACACAAAAGTAAAACACAGTCCCAATGACAGGTCTTTGGGCATCATCCTCCCAGGTATCGTGGTGGCCATTTGTGTGGAGGACTGAGCTCTCCCACTGTCTGTGCATATGGATCATCAGGGACAATACTGGTGTCAAAGGACCTGAGACCATCAGCTTTTTTCCCTTCTCCCCTCCATTTGAAAGACTGAACATGTCTAATATTCCTTCACCAACTACCATCAGTAATAGAAAAATATCTTCACAGGCTGAGATTTGGAAGTGATTTAGGCAGGACCTTAAGAGAAGTAAAAACCCTATTGATACCACCTGATGGTACTGGCATGGACTGGGGTAGAGACTGTATGAGAACTGAAAGAAATCAAACATTTGGTCATTTACAGAATATCTTTGTTACTTAGTATGTAACCTTGTTATAAGCCAGCTGTATCAGTGTGCAGCGTTGGATGTACACCCAGATCATAGGCCTCCTTTGACAGGGAAGTGATGACATCCTAGGCACAGGCAAACTCCCAGGTGTGCTGGAAGAGGATGTGTGGAGGTTGGAGGTGTGGAGAGGGAACAAGGCACATAGTCACAGAGTTTGTCCCAGCATCATTCTTTTGAACTTCATCCATGCCAGCTGTAAACCTGATACAAACTTAGCATACAGGGAGGAGAGGGGAAAAGTAGGACATTTGCAGGTTTAAACCTTTTTTAAACCAAAAAAAAAGTTTAAACCTTTTTTTGCCCTTTCTCAAAAGAGCTGTACATGTCCAAGTAAATATATCTGATTAAACAGGCACAGGGCATATTGCTTCTGCTGAAACAGGTTTGTTTATAGAACATATTTTTTTACCTAATTCATTATCCTCTTTATAGAATTAATTAAATTAGGTCTACAGTCTAACTGGAATCCGTCCTTAAGTGCTATGCATTGTATGCTGTTGTTCTGTCATCTTCTAAATATATTCACTTATACCTTATAAATGAAAATGGGCTATTCCAGGGCTTGCTATCACAATTCCTTTCCATGCTGTAAAGATGCTACAGAATTTGAACATTTCTTATCATTCAGAAGCTGAATACTATAAGATTTTTCCTAATTAAATATATGCCAATGGAAATGAACTAACAGCTTTAATTTGTGTGTTGGATTATGAACCATATTTGAAACAAAAGTTTTCAAATTGAGTTATATTTATGTTTGAAGATGGAAAAACATATGGAAGTGACAATTTCAAAGAGAAAGATTATTTTAAGTATGTAAGTGGAAAAGTTGCACTTTGTAGATTCCAGGGTATACAAAAAGAAAGACGCTATTAAATACAGTTATTTATTGGTGTTATCTGAAAAAATGTCTAGATCAAGATAGGATGCTTTTAAAATCTTTGCCAATAACTAAGTTGGTGGTGGAAAAAATATGTCTTGTTTTTATGTATTTTTTTATCACTGACTCTTGTATGATTACCACTAAATCTTGAAGGTGTCCTTGTGAGTTTACATGAATACAAGAACAAGAAACTTACTTTTCCAAAACTCCTCTACACACATATAAATAAAAGACTGTTTTGTTCTCTATACAGTTTACCTTTCCTGTGTATGAAAGCTCTTCATCAAATGAAACCAAATTCTGGCAATTTTTAAAAAAAAAACTCTGAGTAACTGAACTATTATATCAGATCTTAACCCCCATTTTTCCCCCTCAAAATTGGTAGTCCGTTCAAAAGGTGAACAAAATGTATATTTCAGGGATAAGTGAGTAGGAAGTTTAATATGAAGAATGTCAAACAAGCATACATCTTTGTCACACAGAAATCAAAATGACTACAAATGAATTTGATTTCATGGTAGCAGCTGAAATTAAAACGTGGGAAAGAAGAAGGCAGAGACAAAATAATTGTATAAAGCTGACTCTAATTGAAGTTCTAGAAAAAGGCTTTTGTACAAAAGTATTGTGAGTGAACACTACTGAACTGTGTAAAAAATTAAACTTTGAAATAGTGGTTTTTGCCTTTTAAAATTCCATTTAAAATGTTAATGAAGAGTTACATATTGATTGTGTTTCATTATGTCAAATTCTGACATTACATTCTGTGTATTCATGAAAAATAAATAAAAGCTGGATCCAAAATCTGAACTTAGAATTCTAATTCAAAGTAGCTTATTGTTGGATGGTTCAACATACCAAGAATTAAGGAATTAAATCAGCACCTACTGGTAATGCATGAAGTAGTACAAGCCACAATTTTATTCACCCCTCTTTCTGAAGTACTAAGAGTTACTGAAAGAAACAAACACACATTTGTATCACTAACAGATTATGGCAGAATATGCATATATATAAGTAGTGCAATTGACTGGAAAAAATTCCTTTTCATATATTCACAACCTGAGAGCTTAATTCCCGCTTTTTTGAATAACAATGACTTGTTTCCAAGCACACATTTCAGTGGAGCTGGAAGCAAGAAACATGGTTTGTGTTCTTTTGTAGATTATTAGTATTTATTGTAAGCCTAAGAATTATTCTCCTGAAAAAAATACACAATGATCTTAATTCCAAGTATGCATTGGATTGTGGCTTTACTGCTACCAGAAATACATTGCAAAGGAATTCAATTTTCTGACAGTAATAAACAAATATCATTTAAATTAGGATCCAAAATCCTGATGGGACCCCATCCCAGCTTCTCAAAGTAGATATGCACCATGCTTCCATTTTATCTATTTGCAAACAAAAAATAGTCACTGATGTAAGAAAATGGTCACTAATGACTGATAAAAGCTGTAATTATTCAATAATCTCTGTGAAACCAAAACAGAAAGCTTGTAATTTTATGCACAAATTGTACAAAAAAAGTTGGACTAATTTGAGGCCAATGAAAATTTTGTTTTTTCAAAAAAAAAAGCTGTGATGGGAATAAATCAATCTGTTTCCAGTAGTTCTCACAGTAAGTAATCTCTGCATTTATCTTTTCAGGAGAAAGTGAGTCCTGCATAGAATGCTGAAAGAAAGTTGGAAAAAATAATAAATGCATAAAGACAGAAGAGTTTCAGAAAATAATTATTTTTATTAATATTTTTTAAAGGAAATTATAAAAGATATTTCACAGATCAAAAGCACTCCAAATGAGATCTGGCAAAATTCTTTTGAAGATCACTTCCTCTGATATGCTCTTAACAGTAACATGATAAAACTTGTAGCTCTTCTCTAATTTGTACCTGTGCATGTCAGATACAATGCTGGATACAAAGCAAAAATATCAGAAGGATTGAATTCATCCTTGAACTCCCTGAGAGTTGCTTCAGACAAAATTCTCAAGACAAGCAATGATGAGGCATGGGTTTTCTTTCAATTTCAAAGTGTCAGTCTCTCAATTCAATCTTGCTACGATTTTTTTTTTTTTGGTTTTGTTCTTTTTGCCGTAATGTTTATATTGTACAATATTTTCTCAACACCCTCTACATCCAAAGTCCAGTCAATACATTTTGGAACACAGAGATCATGAGTTTCTGAAACTTTCATGCAAAAGTAGGAAAATAAAATCTCTTTTCCTTACGGTCTCACTTGTAGCCACTTTTTTCCCCTAATCCTAACATGCCATCCTTTACATTCATGGAGATGTCTGAAAAATTAACAGGAACCTCAGTAGTAATTCTGATGAATGAATAATTCATGTAGCTTTCTACAAGGACTTGTATAATCCAAAAATTTCTTCTTTGTGGCTGAATCTACTTAATATAAATATGCTTTCTCACTTTTGCAGTCTTCTTTCCCCTGCATCATCATGCATAGATGAACAGTAAACTTCTTTTGCATAGTGCTGATTGCAGTATTTCTTTTTCTGTGGTTTAACCCTTACTGGCAACTAAACACCAGATAGCCACATATATTGCTCACTGCCTTTCACTAGGATGGGGGAAGAGAGTTGAAAGTTTAAAAGTGAGATAACTCAAGGATTGAAATAAGAATTTTTATATTTTCATAATAATGATGAAAATAATATTTCAAGGAAAATGAAAACAACAGAGATAGAATAAAGTCCAAGACAAACAAGTGATGCAAATGAAAATTGTTGCTCTGTGGCAAACAACTGATGCCCAGCCATTCCCTGAACTCCAATACTGTTACCATTCCCTACTTAGCAATGCAACAGAACAAGGAATAACTTGTTTTGCTGCTAAAAACTGGCTTTGCATATTGTCAAAATATAATAATTACATTAACTTCATGCATTATTTTTGAGGGGTTTATCTAAATCAATGGTAGGAGTGTAAAATTCATACATACACAAAAACTATGAAAGGTATCAATTCATTGTCTTTAATCCCGTGTTTCAAGAATAGGCATAGTTTTTCATTGTTTTGATATCTTCAGTATTCTTGGTGGTTCCATATTCTTGGTGAAAAAATATTTCCAACGTACAGACACCAGTTTAGGCACCAAACTCAGATGCAGAGTGAAACTAATGAGGTACTCTGTGGAGTCAGGGAAGGAGAAGCATCTGTTTCTCTGGAAAGCAGATCAGAACAGACACCTGACTGCGGTGTTCATTTGCATTGTGAAGGAAAACATCTCCCTCTCTCCCTCTCTCTTCCTTGCTTATCATAACAGCACTATGAGATACTGATAAAAGTATATAAAGCTAACCAATACAAATCTCTCTCGTGTCTTTTAATATTTTTTACCTACAATCCTTTGTTTTTACTCCCCATAATTCTGAGTAGTCTCTTTAAACCTCATTGTGGGAAAATAACCCAAGTGCAATGATATGCAATTAGTAAATATTTAATGTCTCTTTTTTTATTGTTACCCAATTATTTCTGTGCTCTTTTTGCTGAAATCCCTCCAAGTAATTTCTAGTCCTCTAACTTCTAATTCCAAATGTGTTATACAATTTAAATCTATAACATGTATTAAGTGTTCCTGAGGAAAATAAATGAGAAAGGGAGGAAGAAGGAGAGGGGGAGGGAACTGGGGATAGGGATAGGGAGTCAGAGAAAGAGGGAGCTGGGTGAAACAGGAAAGAGGGAGAGGATAACAGCTGGTGATATGATGCAGCTGAACATCAGATGTTGGAGTCTATTTGACAACAAGCAGAACACCAGACATGTATCCTGGAAGATTTCCAGTTGCCCAGAGGCCACAGTTCCTATTTTTTTGCATTCCATTATCAGCATGCTCACTTCAGTTCTATCATCATCTGATTACTTAGATGGGAAGAATTATAACGTTAACGAATTCTCTTCACTTGGCACACAGTAAAATTTGTATGCTGCATTTGTGGGAGAAAGCTTTCAGAATGGATGGATTTTGAACTTTTGCATGTAACCTATATGCTTGAATGGCCAGATTCTTTGGCATGTGACCTGAAGTTGCATAAGCAGGTCTTTTTATAAGAAGTAGATTTTCTTTCATAGTTCCTCTGTAATACACATACTTATAAGTCTCAAGCAAGGCATTTCAAACCTAGGACTCAGAACAATTACTTTAAAAAAATGAAGTCCAACTGTATAAGGAATACTAATTTGAAAGGAAAATTACTCTAATTTTTGGCTGTTGTTGATAGTTATCATAATGAAAGCATACAAACCCATTAAAAAAAAAAAAGTATGTAGAAAATAAGACTATACATCAAGACCTTTCTGAAGCTAGCCAGAAAATACAAGAGTCCAAAAAATTTTTCTGGAGACAAATTAGTCAATGGAATTTTTCAATTTGCCATGCAAAATGAAAACACTTGCAGAAGGGAAATACTTTTAAGATTCAGAGAAGGCAAATAATTGCTATGCTGTAACTACTCATTTCGATCAAACACGTTACAAGCTCCAAAAATTTTCTTAGAGAGTAGGATATCTCCCTAGATCTCTTCAGACTGTATTCACTCAGATAAACTCCAGTGTACATCTCCTCTACTTTGAGAGAGTAAAATAACCTAAGCATATGAACAGGTATTTAGAAAAAAATATATTGTACATCATATATATATTATAATGGAATATATATATACATATATATATATATATATATAATTATAATGGAATATATATAATTGGAATATACCAATTCTAAGACAATGAGGAATGAAAAAAAATATTATGCATATATGCATTTTTGTTAGCATTTCTGAGAGGAAATTGAACCTTCTTCCTTCAGAGACATCATTATCACATTTGAGAAAAATTAGAGTTTTGAATGAGACCTTTATTTACAACCTACAGAGACTTTTTAGTCATTTACAACCTCCAAACAATACACAGGAATGAATGGTTTGATGCCAACCTTTCAAATATAGGTAATTAATTCAACAATTAATTTTCTGCATTCTACAGTTCATGCTCAGGAACAGATATCTTTCTCTATTCTTAATGCTAAACTGTCAAACAACCTCATTAGTGGCATTTCATGCCATTCTTTTATTTCTCTTATGAAGGTTTTTTGATAATAGACGGGCAAGAGGAGATTTATTTTATCAGTCTGCTCCCGAAATACATTTAAAACAACTATTTATATTCTCTGAAGACACAAAACATTAATGAATGCAATCCATTTCTTGGTGGGAAACTATAAAGGTCAATGTAAAACATATAATGAAGTTCTTCAGGTAAGAGAGAGAAGTCAAACTCAGGTTTCCAGGCAATTACACACAATCAAATAGTCCCAGTCTAGATTTTTGGAGAGCAATGAAGATAAAGTATTCTGTAAAAAATGCCATTAGAGCTGTCATGGTAGTTGGATGATCATGATGGTAGTGGGGTTTTTTGTTTTGTTTTTTTTTTGACGTCAGCTATTAGTCAGAGAAATGCAATCAAAAACCTTGCCCCAGACTTTGAAATGATGCATTGCTTTTAATTCACACAAGTTCTCTGACCCAGAGTCAGACCACATGGCTAACAGATTTACATCATAAAGAGCCTTATTCTGTGCATCTTTGCATCTTTATAATAACAGTAATAATAGTAATAGAAATAATTTATATTCAGGAGTCAAAAATAAAGAAAGAAAGAAAGAAAAAAAAGCTCTTCACTACTGTTTCATTTAATGAGGTATAGCTGCTGACTCTAGCAACTGGGAGGAACTATCTATTTGTAGGATTATTTAATGACGTAACTTCAAGATATTTTGGACAATTTTTTTATTTATAGTTTCAAAAGTATATCAATTAGAGAAGAAATAGCCAAGCTGTTTCTTGCTCCCTACTCTGGATAATCTTTGTACAGCCATCATAGGACAAATTACACTGACCTGTTAGAAGTTCCTCTACCATCTCTCCCTCCTGGAAACAGCTTGCAAAAACTTTTTGGAGCCAATACTGCAATATTGTGCTTTTTTGCAGAGAGGTATCAAACATATTGTTTGCTCTCCCTTGATCTCCCTCTCAGCAGCCCTGGCCCACCTGGGAGGTCAACTGCGAGCATCTGGACAGCTGTGGGACCTTCATTTGATGTGCTTTTCTGAGACATCCTGCAGAGGCTGCACTAAGAAGTGCATACCATACTGATCTGCCCTGACCCCTAAGACTCACACCTACTCCTTCTGCTTTTTAAAGAGGTATTTCTTCTTTTTGGCATTAACCTCACAGCTCCTAAAACTTTAATGACATTCCTCTTTACCTTCTTGCACCTTGCAGGGAATAAAAACTCACCTGGGGTTTTGATATCTCTTTTAGGTACCCTACAGATTTCAGGTTGAAAAATAAAAGAAAAAAAAAAATAGGAGAGGAAGAGAGGAGAGGAGAGGAGAGGAGAGGAGAGGAGAGGAGAGGAGGGGAGGGGAGGGGAGGGGAGGGGAGGGGAGGGGAGGGGAGGGGAGGGGAGGGGAGGGAAGGGAAGGGAAGGGAAGGGAAGGGAAGGGAAGGGAAGGGAAGGGAAGGGAAGGGAAGGGAAGGGAAGGGAAGGGAAGGGAAGGGAAGGGAAGGGAAGGGAAGGGAAGGGAAGGGAAGGGAAGGGAAGGGAAGGGAAGGGAAGGGAAGGGAAGGAAAAGATTAAAGTAAAGGGAAAAGGAGAAAAGATAAAAGAAAAGAAAGCCTACCCTCAGGACTCACTTCCATGTTATGTTATCTCCTCCTCTAACTTCTACCTCCAGCAACACAAAGGAAAAGGGTATTACTGATAACAAGTGTGACTGGTGGCTTCTGGCATGTCTCTTGATCTTTTCCCTTAACCAGAGATGGAAATCTCTGGCCACAGTGTTTAAATCTTTAGGCCATCATTCTCTTGAGTAAGTTCTTTAAATGTGTTAAAGATCATTTCAACATACTGAAACTGTACCATGACATTGTCTCTTACTGGTACTGATTATAGAGTTTACTTGACATAAATATCCTGTTGGAAAGACAATTATATTTCCAATGCCAAAAAACACATGCAAAATATGGATCAAGTTTTATGGCTGGAAAAAATTAAAAAATAAAGGGGGGAAAAACAGTTAAAAGGAAGAAGATAAAGAGACCAAAGACAACACAAACACAACAAAAAGCTGTCATATTTACTGAATACCTAGTTGTCCTACTGCTGAACCAAAACAGAAAATTAGCTAGAAAATCTGCACTCCCAGACATCTTCCCACCTTTCTTTCTAAGCTACTATGAATCAAACTCTTAGCGAATGGGAATTCTAAGTTCACTTTCCAAAGCTTTGTGAAAAATATGATGCCTTTTTTGAGATCAGCATCTCATTTCTCAGTTAGTATGTATGAAAAGGCTGAGGGATAAGATTTACTGAAAAACAGCAAATTGCAAATTGTAACTGGATTCAGGCACTTGATATGAAATTCAAAGTGAATGACTTTAGGAATCATATTGGATGAAGATTAAAAAAAATGTTAAAAAAGAGATTTTAATACTGATAGAAGAAGTTTACTTCATGCAACATTTATCTCAAAAAAAGGATACAATTTAAATCACCCTCAGAAAGAGCTAATAAAGGGATGCTTTGTTTAATTTTCATAATATCTCAATTCTCCCTGTGACATTACCTTAAACTGAGAAAACAGACACTGCAGTACAACCGACAAAAAAGGGGTGATCATTACAGAATAGTCCCCTGCAATTTCTGTACCAGTGGTTGGTTTCTTTCATAGAATATTTTTAAGTTGATGATTTCTATAAACTCTAATTTATCTAATTTGGGGCATGTTTCACAAGATAAACTTTGCTAGGTTTCTTGATAACACAGTTTTAAGCTAGTCCACAATTACTTATACAGGATCAAAACTTCAAAAGAAGTGGAAACTTACACAAAAAAAGAGGGGAAATCCTCACTATAACTCATTAAAAGAACTAACAGTCACTAGCTACTGTCTGTTTCCAAACCATAATTCAAACCAACAGGAGTAATATTGCAAGAGCAAATGCAGTCAATTAGACCAAAAAATGTTTATTTGTTAAAAAACATAAAAAATCCAATGAAACACTGTTTAATATTTAAGTAAATTTCCATGGTTCTGCTTACCACATCTACCACTGGGAAATATTTGTTCTCAACTTTCAGATCAGTATTTGCATTAACAATAATGAAAAAAAAAAAATTTAAATGCCATTAACTAGGAGTTAGCAACAAAACTGCATAACTTTCAGAAGTTTCACCTTGAGTTTACCCTCTGCCTTTATGTTGAGATATTCATGGTATAATTACATTCAAAATCCCAAATACCCATAGAAGATACGAACTACAGCATATTAGACCAAAAACTGTCAGATAAAACTGAACAGTTTTATTTTGCATAAGGTGTTCCTGAGAATTTTTGGCACGAAGATAGCCTTTTGTAATTTAAAAAACCAATTTTTGACACGAAGGTTCTCATAATGAATTTAGAAAGCAATAGAGCAGACTGTCTGTTTTTCTAGCCTCTGCAGTGTTTTCTTTGTCACGTAGAGTCAAATTACTTGAGCCCTCCATGAATCCCTTCCTCATAACTCAGCAGCATTGTTCTGCTTCTGGTAAGGCTACCCACAGATGCTGAGGCTGAAGGAGCTGAGCTGCCTTGCTGTCACTTCTCCACTCCCTGTCAACCTGCACGAATTTGTAAGCAGGAGCAGGGCCAGCCTACAGAGAGCGCACCAGAGGTAGAGCACCCTTCTCTGGGTGTCCTCTGGGTGCATGCAGAGCCTTACACAGAGTCTGCTCTAGGTTTTTGTTTATTTATATAAATGCCCAAATTCTATATCAGTGGCATCAGAAACATTCAAGAAAAATCCTTGATAATGGTACTAAGGAAAAGGTAAATAAAGCATATGCTTTCATAGGGGCCTTCTTCCTACCAACTATCATCTATGCTGGTGGAATCACTTTAATTTGATCATGTGATCATTTCTTAGGCACTAGTTCAGTGAAATTTTAGTGTCATGTAAATTTTAAGTTTCATTGGATATTGAAGAGAAATGAACTGTTTATTGTGAGTTTAAGTATTATATGTACAGATAATAAAGAAATAAAACAATGTAAAGTTTTCTGATTATCTTCATTTACATCTATTCAGATTCATTTACAGAAGCAGGGCCTGAAATAAAATGAAAATATTATTTGGTTAATAAAAAAGCATCAAGTGCTGGGTGTCTTTCTGACAATTTCTTTAAGTTAAGGCTGTATAAACAAATATTACTTGGGCATAATAAATAATTTGCAAGTTACTATAGAGAGGCTCATATCTTACATAATATTTATATGCATACTACAAAAAATGAGAAGAGATAAACAAATATTATAATTTGTTGTTATACAACGCTTCAACAGCAATAAAAGAGGTTTGTGGATTTTTAACTTGCCCACAGTAATTTTAAACTTTACACGGGCCAAGTATACATTTGTTTTATTTTACATACTGACAATAAACCCACCTAATCTTTCCACTTCAGCAACTAAACATTTTAAATATTATTTATGAATAGTACCACTAAACAATTTTGAGAAGTGAGTCTGCTGTAAATCCCTCTGATTGGCTATTTGAAATGAAACATTTACTGAGTTCCCCCTTGGCATGACACTAAATGATGCTCTTAAAAATATCTTTTAAATATGACTACTATTTTTCTGTCCAAGAGTATGAACCAAGCTGAGTATATCTAAGCCTGAGAAATTATTGAAAGAGAATGGAATATTAACTGTTTAAGGATAAAAATTTCTGGTGCTGACTAGGAAGGTGGCAATGTGTTGAACTATGCAGGACAACACGTGTGTGCAGCTCGTGTAGCAAACTACCATTTGACACCTTTATTGTTTCTTGGCAGGTCGGCATTCCTTAGTAATGTTACGAGGATTGTTCGATGACAGCAGCAAAGAGAAACAACAGCAACTTTCCAGAAGAAAGCATGATCTGGATGCAATTACAGAATTAGCAAAAAAAAATTAATTTATAAGCCCATGCGTATTAATAAGATTCATCTAAGGTGAAAGGAAGGGTAGCCACTATGTTATCTTCCTTTATAGTAAAGGAAAAGGAGATGTTACAGCCAATGGAAAATGCTATCAGACTCTGGGAAAATGAACAATACTGAAAGGTTTTCAATTCAGGAATTGTTCCTTTTTTCTATTTGTAGAATATCAATCACATTTCTTGCAAGTACTGAAATATTGATAAGAAAAAACTCCTGCCTATGTTAAAAAGTTGAATTCATACTGAAAATAGCAATTGCTTCCCTAGGTTAGGTGAGACAGCAGACCATGCAATTGAATAGACAGTATCCTAAAGAACAAATTGATACCTAAAAATCTTGGTTTATTTAAAATAAAACAGATACTCATACCCCTATAATCCTAGGTTTAGAAAATATTGCAAATATAAATCAATTTACACTAAAGATTGAAAAGCAAGAAGGCAAATATAAGCAACCTGTAAAGAAAAGCCTACTCTCATTTTGTCAACTCCTTCTGATCCTTAGGGGATCTGGATTGCAAATGATGAATACTTGGAGGTTGATATATTTATGTGAACCAAATTTTTCATATAGGTATTAAAAATTGTCTTTCCCAGTCTATGAAAAATTCAGTCATTTCCACACCAAGACGGTTTTCTCCAGATTAAAAACTCAAGTTCCCTTTTTTTAAATAGACTGGAATACAGAGCTTCCTAAACAATACCAGAAGATATTGCCAGGGCCACATGGGCTGCAGGCCCTCCTGTCCCTGCCCTCCTACCCTAGGACTCCCTTATCCTGCCCAGGACCCCACATCTTCTCCCCAGAAGCTACCACTCTCTGCCCTTGTGCCAATAAAGACTTAAAACTATCATAATGGAAATGTTGAACGAAATGGTATTTTTTAGAAGAAACTAATACTTTGAGAACAGAAAAAAAAAGGGAAAAAACAGAAGAGAGGACACATTTCTCACAAACTATAGCAATCAGTGTGATATATAGTGAAGAAACAAAGCATCTGAACGTGGCTAATATCCATGCTGGGTACCTCCTGCTATGCCCATTAAATATAAAAACTCTATGACAGCTACATCCTATAGGAATTTCAATGTGATTTAGACAGGCTATGTTTTGCACAGCTTATTTGCTAACCAAACACAAGATGATATTTTTAAAAGTAAAGGAACTCTTTGACAATGGCTTATCATTCAAAACAAATTATATATAATATAATATAGAACACATATCATTGTTTTACATATAATACGTATAATACATATCATTGCGCAGAAGAGTAAGAGATCAATTTTTATTATAGACAACAAAAAAAAAATACAGAGCTGTTAGAAATAAACACAGAAACTTAAACAATTACAGAATTTTAAAACCATATCTAATTCTGGTATGTTGGATCTAAAAGTACAGAATAAAAATCTGTCATCTTGCATGTCCTAGAATAGTGCTCATACAGTAGAAGGCTAGTTTAAACATTTTAGAGAAAAATCTAATAGACACACCAGTGGATTCAATGCTTCTACTAAAATCACTAATCAAACATTCATTAGTGTGTTTTTACTATGTAACAGATTCTTTCCTCTGCTTTCTAGGCTTCTATTGAGACTTCTTGACAACTTTCAACATTTAAAAACACTCTTGATCACTCGTTTGCAATTAAGGCCTTTAGCAGTTTGCAGGGTGAAGTAGGTTAAGAATACTCTGGTGGATGGAAAGGGATCTAATTTGACTTGTAAGAAGAGATAAAAGACACCACAGGTAGCTGGCCAGATATGGTGAATGTTGTCATTTCCTCAGCAAGAAGTACTAACTTGCACATAGTATGTAAATATTTCCCTGGTAATTCCTCCTGCTTCTGATATCTGAAGAATCTAGGAGGACAGATACACAAAATTCATTGACTACCAAGGAAGACCTGCATCTATACCAAAGGTTCTCAAGCGTCAGACACTACCTGGTTTGTGCAGTAAACTTCTTCACAGCTAATGTCCCAATAACAAAACAAAACTCTACTGTCATTTCTAGAGCCTATGGCATGATCTGGCTGAATTAGGATATTGCACTTTGATCATGAAGCACACACATCAACCTTGTCAATGACTGTAGAATGTCAGTGTTTGTCATAGTCTTCTTAGTGCTATCAAGACGGGTAAAAGAAAAATATAATAGAAAATGTGATTATTTCTTTGCAAACACAGGTCTATTATGGAGTCCCAATGATGTGTCTGACAGGAGTTTACAATTTGGAAACCCTTGCTTTTCAATGTCAACATCCTGCATATACAATTTACATACCTATTTCTGTAGTGGCTATTTCTGATTGAGGATTTTTTTCCTGCTATTATAATCAATGTCCTAAATATCGAGTCCCATATCTAGCTCTGTGCATGTCTAGTCCTTTACCTGGGTTAACTTCTAGGTGAGCCAGTCACGCTGAGACCTCTATCTCCCTCTTCAGGAGTATTCTAGCTGTGAGCACAAATAAAGCTCCAAGTTGCTCCATCTCTATTGTTCCCTTGTTAAAATACTAAGTCACAGAGGTAGGTTTTCTGCTACTATTACCCATTCCAGAGCTGGGCTGCTCTGCCTGGATGCTGCAAAGGCAACTGAGCAGCCTTTGGGCTGAGGTTTAATTGAAGAAAGACCCTTTAAACTTAATTCCCAGTACAATAAAAATCTTGGAGCCAGTAGGCCAAACAGCAATCTGTTGCTGTATTTTGTGAGTCATGCTCCTGGGCCATAGTTCTGAGACTTAAAAAAAGCTGAATAAAAAAAGTGTCTCATAGAATACAGCTGTGAGTCAATTTTTACTTTACTTGAGCTTCCTTTGGGCAGGACAGATGGATAAGCATCCTAATTCCCATATGCTCATTTTAAAGCCACAGTTCCAACTAGGAGGCTCATAGCCCCTCAGATGAATGGACCATGTAGCTAAGTTGCTCATTATTTTTGAAGCGCTGCTTCCTCCAGACTTGACACTGATTTTTGTTTCTGCACAGCAGACTGCTGAGGGTTTTAAAGCTTTGTGAATAGAGAGAATATATTAAAAAATTCTTACTAGTAAAAGCATTGTACCCTGTATCCTATGGAAGACATTTGTCTGATTCTCAAGGCCAAACTGGGTAAGAAAGTGGTTATAGTTTGATGATATCTGTCTTGAGGGTGATAATTTTTCCTTTCTTTTTTCATCCCGAGGGACATTACTTTCCCCTTATTCCCACAATCATTTTAGGATAAAGGTATATTGTTCCACAGGTGACATCGAAGGAGGTAAATAAATAGACGGGTGTGAAGACATAATCTTTAATTAAACTGAGAAGTATTTATATATATATATATATATACGAAAAGCTCTTTTACATAGCCTATTTTTTTGTGAAGTAGTTCCTGACATTCGCTGCAGTTTTTAATCTATGTCTCTAATTATACAGCACTATCTGTCCCTTATTTAAATCTTTTATTGCCTTTCTGCTACTTCTGTTCGTGAAAAAGACTGTGGTGTTATTTTGAACCTTTATTTCAACACCACTCATGGTTTATTATCACTGATGTGTGAAAGTTGAAAGCAGTCAGCAAATTGCGGAGTGAACCAGCCCACTACGTAACCTCATATTAGGAACCATTTTTCCTTAATAGAAACTGTCCAGGGTTTTTTCTTCCCTAGCACTAAAAGCATTTCTGTACTGGTCTTCTTCCAAATCCTGCCTTTCTGTAGTTTAGTTAGTGGTGAAATAGAACACAGGGTCTGCCTTCGTTATTGAGTCCCAGGCTGTGAAACATCAGGGCAAGGGAGTGAAGAAGAAGCCATGTTTGAAAAGCATAATTGTTTTAATGCTTGTGGTTATTACTTTTTTTCCCCGAGTTTCTACCATGTCTCCAAGGTTTACTTATATCTGCGTGTATCCATCTTGAAAAGCTGTCCCCTCTGCTTAATGCATAAAACCTGCAATAGTTAAAGCTGCTGACTGTCTGAATAGAATGAAAATAACAGTAGAATGAATATGGGCAAAAGGAAGAAGGAGAAAACCCAGCATGCCTTTTGCAGACCCCAGGTCTCTGCAGCTGTAGGCTCTAACCCCAAACCTAACGTCAGCTGGGGTCAGAGGCTGAGGTCATCAGCATATTTGATGGTCCCGATGGGAAAGCTGTGGAGGGAGCAATGTTGGTGCAGTGCCACAACCCCCTTTGTATTCCTTTTGCAGCCCCAATGCACCTTGAGCTGGAGACTGTGGTTCTCTGAACCCTAAAGCTAACACATACCCTAGAGGCAGCTTGAGGAGAAATGTCTAGTATACTATATGACTATATATGAGTGTGTATATATATATATGTATATATATATATATATATATATGTATGTGTGTACATGAGAAAGGTGTAGAGGGAGCAATATTTGTACAGTGTCTTGATCCCCTGGGTATCCCTTTTGCAGCCCAATCTCCCTGCAGCTGTAGTTTGAGGCTCTCTAAACTCTAACCATAGCCTGAACGGCAGCTGGGACTGAGGCTGAGGAGCCCAGCACCATGTGTGCCCCAGATGAGAAATATTTCAAGGGACACTTGCACTTTCTAGGAACTAGACTACCTTATGACAAAAGTAGAGGCTCAAAGATTTATAAAGCAGTGTCTTTGGTGTTTGTTTTCTCCAGTAGGTATCATTAAAGCATCTGGACTGGACCCTTCCCTGCTGGTACCAGAGTGGCTCAGCTTCCCTGGCGAGATTTACTTTGAAGAAGCAAGAGAATTTCTACTTCTGCACAATTTAAAGACTTCAGATGAAACTATCTGCCCTTAAAAATTCCACTTCATGACAGGTTCTCTCTGAAAGGTAGCTTGGATTATCAGCCTTATATTCACAAAATATGAGGTCACTCTCAAGTCTTGTATAAAACATTGTGTATATATATATACATATTTACACACAACATAACATGAATTTCATAAGTTTAAACAATTCATTTAACAAAGTACTAAATCCATTTTAAAAATTGATCTCAAAAATGTCCCTGATGTATGAATAAGTCCCTGACTTGCATTCACAGGTTGCCTTTAATGGTAATTTCAATTACTGGTTAAAAATCAAAGTCACAAAACCTCATCTTCTATTTCAGTTTATGTAATATCAGCAGGAGTGCATTTCTGTGCAAATACAAATACTATTTAAATCAATTTCTCAAAAAAGAGATACACTAAATTTTTTGAATGTTTATTAAAGCATCATTTTCACAGGGAATAAGTGAATGATGTATGAATGACCGGTGAAGCGCCAAAATCTTATGTAACAATAATGAAATACTTCACAAACAACTAGTAGTAACCACAGGACCATAAACCAGGCAGGATAATGAGTCCCAAATAGAGAAAAGCTTTCATCATATTTTGAATAGCAGTGCATCTAAACAGAATCTAAAAAAGGAATGGTCAAGATACACTCATGAATTCATATTATTAAATATGAGAGATATGACTGTTCTCTCACATTAAACACTTTGTATAAATTCTCAAATTGTGCAGAAAGGTTCAATGAACTTAATTAGTACACAGATGTTTGTAACTGGAAAAATTAAAATTTTTGTAAAGAGTTGCTCTGGAAATACCCTGTAAAGAAAAAAAAAAAAGAAACAAAAAACCCGAAACTCAAATCCCAGGGCTACATATGACAGTAAATACATAGAATTGATGGTCTAGCAAGAAGCATTTCTAAATGTGATACATTGTTTTGATATCTCCAGAAAGCCCCTTTTCCTCGTTTCTCCAAGAGCCTGACAACACGGTATCTGAAGATGGTTTTACAGATCATAATGTGTCAAATGTATCTACAGACTCTCAGGGTAAGAACTGCCACTACAGCATTTTGGGATAAAAATGGTTTTGAAACTACGTGCAAAAATTTTCATGGCATTTAAAGCTTCTGAGCTTGCTTCAGCTTTTGTGATGATGATGGAGAGAGAGTAAGGCATGGAAGTTTCTCCCTGGTATCTGCAGTTCAGATCTGCCATTCAGGCTGTCCATTACCACAAGTTGCAGATCTATCTTTTCCTTATTTGGAGAGCAGTTGTATTGCTTACCCTTGAAGTATATAAGATACCAGTGAGAAATGATGCAGATGCTTCTGTAAGATTTCAGCTCGCTGTGAGAGTCCACCTTTTACACTATATGTAGCAGTTAATATAGGCTGTTGAGACACGATAACAAAGGTCCTTTAGTAAAGTTCAGCATGTTTGCACAGCTCTGGAGATACATTAGTAAAAAAAAGCCAGCATAACCTATCTATCTTATAGTTGCTTTAGTTCAAGACTACTGTGATGGTGGTCACAGGGGTTTTTAGATGGATGGAAGAGACAGGGATCTTGATTCCATTGTTAGAAGGCTTGATTTATTATATTATGATATATATAACATTATAACTATACTACATAGAAATAGAAAGGAAAGGAGCTTCTTTAGAAACTGGCTAACCTAAGAATAGAATAGAAAGAATAATAACAAAGGTCTGTCTCTCCGCAGAGAGCGATAGCAGCTCCACCGTGAGTGGTCAGTAAATCCAAACATCTACAGAAGACCAATCACGGGTGGACCTGTCGCATTCCACAGAAGCAGATAATAATAGTTTACATTTGTTACTGAAACTTCTCAGCTCTAGCAGGAAAAATCCTAAGAAAGGATTTTTCACAAAAGGTTTCTGCGACAGACTACTACTGACTTTGAGCTGAGAACAGTTCCTCTCCTAAAAGTTATTTTCTCATGCTGTGGTTGGCCTGTGAAACCAAGCGTCACTGTTAGCATGGCCTCTTCTGGAGCATGTCAGTTTCTTGGTTGAGAGACAAATTTTAGGAGAAAAATCCCTGGAATGAGTGTTTCCTCTAAAGAGAAGGGCTTCAATAATCCCATTTGCCCATGAGGGAAATGAATATCAGTGTGTGAAAGTGGAAAAACACCTCAGTTTATTAACTACAACCAAAAAACCCCCACAAAACCAAAAGGATGCCCACAAGGCACAGAAAAGAGTTGAATAAATACTAGCATTTTGACATTTCTAAACCTTAACCCCCATCCTCCACCAGACTGTGTGTCTGGGAGGTAAAGATGGTGACTTCCCTCTTTGTCTTAGAGGTCCAGGAGTTCGTGCAGCCGCTCGGGCAGAATAGATGGGAATCTTTCTGGCGTCAATCACCTCCTCACAGCAGGAGGAGCTGGTGGGTTCTGGTGTCTTTTCTTGTGTTGGTCCAGCATCTCCGAGGTCTCAGGTTCAGGGTGGCCTCCCCGCCACCTCCTTGGATGGGCCTAAAAGAAAAAGAAAAGCCAAGCTGAAATACTTCAAGGAAATAAACCAAAAAACCATGGAAAGGATTCCCAGTACAGCCTCCAGGCTAGGGGAAAGAAAAAAAAAAACAAAAGAAAACTTCTTGCTTCAAACTAGCAAGAAAACTAATCCAATAAAAGGAATAATGTGACATCCTGGTCGATGCTGCAGTCCAAGCATGCTGAAAAGAGAGAGTTTGAACCAAACCAGGCAGGAGTCCAACACTGCCTGCCCCATCCCTTAAAGCTACAGGGTTTATCTTAAAGCTACAGCAGCCATTTCTGGGCATAAAGCAGACAACCAGGGAATAAAGCATCGTCATAAAATCAAGATAAGGCAGTCAGTAACTAGTGAGAAAACTCTGCAGTGCATATAACTGCCAGTGTCCAAGAGGTCACCTTTTGTTCTCAAACGATCTTTCCACCAGGCTTCATTTTTCTTGAACTTGAAATGTTTTGAGATCAGTTAATCAAAATCTAAATCTGTACAATCTTTCAATCCCAGTCCTTACCTGCACTATGCACAACTGATTAATTTCTTCCATAAATGCCACTCTGTAAGAGCCAATTTTAAGGCCTCTTAGGGCAGTGAAAACGTACGTAACATCATCAGGACTAACAACCTATGAGCAAAAAATTATCACAGCCATAATAGAAGTAAAAATTTTGAGAAATATGAGAGGAAAATGTACCTTTTACTTTCTCATGTCTGAACAGAGTTTAGTCATTGCCAGTATTTGTGCAGGTGTGCAATGCAATCCAGAATTCCTATGAGGTAAGCCTCAGGTCTGCATGTCTTTCTTAAGCCTGACTCAAGATCTCACAACTTACTTGAATAAAGTTCATTTGGTTCTTCTGCCGAATGACAAGACAAAGTGGCTACTGAAACGCTCTTAATAGGGAATATCTTTGGTGTACCTAAGTCCTAACCTTCCCTGTACCTAGTGCTGCTATGCAATGGGAAAAGGGTCCACTGTGGCTGTGCTGGCTGCTGTAACATCCCAGCTACACAGGGAAGTTATAATCAAGAAGTGAGTAAGCTGGAGTGAGCCAGGCCTGCCCTGAGCACTGGAACAGATGGGGGAGAAGAGACTGAGGGAAACTAAAGCTTGTAGGACTCCATCAGGATGATAGTCCCCAAAGGATGCATCTGCAGAAGACTTTGGCTAGACATGTGTCACTGGATTTTAACACTTCCACTCACTAGAGATTCCACATACAATAAATGAGCTTGAAAATCAAGAAATGTCTATTTAGAGGAAAACTCTATGTATTTTACATATTATTTAATATCTGGTACAGTTCTTAGAATTATAAGTACAAGAGGAAAGGAGAAAGTCGTGAACAGATGCCTGACTTCTGCTTGCTGCATATGCCTAAATATTTGTCATGCAAACTTTTTTTTGGATTTCTAGAGCTTAAAAGAACTTC
The DNA here is from genome assembly GCA_024362935.1 of Setophaga petechia. Classification (NCBI taxonomy): domain Eukaryota; kingdom Metazoa; phylum Chordata; class Aves; order Passeriformes; family Parulidae; genus Setophaga; species Setophaga petechia. The sequence continues at coordinate 23,193,780 of JANCRA010000008.1, forward strand.
ATGCATCATACAATATTATATATATCAATTCACATTGCAAAATTCAGTGAAACATTTCTAGCAGCCAGAAAATTACATGGTGTTTTTTTGTCTTTTTGTACAAATGAATAAAAAATCCATATGTCAAATTCCGGTGGAAGATGTACTGGGGATAAATATCTATAGGTCTAATTTCCAAGTTCTGTGCTTTTTGGAATTCAACATGCCTCAATATCTAGAGCATAGCTGAAACACATGAACTTAAGGGGCACCAAATTTTCGCAAGACTGACAACAGTATTTTTCATTACCTGATTAAACTACAGGCATTGTTTTAAACTCTGCAAAACAACAATGCCAAGAGAAAGCACGTTTGAATTCCGCATTTTGTGCCAAGAGCGTTACATAATGAGATAAACATTGGTAATTGTGTTTAGTTCAATAACACTTTTAATTATAGTTGAGATCTCCTTTAAAGTATATGGATTTTACTGACACAAAGTAAACAGCTGAAAGCCAAATGAAGGCAATCTCATAGATTTCTACTGTCTAATTAAAGTACAGAAACATTGCTTAACCAATTCATGCATTTAGAAGAAAAAGGAAAAAGAAAACATCACCCTGCTTGCACATTTGATACACATTTTAATTATTGCAAGAACTTAGGTAATAAAGTACTACATCAAACCAAAACATCTTTAGCATGGGAATTTATCCTCTCTTTCTTGTTAAGCAGGGCAAACAAGTCATGAACTGTCTACAGCATTTGTGTACATAAAGACAGATAATCAAGGAAGTCCCATTATATCCTCTGAGGCCCTGGTTCAGCAATATACTAATTCCCATTGTTAAACTTTAATCATGTCAGCAGGTCCTACTAAACTTTAAAAAATCCACCTGAATACTTTTTTTTTAAAGTTGAATTAAGGTATAACTTCTGGCAACCAAGCTGCTGAAGACAGGCAGAATTCTCATCTTTTTATCCCGGTTCGAAATTTCATGTGGTTCTTTGAAATGGGGAAGAGATTCTGCAGCATTCCACATGCAGAATTGTCATGCCTGGCACCATACACATGTACCAGTCATTCCTTTAAAATGACAAATAGTTTCTAAAACTTTTATGAGCCCTTTACATGAAGGGGAAAAGTAATATCCAAGGTATTAATTATCAGTATGAATGTTCACAAAAGGCATTTTAAGTTCAACCCAAAAACTAGTTTTTGTTACCAGGTGAGAAGACATTTAATCCAGAATACCATCTGATTTGTCTCACCATCATGTGTCAGCAACAAAGAATATCAAATATCCAGAGTAAATTAAACATGATCAACCTCCTCTGGCTCTGCCTACACTAGGCTCTTTCTAAACTAGTAAATTAAATAGTTCCAATTCCTGCTTTTAAGAAAGACAATTGCTTTTAAAAGGTTACAGCAATCTCTGATTCTAGTTTGATGCATCTGAATGCTCCAAAACAATTCCCAGCACGTGCCAAAAAATAGTTCCATTAGCAGTTTAGTTAATGCTGTATATATTTGCATGCCTGTTCTGGTTCAGTTCCCCAGAACTAAGCTTGCAGTCTCATCCCCTTCGTTCCTCTTCGGCCTATGACTTGCATCACCCAATGCCACAGTAAGGAAAGTAACATTATTGAGGGCTGCAGAGGTCTCTAGACTTGACAAGAGAGTGAGTTATAATACACTTGCAGCAAAAAAACAACCAGGTGCGCCTCATAACCTGAAAGAGATTTAGCGGAGAGCTAGGGAGATTTGGGGGATAATAAATTCAGCCTAAGTAAAAAGGCAGCACATGTAGAGCTTATTAAATGGAAAAATTTATAAAAAAGGCAAAGCCTTATAAAGAGGTTTCTGCCTTGAAGCTGATTCTGTTCTAAACATCTGTGCCAGTCAGTTTTCACCATGTCCCAATCTTCAAGGCTGTAACTGAGCCATTAACTTTGAGGGCTTTGGTCAGTGTCTACTCTGTAAGCATTTTAAGATCCTTGCATGATGGCCTGTTACTTGTGCCTTCAGGGCAGTGGCTTTCAGTTACCAGTCTTTTTGGAAGGGCTCCATGCAGTGAATTGCTCTATCACGTCTTTGTCCTATTCAGGATGCCTTTGATGGATGCAGCCTGGGTCTTTCTGCTTGAATCAATATTTGCCCTAGCTCTGACAAAATTTCATCACTGCATTTTATCAGTGGAGCTTCAGTGCTGTTGAATGGAAACCCTTGCTATAGGTAATGATACCACGTAGCTGCTGGAGATAAAAAAATGTGATTTTTTTCTTTCTTACTGCTTTGCACATAATTGCTTGTAGACTGCTGTTCTGTTTCAAATATATGAGGGATAGGCAGGAGTGATCAAGAAAAAACTGCATTATGGCTTCTGTTGCACCATAAACATACAAACTACAGAAAAATGAATTCCATTAATTTAATATTGCCGGTTATAATGTCAAATACTGTCAGCAATTTTTAAGAATAATCTAAGAATTGTTTGAAGAGGGACTTAGAAAGACAGGATGGTTTTATACTGGATTCACAGGGGAGCTTTTAATCAGCTGTGCCACACTGAGAAATGTAAAACAACTTGGGAGATAGCAAATGAATGAGTAGTAAGCAAGGAATTAAGTTCAGTGAAACTGAAGATCTGTTAGAGAAAACTGAGATTCTCTGTGAAATAGTAGATGCTTATGATTTATTGGGCAAACTTTTGAGGAGCTAGTCCAAACACAGGACTAGTTTTATAAGTGTTCAGGATACTACTACAAACAGGAAAAAGCCTTTATTTCCAAAAAAGAATTTGCTGAAAGATAAACTACAGTGATCAGATGCCAAAGAAGCAGGAATGTGCATCTAGATAAATTTTGGTATCAGTAACTATTACAATAATCCATGACCTACTTCACAAGTAACTGTTATACCTTTCTGGGTACTCCCATCAGTCTTTTGTCAAAAGAGTAAAGTCAAGATTGGAGCCAAAATTTATCAGTCCAACTATTTTTTTTGTAATTCTGAAAATCACATCAAAATAAGTTATAAAAAATTAGCTGTGATCAGTGATTAATAATCATAAAGTGATTGATAATCCTGCATGTCATTATTGTACTCCATAAAACAAGATTGCAGAAGAGGACACAGGCCAAAAAGCGTAAGATGAGGAACTATTATTCTGCACCTTTTCATGGGTAAAAAATTGGTACTTTTTTTTCTTAATTTTTGTGGTTTTGGGGAGTTTTGTGTGTGCATGTGGGTGAGGATTTTGCTTGGGATTTATTGTTTTTTTGTGAGGTTTTCTGCTTGTTTGGGAGAGTTGTGAGTTTTGCTTAGGGGTTTGGAAGTTTTGGTTGTTTTATTCTGTAATTGAAGGAGTTGCTCTGGTATAGTGATTCAAATTAGGGAAAAAAGCCCCAAAAAATAGTGAGCACTACTGTAATTTGGAAACTAATAAATATTTCAAGAGCTCAATAGCTGCTTTAGCTGTTTTCAGGAACTTAATAATTTATGTTTAATTTATGCCACATGGAAGGCTTATAGTCAAAATCAGTTCTCAGTATTGTACATCTTCATCTGCAAGAAAGAAAAATGTGATATCTGGATTCTCATTTTATCTCAGTGTAAGTGAAAAAAAACCACAAAACCCCAAAACAAACCTGAAGATAAGCTTACAGCAGAGTCTTTTTAAACAAAAAAAAAAAAATTGAAATAACCCACCCTACTTAAAAATTGAAGTTGGACATTTTCCTTACTCCTGTAATCCAGACTGGTACATTGGGTTGCTTTGTCTTCAAGGATAACTTTTCTTTGGCAGTTTCCTGTGCCATGTCCAGAAAAGTGCAATGAAAACTTTAGGAAAAAACTTTGCAATCCAAAACAATAGTGTGAATGTTGAAACTAGACTGCAAGAACGAAGTACCACATGTGCCAATGTGAAGGAAAGGAAAATCTAGAAAAGCTTTTTCCCATGTTCCTTAAATCTTTTTATCCAATGCTAGAATCATGGAAATAAAAGAATATTCAGATCTTCAAGCTTGAATATGAGGAAACTGGTGAAATTCCTTGGAAAGAAAACCCACTGTTTTTCAAATGATATAAAAAACCAGTATGACTATTTCAGAAAAACCTCTGAGATTCATCCTAGATCTCAGTGGCAGAACAATTAGAAGAATTATAGGATGCATATAGAGAACCTCTTAGGAATCTTTTGTGTTCAGCGTGGATTTTAGGTTTTTACCCTCTTCTTTGACAGAGGAAAAAATATAATTTTAAATTCTACTACTAAACAAAAAACTTTGAAATAATGTGAAAGCTATTCAGCTGCAGGAGGGAGAATCCTAGAGGAATCCTGCTGTGTTGAGATAATTAGGACATTAATCAACTCCCTGGATAGAGTGAAACTGACATTCATAAATGCCTAATGCTGGTTCTCAATTCTTTCTGCTTCTAATGCTAATAAAGCTGTACCATGGTCATGCTCACGCCTCCTCCCCCCATTTGGCTGCCACCTACAGCGCCAGCATGCCCACAGCACAAAGACTGATGGGCACCAGAGGTTAAGCAAATGCGAGCCCTTGGAAAGACACGCTGAGGTTTGGAGCCTGAAGGATGGCGGAGGGCACAGCTCAGCTCCGGCAGACTCTGCCAGTGCTGGTGATGGATTGCTGTTTGCTGCTCTGCTAGCACTCCATGTCTAACCTCGCAGCTTCATCTGGAACTAGTTTGATTCAAATCCCTCTGCTGTCCCAAGATGCCCCATACTGTTTCAGGTCTTGGTCTTGGCAGAGGACAAACGATCTAGCTCCAGACAGCAGTGAAGCAGGTGTCCCGCTCCCACTGTGATCGCTTTCTAATGGGGACACGCTGTGCTTAACCCACAGGTGGCTCCTTTCAGGAAGAGTAATTAAGGACCATCTCCCTCCACCTTTTCCTATTAGGCACAACAGATTATTTATCTTAGGAGCCACACTCCCTCCCTCACAGACTTTTATTCTTTTTGCAGGCAGTACTGGTTTCACCTTGTGCATCATCATGAGTGTTAAAATCTGCAGTCCTAAAATTCAAGTTTTGTGTTATGAGCATATTCTCATTTGCAGCTTGATGGTTAAAGACATATCTGGTTTTAGTGTCTGCTTAGAATTACAGGATAATGTGGAAGGTGAGTGCATTAGTGGAAGGAAAGAGAAACCTGAACTGTGGGATTTATCACCAGAGAGAAGAAAGCAGAACTGGTCATCTCAGCCTGGGAATTTCCTGGGGAAGTGGTGCAGTGCACTGCTTTTCTCACCAAAAATGTCAATACACTCACTGACAGAATCACAGGTGACTAAAGAATAAGATCACGTGTCACAGATCTCACTTCCAAGTGTGAAAAAAGATACTGAGCATATTACAATCCTGTAGAGCAGTGCCCTGTGAGGCAAGGAAAGTGGTCTATTTGCAGCATGCTGAAACAAAGACCCTTGTGTAGGGGAGGTATGCTGTGAAAACTTGGAAGAAGAAAATGAAACAAGAGAGGAAAGTGAGTTCCTGAATACTCATAGAGAAACATGGAGTCATCTGAATGACTCCTGAGACATTCAGGTGGTGAAAGTAGTAGTGAGAAAGCCTTGCACTCTCTCCAAGAATAATCTAAAGGCCAGATTGTTTCCCAAACATTTTGGCACTACAATCTGCGCTCAATACAATATGTCAAGTATCTACAGTTTACTCTACTGTTTCAGTATAATCACCAGGGTTCATAATAGATCAGTTCTTCTATGGCAAGAGATTGAAAACCCATTATTATGTACTCTCTACTCTGATGGAAATTAGGCACTGACAGCAGCCAAAGGTAGCTAACAGTTTCCTGGATAGAATAAATGTGTGCAGCCAGTATGCAATGTTTTCCTTATTCTCCACTACTGTGAAAAAAGATCTACTGCAGACTTAGGGAACTGAACTGCTGCTGACTGTTGCTGTCTAACAGTTGGAAATCCCCTTTGAGTTCTTTTATAGCCTGCAGTTTGAGAAACACTGATCTATAGGACCTAACTAGAGGCTGCCATAGAGCGGTTAATGACAGGGGAAGAGGGAGCATTTAAGTGCACTTCATTTAACTCAGCTGAAGGCTCAACTGCAATGAATAATCACACACACCTAGGCTGAATAGCAGCACCTATTGCAAACTCTAGTCAAAATCGGATTTTTAAAGACTTTTTTTCTAATGATGGATGAAAGTTTTGAATAATACAGAGAGACATGGTGACTATTAAACAGTTGTGGAGTTTTCCATTTTCCACGCATAAGATGTAGAAACTATATTGGTACCCTCTCAGCTCTTATTTCAGTGACTAATGCTCCACTATTTCCCACCTGTCAGATCCCATCAAAAGGAATGCAAACAATTAAATTAAACCAAAAATTCTTCTACGTCTTTGCTTCCCCAGAACACTGAAAATCTCATCACATTACCATCAGAGTGATGCAAAACTATTACTATCTACATAAGAGATTGTGGTCCCTTCCATACTTATTATTGAGATCTGCTTCCCCAAACTGCTGGGAAATTATCTTATTGCTAATAGGTCTTTCAATTTTAAAAACTCTGCCAACCTTGAAATATGTAGTTTAACTTATTTCCATAACTGCATCCCTCTTATTGAGAAAATGGGCTTACTGATATAAGCTCTATCAGACACTAAAGTACAATATGCAGTAGAGTGCATGATGAGAATGTGTGAAACTTATCCACAGTCATTCTCTAAGGCATTAATGATCTTCAAAACAGGCTTACCAAGGAGTTGTCTGATCAAGTTCGTTGGTTTTATACATACTTTTGCTTGCACCTTAGACTAGGCACTTGAGTATGTATTGTAACTCTGTGTCAAACTGTCTAATTACAAAGAGTCCAGCTAATTTTAGGATTAATTAACTTTAAATAGGTCATTGCTTCTTAAGTTTTAAGATACGCACTGCTTTAAGTTGGTAAATTCTAAGACCAACTCCAGTTCGAAGCTAAATGTACTTTTTTCTAAGTACATTTTCTGTTGTTAATTACAACTTTTCTCTGAAGCCAACTGGCTTTGAATACTTTGAAAACTTTTCTAATTGCAGAAATAAAGTTAGTCATTAGTAATTTACATTTACATTTGCTTTATTCACCTATATGTACTCCAGAGCAAAATAGTCTTTGGCATATTCTTATTTGTGGTTACACATGATTAAGTCCTTTAATTTGTCATCAAATGTTAGAGGCTGTACTCCTCCAGTCATTACAGCTGTTCTTGAGTAGATCTGTTTCAGACTGATTTACTCATTCTTGAAGGTGTTGTGAACATATCAGTACAACATAATCAGTGTTTGTAGAAGGTGTGTGTAGTAAGTTTCTTTTTCGGAAACTCTGCATTTACCTTTTCTCGTATCCTGAAAAAATCTCATAAAGATCTCTTAAACAGATAGCACAAATACTTTATCCTAAATTTTTCCAAAATTAAAAATGTTTGGTTTACAGTCCCTCCCTGTGCTTTTTCCTGTTTCCTTATAAAGAAGTGAAAAACATGGAAGTGTGACTGAAGGACAGTTTCAACCATATATTTCACTGCACATCCTCCAGGTCCTCTCTTTGTTTAATGTATCTTAAAATATTGTACTGCTATCTTTTAAAGTACTTACTGTTTTTTCAAAGGATTTTAACAATAACAGTTAGGGTGATAGACAAATAGAAACCAATTAGAATTCTGTGGGGGCAAATTAATGGTGTGAAGTTTTTCAATAATGAATATAACCGAAAAAGCATATAACAGGTTGCCTTAAACATGACAGAGACTGTTTATGTTAATGAAGTAACAACAGACATTAATTTTTTTGAGGTATGAATTTGTCAGTACAATGACAACAATATCACATTATGCAAACATGGAACATTTTAACAGGCATACAGGTAGAAGCTCTCTAATGATAATTCTTTTAGATACCGTAATGCTTCACTAATCCCTGAAGTGATACATATGTGATGTTAGACAGTGCATTGAAGTTTCTCCATTACACATTACAAGCAAAGTGATTATCACATATTTTAGATTACTTCAGAAGTCAAGTTGTTTTTTTTAAATTCTGCTCTCTTTCAGAATTTTTATGCATCTGCTAATGCTTGGGATTGATGGCATCTAGCAATACATACTGGATATTTAACTGTCTGCTCCCTAGGTATTGAAACATTGCATTTTCCCCCGTCATAGTTGTTGTCTCAGTGGCACTCTTAGTTTTGGCATTTACTCTGGGTATGCCTCCATTAATGTATAAATGTAACTACACCTGATGACATGCAGTGTGGTAAGTCAGAGTTTTTACTTCTGGAGCTTTTTCAGACTTTGCAGTCTTCTTTTTTGGTTGCCTTGAAATTTTTGTACCACTTGAATAAACACACTAAATTAGTCACACATTTACCAATTTTTTTTGCTGAATTAATTAAAGTTGAACTCTCAGTGGTTTGATACACATTCATTTGCCAAGTGGATGGCTGAGCAGGCACCTCTGCAGAAAATAACATAATACCACCCACACAACAATCATCTTGAGATAACTTCATGTAAGTCAGTGGGTTCCAGCCTAGAAAGACTAACTACAAGTATCCTTCTCTGCTGCCTGATGAGGAGCACAGCAGGATGGTTGAAACTTGCATGCAGCAGATACTGTGAGGCACTCTTGCTGTGAGCTTCGGCACAGTGCAGCCCATCCCACAGCTCTACAAGAGGGATAGACATCCTCAGCACCATAATCTAAAGGTCTCAGTTGTCAGTATTTTACAGTGCCATTAGTATAAGAGATGCTGTTTTAGCTGATCAAGACGACAGCAAAAGAAACACAGGGGCAGCAGAAACTGTTGCTAATGGTCACATATTATATAAGTATATAGCAAAATAGAAGCTGTGTTTTAGTAATTTGCGCTGGTGATAAATGTGCTTGTTTACTGATTTTCACAAAAAAAATAAAAAATCCTTTGAACAATCCCCTGGGTATGCACTCTTCTTTTTTGTTGGATAGTATGGAGCTTGTCAGAAATTACTTTTGTCTTTCTATTATGGAGAAGCCTGTTGTCATTTGATATTATGTATTGACGTGGTTATTCACTTTAGGTCCTACATACCAATGTCCAATGTATGACAAATCTTAACAGGATAAGTGTATTTGGAAACATAATAAAACCATCTTAGTTTCAGGTCACTTTCGTAGAAGCATAACAAAATTTCATAGCGAAAAAATGTTTAATTTCAACAAGAGCATGAGATACATAAAAATCTTATCAGCAAAAGATACTTTACATCCATTGAAAAAGAAAGTTTAAAAGTTAAACAACTTAGGTTGCAAACATGCATGTATTAGCCTGTGTTGAAGTGTGTACTTATTGCTGAACATGCTATCATAAAAATGTTACACAGATTCTGTGCAGATGCAATTAGAGTTCTCTTCTACATTGGTCTCTATGCAGAATGCAGGAAGTCGCTGGTATTTGTGGCACCAACCTACACAGAAGACACTCATTCCTGGATCATATGCATTTTATGGAGCCTCTCTACTCCTTAAGACAGAAGAAGTTGTCGATTACAGAATAATTGGTATTGAAGTGTAATATTCTTCTGCAGAACAGCAATCAGGACCCTTAGAAGGATCTACAGTAAACCAAGTATCACTCATTCCCTTTTACAGATTTAAGAGGTAAAGGGAACCAGCATGACCTAGTACGAATAGTACTGATTACAGGTCCCAAATGCTGAAACAATTTTATCTTGCAGATAGTCTCCTTTCATAATTTAAAAAGGCAGTTATCCACTTAGATTGCAGTTGTAGCTGATATCTGTGTCTTTCTTCTTCATTTGAGAAGCTAGCAAACCAGGGCAGAGTATTAAGCCAGGCAACAAATTATGAGACAATGTGTGGAAGGAAGTAGTCTCTCCTTGTCAGTTGGCAACATCACTGTTATCTTATATCTCTGTACCTCTGCTGGAAGGGTGTCTACAGGACAGCAGATTACAGGACAGACTGAGTTTGGCTGGAGATGTAGTCATAATTCCATCTCAAGAAGTTCTCTCTAGTTTCTGGTTACCAAATGGAAGAGCTCAAAGCATCCCAAAAATAGTAAAGTGATCCTAAACCCAAGTTAAAGTTCTCAGTTGTGAATGAGGACCCCAACACCATATAGCACATTTGTACCAAAGAGCAGAATTTGCTCAAGGCTTCTATCTCTACACATGGAGAGGTCAGAGGATGCATTAGGTTGTCAGCTCAGCTTTAAGTAATGATGGGCAAAAAATGTTAATCACCACGCTGGTGCTGCTAAGTCCTAGTGATGAGTGTCTACATAGCACATACTCATTTCAAGGATTAGGCTTGAAGTGGAATAACCCATTATGAAATAAACTGAAAACTGTGAAGCAACAGGTCAGCAAGCAAGGCCGAGTGCTCTCTCAGATGCATGGGGAGAAAATGCAAAGTGCTTGCTAAAATGTGTAGCTGCAGCCCTAGCTGTACTGAGAGAAAGGATCATAGGAATATTGTTAAACCAGTATAAGGGACATTTGAAAAATGGCTCAGTTTTCTGGTACAACCTACATTCCTCTAAGAGGGAAATGCATCAGGAGCTTATGACATCCTGGGTACTGTGACTGCTAGCAGAAGATAATAGAGTGAGGAAAAATTGTAGCTTAAGTACTTGTTCTTAATGAGCATAGTCTGGGTCGAGAGTTCACTTCCTTGCAGAGTGAAAAGGCAGAATTAAATTGCCTTGATATCATTGGATTTGATAGAACATAATGTCATTCCAAAAATGTGCAGTGAGATAACCAAATGCACATTTCCCTTACATCCATCCTTAAGCAGATAATGCTTGGCTGAACAACCCATGTGACCTGTGACCTGAGCAGACCAGGGCTTATCCCTCCAGCAGAGGGTTGACAGAACCTCTCAGGACTCAAATGGGCATTCAGACCTTTTAAGAGATCTGATTCATATAGGAAGATGAGGTTGCTAGCATCCCTCATTTTTTCATTTTTCCAGAAAATATGGGTGTCATGACATCAGAAAATAAAGCTATCAATGAAATGATTAAATCTCCCTTGATGGCTCCCAAGCCTTGTGTGACCACAGAGCAGGAATGCTTTTAGTATGTACACTGTAAGTTCAGAGGGCAAGAATGAAAACCTTGCAAATGGGTCCAGACATCTGGCATCAGGATGCAAGTTTGTGTGACTCAGTGCTCCCAAGGGGTACCTTTTGCAAGAGGGAGAACTGACAGCCTGAGAGACCTCAATTGCCACTTTTCCAGCAGTAGGTTGCTGTAGCCCAGAGAGACTGATGACTGACAGAAGTCAGAACTGGTGCACAAAAAAGGCTGCAGAGCATTATTATCACAGTTCCCATGACAGGCTCTGGTGTCTGGAACATGATGAGCTAATGACACTGGGGAAGCATTAGCTCTTGGCAGAGAGCTCTCGACCACAGTGCTTCAGAAAAAAATGGTGCTCACATGAAATTGTTTATAACTGCCTTATGGGACAATCCATAGGTCCTACAGGACTATGCTGTCTCTGGAGTCCAGAACAGTATTATTTGACTGCTGTGTTACACAACCTCAGCATAACTGGAGAAGGTGAAACCTCCCAGAGGTTGAAGTTCTGATGGGCAGAAATCTATATGAATGCTTCAATATTGCTTTAATTTTGCAAGCTGTGCATAGTGAATGCATGGTTTCTCCTGAAACATAGTCTTTAATACTGAATTATCAAGCTGCATTCAGTAAAGGAATTCAGAGACAAGGAACTTGGTTGAACTGGAACAAAATAAACCTTCACAGTGAAGATTTTAATTTATCTTTTTAGACATCTTTGTTTATGAATTACTCAGCTCAATTAAAAAAAAATGTGCTGGGGAGCAGGGGAGGATTGCTTATGTATTCTGTTTACAGCTTTTTTATTAAACTAGTATTTTATTAGTTTTACAATCCCGTTTCTCAAAAGTGTAACCTATGTAATCTAGGAAGTGCATTCATCAATTCCCCATACCACCTAATGAACAATACATTTAAAGACAGCAGAGAGCAAAACTCAAAGGCTGTGAGTACTCCAAAAACCCTGTAGCCATTCCAGTCTGAATGTTGGGTGTACAGATGGGTTTTTTCAAAAAAGAAATTATTGTATGTTCACCAGATCCATCCTGCCAAGTTGACAAAATTTTAGTTTTAGTCAATGACTGGCATGATTCTGCTCCAATGGCCACTCAACATCTTCGTGTCAAGGCTGTCAATCTGCCTAATGTGATAATGGCAAAATTTTAGAAACAGGTTTTCTACCACTCTCATAAAATTAAATGCATTTAATTTCTCAAATAGCTATAAATCTTATTTGAAATGAGTTTTTTCATCTTAACACCAGTTCTAGTCATGGAAGTAGTGCATTAGCTGAGATAATCCCACGCTGAATACACAGCTGGGTGTAGAGCTACTAAGAGTCTCTTTGCCCTCAGGAGTATAAATTTCTTCGTGACAGATTTACACAGAAAAAAACTCCAGAAATGATTGCTGAGAATTGTACACAGATGTTGAGTAATTTAACTAGTCTTACTATCTTCAAAAGATAACTTAATAGTGATATACAGTCTTTAAACAGGAGGCAAATACTGTGATTTTGTCAAGGCAACCATGCATTACTCTTCATATGGGACTTCCAGCACAAAGGATTTCAGAAGTAAATTGTTTAGTCCTTAATGAGACAGCAGTTTCAAAGTGTTTTCAAGTCCCTTGCAAAAAATAAAGCCTACAGAGGTAGCAAAAGGTATTTGCTAATCAAGCAAATACATGAATGGCCAAAGAGACGCATAATGTTGCTGACTTGTGTCTGGCCAACTCTCAAACACAGATCTTTAGAGCTGTAGTGAAAAGACTTGTACTGTCAAGGGATACCATCTTCTTATTAAAGAGTGGAGCTAGCTAATTCTGGGGCTCAGAGAAACCAAAAGAAGGCTTACTTTTTGTGCTTACTATACTTTTTATTAGGTCTTGAGTAAGACTGGTATTATGTAAAAGATGAGAGCAAAAATCTATTTGTCTTTGGGAGGGATTATTCAGAATTGTAACAGAGCCAGTTCAGATGAGGACACTTTTCCTGTTTTTATTCTGTCCTTAACACCAGGGCTCATTCCCATATGAAGATTTTGTAAAAGATATCTAAAGATCCCTCTGGAAGAGTGGTGTCTACCTGCTGTCCTTGAATACACCTGTAATGGCCTATTGCCTTGCCATTTAGGTAAAACAAATTGCACATAAAAATTTTATTTCATCATTTACAAGTTTGCACTTCCTGTCTAATCTTAACAAATCAAAATTGAACAGATTTTGCCATGAGACAACCTGACATTTCTGTTAAAGGGAGTTGCTACCTGTTTGATCTGGAATGATCATGGCCCTTACTTAGTTGAGGGTCCCAGTGGAATAAAATCTCTGGTTCACAAAACTTTAGTAGGGAATTCAGCTGGCCACAGAAGGCACCATGATTATGACATGTTTTAAAGTTTGCCATCGTGTAAACTTTTCATACTTGAGACATAATATGGGCAGCAAAAGAAGGACTTTGAGACCTAGAGGGAGTTTGGGCAGTCAGTGATCAAAACTACGTTAAAGCAAGATAGAAATACACATGGGGATATAGACAGTATGGTTGTATTTTAAAAATCTTGATCAGATATTATGCCTTGGCAGGGAAGTGTTAATGCAGGCAAAAAGCCACCCAGGAATCAGTGAAACTGTATCTGCACTGGAAAAAGATTCTTTTTCCTGAGGAAAGTATATTTCACTTGTTTCACAGATAAACTATATTTCTCTTATATCAATACAGCTGAAAATAATCCTACTTGCATTTTTTCTTAACAAGAGAAAAGCAACAAAATCAATTAAAATGTGTGAAATAACTAGATTACCTATGTAAGCAAGTAAATCAAGAATCTTGCTTGTAAGATATTTCCATTATATAATACTTCTCAGCAAACACTTAGTGATTACTTTGCCTCATAAGCTGACTTTCGCTGTTCAAGAAATGCCACTACAAGGTAGCACTATACAGTACTATAAAAAAGCTTAAGAGATAGATATAAATATTATCATAACTTCTTTTCAGATGATTTTAGGATGCAATAATTTTGAGATTAGGTCTGTCACATTAGTTTTATGGCTTGAAAAATGTTTTTATTAAAATTCTACTATCAGATCAGTGACCCATAAACTTCCTTCAGTCAGAATAACGTAAGAAATGCCTTTCAAAATAAAGTTTGTGACATGTTTTGCCTTTAATGCAGAGCAACTGCAACTTTCTTTGTTCACTTCTATTGAACAAATTCACACTATTGAACAAATTATTCTTTGTTCAATAATAATTTTATATAATCTGTTAGATGAGTATCTCCATAACTTTAAATAGCTCTTATTTGTGTGTATGTCATATACTTTAAATGTACTTTTTTTTAACCTAGGTATTTTGAATCCTTTGATGTGGAATTATTAAACTTCTAGCATTACAAAAAAACTTTCAGAATTGAGGTTTCTCATTAATTTTACAGTATTTCTCTTTTGGCCTGTGCTTTAGCTTTTTCTCTAAGAGGTGACTGTGGGCTTCTGAAATAATGTAATACAAAATAGGCAAAAACCAAAAACTTGATTATGGATGCTTGGTTGAGTACATATATTTGTTTCACAGTGGCACACACACTACAGGCAGAAACTGTGTATTTGATATTCTTTAATTCCAGTATATATTACAGATTACACTGACAACTTTGACGAAATCTTGGCATGAGGAAGTCCCACTGAAATTAATAGAAATTCTAGATATTTATTAAGTAGGGGTCTAACAGCAGCATGTAAAAGGGCAGAGATTAAAGGGGAAAATTGATGCAAACTGAATGAAAAGTGAAGACAAAACAGCAGTTTAAAAATGATGCTCTGAACAACTGAAACACACCTTCCAAAACAGGATATCTAAATTTAAAGAAAAAAGACCCTTTACAGAATGCTACTGATGTTGGTTCTAAGTATAAGTAAATGCGTCCTCCACTTTAATGGGAAATGAACACACTTCCCATCCCCTTAAGTACAAGAAAAGGGAAAAAGTCACTTGTTTGTTTTAAAGAAATATTGACTAAAATGAAGTGGCAATAATTTTTCACTCAAATTAACCACTAACCATCAGGTTGACTGAACAACAGATAAGAACAGATCATAACTTTAATTGATCTTCTTCCATGTATATATATCCTTCAGTGAGGCATTTATTCTTAATATGGTCCATATGTGCAGGCTGAATTTAGTCTGTGAGGAAAAGTAGCACCAAGAAAATTAATTTCTGTAGGATGCTGGGAAGGGTTTCCATGACTCTCCAAACATCTTTTTTTCAACACAATATTAGCAGATGCAGGGTACTCAAGGAAGTTTTCCCAGCTTTCCTAAGAGCAGCTTTGGATTTTACTTTCAGCTTGAATAGAAGCAAATAGTTTCTCTGGAATTGCAAATCAAATATTCTTTTTGCCATACCAGTTTTATCATGGAAAAAACATACCATAAGACTAAAAAGTCATAGTGTATGTTGAACACAGATTATGAATATCTATTCTACTAAATCAAATGTGAAAATAACCTTGTAGCAACTTTGGAAGTTAATATAGGTAGCAGGCAACTCAGAATAAGAACACAGATAATTTTGTGAAAGAGAAGAGTAGCTGCAATTGAGATGGTAGCCATAGTTTATGCTGCAAAAGAAACTTCCCACCTCTTAAAATTCTCAGATTTTTTCGTCTTTAATTTCTTTTTTCTCTGGAAAATATTGATCTTCTCAGCTATCTCTAGGGTTCATGCAAGGTAACATAGAATGGTTCAAGATTACACTCAGAGTAACTTTATATGCGATGAATGTTTTTAAGCAAACATGTAACTAAGCAGAAGTGATGGTGCAGTGTCTAATTTCAGCACAAGAAAGTTCTATGAAGCTCAAAATTTAAATAACACCTCCTACACCCTACCAACAGCATCCTTGCTCAATGTAATTTGAGTCTCTTTTTAATCAGGACTATGACAGGAACCAGGAAGCT
The DNA here is from genome assembly GCA_024362935.1 of Setophaga petechia. Lineage (NCBI taxonomy): Eukaryota > Metazoa > Chordata > Aves > Passeriformes > Parulidae > Setophaga > Setophaga petechia. The sequence continues at coordinate 23,209,861 of JANCRA010000008.1, forward strand.
CACAGTCCTGTTGTCTGACTCAGAAGTGCACAGATGTTTTCAGAATGGGAAGCTAAAATTAGGACCATTTACTTCATTAAGCAGTGGCATCACATAATGAGTAGAGAATCTCTTTATTCTTGAAAAAATCAAGGGATCCCACTGCCCAGCTCCTTTCCTTTACCCTCCACCATTTTAGGCAACTTGGAATAGTCTGAAGTAAGTGTCAGAGCATCTTATCTGAGAGAATAAGTCAATGGGTCCTTATGGATCTCAACCACAAAAGAGGTTGAGATCAATATACACCGTAAAAAGTTGTCGATATAGGTCCCCATTCCTAATTCCTCCCTTTGAGAAAGGCAACCAATGCTCGCACTATTTTGATATGAAGGGCACTATTAAGAAGTTAAGTCTTTCTTGTCTGGGCATTCTTTAATCAGTATTAGCAGAAAAAAGTTGTTCTCCTTTGACAGCAAAAGACATTTGCAGGTAGCCTGAGAAAGAATTTTTTTTTTCCCTTGTGTGTCTTCACCAGTGCAAGGTTGCTTAAAAGATATTGCCAAACAATTCCAACCGCACCCAAATTTGTATTCTTCCAAATTAACATCCCACAGCTGTTTAATCTTTCTCTGTTATCCCATTTTGTTATTTATCTGATATTTATATTTGCCCCACTATCCTCCTCATTGATCAGCAATTTTCTTGAGCTGATTTTAAATATTTTGTTATCTACAATGCTTCTTATTAATTTTCTTATATAGATATCACCCTAATAAATTATTTTACTCTACGCTAGTGATTAGCACTGACACTGCCAAGTATATATCCTGCGTTGTTTCCCTGTGGTCAGAGCCCTCGACATTTCACCTGGTGGTCTTCTAAAATCGTATTGGATTGAGTCTACCATATTGCATGATAAAAAAAAAAAAAAGATATAAAGGCAGCTTTTCCATCTCTTAATAAAAATCACTTTTATAGCATAGCGCTTGTGTCTAGTGAGGCCTTGGGTGTAGCCAGGCAGACACAAAGCTTGAAGGATACCCTGAGAAACAACAACCTCATAGTTCAAAATGACATAGCAAAATCTATTTTAGTAAACAGAAATATCCCTGAAATGTGAACTGGACCTGAGGATTTTAGGGAAAATACTAGCTGTATTGGAACAAGTTTTGCCAGAGGAAAAACTTCCTAGAATATTCATGTTCTATTCTTAAGAAATGTCCCTGGTAATGCTTAATTTACTAGAATAGACACAGACACAAGAGGGGCTTTAATAATTAAACTTGTTTTCCTCTAGCTTTCCCTCTGGTACTTTCTTTTCCATGATTTCCCTTCAGTAAAATAAAGATTTGGAGTGTAGAATGACTGTGGAAAGCATGATCTCAGTAAAGTAAAAGCAAAGGAATGGACGAGCTTTCATACTAGACCTTGCTGTTGGAATAGTCCTCTGTTTATCAGGGAAACAAAAAAGTGGAATAGCTTGTATGGGCATAGAACAGTGGAGTGCTCACTTCAAGTGTTGTGTGATGTTTTGGGTGCTAGAATTTAAGAAAGGTATAAAGCTGTTAGAGAGTTTCCAAAGAAAGGCCACGAGGATTGTAAAGGGTTTAGAGCTGAAGTCATATGAGGAGCAGCTGAGGGCACTTCATCTGTTCAGGGTGGAGAAGAGGAGACTGAGGGGAGACCTCATAGCAATCTACATCTTAGTCATTAGAGGGAATGGAGGTGCAGACACTGATCTTTTCTCTGGTGACAGGACCAGGAGGAATAACATGAAGCTGTATCAGGGCAGATTTAGCTTAGATATTAGGAAAAGGTTCTTTACTCAGAGGGTGATTGGCTGCTGGAACAGGCTCCTTAGAGAAGTGGTAACAGCACCAGCCTGGCAGTGTACAAGAAGCATTTGGACAATGCTCGCAGGCACAGTTTTGGGGTGGTCCTGTGCCAGGCCAGTAGCTGGACTTCATGACCCTTGTGGGTCCCTTCCAACTCGGGATATTCTGTGATTCTGTGATCAAGATAATAGCAATGTACTGTGTAAAAAAGATGTAGTCAGGGAATTTTCAAATGTCTCAAAAAATAAAATGCTTTCTCAACCCTAGCAGAGGCACAAAAACCTCACCAGAATCTGCTTTCAAATCATGATTTTCTTCAATTGCTGCTATCTTCTACAAGTCATCTTTTGACATAGTGCTTTATCTCTTAGGTTTTCATAAAGCATGGATTGACCACATATAGCAAATAAACCTTGAGAAATCTGTGACTTTCATTACATAGCACAAATAGCAGTAACAATATTAACAAAACATTCATGGATGTAAAAAGAGGAAACATTCCCTTTCCTCTACTGACCACTGTGAAACAGAAAAGGATTCAGAGCTCTGTTGCAGTTGCCACCATTTATAGGAGTGTTATTTTACTTCAGATGTAAAGACAGTACTCGCCTTTTATTTCTAGTATGATAAACACACTTTTCACTTAGGACAGTTATTGAGACTAAGATATTGCTTTCTATTTTCCTTGTAAAACACAATTTTCCATTTGCAGGTACTTGATCACTTTACAAAGCCATGATCTTGGACAGTAACATCGCCAATATTTCTGCATCTGGACAAAATGGTTTTTCAATTGCACTAATAGAGCTGCTGCCCATTTTGTGAAGCTCCTATTCGTTATCAGTGATGGAAGCAATGATCCAGGTGATGAGAAGGAAGTTATTGTAACAGCTAGGGACTGACAGAAATATTCTAACAGAATAATTCTAGTAACTATATTTTCATATTTCTGAGCAGGTCAAAACTAGCGAAGGTGGTGTAGCTATAGTCTATTATATTCAGTGGTGGTTTGTACAGAAAAAAAATCTGTACTCTCTACTGTAAATCAAATAAAATCATGCAGCTAGCTTTGGTTGTTGTTGTTACTTAGCAGATCACAGTCAATTGCACTGACTAAAGTATTTAGTCTAAAGTCTTAAGACTAAAGTCTTATTGAAAAGGAAATAAAAATTTCAAGAGGAATGACTCTAAGGTGATGATATTTTTTTATTTTTACTGTCTCTGCTTCTCAAGCAAGCTTCAACAAGCACATTATGAAGGTGTTGTGTAAACAAAGTGTGAAATCTTCCCACAAGATGTCAAGTATTTTCCTGAGTCAATTTGCAAATTCTATGATGTATAGCATTTAGAAAAAGTTTCTGCCTCATAGGCATATATTTTATATTAAAATGTTGCCTGAGAAATGGAAATTAGAAGTTTCAATCAAGTTTAGAACTAATTCAAATTTACCAGCATTTTTATGTGTATATCATCAAATGAGAATACTGCAGACTCTTGTTTAGATCAAAGCTCCCCTAAAGGCTTACCCAGCTGCAAAACCAGTCTCAGCACAAGTCGTGTTCAGAATATGGCAAAAATATTTCACCTAGCTTCTAATATTTGCATGACTATTAGTTTGATTCTGATTGATGCAGGGAAATGACTGATTTTTTTTTCCAAGAGGCCTAAAATTCCTGCACTGTTTTATCATATTTTACAGTTCAAACTCTAAGGGAAGTATGGCACAATTTTTGCCAAAAAGAAGTGATTCTTATTTTCTCTTCACCTTGACAAGGTTCTTGCTTGAAAAGATGTTTCAGGTGGCAACAATTCCACATACTGTGCACTAAGCAGATCTGAAAAATAATACTTTAGCCATGCTAAATATCTTTCACATTAGATATTTTTGTTTTTCTCGACATCAGATCTTCAAACTGAAGAGAACTCCTACATCATATGATCAGAATGGAAAAGTAGCTTTCAGAATTTTTTCCACAGTACTGTTAAATGTTGTGCTCAGAGTTCACAAAACACCTTTTCAGTTGATATTTTCTTCTTAAACCTTCCAATAAAATTCTAAATGCAAGAAATTTCTGATAGTCAAAACACACATCTTGAAAGGTGCTCCAATTTCTCTACTGCCAGGTCACCCAATTTATTCTTGCCAAAAGATAGAACAACATTTTTGTAAAGCATGCTAAATGAGACAGTACATGTACCATAACATTTCCAGAATTTGTTCTTTAATCAGTATCTCTTCAGCACCTAGCACAACTTCAACAGTGTTCTCTGCAGTTAACATCCACTTTGCTTCCTTCACAGGAGAATCAGTTTCCTCATCTATATCAGTAGTTTGAGTCCTTTGATATGAATTCAAATCATCTCCATTTGTCTCACACTACTTCAGATCTCGGTACCTTTACTTTATGCACTTGAATTTCTTCACAGGAAACCAAGTCTGAAAATAACAATGTGAACCCACTTCCACTGAATCAAAACTTAATGTGGGTGTGAAGTACCAGAAATCCTTTGTTGGGCACAGAGCAGGCATGAGCTATTTGACAGTAATGGCACCCACAGGAGCTACTAGAGCAAACCTTTCAGCTGATCTATGGACTGTACAAATAAGTGCTGAGAGTAGCTTTCCATTTAGCCTCCAGTGCAAACATCTACAAATTCACTTCTTGGACAATCCTGACCTTACATCTGCTTGTATCTCTGTAGATATTTTGCATCTTTAAATCATATTCCTGTTTTACTTTGCCTTCTCTGCATTGTATTTTCATGTAGTGTTTTAATTTTTCTATATATATTATCTTTATATTTCACCTTTCCTTTTCTTTTTCTATGAACTCAAGGAGCTAGTCCCAGCCACTAGACTAATACTTACTAGCTACTAGCAGCACCCTTGGCAGATGCAACTTTGTTGTCCATAGAAATGTGTGGAGAGCTATTTTTTATCTCAAAAAGCAGTCCTTGGGAAACAGGTTATTTCCTCCTTGCTATTAGACTTTTCAGAATCAGCTAAAACTTTTGAATTCAAGCAAAATAAAAGCTTGGTTTGAAAATGCAAGATAATCCTCAGACAGAAGAAATGTGACTGATTGTTCTCTGATTTGCTAGCCCAGGAGCTAACATAACACAAACACACGAGACACAATCCAGATATATTAACCCCCACCCCTGCACAGAGACTACTTTTATTCATGTTATTGCAAAATAGCAGCAGGTTTTTTTTTTCTGGGGTTGGTCGTCCAGTAACATTAAGAAATTTTGTGACTGGTTTGAGTAGTGTGATAATCACTTCATTAACACTTTAACATTTTAAAATTATTCACATCCAGTCTCTCTAAGTTTCATTTATCTTGCATTTCACATCAAAAAATATTCTTTTTGCATGTTTTTGTCTAAATTTCACTTTTCTGTTATCTATAAACAATTAATTTACCTGTGTTTAAATAAACAGTAGCTAAATATGTAGCCAGCACACTTTTTAGTGATTTTGTCTGTAAGTATTGCCCTATAGGTTTTCCAGCTCTCTCATTTCAGAAATTTCCTTTCTTATAACTATACAGAGATTACAAAAATTTGTGCAAAGATTACAAAGATTTGTGCAAATCCACAGTACATTTTAAAAGCTGATGTGAATAGGACTTGAGCGCTCATTGGTATTCTCCACATGGAGAACATTTGTAACAACACAACCATAGGAACCTTTTCTGTGACCAAAATAGTTTACAGGATTTGAAGGGAAATTATGCTCCAAAAAGAGTGAAATTTCAGCATTTCTTCTAAAGAAAACTAATAATCACATAGGTTTCAAATTCTGGAAAATACTTAATTCAGAAGCTTTAAAGAGAATATTGAGTTCCTCCAGGTTAAGTATTATCATAAGTATCATTAGATACTGAAATTCAATGTTATCACCTGTATACTTCAGAAAAAAAAAAAAACATGATTGCATTTTAAATGAACAATATAAAATTATTTAAACCTGATGAAGAATACAAAACTTAAATTAACACCAAAGTCTGTATTTAGAGGAAGGATTTAGAATTTTATTCCCTCCGTAGCATTTAAAGCATATTTTTCATTCTTTCACCATTTGCAAAAACATATCTAGCTTCTGAACATCCTTCTAATAAATGGGGTTCATAAGAAAATTTTATGCATATCATTATAAATTTAAACTAAAATAATTTAAAAGATTATTCACATGTATTGATTCCTGTGTCATGGCTGAAATGACATTACAAAACTTATGCTGTTTGCCTTTTTTTTTTATTTCATTGTCCTTCCAGACACAGTTTAGACTTCCATTTTTATTTTATAAGCACTATTAAATATGAGTTCAAGAATATTTTTTCACATATTTTCTTGATACTCACCTACAGAAAGCGGTCTTATTTTGTAAAACTGGCTTTTAAATTAGGTCATCATCACGGAAGAAACTCTTCCACCTGAAGTGGGTTTAGGCTTGTCATAGAATGATTTCAGCCACTAGTTCTTACATTTTTCAGTATGATACCAATTGACAGTGTTTGTCAGCTGTGTCCTTGCCTTTCAGCCTTGATAATATCATGTTGTACCAGTGAAATTTTTTTTCTTTCCAAAAATAGAGACTCTCTGAAATGCAAAATCTGCTTACTTTTATATCTTACTGTATCTTACTGTTGCAGCTCTTGATAAATTTTTTGCTCTTTTTTTCACTGCATATATTAACTTCTTACATCTTTCAGGATAAAAGTATTGAATTCTTTAGGAAACCACCAAGACAATAAGCTGTTTTCAGTGCATTGTTGCTGTATTTTTATTCATATGTGAAAAATTACTGATAGAAACATAAGCACCAATTTAACACTGTACATTGCTATATCCTTAAAACTAAACTTTTTTGAAGAAGATGGTTTCTGGCATTAAAGTACAGCATTATAAACTGTCATCACTCCTATCTGTGTGGCAAAGTTAGTTGTTTTTTTTTTTGCATAGTTCAATTCTAAATTCTCCTGCTTAAGATCCCCTTTTATTTCCACAGGCTAGAGAGAAACAAGGAATATTAGGTTTAATTTTCAACCAATATGCCCTTTTCCTCCTGCCCTCATTCCTAATATGATTTCCACCACTAATTATCACAGTAATGCAATTGTATACAGATAGTCAAGATAAGATTATCTCATCTTGCATACATTTTTGTGCATACATAAATTCAAATTCTTAATTAAATAGAAACTGCATTTGAAAATACTTGAAATAGCAAATAATCGACGTACCAACTTTTTGCCAAAGGTTAAGAGGGTGTTTATTTGTTTGATTTTCTTTCATTTTATGCCAACCAGTTTTCAGTGTCCTGATGGTACTTAATTGCCTTGATCAGCTTCAGTCAGGACCCTCACCCGTTCTCTGTGCCCATCATGCTGGTGGCTCCATTTAAGTTCAGATCTGACCTTAGTTCTCACTGTACATAGAGGTAGATAGAGTTACTTGCTGACGTCTTGATTCTTGGATGGATTTGGTTAAGTTCTTTGCCTGATGAATACTTGAAAAAGTACTAAAAGTACTTAGGGGGGTGGGGGCTATTTTTGTAGTATGTGAAAGAGGTAATTTACATCAAAGGTTTTTGGAGTAAAGAAAGAACTTTATTGTTTAGATTAATCTTTCAGCTTGGGAACTTGAAATTTATTTTCTTCTACTCTGATTCCATTGTCTTGTCCTGAAACTTTTATGTCCAAAGTTGTTAAATGGAAGCACCTTTCTCCAGTGGTTGTTTCTGAGAACTTTCCTAACCTCAACAAAAATAGCAGCAATGTTGTTTTTCTCATCTTATGTAATGTTGCTAGACTTAGTTAATAGTATAATAACTACTAGCTAATCTGTCACTTGAAATTCAATGGGAATTTAAAAATAGATTTTTAATTGTAGCCAAGTGATGCAGCTAGAAGAAAGAAACCTTTTGTGGCTCCATATTAACTTATATGTCTTTTGAAGAGTATTTAGGATTCTTGGAAGAAATAGGTAGTGAATGTTCTTGGTGAGTCCTGAATCCAAGCAAAATCGTCTTACCTGTAAAGGGTTCACTTTAAAAACGTAAGTGAATTGCAGCCCTGAGTGGGACATATGGATGTGTGTGGAAGCATGTGGGCAATGACAGAAGTGACGCTTTCTGTTGGAATACCACAAAGCTATTTTGAGTAGTGCAACACGTGTGAAAAGAAACAAACATGCTCTTACCTGTGCTCTGCTTTCCCCTGTTTTCAAAGATTCTTTCTAAGGAGCCACACAGGCTAATCAGGGAGTGGATTTTCCTGTCCAGTTACTTAGCCAGGTGACTAATGTATCATAATGTTGTGTCTTACATGTAGCTTAGTGGACCTACTAAGTCCTGCCACTATCTGTAAATTGTATTTAAGGCTGATAGCTAATGGTATGCTTGAAACAAGAGTGTAACACTGGTGATGTACAATATCACACACACAGTGCTCCAAGTAAGAGATCATGTTTTTACTTTCATAAAGTAAAAACACATTACAGCTATATTGTATGAGTTTGTACGCCATGTGTTCAGTCAGCAGTTTTCACCCCCAGATAACTATTGCTCATAAGGTTGTCTAATTGCCAGTCATGAATGACACATTTATTCCAGTCAGATATTTGTGTCAGATGAGTCTCACATTTGTTTCTGTTTTGAGGGTGTTTGATACATGCGTGCCGGTAAATGGAAAAGAGAATGGAAGAACTGAGGTAAGGAGGAATTTCACTGGCTGGTTTAGTTGTCTAACATACACAACCTGGTCTCTGTGGCTATCCCTGGTTCTTCATCAAGAGGAAGGGCTTTTCCCTTCCTGTTGTGTGTTCATGTCAATTGCAGATAATTGCAACATCCTTACTGCCACTGATGACAGGTGTTCTGTGGCACTGTGAGGAGCCCATGTGTTTTGTAATTCCCATTCTGGCTGGGACTAACATGAATACTCTGCATTTGGTGTAGAGCCTAATGAGACCAGCCACCTCTTTCCCTTGATGATCCTGCTCACTTACTGCCAAGCTGCTTCATTAAGCTGTTCATTGGCAACTTCTCCTTTGTCCCAGAAATCTCCCTCATCTCTCCAGCTATCTAGCTGATGCTAGGTTTTGGATGTCTAAGGAAGACAATTGAACCTTGGGAATGAATGGTACTGGGGAAAAGAAGTTATTATAAATAAGGTGAAAGTCAGAGTCTGTGATGCCTGGTGTATACCAATTACATTTCTGAGGAAAGATGAGGTACATGTCTGAAGGTCTACTTGGGCCAGAGACCTTTTAAAAAAGTAGAAATGGTCATTGCTCACCTTAGCTGGAAGCGTCATATATCTTAGTTTATTATTTTTCCAGTTATTTTTCCAGTAGGCAACAGCTGCACCAAGTATGACAGTATTGGGCACTATTTCATTATTCAGGAAAAGAATATTTCAGATACAGTCTCTTTTAGACTGATTCTTTTGGGTGGATGAAGAACTGTCCAGAAAGCCTTCTTAGTTGTGCTTGCTGGAGACACAAGTGTTTCCTTTGAATGAAAGCTTGGAGGCAGTGTGATGTGCACATAAGTATGAGAGGAAGTAATACTGTGCCATGACATTTTTGGTTCCCTGGACCGGGAAATCGAGTTTCAGTTTTAGGAGAGTGATGAGATAAAGCTGTGAGATGAAACCAAAGACGAGTAAGAACAAAGCATGTACTAAGTTAAGATAGATAGATAGTGAAATCTAGGGTTAGAAGGATAGAAGGTTTATTGTTTTGTAGAAGTGTTTTGTTTTTTGTTAATAAATTTAGAAAGTGTTCTCAGAGGTGAAGGTTGGAATGTGATAGTTTGACAGGAAATGGGAGAGCAAGTTTGGTTGTGGGATTACCAAAGCAAGCGTGGGACTGTTAGGTTTAGAAGGACATTTTGGGCAAAGTATGTAAATATTGCAATTTGCCAAGACAGAATAGACACAACTAAAAGCATGGCTTCTTTTGCCTTGATTCTTTTTGATTCACACCCAAATTCCTCAGATGGCAGACTACAACCAAAGAGTGTATTTTCCTATCACCTCCTCAGAAGGAGCTGAAATGAAATCTTTGACAAACAAACAAGAAATCAAAACAAGTAAAAAACCAAAAAAAAACCCTAAAGGAACTCAAAAAAGCAGCCAATAAAAACAAAAAAAAGAAAAAGGTATTTATAGATGGCAAACTGGATTTGTGCGTTATAGTTCCTTGGGCTGCACTGTAAGATGGCCTTTTCAGGGCCTATACCTCTGCACCACATTTGACTGTCCTGGCCTTTGTTTCTTCTGTTTTGTAAAATCAAGTCACTTCCTTAGATGGAAAGCAAATGTGCCTTACAATTGTCTTCTCCTATCCTGGCTAAAGCTCTTAGGAGGGAGATAATATGTTTTATATAAAATACAAGGCTCTCTCTGCTTGTTCTTGTTTTTGCTAAGTTTTAGTTAGTGCTGCCTCCAAGATCTGAATAGGAGAGAGCCTACAATCCTGACAATGTTACTGTTCTACTAAAACCTAATTTCAAGGCTCTCAACTCAACCCAAACTCTCAGGAATAAAATCTTGTAAAATTGTGGGAAGAAAAGGGATACTCTTGGTGCTGAAAATGTCACTACATGCCCTGGGGTGTTGAAACACAAAGTGCAACTTTTCCTGTAGTAGCAGCTTCCACAAGGTACCGTCTTTTGCAACTCTGTGATGACTCAACAGTTGTACCTGTCAAAGGGTAGAGACTGTGAACAAAGGTCCAAGGAAGTCCTGGTGAATAATCTAATTATACTATCTTTGTAGTCAAGCTGAGGTTTGTTTAGCACAAGCAGCTGTTTGCATTGTATCTGTACATCTCGAGCAAGGAGGAATGGTCAACAATACTCTGTATTTTCCTTTGCTAACGTCTAAACTTATGCAGTATATGAAATAAAGCCTTGCTTTGTGTTGAGCAATTTGAACTGCACTATATTTCTTTCAATGCAGCACTTTTATAAGACCACGCAACAATGAAAAACTAAATATTTATCCATAGTAATGAAGTATCACTTTCACAGTATTTTTATTGTGACCCAAAGTATTGTTTTATTTAATAGTCTATGTACAAATTACTTTAATTTTTGAACTATAACATTTTGTCATCTTGAAATAATCTTGACTCCTTCCAGCTCTGATTAATGAAAACCCTCTTCATGCAGGAACATTAACATTTTTCCAGCAGGAGAATGAATTTGAAAATAAGGCAGGCAATCAGTGGCTGAATTTTGACTCCACAATGAATGTGTCCTGCCTCTGAAGTTCTGTCCCGTACTTATCTGTGCCTGATTTTCATGAACCTATTTTGTTTGCATGAGAGAGAAACCTGCTTACCACAGTGCATCACAGAGCAAGCTGCATATGCAGCAAGCTCAAACAATCAAAGTTTATCTGCCTGTCAGAACTCTTCAAACTCTTCTGTTAAAAGAAAGGAAAATGAGCTAGAGGTGTGGAAGCACATCAGGACAAGATCTATTTTTAATCTTTTGATCTTTATTTTGGTTTGGCTCAATGGAGTGGGCTGAAAGAACCTCAGTGCCCAACTTCTGTTGTACAATACAATGGTACGAATGTCTCTCTACAACTACAATGCCTATCACCTGCCACGTTTGGATCGGATTTCATGACCTGGCATGAATGTCACGAGGACTGCAGTGACAGAGATACACCACTGTTGGCATGTGCTGGCATGGACCTGGACAGTAACACTGATTGCCTGCCATGTGAAAGTAATTTCCATCTGGTTAATGGTTCAAAATACTATTTAAAGATACTGAAGCTTCCTGTTTTATCCAATACATAACATTTCCTAATCTCTGCTTAGGGAAAAAATATGAGGATTTATAATGATGAGGCCTTTCTTAGGGACAAGAGATTTTCACCAATATCTGACTGGACTTGAATCCAGGAAAGAGCTTTACTTGATTATCATTTCCAAAATCACTAGAAGGAAGAAGGGAAAAGTATATTGTCTTTTTCATAGCAAAATTTTTGGAATAAAGCAGGTTTTTCTTGTTGAAGAACACCATTGAATTTGGGACTTGCACTAAATATGTTTCATCTGGAAATTTGCTGTCATATACGTGGTGTTATCCTGTAGAGCTGGGAAAAAACCTCAATGTTTTTCCCTTATCGACAGAATTAAAACACTTTCTATACAACCTCACCAATAGAGAGTGAGTCCTTTGGAGACTGCAGTCATAATTTAAATTAATTTAAAACTGGGTTACTTGAGCTTTAAGATAAATTCTACTGATACTCCAAAACTTTTAAAATTCAGTCATTTATCAAGAATTGGGTGAAGTTGAAATGATATCCATCATTAATTAAATAACCTCCACCATCTTTTTATTTCAGGATCCAAATGCTCTTGATATTTTTTTTAAGAACGTTATAGCCAATCTAACATAACATGCTTTTGATGGTGAACAGATTCTAATTGGGAGAATTATTATGGCAGTTCATGTTCAGAAGAATCAATACTGTATGCTTTTGTTCCCTGCTGTTTTCAATTTTCTTTATATTCCATTCTCAGCTGGCTAGTTCACTGCTTAATATTATTATTCCAGATATGTTCTCTGCCTCCTTGAAATTATTTGAAAACCTTAAAACCCGTGTTGAAATTCAGTTTAGCTTAATAAGTTAGTCTGATAACTGGCTGCTCATGAGCTGATCTGACCCTCCTGCCTTGGGGGTGGTGACAGCTGTCAGAGGCACAGATGAAAGCCAAGGGCTCGTTCCCACTTCATCTATCTGTTTTTAATTTAACAGAAGTCTGCTAGAGAAGGAATTCAAATCACTATTGCAACACAGTCACCAGCTCAAAACAGAAAGATTCTGTCATTTGTGTAACTCAACAATCCCATGAGACTGAATTGTTAACAGAGCACTCTGGGAGTAAAAGTTTTTTCTATACTTCTCTGAAGCAAGTCACGTGGAGGGAAGGATCTGGTTATTCCTTCTTACATTGTGTTTAATCTAGAAAAATATTTTAAAGCACTAGAAAGCTTGAACTAGGGAAAAGAAAAGGTATTGCATTTAGTTTTCAACTGATACTTACGGTGTTTATTCTACTTTGGATTAGCTGGGCTTGTTCGTTAGACATTTTGCATTTTGTCTGAGTGAAAAGCATACTTTTTCAACAAATAAAATTAGTGTTTTTCCTATTCTAAAAATGCTATCCACTTTCATTGGTGTTTTTTGCAGTAGAAACAGAAGGACTAAACGATCATACTGAATGCTGGTCTCTCATTCTAATAGGGAAGTACTTAGCTGAGAGGACTTTAGCAGCCGTGCTACAAAATTATGAAACAGCAAAAGTATTTGTCTGTCTGACTATGCCAAGTGCTGTGCAATCATGTTTAGGAGCATTTTGGAAGAATTTTTTATGTTTTGGCTTATCTGCTAAGACAAGCTGTCTTTCTGTTCCTATATTGAGATTAGCTGTGTTGGTTCCCTGGTGCAATGTACTGTAAGGCGTGAGCTTCAAAAAAGTACTGCTTGGGTACTTAAAGATGTCTGCTTGCAAAAACATGAAAATTTGTGCATTGATTTACTCTTCCCTTTGGCCAGTGCTTCCTAATGAAAGTCTTATAAATAATGTCAAACAAGCATTTAATTTCTCTTAGGGAGAAATCACTCTGAGTACATCAGCATTTGCGTAATAGTGCACTGGAAAGCATTTGTCTTATAAATAAAATCCAAATGAACGCATACACATTCATCAGCTGAGATATGTAAAGCACAGTCTGGCAATGCATCAGAATACAAGCAAGACTGGAAAATTATTAGCTCTTTCATTTTTTTTTTTTTGGTTTTTTGTTTTTTTTTTTTTCCCCAGTACGATTAACTGAGCAAACAAAGGCTGTATTGTTTGGAGCTTCTGTTTTGTAACCAGGTTTATTGATGCAGAACTCTAATGCTGAAGGAATCTTAAAGAACTGAAATATCTATTAATCCTGTGAGCTAATTTTTCAATATCATTTGTGGAATGGTAAAAAATGGCAAAGATGAATTAATTTTTTCTCCTGACAAAAATTCTAATTATTAAATCAAAACAACCTAATGAATACACATACACCTATAAACGGTGCAAAAATTCCAGGAATTATATGAGCTAAGCAAATTACTTTTTTGAAACTAATAAGCACTTAACATGAAACAACAAAATTAATTGTTTAATGGCCTCTGTTTAACAGAGCTGTCAGAAAAATCTGGCTCACTCTTTTTGTTTTTTTTTTTTTTTTTTTTTTTTTTTATTCCTTAATCATTATTAGCTTTAGACTAATTTCAGGCCTTTAATCTGAATTTTCTGTCCACTTTTCTTGGGGTAGAGTCTTAAAAAAAAAAAAAAAAGTTTATTTAGTTTTGCTTAAAATAGTTCCACAGCTGGTTACTCTGTGATGAGTTTTCTAGTGAAAATCCTTTATTTAAGAGTGGTTTTCTTCCAATATGTATTTTATATTCAGTAATTCTTATCATTTGTTTCCACAAATGTTGCCTTATTGGGGAAAAATTTCTCTTAAAAAGACTTGGCAAACTTCTCCTAGTGCTTTACAAACACTGCTTAAAAATATTCTGTGAAGAAGCTGAAGTAAAAGGAACATATGGAAAACTTTCTAATTTTGGCTGATTGCTCTTCTGTATGTATTTTTTGCATTGGGAATGTGAGTCTTTAGAGTAAAAATTAGGGACAACATAAAAGATACGTATTTCTTGCCCTTGCTCTGTACAACTGTAAAGGTCATTTGCTTTTTTTTTTTTTAATATCAGAAACACTGAACATATGGAGAGAAATTTTACCTGATTCTAAATTTTCTTTAAATTGTTTCTTTTCATTTGCAGAAAAAAAGTATTAAAATTAGGGACTCTTTCATGATCGACTTTTTAAGTGCTGTTAATAAAAACCTGTAGGCTTATTTTTATATTTAATATTTAGTTGCTACAGATTTTTCATGTTAAGAACAGGGAAGAATGAAATTCCTGGAGATGTTTTTGCAAGACAAAACTTTTTGTAAAATACTACATTGGAAGTAGGAAACATGTCTCTTGAGAAATCTTGTTGTCAGAGTCTTATTGGTATATTTGACCATGCAAGAGAATGTCAGAACCTGTTCTGTCAAGCCCGCTAAAGAAATAACATTTTGAAACAATGCACCAAATGGCTTTAAATTTTCACATCTTAATTCTCTCTGGTAGGTGGGAAGACGTGTTTTCTGTGTAACCATTTGGCAATAGATGATTCCAGCTAATTGCAGATGAATTTCTAAATTGTTATCTTTTCTTTTTATCATTTCACACAGTTGTCCTGAGGCTCATCTCATGAAATGTGACACAGATTTCTTGGTATCATATGTACCAAATTTTTTCTATGCTTTTATTTTCTTGTGAGTACATTTCTATAAGCAGCACTGAATGCCATTTGGACAGGTCACTGCACTGCCAAATATGCATTTTCTTCAGCACTTCCATTTCTTTTCCTGCATTTGAACAGTTATTCCTCTTGGGAAAAATATGGCTTTGGAACAGTGTTAGACTAAAAGATGATATGTGAAGGCAGCTTATGGCCACCTGCTGTCAGGCAGCATTACACTAACTACAGCTTCTCATTTCCTGTCATGATCACTTGCATCTGTTTTCTTCCCATTTTGGAAACTGAGATTGCTCTGCATGATGAAATACGTAATAATCTGGTCATCTCTGCCCGACATGGTACTGCTTGTTACAGCAAGCTGACAAAAAAATAAAGAATTGTAAAAGCTTATTTTTTTAATTTCTTACATATAGAAGTTTTCCTTTCATGAATAAACCTTCCTGCCTCACCTTCAGTCTGACTTGACAATATTGAAGAGCATTTAAATTCATTTTCGCAATATTAATCACATATTCCTCCTTGAGTGAGAGGACAGATGGGGGAGTATATTCTGATTTGAGAAACACTTGGTACTACTCTCAGGAGTAAACATGTTTGTCTATCCTATAAATATTCTTCCCTCAACTGGAGTAGAACACTGACTTAGAGGAGCTATTGCCAAGCCTCCTCTTCCTATGACAAAAATGGGGAAGGTATCTTGGAAAAAATGTTGACTGGCCTTGAATCATACGCCCTGCTGTGAACAATAAAATGAATGAAGCTGTTCAACAAAACTTCATTTCCAGAAGCTGTTGTCCCTGTAGAAGGCTCTTGCTCTTGTTTGGTCTTCTATAAGTAACATAAACACATTTATGCTCATGGGAGAACTTAAGCTAAAAGAACTTGAAAAAGGTCTTCTGTTCTTTGCAGCAATGCTGAAAAATTGTACCTTCAGTTCAGAACACAGCTTCCAATTCCCTCCAAGCTTGGAATATATGCATGTGTGAGCATAACCCTACTCAGAGGAATGTGCTCCTTTTTATGGGTCTAGTTTAGCAAATATCAGAAGAAAAAGTAGGATTATGAAAGAAAAGACAAAGCCAACAAGAAGCAGTCCTACTAGTAGTCTAATAGAAGAAAAAACAGGTACAATTGAATTTTAAATAATGGCTTTTTGACCACTGTCGTCAGCAGCATTTAAAGTTCTCTGTGGGTTGGCAACCTTTAACTAGCTAAAACTTACTAAAAATGAAGCAAATTTTTTATGTCTTAGAGTGTGATGCAAAAAGCATCCACAAAACTTTGTTACATCATTGGCACAGAGTGATTGAAAACAGATTTACCCTGAAGATTAGGTTTGCTTCAATTACATTTAAATATTAATGTCTTTATCATTTACTGTAGTTTTTCAATGGTCTTCATTTCATTGTTTTAGCATGAAAACTTTGGTCTTTCTAAGGAGGTAAAAGACAAATTACTGCATCTATATGGGGCTGGACCAACTATTGTTAGACAAGGGTAATATGACTAGGAGTTGCCAGAGCATTAACTGGATTGCTAGACTACCTGTGAAATGCCCTGCTTATTTGTCTTTCCTTAACTCTATTACTTGGATTCTTGTAGTACCTAGAGGTCCTGCTCATGGATCTAAGTCCTATTGCAACAGCACCAACTGTGTGAGCATAAGAATAAAAACATGTTTCTCCCTTGTACAGTTTCTAACTGAAAATCATTAGGGTCTAAATGTGAAAACTTATACTTTATTGCCATACATGACATAATGAATGCTAATTCAATATATTAGTACAATAAGGTCTGATTTCATCGTGAGGTTGAATGAGATGAACTTGAATGCTTAATCCTAAACTAAATTATTCAACAATTTAGAAAAGACAGTGTTCCCTTGTGGCTCCAGTAAGAGTTTATTCTTAATAAAGATAGATATTAATGGCTCCATTCTGTTGCCTAAGCATTGTTACAGCTACATAGTAAACTAGGCTCAAAGGCAAAGTGCCAGATTAAATAGAAGCAATAAACAAGTTTCCCTTTAAAAATAAACATCCTCTGTCATTCGTATCATCAGTGCTTTAGGATGCCAGACTGAAAAGATCTATACTCGTATGTCTGAAGTAATGTGACAGGGCAACTGTACTGTTTACTCAGTGTGTATGAACTTGCATAGATGGTTGGAAGACAGCATTGCCATTGCCACCAGTTATTTAATCTTCACAGGTTTGGTTTTTGAAGTTCTGTACATGGTATAATTACGTAACTCCTGCAATCTTCCCAGAAAAATCTATACCAGGTTTCCCTCTTACTAATCTTTCAATATATGTGGTTCCTTTCAACTGATTATTCCAGTTTTTCTCAACACTTCTCAGAATTTGTCTTTCAAACAATATAAATAATAGTGTCACCGACACAGCTCTGCCATAATTAAATTATTTTTATGCCCTAAATTTTGTTTCTTTATAAGGTGTAATCAAGACTGGCTAATCAGAGTGGCTATGCATTTAAATATTCATATATTCAAAGT
The DNA here is from genome assembly GCA_024362935.1 of Setophaga petechia. Lineage (NCBI taxonomy): Eukaryota > Metazoa > Chordata > Aves > Passeriformes > Parulidae > Setophaga > Setophaga petechia. Next base: position 23,227,585 of record JANCRA010000008.1, read on the forward strand.
GCATAGACTATGCCAAAATCAAGCTTATTCTCTGGTCTTAGGCACAAGGCTTCCAGAACTGTAGGCTGAATACTGTATGCCCAGCCTTCTGCATGGTTCTCATCTCCTATAAGGAGACAGATTACTTATGCAAGCCAACTCCTTTTCTCTAGGCCCAAGACAGTCTTGTTTCTTATAGAAACAAGTATTTCCCTTCAAATATGGAGAAACCTTCATGATGAAGTGCTGACCTTCTGTTTCAATGATATAGTTGGAGACAAAGAACCAGACTGATATGGATGAAGTGGACTTTCACATGATGGTGATGAAAGACCTGGTTCTCTACAGTATAAAATTGTTAAGGGATTGCTGATACCATGGTTCTAGTTATGGGAGTGTCTTTGCTACAGATAACCACACTCATTTGCCTTGTCATCATAGTGAAACATCCTTGTTTCTCTGACCAGTGAGAGTGATACCTTCTCCAGTGTTTTACTTTCCCTCCAGTTATTAATATGTGTCCATGAATATGATATGTCCATGAATACCTGTATACACTCTTGCGACTTACATTGGTCCAACCTTGACTCATACTGAAATGCTTAAAATTGTCTCATGCTCTGACTCTGAGTCGTCCTGACTTCAGAAGAATTTGTCAGCTACTAGGTTTAATTAGATTTAAGGGATTTAACCTACCAACATCTCTTTAAGATATTGAAATCCTCATTCTAGTTTTTAGTCTCTTTCTAATATTAAGTAAATAATTCCATTACAAGTTTCTGCCTTAATTTCATACATCTCATTATCCGTGGGGGTATATATTCAGTAGTTATTGGACTAGACAGAGTACCATTAATAAAGTACCCCTTCATCTTCTGCTTCTTATCTACAGAGTTTACCTGGCGCAGGAAGTTAATTTTTAAGGCAGTGAGTTGAATCTACTTGCCCAATCTTCTCATAGTCGAGTAAGATTAATGGCAATAGTTTGCATTATTTTTATTATTGTTTCTGAAAGAAGTACTTATCAAGCAAATACTCAAGGAATAATGCCTAGTCTAGGACAGGCAATATAGCTTATGCTCATGAGTTTGAAGTACTAATGGCAAAAGTTGTTATTTTAATTAGAGTTTTTAGACTAATTTTTGGTTAGAGTTGCTTTTTCTTCCTTATCTCTTTCTGCCTCTCTGACACCAACATCACCCCCCCTCATTTGTCAGGAATCAATTGTGGAGCAGTGCCTTCCTGTTGAAAGTGGTTGCTTAGTCAAATTTTACAAAAGGTATATTTATTACAACGTCATGAAAGGAGAACAGGGAGAACTGAGTAGATGTGATAACAACAGTGGAGTTGTACTAGCAACTGTCTGAAGCACTTGTTGTCAGTACCTGTGGGAGCTGTTTACAGTATTAATAGCCATTCACCCTATTTCATTAATTGTGGCGGCTTGAAATCTCTATTACAGAATTTGTTAACTCCAGTTATTCTGAGTATTTCAACAAAATTGCATTTTTTCCAAGTCAAATACTTGGCCTTCCAAAGGGAGGGAAAATTCACCTGTGATATACCAGTAAGACACTCTTCTACCCAGCTGCTTTTAAAATGTATCCCTAATTTCTGCTAGGCAGATTTACTGTCTTCTCTTTGAAACTGTCTGATGAATTTGCCAAGTTTAAGAAAGAACTCTCAGAACAGCTGATCTTGTCTTCATCCCCATAAATTTGACAGGCTCAAATTTAAAATAGCCATCCTTCCATCCTGGTATATCTGCTCATTATTAGTGCAAGACATCCTCCTCTACCTAAACATACAAACATTTCCATAAAGAAAATCAACACAGAACTTTCATTAATCACTGAATGCGAGTCATGAAAACAAGAGAGCCAATGAAGCACAGGGTACTGCATTTTCAGGTTTGAAACCGCTTTATAAAAATGGATATAAGTCCATGATTTGTGAATCATAGTAGTGCCAGGCCAGCAAAAAATATCTTTCCACTTGATCAAATTTATGATTGCTAATTTTAATTTTAAACAATACAAATTACTTTGAGGAGCTGTTACAAAACACTAACTGATTATTTGAATTAATTGATTCTAAGTGATCAGATAATGTACCTTGAGATAGCTTAATCTGCTTCAATATTGAGAAATGACTGTCGTGTATGACCATTTTTTAAGAATGAAAATTTCTTTATGGCTAAAAATAATTATTAATGCTTATAGACTAAAAGGTCTTATTTCTTTTTTCTATGGTTTAAAATTCAACCTTGTAATTCTTTTAACACTTTAAGGATAAGAGTCATACTTCTGCTAGGGAAATTCCTTCAAGAATTAATTTTTTTGCTCTTTAATAGTAGAGTACTAGTATTGAAATATGAAAATAAAACATTCAATGAGTGCAGTTTTTCAGAGGTATTTTGCTATGGCAGGATACCATTGCGATGGAATTCATTGCTGACATGTTGTACATTGCAGATGTTCCTCTCCTTTCTTCTGGAGAAAATCTGCTCGTACGTCAGAGCGCATAGTTGCTTTTTTCAGAAGAAACTTCTTTGTCATTTCGGGCTTCATGGTGTTTTGTCTGACAACTTCTATTTATAGAACATTCTGGCTGATCTTCATTTTGAGTCATCAAGTAGTGTAGATGTACTTTTTGTAGTTCTCTTGAAATTTCCTTCTGGCCTAATGATGCACAACAGCCTTAACTTTACTTCTTAGCTATCTAATACTCTCATTTATTGGATCAGTTACACTAATTTCTCTCTCATTTCTGTTGTTCTATTTTTGGATAAAAGATTCTGGGTTTTTTTGAGAGGATTTTTCTCAAAATTGTGAATTATAGGTATGCAAAAAAGTGCATGCTATGTCAGTAAAGTAGCAAAGAGATGACAATTGGCCTTTTACAGAAGTAAGCTTAAAATACAATCTATCAAATCTCAAAATGATGGTAGGTATGGCCCAAAGTCTGAGATCACAATCTGAGCTTAGCATCTCAGACTCGCCTTTATGCCTTGCCACATCTCATTTTAAACAAGGAACAATCAAGGTTGCTATGACTTTTTCTTCTCTGAAGCCTAAAGAGTGTAAAACTGTATGAATGATCACATGAAGTAATCTACTCACATGATGATAATATTGGAAATAATTTTCATCTGCAGGTGATAGGCAACTGATTAATAATCTAGTACCTTGGGTTTGGTCAGTGGTCTTACATTAGCCAAGTTTAATTTTCTTATCTAGAAGATAATCCAAAGATCTTCTCAGAAAAATACGCCTGTACATCTGAAAACACAATGTCTAGTCTTCCTGTCATTTGCCTGTAAAAGACTAGCAGTAGCAACGGGGCAGTCTTGTAGTGATCCTGGATTGTTTTTTGTCAAAAAGCAAAACGTTAGCTGGAAAATTAACCTTGCAGTAAGTGTTTTAGAAATTTCACCTCCACATGGCAGTCCAAAACCCAGGTAAATATCTACCAGTTCTAGGTGGAGCAGTGAAACCTAAAATCTGCAGAAGCAGATTTTAACAGAATAACTGTTGTCTGTTCCAATATTTTCCTTCTCCAGTATGCAGGCAATACTGTTTATTGGACCTCTGAATGGATGTCTCTTTCTTTGTACATTTTCTTTGCATGAAGAGAACAAAACTGTTTATGCCACTGCTCCATGAAGTAGGTAAGGAACAAATCAGCCTGAACCAGATTTTTTTTTTTTGGGGGGGCTACTTCTTTTAGTCAGAAAGACTCCTTGGTTAAGTTCATAAAACAGCTGCCCACACATTGAGAGGTTATAGAGGAAGGCAAAATTACACAGGAAAATTGCTACTTGTGTATATTTCAGTTGTACCCTGCATGCTACTATACTCTGTATGCACATACCTCTTGAAAGACATCAGTTTCCTGCGTCCTTTGGGTAGCAGGCCAATCCATAGGCAATTTGGAACTACTTATTTTTAAAAGATGTTCATGAGCAGAATGCAGTTGAGATTTGGTATTGTGTTCAGTCTCAGTTCTGCTACCACCACAAAAAAGGAATACTGACCAGAAACACTCTCTATTTTTTTATTTTATACTGTCCTATCTTTTTCTCACCTTTCTTGGAAAGGCTGATTCATGCAGAGCCAGGTGTAGCTGCTCCACACAATCTGGAAAGCCCGGGATCATTGACCAAGCCACTGACACCTCCCACATGGTACTACCTGGCCCACTTTGGAATTCCTAGAAGGCATTACAGAGGTTACATGGAATGATTTTCCAGGTGTTATCTGAGTGTGCCACATGATGCATATGGTCCTATCCATGCAAAATAGCATGACACTGCATTGACGTTTTCGAAGTAAATGCCCCCCTTTGAGCTGTATCACTTGTAGATACAGTGACTTGAGATGTCTTGTGGCTTTTAGTCATCTCTTTCCCTGAATTGCTCTGTCCCACTGCATGCAGCTGTTTCCCAACCACTTGTCTCTAAGACAAAACTCTGTGTGTGTGTTTCAGGAAGAGAATATCACAAAATCTATCACTGAGCAAATAGGAAAAGTTGCTTTGGATCTCAGTTGTACAGAAACACAAAGATTTTCTTAGGAAGTAAATGTAGACTGAATATAGATACTTGTACTTACCCAAAAAATCACTTATCAAATATCCTTAAGGTCTTGCCTCAAAGTTTGTTGTTTTGTAATTAGGTAGCATTTTCATCTTTCCTGCTTCCTTTACCTGTTGTTTAGAACAGTTCTTGTGTGAGCCAACTTAGGAGAAAATCTTCAAGAATGTATTTGATTTTTTTTTCTTTTCATTATATTTTAAATGCATTATATTTTTAACATAATTTGCACTAAATTAAAATGTTTGAATAATTTCCCATGGCAGAATGCAGCATTTAGAATTACTTGACATCAGCTTCTCTTAGGAATTAAATTCAGGGAAAGTTTGTACACTGAAGCAAGTTTCTATCATGATTTAGAGGAAGTAAAATATTGTGCAGTTCTTAATTATGTGGCATTTGGTTCTTGTGGAAAACATTTCCTAGTAGTTCTGTTAATATCACTCTATGTTATAACTTCCACAAATCATCTTTGTCCTGCTAATAGAATGATTAAAAATAAATGTCTTTAACACAGAGATAATAAAAAAGAAGATAGGCTGAATTATTTTCCTTTTTTTTGTTTTTTTTTCTTTTGGTTGGGTAAGATACATCACGTTCATTACATAGAGGAGGATGGGGAAGGTTGAAGCATGTTTAAGATGTAATGTATTCTGATGTAATGAATGTCCAGTGTTAAAGAAAATACTCCTGGACTCTATTAAAATCAAACCAAAAAGCAGAGGAATTTTTTGGTTCAAAAATGCACAGTGTGGGGCAAATGCAATACAGGGATAGTTTGAAAAGCTTTACCAAACACTCTTTTCTGAACACTGTTAAAAAAGAGACATTTTCCTCAAAAAGTTGATAGATATGTGTAAAATGCAACTTAGAAACATCTGCATTCCATTTATGTAAATGGAAGAAACCAAGGATGGATTTGGAGGAGTAGTGATCAGTTTTAGGAATTATGAGTGGGGCTGGAGTTTCACCATCCTTCACAACCTTTTCCATAACTACCTTTCCTCTCTCTGCTAGAGGAGGTCCCAAAAACCTTTTCTTCCAAGGACACAGAAGTATTGTGGGGAAATATACTGTTTTTCAGGTCATCCTTCATGGGACTATCACATGACTGCAGCAATACAGCTCAGGAAACATCTGCATATCTTGTCCATTTATCAAGCAAGTTAGAAAGAGATTTTTGAGGTAATGGAAGTTCAAGTGCTACTTTGTGAACTCAGCGCTGAGACAGAGCATTGCCAATAGCCATGCAATGATGTCTTTTAGACCTAGCCAAGCTAGGCTTTCAAAATTCAGAGTAAAAGGAAAACTCTTGTCAGAGGAAAAACTAAACCGAGCAAAAACCCAGCCTTTTTCACCACCCAACACCTGGTACTCCTCCCTCATAATCCTAGCATATCTCCCTCATAATCCCTCACGCTACTCTCGCATTTTGCCTCTATGTTGCTTCTTCCCTCAAAAGGGACAGGGATCCCCACAGACCCTGAGTTCTGTTGTTCACTTGCAGCATAACACAATTTGCAGAGACATATGTGCTGCCCTGGGTTTATAGCAAGTCACAGAAATACCAGGGATATACCATGCAGAAACAAACAATTCTTCTTCTACTAAGATCTTCAGTGCACCCGGAGGATGCTGGTAGGTGGATGTTTTCTTTTTTAAAACTGCTGTCTTTCACAGCAGCTGATCCCACAGAGGAGTGTACTGGTTATCTCACACCTTCAGGTGCGGGTGTCTGGAGAGGAAAGGAATTCCTTGAGTTGCGCGTTCACTATTGCTCACAATCACTAGTGCTCAGCAAAGACCTTGGCTGTGTCAAAATGCATTGCTCACTTTTCCCAAAAACCTGCTGCTACTTTTCTCTGCAGACTGCAACTGTTCCCAGACCTCCACAGAATAATCTGAATTTACTTTCCTGTATTAGCCAGAGCTGGCTGAATGCCACCAGTCAAGCACATTCTTGCCCTGACTTGTTTCCTCTCTGGTTGCCAAAACTCAGCATAGGTAGCTTCTGGCCAGGTACTCTAGACTTTCTTACTTCTGCAGAGCAGGAAAGTAGATCCAGACCCCAATGCTGAGTTCTGAAATACCTTTTTTGTTTTGAAGAGGCCAGTTACTGATGTTCTCAATTTCTTCACTCTGCAGCAAAAGTTTGAGATCACTTTAAATTTAGAAGTGGCATTTTTTATCTCATAGACTGGTCAGGAATTGCTTTATCTTACCACTATTCAAATGATTTATTATTCATATATTATAAGTCTTTTTTTTTCCTTCACACATTCAAGATTCTTTTTGAACTTTGTTTTTTCTGAAAACAAATCAAAAGATAATGTGAAGATAATTACCTTGAAATCTAGGTCTGTCACCTATTGAATTCCACTTGCAACATTCGTAACCAGCAACAAACTCAGTGCATTTTGCAGCATGATTATTTTTCTTGTTTCTCTAATATCAAATCTCCTATTTCATTATTTGTCTTTTTACAATGTTCTAACAAAATGAATATTTCTACTTTTCAGTGTAAAATATATGAGGCCTTTTTACCAATGTTGTTCTACATTAAACATTTTCCAATCATAATTTTTCATTACTAGCCCAAGCCTAATTAAAAAAAAAGAAATGTATTCTTACACTAAAATATTTAAGACTATTAGCTGAAATATAGGCAACACATTTAACATAATAGCATTGGTTTTCATATTAGCACAAAGTTGTTTATGCACTATAATAAATATATGAATTTAATGTCTATATATCAACTCAATTAAATTAACTCTGGATTATGCATTTCTGCAGCTATGAAAATAACTTGAAAAGGCAAGACTGTGACTACAGACTTCAGTAGCTAAAAATTTGTAACTCATAAGTCCATGTTCTGAAGCATGGGCGATTTTATTCAAATGAAACACATTGTGTTCAACCACAGTCTCCCTCTCTAAGAGATTAATGCCACCCTCTCTTCACCCATAGTGAACATATAACCCTCACCCTATCCTGGGGGGCAGATAACTGCAGCACTGTGAAAAGCATGTAGCTGGTAGCCTGTGGCTGCCCACCTGCCCTGTTCAAATATAAGTGTCCTTTAGGGCCCTTTTCCCTCATTGGGCTTTCAGAAGTCTGTGCATACCCCTGAGACTTTCTTCTGTTGTTTGGTCACTAATGAATATTCTCTAAAGTTATTATGTGGGATGACTTTAGTTTCTGAGATGCTTCCTCATTTATGACTTGAAATACAGATTTATGTCCTCAAATATATTGTGTTCTGAAATATTTTCTGAATAATCAGGAAAAAATCCTCCTTAATTTCATCTAATTTTTTACACACTTTTGTTGGTATCATACTGACTGAAATCCATTAGATCTTACTGTTTAGAAATATTAAATATTTGTTGAATAATATCAATTAACATCTGCCTTTCCCTTATATTAATAATAATTTCATGTTTCTGTCTCTTCCTTGCATTACATTTATTTCCTCCTTGTAACAAAACATTTAGAAAGGAAAAGCATATTCCCTTGGTCACTAACTGGAGTCAGAGAGGAGACTGTTACTTCTGCAGTATGGAGTGATTCCTTCAATTTTTTTTTTGCACACCAAAATTGTGATTGCCTTTAGTTGGGTTATTAGATGCACATTAGATGTCCTAGGATGGTAAGTTACATATATGCAAAAACCATGGTCTGATGTCTCTCTGCACTTTCACAGTTAATGAGAATCAACAGGAGTATTGAACTTAGCAGTAGTTAGTTATATTTTACTACCAAGAATTTGAATAAGGTATAGAGCAATTTAACAGCTTCCTTCCATCTCCAACAAATATAAAATCTGATTCCCTATCAACAGCACTTATGACTTTAAATATTTTTTAGATATCTTTGTACAATCAAAATCTCATAAATAAGTAAATCTTCTAAGGCATTAACTGAGAGTAAATAACAAAATTAGCATTTATCCCCTGCTAGCTCATTCTGTCAAACAAATTTTCAATGCTTGAAACTTTTTTTTATTTGATGTTTCTAAAACAATCATTTTACTGAAGATTTGAATTACTGAAGATAACACTAACCAAATCTCTGCTCTTGTCAGAAATTGTAAAGATGGATACCAATATATATTTAGTTTATTAGGATAATTCCAGTTATATTTTTGAAAAGTATTCATGTTGATTCTGTTGCCTGTACAGGCTAAATTTGTCTTTACAAATAGACAGTTGGTTTTGAAAAATGGGATTTTGATAATGAACCCTGTCTTCATCATGTAAAGATTAAATGTAAAAATATATTTTTTACATTTAGTAGGTCTTAAAAAAGAAAGGCAGAAGGCTTTCCCATGTTGGAAAGAAGGTCTTGATGTAACTGAGAATTCAATTTATTTTTCAGTATAAAATGTGGTTTGAGGTGATTAAAGGGTGCAGTCTAATTCTTTGATGAGGGTCCAATAAAGATCATTACTATCAGTGGTGTGGTCATATTTATTTCAAAACTAGAGCTATATACCAAGCAAAAGAATATTTTATTTAGATGTGGATTTATTGTTTGCTCTACCTAATCCCTTTATCCAGACTCATTCCTGACTGCTGTTAGTGTTTAGTTTCCTTTCTTTCTCAACCTTCTCTTGTTCCTTTTCACTTTGCTTTTTCTTCTCTAGTCTTTGGACTGCATGCAACACTATAGATCTGGGCAAGTACTATATTATAACCTTGTTAATCTGTCAAGAGTCCATTATTTTTTTCACATGTCCTCGCAGATGTACCATTACCTCATCTACTACATTGTACTGGTTTGATAGTAAACCAGCAGGGGAAATGAATCGCACACAAACACCTTGAGAGATATTTCAGGTCGGAGTTACAATTTAATAGAAGGATTACAATAAATGCAATGATACAGAAGGTCAAGTTTAAACCCACAGAGTACAACCTGGCACCATTTTGCTCAGGGTGGTGATTGCAGTCTGATTTAGCAGTGGTTGCAGTCCTGTTGAAGTGATGGTTGCAGTTCTTGTTGAAAGCAATGATCCTGGGGAAGGTCTGATTCTCCTCTGAGTTGATTGAGGTCAACTACCTCTGTTGACCATGGAAGTCCAAGTCCCCAAACCTCACATATATGCTCAGATTCAGGCAGTAATGTTCAGTACCTCCCCTAGGCCAGGGAGTTTCACAGTGGAATGATGTAATTATCATAGGATATTTTTGGGGTCCTTGATGGTCATTGCAGTTGCCTATTATGTTGGTGCTGTTGAACCTTCATGGCCCATTTGCAGAGATGACCTCACTCTGGATATTTCTTCTCCCTGATCCCTGCTCAAGTAGAGACATAGGCTTAGTGATTCATGGATAACCACAGGTTTCATAGAATACTCTTGACAGGACATTGCATATAGTTTATCATCATAGGGACAGATACAACATGTCCCAAATCCTGGCAGACTACCTTACTTTTGTGGATAGTCATATAACAGGATAGACAAAGCTTTCTTATTTCCCATCCATGCATCCCATCCATAATGGGTGAAATAGAGACGCAGCTACTCTTAGCCTTATGTTGTTCCCTAAATTTCTAAATTTTTTGGGAAGGGACTGGAGAACGTCCTCTGCTGAGGGACCATGAAAAACAGCAAGAGGAGCTCTCTGTAACTAGTCACAAACCTTCAGCGACTGAAAATTCCCTGAGCTGTCCTACTCTTGAACTGCTCCAAGTTTCCACTTCAGAAAGGTAACTGGACTTTTCTGAGATCAATGTGAGAGTTGACCATACATGTACAGACTGTGACTACCAAGGAGTTCATGGTCATGGAGCCAATTCTTGGTATTATTTTATTTAGCAATATTTGCAGCTATAAATATTCTTTTGCTTAAAGTAGATTGCTCATTTCAACTGGATCTTTTAAATAATATGTTAAATAGCCTACTGTTTCTTTTGCATATTCAATTTGGGTTATGACTATTGTTTAAGACTACCAGAGAATGTCTTATACCAGAACTTATAATGTTAGACAGGCTTTTGGCATTTTTGATGTCACATTCTTTCAAGTGCATTCAGCTGTTTCTTATGTAAATAAGAGCTTTAAGAGTGCAAATTAGATGCAAAATTAGGTATATTTGTTGCTGAAAAGAACTGTGTGTCAGTACTGAAGCTGTAAATTTCTTGTTTTGAAGCAGAGATTTGTGTTTTTTGCCTGCTAGGAATGGTCCAGGACAAGTATAATTGATTTGGTCTCTTGTCATCACAAATCGATTTTTAAAACTGTGTTTTGAGGAATCCCAAAAATATTCTAGAGTTTTTTGTGTTGTACTTGTTACATGTACACTATCGGATTTTGTGATATCTCCACATGATAATTTGTTTATTATAGAGGAGAATGCTTGTTCTTACACATGAAATTAGTTGCCAATCTGAGACCACTGTGTTTACTTCCGGAATGAAGGATTTTGTTGTGTATATATACAAATATAAATAATAGATTTTTCATCTCTTTTGATAATGCTTTTTAAAGATATTTTTCAAGTTGCTCATTTGGACAGGAAGTTTTCTATTTTATATATCTGTGTTCTCTACAGTAGTTTGAAAGAAACTCTTTGGATCCTTTAACTTTCCTATGTTGCAGTTTGTGAACTCATTCCAGCTATCTTTATGGATACAAAATCATAATTTTCTATTTTTAATGTGGAGAAAATTCAGTTTATACTTTTTATGGTTATATGTTTGGTTCCCATGGTAAGGATTTGGTAGGGGGGCACTACAGGGGTGGCTCCTATGAGAAGCTGGCAGAAGGCTCCCTCATGTCTAACAAAGACAATGTCAGATAGTTTCAAGATGGAACCTCTTGCCTTGGATTATCCTTTTGCCTTAAAAGGTTTCTGAAAATGTGCCATTCTTAGCAGATCTTTCTAACATCCTTCCGGGTAATGACATTCCATTCCATGTTCTCATCCTTCAATACATTGCATATACCTTCTCCACAGGATGCTGGCTGCATACAATCCTGTTTTAAGAGGGAAGCTAGCATACTTTTATGCTTTTTTCCGTACAGTCTGACACTTCTGACACTTCATATGTGTGTCTCTGTGGGTTTAATTGCTCCTTCCATTTGGCCCTGAAAAAAGTAGCTGGCCCACCCATTGTATTTAATGATGTCTGTGATTGCTTGTGAATAAAGACTCTCTTGGTGGTAGCCATCAGCACTATCAGTGTGACAGGCTGTCATCCCCCATGTAGGTGTCAGTGTCTTACAGCAATCCAGAATGGCTGTGTTCTAAACCCATTATACTGTCGAGCTCAGTGGGACCAGATTTCACAGCAAGAGCCTTGGAATTATCTAGCAACCTTAATTTATTCAAATTCTCATCTCCATTTTCATCTACTTGGTATATTTTAATTCTTAGTTGGAAATCATACCGATAAGTAAATATTAGGAAATTTTATTTTTAGCTGAGATGTTCAGATACAATGCTGGATTTCATATCTTTGCTGCGCTCAGTGGAGTCAGTAACATGGACTGCAGGATTCGTAACGATACTTAAAAATAATTTTAGGGTTTTATTTGTAATGGTACTACCAAAAATGAAAGAACTTGTAACTCACTAGCTTTCACTTTATAAGGTCTCAGCTGTTGTGGTGTTTTCTGCACAGACAGAAGTCCACTTTCCTCTACCCCATGACAACACTGGCCATGAGTTTGCCTCTGTGCTCTGTCTGTGTGAAATTGTTAAAGGAACATACATAGTGCTCTGCTTTACCTCTTGGGAAAGGCTGAAAATAGCAGGCAGTTGTCCCAGCAGAATAGAGACAAAGCCCAACTTATCTTCCTGGTTACAGACAAATGAAAGCTTGCAAAAAACCAAAATGAAATGGAATTAGATTAAATGAAACTACTTTAGGACCCACATAGCTTTTTAGCTAAGGAATTCTGACATTTAGTAAATAGCACGGAAGATGTTTAAACTTCCTACAATATCAGGGAAGGCCCCTACTATTCACTTGGAACATGTTTTTTGTTATATGCTGGAGCACTAACCCTGCCTATGTTTACAAACCTGCTTCCTGAATTTCCCTTATTCTAAGCATTACTTTTAATAATGCAGTTATTTAGTAAAATATTTTATTTGAGCTAGCTCTACTTTTTGTGTCTTTCATATGACTTTTGTAGTTGCTGATGCTACTACAATCTAGGGAAATTCTGAACTTTTTCCTTCCAACTGTTTGAAGTTCTGACAATGGGCCTAATCTTACTTATAATTTAATTGCTATCACAGTCCTTGGTTACAGGGGAAATTTTACTTTTGGCTAGTCAATATCCTTGCTCATTCATAGTTTTTAAATGGCTGTTCTTTTGTGTTGTGTTAGATGTGTGTGGTTCTGATTGGGTGGTATATTTACCAGTAATAGCACATTTATTGTTCCATGAAGCATTTGCAATTGTACTTCTTTCAAAAGAAACACTCCTTTTATTTTTCTGCAATCCTTATATTGTCTGACAATTTCCATGCAGTTGATTCTGAATAGCAGGAACAATAGCAGTGCATGCTTCATAATTTTTAGCTGAAACAAAATCATAGTGGCTGAGAAAAGTAATGAAATTCACTCCTTTCATGGTCATCTGTGAAGATTCTCAATTTCCCTGTGAGGACATAATGCTTCCCTTGAATACTAATACCCATTTGATTCTTACTTGCAGTTTTGGATTCAGGTTGCTGAAGTAAGTTGTTAAACCAGCTATAGAAAACCCTACAAAAGAGTACCAGAAGTAAATTTGAGGTAGCAAAAATGTTTCCCTACCTTCTTTTTATTTCTCCCCATGTTGTTCAAGTGTTTGGAGAAAACAATTGATTCCTACCCCTGGGTAATGAGAACTTTGCGAGTCCCTGACCTTTCTGCATCTCTCTCTCTTCTCGCAGGTGCAGCACCAATGTTTCGGGATTCTGTGAAGGAAACAGTGCTGTGTCAGGGAATTAACATAACTGTTTACAAGCTCCATAACCATTCTGCATGTTAAACTTAATGAAGATTTAGAAAATACTACAGGGATCACTTGATGGGTTATTGTTCTAAGTAGTAAACAGCATTTGACACGAATTCAAGCAAAAAAAAGGTAGAATTTTCTCTTTTCCCATTACAGCTGCAAATTTGCTGTGGCAACCCTAATCACCTCCATAGATTAGCATTTCTTTACCAGTGCTGTCCCCAGCCTCCATCTAATATCCTGGCAGATTATCTGCCAAGTCAGAGATCCAGCTTTTGCACTATTTCTTGCTAGTGGCATACCTATGCAGCACAGCTACCATGATTGCAGTAGTACAAAGAATCCATACTGTCAGTCTTTTAAAACACAGTTGTTTTATGGTTGTCTTTTTTTTTTTCTTTAACTAAATAATTTAAAAATTAATTGTATTTTTTCCTCTTATTTCTTAGGACCTTGGTCATTTGAGGTTTTAATGTCCTCTGTACAGTTACCACCCACGGTGCACTGAGTAGAGTACAGCACTATCTGCTGATGTGATATAACTTTTTTATCACTGTTGTAACCACTCCAGGGCTTGGTTTATACATATTTTCCTATTTCTTTTTAATAATAAGTTAATTCTCATAGAGAGGAATTGTCATTACAGTGGGAATTTTGAAAACAAAGAATGGAAAAAATCTGAGTCCATGTGAAAACACTGAGAGATGCATACTTCTATATCCAACATTTTAGAATAGTGTTTTAAAATACAAAAACTTTCTTGTTTGTGGAGTTTAAATGAAATTTTTTTCTTTGTTCATCTTATTTTGTTTTGTTTACAGGAATCATCTTGTAACTTCTGTCTCTTAAACTGCAAGAATTCAAACTGAGAATTCTGACCACTGTGTCAAGAAGAGATATCCTTGTCTCATGCTGCATATTCTTGTCTAATATGTTTTAAATTTCACATGATGCCTCTTACCAATAAAGTGTATCTTTCTCATCTAAAAATAGCAAAAATAACAAAACCAGCTATAAAATCTATATAGAGGGCTACTTATGCATGTGCATAATAAAAAAAGTTTCACTTCACCAAATCAGGAACTTTTGTTTTCTCTGTGTATGATCTTTAAATTTAAGTACATAATGAAATTTACTTTAACTGCATCTTTAACAGAATGTCCAACAGTTCTAATTGAATTTCAAACAAAATACAGTTAAATTCTACAGTTTTGATGATTCCTAGAATATAATGTTTAGACCATAAACCATTCTAGGTATGACAAAATAATATCTTAAGGCTGAAGCATTAAGACCTTCTCTTGATCTCTCTTGAGATTATAACACTGCTATGATATTTTATGTCAATATTGGTGCACTGGCTTCTGTTGATCATATCTGACATGAGAATGGAGGTGATATATTCCAATATGATTAATTAATGGTCTTGCCACTCTGAAATCAGAATCAGACTCACTTTGATCTCAGACACTCTTTCAGGAGCATTTATCACAAAACCACTTTTTTCTTGTGTGTTATTTCCACCTTTTCTCTGGCACAAACTAATGTGTATATTACATGGTTGTCTATTCTTAAATATTATTAATAGCTGTTTATCAACAGCTAAAAGCTGCATGTCGAGCCATAAATAAAAGCCTAGCACTCTATTATTGCTGTAAAGAAATAAGCAGCTGGAAGTCATAAACTGAATGCTTTTGGAGAAAAATAGCTGCTTACTAGTTCTCTATATATTGCTACAAGATGTTCTGCATAGCTTTATTTATTTGAAGATAAATGCCCTATTCTGAGAAGCTCTAGGATTCAGTATATACAAATGATCTCTCTATCTGGAAAGTTATTTCTAGCTGCTACTTCATATTATTTTCTAGCAAATGGTTTTGTGCCAGCTAGGGCTGGTTTTTCCTTGGATGCTGAGTGATTTGGGGGTAAAATCTCTCCTCATTACTTTGGTTGACAGAAGGAAGTCTGACACTTCATAGAAGTGTGATATTTCCTATGAGAAAAAGAGTGAAGTAATGCAAGAGATGGGAAAGGGCTAAGGCTTATGTCCTATCTCCCTTTCTGGCAGACAAAAATAACACTCTGGGCCAGTGCAAGGTAAGAAAGAAAGCCTCAGCTCTGTACCATCCAGAACTACGAAATAATCTATTTTCTTTTTTCCAATTAAAAGGAGGAAAGATGTGGCCTTCTTGGAGCTCCCAGACTCTTTTTTGTCTCCTTATAGGCATTTTATTTTTTCTACTTGGAGAGCCTAATAGAAAAGTCTAACCTACTGTTAACTTGTTAATGAGCTCTCAAGTAGAAATTTATTGTGGTTTTGAGATTGTTTATTATGGTCATAATAAGAATGCAGGACAAGGAGGCTTTCTTGAACTTCTCTTCTGTGGCAGCTGCTCAAGATTATGATGTTCAACAAATTAAATATGCAGCATGAGAAATCCCCCTTTAGAGGGTGTTTCTCCAAACCTGAGAAACTATGCGCTAAATTCCAAATATGCCTTCAGAGATTAAATCTACCCTCTGTTTTTCCTAGAAACACCATTTATTTGTTAGTAACATTTCCACTACTTTGATTATTCATTGTTTCTTCACTGGAGTCTTAATCATAGAACCATAAAATAGTTAAATTTTCAAAAACAGGGAGACCTTTCACTAGACCAGGTTTCTCAAAGCCTCATCCAGCCCAGCCTTGAGTTTCAGAGATGGGGTGTTCACAACATCTCTAGTAATGATAGCTCTATCATTCTCTGCTCAGGGTAGCTTGTGGCCTGAGATAGGTGGATTGCTTTGCTTTAAAGCAAACAACAGTGATCTTGGGCTGTAGGGTGGTATTTTGGCTCCATTGGTTGGGAATCAGCGGAAGAAATGCAGTACCTAATATAAGTCATCAGCAGATCTTGAACTTTATTGATAGGTACACATATTTATATCAGTGTTAATGAAGCTCATACATATTGCAAAGGCGAGCTCACTATTTGTTGGTGACTTATCAACCAACTACACCCACTTCAGCATTCTTGTAGTTATTCTATTGAAACTATTCTTCACATTTCTGCCAAAGATTTTCCTCCCTATCCTGATGTTGCACCAAGGGCACAATGTCCTTGCTTGTTATTGGACACTGACTACTGGCTCCTATACTTGTCTGCTTCTAGCTTAACCAGTGGTATTATGTCTACGTGACCCCTCTCAGATAGCCAAGCGTCCACAAAGCTCTCCACATCCAGTAAACATTATCTTTCAAGGATACTGCACACATTTGTTTTTTAGAAGAATTGTCTGTTTAGGTGAAACCTCAGAAAGCTAAGACCAAAGAACATTTATATTGGATTTTCACAGTTGTGTATGTAATTGAATACAGACAAATGTTTTAATATAGGGTTTGAGTGACTTATTTTCCTAAATTTATGAGAAGCCCTCAGCCTCAAGTTCAGATCAGATCCTACACCATAAAGCAGATCAAAAAGATATTCTATTCACTCTCATTTGAATTTTATATAATTGTTTTTTAAACAAACTTCTTCAGTGTTCCTGACCCTTCAAAAAGATGCTGTTATTTCAGTCCCATCTTCTGGGACACATTCTATGTTATGTGTGTAACACATACCAATTATCACTGTGCCCCTAACAGGCCATGGCCAGCACCCCACATTAGTGCCCTTTGTCATGTTTGGCACAATCTGCTCTGCTCTCACACCTTGCCCTGTGCCAGTAACAGGCTATCAGGTTCATACTGAGTTTGCACTGCCTTGGGACTGAAGGTTCCCAGGTCTGCTCTGTCTGAACCTTCTGCTGAAGTGCCTGCAGCATTTTTTTGTTTACTCATAGCTACTGTAACAGCAATTTTCTAATTGACTAATTTTAATTTTCTAATTGGTTTAGTTCTTTCACTGTTTCTTCTCTTCATATGGTGCTGCCATGGTTTTGTAACTGTGAAGCCATTCTGAGAGGTACAGAGCTGGTGCGATAGTGGAACCTTTCAAGCAGGGAGAAAAGACACCACACAGGGAGCACATGTGGGATGGTCAGGGTGGCACTGGGGACCACAGAGATGTAAAAGAGGACAAATGGTTAGCTTAAAGAGGTGTAGCTCTGGACAAAACTGGTTTGGGAATTATTTTGTTCTTTTGGAGAACAAAGTAATAGTATTGGAACGTGACATATGTGAAAGGCACTATATATACTAAATTTAGACATAACATGGAGCTACAGGTCAGGAAGGAGAAAGCAAGGTGTGAAAGCATAAAATAAAGACAGAAAGGAATCCAAGTGGATCCCAGAGTGAGGAAGAAATCACCAACATGAATGTGACATTCATCCCAGTGTGTAAGACTCTAGGCACCAACAACTCTCCATAAACCCAATGTCAAAATGAGCAATGAGCCACCAGCTGTCACAACTCATTGATGGGAGCCTGATGTTTATTGTATGTTCTTGTCATGCTGAACAAAGATGTGTCAGGAACTCCTATGTTTCATTTTGCCTTAACTCTGGCAACAAACCCACTACTTAGACTCAAAAGGTGTTGGCTAAATACCCCTTAAATTCTTAAAATACACTTACACAAGAGTGTCGTATCCTACCCAAATTCATAAGAACTCAAAACTAAGCTATTAATCCATTATCAAACATCTTATGCTATTAATTGGTAATAGGTGCTACCCTACTTGTAATATTTTTCTCACCAGCATAGAAAACAAGTTCTGTTTCAATATTCTTTAGCCCCAGATATTTTTTTAAAGGTTTAAAAGAAATCTGGTTTTCAGTTGATAAGTCAATCTACATTACAATGACAATCTCTAAACTACAATCTCTGCATTAATACTGCCAGGAGAACCTAGAATAGACCAGAATATTACTATTAATAAAAAATTTTTGCTTTTTCTCTAAGCATGCTAGTAAAGCAGATATGACTGTGATTGGAAAAAAAGCAAGGACTTTACAGGCTTTTTCAAAAGCAAAAGAAAATTAAATCTTAATATATTGTGTAGGAAAAAAAACACAAAGAAAAATAAAGCTGTAGTAATGGATTAATTCTGACAAAATGCTAAGAAAAATTAAAAGAAAAAAGGAAAAGGATGATAAAATTAAGACAAACAGAATGAAAAAATTTCTGTATGCTCAACCAGCCCAAACAGCTTCCCTGAATGCCAACAGAATCTGTTGATTTTGAGATTCCCTTCTGGATTTAAAGTCAAGACAGCTGTACAAAAATAAAAGTCAGATTAGATAGAATTTTACTCAGGGAATTTAGGGAGGATTCTTGGTTGTGGGGGTATAGATTTTAATTATACCCAAGGTCAGTTACACTAATAAAAATGCTTCCCGTAATTAAGAAATACAGTTGGGATGTACCTTGTTGACCCTTATCATTTTTTATTTCCCAGGGAGAGTAAGTACAGATGGTATAAAACCCCTAATATAATAAAAGGGCAGGCAGTTTATCAGTCTCTCTTTGTCTCTGGAACAGACACACCATCATGTTTTATTTCAATGTTAAAAAGCATTCAGCTATAATCTCCAGCTTCTCTCTTTCTCCATGATGAAATTAATAAATTCACTAGCAAGTCAGCTGTACCTCCTGATCCTGAAGGGAAGTTCATAAAGAAATGAAATAATAACTGAAATAATTTATAATGTAGAAGGAATACCAATCTTGATAAGTGATCTAATGTTCCTCTAAAATGAGGAAAATATGAGGTTAGAAGATTCAGGTCACATCTGACCTTGGTAACAAAAAATAGTCTTCAAACTATATTTAAAAAAAAGCAAACTCATGTTGCGATAATTAAGTACCTAAATGATGACATATCATAACTATGAGCTCAGATAAATGTTTTCACTGTGTTTTAACAGCATTCAGTACTTACTATTTCTAATTGCACAACCTCTTTCCCTTATGAAAATCCAACAAAACATAAAGCAATTACATGAGTTTTCAACAACAAAATAGGGGGTAAAATTTTTGTTACTAATAACATAAGCAAATGCAAAAAGGGGTGAGGGTTGAGCAGGTTAATACAGCAGTTCCAATTTTTGGTATTAATGCCATTAGTGGAACACAAATTGTTTCCAAAAGGCATCGAACCTGTGAATCATAAAAGACTTGCTGCTTGTATTGCTACACAGAACTAATCACTCATACTGACATTTAGCAAGAGAAAAAAAAAAAGCAAGAACAAACAAGGGAAAACCCCACACAGCACAACAAAACCAAGCAAAGCAACAACAAACCAACTAACCAACCAACCAACCAAACCACTCCAGATTTGAGATTTTCTATTTTAATAAAATCATAATACAGAGATGTAGAGAATATTGTGAGCTTTGCAGTCTTATTTTAAAAAAAATCATATTTTATTTTTATTCATATTAAATAAATATCTCATATTTATTTAGAATTTAGTACTAATTACCCCACTTAAGCCATCAGTAAGAGGAAGAATGATTTTTTTTTTTTTTTTAAGAGTGCAATATTTAAAGAATGGCAGGTTGTTGACAGAAAATATTGGCTTTGGAGGACTTCATACCACTAAGAAATGGAAGGCCAGGAAATGCTGAAAGTCAACATGAGTAAAATGTATTTGTTTGGTAAGCCAATATCTCTGTCTGTCCAATGAAGTTTCCAGAATGAAATATAGTATAAAATAAGGGGTTAAAGAATTTAAAATTAAAAACTACATGTTCTTATAAACATAAAAAAATCTTCCAGACCAAAAATTAGTGAGATTAAAACTATCAATGGACAGAAACTGCTACGCAATCCGTAGAACTTTTATCAAGGTTCACTTTTGCAGATATCAGGAACATTCTCCCTCATATCAACAAGTTAACAGAAAGGTTTCATAAACTTTTAAATTGCTTTGTAAAAATATGCTATTATGGTGTCCTTATAGTGCAGTGGGATGAGTGCTTGTATTGCAATCCTTCAGTATGCATTGTGTACACCATTTCTTAGTCTTCAAGAATTTCTTAAAAATTGTGTTCTTCCTAACAGCCATGCACATCACATCTGTGACGTAGTCACGAGCCTCTCAGAAGCCTCATCCCAGAAGGTCAAACAAGAAGAAATTTCATGTCAGTTTGTTAACTGGAGATCTGAAAAGGGGGAGAGAACTGTTCTGATTATTTGTTTATATTGGCACATTTTCTTCCATTCTTCTTACTCTATTGAAGTTCTGCCTGACAAGCTTCAGAGCGCAAGTGTCAAATAAGCTTCAACAATAAAACTAGAGAGTCTGCCTTACACATTTCTTTAGACAGCATATTCATTAATCATATTACTATGATTCCTCTCTGGGCCATTTTGTTTAGGCATCTAGAATCATACACAAAAAAATCTCTGTTAAAAATACAGAACAGATTTGGTTTGTGATTTTTTCTTGGCTTGTAAATACAAAAGATACCTGGGTTCACCGGATTACTAAAAAAGTAACACAGATTCTCATCCCACAGTTAAGACCTTTCTGTTTCTTTCAGGAATAGACAATAGAGTCTTTATTGGCCAGGCAGCTATGAGCTGGAAGATGAATTAGTCTCCACTGCTCCCAGGAGCAGATCTCTAGTATCAGTAACTTGAAAGCATCCACAAAATTCAATGGTACCCACATGCTCCCATATTCTGTTTCATTTTTTTCCCATTTCAGATTTTGTTCTTTTCCACACTGGTGCTTTTTAGTCTTCATTCTTTCAGTTACTTGTGCTCTTTCATCTTTATGGTTCTACCTCTGTCTGCAACTCTATAGTCATAACTTACAAGGCCCCTCTCTGCAGGCTTTCTCACAGCTGTTTCCCACAATCTATGAGTCTCTGTGGCAGCCTGAGCCAAAGGCACATAATCACAGCACATCAGTGCTGTGGTGTTGATTTTTGGAGCATGAACAGCTGAGCCCTGGAGGGAAGGTGAGAAAGAAAGAGTGTTACGGTCATAGACAGTGAGACGAGTCCTTCTCAACCCCAAATATCAAGAAATCAGACATCAAAGTCTGAGCTAACTGTCCTAGGATGCCCTTATAGTCAGTGGACTTAAATACCTGTTGTAAGAAGGTGAGTCATTCACACAAATAGCATCTAAAATAAATCAAATGACTCAGCTCTGTGTGTATCCTCTTCTCTCAGCTGACTGACAGGAAGTGTTGAGTGATTAGTTTAAATTTAGGTATCTCCCTTTTAAATAACTGAAATAAAGTGTTGTTTTATGGAAAAGGCCTAAAGAGGCCCACTCCAGCTGTAAGCAGATTGTTGTTCTCTTGCATAACCCAGTGCCTTATTCCCAGTACCTCAATTGAGCAATAGTCATTGCTAGCTATTTTTAGTTTATGATATAATTAAAACATAAAGATAATTTTTTTCAAGTTAGTTTATCTATTAAAATACTATTAGAAAGCATAAGGGAAATCGTATAGTATGTGTCAGAAGCTGCTTCATCTCTTTTCATCTGTAAAATCACAGCTATGCTGCATTTCCATGGGGTAAAATCCTAGGTATGAAAGCATCTGAGAATAAGAAATAATGATGGATTAACTTTGAAATTCCAGGTTAGATTACTGCTATTAGAAAGAAAACAAAAATAAATCCATGAATTCAAATATATGAGTAAAAGTCTATGTTTCCTCATTACCTACAACCCTTCCTAAAAGAGATCATATTAATGTTTTAGTAGCTATGAAAAAGGAATAATAAAAAATACTTAGCTATTTATTTAATATCTTAGCACTAATGATTGTCATTGTAGAAATAGAATTTCTCACTCAATATAAGCATTAACAACAACAAATACTCAAAAGAAATTAATGCAAAAAGTACTCATAGTCCATTAATGTTGTTCTCTTGGGTCCTAGAAACTAGTTCTGTGTCACAGTCTTTCTTGGAAGTTCTTTCTCATTTTGTCTTAGTTCCAGTGCCACATGAAAACATACAAGCCAGGCTTTTCTCTTTCCTTCAAAAACTCATGGTAATTTATCTATTTCAGGTTTTTTTTCCATGGAAATAGAAGAAGCATTACCCGCTTAGCATACTGACTCGTCTTTGCATCAGATTTTCATGTGCTAATATTTCCTTATTAAACCATTGATATAATGGTTTTTCGATGGAATTGATGGAATTACTTTCGTTAGTGATAGTGAACATGAGCATTTTGGAAATGTAAATCTAATGTGATGGGATGCATGCAACTGACATAAAATAGTTATCTAGGTCTCCATTTGCAACACATAGGGATTCTGCTATACTGCAAAGACTGATCCTTTGCAGATTTCCTCTGCTGTGAAGTGCTGCTAAGAACTCCACAACCACTGCTGTAACTGTCCATAACAAATACTCATTGTGAGGACTTGAGAACGCTGTGCCCATAAGATAAGTCACCTACACAGTACTTGAGAGGAGGGCAGATGGCAACAAAAGGGAGAGGTTGATTCCAGGCCTGGTGAGGCAGATATGGGTAGCCTATCCAGACAAAAATTCACCCAGTGGCAAACTGGGAGAAAGGAAGAAACTGCTTACACATGTGCTATTCAAAGTTATGGGAGTGGCATCTATGCCTCAAGGGTACCCAGGACTTGGACTACATAAAAGTGGTACTTCCAGAAAAACAACCTGGGGACCCCCACCACCAAGAATGCCAGGGTTAAGGAGGACCAGCTGGATGCTGCAGGAATTAATTTTGCTTAATGTCTCTCTCTCTTGCTCACATTCTATTCCCCTTCCCCACCCTCCCTATTTCTTTCTGCCTTTCTACCTCACATTTACTTTTAAATAAAATCTGAACTATTGACTTTAGCTTATGGTATCATTTGCACCTTAATTTGAGCAGAGGCATTATTTATAATTGGATCATAACACTTATGCAACAATTTGCTAATCTAGGTCCTGTGTTTCTGCATAGCATTTGTCCTTCAGCATGTGATATGATAAATTTTTCTTAGCAGAGGTAAACAGAACTAGTTAGAGCCAGCAATTTTTCTTTTTATTGTTGTTTCCTTGTTTGATTTAATACTACTTATCAGTGTTGACTTCTGCAGCTTGATTACCTATTCTGTATATACAAATAAAAC
Organism: Setophaga petechia; assembly: GCA_024362935.1. Classification (NCBI taxonomy): domain Eukaryota; kingdom Metazoa; phylum Chordata; class Aves; order Passeriformes; family Parulidae; genus Setophaga; species Setophaga petechia. The sequence continues at coordinate 23,251,172 of JANCRA010000008.1, forward strand.
ATTTTTCTTATTTTAAAATCACACAGATGGAACAAGTGTAATGGGCTAATAATGATGTAATAAATTTCCCTACCACATTTATACCATAGTTGTGTTTCTTCATATGTGGAGGGATATTTACATACAATATCATGGTAAAGAAGGAAAAATATTGTAAGCCATTAGATGAGATTTGTTTAATTTTATCTTTAATTTATATATTTCAGTATGATTTTCTTTTTGTAATTCTGTAAGCTACTTAAATGTGAAATATTTGAATATTTATATATACTCCTTTGAGGATGAAAGCTCAGGTCTGTTTCTTTTCTTCCTCCTGGGGAAGACTAATCTGGTTAGCTGTGCAAGCACATTCATTATGTTTAAATTTATTTTCAAAAGTTAAAATGTGTCAGATTCTCCTGGTGTGTTTCAGTGATCCTTCAGCTGGAATTGGATTTTAAAATATTCGTGTTCTCTGTATGTGCATTTAGATTGGCAGTATTCATTCAAATACCTTGCTTGCAAATTTCTATTCAATAATTGTTAGATGTCTCTTGTCATAAGCTTATATACATATATGCCTTTATTTCTTTTGTATGCTTTTCATATACGTAGCATAATACAATTTCTTTAACTCCACACAGCACAAAAACGTTTCAAACTACAAAGGAATACCAGAAAGGCATATGCATATACAGAATGGAGGGCCTAAGAAGCTCTTAAGTGAACATGAGGCTTTATGCTGTCTTCAATTGCTGTGTGTTTGCCATTGCAAAGCTTACAGAGAACTTCATTGTGGATATCTGGAAATATTAGATGCACATCAAAAATTTATTCTAGTCCTAAAGATACTACCAGTGGAATTGGAGTAATCATTTTAAGCATGGGAAATTCTGTTGAAATCTAAGGATTTAAAAACAGACTGGTGTTTAAAGTACATCTTTATTCTGTTTTCAAAACATGTGACTATTGATTTATGAATCAAAATGAGTTTGCCCAGAGAGTAATGGAGAGAGGGGGAAGGTAAAAATAGGGGAAAGTACATCATGTGTTTAAGAACCATTTTTATACTGAATCATAAATCTTAACCGGTTAATTGATTAATTCTGCAGCTTAAACAAGACCTGAGGTAGCTGTCTTGCTTTGCCTTCTCTCAAGAATTCAGACTGGGGCAAAGCAATAAACCCCTGTTGACTGAAAAGAAAATATTTTAACAGCTTGTGAATAAGTAATTACAATTCTTGATGAAGTAGTTGTTTCCAACATTACTATAACTACCTATAGATATCCCTTTGTTAAATACAAAGGACTATTACAGCTCTGTTAAAAAGAAACAGAGGAGAAGCCACCATGATATATGATAAGATGCTCTTTCTTTTCCTAGTCAAAAGAAACACTTTTTCTCTCTGATGCTACCATAGATGAACACAGAGCCCAGGAACTTGAAGAACTCCAAAAGTGTTAATATACCACTGAGTTATCTATATCAGAACCAAGATGCTTTGTTAGAATATTCAGCAATTGTAATATAAATTATCTGAGAGAAATTCTGCTCAGTGCTGAGTGCAAAAAGGTTGGCAAAGTTATAATATATTTGGATATAGATTTTTTTTTTCTTTGAAAGTAAATGGGAAAAGCATTAAGCATAGAGCTAAAGTAGTACAAAGGACAAACACAATGCTAACATCTACCTAATAATCTTCTCTACCAGCAGAAATGCAGAGGAGGATTCCTGGTTAAATTAACCCCAGTCTTTTAAGAAACGATCTCTTCTCATTTAGTTTTGCTGTTATACTTTATAGAAAGAATGCATATATGTACACACATGCATGAATATGTCACACCTGCACCTATTGGTTGCCAAGGTCCTCTTGAAACGTACATATTAGGCTGACTCAAAACACTTACAGAGAAACTTATTTTAAGTTTTAAGATTGTTTTCTTAGCGTGACATGAGTTCCATATTGTGATGGTATTCACAGGGGTTTTCATGTGAGGGAAGAGACAAGAATGTTGACTCCATGTTCAGAAGCTTGATTTATTATTTTATGATATACATTACATTAAAACTATACTTAAAAGAATAGAAGGAAAAGTTTCATCTCAGAAGGCTAGCTAAGCTAAGAATAGAAAAGAAGAATGATAGCAAAGGCAGCTGCCTCAGACTCTCTGTCCGAGTCAGCTCTGCTGTGATTGGCCATTAATTACAAACAAGCAGATGAGACCAATCATAGATGGACCTGTTGCATTCCACAGCAGCAGATAATCATTGTTTACATTTTGTTCCTGAAGCCTCTCAGCTTCTCAGGAAGAAAAAATCCCAAGAAAAGGATTTTCACAAAAGGATGTCTGTGACACCATATTCTAGGGAGGATATATATTCTTTTGTCATGTTGTTGTCCATAGGGAAATATGTACTGCACATTCTAATTATATTAATCTTGGAACAATTAATCTTATTACAAAGAAAAAGTGTAGGTGCACCAAAGCAATAACTGTTCTTTCTGTACAGTGGTGAGTGTTAAAAGTGCTGTAAGTCCATTCTGTAATGAGCCTGATTCAATTAATATTGCCACTTCCATTAAAATAACAGGCAGGAGTTATGAGAGCACTAAATATTACAAATCTGATTCAGGGGCTCTGAATCTTCCTTACAATTGCTCAGAATCAACCCATTAGATTCTGTCCAGAACTAATCAGATGCCTGCTGTTGCACCTTAAATTTAAACCTTTGAACACTTTTATAAATATGAGGTCTTTCAGAATGGGACAAGAGAGAGATTTAAAGCTAACAATATATCAGAGAGATTATATTGTTGAAATAGATCCAAACAATTTATTTTAAGTGCTGTTTATAAATCAACATGTATTCTACTGGAAGGAAATATTATGTAAATGAAACAATGACTCCTGATTTCTGGTCTCCGCAGACATTAACCTAGATACTCCTCTTTTTCATTTCTGACCTTACAAACCTATGGCTTTTTGGGATTTCTCCTGAAACTCTCAAAGATTTTAACATCATGTCCATCAGGCTTTTGTGCTCTGAATAGTTGGAGGTGGTCATTATTGCTATTGTCAAGAGAAACAAAAGCATCAACCAATGGAGTAAGGCTATTTTCTCAGGAAAGAGATCTTACTATCTCTGTCAGTAAAGGGCAATGAAATTTGATAAGGATGTTGTTGCAAAGTAGACTATTGTAATAACAAATCCTAAATAGCTCTTAGAAAGGTCTTAACATGCAACACAAAATGTGAGACACCTGCAGTTTTCTCGGCAGATAATTAACATTTTATAATATTTAAGGCAGATGTAGACATAGTTCTCAGTATGCGAATTGTGCAGATCAAGGTTTAAAAAACCTGATTCTGTCATGCTTCACACACAGATTTTCCTGAATATTTTTCTTTCTTAAGTCTTTATTCCTTTGCCTCTTATCATATAATGATATCATAACAAATCCTCGAGGTAATGAATCGTCAAAAAGTACTTAACATGTACTTTTTTATTTACAACCAAAAATAGTTTAGGAGTTGGAATCTTTTAATTCATTCTCAATATTCAAACTAGAAAAAAAATTAAGCCTTATTTTAGAGGTAAGGTTCTCGGGTATTAAACCCAGTGATTGTTCATTCCAAGTGATAGAAAAGGTTTACTAGAATTGTATGAGTCCTGTTGGAACTTTCAACTGAATGATTTTTCCTGTCATTAACTTAATATTTGCAGCTTCTCAAACTAAAATGTAGTATTTCTCAATATTACTTAATTTAAACTCATAATATTGATTTCAAACACTAGGCATAAATTTATTAATCTATTCTTGTCTTCTTTCCTCACAGCCCTGTGTTTCTGGATTATTCTTCTGTTTGATTTTCACATGCTTGTTGAGACCTGGGCTTGATGATCCTTGCAGGTCCCTTCCAACTCAGAATATTCTGTGAATCTCTGAATCTGTAAATTAAATTTATTTAAAATTTCCTTAACAGTGTGCCCTAGATTTTTTACTCATTTTTGGTGCTTTAGTACTGCATTTATTTTAAATTGCACACGTTCTAATGTAAACATTTATCAAAGTGGTAAATCTGCTCATAAAGTTTTAAAGAATCGCTAAATACAAAATAACCATGTGTGCTACCATAGTAGTTAGACATTTCTTAAAGGCTCAGAACACAAAGTTCATTAAGAAATGTTGTTATCATCATAACTAGGTTATATATTATTATATATGTATTTTATATAGTAGAACAATCTAGATTTTTACTGAGAAAGTAAAATATGACAATTCAGTTTCATGTAAAAATGAAGGAAGGAACAAAATCTGTGGGTAATAGCAGGAAAATTTTTCCTTAGCTATAGTATCTTTTAACCTTATTGCAGGGCTTTTAATCTTTCATGAAAGTTTTTAAGAACATCCATTGTCATACATAATGTGCAAAAATTTGGAGAAACAAATGTTTTGAACATCAATGTAACATGGTAAAGCAGAACTGTGTCTTGAAAACTGCGGAACAGATTCATTGATATTATTGTCTACCTTCTCTACCATCTTTACCAACTTCTTAGGCAGAGATGAAGCTTCTCTAAATATATGTTTATTAATCAGCTGACAATAAACTTTTAAAGACAGAAATGAAAAAACCTGAATATACAACCACATGTTTCATAATTCAAATGTATTATTTTCTTCACTGAGGAAACTGAAGACAATAGTATTTGATTTGTGAGTACTACAATTTTCTAATTTATCTGAAAACAATTACAGGCAGGTAAAAAACATTGACATGGATAGAAATAAACTTTAATCTAGATGAGAAATTTAAAAATTTTTTACTGGATTTTGCTTAGTTTTAGTGTCTTGGTTTAAGTTTGGGAACGTCCTAAAAGGTTTGTTTTAATATTTTAAGAGTAAATAGATTGAATTAAGCTTAATATAAAATGTTTACTATTTGTGTTATAAGGATATTCACATATTAGTGAGTCTGTCCAATAAGAGAATCCAGTAAACAAATCTGTTGATCAAAAATTTCAAGCTGTATTTACCTCAGCATTGATTTTCTGGTACATTTCCACCAAATATTTCAGCCTTTTGAGAGATTAAATTTAGTGATTATTTTACTTATTGAGATACTCTTAATGCAGCAGTAGCTTGACATTTGGAACAGGAACTTGAGAGCAGAAAGACAATTGACATCTGGGTCAAGACTTTAGCCATTATTGCTTCACACAAAAATCCACATTTATGCTTCCCACTGGAAAAAAGATCGGTGTTTTTTCACTCCATTTTCTCAAGTGTCTACCTGAATCATTATTTTTTCAGGAATGATTTTATTTCTCTGCTTTTATTTTAAGCATGTCTTCTCACTATCAAATTGAGTTGACTCACTCAAAGCATAGGAATGGCACACTTTAACATATAAATCTTGAATATTCAGCATTAAATATGGATTTTTCAATGAGCTAGCAAATATTTTAAAAGCTCATGGAAATAGTGTGCAAATAATTTAACTAATGTGTTAGGGAAAATGATACTATATCTGTGAGGAAAAAAAAAGATGCAAAATTTACCAAGTTTTTCTTAAGTGCACTCTAAGATGTTGTGATTTTTTTCTTAAAAGGAATATTTTTGTTTTTAAAGACACAGAAATATGTTCTTCATTAAGGTTCTTGGCTAAGCATGGACAGTTGTTGAAAATTTTGACAATGGGAAACCAACCATATCATCTAAAGAGTCAGTATTGTGAAAATTTGCATTCAGTCTTAAATATGCATCTGGCAAGATTTGAAACTACTAAATATACCTTGGAATTGGAAATGTGAATTTCCTCTAAATATTGAACTGATTCTGTGACCAAGAATAATCTCTCAAAATTTTCCTCAGATGGTTATTGCCATAGAATTTACGAGAGCCACATATTCAAGCTAACAGCTAGTTTAGTCATTCACCTGTGAATCAGAAATTACATGCAACAGTCCATCAATCCATTTTTATGCACTTATGTCATGTCTTTATTCTGAAGGGAGAAGTTGGACAATTAGAGATTGATATGCAGGCTAACACAAGCTCCAGTATCGTGTGCAATTAATAATTCACAGCTCCACTTCAAATAGCAGAAAATCAGGCAATTTAACATTTGAATCAGGCTTTAGTGTATACAAACTCGTTTTTCTACTCTTAAACTAATGCTATATTCCTAATTCATATGTTGTCATACAACATCAAATATTTAAGCATGCGCTGGGCAGGAGCATTCAAGAGCATATTGCAAGCCATAAAATTAGTTTACCTGGTGATTTTAAAGACTTGCTTGCTCATCATGCTACATCAATGTGAATTTTTATAGCAGGGAGAATGAAAAGTGAGAAAAAGGAAAAGATCAAGTCCCACCAAACACTGGAAGCTCAGAACCCCACTAAGTCTTTTAAAAGGTCCCACGGAAGAGGCAGCTCAAAAACCTTCGCTGTCTGTATGCAGATGTGCCACTGTTATGAAGCCAAATTGTCTAAACCCACAGCATTATTTTTTCTTTTATTTGTAGCATTTCAAAGAATCATAGAATCAAAGAATCATAGAATGGCTTGGGTTAGAAGGAACCATAAAAATTAGCTAGTTCCAATCCCCTGCATAAGCAGGGACTCCTTCTACTAGATCTGGTTTCTCAGGCCCCCATCCTACCTGGCTTTCAACACTTCAAGGGATGAGCATCCATGGCTTCTCTAGGCAACAGGTTCCAGTGCATCACCACCTTCACAGTAAATATGTTCCTAACATCTGATCTAAATCTGTCTTCTTGTTTAAAAGCATTCCCTCTTTTTGTAACACTGACCATGTCAATTCCTTTCATAGAGTCACAGAATAAGTTGAGTTGGAAGGGACACATCAGCATCATTGAGTCCATCTCCTGGCCTTGCACAGGGATCCCAAGAACACCACCATGTGCCTGAGATCACTGTCTGCATGCTTCTTTAATTCTGTCAGGCTGGTGGCATGACCAATTCCCAATAAGGAAGCCTGTCCAGTGCCCAACCACTCACTGGATGAAGAATCTTTTTCTAACATTCAGTCTAAACCCATTCTGACACAGTTTCTGGTCATTCATTCAAGTTCAGTCACTGGTCAACACAGAGAAGAGATCAGTGTCTGCCCCTCCTCTTCCCCTCATGAGAAAGTTGGAGACCACATGAGTTATCTCTCCCCTCAATCTCCTCTTTTTCAGGCTGATCAGAACAAGTGATCTCAACTGCTCCTCATTCAGCTTCCACCCAAGGCCATACAACCTCCTCATGGCTCTCCTTTGGATGCTCTCTAACAGTTTAATGTCTTTTTTATATTGTGGCTCTCAAAACTGCACACAGGACTTGAGATGAGGCTGCCCCAGCTCTGCAGAGCAGAGCAGGACAATCCCCTCCCTCCCCTGGCTGTGATGCTGTGCCTGATGCACCCCAGGACAGGGCTGGCCCTCCTGGCTGCCAAGGCACTGCTGACCCTTGTTCAACTTACTGGTATAAAGTCGACCAGGACTCCGAGGCCCCTTTTTCTGACATTGCATTCTAGCATCTCACTCCCCAGCCTGTCTGTATATCTGGGATTGCTCCATCCCAGGGGCAGAATTCAGCACTTTCCTTGTTGAACTTCATATGGTGGGTGCTTGGCCAGTCCTCTAATTTGTTGAGGTCTCTCTGCAAGGTCTCTCTGCCCCTGAAGGTGCCTACAGCTTCTTCCAGTTTAGTGCCACCAGCAATACTAGTTTTAGAAATCCATGGTGAACTAAGACAAATCCAGTCCAGTTAATCAGCTAAATTAGCTGAAAGTTAAGAAAGAGGAAACCAAGATATTTTATTGGTGCCATTGATGAATATTTTAAACCTCACCGAGAAAGAGCATCGTAAAACTATTAATGATCCTATGTAATTAATGACCAATTAAATGCTAACAATTACCTCCTAAAATTAAAGTGCTGAGAAAACTCTTTGACAGCAGTTGTAATAATTTTCATTGTTCTTCAGCATTTAGAGATAAAGCACAAAGTTTAGATCAGCACATTTGGAAAAGAACTACAGTTTTGAAGACAGCAACTGGTGGGTTTGGGGTACATTCCATTACAGACCAGTTTAGGTTTTTCCCTCAGGAAACTATTTTGGCAAATGCTGGGAAATGTTGTATAACCACTCATTGAATTTAACGATTTAAAAAACTGCATTTAATAAAATTTAGGATGAAGTCTTACCTGTAAACTTTTTAAACTTTTAAGTTGGAAAAAATTGCTGACTTTATTTCAGTAAAGCTCATATATATCTTCTCTAGTAAATGCATTAAATATTATACACAAAAGTTATATTATAGGATAATGCATCAATTCTTTAGTGCCAGTAATAAAATATGTAAATAAACAGATGCTGTGTCCCCAAAATACATCTGAATGTTTAGAGAAACCAGCGTGCTTAAATTAATTTTTTAAAATGCCACTTCTAGACTTAAAAGAAGACAATGTCAAACAAGATATGAACATAGTAAATCAATTTTTACAAGGGAAATAATGGACTTATGGGAGGCTGCTTATAACATGGACAATTTTGTGTGTTTCTTTAACAAAGAAGAGCAGGAATTATCTACAATCAAAACGCCTGCAGGAGATAATTTTTTGGAAAAGTGGAAAGAAGTCTCCAATGAGAGAGTGAAAATATTAAAAAGAAAGTATTGTACTATTGCCTTTGTTCTTTCAGATAATTTTTTAGTTATTAAAGAGGAATTTTGACTATTGAACCAGTAAGATGCTGAGTCATCTGCAGAACAGAAAAAAACATAAGCGAGCTATGGCAGGCACAACTAATTCAGTATTGTTTTAATTGCTCCGCTGTGACTTTTTATGCAATGTATCCACCAAACTATTGAACAACTAGATATTGGCACAAGTTTCAAGAATAGTTATCACAAAATATCTATAAAAAAGGAATTTACAGATATGTAAAAATACACACACCACACACACATAAACCTGCTTGTTGTATTAACAATTGACATAGATGTGGCATTTGAGCAGAAAAGGCTCTCAAATTAACAATCAAAAGATATTTCCAGTTACCCTATATATATTTTATGCTTCTGCCCTATCTGACCATAACAATTTGTTGGCATATTTATACATATCCGTAAAAAACCTCACATATATCCATATATGACTAATAGATTTTCTATAAATGATGTGTGCATGCATGCGTATACATATATATTTCCATGTCTAAAAAATATTTTTAATTTATAAAATTAAGTAATATTTTTCAGAAGTTATTTTTAATAAATGTCATTATTTGGTATATTAAAGCATTTTTAATTGCTCCAAAGTCCAGACAACTAAGGGTACGTTTTGACTGGTGAATAGCTATTTACTCTGTGCTATGGCAAATTACATTAATTTTATCTGTGAGCTGAACTCATACCCACAACTTTATCAAAGTTAGGAATACTAGGAGTGTATCTGAGTTCTTCTTTTGTACTTATTGCAACATGGAAATTTTCTATCACAGCTCAGATTTATTACATAGTAAAAATTACATGCCTTTAGAAAGATCTGTTCAAAACCTGTACTGATGCTGCTGTCCTTCACAAGGGGGAGTTTTGATAAATTTTAAGATGTTATCCTGAAATAATGATCCTCATTACATCATATTCAATATATTAGCCAGAATATTGAGAAATTGACTTTGGCTCAACTTTCTAGAACAATTACAAAAATTTAAGATTAAAAAAACATTTTCACAGGTCACCTAGTGATCTTTTGACAAGCCACTATATGACTTATAGCCATAAATATTTAGAGGTTAATAAGACCATGAAGTACACTGGGATTAGAGGGTTACAAGATGACTTTATCTTCAGACTTGGCACAGATCTGATTCTGAGCAAGTTACAGATGAACATGAATTCCTTTTGTCTTACTGTGACAGCTGGAAAAGAAGCAGTTGTAACAATCCTTAAGGTCTGGTTTCTCAGACTCAATCTGCTGATCTCCACTTATTCCATCTTTATTTAGACTTGGATTTCTCCTGCAATTTATTTGCCTGAGCACTTTCACTGCTGCTTTACAACTTAATATGGAATATGTGCACACCGGAGGTAGTTGAATGCCTATAACATCATTGCTTTGTCTGTGACATGCACAGTTATAGAGAGAATGACCAAAAAAACTATCATTATTAAAACTATAATTACAACTATTTGTGGGTATCTGTGTCTGTGTAAGGAGCTAGCATGGTCTTACCCTTAAACAGTTTCAAAATTGAAAAAAAATAAAAGGATTATTTTTGTCTGAGGTAACTAAAGTATTTGAAGACTGTTTTTTGGTCTCTTTTTGAAGACTGCTTTTGTTTTACAAGGCATTAGGCATAGATTTTTTTTTAACCTAGATTTACCATAACTGTCTTTAAAATACATTGTGTATATTGACCAAGGAATATCTCTTAAGCAACGTTATCAGAAAATACAATATAAAGAAAAAAGTATTTTAGAATTCTATATAACAATCAAGGCAGAAGGAAGAACTGCAAAATGCCACAATATTTCTTGCTTTGTGAGTCTTGTTTTTATCCTGGCTACAACAAAATAATTTGAAAAGCTAATAATCTCCAGGTGAACAATTTCTGACAACTAGACACAATATATAGCATGAATACTGTCTTTTTGTTGATTTCAGACTATATTTTCAGCTATTTTTTGGAGGATACATATGGCACTTGCTGGACAATTTAAGCTTTGTTTCCATGAACTTGTTGTTTTTTCTTATATAAGGTATATATTGCAGGTATATGCAGTAGACATTCCTAAGCTTCTCAGATTTTGTTGTTCAACATTTTCACAATTTTTCTTTTACCGATATTCTGCTTACAGTGCAGATTAAAATCCTGAAGCAAGGTTGTTCCTATTCATTGCTTTCCACTTTTCCCTAATGGAAAATGAATATTTTTTATTAAGTTTCTTTCTTCTATTTCTTTTCCCTTGTAATTTTGTTGAATCTAGCTTTAGCTAGGTTTTTTGCTTCATGTGTATAGATTTGTATCATACCCATGATATAGATTTTTTTTAATGGGTGTCAACAATTTTTTATCCAGAGTATTCAAGAAGAGGGAGGGGAGCTCACAACAATATTGAACCTGGGACAGAGCAAAGTGCTTGTCTGACTGTTTATCTTGCACTCTTCGGTTTCTTTAGCACTAAAAATAATTTCCTACAGATTAGTGTTTGCTACACATCTCAGGCAGTGAAGGAACATGCAAAGATGTTCAGTTTCTCATGCTGTTGTCTAGAGAAGGAAGAAAAATAAACCTCTCATGCTCGCAGGTGTTATAGGAGACCAAGTGTGGGGCAGTGTGCTGCCTCCACAGCATGCATCCTAACTTCAGACATGGAGTATTCTTCAGGACGAGACTGGGAAATAAATAAATATTCTCACAAGCCATTTTCTGCCTTGCAGGATGCTTTTTTAGGCAGCAGAAAATGGTGTTTTAGTTCTCAGATTGGGTTAATTCATTTAAGCTTTTGTGCTGATTTTTCTTATATCTCTTTTCTAAGCATTGTGGAAAAAAGTCCTCAGGAATACCCGGCAAGGTTCATTAGCTGGATACCATACAGTTAGGTTTCTTACTAAATCTGTTGCAATTGTTACTGTTATTTTTTAGTGTTCCATGACTTTTATTGTGTGGGACGGAACTTTTTTTGCACATATGTTTTCAGCCAGAAGGAGACTTAAATTTCCAACTATTTGCTGATTAAGGGAAACTCATGCCAAAATAAGGCAGCTGTAGGACTCAGTGCTTCAGAAAATTTCTCTCTGAAAATCTCTGCATTAACTTACAACATATGTACATCCTTAGAGAAACATAACTGATTGCTGGATTTCCTGTCTATAACAAGAAGAAACACAGGGGTTTCTCAAAGTGGTGGTTCCATTTTTAATTTTGCAATTTTAGAATTTCAAAATTTAAATATCAGCTGAAAGTTAAAAATTACCTTCAGCAAAATAAAAATGCAATTCTTCAGACTATCTTATGTGTAAAAATATTATAGCATGTCATGGTTTAACCTCATCTGACAATTAATTCCCACACAGCTGCTTGGTCTCTCCCCACCCCAAGAGGGACTGGGGGTAGAATTGGAAAAGTAAGAGAGAAAACTTATGTTTGATAGATTTAATAGGCAACAGTACAAAAGGGAAAGTAAAAGCCATGCACACAAGAAAAACAAGGATTCCATTCACTTCTTCTTGTGGGCAGGCAGCTGTTCAGGAACCCTAAGAAAGCAGAGCTCCATCACAGGTACAATGACATTGGAAGAAAAAAGCCACCACTTCAAACATCCTCCCTTCCTTCTTCTCCCAGAGGTATATGCTGAGCAGGATGGCACAGGGTATGAGACATCCCTTGGGTCAGCTGGGTTCAGCTGTCCCAGCTGTGTGCCCTTTCAACTCTCGTGTCACCCTCCCATCCTCCTCACAGATAGGGTGGGGTGAGAAGCAGAAAAGGCTTTGAGTCTGTGCATGTGCTGCTCAGCAGTGACTAAAACTTCCTCGTATTATCAGCGCTGTTTCCAGCACAAGTCCCCAAAATGGCCACACACCAAGTACTGTAAAGAAAACTAACTCTACCCAGCCAAAACAGCAGAAAGAATTAGCACAATTTTGAAATTTACATTTATTTGATCTCATCCATCTTTGTGGTGCATTATGCATCTTTTCAAAGCTATCACATTGCTAATTTAAAAATTTGAAACAGTCTGCTGCAATTAAAAACAAGAAGAGCTGGCCAGAATATAAGGTATAGGTATAGAATATCAAACTGCATGGTATTATAGCTCTTTGTTCTGAAACAAAGAAAAAGTTATACACAGAAAAAGCAGATTATTATAGTCATTATTTAGAAGAAACACTTTAATTGTAAAGACTGAACAGTCTATAGTTCATTCATAGCAGTGCATTGACAAGAATCGACTCATTACTTATTTGGGTGCATCTTAAAAATTGGTTCAAAATTGCATATGCTATGTAGCTATGCTTTAGCATTAGCACTCAATGAAGATATGAGTCATTTACAGAGTCATTTACTCAAAAGAATTCGTGCAACATTTTTAGAAATACTAATGATACAGTTTGGGATCTGTATAGGAAAACTCAAGGTGGAAGCATAGTTCAGTTCAGTGGAAGTTTTTGCGCAGCAGTTAAAGCATTGACAGCTGTTTTGGCCATCTCTCTTTTGTATACTAGGTTGGATCAATATGAATACAAACCCCAGCTCTAACAAGGGCATACCTGACAAACATTTATATTAAAGTAGGTTATTACTTTAAAACTGCAAATTTAAATCGAATGTGAAAAAATAAATTTTTAAGATGACTCTTTCTAAGTGCTGTAAGATTCCAAGGCCTGATTATCAGTTGGATTGTCAGTTTCAGAGAAACATGTCTGTGTTTGATACAGCTCTCTTGATTTTGTTGTAGAATTATACTAAGGTCCATACAGGTGCTTTTATATGTTTTCATTTAATTTTCTCTGTTGCTGGTTATCAAAATTTACTGGTGAGTGTTTCCAAGAGATTTTTTTTTTAAATATATTTTATGGCTAAGAAAAATGTTATCTCTTAAGGGAAAATGGGAAAAAAGTAGTCTTTGAATTAGCTTGCAAGGTAGAAATTTTACCACTTGAATTTTTGAGGGAAATGGCTTAAGACTTAAGGGAAAATGGGAAAAAAGTAGTCTTTGAATTAGCTTGCAAGGTAGGAATTTTACCACTTGAATTTTTGAGGGAAATGGCTTAAGACTTAAGGGAAAATGGGAAAAAAGTAGTCTTTGAATTAGCTTGCAAGGTAGGAATTTTACCACTTGAATTTTTGAGGGAAATGGCTTAAGACCTTGAACTGCTCGGGCTATTCCAGAGAAATTAGGTTAGCATCAGAATTATTACATGTGCATCAGATGCTTACCGTAATGTGAGAGAGTCTTTTGGGATGGGTAAGTTATAAACCTGAGCTACAACTATCATTGGGGCAAGGTGGTTTGGAAATGAGCTTACAGTCCTTGATGATTAAGTGACTTCTTTAAATGTCTGAATTTTAATTAGTATGATTTGACTGAACTAACATTAGCAGTCCTATGATTCCACTGGCAGAAGAACTTGATTGGTGATAAATTTGGATCTTTATTTAAGAATCCCTAGTTTCATATTGATTAGCAAAGTGTACCTATGCAAACTGCTTTGTATAAATTTTTTTTTCTTAAGAAAAGTGACATGAAATATAATAAAGTGGTTTGTTTTCTCATGATAATTTATCATTTTAAGCTGTGTTGATGTTAGTTTGCTATAAAACCACTCTAAGGGCCATCATTTTAAATCTCTTTGTGCTTTTTGAATCCTTTCTCCTTTTATTTCTGTCCTCTTTTTATTTTTTTTTTTTTTTAATCTTAGATATTTGTAATGACTGTACAGGCTACACATTAACTTTTGAAGAACCCTAATCTAGAGATTAAGAAACTAATAGAGGTGACTGGTAAACAATGTTATTAAATTATGATATTGTGCATATTTCTTCTGGAATTCCTGCTTTTTCCACCTTGATCTGTGGAAGACTACATTGAATCAACCAAATAGAGACATTAAGAAAAAAAAATTTATATTTGTTATTAACGAAGTTAAAATGCATTGTTGTTTGTTTGGACCTGGCTTTCATGTAGCATAACAAATTAGCTTCGTGAGTATATATTGGATAGAAAAATTTGGAAATAAGGAGTCACTGAGTAGATATTGCAGCAAAGACGTCATTTAGTTAAAGAATTTCTAATCTTCATAGCAAAAATTAGGACACTTCAGCACTGGATGAAAAAATATTTCCAGATGTTATAGGAAGTCACATGCGTCTTTTTCCTAAGATGGATGTAAAAATTAAGTGGAAAAACATTGAGGTTTTCCAATAAATTATTTAGATTATGGCTATTTGAATCATATATAATCAGTTTCTTATAATTTAGCAGAAAGGTTTACAACCCAGAAAGATATAGGTTTTATGGTAGATATGAGGATGTCTGAAAATTGACTTTTCACATTTTATATGACTATTTTTTAGTAATTTATTTTATGTGTGAGAGTCATGTCATGAAAATTTGCACTTATATGTGTATGCAGCCTCCACGTGAGTCCTGAGTCCTGAACTTTTGCTGAACAGGGCATTTGAGACTTACCAGCCTGTTAATACATTCTTGTTCACTTTCTATTTTGTTGGATTAGATTAACTGTCTAGAGCTTAAAGAAAATGATAATTGACACAAAGCTTTACCTGTCTGCAAGGAAAAATAATTTTAAATGAATATGGAGGTCAGTGGAAAATTATTAATTTTATGCTCCAGCTACTTTTATTATTCAAATATAGTACCCATGCTACTGCATAAGAGAGAAAAAAGTGAATATACATTTTTCTTCCAAAGCTATTTGACTTTTTTTAATAACTGCAATCTTTGTTTTACATATAAATTAAAATTCAGTTCTCTTGTTATACATAGCTTAGATTCTTTCTCTCATGCAGTGTTATGCACTGCACTTTTCTCTGCAATGCTTAGACAGAGACTTCAGAGACATTTATTGCCACTCACTATTCACATCATACTGCATGGTTAAGCATGAGAGGTTTAGAATAAAGAATCTTAAATAAGACACGGCACCCAAAAGGAAGAGAAAACCACTCCCTTCATAGCAAAGATATGGGTGGCAGGTCTGGGAAGGGCTAATCTGGGAGTATGCAGTTTGCCCTGATTTTGAGATATGATGCACATCCTGTGGCAACACGCACCCCTTCATGGGTCATTGCTAAGAGGGTTTCCCTCGGTGTCATGACTGCTGTGAAGAGTGGCCAGGAAAAGGAATAATACGCTTGGCAAAAGGCAGCACAGGAGGAAGAGACCTGCCCTCAGAGAATTGACTCCCGTGCAGTGAGGTAGGGCTGGATCCAGCCTGGAGCTTGAAAGAGGCAATCGGTAGACCATAAGTGAAAGACAGGAGGGGTTTTTCCTATGATAAATGAAATGAGGGAGATGGCTCAGTATGAATACTGATTTCTCAGTATTTGTCACTATTGCATGA
This sequence comes from Setophaga petechia, assembly GCA_024362935.1. Lineage (NCBI taxonomy): Eukaryota > Metazoa > Chordata > Aves > Passeriformes > Parulidae > Setophaga > Setophaga petechia. The sequence goes on from JANCRA010000008.1 coordinate 23,267,264, forward strand.
TCATCCAGGCTCCAGACATGTTGATTTGTTACCAAAAGGAATCAAAAGCTTAGCTACAGACAACCTAATTAAAACTCATAAGTCAACAAAAATGTGCTACCAGGTAATGCGTAAACTACCTGAAAATCACTTTATCTTTGAGAACCCTGCTTTTGTGCACTGAGAGAGCAAATCACCTGCAAGCTAAATATATTTAATGAGATGTTTCCACTGTAAATACCACACTTGACACAAGATAAAATTATTATAGACTATTAATTAATCAGCTTCTCTTTTGTCATAAAATGATTGCAGGTGTCAATGAGCAGTAAATGTTCAAAACAACTCAGCATTAAGATACAATAATATTACATGATAATCTTCAAAGATCTTTAAAGGTAATTTTCAATAGCAGAAAGCAGAAGGTTAAACTCATTAGGTATGTTTCATTTCTATGATAGATTTAGTGATTAAAAGAAAGCTATTTAAGTAACCCTTCTGATAATCAGAGTTTCTGCAAAGAATCTGAGAAGCTGACCTTTAAAACTATCCACTGATTGTGTTTGTCAGTTTATTTTGGTGATGCACAGAAGCCAATGCTTACCCATCTTTCTTCTGCCAGGATTCCATTATTTCCCTTTTGTTTCACGAAATTTTCTCTGTCCTGACTTCCTTTTCCTGGGAAAGAGAAAAAGACATATTTACAAGCATATAATTTCAGCCATGCTCTATTTATATGTGCTAAATATCAAACTCAAAGTACATTGGAGTATTAATAATATATTTTAAAAAAATAGGATTTAAGCTGGTTCTTTAAGAAGTACTCAGGTGTTTTATTGTATTTGAAGACTCTTGTATCTTAGGGTTGTAGGAATCAATCTGCAGGTAAATCTTCCCTCTTGCACATAAAGGTATTGTGAAAAGAAATTCCAATATTCCCTGGCCACCTCCATGCACCTGCCAGATAACCCAAATTCATATTACTCCAACTGAGAGAGCCATTATATAAGATGTTGCTTTCAGAGAAGTGGAAAACACTACTTTCTTGTATTTCTCTTAAGTTTGGAAATATTTACTTGAAATTACCATGAATTTATTTCTCCTTGAAGTATGAAAGCATAAGGAGGATTTGGCCATCAATTTGTAGCAAAAGTTACAAATAAAGGACAAGAATAAAATTCTTCTCAGAATTACAAAGGCTTTAACCAGCTACTATGAATAATATTATTCCTCTTTGCCTTCTTGATCATTAACTTTAGTGACAGCCAGAACATCCACTGTGTTCACAGCCCGACTCTGATTTAAAAAATGTAGCAACAAAAGGCAGTAAGCCTAATTACTATCTTAAGAAGACGAAAACACCTTCAAACACGCTCTCCAAACTTCATCAATCTGAAATGGACAAGAGAAGTAACTTCCAAATGCTGAAAGAACCATGCTATATATCAGTCATGGAAAGTTCATCCCATTGGACTTCAAGTGTTTTTAATTTAGTGATGGACTACAGGGCCAGAGCAATTCTTCAGCTAACGAGATTCTGGTTCTATTAGTATGTTCCAAAGCTTTATAAGTTGGTACTCAGAGATCAGACACTAAATATGAGGCAAAAACTCTCAAAGTGAAGTGCAAAAATACATCTCCTTTCCCGACAATATTCTGTAAAAATTAAAATGTGTATTCATTTTTTTCTATATTTATTGTGGCTTATTATTGCCTTGATCTCCTTGTGTTGCAGTCAGATTTGTGAAAGACATGCATTTCTTGGTTTTTTGGTTTTCCTATGGCCTACTCGTTGCTTTTCTACTTTAAGTTACTGCATATGCTGGATTTCATATCCTTTGTCACAAAAAAGAGCCATATTATGCTAAGTAATGCAGAAACAAAAAATACAAGGAGAAATTTTCAAGTTAAGGCTTTAATTTTGCTATTTCTCTTACAAATCCCTTTCATAAGAGAGAAAAAGTTATAAAATATGAAGATGTCTGGTGGAACATTGTATAAATAACAAAAGCAAAACAAAAGCAAACAAAATAATGGGATGAAAAAACATAAGAAAATTATAGTCGTGGGCTGACCATGGCTGGATGCCAGATGCCCACCAAAGCCACTCTCTCACATTTCTCCTCAGCTGGGCAGGGGAGAGAAAATATAAGGAAAGTCTCATGGGTCAAGATAAAGGAAAGATCACTCACCAGGTACTGTCACAGGCCAAACAGACTCAGCTGGGCAAAATTAGTTTAATTTATTGCCAATCAAACCAGAGTAGGGTAACGGGAAATAAAAACCAAATCTTAAACCCATCCCCTGTACCACTCCCTTCTTACTGATCTCAATAGCATTCTGCATTTTTTGTCCCTCCTCCTCCACCAGAGGAACAGGGAATAGGGTCTGTGGTCAGTCCATCACACGTTGTCTCTGCTGCTCCTTTCTCCTCAGGGAACAAACTCCTCTCATTCCTTACTTAGTCTGGCATGGTCTGGCATTTACATGGATGTGTATTTTTGCCATGGGTTGTAGTTTCTCCAGCACTGCTCCAGAATGGGTCCCTTCCATGGGCTGCATTTAGGAACAGGACTTTCAGTGTGGGTCCCCCCCTTGCAGTCACACATCCTGCCACCAAACCTGCTCCAGCATGGACTCCTTGCTGCACCAGTCCACAGGTCCTGCCAAGCTCCTGATCCAGCACAGTCTTCCCACTGGGTCACAGCTGCCTTCAGGCATTTACCTTCACTAGTATTAGGTTGTGCCTTCATTGGCTGCAGGGGGATCTCTGCTTCCCTGTGGACCTCTATGGACCGTACCATGGTCTTCACCATGGACTGCATGCAACCTCAGCTTCAGCTCCTGGAGCACCTCCTCCAACTACTTCTCCACCAACCCTGACATCTGCCTGGCTGATTCTCTCACATATTATCACTCCTTTCTGGCTGTTTTTTCTGCAGGAGGTTGGAGGGTTTTTTTCACTGTCTTGACTACATTATCCTGGAGGTGCTACTCCTGTTGTTGATGGGAGTGTCCTCAGCCAGAGGTGGGTGCCTCCTGGAGCCAGCTGGCATCAACTCAGTTGAACATGGGGGAAGCTCCTGGCAGCTTCTCATTGAAGACCCACCTGTAGCCCCCATGCTGCAAAACTTTGCCAGGCAAACGGAATAAAATTATACTATTAGAAAGCAGAGAATTTAATTGGAAAGTAGAGTTGCCTACCTGCCCAATTAATTCCAAATCTATTTTTCAGTGCTGCGTCTCCATTTTTACTTTTTGCAAAAAATAACTTAAAAAAATTTGTATGCCCAAGAAATATCATCTGCAAAATTAGCAATCAGACCATTTCAAGAGGTTTTTCTTGTTTTTGTTTTAGGATCATGCTGTGAAATTGCTCTGTTCGAAACATAAATGGATTTCCCTCTGTAACCTGTACAAAGTTCAGTTGCACCCCTGGAGGTCTGCCAAACAACCTGGAAATAATCTGAACAGCCAGTGATCCATGTTGAGTGATCTTTACCTCCTCACTGTCTGCCTTCTTTTGTTCTTGGTTTGCATTTTTTTCTTTGATCAGATGTTTGCTGCTTGAATAAAGAAGAATGAATAATTGTTTAAAAATATTTTAAACATCTTTAGAAGTACTCCATTATGACAAGTTACAACAGCACTGCAATGCTTCAGTATCTACTCTCCTGTTTTGTTAATGACAAGTGAACTAAATGAGCTATAGTGTTCAATGCAATGTGAAGGATAGTTGATACACAGCTCCCACTAATGATTTTTTAAAAAACTGTGGCTCATTTCCTGTATTATGTTAATATTAATATTTTCAGCCTTTCTTACTTTTATGTAAACATTAGCTCTTAATCCGTAGAAGAACCTTGGGAGGCAGCTTTATGTTTCTATTCTACTGAAAACTTGCAAGTGTAGAGTTAGATCTTTAGTACATATGACCTGAATTTAAAAGATCTTCCCCTCAAAGGACCATCTGTTACTAGAAGTGAATTGTTATCTGTAAACTCAGGTAATTTTATTGGAATACCCAAGTATGGATTTAGAAGCATAAGTATGTACCCTTTGGAGAGGGGAAGAAAAAAAAGCAGCTCAAATATCTGAGTATAAATATTTGAATTCACTTCATCCCTGGATTCTACTTAGACCTCAGAGCTCCATATATTTCCAGATTAATGCTTAAAAATCATTCCTTCACTGTGAGTGAAAACTAAGAATGAAAATTGCACTTTCTTTTTTCTGGTGTTAGTAACCCTATAGCATGGACAAGTATCCAAAACCAAAACAAATTCATTTGTCCATTTTTCAGAAATGGCTAGAGATTGTAATTGTTCTGAGAAACAATATTTTGATTTTATTAAGGTAATTCTGAGAGAAGACTGAAATGGTTGGCAGTGAAACCCAGTAGATCACTATAGCTTCCGACCATGCAGTGCCTGTAGAAGCCCAGAAAATAAGGGGTTAAGAAGGTGTATCATGTCTCAAACATGAACAGCCATTAAAGCTGTGTAAAAGCCTGCTGTGCAAACAGGAAAGGAAAAACAAGCTGTGGGTGGTGAAGGGGCCATGCCATGGCATACTGTGACAGCACTTTTCTGTGATAAATGTCCTTGTTCTCGTTCCTGCAGATAAGTGCAACACATTACTGTGTAAGTGCAGGAATGAGGTGAAGAAGAGGGGGATGAGAACACCAAAGACCCCTGAAGCCTTCTGACCCATTTCCAGAAAGACCTGGAAGAATGGGCTGTGCCTGATAACTCATTTGCATGGAAAATGAGAAACTTTGCCTCAGGGTGGGGAAAATTACCTATTAAAAGGTATACTAACAAAACCTTGGATGTGCCCCCCAGAATCCTGGACACCCTGTTGGTTGGATTGATTCTGGACCCAGGAATCTAACCCCCCTCTCCTTTCCCTCCTTTCATTCTTTTATTGATTTCACTACTAGAAGTCAAGGGACTAACATACTTATTTCCATGCTGCATGTATAATTTGTTAACAAGACTTTGTGTTTTCAGACCTTTTTGACTTCTGTTTTTCCTTTTTGATCAGAGGTATCTATGAATCTTGGCTGCTCTCTTAGGAGTGGAACATGACACCACTCACCACCATATTATCAGCTCTCTTGAAAGAACTTGGCAAACAAAGAGCAAATGTTCTCAAAGGAAATTAAACTGCAGATAGAGGCTATTCTCAGAAAAAAGCAATCATTTTTGAACAAAATGGGACATTGTACAAGCTTCCATCTTAAAATGGTAAGAATCTATTTCCTGACAACCTGGTATCCAATTTCATATCAAAGAGGAAAACATAACAGTTGAAGGGAATTTAAGAAAACATGTGTGTAATCATGTCAAGGATCTAAAATTACCATCTCTGAAAAATCTTAATCTGATTAGTATTTTATTAGTATTCATCACAATTTCAGTAAAATATGTGGGGTTTTTTTCTGTCACTAAATAATTTTGCAGAATGCATTTAGATCTTACAGGCTCAGACTGACTCATAATTTTTGAATTAGACTGTGCAGGTATTTGTTATAGTCATATTTTAAGGTCCTTATTAATTGAAGTGGGGAAGAATGGACATAGTTAGCAAGTTGCAGATTGCCCAGTTGAAGAATTCTTCAGAACATCTTCCAGCAGAAGTGATGGCTCTAGACCAATTCAATCAAAAAAAAAAAAAAAAAAAAGGAATTCTTTTTTGTATGTTTTAGGCATTCTTTACTTTTGTTCTCCAGTGAGTTTCTGAAAATTAGTCTCTCAGTAGAAGAGTACAGGTGTCAATATTCTTAGTAGAAGTGGTCCAGCAGACTCCCACCACTTGTCTAATCCATACTTGCAATTTTGCATGAGATACTCCAGCTGATACTAATTTTAGCAGCAGTATGTGGGTGTCAAAAGAATTGAGAGTGGAAGCTTCTAGTATGAGCAAGGTAGGGCTGACTGTCAATGTCAGATGATCGGAAAAATCATGCTTGGTAGAGAGTTAATAGTAATCAGACAACTGATTAAGGAGAGAAATAATTATAGAGAGAACTGATTAAGGGAAAGGAAGCCAGCACTCATCAAGGGTAGCATGAGAGACAAGATACTGGAAGATGCCTAAACTGCCAAAAGAAATGTGGGCGTAATTGTCTCCTCTAGCTTTAAGAAATGTTGATTGGGCAAAGTGCAGCACAGAGTGGGTGTTTGGGAACACTGAACACTGAGCAAGATAAAAACTTGAGGAGCAAAATATGACAGAGAGATTTCTGAGGCAGAGCAGCATTTGAGAAATGCAGAGCAGGTAATGCTGGACATAGACACAAGAAACAACACTGGCAAAGCAGAGCAGAGTGGAGCGTGGGAGAAACATTCCATCCCAACCCAGAAGAAATGAAAGGGCCTAGCTAAAAGAACACGAAATTTGTCTTAAAAGATTATGAGTATGGAGAAATGGAGGCATTTTTTTCATGTAAGGTTATGCTTTTAAAGTGTTGGTCACTAACTACAGAGATCTGTAGAAGTAGAGGCTTTTTATTGCCTGATCAGTTCTTTCCAAATTAAAAGTTGGTCTAAAAAATAGTAATATGTAGCAAATGTGATAAAAAATAAAAAAAAAAAACCCACCCATTTTTTACTTCTTTCTTTTAGCTTCAACTTTTTTCCCTTGATAAATGCCCAGCACTTTAATGGAATATGGTCACACTGCAGCTAAGAACAAGAAAGGCATTTACTATTCTAATAAAGCATTTTTAAAGTATTTTCTCATGGTGGGGGGGGGAAACACACTCTTATATGTCATGAAATTCCTATGAAAATTGACATTACTCTACTACCCATTACTTTGCCTTCTTTTTTTTCTTCTTCTGCACAGCATGTCTCTAAGTAATGCTCTTGCTCCTTTAGACCTCCTTACATAATATCAATTGACTTGTGAAGGTCAGAGTATATTTATCTCCTTTGTTCTCCATCAGGCCAAACCACGGGGGACACCTACCATGCTTGTAGTGAATTACTGATAAGTTTCAGAAATACCAATGGGATTTCATATTATGTTGTCTTAAATATCAAACATTTTTATTATGACCAACAGATTAATATGCAAAACTAAAGGAATTTATAATAATTTATAATTTATTACAACACTTTATTAAATTTTATTGTGTTTTTTCAAATTTTTGTGGTGATTGTACTAGTTTCATTTTGCTTGGATGGTTATAATAGTGGTTGTTTATAATAATATAAAATAACCATGTCCATTTATTTTGATGTGCAATATTTTGGGGAAGCTAATATCAATAAAGGTCTTCAAACCAGAGAATACAAAAACCAAGGAAGTATGCAAGAGCATTACATTTCTTGCAGTAATTCAAAGACTATGTTCATCCCTCTCTTCCACTGATGTAAATCAGAAATAGCTTCTTATATAAACACACTAACTTATTATAAAAACCATGCAGGTTTTACCTTTATTCTCAATTAATTTGTACTGCATAGTGAGGTGTTAATTTTTGTTCTACGATCTACTGTAATTATAACATTTTACAGTGAAAAATACTACACAAAATTTGGAAATATTTCACTTCAATGAATAAGAAGCTTTCTTTTGATTTTTGTGAATTCAGGAAAATTTGGTCCTTTTCTTCCTCTCCTTTTTGTATTATATACTATGTAAGAGAACCACACCAGAGTCATGTAGGGGAAAAAATACCTGGTTTTAGGGTATAAAACTGTAAAAAAAGACTTCTTCTGCTCAAGACTAAGGTTTGGAAGGTCATGCTATCTATCTGATCTATTCCACTACTGGCCATTCTTTGTGCCACACCTCTTCACCTGTGGAGCACAGTCTCATGCTATAGTGTTTTCCACTGGACCCTGAATAATAAGGCTCTTTGGTTTTTTGGTTTTTTGGGTTTTTTTTGATCTTCAAGTCCTGTTTTAATACATACAATGATACTGAAGAAACTGGAAATGGAGGCTTCTATCAAAGTTGAAATCTGGCTCTGATAGCGAGGTTTACTTTACTCGTTGTATGCAACAGGAGTTCTTGGTGGTTCAACTTTTCTTCTTACATCCTAAATTAAGTACAGCAGATAATTCCTCTTCAACTTCTCTCTTTGCCCTTGAGCCTCTACAGCTGCATCTATGCAGCCTGGATACCTAAAAAGCAGTAGATACCACTACAGAAGTTGGACCTCATTGCTTTCAATTATGTATCATTAAAGTAGGAGCTATTTCAAAATAAGCTCTTTTGTATCCTAGTGAGTTGGTTTTGCTATCCAAAGACACTTACTATGGAGAATATATACCTGAGATTTGCACCTGTTGGCAATATCACATTAAAACATTGTTTATGAGGTACCAAAGCATGGTTCGTGATCAATGTGTTTCCAACTGAAAAGTGAGAAATGGCAGTGATAAAAAACATAGGGCAAAAGTGATAAGTGATAAAAGACATACACCAAAAATATGAAAAATTATAGACAAATCTTAAAATCTCACCAAAACTATTCAGGTCACTTGTAGAGATTTGACTGTCTGTCTGAAATTCAAGAGTAGACAATTGTGTATCATGTGCATAAGATTGCCCAGTACAAGGCAAAGACATCGCTAATTTTCAGAGCAAATTGATATAGCAATCAAATCTGCTATATATTAATATATTATTTGCCTACAGAAAATTCTTCTTTGACAGAAACATACAGAGACAGGATAATTTGTAGTTTAAACGAAAGTGTGTAAGTAAGTGTGTTTTATATTCAGATACTTTTTCTATTCTATCAAAACAAAAAAAAAACCCAAACTGAAACATATGTAAACTTTGATGCATCTACTTGGCTTTTTTTCCTCCAAGATATGGTGACTATTCTAAAAAATGGCATAATATTTTTATTTCATTAAATAGAGGTATAAAAAAAGGATTTCTTCATTATTGTTGCACATGGATGGTAAGCTATACAGCATGTTTTTTGTATAACTTTTGGCCATTGTCAAGTGGAATCCTCCAATGCATGTATTTGATTTCCCTGACAGAGAGAAACAAACATGATTATTAACTACAATAACACTGTGAATCTTTAAGGCTCTCATGTCAGTCTGAATGTACAGTTGGATGTAGATAGCAGAACTTTGACTCAGCATGTCACTTCTTACCTTGCCAAGCTTGAGAAATGTGAGCAACAAGACTTGCAAAATGACATATTGCTGACAGCAGCCAGCCTTCCAGACTGAAGAATCCTACTATAAAGCTACCTTGACAAAAAGTGTATCACTCTTAGGACCTTTCAGATTAGTGGAGTGATGCAGCTTTATTATCAGACATTGTTCAGCTCGTCATAAACGTCTCACTGCTACTGCACCTTATGTGGAAAAAGGGCTATATAAAAGCATACTATATTCCAATCTAATTCACACAATGGCTTTCTTGGTAATTAAGATCCAAGTGGTGTTAAATTTCTAGGGATTTTCTATTACTGGTATGAATCAAATGATTTAAAATGGCAAGATTAAAACAGTTGGTGTCACTGCTTAAGAAGAGGAGTGGGAAGGGATCTTTGACAAGTAATAAATAAGATTTATTTAGAGACTCAATTTATTTCTAAGTGACCACCCCAAATTGATCTGAAAAAAATAGATGGAAAGAAGATCTTTATAACTTTTCAGCTGATGGCAGTATGTCTTTCAAATCCACCATTAAAAACCTTTTCAGTGGCCATAAATATAAGCCCAGAGAACAGAGTTTGCAATAAAATACTTGGTGTTGTTGCCCAGAGATAGGAATTGCACAATGAAAATTGTTTTATTCATGCTTTAGATCTTTTGAGGGAAATTATTCAATCTGTCCCTTATTGCCTATTCTGTACCCAAGAATATTCATGGATGTTTCCATACAGAGGACCTGGCCAGAAGAATGTTCATAATAATAGTGTGAAGGCTAAAATCCATCCTCCTCCCTGGCAGCTATACTGCCTAACATAAACTCCTCACTGAAACCAAGAATATTCTGCCTGGCCTAACGGAAGAAGGGAGGAGACATCTCCTACCACTTAAGGTCTTTATGACGTGAAGGCATGCAGTATGAATGACTCACATGCAGCAAATGTCTCATTTGAGGAGTCTAAAGTCTGCAATATTCTTCAGAAATTCATACATGAGATAGTATATCCAACCTAAAACCAGTCCTTTTGACAAATACAAGAGAACCAATCCTACAGTTTTGTCATTGCTTCTTTCTGTCCTCCCTGCACCCTTTCCTTAGACATTTATATACATTGATAAAATCTCCCTGAACCTTCTTTTTTCCAGCTTGAATGGTCCCAGGTCTCTCAGCATTTCCTCATAGGAGAGATGTTCCAATTCCTAAGACATTTTAGTGGCCTTTTGCTGGACTCTCCTCAGTACGTCCATCTTTTTGTTGTACTGAGAAGCCCAGAAGTAGTCTCAGTACCCCAGGTGTGGTGTCACCAGGGCTAAAAAGAGATGAGAAATTGTCTCCTTCACTGGCCAGTAGCAGTCTTCTTGATGCAGTCCAATATACTCCTGGTCTTTTTGTTGTAAGGGCATATTTGCATTATCTTTGCAGAATTCTCAGTTTCTCTGATAAATGAATCCTCTAATAAACTGAAAATATAGAGCTTTTGATTTTAGGTCCAATGTTTTTGTTATTTTGTAGTTGGAGAACTATGTGAAGTTCTTTTAATTTTAATTTTTATTTGTTTGATTTTTTAAACTCTAGGAGTATATTCCTGATGTTTAGAGATCTCACAGCCTTATTGCAGCCACCTCATTCCCCTAAAATGTAACATCTGTTAAGCTACTTTGATATCCCTTTTTACAAAGAAACTAGTTCCTTAGGCTCTTGTGCTGTCCACTGTATTCCTCTGCCTCTTACCAGCCATTGTTACAGTGCTCTAGTAAGACTTACACAATCTGGCATTCTTTTCAGGCTTCTCTTTTCCTTCAAAGATCTTCTTGTCATTAGTAAACACTAAAAAAGAGAAATTGCACAGCTTTAGTTGCTTTTCTTGGGGTACTGGCTGACCAACTAACCTTGACCAAAATTATACTGAAGTTTACATTACAACCTTTCAAACCACACCTTCCTTCCTGTCGCAGACAGCAAATCACAGTCAGCAGAAGAAAAGCTGGCTGACCCTTCAGTCCTTTTAATGCAAAATGGGATTCTGGAGGGCAAAAGTATCAACATAATAATTAAAAATAACTGGCCAGCCTTTGCCCTAAGCTGTATGACCTTCTTTTCTGTCAGTGCTGCTGCTGAAAACAGCAGTTTTCAGCAGAACAGAGACCTGAGATGGTGGATTTCTCACTAGTTCTTGTCTGTTCTGCCCTTTGGTTCGTTTAAGTAGATGGTGGTGGCATGATAATTGTGTTCCTACCTCATCTGCCTAAAATTCTGGGTCCCAATTCAATGAGGAATCCATCTCCTTTCTCTTCATACTTCTGTATTCTCATCTTAACGTACTTCCATCACACTTCCAAAATCTCTCTGGGTGTCACCAAAGGAAGAAAATTACTGGTATCCCCCTTGATATGGACTCACGCCGCCTCGTATTTAGCTCGGATGAATAATGGATAATGAGGTAACACAGCCGCCACTAGAGAGAGCTCTGATACTAGAATTATGATCAAGCACTATTTTATCTTAGTTCCCATTGCAGAGTTCAGGGGCAGTTGCTTGAATGGATGGAGTGTCAAAAAGGGAAGAGCAGTACAAAATAGAAGGAACTGCAGTGTGCTAGGGAAGATTTTAGACTCAATATTATTGGATTGTGATTGGTCTACAGAAAGGAGAGTGTTTTTCTAGTTTGGCCTCTTTCCACTTTAATTCAGCAGTTTTTGACATTCTACTTGCAATACTTATTGCTGCTCAGCTGCTCTGCTTCATGGTTTATGACTTGATATTTCTTTCAAGAGACTATAGGATGAAAATGAGTACTGGAATTTGGGGGCAAAAACGTGATTTATGAATCATGCCATTTATTGTTGCTTAGGTACTTCAGTAAAATTTATGCAATTTTCAGAACTCAGTACATCCATGTAGTCTGACTGTTTAAATGGGATGTATCTTTGAGCAGATGAAGTACTTATTTTCTTCTTTCATTAACACCAGAAAATAAATATACTGGGGATATCAACATGTGCAATAATCTTTGTGCCTTTATTATCATAGTCCAATACGTCTTAACTGAATGTGAAATATGAACACTATCAAGATGGGGACTGATAATGCTTGAATAAGTAAGGCCAAGTAGGCAATTACATTGTTTTTATAAATATTGCAGGAAATACAGTACTACCATAATTTGGTCAATATTCCTCTAATAGCCTCTGAGGAGTAAGGCCAACATGGCAGCCTGTGTGAACAGTGTGAGCAAAACAAGGATCAAATACCCTGTGACAAAGTGACAAAGTAGAAGCCAGTGTTCAAAGCCTATATTTCAAAGCCATATTCAGCCTCCATTGCTTCCATGTGCTTCAGAAGAACACAGCTGGGAAGTATGACAGCTTCAGAATGTTCCTAGTTATTTAGTAGAGACTTCATTTCCAAAATGCACCTAACCTTCTTTGTAAATTTTGTTCTCTGTGACTGAGAACAGACACTACCTTTCCACTTTCAGCAATAAATTGACAGTGCTTCAAATTTCCTTCTAAGAGAGCTAGACATTCCTTCACCCTCCTATGTAGTCTGCCCACCACTTCATCACCTCTTTCACCCAACTTGGCCTGGATCACTTCCAGGGATGGGACATTCACAGCTTCTTTGGGCAACCTGTCCCAGTGCCTCAACACTCTCCAGTAAAGGATTTCTTCCTAATATCTAATCCCACCTTCTTTCAGTTTAAATCAATTACTCTTTGTCCTATTGTTGCCAGAATACAGCACTATCACTATGTACACTTGAAAAATATCCTTCTCCAGCTCTCTGGTAGGCCCCTTTTAGGTACTGGAAGGGTCCTGTAAGGTGTCTCTGGAACTTTCTCTTCTCTATTTGCAAACAATGGGTCTAACATAGTACCTTCCCTGGTGGGCTCACTCACCAACTGCAACAAAAATTGTCCTCCACACACTCCAAGAACCTCCTGGACTGCCTCTTTTCTGCTGTATAAAGTTCCTGGCAAAGTCCCCTACAAGGGCTGGTGATCCTGAAAAATTCTCCAGCTGCTTACAGAATAAGTTGCCCACCACTTCTTCCTAGCTGGGTGGACAATAACAGATTCCCAGTAGGATGTAAACCTTGTTGGCCTTGCCCTTAATTCTTACCCACAGGCATTCAACCTCATTGTCATTAGTTTCAATACCCATGGCATCAAAAGCCTCCCTAACATAAAGGGCCACCCTTCCCCCACTTCTCCCTTTCCTGTATCTTCTGAAGAGCTTGTAGCCATCCAGTGCAGTGCTCCAGCTATGTGAGTCATCCCACCACGCTTCCATGATGGTGACTACATCGTAGCTTTGCTCTTGCTCCATGGCCTCCAGCTCTTCTTGTTTGTCACCCATGCTGCATGCGTTAGTGCACATGCACCTCAGCTGGGCTACTGATTTCACCCCTTACTCAGGCTTACCACCTTTGGACCTGCTTCCAGACAGCCCAACTGCATTCCCTTCCCCCTTCAAACCTAGTTTAAAGCCCTTTCAATAAGTTTTACCAGTTCATATGATAAAAACCTTCTGCCCTTAACAGAGAGATGAAATCCACCCAGTTCCAGCAGGCCAGGTGCCATAGAAGTTGCCCAATGATCAATGAACCCAAAATTTTGCTGATGATACCAACCCTTGAGCCACTTGTTGATAGTGTGGGCTCTCCTATTCCTTTCACTGTTTTTCTCTGCCACAAAAGGGACCTGTGCTCCTGTCCTATCAACCACTTGGCCCAGTGCCCTGAAGTCCCTTTTATCTGCCCTGATGCTCCTCTTTTCAATCTCATCCCTGCCAGCCTGAAGTATCAGCAGTGGGTAGTAAACAGAGTGATGAATCAGCCCAGGAAGTCTCAGCTATATCCCATACCTGGGCCCCAGAGAGGCAACAGCCCTCCCTGTGGGATGGGTCTGGTCAACATGCTGGGCCCTCTGTTCCCCTCAGAAGGGAGTCACCCTTCTATGACTACCCTTCTTTTCTTTTTAATGTTAGAGATTCTGATCCTTCTGACAGATGAAGCATAGCTTGGAGGCCCACTGGGCAGATCCTTTTCTTATACATCATATGGCTGACTCTCTAGATCAAGGGCCTCATTCCTATTCTAAAGTGTCACCTGGGTAGGTGATGGGGTTGGGAGGAACTTTTATTACCTCCCCGCATAGGGACGATTTCCATTCCACCAGGTGTCCTCTATTGCCTGACAGTGGGAGGCATGGGAGTTCTCTGGCTCCTGGTGGGCCTCCCTCAAGGATGGATCAAATATATCACACAGGTTAGCTACTTTAAGAAAGAAATTCATATCTCTACAGAGGCTTCAGAATTGCCTAGTGAACTGCGCTGTTTTGAAATATAACTATTGTTATGTATTTTACCTGTTCCACAATCCTCCTTTGTGTAGACTCTCTTTCATATGAAAATCCCGAGAAATGATACTTGGAGGTAAAGAATTATGCACTCATTTTTCACATTGCTGGTGTTTTCAACAGATCAATGACATTATCTTCATTTGTACCAGGAGAAAATAGTCATTAGGAAAAGAAAAATCTGTTATAATTACATTTAATTAGAATTAAAGAAAAGAAGATAAAACTAAGGAATAAAATACACTATCCAATATTTCTTTTCAAGGAAGGTTTGGAAACAGAAAAGTGAAGCAAAGGGATAGTAGAAGGAGTCTGTGTTTTATAGAATCTGAAATCTCTCACAACATGAGCAAAATTGTATTTGAATACAGTAAAACTCTGTCTCCATACATTAAAAAAGCTGCAATCAGAGTCATGAAGGAATTGAATGTGTAGTTTGAACACACTTCCGCTACACATGAAGGAGACTTATAAAAGAGAGAGGAAAAGACAGCTGCTGAATCCTGCAGGGAAAAAGGAAACCAGGCCCATTTTTGCCTCTGGAAGAGGGTCACACTCTAGGACTAGGCTTTCATTTGGAAGTGATCTACATTTGGAAGGGACAAGCTAATCCAAATGACTGACTTATTCAGAGCTGACCAAATTACAGCATGTTATTGAGGGCATTGTCCAAATGCCTGATGAACACTGACAGGTTTGGGGCATTACGCATCTTTTTATGAAGTCTGTTTTTTTAATTTTGGTTCTTGTGAGAGGCTTGCAGATGTCCTTGTCAGCCAGACTATGCAAAGTGAGAAATTCATGGACACCCCAGTGGAAGGTGTACATGCAATATAAAGCTAGTAACTCAGGACTGTTCTGTCACACAAGTGGAATGCAAACATTTATTTCAAAATAAATAGAGTAAAAAAAAGAGTCAGGGAGGTGGAGGTAGGGATAGAGACAACAAAGCATGAGTTTCACAGCTTTAACCATTATAATTTCACAGAATTTTTTGTAAACAGATCTTAAAATACAGGTTTCACTTTCGTAAAAATGCAAAACAAAGCTGAGGTTTGAATAAGATCATTTGACACGGGAACAAGACCAACAGCAAACAAAGATATGTAGGATGAAGGCTTTTCTGCCTAAAATAAAATTAGGCAGGAATTAATGACCAAGTTCTGACAATATTTTACACTCAAACTCATGTATTAGATGGTTTCTTAACAGGTGGATGTCATGGTTTTACACTAGACCAGAGCCAGGTACCCACAAGGGTCGCTCACTCATTCTGCCCTCCCACAGCTGGGCAAAGGAGGGAAAAAAACATTAACAAAGGCTTCATGACTGAGATAAGTACTGGGAGAAATATGTCAAGGAAAAAGCAGGGTCAACTTAAATTGCAAAATTAATTTTACTACTAACAGAATCAGAGGAGGATAATGAGAAATAAAATAAACTTCCCCAACCCCCCCCCACCCCGAACCTCCCTCCTTCCCACCAACAGTGCAGGGAGACTGCGTGTGGGGATCTTGGTCAGTTCATCACCAGGATTTTCTTCTGCTGCTCTGGGAGAGGAGTCCTTCCCCTGTGAGGTCCTGGGTTAACTCCCATGGGAGAAAGTTCTCTGTGAAATTCTCCAGCGTGGGTCCACTCTCACGATTATCTACCAGACCTGCTGCAGTGTGAATTCCCCCCACAGGCAGACAGTCCTCCCAAAACTGCCGTAACGCGGGTCTGCGTTTCCATGGGGTGCAGTGCTCCAAGGACAGGCCGCTCCAGCCTGGAAGCAGAGGCCCTGTATCTCCACCAGGTCTCCTACAGGATCACAGCCTCCTCCAGATGCTTCACCATGGTCTCTCCACAGCCTGCAGAGGAATCTCAGCTCTGACTCCTGGAGCACCTCCTCTCTTCCTTACCACTGACCTTGGTGACACCATGTTCTCACCTCCTCCTCCTCTCTGACTAGAAGCAAACACCCTGTGACTTTGTTTTGATTTCTTTCTTAAATACATCATCACAGAGGCGTTACCAACCTCTCTCCTTGGCCCAGTTTTTGCCAGCAGCATGTCCATCTTCAGAGCCATAAGAGATTGACTCTGCTAAGCATGATGGAAGCTTCCAGCAGCTCCCCACAGGAGCTATCTTTGTGCCCCCCCTGTTACCAAAAATCAGACTGGGCAAAACCAGTACAGTGGATGAAGATGAAAGAAACTTTTTATGATTTGAACATTTGTAAGACAGATTGTAAAGACAGAAGAATTAATTGATGGTGGATTTCTTAACCTAGATAGAAGCTTGCAATTGTATAAACATTTTTTTTAAAGTTAGTATTTGGTGTATATTTGAGAAAATTTCATTTGCAGTCCTAGTCTTTACTTCCAGTTTAAAACAAATTGCTATCCTTTCAAACATAAGAACAAATGAAGATTTATCCATGCAATTGTGCTAGTGCTCATCTGTCATTTGCCCACCAGAACAAAAATTTAGCAGGAATTACAAATTAATTTTCTATTTTCTTGATATAGGTTGTCTTTTGCAGGTATATTTAATATCGCGATAATGTCATCTTTTCAAGTCTAAGTAGTAACCAATTCTTATTAAAACTATCCATTTGAAAAAGAATCTTTAAAAGCTCAGAACCAGATGACAAAGGAAAAGAAAGAATGCGTTGCACTTAATGGACCTGATTTTAAACTCAATCTCCAGTTGGGCATGGTTTTTTTTATATTTGAGTTTAGTAGTTCTACCAAATCTTAAATATTTAGGACCGGCCTGTAGCAAATCTACAAAAGAAAAAATAGGCGTTGAAAATAGAAGGAAATGAAGTTCCATATATCAGTTGATTTAGAACTGAGAAGAAAGCATGAGACAGGAGGTAAGACATTCAAAAATAACGCCAATTAGTAGGAAAGTGGTCCTGACAAGAACTCAACAGACAGTATCTGGCTAGCTCTGAGGCAGCTGATAGTACTGTCAAACTCATCTATCATGAAAGCAAACAGACATTTATCAAACATGGTGAATTTCTATGACAACACAACTTTTGGTCATACAAGATGCTGGAACTTTGGAGTTCTGGGCCAAGAGAAACTGTACCAGCTGTCGAACAGGGGAAAACTGTAGACAATTTTGGAAGAAAAATCAAAGAGTTCATGTTTTATGTAAAATAAGACAGCTTTGGAAATTCTCCAACAATTCAAAAGATGTGAGAAATCTTCACAAAAACTTCACTATTGCAGTCAATCCTTGTTTTGTCACACATATATTAAAAAATGACACAAAAGAGAATATTTCATTTTCATATTATTTATTTAAAATGTAAAATGCAGCTCTTTACTGTAGTTCTATCCTTTCCAGACCTTTTGGATTCCTTTTTCCCAAATCAACAAAAAAATTTGAAACAAAATATTTACTGTATTAGCATTTTAATTTCCTAAACTATTTCAAGGAAGAAGAGCCTGATTTCTAGAAAAGTGGTTTTGTCAACACTCACTGTAATTCACCTTTTTAAAAAACATTTTAATGACAATTGAAGTAAAAATTTAGGCAAGAGGAACATTAAAATAGCTTGAATAATGACTGAGGCACAATTATTATAAAGTCTGGTTTTTGCTCAATCCACTTTTCCTTGATCCTTATTACTGTACAGGTTGATTTTGTTCAATGTCTTTGTCCTCTGTATAGAATGGAGGGGCAATTATTACTCTGAGTTCATAGAGCATGCTGAACTTTGCTAATGCTCCACCCACCAGACTAACCTACTTCAATCACTTCTTTCTCTTTGGTCTTCTACAGCTAGGGCAGCAGTTTTTTCTGTCACATGCTTATGAAGAAAAAACAGGTAGGGAAAGGAACAGATTTATTGTATCTCTTCAGGTTCACAATTGTCTCTCCTTCAGTAGGAATGTCAGAAAATAGTAAACATATATAAAACCTTTTAGTGTGAGTACAGTCTCTTAATTAAAACTACTCTCTCTCTTAAATACAGCTCTCTCAATTTTAATCTAGTAACACTTTGCCCTGGTGGCAGGTATCCAGATCCATCATTACAGTGCAAGATGATTCAGTGGCTTTCTAGCCCCACAAGACTCTCTACTTTATCAAAAGTATGGCAGTGGAGAAGACAGAAAGTAAAATGATGAAGGAATAATTGAAACACAGGAGCTCAACACACCAAAACCAAGAAAGCTGACTTGATCAGTAAGACAGAGCTGCTGACTGAAGTAAACCTTAATACCCAATAGCTTGGTATTACTTGAGGGAGTTGTGCAAAAATGGCTAATTGGCAAAGAGGCAGAAAAAAGAAAAATTGATTCCATCTTCAAGAGAGGGTATGAAAGACACAAATTTTCCCTGAAGACCATACTGGGTACACCTTATTGTAATCTCTTGTAGGCACCATTATTTTTCCTCTTTACTCAAGACTTTGTATTATTAGCCATTAAACTAAAGTAACTAAACACATAAATGAAAAACTGGGAAATATTTTGCCAAAATGAATGCTAACAGACAGCCTTTTTTTTCCTAAGTTCAGAATTTGTTTTTTAATAGTAATATTATGAAAATAAAATTGACAGTCCCTTTGATACTTGAAAATATGCTTTTACTTCTTAACTGCACATTACATTTTTCCCAAGCTGCTGAATGAGATTGGTAATATGATGAGCAGTCTGTTACTGTTCAGCATTTTGACCAGATCAGTAGTATCTGAAAGTCAGTCAGACCTTTGAAGTGCTAAATTACTGGACTGATTTCTGTCCTTGGTAAAGGATAACAGCATATGTAACTGACATGCTGCTTGGTCTCAAACTGAGTGAATGAGTTTTGGGAATGTTGCAGAAGTTCCTAACTTGCCCTTCCCATCTGGAATGATCTCTGAAGGTTATTGAAAAACCATGTAAAGACACTTCTGTAGTTACTGCACATGCCAAGTCTACTGCATATGCAGAAGAACGCTGATTCTCAGATTACCAACCAACAGTTTCTCCTGAAAGATAAAATACTTTCTACTAAGACAGATTTCTAATAGATACAAGCTGTCAATCTTCTAAACTAATATAAAGTTCAGAGAAAACAGACCAGTGTATTTCTTTTCTCTGAGAGAAGGTAATTGGCATAAATATGAATAAACTATCCCTCAGTATATGTAAAACTTATGAAGAAACTTTGAAACACAGAGGAATAAAGCATTAAAAGCTTAGGCAACAGGATATGTGAGAATATTATCAATACTCACTCTTTTATAGAGCATTAAGCTATTAACATTCTTATTACAGATTTGATACTGATATTGTCAGGCTGAAGAAGGGACAATATAGCTTTTATACCATAAAAGAAAATGCTGTTGGATCAAAATTTGCCAGAGAATAAAGCAACAGCACTGGTACCAAAGGAACCAAATAAACAAGGTGGCAAAACATAACAGGAAAAAAAAATCCAGCCATGCTGGACAATCTTAGCTGTCAGTTTGGCTTTATTCTGAGCTAAATTCAGGAACAGTAAGCCGTCTATCTCTAAATTACAACATTTGATCATATTTTAAAAGCAGGCTTCTACCACCTGTTCTTAGACTGATGAGCTCCTGCATGATTTCCATTTTATGAAGGGAACTATCAGTATTGCAAAGCAAATTGCAGTGTGAGCAGGGGTGGCTTTCATGAATATCAATAGTGGGGGGACTGATGATCCAGCACTAGCATGCCTGCTGCTTTTGGTAATCAGGATTCAATTCCTTTCTCTGCCACCAACTTCTACATCATTAACAAAGCTACATAAGTTAAATCTGTTTGGAAGATGTAGATGCATATGAGCTCAGACTCACAAAGTTTTAACTGGGCACTCTGGAAGCTCTTGAGAAACAATAATTTAATCTACGAAACTCATATCCATTGCCTTTCAGGAATTGTGTACCATGCCACATTAGAACAGCCATTTGGTTTCTGGTCCAGAGCTGGCTCATATCCTAGCATAAGATGGCACGCTGAGTTCACATCATAGACGCCCAGTAATCTCATACTATTCCAATTTTTTAGTTAGCATATTTTGAGAAGTGATTTCTCTTCATTTGGGACATGGCAAATCACCCTAACTCACCATCTGCATGTTTCTACCTTTGGCAAAGTCAAACAGTAGGAGTCAGGTGATATTTCCCTTAAGTCAGGCTGTATTATTTATTGCTGTGATAGCTGGTAAACCACTATCAATGGCTGCATTACACAGACAATTTCTGCACGTCACCTGAAAGCCTTCATTGCCCTTTAGAAACACCAAAGCCAACACCAATTTGGCTGGTGAAGCTGACACTGCTGGTAGTTCTTCTCTGAGAAAGTCAGATCTGAAGTTTGGCAGTAAAAGGAGAAAAACTGCAGTATTTCCTGTTGCTTCTCTTCAGCATCAACCACAACCTTGTCCAATCCACAACCCCTTTTTTTTTTGTTGGTAAGCAAGCTACAAATGTGTGGCCCGGTATCCCTCTCCTTTCATTTAGACTGAGGTTACATCACCTCTTCTAAACCTTGTAATGATTGACCCTTGAAAGCATAGGATTCCTTTACCTCACAAAACCAAGGATTTTTAAGCAGATGCAAGGTACACCAAATACATGGGCAGGAGTTTAATATTGTAAGCCTTTTTGTGTTTCAGGTAATGATTATATGAAAATGTAAATAATTTTCTTTCTGACATTTTCCATCAAAACAAATGATAGTAACAGAGACTAGAGAGTTGCACTTTTTTGAGAAATAGAGGTATTTCTGGCTTTAACCCGGTAAAATTGCATATTTATCCTAATTCTCTATAATAGTTAGTTGCAGTAGAACAATATGAAATCTAAAACCAGGAGGGGAACACATCTACTGAAATCTCTCATATAATAAAAATAATTTTCTCTCAGTCTTTTTTTTCTTTTGCCTCTTCACTCAAAGGAACAATTTTTAATTTAATTATAAATTTCATTAATTTTTGCTTTTGATGTAATCTTTCTTTAATAAAGAAGTTGTTTTGTGGGTTTTTTAAGATTATTTTCTCTCTGCCTCTCTTATACTTCTCTTCTGCATGGTAAACTAAAGATTAAATACTAGCAAAAATACTATTCTAATACTTACAGTTGAATATCCCATATGACTACAAATCGCCTGCATATATATTAGAAATTGATATACTAGGGAAGTAATATATCCTAAATTTTTTTATGTGTCAGGCTATTGTTATTTTTTCCCTATAAAAAGGAAGGAATAGGAGAAATATGAGTTTTGACAAAGACTACTGGATATGCTACCATGAAGTCAAGAATGCACTAACACCATAATTAATTAGAAATAATCGCCATTCTGAATTAAATTCTGTCTTAATGCACCTCCTAGTTATTCACAGTCATTCACATGTTAGTGTGAAAATTTTGAGCCATCAAACTGCTTGAACTGACTATTGAAGGCTAATCATAGTCACACATGGCACAGCTTGTCTAAGTCAGATGGTACTTTTGTTTCCCTTGACTGGATACAAAAGCTAATGTAAGTAAAAAATAATTATTAGTTACATATGAAAAAATAACTTTTTATAGGGCTTTATGTCCCATAATTCTTATTCAGTTAAACCTTTCTGTAACTGTTTATGTTATTGAGCTTGTTGGCTAAACAGCACAAAATTTGTGAGGATAAGGCCATTCATAAGATCTGTCCACAAAAGCCCTCCTCTTCCATCCTCTTCCTCCTTGCCTCTCCTCTTGTCTCTTTAGGTCTCGACCTTGCAGTAGGTCTAGTCCAACTGGTTTTACCAGGAATGTCAGTCTATTATACCAAATACAGCTCAAGTAGGTTTTCCACTGTAGTGGGAAAGAATAAGTGAAACAAATGTAGCATACAGATATGCAGTTGAAAGAAAGAGAAACACGTAGAAATGAAAGAGTTAGCAAAAAAGAGAAAAGCAAAAATCTGAAAGGATAAATCCAAAAAGGAATAAAATTTGAGCTTAAAAAACTGCATTAGAAGACAAGATAAGACTAAAAAAATTAACAAAACAAACAAAAAAAAAAAAAAAAAAAAGAGGAAAAACTGTCCAGCTAAAACTCCAGTATTTATCAATAGAAAAATTAAAGACACTTTCATGCAGAGGATGCTGGCATTTAAGACTTGTAAATCTTTTTCAGCTGAGGAGAACAGAAAAATCCATAATACATAGCAGGTCTAATAGAAGCAGGAAATTAAAAGAGCTAAAAAAGAATTTGAAGAGCACCTTGCAAAGGATGCTCAAGCTGATAATAAGAAGTTATTAAACTACATCAAAATTAGCCATCTAGGGAATAGGTTGGATTATTTGATGACAAGAGTTTTAAAAGGGGAAATCATGAACGATAAGACCATAGTGGAGAAATTCAGTGAAATACTTCTTTCACTTTTACTGCATGCACAGGATGCTGGGGATTTTCCTACACCTTATAAATTATTTGTAGTAAATAGATCAGAGGACCTAAAATAATGCAGGGAAGCCCAAGAGTCTTGAATATAAAAAATTCATGATGGGCTGGTTCCCTGCTCCCTGGTTTTGCAGAGACTGAAACCACTCACTGCTGCCTGTGGCCCTGATCTGCACTGTACTGCTTGGACTTGATGTGTTTGGGGACTATTATTAACGCTTGACAGTAAATGGATCTGTGTCATGGGATATACAGACTGTCCTTTCTCCAGTGGCTACCTAAGATAACCTTCCCTCCTTGTATTTCCCTCAAATTCTTAATATTTCTCTTGGAGAAGGTGCTTCAACCAGGACTGAAGCAGGACTCATTTGGTCTCCTCCTGGCAAGCGTAGCTTTAATTTCACCAGAACATTGCAACTTCTCTCTGAGGATTAATTAATTTTTCCTGTGGGTGGCAGTCTACATGCCAAAATAAAATTTATTTTACTTCCAGTTTCATTGGTTTTGCAGTAACTGGTAAAGCATTAACTGTGAAGATTGCACAGAAGACCTGAGCAGGATAAATGAACTCCCTTAGTGCAATATCTATACTTATATGTCAAATATAAAGTTTCTCAGCTACAGAATTTCATGATCGAGTTGGTGTCTGCATATCCCTGCTGCTATAGAGCTTAACACAAAACCTCCACAATGAGCAGGGAAAATAAAATGTAAAAACAAATAAATAACTGGCAAAGAGGCAGAAAAAAAGAAAAATTGATTCCATCCAATAGACCTTGGGAAAGAGAGTTGATTCAATGCCACTCGATGCCACCTTTGTTTGACTCTGTTTTTCCTCCTAAACTGGCATTTTATTAGGAGCACAAACTTCTAACATATAAATGATTTCAGGACATGCACTTCAGCCTTACCTAATATATTAACTAAGTTCAGCACCAGCATTGTTATTTTTTCTGAACAGCTGGACAAAATGCAGTTAGATTTTTCCCATGTTTCAAAAATCACTAGGGGAAATTATTGTAAGAACCACCATAGCAGAAGGAAATCTCAAGTTATAAATAAGGTAACTGTTATGAAAGAGGAATCTATAGATCAATACATTTTGTTCAGAGCCTGAAACAGTGATCAGCAGTGCTTCTTTCCCAGATACATTTTAGATAGATCTTATCATCTTAAAGAAAAAAAAAATTTCTAAGAATAATGATCTGAGAAGTCACCAGGCACAACTAGCCAGCTCTCATTTTTGGCCTATCCTTTCCATCCTTTCCAAAAGAGAGGATAATAATGATAATAGGAACAGACAGTTGTTTTTTGGTTTTTTTTCCTGAATTACACACAGTCAACAAAACACAGTCTTGTTATTGAAGTATTGGATAAGAATCTACATGATCTACACTCAGTTCCCAGGTTTGCCACAATATTTCTAGACTATTATGGGCAGGTATTTTATGTAAGATTCAGCTCACTTCCTTTTTCCCAGCTCTAAGATAGACATCAACACTCCATCTATTATCACCAGAAATAAAAGCACTTTCAGAGGGCAGCTCCTTCTTTCCTAACATGCCTAGCTTCTGGATAGCTAAAATTAAAGAGTTGGTCATCAGATCTCTACTCCTTGGAGAAAGAGAAATATGGAAGAACATTAAAAGTTGAGCATTGTGGGATGTTTTGCACATGGATGAATACTCAGGACTTGCTGTTAGTCTGGCTAAACAGACTCTTTGCAGGTTGGCCCCAAAACCACAGCATGGAAAACTCTCACACACACATGTCACGGACAGTGCAAATCCCACATGTGGGAATGGAGCACATTCTCTGAGCCTGATAACTTTGCTTTCAGAGGGTCTGCAGCTGCAGCTTCCCTCACTGGCTGCCAGTTGGTTTGGACTGTCAGATGGACTCCTCTCACTTGCTCATGACAGCTTTTCTGAGAGAAATCTCTGACAAAAACTAAACCATTTTAATGAAACTCAGTCCATAGGTGGAGCAAGAGATCCCAAGAACATCCTTTTCATCC
The DNA here is from genome assembly GCA_024362935.1 of Setophaga petechia. NCBI lineage: Eukaryota > Metazoa > Chordata > Aves > Passeriformes > Parulidae > Setophaga > Setophaga petechia. The sequence goes on from JANCRA010000008.1 coordinate 23,292,155, forward strand.
TTCCACACCCTGAAATTTCTCCAGTATTATATGCCAAAGACCATAAAAAGGTGACTCCGCAAGTGAAAGAGAAATCCAGCTCAGCTCAAAGCTGTTCTCTGCTGTGGGCTTTTTTAAAGCTCATTTAAATTACCAGACTCTTCTCTGATGCTTTATGCTAGCTAGGATAGTAATGATTTTCTTTCAAGCTAGTAACTTTCTTCCAAAATCAAAGTGAAGTCATGTTTAGCTTCCCATTTTCCTGACTAGGCTTATCCTGCTGAACTAAATGGAGTTTCCTGCCTTTTCTCAGATAAGGCACATAATTACTTGGTAAAATTTAAATGTAATTTGTTTAATTTAATTTATGATTATGAGCTTTTTATAACTACATAAATTTAACTTCTCACATATAATAAAGACTGTATCCTCACAATAACCTTATAAAATACTCTGTATTATAGGCACAAAATGGAGGTATAAAGGGTTTGTCTAGACATGATGTTATAAGAAGAATAAGTCTGACTTTCATATGCGGAAAAATTACAAACCCCAATCTTACAGTGCTGACATGGCAGCAATTCCAAATTTATAAAACTTTATGAAAGAAAGTGTGTGCCACTTCAAACTGCTCAGATGTAAAACTACACCTCTATTTAAGGTAGAAGAATAGGATTAGAGCATAATTTAGGTTAGAAAGAAGTTTGGGAGGTCTTTGGTCTCATTACCTACTGAAAGTGATAGAGTCAGATATGACAACAGAAGAGGTTAGTCAGAGATTTATCTGACTTGGCCTTGAAAACATCAATGGTTGGACACTGGCAGTTTCTCTTCTCACTGACAGCTTCACATGTTCCAGTGCCTGACAGTCCTCATGGTGCATAACATTTTTTTCATAACAAGTCAAAACCTGTTTTTTCCCAGTTTGTATGTGTTGTGTCTTGGTCTCCTGCCACTGAGTGCTGTGAAGAGCCTGGCTTGGACTTGCAGTTCAACTTAATTTGAACTAAAATTAGTAATATATACAAAAAACTATGCAAAAGTACAGGTACTTATTGAAATATTACTGATGCACTTGCACAATTCTCATGGTCGAAACATGCACTGAATGTCTGAAAAACAGGAATGGAGACAGCATGTCTGAGTCCAGTTTTGTGTCTTAGCTATTAATCAATTTGACTACATTGAAAAGAGCTTTTACTGAAGTGCTGAATATGGTTCACTGTTGCTTTTCATAGACTGTCCTAAGATGGAAGTTTAATTAGGAAAGTGTTACTTTTGTCTTCTGTGCTCTTATCTTTCTCTCTCTCCATTTACTCGTTCTTATTGTTGTTGTTTTTGTCTGGTTGGTTTTGTTGATGTTCTTTTATGGTTTTATTCTGTTTTAAAAACAGCCCATTTCACAGTGCTAAAAGAACTTTTCAATAAATATAAATAATTTTCTTTCTATATTATTTGATTTCTCTGTTCTCTGTCTCAGGACACCATTTTAAAATTTAAACCAAGATTACTGTTCCTCCATTCTGACCACCTTTTTTGAAAAAATACTGCCTTGATCTGTGTCATATTAGTCACACTTTATCTCCTCTCAATATTTTAGTGATTGGTTGTAAGCATGACTTTCAATTTTTTAATTTAATTTAATTTAATTATTTTATTTTATTGTTTGAAAATGAAAGACATAGATGTGGTTTATTACCTTTAGAAAATGAATTCTTCTCAGTGGTAACATTATAATTGAGGCTTACTTAAAATCTCAATGTTGAAATGAGAATTGAAAATTTTATTATACAATGTCACAGTCATTTATTAAAGTTGGACTAGTACATTTATGCAAGCATCTTCAAGAATGATTGTGACTGAAAATATTAAATAAAATCTTTTTGCATTTGTACAGAAAGAGCCTGTTTAGCATAGAGAAGAGAATGCCTGGGGCAGGCGGAATCTTAACAATTTATATGAAAACCTGAAGAGAGAGGGCAGAGAGAGAGCTGGGTTCTTTTCAGCAGTGCCCAGTGACAGGACCAGAGACAGTGGCCACAAACTGAAAGAAGGATCTTTCCTCTGAACATCAGAAAACAATTCATCAACCTGAGGGTGACAGGGCATTGTCTTAGGTTGCTCAGGGTGGTTGTGGAGTCTCCATCCTTGGAGAGAAAGAATGGACAAAAAGCCATCTGGTCTTGGGAAACCTGATGTGGATGGTCCTGTTTGAGCACAGGGCTTGGACTGGGTGACATCCAGAGGTCCCTTCCAACCTTAACCATTTGGGCAGAGCTGGGGGGAGTGACAATTCTAAGAATATTAATCTAAGAATATTAATCAGATGGCAATTCTATGTCAGATATTTTTCCCTTTTTCATATGTATTTCCTCAAATTTAAGATGGTGCTGTCAATCTCTTTGTATTTCTGTCAAAAAAAAAAAAAAGTTGATGACTCTAGTGAATAAAAATACCAATAATGTTAGATTATATTTTACTTGTGATTTTCTGGAATTTCTAAACAATGAGATTGCTTCATGTACTATTCCCCAGTGGAATTGCTGAATGTAATGTGCATAGTCCTTATATTACTGGTAGAGAAGACTTGAAATTTACAGCAATTGGAGTTATGTGTGGATAATACATATAGAAAAGCTATGGAATGTCATTCTCCTTTGGCACAAATTTTAAAGAGAACTTGCTTTACTTCTAGTTTATTGGAATACATATTTTTCCTACAACTGGTATTTTTTGAGGAGATAGGGGTAGGGATTGTTTGAGAATGGGGGATATACTTGAAGAGTTTTTACCGACATTGATTCCTAACACTTTGTTAACCTGCTTTAATACCTTAGTTTATTAAAATGGGATATAACTTGGATCATTTTGGTCTGTACAAGGAACACTGTAGATGCGGGATTTTTGATACTGTGTGCACATACACATATGAACATGTTCCTAAATCAAATGAACATTCCTGCTAAATGAAATTTAATATATCATTCACAACTGTTACTGTATCTTTTTCCAGTTCCTGGAGTACAGATAAGAATCCATATAGCTGGTCATCCATAATCCTTTGCATTAAGAGTTATGAAAAGGTATTTTTGTAATCTATGTAAATTTTGAATTTGATACATTAGTTTTTTTTGCATGTAATACTGTAATGAAAATACCATAATAAAATAATCCATATTGAATTTATTCTAAATGCTTTTCCTATAAAAAATATACTTATTTTTATATTTATAATATCATGTTTTATTCCCTGCCACTGTCTCAATTTCCTCAATAAAACCATTTTTTACAGTATCACACTTTCAACAAATATTAAAAGTTGATAATTTCAGTTATGGATATCACACATCATGTCACCACAAAATCTCAAATGAAACATCTCTGATTAGTTGTTCATAAAATCATTGAAAATACAGCAATGTAGGTCATCACATTAATAGATGTGATGTTTCTCTATATCTGGGTAAATAAAGTGAGTTCTAAATATATTAACACAGATAAATTATCATAATCATGACTCATTAATAGGTTGTTCCTACCTGAAACTTATGTCTTTTGAGATAATTTTGCCATCGCAAATAGTCTTGTGGAAGTTACTGTTTTTAAGATTATTAGCATGATGTACTGACTAAGGAGAGAAGTACAGCTAAGTAGAATGGTAGCACAGTTTCTTTCCATTTTCTGCAGGGTTAGGAAACGTAGGGGTTAAATCGATTTTACATGAAAAATCTCAGCTTTCAAGATCCCCATGCAAATACTTCTCTCATAAATACATATTTGCAAAAGAGTTTGGAACACTATCTCTTTCATCAAACATTATTCTCCTGAACATTCACAGAAAGCAAACAAAAGGGATTGTGAATACTTGCCAGAGCAGATTTACTACATGTAGCTGAACAAGTACTAGTGAATGTGGGATTTTTTTTTCAGTAATCTTGCACATACTGAGCTTTTCAGGGTAACCAAATGACTCTGCTGGGCATCTCTCCCCTTCCTTAACCCTAAAAAAACTCCAACACAGCTATGCTCCCACCTTCCTTCCTCTCCATCCAAGTTTTGTTTCAAGGTAAACAATAGATGTGCAGAGCAATAACAGAATGCTTCTTGCTGTTCATGAGGGATGTGACCAAGATAGGCATCTCATAAGTGCTCCATATAAGTGTTCCAAGACTGGAACACACTGGCTAATACATGAATCACACAAATTAGTGAAAACAATGAAACTCAGATACTTTTTGCCTCAGTGATCCAGCCACTATGGATAGCCTTGTCCTAACAGATCTCCTACAGATCTCCTTTTCTGTATTCATGTTTCCAGCACGCATGTATTGTTAGGTAGTGAATCTGTAACACCAGTCTTAACTTAGATCTTCTTAGCACATTTTTTAATGCAAACCAGCCATTTATCCTTACATTTTATTCAAAGGGACCTGAAATATCAAAAAATATTAAAAAGCATATAAATAGAAATTTGTTTTACAGGGTTTTTTCCTGTGCTTTGGAGGGGTTTGTCTTTTTTTTTTTTTTCTCGAGTCCTGTCTTCAGTAAATAAGCCTTGATTTCCTTACACTTCACTTTGAAATTATGCTGTTTCTAATGTATACCTATATATTTAATATTTCTAAAATATCAGATTTCATGGACATCCCAAATATAAATCCTTAGCAAGCAGGAAGAACCCTGTAAACTTTCTAATACATGTACTTCAGGAGATGCGCAAAAATTTGTCTTACGGAAAAGTACTTCACCTGTAGGCCACTGGAATAATATTCTCTGCTTTGTGTTGAATCAGTCTGGATGTGATAACGTCGACTCAGAATCTGAAACTGTTTCTTCTCTAATCTTCGAGGAGAAGTCCAGGGAAACATTAAATTCTATATGTCACTCTAGTGTTTCCTGGAGCAGCATTACATCCGTACTATGATTCTAAAGTCATGTGGCATTGATATTTAAGATATCCTGACCAAGAATTCCCAAATACCTTTCAGACTTGGATGAACCATCACAAGCCTTTGAAGATATTCTCATTTGACTTCTGATCTATATTTAGAAGGTTTAAAAATAATGCCAATAACTATGAGAGCGAGTTTTCTCTAATAATGCTTTCAGAACAATTCAATATATTCCAGTGTCAATCAGTTGCTCATTTAAACCTGATGGCAAGCCCTTTCATAATATTGCCCATAATAATTAGTGTACTTCCACAGAGAGACATTTTTACTGGTTTAAGCAAAGCTTTTCAATATATATTTATAAAATCTAGAAAAATACTGTAGAGATTTAATTGGGGTTTTAGAATTCAAAGTAAAAGACATTTAGTTCAGATGTTTGACAAAGGACCCATTAAACAAGTCAATCATGTATCCGTGTCAGAGCTGCTGAATGTCCTACGTGAATACATGCATTCATATATATATATTCCTGCTAGGAAAGTTTCAGAGATAATTGATGCAACATGATTCAGTTATTCACCTCTAAATCTGTGCATGGTATTGCCACTGAGGTGAGAAACCTACACCTTGGTGGACTGCCTAATTAAGTCAGCCACCTTTGGGCTAATGTCTGATGGCTAGGGTTGTAGCAGGCTTTCTGCCTCAATAAATATTGAGAGACATGACTGCCCCATTCCACAGAGGGGGACATGACAAGGAGAGAGAGTATTCTCCTAGCCTGGTACTGTGAATTGTAGAGTTTGATGCCTGAGGCGGCAGAAGTAGATAAGCAAGTGGCAAGTAGCAGGAAAGAAGATTGTAAGGGTCAGAGAACTTTGGCCAGGAGGGCAATTTGATTGCTCACTCCCCCGGGGCAGGTGATACTTACTTTTTCTTACAATTCTCCTAGAGAGAAGAGAGAATCTTGTTATCAGAACTGAGGACTGACCTGTTGGACTGTGATAATTTTAGGGGGTATCAAATCTTAATACCTTAATCTAAAAAGAATAGTGTGTTGGAGGGCATGAGTTCTAAAGGCTATGAGATTTCATGGTAGATAAAGAGGGTCCAAGGGAGACGCTGACAAAAGTGGATACGTGTTTGAAAGGTGCTACATAAATAAAGTAATTTGGGAATAAGGACTGTTTGAATGCTACAAAGAAAGGTATGGACAGAGCAGAGAGGTGACTGAAGACCAAAAGGTAAAACCAGTATGAGAAGGAAATACAAAAATTTGAGGAATTCCTTGTGTTCCTCCCAAGAAAACAAATTTTTTTGTGTGTTGCTAGTTTGATTTGTTTTGAGGATTTTTATTTTAATTTATTGCCCACAAAGATAACTGCAAAATGTCTCTTTTGGAAGCTATGTCCAATGCTTACTGGATTCTAAAAGCAGATCCTGTAAAGGTTCTAATAAGGTCAGCTAATGCAATGAGAAAAAGATGGGGATGTGACAGGATAATTTTAACGTTGCTCTTCTAAGATAATTATCTTTGAATCCTTTGCTTTTTTTCTCATTGCATATTGGAAAGGTATATTGTAATCATTAATATATTTTTAGCTTGTTTTTTAATGGAAATAAACGCAAAACACTTAAAGAATCAAGTAATGGTGAGTCACCACAGATAGGTTTCTGTTCATTTTACAAGAGTGCTGCATAGTGTAATCCAAAAAACTTTTTAATTGTAAGGACTCTGCTTTGGAAACATGCCAGCCAAGCCTACTGATTCAAGTAATATTTTAGAGCAATCATAAACAAAAATTTAAGAACTAAAGTAATAAATAAGCCAAAGTAACTCAAAATAAATCTTTATACTTATGTATGTATTCTGTACCCAGGTAGTCATACATGTCTTTTTTTTCCTAATCAGCACAAAATATTCACACACATTTTTCTTATTTGTACTTTCTTTTCTTTTGATGTTATGGGACTTGGTATTTAACACAACTATCTCATGAATTTTTCATGAGTCCACTGCTCATGTCTGTTCAGGCCCTTTTGTCCAGGTCCCTCTGGATGGTATCTTGTCCTTGTATTGTATCAACTGCATCACTCATCTTTGTGTCATTCTCAAACTTGCTGTGGCTGTACTCGATTCCTCTGTCTGTGTCATTAATAACAATATTAAAGAGCACTGCTGCCAAGTACTTCCCATCAGTCTCCACCTGGGCATAGAGCTATTGACAAAAACTCCCTGAATGGGTCCATCTGACCAATTCCTTATCCACCAAATAGCCCACCCTTCAAATCCGTCATTCTGTTTTAGACATAAGACTGTCAAGCATGACCATGTTGAAGGCCTTACAGAGGTCTAGGTAGGTGACTCTGATCAGTCTTCCCTTGTTGACTGTTGCTGCCACTCCATCCTAGAAGGCCACCAGATTGATCAGGCATGAGTTTCCCCGGTAAAGTAACACTAAATGTCTCGGATCAGCTCCTTATTTTGAATTGGTCTCAACATTGCTCCCATGAGGATCTGCTCCATGATATTCTGAAGCAAAGATTTGAGTCTCTACGACTTTGTAGTTCTCTGGGTCTTCCTTCCTACACTTTCTAAAATAGGAAAAATGTTTCCTTTTTTCCAGTCATACAGGACTTCACCTAACTACAGTAACTTTTCAAGTATGATGGAGAGGTTCTTGGCAACAACATCAGAAAACTCCTGAAAGAGTTGTCAGATTTGGTCTGCTGTGCTGTCCTTAAGGACAGTTATTATTTAAGCTGAAAGTTAAAATAATTATTCAAAAAGCTGGAAATTTTCTCTTCTAAAGTTCAGTGTTCTGATTTTGCTCCATGCCAGTCCCACTCTCTTTTAGATCACAAAATCCACCAGGGCATTGTCACTACAGCCCAGGATGCCTCCAAGCTTAACCTCTTTAGTGAGCTTATCTGCATTTGTTAGAACCAGGTGCAGCAATGTTTTCCCTCTGGTTAGTTTATCTAACATCTGTATAAGGAAGTTTCCCTCTCCACACCCCAGGAATCTCCTAGATTGTTTATAGACAATTGTATTACTTTCCCAGACATTGTCCAGGTAGTTGAAATCCCCCATCAGGTTGAAAGCTGGTGAGCACAATACTTTCTGCAGCTGAAGCAAGCAGCTTTGTCAAGAGACTCCCCTGGTTAGGTTACATACTGTAGACCCCAACCACAACTTTTCCTTGATTTTTACTGATAGACTCTGAACAGCTCAAGGGCTGTTACTCAGAGATGGCACTTCACAATCCACCCCTTTTTCAGCAATACCACTGCCCCTCCTTCCCAGCCTACCTCTTCCAAAAAACTTGTAGCCCTCAACTGTAGTGTTCCAGTTGTGTGATTTTTGTGGGTTATGTTTCTTCAGGGAAATTTATTCCCATTTGTAGTCTTGCAGATGGTGAATGGGCCTTGATTAAGAGACAAAAGATGTAGCCAGTGCCTTGGCATACAGTTGGAATGGCTCTGGGTGTGGGGGGATGAAGGGGTGGGGTTTTGTCAGTGCCTTAGTGGTGCATGGTTCACTCTTTGCCTGACTTAGGGGGCAGACTACCACAGTTTGGTAGGACCTCTACCTAGGTGTTTGGTGCTGGACCTCTCCTGCTCAGAGGACTCGCTGCTGCTGCAGAACTTTCCTTGATGCTTCTCCTTACCCTTGGTAAACCACTGTTCACAAGAGTGGCCAGTGGGTTGGTACTTTTCAACAAATACCCCTGCTGGGAGAGAGACCTTCACCATCTGCATGGATGCCTCAGGGGAAAACTGGACCTCTCCCTAATGGTTTGGGGATGATTTGTAGGTTTTTTCTAAACTCTTGGTGTGTTCTGGTTCTTTGTCACTGAGAGGTACATCCTTTTCCCCAACCAAATCTAAATTAAAACTGCCACTAAATCCAGCCAGCTTGCTTCTCAGAACATTCTTACCCCACCTGGTCAAGTGTGCCCCATAATTACTGACGTTTGAAAAGAAAGAGTGATCTCCACATGATGCTTTATTACAGAAATCTATATTGTGATGAGATAACTGGTCCTTCACATCCACTGATTGTACAAGAAATCTCTAAACTTAAGCCTCAGTTAAACTTCTTACAGATTTTACTGGGCAGAAAGGTGAAACATCTGCAACATAAATAGGGAAAACAATGGGTTATGGCAAAAAATATGAACTCAAGCTAAGGCTACTTTGAAATTTGTGTCCAAGTTTTTGGAAATATACATGAATTGAATTTCCACTGGTCAGGATGCAAACCAAGTGTTTTAAGCACTCAGTGGCCAACTTTTTTATCACAAAAGAAGTCTATTTGGGTGGAAATTTCCCACCAATACTGTGGTGATTTCTTGTGGTTTATTTGAAGTGCACAAAGACATTTATCCTTGATCTCATACAAATTAAATCCCAAAGGAGAAGCAAAGCTGACAATGACAACCAGCTCCATTTCTGTGTTTGATTTACTTTTTGTTTTAAGCCTTTTTCCAAGGAACAGTACTTATTTCAATTTTTTGAAAACATGGTTTGGCCAAACTAAATTTTTATTTTGAAGTGGTGAGTTGCCATTTAAAATTTTTCATGAACATAGTCTTTGATATACTTGAAAGTGCTTAGCTATGAAAGCACAGATCCCCAATTTTTAAAGAACATATGCAAGCATCCTTTTCTTTTTGTTAAATAAATGCTATAGGATAGCAAACTTCCAAGAGACATATCTAAGAGTTATAAACATCATTTTCTTTTAATATTTATTTTCTATTGTTTATCCTCTGCAAATCGGCAATTTAAGGGTTTTATTGCTCCACAAAGAATGTTTGAGCCACTCAGAAGTACTAACTTACAAATCAGCACCATACCAGTATTTTTAAAATTTGCTGAGTATCATGTGCCTAGAGTCTCAGCTTTTAAGTATGAATTTTGTATTGCAAATGCATCTGTAAAAGCCATTTGCTGAATGAAAACCCATTCTTAATTCTGTTTTGAAGAGGCTGGAACAAATGAAGAGGGAGTGACTAACAACTGCTATTTGGCTGTTCTGAACAAAACCAGTATGATAATTCAATAAGAAAGCTGATTAAAAAGGACAAGAATTAACAACTCCTAGTTCCTGTACTTCAGGCCAATTCTGATACTGCTGAGATTATTAGGTCATGCAATCAAGCTCTTGGCAAGGATGCAAATTAAATATTTGTTCTTAGAGAAGGACAAACTTTGTTGTAAAAAGCCTGTGTAGCTTCAGAAACAGTCTGCATGGCAAATTGGTCTGGAAAATCTAATCTGAATGTGTAAATTCTTTAACAAGATATTAGACAAGCTTAGAGGAAAGTAGCTAAATTTCTATTCTGTCTGCAATTACCATAAATGGTTAAAACAGATCAAAAAACTTACATGGATTTCCTAAAAATAGCACTTTCTGACAAATAAAAATATACCCCAAATCATTATTTTTTAAAATCCACAATTAGCTGTTGTTAAGACAAATCTTGTGTCTGGCATTTCACCAGTCTCAGACAGGTTGGTGCCTGGTTTTCAAGTTTGTCAACATTTAATCCTGCAGCCACACAGTAAAAATAAAAAAAATTAAAAAAAAAATAAAAAAAAAAAAAGAAGGAGAAGAAAGGCAAATAAATTGATATTTCCCATTTAAAATTATTTGAAAGATGTGTAGAAGAACAGAACAATATTTAAGTTATTCTAAGACCCAATGACTCTTCTGTCTTTTACCAGAAGACAGCCTATTGACACTCACATCTTATCTTATTACAAATATGTCCCTAGGAGTTATGGATTGCTATTTTAAATGCACTTATTATTAATGGAGTGTAATGGCCATTGGCTAGTCTCAGTCAAGGACTCAGCTCACCAAATGAGGTTCATGCTGCACTGAGTGGTCAAAGGTGACAAAATCAAGAACAGGCAACCACAAGACTAGAGTGTAAACTACATCTCCGAGTTTTCTTGATCTGCTGGTGGTTTAAGTCAGACTTCATAAGTATTTTTTTTGTTTTTAAGATTTTTATTAAAAGGGATTGTAAACTTCTCTGACACATTATTGTATTTTTCCCCTAAAGTACAGATAAGAGCTCTCACTTAATAAAACTGGAAGTATTTCTACATGTAATGAAACCACAGTGATTATAGAATTTCTGCAGGAAAAAAAAAACCTGTTTTGTACTGTTAATCAGCTTTATGACCCAGGCTTTTCACCTCAGAAACATATAAATTTCTGTGCTTATTTCCTGTGTTCAATTAACCAGACAACCCTCTGTTACTTACTGTCATGGCTTAACCTCAGCCAACACCTAAGCCCCACACAGTCACTCAACTCACTTCCTCACAGCGGGATGGGGGAGAGGATCAGAAAGGTAAAAGTGTGAGAATGTGTGGATTAAGGTAGAGTTCCATAGGTAAAGCAAAAGCCACATGCACAGGCAAAGCTAGAGGGAGATTTAATTCACCACTTTCCATGGGCAAGAGGGTGTTCTGTCATTCCCTGGGAAGCCAGGGTTCATCACACTTAAAGGTGACTTGGAACGACAAACTCCATCACTCCAAACACCTCCCCCCTTCCCTCCCAAACCCCTGCCACTTCCAGTCCTCTCCCAAAGGCCTAAATGCTGTGCAAGTGCTGCTCAGAATTGGCAAAAGCATCCCTATATTATCAACATGGATTTCAGCACAAATCCAAAATATAAGATCAGGAATGAGGGAGAGTTTGGGGTGGGGGGGGGAAGGTGTTAATGAATTGTTTTACTTCTCACTATTATACTCTGATTTTGATTGGTGATAGATTCAATTAATTGTCAAGTCAAATTTATTTTGCCTATGATGGTCCCTGGTGAGTGATCTCTCCCTGCCCTTATTTCAATACACAGTCTTTTCCTTATATTTTTTCTCCCTGTCCAGGTGAGAAGGGGAATGATAGAGCAACCTTGATGGGCACCTGGCATTCAGCCCAGGCCAAACTGCTATAGATGGGAAAATCTACATAATTTTATAAGAATATTTGGCACAAAATTAATCAAATACTGGCTTTTTTCCCCTTTGGAAAAGTAAATAAATTAAGCAGGGATGGGCATAATATTCACAACCTACTGTAGATCTTATTTTTATTATAGGAGACCAGTACAATGACCTGGGTGATGAATAAGAAGGAGAATATAATTTCAAGAGAAGAAAGGTAGATTAACTAGGCAAGTGCATAGACTATTCTCTTCAGATAGCAAATTGGAGAGATTCATCACAGGTCTTCCCAAGAGAGCAACTAATGAGAGCTCTACTACAGTAGGAGATGTTTCTGTGCTATCCTGTATGGTTTAGTTGTTTATTTCTCCCACCAGTAATAGGTTCTGCTTTGCTCATTCATTAACATCTTAACCTTAGACTAATATGATAGCACAGGATAATCTAAAATACTGCTTTGTTCAATATCCCAGAGAAGTTTGGTGTCAAGGAGCCTGCATTTTATTGCAATGACCAATAAAAATATTGGAATAGAATTAGATGGGAAATAGGAAGCTCAAATAACATTGTGTAATTTTATTTGTTCTTATTTTTCAGTTAATAAAATTGATCATAAATTAAGTCAAAACCCATGAATAGATTTAGGATTTGTGCAACAAATAATGCTGTTTTATTTTTTTCTTCTCAATGTTTATCCCTGAAAACTTTGGATCTAGGTCTAAATATGGATTTAACCTAAGGCCTGTGGGCCAAGCCTAATATTTAGCTGTTGCAGACATTCTTTGTGAAAAATCCTTTCTGTAGGACTTTTCCTGCTAGAGCTGAGAAGCTCAGTAACAAATGTAAACAATTATTATCTGTTGCTGTGGAATGCAACAGGTCCACCCATGATTGGTCCCCTGTAGATGTTTGGATCTACTGACCACTCACGGTGGAGCTGCTATCGCTCTCTGCCGAGAGACAGACCTTTGTTGTTCATTCTTTCTATCTCTATTCTTAGCATAGCCAGCTTCTGAAGAAGCCTCTTCCTTTTCTATCTCTATGTAGTATAGTTATAATGTTATATATATATCATAATATAATAAATCAAGCCTTTTGATCATGGAATCAAGATCCTGCCTCTTCCATCCTCTAAAAAACCCCTGTGACCACCGTCACATTTAGCCAGCCTTTTTTATATGACTTGCAAGAGAAGATGTTATCTGTTATTCCTTGAATGCTTAACTTTGTGTGGTGGTACTTAGAAACTAACTCTTGATGCCAAAAATTACTTTTAAAGTTTGATCATTTGAACTGTGGTTGCATGTGAATTGATGGCTATCCTGTTACAACAGGTGAGAAGAAAGCAAATTTTGGAAGTTGAGAATAACTTAATTCTTTAATTAAGCAGTATCTTGCATGGGGAATTGATTGCTTGTTACAGCATTGCATATTGAAAACAGCTTTGGATTCACTGCATTTCATTCATATAGTTACACATTATTTGGATATCTTACTCCACAGGCTCTCATTTATTTCTCTTTCAAATGTAGGAGAATCAGTTGTTAGAACATTCAAATGCATATTGCTTTTTGAAAGACTGACAGCACAGTTTTTGTTCAAAGGAAACTTTGATTTGATGGTTAAAGATTAGACAGCAGGTATTTAAAATATCAGTGATATTGATGATCCTCTATATTTTGAAAGGGTGCATGTGATAATGAGGAACACACAGCTATTGAAAGAGCTTTGCTAAGCCAAGCAACATCTGGTACATCTGCTTGAAAAACGACATTTAGTATGAATTGAGTGCTCACAACTCCCCTAATTTTTTCGAGGATTATACTTGAACTCAATTACATGGCACAGGGACACTAAGAATGTGTCATGAATGACTATTCTAAATGATTAAATAAAGACAATAATAGAAAAGCAAATTCATAGATGTTACACAGCAATGTGTGTGTGAAAAATTTCCAAAGGTTTCTGTGAAATCTTGAACTGAGACTTTTTCAATTTTTGCCTTTCTTTCCTTTTAAATCTACAGACTAAAAGATTCAAAATATCACTGAGCTAAGGTAAATAAAAGTCTGGAACATAAATAACTGATTGAGTAGAGAAGATTTAATAATATCTTGTGAAAATAGAGGAAATAGTTTTATGACAACTAATATGCTTCTTTGCTTGGTAAATTGGAAGTCACTCACTCCCAGTTTAGATAAGGACAAGCAGTTAAAACTAAACTCTCAGAAAACAACTTTTACCTCTAGCTGAGTAAAGGGGACATTATTCCCAGAAAGCATTATTTCCTATTAGATGTCACTTTATTCATTATGCTATGTGTAGAGGTAGCTCTTGACAAAAGAGCACAGAATGTGTCTTCATTTCAACTTTATCGATACATTCCGGTGCCAGGAATAACTCCAGAGGAGCTGTCAGAAGGCTGGATATTCAGTGTAGCTTAAATCAGTGCAGTTCACAAAATCAGCAAAGCTGCACTGATTTATACCAACAAAGGAATGTCCCTTACTTAGAAACAACTCCTAGTACTGATGTATATTCTACTGACTTTGAGGGCTCTGTGTGCATATGCATGTGTATTTTTTTACCATTATTTCTGACTATTTATGAAATGGGTCTTAGCCTATATGACAGATACTTTATGTTTTTTTCCCACTGCTTTCTTCAGAAAATAAAGCTGTTCTTAATGAATAATTCTAATATGACATCAAACTCAAAATTTCTTATTTAATCAAATAATTCCACAGCTGTCTTGTATTTTACAATGTCAGATATCTTTGTAGAAAAATCAAGATGCTAGTTAGTCATATGAAAGCTTTACATGGATTACTTACTTGTTTATGAAAGACTGAACAATGATTCAACAGATTGTAATCTTCTTTGAGTCAACTGTGAAAAAATGCCCCTGAAAGGTGCTAAGATGTGCCATATGGTGGGAAGTATTTGTCTTTCATGTTGGAAACCAAGATTCAGGTGCACTTGGGTGAAAGTGGGTTGGGCAGTAACCATTTCCCATCATGGTCTTTTCAGGTTCTGTAATAGGTTGATTATAATATGGAGCTACAAATTTCTTTCTATCTGTCCTTCCCCACCATGTGCACACATAAATTCCATCCCTGAGTTGCAATTTCACCAATTCTTAAAAATTCCAGTACAGCCACTATAAGGGTCAGAGCTATTAATGTCGATTTCCAGGAAAAAAAAATCATCTGGGATAATCAAGAATTTTATTGTACTTTCATCTGGATGAGACTTATTTTTGTATTTCAAAGCATGATGGCAGATGCTGCTTAGTAGATGGGTGGGAGGGGGCCTCTCTGAGATGCAGTTAGATCCCAGGGAAGAATTTCACGAGCCATTCATTCAATAGCTATGTCAATTTAAATAATCTTAACCTTTGCTCCTTCCCACTTACTCATATTGTCATGCAACCTACTCAGTTGTGGTGGTAGATGTTTTTTATCTATGTTATCTACTAACTCAGGTTTGCTGTGTGATACATGCATATTTATAGCTCTGCATATGAAGGGATAATGTGGAAATAGGGCACAGATGTGAATTCCAAAGCTTTTTAAACAAATACTGCTTAAATATAAAAAAAATATTCACAGTACTAAATCTGTAGTGGTGGTGCAGAGACTTTCAGGCATATTTTTGTTATTAAGATTCAGGCTGTCAGTCACTTAGCAAAATATGGTTAAAGGGGTAATGTTACAGCTGCAATGCACCTGATAGATGATCTCCCTTCTGAAACTAGAAAGATGTCTTAAATAATCAAAGAGCATGTTAGGATTTTCTAGCAATGTTAAGTGATCTAATAAAATATATTCTCTGTGACCTTGTCTCAAAAAAATTCATACATTTATGGAGGAACAGATTTCAATAGGACTGGTGATGGTAGTAATGATGATGCAGCTATGTCCATGATTACAGAATTCACACTTTTTTCACAGAAAACTCTTTCTGAAAATATAAATGTAAGAGATTTTAGATGTCTGTCTTATTATTCAGAATTGGCACAGAAAAATTCCAAGTACACCAAAAAAAATTTCCTTGCAAATATCTCAGGTAATGAGGAAAATTTGAAGGAGAAAATAAAATCAATAAACTAGCCTATACTGTGCTTGGTTTTTCTTTTTTTTTTTTTTCCAGAGGACATAACCTGTGGTTACTTAATGTTCCTCATATAGTCAAGTAATTTTCTTTCCTTGCAGTCTGTGACTTCCTGCTATAAATTATTTGCAGGCAACCCTGGTTCCTTTCCCAACTTAATATGGTCACAGAAAAATATTTTCATAATAAATTTACATGTACATGCAGCCACAGTGAACCTCCACTTACACATTATTCTAAGCAAGGTTTAGCCTTTTTTCTTACAGTGCATAATTAAAATAAGTTCCTTAAGCGGAAATCAAGCCATAAAGTTTTCTCACTTGTCCTTTGATAATTAGAACATCAATGAGAAATAAAGAATGGCATTGTCCATCACTTACTGCTACTCATACTTTTGAATAAATCTAAGGAGAAATTTTATTTCCACCCTTTTTATTACATGGCATCATCATACACTCTATGTAACTCTTTTGTGTTAAAAAAGTAGTAAGAAAACTCAGACTTGATAGTTGCAGACTAACAACTGTAGAAGCTCCACAGAGTGTGTTTTCCTCTGTCTTTCACTCAACAAAAGTAAATGCATGGCAAATAGCTTGTTTTAATAGGCTTGTTTTAATCCAGGCATAGATTCATTACAGGTATTGTAAAATCAACATGTTTTAAAAAGTCCCTCTGTTCTTGTCAGAGTCACAGAATATGGAAATGTACTAGCTAGGCTTTTCAAATCCTTCACAGCACCGTGGTCTCCTTGCCAAAAGAAATGTCTCTAGGAGAGTCTACAAAGGCAAAGTTACTCCCTCATCAGAGATGTAGTGTGGCTATTGAAGTGGATCTGCTGTGGCTACCATTCTCTTTAGTGAACCCCAGTTTTTCCTTTTCAAAGCTCTGTATTGACAGTACAGGCATTTGCAAAATAAATCCAGATGTGAGAAGGATCAAGGATTGCTTTGTGTGGGGCCTGGCCTGTCTTCCTGTTCCAATTTCATGTAGGGCTGCCTTCAAGGTTAGTTTTGCTTCTGGCCACAGTACGTGGATCATGTAGCCTACAGAAAAATTGTAAGTTCTGGCTCTTTAAATTTGGTCTGGCCAGTCTGGCTCTGAAGCTGGTGTGCTGCTAAACTGTCAGAAAGCTATTTCATATATTGCCAGAAGCAAGAAGGTGTGGCATAGTTTGCTGACCCTGCTCCATGTTTGCTCTCAAGTACCAAGTACTGCAAGAAGACATAGGTTTTGAAGTTCTTCCCTTAGGAAGTCACAACAAACAATTAATTTTTACCACTCTTTATAAAGTGAGATAACCAAATTTTATTTGGCTGTCATGGAGAAGGTACATTGGTGAATGTGGCAGCTCTTGTCAGGATGCAGCAACTCAAAGTATGATCTCAATGAACAGTTATTTTATTTTCATTTGCAAGGTAATATGTGCAGACCTTAGGTGCCATTCTAAAACATTAAGAGCTTATATATTTTTACTTTTTAAATTTTTTTTTCTCATACAATCAGTTCTGAGTTTTTTACTTTATTGGAAATGAGCTGTTATTTTTTGGACAGGTATAACTTGTTTTGGAGAAGAATCCTGCTGATGTGACCTTATGTGGCAGGTAAGAAATCTTTCCCCTTTCCTGGTTACAGAAAAAGCACTAGAAAAATACACACATCCATTTTTCCCCTCATAGCATTTGATAGAATGGAGTGCTTTTGCACAAATCTCATTTGGACAGTGATTCTCACGGCAGGGTAAAACCCCATAGAGGCATCAATGTGGAAGTTGGTGAAACTCCCATGCTATCACAACTTATACACTGTGCAGAAATGATAGTGTCTCGGCTTGTGATAAGAGCAAATCCATTTACTGGCAGTCCTGAAGGAGGCCAGGGTTTCAAATCACACACAGCTTTCAAGCTCATGAGACAAGCCATCTCTACCAGAGAAATAATAGCTATCATTTAAGACATCTTTGGCCTTGGATCTTGTGACTCCTGGACTTTGATACTGTTTTACTAGCTCGTGCTGAAATGGTATATATATGATTTTTCAGCAACTGAGTTGTTTTATACTGGAACCTTATAAAGAGCATCCATATTCACCACACTTTTTTTTCCCCAGATATCTGCTTTGGATGATAAACCCTGCTGGCAAAGGTGAACAGAAATTGAGCTGTTAGGGTAACATGTCTTAAACTGTAAAATAGGTGTCATGAGGTCATTAGTCATCTCCCACTTGCAGAGAAAACAAAATATCTGGTGTTTTGTTTTTTCTAATCTCTTTTTCTCATCTAATCTATACAATTTTGTCTTGGGTTAATTTAGGCTCTTGATACAACCAGAAACTGACAAAGATGAAACTGTAGAAGAAACTGCTTCATTTTCACATGAGAAGTGCAATACTTACAGTCCTGTGCTATTTTCAGCATTCCTTTGAAGAATAGGTTGTGGCTCAGCTTTTTTTGCTCATAGTTGCCAAACCAATAATGTAACTGAATAAATTTCTTACTTTTCTCCTTAACCCTCTTTAATTTTGCTTTATTTCCAGTCTACCTAACTCATTGATACAGCACAAGTTTTAATTTTTTTCTAAATCTGCATGGAGATTTTCAGGGTTAAGTTTTTCTTCTGTGCCTTGTTTTCTGAATGACTGTTAATACTACAGTGCTATCAAGTTCTACATTAGTCAGACTTTACCATCTGCATCATATAAGTACACACGTATTGAGTAAAAAATTGTCAAACAAATTGCAATGTACAGGACTCAGGCCTTTGTTTTGATGATATACAGTCATATCCCCAGCAGCATATCCTTAATAAAGTTTTGTAACTAAATCATGCAACTGGTTCCTAATTAAGGATCATTTGCCTGATTACAATGACAAGTATAATTAACATTTTGGTAATAATGATTTTTGGTATACTAGTATTTCATCACTATCACAGAACTTGCCCACTGTAATGACCCCAACTTTCTGTACTATTGATGTATCTTTTTGAACCTAAAAGGAGAGTTTTCACTTGGATAAATTATCTCAGTCCTAATGGAATTTATTTTTAGACAGCTATATTCATTACCTACTGTATTGGAAAGTAAAAACTGTTAATTTAATTTAAAGTGAGAGGTTACATGACCTTTATTCACTAATGAGTTGAAGGTTTGCTGAAGAAAACCCACAAAATCTTAGCAGGTTACTCATAGAAGCCTGGTTTTTAAGAAGGAAAGCTGTAAGCCTTTGTGTGAAACACTGAGCATATCAGTTCTTCCATGACTCCACGCTGTACTCATAGGCTTCAAACTGATGGTCTACTTTCATTCAAGGGTCTTTATGCTAGGGAGAGGTTACAACCATGGCACTGGTCTTCAGAGTCACCCTGTAACTGTTTTGCTGTGTGTTAGCTTCCCACTGGATTGTCAGAAACTGATGGGTAACTGAAAGTTGAAGACCTCTGAGGATATTCAGTTCGCACTGTTTTTAATTTAGTTTTAGCTAAACTATGTCATGTGTATTCAACAGGAACAAGTGACCCTGAGATCCCTGAGTTTCTAACCAAGTAGCCAGACTGATCAAAATTTCAGAGAAGGTCTTTTTTATCTTCTTGTATGTAAATCCTATTAACTGAAAGAATTAGCCACATTTGTATCATTTAATGAAAATTAATGACTATTAAGAAAGCTCTAAGAGAGCATAAATGCATGAGAGTTTAACTAAATACTACTTCCTGCCTTCCTTCTTTCCTTTCATTTGTTGTTTTTAATAAATGCATCTCATGGTTTCTTAGGAACTATGATCAATATTACCTGAAGAGTAGTAAATCAAGACAATGAAACCAACTCAACCTTGAGAATGACATTTCTTGACTTTGCCCTCAAAAAGTACATGGTATTGCTCACATCACAGTGTATGTGCCAGGTTTTGAAGGAACATGGCAAAATATTAGGAAAAAGAAAGGTGAGGGAGCTTTAAGTAGCTTCTTGGCTTTTTGTTTCACTCCAGTAAGCTAGATTGATGGAAGCAAAAAAGATAACATTTTTTATTGGGTCTTCTCATAGCTAATTTACTAAGGGTAGCTATTTGCAGCTTATCCTGTGTTACCAAACAGGGAAGGATATGTGGTGAGCACAGGGCATCCATGTATCACATTATCTGGGAATCCAAACTGCCTTGTGCCTCAGAATGGCTGGAGCAGCAAGTCAGGGAAATGATGAAAAAGAGAAAGACAGCTGTGATCCCTTGTGCATGTGCATCTCAGGAAAATTCCTGGAATGCCTACAGGACAATTCTGGAGCAACAGGCATGACAAGTGGGAAATGACCATCTGGGTGGAGGAGAGATGGAGGATGCAGGGAGGCACAGACAAGTCACCAGAGAGGCAAAATAAAGTCATTCTGGCTTGCAACAGGAATCTCTAAATTCCCATCAAGCCTTAACACTTTCTGGGATGAGAGCAAGGTCACAGGGAAAAGTTGCAAAAGGTAGAGGAAGGATGTATTTTTATTTGTGACCCAGAAAAAAGAATGAAAGAATGAAAGAGTACTATGCTCACTTAAAGAAGAAATGTCAGCTCCCAAGCCCTCACTAACTACAATACAAACTCTTTCTTCCAAGATACTTCTTCCTGAGGACCTTTCTCATTGGCTAAGTTGTAAAAATACTGATCTTTTCTCATTTCAGGACCCCAGCATCTTGGTGTGAGTGAAAAAAGATACAAAGAAGCCAACATGGTTGTCCCAATGTTCACTTTATGGGAAGCCCCAACATGAACATCTGAAAAAATTGCCCCGTTACTTCCAGGATTTTTTAATGCAGTCTATTAAATTCTTTCTCAGAAAAAACCTTGAACTAAAGTAATAATTTTCTTTTTTCTTCATGAACAAGTATACTTAAATGTCTGGGGGTTCCTCATTCCTTGCATCTTTTTTTCAGGACACTCTAAAAGATTGTGTGGACTTTCTCCAGGGAATCTGTCCTGAAGATGTGCAAACACAGCTAGTACTGTCATCCTGCCACTTTTCATAGTGTTATTATGAGTCTCAAAACATATGGTGTTTTTCTTAAAGCTTCAGCTACTGGAGTAATGATTGTTTGCTGTTTACTTAGGTTATCAGCCATGGAGATTTTAGTATTGAGGCATTTCAGGTACCTTACTTGTGTGAGGCAGAAACCCATAAAATCTCTATTTTATAAGTGAAGAACAAAGGCCATGGAGAGATTAAGAAGTCTAAGGTCACAGAGAAAATCTGATGCATGTACCCAGGTTTTTCCAAGTCCTTTAGGCTTTTGTCCAAAACTCTGATTCATATTTTATTCAGCTTTCATGTAAGATTAGCAAGCAAACAGAAGACTAGAATACTATGATCATGCAAAAATGACTTAAAAGGTTACATCTAAAATTTTAAGGTTCTAAAAAGAAATAGGAACAAATATGATTTCTTTTTTTAACACTTAAACAAATTTCATCCATCTAGACCTTGAAGTTAGTAATTCTGTCATACTCTCCAGTACGAGAAAAAGAGGAGTTTTAAAAATAATACCTTTCACAATATTGCTTAACTCATATCCTTATGATAGAAGACTTGTTGAACTTCATGACTGGATTATAATGATGCAAGCAACCATGGCTCTATGTTTTATTAAAAGCATAATAACATGGCTCTGGCATGTTCAGTGATCAGGTAGACAGTAGAAAGAAATGACAGGTTTTGAAGTGATGACAAAGACCTGAAAAAAACCATTTCTGTCCTGATTCATGAGAATCTGGCCTTTCAAAAGCATTTCTGCTTGAGGACACTGACCTCCCAATACAGTCAATGTCCCTTATATGTTAAAAATGCTCCAACTCAGCAAAGAAAAGAATTGCCTGAGGACAGAAAGAAATGTTCCCTTTAAGAAAGGTGATAAAGTAGTTAACTTAACAATAACTTTTTGACCCTTTCTACTTCAGAAGAATGGTGTCATATTCAGACTAGATCCACAGTACCCCTTCCCACATAAACAATGTAAGTACCAGGAAGTCCCCTTTGCAATTTTCTCTTACCTTGAGGTATACAGGGGGACAAGAGCTGCTCCAGAGCTTGCACATATCTCAGGGCAGAATTCAAACAGTGATAGAGCATTGAATGCTCCAAAATGCAATAAACTCAATACAGGCTTTCCCTTTCCTTCATTTTCCCTTTGCCTTTGCAGAACCAGTAGAAAGTCAGCAGAAATATTTTTGCCCTTCCAAACCAAAGTGAAACAAGATTTAGAAGAATCCTAATTCCAGACTAAGGAAATGATATTGCATTGAAATCCAGCTGTTTGCAGACACAAGTGTCCATGCTTCTTCCTTAAGTTTTACAACTGCTTATTATTCTTTATTTTCTGGTTGGGGTTTTTTGTTTGGTTGGTTGGTTTGGTTTTGGTTTGTTTTGGCTTTGTTTTTGGGGTTTTGGCTTTTTTTTTTTTTTTTTTTTTACTGAAGCACATTATGTTTGGCAGCCTTGGCCCTTACTTATTTACCTTGTCAATGAGAAGGTACATTTCTTTAAGTACATAAAATATATTTTACCTCATCTTTTTTTTTTCCCCTGTTTTCAGAGCTGTGTTATGCTGCTGCTCAGTCAGAGTTTAATAGTTGAAAGGAATGCATTCTAACTCTTGATTCCCCATCCAGGAGTATTTTAACAGGCTATTTTAGCTGTTCTGGTCAGTAACCTTACCTAAGAAGTAATATTTAGTCCTCTCTTCCATTCAAATCTTTCTGACAAACAGCAGTTACTGAGCAATTTAAACCTCTTAGAGCATACTCTAGGGTTTTCTTTTCATCAAGATGGAATTACAGTACTTTATATCTTTGTTTTCTACCCGTTTATTTTCTCCCTGCAGTCAAAGAAAAAAAATTGGCTACCTACAAGTAGTAGCCAAAATACTAATGAAAGCAGGACACTAATTACAGTGAAAATTGAAAAAAACAGGGATCTAGTGTTAGAAGTCTTTGAGACTGAATTTAATTGCTGCTGTAACATACATGCATATCAAACTGAATTTCATTTCCAAGTCTGTTAAAATTGAGTTAGTAAAAGGCAGGGGCAGCATGATTTACATCGTGGAAAAGCAAAACACTGGAACCTTACAAACCTCTAGAGAGCAAAACTAGCTCTGATGCTTCTGACAAGATAATTTCCTTCCTGATTATGCTTGAGAGATGATAAATGTTAGAGAAAAATTCTAGCAATGCTGAATTGAAGAAGTACACTTGCTAACTGCTCTGACAGCCTGCTCTCTGATCTTAGAAAATGTAAGCACACCAAGCAGGGCAGTGTCATGATTTGTGTCTTGAGTGCTTTGTATTGCTTGAGAAAATACACTTATGCAAAATAAATTTATACATAGTTACTCCGGAATACAAAGCAGAGTCTGCAAGGACTTTTAAAGGGCTTTAAAAGTGTGTTTAATCTTGACTGAAATTGGATCATACCTAAAATTAAATGAAATGGGAGATCACAGTCAATTATGTGAAATGTTCTAAAATCTGTATTCCTTTTCTACTGGAGGAGTAAAAATACTGATAAAGTCTCTAACACTTTCAGCAAACACTTCCAGCACAACTGCAGCCTTACCTCCCCTGACATTAGAGGAAACAAAATGCTCTGTCTCCCATGACAAGTGATGAAACTTCTCAATACAATGAACAACCCAAAGCTTCTCATTAATGTTTGTACCACTGTGCATTCCCAGCAGATTCAAACTTCACAGAAGTACTGTGCCTCTTGCAAATGTATAGCATAGTTACCTTTGATAAGCATAGGGTGTAATCATTAGAGGGGGTTAATATTTTAGATACAAAAGTAAACAAGCACAAAGACTTCTATAAACTAGACATGAAAAAGTACTCCTCATGCAATACAGGCATCTGCATTGATTACAAAATCCAAGGCTATATCAATGATTTGATTGCTCAGCTTCATTTGTAGTGCTGCCTCTGGAATGTCTATTTCTTCATTCTGCCTATGTAGTAAACTAAGGCTAATCACAGTCCTCGAGCTGGATTGTTTTCCTGTGATGGGGTGAAAGGCTCACACATATTCCAGCTTCACCCCACTGCAGGCTGGAGAGCAATCAGAGGCTGACCAGGTCTTGGAGTGTGGAGGCACTCCCAAGTTTAATGGATTAGTGCTTCCAAGAGCCAAAGTTTTATGTCATGTATGCATAACTAGTTCTTATACAAAATCGTTTTGTCAGATTTTTGTTCATCCTTTCCAAATTGCTGTTCCTCACAGTGGTTCTCACACAGTTGCGTTTCAGCTGCAAATAAACTGTTTCACTGGGAGAAAAATCAGTTTGTTTTTTTTTAATGCAAATGCCCCTGTTACTCCTGTTTGCAGCATTCTGTGATAAAACTAGGAAGGGGTTAAATTTCCAAGGTATTTAATATGTTTCTTTTCACTTCTTTTTCATCAAAACAACCATTCTTAAGAAGAAGAGGATTTAGAATTCAAATTGATTTTTTTCCCATTCTTTGACTTTATATAAATTTGCATAATGCTATTCATTATCATTTTCATTTTGACTTTATAACCTATATGGCCAGGTTCATCAGCTGTTCTGTCACCGTGAGAGCAGATCAATCACTTAAGCCAATTTAGCCTGTCATACTAATTGCTGACAAAGATTAATTGCATATATTGCAATAATATTGGCAAGTTCTGCTAGAAGTCTAATCTCTCCTATCCCACAGATCCACCTTTAGTACAGCTTGTGGTCAGAAGTAATTAATACAGTGTGCATTTTTACTCTAAAAATTTAAAAATGCAGAAACATTTTTCATATGCTTCTTGCATAGAAAAACAACTGCAATCTGCTACAATATGTCAAAATGATACAGTCAAGATGTTCCTCTCTCTCCTTTTAAAACCTGTGGAACAATAACAGAATATATTATAACTCAGAAAAAATTACTGTAATGTACAATAACTTCCCAGGAGGAATGAGTTTTCTATTCCCTGTGTTGGTGAATTGGGAAAACCCTGCTTGAAACAGCTTTATGTCTACAAAACATCTATTTATCATTCCTTTCATGATAAAAAAAAAAAGCTCTCATAAATAATTCTGCTTGTATTTACTTAGTAGCAAAAGATTTATTTCTAAGTACCTGAATTTCTGTTGAAAGTTCATACATGTTCTCTCTTTTCCTGTTGGCTTCACTGGAGAGACACTGAGAAAGTTTAGGACCAGGTGCCTGGAAATGAGATCTGCCATGAGACACAGCATCAGAGAGATATCCTCACTGGTAGGACCAACTTATCCAACTTCTTAATGATCTGAATCCTCAAGCTGGGTTTATTCAGTAAAGCTTTCAGACAGAAATAAGAAACATTTTCTTGGGACTGTCTACATTTTTTGCAAAACACGGTTTGATAATGGAACCTCACTGGACTGTGCCATCAATATCTTGGTATGTGGGAGAAATGGTTGTTGCTCAGGGGAAGTTACCTAAGGAAGATCCCCTTTGCTTGGAAGTCTGTCGCTATAGGACACAAAAGAACACAAGCACACCACTGTTCTCATGGTGAAGGAAAAAAAGGGAAATTTTTTTGCTGATTCCAATATTTATAGTTTTACAAAAGTGACAGCGGATTGGAGGGTGACAGTGACACCTCTCCAATGACACTGGTTAAACCAAAAGTCCATCAACTCTCTCCTCCTCCATCAAGGAATGCAAAACAATGAGTTATTTACAGAAATTGTGTGAGATAGTTCACTACAAGAATGTCAACATCAGAAGGCTTAGAAAATCTTAAAAAACCAGGGTGACAGAAGTCAATGAGGGTCTTTAGTAAATTAAGAGAGAGAAGATCTGAACTCTGCAGAACCTTCAGACTTTTAGAGACCTCAGTTCCAATCTAGGGAATTCCACTGATGCCTTCAGCAAAGTTCCTAGGATACTTCAACCTCATCCTAATTCTCTGTCAGCAATACTCACAGCTCGCACAGTTGATGTCAGGTTGAATAAAGTGTAGGCAAAGGGGCGAAAGTCACTCGAAACTTTCCTTTCTATGAGAAATCTCTACTTTGCATTCAGAATTAGAACTCTTTCTCCTTTTTTCTCCCTCTCTCTGTCCTTTGGGGATTGAAAAAAATTCTGACCTTTGACAACTTCTGAGCAGCTTTCTTGAGGAAAATTTATGGTTTTGTTTTGTTAAAGATATAAAAAGGAGTAAGAAAACAACAGTAGATTTAGAAATCTTGGTGTTATGGAGAAACTGGGAGCCAGACTAGAAGAACTCAGCTAGTCCATTAAAGGAGTGGATGATATCCACACTACTTGAACCTGTTGGAAACCATTAGAATAGTGTGCTTATGAATTAGATGCTGGGATGGACATTACAACAAAGTAGGGAAGTTTAACTTTTCACTGTGTTTAGAGGATTCACAGCCTATCAAGCCTGGTGGTTGTCTCCTAGTCTCCAGCAGAGAGACAGGTGGTATTTTTCAAAAGTTGGCATAATTCCAAAATATGCCTATTGTGAGAGCTGCTGAACTCTGGCAGGAGAGAATGTGAAACTTAATTAGTTATGGACAACACTTCCTGTTATTTATTTCTACAACTGCGTTCTGTGATGAGTTTTTTGTTCATAAATTGAGTGAAAGTGGGAACTATTCTATATGGTTAACTTGTATATCTAAAAATGATGCATGAAAGCATTTTTCAATTTTTTCATAGAGATACTAAGAGTTTTCAGAATGAGGTATCAGAATTTTTACCGCACATTGCCTCTTACAAATCCCTTATATTAAAATTGTCAAAAATACAGAACCCTTTATGTATATATAATTTCAGACATAATCATTGGGAAATTTGCATTTGGACATTTGTGAAAAATTAGACTGACTGTGATGTCATACTTTGTAAATAACTCCAGTATAAAATGCTGCAACTTTGACCAACAACACAGTGTAAATACAGAACAGAACATGCATATTGCAGTATACTACATACATTTTATTTCAGATTTTTTTGTTCTAGTTTTAATAGAAGTTGTAATGTTTTCTAAAGATGAAAATGTGATTGCTTTCATGTGGCGAGATGTCAATGCCATATTTTGATGAAAAGAATATCACATATTCTCAGCTTGTGTGTTTTCATTGAAGGAATTATTTCTTTTTCTCTTTAGATCATTAATTATAGTGATCTAACATGACAAACACAGTACACACTGTATTTCACTACAGTCTTATATTAATTTATGCTTTAGCAAGAAGGCATTTTTAAACTTCTGGGATAGAGTCAAAAATACAACACCTTTCTAGGATTTTAAATAATTGATAGAAAAATATATATCACAAAATTCTGTTGGAGTAGTGGCAGGAAACTTTAAATGTCTTAGAGTGAAATATCTAAGTCTTGGGTTGTCATAAAAATAAGTGGCCTTCTGTTACAGGGAAGGAAGAAGAACAAAAAGCAGACATTGTTTTCTATGACCTACCGAGGGAATACTTCTAAACTAATTTAATTTTTATTCTGTAATAAGGTGGATCAGTACAGTATGTCTGTTTCTTTCCTGTGATTATAAAGCCTGTCTAAAAAAGACTAGCTCAGACCTAAGCACATAACTTTTAAATTTTTTGTGAGAACAGATCTATCTTGCATATCAATGTATACTAAAATGATTTCTCTTCAAATAACATGGGTTTTAAAATATCAGATTTAGAATTTTTAGAATTTAGAATATTAAAATGTAGAATTTCTTCTTTATAAACAGGAAAATAGATTCTCCTAGGACTTTTTACTTTCAGCTTCTGTTTAGATATCCATAAAGGATTTTTTAAATTTAGAGAACATTTAACACATTTTTTTTTCTCCCTCCTACACAGTTTTTCAAAGTAGCTTATTTATTTAAAAACAAAATAGGTTTCAATAAAATAAAACTAAAAACAACATCCAACTTTTTTAACAAATGGGACAATTTTATTTCATAGTATGTGATGCCTATTAAAAAAGTAGTTCTTTAACACATAAGAATGGGATTGATTTAAAAAGAATAAAGGCAATTTTATATATATAATGAAATCCATATTTTAAGTCTTAGGTAGAGTTATGCATGATATCATGACTAATATTTCTGAATTTATTAATTAAAAAATATGGGGATGATAAGGGGTGTATTTGGACATTTATGTCAAGATATATGTTGAAATTTAATGAATGTGGAATTATTTTTTCATCCTCTAATTGGCTGGTTAAATAAAAGCTAATTCCATACTTTTTGGCAGATAAATGATATAAAAGTAAACTATTAAAAGGCGTTTATTTGACTTGGAAAAAAGTAAAGAATAAGA
This sequence comes from Setophaga petechia, assembly GCA_024362935.1. Classification (NCBI taxonomy): domain Eukaryota; kingdom Metazoa; phylum Chordata; class Aves; order Passeriformes; family Parulidae; genus Setophaga; species Setophaga petechia. The sequence continues at coordinate 23,320,412 of JANCRA010000008.1, forward strand.
CTTAGATAAATCAGATGAAAATAAGCTTCAGATGTTCTTCACCAACTTGTCAATTGTTCATGAACCACACTTTTCACAGGTATTATGGGAGCCTTTCCAAAAGTGTGAGGTTCTAAAAGTGGCTCATTGAAAAGAGAGCATAAAAGCCTAGGAAAACACTATTTTAATATAAACTACTTTTCACTTCCACAAATCTCCTTAGGAAACTTAGCAAAAACCAGTTACACAGACAGAAATATAAACAAATTGTTACCTGTGCTTCACAGAACATTTAATTTTCTCATGTATTGTTAATTATAATGTTTTGCAGTTCTATATTGCTGACATTCTGAGGATTTGAAAGTCCTTTTGCAGTCAAGAATGAATTACAGAATGTAAGAAAATTATATTCTCTAAAAATGTCAGATCAGAAGGATTATATGGAGATATTTTCTAGCAGTGTTTTCTGAGGGTAGTGGTAGGCCAGGGAACACAAACAAATAATAAATTAAGAATTTTTAATTTTTTTTTTAATCTTCCAGGTAGACCTACTTGTGATTTTCTGTTTTAAATGATGATATAAAAAGTTTCCTTTGAAACTGTGGAACAGGGGAACTATGGGTGCTAGAAAAATCTTTTGTGACAGCAGACTTTGACAAGAACACCATGTGCAGATGAAACTTTGATTGCCCAACTGGCTGTAACAGGTCATGGGGGAAAAGAAAACCAAATTAAACCAAACTAGTTAAAAAATGGTAAATAATTTCTCTGACTCCTCAGTCAATACAGCTTAGTTACCAGACATTAAAATGCTTTCAGATCCCCACAGCAGAGAACATAACAAAAGGGCTAGTCTTACACAGGCAGTTAGAAATTGCATTCACTCAGTAATAAAATGCAGAAAGCTGAGTTGGCATGGGCTTTGCTGCTAGTGATGGCTAAAGACTACAGGGAACAGCCCTGGATCTTGGTGTCTTAGGTTCTCTCTTTATTTATGTGCATACATACACAGAAACGTATGTATGTATGTATGTATGTATAAATTGAATTATAGAAGTCAATTAACAGATGCTGGAATATTTCATCAGTTCCTGTACTGCACAATGCCATGGCACATTGTTCTGCAGCAAACTCTATTTTTGATCATTTGGCAAACTGCCTTACACGAACAACTCATGAGCAAAGCCATTTGTGTAAAATAGGGTTTCATTACCATGGGATGGTATAAAGTGTACTTCTGTAGGAAGTATTGGGTTTTTAAATTATATTTACAAATAGTATTTACTTTTATTTGTTATCATTAGTTACTTTTACTGATAGTAGTGATAAATAGACTTACAGACAATTCATTTTAATACTACTGGCTATTGAATTTATTGCTATATATTTTTTAAACCAAAAGAGATCACTGGATTTCTCAGAAATACCTCTGTTGAATACCACATTGAACTCAATACTTTCATTATGTGTTTCAGGGTTATCAAAATATTTGGCTTTTTATATTTGAATGCTGATGATAATTCATTGTGCAATGATAATTTAAGCAATGTTCTGGAATTTGCAGGAAATCCCATCTTTTTTGGGTTTTTTTGTTTCAATATGAAAGTTCTGTGTCATGTAAATTCTCATTTGCATTCTCAGCTTCTGTTGGTCATGGATTTTTGTTGTTGGGATTTTTTATGATTTTGCTGTTGTTTTAATTTCTATGACCAGTTAATATTTTGCAAAAAAAGCCATGTAGTAGTCTTGCAAAAATAACAATCCCTTTAGGCTTTAGGGAATATTATGTTTTAATCCCATGTAACTTTGTGTGCATTAATTTTTGTGTAAATGCATGTATGAACATTCCAATACTGTCCAACTCCAAACAAAATTTAGACATCTCATGACTTATTTAGTGACTCTGAATATCTTTCCTACTTAATCCATTTATTATCAAGTGATCTGGTGGAGGCTTTCTGATAAGTGTCCCTGACATGTTCTGTTACAAATTTTATTGAGGAATCTTTTGAGAAGTTCTGACATCTCTAATGCTGCTATCAGTATCTGAAATTGGGTGCGGAAAAACCCCAGGCATTTGAGAAGTGTGTTTTCTCTGCCATTCAGCTCAGGTGTGGTTGCGATGTAATCAGCAGAATGTCCAGATTTCTTTATTGTAGCTTATTTCCTCTGGAAAGATGTATCAAACTGACCAAGATAAATTGAGCATGGACATCCCAATCTATGGGTTGGGCTGGGCTGGGCTGGGCTGTGCTGATGCCAATGCCCTGGCAGCGGCCACAATGGAAAATAATGACCTAGAAATACATTGATGACTGGAGGAAGTAAGGCTGAGAGGGTCTGATCAGGCTTTTAGTTCTAATTTACAACCTTAAACAGGGCATGGAGGGAAGTACTGGGACGAAGTACAAGGAGGGGAATAAAAGTAGGCAAAAGTAATCTGTTCTTAAGTACTTGTTTGAGTGCTAAATGAAGTAGGGCATCTTCTACCTCATACACTACCAATAACAAAGTAGAAGGTATAACTGACAATAATTTGTGCAAAATGGAGGTAAAAAGGATGATCTTTATTTTCTTGATGTTATTGAGGCAAGGTTTATTATCACTCAACAGGGCTTAATTGAGGCTGGAAGGGACCTCTGAAGGTCTTGTGGTTTAATCCTCTCCTCAGGGCAGGTCTAACTTCAAAGTGAAATCAGATTGTTGACAAACTCATGCAAGTCAAGCTCTGAATGTCTGCCAAGCTGAAGACACATATTATGCATATTTATTTTTAACCCTTCTCCATAATGAAACACCTTAATTCAACTAGTTGAAAAATCTGTACTAAAAGGCTAAATTGTAAAAGATTAGATTAAATCAAGTAGACCAAATAGGAAGATGCATTTAGGTTTCTCTGCAAAATCCTAATTCTGTCACTGTGGGTATCAAGAAACAGCTTTCAGTTGCCTGATGAGATGTTGTCTTCCAGCTCCCACTTTCATTCTACCTCCTAAGCTCATTCAATGCAGAAGACAGGTACACAAAGGGAAAAATAATTTCACATAAGCACATTAAGTCTGACATTTTCTCACTGTTTTGCGGAGAAAAGAAGAGAACTAGACAACTTTTACAAAGTTGTATAGAACTGGTATGTGTTTATTGCAGCGCTGGACGCATGTGCACCCCAAAGGTACTAAAAGGGCATGCGTGCCTCCGAGAACTTCAGATCTCCTTTTATCTCTCTTCCAAATACATATGCATACAGTTTCACAATAGGCTCATACATATTCATTTTTATGGGCTTCGTGTGACATTTGCCACTAGTTCTTTATCAAAAGGAATTCCTAGGTCAGGTTGACCTGGCCTTGTTTTAGTCTTTGTTTTTCTTTATCAGTCTCTTCATTACCTCTGTCCTGCAGTTTTCCCTTCAGCTTTGGCTTACAGACTTCTTACTCTTTTAGACTTTTAACCTAATTCAAAAGGGATTTCTACTTTGGGGGATTTTTCACTCTGTCTCATCACTATAAAGTGACATTTAATAAGTTCTACTGTCCAAGATAATTTATTTCATTAAAATAGTTCTACTTAATAACCAATAGACAAATACAGAAGTCTTCATTTACCACTCATTCTACAAAATAAAAAAAATGAGACCTTTTTAGTAAATATAAAATAAACTTGTTTTTTTCCTCTTTATTTCTACCACTAATATTCTGTGTATATCTACACACATAAAAATATGTATATATTGTGTGTGTGTTGTGCAAGAAAGGCTACAAACATCAGAATTATCCTACAAATATAAAGGAAAATACTCAGTAAATATATACATATATATAAAATATATTAGGAGAAGAAGCAAACATCAGAAGCGTTAATGAACACATTGTGCTCAAACACTCTGGCATAAAGAAAATTGTTTTATTTATGCCATGTAGAAAAGGTCCACTCTTATTTGAAGGAATACGAATACTATCAATGAATTAAAGTTCAGAATAGCCTATGTACATCTAAGAACAGTGGTTGTCTTCTCTTTGTCCCTACTTTTTGATTCTGAAACATAATAGAGCTCTTTTAAACCAGAGCATTATTTTCAAGAATAATAACCCTGCTTTTGCCATCAGTAAAACATTTTTAGAGATTTTTTTTTTTTCTGGTGACACTTTTCCATTGCTGACAAATACGTTTGCTGTATTTTTACTCTCCTAGTCTATGAAGCTCTTAGGAGCTTGTTCTTTGCTCTTGGGTGTATTTCTTCCAGCTGCCCCATTGCTGTATCTCTGCATTAGTTTTTCTTCAGTGCTAAGGACTGCCTCTATTATTACTGGCTATGTGAACCTATATCAATGTGACAGCAACTGAAAATAATTACTTCTTCTTTCTTGAAAATAAGAAATTAATTTCAAGCCTTCTCCTATCCAGCTGGAAATTACAGTGACAACTACTTCTAAGTCTTTAATTTCTGTACTCTGTAGTATGTCTAATGGTTACAGAATAAAATCAAACAAAACATAGAAACCATGTGTTCATAAAATAACATTTGTTTTGAGGACACAAGCAATGTAAATAAGTGATAGATCCATTTGGGTGTCAAACATGTCAATTAAATACATTAAGACTTATAAAACCCGCTGTCAAAATGTAATTGAAAGATTTATATCCTTGCAAGTACCAGAAAGATATATAATATACAGCTTGTAGTAATAACAATTAATCTATGCTGTGCTCCAAACAGGTTTTTTCACAGTAGTTTGTTATTAGAAAGCGTCCTCAATTACAAGCAAAAAACTGAAATTAAATCACCTAACTTTGTTTCGTTTCTGCTCACAAATTATACATAATGAGGAAGCTTGCCTTTTATATTTCTTCTTACTGACCACATGCCATCATTGCCCGTTAGTTTTTGCACACATTTTTCTTTCTCAGTGGTGTCCTTTACTTCTGTTCAACAGGATCACAGGTTCACAGGAATTATATGTGGCTCACTCTTCAGCTTGTGGAATATACATATAGATGCTAATAGTCTCTAAGGGAAGATGGTCATTTTGCAGAGGAGAAAAGGCTGGAAGAACTGCTGCTTGTCTCACAGGCAGCATGCTCAGGAAAGCTTCAAATGGAGCAGGGTGTCGATTTGCCATGTGGGTTAGTCAGTACCAACACTGCTCCTCCTCCCAGTATGTTCACTACAGGCTGTTTTCCGTGTCCCATGGTGCAAGGGATGTCGTGCCTCTGGGCTAGCCCTGCATCCCCACTGCATCATGATCATATGCATATGGGTACATAGAATACATTGAATCAGCACATGGTCTGATCCTTTTTGCACAAATAGGACAGAGTGTTTTCCTTTGGATTCTCAGATCATAAGAGCTGTATTTCCATATGACTGTCAGAGATCAAAAAGTACTTGCGACTCTTCTGGGTGAAGAAGAAAAAAGTGCTGTACCATATCTTCAGTGAATATTACTTTTAGAGTTATCTAGCTTTGCAAGCATCAAAGTATTTCTGCATACCTGATAGCTCTAAGGAATATCATTCTCTCTGTGCATCACACGCTCTTAAATATAAGTAACCTGTGAATGTTCTTTCTGATATATCCACATCCCACAGATATGACATGTTTGTGTTGCTTTATCCTTACCACTCACCAGACTCATTAATTGAATGTGATTCTGGAGTGCTGTTTATGCAAAACAAAGTTACCTGCTCTGGTTTCGGTACCAGGTGATTACCTGTAGGTATCAGGTGCTTAGTCTTACGTGTGGCTGTACTGCTATATTTGGAGTCTTATTCTTTCATGGGCTAAACAATTAAGTAATTCAGATTAATTAAAAAAATTATAACACCAAAATCAGATAGTCCTAAAAAACAGATATGTAAGATGCTTCAGTTCTTAGTATTTCCATCAGTATTTCTGCTCACCACCCATTCCACAAGTTGTCATTTCTAGTGGCACAGGCAGCTCTTTGCCTAAAGGTATGTTGAACAACATATTGTAACCCCGTGAACATTTGGAACACCAAAAAAGAGGCTTCTTTAAAAAAAATATTTTAAGTGTATAATGCCTTAAAATTCCTTTGATATCTATACTTGTGAATATTACCTGTTTTACTCTATAATTTTATGATTCAAGAACAAACCAATTTTCTGATTTCTTTGGTATCTAAACATGGAGGTCGTGAATACATCAAAATCTTTTGATGGTACCAGTATATATTAATGTCAAAATTATTTATACTTTTTAATCATGGAAACATGTTTATATTAAACCCCCTGTTAGGGGCTAAACACTTTTCTTATTGAACTCACAAATGCAAGTTCCAAAGACTGTTTAAAGAAATGGTAATGATTTCATCATAACTATTTAAATTTAAAGATTTTTCAAGAATGAAGACTAAAGTTGCTTGGATTTATTTAAAGCTGAATTTCATCTCTGTTAAATACTGATGAAGCTGAAAGCAGAATAAACATATTTTACAGCTATTCTGTGAAAATTGTAGTCCAAGAAAAGGAAGCAAGTGTGGTCAGAGATACTGTTTCACAGGTTTAGACTACACATTTGCAAAAAAGGGTCTTACTTACAAAGTTATTGATCCAATGAAAGAATGCCAACAATTTAATTTCAGGTGTAGCTAGGCATGAAAGGGATATATTTGCATCTTCAAATTGTAGAAAAAGGGCTGTATGAAAACACACTTTATAGATCCATGAGCTCTCTCTCTTTTCTATCCAAATGGCAGTCACCACTATTCACGGTGTTCAGATCTGCAAATGCACATCAATCAGGACCATGCTTTGAAGAATGCCATCAGAGTTTCTTCATCTAATTATTTTTTTTTCATTTGTGTAGAAATAACCCATGTTTTCCTCCCCTAGACACCTCAGGTTTTCTCTTGAACTCATAAACAATAGACCATCACTTATTCTTAATGTAGAGTGTCCTTGCACATAGGAAGGGAGAAGACAGTAGGTGATCTTTGTGATCCCTTCCAACTCTGTGACGTAAGGAAGCATTTCCATTTTGGAAAAAAACCACTGTAGTTTAATTGCCAGCAGTATACTTCTAATAATATGGATTAAAACTTTGTTAAAACTTAGTATTAATCATCATATATAACTTGTTTTCTTTTTTAGTAGTTTTTGATTTTTTAATTAATATGATATTTAAAAATTAAAAGAGGGAAAATCCTAATTTATATAAAAAATATGGTTGAATAAAACCCAAAAAAGTGACTAAATTGGCATTTTTTCCCATGGGAAGAAATCAAAATGTTCTTCAGGGTCCTGGTTGAGAATCCTATTTTTTCAATAAATTTATAAATAGGCTGGAGATGTACACAAAGTGTGATGACAAAAGCTTCACCCCAGCTGAAAGGAATTGCAAAAGGACTTCATGAAACTGGAACAAAATGTGTGGTAAAATTCAATGTAAACATATATCAGGTAATGCACAAACCCCCCCCCCCCCCCCCCCCCCCATTTTTTACTTCACATAAAATGATGGTTTCTTGCATTCACCATCACCCTGCAGGAAAGAGGTTATCTCTGATAACCCTGTTGACAGCATGGATTATGACTGATTGGATAACAAGTGCCATGAAAATATCAGTTCACTGCTTGGTATTTGTTAGAAAAATGAAGGGAAGGCCAGAAAGAAAATAGTAGAAAGCAAACCAGAAAGCATTACTATGTCACTGGTATAAATCCATGGCTAGCTTGCATCTTGAATTGTTGCATTGCATACTGTCATATTTCAAAAAATGTATAGAGAACTGGAGAGCTTCACAAGAGCACAGCCAGGGTGATCAAAGATGTGCTGTATCTTCTGTGCGAGGAATGATTATGTCTAAATTCATGTTGGACCAGTGACATCCGAGATGAGTTATGACAATGATCCATAGAATTATATCTGGCATGGTGAGACTGGAGAGAGTTAGTGTTCAGAACCTTGAGAGCACCACATGAAGGCAGGAGAAACCACGCTGAAAACAAACACATTTACGTTCTTCATGCGAAGAGCAGCTGAGAAGTAGAGCTGTTGGCTGAAGTACATTATAGATGTCTAACAGTTGTATGGATTGAAGAGTAAATGGGCAGAAAAAAACTATTTCTGGTTACAAAGTCTGTGGACAGAAAACAGCTGAAGGCAGAGAGAGTTCTAATTTGCTCTTTGTTGTGCTGGCATTCAGTTTTACCTTTGTTTGAAATAGGATACCTAGTTGGATGGCCTTAGGTCATATCTGATATAAAATACTGTTTTAAGGCATGGCAAAAACTGTGAGTCATAGCTCTGAATTGGCTGTAAGGAACTCACAGACTAGGACTCACATAATCTGAATTGTGTATTCTTTTTTGTCTCTGAATAATGAAGCTCAAGTGAGTAATTTTTTAGATATATTTGCTCAGCCTCAGCAATTCATAATATTCCCTTTTTTTACAAAATAATTCAATTATTATTATTATTTCAATTTAATCTGTGATCAATTATTGTTATTTGTTATATTATTATCTCTTTAGAAAGCATATAAGTTTATGTGTGCTGTGGAGGACTGCTTTGTCAGATCTGGCACCTGCCTGCCTGGTTCTTTTCAGTGTGACAAGAGATATTCTGCAGCATCCCTAGTTCCCTAAAAATGTCCTTGGTGAGATTTTTCTGCTTTGTTTCACTTTTATCCTTCCAAGGGGAGCATACTTGCTCTTTTCAGTCACACATGTTTTGTTCCTAGTACTTTACTTTCATTAGAAGAAGACAGATGAGAAATGTGGCTAGACTTGGAGCTTGTTATTCGGGGCACCATGTAGAGATGAAAGTTCCCAATTTCACATACAGTTTTTAGCTAATCTTAACAATTTATTACCTGTCTGACTGCTTAGCACCTCTCACTGTGTCAAAAAGAGTCACTAGTTAAGCGTGAAGTGTTCACAAGAACCATTTTTTTTTTTGCAAGATATTGGTGCTAGATATTGTTGATGGCTTTCTTTCCACAGGTTAATTTTTCTTGGAATAAGATTTTGGGGGTAAAATTTGTAATCTTCTGAAATTTCTTTGTAAATCCAGCTTCCTCAGGTATTTGACAGAGATCCCCTCTCTGCCAGGGAAGTGAACTATGGATATGGTGTTGGGAATCAGCCCTGAGCCTTGGGCAATTTTTGCAACTTACTGACAAACTCTTCCCTGCCAAAGAAGTGCTGTGGTACTCAGGTTTTAGATATGCATTGCTTACACACAAACTCTTTCAGCTCCTGATCCTGATGTGTTGCTTGCTACCTCCGTGCAGATGCCTCACGGTAGTAATGGGTTCCAGATATTAAGGCTGAGTGTGACCTTCCTGGATACATTCATGCAAAGAAGCATATCCTGAAACCATTACTGGAAAACAATGTAACAATATACCATGGAAAGTCAGTGAAGCCTTTAAGATTAAACACCCTGTGGAGGAGGTCTCCTGCCCTAAGAACACGCTGTAGGCTGTGTTCTTCTCTAAATCTCAGCTTGCTTTTCAGTTCTGGCTTGGCCTAAAGGCCACCACACCTGGCACACCTGCAGCACTTAGGGATGGAGCAGCCTCTTCTTTCCACAGGTTTTGAATGTGAAACACAGGAGCCACATGAGCCATCCTTTCTGCTGCTCTGTCACAGCCTTTTTAAAAATAAACACAGTATGCTTATGATGAAACATAACTACTGAGACAGGTTAAGTAGCTGTCACACTCAAAACAAGCTATATGTTAGAAAAGTCAGAAAGGAAAATTTGATATAGATTTTGGAACTGATAGTAGAAAGATGTTATTTTCAAAGGCTGTCAAAGACCTTGGCCTATTTTAATAGCAGCTATTGACATTTAAATCTGTCTTTTTATGTAGAAAGTCTAAAAATATATATGGGTAAAAAATGAGAGTAACTAGAACTTCAGATCATAGGCTAGCATAGTTACATCTGTGGTTATAAAAGTAAAATCAAAACAAAACCAATAGAACAAAAAAACCCAAACAAACAAAAACAAAACAAAACAAAAAAAAATCTAAAAAAAAAACCCAAAAAAGGAAAGAACATGACTGTAACATTAATAGACAAAGTGAACAATTTGTAATAACATAATTCCATGTAGCTCCTTGCCCTAGTGAGAAACCTTATGCTTCAACAATATACCTATATGAATTTTGCCTACTCAGTGTTGAGCTCTTTGGCATAGTATTATAAATGCTTTCCAAGCTTATTAATCTATGTTACAGATATTATTAATAGACATTTCAAAATTGGAAAAAGAAAAATTATACATTGTCCTTTGACAGAAAAAAAAAATCTTAAGGCTCTATTGGAGGTATTGAACCTATAGATTTGCAAATGACTAGGGTTTTTTAGAACTAGAGAATCTTAACCACTCAGTACCTGCTTAACTGACAGACAAGCAATGTCTACCTCTGTCATAGATGGAATTTTAACTTTGTATGTCTCCTTATTGGGACTCTTTTATAAGTTATTTTTTGACCTGCTTAGATTGATAGAACAATACAGGAATCATGACAGCTTATACACCAGAATATTTTGATCTGCTCCTAGGTGGGGGGGATAAAAGACTTTTTAATTTAATGCCTATATGACCCTTCTTTTTAAGCTATGCTTCTTTCCGTCCTCTTGTTCAAGTCTTATTCTTATCTCAGTTACACATGTAAGCCTTAAGAGTCATCCCACTAAATACATTGGAATTGTTAGGCATTTATGTCAATGGAAGAAAATATAATGTTTTTCCCTGCCTTTCAGATTATTGGTACTAGGAAACATAATGACTTCTGTGGTGCTGTAATATTCTGTCATGCCAATGAAATTATCATTTATTGTATGTTAATAATACTTTCCTTATACAATAAACAGAGGATAAAAGTAGTGGGCATACACAGTGATCCACTTTTCTAGATTAAATAACTTAGCTACTTTTCTTCATAAGACGTCAAAAACCCCAGCAGTATTGTAAATTTTAGTGCATCAAAGTACTAATATTTTCCCTGTCTCTACCACACACCAAAAAGGTCTTTTAGCATAGATTTTTATTTTGTTCTTCTGACAAGTAATTAAATACATGAAGAATTTAATAGAAACTTTTTTTTTAATGTCTTGGTTTTGGGCTACAAAACCATCTTAGCTTTAACAGCCTCATAAGCCTGCGACACTGACCAGTAATCACTGCTATTTCACTGTTCTTATCCATTTCCTTTAGCATTTCAGTCTGAATCATAAAAGTACCAGCTTTCCAGGACCTACTTTAGGCCTTCCTTCCAGGCTGAAAATATCCCAGAATGTTCAATAAGACTCTCAGAATACCTGAAAACCATTTCTCAAATGCCAGAAATTTAGAATTTTTAAATAGATTTTTTTTTAATTTTCATTCAAAAAAGTCTGTATTTCCCATGAAAAATTGCATTCTCCCTGAGTAGCAACAGAGACAGGGAATTCTAGTCAATATTGTTACCTATTTCTTTTCACCTTAAAATTCTCATCATTTTAATATAAGGAAAATCATAACCATTTTATACTTTTATTGAGATTATGCTCAACAAAAAATGCAGCATCCACCATCATTGTCCAACTGTACAGCTTTGTTTGGAGGGGTTAGTGGGAACTTATGTGGCCATAACACCAAACCTATAATGAAATTATCCCCTCAGGTGGTGTAAATCTGCTTGAATTCTGCTGTTCAAGTGAAGATAGACAAATTTACATCAGTTGAGATTCTGGCCTATATCTTTTTGTATCCTTTTCATTTCTTTTCCTCCCACTGTTATTATTTCTGCTCCCACATGTGTATTTTTTATCTTTATGACAATAGTGTGAACTGAATCATGATGAACAATGCACAGTTCCTGTCCAAGCAGTCTTTTGTTCTGATTTATGATCACATTTTCTTCTGAACATTCATCCAAAATTTTCGACAATGAGGTCAGGTCAAAAGTTGAGGAATGAGTGTTTTGACTTATATAGCATAATGAACTGAGGTCAATTTTGTAGTGGAAATAACCTGCGGAATAATAATTTTCTCTTTCAAGCTTAGGTTTTCTTCTTTCTGTCACAAAAGCACCTAACTCCTCTTTTTAATCAATATTATATGGTTTTTCTTGTTGATAAATGACCTCAATAATGTTGTTATTCATTCAACATTGAATTAATAAGCAACTCCTTCATTATTCTAGGCATACAGAGAACACACTAAATGCATTAGCAATCATAGTCAGGGAAAAGAAATCTTGTATCAGTTTTTGCTGTGAGATCTATGCTAATGTAGAAAAATTTACAAGGAAAAAAATGTCTTGCTATTAATTGGTTTAGATCAATAAATTGCATGGTACCCCTTCTGTCGAAGATCTGTATAATCCAGTTCAGAATATATATTTTAGACTGAGGATTTACAAAGGTAAGATAGGTCAATAAGGACTGACAAACCATTGCAACTGTGGTGGTGCATCATACTGATCTTGTAAATAAGGATTTATCTTTGGTAACTTTTCTGTTTAGAAAAGCACATATTCTCAGAAATTTAGCCCAAGATAGGTAAACCAAAACACATAAGCAATACTGTTTTGACGATTATATGCTATGATATTAATATATTTGTAAATAAGGAAGAATATTTTTTATGAGTGGACAAGAAAATGAACCCTCAGCTTGCTCAGAGAGGTTGTAGATGCCTCATCCCTGAAAACATTTAAGGTCAGATTGGATGGAGCTTTGAGCAACCTGAACTAATTAAAGATGTCCCTGCTCATTGCTGGGAGGTTGGACTGGGTGGCCTTTAGAGGTCCCTTCCAACCCAACCTATGCTACGTGTCTATGCTTAGAGCAGGTAATCCTTATATTTTCCAAGAAGAGAATGCTTTCTACTTTATGAGAGTATTAGGCAACAGATATGAAAAAGGGTCCTTTCTGAGCTGAAGAAAAAGGAAAGAGAAAAGTTTCAGTTCATGAGGGTAGGAAAAATGTCACCAATATAGGGAAAAAAGAAAAAGCTCTATTCTGAGACTGGAAAAAGAAAATTTCTTGGTCATCTTCTGCTCATATTGCACTAATATTCCCACCCTATAGCACTGCTCAGACATAAATGATGAAACACTCTTGCAAAAATATAGTGGTCCAATTTTCATAAAAATGAAAAGCTGCAGAAGTCACAGGTGTGGTTCCCTAAGTACACTGCTTTCATCTGGCACTTACTACATCATGTAGCATCAAGGTGCTATTGCTATAAGCTGTTAACTATGGAAGGCCGTCCTTAGCTGCAGTCTCCACAGCATGCAAGTAACAGCTTGAAATGGAAGATGAGAGATGAGTGTGTTCTGGCAGTGTTGCATTGGCTGTTTCACTGTACCATTTTATTGGTTATTGTCATATTTTATCCACAAATGAAGATTTTGTATGACAAGTCAGGAAAGAAAATGTTTTCAATCTTATTTCCTTCATAATAATAATGTAAAGAACTGCCCAAGAGAAGCTCTGAAATGCTAAAAACCACCTTCCACAGAGCATCTGGTAGGTAACTATTTGTAATTTACACTGATAGCAGATGGAAACATGCTCACCACTTAAATACTTCAATTAAAGCTAAAACAATTGAGGGAAAGCAAACTCTGTCAGTCCATTTCTTACTCATTCCTGTTTTTATCAGAACTTTCAGAAAAAGATCTCAGATAAATTTGGTACCAATCCACATTTCTGTATCAATTAATGGCATCTGTTTGTAGAAATTGTCAACTGTATAAACAAAGACAAGTTAAAAGAAATCTGCCAGGATGAAATTATTTTCAGGATGTAGAAAGTGGAAAATGCTCTATGTCTGACTCTCAAAATACCCCTTGAAAATGGAATTGCATCGGAGAGCATTTCTGCTCATCCAGAACATATACACCTGAATGTGAGGATCAAATGCAAATCCTTTTGAGTCACTTTGAATTTGCAGATTGAATTGTTCACTTCACTGCTGGATGATATAAGGGAAATAAAGGCTATGAAAAGATGTGAAAACAGAAGATTAGGTGCAAAGGGTGAAATTCTGTTCTTAACTACAGTCAGTGAGAATTCTGCTGTGTCCTTCAATGCAGTATGAAATAAGTTGCAAGCATTTAGCCAAGTCTAGCAGCAATTACCAAGACTTTTAGCAAAAAATTGAAAAATATGTGGAATAGAGTCACATGAAAACTGGTTTGATGAGTACTTCATTTTTTATAAAGTAAACTAGTCTTACAAAGCTTTTCATAAAGCCCACTGTCTAGCATCAAGTAGCACCAATCTGAATGGTTTCACGCTTTGCATACATATCTTCCTTAATAAATTAATAAAACATAAATATACAGCCTAATTATGATTGACCTGAAAGTGAACTGAATTTTGAGTTAAAAAGACATACTAAAAATCAGAGTTCTTTCTTCAGTCTCAGCTTCACCCAGATGAAGGGATAAATTACACTTTTTAATGAACTGGGATTAGGGAGCAGAATAGAGGGTGATATCTGTGGTGTTTCATAGGACCATGTGAGGACGATTTTTAAAGATATAGCGTTTTCTACAGAAATTAGTCCATTGAAATCAATGGTATCTCAGATAAATGCAGAACGCAAAGGAATCAGCTTGAGTGCAGCACACAAGCTACACTCCTGCTTTGGCACAGCATTGAACCATGACAGTATTGTTCTGATTGCAGTGTGCATATCAAAATTTGTTATAAAGAAGGAAAGAGAATGGAAAACTTGGCTCAGAATATTGTGGAAAGGATACTTGCTATAAAGAGCATGTGCATATAAGAAACAGACAAAACAAATTAAGATAATCCTTGCTTGGGGCCTAGACACATGTCTGTTAAGAGTCCATCAGCATAATGGAGAATGCAATCATCATATGACTTTGGAGATCTTTTTCATCTCTAACTCCTACAAATTACTTCTACATAAGGGTCTTCTTCCCTCAAAACCCAAATGACTGTCAGAATCAGGTACCTCTGACCAAGGGATGAGAAACCTCAGTCTGCAGCCTTTAGTAGTAATGGCTGCTGAAGCCAATCAAGGCCAAAATGTGCTGCTTTCATGTACAAATATTCAAAATTTGCTC
Organism: Setophaga petechia; assembly: GCA_024362935.1. Taxonomy (NCBI): domain Eukaryota; kingdom Metazoa; phylum Chordata; class Aves; order Passeriformes; family Parulidae; genus Setophaga; species Setophaga petechia. The sequence continues at coordinate 23,335,456 of JANCRA010000008.1, forward strand.
TACCCTCTCCTTTTTTCCCCTTCTGTGAACCAAGGTGTGGGCAAATTGCAATATATTTTATGAAGATTTTTACTTGATACACCCTTATTTTGCAATAATTCACAACTTTTCCATCACAAAATAAATTACTCTGTTCTGAGATGCTAGAGCTTGAGAATAAAAGCTTTAAAAAAAATCTATTTGTATGTGGGTATGAAAGTTGGTACTTGGCTTTGGTAAGAGGAAAAGGGTGATCTGCACAGACCTGCACATCTGTGTTTGCAAATGTCTAATTCATTTGCATAACCGTTTCAAAAATGTTCAATTTCAGCTGCTAATAGAACTTCAACTATCAAGGGCAAGCATCTTGCAAATGCATTTTTCTTCTAAGATGCACAAACATAATCTATGCATATGACCATTAATTTGGGCTCTGTATCAGACATTTCACAGACTGGAAAGGCAAAACTCAGAAAAACAAATGAAATGAACCACAAAAATCCAAGCAAATTTAAGCCCAAGGCTGCTTCATGAAGCTTTCAAATAAACTTTAATCAAAGTATGAAGAGTAAAAAGAAAAGTAAGAGACAAAGCTTCAATCTTCTCAACCCTATGACAAATAGGAGCCCTTTGGAAGGTTGATTTTCCCTGCTCTATGAAAGTTATTTTGTTCTTAATGGTGAATATTGATAGAACACAGAACATATTGCAAGTTATCAGTTGAGCCATCAAATGACTTGGGTTTGCATGAAAGTCGGGAAGGGAAGATTTGTGATAAAAGCTGCCTTGGTGGTTCGGTATTGTTTGTGCAGTGCTAATACACAGAGAATGTAGCTTAAAGTCACTGTCCCCTTGCATGATGCTAAAAAAAATTAAAAATTTTGCCACCTGTACTCTTTACTGTGTAAAGAATTCTTTAGAACAAACCCATTCATTATGGAGATTTCCAAGTAAAGGTGCAGGCACGGATACCAAGTTTCTCCTGCTTACTATGACTCCTGGTTATTTTGAATGAATGTCACTGTGGCAGGTGACCAGAGACCAAAGACAGCAAAGTGAGTTGTCTCAATAACTTACCCTAGAGTTGAGTTTTGCCTTAAAATAGTAACAGTTTGAAGTAACTTGTCTAATAGATTCAAATTTCTTCTAGCTGGCAGTCTCTCCTTAAGTCTAGCTGACACAATTTCTTGTTTCTCTTACCTCATAGCACTCAAGATCGCACACTGTCATAATGGTCATGACAAAATGACACAATGTGTATTCTGTATCTCATATCAATATTTCTAGAGTGATATTTAAATTTCTGCTGCAAGCCAATCATATTCTGAATTTTCTGTGAAAATTGAATATTTAGGGGTTTTCTGGTCTATTCTGGTGTTCATCTCATTTTTGGTGATGGCAACATTCAATTAATTTGTAGATTAACTGATCATTCTGCAAATGATCGAATACTGCCATTCTGAATATTTCAGTTAGGTCATTGTGCTATATGTATCATTTCACAGCCCTTGGAGGTTGGAGGATGTAGGAATAGAGTGGAAAGAAAATAAAAACAGTTTAAGCAGTTAATACTCTGCAGATTCATGTGCTTTGTTGCCTTTTCTCAGCAGTCAAGTTTTTCTCCCAAGGAACTTGGAAAATGTCCAGCTATGATATTCTGAAAGTACATGAATCACATTAACTTGCAAAAAGCTAATGGCATGATGCAGTGTGGCCACCTCTTATCTCCCACACCTTTCTCTCCCCCAAAGGGACACTGCAGCCAGACACACTCAGTGAACCTGGGATGGGACAATTCTCTCAGCTGCAACTTGACACTTAGACACCCCAGTGAAGGTAAGTATCTTTGTGAGATTAAAAGAATCTCTTAAGCTCACTGTCCAGCTAGAAGAACAAAACCAGTGGGACAGTTTGCTACCATGCCAGTCCTCTGTGCCAACATGGATTCTGCAGCTACAGCAACACTGACAAAAAAACCCCTCCACGATTGCATGTTTTCATTCTTCACACAACAAACAAAAGTACACTTAATGTTAAATCAGGAGTTCCTTTCCAGGTCCTCCATTCAAACACACCTGAGAGTGGGATTTTCTTTCCCTTGAAACATTTCAAATACATTGGACCAGGATGCTACTTTGCTCTGAATACAAATCAAGACTGAATATGAAGAGAAAGGGAAGTTCATGACTTCACAAGAGCAGTTTGCTCTCGAGGCAAATAATAAAAATAAAAAGAGATGCAAGTTATACAACTCTAAACTGAAACACTCCAAGATACAGCCAGTTGAACACAGTGGGATCAGATGCCCTTGGTATAGAGAAATATATCTGAATGGTTGTTAAATATTACCACTGAGTTAAAAACACAGAAATATTCAGTCTGCTAAGAAAAAAAAATATAGCAAGCAATGCTTTGTTGAGGTATTTTTTATCTTAAAAATTCATAGACAAAAAAGAGGGAGAAATTCTTTTATGCTTTGAATATTATTTTATGGTTTGAATAATATGTAATTTATTTCATCTAAAGGAATTTTTGTCATTTCTAAAAAGGATGTAAAATGGTAATTCTTTGTAAATACTCATAAAATAAAAATCGAAAGAAAGAAAAAATAGTGTTTTTCTGTTTAATTAACTCAATTGTAATAAAATGAAAAAAACAAACCACATTAGAGAACTTAATGATGGAATATCGCTAACCTTGCTTTCAAATAATGAAACATGCTATTACATAAGTTATTTTCAAAATGAAGCCTAGGAAATATTTATAATCTAAAAATGTACAAATTAGCAATCAATATTATTAAAGCTATTGGTGACACACCTCTTGTAACTTCCAAATTTCAGCCTCAGGAGACTATAGCAATTTGTTTTGCTAAAATGGGAAGTATCATATAATTTTCCAAATACATGGAATTATGCATGTTCTGAACAACAATCCAGCACCAAGACCATGATCCAAGACGCTTGGTCTCTATGGTTATTTGGTTATTAGCATTGTTATAATTGCCTGTTAACCACTTCTGAATTCAAGCCATAGGGCTACTTCAACCTTTGGCACCAGAAGAGGCGTGGACTAGAAGTACAACGAGCAAGTATTTGTTTCATAGAGTGGTGCCACAATGTCTCTATATAGATCCCCTGTAACTACGTGGACAGTAAAAGCTTTGGAGTGGGCTTACCGTGCTCTTCTGCTTCTGTGGAATGCAAACAAGTGTTTTCAATTTTAACCTTATATTATTTCTCCATAAGCATCTAGAAAAGAAATCAAAACATATTCAAATCATGCTTCTCCTAATAAGAGCTGTGCTAAGATTTCCTCCATCGAGGTATGTAATGAATACAAGGCAACAATTTGTTCAGTTTTTTTCAGCACAGCCTGCATGTAATCTTCTTATTTCTAGAATACATTTACATGATGAAAATCACATGATATTGAGATTCGTAACTGTTAGTGGCGAATGTTTCTAAAGTAATAGCTGATGTAAAACACAAAATAGTCTTCAGAGTCCATAAAAGAAAACTCTACATCTAACAAGCAGTTTTCTAGAAACTCTAATTTAATTTAGATAGTACAAAAATGGATTGATGATAATCATATGAATTGTTAGATCCATCTTCACTGCTTATAACCTGCATTACAGACAATGATAAACTGCTGATAGCAGAACTCAACATGAGATTTTCAGAACTATCTTTAAGCTCTTACCAAAGTTAATATTTTATCACATACGTGTAGGAGCACATTTCTGTCAGATCTAGATGTATGAAAATATGCAAACTTTCAAATGTATCTCTAGGCTAAACTCATCTCTCATACAATACATTATAATAAATCTTACGTGACTGGTACTTCATGGCTTCTCGTGGGGATATAATTTTCTTTTTAAAATAACTTCAGTCTTTCCTTTCAAGTTCCTTGGGGAAAATGATGGGGTAATCAAAGTGTGGTAACAGTGACTTTTCTCTCAGGGTTTGGCAAAGAAAATAAAGTAAGATTTTGTAGCAGCTGAATGGAATGTTGGGTTTAGGTACTGGAAAAAAAAGGTCTAGCCTGCGTCAGGTGTGAAGCACACTGAGTAACAGATGCAACAAGACAGAGAAATAGCCCTCAGGTTGCACTTGTGATGATAAAAGACTGGACTGAGACCTTCTGATGTACACGGAAGGCTGCTGTAAAATACAGATGACTTAAGATCAAATTAGTCTGTACTTACAGAATAGAACACCCCTGAGTGAGAGAAGTGTGTCAGCCGTGCAACAGAGTGTATCATATTAGACTCTCTTGTCTTGACCTTCTCTTACTATAAGTGGAAAGTCAGGTAGGGGCATTTACCTTCGAGGTCAGAGCTGATAGATAAAGTGTGGGTCTCTTCTCACAGAAAAATAAACTGAGTGGAGATAGGGACTTTTTGATATTGCAGTATTTTGAAGTGCTAGGAGATTGATAATACTGTAGGCAAAAGGGGGAGACTAGGCTTCTGTGTTCAAGTGTTTTTTCTAAATAGTTGCAATTTGGTTTTGATTGTTTTTGACATTATCCTGGTAGGGTTTTTTTTGGTTTTAATATTTTAAGAAAAATTTTTAAAGAAAATACTACTTTGAAGTTATTTCTCTGTATTGTATAAAAATATCTTGATTATGCCTCATGTTTCACTTTGTGCTCTGCAGAATCTGGAAGCTCTGAAGAACTCCAAACTGGTGCATTTGCCAAAATAAGAAACGCTTCTTTTTAGAGAACTTGGATGCATAGTGTCATTTGGGCACCAAAACTGCCCTGGCTTCATTAGCGAACTTCTCTTTCTCACTGAAGAGAAAATATATTTTTCAATATGGACCCAAGTCAAGCAACTCTAACATCTGAATTATAGTGGAGTCTCTATAATGGACCCAAAGAATGACCAAGGTTGAAAGAAACCCCTGAAGATTAGAAGTCCAACTGCCAACCCAGCACTGCCTCTGCCCTAAACCACTAAACTGTATAATAAATAGTGAACAAATAGGGAAATTTTTTCGTTCTGCATCAAAGGATCTGTCAAATTTATTTTTAAAATTTTCTGTTTAAAAACCAAATCAGTGAAATAGTCTGACTTTGGGAAAAGTAGTTGAGAACACAGGCTAGAAATGATATTGTAGGATAGACAGAAGAGGCAGAGGGAGACTTGCAGAAAAGTTCTTGTAAACTTCATTTTGAAAAGACTAGTCAGAAAAGAAGCAAAGAGAGGTACAGCCAAGCCTCGGAGGAGGGAGAAGATCTGGGTTTACATAGAATTTGCTGCAGACCAGCAATTCCTTGAGCTTAATGAAAACAAGTCTCAACGTAAAAATTAGTCTAGCAGAAGCCCAGTAGGAGACAGGCATACTGACACATCCAAGACCTCCTTCATTTGTTTCCTTTCATAGTTATTTCAATGATATCTGTTAAAAAGTAGTATAGATAGTTAATAGTTTCACATCTAATTTTAATAAAATTTGGCTTTTTGAATGTAAAGGGATTATTTATTTCTTCATTTTAATTTCAAAAGGATATGGCTTTAATCCTAAAAGCCCAGAGGAGTTCTTTTATAGATAGAAATATGAGGCATTATCTGTGATATCCAATGAACAAAACATTAAGCTTCCTTTTCCTATACTGTCTTTGGATTCAAAATGTGTGGATTTCATAGTTAATTTTGCTATTTTTTTAATGAGAGTGACTTTACTTGAGAGTTTCTCTTACATGGCATTCTCCATATCTCAGCTATTTAACCTGAAACTCCATTAATCAATCTAAGGCAAGATTTTAGTCTTTAAAAACAAGGCTACTACTTCAAATTTCTTTATGCCCAAATGCTTCCCATTGTGTTTGCTATTAAAGACATGTGCCCAGATATTCTGCTGATCTTGGCATAGTCATCCATCTTCTAGAACACTTGTCATACTCAGGTTTTGCTCCTTAGGGTACTGTGAGCATCAAGGGTGGGACTGAGTGTTCAAATGCTCAGAGAGCAGCCTAAATTATACAAAAAGTCACCAGATTGTGGAGGTTACCTTTGAATCAACAACCACTTCCCTTACTGCTACACAAATTTTATAACATAACAGTAAATATTTTGCTCCTGATACAAATATTTTGCCTGTGCACTTTTAACCTAGTTGTTATCTCCAAAACTCTAGGTATGTAAAGTAAGGTACCTCTTGCAAAGATCTCCATAATATACAGGTATTTTCTGGCATAAGTTGGATTATTATCTCTTACCATGAAAAATTCAAAGATATTATTGTTGCCTTCAAGATGCAGTGATTCTACATTGTGTAGCTATGCATAATTGGCAACCTAGACCTATTTGCAATGCTTTTTTTGAGGGATCAGAATTTAAACTTAATATCCTTTTATTTTTGTCTCTTGATACGAAGACATTTAAGTTACAGTATCACACCTTATTTACTGTTTACTTTTGCTCTGGTGGCATTCCACAATTCAAGAAGAAACAACACTGATGTTTTGTGGCCTTGAAGCACTCTTTGTGCAGCTCAAAGCTGACCTGATCATTCAGGAGCTGCCCTAAGCACCAGAAAGGATGATTAGGATCCATTGCAATAGGAAATTAGTGTACTTGGTGTGATTCAGTTGAAGCAAATAGTTCGTCCATCTCTGCATTAAATTCTTAGGGAGCATTTATTAAAGAAAAGTGCTTGTCCCTTGAATGGAATATGCTATCCATAATTCTGGAGATTGGTAGTTCTAAACACTGGACTTGGCAAAGCACGCAGTGAATGAACTAAATTGGTTAGCTAAAATGTGCCTCAGTAAGCAATATTCTCTATTCTTTTTATAATGTAAGCTGTGATTTGTGTATGATATACTTTTTCCCTGACCTTCATGTACTGCTTGTCTTTTTAAAACATAAGCTGTTTTAGTCAGGCTCTATGCATTTCTCTATGCATGGCCAGGAAAAAATGCATCATAGACGCAAGGTCTTAATAAATGCCTGTGACATCTTTAGCTTTCATTTTGGTTAATACTTTCTTCTTACTGAGGATAGCAGTGTCAAAACTCTAATGTAATTTGGAGGAATGTTTTTTTCCTGTTTTTCCCCTGTTTTTTTTTTTTTTTTTTTCTGGTAGTCTTTTTAGTCTTTTCTTTTTGATATTAGTGAACAATTTGAACCGACTAATGTCTTTCAGCAAGGTGCTATATGGGTAGTTCAGTACCTGTGCATGCACAGGTAGGTCGAGGATGACTTCTAAGTATTAGAACAATCCTTGTAATGAAACTAAAATATTCACTGGTCTCAACTTTTTCCTCTCATAACAAGCAATACCAGTACATTCAGAGGTAGGATTGATACTTTTACTGAAAGCCCATTCAAATGCTCCATAAAAGCTTTGGGTTTGGTTGCTGACAGACCAGATATTGGCTGCTTCTCTTTCAGCTAAAAGACATCTTTCAGATGCAGTGTCAAAAGAACTCCTTAAAAGCAAGGTTTCTGTCACTTCCATTGTTCATTTCAGCATTCAACAGGCTGGATAAATGTTACAGCGTATAATGGACACGCCATTTATTAGCATTTAATGTGAAAAAATTACATATCCTATACTGTCTAGAGTCAAATACTTTAGGAGAAAAGTAAAGTATTGCTCAACAAAGGAAAAGACCTAATTTGTATCAAATTCATAACCTAGTACATCAAGTATATTTCTGCAAAAGTGATACCTTGTGTCACCTACTGAATTGGATTTGTCAGGTGCTGGACTAAGTCAGTTATATCATCCACAACATCACATACATCCTTCTTAGTAGCAAATAAATCTCCTACTGAATAGAATATATCCTTACTTGCAGAAGACCCACAATAAACTGATTGTGTTTCCATGTATGTTTGTCTGGATGTAGAGTCAGATGTGTTTGTTAGAGGTGTACATTTCTAAAAAATGAAATGCTTGATAACCATCTGACATAACATTTCTTGAAATATCCATGTTAAGAACAGGACTGATTGTATGAGCAGCTGAAATTTGTGCATCAATGTACTACAGCACTCAGATCCACCTTCTAGGAGACACCAATCATGTGAATGGGGTGAAATCGCTGGCAGAGAAAGTTTAGGTCAGCAGCAGCTCTACAGCAAGGACTATTACTTATGGCTGACAGCAGGGCTTTAGACATACAACAGTTTGGCAGGAGCTTCAGGTGTGCAGAGAACAAGATTCATCAACATGAGAAAAAAAGACAGTAGAGGAGACAATCAACTCTTTTTCATGTGTACTTGCTTTTGTCTGAATCTTTGATAAAAGGCTTCTCCAGTTCTGCTGAGCCTGTCTCTACCTTAAATTCTGTCTTTTTTTATGATTGTGTCTCTTTGCATTATTTTATGTAATAGTCAAAGTATGAGAAGAGATATAAACACAACATCCAAATTCAGATTATGAGCTGGGCCGGGAAATGTTTCCAACCTTGTTACTTTGGTTGGCCATCTGCATTTTAAGTTATCTGGAAAAGCGACATGCATTGAAAATGACTGTGTTTTACTTAAAAGGAAGCTTTCAGTACAAGAAGAGGAAAAAAAATCTGCTATCAGAAAAAAGTGCTTCCCCAGGAAAAATAACTAACAAAGAGAATAATAATCTCTTTCCCTGAGGAGTTGGAAAGGCATTTTCTCTGTACAGAACTGCAGGTGAGCTCTGCCCAGAGTAGAAATATTGTTGAAAACCAGTTTCAGGTGGAGTCATGCAGACAGGGAGGAATAGTAGATCTCCACACAAATGCAATTAGTCTCCCAGAAGCTTGTGAATATAAACTGTGGTAAGTGAAGAAGAAAACTAAGATGACAATTAGTATGGAGTGACATGCATAGGGGAGCCTTTACCAGAAATCAATGGCATATGGTGTTTCCAGGGTGAGTATGTGTAGAAAACTTTTAAGAAGCAATAATAGTAATTAGTGTTTTCTTAAAGAAGCAGCAAACCTGCCCATTATCACTGCCTAGCCTAGGACATACAGCATGAGTTTCATAAGATATAGATACTAAATAAAGACATTCGTACCTCCTACCCTGGACATACAGCAGTTCAGTTATTACTGCAAATCTTGACTATTGTCCTATTTTATCCTTTAAGTATGGCAGGCTGGAAGACCAATAACCCTCTATTATATAGAGTCTATAACATCTTTTGCATTGTTCCTGATGTCCCACTGTTTTACCACCTAGCCTCCTCTTTTATCTGCAGATCTTCCACTCTGTTTCATTCCCTATGCTGATGTAACTGGATGTGGTAAATTATTAGAGATTTCTTAATTAGATATCTAAATTCTAGAAGTTTTTTTTTTTTTTTTTTTTTTACTTCACTGCAAAATTTTTCATATGGAAAATAAATGACAGGGTTTTATTAGAAGACATTCAGGATAGATTTTGCTTTATAATCCTTGCAAAATCCATGATGCCATCACTCTTTCATTGTTGTTTTTCTCAATTGAAAAGCTATTTATAGAAGAGTAGAAATAGTCCTGAAATTTGAACAAAGGTATTTGAAGATTATCCTAACATTTTCCATAATTTTCCATAATACCATTGCTAGGTTTGAACTCCATCTCTCAATAGGAAATGAAGAATATTCTTATTCTAGTTTGTGATATTCTTCTGAATTGTAAGGTGTGGTTATTTTAAGGAGCAGTTGTTTTTTCCTTAAATCACCTTGTGCTGAAATCATTGATTCTTTAAAGCAGTGCAAATGGAATTTTTTATTTAACAGAGACCCTTCAAGCTGTAACTGCTCTCCCAGGTTCAGCAGAGTTTTTCTTCTGTTCTTGCAAAATCTCATCTAATATAGTTTTTAATGTTAAAATTCTGCCTAGTTTGTAAGTAGCTGTTCACTCATGGGGACCACAGACACATCAGGAGCTGCAATTTAGCTGACTACAGTGTTTGTGATGCGTCTGGTAGGCTACAAGCTCCTGTTACCCTTATCTGCATTTTTCAACATTAACACAAATTAAAAAGAAATGACACTTTTATTGTTATAAGGAATATTCAGCTCCAACTCTAGAGCTTTCATTCAGGTCCAAAATCTGTTCCTAACTTCAAGGACGAAAGACTGCACTTGATAGTGCATCTGATCCAACACCACGTGATGCTTTGCCTTGTAGCACCAGAACTGTGATACCATACACAGAAGAAATGAGTTCACATTTAAAATTTTAATTAATCTCCTCTCTCATTGCCCTAATACCTGCATATATTGTTCATGAGATATGATTTTTCTAAAAGCACTAGTTTCCTAAACAAGGTATCTCTACAAATAAATTGTATTTTCTATCCTGGCCCAATTTTTCCCCAAGCCCTACAAATTAAGTTCTGGCTCATCACCACACAGAAGTGGGGGAAAATTAAGGAGAGGATAAGCAAAATGTAAAATATTAAATTTGCTACTTTTATGACTATCATACATATGCCATACACTGTACATATGCCCATGGAGATTTGTCAGTGCAGAAAAACTTTCTCATATATAGTTTTAGGTATTTAGGCTCATAAAATGGATACATACAAAGCCTTGGAATTCAACCTATTAGACATACTTTTGAAAATCAACATAAATCCTATGAATATAAAATATCAAACTTGTCCCTTAATTTTTGTCTAAATTTGCAAACTTATGAACAAAATAATATATTTAGAAGAATATTTGTAATCTATTTAGTTTCTTGATTAATTCACTTCTATAAATTTCAATCTCTGACATATTTAGTCTTTCAAAGAAATCTTTTATTACCTAATATACGTTCAGGTAAGCATCCATGGGAAAAGGTATAAGAATTTCTCTTTACAGACCTGTGTTATGCTGCTGATATTGATGACACATCAAATTAAAAACAGGATAGTGCCATTTTGACCTGTATTATCTAAGAAAGAGAATGTAATTAGAAATCAATATTTCTCTCAAGGAAAGGGTAAAAAATAATAGGTAAAAAAGGTTAAAGGCCTGGTCATCTTCTTAGATGTGGCCTATAACTAAATAGTTTTCAGTTTAAAACCAATTGTGGGCAATTTCTTTAGAGGTGATTCTAAGTTCAGGGAAAGATTTCTTTTTTTTCCTTAAATATTTACATATGATGTCTTCATCATATTTAAAATACAGACTTCATAGTGCTTTTTAAATAGCAGTCACCAAGATATTCAGATTCAATACAACAAACTCATAAATCCAAAATACGGTAATTGTAGGATGATGACTGCTAGATTTGTTCATGTTAAAACCTCTATTAAAAAAAAAAAAAGAATGAGAAAAGTGGAAGACCTATGCAATTTGTGAAGAATGGAAATTCTCTTTAAGATGGACAAAAAGTCTCAGAACATGATGAATAATAAATTAGAAGGTTGAAGAGCAGATCTAAAAGTGTGAGAGCACAATTGAAAGAGAGTAAGAAAGATAAGTGCTATTACAAAGATATCTGGATAATTTATGATACAACTGCTTGGCCTCCAGAGGCAGAAAGCTATTTTTCTGAGAGCTATAGTGAATGACACAGGATAAAGCAAAACATTGTTTTTAACAAATGAAACCTGCACTGATTAAAACAAGAAACAAAAATTTAAAAAAAATGAAAGATGAAGGACGGAAAGAAGGAAAGAAAAAAGGAAAACTTAAAAAATTAACTACAGCAGAATCTACAGAATAATATGACAGGCCAAATTTTAACATATGTGGTGCCAAGAAAATTACAGAATCACAGAATCACAGAATGATGATGTTGGAAGAGACCTCTAAGATCATTGAGTCCAACCTATGCCCTAACACCTCAACTAGACTATAGCACCAAGTTCCATGTCCAGTCTTTTTTTAAACACATCCTGAGCTGGTGATTCTACCACCTCTCTGGGAAGAGCACTCCAGAACTTTATTATTTTTTTGCTGTAATTTTTTTTTTTCCTAATATCCAACCTATACCTTCCCTGATGTAGCTTGACACTGTGTCCTCTTGTTCTGTCAGTTGCTGCCTGGTGGAAGAGACCAATCCCCACCTGTATAGAACCTCCCTTCAGGAAGTTGTAGAGAGCAATAAGGTCACCTCTAAACCTCCTCTTCTCCAGGCTAAACAACCCCAGTTCCTTCAAACGTTCCTCACAGGGCTTGTGTTCCAAACCCCTCACCAGCCTCGTTGCCCTCCTCTAAACACACTCAAGTGTCTCAACATCCTTCCCAAGCTGAGGGGCCAAGAACTGGACACAGCACTCAAGATGATCTCACCAGCACCGAGTACAGGGGAAGAACTACCTTCCTGCTCCTCCTGGTCACACAATTCCTAATGCAGGCCAGGATGCCATTGGCCTTCTTGGGCAATGAACCCAGATTAGATTTTATACTATAGGGAGATAAGAGAAATCAGTAAAATTATCCAGCATCCCAATCAAAACAACAGAGAACTGTAGCATTTTTTGAGCAATTCATGTTTATCTTTTGAAACATCTTATTTTTGGAAATCTGAAAAGTTATATTATAAATCCACTGGACAGGCATAGGCTTACTATGAGAACTAACTACACATGAGACTGCAAGTATAACGTTCAAATTAGAAATCTCCCAAATACCCATAGAAAAGAATAGTATTCAATTGTTCTGTGGTACCTTCAGTGCATCTATTAGTCTTCCTGAGAAACAGATTATTAAGTTAGACGGCACTTTGCTGGGACTGAGATGATTTGAAAAAGAATGATAAAGTGTATTCTAATTATTTTTTCTTTTTTGTAATTTTCAACTGCATAAAATTCTCATGCAGAAGTTTGCATTTCTTAGCACAGTGATATCCAACCATCATTTATCACAAAATTCACCTTTGTTTTTTATTGCTTCCATCTTTCATTAATGAGAAAGGGAAAGAAAAAATGTTAACAATTTAACCTAAAGTCCTGTATGCACAAACAACAGTGTAGAAAAAAGCTATATCATAGGCTCATCTGAATTTGTTCTATTCTCAAAAAAAATATTGTGTTATAAGAAAGCTAAGGTCAGGAAGCTTTTAGAAAAAATATCCTGCTGCAGCCAAAATTACTAGAAATTTATAGAATTACAATTACTATAATAATAATTTTAATACAAATGTAGCCCTATTTGCCAAAACACTGAAAAATATTTGACCATCTCAATATGATCTAAAAAAACAGAGAAATACCTCCATAAGCTGTGGTCTGCTACAGTAATATGAATGACAATAAAATTGATGTTAACAATACATTCCTCTTCCTAAATTGTTTTAAATGGCGATTTTTCTTCCTAAATAAAGAAAGGTGGGCAAAATTTTTAAACATAAAAGCATTTCTTTTATGAATGGACATATGTTGATATAAGTCCATAAACTTAAATTTTATCCACAAATATTTGTGACCCTGTAGTAACAAATTCAAATGAATGGAGACAAACTGTATTGCATTTATTTTCTTATCCAGGTTTACAAAGCACTAAAAGTGACAAAACACTTTTTCTAATGAAGCAGTCAAATAGTTACTGCAAGTCACATTATTGCTAAAAAGTGCAAAGACAAAAACATCTTCAGTAATATAGTGAACTGTGGGAAGTCTTATGGTGAAATGACATTTAATTAAAAAAAAAAAGATTTTGCACAATTCTTCACTAACACGCAATTTACACCAGGGAAAACATTGTTAAATATATATGTGTTTTATACCTCTTTTGAGTGGGCATAAAATTGTTCTCCCTGCTATAAAAGGAGACAAGCACGTTCAGCTCTTCAACTCATTTCAGTAGGAACTTTGACACTGGCTTTGACAGACATACAGAATTATGTCCAAGACTCTGCGTTTACCAAATGCAGATTTCTCCTGGCTAGACAGGGGCTTATGCTGTGGCAGAGTCCAAAGGAAAAGAATGATAAGTGTCTATATTTCACACTGACTAAATCTCCACATCTCCACAGTTGTTGCCTCATCCTCTGCATCTTCTTAACAGAATGTTGGTCAGTTTTAGTAAAAAATTTTGGTAGATAATGCTGCTTAAGAACGCTGTGTGGCCACCCTGTGGTGGCCACAAAGAACCCTGTGCACCTGGCTACCTGTGCAACTGCATTTCCTTCTCTCCAGGGTGAGGACCAACATCAGTGCTGTGGAGAAATGAAAATGAACTATTGGATCTAGCAATTCTGGCCATCTTTTGCAGGCTGAGCATTCCCCTGTCTGGCTGCCCTGAAGCCTCCAGGCTCCCAGTCCTGCTTAGCCTCTTTCTGATGTTGATATTCTCCCTTCCTGGCTGGGCAGGTGCATGCCTACCCTGGAGTTGGTCTTGGAGGAAAGCAGAATTTTTGTCATTTATATTTTATTAGAACTGAGGCTTTCAAGAATTGCTTTTTTTCCCCAAATATTGCAGCTTATAATAATTTACAAGTTTATGATGAGGAAGCCAAATGTTTTTAGGACTTACACATTATTTTCAAGCATCTAGCACTTCCAGTAGTAATGATATTTTTTAAAAATCTCAAACAACTAGTACCACACGCACACATGCACACACACGCAAAACAAAGAACAAAAAACCCCCAAAGTAAAACCCAAAAACCCTCCAAATTATTTTTTTTTCTGGCTCTGTGACTGCGGTTTTGTTTCTTGTTATTGCTATGAATTCAGTAAAGGAAGCCTTCCAGAACTTGGTACATCACCCAGTGGAAAATTATAATTAGCACTGCATATTTACAATATGTGATTAGATACCAAGAGATTTTTCAAAACTAGCATAAAAAGTTACTATGAAGGTTATAATGATTCTTTTGGAGAGGTATTCCTTTGTTCTTTTTAGCATTCTCATAAATGTTTAAATAATATGAAGTAAGTTTCCAAGCCAATTAATTTGTCTGTTTCTCATTTTCAGTGATGCATTTTAATTACACTTTCATGCCTCTAATCTTCAGGAAGGGATGCAGCATGCAACGATCATGAAACACAAAACCTGTAAAAACCCAAAAGGATAATGGAAAAAATTCTGCAGTTTTGTGCCTTAGTCTCATCCCATATAATTTCATAATAAGGAGAAAGAGGCTTAAATCTTATGCACTTTTAATTTGGTAGTGTATGCAAAACTCATAATGTGGGTGAAAGATTGATTTTGGTTCATCTTAAATGTTTCACACTAAATTTACTCCATGAATTAAAACCAATATGTGATCACTTTGTACTACAATACACAGGGTTAATTCATTTTTGGTCTAGAATAAGTACTGAATAATAAAAACTAATTTCTCATTTTCAACTCTATTTACTTCTTACTGTTTAATCCTTTGTCTGTGTTTGGTCTTAAAATATGCTTAATATTAAAGGCATACAACTACAGAATATTTTTGAGTCGGTGAACCTTGAAATGGAGAATGGGTACATGGGAAAGTTGATTATAAGGAAGGAAATGGAAAGTGAAACTAACTATTCTTCTTCCTATCATAAGACCGTAACTGCAATACCTGCTTTGGTGAGTCCATTCAAAGGGAAATTCATCTGTTTAAGCATTGAATAGAAGGTAGTACAGGTAAGTAATTATAAAACATCTATTAAGGAGTATTCTAGATTCATCCTGTACATATCTACTTAATGCTCAAATATTTTTCCTTTCATCTACCTGTTTCATCTCTTTTCTTGACCATGATGAATTTTCATTTAATGTTCTGTGAACAATTTTCTTCTGCAACAGAAATTGCATGCACAATTCCATATTTTACAATCTGAAAAATATTAGGTCAGATTGTAACACACACCTGTAAGTAGAACAAGGAAATGCTTAATCTGGCTTAAATCTTTTATATTTGAGAGAAATCTTCCCTTTTTTTTCTCTCCTGACAAGGTTTGTTTAGGGGAATTTTGGAAGTGGATTATTTGGTCAAATTCCAATCTTTTCTAATGTTTTTCCAAGATGTTAGTAATGTTACAAATTGGGTAGTCAGAAGACTTGCTCTCTTCTCTTCCTCTAAACTTAGATGGGGGAAGAATTAAGGCTAATATTTAGGCTCCTTCAGCTAAATACAAGAATATAAGGCAGTTAAAAAAGAATGAAAGGGTGATATACTCATGGACACTACCATTGTAAAATGGTAGGCTATTTTGCTAACCCATCAGCCTTCATCAGCACAGAAGTCATAAATCACAAATTGAGTAGAAGATTGAATATTTGTACCAAGGTTTTGCTTTTCAGGACTTTGAGTGCATAAAAATGCCTTTTAAAAGCATGTATGTATTCTGTCTCCTTACTTTGCAGCCTTTTAACATCAGGAGAGTAAAGTATCAGAATAACTGAACCAGGACAGACCTATGTAGTCCTGTTGGGATTTCACATGGCTACTGATTGACTTGTTGGCCTTGATGATCAATCCTTTTTAGTGTGATTTCTTTTCTGTTCGTATATGCCCTTTTTATGTTTTAGTTCAAAGTTCAAAGTACCCCAAGTCAATAGAAATTTGCTGCCAGCTAATCTGCATGCTTACCAGTTCATGAGCAACTTTCTCATAATTAAACAGAGGAAATTCCTAAATTAGCATGATCACTGAGGGAGTGAAACT
Organism: Setophaga petechia; assembly: GCA_024362935.1. Taxonomy (NCBI): domain Eukaryota; kingdom Metazoa; phylum Chordata; class Aves; order Passeriformes; family Parulidae; genus Setophaga; species Setophaga petechia. Next base: position 23,351,959 of record JANCRA010000008.1, read on the forward strand.
TTAACTGCACCCAGGCACACATTTTGCCCGTTCTAGCCCGTTGCTAGTTCTCTGCAAAACCAGTCTTTCCACTGAAAGCCTAGGCAGAAAATGAGATGCTGTGGTTGCCCTACTCGCTGTGTCTTTTGCTAGAGCACAGCCGTTCCTACTCTAAGAAACAGCTGTCAGGTAACTCAGCACCATGGATCTTTTTAAGCCTTCTCTCCCCTCACTGTCAAATTGAAATTTATGTTGCTTTCCCTCTGAATCCTGGAAAGCTGGGGAAGGAGGTGGAGAGAAGTAGAGCTGGTTCTGTGTAATTTCCTATGCTGAAGTTAGGTGCCCTGATGAAAAGCTGTCTTATTTACAAATTTATTAACCCAGGGCTTCCTCCCTGCATCTTTCAGTGGTTCACTGCTTTGAATCTTTGCCAAGAAAACAAACTCCATTCTTTTATTTTGGTCATGAAGTTGTGTTGCAGGAAGTTTGTGGGAGAGTGAATCTTATTCAGTAGTGAGATTCAGTGGGACTAAATTTGCAGGGCAAGGTCATAGTTAATAAGGCAAAAATATAGGGAAAACCCCTCAAAAACAACCTCCCACCCCCAAAGCTAATAGACCTGCATTCATAGATTTCACATAGAAAAATATATTGAATTAACAGATGTTTCCAGGTGTTCCATAGATGAAATTACTCATCCTACAAATAAGATAATGATGTAGGAAAAGTCATGGTTAAGAAATGGAATAGACAGGCCTTTTGTTTTGGATCCTGGTAGAAAAATGAAACTGCAGTCACTAGGGAGCCCAGAAAATATGTTAAATAAAATTAGACACCATAATCTATGTTCCAAATTTTTTTCCCTTTATCTTAAAATCCCAACTTTGTGAAGCTCTATCTGGACACTGACATGATTCGAATACCAGTAGATAAACAGACTGCGACCTCAAAGCTTTTTTTAAGAGCCATTTTCATAGCCTTTTTTTTTCCAATAGTGATCTGAGATTGGAACTAAATCCAATTTTAAAAAAACCCCAACCATCTTGTGTAAAAGTTACTAGATTTTTTCTTTATTTATTTTAAGAAAGATGATTTTTTATGTCATGGAAAAAAGAATGAAACTATTTTATTTCTATAATCCCCATCAACTTTTTGCCCAAATTAAACCACATTAATTGTTTCAGTCCAAGTGTAATTTATGCTTTTGAGAATATCTTTCATATATAATTCACAGGTCAACACATTCTTCCAAGCAAAGCAAATAATTAGGCATATGTGGGCTTAAAATTCAGACTGTGTCATTAGCTTCTGGTTGATTTTTGACTGAACACAAGTCCTATGGTCTCATCTAACTCACATTATATGTGAGGTAGAGAAGATCCCTCATGAAAATGTTTTATTTATGATTTAATTTTTTTTTTTAGCAAGTAATAATTATGGCATTTTCATGATCTGTTTTAATAAACTTTCGATTTACTAGACTTGTTTCATAGATTGTTTTTTATTTATTCTTGGAAATTTATATTCACTAAACATTCAGCTTTGGGGACATATTTAACAATTATATGAACTTAATGGTATTGTCCATATGTTTAAAATTAAGTACTTTATGTGCTTTCCTGTATGTGATATTTAAAGAGGTGGTAAAAGCAATCACAATTCATAGGCACTTCTATGTTTAAAACACTTTAAAATTTAATAATATTCTTCTTTTCTAATTGTGGTTTACACAATAGGATAAGATTAATATTCATATAAAGTCATTAAAAATCAAAGCTTTGACTTGACAACAAGAAGTAACAGAAAATTTCTCTGTGAGATTTTCAGCAAAGCTTGAATACTGTCTCCACCAGAATTTGATGGTGTTTTTCTTTCCATTGAGAGTTTATATCAGTTTTACCTTCTCTCAGAAATGCAATATTTTCTACAGACCTACTTATAACATTCAATACTTTTTCAGGTCTCATAGAAGATATTGACGTTGTATTTATTGCTAATGTAGTGATGTTGTATATAAAGTACATTTAATATTTAAAATTAAATTGTTTCATATGAATATGTTTATTTCTTGTGACAACAGTAGAATGATATAAGAATTCTGAAACTGCATCAAGTTTGTTTGTGAATGAAAAGGTGCTTAGAGGATATAATTTAGACATTTAACAGATACATGGAATCCCTTCAAAAATGAAATCTAAAAAAAATATCATTTTACTTTCTAGTTTGCTGGAATTTCAGATATTTCCCAAAGTCCCAATGAAAAAGTATTCAGAATAAAATCACTATTAGTATTTAATATAATAAAAATGTTACCATTGTCATTTCAATGACCATAAAGATCCCCCCTTCATCCTTGGAGTCATCAATTTGTAGAGTATTATTAGGAGACAGTATTTTAAAGCAAAAGAGGTGGTACCGCATTTATATCCAAATTTAAGGATACTTGCACCTGATACTTCAATGTATTTAATCTCTATTTAATAAACCGAAAACCACAACTAATTCTAATTCAGGTGATGGATATAATTGCTAGTGTTTTATTCCACTACAGATACAAGTAATTTAGAGTGATGGGCAGTGATCATGGAAATTAGATCAGAAATAAGCAGAAATCTAAAAGGGAATTGGCAAATAACTGGCATTTTTTTGGTGCTAGGTGGAGGTGCTTTCTATGATGAAAAGAAACACAGACTACCAGAAAGTGTGGTATTTTTAGTGTGGCATGTGGTAAATTTTCTCTACTTCTCAAATTAGCTTTTTTTGTTTGTTTGTTTCAGTCTTTGTTAAATTGTTTTGGCAAAGTAAAATTTGTCTCTAAAAGCTTTCCTTAAAGAAGTTGCCAAAGAGGGCAAAAAGAATTATCATTAGGGCAAGAATGTTTGCCATCCAGCTGTGTGACACTGTAGCTTCACGCACCTTTCCACTGCAGCTGGTGTACCTGCACATGGGTCTGCCTCTCCCAAACTTCAAATGTTCCACTCTGTCCCTCTGCAGAGAAACCTCATTTTATGAGATCGTCCATTTTTTGCAAATTCTTTATTAATTTTTCTTTGAATTTAAAATGGTTAACTTTACTGCCGTTTATGGCCCATCTATGTGCTGTTGGACTAGTTGAAGCAGTGAATACCATACCGAGGAAAGTGGGAGGAGACCAAAGAGCTGGATTGAATAAGAGCACACAGTCATGCAGAACAGGGAGTCCCTCACCCAAGAAAGAGTTGGAAAGGGAGCTGGGTGAGCTGACATGACAGACTGTGCTGATCTTTGTACTGTATGGGTGGGCAAGCTGGAAGGAGCCAGAGCAAGATGTTATTTGGGGTCTCCCTCCTGCCATTGTTTCTCTGTGCTCCACTCTAGGTGTACACAAGAACTTTAATCACAGAGAAACAATACATTTTGGGGTTTGGTTTCTCCTTCCCAAAAGTTTCCAGACAATATAATGGCTCAGGCATTGCTACTGGAATTGGTCCTGTATTTGACCCAGACCAAAGGGCTCAATCAGTTTTCTTTAAAGAACATTACCATGGAAATAGCTGGTGCGGGCTTGCAGAATTGTATATATTTTTATGACAGCTTAATAATACCTTTATTAAGGTGAAAATATGTTTCATTTAGGCTCCTCTTAGATGTTTTGATTTATGATTAATATTTGCTTTGAAAACATAATGAGAGTGGTTTCACTTAGAATCCAGGAATATGGAATAGGCTTGAAATATTAATTATCTCCTTTTTTCTCCTTAAATTTAAAATTTCATATTTGAATATTTTGTTAGTCAATCTGTTGGGAGGCTTGTTTATTATTCACACATACATATTAAGAAACCACTATAAATGGCAAAAAACTGAGAAATTTCTTGGGATATTTAGAGAGAGAGTTTCCAGTGACACACATGGACTATGAACCAGGTATTTTCTTAGCTGAAAGGGAAAAAGGAAAAAAAAAAGAGATGAAGGGAGCCAGCATTTAAAAACTGCAGAGAGCATTATAAAAAAAGAAAAAGGCAAAACCTTTTAACATCAAGAAAATTTAGCTTCTCTGGTAAGTATATTCTCTGTTCCTGGAAATGCTTGTTGTGACTGGCTAACTTTGTAGAGTTATGCCCCTGTTTGATTACTAGCAATTGATTGTATGCCAGCAGCAAGTCACAGGTACTGTGGCTTACATTTTGCACAAAGTCAAAGAGTATAATGATACACTGTAAAGAGGGCTATTCCATTTAGCAGAAATTATAGTATGATATGTTGTGCAATATTCAGAATGGCTTTTTATTGTTTTTAATAAATATAAAAATGAAATCACTGTTAAAAATTACAAGCCCTGCTTTTATCAGTTAAATGCAGTAGTTCACCTTTTATGGTGTATGCAAGACTGATCATTATAGAGTCATTCAAAATCTGTTTCTTCTTCAGCATGTCTTTATAGGTCATGCATATATCAGCTTAAGGGAAAAGAATAATTTCAGTTGTGTCTTGGTGTGGCTATATGTAAATTATATGGTTTTCCTTTTATTCTCTTTTTTTTCCCCTTCAAATATATGACAGCTGTGGAATAATAGTGTTAGAATGGACACTCTGGAAGAACAAGAAGAGCAAAAGGGCATTTGTAAAGGCTCAGAGCAGGAAGCCATTGGAGTTAGGTGTCTTCTGTTCCTCCTGTCAAGACTGAGATGCTAAGGATGAGACCTCCACTGTTGCTCAGGGACAAGGCACAGCAGCTGGAGTTTGAAACTGACAGTGAAGCTGTGTCCTCCACAGAGCACTAAGATGGTTTATTTGCAGTTGGTGACTGACTTGACATCAAAAGTTTAGTAACTTCACTGAACTGTGTCTGCATTTTAGCCCTGAGGGGAAATGATTTCATCTGTACTGATGTAGCCAGTGCTCATAAGTAGCAAGCTCTAAGCAATTCATTTGTTTTCTATGTTATCCTCTTGAAATGTAAGGAGCCTTGCTGCTTTACTGGAGTTTGGATTTGACTGTTGGTTCCAGGGAGCTACAAGCTTGTTAGAGACTGATCAGAGAGTCTGAAGTTCCCTGGTTGCCTCTGTTCAGAACCAAAAAAACAACAAACAGAAGTTGACAAAAAGAAGAAACAGTCTATATTCTCATCTTGAACACTGTGGCATATTACTGATGTTTTTTATCTACAAGCAGGATTTTTATGGGTATCAGGCTCCATATAGAAATAATGTTGATCATAATATTACGTCATTGATTCTTGCTGTCTTCATGAAATGAATTAGTAGGGACATAATTTTTGTCATGTATTGTCATGCCTGTGGTCATTTGACATAAAATCTGTTGGAATTACATCCTGAAAATGTCAAGGTTTCTTGCAAAGTAAAGTTATTAGATGCTGAAGGTCATATTTTTTATAGGAACATTAGCAACTATTGACACTGAGATAGCAAAGGCTTTATTTTGCTAATGGTGTTTGGTGACTCTGGTGCAGCTGTATATCTGGTAGCCAAAATGATGCTTGGAAGCCGGTACCTGGATTTAGACTGAAAGTCTACTGCATCTCTCTATAGTTTGTCTTCATTTGTATTTGAGGTGTACTGGTTTTTAGAGGAATTTTAGGAAAAAAATTAAAAACGGCATTCAGTGAAAATGCTAATTTTCCTTGTAACTGTGGCCCACTCTTTTTTTACTTTGTTTCCAAAATTAGCTTCTTGCACCCATTTTCTCTGATCTTAGTTAGGAAAGAAAAAAGGAGACATTACAACATGACACTAGTGCTCAGCCTCTCTATTTCACCCTGTGCTTCTGCACACTGGGGAGAGAAGCCCAAATACAGACAAATGTCCTCTGTGATAGTTTGTTAACCTGAAACAAAATGTGAGTAACAGCTCTGTGGGTGCAATATCAGATGGACCTGTATCCTACCCAAAGCAGTGCATTTTACACTGCAAAACTATCTTGAACCTTTTTACCTTGCTGCTGTCTTATGACTGTAAGTTCTACAGGTAATTAATAATTTGTGGGTTTTTTTAATATCATAGCTGGTTAAGTCTATTCCTTTTGCTATTCAGTTATGACAGATTCTCTGATACCTTGAATAGGAACAACAGAAAGTTCAAAATTAGTCAAGTCTTCAAAATACCCTTTTCTTCCCACTTTGTCACCATGCAGGAATGATATCAATTTGACTGTAAAACAGTCAGGAAGATGGTGTAACTGCATCATTTGCCTTGTCTCTATAGCCTGGTTTATAATGGTTTGAATATTTTCTCTGCTTGACCCAAATAAATGAGCTCTTGGAATGATGACTGCTGACTTTGCCTGCAACTTAAAGCCATTATGCAGTAAAATCTTCATGGTTTCTTCACATTATGAAATAGAGAACAGGAGGCAGCTTTTCTCCTCAGTAGTGTTGTTCCCTCTTTGGGGTGTGCTGCTGAAACTCCTACATGGTATTGTTGCAGCTGTGGGTCTTATAACAATAATATTTCTGGTAGTGTGTTTGCCCAAATGTTTCATGAAGCTCTACAGACTTGGAACAAACTTAATTATTGTGTAGGAGAGTGTTTATTGCTACAGCTATCTTATGTTTAAAATTCATTTACTTTACTTTCTACAGAAATGTCTTACCAAAGATTTCATCATACTTTACTGATATAATATGCAAACTTCACCTGGAGCTTGGCCACTCATTTTTGTTCTTAAGATAATACATAAATACAATTATATGTCTAATTTGGTGGAATGTTTTTTTTTTTTTTAATCAAAAGTTCCAAACTGCAGTCATTGTATTTATAGCTACATATATATGCAAGTAAATAACTATAGAATAAATAGTATATTAGTCTGCATCTGTTCAGATGTTATCACTGGATGTATTTTTGGAGTTCTAGAGTCTGTTAATAAACATATATTTCATTGGGATAATCAAAATTATGGAAGTCAGATGGAAGCTTGACTGTATCGCATACTCCATACTGAGTGATAAATGAAGTTCTGTTATTTAGGGAAATCTTGAAAAGATAACTTAATTGGTTGAATCTTTGTTCTGATTACTGTCAGAGCCTCATACTATAGGATTTTCATATATCATGTATATGATTTTTGCACTCCTGGCTTATAAAGATGTTAGTTGCCAATACTCTCACAGGACCTTATTTACATTTCCTTTAAGCCTTATTTCTTATTTTGATGAAATTCAACAGAATTTAGTATTTCTTTTTATTCAAAGAAAATGCACTATACTTTAATTTACGTTAATGCGTAAATCGTATTGACAATTAAATGCAATAATAAAGTAATCAGGAATGTAAAACTTGCAGTGTTCAGCTAACGATTAGAAAATGCATATTTTATATGGTTTGTGTTATGTATCCAGGCTAAATTAAACTCAACAGAGCAGATAAATCCATTGATGAGGCAATAAAATGCAATCTGAACATGCTGTTTGTCTTACTGTTAGCAGTATGTTAAGTGGAAAATATTGAAATTGGAAAATTAACATTTTAAATAGTGTCATGTCTTTCAAGCTGCTTGTGGTCTTTATTTTAAGCTGTTAGAGATATTGCTCTTTTAATATTTCACTACTATTTATTTAAATACTCCAACTGGAGGTTGGAACAATTAAGCTTGGTGGTACTGACACAAAATTAGGCATTTCTGCCCCAAGCAGCATACACTTGAAAACTCACTCAAATAACACTGCAAACACTGATATGCTAAATTGTAAAGGCAAAATAATTTTTTATTGAAGTTGCATTGCAAAGCTTCTGTGTCTTTAGAGGCAGAAGTCTTCTTATTCAGGTAAGAGTTCCTTTCTGAATATTTTTTAATTAAAAAATTTTAGCCAAAGTGAAGCCAAAAGATTAAAAAGAAACAAAGGCAAGCAAACTAAATGAGAAAAGTAACATACTATAAGTATGGCCTTGAAAACATATGGAATGGAAAATGAGCATATTTGGATCTCCAAATGATAAAAGTATTTCATTATTATAAAATTATTTTATTAATATTTATTTTTATTATAGTTAAATATTATTATTTTATTATAATTATTATACAAAGTGTCTTCCTGAAATTTGTGCTATAATGAATCAAGCCTATCCTTCCCTCTACTTCTGAGCTTTTGAGAAGGTAAAAGAACATAAAACCTAAAAGCATGAATGTGGAAGAATTTCAGGAACTTTTTGTTTGAAACCAAAACACGACTAGAACAGAGTAACTGCAAATTGCCATAAATAAAAAAAATACTAGGTAACTGTTCAAATGCCATTTTATTTCTGAAAGCAGAAATAAAAATTCACGAATCATTGATTGTGTCTGGTGTCATGGGCATTTAGCTTGCAGTCCTTTAAGAGATAACTTTTTTCTGAAGAATCGGATACAGCAGAAATCTCATAAACTTGTTTCTTGGTGTTTCTTGATGACAAAAAAAAAAAGGGATTGTTGCCATGCTTTCTGCATATCAGATGGTAGATATAACCTAAGGTCGGGATTTCTTTTTATCATGGTATTTTTATAGAAATGAGGCTTTAGGTTTAGCCAGATCTCCCTTATAAAAATCCTCTTTTACTTTTACCCCTTTTCAGTCACTCTCCCCTGATACTGGGGCCTAGTCATTCTGGGAGATTATAGCTACATCCCACATAGATTGGGATAATGTAAATCTGCTTCTTCTATATCATAAATCACTAAGGACCTCACAGTGAGAAAAATCTGAATGAGTAAGAAACAATTAAAACTTCTAAGTCTGGAAATGATTAACCTTTTTTTTTCCTTTTTTACAATCAACGTATCAGTTACTAAACTTGACTTTGAGTGGGTAGATCATCTAAGTATTGCCTCTGTCATTCTCAAAAGCTGTCCTGAACCATTGTAAATGAAGCACTAATCATCTGGGTCCTGCTTTAACACCTGACTCAGTGACAGTTCACATTATCAAAGAGAATACTGATCCATAAATTCTAAAACTATTGCCTTAATGTGTCAAGCAATCTTTTGTACGTGTCTTATCTGTCAGACTTTCTGCTTCTCCTTGAGCTGGGTCAAAGTTTGCATTTGAACACATATACTAATAACCCTGTGAATTACCCAGGAGTACAGACCCTGCCAGATCTCTTTAATTGTGAGTCTTGTCTGTTTTACAGTTCTCTTAATCTCTTTTGTTACTGTCTTCTTATATAGCTCACTATTAGTATCTAAAGATGCTATGTGACATTTAGGAGAGAGGCTCTTCTATAAAGGATCAAGCTTATCTGCTGCAGTGGTGGGCACCAGCCCAGTTTTAGTGTTTAAAGGGTTATGTAAATTCACTGCATGAACATCTATCAGTGAAATGCTATTTCCAATGGCATATGAGAACAGATTCTCTTTGCCTTTAAGAATGCACGTGTAAGACATGCATCACTAGACACATTAAGCACTAACTGCAGCTTCAAACTTATAATGTAAGAATATCCTTTGGCCATATATTATTATTCCACAAAATTTTACATATAAAAAATTAGAACTTAAGTGCAGGATAATGTTTGTCCTCCACTTGGCTGTCTGATTGTTGAGAATAGCCAGAATTAAGTTGCAGACAAGTGTCACAGTGTGAGGATTCAGCAATGGCTGATTGCTCTGAGCACAGGCAGCACAGTGCATTCTAATGGGTGTTAGATGGATGTGTATGTTACGTGGGTAAATGATGAGGTCACTGAGATCCCAGGGGTCTGACACTCAGTCCAACAGACACATTTGCACTCTGGATGCTATCCACAAACTACATTTAAAACAACAACCAGGTAGTATATTTTTTGTGGTGGAATTTGTTAACTTGACTACTAGATGTGTCAAGGTCTACAGGTGTATTATCTGTCATTTTTACTGCCTTGCCTGCTAGATGCTTGGGCCAGAGAGACTATCAAGATGTACTGGCTGGCTGTAGTGTGCACCATCTTCTTGTAGTAGTCTGAACCACTGTGACCATGTATTTTCCTTCTGCTCTGACACAGGTCACTGCTGTGAAAACACAATTTCAATTTCTAACAGATTTTATGTTACGCACGCTGTGAGAAATGAGAGAAATACCTTGAAACAGCAATATTCAGGGTATCTGCAGATGACTCTGATGCACTGGTTATCCTTATGTCATTCATTCCACATAAGCTCTATTTATCATCTTATAGTTGAATATAATATTAAGGTTCTCCAGAAACTGTATTCTCTCCTCTACTGCAGTGGGACATGAGTGTTCAGTGAGGTGAAAAAACAATGATAGAATAAAAATTTACTCATTGGAATCCCACAGGAATAAGTTTTGAGAACTATGACATGAATCTTATTTGCTATTTCTCTAGCCTTGATTGTTCTGGAAGCTAGAGAGCCACAAAATAATCTTAATTATTCACAACAAAACAATTGGTAGTATTCTCAGTGCTTTTAACAGGGTTACTAACTTCTGATTGATTCTGCCTACTTGTGAGGGTGACTGAAAGAGTTTGAATTTTAAAAAAATAGCTTTTTCTAATTCATAGAACATCTTTCACTCCTCCTAAATGTGTTCTATCTTTCTTTCCTTTCTTTTAATCTATGTCAGTGTTCACTGTAAAACTCAATCTAAAATAACTTTACCAAAGATATGCCCTACAACCAGCTTTCTTCTCCAAAACTTTCCAAAGGTATACTAAGATTGAAGTCATCTGTAGAGGATGATAGCTTCTGTATTATGTTCCTTTCTCTTTGATTGAAAACTAGTACAGTCCTTGGATTGCAAAGCACTTGGTAAGTGGAATCCTGTCAGAAGGAATGTTCTGACTGGCAGCAGACATTTGAAGTAAGTCCAATGTGAGCTGAGAGAGTTCAATTTTCTTGTATTCTTGAGCCCAATAGAAGAAAATGAAATTCTTTTTTCTTCTCTGCATTTCATAAGTCTTGCATACCATCTTGCTTTATAAATGAATACACTCGTATAAAGTAATTTGTTGTTTTTACTGCTCTAGAGCTGTCTTTGTGGAACATGGTTTCTAAAGCAACCTTTCCACTTTAGCAATGTTTGCATAGCACTACTTTACAGCAGCTAGTAAAATAGCTACAAGAGCTAAATATTTTTCCATCCCATTCAGGATATTCTCTACAGGTTTGGTCTTGCATATTTTCTTAACCTCTAACTGGAATAAAATTATAGATATTTAATGATGGAAGAACTCTCCTTGTAACTTGCCACAAATTTACTGCTACAGACTTGTATCACAATAAAAAATGTACTTTGCATTGAGGCATGAAGTCATGTACAGAGCAAAAGGGAAGGGGAACATGAATGTTAAACTTCTTCCCTCATTCCCCAAATGATGTTGTCTTTATTTCTTGAAGAGTGGTAAAGTTTAGGTGCTGTAAGGAGGGGATACACATTAAATTTTATTTAGACAATGATTCACAAAAGCCATCAATTTCAGGTGTAAAAACTGCATTAGATTTTTAACCATAAACCCATGAGCCTGGCTGCAGTCGTTGAATAGGAGGAATTTTTTATCCCAGTTTCCTATGTACCTGCAGAAATTGCAGATGTAAGTCTTGCTTTTGAGCAATTCAGCAGCTAAATGAGAAAAACATGCCATTAGTCAGCTACATTCATTTGTCTGTGGAAATTCCACATGACTGCTATTTATCACTATCTCATGTGACAATAGCAATTCTGGCCTTTAATTCACTTCTGGATTTCCAGTAGAAAAGTTCCAGTTTTCCTGCTCTTGGTAGTATTTTAGATTGACGTCAAGACTGCTGCAAAAAATATTATCTACGACTTTGAGCTGATGGCTACTAAAGCTTTAAAGACCATCGGGTTCTCAAGTACAGACGTATTTTTCCAGGGAACTCATTAATTAGGAATAATTATTTGTACCCTGGATGAACAAGCCTTTCCTGACTAGTTTCCATGGATGTGATCATTTAAGTTACATCTTCACATTCTCTGCAAGTTTTCACAAGATCTTTTTCTTGTTTAGGCTGCCAGCCTCGAAGCTCACTCTGGGCTTAACAACTAAGCTGAGTTTCCACCTGAAAACTGCATTAACAAAGACTTTCTGGGTACTTTAGATTGTGGCATACAAGTGTGCAATTTCCCTTCCAAGCACACAGCATTGCAACTTTGATTTGAAGACCACCAGTTTTCACAAGTATAGTTGTGAATATATATATTCCAAGCTTATTCTTATTGATGATGATGATGGTGATGATGATGATGATGGAAACATTGGGAAAAAAACAGAGTCATGACATTTCTCAAATAGTCTTCCAGGAAGCAATTTGAGGCGCAATGACTAAAAAAACCACTCTAGCACCATCAAAAAAGAGCCTTTCAATTTTTTTAGTGAAGGGGCTTGCTTTAAATACTCTGCCTGCAAATCCAGCAGGTGATCCCTGCTGTATGAACAGACCATCATTGTGCTCTCACCTTGTGCTTCCCATCTCTATGGTAACAGACAAGGGGAAAAAACCTTAGGCATCTTTATAATAGCTAACCAGCCAAAAATGGGTGGAATAATGATCACTTATGTGCAGGCAAGGAAAATTCTCTGCTAAGTAGACATCAAACATAATGCTGACCAAGATGGAAGTCAAGGAGAGATTCCTCTGCATCTGTGGCTCTGCCCTTTGGTGCACCTATATAAATTTTGACTCTGAAGTCAAATTTTTACTTTCCCAGTTATGTTTCTGATAAAATTGAGTATATCTCTTGAGTTCCTGGTATACATTCCTTGAAAGGTAAAGATCAATCTTGTCAGGCAGCTCAAGAAACATCCGAGGGATGTTCTCCAAAATTTAGCCTCCAGTAACATTCCCCTATGACTTTTGGGCTTTCTCAGAAATCCAAGGATTTCTGCAGTGGTCTTGGTATTCATCTGCTGCTGCTCTGCTTCCTAATCTCTGGCTGTTCCTCATCACACTATCTTTCAGGGCACATAAGGGCACTAAGGCTGATGCACAGGAAGGGAGCCAAGTACCTGGAAAGAGGATTCCAGTAGAAGGGGTAGGCTGCTTGAATTTTCTGAGCAGTAAATTTGTCAAAAGTGGGACTGTAAATGGCACCACTTTAAAAATAGGATTCAAAATGGTGGGTTTTGAAATTAGCAAAGTGCCAAGTTAATTAACACCCCCTCCCCCCCCCCCCCCAAAAAAAAAAAACAAACCAAATCAACTTATTTAACTTTTTCTAGATAAAAAAAAAAGCCCTTAAAAATGCAGTAACCATTTTTTCCCTTTAAACAGTATTTTATATGGACCAATATATGTTGGTACTGCATGGTGATGATTTTTAATGCCGAGAAAATCTAATATTTTTTTCACCTCTTCTCTAAGGAGAAGGAAATAGGATCCATTGTAGAGGGTCCAATAAAGAAGGAAGTTATGTGTTTATGCATAAAATTGCAAATGCAAAGAAAGGAAAAACAAAGATTGTCCAGATAAGAGTGATGTGACCAGAGCCCTAAATGTGGTCACCTAAATGTGGTTGCTATTCAGGACTGACAGTCAAGGTTACCTCAGCCGCTATTAGGATCTTCTGGTGAATATACATGACACTGAAGTACTGTTGTTTACTGAGAGTCTGACAGGTTTCAAGGATAAAATACAAAGTGCAACTGATGAAGTCAGCTGACAGGGACACCACAATTTCCTTGTCTTTAATTTTTTTCCAATGTGTCGTGATCTGCGAAGTAGTATTAATGCTACAGTAGTTCCTAAAATAGACGCCATTATGTTCATTAGATGCTTCACATCTGGATATCACAACCAGTGTCTGTTGTAAGTAGCGGGGGGGAGGGAAGTAATTTTAATCTTTTCTGGGTTTTCTTGATTAGATATCTTAAACTTCATAAGCATTTATTTAATTCCTATTAGCATTTAACAGTCAAATGCCCTCAATGGAGAAAAATTACCCTAGAGGCAGCATAGAAATTAATGGTTATTCTGTGATAGATCTTCTCCCTGACAAGGACTTAAATATTGAAATTCTAATTTATTTATTATGCAGGAAGATGTCATTTTATCCCTCCAACCATTTGACAGGATGATACTATAATTATGCTTTTCCCTGGTTTCCCATTTTCCTCTCTGTATCTTTTGTGAGAGATTATAAGAGTTCAGACTCCCAAACAGGTTTGCCCTTACAGCAACACATTCGTAGTAATCAATGCATGTGCAGTGACTGGTTCTTTCTAGATCATTTCTTCAAGCTGAATTTTTTTGCCTTCAGAGACTGTTATGGGGATGACAGATGGCAATGTATTTGTTAGGAAAGGTGGAGGTGACTTTAATACACTCTCTGTACAACTCTACGCTTACTCTATTATTAAGCTCTGATTTGTTCTGAGAGAGAGCACAAAAAACAGTCACTATATCAGAATACTGTCTTGCAAAATAGGAATAGTGGAAATATCCCACGTAGTTGTGGTTTGTTTGAGTAAGTTTCTCTAGGAATATTATTATTACATGTTGCAGTCAGAAACTGAGGACAAGAAAACACAACCAACTTGTGGCAGCTACATCATGTGTCCAGCTATTCATTTATGCTGTAGGAGATTTTTGATAATATTGCTAGCGGCTTATAATGTGAGCAGTGTGTCACATGCACTGAAAAAGCCATGCAGCCTTATCAGTCCCTAAAGATAGCTAACTGCAAACCACTTCTAATATTTTGACATTAACTTGAAATGCCAGCCTTACACATTAGCCTGGTCACTGGAGCTGTCATGCATGACTTACTAGCATTTCTAAAAACAAAACTAAAAGACAAGTAAGAATCTGGAAGATAATTGGTAAGAAATGCCTGGACTATAAAAACATGTTTTTTTTTAGGGACATAGGTAAGCATCAGGAAGGTGGAACACAAATGTGTGGACACTGGAGAAGTGTTCAAGCTGTCTCCCAGCCCTTGCACACAGCCTGCAGCAAGCACTCAGGGTCCTGGCAAGGCATTCAAATGTTTTTTTAAAGAGCAGGGTTAGCTCTTTGCTGCCATAGAGAAGAGGGGGTCCAGGTTTCCTTATTTTTTCACTGTATTCCTGCAGCAGTAGTGTTTTCCTTTACCCTGAACCCTTAATTAGGAACCAGTCCCATTTGGGAGCCTCATTCCACTGTGCTGCCCTGCACTGCTTCTGCTAATGCCTCTCACCCAGCAGCAAAGATAGACCAGGGAAATGCTTGGTTACTTGGCTGAACAGTGTACAGGCAGGGTAGCCCAGAGTGTGGCAGTCAGGCTCTTCTCATGTGCCTTGGCTTTTGGGTTAAATCAGCCCGAGGAGTAAACCTGGACATTTTGAGCCATATAGGCAGTGGGGTCTCTCAGATGAACCAGAAGGCACTTGTAGGGCTCTCATGGCCTGGCATGGCAGAAATAGGTTTCTCAATCTTTTTAAGTCAGGGAATTACATTTTAATGGTCTTTCAAGATTCTCCAGTGACCTTCACAGCTTGTTCTTCTGGGCCAGTAGTGCAGCATCTGTTCTGTGTCAGTTTTGATCTGGAATGAGTTTTGCTTTCTTTTCTTTTATAAGGAAATTGATATTTTTGAAGACGACCAGTTGAGAAGCTTAAGTAAAAGGTCTGTTTGTATGAGAGGAAGACTAAAATGGTAGAGAGGAAAAAAAATACATTGTTCTTAAAAGATTCAGTTCTGCTTTTCTTACAAAATTCTGCCTTTTGATAGCATTAATAGGAGCTTTGAGTATGCGAAGGTCAGGAGTTCTGTAGCTACAGGTTTGTATCTACAAGCACCCAAAGAACTAAGAGTTAGGGTTCTGTGTAGCAAATAACAAAAATGAAACAATATTGCTCGGTTTTGACAGAAATGCTGCGATCAAATGAGAATACTTTGTCTCTTCATACCATGAGAACCCTGAAATATGAAGTTGCTTCTCAGTGGTGCAAAAAATGGGGAAAAAAAAAATCAACCAAAAAAAGGGCCAAATTGACAGTGTTATGCTTTGACATTTTGAAATGGGTAACATCATGATTCTTTTGGCTTTTTGGCATTTAATGCCTTCTCAGTAATTTATTATAAATACTGATAAACTGCAGAAAAGAGTATCTCAAAAACCTGTTGTTGACATTCATATGTTCTGCAGCTGTCCAGATTTATGTAATATGTACCTATTTAATCTTTTTTGTCTGTTGTAACTAAATGTACATACTCTGGGACAACTCAAAATCTTAATATGGCACTGAAGATCAACACAACAGAGTAACTCCTCATGAGATTGGGATATGAAGGATACTGATCACTTAAAGCAAGATGCAAATAATTGTGTTCCGGACAGAAATGAAGAACCTGATTCTGAGTGTTTGCTTTGGATCTGGTTTTGTTCGTTTGTTTGTTTGTTTTGTGGCAAATAAGAAAGCTTTGTTGGTCAGGCTTTTCTCAATGTTACAATTGTGTACAGACTGTTGCCTGTTGGTGAAATTGAGTATATTAATGTGTTTTGAAACAGGTATACATGCATATGATGAGTAGGAACAATTTTTTTTTTTGGTTATAGGACTGCCAAAAGTGTGTGCCACAATAAAGAGAGAAATCTACACATACATGTTACAAACACATACTGGTTTGGTGTAAAACCTATTTTTTAAGGTGTGCACATCCCTTAAGCAAGTAAAAAGTCATTATGCCCTTTTTAGATGCAGATAAGGCATTTTTTTGGCAATAATGATTTATTAAAGTAATATAAGAGAACATTTTTTAGTGTCACAAAGATGAAATATCAAACACATTAAAGCAACAAAAATCAAAGTTACACATGAAAATATATGTGATTTTGAGTTCGTGTGAGTGGAGATCTAGGATTCCTTCTGACTGTTTTGACATAAATAATTAAATATTTCATAATTGGGGAAATATGTTAAATATTTCACTAATCTTTTCAGAAGCATCTCCTTGATTTAAGAGCCCAGAAATGTTTTAAAATATAGCTTAAAATTTTGCCTCAGAATACAATTAGTTGAAATTGAGTGCCAAAGTATATAATTTTAAATATAGTGCTAAGCACTAAAAAGAATCCCAAAAACTTTCCTCCAGGCTCAAGTTATATTAATTGTCTTAAATTCTGATAAATAATAAGCCTTAAAAAAGAAAAAAAATAGGTACAAATCTTATTTCTGTGTTTGCGGTTTAATAAACCAACTGAGAAATGACATGTCAGTGCAGCAGAACACTGGTGGTAAACAGCTTGAAAACCATTTTTAAATAGTTCTATTTGTTAGCTTTGTTTAATTGAAGTTGTCTCCAGCTTGGCTGCCAAGTGCAGCTAAGAAAGTAAACAGAGAACAGATCAAAGTTTAAAATAACTCTAATTATGTTTAAATAGAGCAAATATCTATTGATGTTCAATCAAGAATGAAATTGCTCTTCAACTATTAAGAGAAACTTACAAATCTAAAAAGCATTTTCTTACCAATTTGGTGAAATTTGATAAGGTTTTCCTGGAAAATTGTTTTCCAAGTATGTTAGGATGTGGATCCCAGCAATATTGCATTTAAAAGAGGAATTTATATTTTGTTGCATTTGGAAGGCAGGAAGCCAAATCAATGGAGGCTGCCCCCTGTGTGTGTGCACGCACATGCACGTGACTGCTCCGTGTGTGCCGCTTGCAACATCCCCCTTTTGCATGTCTCTGTCAGAGACAGATTTGCTGCAAGGCTTTTGTCATGCTACAGATCAGTCAAACTAAGAATCAGCGTTGTCTTAACCATGTTGCCGGATGATAGGCAGAAAAAATTTCTTGTTGGTTGAGTCAGCACAGAATTTTTACTGCAGTGCAGAAACATGTGTTTTCCAGGCTTCAGCTAAGTATCCTCTGTGATTCTACTTTTCTCATGCCTGCAGCATGTGCTTATTACTGCCATGAAGACCTTGAGAACAACACCTGCACTTTTTCACTTATTAAGTAATATTTTTTTTTTGTAAGACATAATGTCTATGATAGGAGTTTTAGTCATTTTTGCATCTATTACCTGATATGAACTCAGTAGCGCATGCTGTTATTGCACTGTTGATGAGAAAATTCTGTTACAAAGAACACACTATATACACATCAATTAATGAAAAAAGTTAACTCAAAGGTTTTTGTTTTGGGGCTATGCCTAACTCTCTCACATAAGAATGATGGTGCCCTGGCACTCATGTTTTGTACTGGCTATTATTTTAGGAAAACCTGTAGGCAGTAAGCTATCTGGGTTAGGAAACACCATTTTGTCTGTTGGGCAGTGTGACTCAAATTAATTTCTGACTCTAAACATCTTGAAAAGTAATCTGTTTTGTTGAGGAGCTTTTCACTCTGGTGTTAGGACCTCAGACACCTCAGTTTAATTGCCCAAATTTAGAGAAATCCTTTTGCCTTCATGGTTGTTTAAAAATACAAATAATCTCACTCCTTCCCTAGAAAAAATTGACTCCTCTCTTAGTGCTATACATACACAGATTTTCGTGACCAATCATTTGCAACCTTATGCCTTTACTACTCAAATATGCCTTGACTGTTTGGCACTCAGATGACTGTAATTTTTTCTGCAATCTCTTTCCAGTTCCCTTTAACCTCACACAATGTTTTTCAGTGGTAGAATTATCAGAATGCCTTTTCCCACTGTGTAAGTCTTATAGTGACTTACACTTTTTAGTCTACAAAGAAAATGTAAACACCTCTGCAGTGCAATGTCAAGTTTGCTTAGCAGCTTAGAAGAAGTACAAATAGCACATTTTAGCAGAAAGGGTAATGAAGCATATATGTGTACATACAGAAATTGTTTAAATAATTGTAATTTTCTATTACATTTTTTTTTTTAGTTTGGTAGTGTGAGGAGATGTTTTGGATTTGTGTGGCAAGGCTTTGGTAGTGGGGGAGATACAGGACTGCCTTCTGTGAGAAGCTTCCAGAAGTTCCCCCCATGTCTGACAGAGCCAATAACAGACAGTTCCTAGATGGATGGGATAACATATTTAAAAAGGGGGAAATCAGCTGTGCAACTGCAGCTGGAGAAATATGCCTGAGAATATGTGAGAGGAACAGCCCTGCAGACACCAGGATAAGTGGAGAAGGATGGGAAGGATCCAGGTGCCAGAGCAGAAAGTCTCCTGCAGAACCTGGAGGACCCCACACCAGAGAAGTTGGTTGCCCAAATGAGGCCTCTTAGGAATTCCACACTGGAACAGGCTCCTGGCAGGACCAGTGGCCCCATGGAGGAAGCACACACTAGAGCAGGTTTGCTGGCAGGACCTTTGACCCATCAGGGATCCACCTCTGGAGCAATTTTTTTCTGAAGGATTGAACCCTGTGGAAGACACCCACACTGGAGTAGTTCGTAAAGAACTGCAGCCCATGGGGAGGATTCCTGTGGGAGAGGTTTGTGGAGGACTGTCTCCTGTGGGAGGGACCCCAAGGTGGTGCAGAGGAAAAGTGTGAGGTGTCCTTCCATGGGGAGAAGGAGTGGCAGAGGCAAGGGGTAATTAATTGACTACAGCCCACATTCCCTATCCATATGAGCTGCTGTAGGGGAGGAGGGTGGGAAAACATAAATACGGGATGGGCAAAGAATGGATTAAGAGCAGGTTTTAGGACTCAAGGTTAATGGGAAGTTCAACATGACTCAGCAATGTGTGTTTGTAGCCCAGAAAGCAGCCTCATCCTGAGCTGCATCCAAAGCAGTGTGGGCAGCAGGGGGAAGGAGGGGATTCTGCCCCTCTGCTCTGCTTTCCTGAGACCCCACCTGCAGGGCTGCATCCAGCTTTGGGGTCCCCAGAATAAGGACATGGAGCCCTTGGAGAAAGTCCAGAAAATTAACTGCATCTCAGCTAGACCCAATCCTGGAGAAATTCAAAGTTCACACTTCAGTGAAAACATACTTTTTTATTAATTCAAATTCAAATGACACGTGGAAGTTATGCTAATTTTGATTTCTATTGAAGAAATATATGTTTTTCTTTTCTTCTTTTTAAATTCCATTTTTTACTAAATATTATTATTTGGACTGATTATATCAAAGATAAGGTTTTCATACCAAACTATACTACAAACTGAAGTTGATAAGATTATCATAGACTTAAAAACACACTTTCCCTTAGGAAATATGAAGTAGATGATAAAAAGCTTATGAAAGTAGTGGAAAAAACCAAAATGTGCTTTCATTGAAGTAGACAAAACACGTAGAAAGAAATAGTTAATATTTTTTTAAGTTGTTGCTAATTTTGAAATGATTGCTTATACTTGGGGCTCACATGGCAAGTTTTCTATTTTTCTGGTTTCTTGTTTTAATTGTAATTGTAAGGATTCTCTGTCACAGACTATTTCTCATGTTAAAATAGAATAATTGTACAGTGTTTGTACTAAATAAATATAGCCAATTGAAGAGCCTTTTCTGCCTGGACAGATTTCATGAGTTGTATGATAGTGTCAGAGGAATGCCAGCATAAAATCTCTGAGAAGTCTTGGAAGATGGATTACCTTGAAATTTGCTCATTGTGTTTTGAATTTTTATCAGAGTATATTCCACCTTTAATTTAATAATATGACAATTCTGGAATTAGATGGAAGGACAATAGATTGCAGATGTGACAGGTTTCAATTTTTGTGTTATGTTTGGTTTATAAAAATATCAAGAAATAAAAGAACTGAATCTTTGATGGGAAAGTGATACATAGATATATATGGAATTGCTTTCAGTGCCCATTTCCCTCTCCTTTTTCCTTTCCAGGTGAGATAACCCAACCAGCATTTGTCCCCTTACTTCTGGCTTTTCTGTTGTAAAAATGTGGTGGGTGGAAGTGCACATGTAGCTTAGATCTTCCATCCACAGGTGAAGAAATTACAAGAAGGAAGGCTGTAGGTAAAGTAAAATTTGGACCACATGCCAACCACAGACAACAAATTTACAAATTCCAGTAAAATTTGGACCACATGCCAACCACAGACAACCATTCTACTGCATGATATAATTGCCAGAAAAGCAAGAAAAGCTGTTCATGCCATTCAAATCAGGAAGAGGAGTTTTAACTGGTACTCATGAGTTATATTTGCATGCTGAATATAATAGAAATTTCATCTTTATATTTGGAACAGAAAAACAAAAATTGCAATTAAAATAAATTAATTATTTCCAAAACCCATTCCCTCCACTTCAGCTCACCATTGGAGGGAAGTGTCACGGTGTTGTTTTTGCCTTTAGCTCAAAACTTCTAATAACTTACATATTTTGGGAAGCAATTTTTAGGTTGTAACAGAAATTTTTCAAGTTTCTAACACATTGGAAAAAATCTTAATGATAATGACTGCAAAATTCCATCAGCAAATATATTGCAAACAAATTTAGCAAATTTATTGCTAAACAATTTTTTGTTCTTTTTCTCATAAATAGCAGATGGAAGGCTTGCGCATGAAATGCACAATTAAACTTTTGTTTGAGAGTGAAAGTTTCTATCTGAACACATGAGTTTCTGCCTGAGCTTCTCATTGTTTTTGGATACTGATATTAAGATGAGAGACTGCAGTATCCAGAACACAAGAACGTATTCAGGTTGGAATTTACTACTTCCTTTCCATTGTACTTGCTCTTTGCACATAGACAGGACATCTAATTTGCTGTGTCTGCAAAAAAAGTAAAATGTTTTGAACGCTGAGGTGAAAAATTGGTAAGATAATAACTTGCTGTCATAATAAAACAGTTGTATTCTTGATTGAGTTTAAAAATTAGAAGATCATCCTGTGGATGATCTATAGCAGTTGTCAGCAGAATCTCTTGGGGTCGCTTAGAGGATCTGTTATTGATCTCCAGGCATGATCTGTTCAATTCTATTAGAAAAAAAGTAATAAAGAAATGTGGCTTTAGAAATATTAATATTTCAAGTAAGATTGAAGGAAAATACTGCATTCTTACCCATGATCTATTATTCCTGAATGTTATAGGCAATAGGTGTCTGATCAAATAATCAGTTAAAGAACAAGAGATAGACTCTTTGGTCAAGTCTAAAACATATCAGTAAATTTTCAATAGTAGGAAAAAATAGAAAGTTTTTGTTGAATAGCTGTTTATTCTTCCCTTTATCCTCAAGAAAGTTTGGTACAATGAATTCTTGATTACAGTGGGAATATAGACTGAGTCAAAGGGAATATTTAGTGAAAGAAATTGATGTGCAGGGCTGTGTGTCTTTGATGTGGCTTGGCAATTCAAATTAGAGGCATGCAAAGCTTTGGGGTAAGTGTATCCTGTCTAAACCTCCTAATCATCCAACTCACTGCTATAAATTGCTCCAGACCTTGAAGGCTAATCATCTAAGTGTTATCTTCTTTTTTTGTCAAGAGAATAAAAAAAAAGAGGTTTCAGAGGGCAGCTGATCCCATCATCTTCTGTGAGTCTCAGGGACCTGATTTGAAAACCTTTCAAGAGCACTTGTAATTTCCAGCTACTTCTGCAGTGGTCATGGGTGGTCAGGGTGCATGAATTCTTTCTGGAAGCTTCCTCATCTGATGGTGAAACCATGCTCTGGGTTTCATATATAAAAACTATGTACATTTGAATAGCACAACTTTGAGGGTTTTATACTCTGCAATGAAAATACTTTTGTGCCCCAACTTCATGAAAAACCCATGGCAGCATTTTATCAAAGGACTATTTTTATTTCCTTTTTACTCTTATAAAAAATCCTCCACACACACACAGAGGCATGCACACAAAGCCTAACAAAACAGAATAAAAGGCAACCAACCAAAATCCCCAAACTCCATCAACTAAATAACTAAATAAAAAACCCCCACAGACCCAAAACAAAATCAAGCAAAAAAACCCACTGAACGAACAACCCCCACCCCCAAAACCTCAATACAACTGTACGCTTCAAGTGTTGTTGCACTTCACTGACAGTATGTATTGTCTTGGTTTTCCTTGTACTTAATTTATTAATGCTTGATAGAAGTGTTTACTAAATATTCTGATATCCTTGGTGTCAATTTTAAGCCTTTTTATTTTTTTTTTCAGATAATACCTACTATGAACTACTTTGAAGTTTTCAGAGGAAATTGAACACACGTTTTCCTGTTAACTGTATTTTTAGCAGCAAATCATGTAGCATAGAGACTGAACAGTAAGAAGCAGGACTTTCACACTTTTGCCTTCCAACAATATTCCCACAGTTTAGAGATTAATGCCTTACTCAGGGAGATATTAAAAGCAGCAAAATCTGATACCTGCCTTCTATATTCTAAATCAAATTGATGCTTTTAACAAGATTAATTCTGAATATGGAGCTTTGCTGATTCAGTTAAAGCCCTGAAAGAAAGGATTGTCACTAATTTGATTGACTTTAGACTCACACACACACACAAAAAAGACCTTAAGCATCTTCAGAATGTATCACTGATTGAGAACCTTATTCTCTAACTACAGATATATAATCCCTGACTTTTTCAGAATGTGTCACTCCTTGGCAGAGGGATAATTATAGCCAAAAAAACCCCCAAAAAAACTATCAGAGCAGAAGATGAGCTATCTTCTAGCATAGGTAGGTAAATAGCCTTTTATTCAAAATTATACAGACTCCTCTGCTCCCAAACATAGCACATCAGTGCTTGCACTGCCTTGCAACAACACACTTTTCCAGCTCCTGGTAGGAATCACCACCAGCCTTTTCACAGTACTGACAGACAACCTCTATGAAAAAACTGGAAAAAAGTCCCTACTGCTTTTATCCAGAAAATAAGCTTTCAAGAGCACTATCTCTAGCCCAAATTTGTATGCATGCACACATCTGTGTCTGGGAGCAGGAAGACTGATGGTAGCAGAAGCAGCAGAAGGCTGCGCCTGTGAGTCACTTTTATCTGAAGCCCAAGAAGGACTAAATGATATTGAATTACAAAGATCAGTTACTGTTATCAGTAGTAACTGCAGTTAGGTAGATGTTAATAACAAGGTGATAAGGAAATATATCAGTGTACATGAGTATATATGTGCATGTGTGTATTCATTTTGTTACTATTACATAAGCCTTGATAGGGGTTGAAGCTATGAAAAGGGTTGCCCATTTTAGGTTAGCTAGAGAGCTAATCTCGAAGTGATAAAGAAACCACAGCTATGACAGCCTCTCATGTACATGTGGGCATGGAAAGGATTGTCACAAAGCCAGTTGCAGCAGTCCTTCAAGTCTTCCTGCACATCTTTTTTTTTTTCCCCTGGGTTACACAAAGAAGTAGAAGTAATTTTTCCCACCTGACCTCAGGGTATTATGTGATTGCATATGGGAGAAGATGTCTATGTCTGAGAGGACCATCTTACCTGATAAAAAACATTAAGGTTTTGATGAAATAATTTCAGTTGTTCTCTTCAAGAAACAAAATTAATAATTGGCTTCAATTCTGGGCTTTGAAATAGATTGAGACTGCTAAGAAGAAGCACAGAACCACCAAATCCTCCAGTAGCTAACATAAACCAGAACCATCCTGTTAGAACTGCTAATTTGCCTGGGTTCATGGTATTTTCACTTTGTTCTTTTTTCTTTTGTATAAATATATGTCAACGATTTTTTTTTTTTTTTTCAGCTGAGTAGAAAAGCATCTCAGGTGCCATACCGTGAGCTCTTACCCCAGCCTGACTGCCCACCTCCACGAGTGACTCGTGGTGCACAGGAGCGGTGGGCATCTCCAGCGCCCTTGGCTCCCAACATTGAGACCTTGTTACACTTTGGCGGCTCCGCCTGCTCCCTCTGGTGGCCATCTGGTCCTAACCATCCCAGATCGCTTTTCCAGGGAATCTGGCACAGGGAATGAAGATGTAATTTTGGTACAGAAAAATGGGGATATTTTAATTAAAATTGCTCTGCGGTTATTTTGGTCATAATAAACAGTAAGCAAAGAAATAAAGTCTAAATATTCCCTGAAGCCTGGAGGCAGGGAGATTTTATTCCACTGTAGCTAGATTTTGCCTATCTTCTGTTAATGTAGGGAAAGCTTTGCTGAGAATCTGGAAGCATAGCTTACTAAGGAAAGAAAAGCTCTGAATGTAGGACTCCAGCTGTCTAGTCAGATCTGGTTATCTAGCAGGGCCCTCTAAAAAAGTAAAGTAAAGTACTTTCATTAAAGTAGCATGTTTTATTGAAGTTAAACCTACAAAAATGGCTCATTAAGGTTAACACTGTGGGATTTATTCCCAAACCTATCTGAGAGCTCCACTTCAGCCTTCCAATTAGTGCAGAAAGATGAGATTGACAACAGAAAACACTCATGGTGTAAGATAAGATGGCCACAAGCATAAAGGTATCAGTGCTTTGCATCTAGCTTCAGCAGCTAATCATATTTCTTCATCCAAGTCCTTACAACTAATGTGGAGCCAGAGCACCACGACACTGACAGTCATCACTTGCTCTGCAGTGAGAGTCACTGGAAGCACTTCTTGGTGGGCTGTAAATCCACTTGTGGTCCCACATTATATCATATAATAAAAATAATCAGTTTAGAAAGTGAAGCATGATGGTGAAGTCACATTTGTCTCTTTTCCTTTCCCTGTAAACCAAATTCTCTGAATTAATGTGGAAGAGGCTCTAAGGAATCATGTCAATAACCATCAGATTTCTCTGGGTTTACCATGATGTGACCAGAAGAATAAATTCAGCCCTAGAGAGAGCAAGAAAGATTAGATATGTGTAAACACTGGCATAAAATCACATGCACACACAAATATAATTTTCTAATTTCTTAAATTTTTTATTATTAAACTGTCAATAACTTCTGTACACTGAAATTCAAGACACACAGATATAAGGATTATCTTGTTGTAATAAAATTATTACTTTTTTTTAGCATAGATAAAATTATTCCAGAAAATCATAATAACATTAGGTCCAACACAACCTTTGTCAGGACTAATGTTTTTCTTATTTACTTATTTTTTTCCAACAACAACAGATTTTTTACACAGCTAACTTTTTATTTCTCTGGCTTAGCAGGTTTTGCCTAGCCATAGGACTTAATGTTCTATTTTTAGAATGGTTATGAAAGAAGTAGGCATTTGAAAGGCTTACTGCTGGATTTCAACAAAAAGTTTGGTGATAGAGTCAGCAGGTGAGATGAAGTCTACGACCTTTAAAGTTGACCTGCAACACAAGGTACACTGTGGAAATACAAGGGGTCAGAGTTCATACTTGAAAATCAGAGACAGGGTAGACATGGAGATGGTGATTTGATCATGCTGAGCTGAGATCCTGACGCCAGGTAGGATTAAAGAAGCTTAAGACCTGCACTGACTTGAGTCAGACAATTATAGTTTGCAAGGATTCTGGATGGCTGAAGATTAATAAATGTCAGAGCAGTGAGGACACCCTGTATCTGCTACTACAGTCTGCATTGGAATATGAAGTCATGCAAGTGATGATGCCTTCTTGGTGCTGACTAAAAGCCTGTCTGTGCTGGCATCTCACAAGGCATGGTGCTGCTCTCCCCACCTTTGTACTGCCTGTTCCAAAACCATGTACAAGCTACCATTCCCTTGGCTTGTTCAAGATGTCTCTGACTTTGGCTACTGCCTGCAGAAGTAGGGCTGTATATGGGTGAATACCTCTGGTGTGATCTCCCAATTTCCAATCGTTCAGGTTCTGACCTGGCTTGCATCTGGGAAGCCACTTGTCCTAGGTTACAATGTAAAATGTAACCAAAAGTGTATATTCTATCACCATCTTCATAAGCTTTTAAAAACAGGTGAGGCAGTGTCATCTTTTCCTGACCCATCCCTCATAACTCTGGGGGGGATATCTTCTGTTAATGGGCCATTGAGTCTCACTGCATGACTGATAAAACTACATCCTGCCATTGTGAGATGCTCTGCCCAGGGGACAAACCAAGCATTCCTACCTGACTATAATCTGAGGCTTGGAAGACCGTGAGCAGCATTGGATTCCTAGGGAGGAAAGCAAATTAACATTTTGCCTCCAGAAAAGGAACAGACTTCATTACAAGTAAAGTTGACCAATTCTTTACACTTCAACCATTCATCATTCCAACAGGACTGCAGAGACCATTAAATCAGACTGCTAGCATCACCCTGACCAACAGGATGTCAGGTTGTATCCTGACTCTGTCAGTGTAAGCCAGCGTTTCTGTATTATTGCCTTTGTTTTAATTTTCTTATTAAGTTGTAATTCTGACCTGGGATCACCCACTGGTTTTATTTCAAACTAGTACACCACTAATGACTTAGTCTTCATTAATTTATCCCTGTTCTAGTTTTTAAACTCCTGATTCAGTCAGCCTTCACGTCTTGCATTGCAAAGAGTTACACAGCTTAGGTATCCTTTTCACAAATGTAGTTTCTCTGATGCCTTGAGAGGCTACCTAGAACAGAGGCTAGACAGTTTTAGAGGAATAAAGTAGGCATTTATTAAAAAGGCCTTCAAAGGATACACCTTGGGCAGTACAAGAGCCTGGCTGAACCTACACCCAAGATGGACACCAGGTCACATGTTTTCACGCTTTAATAAATTTTGGTCCACTTGCATATTGGGATTAATCATCCAATTACAGCTTCAGGTTATGAAATCCCATCCTCCCACATTACTCCTATCAATTTGCAGTTGTTTATACTTTTTGGACCTGAAGCTACAATGGTGTCTTTGGTTCTCAGGCTGGAAAAAGATTGTTTTTTCTAACTAAACTGTGAAGAGAATTTGTACTTTATATGAAGTTCAGAGTCATGTACTAATGTAGTACAGAATCTGGAAAATATGAAAGCTAAAAGTTAAGGCATCAGTTTCATTCAAATATTTAAAAATAAAAAGCAAGGAAAACAATTCTGATATTTGTTTAGAATCAAATACATTTTCCTATGAAGAAACTAAAACATAAATCTTATATTTTAATCCACTCTTTCATGCAAATGATGCATAATATTAAAGGTTGATGAGCTCATAGTAGGTGAACAGATATCCCTCTAGTGCCAGGTTGCAATTTTTTAGATTAAGAAATCCAGGTGCCTTCACTCTCTGAAATAATTCTATTGAAACCAATGCTATGAAATACCATGCTAGCAAAAAATTAGAATACCTCTCCATCTTCTGTATTTTGTACTGTTCTGTGACTCTAGCCACTACTTATAAAAGGGCAGTAATAGCTTTTACCGCACCTTAAAAAAATTTAGATCTCCACATATGTGGATTCTTTTTCCTCTCTAGGTTTCAAAGAAGTTTTGAGATTATTTTCTTAAATACTTAATATTTTTCTGCCTATATGAACAGACTTGAACTTGTTGGGACCAGAGGGGCCACCAAAGCAAACAGAGCTTTATCTTTCCACACAAATCCATTAAGAAAATCTGCTTCTTTGTTGCAATACCAAGAATTATTGAATCTGTGTTGTGCTAGTTTGCCTACTGCTTTGGAAATTCATGTTGGAAGCAAGAGCATAGTTTGCACAAGAGACCATGCAGTTTTCTCTGTTTTGCTCTTCACCATGAGCTTCTTCACTTGTTAAATCATGATGGAGGGACAAATGGAGAAAGTTTTCTGCAGGAGGCAGAAAGGATTTTCAACACATGCTTTTAGTGGAACTACAACCATTCTGGACTGCAAAAAGAAAAAAAAAGGTTTTATATTTTTTATCCCAAAGCTTAAAGGTCACACACTGCAGCAAACCTGGGAATTGAGTCCGATTCTTCCAACTGCACATCTTCTGCTTTAATCAGAAGAGTTTCTTTTGTGTCCCCTGGGCTCTCAGTTTCTCGATTTAAATAATGCATGAAAATTCATATGAAATCTCAGTGGGTTTAATCTTTTAGAACTATAAAAATTCAAACCTGCTTTCCATATGTCTCTTTCATAGATATTTTGGAGTCTAGTCTCTCACTGTATATGTTTCAACAGCAAAGAGAAATCATGTACTGTTAAATAGTACAAGCAAGCTGCTCACCCCTTTTATTTCTATTGAGATATTTAAGCTCCAAGACCTAAGTGTGTCAGTTTAAAGAGAAGCAGCTGCTTAACTGCTCTGCTGAGTCAGACCTTGGTGGCATTCAAGGGTTACCACAATTGTTTTCAAATAATCAGGCCAGGTCTGACAGCCTGTGACTCAACTAAGCACAGCAATGGGAACCCTGTGACCCACTTTTGATTTCTCAGTGGCCACACTCTAAGACCATCACACCACAACTTTTCTCTCTTTCCTTGGACAGACACATGTCGTCAGAAATTCTGTGATGAGAAATTAACATTCCTTTTAATGTTATTCTAACTAAAAATTTCATTTATAAACTGTGTTCCTGAGAAGTCATAACTGACTTGTGCAGCTCCATATTATGCAGTGGAAAGCAGTTCAGACTGATGAGGTAGCTTTAAATACAAAAGTACTTCAGAAGGACAGAGCATAGTAAAAATCACCCTGAAGTCCAAGTCTAGAATCTCTGTGTCTTTGTAAGTACTGAGAAGATGAAAAGGAATAGCTTGGAAGAACTCAGGATTGAGGCCAATGACTGTCCAATTTTACATCAGAAATAGTAAGACATGAAGCCAATTAGGTGGCAAGTCTCTAGGGGCTACACAGAGAAAGAGCATTCCAACATGCATCTTGCTGTTTTTCCAATAACATTAAAAGTAATTAAAATAAACTTTAAAAAATCCAGTAATTAACAGAAAACCAGCAAAACCCAAACACACATTTCACACCCCTCAAAAAAAAATAAACCCACAAAACCACCAAAAAGTCTGAAAAATTTCACAGTTTGTATTTTATGTCCTCCTGAATTGAGTGTAACAAAGTTTTTACCTTTAAAGGAATCCACCTGAACATATGTTTACTAGGTCCATAGTAAAGTTGTGGTAAATGTTCTCTGTGAAATTTGTGGTTATGCAAATGTGGTTATTTGCTATGCATGAAGCACATTCTCCCTATGATAACTTCAAATCAGGGACAATTTGTCAGTTTGTATAGACAAACATGCATGTGAATGTGGCAGGATTCAGGCAGAATTGGTACAGCATTACCTGTACTGTTGCTTGTCAGTGTGGAGTTTTCAGAGCAAACATGATGAAAATGAGTGTAAATGTCAAATTGCAGAATGACACTAGAGCAGTTTAAACTAAAAACATATTTCAAAACCATCACAGTGGTGTGTATCAATTCATGTGTCTTTCAGAGAATTACAGGTGTTATAAAAATCTGAAATTATTTGCTTTACTTTAAATTGCACTTTGAATTCCTGTGTTCCTTTTTTTGTTTTCAGCTATACAATCTGATAGAAAAATGGTTACCTTTTGCACTAAATGAGCAGTTGAATTCCTGTTTATGCACTTTTAAGATGTCTAAACTGACACACGCAGGATATTCAGCATTTAAAGGCAGTTCATTCGCTCTGTAACTGCATAAATACATGAAACTCAAGATCTCCCCACACTGCCTTCAACTTTGCCATGAACTAATTGGCCCATTACAAGCCTTTTAACAACAGTTGTGAGGAGATTTTGAGATGTTGCATTTCAAACCAGACCTTTTCCTTTGGTGCTTTCTCATTCAAGGCTTGTGTAGGTGTCAGGCCTGCTCAGAGGGAGCCTTACTTATGCAAAATTTGTGTCTGTGTGAGACAGGAGATTTAACTTTTATGTTCAAATTTGATGCAAAATGGTGTAAATATACCTGAGTGTGACATTAAGATGTCTTACTAGAAATGACAATTGGTAGGTAAGTTTTTGGGGAAGCTGGCTTATGCTCTGCTACCTCACACTCAGCAGAACTTGAGGAAATAGTATCTTTTGAGATCAGTGGTAGCAAATAAGCCAATATTTGATGGAAAACCTGATGTAAAATACTTGTCCAAATTATCCCTGATTTAATTTTTATTTTAATGTTTTAAATTCTGTTGCCTTCTCTGCACTTTGGCAACTATATGAATCGACAATTGGGCCTATGAATTTACTTTTGAAGGCATGACTATTACAGTACTCAGACATCACTAGACTGAATATGCACAAAGAGATCTGAATATCTTCCATATCTCATTATTTGAGTCTTCCTGCCATTATCAGGTACATTGCCCCCTTACCTACTTTCTCAAAGTTTTGAATATATAAAAACATATTTTGAATACTTTATTTTTTTTTTCCAAAATGACATCAGATTTCATATTCACATATGCATATATTATTTTAAATTAAATATGCAGACTTTTTCCTGGGTTCATATTTTTCATTATACACTAACTAAGCAGTCTGTTTTCCATTTTAAGTCCCTTTTCAATAAGAAAATTGTGGTATTCAATGAAATATATATTTTTTAATGATCGGTAGAGCCATGGTTACACTCTTGTGAATACAGGCAAAGATGAAGTGGCTGCCCTCTTCCTTTCAAGTGTTTATTAGATCAGCTGCACTGCTACCTGACTTCATATAGAGGCCAACTCTTCTGGCAGCTCATCCTTAAATCTGTATCTTGATTAGAACCATTTTCATTTGGTTACAGGAGGGAGCATGTTAAAAAACTGTGTCTGTTTCAAGAAGTATAGAACATTGTTTAATCCACTTTATTAGCTGAGGATTTATTTGACAGTGCCTGAGAGGTGACACTTCTGAAATCATCCTAGCAAGTTGCTGCTGGAAAGAATGCTGTTCTGGAAAGTCTATTTATATTAAACTGCACATTTTTTAGATTCTTAAGATTAGATAACCTGGTTTGCATGAGTTATAAAATGAAACCGCACTATTTCTGAAGAAAAAATGGTTTTGAGAAGATCACAGCATTGCTTGAAATGTTGTCTTGTGTTTCAAGGGACAGACAAAAATAGAACGGCCAGCCTTTATCAGTAATGGTGTGAAACAAGTAATTAAAAGATTATGGAAAACTTTCCTTTTAAGTCTCTTTTGTAGGTGAACACTGATCAGATGAGATCTAGTCTTGGTCAATTCTAAAACAGCAGTCACAGCCACTGATATTTCTCTTTGTATCTTTCCATGGAAGACTTTTTTGTATGATGGTCACAAGGTATTAACAGTGATGGGGAGTAGAATCAGCTTTTGCCTTTTTGGTTGTAGGATTCAACCTTGAAAAAAGGCTTGAAAACAACAAACTTGAAATCCAGAAATATAAAAACAACAACAAAAAAGACCACTTCTATATTTGCATCTTAATGCATCTCATGATTTCTAATCAAACACCAGAACTCTGGGGAGAAAATCAGGCCCCAATGACATACTAACACTTTCAGGGAGAGATAAAAGAGAGTACTCTCAAGGAAATTTGCTTAACGTAATTTGGAAGCTCACTGATCAAGAAGGGAATGGGATTTTTATCTATTCCTTGACCACTTAGTTACTGCGTATTAAAAATGGGATATAATATCCTTTAATTCTCTGCATGTTATGCACTCACACACTGATAAATGATGTGACATTTGGAGCTGATGCTAAGTCCTTCATAATATAAGAGACCTTTGAGTTCTTGGGCCAGTGTAATTCCAAGGGTCTCTGATTATCTTTCTGTCACTGTCTTAGTTGACAGAGCTGCAAATGTTATTGCTAGTCATAAAATTATCCAACCACAATGTCTGTCTACACGACCTGCAGTAAATGCCACAGATTGATTATGCACTGTCGAAAGAAGACTTATCCGTTCATTCCTTCTAACTTTATTGCCCTAATTTAATTAACTGTTGCTACATGCTACAAGTAAAAAGGAGAGACTAATATGTTCCTATTGTATAGCTCCAGACCCAGAGTGTGTCTGACAAGTCTCCTTTGGCTCCTAACCTTATCATACAGAAAAAAAAAATAAATAAAAGAGTGCTGGCTAACAAATCCTATTTTGTGTATTCCTATTTAAGTCTCTCTTTCATCCCCTAGTACTTCCTGGTTATAGTTCACATTTCCTGGCTATGCTATTCTTCTACCTACAGCCACTTTCTGTCTGCTATTTAAGCATCTTGGCTATTGCAAATAAATATTAGAGACCTATGTTTAAGTGCATCCATAACCATAAAGACTTTGACTGGTGATTTAGTAGTGTTGTTTAGAATTACTTCCACATGAGGCTTGGTAAGCATCCCTGAAATGCTATTTTTTATAATAATTGCATCTATGCCATTTAATAACAAAATAGGCAGTAAGATCTTATGTGTGTCTTATGGCCAACCTGAGGAACAAGGGCAGTATGGGAATTGCTAGTACATTTGGTCACTAGAAGGAGAAAAGTATTGAAACATACTAATTAGTATTGATCATATAATTTGTTGTTCTGGATCCATTCAAACAGATTTCTGAATATGTTTATGACTGTACTTGTGTGTTTAAAACATAAAAAAGCAGACCTTTCTCCAAGGTTAGTGCCTCAGGTACCCTGTGACAATGTACTTTATATCACCTTGTGAATGAACGATGTCACAAAGAGCTGGGCTGAAGAGCCTTGCTTTACAAAACAGATGCAGAAAACTGCTCCCAAGACCTTTCTTCTGCCTAAGTGTACCCTCACACATCCACTGTCCCAGTCTGCAACTGTATAGGATCTAACCCCTGAAAGCCTCTACCTTTGAGGTATACCTTTCCTGTGAGATTCTCTATGAAAGGGAAAATAGATAAATAGAGATTTTCTGTAAAGAGGTATTATTACCTCAATATCTGTGGTACTCCCTCAGGGTTTTCTATTGTCAGGACCAGTGTGGAGGTAATATTATCTGTTCATCGCAGATACTCAAAGTTTTGAAGGTATCTGCTCTAGCTCAATATTTTATAGAATCAGAACATTGCAGCTGCCTGCTTACTGGGGTTGTATTTTTTTCCCCCTGTATAAAGAGTATTTTAGTAGTGAACATAACAGAGTGATTAATATTGACTTCACTGAATTTTTTTTAATCACAGAGAAACTAAAATTCTGTTACTGCATATTATCAGGACACTTTTCCTCTCCTCTCAGTAACAAGCCACCCCTTTCTCAGGGAAGAGTTCCACTTATTACATCTCTGAACCTGTTCCTCCAGCAGAGAGGGAGGGGCTTAAAGAATTCACAGAACCAACCTAGCCCATATATGAAACAGCCTCTAAAGAATACAACACCTCAGCAGGGTATATGCATAGGCTATTTAGCAGCTAAAGGTAGGTAAAATGGTAAGGTTAGCAGGAAAATAAGACAATCTGACATAAATTTCTCACCAAGAAAACCAAACTGAAAGATCCCTGCCATTTCTGCCAGGAGTAACAGAGTACTCCTAATATGTCACCAGGTAATCACAAGGTAATTAGAAATGCTTTTTCATCCCAATTTTACAAGTATGTTTCCATTAAAACAAAATTAACACGACTAAACATATGTGTATGAACAGTTAATGATGTTTTCTGGGCAGATTGTGTGTGGGGACAATTTTAACAGAATAATAGGAACATTTAGGTTGGAAAAGACCTCTAAGTTCATGGAGTCCAACCTTTCACTGATCATCTACTTTGTCAAATAGACCATGGCACTAAATCCCCTGTCCAACTGTGTGTTGGATACCTTCAGGGATAGTGATTTCACTACCTCTCTGGGCAGCCCTTTCCAGTGTTTAAGTGCCCATTCCATGCAGAAATTCCTCCTGTTTTCCACCCTAAGCCTCCCCTGGTGCAGTTTGAGGTTATGTTCTCTTCTCCTGATACTGGTTGACTGGGAGAAGGTTGACCTTCACCTTGCTACAGCCTCTTTTCAGTTAGATGTAAGCAGAGATATAAGGTCACCCTGAGCCTCCTTTTCTCCAATCTTACCAGTTCCCTCAGCTGCTTTTCATAGGACTTAATGTCCAGACCCTTCACCAGCTGTGTTGTCCTTCTCTGGACATGCTCTCAATGTCCTTCTTGAATTAGGGGGCCCAAAACTGAACATAAGACTCAAGGTGTGGCATCAAAAGTGCAGAGGATAGGGTAAAATGATTAGGAGAAATAGTCCTGCTGGCCACATTATTACTGATACAAGCTAGGATGCCCTTGGCCTTCTTGGCCACCTGGGCATGCACTGGCTGACTGTTGACAAGCATCCCCAGGTTGTTCTCCTCTGGGCAGCTTTCCAACCACTCTGCTCCCAGATTGTAGCACTACAAAGGGGCTGGGCCTGCCACTTGGTCTTGTTGAACTTCATATTGTTGGCCTTGGCACATCAAGCCAACCTAAGGATGTTAAACCAGTACAAAATGTTACGGAAAAAAAGTACTGAAATTCATGGTTTTCATGAACCATATGTGGTTATATTAATATATGTTGTCGTAGGTGAATTTCATTGTGCTAATTCCCTTGGGATAACTGACAGTGGCAGATTCCTTATTCTGTTATACAAAACTACCTGTCATTAGACTCCAGTACAATGGAGCTGCATTACTTACCTGTTTCTTCTGAAGGTTCAGGTTTCAGATATGAACCCTGAACATGAATTAGCAGTCCTCTAGGAAAGTCTTCACAAAAGTTTTCAGATAAGAAGCCTCTAAGATCCTTGCTGAATCCAACCATTCTGAAAATAATCAAAAGAATGAACAATATATCTTCAGAATTCAATTCCCTGGGCTGTCCATTTGGATGCTGGGCATACAAAAATGCCTTCAAGGTAAGAATTGCAATTACAGAGCTAACAAGCCCTAGTGTACAACCTGTTCAGGGAGTGCTGCAAGATTTTAA
Source organism: Setophaga petechia (assembly GCA_024362935.1). Classification (NCBI taxonomy): domain Eukaryota; kingdom Metazoa; phylum Chordata; class Aves; order Passeriformes; family Parulidae; genus Setophaga; species Setophaga petechia. Next base: position 23,387,506 of record JANCRA010000008.1, read on the forward strand.
GTAATAGAAGTTCAAAATCAAAGTTATTATCCCATCATTATCCACATGATAATGTTCCCTCACCAACAATAAGCCAAGACTTTTTAAAAGACTATGCCTAGAGTAATATAAACAGGACACTTTTATGCATATATAAAAGTGATATCCACAAAAAGGAATAAAAAAGCAACAGAAATATACATTTGAATCACACTCTGTCTTTCATAACAATTTAAAATTTTTATTTCAAAGGTGGTTTGTTTAAATGAGAAGGAACAATGAGACTGTTCAGTGAAATTTAAGTTGAACATATCGCATTTTTAATGTAAACTTTTAGAAATTCAAATCACAGAAGAACCTTCTTAGGTATACAGAAAACATGTCAGTTAGGGATTGGATTCTTGTCTGGTTTATTGGATGAGAATTTTACCTTTACAGATTAGCACCACTAGCCTGCCCCCACTTTTCACAGTTAATTGTACTGCTAGAGAAATATAAATGGACATATGTTTCTCCTGTATATAAAGTAGGTATGCAAGGCATTTCCAGATGCACAGAGCCATTTACTTTTTTGATGAGTTTTTTTTCCGATTTTTTATTTAGTATTTAGTCAGGTGATGACATAGAATTTGCTAGTTACTAAGGTGGGGGCAGTTCAGTTTGACATGAGTAACTCATAGTAAGATGGCTGATATCAGGGGACAAAGGACTGCCTAATCTTCAGGAATCTATTTAACTGAATAGTTTGCTCCTCAAACTTGAGAGATGCATGCTCAAGGGTGGAAGAAATCAATTAGTTATGGTAATCTGAATAATTTTAAGAGAAATAACAGCAGAAACGTGATCTAAAAAGTGTTGCATACTGACAAAGAAGACTGAAGGGAGAAATGCACTGTGTGTCTTGATACCTGCATCCCAATAATACCATGGAGGTTTCAGTGTGATAAATTGTATTCATCACCTGTCATTATTGCTTCTCCTCTCTTCAGTTCACTAATTCATCTTAGCCATGACCACTTTCAACTTTTCAAGCACTAAGTCAGCTTTCCAGGGCCATGCATAGAGGTAGTATTAGCAGTAAAATCAAAACAAATGCATGAAAACTCATTTTTATTTCAGTTAGGAGGTAAAGAATTGGGGGTTTGGTACAATTTTGAGATTTCAGGAAAGTCTGTAATAGACAACAGAAAGTTGGATACACTGGTAAGAGTAGTAGAGGTTTGCCCGAATTTGAAAGGTAGAAAAGAAAGACTGTTTAGTCATAGTTTAGTTATCTAAAGGTGATTTGGACTGTTCTTCAGACAAGGAATGCATAGGAAAAGAGGTGTCTTTCTGTGATTCTATAGCTTGTTGCCTCCTTTTTTTCTCAAAGGTGTACAGTTCAGCTGTAGGAGACCAGAGCTTCTGTCCTCATTCGAACAACCTTCATTGCTAAAACCAAACTGCAACCCTTCTTACTCATTGTGCGTTCAGGAAACCAGTCTCTAGGCTGCATTTCAGGAAAGTCACTTCCCAGGAGCTGAGATGACTTCAGTCCCATACATGGTTTCACAGAACCACAGTATGACAAAATAAGTTGATTTTGGAGGGACCCATGAGGATCATGGAGTACAACTCGTGGCCCTGCACAGTACCATTGTCAAGCATCACACCGTTTGCCCAAGAGCACTGCCCATGTGCTTCTGGAAATCTGTCAAGCTTAGTGCTGTGACCACTTCCCTGGGAACCTTGTTCCAGTGCTCAACCACCCTCTGAGTGAAGAACCTTTTTCTAATATCCAAACCAAACCTCCTCTGACACACCATCAGATCATTCATGCAAGTTCTGTCACTGGTCACCACAAAGAAGAGATCAGTGTCTGCCCCTCCTCTTCCTCTCATAAGGAAGTGTTTGGTGCTTGAACTTCTAAATTATTTTGTTGAAATCACTGAAGAACTTTTGATAGCAGTACTTCTGTAGAGTCTTTCATCTTTGGTATAGGCGGGGTCAGATTCTTCCCACTTGTACAAATCTCTGCCTTGGCCACTCCAAAGCCTGCTCTGAGCATGATCTCAGGCCAGAGGAGTTTGATGTGTAGACAAGCATTTTCATGGAAAAGATGTTTGCACCTCTCCATTACCCATGAGTAAAGGCCAGAAAAATGCCTTAATTAGTCAGGGTGGAGTAAAGATCATGGATAGAGCTCATAGAACTCAGCATTTCAGTTTGTTATTTGGATTAAAGGTTGTGAATTAAGCCAGTTTATTGGATCAAGATTTATGCGCCAACACTCATCTTCAAGACACATACATGCTTTCTGTTGAAGTTGGCTTATTTTCAAATGGATCCAACTGAATCCATACAATGAATGGTGAGCCCTTGGGTGAGACCCCTGCCTCCAGGCAGCAGGAGGGAAAAGCATACACAGGAAGGACCTCTCCTGCAATGTGCATGCCCTCTGTATGTGTCAGTAGCAACAAGAATGACCTCCCCAGACCTGTAGAGTAAATGAAGAGGGAGAGTAAGGTTACTTTTCAGTCTTCTAAGCAGTCTCCCAGGGTAGCCTGGTATCCCAGACATTTTTCTGCTTGTCTTCATCAAGAATGGGAATTCTGAAATCTGTCTGTGATCTGAGAAATCTAACTATGGCTTTGGGAAGTGTTTAAAAAGTGCAGCTAGTACTGAAGATTTGAGTAGTGTTTTGATGAATTTTAAGGACTGGACAGAATGGTAAAGGTAACCATGCAAATTAACCCTTCAATGGAGCAGGGCCAAAATAACAGAATGAAAAATAATTTGAAAATAAAATTAAAAGGAATTCCATTGCCACAAAATGTGACTACATACATGGTAAAACTAGAATTGGACTCAGAATAAGATGCTATCTCTGGATAACTTTCAGTGCTGCCTGAAAGGGTAGATTCAAATTAAACAGGAAAGTACAGAAATAGTCACAAACTCAAGGACTTTGTAAAGTGAAATGTCTGTAAATTGAAGCATAAAGAGAACTCAGGAGAGGTCTTTAAATGAAAAATTTTACACATACAGAACAATCATGTGAGAGCAACTTGTGTAGCATATTTACAACTTCCAATATTAATTATTACATTTAAAACTCTCATTTATATTCAGGTATTTCTTTTAGTTGTATGAAGTGGGAGAAAATGTATTTACTCTACAAAGGAAAATATACTAAAACTCTTTAACAATATATACCCTCTTCTAGTAAAGGAGTTTCAAGTAATTTTTACCTATGCATTTCTGATCTTTGTGAGCTTTGGATACTAAACTCAAACCTGAAAAATGAATTTTCAGGGGAATTGAACTCATTCCCCGTTAGGCTGACACACCTTTTTCTGCAAAACAGCCGATGGGTTTTTTTTTTGTTTGTTTTTTTTTTTTTTTGTTTTTTTGGTTTTTTTTTAAATTTAACAATATTTTTATTGCTAAAATTATTTTTTGAACTCTAATTCTCAGTAGGCCATGTAATTTATTACGTGTAGCAGATTGAACACTGTGCTTCAAGAAATTACTTGTAGCTTAAGTATCCAATATGACTTGATTTGATTCCCAAACAAAAAGGAAAAATTATGGTAATCCTTTCCTCCCTTCTTGCTGTGCCACTCAAATGACAATTTAAAGTCAAGTCTTTATTATTCCAGTCACTTAATTCCCAATAGAAGTTAAAGAATGCAATGGAAATCGGAAGTTTAGGAGCAAACTTGTTTCTTTGAATTAGACACATATCTAGACCACTTAAGTTGGATTTCCTCGATCTTATGCCAGCTGCCATTAGGAAACAGATAAAGAGAATAGGCCAAGCACTTAGCACAGCTTAAAAAGCCAAATAAAATTGTAAGTGAAAAGGAAATGGAGCTGCTATAAAACACTATTAAGAAAAAGTAATTTGGCAGCCCCAAGGGCCAAATTTCCACCAAGAAACACACTCCTAGAAACAAAACCAGAAACTGCAGACAAACAAAATGAAGGAAAACCCAAGCCCCTCAACTTCCCACAGATGGCAAGGTAGCCATTTTATCAAAATGCACTCTTTCTACAAACTGCAAGCACCACAAAGTAAGAAGGCCATAAAATCGCAGCAGCCTAATATTTACGCAGTTTACGGTTATAAATAACCTTAGCAAGATTGTTTGTTTCATTCAGTATTGTAGCAATGTAATCAGTAAACAGGAGAAAACTTACACAGATTTATTCACACTAAGGAGACAAAGGGCAGTCCAGTACTAGGTGTCTAATACAGATTTTTCAGAAGAATATGATATGACTTCAAATGTATTTTTATGTGGCATTACATAACATATCTATTATTCAGGAAAAAACTAAGGCAATTATAAAAGGATGTTTCCTGATATAGATATATTTTAAAGATGAAGGAACTGAAAGATTATGTAAAAGCTAAAGGCACACTTATTAAGAAGTTAAAAGTTCATTTATGTTAAGTGCATTATAAGCAGGCAAACATGCTGAAAAATTGAACAAAAGATCTTTAAAAAACCTCACCATGTTGCAATCTTAGGGCATGAGGAGAAAATCTTCAATCATATTCCATCTGCTTTTGCGCTGTCTCACCTAAGGTAAGAGATTTAGTCACCTTTACAGACTGTATTCAAAATGGCCTACCAAGAAATGACCACAGAATCACCCAGTACTATCATATTTTGTCCTTGACATTTTCAAGTCAAGACCATTATCCTTGACTTTCCCTAGTCTAAAGAAAGTTAAGTAGCGATGTATTTCTACTTGGTATATTTTTATCACATCCAATAAGGAATTTTATCTCCTTGCCCTAAATTGTTCTATTCATAACCCTTCTGGAGTAGATTTCTTTCCCTGAGAATGAAGACAGCTTGGTAGGCTGAGAAATTGGCAGGACAGAAACTGAATGTTAGCACCAATAATTATAATTGAAAGGTGTTACTTCGATGACAGTTTTCCACTTTCAAGGAGGAAAAATCAATCCTGTGACCAGCTGTTTCATCCTGAAGCATGGTCTATGTATTTTCACTTATAGTTGGATACTGGAGCATGAGAACTCCAAGCCAATATCAGTTCTATCAAAAGAAATAGAGATAGTTCCAAAAAGTTTTTGGTAGTGCAGAATATAGGTGGCATGTTTCCAAACAGAATGAAAAACTAAATATTTTCTTGGTAAAAATGTGATTTTTAGTTTTTTATTTTAATTCTTATTGTATGGAACTAACCGTACTACAGTGTCTTTATAGAACACCACCCTAAATTCTATTTTTAAGCATTATTCAAAGGAAAATCCCCTTTAGGGATCTTTCATTTTGGTTTATGTTAAATTTCTTGAATAATTAGAATCAACAACTTTTACTTTGTTTCCTGTTTGCAAGAGCACAATCAACGCTGGAGTGTAGAATTATCACATGGATCCTTTGCTAATCTTCATAGCATACTTTTTGTAGGGTGGTAGCATATAGGCCAAAAGATATTTTGTTCCTTCTGTGGGGTTTACAGCATATGTAATTGCAAATTACAAGATTATAGGTAAACATGCATTTTAAGAAGATCTTGAAGCGCCTTTGGAGAAAAGCATGAACCTTGGGTGTTCATTTAATATTTTAGAACTAGGATTCTGAGACAGAAATGTGTGTTCAGTTTTTATATATTCCCAGTGGGGAGAGAAATATGCATAAATAAATAGAAGGTGGCAAATTACATACATATTTGCATTCATTTAATTGTGTATTTTTATTAGTAATAAAAAAAATTTTTATTTGCTTGTCTAAACAAATAGAATAACATAGATTCACAATAAGAAATTTGAATAAAGCTCAAAAGAAAAAAAGGGATTTTTGTAATAACTTTCCACAGGAATTGTGCTCCTAAGTTTCTTTGACCCAGATTTGCATTCCCTTTAATTGACTGTAAATCTGATATGCTTATTTACCATTGTCTTAGCCCACTTTGCCTTGAGTTTTCATCCTGTACACAAAAAAATTGAACCAATTGTGTTCTTTGTTTACAGTTTTAAAGACAAAGATATTTTTATGCATGGCCCACTAAAGCACTTTCAGATGCTTTAACGAAAGAAAGGAATATGTTGGTTAGTAAATGGTCTGTAACTATTCATAGGTATTTTTGACGGGCTGAAGTACTGTCAATCAGAAGTGACCTCATTTATTTAATGTGACTCAGCTTTCAACTACTTGGTTTGGCTTGTAGGCCTTTATTGAACCTGAAAATGCTGAGTACTTTATGCTTTTGCAATAGATTGACAAATTTTGTAATCCAGCAACATATGGACTGCCAGTGAAGACAAGTGGGAAGGAGAAAAATGAAGTTTGATTTTACCTATATTTTTCCATGCAATATCACTGTTAATTCTAAATGAATAATTAAAATTAAATCTGTGTGTCTCTAAAGCAGGAAGTCACTGGAAGTGACTATCTAGTTTCTTTAGGCCACTTGAAGAAATTTGCCTCAAATTTTTCTTTTCTGTTCAAACTTGCTTGATAAAATAAAAATTCAGGATCTCCAGGCTTTGTTTCATTTGTAAAAAACCTTTCCTGTGTTTTGAATACTAGCTTTATTAATGAAACTTCTACTTATTTCCTGCTTTTTCTTACTAGTGGATACAGGTCCTATTTGTGTGAAAAAAAGATGAATGGAACTGTCCAAGGGCACTGAACTGAGGACTGTAGTAAATTTTGGTCTGTTGCCCAGGACTGGAAATGGATTACCTGAGCAGTGTAGAAAACATTCACAATTAGTACAGTGCATAATGTTTCACTGCAGCAATAAGATCCAGTGCAAATTCAGAAATCTTCTTTAGACTCTTCTTGTTACTTCCAGGGAAGTAACTACTTATCATTTTTTTTTTCTTTTAATATATATGGGGTTTTGTATGGAAAAAAAAATAGCAACTTAGCAACTTAAAATGTCAGATATATAATAATTTCCCTGACTTAAACATGTTCCAGAAATTCCTGTTAATCGATTGCTCAGAGAATGAGAATTGCTCTGGGAAATTTGGACTAATAAGATTTTAGAAAATAAACCTCTGTGCCAGTATTTATTTCTAATAGTTTCATATGGCTCAGAAAGCTGAGACTGTTCTTAATCAACACTGTATTTCAGCAGTTCTTTGTCCAAAATCTGTGTCTGCAACCAGACTTATGGTATCACCTTGGTACCAAGGATTGTTGTTCACATTATGTAACTCTGTCATCCCCAGGATGCCTTCTCTGCTGAAAGTCCTTGTTGATTCCAGTGGGAGTGCAGGAAGGATAGCAGAATAATGTGATATTTGCCTCACCATTTAATGATTTATGTTATGTGGGAGAAAGAATATCCAAATTCTTTTAAACTCAACTTGGTGTTTTGCTTTTTGTCTCTGTTTCTTAACCATAAGACTGTATTTTGCTAAAGATTGGCTGTACTTCACAGATATCAACAAATAAAAATTGTCATACTTGAAATAATATAGAAATATCAACCACATAAATAAGAGGATTGAACGATTAGAGTTTAGTTACTGCATTAACTATATGTTACTATCTGCTTGGAATTTTTTCTTTGTTTTTATCTTTTAATCAGAACATTAGGAAAATTGGACAGTTCTACTCCATGAGTTAACTCAGAATATTACTAGTAGTATTTCAGTTGTGTATTTCATAGAAGCAAAGACCTAAAACAGTTACCACCTGCTCTAAAGCCTTTATCACCATATCTATTCCACTACGCTTTGCCATTAAGAAACTAATTTGATTCTGGACTTCATCCAGTCTAATTTTCCAGTAAGTGGCAAACAGTATGTGTCTTTGAGCTTCAGTGAGAAGTATCTGAATAGGAAGTAATGCAAGTCATCACCAAGACAAACATTGCCAATGCTCTTCATGTGTTCCAAGAGATAAGATGTTGCTGTTCTGCTTTCTGTTTTAGGGACTCTTGTTAGATTTTGAATAAGACAATGATATAATTATATAATTTTAACAAGTTCTTCTTTTTCTGTAGAACTTAGAGGAGGCTTTAACCCCATTGAACAGCATAAATAATCTCCTGATATCTGATTTTTATCAATCCTGATGCTTATTAGAGCCCATTATTCACTCTCCGTTATGTTTATTTGCTTGTTTCTTACAAAGTACACAGAAATGTGGTGCAAAACTTTACAAGCAAATAATTTAAAAAAATTCCATTTCTAAAATCCATGAACAAGAGAGTTGATTTTCTAGTGATAAACTCATGTAAAGAAAAATTTTACCCATAATTAAGACAAAGATAATGGATCAACTTCACTCTTCTCTGTTAAGAAGATAATATTCAATACTAAGCCTGTATTTCACAAGCCTCTTTAATGGCAGTTCTTGGTCTCTGGATAAGAATATCTTCCTACACAATAAAACAAAGAACTAACACAGTAGTCTACAACAGCCATCTTACAATATGACGCTATAGTCTGCAGTTAAACAGCTCCATAATGTGCACAAGATTTTTTTTCTGATTTCAGCATCTAGTATCCACAAAAATAAAATGTGGACTTAAGCACCTGTAGTTTAGATATTCATGAAAATTTTACTCTCTTCTTTGTACACTGAGGAAATGCTCAGTTACTTAAGCTTCAAAGTAATTTCTCTCATGCCAAATTTAGGCACATACAGAAATCTTAGTATGTTTGAGCCCCAAGTAAGCTGTCTGCTTTACAAATGTTTTGAGGACACTTTGGTTAATTTCAGGAAGATATAGACACAATACACTTTGAAAAATCCCTATGCCCCATCATTATATATTGCGCCCCATCACTGTTCCAAACAGGAACAGCATGTAAACTATGATTATTGAAGAAAAAACGTTATAAAACAGCTTGTTCTTTCTCTAGTTGACTGGGAGAAGAGACCAATTCCTACTGGCTACACCCTCCTTTCAGGCAGTTGTGGAGAGATAAGGTTTCCCTTGAGCCTTATTTTCTCCATTTTAAATAACTTCAACTCCCTCAGCGACTTCTCAGAGGATTTACCCTCTAGATACTACATCAGCTTTGTTACCCTTCACTGGACATGCTCCAGCCCCTCAATGCTGTTCTTGAATTGAGGTGCCAAAAATTAGGCACAGTACTGGAGGTGTGGCGTCAGCAGTGCTGAGTACACAGGGACAATCACTTCCCTGGTGCTGCTGTCCAGGATAATGTAAACCAGGTTACCATTGGCCTTTTTGGCCACCTGGGCACACATTGGCTCATGTTCAGCCAGCTGTTGACCAGCTCCTCCAGGTCTTCTTCCACTGGGCAGATTTCCAAGCACTCTTCCCCAGCCTAAGGCACTGCCTGGGGTTGCTGCAACACCAGAACGCTTAACATGGTTGAACCTCAGGCCACTGGTCTTAACCTATTGATTCAGCCAGTCCAGATCCGTCTGCAGACCCTTCCTAACATCCAGCAGATCAACACTCCCCCACAACTTGGTGTCACTGCAAATTCACATTTTTCTGCTGTCAGAAAATAATTTCTTTAATTCGTAACTGTCACCTAGGTAATCTTGAAAATTTACTGTAGAAAAATCACATCTAAACATGAATTACTCTTGAAACCTTAATCTCATTCATGAACATGCAGAAATAGTGTTTTATAATATTGCAACATCTGAAAAAAAGTGCATCTCAACTACTGTGAAGGATGGTCTGAAGCAACCTCTTTGACTTTGCATTGTGATGGAGTTAAATTGCATATGAATGTTGTTTTCTGCCTTTTCAGGTATGCTGGTGCCACTCTTTAGTTCATTCTCTTGGAGATTGCTCCCCTATGGCTTTTGCTGGATGACATGCGTCTACAATCACTTTCTAAACTATTTCAAAGAAATAATGTTTTGTAGAAAAGATCACCTCTGGGACTGTTTAAATTAGTCCGTTTTGTCCCAAATAAAGCAATCGCTTGGAAATTCTCAACAAGATAGAAATTTTTTGAGAAGGTGGCAGTTATAGACAACTGAGAAAGCAAAGACAATGATAATAATTTCTCTGATACCATTTCAACTAAAAGTCCACATGTGTCTCCAGCTTTGAACTCTTAAAAATGCATAAATAAGTTGGCCTATTTATAAGATTTTTGATTTCTCTCTCTTTGAGAATTCTAGAAACTAATAGATGCAGTTAGCAAAGACAGATGTTCTGAGTGGACTTTGAAATGTCTTTAAAACAAAGATAAGAAAAGTATCTGGACCTACTGTCCCTAATAGATATAGAAAATAACTTGTGGGAAGCACCTCCAGTCTCAATTGGAGAACTAATTATTTCACAGACAGTATTAGGAGGAAACAAAGCATTTTTGTGGAATTTAATAGAGGACATTTAATAAAAAAAATCTCTGCGTGAGGACTCAAACTTTATGGATAAAGTGAGAATTGGTAAAAATCAAATTGAGAGAGATATTCTCACCTCTAACTAACTAACTAACAAAATTACAATAAAAAGAAGCAAGGAGCAGCTATCTAAAGAGTACTCAAAACTTAATGATGTTCTGCTTAGGCCTCAGTGCAAATGATGATATTGATCATGGCAGCAAATGTGCAGTGACAAACAGGAAAAATGAAATTACAAGGTGGAAAAACCATGGAAGCAGAAGTCAGAAAATTAACTTCTGAAATCATAGTAAATTTTACACTCTTGACTCACAATATTGTAAGAAATGCAGTACATGAAATCTAGTTTGCAAACATTTTAACCAGTCACACAGAGAGGAAAGGGGACATGTTGTATATCTATTCAAGAGCTGAGATGGAGGAAAAACAGCAGAAGTATCAAAGGAAAACAGATTATATATTACAATAACTTTTCCAAGGCTAATAAATACTGGTGTCCCCTGTACATCAGGAAATTTTTTGACTCACAAATTTTGTGAGTTAAAGTAACAAGCTACAGAAGTATTACTGTTTCTATGTCCTATTTTTTTTCTCTTTCCTAAAGACCTGCTTCTGTTGTCTGTCAGTGAAGAGCACATGATCTGGGCAGACTTTAGTGGATACTTTCTACAAGTCTTCTTTTGTTCTGTTGGAAAGTAAGAAAAGGTATTTATCAAAGCTACATTTGAATAGATTAACCATCTATTTTTCCCTGTGAGATGGCAGATTTCCTGGTTAGAGGATCTAATTTACTTGGATTTCATAGCTCTTATAGTATTGTAAAGTAAATTGAGGTGTTAAGGAAAAAGTGAAGGGAAAGAGCCATGGATAAAATTCAGCTCATCTTGTGCAGGAGCATCTCATGCAGGGATAGAAGAGTTCACCGAGGATGGGTCTGGAAGGTCACTTTATTTGATATGCCCACTAACAAGCTTGGCACATACATAGGAGTGGGTCAGTGAAATTTGATGACAGTGAGGTAGGAAGTTTTATTGCTAGAGAGGAAGATTGGAATATACTACAAGTAGCCTGACCCTGAGAACTGGAGCCACAGCTCTAGGAAGGAATGTAATAATGCAGAAAGTAAGGCTGCTCATCTGGAAGCTAACATGAACTTATGCTCTGAACTGCAAGTTCATCAGTTGGGAATGACAGAGGATAAAGACATAGGTGCATCCATCAATCACTACCAGCTGCAGAAGGCAACTAAGGATTTTGGAAGACTTCAATCAGTAAAAAAAGAATTCCACTAGTAACAGGTAAATATTAGTTAGCATCACCCTGCCAGGCATTAGTAAGATTCCAGGCATTATTCCACTGCCTGGAAACAGGGCTTTCAGTTCTCATCACCTATACTCAAGAGAGATGAGCATAAAATGAAGCACACATGTAAAAGATGTCCCAAAATATTCAGAGGAATGGAGAAACTATTTCAAAAGAAGAGAGTAGAAGTAAATTTTTGGATATGATAATTCTTGGTATAAATATTAAGTTGAAGTAATTGTGAAGAGAGAAATCAATTAACACAAGGAAAATGTAAATCAGAAGTGAATTCTTTAAATAGGAAATTATTCCTTACTGTCATCCATAGTGCTAAATTCTAGATTTAATTTTCAACATCAACAAAAGAAAAAAACCACTCTGGGTACTGACAGGTAGAATTTAATATTTGATTAAGAAAATTTTAGGAGTCAGTTACTTGTGATGTCAAGAGCCTTCAGTCAGTTACTCTAGGAGGCAGCTCCACAGTTGTATTTCTACGTCAGCAGGTATGTTGGAGCTACAATAAACAAACATATGAAGAGAGATTAGAATAGGACAATATTAACATCTGGAAACTTCAAACACTTTAATAGAACCTGATTAAATCTTTCACGGTAATAATTGTCATTCCTTGGCTTGAGTGGCTCAAATTGAACTGTTCCGTCCAAATGTATTGAAAACATAGATAGTCTCTTACTGGGTCATGGTAAGAATATGGAACAGAAAGCAGTGAATGACCCTTCTCTGCTGATTTGCAGTGTGACAAGCCTAGAGAGCAAGAAGTTAACTTGCACCAGGAATGTATTTTTGTTCACATTCAAATAATACAATAAATTTCAAGTCCTTTTCCCACAAGAACTGTGAAATGACACAGACATGGTCCCAAGAGCCCTAAACATATTTTCCTAGGATGAGAAAATTAATAAAAAAACCCTGTGTATAAATCCTGACCAGCGAAAATGTGCATAACCATGTTGTATAAATTATTTCCTAGAAATAAGTCCTACTGATATAAGCACAGTGCGATAAAATATAATTTAACTGATGAATAAGTACTGTATACTACCAGTACTGTATACTACCAGTGATTTCAGTACTAAACTTTCTCTTTGCCTCAAACTACCAAGGTCATGCAATTAAAAAGGGACAGACTCAGCTGAAATGCCATATTAATACTTAGAGCATTTTAATAGTCTGTAAATCTGTTTTCTTGTTTGAATCAGACCTTTAAACAAGGACGTTATTGTTGTTTATTCCAAGGAACTGAGAAGAATGTCAGAATTGTTACCTATTCACGAGGCTTTAGCAGAATAATTTGAGCAATATTATTAGCAAATGAATTTACATTCACAAGTATTTTGCATTGACTTATTTGTATTTCATTAAGGTTAGCAGTAAATGTGAGTCAGAAAGCAAATTTTTGACTCAAGGAAGATAATTACCACCACAGCTTAGCATCAATTGACTGACTCACACTGACTGAAGGACTTTTATTTTCCAAAGTACTGGTGCAAGCTTCTTCACCTCAATCACAAGGCCTGTATATTTGTACAAGTTCTCTGGAACAGAGCTGCCTTTGAAGATTTCTCGTATCATTGCAGAGGGGATCCAGCATTTTAAAGCATTACATTACTAAACATTTCAGGGAAATTTTAGACATGTTTAAAAGTTGAAATAATGCTTCCCAAAATTTCATAAAAATCATGGTTCCTAATTTTCTATTGAAAATGAGAGGAAAAGAGAGCCAGCGTAGGACCAGATTCTTTTGAGACCATGTGACTCAAGAATCCATATCTCAATTTTTAAAGCAACTTAAATTTCATAGCTCATTTTAAATGTACAGACAAATTACATGTTTATGAACTTAGGGAGGCTAAAAGGGGTTATTTATTTATTTATTTATTTGTTTGTTTTTATTCCAAATTAGTTAAAGGTTTCCAAATCAGGATAGTGTTCCAGGCTTTTTCTCCAAGTCCTCTTCTTAGTGATATTTTTTGGTTTTCATTACCAAAGCAGTAATGCATAACTCTTTCAAAGACCAACGACTAGATCTTAGGTGTTTCCTTCTTTCACCTAAACCACTCAGACACACACCTACAGATCTCCTGTACTGTTTTCTTTGGGACACTTTGGATGCTTAAAGGTTAGAGCTGAAGACTACTGCTGATGAAAGTTTCCGTATAAGGAGTGGTCAAACTGTACAGACCTCTGCTCCTGGGCAAAGTAAAGTGTCCTCGGTAAAATCTGACATATAGAAGACTGAGCTGCTTGAAAGGTACCAGAGTTGACATTCCAAAGACATTAGCATGTTTGAGAATGCTAACTCCTCGTCTTAAAATGTCAGTAAGGTTTCAACCTCTAGAGACCTCATCTTTGCTGCTGTTGACAATTTGAATGAAAGTCAGCAATACACACAGTAAAGACTCTAGATATATAGGAAGGTAAATCAGATTCCCTTTGACCTTTCTGAAGCTACTGACAAAATACCTTCTTTTTTTTCTATTGAAATCAGTGAATATTTTTGGCTTTGATTGTAGCAGGAACATGATTGAGCCCAAAGGTGCTAATTAGTGCTTATTGGGATAATAGTTTTGATGTGGACACAAAAGCAGCCTTTCTGCTTTGCAATGTTAATGAATATGAAAAACAAGAAGAATGCAATAGGGATAAAATCCCAAATAATGTCACTCAGAATGAGACTGTTGTGAATGCAGTATTTCAATTTTATTTCTCTTTCTGATTTGCAACAACTGTATTCTGAACTTTGTTTAAGTGTGCTAGCAAAGGGCTACAATATACTCATCCTTTCTACAGACAGCTGTGATATCTTCTCTCCTGAGAAATGGTGACAAAAAACATTATGCCATATGAATTTGAGAGTTAATGAAGAAAACTCACTTGGGCTTCCTTAAATACAACCAAAACCCCTACATCTGCAGTATCATGTGCCAGATATCAACTGAAACTGTAGTTTTAACACCAGACTATAGGAAATGTGGCAGTATAAAAATATTTTCTATTTTAATTTTAGTGCCAGCATCTTTCAGTGCCTGTCCAGATTTGTGTGTTGTTCAACTCACAATCTCACTTCAGCTGCTCCATGACAGTCTATTCTCCTTCTCAATTTCTTCTCTTTTCTGGGCCAGTATCACACTGGCACAAAGTAAATATAATGGGAAGGGAGAAAACAGTGTTTATGTTCCCATTTATTTTCCTGTAGTTATTAATACTGCTGTGACACAGAATAATAGATAGGTATGTGACCCACTGGGACCTAAAGGTGTCCATTTTTAGTCCTGTTTAAGACAGACAAGCCTGTATTTCATGTGATTGAAGGCTAATAACATACCAGGTTCAGGCTTAAAGAGAGTTTTCTCATCAAAATCACATTAGGGATAAAGTACGAAGAAAGCAAATGCAGAATGATGGAGAAACAGAAAATCATTAATAATTATGTGCTTAGCATTTTTTCCTGCAGAGTGCTGGATAGTACCCATAGGAAACTTCAGAGATGAGTCGAGAGAGTCTGTATTAATTTCTATCACCATCCAGGGACCCAGCCAGGTGTGGAGCATGAGGCAGTCCTGCTGAGACAGTGGTTTTCTATATGCCTACAGAGAGATTAAATTGGTATATCTATTCCAGCTATTGGCAACACAAAAAAAAAAAAAAAAAAAAAAAAAAAGAAAGAGTATTTTTTATTGACTGTTAGCTTTCACAGTTGTATTTTTAACAGAGGGATCTCATGTTCTTGATGATATGCAGGACTACATTCAAGACTAAGTTATGCCTTTGTAACACCACTGAATTCAAACAGTATCTCAGGACTGAGTCTAGACCAACATGTCTTTATCAAACACAGTCTCACTGAGAGCTCTATTCCTAAATGGATTTTTTAGTTAGCAAAGTGAAATAAATGTCCAGTAAATTTCTCAGAAAGTTATTCCCTTTGAAGAGTAAAATAAATATTTATAACAGATTAAACAATCAGCCCTAGCAAGCAAAACAGCAGGTATAATCAGAGATGTGACAAAGTAGATAAAACCATCTATTTGGTGTTATTATTCTTAAAACAGTCTGTGCCAGTCAATGTATCAATGTGATGTCCTGTTATCTCAACCACTTGGTACTGTACCTCTGCTACTACTATTTTGCCCTCAGCCATTTGCTTATACAAAATACAACTGAACTGACTAGGAGAGAGCTGAACTATAATTAGCAAGTTTAATTTAGAAATATGGAAAGCTGTGAGAGTAGCCAGGTCTCCACCTTTTTTTTTTACAGTACAGTGATAAGAGCTCTTCCTGAGAGCCTTAGTTGATATAACACTGAAAAATATACACCTTTGTGCTGTCTGCTTTAGGAATGGCATTATTTCTAGTTATTTGTGGTTTTTAAAATGTTTATATCAAGTTTAAGAACTGGCCATTATTTAATTCCTACCACTTATTCCTTTTATTATTTCAGTGATGGCTATTAAAATCCATGATTGAGAAGGTTCTAGGCAAGCAAATGTTATCAGAAAGACTGTCCGGTGCTGCTTGAATTTTCATTTAGAATCACTTAGTATCCTCTAATGCTGCATACTGCCTTTTGCTCTCTTGGTGCCTTATTCTGCCACTGAAGATCTAAGGATTAAGAAATGCATCTCTGTGATAGTGGTCACAAGAGTTTTTAGGTAGATGGAAGAGACAGGGATCTTGATTTCATTATCAGAAGGCTTGATTTATTATATTATGATATATATATAACATTATAACTATACTACATAGAAACTGAAAGGAAAGGAGCTTCTTCAGAAGCTGGCTAAACTAAGAATAGAATAGAAAGAATAATAACAAAGGTCTGTCTCTTGGCAGATAGCAAGAGCAGCCTTGCTGTGAATGGTCAGTAGATCCAAACATCCACAGGGGATCAATCACGGATCCAACTGTTGCATTCCACAGCAGCAGATAACCATTGTTTACATTTGCTGCTGAAACCGCTCAGCTCCAGCAGGAAAAATCCTAAGAAAGGATTTTTCACAGAAGGTGTCTGCGACACACCTCCTATTAGTACTACTGGAACCTGCATGTTTAACTCTTTCCAGGAATCAAGACAAGAAAAAAAAAAAAAACCTAACAAATCTCTGTTCCTAAAATACCAACACTCCAAATATGAATTAAATTTTGAGGCTTGTGGAAAAACATGCAAATCATCAAGCAAAACACCTGGTTTAATACTGGAGGAACCTGGGTTGCAAATTTCTTATTGATATTAGAGGAACAGGGGGCCCAGACTTGCATAAAATATTTAAAGCCTTCCAGTAAAATCCTTGAGTTAAGGGACTAATCCCTCTGATAAGGAAAATATAAAGTCTGCGTTTGTTTGGTAAGGACTGGATCCAGACTCTTCTCTAAAATTTGAATAGTTCCATTAACACAACATACAAATGATATCAGGAATAAATCTGAGCATCTTTCTGGTGTGAAAAAAGAAAATATAAAGAACAGGTAGGTAACAGTTAAATATCAATAAATGATATTTCAAACCAAAGAAAAGGATGCCCTGCAAGTCCACAAAAGCAACTCAGTTTGGATCAGTGGCAACTTCTAAGAATATTGTTTTAACAGACTACTTATGAACTGGAGACTCTCAGCCAGTTGTACTCAGGGATTCCAAGGTGCTGTGATTCAAAAAGCCTTCTTATACTCTCAGGATTCGAATCCACATGTGAAAGCCAAACATAAGATGAGCACAAATAGTTCAAGTTGACAATTCTGCTTGTAGAATTCTGCAAGAATGATGTATCTTTTTGCCCTACTTCTGCCAAGACATGCTACCTGCTGCAGAGGGTAGAGCAGAGCATGAATACTCTCCAGGTAACAAAAATCTACCTCAGATAAGAAAATTCTTCTTTTACAACTGGTCCACATGGAGAATCCTAATGAATTCAACTGAGCTGCCTATGTGAATAACTCTGAGCGTTGCCAGTGAAGGCTGAGCCACTTAAGATTTTCATTTGCCACATGCCTGATCAATAGCCACTAGCTTACCTTGGTCATCTGGTTAATTAAAGAAATTAAGCATGTTAGTTTTGCTAGCATAAACAGGCTGTCGGGGAAAAAATGCAGTGTGTTAAGACTGGAAAACTGCAGACACCGTTTCTTTTGGAGTCAGCTAAGAATATTTTTCTCTGAGATTTCCATCTAGTCTCATGTCCTTCCGTCCTTCCTTCCTTCCTTCCTTCCTTCCTTCCTTCCTTCCTTCCGCCACTTCCGCCACTTCCGCCACTTCCTTCCGCCACTTCCTTCCGCCACTTCCTTCCGCCACTTCCTTCCTTCCGCCACTTCCTTCCGCCACTTCCTTCCACCACTTCCTTCCTTCCGCCACTTCCTTCCGCCACTTCCTTCCGCCACTTCCTTCCTTCCGCCACTTCCTTCCACCACTTCCTTCTGCCACTCCCTTCCTTCCTTTGCCTTTATTTTCTTCTGTTGAAATTCACGTCTTCTTGATGAAAAAAGTATTTAAAAAGAAGAAATATCAGGATGATTTCTTATTTTCTGTGTTAAGTTGTACTTTTACTCAGTACAGAGCTCACTTACATTAAGGTAAATGGATCTTTTGTATTTTAAAGGCATTTTTATCAATGCATTAAGCACAGACTGTATATTTGGTGCTGTTAACTGGATTCTGTCACTGAAGCAAAGAGAAAAGTCATGTACTTAAATTACTTCTATACTCATCCTTTCTACAGACAGCTGTGATATCATCAGTTCACAAGTTTATAATCTGACATGACTATTCAGTGAAGTGCTCTGCCCATTTATAAATTAATGTATTTTTAAGCTGATGCAACAGATGTGCCACCATACCAAAGGGTAGCAGAACAACCATTTCACACCTTTCTGTACTTTAATTTTTTCTCATTTGCATTTATTTTTAAGAAAATTATTTTACCAATGTCAAATCAGCATGAGAATACTGTTTCTCATGAAAATAAGGTTTCTTCATTGCTAATAAAACAATAATAAAGTTTGGGGTTTTTTTAAAAATCATGATTTTCACTGTTATAATGGCAAATCTGGGATTTTAAAGTAATTTTATTGCATATTAATTTAAATTTCAAAAGAGAAATTTAAACTATCTTTTCCCTCATAAAGAAACTTTTGTGAAATCAATAAAATTAACCTGAAATTATATGTTTGTCTATAAAGAGAAAAAGACAGTTTCTAAATAAAATTGTGACAATGACAAGCTGGTGCCTAAAAAAGATGGTTAAAATTGGAATTTCTGCTAATATAGACTTCTAAGATATATCCAATAAATCAGTTTCTAGCATTTTCTCTCCCTTCTTGAAAAAGTTGCCTGAAACAGATTCAAGAACACAAATTTAAGACTTCTAAGTTGAGCTAGATGAAACCTGCTTAAATGTTTGTTACATTTCTTTCCCAGATTATATTGTTAAAATCTTTCCATGTCTTTGTCAGGTCTTACATGGCAAAGCTGTTTTACTTCCAAGTTGCTCTAAGGAGCTAGGTTTCCTTTCAATCACTTTGTAAAGTAAAAATGCCAGTTGTTTGAGCCAAATTTACTCTGTGGAGCACAAATTGAAAGAAAACATTTGCTTCTTCAGTTCCACCTGCTGCTACTGCTGGCAGCCGGGGCACATAATCCATTTCCCAAAATGATCAAGTTTGAAACCAGCTCATTTTTTCACCTACACTATTCCTACTGGAAAGCTGCTCTAACATGTTTCTCGGAGGGCTGAAACCCCCTAATATTCATCATAAATACTTTCATGGACAGTTTGCCATTGTTCATTTTGACAACATTATCTTCTGCCCAAATATCTGGTCTGTTTTAACACAGTCCATCCCCTTGTATTCATTCGATAGCAAAAGACCTTGCCATTTGCCTGCTTTAAATCTAATCTTTTTTTCTGAGGATACTGTTTCTCAAAATCCTTGTCCTTCTCTATGCTATTCCAGTCTCTTTTATCCAGCTTTTCAATATATTTTACTCTCTTTATCACAGGTTATTAAATAGTACCTAACTAAATTCAGAGGTGTGTCCGGTTTGTACACTTTATAATCAGAAGTATCCTAACATTAATTAATTCTCAGGAAATGCAGTAGAGTAGGTGTCCACCTGGAATCTCTGATGGACATATAGGCAACTCCACAGCAGAAGTGCTTGACCACTTTTCTGTGCAAAAATTATAGACAAGAAAAATTTCTTATTCCCCAAAGCTCAATCCTTTTAGAATGATTTATTTGATGAAGGGTAGTTTATCCAGTTGGGAAATCACTTGCGGTTTTGCTCAGGATTGTCAGGAAAGAATAAAGCTTTTAAGGTCATCCATCTTATGCACAGAGCCCCCATATATCTGATGAGTGAGTTTTATCAAGATACTGGAGAAATATTTTGTGTTTGGATATCCCCTTCATAATCTCAAAATAATTGAAAGATTTAAGGCAGGATCTACACATAGTATTTCTTAGTTTAATGCCTTCTTTTGATATCATATGTCAATAAAAGCTGACATTTTATTTCCATGCTCTTGCATACTCTTTTGATGTATTGAAGGAGTCAGTCTTACATATGTTTTTTGCTAAACTGAATATAGCCCTGGGTGATACTTGAATGCAGAGTCATCAGTGAAGTCATAATAGAAGTATGAGCTTCCATTTGCTTTGGATAAGAGATGCAGGGAAAACATGCTGTGAAGGCTTATTAGAAGACCATCAAGGAGAAAGTGAGAAAAATTTCAGGAGCAACCTGACAGCTCATTCCCTGACTGGGAATGGAAGTTTTGTATTCTTATGCAGAGCTCGTAAAGAAGAAAATATAAAAGGAATTGAGCCCATTAGTTCGGGCTGTGGTTTTGATAATAAATATCATTTTTAAATATGATATTGTATATCATATGGTCAGTTCAGATTTTTGCAAACAACCATTTTGTTTGTAGAACACTACTATTTTCTATCAAACTGGCACTAAATTTCATGGCCTATGAAAAATGATGCAATTTCATCTTTTCCAAATGATTTGAAGAAATTTAAGATTATTCCTCTTGGGATTTAGGGGATTGCTTGTTTATTTGGGAAGAGAACTTTTTGTCTTCAGCCTCAGCATTTGACTAACATGGTCTGAAAAGGAAATCAAGATGATGATATAGATTCCAGTGAGAAAATGACAAGGTTTTTAACCACCTCTGTTTTTTGATTAAGATTTTAGGATTGAAAGGTTGATTAGGAAAACTGTATGTGTTAATGAGAGTTACAGGGAATCCTTTAGGATAAAGACTTTTTCTACTTTAAATGTTGATGATGGAAGCAAAAGATAGAATTGCAATGCTGGATCTTAATAATGTGGGTACCATGTCACATCATTATTTCAGCTGTATTTTTGGTTTTTTTAGTGTTGGTAAATTAGAGACTCCAGTAGTTTCTAAACAGGCATTTTATGACAAACCATTGGATTTATCATAAAATGGTACAACTAGTTTTGTATCATTTTGGAAAAACTTAAACAGATCTTTTTTCTTCTTTACAAATATTTAGGTTCTACAAGATGATAATCCCCTGAAACTACGTCCTGTTCATGTCTGCATTGAAACCAATGATGTTCTGACGTGCTTGTTGCAGTTTAGAATTTGTAAATAATGTGGAAGCCACTAGAAACTTTCACTTAACAAGGCCTTCTTTTCCCCCAATTAAATATTTTTCTATTCTAAGTCAGAACAATAAAAGATGCAGAGTCAAGATTGCTTGAAAAGATACAAAGAGACAATCAGGTATCTCACATCTAAATGATAGAATAACTGATATTTCAGAACAGAGGACAGAGATTTCACCCTTACTCCCCTCCTTTTAATTTTATCCCACAGATGACAAAATTGCCCAAGAAATGTCACTGCACAATGAGAAAAGGCCAAAACTTTGAGTAATTTTTTAAAAAAATATTGCTCAGTATTTGCCAAGAAGAACATGAGTTAGGGTGAATGGTTCAAATTGCCTGTGATTTAAGATCAACCATACAATTGTAATAAGAGAACAGAAGAAGACAAGAGAAAGGAAGGGAAAGGGAAACGGGAAGGGGAAGGGAAAGGGAAAGGGGAAGGGGAAGGGCAACGGGAACAGGAAGGTGGAAGGGGAATGGGAAGGGGAAGGGGAAGGGAAATATGTTTTTAACAGATTGAAAACTGTGAAGTGAAAATTAAGTTATGTAGTTCTTGATTAACCTTTTGGCATGAAGAGAGAATTTTTCTGTATGCAAAATGGCCAAGCTCGTAATACTGAGTGCAAAAGCAGTCACAGGAATAAGAAATGATTTACAGCTCATAGCATAAAAAACTGCTATGAATGAGTGAATGATGAGAGAAATGCTCAAACTCTGAGAAAGCTTTGCTTGCTGCTGTGTGGGATTATAGAATTTTTAATCACACCTATATTGGATAATGTTCTTGAGACTAATCATAATTCAACATTGTCAGCAAATCCAGTCACATTTGGAAAGAGTAAAACTCCAACATGAAGTGTGAACAATGTGGTAAATGCCAAATGAGCATTGACAGAAATGCATTGGCATTTGGAAATACACAGTGTTGAAAGAGACCGTGACAGAGAGAAAAAACAATTTTTTTTTTCAGGGGAATGTCATTCTCATGGTCTTATGACAATTCTTTGAATGATATTTTGTCACTAATTTGGGTGGATAACTTTTTTCAGAAATATGATGTAGAGTTGTCTGTACTTGAAAAGATGGATGGACAAAAAGATGGGTCTCATGACAGAAATATCAACTGTCTGATGTTAGAACCCCACACGGGGAAGTAACAGGTGTTAAAAACAGACTTATAATTCACTTAACATTTCATTATATATTTGTTTTTTAATTTTGTTCACGAAAACATGGAACTATATTCACACACTAAGTGAAACTATTTGAAAAGTTTAATGCATGTTGTTAAATTAAGTCACTGCTTGGGAAACCATGGCAAGTGTCTGGTAAATGCTGAGAAAAACATATAAATACCTCAAAACAAAATATATATTTGTGCTCATTTGCTAAAAAATAAAAATAATGAAAGAGCTAAAAGCTAAGACTAGAAGGTCTGCATGAATGTCAAAGATATTAAAGATTTCATTTTGACCCTTTGGTCTGCATCAAATGGGCCTACTGAGCTCATTACAAGATAAAGAATTAGCTCCTCTTAACTCATAGTGGAATTTTGACCTTAAAGTAACTTTTGAAAGCTTTATTCTCCTTTGCCTGTAGGGAAAAAATATTGGAAGGAAATGCTATGCTTAATATTGTCAGGCAGTTCTATCATGACAGGATAAAGTTTTGAGACGTCAGAGTCGCATATTTGTGAATTTTAATTTTTATTGGTTGATGCGTGAGTAGATCAGTGCTCGAGTTTCTAAATGTTTCAGAGTTTGAACAAGAGATACTGTTTCCAGTGGTCTGAGAACCACCTACATTTGATGAAAAACATAAGGAAAAATGTGGGGAAGAAAGAAGCACTGCAGAGGATTAGTCATTTACATGAATTATAATGACATTTTCTTTGATGCTCCAAAATATATCCATGGTTTGAATACAGAAGGGCCACTTAACTGTTTTCCCTTATTGGTTTACTTTAGATCTTGCCTTTGTTTTCATATAGACCCCCATATCAGAAGCTCTTGCCCAGCACATAGGACCTTTATAGGGATGTATTTTTCAGGTTTTTTATTCCAAAAAATCTCCTTTCTACAAATTGGAACCAGAGCCTCTACATCCCTACTGCTAATCATATTCAGGTTTAGCAATTATTCCAAACAGTATGACTAAATATTATACAGTTAAGATTTCTTTTCCTATGAATCTGTTTGCTGCTGCATACCTATTTCACAACTAAATATTGTTATAGGAGTGAATTATATTAATATGCATGGAGCTGTCAAAGTAGATATATTAGGATAATAATAGGATAACCTTTACAAATGATTTTTTCTTCTTTAAGAGCTTGCCAATTGCCATTCTACTAATTGCTGACCATTCTGTAATGCCTTTTTTCTTCTGCCTGTCATAATTTTGATCTTATCATCATAATGATCATTCTAACATTTTAAACTATGAAATAGGATTACCAAGAAATAATGTGAACCAACACCTATATAGTAACAATCCTCATGTGATCTTGTGTTAGAATAACATCTGTAGGACTGCACACTTCATTAGATTCACTTTTTAAAATAGTTTTTACTTTTCTGACATCTGAAGTAGGAAGATTTTATAGAAAAGGCCACAGCATGTTCGCCTTTAAAAACTCTAGATACCTATCTTCTTATCAAGGACATTGAACATCTTTTTAACTCTGAACCTATTTCTTTATCTATAAATAAATATTGACTATTATTCCATCTAAAGCCTCTCTATTTCTTAAAAGAACAAAAAACAATACATAGAAGCTCAGTGATGCATCTTGTAAATATTTTAACTCCAGATGGATAAGAAGTACATTTTTTTAAAATTTACTTCTTAGTCTATGCACTAACTTTAATCTCCAGAAGGCACTTTCAGATATTGTCACATATAATTTTCAGTGAAATATAATCACTTTTTCCAGCATGGACTTTTTCCAGTACAGACTCATCTAAAGTAGAGATGAGAATAGCAGCAGACTAGAGGCAGGTGACAAAAGAGTACTCTGTCCATACAAGATATCCTGTTTCAAACACAAAAGCATTGCCTGCATAGAGCACAATGCCCAGCCACCACAGTCTTTGTGGTGTCAAGTTATACTTTCATGCTTGGCAGAGTTTTCCAGTGCAGATGCATAGTGGTTGTGCTTTATAGCATCTGTTTTCTCCAGTTCTTGATTTTAGTTATGCATTTGAGGCAGAAGGGTTATAAGGTTTTCAAAAGCTGTAATCTTCTACTGTATACTGCCAGTGAGAGTACCATGACTATGACAACCTTCCAATGCAAGATTTATTTATGCTTTATTATTCCTAAATTGCTTTTTCTTTCTGACAATCAAGTTTTAAATCAGTGTGTTTCTTATAGTGATGGAATGTGCTGCAAGCATGCAAGCTACAAGTCTAACCGTTTGAGAGTCGAACATCTTCAGTTTACATTTTAAGTAGTAATTCTTTTATCTGTCAGGCCAAAGAAAGACAATATGTGGGATTTATTTGTTTTTGTGGGGATTTTTTCCCAAGGTGCTGAGCATATGCATCTTCCATTTTTGGTTTCATTCAAATTCTGCATTTCATCAACATTTTTCACCTCTTAAAACATTCAAATGTATTTGAATGCCATTGACCATAAGAAGTAGCAGCACACAGAATCAGGTTAAGTGAAGATCCCAGTGGTTTTCCCTGTTCTCTTAGTATGGATGATAGATTATATGAAAACCAGAAGGAATTCCCTTAGCCATAATGACAACATCACAAAGTTCCACCGGAACATCCTTCAGCGGCACTCCTCAGCAGTCAGACAGACCTAATATTGCAAATTTATTACTCTGGATATAATAATATCAATTTATGTTCCAAACTGATGCATAGGAATTTTATTACTAAAGTTATATTTTAAAGCAAAATAAAACCTATCTCTGTTTATTTTGTGATAAACTCGCCTTTCCAAAGTTCCACTGCAT
This sequence comes from Setophaga petechia, assembly GCA_024362935.1. NCBI lineage: Eukaryota > Metazoa > Chordata > Aves > Passeriformes > Parulidae > Setophaga > Setophaga petechia. The sequence goes on from JANCRA010000008.1 coordinate 23,412,736, forward strand.
CCTGAGACCGAGTGGTTTTTTATAAAGCAATGAGAATTTGGAGATGTGGGGCAGGGGGGCATTCTGAGGTCTCCATTAGAAAGAAAGTGGGTTGAGGCTTTTCTCCTCACAAGAAAGAAGACTCACATGATTCTGCTTTGGTTGATTTTTATGCATTCTGTTAACTTAGTCTGTCTGCATGCCCTTTCTTTTATGCCCTTTCTTTTACTGTTTTTCAATTATTTGGTTTATTTATTCTATTTTTTATCTCTAAAACCATGTTTTTACCTGAACACTTCCAAGTTGCATTCCTGTAATATCCTTTGTCAATTGAGATTTGTGTTTCCAGTACTGGACCTTTTAGTATCACTCTGTGTCTGTGCTCTTCCATATCATGTTTTTCTAGTCATTCAATGTACACAGTGTAAATACTTGTTATTGCTACAAATAAAAGCTAAACTAAAATAAATTTGAACAGTAGTTATCTGATTGCAAGATAAACTGCTATCATGTTTGAACAAATGAAGCCTAGACAGGTCTAGAGAACCTGCTCTTGTCAGACTGAGAAAAAAAGTGTGGTCTATATGAAATAGTAGAAAAATTACATTTTACTGAGCTACAGTTTGCCCACCTGGACTGTTTCTAGACTTTGTCATATTCTCAAAAGATTTACACCGTAGTCTCAATCTTCCTTTTTGTGTTGTGAACCAATTGTACTGGAAAGCAAAGTGACATTAACAGGAAATCTGGATGGTCCACATGCTGTATTTTTAGGACACTTGTTTATTCAGAAGACCTGGAAAGGTAGGTAAACTGTCATTGTATTAATTGCACTTAAAAAACTAGAACAATACTAGCATTGCATCATCCCCTTTTGTAGCCTAAAACCATATCCCATAGACAAATTCACAATTCCATTGATGTGTCTAGAATTTTTTGCAGTCACAGCCATCTTGGTTGGAAGCTGTCCTGGTGGGAATTATATGGCAATGGAAAGTACATGTTTATTTCAGGTATGTGGTGGGGTACAGTGATGTTTTGTTTGGATTGAACCATATTTGATGGGTGAAATACAAGCTTCTCCTCTGTATTTTCCAGTCACTTACTTTGTATTTTCCTTTCCAGCAGTAGAGTCCTTGTGCTTCCTACAGTTCAAGATCACCCAGCACTTCACACAGAGAACAAGTTCTGCTTCTGAGGGCACCTTCTTTCCCCAGAAAGAAGAGAGGCGTGTGAAGTTGAACTTAAGTTTCACACAGAAATCTAGCTCCATAGGAAAAGTTTTCTGTGAAAGACCCACACAATGTAATAAAAATTAAACAAACCTTGTCAGCACAACCAGTCTGGGGGCTAAGGGTAACATCTTTTCTTAGTCCAACCAATGAAAACTGGAAAAATATGAAGTTTTCAGAAGTTCTTTTGAAGGTATAATTTTGTACTACTTTTTCTAGTTACCCATGGAATGTCACCTAAGAGCATCTTACATAAATAGTACTACTGGATAGCTCAGGAATTATCCCTATAGAAGTTATTGCTCATAGGTAAATCTGCCAGATTTACTCTGAAGTGTGACTGCATAAGGAACAATTAATCATTTTTGAACTGAAAGAACACAGCATCACACTTAGATTGTGATTAATTTTTAATCATGTTATAAAGAAAATTTAACTACAAACATTTAAAAAGTGAAGAAAGAATTAATGAATACCAAAGTGCTCTTCAGTTATTAAGCTTCCTTTCAGACACTTTTGTTGCATAGAATAAGATAATGACTAGAAAAGTTACCTGCCTTAAAATATCAAACTGCAAATAACAGTGCAATTAATAGTCTTATTAATTAATTTCTGTGTCTCTGGAAGTATAATGTGCCCATTAAGGCTAAAACTTAATAACACTTATGACAGGGTCATCACTAAAACACTTTTCTGTTTCACTTAAATTTGTAAATACAAGAAGTCTGAAAACAGTTTCCTTTCTTTGCCTTTTCTCAATCATCAGTATTAGAGAGGTTAAGTTTTCAATTCTGAGCTGCAGGAAGTTGAACACAACAATTATAAGCAGAACACTCCCCAAGCCATAACCCATGCCCTGGGCACAGCTGTGGGTCTGCGCTGACCTTTGTATGCCTGAGTGGAATGATTAAACCCAAGGGTTTGAGTGAAAGGAGCAAAGATTGCAGTGAGAAAATAAGTGGAGAACTGCAGAACACAGAGGGGATCATGTTGCGAGTAGTGGGAAATCACACACAAGGAAAAGTAGAGATTCAAAAACTTACAGGAAGAGGGAATTGGAGGAGATAAATAATGAGAGTATGAAAGGAGTAGTATAATGCTAAGATAATAGAGTAGATGTTCAGAAAATCTGCTGACATTTTGAATGAAGATCAAATCAATTGTCTTATATTTTTCTAAAATGTCAAGGTGCACCTTAGCTGATAAACTCAATTTTCCAAAAACATCCTTAATGAATGCAAGTACTACTGTCTTTAGTATAGACATATCTTCTGTGCTACTTTTTTTTTTCTCATTTCAAAGAGAAGATCTTTTAGTTTCTTAATTAAATTTGCAAGTAAGATTTAACCTTGGATTAAAATAAAAGAAAGTCTATGTCATGAAAGTGGCATACTATGCTAAGTGACAATGTTACCCCACACTTTTTTTTCTAAAACTCTTCCTTAGTTTACTGCTGCTATTTATAGCATACACATTTTAAACTTTTTTGTACCTTAATTTACTCTTCTGCATCCCATCCTTTTAGAAAGGAGACAGGTTCTGAGTAAATGAGCTGTGTGATATCAGAGCTCAGGTGTGGTCTCCATTGTCAATCTTTTCATGGACTAAGAATTCAAGGGCTTCTACCTTTTGCTGTACTGCAGTTTCAAATAAGCTTTTATTCTGGTGGAAAATCCAAGTATAATTACTGGCTGTATCAAAACTATTCCTGAAAAACAAAATTCTGAGTATGGCCTTTACAAAATAGATTAACTGCAGGGGACAGCAGAAGTCAGGCACGTAGATTTCACCATTCTCAGAATAACTCCCTTTGGGTCCATTTATCAGAGTGGGGTACATTTGCATTTGTCCCATTAGAATAAAAATATTGAATTTTAGAAATAAGTTCTTTGCTTCAAAACTAGAGATTTTTTATTAACATTCTTTTTACAACAGGAGACTAAATTGTGCCATAGAATCTCAAGGGTTCTGATTTAAAAATCTCAAGAAGTCTCAAATTGTGGTTCTGGATATGGTGCCAAAATATATAGAACTAAATGGACCTTGAATGTTTTTTGTAAAATAAATTCTGTGCTTTAGAATTTAACACTTATTTCTAATGTGTGCAATACATAAATATTTAGTGGCTTAAATATCTTTAGCCATGTGTTCCTCTAAAATGTACTGGCATAAATTGTCTGTATCTTTGCTGATGTCCAGGTGGTGTAATTTAATCTTCTAAAAAGTTGGATACACCTCACAACAATTGCTCATATCATAAAAGTTAATTTTTAAATGTCTCTCGGAGGTCTTCTACGTTCCAGCAAACGTAGCTGAGGCAGGCCAGTAGATCTGAACTGTATTTGTATTCATTGTCCATGTAGGCCTGAAAACTGACAATCTTCAAATTTAAAGAGAGGTTTTTCTTCTGAGCATACTTGGGTGATACTCAGTGTAAGGCCGAGGCCAATTGAGTTATGTTCATCTTTCTGTGACTGTAGTTCTACAGCATTAATTGTGGAAAAGGAATCTTAAATATAAAAAAAGAGAAGTTCACATACGAGCTATGCATCTGAGCATAGTCTCATGAGACTGTTGATCATACTGATCCAATTAAATAAACATGACACTTCATTTTGCCTTGTGAAATTCTTCTGCTCCTCTTGTGAAAGATGACTGTGCCTCTAATGTACTGCTGAGAAATGCAAGGCAGACCTCATGAGGAGGGTTCAATGAAGGGAAGAATATTCAAATAGTGAAATATCTACCTTGGATTATATCCTAATTGGATATTACATTAGTCTAAATTTATTTCACTCTCATATTACCTTATTTGAGACATTAGAGAGTAATGAAAGCTAATGTCAATTAGTTAAATCCTTGTTATGTTCCATCTAACAATTGTCTGTGAACTGTGTGGTATAAGAAATAGGCAGTAGCACATTTCCTAATTAATGAAATACTACTTTGGGAGAAGTAAGGTAAGTGAGATGCCTTTTCAGACTTCCTATAATTCTTTATAATTCAAAAGTTGTGGTTGTTTACCTGTGACTTTGTAGTTGAGAATCCATTATCTCAAATGAAAGTATATTCAGCATAGTGCAATCAAGTTTCCCTTTTCCTAAAAAAATATTTAAAAATTTTCATAGAAGTAAGCAGTGGCAAAGAGCTATTGCAAGATGTTCTCTTGTGAACTGCCAAAAGAGATCCCCTCTCAATGTCACTCATGACAACCTCCTGCCCTTCTTATTTCTAGACACTTGGATCCTACACTTGTCCTTTCCAGACCATTGCTAAGTTTGTGGGTTTTTTTTTGAGTTTGAACTTGACTAAACAATTTTTGACCTACATACCTGGATTTCCTGTCTATGAAATCTCATAAGTAATAGTACCTATATCAAAAAGAGGCCTCTGAAGATATGGAAGAAGTGATAAAAAATGTAACACCTTTAAATATTTAATAAAACAAAAAGCATTCTCATTCTAAGATGCTCTGACGGTCAGTTGGTGTGAGGTGGACATCCAGTTCCTCTTTTAAGGCAAGTTTTATCTCCAGACACTTCTGGCTGACCTTCACATCCTCTGCAGAGATGCCTGTTGTGATGAATTGGGTTTTCCACCTAAAACAGCAAAAGTTCAGGCCTCAGTCCATCTCCTCACATGATGAGACCAAAGGATTGTTCTTTCTATATCCCTTTACCCTTGAAGTAGCTAACTGCAGATATATTTGCTTAAAGACTAGACACCTGATTAAACCATAATTTAAATGCCTTTCATGGAGGCAAGTGGAGTGTGCACACAGCTCCAGCTCTGAGGATGACTGCAGGGTATCTGTGGGGCAGAAAAAAGACAAACTGTAAACAACAAAGGTGTGTAGCAGGGTGCCTGCCTCAGCTACCTGCAGAGAAATCTTTGAAGGCATTAGGCAGCTGCTGAAATACTTTTAATGGTGGGTATTTTTAACTTTTATTGTTGAGAACTCCTCTGTCCCACTGAGTTTCATTTCTTTTGTGACACTGAGCTTCTGTAAGACTGTAAACAACGAAAGCACAATTTTCTTTGTGCTCTGAAAGTGCTCTTCTCCACAGAATATTAGATATTCAGGAGCATAAATAATATTTTCCATAAAATATAAGCAGAAATATTTTCTATTGAGTATTTTGTCTACATTTTTGACAACAGGGAGTAAATTTTCAGTACACTACTTGAAATTTTGCAGATGAATCAACTCTCCTTTATTTTAAAAAGAGTTTTGTGACTTGTCATTGAGGTTCCAGATGAAAGCTGTCTTACATGTGACCCTCAAGTATCTATTATTTCATAATTTTTTAAAAGTATCCATCATCTGTATCATTATTGGCAAAATGATTATGCCATTTTATTGGAACATTTATTTTTAAAGCTAAAATAATTTTAAAAATGTTGAAGAGTACAGCTATGGATAACAGAGTGAGTGTATGCTTTGTGGAAAACTGACAGGACACTGTTAAAGATATGTTATCTGACACAGATGCTGGCCTTTTCACTTGGAAAAGCATTTTTGATTGAATATAGCAAAATCAAAAATAGTCTTTGTTCATCATCTACTGTTTAAAGCTCTTTCTCCACCTTGTTGCATACTGATTTGTCAATGCCAGCACATGCTAAGGAATACAGATAATTTAAATTGTAAGGAAAGAAGACTTTTGTTAAGAGGCTGTTGTGGTTTGGGAATGATAGTCTCTAATTCAGTGATCCCCCTGAAACCACTCAAACCATGTACCACTCACTCACACCTATCTCCCCCACCCCTGTGGAAGGCTGGAGAGAATTCAAGGCATAAAAAGTAAAGATCACAGGTTGAGATAAGAACAATTTACAGGAAACAGCAATTACAACAGTAACAGCAACAATACTAATGACAGAGGTTACAGGAAAAAGGCAAATGATTCACAGGGAAACTCTGTGAAAATACCTGAATGCCCCCTCCTCCAGCCTACACCACCTGGATGGAACCCCTTCCCCGCCACCAGAAAATGGAAGTGAGATGGTACAGAATAACGTCCAGGTCCTAGTAATACCCCCTTTTGACTATTACAAAAATTAACTGTGTCCTGGCCAGAATCAAGACAGAGCCCTGCTCTTGGAATAGTAAAATGTGAGCTCTCTTCTCCTTTCTCCTGGCATTCTGTATTATAATATTGGGAGGGCCACAGCCTACAACATCTGAAAGGGGTTTGTAGGAATTATATCCTTTACAATCCTTCTTGTCTATCCTCACTCCTCTTCCTTCCTGTCTATCATTCACTCCTCTTCCTTTCCCATATCCCCTTCTGTAAACTGTGCCACTGACCTCCTTGTGAGGAATTTTAAGACATATTAGTTAGAAGCTAGGTATAAGAGATAGCCTAATTTATAAGATTAGCAGTATGGTTATGTTGAATGGGACTCAAGCTAAACCCATGCAGTGTTACAGCGAAAAGGTGGCAGCTTGCTTGTGTCCAATCAGTACCACCAGTGGCAGCACTCAGGCGCATGATTACATAAGGCAGGAGGCATGCTTGCTGAAAGCTTCTTCAAGGTCCACCTTCTATGTCTCAATGTTTTTATATCAACGGAGTTACACTGATATTAAACATTAATTTACTCATTGATGGTTACTCAAGCGTAATATTTAGAAAATTGTTGCTTGGTTGCAGTGCAGGGTACTTGCTTTTGGTTCTGATTGTGAGGCTGGCTCTATTTCCACTGAAAGCGATGGTGAAATTTAGTGTTTCTAGACTGAATGGCATGCTTAGCTAAGATACTCTGGGTGTCGCAGGAGGGACTGGGAGGTATGTGGAATATAAATCAGCTGTGCATTTCCATATTTTACATCCAACTGCCCACTGGGAAATGTTTTTATATGCATAAACTAACTTCCAAAGGGCCTTCATAATACACTTTAGGGGGCTTACAAAACCAAAAAATAGATTGAAAAATGCTTAAAAAAAAAAAAAAGAGCAAGAAAAAAACTTTTTATCCCTATAGATTCAACAATTAGGAAGCTGTGGAACCAGAAAATTACATTAAAAAATCCATTTTACATATGTGCCTCTAGAGTTTGGAAGAGGTGTAATACCACTAAACAAACAGCTCAGCAGGAGGGCTGAACAATCAAAGAAACTGCAAAAAGCTAAGCCTGCTAAAATTATGCCATTTTGTACAATCTTGTAAGTTTGCATACACAGACTCTAGGTATATTTCAGAAGCTTCTTCGAGGAGCAAGAAATAATATCCCTGGAAACAGTGACATGTTTGTTTAATTAGATTTGAAAGATTTGATTGCATATGAGAATATGTACATGATAGACTAGAATAAATGCAGGGATTTTGATTTAATGTCTATGTATACATACAAAGAGGGCATCACAACAGTTGAAGATTATTCTCTCTCCACCTCTTTCCCCACCTGGCTGCCTTTAAATTACAAGGTTATCACTGCAATAATCTCAGCATAAAATATTTGAGAAAAACCTCAAGATTTACATTTTTATAGATTTTAGATATAACTCAAGGCAAGCAAATTACAGTATTAAAGGATAATTGAAAAGTCAAGATGCCATGTTGTACTATCATATATTGCACTGAATCAGCCTGTCTTTTTTACTAGAAATGAAAAAGAAAAGAAAAAAAAAAAAAAGATGAAACTACGGAATAGAATGTGTTGTAAACCACTAACTCTTTCTGTAAAAGTATTTTCAAGCCAAAACTGACAAGAAAACTTCTAAAAAGGCTGCTTTGGGTCATCACAATTTGGGATAACTGCTTGGGACTATTTTACAATGGGAAAAGACTTAAGGAGAAACCAAAATATCTTCACAGAATTTTGTGTTAATGCAATAGCAGATGCAGCTCTATAAGGAGCACAGCATTTCCTTCCTCTGAGATTCTGAGGACTTTCAAATGCTGTGAAATATAATGGGACTATAAGGTGGCTAACACTAAATGTTAACTACACAATAAAACTGGACTCTAATTTTCCAATTAATTCCCGTATTTTTTCGAAGCGTGTGTAGATGACTGACCATCCATATATCACACCCAGCAGAAGCACCAGACTCAGCATGTAGTTGTTTACAGTCTTATTTAATCTATGGAGAGTCAAGCACTACTGGAAATTAGGTCACAGATGCAGTAGCTTGAATTTCCCCTGGCAGTGCCCCTTGTCTTTCTGTGGCTTTCATAGGGAACCTGGGTCTTTGTTGCCCTCAAGCTCAGCATCCACAGTCAGAAGAGATAACTGTACATTATTTCTCTTGAAGTGGACTGACTATTCTCTGTGAGTAGAGAGGGGAGCTCAGTTAACAAAGAAGCTGCCTGGGAGGGGGGAAAAGCCCTTTCACCAGTGCTTACAGGTGATTATGTAAAAAGCCATCTCTTCTCAGAGCAGCATAGGTTGGAGTATGGAACAATCTCATGCTTCATTCAGCAACTTCCCTTGCCACTTGTAGGCACAGTAAATGCTGATTACACATTTTCCAGAAGTGCTTCCTCAGAGGCTGGCAAATGCTGTGCTGCTGATAGCAGCAAAGGGCCTACAACACTTTGAGGTGTTACTGGTGATGGAGTACAGGCAGGTGTGAAGAGACACCTAAGGGAGTCTTATATCCCTACTGCACCCCAGGTTGTGCTTGAATTCATACAGAAGACACTCAGTATGTTATTCAAGTTAGTGTGCATGTCCCAAAAGCCTCTATTCTGCTCCCAGGAATAAGGAATTCCCATAGCTAATAAGCAAAGTGCAGGTTTTTCTATGTACGTCTCATTTCAGAACACAGTGAGAGGGAAAAATATGGCTGCACTTGAAGTTATATCATTGATTACAAAACTTGTTTTGATTTTGTGGCCACTAAAATCAGTTCCAAGCATCAGATAATCAGACTAAAGTTTCCTTTAGGGGTAAATAATAAGGCAGAGAGAGTAAGAATGGTGATAATGGGTATGATCCCCATCACATTATAATCACAAGTTTACATGGTACATTCCTCAGACACATGAAATTAACAGAGACAATTAATAAAATATCTTCAACTCTCAGTAACTCTAATTTCATATGGCTTTGCATAATTGATTTAAAAAAAAAAAAAAACAACAAAACAAAAAAAACCCCTCTTTTAGTTTGGCTATTTCAATGACTAGGTCTTCTCTTTACTTACAAATATCCGACTCCAGAAACTTCAGAAATGTTATTTCTAATTTACACTGAATGCATGTGAACCATGATCACAGCCTTTAATTCTGAATTTCAGTTCTTACATTTCTGTTGGAAATCAGCTTTTCCCTCTCAATCCTATTATGCTATATTCTCTTTTACTTCTCCTTCATTGAATCTCTTAGCAAGTCCCTTGGCTGCTTTTATACAGCTTCTATTTTTACCAAGCTTGCTGTATTCATAGCAGAATTTTGACTTTGATGCCTGTTTGCTTTTGAGTTCAAGATGCAGAAAGACAAAGATTTACATTTCAGTAACATTTGTTCCTTTTTTATTCAGAATGAGACTAAAGTACTAGACACTCCATCTAACTTTGGACTTCTAAATTTCCAGTGGCCCAATTAAGAAGGTCACATTGCTGTACTTTCTATAAAATAAATGAAGGTAAGAAGGAAAAATTACTAAAAAAATTAAATATATTTCAACTGAAACAGATTAGAAGATGCAGAGCTCATTCAGAGAATCTTAGTTTAGTATTACTAAGCAATAAATATTTAGTTACTTAGATATTTTACCATTTTTTCTCTACACTTTCTCAAGACAAAGAAGCATGATAAAAAACACCTAGCAAATCACTGAAGAAGCATTGGTTAGAATGAAAAAAAAACAGGAAAAATTAATTCATTTGTATCAAACGTTTTATAATTTTTTGTGACAGTGTTCACAGGGGTTGTTGGAGGCAAGACACAAGAATGTTGACTCCATGTTCAGAAGACTTGATTTATTATTTTATGATATATATATATGTTACATTATAACTATACTATAAAGAAATAGAAGGAAAAGTTTCCTCAGCAGGCTAGCTAAGAATAGAAAAGAATTGAATAACCAAGATCTGTGGCTCGGACAGAGAGTCCAAGCTATCTGGTCTGTGGATGGCCATTAATAGTAAACATTCAAGATGGCCCAATCAAAAATCCCCCTGATGCATTGCACAGCAGCAGATAATCATTGTCTACATTTTGTTTCTGAGGCCTCAGCTTCTCAGAAGGGAAAAAAATCCTAAGAAAAGATTTTCACAAAAAGGTGTCTGTGATAATTTTTCTCTTTTTTAATAATAAAATGAACTTTGTGGTAATATGACATATTTAATTTTGGGTCAGTGTCATTTTAGTGCCTAGCTACCTGCTAGAGGGACATAATGGCCTGTGCCATGATGAGTTTTCCATGTCCTAGCTCCCCTTGCGTAGCAGGAGGGATGTGTTTCTGGCTGGCTCTAACGCAACCTCCTGTGGTGCTCTGAGGCTTTTCTTGTTGCCATCACTTTGCAATCCCCTGTATCCTCTGTATCCATTGCATCCCTGCAGGCACAGGCCCCAAGCTCCAGAGATTCCATCGGATTAGTGTGAGCATATATTGTGACATCATTAGGACAAGGCCTTTCTGCACTGTCCAAATCTTTAGTCATGCAAAATAAAACACATTTAATGAGGTTACAGGATTTCTGTACCGAATTTTTTTATAAAATGGTACCTTTATATACTTTCTAATGCATGTAAAAGATCGTAGAGGAAAATATAGATATGGAAAATAAAATTTTAATGGATTTTCATGTTTATTCATAACAGCAATTTTCTGGATGATACTTTCTTATGAGCTGTTGTCTTTTATCCCAAAGAACTGAGGTGATATATGCTTTAGAGAAACATCTTCCTACACACACTTAACCATGCCATTAGGGTCAATTCCCTCCATTCACTGGAACACAGCAAAATGAAAATTACCAAAATTTAGGCATGACAATCCAAGCTTATTCTTGTGGCTTGGGGGCGGAAAAAATCTCAGTCACCTAATTTTTGGATTTGTTGGATATCTACTGGGATAGAATTAAAATTTAAACTTGCAGATTAAATATTTGCTTTAAAATGAGATATTTTCCCACTAATTTTCATTGTAGAATTCCTACCAGTTCAGGGAAAGTGGAGATAAACTAATGCTGAAAATATTTAATCTGAGTTTTCTACAAGATACACTTCTGAGAAGGGCTCAGCTGGGAGAAGAAAATATTATAATATTATTAGAATTTTATTGTAATATTTTTATTAGAAAATAAGAAAATATTAGATTTTATGAGAATTTCAGGTTGAAATAAAACTTTAATTCTGTTTCAATTTACTTCAATAATATTTGAGAAATTTCAAAGAGAAACTATTTTTTAAAATAAAAAGTTACTTAATTTTAAAACTTAAGCATGACTGTTTAAAAGGGGAGATTTAAGGGCTTCTACTTGAAACAAATATCTTAATGAATCAGGTATATTTTGTTTCGGCGGGACTGAGTATCAAAGGCTTTGAAAAGAATGAAGAAATTAAAATTTCTAAAATTTCATAATATGCTTTTGACTTATGATATATTTTGGAAGACAAAGCAGTAAACTAGAACTCCAGATTCATTCTCTTAGGAACAGGAGATATACATTTTGTTTAAAAATAGATGTACTTTCTTGAGAGGAAAAAAAGAAGAAATCTTGTTCATCAATTTTGCATGATTCACAACTTTTATTACAGAAGCTAGGCTTGCTCTACAGATGAAAATGTGGAAGAGGCATCTTGCATGGTCTCTGAACTCTGAATGATCCATTAAATAAGTGCTTTTATTCTCTTGACAGAGGGAAAGAATATAAAATTTGACAATGTGCTTCAGTCTCAAACCCAGCATGCTGCTGACCTGCTTCAGAAACAGAGGAGTGATCACCCAGAAAGTTGTGTCTCCCAAAATGTCAGCCTAGGGGCAAGCTGCCCTGCAGCTCAGCACAGCTACTTGCTAAGAGCAGCAGATCTGAATCTACCCATCACCCCAGCAAGCAGCTTGTGTGAAAATGCAAGGGATGCTGGAGCACCTCTTCATTCCTGAATGCAATTATCATAATCCCAGTGCAGTGAGCATGCAGATATGAGGTGGGAAATATTCCAATACACTGTGATAATTTCTGATTTATTTTGATGAAACTCAAAACACATTTGAGTCATAGAAAAATGGTTTTTTCTCATCCAAAAGCTGGTTTTGGAGAAGTAATTCTCAATGGGAAAAGGTCCAGTCTTTGTTTTTGTGCAGCTTGACAGGAAGCACTCATAGCCTAGCTTTGCAAAATCTGCAAAAAGCACTTGGTAGAACATTAATCTTTCAAAATGCGATGTTATATCAACCAGAAATTATTCTGGTTCAAATGTTATTTCAATAAATTACTTGTTCTTTCAGCTCAACACAAGCTGAAAGATTCATGGAACTTAAGCAAGTTCTCAGCATTAGGAACATAGTTGGACACATTGTTGAGTAATTTTTTCATTTAAAACATGCAGTTTAATGCTTTGGGTATTGAGCATTAAGATTACTTGTCTCCTTCTTCCCCTGCTTACCCAGAGTCAGAGCATGAGGTTAGCAGAAGATTAGCAGCCAGACTTACCAGGAAGATTTTCTCTCTGTATCTGTCTATCTTGAAGAATTCTCCTGTAACTTCCCACCAGCTCACCCAGCACAGGAGAAAACAGTAAAGATTAAATGCTGCCAAAATAAAGAAAAACTGAAAGAAACTACTTCAGATCTTTGCAACATCGCCTGCACATTGCGACTGTATGTGTTTATTCCCTTTCTAGCAAAAGTGCTGATGATACCTATGAAAATGCTGCCTGGGATGTGACCACTTGAATGAGAGGGCTTGCAAGGACAGGAAGAGTGAGCCCTGCAAGCTAGCCAGCCACAGATGTTTTCTTTCAGTGCATAACTCCCTTCTAGGACTTAGCGCCTGGTTTATTAGATTCAAATCTTCTTGGGAGAGAAAGGTTTCTGTGAAACTTTGCTCCAAAGATCAAAGTCAAAAGCTTCTGAAAAGCATACTTGGACATTTATTAGGAATAAATGAGGGGAGAGAGGTGGAGGAAAAGCAATGGAGAGACAGGTCTGAGAAGGCATGATGTAGGGATACAGAGGAGCAGAAGGAAAACATGACAGGAATTCAGCTGTGAAGGAAAAGGAGACAAAATCAAAAGGCAATTGAAGAGAATAATAAAGGAGCTTATAATTACTGCAGCACTTTCGTTCTCTGAACATTTGAGTGGATGCTCAGCTCTGTTTTCTTTTACTGTCACAAAGTGCTATGAAAAGCATCAGCAAGGTATAATTCGCTTAGCAGAGGAATTGTAGGAATTTTGTGCCTATGGGTGCAGACAAGTGCAGACAGCTGTATGCTGTCTAGTTCTGTGTGAAGCCAGTTTTAATGCAGGAGCTCTAAAGCCAAAGGATATATTGCCCATAGAATAACCCTGTACTCAGGACAATATGGCTTCTAGGCCAGGTCAGAGGGTGGGAGGACAACTGTCTGTCCTGTTTATAGAGGTAAGACTTCAATATGAGCAAGAGCTGGGGAACCACACGCTTATGTTGCTCAGGGCTGAACTCTCTCTCCCCACTGCCTCTTCCATAGGGAGGTACAGCCAAGGCATGATTTGCAAGTACTTTAGTTCAAGTCAAAGAGGCATGCATATGCTACTTGGAAAATCAAAATGGTTGCAGGAGATGTTCCATTGAAGTAGAAAAGAAAAAAACTTATAAGGACATTAATATAGGGGAATTAAGTTTTCTAATTTGCTGCAGAATAAGTCTTTTTGTTAATCAGTGTGGAAAATAATATGCATCCATACAATTTAGTGTATGTTTTAGTTATTATTTTGCTCATTAAAGAAAAAAAGATGAAAAACCCTAGGCAATTGTGTTAAACCAGCAATACTGGTTTGCTACATGAAAGGTAAGATTGTAAAACCATCTGCTCAGAGTAAGAGAAAACTGGGATAAAGATTACCAGTTTTCATTTTGTACATCTGTATTGGAATTAATTACATAACCACACAGCATTTTTTCACAAGACTCCTGCCTTATTCAGTGCAGAGCATGAATGTAGCTCACTGAATGGATAACTTCAATATTTCAAATATAGGGAGCTTTCAATATTCAAGTGATTGATTCCAGATACTTAAAAATTGGTTTAGTTTGCATACAAATTGATCCTGAATTAGGCAATGGTCATGTCCAAGATGAAAACACTTCAGTTAAATCACACATAGAGAAAGCTTAATTGATACTTTATGATTTCTCAACAGATGTCTACATTCAAATAAAATTAATGTAAAAGAATTTGCTAAAAAGATGTAGGTACTGTATCTGAATAAATCATTTGCATTTGTTCAAATGAAGTTGTATGCAGTTAGAGGTGCTGGTTATACTAGCAAGACATAAACATAACTTTATTCTTGTCTCTCTTATTCATATTGTGCATTAAAATGAATCCAGAATGGGACTGATTTCCTCTATATTATGTCAGCATCATGCTGATGCAACTCTTTAATTTCAGTCTTTTACCATCTAACTGCCTGTTATAGCAGTAAAAGCCAGTCTACACACATATGTACTGTATCTGTTTTCCTATAATTTCTTTTTAGATAAAGAATAAAATCATATGAGAACTCTTTAGGGCTATGAATTTGAATTCTAAGTAAAATGGGGCACAGCTGAAACAAACATAAAAAGTGCAAGAGTGAAATTTCGCATGTAGGTCCTAATATGATCATGAGTGCCAGTTCATTTTCCCTCTCTTACAGTCTGAGTATGCTTTCACTGCATGTCCTTGCAATGCATTCTCTCTTTGTAACCCTATTCTCTCCATTTGTGAAAGCCATCATGATGCTATGAAGAACATGATGCAGAAAAAAAATGCAGATTAGATATCAGTGTGTAAAATATAATGCTGCCAGTTCCTTTTATCCTTTCTGCAATTTGATCCAAATGCTGTGACTACATTATTGTGGCTAAGATTAATGGGTAAAATATTTTCCCATAAGAAACCACCACTTTTCTCCACCTAATTACCAGATGTTAAAAAAGAACAAGTAGTTATTCTTCAGTGTACTCACCTGTACCTTTTAGCTAATTACAGACAACTGTTAAGGGATTTCATGTGGCTTTTGTTGTGATGTTGCAGGATTATTGACATTAGAAATTATGTGTCTTGATAACATAGTCTAGCATGGTGTCATACACTGATTGTCATTATGTCATTATGTCAGCTATTTGTGCCCCTTCAAACAGGGACTTTGTCTAGTAGGTAGAATATGTATTATTTTACAGTCTCTTGCTTGCTGCTACTTTCATATGCATGGCTGGGAACAGAATAGAGACTCAAAGTCCCAAGCAATATAATAGATTATGTAACTCAGATGCCTCTTAAACTATGAGGGCAGGTCCATAATTTTTAAAGGTTTTACAAAGTTAAACTTTTTATAGGAACAGCAAACTTTCAAATGAATGGATTGGAGAATGCCAAAACTTCTATACTGTACTGGAAAAAGAAAAATCCTTATGGCATTTCTGCACTGCTAGAGCAGCACAAATGAGTCATGAGAAGTTTAAGTGTCCTGTTCACTTTGCAGAGAAATAAAGGATTAATAAAATTAAAGACAGGGAAGACTTAGACTATTGGAATTTTAAAGGGAGATTATTTTCATCCATTGAAATGTGGAAAGGGGAGCCTCAAAGATGCTCATCTGACTACTTTCTTGGGATAAAGGCAAACCTTCAGTTTCAGTTTGGCACTTATCCTACAGTTTCTACTATTTTAGCAATGTGTTTGAAGCTACTATTTTGTGCTTGATAGGTTTCCTCCCACAGTCTAGCAGAGACAGTACCAGTAGGTTAAAGTCTTTGAATTGAATTAGCCAGCCATGCAGTCCTACTGATAGAGAGTAGAACAAATTCCTAATTCTTTATTCATCTTTCGTGTTGTGAATCCAAACCCAAAATTACAACTTCATTAAGGACTATGAATTAAGAGCTGCAAATCTTTCATAAAGTACTTATAGGTTTAGAGGATAGAAAAGAACTGTGGTAGACAATCTAAGTCACTACACTCTTAATTTCAATTTGTGTTTCTAAAAATGTCACAGAAAGTCTTAAAATTATGCAGGGATTAATGATTTCAATTTTACTTTGTTTTTCAGTTCTGTGATTGCAAATATTTTGTTGAAGTTAATACTGCAAGTATGCTGTTGTAATTGTAGCACTATTGAACTTGTGTTTAGCACTACATATGGTAGTAGACCTTCATGTTTCATAGTTTTCTGCAGCAGCCCTCCTACAGATATTTCAAACTGTGTCAACAATATTAAAATCTCATTATTTAGCTTTTTTTAATTTGTCATGATGATCTATGCCTATGTTTGCAGTGACAAATCCTGTTAGGACCTGTGGAATCCTAGGTCCACCAGGACCAGAAGAGAGCCAGTGCTGAGAGCACAATGTCCATAACATGCATGCTTTGACACTTAGAGCAATTTGGAATTGCTCTAGTCTAGTTCCATGGATAGGTTAGCTTTCATCAAAAATTAATCCAACATCTTTCCATTATATGGACCAAAATTAAATAAATTGGGATGAACAGAGGAAAACTTCTAATACAGGTAATTTTAAAACAGAACGTGAAGTCAATAACAGTTGTTGCTGTTATTATTTTTCAAAACATGCAAAAATGCATAAGCCAGTATGATTTCTATTAAAATAGCAGAAATCAACCAACTTTAAATCTTTCATTTGTAATTAAAACTGATCACAAATTCAAATATTCTTTCTGCCCCCCCCTTTTTTTTTGCGTGTTTGAAAATATTGGGGAAAAATTTTGTTCTTTGGATTTCCTAGTTTCCCTGTTGAAAAACAGGAAAAAAAGCCCCCAAAATTAATAGCCTGACTTTTTGAAATTCAACAATAATTGAATGATTTGTTGATAATCAATACATTTTTCCATAAAAATTACTTTTAATTTTATTTTTGTCTTTTTTAAATAAGAACAAGTATAGAAATTGACAAGCATTACCTCCCTAATGCCCTTAAGGGAGGTACTTCCTGTTACTTCATGCAAGACAAGGGTTTTTGGTGCTGTAAATTTAGACTGGAAATGTATATATTTGAATTGGGACCTGCCATGTCCATTGTGAATTCAAAAGCTAGTGAAAAGGGTTAATTCCTCCTTGACCTGGGAGTGACGTGCAAATTTTCCTGAGATGTTTCCCAGAAAATTAAATGCTCCTAGTACTTAAAAGATTCAGAATAGTTTCTTCTTTCCAATAATTGGCTGTTACTATGCACTAAATTTGATCCAAACTTTCTAACTGGATAACCTGATGAAAAGTGCTTTTCTTGCAAATAAACATTTCAATAATCTGTTCCCAGTCATGTCAGGTAAGTTTTTCCCTTTGCTTCTTCAACTTTTCCTAATTGAATCACTGACATTTGAATTCCAGTAATATATATTTCCTGCTACAGAGGCAGGGCCCCCTCAATGTGGGCACACAGAATGAGAGACAGTCCCTGGCTGGTATGGCTTATTAATTGGCCAGATAAATGATGGGAGGTGGGACCTTGCCTAAGGTGATAACAGAGGTCACTCATGGAGACAGCGCTGGAGCATTTTACTCATTACACCAAACTCCAGTGTCACACTGATGGACCTCCTAAGAGAATTTAAAATGCACAGTCATTCAAGCTGGGGAAACAGAAATTAAACACATCACTTAAACACATCTCCCTCTGCCAGTATTTCTCAGTCTTCGTTTCTTCTTAATCAGAAAAAAATATCCTTTAGGACTTACATAGCAGACATCTCTTTCTGTTCCTTCAACTAATTCCTTTATATTTGTCTTATTCTGAAAAACACAGAGAAATAAGGTAAATCATTCTTCCAGACTGTTATATATGCTTACTTCGAAATGGTGGATAAAAACAAACAGCTAAGAAACAATTCCAGCATCTTCTTAATAGGACTAGAATTAGTGGCAGTCAATGAGGCTCTATTATTTGTATTTAATGGGATTTAACCTGTTCTTGGTTTCAGTGTAGCACTACTACATGAACCTCCTAAGATTTGTCATGCTTAGTGACGTGTCGTCTTTTCACAATTTTTCCCCCACCCTATAGAAATAATATAATCATTACTGTTACCTGATGTGTGTCTCAGGAAATATATCCTTGATGTCTCACATGCAAGCTTTCCTAAGCTTTAAATACTCACTTTATCTAACTAAATTTCTCAGACTAGGCATAAAAAAAATATAGATGAATCTCTCCTTTTCCTTAATTATTAATTATTTTGTTAAAAAAAATCAAATACGCTTCTTTCTGTCAGTCGATATAGAAACAGTGGAAGGAGATTAAAAAATTAAGTCTTTCTAATCATACTCTTGTTTGTGAAAAGGGAATCTTTTGCTGTCTGTATTCTGTAACAAAATGGATTATCACAAAACATGGCATCATGCTTTGCTGGGAAAAAATGTGTCATCGGTTTTGCTTTAATCTCATTGAGGAACAATTGTCACAAGTGTCTTCCATATGAAATTTTTCCTCCTATTTGGCTGACTAAGATTAGATGTCAATGCAAGGGCACCTAAATAAAGCAGAATAGCAGATATTTCTGTAGCTATTCCTATTACTGTTAATGGAGTTTAACCTCAGATCAATAGAGACAGGAAAATGATATGAATATTGCTTTCCAGAGAGTGTGAAATATCTTTAAAGCAATGCCACATATGTTAAAAACTACTTGCTGGGTAAATGCTGATTGCTGTAAATTTTTCCTAAAATACCAAAACTATGGATAAATACATCAGTTTCACAATTTTTTGGCAACATTCTCACTACTGTGAAGGATCTCATCCTCCAAGTATCAAAGCAAAAATTTTACTTAATATAACAGCCTTTCTACACTGAATATTACATTATGCTGCCCTTTGTCTTAAGACAGCAAGAAGAGCAGAAAGTTATGATGAGATTAAAAATAATAAAATAATTACAGTCTGTAAAATGGACTTGAGTTCATTCATTCCTAGAATTACAAAAAAAGGTAACAGGACAATACTTCACAATTGACAAAAATAATAACTATGCCTTGAGATTTATCCTATTTCTACTTACCTTCTACTCATGATGTGCATTTGGATTCTTGTAAATCACTAAACTATATAAACACATTTCTGTCAGGTTATTGAAATTAAGTTGTCTCGTCTGGAGAAAAATTGCTTGGTTTCAGGTCGCCTCATTTTGTCTGTCTAAATTGAAACAGAGATCCAGATATGCTGTCTAACACAAAGAGTAGCATTTACCCTATAGCTTGACTGGTTAAATGAGTTCATAAAAGCATAAATGGTGCTGTTTGTGGGAAGCAGAACATGCTTCCATCCTCTCTTGTCTTATTGTTCCTGAATTCTGGATTTCCTGTTTAGTTTTGGGTATCAGTCTGTAGATTTAGAAAAAAAGAGTGAATAGTATCTTCTGTATGGATGAAGTCTCTTTCCTTTCCTTCCATTCTCCTTTTCCCCCTTTTACTTTTCTCTTTTCCTTTTCCCTTTTCCTTTTCCTTCCTTGCCTTGCTTTTGCCTTTTGCCTCTTCTTTCTTGACAGTTATGAACAGAGGTAATTATAGTTCACTATTCAGACATAAAACAGGGTTTCATTTCAATTCTTAAATATTATTTAAACTGCAAGATTCCCTTATGTGTAGGCACTGAGTGACTCATTCAAAACTGAATAGATTTTAAAATAAAACTAGAAATTTATTTTGCAAGAGTGTCTTAATAGAAAATCAGTCAGAATAGTTATTTGTTGCATAGAAAGGATTCTACACATCCAAAAAAATAATTCATTGCCTTAGTGCTTTCAAATGCCAGTAAAGGTTAAATTTAGTTTAAAAAGTTGTTGAATGACTCAGACACTCTTTAAAAATTTCCTTTTTTCTTGAATTTCTGCACTGATTTTCCCAAAGAATTCACCATCTTAAAAAAAATAAACAATCAAAAATAGTTTTATAGGCAGTGTTATTTTTTCTTGATTTCCACTTGCTCTGCTAGGAGGTCCCAGTCTTTGTGACCCCAGTCCTGTGTCCAGGTGAACTGTTTAGTTCCAAAGTCACTTCTGACAGCAGAGGGTGACTAATCAGCATAAATGGATTATCTCCCTAGCAACAGCAGTACAACACTTATGGAGAGATCCTGGGAGCTGGTGTTAAATAGGCAAACCAGAATTATCTCTGAATTAATGCCATCTGAGCAGGTACAAGTGGAAAACAGAATGACTTCAGTGTACCCAGGCAGGATGCCCAGAGTATAGGAAACATGTAGCTCTTCTCTGAAGGTCAGACACAAAGGTTTTGACTTCTGCTTCTCATGACAGCAACCCACAGAGCACCAGGTTATGCCCAGCTCTTCTCCCATGCAAAACACTAAACCTTATGTTCAGATTGCCTAAATGAAGACTTAAGGCACCCAAATAGTTAACCAGGCTACTCAATCACAACAAAAGATTTCTTTCCTTAGAAGAAATAAATTTTCTAAAGTAAGGATTTTTACTTTGAAGGGGGCTGCAAAGGCCTTAGTGAGAAATAAGGCCTTTGTAGCTTAACTTCTACTTTAAGTACAGAGCACATTTCTTTGATTTTCTCTTCCCTGATATCATATACGTATGTAGATGTAGGTGTATGTATACATCATGTTCAAAGGAAAATCTAGCCTGCTCTCTATACACCAGATAGGAGTGAAAACAAAAGTTCAGCACATTTCTTCATACAATACTGAAAAGTGTTCAGCATCTACAATGAAAAAATGCAGCAGAAGAATGAGAATAGGGTATGAAGGGTTCTCAGACCGTTTTCCCACCTGACAAGATTGATTGCTCTGAATGACCCCAGAATACTCTCTGCCTTGAAGCCTATGGGAAAAGAACAGCAGAGTTTTGGCACATAGGTGGGAGAAGGCTGTGCCATATGAAGTGTTGCACAGCCTATGATTCCTTCCTTTTTGTAGAGCAAGAACAAAAAATAATGGGTCTAGCTTGTACGTTTTAACAGACTGCAGCTCATGGGCTTTCTGCCAAAGGGTTATGTGCTGCTGTTTGGCCCTTGGTTTCAAACACAGAAATGGCCATCTTTCAATAGTAGATGTTTCTAAGCTAAAGAAAGAGCAGCCAGCTGAAATGAGAAAAGAAATGGAGAATAAAACATGGAAATAACAGCTGTGGTACAATCCTCCTCTTATCAGAGCATTTAGCTTGAGGTGGGTTTTCTTTTTATCTTTTTCAGTTTTAATGGTGAGAGGGATTTCTATGGAAGATTGTTTTCAAAATAAGTTATTATTCCACTACCGTGCAGATTTAGATGCATTTTCCACTGAGCTTTTGAAGGATTCTAAGACCATATTATGAGAAAAAAATGTTAGCAAATTGTTTGTGGAAAAAATCTGACAATAAGGTCAAAGGAGCCACAAAGGAGGTGACATTTGCCAATTAAGCTCTTGCTACAGCATGAAATACAGTGACCAAGAAAAGTATACAGCATTTAAGCATTTTGTCATATTTTTTACAGCAAGAGTGTGCTTTTATGCATGCTAAAGAATGGAAATGAATTTTAATGCTTATCAGGCACTTAGGCTATCTTATATGAAACCAGATTTGGCAACTCCTCCTGCAGCTGTTGCAAACAAGTCCAGCCAATCATCAGTACTTGTGTGTTTCATTCATCCCTCTGTAAGAGAAATAGAGAAGCAATAAACTCAGAACATTTGGAAATTCAGTTCTAACAAAGTGGATGATTTTCTTTGCAGAGCCAAGTCTTTTAGTTTGTTGTTGTTGAGTTTTATAATAATTTCACCAGCGGAATTGGATTGAGATTGCTGCCTTCACAACTACAGAAAGCAAAACAAAACTTTTTTCTAAGCTTCTAACAAAACCTCTGAGCTTCACCAATGTCTTCTAGTGGAGAAAAAGTGTGTGTACAGCCCATTTTGAGTTTTGTAACCAAAGCAGTCAAAACCACACCTGTATATTTTCATCCCATGTGATCTGGTGGCATGTTGTTAACTCCAAGTACCACATCAGGCAGCAGGAGTATAATCTGGTATATAACTACTTATTTCCACCAGAATGCCAGCAATTAATGGGATACTCTAAAATATTGTAATGTAGCTAATGATATTTTAATTAGTTAAAATAATTATGAGAATGGTTTCCTCAGAAAATTTTCTAACTCTCACTAAACATTTGGTAAAACCAGGCATTTTGTGTCTCCTTCATTGAATTATTAGCTGCATCTATACAAAATGTGTATAAGAAACTTTCTGATAATCAATATTTGCCATACTCTTTAGCTGCCACTGATGATGACACAAATTTCAGGAGATATTAATTTTTTATACTTGTTGACCCTTACCATTCAGGAAAAGTGACAAGTACTTATGTCAAAGATTACAATCTGGTTAACTAGTAGCAATTAACTCATCAGATGCATGATAATCTCCCTGCTCATCTGCACGGTACTTTCAAATGTGTGTGCTCCTGATAATTTGTCTCCTTGTAGTTACTCAAGCAGACTCAGTCAGATGCCTCGACATTTCTAAAGCTAACCAAGAGTCTATTGCCATAAGTCTGAAATAAATTCTTTAAAAATAGT
Organism: Setophaga petechia; assembly: GCA_024362935.1. NCBI lineage: Eukaryota > Metazoa > Chordata > Aves > Passeriformes > Parulidae > Setophaga > Setophaga petechia. The sequence continues at coordinate 23,435,630 of JANCRA010000008.1, forward strand.
AGAATTTCAATATGACCACTTAAAGTTTTGGCATTTTGATTATTTTGCCAAAAATCTGTCTTGATGGCTGCTATTGTTTTTCCAGAAAGGAAGAAGCTGTTAATTTTGTTTTGTCTTGATTATGTTTGATGTGGCTTCATTTGGTTGTCTGGGAGATTGGGCTGAAGGCCACACACATGCTTTTCAGGTCCTGGATATTAGATTGGACAAAAGTAGGTAACGATGCACACATCCCAAAACTGTGTGCAAAATGATGACATTTATTTTCCTTAGAGAAAAAACTCTCGAACATTCAAGTCCAGACTTGAATGACCAGTCCCTCATGCATTCTGCTTCCTGGTCACATTTTCAAAACAAGATGAAATAGAATATGTTGCAACTTATTTGTAATAAGTTTTTAGTAGCCTTTAATTCATTTTCCTTTTTAGTCATACAGTTTCTATTCTCAGTCATAGCTACAAATACCATAGTTCATGCATTTCACCAATAAGAGCTCTAAATTCCATATAATAATGTCACAGGATGTGTTCTCATCCATCTTTGAGGATGCATAGATGACTTATAGGGGATGTAGAGGTATTTTTTAATAAGGAAATATCACTTAGAACCACATAAGAGTAACAGTGCTGCACCAGGCACCACTGATTAATTGATTTTGGAATGAAGATGATGCTTTACAGAACCTAGATAGCTGTGAGCTCAAAGTAAATTCTCCCAGCTTCAGTGGTTTTGTATTTCTGAATGCTTTTTTTTGTTTTTTTATCAGAAGCAGTGATTTTGCCAATTTTCTAATTTGTCTATTTTATGATCAAAAAATTGTATGAAATAGCAATACTTCAATGCTTCTTCTTCACTTTAGATGACAAAATAAAATATAAAGATAAGAAAATTTAAGCATTTTGAAGTACATGGTCTATTTGTCATGGTACCTTAATGAAAAAAAAATTAAAGGAATACTGAGATGCAGAAGAAAAGGTGCAAAACAAAGAAACAGTGATAAGTAATAGAACATAACTCACTTTTGCCTTTTTTGTTTTTTTTCCATCTGAATCCTTTCTTGTTGCCCTACTATTTGATAGTCAAAAGGCGTCTTCCACCCCTGATGAATCCAGAAAACATCAGCATATGCTGTGCTCAGATTACGCTATACTGACTGACCTACTTGGCCTTGCCTTCAAGTTTTGGCTAAGGCCTGCATTTCTCCTCTGTCAGTTGTGTGAGGGATGCACATTTGTTCTTCTGCCTTCCCACAATCATAAATCTGCAACCTGCAGTAAACTCTCTTCCTGTGCTGCTATGATACCCTGGTATGTATCATTGCCTTGCTTGTTTCCAGTATAATGCCAAAGATAGAAGATGAATAAGTATATCAGAATAAAGCTCTAATATGCCATTTACATGCTGTCCTAGTCCCATTTGTCCATCACTGTGCTTCCACTTACACCCTAAACAGCGAAGATCTTGGACACATTGCTGACAAATGCAGTGATAGCATAGAAATACAATTCTGAACAGTCTGTTCAAACCTTTGCACACTGACTGGCAGCTGGTTTGGTACTGCAAGCTAACGCACAATGCGAATGCCGTGGCTTTCCCTTGCACAGGCTCTGCTGCTCACCTTGCCATATCCTTGCTTCAGAAAGCCCCCAGGCCTTGCATTTTCTTAACTAAAGGAGAGAAGGTCCTTGTTCCCTTGATGATTAGTATTCCTGCCTAAAGGCATTATTTCATTTCTGAGAAAGTTATCATTTGCCCTGAGTTTGTAAACCAACCTGCAGGGCTGACTCTGCAGCTGCCATGACTCTGAAATCAACTGTATTGTATTGAGTTACCGGGTGGAGTACTTAATGTGTGGAGTGTGCTAATGACTCTCTTCTCAGATTCTCATATTCATTTCTCCTGTAAATTTTCTATGGGACATTCAAGCTTCTCTACTGATTTTCAGCAATTTGTGTGAGTTTGTGTGTGTGTGTGTGTGTGTGTTCACGCGCGCGTGTGTGTGTGAGAAACTTACTGTTCTGGGCTTCTGTTTTTACACTTAAGCTCACAAGATCTCACCAACTGCTTTGAATGTACAGATTTAGGTATTTATCATCCATATAAGCGGGAAATTATAGGACTTCTCTTTAACAGCTTTCCTGTTAGCTGAGAAAAGGCAAAATGTTTGCTATGAGAGAAAAGGGAGCAGACAGAGGTGTTCTGTAGCCCTTTTGTTTAAAAAAAAAAACAACAAAAACCCCAAAACAACAAACACCACACCAAAACAAAAAACAAAGGTGAAAAAAGCTTTAATCATATATTTAAAGAGAAGGTGTCTGCAAAGAGAGGTTCAGTATTTTTTTTAATTTTTTGCCTTCATATTAAGTCTAAATGGGAGACTGCAGGAGTGGAGATTAATGGAAATCACTAAGCGCTGTGTTGCTCAAAACCATAGACCAGGAAAGTCTACCTGTCTTAGTAAGACATTAAGTACCTTTTAGAATGAGAATTTTATTTAGTCTTGGATTCAAATTTCTCATGGGAATGATAGAATCTTTAAGAACTTTCTCTGAAAATGGTGCTCTATACAATGCAGTAGACACAGATGACTGTTTTCCACTTCATTTGTTTTCACCTAAAACTAAGGTGCTTTAAAATGTGAAACATTTTTCTTGCATCACTTCCCAACAAAAGGTTGAACCATTTTTCTGTTTTCAGCCTGGGAACCACCACCCAGAGTAAATCTTGACTGTGAAGAAAATCCTGTACACTGAGAACTGGAAAATTGCTCAGCACTCACAAGATTTCCTGGTGGCATCAGCAGCCACCATGAGCTGTGCTGGAAGTGATCCATCTTCCCATTGCACTCCTTCTGAAAGGCTCTTGGCCTCTCTGGAAGCCCTGGATTGTAAAAACCCTGGCAGAGGAGTAAGCTTACAACAAGTGCTTCAGGGAGAGCACGTTACTGATTTAGTGTAGAGGAAGTGTCAGAATACACCAGGTTTTATACAGAACTTTAAACCTAAAACAGAAGCTGGTAAAATTAAAAGTTTTATTCAGGGCTAACAATGAGTCCATTGCAAACACTGATGATTTGAATTTGTTTTGACTAGATTTGTCAGAATCTGCAGCTGTAAATCTTTCTTCATCTTAGATAGTCACGTAGCCCTTGCCATATATTTCATTATGCATTCACCTACTTCACTTTTTTTCCTGTACGTAATTTGTTTTGGTTTCAGTTGGTTTTTCTTGCTTCCCTGACAGCAGCAGCAGTGCTTTCAGGGTGTCCCTTGAACAAAACCTGTCACTATACAAAAAATTAAGATCTTTTCTGTAGCTCACATTTAGTTCCTATCCTTTTATGACATTGCTAAACAGTTTCTTCCAGTGATGATTTCTTTGAACTCATTGAAATCATTTGTATTTTGAAATTCAATAACATACTTCTGCACTGTAAATTTCTTCTTATAGTGAAATGTAAAGAGTGTTTTAAATGAAAAAGCTTTCAAAAAGCCTTCTCAGGAAATCTTTGTCTACAAAGTATTCAGAACATTTTTCTGATTGTGAAATGCCCTGCTCAGAGTTGATGACTACAGTGTTAGTACTGGGAAAAACAATTAATAATATTGCCGGAAAAATTGGGTTTTTTTCTCTTTTTCTTCTGTTTTCTTTTCTTTTTTTCCCCCCTTTTCTTTCACTTTATTTTCTTTTTTCTTTTTACTAGAGGAGGCACAGGGTCAGATTTTCGAAATTTAGTTTTTTAGTTTTGGCTTACCTCTGTCCTTCCAGCTTGTGTAGAAGAGAAATTAAGACATGATAAAAGATTCTTCAGAATCTTCCTTTAAGGTTTGCAGGATAGGAACTGTGTTCTAAAATGAATTCATACAGTGTATAACACAATAGAGATAATTAATTGAGACCTCCAGGTACTATTGTGTTATAAACACTCATCTACTCAGCAAACTAATTTAGTCTCTTCCATGGACTGTGGGTGCCTCTTGTACAGACATGTGGAGCACAATAAGAACATTGATACATCACTCCCTAAAAGGTACACTATGCTAGAGTTTTAGGGAAATGTGTGTAGGGATTTTTGGTGCAATTCTGGAACAGAAGGCAATTTCCTTCCTTAGCAGTGTCTGTCTCTTTCCTACAGTATCAACTAGGAAACATAATTTAAGCTCTATTACAGATTTCCCAGTACTTCCACTTCCTAACCTCCAATGCATATACCCAGTGGACACAGGGGTGACAATGACATGTATAATAAACAAAGGAGGAGTGACATGTTTAAATTTCTTCCAGTGTCACTGTTGAGTAAATTCATAAAGCCTGTTCACTTTATATAGGTGAGAGAGGGAAATAACGGCCTGAAAATACTGCGATAATGGAAAAGCTAATACCAAAAAAACCCCAAAAAACTGAATTAAAAAAAAAAATTCAATTTAGGATACAAAATTGGCTATTGAAAATACTTATATTTTCAAATACTGTAAGCTAGTAAGAATAGAAGAGATGGGCAAGAAAGTTGATGCTGGGTATCTAATTCCTGCACTATTCTTATTTCAGGACATTTTTGCTTCAGACCAGCTCTGGACTGTTAGCATGGACTGAATTCCCTCTTGCAGATGGCATGTGTTTGTTTTGCTGCTAAAGACCATATTCCAGTTCCTCCAAATTCCTTCATCCAAAAGAAATCCAGTTTGTGTGCATTGAGACCAATCTGTGATGCAAACCAAAAGATAGCACAGGGACCAGATGAAGATAATCTTAGATCAGCAGATGATTCCAATTAAAACTCTAGGCAGGAATATCAAAACTGATTGCATTCAACTTAATAGGCAAGTTGTGGTGCTAATTATTTTAGTAATATTGTATGGGTTTAATGGTGTTAATGTGGCAAGGTTTTGGTACAGGAGGGACTGCAGGATGACCTCTGTGGGAGGAGGTTATAGGCTGCCCAGTGACAGTCACAGCAACATCTGGCTCCACAATGAGCCTAATTGAAATTGGCAAAAAATTAAATGAATTTTCCATGTATTGAGTCTGTTTTGCCCGTTAAGGTAATTGGTAAGTGATATCCCTATCTTTTTCTTGGCCTGTGAGCTTTCCTATCCTTTTTTCTCCTTCTGCCTGCCCTGAGAAGGAGGAGTGAGTGAGCAGCTGGGTGTGTATTTGGCTCTTTGCAAAGGCTAGCCTATCACAATTATATATAATTATTCTGTCTCATTTGCATTGGGTAAAATGCAGAGAAAAGCAGTAGTGAAGAAGAAATAAAAGGTAGGCAGTTCTCTGATATGAAGGGCTTATATTTACAGAGATACGTTTTAATCGGCTTTATACTTTAATACGTAAGCTAATGATGTGTCATTCTAAAGAAAGATCACCTTAGTGAATAAAGAGTCACACAGTGAAGAAGCGTTTTACTCTGACATTTCAAAACTGGAGTTACAAGTAGGCCTCTTGAGGTGACAGCCAGGAAAGAAGCTTTTGGCATACATATGTAATGACATCAGCTTAAATATGAAGTCATGTGTTGTGTTAACTCTTTCACTGTAGCATGGAGAAGCTGCTACCCTTGGAAGGTTCTTTAGATTTCTGAGTCATCTCCTCCTCAGCTGTAGTACAGATGTGACTGGTACCTTGCCAGGTTGTTTGTCCTCCAAACTAATCCCTTCAGCCCTGCAGTCCGGCTAAATGCCACTTTCTTTGCATCTCCTGCTCCTCTGCTCAGTTAATTTAGGCCTATGTATGACATTAAGTTTCTACTATTTCTCAAGAAGGATTTTTGTTTTCCAGGAACCACTCGAGCTTTATAGGAACTGGACAGCTCTTTTGGGCACTAAAGAAATCACAGTAGCTAAAAATCTTGAGAGTAAGAAAAAAACCATCTTTCCAGAGCTGGTCAGAATCAAGATGGGGAAGACACAGGTCTTCCAGAGTTAGAGACACAGGAATCGTACATTAAGAGCCCAACTTATCTCACCCTAGATGTGTTCCAGCAGTCTTTATTTGTTGAGACATCAAGGAAGACCTTGATCCTCAAAAGATGTCATTAGTGAGAGAAACAGAACTGAAGGCTAATGCCTGAGAGTCAGGTCTTGAAGACAGCATCTACTCTGTGCCCCAATGTTGGCGCAGGAGGCTTGTATAGGAGACTCATGCTGAAATACTGTTCTGGAGACGGTACTCAAAACCTGTGTCCTTCTGAGCCTTCAAGTCAGACTTTTTCCATGGATCAAGAATGGAGATCTGGAGATTTCACTCAATCTGTTAGTGAGAAGAGATTTCTAGTGAATGCCCACAAAGCTGCCAAATGGTCAGGATCACTTTGAATTACTACAGCGCACTCTTCTTGAAGAAGATTTCTCAGGGATGCAGCCACCCTCAGGCCACACTGAACAAATGACACTGCAGCTGACATTCCCCGTGTAGGAAGAGCCCATGACTGATTGCCTCCTTCTGTTACTCTGACACTGACAGTGGCCTTTTTCTTTCAAAGCTGGTGCCTTGCCAGTGATGAACGGGTGATGAGCGGTAAGTCAGGCTGCAGAAACTGGTCCCTTCTAAGAGAAGACTCCAGCTACAATCTGTTCATATGGGGAAATTTCCTGAAAGGCCTGTCACTGGTTAAGCAGAATATTTTTCTCTCAGAGCCACTACAGTGGTTCTTGATGGCAAAACAGACAAAGAGCAAAGAGACTTGCAATTCCCAGTGTGTGATCCAAAGCAGAGAAACAATCAGGTGTTAAAAATGACTGTCATGGACCTGCTCCACATTTCTACAAATATCAGGTTTCCTAAGCAGCAGATTTTGTGTGTATGCTAATAGGATGCAGCAGAAAAGGCTCCTGGGACAAGTCAGACTTGGCCATATATCTGCTAGGAGAGCCTGTCAGACAGATAGAGGACGTGGACTGTAGGATGATGGCTGGAGAGGTCAAGTTACTCCAGGTGAAGCACAGAGGGGGCACAGCTAATGAGAGCAAGAGATGGGCTAAGGCAGTGCAGATGTAACTGTCTCAAGCAGCTTAGCTGGCAAAGCTGGATTTGAACTTGGCACTGCTGCTGAACTAGCAGTATAGAAGTGGCCTACAGTGCTCTGGGGAGCTTCTGCAACTGAACTGAAAGGGAATGGTGGGTGAGATTTGAGCAGATTTTTCTATTTTATGTCTTCTCTAGAGAATGCTCCATCATCCCTGCCAGAGCTGGTTTATGCCTCTGTTTCATAGCAATATACAAGCAAAGAAAATGCTGCTGATTGCAGCACTTGGCAAGTAAGTTCTAAATACTTCCCAGGGAACAAAATCCCCAGGTCCTTTTCGGATGTCTTCACCTGCACTTAAAGATACGCTAAGTTGAACACAATGCAAAGATAGCTACAGGAGCTGTTAACAGTTTCGGAAATTATATGTCCTCACTCTTCATTACAAGAAGTAAGAGAAACATGGACTTTAAATGGGCACAGAAATACATTCTACTATCTCTGAGATGTTTGTCTGGGAAATAGGTTTAATTGAAGCCATCAAGGAAAAATTTCTCATAGGAACCTCTCTTTCACATAGTTTGCAGTAAGCTGACAACAAATGAGCCCCTAGACACTATTCATCTGCAGGAATTCCAGGCATCCCTATATAAAGCATGTGTCTTTCAACACAGTCCCTCTCCCCTAGTCCCCTTACAACAGGAGGCAGCCCTCAATTAATCTCTCTGGTTTGTTTTTTCCTAGAAAAAGATAAGACCCAAGGAAAACAGAATTTAGGTTGGGAATTCATTTTGTAATCTGTAGGAAGTTTAACTCCAATCCCCTTCCAGCCTCTCCCTCTGGCTCTTGTTTTAGAATTTGCCAGGAGGTGCATGATGCTGCTCTGAGTCCTCTAGCCCAGTGTCTGGTCATCTAGGGTGGGCATGGGGAGGTATTCAAGGATTTTCACTTGAGGCACCTTAATGATCCAGAGAAACTGACTGGGAAATGGCCTGAACTTCCTCTGCAGTCAGAGAGAGATGCTCCCATGGAGAGCAATTCAGGTCACCTTGGTTAGGTTCTTGCTCTGAATTACCCTTTGCAGGAGCCCATCTATCTCCATTAATTACACAGGGAATATAGGAAGCCTATCATGCTAATGTAAGTGCTGAACTGTGGTGCCTGAAGTAAGGCACTATGAAAACCTCCCTTCTATGAGGTCCTGAAATCTTGTCTTCCTCTGCTGAAAATATATAAGGCTTCATTTACTAGGGAAGAAAATCTGGAAAGAATTTTCAATCTTTTTTTGTTGCACTTGACTTTAAAACAAAATTACTGTCACATTTTTTTAAATGTTCTACTTAAGAAAATGAATGTATAGCTTTCCCACACACTCCTGGCAATATGCAAAAAATCACTGCTGGTAATGAGGGCATCACAGCTTCATTCCTATCATTGCCTTTCATTTTTCCATGTGTCTGAACTCCATAGTTACTGAAATTGTCATATATATAATTTATTAACACAGAAAGTCATTAAATGCAATTTCTTCATCTATTTGTTTCTTTTCTAACTGCACACTATTTAATACTAAGAGGAATTCAGCAATGACTGGCTTGATTTCCCTAGTTGCATAGATGCAGGAGTTAATGTTTAAATATTTTTTAAATTATTTTCTTGTTTTTATTTATGTGAACTTTGCACACTATTTCTTTCCACTCAATCTATTAGCTGTTTATATTCTCGTTCCTTAGCATGTATTTAATATCATGATTGATTTTTAGCTTAAATATTTTGAAAAGTGTTTTCTCTGAAAAGACAAGCATTATGTGTGACATTTCTAACTTTACAGATGCTCTGATTTAAGTGTATTTACTATAACTCTTCCTTCTTCCTTATTTAAGTGTTAAAAACATTGTCTTCAGGTGTCTCTGTATAATTATCAGAATTGTACCCAGTATGTAATGCTAATGCATTAATATATAAACAGAAAAGTCAGATTGCCATAATTGAGAGATTTTTAAAAGAATTGGTTTCATACTTCCCCCTGGTCTTTGGTCAAAAAGTTGGAGGACCTCTTTTGCTTTTCTTTGTCTTTACAGGGTTTTAAGGCTGAAAATGGATTATCTAACAACCACTCTCATGACTTTACAGCTGCATTTATAACAGGGCTGGCACATCACCTTGGTGCCTCATCCATCTTCACATTTTTCTACAAGGAGGGTAAAAGAGCCAGAAGCATTTAAGGCACACTGTCTAGGAAAGCTTTGCACAATATTCCCTGCACTCAGCAAGATTCGTGACATTGATTTCTGTGGTCTTTGGGTCAAGATGGATCTCTTAGCTTTGAAGTTAGAAAAATAATGTACTTGAGAAACATGGTTTCCTCTAGCTCATTAACTGAGTAGTTTGGAATGAAAATTTTACTCAAAGCATGGTGCATCTTGATATCAGAATAATAATAATAAGTATTTATTGAATGAGAGATGTTTGAGAAGATGCAGGAGTGACAGAGTTTTTCATTCCTTCTTGAGAAATAGTAGAAACTTAATGTCATACATAGGCCTAAATGTCAGGCTTTTTTAGGGATTCTAAGATGCCAGTACTGGGTGGCCTTCCCAGGACTAGTGTTATCATCCTGCGTCATCACCCCACAGCTTTTGAATTGTGCGAAAGTCTTTTTGTATGATTCTCTACAACAAGCTGGATTGCTATGATGCTGCTATAAAAATGCATTGGCATGTTAATAAAAAAAAATTCAGACTATTGTTACACTTGACTTAGATTTAAAAGAAATTACTATTACAATGGTGTGAGAAGTGCAAACCCAACAAATCTGTTACCATAAATTCACAATGAAATCATAGTTTATAACTGTAGTGTCTCCTTACAAAAGACAGGGCAAAAATAAAAGTGTTGTTTTCTCTTCATATTTCTGCTCTCAGAAAGTCTTCTGCCCTTTGCTCTCAGTTTTGTGGAACTGAAAAATGCGTTCTTGATATAAACATATGAAAATTTAGCTGAGAGTCCTATCTTTTTCAAATTTTATTTCACAAAGCTAACCACTTTTTTTTTTTTTTTTTAAATACAGCCCCTACAATTAGCTAGTGGAAAATTATATTTTTGTTTAATATTTTAGCAAAAATACAGTACAAATGTGAATTTGTGAAAAGATAGAAAAGCCTTCTTTTTCTATGTAATAATGTTTATTACAAATTTATATGTACAAAATTTGTTGTAAAAGGGCTAAAGAAAAACTATAGATTTTCCATGATCAAAAATGAAAAATATCAGCAGTGTCTAAATACCTGGTCCTTTGGTAACGTTCTTAGGAAAATGAATAAAAGGAAATTAAGTAGATGACAAAAAGTGTATAAGTGATTACCTTTTACCTGGATATTGTTTAAAGGAATTAAACATAAATTATTGATTGATTTTACCTTTTACTGTCATATTTTTTGCTTTGAGTCTTAGAAAAAAGAATAATCCTATTACATTAAACATTCATCCCATTAAAAGAGTGGTTGAAGAACACAAGTATAGCGTTCATATGCAAGGAAGTCAACAAGACCAAGATATTTAAATGAACTGAGGATATGATCAGAACAACAGCCTATGTTCTGCACTATTGTTTGACACACAAAATGAGGAAGGCAGAATACAGTTCATGTAGAATGTCTCAATTGTTCATAAAAATGAAAGTTTTGATGAGAACGTAATTAATTCTTTATGATATCAATTAGGAAATCATTATCTAGCTTATATCCAGGAAACATAACTGAAATAGATAAAATGCAGAAATGCAACAGAGTAAAGAATGTAACACTAAGAATCATTTACCTAGATGGTCACTTTCCTCAGTCCATGTAGACAAATTTTCTTGGTTTATAGTGGCTAGAAATAGTCAATGGAGAATAACATTGACAAAATTGAAATTTCCTCTGATGAAGGTGGTAGAACTTTTTCCAACAGCATTCCTCTACATCCGTGGCATTGAGGCATGGCTTGGAAAGGGTTGAGAACATTCTGAGAATATAGAAGGCCCAAATGATGGCTTAGGATTTTCTTCATACTTAAGAGCTCGGATGGAGTTTATAAACCTACATTAATGAAGAGCTCAAAGAAATAGATGTGCAGAATATGCCCAAATGTGGCAGGCTCTGCTTTTATTTTCTAACTCAAACTTCAGCAGTGTACAAGTGTTCATTAGCTATGTAACTAATAGTGGCAAAATAACTCAATATCATGAACTTTTCTAAAGGCTGTGGTGGGATTCATTAAAGCCAGGGTAATGTCTTTTACTCATTACATCTCTGTGATTTGCTGGCTCTGTCTATTTCAGACAGTGTGGAAATGTCTAACAATACATATAAGCCAGAAATAATATTGTTTTGGCATTAAAGTTACTGCACAAAGAGTGATCATGATACTTGATGGGTAATTTAGCTTTGGTTATTCTTCTACCAGGATTTCTTTGGCCCATGGAGGTTCATAATGCTCCAGGAAATGTGTTTTTTCATATTCTTAAGAAGATATACTTATGAATACTCTGATAGATAAATGTGTGCCTTGTGTATTTTTAGCCCCAGGATGCCTTGAAGAAGATATCCATCTCAATGGTCCTGTTCCTGGGAGACAGATATAATTAACAATGGAATATATAAATCAACCAATAAGCTCACTACTGTAAGGAAAAGCTAATTGTTTTTTGTTGTTTTTTAGGCTTGGTTTTTAAAATGCAAATTTGTATAATAATTAAAAAAAAAAATCAGGTGAGATTTACGGAAAAGCTCTCTGTTTTTCTTAATGATATTATCGATCAAATTAATCTTCCAATGCATCCCTTCAGAGTGTTGCTTTGGCAACCTAAACCAGAAAGTTTATTTTAAAAATTTAATACTATTCAGTAATCTGTCAGATATATCTACAGCAAACTCAGAGTCATTGCCATCATCTTCTTATGTTCTTTGCAAGCATATTCTCTCCAGTTTTCTTACTCATTCCTTTGCAGATGAATTTGAACTTAATGTTCCTGCACTCTGAATTGAGTATATACAAATTTGGGCTCAAATGAAAAACCCCTTTATAAAGCTCAGGTGCCAGTCAGAGATGGATCACATCTGATCAGGCAGCTGCGAGCTCACTTCTCTCTGCTGAAGGACACATGAACATGACATTTATATGGCACACTTTCTTTTTTCATTGAAAATATATATGTGAAAATTTTAAATTTCCTCTTGCCTTACAGCTATCCTTGTGTATCTGGCCCAGTAATGCTGAAAGTGCTCTAAGAAAAGCTTGGAAGAATGGTGTTGCCTGGAATAACTGCAGAGTCAAGTATGTCGCACCAGTGAACAATTGGTGTCAGGAAAAGGGAAACTTATTTTCAAACAATATCATTATATTTGCAGTTTACCTGCAAAATTTTGGCCAGGAGCATAATTTTGATAAAGATTCAAATCAGATGCTTTTCATATAAAATTCGATATTTCTTAAACAATCTGCTGAATTTTCTATTGCCTGTGTTTTTAATCTCAAACCAAGACTGGAATTTCTATCAGGCTTGTGTGTCATAGCTTTTTTAATACTCTTCCCATGAGACATTCAGGTGGTATATAAATACCTTCTGCAATACCCAAAGAAATCTTTTTTTTTTGCTGCCGAGATTTTAAATTAAAAACCTAGAGAAAAAATTCAGAATTATAATTTAGATTGATTAGTATAATGGAAGGTTTTGTAACCTTACTTAATGCAGTTCTCTCACCTCATTAGAATACAGAAAAATTGATATTTGATGAAACATTCAGAGGTCAGGAAAAATATAGTCTGAAAGGTTTATAACATGACAATATTTATTGAAACATATTTGGAAATAAGATAATTTTTGTATTTTGTTAATTTGCTGCTGTTTCTGTAAGGCTCAAATACATATAAAGTGTTCATCCAGCAATATGACTAAAATGACAAGCTGTTAAAATACATTATGTTTCTCTTTTGTCACCTAATGACCATCTGGTAATTGGGATATTTACTACACTTATGTGACTGTTGATTTGTACCCCCTAAAACCACAAAATATAACATTTTAAAGTTTTCCAGGTATCTCATCAATGACAAAAATATGTGGGAGGAAAAAGCAAAATGGCCAAATAAACTTGACACAAGAGGAGCCACATATGGTGTCTGCTTTCTTTTCAGAGAAGATTGGGACAAAAGGCAGGATTTTGCCATGATCTTGTTACACTATTTCTGAAGGAAAAAAGGAAGATGTTCTAACATCAGTGTCAATTGAAAAATAATCTATGTAGTTTTAACAATAAGCATTCTTCAAATGACTTCGACAGACTTCATATGACGCCTCATGCCAAAGACAATTTGAGAACCTCAGATGAGAAAATGAATGCTATCTACAGTTTACCCAGAGAATTATTTTTATTGAGGAAATAATTTGTGTTTTGTAAATACATATTTATTGGATAATTGATGTGTCTGGTAAATAATATATGATATGTTAATATAATTAATTTCCACCATTCCTTTCTAAATTAGCCAAATATGTATTTAACAAACTTAGTTCTGAAAAGAGCTTAATCACCCATGGGCAAAAGGAAGATTAAACTTGAAACAGCAGGATACATTATGGCTTGTTGTCAAAACAAACCAAAACAAAATCCAATTTTCCTTGCTAAAGGAAGTGTCATTTTATGTCTGCACAGAAAGAATTAAAAAATCTTTGGGCTTATGAAACAGCAAAAACCAAGAATATAAACTATAATTTTTAAGGAAAATATAAAGAAAATATAAGGAAGAATATGTCTCCTAGATCAAACCGTGAAGGATCTGGGAAAATTGAAAAACAGGGTCACCTGCCATAAGCTTTTTTTCACAAACTGAGCAACTCTGTATGTAGAACTATGCAGTATAAAGGCATAAATATTAATATCTATATTAATTATTGTTAATGTTTTATCCTTGAGTCAGTAAATTAACTTGTAAAACAAAACATTAATTGTTACATAGTGAGTCAAACTGTTTTCTCATACATCAAGAAACATTTTTTTCTGGGGAGGAAAATCAGTTCAAAAGAAGCAAGAGTAGGTTTCAGTGGCAAGAGGAATCACTTCTGGGAATATTTACACTGGTGAACTTGGCTAGAAGACATACTCAGTCATCCTACAAAAAGTATACTCAAATGTTATTTTAGGATGGAATATCTTGGAATGCAAAATTTATTATAAAAGCAAAAAATTAAGATGAGGAAAGAAGAAAGTCTGTAATATTAAAAAATTTAGATTTTATTATAGCATCTAATATTACCTCTTGGGCTGCAGAAAATACACCTGTCTTTAATCACTAATGCACCTGGGATTACTTGTCACCCTATTTACTAATTACTGCATTTACTTTGCATGACACAAAAGTGTTACATGACCCAACAAATCCAGGCATCTCAGTGAAGAGTTGAAAATGAGAAACAGCCAGTCGCTTAATACTGTTTCTCAAAAGAGCAAAGGAATGGGATTTCTTAAGGCATGTGGATGGAGAAGAAGCAAATGGACGGTAGTTGTAAAACAGCTCTGGATGAACACTACATCCTGTTTTACCTTCCAAGATTTGTTGTTAAGCAAGAGAGATGTCTAAGATCAGTGGAAGATAAATTGGACAACTGAGGATTAACAGGACCCAGACTGGGAGACTCAAAAGAATAACAATAATACAAAAAAACCACAACATTTTGAAGAAAGGAACAAAAAACTCTTCATTGGTAAAAAACTTCTGCGTCATCTAAAAGTGTTAAAGCATTTTAATTTTTTAATTCTTTTCAACTGTCCTGTCATGGAGTTATAATAAGTTTGAAATGCCTTCAGACAACCTCCCCTAAAAAGTTACTATCAGTATTGTCTGCCAACAGCCCATGTGTTGAAGCTACCCCATAGTACCTTTCAGCACTCAGCAAAACCAGTTTAATTTAGCATTCATTTCTGCTTATACAAAATGCAAGACACAGTAAACTCACATATAAACCAGATCTGAATGTTGTTTACTCTTGCTTCCCCAAAAATAATACAGATTATTATTCTTGTTTGTAGGGGCTAACCATGTTAGTCTATACATTAGCATTCAGGATCCCATTCCCCTTAGGATTACATATGGTGACTGCAGATGGCATCTGAAAGTGGTGTGTGTGGTTTCAGCTCTGGGTTGGGAATAGTGGCTGTCACTCCACCGGGACTCCAGATTGTCCAGGTGAAACAGACACCACTATGGCATAAAACCCCCCTTACTTTTAAAGCTACTCTCTGGACTTGAGTAAAGCTGGAGTAGAATTTAATCTTGTGCTGCCACTCTCCCAAGTGTGGTGCATTTTTACCTAAGTTTTGGTCAGACTTCAGACATGGTCAGAGGAAAGTCACGGAGCAAATGCTAAATCACCTTGTTGATGTTCTGCTTCCTACCAACTTGGTTGAATGTTGGACTGATGATTTTTGAGTTTCTTTCCAACCTTAATGACTCTAAGACTCGTTTCTATGATTCTATAAAATGTGTGTGCATGATCCCAGTTTTAAATAGCCAAGTGCCGGATTTCTTCTCCTGCTACTCAGGATCTGTGAAAACCTCTGTTATTCACAAAGATTTGGTAAAAATCCTTAAAAAAAAAAGATCAAATCCTTCCCTCAAATTATTCCTACACATCTCATGTATGCCTAAGAAAAACGCAGTACCCACTGGGTGTGGTAGTTGGCATGCACTGGCCCTGCCTTGCCATAGTGCTAACACATGAGCACCATTATCCATTTCCATTATTCAAGTGCTCTGATATTCATTTTCACCATGTCTCCTACTACATATTAAGTGTAGCAATGGGTCCCAAGCATGCTGGCAGAAATTGCTGCTCTTTGTGGTGACTGAAGTGCCCTCACAACATCCCAGTGCTGCCCCAACTGCGCTGGGTGCAGGAGGTGCCCTGGGCTGCAAAAGGGAATTGGTCTGTGCATTTGAAATGCTCTGTGCATTTCAAAGATACCTTGGCCCATACATATCTGTGCCACAGGAGACAGGCATGTTATGAAGAGGCTGGGAAATGGTTGTCTTTTCAACAACCTGCATAGTTGAACTGGGTTGAATTATGCCTGTCACACTTTGTTCTGTTTACAGAATCCCAAGGGAAATTGAGATCTTGGTCTTCAGCTGGGTCTCCTCAGATTGAGAGAAACAATAAAAACCACATAATAAAGCTGCGATTTATAGTCCCTGGTTTTAAATTATATATTCCCTAAAGGGAAGATTGCACTTCCTATGGTTTGTGGCACACTGGACTAACCTGTTTCATCCTCAAGGGTGATGGGGTGAAGTGCTCTTTTTATTGCATTTTTAAAGATCAGCATCAATCTCTCAAAAGTTTTTCTTTATTTTAGCTTTGTTGAAATATCTGTCAAATGTTTAGGATTTTTTTTTCTGCAAGCAAGGATTAAGATAAAAAAGAAAAAAAATTCACTTTCGCAAAATGAAAAGCTTTCAATATTTTCTTTGCGTCTCAAACCCACCCCTACATTTGCTTCAGACCAAATAAAAGAAATTCTGTTTTTCAGTTGTACCATATTGCCAGAAGTAGCTCGATCTGCAAACATTTCTGCAGTTGACCAAAGAAATACATGTTGATGAAATGCATTCCTAAGAGATTTCCTCAATATCACAAGAATGTCTGTAGCAGAGTTGAAACAGAAGTGTAAAGTGCTGGCTGCAATTCCCACTAGTGCTTTTATCAAAAAAAGGAAGAAAAAAAACCCAAACCACCAAGCTCTCATTCCCCTGAATATGAATCATTTGCTTGTTATTTTTGAAGCTTTTCTTATTTCAGCTGTTTTGGAGACTGAATGTCTTTTTATTGAATGAACTTTGCAGATTCAGGTCAGGGTTTTTTTACCAAAGTACTGTTTCCTATTCTCTCAAGTAATACATTCAGACAAGATACAGCCTTTGAAAGCCCTTTTGCAATGTGATTGAAATGTGATGTTTTTAGTCATTAAAAATTTTGCCTTGTGAGTGAAGGAAATATTTGGTATAGTTTTGTGTTATATTTATATATTTTACTTGATTTTAGTGTCAGGACCCAGGACATCCCTCTGGCTGTCCTGAGAAGCCAAGACCCTTGCCAGGGGTCTCAGAGACCCTGGCACAGAGCCCAAAATGCCCCTGTGGGTTTGATTATGACCCGTGGAGCAAACTACCAACCTTCTATGAAGATCAGTAAGCCACAACAGTTTAAGTAGAATATTAGTGAAGTTATCACAGGGTGGAAAAGTAAATTTTAGGGTTTTTGGTATGGGGGTTCAGGAGGCAAGATGGAGGGAACTGGGTGTGTCCAGCCTTTTTCCTTCTTCTTCTTAGCCTCCATCTTCTGTGGTGATGCTGGCACTTGGGGATTGGGTTGTGGTGAAGGTGCACTTGTTAGCAAGGGTGAAAGGTATTGGGAATAAAAGGTAAATATGATGTACGTAGTTTTTACTATAAAAAGACGCAACCGCCCCGTGGGTGGTCAGAGTGCCCTTGGCTGCCTTGCTGGTCAGATCCCGGCTAGCAGAGAGGAAAACTTTGTAAGATAAAAAATAATAAACAATCTGAAGACCGAAATATCGAAGAGTCCAGACTCGTCCTTTGAACTGAGGGCTGCCCCGAACCATTCTGCGCGTGTCCGAGCAGAGACAACAGCCGGATCGGACATTTTAGTCCTTGGGAAATAGAACACTTTCTGCTTTGTTTCTTAGATTTTACAAGAAGTACTAAAATATATGCTTCAGCTTATTCCATTACATCTCAAAAGAAAAATGTCCAGGTACTAAAGACCAATGCAATTATTCAGACTACTCGCAGTATAAAATATTACAATGACAGAACACAGTTCTTGACAGTAAAGTTTTGCCCATCTGCTGACTGAACTAAAAGATTCTGCTCTTATAATAGGAATAAAAGGACCAGGAAATCATGGACAAGCATTTTTAAATGCTTTCTAAAATATTAATTTTTTTCTATGGACTTTGTGGCAATCTGGATACTTTGGGGTTTTGGTTTGGTTTTGATTTGTTTTGATTAGTTTGTCATCACTAATGGAAAGAAAAAGTTAGAAACAGGTTTCAGAGTGTTACAATCACATTTGTCTTTCCTCCCTTTCATTAAATGTTGATAAACATGAATGTGACTTATCCTTATGGTAAATACAGCAAAGACTGGGCAATCCCTGGCTGCACCCAAGGGAGGAAGCATAAGCAGGGTCTGGCTGTGCACTTGCTTCAGCAGGAGAGCACAAGGAATGTGATCTCTTGAGGTGCCAGCAGGGCAGGTAAGGGGAAGGTGCAATATTGGATATCTGGCAGAGCTGTCCTGATGGGAACTTTATACTGAGGAACATAATGGGAAAAACTGTATGTACTCTGTTGTTCAGGAAATTTAGTTGTATCTCTTGAGGAGAATTAAACAACTGTTTTTGTTTAAATATAAGCAAAATAAAATAAAATAAAATAAATTAATGATGCATTGGAAAGAAACCTATGAGTATGAACAATTCTACAAGGAGCCTGCAAAGATGTGTTAAAAGTCAATTCCTTAAACAAAATTGCACCAGAATGAGTTCTGAGAGAGGTTGCATGGGTTATCTTAGCTCAAACTCTAGTCTATCCCCCAGCCCCTCTGCTGCCTGAAGGTGTCCCCTGAGCCTGGGCCTCTAAGTGCTCATATTCCAGGATGGCCACAAGACTGTGTTGAGGCTCTTTCTGATCTCATCACCAAGAGGACTTCATTTCCTTGTAAGAAAAATGTTCTGTCCCTGACATCCCTGCTTCCAGAGAGTTTAACCCTTTCTGCAGGTGGGCAGTCTTACCCTCCATGTCAAATCATTCCTCAGTCACAAATTATCACCAATGAGCAGGCACAATTTTAAATTCCCCTTCACCACATAAATGCAACTATAGGCGTTCCAGGTCACTGAGGGAAATAAAGCTGTTTATACTTTCTCAGCTATTGAACACAAATTCTGGATGAGATGAGTTTCTGCCTAAGCAGAGGCACACTACCACAGAAGAATCCCTGCATCCCTGTGGTCTATGTCCCCACTGCTTTCTGTGTGAGAATGGATGCAATACTCTGAAAACAAGGGTGACACCATGGCTGGCAAAGGGAGAAGAAGAAGCACTCAATTCTCCAGGAGAAAGCTCAGGGAGTGATGGCCATGGTCTCTTCAGACAGACATGTATGGTCCATTCACACCACTGCCCAGACAGACACACCAGGTAAAATACTCTTCTGATTCTCAATGGCAATAGCTACCAGAGCAGCTCAGAAGCCTGGCTTAGCCTCAAATATTGCACTAATTCAGACTCCAAGAAAAGAGAATTTTTGACCAGAGCCTTGAACCATCACTCTCAAAAAGAGGACATAATTCTGGTAGAAAACTTTTTTCTCCTCATAAATGTGAATATAAGTTCATTCACAAATATGTCCACTCCAGAAAACATTCCTACATGCAACTCACCCCTGAACAACCTCCTACAATGAATCTGATGGAAAGTGGAGAAGGTGGATGGGTATGCCCAGCTGACTTCCCTTTCAGACTGAAATGATGGCAGACTCAGCCTGGGTTTGATCCCAGGAGCTGAGCAGGTGGATCACAAGTAAATCATTGCATTCATCTCCTCCATAGCTCAGTAGCTCAGTACAACTCTCTCTGAAGAAAAAATATCCCACAAGTTCAAGATGCTGTTCTAAAGATGATGCCCATAATAAAAATCCTGTAGTCATGAGAAAAAGTAGTCAATACCAATAGTTACATTCAAGAGTACAAATCCCCTAAACTAGGGATTCAATAATGAAATCTAATGCCTTCCAATGTGACCTGGACTACACTTTTGAGATATGGGAATAAGGGGCTTAATTGTCAAACTTGCTGACCACCTAAAAAGAAGTGCTGAGTATTTGGTATTTACTGACTCCTACAGGAATATGTAAGTTAACATAAAATCCATAAAATAGATTTCTGATGATGTCAAATAATTTAACCTAAGATGGTTTCTATATAGTATAGAACCTTAAAGATGTCTCTTGAGTTCTGTCTTATTTTGTACTAAACAAAATAAAATACTTATGCAAAGCTGATTTTTTGGGTATGTATAACAAGGGTAGGTAGAATAAAAATGTTGTTAAAAACAACTAACACATTTAATTAACCTCACCATGTCTACATATATGACCTTGGATTTCTCAGTCAATAATCTTTGTCAAAATACATATTTCCTTCTCTTTAAATTCAGCTTTATGTTTTGTAAATACTGCATAAATGTCTTCTTAGTCATTCTTAAAAGAAGATTCTTGAATTGGTTGTTGTTTTATTGTGGTTTCCTTTAAAGAGTTCCTTTTTGTATGTTTGCCTTGCGTGTGCTGCAACAAGTGTCTCCTGAGGCCCCACTTCCTTTCTTTTTTTCTTATCTATGACTGTCCTTTAATGCTCCTGTTCCGAACTAGATTTTTATAATTATGAAATAGTGATTACTTTCTTCCTATCCTGAAAGCAGAGAACTCTGTAGATTGACAAATTAAGGAAGTCATTGCAACTTAGGTCGCCTGAAACAGTAAGAAAATTTGCTTTGGATTTACCTTTGATTGATTAATAAGGGAAAGATTGAGTAGTTTTTAATATAACCATAATAAAATTCTTACTGGCAGTATAATGGCTCTGACTAACTTTCTGAAATATTTGCTGCTTCTTTTTCCTGTGGAAACAAGCCAGGGTCTCTGCTTATCCTAGATAAATCCTAAGTGCTTTGCCTTTGACATGCCTTTGGGTGCTACTTTCAACTGAGTGTTAATATCTTTTTAGATTTTGTTTTACCTTTTCTTTAATTTCAGGGCAGAAAAGCCAGAACTTTTCAGCTGACTGCATTTGTTTTATCAGCAAACATCAAAACACTGTGGCTTTTTTATTGCAACCTGCTAACCAGTCTTTAAAGACAAAATGGAACTACGACAGAGTTAATTCTAATATTGTGCTATATTGCACGGCAACTATAAAAGGAACTGTGTTAATGTTTATTGTCAGTTTTGTGGTGTATTTAAGCGCTTGTTAACATTAGAAAACATCATATGTATGCACAGAAATTGCTGATTTTGGTACATATAAAAGTGTAGGTTGTTGGAGGGCTGCTTTTGCTATTTTCACTGCTTCCTTCACCCTACTAAAATTGATAAGGTCACGCCACGGACTGAAATCTTCATGCAGATGGCACAAAGCTCTTTTTGTGAACTGAGAGAAATGGGAACAACAGGAATGTTTCACCACTGGACAATGACCAGGGCTCCCAGGGGCTCAGTTTTGGAATGTCATTCAGACCAGCAAACCACCAGCTGTGACTTCTCAAATTTGAGGAGCTCCTTACTGCATCCTCTGAGCTAAAGGGACTCTGCCATGACTCTGCTGCCTTTTTCCTGCCACTGCTGGTGGGGGTGACAGCCGCATGAGCCATGACTGAGTAAAAGGTGGTTTCCACTTAAAGTCATTGTGAGAGTTTTTGTAAAGATCGAAGGTGTTTTTCTGCATTTCAGAGAAAACTCCAATGTTGTTGAAAAGTTCTCAGTTTTCCTGCTAGTTAGCTGGTAAGTAAAAGCTGAAGGAAAGACAAGATGAAAATTAAGCAATACTTTTTTATGATATTTCATTAAAAATATTACGTTAGATTAAAAGAAGTTTTTAGTTCTTTGCTACAATATTTTTATTAAAGAAAGATGGAAGGAGAAGGGGGAGGAGTCAGGCAGAAATAGAAAGAAGTGAAGCTCTATTTATGTGCATAAAGACACAGAGTTTTCAGATCAATAATGTAGTTTTTAATGTTCTTTCAAGAAAATGCCATTTTGTAAAGAGGTGTTCAGTGGAGAAAATAAGCAAGCATTCATTATTGTGCTAAGAACTCTGGTGTATTTCTGTATTAACCCCTTTCTTAAAGGTCTGTCTGATCTACAGTGACAGAATAAACATTTTTTTAACTTAGATATGCAGGCTCACTTCCTAAATTAGAAGAAAGACTACAGGCAGACGATTAACTTATATGACTTATAATTTCAAAATTTTTTACCTGAATTATTCACTGTGGAATTTATTACTAGAGAGGCTAATTCACCTTAACTTAATTTCTGTTAACATCAGCTGTGGGTTTGTCTGATGAAAAAGAGGAGCAGTTCACAAATTCTTCTCTCTAAAAGAAAAGATGATAAATTCCTAATGGTTTTCAGCCAGAAAGAATAGTTCTCTGTTTTTCATATCCTTCAAACACTGTTCACAATCTTTATGTCAGCACTACTAGTTTCTCATAAGACTGTAACCACCAGACACTGCAATTCAAGTCGAAGTAGAGACAGGAAATCTGTGACAGGAAAGGGAAGAAAAAAGTAAGAGAAAATAAAGAAGTAAACCTAGCACTTGTAAAATTTACCAATAAAATGTTATCAGATAAGTATTTCCAGATCTTGTGGTGTTGGGTATTAATTGGTATGGTATGATTTTGTTTTGTTTCTTAGTTAACTTTACCTAATGGTCTGCTCCAATAAGACAAAAGCATCCCCAATAACCAAACAAAACACACTGTTATAAAATGAAAAAAAGTTAAAATTAATTATAAGAAAATAAGAAGCATGTGGTTTTCAGAAAAAGAAATAAATATTTTGCATCTTTGTGGGCATTACAGTTGGTGCAAAAGTGAAATTTATCCACAGCCAAGTTTAAAAAACACTTTTAACACTAAATTCATATCAACAGGTTCCAAGAACCTTTCATTTCCTAGGTAATAGGGGAAAGTGGAAGATTACAAAGGAAGGAAATGGTCCACACCTTGCACGATGTCTTGTTTTTGCCCTTAATGGCATGTTGAACTGAACATGAGGATGATCTCTATGGAATAGCTCATCAACAGTTGAATACAATAATTCTGTCTCCAAAAAGAGTGCACCCTTTGTCATCCAGTCTTTCACAGCTAGGCTTGATATCTGTCAGTTAGGTCATTCATCCAAATTACCTTTTCTTTCTGTAGTTGCTGGTTTACAGAAAACAACAGCAAAGTTTAACTGCCAAGTGAAAAATTTTTGTAAATCTTAGTGTTTTTACTGGAAGACAAAGTTTGGAATTGTGAGTTTATTCTGAATACCAAGTTTTAACTTCTAGTGTAAGTTACATGTTATGGGATCAACATATTGTTGTATGAATGGATTTTTACTCCACTGAAGCAACCCAGTACAACTGTAAAAACATCTTGAATTATATCAGAGATTGCTTCAGCCCCCCTTTTCCTTCACCCATATGATTTTTACCTTCCAGTGCCTAAAGGAGTCTATAAGAAAGAATTCTTTTGAGAGCATTTAGTGGACAGGACAAGGGGCAAGGGCTTCAAATGGAAGGATAGTATGTTTAAATTAGAAATCAGGAAAAAATATATTGAGGGTTTTAAGGCACAGGAAGAGATTTCCCAGGGAATCTGTTTATGCCACATCACTGCATGTGTTCATGGCCAGGTTGGATGAGGGTCTGAGCAACCTGATCTACTGTAAGGTGTCCCTGGATACAGCAGAGGCTTGGAACTAGATGACCTTTAATTTCCCATCCAATCCATGTCTTTCTATGATTCTATGATAATCAGAGGCTGAGTGACATTCAACTTACTGAATGAAGGTGTCTAAATTGCAGTTCTCTGTATTGCAGTCCCTGAGGCCCCTTTTCAACTCTCAGACTCAGAAGAGTCAAGAGCAGACTGGAAATGTCTCACAAAAAGTTGTGTTCTGGGTGACATCATTCTTGATATTGCAAAACCAAACCTGGATGCTCTTCCATTGCTTTTCAACCCTTTGTTTAGACTGAAGGTGAGGTAAACAAAATTATTTTTTATAGCCAGGTCCAGCTCTGAAGACAACATCCTTAAACTTCTTGTTTTTAACAACCTTAGGACTCCTTTGATCTTTCATGACTTCTAATATATTTTGGTTGGCACTAGCACTGCCACAGAGGTGGGTACATTGTGTACTGCTGTCTCTTGAATCTTTCAGCTCTTGACCATAACAAAATGCCCCAGGGCCAGTGTCAGGGCAGGAAGCAAAGAGCTATGCAAAATCCACATCCTGGCTTCACACAGACATTTTGCCAGAATAATTCATGTCTCATTTCCACCACTAGAGCAGCAGAATGAGTTGTATCATCTATATTATAAAAGCCGTGCAGTGCCAAATTTTTTACCTTATTCTTGAGCTGGAGGGAAAAGTGATAAACACTCTGCTTAGTTTGTTCACCTCATGACATTCTGCTTGTAGTGGTACTAACCATATTCTTTGGTGATATTTAAGTGCTATTTAGTTTTGCTTTTGTTTTGTTTTTATAATTTTTTACTTGTTTTACAGTAGATTTTTTTTATCTGAAGCAGCATCTCTATTTAAATGTCATACCCCTAGTAATTACTTGTATTTTATGTTACCTAGGGGATAAAAAAAACCCTTTCTCTTAAGCAATAGATAATTATGTATTACTCACAATGATTGATGGTTTGTTGAGTGCAGGATCATGAAATAGTATTCTGAATATTACAACATAGCAAGTCCCACCAAATCTCAAGGTTTCAGGAACTGTCACACAGATCAGTCATTTTGTATTATAATCATAAAAGCCTTCCAAAATTATTTAAGCAATAGTAAAAGAAAACATTTTTCACTTGCATATTAGAGGCAACCTGATCAGTGTAATTGTGGAAAAAGAAATATGATATCACAAGGGAAAATAATCTGGAGATAGTTCAAATTTCTTCTACTTATTTGCTGGATGTTTTTTAATGTTATTTGATATGACCTCTAAGTCAGAGCAGTTCTATTAAATGAAGTAAAACTGTGCTTGCATCAAACCTTTAGGAAAATAACCTTTTTCAGAATTTTTTCAAAGAACAGTACTTTGAGCACACAGAAGCTAAAATTGTGTGGCTGTAACTTTTCACGTCAGGAGTGTGCCCACAAGGAACAGTATGGCATAGTGAGCCAAGAGGAAACCTTAACTCTGATCAGTTTAGATGACTGATCTCCCTGCTTTCTGATAAGTATGAAGATCTTCCCAAACTGCCTAGCTTTGAGATCGAAATAGTTTATTGTGGTGAAGAATTCCCTCCACTCTTCCCCTTCTTCTCCCATCCCACACCCTCCCCTGCTCTACATTCACATATTCATGACAATACACAGAAGAGAAAAAGAAGTTCTGAACAATAGTATTCCCAGACAATGCTGAAGGGTTGGACAAGATCTTCTGAGATGCCAAGATGAGAATAATTTGAATATATTAGGGGCTTAGCTCACAGATACCAGATGGGAATTATTTAAAATGTAAAACAATTAGAGGGAGATAGACATCTTACAATTTGAGCAAAATGATAGAAAAGGTAGGTGACACTTCATAAAAATATGCAACAAAAGACATGCAAAGTGGACACTTGCACTACTTTATTAAGGAAACTTCCCTGTTTGACCCCTCCTGAGACTCCTGGGCAGTAACTCTCCAAGGTTAGAGACTTTCACTGTTGGGAGCACAGCAACTTCACACTGGGTGGCTCCAGTGATTTACAGGTGCCCTGCTCGACTCCCCACGCACATCATTAACACAGCCAGACCCGGTTTCCTTACTGGATCCACCCCAGGTTTCCCATAACAGAGTCTCAGATATTCAGTTCCATAAAGCAATTTATTCACGGCACATAAACACAGAAGCAGCCTCAGCTGTTTTGTACCAACAAAGCAACGGCTGGGCTTTTATACCTCACAGTGTGCCCACAGAAAATTCTTGCTCTTCCTGCAGAGTACTCCATTCCTGCTGAGTCTCCCAGTGTCCATCCACCTGGCTGCCACCACCTGTCTTTGGGCCGTTTGTTAAACAAAGCGTTGGCATTTCACAGCCACTTGTCTAGAGCTCCCACCCAGAGCTCGAACTGCATCTCAATTTTCATTGTGCAAACCGAGCTACCAGCAGCAGATGCATTCCTCAACACCTTGCACAAACAATAGTGTTTAGCAGCACGACTGTGTATTCAACTGAAAATAAGCTAGAACCGTCCACCAACACTGTTTTCTCTGATTTGCATGCAGAACAGCAATTCCATTTAATGAGACTCACTCACACAGAACTGTAGGGAATGGGAAACTAAATCAGCCCCCTTGACAAGCCTGGAGAATTAAAACTCAAACCTGCAAATGTAAAGAAAACACTATCATACACTTTAGATTAATATTTTAAAAACCAAAATACAGCATGGGAAACCAGAGCTAGATAAAGCATTCCAGTGAAAATACTTTTGACTTATCTGAACAGGAAATGTCATTTTTGAATACATAAATTTTCTTTCCCATGACAGTTTTGATGGCTCTAGCACAAGATGGAAGAGAAATTCAGCCGTGCTTTTGGCAATGATATGGTTTGTCATGCAAAGAAAGTGGCTTGGTCATGGTACAAAAACCTTAGAGCTGACCTGCTGCAGAAGGAAGGTCTTCAAGGCTTTTTTTTTTCCATGTGTAATTGTATAGCACATCATCAACTAAAGAAAAAAACAGTGAACATTGGTCTCTATATCTTAGTCTCCAACAGCTTTAACTAGTGGGAAGGTTGCCAGTATGACAGGGATGGTTGTTCTCTAAAGTGCTGATGAGAGGAAACCTTTGCACTGGAAATTTTTGCTGATTTGAGGACTTGGTTATGTTCTTCTCTATTCACTTACACTATGCAAGAGATTGGTGAAGGAGCTCTGAAGAGCTGAAGAAGGCAGTAGTGTCTTGAGTTATGCTGTGCAACACCTTTTTCAAGTAGAAAGAATCTTATGCTATTTTGGCTGCTTTGATTTTTCAGATGACATTAAATTAAAACAGAGACACAGTGAGCCTAGGGGAGCAGAATGTTTCTGACCACTCTGCAGTGGTGGTTTCATGTTTTGCTTCATGCAGATTTACTTTGTTCCATTGCTGTTGACACAAATAGTACCACCCTTAGGACAGGAATAGAATCACTGCCACAACTGAGAGCTCTACTGCAGCACTGCCCTGCAAGGTCGTGCAGTTTGCTGTGCATTGCACTCCTGTGGTTCCTCTGATGATGTTACAGATGTAGTGGAGCCACAGGGAGTAGTTGCACACTACACATATCATGTCAGTAGAACACACTCACCTCTCCACCACACTGTTGGTAGTCTCACTGGAGAAAAGATCTAACACATGATTTACTCCTAGTCCTGGCACTGCTGTATGGTGGCTTGGGGTTGCAGAGAGAGGCCAACAGCAGAGGCAGGTTACTGCATGATGGGGTCATTTGGAAATCACTACAGAAATATGGAAAGGCAAAATATCAATTGCAGTGTTCCTGTTCAGCTAATAATGAACAGTATCTGCTGGGGATATAATGTGTGTGGTCCTTTGCACAAGTGTGCTTTCTGGCAAGCACTTACATGTACACTACTTCTTGAATGAAATATTTTTTTCTGCCTTATAAAGACAAACTGATTGTTGCTATGGTAATAGAATCAGAAAACACTAGAGGATGAAGTTATTAGAATTTAGATTAATGTGCTGGTTTTAGCTGGGGTACAGTTAGTTTTCTTCACAGTAGCATGGGGCTGTGTTTTGGATTTGTGCTGGAACCAGTGTTCATAATTCAGGAATTTTTTATTTACTGTTGATTTTTTATTTACTTGCACATAGCTGAGTCCTTTTCTCTTTCTCATCCCACCCCACCAGTGAGGAAGCTGGGAATGCACAGGGCATAAGGAGGGGACACAGCTGGGACAGCTTACCCCAAATGACCAAAGGGACATTCCATAATATTTGACATCATGCTCAGCATATAAAGAGGGGGAAGAAGAAAGAAGTGGGGGTGGGGGGATGTATTTGGAGTAATGACGTTTTCATTCCTAAGTCATTATTACACATGATGGAGGTGCTTTCCTGGGGATGCCTGAACACCTGCCTGTGCATGGGAAGTTGTGAAGGAACTCCTTGCTTTTCTTTACTTTCATGTGCACCTATTGCTTTCCCCATGAAACTCTCATTATCTCAAAACAATTTTCCTCTTCTGATCTCTCCCCATCCCACTCTGAGTGAGAGGCCTGAGGGGCTTGGTTGCTGACTGGGATTAAATCACAACCCTCAGTCTAAGGGATTTTTTTAATTTATATGAGGTTTTTTTAGCCATGGTGTGGGAAAGAAGAAAGATTTTTGTGTACTGCAAAAATCCCCACAGAGGCTGAACCATTAAATCTTTTCAGTAGCTGCTTTGTGAATAATTTTGTGTCAGAGTATCACAGTCCTTTCAACAGAGACATTTCAGTTAAAATATTATTGCAGATTTTTAATGATTTTCCTGTTAGAAGTTAAGGCCTGACTTTGTAATCAGGGTGGAATTTTCATTTAAAGCAACAACCACTGTGTGCAAGGAAAAATTTTACTTTATTCTGCAGCTGAATACAAAATAAAACATTTAAAAATAATATAAGTTAGCTGATTTGTTGTAAACGCCACAGGCCTGGCCAAGGCCCAGTGGAGGATTTAGCAATAGGAATGCTGACACAGCAGAAAAGAAGTTTCCTGACCCCAGACTTACAACTTATCTTTGTACCCTCATAAGGAAAAAAATCTTGTTAACCTTCGATTGGTCAGTTTTGGTCCCTCTAACCTTTGTCCATTGGTCAGGTTTGGATACTGGCCAAGGGTATAAAAGTAGCATGCTGTACCCTCTTAACCTAGAAGAAGAAGCGTTGAGACCCTTCACGATCCCCCAAATAAACCATCCTCGTGGAACAGCCTGCGTCTTCTCTTCTCCTCTCTCTACGTCTGCCTGAAGCCTTTATGCCACTGGGAAACCTAACCTAGCAGCAGCTGAAATCCTCAAGAGCTGACAATCACTATAAAAGCTGTTATCCCCCTGCTGTCTAGGAGTTTACCCCATGGCCGGGTCTGAGCGAGCTGGCCTCCGGTACTCTCTCTCCTCCTGGGGATAGAGGTCCCAGGCCAATGCTCTGCCGATAAGACCCCTCCTTGGCTTCACAACTGATTGTAAGTCTTTATTTATATATAGACAGTGCTCTGAAAGCATTGCAAGTTATAAATCCTTCAAATATGGATAGGCTTTCCCCTGATACAAAATAATTGAAAACTAAAATTAAGGCAACAGCAATAGTCTTAGCATGCTGGTCGTACAGATCATTTTGTTGCAAAAAGCCTCCTCATAATTTCTAACTCTCTTGTGTAAGTTTCAAATCTACCATTGCAATTGTTTTAAAAACAATCATTTCAGTTTTAAATCTACTGTCACAGATCACATGATTTCTTGGGAGTTTCACAGATCAGCTTGATCCGCCTGCTTAGGATTTCTCTCAGGTATTTCCCATTGTGGTAGTTTGACAGGAAATAGGATTTCTGGGATATGCTGTGATCACCAATAGGTGTTCAGATTTTAATATTAGCACCTGGTGTGGCCACTGGGGACATTTAGACACACCTCTGAGAACACAGATAGGGGTTAAAAAGCAGAGCATTTGTGGGGGAAGTTCCTTCTGGGTTCCGACAAGGGAGCAGGTCAGACTTTCCCCCGCCCGGTGTGTCTTGCTGGGCGGGGGAGCGGAAAGCCACGCGGCTGTGAGGGAGGCCAGGCCTGGGACAGAGATGGGAGGTAGGCCTGGCCTGGCCTGGCCCAAGGGTGGAAGAATGGCAGGAGCACAGAGAGGTATTTCCCCTCCACTTCCCTGGGAGACTGAGAGAGAAGGCAGCCTGTGCTTGTTACCTTGAAATTTGATAAACATGTGCGGCAGCAGGCAGCACGGCTGAGAAGGAGGAAAAGCGGGGGGAAGGCGGCGGTGAGGAGTCCCGCAGCTTGGAAGAACTTTTAACCCCCTTTGCGGATAAAGAAAACTCTGCAGAGCATTGACTTCTCCTGGAGAGGAGATGGAGCGAGGGTGAAGAAGGAAGTGAGTAAGTGAGGTGGAGGTCTGAGCAAGGAAGAGAGAGAAGAGCCTTAGTGGGAAGAGATGATGGAGAGCTTATGCTGGACTCTTTTGTGTGGCCGTGGACAGAGCCATGTTTCCTTGTGATACAGAGACTGCGTCCAGGGGGAGGCCAGGCCTCAGAACCGGGAGGGTTCAGTGTGGGTACCCCTCGGCCCCAGGGGGTGTAAAATAAATGGGGGGGACAGAGATCCCAAGAAAGAGACTGTGCCTTTTTGGAGTGGGACCATGCATCCTTAAAAAGACAACCCTCGAAGAAGCCCTGGTTGGTGTTCAGTGGTGAGAGCACTGAACATGAAAAGGAAGAGGTCACCATGACCACCAGAAGCCTTCCTCCCCTCTGGATGAACTGGGGATTGATCATCTAAAGGGTGTTGCCAGACTAAGTGTTGATGATTTGGGAAATGTATTGTATTGGGAATTTGGTGGGGAGGAGGATGAGGAGATGTATCTGTGCAGTTTTCATTTTCCTTGTGTGTTTTTTTTTCTTTCTTTGTAATTTAGTGGTTTTTGTAGTTTAGTTAATTAAAGTTTGCTTTTTTTTTTCCCCTAAGTAGGAGCCTGCTTTGCTTATTCCTGGTCACATCTCACAGCAGACACTAGGGAGAGGGTATTTTCATGGGGGCACTGGCATTGTGCCAGTGTCAAACCATGACACTCATATTTTCAGCCCGGGACTTTAACCAAATAAAAATTTTTACATTTCCTGCCTTTCCTATTTACCATCAGTCCTCCATTACCCTTAGAGGCAATGCAAATGAAAATATTGTCCTATTTTTCACAACATTTGATAGTTATATCCCTCTCTTCATCTTTTTCCTCATGAAGGTTACGTAAAAAGGTGTTACTGTTTTCTGTCACTTTACTGAAACGGCTCTTTATAGCCACCATTCCCAGAAGATTACTTTTCTGATAATATAAAAATATTAAATATTAGTATCCAAAGCATCTTTCAGTTTTGCCTTCATAAATGTACACAGAGCCAAGGCCAATGAGTAGTGCTCAAGTTACTTGATGGATGTGTTACATTTCTTGTGGCATTTCTGAAAATGACTTCACGACCCTAAAGGAAACCTGGAGACAGGATATATGCTTTCTGATAGTGTGAGAATATCTTGGAAATCCCTTTTGAAATCCATGATTTTTTTATTTGTCATGGCAACATCTAAATAACTTACTTTATGTTAACAGCCCAACAATCTTCTAAAAATTCCAAATTATTGACATTTCAAATTTGCACTGTATACTCCAATTCAATGAGGTAGTTAAGCACATGAATAGTTTTATCCAGTTGAGCAGTTCCTACTGAACAGATTAAAATAATTCTGCAGTATTTGATTGCTTAAATATATTTATGAATTGGAGACTAAATTTACTGCTGAAACATATATGTTTTTTGTATAAATGCCTGTCTTTTAAAACTGTATTTTTAATTTATAAACACTGGGTTTTGACTCCAATCTGGTACTTGTGTTTAGAACAAATACTTTGGAATTCAAGCTGGTGCTTCTCACACTCTGTGCCATTGTGTTCAAACTACTTCAATTATTCTATTTTAAAATTACATCAGTGATACAAATACTGAGATTTTAAATTGCTAAAAATAGTCTTCACAGGTATAATTGGATAGGTTAGATAATTTGCTGTTTACTTCCTGATCACATGGTCTCTTTTAATGATACCTTTTAATCAGTGAATATAAGAAATAATCAAGAGAAATATGTATGTGACAGAGCAAGAAAAAAAGCAGCAGGGTGTTTTTCACACTGGAGTGTGGTGTAAGACAGTAAGAGATGTTTATTAGGAATGCACTGCAGTGGTTTCTCTTCATTGCCTACTAACAACAAACAAGAATCTCCAATAATATATAAAGCAAATTTTGTCTTGTGCTAAAACATTCTGAATTAGTAAAAATCTACATTTAATGCAATCTACTCTAAATTCCTGTGTACGAAAATTTTAGGGAAAAAGTTTCTCTTTAGCCCTTGAGTTTTCTTGTGACATGTTTTACAGCACCTTGGCATAACTGCAAGCAATTCTGCGATTGGAATTTGATAGCTTCCTAAGAACTAATTTTTCAGATCCCAGGAAACATAGGCGAATGATGGCAATTCTAGTTCACATTAGATGAGATAAGGATGTGTTTACTTTTTCAGTGACCTAGTCCTTAAAGTAAACAAAAATCTATTAAGAAAATAAAACAAGTGAAGAAAGGGGGAAAAAAAATGGAGCAGTCCTATACTCATGGAATATTTCTTTTTACAGATGCAAAGAGAAATTTCAGCCTATTATTGAAAATTATTTATCAGTTGTATTTCTTGTCAAAATTCACATGCTTCTACAAACAGAGGAGAAAACAGAAGCTTTGATTTATAGGAAATTGCCAACTACTTATAGGTACAATACTCTTACTGAAGCAGTAAATGTAAAGGAATTGTAAGTCTCATTCTGAGATCAGAAGTGTTTCATACTCAAATTCATTGTATGCCATTGTCAAACAGTATTATGGAAATACATAAAAGTTTGACTGGCAAGCTGAATATTTAGAGCATTTTTCCCACTCTTATTTACACAAATTTCCACATATGAATTTTTCTGCTGTGAGGTCAGAAATACATGTTTTGCTTTGGGACTGACCTTGAGCTGTGAAATTATGGACAGCTGGAAAAGAACAGCAAAACTGAGCCAGAAATAATGCAAGCAACACAAAAAAACACCCCTCATAGATATTTGGACAATAGGAGTTCTTTGATAGAATGAAAAGATAATACACAGGAGGATATTAAAAAGGAAAGTACTTTTCAAGTGCATTAAAGGTATCAAACTTGATTTTAACAGGTATAAGCTGAA
This sequence comes from Setophaga petechia, assembly GCA_024362935.1. Classification (NCBI taxonomy): domain Eukaryota; kingdom Metazoa; phylum Chordata; class Aves; order Passeriformes; family Parulidae; genus Setophaga; species Setophaga petechia. The sequence continues at coordinate 23,468,459 of JANCRA010000008.1, forward strand.
GTAGCACAAGTGGTAAGATAGGCTCATAGCTCATGTATTTGAAGAGAAAAAATGTCAGGCTATCAAAACACATTGCAAGGAAGGAAAAAATGGTAACTTTTCAGAGTATTCTTGATATAGAGACTTGCATAAACTGCCAAATCTGAGACAAACTGCAAGAAGCAAAACCATAGATTTAATGTTCATTTGTCTGTCATCTGGTAAAACTCACAGAAACCTAAGCAGTGATTGCTGAATAAATCAGATCCTTTTATAATATGACCTAAGTCTACAAACCCCTCATGTTTGCATTTGCGACATTTTTTTCTGCCAAGAAAGCAGAGATTTTATTGAAAGTCACTGGGTGAATTTCTACCCACTCAGGCTCCAGAGAAAACTTACCCAATTTGTTTCTTATATACATTAAAACAAGAAGTGGTGGTATGGAGTGCTGGGGGAAGGGGTGGAGTGAGGGTGTGTCCTGAACATGCTGGAACTGAAAAAAACTAGGAATGTCTATGCTAAATTGGACTAAAAAATTATTTAGGCCTCTATCTCCAGGAGGGACAGATGGCAGAGATCTAGGGAAAAGCAGGATGGGACAACATTCAGGATAGCAACATTCTTCCATTCTGTTGTCCCTGCCTGCAAGAGTTCATAGCTCAGGGATTTCCAAATCCAGAGATGGTATCTTTGTATGCAAGAAAATGAAAGCAGTTAAAATAAGATATCTGAGCAATGAACCCTCTGCCTAAAGAATCCCAAAGCACTTGTGATTAAGGTAGAAGAGATTCAGCACTTCTTTTTTTTTCCATAGATAATGTCCTGAATGTCTGAACTGCTACGATTTTAAACTTAGTTCAGGTGTCATTACACTACATTTACAAGAGTAGCTTCAGGGAAGATGCATTTGAACTATATGACAATCACAGGTACAGACTACACAATTTACAGTGCTTCACTATTCTAAAATATACTCAGAGCAGGAAAAAAAAATTGAAATATCATCTTACTTCAATCAGAAAAATGACAGCAACTTGTACTTTGTATGGTCAAAAACTGGTTTTCTGAGTTTGTTTCTCTGGTGAGGAGCTAATTCTCTTAAAGTTTTTCTCAGGACAATATTTTGTCCTGTCTTTAATGTCAGAGTTTGCTTAAATTATGATTAAATAGAGAAAACTAGTTTATATTTTTGTATGTAAGACACATATGTAGCTTTGGAATGCTCACTTCAAGAAAAAGGAAAAATTGTCAGAAAAAAAAGAAAACTGGAAGTACCTATAGAATCAATTTCATCAAGATGATGTGAGACCTGGGATATAGCATACAGTTGTTTTGTGTTTACTGCTTTTCTGAATTCATACCTGTGTTACTGAAGTGGTTATGAGGAGACTTTTTTCTTTTAAGAAACAGTTAATTATGATATATAGGAATGAAATAAAGATGGTAAGGTTTTGGCTTCTTTTAAAAATTCATTAGACTTGTGAAATCATAGAATACTTTGGGTTGGAAATGATCTTGAAGATTATCTAGTTCTAGCAATGCCCCTGGCATTACTTAAAGCCCCATCCAATCTGGCCTTGAATGCTTCCAGGGACAGGAAACCCACAGCTTCTCTGAGCAACCTGTTCCAATGCCTCACCACTCTTACAGTAACGAATTTCTTCTGCATATCTAATCTAAACCTCCTCTCTTTCAGTTTAAATCCTCACCACTGTCCTATCCCTACAGGCACTTGTACAAGGCCCCTGTCTAGCTTGATCTGCTGGAAACACTTCCTGTGATGCAGCCCAGGACACAGGTGACATTCTGGGCTGCCAGTGCACACTGCCAGCTCATGTTGAGTTTCTCAACAAACCCCTTGAACTACTTTGAGCATTCATTCCTGATAGAAAGTATTCCTAATAGTTAATATTAAATAGAAGCACAGTTTTTATTCTTATTATATTCTTATTAAATTCTTATTGTATTCTTATTGTATACCTTATGACTGTTTCAGCCACCCATTCAAATATTAAAGATGGTCATTGAACAAAAAGGAGAAGCTTGGGCCAAAATACCAAAATGGAGACCACAAAAACTCAACAATGCTTAGGTAGAAAACTTTTAGCTTTCTGTAACTCAGAGTAACTGTGAATCTTCTATCCAAACAACAGAAAATAACATTATTGCACCTCACACATTGCAATAGAAGATTTCTTTGAAACTATCTCTTGATTATGATGCTGTTTTTTGCATATTATATTCGAGAACCAGCAGATACATGGCACATTCCACCTGTTCAAAATAGCTTTTATGTTCTTGTTTTCTGAAAGAACCCTAATTCACTATTTCACTTTCTTCTGTTAAATCATTTAGAGGTCCCCTTGAATAAAGTCATTAGGCATTTCTTTTCTAAAAGAAGGTGGACAACTTTAATGTTTTTATGGTATGAAGGTACCATTAATTCTAGCATATTATGAGGATTCTAAGGCATGGTACATACATATTCTAAGTACATAGAAGGAGCTGGATGCAATTACCTTGCTCTTTTTACTATTAAGTAATCTAAGTTGCAGAACTGCAAGCTGATTCACCAAATTATTCATAAGGACAACACTCTCATTCCCTTCAATAGTGTGCATGGAAGTGATAAAACAAACAAACAAACACTTGTATAACTTTATGTAGCCTGGTAGACTAAAAGAAAACTCTCCTGGCAGCAGGTGGTGGATGCAATGAGGATATAGCAATGAACATAAAGAGAATTGGTGAGCAACAATTAGTAAGGAAAGTACACTTTTTTCCCCATTTGGTACTTTGTTACTTATGCAACCACATTTAGGGAAGTCATTATCATACCAACAGTCACGTACTTCTTTCCTGAAGATGAAAGAAGGATATCTGAAATTTTGTATGCAAAGATTTTTTTTTTTCTTAGAATGTAGGCAGGAAAAAGCAAATATGTGTGTGCATATTCTGGAAAGAAGGTATATTGCACATGTGATGAAATGTTAAGGAAAATGCATTTTCATTTTCCTGTTTAAGAGTGTGATTCTGTGATATGCCTGTGTAAAACAGTCTCATTAACCAGACTGAATATTTGATGGAAAAACCTAGTTAGTTGAGGTCGAGATGCTGAAAGTGAGAGTTAGGCACAGTTGTACTTAATTCTGTAGGACTAGGGACAGAGTAGCTTCAGTACACAATAATATTTACATGTTACATTACCTTATTCTGATCATAGCAAAAACCCTAAACTTGCCAGTTTGCCAAGTTTTATGTCTCCCATTGTTTGCAAAGACATAATTATTTATTCTGCATCTCCACATGTAAGGATTTCCAATGCTTTGCATTACCATGGTGGGATTGCTTTAACCTGCAAATAACATCAATGTAAAATAAATAACACAATTCAACAAAACTTTGGTTTATTTTACATAGCAATTATGTAAGGTGTGGTCCACAGCCACATGGTACCTGTTAAACATTTCATCTTTTTAAGTCATGAAAAGTTGACATACACAACCCATCCCCATCCATATTAATTGCAAAGCTGAGATCAGCTTTTTTATCAGTCTGCAGCCACTGCATCATCTATCTTTTTTTAATTATCCTAATTTCTTGTGGTGACGTGCCTAGTTACATTTCCACACAGGACACCTATAACTATTCAGCTTAAGACTAAATGGGTAAAAATTTCACATGGAGGAACTGTAAAGTGTAAATTAGTTATGGTAAAATGCCTAAACTTACACCCTCTGAGTTTCTGCAACAGTTTATTTCTAGATGGATTTTCAGATATTTGTAGACATTAGGGATGAGTGTAAGAACTTGAAAACTTAATTAAGCTCGAGTTAGTACAAAATTGCTTGTCTTATGCAGAAGAAACAAATTGTCCCTGATGGCCAAAAGTCAGCTTGCTACACTACTGCATCTGACAAAACAATATAAAGGACAACAAGGGAGTGAGTGAGTGTGTAGCATAATCAGAGTAAGAGCACAGAACTTGTTAATTCTTTAATAGAATCCATCATCCATATCTGATACAAATTGTCATTTATCCTTTCTCATCTATGACAGCTAGTCTAACATTTTTAGCAAGTAATTTCTATTTACCACTAGTTCCTATTCCAGACAGAAATATGGACTTTTCCTCAAAGACAGTAAGAAGCACAAAAGCAATCCAGTCATTTCCCCCATGTATACTGTTCTCATGACATCTCTGTCATAGTCCTTGTCAGATAATGCAGAAGAGCAGTGTTATTCTGCTTACAGATTCCTATTTAATAACACCTCACTTAGAAAAAAAAAGGAAAAAAAAATTGCTATGTAGGAGGACTAGTGACATTTCTAGTGGTATTATTATTTTGCTATAAAAGAAGCTTAGTAAAACAGCAAAGTTAGAAAAGCTGTGTAATATGCCATCTCCTTTTTTTACTATTTCATTAGAGTCTAGTACATGAATAGAAGGAATCAAAAAGCAGGGTCAAAGTTTTGCAAAACTGCATCCTCATTTCCCTGAGAACTGGAAACATGTTTGTATTTCAAAGACTTTTTCAGCAGATTTCTCTCTCTACATGACCTTAATTGTGTTTTCACTAGGATTGTTCCTGTTTGAATGACTCTTCATGGATTTAAATCCTTGTGTGTATAATGGTGTTGAACTCACTCCATCATTTCTCATCTGTTCATTTCTTCTCTTGGGTTTGAATTTTATACCCGAGAATATAAGGCCGGGATGCTTCACCTATACTCAATATTTATTGGACAGGATTCTTACAAAAAGAGTGATCAAGTCTTATGTTTAGTTTGCAACAGTTAACCTGCTATCAAGGTGTGAAGGAGAAACGTTTCTCACTTTGCTTTTCTTGGTCCACTGTCATGGAACCTCATTATACTCCTGCAAGAAATCCTTGTGTTCTCATAAAGGCAGGTTTTCCTTAAAGGTTAAATGTCCCTTTTCCTGACAGATTTCCTATAAGTGTAATGTTACGGTGGCTTAATGATTCTAGCTCAGTTTGCAACAGCGAAAGTTTAGACAGGTGTCTCAAGAGAAAAATCCTCTAAAAATATGCTTGCAGAAATGTTGTACTAAGTGTTGAAAATTGGTTAAATTGCTTGCAGTAGGTGGGGGCATATAATTCTGTTTGCTTCTTTTCCAAATCCTATGACTAATGTTCACCTTCATAAACGTTATTTTTGATTTGGTAGCCACTGCAGCTCATCTTTACTTCTTCCAACACTTTATAAGCACTTAGTAGTAAATCATCTGGATGCAACTACCTGATCTCATGTATTGGTTCATCAACCTCTTTCTTTGCCATGTTAAATCATTTGTGAAGTTAAATTAAAAAAAAAAAAAAAAGAGGGAAATTATGCTGAATTCATGAACATAAAACTAAATTAACTCCACAAAAGTAATTCAGCTAGCAAAGGTGAGTGATATATATTTATTTTAAATTGGTTTTGTCAGAATATTCTATTAAATTAAATACAAAAGTTACAATTTAATGAAATCATTTCATTCTGTCTATTCAAAAGGTTTGATCCATTAATTATTTAAAGCAGAGATTATCTAGCTTAAAATTAATGTGCCGTTAAATCTACCTGTAAGTTGATTTGTATTATACATTGCAAAATTTGTCTAGCAAGATATCTTGTTTATTATTTTGAATGGGCTTCAGCCAGGTATGTCAGGAACTTACAACAAAGACTTTGAAAAAAACCACTGTTTCCTCAGTTCCTAAAACATCACAAAAGCAATGCTTAACCTTTGGCATAACATTTTCCAGATTTGGAGGCATTCCTTTTAAGGAACTGGGCAACATGGGGGCAGAGTTTGGCCTATTGTCTTTGCACTTCCTACCTGCTGTCTATTAAGTATATAATTAAGCTGTCTGTGGTTTTTATTTTGCAAATGTGCATTCATCCAATATATGAAGGGGGAAGGGAAGCCTCAGACCATTCTTTTTAGTCTTCAGTTTTCCCATTAGGATGTACTCAGAAAGGAAATTAAATTGGTGCTGTGCTGATGATTTATTGCAGGAAGGAACACAGTTTACAAAGAGAAAAGTGCAATTTTAATTTTACACAGTTCACTAATAGCATATTTATATGTTCTTCCTATAAGTATTGCAGTAAAGATGACTGTGGTTTTGTCTTCTAATAAGGGGAAAAGATAAAGCCTATTTTCACTTTTAATATATAATTCTAATGTATTTTCTGTACAATAAAAAGGAGTTTTCTAATTAATTTGTATTATTAACTTAAAGAAAGCTAAATTTTTAAAAACTTAGAGGCTGTTTGCATATGATAGTAACATTTATCTAATCATATCTTAAAATATACTGGCACATATAGACACAATTACAGTAAGAGTTCAAGGAGTTTATTATGCATTTTTAAATCACCTAAGTAGTTTTCCAAAGTCACCTAAATGATGCTGCCTCAATCAATCCTTTAGAGCTGGCAAGTTAGGAACTCCTGCTGTTCATGCTAATGTATTTTGCATTATTATCTCACTTCAGATGATGCCAATTTGTGAATAAAAATGTTAATTAATTAGACAAACAATACATACCAGTGACTTGTATCTGACTTGTGTAATCTCTGTGTCATGCTAACACCCACTTCTTTAACCTCTGGGTTGAAAATATAGTATTTTCTTTTGGATAGGACAGAAACATGTTGTTTCCAGGAACTGTTATCTAGCAGATATGGAATATTAAAATGTCCTGTTGCAATTTAATAAAATCTCTCTTATTATTATTATCTGAAAGGTTATTGCACTGTCTTGTATGAGACAACTCTGCATGAATCTTATGGAAGGGATTGATATTTCCTCTTTTTGCATTATATCCTTAGTAATTTGGAGTTAACTTCACCAGATAGCATATGATAGCATATGCTATTTAATGTGGAACACTGTGTGCTTTTTTCCAGAGTCTATTCTAATTCTGATTCCAGGTGCTTAAATTTATCCTCTATACAAAGGGAGGAGAAAAGTACTTGCATAGTTAGTAAGCCCTTGCTAGTTCACACTTGCAGAAAAGAAAGCACCTGGAATTACATATAATGATTTCTGGAAGAATGGGATGTAATTATTCCTTCATTCCAAAAGACATTGCAAGATCTTGAATCAATATCATCTAAATCATTTTTTTCTGACGAGCTAATCTGTCTGCTACCAGGTTGGTCACATCTAGTGTTGTAATAGATGTAAAAGATCATTAAAAAGATAAAATTTCACAAATACAAACCTAAAAGTTTATAATTACATAAAAAGTATCATATGGCACCATAATTTTAGTGAATAGTAATTACTATACACTCTCAGTAAAAATGAAAAGCCCAGACTTATATACAAAATCATGGCAAGGTAAAAGCATATTAGAGCTTGTTATCCATCTCTTCACTTTAAATTTTGCTTGCCAAAAGATATCTTTTGTGATAGTGGAGGTGGTTTTGTTTCCTTCTCTGAGAATAACATGACATAATGAAAGAAAAGTACCTATTGGTTTTGGAGATGTTTATTCAGCCATTTTTTTACCATTTTTGATCATTCATTCTTGAAGACAAAATGGGAAAAGAAAAAAAAATGGAGAAGAAAACCAAAGGTCTTCATTCTTCCGTTCCAAAACTTTTAATGCATAAACTTTTCCAAATCAGTTAATGTGATGTTTTCAAAATCTCTGCAATTAAATCACTTAAACGTATTTTCTCCTATTAACTTTTGATTTGCTCTTTATGTGACCATTCTGTACAGAAGTGGATGAAAGGCCTTATGAATGGACAGACAGAAGAACAATTTCTAATGAAGATGGATGTGTTGTTACTGCTGTGTAACAGAGCATTAAACTTTCTGACACAGGTTGAAGTAACCACATATCACAGTATAAAGAGATGTGCAGTGATGGGCAGAAAAGGTAAGTTAAAGAAGATCTGATTAAACACTGAAAAATACTATTCTGTGTCTTTTAATACTGAATAATGCAGCACAACCTTAGAATATTTTCTTTAATTTTGGTCTACTCTTTCCCTTCTGGTTTATATTAGTCACTCAGGTGTGGTATTCCTCTAATACTCCAATATTACTCAACTTCTTTTGGCATTTTGCCCATTTACTATGATTTAATACTGCATAAATAGAGCAATAAAGCTGAAATATTGGGGGTTTTAATAAATACATATTTTATTTTAATAGTGCTTTTTACTGAGCTAGCTAGTTTTTATGGTTACAAGTGCTCTTGTTTAGCTGACAAACCAATCCTCCATGCATTTAAACACCTCAGGCTTTGTAACATACTTAGGAGGATCTGCCTTAAAGTGATACTGAACCATTGTTATTCCTAGTTTAAATAGATTGCTCAAAACTGCCAAAATCACTTTCAGAGTTTTCTTTGCTGGATTTTTCTTCCTACACAAACCCAAGCAAGGGGAGCAAGAGACTCTCGAAGAGGAGAGATGCTGCCTGCTCTAGCTGCATAAGCAGTAAAACATTAGTGGGAGTGGAGACGAAGAGAACAACATTAGGAAGCAAGACTGAGAATCAGTGATAAATAAGGAGAAAGATTTCAAAGACAATAAATAAGTAATTAATTATTAGAACAATGGAACTATCTTTTAGTTTTATGCTGATTGTTAGCATCAGCTATTGAGGAGCAAGAATGCAACACATACTCACAACCTTAAGGGATCTTCTTGAGACCAGATGGTTGTCCAAATCATTATCTTTTTTTCAGTAAGACAAAAAATAAAGTTCCAAGGCCACCAAAGTAAGTGTGTTTTATCAGATTTCACCAAAAAGTCATACATGATTTCATCTTGCTTCTAGTTTTAGTGTTTTGCTTAAAGAAATTAAAATGAAATCACTTTCTCCATAAATAGATGTTACAGACTACTTTGTGAAGCTCACATTTTCAGTCATGAAGAAAGCTAAAAAAAGATGTTAATATTCATGTTGAGAAACCAGATTTTTGTTTCAACAATGGCCTTTCTTTTATCATTTTTTTTCCTATTAACATACTTATTTTCTCCTTTTCCCTCTCTGAAGTATTTGTGAAAGTCTAATACAGGCTGCCACATAGTATTCCAGAACCTTTTATAGAGCACCAAGTGAGACAATATGTAAATGCCCATTGCCCGCCACGATATTTCAGGGATGATGATTTATTTCTTCCTAAAGCTGAAAAGAGGCATGTGAGGGGCATGTACATAGCTGTGGATACCACCCCAGTTAAGGGGTACCTTAGTCCTCACCTTGTGCATTATGTTTGCCATTAAATGACTGCAAATCCCCAAACTGAACCTGGGGTAATGCTTTCCCCAGCAACCAGGCTGTATGCTGTCTTGATTTTGTGTCTTGATTTTCAGGGATTTTTGTTTTAAGTCTTTCATAAGAGCTGAGAGATTTTAACTTCTGCTTTAACTCAAATTCCCACATAGATGGTTATAATTGCAGTACATGAGCATCTTAGCCAATCCTTTCTATCCTTGCAAGATCTTTGAGGGGGATCAGGGGGAACTATTGCACCATTTGTACGGGTGCATGGAAAGATTTGCTAGTATCTTCTGTGGAGTTAATGACATAGAAGTAACATAATAGACCATTGCTCACCTAAGACTGTTGAATCTTCATTTACCAGGTGATGTTGAACTCTCTCTTTTGCAAGCAACTACTGTGAGCTCTTGGACTTCCTGCAGGCCATTGTACAGGTTCTGCACACATCAAAAGATTCTATGGCTTTCACTCTTTCCACTTACGTTTTCAGGCTTCCTCTAAAATTTGTGATTCTAAGGGGACTCCCCATATCCTCTAGTAAATCCCACTGCATTCCTATGTCAGGCTTTTTTTTTTTTTTTTTTTTTCCTGACCTACTAGTATTTAGAAGTCTGTAGTATCTTTAAGGAGCAAATAATTTCTGTTGTTGCAGATATTTCTCCTTAGCTAGGATGTACCTACATGACCAAACTCTGTCTTTGCTTTTGTCTAGAACTGCATGAGCCAAGTTCTTTTAGAAGCAGAATAAACATGACAGCGCAAAGTTTTATTCATAGAAATAAGTCCTTCTGAGGAGTTAATTGGTTGCTATTGCAACACTTTTGCACTTTCAAAAAGCATTTTGGTGCTCAGTGGATCTTATTAATCTCTCAGTCTACTCAGAACAACATTAGCAGCAGTTTGCAATTAATCTATAAAATGTTATCCTTCACCATTAGTGCATTGCTGCCTATGCAGAAGGTGACAAATAATGAAAGATAAAATGTGTGGGTGACTTGTTATCTGTCTGTGCACAATCCTTCACAAAATCACTGCCTGGCATGGTGTTTGTTCAACATTTTACATAAAGAGAATAAGCATTTTCTTCTTTATCTTTTCAAATGTATCAAAGTGACCTGTTGATTTTTATAGAAGCTCTAAGATTACTTCAGTGGTGATGATCTGGATCAGGCATGAGAGGTCTACTTGCTACTGGTCTCCATTCAAAGTAAGGGAAGAAAAAAGAGGCAGATGAGCGACTTAATTTGCTATATTGTAAGGTAGCCATCTGAGATAGGCCAAGTGAGCCCAGAGCTGTTTCTCCCATTTATAAATACCTGAATTCTAAGCAACTAGCTCAGAGATAAATCTGTTCTGTAGCTATAACATCGCCCAAGATTACTTGGGCTGGGAGTGTTAGGTTTCATAAGCTTTTGGCAAGGTACTCTTTCATACATATGGCAAATGTGTTCATAAGTGGTTGTTTCAAATGTTTTTGTTATTTCATTTTTTTTTTTTCTTTTCCTCTAGAGTTTGAGCTTGACTTATTCAGCTTAATTTTTTTCCCCTTTACTTGTTTTCCTTGTTTGGTATTTCTTTGTGTTGTTCTCATTATTACAGTAGTTATAAGCCATACATAAAATTTTTGAAAGTAGTCCATTATCATTGTATGGTTTGTCCATGTCTTTGAGGACTTCCTTTTGGTGACTTAATTCTGTTAATTTTAATTCAGTTCCTTAACTTTTCCTGTTTTGTTTAGATTTTTTCTATGATAGTGTAAATTCTTGAATTCTATCTAATATTGTTTCAGCCCTACTGTTAAGGTTCTCAATTGTGCTCAGTGTTTTACTAATCCCATTTGACATTTTGCCACCCATTCTTTCCTCTAAAGTGGACAGGGACTGTTTTTAACTAAGTTTCCTGCATGATACAATGCTTAGGTCATCATCCTAATTCTATGCAATATACTCTGACATGTTGTTTCGCTTTTCCCTTCTGCTGCATTTTGGATCTGGGTTTCTTTGTCATTCAATATTTGTCTTGGTTTTAATTCCTTATTCACTGTTACCCAAACACACAAACATTGAAGAAATCATATTTAGGACTCTCTGGGATTTCCTTTCTTCTCTTTTGAAACAACAACAACATTCTACTTTGTTTTCACTGGGGCAACCTTACAGATTTTGCCAATAAAATGGCCTTTTAATCTCTGGTTTTCTTCTTCTCTGCCATTAAAAAGCAATAAATTTAGAACCAATATATGCAAGTGTTCCTTTATGCAGCATATAATCAACCTGTGAAATTCACCCTCACAGGAGGCCATCAAGTCAAATACCCTGGTTGAATGTTAAAAAGAAGTAGGCTAATTATATGAACAGTAACAACATTTGTAGCTATGCATGCCAAAATTAATAATAAGTGTAAACCAAATATCATGCTTCAAGGCATAAATTGATTAGCTGCAGGTGTGAGGATAGATTTCTACTCTCCACAGAAATGCGTGCAACTACTAAGAGGTTTCTTTGAAGAAGAAGAAGAAGTAACTTTGAAGGGGGTTTGTTGCATTTTGGGTTTTTTGGTTTTGTTTTTGTGGGGTTTTCTTGATTTGGTTGGTTTCAATTTGTTTTCACCTCTTCTGAATGATTTCATATTTTGTTCATTCATGTAAGAACATTGTAGGAAATGGTAAGGTAAAGCAGCTCCTACTTCTTCAGAGACCTAATTGAGGTAAGAGACTTTCTTTACTTTTTGTCTATGAAGAGGAATATTGCAGTTTATTTTGTATTAATGAACTGCCACCGTTCTTTCTTCATATCTGCCTTTTACTCTCACTTATGTCTTGGTGCCACTTGACAGTGATTCAGAAAGTGATGTGCAGGACATCAGCATTTTCATATTTCCCAGCTTTGATAATCTCTCAGTTATCTTTCCTTTACTCTAGTTCTACTTCTTCATCTTCTACCTAAGGCTTTGGGGTGGGTTCTTCTTTAGACTAGAATCATCTTATTGTTGTGTGTGAATGCAGCAAGTACCAAACTAGAGGCTTGATTATGCTGAGCTAATATCCTAATTATGATAAGAGATGAAAACCAAAGCACTCAACGCTATATTGTGGATCTTTGCACAAACCTTTATCCTAATTATTCCTTCCCTTGAAAAACTGCAATATCTAAAAAAAAAATAATAATCTTATCTGTCAATGACAAAATCTTATATTGACAATGACCTTCTACACAACCATGTCATTTGCAGGATTTTTCCATTCTCAGCTTACAGATTTACTTTTTTTTTTTTCCAAATATTGGCCTTTTTAAACCACCTTGAGCTTTCAGGACAATGGTTTTCTTACATTTGAATCAGAAACATGTTTTAGTCTTTTATTAAATTAAAACGATGCACTGTTCTATCAGTCATTCTTGCCTAGCAGACAATGTCAGCTTTTATTTTCTGATTTTTAGCCATGGATTAGCCTAAATTTCTGCAGATTCCTACAGTGATGTGAAGATGAACAACCTAGACTTACATAAGATAAGCTTTTAGTCTCCTTTAGAAAATCTCATGGTAGAGCTCAAGTAAATAGTGATAGTCAGTTAAGCTGGGTGACAAGATCTCATGTGACTCTTAAAATTCTCCTTGCATTTTTAATAGGAATGTTCATGAGCTCTAAAGAAAATAGGTTGTGTCAGCTGGACCTCCCATTAAACTCTGGAGAAATAACATGATGTGAAGTTAAATAAGGAGTCAACATGAACACAGGATGGTTGGTATGCAATGCTGTTGTCTACAATATTTCTGCCTAAATACAAGTCTCTAGTCATCTTCTTTAGTTGATGGGAAGCTACAAGTTTTATCATTCATTAAACAATGACATTGTATATAAAGTCATTGGCAAATAACTAGTGAGACACAAAATACAGCAATGTCATTTGTGTAATAGGTTAATGTTTAGCCTCTTTCTATTAAAAAAAAAAAAAAGAAGGAAAGAGTTATCCTCTGGGTCACAAGTTCTCTATATGCATAAGCCCATTTTATAAAAACATTATGATCTGCAGTCTTGGACTTTTAAGCTATTGTTCACTGGAGTTTAATTTTAAAAGCATATTCTGAGGAACTTCTCTGTAGACATGTGCTTCAGTGTGCATTTAAAATTTCAGCTGAGATCTGAGAGGAGATGCTCATGCATTATCTAACAAGCAGCGTGATCAAAATACAATAATTAATACATAATATGACTTGTAAAACATAAATGAAAATGAACCAAGGGTAGGAACTTGCCAACCTTTAAACAAGGCTAACCTATTTATATAACAAATGCATGCAATATTTCTCATGAGTCATTCCTTCCACTCACACTGAGAATACATAATAACCTTTTGTTGTTCAGTACCTGAGGTCATTTATGTCTCAGAAAAAATGCATGCACATACTCATAGACTTAGACAGACACATATACATGTGTGTATATATTTTCAGAAAGTATATTCATAAGATGAAATAATTATAAAGACTAAATGTTCAAGTATGAAATGCAAATGTTAGCACCAGCCATTATGGAGATTGTTTGGTTGCTGAATGAAAAAGCCGTAGTTAAAATGTTGATTGCTATTTCCTATTATTATATCAATTCCTTTTTCTCCATTTATAGAATTCTTTATCAAAGGGTGCAAAAACTTAATATCAAACTGAGCTAATGTCATTGTTGCCTTAATTTAGGTAGAACCAGAAGCATATCAACAAAATAAAAAATAAAATTTAAAAAATCCTACCAAAAAACCCAAACAGAGCAATGGATAAAAGAAGTGGCTTTTTGAGATTTTAATCATTGTATTGCTCTGCCCAAGAATTAGATGATTACATGCTTGAGCTTGTTTTGTATTGAAGAATTTCAAGACCTGAATTGTAGAACTTAAGCACCCCTAAATCATTACATGAAGAAAGGAATCCTTCTACAAAGAAATCCTTCAAAGGGGAGGAAACAAATTGAAATAATCTGACTCCTAGAAGCAATTATTTCTTAGAAGAAATATGAAAGGATATAAAAATAGTTACCTGTTTGCCTCCTAACCTCTCTTTGAATACCCTGATAATGTTAATAAAATATTATTGTCTGCATTTAACATTCAGCCCTGGCTTATTAGGTGAAAAAGACATTTCTGCTTCTGACACTGCCTCTGGATGTTCTGATTTAAATGTCACCTGCTAAAAGATTCTCATCATGCTACCCATTCTCAGGGGGCCTCTTTTTTATAGGGAATACAGGTCAAATCAACCATGCTACCCAAACTGATAAAAAGTTATATTAGAATCCAGATGATGTAATTCAGTATACAAGTCCAGTATAAAATTTTCTTTGTATTACAGTCTTGCATTGTTCTTAACTGCAAATCTAATTTCCAGTACACACAAGAGTGGAATCTACTAAATGCTTGTTTTCATATGGCATATATTGAGGCATATGAAATGCAATATTACAGACATCTCTGTCATCTCAAATGAAGTAATCTGTGAACAGTTAGAGAGCAGGAGAGAATAATTACAAAAATTTTCACAAATCTGTTGAAGGTGTTAGTAGTGCCAAAGATCTGATTTTCTATTCTAATCTGTTTAATTTGTATGCTTAAAGAAAACTGTTTAGTGAGAGGCTGAAGTGCATTTGGTAGATCAATACTCCACTGATGTTGATATTTGTCAGCATTTTCTTTAGTTGATGATTTATAGGATGCCAAAAGCATTTATAGAATACTTAACTCTTTGTCATGTCTCAATTTGCTCTGTGCAGGAAATGCTTATTCATTATTACAGTACATTTCTTAAAAAAAAAGGACATGCCACAGTAGATACTTTATATATGCACTTAAAACAGAGTTACAGTACTGCTAGGAGTTATTAGGTTGATGCTACTTGGTCTAAAATCTTGCTAAACTAGATTAAAAACCTACTCTTCCTAAATGAAAAAAGAAATCACCTTTTAGCCTATACAACAGTACTTCTAAGAGTTGAAATAATTTCTGTCTTTGAATCCAGGCTCTTCTTTTAATAACATAAAAATAATTGAAAATATGGATTCTTTGGAACTGAATAGCTGATGCTGCTGAAATTAAATCTGAGTGCAAAGTTTTTCCCAAGATCTTTTAAGGAAAAAAAAGACTTGGAACATGGAAGCTGTGGCTTTCTGTCATAAAAATATGTATCAAAATTTTTTAATAGAGAAATGTAATTTGCAAGTTATAACTGATAATAAGGGCTAAAATACCTGATTAAAAATAATGCCTAGCTCTTACATAGCTCTTTTAATCAGAAACCTAAGAAGAGCTACAGCCTTTTCCAGGTATTGTGAATGTAAGATGCATAAAGATGAGGAAAATTCTTCGGATTAGCGTCTTGGCCATGTCAGATTTAGCAGCAGCAGATGTGCTCCTGCTCTATGGCATGATGTCCAGCTGGAGCCAGTCCCTAGTGTTGTACCCCTGGGGTCAATGTCAAGGCCAATACTGTTTAGCATCTTCATTAATGACCTTGATGATGGGACAGAGTGCATCCTAAGCAAGTTTGCAGATGACGCAAGTTGGGAGAAATGGAAAATAAATCAAATGGATGGATGCATTCCAGTTCCTACCCGGATTACTGTCCAGGTCTGGTTTCTGCAGATTAAAGGACAGCAGCTGAGGCTGGAAGAGATAGGACTCCTCAGACTGGAGAAAAGAAGACTCAGGAGGGAACTTATTAAAGAATTTAAATACCTTATTAAGTGAATGAAGGGAAAGGAGACAGATTCTTATACGCATTGATCACTTAAAGGAAAACAGGCAACAGCCTCAAATTAAGATATAAGAAATTCTCCTTGAATATATGAAAAAAATAATTAAAGGGTGATTAAACACTGATCAGATTTCAAAGAGAGGTTGTGGAGTCTTCATTCTTAGAGATACTGAAAACACAATTGTGCACAGTCCTGATCACTCTGCCTTAGAAGACCCTCTTTGAGCAGTAAGGATGGACCAGTTGATCTTTAAAGGTCCCTTTTAACTTCAACAAGTCTCCCAATTCCAGTTCTCTGACGCCTGTCCTGAGTAGACGACCACAAGTAACAAGCTTATTTTCCTACTTTATTTCCATCTAGAAGTGGAAAATCCTTCATCAGTGAGGATACATTACTGTAAAAGTGAAGTAATGTAGTGATAAAGTATATAGCAACTTAAGGCAATGCTCTAAATATAGCAGATTATTTTGAACCCAGAAGATATTTGTCTGCTGCTAAGGTAGCAAAGAGAGGCCAACTGTTACAGAGCTGCAGTGTACTAATTAAACAAATAGCCACAGAAATATTGATATTATCTAAAATCATTTGTTTTACAAGGATTTTGACATCCTTCATGGTGAAACAAACAATGTTTAATATTTTATTCATGGATTAATATAATATATTTTTAAGTAAAATCAATGCTGTGTTTTTATTAAGAACAACTTTGTACTTCCCAGCAGAGAAACAAAAAGCACCATAAGTAAGGAAATGCAAAATGAGAAAAGAAATTCATAGCTAGCGCTAAACCATATCACTACAGAGAGACAAATAGTTCTTATTCGTATTTATTTAAACATGTGGAAACCCACCTGGTTTTTTCTTTCTTTCTCTTTCTGGACCCTTCTTCCAGCAAAGGAATGATCCTAAAATCATCTGAGAGCCTAATTTAGAGATGAAAACATTTACATCTTTATGACACATTTGCTGAGATCCCCGAAGCAAACACAGCTCAGCAAAGAGGGTGGAGGGCATCAACACACATGGGGAGGTTTTGGAGAGAAGCAATCAATATAAAAGAGAACCAATGGCTTTACTACTGACAACCAAATATGGATTTTGTAGAAGTTCTGCGTCAAAGGGCAGGATGTCAGGTTCATTCAGAAGGATGATTATGAAGGACAGGTCTCATAGTGTAAGTCCAGCTGGCATCCAATCCCCACACAGCTGGTCACTCACTCCCTGCACAGGGAGAGGAGAGGATTGAAGGGGTAAAAAGTGAAAAAAGTTGTGGGTTGAGACAAAGACAGTTTAGTAGATGAAAGTGTCACATCCCATTGGGATTTGGTGAGCATTTTTTAATGCGAATCACACTCTTTTGTACACCTTTTTTGTTAGTGTTTTTGCTGCTACTGTTAATTTTCCTAACTCGTTGCTGTTTCCTGTAAATTGTTCTTATCTCAACCCACAATTTTTACCTTTTTGTGCCTCCAATTCCCCACTCCATCCACGGAACAGGAAAGGAGATTGAAAGTAGTGGGGTGGGAATGAGCAATTGGCATTTGGTTTGGGACAGTCTCGGTGATGGGAGGACATTAAATTGGGGAGTGCCATTCCTAAATCAGAATATTTGAGAAGACAAACCATCATGCCAAACATGCAGCTCTTCCTCCTTCCCACCTTTCTATATACTGAGCATGATGCCATGTGGTATGGAATGACCCTTGGATTGATTGTGTTCAGCTATCCCAGCTGTGGCCCCTCTCATCTGTGGACCCTCAGCCCCCCCATTGATAAGATGGGGTGAGGAGCAGAAAGGGCTTTTGCTCTGTGTAAGTGCTGTTCAGCAATAACAAATACATCCCTGTGTTACCAACACTCTTTCCAGCACAAATCCAAAACATAATCCCAAACTGGCTACTATGAAGAAAATCAACTCTACTTCAACAAAAGCCAGCACAACAGGAAAGCTTTTGAGGTCCTTCCAACTCTCTCTCCAGTACAAACCTTCAGCTTAACAAAGGTTAATTTGTTAATATGGAAACTAAGGTGAAGAGGGATGATGAAAAACATGCTGAACAGCTTGACAAAAAGTGGGAAAGAATAGGAGAAGCCAACGTCTTCCCAAAATACCTCTCTTGTAATA
This sequence comes from Setophaga petechia, assembly GCA_024362935.1. Lineage (NCBI taxonomy): Eukaryota > Metazoa > Chordata > Aves > Passeriformes > Parulidae > Setophaga > Setophaga petechia. Next base: position 23,486,564 of record JANCRA010000008.1, read on the forward strand.
TGTATGAAATGCAAGGACTTGATTAGTGAAATTGAAAATTGCAGATGAGAACATCACACAGTTTTTCAGTGGCACTTAAATGAGGTGAGAATGTGAGTAGAAGGAGAGAATCTTTTTAGGATAGTAAAACAGCATTAGAAAATTGTTGTTATAAAATGAGGAAAAAAGACAAATTAAAAATCAGAGTCTGCTATTGTCAACAATTAAATCTGGAAAGCTATTCAGGAAATGCAAACATAGACCTCTCCTTTTTTGATTTAGGACAAATCTGTCTTTTCATTTTGAATAGAAGTTGTAGTTTATTAAACATATCTGATTTTTCACATAACAAGTAAACATTTGACAAAGAGCATTATGCCTTTTTGAAGATGAGCACCTTGCTTTCTCTTTTTAACCATTCACCAGGACCTGGTGCCTGATAGGTCTTTGATTTCTGGTCCTGAAAAAAAGCCTGATCCCTCCAAGAATTGTAGTTCCCTGGCACTGTTGCCCCCTTAATCCCAGTTACAGAAAACTCCCTTAGCTACTTCCTAGGTAATGAAAAAGGAAGGCTTTGATTAACTGCAACCCCTCTTCCCTACCGCTTTGTGAAATTAGATTCAGAAAAACTTTACAAATGGTATCTCTGCCATTTTCAGGTTCCTAGAAGAGGGTGAGAAAGTTGTGGCTATTGCTGCTACATTGGTCCTGGCACATATGTTAAAACCCTATAATTAAAAAAAAAAAAAAAATTAAACATGAAAAATCTAAGACATAGAGGTCTGTGCAACTAACTGCATTGACAAAATGATGAATCCTGCCTTTCCAGATACTAAATATTTGAGTTTCATCTATCCAGATTTGTCAACCAGCATCCAAATCTTTAATTTCTTGCTCCCTGCAGGAAGTTCTGTATAAGGGGATGATTTTTTCCACACTAATCCAGAAAGTATATGTTCATGTTCATGTTCTTCCATGCAACCCCCTAGATCAGCTACAGGGTGTCCATTCTTTGACTAGTTCACTAGCTTTAGTGCTGTGAAATAAGCTCTTCATCACTGCTTAGACCCTTCTTTCCTCTCTACTGTCCTGTAGATTCATTCCTCACAGAGCACATAAAAAAATCAAAAGAAAGCATGGAAAATAACTAGTACCCATATGAACGTTCTTTACCCAGTCAACACATGAGTATTTGCTCACTTTGACAGAAGTTTGTGTGTGTGTTTCCTTAGAGAGGAGAGTATTGAGTGACCCTTTTGTGATAAAGTTCTTTTTCTTCATTCCATTTGCCCAGGTCATGCATTAATATTGCTTAATTATTATTAACTAGAGACTGCAATTCAGCAAATGCAAGAAAAACAAAAGATGCCTTTATAGGTATGGAACACTATAACTCAGGTATGGTAGAGTATTTTATCAACCAAGAGTACTTTATCAAACAAGATCTTGGTTGCTGAATATTTTCTTTTTCTCTTCTCTGATTTAGGAAGCAAAAGTCTTCAAAGCCATTGGCTGAAGTGTGTCAGGGTAACAATTTGAAGTCTTAGCTGAGACTAAAGCACATTTTCGTATTTATATATTGTGTAGGAGGAAAAAAAATATTTACCCTGTGAATTTTACAGCCTAAATAGATAGGAAAAAGACTTTAAATAAAATAGGAATAGAAAGGGGAAGGAATTTCATAAAACTGCATCCACTTCCAAAGCTCAACTTTCCTACAAGATTAAGAAACATAATTAGTGATTAGAAGAAAGAACAATGAGTCTTCATTCTGGCCTCACAGAGTATACTACCAAGCTCTTGGTTCTGTGAAAAGAAAACAAGCATAGAGACTGAGGGTGAAGAAGGTGTGTCAAGGAAAAGATCGGGGAAAAATTGCCACCAAGGTTTTCCACGAAACTTCATTAGACAATTTCATCACCTTTTCAGGATTTCAAAAGTTAGTGTCCTGGTCCATTAGAACTCTGAAAAGTTGTATTTTTGACAAGCTCCTACAGCATGTTTTTAAATAGTGACAAATACTTTCCATGAGTTTAATCTTGCAGATCTATTGCATCTATTTCAGGATGTTAAAGTTTTCTATTTTGAGATTTTTAAGGGAGAGTGAACATGTTCAAGGAAGACAAATCCAGTTTGAATGAGCAAATGCATAAAACCAATGTTCCCAAAGTACTGGAACATAACTTGACAGAACCAAAATAGCAAGAAATAGAGTCTAGCACTAAAGATCTGAAAAAAGATATTTCCAAAGAAGTATCAAGCTCATCAGTAGAAGCACAGAGGACCTGGCTGTGAAAAAAATGCTAAAATCAAAAGAATAACTTTAGGTTTGAATGTCATGAGATAAGACACTTTCTTTGCTATGTTGTTACACTCAAGGAAACAGCATTTTTTTAACCAAAAAAAAAAAAAAAAAGAAAACCAATCCAACAGCAAACAAAAAACTTTAGAAACTAAATCCTTCCAAATAAACCACTAAAATAAACCACTAAATAAAAAAAAAAAAAAAAAAAACCCAAAAAAATCAAAGAAAAATATATCAAAAGCATCTGGCAAACCATCAGCTTCTTGTATTCATACTCACAATTCATACTCACAACTCAATATTTTTACCTAATATTAGTTACTCTTTCTTCTGTGACTGTGTAATCTTAGCCATGAATCAGATCTCTGCATTATCCATATGAAGAGCAAGTCATTAAGCCTTGAAAGATAATATGTAATATAAAAATGGTCACAGTTTATGATAAACTCTCACCTGGTATTGTTCTAGAAACTCTACTGTGTCAGGCCAGGTTTATATATGTATACTTACTTTGAATACTGACAACATAGCACAACAGCATGATATGTCAATTCTTTATGTGTGTTCAGCAGCTGAAATGGATGTTTTTATGGTAGTGCACCACAAAAGTGCTTTTCATTCCTGATGAATCCTAATTAATCTGAGCACTCTAGAGCTGTGTTACACTTTCAGGTTAATAAATGCTCACTTATTGTAAAAGGTTGGTCGTCAGTGTAAGAATACAGTCTTCAGTTAGCTACTAAGTTTTCTTAATACATGTGAATACTTAGGGGATAAATCAAAAACAAAACAAAAAAAAAAACCACCGTGGAAAATGCATATATATATATATATATATATATGCATACATAAATGCATCTTTAAGCCAGGAAGGATAACAGAGGTAATACTCAGAGTGTTTCTGGAAAAGGCGTCACCACAGAAATGAAGGAGCTTTCCATCTTCCACCTTCCAATCCACAGTCAGAAAGCAGGGCTTGGCAGAGGGCAGCCTTGTCTAGAGTGGTGCATCATTCAGGAGAACCATGTAGCTGATTGCTTCTCTGTGCTTCTCCACAGCTTTACACCAGGCATATTCAAGTCAGTGCCATTGTCCTTCTCTCACTCCCTGATGCAGCAAGCCAAACACAGAGTGCCAGTGCAATTTGCAATTTAATTACCAAATTTAAGTTTTGGTCAAGTGGTATTCCAGGGTCATGGTACAGTTCCCAGTACAGCTGGGAAATCAGTGGGATTTGGAGAGGTAGACAGGGAGAAAAATGTAATTTTCAGTGGTAAACCCCAGCTGTAGCATCCTCTTTGTCATAGCAACTGAGTGAGGCTTATTTGGTGACCTGTCAGAATTCTGTCTACTGCTCCTGGACCACTATGGTTTGATTGAAGAGAGAGCTGCCTTAGAGGTGAGTTGTTTGCAGCTAAAGGCCTTTTCTCTGGTGCATGTGTTATTCTGCCTGCCTGCTGTTTTGTATCATTAAATATTTCATATTTCACTGATATATTAAACTGTCCTACCAGAAGCCTTAGAATTACATTTGCCACAGAAGAGGATAGAGACCAGCTTTTAGTATGGAGATGGCACACATTATCAAAATTATATTTATTAATAAATATCCTTGTTACAGACCTTTTCTTTCTCATAATGGAACTTATACTTAGATTTTCTAGAACATTCATATTCAGCTTATTTTCTGTAACTTCTGTCAGCCTTAGAATTTAACAAGTTACCCAGCACGATAAGGGCATCACTTAGAGAAAACTGATAACATCAGTTATAAACTGGGATGGTTCTGAAAAATAAAACAAAAGTTGCATTTATGTGGTTTGTAAGCTCAGTTAAATCACTGTTTAAAATGTGTGATTAATTTAAAGGCATATGGCTGGATGAATCATGGTCCTCTTCAGTGTTTTGTTTTGTGAATTAGAGACCAAAGTCATGTTTCTTTGGAGTACACCTAAGGACAGAATTTAGCTTTAATAATGCACTTTTGAGCAGTCAGGCATTTAACCTAAAGACTGTGTTGTCAGAAAAGTTGTTTGATAGTGGGAATTTTTATGAACAGATTATACAAGACTGGCAGCACTTCTCACACAGTCCCTGTAAATCAGGCATAACTGCTTTATTGAAGTGAATGGAGTTGGATAATCATAAAAATGGTGTAAATAAAGGGAAAATTAGGGCCATCAAATTTGAATACTGACTGTCAACATCAGATTTTAAGAGATTATTAGCCTTCAATTTTCAGTGAGACTATGCTCTTTCTCACAGTAAATGCCAACCATTATAGGCATAGCCATAATTCTGGAAAGAGGCTATCATATCTGCTAACACACAATTTAATGCAGCCCTATGAATACCGTGTTGTCCACCTCTGCTAGCCCAGCTGAAACACAAATTTTGCTACTGCATTTCACGGCTCACCATGCTATCCACCTTTCTCTAACTTTTCTGTTCCTTCTGCTCTGAGCTGCTGTCACCTGCAAATAAGGCTCTGTGCCACAAGTCCAGTCAGTTTTTGCCTATTCCTTTGCAAAGCTGAGCCTCTCAGCCCCACCAGAAGTTCTTAATATTTATAGACCCTAAATTAAGCGTCCACAAGAGGCGATTTCTTTATTTTCAGGAAACCCAGTGAATATTTTTCTTCATATAAAATAAATTAATTTACAGCTGGAAAAAGTGTACCTTTACTACTTTTTGCCATCCCTAATATATTTGTTTATTACAGATGTTTTATTCTGAGTCACATCAAAATCACAGTATTGAAGTTGTTGTAAGTTGCATTTATCAGAATAAATTAGGCTTTTTTCCTTATCTAGTGATTATTTTAGCTCAAGCTGTGACAATTCGGAAGGGAATGATTGCACATTTATTAGCCAAAAAATAATAATTATTTTTTTTAGAGGTCTTACAAAGCAGTCCTCCATGTGATTTTTTTCCTCCTTGTGCATGACAGTAAGACATTCTGTTACTGTGAGTTTACTGAGAATGTATATGGATTTAATATAAACATCCAGCCATTTGTGTAGCCTCCTAATTATTTTCTGATTTTCTAGGAAGAAAACCAAGAAATTATGGATTTGGATCAAATGCATGTGACTTCATTATTCATTATTTTAAGCTGGTTAGTTTTGTGAGTCTGGGGAGTTTTCAGGGCTGAAAATAAAGAGAAGGAAGCAATCAAACATTCTGTTCAATGATGACTCATTTATTTAAAAGACCATGACAAAAAAAAATGTATGTTGACAGGAACTCTGTCATTTGCAAAGGTGACTTGAGGTACAAAATAAAAAGAGCTTTACAGTAATATTACAGCCTCTTTATACTGCATTAGCATTGCAAATATGTCCAAACAGAATTTTGGCACAAACATTCTGTTTATGCCATATTCTACATTCTGATTAATAGGCTTAATTACTTACACAGTCCTTTTCCTTCAGTAAAAACTCAGATTAACAGAGAAGATGTACAATTTAGAGGTCAAGGAACAGAAAATTCTTGTAGTAGTAGTAGTAGTAGTAGTAGTAGCAGTGGTAGAATCAGTAGTAATACTACTGTCATTCCAAAAATACCCCTGCAGCTGTTTGCTAAAACTTCAGGTACTTCATATCTCTTAGGTACAGAAAGAGTATGGAATATGTAGATGTAAGATTTCTGATATAAATTCTGCCTTACACTGGAAATTCTTGTAGTGAGTGGGCATATTCTAACCCTAAGCAATCTAATCTTCTAACCTTATAAGCAATCTGCTCTCAATGTATGCTTTATCAGTAAGTCAAAGTTGGAAAAGGAAATATCTTAGGGATACTTATTTTAATAATGGCGCTGTGTCCTGTTTGCAGAAGTCAAACAGCTCACAGAACATATAAAAAATGAATAACAACCAAAAAAAAAAGACATTCTTTTATAAGCAACAATGGTATAATAAACATTAATAACCATAAATAATCCGACAAAGCCCCAAAACAACCAAACCAAATGTTGCTGTTCAACCCTGTGTTACCTACACTGCCTCACCCAGCAGTTCACTCACTCCTCTGTCAGGAAGATCAGAGAGACAATTGGAAGGGTAAAAGCGAGAAAACTTGTGGTTTGAGATAAAAACAGTTGAATAGGGAAAGCAAAAGCTGTGTACACAAATCAAAACAAGGAACTACTTCACTGCTTTCCATGGGCAGGCAGTTGTTCGGTCATCTTCAGGACAGCAGGTCCCCATCATAAAAAGTAAACAGTAACTTTGGAAGGCAGACACTGTCACTTCAAATATTCCACCCTTCCTCCTTTTTCCTCCCACTTTATATGCTGAGCATGATGGTCTGGAACCCCCCTTTGTTCTGTTAGGGTCATCCCTCCTGGCTGTGTCTCTTCCCATGCACACTCACTCAAACTGCTTGACAGCATGGCAATACAAAGAGCAGAAAAAGCCTTTTGTAGATTCTCAATTAGAATTCTAGATTTTAATATTTCTCAAATCATAAAAAGCAAAAAGTCAAAGCATTTTCAAGGTCTCTAGATTGCAAATTCAACTATGAAAACTATAAGCAATTCCTACCAGCATGACCTACAGTGAGCTGTTCAACCATAAACATCAAAGATGATTTGTATCTATTTAGGTTTCAATATAGCATGCAGGCATCAGAAAAAAATTCCTGGGATAGAGTACTAAGTATAATGGAGAAATTACTACAAAAAATATTCCCCCTAAGATATGCAGCCTGCATGGTCAAGCCCTCACAAGACATTAGGGTTTTACTAAACCATAACAATCTGAAAATAGCACGAGAGTAGGAAATGTCTGCACCTACATAGTTACTCATTCAATGTATAATACAGGGATCAGTTCAGATTTTCCATCTAGTCTGTATTTTGCAATGGTTATGTGAAAAACACACAAGCAATGTAAATTACTGGTGCAGTCAGGCAGAATGCTAAAGGATCAATATTATAGTTTTCTGCTCTCATAGGCAGGTTTACAAGCAATTCCAAAAAGAGTTGGATTGCTTTACTTAACATGCATTTTTCTTTGAGAAGTCACTGTGAAAATGCTATCTTGAAGCTTTACCTTTTAATTGTTCCTGGATCTAATGTGCGGTTATCAAGTTAGATTTCGAGTTCATCCTGAGCAATTCAGCAATTCATGGCATACACTTAATGTCCTTTTACATGTGCTTTCATTGGTACTCAGGAAACTATGCAGAATTAATGGAAAGAAATAACAAAAATTATTTCCAATTATTATATACAAGAAAAAGAGTCATTCTGTTCATAATGTATTTTATGTACAAGCCTAAAGAGATAACAAATTATCAGAGAAAATAAACCTGCATAGGAAAGAAAACAAATTAATTATTTTTAAAAATTATATTTCCAGTTAAATTTTTATTCTCTGCTACATTTCATAAGTAGATGATTATACTGTGTGCATGTGATTCTGCAGTCTCAGGCACCCTCAATATTACCAATCCTATAATAGCAGATGTAAGAAAATATATACAAAACAAGAGAAAAATCTATGAATATCACACAGTCATGTGAATGCATAGAAAGTAAAGGATGCAGACAATAAAGTCTAGTCCAAGGCAAGTTTCAATCAAAAGCATCACCTCCCTAACCAATCTTCTGTTGGTGTTGACCTATAGAAGTTCTTCTGATGTCAGAAAAGCTTGGCTTTCCCACATGCTTTGGACAGCCCAAACTCTCTTTCATGATCTCTCTTTCATATCCCATGCAATAATGGTTATCAGCAACTATGAGGTTTTCTTAAACACCTCAGAATCAAAATTTTGTATCAGAATTTTAAATGTAGACTATGTTATAGAAAGAAGCAGTTAAAGAAACAAACAAAAACAATACCACCCAAAAATTTCAACTAACCAAGCAACCAAGATCTCCAAAAATTTGAGTAGTAAATTCAAGTCAGAGACATAAAGTTTTGTGTGGAGACAATAAAATGAGGGATATTAATTTCATTTGATATATTTTGGCTATGGTGGAAATAAGGAATCAAAAGTATTTATAGAACTTTAAAGCCTCCACATGTGTAGTTTTGGGGGAAAGGCAGTAATATCAATTATTCAGTTAAAAAAATGAACAGTTCAATAAGAAATTAACATTTCAACCTCTTCTGAAAATAAAAAAAAGTGGGAGCCTCTCATAAATGAACCATGAACAAATTTTTCATGGACAAATGAAGATATTTCACTATGTATTTGGAAAAAAATTATAAAATCAATATTATTCACTAAAATTGAGGAAAACAGGGAAATTGGATGTCAAGGTGATGTGGTACACAGCAACAAGTTTAACATAAAACTACTTGTGACACAAAAAGAGACAATTTCAAGAAGCTGTCATCTACAGGTTTAGCTCAGAATCTCATTTTGATGACAAGAAATGACAATAAATAATATTTCATCATTAGAAATTCACATTGTTTTGACTGAAAAATGAGATGCTGTTCAGACATGTTGTAGATACCCTGGAAATCTTCAAGACCAGGTTGGATGGGCTTTGAACAACACACTGTAGTGAAATGTGTGCCTACCCATGAAGGGGAGGTTGGAACTTAGAAGCCTTTAAGTTCCAGCCTTTAAGCTTGGAATTTAAAAGCCTTAAAAGCCTTAAGCTTCCCTTACAATTCAGGCCATTCTGTGATTCTGTGAGTCTATGGAACTTCAGTATCTCTGAACAATGAGGACCAAACCATTAGAGGTATTCCTCAGCTACTTCTTTTTATAAGGTGGTTTTTAAGTGACTTTGAGGTTTCTATTTGTTTTGTTTTCTGTTCAAAATAGACATTTGCTAAACAAAAGCTCCAAGTTGAGAGCTCGTGAGCAATACAGAAGTTATTTTCTCTAATTTAATTTTCATCTGTCATCAATAATTTTACCTTATTAGTTATATCATTACAAATCTTGCAGTTCGAGGTACATCAGGTTATTAATTTGCAGTGATAGGGTTTTAACGAATTCTTGTATATCTCATTTTCCATGAAGAAGCTGCAGTCTGCTTTTATAGTAGAATCTTTTATTAATTGTCAGCCTGATTCTGCAGTTAGACTGTTGTATCCACAAAGACTGTTTGTTGATTTCAAAAGGTTTTATTTATTAAGTTGTACTGCTATACCATGGTTCCATATATTTTTAGTTCAAGAAGGAAAGAGGAGAGAATCCTAATAATTACCTGGTAAGTTTTTCTATTTCCAGATTTGTATTTATGAGTCTTTCAAATGTCACATGATCTGCATTAAATGATTCTTTTATTGATAGCTGAATGTAATCCCAAAATGGGTAAACAATATAATTCTTCATCAGAATTCTCATTCAGAATGGGTACTGAAGTATTATTAACAAATATAACAACAACAGCCAAAGGCAAAGTTATGGTTGGCCTTCATTTTCTTCTCACATGGAAGGAAAGACATTGTTAGGACATGAAGAAATTGAGAGCAAAAGTTAATAGATAGAAGATTAAGACAATTAGGTATTTCAGCATACAGATAACCAGACTAGGTAAGGAAGAGACATATTGAGAAGTGGTACATTATTAACCAAGAACAGTTTAACTCAATACTTTGACATTCAAAAATCACATAAAAAATTTGTGAAACATAATTTCAAGAATGAATGAAGATGTTAACTTTTAAAAATTCCAGGTTTTTAAATGATGTAGAAGTCATACTAGTTTCTTAACACAAAGGTCATAGAGGTCAGTAAGTCACAGTGCAACAGGATGGATAGGTAACTTGTTTGATGGGCAAAGTGTATTTAGCACAATATTATTTCTATGGGACTGCAGAAGCAAAGGTAGTATAATACGAAAGACTGTTTCTTGATGAAGGGAAAATCTACTGAGTGAGAATCTCTGTTACCCTACAAAAGAAAGTTTGCTGGCTAATACGGTGATATCGTTCTTCTGAAGGTATGAGACATGTAGGCTTTTCTCCAGACACCTTTAAATCCCATGAGTGTCTCCACCAGTATTTACAGGGTACCATGTTAAATGTCTTAGTGTCCCACTATGCAACAGACCACAACAGAAGCAGATTGTGAGAATGCACTTTTTTCAACTTAAGCCTGAACTGTGAGGCAGCCACAAGAATGTGGTCAAACATGGGAACAGGCTACCTAGAGAAATGGGCCCCAAACCAGTGAGTGTTCAAGAGGCTTTGGGGACAGTGCCCTTAATAACATGCTTTAGTTTTTGATCCACCCTTAACTGGTCAGGCAGTTGGTCTTAGCTTATTTTTGTAGGATCCTTTAAACTCAAGTCCTCTCCTCTCCTCTCCTCTCCTCTCCTCTCCTCTCCTCTCCTCTCCTCTCCTCTCCTCTCCTCTCCTCTCCTCTCCTCTCCTCTCCTCTCCTCTCCTCTCCTCTCCTCTCCTCTCCTCTCCTCTCCTCTCCTCTCCTCTCCTCTCCTCTCCTCTCCTCTCCTCTCTTCCACTCTAAATTGGATGATTCCTCAATATTTGGCATGTTTGCAAAACAGGTATGAGCCAAACAAATTGGAGATGAAGGAAAGAGGACCAGAATAAGTTGAACTAATGTTATAGGAAAGGTTATCCATTCTGTTACTGTACCTTCAAACAAATAAAGTAAAAAGTGCTAGAATCAAAAGAAAAGAAAAAGAAGGGGGGATAAAAGCATTTATACCACTTTTACAAAAGCAACTGTTTTTGCTCTATTTGAGATAGTTTTAAACATCCAGAAAAGCACCTAAAATGAAGTTGTAGTTTCAGATGTTTTGCAAAATCTGGAGGGAAATGGTAACTTGCTTTCATTAAACAGCTCAGGAGTCACGTGAGAATGTATCACAAGTTTCTGCAGTGTGATGGAGACACTTTCATGCACCTATCACCACCAGATTTCTTGAAAGTGAGTTGTTCTTCAGCTCCCCTGCTTATATTGTTCTTCCTGGTTAAAGTATCTAAATATTTACTAAGGAAAAGAGGAAGCACAAAAAATAACTTGATATGTTGGTAGGTAGGGAGCTTACCAGGAAAACTGGAAATTTACAATTCAGTCTCTACTTTAAAGAATACTAAAGTACATTATGAGACTGGTTAAAATCCTGATATTGTTTCAAAAATTGTTATTCAAATTCCTAATAAAACTTTGGTTTTCAGCAAGCCAGTCAATTTTCTGCTGTGTATTCATAACCCTGTTTGGTCTAAAATGTTTAAATTGGTATAAAAAATGATGCAGGGACCAGAATTGCTTAGAAGAAATTCATCTGAATATAGGTGTAGATATGTTTATGGATGTCCTGGACTTACTGCAAAAGGAAATTTTCCAAAGTGTCTACATCAAAATAAACTCACACGCTCTCACAAAGACAAAGGTTATTTACAATTCATACACTTGAATTTCTAATAGTAATGATCTCTACAAATGTGATACTTAAATTTTTCATGAAATTGCTTGATAAGTTCTTTTATTTGTGATCTGCATTTAAGATAATATCTACCTTACCGGATTTGCCTTAATATTTTGATGGAAAGAATTAAGAGATCTAACTTAGGAAACCTCAGACCTTTTTTTTTGCTTATCGTTTGTTTGTTGCCGTTTTCCCAAAGGCTACCACCCTTAGCTAGAATAATCTTTTGGCAGCTCTAAATTCACTTTAGCACAAAGCCAGAGAGTTGATTATAATTTACCAATGTTAATGAGTAACAGATTGGAAGGATTTGAACTACTATCTAATCACTTGATGATTCTGGGGTACTTGCTTGTATCTTATTTGGGATGCAACAAACTCCAGCATCTACTTTTTTTGGCTCCTATAGAAAATAACAGATTTAAAATCTTGATTTGACCCTCATGAAAGTTTGAAGTCAGCCTTTCTCTACTATACTGGTTATTAGGATAGTAAATTTTTTAAAGCAATTCAAAACTAAGTAAGTATTCTCAAACAGGTACAATGTATTTCGCTAATATTCAAGAATATAACAGCAAACTGTTGTATAATATCGCCTCCCACCATATTAGCAATCACATTGTATGTGATGACACATATTCCTGCAGAAACCTTGGGCTTACAGGAGGAAGGAGGGATCACTGTATATGCATAGAAATTCACATTGCCAAAAACTGTTCCAGAATGGGGAAACAATCCCCACCCACTCTCATTAACAGACGCTCAAAAAGAGATTAGCCCCACCTCTGGCATGCTTTATTGAGCCACGATTTTTCAGTTCCATCTGTTCTTCAGAAATGCCTGTTCATCTCACAACCAATCCCAACAGATATTTTTAAACTGTGAGAGGAGTTAGCTGGAGTTCTTAACAAATTGTTCCTGTCATCTACCATCAAGTTTCCCATTATCATTGACAGCAGGAACAACCCATGGCCAATACCCATTTTCACTTCCAGCTGAGAGAGAAAGTTCCCTTGAAAAACTTCATTTCAGCTAAGATACACATTTTGTTCAGCTGAACTACACCAGCTGAGGATACACCCATCCCTCATGAAAAATGTAGAGAGAAACTGTATTTTTTTTTGTTCCAGTATGGTTACTGAAGGATTTTTTACAAGAAAAAAATCGGCTTTGGATTCTCTGTCTACATTAAAAATTGGTAGATCATAATTTACTATAGGTTGAAAGAAACATATTCCAGCAGTTTATCAAAACACCCACTTTGACCAATGCTTTGTAAAAGTGCTTTGATATTCAAGAAAAGCTTTGCTCCAAACTTTCATAGAGACCTTCAAAAAACCTATTCCATCCTTGGCAGTATGACTGGGTAGCCTGACCCTCTGCTAGTGAACCATAGAGCCCTGCACAATGGAGCAAACTCCCTGGTGGTGGTTGAGAAACTTACTAAGGGAATGTCTGTACATCCAAGTTGGCATCAGCCCCTGATATGCTGGGTAGCATTCCTGCAGGACAGATCACATCTTCTGGGACCCAGCAAAATCCTCAGGTGCTATTTATTCATACAGACCTAGATGGTGAGCTCAAAAATATTGCTGATCCCTTTGAAAAAGGTTTTACTGAATTGGCATGAAAATACTCTCTATTAGTGCCACCAAGTATAGTGATCACATGAAAACCTTAATTTTACTTCTAGATCTCTTATGTTGTGAGTTTTTATGGTTTGGTTTAGGTGGGTTTTGTTTGTGGTTGTTTTTTTTTCTTTGGTTATTTGTTTTTTGGTTTTTGTTATTGAGTCCAAATTCTGAAAGAGTCCAACTTTTTCTGAAGATATTCAAATACAAGGGGACATTTTTCAGTGTGGCTGAACAGAGTGCAAAACATAAACAAATCTATAGCATAATATCTGTGTGCATATTTTTTACCTGTGTGTTGGTCTTGCATACCATCTTATAGCCTAAGCTTTTTAAAAAATTTCTTTGCTTCATTTTCTTCTATAATTTTAAGGACTAAACAATATAAATATTACTTTTCAGCTAATTCAAAACAGGTTTATGTTATTTTTCTATCTATACTTTTTTTTTCTGTAATTGATGTCTTCCCTTAATACAATACCTTAAGAACAAATGAAAATTTGTCCTGAAGACATCTGAAAATTTTTATTAAAGGGATGTCTACAAAAAAATGGATGTCTACTATTTAATATTCAGTTTCTGTTTATGGAGCATTATCTTCTCAAAGGTAAATATTAGTTACAATTCTAAACTGAATCAGCAATTTGTAATAGTTCAGAATTTTTTCTCTGTATAGCTTCAGGAAAAGGAATGAGGAAAATATTCTTTAATTTTGCTTTGAAAATGGCCAAAGCTCTTTTAAATTAAATTTTAATGTGAAACAGTGTTACCCAGACATTCAAGGTTAAAGAACCAAGGAATCTTCTATTTAAATAATCAAAGATCACATTTAATTACACTACCCATGTAACTCGAAAGTTTGACCACTTCTCACACAAGAGGAACTGCTCACATTTATAGGTTTGGGTAATGACAGAAATAGGAGCAGTTTATACAGATTGAAGATCTGAAGGAACAAATCTGAATGGACAGAGAAGAAAAGAACCTGTCAATGGTCAATAATGCCCACAGGAAGTGCCATGGCAAGACAAATTTACAGGCTATAGTTATATCCACAGCAAAGGCAGTCTTCCAAATTGCTCCAATAGCCAGTAATCAATCAGACATCATGTAAGTCACTGGCAAATATATTTTCTGTCTGTCATACAGTATTTCCAAGTTAGATGAGTTAGTTTTGGTCAGCTACCTGCTGCAAGTCAGCTGAGATCTGTCTGACAGATTAAAGCTCCCTCACTGAAGATCTGGGTTCAACCACTATCCTTCTTTGTCCCATACCCTCCATGCTCTCATCCTTGACTGGCTCTTTTTTATTCCTTGACCAGCCAAAGGGTGATATGTTTATTGGTGGGCCTAATATTTATGATATAAAAGAGGGATGTAATCACACTAACTCATGCCTCTTTTGCTTGAGGAAAACATTTGTAGGACAGACCATGGGAGATTGAGGGAATCTGCACATCAGAAAATCCAGTTGCCTGTTAAAGTTGTAAGTTCTTTGCTGTTGGAACCTCATTTCTATAGCTGCCAACCATTTATTCTTGAAACTGTGGGTTCAATGAAAGTCTTGCTGTGACTAAGATAATCCGTCTTTGGTCCTATGAGTAGCAGGTAATGAAAAAGTAAGATAGCAATCTATACAAGAGTTGAGAAATATTACACATGATTAACCATGATTTCTTTGTCAGGTTCCCACCTCTACAATAAGCTGCCAATATGAAGGGGGACATTAAGGTCAAAATCAGATGATATCTGAGTTCTGATTGAACAAAACTAATGCTTTTCATCTTCCTAGTATTGCAGAGAACAAAATCTGGGAAGGCACAGAAAAAACAGCTCAGAATGCAGCAATCAGACTCACTTCTAAATGCATAATGTGGATGATATTGAGGTGAATACCTGAAAGGAAACTTGAATAAGCTAGTTCTGGCATTTAGATATTTACTGATTCCAAACTACCTTTGTGAAAACTGCAATTTTGAAAGCATAGAAGCTTAATTCAGTATTCCTTGGAATGCAAAAGTAGAGAAGTGTGGTATCATTTGAGTGATTTATTCTGCTGGTTTCTTCAGGAACCCTGTATTTTATTCTCTTGAGAAGCCTTGTATCTTTCAGAAAACCACTGTGAAGTTAACCAGGTATTGTCAATGAACCATCACCTTGCAACTGGAAATTAATTTGATGAGCTGATTCCTAGTGACACAGCTTTAAATATACAGGTAATTCAAATGGATAATCTATATGCTTGTCAATAGTTTTGGAAAGCTTATTTGTCATCACCCCAAAGTCGGGAAGCAGGCCAGCTGAAGTTTTCTCACTAGTTAATGTCATTTTGGAGCAAATCATGTCAGCTTGCTATGACTGAAGCAGTGGGATGATGAAAGGCTTAAAACACCTCCAGATTCAGATCCAGATCCAGATCCAGATCCAGATCCAGTTTTTAATAGTTTCAAAAGTCAGCAGCATTCAGTTGTATTAGTTTGTTTAAAAGCATTTAGATATTTGCAAGTAATGGATCACACTTTCTTGGAGCTACCAAAACCTACAACAGAGAAGATTACATTCTATGAGATTCAGATCTTGCTTTATATTTGTGGTATTTTTTAATCAGTGAAAAGAAGCAATTAGAAATCATTTCTAATGGTCCTGACCTTGTCTTGATCTATGCTGGGATAAAGTGAAATGAAGATCTCTGTTCCTAAATGTTGTTTAGAAGAGGGTGCTTCCAAATGCAGAATCAATTGCTGTGTCACCCTTTCATGGCAGCTAAATGATACTGTAAGAATCAAATACAGATGATGCTCTTTGTCCTTGAGATGTGACAGCTCCTTCAACTTAAGGTAACTTTATGGCTGCTCTAATGTGTACCTGAAGATATATTTGATTTAAATTACTTTAGAATAATGGGTTAGAAAGAGCACTTAAATGCCTTCCTTGCTCAGCTGTCTCAGCTAGTTAATTGTAGCCAAGATTCCTGCAAGGAGGACTGATGGCCAAGACTCCTGCAAGCAGGACTGATGCCTCTCTTAAAAAGCAGGAAGCTGCTTCTGTGAGGGGTCCAGTGTGAATTAAAGGCTGCAACAATAACCAGATCCAGTAAAAACTTTCTCCATGCTCAGAGATATTTGGATCAAAGTGCTACTTTTCCCAGTGTTTCTGTCCAATCAATCATTGGTCTTTTGATGAAAAAAACTATATGCCATCACAAAATACTATGACATCTTTTTCCTCTGACATTTAGGCCTCTTTTCCTAGAACTTACACTCCATAGTGATCTTTCTTTGAAGACAAGAATGTTTTGCTTTGAACATATCCCAGTAGGTTTTCTATTTGGTTTGAATTATGTTGGTTCGGTCTGTTACGGTTTTTTTGGATTTTTATCCAGTGTAAGATCTGTAGGAATGCAAGTGGGATGGGAACTACTGAGCAATGTACTGACTCTTCTCATCTTCCTTCCAGTCAAATGGCAGTCATGGTGTTTGAGTACAACATTTGTGTGCACACCATTTCCACTGGATTCCATGTGTACCTTTTTATACCCTCAGTTATT
Organism: Setophaga petechia; assembly: GCA_024362935.1. NCBI lineage: Eukaryota > Metazoa > Chordata > Aves > Passeriformes > Parulidae > Setophaga > Setophaga petechia. The sequence goes on from JANCRA010000008.1 coordinate 23,503,395, forward strand.
GTACTCTTCTGATGATCCTGGTTTATCCAGAGCTTAAGTAAATTTAGGACTAAATAAGCAGTCAAGTTTCAACTTTGCAGTCAGAGACCTGAGTATAAAGTTATGATTAGCTTACTCACACTTATTTTTAATAGATACTCATATTCCCATTTTTAAATGGAAAAGAACAGATGAATAGACATCTTCAGCTCCAGACTACTTAGTCTCTGGACTAAGTATATATAATTTATATTCAAGGGTACTTTGTACTCCTTGAAAACCAAGAAGCTTCCAAGTGCAGTTAAACAGAGTCAGTGAAACACTGACTTTCTGCTGGATGTCTCCTTCACCTCTTTGCACATCAAAAGTTTATTAGTCTTTTACCCCATCTCTTACTTTCTGCTTTTTTCTTGCCATGTATTCCTAGTTCTTCATTCTCCTAATGTTTCCACATTAATGTTCTCTACTTTACCCAATCCTCTTGAAAATAAGCAGCAGCTTGTTCCCTGTCTTTTTTCTTTCTGAGTTATTCTAATAATGGTGAATCTGGACATTATTCAGACACTGAAAATTACATGATATTATACTTATGAATAGTTTTCAATATGGGAAAAAGTAAGATAAATCCTGGGAGACTTTCACCTTTGACAAATGCTATTTCAGGTAAGGAAGATGTTACATGAACAAACCATAGCATACTCCCAAGATAGCTTACTTGAAGAAAGTTCAAAACTGTCACACAGGGCAAAAAATGGAATCTCTACCCTTTGGGATATTTTACTGTTAAATGTTTGTTTCCAAGCTAGCATATACCTCCTTGTTGCCAGCCAAAGACAAGACCATCCATTTAATATATTTGTAAAGTTGATTGGTCAACAGAAGAACATGAGAACGGGAGATTATTTGAGGCTCTCAAAGAAGACAAGTTTTTGGAGAACCACAATGCATTGATCCTAAATGTTCCAAACCCTTTTCTGGGGATACAACTTGGGGTAGTGACCAAGCACCACTTCATTTTGCACAGAGAGTAAATCTCTTTTTGTCCAGGTGGCAAGAGAGAAAGGCATAAAACATCATGCTCCTGGAGCAATTTGTAGTGGTATCTAAGAGGCAAAGGAGGTCCAAGATTGCTTCTATACCCAACAGCTGCAGTAAAAATAGGAACCCTCACCCTTTACCCCATATACTGCCCCATGTTGTTTCTACTTTACCTTGTATGTCAGAACTCATGCTCCTTTCCCCACTCTTTCTGGAAGACCAAAAATTCAGTCTTTTTTCTGGGATCCCTACATGAATAACACAGAGCTAGTTCAAGAACTTGTCCACATATCTATTGTCACGTTCCATGCACAGAAATATCAGAAGTGGGACTGAAGACAGAGAAAGAAAACCTTATAACACTGAAGGTTGTTAATTGGCTATATAAGTATCGAGGACCCAGGTTTATTACTGGACATGTGAATGACTAGATAGCCTATGAAAATTTAATTTTGTATTTGTGTGAAGAGAATTGATTGGATATGCATGTTTTCAGATCACACAACAATAAGGGACTAATGCTAATCTCAAATGAATAATTTTCAGTGTGATAAATCTATACTGTCATGTTGCTGTCATTACAAAAACCAATTGCGTTGGACCAATTGCAATTGATCTCAAAGATTCCCTGAGATCATCTGAGATTCCCTGTTCTCTGTTCAAAAAGTGTGCCAGGACTTACTTCTATGGATGTAATATATATGGATGTATATATGGATGTAATATACCCATCTAAATTTCTGCAAAATGTAACTGATTAAAAAGTATACCTAATTGAAAGAAATATTTTTAAACCCAATGTGTATTTGATGATGTAATCTATTCTCTGCTTCTGTATCTATTTCGTTTCAAAGACAACATTGAAAAAAGCCATAACTTTTTCAGTTTGTATAAGTTTGACTAATTTTTCCATGCGAGTCACAAAATGATTCATCATAGAAACTTCAAGAAAGCATTAGAGGTTTTTAAGAGGTGTAGTATTCCTAGAAACCAGTGTTCCGAAGAAGATAGTGGAACTGAGGAGTCCTAGAACAAAACTTTCCACGAACCATTACAAACAGCACCATAGCTACATTGTAGAACCAAGTCATTTCTTAAAGCCAGGGAGGTAGAGCAGTATATAGGAATACTTAGAATAAATGGAGTTAGAATCATGGAGTAGAAGAATGAAACTTTCATTAAAATTAATGTTTTAACAATTTAGTTTAGCAGAACTGAAATGCAGAAAATATATTTTCCCTAAAATAAGATAACAGCTTGTCTACCTGCTAGACTTATTTTTTTTTTATGTACCTCCTGCCACTTAAGATGTCAACCACTTTGAAAGGTTGATGAAATTGTCAGGGGAGAGAAACAAATGACACATGGCTTGGAAAGTCAGCATGCTATTCTAAAAGCTAAAATGGGCAGGACAGGTTAGTGGAGAAAGAAAGGGTCAGCACACCAGAAAAGAGTTAAAAAGCAATACATTTGATTTTCCAAGAAATTACAAAGTCAAAAATTGTAACTTTGGAGAAAAAGAAGAATTAAATTTTTAAAGCATGGCTTATTATCAAATTTCTGTTATTTGCTTTTTCAAAGCACTTAGTCATGTTCTAGAATTGTTTAAAGCTGAGATTCATTCATTCTGTTTATTCCAGAAAACAGAGTTTATGAAAAGTAGAGCTGGCAGAAGGGACAGAAAAAAGTCCAGAAAAAGAAGGCGGAGATGTAAGAAAAAAATTCTATTGTTAATGGTAAAACATTTAATCTCTGCCTTTCTGGAGCTGGGTTGTTTGTGTTTTACAAGGTTTGTTGGTTGTTTATTTGGTTGGTCAATTGCAGTATTTTTGGGGTATTTCTTGTTTTCATTTTTGTTGAGTGAAGGCTAACCTAGGGGTCATGGGTGAAGAATTTTTTTTCCTGTTCTTGCCTTAAAGACTGTTTCAAATGAAGCAGATTAAAGATACAAAGGTTATTGTAAAAACAGTAATTGAAATCAGACCAGAGTTTTACATAGGGCTACAGAGCTAAGAGATTTCTGAGATAGTATGCTGTTGAAAGCACATGGAAATTTTACTTCAGCTACCAACAAAGGGCAAATACGAAGTTTAACAAGGACAAGTGCTGGATTCTGCACTTGGCAATGGGGCAACCTTGGATGAATGTACACACTGGGGCATGAGACACTGGAAAGCAGGGTTACAGAAAGGTGCCTGGGGTACTGGTGAGATGGCAAGTTGACCATGAGCCAGCAGTGCCCTGGCAGCCAGGAGGGCAAAACGTGTCCTGAGGGGCATCAGGCCCAGCATCACAGCCAGGCAAGGGAGGGGATTGTCCCACCCTGCTCTGGGCTGTGGCTGCCTCATCTCAAGTCCTGTGTGAAGTTTTGGGTGCCACAATATAAAAAAGACATTGGACTGTTAGAAAGCATCCAAAGGAGAGCTATGAGGATGCTGAAGGGCCTTGAGGGGACGCCGAATGAGGAGCAGCTGAGGTCACTTGGTCTGTTCAGCCTGGAGAAGAGGAGACTGAGGACAGTCTGCAACTTCCCCATAAGGGAAAGAGGAGGGGCAGACTCTGATCTCCTTTCTCTGGTGATCAGTAACAGGATCCAAGGAAATGGCCTGAATTTGAGACAGGGGATGGTTGGTTTGGACGTTAGAAAAAGGTTTTTTACCCAGGGGGTATTTGGGCACAGGAGCAGACTCCCAAAGGAAATGGTCACAGCACCAGCCTGACAGAAGTTAAGGCACATGTGAACAATAGTCACATGCATGTGGTGTGACTTCTGAGGATAGTGCTGGGCAAGGCCAGAGGCTGGAATTTGATGATCCTTGTGGATGTCTTCCAACTTCTGTGATTCTGAGTGCTGTTTTGGGTCAATTGGTAGTAGAAGAAAGGGTCTATCTTTTAGGAGCTCATCAGAACTTTGTTTTTCTGACTTTCAAGAGCTAGTCACCTTTAATCTGTTGTTCTGTTCTTTCTTCTAGCATTACATCTTCCTTGTAATATGAGCTAAGATATTTACTGTCTAAAAGTAAAATTAAATTAAATTGCATAAACGTGATTTTATGTGTAACAAAATTGAAATCTTCAAATCAGTCAGTTCAATAGCAGGTGTATACTTCTGAGGAAGACCTAAAGGAATGCTTTTTACTTCCTACTTTGCATGCTACTTTCTGATCACTGGAGATCAATTGACTACTGAATTACTTTGGATCAAATAAAACATTTTATCTTTGACCTCTATACAAGCTAAAAAACACTTTACAAAGTATAGTGGCACCAGAGGGTAAGGATCTAGCCAGAAGATAAAGAACAAGTTTATTCTATTTTCTTAACTTTCACAGTATGGCACAAGAGCACAAAGGGGCAAATATTTTCATGGAGAGCCCACTAGAGTCCTTGGCAAGACTTTACCTCCAGAAAGTAGAAGCAGATGTGTTCACCCCATGATGCTCTATAATTGCTCTGAAAGATACTATGAACAGAAAGCCTCCATATAAAATATATCATTGATAACCCACCATCACAAAGTAGAAAAAGTAGTTTGCCTAGGGATAAAGAATAAAATTCATGAAGACACCCAAGTGATTTAAAAGCCAAGTTGGTCCCAAGTTCCAAAACTGAAGTATGTTTTTAAGCTCAAATCCTCAGAGGAATATTTCCCTTAATACAGGATGCAATAAACTCATTGGTGCCAAAAGTAGCTTGCTACCAGTACCTGAGCTAGTAAATTTAAAATTGGCTCATCTGTGATTGCAAGACTACTCCAAGGGTTATTGACTCAAATGCCTAATTAATTTATGACCATGGGATTTGGGATTCTTAACTGGCTTGGACCCTTTGGAAACATATTGGGTATGACTCAGCCTTACAAAGCCCAAAGAGTCTTTAAGTATCATTGCCATCAGAGGAAAATGAAGTATAAAAAAAAAAAAAAACAGCACAATACAAGTGTGAGAGTCAACAGAATTAAGAAAAAGAGGTCTTTGTTGTTTTGGTTTTTTTTTTTAATGTAGCAACTTCTGAACAATGCTTAATTTTCAATAAAAACCAATTTCATCACAGATTTATCTACAGATGGACATAAGGATCTTAAAGGTCTTTTTTAAGCTAAATGTTTATATGATTTTGTGTCTCTATAAATACAGTTATTATACATGGTGTTTATATATTTCTATGTATATTATATATGTCTGCATACATTATATATGTCTACATACATTATTGATACTGCTAAGTACAACATGACAAACCAAGTGGTTAAGTAGGCATAAATCCAATGCACCTGTGCTAGGAAACATGCATATAATGATTAATGGACTGAATAAATACCACATATAGAGTACTCTCCCTTCAGAATATTCCCAAGTACCCTAGTTAATTAATTATTGATTCATCACATTTTACTGCATACTTTGTCAAGTAAAAGATAATGTTTCAAAGCATGTATGTATTGTCTTTTACAGTAATCATGTATTGTCCAATCTTACCTACAAAGAGGTCAGATCAGAGAAATACAGTTGTTAATGAGAAAAAAATTTTAAAAATAATGTTATGGTTGTCAAGTTCTTAATACAAAAGTTTTTAAGAGCAAGAATATCTATAGTTTGCTCAAGTATTAACCTGTAGCAATCATATGCGAGGATTATGTTAAAAATGTTTCCATTTAATTTATGGTGAATACTATATCCTGAAGTTACCTTATCAATCTATTGAAAGCATCACTTCAGCTTAATGATAAGAGTTTTCTATGATAAGGCAAGGCAAAGAACCACTCAAGGAAGTCAGCTTTCTTTTGGAATTTCTTGACAAGCTTTAGCAGATCACATGTGATACTTGGACCTATTTTTCTAATTTGATTTGCCACTTGCCCAACAAGTTTTTGTTTGCAGTTGTTCCATCTTATATACGCTCCCTCTGAAATTATTTCACAATGTTTGGTGCAAAATATGTTGGTTTACTACTTGGATACTTGTAGAGTAGCACGTTTCTAGAATTTGAATTAATTTCCTGATCCTTAAACCTGCACTGGCTATATCAGTGAGGGACATAATTGTGTTTTACTTGGAATGGTGACTTCACCACTGTCTGCAGTAATGACTTCTGGTTTGCTTTTACCAAGGTAGGCACATATCTTTTAATTCTTGCATTTCAGTTAGATATCACTGAGACTAAAACATATTTGCCTGGGCTCATTTAAGGTGAAGAGTCCCTTCAGTATTCACATTATTACTTTTGTCACTTTCTTCTTTCTAATCTGTCTTGTAAGGATCTCATATATTAATTTTTCTTTCAGCTAAAATGGCACAAGTCTGATAGTGTCCTCATTACCCAAACTGTTATTTCTCCCTCTGGCCTCACAAACTGTATTAAATGATGTTTCTTTTGGGGGAGTCCAGCGTGAAATTCTGAGTAATGCTTTAAACAATGGGTCTCAAACTGGATTTAATTTACATTTAGTTAGACATGTACGGTATGGTAAATTAATTATTACTGACTGTTAGGCATGAGTTTTGAGAATTAATAGTTAAGGAATGAATAGTATGTTTATTATATTAAGGGTTGCAGAACATCAATTATATTTCTTTCCAGTAATGAAGTGTTATTTGTTTGACATAAGTTAATTATTTAGTCAGGTTTAAAAGAATAATTATCTAATCTCTGTAAACAGGCTCTGTTAATTACAACAAATAGATTGAAAGCTGCACACAAAAACAATTGAATGGATTTTTATTTTTAACTACCTCTTTCTTTCCTAAATGTTTTACTACCAGAAATTTTGAGTTTTGTGACTTCTGCAAGGGACTCCAAATCAAGTCATGGCATAGTGTATCTTTATCCATAAATTTGTGCTCAATCCACCATCAACAAGGGACAAATTAGATATATTTTCAAGATGCAGTTCTTTGCAAGGCATAGGTTTTGGTGTTTTTTGTTGATTTGTTTTGTTTTTGGGTTTTTTTTGTTGCTGTTCTTTTGCTTTTGTAGGGGTTTTTCTGCTTTTTTTTGTTTGTTTTAATCTTTGGACTGAAATAAAGTTTTTTTGCATCTAAATTTGTTTTTTTTTTTATTTTTTTAAGTGTACATTTTAGAGAAAGTTTGATTCCAAAGTTCTGGTAGTTTACTAATTTCAAATGATGCACTGAAATACATCATATTGGTTTGATAATTTTGTTTGTGGATTTATTTTTTTTTTTAACAGTATGACATTGCAGTTCAATTTTTCATAGATTTAAAATTTCCTGGCTGGCCTTTATATCATCTCACTTTTAAATGACAAGTCTTGCGAAAGTATAATAAAGCATTTCACATAGATATTCAATGAGTATTTCAAATAGTGTTAGCTACTGGTAGTACGATGAACCTGATTGTTCATCATCTTTTTCCTTCTGCACTCACTGGCCTTTGCCAAGTGAGGGTAAGGAAACATAATCATAACAAAGTATTTTGTTAATCTTTACTCTTTAATCTGTTGATGGGTGTAACCGAATGCTTAAAGAGGAAGCAAAAGTGACCCCAGTCACTACAGAATGTATCTCTTTTCTTCTACTCCCCATTCATGGTTGCAAGGTTGATCACATGTACTGAAGTGTAATTTTAATTCTTGCAGCTCTGTCAGAAAAAGGATTTCCAAAGTTTGATGCTGTCTATATTCTTGAACTGATACCTGTGCATGGTATTTAATTGGCCTTTCTGTTATTCTTTTGTTTTGATTGGGTAGCCATTACACTTTTGCTACTATAAGCTACTATAATAAGGCTATAAACAATGCAGAAGTCAAGTGACCACCCAATCAAAGTCTAAAATATTGAAAAGGTCAAAAGAGTGCAGCTCACTACTATGATTCATTGAATATAAATTAGACATTAAACTCCTGATATCTCATTCCCTTGACTGAGTAGTAATGAGAATGGAAAATGGCAGAAAATTAATCCTTTCTCATTAAAAAGCTTGTAATGAGAATGTGGAACTTAGTAGTAACATAACCTGTTCTCATTATAGCCTTCAGGAAAGGGTCTTCCTGGTCTTCTTCAGATGTCATAGCTGTGATATTTTCCTCCTTAATAAAACAGAGCAGTGACTGTGGTTATATTGCATACTACTCCTTTGCATTGGTTTTCTGCACCACAAAACTGCCCTAAAGTGACATAACCTTTTTCATTCATTGACACTGGAATTTCTGCTGTACTTACACTTCATATAAATGCAAACATACATCTGTGTCTTTTGTATTTTCAGTGTTGCCTAAACCAGTTAGATGCCCACATCCTATTAAACTTCAGTGTAACTTGCAGACTGAAGTTCCTCAGAGCATTTTGCAAAGTCTAGCTTGAGAGAAAATTAATAACCCAGGGATGATTATTCAAATAAATATGTGTGCACATTGTCATTGATTGTAAATTATCAATGGGATAAATATGCTTACATACCTACACACAAACAAATTTCTGGCAGAAAATGAACCATGAATATCTATCTATCTATCTTCCACATTAAATTCCTCTGTGCCCACAGCATATAATTTGTCACAAAGAATTTTACTCTTTTCTTGGCTTTGAAGTTCTTCCACATTTTTCCCTAACAGTATTTAGACTGTGAGACCAGGAAAAGTAAAACCGAAGTAATGCAACTGAACAAAACTTTATTTTGCTTTCCATGAAAAGGTAGGTATAAAATAACTTACTTTGATAGAAGTATATAAGTTAATGTTCATTTTTGTTCTCAGTAACTGAACACAAGGAAAAATGAGTGCATTTGTTTTAGATACTGAAAAATTCATGCCAGTGTACTTTGGTTACAAAGGATGAGGAGGAAAAAAATATATCACTTGTTGTTCAATTAAGTTACCACAATGATCTGTTTCGTATGCCACAGAAGTGATGGGATGCATTTGTTCTGGTGGGAAGAACAATCTCTGCACACAGGCTCTGCATAGGAGTGCGTCCTGGCCAATGGCCCCACATCTCACATCTGTCCTGGGAGCCATTTAACAAGAGTGGTTATTTAGCCAGCAAGGCTGCTTTATTGTGAATTTTAGATGACCACGTTGGGAATGAAACCAAGCACGGTGCTCCTCCGCAAGCCATTAACTCACTGATGCCATGGGAAGGGGTTGTTATAAAATGTGGAAGATTGTAATGAACTAGAGAGGAAAGGTCTTCTGTGGGACCAACCCACTCATCTGCATACAGACACACTTGCAAATTCACACATATTTTTCTGGGTCTATAAAAACTCACATGCTAGCCACAGGCAGCCAAACTGAAGGTCTTTCCATGCAAGCTTCAGTCCACTTTGTGCAGTGAGAAATGATGGCATACAACTTTGTGGCTGCTCCAGATACCCTTGACAGCTGCAGGTTGCAGAACAACCCACAGGCAACCCAGGAAAAGCATCTGCAACAGCACAGCAACCTGGCCCCTCTAAATTATGCTGGCAGCATCTCTGGTTCTTGAAATACTCTACACCCTACAAAATAGAAAAAGGCTAATCTTACCTCTTCCACCTGATCTGTCTGCACAAGTGTGTGAAAAGACTTCAACTACCAACCTACCTATATTTTCTTGAAGTGGTTGGTGAGTATGTACAATTATGCATATGCTCATGTAGACACACACTTTCTTATGTATCCTCTCCAGGATTTCCAAATTGATTTGTTTTTCTCTGAAAGTGGTCATGAAATTGCCCATGTTTTATTTGCCATTTTTTGCAAAGTTATTGCTAACTTCTAAAAGCAATCTGCTCTTCCTGATTTTTAATGCTATTAATTTATTGACATTTTCTATCAATTTCTTTAGCAATTCTTTCTATCTTCTTTTTTTTAAGATATGCATGTTAATTTCATGTCGGTACTTCTGGAAAAAAAAAAAAAAAACCAAAAAAAATGTTTTAAGTGTTACCTAGGATGACAGAATTGCACTGCAGATCACAAAAGGACCACGTACTGCAGATTTCTTTTCACACCAAGGGACTCTGGAAGAAATACTGTCTCAATGAAGCCAAATTCTCTCCAGTGTCCTTGTACAGACTAACACACAACTTAGAGGAAACCAATGTCACTAGAAAACAATCAACCTGGTAGAATCAGCAAATTTACCAGTACCTAAAACCAATGCCACAAATACATTAATATCTATAAAGTTCCTGAGACTTGCTGGAAAGACCTGCTTATTAAAGATCCACAATTTTTTTATCTCTATACCAAAAACTCACTAGCACAAACTCACTAGCTATTGGTAGCCGTCTACCAATGTCTCATCCTGCAAAAACTTCACAGGTTTTGGTAAATGTCTATGGAATATTTTCTCAAATGCAAATTTTTATTTATTTTTTTTCTTTTGCTTTCCTGAGAATTAAACTGCAGATTTCACATTATCCTCTAGGCCCTCATGTGATTTCTCACCTTGTCTCTAAATACTCTCTTTCCAATACACATTTTGAAATAATTCTTATTTTATTCTGATTTTCTCTATACAGAGTCTCTGAGAATTCATCTATAGGACCAAAATTTTCCACATCATTTAATATCAAGAGGTACCTGCCAGAAGTGACTGTTTTCCAGATATGCTCATCTGTGCAGTTAAGACCTTGGTAGATGACAGGTGAGAATAGCTCTTTCCATGATTTAATTTCTACGCCAGTAATCACCATTCACAAGTAGTAGCCCTCCTCTCTCTTTGTAGTATCGTACTCTCACTTCATGAGGCATCTAATTTTCTGTTTTCTTCTGAATGACCGTATTCTTGAGAATTCAAGGTATCAAAATTTGAGTGGACAATGGGAGCCATTAAAGATTTTCCTACTCTGTGAATGTTTAGCATTACAGCTATGCCCTTCACCCATTAACCCACCTGTGCAAAATTGATTAAACATCCTTCTCTGGACTCACGTGGCCAACAGCTTCAAAAATTGCATTGTTTTTTGAAAAGTACAGATCCATGATTCAATGCCCTTTGCAACCATAGTTCCTGACCCGACACTTTGAATTATTGATAGTGGTCAATAGAATTGCATTGCTTTTGAGTAACAGCAAAGCTTCAGAGCCTCCCTCCTGAATTGCAAATGGACTGTATTCAGTATTAGCTTAAGAGAATTATTTCTAAGCACATTTACAATTCCAAAATTAATAATGGAATATCAGATTAGAATCTATTAAATGGGAACAACTTCTGCAAACTTCAATGTTTGCAGAGATAGAACACTCTTAAGACACACTGTGTTAAGAGATGCCAGATGGTTAATACCATTGGGAGCAACTCAAAGAATACATTGATGAAAAAATACTTCCAGCTACTTTAACTAGTGTTCCTTGCAAAGAGAAAAAAAAAAGTTGGCAGACTGAACACTCTTTGTCACAAATCTCTTGATCACTTGTACTTATCCTGACTTTGACCATTGCACATTTCCATCCTTCCCCAGCAAGGCATGCCTACCTCAGCAGACTGACTCAAGTAAGATTTAAGCAGGAATTATGCAGGTGCTTAATAGTGGATAGAGAGTTTAAAACACTTTGTAAACACTGGTAATTTTGAAAAAGAAAGTATATTGTTTTTTCAATTTAAACACAAGAATAAGCAGAACATACCCAAAATGCAGGGTCCAAACTGCAGTAAAATCTCTTTTGAATCTGTAGTAGAGCAAGGATGATGTCTGGATCTTCACCACCACCACCAAAGAAAACCTTAAAAAGACTTGATAAAGAAAAATTTATTATGTGATTAAGTTACTCCATGTTCTTCCTCTGAAAAAATATCTTAAGCAAATGAACATTACTAAATTGACCTTCAAATCAAACCTTTAGAAATAATATGCTGAAATTCTTTTTTTGGGACTGGTGCAAACATATATTTATATCACTGTATGGTGAAATAGGATTTCTTGGAACTTCCACCCATTATCTCTTACAGATTAGTCTATGATGCAAAAACACAAAAGCTCGTATTGTTATAAAAACCAATTACTACTTCAGGAAAGAGACCTTGAGAAAACTATTTTCTCTCTTCTGTAAAAAAAAAAGGTCAAGATTTTAGTGAACCTGGTGTACTAAGGTGAGTGATTTTACAAGAGAAGAAGAGGCAGTAGTGGAGAAAAAGGCAAATACGACTATCCCACTCCCACACTTCTGATCATGCCTGATAGCTGACTAGAAACTATCTTTAAAAAAGAGAATGGAAAGTTACTCTCCAGTCTCAAAACTGGGACCTTTAGTTGTGTAAATTGTTGCATAACACAGATATATTTTACTAAAACTTTTTTTTCCCTGTTACCATTAAATTGTTGTTGATTAAGCAAAACTTAGAATAAAGCTTGTATTAAATGAAGAGCTTTAGACATTTGGCTAAAAACAACATTAGCTTCTTTCAGGCTACTAATTCTTACTGTGAAAAAGGTCAGTACAATGATATTAGTAAAACAGAGATATTTCTCAGCCTTCTACTTTGTCTACCATATATAAAATCAAGTAAATTTTACATTATTCTTTGGTCAGCACAAGAGCATGACCTGTGAAGGAAAGTTGGTTGGAACAAGAGATTAAAATATTTGAAATTAATGAAAGCAAAAACAACCAAACAAAAATAAATAAACTTCTGGACAATCTTATTTTTATTCTCAGGGTCAAATTATTCTGTCCAGGAATGAATGAGTTGATATGAAGAAAAAGTCTGAGCATCTCATGGATGAGTTTGGATTCTACATGTTGACAAAGTATCTCCTTTCTAGTCTCTAGAACCTGAACTATTATCTTGTTTATTAACTGCCTACTTGTGGATCAAATGAAAAAGGTCACTTGCATTAGTCAAAAGGTCTGTAATGCTCTCAGGAGTCAGAAATTATCTGAAATTATATGCTTGTTCTTTATAAAACTACTCCTTAATAGGCAGCAACACACAGTAGGAGCAGAATATCATTTAGGTATTCCCACTTTACATGCTATGCACAGTTACAGTGTGCTACCCTGCCAAATGATTTGGAAATTCTTACTGTAATTCTTTGAATTACAATAAACCACATACCTTCATGAGTATGTGGTGCAGAGTCACTTGGCCTGAATATTTTAAAATGCACTACATAATTTTAACTCAGCTTTCAAGAAATACAGCTGTTCCAGCTACATAAAGATCATTCTTTTAGAAACAGATAATGTGAGCTATACTGACACTCAGGTATCCTTCACAGACACCTTACAAATAGCCCATTGACTCTTCCCTAAGCTCTAGCTCACAAGAAATCAGAATAAACCAGACGCAGACCAGTGCTGTAGCTGGCCTGGCAACAGAGACTTTATATCTTTGGATTTTCGGCTCCTCAAAATTTTTCAAATGGCCTCAGCAAATACTACATTTGCACGTTTTTCCCCTGCCATAAGCAAGATGTGGGTGATAACTTTCTTTTTCTCATTTACTCTCCTTAACAGAACAATTGCTGTGCATTGCCTAGTATGGGACAAGATGCGGGGTTATGGTCCCATCTGCTTTTCCACGTAGACAAGAGCTGCCTGAAGGCCTGGACACTAGCCCAGAAGAGAATGCTAACACACTCCCTGTCACATTTCTGGTTGATTCTTGGGCTTTGTGTCTTTTATTCCCATTGACTGTTGGAAAGGTACTTTACTAACCCTGCTTTGCTGGAAGGGCTGCATTATACACATCAACCCAAGTATTAATCTTTTTTCTATATAAATAGAAACAATACATCTATATTGCCTGCAGCCCTGGAAGCATTTTTTGAGCAGAATTTGGAAATTTAGATTAAAAGAAAAAGATGTCATATTAAAGAGCAAGCCTAGAGCTAACAATCTTGTCCTATGGCATGGAACTTTTTGAGACACAAAGTTCATTGACAATAGAGCAGAGTACTACGATGTTTGCAGTTTCTTTAGAGGGTTACAGTACATAATGTGAATAGGTCATCCAAAGAAAGCTTTTCCACAGGAGTTCTTTATTATTAATATTATTATTGTTATTGCTGTGAATCTGTAATGATTGTTTTGTTGCTGTATATTTCCCACTCTGACTCCCAGGTACAGAAATGACAAAACACTCCCACAGATGATAGGCTGTCCTTAGGGTATTTCCTGCTCAGTAAGAAGTGGCAAGTACAAGACAACTCACAAGAAAGCTTATCTTTTAGCAATTTATAGCTGCATTGTGCACAGCCTGAGTCTTTTGAGCAGGATCTTTGGGCCATTCTCTATCTCATTGTTTGTTGTTCATCTTTTGTCATTTTTTTTTCCCTTTTCCCTACTTTTTTCTCTAAACAAGTGTAACTGCAGGCTGCTTCTTTAGTTTCACTAGGGCTTTAGACTTCAGTATTAGGTCAGATCTGTGAACTCTGCTGTTATGTTAGAAACCATGAGACAAAACCTAGGTCACTTACAGCCCATGAGAATTTTGCCTTTGATTTCAAAAGGACATGATAATACACAGATGCTTTGTGCAAAGATCCAGGAAAGCAACAATTTATTTTCCTCCTCATTTAACTCTTTGGCACTTGATATTTTTGGTCTTCGAATATTTAATGCCTTCAAAATAATAAAATTGTATAACCCTACAGTGTAGACTTTCTCACATGCCTTTATTAATCCACTCTGCAGAAGGGGGTGAAGATCATTAGCTATACTTAGCAGACATTAAAACTAAGTGAAAGAGGCATTTACTTATGATCATCATATTGACTGCTAATAGGAAAAAAAAAAAACTTAGCTCAGGGCTTCTCATTTCAAGACCAGGAGTTTACCCTAAGGAGCCAGCCTGGAAGAAATGTATTTACTGAGGTCTTTTTCATTGTGTTAATTTAATTAGTGAAAAAAGTACTTGCTGCTCTGAAGTAGGAGTCAAACTGCTACTTCTGCATCCAATTCTCCTAAAGTATATCTCGTATCGCAATAAGGACTAGGGCAAAACATATCTAAATTTCACTCAAATATCAAGTCCACAATTGAACTCAACAGGCAATAGCTAGTAATAATTTATCAGATGAATTTAATCAAGAAACACCTTTAATACAGTCATGCTTAAGTTTCTGCATGGATCAGAAGTGGGCCCATGGCTCGATTAAACTGAGATGCCTAAACACTACAGTAATAAAATGCTGCTGTGATTAATCCTGTGTCTAGTAGAAACTCACAATTTCTCATAATTTTGAAAACTGGACCTTGCTACTGTAAGGGATTCCCAAAAGTTGAATATCTGTAGATTCATCAAGATCAGAAGTGCTGCAGGTGCTGGAACTGACTATTCACTAGCTAACCAGTACTGAAAATTAAATAATTATCTTAAAATGGTTCTGTAAATACAATAACAAACACTAACAGGAAGTATATCTTGCATCTTTCTGAGAGAAATAAGCAGCATGTCTCTGCTCAGAGCTGCCTTGTAGCATGTCAGCTTTCCACTTCCCTGTCCTCTACTTTATGCTGTCTTTTGAAAATACATCAGTTGAAGATGCTCAAAGTTATGGTTTTCCAGTCCAGTACTGCAGAGCAAAAGGGTATATCACAGTTTAAATACACACAGAAATTTGGGAGAATTCTGTACCTTTTGGAATTCTTGTGCAACTCCAGAAGGGCTTCAGAGGAAGAAAGAAAAAGGTAAGAATATTACTTCTGGTTTCTTTTTATTGAGTTTATATCCAGTAAATGATACCAGTATGTTTTTTCATTGGCTTCTATGAATTTTGTAGTAGAGAAGAGGTCATGCATTTGGGAGCATAAGATAAGCATTGACAGAAGTACAGAAGACTATGTGACAGCATGGTTACAATGTTAAACACCATAATTTACAGTATTGATTGACTGTTGCTGTGACTCACCACGGCTGTGCTGGCTGCTGCCAATATCACACTATCCTATGTTCCTCTGCGTACCCAGCTGTAATGTAATACTGTACTGAGGCATTAGGAAAAGAAAGGCAAGCACACATATATTAGGAATACGGATATGGATTTTACAGAAAAGGGTGAGCTACTGGGTCAGATTTTGCCATTGGCTATTCACCTGTAACATCCACAGTGAGTGAAGAAAATGCACAGTTGAGGCTGTTGAATCTCATAAGAATCACAGATTGGCCTGCTTATCTGTACATAGCATTTTATATTGCTGCTACACTTTCAGCCTGCATATTTCCACCTATAAAAAAATATGCCTGATTGCAAAAAGATAATCTCTTAAATCCTCATATGAGTGGGTAAATGTGGGTCCTGTTTTACATAACTGTGAAGGAAATGCAGTCCTTACTTATTTCAACAGGATGTTAGGATGCTTACTGGAAAAAAACCAACCAAACAAAACCGCGACAAGCAACCTAGGAAGAAATATGGATATGTTTTGAGATGTAGTCATACAATCCCTACAAGGCTGAAGTTCCTCCTGGCTTGCCCTGTTGGATGACAACTTCATGCCCTCAAAATCATAAGACACGGTATACCTGCACAGTGGGCAGACCCTGCTATGTAGCATAAAAAAGAGTAAGGACAGACTGGGCATAACTCACAATGCAGGCTCCTTTGCAATGCTACAGATTCCCTCTGGCTTTGGAGAAACCAATATGAAGGAGTATGGCAGGTGTGTATAAGTTCCCTACATTTCAGACAATGGTGGAGGAAAACTAAAGGCGTGTCTAGGAGAGACTGGAATACTAGAATTCCTGTGCTTTAGTTAATAAATATATATTTACATTTGTTTGGTCTCCAAATTCTGTTTGAGTAAGATTAATAAAAAAGATTGCAATCAAAAATCTTAATGGTTGATTGAACTTCAATTTCACCTAGTGAAAGTCAAGATAAGTTATAGCATGAAACTGGTTTATTGACTGGAATGGGCAAAGATCAGATTGTCCATGACGTAAGAATCATTAAGAAAACATTTCTGATACTGTGGCTCTATAAAGTAATAAAGAACTTCCTCCAGACTTTCAAGAGAACAAATTGTCTCACAAAAGCTTGTCATGATTCCTGCCTTCCTGTTTTAAGAAACAACTCGGAGTGGGGTGGAAAAATGATACAGCTGTAAAACAAGCCTTTTGTGAAGATTTTTGCAGCTTCCCTTCAATAACAAACTTCAAACACCTTAATTACATTAAAAACCACACACTACTACCATATGTCCTTAAGTTATGTGTATTTTTTCAGTTCAAGGGAAATAATCAAGTCTTATCCATGGTACATCCAGTGCAACCACAGTATTCATCACAGTGTCTTCTCTGAGCCTTCAGCAGAACAATTCTTGCTGAAGAAGGTGCTTGGCTGATTTTGAATAACCAGCAAGAAGAAGCTGCTTAAGACTCAAGTATAATAAGGACAGGTATGTACCATAACCGGGTGTACAAATGAGAAGGAAATGCTGAAAATACCAAGTAACTTGTTCAGTTTTGAAATCTCAAGATTATTTTTGCTTTACTTTAATGGGAAAGAGTTCTGCTTGTGTATCTGACTGCAAAATCAGGTTTTTTTAGTCCTACTGCCAATGAAGGAATTGATCATGACAGTCTAATATTTAGAAGTGTAGATGCAAAATGTCAAAACTGAGCACACATTTCTGAGTAGAACTTTTTTGCATTTCTAAAGACATGCAGTCATGAGTTTTGTACACAAAGGTGGTAGGTTGGAGTATATGCTCTATATTGTAAAGACATCATAGCTACGGGGTTTTTTAAATAGTAATTAAACTCTTAAAGTAGATGGAATAAATTAGATGATAGAATGGAAAGTATCAGCACTGGGGTATTTTGGAAGGGAACCAAACACTGGTTGGTATAAAATAAATTTTTTAAAAAAGTCTCCAACTTGAAAATGTATTTATCTTTCATTTGGACTTTGAGATGAAACCATCCCAAATATTTTTGCTGGCCTCTTAATGCCACTCTGAACCTAGACTTTCAGAAGTAAACAGAATTCTGATATCTGCCTCTTGCACTATCTCCTTCACAATCCTTTATGTCTGAGGGCGAATATTTTCAGTCTTTGTCTTATTCTCACAATGTGAAGAGCTTTGTGGAACAGCTTTTCAAGTAACATTTCAAAGAACAGAGCTCTAATGATTTCGTTAACATAATGTCTGTTCACAGATTTAACTGTGACTGAGCCAATGCATTGCCATTGCAGTGAGATTTAACAAAATTCATTAAACATGTAGGTGTTCATTTATTACCCCCTAACTTAATTTTAATGTAAGAAATGTTCAGGACATTAATTCACTTGCAAGTTTGACATTTTTCATCTCTAAACATTTTCAGAAGGACCGAATAAATTTCTTTTTTTAGAAAAACTGTCTTACAGAGAATTGGTCAGTATTGTACATTCTTCATAATGACATATGAAAATCTAATGAAAATAAGGAAGATGATTGGTAAAATTATCTTTATTTTCTGTATCAAGTCTGTAGAATTAATAGCTAAGAATTATGCCATCTTCTGTTTTATTAACAAGTACAGTTTAGTAAGGTATTTATTTTATGAATATTAACAGGGATGATTAAATAAAAAAACATTACCAAAGAAAAACCCATCACGTTTTTAAAAGGGAATCACCTCTTTCTGACTCAAATTGGATTTCATTTGGGGTAGAAATCATACCAAACATGGCAAGGAAACCCATTTAGGTTACTGCAGTTGTTCTAACTAGACAGTAGATAAGAACTTCAATTGAAGGTTTTAAATTGCTTCAGAGGCTTTTTGCATTATAATTGCTTACATAGGTGGTTGTTAGAAGCATCACTCTAATTCTGTGCTTCGTTTTTTACCCCTACACATTCCTAAATTGTACCTGTTTCTAGTAATTATTCCTCCACAAATATATCAAGATTTTTAGAAAAGCACTAAAAACCACCTTGAAGACAGGAGAGGGTTGACTAGCATGGTAGTTCAAGCTCCATGTTGCTTTCTTTCTGTGAAATCAAAATACACTACCTGGCATCTGATTTACCGTGGCATGAAGACCAATCTTCACAATTTTAATATTTTTAATAATTTTCTAAATACTTCCATTTTGTGTCACAACAGGGATTTCTTTTTTAATTGGTAAAGTTTTGACAAACATTCTCTGAATTTTACATTGTTCCAATGGCTCAGCAGACCCACCCACGGCTGCCAGCATCCTGCAGCAGCTGCTGGACGTCAGCCTCCTTCAGCTGCTGGCTGTAATGCACTACCTCTTGCTGTGCAATATCCTTGCTGAGCAGGTCAGGAACATGCTAAAAGGGTCTTGTGTCCTTTTAATGAGAGCTCACACTGCAGCAGTTCAATGGTTTTTGCTATCCTCTTACTATATCCTGTCTTCATCCATAAATGTCCCCTCTAACTCTTTCCCTTCGGCAGTCATTTCGGACTCCTTTTTCCACAAAATCGTGCTCATGCAGATTTTGGGAAAAAAAAAAAAAATGGATCTTGAAAGAAATCTCCTTTGGATCAATCTCATTGAATCAATCTAGCTGGAACAGGTTCTTGAATAAAATCTCATTTTGCCCCTTTTTCAGGAATCCTTACTAAAGCTCACCTTATAATTGCCTGTCACAACAAGGTATTGTTTTTCTCTTTAGTGCTCAGAATCAATTTTTTTTTCCCATTCATACATGGGGTAGATCTATGTTTAAACTAGGTAAAGAAGTTTTCAATATTTCAACTGGTCTAATATTGAAATTTATCAATTTGGCCTGCACATTTCCCACATCTTTTCGTCGCACTTTACAGGTTTGTTTTTTATGTTCCTTCATATTCAAGCTATTGGCAGTAGTGGTGTTGTGATTTTTGCAGGGTACGATGGCTTAATGAAGCTAATATTGTTCAATTTGTGCAAAGCGAATCTCAGCAACTAGAGAAGAAAATAGAAATAACCATCACTTTCTCATAGTCTAACATCTCATTGCAAACTACTCATACTCTTTATACAGCAGGAAAATCCATTTCTGAAATCCCAGATAGAATCTTGACATCCTCATTACTCTAAATGTCACAAATACTAGTGGTTTACATAGAAAAATATCCTTCTTCTAATGATTGTGGTCCTCCTACTATTGCCTCCACAAGTATTCTGGGAAGTCTTGCATGCTATAGCAAAGGAAAGCAATTCTGCCATGTCTTTGGGCTGGCCACTGATGCTCAAAGTCCTCAGGGCTGAAATCCCAAAGGCATGCTTAGTCCAAACTTGGGGTTTGTTTCCTGAAGCGTTGTTTTGGCATATTTAGCTACAACAGAAATTTCTCCAATGACCAGGTAGATATGCCTAATTTTATTTATTACTTTTCTATGGTATAACCATATTTTTAATATATACAGTGATAACAAACAGCTATTCTGGGTAAACTAGGTTATTCAAGACTGCAGCATAATGATGCAAGGTAGAGAAACACAGACCTAGTAGGACAGCAGAGCTGTTGAAGTGGAGGACAAGGGATAGAATGCAGGAGAGAGCAGGCGTGGGATGAGAAGAGAGAGGTTGGCATTGAAGATTCCAGAGTTAGAAACAGCTCACTCAAGGGCAGACAAAGAATTGCAACCATGGGAGCTGGGTAAAACAAATCTAAGGGTAACAAAAAGAACAGCAAACAAGTACTGAACATCTCTAACCCACACCGTATACAGGAAATTTCAGTGTGACATGGACTTGCAGACCAAGGAAGGCAAGAGTGTAAAGCATGTTACCAATTAACCCCATGTAGACCCTATAGTGAGGAAAAGGACACCATTGTCATTGATTTCACTTTTCTTTCTGAGGAAAAAATAATGAACATCATCACTGTCTTCCTGTTAAACAGTTTGGGACACTCTCAGATCCTTGCAAATAAATCGCCCTTCCACTTCCAGTCAGACTGAAGTTGCTTACCTAAGGATTCAGAGGGTTTTGGATGGATGAGTGTAAGAGCAGAGAAATTAAAGAGGTTCATGAAATGAAAAAGTGCATATGCATTTTTGAATTGTATTGTACTTATTGTACTTATTTATTTTTGTTAAATGCTTTTTCTGTAATAGCTTATTTTCTTTCTCTTTTGTTTTTCATAAACTAATTAGATCTGCACTAACATTTATTTTATTAGGCTTTTAATATTTCATTGACATTAGAGATAAATTTGTAGCTTTGAATGTAAGGTATGTTTCTGTTTTGCCAATACAATATTTTGAGTGTAATGGGCTATCTGATTAATGTAGAAATATTCAACCAGAAATCTATATCTCAACTACCTACCTTAAGCTTCCTTTGGAAGCAATAAAAATCAGTCCATGATCAATGGAGTCAAAGAGATAATTCATCTTAAAGCAAATATTTAAATTATATTCTGTTTCTAGTGATTATAAAGGGATTTTCAATTTGTAGCTTTGACAGAACATTTACACTGAGGTCTTCTGAAGTTAGAGATGAATTTCATTGTGTTTAGTACATGAAAGTTAGCACAGCTTTTGTTTTTATATTGTGTCAGAAGGTTTTACTTCAGCGCACACTCAGCATAACAAAAAGAGTATAGCTTTGAAGTAACTAATACCATGTTGCAGGGATTGAAGTAATCACACTGGTTCAGTATTTTGATCAAAATAAGCACAAAAAAATAACCACAGTGGGCCTTTATCTGCCATATAAACCACCAGTCTTTGGAGTCTGTGTACCCATATAAGTAAACTTGGGGAGGTTGCTCTTTTCTGTGTTCCTGGCTCCCTTTTCTCTCAAGCTTTCCTGCAATTGTTTAATTCTTACAAGAGCATGTCTCAAAAAAGTAAATCATCAGATGTTGTAATCAGAGTATGATTGTTTGCTGTAATGCTATGGGAATATTTACTGGAAACAGGTCTGCTCTAATGTACAACATAATGCAACAGAAAAGGAAAACAGTCACCCAGTCTAACATTTTATTTTCCCTTTTCCAGCCTCCCTAGCAGCAGACTTAAGAAGCAGTCTTATAGTTTCCCCATTCATAAAACACGCAAAAAAAATATCATTCAATTGCGTGTGACACTGTTCACCTCTCATATTTTTACTTCAGTAAGGGAGGCTTCCAAACCTCAAAGATAAACAACAAACAGCAATTTTGAAGTTAAAAGTAAAGATGTACTATCCCAAATATTTACAAAAAGATAATTGATAATTCTACTCAGTTCTCCCTTCAAGAAATAAATTAATCTGGATCCTGTATCTGCTAAAGCAATCAGCATCCTTTCCAAATAGGACCAACAAGAGAACACTGCAATTAGTAAGTGTGGGCACAGCCTTGATTTATAATGAACCATGAAATAAAATACTTTATATACAAGAACAGAAAATACTTTGCATTCTTGCAGTGATTTGATCTTTAAATTTCAATTTTGTGCTTCTGAAAGAGTGGCTCAGATCTTTGAAAAACTTTTCACAGGCAAAAGACATTTTGATTACTTTCAATAGCTTGCTTTAAGTAACCAATAAGTGTTCCTTGCTTTTCATTAACAAGTGAAAGATGAATATAAAAATACTAGTGAGAAGTGTATTTTGAAACCACTTACAAGTTGGAAATACCTAGCCTTATATGTATTTTATTACCAGTTTATTCCACCAAGTTACAGAGGGTGTTTTATTTTTACTGGTTAATTAGACTCAAAATCTTCTATGGGCAAAAGGAACATACCCAAGAATTATATTGTCTGTCTGATTAAATCTTAACACAATAACCACAGAATTATTATTACTGTCCTACCCACCTACTCTTCTCTGCCCCTCTTACCAAGTCATGCCCAGACTTCTCTGCACAGCATTTTTAGCCAGGATCATTGGTAGCTGCTTTGCACAGAATAAGTGCTTATTATTGCAACCTCTGTGTTATACGTCCATAAATGTGCATTAAAGATACCTATATTTTTGTATCTTAGTTACATACATACACACCAGAGAGCTGTGCAAGAGCTTAAGACGTAAGAGTCCTCCAGTCATTAGAGAATTGTTTTTAGATGCACAAACTAAAACATGGCTCCAGAAAGGCCCAGAGAAGTCCAAATATTGTCCAACAAACAGTGAAGCATGTGCTGTGTGTTTAATGTGGTCTGTTATTTTCAATGACAACAACATATTTACTGCACTTCAAGGTTATATTGTCTTCTAAACTAAAGATTACTCATGAGGATATAATTTCAAAGAATTTTTTTCAAAAAATTGAAAAATTTTCAATTTTCCTTGACCTCATATTGAGGCTATATTAGAAAGAAAGACCATTTATAGAATTATAAAACACAGGTTTCCAGCAACAAAAAGAAGACTCATTCATGAAAAAGATAAATATTCTAAGCAAAGTCTCATTGATAAAAATTTCAGGCTTGTGAGACAGGGTGGAAAAGCATGAACTTGTAGACACAGAACACTGGTACTTTCTACTGATGAAGAGGATGGGGGATACTTCTTCTTCATACCACCAGGCACAGAAAAAAATGGAGCAGACTTCATTCAAAGGAAGGAAATTAAATGTGTTTACATTATTTATATTTATATTTATATTTATATTTATATTTATATTTATATTTATATGAAATAAATATGTGTAATCACATTAATTGGAAACAGAATAAATGGGAAATAGAATAAATAAATGGGAATTTATTCACATTTATTCACATAAACGGGAAACAGAATAAATTGCTTGAGAATGTTGTACAACACCTTTTCTGAATAGAGAAGCAGTCCAGAATAAACTGGAAAAATAATTAGATACAACACATTACTATATTCCTTGGACATAATTGTTGGAGCTAGGAGTCTTTAGGAATCCTTCTAGTTTTTCTCTCAGATTCAGTGAAGAAAATAATTATATTGTTGGTGCCTACCAACATTCAATGTTTCACTGTAAGAAACTATTAAAACTTGGGTTAGTATTGTTTATTTCCTATGATATATTAACCTAAAGGGGTGATGGCTCTTGCTGTTTTTAGAGTCATGACGAGTTTAAGTAGTAACAGCACAAAAATGTTTTACTCATTGTGTTTTTTCACTACAGTTCTGCATAATCACCATATGCCCAGTTCTTATTTCACCAGCAGTGCTTTAGTTCTAGTAATAAGACTGATTCCAAAGTATATATTCTTGGCACCCTGTAAGCAGATCTTGTGATTTTAGGCATACAGGGAGATTCAGTGAAATAAAATTCACTATTCACTACTGTTTTGCCAGGAATTTTTAAATTTTTTTATTATGAAAACACATTTTTGCAAAGCTTATTAAGGGAATCCCAGAGTCTCATCCATATACAAGCATTAAGCAGATATTTACTGGACAGAAATCTAAATGGCTTGTTTCTTTAGATGAATTCTTGGAAATATGTTGAGTGGAATGACATCTTCCAGAGAACTATTACATTCAAAACATAATTAAGTCACAAATGCATGCAAGGCTCATTTTTTTTCAAAGCAAATTGAAATGTATGTACCATAAATATGTGTACACATGAACATCTGCTTATGCTAGTCAGGAGAAAATGTCGACTCTTCACTCTGAAGAATCAATCCAGAAAATCTAAGGCTAAAAATACTAAGCTAAAGCATGTCATGTTACATATTAGTGTTATGACAAAATATGCTGAATGATCGTATGCATCTGAACTGTAAGAGTAATTGGGAGGGGGTTGTGTATGTGACATCATGAAAAAAATAAATTTGTACTCTAAATATAGTTTCAAGTGCACCATTAGTACATAAAACTCCCCTTCTTTCACAATCAATTGCTTTCTTAAGAAGAAGATAAGTGAAATTCACTGGCAAGAAATGCTTACCCCAGGCAGAGGGTGGGTCAGTGGTTAGCTGCTGACGATGTTTGTTGAAGCACTTACTATATTACTTCAGGGTTTGAGTGTGATCCTCTTCTTTATGGCAAAGCTAGGTGTGTTAATATACCCTGAAGTGATGTTAAAAGGTTTAAAGTGGTGATGCTGTCAAACTAGCTGTGTCACCACTTTCGAAGCTTTAAAGCACAGTTACAACTTGAAAAATGTTTATAAAACCCCCATATTCATACCCAGTAGATCTATTCCCCATATTGTAAATTATGTATATCTGCTTATTTTACGGAATAAAACAAAGGTTTTGTAATATTAACACTGTGAAGTCAAGACAGTTTTCAAAGACTATATGGGATTTCATTCTGGTTCATATATTACCACCAAACTTGACAGATGAATTCCAGCTGAAGAAGATTTATTACTGATGATGATGTACAAGAGAAGAGTAGAATCCTAGTTTAATTAGGGTTCTAAAGGCAGTTATAAAAGTTAATCTTTTGACTCTCTTTCTCACACATACACACACACACATAAACCTTAAACAAAGTAAACAAAACCCCCCAAAACCAAAAAAAGCAATCAGGAAATAATTATGAGACAATGGAGAATATTTGTCCCACTAATTTTGATCTTGAATGTCAGAAGAAAAAAAGTGGGAGTTCAAGCTCTCGGTCAGTCAATGGTAGATTCACAGAATCACACAGAATCACCAGGCTGGAAGAGATCTTCAAGATCATCGAGTCCAACCCATGGCCTAACACCTCATCTAAACCATGGCACCGAGTGCCACATCTGGCCTTTTTTTAGGGATACTGATTCCACCACCTCCTTTTTTTAGGGATGGTGACTCCGCCACCTCCCTGGGCAGACCATTCCAGAACTTTATCATTCTTTCCATACAAAATGTTTCCCTAATATCCAACCTATGCTTCCTTTGGCACAGCTTAACACTGTGTCCTCTGGTTCTGTCAGTTGCTGCCTGGAGAAAGAGACCAACCCCCTCCTGACTACAGCCACCTTTCAGGAAGTAGAGAGTGATAAGGTCTCCCCTGAGCTTCCTTTTCTCCAGGTTAAACACCCCCAGCTCCCTCAGTCATTCCTCACAGGGCTTGTGCTCCCAGCCCCTCACCAGCCTTGTTACGCTCCACTGGACACGCTCAAGCATCTCAATGTCCTTCCCAAACTAAGGGGCCCAGAACTGGAAAAAAGGTAGTTGTTTTTCTCTAAGGAATATGGAATGTATGTGTATTGTAAATGTGAATTCCCAGTTAGATATTTATAAGAACCTAAATGCAGGATGTGAATTCATACCAACATTACTCTCCATCACTTCAACAGTCTTTTTGTGAAGTACCCAACACTGTTATGAATATTCACAGGAGAAATTTCTTAATCATAACCTTCCTTACCAAGAGAACTGAAAATTTTTCTGTGTACTTAATGGCATTAGTTTCTGAAGCTTTTTTTTCAGGCAGTAGCACATATTGTTTCAATAACTATCCACCTACTAACCTACCTACCTAGCTAACTACCTACCCACCTAACTGTAATTTGCAATTCCTTCTTATAACATGTATCAGGCAAAAGCACTCTGCCATAATAGTTTTACCAGACTGTTTATTACTCTTGCCTGTTTGTTCCTGCATGTTTAACACCATGGCCAGCTAAAGAGAGATAAACGATATGGATGCTGTGCATATCCATACACAGCTGTTTCTGAAACTCTGGACAACACTGTGCAATACAAGTCTCAATACAAGTTTGTGTAGGTTCCTCAAATTTGGGACCTCGATGCACTGTACACTGACTTTTTTCATTTTGAACTATACCTCTGCACCTTAAAAGAACCTTAATATATTTCATTGTCAAGAACCAGGGTAAATCAGTAGCTCACTGTAGCCAAAAAACCTTAAGTTATATTTATATAGTCTGCTTTTCAACCCTCCTTAGTGTGATAAAGTGCAGCAAGTTTTTCCTTGGACTGACGCAATCCACAATCCACAGCTGAGACCCAAAGACTTTGTTCTTCCAGCTACTTCATTTCTAACCAGTACCACTAATTGTGATATAAATGGATTAGATAAGAAAGCTACATAAGGCAATGATTCTTCCTTTTCTCTTTATAGTCAAAAAAGAGATGCAATTTCTCAGTATAAACTTCTCTCTTAAGAACTTGTCAAATTTCAAGCTCAGAAGAAATAAAGCACGCACAAAAAAAAAGGTTGTAGACAACAAATGTTAGAAAGAAACCAATGTGTATCTTTAATCAGCATCAGTTGCTTTATCTCATACTGTTTCCCTGAAGATGTAATTCCAGAATCTGGAATTCAGTCTCTTCCCATTTTAAGGCAAATCTGCTGGTCTTTGGAGGGCTTTGTGAGATCAGATCTATTTCCCAGACATCAGTTCTCACAGTGACTGCAAGATCCTAGCAATAATGTTTTCTCACTAGAACAAATAAATTTGCTGTGCTGCAGGAAGAGGTATGTGAATATGGATCACAGAATTTGCACAGGTGCTTGGCTGAGAAATGACCTTTTATTGCTTTCAGCACTAAATACAAAATTCATTCCTTTCAGCTGACACTAAATACAAAATTCATTTCTTTCAGTTGAGCTTTCTTCCATCAATTCTTCACACATGTAAATCTAATAACCCCTACCCCTTAGCTCCAAAAAGAATCAATATTTCTCTCCCAAAGGATATAAAATAAAAATGATTGTTCATTTCTATTTTAAAATATTAGAAAGGTTTTACAGGAATCAGGACTCAAAAAGCATGAAGATTAAAAGAAAAAAAGACACTGAAGCAAAGGCTAGAATCATCCACAAAATTTAGATGGAGCTTTATGTTTTCATAATGAAAATCAGAAAAAAAACATGGTTGATGACTATTCAATGATTTTTATTTCTTCCCTTTGATTTTTTCAGTAGGTATCTGACTTTTCTACTCCCATTTTATAGATAAACAATACAATGTGATACATGAGGGAAATTCAGTGGTTTATCTCTGGAAACCTGTTAGCTCACACTTGACCAAAAGTCCAATAAAATTAAAAAAAAGAAAAAACAAATTCCAAAATGCAAAGCCTATTTCTCACTCTCCTAATTGGCTATTTCAGGATAATGCAGAATCTTGTGGGTCTGAGTATGTGCTAGACACATGAAAAACTCAGAAATAGTGTTCACACAATTAGATTTGAAAAAAAAAGATTAAAAATATTTTCATCAAGATGACATAACTGAGAAATTTATCCTAAATCCCATGTACGAGCTACATCACACCTTTCCCTCTGAGGTATTTTTCCCTGTTTTAGATTCAGTTGCCCAAAGCATCCATTTTTGTATGGCACCATCCACTGGTGAAAAAGGCATGATTGTTTTTCTATGGGTGTCCTAATTTCTCTTTCGAAGTACATTCTGAGGCTACAGAAGGGCTTCTCTAGAAAACATAAGGTAATATGTGGAAAATATAAGGAGAAGATTCTCCTTTGTTAGTGGCTCTGAAACTAATGGAGTGCACCTATCAAAAAATTTTGGCAGATGGCTGGTGATACCAGGTGACTGGCATTTTACCAACTCCTTCAGCCACCATATAATTTCTCATTGCTAAAATCGACTGTTTGGAGCTTGACCCTTAACTAAAAAAAATTATCTTGTCTTTGGTTAGAATTGAGCAGAAAAAAAAGTAAGGTCACAATTTTTCTTAAGTTTTTGAGGATTATAATAATTGAGATCACAGTTAAGTTTATTTTCATACTAGCTTGTATGCATATTCCCCACCTATTCCATGTTAAAAACATCCCCAGAGCCAGAAAATAAAAGCAAATGACAGACATGCAGAAAAAGTCACCTCTGCAGTGTTAATTCAGTGTTGTGTTTTTATTACTTGGCCAATCCTTACACATGACCCCAGTTTTCCGCTGTAAAAAGATGGATTACATTCAGGAAAGTAATGAGGTGCTCAAATTTTTTTTTCTCTTCTTATTCTGTAAAGTATGACCTTAGGTCTTGTTTGCACTGCATTATTCAAACTCTCCTTTGAAGTCATTTGTTTAGACTTCTCTGTGGTGCCCATAACGATATTTCATGAACGGCAATGCCTTTAGTTTTACAACTGCCTATATAGTATGACTGCAATATTATTCTCATTTTAAACTAGGTAGCTAAAGCACCAAGACTGAGAACCACTGATTTGGGGAACTCACTGTCTGGGGTGACTCTGACTTGATTGTTTTGCCTGCTTACCCACTTTGGATCTCACCTCCCAAAGGCTGCAGCCTCCACATCAGTCCATCAACACCAGCTGCTTTGCTGTTTGGTGAGCTCCTACCACCAAGTATCAAAAGCAGGTCTTACAGAAGTGGGAAAGGTCATTAGTCAGCATTGTAAAAATTGTATTTTAAGCAGCTTGCCTCACATCAGGCAAAAATTCTGCAGAAGTATCAGGGACAGAAATAGAAATCAACTTTTCAATGACCTCATCAGGAGGTAACCTTTGTAGCCTTGCCTCACGCACTGTACAAGTTCCAGCTTCTGTAAGACAGAGGCAGGGGGCCCTGAGGAAGTAGCCTCCCTCATGCTCCAAGGCATTTCATTCCCAGTTTCCAGTCTGCCCTCTCTGAGTTTGAAGTTGGGTCATGTGGTATCAAAGAGTGCAGAGATGTGTCATTAAGTGCATAATGGGACCAATGCTGGAACAGACCAAAGGTCACTCAGTATCGTGTCTAACAATGGTTAATAGAGGTTACTTAGAGGAAGACTGTAAGAAAAGGTTGAAATATGGACGGACATAACTTTCTACCTTGCAAAATAAGAAGATTAAGGTTTCTCTCACTCATATACTCTTTTTTTTTTCTTTTTTTCAAGGCCAAATTCTGTCCACAGCAGTGCATTTAACAGCCACCAATGAACATTCATTAAATAGAGCTGCCTAATTAATTTCTAAACAGTTTTGTTTCCTGCACAATATCTTACGAAAAAACCATTTATAACTATAAAATATATTTATCCAAAATATCTTACAGACCTGCTTAGCACATTGTCCTTGTGGAGCAGAATGGAACATT
The DNA here is from genome assembly GCA_024362935.1 of Setophaga petechia. Classification (NCBI taxonomy): domain Eukaryota; kingdom Metazoa; phylum Chordata; class Aves; order Passeriformes; family Parulidae; genus Setophaga; species Setophaga petechia. Next base: position 23,533,181 of record JANCRA010000008.1, read on the forward strand.
TGAAATCCTTGGGTTCAGAAGAGAAATTATCCTAAATCCTGCACATTAAAGGATGTTGCTTTAACCCAAATGTACAAATCAAGATAGTTATTGTCCTGTGTAACCTAAGACAGTGAATGTGTCAGGTAAGCTGTTTGAATGTATAGACTGTTCTGGTGCTGCAACCGCCATAACAGGGGGGAGTTTCTCTGATATACACTGTCTACAAGAATAACTCTTGATTAATGTATTTTACAGTTCCCAGCCAATACAAACACAAGGTGTTCACAAATATTCAAGGGGCATTATAGACTTGAAAGCAGATGATATCAAGAAAGTTTTGCTGATATTGTTTAATAGACCTGAATGCCCAGTATAAATAGTCCTGCCTAGTTTATTCCCCTGTATAAAGATACACAGAAATTTCTTGGGTATTTTAATACTAAAGAATGAGTGATTTTGTGTCTGAAACAAAATTGGAAGATGTTAAAAATTCTTTAAAATAATATGTATTTTTTTCAGTCTCCTCTGCAGGTACACTAGATACCATTTCACCATATGATGAAATGTAGAGAGCTTTGCCTTAAATTTCTTTTATGGAGCCCATGGAGGTTGCTAAAACACCAAACTCCAAATAATTTAGGAATATTCAACTCATATGATTAGAAAGGTTCTTCTACGTAACCTTGAAACAATTGTATCTTGCCAGGAGATCACAGTAGTAGCCATACACCAAAACCATGCAGGTATCAATTAAATGAACCACAAATCAAGGAAATTATGAATGACTGACCTTTTTCAGGTAGCCACAAAAAGGAAGAGGAATTATACACCACCCCCAAAAGCTCTGTTTTAAACTTTCAGACACTGTTTAGTCCACTATTATTATCCTCACTTATAAGCATTAAAATGATTAGTGGGACAACTTAGGGAAGCAGAATCTATGAGAGAAATTATGCAGTTAAGGGACAATTGCTCAAGCTACAGTTTACTAAATATTGTCGGAGATTCCTTGTGTTGAGCTGCAATAAAAAGAGGATGTTACTAAATTAATTTATACTGGTTTATTAACTCCTAGATAATAGCTAATTATACTTTTATGCAACACTAATCCAATATTTTAAGCCAGATACCTGAGGTTAGACATCCAAAGTCGCATAGTACCAGCTGTTGTGCAGATCTTTATCTTAAGCATTGACTTAAATGGCTGACAGCTGACAATATTTGAGTATTGCTTTATCATAACACTGATGTACTAATTCAACAATTAATACAATCTGTTAATTCATTCTGCTTGGCCCCTGTATATCTGACATACTTGCTAAATGATTTGTTCCCTGAAAAATGAAACAAAGGATGAAAAATGAAAACTGGGCTGTATGTAGGTTATTATAAACACTACCCAAGAGTAAAGAGGAGCATAGTGAGTAGTTATTTATTTGAGTGGCACATATTTACATGAGTGCTGGACGTTCTTCAATAATGCATAGCACCTCAAGCTAGGAAAATGTGACTAGCTAAAGGCAGGGATGCAAATGATGCTGTGTAAGCTTTTTCTTCCTTTCTTCAGTCCTTTATTTACAGTGGGGAGGGGGGCAGAGAGAGGTGGGTAGAAAGAATTTATAAGAAAAGGCTTGGTGTGCTATATTTGCTGTCTGGACTTGCTCCCGCTGTTTGCCTTTAAAGTGGTCTTACATGGCTCTTTTTCTAAGAATAAATAAATACAAATAACTTTAAAAAGGCCACATTTTCAAAGAATTTGCTTTGTGAAAGGCCTTGACAGATTTTTAGAGCTACTGTGGGAAAGCAGCAGGAAAAAAAAATCGCACCTGTACCCCAGATTCAAAGAGAACCCAAACCAAATTATAGTTAATATCTGAAAAGGTCAGTTTTGCTTTTTTTTGGGCATCCACTTTCCTATTCATTATCCTTCCAAAGTTTGAAAACAAAAGTCCCTGATAAAAATATTTTTTTTTTAATCCTGCAGGTAATTCTGTCCCAGTACATTTTTAATAGTAAGACTCTACAAGATACGAACTGAAGCAGCTCACTCAAGCTGGCAGGCCTATGGATATCACTTACGTTTTTTTCATGTTGTTCCTCTGGCATATGACATTCCCAGGAAAGGCAGTACCATGCCAGAAAACCTCAGTTACACCCTGACATTAAAACATCACTCTCAGAGGAACTGGGCACAAAAAGTAATGACACAGTGCTACAAGCAAACAGGGCATTTTAGTGAGTGACCACTGACAAGTTACACTTAGGACCAATATATTAGCCTTCATCTGTGAATTCCAGAGTCCTTCAGACAGAGTTAACATCTTTGACTCAAATCTGGATAAAGGACTTCTAATTCTATGCAGCATTCCCAAAGCAGGGAAAGTCAACGCCAGAACAAGGATCAGAGCTGAGCTCTGCTGAATTTATGCCTGATAGGATTTAACCAACTGGCTGGACTGTAGGGTTTTGTCAAAACGTTATAAAACTTAATTTTGACATGTAGATAGTTCACTAGGGGGGAAGAAATTCACATTCTTGGTTGGTTGGTGTTTCCTCATACTTGCTGGGCATTTCGGATCAATTTAGGAAAGTATAACGTTGGCGTAGAGGCTGGCCCTTTATTTTCTTTGTTATTCAGTGATAGATCAAAAAATCTGTATGATTTCACAAAGCCTTCACTAGTCACAGTGTTAAAGTCACCCTGTTCTCTGCTCTCCATCCTTCCTGTGAGCTGCTGGTGGAAGGCATTTCTCTGCAAGCACCACTTTGTGGTTTTCCAGGACAAGGATGGAGCCATCTTTTTTTGTAAAGCAAAGGTAGTTGCTGCTGCTGGGCAACTTTTAACTTCCTTATTGCTCTTCACAGTACCTGCAAAAATGAGACCAGTGTGTTCCGAAGAAAAGTCCATCTTTCTTTATTTTGTGCTTTCACAGTCCTTTGCAATTTACTAAATGCTCCCCGGGGGTCAACTTGTGTAGCAGTGCTGTGCATTATGTGGTAACTGCTGTGGCAGTACTTACACCAGCACTGGAGAGAATTACACCTGAAACGCTCCCTTTGGTTTTATAGTACAGAGCAGTGCCCTCTGCAATGCCTCCAACTTTACAGTACAAAGAGCTAGAATGACTCACTGTCCTACTTCAGATTCAAGAGAAAGAAGACTTTTGCCTTGCTATTAAGGAAAGAGAAAAAAAAAAAAAAAGCTTTTAGGCATCTCCTGTTCCAGCTGCAAAAATGTGGCAGACAATGTAAATTGAGCATTCTTGGCAAGTAGCTTCTTCCTAATGTTTATGGGTCCGGTTGTCAGACATGAACAGTAGGGTCAGCCAACTTCTTTCCTACAAAAAGTGACACACATTTTTACTTGTAGAGATGTAAATGATTTTGTGCTCTGGCCATCTTTTCCCTGTTTTTGTTTACCAAGTAAAATCTTAAATGAACTTTTAAACTATATTTAAAATTATCTTCAATCAGATGGGTGTCTAGATGCAAAAGAATTTTATTTTATGTTTTTCTGCTTCAGGTTCTGTGTCAAGAATTTGTATTTTCTTAGCATTATTTTGTAATAACACAAACCAGCCATGACCAAATATATTTACTGCTTGTGCATGTAATTGAAAATAATTAAACCAATTAAATTGAAAACAATTAAAAACATTCAGTGGATGGGAGTTTCTTAGGAGCCTATACAGAGGTGTGAAATCAAAGTTCATTTTTTTCCTTCAACTAAAAATTTTTTCTTCTGTTTCTTCTGAAATTATAGAATCAGGCTATTAGGAGTGCAAGACACCCTTAGAATTCATGGTGAAACACAAATGATATGACATCTCTTCTGGCACCAGGAGGCAAAGCTTTTTAAAGTTTAAAGAGATAACTTTTTCATCCAAAACCCTATCAAAATCTTCCTGAGGAAAAGAATTCTTATTTCTTTAATCTAAGAGAGATGTCAGGTAGTATCACACGACCTCAGCAACAGAGGAAGCATTTTCCCAAAGCTTTCATCTGTTACCAAAGCTTAATATCATGCATTTGTGGAGAGAACCAACAACATTCTCAGAAAATAATATTTCCATAAGGATTTTTTTATTTTTTATAGATTTCTCTATCTGTGCTCTATCTTATGTTTTTTCATCCTTTTAAGTGATTATGTTAGTATAGATAAAAGTTAATGTCTTTGTCTTGGACATTTATTTTATGGAAGAATGGACAGAACTACAGAAATCTTATGAGTGCATTGGTTGCCTAAGCATATGTGCCTTGTGTCCAAATGGTACCTTAGAATATCCTGACTCATGTCCATCTGCATTTAAACGCATTTAGACTCACCCACTCAGTCGTGAAACTGCCAACCCCATGCCAACACCTGGAATACTCTAGGAAACCTAGTAACACCAGTAGACACCTTTAGGATATGCAACTGCATTCCTCTATTTTCAAAGAAGTGTTAAAGATCCAAGAACTGCCAGAAAAACATGACTTAAGAGTTGTTACTTTCATAACCCTTGTACCTAGAGTGCAGTGGCAGAAACAAGGATGAGGCTCAAAATACCTTCTGGTTGTCCTTTTAAAATCCATCTCACGTAGTCAGAGGAAAGCCCACTGCAACACAAGCTGGGTCCCATAATTAGAGAATTATCTTGGACAGACATCTTTTCACTCTTCCAAATGCTGTATTAATTAAATTCCCTTGTAATCTTCTGGAGTGGCAGCAAAAAGCTGCTATGGTGGCAACCCTAGAGCTGTCCCTCATGAACAGGCTCATGATGAAAAATTCAGTTTACAATACCTTCTAATAGCTCAGATACTTGGCTTAAACTGCTATTGCAGTTTTCAGAGTAATTGTGACATTTTATTTGTATGACTACAGAGAAAAATATAAATATTTCAACAGAGGGAAGGGGCCAGTTTCCATTTAGATCAATTAATATTCTCATGTTATCCTTCTGAAATTTTACTAAGCCCTTAATAGATAAAATTTTATTTTATGTAAATGGAATATGAATTGGTAGTATTCTATAGAAGGTAAAAGTGGTCTTTTTTTGTTAAAATGCCTGTGTATGCAGTTTTCTTCAATTTTCAACAAATGCATTAGCTTCACATTTCTATTTTGTACTTAATGTCATAATATGATATTGAAAATTCCAACTCTGTTTTCTCATTTTGCTGAGCTTTACTAGCATAATTATTCTTCAGGCTTCTCTTAATTATATGCCCTACCATGTGCTACTTTTCAACATCCTAAAGTGGTACCACCTTACCACTAGGAATATTAAACACTGAAAGGTAACACTCTTTTGTTTGCATGCTGTGTTCTGAATTCAGTCTTCCCTCATAGATCCCCCCTCCCATCTTCTGAATTATATCCTTTACAAGGTTTCAAAGAAGGGCACTTAGAGTCATACTTGCTATAAAATGTTAGGGTTTGTGTGTGCTTTTTTGTATTTCCTGTATCCCAGATATTCCCCAGTTTTTCAGAAAGAAATTAAGAAATAAAAAAAAAAAAAGGAAAGAGAAGCATGTAAAAAAATAAAGAGACTACTATTCAGAAGTTTTATTTCAGGTAATTTTTTTCTCACCCTCTCAAAATGACAAGCTAGTAATCAAGGTGAAAAGTAAAGCATTCAAAAAACTTTTTATCTGCAAATGGTGTTTCTAGATATGCAATGTGTTTACCTTAAAGAACGTAAATTCTTAAGAATTAAAAAAAAAAAAAAAAAACAACCAAACCCAGAAAGTGATTAAAAAGATACCAAAGTTCCTGATCCAGTTAAATTGAATCACAGAATCACAGAATCAGTTAGGGTGAAGAACTTTCAGATCATTGTGTTTAATCTAACACCTTCAAGTCAACTAAACCATGGTGGTAAGTGACATGTCCAGTCTTTCCTTAAACACCTCCAGTCCATCTAATGTTGAATGAGAGTTCTAATCAAGGCTTTGCATCCCCAAAGTATTTTCATTATAATCAAAAAACAAAGGACCTACTGGACCACACAAGTGTTAAACATTGACAGTTTGACTAACCAACCCAGAAATACTATTTTTAAATGAGTGTGTTTTTTCCTGAGAATGATTGTAAAGAGTTTGACTTAAGAAACATTGACAGTGTCCAAGCAAGTGAGACAAATGGAATTTTTATATAGTAAACACTCCTCTATATAATCCAGAGAAGCTGTAAATCCTCGGCCACTGAAGTAAAAAAAAAAATCTCCCATTATTTAAATAATCTTTTTTGTCAAACTGAAAATGAGGAGATATTAGAAATGTGACAAAGTCAGAAAGCTATTTTAATAAGCTAGCCCAAATAAAGTTAATTTTGCTTTAGTTTGTGGCTTATTTTCTTTCACAATATTCCAAGTCATAATTCTAAAACATGACCTCTCAAAAACAAACAAAAAAAGAAAACCAACCAACCAAAAAAACAAAAGCTCAACTTAAATCTTATTGATAAATTATCCTGGAAAAACAAAGTAATCTGTCAATCATTTCCAATCAACAAATCCTAACATTTAATCACAAGCATATTCATACTTCTACATGGATCCACTTCTGTCGTTAAGCTTCTAATTAATAATTGTGTTGTCAAAATGCAGAATCATGAATAGACCTTAAGGTTTTTCCTGTACAGAAGATGATGAATACTTGTATTTAGCCAATCAAAAGTTCATTTAGTTGTTACAGAATATTTATCTTTAAAGTAGAATCATTTAATTATAAAATTATTATGGTTGGAAAAAACCTTTAAGATCATCGAGTCCAACTGTTAATCTAGTCCTGAAAAGTCTACTAAACCATGCCCCCAAGTAGGTTCAAACTTTCAAAACCTTCATGGCTTTTTTGCCATTTTAAATATGATTTTGAATGGTAAAGAAAGTGAATATCTAATTAATGATATATTGGAAAAGGCACTTCTCTCTAGGTTGTAGACTACCATTCCATGGGTCTTAGTACAATGGATTTATTGTACCAGGGTGAATACCATGGGGCAAATTATGTCACCCATGCTGATACTACACATCAAGGATGTATTTTTCTTTACAGAGTGTAGATGTGTGAAAAAACAGTGGGACAAATTCTTACTGATTCACTGGATAATGAGGGGAGTGAGAGAGAGAGAGAGAAAGATAAAAAAGAGATTGTTTCTATGGTGCACATGTCTAATACTGGACAGTTTCTTTCTGCTAAAGCTCAGATGAAAATTAGTCTTGGATGGGTTTCTGCTTACCAACTACCTTTGAAAGAAAAGCTTTCCCATTTTGCAATGATCTCTGGAACTTCCAGTTCCCTTTTGGCTTTTCTTTCCTGCATTATGAAGTACGTCCCAGTTATCAAATTTACTTGAAAACTATTGTCTCATAGGCAGACAAATGCAGTAAAATAGTGCCTGAAGACAAATGCTGACACTTGCTTTTTGCCTCTCCAGAAAATTCCTTTCACAGGCTGAAACTGCTATGGTAGCTGTTTCATTGATCTATATAGAAATTAAAGCAAAGGAAATACCTGTAGTTAAAATGATGAAAGTGAATTTATTTACTGATAAAAATTGAATAATTTGGTATGCAAATATCTGAAGCTTTGCCATGTTTTTCATCCTTTCCTCTCTGAAGTTTTCCAATGTGTTGAAAAGGCATTATAGTAGGCATTTAGCACTGTCATTGGCCTACCTCAAAGGGATTTGCAATATCCATTGTTGACAAAACAGCCTATTTTATTTTGAAATTCTTATATTTGCTCTCATCAGCAGCATAATGAAAGATTACAGTTTTATTAAATTAGAGCTCTCTCCCTTTTCAAGCTAAAGGTACTTCACTACATTGGTTTATGAAGCATGTTTTTTTTGTTTGTTGTTTTTAGAATTAAAAAAAAATGCATAAAGTATTAAGGGAATAACTAAAAAATTGAATTCCTTAGCTGAAAAGATTTGTATATGCCTTATGTTTTCCTGGGTAAATAGTCAGGAATAGCGATCCTGCCCTAGCTGATCACAGACAGATAATGATCAAATGGCACTTTTCACAGACTGTCTTGTTTAGGACTTGCACTGACTGTCTCAGCTTCCAGTTTGCCAGTTTGCAGGGAAAAGCTGCAATAATCTGTTCCTATCCTCAGCTTTCTCCTTCCTTAAAGAACCGTCCACAAGAGGGCTAGGCATAGCACAGACTAAAAACACAAAACAAAATTCCTTGAAAATTTAATGAAGACAGCAATGTCATAATTTAATCTTGATATGGACTGGGATTTTTCTGAAATGCAGCATTTATAGTAGATAGAAATTCATAAGACTGTAATATGGTTAAATTTGTATAACTTGTGGATGATCATAAAATTTAACTGACAATTGAAAATTACAACGTAGCAAAAATGACCACAGAGCAGCGTTGCTCATAAAGACTTATTTGACTAAGATTTTGTTCCAAAACCAAACAATCAGATAACAGATACCTTGAAACAACAGAAGTATTTTCAAGTGCTAAATAAGGAGCTTGTCTTGCAAGAAAACAGTTTTTCCCTAAGGCTACTCTCTACTTTCATGATTTATTGTAAACTTTCAAAATCGGAAGAAAATAATAACAACAAACAAACAAACAAAACCAACCAAAAATTGAGACAAAATTAAACAAAAAAAACCACCAAAAAACCCCAAAAACCCCAAATAACTAACCCAAAAAACAAAGCCACCAAAAAACCAATAACCTCAATGCAACATCTATTCTGCTTTCTTTGCCGCTTTTTCAGTGTTCACTTATACCCAACATGCCCGTGCTAGTGAAGACAGGAGAAGAAAGGGAAATTAACAATGTGAAAAATAAAAATACACCAGGATTTATCCATTTGTTACTTTTTTAAGGAAACTAAATATGCTGTTTGAGCTCTATGAAAACACTTTTTCCTTCATCAAACTGACAGGTTGTCTTAGGGTGAGTTTTTGATGGTTGCAAATTTGTAAGTTTTCAAAAAATGAAAAAATTTGTAAATCTCCCTCCAAATTTGCTCTAAACCAGGACACAGGTCTTAAGGAATCAAGCAAAATTTGTAGCCAACTCTATATACAAAAGAAAATAGAACTCTTTCATGAACATAATGTGTTTGCTTTAGTACTATTCAAAGAAGGGAATGATTTTTTCTATCTGGCCAGCATGACAGTTGTCTCCAGCCCTTCCCATTTTTTTTAGACATGGTGAGCACATCCCTCACCAACAGTGCTCTAAATAGCATGGACAAAACAGCCTAGTTACTGTCCTGCTCTTCAATGTGCCTTCCTTTCAAGAAACACCCCCAACTTCTATTTTGTTTGGGATACACCCTCAGGGATACCAAGAGCTAAAAGAGGAGGACGTCAAACTGAAATATCAGTGAAGGTTGAATTCAGAAAAAATGCAGTTAATACACATAATTCAGGCAGTATAAAATCCTATCCTAAAACTTCTGCACCTTTTTTTATTTTTTTTTTGTTTGGTTTGCTAAAAAGTTCTGATCATATGATTTTAAACAACTTAGGAACTCCAGGTATCAAAAACGCTCTTAAGTCAAAATGGATGTATCATACCACGAAGATACTTCTACATTATTCTGGGTAATATTCTGCCAGTAACCAACCTGGCAAAAAAAAAAAAAAAAAGAAGTTGAAAAAGTAGGATGTTCATAAGAAGAGTAACACAGCATCAAGGTTTTCTGTGTTAAAAGCTTAGTTTCACATGTTTTCTATAAACTCAGGGTACAGACTATGGTTAAAACAGTATTTTTTTTGTTGTTTTTCTCTTATAAAAACTAAGAAAAACCAGGAAAAAGCATTTGGATTGATGCCTGAAGTTTCATTTTAAGGTTCTGTGAACTTTTCTCCGAGCTGCCTAATGGTACAGAGACAATGGTACAAAGAGAGCTATAAAATGTTCTACTCTACGTAAAAAGCTGTACTGAAAGACCATTTTTAAAGTTTCAAATCAAGTACTCAAGAGACAGCAAAGATAGAATTAACTCCCTCCCTTCATATCCAAGAGCAATGTAGTCTTTAAATATACCATGACACAGGGATTTTTTCTAGATCCTCCCCCCACCTCATTATGGGCAGGTGAAAAATGGAATTTCATTAATCAGCAGGTTTTCAGCATTTGGCTTATTTTTATTTTTCAGTGTGTGTCACTAGGCCTCAAGCAAGTACACCACTCAAACACTGAGCTGAAGACAGAATTATTTATTCCCTTCTGGGTTTCCCTATGGTGCTCATCATGCAAAGCTCTGAGAGCTTCCTGAAGGTTAATTTATCTTAACAAAACCTCTCTGAAGTGACAAGGTAATATATTCCACTTTACAGACAGGCAGCACAGACACATAGACAGCAGCTAGTACTGAACTACCCAGGGTCCAAGTTGCTGGATTTTGTCACATTTTATAACAATCTGCATCTTTAATCTCTGCATCCCTTCTCTTTAATTGCAACTGTGACTGCTCAGTGCTTCTTCATCTGAGCCATCATGGTCCTGAGTCCTGAGGTGGGCATCCAGAAATGAGAAGCACACTGCTATTGACCCTGTGTGAAACATCTGATGTAAGGGACTGTGGAGAGTCCCTCAGGAACTCTGATGTTCAGAGACAGACTCTCCTTCTAGGCAGAACTTAACTGCCCCGGGAGGAAGGCATTCATTCTATTCCAATACATGTAAAGTATACATTCATATATACAGGATATATATATCCTTTACTTTCCAGGCCTATAAAGGATATATATATCCTTTATTTTTCAGGCCTAAGCAAGAATCCATTCTTAGACTAGCAGAATTTTGTCTAATGAGTGAAGTATGAATCCAGGTTTAAAATAGGAGGGATTCACCTGGAATGAAAGGAATGGATTAAGATAACGGACAAACTTCAATATATTTTCTAACTTTTAACCCTTTTATTGATGCCTCATTTTGTTGTATAATCATTTTTTTCTCTTACCTTTCTGCTGTTTCTCCAGATACTAATTGCAGGGGATGGGAGGGATTGTGCAGTGCAGCTAGATCCTTTGCATGTCTGTTCACTCTGTGAAAATGTCATGTATGAGCTAAGTCAGCATTCAGGGCTCTGAGGAATTTAGGCACCATGAATGAATACAGATTCTAAGGGATGTCAGCTGCTATTGAGCATATGCAATCCATTTTTATTCACATTTTTGATAATGGTGAAAAGCGCAGGAATTTTCACAAGAGTGAAATGTCCAAATACAAATGATACCTCTGTAAAATATCATGTCTCTGATTTGAGGAGGAACAGTGTAAAAGTGTTTAAAATAAAATATCTTTAAAGTAAAATAGAACTAATTTCTAACATTGTTATAATACTCTCCTCTTCCACTGCTGGTTTCACAGGTAGTTGATATACATTTGAATTGGTGGAGAAAACCCAAATGTAACAAACACCACTTGAAATCCTGAAAGGCAAAGCTAGCATAGAAACATGCTACACACCCAAATGTATGTTTCACAAAGTTCGGATCTCCAAACTATGAGTATGGCTTGTGTTTATGCAGAACAGTAATCAGGATAAGCAGTCTCATGGAAGTAACAAAAAGCATCACCTGGCAAGTGTTCTTCAAACAGGTAATTGTCTCAAATGCTACTAGTTTTGAAGGATTCTGCACTTATTCTAGGTCATGAGTAAGGTTATGATGTTGCTTTCATTATGAAATAGCAGTCAATTTTATTAAATTTCAGGGAGCCCACAGTGACATCATATACAAAATGTGAGAAATTCTTGCCCCAAAGAACTTAAGATAGAAAATTTACTTAGATTTTCTCTCTTTAAAGATCACACATTGTCTGAGAGTAGACAAGGCTCTCCTTGGATTGGGTACTAATAATTCTATGTGTGTGTTATCTCCTTTCACTGGATAAACATGCAATTGTATAAGAAGTCCTGATACTCTCAGGTTTGATAGTCAACCCTGCACAAGCTGTTTTCCAAATTATTAACAAAATAATTACTACTGAGTTATGGTGCTACTTCTGACATATAATTGCATACTGCTGAAAAGAAACAACAGTGACATGCTGGGAGAGCTTCATATGAGCACTTGGGTTAACAAAACCAAAGAGCAATCTCCAGTGAGGAGAACCAGCTTCCATTTCAACTTTTATAAGTCACAAATTTCAGCAGACAATAAAAAATTCACCTTGAAACTGTAAAGAAATCATTGAAATAATGATGGAACAGCTGAAAATATCAAACAGTCACCACAAAAATAATTTCAAAAATAACTTTTTTTGTTTTCATTTTTAGTTTGACTTGTTTGATAGCAACACAGTCATAGTCTCAAACATCAGCTGATCAGTTTCCTGCAGGGCAAAGCAGCCCACATCAGTCCATGTCTTTATGGGACCAAAGCTCTCCAACCTTGTTGCTGACTAGCCAAAAAATAACTTTCATTTCTAAGCTTCACTGATCTTGGAATCACCACTTCCATAATCACTTTTTCCCTTAAGAGTTAGAACAGATGCATAGACCTGGGAACTGTAAGCTGGGCAGAGTGGCAAACATGCAGAGCCATTGATGACTTGGAAGGAGCATTTGATATGGAACATGTACTGCAGTCATAATAAGATACAGAAGAGATCTACATAATTCAGTTCCAAGGTATCATAAACGGGTCTTCCATTTTTACATTTCATTGGCATGTTTGAAAAGTAATTCCACTGGGCATGGATAAGTTTTTTCTGACCTGGGAGGATGTCCTGTGATGTCTCATCTGTTAGAATCATTGAGAGGGAAAAAGAAAGGCATCAGGAAGCTCACATGAGCCATATAATTTGTGTTATAAAGCACAACTGGTACTTCTCACTTAAGTTAGACAATATTAAAAGTCTTTCTACAGCACAAAAGGCAGACATTTCATGCAAGGTAGCTAGAGAAATTCACTTCCCAGATTCATACAGCATGGTTGGTTGTGGAGATATCACATCCACCAGGATGAATTTTAACATTGATAATGCAAGGTAGATTATTTCTGCTTTCTCTTTAAGGTATTTCATAGAATCATATGGCTTGTTGCAGCACAAGAAAAAAATAAACATAATAAACATGTAACCAAGTTAAAGGATTCTTTCCATTTAATCCATTTCCTAATACATCTTCTGTTCTGATATTTTAATAACCATATATATTATTTTATATCTCCCCAAGACATTAATTTAAGATTTCATTACTTCCATTGACTACAAGTTATTTGGGAGAATTATTCTTCCTTTTAAATAAAAAATTGATGAAATTAAATTTACTTATTAAGTTTCTTGAATTGGAAGAGGCAAATAAAAGAGAAAAAAGTGACCTGTTTTTGTTTTCTGCTTTCCTTCTAAACCAGGTGATACTGCTTAGATTCTTTTTCCTCCTGTCTAATTTACATTTAACTTGGCTGCTGATAATATGTCTCTAATTTGTAATTTCAACTGATTACTGATGACGTACATGGGTTTGAAGTGAATCCTATAATCAGCCTTCATTTTCAGGAGTGACTTAGGATTTTGGCTACACATCTGAAAAGGAATGGAGTTCTTTTATAGAAATTATTGAAACATTCACCATCTGAACCTGTAGAGATCTCTACAGTGTGTATTTAATCATTGAATAACTGACAAACCTTGACTATTTCCGATAATTTAGGTCTACCACCTTTAAAGACTGGTGCTTCTTTTTTGTTTAACAGGCTTTCTTTGGTTTTGAATATATCCATCATGAACTCCTTTAAAGTAATTAAATCTCTGTGCTAATAGGAAATCTTTCATGTAACACAATTGTTTTCCCATTTGAGGGATCATTTTAATAATTTAAATTATATTTGATTTATTGTATTAATTTTTTACTCAGAATTATTGCTAAGCTTAAGTTATGACATGAGTGGAATAGGCTAGTGCCATGGAGAAATGGCTCTCTTATTTTCATAAATAAAAATGGGAACTCATGCAATTATGAAAAAGAAAAAGCTAAAATTTAGAGAAAAAAGATTGTTCTTCAGTCAGATAACATTAGTCCTGTGAAAGAGATCTCTGCAGCTCTGTCAGATGCTTTGTATGCATGCAATAATTTGGCTAGTGCAGTGAGTAAGGTGAAAGTTGAATTTTGTGCCATTGTGCAACTGCTGCACTCCCATTGCCAGGAATGACAGAACCTGTCCTGTTCCAGAAAAACATACTGCCTGTGCAGATAAAATTCTCTTAATTTGGTACCATCTTGTAGCTTTTTTTAGCTTGTGATTAGCAGTTAAGTTCAGCTATTTGGCTGAGTGATTATCAGGTGCTCTTTTCAGTTTCCATTTAATCTTTGTCTCAGCCTTCAGAAGGTATTTGGTGATTACTTAGTGCAACAAGCACTTTCTAGATGGCTTTTTACTGCAAGCAGCAGGGCGATTTCAGCCAGAGAACTTCCCTCAGTGCAGATGTGTTTCAGGGTGATATGAATACCTAACATAGTCAAGGTTAGTCTCATATCTGAACATTATTAACATACATAGGCAGAAAACAGGAGCAAGGAAGGAATGATTCACTGCAGGAGGGAGCATTCTTTAATATACTGTAAACACCTTCTCTGGTGCACATAAATATATGCATTAATGTGAGTAATCTGTAAGATATGAAAATCCATTTTTATTTAGTTAAATATTGTCTGTAGAAATGTGTATAAAGGAACCTAAGCACACTCTAAGTATCATCCTCTTTATCTGCCTTTGAAGACAAAATGAAGTAATTTTAATGTAAGGTGCTAGAAGCACAGTTATTTGGAGTAGGCAATAGCAAGTGCGACAGGATTACTGAGCTACTATTTCCCCCTCAGATCCTGTAAGAGGGAAAGAAAAAGAAGAAAACAGAAACAGCTTAACTCACCAAAAATCAAACCACTGCATTGCCTCTTAGCCACTGAGTGTTTTGGGATGAAAAACTGGAGGTTACATCAGTACAATAAAAGCTCCCTCTGTCATAAGCAGTACACTATTCAACCCCCCCCACCCCAAACCCCAAAGAAACAAACAAAAAAGCAAACCCACCAAAAACCCCGCAGATTTAGCCCAGCATCAGAGGCAGTAGAAGTTAGACAGGTAGAGGTTTAGAGTATGAGGACGGAGAGGGAAGGGTTAAAGGCATTATCGCAGCCATTAGAAGGAAAAGTTGTAGCAATACAAGCACAGTAGACTTCTCTTTCCGCCCCCCCCCCCCCCCCCCGCCCCCCTCCTTTTCTTTCCCCTACTCCTCTCTTCCCAAGCTGGATCAGTGTGTAGGGAGGGCAGTCATCACGCCATCCTGAGCAGCAAGAGCTGACGTTGGACGAAGCTGCCAGGTAGCTGAAAAAAGGCACAGAAGGCAGCTGATACCCACTTTTCAACGGTTTGTGTTTTTTTTAGTCTGTATCTGGACTTCAAGCAACACAGCGCCTGAGACAGCTCATCTGAACCACGCTGTATTGCAATACTCGCTCTTCTCAAAGAAAAAGACTCCACTGAGCAGCAGAATGCTGCCAGTGTCGCAGCCAGGTCTACAATACAGAGTCTTTTTGTAACACTGCACATTTCTTTCTGTTCAGATATCTGAAATACATACATACACTTATATATCGGTTCTTTCTTTTCTGAGGACACCTTTGGCTTTTTATTTTTTTTTCCCTGATGTGACTTCTTCATCTTGGAATGATGGGGATCTTTCTAGCTTATATTGGATTCATTTTCTTTTCAGTTATGTATATTCAACAAGGACTTTCTACCCAAGGTAAGATCATTTATTGTCAAATATGTGTGTGTCTGGTTTTCTATGCTAAAACAGACTGAAAACAGGCTGCGGGGAGGGGGGGGGGGGGTGGAGGGGGGGGGGGAAGGAAGAAAGAGGAAAAGAAGAAAAACAACCAAAATATGTAAGAGATGAGAACACCAAGCATCAGGTTTACATTTAGTTTGTACAGACAAGATTGCCTGTAAATAGGAAAAGAAGTGAGAAGTTTCCCCAAAGTAGAAATAGAAAAGCCTTCCTTTACCCAAATGCAAAGAGGGACATGGCAGGCACCTTGCAGAAGAGTGAAGGGGTGCTGGGGAATGGGCATGCATATGTTTGAGTTGTGCATGTTGTTACAGAGGCATGTTTGCATAAAATAAACACCTACCCGTGCATGCATAATTATTGCATTCAGACCAAGTACTGGCTGGCCAAACCTACTGCTTCTCTTAAAATATTGCAGTCTCCTTCTGTGCTGCTTTCCCTTTCCTCTCTTATTATCCTGCAATCTTCAGAGCCAGACCTTCATTCCTATTCCGTGACTATGTTCATTTCTACCACTCTCCCCTCCACCAAAAAAAAAAAAAAAAAAAGAGGGAGAAAAAGACAAAATCGACTTCTTTGAATACCGCCCCCACCCCAGTCGCCTTCCTCCCTCCTTCCCTCTCCGCCGAAAGGCGCGCCTTGCATTCCAAGCAGCCCCGGCGCTGCAGGAGCCGGTTGTTCGGGACCCCGAGGCTGCGGCGCCGCCGTCAGCACCACGGACAGATCGCGCCCGCTGCCGCTGCCCCTGCCTGGTCCTGGTCCTGCTCCTGCTGCCCCTTCCCACCGTCCTCACCCGCTGCCCCTGCCTGGTCCTGCTCCTGCTACCCTTTCCCACCGCCCCTGCCCGCTGACCCTTCTGGTCCTGATCCCGCTGCCCCCTCCCACCGCCCCTACCGCCGCCCCTGCCCGGTCCAGCTCCTGCTGCCCCTTCCCACCGCCCCTGCCCGCTGCCCCTGCCTGGTCCTGCTCCTGCTGCCCCTTCCCACCGCCCCTGCCCGCTGCCCCTGCCTGGTCCTGCTCCTGCTGCCCCCTCCCACCGCCCCTGCCCGCTGCCCCTGCCTGGTCCTGATCCTGCTGCCCCCTCCCACCGCCCCTGCCCGCTGCCCCTGCCTGGTCCTGATCCTGCTGCCCCCTCCCACCGCCCCTACCGCCGCCCCTGCCCGGTCCAGCTCCTGCTGCCCCCCTCCCACCGCCCCTGCCCGCTGCCCTGGCTGCCCTCCCCTGTCCGCATCTCCCCGCGGCTTCGCGCTTGGCGGTGCCACCGGAGGGATGCCGGCAGCATTGCCCTCCATATCCCCACGCTGCTCACGCGTACTGACCAGGAGGGGAGAGAAGGAGCAAACGGAAAAGAAACCCCAAAACAAACTTACTAGCACCGAACACACAAAATGCACGGTCCTTTCGGCAGTTTAAGTCCGTGACTAGCAATGGCTGGCTGGTGGGGGTGGGGGTCTGAAAAGGGGCACCGTTGAATATAGCAGCTTTGAAAGTATTTGTTGCCAGGCACAGAAGTAAGGGTAAAGAGAAGTAACACTGGTTACCAAAATATCCCACCAATTCCAGGTTGGCTAGGAAGACTGTATATGGAAAGGGGAAGAGGGGAGGAGACAATGAGCAATATTTCTTTTCCATCACATTTCCTTCAGATCATAATGTGCTCTAGTCAATCTGTAGCAATTCATAACAAAAAGCGACATTGCAGAGTTTTTCCAATTTTTCCTCTTCTTGAAACACAGCATTTATTTATTAGATTGTCTGCAGTCCCTCTCACTTGACTATCATGATTCATTATGTTGCACAATTTTAAAGTGAGTAATAGGAAGGATGAGAAGGAAGTAAAGACTGAGACTTAAAGAATTACTGATGTCTTGGACAATGTCTATCAGCATTAGCTTTTATACCTAGCAGTAGTAAACTGAAATGGCCAGATCCAGTTGAAGGACTGAGATACAAATATGAAGGTTAGTTCTAGAAAGCGTCTGCTGGGACTGAGAAAAAGAAGGTGAGTTCACTTTTGGTCTGATTATGCAACAGAGGTTCTCAGAATCTGAGTAACTAAGTCAGGTAAGGCCTTTAAAAAGGACATTTGAGGAGTGATTGTAACACTTACTCAGAAGAGTACCCAGAGGTGCCTGTGCCAACAGCTGCTTCAGCTAGCTGTGGAATGTTTAACAATTTACAGGTCT
This sequence comes from Setophaga petechia, assembly GCA_024362935.1. NCBI lineage: Eukaryota > Metazoa > Chordata > Aves > Passeriformes > Parulidae > Setophaga > Setophaga petechia. The sequence goes on from JANCRA010000008.1 coordinate 23,551,122, forward strand.
ACAGCTCAGCCCTAAAAAATACAATAAATCAGGATGATTTTTTTCCTCTCCTAAAGTGGTCTTGTACAAAATCCCTCAGTGAGCCTGGTGAAATACTGCATTCTGCCCAAGGGTATTTGGACCTAATTATGTGAAACTTCTCCAGCTCATGGGAGCAAGCAGGGGGATCTATAGCATTTCCCATGAGCAGAATTGAGAGTGTAAAGAGGGTGGATTTGTGCATAAGAGAGGAAAAACATACCCGGGTGTGAGAAAAACTGGAGGAGATAATATGTGGCACACTCGAGAGATAGAAAATGAAAAGAGTGGGAATAAGAAAAGAAAACAGAGAATTTAAAAGGGGGGGAGTGGAAAGAAAAAATAAGAAAAAAAACCCACAACACAAGAAACAGAGCATAAATGATCACAAGGTAGCAATATGTTATGCATTTGTTTTACAGCAAAATTCACAGAGTTTCCCCGAAATGTCACGGCCACTGAAGGGCAGAATGTGGAGATGTCTTGTGCTTTCCAAAGTGGCTCCACTTCGGTGTACCTTGAAATACAGTGGTGGTTTCTGCGGGCAGCTGAGGATCAAGAGACTGGAGCTGAGATGACAGGCACTCAGGTACTCATCCTCTGCCATGGGGTCTTAAAACCATCTGAAGAATGCTACAGAAAGGATGGGGAGGAAAGGGGAGAAAGAAAGAAGGGAAGAGCAGAGGGAAGGAACAGAGAGAGGTACTACTGCATTTCCCTAGGGACTTAATTTTGACTATGAAATGACAGAGCAGGAACCTGCAGAGAAAAATGCCCACCTCAGGGGTTGGTGCCTTTGGTGTCTGTCACTTCCACGATGCAGCTAGGACTGTTTACAAAACCATACGTGTTTCCCAAAGTCTATTTCCTCACACCCCCTCCCCCCTTTTATATTTTTATGTTATTGCTATTATTATTATTATTATTATTATTATTATTATTATTATTGCTTTTCCGTATTTCATTTTCCCTTGGAAAGCAGCTGTTCAAAGACTGCTCCTCGTGAGAATTTTCTATTTCCCATGTGGCAAGATGCTACACGTGGCTTCCAATTTCCAGCTATTGCAGTGGAGTTGGCAGCCCTAACTCCGTAAGCAGTTGCCACAGGAGGGCACACGCAGGAGCGGGAGGGGAAGGCAGGGGGGTACCAATGCCCCTAAAGAAGTTAAAACCCAAAATCAGTCAGCAGCATGATTTCATCCTTCTGAGTGGGACAGGAAGGGCCATGTCCATTCACACTGCCATGCGGGGACGCTCCTATGTAGCTGCTATCTCCTCACCGGGGGCGGCAAAAGACGCCCATGCGAAGCGGGAGGGCGGAGGGTCCGTGGGTCCGCGTCCCTCGGCCGCCCGTGCCGGCTGTCCCCGGCTGTCCCCGGCTGTCCCCGGCGCGGCCCGCAGGTGGCAGGCGCGGCGCGCCGCTTCACGGGCTCCGCGGCGGGGCGGGGCGGGAGCGGGAGCGGGAGCGGGACGGGGGCCGGAGACCCATGGCGGCGCTCCTTTCCCTGCAGGTGGAGTTCCTGCCCGAGCGGGACCTGGAAAGCGACGGCACGAAGATCAGCGTAAGTGTCGCCGCAGGGCGCGGGCAGTCCCCGCCGGCCGGGGGTCCCCTCCCCATTCAGGGCCTCCTGGAGTGCTGTTCCTGCCCCGCATCTCCTCCCCATCCCACCGCAGACTGCGGGTGGCTGGCAGCCCGCAGCTCAGGGGTTGGACTCAGTGATCTTAGAGGTTTTGTCCAACCTAAATAGTTGATTCTATAATTCTGTGACTACTTCCTTGACGGTCCTGGCAGAGGGTATCAGGACAACCTTTCCCCATGCAATCTCCCCACCCTTGGACGTGGAGGCATCCACCAGCACGATAGAGGCCAAGTCCATTGGCAGACCCTGTTTGTACCTGTGAAAAATTCAGCCTGCACCTGTCCTTGCCTTTCTTGTTCTCATTTACCCCGGGCAACTGCTGAGTCTTCCTTAGCAGACCTCCAAAAGTTGGTTTTAAGGTTGAAATTTGTCCATGAAGCTGCACTCTCCTTTAGTGGAGTGTGCAACTGCTTAAATGGGTGTTTTCTCAGGTCCATACCCACTGGCAGAATGAGAGCTCAGACAGGCTTTGGACAAAACCTCCCCATTGGGAGCAATCTCAACTCTTTGCCAGAGAGACTCAGTTTTACGAAAGTGAGATTCTGACACCAGTTACCAATCTGCTGCTTGGAGATTAAACCAGAATCTTATCTCAACAGAATTATAAAGCAGTGTTGCTTTATTCCCCCTACTGCTGTTCCCTGCAGAGAGAAGATGCCTTCCACAGCCGATTCATGTCCTGAGTCAGGCACAGCCAGAAGGCCGCTCCTGACCTCAGAATAGATCAGATCCTCCTCCCTCAGCCTCCCAAGAAATGTGTGGTGGTGGGATGATGGTGTGGTGCTCACTGCAGTGGAAAGACACAGATACTGAGCAGATACTGCAACATGAATATTCCCCTTGAGCCCAAAGGGTTTTTCCCTTTCTCAGGCATAATCGCTTTGGAAGTGTTTTTTAGCTGCAGACAAGGCTTTAAGTACCAGCAAAGCTTAAAACAGCAACAAATAAAGGGGAATAATTTCTGACAAATCTTTTACTCAGCTGTTTTTTGATGCCTACAAATAACAAACCAGATAATTTTACATCAGGTCAAAGTACACCTAAGTATAGCTGAAGGGCATTTATAAATGAGGACTCAGGTTTGCTGTGTTCAATACAATACATATTTTGGCCATACAAACATTTTTGTGATACTTCTCCCCATTGACTAGAAACAATGTGTGTGGTGGACCATATCTTCAGTTGCATTTGTAGACTATCTTACAAATGAGGCTCACATGTGGTGCTTGGATACTATTCTACTAGACATAGAGCTAGCAGATAATTCATTCCTTATCAATACAGGCTCATTTGAAAACCCTGAAGTAATCCATAAGAACTGAGACGCAATATAGACTATAAAGCTTGTCTCATCTTTGAAGTTACAAATCTCTTTCATTATGTATAATATTAATTCATGAGAAGGTATTTACCGTGCTCCTATAAGCTTGCATAAAATATTTATTTTATATTTGTAATAAAAACAGTCAACATTATGTAGATGTCTAAATCTACTTTTTATCTACATTTTACAATGTAGCCTTTTTTTAAAGGCATACACAGCTGCATTAGTACTCTTGTAAATTATAATAATGAAGAGAAAACTAAAGTACATTGAATAAATATTTTTTAAATTATAGATGTGGGCTTAAATACACTATTTCTATCTGTTCTAAATGAGAAAGCAGCACAAACTGAAAGCATGCATATGTGTTGCCTGCAAGAATTTCTAAATTTCAAATTTCAAAAAAAGTCAAAAACAATTCTGTTCCTAACCAGGGCTATGCAGCACTGTTAATTTTCTGGCTCTTGCATAGGTACAAATGAAGTCACAATATGACCTACCAATACTCTTTCCATTCATATGAATCTTCTTTAATCCTTTTGCTGAACATGAATTGTTCAGTAGAGATATATATTGTTATTGAATATGATTTAAATAACTACCCAGCACTTTCTGCGCAATTAATATTGCATACATTATGCCTGTAAGTACGTAATCTATACTTTCAACTCAGTTTGCCAAGTATAAATCCAGAGCTGGGTCCAACACAACAGGCTATAAAGTCCATCCAGTACCTTAAAGCAATGACATATTCACGAGTATTGCTCTTCAATTTATCAAGAAGGCATAATAGGTGCCTTGCCAACACTGGTTGCTACAGTAGGCCAGGCTGTCAGAAGCAATATATTGCACAGTCTCCAATAACATGTGTCTAGCTTCTATCTACTGGTTCTCTGTTTCTGTGATCTATCATGTATTCATCGTGATGTCTCCTTATTGGCTGTCACTGATATGACTCAAAGCAACCTTTGCATCCATGTTTATGAAATGGTGGAAGTAAACCAGGTTCAGAAGTCCTTCAAAGCTGAAGATTTAGATCCCATGGAACACCTTTTGACTGTCTTCCTGTGGGGCAACAGATATTAATTCAGATAGAGAATAATAGAAAATTAATTAAATATAAATTCTCTGAAGTGATGAGCATACAAAAAGGAATCTGTGTTGACTTTTCCCAATGCATCTTAATACCTGTCACGCATTTCTGGATGTATAATTTACTCATGTGTGTTTTAATTATCAGAAATAAAAATATGTTATGTTGCCCTCAGATATTAGAACTAATTAAAAATAAATCAGGAACCTTTTTTTTAGCTGGCAACTTTTAACTTGTGCTTCTAATAAGTACACAGACAAACAAGACTAAAGAAACAACCTGACACAACATGTCTTGTTATCATTAACAGAAAAAAATACCAAAAATTTAGACACACTTAAAAGAGACAAACTGAATGTGTAAAATATAGTTTCAATATAGTGAAGAGTACAAGCTAATCTAATAAATAGTTATTTGCATGGTTTAAATCTTCATCTCCAACAAAATCGTTAATGCACTAGTTTAGAAACTGAATTATTCAATAAAGCAAACTAGCTGGAAAGGTTTAACCAATAAAGTACACGGATACTAGGTTTACATAAGAAAACTCATTAAGAATGTTCATGATCTTAAGCAATTAATTAGAATGAACATGGTAGTTTGGGTATTTTTTTCTGAGGCTAATTAAATTTCAGAGCAAACTATCTAAGCAGATTTGGAAAGAAGATGTCAGGCATCCTCACAGATACAATTAGCCATACTCATCCTTGATGTAACTTCCCTGCAGTAAGCACAATCACACCATTGAGTAGATTGGTGTTATGCACACAGAGTTTTCCCTAAGAAAGAATTCATGACAATATTTTCTTCTCTGTTTTTTTGTTTTGGTTTTTTTTTCTTTTTTTTCCCTGGAAAATTTGCAGACAGTGAAAGTACAAGGGAATGACATCTCCCACAAGCTGCAGATTTCAAAAGTGAGAAAAAAGGATGAAGGCTTGTATGAGTGCAGGGTGACCGATGCCAACTATGGAGACCTTCAGGAATACAAGGCCCAGGCGTATCTCAAAGTCAATGCTAACAGCCACTCTCGGCGAATGCAAGCCTTTGAGGCATCCCCAATGTGGTTGCAAGACATGAAACCTCGTAAAAACATCTCAGCAGCTGTCCCAAGTAGCATCCACAATTCTGCCAATCAGCGTGTACGTGCCACCTCCAGCCCCGAAGCAGCAGCCAAAATCCCCAAACAAAGTCCACAATCAGGTATGGTAAAGCATTTTGAGCTTTAATTTGATTGCTTACCAGCATGTAAAAGGAGGCTAAATCAACAAGGTAACCAGGAATTGTGACTAGGAAGAGTATGGTGCTCATTTGTTCTCCTCCTTCTCTCTGGTTCTATTCTTCCTGTTATCTCTTTACTTCCTAAAAGCTGAAGAATAAGTTTCTGAGCAGAAGAAGCAAAAAACCTTAAACTTCTATACGTGGATTTTATCTCTACCAGTTTTACCCACCTAAGGCTAGCTCTCAAATCAAAGCGTAGTTTTCCCTGTAGTGTGTGTGGAGAAACAGGGGCATGTCAGTGAAGGACTCATCTCATTTTAAGATGTCTGTGCATGATAAATTAAATAAAACACTAATCCAGATGTTTTTCTTCCTAAGTTATTTTACACCAGTCACCTAACTTGTATCTTCAACATTTTTTAAAATTAATCTACTTTCACTGACAATCCTATTTTTATAAGGAACTTGACTTCTAAATCTAAGCAGACCTTAGAGACATCAGATAGTTTCTCTGTTGTGTAGGGTTTAGAAAGACCGTGGATGTATCAGAGAGTGTGTGTTTGTCATCTTCAAGTGCTTGATCATTGGCTTTGAATCAAGGATTAAAATGGCAGTGCCTCCATTGACTATCATGTAGAAATTAACATTCTATACATTTTGTTGGGGACTATTGTTCACCACTGCATACATAACCTATAATCAATATAAATTTTAGTTTTCTACATTGATACCATAAAATTCACAGTGATGCAAAAGTACATGAATATACAGGAGGTGCAGTTCTATATGATGGCAACATAGAAATGGACAAGATAAAAAACTGAGATGTTGTAAATTATTAAATATTCTCTGGAAAACAAACTGTCCAAGTTTAAGGGTTTTTGAGTTACTTCTATTGAAACTGAGGGCCAATGTAAGGCACAAAATCATAGCATACCTTAAAATATGTAATAGTAGCTAATTAACTGTGATGCATCGTTTTTCTGCTAGCATGTTGTTAAATCAAAAACTGTGAATACAACAAATTTCACAGCACACCTATTGTGAAATTACTTCAAAGTGACAGGCAAGAAAAGTTAGAAAGACTTTTTTATGAGGAAAATGCATTTAATTACAGATTGGAACAATATGATTTTTTATATAAAAATTCTTATTGCTGTTAAAAAAAGGTGATGCATATACTATCAATATTTTACCTCTGTATACACTTTTTAAAATTTTTGTAAGTTACATTCAGTCTTCTTTCCCTGAAATGGAGCCACTTTCCTTTTTAAGCTCTTCCAAAAATATCTAAACTCTTAGAAGAAAATAAATATTTCACTTGATTTGAAACCACAATTCTACCATGGCTTTCCTTTCAGATAAACGTATACACTTCATATTTTCTATTGGACGCATACACTTCAAAGCAGTAGACTTTTCCATAAAGGGAAAACTCTGCTTTCTATTCCATCTCATGTGAAATTAATTAAAATAGTCAGGGGTTTATGAAATATGTAGCAACAGACTATACTGCATTGCGGCCGAAGTGTGCACAAAACAGCTAATCAACTAAATAATTTTGGATATATAATTTACTTTATAATATTATGTCCTTAGTCCAAGCAATTTCTTGACAGATTACTGGACATTTCTTATTTGAGATCTAATAGGTTATTACATGGAAAGGTCTGTCAGAGGAAAAAAAAAATCTTTATATTTTTACTTGAGCAAAGATTAATGCAGATCAAGTACAGACAATCCTAAACAAAATAATTTAAAAATTGAACAGATAAAATATAATTTAGTTTATTAGTTCATTTTTTATGACAAAGCACAGACAAATGCTACATTCATCAGAGGTGTAGCTTATCTACTGAAGAAATAAAAGCATACCAGGCATTACTCATATGCTTAATTTTGATATAATGGTCACTTGCTACACAAATTATTTGTGATATTTTTGACATCAGATTTTAAACATCAGTTAAACTGTTGAAAACCAAGGTTTGCTTTCCTTTACTTGAGAATATCTTGGCCTGGCTCTTCCAGCTGTGGTGATATTTGGATTTTCATACCATTTTACAGTTGTTCTACAGTAATAGAAATACCCACAGGAGCACAAGGAAATGAGGAGTTTTATCTTTATCTAACTTGGAGGAGCAGCTGCAGTTGAGGGGGGGGATTTGTCAGTTATGAGACCTCAAATAAAGCAGAAATGAGGTTTCATAGATGTTAATAGTCTATCATTTTATGATACAGAATCAACACAACCTCCTCACTTTATCAGTCTTCTCCTCTTTAACATCATGTTAACCATATTTATGCATGCACAAGACTGCTGTGTGATTACGTTATATGTAAGCAATGTATTCATCCGGTCTAGAACTTTGAAACAAGTTTGAATACAAATGTATCATAATGAAGTACATATTTGTACTTGAAAGATGTACAGGTTGTGATGTTTGTTCATGTTGAGTAAAACATTGACTTCAGCACTACTGCTTGAAGAGTAATACTAACTCTAGGTATATAAAATATTCCCCAGTATAAAGTGTTGGTATGTAGTTATTGGCAAGCAATACATTTTACTGCCATGCTCACAGATTATTGTGCAATGCATTTACAACAATGGGAAACATGACACTGTGGAATTATTGTGAATTCTGTGTTCAGCTACTGCTGAAAAACTCAACTAGTAATATAAGAAAAATTTACTCTGATTATATGACTATTTTGTCCTAAAAATTATTTTTTAAAGATAACACTCTACTTGACTTCTTCTATCCTGAAATAGAGTGCAGAATTATGTTTATTTCTTAAAAATAGATATTTACTTTGTAGGTCTGTAAAAACATTTTACAGTCACTACCATTTTAAAACATCAGCACTTCCCAACTGAACAGTTATTTCTGCTATTCTCTTACTCTGTTGAAAAGTAAGAATATCAGTGATAACTGTCAGATATAGCCACAGCTGAAAAGTTGAAGTGCTACAAGGCCCATTCAGTATTTTGCAGTGCTCTGAAAAATATTATGTGAGTGTAAAAAAAATAAACATTTATTACTATAAGCATAATGGAGATTCAATACAGGAAGAAATAGCTAACAAGAACATCTCCCACAGAGTCTTCATAGAATATACTAAGAAGCAGTAAATAACTATCTCAAAGTCAAAAAAGTCAGGAAAGCAGAAGTTAAAGCCAACACAGCTTGACCCTTTCATTTCATAATTATGGGCTGCAGCAAATGAAGTAACCCATCACAGCTTAATAGGAATCTGAGTAATTTGACAGAGTAATCTGCATACATCCAAAAAATGTCCTATGCAGGTGGAGTGACAGACATATTTTTTCCTAACAATCTATCTTAGTCCAAAGGTAAAAGTACAGAGTTATGACAAAGCTTTGCAATTCTAAGGAAATTAAATGGAGTCCAAGAGCTAAAATGAATTCAGGTGAAAAGAAGCTAAATAATCTCCAAGCTGCAGCAAATGTCATTGTTTCATGGACACAAATCTAAACCAGCTCTACTGTCTGCATTCAAATCACTCAACATTTATAGCAACAAAACCAGCTGAAGAATTTTTTGTGCTGAGAATGAGTATATCCCCCAAGCTCTTCCTGTTCTGCCAATGCTCTGTTAAAGCACTCAAAGCCATTAGTTGCTTTTCTGACTCAAGAAGATCAGTCTCAGAGAATTACAAATGAAGAAGTAACAATTAGGTCAATTTTCTGCCTGCTTATATACAGACTCTGCACATTTCTAGCAACTTCTTGTTCTTTCATGAAGTAACAAATTTATCTATTAAGCGATCTACATGCCAAAACTTCCTGCAATGATGGCAGAGTTCCAATGAATTACTTGAAAAGTAACTCAAAGGAGAAGGTGGTACTTACCTAGGCAGAATGACCTGGATTCTTGGCATCTTAAATCACACTGAGAAGCTTATTGTCAGGCATGAATGCAAAAAAAAAGAGGATAATTTTTTTTCCTTCACTCTGTTCATCCTGATAAATTGAGGATATTATTTCCTTTTTCCATTTTTATCTAGAGAATCAAGGAAATGTTTGTCATCAGCCTGTTTTAAGCACTAATTTTATGTCCAGTTTGGAATCTTTTAGGATATAAACCAGTTTCCATGTGTGGGTTTTTTTATTCTTTTTAATTTATGTTCCATCTCCTTTCAAAGCAAAGGAACAAAATGTCTGCTCTAGCCTTCACCAATGTGACAGCCACCATCACTGCTTTCTTCTCTAAAAGAATCTTTGGTTTTCATAGTTACTGTTTTAGAAACTGAGTACCCATAAGTCTGGGAGGCACCAACCATTGCTGTGATTGTGGCATAGCAAAATGTCATGTCTCAGTTTTCTTTGGACTTCATGAAAGCAAAAATCCAATATGCTTTTGTCCTTCTTGTTCTGAACCTTTTTCAGCTGTTCTCAGAAATGCTTGCAAAAACATTATTCCAATTTACACCTGTATACGCTGCCACCTCTCTTTGTACTTGAAATATACACTTTGATTCCCTCTTCATGAAAAGATGCTGCTGTACTTCTTTTAGCTTCTCAAAATAATGGAATCAGTTCAAACCATGTTAGTTGATGTAGCCCTAATAACTAGTTAGCTCCTGACCTTGAAACTGTAAACATCTTTTGAGAAGTGCTAATGTTCTCTGAATGAATTAATTGACAAAGCAACACCTTTAGAGCAGCTAACCCTTCACCCTTTGTTTTTTTTAAGGCCAGAATTTCCAATGCAAAATCAACTCAATAATGCCTTATGTTTCCTTTATAAACCTCACATCTTAATTTCTTGTATGTGTACTTACTGATAGAACAAAATGCATACAAGTACCTAAAATCCTGTTCCTAGTGCTTAGTTCACCTAGACCCAGAAACAAACTCTTCTTGGTGTATCTGCAGTTCTAACTCTTGTCACAAGCACAAAATTATCAGCTTTTTGCAGCCATCCCTCATTGCCTTTGCCAATCACTGATACTAAACCGCTGTAAATTTCCACTTATTTCTATCCCTCTTATAAAAACACGGGTTTGGGAATTAATAAGAGAGAGCAATCACCATCCAGTACTTGTTCCTTTTCCTTGTTTTGCAAGTTTGAGCAGTTGTGCAATCCCACATGCCCATACCAGACTGAGTACTTGGGTATGCTTCATTACAAACATATTCTTTCTGAAATCAGAGATATTATTTTCAACCTTAGTTATGCCTATGTTTAAACACTAATAATGGGTCACAAGAGAAAATAATGGTTCTCTGAAATTTCTTGAGACAGTGTTTGGGATTTGTTGTTAAATATATGACAGCATCACTGTAACTCATATTTCTGTAAAAATGATGGTATTTGGATGCTACATTAGTTATTTTTTTCTTATGAAGCTGTTCATGAAGTGAGAACAGACACAGCTGAAACTAAATGTACAAAGTCTAAGAAAATAATTTTGCCCTTTACCCATCTGCATTGTAGTTTATATAATGCATATGTACTGAGATCTTTCCTATTTGTTTAGTAACATTACCAGTGTGTTTCACTGTCTGTCATTGCTACATATCCACCTAATCATATATCTTCCTTTCTTTTAGCTGCCTAAAATAAACTTTTCAGACTAACCTCATTTTTAGAACAAAATGCACATACAAAGATCTGGTAAGACATCACTCAAGAGGTCCCAGAGTAGCAGAATCACAGTAGTTCTGTTCTACATGGCAGATACAACTTTCTTTGGTAAATACTACTAAAAATAGTGCAGGTGGGCACACATTCAGTAAACAAAGAGAAGAAAATAAAGGAAGAAGAGGGAAAAAAAGGGTGGGGGAGAAGCTGTGTTGATTTGTTTGTCAGTTCACTCAAATTGCTTTTCATTGCTTCACAATCAGACAGATTGCACTGGGTCATCAGAGATTGCAGCATATGTGACAGGGCCTGCTCTTGAAATAACTGATGGGATTTCCTTGCTTCAGAACACAACCCATTTGTTACATGACAGATATACAGCAAAGCAGAGGATGTTTTCATTTTTTTCCAATGAGAAGCAGGAAGTTTCCCTTCTATGGTGTCCTACTTCATTATGAAAATTCCTTGCATCACATAAAATGGAAAAGAATGGATGCAATTATCTGCTGGCTGGAATGGATACAACTCTGCTGAAGTCTAAAGGATGTCATTCATCTAAAATAGCAAAAACTTTGGCTAAAGGATGAGGATGAAGATGAATTCTCCTCTACTCATAATGTGAGAGTGAATTACAAGAAGAATTGAAGCTTTGTTCTCCTTGTACCACCTGATAAAGTTTAGCACAGTAAAGGTTTCTGGGAACTGAATCAAGGGAAGAACAGCACCTGAAATCTGCTCTTTTCAGCTCGCAGATTCAGGGGGAGAGGGCATTCTTGATGGTGGGTTTTGTTTCTTCAGTATTTTCTGTGTGTTTTTTCTTCACCTTTGATCAACTTTTTCTAGTCTTTCTCTTTGAAACCTTGGCCTAGACTAGCTAGAAAGCTCAACAGTATCAGTATCTTCTTATTCTCTAGAGAGAGATTTTGTATTTTATTCAATCATTTAAAAGCTTCAAAGATATTCCAGAGATTGTTACTGTATTTATGCTAGAGTAGTAATCAATTCTTCTTTGTTGATGATAAAACTGGATTGTATTTGAAGAGAAGCTAGTGATCTTGCTGCCTCCCTTGAGAAGATACTCCAAACTCCAATTTACTCTATCATAAGGAAATTGCCACTGTACTTTTTGGCAGTGCAAATTGTTATCTTGTCTGTGTGTGGGTGTTCTAGTCAGATCCATCTCACTGAAGTTTGATCCCCCACCTACTCACTAATGCTACTATCTTGGAAAAAAGCTGCCTAATTTTCTGTGAATAAAAATGTGAAAGTTATTTGCACAGCCCTATTTACAGTGCTTCAAACATTCAATCTGTGTGTTCATCAACCAACAAATATACAAAGAAAAAAATCTGGATGCTACTTCTGCTGACATTCCTATTTTTACTGCTGCTATTACTTTTTCTGCTGTTGTTTCCTGTGACACTGACTGAGGATTTTGGCCACCAAATCACAGCCACAGGGCAATAAGGATTATAAAAATGACTTCAACAAGGCTACAGAAGATGGTGTATCCATCTCCAGTTCCTTCTGTGCCACTGAAAGAAAAAGTTGAAAAGACAAGATGTTTTGTCAAGGAGCAGCACTAAATCAATCATGAAGCCAAGAACTAGCAGTAGATCCCACAGGGAGCTATACATTCAGAGGGTGCATGGCCCTTTAGTAGAATTATAATGTTAGATAATATGACTACACAGGTTTGTGCCTGTCTGAAGTGCTGACAAAATAACAGATCAATTACTTATTTTGTACCTTTCTGAATTATCACCACACATTCAATATTTACCATTCAGTGACCATCTTTTACCTGAAGAGTCTTTGAATATTGATAAATGATATTTCATGGTTGTGATTGATCCCACATCTCAGATGTATTTGGCCAAATACTTTGAGCTTCATTCTCACAGTCCACGATTTTCAAACTAGTTTATTGTTGTTGTAGGGGTGAATTTTAAATAATTTTATTTTGCTCTTTTTTTTTTTTTTTGTTTTGTTTTTTTTCTATTTGCAAAACAGAAATACCAAGGGTGAAAACTTTGGATTGTGAACACTGATTTAGCTCTAGCAGTTTAAAGTGTTGCCAAAATATTTGTCTGTCTCCAATCAGAAGTTATTGCCCCAAATCTGGATGATAGGAGGAAATAGGTGTCTACTGCTCAGCTTTCCTAGTTCACAGTGTCAAGCCTCTATATTGCCATAGAGGCATCAATGACAGCTGATAAACTAAAACAGGGCTCTTAAACTGAGATAGGTGAAGAGATGGCATGAGGTTTGCTAGTATCACTTTTTCTATTGGGGATTTAATTTCCATAAGAGGGGGAGGCAGAGAGAAGGAGGCACTATCATCTTAAACTGCTCCAGCTAAACCCATTAAAAATTCGTGAGTCATAGCTCTTAGACAGAGGCACCTTCTGTTAGTCATTGTTCTAATCTCTGTAACAACTGCATTATTCACCAGGCAAACAAAGGATCAGAGGAATGGTCCCTGCCTCTAAACACTTGCTATCTAGGAATCAGATAGAGGAAAACACACTCATCCAGTGAAAACATAGCTGAATGTAATGAAAATAGCTCCTATATAAATGATATAAACAGAAGGAGACCAGGGTGACTGTATGTCAAACATAAGCCTAAGTGTTAGGTATGAAAAACGAGAAAAGGGGAACTGCATGTCACATATTGAAATATTGAAAAAAAAAATCAGAAATTTTATTCTGTCTGTGTTATAATACCTTCTTTGCATATGTTTTTCATGGCAGTGCTGTTGAAGATGATAGTGTAATATTAAGTATCACCCACTTAAAGTTTCTTTCCAATAGATGAGAAAATTAATGAGTTACAAAAAGCAAAGGGGCAAAAGAACAAGTGCAATTCTCTTTTTCTTCAAATAAAAGTCCTGTTGTAACTTTATGCTATCTTTTAAGAATGGCTCAATTTACTGTTGAATTAAATGTGGTGTATATCAAATATACACAAATTTATATACACAAAAATGCTGAGCAGTTTGTGTTGGAGGCATGTTTAGCTACAACAGCACAAGCTGGCTACTAAAAAAATGAGTCAATTCAAGCATTTTTGTTAACAGCCTAAATTCCACCTTCATTCAGTAGAGGGCATAAAAATATGAAAGTGTAGTAATGATATAAAAGTATGAGGATGAGTTACCGCAGAACAGTCAGAAAAAACTGCATTTGCTTTAGAATCAGCCATTTCGTACAGATAAATACAAATGCACTTGGTTATATATTTTCTGTCACACTTAAGAAAACGTCTAAGATATTTTTTATCCATGGCTTTGAGAGATAGGATGAAAGAGAAGAATGAGAGGCAAAAGTGCCTAGTGCTGATAAGAGCAGTCAAAAAAACCACTGCCAGTTGTTCTGAAACAATAACAATTTTCAATTGCATTTGGTTAGGCATGCGACCCTCCCCTTCAGCTTTGAACTAGTGCAATAGGCATTGTTTGCTTGACTGCTTCTCACACATGTCTTATTTAAATAGCTAACACTGATATTTCACAGACTATATGCAAACATCTCTTTCAGCAATGCTTTGCCCAAAAAGTGCTCTCTCACTGAAATAGAAACAGCTGAAGTCAATGCTTTACTTACACATGTGAAAAGATTTCAAAACTTTGCAGGTCCAAACACCAGCTAAAGAAAGGAAGAGAAATAGAATGTCTGCTAAAAATGGCTAATGTTTGGACATTTGTGACTGTAGGAAGATTGTCATTCTCCTGAGAAAGTCAAGGAAGGTGGAGAAATTTGCTAAGTCAAGTACACTATCCATTTCATTTTTCTGAAAAGCTGTGTTCAAACTCAGCAGTCACTTTTGGCTATTTTCATCAGAAAAGTACAAACATCTATAAATGTTGATGAACTGCCCATTTTAATTATATGTTTAAGGATCTTACACCTCCCTCCTGTCTGTCTGTTCAAGGCAAAAGGATGACAGGGTCGAAAGATTTTGGTGGTCTCATTTTCATCTTTGAGAAAGACATTAGAGATTCTCTTAGCTTCTTCATAGTGCATGATGGCCCAATTAGGAAGCCTGGGTCTACTCATGAGGCTTAAAAAGGAGATAGGAACAAGAGCACTTTTTTAGGAATTAAACAGGGAATGATGACTCTCAGATATGTTCTAGTAGAAAGACAAAAGATGACAAGAATTAAATATTTCTCTAGGTAGATGTTAATGTCAGGAATGATGTAGAAAGTAATCCAAATGTAAAATTCAATTTTTTTTCACACCGGTATACCCTTAATTCTACTTCTGTCCATCTTGGCATTGCAAAAATGAAGAAGTCATTCAAAGTCCCACTCCTCTTCTCCTTTCATTGTGCTATCAGTTGTCCTTTTATAGTTTTGCTATTGCTTGTTCTGGACCGCTGCCTGAAGCAAAGTATAATTTTTTCTACATGGTACCATATTTGAAGTCTCCTCTAGTTTTTTCTCTTCCAAGTATTTCCATCTCTAGTTTGCATAGAACACGACCTGAGGTGTAGCTGGCAGCAAGGTAAAGGGTGTGAACTGCCTTAGCCCACAAAGGTCTCCAGAAGTTATTGTGGCGCAGATTTATGGAAGAACTCTCTCCTCTGTTTCGGGCTGGAAAGTTGTAACTTCTTTCTGCCCCATTACAAGACTGAACACCTCTGGGTGCCTTATCTAGTAAAAGCTAAGGATAAAGCATCCATCTAGAATCCCATTTCTCTTTCTCCTCTTCTGGGCATCACTAACAGAAAAGGAGTAGATATCAGATAAACAGAGCTACATGCTGAATGCAAAGTCTAAGTAGACTTCAGGGAAATTCAATATGTAACCCGTTCTAAATTTCTTCTGGTGTGTGAGACAAATTCATTTGCCCTCTGCAGTATGTGATGAGCAAATCACGTTATTTTAAGCTGATTACTGTACAACCAATGGAGAAAGATGGAGTAAAAGTGTAAAGAAAGGGGTCTCCATTGAATATGAATGATACTTACTGCTCGTCTTCATTCAGTCATTCAATTCCCCAAAATTAAACACAGATGACTGAGCCCTAAAACACAGTTGAGAAGTCATTCCCCCAAAGAAGGAAAGGGAGTTTTACATTTGTGGATTAGAAAATTTCTTCCTGAGTGTTGGTATATTTATCCCATCTCTACAGAGGAGATATACACAATTGCAATTTATGCAATTCAGAGGAATACAAATGATAGAATTGGTAGGCCAGAGGGGAAGAATCTATTTATTGAAAACCTGTGTGAGACATATTCAAATAAAACTTCAAATAAAATCAGTCATATTTGGTTTTACCTGTCTTTATGGAAATAAAACTGTACATATCCTCCAAGTAATCTTATGGTTCATTTATGTCCCCAGTAAATTAAGGCAGGTATCACATGAACTTTTACTTACTTTTCCTGGAAATAATCCAAAATTATCATTTTGTCTGGGTTCAGCTGGCTTCAATTTCAAATCTAACAGTAAAAAGCAAAGCTAAATGTTGCAAAGCCAGACATTTAAAGATGGAAAACCTCAGCACAAATTCCTGAAAAATGAAGCTTCCAATGTTTCAACAGCTCTGTAATTTCAGTTATCAGTAGAACAACAATATTACCTCATACCCAGCACAATCCAAATATATGTCTCTGAAATATATGTGTCGATATTTTGGCTTAATGTAATCTTTACAGAGAATCTGAGATGAACTTTTGTGTGACTGGCTGTATTTCTTCTGTACTGATCTGCACAAAGCCAGGACTTTACTAAGGCACTACTGTTAGTAATGTTGTGATCAGTGGGTTACTACTTAAAGGAAACTCTGGCATACCCTAACTGATAGTACTAGTACTATATGCTTAGTAAAGTACTAAAGAAATGCTGTTGAATTTTCAGATTCCTTCTGTTATTTGTAGGAGAATACACTGTGCATTGTACACACAACTGTAAAGGGACAATTTTCAGAGGCTCTGACAGCTATTGAGGCTCAGAATTCTGAATGCTATTACATCCCAGAGAAATCCTAAACCTTACAATGCACAAGGAATACCAGACTTGCTAAACTTCAATTCTGGCAGATGCAAACTGTTTGAGACCCAGGGTCGTTTACCATGTAAGGTATTCTTACAAATAGAAAATGCTAAAATTGTAGTTCCTGAGGTAGCTGCTTTGTTCACAATTCAGTCTTTCATCCAGTTGTGAAAATAAATGGGCAAAATATTCTACCATCCCTGCTTGCATCCCCAAATCCCATGTATTATACACAAATTTTGTCTGATCAATATCTTAGTGAAGGCAAGGGATCATGTCTGTTTGCATTCAGGCATGGAATGAGTAACTACCTTTTTGATCAGCTGCATTTTGCTAAGAATTTATAACTTCTGGTGGCTTTTTTTATAATTAGATGCTCTAAAAATAATTTCATTAACACAGGAATGTTGATATTTTGCTCTGGGGTTCATACACCATCTCCCTCGAAATACAAGCATTTGTGACAGAGACTTTTTTTTATTTTAAACACTAGGGTCACAATCATTTATCACTATTTATTTTTCTTTGTGTTCTTAAAATGTAAGTCAATAATAAATTCGAATAAAACACATTTTCAAACACTTTAATGTCATGAACTAATCTTTCATGCTGTTGCACAAAAACTCATCATCACATGCCTTTGGCAGTATAACATTTGTTTACAGGAGAAAGCTAAGTATTTCAGGGACATTTGCCCTTTTGGATATATGTTAGGAGCAGGAAATAAAAGACAACTAATTGGGATTTACATATCACAAGAAGAATTTACCTGGATCCTCATGGCTGACAGGTGAAACTGTGAAAGTGAGAAGAATGTCTGACCCACACATCAAGCGGAGTTTAACTAATAATGTAGAAATAATACAC
The DNA here is from genome assembly GCA_024362935.1 of Setophaga petechia. Lineage (NCBI taxonomy): Eukaryota > Metazoa > Chordata > Aves > Passeriformes > Parulidae > Setophaga > Setophaga petechia. The sequence continues at coordinate 23,568,901 of JANCRA010000008.1, forward strand.
GCATACATTACATGACAGTTCTTCTGAGTGAATGTCTTTGAGGATTACATAATTGCAGTTCAGCTTTACCCAGTGTTGTTGACCTGCAATAAAATTTTCTTTTAGCTCTCATTATGTTAATTTAAAAATAATGCTAGAAATGGTGGGATAATGAGTAATGAGTGTATCGAATCCACAGTCAGATAGACAGCTTTTAACTTACATTAACATGCTCACAGTTCAGGTGATACTATTCAAGTCCTAGTCAGAATGGTAGACTAAAAACACACCTGCATGGAAGCCTGAATTTGGATACAGTGCAATTGAGCCTCTGATTTAATCATGCTATGACCTCCAGATTCTAAGTCAAAATGGAAATTTATGAATATTTTTGTCACTTTTTTTTCAAGATGAAAGACAAAATAATGAATTATGAGCAAAAATGGCAGAACAGGAAGAGGAAAAATATATGAAAAAGCTGCTTTCAGGTTTGCTATGTTCTTGTTCTACTTTTGCAGCTTTGACTCTTGCAAAATCTAAGCAAATACTTAGGTTCATGAAAGAAAAAATACAATTCTTCTTCTCTGGAAAAGAAAAATGAAAACTGAATATTTTACTTAAATTTTATTTCATAAAGCATCACTGAAAAGGTGAGAACACACCTAATAGCCACATATGTCACTGTATATTTCAAGTCAATTTTGTGTGGGCTGATGTATGACCAAAAATTTATCTGGATTAAACAGCATTTTAGAAACTATTAAATCAGATTAAGATCTAATAACCTGTTCCAAAACCTTGCAGAAGATCCTGTCTGTTACAGTTTTTTTCCAATAATCCTAATAGCCCCTTTTTCACATAGAAACTGAATTTTTTAGTTGTTATTTCCCCTATTTTTTCCAATATGTTTAGAACTGGTTTAGCTTGCACCTACTGCATGAACTCTAGCCTAAATCCCCTGCAAAACAAACAAACTTGCTGTTTAGAGAAGAAAATTGATGCAGAACATGTGAAATTAATTGGAGGGATGTCATGATTTATTCAGAAACTGAACTTTTTAAATAAAAAGTTTATGTGTGTGCATTATATATTACCCCCTAATTTGGGGTTCCAAACATTGTTTTATTGAAAAAAGAAAAATGAAAACAAAAATCAGAGAATATTTATTCTGCAGATATGGAGCAGCTTTTCTCATGGTGACATATTTTAAGTTAAACCTATTTCACGTTATACTTTTTCTTTTCTGCACAGCTTTAAAATTCTCAAATTGTAACATCATTAATTGATACAAAAACTCTTTTAAAATATATTAATGAGATTCTTCCAGGTTTCATTGTATGTATTTTGTGCAGACAAAATGTATCTCACAAGACCACTTTAGAGTGGTTGTATTGAGACGTATTTCCTTAATTCAAAAAAAAAATTAAATGGAATAAAACAAGTAAAAATAATTCAATACCTCAGAAAATAATCTAACACTAACAAAGATTCTAACTCAGTTTTGCTAACCTTGTTAGGGAAAGAAAAGCCTTCATAAAGATCTGTCAACTGCCAGCTTTTGCAGAGAGATTGAACAAAGTCATACTGCAGTAAAACCAAAACCAGAAATTGAACTCTTGGGTTCAGGATCATTAATACTGTCTGTGTGAGAACAACACACAGCAAAAAGTTCCAGCAAATTTGCTTGTGCATCTGCCTGTTTGTAATACAGAAGAAGTGTCCTGAGAAGCACAGCAAACTACGGTAGTGTACTACGAGGAAGGTTATCGGACGGGCAAGAGAACAGTAGGGCTTCCCAGTCACATCTTGTTTCAGTAGAAACTAAGCTCAAAGTTGCCTTGGGCTTCTCTTAGAAAAATGTTATTAATGTCTTTGAGACAAGTTTTCATTTAAAAGCTAAAATTTGTTTAACAATTCAGTTCACACATGTATAATCAAAATATCACTATTGCTTAGATATTCTTGTGTATGTGACAGAGGACTAGGGGTGTTTTATGGAAACAGCTATATATGTAACATCTCATACCACATATTTAGCAAAGCAAGCAGTGTTTATCTAAAATATGTGATTTAGTTTAATCCCCATTTCAAAAAGGAAAAAATTACTAAAGACAGGAACAGAAAGGCTTCTTGCATCACTTATAGTTAGCAGATACATAGAACAGTGTTACATCTGAAAACTTAAAAAAATCGAGCACTTGTCTGGATTTCTTTTTGTTTTCATTGTGTATATTCTTTATGGTAAGATAAATGTACTTTTGGGGGCTGCAGTGAAATCCACAATTTAGTTTAATATTAAGTTCTTTACAAAAATATCTTATACATGATTAATAGATTAAAAAAAAAACCCAACAGTGTATTACAAGTCCATCATTCATTATGGATTGCTTATAACACTATTGTTACCCTGTTATAGGACTCATGCCTGTAACCATCAATAATATTTATCCTTTTCAAATACATGACACAGATATAAATCTATTAATCATGCATCAACCTGTTATAAGCTGAAGTTCTACTTACAGTGCTACCAAATTACATTTATAATTTTGGCCTCAAGTAATCAGTTTCAAATTCTGAATGTAATTCCAAGTGATACAGGGAGTTATCAAGCACTGAGACTTGGCATGTAAGACAACTACATACTCATGCCCTTGGTGTGTGAACATTTCGGTTTAATCAATCTAGCCTGAATGGTTTCATTCTGTTAGCATGATAAAGTCGTGGGTTTAGAAATAATTATACAGACCATTATTTTCATAGCTTTTTAAAAAGAAAATAAAGTCTGGGATAATATAATTTCTCAAAAAATATATAGTTCAAACCTTTTTACAGTCTGTTTCCCCCTTGTAAGTAGCGCAGCCATTTGCCTGTATCTCCCCTGGTTATAAGAAAACACTCTTTAGCCACTGGATAACTTGTTGTTAGCAGTCAATGATGTGATGCTGGAAATGGTTTTGTAAAGAACACTCTGAAGTGGAAGGTGTTTGGTTTTGTTCCTCTTGGTTTGTGGTTTCATTGGGTAATATTGTTTAAAAAGACAAGGAAAAAAAAAAGAAGCAAATCAAAACAAACAAAAAACCCCTCCCTGGGACTGAAATACTTTGTATGTTGTTGTTTGCAGTGCATGCCAAGACATTCATGGGCACCAGAGCCAACCTGGCGAGCTAATTAAATAAATAAATGTATATGTTTAAAACAGCCTTATAAGGAGCATTGGAAATCTGCAAGATGAGCGAATATCTTATAACTTCTTCCGCAGGTGCGAGGATAGCTACAAGCCATGGACTTTCTGTCCTGCTTCTTGTTTGTGGCTTTGTGAAGGGTGCTTTGCTTTAATCTAAAAGTGCTGACTTTTTCCAATATCACTTTCTCTTCTTAAAGCAAAGAGCAAATCGCCTGTAAAATCCACGGAGCGGACAGCAAAGTTGACCCTAACCTCCAACCACCACTCTGCACCCAATGTACTCTAAATCTCTACACAAGGAGCACCTTCTTCAGGAAGTACAAACAAAATTACTAAATAAATAAAATAAAATAAAATAAATAGTATAAAAAAGAAGAGGATACCACATGTTTTCTTGATATATCTTATTTTCTTTGGCTCATCACTGATATTTTATTTGAAGAGAACTGGTGTGATGTAATCAAACGTTTTGTAACAGCAAGACCTAGTTTCCTTTTCTTTTGGCAAGGAGAAGCCTCATCCTTGACTTCTCAGGGGTTGGCCTGCGAGTCCTCAGTTTTACAGAATTAACCATGGATGACATTTGGTTTCCTACGTTGACAGAACTGTTCCAGCCTGGAAGCAAAAAGAGGCCAAATAATGAGACAAACTATAGTGATTGAACATAAATAGAATACACACACAAACTTTATCAAAAAGTCTTTTTTTTTCTTTTTTTTTTTTTTTTGCATGAGGAATAGGAATATTCTACTAAGCAGCTCAGCGGACTAGGGGATGTTGTTTCTGAAAAACATATAAGGATATTTTTCTTTTGAGATTTTTTTCTTTTTTCTTTCCAATATATTATTCGTTTCCCCATTTGAGGTTTTTTCCCTGTGGTTCTGTTTGTTTCTCGTTCAGTGATGGCAAGTACCAACTTAGGCCAACCCCTGATGACTATGTGGAGGTTTATATATATACATCCCTTTTTTTGTGTGTGTGCGTTCTATATTTCAGTGTGTTTTCTCTGATTTTGCGACTCCTGTATATGCAAAACCAACTTAAATTCTGTAAATTGCTTACAGTCTGTGTGATATAACTTCAGAGTAGACATACTTTGGTCCTCATGCAAGCCAGTTTTTAATATTAACTATATGTCGTGCCACCAAGAAACATCTTTATTTCCTCTTTTGACAAAACATCATTTTTAGTTTTTAATTCAGTAATGTGTGGATTTTGTAATGCATATCTTCACTTTGACTGGTTTGACTCCCTTCAACCCTCTGTTTACTCTGTAAATGCACATTAAAATTTGTTATGGTCTCTAGAAAATGAATTATTTTAGTTTGTATGTTGTGTTGGAGTTCAGATGCTGAAAGCTCTTTGAACTTGTGATGTTTATAGAAGATGAAGTGATTCATTCACTAGAGACTGTAAAATGCAGGTTTGCAGTCAAATACTGCACATAAAGGAAGGTTAGAAACAGAAAACAGAGAAACCAGAACATGTCTTTAAGGATGTTGCTTTGGTAAAGAGTTTTAGGAAAGTGAATTTCTTACACTGATAAAATACATTTGCATCACAGCTCCTTCTACATGGCCAAAGAAGTGTCTTTCTTTGCTTTTTCTGAAAGTGGATTGTCATTACTCATTGATATTCTTAATTAAAATACTTTTTGTCTGTGAACTGAATGTGAGAATTTTGCTGTTGAATGATGTAATATGTGTTACATGAATTACATTCATTAATGCAGGAAGCAAAAATTGCTACCATTTGCAGCTGCAATCAGGAAGGTTTTTTGCTTTTTCCCGTCTTTCCACTGATGCTGAAAATTCACACCCTTTCATTTATCAGCACAGACAATCACATACACCACATGCTTATTATGATCTATTTATAGCAGCATTAAGGAGCTGCAGTGTGGTCAGCTGTGTGATTTCTCCTCACTTTGTAAGTATTGCCGAAGAAATTTTAAAAGTATGTTTATAATCTCACCAGTCTGTGGTCCACAGGCCTAACATTTTTTTTCAAAATGCGCGTAAGTCCGATTTCTTCCCCCATTACTTTCGAAGGATAAAGAACAAATAAAGGCATAGAATCAACATTTTGTTAACCCAATGCTTCGAAACAGGATAACATATTTGCTCAGATCTAATTTTCCATAAATTCTGTAGTATAAGCTGGACTGGGAGTAGTCAGTCTTCAGTTTTAGACAAGACTTAGCAGTAATAAAGAGAGCAGAAGTTTTACTCCATAGTTATAAGAGCTTATTAGGCTACTGACAAAGAAATTAAAAACTATCCTCATTAAAATGTTCCAAATTAAAGTCAATATTGTGGACCAGAGAGGACACAAAGAGGAAAGAAAAAGTCAAGGGTCAGAGCTTTTTAAAGTCTCACTTTCTGAACACACCTGTGGAACCAAACTTTGAGGGTTCTGGAGAGAAATCTCCATTTTATTTCTGAAATGGATATCTATGACTGGATTGTGTGAGAATCTCTTGCTTGGAGCTTGGAAACTTCAGTTTCCATTGGTCTTAACTGGAACCAAATGCTTAATGTCACATTACTGTATTGCTTACTGTATCCATATATCTTGTATGAATATTCCATGTATGCACATAGAGACTACCCATCATGGCATATGGAATTTGACAGCACAGTTTAGCCTCACGTTGCTTAAGTTGTTACTATGTTAAACTGATACTGTGTTTTGCTTTATGCTGTTAGCTGCTTGGATATAAATCACCATGTACTAGGAATTCAGATTAAAGAACGAGCTGAAATTAAAAGCAGATTTCTAGATCACTTGGTCTAGTGTGATGCAAGCCCAAAGACAATGCCATGTTGGGATCTGCTATTGTACTCTGTCAGCAAAAAAAAAAAAATGGACAAAAGAAATCTGTACGACTTCTGAAAAGCCTTTACAATTTCCATGAGATGCTAATAGGACACAGAAATTGTCCTCCTTTCCCTCTTGAAACAACATACCCAAATTCTTTAGATTAGGCTTATTGAGCCCTTCTGATCTAGAGCAGACCTGAAGCAGATCTAGAGTACGGCTTTAGTTTCGACCAATCTGTGTGGATGCAGTAGCAACAGGAACAAGTGTTACATTTTTACATTTTAAACTGTGTCTTAACATTTATTCTTCAAATTAAGAATCCACCTGGATCTCCTAGAATTTCTCAAAATGGAAGTTAAGATACAGTAGACACCCTTTTTTCTAAGAATTCTGTTATGAATAATATTTGGCATAGGAATGAAACTACTACTGTTTTCTGCCAGGTACTGTTCTTGTTTGGACTTAACACAAATAGATTTTTAAAAAGGAGCTTAATTAAATCCTGAACACCTCCTTGTTGAGTGGGATGTCTAGAAAGGCAATTTGTATCTAGCAGTCATAACATCTCTCAAGTCAATGTCCTTATCCCTTTTACAAAATGAGCCCAGTTTCGAGGTGGTCTTTTACATGACTCATGCTTCTCAATTTGTGTCCCCAAAAGCCTCGTTGCATATGGTGACATTCTTCAGGTCTTTCCAACAGATTTTGCTTTTCATAGAAGAATAAACATGGGTGAGTATGAAACCCTTTTGTATTCAAGTTTTATGCCACCTACACTCATACACTTTGAGATCTGATGTATCATCAGGCTGAAAGAAACATGTTCTAGCCCCAGGAGATGTCAGTGACAGCCTTTGTATTACATGGAAAAAGGATCCATGGCATTTTGGTACTGCTACCAGGGATTAGTACTGCAACAGAGCTTGTCTCAAAAATTCTCCTTTCCAATAGTTACTAAATATTCTTTTAAGCTCTGGAACCTCATGCATAGAAGTTGCTGCATAAAATATTTGAATGTATCTTTCTTAATTGCATTTTTTAAACTTTGCGAAGAAATTTGTGGAGCATGAGAAGGCTCAGATCATAGATTTAAAAAATCTTGGCAGATTAATTTAAGATTGAAGTTCCTCAGAACTTCTGTTAAGAAAGGTACTAGCATATTTGAAAGGTAAACACAGAATCTATCAAAAGTCACTGTTATTTCTTTTTCATTCTCAATATTAAACATTTACATTTCAGCACTACCTGGAGGCAAAGATCAGAAGTAGGTATAAACATGAGACACCATGGCAAAAACAATAGGACTCTTTGGAAGTTCATACTTTCTCATCTAATTCAGTGCTATTGTGATTCAAGACCAGAACATATGCTAAAACCAGTTTTTTCCACATTCATTCTTAAAAGTACTTTCTCTTCGTTCAAATAAAGTGAGGAAACAGTGGCTAGTGAAAGAAATCTTAATGCTTTCCTGGTATTTTTTAACTTCTAATGGTCTTGCATGATGTCATCATTTAAATCCTTATTTTAAAAAATCCAACAAAATCCCCCTCCCTCCAAAAAATCAAAACTGAAACAGCTAAGAATCTTAAATTCCTTAAAAAAAAAAAAAAAATTCAAACCTTTATCACTTGCAGGGTATTGGAACATTTTTCCATGACATTACTACTGGTAAATGTCAAACATTGTTTATAGAGCTAAAAACATTAGGAACCAAGATTAGGATCATCATACTTTGTAATATAAATTTGTAAAGGTTAATCTTACATGATTAGCTCAGCTAAACAATGCTAAGCACACAGTAAATTGATTAATGCAACTCGCTATAAATGCCTTCAGTCTTTTGTTCTGAACTTCCTAAATATTGATTTATTTCATTTCACAGTCATAAAGTTTGCACATACATTGACATAGCTGAAAGATTATACATAGTTATTCTACTGCTATTCATGCAAAGAAATGTAAGAAGAAAGTTAAATTTGTCTGTAACAATGAATTACAATCAACTGGAGAAGATACTTGCAAAGAAACAAATGTGTGCTTTCTTGAGAGTCAAGTTTAATTGCAATTCATTACTTAAATTCTCCTTTTTGTGCTATTTTTTTTTTTTGCCAACATTTCAATCAACTTCTAAAACAATACTGTATATCTTGTTACTCCTTACATGGTGAAAGGACAAAATAATGTCACCTTTGTTATGAAAAATCTAGGGGGAAAAAACAAATTTTTGCATTCAACAGCATTTTAAACTCTCACTGTTTATAGTGTCCTATCACCTCAAAATATCTTGAGATATATTAATATATATATAGAGAGAGAGAAAGAGAGATATATATAGATATAGATATATATAATTTGATTTCCAACTCTATCATGCTGATAATAGAGATGGCCTTCAGATGGGAGCAAATGAATTTTTCGATTACTGAAATGCTCCTTTACATTGATATTTCAGCACAGAAAGAGGTCTTATGTGTATGTGAGACTATTTACTGGGTGACAGCACATAAGGAAGCCAAAACATACATAATAGACTATTAATTCCTTTCTTGTTTTTATATGCCATGAACTTGAAAACAAGAGAGAAGATTGCTTCTGAAAACTAGCTGCTTAAAATAAACTATGTCATTCAAATCTTTGAATAAACAAATTCCTTATTAAAATGACTGTATAACTATAACCTTTTAAACTATATGGGGCTTAGATTTTTAAGAAAAGTTATATATATTATATATAATATCTTTGTACATAAAATTGGGAAGAAAGGCGATAATAACTTTTTTTGCTACTTCTGATAGAAAATTATGTTTATTGCTGCTGATGGTCTTCAATATGAAATGATTTAAAAGACCCTTTAAATTACTGATAACCATACTTTGACAAAAAAAGGATTCCAATTTTTCTGATCATTTACAATACACTTTAGTTTCTGCATATTAACCAGCACTTGTTCAGGTTTAAAATGTTGTTTTTTCATCCTAATAGAAAAGAAGTAATCCATATTTTATTAAAAATAAATGTCAACATGTTTATGAAACCACCTTAATGTCTTTTTCTTTGGTGATTCATGCACAAGATATGTTTTTTTCATATATTTAATCTGCTCAGTGGGGCTAAGGATAAAAAAAAGACAGAAGAAAGTTGTTCCTAGTTGTTCCACCTCCTAATTGAAATGCTGTGCAAGAGGGAAAACCGAGGTGTGACTCTTTCTGTTTCCCTACAACAGCCAACAACAAAGGACCTTCACAGGGTCTAACAAAGCAAATCACTGCTATAAAAAATAACAGTTGTAGTTCACCCTTTAACAATGTGAAAAACAATCAAATTGAGTGCGATTTCTTCAGAAAAATGCAAAGCATTTTCTTCCAAAATTATTACTATCCCCACTGATATGAAAAAAGGTCTTGCAGTTAGGGCTTTGAATAGGCAAAGTATTTGTCCACCTCTTGCAACTGCATAATGGCAACCCCAGAGAGACTCAGTTGTCTCCCTTTCACCATCCCTGTCCTACATACGATTATTAATCATGAGGACACTCAGAAGTTGTATATGTATTGCAGAATAATAACTTTCTGTACTTACCTCCTTTTTTAAACTATTTTTAACAGAAAAATCTTTTTGTCTCAGTTAACTTTATGTTAAAAAGCAAGGCAATGTTTATATAATTCATAAGCATTGTAGATAGTTTGTTGGAGTTTTACTGCTGAATAGTTCCCAGCATTCAAGATAATAGAACAGGTTTGAAAAGTCTCCCAGTAGTATTCTAAAGCTGTTTATGTGTCAGAACTACCTACTTTAATGGAAAAAAAAAACAAACCTAAACTGAAAAAAACCCTCAAAAATCACAAACAAAACCTTCTTCAGTTTAAGTTCCTTCTAATTAGGAATGAAAATGCTGAGGAAAGGAGGTAACCAGAAAAGCTTTTGGGGCGATTCTGGTGATAGTGATCTGAAGTTAACGTTTAACGTTTCCAATATACTTCCTGGACTTAGCAAGGGAGTAAATTTTGAAAGAACTTATGATGCCTGTGCAGCAGCAGAAATAATGAATACAATGCTGTTGTCATTCTTGTGTGAACCACAGGACCTTCTGAGTTTACATATGAACACGGGGCACAAGGGCAGAATACCTGGCCTTGTCTGGATTCTAGAAATCTTAATGCCTGAAGCTGCTAGATACAGGCTACTGCCACCTCTGGACAGAATTTGTGTAACTAGAAAATCTGTTTCCTTACGAAAGCTCCCTTTAGTAAGTTTCCTTACTAAAGTCTCATAGGACAAATAAAATATAGCATATTGGAAAATAATGAATATTGAACAGAATTCTTCATGAGTCTCTCTTACTCTCTGTGTTTGTGATTGACACTTCTAATTTAGAAGTCCAACAAAACTGATCTCCTCAACAATAACCTCCACACATGGACTTGGAGAATACTATTTAAACTGAAGTTTATATCCCAACTTTATTTCTTTCAACTTTGAAAAGGATATCAACATTGGAATAGAATATAGGCAAATAGAAACTAGCCAAATGACATACTGTGCCAAAATCCTCAGTGAAAAATATTAAATATGATTTATTAAATTGGATAAAGTATATCTAATATTGAACTAGACTCCTTTATTAGACACTTTAAAGAATCATTGATTTGTAGTCAGGAAGTTTAAGAGAAATCTGGGAATTATGCTCTATTATGCATTTTGTTTCAAAAAATAGCAAACTTAGAGCTAAAATTAAATGCTATTTAGTACAGTTATCTATAGAGGTAAAAAATATAGATGTTTAAGACATTTTTCATGAAAATGTACATAGAAGACACAGAATTGTAGAGACAGACGTGCTAATGGTAACATAGATCCTTTTCTCAGCAGATGGATGGAGCAGATGGAAGACCTCTGTTTTCTTCACACTTTTCCTACTGATCTGTAGTTGTCAGCAATAATGTCAATTCTATTCTGGAAATATGTATGCAGTACTTTTTTTTTTTTTTTTCATATTAGCCTTATTTTTTACAGCAGACTAGGCTTTTGTTAGTTTTTGGATATATGTAGCACGGAAAAAAGACAGAGCAGTTGTATAGAAGTATATGGGCTTTCAAGTATATTCACCAGACAAATACAATCAGATTTTCCTTAAGAAAAGAAAGACAAAATATTGTACTGTATGATTATTTTTTTAATATAACATTAATATTTAAGACACTGTTCAGAAAGATTTGCCCTTACATATGCCAAAAAAAAAGGAGGATCTACTTGAAAAATTCCTGTTGCAAAATTCTAAAATATTTTATTTGTCCCCATTTTCTTGTGGATAGCTTTATTGTAGTCTGTATTCTGTTTCAACAATTTAGGATAATAAGTTACACAACCTCACTGAAGTGGATGAGAAACACTTGTACAATCTGTTCCACCAGGTCATCTCTGAAGGCTCTGACTGCCCAGCTGTAAAATGGTAACAAGCAAGTGGTGTGGCAGAAATGTTTTAAAGCAATCATAGCTGTCAGAGGGGGATTTCAAAAGAACACATCTTCAGGAAGGTGACACAAGATCTGCTAATGAACCAGCATACCAAGTTCCTAACATTGGAATAATTTGTTTCTGTACTAACTGTAGGTATTCCAGAGAAAGGTGAATGTGCTCAATGTGTCAGAATCAATGAAAACGCCATTGTAGTAGTTAATGGGCAAACAAGCAGAAAATATATTATGACATATATGAAACAAGCTACGTAATAAACTCTGAAAGTAATAAAATGACATGACATATGTTTGTGTTTTAGGCTGCTGAAGAAAACTACCTGCAGGTTTAAGCTCATTATTCCTGACAACACTGATACCAGAATGTGGCATTGAGATAATGATCTAACTCGAAATGAAGCTGTGATGGCTGAAAGCACTGTATCCCAAGAGCTAACTATATGAGTACTAAAGATAGATAGTAAAATTCTAAGTGAAACAGGACACTTAAGATAGTAATAAAACCTACAGATCTAGTAGAAGAGTTTATTAAAAGGCTCATGATTGTGTAGCAAGCAGGACTGAGGAGCATTTCATCCCCCTGCACTTGGCACTGGTGAAGCCACACCTCAAATCTCTCTGTTCAGTTTTGGGCTCCTCACTACAAGAACGATGCTGAGGTGGTGGAAGACGTCCAGGGAAGGGCAACAAAGGGTGAAGGGTCTGGAGCACAAGTCTGATGAGGAGCAGTTGAAGGAGTCGGGGTTGTTTAGCTTGGAGAAAAGGAGGCTTAAGAACCTGATTGCTCTCTACAAGAGCCTGAAAAGAGGCTGCAGTAATGGGGGGGGAGTGGGTGGGGGGGCAGTCTCTTCTACCAAGAAGTAACAAGCAACAAGATGAAAGGAAATTACCTCAATTTTTGCTGGAGGAGGTTTAGTTTGAATAATAGGAAAAATTATCTCACCAAAAGGGTTGTCAAACACTGGAACAGAGAAATGATTGAGTCACCATCCTTAGAGGTATTTAAAAGACATTTAGATTCCTCTTTTAAGGACATGATTTAGTGGGAGATTTGACTTGTTAGGTTAATGGCTGGACTCAATGGTCTTACTGATACTTTCTAAACTAAATTATTGTATGACTCTGTGTATATAAATCTTCATGTTTAAAAACTAAATATAACAAATGCCTACTGCTGGTGGGGAATGAAATAACTCTTCAACATATAATTCCATGTACAAATTACTCCAGAGGAATAGTTCTGTTTATCTCTCTGAAACATATAGATACAGCTGTCCCTGAACACTAGATACTGAATAAGGTGGACCTCATTACATTCTGGAAAAAATGGACAGTGCAGAGATTTCAGAGATTTTTCTGACTGGGAACATGGCAGGAACACAGGAAGGACCATGGCAGTTACTAAGACTGTAATGCCTTTTTAGATGACTCTTCCAACAGTCTTCTTTCAAAATTTTTTTTGTACTATAGTTCCTATTTCCTTTCCATGCTTTTTCATAGCCTTCTCAATAAAAGTTTTTAATTTTCAAAAGGAAGACACTGGTGGTTTATGATCAGTTTACTGCCAGCAATTCTTAGTAGGAAGAAAGGTAGATATGGTAGTTACTTCAGTGTATTAAAAGTAGAGCATTAGTACTATCCTTTAAGGCAGAGTAACTGAGACTCTTATTTTTAAATTCATAAGATTTTCTAATGAAGTTGATTGACAATATTATTTTGCTTGGTTGGAAGTACAGGAAGATAATTATCACATGTTAAGAAAAACTATCAACTTAGCCTAAGATATTATGTCATTCTGCTGACTACCTAAAATCTCATTTAGAAGAAACATACCTTGTATTGATTTTTAAACTGGCTTCTGTCCCTATTAACCAGCATGTATTTTGGGAGAGTCTAGCCTTAATCCTAATGCAGTTACAACAATCTTTCTACTGATTCATTTGAGCAAGAGAGAATGGGACGTGTGAAAATGAAGGAATGTAAAATTAATGCATAAAAGTTAAACACATGTTTGAGATTGGTATAAAATTTACCATCACTACTGGCTCATGTCTTTCTGGCAGGAGCTACCATAGAAATATATTTTTGCCTTTTCCTCCCCTACACTTGTAATTTTCTGGTTTCTTCTCATGCATCCATTGTAAAGGAATGTATAAATAAGATGTGCTCAATTATTAATCATGTATCATTCAAGCCTGAAGCAAGCAGCTTCAGAAATAAAAATGCAGAGAAGACTTAAAATTATATCCCACTTCAGGAATTTTACCTAAAAATAGCTGACTCCTATATGAGCCACATCCTGTTGATTTTTATCACAGAAGTACCAGGCTAGAATTCTAAGTATGCACATACTGTAAGACATATTGTCTTAAAAAAAAAAAAAAATAATAAGTCAAGTGATCTCAATCCAAACTCAGGTACTTTCCTCTGCTGCAGTGGTGCAAAGAACCTAAGAGGAGCTGAGAAAATGAAAAGTAAGGAGTGGCTGGAGAAAACCGCTATGTACTGACCATAACTCTCACATACACACACACACACACACACACTTCCTCAGCCTTGCATGGTGCATTGCCTCACTGTAGGAAATGAGTGTAATGTATGGCAATAATAAGGAGGAAACAGGAATTTGGAGTGAAACTGAGTGTGGAAAAAAGGGGAGGAAAGGAGTTTTCTCTAAGTGTGTAAATGTTTATTGTCCTTTTCCTTCCAAAACCCAAATAAGTAATTCCATATTTATTTTCATTGAAAATAAATTTATTTATCTCAAATAAAGTCTGTTTTGCTGATAATGATGATAAGTAGGTGATCTTCCTAACTCCATATTGATCCAAAATATTTCTCATTTCTGTTTTTTCTTGTCTTCCCCTGTCCTACTGAGGATGGGGAGTGAGGGAGTAGCTGAGTGTGAGATTGCCTGTCAGCTGGGACCAACATATTATACCTTTCCCTTATATGGAAAAGAGAAGTAAAAAAATTAAAGTCTTCTCACATATTCTTAGTTGCAGACTGTATGGGATGATGTGTCTTATTTTTCTTTAACTTAACTAATCCTTACTGGTTGTTTCTAATCTTCTGGAGTGGATTGTTCGATCTCAGAGGCTAGTGACCCAAAGGCAAGTATAAGACACTTCATAAGCTGTGTCTCCCTGCCTGATTCATTCCAGGAAAATGTAGAAATTGTTTAAGCAGTTCTGGAATTTGCATTCAGATGCAATCTCCGACTGAGCTAATTCTCATTCTGTGAGCAACAAAATGAGCAACTCCCTCCTTCATCAGGGTCAGAGGTTTAGAGCACTCTGCTCTACACCACACAAAGTGAAGATGTCTCAGGTTCTGGGTTCTTGTTTCCTTACATTCAGTTACAGCAGCTTGGGGTGGGGGGAAAGATAGTTCTTTTCATCCTCCTACAAAATCTCTATAATTTCCTCAAGAGAGTTACTGGTGTCAAAATGTACAATGTTAAATATCAGAAGGTGTAGAATGAAGGTTAGTTAACAAACTGGTCATCTGTGAAACTCAGCCTTTATGAGGAATCATCACAGAAGCAAACTAACAATGTTTCTCCAGATGTCCTTGCCATGGGTGACTACCTCAAACAAGTAATTTATTTTTCCGTGATCACTGCCTGCTGGTAAATATGATGGCTCTTTCAGCTTCCTTCTCTGCATTGCTTTCCTCCTGGGTGATTTGTTGCTGGATCCTCTGAATGCTTATTTATTCATGCATTTATTTTTCATTGCAGTTCTTTATGTCTCTTGTAGGAAGGAAGACAAGGAAAAGGGAAGAAGAAGATTTGATGTGTCTCTTGGCTAGAAATATTTGTCCCCAGATGGAAATGAGTAAGGTTCTTTGCATGGGTAGCTGGGGAAAACAGTCAGTGCCAGGCCAGAGAGACAAATTAAGACTATTTTTCTTTAGAATACTGTCTTTTAAAAATGAGAAAGTAGCAGTATCAAAGAAACCTCTCAAGGACTAAGATTTGGTGAGCAAGGAGCTCCAAAACCAGATAGAGGCTGGAGCTTTTTATCAATGAGGGCACCTTGCCATAAAAATCAATACCTGAATTAGATTCATGAGAAGAGGAAAGATATGAGAAAGAAGAATTATGTTTCTAGTCTTAAAAATAATAGTTACTAAAGCCCAAAAATATCACTAGTCAAAAATGGGCATTCAGAATAAATAGGAAATTGATTATTTTTAGAATTTGGTCTCGAAACACATATTCTCATGTCTTTGAATGACTACTTGTGGTACAGTTTTCTCTCAGCTAGCTAAGGGACTTCAGTAGTGATAAAAGTTTTTAGCTGGTAGGAGGTTTTCCAGTGTCAAATTCTTCTCTTAGAATTTTTTCTAAAGCTGATTTTGTAGTGAGAAATGAGAGGTTTTGAAAATTGCCTCCCATAATGCTTTAACAGGAGGTTTAACTTTTCTTAAGAGTCATTCTGAGCAGTGATAATGATGATCTTAAATATCATAGAGGGAAATCACTAAAGATTTCTGATCACTTAAACAGCCTCAGACCAACAAGGGTGAAAATGTTTGAAAAGAAGGAGTTGAGACTGTGTGAAACAGAGAAAAAAAAGATGGTCTGCAGTGAAGAGACAAAAAGAAGAAAGTAGAGAAAGTTCTGATAACAACAAACCTATTACAAATGGTTTAGAAGAGCACAAACAGTAAACACAAAATATTGCAGTTTATCTGATGAGAAATTTGAATAGCTCAACAATAAACTGCCTCTTTTCTGTGGCACTGGTTGAGCTATGTAACACTAAAGGAAAAGAGAGACAAAGAGAAAGCACTCTTCATCACTTGCTCAATTCTACATGGTATAGGAACAGAAATTATCCCATAAAACTCTACATACAACCAATAAAATCAACAGAAGTATATTGATCCAGCTAAATCTCTGTGAATATATCACATCTGTCTGTTATTTTATTTGGTGAGTGCTAAATTGGTAATCACTCAATACAATTAATTATATTTTAAATTTTCCTACACATTTGAAAACTTCAGCACTTTATAGATGTTTTAATTTCATTAGAAAATGCCTCAGTGATTTCTGTATACTGACCTATGAAGTGACTTGTCACATTTTCTTGTAGAAAAGAAAAAAATGAAAGGAGAAATTATAGAGGATAATGGCACTACAAGTGTCACAAAGTAAGATGGACAGAAATTGTTCATTTTCTTTTCCCATGCAGGAAAGAGGACATGTCAAATTGAGCCAGTAGGAATACATTTCAGACAGAAAAGAGTAGGTGCAAGAGACCTTGTAAAAAATAATGTGGATCCAAGAAGTTCATGTAGGTTGGTTGATTGGGAGACTGAAAAGGTTTATGGAAGAGAAATTCATAGTGGGTTGCAAATTAATAGGACCACACAGACTCAGGAGATTTTCAATGTGAAAATAGCTGGAGCATGAAATTAGCATTACACAGAAGTGTCATTTTATAACCTTGTCCTGCTCTTCCTTTTTCAAGCCATTCACTTGTGGATGGCTTGAACACAGAACACAACTCAGCCTTTGGCTTGAGCCACTACATCTGTTAAAAGTGTGTTAGGTTCTATAACTGCTGTCACTGATGTCTCCAGGTGAAATCATAAATGTGTCTTCAAATTTATTTGACTCCATGAGCATAATATAGTCTGAACAACTAATCTAAGAGTTCTTGAAACTCTTTCAATAACCTGCAAGCTTTACTTATATTCCTACTGGATATTTATTTATTTATGGCATTTTGTGTGTATTATCCACAACCTCTATTGTAACCATATTTCTTCCCTCTGTTTCTTCTGACAAAGTTTTCCCTTTCTATTATTCCTACCACTCCCAGTTTTTAAGAGTGCCTGATGTACACACACTGAGTTTTACAACTGAGCTGAAATAACACTCTGGTCTGTTTGTTTTTTTCTTCTTCTACATGTAAGTTGAAAATTGGCAGCACTTTAATTTGTGAACAGTTATTCTTGGATTCAAATTCTCTTTTTAATACTGTCCCCTGCATTATGTAAAATAAATTTTAGATTGGTGACTAAAAGTAGAATCTTGTCCTTCTCTACAAATATTAGAGAAATATTTTAAAGATTTGATGGCTCCTGAAAAATTCTGCCAGTAAAATTTTAAAAATAAAGTTCTCACTTTTTAAAACAAAAGTTTTATTTCCATAGTTTTATCTCCCAAAAGGAAGCAGTCTGCCATACCTGGCTTGTTTATACAATATATCCTTGCTTAAGAATTTGTCTCTTGCTGGGCATATACATCAAGCTATCTGTCTTGCCAGTTCTTTCTCTTATGCAGTCCTAATGTACTTTATAAATTCTACATCAGAAGGGCATTATCTGACACTGAATTTTATTCACATCTCAGCTGAAGCATAACCATCTAGAAATGTTCTACAACACCTTCACAGCAAAAGAGATCAACAAATAAAGGTGAAAATGCAAGGATAAGTTCTCAAATATACATAAAATAAGTAACTAAATTATTGTAATGATCAGCATACTATCTTTATACTTAAGGAGAGCACCAAGAAAAAATTAATAATCTATAATAAGCAGACGTCTTAATATTATTTGGCATTTTACTTTTATCACTTAACATTCAGTAAACAAGCCATTTTTAAGAGCAGATATTTACCACTCATTTATAAGATGTCATAGTTATTTCCTTCTTTCATGTTAGAGAATTATGATGGTATTAAGGTGCTGCCTTATGGAAACTGAAAATACTTACTCATTCTGGTAACAGAGCTACTGCACCAGTTTCAAAACAAATCCAGATTTCAACATTAAGCATTGAACTGGCAGGCAAGACTTGTTTCCATTTGTGTCTCCTGAATTCTAAGATAAAAATGAGAGGATATTTCTTTAATATTAAATTATTAAATAACCTATAGCCTTGCTTTATACAGCACTTGCTTTATTAAGTATGAAATGACACCCTTTTCACTGACAGCAACCAACTGTATATACTATGGAAACTCAGAGTTGCCTGCTTCCTTCCTTACTTCTGAATGCTGAAGAATACAAATTAAGTTGTTATACCAGCATACAGTTAATAAAAATTAATGAAGTTCACCACATGGAAAACCAACTATAACAATTTGCTCCTCCATCTTAAAAAACAGACAAGATTTAATTAAAGTAAACCTAACACATTGGAGTATTTATTAAAATTATTCAGTATGTCAAACTCTAAGAGGAAAAAAAAACCCCGAAAGTTATTTCAAAAACCATAATCCACAAATACTACAATCACAATTTATTTCCTAATTTGTGCAACACTATGCCTTAAAAGCATGTATCCATTGACTGCTCTAAATGTATTTTTTCCATGTCTTGTTATCTATGTACATAAATAACAAGACTAGACATGGTTCAATGAAAAGAGTGTGCACTGTACAGTGAAGGCTTCTCTAAATAATTATTTACCTGTGGAACTTGGATAGTTTAAAGCCCATTTCCCACAGTGTTCTTTTTTTCACGCTGATTTATTGAAAATTATCAGAGAGTTTCTTTCATTAGAGGCTTTAAGAAACAGATTAGACAAACAGTGATCAGAAATGTTGTTGTACAATTCATCCTGTATGGGAGCAGTGAAATGAAACTGGTAGCTCTCAAGGACCCTACAACTTAAGTGCTAGGGTTTTACAAAATTTAGCAACAAACTCAAAAATGAAAGAAGACATTGACATTGTTGAGCATGAGCAATCGCCTTGTCATATCAACAATAGCTTTTTCAATAAGTTCCAAACAATACAGGATTAAGCAATACAGCATTGATCACTCTAATCCATGTTTTTTACAGTCTGTAATATCTTTCATTATTAGACCATAAGTTGACAAAAGCAGGAAGTTAATAGATAATGTAAATACATTTGAAAGTATTTGGACCCACACGTACGTTAAAAGTATCAGACAGCAATGTGTAGTCTAAGTTGTGAAATATGTTTTGAACACTGTTTATAGCCCAGAGAGTTGCTCAATGATTTGTAGAAGGGCAGACATCTGGATCATTATAGTATCTGTATGAACAAAAAATAGAGAGATGATTTCACAGCCATTTTTGACCTCTCAGAATAATTTCAATCTGACTTTGCAAAAACTCTTCCCCAAGCAGACAACAGCATTGTACCCATGTCAATTATTGTAGGCAGTCAATGTATGGCTGCTGAATAAGTGATTCAGTCCTTACAGAATTGGTATTTAGATCTGGCATCTGTTTTTCTTGGCTTCTTTCACTGCTGATTCTGCCAGCTTCTTAATCCGAGTCCCTTGCTTTCTCTAACATGCATAGACATTTTCCATTGCCTATAAATTTTCTGCAGCAAGCAACAAGTTGACCTGTCTTCTTTTCTGTGATCCTGTTTTGTTCAGACACAGTGTGCAACACATTGTGTAATCCTATCAAGGATATTTCAACCTTTAGCACATAGTTTGATTTTTGTTCCCCTGTCTATTGCTCCATACACAAACGACTGTGAGACAAAATGAAGAAAGATCTGAATACACTGTAAAAGGTAAAATACTTGAGGTAACAGTAGGAATTTTTCCTCCCAAGTACCTATTTCTTAAACAGAACAGAAAAAAAGTAATAGGACACCACAAAAGACATTCAAAATCTGAAAGGCTGCAGAGGAATCAAAAGTCTCGCTGATAATAGACTTCTAACAGTGTTTTCACAGCCATGTCATCACTTCCTTCTCTTTAATTTAGAAACAGCAAAGCCCATTTAATCTCCTTCTATCCTGAGAACCATAACAGCAATCAAACTTAGACCCACCAGCTTCCTAAACATTTATAGGTAATGTCAAATCTAGCCATGGTAGAGAACAATATGTGACAAAACAGTGCATAGTGTGGTATAGTGTAGTGCTGTATTACACAGTGTACATATTCTATAGGGTAACTCAATATAGTGCAATACTGCTTTGAGCTGCTCAGGATCATCTCTTAACCCACCCTTATTCAGGCATGGTAGTTTAAAATGCAAACACACTGAGAGTGGCCAAGGTCAGAGACAAAATGGAGTACTAAAAATCCCTCAGCTATCAGCCTGAAGGGCATTTCTAATGTTAATCCAGAAATCTAATTAAGCAGCCTGACTAAAAAAAAATCCCACTTGAAAAACCAGTTAAGGTCATTAAATTGAATAGATTCCAGCTACCATGTGGAGCAACACTAATCATATGGAATGGTTTTCACTGCTCACTTTAGCATTACCAAGCCAAATATTTGCATGCAATGTAAACAGAAAAAGAAAATAGTGCAATATTAAGTCCTTGGAAATGGAAAACAGAAGAACAATTGCTCATGATGGCCAATATGACCAGCATTTCCTGTACAGATGTACATGCAGGTGGCTCACAGACACAAGTAGATGAGCTTAGAGCACATTTTTGGGAGGCATTTCAAAGATGGTTGAAAGACTGCTTTCCATGATAATGAGACGATGGAAAAGAATTTCTAGAGGCATCTGTTTTGCAAGGATCTTATGTAATATTCATTCCAATGCTATGGATCTCTTGCTGCACCACCAGTGGCAACAAAAAGGGACTTGGAGAAAAACAGAATCTTAAAATAGTAAGGGAGGTAGTTCTACAGAAATATTTTATTACTACTTATTTGGCATTGTTTCAAGAAAGGTCACAAAGCCCTTGAAAATATACCCAATTTTCTGTGAACCTTTCAATAATGCCAGGGCAAAAATAAAGAAAACCATGACCTTTTTGATTCTTACAGATACTTCAGAAAATTAACTCCTCATTTTACTGTATGCTTGCCTCCTAAACTTTTATTAAAAAAAAAAAGAAAAAAAAGCAAAGAAAAAGCAACAAACTTATAATCATCAGAGATATATAGAGTATATTTTATCTTTCCTGTAGTATTCATAAAATTCCACCTTATCAGTGACTTACTCATTAGTCCAGTTCATAATTCCTTCTAGTTTATTTCATATTTTTGAATGCTGAAGTAAAAGGCCTGTTGAAGTACAAAGGCCAATTGCAATTTCTTTTACTGGACTGCTCAATTAAGCACCACTACTTTTCCATGTGAAAATAAAGGGATTATTGTTTCATTCCTTCTAATTTTGTGGACCTTTTTTCTCACATTTAAAAACTTGATGACATTTGAAGTGCCACATTATTCACTTTAAGATCTGAAAGTAAAGTAGTAAGGATGACTTTGGGAATTCCATCCAAATCTAACAATTGAACTCTTGAAGTCTCTGTGAGCTCTGCTACTCGACACACAAATGAGGGGAGCTTCTGCAGATATCTGCTCCACACAACCTCATGTAGTAAAGGTGTGGTTCTCCCCTCCTCCTTCCCCAGGCAAAATGAACTTACATTATTTGCCTGGGAACATTTCTCTCTATGTGACTGGAACCCCTCGCTCCTTACCCCGAGTAACATCCTGCAAAGGAGCCCTAGAAAAACCTGTCTGACCACATAGTGTATCTGTCTGCTGCAGCTCAACTTTGAATACTGTTGGCCATATATTCCAACACTTAATAGAACAATCTATAAAAATTAGTGCATGCTTTTAGAGAAAAGTGGAAAAGTTTCAGAGAGGTTGGTAAGAGAGGAGCATCAAGTAGGCACATAGGTCATTTGGCTCAACAGACTTAAAAATTTTCTTCCTTCTGCCAATATAGCTGTTAAATAAAATAAAGTTAATTCCTGAAAACATATGTCAGCAAAATTTTCCAGGGCTTTTACATTCTCTTTAATAAAAACATTTCTTAGAGGCATGCCACTTTTCCTACCACCTAAAAAAGTTATTTACTGACTTTTACTGACTATGAGAAATCTTAGTAACATTTTAAATACTAGTAGAATATTTATTTTGTTAACCAGCTCTACCTTTTCCCATATTTCTACTATATATCACCATACAGGAAATGAAACAGATAAAAACAATATACAGAGAATTCTTTTTGAGAAGTCGTATCATACTCAGATAACTGTACTCAGGAGAAATAGATTTGAATTTAGGGGAGAATCCCTGTCCTCTTCAAATCTTTCTTTTCTGTCTTATGTATACTCCCAACACTCTTTTGATTCTGTACTGAATGGTACTGGTAAATTCTGTACTGAAATGATATTAGCCTGACGAGAAAGAGAGAAGGATAGAAGGATCATCATTCACTTGCTGTTTCCATATTGTGATTCCTTTAGGGTGAACTCTCTAACTCCACCACCAGGGCTATTCATTAAATAACAAGATTAATTAATGAGACAACCAGTCTGTTTTACCTTGGCTAACATTCCTGTATGGTTGTTCTGATGTGTATGAAAGTTTGATATTAAAAATCTAATTCCATTTAAAGAACTCAGTTTTCTAACGATATGTAAAGTTTGCTCACCTAAGTCTCCATTTGTAATTAAAAGGACTTCAACAGTGCTTTTTCAAAGAAAAGAGATTTTCTTGTAACAGATTTGTAGCTTCTATATATAAAAGCAATGGGTGGAATTATTTTTACCTGTGAAAAACTATCCTACTTAGCCTATAATATGTCTGTACTATTTTGTGTTATTTTTTTTCCTGTGGGTTACACAAAAGCACATTATTAAATTGATATTATGGTCTGTGAGTCCCAAGCCTAGTTCTCAGCTAAAAGTAGGGGCAACTCTAAATCTATTTGAACAATATCAAATTACAGCCTTAGGGTCTCATTCTTTCTTAATCATTTAGAGTGAGACTGCCTTCTGAAAGGCCCAGGTTGATTTTAACTCTGATTTGCTTCTATCATCTCTGTTTTTTTGTGGGCTTGCAAGATTACAGCATAGTTGACAACATCACTGCAAGAAAATCCTCTTCTAATTTGGTTTTATAGTTTGGATTTTGACGACACTCAAGGTTTTGGTAACATTGACTGCATGTACTAGCACCAGCTGATCCAGTTTTTAAGCCTACCTATGACTCTGCGTTATGAAGCTGTTACCATGGGAAAGGTCTGCTGAGTTGCAGGCATTTACAGCCTTCCACATAACCCACCAGCTCCTTTTTTATAAGAATGAAATATATGTCTCTTCTGTCACATAACAGATACAACTATTAGATTTTTTATGTTACTGAAGTTATATTATTCATCTTAAGTAATGCATCCCAAATCTTAGTATATCTTGCATATTCTGTAACATATCTTCTCTAATATTTTCTTTCTACATTTGATTTTTATCTCTCATTTGCATAGTGCAAAAGTTTTGGTGGCTTTTTACTCCCTTGGATTTACATATTTTAACTTGATTAATTGAACTGATATATTGCTGGTAAATCTGAGCAATTACAATGAAGCACAGCAGGAACAATATTCATTTTTTCCCTGGTGTTCTTGAACTTCAACAGGTTCTACTGCAACAATTAGCTGGTATGCTTCTCTTGTTGCCTTTTAAAAATGTGCTAGCATTCCAGGAGTTTCACTCAACAGACAGACTTAGGAAAAAAAGTCCACCACATTTTCACAGAGCTTTCTGCCTTTCTTCTGAAACTGTGAAGACCTCTTCTGTGCTGCTTTATGAAAAAAGGAAGCACCAGGAACCACAGGTAAAAAAGAATAATTATTTATTTTAAGCAACTGCCTACAGATACTACAGTAGAAGGATATCACAACTTCTTCTTTTATTGCCTTGTAATTTCTACAGAAATTGAATGCGAGTGGGTTGTAAACGTCAGTGTGGTATTTCCTTCACAGAAGCATAAATGAAAAAAGCAAGAGATTTTCTTAGCTGTTAGGTGAACTCTAAATTTATCATTTTAACTAGTAATAAAGAGTTTGGGATCTATAGATACATTTAACTTAAACAAGTTTCTTTTCTATTGCAATAGAGGAAGCAAAATATTCTATTGATTTCTATACTTTGATATGGCAATCACCCTCCACAGAAATGCTGAACCAGATCATACATCAAAAAAAAGATGCACTTTCCATAAGCTATAGCACCTGCCACTGTCATTTTGGAGGAGGGCTTGGGAGAGAGACCCAGGATATTTGATCTACAATCACAGAAACTTGGAAGTAAACTTAGCTAAAGAAATTCAATCAAGTTATAATTATTGACTACCTCACATGAGTCTATATGAGAGGTTTTCACTTACGCATAGCAGATGGTGAAAAAAGGATTAAATTTCTTGAAAGAGATAATTTGGTTATTTGATATTGGCATGGAATTTACCTATAAAATTATCTGAATTTGCAAATGGAAGCAGATATTGGTTTGCACCCAATCTTTAAAGATTCAGAACTACTTTATAATTTTGATATATCTATTCTACTCAGTCTTGCAGAACAATGAAAAATATGGAAGACAGAAAATTAAATTGAATTTTTCTTGGTCAGCTGACATATGGTGAATTTTCTGTTGATATCACATGCAAATCCATTGCAGTCACTCTTGAATAGTGGTTATAGGAGCCTCAAGGCTGAGCAGATAACCTTTTAAAAATAAAACAAGAATATATGAATGGATATAAAATAATTTATCCCACTATTTGAGCAGCAGGCCAGTACCCAGTGTGTCCAGTACAGTCACAATGAATATCCAATGTATAACCAGACTTATTCAAAACATAGGCTATAGAACAATTCACTAGATTGCTTTTTCCCTTTCTCAAGTTCTTCACAATCACAAGCATTTGAAGACATTTGAACGCTTCAGACAAAGAAAAAGTTTAGACACAGAAGCACGAAGTGTTTTCATAACTTTTTTTTCTAAAAGCTTTGCATATAATTTATATATTTGCTTAAAACTGCTCTTCTGCTAATCAGTTGCATCCATAGACAACATTTCCTCTTTCTTTGTTGTAAATGATTTGACTATGAATTACAGCTCTGACACATTCTATTCAATGTGACAACATTCTTAATTCTAGAGACAAGAAGCTCTGGCAGTCTTCTGATGATCTATTCATATGAGGTTCTTTTACATACTTTTGCATTATTACTGTGAAGAAAAATTAGCGCTTTGAATAGGAGTATCAACTCTCAAAGAATCTCCACATCAAGAGTTAGGTTCCCCAAACGCTGATTCTTATTCTGGTAATTCTCTTGGAAGAATTTCTACTCTTTTATAGAAGACACCCCCATTCTGAATGGATATACTCGTGTGAAGGAAGCACCATCATTGCCAGAGTCCACTAAAGGCCACCATGGTCGTCGTCAGCATTATGTTATGGGTAAGTAGATAAACTAATATCTGCTTCTTAGGTCTTGCACTCCCCTTGTGATTATCAGTCTATTCAACTGGTGCACTTAATTCTGTAGAACAGAATAAAAAATTTCTTTTGTGGTTGACAATTTTCCTGTTTTTCTGGAGAGAAAACACTATGAAACGTATGATATGGAAATTTTTACTAGAATATATTAATTTTTTCAGGTGTTTATTACCACTCCTACAGACTTACATTCTGTGAATTCTGTGACTTTCTTTTTAGAATACCAACATAATTTGCTGGTAACAGCTGCCTAAATATGAACCCCAAGCACTGACCAGATGAAAAAGTCTGTGTAATGTTTAGGAGAAACAGCTTTTAGATAATGATTAGTGAACTGTTTCTGCACAAACATGGGATAAATCACAGAGCAACTGCAATATCTCAGGATCCCTCATGATGGTGTGTTTTCCCATTCAGAAATTCTGTAAAAACCAATATTCATTACATATATGCAAGGTTGAAAGAGCCCACAAATTTATAATAGTTTTGCAACTTCAGAAGCTGATTTTCAATCTGGTAAAAGCAACAAGTGCCTCATGTGTTATGTCAAACCAAATTTTAATTAATATTCTGCATTTTTTCTTGAGAGTTCAACGCACTTACACAGGGTAGAAAGATCTAAAATGTTCTCTAAAGCGTCTCTAACTCTCTAATTAATGTCCCTATCTAATGGTTTCATGATCTAATTAACATATATGATCTATCAGTAAAAACTAGTTTTCAGGTTTGCAGGATGATTGTGTATATGAGGTATACATTATATATTTCATATATATGGCAAAATCATATCAGTTTAAGGGCTGTGAAAGGAAGATGTGATGTCATGCATTTCACCCCCAAAAAAATCAGTTTAGTATATTGCACAGCACAGAAAAAACCTGTCATTCCTATGTAGGTGGCACATCCTTATCATGTCAATTAGCACAGAGTGGCTTGTGTGCAGATGACAAACTAAGCTGAGATACGTGAGATGATGTATCTCTGAATGTATAGAAAGGAAACAACACATGTAAATCATGATGTAAAGCATGAAAGTGAACATCAGTCAACAAGCAAGCACAGCCTGTAGTGATAATATACTCGTAGTGATACTGAGAAGGAGCACAGCTCTCACAACTGTTTCTTCAAAGTCAGCAGAACAAGTTATGGATCCAAAAAGAATGCAATACAATCCTAGGGAGCTAATAAATTATAGAAAAAAATTAAGGGTTTTGGCTCAGAAATGAAGATTTTAGAGCATTATGCAATTTTTAATGAAATATACTATCATATCCAAGCAAGGATCTTGAAAAAAAAACCTAAAAAGACTCCTACGTGTTTTCAGTGTCATCATTCAAAGCAATCTTCACTTAAAATGAATCAGAGGATAAGTAGGATACTGTCTAGATCAGCAATCACAATTACTATAGTGCCAAGGAATGGAAGGTCATTGGGCAAGTTCCCCAATGTGCAGCATATGCTGTGATCATGAAAGCTGGAGCCTCATGACCTGCTATGAACACAAGCTGTTCCCAACTAGTGGTCGATAATTTTCTGTATCATTTACAATAAATATTAAAAACCACCAACACAGTATGAAATTATGTCCACCTGTTTTCTAGGACATATTTGCATATTTGCTAATTGAACAGGCATTAGCAAAGAATCACTCTGTAACAGATTTTATTGAGAAATTCTAGAAGCATTTAAGCTTAAGAATTAAATTTGGAATTAACGTTCAAGAAATACAGGTTTTTAGAATGTTTGTCAGCCTTTTCTATAAAAATTTTGCTTCACATATAAATCATGGGAGTTTTGTCATTGTCTCTAAAAGAAGTAAAATCACACCCTACTTTCACAACCTCTCAAATATTAGACCATATGGAATTCAAAACTGCTTTTTTCCTCATGCAAAAAATCTTCAATAATATATAAAACACTATTTTCCTGTATACTGTAGCTTTTCGACTTGCACACCTATGTTTCAGAAAAATTAATTCTACCAGTTTGTATTGAGCTATATGCTTCCTTCTAGCTTGTTCCTGACAGTGCTAGATCTTAACAAAGTATCTCTCTACTGATTAAGACTGGAAAACCATTATATGTCAAATAGCGATTTATATAATTGTTTGAATGACCAAAAAGAGGATTTGCATCTACAAATAAGATCTGCACAGCGTGTAATGCAAAAACATATTTGGGGTCAATCCAACACTGCATAAAAGCAGGGGTTCCAGCTTATGGAGGGATACAAGGTTTACGTGCTGTCTGCATTCCTCTTTTTAGTCTATCTTATTAAAACAGCTATTTTATTGAGCCATTTGTTGTCAGATCTTTCTTACCAAGATCCAAAAAGAACCTTGCACCATCTCACTTATTCACACACACTCTTTGCCTTGATACAAAACTATTTTTCAGGGATTCTCTTAGCTCATCTGACTTTTATATTTTTCTGCTCTTCAAACAAAAATGGATTTGCAGTGCTATGAGGCTGATTAATCTTTTCCCCCAAGAAAACAGCCAAAATGTCCACAGTTGCAGAGCTTTAGTTCTGAGGTAATTTACTCTCAGAGACCACAGTTTGAAGGCTCTTTTAACTTTTGGTGAAAATGAGGTTTATTACTACACTATTGCTGAGAAGCTACTACATATTCTAACCTAACCTGATTCACTAAGTATCTTCAAAGACACCCTAGTTGAGAAAAAACTCAGTTAACTGGAGAAAGTCTTTACAGTGTAGAAGTTAACACCCTTTCAACAGTCAATGGTCAGATGACAAAAAGATCAGGCAGTATTGTGGAATGCAGATTTCAAATCAAACTATTAACTTTATTTTATTAATAGTTTGAGCAAAGGGAAAATAGCTTAAATGTCCAGCTTCTGAAATATCACTGCAAAATGCACAGCTGACAAAGTTCAGGAAGGCTGGAGAATGAAGACTGCTAAGCAAAATCTATCAGCAGACTCCTTCAGATTAACCTAGCACTCCATTAAAAGTGTCCCTTGGTTAGTAAAAAGACATTTCAAAAGAATTA
The DNA here is from genome assembly GCA_024362935.1 of Setophaga petechia. Lineage (NCBI taxonomy): Eukaryota > Metazoa > Chordata > Aves > Passeriformes > Parulidae > Setophaga > Setophaga petechia. Next base: position 23,597,598 of record JANCRA010000008.1, read on the forward strand.
TTATTTGGGGAACTTCACAATCAATCATGCTGATAGATGGTTTCATTTGTCTGGGAGAGGACTGTTTCAGTACTGTGACAGGGGAAAAAGGAACAACAGCAAATTCGGCTGTGAGCCACTTGGCACAGTGTTTTAGCATATGCTGCTCTGCATCACAGTTTTGGAAGGACAGAAAGCTCTTCGACAAGTAAGTGGACAGAATCAATCTCATATGAGGCAGCCAAAGGCATAAGTGCCATTTTCATCTGAAGATTTCTGATATAAAAAAACCTGATTCTCTCCATTAAGCAGCAGTCTTTGCTAATAAATGTAACTCGTTTTGTTCAAGCATTGATGGAGTAATATTGAAGTGGCAGATTTCTTTACTGAGAATGACCTGAGCAAGTAAGTACTGAATTAACTGCAGTTACAGACTGGGCCACAAACTCTTGCACATAGAAATATTCAGAATTAAGCTACGACTCAACTACACAGTTTTCACTCAGTACAAATGATGATGGCCTTTAGAGAGCAGATATTCTTCATTGGACAATCTGCTCCATGGCCACTATAATGCTAGTGACACTGGTCTTTAATGAAGCCAGTGCCACTATAGGATTCATCTGGAGTGATGAAGGTCAGCTACATCTCTCTCAACATGCCTCCTACCAGTACAGGACCCAAAGGGGAAAAACTAATGGCTCATCAGTGGCGCAGATGTGCCTGCAGGAAAATGTTCCTCTGGTTATTTATGGTTGGATAAAGTCATTTACAGAGTCTCAGTGGAGCCAAAGGGCCATAACCAGCCTTGAGAATCTATTTTCATTTTTAATCTCCACAGGAATTTCCATATACTCTAGCTACATTGCATTCATAGAATGTCTCCCTCAAAGAAAAAGCTGCTTCGTCCAAACTCATAATTCGAAAGAGGTTTCTGGAGGGAGTTTTCTACAGAATATTTCCCACTGAAAAATCAGGATGAAATGAAAAATTGGCATGTGTTCAGTGTAACCTACCCATTTAGTTGGGGCAAAAGAAAGCAGGAGCTATAAAGAGAATGAGATAAAAGAGACAGTCATCAGATATACCTGGTAAGCATACAGTTTAGTATTAATGTTACTCAAACAAAATATTCTAATGTATACAAAGGTATTTTTGAAACAATTTTCAATCAGAAGAAAGGAGGTTCTGTATTTTCAGTTTTGAAGAGATTGAGGACAAAAGAGCTTTATCTCAACACTTCCCATGTGACAAAACTCCTTTTCCAGATCATTTCTGCAAAAGGCAAGGATTTGCCTTTGGATCCTTGGCAAGGATTTCTCTTTGATGACTGTAAGCAGAAGTTAATCAGAAGAAAAGGCTAGGTGAACCTTGGGGTGGACAAAGCTGAGGTATTCAGAAGATGCAAAGACAGAAAGAGAACAAAGAGAAGTCGGCAGACAACTGACACGCAGGCTTGGGAAGCAACTGAAAAAAGATGGCTGAAGCTTAAGTAAACTCTTCCTGCTAGTGGTCTCGAGTATTTTTTCTGTCTTAAACCTCCAAACATAATTTATTAAGTATTCTCATTCCTAGTACATGATTTGACAATATTCTTTAAAAAATTCATTGCTTAACTTTCATAAGACTTCCCCCCCCCCCCCGCTTAAAAAGTGGCAAATGATCATTCCCTAAATAGCTTAATGTATTTAGGAAACTTTCTACACAGAGGTGCACCAACATTGAATTAATCTATTTGTCATCACATTATTTGTCATATGCAAAACAGAGTATCGCTTTTAAATTTCAAAATATAAAATGTCTGTCTCAAAAGAGTTTTACACAATTTTTATCCCCCTGTCATAAAGAGAATCGTCATTTCCTTCAGCCACCACACCATAAGGTTTATACTAAGAAATGAAATATTTTCCTGATTTCAATATCCATTCTGCATTAGCCTTCTCCAAAAAGTCAAGATTGGTCCTGATACTTGTGCCATATTATATTAAGGATTTTGATATTATTTATCAAATTCTGTAATTTAAAACAGAATTTGAATTTAAAACATCTGTCCAAATCCTGTGTTGTGTTAATTAACTGTGTATAACAGAAAAATATAAACTCATAAATAAAAACATTTTGGTTTTCAACTATATGGTTAATCTACTTAGTCAGTAAATACTAAGCAGATCTATAGTCACAATGCTCCCCAAAAAAAACCAACAGTCAAATACAACAAATAAAACCAAGCAAACAAATGAACAAAAAGAAAAAAAAAAACTTCATAATCAGGATATATGTGTGCATAAAACAGAGGAACCAATAGTTCATATTTTATATGTAGCACATATGTTCATGACAGACACTTTCATTCTCTACATAATTTCAATAAATCCTAAAGACTATTGTGATTTTTTTGAAATAGTGATTAGATTACTCTATTGCAAAAATAATAAGCAATTTAAAAATATTTTTGAACAATTATGTGCAGATCTGGAATTTATGTTTGCATTTTAACTTATTAATTATTTACTTATGCATTCAAAAATATAATAAAATATGGAAACTTTTAAATTGTTAATGATGACAAGAAAAAGTTAAAGAAAGTCAAATCTGGATCTCCTCCATCAATGAAAACAGTAATGAAATTTCTACATGGTTAAAACACTACCCTTAACTGATGATGCTTTCAGAAAAATGCATATTCATATCAGCAAATAAATTCTTCATATCAGATATAACTTTTTTAACCTAATTTCCTAGTGGAAGCTACTGTGGTAAATGGCAGAATTTAGAAAGCCATGAAATGGGGAGAAGAAGCATGTTGAGCATGATAAAGATATGAGAGGTTTTTGGAACCATTTTTTGTATCACTTATATGATATCATATGGTCTGCTACTTCAATAAAATGAAGATTTGCTGGCCTAATTTTAAATACAGATTTGAAAATCATACTGGGAAGTATAAAATACTAATGAATATATTTATTTAGGGGTACTTTTTAGAAGCTTGCACAACATTACAATTGCTCAGCACATGACATTTTCACATAAAGCCAGGATAGACTCAAATGCATAAAACACAAATTCACTTGCTCAAGGTAGGATACATACTCATACAGGAAGATGAAGAGTCAAAATAAAAACTGTGCCTCTTCACCTATAGTTATCTTAGGTCTACCCCAAAATAAATTAATAAGTGAAACAATCCAACTGCTAATGAACAGCTGTGAGCTTCACAAAATGTCTCTGGACCTGCTAAACTGGACATAAAATATTGCATACTCTGCTTCTAAACAAAAAATAGAGGAGTGCAATTTTAATTTAACAACATGGCTTTCCTGTAAGCACACTAAAACACACTCTAGCCACAAGAATAACCTTCATTAAAATCAATAAGCATAAAGAATTTAAATAGCTTCCAGGACTGGGAACGACAGGTTACCAACACTCTCAATTTGGCAAGGCCAGAGTGCTTAGCTGAATAAGGAGTTCAAGATATACATAAAGTTTAGCTGTAAAATATTTTACCAAGTATGGCCCATAATGATGAATTAAGTGAAAATCAAGAATGTTTCTAATATTTCTGAAGTATTTTTAGCTTAAAATTAATTGCACTTCTTTCACAGCATATTTAATGGCAGAGAGTTTTTAATTTTATTTCTTCCCTTGCAATCTGTTCAGTGATTTGATAGACTATGATTTTAGTATTTGGTTCATGTCTTGTAAATTGATCTATGAAAAATCAAAAGTGTTAAAGAGATCAGTTGTAGCCTAAACAAAAATCAAATATTAGTTCCTGAAGAGCGTTAGCTGGGGTTTTCTACAATATAAATTATAACTTGCAGTATTGAACTCCTTGTAAGAAATACATTGATAAAATACTTTCATTTTTAAATTTTCCCTATAAAATAAAATATTTACACATGTTTAAATATAGTGCCTAGTCCACAAAGTCCTTCATCCTTATTTAAAATGAATATGGATTTTGACACATGTTCACAGAGGAAACTTTAGCATGCTTTGGACGTAACTGGAAAAAGTTATTCTTAGAAGCATTTGCAATTTCAGGTGGCTGGTACTTGAGAAGTACACATGCAAAAAGGTGAAAAGACTAGCTTCTGTCACCATGGATGTGTCAGTGTCTCCATTACCCAGATCAAGTTTAGCTATAGTTTGCATAAAAAGGAAAGGTGATTCACCTTGGGTCAAAGATTCAGTGCTCTGTAAAAGGGTAAAATTTTCAGTGACCTTTTCTATTGCTGGCTCTTGTCACTGTGGGGATCAATTTAACTTTACAGCATCTAAAGCATCTTTTATTCCTTTTTGCTACCGCAGCACAACTCCACACAATTCCTTCACTGAGTGCTCTTAGGTCCCCAGTGGGCACTTAAGACTCCCAGGGTAATTGTGTAATAGAATATAATCTGACTGGCTGCAACCTACTGCCTTTCTGACACTCCACAACAAAAACCACTCAAAACAAATCCCCAGCATCCAAAAACCTCCTTCACTCATTTACTCTGCAAAGCATGATCATAGAAGACTTAATGTTTTGTTTGTTTGGGTTTTTTTTAAGAGGAAAAAAAAGGAAAAGGATAAATGTGAATAATAGGAATATCTACAGAATGCTAACAAAAATCAGAAAAAAAAAAGAGTTCGCCACAAGCATTTAATACAAAATTGAATTCATTGATGCAGAGTAAAGACTGATTTAAATTCACTCATAAAAGCAGCATTAAGGAGAAATCTAGGTGCTCAGATAAGAGGTTCTGTTGTAAGATAAAATGCTACAAAAGGTTATACCATCCAAAGCCTCATTTTTTTTATATATGTTTTTCCTTATCTCACCTGGTAAATCTGGCAAACAGAATTACTACTCAACATCTCCTCAAAGTCAAACAGAATAAGTAGTTACAGCAATTCTTCATCATATGCTCTTTTAAAAAATTATTTCTATTTATTATTTTTATTGCATACAGGTAGCTGCTGGTATGCAACTGCAAATTTAATATGTTTCATAAAAACAGTTATAGATCTCAGATTTTGTTCAGTAATTAACATTTTCATCCACCTTGTTTGCAACCTAAACATTTCCAGGGGAAGCTGAAGGAGAGATGATGAACCCTTTAGCTCTAAGAAAACTCCTACATAAGAGTCCTTGCTATTTTGTCTTTGAAATTATTTAGGGGAGGGAGCTTAACAGTAATAAATTATTCCATAAAATGTGCACAATTAAATGCCATTTAGAATATTTTAAACATGGATTTTTAGGCTTTCTTTTAAGAAGATGTAGTCACAGAAGAACAGGGCTAGGAAGCTAAGTCACTTTAATGCTTTAAAATTATTACCTTCAAAGGGACTCAGTAGCTCTAAATGTTTTCTCTGATTTCATTTCAGACCTCAAGGTCTGTATGTTCTCTTGCTGCACCCAGAAATTTTGCAAACATGAATTTATTTCCCACATTCAGTGAGGCTGCTCAAGCATTTAGCTACATATTTATATGGTTTTTGAGGAAAACACATAAACCATCCATCCACTGTTAAGTAACAGAAAAATTAAAGGAAATACTCACTGGTTTAGTGTCTATATATATATACGTGTGTGTGTGTGTGTGTGTGTGTGTGTGTGTGTGTGTGTGTGTGTGTGTAGTTATAAATTTGTTTACGTTTTTTCACCTCCACTCCCAGTTCAGACATTTAAACCAATTCAAGGACATAGATGGGTATGGAAAGTGGGTTACAGAGACAACTGGTCTCTGAATCAGCAGATTACACATCACTGTACTGCAGTCTAGATGAGCTTTCAAGATTAAGACATGTCTCTCTCACTAATAAGAGTAACTCATGTACTGATTGTGGTGTTTTAAAGTACACAGTCTTGTCTTTAAGTATCTAATTACAGCATATGTTTTGAGAGAAACCTGTAAATATAAATGATGGGCTATTTCCATCTAAATGTCCAGCTCTTCTATTTGAGGCTGAGAGCAATCTCTCCTTACAGCAATTATTCTGGCTAAACCCTCTTGTTAAAGAGATAGATCACCAAGACACTTCAACTGTTCTTAATCTTATGGGTAGAATTGCAAACAAAATAATGATTTTTCAATACTGATTATAGAATGTATATTTCAATACTGATTCTTGAGAGAGTTAGAAAATTATAATGCATCTTTTCAACTTCATTTCAGCTCTGTATGAATCATTGTGAAATATAAGAATCACACAATTTTTTCTTATATATATGTTACTTGATGAATACTGGAAATATTATGATTTGGTGTGTACACTGTGAATACACAGGCTTGTAAATACAAATTGGTCAATTCCATCCGTTAAAAAAAAAATCATGGTTTTTGCCTTATTTATTTTCTAAGATGTTTTAAATAAGGAAAAAATTATAAAATCAATCCTTCTCTTGGATTTTATGATGTATTAAATATTACACGGAAGACTTTTTTTTTTTACATGCAACATATATAAAAAATAGCAGCTTAAGAAATTCAAGAGGCCTTTTAATCAGAAGGCAATGGAGGAATATGAATGCCCCAGCTAAGGAAATGAAAGCTGCTTGGTGCTAAATATATCTCATCCCAGCAAAAGAAATTCAGGAAAACTTTAGAAAGACAAACAAACAAAAACAACCCACAGACTTTAAAAACATGTAAGACTTCTATCTTTGCAGAATATGAGATTTTCCTTTACTGGAATTCAGAAACTGCATTCTTCCCCTCCAGGTGCACTACATAGAGGGCAGTATAACCCCATAGCCCACTAAATGCAGTATTGCAAAAACTAGGCCATATGTTTTGTACTGATGTTGCAAGAACTCAGAAATTAGCTTTGTCAGGAGTAATTTGTACTTTTATTGACCTGCCTGGAACTTTGTTTTAGATTGTTCAGCTATAAAAGCTTGACTAGGTGTCTATGACTAGTGTGCTTTATTTTTGTACAATTCTGTATTATATAACTGTAATCCTATACCTACTCCTGCAACAAGTAGAACAAAATATTCGTGGCTCTAACATAATAGTGTAAAACAGAGAAATACAGGTTTGTTATGGCAGTGGAGGATTTAAAAGCAGGTTGAAAACTGTGTGGAATGTAGAGTAACCCAGACATGGGATGGTAAGAGAAGTGACCCAGGGTTGGCTTTAGAGATCCTAGACCTGTCCTAACTGGACAATTAAAGGAATGCAGAGTAACTAGGAAAAAAACAGGAAGTGTCCTGTATATGCAACACACTTTCTATATACTAAATTCAGCTTAAACATGGACCTACAGACCTGCAAAGAAAGAGCAAAGTTTGCATGGTGTGTTAGAAGAACATAGAAATGACCCTAAGCAGCTCCTACAGTGAGGGGGAGGCAGTTACCATTAACATCATGTTGCTCTTGTCAATGAACTCAGGATCCTGAAAACTGGCATGTCCAATGGAAGATGTCAACTGCAAGAAGCCAAGGAGCAGTAGAAGGTTGAATATAAATGCAAGGGAAACGGTAGATAAAAAGAAGTCCATGTTTAATAATTTTACTTAATTACTTTTATACTATTTACATTATTACTAACACTATCAATATTACTATTACTGATTCTTCCACAATACAAGAGAGTTTGTTCATTTGTTTTTTTCTTTATTTTCCTGTCACATATTTGAAGCAATAAATATTCTTTAAATAGCTATTTAAGATTTAAATTACCCAAAGAAAAAATATTTGGTTTACATATATAAGATTTGTGGGATTTTTGCCTTTAGGAAGATAGAAACTTAAGTTTAGATCCCTGAAAAATGGTACTGGAAGATTTTTTTAGTGTTTTAACACAAGGAAATAACCTTCTAGTTCAGTTAAACTCATGCAACCTGATGTTCATTTGGAACAGCTTCTCCTACAATCTTCCACACATTGTTTTTCCTTCCGCATACCCTTCTTTCCAATTTTTATGTACCAACCTTTACATTTAAAAATAATCCACAGGGCTGTATATATTTGTTCAGGCATTTGAAGAAAAAAGACTTTTATGATTTTCTGTCTACATCTGAGATATTTGATTCTAACAGAATGCTATAGGAATAACATTTTTTATTTCAGTTTCAAGTAACATGGAATGGAAGAAACACTTGGTATAATGCATTTATTTCTATAACAACCTACTCTGACAAGACCTCATTATACTTCAGGCTATCAACTGGAGCATCTGTTCACATATCCTTTAAACTGTGGAGTGGGCAATGTATCAGCACAAAGTGCATACTAAAACATCAGAGTGATACTAGGATCATCCTTTCTCAAGTGAAAATGAATACTTTTAGCCAAACTTGTGCATATGTCCTTTCCAAAAAACAACAACAAAAAAGAAAAGGGAGCACAGGGAGTAAATACCCCATACATTACCAGAATATATTGGCTGCTACCTGCAAAAAAGTAGCATGTAAGTAAAAACATTAGAAGAGACTACACAGAATATGGTTTCCCCATGGAAATATTTCTGCAGGACAAGCAGCCTATGGGCAAAGTAGGTTGAAGCTATTCCAGCACCAGGTAAAAATTTTCAAGCTGAAGGCATCCGTAAAGCCACTCATTTTCACTTTTTTTGCACACATGTTACAGCTACTTCAAGCAGATCTCAAAATCTGAAAGACTATGTGCTCTGATTAAAAGAAGTGCTATTTCCTTACTAACTGTGCTAATTCAGCAAAATGGTAAAGCTGGGCTGAATCATCATGCAAATGTGTGAGAAGGTTTGAAATACTAGCTGCAAAATGAAAACACATTTTATATTTATTCATAAAGACAAGAGACTAAAAATCTGAATCTTCCTTATGTCTGCTGAACTTTACAATACACTACAGAGCAAGAATAATAATATTAAAAATTTAAAAATAAACCCCAAACCTAGTATGAGGTACAGTCACAACCATTTGGAATAGAATTGGCTATCCTTTATGCCACATTATTATAATGTGCAGAAAACACACATTTCCTGGTAGAGCCATCAGTTATGTTTATGTTCCAGCACAAGACACATGCACAGCATGCTTCATTAAAAAGTAGCTTGTAAGAGAAATAGGCACACAGTTTGCATCATAATTCTAGCTGCAGAGGACCCTAAAAATATCTACAATTGCACTTCCAGCTTCATGTTCAGTTTTTAATCTCCTGTAAACCAAAACACCTGAATAATAAGATGAAGTTGGCCACTATTCTGAAACCCATTGACCACCTTTTCTCACAAGAGAGGAAATGTGGTTGAATCTACACAACCACATTCAAGTGTGGTCCCAAACCAGACTACTACATGCAACCAACAAGCTCCAGAGAAGTTCTGCAGCTTTCAAAGCATGCAAAAAACTGATAAACACCCTCAGCCTTCCAAATGTCAGAGAGCAGCCAGGCATAACTCCTGAGACAAGATATCCTTGTTGAAGATACTGTTCCAGAAAACAATTCAGAGGAATTGAACTGTCTTCTACCTGAAATTGACCCACAGAATTCCTTCACTAACAGCACAAAGAGATAAACCTTCCTTGACTTTTCTTCCTGGAAACTATAATTTGTCTGCATAAGCTCTGCTTCAGTAAGGAAATATGCCTAGAAGATTCCAGATAAGCATCTTCCATTGCTGCAAATTGCTGGTCCAAAAGTTGTTACTGACCAGAAGGGACTATGGTTACGCACCAGCATTTCAAGGGTTGTGCCTGCATACACAGGTGTTGAGCAGGCTGGAAACAATGAGGCTGCATACATGTGGTCACAATTGACCCCAAACTCCTTTGTCTGCTATTTCCTGTCTGCTGTATGTCTCACTGAATACTCAAAATCAAGAATCAAAACAGTTCAACAGAGGAGGAAGAGAGAAATAGTACCCATAATTTTTTAAAGGTAAGAAAAAAATTAAAGTAAGAGCAGTTAAGGGATCAAATAACAATTTTTCTGATCAAAATTATGGCAAAATTCTTATTTTGGTTCCAGGAAATGTAATTAAAATGTGGTGAGATTTGATGTAGATGAGTTGTCGTCTGCAGGAGGACTCATTACGTCAGTAAGCCTAAGGACAAGAAGCTTAAGGACATCCATGGATTATATTTCCTGGTAAGTTTATTATATGCATTAAAGAAAAAAAAAAAAAAACTGAAAAAGAAAATGTCTCAGAGAAGTGCAATTCTCCAAAACGTATGGAGAACCTTATTCTTTCTAACAAGTGACTTATTTTCAATGTCTGAAATTTCTTCAGTTCATAATTTATTTTAGGGATTAGAAATTTCTAAAAGTTCAAATGAGTCCCAGTTGTCATGTTATGCCAATGTAATGACATTGTTATGTGTAATATATCATCAAACTGACAATTTTGTAGTACAAAGGGGAATGAAAGATAATGGATTAAAATGAAGGACCTTGAAAAGGTAGGTTTCAGAGTTTAATGATTTCAGTTTAGGAACAAATCCTTTCTCAGGGTTGTTCATCTCATTATTGTATTTTCTCCTTCATTTAGGCTTCAAATGCTGGTAACAGTCTAATCACTACCAAATGTTTCCAACAACTGTATTTTTAATAGTGGCCTTGCTTCAAAGCATTCTATATTGCTGCCAATACCCAGGCAAAGTCTCTGAAAATTACAGACATTAAAAATGGTCATTCTCTATATATAATGTTTTGGCCATTGTCCAATTTTTTAATACTAAATGAACAAAATCCAATAAATGATTTTTCCTCACTTCTTTCTCCTTGGAATTTATGTGTAAAAATTATGCATTATGAAGAAAGTAAAATACATTTTACCAATTGTGGCATGTACCCAAAATCATAACAGAATGCTGGAAATATATAAATTTTCTAAATATCTTGGGATAAAGTCTCTCCTTTAATTTGATAATAGACATACACAGGAATATATCTTTACTAAAAGTAGAACTTCTACAAAAAGGAAGGAAGGACATAGACTGCAAAATAGCCCACAGTCTTGTACCAATTTCCAACTGCAATTAGAACTGGAGTTTGTACCAGACTTTCCCACATATCAAGTGCATATTCTAGCAATTCTGAGTTAAGTTGCTCAATTCTCAATCTGAAAATGGTCAGTCTGAAATGTTCCTAAAGAAGAAGTTCCTAATTTTGTATACCTTCCTAATTTTGTATATCGGGAAAATTTTGGGGCAAACTGGGCCATCTCTGAAAGCAGTGAACCGTTCATAGAATAGTGTTACTGGTAGAGTTTCACTCAATTTAAGAAAACTGTGCTCACTCAGTGTAGCTAAGGACACAAGACTAAGAATACCTCCAAAGTTCTTCCCCTTATAATAATTCCATGTGATTTGAAGCCATTGTTTCTCAGGGATCAGTATTGGGACCAATACTGTTTACTATCTTTTTCAGCAACACAGAGAGTGGGATTGAGTGCAAGTTTGCTGATGACACCAAGGTTGTGGTCTGGTTGAAATGCTGGAGGGAAGGGATGCCATCCAGGTGGACCTTGACTGGCAGAAGCTGGCCCATATGAACTTTATGAAGTCGAACAAGGCAAAGTGCAAGGTGCTGCATCTGGGTCAGAGCAATTCCAAGCTCAAATACGGTCTGGGTAGAAAATGGATTGAGAGAAGCCCAGAGAAGATGGACTTGTGGGTGTTGGTTGATGAGAGGCTCAGTATGAGCTGGCAGTGAGTTTTCAGCCCAAGAAGCCAGTCATGTCCTGGGCTGCATCAAAAGTAGCATGGCTAGCAGGATGAGGGAGGCGTTCTTCTCCCTCTCCTCTTCTCTCCTGAGACTCCACCTGGAGTGCTGCATCCAGCTCTGGGTTGCCCGGGGTAAGAAGGGTGTGAACCTGCTGAAGCACAATCAAAGGAGGACCATGAACGGTGATCAGAGGGCTGGAACTCTTCATCTGTTAGGAGAGGCTGAAGGAGTTGGGGTTGTTCAGCCTGGAGAAGAGCAGATTCCAAGGAGAGCTTATAGCACCTTTCCACTACCTTAAGGGGACCTAGAAGAATGCTGGAGGGACTTGTCACAAGGACATATAGTGATAAGAAAAGGGGAAATGTTTTTAAACTAAAAGAGTGTAGGTTTAGACAGATATTAGGAAGAAATACTTTTCTGTAAGGGTACTGGAATAAATTTCCTAGAAAAGCTGTGAATGCCTCATTCCTGAAAGTGTTCAAGGCCAGGTTGGATGGGGATTGAGACACTTGGTCTAGTGGAAACTAGACCAGGTGTCTCAATGCCTATGACAGAGGTGTTGGAAGGATATGATCTTTAAGGTCCCTTCCAAGCCAAAGAGTTATATGATTATATGACCAAAGACATTGCATGTCCAAATTCTAATGGCTGCAAAAAGCCTGAAAAACTAAGTCCATCTCTGAAATTCCACTTGTATTGTGTGTAGGTGGCAAGACTTTGAGCAACATGAGGGCTACAGGGATGGCTGCTTTGGCAGGAGATCAGAATGAGTCTTGTCCCAGACAGCTGGTTTCAGCCTTCTCCACTGTGGACAAAGTGGAGGTTGTTGACCATTTGTGCATTTCCTCTGGCAGAGTGTATTTAAAGAGATAGGAGAAAGTGTGAAAAACAATCCTTCAAGCAACAAGATCTGACAAGGAGAGTGAGGATGTGCTCTAGGTGACATATCACACATTCCTTTGTAACTCTTGCTGGAGCAAATTATTTCCCTACCGCCCATGTACTTGACCGCATTGGAATAAATATCCATCTTGCAGCCCTCGAAAGACTGACCTCTGGAATGTTTTTGTTTATTTCCTTTTAAGATTAGGATATAAAAAAATGTATATTGTGTGAATATATTTTCAGATTCCCAGACCTACTATTTATATAACGCATCACAATGATCAAAGTTGCTTTCTAATGCAAGATTCATGATGGTTTTGAGTTAAATTATTGTACTTCCTGGAGTTCTGAATGCCACGGATATATAGCACAAGTTTAGGAAGGTTTACTTGCTATCAAATATCGTACTCTAATTCAAAAATTTATATATTCGGAGATTAGAGGATTGAACTCAAATCAAAAGGAAGAGATAGCACTACTATTATATGTCTTTTATACAAAATTACCTTTAGATTTTTCACACAATTTTTGTCTAGTTAAATAACAAATAATTTCTCTACAGAGATGTACAAACATGAACAGGTATAGATACATAAGATAAATGCTTAAGTGCTTTCATGAATTACAAGCATACACCTGGGTCTAGCCCTTGAGACAGCATGCTGAACATCTGGATTTCAGATTACAGCAAACACTTTTGATTATTTGCATGTACAAAGCTATATTTGGCACTACATTTTAACATCTTGTAGTTAAGTGAGGCTCAGGTGAGAGATTATTCTGAATGCTAAGATGTCATTGAAGAATGTTAGTTCTCTGACAATAAAGAGATCGACTCTTGATTTGCAGTGCCGTGTCACTCTTGTCACTTCTTAGCGAATGGAGCATACTGGGAAGCTCAAGACTGTTCCTGAGTCAGACTGGTTCCGCCAACTCAACCCACCTCTATTCATTCCTGTCATTAAACAACACTCTAATTCTATCTGGTTCAAACCAGCAGAACCTATTCAAACTCAGAAGATTGCCTTAATGGCATACAGGTGTCAACTCTCCCTTATAGTCTGCCGAGTATTTCCACCCAAGAAACTTGACCAATAACTACCCATCTGGTCTTATGAAAAACTGATGCAGTTCTTAAAGAAAATTAATTTTAGAATCTTTGCTAACCTTCTACTGCCATTTCACCACTACATTGGAAGTATTGGAAGGCAACAAAACTGTAGAAAATGTTAACTCTTTAGCAATTGGGTACCACTTATCAATTTAAGTCCATGCCACCACGAAAAAAACAAAAACAAAAAGAAAAACAACAGCAACAAAAAAACCCCACCACACTTGCTAAGAACTCAATATATCTAGCAAGAATGTGCTTTAAAGGGTATGACTGTGTATCACTTTATCACAAATGGAATAAAAAAAAAAAGGAACTGGATTTCCATTTTTCAAAGTTTTGGTTGTCAATAGCACAACACTATTTCCACAGAAAGAAAAATACGGACACCTGTTTTTATTGTCACATGAATAAATCCTGCCAAAGATTGGCATGTTCACAGAAGTGTGTGGTTTCTTCTATTCTGTTTTATTTTTGCAGCTGTGTATACTGTTTATTTCCTGTGGTGAAAATTTAGACAGAAGAGAAGGAATTTATTAGAGTAAGACAGAAAGGGAAAAAATAACTGAAGAGAAAGAAATAAAAAGCCTATGAAAACATAGAAAGAAAGCATATAGGGAAAATGGAGGGATGATGGTTTAAACACCCTGAAAAGAAAAAGGTATGGAACTGAAGCAAGCAACAAATCAACATAAAAGAATAGATTCCCAGATTAAAATCTCTGAAAGTCACATGGAAGTGATGACACCCATTTCCATTATAGCCAGTATACTCTGCTCATATGAGTTGAGTTTCTATGTATTGTAGCAATTGTGGGGTTTTTTCCCTTTCTGATTCAGTGGTTTGGGAGTTCTTTTTCTTTTCTTTCCACCATGACCAAAAAGACAGAGTAACTCTTGCGGTGTTCTTGGTATTTCACACAGAGGAAGCAAATTGAGCTTTATAGCTATGCAACAATATTGGTTCAGTTCCATGCTCAATAACAGTTCAACCACAGTCATAGCCCTGTTTTCCTCAAATCATCTTAGTGATTTCCCAACCCGGTATCAGAGGAGCCAAGTATTGCTTGTATGATGAAAACAGATGCAACAATATCTAGGGTACTGCAGCTGCTTGTGACAAACTGTTTTTCCGCTGCAAACTCTCCCAGTCTTGGTAGTGATGTGAAGAAATCTTTTTTTGCATATACATATGGTCATGCAAGTGAAAGGGTTCCATTTAACCTGTTTTGTACATGGAATTTTGAAATACTCAGAGGCCCAGACTAGAGAGTACCTACAACATTCCTGCTATTATATATTCCATTATATCTGGTGCCGTTTAGCAATAGGCTACCCTGGAGTAAAACTAAATTGTTCTGTTCTAAATAAAATGTGCATTAATGAAAAGATGTCCCTGAAGCCACAATGAAAATTTTATAAATAAGCAATGCACCAAAAAAAACCAAGCAAACTATTTAGTTGTTTAATGAATAAAATGAAATCTATTTAATGAAATTGATAATATTTTCCCACTGCAGTATAATGTAAAGTAACTAGGAGATTTTCATTTAATATAATACGCTACAATAACTATACAGTTCTGATTAAAACCAAAGAGGGACGAAATTATGAATGTATTAATAAAAATGCTCTCTTCATGAAATCCTCTAACATTTTTTTAGCTCCATAATGATGTCCCAGAATACATCAGAACTCCCTAGTTATCCAATGATGTGTAGAGATGATACATTCTGTGTAATTTTTTTTAGGAAATTAGCACTTACTAAAAATGACATGAATGAAACAAAGAATTAGAATTTAGGAAAATAGTACTCATTAAATTGGATGCAAAAGGGGAGGATGCCAGGGAGGAAACAACCCTGGGATATGTTTTCTGTCATTTCTTCAGCCATTCAACAGATCTTTTCTGCATCAATGAAAATGGATTACACCTTTTCACAGATGCATGCTAATTTCCTGTTCTCTCTCATGCTTGTAGTGTACTTTTTCAGGAAGACAGCATGACTGATCAACTGCTTTCCATGCACACTATTTGGTTACTGATATTTTCTCAGCTGAGAAGGAAAACAAAGACTGCCTTGGTTTAGCAGCTTTGCACTGACTATTCATTACTGACTAACATCATTACCAAGGAAAGAAAGGTAAATTCAGGGAATGGGAAGTGCCACCAAACATATGAGGTCCTGAGAACTCTAATTCCTTCCCTTGGCTCCTAAGACAGGAAGAGTGCCAAAAGAGAACAAAGCAAGGTCAGCAATTAAATGAAGCATTCACGTAAGCACTTGAGAGGAAGCACAGTATAAGGACAGTTGCAGTCTCACAATTAAAGATACCTTGAGGTCAATACTTACTAAACCATATAAAATGGGCTGAAAGACTAATGACTCAAATCAGCATACACAAACTTAGATTTTAAAATGGTTGTCTTTACTGCTGTGACAGCTGCTTTATAGACTATTGCATTGTTAAATGGATCAGTATTCCTTTGATGCAGTGGAAAATCTGAGATACACTCATAATCGGAGACTGACTAAGACATTAAATACAGAACTCATTTAGGTAACTGCTCTCTTTCTTTAAGGACTTTACTGTGAGCTGGTTAACTTCCAGTCTGATAAGGGAGTATAATTGCCTGTTACTTTTCTGTGTGACTTATTCCCTGCTATGGGCATAAAAGAGAATGGAGAATGTAGATGCAGCAAATCCATTGCTTTCTCCACAATATAAGCAATCAGAAAACAGTCAAATGCATAGAGAAAAGGGAATAAGGAGAGTAGATCTCTTAATCAAAGGGAAAACCCTTTATAAGACCAGTCATTCTTTCAAATAAACAAACTCAAAGTCATGATGCAGTCAGGAAAAAAAAAAATTGTTCTCAGTATTCAAAACTGTTCTCAGTATTCACTACAAACATGCAGAAGAAGCAGGCTTAAATTGCTGTCCAGAAGTTTTAGAACAAATAACTGGTAGAAGGTGGGCTAACAACATACAGTAATTAAAAGTCAGTTTTTACAAAGTAAGGACTGAAAGCCCACTGAGTTCTGCAGTCAAGAATAGCTATAAAATAATGATAAAAATCTGGTGAATAGAGAGGGGATAAGCCTGATAATATTCAAGGTCATAAAAATAAAGGTTGAAGGTGAAGAGCTCTAAAATAACTTTTCAAGAAAGGGCAATATGATGGCAGGTAAAATTCAAAAACCACTATCTATTTAAAAAACATCAATACATGCCAGCTGATTCAGATGCTCCATTCAAGCCTTTTTTTTTCTTTAGATCATGCTGCACTACCATAAAACTAATGTTCTCTGCCAATATGTAAAATCTCTAAGCACTTCTGGTAAACAAGAATAAAAAACCCTTTAAAAACAAGGGTTTATTTGCTGACACCCTCAGCTTGAAATAATAACCCTTTCCTGCTATGAATAGAGCCCAAAGCCTTGTTCAGGCCACTGCCCCTGCAGACAGAGGGATGCCATTTTCATATCATCCTCTCCTTAAATTGCTAGGGGTGAGGGAAGCAAATACCTATGGTTTATGTATATGCCCTAAAGTACTAGAGAGGATGCTCAGAAAGGAGAAAAAATATTGCAAAAAATAAGAGCAAGAAATGTATATGAACATGAAAGTATAACTATTTTTCGAAATCATCTAGTGTCTCAGTTTGGAATACACTGTCTAATTACATTTAAAAGTATTAATTAAATACAGAAATATGTTGTCCTTTCAATTACTGAATACTCTTAGAAAAGCAAACTCAGTATTTAGATATAAAAATATAAACATTTAAAAGAATATTTATGCAAATTATTGCAAGAAAGGAAACCCTACAGTTAAGTTCTTCCTGGCTGAACAGGCTAATCTAGCAATGTTAATAGGAAAGAAATGCAGATAGAAAAATCTGCATTTTCCACTACTAGTGGGAAAGATTTTAGT
This sequence comes from Setophaga petechia, assembly GCA_024362935.1. Taxonomy (NCBI): domain Eukaryota; kingdom Metazoa; phylum Chordata; class Aves; order Passeriformes; family Parulidae; genus Setophaga; species Setophaga petechia. The sequence goes on from JANCRA010000008.1 coordinate 23,615,159, forward strand.
TGATGAAAATGTTATTTAAAGGAAAGATTTAAGTTTGAAAGTATTACCTTTTAAATAACTTTCTTCAAATATATCTCAATTTAGGCTTCTACAAAACAGCAGGAATTTGAAGCATTCTGATTTCAATGGTTTGATTTAGGAGGAAAGAGTTGCAGTGAATTATTAAAATTTACTGTAAGCACTTGAATAAATTAATATAGATTTGTTTTGATAGCAGCAGTTGAAATTTGGCAAGGACTATAACGATATGCTGATTTGCTTCTATAAGAGATAATGCTGATTCATTTGAGATCTTCACAAGACCTTTTATATAATCTTTCTTGAGTATTACTTTTTTTTTTCTTCCAATGCAGTATAGTTTATTTTAACTATGGATGGATAATGCAGTTTGATAAGAACTTATTCCATATGAAGTTGAACCTTGAGGTCTTTCTCCTTAACGTATTTTTTAATTACTGGCATTATGTCCATGTTCTGCTAGGTTCTGTTTCTGTTAGGACAGAAGGAACAACTGATGGTTGTGATGGTGCATGCCACCCACATCCTTTCCTTGTTCCCCACTATGATTTCAGAAATGGTCATTAGGCTTGGCCTTGACAAATAGCACAAAAACTTAGCTCCTCTCGAGCCTCTCAGAAACACTGTCTGCTCCCAGGAATTAGTTCTGTCTAATGAGCTCCTGTTTTTTGACAAACAGCTTTGGTAACTTAAATTTCTTGCCTGAAAAACAACCCAAGTGGAACAACATTTTTGTTATTAAACTTTCAAAGAAAGTTAGGGACCCAAATTGCTGCCAAGGTGGAAAATTACCATGTCTGAATCCAGCACTCTTGCAACCATATGAATGCCATTCTAGAGTGAGACACTCTGAGCTCTCCTGGACCCCAGTAGGCTGTGACCAGCAACCTCCCTTTGAGTGGGGCCTCTCAGAGACAGTGAACTCAAGTTTGCTGTGCTTGGAGGACTGAACAGTGACAACAGAAACTGAGCTGATATCCCCACTCCTTCAGGCTCTACCTTTTGCCCATTGTGGAGATGCAAAGATGTGAGTACTTCACTGAATTTGAGGGGAATTTTTCACAGGTATATATCTCATGCATGCTCCATTAGGTCTGTATGTGTGTGGCTGCGAATATGCAATAGAAAATGTATTATGAACATTGCTCTCGTGGATTCTTAAGTAACTTAGATTCCTAAGTAAGACAGTCCTATAAATGAGTTACTGTTGTGCTTATAATAAATTTCAAAAAATCTTTTGTTAAATTATTTTAAATAGGCTATAAATTTACTACTTGCTAAGTTGAAGTGCTGCTAAAACCTTTAGGCCTAAACCATTGGTCAAGTCCAGGATGAAGTTTGGCAAGGGGGTCTACTCTGAACCTTGTGACCCAATGGGAGAGTCTTTTATTCCTTTTTATCCCTACCCTTTTCCATCCTCACCCTTCTTACATCCCCAGATTCCAAACAGACCATTTTTGGTTGATTTTAGTTTTAGATTGATTAATTTTTCTCTGTGTGCTTTATTAAGTAGTAGAGTGAATTTTTACAGCAGATCTTGTCACTCTTTCACTTTAAAACTTACCTGGTTTTGCTGATGCATTTGCTGATCCTTTGAACAACCTAAAACACTCATTTGCAACAAATTTTCAGAGAGATTATTCTTTCCCCTCTAGTGTAAATGAGTTAATACTGGAAATATTGCAAGGAAAAACAGTCCTCAAAATTGCGATGGTTTTTCCAACACAAGAATTCAGATAAGTCAATATTACTTTAGAATGGAATTTTTTTCTACAAGAAACATATGACTACTGTCTTTGGAAACACCAAGAGCTTTTCAAAAATGCAGTTTCTAAATGCATGGTACATATCATAAGATATATGAAAACCTAAGCAAAATCATCACTTTGCAAATTGAGCTTTCAGCTTGAGATGGTGAAGATGGAAGTTGTTCTTTTCCTCTAGTTATTATCATAGAAAGGTATGAAGACCTCATTATGATAGATTACACAAATGTTATCTGCTAAATCACTATTTTTTACACAAAAAATAGCTGAGCTTTGATGAGAATTTATGCAGCCTGTGTGAAGATGCCTTAATGAAATATGACTTGAGTTGCATCTCTGTACTTTAGCAAGTGATGGCATGTGTTCAGGCTGGAGGTCATGCTATAGACCAGCACTAACCATGACTTTCTTTGGTGCCAAATTCCTACATACAAACACACCATGCACTGAACTTAAAATTTGTCACAGCAGATGAAATGATGCGAATACCCTGAGAAAGAAAAGAAGATTTAAAGATACATTTGATCCAAGAGAGAATGTTACTGTTGGAAAATAGCAGGCAGAGTAACAGTCACGGTGTACAGACTTCACAGAAAAGAAATTAATTTCCCCTGGGAAATTATATATAAAGCATACTCACGATATATAAGGGTGTACAGAGTTTTCACAGGCTGAAAAATTGTGATATATTTTGGAGCCAGTGTTTGGCGTTAAGTTTTTATTCCATACTACTGAAAGCATTAATTTAACTACTGCTTAGATGATATTTATTTGTCAAATTATCATTGTCATTTCAAGAGTAATTTTGACACATACAGCAGTTAAACATTTTTCTGCAAACAGTCATAATGAGGGAAAAATGAGGGATTGGATATCATAGAAACATAGAGTATTTTGTATTGAAGGGAAACTTTAAAGGTCATCCAATCCCCATATAATGATCAATGAAATCTTCAAATAGATCAGGATTCTCAGCACCTCACTCAGCTTAAATTTGAATGTTTCCAGGCATGGAAACAATTCAAGATGCCACATTTCTTTGGGCAACCTCCCAGTGTTTCACCACCATCATGATAAAAAAACCTCATGTATATGCATATTTATTGTTATAATGAAGACTTCAATGTCTTTATATTTTGAAAAACTAGACCTATTTTCCCTTTAAATGCACAGTGCAAACTTAGTGTGCATTAACTTATCCTGCATTTTTACTAGAGTTCTTCCCCATTCTTCTCTATCTTTACTAAAGAGAAATGATGAATAAAATTCCTAATCAAGAAAAACAGATAACACCAACCAGCAATTTTGAATAGTAACATAAATTGCAAAAAACCTCACCTCTTCAGCACCAAAATGCTGCAATCAATTATGTTTTCAAGTAATTATAACTTTTTTAACATTACAAATCAAATAAGTTCATGCTACTTATCAGGTACACATGGATGCATAAGATGACCATTAACACTTATTTCTTTTTCCAGCTTTTCCTAGATTCCAGCAATTCCTGTTTTTGAGATGGGGTTTTCTTGATTCCCATCAGAACAAAAGGATTCTGTCATTAGCAAGATGCTTGTGTGACCTTCAGAGTTGTGTCTCCAATTTCTTCCCAGCCTCTTGTTGGCCTATTCAGCCCGCAGTCTTTTGGGACAATGATGAGCTACATATTTCTCTTGAACAAAGTAACAAAATAATGTGCTACTCTCAGTTGGAGTACAAACATAATTCTAACACAACTAATAAAAAATAATAAGCCCCAACCACTTATATGGACCATATAAAAGGCTGTAAAATGGGGAAAAATTTGACTTGTTCTAGTCTACAATGGCAGATTATTTTTTATAGGAATCTCCATAATTTATGCTTTGTCAGAGGCTCTCATATGCTTTTCCCTGGATTTATATCTTTTATCCTTCGAAAGAAAACCTATTAAAGCAACCAGTATGGAAAAAGCAGAATTAATCTTTAATTCTTGCTTGCCATCCTATACTCAACAAGAAAACATTATCTGGTTTGACAATAGTAAATTTTCCTTGAAAATACTTCTTTACAAACCCATGACACACAAACTGATTGAATCTTGGAGCATGAGCTGCAGGAATAAAAATAGATAAGAATCCAGACATAAGTAACATGATTTTTTTTTTTTTTTTAAGTGAAAAAGAGAGAAGCAAGTATTTAAACATTTCTAGCTTAAATTGAACTTCCAGTTTCTTCAAATGGACAAAGCATGGATAGCAAAAGTAAAGTCTACATGAAGATGTGTAAAAACAAAATATTTGGATCCTCTTTAGTGTCTTACTATGGCTTCGAAATGCCATAAAGTAAAATCAAATTATGCTTTGTTGTAGCAGTGGTCAAAAGAGAGTTTAGAGAAAAACAAAACAAAACAAAAACCCCCCAATTTTTTTTTTTTTTTTTTTTTTTACTTAATACAGTTAATTGCAGCTTTCCCCAATAATCCATTTTCCTAGATTTTCTTATCTGCTATTTATTTCATGAATCAAGCAGGATAGAAATGCTATTTTTTTCCTCACACAAAATTATGCTGTTTTTCAAATCATATATCTTACCTCTTATTTCTCAATCTTTTTAGTTCCCTCATTATAAATCATTACTTCTCTTATTTACTTCAATATTATTCTTAGTTTATGTTTAGGTTGAAATTTATGTCACTTAAGCTTTCTAATCAAATGCCCAATCCTTTTAAATTGCCCAGTATCATTAACCACACAAAGTCACTTCCAAGAAGCATTTAATTCCCTGCCAAGATAGGAATTTTCCTCAAGTTTTATTTTTCTCCACTACTTGTGACACTGTGGCTTTGGCTCCTTCTCTTCAGGTAATTGACACTTGCACAGCTGCAGTCTTGCCATCACTCCTTCCCCTTGCTCCTACCTCCTGCCTTCAGCAAACAAGTAGGTTTGAGGAAACAGATCATTAGAGAACAAACCACAAGGCACAGTTCAAGGGGAATATGGCAGCCTGAGTTTTGTCTAGCTTTTAAAGAACTTGTTTTTACTAGTAAATTAACTCTAGTTCTTGAAATTCTGTCCAGGCCAGGTCTTGAAAGGACCTAATCTCTTCAGCTCTTCAGAAGTAATTATTCTAGGCTGGTAAGCATTCTTTTGTCCAATATTTTTTGTGTTCATTTTCCAGACAACTGTGAAATAGCGTCCTGTTGGCGTTCCAAGAGTGGCTAACTCCACTTTAGTCTGCTCCTGATACTTGTTATGTGCCTCCAGAACTGAAAACACATCCAAATTGTTAGTATTAAACATTTGCTAAAGTAGAATACCTTTCTAACTGCTTGTAAAAATAATGGTGCTCATACATTGTTGCAGCATACAATTTGTAGCATAAATCGTAGCAAGTTATTTTATTGATACTTATAGACAAATAAGACTGTCAGGGGAGTCCAATATTCTACTTTGTTGTGCATTGAGATGTCACTATTACTGCTGCAAAATATCTGTTGCTCTATCAATTCTAAGACTTTTTAACGTCAGATAAATATTTTTGAGGCATTTCCACAGATGTACAAATAAAGTAGCTGATATGCACACTTAATTTTCAATGGAACAAAATTATCTACAACATGAGCTAGATTTTACAGGTTTCTTTCCCTCCAGAGGCTTGTAATCATAGATAAGATTGCTAACATTGGTTGGTAATAATTTCAAGTCAAGAAAGATGTTTTCTTTCTTGGTGAAGAAGTCAAGGTAGTCTGGTTTGAAAGAATAAAAACAATACCAGAGTAAGTATCAGTCCTAAAAGGAAAGTAAATTTGTCTACAAATAAAATCAAACATAACAGAATTGCATTTACCCCAACTCCCACAATACTCTTACCAGTCAGGACACAGATCTCAATTCCAAAAAATACAGATTCAGGAAGAACTTGAGAACATTGCCTAAACTGATGCTGACTGCTGCAGGATGTACTGCAATCAATCTATGACCCAGATAGATGGGTTGCAGCTAATTTTCTTTATAGTGCCTTGCATGGAGCTGCATTTTGGATTTGTGCTGAACAAAATGATGTTGACATAGAGATGTTTTCCCCATCACTGAGCAGGACTTACACAGAGCCAAGGTATTTTCCACTTTTTGTACTGCCACACTACGGAGGAAACTGGGGGTGCATGGAAAATTAAGAGGAGACACAGCTGGCACAGGTGACCCCGTCTGAACAAAGGGGTATTCCAGACCATATGACATTATGCTCGTGTATAAAATGGAGAGAAAGAGAGAGAGTGTTGTTTGGAGTGATGGAATTTGTCTTCTCAAAAGTCACTGCTACATGTGATGGGGCCCTGCTTTCCTGGGGTTGGCTGAAGCCCTGCTTTTCCAAGGGAAGTGTTGAATGAATTGCTTGCTTTTCTATGCTTGTGTGCACAGCTTGTGCTTTCTCTGTTTAGCTGTCTTTACCCCACCCTGTGAATTTTCTAGCTCTTACCCTTCTGATTTTCTCCCTGACCCCACTGGTGGGGGAGAGAGAGAGCAGCTCTGCAGGGCTTGGTTGCTTGCTGGGGTTAGACCATGAAAGTCCTTTTTGGAATCCAGTGCAGGGGCACAAAGTGTTGAAGATAATGCCAGATTTGTAACCTAACTTTATCCCCAAGACTTAATTAGGGTGTCTATGTTTCTCTATACTTAAATTTTCTTCTTCTGCTACCCATGCATGACTGACATACATGACTCAGAGTCTCATCTCAGAAGCAGATTTTGTCAGCTAATAAGCCAAGGTTCCCTCTTCAGTTCTATACAGTGAAAATTAAACCATTAGGACATTCATCATGGATCTGCATTTGTGAATATGCAGACATTGGCTAATATGTAAAAGTGGCATGCTCAAGTTTGAATTAATGATCTTACACTAGCTTTTACCATCCTTAAGGAATGCTCATATAATATTATTTTCTATTTATGGTGCACTTAGATTAGCAATTTAGCCTCACTTTATTGAAAAGAGAAAAACATCTGGGTAATGCCATTTTCCTGCTTTTCTGAGAGTGAGAAAAGTATGTAGAAAATGAAACAATTTGAAAGAACCTTACAAAAAAGTATGTAGAAGAGCATTTTTCTATTCTTTCTCCTTTTTATTCATTACTTTGTCTACATCATTCACAATTGTTTAAATGATAAATGGAATTAGCAGTGAATTCAGATATGTGTAAAATAGTCTGAGAATCTTTCTTCTTCCGCTCTTTTAGTTTGTCTCACATGCAGTAACCTCCGTAAAGATGAGCAAATACTGGCATCTTGCTTTCCTAATGGGTAACAGAGAGAGATGAAACTCAGAAATTTAATTTTGGAGTTTAATGTTGTATTCTATATGCAAACCCTTCTCAAAGAAGCTGCAGATGAAATTGTCATAGGAAACTAAGTCTACCCAAGAGCAGGTGGAGTACTATTGAAGCATACCTCTCATGCAGGATGTGGAAAATATGCAATTATGTTACAATCTCTCCTCACTTAAGCATGTTTCATCAATAAACTTACACATCTTTCGACCAGAAAGAACCCCAAACAAGCCTTCTGTAGGAAGACACGTTTGTACACTGCCACAGATGGGAGAACTTGTTCTCCACAGTCAAAACACCTCCTACAAACATCTTTTAGCTTGTGAATATAAAAATGATGGAAGATGAATGCAGCCTCTAAGGAAGCTAGCAGAAGCAAGAAAATTATCAAATCAGATGGGGTTTTTGTCATATGTTTATGAAAAGGAGAAGTATGAAAGAAGCAGCTGTAAGTAAGAAATAAAAATTAAAAAAAATAGGGGAAGATATTTAAAACATTTCTGTTCACATTTATTTAAAGAAATAATCTAGAAAAGCCTACAGAAATCGGAAGTATATTTTGAAACTTTTCTGGATAAGTATTCTGATAGCAAATAATCCATCCTATAAACACTGTTGTGTTTGCTACTTGTGTCTTGGCTTTCCAGGTTGGAAACTCACATTTACAAATTTCTGGCTTGTACATTTACATGCTGAGAAAGATTAAGTTAAATTCAGTGAGAACCTTTCAGTGAGTGATATTTCAAGGATTAGGTATGCTGTCCACATTTCGTGCCCAGGTCAGAGTGTCTAGCCTGAAGACATTTGAATATTAACTGAAAAATGACTTTTTGGTAACTGAAACACAGAAGTATGTATTTAAAGAGAAGAAAAAAAACAAAGCATACCCAAAAGGATTTCTTTTGGAAAGGGGTGAATATGATCTCAGATGAAATTAAAAAGCCACTAAAAAATTCAGAGCAGCTATGGCTTGGTCTTTTAACAATGACAGAAGGATGTAAAGGAGCAGTGAAGAGTCCCCAGGAAAAGAATGCTATAAATAGTTATTTATTTGAGAACTAATTGTTCAAAAAGATTCAAGCAGAAACTGTAATAGAGTATAAGGTTAAACAATAGGTTGGTGATGGTAGGTAGTATGAAAATATAACCTAGATTTACCAGAGATGATTACAATACTAAAAGCACAGCCTCAGGGAAATTTATATATGTAAATTATATAAAATTACACTTTCATATTTCTTTCAGGGGATGAGGCAAAGTGAAAGTGATACTAGTCCCTGACTAATATTCTGGCAGAAGCAGTCAGGTAATGTCCCAAACCTCTTCTCCTTGAGTGTTCAAATAACCTGCTTCTTTTGTCTTTAGACTGCCTTGGGAGCTGTTCCCTACATCTCCCATCCACTGCAGAAAATCTTTGTTTCTCACAAAACTTTCCCAGTTTACCACATATCCCTGAGTTTCAGTTTTTTTTCTGCTTTGACTCTCCTAACCATAGCAATGTTACTATTTCCTTCCCCTTCAATTCTTTCACCTACTCCTTTTTCCTCATTTCCATGTTCCACAGACAGACCCTCTGTAACAACCAAAGATGCTGAGCTGTCCTTGCTTGTTCTGCCTCCACCACCTCAATTTCTGGCAGAGCCCATGCCACCACACCTCCAGCAGGTACCTATTTTTTCCTGGGCACCACAGCTGGTGCACCCCAATCTTCTTCCAAACATGAGCCATGGACTGATACTCTGAAAGGTATGGCAGATGTTTCAGACAGTGGAAACAACCTCCTCAGGTGACATTCTGAGGGCAAGAAGAATGACACACCCAGAAAAAAAGGATGTTTTCTGATCTACCCTGCTTCCTTCTTTATCAGTTAATTGAAGTGCTCTATATACCACTTTGCAGCAGCTTCAGGTCCCTCTTGATTCAATCTAGACATATTGGCTATCAGTCTTTGCTGCTTACTCTTTCCTGCCACTGTTTGATCACTGCTAAGAAAATAAAAAATAGCAGCTAGACATTTACTGCTTCTATCTCATTTTCTCCTTCTGGTAGAAGGCCATGCAAGGAGACCACTGATAATTTACTCTCTGCTAGGATACAGATGCTTAACTACAGTCTGGCCTGGTACACTTGGCCAGCAGATCACAAAGGATTTACAACAATACATTTTGATTAATCAGTCTCCAGAGCTTCATCTGGAATTAATACCACCCACAGCTACATTTAGAACTATTTTTAAATCAAGTGTGCCAGTGTACCATTTTCCCCTCACTCAGTCTTTGAATTTGGCAATAAAGCTGTATGAATTTTTGCCAAGGTGATTAATTTCATCTAGACTTCTAATTATATTTGGGCAATTAAGGAGAGAGATGGGGGCAGTTCAACAAGTCAAGAGGATTTTATAAATAAAAATTTTTCGAGTATAATGGAAAGCAGTAGCTACCAAGTAAAATTACATAAATAGAGAGTTAATGTTTCAAGAAAAATAAAAACAAAAACTGGCCTTTCTGCAATTATGCAGGTTGATTTGCTGGATGAGAAAAATGCAGAATCTGGAATGAAACAGGAAGAGGATTTCAGAGTCATAAAACCCAAGCATACAGAACAAGTAAATTCTGCTACTCTAACACAACAAAACCTTGAGTCAACAACTGTAGCTTGAGTTCGATACATACTGAGAGACCACATTTATCTTTAGATGTTTCCCATTATACTGCTTTCCTTGGGTTCCAGTTACATAATGCGTTAGGCTACATTTGGCAAGGGTGATCAAGGACCTTTGAAAATCATCAACATAACAATGAACTCTAATTTTAGCTTTTTTTATCTTTATTTACTCTTCTATTTCTTCTACTAACACAATATCTGTGTTGTGAAAACCTCATGAGTTTCTTACTATATCAAATTTTATCTCTGTTAAGAGCTAATACGTAGTTAACCATTTCAAGAAATCAGAACAGAGCTCTGTACAGATCGAGCCCTATATTCTTTAGGAAAGAAAACCAGAATTTAAAATCAGCAGGTGTTTAGATTTATAGAGGCTGCAAATCTTATATTTGTCGTTTAAAAAATGAGACATGATAATCATCCCTTAGTTTTCCTTCAAGTACTTACTTCAAATAAATAATGCTAGAATAACAATTCACTTCCTTAACTTTATTGATACAGCACCACAAATCAGGCATAACATTCTCAAAATTACCTGAGAAAACATTTTTATATCTGTTTTTTGATATTATGAGTGATGTTTCTCCATATTTTGCTTGAACTATTCATTTCTACCAGAAGACATTTGAAGACAAATCAAATTTTCTGAGTCATGTCTAAAATAACTCTGAGACTGATTTTCCATTCTCCTGAAGCGTGTATGATCATTTCAATGGTGCAGTATGGTCCCACTTAAGCAATCTACTTTAAATGCATGCCTGACTAAGTGTGTGAATAGTCCCATTGATCTCAAAGGAAGTATTTATATCTTTAATGAGAGGCACACTTGGGAAAGTCAAGTTGAATCACAGCTGTAGCAGGACTCAGTCTCTCTCCAGCTTGTACACTCATACTTTATGCCATGCACCCACCTATTTGTAATATCTGCCTAGGCTGAGTGAAAGGGTGACCAGGATGATGCTTCTAGGTCCCAAACACAACAATACAATCTACAATTGGCTGTCAGAGAGATGCAGCACTCTTTTGGACAGATAAACACCCTTACTCTAGCTGGTGGTATGTGTGTGCTAACTCACTCCTATACAACATCATTGTGTAAAACCTCTAAATGTACAACATTGTGCAAAACCAGTCAGCTAAAGAAATACCAAAATGAAAGAACAAGTGAAATATTTTGCATGTAATTAATAATGTAACACAAGATTTATTAGTAAGGTGTAGAAACAGCTGAAGCATGACTAATTTTAGATTATATCTTTGGAACACCATTTCCATGTTCTGAGCAGGATTATTCTGTTTCTACAACCAAGGTTCCTGGAGAGGCTAAAGCTAAACAGCATTAAATACATTAAACAGACTGAATTGTATATCAGATCATTTTGCATTTCAAATTTGTGTGTAATCAGCTGTGTTCACTAAATTAAGTGCTAGTGATTCTTACAAGATATACGCAAAGAGCAAAGACAAATGAAGGGCTGGTAGATAAAGTAGGTTTAAATATATTCTAACTGCATCTCTAATTAGCAATATTAATAGCATTTGACAGATTTATTTGCTCTGTAGTTTAGTTACATTTCTTTTAGTTTTTTCTTACAGGTGTTTTAATTTAATTTTATATAAAGCAGAAAATAGATGGGAAAATATGTTAAAACTGTATTAAATTTATGAGTTTTGAATATTTTTAACTAACTTTTAAGTAATCTTGTAAACCTTTCAGAATTCTAGGTATTAAATGATGTCTTAAATAGAAGCCCTGTTTACCTCTCCACATCATCAGTTGCACTGGTGTACACAGATCTAACGAATAGCTTTGACATTCTCTGCTGTTTTAATATTGCTCTCCACAGTCCCCTCTCTCTTTCATCACTTGTTCCACCGTGCAAAGATATTTTGCTGCTTTTATGTCATGACCTCAGCCCCACAGAACTGAAAACAGGGAACCACAGGTTGACTGAGGATTGTCTAGGGAAGGATCTCTGCTTCCACCTATTGATGAACTGCTGGAAGAGAGGAGGGAGGCATTACTCATTTCTCTGTTCCCTTTATTCTCAGAGGGAGTTTTCTGCACAAAAGTCCTCTGGGCCCAGAGTTACCCTGCTGCTCTCACCTGTGCTACAGAAAAATGAAGTGAGACCTTCTGAATGAGCTGCTTTATCCTAGATCTATCAACCTGATTGTCAGGCAGAAAATATCTGAGAAAGAACATGTCCCACAGGCACAGTGCAGTTCACTGGTGAGGCTGGGGGCTTCCAGGGACACCAGGCTTCCAGGGAAACCAGGAAGCTCCCCTGGCACCAAAATCACAACTGAAGGCAATATCACCACACAGAGAAAGCAGTATTATTTGAAATATTGCTCTAAATTTAACAGTCCACCAGGAGAAAGACAGAAAGCAATGCTCTACATAGACTTATCCCAAGTAAAATAACCAAAAAATATTTACTATTCCCAAATTTTTAAGTGAGAGCACAAGTCAGTGCATTGAACTCAAGAACTGCTAGACATTTAATCCTTGTTCTTCTTGTTCAAATCTTACACCAACATAATATTGGCTAATATGAAATCAGAAATTCAATAATATTTCTTTCCTAGTACTACATGTAACCACTTCATGTCACCTTTTCTCATGACTCTTTTTCCTTGTCTGTATCATTGTCTCTTAAGATCTACCTCCTTAATATTTTTTCTTATAATCTTCTTAATTATCTTCTGGTTTTAATGTCTTTTCACTGTATTCAGCTTTATTTATTCTACTTCAATTGCTATTATCTTGTCTCCATCAGTATTTCCTTATATATTGTAACCACTTGCCTATCACTTTATTTTTTCTCCTCAACCCACTGCTGGTATCCTTTGATTTTTTCTTCTTGGCATTAGTTATTTGCTGTTTCAAGAGAGTTCCTTCACACCCTTGCTCCTTTGAATCCCTCCCAATATATCTTCACTTATTGGGCCACCATGTTTACTTCAAGCAGTCACCCACAAGGGTAGTAGAAATCTTTCTACTGCCAGCAAAAGGAGTCTCTCAGTCTTCATGTGGTATATGGATCTGTATTCAAGCTAGTACAACACACTAAATTAGACAGAACATTCCTACCATCTGTTCAGAGTAGCTGTAAAGAGTACACAGACACCGATTTGACTGCACAGCAACAAATTTTGCTGGTCTTGGTAACCCCAGAGATTATACTACACAGTGAGCACCATCTACTGGCATCCAATTATTTATACATGTATGTAGATATAAAACATTTCCCTATTCTTGAACTGAAAAATATATCTTTTTTAAAGAATCTTTTTTTTTTTTTTTTTTTGTAGATCTGCAATTAGTTTTTTGTTTAGATCACTACAAGATAATAGCTCCAATTCTGGATAGGGATTGGAAGGGAAGGGAAAAAACCCATGATATTTAAAATACATTATTTTAAATTAATGTAAACACACATGTAACTTAACACAGATAATTTGTAGATAGATATATAAACAAACACACACATAGTAATGGTAATCTTGGCTTTAAATCACTTCCTCTCCACTTTTATCTTAGGAAGCCTACCTAAAGAAAAAAAAAAAGGTGCTTAATCTCACAGTAATAACTGCAGATATTGCAGCATGAATATAAGTATTAATATTCTGAAAATCTCTTAAATACAGAAAGACTCTGAAGAGGGAGAGATTTTGAAATACAAATTTAATTTAGACAAGTATTTGGTACATATACATCAAAGAAAGAGCTGGACAGTTTTCTAGACAGAATGATTTTGTGAGAAATGCAGTTTTCACAAGCTCAGAATGTTCTAAAGGAAGCTTTGATTTTCTTCTAAGCCTTATACTTTCTGTGGGTAAAAACCAAAAAATCTATTGTAGAGAAAAGAATCTATTGTATTTAGTTTTGTTCTTGTTCAAATAACATTATTTCATGCCATTCAATTAGCATGGTTTAACATCAAACTGGCTTTACCAATTATACTTTTTTTACATAATAGAAATGGTAGAATTTGAATTTGATGATGTTTGGGGTCTGTTTATTCTCAGTTGCTATTGTTTCACTCTGCAGACAAGTTTAATTTTTATTTTAGCAGTGAGCATGCAAGAGTTTTAGTCCAATTTTACGAATGGAAAATTTAGAAAACACTCTTACTTGGATCTTATGCTTTCCAGAAATATAGAGGTTGCAGAGATAAGACTTCCCTTTCAGTTTCTTGCATAAGGAAGGCTGTCAGGACACTCTCCAGACTACAATACTTGACTGAGTGTGCCCAGGAACTTTCCCCAAGTATGAGTAGCATGGAGTAGCTTGTTGGATTTATGGTATTCAAAAATTATGATCAAATTCTCTAATTCTCCACCACAGGACTTGCTGCAGGGAGCTTAACATTGGGAACAACCTTTGGAGTGATATAAACATCAAGTTGTGCCAAGAAACTGTTTAGGATTCACTAATTTGTATTTAAGGAACATAGGAATAGTTTTATGGACTAGGCAGTCATATTTCAGTGTGTAGAAATGCTTGTTGATTAATCTTCTAGCATAGACACAGCTTTAGAAGTGTAAAAAATGAAACTAATCCTAGTGACAGGCTGATTGAGATGTACTTCCCAAAGCTGCATATTATGTCACAGGAAACCTGTAACAGGTTTAAGGTGCACTAATTGCCTCATTTAAGGCACACAGGGGAGATCTACAGGGGTTTTATTCAGTGTTAAGGAAAATTACATCATTGTGCTTGACATCATTGACATGTATATGCAAATCACCAAATTAATTCAGAGCAGTGACTCTGGACTTTATAAATATGAATCACAAAAGAAATACATTCAAGGATACTCTCCTGATACTCATCACCAGTTAAACTGTGAGTTTCAGTGTATTTTGTCATATCACCTTATTTCAGGAGATAATAATTGATATCAAACCAGTTCTGTTAAAATTCTGGTAAAAACACACTGGTTTAACTAAAATCTTTTACATACTTTTAAATGGATGATAACACTGAAAAATACCTAACCTTAAGCTGGACAAAAGAAGTCTATGTATTTTAGCATAATAATAATCCAGAACCGTAAAGGCCCCACTTTGGAAATAAAAACAGCATAGTGCATAAATATAACCACTGCTGGGCTTTCTCAACATTTGTTTCTGGATGAAGACATTATTTCCAGAGCAAATACTAGTTTTTCTCCCTAAATGCCAGTTATCTTCTGAACCCTGGAAGACTTCTGTGGTACAATATGCACAAGGACATTTGGACTAACCCTGTGTTACCCCTACAGCTGCAGTCTTACAGCTATTCTTCCCCCCTGAATTGAGATAATGAGTTAAGCATGCATCCTCTCCTGGCATTCTATCCTTACTAAATTTTCCTCAACATAAAATATTCTTTTAAGTAAAATATTTTGTTGGTGTAAAAAGCTATTTAATTATACTGCATTATAGTAGATGAATGCAAATGAATTATCAAAAATGCTACTGAGATTTAGCAGTGAATTTCTGTTCAGCTCTATTACTTGTGCCAAAAGTAATGAAGACCTTCCCTTTTCAATTTTAAGTTTATAAAGAGAAAACACAAATGAGCATATATATTTTATATCATACTATACCCTTCTCAATTAGCTTGTGAGAATAAGCCTTCCTCTGACTGATAATTCTTCTGAAGATTCTCTTTCCATGCTTCCACATAAGGTTGTGTGTTTTTAAATTGATTTGTGCACGCACTCCAAAGCTCTGGCAAGGCACATTAAAAAAATTATAATAGAATATACATCAATATTTAAACACATTAGATACTCTTGAACTTTTACCTTGAGCAGTTTCTTTGATTTGCATAAAAATGTATTTCTTTAAAGGCTGAGAAGAGATTTGAACATACACACTCTAGATACAGGCATGCTTAATTCTTACTTTAAGGAATATTTTAGCTAGATAAAAAGTTTCAGGTTCAGAACTTGAACTAAATGGAATATTAGGGGCTAGTGCCTCAGTAAGTGTAATACATACAAGAAGCAGAAAGCAAGGAGAATTATTTTATGAAAGTTTAACCTTTTAAATTTCTTCAAAATGTTTTGCAGCAGTGCAATTTTTTAAATCTGAAAACTGCATTTTTCCGTTTTCTTTAAAAGTTTCTGAATGAAGAACAAGAGTTTCTGTGAATATGAAAAATTAAAAGTAGTTGAGAAGCCCTGCACCTTCACCCAAGGGCACCATTACCTTAGCTAATCAATTCTATTAATGCTCAGGTAGCATGACAAACTGCCTGAGCATCAAGGGGCTAAATTCTTCTTGTAACTCTATTGCTTGCCAAAATTATGCAGGCTACTCCAGGCACGTCCTTGCCATTTCCTAAACTGCACCTTCTCATCTCCACTGGGACTGAAATGGCTCAGGAAATGCTAGATATCTGTGGAATGACAGTGTATAAATAATTTCTTAGACATAAAAAAGCCCCTTGGTATTACCCATAAGCAACGACTGCAAACTTCAATATTACTTGATATAAAATTCTCATGTAGCTTCACAAAACAAATAGATCAGGCATATATTGTTAAAATACAGAATCTGACTGGTTTTGTAAAACTGTTCTTTACAGCTACCATAATTCCAAATTTCCCCCAATTTTTATTGCCAGCACGTGCAGCAACAGACTTGTGTTTCCTGTTGGAAGTTATGAGATAGCACCACCACAGGAACTTTTCATATCTCAAGACTGATCGTGCACATTCTAAGTTTTATTTTCAATAAGCTAAAGATGGCTGCTGAGTTAACATGTACAATTCAGAAACACAGAAGACAGTAACTTGTGAGAAGAATTAATTTCACTTCTGATGCATGCATACTTCAGATGTAGCTGGGAAAGAATCAATACAAGAGCCATAATTAAAACCCCCTGTTATATTACACAAAGTTGGAGCTTAACTCGCACTATCTGGGGTTTCTACAAGCTGACAAAAACTGGAATTGTTTTGAATAAAGAACTCAAACAATACATGCCAGATGCACCTAAACTGCAGGTCAAGATGTAGTAGCACGCTGTACCACACCTGACTGTCCCTTAACCTCCCAAGGTAGTGACATTAGAAATTAACCTATTGGCAGCAATTGTCTCAAGGCTGTAGGCTGGTAGTAGCACTGTATCTTGATATTGTGCTGTTGGGAGGGCAGTGTGATCAAGTGAAAGATTAAAAATTATCTTCTAAATTGCAAAAATGGAAAGCTGCCAGAAAAGAGAGATCTCTTTTCCCATTCTAATGTATTGCTTAAAATGCAATTATTCTCAAGCTTGCAAATCAGCTAGAGGACCACCCAGATTATTTTGTAGGAAATCCAGGTCTGTACTCCACAACTAAAATAAATATGTTAGACTAACAAACCCCATAAGACCAGACTAAAGTAATAATAATAATAATAATAATAATAATAATAATAATAACAATTATTATTATTATTGTTGTTGTTGTTATTATTATTATTATTAACTTTAGTCTGATTCTGCATAACATGAAATTCAAATTTACTTATTTGATCTACAGATCTGTTATCTCACTGTGGAAGCTGGATGCAGAACAAGTTATTAGCTAGTCTGGTCAGTTTGTTTGCAGACACAGGACAGTTCCCCATAGCTTTTCTATTATGCAGCACTTAGAATCCAAAGCAGAGGACTTTCATTATATTCACAACACATATTATATCAGCATTACAAATTGTCCCTGATACTCACTGTCTCCTTATTTTCATCTCTCTCTGTTTTGTAACAAACTCTGTACCTAACTCAATTTTCTTTGCTCCAGGGTTTGAAAGCCACTTGGTATAACGTGGGTGTTCTCAGCGAAATGCTGTTAATACTCACTGTAATCAAATTTCTCTGCTAAAGTGAGCTTTACACATTTTGGATTGATATTTGTTATTATTAAGAGTGAATATTAAAGTAATTTGACCCTGTAATGCTATTAGAAAACCGGGGCAATTAGAGGTCCAATTAACTTCAATGATTTGTGACGAAGATCTTAGGAATTCAACTATTTCTAAATCACAACAATAGGATTTCAAAAGGGTTTTTTTTACTAAAGCCTGTCACAGTTAAGGTGGACAGATTGAACTTTTTTGAGCAACCCCAAGTATCCAGCTGTCAGGTAATATTTTCTTAATGAAAAGATTATGCATAAAAATAAGTTTAAAAATCACTGCTATATGTCAAGTTAGAGTGGCAAAACCCCACAGTATACATTTATAATATGTGCACTTACTTGAGTGTGAAAGGAGAAACCTGAATTCACATTCTGGATGTGTTTGCCAAATAGCTTCCTACCGTAAGTGCAGCTACTGTTTAAACACCCTAAATTTTAGAAAAAAAAATAAAAAATTGAACTGTATTTGTTAGCATATTATTGAACAAGGCTTAAGAGAATACAGGAATTTTGACTCTGAAAGAAATTAGAGAATAAGGTTCACTTAAAAGTGACGTGGAGATGTAGGTGGGTTTCCCATTGGTGATGCCAACCAGAATTTAAGATACCTGAATAATATGCAGGAAGGTCATAAGCAAATGGATGAATCCAGAATAAATTAAAGCAGGTGCAATCCCACCATGAACTAAAAAAACCAGAAGAGATGGAACAAATATTTGTATTACTTCTCTATCTCTATGATTGAAACTAATTTGCTTACTGTTAATTAGATGATTGGAAGAGAACCTAGGGAAATTCACTTGAGGAACCTCACATGTAAAGTACATAGCACTAACCAAAATGTAATTAATTCTAAAGCACAAATCCTAAGAAATCATAACTGCACTAAAAAGCATATTTGGAAGTGATAGCACATCTTTCAAAGAGTGCAAGTGCAACAAGAGTATAAACAGTATAAGTAAAGAAATCAAAGCTCAAAATGCAAATTTTTAGTTCAAAAATCTCACCTGTTATGTCCTTTTCCCATCACTGGTGGAGAAGATCAGACCCTGACCCAGGTGCAGGACCTTGCATTTGATCTTGTTGAACTTCATGAGGTGTGCATGGAATTTTTTCTGAAGCCTATGTAGGTCCCTCAGGCATTCCTCCCCACCAATATGGCAACCAGACCACACAGCCTGGAGTAGTTGTGAAACTTGCTGAGGGTGCACTCAATCCCACTGTCCATGTGGCTGACAATAATGTTTAACAACACCGGTCCTGATACCAACCCCTGAGGACCCTCAGTCAGCACAGGACTTCCTCTCTATGTGTCTATTTAAGATGACAGTTTATTGAGAGATGTAAAAGTGTTTTAACCCTTAATACTCACCAAACTCAATGGGTTTCATGTTTTTGGTTCCACTGGGATCACTCATAGCAGCAGAGCTATAACAGAGGAGCACGCAGTGTGTGTGAATAAAGCAGATAGAACCTCTTTCCCTGCTTGCAGCTCTCTTTTCTCATCACATCCTTCAGCTGAACTCTGGTTCCAGGCATCGCACACTTTTCTATGAGGCAAAGAGCCTGAGCTCCATCTCTGCTGCTTCCAGCAAATTTGTGTTTCATGACAAAAGTAAGCTTACCCAAATCTCAGGCATAGTGAGCACAAGAAATTTTACTGACAAGTGGTTCTTATGTTGTTTGCAAGTTTACTGGTTACTGCGGCTCGACTTTCTGCAAAAGACTGAAAGTTTCTAAAACAGGAAAGCCACACAGATTATTTGAATTAAAAATTCTAAACTTTTAAATAGACAAAACACCAAGTAATGCAGGGAAACAGGAGGGTTTACAAGTACTCCACACTGCAGCCTTGGAGGGAAGGCCTTTATCACAATCAATTCAGGGATATTTTTTAAGAGTTGCAGCCACTTGGATAGCTCATGTCATCCCTAGTCTGGCTCTCAGTTCCCAGTCTGGAAAAGTTTCTTGATAAACATGAGGTTCAGGCTTCAAACTTCAAATAGAAATTCTTCTCTAGCCTTATCCTTTAAATGCTTAAGTACTTTGCATATTGAGCAAGCTCAATAGCCTCTAAAAGAAGAGCAGTTTCCCATCTCCTTCCAGATGTTTTTAATGGACTCTCTAAATAGATAGGAGCAAACAAAACCAAAGGGATAATAGGACCATAAGCCATGTTTAACTCGAGTCCCGGCTCTATATACCCCTGCATTGTCACAGACACATTTTATGAAAAATCCTTTTCCTAGGATTTTTTTCTCCTGAGAAGCTGAGAGGCCTCAGAAACAAAATGTAAACAACAATTATCTGCTGCTGTGGAATGCAACAGGTGGATCTTTGATGGGTCCAAGTTGTTTTTTTCTAATATAATGGCCAATCACAGTCCAGCTGTCTCAGATGGGCTGGTCAGTCACAAGATTTTATTATCATTCCATTCTTCTCTTTCTTTTCAAACCTTCTGATGAAATCCTTTCTTCTATTCTTTTAGTATAGTTTTATTTTAATATATATAATAAAATAATAAATCAGCCTTCTGAAATATGGAGTCAGAGCTTCATCTCTTCCCTCTTCCTGGGATCTCTCTGAACACCACCACACTGCATAGCATCAATTCGTAATTATACTCTTGGGGTGGAGCAGTAGCTATTACTGGTAGATCTGAATAATTCTTTAGTAGTATATTTTCTTCTCAACATGTGCCAAAATAAGATAGACTATGTCATGTAAATTCTGATTCTTTGCCTATTACTCCATCTCTTTCAAGTGTGCAGTGCAGTGAACAACGCTGTCTAACCTTCTAGTGTCTACAATTACTGCAACCCCATTTTATAAACTGAAAGCCTGTTCTGAGATGCTAGACCACCTTTCCATCCCTCAGGATAAATTCTCCAGTCTTTTACCTGAAACAAGATACCTTTTTGTCCATGAGTTCCCAAGTGGCTGGCAAGGGATACCTTCACAGGTATCTTGACCAGACAACAGAGTAAGCCTTCATGTCAGAGCCTGCATAAACGACCCCAACTTACTCAGACTATGTGCCAAAGTACCAGGTAGAAAATGCTGTCTTGAACATAGCCTACCTAAAGGTCAAAGACAGAGCTCTTGCTTAAGCAGGTACAAGTTCAAGCCTGAAGGCCAAGGTGATGGTCACTGGTGGTGTGTGCCAGGCAAGAGGTGGAACACACCTCACAGAACAGCTCAGCTGCTCAGCGCTGGGCACTGCTGGGATGCACCAGCATTACACTGCCACTGCTCCCAAATGGGAGGACTGTCTTTCAGCATAAGATTCTTCCTTTCCTGGTTCTTACAGGGAAACTGTCTTAGAGGTGAGGAGCATACAGAAGCTAGCTAAAGGCCCTGGCCTCAGCTGGCAGTGCTGGTTTGTCCCTGGGCTGAGCTGCAATTGCTGCAGCACTGCTCTTCTCTGTTGCTGAGAAGGTCACACAAAGAGCTGCAGTTTCAACTACAGCCCTGCCAGAGCAATCTGTTCCCGACCTGGAAGAACAATGTGGCCCTGATACACCTCAACTACTACTTGCTTCCCATCTGAGGATACTGTGAATTCCTTCTGTTCTGTCTCCAGCACCTCTTTGTCCACTTTGCAAATCAGAACACAGAAGAAGGTACACTTCTGACCCTTTCCTTCTTGGGGCAGGTCAGCAGCTGCACAAAGCTTAAATGCCCCCTGACTCCAGAGAGGTCTACCCTTGTGCTCCTCAGTAAAGTAATGAATGTCTGTCACTGGAAACTCTAGCAGGTCTGACCAGGTCATACCCTGTTACTGCTCTTCACCCTGAATCTCTGGTCTCTGTGTCACTGTACAGTCAGATAGCACTCATATTTCCAGTGATGATTAAACCCTCTTTGTAAGGCAACAGCATGACTCATAGTTATGAATCCTATTATAAGGATTCAGTAAGAGATAGAAATCTGTGCACCCACAGACTCTCGTGAAAATATGCAGCTATACACTTTTCAAAATGTAGCCCACAATACAAGCTTAAATCACTGCAATTCATTTGAAAGTACTGGGTTTGAGTGATGACTATTTTATGCACCTGAAGGACTGGCCAAAAATAAATTAAACTTATTTATTGTTACAAATGCCATTGTGACAAAACCCCTATACACTATATATACATGTAATTCAATAACCAAATTGGTAGAAAGATTTTTTAATTAATCTGTAAAGTTCTCCTCCATGGGTAAAAGGAGGAGGTTAAATTGCATGACACAATACTGCCTATGAACTCTGAGACATGAATAGTGTCTAAGTTTACATCATTTTCCAGAATCAGTGAAATACTACAAAAGATTTGGGAATACCTTACTCCTCTTCTCTCCAACATTAATTTTTTTTCAATTTAACCACAAAATCTTTTAAAAATTGTTTCTGGCAAGTTCAATTAAGAAATAAGAATTGGATATACATATAATAATATACCTATTATGTATTATATATATCATATTTATATATCTATAAAATTCATAGATTGTATGAGAATTTATTAGAATTTTCTGTTTCTCAATAGGAAGAATAAAGTGAAACATGCCATTTAATTTATATGATATGGCTGTATTTTGACAGAATGGTGTTGCAGATATTTAAGAAATTTATATTTAAACAATAATGCACATAAATAATAGATATTTATAACAGAAGGAAGCACTAATAACATAATGAAACACTTAAAGAAATTCCTAATTGGTAGCAGATTATTTAATATCTTTTCCTCTGGCTTTCCCTTATACTTTTAAGAGTTCTCTCATTCTCCCAGACTATCTCATAAGCTTTGTTTAATTAATTTTGTAGGCAGATATTACAGAATTGTTACAGAAAAATTCCTTCTAGAAGAGGGGTACATAACCAGAAAAAGTAACTTTGATGCTTTGATTGAAATAATGTTGTAAGTGCGCATTTATTGCCTCTGGCTAACAAACAGCATGAGCAAAGGAAAATCTACATGTTGCCAAAACATGACTCAGGATTTTTCTAAAGTATGACAACATTTTAAGGTCATGATCCAAAGAATTTCAATCTAACTCTCCTATTAACTTCAACTAAATAGGAAATTATTATTTTTTTAGCAAAATAATATTCATGTCTAATAATTGACTAAACATGTATTTGCCTTCAGCTAAATTAGCTCCCAGCACAATTCTCATGAATTTTATAATTATTCCTCGTGAATTCCTTATTTTATTATTATTCCTTGTGAATTTTATAAGTGGAGAAACCAAGTACATTTGTGTGCTAAACTTGAAACTTACATAACATTAAAAAAACATTTCCATAAATAAAATCAATTTTAAGTCATCTATGCAAAATGTTCAGTTTTCAAACACTTGTTCTTTTTATTACTGCATTAACTGTCAGAACAATAGCAGACATTACACAATTTAAGTGAAGTAACTGGAAGTATCATGTAGGGGTTTTGTGAGTCAAGTGTACAGAACAAAATTTTCCTTACGAATTTAATTGCAACATTTCATGACAAATCATGCTGAGAAGTAATTGTGGCAAAAGCAAGTATTGAAAGATACTCTTCTATCCTGTCAAGCCAATAAAAGGATAGAGAGAGTGAATCAACGTTTTATGTCCATGATGCTTAAGACTACAAAGTAACTAGGCTTAATAGATGAAACAGATATGGCTATATAATTTGTACAAAGATAATCAGAATAAAGTGCTAATGTAGCAAGTAATAGGAATCTGGTACAAAATCTTAGAACCAGACCAAAATATGATCTGAGAGTGCTTATATTATCAAAGAGACTAATACTGGAACTGCTTAGTCATGAGAAATTAAAATCACAAAATGCTAATGGAATTTCCTCACCAGTTTATCACAGGGCCAAATTCCTAGAAGGATGCAACAACTGATTGTTAATTGCCCTTGACAATATTTTGATAATGACTTTGAAAGCTAAATAATACAAGCCAGAAGGATAGGTCAAGAGGATTGAATGCAGTTGTGACTTCATTCCATGAGAGAAACCCCAATAAATGGAATTATCTCTGTAACCCAAGGCCTCAATCACATATTATAAGGTGAAAAAATAGGAAACTAAGTCAATGAGGTGAGCTGGACAGAGAAAGAAAGGGACCTCAGGAATCAAGGAACTCAGACCTGAGAAGTGTTTTTCTCTTTTCTTAACTTTTGGTTAACAGATAGGAACAAATCTTCTGGGTTAGCATGGTTGCAAAAAATATAAACTTCTAGAAACAAACATTTAAATTAAACTATTCCTAAGCAAAAGTGTCAACCTGAAACTCACACAGAAAAGATGAATTTGCTAAAGTCTGCACTGGCAACCAGAGTCACTTCCCAGTACCACTGTCAGATAATAAAAAGCACATCATCACACTTAAACTTGGAGAAGCATAGGGAAAATTGTAATATGAGATTTCGGAGTCTTTTACTTAAATGATGTGTTCATTTGGCCTACATTGCCTAATGCCAATATATTTTGAGTCATTCTCTGTCTGTTGCCCTCAGTGCCCAGTAGTGTCTGACTGGCATTTTGAGTGAGTCCTTGCTGAGTCTTTACACATCCAGCCAGTCAGCTGGAACTACTCTTTAACTTCCCACGAGACATCGAACACTACCCATATATTTTGGGAAAAGAGGCTACAGTCTCTGCTCCCATTTCTGATTATGAAGTTTCAACTGTCCAGGGGTTCTAAAAGGTATAACTTGGTCCATTGTTTATTCTCAATACACCTGGTTTTATATGCTTGAAATAATTTTACAACAAGATTCTGCAATGACTAAGATTTTCCTTTGATGTAGTATGCAATAATATTAAAGGATTTTCCCCCTGCCTTCTTCCAGTATTTATAAATAGTGTATGTATCTAGGCAAAATAGATGAAAATTTGATTGTGACTTCTATTTTTTCTTTCCTTCTCATTCTTCTGAGATTACTTTTTTTCTTATTACAAATTCCAGAAGTCTCAAACTCTGACAGTCATCTTTGGCTAATATTTAATTTTTGGAGCATTCACAAGCTAATATTTTATTGCTTTGGTTTCATTTTAATTTGTTTCAAACGTGAGGAAGTATGGCATTTTATGTTCACTTTACCATCTTGGGGCAGGGTTTACTTTACCATCTTGTTTTTTGTATCTTACAAAAAAAATATGATGGACTAAAAGATGCAATGACATTGCAGCTACATGTACCCAGGTTTGGCCAATAGTGAGAATGACAATAAATATATGTAAAATTGCACTTCAAGTACTACCCATATGTGGCTACACATACATACACAGTTGGACATGCAGCAAATGTTACTTTAGCACAACACACAGGAGAAAAAAAGTAACATTCCCACAAATGTGAACAGCACAGATGGGCTGTGTTCCTGTTCCTCCTGTCCATCTGTGCAGTACTGAGGTCAGCTCCTGCACAAAAGTGACCAGACAATACGGATCACTCCAGAGGCTGAGCGGCCTTAGGCACTCAAATCACCAGCAGCCTTAGACACTCAAGTCTATCCAGTGGCTTTCCTCCAGACATCTTGAGTCTCCTTGGCCTCACCCACCAGTACATACAAGAATTTGAGATTTGCAGCCCCACTACAGCTGATGGTATTTGGATTTCTTGTCATTATACACATATACATAGACAGTGCATTTACAATCCCTTCCCTCAACAATTTCTCTCCAATAAGTTTTCCAGACTGATGATCTTTGCTGTTGCTGACCTTCAAGTCCCCTTGTCTTTCTGGGAGCTGTTTTGGATTTATGGTGCCTGCAGCAGCTAACTCTCACATCTGTCTCTTCATTATTTCACTAGTGCTGTGAAAACACAGAATATTCCACCAAGAAGGATAGGGTTTAAAAAGAAGACATGACACAGTACAATCACAACCACAGGGCATAATGTGGATAAATTTGCTGGCTAGCCATCTGCTTACAGTCAACTGGCAGTAGCATTTTCTTTTCTGCCTTTTCATATTCTTGTTCATGTGCATGTTTTCATGTGCTTGTTTCTTCTTTATCTGCCTCTGGTAGTTCCTTTCCTTGCCTTTGCTCCTCCACTTAAGAACCCCATATTCAGTTTCCCACTTAAAATATCCTCTAACGAATTTTACACATCCCCCAAATCCCTTTCTGCCCCATACTGGCTACTGTATCAGTAGTTTACTGTAGTCTTCAAGGCATTCCAGGAAAGAAGTTTCTTTTATGGAACTTTCTTGGTGGGTCACAGTGGGGCTGACTGTTCTCCTCTGATAGCCTTAGGAGAAAGGTACAAGCATTCCTTCTAATGTGTCTGATCATCTGATCCTCAATGGGTCTTTTTCTTTGTTCATTATGACCAGACGCTAGACATACAACCTAATAAAATCTAAAAGTATTTTAAACTAACAGTACAGATGGAAATATCAGTCAGAGAATTACTGAGAGAAAAAAGCCTTTGTCTTCAGCCTTCAGAGAGAAGTCGAAATGTAGATACCAGACAATCTTCTGTTTTCATTCAGTTGTCTCTGGATACAAGAAGCAAAAATTTTTAGTTTTTCCTTGAACTATCAAACCCGGGTATTGCCTGGCCTAGATTAATAAGAAAAATAGAATTATAAATTAATAAGAAAAACTCAAAGCCTGTTAGAGTTTGATTTTTTTCTGATTGAATATGTAATTGACTTTATTTAGGGAAAGCTTATTTAAAGGAAATTCACACTCACATCCTTTTCTCTCTTCCAAGGAAGTTCAACATTCCAAAGCAAAAAATGAGACTACTTGTCCAACAGAAAGAAAATTGTTGGAAGAAGCAATAACTAACCATACAGTCCCTTTCACATATATTTTAAGGCCACTGGCCAGTTAAAAAAATAAAGGATAAATTCTAAGAGGGCAAAATTATCCATTATATAAATTGTCCTAAGTCATGTTGCATCTGTACATAAACTGAGTGCCATTTCAGAGGGAAACGACGCACTCCTCTGGTTAGTACTACTTAAGTAGGTGGAGTACACAAGGAAAGGCTGCTCTTTCCTCAGCCATTTTTACATTCCTGGCGATTTCCCCATTGTGATATTTTAGTCCTTTCAGATGTAGGTCAGCAGCTGATGCAAGAACTTTAAGCAGCTGAAGGACTCATAAATGGTTTGTCTGAAAAGGGTCTCTGAAGGTCACCTAATTTGATTTCTACTTGAAGAGCAACTTTTCTCAGAACTAGGTCAGAACCGCCGTGGCTCTGCCTGCTGAAGTCTTGGAAATCTCCAAGGAGGTTCCTTGACATCTCTAGGTAAATTGACAAAATGCTACACACACACATATATATATAGATATGTATATATCTATATCATCTATATCATCTATATCTATATCTATATTTAATATATAGCTGTATATATCTATATCTTTATCTATATCTATATCTATATCTATATCTCTCTATCTATGTACACACATACCTATATATATATATATATATATATATATAAATCTATATATATCTGTACTCCGATCCCCTTCAACTTGGCTATGGAAGGATAATATCTAATATGCCAATATCTAATTCCAAGCTGCAGCTCATGGCCATTGTTTTATCACTTCTCCTGCCACTACTGAGAGTTGTCTGTGACCTTTGTAATTTCTCTTCAAGTAGCTGCCAATTAACCTTAAACAAAAACTACATCAGCTTAAAAAAAGTCCAACCTTCTCAACTTCTTATTCTAGTTGGTTCTGATTATCTTGATTTTTCCACCACTGGACTTGGTTTCCTCAACAGCTTTTTGAACTGGGAGAAAAAAAGGCATTGGAATTATGCAGCCTCAGTAACACTGAACAAAAAGAGCTAATAACTTCTTTTCATCTGTTAGTCACAGCAATGTAGCTCAGTATGTAGTCTGCCTTCTACAGTGGACACTGTCCACTTATAATCAGGTCAAACTCCATTATATTTCTGCGGGACTGCTAGCTCACCAGTCAGTCCCAGTGTGTGCAGCTGCATGGGGTCATTCTGCTGCACAACAGGGCTCATCTCCCTCTTGACCTACATCATATTTTCAGTGTCCTGATGAACCTGCTGCTGTGCATGTATTAAAATAAAAATACATTAGGGGGAAAAAATCAACACCAAACCACAAATAAAACCACTTCATTTTTCCTTCTCATGCCCAGTTCAAAATTTCAGGCTAAATTTCTCTTGGTGTCTATTCAGAAGAGCTGTGGGCTTGTCAGAGCAGCTGGTCAGGAAGGGTTACTATGCAATCAACTTGCAGTCCCACATCTGGATATTCAACATAATGAGCGTTCTGCATTTATCTACCGTTGCATTCCAGTTACTAAATGCCTCACTGAGTTTATTGGCACAGCTCTGATGCCTGTAGCATCTTGCTAGTGGCAGAGCTTTCTGCTATGAACTTCTTTAGGAGGAAAAAATTCTAATTTTGGTGCTCATATCTCACTGAAAAACAATGGTGAGCAGACTCTAAACAGAACATGGGCACTTAAGAAACTCAGGCAATTTAGCTCTTATTAAAGGGGTTGTGGTCAGCAGCTTCATATCCTGATGGACATTGGTATCATGCCGTGGACCTGATGAAGCAAGTCCAAGGGGGGTGATGGACACTGTTAGAGGCATGGAACATCTCTCCTACAAGCAAAGGCTGAAAGACTTGGGGTTGTTCCACCCCTGAGAAGAGAAGGCTCTAGGGATACATTATAACAATCTTCCAGTACCTAAATGAAGCCGTAAGAAAGCTGGGGACAAATAAACACAACCAAGAAAAATCATGAAATTACTTGAAGCTTTCTGTTGAAGAAGAAAATCTTGTCTGTATGCAGGTAGCATCCATCAGAACCAGTTTCAAAGCAAAATATATTATCATTTTTGTCATGTTGTATAAATAAAAGACGATTTTGTCAGGTTATTAGGGATAAGTTTTAGAGTCTCCACATCATTTCACCTTAGTATCAGCCTTATTAAAATTCTCATATCTTCTTGTATTAATTTTAAATCCCATTCACATATAGGAATCATGGTTTAAATTAATAGAATGAGAAAGATTTAACCTCGTAATATTATTCTCAGATAATTCTTATATCAGCAAAAGTATTTTAATTCCTTTTTCTTCTTTTAAATTCCTTAGAGATTCCACTCATACCCTTAATCTATGAAATAGTACAGTAAAACACCGTGATTTTCCTCTCAGAAGACCTGTATATTTCCTATTTTTACAGGTGTATGAGTTGTAGCCTCATGATTCTTTATTGAACGGAGATGATTGAATTTTGAGTGCAAAAAAAAGTTCAAAGTGACATAAATTGATGCCTCACACTCCATGTTTCTCACAACTTTAACACCATCTAATGTGTCTCTGCTCTGCCCTTCCTTCCAGCTGTGACCTGGCATATCCCTCAATTCATATATTTAGTTGCATGGCTTGCATGGATAGAAACCTCTCTTCTCTGGCAGTTCTTCTAAATGATGTGAACCATACAGCCATGTCCTTTTGCACGCACCAGATCCAAAACGTCACGTCTGAACGGCAGCTAAATGAAACCAAACTTGCAATTTCTATCTCAGCGATGGCTCAAGCAGGTGAAATGCCAGGAAACAAAATCCACCTATTCTTCTGTTGTTGTATCCCCAAGATTTCTTTAATAAAGTTTGGTATTGTTTGGTAATGTATACACTGGAGATTATGGAAAAGAATCAATTAATGGTTTGCACAGAAGTTACTAAATATTAATGAAATTTGCCAAATATATAGATTACTGTAATTCAGCTGGAGAATAATTGATGACAGAACATTCTTTCAGAATCCTACTACCTAGTTTTGATATTGATGCTAAAGCACAGTGCAACCCTTAGATGTCAAACTTGGAAAATAATTTCAGCTATGTCCTAGCTGAGCCACAAATGATGTTTAAGCCTTATCACTGATACCAGCTATGCAAAAGTCACGTAATTTCTGAATACCAACACACCCCACAAAGTTCTTTCTTTCATGGTCTTGGGAACAAGTGAATGACTACAGATTTCTGTATGAAAATGCAGCCCTTTGGAATGGCAGCATTTATAATGAAAGCAGATTTAATTCTTGATGAGTCAAATTTGAATTGCATTTACAGGTTAAATAAAAATTTAAAGTTCTGTATTGAACTTAAGAAATATTTGCATTCCTTTTTGCTTGAACACCTGAGAGAAATAAAGATTGAACAGGTATTTATCCTTCATATTTTCCTTAAATAAAACCTGGAAAAAAAATAAAAAACAAACCAGGAATTTTCTCCTTTAAATACCCCTTCTTAAACAGACCTTAAATGATTTAGTAAAAAGACTTCTATGTTCTCTCCCTTTGTATGCATTATCTTTAACATAAATGAGACATCACCTTTAAGGTTCATTTATTGTACTGTGTTACTATAGCAACTCCCAGGAGAAGTCTATTAAGCAACCTTCAACAACAAAAAAATCCAACTCTACTTCATTTATAAACACTCTCTAAATTAAGCAAAAGATCTTCTTATTTTAATGGTTAAATACCTGATTTTAACAACTACATAAAGCAATAAAAGATCTTTGCCTGTATCATGAAGCCAGTGCTGCCTATAGAGCTCAGGGGAAGGACAGTCAAGGCTGGAGTTAGGGCAACATTCAGATGAAAGAATAATTCTTCATTAAACTTTGTGATTAAAGACCTCTTTGAATGTAACCTATTCTGTAAGTTAAAATGGCCACATTTCCAGTCATGGAAAACTGACACAGTTTCACTGAATTCAATGGAGCAAAGCCAATTTACACCTGCTGGGGCCCTTCATACTGTATGAAATGAATAGTACATTCGTTCAGGATGAGAGAACTTTTTGATCACTTTCTCTGAAGTGAATGGGCAACTCTGAAAGCAAGACGATGGCAAATGTTTAAATCAATATTAACCCAAGTAAAATTGAATTTGGATCATAACATTTTTTTCCGTTGAATGTTCAATATGAAGTCCCTGTCCTGAAAACATCTACACACTCAGCTTTCAAACTGTGATCTAAAATAATTTATGTTAAAGCTTATTGTTGAATGTATATTAAAAAAAAAAAAACAACAAAAAAAACCTAACAATTACCTATTTTATATTTTATGTTGAATTGATTATAATTAGCCTAGAACCCAATATCTGTTCCTTGTAACAGATATTAGGACATATTTTTATGCCTTGTTGCTAGAATTAACTTTCCTTGGGAAAAAATCTATATAAGAAGTGGGCTTTAGCATCAGCTATGGGTTTTAATTCCAAACACATAGTACATCAATTACAGATTTGGGATTGGTTTCCAAACTGCTGGCAGTCCAAGTCCAATGCAGAACTTTCCAACATTACCTTCAGTGGCCTAGGAAAAATGAAGCATGTATATTCCCACAGATGTCAAAAGTGATTAGGCCAGATACTGTGCACTCTGTCTTTTCAATTTTCAGCTTTCTTCCTCTCTTAGATATAGTGGAATGATATCTAAGGTAAGAAAAAGAGAGCTGGAAAGATCCTCAAGAACATATCCATTTTCACCTCCTGTCTGAAAGTGTTTGCAATATTTAATTACCATTTTTACCATATTCCTTCTTACCTGTATTGATTTGATCTAAATGTAGCTGAGAGATGACAACTTATTTTATTTTTCTTTTTGAATACAGTGTTGAAGAGAAAGAGAGATGGAATGAGCGTAACAGTACAGCTTCAAAATTTCATTAGCAATTATTTTGTACCTCTGTGAAAAATTGATGCAAAATTTTTTGGGTAGCAAAATAGGCCAAAAAATTGGCCTATTTTGGTCAGAGTAGACAGTTGTGGAGAAGAATGCTTTACATTCACAAGTTTAAATGCAATGAGAAAGACAAAGGGTCTGACATGAGTTTTTAATAAACACAAAAGCACAATACAGGGAGGGTCAGGAACAATGAATGGAGAGAATGATTTCTGAAATTTAGACAGATATGGTAGTTTTCCCAATGTATTATTGGTTTCTCCTAGTATTAACTGGAGAAACTTTAAATTATTTATATTATAATTTACTTATAATATAACTTTATATTATTGGTATTAACTCAAAATCTTGACTGCCATGAAACCTTTAAATCAGACTATACCAGTGTTTCACTGCTGAAACCCTATATGAGCCTAAAAAAATGAAATTCAGAATTAAATTAAAGGGATTTTGCTCTGAAAGTTGTTGTATATTAGATGAAATTTAAGAAGCTAAAGACTCTAAAACACTAAACAGTCTTACAGCTGAGAGCATAGTTTCTTGAAATTTCATCCAATTTCTGTACTTTCTGAAGGCACTGCAACTGGCAATATTAAAAAGCAAAAAAAAAATTGCACACAATAAATGTAATAATTTCATTGACAATAAACAAATGAAGATTGGCTTCCTCTGTGGAATACTATTAATCTTCCATATTATTTAATTTTTAGTAAGCTTGTTATGCAAGTAAAAATATCATTTAGAAAGCTTTCTCACTTCTCTCCACATCCTCCAACCTGGTGGGATGGGGGCAGAATGAGGGTAAAGAAGTAACATCTGTGAGTTGAGATAAGAAGAGTTCAATAATTGAAATACGGTAAAATATAAAGACAATACTTCTAATAACAAGTGATGCACAATACAATTTCTTTCTGCCTGTTGACCAATGTCCACCTTGGCCTCAAGGAAAGATCAGCCCTTTCCAGGTGACACTCCTAAATTTACATTTTGGGCATGATGTCCTGTGCCATGGAGTGCCCCTTTGGTTAGTTCAGGTCAGTCTCTTGTGCACCTCCTCACTGGCTGATCATGAGACACTGAAAAATCCTTGATTTATGTAAATTACTAGTAAGCAAAAGCTAAAACAGCAGTGCGTTACCAACATTGTTTTCATACTAAATCCAAAACACAGCGTTGTACCAGGTAGTAAGAAGAAAATAACTCTCTCACAGTTGAAACCAAAATAAAGCAGTAAGCTCTGTCAGCAGTATCTTTGTTGAAGCTTCTCTGACAGCCCTTTAATGAAATGTGCTGGAGCTTAGCCTTCAAGACTAAGACTATTCCTTGTTCAATTCCATCCAGATTGGATACTTGAATTCAGAAGTTACACACAAATAAGTTCCCTGTCACAAAGAGAGTGGAACAAAATTCAGCTATTTGGAAAAATTTTGCTGTAGCAACTTCTTTTCCTAGATATGTCCAAATATTTAAACCCATATGATCGTATTTTAATTTTAAATGTAGAGTCTTCTGGAATTTTGCCTCACTAAAAATTTTCTTTTGTTTCATGAGAAAATTTTAAAAGCATATGCATGTTCAGAACATTTCTAGAGAATACAAATGCCATAGTTGCCTCAGTTCTTTCTACAGGAAAGATCCTTCTGTCTTGCTACAGGAATTCTTTTAGACATTCTTTTACTTAAACCAAATTGTTCATCTTTAAAGTACATCTTAGTCTGAACTTCATTATTTTAAACATAGCAAAATAACAGCATTATCTCAATCACCTTCCTATCTCCTGTTAAATCCAAAATATGAAGTAAAAAAAATTTCCTGCAGTGAGAGCAATATTGAGATTTATGCTAACCAGACCAACTGCAGTCAAAACTGCAGGGGAACATTTTTCACCTAAGTGAAAGAAATGAAAAGCCAGGAAACAAAGTGAGTGAGAAGAAAAAACAAAGAAACCAATACACTAGTGAACTGAAGAATAGGATAACCAGTGTTTTCTCCAAGATGACTGGTAAGCAGATGATTTCAGTACTATTAAAAAAAAAAACAACCAAAAAAACCAGGAGACTGGGACAAATAATACCGAGCTCCCCACAAACTATTTACTGAAATTCCAAATCACAGGTAGGATCTCTAGCCTTCACAGCTTTAGTGAGTTCTATTATCATCCTACATAACCCAATTTAAAAAATGCAGTATGCTGGTTTCAAGGGTAACAAGTAGGAAGAATTATCCCCGCAAAAACGCCTTCAATAGATTCCAAGTCAGAGCTGCAATTTAAGAGAACAATTACAAGGACAATAGCACAGAGACACTGGCTTAAACTGCCCAGAATATGACCTGACAATCTGTTGGTCAGTGTGGTGGTAGCAGTCTGATTGAAGTGTGGCTGCAGTCCTGTTGGAGTGATGGAATGTGATCTGTTTGAAGCACAGATTTGATTCCGTAGAAAGGTCTGGTTCTTCTCTGGAGGTCCAGTGGTGGTTGTCAGGACTTCTTGTCCTCTGAATATCCAATAGTGGGATTTTGGTGTCCCAAGCCCCAGATTATCTACAGGCAGGAATGTTTGGTGCCTCCCCCAGGGTGGGGAATTTCACAATGGGGTGGTGTAATTCTGTGAGCTGTTCTAGGGAGTCCTTGGTGGTCCATTAGCAGAGATGGCCCCTTCAGAGTGGCGTCTGCTTTCCCAGAGGGAGTTATCATAGTTGAGTCATGGCAAGGATAAAGAAGCAGTTCTCCACCCATTTTAACAGCTCATCAGAAGGTAATAAAGATGGTGGTAGAATACATACTTTGGTTGCACCCTACGCTGTAACCAAAGACAAACAGTAAGACAAAAAATCCAGCCAAACACCAAAACCCCACAACAAAAACAAAACCAACAAAGTCAAATAAAAACAGAAACAAAACAAAAAAACCCCACCCTCTACTCCCCCGCCTCCCCCACCTTTAGTAACACCACTTCCACTAAAACTGGCAATTTTATTGCTGCTGTAAAATTCAACATTTGAAGCCAAGTGTTCCTCCATAATCTTATAGGTTGAAACGTATGTGAATTTCTGTGGGAGTCCTATCTCAATCAGAAATGTGTCAGAAATTAATTATAATTAGGTAATTAGAAATTATCACAATGCCCATGTGTACATTTTGAAACTGAAGATCACTCTGAAAATCCTCTTATTTTCTACCATGCTTTTTAAACTTCATAGGTATAATTCCATAGTTGTTGGTTGATATTTTTCATTATATTTGCCAAACTGTCATAAGAAAGAAAGACAGGTAAGTGGATCTTTAAAAACACACTAGTCATCTATACTTTATGTTTGAAGTGTTTTATAAACATTGCTGTCATGAGATCTTTTGCTGCCTGTTGCAAACAATAAAATCAAAGTTACAGTTAGCAAGTTAGGCAAATGTTTCAGCATGCAAAATTTGTTTGTTCATATAACTTTAAAGAACTAGTATTTATTTAAATTAATCTGTATTTTAAATATTTTCAAATATTCAAGGTATTCCAGTTGTGTCTTTCCCTACTATATCTGAGGAAGTACATAAAAAAAATATTTCTTTTATAAGGCCCAGCAACCTTGTTTGAAACAGTTCCTTATTATGTGTAAGATAGATGCTTAGCAGATAGAGTTTATTAAAATTAAATACTCACATTACAAAAAGAAAGTTGCTTAATAGGAGAACAGATGGTTAATGGGCTGTGACTAGCCACAAATGGATCGTGAATATTAGAGCAAGAATCTATCAACAGATAGGAAAATGATTCTGGACAAGGACTGATTGCCTGGAGTCAGAACACAATCTAATTTTAAACCCTTTCATTTTGATTTTTACAGTTTTTTTCTTTCAAATAATACGAACAATATGATGGAGTCACTTTGCTGGAAACAATTGAACAGAACTGACAAATTCATAATGCTTCAGAGCATGAAATCCCAATTGGTCCAATCACAGATACATTTATCATGCCTGTAGAGATATTATTATAGTTACAAGTTATAGCCTTTCCCACTGTGATAACTACTTCTTTGAAATTGGCCAGTTTTTCAAAATAATCCACTCAACTTTCTTCAGAAGACCCAGCAAAATAATTTTTTAATCAGAATGTTCTTTTGTAATTTAATTTTTCTTTTTAAAAATGCACTTGAGAAGCACTCTAATAGGGTTTTTAACATAAAATAGTCCACCTAAAAGCTTTGTTCTCTGTGTCTATTTTGACATTTTTTTGCACCCAAAGGTCAAAGCAAATGTGACTAAATTCACACATAACCACTATCTGCATAAAGAGCTTTCTTTTCTTTCTTTTATACAATGAAGACCAGTCTGCTTTGTTCCTATAAATTTTTGTAAGTATTGGCACAGGAATCCCTGACTATTTTATTCTTTTTCTCAGTTCTTAGAACCAGCCTAAGACACAAAAGCTGTCCAGGACACTATAGTACAAAAAAAAAAAAAAAATCACACTATGTTAAATAGCTAGATTTATTATAAATAATTATATGAATTTATTTAAACCTAATTGGGTTGAATATTTAATTCCTGGTCCTATTTCAGAAGCTGTCTTTCACTTAAGATGTATAAGAAACTATTAATATTTTTCAAGTACAGAGATAAGCAGAAGAGTTTCTGTAACAGGAATAAATCAGAAGTAATTTTTCTTTGGACTAAACACTGTCTGGCAGAGGAATATCCCATCTTCAACTATAGAATTCCAATGATGTGGAATCCACCAAAATCATACTTAATCAATGATTCACAGTTAAAATGTGCTCATCATATTTATATTTTACTTCTATCCTTTCTTAGTCTAAGTTTAACTTCCAAACATGGGTATTCACAATATTTTATTGCTATCTAAAAGATCACTTCACACTGAACTACCTGTAGACCAATCACCGAGCAGTTCTCTCTCAGAAAAGCAAAACAAAACAAAAAAACAGGCAGTTTGAACTCACCAAGTCCGGGTTTTTTTTTGGTATTTTTTTTCCTTTTTAACTAATGCCTCTTCTCTGAACCTTCTAAATTTTCAATACAGTTATTTTGAGCATAGACACAAAAATACAGAGTATTTCCATTGCAACCAGAATAGTAGGATACACAGAGCACTCAGTTTTCTTACTCGGCTTACCCTAGTATTTACTGGGTTTTTTTAACAAACAGTTTCATAGTCAAACTACTGTTCCAATAACATCTGACTATCTTCAAATCACTGAGAGCTGGTTTGGTTTGGTTTGTTTTTTGTTAAATATTCACACCTATATTTTGTAAATGCAGCCTGTAAAACTTTTTTTAATGATATAACTTTATATTAGGGAGTAGTTCAATTACATCTCATTCTGCACATTACATAGTCCAGGGAAAAAATATATTAAAACCAATAATTTTGTTATTTTATCAAATTCTATTCACACACATTTCCCCATATCCAAAATTTGGGTAACATACAACTACAGATATCTAATGCAAAAAAAGTCCTTAATTGCAATTACATGTTTGAGAATTTGAAATTTGAAGCTAAAAAATATTGAATTAGGAATTTTTTCTTTAAGTTCTTTGTCCTCAAAACTCCAATTTTTCTTGTGTGACAGCAGTATTACAATGTGAACTGTCAGGGTATTGCTTTAAATCATAGAAGATCACTAATTGTATTAAATGCTGCTAGCCTGCAAAATCGAAATACGATGTTAAAATGAAGATATCATAATGACACTTGGGTGCTTGTACCTATGACATCACCTGCAACTTGTTTCTTCAAGGGTCTGTAAAGTCCAATCTAGTAATCACTGCTGAAGTTTTAAAGACCTTCTACTGATTAAATCACAAAATTATACTTAGGTAGTTTGCTTGCAACAAAAACCCTATAAACTAACAAGTAAACCAACCAACCAACCAACCAATTTTGTGAATATCATGTATATCAATAGCCTGGATCTTTTTTTCCCCACAGAAATGGAAAAATATTGCATTTAATTAAGTAAATGATGATCCAGAAATGTTATAACTTCATTTGAATTTGTGTCTTCTAGCTGGGATCTTTTATTTTCTAAACTGATTCTAATTACTCCTTATACTCATGGGAAAATATTAGATAACCCGTTTTTCAGGTCTGTTAGCAACCAAACAAAATCTCATGAACACAGTAAAATACATAAATTCACTCCAAATAATAATAAATCACACAGTTTTACTCAGTTAAATGAGGGGTGAAAGTCTGTCAGAAGAAAGAACTTGGGCTGCTTTGAAAATCTAGATAATGCAAGCCTTCTCATACTCGATATCTGCCTAGTTAATCACAGATGGAATATTTCCTATCCACTAAGCAATGCAGTCTAGTTTATAGATAATAAAATTATATTTTTCCTTTTAATATTTATTCCAGAGATACTGCTATTCTATGTCCTTTATCTTAGAACCCTTCTTATTCCAATAATATTATCAAGAGGTCTCTTTCCAAATATTTGTTAAATGGAGTTCTTAGGTAGTATTCTCCTATACTTATAAATATCCAAAAAGTACTATTTGGTTTGCCCATGGTTAGGAAACCTGAAAAAAGAAGGTTTCTGTGAAGGCCAGCTGACAAACAAGGCTTTAAACTTTATCATCCAGAATGTTCCAACACTGTCCAAGGAAAAGGAGAATTAGACTAATTGAAGGTAGCATTTAACAATCAAACTGCTTCTAATCTTCAAAAGCGACCTCTGCTTCTTCATGCTTATCCATGGGTTTAACTAAAAATTTTTACACCCATTGTGTCAATGACTCCTTCCTATAAAGAGTAAAAGCACATTCTCATGAGTATTGCAGAGCTGCCCTCAAAGCAGGAGCCTTATGTGAAGTATGGGATGGAGGAGAGAGCACCTCCTTTTGAAGACTTAAGGATGAATCATGTGTCTTTTTCAGCTCACTTGTCTGAAGCAGCACAGTGGGAGAGGATTAATAAAACCTAGCTCCTCCAAACTTTCTCTTTGAAATTCTAAGCTGCTTACTGTAAGAACCTTAGGAGTAGTCTTGCTCTCCTTGATCTTCTGTACTCTGCCCCCAGATGCACATACTCAAGTAAGAGTTAAGAAAAACTTTGACCATAGGAATACCTCAAACTTGCAACTAGCTTGACTTTTTCTCACTTAGAACTCTCTCAATAGGGACTCAGAGTTCAGATTAGTAGTTGCTTCCAGTCTGCTTTCTTCCACAGCTGCAGGTATTTCCTGGAGCACACGGAAGTGGAAGAGGATGTTTCCAAGTCATAGACTAGGACAACTCTGACTGAAATAGAAAAAGCAGGCCAGGGATTACAAGTAGAAGATTAGCTTCCCTATGTACACCTGACACTGGCCAGAAATCATGAGAGAACAGATTTCTACTGTTGACACTAGGTGCCATTCCCTGCTCAGAATTATTGTAATGGAAAAATACTTCAGACACACAGGACATCATAAAGGACAGCTGTGGTAGTACTATGAGTTTGGTTTTGGATTTTGGTTTGGTTTGCACTTTTTGTTTATTTTGGTTTCCGTGTTTAGTTTTTTATGTGTGTGGTTTTTAGTTTTTTGGTTTGTTTTTTGTTTTTTTTTTTTTTTTTTTTTTGGTTTTGTTGTTGTTGTTGTTTTTGTTTGTTTGTCTTTTTTGGGTTTTTTTGATAAAAGATTTTAAATCATGTGACATTCCTGTTTTTTGTATATCTGGCTAGTTTTTCTGGATCTACTGGTTCCAGACTCCCATCTGCGTTTTTTGCAGAGCATACCTGCATGCAACTTGTAGGAGGACTTTGTCTCAAATTCTCTGCTCCCTATGCGTTGAATTTTCTTCCTACTTCATAAAAAGAAATATCACACACTCAAAACATTGCTCCAAGATCTTGACTTCACAAAAAAGGCAAAATGCCCTCCATTGCTTCATGTATAAAATGTCTTAACACAAAATGTTGGCTCCTCTGCCCTATGGACAGACACCCAAATGCACTGCTTTAATTTCAAGTCACATATTCTGATGCTCCATTTCCTTTTTATTCTTTTGTGACCCATGAAAGCTGAAGCTGGTTGTAGAGGTCCCAATCTGAATAGAGAAGTCTTCATCATTCTCAGCATTTTGCATCTCAGGCCTCTAGGTGTTTTTTGCTCTGTACATCTTTTCCACTTTATAGCACACCAGATGATTGCTTTCCAAGGAGCTTCATGTATTAGTCACTGTCAACAAGTACAGAAAATCAGGTTGTTTTTTTCTGTCTAGATATATGGATGCACCATAGATTCCTTTTTATTGTAGCTCTACAAGCTGCTTTTGTTATGAAGTCCCACAAAGCCTGTGAAACTTTTGCTAAAGGATAGTCAAAAAATGTCAGCTTGATA
This sequence comes from Setophaga petechia, assembly GCA_024362935.1. NCBI lineage: Eukaryota > Metazoa > Chordata > Aves > Passeriformes > Parulidae > Setophaga > Setophaga petechia. The sequence goes on from JANCRA010000008.1 coordinate 23,654,865, forward strand.
ACTGTTTCTCTTCTCATAGCTCTTTGAAAACTAAGAGAGTTTTAATTCAGTACAAATTTTACTAAATTCTTCATTTTAATCACATAACAATAGTTTGTTCTGCATGGATGTCCACCCATATGAATTTGGTGTTCAGAACTGTTGCCCATCTCTTATATAAACTTTAGTGGGCACATTTGTTCCTGTCAATTGATAAATATTTCAACAGATTAATGTCAACACTTTAGCAAAACAGTATGAAAATTAATTGAAACATCCCAGGTGCTACAATGCAGGTGACAGATGCAAAAGTGACATTGAATAGGAAGGAGATAAAGAAGACAAATAAGGAATTTTACACTGCTTGATTTTGTTTTCAGTTTTGATTGGATGTTTCCTAAAAATCCAATAAGCTAATTATATATTCATGTAATTCAATACACTTCCTTTAATTCGGTCAGAAAAAAAACTAAATCAGTAAGTGTAGCCAAAGGATTCATTATTCAAAACACTATATTCAGCTTATTTTATTTTTCAGGTTCAGAATTGATCTCAAATCCATTTTCAGCCTATACCACTTGCAAGAATTTTTATTTCTACTGTACTAAAGTTCTCCAGGTGCAACAATCAGTCATCTTAGCATTAGAACATAATCCTGGTTACACTTCTCATTAGTGAGCATATTACACATGATGTAAATCTCTGATGTCTCTTTCTTACTATATGAAACTATTTGAGATATATTTACTTCATTCTGAAAAGTCTGTTTAACTTGGGGATATTCTATAATATCTCTTAATAGATCTCTACTGTGACTATTACCTTTGCGAGTTCATTTCCATTTCTGTTTGATAGAGTTACAAGATAATATCAGACTCCAAATTAAATTGTTTTTCTAGTACAGTGGAAAAAATGAGGTCTGTTTTTTGAGAGCTGTTTTGATATGGTTTGTTGTTGTTTGGGGGTTTTTCAGCACAAATATTGAAGTAAATAATAAGTAAATGAAGTAAAGAAGAGAAATTAAAGAATGTAAAGTAAAGAAGAAATATTTGTAACTGTTTTAAATGGTGCAGATCATTTAAAATGCTAAGGAATACTCTTACATCCCTCTTGAGCAGTTTTTGTTGTTACTCCGTAGGTTCCTTTAATGATATTTTTTCAGCTTATGGTCCTGTCCTGTCTATGCTGTTTCAGGAGAACTTTGTAGATTTTTTTTTTTTTTAGTTAGAATGATTGTTCTGTCAAAAGCTACTTTTGCATGTTATCTTCTCTTAGGTCTGCCAAGTATTATCTTTTACTAAACATTTTCTTATTACACTTTGGAAAGAACAGTCCATTGCCCAATGTAAGATGTAAATGCTGTAATCTTTTAATGACACTCAGATCCATTTTGATTTAGGATATGTATCGCATTAACACTGACAATGCAGCTCAGAAGACCTTTCTAATAAACCACATTACTTTGGGATGGCATGATTTAATGATGATCTTTTTTCTGTGTTGGTGATTGGCATCTACCAAAGTGACAAAATAAAGGATTAAAAAAGGGATAAAAAGGATAAAGCAAGGGAGCTTTTAGCTAAAGAGAAATAGGAGAAATAATATGGTTGTGAACACTTTTCTTTTTGACACATGGTATTAAAAGAACAATGGCATTGAGTTTCAGCTATAACTTCCAGCTACCTAGTTCCCACCCCTACCTCTCTACAAATCCACACAGTGGATATTCACAGTGCAAGTCATTCATTCATTTCAAGTACTGAAGCACATAAGTGATTAATTTATTTTCACTGCCTAGCACCTGGTAAAACAAATTAGTCAAGAGGAAAATGTTTCCATTCTTGCTTCATCTATGTGCTTTTTTTTCACCCCACTGCATTTGCTACAGGCTGCATATCTGAAAATTATCAGCCTGTTACTTTAGATGGACAGGGTATCCTGCACAGTCCTCTCCCAATGGAGAGGACTTCAGACTCTTCAGTTATTCCTTTATCAAAGATATTTCATGTCTGTCACCTTGATACTTTTTCACATGCCTCTAGAATTTCCCATATCACTGAAAATGAAAATATCTCTGCGAATACAGTCTATAATCTCTACCTCAGGTGGATGTTTGACTACCCTTTCTGCCAAAATGCAGCTTTAGGTGACTTCTAAGGAGTTTATTTTGGATGGGTAATATTTCAGAATGTATTCCTGACAAAGGGTTATCTGTGAATTCTGACTAGCACCACTCCATTTATCATTTGAGTCTGTTACAGTTCTCAACTATTGTAGCTTGACTTTGGTTTCCAATTTTAGTGGCTCCTGGGACTTTTTATTTATTTTTTCTTCTCACTAGGTGTTTGTTCTTTGTCCTTTGTATCAATTCAAACAATTGTCCTCCCTCTAATTTTTATATTAGATAGCTTTTGCCAGTTTCTTATTCCTTCTATTTACTCAAAAAATTGCTTTTATTCTCATTACTTACTTATTGATAGCTGTATTTAGTGTAAAACAACTTGGGGACTAGGGTTTTTTCGAGCTGCAGCTTGAAAGTCCAACCATATAGGAGATGAAGATCAGAAGAGTGACCTATATTTGTATTCCATTATCTTTTTCCTCTCTGTAGTAAAAGTATAGTAAATAAAATCTGAGTAGCTAAGCTTTCTGTAACAAATATATTTCAAAAAGCTTAGGCATTCTCAGGATAGTACAATATAATGCTTGTAATAAAAGGACTAAAATAGGATTCTGTGATCTTGCCCAAAGTACTATGTTACAGGAAAAATTTTTTCAGCTTTACCTCCTGAATGGAAGATGTTCTTATTATGTCATGATGACACTCATGTTTGTAGCACAAGAAGCACACAAATCAGTTTCATAATTTAGATCAGAATGCACGTCTGTTCACATAAGAGTATCGAAAACACCAGAGGGGAAATCACTATCAATTTTTTTCTGATGCTGACAGAAAATCAGATGGTGTAGGACACTTTTTATCCTAACAAAGCTGCTGAAAAAAAACCACTGATTGACTGAACTACCATTTCTGCTTGGAGCTTCTTCCAAAAAAACCTAAATAAGACTTTGGGAAAATAATACAGTATTATACCAAACAGATGGTACAGTATTTTAAAATCTCCAAAAACCCAACTCCCACTCAAAGTTAGCTGGAAAGCTTTTGTAAAGTGTAAGCAAGAACAGGGTAAAACTCCAGACTAATTACTTGGTTTTCCATATATTTTGAAAATATTTCTTAGCATGAAAATAATTTTTACTACACTCAAGACATTTAAATCTGGAAGCAAAAAAAACCAACATTATTTTGATTGTGATAAATTACACAACCCAGATTTATAGCAATTTATCTGTTTAGAAGTGCATGTCAACAACCCAATAAATGGCCACCTAGCAAAGTGCAAATGTGGTCATCTCTATACTTATCTCCCAAACCTGCTTCATATTTGGCTATACATTCCTCTGAAAAAGATATTTAACATTTTCCTAACAATTTTCTAAGTGTTAAGTCAGATTCTTTTTTCTTTCTTTTTCTTCTTCTTCCTCTTCTTCTTATTGTTATTCTTCTTTTTCTTCATTTTTTCTTCATCTTCTTCTTTGTACTTATCCTGGTAAAACACCAATAACTATGATTTAGGGCACATCTAACCTAAGCATGGCAGGAGTCATCTGTTTTGGGCTAGATGAATGGATGTTGGCTTCTGGAACTACCTCTGTTTGGTTGGGGTCTTTTGTTATTCTTTCTGGGGTTTTTTATTTGCTTGTTTGGTTGGTTGGTTGTTTTTTTGTGTGTGATTGTGTTAGGTACTATAGACAAATGTCTCTACCTCAGGTCAGATCACTTGGCAGCCTAGACCTTAGCAATCTTTCTTCTTCACCAAATTCCACTAAAGGCTGTTGGCAAAGCATATTTCCTGGGGTCATACATTCTAAACTTTAAGTCTTAAATTTTCTTCTTGCAAAGTCCTAATTCTTCCACTCTTTCTCAATCCTATTGGGCATAGGTTCCTGCCTACTCTATGTATGTTGTGGCTTAGTGCTCATCTTAAATGCAGAGCTTTTTTCACATTTCTTTACACAAATTACTGCAACTAGCATTCCATTCAGAGGGACTTTCTATTTCTTTCCATGATTAGGTGTTATTTCCAACTTTTGGAATTTTTTGGAATTGAAATCCATGCTTCTTTTTGATTTTTGAATCATCACATGGATTGCTATTTTGATAGGCTTCTTCTAAACATAGTTTATACCTGAATCTATTTTGTCTGGATTAGTCACTGAAGATAGTTTAAAAAAATGTATTTCTTTGTCCCTCACTGAATACAAAGACATTGTTAGACAATTCTTGGAACTAGGAAGTGCCAACAGTGGAAGAGACCTTTTGTTGCTAAATTCCATGGTGGTGGCAAGCTACAGGAGAAGACAGGGACTCCTTGGGTTCTCTTAACTGGCTTCTGAGCAGAATTTAGCTTTGTCTCAAAGGCAAGAGATCTTATTTTCTTTGAAATTGGTAACCTAGAAAAAGCCACCACACTTAACACTCATATCTCAAGTTACTACAGATCTTACTGTTAGATACCTGTTCAGCCTTTCCATTTCCTGCCTTTGGCAATTGCACCATGGGATACTCTTAAAAGCTAACAGATGCAATAAAAACAGGCTTTTGAAAGTGCACTATACAGAACAGCTTTAGAAAAAATGTAGGAATAACAAGAAATCCTAGTCTTCATAACACTGAAATCAAGTGCATCTTAAGCACAAGTGGCTTTCCAATCCTGATCTGTAAGGGTGCAATGTAATTGCATCCTCTTAACACCATTTCAGATTCTGGGCTAAGGAAGTTTCTAAAATGGGGAAAATAAGCAAATAGTTGGAACAGTGACAGCAGTACAATAAAAACTCACTCTGCACTACTTTTTTAAAACAGAGCCACAGGAAATGTGTCCAAATGGTAAGGAATTACATCATGAATGAAGCTTTACTTAAATTGTATTTCATTGGGAAGCTACCCCCACACCAGTCATACTTAGTCTAGTGAGCCTTGCAGTTCTTAGAGGTCATTTAGAAGTTCTGAATAAAACACTGAAAAACTACCCAGTCATCCTTCTTACAGGCTGATATGGCTGAAACCTGCTATTAATTTAAGTTTCTTCCAGCATAATGAGTCACAGACTAATTCAGTCAATCTTGAGCTGTATTCAGATCTCTTTCAAAATCCAAGTGAAAAAACATCCATTATTCCAGGATGAAGTTAAAGAAAAACAGAAATAGTTTTGAGGGTTGAATATAGAGAGGTTTTACTCACCTTTATAAAAAAGCAGGGACAGGGAATTTTAGAAGTCATCTTTGCAACATCCCTGAGGAATAGGAGACTTCATTTAATGTCCAGTTAATATTTTTAATGCAGTCATGAAAAAGATACTAGATTTTGTTTTAACAGAAGTCTATGTAACTCAAATGTGTAATACTCAGAACCAGGCTGAGAAATCAGTGCATTACTAGACCAGCACAAGTCATATATACTTCCAAGCATTTAATAAGCTGATAAAGTGTACTGAGGTATTGTCATACCTAACCATTAACTTTCTAATACCTGCAATCAAAGGCCCTGCTACAGTTTCCTGTGGGTATTTCACCTTAAGCTTGCATATTGTTACAGACAGACAAATCCCATTCTCTCCTTCCCTCAGAGTCAGATTCAATTCTAAACCTTTCCATTTTATCATTCACATCAAAAGTTCATATAGAATGAGGCTGGAGACCCTAAGCAATACTTGCCTTATATATTTAGGTTAGATATATCAGGATGCTTTCTTGGAGGACTCTTAACACCTACTGGTGACACTGGCTAATAATGTTGTTATGCAACTCATCATTCAGACTAGCATAAATCAAATAAAAAGTAGAGGTTTTTGTCTACCTAAAATAGTTCAGCTAGATTAAATTATTCTATTATTGAGTTTCGTGCTACATATAAAAAGGCTTTCTTCAGAATATTAATTTCCATAAATCCCAGTCCCAGTGCACATGTCAAGATTTCAGTGATTCAAAACAAATATAATCACTATTGTTTCATTACAGAATGCATGGAAGATCAATTTTCCAAGGAATGTCTGGCATTTTTACCTTCACTTTTTACACCTGCAATTCATACATGTACCAGAAAACCCCACAACTTCATGACCAGAAAACTTTCTTGGTATTTCATGTATTTGTTTTTAAAAACAACCTTACATCCACAATTACATCAAGACACACAAACATCAATTCAGACAACTTTTTAATTAATTTCTTCTATTTATGCTGTTTTTATCACTTTTAATAGCCAAGTCACAAATAAGGAAAGCTTTGCATTCTGACTGTATTTTGGTCACACTATTCAGGTTATTTCTATATATAAAGTCTAGAGAATGTGCCAAGTATCCTTTGGCACGATGTTTTCAAGAAGACAGTTATAGATCCACTAGGTAATGTAAGTTATTTATAGAAAATGGTATGAGATATGCTCAAAAATAAGAGCAAGATGGTAAGAGAATAGCAATTTAATAGATGAGGCCAGCTTCCAGACAGTCATGCTCATTTCCAGCTCTTCTTTACATACCCTAGTACAGAATAGATAGAAAACATCACACAGAAGAAGTAGCCAGCTCTTTGAAAAAGTAGAGGTATGAAAAAATCTGTAATGACAAATTAGCCCACTTGTGTTTATCTAACATTTCTTGCTGGGATAATATTAACAGGTTGTTTTTAATAGATAAAAGTAATAAGAGACAGATTTTGCTCCTAGACAGTATTATTGTAGTATAGAACCTTAATTTTTGTGGATGGTATTCCTGATTATTCATCCACAATACTGAGAAATACTTTAATTATTTTAAAACCTTTGCCTGTGACAGCTTAATCTCCTCAGAATGGGTTTCCTGGAGTCACCTTTTCCAGCTTTTACTTGGGAATGAATTTATTAGCAAGCAACATTGCTTTGGGGTTCATGCTTGCAGTAATGATCAGTCTTTCCTGTTTAAAGTTAGGCTTTAAATCGTAGAAGGAATTCATTTATGATTTTGGGGGATGAGTGTAATGAAACATCACCTCTTATAGCCCTAGTGTCTTTGATTTAATTGTGATAATGTCCTACAAATAGAAGAACAATTTCTGGTGAATAACAGCTAAACTACAGGTAATGTGCCAATGAAGTTTCAGGGTTCTAACTCAGAAAAATAGAGAGTAAACCTGCAGATAAATAATTTATATCATCTACAAAACATGGACTCTACTTCAGCCATAAATAATACCACTGAAGTAATTAGGGATTGCTTCTAGAAAATCATTCTCTGACATTCACTTAAAAGATTAATTTGGAAAAGAGCATTACTATAACAGTTAGTTCTGCTGTCCGACAGCCTGTGATTTTTCCACAAAGTTCTCAGCTTTAGTATCTTTTTCCTGAGTGAGAATCCAAACCTGATTTAATTCAGCGGGTTTAGTTCACATAAAACAAATATACAGGTATTTTAAAGAGTTATACAGTTTGACTGCTTGAAAGCTTATTCTGAAAGCTTCTAGCATTCATCTGGTTCAAACTCTCAGCACTCCCATCCAACAGCAGAAGGCTGAAAAAACCACGTGTCCTAACCATATCTTCAGCCTGGTAGCTCCAGTTTCTCTACATACCGCCCAGCTAGTTCTGAGTTGAAATTGTGGCCATCAAGACAATTGCAAGATCAAAGCCAAAGCCTTGGGAACACAGTCTAGAGATAAAAAAGCAAGAGGTAATAAAATTTACTTATATGAGGTTTCAATAGGGCAACCTCCTAACCAAAATACTAAGCTAGCCCTGCAGCTCACTGGTTTGTGGAAATGCTCCGAGTTAGCTGCAGGTTTGCCAAAGCCTCATGGTTGTTCTGCCACCAGGTCAGATTAACATGAATAACTTAACACTGATCAGGTTCCTTGGTTTGTCTGACTTAGTCCTGCTAGCCAGCCCATTAGCCAATGCATCTATACTGTAAACTCAGATAGCCTCTGACAGGGTCTCCTCTGGCAATAAGAGCTGTCTCTTTTCTATTTACTCTCCCACTGACATCTATTGTATTGAAAAACAGCTTTAGCTGGAGTCCATATTCTTTCTATCTGTGATCTGTGCTCCTATAGAAAACTTGATCTTTTGCTATATTTTTTTCCTATACCTGATGATTTCAGAATAACCATCAGAGCAAACAGGTGTTTCAGAAAGAAATATCATGTGAAAACAGGTATTCAGAAAAGAAAGAAGACAGTTCAGAGTTCCTAATGATTTTTGATTAATGACTTGGATTTTCCATCTGCATAAACAACTCCTACTTTTAAGACTATGAGCTAATATACCCTGTGGTTATGTTTGTCATTACAAATCCAAAAAGAATACATTTACAAGGATTTTTCTCTCTCTCTCTTTTTTTTTTTTTTTTTTTTTTTTTTTCCCACTTCAATAGATTTACTAAAAACCCAGTTTTTGTACATTGTTTGGATTCAGGAGCCCAGTGAGGAGGCTTTGGCAGTGAGGAGCTACAGAACAGGCCTCTGTTAAGAGAGGGTAGGATTGCCTTGCGCTGGACACAGATAAATCCAGACAATAATTCTATTGCCTCTGTAATACACACAGTGACATGACTGAGCCCATCAGTTCCAGGTGTGGCACCTTGGGGAAAACATATGTAAGAAAGGGCAGACAGCATCACATGGTGAGAGGAGGAGAGAACATAGAAAAATAGGGAGATAGCACCCTGCAAAGCCCAAGGTTAGAGAAGAAGGAGAGACTCCAGGAGGCAAAGCAAACATTGCTTTCTAGGGTTGGAAAGGACTCCATGATGGGTCCAGTGATCATTTCCTCAGGGAACTGTGGCATCTGGAAGGACAGACCCTGGAGCAGAAAAAATCTGTGAGGAATGGGAATGCCAGAGAGAAGCTGTTGGGAAATGTCTGCAGCCCCCTGTGCTTTTCCAGGGGCAGAATGGGCAGAGGGAGTAGGAAGAGAGAGTAAAGGCATGGAGAAAAATCTGAAAGATAGGAAAGAAAGACTTTTTGTGTATTATATTTGATTCTTACCATCCCCCAACTCTTCTATTTTTCATTAAATTTTTTTTCCCCAAGTCAAATCTGCTTTGCCTCTAACAATAACTAATAAACTGTTACTGATTTTATCTTGACCTACAAGCTTTTTCATCATACTTTCTTCTCCTGTCATGTTGAAGAGGGAAGATGAGTGACCAGATTGGAGTTTGATGTTTAATCAAGGTCAACCCAGGAAAAACCTGTGCTAAGCTCCATTTTAGGAAACAGAAACTGAAATAACTTTTTCTAAATGAAGTTTTCAACCACAAGATATGTTCTAGACTCATCTTGCTGAAAAACTGTGTACAAACAATTTTTTCATGCTTTTTGTCAAGAAACAAACTAACAAATATCAATTCTGTCCCACAAGTACAAGAAATTTGATAACATAATTTTTGTCTGTTTCTGAATCTAAGATAAATGGATTATTTTAGTTTCACTTAATTTAACATGTATAAGCAAAGTTCCTTTGAAGTATACAGGGATGCCTTTCTCAATATTGCCTAAAGTTAGTATAGAAAAAAAAAGGTGTTTGGAGTTCTACAGGATTGGATCCAGAGGGTGCTGTCATTTAATGGGAGAATATACTTCACCAGCATATATTACCTTACTGAATATTTTTTTCTGACATTTTCCATGAGTTATGATACTGATTTCTAGCAATTAAAAAAATGAAAATTGTCATGTTCTTTAGATTCATTGAGCTTAAAATATGTATCATTAAAGAAAGCATATCTGTAAGTATACAAGACTTATTTCTGTTACTAATCATCCATCACATATATTATCAAGACCACAGACCTGCTACCTGAAATATGCTAATTTGACAGAACTATGTCCCTGAGTAGCAGCTAAATAACTTTTTCCTTTAAAGCTCTCCAGTGTGATTTGATTATTCAGTCAACATAGTTTTTACTTTCCTTGATAAATGTATAAAATCCTTAAAAAATCTCAGTTAGTTAATATTTAAATTCACTGAACAAGTCTACCATGGATTGCATTATGTCTTTTTTACTATGTAATTTAACATTGAAAATTATAAACAGGGAACTGATTTTTTCAGATGTACCTCCCTCTATTTATTCCTTAAGGGTGTTTTTCCATCTTTTAAGCTGGCTTATTTTGTCAGACACTTGTAATTTCATGGTTCTAGTTAATAGGTGAAGAAACAAGAATCTTTTCTGACAATTGAGATATCTAGACACTAGGATAATATAAACAAGTATTTAAGGAAACAAAAAGTACTACAGTAAAATTTACCATTTTAACAGTAGCAGATTTAGATTTTAACAAAGTGTTTTCTACCCTTAGTAATAAGCATGTGCCTTCTAGCTACAGAAAATATTAATGTGGTTAAGTCTAGAATACAGATACAATTTTTGGCACGTAGAATTCATTTCAGGACCACATGGAGTCCTAATAGAGACTAGAATAGTTCCAGTCTTTAGACTGTTCTGGCCATTACAGCAGAAGAACTCAAATGAGTAATTTACACACTTGTCAACATCTGTGAGGTAAACATGATTGCCTGCTTTGGAAACATAACAGGGTTCAAAAAGAAACTGCAAGTTTGACAGCTTCTAGATCTTAATTCCAGCTTCAATTTTATTAAATTATATTTAGATTCTAGGTTACTTGCACATTTCAATTGCCTAAATCTTCCTTCATACCGTTGCTTTATATCATATTTTTTATTGCTTATTTTTCAATAACAATGATGAAAAAGGATATCAGTACATATAGTACTGTATCTTTATTTGTCTAATGGACAAAGTTTTAAAAAAATCAGTTCGAGTGAAACATCCAGTCTTGTGAAGTTACTTAGGATAGGTCTAATTTTAACTCTGTTAGCTTCAATAAAGTTCATTGAAGCTGTCTAGAAATGATTAATGAGGAAGGAAATTAAGATGTTTGAAAGCCATACCTGAGAGAATAATTTATAAGGCATACTTCTACGAGCTTGAGTAGCAGGAGATCTAAACAAATGGTGAGGCTAGAAATGTGGTGAAAGGATATCTAGACTTATCTATGGCAATGTCAGCAGGCCATAACATAGCTATTTAATATTGAGGCTAGAGAGGCCCAAATTTTAAGTGACCCATCATCTTGTGGGATACTCAAACCAAGGAAAATAAATACTACACACAACATGAAAAAGCTTAACAACAGAGAAAAAGTTGTAATGGATCACAGTCCAGTCTTACAATATCACCACATTGCTGTATTTTTTTTTAATCTGTATTTAAGTTGAATTTTCTTTTGTACATTACTCACTCGTTTATGATGGCTGTTTCAAAAGCTCCTTTATTCCTCCTTACACTTCCAGCCCAATAATCAGTAGTTTATATCATTTTGTTCCAGCAGCATTTCTGTTTTAATACCTATTTTGCCTCTTCAGTATTAGACTCTCAGCATACGTTTCCAGGTTTTCTCTTTCAGTCAGTGTTTTGATTTTTGGTTAGGTCTTTGGACTTTGTTTAAATCCACCATCGCTTCACAAGCAGGCTGTCTCTCTGCCTTTTGGCAACTACTGCCTCCCCCTTCCAGAAAGGATGCTCTGACTTGGTCAAGCGAAGTCTTGAAGTCAGCCTTGCACAGTACTTTTCCTTATAAAATAGCAATAAAAAGGGTATTATTTCTAGACATATAAAGTCTTCTTTCCATGTTTGAAGCTGTTTCTTTATAATAGAAAATTTACCCATCCCTCAGTATTTCAAATACTGTTGGGTTCCATGTCATTCGGTTTTTCCAGTATCATATTCTGAAGGTCTTAGTAATGACAGTACTACCAAGCTATTTTCTATGGACCAACATCTAGTTTTTTGCTCTGGAACCAGGACAATCCGTGGGAAATAGCTGCTTGCATTTCTACTTTACAATCCTTTTTAAAAGACTGACACACATCCAAGAATGTCCAGCCTCTGGAGGATTAAAACAATTCACCACAATATGATTTCTGAATTCAAACCCTTGTTCCAAGCCTTTTGGAGGGGGAATCAAAACACACCCTAAAATGTTACCAAGCCTTTGTCTGATGTCTTAGGAAGGCAAGACTTTTTGGTCACTTTTCTTAAATTAGTTAGATTGTTAATATTTTTTTCTCCTCTGTCCTAAAAATACTTTGTCAATGGTAATCTAGATCCTCTTGGATTTTTTGTAAAAAAAGGGAAATATTATATCAGATAAGGTTCTGTGAAAATATTTAGTCTGGTCTAATTCCCAGATTTAACCAATATCTTTACCTAGTACTCACTGAATTGTGTACATAAACCAGCTTGGGCCAGCAAACTTAGTTATCTTTATAGTTCATTCCATTATGAAGCACAGGCACATCCAAACAGTTTCTCAATTTAGACCCGTATTCCCCTTAAATCAGGCCTAAATTAGAGAAACTATATGTTTAATACAACTGAAAAATTTCAAATGTTTTACCAAAATATCAGCTTATTAACTTTTCCATAATCCTTCTATTTTTAAATCAGTCAGCTTCTAAGTTTTATGTGCTTTTAAACATTACACTGACAAAATTTTGTGGCTTTATTCTTAATTCCTTGTATTCCTTCAGTAATTTATTACATTTTCTGTTGGTTTAGTTTCCTAAATGCTTTCATAATACTTTAATACAATATCTAAAAAAAAAAACCCAAACCAGCAAAACCTGAAAAAACAAACAAAGTTAAATAAATGCAATCAACATGCAACAGTTATCTAATATTTTTAAACTTTAATAAAATTATTGAACGGCCATCTGTGGGGATGCTCATCTAATTGCCCTTCCACCCATCCACCTTACTTTGTAAAGAGAAAAGGCAGCAGAAACTATAAAGTTACACTAGAGTTGAGAATGCTTTTGTTTCTAGAATTCAGTCATATGGGATGAATTTAAAAAGTAAAATAAAAGTGACTATCTAAAGCATGATTTAAAAACCCCATATTCTCAAAATTCAATTCCCATCTGACTCTCACTGATAAGGCAATAGCAAAATAAAATTTAATTAAGACCAGGAATGTATACAGTTGATGTTACTATTAATAAATAAACAGACTCCAATCCTCATAGTCCCAGAGGAAAAAAAAAATTGTGGTACCTTCATTGCTTTCTTGTAATCAACTTTCAAAATATAAAATGCAATGTCTGAATTCCTTACAGTGATTAACACATTCACACTGATTTTCTGCTTCCTCCCTGCAGATACATTGCAGCAATGAGTCTTTTATTGTTCATTTGACAAATTACACAATCCAGCTATTACAGATCACTTTGAAGCTTTCACAAAGTATGAGAGAGAACATTATTTTAAAGTACTTTCAATGCCTGCCAATATGATAAATACATGCATTTACTGTTATAAATACAGGCAAGGTTTTCAAAATGAGGACTATTATAAAATGTGTTGCTACATTTTTGAAAATTTTTGACATTTTTACTCAAGGTACATGTCTCAAAGTGTGACTGAGGTGTTTTACACAGAGAATGAGCATTCCTAGAGAAACAGGATTCCTTTATTAACCTTAAATATTCTCAAAAATAAAAATTATCCCATGCTTCTAAGAATGAGTTAGAATGGTTTTTTATTTTCCGTAGAATAAAAGTTGACTATAATACTTTGGTATTCTCTGGTTTAAAAGCAGATAATAGCTCTATTTGCATCTACTTTGTCTCAACTTTGAACAGTCCATTAAATTTATGTGTTTGCTTATTTCTTTCCCAAGTCACCTTTAGTTCCTTTTCATTCCTTATTCATACTTGCATTTTGATATTCAATATTCAGTATAAGGCTAATCTCAATTCTTTAGTTCTGAAGGAAGAAAATTGATTCTGATTACACACGTGCTTTCTCAATAAGGTTATTTGCTTTTAGCTTTCCACTACTTGAAGTGCTAAGGGGTTTTTTGTCAACTTATTTTTGCTTCTTCACTTTTCTGGCTTTCTATTTTGTACAAAGGGAAATCTAGTTTCTACAACTGGAATTTGTATCTAGAATCTAGTTTTCACCAATTAGAAATTTTTTTTCCTGCTTTGAGAGGCAGACTGATAAAGTGTAAAGCAAAAAGTTAAAAACCTATTTATGTCATAATATTATTCCACTCAAAAGATAATCAAACTTTTAAAAAAGAAAGCAATTTTTTTTTTTTTTTTTGCAATTGAGGAGCAGATCTCATTTGTAAAAAGTCAGTGACAAATTTCCATTACCCTTTGTGGGAAAGATATTCTGTTCTCTGTTGCAGATTAGACTGGTCTGAGGACAGTGATTTCAAAAAGGCCTAATGTCCCAATTGAAAGACTCAAGACGTTTGTTGCATTCCTCAGCTGAAAATTCTGGGTGTTCTGCATGAAAAGTAAATTCCTTATGGGTGGTGCAAGTCCTGTGTAATAGCAAGGTTTTTGCATCTCCTTGGCTCCTAGTACTCTGCTGAGAAAATAGTTTCTAGCATTTTTTCTTTTATTTTCATATATCCATTAAAAAATTACAGAGACAATTTTTTTTCCCTTTGCATCCCTAACTGTATTTATAGGACGAAGAGTCCTTTATGTTTTTCTGCGTAAATGGTGAAATTTCATTATTGTTCAAATATGTAGTTAATTATAGATAACAATGGCTTAAAAGGAGTTTTCCTAATTTACAGCTCAATTCCCTGATACACATTTTATTTACATGTACTATCTGCAATCAGGAAATAAGCATATTTTTAAGATAAATAAATAAGATCATGTCTATACCTAAAATTTACAAAATCTTAGTAATTGTAGTGTCACGTTATCAGCTTGGTCCATTGCCCACACGTGGTGTTTTGATGCTGAAGTGCATGAAGTGAACAGATTAGAAGAAAGATTTCCTACTGTTTGGAGAGTCCTGAAAATATCTGTGCCTGGTAGGAAATGTGAGGGACAAAGTGTTCCTCTTCAGAACAACTTGTCTTGATTTAGTATTTTAAAGTGTGAACTTTAATTAAAAGAAAAGAATCTTCAATGACTAACTGCTATTGACACCTAAATATACTCTTACTTAGTAAATAAGTGGCTAAAACCAGCTTTTAAAAAACACCTATTTCTTACATCATTCCAAGGCATTGAATGCATCTACCAGCAGGAGCTGATGTTTTAATGATATAATGCCGCACCTCCTATACAGAAGAGCAATATCAGGAAGCATTGTAGGAAAAATAATTTATCAAGACTTGAAAAGCACTGTACCAATAGATTCAGATAAATCTGACTTCCACTTAGGTTTTAAAGGCCAGGTTTTCTTTCTTTCAGAGCAATTGGTCCTCTTTTAATGACTTTTTTTAGCACAACAAAATTAGAACTAATCTTTAACGATACTGTGATGCTAGTTCGATTACTGTGTTTAGGTTCCATTGCTGTGTTCAGAATACACCCCCAAGATTTGCAAATAAAGTCAAAGTGCATTTTGTTATGTATTTTACATTTATAACTGTCCAGATGAAATGGAACCTTCTTTGATAATTATTTTAATTTAACTTCATCTTACAGCAGTCGGTGGACATCTTTTTTTATTAAAAAGGTCAATCAGTTAAAAAAAAACTTAGCATGTCTACTTTTACAATGCACATACACCTAGGCAAAAATAATGTGGAAGATGCACACTGTTCCTCTAATCTGCTCTGTATATTTGCTGTCCAATACTGTCTGTTACCATCATGGCTTTAATCAATAAACCCCACAATTATAAGTTATCCCACTTTTTGAGCATAGCAGTATTTGAGTGACCCTTGCCTTTAAGTAACAATATTTTCCAGGCGTCTTTACAAATTTTTTAATGTTTTAAATATTAAAATTCCACGCAGTCTGAGGATGAAAACAGATAAATAGTCTTCACTCAGGAAGAAACTATTTAGGTAGATTAAAATCAGCACAGATATCTGTGTATATAAGAAATAGCAAATCTATTGCTATCTATCACATGGTAATAGCCATTTTTAATAGATATAGTTACAGAGAGAACAAGAAACAGGGGAAGATGGAGAGATCTTAACCAATAAGCATTGTTTTAAAATTATAATCCATCTGCAGCACATTTCCTGTGCATGTTCAACAAGACAAAACATGGGAATGCCCTTGAACAACATGTGTTGCTGCTTCTGCTCTTGGGTAGTGTTAAGCTTGCCTTATTCACAAGTTATTAAACAAGCTTGGTGGGTTGGTTGGGGCTGGGATAGAATTAATTTCCTTCACAGTGGTTGCTATGGGGCTGTGTTTTGGATTTGTTCTGAACACACTTTTGATAATATAGACATGTTTTTGCTCTTTGTGTAAGCTCAGCAAGATTTAGAGCCAAACCTTTTTTGCTTTTCATATGGCCATGCTGGCAAGGAAGCTGGGTGCGCATGGGAGAGCCACAACCAGGACAGCTGACCCCAAATGACCAAAGGGATATTCCATTCCATGTGACATCATGTTCAATACATATAGTGGAGGAAAAAGAAAGAAGTGAGGGAATGTTTGGAGTGAGGGTTTTTGTCATCACAAGTAACTGTTACATGTGATTGGGGCCCTGTTCTCCTGGAGATAACTTCCTGTCTGGAAAGCTGTGAATTCATTCCTTGTTTTACCTTGCCTGTGTGTACGACTTTCACTTCCCCAATTAAACTTTCTTCATCTGAATTCATTAGTTTTCTGTTTTCTACCCTTCCAATTTTCTCCCCAGTCCTACTGGTGGGGGAGTGACCAAGCAGCTGTGTGTGGAACTTGGTTGCTGCCTGGAGTGAAACAGCAACACATGGGTATCTGTGAGCTGACAACCTTGCTGTCATTTCCATCAGCCCACCTGCTCTGGCGTGGTGTCCTCCCCAGGCTGCAGGTGGGATCTCTGTATCTCCATGGACCTCCATGGGCTGCAAGGGCACAGCTACCTCACCATGGGGTGCAGGGTAATCTCAGCTCAGGTGCCTTAAGCTCTTCCTGCCCCTCCTTCTTCACTGACGTGCGCTGTTTCTCTCACATGTTCTCATTTCACTCTCCCCTGGCTGCAATTACATCTGCACAATAAATTTTATATTTTCCTTCCTAAATATGTTATCACAGAGGCATTGCCACCATTTCTAGTTGGCCCAGCCTTGCCAGCAGCATGTTTGTCTAGGATCCTCAGGTGGCCTTGGCTCTGCCAGACATGGAGGAAGCTTCTGGCATCTTCTCACAGAAGCCACTCCTATATCCCCTCCACTACCAAAACTGGGCCATGCAAAACCAACATGCATAAGACATGGTATGCTGAAAAGATAAAACCTTTTATTTCAATTATCATAACAGAATTAAGACACACCACTTTTACCAGCTGTCCATAATATTTAGCTGAGATTTATCATGCAGAATTAACATAGACAGCAATCAAATATTCTTGTATTTCTTAAAATAATCTTAAAATAAACATACACACAGAATGATTTTAATAATGAACTGTTTTGTTAAGCACAGATTCCAGTGCTGTAAACTGTGAACTTCAAGGGAAATGGCCCAAAACTGGCTAATTTATACACAGATACTGATATATCTCATTTGTGAAATAAATACAGTGTAGTTAGTGTAAATAACAATAACATTACCTAGCAATTTCCTCTAACTATACCAGCTACCTGCCTCCCACATTCTATTTCCAGCCTTCCCTGTTTTTGCTTCTTCATGGGCCCATTGTCAGCATGACAGCAAAAAAAAGTTGACCTTTTTTCAGAAGGCAAATTGGTTATGTTCGGACAGCAAACAATGAGAGGGTGGCCATTTTTATGAGTAGCTTATCTTCATAGCTTTTGTTGTTTTTTTCTGTAAAAGTCTTTGTTTGCTGGCATAAAAAAAAAGTTATCACAATAATTCCCTAGTTAGCAATATTTTGATATAAGAAACATTACTATGAGCCTTCTTTCCCATAAATTTTATACAGGCACGTATTTTTAAAAATACTTGGAAAAAATGTAATGAAAATTCTAAGTACATATAAAAGCATGCAAAGTTTCAGTGAAAGGCCACAATTTTAAGAAAAATCTATCATTTTATGCTTAATTTTAAAGTACAATGAATTGAGAATTATGACTATCCATGTCTCATAACAAGAACTTGCTCGATATAAACAATTTTGGGGACTGTATCTTATCAGACAGTACAAGTTAAAACTGTTTAAAATGCTTGTTTCCTATAAAAGCACAGGTCAAAATGGGAGCTCTTTTAAAAATTAAATGTATATAAACAGATTAACTTTTGATAAATACTTGTCAAATAGTTTATAAAAATTAATTTGCCCTTTGAACACATACTGAGCTTTCTGCTACTCAAAGAAAACTTACCTTATGTTTGCATTTCTGAAGCTCTCACAACTTATCAGAAGCCAAATTTAGAGTAAAATAACTTGAAATTTTAGACCTCTTGGCAGTTTAAAGAGTCAGCATAGATGACAGAGTAATGAGCTTTTAAGAACTTAATCTGAGGCAGGGAGAAGATTCATCATTTATCTCAGGTTTTTGCAAGTGATTCTTCACTGATATATCTTCTGATTTTAAAAATTGAACTGTTAAAGGGTAAAAAAAAGTTTTCTGTCCTAATTTTCTCTCTCTCTTTTTTTTTTTTTTTTTGGTTTATTTTTTGTTTTTTTTGTTTAAGACATTGATTAATTTATTACATTGGGAAAAAATCTTGCTTAAGGGACCCAGCAGCTCTTACATTTCCCATTCTGACAGATAAATTATATTAAAATTGTTCTCACAGCTACTTAAGGTTGGTTTCATTTCCTATACAGTATTTCAGAATTATTTTATTGAGAAGAAATAGGAGATGAAACTAAAGAGATTATGCTTACAAGGCAAACTGTTGAGTTTTCCTCCAGAAGCAAGGAAGAACTTGGGTTCACTAAGAAGTCAAGGCAAGCAGCAGCAATCGTGCTCTGCAACAAGAAAGCTCTGTGCCACTTGTACTACAGAAGTTCTGCAAGTCTCCCATCCTATATGATGCCATACAAGCATTTCAAACTCTACAATCTACTCTACAATCATTTAACAATGGAATAACAATGTCTGTTTTGATGATTCAGGTGTCATTGACCAACAAGAAACTGAGTAAGAACTGAGAAAGATTGAAGTTCCTCAGGAAGTAAGAGATATAGATTATGAACTACTGTAGACAACTGTCAAAAATGGAATAGAAGAGGAAAAGCACTTTTTCTGATATCTTAGATTTTCTTTCTTCAATATTTTTTTTAAATAAATCATAGTGGAGATCACAGAAATAAATGAGAAATGTGACTGATATGAGAGACAAATTAGATCTTGACAGCACAGTTTGCAAAGAATGGCAATTACCAGGGAAAAAGTTGTGCTGGCTAGAACTGTGTTTGAGTTAATTGTTTAAATTTCTTCACTAGGAAGACCGCCTACCGTGAGGGCAAAATTTCTGATACTACATTTCACTTTAACTAGGCAAGTTTTAATCACATGTATTAGTTTCTTATTTTTGTGGCTGACAAGTTATTTACAGTACTAATATACATTGAAACTTCTCATGCCATACAGAAGCAGCAAGGGAACACATTCCATACATTAGCAGCTAAATAACTAACCATGAGCCATAAGGATGCAGTCACAGAACTTTAACTTCTTGCTGCAAGATTTACAAATTCAATAGAACTTTTTAAAAGAAGATAGCTGTAGATAAAAGACAGCTGTAGGAAAAACAACTATGAAGAAAAGGACACCATTTGCATCTTATTGAAATTAAGGGGTAGATTTAGTATGCAAAATAGTTTTTTTCCTGCTGCACCTTTATTTCAAGGTACAGCATAAAAATAAAGAAAAATCCTCATTCTTCTTTGAATAGTAAAGGCATACAATGTGTTCCACCATTTTTTGTTGTTTTTTTCATAATTCTATGGAAATTAGAGTTCAAATATTGGTATATAAGTTGTCTTCTGAAACAAAACAAAAAAAAAAAAGAAAGAAATTTTCTTGGGTTTAATATACATGAATTACTTTTGAAGTTTTTAAATTTTAAATATTTGTATTTTTATTTTGAATAAGCAGATGTCTCTGTTAACTGTCACTATTCTGAGAAAAGTAGACAAATACTGGAAGTAAGACTTGAAAGTTAAAATGCAATGTAATAGGAACAAAACTTTGAGCCATGTAGTGCTCGCAATGCATTGGCTGAGTTACAAGGAGTAAAGTGAATCTGTTTCTTTGCCTAGCTGTCTTCAACAAAAGTTTAAAGTATTTGGAAAAAAAAGAGCATGACTCCAATCTGCTTTTAGAATAAAGCGCGCAATTTAACAATTTGTTAACTTTGTTTTGAATTCATCAGCTCCCTTTCCCTACATGTTCATCAATTGCAGAATGTCTTTCTGCCTTAAGTATTATGGATTTTAAATCTACAAGTATTGTTTGATGCATTGTGATACACTTTAAAAAACTGCCTGAGCCGATGTATGGTTGCTTGGGTCCCTGTGTGACCACAGCAGAAAGAAACTGTAAATAGCACAGAACTGTCAGAAATATTCTGCCTGAAATCTTAGAGAGCCAGTACTGAAAATAAAAGCAAACAGAAAAGCCACAGTAATGATGGCATGTGACACATCTATGTTTCTTGAAGACACAAATAATAGGACTGAGAAGTAGTGCTAGCAACCTCTGTTCAGAGATTAAAGTAATGCAGTAATCTGAGCTATGGCCTGGGATCTCAAATTCAGACTCCATACCACAACTTGGTAAACATACATACAAGGAGATCTTGCAGTTCTTTATCTATCATAGAAGTCCAATTTTTTGTTAAAAAAATTATTATTTTTAACCTTCTTTAAATACAAATGTGTATCACTTGTATTTAATGTTCAGAAACTATCATTTGGATTAAATCTTAAAGTTTTTTTTTCCTGGTAAGCTTATATAATTTTTTATAATATTTAACATTTTTGTGTCATTCAACTCCATCTGTTCCTATCTTGCCTCTCAATTTACCAGGTACTTTTTTCAGAAGACAGTACATATATTCAATGACTAGCAACTAACATGTCCAGTCCAAAATAAAATTTGCTCTCTCAGTGGTTTAAATTGCCAACAGATCTCTCATTTAAACAAATGAAAGATGGTAATATAGAATAATCAAATATTTCATAGTTCATCAGAATTATAAATTGCTTTACCAAATCATAAAATAAATTTCAGCAAACTGTCCGTAAAATTAAGTTGTGCTTCACTTAAAAATAATCTGTAACCTGACAGGAACAAAATTCATACTATCTACCTGTTCCTGCCTGTTAGCTTAGGGCATAGAGCGCAAATCCAAGTAGCATAAAATAATCAACACCAGGAAGATGTATCAGGCAGCAGTGATTATCTGGTATATTAAATCATTTTTCAGAGCAAAAGATAGGTGTTTTCTAAAGTCTTACTTAAGGCTAGAAATATTTCTCATTGATTATATATACTTCTTGCCTTTGGATTTCTCCCTTTTCAAATACATGAAAATTTAAGCTCTTTTTCTTGATGATCTATTTCCAGGCTCATGCTACTTCTCCTTTGTTGACCTTCAAGAAGACAGAAGTCACTCACACTTTCAGGTTACCCTAATTCTGAATTACATTCTTGGGCCAAATGATCTATGCAACTCTGTTACTTAAGGAAACCCTTATACATTGAGAGTGGAGTATTCCCAGTTCTCTTTCCATGTATACTACTTTGGGTACACAAGGTTTTGCAGAAATATGCACTGATAACAATTACTTGTTTCTGTATTCATTAGGATAGAATTATTATAGGTATTAGTTGGGTAGAACAGTCACAACTGCTGACAGATATTTTTAAGTTAGCTATTTAACTCTGCTGATCTTAATCTGATGTCAACACCCTTTACTTTCCACATATCTCCCAGGAAAAGAGTTGTGATGCGATACTTTATTTTAACTCTCAAACTCATTTTGCTATTATTTTCATCTGTTAAAAAATATCCTAACTTTCCACAGAAACTTAGGCTTTTGGGTTTCCTGATCTCACTGGATGAAACTACTCTGCAAATCAAATAAATATTTGATCTGAATACTCTGGTTAACTATGTTAACATTTGGTGACATAAAAAGCAGTATGCTTAAAAGGAGCTTGAAAAAAACTCCAGTATCTTTATTTCAGTGTTATAAAATCCTTCAAATCTACACACATCTGAAAGATTTGGCATGAGGCAGAAATTGTTATATTTTGACATTTTTCTTGACTAAATGAATTAGTAATAAAAACAGAGACATCAGAATAGGTACTGATTTAAGTGCTAGTTAAGATAAAATCTAGTGAAAGATTAAACACCACACATTATCAATAGTCATATTTTTGGTATTATATGACAAATCGAACGTCAATAGAAAGTTCAGGCAAATTAATTAAGACTTGTTACTGACTTATGGCCAAGTATGAGATCAGCCACATAATCTACACATCCCCAAGCATGTCTTTCATAATATGAAAGGTCTACAGAGTTCAGGGTGATAATCTAGTTTAGGAGGAAGAAAATCACATTCATAGTACAAAGACAAAAATCTTTTGCTGGAAACTTACTATTTTGCCAAAGAATGTGCATATTTATGTCTGAAGGTATTAGTAGATTTTTTGCTGCTAAAAAGAGCTCTGAGGAAGGTCAATGACTGCACAGTACACACACAAACAGTTTAAGAGATGTGATGAATGCAATTTTATTATGACTTTGATTTATCATAAAGATAGCATCACAGCATACATGATAGTATTGATGTCCTCTCAACAGACAAGAGTTCACCTGCAAAATCATGTGATGGACTCCATTTGGTTTGTCATTGTAGTGATTGACAATATAAACTTCCATTTCTACTCAGCTCACACTCTTACCCTCCACAGCCGTCTGGTGCTGGCTTAATCCAGTAAAAGACCCTGTTGTCTTCTCCCGGATATCTATTATCTTGCACCTTTTTTCCTACATGAGACATGCTGTCCTCCATCTCCAGCCATCAGCCTTTGCACAGAAACAGCACAGCACATCTATTCACATTTCCAGTATCGTTCACCCACTGTCATACAACTGAACAGTCAATTTTTTACTGTTAATTTTGTTCTTGTCCAGTCTTAAATGAACCCTCAGCAACTGGACCCAAGAAAATCTTTCTTCACTTAAGACAAGTGAAACTAATGAAGCTTATTTCCCCTTACAAAGTACACACTTGGATGTTTCTGGCTGTCATTAAAACAATGTCACTGTCTTGGATACTAAAATGACCACTGGTCCAGGGCTGAATTCTGTTTGGTTTCTATCTTATAATGTCAAATCAAGGGGAAAGCTTCCAATTGTTGAAAGACAGAAGAGTTATCATCTAACTGCGTAGGAGTTCAGCACTGAGACGCTTGGTAGTGATCATGGTACGAATGAATCAGTGGGTAGAAGTGTAAGAAACAAATGTTTATAACTTCTACTATCAAAGAAGTCATTATAATTCATAATCGTAAACAATTCTTGTTAAAAATTCATGTTTTAGGTAGCTTTAAAATAAAATTTACAAAAAATCAACAACAAAGCCACCAAAAACCTCACATTCCTGCCCCTCCTTTTTCTTTTCTGTTTTTTCTTTTTAATTTTTCAGGAGCCATTTTAGATTAGTGCATCTCCAGAAGAAAACTAATAGGTAAGGGTAAGGATATTTCCCTAGCCTGGCTACATTGACTATGTAGAATATTTAGCAGAGCTGGGATAAACAGGATTATTATTAAATTGACTTTCTAGACAACCCTCAATCCCTTTCTTTTGTCCAGGTCACAGGATTTTGTAAATAGCAGGTGGTTCAGTATGGTCCTTGTTTTAAACTGAAATTATCAGTTACTATATAAATCTTAACATCACAGCTTCTTTGTGCCATTTGTATAACAGTTGTGAATCCCACAGCACAGCTGTATAAGAAACATTTGTGTATTTAAAATCTCAATTTAACAGATTTTTGCAGCATCAGCTGCCCTTTTCTCCCTCTCCTCTGCTTCTCAGTGTTTTTCTACCACTCTCTAGCACAGAATCCAAATGAAGTAACAGCTTCTCCCTGTTCTGAACCTCATCCTACAACATATACACTGCTACTGATATTAACGCAATTACCTAGCTCTGCATAGAAAATTATGCACTATTTAATCTAATTCACTTATTGTTTGTGTTGCTTAAAAGCTATTCTTTAATGCATTCAAGGGAAGAAACACCATCTTTAGGAACTAATTCAGTTTGCCAGTAATGTAGTAACACACCACTCTAGAAACTCTTATAGATAAGGTTGCAAAACAGAAGTTAAATACCTAATTTCCAGAAGGCTTTACAACAGACTTATTTCTGTGGGGAAATTTGTTTTTTCTGACTGAGCATGAATTAACCTTTGAGTTGTGATGGTATATAAGGAAAAAAACCCAAACTATTAATCCCATAGCCCAAATTAATTAGAAGTAATATTCAATCTGGGAAGCATCCTATCACTAATTAACATGAAAATAAATATTTTAGCTTATTTTTGATTCTCTAGGCACATCTCAGTTCTAGAATATTTCAGTCAAACTCTTTTCCTTTACCCTTCAGACCTATATTCTTGTGAGCTAATTTCTTTGGTATTATCAATGCCAGACAAGAAATCATTGCAGTTAGTTTTAAATAAGACTGCATAAAAGAAAAGATAAATGGTTCTAGACAGCCATACTGCTTCTGAAGTACTGAACTGTGCTATAGCTTGACATATCCTTAAAACTGCTGCTAAATCATGAAGGCTCAAAAGTCAGAACAGATTATTGAAATGTTCTTAAGTGGATTTTTGACATCATTTTTACTTGAGCTATGAGGATATACCACAGCATAAGGTGACATTCAGAAGTGGTTTTTGACATGAAATATATTACTACTTGTCAGAATATGTAATGGAGATCATAGTATGTATAGACTTTTCATATATTACATGATAGATAATGGATTCTTTGAAAGCTTTTTATGATGAAGTACATTAACCTATAAAGATATGACTATATACATTTTTAAAGTTATTACATGCTTCATTAATAATTATTAAATAATTGAACTATTGAGATGATGGCTTGTAGATTTCTATCTAATTTTCAAATAATAAGGCACATAATTTTTTTGGTTTACTGATTAAATAACCTCAAAGCAGCTGAAAAATATTTTTTTTCATTCAATTCCTCTCTTTCTGAATTTTCAGTAGATACTCTATATCCTACTTTGCAACCTCTGCATACATGTTTCACAGTTTATTTAAATAATTATTATTTAAGCCTGCCCTGGTTCTTATCCTAACATGAAATGTCCTGAGACACTGCAACACTTAAATAAAAGGTCACATTTTCCTTCCAGTTGCTGTTAGACTAAGCACTCCCTTCTCATTTCCTCAGAATGGATTGTAGATAGTTTTCTAAACAGGTGGGAGGAGACAGGCCACTGTACATCCCTGATGCTTTTCCCTTTTGATTTTATACAACATCAATAGCAGAACCCTACAGAGCTTAAAACCCAAACTAAACTTCTGCTTAATCATTTAAACCACATTAACAGAACTGAGACAAATATCTATAATCATACAATCTACAGCCATAAAATCTAGAAGAAGGAGAAAGCTTTCTTGAGCAGCCAAACTGAATCTTTAGAGGCTTCAGAAAGCTTAGAAAAGTAATTTGCTGCTAGCTAAGTTTTTCAAGCCACTTCTTACTAGCAGCAATTGAAATCTTAGCCACTAAAATTATTACTTTTGAGACACCTGGATTTTCTTTTCCCCTTAGCTACAGTTCTTTTAAATAAAGTTCATTCCTTTGATCTTGCTGATCAACAAACATGTTTTTTATTAAAAAATAAATATCCATCTTACTTTAAAAAGTACTGAAGACATCTGTTTCTGCTGAAATCGTACTGCAATTCCTTTTGACTTACACAATACATGCCCAATTTCTTTTCAATAAATTTGAACTTACTATCAGACCTTCACTTATTTAGCTTGCGCTGGTATGATCTCTACTCAGTAATATCCTTCCTTCAGAAAAATAGGCTTCCATGCAATATATGTAATATACTTGAATTTATAAACATGTTATACTTAATAAGAGAAGGACAGATCTGTAACAAGAGAAGGACAAAACTCATTTTATAAGTGAATATAAATATAGGTAAAATACTTGTTTTGGTATATATTGCCCATAGAGTCCAGTTGAGGATACTTACTTAACAACAAAAGATAATGGAACTCATCACCTTTAATCTTAAAAGAAATTTAGTTTTTGATGACGAAATGCTAATAGCAACTCAATAACTTCAAACACATGATAGAATCAAGCAGGTCTATTTAAATCCCATTTTGACAGAGATTTTTTTTGATGCTAAACATCCATTAAACACCAAGGATTAGAGCATTTTGCACCTTGCAGCTCTTTTGAAAATCCCTACTGCTCTCACAGTACATAACTTGTGATGTACTACAGGCACTGTAAATTTAAGATTTTATTTTTTCAATAGCGGGTTAATGGGAATTGAATGGGCAAATATACTTCAAAAGAAAATTTTAGTTTACTTCATTCCTCAGAAGAAAACAGAGGTATCTCATACAGAGGAAGAATTAATACTGAGCACAATGCGTGAAGGATCTTCATCGAAGAATTTTGAAGAGGAATTTCCAGAGGAGAACCATGATTTATTGAGTCACTACCCAAGTATTTGCTTTGCATTCAAGTATTCCAGATACCCTCTAGGCATATAGCATGACCCTTACTTGTTATTCCAGAAGGA
Organism: Setophaga petechia; assembly: GCA_024362935.1. Classification (NCBI taxonomy): domain Eukaryota; kingdom Metazoa; phylum Chordata; class Aves; order Passeriformes; family Parulidae; genus Setophaga; species Setophaga petechia. The sequence continues at coordinate 23,681,695 of JANCRA010000008.1, forward strand.
TACACATCTTCTGCCAGCTCTGAGATAACCTTTCAAATCATCTGCTGCAAGAATACACAGGGAAAAGAGCCACTTCCATCGACTACCATCCTTAATGAAACATGACTGCGCAAGAACCTGAGTCAAGAAAAAAGAGAAATTAAGGAGAGCTGGAGGTCATGGTCACACTGTGGGTGGAGGGCTTGAAAAAATGCTCTTGCTCCATTTACAAATCTTCACTTTTAGAATAGTTTAATTTCCCTGGGTGCTGGTGAAAACAAACAAGACCTGTAAGGGGGTTTATCAGAGCTGACTGCCCCCAAAGCTTTTGTCTACACTAAGAGAGGAGATAAGTTATAGTTACCAGAAGCTGTGGCGACCCGGTCTGGTGGCTTGACCCAAACTACATCTCAGGTTCATTGCTTTGCCAGGGCTAAATTCCAGGATGCTACAGAGGGGCTTCTGAGGCTTGTCTGCCTCTATGTTGTATTGCTTTTCCGTTTGAGCACTGTTGATACTGCTGGGACTAATGCAAAACATATCGAAAACAACCACAAATCTCTGAGGACAAGTATAAAAGGCATGTGGGGGTCCATGCTTGAGCAGTTGTGTCTGCTCAAGCCTGTCACTAAGGCAAAAGACTAGAGCAGAAGTGGCCTCATCCAGCAGATCTACAGCTGTCCATGTGTGCCTGGTGTTGCAGTCAGAGCTTTGGCTCTGGAATCCTTTTTGTACCTTGCAGCAAGCCCTACGTGCTAGGGTCAGCACAGTGGTTCACAGTAGCAGGATAAGAGCCAAAGAGCACAAGCTCAAACATCAGAAATTCTGATTAGGTATTAGAAAAACATTATTTTAAGGTGTGGAGTACAGGAACACATTGCTTAGAGCAGTGTGTAATCCCAGTCATTGGAGGCTGATCTGTGCACAACCTTGAGCAACCTTATCTAATTAGATCTCTTCTGAGCAGCATGTTGGACTTCTGAAGGGTCTTTCCAATCTCCATGATTTTAAATGAAGAATGATGGGCACTAGCTCTGCATGCCAAAAATTACTAGCTTTCCCTATTGGTTATTTAAAGTCTCAGAAGACTTCCTCAGATGCTTTTATTATGAATACCAAGGGCAAGGCTAGATGAATCTCAGCCACAGTTTCTATTTTGCTGCTGTTTGAAACCCATAGGAATTTAGACACCCGAAAGCCTTAGTTCTTTTGATATTTTATAAGCTCAAATCTTATTGAAAATCATATTAAAAATATATATAATATCTTTATCCTATCAGTATACAAATTATTAACCATTTCATTGATGAATGAGAAAGGCAGGGTTTTTTTCACCTGAGTCTTAGGAAGAGTTACACCCTAATACCTGTAAGGTTGTGTCACTTATTTGGTAAAAATAGTTACAGAACCAATTCCTCTTAAAGAAAAACATCTCTGTATTAAGGCCCTGTCTGGAATACTTAAATTCTTATTCTGTGCTGTTATCTCCTAATGCTTACTCATATGAAGAAAACCATTTATTTGGTTAACTTTTTGTGTCAGTGACTTATTACTATGCTGGAATTCTTGAATAGTATAATGGTTACTTTATATAATAACCTTTATAATATCCTTTTGAGATTTTTGATATTGGTATAATTCTTCTAAGTTGCTTTCAGTACAGAATTACAGAAAGAAAAATTGTGAGCAGAAAAACATAAGACTGTAGAGGCAGGGGTGACTTCTTTCTAAAAGCAAGATAAAAAGTTCTTGATAATTGAACTGACATGTACAGAAATACATCTTTTGGCAGTATTACCTGACCAAAATTGTTCAATCCTATATTACAAAAATCACCTTTTAATTGCACACTACATCCCTTTTTCAACTATCTAATTCCCTGAATTATTATGCATTGTTATTAAAAAAAGTATAGATCCTAAACTGAGAGTGGCAATGTTGATGACTAAATATAATAGAAGAATGTCATCCTTAATGCATGTTTTATTGCTGAGACTAGTAAGAATTTAGGCATACCCACTAGAATTTGAGATCTGTGTCTACCTGATGTAAAATCTAAAGGCCTAATGAAAGTCCCTAAAGTAACCACTTCCAAAAATGAAACCAAGTAGAAAATATTTGTTAGCAAATGATCTGTTTTTCCAGCTTGCCAACGTGAGCCTAAATCCAGACTTGTTAAAAGTTCTTTGTACGAGATGTGAAGAGAAGTGTATTTTGGCAAAGAAATTAATATTAATGTTTTCACCTCAGTGCATCTTATCACCCTGGTAGCCAGGCTTCACATGATCTATCACCCCAGAGCCCACAAGTGTACTCTAAGATTAAAGAAAGGTGTTCCTTACAAAATCCTTTTGCAGGTGAGGCCTGGTTGAACATGAGCACTGCAAGGAAGTGTCCATGTCACCACACTTTATGACAATAGCTGAAACAAGGGAAGAGAGCAGAAGAGATACATTAATAGAAAAAGTGTAGGAGAATTGTGAAGTAGAAGTGAATTAGAGATTGAATCAGAGGGCTCAATCTAAAAATCAAGAAGTTGAACAAAGATAGTTAAAAGAGACAAAGGTGAACATGAAAGACTGAAGAGGACTCATCAATGGTACTGAAACACGGACTCAGGAAGCTGATAAGCTGTCTCCATGGAAACTGCTGGCAAAAAACCTCTGAAGACTGGTAGAGAGGCCAGACCAACTGAAAATGGAGCCCAGAGTTAAAACTGTTAATGGAGAATATGAAGTACGACAGATCATGAGAGTGGGTCTCTAGGCAGGTGAGAAGAAGAAGAACCAGTTTAGGGAAATGCTGTTGAAGAGGAGCGTGAGCAGGTATAAATGAATGTATCTTGGAAAAGATGATGGAACTTTGTGTCAAGAAATCCCTTTTGAGGGATGCCTACTAATGATGAGTTCTTCTCTTGCTGGGTGTTTGGCTTTTATATATGAAAGATCACCTACTCTTAAGTGTTCTGAAGGATATGATCATTGCCTCATATTTGTCACTCATAATCCTGTAATGTCTCACAAAATATTTTAGGTGTTGCTCATTTGTAAATCTGAGCCTAAATTCATATTCTCTAGGAAATTAGTTAAAAACCAGCCCATCTCAGAATAGCAGCAGCATAGAATTTTTAGCAGTAGTAAATAAAATCAAGAAAAAAGAAAGAGAAAAAAGAAAAAAAAAAAAGAAAGAAAAAAGGGGAAAGGGAAGATAACTGATGAAAATATTACTGTGAGGCATAAGACTCTGACAAACAATTACAGATTCTTTATTCAAAGTGGTGTTTGAATAGCATGGGAACTGAAGTAAAACAGTGTTGATCAGCTAGACTTCTAAGTGATCCTATGGTATCCTTTGTATGGTATCAGACAGATTTTCTGTGGAAAAATATATTTTATAGCCATACAATTAAAACCTATTTATTATCGTACAATATATCTAAAAGATCACATTAAGTTTGCACAAAAAGACTTAATCCTCACACATTCTAGAACATGGAATGTAGCTTTAATAATACTTTTTATATATTTTATGTGTGCAGAAGACATAAAAAACATGTTTTATTTTATTTAATTTAAACCTGAGTCACTCCAATTAGAATTCTGAGCATGAATTTTCCTATTATAACTAAAGTAGAAGGTTTTCATGAAATATTTGCTTTGAATCTCAGTGAAATATTTTTTAAAATTACATAGTATTCTCCAAGCAAATATTTCTTTACAAGCAAACAAAAGAAACTGAGCTCCTTCTTGAAAATTCTCAGCATCGGTTACTTTCCTCTTGGAAGACAGTCCTAAACTTTTGCTATTTAGATTACAGAAAATGTGTCTAATTTTTCAGAATTACCTATTTTTCACCCATCTGTTGGGATGCTGACCATCTTTTTGTTCAATTAATTTTCTCTCTTTCTCAGTCTGAATTACACTCTGTGTATTGTATGGCTAGCAACCTTATTCTTCTTTACCTTAATTTAGATACTTTCAATATGCCAAGTTCTTTTAGACCTATCATAAAATCAAGCCTCAAAGCAAAAGGATTTGACTTTCTGTAGAAGACAATGTCTTGAGTCTACAGGTTTCTCTTGGCTCAAGTACTTTGCCCTCACCACTTTGCTCTGCTCTAGCCCCTGCCAGTTTTTTTTCATAAAGACCTTGAAAAAAAGAATAAATCGTTTTAAAAGAAGGTGGTGACTACTGAACTTCATTGGTGTCCCAGGTCCAACACTGTTTGTATGAGATAGATTTTCTGTAAGATCAAAAGCCAGATCAGGTCCATTAATGGTCAGAAGAAAAAAAAAAAAGGACAAACAGAAAAAATATAAGTACTAAATAGGAAACAAAACTTTAAAGAGCTCTTCTTTTTTCATGTTCCCAGGAGCAGGATTATGAGCATCCAGAGAGCATTACCATCAAATAGAGAGGTGCTCAATGAGCAGAGATCGAGTGATCATTTCTGAAGTGCAGTTCTGGAACTTCAGTTCTACCTGATCTGTGTGAATGATTTCCAAATTAATTGAAGCTGAGTTCTGTATTTTTTCATGTTGTATTTCAAAGACCTGAATGTAGAATTTGGGCCCTTAAAGCACAATACATTATGAGCATTTCACCCATGGGTAAATACTTCAGCTGTGGGATAACTCTCAGTGTTTACAGGATGTTAAAAGCTAGACAGATGTTATAAACTAGATGTTATAAGCTATTGTTAGAGGAATTCACTACCTGCCAAGCTACAAACTTTTATAAGCATCTGAAGTGGGTGGGGTGTCTTGTTGGTTTTTTTTTTGTTTGTTTGTTGTTTTGGTTGGCTTGTTTGGGTTTTATTTGGTTGGTTTTTCAGTGGACAAACACTGATATTAGTCTATTGTCAATCTAGTCTGTTATGAAAAAGGTTCTAAAACTTGATTTTTCTTTTTAAAAACCTGTAGTTGAAAAACCAAATGACAGTTCTGGAACCAGGAGTGTTATCAGGTGGAAAAATATTATCAGATTCTATCTTCCATAGGTTAGTGACTAGAAAGTACCTAAACTACCTGGTCTAACCCTATTGATAAAGGGAAAAACACACAGCAACAGCAAAAATGTTATACATAACCTCTAGGGCAATTATAAGCTGTGTGCAGACAGAGACACAGTTTTGTAACATCCCACTCAAACACTAAAAGGTGAGCTTGAATCACCACATTCTCCAGCTCACAAAGGAGAGTAAGAATAATTTTTAAGACCTCTACGCAAATACTCTGCATGAAGGGATGTGGGCCTGATTGCCTTTATGGACCAACTGCTTTCATTCTCTTCAGTGATGCAAAAAACATCTGCAAAATCGCTCTGACTAATTGGTTAGCCATCTTTACTGCTCTGCTGTGACACTGATATGCTTTAAATCAGCTAGAATTTACTGAAAGCGATTGGGGTTTTTTATTTCCAGGAGTCACATCCAAGTTAATCAGTAACAGGTAATGTCTTTACTGTAAAAGAGAAAGAAAAAAAAAAAAAGCAAGCCCATCATGCAAAGTGATGCTGACATTCTAAGCAGCTGTAACAATATCACTCTTTTGCAAAGTTGTGTTTTAAATTAATTTTTAAAAACTACCAATCAACAAAAAGAACAAAACCAAATAAACAAAGGGGGGAAAAGGAGGGGTAGCAAGATAGTTTTATATAATTTTGACCCTTCTAGTCTTTCAAAGTAATGTAAAACATGTCCATCCATGACAATGATTTGGTTTAACAAACAGACAACTATGAGAAAAAACTGCATTACTCCATGTTCATTTGGGAAAAAAAAAAGTTATATGCACAAATGTGTGAGTTTGGAAAAATGTAATTATACAAATCCTTGGTTAGGATCATTAATTCCTTGGTATGAAAGACTTGATACTAAATTATATTTATTCTCCTTTTGACTGTACAGCTATTTACAGATAGTGCTTATAGAAACTATAAAAACCTTGCCATATCCCACCCACAGACAAATTCTACATGCTTTTTCTGATGCTAAGGTATCATTTGGTTACTCATTCTCTTTTCATGTGTATGCATTTCTTCTGGTGCACATACAAGAAAATCAACTAGATAATTGATTCATTAGCAGAATTTTGACCCAGACCAAAAAATCAAAATTTAATGTTTATTTTGTACTCTAACAACTTAAGACTCTGCTATGGGATATGGATTTCTCCATATTAGACATTACAGAAGTAGAAAAAAAGGGAAAGGGTACCTGTATATCAGCTGTATATTGATGAGATAAAATTGCATATCACCAAGACAGAGAAGCTGCTAAACAGTGAAGCACTTGTATAGATATACACAAAACAATGCATAGGATTAACAGCCTATGTATTTGCTGTCACCTATTGCCATAAACTTCCATGTCCTTTATTGATTCATACAGGAAGTCTTACTGCCTGATAGTCTGAAAAAGAATTGTGATTCATCTGGAGCTCCCCAAGCCTCTTCGTATCATCAGCTTACTAGAAAAAATATTTAAATGATGAAGGATCTTCACCTTCCAGGTGGACTTTATTGAATATTCGAGCTGAAAAATGGTGCAAAGTAGATTCCTTAATTATCTTCAAGATGTAAGAAAATTAAAGAAAGACAGAATTATACATTTTCTTGGTATCAACTCAGTCAGAGTAGATAATTTAAACTAGACCAGTCAAGTTTGCTTCCATTAGTTCCTTAGCAAATTACATTGAAGACAGAGATTCCAATCGGTACAGTATCCATGCAGTACATCCCAGGTGATGATATATCAGCTGTCTGCAGCAAGAAGTAATCATTGCACAGTGATTAGAAAACAGAATAATGACCCTGCTCTTGATGGTGCCTCAGTCATAAGGGATGACAACCATTAGTTTCTGGTGCTACAGGACATCTGGCAGTAATGACTGAACAGAACATCAGTAAGAGATCAGTTGCATGAGTGAGTGCTTGTGTCACTGCTTGATTTACTCTTTTTTAAACACTCCTGCATGGTAGCAGGGGAATGCCCAGAGAAACAAGTGTCAGCAGGAAGGGGTGATAGATAAGGAACCCAGAAACAATAGAAGCACAGTCTTGAAGAGATTCATTAAGCTAGATAGGCAAACATCCCAAAGATGTAGAGGTCACTGAAGTGCAGAAGCCTAGGAAGAAGTGCACTAACATCTTAAGGGGGAGTAACTGTGTTTTTTGAAGCCAATCAAAATTATTGCCAAACATCTGGTAGCTGATGGCAGCTTAAACTTCACCCAGTAGACATATCCATGAAATAATTCACAAAAAGAATAATCTGGAAAAAAAGAGAAAATGAAAAAATAAACAGATAAACAAAGTCTGCAAAACTCAGGACTCAGAAGCATACTGTTTGCTCCTGGTTGAAATATTTTCTTAAAAGAGTGGATATACTGGGTATTTAAAGTGTGACCATGACCTGGAGATGTTCTTTGCTTCCCATACCCCAGTGGTCTGCAGGGACATGACATTTTCACCCTAAGGCAAGTAAACCAGCTGAGCTGGTTTCTTGCTTGTTTTATTTTGTTTTTCATTTGCATTTCACATAACAAAAAAATACAAAATGCTCCCTTTCCAGAAATATTATGGATCTTATTAAGCTCAGTCTGTCTGGGTTTTTTTGGGGGGATTGTGACTGACTGATTTTAAAATTCTGTATCTGCATAGTAGCTTTCTCCTTTGTTACAACTTTTTGTTTCTTCTTTTATTTTGCATTTTTATTTCCAAACACCCCCTTATTTTTATCCAACAAATATGGTATCTCTGGTTAAAAGTAGTTTATAACAAAATCCATTGCTGGCTAGTGATATACTTCAGCTGTCTCTTCTGTAAATAAGTGGGGCAGTTGAAAAGATAAACAAAGCAATTTCATAGATATTTGTTATAATTTGACTAGTACTCTGAAGAGTGCAAACAAGTCTGCTAACTTCAAAGTACAAAATGACACTGAAAACAAAAAACCCTTTAACCTATTAAATATAATTATTGGTTCTAAGAAGTCTAAATGGACAAGTCAGGTTGTCACTAATTTTGTGACTGAGGATTATTTATTTCATGAAGTCTGTATCTAAAATGAATGTGTTTGAGTAATTGCTCTGGGGGAAAAAATCATTGTCAGAATGGGGAGAAACTTCTTACATTGCCTTTTCACTGGTCCTGCCATTTAATCATTAGTACAGTACCTACATTTACTTAATTCCCAACCTTTGCTACTTAACCTGTACATGAGGCTGTGGAGATTTACTGATCAGGAGGAACCTCAGCAGTATTAAATTCACCTGTTCAGAGAGGTTTAAATAAGACATATGCTCATCTAGAAAGAATACTGAGGATTTGACAAATCCAAAACATGCAAATTCTATCTATTTTTTAATCACTAATTCCTCAGTTTCATTTACGACAGAGTGGCCATTGACTTAATTGCAATATTATGAACTCATAAGTGGTCCTTGTTCAGAAAAGCCACAGGGATATGCCTTGAAGACAGTGTTGCTAAACATAAGATTATCTAGCCTGTGAAGCCTCAGGAGAAAAGCCATCAATTTGTGAAAATGGGGCTCAGATTGCAATTATTTTCTGTCTTTCTTGATAAAGGTGACTTCCCCGAGACTCCTCTATCTTCATAATGTGCCTCAATTATTATAATAATAATGCCTCAGTTATTATAATAATGCATTTTCAAATTGAAAGGATGTTGAATTCTCAACTAAGCTCCTGCATTTGTAATCAAATATATTGTGATCCACTGACTTAAGAGCATTTTGCTAGGATGCTGTGTATATGAATCAGAAGGAAATTATGTGAGTGTGTTATAAGTTTAGGGAAAAAATGTCTATTTTTTGTTTATTTCAGAATAAAATGTAGTGTATTTGGAACTGAAAATCTCCTGCATTTCTTTTAAGGGAGAAAAGGATAACTTTTGTAAAGTACATCATAATGCAATCTCTAGCTGTTTTCCTGTTGAAATACATGAATTTAAAATAGTGTGAATCATTGTGCTAAATATACATTCGAAGATTATTTGAAAGCTCTGTTTTAGCTGCAGCAAAATTGCTAATCTAGTTTTAAAAACAATAGAACCATATTTCTAGCTTCAGAAGATAATTCACACTGTTCAGGCAAAATAAATTCAACTACAAACAGATTTTCAACAACCTTCTTTAATCTTAGTCTAAGAGCATGCAAAACCTACTAAGCCCTGTTCACAATGGGAAAAAAAAGTAGGAATGATTTTTTTTATCTTCAACATAAAAAGAAAAATTTCTGAAGCACATCTAGAGAGAAGTGGTGTCAGGCCATTTTGGCAGTGCTCAATAAGATTGCACTTGAGTAAGAGACAACATGGGGACCACTTGGCTGGCATGTGTATACCACAAAAAGGAGTTATTTTGTCTTCAAGTGTAAGTCAAAAACAAGACTATGCTTTGCAGCGCATTTTCAAGCTGATTTCATGTGAACTAAATAGTTGAAAAAGCTGAAATTTCATTTTAGTTTCTGAAAAATTAAATTACGTTTTTGCAAGAACTACGCCATTATTATGTTTTTCTCTTTTCCATTCTACCCAAGAAAACTTGAAAAATAACTAAGTATTGTGTGAAATGCATGGCTGATGAAACTAAAGACCAACTTGACAAGGCAAGGCTTGGAAGAAAATCTTACTTAAAATACAGTTAAATTACAAAGTCAAGGTCCCAAACTTAATTTAAAAATTCCATGACAAATCTTAGGCTTTCCTTTTGCTTTTTTTATTTAATGATGGATACATGAAACAAGTAGCAGATATATTTTCTCTTATTTAATTTTAGCGTGTCAAAGAGAAGATTTATATGTGCCCTTTAAACTTCACAAAGACAAGTCTGTATCTAGTTGGCTATTTGACTAGTCTCCTCTGGACACCCACAAAGGAAACTAGAGACACAACCGAGGGAGAAGAGTGAGAGGTTCCCTTGGTCCATCTCAGGGATCCTCAGCCCAGAAAAGGCCCATCACAAACGCCCAGAAAAGCACTGCAGTACACATGGCAGGTGCCAGCACAAAGGAAGGACTCCTGAGGAGCAGCAAGAATTCCAGGCCCCTCTCTGAGCTTCCCCAGCAGAGCTACTGGCCATGGAAACCATCCTGAGTTGTGGGGAGCAGCCATCCATCACCTCTTGGACTAAAGGGCGCTGCTGTCTAGGGGTGACACATATTATGGGGTGCAGGGCAAAAGCAGTTTGGGTCACACCAGACTTAAGGGATATTGGGGAGAGCAAGTATGTGTATAAGAGCACCTGCACCTGAATTTCCAGGCATGAGAATTCAATGGGATCAGGCACATGGGGGGCCAGGGGAATTCTGAGCAGCTGGAGTGGGGTGCGCCCGCAACTGGAGTAAGTCTATGCCCTCAGAGGCTTATATGCCTGTGTGCCAGCACCTGGGAAGCTGGGATCATAACATTTCACTGAAGCTCAACCAGCATCTTGAAATACTTCCGTGCAGCATGTCCTTCAAGCTGTTTTTCTTGCAATTTTTTATCCCCACTAATGTGTCTCAAAAATTTCTTACTCCTGAGGAGAAATGCAAACTTTACCCTCCATAGGCATCTGTAGCTTTGAATTAAACAAGGGGAGGTAGGGAGGTGGATGGTAGCAATTCTGGTTGGTTCACAATCTCCACTTCGTGAGGTTTTGTGTCAGACAGTAGAGTTAACTCTTACAATATCAGCTTCCTTAGCCTTGTCTACTTTTCTGTTTTTATAACGTTCACCAAATTTCCTCACCAGCATCACCGCTGAATACAGAGAAGTGAAATTACAGCTCCAAGGTTTGCTTAGAAATGGAAGAAAACTAGTTAACAGCAGTAGGAAACTAGCTAACAGCATGAACAGCTACTGAAACAAAACTTGCTCCATATCACACAAATCTATGGAAAATTTTTAGCTCCTGGAAAAGTAATGGATATACCGGACATTTTATGACAGCTAAAAATAAAATTGCAGAACCTATGATAAAAAGAGAAAGAATTTCTACAGCAAATATTTAAGTTAATTCTTAAAAGATGCTTATTGATTACACCAGATTGTCAAATACTGATAAGTGGGGTTAGGCATCTTGTATTTCAAAGCAACCTGCATATAAATTCACCACTGAAACAAAGAAGAAAGACAGGGTAGATGAAAAATGCTTAGGACAAATAGCAGACATTTAAACAGGAAAATGTTAAGGAAAAATGCACAGCAGGGTCTTGGCAACACTCCTAGTTAAAAGCCTAAATGAACATTCATTCAAAATGTCATGGTTATTAAAACAATAATAAAGCAGTTTAACTAATATGAATAAGTGGGAAACAAGATCATTGCCTCTAAGTCTTTTCCTTGCCCCTCTATCTGTCCCATCATGCCAAAAGGATTATATGCAAAGCTAATGATTGCCTTTCTTTCTAAAATATTCCGTCCTATTGCAATTAATATACAGAGTGTCCTCATAATAACACTGGTGTTTGTGGTGAAGGATGACACTGGGCATCAGCTTTGTTCTCTCTAAATTCTGGGTTAGGTCCTTCTAGGAGCTCATCAACTCTTGCTGTAGTTACAATAGAAATAAGACCTCATCTCATAATTCTGTACCACCAGAATAAAGTAAAATAAGATATGCAAATGAAACATCCTTAGAATTATTCTGAGAATCCCAGTTCCATTTCTGTCTACTAAATAGCAATGGATAAACACTTCAGAAAAAGAGTGGTCATTTTAAGTTGGAAGGTGCTGCTAGCAGAAGAACCAGTGGTGTTGATTTGGCCATGCCTTACTTTTGAGTGAAAATCAATCCAGACCAAACAGACCTAGGTGTGCTTCCTGACTGAAAGTCCAACAGTCCAAAGATGTGTCCACACCATCTGCATCATTTGAAGCACAGCCAAAATTAATTGCATCACAATTGTATACCATCCAGTGTTTCTGATCCCAGAATCACAGGGATAGTGGAAAAGGTCTTTGTTAAAAGTGGAAAGGGGGAAACTTAAGCATTGTTTAGAGGCCTTATAAGGCTAACTTAGTGTTAAAGACAGATTTAAAGAACTCTCCCTCGTTTTATGTTCTTAGCTAAGAAAATTAATCTGAATTTCAGTGAAAGAAAACAAATGAGAATAATAGTTGGAAGATTAAAAATCCACATGCTCAGAATAATTCATACTCTATATTTAAAAATATTTGAAACAGAGTATATATATATATATATATATATATATATACACACACATATGTATATAAATATAATATTGACAATTCATTCAAGAATCAAGAAAATGTGTTCATTGACTGAGTTTCTGAAAAAAACCATACATTTCTGAGAGATTAATTTGGACTCGTTCATAATAAATTCTCAAGTTTCAAACACTACTAGGAATAACAAACAACCCTATCTCTACAGAATATGGTCCGAATATGGTTCACTAAAATTCTTCTAATATTGCTTCCTCCTCTTCTTCTTCTTCTACTCCTTCTCCTTCTTCTTCTCCTCTACTTGCTCTTTCTTCTCCTTCATCATGACTGTCATTATGAGTATTGAACAATTAATAGTATTAGTATATGGGGATGGATTGTAAAATCTGAAAACAAAGAAATTATTGTGTACTTGTTTATGGTGGTATAATTTGTTGTTTTGTTCTTCCAATTTCAGTTAATGCAGAAAACAAACTTTTAAGATAGCATATTTCCAGAGATAGTTTTTCTCTAAATTGAGCTTTTCAATAATGGATCAAATAGCACAAAAATAGAGAGTAGGCAATGAATAGGACTTTGACACTGATGTTCTAAACCTCTAGATTTGCAGGCCCAAATTTTCATCCATTGTCTTCCACCAGTACTGAGGCAGAAAAACGGATCTGGCTAAGGAGTGAGCTCTGTTACAAATAAGCCTTCTAGATGGCCTGCTAGGAAGTGACTCCCTTCCCAAAATGCTGTGTGACTAGAAAGTAAGTTCAAAAATCAATGAAAGCTGCTGAGAGCTCTCACTGAAAACAATTAAATGTGAAAGAATTATGTCACTTTCTATGGACATAAAACAAAACAAAAACCCCACACTGCATTTCAAAAATGTAAACATTGGAATTAACTGTTTTCTTTATTCTAGCCTGATACTTTGTACATTTCTGCTAAGCCCCTTTGCAAAACTTTTGCTCCTATCAAGAAGTAGATGTCTTCACTAGAGGGGACAGAATTGTGATGATCACACTTTGCAGTGCTGCAGACAGCCAATCTGTATAATCTCTGTTTTAATATGGTTTAGCTCAGGCAGCTTTTCCTAATCCATGTTCTGAGTCTGGCTAAATATTGGAACAAGAGAAATGTTATATTGTTTGACTTTGGAAAGACAGATGGGGCTTTTGTATTTGCTGCATATCAGAATCTAGAACAGAACTACTTTCCTGGTAGCTGTGAGGAAACTGCTGAATAAATTGAAGGGGGCAAAACAGGTATGGAGAAGAAGTTTTAAATCACTTCAGTCTTGTGCTTCCTGTAATTGTTGGTGTTCCTCATTTATGAGGGCAAAAGTATTAAGACTCAATCTAGTCAAGTATCTTTGAAATAACATGCAAAGACATTATGATGTCAGATTGTGAAAAAGCTAATATATAGCATACCCTGAAAAAAACAAAACAAAAAAAAAGCCTCACCTTTCTTGTTTCTTATTCAGGGCTTGTTTGATAGCAGAAATTGGAGTTTTTTTTAGTGTTTCAAACATATTTTCCTCACCATCTTGAACTGCTATAGTCACCAAGGATATAGCTACACCAATATGTCTGATTCCAGTGTTTACAGTCTGTGTGTTACACATTTTAGTGTTGAATCTTGTGAAACTAGTGATCCATATATCGAAAGAAATGTATAACAGGGACTCAATTCTATAGGTTTAGGCATACAGTCAAAAATTATGTTTATTCCATGGATATTTAACCTACTGTTTCTGGTATTTTCTCCATTTTTTTCTTCTCCATCACCTTGCCTGTCTCATTGAAAATCTGTTGAACAGCACACCAAAGATTCCATTATATCACCCCTACCCTAAGGCAAGATTACTCATACCAAGGTCATTTCTGATAAATCTGGATGTAGTGTGGTCTTTGAAATTTCTCACAAAGGCACTGTAATCTTTAAATGGCCTTTTTGAACACTTAATAATCTCTGACATTTCCCTGTATATCTAACATAATATCTAACATTCTTTTGCTACAATTGCTTTTGTTCCAAAGATTTTGAGAACCGATTATTGCCCTTTGCTTAAAAAAATCTTTAACTAACAGAATAATCCATCATTTCTCTTTTGGATTACTTCCTCCATTTATTTTCCCTGTTCTTTACAATTTTCCCTGCCAGCCCCATATTCTAGACTTCTGACAACACAGTTATAACTACATCCACTGAGATATATCCATTTCATTATTTCCCAAAATGAGATAACCAAAAGGGGTTCAGTACTCCTTGAGTATTACAATGTTTGATAAAGTAGAAGTCCTTCAACTGACAAACAATACTCTTATTAATTCATTCTAATATAATCTCTTTTTTTCTGACAACAGAATTTGACAGCAGCTTGTGACTCATGAAAGCACTGGATGCAGCTGATTATTTCTTTCTCAGTTTAGAGTTGAATTTAATTCTGAAAACATTTTAATTATTTGGTGTGTCAGTTATCAGCCTGCTTCTATAGAAATGAATTTCCTAATATCATGCTCCAGTTAAGTATGAGCTAACAGGTCCCTAAATAGGTTTTTAATTCACTGCTCATCATTAAGAAGATTTCACAGAAGGATAAAAATTTTAAAGATGTTTATGTTCTTGCAAGTGTGACTCAAGTACATATCTAAGAAAAAAGAAAAAAAAGGTAGAAATTTTGTAATTGATGAAAATGCTTTCCCATGATCTATCATTAGACACCAGTGATCTGCACACACCAGGCATCATCAGCCTTCCATTCAAAATGTTTCAATATTTTGAATAGACAGAAAAAAAGTACATGAAAATAAAACCAGATCCAATTAGTTCTAGTACTCACTGATTAAAAATTTACTTGTAAGGTAATGATTTTTATAGTTCTGGTTCACTTATGCTGGGGTCTGTTAACACTGACCTGAGCTGTTGTTCTAGATATGATTTCTAAATCTGGATGGGTTGGAGATAATTCTCTTCATCAGTTTTCTTCCATTTGCTCTTATTTTGAGCCCCCCTCACATCTCCCACTCAGTCCCACTGAAAGCTTGACTGACAGACAGACTTTTTCCACAGCAATACTATACTTGTGAATTTTAAATGCTTTTTGGACAACTTGCTTTTTTGATATCTCAGAAAAAATAATTGAGTTTTGGTTGTAGTGCAAATATTTCTGTCACCAACCAAATTCCTCTCACTTACATGAATTTAAATTTTATTTTTTGCTATTCTGCCTTTACTCCAAGGACTATTTAAGGTATCTTTTTCAGTCCTATTTTATAAAGTTAATCCTGCTTTGTAAAGTTCTGTAGAATTCTATGCTATGTATATGGGAAACTATAAAAACTTAATTCACAGGTAATGGGAAATTAATATTGGTATCATTAAGTTGAACTTTTAAACACAGAACTTTAACAAGAATGTGAAATATATTGAGAGTTGAAAACATACAGGTGAATAAGAACATAAATACTTAGAGCTGGTTGCTGTATGTATGGCATTTTGTTAAGAAAAAGGAATATAAATGCTAAACTTTGAATCATTACTTCTTTCCCTCCTTTAAATAAAGAAAATCCTCAGCAAGCTTAAGAACAGCATCATCCAGAATGATAGAAATTAATGAATAGAAACTGAATATCTCAGAAGGATTCAACTCTTATTAATCAGTTTCCCACACTTTATAATGGGGTTTTTTTCATAAAACTCTTTAAAATATATAACCTCAATTCAAAATAAGTACTAATGCCTAGATCATTCCAGATGTGAGTTAACAAAAAGCAGAGGATTTCTTCTGAGGAATTATTGTAATTAATCTTTCGTAAGGCTAAAATTGCATTACACAGAAAGTAATAAAATATTGCAAGTACACTGTAGAAATACCAAGTTCTGGGAGGCAAGATTTTTCTGAGTCAGGAATAATGTCCTTGCAAACAGAGAAAAGGGTAAAGTAATGGTACTGAAATTATTTGTTATTGACCTTTCCTTACGTAAAAAAAAAAAAAAAAGATTCTATGCAAAACAATGCTACTGATATCAAATTAAATAAAAGTGTAAGGTCAAATAGTATTGGGGGATATTTGATTGTTTAAAAATTGTATTTTCATTCCTATATTGTCAAAATCTACACACTGAATGTGAAAGAATGTGATTCCTAATGACTAAGAGCTGTCTACATTAAAGTAGTATTAGTACAGGGACGAATCAAAAAGAAACTTTTATAAAAACGCCTTCACTGTATATCTGAATAGGAAAAGAAATTTTTTCTTCTGTAACTTGTGTTCACTGTATACATTTAATAACTTTCTTTTTTCTTTTTTTCCTAAATTCCCTATTAAAATACAGCTGTTCAGATTTTATGACAAAGAAGTCAACATGTCTCTCAACAATGAATTTGAAATATGCCACTAGTAGTTAATTCAGAGAGCTGGTGTGTCAGCTAACATCAAATTTAGTGCCATGTACAATAAGATTTTTTTATGCCTGTAGCAACAATTTTTTTCCCCCCCATTTAAGTACATTTTGAATTGAACTCTGATCCATTTACTTCATGCTTTCCACTCATTTAAATACTTTGCAAATCTGTTTTTCAGACTTCTGTCCTTACTCTTGTAAAGCACTGTTATTTCTCTGGTTTCCTCTAGAATACCGTGTAGACAAATAACTCTGATACATGGCACCCTGTAATACAAAGTCCATTCAGTTACAGGAAGTGTGTTCCATTTGGCAGACTCCTTTTGAGTTATTCCCCAAAAGCTACATCCAAGAAAGAACTTAACTATAAGAAAACAAACATTATGTAATTTTTAGATACCTACATTCTTCATTCAGCTGCTCTGAAGCCTAATGTGCATGGAAGCCTAGACAGGGATGCTGCTAATAGAGACACACAACACTTCTCCATTTACTCAGGAGTCAGAGGCAGTCATATTTAAATGTATTCTTTGTAATGAGATAATCAAAAATAGAAATCATCCAGTCCCTTTTTTTTGCCAGAAAAAACAATAAATTTGTTCCGGTCTTCCTAATTCATGTGGAAATCCTAGTGCTTTCTGCTGTTAAGAAGACATATATGTAGCAAAAACATTTTATTATGCATTATTATCAGTTATTATGCATTTAAACAGGTAGATGCCTTCTGAATCTAATCCTTCATACAAAGTTAGCTTCAAAAAGGGTCATTTGCCCAGAGTAATATCCACATTGTTTGCTTCTTTTCTAGGATAACTTTAAAGTATTGCTGCTGAAGCATAAAAAGAAATAACAATTTCTGTATGTACTTAGGCATGATTTAAAAACATGATTTCTATCTTAACAAGTGTGCTTTAGTGAGTCTGAGAATCCATGCAAGTATATGGCAAAGCTTCCACAGTAGTAAGCAGTAGTTTGTACACCAGGACTATCAGCTTAAACTCGTGCACAATGCAGTACAGTGTGGCATAGTCTAGTCTAGCCCCCTATAGCCATAAAATCAAATGTTTATTCTCTGGTAAAATATTAAACTTTAAAAAAAACCACATACTGACAAGTTCTGCATTGTTGATACAGGCAGTAGATGATTTTTTTTTATGCCCCAAGCAAATTAAGCATACAGTGATGGGTCTACAGGGGTCCAATAGCTGTACTCACTGATCTAGGTAATGAAGGAAATGAGGAGGAAGAAAAATTATAGTCTCAGCTATATCTGGGTTGCTCACTAAAATATGCAGATAAATATTGTTGAAACAACTTTTGATCACTGCAGTTACATAATTTTGAGATAGATTATTTATAATTTATTTTAAAAATATTATTTTTATAAAAGATATAGTCTTGAATCCAGATTTTAACCATGTGAAGCAAACTCAGCAGAACCACTTACTATAGGGCAAGACTATACTATATTTTCAGGAAAGCTTCGAATGGCACCAAAATTGGGATGATACAGAATGGTAAATGCACGCAGAAAATAAGTACAAACATATATGCTCCAGAAAGGTGCAAAGATGGTTCCTTATCCCAAGAGAAGTTAATATTTTCTGTTTCTCTGCCAGTGCTCACTACAAGATTAAATTATAATTTAATACTAATCTTTATAACACCTGACAAGTAAATAAAATATTTACCTGACAGGTAAATAAAATATTTTTTCAGGAACAAATTAAATAAATGTTAGGTTAATAAGGGGCTTATAAAGAAGTACCTGGCCAAAAAAAAAAAAAAAAAGGTAAATATCACAAAAATTAAAAAGATGAGAAAATAGGTGTCTAATGCAAAAAAAGGTTTTTTAAAATATGCCTGTAACTGACTGAAAATAATATTTTCTGCAGTAAATCATCCCATCCTAAGACATGAAGGGGTGGCATGCCTCTTCCTGGAAAATCATACCTGACACTGACCAGGGCACTTGAACTGAAGGGTTAAAGTAAGTTTCCACCTACTAGGTATTTGAAGGCAAAATATATCCCACTCTCATGTTCTGTGGGAAATGTTTTCCTTAACAATCTGGAGAGTTACTAGCTGCTGACAAAGTTTCTAGCTCAGGCTTTTTATCAAGCATTTCTGATAAGCAATCCATACTCAGGTGCATGAGTGATCCTTTAGAGGTGCTAATTTTTTTCTGTTAACTAAGGGGAGTGTCTTGACAATAAGCTTAAAGTAAATGCCACCTTTTGGTGACTGGATGGAGATGAAAGGAACTAAATTTTAAGTTATCTTAGGGCATAAATCTATTAAAATCCATGGCTGTGTAATTATCAGAGGAGTTAAATTTCATAATGTTCTCCTTTCATATTTTTTTTTTAGTATCATCACCACTCATTGCATTGTTTCTCACTTGTTGAACACAATGGAAGGCAGATAATATCTGAAGATATCACTATTTTTGTTTTCTTCTAAAAATAAAGTAGCTTCTTGTTACTGGCCAGTGAGGGAAGGGAAAACAGACCTGACAGAGTACTACAGAAACCATATTACCTTCTACTGAAAAATATTGTGGCAATATTTTCCTTATTACACAAAATAGCTTATTATATGCTTACTAGGAATATGGTGCGAAGATAAATATGTGCTGAAGATAAAAGTTAGAGTACCTTAGGTAAGAGTGCTTTTATGATGAGGAATATGGAATCTTTTCTACATGTAAGTGAATTTTGCAAACTTTATTTTGAAGTTTAATAGTCATAACTACAGAAAAGATGTAGGGGAAACTAAAGGTAGGACATATATTCAATAGAGCAGGAAGACAAAATATATGTTGTTATATCAACTCTCAAAATGCATGTTTTTCCAATTACATCAATGGCAATTGCACACGTTTTGCATAGACAGAAAAGTTTAAGGTAAGCAATCCCATAAAAGCAAAGCAATTAAAAGTTTTGCTTGAAATAAAAATTCCATCTTTGGCACACTTCATTGTGTATAGGTTGAACAGCACAGATGGTATACTACTTTATATCCTTCTTTTTTGCTCTTATCCACAATAGTTAATTGAAATATGTTCTTTATTTGATTTAATAGAGGGGAGGGAACAATTCATGTGCCTTTAATGAAATAAACTATTTTCAGCACCAGATTCATAGAAAATGTTTTTGGTAATTGTAAAAGACAGCTGTCATGATCATACTGCAACTATGATTCAAAGACACTAGGTAAGACATTTATGTCAATTAGATTGTATGTATTGTCTTGGCACATTATATTCATGGTTTTGTTTAAAGTCTATTATTTCACAGCTCATTGGTTTGGCAAAGAAAAAAAAAAACATGAAATATTTTTCACTTTTGAAAATAACTTAGACTCTAAAAGTATTCCCAACTTAAACCAACAACTATTAGCAGCTGAAGCAAGGGCAGATTTTATCTTTGAAATAGCAGGTTTTTTTGTGTCCCATTTTGATGGAATTTGGTATGTATTATGTTATAGCTTCCCACCTGTGAAACAGTAAGAAACTCTCTTACACATAAACCAATTCTTGCTTACTCGTGGGCCTTGCTCTGATCCTGGGTCAAAGAGGTCAGAATCTTGTTAATTTTTTTAATGTAATAACAGAATTGATGCCTTTATAAGTATATTAGACCTCTTGAAACATTTGATGACAGTTTTATCCTACCACTAAATAATAAAAATCCCTATTAACCATAAATTATTAATATAGACAGATTCTCATATTACTCCCTTCCCTCTCAAACTGAATTTTGAAGCCTATTGCAAAAATTTTACTTCAGGGATTTTCAGGGAGGTCATTCAAGAAATTTAGTACACATATATATGTGATGTGAGTATAATTAAGTACATATTAAAACAGAGAAAAAAGACCCTAAAACTTCTCCAACTTAATTTCCCTTGCTTTATTTCTAACTTCCTAGAGCATATTTATGTTTTACATTTCTTTTTATTTGATCGTAAAAAGTATTGATTATTTCTCAGAAAAATGTGGGGTTTTTCTGTATTTTAGGAGAATTTCTTAATACATACAAGGTTTATAGATATTTACAATTACTAGATCTGCAAGTGTTTGATATTTCTTCAATGCTAAGAGAGAAATTTTTGTCTTCTGAACTTTTGAGCTGCACGTCTTGCTAGAAAATGCTTTTGTCAATCTTCGTTGGGTAACAAATATAGGTCAGCATTACATAGGTAGTTGAACTTCCACATGAAACCACAAATACATGACACATTTCTGGTTTGATGGACTTCAGGGACAACTTTTCTTATTTTTTTTAGGTTTGTTTGAAGGCTTTTGTACCTGCATTTTTATCCAAAACTATGGCTTTGAAAAAAAAACCCTACAATATTGATAAGAATTTGAAAGCAATTAGAAAATTGCTTTTTTGGAAAGCAGTAAACATAATAAAATTGTATATTCAGGTGATATCTTACTTTTGCTGTTGCAGTTTCCACTACCTGTAAAATGGAATCTGAATCTGAAAAATCTTCTAATGGCTAACCTCAAAGTTTGACAAAATGATCCTTACATATTCTTATTTGAGCATATTCTTATTTGCATATTCTTATTTGAGCAGCACCATATTATCCTGGCCAACCAGTGGTCCTCTGTTCCTACAGGTTATTCTTCAGGAATTCTGCATAGTTGAGACAGTAATTTTTATGATTAAAAAAAAAATGTCTGTATACACAATACTGCTCATGGGAACAAAATAAGAAATTGCAGATAAATAGAACCTGAATCAAAGTCTCTGTTAGTATTTGCTAATAAGCATGCTCCAGGTATCAGCAGAAACTCAGAAGAATTTCTAGTACACTTCACACAGGGAATTATGGCTCCAATTCCAATATTATGAAAGTATTTTTTCCTATTTAAATGTTCTCCTGAAATTTTTCCAGGAGTCAATTGTCAAAAATCAATGCTTATTTCTGTGTGGTGTCCTATTGTATTTTTAATTGAATCTAGATTTAAAAATAAATAATAAACACTATCTGTACTCATGTCCATGAAATAAACGATCCCAGCTGTGGCATTCTTACTAGAACACTAATATTGCCTTTGGAATATGAAGCCATTTATTTTTGGTTTTCTGTCTAAAATATTGGGAAAATAGACGTGGTTGATTTCTATTTTGCACAAGATTTATCTCTAATTTAAGACTGCATAACTGCCTGGAGTTTAAAAATGGATAACTTCAGTATAGTAAATAAAATTTGTATCATCCAAAGACTCATTTCTCTTTCTGAAAATCATTTACTTTTTATCTCCTCAATATTCTAAGCAGCATGTATTTATATAGGTTTCCATAACAGTTCCTGTAAGTTTTCTTTTAGAGTGGAACTGGTTTATTGTCCCTTAGGACTGGTGATGGTAGACATTTCACAAAAAGGAAATTATCATAAAACTTCTGGTCCACCTTCCTATACCTAAGAGTGCCTTGGTTGCTTCTTTGCTCTAAATATACAGAAGATTTTCTAGTTCAAGACATGAACTTGCTAGTTAAATTCAGTCCTGAGGCACCTTTTTATTAGTAGAATAGGGATCATATTAACTGTAAACATCTTCTCTAATCACAAAAAAAAATGATAAAAATTTTGGAGATGTTATTAATTCAGTCTTCTGTACCTGAATATCTATAGATTTTCAGTTTCTGATTATAATTTTAATTGTTAGACCAACTCTTAAGTCTTCAAAAATTAGAGTAGGATGGCTTCTTAGGGTTTTTGCTGATGAGTCTTTCATCAGGATACTTTGTACAGACAGAACTGAACTAGAACTCTGTAACTAGTTTAAGTCCTTTAAAAAACTTCAAATTGTGGTGTTCAGAGTTTGCTATATGAGATCTGATATTTGAGTAGTAAACTAATTCCAGTAGATAACAAATGCAGTGTGTGAAGAAGCTAGCCTTAGGGATTTGCTTTATTGTGCTATTGGCATTCAAAGTCATGTAAACAATTACCTCTTTCAGCTGAATATCATCTAACATATGGATCTAATAGCTTTATGCCCATTTTAAATCTAATCAGTCTTCAAATTGGCTGTCATTAGGTGTGAAAAAAAAACAAAACAAAGCAAAACAAAATAATTCAGGTCTGAAAGGACATTCAAGGAAAAACTTGTGATATTTGCTAGAGAAAGACAAATATTATTGGCTCCATTAGCAGTGCATCTAAAGGGACCACTGAACATTCCACTAAAAAACAGTTTAATTGCTAAAACTGGTGTGTTTACAAGGATACTTTTACCACTGAAAGATTTCACTTCAGTGGAAACATACCCTTGTTTTTCTTCTCTGTCCAGATTCAGATAATATTCTGGTGCAAACCTGCCAGGTGGATGGTAGAAAGGGGTTTGAGAAGGAGTGACCAAGATAAAAGGTAGTGGGTTCACAGACATCCTAAAGACTTTCAAACTGAGAAAACCACATCCATTTAATTGATAAACGCCTTGTTGTCTCTGCCTGAAAAATAGACAGGTAAATTATGACATATTTGTACTGAACCTTGGTTTTTTTGTTTTTTGGTGTTTTTTTTTTTTTCCTATCAGGAACAAATAACTTTCTCTTTGTGATAATTTTTCTTTCTTTTTTAATGGTATGAATTTTACATTTTATTCACTTTTCTGCTCGTAATCAGAGAAGGTTCTGTAGCAGAGTAGCAGAGAGAATTCTAAGTAGTACTTTATAAACTAGATGAATACTAACAAGCAAATATTTAACAAAGACTGTAATGTCCTGGGAGAAGCACAGAAGGTGTATTGGCTTTAGAAAATGAGAGGCTATATCTTGCTAAGTAAGTATTAGCTTTCACAGGTGTAAGCAGTGTGTAGTCTCAGTGAAGCTGCTTAATTTTATAGGAAGTTCTATTTATAAAGCTAAAGTGTCAAGCAGAACTGTAGAGGGACTGAAAAGGTCCCAAACTTATTTTGTATAAAATAAGTAAAAGTACATGCTGCCATATTTGTGAAATGAAAGCTTTATCTTAATTTTGAGGTTTTTTATAATAGTTGTTTTAAAAATTCTCTTTCAACTCCTAAGTGTTGAGAGAGTCTAGTTCTGGTTCATCAGATTCATAGCAAAATATTTGTGGGTTTTATGGTCACCAGAACCTGGTCCATGGCTAGTAACAGTGGTCACATGAAGGAAAAATAGTAATGGCCTTCTTTTGCCCATTCAACTTAGGTTTGTAGAAATCTTCTAAAATGAAATTATTCCATTCTCTTCTCAATTGGAACATATGTAAGCCAATCTCTCTCACCTTACAGAAGAATATCCCCACCTTTCCCTTACTTTCTGAAGTAATTCAGATCAGCAAACACAAGTTTTATAAGTGTAGTGGTGAAGTGGGATAAAAAGGAAGGAGGTTTACTTATGCAGACTGGTTCCAAATGTATAGAATCTGCTTTATTGAAGACTTGGTTATATTGTATTTAGTCCTTATAGGTGCTGTGGATATGCCACCCGTAATCACGGACACACAAACTAACAAGATCCTGAGTAACATATTTTCCTACATGGTAAATTGCTAATTACACCCTCTAAAGTATCTCTAAATTTTCAGGCAGTAATTTCACTGATATGCAGATGGAAACTTATTTTGTCATGCATTCAAATATATATAAATCCATTTTCTACTCCAGATTCTGAGTATATGCTTATTTTGCTTATATGTGGGAGACACATACAGAGAAACACCAGAATTTGAAAGAAATTTTTTTCAGGATCAAAACATCAGGTCCTGTGTATGACTGGAAAATTACTTGAATGCCTATAAAGCTTTAAATACTGGGATATCCACTGCAATTTCAGGAATTATAGGAATACCCGTGTTGCTTTTGTTGATAAAAAAACATCTTTTTTCCACAGTTGCTTTGTGACAAGCCTCAAAGCACTCACATTCCTTAAAGCTGTAATTTTGCATAGAGTTTGGTCTAGCCTGAGCCCAAGTGCAGTGATATGTGGCCAGCTGAAGTACCAGAGTCTAAGAAACTATCTGATTTAAAAAAAATTTAAAGTTTCTGACATAAGACTCTAAATGATATCACATATGGTTTTAAACATCCTTTGGAGTACCATTGTGAACTAAAAATCCAACCTCTTGCTTAAGCCGGAGAAGAGGAAAGAAAAAAATAAATACATTTTATTATATTTTTTATGTTCTATGCATGGTTCTTATGTTTCCATTCTGCACTTTTGTCTTGAAGGAAAAAAGATATAGGTTTTTTTTTTGGGTTTTTTTGTTTTGTTTTGTTTTGTTTTGTTTTTTATTAGACCAAACTGTATGTAGCACCCTGCAGGAAGAGTTGTGAGTTAAGTATATAAAAAATGTCTTTAAGGATACATTTTCAGTGGGATGAAGAATTAATCAAATCTTCCAGATATCTTGAATCTTCTCAGTGATTGGGTCACCTTTCAAGGTTATGCTTTATCCTGTTTTCTGAGTTTATTAACATACCACTTCCACTCTGAAAGCAAATCAATGATACCTGTCTCAATCCATCCTCCTATCAACTGAAAAATAGCATAGTGGAAGAAGTACATAAAAACAAATGTTACTAAAAATGCTTATCTTTATAAGAAGAGAAGAACTTTTTCTGAATTAGATCTCGTAAAATAAATGTTTCAAAAATATCTTGACTTTACACCTAAAGCAAATAATTCTTATGAACGAAGTAATGATTCTTAGTATAATTGCAGGAAGGGAAGTCCACGGCAGTTTCTGTCATTTCTAATTCAAGTATTTTAGTAAGTTAAGCATGTAGTCAGGGTGCCATAAAATCCAATTTCTTCCAATGGGCTTTAGGACAGGAACAGTGGAAACTTGCTGTGACCAGCCAGGGCCCATACCAGCACCCCACCCAGGTGACAGCCAGCCAAGGACAGCTCCAGCCCCAGCGATTGTTCAAGACCCTGGGTTATAGGCCGAGGACAGGTCAGAATGTTGGGAAGTGAAGATGCTTTCTGCAGCACTGCTAATGACCCCAGGGTCTGGAAAAGGCTCTTGGAACATGGGCCAGGGGCAGAAGAAACAGACACCAGGACAGTGGGTCCTACAGCACCCTCAGGGCTCAGACAGACAGACAGTGCTGGTCAAAGCTGCAAAGCCTTCTCAGAGCAAAGGCAGCACATAGGAGAAGACAATGCATCTATGCAAGTGTGTTATTTGCAAACGTTAGAAAGCTTGTTTATTTTTCCTCCAAGGCTACTTTTACTGTTTACTTCTTCACAAACTACTTTGCTCCTCAAGCGATTACATTTTTTTTTCCTTTAACAGTTTAATTTAAAAAATATATATAGCACTATCTTTTGTGCCATGCTGCTTAAATTATTTACTATTAGTATAGATTATTGAAATGCAAGAAAAAGTTTATTTTCAGAGAAATTAAACAGCTATTAACAGTAAATTGGACTTCATTACATTTTCAAAAGTCTTGATTTAAGATGATTATAAAATTAAAACTTCATTGCTATAAATGCAAATGTCTCCTTCCTGGCTTATTTTACTATTAGTTTACTTTTACAGCCCCCAGTCTTGTCAGAAAGTTGGTGGTTAGTAAATTATTTTTACAAAACACATTATAGGTTTCTTTTACATACAGTCAGTAAGAATATAGGATACCTGCTGGTTCAATTATTTTATTAATTATGTGTTTGCCAGAATTTCTTTGGCTGGATTCAGTTGTTATGCAACTGAATGTCAGAAACTGTAATGAATGCACTGTTTGGGTATCACAAATGAACTATGAAACCCCAAATGCCTTAGACTTCCAAGAGCTCCATTTGACAGCTGCTAGAGTGACGTTTAAGGAGTAGATAATCCCCCATTCATTTTTACTTTTTTTCACATCTTCAAGAATATGACTAATAATTTCACTATTACCAAATAAAACAGTATCTCACTCGTGTATTTTCCTTGTGTCTTTGACAAGCTTTAAGTAAAATCAAGTTTCATTCAGTGAATTTATGTCATATTTTCTCAGTTAAAAAGCTCTTCATGTTTTTCAAGTGAACTTATCATACACAGTAAAACTGCATTCATGACCATAAAATGAAATAAAAGGTACATTAATCGTGATACAGAAAATGTGAATAGTATGTGTTTAGTAAAAATTTCTTTCCTTTCGCTTTCTGTTTTTCTCTTTCTTTCTTTCTTTCTTTCTTTCTTTCTTTCTTTCTTTCTTTCTTTCTTTCTTTCTTTCTTTCTTTCTTTGCCACTTTTATGCTTTGTACATCTGTAATTAGCTAGCAACCTAAGTTCACATTTGTAATGCCCAGATGAATGGCATTTTATGTATACATATATATAATACACATAAAAATATATATATGTGTGTGTGTTTGTCTTGTATATTTTAAATTCAGAGTCCCACAGTCTTCAAACACTGAATGTAAGCACCTCTTAAATTTCAACTGGTGTTGCTGACAGAACAATTGTGACAACTGTTTTAAATTTCCATTTCATATTAGCAGAAGCAAAACTGGGGTGAAGATGATGCAAGTCATTAGACAGAGGCAATACTCTAGAATAAAAAAATGTTAATTTTTATTTATTCCTCTTGGCTCTCAATGCTTCCAGGTATGGGACATCTGCATATTCTCTGTGATGTTCTGGTGTCCCATCACCCTAACAACAAAGAACTTTTTCCCAATGTCTACTCTAAGTATATTCTTTTCCAGTTTAAATCTCTTACTCCTTATCATATCACTATACTCCTTGATGAAATGTCTTTCCTTATCTTTCCTAAGGGATTCCTTTAGGTAGGGCAAGGCTTCCATAAGGTCTCCCCAGAGCCTTCTCTTCTCCAGTCTAAACAACCCTAACTCTCTCAGTCTGTCTTCATAGGAGAGGGACTCCAGATTCTAATCAGGTTTGTGGCCCTCTTCTGCATCCACTTAAGAAGCTCCATGCCTTTCTTGTGCTGGAAGCCTCAGAGCTGATGAAGTACTTGAAGGTGGGTTTGATGAGAGAGAGAGAGAGAGAGAGAGAGAATTACCCCCTTGAGTCTCAGGCTGTCAATGGTCCATCTGATGCCCGTTCTAGCCCAGGAAATGGATAACCTTTTGAGTTGCAAGTGTACATTTTAAGGTCATGTTGAGGTTCTCATTCACCAACACCCCCAATTCCTTCTCCTCACAGCTTCTCTCAATCCTTTCTCTGACCAGCCTCTATTGGTAGTGGGAATTGCCTCAATCCATGTGTAGGACCTTGTACATGTGTTTTCACATGAATTTTGCATGGGCCAACATTCAAGCCTGTCCAGGTCTCTCTTTTCCTCCAGTGTGTCTGTCCAGGTCTCTCTTTTCCTTCAGCCTGTCCAGGTCTCTCTTTTCCTCCGGCTGCACCACCCAACTTGGTTTCTTTAGAAACCATGCCAAGGGTGCACTCAATTCCACTGTCTTTGTCTACAAAAAAGATGTGAAATAATACTAGTTCCAGTATGAACCCCTGAGGTGCACTGCTCATCACTGATCTCTCTCTGGACATTGAGCCATTGATGGCAACTCTTTGAGTACAAGTTTCCAGCCAATTCCTTACCCACCCAGAGGTCCATTGTCTTGGGTTAGGATGTAAAATGTAACCAAAAGTATCTATTATATGAGCATCTTCATAAGCTGTTAAAAACAAGTGGGGCAGTGCTCTTTACCTCTTCCATGACTCATTCCTGATAACTCCCTCTGGGGGCTACCTCTGCCTTCAAGTCTCACTGCATGACTCATAAAATTACATCATCCCATTGTGAAATGCTCTGCCCAGGGGTAGGTACTAAACATTCCTACCTGGATAGAATCTGAGTTTTGGAATACCACAAGCAGCACTACCCACTGGATTCCCAGAGGACAAGAGCTGCACAACCACCACGGGGCCTTCAGATGAGGACCAGACCCTTCCACAGGATCACTGCTTCAACAGAACCACATCTGTCACTTCAACAAGACTACAGCCACCGTTTAATCAGACTGCTACTAGCCCCCTGACCAATAGGATGTCAAGTTGTATCTTGACATTAAATTTAAGCCAATGTTTCTGAATTATTGCCTTCATCTTAATTTTCCTATTAAATTGTAGTTCTGACTTGGAATATCTCACTGGTTTGTTTTTGAACTAATACATCCATCCATCAAATCCATGTTTCTTCATTTTTGATATTGATGTTATTCAGAGTAGTGTCAAATGCTTAGCACAAGTACTAGTAGATTATGTTTGTCACTCTTCTCCTAACCACCCAGTCTGCAGCCCCACTGTAGAAAGCCACCAAAATTTTTTCAGGCATTTTTTGCCTTTAGTGAAGCCATGATGGCAGTCATCAATCACCTTCTTGTTTTCCATATATCTTGACATCATTTCCAGGAGGATCTGCTCCATCATCTTTCCAGGCAGAGATCAATCCCTGGATCTTCCTTTCTTCCCATATTAAAATGGGACTTATCTTTCTTCTTTCCTTCTCTACCCATATATATTTGAATATATCTATATATATAATATCTTTATTCGTGCACACACATGCACACTACTACAGAAGACTTGTATTTATTCAAATATTATCTAGTTATTAGTGTTAGAAGAATACTTGTCCTTGAAGATGCTGTTACTTCAAAGCTCTGCAGTATACTAAGAAGTAAATCCCTTTATACATATAATGGAAACTTCTGATAATATACAAAAAAATTTCACGGGCGTTGGTTAGACTATTATTTTCTTTGATGGGTTTTCGTTGGGAGGTGTTGTTTTTTTTTCTTGAACCTGTGAGGAAACTCTTCATGAGTTTCCTCAATATCCCTTTAAGCACATTTTTTTAAGAAGAAAAAAACCCCAAGGTAATCCAGAATAAAAAAAGAAACCAGAAAGAAAAGTGATTTTTTCAACTGCTATATGAAATGTGATATAAAAACACAAACTTTTGCCCCAGACAAGTATTACAAATTAAAGATTGCACTGCACATGGATTAATTATGCAGATTTTCTAATTATGATAAACTTAGTTACAGAATGAAATGTCATAAAATGCTCAAGGGCATTCAGTCCAGTCTTTCTGGCATACAGAGAGCAATAACAGTTTATATCAAATATTTCCAGTACAAAGACATTTAAATTTGACATATAAAATATGATGGGATATCACAGACTGACACTTCTAGATTTCTTTTAGGCTAGAAATACACTGAAATGTCCAGAGTCCCTGAGGCATATCCCTAACAAGTTTGAAACAAAAAGAAAGATTTTCACACTTTACACTATTGCAGGAGTGGAAAAGAAAAGCAGAATTTCTCTGATATGCATTATCCTTGTTTTTTCTAATTAAGTTCATCCAGTTCTAGAAATGCCTCTTAGGAAAAGTTTTTAAGGTTTCTAATAAAGGTCATAATACTCCACAAATATTTATTCATTTTATGAATGGAATATTTACTTACTTAATATAATCTAAATGCTCCTTAATAATGCCTTGTGATAGCTTCACTAAGCCTGCTTGCTGAACCATTCCACAGCCAAAATTATTCTCTGTAGGGAAAATGTATCTTCTAATGTATTATGCTGCTCCCCACAACTTTGATGTCTATTCTAGTATGTCCTCATTGATCAGCTTAAGCTCGATGAAACTTCTATTTGTATATTTGCATTTTGGGGGCTTATTTTACATTTGACATGCATGATTACCAAAGGTAATCACTCTCTTTCTCAAGAAGATAGTACTAGGAAATTATCCACACCTCTGACAATAATATGCATTATTTATCTGCTTACAGCATTCACTGACTCGGTAATTTGAGGTATATGTATATGAAAACTAAAATCACATGGGAAGGGTCTATACATTCATGTAAACTTGGTCCCTCTAGCTACTGAAATTTAGAGATCCATAGCTAAGTTTTGAAAAGTAATTAGCATTATCTCTGTCTTTTTATTTATAAATTAATCAGCCTGATTTTCAAATTTTATTTAAACAAATTAACTCTCTGATTCACCAGATATGGTACTAGAAAGGGGGATAAATATTATGTACCGTAATAATTTCACTCTTCATTTGAGGCTAAGGAATGAAACTTATGAAGTACATGTTGTGACTGGCTGTAGCCTAAGATGATCATAAAAGACAAGTGACTAAAACAACTAAGATTCACTGAGGCTCAGTGAAAGATTCTCAGTGAATTATCCAGTTATCTAGCAGGAATTTTTAGTCTAGGCTTTCACCAACAGTTTGTTGCAGTAGTACCTAGCTGGACACCTGGTTTTAGTAATTGAATAACCTTTTTGGAGAATGGGATATTGAACAAGTTTTTTTTTTTATGTCATTTATTAAAATTTATTGAGGTTTTATTGAAGACCAACAGTTTCTATGAAAGTTCAGAAAACTTGAGAGAAATAGAATATGTATGTCAAAAAACAATGACAGTGCATGTACTTGAAATCTGCATCAGAGGAAAAAAGTTTTGCATTATGCATCAGTAATAACATCAGATCTGCAATGATTTTTCTAATTGCCCATAATGAGAACACCATAACATGAACAGAACCTCTACCTATTTTGACAAGATAGTCCTTATTGACATCTAAAATTGAAAGAAATCAGTCATAAAGAGTTGAAGTACAGGCAAATCACATTTTTAGAAGATAAAAAAATCTCCACCAAACAACTTGTTACAAATTAGATACATACATATAAATTATATAGATAAATATGGATTATAGATTATAGATATAGATAGATAATAGATATATAGCTATAGATTTAGATACAGATATAAATATAGATAAATATAGATTGATACAGATAAATATAAATAGATATATCCATTGGTACTTCAAAAATGGAAGTCTTTCCCATACCAAAGCTAATAAGTTACCTGATTTCTCACTTCCTCCTTATCTTTCATGCATGTATCTAATTGGTATTTCTGTGAAAGACAGACAACACTGTATTTTTATTTAGATGAATAGCATGATTATTAGCATGCTATTAATATGCAATTAAAAATTGAAAGCTAAATAATCCTAACCTGTCCAAAGCTGATATTTTACGTTTGCAATACACAACTTCTCATTAAAATAATTTTAATCCTACAACACAGCTTACTCATTGGGCTATTTTGTGTTTATATGCTTTCAAGCTGTCACTGTTTGTAACAATTAAGAAACAATACAACAATTTTGCCAAAAGTTTATTGTGTTTTGATTTGATAAAACAAACTTTGTATGGCTCTCCATAAGAACAGCTCATTTAGCTGTCCATGAGTGCATTACCACAGCAGTGAAGCCCAAAGTTCCAGAGTATCACGCTGAAGTTGGAAAGTGAAATAAGAATCTGCAGCCCTGCAAAAGACATGATATTGAACAAATGGACATGTTAGTCAAATGAGAATTATGTGACTTTTAGAGTATGTGATCAGACTATGCTGGTTACTTGGGCACAAGTTGAGTTTCTGCTTTTAGATGTTTTCTTGCTCAGCAAAATAAGTAAGGTACACACATAGTGCCTATGGGGTATGATAACACATCTCAAGTCCCAGCAAACCCACAATGAGTTGGGTTAGTACCAAAAATACTGCCTTTTAAGGTGTCTCAGGATCAGCACATCAGCTAATCCTGACAGCTACCTGCTCATGGGCTTCTATACCACAACAATGAAGAAAATGTCTTTCATCCAAAATAGAGAGCTGATCTATATTATTTGAGCAAAAGCTAATTGATTGGGATTACATTGGCAGAGGTTGAGAGGCATACATAAAACACCTGCCTATGAATCATCTGAAACAATATTTTTTGTCAGCAATGAAATCATCTACTTATAGGTATTTGCTGTTAAAATTATGCATGTTTTATCCCTGCATGTAGCAATTAATATGTATAAATTATTCTATTGATAAGGCAAAGAAGGTCTACAGTACTCTTTGGCCATTTATGATTCTCAGGTATTTATATCTAATACTTAAATATGATTATAGTAACTACCCTTTCTATACAGTTAAAATAGTGGTTTTTCCATTTTTAAAAGTAATTACATATTTCTGTATTTTAAAAGTAATTACATATACGTGCTGAACTCTTTTATCAAGGTATTCAAGTATATTAAAAATAGATGTGATCAAGAAATTAGAATGTGATAGAATATTAACTTCATGAGTTTCTGAATCTTTTTATAGCCAGAAATGAAGGATCTCAGCCTTTTCATTATTCCTGAAGAATATGTACACTGCTTGTATTTCTTTAAAGGTAAAATGGTAGGCAGCAGGGGAAGAAGCATAATAGAAATCTGCTTGCATCACTATAGAGATGGGTGGAACTGAAGCATAACATCTTACACGTTTGCAAAAAAAAAATTGCTACCTTCTTAAGAAGTGAGTACAATCATTGCATAAACTGATTTCTAGAAACATTGTATCTTAACTGAGATTGAATTTTCTTTTTTTCTAGCTACTAAGAAAGATGGAAAATAATATCAGTTACAGAGGAAACACAAGTCAAGCTTTACTTTCATCTGGGAGGCAAAACAGGGAACACTACCTATCCTGAAATTCAAAATTACTGATTCTGCTAAGAAAGCACAAATCATTATGTCAATCACTGTTTGTCTTAATTACAGATTTTACATTATGTTGGTTATGACATCTTAATTTCTTGTAGAAAAAAAAGAAAGCTGGA
Organism: Setophaga petechia; assembly: GCA_024362935.1. NCBI lineage: Eukaryota > Metazoa > Chordata > Aves > Passeriformes > Parulidae > Setophaga > Setophaga petechia. The sequence goes on from JANCRA010000008.1 coordinate 23,714,911, forward strand.
AAACACTCTGGAATAGAAGCAAGCATATTCTAAACTGTCTTCAAATAAAATTTAAAACTATTTCATTTTTTAAGAAATGATGTTAAAGTAAGCTTGACCATCTGTCTAAAGATTACATTTTAGTTAGTGAAAAGGTCAGATCTGATCTTATTTTATAGGCATCTGCATTGATAATGAAAATCAAAGCATTTATTTATACTTGGTGTCTTTTTATAATAACATTTTCTGCAACACATTTGCAGCTCTTCAGATTCTCCCATATATCTCAACTGCTTTACCAGGCCTGTATCCCTTTGGCAATTCCTTTTCTAGAATCATAGACTCATTTAGGCTGAAAAAAGAACAACTCTAAAGTCATCAGGTCCAAGTGTTAACCCTGCAATGCCAAGTCCCCCCTAGAACATCCCTCTAAGGGCCACATTTACATCTCCTTGAATTACCTTCAGGGATAGTGACTCAACCGCTTCCCTGGGCAGGCTGTTCCAATAAATGGTAGTCCTTTCAGTGAAGATATTTATCCTAATACTCACTCTAAACCTATCCTAGCAAAACTATCCTTGTTCTATCACATTTTGCCAGAAAAAGACCAACATCCATCTCACTACAACCTCCTTTCAGGTAATTTTAGGATGGTAGGTTGAGAGCACGGATCTACAAAAGTTGCTCTGTCACTCCTCAGTTGACCAAGAGAGAAAAAATGTCACAAAAGCATTCATCAATTATTGTCATGAGCAAAAAGAGTCAATATGGGGAAATTAATTTAACTTATTGCCAATCAATTCAGAGTAGGACAATGAGATGTATCCTCAAAGCTTGGCAGCACCTTCTCTTCTCTTCTTCTTGGGCTCAACTTCACCCTCAATTTTCTCTATCCTTCCCTGCCTTCAGCAGTGCAGGCAGATGGGGAGTTGGGGCCGTGGTCAGTTCATCACAGTTTAGTCTCTACTCTGGACACTTCACTGTCTCTGTTGACCTTTTCTGGACTCTCTCCAGCACCTCAATGTCCTTCTTGTAGTGAGGGGCTCAAAACTGATCACTTAAGGTGTGGCCTCACCAGTGCTCAGTATGGAGGGACAATCGCTGCCCTGCTCCTGCCAGACACAGTGACTTTGGGGCCAGCCAGGATGCCCTTGGCCTCCTTGGCCACCCGGGGACATTCTGGTTCACGTTCAGCTGCTATTGATGAACTCTTCCAGGTCTTTTTCTGCAGGGCTGCTTTCCAGCCACTCCACCCCAAGCCTGAAGCACTTACAGGACTGTTGTGACACAAGGATGAGACCTGGCAATCACTAAAATTGAGCTGCAAACGATTAAGGAAAAATAAAAAAAGAACTTTCTTTAGAAATACTGGTTACGTTGGCTGTAACATGAAAGATTTTGTCTTGTTACTATGCTACTGTGTATGATAGTGCAGCGAGGAAACACAAAGGCAAATATCAGAAGCCCCACACAGTTTATTTAAGCAGTTTGTATTTTCAGATATAGATTGTGATGGAAGATTTCAGATCTTAAGACAACAAATAAAAGTGCCTAAAGATCTTCTTTTGTGTAGTACTGAAGCTACTGACACAGTTCTAGCAGAGGAGAAAAAAAATCTTTATGCTGTATCTGGTATATTATGAATAAAACATTCATGGAAGCCCCAGGGTTATTTTAGTTCAGATGATATTATAATACATGACAAACTCAGCACAGCAACAAGAATTGCCATAGAACATAAAAGCAAGGTTTGATTTTTTAGGTCCACTCTCTATTGAACATTTCTTTCAGTGTGTTTTGTACTCCTGTGTTTGCTACTGCATGGAGAAGCAGCTGTTGCTAGCAAAATGGGTCAGAGAAAAATTGGTGAATTCTCCAGGGTGACATCCAATGTGCTGTTTTGAGGAGTTTTTTCAGAAGTTTCTCCACAGGACAAGAAGAGAGACAACAATAAAGGCAACTGAGACTTACAAAAGAATAAGTCAGTCAAGACTAAATCAGACCACATTTCTAAGAAATAAGATGAAAGATCAAGCCAAGGGAACAGATAATTGGACCTAATTTCCCTGGAAGAAGATAACTCTCAGAATATGATACTGTTATTTGTAGGTTCCATCAAACTTAATCTTCCACTTCAGAATCTCATATATTAATTGAGCCAGTGTATTTACAAAGCTCCAGAAAGACAAGTGCTGTTAGAAACTACAGCTGAGTGTCTGAACTCAGCTCAGACTTTGCTGCAACTTGGCAACGGCACAGACAGGCACACTGACTCCAGGGGCATCAGGCTGCTGATCAATTGGTCTTGGAAAGTGGCCAGGAGTATGGTGAAGAAACCAGTGCCATACTGGCAATACAGAAAGAAAGGTTAAAACATTGCCAAACACTGAAGGAAATCTAAATGAAAACATGAATTGAAAGAGAGTTTAGGAAACTTGGAAAAGGGGATTAGCTTTGGAGAAATAAAAGAACAGGAAGACAGAAGAGCAAGTAACAGAGGATAGTTCAAATGGTTTACGTATACTCGGGAACAGAGTAAGCATGTGCAAGTGTGACCTGGACACCAGGTTGTACTATTTACGAATACTAAATAAATAATAAATAATAAATAAATAAATAAATACTTAGCTGATTGTAAGTATGTTCTTCCATGTGATTGGATTCTCAGATCACTCTCAGGCTTTTGCTGAATTAGATACATGTCATGGAACAGCAAATTTACAATAAATTCCTTCTTTAAAGGCCAATTTAACAATTATTTATTCTAATACAACTATTTTGCATGTAAAACAGGAGAAAAAGAGGAGAATTGATATCAATACAGCACTAATGCATAAAACACTTGTTTGCATACCAAGATAAAAATACTGTGTTTTGATATCTCACATTCCTTTTAAAGTACAGAAACACATAAAGCAGGACAAAAGCAACTGTGGGGCTTTTCAAAGTTATTCCATATAAAACTAACCCTGTTCCTATTGAAAAATTTCCACAGTTTTCAGAGAAGGCCAAATTAAAATCAAATCTCAGTACATTTTAGAAGAAAGAATGTAAGTCTTCTATGCTGTGCTATCTTTTTGACACTGTTTTGCACTACCAGAGTTTAACAAAAGCCAGGGAAGATGTGTATTTCACTCTTCAGTACTGAGAAAAATTGAAGCTTATCAGAGTTTCTTGATTCCTTCCGAACTAGCCATTTATGTTTTGAAGCAACACCATTAATCTCTGAGAATTTGTCATGTCTAATTTCAGTAGCAAAATCTCATGTCAGCAAAAGCTCCAAACCGTAGTAGTAATGGTCTTTCTTCACTGAATGTAACTTTTTTCCATTACTATCATTGCAACTTTGAAAATCGTTTATTCAACAACCACAACAAAAATCAATACAGATCCTTTTCTTTAAAATATAGAGTAAAAAGGGGCAACAGTTGTAAAAATGTAAGTGTTTACATATCACTTACAGACTTTGCAATTATTAAAATTTCTCTACTGCTTATAACATTTCCACCAGTCAGAAGAGAGAAGAGAAAGAAATCAAATTATATAACAGCATAGTGGTTATTTCTCTGCTCTTTGGAGAATCTGAGGCTGCTTTATTTTAAATGTTCACTACATCAAAATCTCATGGCTTCAAACATATTTATACAGGAAAACAGAATCTTAGACTAAAAACTCATCGTTTCCCACAAGGAAATTGAGGAGAACAGTATGAAGCACAAAATATCTTAATAGGCTGCCATTATTCAAATGGCAAAAATGCTGTCGCATTCCACAAAATTTCCCCCTTCTTCTCCCAAAACAGATTTGGAACATTCTACAGATTTAAAACTGAGATGCAGCACATCTGAGAGAAGTAAAATGCAGATGACATTACTTCTGTGAGAACAATTAGATGATAAAGAACAATAAAGAACAATATTAAAGGCACAATAACAAACTGAAATCAAACATTGATAAGAATAATGGCTCATCTCAAGGGTAGAGAGGTCTTTCAGAGAGAACTGGACAGACTGGAGGGATGAGCAATCACCAACCATATGAAATTTAACAAAAGCAAGTTCTGTATTTTGCACCTGGGAAGGTGCAACCCTGGATGTATGGGCAGATGGGGGAATGAGAAGCTAGAAAGAAGTGCCACGGAAAGGGAAGAGGAGATCCTGGTTGATGGCAAGCTGAACATGAGTCAGCAGTGCCCTGGCAGCCAGGAGGGCCAAGCATGTCCTTGCATCACCAGCCAGGCAAGGAGGTGCTGGGGCAGATGTGGGTTTACCTCAAGCCCTGTGTGCAGTTTTGGGCCACAATAGAAAAATGATGCAAAGCTGTTAGCAATCATCCAAAGAAGGGCATTCAAAATGGTGAAAAGCCTCAAGACCAAGGCTTGCAGGGGGCAGCTGATATCATTTGCTTCATTCAACTTGGAAAAGAGGCTGAGGGATATCTACATCTTTCCCAATGATGGCAGTGGACAGCCAGGCACTAATCTAAGTCTCTGGTGACAAGCAACAGAACACAAGCAAATCAAATGAAGCTGCATCAAAGGAACTTTAGATGGGACATTAAGAAAACATTCTTCACTGAGACTGTGGTCAGTTACAGGAAGAGTCTCCCTGGACAAGTAGTCAGGGGGCCAATCCTGCCCAATCTTGAGAAGCACCTGGACAATGCTTTTAGTCATATGGTTTAGTTTTAGAGAGTACAGTGAGGAGAAAGAAGTTGGATCCTTATGGATCCCTTCCAACTTAAGATATTCTGTGATTCCAAGATTCTAATGCACAGTGATTTTTACCCTTCTCCCACCTTTGACAGTGTCATGACAGGTTAGATTGTGTGATTGCAGTTGTTTTTCATGTCCTATGAACTGTTTGGATGACTATGCAACTACACGGAGTCTTACTGAAGCAGATGGGATATTTTGCTCATGCAAACACAAATGAGAAAAAAATGTTATTGACAACTAGCCCTCACTAGAGTTTAAACCAAGCAGAGCAGTACTTGTCATGGGGCAATGAAACCCATCATATTTTGAATATCTAGCAAGAGAATTTAATTTTGGAAAATATAGTCAGGAAAATGAGTTGCAAAGTTGGAAATAGAACTTGTTGAAAGTAAGAAAACATGGTTTTAAATAATGATACTGAAAAAACTCAAAAATTTGAAAATGTAATTGGTTTATTAGGAAATTCACATTGTCTCTATGAGAGTAAGTCAGGCAAAAGAGCTGATTTGGTAGTAACTTCTAAATCTAGACATGAAACAAATCAGGAAGTGGTGTCACTCCCTGACTCTACAAGAGTAGCAAGGTTGCAATAAATTGATGGACCCATTATTGATATTGGGTCTCTTTTCCAAACGTGTGCTGTAGTTTATCATGAGATACAGTCACATTTCAGCCTGGGTTGCACCTTGGCATATCAAGTTGTCTGGCAGAAACCCAGCTACAGGAGAGTAGTTTTCTTTATGCCTGCTTACGCCATCCACTTCAAGCACCAGTTCCATTAAAATGGAACTGTGCTGCTCCAGTTCACAATTCATACTGAGTTTTTAACCTCTATGTTTGTAGACACACAGCATCTTAAAAAAAAAAAGAAGATGCAGGAATGGAAAAGCCCTAAGAATATTGGAAGATAGTTGTACTTTTTTCTCTGTTATCAGTTTTGCCTTTGTGGGAATGAAAGTGACTGGTATCAAGAGTGCCATTAATGGCAGTAAAGATAAGAGGTTTCAGTCATTGCATCTATGACCTGAGAGTTTGATGAACTTTCATTTTTAAATCCTATTATGCCATAATGATTTTACCCAAAGTCTACATGTCTGTCTAAATCAATTTTTGCATAATAAATCACAGAATGTAAAGCAGTACTATACTGCTCAGTTCATTTGAAATTAAAAATTATTTGTTCTAGAAAAAGATAGCTATTATCAACAATGTTGTTATATACAACCTTCCTAGTGTATCAATCATCACTAAACTTTCCCCAGTGCATGCTATTCAGGATATTTCTGTATTATAATTTTTTATGATTCTGAAATACGTAACTATGCGTTGGAAAGAATAGAGTGTATTTAAAATACTAGTTCACCTCCATGATTCCTGTCAAAATACTGCGCTTTTAAAACAGAGAGAGGGAAATTAGTCAAAACACAACTGCCAAAATGAACATATTTCTAGCTTTATAAAACATTGCAGATTTTGGCCAGCTATTTTGCACTCAGCAAGGGAAACTTTGCACCATATGTCCAGCTCTCATTTAGAATGAATATTTATCTTATTTGGAATAACAATCGTGAGAACTATGAAGTCTCCAGTTACATGGTAACACAACAGCTATCTTAGCGTTGTTTGGGGTTTTTCCCCTCCTTTTTCTTCCAAATCAGCACTTTAACTCTGCTTCAGTGAAAAAGATCTCCTTGCATTTTCAGACTTGTTCACCCTGTGAAATTATGAGAAGTTAACTTTCGAAATATCCTAGTAAATTCCAAATATAGCTTTTTCTTATATTAATATGCAGTACATTTTAATCAATTCTTGTGCTGATAATGTTGCATAAAGAAGCAACAAACTCTAACACTTAGGAAAATCAAGTGTCTTTCTTTAAAGCTTCTAATTAGATGCCCTACACAGACCAATATAGATAAACTTCTAAAATTCAGATTGAATCCAAATCCTGTTACTCAATGGCAGTATCCAGAATACCAATCAGAGTAACTGCTGGAAAAGGACTATTTGTAGTGTCCATATCTTTGCAGATTATCTAAAGTAAGTCCCTTCATGCTGTTGTCACTGAGCTGTTACAGTGAGAATCAGCAGATGGTTAATCAATCCCAAAATGCCCTTCAGGAGCTACAACAGCTGTGTATGGTCAGCACGAGTAAACTCATCCAGAGTAAATGGGAACTGGGATCTGTGCAGCATGGAAACACAATGGTTTTCTTTCTGTGATATAGTAAAGTGTGCTTGCAAACATTGCTTACAGTTTCAAATTTCCAGAATAAATCCAATAAGATTTCTATAGCAGTCTTATATAAACAGTCTATGTATAGCCATCCAAAATCAATGTATTAGTGTGTACAGTGTTAATTAAATTGAATTACTCCAGGCTGAGAAAAAGGTACCATCTGCAAATTACAGGTAACAGCCCTGCAGTTGATAATCTCGGGAAATACTTGTAAGTTTCAAATAATTTATTCACCAGCACTTCTACGTACCCCCAAACACTGGTACATATACTTGGATTCAAAGGATGGGGGAAAAAAGCCAGTATTAAACAATCCACATCCCATTTTACAAACCTTCCCCTTCCCTCACTACTGATACATAGCTACTTCTGATACATAAAGCACAGAATTCACAATCTTTCATACTCTGACATCACAGATTAAGACAACAGAATACAACAGAAGAAGCTATATGTGCTTGGAAAACAAAATATTTATATACAGTAAAATATTCAAAAGCATGTTAAAGTTGTTGTTCCAGTAAATATGATCAATTCATTTTTATTTTGACTTTTAGGTGCTCTTTCATGTATAGGTGTAAGACTGTGCTTTCATATATAGTATTTTAAATGGATGTGGTATGACAGTTTTGGCTGGGGTAGAGTTTATTTTTTTCACAGTGGCTGGTACAGGGCTGTGTTTTGGATTCATGCTGAATACAGGGTTGATCATATAAAGACGATTTTGTTATTGCTGGGCAGGGCTTACACAGAGCCAAGGCCTTTTCCGCTTTTTGTATGGCCACACAGGGCCATACAACGGCTGGGGCTTGTGAAGAGACACAGCCAGGACAGGTGACCCAAACTGACCAAAGGGAGAACCACAGATTCACAGAACTTTTAAGATTAGAACGGACCTCTGGAGGTCATCCAGTCCAACCCCCCTGCCAAGGGAGGGTCACCTGGAGAGATTACACAGGAATTTATCCAGCTGTGTTTGGAATGTCTCCAGGCAGGGACATCCCATGAGTTCCCTGGCCAGCCTGTTCCAGTAATCTGCCACCAACAATGTAAAAATTTGTTCCTCATGTTGAGATAGAACTTCTTGTATTTTAGTTTATATCCTTGGACTTTTTCTGCTTCTGAACCTCTATCACATATAGGATTATTTTCCCACAGTAGTGCTTCCTTAATTTTTTTTTTTTCAATTCTACTATTTGTATGTTTTATACAATGAACTTTGGGTTTTTTTGAGAGAGAGATTAGTTTGCAGTCTCTCTTTGCTTACTGTGGAGGTCTCCTTTGATACTCTCTCACTGTTATCACACTGCTCTCAGTTATGCTTTTGGGAAAGGAAAAGGTTCATGGTTTGCACTATGGAACTCCTTCACACACAGTGTTTATGTTCCTCCAATGTTTCTGGTCCTGACCTTCACTGGTAGCAATTCCTCAGCCAAGCCCTCACTCATATTTAGCTATTTCAGTGTTTTAAATTAAGTCAATTTTCCAGCCCCTTGATTGTCTTTATGCTATTATGCAATTATATTTGGCTTTTCTGGGGCTTCTCTACCTGGAGAGAATAGCTCATTCTTTTTATGTCCTTACAAGTGTATGTCAACTGTATAAAAATCCATGGATATATTTTACAAGCAGAAGAAAACGTGTTCTTTTAGTGTTATATAACAAGGTATAAAGTTAAAATATTGAGCTTTATTTTATTCCTGGACAGCTTACTTAAGAAAGAATAAAAAATAACTTAGTATGCTATATAAGAGTATTTCTGTGTCTCAAGGGTTTATCCCTCAGACTGACTTAATATACAGGGAGACCAAAAGAATTACAGTTCTCTCTTTATATTTTTGTTTTCAATTAGTGGCAATATTCAGAAAGTGGCAAATTTCATGCAGTACTTAATGAATTCTGTTTAAACGAGTCTCTGAAAAGAGAAACTGTGTCTCATTTGGACATATTGGCACATAAAGCAAAAAAATAAAAGAAAAAGACATATAAAAGCAAAAACAAGAAACCAAATAAACAACAAAAAGACCCAAAAAAACCCTAAAAAAAACCCACAAAACCCCGCATCCACAAGGAAGATTTTAGTATAAATATATCAAAATTTATATTATAAATTCCTGTTGCTGAGACAATTTGTAAAAATGATTGATTTAGTTTTGGTAAAAAAAAAGGCTGGTCTTTGTCCTAGAATTCTGCAAATTAATTGAAGAGAAAGAAGAGAACTGAGAAAGGATATTTTAAAAAAGCAAACTGGATGCATATATTAAAGCAGTATTGAGAATACTACATGTATTTATGTTCTTACAGTGATTTTTTTGTAAAGAATGTATGGAAATGTTCAGAGACCATCAAACATCGTTTTCTCCTTCTTTTTAGTAAACACTTTGAGACACTGTTTTATTATTGAGATAGCCTGCAGAAGAGAGGCTGTCACAAAACAGAGAAATAAAGAATATTCTGACATCACTAAAGCTGGTCAGAAGTGGATTACTTTAAAAGGAGAAGGTAGGATGGAAAACACTCACTCAGGTTTTCTGATGACTGAATATTTGCCTTTGACTTAACAACGCTGAAGTGTTCTGCCTTAAAGAAACTATAAGTGTTCTATTTTATATATATGTTCTATTAATCCATGTTAGGAAAAAATCCCGGAAAAAAGCATATTTCCTTCCATAGAGAGTTTCATCTTGTAGGGTTTATAATACACAGATGTAATCAAGTCCTGAGCTTTACAAAAATAGAGGGGAAATTAAATACCTGTTCTCTATCTTAAAATAAAAAATGAATAATAATGCTGTTCTATGCTGTCATGGTTTTCACTCAGGGTTTCTGGTAGGAAAAGGGGGGATATAAAAACTCCTGCCACAGATTTCTTGTATTTCAGCCTGACATTTGTTCAAGGAAAAACCTGTCCTAAGGGAAGAGAAATCTTTTACATACAAAACCAGACAGCATGCCAATTCTAAACGTTTGGGGGGAAATCCAAAATTGTTCTCAATTTTAGCTGAAAGAAAATATGCTTAGGCATGCAATAAGGATGGGCTGCAAATACTTAATTAAGATGAGCTCAGTGAGTAAACAAGAATCCATAGATGATGCATGAAATGCTTGAGTCTAAGGTTTGCTAGCAAAAAAAGTAATCAAAACCATGGCCCATCCATTTTTTCCTCTAGATTTCTCATTTTCCCATTTGTGAAGTCTTCAAAAAGCCAGCTACATCTGTCAAAATATAAACCAGAATTTTCTAGTTAGAAAACACTGCTTTACATAAACCCAAAAATCTCTTCTTGAAGGAACTCATATTCAACTGCTAATTTAAGCACAAATATAATATGATAGACAGAAAAACAATGCTAAAATCTCATTGACCAGTCTTTTTGATTTCTTTTTGTTGTTTGGATTCACTTTCACTTGGGAGGATGGAACATATGGAAATGCAATTGTACCACAACACTGGAAAAACAATTGGATCAGAAACATCAGAAAAACAATACTTTCAAGTTTTGAGGTAGAACAGAGCCAGAAAACAATTTTGTGACTTAGTTTTGTGTTGAAACTAAACAATTATGCATGTCTTCATTTATGTTGAAAAGAAAAAGACAATGTTCGGAGTTCTGTATACCCTAAACCTGCTCCAGATACACATATAAAACAAGAACCAACAGTCTTCATTGTGACCACATCTGACAGGCTCATGAAAATTTGTAGTTTTCATACAGAATATAATTCTTCCAACCACCAGTAGTATGTCTGTTTAATCCAAACCATGTTTCAGCAGAATAACGAAGGTTTTGGAGGAATGTCGGACAACACCACTCAATGAAATCTTCATAAGGAAGATTGACAGCTGCTGCAGTAGATGAACCTCCACAAGCTTCATTTTTCAACACCATTGCCTCTTTTTCTTATATTTCTCATTGCACAACTCTGTTAAAAATATATCTTTGCTAACAGCTAGTCTTCCCCTTTTATTTTAGAACAAATCTTGAAGGTGACATCTTCCCTAACAAAATACTATAATTAAATTTCATATTCCATTTTGAATTTTTGACATATGCTTGAGAGTTATCATTATAGGTGCTTCAGTGATTCCTTCCAGTTTTACCACAAAAAATCTCCTTTGTGTTAAGTCTACTAGCAAGCAGAGCACCGATGCCTGCTCCTACAGACAGCCAAGATAAGCAGCCCAGCCATCTGACCACTATTTACCTAATTTTTCACTTTACCATACTATCAGAACTCATCTGTTTCTTTTGCTTTATATTTCTATTGTAACCTGTTAGATTTTAATAACGTTGGGGTTTTTTCCTTGTTTTCTTGGACTGAGTTAGCAATCAAGATCCTGACTGACAATGTTTCTGATGAAAGAAGTATCAACTCCCACCCATATGTTAAATCAAAGGTCTCTTTTTTCCTTTGTCTTTAACATCAAAATTAACACACATCCAATCAAAGTAAAAGACTGGTAATTCAAGTACTGAATTAACAAAAGGGCTTTCTTGTGGTTTGTTTTTTTAAAATACAACATAGGAAAGAAGTAGGTATTTGAATCCTTCCTGCTTTATCAGGTTAGTCTCAGACTTTTTCTGGTCAGAAATGTTGAATTATATTTGAGATATTTGTTACGCATAAATTTTGGCAAAATATTTGATTAAATGTATATTTATGAGTACTTCATCAAATTTTGTAAAGTTTACTTCAGATAATTGATTTTCATTGAAAACATTAAGTATTTTATTTCAAGAGCCAAAATTCATCATCTTGATAACATATTTTTTCTTGATTCTTTTTATCTAACTTATCTGCTAGAGAAGAATTATTTTACAATAGTTCACACACCAACTCTTCAAAGAAGGTGCTGTACTCACATCAACCTGGATTTTTGTTCCCAAGGTTGGGAGCCCAGCAGTATTGGTAAAGACAGAGATGAAGAATGTGTTGAAAAACAGCATTTTCAGTGTTGTTGGGAACAAATTCTCCTCTTCCCTTTGTCAGCAGGCTAATATTTTCCTTCTGCTTCTGATTGTGGTTTACATCCTTGAAGAACCCTCTTGTAGTCTTTGACATCTCTGACTAATTTTAATTCAATCTGAATTCTAACTTCATGTTTGCATGCTCTAGAAATGCCTTGTAGGTCTCAACAGGTATTTGTCTGCTCTCCCATCTCTGGTACCCTTCTCTTTTGGGTTTTGGCAGACCCAGAAACTCACAATTGGGATCTCTTGCTCCAATTCTTCTAAAGATCACCAACAGTTTTTGTGCTTCCAGAAGTTTCCTTCAAAAACTCCCAGAACTCTCCAGCTGCTTTATAGTTTATGGAAGATTGCCACAGAATCCCTCTCAACTGAGCTCTGAGCAAGCTGAAACTTGTTCTTTTAAAATCTGCAGTCTTTGTCTTGGTTCTCTCCTTCAGCATGCTCATCAGGATCCCAAACTCCACAACATAGTGATCAGTGCAGCCAAGGCCATCATGAATCGAGATAGCACAAAGCAAGTTTTATTACTTTGAGAGTAGGAAGTCCAGTAGCAACTCATTCCTTGTTGGTATATCTTATGTGCTTGAGGAAGCAGCATTTTACGCATTCCAGGAACATTCCAGGGTGAAATGTGATTTTTCTTGGTAGTTGAAGTCACCACAAGAACCAGGTTCTGTTGGGATGAAGCTCGCTTAAGTGACCCAATTATTACTTTCTTGGGCTTAACATCTTGGTCTGGAAGCAGATGCCCACTGTAAGATCCCCCTCTGATCTTGACCCAGAGACATCCAATAGGAGTTTTGCAATTGTTGCAGTTTCCTTCTAGACACTTAAGTATCTCCTTAACACAGAGCATGACTTTGATTCCTCCTCTTCTTCTTCTTTCCTTGTCTCTCTTTATGTAGCAGCCTAGAGCCATCCACCATGATCCACCAGTCATGTGAGTTGTCCCACCATGTTTCAGCATTTCCTACAATATTATAACTTCTTGACTGGTCCTGGAGCTCCAATTCCTCTCGTTTTTTACCAGGTTGCATGAAAGGCTACTACTTGAGGCAGTTGGTCTTCTGGTTCTTATCTTGAGAATCAGCTAGGTAGAGCTATTGCTGGTCTGGTTAGCCTGACTTGTTTTCTACTTTGGATTTGTCCCATCCCACCCAGTGGATGCAGGGTAAGGTAGTTGTACATACTGGGTGGGGGGGCGCATGGGAGAAAACACAAAGTTCTCAGGATGTTTAATGAAAAATAAATTTTACTTGCAAACTTTGGAACATCCAGATAGAATAAAGCACTTGGCAACTTTGGAATATCCAAATAGAATATGGCACTTTCATTAGATTTTTACATCAGGTTTACAATATATTTAGAGAAGAAGTGTGGGGGGGAGTAAGAGATTAATGAGAATAATTTAATTACTCATTATGTTGATTGATTTATACAGAGTTGATATATAAGAAATGCTGAATATTCATTATCATGCAAATTTTAAAAAATATAAGATTTCATTCCAGACATTATAAGGGTTGACTAGTGCAGTAAATTTTTATTCTGCACTACACCTAATGTGATGCTTTTGTACTTCCTAGGTGACAGCAGATATAGTTGTTTCTTGTTTTGAAGTCAAAGATTAATAGCAGTCAACTTCTTAGCTGTGAAGCACATCAGAAGAGCTTATTTTAGTGTCACTCCAACACTTTTCACCACAGAAAACATGGCCTTGAAGATGGGAGAATGAACAAGAAGAGGAGCAAAAAGAATAACTACTGGTTCTTAAGAACAATTCTCAGATCTCTCACACATCTAAGGATGGCTTTCTAACTTCTGCTAAAGAAAAAAGATTGGTTCTTCTCTTAAAAATAAACAAGTGGTTTTTAAATTCCTCATGTCTTTTCTTTTTCCAGTTAAATTCTTTCCATTTTGCAGTAAACAGGATGCATCTTCAAATATCACAAGTTTGTATATTGAACTTAAAAGCCAATGCTTCTTTTTCTTTTTTACCACACACTATTATCATTAACTTTTAGCCTTCTTTTATTATATTATATATAGAATTGAAGGGCAAGTGGAAACTTAAATTTAATTTCTGTATTAATGTAATTGGTATAACAGCCTAAGTTAGTTTACAAGCTATAAACACCACACACTAATCATCTATTTTTCTGGAGTACATGTACTTTCTCCCAACAGATTTCCCTGAGAAAATTTAGTTCATACAAAGTTCACAGAGACTTGTCCATTCCTTGTAATGTCAACTTATTTTAAACCTGGGTTAAAAGCATCTGAATAATACAGGGGTAAAGGTTTGCAATAAAGCCACAATACATTAAAAAATACATGTTGTAGAGGGCTATTAAGCAGTAAGTGGTAGCAGCCCAGCAAAGTAAGAGAGAAAATTAGACTACCATAAATGAAAGATAATAGATGTCTGACAATGTCATGTTTCATTAAGTAATTTACCCAGCACACTCCCACTAGCCCTGCAACCTCTGGCATTGACTTCCATAGCAACAAATGGCAATGTTACCATCTGGAGCACATCCAGCAACAGGGAGAACAAGCTCTAACAGTGGAGTTCAAGAAAAAAATCCATTATACAAGACTTGGTGTATACTTTACAAGACCTAATCACATGCTGGACAAGCCTGTTTTGTGAAAAAGTTTTTTTCATGTTTTGTCCAGTTCTTGTTACAGCTTGGAAGGAGCATATATTGAGAAAAGACCTACTAGCCCAGGACAGAGGCAAGCTGCAAAGTTAATCATGGAGGAAAATGTATTGTGTCACATCATCATTTCTGAACTTGGTACCAATATTATTTCCTCTTTTACATCAAAGACCACCCTCCATGGTGAAATTATGGAAACTTCATATGTAGCACTTCCTACCATCTGCCAAACAGGCACAATCAGGTCATAGGCAGCCTGGTATTAACTCTGGTCAAGGTAAGGAATGTAATATCTTTTATTTCTGAGTCACACAAGATATTTCTCTATAGGCTTGAAGTTTAGGAGTTTGTCTTTATCTTAAAGAACGAAGAATGCTATTCTTATTTGTCCTGGTGATCCCAAGCTCAATCCCAATTGCAATAAATTATGTGTTTTCTTCACATAGCAAATATGTTAAGTAATTACACTGGATACTTTTATAATTTATTATAGCAATTTCCAAAGACATAAAGAATCCTATCTTCCAGGAAAATCTACAAAACAGACAAAAGAAAATATTTCCATTCTTTGTGAAGTCTCAGGCTGTTTTGAGATTTCTGAAGACTGTTGATTCATTATTATGAGACAGTATTTGTTGTTTGTAGTTAATCAGATGCTGCTACAAGCATTATCTTGGATCTTTGTGCTTCTCTGTACAGCCTTTATAAACCACTGGTATTTGTCAGCTGCACTCTGATGTGGCAAGAAGTGATGAAGACCAGTGTATCCAAATAGAATAGATATTTTTCAAACACACACCAAAAGTTTTTTT
Source organism: Setophaga petechia (assembly GCA_024362935.1). Taxonomy (NCBI): domain Eukaryota; kingdom Metazoa; phylum Chordata; class Aves; order Passeriformes; family Parulidae; genus Setophaga; species Setophaga petechia. The sequence goes on from JANCRA010000008.1 coordinate 23,730,294, forward strand.
CAAAAATAACAATGAAATTCTTTGTCAGACGCTGCTACACAGTAAAGCCTCTGACATTTGCTTCCTGACCTTACTTCAGTGATCATGACTGTGGCATCCAGAGATAAAAGTTTTCAATAAAAAATTGGCAGAGTTTCTGTGGCTAATGCACGCTGAACAGACATAGCAGGCAGACAGCAGATTCCCCAGGATAACACTGAGCTCTCTTCACAAACAGAAAAAAATTGTAAATATTGCAGGAGAAATGTTTTAGTAGGTTTCTGCCCTGTTGATTTAACTTGGCCTTTTTTGGGGGTTTAAAAATGAAAAGGAGAACAAAACTGTGAGTTGGGCAGTTACAGCATTATGGAGTCACAGACGCAGTTTATGAAAAATCTTTTCCTTAGGATTTTTCCTCCTGAGAAGCTGAGAGGTCTCAGGAAGTGTAAACAATAACTATCTGCTGCTGTGGAATGCAACAGGTGGATCTGTGACTGATCTCATGTGGTTGTTCCTAATTAGGGGCCAATCACAGTCCAGCTGTCTCAGACTGTGTGGTCAGTCACAAGATTTTATTATCATTCTTTTCCTTTTCTTTCCTTCCTAGCCTTCTGATGAAATCCTTTCTTCTATTATTTTAGTATATTTTTACTATTATATATATATATATATATATATATATATATATAATAAAATAATAAATTAGCCTTCTGAAACATGGAGTCAGATCCTTGTCTCTTCCGTCTTCCTGAAATCCCTGTGAACACCACCACATTACAGATTTCAGAAGCCACTGAGGAAGATCAAGTTATTAGGACACACATGAGATAAAAGATATGTGTTTCTGGATGATGAGCAGTTTCTTGCTGCTTTTTTGTTTCACAGAGGTGGAAGAATTTCTTCCCTTACTGAGTTACACTCAGATGATGTAATTTATATGCATGGCTGGGAAAGCATATGGGAAACTGGGTATCTCTTACTGTATGGCCTGCAATCTTCAGGAGACTTCTATTAAACATTTAATTTAGAAGCTGAGGCACCTAACTCTTCATTATTTTACGAATGATTTGTAGCCATTTTAGTAGAATGTCTTTAGTCTTTCATTCCAAAAATACTGCATTGGACTTTTCCTTTACAGACTGCATACTCTTATTCTCTCTTTTAAAAAAATATTCAACACTTTCCAGTTCACCATTTTATATGGATAGATTAATCTGCCTTTCTACCCTAAATAGAAACCCTTTATGTTGCATAAAATTCTATCACTTCAAACAAAAATGTCATTTAATATTGAAGATTTTAGTATCTTCTGCTAACTTGCTTAGTATCCCTTTCTGTCCTGCATCCAAGTAATTTATGAAGGTTTTGAAAAGCACAGGGCAGAGAATAGAGTCATGTGGAACCCCACTAGTGGCAGGTTGCCACTCTGTCCAAAAGGATTCTGGGAGATACTATTGAAAGCTTTACTAAAACCCCCCAAAAATTCTATCAACTGGATTTCCAAAAAGAAAATTTCCAAAGGAAAATTGGGTTCAATAAGCAGGACTTTCCTCTCAGGCTGTGAACAATGACTGTGTTGCCTTTCAGGTGTTTTTCAATACCCCCCAGAACAACCTTTTACATAACCTTACCAGGCAGAAAGTGAGACTTACAGGCCTGTAGTTTACAAGGTCATCCTTCTTGCCCTTTTTGAAAACTGGGACACTGTTACCCAGTTCCCAGTAACTGGGACCTTCTCAGATTTCCCAGACTATTCAAAAATTGTTAAGAGGGGCCTTGCAGCAGTGCCAGCCAGGTCTTTAAGCGTTCTTGGATGAATCACACCAGGACCCATAGAATTACAGGGATCCAGGTGAAGCAGCAGATCTCGCAACCTCAGGGTCAGCTGATATTCTCTCACTCTCACAGCCACAGTCCTCTAACTCAGGGCACTGACAACCCCTTAGAGCTGGAGACACAGGCAAAGAAAGCATTGAACATCTCTGCCTTCTTTATGTCCCTGTTTGTGGGATGACCATTCCAATCCAGGGAGACGTAATTTCTGCACTGCCTTTTGCCATTAATGTATTTAAAAGCCCCTCTTTTTGTTCCATCCAACAGTTCTGGCCAGCTTCAACTCCAGTGGAGCTTTGGCCATGTGAATTTTCTCCCTGTGGAAAGCAGCATCTCTGCATTCCTCCCACATCACCTGTCCTTACTTCTACTGGGCATATACCTTCCTTTTTTTGCCTTATTTCTAAGAGAAGATCTCTGTTCAGCCAAGCCAGCCTTCTGCCTTGTCTGCTTGACTTCTGACATTTCGGGATTGCCTGTAGGGGGTGGTTCATAAAAAGTGATCAGCACTGATGGATTTCAGTACCTTCAGAAACATTTTTTCCACGGAACCTTACTCACTGCTTCACTGAGCAGCTTGGAGTCTGCTCTCCTTATGTCCAGAGTTGAAATTTTCCTGGCACTTTTCCTCCTGTCAAGAGAGATCTCAAACTCAGTCGCTTTGTGGTTACTGTGGCCAAGATGAGCACTAATCTCCATTTCTCTCACGAGACATCCTCTGCTGACAAGCAGCAAATCAAGCAGTATATCTTTCCTAGGCAGGTCTCTGAGAGCCTGTACCATGAAGTTTTCATCCAGGTGTTTTAGGACCCTTCTGCATCTGTTCATGTCAGATGTGATGCTCAAAGTCAATTTCCAACAAGTTGAAATCCCTCATAAGGACAAGAGCAGTTGATTGAGAATAATTCCTTGGCATCATTGTCCTGGCTAGGCTGTCTATATTAGACTCCCACAATGACATCCCACCCGTATTACTTGTTTGTCCCTTAATCATTGCCCAGAGGCTCTCAGCCATGTCATTAACAACTGTAAGCTCCATATGTTCCAGACCTTCCATTATCATTGCAATACACCCCTGCCTTTTCTGCTCTGCTTATCCCTCCTGAAGAGCCTGTAACCATTCATCATGGCCCTCCAGTCACAGGGCACATCCCACCAAGTTTCACTTATGCCAATGATGTCCAGACTCTGAGACTGGGACAAAGTTTTAAGCTCCTCTTGTCAGCTTCCCTGAGTTGTCATGAGTGGGAGAGTTATCTATCATTTCAAATATTGCTAATATTGATAGATTTGGCCATTTATAGTCTCAGTTTTTTCCATGGGTTTCCCCTCCATCTTAGTCTTTCCGTTTGATCATCAGATTAATCTGATCTGTAGTATAGTTGTACTTGGACATAAATAAGCCTAAGAATTATTAATAAATTGGGCATGAGGTTTGGAATCTATTGCCATATTTCAGTTTCTGTTACTTTTGTAACAGATGATGTGCAAATCACATCCACTCAAGCCTGCAGCAAAGGTTGCCTAAAAATTGCTACTACTCGCAATAAGAGTAGAAATTCATGATTCTCTTTTCTCATATCTAGGACAAAAACTGTTTTTCAGACAGATCTGAAAAGAAGATGGGACTCTACTTTTAAAGTAGAACTATCATAGTCTACTATGGTGGGGAGGGTGGGGGAAATGGAAATTAAAAGACTATGGACAATACAGCATCTTGAATGCATCATAACAAATAAATGTACTCCAAATCATGTGTATTTCATCTCACAGCATTTGTAAGCCTTCCAGCTATGAAGCTGCTGTAAAAGCAAAAGAAAAAAATACACCCTTGAATGTTTTTTTTCAACCTAAAGAGTTCAGTGATACAATCAAAGCCACAAGCTGGTCTGCTTTCAAGTGGCTCTTGAAGAACAGTGACAAATCCAAAGACTCACCAGGAGAAAGGACACATAAATTCATAAAGAATTCTTACCTGCTGCTGAAAGCAGTTGCCAGCAGAATGCCGCTCTGCAGAAGCAAAATTATTGCTTTTTTCACCTTTAGCAAACAGAAGATACTGAAAAAAACATTGCTTCACAAAGGGGATTTGTGTAGAGATGTGAATTGACTGTTCAAAAGAAATGAAGAAACAGCTTGTTATATGTTTTAACGTTTAGGGAATCAGTGACTTTTTTAAGGTTCTTACTGTGATTGTATAAACTGTCTTTAATGCTGCCAAAGCTTATTGAAACCCCTGGTAGGTAACTTCACAACACTCTGCACACCATGAAATTCAATTACATTTAAGAAAATTAGGGTTGAGTTTAATTACTTGTGTGCACTGTTGATGAGCACATGTTCTTTGTAAAGATGTGGCTTGCAGATGTCCTGACATTCAGATCAAATGAATTTGCTCATATTGTGCATTTTCTTTTGAGATTAATTTAAGTTATGAAGATTCCTTACCTTTCTGGGGGAAAAAAAATCGCAATGATTCAGTGAAGCTGCAGAAAAAAAGAAAAAATTCTCCAATGTACAAAGCATGCAAGAAAATTCCACATGAGTGATACATTTCTGTTTATGCACAATCCTGGACAAGGAAAAAAAATTCACAAAAAACCCTGCAAAAAACCACAAAAGCAATAAAACAAAACAAAAAAAACCAACCAAACAAAGAAAGAAAACCCCAACAGTTGCACAATTTTCTTCCTTTTTCCAATTTCATATAAAATGACCTGATCAGTTTTAAAAAAATAACCTGGAAAAACACGATAATAATTTCTACTTGGTTTATACATAAGCATATGTATTATTTTCTTTAAATAAATGCATTCTATTCTCTTCTTGCAAAAGAAGAAGCACCACCCCCTAATTAGGTAAGTTCTCCTGTCCAATTGCAGTTCAGACAGCATGTCCCCAGTTAAATGTCTCATTATGTTTGTTGCTAGCTGACAAAATCAGGAGCCTTCATGTTGAATGCATGCTATAAAATTCTGTTATCCCTTCAAATGCAGTATTGACATCACTATGCATTATCTATTACAGCTGAAATTCAACGAGGAGCTGCACCTTTCTTGTTAATATTCATTCCCTAGCTTCCTCAGGGTGTTTTCCATAAGGACTAATATTGTTTATGCTTATTTCCTCTGAAACATTAATTTAAGGATCAGTGCTGCATCCAGAGACCTCCTAAGAAGAAGGATGTTTCATTGACCACTGGCATGCAACAGTGGCTCATGAAACAAGCAGAGTTTTCTTGGACCTGCTAGACATGGTGTACATAGTTTTTGCAGGGTCATCTTTAAAAATTACTGCTTTTATAGTTCAAAGTTAGGCTAAAAAATATACAAGTATGAAGAATTGTTCTTGACAAATATTTTTCTTACCAAATTAATGAGAACAAATAAATTAACAGAATGGTGAAGAAGTAATGGTTAAAGTTAGAGGAAAATACTTTTTCTGAAAGAGGCTGAAACAGTCTCTAAGTACTACTTTATTAAGACATAAAAGAAAAAAGGAGGGAAGACAGGGAGGGGGTAGAATGGAGGTAAGAGTGAAAAACAAAGTAATAACATATTTTAATTTTACAGTGTGGATCCTGTCTGCCACTTGGGAAGTGAGACATTATAGAATGTGTTCTTAAATCAACACAGTCTCTGCATGGCTGGCACTATTTTAATTTAAACAGCAAACAGTAGAAAAACAAAAAATAAGTAAAACAAGTCAACTCCATAAGTGATTTTTCATCTCCCACCTGGCATTGTCATGACTTAACTGATCACAGTAATGAAAATTTACATAGGAGGCAGTGTTTATTTTAAACTTACTGTTATCTCAATGGGTTAGTTCAGGGGGCAGAAGAGGGAATGAGGAGAACGGGAAAGAAGACCTCATAGAAAAAAAAAAAAAAAAAAAAAGGTTGGGAAAGACTATAGGACATCCTTGTCATCAAAGGAGTACTGGTTCTATTTTCTACCCATACACTGGTGATAAGTGATGTTATTCCAAGTCCTCACTGGACCAAAAATAATATTTCAATAGAGACAGTTTGCCAATCCTAATAAACCACCTTTCCAACATTTCTTTCCCACTTAAGTGACCCCAAAATAATGTAACTCTCAGGCATTAATTCTGTACCACAGAATTTTACATGTCGTTTCAACAGGAGGCTAATAAAACACTGTGAGATATCATACTGGTTACAGGGGTACTACAGTTTATTTGAGGAAAAATATTATGCCTGCAACCATAACCCAGCAGTTGTCTGCTCTCTCTCTCTTGCCAGTCCATCTCTGGTTCCATGTGTCTGAAAATCAGGGAGAGAAGAATAATTTACACTGTTTTTTTACACAGGTGCAAATATATACAGTCTTTTTTCTTTTATGCTGTTTTAACTCTTTCAAAAGGTCATGTTCCTCAGCTCATGCTCCCTCAAATAGTCACGTTTCTCATAAAGCTATTGCTCCTTTTCTCCAGAGATATTGAAAAAATCTTCTCCCCACTCCTCCCTTTTCTTCCTAATCTGAGTTCTCTTGTAATGTTTTCTGTAGATGGAATATCCAGTAACACCAGGTCTTGAAAATTTTCATAATTAGAGTTTTGGGAAAGCTTATCCCACCCAGAAAAGGCAATGCATAATTTTGTTGACTATCTTCTTTTCTCAAAATGTCATTGTCTTAAAGAGCAGCATTAGTACTGGTGATACAAAAGATACATTAAAGTGTGCTAATCTAAAAGAGGACTGCTCACTTGCCTTCTCATCAAATCAATTTTCCTTCCTTCCTTCCTTCCTTCCTTCCTTCCTTCCTTCCTTCCTTCCTTCCTTCCTTCCTTCCTTCCTTCCTTCCTTCCTTCCTTCCTTCCTTCCTTCCTTCCTTCCTTCCTTCCTTCCTTCCTTCCTTCCTTCCTTCCTTCCTTCCTTCCTTCCTTCCGACACTTCCTTCCGACACTTCCTTCCGACACTTCCTTCCTTCCTTCCTTCCGCCACTTCCTTCCTTCCTTCCTTCCTTCCTTCCTTCCTTCCTTCCTTCCTTCCTTCCTTCCTTCCTTCCTTCCTTCCTTCCTTCCTTCCTTCCTTCCTTCCTTCCTTCCTTCCTTCCTTCCGACACTTCCTTCCGACACTTCCTTCCGACACTTCCTTCCGACACTTCCTTCCGACACTTCCTTCCTTCCGACACTTCCTTCCTTCCTTCCTTCCGACACTTCCTTCCTTCCTTCCTTCCTTCCTTCCTTCCTTCCTTCCTTCCTTCCTTCCTTCCTTCCGACACTTCCTTCCGCCACTTCCTTCCGCCACTTCCTTCCTTCCTTCCTTCCTTCCTTCCTTCCTTCCTTCCTTCCTTCCTTCCTTCCTTCCTTCCTTCCTTCCTTCCTTCCTTCCTTCCTTCCTTCCTTCCTTCCTTCCTTCCGACACTTCCTTCCGACACTTCCTTCCGCCACTTCCTTCCGCCACTTCCTTCCTTCCTTCCTTCCTTCCTTCCTTCCTTCCTTCCTTCCTTCCTTCCTTCCTTCCTTCCTTCCTTCCTTCCTTCCTTCCTTCCTTCCTTCCTTCCTTCCTTCCTTCCTTCCTTCCTTCCTTCCTTCCTTCCTTCCTTCCTTCCTTCCTTCCTTCCTTCCCTCCTTCCTTCCTTCCTTCCGACACTTCCTTCCTTCCGACACTTCCTTCCGACACTTCCTTCCGCCACTTCCTTCCTTCCTTCCGCCACTTCCTTCCGCCACTTCCTTCCTTCCAATTGTAAATATGTTTTCTTAAATTTCTTGTTGAAGTAATGAGAGAAGAAAACATGAAGACTTAAAAATAAGCACATTAGTGCATAAATGATCTCTGATTTACAAACATTTTAATTGTTTTTTCCCAACAATGTTGGAACAGTTGACACTGTTGATATGTGGTTCTCTATTAAACCATTTATAATTTCAAGCAGGGAAAGTGGAATGTATGTCCCCACATACGTAGCACACCAGATGGATTTCTTCAGTGTACTTATACTGGACTAAATCACCATATTACTTTCAAACTGCAAAATATGATTAGGACCTAACTTTGCCTGAACAGGCTGAGGCCCAAACTGACCAGATTTTCCAGAACTCACTTCCATAGAGCATGTCTACACCTATGGTAAATATGATTTACATCAGAAAGTTGGAGGGAGCTTACCAATCGTGGTCCCTTTGTGGTCAGCTGTTTAATGATTCCTTCTTCTCTATTTTATCCTGTATTGTCTCTTTCTTCTTGTAAAGGAGATGTTAGTATTTTGTTGTACTCCACCTTAGTGAGTGTGAATCATTACAGATTTCTGGAGAACTGCAAAATTTTTTGGCAAAGTCCTGTAATGATGACACACAACTAAGTCTTCCTTGCCCTGTAAAACCCTCTAAGCTGGACTTTAAATCTTAGAACATATTGTTTTGACTCAAATGAAAAGTACACTAAAGCAATACATTCAGCATGTAGATAGCTTTTCATTATATTGAGCAATACTAAGAGTTTTTAAAAGCTATTTCATAGCAGCAAGGCTTGGAAGCCAAATGGAAAGCTTATTTCAGATGATAGATTTTGTTAGATCTTTGTGCCAAATGCTTTTTGCTGTTTGGGGCATATACTTCTAGCTCTTTCTAAATAAAAATACTTATAACATATAAATCTAATTTATAGTTAATCAATTAAATTATTCCATAAATTTATTTTATATTTAATATCCTAACAGAAATTTTACCTTTAGGAAATATCTAAGATACATTTATTGAAACTGAAATTACAGAGGAACTTTGCATTTGTCACTGACACTTACTGTTCATATGCCCCTGAAGTCAGAATAAAATGTATTTTTTGTCTTGAATCACAGGAAAAAAAGCCCCAGAAAAACAAAAAAAAAAACCCAAACCAAACCAAAAAACTCAGATTAAGTTTTGGAGAGGTTTCTTTTTTTCATTAATTGGATCAGTGCAAGTCAAATTGGCAATGGCATATTATATTGGGAATTATTTGGAACGGAGCAGAACAGAAACAGAACACAATTCTGGCTGGTAAATACCTGGTAAGCCTATGTAACTTATTCACTATGTAATTCTCATCCTTCCTGCTCATTAGAAAAGAACAAATTAACCTAGTTAAGAAAACGAGAGGATATTATATGAAAAGAATATTCATTAATATGCATTAGACAAAGATTTTAACTTGAAAAAGAAAAAGAAGACTAATATTATAGAAGTCTACAAAATCATAAATTTTTTGCAGGAGGTAAAGAGGGAAAACTATCATAATGAGATTTAGTATTTGCCTTTCCTCCCAGCATAAGTACTCATGAGAAGACATTAAAATTATCAGACAAAATATTTAAACTGAAGCAAAAGAGAAGTACTTTTAATAATGCACAAATGGTAGAACTCCTGCATGAGCAAATTTTCGAAACCAAAAGCGTAATGAAGATTAGGAACATGAATGAAAAACAGGTCCATTCAGGACTAAAAACTTTCTGATCTGCATGTAATCTTTGCTTCCACAAATCCCTAAACTGCTGCCAAAAACTGGGAATATATAACCAGACTATAGGTTAGGATTACTGCACACATGCCTGTTGTCTTCTACTCCTGCCCCAAGCAGCTGCTGCTGGCATCTACCAGGAATGGGTTGGTGAGCTAGCTGAACTTTTGGCCTCATCCACTATGGCAATGTCTCAGTCTCATAGCTCTAGACTGTGACATATGAATTAATTCATCTCATTTAACCTGCCCGTGAACTTAAATGAGTGCATTAAAATAATATCATTTTCCCCTGGAGTAAAAATTCTAGTTCTGGCAGAATTTAAGCCTAGTGTTCAAAGTCTGTCCTTCCAGGAATACCAGGCCAATACTCAGACTGTCCAGACTGATGCACAAGTTATCAAAATTTAAATCCTGAAGTATGAGAAATGGTAAAAAACCCCAAAGAACACATAAAAAAAAGCTAGTGTCACTTGGTTTTCTTTTTAACTAAGTTAAATTTTCTGGTGTAAATGGCCCTTTCAGCATCACCCTTGAGGGCTGGATCCAGCTTTGAAAGAAAATGCCTGTGCATAACACAAATTTCCCTCAGTTGAATACAAGTTTATAAACTTTGTTGTTTGTCTTTTATTTTTCTTTACAACAAGGACATGCAATTTTAAAATATCTGCTCTTATATTTCATAACACCTACTTTTAAGAGATAAATTTGCAATGAGTTATTAAAACAAGACAAAAAAAAAAAAAACCCAAACCAGAATGTTCTTGCTAAAATATGTCAGTCCATCTGCCCAAACTTAATGTGTGTTCAGTCCTAAGCTGAGCTATAGATTTGAGGTATTTGCTATCAATTTGAAGAGATGGTTCTGTACCCTTGGCTAGCATATTTCTTTATATATCACTTTAAATTGAGTTGTAATCTTCTGCAGCAAGTCCATTTTGTATAAGAAAATTTTTAAATCTTCTGATTTCACACTGGTTTATATAAACCTTAGAGTTGATGGGTAACATTCAAACAAAATATTCCTTGATCATTTTATATATCTAAAATCTAGATTAAAATTACTTTCTAATTTATCATGGTTGGGTACTATAAATTTCAAATAGACTGTGTGGGTGTCAGCCTTATCATTGCTGTCTTAGCCTTAATTGTCAAAAGGCAGGTGGGCTGAGAAGCATTCAGAACACCTGTGGCTGGTAGTCTTCTAAAAAAGCTTTGCAGCTTGCAAGAGGATTGCTTTGTACTTAACCAACAGGGCTGGGCTGGAGGGAGTTTCCATGAGTGCTGAGAGTTCCTTTAGAGGCCAAGTGATAAGCTGCATCAAAGGGTGAGGCCTTCTCTTCATCACCGTTTTCCAGTTCTCCCTCTGAGTTTGAAGATTGGTTTGTTTTGTTTTTTTTCCCAAAGGTGTCTGTGACTCTTCAGTTTTAACTTCAGGTATCATTGCTCCACTTGTCTTGAGTGTTACCAAACAGACTGAACTTCCTTCATTTGCCATGAGTGATTGTCTTACACTTTGCACATAATGTTTGACTTTCTGCAAGAGCTTTCCCTCAAAGCACTACTGAAGCTGGCTGACTTTATCCAAGGTACTGTGCAGCTGCACTCCAGCAGGAAAATGGACTTATTATATATTGGGGGTTAAGATGGTGGAAGTCATCCAGGTAGTCAGCAAACACCAGAATTTATAAAGGATACTGTTTAATGGGGGTAAGAATATGTTCTCTGTATCGAACTTCAAAGACTTTTCTGATGCATTTGTGAACAGTGAGCCCTCAAAGCAAAAGACATACATTCAGCATCAAGTTAAAACTCCCTCATTTAGGCACTCAAGTGATCCAAAATGAATTAAAAATAAGCAAAATACACATATGGAGACTGAAAAGTGCTAAGATATATCATAATAACAGCCTCTCATGAATATACCAATAATTGCATTTTGTTTTCAAGAACATTTGTGTTGATGAACATCTCTCTATATATTGTATAACTAAATTTGTTAGCTTGTTTAAACATGTATTTATGGCACCACTTTTGTTACTTGGCCATTGATTTTTTTTTTTACTTAGAAGGAAGTACAAGGAGCTGAACAACATTCAAATCACTGAAGTTTAGAATTAAGTTGCTAAAAATGAATGCTTGACATGGTGGCATTAAAAAAAAAAAAAATACCAGGACAAGATGTCTTTGTCACACAACAGTGGCAATCAGTTCCCAAGCTGCTGAAATAAATGAAAATTTCAGCCAGCTGTCAGGCTATTAAATTGATTCTGACCAAATCAGGAATCGGGACAGCCACATAAGCAGGTGAAGGCCAAGTGTTTGCCTGGTCCCAAATGTCTGTAGACTTTATCTGCAGTTAGAGTCAGGCTAAAAGTCAGAAAGTATTTGTCTTGCCTCTGTAGACTTGCAGCAGGAAGACAAAAAATCTGCTTGTTTAGGTCTGAGGTGTTGAACAACAATTAGTGTTGCTAAAGATAACTTAAAAATTAGATGTTTCTGCACTTAAAACTGGAGATTTAAGAAGATACTTCAGGAGATCACAGTCTAATGATATGATGGGAAATAAGAAAGAGGGCTTTGTAAAAGCCTAAGAAAATGCCATTATTTTATTCACCTCTTTGCAAAATATCATTTCTTGTCAAGTTTAAAAGCATCATCTCTGACACTCTTTGGTAATTTTAAAGTGACTTTTGAACTGGAAATGTCCAAGTCAGCAACAAATATGTTTGGACCATGCTGAGTTAGGTCTTTTTTGGCTGAAATTCCTTAATATTTAGATATGAAAAAAGGTCAAGGAAAGATCATAGAAAGGATGTTACTGAATCCCTTACATTTAATTTGCCTCAGGAGATTTAGCTATCAGAACTCTTTGTGTCCTGATATGTACAGAATTATATGATTTTTAAAGAAACTGGAGACTTGCAAAACACACTATTCTTTTTTGTTATTATTTGCCCAATTTCAAGGAAAATGCATTCAGCATTCAAATTCCCATTTGATTATCATGAAGCTTTAAAAATCCTCCTTTTCCCAAAGTTTTCCGTTTTTTTCCATAGCCTGCAATCTGAGGGCACTGCTTTACATGCATCATAAATCTGCAAGTTCAAACCCCAGTATTATTTCCCTTAACTCTTTTGTGTCAGAGAACTTTTGAAAAACATTGTTCACTAATGGTGCTATTATTGTAAGAAGGAGAATGACAGTGGATATTTTTATCAGGGAATCTGAAGAAGCAAACAGCAGATGTCCATTACATGAGTAAAAAAGTCTCATATATGAGTTAATGTAGTTTTTGCAGTGAAAATTACACGTTCAATTTATATTCCTTAAAGATCTCTTATCTACTCTTCAGAAAAAAAAAATTAGGGACATGCTTATGACAGAATTAATTCAGTAAAAATAACACCACCTTAGTGCCATTGGATCCTAATAAAGGTTGTTAACCAAAAAGAGTAGGAAAAAATCAATTAACACACAGATCCATCATGAATGTAGAGTACACAAGCTGCATGTGTACTCTGCCCACTAACAAGAAACTCCAAAACAACAGTGTTCAATTGCTTCTGCATGCCTGGTAACTGTAGGTGGTTGAATTTACTCTACAGCAGTTTATTATTTCTTTAGTGCTGTGCATCCCTTCAATAGCTCTGGACTTGGTTTTGGAGACTCATAGTAAGCAAAAAGCTCAATGAAATGCAAATATTTTGTTACATTCCTGATTTCTTTACTCTCTTACCTTCTTAAGCTCTCTTTGACCAGGATATTTGAAAGCCTAGTTTCTTTTGCTGCTGAATGTTATTAGAGTAAGCTAATTTGAGGAATTATTCTTCTGTTTCCTTTTATTCCTCCCCGACTGCATTGTGTTGGGACTAAAGTATGGCATAACAAATACAAGGATATCTCAATATCCCAAGACAGACACTAAACTGGGAAGCATTTCAGACAATTGTATATCCTTCTATCATAATAGGGGAACATTTGATGATGTATTCTGTCCTCTGCACAACGTGCTCGTTTCCCATGAACTCAGTGAAAAACTCTGTGGGATCAGTACCTGAAAACCAGATCATGCCAACTTGAACAAGGTCATAAGTAAATGCCTAGCTTCAGGCAAGCAGTTTTAATCTCTGAGGACTCAATTATGTGCTCAAATGTTTGGCAGAATTAGGTTTATAATGAAATGAAGAGAGGTAGTTCCCATTTTCCTCTTCTTTCAGAGAAGCTTGAAAAGATATTCTAGCAGAAAAGTAGTTCAATGAAAAAATAATTAACATTCATAATTGCTAAGATTTCTTTCTGATTTCTGACAAACTAAATCCTGTAATTTGTGGATATTAATAAGGAAATCAAGGTATTTCCTCTCTGAAACACAGAGTGTAAAAGAACTTTTAATTTTGAATATTTTGAGATGTGATTTAAGATTTATTTAAACTTTGGTACTATTCATTTTTACCATAGTAGAGAGGGAGTGGTGTTCAATTGCCAGTCAGATTGACCATTAAACTGCTTGTTGAGCAGAAAATAGGTTTCCTGTATTACTGTGGCTTCTTTCTGAATGAAAAATACTCAGTTATGTATGTGGGAATTAATACAATTTTCTGTGTAGTTTAGTTTCCCTAAAGAATTTCCAAGACTGGGTCAATTTGGTGCAATTCCAACACAAATGCTCAAATTCAAAGGGCTTTTATTGGCTGTTTCCCTGCTTTCTTATTCTAACAAGGCAGAAAAAATACTGAAATCTGCAAATCTTAACACCTGTCACTGAAACTCAGTTTTTTGACATGAAAAAAAAAGAAGTTTCAGGTTTTTAGTAAGAGCTCTTTAAGGATATACTGCTATGCTCATTCAGGGAGAATGAGCAATGGCTGGGCAGACACCACCTCTCTCTGACCCATGCAACTGGCCTGCCACCTCATCCCAAACACATCCAGTAGCCTGAGCTCTGGACTGAGTCTACTGGCCTCAGTCTGTGTCCATCACTGGTGTTTTAAAGCAGCCATCCATCTTGGTTACATCAGCTCATCACTTTCTGACAGACTTCACTGAAAAGGAGGTTCTGGCCTTTTTGGCACATGTAAAAAAACTGTGTAAAATATGCCATTAAGACCAAGGAAACAGCTTGCTTTTTTTTTACTGTCCACACCCTCTTTTTGATTTTTTCTTGACTACATTACTGAGTCATTTGCCTGTTTCCAGCCTCTTTCCTCCACTTCCTCTGGCTATCAATATGCACCAAATACAACCATTATCAGTAGTGTCACTCCACTGGTTTTGCTGAGGGCAGACCCTGTACTCCTACCTCTGTCCCCCTCACCTGGTTTTTATGCCTGCTTGTGGCCATGCTTAGCCCCTGTGAGTAATCTGACAGCAGCAATTTGAGGTAACGAGCCTATTTAAGTTCCTTTTGGAAACTTGAGAAAGCAAAGTGTTTATAACTTTCTTTGCTCCACTGAGTTAAGACACTTGCTGTAAAATTAATAGCTGGTGTCAGAGCTAAAAATAACTGCACTTTTTAAAACAGGCATGTCCCATCTAGACATTTTTCATTTTTAAAGTGTATTACATTTTGTCTGAGAGTTAACAACCTTTATTAGGATCCAATGGCACTAAGGCGGTGTTATTTTTTACTTTTTTTCTTGGATCTCTCTGTGGCATTGTGGAGAGATTTCATTACTTTTCCACACAACAACTATATGTAAATATATATAAATGGGAACACTTATAAATAAACATGCATATATATATATATATATATATATATATATATATATATATATATATATATACATACACATTAAAAAATGAAACTTTTGCATTTTCAAAAGGTATCCCCAGTTAGAAAATAACTGTAAAATTCTCTAGCTTCACCCCTGGTAAGAATTTAAAATTAATGTGGTTTCACAGCCTTCAGGGAGACTTGAAAAGTGAGATGTTCAATCCTCTCCTTCCATGAGTTTAGCCAGGGGAATGGGTGAGAACAATCAACTGAACAAAGAGTGCTTCCAGCTAAGAAAAAGTGTACGGAGATAGAGGGTAAGAAAATACAAAATTAAAAGTGTTCCATCCTTTCAAGACAAGGAAAGTGTGAAGAAGAAGATCAAAACAAATGCCACTAGTCCTGAAAGGAACTCAGCATGTTAAGTTTCACTGAGACCAGTATGAGCTTTGCATCATCTCCCTTCAACAGAACTGGGGCTTATTTCCTCTTGTGTCTCAATGGAGGGAAAGCTTCTCTCACTACAGTTCATTTTTGGTTCTGCTCTTGGGGTGTTGGGAGTCCAGTCTAGCCACTATGATCTGCTCCAGCATAAATCATGTGGAGCAGGAGAGGAGGTATGGCAGGATCAATCCCAGAAGTTATAGTTGATTCACATTCTTCCTTTATTAGTATTTTGTTTTCACAAATGTTGCAGCATATCACTGCCTTCTAATTCACACATGCTTCTTGTTCTTCCTAGACAGATAATTATATATGGGTATAACTTTCTGTGTATTAATTTTATTTCTAAAAGGAAACAATGCCTTACATTAAAAGAAAATGGAGAAATAAGAGAACTACAAAACAGACTAAGATGTTTTGATTGATTGTGTTTCTGCATAATAGATTAGAAAATATAATACAAACTTTCTCATCTTCAGGACAACAGTAACATTCTGGTAGATTTTTTTTGTTTTCAGATTCAATTAACTGGTTCACTGACTCATGAATTTTGTGTGTCTAAATGATTCATCTTGATTTTGACCAATCTTCACTTGTATTAAGTGACAAATATAAACCAACCAAAATGTAATAAAAAGTTTCAAATTAAAAAATTAAAACCAAAACTCAAACCAAACAAAACATTTAGATAATGATGAAACTATTTAAAGAAATGAGACATGAAATTAGTGAATTTTACTCCTATTATCTTTGGAGAGTGTATTTTTTTGCCTGAATTGCTATAGATGCTCTTAACCATAGTATTATCCAGCCTTTCAAGAAAAAAGATAACCTGTCAGCATACAATACTGTTCTATTGACCTTTCCTCTAAGATGTTAGCACCAATTAGTTATTCACTAAGTGATTTAGCAAATGTCTGTCATGATTCCCTTTCATTCTCTGTATTTCTTCAATCATGATAGTTTATATTTTTTAGTTAATAGACTCATAGAGGTAAAACTCCCAAAACACAAAAATATACGAAAAATTATAAAGGTTTATGGAAAAATAAACAACAGTGTGCTTTGGATAGCACCTCAAAATTTTTGACTTTTGTGTATGCTCATATTTTCTCTACTGTTATTTCAAGTAGCCCTTACAGGGCCTGTCTTCTTTAAGAAGTTCCTCTTCATACTCATGAATTTCATCTTCTTGGACTCAGTATTGACCTAATATTCAGCTTGATGCTCTTCATCCAACTTCATTTATCTTGCTTGAGTAATCAATCAATTTGGCAGTACACGGAAGAGGTCATCCCTGCACTGCTCACCAGAAGCCATGCAATATCACCGGTTTCTTCAATCAGCAAACAAGGTTTGGCAGGGCTACTGTGACAACAGATGTTTTTGAGGGTTCTGAAGCAAAGGTCTAAGTCACAGGTTGTAACTTCACATCATTGCTTCTGAATGTATTTTTCTCTGGATAACTTAAAGAGCCTGGTGTCCGTTTCTGGAAATTTGTCACCTATCCCAAATGGGACCACAATATCACTGAGATGATAATGCTGAGCACTGGAAAAAAAAAAAAAAAAAGAAAAAAAAGAGAAAAAAAAATCATGGCTAAGCAAAGGGAGTTCTTAATTCTCTGGTAGCAGGTGACCATCCTCCAGTTTCTGTAAGCCTGTTGTGAGAATACAGTCGTACAGCCAGCCTGCTTGTGAATGGGTACATGCTTGGGTACAAGCTGAAATATTCCTTCAAGAAACCTCTACTGTGTTATAAATACTATATAAGCCTTTTCTTCTTACTCATTTTACAGTGGATATGCACAACTGGGGAAAAAAAAGGAATATTATGTAATTAATTCTGCTGTTCTGCCTTGTTCTCAGCCCTGCTCTTCACAGCAGCCATTAGGATGAAAATCACTGTTCACACTTGTCTGCTATGTAACTAAGCATCCCAAAGTCAAAATCATTCAAAGGGCCAAAAACTGAATAGAATCTGGGCCTGGAGCTATTCCAGGAGTCATCTTTATGATCTATTAATCTTTATGAAGTCACAGTGTCTTCTTACTGCTGCGGTTCAGGAATGGTATGGGTAAATCAGCTAGATTGGTGACAAGTATAAAAAACTTTCTACCAATATCTGTGCCCCTTTTAGAGCAAGGAGTAGGTAAATAAACTATCCATAGGCATACCTGCAACAGTCTTGGGAGACTAAGGGCAGAATGCCAGTAGTACCAGCAGCTAACCATTGCCACAATATCATTATATCTACTCATATGTCAACAGCAGTCTGAGGAGTAATCCAGTAATTGTGGTAGAATTTAAATCTGAAACAGTATTTAGACTTTCTTATTTAAAATATACATTATTATTAGTCTCATTCTGCCTTTTCTGCTGGAGATAGAGTGTAAAATTTAAATATGAGCCAGAAATACTTCCCTGTGGAATTTTGAAGCCTAAAACGTAAGGGGGATAATGTTTCACACACCAATGAGCAGATGGCTGTGGAGCCAACCAAGGATTTTTGGTAATGACATAGTATGAGAAAGAACAGGATGTGGCTGGAAAGTGGGAGCATATGGAGGTAGGGCAGCCCTTTTCTGGGACAGATATCCTTGTTCTGGCTCCTGGAGACAAGCACTGAACCGTACAGTGCAAGTGAGCAAATGAGGTTGAGATGCGGCTACGGACTGTATGGGAGGATCAAGACCACCAAAGACCCTTGAAGCCCTCAGCCATTTCTAGAACATGATGCCTCAAGACACTGAACCTGGAACAGAGACTAGACAGACCTAAGAGAATAAAGTAGGTATTTATTGAAAGGCCTTAAAGGATACACCTTGGGTAGTAAAAGAATGTGGCCAGGGCTGCGCCCAAGAGGGAGACAAAGTGATCAGAAAATAGGTGACTGGTCATGAGGTTTCACACTTTTATAAGTTTTGGTCCATTAGCATATTTGGATTAATTGTCCAATTATAGCTTCAGGTTATGAAGTCTCATCCTTCTTGTTCACTCCCCTCAGTGCTTTGTTGTTTATATTGTCGGACCTGAAGGTTGCAATGGTTGCCCTTGGTCTCAAGCATGAAAAGCATTATTTTGTCTAACTACCCTGTGAAGAGAACTTACCTAGGCAGCACAGAATCTGAGAAATATGAAAGTTAAAATTTAAGGTGCTAAAAGGTCTAGAAGAATGGATGGGACATGATAACTCATTTGCAGAGAAAGTGAGAAACTTATCTCCAGGGTGAGGAAAACTTCTCTATGAAAAGATACCCCCTTGAGGGCTGGGAGTGGATGTGCCCCAGGGCCCTGGATGTCCCATCAGCTGATCAGTTCTGGAGCCAGGATTGGTGATCTCCCTCTTTCTCCCTTTCTTCCTTTCTTTCCCTTTCACACTCTTTTATTAATCCCTTTAGTTCTCTTTTTACTTTCAACTTATGTCTTTATCTAAACCCCACTTCAATGTTCTTATGCTGGTGCCTAAATACATTTAGCTTTTTATATATTCTTTATGTATTTCCAGCTTTGCAGACTGTTAAATTCCTAGGTATAACTTATAGTACTTTTCCAACTTTTTTTCTCATAATGAACAAACATTTATTGATGCATTCTAAAAATTTTGTTTAGTCTTGCTTGTTTGTTCACCAAGGACGTTTTATTTTGTACCATATAATCATACACATAATACAGGTAGGATAGGAGATTGGAGAAATGGGGAAAAACCCAGGGGGGAGATTACTTAACCAACTACTCCTTTAATTGGACAATATTGGCTAGATATTCAAATTCTTGATCTTACAAAATCATACAGATCTAATTCCTAGAGCAGGTTTTCACCATACTGTGTACCTGAAGGCTTTCTAGTAAAGGTTTTCTTTTATATTATCAGTCTAATGTTGACTGGGAAAATTTTGTTCTATTTCTAGGCATCAGTGCTGGGAGATCAAGGACTAACTTTTACCAATTTCCATGTCAAGTGTAATTTACTAAAAAAGCTTTGTAAACTTTTGCACACCTTTTGACTTTTGAAGTTCATTTCAACCAGGAGTTCATTTCAACCAAATCTTGTGTGCTCCCTTCCCATTAAGTGTGGGATGCCACATGGGCACACATACTGAAAATAAGCTTGAAAACAGCAGGAAACAAATGGAAGGGAAATAAATGTTAACACCTTCTTTAGTGTTCAATAAACCATCCTTGTTTGTTGTTACAAGGCATAAGAGCATACTTGGTTTAATTCATGTAGAGAACAGTCTGCACAGGGAGTTGAAGTAGGGCTGGTCTGGCAGAAAAAGGACACTCTGATTTCATAAAAGTATATAAACATGGTTTGGTGAACTGAACACACTGACCAGATAAAATACATTCTGTTGAAAACTTCTTTTTTTTTATTTTCCCCACAGACCAACTGCCTTGATCAGACTTTTGATAGAAATGTAATATACCATGGATTTTTCTTTCTGTTTTATTAATCCCAACTGCTTTTAATATGTAAAACCTATTCTATTTTCTGCTGTTGGACAAAATTACATGACATTCAGTAAAGGAAATTTGAAATTCATTCGATTTTTTAACCACTGCTTTGGCTGATATCTTCTCCCTCTCTGTTTCTCCAGGGAAACTTTTGATTTTTCAGTGCTCAGCTTATATGCTAGTCTATTCCCAGCAGAGCTTTTTATTTTCAAATGGAACATAATGTAGAAATCTACAAGCTGGGTCCTAAGTCCCAGAGTTGTGCTATGATGAGACTGCACCTCAGTAAATGACAAGACCATGCTAGGTGAAACATAAAAGGCTGTTTCTAGTGTAATACTGATTTTGGAGCCTGGGAGTTACACATTGGTATGACAAGCACAGCTAAATCCTGGTAAGTCCTTTTTTGGATCAAGTCTCTATCTGCCTGGTTGAATATTAGACATTTATATAATAGAGCTAAGGTGTTTGACACTGTATCACGTTGGGCTTTACATGGAAAATCTAGAAACTAAAAGCAGGAGGTCTCTGGAGGGCTTTACAAAATAGGACGACCGATTCAATGAGCAATGATTTTCAGTGAGGTCCGAGCTGTTCTTTTATCAGAATAAGATGTAGGTAAAAAAGATTTTGAAAAGTATGCTTAATTCCTGCAATAGGCATTGCTACGCTTACCAATAAATAAGAGATATGACAACTTTACTACCTAGGTGTCCTTAGGAAGTCCCATGGAGAAATTAACTCTACTCTCTTGCAAGTAATTTGACACAGTTCTACTTTGCACACATCATAAAAGAAAAGCAAAGATACTTCTAGCTATGACACCTGATATGCTATATTATATAAGACTCCCTTAGTATATAATTCAAGGGATATTAACTTTAAGCATCTTCTCTATTGCAAGTCCAAATAAATTTAATATTATCAAGGTGATTGATCCACTCTCAACAACAGCCATAAATTAATTCAAAGGCACAAAAAATGAGTAGAAAGCAGGAAAAAGTGTTAAGAATTCTGAATTGCCATCCTGGAATCAGCAACAAAATGTGCTGTCTCATGTTGTCAATTCATAGCTTATTAGGGACTTGGATTTAAAAAGCTTTCCAAGTCAGTAGTTTTGGAATCCATCTTTTAAAAATGAAATTAACATTATAAACTTATAATGCTTCAGTTTCTAAATTATTTCAATTAAGTTTTTAACAAGTTCCATGGCAGTATCACTTGAAAAGATGGCTAATTATAAAGTGTTCGGAGTAAATATTGACTACAGTTT
Source organism: Setophaga petechia (assembly GCA_024362935.1). NCBI lineage: Eukaryota > Metazoa > Chordata > Aves > Passeriformes > Parulidae > Setophaga > Setophaga petechia. The sequence continues at coordinate 23,751,460 of JANCRA010000008.1, forward strand.
TTCACTTTGTTTGATACTTTATTTTTTTAGAGGTTGTTTTGGTCATGGCACATGAGAAAATTTTCAGGTACTGTGTTGACAGTATTTAATGTTACCTTCAGTATTTCCTGAGTCTTTATGTTCCTCTCAGAGTCTAGGGCCTAGACCCATTAAGAAACTCTCCAAGCAGCCTTCACTCACAAAACGTCAGGGACAGATTCAAACCACAAAGTACCCAACAGAGGTACTGCACAAGGCTGAGAGTGTTGGGTGAAGAGTTCTTAATGAGCAGTCACGGCAGTGACAGTCCCTACTCTTGACCCAGCACATGAGACTGGGTTATGTGCCAGTGAGTAGGTAATGCTTTGTGAACAAGGCTTCTCTGCTTCACTCTCATGAGTGCAATGAGCCTTTGGTCAGAAACGCTACTCTTGGCACTCTGCTTCACACTTAAATCCCTGGATATTTAAGTTTCTGGCTGTGATTCCTGATGGACTTTTGAAAAGAAAGCCGACTGCATCTTTAGATTTAGAATGTCTGATTATTGTAAGAGATGAAGAGATGCATGAGAAAAAAGGTGTAAATACCATCATATTTTTAATATTGCGTGGCAAAATTTTAAACAGGATGTTTATGCATGCAGCTACAATCAGCAATAGTATCAGAGGGGAGTGGTCTGCATTAGAAATAGTGTATTTTTTTATATTTACATGCAAGTTGTGTAGAAAGAACTTAGTACAAGAAAACTCTAGTAATATATAACTGGGGACCAGTTATTACACCAGTAATTCCAGGTGTCCCTTTAACTAACCTTATTTTAATCTTAGAAATCCAGGCTAAGAAGGATGTAGAGATTCCAAGGCAGAGATGAATTGTTCCATCAAAACATAAGTTTTCTCTGACTGCCAAAATTATCACAGTGCTGTGGTAATAAAGCAATTAGTGCTGCAATAAATTTTGCTTTTGCTATGATAGCACAGCATTAAGAAACAAGTTTTCTTATGCATTTGATGGAATATATGCAATGCTTTTAAGCTTCTAAGAAAAGAAAGAAACCAGATGTCTTTTTTAAGTCTGCCATAAGTTCTTCACAATCAAAGATTTTATCAGGATTTAAATTTATTCATTCACTCTGCTTTTCCAGCTATCTTAGTGTGTGATCTTAGAGTACTGCAACTTCTCAACACCTCTGGCAGGAAGACAACATGAGGTTTCTACCTCTACCATCTTTTCTAACTTATACCAGATACCACTGAGGATATATAAGAGATATATATTTATATATTCAAGAATTCTGTCATTAATGGCTAAAGAGAATCTTTCTAAGAAACTGGTGCCCATAATAAGTGTTCTATTCCCTTTTGTAAGTGCAGGGGTTTTTAAAGCTCTTTTGAGTCCTGTCTAACGTCATATTATCAGTCTTCCACACAGGAATAATCCAGTCAGCTTTTTGGCTGCAACAGCAGCTGTTCATCTAACTCTTTATATGTGGTGTAGAATATTCTCCAAAATCTTCTTTTAATGTAGCAAAATATGTAAAATAAGAGTTAAGACATTAAAAATTTTTTTTAAAAAGTCCTGGGTTATCAATGATGAGCGCCTTGCTATTTTTTATTCTGAAAAACACACATATGGTAAAATGGGTTATAAACATCCTTACTTCAGATTTTGTATACTTCTATCCAGTCAAGCCAGATAAATACAGCTCAGGATGGCTTTTTGTGTGCAAATAAGTTATGACAGAAAAATGTACTTTGCATAAAGATAGGGAAACAAACATGAACATATACTCTTCCATTGTTTAGACTACAATTATTTGTTTTGGTTTTCAGTGTTTTATGTTGACTGTTCAAACAGGCTTTAGAAAAGGATTTGTTTACCACAGGAATATAAAAGCAAATTAAGAAACACAACAAGACCAAACACAATTTTTGGCGGAAAATATTTACTTCAGCATGCTGTGGATCTGTTTCAAATATATTGAATTTTTCAGTTACATATTTGTAATTTTTTTCTTCCAAATATTATTGGTTTATCTTTATTGGGGCTTAACACCAGCCAGAAACAGCCTTGTGCAGCTGTGCTCTCTTCTTCCCCTCACTGGGACTGGGAGGAGAATAGCAAAAGAATTGTCAGAAAACTCTTTGTGGGTTGAGTTTAAAGCAGTTTAATAAGGAAGCAGAAGCCACCCTCACAACCGAATCAAACAAGGAATTAATTTACCACTTCCCATGGGAGACAGGTGTTTAGCCATTCCCAGGAAAGAGATACTCCATCACATATAACCCTGACTTAGGAAAACAAACACCTTGGACTTCACCCTCTTCTTTCTTCTTGTCCCCCTAGTTGAGTATGAGTCCATATGGTGTGGAATTTCCTTTAGGTCAGTTGGTGTCAGCTGTCCCAGCTGAGTGCCCTCTCAACTTCTTGAGGACCACCAGCCTCATCACAGGCGGAGTGGGGTGAGGTGAAGAGCAGAAAAGATCTTAACTCTGTGTAAGTGCTCCTTAGCAGTAATGAAAACGTCACTGTTTTACCATTATTGTTTCCAGAAAAAATCCAAAATCCTGGTTCTATAGCAGTTACCAAGAGAATTAACTCTAACCTAGCCCAAACAACCACAACATTACATCACCTACCATTTTGAGCATGTTCAAAGTTCCTCTACTGCACTCCAGAGATCATCTGCTGAATAAGTTACTATAATAGAAAGATATTTCATAAATTATCAACTGCTAGAACTCACTAATAGAGTCTTTCCTTTTTGTTGCATTATAATTCAAGTGCATTCAAAATATTTTATCTGCATCTTTTTCATAAATTTAATAACAAAGTAATCTTATCTAAACAAGTGTGAATGAAATAATATATTTCAAGAAGAAAGACAAAACCCAGAAGCATCTTTGCTTTGATTGACTTTCTTCCTGTGAATCCCTGCACCTGTCTATCACAAAGACTGAAATCTTGCTCAGCCTCCCCTCCATCATCCCCAGAGTAGTCATGGGCCTGATGCAGAAATAGAGCAGTTTCTTTCCTAGTGCAGCCTAGAGTATGATTCCTCTAAATGTCCTGCTTTTGGCTTAACCATATTTTTATTCCATGGTAAATAAAATCGTGTTTAGAACTGAAATACTTAGGAAACAGATAAGTGTCATTGTTGTTTATTAGGATTGATTGAGGTTTTTCATGAGCCTTTTCTGGTTTCCTTGGATTTGGTCTGGTGTTTTGCTTCACCACACAAAAGCTGGCTTTCTAATAATTGATCACTCTCTTTCCCTGGAAAAGTTGTCATTATCTTGAAATCTTAAACTGGCAGATATTCTCTAGTGCTCATGTGTTTATTTTATGGGAACTACACAAACCATATTGCCATCTTTACTCTGCACAAAATATGTATTTTTCATGACAGAGCTTTTGAAATTATTTTTTGCCTCCCTTCATGGAGAGAGGAGCTATAGCACAGAAAATATACTAACAGAAAACCAACTCTGTAAGGGAGAAGAAACACAAACTCTAGCTCCCTGTGGAATATTACAGTGATACATGCAAATCTAAGTACTTGCAGAACTGTTTGAAATTTTTACATTAAAAAAATCTATTACTTTTTGACTATTATGCAAGAATTTTATTTTCAAACTTACTCTACATGTTTATGATTTAATGAGCATCTGAACTCCTAGACATATTGTTGGTCAGAGACTACATTCTGACTGTTGTTTGTTAGTAAGGGGTGTGCATGCATTTTCTTTTTCATGTTGCTTATGTTATTAGTAGCATTAGTATCTGACTATAGTATATGGTCGGGAAATCTTTCTTTTTAGCAAAGGCTTACTGGGAAAAATAAATGGAATTCATTTTTAATACTTATCTGTGTTTCTGACTGTACTGCAGGCTAAAATTGGGTAGCTCTTTAAATGCATATTTTAAGACATTATATAACAAAGAGAATAGAAATTTATTCATTCTTGCAAGTGTTTTTCTCATGCAGTAACATAAAATAAATAAAATAGTTAAGAAAATTAATCATTCTGTTTTGAAAGACAAAAATATTCTGTTGGAACCACATTATTCCAAATCCAACATGTTTGCACCATTTTAAGAATCATTAAATTTGTATTATATCAGTGCTATGGTTTGGGGGTATAGTACTGAGTTATTTTTTTTAAACTTGAAAATATCTATTTTAGAATAAGACAAAAAGTAGTTTAGAACTTGAAATGCATTTTCAAGTTTAAGAATAAGGTACTCTTGCAATAAATACAATTGACCCAAAAACTCATTTTATTCACTCATCTGAATTCAAGAATATTGAAATTGTGGGATTCCATAGTACACTTATAATTGCTCTTCATTATTTTATTGTACACCGATTGAATGTACTGAAACTCTATAGGGACAGAATTTTTAAAGAATAAAATAATACTACAGGGAGCATAAAGTGGCAGTTGTCTGGGACAGTGCCATTTGTGGCTAGATATTTTGTTCATCTTAGTTTAGTGATGCCCTAGTTAAAATTAGGGCCTCAAGGACTTCCTCCCTTCCTAATAGAAATTTAAAGGGATCACTTTCCAGCGTAAGTACTTCCCTACTGACATGTGAGAAGAAAGATGTTACTTCAAAACCATGAATATTCCTCTATCAAAGTAGATTAAGGACTTATAATTTTTTTCATCTGAATTCTGTATTTGAAAGCAGGTTGTGAGGGTTAGGCTGAGCTACTCTACTCCACAGATAGTAAGCAAATCAAATTCTGTGGAAGAACACAGGTGTTGTCCTACTTCTAGCAAGTATTAGCTATTTCTAATCCAGTATGCATATTTAAAAATAGGTGTGAGTAACAGATAATGCATTTGCAGAACCAAAAAAAAGAATGCTTTCAAATATTATGAAAAGGAGTGATTTTTAGTGTACTGTTATATTGCCTTCATCCATTTTGAGACAGATAAAATTAATCTCATTACTGTGATGATTTCATAGGCAATCTAGATTAATGTTTACTATTATCAGACACCAGCATCTGGGAATTTCTTGTTTGGGAATACAAACCTTTATTTAGAGAACCTACACATTTGCATTTCTTATTAAGCATCTTTCAAAAAATCAGTATAGCAATTAAAGCACATGATAGTGTAATCTTTAGTAATTTGCAATTGGTCTTCATTTGCAAGAAAAATACTAATAAGCTTTCCTTTTTATTACAGCTCTAGTTGGACAAACACTGTGCCAGGAATGTGAAAGCCCCAGGCAACCTTCAATGATAATTTTTATTACATCCATTTGAAAAGAACAGAAATGAACTGTTTGTACACCATAATATACACAAATACTAGCAAAAGACCTTTCTTACTTGCTTGGTAACTCATGCACAGCAAATTGTTTTCCTCTGCTCCAACAGATATCATCCATGTACATTTGTTTAAATTTCAATATTTTTAAAAGGTTCATTTTCTTTATTTGCTTTATTACGTTGCCTGCATTACCAGGATAAAGGCATATTGAATTCCTAAAAAAATAAAAAGTCAAAAAAATATTATAATAAACTTTCTTTTTCATGTTCCAAAACAGAACCTATAAAATTAACTCATAGCAATTTACAAACCTGAAGAGAGCTCAGGCATCTCTACAGTTTATTTCTATAAGACGCATAAATTTTTATGTATTATTAACTGACTCATGCAGTATCAGACCAGATGGGTTTGGATTGCTTAGATTTGTTGGAGGAAAGCTGAAAGAGGAACTATTCCTAAGTGTAAATATGTCCTGAAATGAGTCTATGATAAGGAAAGGAACTGAGATCCAGCTTACTACTTTTTTCATTGCTAACTATAATGGTCTTACTCTTGGGCAATACAGTTCTGTGACTTCTATATTGATATATTGTTATGCTCTGATCCTTCTTTATCTCTCCCAATAAAGTAGGTAACTTCCATTTCAAATCCCTTCCTCGGACATTGAATAAATAGAATATACAGAAGCTGTAAAGATGTCTATTTCTAAACCATCATCCAGAATGTTGACAATTAATCCAGATAAACAGCAAAATATATCAGAAAATATTTGTAAGTTCTCTAGTTTCCAGAGCTCCATTCAAGGAGAGAATAATGTTGACAAAATTATACCAACCACTCAAGAAATTATACTTTCTATTAAGCAAATAATTCAGCTATGTTTTATTCCATTTAAACAACTCCACAAAGTGCATCATCCATATCAAAATTAAAAACCAACAAACAAAGAAACAACACATTATTACTGATAAAAATTATTGTTTTTGTCAAATTCAAACACCTGCAGCTCTTCTGGAATCTATCACTGACTTTGATAGCCAGCCTGTAAGATGAGGGATGCATTTTTTATTCTCATCCTGATTAGGAAAAAATGAAGGAAAGACTACAATAAAAGAAAATAAAAGTGGATCTTTTTCAATGATTTTTTTTTTGGGAGTAAAAGGACATTTTTGAGACAGTAAGTCAAAAAAAGCAATTGATATAACTTTAGTTGCTCATGTGGGGAAGTACTATATACAGATTCTAGTATCCATGAAACAATTATGCTTCTTGTTCAGAATATCTCCCTTAACTTCAACTTCCACCTCCTTTGGCTGCCAGGTGAGGACCAGCTACCTCTGTGGTATGGTGTATGCGCACAGGGAAAAGGCACCATGCCATCTATAGAAAATTAGAATAATTGCTGAGTATTTCACTTCAGAGTACAACTCAATGATCCTTATGGGTCCCTTCCAACTCTGAGTTATCAGTGATTCTGTGCTAGTGAATCCTATGATGTCTCTCCATCTGAATTGAATTTAAAGATATGTGTCAAAATCAGGAGCATTTTTACACTGGGTCATGAAGAAAATAAGTAATAATATTATCTCATGGGTCCCATTTAATATTGACTTATTAACTGATCTTCATGAATGGAAATATTATTAAGAAAAAAACCACAATACTGAATCTTTTTTTCAATGGTTTAACACTGTTGTAGGTGAGAGCAGAATTAGGTCAACTGCAGCACATCTGTGATTAACTGCACTCTGAAAATTAGCTTTTCAAAGAATATACAAGTGGATTTGCAGTTAAGGAAAGTAGAAGGAGCACAATGTAAGTCTAATAATTTGATGAGAACTATATTTTAAAAATAAGGGAAAACATGAGAACATAAACTCATCTTTGTCAGCTTACAGCAAATATTTCTTACCAATTCTTGTAGAGCTTAATACTGTTGCATAAGTACAAAACTACTGGTATCATCTGGCTTTATTTTATCAGAGAAACAGGACATTTTCTAAGCATATTAGCTGAAATCGTATCTTAACATTTATTCTTTCCACCAAGTCAGTGAGTCAGAGTGAGTTTTATTAACAGTAAAAGAGATTACTGCAGGTATGGAAAATCCTCCTTGATCTTACACAGATCAAAAAGAAAATGTTTATGCATTTATATATTTATTTATGTATTCATTGTTGATGACTACACCTCTAAGTGAACATTTTCCTGGCTGTGAGAACAGGAAAGACAAGCCCTCATTATTGTGATTTATTTGTGGAAAATGTAATGTGACAAGGCTTGTTTATTTTACCATATTTGTTTTTCCTTACTGTACAGTCAAATATATCCTCCAGTTAGACTTGTCTTTGAAGTTGTGTGATAGATCTGAATGTCACTTCAATGACAATGTATTTTTGCAATGCAATTTTTTAAGTTCACCAAAAATGTTGTTTTGTTACAGACTATCAGAAAAATTGTATGTGAATGGATATTTGACATTTGGTAGCATAACACATAGTCATTTAAGCATTATCAGCTGATGGACCTCAAATACTGCATCTATCTTTTAAGGGAACAAATATATATACCCAAGCTTTCTATCTCAAATAAATTCATATGTGATTTTGGTCATTCCTAAACGAGTGATGAAGTTTTATGTTGAGTAGTTTGTTCATCAAAGGTTTAAATTGCAGTTTCATGTTTGAGAAGTCACAATCTCACCTCGCTGGGTAAAGCAGAGAATCCCAACAGAAAGTAAGGTTCAGATCCATCAATACAAATGGGATTTGAATAAAGAAAATAAAATTGGCAGCTGGTTAGATAAGATATTCCTTCCTTTCAAGAGCAAATCATCTTCTTAAAGGTAAGAAACAGATATCTATAGATATTTAAATCGCTGTCCATTCATGAATAACTGCAAAATACATTTGCCTGTCTCAGGCACCAAAATCATGTATCAAACATACACCAGCTTAGTTTCAGCTCATACCTCAGCCTAAAAAAGTCCAACATCTGACTCTCTAAACAGCTCTTCCGGCTGCTGTTTGGGAGTTGCCTGGATGCAGCAGACAATCTGTCCCACCTGTCCTCCTGCATTTACACTCCCCTATGTGCATCCTCTGCATTCCTGGATATTACCTCTAAATAATTTCCTCTTTTCACAAAACACTGCAATCATTTCTTTCACTTTCATTCTTCATTTCTGGTAAGCCCTTCCAAACACTTAAAAATGAGCCCTTCAGTCAGATTCCCTAAGACATCAGGTCTCTGGAAATCTCAAAGGTCAGTAGCAGAACCAGTCTAACAGTCTAAAAACTCTCTGGGATATCTTCTGGAAAGCCTGCTATACTTTTGCTGTCTCCAAAATATATACCTCTCTTAAAATCTACTACTCTCTAAGGTCCAGGAAGAAGTAGCAGACATAAGTGACAGTGAACAGTCCCTCTACAACTGGCACTGTCCCATAGTTGGTACATGGATGGTCAATAAGGACAACTAATTTCCAACAACCCTTTCCTAAGAGTATAAGATGCATGTATGTAAGAAAAATCAATTCACTAATCCACTAGGATCACCAGAGATACAAGATGCTGAGTAGCTGCTCATCTACCAAAGGAAAAGCTGGCCAATGTATAGACTTCTGAAACAGAAAACTGGTGGCAATACTAGGAGTAAATAAGGGACTTATTACAATACTAAAAACAGCAGGAAGAAGAAATGGTGCAAAATTAAAATTTTGACAAAAATCTCTGAGAAGGATATATTGAGAAGGATGTGTCAAGAATTATAATTCTGATCAAGTGGAACAGCACCATTTCAAAGGAAACAGCTGAAAATCAACCGGGTTCATTAACAGTAGTCTTTCACTGGGGCTACAGCTCCTTTTTTTGCTTCGATAACTTGGACAGAATTTTAAGTCAGTAAAGCATTGAAGAGATGTTTCTAGTACTTTTAATATAAGAAACACGCCAAAAGAATAAGAGGCCTTTAAACTTAAAAAAGATCAGACTGATGGAAATATAAATAGAATTTTTAAAGTTTTTAAAAAAAGAAAGTAAGAATGTCACATGGAAGAGATATAAGAATATTGTATAATCAATTCACTGTGTCAGTGAAAGCACGCTTTTGCTTCCAGGAGCAATTTCAGTATACTTAATGGCTTTCTGAAAAAGCCACAACATCCCTCTGGTCCCACGATAAAAAAAATGTAGGTCCTCAGGATCATCCCTGGAATGTTCTTCTCCCTTTGCATGCTTGGTGGTTCCTATGGGAGAAACAATATGTGTCTATGTTTACAGCAATGCTCTTGAACTCTTTTTCTTTAAGAAAAAGCACACAATGGAGGAAACAGAAATTAAAATAGATGCTGCTCGCTACTGTAACCATGGCATCTCTGTAATGAGGGGAAACATGACTGCTGGACAGGACTAGCCATTTGCAATGTAGAGGAGGTGGTCTTCTCTGAAGGGCCAGTGCTTCCATATGAGATTTTTTCTGTCTTTCTCGACTTGGGCCAGTTGTGAAGCTGTCCATCTCTTTTGGTTTTGCTCTTGTAAGTCAAATCTGAGTGTTTGAAGAGTGATTATGTGCACCTCTGAATTGGGCAGAGTCAAAATCTCAGTGGCTATAGAAGAGATGAGGAACAGCCCAACCTTCTATCATGAGCAACCTCATATGAGCTCATCAGATATTTGTAGGCGTTGCTCTGTGCTCTGTCTCTCTGCAGCACCACTGAAATGCTGAGTGCATTTGTAAAGCACTCATTGTGGTGATGGAGTTGGACAATCTGCTCGTGAAGACTCCTGTTCCCATTTCTCATTTTTTTCCAATGCCCACTGCTGCAGAGAGGTATGGAGTCCTTAGAAGAAGCAAATTAATTTATAGCAGACAGGTTGGTAGAAAAAATTTCAGCACAGGCCCCTTTTGAGCCCAGCCTGAGGGTATATGCCCAAGGGATATAAGAGATGTCAGGGAGATTAAGAGACTGAGTCTGCACAGTCAGATATGTCTCAACTTAATCAGATGTACACGTTTTTTTAGTTTGGTCTGAACACCAAAATGTTTGATGTGCAGGAATGAAATGCTGTTTGGGGACCTGTGGCTGGGAGTCTAAATGCATTTGGAGGGACATGAAAGCATGCTTACAGTGATATAACTCAAAAAAAAAAAAAGAAGTTGCATCTCTACTACTTTTGATGGGCTCTAAAAATATTTTAACTTTTTTTTTCCTATGAAAAATGACAGGGTTATGTATTCAAGACCTGCTTCTCTCATTCTGAGAAAAAATAGTGAAAACTGTAAGCCAAAAGTGATAAAAATATATACATTTATTTATAAAGATTAATCTTAACATTGCTTAGATTGATCTAGAACTTAACACCAGAAACAGAAATACAGAAGACTGAATCTTTGGGTTAGTATAAAATCTGGTGTGAACTTCTGAATACAAATATCAAGTTGAAATCTTGAACACCATAACAAGGAAAAGTCAAATTTGTCATGGTATGGTTCTGTGTTGTACTTACAACACTGAAATTTTATTTAAAAATAATAATGAAGACATGAAAGCATTACCATACTACTAAATACAAATACTCTGGGACTGCCTTAATCTTCATTAAGACACATACCAATATAATCAATCCGAGCTTTACAAAGTATGTTCAAATAGCTGAGAATAAAGCATAAATGAACTGGAGAAGCACTGTAAAGAAGAGCTAATTTAGAAAGCAGTCTGTGGAGACAATACATAGTGAATCAGTAAAATATTCTGTTAACATGTGTAAAAAATGTGCTGCATGACAGAACAGCTCATTTCTTTACAGAAGATCTCTGCAGAGATCTCCATCTGTGCTGCACAATGTCCCCTTCCATGTGACAACTCAGCTTTTAATATTCATATTTCCAAGATGTTTTTGTAGGTCTGGTAACAATGGAAGAATTAAAAATGTTTTCTTCTCTCCCCTTGAACATGTTACTTCTGTTTTTTTCATTCTTCTCCTAAAACCTTTTCAGCAGCTCATCTAAAAAGTTGATTGAGTGAAAAGTTTTAAAGCCAATGAAAATATATGGTCAGGATGTAACAAGGGCCAGGTACCAACACACCAGTCTAGCCAGGCAGTAAGGGTACACTGGGGCAGCTCCAGCCCCAGGAACTGAGCACATCACTGGGATGAGAACCAGTCAGGGTAGGCTGGGAAGGGGGCCCACAAGTGGTCCTGGCTCAGAGGGTCCAGGGAAAGAAAGGTCAGAGTTGAAAGGAGTTGGAAACGCCCTGCTGTGGCATCGCTGAGGCAAGTGCTCATGTCCTGAGAGGGGTGAAATGGGTTCCTGGGCTGTGGGCAGGATTAGGGAGCCCTAAGGGACAAGCGCAGTGGGTTTTTCAGTGTCCTTATGGCCTATAAATGCACATTCATTGTACAGAATCATTGTAAATAAAGATTGCAATGTTAGAAATAAACTTTTTCATAATATTTCAAGTGCATCTGAATGAAGGCACTAGTTTCCCACACAATTAGGTCTTCTCTAGGAGCACTATTCTTAATAAGGAGCTTCACAGCGGTTTTCAAAAAGCTTCAACTTCCTGTGGAGCATTGTGTTATCCTTCCTAATACCTGTACTAAAATCTCAGAACTGTGAAAAGTGATTTGCAATTCATTAGTTTTATCACCTCTTCAAAAAAAGGTTGTTTTAGAGATCAAAGACAGATCTGAAATCCCAAACATCTGATAAAATTAAAACTAATGCTATGTTAGAAGATAAGAACTGGCTCCAGCTAGGACAACCTATGTACATCAGAAGTACCTGACAGAGTCTAAAAGAGGTTGTGTTGATAATGAGGTGGCAAGGGAAAACTCATTTAATCCTCTCACTTTAAGGTGTCAAGAACTAAAACTTTTCTATACCTATTCCTATTCCCACTCCCTTGGAGTAGTGTTTTGATGTTGAAATGGAGGATGTAAAGAAAGGGAAATAAAGATATAATCCTTTTATCTTTCATGGCATGATGTAAAGCAGAAAAAAATGTTTGCATGTCAATATTTCTTTCTGATAGACCAGTATGAAATATAGTTTTATATCATATTTTTAGTCCAAGCAAGCAATTTACATGACGATACATGATATAGATCTCCAAAAACAAGGGCGTGGAAGGATGTATTCTCACTGAAGAAAGCTCAGGATATATTGGATGTTAACTGCCTACAGGTGGAGGGCTTGACAAAATGATTTTCTGTAAATCAGTGGAATGGTAAGATGTCATAAGGAACCTGAAGAGCATGAACAACATTTGGTGCATGAAAGGTTTATAAGACTTCATTGACTAAACATCAACTTCAGGAACAAGGCATCAGCAAACTCCATCATCAGCAGTATTGCAGTTCTATAGAATTCTTTAGCAACTGAAAATGGTCTCTAATTAGTGAATAAATAGCAACTATGAATATGCAACAGAAAGTATACCAACAAAATTAAGGGTTGCCTCTTATTGATTTTTTGATCCCTAACAGACACTCCCAAGACTTTTTTCTAAGTAGAAAATGCCTGCAGGAGGACAAAGAGAGGTATATATGCGCTGAGATATATGGGCAGGGTGAGATACACATGGTTTTCATGATGAAATATTGACACATGCCCTGAGATGAGTGCAGATACATTATGCACAGCAATATAATCTTTATTCCAGTAGGCAGAATACACTCTTGATGTTCTGATCATCTGAGGTTCTGATAGGAAAGAAAAGGAGTGCCAGAGAAGGCACTAGAAGATGTCCTGAAATCACATTATTAATGCTGTCTAACATACAGGGAAATCCTTATTGGCATGGTTATTGAAATTATTCTGAAATCTGTAATGGTCAGAAAATACACACTGCACACTTTCCTATTGGAAGCAAAGTCTACGAAAAAGGGAATGTATTTCTTTGGGTTTCTTAGTTGATTGGCACTTTCACACATTCAGGAAACACATTCAGAAAATACAGAAACTACATTTTGCGGAGGGATGAAAGAGTTTTTCTTAACTGAAAGAAGTCCCACGGCTACATGACTGGCATCTCTGAAGAAGCATCATATACGTTTTATGACTCACAATAAAGTCAGAAACAAGGAACAGTGAAGGCACTCTGTGAGGAAGTCCAGTATTGGAACCTTCATGTGGTGTAGGTTGAAAAATATATTACTGGAGGTTAAAGTTACCACACGGCATGCACAGACCACAGTAAAAGGCTACTTGTGAAGGAAGATAAAGCTCAGAAGTAACTCAGGCTTTTTTAGCAATTGCAAACTGTTCTGGTATTTACTGTTTGCCTAAATGTATGTGTAAGGATACATTGTGCCGACTCACAACATGTTCTGCAATTTTCTCTTTATCTTAGGCATCAATCAACTTTGACTCTTTTTGCTTTGTCATAATACAAACACACTTTCCAAGTTTATATGACATCTGTGTTCCAGTAAAAAAACTACATGAGTTTTTATTTGGGCATATATTTCTGTATCCATACACAAGCATACATAGGAACCATGTTGATGTTCAGGGAGGGCTGGAGCACCTCTGCTATGAAAACAGGCTGCTAGAATTTGGGGTTATTCAGCCCAGAGAAGAAAAAACATTGTAGGAGCCTTCCAGTATTTGAAGAGGGGTCTGAAGAGAGCTGGAGAAAGATTTTTTACAAGAGCATGCAGTGATAGAACATAGGGTAATTGTTTTAAAATGAACATGAGTACGCTTAGATTAGATACTAGAAAGGAATGCTTTATTGTGAGGGAGGTTGAAATATGTTGCCCAGAGAAGGTGTGAATATCCTGTCCCTGGAAGTGTTCAAGGCCAAACTGGATGGGACTTTGAGCAACCTGATCTAGTGAAAGGTATCCTGGCTCATTCTGTGGGGTAGGAATTAGTCTCTAAGGTCTTTTCTAACCAAAACCATTCTATGATTCTATGATTTCATGATCTTCATAGAGAGAAGTAAACAGAACCATTGAGAAGCACTTTGGACAGCTCAAACAGGTCTTACTATTACTACAACAATAAAAAAATTGTTGCCATAAAATCCTTATACCTTTAAAGCCAAGGCCAGGAAATCGCAACAGTCAAAATTCTTCTACATCAAAATTAAAGAATACGAGAATATTTGGGTTATAAATGTTTTCAGCACTGGAAATTAAGGATATTTACTGTAAGCTATTTGAGGTTTAAGATATTTGAGGTATACTCATGCCACATTATTTCATTACTCACTTAGCTTTTTAGGCTTCATAAACTCTTATCTTGAATGTCGAAAGTGGGATCTCTCATGCTTGTAAAGTTGAAGATATTTTCTTCTGTTTCCATTCTTTCATACATTTAGATAATTACATCCAATAAGGATGCATTTACTTCACAAAATGGGCAGAGCAGCTCAGGGTACATGGTCTAGTGCTCTCCTTTTAGACAAATGAAATAGTTATCAAAACCAAAAATATTTATTTCCTGGAGTAAAAAAACTCCCTTTGAGTGATGAAGTATTGAGAAGTGTGAGCTTCATTTCCTACAGAAAGAGTTAATTTTCCTGTTCCTTTTTTGCCATTTCAAAGTCAAAGTAAACTTTATACCAGTCAGACTGCTTTTTGAACTATACTGACATACTTCTGAATTAGAGTCACTATGGGTTCTCTCTTGAGTGCATCAAAATCTGGCAAAGTTAGATTTACCAGTTTTACCTGTTCTGAAATGCGAAATGTTAGTCCTGCCCTACAATGTATTCTTGGATGAATTGCTGATGTGGAAAGAATCTCTCTTGAAAAATGGAGAGGTCCCTTCATTACATCATGCGTGCCTTCTCGCTGGGTGGGGATGGAAATGAAAAAGAAACCAGCATGGTGGTCCAACCCTCTTAGATCTTAGTGGATCTAAACTTCCTGCTTGCACTTAAGCCATGCTGCAGCTGTTTGATGCTGCCTCTCCCACATTTCAATACTGAGTTACTGTCTAGCCTGAATATTTGACAATACTTTTAAACTGTTCAAGCTAATCTAATGAGATACATAGTTTTCCCAGTCTCTTCGGAATGCTTCCTTGATAACTTTCTAGATATGTTTTTATTAAACTGCATTAATGTTGCACTTTTTAAACAGATGTCTTTTATTTGTAGCTCTGCACTCACCCTTCAGAGTCAAGAATGTGGGCACAAGCAAAAGCTCTGAATAATCTTAATCTTTAAAACTATACTGTCACATCAAAGAATTTTCTGTGTCTGATACATGGTAGCACATTATTTTGACTGGGCTTTGGCCTCAAACAGTAGAGCCTTTTAATAGCTGCCCAGAATTTCCCTTATTTAGCCATGAAATGAGGGTGAACTGTTGTCTTGGAAGGAATCTGAGGGAAACAAGAGATTTTTTTTTCCCTAAAGTGGACAATACTTGTCAAGACAAGTTCTTTATTTTTCTGGTCTGATGAATTAATTTCTGGTTTGTTTTTTTTTTTTTTTTTCCCCAACTTAAACAATTCCCATATATATTACATTCCTCACTGTATTCTTATAATTATTCTGGTCTTGGCCAATTTGCTGTCTCTAAGCATTCCCTGCAGAGAAATCCTCACAGAATAAAAAATGCTCATGAAATGGAGGTGATAAGAATGGAGCTATTTGTACAAAACTAACAATTCTCAGTGTTTTATGGCTTTTGTGTTTGTAATTGTTTTACAGATCTAATTTTCATTTTTATTACACATTCTGCTCTGCATTTGGGTCCTGGCAAGCTGAGAGAATTAAGGAAATATTTCTCAAAGGTGTAAAATCTTTCATTTCAGAAAAAATGTTGTAAGTATTGCCACTGTGTTATGTGGTTTCCAGCAGATGATTTTACAGGATCAGTCTATTTTTTGTAGAAAAAACTCAAAAAAATCAATTGGTGGTTTAGTCCTGTTCTTATCCTGTACAAGGTGACTTCCATTAAGAAAATAGAAGAATGCATTTTATGACTGTAGCATAGTAATTCTGGTACAGTTTTTCACTTAACTTCAAGGAAATATAATTATATTTGCTGATATAATAATCAGCACCAGATGTGTCAAATGCCTTTGATTAGAGAATGAAAGCTATAATCCCTGTTGTTTTCTGTGAGTTTATATTAGACTGCAATCACAACAATTTAAGGTGCAATATAACCCATTGCACCAGCATTTCTGAAGCTAAATTATGCCTTGACTCTAATGAGACTGTGAATACAAATACAGGTAACTAGTGCTGCAAAGCAAACTTTGAGGCCCTTAACATTGTTTAGCTAATTAAAAAAAAAAAAAAAAAAAAAAAAAAAAAAAAAACAAACCAAAAAAAACCCCCAAGAATAATCAGTATGGGTTAAATGCACATGTTAATTTCTGAAGCTTTCTTAACACAGCAGAATTTATTAGGCAAAATCTAGCCAAGAGATTTGTCTTTGTCTAGAGCTGCACTGTTAGTGACAGACATTGAATACACATATTAATTTTCTAGAGTTCTCACAGTTCAGGACTTTTTTATTTATCCCAGCAGTTTTCACTTTCAAAATTCAAGTGTTTCACCATGTTACAAGTTTCTCTAACAGGAAAAAATTGTTCTTCCAGATGCCTTTTCTCTTATTCTTCCTCCTTTTCAAAAGACATAAGGAAAGAATATATTTTAAGTTATTTTAATGATTTCCCTTATTTATCAGAAACATAATTCATCATTATTTGAGTATTTGGGTGTTAAGCCCACAATGAAACCCAAAAACCTAAATGAAGTTGAAGGAATCACACTGATTGTTGGAGCTGAGAATTTTTGTCACACATTTATTATCTTCCCTTCTTTTGTGTACTTTTGGTTTACATGGTAAGTGCATTAATCAATTTTTGCACAGATTTGATAAGCATTGCTGCATTTCTTGTTCTATAATAGATGCCATATTTCCCATGGAAAATATTGATTATAAAAAAAAATCTTAGAGTTGAAAATGTTGTTTCATCCAAGGTTAAATTAAATTGGGATTATGTATTGGGTTTGCATGGCCTGGGTTTTGGTAGCAGGGCTACAGGGATGGCTTCTGTGAGACGCTGCCAGAAGCTTCCATCCTGTCTAACAGAGCCAATTTCTGGCAGGACCAAAGATGAATGTGCAACTGGTCAAGGCAGGGACAGTTAGAAATGGTGGCATCAGAAATGTGATAACAGATTTAAGAAGAAAGAAAAAACCAAACTTTTTGTGAAGTTGTAATCACAGCTAGAGAAGAGCAGGGTGAGAACATGTGAGAGACAACTCTGCAGACACCAAGATCAGTGGAGAAGGAGAGGGAGGAGGTGCTCCAGGTACCTGAGGTGGAATTCCACTCTAACCCTTGATGAAGACCACAGTGAGGCAGCTGTGTCCCTGCAGCCCTTGGAGATCAACAGGAATGCAGACCCACACCCCATAGAGGACATCCATGCTGGAGCCTGAGATGAGGCTGTGACCCTGTGCAAGGTCCATGGAGAGAGAGAGGGGCCTCTGCTCTAACAGCCTGTCCTTGAAGGACTGCACACCATGGAAGAGTGTAGTCCCCACACTTTGGCAATTTGTGAGGGTCTGGGATGGACTCATGTAGGAAAAGTTGATGGAGAGCTGTTGCCCATTGAACACCCTCCAGTGGAGCAGGGGAATGATTACTCTCCCTAAATAGTGGGGAAGCACCCTGTGATGAACTGACCATAACCTCCATTCCCTGTCTCTCTGCCCTGCTGGAGGAGGAAGTAGAGATGGGAAAAAGGGAGGGGAGGGGGAGAAGGTGTTTTTAAAGGTTTATTTTACTTCTTATTATTCTACTCAAAATTTCCACACACATTTACAGAAGAATATTAAAAATCTGATGCTGGAAGAATGTACCAATAGAAATAGAGCTATGTTTTTGTCTCCAGTCTGCCATTTTTAAGGTACACCAGTAATGTTCATAATGTTGTCTTTTCAAAGATTGAAAATGCAATGTCTATATTACATCTGCTGCCCACAGACTTTTCTGTTTTTTTCTAGCCTGATCCTATCCATGGACACCATTTCCTTACCAGGAAGCACAAAAAGCACAAAAGATATATGTTTATTTCATATAGTGAAATAGCTATAATGTTTCTTATGTTTTATCAATAAACACTGTAATTACTTGGACTAAAGGTAAATGTGTCCAAATGCTTTCTCTGTCATGAAAAAAAAAAAAAAAGATACATATATTTTATTCTCTAGTGACATTGAAGTTTATGGAAGAAATGCATGACATTTCCCTGAACTCAGACAATCCTAGAAGCCTAACATAATACTAATTAAACTACTGTCAATGAATAATTCTGAAAGATGCCACAGGGAAGTGTCTGAGATCAATTACTTCTAGATTTAATAATTTAATAGAAATTGATGGTGCATGTCCTAGGTATCTCCCAGATAGCAATGTAGTCAAGCCACTCTTGTAAAAGACCATGCCTAATCCATGCCTCTCTGACTTGAACATTTTGTCATGGTAGAGTTCTCACTGTCCTTCAGCACCTTTTTTCCTGCTTTGCTAAGACAGAAATCATATAATTCATTTTAGTAGGCTGCTGCATCTGCAGATCAGGCTTTATGATATATTGAAACACATGAAGACCATCCAAACAAAAAACCAATTCATGAGAGAATTTTAAATGGAAAATATTTCTTTTTTGAAAAAGACTGGTAAAACCCATATTTTGGTAAGTTGAAGTTTTCAATAATACTTTCAAGGAGAAATAATTCTAAAATACAAATTTCAATGAATTCAAACGTTTTGTTTACTTTTTATGCAACACAGCACATAATAAATATGTCAAAAATTATAGATTTTTTTTAGTCATTGATTCAACATGTTGTTATTACTGAAACAAAATTATGATCTTATTAAGGGTTTCAATTACATATTTTGAATACAACTGTCATATGCCAACGTTTCAAAATTCTCTGTGTAATTACTACATGATCTAAAGAAGGCCAAATGAAAGTGACATTTGAGTCAACAAAGCAGAACAGTGAACTAACCCATCTGGGAAAATAAACTCTGTGGGGGAAATTTGCAGGGGAATCAAATTATACTATGTTTCAAAAATATTAGATTTCTGGAGATATTTTTTCCCTCACATTCCTGAAATTTTGGTAGGCCGACATTAAGAAATCCCCCTTTCAGTTTTATGTATCATAGTTTTTCTTTTCTCCTGTTTCATGACCAGTGATTCAGTGGTTATTATCTCAAGGAGTTCTTTTTCATTGTGATATAAGGTAAGTAAACAATTAGCAGCAGCACTCCCCAGTGTGTTTCATGATATTCTCATTGTTGGTGTGGTGAATTTAATCAAGAGTTAAATTATTGCTTTGAATAAACACTTTCAGAGGTCTTATTATCCCAATTTTATTTTTTTATTTATTTAAAGTTGAAAAGGTCCTTTTAAAAGGTATCCAAACAATTTTCTTTGAAACCAGCTTAAAAAGAAACAATTCCAAAGTCTTTTTTGTAATTAGGAAATCTTGAAGTAACCCAAATTATTGATTTAAGTGCAAACAGATAAATTTCAAAATGAAGCTAAATAAGTTCTAAAGGTTGATGGTCCCTCGGTAATGCAAAAAAGGGTCAGCACAATTTCATGGGAACTAACCAATTATGTGATTAGGAACAAGCTTTGAGTGATGTTCACACAGAAAGCAAAGAATCTTTCTTGCTCTCTGCTGCACAACTCCAACTGCCTTTTTCAAATGTGGAGGGATTTTTTCAGAAAACAACCTGATAGTCTGGCAAATCGTTTAAATTTTATTTAGAAATTAAGTTTAGTAATAACTTTATTTTTAAAATTAACAATTTTATTTATGTTATTAACATTTTCTTTATTATTGTATATTTTTATACCATAATAATACATTATATTAATAGTATTGTAGTATTATGTAATATGTAATGCAATTATAACATATTGTTATGTTATATTACATTATAAATATTATAAAATAACAATTATAAAATAATATTAATATTTGATTAAATAATCTAATTATTAGAAAACACAAAATTGAGGAACCATTTTTCATACTTTTTTCTTCTTTTTTCCCCTCTTCTTTCACTCCACACTATAATTTTTCATATCAAAACAAGACCACTCTCAAATACACTTGCAGTTATTGATGCCTCTTGTCTTAGTCCTTTTGAGTTCACACATTTTCAAGTCATTTCAAGAAATATGATAATTGAGGATCTAATTTCATTAGGGTGTGTCTATCTTTTCACACATATTAAGAATCATTAATTGTTAGGACTTAACTGCTTATATTCTAGTTTAATATGCTTGAAGTAACTCTTGAAACAATCATCATGCACCTGCAAAACAGTCCAGTATAGCTTCCACAGATTTCATTTTTCTACCTCCCTTCTCACTATCATCCTCTACCTCCACTTTTTTTCCAAAACAGGGGGGCAAAAGGAACAATTTTCATGACTATAGAGTCATTGCTTCATTTTACCTTAGGCTGTAGCATTAGAATACAGAAAAGACTAAGTAATTTTAACTAAAATAGAAAGAAATCTGAAGCTTTGTCAAATTTCTAATTTTAGAGTTGAACTGGAGCTCTAGGTGCTGAAATTAGATAATAATTATAACAACAGTTTACTGTTAATAATTATAAAACCAGTTTACTACAGTTTACTTCTGGCCGTTAACACAGAACCTGGCTAGCACTTCTTCAAGAAGCTATACAAAATGGATAAAACACAGCTTGATCTTTTCTTTGACATCTTGAAGACAAGAAGAAATAAGTAAAGTGGAAGACCCTAGTAGCAGAAGAAGAACACAAATCCTCTTCTCAAGGAAATGCAAGTATTGGAATAAAAATTTTTAGATCGGCAACATTTGAGAAACACCAAATAAGGAAATATTGCCATGTGAAGATCTTAATCCAAAGACATATATAACACAGTTTTAATCAGTGTTAAACCATACCATGAAAATCAAGAAAAATCTGGCTCCATCATTCAGAATTTAATTTCTGATTTAAACTGATTCATGGGCAAATATAGATTATCATTGTGAAGTCTGAGAGGGCATTTAATTTTGCTCTGCGTAAAGGTACTGAGAAAACTGACCCTGTCCCTGTGTTAAAAAATGTCTGGATAAGATGTAGAGTGAGATATAAACTAAGCATCATTACGCATATGCAAATTTTTGGCGCATTCAAGTTTAAGTTGCTTTCATCTAACTGCAGGCATTTAATTGAGATGCCTGGCTTCTACAGGTTCTCTCTAGAGTCAGCAGAGAGAAGAAAGCATGTCCTCCAGGTAATTCAGGCCATCAGCCTCATAATGTGGAAGCACAGTGATTAGAGGGATAGCTTAGGGTGATGAGGGTCCTCTATGAAGTACTTCATACTTCAGGTTAGATTGACTATATCCCAGGGTTATGTTCTAAACAGAATTTATATAAAGCCTAAAGCAACTTGGTCAGATTTAATTAACTGAGCAACTCATATGATATACACTGTATATTTAATAAATGTGCTACATTTATGCAGTCCTTTTGACTTGCATTAGAATATTCTGATGATTCATAGATCAAAAAAAATAACTTATTTTCACAGATCTACTCTCCCTGCACTGGCACGTCATCATGCTCAAGGGGTTCATGGCAGTACACCAAGAATTCTTACCCTTTTGTAGCAAAGTCTCCCTGGTTTGCATAATGGATTCTGTCCATTGCATTGCCTGTGTCTAGTCATCCAACTTTTCAGTCCTCGGCATTCCCTGCCCAAGCACCAGAAGGCAGAAAAAATTCAACTTCTCCTTCAAGAAAATCTCTGGCTTTTGCCCTCATATAAAACCTCTTTTTTTGACTTGACTTGGAGTCTCTTACAGTTAAATACAGTTAACGATTCTCTTAAACTACAAAAATAAAGACAAAGGTAATGATAAAAACCTGTCGGAAGAATTATCCTTACATATTTTCCATCTGTTGATAGATACTCTAGATGGTTTTGATCAAGTCCCAAGACACATACAAGCTTAAACTTTTAACAAGAAAGTAAAGAATAGAAGTCAGAACTAGTATGCAAATTCTACTAAGAAGAAAGATAGCTGTTCAAAATCTTTGCTGATTTTTCCTTCTTTAACAGCAGGCACACATTTTAGAGGCTGCAAAGTGGTAAAAAGTGAGGAGCTTGGGAAGGCAGCATACACGCCCACTTGACTGTAATACCTACACTAAGCAAAGGGTGCTGCATCTTGGCCAGTTCTGCCAGACAATTAGTGCAGGTGATTGGGAGATAGAAAATCTCCATTTCAGTGTGGAATTTCTCTTTCCTACAACCATTAGAAAATTCCTTTTTTTTTTTTTTGCTTTCATCACTATCCATTTCTGAAAGATAGTATCAGCATCACAATAATTTCCTGAGGTATGAAATGATATTTCTTAATGACCTGTATTCTCATTAAAGTCCTTCTGTATTGAGACAATTGTAACTTTTGATGCTCCCTTTTTCAGAACAATGACAAAAATGAATAGCAAAAGAGCCACGTGTTTAGATTTCAAAGATGAAGTAAGTTGGATCTTGATTTCAGTCCATAGGAGAATCCTGGTCCATGAATATTTGGAAAGATTAAAATATAAATAGAAACTAGATAATTCCTGTTCTCAAAATAATTATCATGTCCTCCATAATTTCACTTTGCCAAGCATCAGATGTCATAATAACAGCTAAAGAAAATCATAATGTCTGTGCATCCATTCATGCATGCATCCATCCACGTGCTTCTACTTTCTATTTATTGTGTGTTTCTAGTAGATACTGCAAAAATGGTTATTCTCACTTAGCTTCTGCCTTGATTAGAATATTTTTGAAACAAAAAAATATAATATCTTTATGTATTACAATGAATATCTCAAAGAAAAAAAAAAATACACATAGAAGGAAAGACAGCAAAAGAATCCCAAAACTAACTTGTTTCTTTTGTTTGTTTGTGGGGTTGGGGGGGGGGTGGGGGGGTGGTGTGGTTTTGGGTTGGAGTTTTTTTGTGCCAGTATATTTAGGACTTGATCACTGGAGCATTTTTACAAGGTAGCCCATGGAGATGTCTAAATCAGGGAGAAGTGCAAATGTAATAATAAACCACAAAAGTTTGTTGCATTTCACTGGAGCATGGTGAGAATTTCATAAGCATGCTGGGTGCTCTCAGAGCAAGGCGTCTAAGAGGGATAGCACACCTCTTCTCCTCTGTCCAAGGACTGTCCAAGGACTGTCCCCAGTGTAGATACACGTGGAGTAGTTTTTGCCAAATCCTTAAATTTCCAGTTGTGCACACACCACAGGACAGAACTCAGCACCCTCTATAAACCTGCTCAAAAGGTGCACAGCCAGACCTGTTTCCATGGTTATACTGTTGTTCCATGTCACAGACAGGGGGTTCAAATTTCCATCAGTAAGTGCAAACTTCAGTTTTTCCATGACCTGTGGTGTAAAAAAACCCTGAAGTCATGGATCCCAGGCCACAGTCTACCAACCACCTGTTGTTTACAAATACCCATAAAAGAATGTAGACAAAAAACCCTACAGTCTATCGAGCCTGTATTCAAATGAGACATAAATTGCTCTCCTCAAATACCAGAGGAAATATATCTAGCTGTGCTTCTCCTGCTTGCAAGAAAATAACTGTGTAACTCTTTGTTTAATCCTGGGAAAGTGACTTAATCCTACTGTGCATCTACTTTCCAGTCTGCTAAATGCTTTGAAATGACAAGGATTATCTATCTCAGAAAAAAATACTAGCATTCATTAATGTTACAAAACAGTTTGAGGTTATTAAATAAAAAATGATAATATTTTGCTATTTTTCTGTCTTAGATTGTATTAAAATGATAATAATTTATAATTAAAATGTAAAAAAATATGGACAAAACTTAAATGGATGAAAAATATAAACCTGGAATATAAATAAACAGCTATAAAAATGTCATTTAGAAGAACTGATTGAGTCATGAAAAGGCAAAATATGCTTGTAAAAATATTTTTAAAACAGCAGGAACCTCATTTGGCTGCATTTCCATAGTAATACCTGTTGGTGGTTTGCTAGGAAAAAGACATTTTCCTTAAAAAAAAAAAATCCCTGTTAAAAATGAAAAGCCCTCAAATGTGCATTTGAGAGGAAAACAAAAGTGCAACATCTGTATAATGTGGAACTGCATCTAAAATTAGATAAGAAAAACAATCTCTTGCCAAAGTATTAACAAAGAAACATGCTGTTAAAGAAGGTTTATGATACAACCTGAATGCTTTTTAAAATATGTTTCAAGGTTTTCAGGTGGTAGAGGACTTTGTAAAGCTTTTACTCACTTGGCCTGAGCACAAAGTTGATTCTAATTTTTGTTCTGGAATTTAGAAATGTCAGTTCATGATATTTGAATAAAAAAGGTAGGGATGGAAAATTTATCAGAAATTTACGGTAAATACTTAAACTTTTTTTTAAAAAACAAATTTTGAACAACAAATACTTTAAAATTAGTAATTATAGTTGTGTGATTGACAAGAATAAAATTCTCTGTTGTTTCTAAAACTTATCGCTATAATCTTATAGGTTTTTTAAAAATTTCTACCAATACAGACATAGAAATACAAAGAAAAAAATTATTTGAGAGATCAGTAGTTGCTAATATTCAATAAAACTTCTCACAGACACTTTTTCAGTATTAATACAGGAAGAATATTTTCATCCTGAAATATACTATCCGTCTGTATATGTATTTCAGATTGCACAAAATATTTGTGATTATGATAATGAGCAAAACAATACTACAGTTGAGATCTGGTTTCTCACTATTTGTGGAAAAGAGACTGTATGTGGGAGATGGATAATTTAAACTCTATATTTAAGTGGCATCATATTTGTAGAGTTCATCTATAAATCTCTGGTTTTTTACAGCAAATAAACAGATCCTCTCTCCCCTTCTGTCTATGAAAATGCTTTAAAAGTTCTGAAAACTAATTATCAACCATCTCGTATTAACACAGGAAAAAAGAGAGATGTCAATCATTTACCTGGAATTTTCACTGAAAATATTAAATACTCACTGATTTGAAAATTAAAGAAAATCTAGTTTTTCTTGGTACCTGAGAAGGAAAACCAACAGCAACTATATCTCAAATTATCATTGCGAATAACTGATTTTTACATGAGTACCTCCACATTTACAGATTTAAATTTACAGCTGTAGGCAGTTTCAGTCAATGTAAAATCTGATGAGAATGCTCAGGTAGGGTCACCTTTAAACCAGCTTGTATGAATAACCAACCACTGAAGGGTGTAGTGTTTGTTCAACTAAAATCTTTCTAAATCTATTGCAAATTAAATCACTAGTCAGGAAATTTTAAAAATTACCATTTTTTACAAAGGATGAACATTAATAAATCTTTCAGTGAATATTGATCTTAAGAAAACCAAGCATGAATATCTTTAAATACTGCATTACCTCTGGCATCTACTTCAGGCTTCTACTGTGAGAGCTGGATATATGATTTACATATCCACAAAGAAATGGTGATTTCTATGATTGAAACTGACTATTCAGAGGTGCCTCATTTACTAAGAGATCTGTATTTACTAAATCACAGAGGCTGAGAAAGTCATAGTGGAGATATGAAAAAGCTCTCACATTTAATGATGAATGGTTTGGATAAGATTGCTGATCACTATTCAGAATAAAGGCGGCTTTACTGCAGTGATGGGAACTTTAAAGTTCTTTAGCAGGAAAACACTTTTTGGGAAATAACAGTCCTATCAGCAGATTTTATTCATGCTTGCAAAGTAAGACACAAATAAATAATTTGTATTCATATCAAACATCTATCTAAAGAATTACTGAGTTAAATAATTATCTCTATAAATAATTACTAGCTTTTTCTGGCCCTTAACATACTTTGTACCAACATAGCTATAGTTATACATCTGTATCAATATGTTCTATGATATTCCTCAGATACTCATATTGGCTATTGTTTCATGTGCTAGCATTGGACACAAGTTCCCTCATCCCTTTCAACTAATAGATTTTTGAGATTAAGAAAGTTTGAACACTTAGTTCTCATTTTATTGATCCTGAGTTTGTGGCCGTCATATATATTTCCTGAAAAGCAATACTCATACTTTTGCAATGTAATACAGATTATTGTTAGTTTACTAGAAACAGATAAAGACTGTACACAAAAGTACAGCTGTAGAAATTGCACAGAGTAGTCTGAGAAGATGTTTTAGCATATTTTCTCTTTACTGGCCATTGCTACTGCCTTTGTTATGCAGCAGGATAGAGGGAAAGATGCAGAAAACTTACACAATCTTACAAGTCAGTTTACATACTGTGACCATTATTTTTTCATTATTTTTGAATGTCTACTCGCTTATGTAAAATAAAAGTCTAGCTGCAATGAATTTCAGTAAACACCGTCTTCTTATTTTGTCATCTTTTTTCATTCAAGTACAAAAATGTGAAAATGGGCTAGCTTCTCCCACCACACTGGTCAGCTCAAGATCTTGCCAGAGACAAAATTAAATGCAGTTTACTTCTCTGCAGGAGACTGATTGACCTATTGTGACATTTTTTTATCGCACATCTACATTGTGAAATGTACTAATCCAAGTTCAAGATTCTTTATCACCTTCACAGCCCTCTATCTGACAGGAAGATATATCGAGGCAAGCACTGGGTAGCTAAGGTAAAATATGAAGATATTGATTTTTCAGGTTGTAGCTGATTAAGTAACCTGTAAAACTCAAAAGTCATCAGGAACAAAAAAGGTTCAGGTCAAGTGCCCTAATGTCTTCAATCTGAGTTGTTATTTTTGGATGATAAAGAGGAAAACATTTTTATTTCTTCAAAGGCTGTGTATTTATTGCCTTTCTTTAAAAGCTGAAGTAGTAGCATTTTATAATATATCTTTTTCTGGATTGTAGCAAACACATACAAAAAGACCCACTAAATCTAAAACTAAAGTCAACTGGTTCTATATAAGGGGAGGGAGGTTCCTGTCACCTTTTTGTTTTTGGGAAAAATTGTACCCACATGTTCAACACAAAATCCAATTTCTTATTAAAAATTGGTCCCTGAGAAAAATCCTTATGTCTGGTTTTCTGATAATCCTTAGGTTTAATCACTCCTCCCTTATTTTTTTCCAAAGCAGAGGGAAAACTGAATTCTCACCAAACACAAGGACAATGATAATTTGACACTATTCTTGCACTTTCATATTAAAAATGTTTCCTGTTGGCTTGCACTAGCAAGGAAATGAGGACCAGGATGATATTGTTGTGACATGAGGCTTTTAAAGGCCAACCTATAGCAGAGAAGACTCAGAACTATCCAGAAAATTCCTACCATCACAATGAAGGAAAAATGTTTTTCTCAAGTCTTATGATGATCTTCAAAAACAAGTCTTTGATTAACCCTCCAAAACTGACATGTCCCTGCTTGATATTTTTGACAGTAATATTATAAATGCAATTTTGATGCATACAATGCCTGGTAATATTCTGATACCCTCATTGCTTCTTCTAGTTATGGCATTCCAAAATAATTTCCAAGGAAAACAAAGGATGTTTCTTTTATAAAAACTTAGGTTGTTTTCAAGATTTTGTTAGAACTTTGTTGCAATTTTCAAGTCTGGGAATGATTAACACATTATAAAGCTCTCTGAAGTCAGCAGATCAGTCTTTCAGAGAGATATTTTATATTATATGACTGTAGGAAGTAATTCAGAAGAAGAAACATTTCAAACATCATAGGCTCAAACATCCATCCTCATCTAGATATTGTAACTGATCTTCTCTAAGAAGATTATTGGCACCAGTACGGGGCTGGCAGCTGAAATGAACTGACCATTCCAAGGAAGGAGGTATCAGACTGCAAATCTGCAAAGTCAAGCTGCAAATCTGCATGTCATCTTCCTCAGCAAGCAGCATTCTGGTAAGCACAACAGCAGGTTGAATATGTGAAAAATGTCTTCAGTTCTAGATCTTCTTTAAAATGCCAAATCAATCTTCATTAGAATATACAGCCTATATTGCTTTTCTATATTTCTCCCTCCAGCTCTGCTCATCAGAGATTCTTCCTCTTTTGCTGGAATCTCTGTAGCGTCCTCCATTCTGCGAGCCTTTCTGCAGAAAATTTTGAGAAAAAAATATGACAATGTTGGAGAAAAAAAATTATCCTCACAATAAAAGTAAGGCATTATTTGGGATTCTTTTATCATTTTATCAGGAAAATGTGAACCCCCTTAAAGGGGTAAAATGCAACTTCTTAGTATGATATTTGTACAAGTCTTTGGATGGCTTCTCTTTCCTGTCCAAGGCAATATTTCTGATAGACCCATATTACATCACAGAATGAAGAGAAGAAGACAATATTTCAGACAATACATTCAGACAATCTGTTTGATATATTTTGGAATTTCTTTTTATGTTTTACTTTGCAATTACCTAGTACCATGCAGGTTTTCTCTTTTTTTACTGTTGACTGGCTGCATTGGGTTTGTGTGCGTGAACTATGTGTGTATCCTACTGTGAACTGTAAAAAAGAACCCTCCAGACAATTGCACATATTTAAAAACAAACAAAACATGCATTAAGCAAAACATAAAAAGTGCTGTGGCAATCCAGCAGTGTCTAGGGAATAGGAAAATATAGGCATCCAGTCTTGAATGTGAGAATTAGAGCTGCTCTGTATTTTTCGGATCTAGCTGAATGTGCAGAAGTACAACAGTGAGCTGGAGTTTAATAAAAAGGAAGAGTGCAAACTAGATGATGAGGAATAAGTCAGCTGTTCTTAGGTCAACACACAAGAGATGGAAATCTTCCAGTCAGGAAATTTTCTGACAAGAAATTGTTAAGTACAGGATTGCCATCTGAGCCATATGAGCTTTATGATAGGGTCATATTTAAAGAAAAGCCAAGAATATCTCTATGAAGAATCCATGAAGATATTTAGTAAGAGCCTGAATGAGAGATGTGGGACTCCAGGCGGCTTTTCAAAATCCAGTTTATTGTATCCAACATATTACATACAATAGTCCAGGGTCATGGGTGACAGAGCCTGTGCCTGCAGCTATCAGCTCCAGCTGCAGACAAGCCTGAAGACCCTTTAGTTTTGTTACAGGGCATGATAAACTTTTCTTTGCTGAGCATCTTAATACATAAAAACCAATCGATACCTTTGCTTTTAGCTATAGCCTATGGTAACTACTATCATTACCATATTCATGTTACTGTTCTCCAATTACTAAAAGTTAGTCCATTACAGTTAAAGCTAGAAGTTGTTTTTCAGTTTTCTTGCAGTGGAAAATTCTTTTTTTCTACTTGCAACATCTTGTTTGCCTGTGGAATCTTTTTGCTTGGTAAAAGCATCTTCTTTTTTGAGATGGGTTTATACTTTTCTCTAAGCCATAAAACCCCCTTCTAACTAACATACCCTTTGCCTTCTTAGTTATCCAGTAAGACTGGCTCAACAATTCTTTTCCTCTATATCAAAATTTGCTTTCATTTATATTCCTTCTTGAGATTCTACATTCAAAAATCTTTCTGTCAAGCATACATATCTGTTAAACTTGCTTGTCAAAATTTCATCCTTCCCAACAATATTTTGTCAATTAAAATGAGAGACACCTCATTTTGGATGCTTAAGCTGGAAGAGCATAGCTTATAAGCAAAGTCTGCAAAATGCTCCTTTTCTCTTCCTTTTCTCTCATGTGGAGTCAGTTCTGCAATTAAGTAGCATAAATAAAGTATATTTCCCCTAGACTGCTGCACAAAAATCAGTCAATATGAAAATCAAAGAACCATTTGGTATTAATGGAAGGGGACTTCAGCTGATGTTGTTCTTGCTTGTATTTTTATTAGCTGCTCAGAATAAGGAGAGAAGATTCAGGCTGTTGCCTGAATTCTGTTTACCTCACTACGGACTTAATAATTTATATACCAATCTTGGACTAATTTTTTTGGGGCCTTAAAGGACATTAGGATACATAAAAATAATTTTCATTGAAATTTTTTCAGCTCATAACAATGGCAAGCCATTCATTTATTTAACTGGCTTTCATACATGTGTGATTTCTCTGAAAAAGCTTTTGTCTCTTGTGAGTTGAGGCAAGGAAGTACTTCGAAAAACACTATCTGAGAGAAAGAGTTGGTTAAAAAGCACCAAACATATCAAATATTCACTAATAATAAAAGAATCTCAACACATTCTGTGGAGATAAGGAGTTCTCTACAATGCCCTAAGAAAAGTTTACTTATTCAAGATACAAAACTTCATTCAAAATAAACTTTACCATAGGTTACCAAAAACTGCTGTCAATTTCAATGTGCCAAATGTTAATGCTTGTTTTGGAACCATATATCTGGAGTAAAACTGGTGATTTGAGTGAATGTTTTGAAATCATACCAACCTGCTCTTTCCCACACTCCTATGCTAAATCTTAATACTTTCTAGTAAATATTGACAAGTCAGTGTTTCCTTGTTGCTGACATGATAGGTTATGAAATGCATAAACTAAAACCCAATTAAAACACCCCAATAAAAAAAGTATTATTTTTAAAATAAAATTTCAGTTATTTTAATTCTTACAGTAGAATTCTTTTTGTACTTCAGAGATTTTAGTTTAAAATCTAAGCAGTTGCATTAAATTCTGGTTTTATGAAGGAACATTAATTTGAAGTGCATTTCTCCTTGTATGTTCCTGATACCAAGAGCTCAATTGCTTGAAAAGATTCTTCATCACATATTTCTTAGTTCAAATAAAACTTATTTATTGTGTGTTTTGTAGGTCCCTTAAAATATTGAGCAGAAATATCAGCAGATCTTGATTGATTCTTTTCCCCCTACACTGTTAGACACCTGAAATATCACCCCACAAGTTTAATGTGAATAAATGGCTATGGATGGACGTTATGAGAGTGTAAGGAAAGACAGATGCACTGATTAAGAAATTAGGTATTCATTGTGACATTGCCAGAAACCTTATGTCTTGCCTACCTGAACTTGTAGCATTCATCAGGACTATCTCATTGATATGTCAGTTGGATGTTTCATGTTTAAATGCACCATGCTACAAGCAGTCCTGTAAATCTTGAGCACTCAGCTATAGCTGAAGGAAAACTCCCATATCCTGTGCAAAATGACACCAAAGTTGTCACTGTCTAGGTTAACAATGACAGTGGATATTTAGGTACATGAATTTTTCTGGCTTACCATCTGTCATCATGTTCTGTGCTTTCACTGGCACATAAAAGCTGATTAGTTCACATCAGCAAGCACTGCTTTGAAGAACAAATTAAAACATACCAAAAGTTATGCAGTATTTTAATTGCCTCCCTGGAATGCATCCAAATTAAAATATGTTCGCATGGATAAAAATGATAAAACAAATCTCCAACGCACAACAGAACAAACCCATGCTATTTGGTTCAGGTCAGAGAATCTTGTCCAATTGGGATACAAAACAACTAAAACCCTGCACTGGATTTTGGGCCCCCAGCTATAGGAAGGACATTGAGACACTTGAAGCAAGTCCAAAGAAGGGCAATGGAGTTGGTGAAAAGTCTGCAGCACAAGTCCCATGACAAGCACCTGTGGTAACTGTTGTTCACAACCTGGAGAAAAAAGGATCAGGAATGATCTCATCACTCTCCACAACGACCTAAAAGGGGGCTGTTGCTAGGTGGGGATCTACTTCTTTTCCCAGGTAACTAAGGACAAAACAAGAGGAAAAGGCCTCAAGTTGTGCCAGAGAAGGTATTCACCAAATACACATATTAAAGCCCTATGTGTAGTTCAGCTACTTACAGGAGCACAAATATTCCTATGTTTTTGAGAAGGTTACAGCTAATTTTTTAAAAGTGTAATATCTTCTACTGGCCAAGTAGACTCAAAGAACCTAAACCAGACTGTAAAAAAAAAAAAAAAAAAAAAAAAGAAAAACAAAAAGCAAGGCAACTAAGGAATTTGTGCTACCTAAATGTTACACTTCTAAAGTAAGTAGTTAAACAGTGTATTACATACATTATTTTTGCATATACTTTTAAATGCAAAGAACATAAGATTTTGATGAAGACAGGCATAATATGATACACATCTAGTTCATCCCCTTTTCTGTCATCCCTTTGTTTTCATCTAGCATGTATCACCAGTATTACTCTTTTTTTATTTTCTATTTTATCCCAGCAGCATGAAATAACCACAATAATTGCATTTAAGCCAGCATTTTAGAAAGTAAGTGTCTGAAAATGCTTTTTAGTTTTTTCTTATTACGCAAGTTCATTAAATGCAAAATTACTATATCTTAATCTCCTTTTTTTAAAATCTGTCAAAAATTAAAAAACCAAACCACAATAAAACTACGAAATTATTTTCACTAGAAATTGATTTAGAAATAATTTAAGTTCTAGTAGGAAGACAGAAATTTTACAAAGAGTGGAACCTATCTGGAAAAAAAAGATTATATATTTATAATATTTATGAGTGTGTGTGTGTGTGTGTATTTCTTCCCCTTCCCTAAGGCATTAGATGTTTGCCATGAAAACACATCCAGATTGTCTCTATATATTTATACAAGTGCTGTCACCTCTGTGGTTTGCCTAAGTATGCCTTTATTGGTTCTATGATGCTCTTGCAATCCTGGCTTAGAATTAATACTTCTATTTCTCATAACTACCAAGATAAAATCTTTTAAGAAAAGGGCTCTCAGCTGCTGTTAGCTGTCAGTGCAGAAGGCAGTACCACACCTGGTCTACAACTGGAACACAATGATGAAGCATACATTCCTGCAAATATTTGGTATTTTATACTGGATGCCTACAAAATACTTAATATCAAGATGGCTTTTCCTAATTTTCCAGTACTTTGAGGTATACATTTTGAGTATATTCTAGGTCTTCCTTTTGAACAATGTTGTGACAACAATCTGTGCCAACAGAACCTGGGTAAAATATGTTATCCATGCAATTCAGGTTTCAGTATTCCTACTTTTTTGAAACAGATTCAGTGATGTGGAATTTGCTCAGCTTTAGTATGTATAGAAATTCTTCCTTTTTTCACTTTTCTTCATTATTTCTTTCTCTCTGTATGTGGAGTGGTTTAAATATTCATCTAAGGTCCAGAGATTAACTTATTTCATTCCATTCAACCTTCACATTCGAGTCTCAGTGGTAGAATATATGCAAGATGCAAATGTTTTAAGGGCTTCCAGAACATATTAGAAACAGATTTTTGATTAGGCTGCAGTGGTCATGATATGGATGAGTACAAGTGAAGCGTGATATAAACAAAACCATAATGGTAATGTTTATTATGCCAAAACCTTGTCTACTGTTTGACCCCTCCTGGCTTTTTTGATTTTACGACATTCCACTGGTTCATATCCACCTCTTGAAATGTCAACAATGCATTTTAAATTTTAGAAATGCAATTAACTCTCCACTGAAAGTATGGAATATGACTCTCCTATTTGATCTGTTGCAGTTTGCCACTAGCTCATTGTAGATTAGTTCTCATTACTAGCTGGGCTGTGAAAGATACTCGTTAAGCACCATATGCTCAAAAAGGCATAAGTCTTAGGATTAAATTCTGCTGCCTCCTCTTGGCCAACAGTTCATTATAACAGACCTTGCTTGCATGCATCACCAAGTGCTCTTGCCAGAAAAAGGTGCAGTAGCATTTTGTGGTTTATCTGCCAAAAATACAAAATAAGTAATTACATTTCAATTTGTTAGCTCCAAATTCTTTGAATTGATGAAATGATAATGAAAAAACACCCTAATAGTTTTGCAGGGATCAATGGCAATAAGGCCTTCAGGCTGCATAGAAACAGAAAAGAAACTCCCAGAATAAGTGAAAAGAATCTTGAAGTCATATATTTTCTGGCCCTTTAACACTAACCAAATCCATTTGATATATCAGTGTTTTCAAAATGAAATTCAGCATGATCCTCAACCAGCCGTGGTTCATATACACATATTTGGGCATATTTTTCAACAGTGAATTACACAGTAAGTACATTTAAAAATCCTTTTTTAAGGATAAGGACAGCTTTCTTATATAATTTGACAGCTGGACATTTATTTGGCACATTTCAGTGAAGCTGAAGGAGATAAATGAAGTCGTGGTAGTAATAACCATGCTCTGTCCAGGCACTAAAACCTGCTTCTCAGCAGGACAAAACAGCCTGGGGACAGTTATTCTAACACGGCCATGCTGTTTCAAGAACCTGAGCTAGCTTATTAAAGGGTAGTAATGGTACAGCTCCATGGCACAGCAACATCACTGGTGGACTCAGTTTTCATCTGCAGACTACTCAGTCCAAAGAAGGATAGAACTAACTTTAACTGAGAGTTTCTTACACAGACACTATTATTGTGCTATGTTTTCAAGCTTAGCCATCAAAATAATTATTCCCTTCAGCACTAAGAACCTTATTAGACCTGTCATTTTAAATCATCCTTTCACCCCTGTGCTACTACAACTTCTTATCAGAACATTCTCAAAACACCTTTATGTGGGTGGGTGTGTGCTTCATAATGAAAGCACCTTTATAAATACTTTCAGAGTGTTTTGACAACTTACAATTATATTAATGTCAATTCAGACAAACTATACCTACTTGTTCCCTACAAAAAAGAAAAAAAAAAGCCTACCTAGAAACAGCAGAAAGACACCTAACTAACATCCTCTTCTGTTAATGTGTAGGTCTGAGCTGCAATAAAAGCTGTGTTCTCCCCTCAACACCACTGCAAAACTCAAAGCACAGCACCCTCTGACACCTTGGCAAGAAGTAAGAGCCATCTGACTTCAGGAAGTGGCAAAGCCCCACTGTACCAATGAGGAAGATAAGAGCTAGTTCCAGGAATCCTGAAAAAGTTCCCTAAGAAAGCCTTCTATCATGGTTAATGCTGGGATTGTTTCTACAGTTTTCATTTTAATTTCTTTACCACAAATATGGATAGAATCCAACATTTTGACATGTAACAGGAATGCATTTTAAATGCAGCAAACTCCTGTGTATAAGTATTTGCATGACTCCTCTTACAATAGCCTAATGCAATTAAGGATAGACTTTAAATAACAAGAGAAACATAAAGACATGTCAGCCAAGTAAGGCTGGCATTTGGGGAATAATATAACAATAAGCTCATCTGAAGTTCTCAAAGACAGAGAGGAGTATTTTGAAGTTATACATAAAAATTGCAAAGCAACAATAGTTTTATATTGTTTAAAAAAAAAAGCAAAACCCACTGGTCTTAAAATGTACCATTTTCAAGATTAATACAAACAAAGAAAAGACAAAACACACACCAAAAAAAAGCCAACAAAAACCAACCAAACAAACAAAGGAAAAGAAAAACAGAAAAAGAATAAAAGAAACAAGATAACACTGACCTTCATTCATCCCACTAGTATTCAAGTGCATCAGAAAAACTTTTACATTTCTTGGATGTCCTTTGTTTCATTTCAAAGTCATTACCTCCAACAGTTTTATTAAACAGTATTCTGGTTGGTGAAAATAAATAAATAAACATGCCGGCGAAAGTGCTACTTACAAGTATTTCTACAAAAGTGAGTGAAATGCAAAGTGGAAGTCAGATTCTTCAACGCAAATACCTGGGGACAGAAAGAATTTTCTCACTTCAGATATAAAAAAGGTGGTAAACTAAGAGAAAATCAGTGGTGCCCAGCAACAAGACAAGAGGCAATAGGCAGAAACTGATGCACAGAAAGTTCCACCTGAATGTGAAGAAGAATATTTTACTTCTTTACTGTGCAGGTTACTGAGCATTGGCACAATATGCTCAGAGAGGTTGTGGAATCTCCCTTACTGGAGATCTTCAAGAACTGTCTGGATGTGATTCTGTGGAATGTGCTGTAGGATGAGCCTGCTCTAGCAGGGAGATGGATCATTCCCAATCTTACCCATTCTATCTTCAGTGAAAAAATAAAAACAAATTTCAATATGTTGCCCAAGACAAAAGAGACTAATTTAGAAAAGAGAGTGTATTGCACAGGAAAAATTACATGGTGATTCATAATTACATGAAGGACACTCACATAATTAATGCAAAGACAGTCTGCAAACACCCTTAATCCTCTAGTATGTATTAAGCCTGAAGAAAAGGAATTACTGTTACAGAAAATGGGTAAGCTTTAATCAATATCTATACTGTCCTTGTCATTTTTTCTGAGATTCTTGATTATTACCAGTTCACATGGTATTGCTGAGGATGTGCAGAAGTTTTATGCTATAGGATAGTAAGTCTTTTAATGAATTTAATTTAATCTTATTTCATTTGTGC
This sequence comes from Setophaga petechia, assembly GCA_024362935.1. NCBI lineage: Eukaryota > Metazoa > Chordata > Aves > Passeriformes > Parulidae > Setophaga > Setophaga petechia. Next base: position 23,788,040 of record JANCRA010000008.1, read on the forward strand.
AAATCATCCTGCAACATATATTTAATTCTTTGCAAATTCTTTGAGTATAACTTTTTAAACACATTATGCAAATAAGATTTCAATCTGGCAAACATTACAAACCAAACATTTCAATATTGCCTGTGATAATATGCCTGGATGAATAAAGGCAGGTCTATACATATATCTATTTATTATACTTAGGCTAGTTCACATTTTTACCTTGACCTCATGGTCATGTCTCTGCTAAAATGAAATATATTTTTCCTCTCATTTTAAAGAAACTGAAGAGAAGAGAAACAGCTGCTGTGGAGATATGGCATGATAGATGGCTATACTGGAGATTATATGAACCTAGGTCACCACCTAACCAAATGAGAGTACTATTTCTGCTACTTGATCAAATGACTGAAATCTGAGATAACCTGGAGAAACACTTATATCATAGAGTAAAAATGACTCCTCTCTTCTGGAGTTAGCTTAAACTTCATTTACAAAAACATTTTGAATGAAAACTCATCTTCTTCCATTAAAGGCAGTAGCACTTCTGTCAGAAACAGTCTAAAAAAATAAACAATATGAAAGTGATTTAATGTAAAAAAGCATTTTCAATTTTTTCAGCAGCTTTATAGAAACTGCTGTAGGTTTCTTTTTAAACAGGGTATTAACATCTCAGAACAAACTCACTATTAATCACAAATGATATGAATTGGGTTGAAAATGAAAACAGAGAGATGAAAAGAAAAAGTTATTCCATTACTCATTTCACAATATGAGGAATTATGTCTCAAATTTAATTGCAAAGTCTTGATAATTTATCCATGGAGGTCAATATTGCAATGTCACAATTTTCCAATAGTTATGTCTAAACAGGAAACAAAATTTTCATCTATCATTAGCATAGGAAATATTTATGGAAACATCATAAGTAGGTCATTACTTTATCATAATAGTTGCCACTGCATAATTTGGTGTGTGTGATTTTGTTTAAATAAGAAGTGATGTTATTTCTTCATATTTTAAATGTAAATAAATATGTTATGCATGTCATAGTTTACATGTAAAAGCTGTTGGTCACTAAACATCCTCAGTAACTGAAAATTGTGGTGGGAAGGAACAATAGACAGGACACTTTCTGGTGTATCCTGATCTCAAAGATTCCACATAAGCTCTTGTGTCTCTGCCAACAGTCTCAAAAAATAGCAATGGGCTCATTTGGCAAGTGATGTTAATTGTATTCTCTTTGAGTTCAGGAACTTAGAGAGCGTTTCTATGTTTTAAATTAAGCCTCCTCACCAGGGACCAACATCAGAAATGGACTGAAGGCATTGGAATTATATAAATGGATACCTTATTCTGACTTATTAATATGCATATTGCACTAATCTAAACTCCCCTTATATTCTCTTTAGATTTCCCCAGGCAATTCTGTATTTTTTCCTCTCATTTCTATAAATTTATCAATATATTACATCCCACTCTTTAACTTTGTCCAGTGTATTCCCATGAAAAAGAGTGAGAATGTGTTTAATTTCTAGGCTGAAAAGTAGATGAGCAGGAAAAGGGACCCAAAGGAACAAAAAAGCAATAGGTAAATGATATAAGTACATTATGCATCATCTAATTGAATTTGTACTAGTTTCTGAGTGTACTGGAAAACTTACATATGTATTCTTTTAAGTCTAAGTAAATGGAATAGATGAAATTATGCTAAAGACCTCTAAATGAATAGAAATCTAGAAACTGAATTTTGTAAGTCATATAAATACATTAAAGCTGTTGAAAAATTTCAAACCCATTACATTTCAGAAAATAACCTTGTAACTGATCACCTAAGAATACCTTAACATAACCTCTTGACTTACTCTGGCTACTTTCTAAAGAACATGTTGATTGTCTACGTAATAAATTAGACTTTCAAGAATGTGACATTTTATCTGGTTGCCCTTGAGGAGGAAATTACAGACTGTCTACAGTGAAGGGCTGAACATAACTGCAAAATATTTATAACTTAATGTGAAATTAATCTGGTAGTTTTTTGACACCAATATAATAGTTGCTAAATTTGTGCATGGGTAGCAGGCAGATAGGTGGATTCAGAGAAATTAAAACTATTGAGAGTGATTAAACATGTGACCATATGGAGACATGTACATGAAGGCTGAGAAAGCATTTAGAATTTTTTTCCTATATCCTTGCCCTCTTCTCTTTACTTTTTTTTAGTCATCTATGTATGGCCACTGTCAGAGATAAAATACCAAAGAAAAGGAATGAGGTTTTAGTCTCACTCACCAGAGCTTCTCTTACAGTTTTTTCAACTTTGCACCATTCAAGTTCATGGATATCATCATATCCATGTTTCCTTCAACAGAATAGAAAAGAGGGAAGAAAGAGACAAAGAAAATTCTGAAAATTGAAAAAGGCCTTATTAAAAGGAATGCTAAATTCCATGGATGCCAGCTAGTATTAAAACTATTATTCTTTTTAACTGTGAGCTGACCTTAATGAAAGTGAAAACCAACCAGAATTGTAGTCATAGAATGGTTTGGGTTGGAAGGGATCTAAAAGATCATCCATTTCCAAATGGATGCCACAGGAAGGAATGCCTTTCAAACCCAGCCACAGGAAGGAATGCCTTCCACTAAAATATGTGGCTTAAAGCCCCATCCTACCTGGTCTTAAATACTTCCAGATACAGGACATCCCTAATTTCTCTGGGCAACCCTGTTCCAGTGCCTCACCCTCAGAGTAAAGAATTTCTTCCTAATATCCAATCTTCACCCACTCGCAGTTTAAAGCCATTCCCCCTTTCCCTATCACTATGTTCCTTGCTAATTTTCCCTCTCCAGCTGTTGTGTAAGGTCCCTTGAGGTACTGGAAGGCTGCTGTAAGTTCTTCCCAGAGCTTTCTCTTCCCCAGGCTGAACAGTCCCAACTTTCTCAGCCTTTCTTCACAGGAGAGGTTCTTCAGCCCCCTGATCACCTTTATGGCCCTACTCTGCGCCTGCTTCAACATGTCCATGTCCTTCTTGTGCTGGGAACCCCTGAGCTGGATGCAGTACTCCATGTGAAAAAATAGGTATCATCTTATATTTTTTTAAACTCATTCAAATATAGAGCATTCAGTTGTTGACTATAACCCTAGCTCTAAACCCACATGTGGTACACGTATTTGGACAGAGATAGATCATATACATGTGTGTTAGCACGTGTGCTAACATATATCAGCAAGAGTGTGCAAATGTAGCACGTTGTAGTCAATTGCTAGAATAAAAGCAGGAAATATTTTTGACATCTGGCTTTGAAATTTCATGTTTATGAAAAATAAACTGCATATTGTATTATCATTAAGAAGAAAATGCTTTGACAAAGGTTTCAATAAATCCCATTTGATCAGAATAGTAGACTTCTAATGAACTGTTAGGAAGGGAGTAACTGTCCTGATGAAACAGGATGTCCAGTTTTTTTTTTCTTTTCTGTTTTTAAAGATACTTCTGAAATTATACCCCCAAATGTCTCATTGCCAAGACAAGAGACACACAGTCTATTTGGCTGTGAATTACTTATTTGAAATGGCTTAGTTATTGTATAGATCTCTAATGAAAACCAACATTCTGTTTTTTTCTGGAAACATCTGTTTTCTGGATGAGAAAAAACCTGAAAACTTTTTATATATCTTTTAAAGAAAGGATTCTGTCCTGATACACTACCATTCAATGCCCTGTAACCAAAAGAGGCTGTTGAACTTGTACATTAATGGATTTATAGACCTTATCAGGATCATAAAGATGAAGAGAAATCCCTTGATTGCTTTACGTATATTTCACATTGCCCTCCATGAACAAAGTTATTGTGAGATAGGTTAAATACTCTTGCCCATATTTGTGGTTTTGATCTTTTTATAGGGTATTGATATCTCCCAAAAGTTTCAAAAGCATTTAGAAATCACAATGAACTTCCTAAATAATTTAAGTTCAATCTTAAAATTTATCAATATTGAAGAACAAGACCTAAAAAAAAAAAATTATTGAAAAGGGAACTAGCAAATCTCTATTCAAGATAAATAATGGAAGGAGTTTAAAATCACAGGATCACAGATTGTTTCATAAGGGATAAGCAGAAAAGAATATATGTTTTCTATGACAAAAAATAGAAAAGGTTGCTGTTATTTTGATGAATAAAACATTAGTTTTATTCAGTGCTTTACAACAAGAAGCAGAGTTACAGTATTATTCTCCAAATTAAATTTGCATTAAACTCTTGTTTTGAACATATAAAAGCCAAGAGTTCAGCAAGAAGTTGAATCTGTTACTCTCTCCTACCTTTCTCCATAGTCATCCAGTAGAGGAATTGCAGGTCCAGTGTCACCTTACATCATACATTGAACTTAGTTATTCCCATGGCCATTGCCATAATAGTCTTTCATGAAGAAGCCAGAGTGATAGACATGCACAAAAGGTGTTAGAGCTCACCCCTGGGCTGGAGTGCCCACTGAGGAGCTCTCCAGTGCCCACAGACAGCAGCCACAGGGCAATCAGCCTTCCAGCTTGCACCTCTTCATGAAGCGCCTGAAGACGAGTGTGGGGAATACAAGGTTGAAGACAACAGTGCCTCAGGATAGGAAAGGCTGCCTGTAACCTCAAAGAACCCCACAAAACTACTAGTTTTTGTTTTGCACAAAGACCAGTCTGAGAAGGTAAAAATGCTGGGAAAAACAGCAGTAATTAGTCATGTTACATGTGTTCTCAGGACACAAATGGAGCAGTCTTAGACTACTCTGTTGACACCTGATGGGGCATTTTATATATAGAAGCAAGAAAACCACATTCATCTAACTCAAAATTTGTCTAGGAAGAGTACAGGATACTTTTTTCCCCTCCCAAATGCCTTTATCTGTGCACTTAACTTTATGACATAACCCATGTGCACTCCCATTACTTGATAAATTGAGAGGTTTTTAGAGGTCCAAAGAGGACTGCTGTTGACTTTCAATGTAAATCGGGCACTTTTTATTATCTCCCACCAGATCTATAAATGTCCTTACTTGTTCTGTACTTTAAAAGAATATAGGGTTCCCCAGGCATTGGGTCATTAACTTAAGTGTTCTCTTTTCTTGCCCTAGATAAGGGGTCATGGTTAGTTAATGTGGATATTTTTAAGAAACATCATTAAACATTCATCATGACTTATTAAAAGGAGCCAGAAGCAAAATAATATTTCAGATTCAAAAAGTGTCCAACCTTTAACACGTGCAAGAATGGCTAAAGTAACCTTTTTTAAGTTTTTTTAAAATGGCTAAATTTAATTTTTGGAAGTCTATGATTCTGGTTTTCATTATTACCTACATTTGAAGACTCCTTCCTCCACAGCCTGGCAGGCACAAATTATTTGCAGTCTCAGGCCTTCCCCTCCCAAGTACGCAGAGGACAACAAAGTTCTGCAGTGATTTGGCCTTTTGCAGGCAAAATACTGAACTTTGAATTGATTTCATGGCAAAAGCAATTTACAGCTGAAAGATCTGATAGAATACTGTAGCGCTGATACTTCATGAGCATTAAAATTTCTACTTCCAATAAATTAAAAGCTGCAGCTGATTTGCATATGTCTTTTCTGCATAGTATTTCACAACCCACCTTTTTTTTTTCCTTTCTTCCCGTGGGCCAGCAGTCATAAGCTCAGCCAATTAGCAAGTATTGAGAACTGGATGATTCTCTGCTCTTAAAATTTAGCTGTTCTCCACAGCAAAGCAGAGAACAGGTGCCTTTACATTGTTAGATTACTGCATATGGTGCTCTGTCACTTTCCATGTTTCAATTCATGCTGCAGCTCTAGGAAAGAAATCATTTGGAACGAGCAATCCAACAGAATTCAAGAGTTTAGCAAGTGCTTCCTTCTAGTCAAAATTTATTATTGTAATTTCTCAATTAATAATGTCTCTACAATTTGTAAAGCTCAAGGTTCTGCATACAAATCTAACACTCAAGAGAATCTACACTGAAATATTGCTGAATCTTGTTTTAATATACTATTCAGGTGCAAGCCTGAATCTTATGTATTCTAATAAAAACAGGGTCTATATTTGCTTAAGAAAAAGAATCCTATGAACAATACAGCCATTTTCCATACCGTGCAAGAGAATATCAGAATAGGGAACCCACAGATATGAGCAACACAGTTCAATGTGCTCTCAGATGTCATATAAGATTATAATACTGACTGGATTAACAACAGTCTGGTTTGTTCTGCAACGAAGAAGCACCCTAGGAGGTGGTATAACTTGCCAGAAATTCTGTTGCATTATTCCCAAATGACATATAAACTGCTAAGCAGAGTCGTTTATTAAATATTTTAAAATGCTGTTGCCAATGTAAAGCTATAAACTGAAAACTGAATTGCAAATATTTAGTATACATGAGACTAGTGCAAAAGAGACATGGTCTTCTTTATTGAAAGAGCACATCTAAATAAAGAGCATTTGATTACTGAAATTATGGCTCTGGGGCTAGACTGGGCATTAGTACAACATTTAACCTGGAGCTCTACTCCTCTTTTGCCTACAATAAATGCAGTTGCTCTAAGAGATTTTTTTTCCATGTTTTTTCTCTTTGTTTTTTTTTTAATAATTAATCTTACCCAAATCCCCTTAGATATCAGGCTTTATTTTAGAGCTAGTCAAACTATATTACAGTGTAAATGTAACACTTATCTTCTGTTTGCATATGATTAATTAATAAATTCTGATTTCTGTGGCTCTTTTTGATAAGTAAACATCTTCCAAGTCGTTTATTAATATAAATACCATCTTATGATTGTCCATGAAATGTCAGCTTTGACAGTTCACTATTGACTGCTTTTGGTCATATGAATTTGTTTTTCTCCTATCTTGGAATTTTTAAATATTTTAAAGTAGGATGATGTGGACTGAAATTCAACCACAAACACTCAAGCACATCTTCTACTGAGCTTCTTATAGGTTAACGTTTGCTCTAGACTTCTTGACATTTTGGAATCCTTGAAATTTTGATAATTCTTGGACAATGTATAAAAAATACCCACAACACTTGCATTATTCTTTGAGAAAATGTTTATGAAGCTCTGATCTTAATTTTATTAGTCCTTTCCTACACAAAGTGTCCTCTTTTGGTGTCTGAATATTTCTACCAATATTATGCTGATAGAATATGTCTGAATATTTCTATCAATATTATGTTAATAATATTAGGCAAAGGATCTTCAAATTTTCCTGTCACAAACTTCTAGGTTATAAAGGAGGGAAGATTTGCCTGAGGGTAGGATATGACCTTAGGTTAAATAAGGCATTGGTGCAACTCACATAATTTCAGCCACTTTGATGAGGCACTCTGATCCCAACACTGCTGGTCTGGGCTCCATGCTCTGCTGGCAGGAGGCAAAATCAAATTTTGCTGACCCAAGCAGATGGACAATTTTGGGGTTCTTTCCACTCATTATCAATCAAAGTCACTATTTCTCCCACCAGCCCATCTCCGTCCCATCCCAAATATGTGATCTGCTCCCTTAAGGGTAAGAGCTTTTTTGTGGTTGTCTTATTAAGCAAGCCGTTTGTCCACCTGTCTGAGACACCCTGTGCAGGTGTTTCATCTTCCTCTCTCCATGTGCATTTCAACATATCAATTACTCATTAAAGACCACCACAACTGCTAGCTTCAAGTTTAGATCTATTGCCTGTAGAAATGAAAGCATAAGCAAAAGATAAGATGAATGATTGTGATTTATGCCAATCAGAATTTGGAAGAAGGTCAGAAAAATATATTATTGCACAGGCAAATTTATTTGAACAGTCTGCAAACAGACTGTTCAAATAAAATCTACTACCTCCAAAAAAAACCCCACAAAACTGCAAAATAACTAAACCAAAGCAAACACCAACAAAAAACCCCACGAGCAAAAAAATCAAAATATTTTGTTAGGATATTTAGCATGAGATGGTACTCAAGTTGGGAATTTTATCTCCTGGTCAGTCTGTCCAGGTGGTGATGGGAGTCCATTTTAAGGGTCCTCAGCCATACCAGAAGAGACTTCTCATACTGTTAGTACTACTACATTTTTATAAGCAAGCTGAACTGTGATCCTATATGACCACTCCAGGGAATGCATGATCCATTTCTATTAATTAACCTAAACTACAAACAAAATATTTTAATTTTCTGCGCACCAAAGATTGTTTTATGTGACCATGTCTGCAAGTACAAAAACAGTTTCTGCAAAGTATTGACAAGCAGTTTTGCTGTGCATTATCTAGGTAATTCTACAGCAAGATCTGCCTGGGGAAGTTTCTGCAACAGCCAGGTCATCCACTCAGGATGTTAATCAGCATGTTTAAGCGTATAAATTGTGCCTGTCAATTGGCTTGTGGACAGCAGGAACTACCTAGGGGAATGTACAGGACTGTTTCAAATTCCCACCTCAAGTGCCCCCTGTAACCATAGTTCCTCAGGAAGCCAGTCAGAAATTCAATCAGTGACCCTGTCTCAAGTCAGCCCATTGTTTAATTGGTGTGGAGACCAGCTGGCAAACGCCTGGCCCACCCAAGGAAGTGATGAGAATGCATACTGCACAGCCACCTGAGCACAGTCCTGACAGCCAGCTGCTGCTGTGTCTTCAACGTCCATTATGCTATCATTAAAACAAACTCCATGGGCTTTTCCACACTACATGTTTGGGGATTTGGGGCACAGGTTCAATTTCACTTCCTGAGTGTTGTGCTTTATTTAGAAAATGTACTCCTTGGAGAATAAATGTCTACACTTCGATGGGATGAACCAGTTTCTATGTGACCTTTGATTCAGCATCTTCAAGCTATGAACAGAAGATACTAGAAATGAAGCAATTTATTTTGTTCTGAAAATTTCCAGAAAGTATTGTGCCCCTTTTCCCATTTTCTCATTTGCTGTTGTTGAGAGAATGAGGGTAGAAGAATTCTGTATAAAACACAAGTGAGAAGTCAACTGTAGGCTACAATTTGCAAAAGAGCGAAGGAAGTGAATAATTCAAGATGGACCATGCTTATAAGACTTTGAACAGTTCTAGACACTGAGTCTTCCTGCTGAAGTGCTCTGGCTCTTTGGAAATTCAAGTTATCTATAGATGTGCTTGTGGAGAAAATGCAAATTTAAAAAAATGTCAATGAAAAAAAAGCATTAGGTACTTCTCTGAAGTTCTTATACACTAGGATTATTTTTTGCCATCCTTATTTCAGTTTGCTCTCATTTAGATGATTTCTCTTTTTCATAATCTCTATAAAACCTTTCTGACATACGAAAGCATTTCTAAGCTTATTTCTATCTACATCAAGCATTTTTTTGTTGTTGTTTTGCATGCTGACACATAGCTCCAGATAAATATCATTATTAAAATCAAAGTATCTTGTATACCAACTCCTGGTAGTTGATACAAAGATTATTTCAATTAATTATAAATAATATCAAATTGGAAATGGAATTTTGAAGTTTCCAACGGAAATTTTCTCATCCATATGAAAATCTGTTTTAACGTTTGGGACACTTCTAGTTAGTTTAGCTAATCTGAATACAGTGAAAGAGATAACTGTTGGGGGTTTTTTTGTTTCCAAGAAAAAGAGAAATTTCTTACAATGAGATGTCTTTATTGCACACTTGGATGACCATATCATAGACTTGTAAATCTGTATACTTGTAAAAATATGTCTCCATAATATGAAAAGCATGTCTTTAAATTTATATTTGAATTTCTTTGCAACAATACCATGTTCTATAAATAGTAATGCGCTCTGCAACAGGCTAAATAATGAGTCACAAAACACTATCTCCTCATGAGCAAGTTTTAGAAAAAACAAGTAGGGGATGCAACATGATCTGGAGTTTAGTGCTCTTCAAAAAAATCCTCCAGTTTTTTGAAGGGACACATCAATGATAGCATATTTCTGAGACAGAAGATGGGAAGTGAGACATACATTTGACTTGCTTGGTAACTTTTAAAAGAATAATATGAGGTGTCTGTACCACTTCCATCCTCTGAAGTTGATATTTTCCCTTTAGATATGAAATATTGCAATATTTACTAGGCCTGGGATGTCTTACGGTTGAAAAACATTTAACAAACATTTAACAATTGTGAAATATGTAATAGATTAGAATTAGAGAATTTCACTCAAGAGATGGAAGTCATATGTCTGAAAGCCTGGTACTAGGCTAGGCTGAAGAAAAATGGGCACAACACATCACTTGTGCATGAGAAAGGCAATATTGCCCCCCTCATGGACTTTCCAATGTCAAAGTGAGCCCACTCAGATATGCACCAGTAAGTAAAATGTATTGCCATTGTCAAGGCTCTTCAGCACTTGTGCCCTACAGCACAGTCTTGCACTGGGTACTTAAGTCTCTACCATGGCTACAGGGAGGTGTTACCACATCTGGATGTGATCTAGGATGCCTTCTAAATTCAAGACGTGCTTTACAAATCCAGCCTCTCTACAGACTTCAGGTACTTTATGCAGGTTACAGAAAGGTGAACCCTTCCCTATGGGATTCAATGTCCAGATATTTTCCTTGGCAAATATGTCCAGCCCACACCTTTGCTCTGTTAAAGGACACAGGTATATTTGTGTACAGGAGGAGCAGAGGTAAACAAATGGATATTATCAAACATTTGTTGCTGTGTCTGTTAGGTCAAGATTCTACTAAGTGGGATAGATAGAAAGAAGAGACAAAATATTCCTAACTACTGCATTAATAAATTATCTAGGAGTGATAAGAGTTAAAGATGTGAATTACAAGCCCTTTTCAAAGAACAGCTTCTGTGTTTTACAGGGTGTAGCTAATGAAGGACAAAATAAGACTTCTTGAGGGAGAAAAAAATGTTTTTCCTGGAGTGCTGGAGTGTTCAAGGCAGATATTTGTACCTGTATCAAAGTACAAATTTTACTTACCTCTGTCTTCATGAAACACTGGAACTCTTAACATGTTTCCCCCCCGGTTAACTTTTCATTTAATAATTTATTAATTATTTTTAAAAATATTCCTGAAAATATTTGGAGTAATACTTACAAGATTTTAACATTTATTTATACAGAAATAGCTAGGCCTTGGATATTTTTAAGATAGCGGCAGTGTTGTCCCACTTTAAATTTTTGTCCTTCAAACAGTACCCAAATGTCTTTGTATAACCACACAAAACATCAAAATTATTACAGCACTTATTACAATAAACAGCTACATAAAAATCACCACTTGGCTGCATTTTGGGTCTGGAACAACCATCAAATATAACAGCTGCATGGTGTGCAGAATAAAGCACATATAGTATACAGTGATACAAATCACTTTCAGCTAACTTTTTATGATATGCCTCTAAACAGTGTTTGTGTCTGAATTTGTAATTCGTGTACTGAACAGATGGAACGAACCGAAATACTGAAGGGCCCATAAATTGATTCATGCCACCTTGTGATTGCACAGGGCAGTATAATTTGCTCACCAGAGCTTTGTCTTGGTAGATAATGTCCCTCATTTACCTCTTCCTGAGGAGGGAGGTAAAGGGAGGAATTTTTTATAGCCCTGGTCTCTATTAAGGGGCAAGTTCTGGAAGCAGTTGCTTCATTGATCAACTTTAAATTACAAAGTGTTTGATAATCATAATGCCAAGCACTCAGAAAAAACCATAATTTAAATGTTTCCCAGAAAGCCTCAAAAAGTTCTGACAGCTGTGAACATTCTCACAAGAGTGAATATACCCATGTCTTTCGTTCAGTTTCTCAGCAACAACTACAGATACCTTCAATGCCTCTAGATGAAGAAGAATCAATTTAGTCAGTACAGAGAGGCTGAGGTCCACTGTGACCAATATTTAAAAACGTACTGTCACTTAAATCAATGACAAGGACTTGACATTCCCATCACTCTTTGTCCAGGTGAAAGCACAGATGTGACTAAGAAGGTCTGGGCTCTGTTCTTGGCTACAACACTGAAAGAGACATTTGCTGTTGGCACTCCACATTTCAGTCTTCCCATCTGTAAAATTTAGATAATAAATTATACTTTTCCCAACAGACATGGGGCCTAGTTTGCTACCACCTCAGTGGATGCCATGGTAGGCTGGAATATCCAGTTAAAAATTACCAAAAATTAATATTATTTACCCATAGCAGTTAAATTATCAACAACAAAAATGGCTAATTTCCTCATTCTTTATTGCCCAAAACCTTCCAGTGAGCCAAGAGTAGTTACAAATCCATCCTGCCAGCTGCTTTTTATGATTTTATCTTGTGTCCAAACATTTGTGCAAGTCAGCTGGCTACAGATTCTATGTTACTTAGAAAGATAACTGTCCTGAATAAAGGCAATGCAATGTTTTCTTACTCGAGATACCACTAAAATTAATATTTTCTAAATTATATGACTCCCTAATTTGCAACAGAAAAGAGGTTATAGTCCTTCTTGACAGCAGCCTTACAGGCATTGATCACTGGCTTTGAGTCAGGCTTCAGGGTGCTTGCATGTCAGTCCTGTATTCTTTGGTATACATGAATTTGGCCTAAAAACATACATGTGCATATATATTTAATGTAGCGAAAAATGGACAATTAGGTGTGGCATTTCAAGATTTTCCCTGAATTAGAGAAAGTGGAGACCCTGGATAAAGATCTGTAGTAAGAGAAAAGGCTACATCTGCCATTCAGGTTTTTGTCTTGGAAATATTTTGGGTTTGAGATTTTTTTTTGTCCCTTTCTTAATAAAAATCACTGCAGGTCATGTTCTAATCCCATTCAAAAAATGGAAAATACTAGATGTGCTATAAGAATTTGAAGATTTTGCCCACTAACCTTGTTTTGCCTCATATTCCAGGTTCTCAAGAGAGCTGAAAACATGGCAGATAGCTTAGTGTAGCTGAATAGCTGAAAAGGGAGCACAATTTCTACATGCTACTGCGCAACCACAGCCAACAACTAAGCACTACACTCTCCCTGCTCAAGATGGACAAGGCTGATACTCAGAAGTGTAAAAGTAAGAAAACGTGGGGTTGAACTACAAACAGACTAATAATTGAAATTTAAACCATAACGAGATACAAAGTAAAAAGAATTTAAAAAAAAGTTGGGGGAGGTAAAAGAGGAAAGGAGAGAGGAGGGAGGAGGGCAGTGGAGAGATGGAGCATGAACCAGCTCTTTTTCTCAGGCTTGAAGCAGATATATAAAATAATGGAAGATTCACAGCAGAAGGCAAGACCACTTGGCACATTGTAAAGGAAAATAGTTTTTTGAAGAAAAATATCATATCAGATGGCAAACTGTGTATGCTATAGTTTGTTCAAAAGTAATAAAAAGTAGGTAGGATTAAATAGACAGCATAAAACAAGAAAAGAAACAACTATTAGCAGAAAGAATAATTAGGAAGCTTAAGGATCAAAAAAATGAAAAAATTAGTAGAAAGATCAACTCTACTGAAAATAAATACAATTAGAATGGACTATTTCACTACAATTATAAAGGAACTAGCCTCTCAGCAAGGAAACTGGAATATACTGTAAGTACGTTATATACATCTGTATTATTCATATTTTTTTCCATATGAAATACAGGATACATAGGAAGATATGTTTAAAATACATTACAGCAATTTAGGTGGCAAAGTTTTGTTTCCAAGGCACATGAAGGAATGCAAATTGAAGGTATATTTTAAACTGCTGGCCATTATTACCTCAATAAATAATAAATCAACAATTTGCCAACACCTTCAGCATGCACACACCTAATGCACAATTCATGGGCCAGCTGATGCATGACTCTCTGTGCTTGAATTTTGAGAGATATATTTACATGCCAAAGAATATACTCTGCAGCTGAAAAGAAGGAAATGCAGAAGTTATGTAAAACTTAAGAAGGATTCAGGAAAGCGTTGAACCAGAGAGAGATTAGAACACTTAGAGAAAAAAAAAGTTCAAAGAACCATATCTCACTTTTCAGCCTTTTACCAAAAAGGATGAGAATTGCTGTCCATGTGAGTAGGTGCCGCCCCATTTTTGCACTCAGAATTTATGACAATTTTCCCCTCTGGATTGTGACAATGGTCGTGGACAGCATCAGCTCAATACCTTGGCTGCATTAATTTGGGCGGGCTGTGACTGTGACATTTGCATGCCTCTACAGGGACCAAGTCCAGGTGGTTCACAGAGCCCCAGCCCTGCTCTAGTCCTGTCTCTGCTGTGCTTCTGAGGAGAGGGCACTGTATAGAGGCAGGAATTTTCATCACCTCTGTAATGACTCCAGAGATTGATTTAGAGAGAGCACAGCTGGCAGAATACAGGTAGGCCTCTTTCCCACTGATAGTCTGCTAAAACTTTATTTCAAGGAGTGACATATATATATATTTGGTGGTTTTTTAATTAAATTACAATGTGAACTTCATGAGACAATGAAAAAAGAAATCTTTCACTTTGGCCTATTTAGTCACCACTTAATATGTTGGCCGTTTTTTGTTTTTGTTTTTTTTTTTTTTCCAAGTATTATGACTCAGGGAGTAATTTTTAAAGCAGTAATATGTAAAAGAGGAAAGGGACATGCAGAATAAATTAGAGATATTTATTGTACTTTTAGGCGGTACAATGAAAGAATCTACACTTATAAAGGACATAAAAGAGATATATTGTGAGCTCCCTCTTAAGAAATATTTTTATTGCTAGCAATTTTTGCATAGATGGGACTGGATTGGCAAAAGCAAGTTTTAATCTGAATCTCTTGGCACATTTTTAACATTGTGTCATAATATAATCATTAAGAATGGGAAAAGTTTTTCTTCTTTCTTGAAACTCATGGGCCTCTTCTTCCCCCAAGCTTGTATTTAAAAACCTGACATATTGGTTATGAATAGAATCATAGAATCATTTAGGTAGGGAAAGACTCTTAAGTACATTGAGTCCAGTTGCTAACCCAGAACTTCTAAGTCTACTTCTAAACCATGTCACTTAAATACCTCTGGGGATGGTTTCTTCGCCACTTCCCTGCACATTCTGCACTAATGCCTGACAACATTTTTCACTAAAAGATTTTTTCCTACTCTCCAATCTAAACCTCCCATTGCGCAATGTGTGACCATTTCTAGTGGTCCTGTCCCTTGTGACCTGGGAGAAGAGACTGACCTTCACCTGGCTACAGCCTCCTTTCAGGCACTTGTAGAGATTGATAATGTCCTCTCTGAGCCTCCTTTTCTAGAGGTGAAACAGCCCCAGCTCCTTCAGCCCCTCCTCATAAGACTTGTGCTCCCTTCACCAGCTCCCTTTCCTTCTCAGGACATGCTCCAGAACCTCAAACCTTTCTTGCAGTGAAGGGCTCAAAAATGAACACAGGTTTTGAGTCAACCTCACCAGTGCTGAGCACAGGGGAAAAAATCATTATCCTTGTCCCAATGACCCCACTATTTTTGCCACAAACTGGCATGCAATTAGCCTTCTTGCCACCTGGGCACACCCTGGATCATGTTCAGACAGTTTTCAAGAAATGCCTAAAGGTTCTTTTCGAATGGGCTGATTTCTAGACACTCTGCCCCCAGCCTGTAACACTGCATGGGATTGCTGTGACCAAAGCGCAGTATCTGCCCCTTGGCCTTGTTGAATCTCATCAATGGCCTCAGCCATTGATCCATACTGTCCAGATCTGTTTGTAGAGGCTTCCTGCGCCCCAGCAGATCAACACTCACACCCAATTTGGAGTTGTCTGCAAGCTTACTATAGGTGTGCTTGATCCACCCATCCAGATATTTGCCAAAGATATTAAACAGGGCTGGCCCCATCACTGAGCCCAGGAGATCACCACTACTGATGAGCTGTCAGGTGAATGTCTGTCCATTCATCACCATTCTCTGGGCCTGGCCATCCAGCCAGTTTTTATCCCAGCAAACAGTGCAGCTATCCAACCCCTGAGCAGCCAGTATTTCCAGGAGAATGCTGTGGGAACGAGTGTCAAAGGCATTACTGAAGTTGAAGTAGACATCCACCACGCTTCCCTCATTCACTAAGCATATTACCTTGTTATAGAAGGAGATCACATTGGTCAAGCAGGTCCTCTCTTTCAGGCCCATGCTGGCTGGGTCTGATCCTCCTGTCTGATCCTCCTGTTGTCCTGTATGGGCTGCATGATGCCACTCATGATGATCTGCTCTGTGACTTTCCCTGGCACTGAGGGGAAAGACTGACAGGCCGGTAGTTCCCTGGATCCTTCTTTTGACCCTTCTTGTAGATGGGTGCCACAATAATTAACTTTCCATCATCTGGGACCTCCCTGGCTGGCCAGGACTGCTGGTAAATGATCAGTGAGCACTTCCATCGGTTCCCTCAGTATGCATGGGTGGATCCCATCCAGTCCCATAGGCTTGTGTGTGTCCAGGAGGTGTAGCAGTCCCAAACCACTTTCCCTTGGATTACGGCAGCTCCGTTTGCTCCCTTCCTTGCCTCCAATATCAGGATACTGAATACTCTGAGAATTGGTCTCATTATTATAAACTGAGGTAAAGGAATTAGGCACTTCAGCCTATTCCTCAGCCATGGTCACTATATTTCCCCTTGCATCCAGTAGAAGATGTAGATTCTCTTTATCACTCACTTTGTTCCTGATGAATTTACAAAAATTTGTAGTGTCTTTTACTGCACTATGAGGATTAAATTCTAGTTGGGCTTTGACCATTCTAACTTTCTACCTGCATAACCTCATGACAATCTTATAGCCATCTTGAGCTGCCTTCCTCAATTCTTTCCTCTTTTTACCTCAAGTTTCACCCAAAGCTCTCTGTTCAGCCACACTGGTCTTCTTCCTCTACAGTTCACCTTTCAGCACATGGGGACAACCTGCTCCTGTACCTTTAAGGTATGTCCTGTACCTTTTTGAGGCATATCAAGTGTTCCAGGACTATTTGCCCTTCAGGACTGCCTCCCAAGGGACTCTCAACCACCCTTCTAAAAAGGCCAAAGTCTGCCTTCTGGAAATCCAGGGTAGCAGCTCTGCTGAACCCTCACGTTACTTTTCCAAGAACTAAAAACTCTATCATTTAGTGATTGGATATGTTTTAGTTTATTTCTTTTCAGAGTAAGGAAAAAATGGCACATGCTTTTTGACACATCAGAAAACAGGGAAAACAAGAGATTCCAAAGAGTAAAATGGTAATATCCTCAGTGATGTGCTGGATAAATGCACACAGAGCACAGGAAAAGGACAGCAGTCCTTGAGGTACGTGATTTAACCTGATCAGCTCCAAATGTTAGTCACTGAACCTCTGTATAGACACGATTGACAAAAGTGACTGTTTTTCAACAAGGTCAGTAAAAAAGCAATAGATCAAGCCTGGGCTAACAAGTGGTTACTTGGGAATCAGTTGGTTTAGAAGCAAGTTACTGCTCCTGCTCAGGAACAGATATAGTCAGGGTCATCCTGAAGTGGTTAATTGTCCACTTCCACTGTCTTATGTTTCACTCCTTCCTCTATCAAAACACCTTTAGTTTAAGAGGTCTCCTATTATAAACTATTTGTGGGCAGAAAATGGTCTTGATTTTCATGAGCTGCTGTTGTGCATCATTGAAGAAATGTTCTGATAATTCTCAGCTCTGAATATTTTCAGTATCAAGAAAATAGCTGGAGTTTGGAATTACTTTTGACACCAAATATGCATAACCTATACAGTCAGAGCCAGTTTCTTGACAACTGCTGAGAATCAAAGTTCTGATTTTCATCACAATTACCTGTATCTTAGTTATAGGGCTATTGGCATTCACTGAGGTAGTGAGTTAAACAATTTCTCATAGATACCACTAAAACTCACATTACTGTGCAGAAAGCATAATTTGATTGACACTGCCAAAACTTGTGTTTTACAGCTGCAGTTAATCTGTTCTGTGCTGCACCTACATCAAACAACATCTTTAATGGCTCATAAATTATAAATGTTGAAAAAGAAACATGAAGGCAGAGCAGGAAATGCAGCTAAAAAGAGCCCTATATGGGTAAACAGCAGTAGATAACAACATGCTAACTATGTTTCCAGACAGAATGTTTCAGGGATCCAACAAAGGCATAGCACTGGTATCCATTTATATAGTTAAATATTTATTTCTTCTGCATTGAATATTCTTTTTTTTTCCCTAAATTATTACTGTTTTAAAGTAATAGCAAAAGTCTTCTAACATTTTTTTTAAAATAACAGCAGTAATCATCAATTTGTCTTATGAGAGCAAGGAGATGGAGAGGTTTTTCAGGGCAAACCCCAAGACTTTACAGACATAAGTGATATTGATTATTATAGTCTTAGTAGGCTAATAGGACAGCAATTTTGGTTTGCTTTCTATGCTGTTATCAATGGAAAGTAATATAAAAGTTGTACTGCTCAGCAAATAAACAAGAACAATTTCAGAAACATAATAAGAAAAGCAAGAGATAAGGTTTATTGAGAGTTTGGGTTAAGATTTTTGGAGATGGATGTATTACAAATTTAGCTCTTCTAAACTAAGTCATTAAAAATGATGCACTATTTCTTACCACCCTACAACTTTGTTCTCATAGCCATGCTACAATTTTCAGAAGCATGTATTTTTTACTTGATTTGTTTTTTTAGCCACTACAATATTTTTGAGGATTCAATCCTGTATGCCAGGATAAATATCTGGGTTATTGGATGGTTGAACAGAGATAGCAGAACAGTTAATATGATCTTCAAATAAATCCAGGAGTTTTTTCAGTGTGTGCCAGGGAAGTCACTCCCACTTATGGCACTTCGATGTCACACCAGGGATCATACCAGAGTTGCTCAGGGTTACCTCACAAGGGAAAGAAAAACAAGTTCATTTTTTTTTTACATCCATGATCTACATATTCTGCAGGATGGCAGTGAAATGCTGTTGTCTGTGCAGTGCGTTTACCTTCATCATAATTTTTATTTGGGGTCAGGCTGTCCCAGTTTATGTTGAAATGCTATTAGAAAGAGGGAAGAGCTTCAACCTCTACACCTTTTAAACAAAACATTGCAACTGCGCATTTAAAAAAGCAAGAAAAAACCCATTAAAAAACCAACCGAAAAACACTACACAAGTAGCTGGCTGCTTTGGACTCATGTCTGTAACAGCCAGAGAGATTCTGAGTTATTAATGAAAACCAAGATTCCTATGTACGGAGCAGTATTTTAAATTGTTGCACTAGAAGTATTACACTTAGTAATGACTATTCTAAGAATTAAAAGAATTTCTAAAAACAAATTTAATTTGCCTAAATGAGCAACTTAGCAAAGACAAATAATTATGTGTCAGGTTTTTCATGTCAATCCTAACAGGTCACTAAGTTTAAGGGATTACATCCAGAAAAGTTCAATTTAACAAGTCAATTTTTCAGTGTCCAATTAGGACCAGTCCTTCCCTTACTTTCAGCAACTATTTAATTGATTATGTAAGACAGTTATTGCTTTGAAAGCAATAGGTACTTGGATTATTTTGAAGCACAAATAGGTCCATATAATACCACAAGAATATTTTTCCTTATGCTATGCTCTGTGATGAAAGATCTCACGTATTGAAGAATCCTGTAATTTATGCAAATCTGCCAGTCTGCAAAGCCTGTGAAAGAAATAAGTCAAGAGTTAATTTTCTTCAGTTATCTGGAGTTTACTAAACATGAATTTTTTAGTTATTTTGGTAAAGCTCTATGCACAGTAGTTCTTGCAATATGTCCACAATATCCTTCAGGAAGATATTGTTGAATCAGAAAACATTCATTATTTCTTCTTAGTCCATGAGGTTCCAATAGTACAGTAATCAGCAGAAGAAAAGGAGATGGCTTTTCCTCCTTAAAAAAAAATCATTAATATGGCTAAGTGTCTTCTTTCCTATTAATATTATCTTTTGTTAGTGTACAATATTTTCAGCAAATACAGTATGCTCTCTCCATTTATTTCCAAGGAAAAAGCCAAACAAATCCCAAAAACATGTTATTGTCATTAAGTTAATATTTTTTCCTGCATTTTTGCCATGATTTGCTTTTATTTAATTTCATTTTATAAGGGAATTTATCTAAAGATTAAAACTACATTCAAATTAAGAAGCATAATTTTACATAGAGGTAAGAGCATTCCGTTTATTCTACAGTTAACTAGCAATAAGGTAAAAAATGCAGTGCAGTATTATTACTATACTAGGGGCATGGCTTTAAAAACCATTAAGGTCTATTTAGATTTAATGAAGTGAGAAAAAGTGTTTCTGGTATTGGTCTAGCACCCATAAAGAGACAAAAGAGAAAGCTTTCTTAGCTGCCAAGGTAATAGCCAAATACATAATAAACATGCACTTGCTGAATACACACTCCATTTAGAAGAATACTAAGTCCTGTACACATTCAAAAACACATCTATAAAACCAAGGATATGTGGTTTCTCACCTAAATTTTACAAGTAATTTTTAGATTAAAGGGCATTCTGTTTACAGGTTAGAACTAAAAGGACATAGCGATTGCTAGTTAATCTTTGCAATACACGGAATACTACAGTGAAATGATGGACAGATTGTCAGATTTGTAGGTGAAGGAACATATTACAAATACACATATATGTATATATATATGCATATCTCATGTAAACACCAAGATGTACAATAAATCTAGAAAATGAAGTTTGGCAACGAAAACTGCTGACAATGTACATACCCATATGTGCATGTATTTTTATATCCACAAAAATGCAGCTTATTTTTTCAAAGTTAATATGGCCTTACAATACCAGCTAAACTAAATTCTACCCCATAAAATAACTATATGGCAATAATGAACAAAGACAATATTTTCACCCTTGATTCTAGGAATGTCTGAAGCATGAGTCCTACAAAACATAACACAGGTACTCTACAGAACACTTCAAACTGATCCCCATCAACATAAAAACTAAATCTGTCTGTGAAAAGGTGTAATCATACTTTCACTACGTCCCTGCTATGTGTCTATATGGTGTTTGTGCTTTGCACTCCCTCTCAGCTTATGAATTGGTGCATTAAAGATATGAAAATATGGTGTGAAGAAAACTCATTATGTATTTTTTGGTTAGAGATAAAATCACATTCCTATCTGATCTTTACTTAGACATCAGAAACACCACTCGAGGTCAACAGGACACATTTTAAAGAAATCCACTCCTTATCAGTCAGACTGTATGCCTGGTGAGCTTCTCCAGATCTTACCACCTTTTTGATGAACAAAACTGGAGGCTGCAGCTTGAGTTTCTGTTCAGCTCAGCACAACATCTCTCCTGACCTAAGCCAAAGACTCTCAGTTGGCAGTTCACCCACCACAGACTATGGAAAATCATATATTTGTGCACCACAGAGTATGCACATTACAGCTTTTTCCCCCAAGCCAGTCTGCAAGTAGCAAAGGCCACAAATAGCACATTGGCATGTTGAGGTAGAACATAGGTAAAAGGTTCCTTACCAGCAGCATAATATAGCATTGAGCAAGTTTCAGAGGTGAAGAACACCCACCTTGCAGATTTCCAAGACTTGGAGGCATGTAGCCACAACTGAACTAATATAATATTGGAAAGCTGGAAAGGAGTTTGGACTGCATGACTTCCAGAGGATCCTTTTATGGTTGTCTGAAAACTGTGTGATGACCATATTTTTGATCTATTTAAACAGAGTCAAAACACAGGAATAAGTCTTTCACGTTATACACTTCTTGCAGCAGACTTTATTCTTCTGCTGATTGAAGGGGACATTGTTAATCAATTTACAGCTCCTGCTATGTTGACATTAGCAATAAATCCACAGTACAGTAAGAACAATGACAAGATTGTCGTTCTGTACTCCTAAGAGGAATTCTGACTTGAAATGGGGGAAATAAGAGATGAAGGCTCATTCATTACAGACTTTCTACCTAATTTATACACACCTTAGGACATGCCTCCAGACATTCCACCTGAAGATCTCTTGTGATTGGCTTTTTCTGTTGTCAGGAATCCTACATGTAGCCCTTCTCTGTGGTGAATGACAACAGAACTGATTTCATAAGGATGGTGCACTTTCAAACATGTTTCATAGATCCATGTATCTCTACATCCTATGATCCATTTATATTTGGCCAACTTGTATAGCAGTCAAAATAGCAACTGATTGCCCAACCCTCTTGTACCAGCCAACCTCTTATGCCATTAAATTGGCACATAAATCCCTGAGGAAGTGCTGATCTCTCACAATCACCGTATTTACAGCAAATGCTCAAAATATAATCATCAACTGGAGATGGAAGAGGAGAAAACCTATTTGCCAAGCCAAAATGCTAAAATATTTTGCACATCATACCTTCCGTAATCTGTTAGGCAAGTTGCAGGAGACAAAATACTTTTTAGAACCATTATAAATGTCAGACTGTAAACAGCTGGGCATTTAGGCCAGTTCTGGTATTAGTCTTTACTCTCCTGAAGGAATAATTACCTTCCTAGAGGAAGTCTATCAAGATTTTAATGATAAGCAAATTTATTTTGTTTGTGCTAGGTGTTGCAACAGTGCTGAAATATTAAATCAGAACAAGAAACTATGCAAGGCACATTTTTTCAATTGTTCCTGGTTCTTACAGTTCAATATTTTTAAATAGATGTGTTTTAATATCTTCAACCTACATAAATATAGCCTTACATTTCTTTTCTATCATAAGAATCTGCAAAAAACCTACTATATTTCCATTTTTGCCATTACTTACTGGCACATCATTAAATTTATTATCTTAAGCTGCAAAAAGACAGATAAAGAATTCATTAGATCTCATCAGACCATTAGAAAAGGGTGACTGCTTCCTCCTTGAATTTTTAAAAATTATTTGTGACTTGTATCATTTTCTCTCTAGTGTGCGAAACAGTCTAACTTTCTTTTAAAAATGCATGCCTTTTTCTTTTATCAGCATTCTTGCATTTGTTTCTGATGCTATAATGTCTGTCAAAGGTGTAGCATTAAAAATTTACCTCTTACGATAGCATTACAACTCAGGTGAAGATTAAAGAGCTTTACTTTTGAAATATTCAATTACTTGTCAATGTTTGTCAGTCAGTAATCTTCCCCAGTGTCATCAGCAATCACACCTGTTACCAAACTATTTTATTTTTCAGCTGAAAAATTATCCAATGCTTGCATGTAAAGTAATGCTGCAGAAAGTACATTGATTTTCATTCCACAACATTTTGACTAGAAATAAGGACATATATTGCATTTGTTTTTCTTTTCTGTCCCATCTAGCCCCCTTGGGGTTTCTTAGGTAAAGGGGCTTTTGAAAGAGAACATTTGTCCTAGCCAGATGGAGCCAAGAAAGTGTCGTAAACCACTCGCATTAAATGACATAATGCTCCATCCTAAGTGATCTCTCCAGCACACAATGCAGACAACGCTTGTTTTCCACTATGCCACAGTCTGGACATTTTTCTATGCACACAGTCTTCCTACAACTTCAAACACTATCAGGAGACAGGTAAAACAGATTGCAAGAGACATCTGATGCAAAACTCAATGTAGCTGAGCAAGCCTCCAGTACTACTATAGGTTTTCTGCAAAATGTAAGAGCAAGGACTTAAATCTTCAGTAAATAAATATTTAACAGGTTAAATTCTCATGAGTTTAATTTAAATTATTTTTAAAATCTCAAAGTTGAAAAAACAAGATTTTTCCTTAATGAGATATTTCTCTCATGCCACAATGAAAGGTATATTGAACAACACATAGATCAAATCACTCATCACAAGTAAAGTGAGATCCAAGGAGCTAAAAGGATTGGCAATGAAATATTGTTATTATAAAGAATATTTGATAGAGGATGACTATAGGTACACATCTCTGTGAACTGAAATCTCAATAAAGTATTTTATTTGGTTCACAAAAGCATTAAGAACAGTTGTTTTTTAAAACCAACGAGAAATTAAGCTCCAAGTGGCCACTTGCCTACCCCTGTCCCGCCAATGAGAAAGGGACAAAAAGGCAAAGATTATGGGTTGAGATAATGATTTATTAGAAAAACAGAAATGAGATAAGGAAACAATACTAACAACAAAGGTGTTTAAAAAGAGGGCTATTTCATGGAAAAAATGCTCACGCAATTCCAACTGACCCAACTGTTGCTGCAGCCAGCAACACATGAGCTTCCAAGACAAGGGAGAAAATGGTGGCTGTTACCACAACCAGTGCCTTAATCCCTCAAGACAATAAGGAACAATGCCAGAAAAATTGTCCATACTCACACTTCTCTACCAAGCCTGAAACAAGGAAAAATTGTGATGGACAATCCCTCCAAGTTGCATCATCTTCATGACATCACACCACCACTCTGTACCCCACTTTGCTCCCCAGATAAAAAGGAACAGAAATGGTGGTGGTTCCACATCATGTTCCCTTTTTTCTTCCACCAGAAGCCATGTCCCCCAGAGATGATGTGAATGATATTGAATAAATAACCTAGACACGCCCACATGGATCCAGGCTCCACAACCCCTTCATAGCAAGTGTGACAAAATTACCTCTGTCCTAGCCAAAACTATGAGAAGAACACAGCATGGCTGCACTTGGATAATATAGTATTTCATCTGAGTTACATTCTTTAATAATAGAACTAATGACAGTCATTGCTGTTTTTAAATTAATGGGACACCTTACTCAGAAATCCATCATAGATGCTGCAGAAACTGAAGCAAATACAACAGATACCCAATTATTTGCATTTTCTCTACAATGCAAGTAACTATGTCTGAAAAGGCACTAATATTCCTGCTGCTATTATTTCTTGAAATCTGGATCTCTTTGTCTGCAACTGTCAACAATGCTATTGCAGACTGAAAGGATAAACTTTGGAGTGCTACTGAGAGAAACTTGCCTAGGTATGGCATTAAAACTTGCTGCTTTCCTAGACATCTCCTCAAATATTCTGACAGATCAATTATTATGATTAAAATTTTGACCTGGCATAGCACTCTGGCACTTTACTCAAAACTCCATTTTGCTGGAAGTGTCAGGAGACCACAGAGGCCTGCCCTTATTTGCTTGCAATCTAAATATAATGTAACACTGCTTCAGATAGTTAAGGGACTGTCATAGCACTAAGACAATATTAGCCAACATGACAGCAAACAGAATAACATTTATAGAATAATTATTATTCAGTGTTAACTTAGCATTTTGGATTGGTGCTAAGGGCTTCCTGCCATTTCTTTTCCTTCAAATGGAGCTCTTGCTATTACTGCAATTCAGCATCATTTATTAAGTGCATTTTGCCCTTAAACCCAAATTGAACATTAGCATTTTGCAACATTACCCTCTTATATGTTCCAGTATGAAGTGAAGCCAAAGTAGGTTCAAGGGATGAGGGAATCCAGCTCATAAAATATTAATTATTGCTCCTATAAAAATGTTAATTAACTCAACTCTAAAATGCTACCAGAAATATGAGCATCATGTTCATTGTGAACTTGGAAGTACTGGTGGTCTGATACGTCCTGCAGAGAAATAGCAGCATTTACCTAACAAAAAGTAGATCAGGATTATATGTTATAAAAATGAAGAATACATTTTCTGACTTAATACCATGTACATTAAAGAAGTAAGTCTCAGAATACTGAGAAAGAAGACTTTGTCTCACTTCCCCTAAAAAAGTTTCTGAGCAGTTTGTGCAGCAACTGTACACGCCAGAGAAACATTATTCCTACTTGAAGCTAATAATTTCAGAGCAGATCTCTCAGCAGCCACTGAAGAGTCACCGAGGCATACAGGCTCCTGTTGGTTTCCTGTTACTCAGTTAGACACCTTCTTCTTGAGTTTAACTTTTCCTGTTGATATTTATCATGATTTGAACAGTGGCATGACCCACAGGATGCCCAGGCACTCCAGTGATTAATCGGTGCAAGTCCTTTAGTCCATGAGTAGTGTGAGTTTGTGACAGACACACTTGACCCCTTGTTGTATTTTTGTTCAGGCTGACTAAGGAGCAACAAACCTCACACCCTGTGGTGAATCTGTGAGCTGGAAATCTCCTGTCTCACATACAAGGGAGTAAAGGTGCCTTGAAAAATATTTTGTAACCTGGCTTTGAAGCCCTAAAAATGAAAGATAGCCAAAGTACAAAACTAGACTCTAGAGCTAAAATAAAGACAGCTAATGTGTCTATACTGCTGACTATCAGTTCACTACTTCACTCTGTAAATATTCCCATCAGGATGAGCACAGTTTTGAGCTCTCCCTGAAATGCAGCAGAGCAATTACTCTCCCCTTGAGCAGGGACGACTCACAATGTTAGAGTTTCCTTACCTGAAACTAAGAGTTCTTCGTTGTCCAAGATGGAGAAATATCTTTACTCACAATAGA
This sequence comes from Setophaga petechia, assembly GCA_024362935.1. Taxonomy (NCBI): domain Eukaryota; kingdom Metazoa; phylum Chordata; class Aves; order Passeriformes; family Parulidae; genus Setophaga; species Setophaga petechia. The sequence goes on from JANCRA010000008.1 coordinate 23,814,376, forward strand.
TCTTTGTAAGTGCCTGATAACACTGAATTAATACTAATGAAGCATTACTAATCCATGTATCTACTCAATAATAATTAGAATAAACATGGTACAGATATATAAACCATTGTCCAAACCTATGACTAAGATTGGATCTAGCCAAACCTAGGCTGTTTAAGGAGTGGAGAAAGCAATGGGATCTATTTTGAGCCTCATGACTCAAAGGAATGGCTTTCCTTATCCTTTGCATCTCTGGTCTCTGTGTGAAACTCAATTCTAACTCAATGTGCCCTTGTGTGTTTCTTCCATGCAGTAATTAATAAGGTGGACCTCAGTGTGAAACTTAATTGAACCTTGGTAAAACAGTAATAAACTTTCTTAAATTCCATTGAATGTATTGAACTCTGTTGGATCTACTGAACTGTGTCAAATTATTATTTTACATCAATAAAACATATTGCTGCTTCGCTCTTTTGGGTGATGAGCCTTTCATTCATTTGCAAAAAATTGGGATTGTCAAAAGTATGGCAAGTAATATCACAAATTATTTATCGATTCATGAAATAAATCTGAATCCCAAATTTTCAGAAAAATGTACTTGTGATAACTGACATGACTGGGAAGCTGTGGAAGTACAGCCAAATGTGGACAGTGGGCATATAAAGGATGGAATAAGGACAGGAATTCTTTTTAAAATGCTAGGTACTTGCTAAGTTGCTTATCAGGATAGAAAGAATAATAATACAAAGGAGCAAGACCTAAAAAAGGAAATAAAAGACAAAACAACAACTGAGTTACTACTGTATTTGAAAATTGAGCAGCTGCTGAAATAGTTACAGGAAGAAATGTAGAAAGAATAAAAGTTAGAAGAAAAGGTCAAGATTATGCTTATGGAGGCTCCTTATCAACCTAAAACTGTGCAGATTAGGAAATTAATAGTATCCCCTGAATTGTGGGATGGAAGCATATAGTGTGACATCAATGAGAGTAACCAAGGGGAAGATCATTCTTTGTGTTCCAAAGCCAGGCCCATCGTTAAAACAGAACACTCTGACAGACCTCAGGGTGGTGCTTTGTGATACACCGTGTGAATCACTCCAGGATCTGTTAACATTGGCAAATTTACTAAAAAAAAAATGGCAAAAAGGTGAAATTGAAACATAGTATTTGTGGCAAGGCTGCTAAAAAACACCTCCTGAATAATACTGAGTAGACACAAAGCAAACAAAATTTGGAGTCCAGGACAATTCTTAAATATAGGACTCAAACCTGCATATGGGATGCCACTGCATCACTAGCCTATGGAGCAGGGAAAATAGATGCTATGGAGCAAGGTGAACACATAAGGTGTCTTAATGAGTTCGCTTACAGCCATCAAAAAATTTGCCTGCATACAAGAGATGCATAAACAAGAATCCAATTATATTCTATTATCTGCTACAAATGATTATGTGATGCTAAAGCTACTACTTAGAGGAGTCCTAGCAGTTCTAAAACCTACTAATTTGTAAAATGGCATTAAATTAAAAGAGACTCAGAAGACAATGAGGGATTAAATGCTAATGATCCCCACAAACAACTCCCTACCTGGGCAGAAGTAAAGCATGGCATTGCAAACCATGCTTATGAAATAGGATGAGACAATCTAACAACTGAAAAACAGACCCAAGACCCTGAGAAGGTGGTCAATGAATTGGTGGTTGTGACCTCCCACTTCAGGAATCACCTTTGCCTAAGTTACTGCTCAGTTCTGCTGACTCCTGGTGGCTATCATCCAGGCAGACTATTCATCTCAGTATTTCCTTCCCTATTCCTTAAAATATTAACTAAGCATAAAACATTCACAATGCAATTGCTAATTATAACTGCCCAGCCACAGCTAGTGATTGACAACTAAAACATAATTGCAAAGTTTTCCTCAAATCTTGAGGGCTTAGATCTTGAGGGGCTAAATGTGACATCCAGCCCCTGCACTACCTGATTCAAAGATTAATAATGCACCACAATACTTGATTTTTCCTCCAACACAAATAAGGATTTCTGAGGCAATAGTGGTCTTGGAAAAACTGCACATTATTTCCAGAATTCACACCCTTTAAAAGTCACTGGTTTGGCCAGTCTAACAATCAGATAGGAAGTAGAATTTAACAATTGATTATCAGTGTTTTAATGCCAAGAGAGTCCTACTAATGAATGCAGTACCCAATATTAAAATTTCAGCAGCCACACTACAAACAGCCCCACACTTGCGGATGGCAGTGCCAGATGTGAAAGATATATTCTTTGTGGTCTGCTCACAAGAAGAAGATAAAGAAGAATTTACTTTTACTTTGGAGGAAATGCACCTTTAACAGACTCCAAGGGTATGAACATTCACCTAGAATTGCCCATTCTGCACTTGCTGAACTTTTACAGTCTCATTCCCTCAAGATGTGAAACAGCACCAATATGTAGATGATATTCTAGTCAGAGGATCTTTCTTTGTAAATGTGAGGGAAGCAGCAGCATCAACATGTCAAGAACTGAAAAAAGCAGAAGTTGCGATCTCATCTGATAAATATCAGGAAGCAAGTAGAAAGTAAAGTATTTAAGTACTTGGGGAATAGTGGGCACTGCAGTGTTTCCTCTGGATATCTGAAGAAAAATAGAACAGCTGCAAATACCCCAATCTAAGAAAGAGATACAAGTGTTGATGGTAAATTTAGAACATTTGAGAAAGCATGTACCTGGATTTTTTTATCATTGTTCATCCATTATATTAAGTTTTAAATAAAGGCAAACCCTGGAAGTGGAAATTAGAATATAAGGAGGCAATAAAAACTCTGACTGTAGAAAAGCATGTTAAAAGCATGTTAGTCATTTGGATCAGTGCACCCTCATAAGAACCAAATAGGGTTTTACTGAATACAGTACTTGCTTACTTGAAACTGGTCCTGACAGACCAAAAAGATTTTTACTATTCAGCTTAACTGCGCTTAAATAGATGGACTTGGATGCTCTGAATAGGAAAAGGGGCTTTTTGTCTTTAATCAAAATAGTGAGACAAGCTGAGAAAATATACCAAAGACAGCCTGTACAAAGCAGAGGACCATTTAACTTGCTAGAAGCAGTCCTAGAGGTGACTGCTATTCCAGAAAAAGTATCACCAAAACTCACAGACAGAAAATAGTGGGCTTACTTGACAGGAATTTGAGAGGAATGAAAGTAACCAAGGGAAATACTAAAGTTTCCTAACTAAAGATACTTTAAATTTCAGATCCATTACCATTATACAAACTTCGAAATCTCACCAATTTCCTATTCAGTGAGGGAAACCTCATATTACCAACTTCAGTGAGAAATTGGTAACACCAACAGAAGACATTTGATTCAGTGGGACCTCTGTAAAAAGGTTAAACAAGTCTGCTCCATTGAACATTACCACTGGTAAACAAATAATGAAAGAAAAAAAATGGCAGCATAAAAGTAGGAGAACAAAGAGAAGTTATTTTAGCAAAAAAAAAGGAGCAAAAATCCTATATATACTTTCCCATACTGGGTGGGCTGTTTATACAGAGTGGCTCTGTCAATGCAAACCTCTGAAATGGGAAGTAAGCAGATCTCCAGTTTGGAGAACTCGAGATTGACAAGCATTACCAAATACAGCCAGATAAACACCATTCAAGATAAGATAGATGAAGATTGATGCTGAGAACAACAAACCAGCTGCACAATGGAACCCAAAAGCAAATGCACTGACTAAAATTAGAAAAATAAAAGGTGTGAACTTTTTAAATTCCACATGGCACCTCTTCGGAGCATGGCTACATCAAAAATTAGGTCACACAGGTAAAGAAGTACTTTATTTTCCTGTGTAGAATAAAGGTTGCCACCTAAATAGAAAAACTAGTGAAGTCATGTCCTTAACATAGAACAAAATTACAATCAGACCATCCTGCTAAAGCAACACTCCTACACATCAATCAAGGAAAAACTTTGTGGTCAACATGGCAAATTGATTACTTCAGGCCAGTGGTATTCTTTCACTCTGAGAGATACCAATATATCCTCACAGAAGATGAAGTAGTCTCTGGCTTGTTTATGATGACTAAGTGACAAAAGGCCGAAGGACAAAATTCAGAATGAAAGCTATCATTTTGGTTCAAGAAGAAATTCAATGAGCATTTCATACCTCATATTATCCTCAATCAAACGGGATGGCAAAAAATGCTAATGGCTTATTGAACAAGAGTTTTAACCCACTGAGGCCCAGTGGGATACTCAATTTTCCCAAGTACTACATCAGTTGAGTAATTGGTATGGACCTGCAGGAAGCCCTGTGAGCTGAACATTCTTTTCAAAAGAAGGAGCTTGATGCTCCATCTTCTCATCAAAGAAAACATTTGATGGCATGACAATCAGGAAAATCTGTCATGGCGAATTTACCACAAATCAGTACAGCAGCTATTAACAGTAACTAAACCTTGTGGTCCACTTGCCCTGAAAGCTACTGATAGTAGAGGTGCAAAACTCAATGGCAGACCTTTCTTCTTTTCTAACCTGTCCAGAAAAACCTGCAATCAGTCTATTTTAACCTACTTGCTTTCCCATTAAAACCCAGCTGTCTCAATCATCCATCAGGAGATCAGCCACTTTTGTGGTAGTAGAGATCACAGAATACTCTGTCAGGTCAGGAGGTGCAGTACAGAATGCAGAAATCAAAGAAACCTAGAGGACAAGGTAATCTCTGTTTTAACATGTATAGTGAAGCCCAACATACCAAAATTGACCAGTGGACAGGAAGAATGAAGATATCAATCTGATCACAGAAATCAACCTTACACTTTGTCTATGTGTTTATAGTCTGTATCCAGTATTCTGGACATGGGTGTGAGACACATTTGCATTATAGATGGAGAACCTGCCCTACAGTACGATCATGGTCCTGCTGAAGGACCTATTAAACTTGTCCTTTTATACAACTGCAAACAAGTAACAACACCAAGGTAAACCAAACAAGGGATGGCAATGCCCAAGAGGAATGTAGACATTTGGATTCATTATGGGAGTTTATGTGCCAATTTACTGTCAAGATCATGGTTCAGGTGCCACAGTGGGCACTGGGAAGTTTAAAATTTCTCTTATTCCCACAACTCCACTACAATAACAGCCACACCTATTGCCTACCAATATAGTTCCTATCATATTAATCCCAGAATCAAACAAACCTTCTCCTCACAAATTACTGAAATTGGACCTTATTCAATTAAATACACAGGTCAACAGTGTGTGTTTAATTCATCATGCTACCTCAAATGATTGAAATTACCAATAAAGCCTATTTGTTCACTATTCTTATCTATGTCCCATGCAGGATGTTTGGAATGGCTGGATGGATCAACCCCCACCTCTCCAAAAAAATCAAGAAGATATATCACTGATATCTAAGGAGTAGGATTAGGAGTATTAAACAGCATGGATACTGAAGTTTTAGCCAACAAATATGCTCTGCAGCAATTAATTTACACAAGTTAGAACATCCATAACAATCCTTGTTATCACATTGGAAACTAACCAATAGCTCTTATCTGAAGTATTTTCCCAATGGGAAATAAGGAAAGGGACCACCAACTAATTGCAAATGCACTATGTGCAACCCAAGTTAATGTCTGTCTCGCTCTCCATTGTTTTCAGCCTCAGTTGTGGGTACAATCTGCTGTAGCAGTAGATTTGTAGGAAAAGGTGAAGAGACCACCTTACCCACTGTAAGAGGTAATCTGGGATAATGCAACTGAGTTTGAAAAGGCAATTCAAATCCTGGTGGTGTCTAGTCAATTTTACCTATGACTCTACTGACAGTAAATCCACAACTTTTAGTATAAATATCCAATGCTTTGGTATATACTACATCCCACATCACTGGGCTGAAATTAAATCATTATGGAACTGCACTCTGTACAATAGAATACAGAGTATGGGCTCAGCAAAAGGGAAACAAGTAGCAGACTGTTGATGTTGATATATGTGTTGAGTGAGAACAAGGATTTGTGAAGGCAATGCTATTAAAGCCTAAGACATTTGTCTTGACACTGAACAAGTATTTGCCATTTTGAGATATATACTGACACAACCTCTGAAACTATACTTGTGTATATTAGAAATGGATGTGTTTGTTATGAGAACTGTCTGTGATTTTATATTTCTAGGCAATATCACTGTAGATAGAAGCAATCACTCAAATGTTGTTAGATTTAATTTTACTGAAATTATAGGCTGTGACTTTAACTATTCAGCTCCTGCTACTTCTCATCAATTATTACAATCTAACTCTACATCGTATCAAGATTTACTACCTAACTCCATTGGAATGAATCTTACACTGTTAAGAAAGCTATTACAGCATGATGATCTTTACTCACTGCAGAAAAAAAAGTTCAAGAAAATGGACAAAGAATATGTATTACTGCTCACTATAAAGCAAAATAAATATGTCATGTCCAGAAGACTGCCAATGATAGAAAAAAATTGGTGGGATAACTTATGCAGAGGGTCACTAACAGCAACAAGAAACTTGATTCTGGGCCTTCATCCCATTTTGATTTTGTTAGCTCTAACAGTTAAGATGCTTTTTACTTACAATCTTTTAATGCAAAGTTTTAGTACTTACTAAAGCAAATGCTATGCATTCATAACATGAAATCATCCAATAATGTAAAAAAACCCATAAAATTCATAGATAACATTTTACACTACAAGCTGTTTTCTTACCATGGATCCTCACATGCGTCAACAGGATATATCAAGTGTTTATAGCACAAAGACAAGAGGTGAAAACACCAGGACTCTATTGACATGAAGTAGGTTGACTCTAGTCATGGAGGGAGTGTGATACATACACTTTACCCCTCACTGCACATTCTAACTCAATGTTCTTTTGTGTTTCTTCTGCGCAGTAATTAATAAGGTGAACTTTGCCATCTAACTTTATGAACCATGGTAAACTACTGGTAATCTTTATTAAATTCCATTGATTATATTGAACTCTGCCGAAGTATTACCTCAGTAAAACTTATTGCTGCATCTCTCTTTTGCATGAGGTGCCTTTCACTCCTCCACAGCAGAGCTGTAAGACACCAATGCAGCAGACCATGAGCCAGCAACTAAATGAGATCCTGGAATTTTTAGTTATACTCAGCCCTGGCAGTATCAGATGAAGAGTCAGACAAATTTCAGGACAAGTAGAGAAACTACTTCACATCTTGGGCATATGAAATTAATTTGTGCTTTTCCAATTACTTTAATCAGAGCAAAAACAGACCACTAGAGATACAAAAATAACCAAGTGACTCAACAGAGGATTTTTTCTTATTTTTATTTCTTGGTAAAAAGAAATGGTAAGAAGAAAGACTAAAGGAAGTAATAAGAATAGATAAATAATGAGCAAAAGATATTTAAGTAATTCTATGAAGTTTTTTAACAAGTAAAAAGAAATATTTACCAAAATCAATCAGTTTTTCAGCATATTCCAGTGAAACTTATACACTTACACAGTTCAGAGAAAAAAAGCTTAGTTCATTATTTTAGGCTAACAAAAGGGCAACACTGAGAAATATCTCGCTCATATCACTTAAAGAGAAAAAGATTATGATAATCAGTTATACTAATAACATCCCTACAAAATGCTTTAACTTTCAAAATATGCTCTTGTTTCAAGGAGATGCTAAATCAAAAAGTAATTACAGAAATTTTTCTTATTCAAATGAGGCAAAAGATCATCTGTATAAAGTGGTACAAAATGTAATTAATATCTGCCTCTTGCTCTTTGCTTAGTCTTTTTTGTTTCCCATTTCATTCTGATTCATTTTTAAGAAGCTGAAAAACATTCTCTCACAACATGGAAAAATAAATTTCATTCTCTTCTTGACAGCACCAGGCAGAGATGTTGACACTGTGAATATATCACTGGGTATCATGAAAAATTGGTAGTAGACAAGTTATACTGAAAATATATTTATCGTTACTTTGTCATGGCTTGTTCATTGAGCACATGGAAGTCGTTCTGTATCACACCTTCCTATTTTAAGGCAAAACGGTTTGCTGATTTAACCAGTGATGATGTGGCTGTCACTGCCTTGCAGATTTCCTACTGAGTGGGCATACCACCACTTAAAATATTAGCCTTCTTAGTTCAGGGAAGAGAGGTCTAGTAGCTCTCATTTCTTCTTGCCAAAGAAGAATATACCACCACTTGCGTCAGAACAAAGATGTAGATAGAAAATTTCCCTTTCCATCTGTCAGCCTGATATATTTCATAAGGGTTGAATAATATTTTAAAAAACTCTTACTGGTGTTTGCCTTTTTTTTTTTTGCAGGTCACACATTCAGCTTGAAAAGTTTCCTTGTCTTTGGTTTTGAATGGAAATATAAGTGCACAGTCAAATTCAAAATGGTTTATCTGCACACATTAACTGTGACTTAAAAATGCTCTTCCCTTAATGATGAGACACATTGAAGCTTGAAACCTGTATACCTTAATAGTTTACCTCCTATTTACAACCTTTGAAAATAAAGTCTCACGTTTGGCTATATACATATTCATTGCTACAGCCCGGCCTGTGGAAGCAGTGCTAAGAGAGCAGTCTAAACAGAAGCACTTTCTTCAAAACCAGACTGGACTCAAGTACACCTGCATATTACCTGCTCAAGGAAAACTAGATCATATATCCAATGAAGAAAGAAAAGAACAGATACAATTACAAAGCAAGACTAGTAGAATATCTATCAAAGTAGAGACAGAGATCAGGGCAGAGTTACATACACTCTGATTGATTGTGAAGCAGCAGCTTGGACTAGATAGTGAAGGATGGAGACAGCGGAAAGGAGCAATAGGAAGGAAAGCAGAAAAAAAGATGTACTAACAGCTAGTCTTTGACAGAATGAATGGACTGGAAGAAAGCAGAATGTGAGGAAAAAAGGAGTGGCCACAATGGAGAGCCAGAAAGAATACGAGTTTAAATCTTTGGATGAAAGGATGAATTTCAAAGGTCTCTTTCCTTTATGGGAAAATATCCAACTTAATATTGGCAATTTCTTCCCATGCAATGATCTCTTTTGAGAGAATAATCATTACTAGTTACGTATTACAAAATATAATTGTCAAAACATAAAACTTTCAGGCCATTATAGTTATGTATGTTTTGTCATGATTTTAAATAGGAAACTGAAACACTAATATGCTGGCTGACTTTGAATTATAATATCAATTAGACAAAGCAGGCAGCTAAACTCCATTTCTATAAATGTGACTACAGGAGAGAATGAATTCTCTGCTGGTATTAAAGATAAAATTTTGAGAACTACCAGGCTGACCCAGCTAGCATTTACTGTACTCTTTATTACACAAGGGAAAAATACTTGCAGATTCTTCAAACTGTGAACAAAATGAGCAAATCTGGGACAAATTAGCCAACTAAATCATTAAAATGAATCATCAAATTGACTCCCATCTGCTTGCACTGCATAGATGGAAATAAAACGAGCAACACTTCCATACATTTTTCTCAGGTTCCAAATAAGTCCAGAGAGTCCTGTACTGAGTCAGACAAAAAACAAAAGCATAGTTTATATAAATATTTAGTGGTGTGCATTTAGCACTTTGTGGGCCCTATGAAATGCATTCGCAGCAGTACTCATTCAAGTGTTTTAATTACTGTAATAGCTTCTGTAGCAGTAGTCAAATAGTAACATTTTGAACTTAACCTGTGGGTACAGCCTCAGGAGCAGCCCTGATTATCTGGGCTCTGCAGCTTTTGTCAAAAGTCCTTGAAAATTTATACAACATTTTTCCATAAATCTTTTAAAAAAGTAAAATAAAATGGGCAAATGAGTTAATTCTTCAGAGTATGAAGGCTAAAGAAAAGCTAAATCATTACAGAAGAGAAAAACTAATGTCATTTTGAGTCGGGGCTAACGAATGTGGAGATTTTATGCTCAATACTTGAGTTACATACGTCTCGAAACATTCCACCTGTTCTTAATGAAGTCAGGGCTTACCTAACTTGTAGAAAGAGACAGGATGAAACAGAATTGCAGGCTGTGGGAGGTACAGAACGGCAGAACGCCATGGCAGGCAGCACAGAGAGGCTGTCTCTGCCTGACCTTGTCAGCAGGAGGTGCCAGTGGCACAGCCCCACAGGAGAAGAGGGGTGAACAGCGCCCCATCACCCACGGAAGGACACTGAGAGAGCCTTGCTGACGTGGCAGTGTGGGATTGGTCACGTAGTGAGAATTATCGTAGAAGGAAGCACTGTGCTTGAAAAAGTGTATAAAACCAGCTTGTTTCCTTTGAATGAACAATTCAGATTCGCTGCTGGTCTGGGCCTCTGTCATGGTCATTCACACTAACTAGTGCTACTTTACAACCAATAATCCCAAATTTAGTCCCATGCACTACATCCAGAATCCCCTTCAAAATTAGGTACATGTTATTTAATGTGTAAAAAAATCTAAGTATTTGCAGTACATATAACATTTTTTCAAGTTTCTAAAGGTGCAGCCAACTGTTTGTCTTTGATCATCTCGATACAGTTGTTTGTTTCTCCCCACCTCATACTTCGAGATCTTGCCCCTTTCTTCAGCTAAACATCCCTGGAAGCAGCCAAACCTTTGCATGCTCTGCTTTTTATGCCATCTACAAGTAATATCTGAAGAAGTATGCTCTAGAAAACAGGAAATATCACTCATGCATAGAATTAATAAGCAGATTTTCAAAAAAGAAAATGTGGGAAAAAAGGACAGATTAGTCTTCCTTTTTTTCTAAGACTGATCCTAGGATAGAGCTCCTAAGATCTGGAAGTCCAGATAGTAAACAGATTAACATTTTGACAGCCTTTGTCTTTCTAAGTCAGCTTTCTAAGTATTTCACCTTTCAAAAAAAAAAAAAAAAAAAAAAAAGAAAAAATGAGGAATGTTGCAATTAAACCAGTCAGCATGTTTGTGGCAGGAAGAATGTTTCAACTTAATATAATTTAGCCAGAGAATATTTTAGTACAAAATTACATTTTCTTTCGAACCTAGCCCAAAAGATCTACTGTAACCAGTACTGCAGTATTTTTATTTAATCAAACATTTATATTAATAATTTAAAAATTTCCTCTATTCATGTATTCTTTGACATTTTTTCCCACAATACTTACTAGTCTTTTAACATAAACTTTAGTTTTACAGTCCTATTTCATCAGCTGTACTTCTGATAAATTCCTATTTTTCAATTAGTTTCCCTTTTCCTTATTTAATTTTAGAAATTGCAGCAGAGTATAAAATTCAGAATGAGTACAGGTCACAACAATGTCCATGAAAAAGAAATAAAATTAGATAGAAATAATAATATATTACATTAAAAAAGACTTCATTGCTTATTCAGCAGTGCTTTGTCATAACAACAGCACTAAAAATGGTAATGTTATCCATGTGATCAATAGAATAGACCCATAAAAGCAATTATCTTAGATATATACCAAAATATATTAAAACAATTGTGCATTGAAACTTCTGGGAATATTAAAACACTCACTGGCAACTGCCCAACTTGCTTGTTTAGGAAATAAAAACAACTGGAGATGAGCTCTTGAGTTGCAAAGAAAGGAAACAAAACCCCTTATTGGTGGTTTTTATTTGTCATTCAGTGATATTGCAACATATCCTTAGTAACAAAAAGACAGCTATAGACTAAACAGACACAAATATTTGATATTCAAAAAGCATCAACTAAGTTTCAAATATGCATAATTTTTAAATGAAGCTTTATTATTTGAGAAAGTTGAAGGAACAGAGCAAAACTTTTTTGTCTCTTGTATTTGAGAATCCAGTTACTAAGCAGTGTGTCTAGACTTGGGATTCTGTAGATGTCTGGCAATAACTCAGTCATTACAATTTTAAGCGCCAACATTCAGCCAGAAGCATCTCATTGCTGAAATCATAGCAGCTGCCAGAAAACAGGTCAAGAAGAGGAAAAGTGGAGCAGGGAACAAGGCGCTATAGCCAGCCTATTCTCTAGGAATTAAGTGAAGGCAAGCAAGGAGAATCTAACTACATAGTGAACTTGCTTCCTCCTTCAGATGATCTCTATTCCTGAGCTCCTGTATACAGAGGTCTCCATTCAGGAAGAAACATGGGTGTGGTTGAACTGATGGATTTCCTCAATGCCTCCTCCCTTTAAGCAGCAGAGATGCAAAAATCACCAGACCTCTCTGGGTTGATGTGTACACTCAACACAGCTGTTCTTCTCCAGGGGAGGCTTGTGCTGAAGAACATGAATATGAGCCATTCCATACCAGCCACCCCTGAGGCTTGTTCACTCCCTAGTGCCTTCACAAAGACAGTTTTTACCTTTCTATGAAAGACAGAGTGCATAATTTAACACCTGTCTTTAGGAGTTTCATCTATTAGATCAATTTTCTAAGTTCAAACTCTAGTGAAGAATGTTTATAACAAGGGATGTAAAATTGATGAAAGCACATAAGTTTGTCAGGGCTTTGCTTAATTACGAACATATAGTTTTGCAATTTGCTGAATTAAACCCTAGCCGATTTACAGTCCATCCAATTTTCTTGCAAATTTTTTACTTTGGTATACATTAATTATACCAAAAGACATTTGGATCAACAAGAAAGTGTCCACTAAATAACTACCTGACTTTTCTGCCTGTAATTCAAAATTTGCCATTGCTAGGAACCTGCTTATTTTTTCAGACATTTGTATAATTTATCAATGAAGAAATATTTTTCTTGCATGTCAAATCAGATACTATCTTGACACCAAATGGTCTATTTTTGCTTAAGCAAACTTCTGAAGGTTTGACACTGCTACTAATGCAAGGCACCAGATTTCACTTAACTATCCTCTGCAGATGTAATTAAGTACTTCCAAATGTTTTGCTTAATTGCATTCCTTAATGTTCTGAGTGATGTTTTGCACTTTTCCTTCAGTTACGAATTGCATTTATAGCTTCCAGTAATCCCATTTATCACTGCAATTTTCTTAGCTTGAAATGTGCTACATTAATTAGTTCTTTTCAAGTCCTTTGAAAAAAATGTCAGGAGATCATTAATTCTATATGGGCAATTTATTATTGCTTAAGAGAATTACATATTGAAGTCTGTTTCTTTTAGAAACTTCTTTTAGAAACTTATTTCAGTATTTCCCTGTATAAAAATTATCTTATATGATCACCTTTCGTAAACCCTCCCTAGTGAGTACCATTGTAAATTTTATGGTTATAAAAGGCTCCCAAGCATTCAGCAGCCATTCCAAACAAATAGCACAAAGATTTTTTTTTGTAAGCTGTTACTCTAAAATGAGTTCACAAGGCTGTATACATCATAGGAATAAGTCATTTCCATGACTTATTAGTATGTGACATGGTAATGATGAAGGTACACCATACAAAGAAACAGAGGGAACTAATAGCAGAATTGTTCTTTTTACAGTTAGTTATCTGTAGAAGAGATGATTTATTATTATTTCTTTCTTGAGGTAAAACAAGTATACAAACCTGGTTCTGAATTCTCCTGGGTTTCAGCATTGTGTCCTGGTGTAAGAGTTTACCACTTGTCCACCTGCTTGATTTCAAACACACCAGTTGTCACATTTAGTGCCTTTAAGCAGAGGAATGAGTCTTAGTAAGATCACAATGCTATTCACAACATGTTGACTCCGGTCCAGGGGAATTTATGAAGCCATCTGTTCCCCTTCTGAAGAAGATATGAGAAAAATCAAGTATTTTAAAAACCCTAGGAAAAACTCAACTCCTGAGTCGACTGACATTCATTCTGTTATAATTCAAAAGGAGATCTAAGAAATTCTGGAATAATTAAGTGAATACTAAACTTGAAAATCAAGATGGTAATTAAATATGAATAGTATTATCTGTTTAAGGAAGATTGACAGAGGCTTTCAGGTTATGCTGTAGATTTGAAGCGGGAGGAGTTTCAACTCTTTGGGAAATTAGCAGAGCGTGAACTCATATTTCTCATAATAGAAAAGGCACATATTCCCTTCTAAAATGCCTGTTTAGATGTCCTTGATCATGCACTGTAGCAGTCATTTGACTAGTTTCTCTTTTATCAATCTATTCCAAAAGGAAACATACTTTTCTGAGGGCACTTTTCTGTTTGCTTGTTGGTTTTCTGGTTTGTTTTGGGTGGTTTTTTTGTTTTATTTAATTTTGGGGTTTTTTGTTTGGGTTTCTGCCTTGTTTTGTTTTTTGAGTCAGGGTTTTTTGGGGTTTTTTGGTTTTGTTTTTTTTAACATTAAAAGAAATTAACACATCTTTATGTTTCAATAAGTATATCTTGGTTCTTTTACTTGTTTTTGTTAATACAATAACTAAAGCTTGGTTGATTGCCTATAAGTAAGAGAAACCTATAAAGTAGAAACTGTTTAATAAAAACATATAGTCTGTTATTAGTCCCTTTGAATTATTATTTGAAACATAATGTCGTTACAGTACATTAATTACTCATAAATGAGCCGCCAGGGAAAGAGCCTGTCTCTTTGGGAGAAATGTTATGATTCACTTTATATACTTTAGATTTCACACCCTAGAAATAGAGCAACTAATCACTTTGCATAAAGAAATAATTTCTTGTGAAAATAATAATATATTAGGAAAACAAAAAATTATTGTAAAAAACAAACACATTAAAGGTATATTTCAAATTTAGAAGTTATCTAGAAGTTTATTATCCTTTTTAAGTCTAAGTAGTAATGTGGAGTTCATTCATTTTACTGGACTCCTTAATGAGAAAAGCAGTATTTAAGGTCTTTAAGAATCTTGACCGCTTTCTTCACCTTGACAGACAATGGGAATTTTCTGGATCAGAAGGAGACTTTCTGAGTTGGTCTTGGTTTTGCAATATGAGTGTTGTCACATCATGAGAAAACTTGAAGACACAGTATACAGACTATGCAGTTTGGGATATGATAGATTTACTTGATTTCACTTCAGCTAGTATGAAAGAAAACATAATTTTTAAGACATCAATTATTAAAACATAGATATGAATAAGAAAATTCTCTATGATATACACCTGATTGTTCAAATAACAGCTCAGATTCTGGATTACACTGAAAACTGTCTCCACTAACTTATTCATATTTCATTTGCTTTATAAAGAACAAAACCCCAGTAACATTGGACTGGAATTCTTCAGAAGTAAGCCTGGAATGGGATAAAAACTAGGAAAATACTATTAAAGAGATTCTGAGTTAGAAAGAAAATTGGTCTTTATATAAGAAACAGGATTAAGGAATTAATCAAATACCAGAGTATGAAGAAATAATAATTCAACACAGAATCTGTGGCCCTACTCCCTAGGCTTTTCTTATTCATAAAAGTAGAAACTTGCTTAGATTAGGACAGACTTATTTAGTTCTTACCTTCCATTTCCTTTTCAGGTTATTACTGTCTGTATTATAGTGTCCTTGCAGGTACCTCTTGTCTTTTTCCTGTGATATACAGGAAGAAGCAGCAGGCTAAGCAACAATAGGATATTCCAATTACTACTCTCTATACACAGTATCTAGCAATAATAGAATATTATTATGCTTTTCTTTCTATCTATTTTAAGAATGGATAAGATTGGCATCTCTGCAGAAGGTTTCCAAGCCAATAGGTTTTTTTCAGAGTAGAGTTAAGAGCTGCATTACCTCCTGGGGGCCCTTTCTAAACCTGAACTTTTATGATTGTATCAATGCTTTGAAGACCTATAGATTGTGTGCTGTTCAAAGTAGAATATTCTCTCATCACTTGGACAACGTTTGGGTAACAGCTGAAATTATAGCTACCTTTCTATATTAATACAGCCAGCACTCTTCTTGACCTTTAGATGCTTTGCCATTATCTTCTCTGGAATGAGAAACAGTTTTACATCCTTCTGCCTCAGCAGTATGTCAGTACCATTTGAAATTTCTTATAGAAGTAATTAACAGAAATTTAAGGAAAGAAAGCCATCAACATGTATTTTGCTGTGATTTACAGCTACCATTGCAATACTTATGTGTTTTAATGACAACACAGAAAATTGAGGTTAAATAAATCCTATTAGTCAAGAAAATTGCTGATTACTAGTGTTTTTGGTATATGCAGTTTGTTCATGATTAAAGGGTCTGCAGTCATGTTACTTGTTAATCTCAATTCTTTTTATGCTTCATCTACATATGGAACTGCAATTGCAACTATCAGTATGTATAAACCACAGTCTTCAGTAAAATTTTTAAACATACACATGCTTCACAGACCATAATGATCAGCTTCCAGACTATCACTGATCCACAGACTGGAAAAAGGCTACTTCTTTTCATTGATTAAAAAAATAATCCTTATTTGTACAAGTCAATCCTTTTAACCTTCTAAATTAATGAACATTGAAAATAAATACTGTCAGTGCTGTTCTAAATGCTCATAATGTTTTAAGAATTAGCAGCAATAGAGAATATAAATTAAAATTTAAGTATTCTATATGAATCTTTTATAGCATAGTTCTTTAAACCATTTCCCAGCACAAAAACAGGTCAGTATTTCAATTTATATTTAAAAGAATGAGAAATCCTTCATGTTCAGAAGTGATGATTTTCCATTTAATACTACCTTAATACTACAATTTAGCTTGTGGAAAAATATACTGCAGTATTACAAAGAATTTATGTTTCAATATTTTCACTTGTCTTTTACAACACTGAGCTACATATTCTGTTTCAATAAATATGTGCATTAGTACCTCAAAACACTAGACATATTTTGACCCAGATACTGCTGTAAGTTCCTTTGTGAAATAACACAGGATCTATCTTCCCCCATATATTTACATACTTAGACAAGACAAGGTTGACTGAAAAGGTAGGTATTGTAGAAAGATTTTTTTTTTCCTTCAATCTTTCTGGTCTTTGGAACAGTTAGTATCAGGTGAGAATGGCTTTGCAAACTGCAGAAATAGCATGGAGGATCCCAAAAGCTACAGGCCTGTTATTGTCACTTTGGTGCTGATAAAGTTATGGCAAAGCAGTTTATTCTAGGAAGTGTTGAAAAATACCTGAAAGACAACGCAGTAATTGGTCACAGTCTTCAGGAGAGGAAAGTCCTGCTTATCAAACCTAATTTGCTTTTATGACAAGGTAACCCACTTGGCTGATCAAGGGAAGTCAGTTGATGTGATTTTTTTCAGATTTCATTAAAGCTTTTACTGGTGTCTCTCACACAGTCTGTCTGGAAAAAATGTCAAGCTCACAGCTGGATAAACACATCGTGTGATGGGTGAGCAACTGGCTCACAAGTAGGGCTCAAAGGTTTATAGTGACATGCGGTGGCATCAAACTGGTGATCTGTCACTACGGGGGTTCAGCAGGCCTCCATCTTAGGCACTGTGCTCTTCAACACCTTCATAAAAGACTTGCCCGGAGGACTGGAAGGGATATTCATCAAGTTCACAAACAGTGCAAAGCTGGGAGGGGCTGTTGACTCCTGTGAAGGTAGGGATGCCCTGCAGAGAGACCCTGACAAATTAGACAGCTGGGCAATCACCAACCATATAAAGTTGAACAACAAAGTCAGATTCTGCATGTGGCATGGGGCAATCCTGGGCTTGTGCACAGACTGGGGAAGGAGATCCTCAAAAGTAGCACTGTGGAAAAGGGCCTGGAGGTCCTGGTTGATGCTAAGTTGAGCATGAATGAGCTCTGGCAGCCAGGAGGGCCAGGTGTGTCCTGGGGGGCATCAGGCCAGCCGAGCAAGGGAGGGGATTGTCCCGCTGGTCTCTGCACTGGGGAGGCCTCACCTTGAATCCTGTATGCATTTTTGGCTGCCACAATATAAAAAAGACATTAGACTATTGGAGAGTGTCCAAAGGAGGGCAACAAAGATGGTGGAAGGCCATGAAGGGAAACTGTAGTAGGAGGAGCTGGGGTCACTTGATCTGTTCAGCCTGAAAGGGTGAGACTGAGGGGAGACCTCATCACAGTCTTCAACATCCTCATGAGGGGAAGAGGGGCAGACACTGGTCTAATCTCTGTGGTGACAAGGACACAACCCAAGGAAATGTCCTGAAGCAGTGTCAGGGAAGGTTTGTGTCACATACTAGGAAGAGTGGTTGGACACTGGAAAAGGGCTCCCCAGGGAAATGGTCACAACACCAAGCCTGACAGAGTTCAAGAAGGATTTGGACAGTACTCTCAGGCTCATGGTGTGACTCTTGGAGATGATTCTGTGCAAGGGCTGTAGGTGGACTTGGTGGTTCTTTAAGTCACTTCCAACTCAGTATATTCTATGATTCTGTGAAGTCTCAGGCACTATAAGTGTAGTGGGCACAGGTGAAAGTCACCCTCAAATTGAAAACTTTCAATTTGTCACTTCAGTGCAAAAAGTGCATTTCAGTTCAGTGCATGTTGATTTAAACAATCTTTTACTTCAGCACACTTTTTTTTTACATATCTATTATCACAGACAATAATAATTTAGATATTTTATAGCAATTTAATGATAATGAACTTTTCCCTCTTTTGTTAGATATAGGAATTATGAAAATACTGATCTGCATAATGTGGAAATGATATCATCAGCACTTCTCTCAGCTTTCTAGCAAAGTGACAAAAATGTTAAACAATCTACAAATTTCAGCCCTGTGCTTTTGAACTTATACAAAGGGAGAAAAGATAGCATATAGATAATATATAAACCGTGCTTATATATGCAAACAGATCTTTCTTATTTAGGATCATGAGGACAATATAGAATTTTGGGGGTCTCCACAGATGATAAATCTGGACCATACATTCCATAATTTGACATAATTTCCTGAGATCAACATTCATTCAGAAGTTTCACAATAGCAATTTTACAGAAAGCTCCCTCTAGTCAGCCACTGGGTAGTCAGAATCACGGATGTCATCTTTAGCAAATGTTAAACAGAATGTCAATGCCTGTGCAGTGCTGTTGGAGCATGAACTTGGACAACAGAAGTCCTGGAGTTAATGGCTAATTTTCATGGTTTAGGAATGGTATTCCCCAGTCTAGAGTTCACCCTGAAACATTCCAAACCACATGCCACTTGGTCTTCCCCTCCCCTCTCCCCTGCAGCAGGCTGGAGAGGAAAATTTGAGGCAAAAATTGGAGGTAAAGTTCACAGGTTAAGATATGAACAATATTTTGAAAACAACAGTGAAATAAGACAATGGACAGTAACAGCAATGGTACTGGGTACCGTGTACAGGAAAAGAGGCGTGTGGTTCACACACGATTGCTTACACCCAGCAATACCCAACCACTCCCCTTGCCACATTGCATCACCCAGAAGGGAGCCTTTCCTCCTTCCCCAGAAAGTGATGTGAGGTGATACAGAATAACCTCTGGGTCCTGCCATGCCCCATCTTGGCTCCTGCAAAAATTAATGCTGTCCTGGCCAGAACCAGGGCCCTGACAAAACTAAATAGACAATAACAACAAAAAAATCCAACTTTGCTCATTTAGTTGTTTTGTTTTGTTATGCATGTCATGCATGAGTCCTTGCAAATTCATCTTTGAAAAAATAAGCAAAGAAAAATGTGTATTGCTGTGATAATCCATTCATAAATAGAATCAAGCATCTAAAAAAAAAGACTTATTTATTTGAAGATCAGTGATTTTCCCAGCAGCAAAACACATAGATGGGACACAGTCTTTAATTATGGCGCCAAACAAAATCAATCTAATACTGGACAATAATCTGTTGTGTTCAAAAAAAGTTTTATAAGACTTTCAAAATTGCAATTAGATTAGAATTAGCCCTAAGTCTCAAAAAAATATTTTGCTTCACAGAAGTATAATAATATTTGCATAATACATTTTATAATACTATTTCACAGTATATTATTTAAAAATAGTATGACACAAAGTACAGATGAGAAACTTAATTTTTCACAACATTTTGCTGCTTGCTTTTGCTTTGCAACATCTATGGACTCTTCAGCATTGTAAAATAACAATATTCTTTTTAAAGAGTTTTTCTGAAAATATATTATGTTATGTCATGTTTTCTTTGTTAATTTCGTAGACACACCACAGAAAGCCAGGGATTGCTAGGGATTAATGGTACAGTATTTAAAAAACATATTAGCTAGAAGAGCTCAGTTGATGCATTCCCACCATTAAAAACAGTAATGAATTAGTTTTATTTTCCAGTAACTAAAGATTAGACAGCTTCCAAAATTTGTGTATCATTTTCAAAATTATAATCTTTGATACATGAAAAGGGAATGTGGAACAGAAGGAAGAAAATTATTTATACAGTTGTTCAACAAGGAGGGTTTCTTTCTGAAACTGTTGCAGTGGATAATGCATGAAACGACATAGAATCATTTAGGTTCAAAAAAACCTTTAAGATTATTGAGTCCAAATTTTAATCCACCACTTAAAAGTGCACCATTAAATCATGTTTTTAGGTGCCTGCACCTATCTTTTTTGCACAATCTTTTAAATACCTCTAAGGATAGAGGCTTAACCACTTCCCTGGGCAGCCTGCACTGCATTTCCAGCAGACATCTGGGTGTTGAAGTCCTGCCTGAGAACAAAGACTTCATCTGCCTGTTCATCCTCTTTGGGTGGTCTGTAACAGACTCCCACCATTCTCAGGCACATCCATGGTTTCTAACACATCAATAAACCTTGTGTCTTTCCTACCACATGAATCTCCTTCCCCTACCTCCACTGAGATGACAAAGAGACCTGAGACCAAAGGACCTGGCTAGAAAATCATACCTCAAACACTGGCATGCCTAGACTTATCTCTAGAGACCATGGGCTTTTTTCTCTTCCCCTCTTCAAGTTTAACGTTTTTCAGTGAGCCCTGCTAACTCCTGCAGAAAGGTCCTTTATTTCCCATCTGTCACCAAGAGGTCTGATCTTGTGTAGACGAATCCATGACCAAAAACCACAAAATTCTGCTGGTGGACAACAGGCCCAGAGACAAGTCTTCTGGTTTGTCCTGCTTACTCCCTCATCATTCCCTGCAGCTGGAAGTATTGGGGAGGACACACACCCACAAATACCATTTCCCCTGGTTATTGCTCACGGGGATTTTTTAGTTATTCTGTCACTAAGGTGGATCATTACTGTGATGCTGTCTCAAGATACGGCCTACAACTTACAAGGATAACATGAGCAAACTTAAAAGATGGCATGTGCCTAGGGTGGGTATAAAAATTGAAATGATGATTCGTATCTGGAAATCTGTATCAGAAATGTATTGTGCTTGAATCTGGAAAAGCAAACTGCAAGAGGGGTTTTGATAACTACAGAGCCTACAAGCATGTAAGCAAGTAAACTGCAAGATTTAATGGCTGTGCCCAGGGAAATTCAGAATAGAAGCAGGACTAACTTTTAAAATAAATTAATTATTTTTTTTATTTCTGAGCAATTTCTAGTATTTCCCCTGAATTAATTTCTTATGCCTTTTAACATATTTCCCAGGAGATATAACCAGCAGTTACAGGTTAGATATAGGAATACCTGTGTGAGAGACCACAGTTCTGGACTGAATGATCTAAGATGTCCTTCTGACCCTGAATGTGATTAGTTTGCAGAAAATGTGCATTATGTTTCAGCAAAGAGTAATAGCAAATTACTTCTGTCAAAAGTACACTAAAACTGCAATTAGTCTGTAGATTTCAACCATGAAAGAATTAATTTCAATTGAGGATGTTTATTTGAAATGCTGACAATATGTAAGTACAGTCTAACAGGTGCTCCTATAATTAACAGCACATTCTGAATGAAAGATGAAATAATTTGGAGCAGTATTACATTCCATTGCAATTTTCACAGATCTTAGGCAACTAAAATAACCATTTTGGATAAAATTGCACAATGTTCTTATTTTAATTTACTTATAAGTCTACTCATGGGAATGTTCTCTTTATCCACCTTGTGCGTTGACATTTGATTGTATTGCTGAGTTTTACACATTATTTTCCTTTTCCTTTCCAATCTACACTGCACACTAAATGCTTTTAAACTATATAGGGTTTAGATATACTGTTAGGGTTTTTCTGTGGGGTTTTTTTGTTTAGTTTTTGTTCATTTGTTTGTTTGGATTTTTGTTCTTTTTGTTGCTGGTTTTTGTAATTTTTAATTCTAGTGTTATTACTCTGTTCTTTATAAGTTTCTTCTCCTAAAGAGGGAAGTGGCGTAAATATGTTTATGAATACATCTAGGTGCAAAGACTATTGGGAATTCAGTTAAAATCTATCTGTATTTGAGTATGTCTCATCAGTACTTAGCAGAAGAAGCAAAAAGCCAACAAGAGGAGTAAAATCAGTTTTATCTTGCTGCTTTTCAGGGATCTGATGAACTTGACTTTTCCCAAACATAGGGCAAAGACATCAAATAATTATATCAGAATACAAATACTCAAGGGACTCAGCTTGGACTCAAAAGGAAAGATAGTACTTGTCATTAGTTAACCACAGGACTAGCTGCATACCTTAAAAAAAAAATCTCTTTTCAAAAGAGTCTGAAAGACTTGGAGGGAAAAATGTGAAGTAGGTAGAACCAGAAGATCTTGAGAATTCTTCATGACCTAAAAGTGGTCAAGCATGATATTCTTTCTCAGCAGAAATACAACTACAGGCATTCTATTATTTCATTTCTTCTTCTCTCCCAGCTCCAAAATGGTGGCTGACCTTTGTAAAGTCTGTATTTCAATTTGTGTACCCAACCCAAACATAAACCATAATATATATGCTGACATAAACCAAACCTGGACTGCCCATCTGTTACTGAGACTTTTGATTCCAGAATTAGTCAAAGGATGTAAGTGTTTGCATCACAATATTTCTAAAGACGCAACACTGTGGAGCTACAGATTAAAGAAATGGGTAGAGATACAAAGCTAGAGACAGCACTTGAATTCTACTCTGACACAGGTAACTTTAGGCAGCAGCTTAAATGAAAAAAAATGCAGAAGTTTGTGAAGGATCTGGCAAGGAAAATCTTTGCCAATATTAAAAGAAGAAAAATGTTTATCTCTTATAGTGTATAATGAAATGTGAAAATTGTACAAAATTTGTCTTGCAATTGAGCTCCAAATCTATGAGAGATAAATAAACTCCAAAGACGGAGTTAAGATTAAGTTTCTGTGTTAAAACTAAATCTAATGAAAAAATCATTTTAATATTTTGTCAATATTAAAGAAAGTTTCTTAGCCTACAGTCCGCTCAAAAATCACAGTAATACTTTTTTTTGATAACAAATTTTATTCTATGTAGCAACTGTAGGTTTGCACACAGATGTCCATGAAGGATGGCACAATGAATCTTTCTCTTCTTTTTCATCTACTGCTTTGAATCTACTTTCATCTGCTTTCATCTACTACTGGGATTAATATATTCTGATATCCCATTTTCCTAAAGTAATTATAAGCAATAGAAAATATCCTGAACTCCAAGACAAATTTGATTTTTTTATTTTTCCAGCCTTTCAGAATTACACCTTACAAAGTGGGTAAAGGGAATCCCTTACAAACAGGCACAGGTATGGCAGCATTAACACCTAAACATTGAGGAATCAAATATTTGTTCTGATTTTAATTAAAAGTTGCTCTTTTTACTTCCATTTATTCACTCCAGTGTTGCTGAGTCTACCCTAAAGAAAATCTTATCAGATTTGATAGTCATAACCTTTACTGCTTGCCCTTCTAATCCACATTTAGTAAATATGTTTTATCATTCCTTTCTTGGTTTCATCAGTTCTTTGAATTCAATACTAATTTGCCCAGCAACTGTCAATAATATCTTTCTTCTAGGTTTTTAGAGTGCTAGTTTATGGTAAGGTTTATACACAATTGCCAATTATACTGAGTAACAAGTGATTTATTCTGCTGAGATAATGATTACAAACTGCAATTGCTATTACAAGTAGTGAAATAACAGTGTCCCTAAGCATTTAACGACAGTTTTCAGTATATGTCACTAGACTCAACAGAAAATGGATGCTCTTAGGGCCTTAGAGTTATCTTTTTTATAATAGCAAACACCTCTCCCATCAAAGAATGTTCATGGCAACATGCACATGATAATGTCTAAATTCAAGAGCAATGATCAGGTTGGTCTTAAAGCTGGTAATGTACTCTCTCTGCAGTGCCAGACCAGACAAAAGTAGGACAGAGGATGAGAGAGGAAGAAAGAGGAAGGGAGAGTGGGAGAGAGGGAGGAAGGAATAGGCTGTGGAGTCAGCTCTCAACTGTGGTTACGGTCTCCTGACAAGAGCAGAACTAACTGTTCTAAGGTGAGCTTCCTTCTCTGTGCATTTTTGGTCTAAAAAGAAGCACATCACTGTAAATCAAATATTTTTTTCCTAATTTTAAACTGAAACAGCAGAGGAAGTGACTCCATCCACAGGCAGCATTACTGTTAGTTGGTACAGAATTACAAGCTGTACCATGCCTCAGCTCAGGCAGGAGATAACTTTTGCAGCCCCTTTTATCTGGGTTGCTGGAAGTCCTGTGTGACTCAGGGACAGAATGGAGAAGGCACAGTGATCTAGGCCTTTAAGCATGTTACCTGAGCAAAAGGGCAGTGATTGCCCACACCAGCGTGGGCTCCAGACACAGCCTGACTTTTCCATACAGTCATCTCTGCAGAATTTATCGGTGAGAAAACTGCTGTGTCCCACCAGTTTGATATCTGCTCTGATATATATTCTGGAACAAGAGCAGTAAAAAACCCAAAAACCCTAAAATACATTATTCCAATGAGGATAATTTTTTTGAGTTTATGATGTCTTTCTTTCCATGATATTTAGTTGACCATAAGCAAGAAACAGCATGTGAATAAATTTTATCACAATGGGATGCATCCTGAATATGTTACCAGAACTATTAGGCTAAACTATAAAACTGAAAAATATACTGTATGGCAAGCTACCTGTCCTCAGGCAACTTCCTACAGCCAAAGCCTGTTAGTTCTTGTTGATTTGCTTGGGAAAGATACATCTTCTCAGTCTTTTACTTTCTTTTATCTTCAACTATAGCCAAGCTGCTAAGACCAAACTACTAACATCAGATTATTAATGCATTGATACACTGACTTTCTGCAGTTAAGATCTGATTATGAATTGTTCAAAAAGAGTATTATGACAGAATTTTTAAATTCAGTTAGTGGCTGAAGATACCAAAATGGTCTTAAAAGGAAACAGAAGTTCTAAGCACATTTCAAACACTTTCTCAGCCTACATGAAGGGAAAATAAAGACCAGAAGGAAAGTGACAGCAAAACTGCATATACACAACTCATCAAAACTCAGAACATAAGACCAAAGATTAGGTGATTAAATGCTAATTAGACAATTAAAATAATTTTAGATCCAAACAACAGATTGCATTACTGGGAGCAGCTAAGAAGATTTTGGTTCATCAGCAGTTCCAGAGCTACAACTGGAAAACAAAAAATCCCAGAGGCAGTAATAGCTCAGATAGAAACCATCCTTCCGCAACAAGTCTGAGAAATAGGACAAAGAAGAGCAAGAAATGCTCTGTTGTTTGTTTGTTTATTTTTGTTTTGCTTTTCTTTTCCCATGGTCTTAGTATTTTCAAATGCTGGAGCCACAGCTACCTCCTAGAGAAACTCTGGCACCTCACAAGGCCTTTACAAAGCTGGCCTTGCTCCCCATGTTTTAAGATGGAGAATGCGCATGGCAAGAGAGGCACGTTGAAGGGCAGGAAAAGACCTGGCAAAGAAAGTACGAGTTGATGTTTACTATATTCCTCTTTCTACAGAATTTTAGATGCCATAATAAGGGACAAGATTAGAAGAAACTACAGAGGTTTTGGGACCATGAACAGAGACTTGTTCAATTTTGTATCAGAGTGCTTAAATTCAACCATAAATCCTTTTCAGTACCTTTTCCAGTTTTCACCTTTCTTATTTTGGCTTCCCAGGTACTTACTGAGGATGCAAGTAAATAGTGCGTGCAGGTCTAAAGAGCCCAGTGAGTTTCCTGAAGCAAAAAAAAAGCTCTTGGAGGCAGGAGTACAGAGGAACACAGGAGAAGTCTGAATATTAAATAATTAAGAAATGGGATAGGAAGGGCAGAGTAGATTATAAAAAGAAGAGAAAGCCCTACAGAACTCTTAATCTTACCATGGTGTGTATCTGTAGCAAACATCAGCACCATACAAAACCTTAGATATAAATTTGTATTTATTACAGTAAAGAAAACCTGGTGTCACTCCTGATATATCTATCACTCTTATTTCCACTCTTTTTTTTATACTGCCAATATCACAAGATAGTTCTTTTTTCTGACTTTGTTATATATATAGATTGTTGTCATTGGGATTTTTATACCTATCTTGTCCTAAAAATCTTCTGAGTCATCATCACTGTAGAAGTATGGTGCTTCATGCTACCATTTAGTGATGGACTTGGCAGAGCTGGGTTTATGGTTCAACTTGATCATCCTGAGGGTATTTTTCAAACTAAATTATTTTCTGTCAGTACAAAATCTGTGGATCAGTCAGAATGATCTCTATTCAAAATATGACTGGCTTCCCCTCATGATAGTAATCTGAGATTAGCTCAGCTGGTGAGAGCTCGATGTTAGTAATGCCAAGGTCATGGGTTTGAGCCCTATATGGGCCATTCATTTAAGAGCTGGGCTCAGTGTTCCTTCTGGGTCCCTTCAAACTCAGACTATTCTGTGATTCTGTAAATACCATAAAGCTGTATTTGTGAAGAAATTATTTTCAATCATTTCAGTTTATGGACCTCTAAATATTTCCCATGACAATTGTGGAATTTAATTCTGTAAACTTAATACAAAGCTTTGAACATATCCTATAGATTTCCATGTACCACAAATAAAAGATTGAAAATCTCAGACTTATACTCTAGCAAAGATCAATAAATCTGACCACCAACAGATGCTTCTAGGAATTTTGGTACATGATTTCCATTGCTGCAGAAGCAACTGCCACTTCTACATCCAGTTCAAAATTTGCTTTTTCAGGTATCTCTTTCACAGAAATGCTGAATGCAGTGAAAAGAAATGTTAAAAAAAAAAAGGAAGTATTTTAGCCTCCCATTGAAGCAGTCACTACTTGCATACAATTTTGCCACAATAATTACTTGCCGGAACTGAATTGTGTTAATCATGGAATGTTTGGATTGAAAGGAACCTTAAGGATATTCTAGTCCTAATTCCCCTGCCACTGACAGAGACACCTTCCACTACCCCAGGCCACTCAAAACCCTTTCCAAACTGGCCTTGAACATTTCCAGGGATGGGACATTCACAATTTCTCTGGCTGGAAACCTGTTCCAGTGCCTCACAACTTTCACAGTAAAGAATTTCTTCCTAGTATCTAAATCTACCCTCTTTTAGTTTGAAACCATTATCCCTGTTCCTGTCACTACAGACCTTTTTGAAAAGTCTTCTCCAACCCTCTTATAGGCCCTCTTCAGGTAGTGGAAGGTGTCATAAGATTTCCTGGAATTTTCTTTTCTCCAGGATGAACAACACCAACCCTCTCAGTCTGTCCTCTCCTTCCCCCCCACCACAGAAAAAAAAAAAAAAAAAAGAAAAAAAAAAGGCAAAATTGCGAAATTTGGAAAACAGATTAGATCTTTGCAGTTCTTTTTATTAAAAGTAAATTCTTTAACTTGAACAACTGCTGAAAAGATCGCCAGATGGTGCTTTGTACAACCAGGCTGGATATGCCTACTAGCCAAAATGGCTAACAGCTTAGAGTGAAGTTCTTAAATTTGTACTTCCTTTTATTGTCAGATCATATCAGTGTTACCTCAGCTGATTGGACAGTCATTTAGAATACTTGTCTGTTATGTTAGCATGCGCAGTGTCTGTGCATGAAGTACAAACTGTTCTTTCAAAATTCAAGGAGTGAAAAGCTAAGAAAAACAGGGAGCAGGAATATTTTTGACAGAAATTTACAGATGAACACAAACTGAAAAGCTTCCTGCTGTGCCCCAAAGGCCAGCTTACTTAACCTTTGCAGTGCTTGGACTTTTACCTTTAGGAAAGCCTAGAAAAAGGTAGAAGGTACCAGGAAACCCCACTGTGTCCAAGAGGGGAATTATTCATGCTGCATACTCAGACATATGGCATGACCTTCTCAACAGAATTACAAAGCAATAGCTGAGAATTCAATAAATAAACTACAAAATTTCCTATAGAAATTGTGCTTTTTAACATGTATGGATAGAGCAATATTAGGAGGAAGAAATTCTAAAATATAACTGACAAACTTGAAAACATAGTCTGGGTACGTTCAGCATCATGCCTGCTTTTTTTGATGACAGAAGTTATCTTTCTTCTTTTAGCTCAGAAGAACCAAAACAGACAGAATAGAAATGGAACTTTATTTCTTCCTTCAATTCAATTTAAAAGTCAATTAAGTTCAAAGCAATAGATTCAGGATTCCCCCATGGAAATAATTTTGAGGCATGGATGGCAGTGTTGAGTGAATTTGTAGCACAGGAGAGATCAATAACTGAGTGAGGTGACAATCTGTGAATGCAATACAAAAAGAACAAAAAAAGAAACTAAGGTCAGTGGGTACTTGGAGGAATGGAGAGATGGGTCTTCGGGAAGCTGTATATAGACAGACCCTCATGATAAGCCACATGAGTTTTACTGGAGCTAAAAGCATTCCCTTATGTTAATCATTGTCATGCTGAGAGACTGTGTACACACAGATAAGCAAGCAAAGGAGGACTGGATATGGCACCTCAAGAAATGTGAAAGCCACCCTTAGTGTCTCTGCTATGCAGTGGTGCAAACATAATTAAATCTTAGGTATTCATACTGATTATAGCTCTGTCATACATTTTTTCCCTAACTTTTGATTTTGTTGGCGAATTTTATCTATGTTTTTATTGGTTTTGCATGGCCTCAGGTTTTTTGGCTTTTGGGGGCTTTTTTAGGATGGGGGAAAGTAACGAGCCTGGCTCCAAGCTGCTAGAAGCTTCTTCCATGTCCAGCAGAGCCAATCCCTGCTGGGTCCAAAGATGGATGTGCTGCTGGCCAAGGCTGGGACAGTTAGAAACTGTGGTAATACCTCTGTGATAACATATTTAAGAAGAAAAATAAACATAAAGTTGTTGTCTAGTTTTTATTCCAGCCAGTGAAGAAAAGAGTGAACCATGAGAAGAACAACCCTAAAGACACCAGCATCAGTGGAGAAGGAGGGAGGGGGAGGAGGTTATACAAGAACCAGAGCCGAGATCCTCTGCAGCCTGTGGTGCAGACTGTGCTCCTGCAGCCCATGGAGATCCATGGAGATGCAGAGATCCACCTGCAGGCCACAGAAAGCTCTTGTTCATGCAATGGACTCACGCTGGAGAAGTTCATGGTCTCCCACAGGAGGGACCCCGCCCCAGTGCAGGAGGGGAATGACTTCTTCTCCCTGAGCAGCTGGAGAAGTCTAGGGTGATGAATTCACCAAAACCTCTATGTTTCCCTGTCTCCTTGCACTTCCGGGGGGAGAAGGTAGAGCTGGGAAGGAGGGAGGGGTGGGGGGGAGAGTGTTTTAAAGGGCTTATTTTACTTCTCATTGTCCTGCCCTGATTTGGTAATAGATTCACTTCCTATCTCTGAGTTGAATCTGTTTTGCCCATGGTGGCATTTGATAAGCAACCTCTCCTGTTCCTTATCTCAAGACATGAATCCTTTGTTATATTTTCTCTGCTTTGTTCAGCTGCAGAGGGAGAGTGAGTGAGTGGGTTTGGTGGATGCCTGGCATCTGGCCTGAGTCCACCCATGGCAATGTTTGATATCAGGATCAACCTTTCAAAGTCCTTGTTGCTATCAGGGGAAAACCAAAATAAATTAAAACTGGGTAGCAGATGCCCCGAAAGAAAGAACAAGTTGTAGCTTAAGCCTGACAGAATGATTTGACAATAGAGAGCTTTCATGCAAAATAGAAAGACTAAACCTGTTTTTTTAAGTTCTTCCACTTATGAACTATTTACATACTAAATTAATATGAAAAAATATATCTTCCATTTAATATGTAAAAATATTCAAATATCTACATTATCATGTCTTTAAAAATTAGCCATAATAAAATCTTTGAAAGCATGGTTTTCTTACAGCTACAGATATTGTGCTATTTTGCACTTTACTTCAATGACTAGTTGTGTTCAATATATCCTAAAAACCCCACATGTAATATACATCTAACTAAAGTATTCATACAGACATGTTTGCAGATGGTAAACACCTTCAGAATTATAGGTACTATGTTGCCTTTTTGCTCATATACGTCACATGTCTTTACTTCACTCATTAATTATAAACGTGTTGTAAAAGGACAAAAACATTACATGGGATGAAAATAAACTTCACAACCAAAGTGTAATTGCATCATAAAACCAGACATGTAAAAAAGTTGAAGAATTTTCATAATAAATCCCAGAGTTATAGTTCTGAATCTCACTTTAATTAACATAATTAAATCTAGTAGCTCCTTTTCCAAATTCCAGCTTAGAATTTATACTCTTTTTATATGTCTTTCAATATACCAAAAAACCTTAAAGGAATACATGTCACTCATAATTATACCTAGTGTACTGCACTCTGTGCAAGCATAAAATGTATCTGCAATTTCGGTTCCCCCCCCCCCCCCCCCCCCCCCCCCCCCGTTTAACTAGAACAGATATTTGGTAGATTAAAATAATCTTGCAACATAAAATCCACAAGTGTATACATACTCTTGACTTTATACTGTATTTCATACTTTCCTTAGCAGGAAAAGCCCCTAAATGAAATGCTCTCCCTGCAACATAACATTTTCCTTTCTGAGCCTTGTGCTGTGACACACTTTGTACTACCACTGAAGCATCTCCTCTTGTGCTAGGCTGGCTTCTCACTTTTGCAGGTTCAGGAAACCCCTGACAAGCTGTTGCACCATGGCTGTAGGTAACACCCCATCATATAATCGGCCATACAGTTATGTTTCCATCACATGGACTTCATTGGGGAAGAGGAGAGATCTGTAATTTACATTTTTCCATACAATATGTTCTGTTTAAATGAGCTGACATCGAAAAATGCTGTGTAAGGGGAGATCATGTTGCTTTCCATAAAGATCAGAGATTGTGAAATGATGAATATTTCAAGTTCATGGCTTTTGCTCAAATCAAATGCAAGTTGCTCATCTGCTGCAGAGAACTGGGTTGTCAGTGCTCTATTAGGGCTCCATTATGGACTGCTATCCTTGATGAACTAATCAGAGCACTGTAAAATTACTCCAGTTTTCCCTGATTATCAAACTATACTAAGATGGGTTCACAAATGAATGGGCAAAAGTCAATAAAAATGTTTTCATCAAAATGCTTCTTGTTCTGCCACAATCAAATAATCTCTACTTACATCATGAAGAGCATATCTTGAAAACACATGCTTAAAACTCATAATGTGAAATAAAATCAACAGCCCCAGTCATGGAATATGTCTTAAGTAATCACTAGATTAAAAGGCTTTAGCTTTCTAATAATCACAGACTTTGCAGAGTTTTGGTGACTTAGCTTTACATGCTGCCTGTTCTGTTATCTTCATTTTTATGTTGTATTATTTAATTTTTTTTCAGAATGGAGTGTATTCTTTACATTAAAATAATAGACTAAAGAAAATATTTAAAAAATCAGTTTGGCCATAATAATATAAGAAATATATTTCATGGTTGTATTACAATAAACACATCATGCCTTTGATTCTTCATACCACAGCCATGCTTTCTAATGCAAGGTATAGTAGCTAATGCATGTTAAATAACACCATCTTGGGAAAGATTCAAACCTAGTGAGTTTTGTCTTTCATTATTGTCATGAGGGATGCAAACTTGGTCATTTGTTTGCTTAAACAGTGTGAATTTTAGACATTTAATTACTTCTAAGTCTCATATGATTGTTTATGCATCAGGACAGCCACCTTTGTATTGCAGGAAAACAGACATACCATGAGTATATCTATATCAAATCAGGAAGGGCACTTCTGCCATTCTGTAATTTTCTTTGCATCCTTTAGTTTTGCAATTTCTTTCTTTGCACAACACCAAAAAACCTAAAATTCTCAAGTCATCAATGCAGTGGTACACCCAGAAGATGACAGAAGGAAGAGTTTGCTATCTGTGTGCTAGATTCCTTCTCAGCTATATAGATTTCACACTCAATAGTCTATGAGCACCTATTCCCCAGCTATGGCAGAGTGGTGATGAATACACAAGTGCCTCCTCTGGACCAAGGATACTGTGAAACTGCTCTATGCAATAATTAACTTGTGTAAAAATAATCAGTGCAAAGTCAATTAAAGTGCATGTTTTCAATATGCATCACTCAGAATTATGTGTATTATTGCATTTCTTGAAATATTATATACTCTTGCTTGGGAACTGTGTCTTTACTGAGATATGTGGAAGCATATTTTACGGTGGCTTCTCCAAGTGTACATTCTGGATTTGGCTGCTATCAGTGACCAATGAAGTTAAATAGCCAAACCCTACAGGAGTACAGGAGGACTTGGAGCTGGGGAATGCTGCACAGCATGCCATGATTCACGTGGAACAGTTTGTTCAATGCTGCAGCAGAGGTTTCCAGCAAAAATGTTTCTCATACATGAGATATAAGATTGCTATCATTTTTTCTATAGTTTACATCATTTATTCCATTATTCAGTTTACCAGTTTAGAGTGATAGTTGCTTTTCTTACTGAGATCTGAAAAAAACCTGACACCTGCTCAGTACATAATAGTAAGAAGAAAGGGTTCAATAAAACAAGTATTGAAAGAAAACAGATGCAAGTATAAAAAGGTAATGATCAGTTGTGAAAGCAATTGGTACTTTTTAATTTTTTTTTTAATGACTTGCTATCTTTATTCCAAAAATTCACATAAGCAACAGGAAGTTATCATTTGTATTTAGCAACAGGAAGTCATCATTTGTATTTGGGTTCCTGAATGTGTAATAGGGGATTTTTGGTTTTTGTTTTTTTGGGTAGGTAATGTATATTAATGTATATTTAACTGCCTAGAGTAATGTATATTAATGTATATTTAATTTCTATTGGTTTTAAATTGTGGAACTTCAATAGATGCCAAATACTGAATTCTTATACAGAACCACCTGATGCTGAGCTAATAGGAGGCTGCAGTTTGAAATTTCTGCACAAACTGAATAAGCCTCTCTATAGATTTGCATCCAGATTTGAAAATGATATCTGGATTGTTCTGAATTTCACTTTTAATATCTTTGATTACATCAAGTTTTTGTTTAAATAACACATACCTGTAGAAGTTTAAAATGAAAAATCTTTAACAAAACCATAAACCATAGTTAGGAAGATCACACAAACTACTGCGTTAATATTGAATTAGATTTTTTCATGCCTTGTATGCCACTACCAGAAGAGATTTCACAAGCATAGATTAAAATAGAAATGGGTCAGCCCTAAACTTTTACTTTGGGATATCAGATACTTGTCTGTCATCTGAACTTTGAACCATGCTTATCCTTAGTCACATTTATATATGCTGCAATTTACTTTAAAACACGCTATTTAAAATTTCCTGCAAACTTTCCAGCATTTCTGTGCTTTGTAAATAAAACCATAAGCTTTGTAAATAAAAACATTTATGCTAATATCAAAAAGAAGGCTAATATATTTTATTTCCCCATTAGTGGCTGAATTCTTTAGTCAAATAGGCTATATCCTGCTTCCACTTCAGTGAATACACTTTTTTCTTGATTAGGAAGATGTGTCTGATGTTTTCAAATACTTAAAAGACCATTTATTCAGGCTACCCTTCTACTTGCAATAGTGCAAGCTGTTTCTTACTACACCAGTCTAATACATACATAAGATGAAGAAATCACACAGTAATTTCTCAGCTACTTCAACACTGCCATTAGCAATCTAACAGGTAAAAATTGTGGAAGTCACTTCTCTCTTAATGGAGACATATGGGCAAAACCTAAGCCAGCCCTATATTCAGCAGTGTAACTCAGCTACATTAATAGTTATTCATGGGTCAATCAGAGGGTTATGTCATGGTTAAAATCAAAGCCATATCAAAACCTCACAAAAGAGGCAAAGCAGAACATAGCCATCCCAAAGACAAGAACATGGTGGGAAAAAGAGAAGAAGGAAGAATATGAGTCCTTGAAAACCAGACCTGTTCCTGCCTGCTGGTCCTGAATATAGAACCATGACTGGGTTATATTTCCCCTTGTTGGTCAGACAATATCTGCTGTTCCCAGAGCTCTCAACAAGACAGTCAACTTTCCAAGGCTCTGGCAGAGGAAAAGCAAACAAGTCTGTTTTGCTGCCCTAAGAACCTGCTCATGTCACTCACTCTGACAGATGGCTCTAGTCAGACTATTGTTATCTACTAAAGTGGACAAAAAGATTATCATTATTCATGCTGGACCTGTGGACTCGTATTGAATCACCAACTGCACATGACTGACCTACATAACTGGACTTCAGATTTAAACTGGGTTAGAGTGCCTTTCTACTAGTTTCATATGAAGAACATTACAAAAAACCCAAACTATCATAAATTGTCTGCAAGTAAACCCATTACTAAATTAAAAAAGCACTATAATAATAAAATTGAACAAAATTGGATCATAAAATACAACAATAATATTAACCTTATAACCTCACACTATCACTGCAAAAAAAAAAAAAAAAAAAAGCTGCAGTGTCTGGAATCAGCCTCTTCAGTTTGTCACATATTAAAGAGAACCTACAGCTACAGTTGAAGGATTAAAACAGAAACTCTCCCTGCACTTACTGCATGCACCACCACCTATCTTTATATTCCAGTCTGCAGCAGGGACAAAGGAAAGCAGTTATTCTTAGACCTAAGTAATAGTTATGAAGTAGGATGCTGAGTGATTAATCAAACTTGCCACAACTCTCTTAGATTTGGGCCCTATACTCCAAAGAAATATCCATCTGTCTCATTCTAACCTTTCCAATGCATACAAAATTATATGGGTAGACTTGCAGCTCCAGTCTCCAGGCACAAAGCTGAGTTTAAATCTAATACTATAAGAAAATAGTATAATGTAATTTGCCAAGTACTACCACAACTATTTTGCAGATAGGAAGTGTATGTGATTTTGCTTTAGCTGAGTTTGCAGATTTCCAGTGTGTTCTCACAAATGTTCAAGCAGCTGAATATGGAGTGCTGACTACTCAATAAATGCTTGTCACGAATCATGCTGGATAATGGATTTAAAATTGTATTCATCTTTGAAGCTCACTGATTCTAATTTCAACCTCAGGAAGGACTTAAGAGGCTTTTTTTCCTCACTCTGTCCATTAGGTCTAATTAAAAAAGCTACCACTTACAATAATGCCCAACCAGTGATTTTATGTAAATATTTACAGAAATCAGACTTGTCCAGAGAAAGAAGAAAAAGATTAAACTATTGCATCAATTTTCAAGCCACCTTTTATTTTCTGATATCATGACAGTTTTCAAATTTATATTCTGCCCACATACAGAATTTGCAAGCAGAAATTATCTAGGCAGATGATTTTGAGCTATTATACGTGGTTATATTTTCAAGCTATTTTTCAGGTAAGTCTGCAAAATGAACTAATGTATCAAAAATTTATTTACATCTTCCCAGTTCTACAGAACTTAAAGGCAGATGACTCCTCAAAGTTGTGGATCTGGGCCTGTATCACTTTCTTAATTGGCATTTTTAAAATTCTAGTAAATCTCTAAATTTTCCAGTATTCAGGAAAAGCTGGGGAAAAGCCTGTTTATCTTTTCGTGAGAAACAAAATAAATAACAAAAAATATATCTTTTTTCCTCCCATTTTTTTTTCTAAACTGCAAAATGGCCTTATGACTTTCAGCAGGATGACAAGCAATCTTCTGATGACATAGGAAGCTGGCAAGCAGAGATTCTGGCCAGCTGGCCAACAACATGTCTGGCTCCTGCCCAGCTTGCCTGCTGCCCAGCTCCCGATTTCCTGACAGCTTTCACCATTCTCCCCTGGCCAAATGCCTTATCCTCTTGCTGGCTGCTTGATTTGCCACAGCTCTGGGTTCTGTGTGTCCGGCTGGCTGGTACAAAGGGTTGAGCCAGCTCTCCAGATCCCCAGATGCACAGGCACCCATCTGGTGTTTGGGATGTCCAACAGAGAGAGGGGCCAAAATGGACTGTTAACCTTTGCCAGAGATTCCAAACTGCTGATATTTACTTCCAGTGTAAAACAAACCAAAGACTCCTACACTCAGGATTGTCTATAAAAGGGCAATTCCCTGTTTCACCAGCTCTGACTGAAGACTAAACAGCACAGAAACAGACTTTTGGGTGGAGTGCTTTTCCATTTTCAGAAGAATTTTATTCCATGCAATGTTCAGTCAGACTTTCTTTAGAATAAAATAAAACTAGGCTGAAATAGAGCTAAGAAAATTATTTTTGAAGGTCCGTATTCTACATCTCTTTATGGGGAGGCAGTGTGCAAAACACATGATAAACAATAATAAAAAACTTGTGCATGTACTCTCCTGCTTCAAAGAAAAGAAAAAAACAAAAGGGAATAAAATTAAAGCTCCAAAGATCTCAGATTAAACCCGAGATAGAAAGATTACAATGTAAAAAGGGGTCCTGATGCTTGTGTAGAACACCTTTCTTCAGATTAAGTCTTCAGAAACTTACCTGCGTAGCAAAGACATGCAAAAACATCTTTCAGTGGTCTCTGTATATATGTATACACACGTTATTTATTTCATTTTATATACACACATTATTTATATGATTTTGAAAACAACCCTCACCATAAGGTGACAATTCTACTGACCTGGCTGGGTTTCCCTCCACAGTAATGAAGATATCCAACCATACTGGTAAGACTATGTATTTAACACTGCATCATGCATGACTCCTTCCATGGTAAAAAAAAAAGTGGAATGGAGTGTAGACTAGAATATAAGAGAAGTTTTGTGTTTCTGCAACATGACATTCTTGAGAAGTAAGAAAACCCTGTGCAAGCAGTAGGTCTAATGTTCTTCCTGCCTGAACCCACTCCTGCTCCTACCACCCGAAAAAAGCAGTGGCGACAGTTTGTGGAAGAACTAAAATTATTTTTTCTGGCAACAAACAACAAAACCCAAGAGACCTATAACTAGAAGGATTTAGATGTACTAAGCCATCCTACTTCAATTCAGTGCTATCCAACTTCAGGAAATTAATTCATACCTTCAATGCAATAAAGAAGGCACTACTTAGGAAAAAGATCATGAATGTTGCTCACAAAGGACAGGATAAAATGCAAGGTTCCATCAGCCTGCAGAAAGGATGATCTATAACTTTATCCATAGTTTTATCCATGTTCAATCTGTGTTAAAATCTCCAGTCCCTCTTCCTGCTCCCTGTACTGCAACACTGAAATATGGATTTTTGGAGATTCTGGGATTGGTTTAATTGTTTCAGTACTCAGAACCCATACTAGCAATGAATGTTTACAAGAAAGTCACACAATAATTATCCTAGGCATTGAATAATCCTACAGTTTATTCAAAAGCCTAGATCAAACCGGATCCATAAAATTGACACTTTCTTTACACTGAGTCTAATAAAAACTGCGAGGAAAGGTACAGCTTTATTAGTCATACTCTTCCTTGGATGAGTTTAGAAATTGTTTAGAACATGAAGAAGTACAGATGAAACCTTCATACTTTACATACTCCCTTTTAGTAAAACGGCCGTAGGTTTATTTCATTATTGACTCTGAACATTTTGGAGAGAAATGATTGGGGCTGACCCAATTCCTTATGGAACCTCCCACAGCTCAGCCCTAAAGAAAGGAAAAAGGAGAAAGGATGAAGGACGTTGTCAGGGAAAGAATTTTTCATTTTCAGATCTTATCCCATCAAGCACAGGACTGGATGAGACAGAACTGGAAGAGACATAATCATGCAATGTCACCTTCTACATTTATTAGTCGATGCTGGGTGAATATATTAAGTAGCAAGGCATATTCCTGTTTACTAGGCTGTAAAATATGGACACATGGAGGAAAACCCTCATTTATTCTAAATATAGATGAAATCTTTTTTAATAGATGAAATATTTTTTTAATAGATTAAGTACATTTTTACTCTAGAAAATGTGGAATCCAAAACTTATGAGGGTAAACATCCTATATTTTTAGATATGTGAATAATATATAAGAGTACTCAGCCAAGCTCATCGCTTCCTATTGCCTTGGAAATCTGATACATGAGCTAAGGGAAGTCTTCTTAGCTGAAAATGGGTGAAAATTTCCATTTTTAGGTGAAACTGACATTTCATTGCATAACAACATTGCATAGTGTTGTGTGGCATGATGAAATTATAAAATAGCCACTCTCAGATGCAGAATTGAAGAAAGAAAAAATCACATTGAGCCAGGAAAAATGTTGTTCAATTATACAGTAGTTATCCCCTTTCCCTCTCCTCCCAGCTTTCCTCCTCCCCAAAAAAGAATTCAGTGATTTTTCTTCTGAAGATATTCAGTAGTGTCGTCACGAATGTTATTACAGGCACCTGAGGGATCCTTATACCATTGTGTCTAGTAAGGAATGAAACGTTTGCTTGATGTACTGAAATTTTTAGCCTGTTTTTCCATGGTTTTTTTTTAATACCTGCCTTTTAATCTAGCAGCTCTCCTATTTTCCAACCACAGAATGATTTTCAAACACCCATCCTTCTTTCTAGATCAGCGTGCACTGACAGTGACAGTATGCAGATTTTTCCTTTACCACTTTCCATGGCAATATGAATCACAAAGATGAAAGTTTGGGAGTTACTGTGTTGGACAGAATTTAGAAGTCCAGAGAAATTCTGATATCGAAGGCTAATATTATAATGAAAAAACAAAGATGAGGGTAATATTGATGGCAACTTCACAGGGAAACTACAGAAAAGTTTTTTTTCAACTCCTTTAAGACTGTTTTCTTCAGCAGTGTAGGATTAGAACCACCACACATTAGCAGTCTTAACTCACCATGCAAGGAGCTAGTGAAAGATATCAGTACATGGCAGATAGAGAGAATGGATTACTTTCATGTTTAGGCAAAAATCTCATTTTTTGTCTAGCTTCAGAAAAATGCATTTTGAAGTTCTGAAAGTTATTTATTTGTTGAAAGACAGGACTAAAACCACAACACTGCAAGAAATTTCTGCCAAGTCATATGTATTTCCACTTTTTCCTTGGGGGGAGAGGAGAAAACCCCACTACTTTCCTAAATTTGACACGCACATTCACAAAGAATGTTTTATACAACAAACAGCTGTTCCAATACTTTCTCACAGCAGAATTGCAGTGTCATGGACAAATGAAGTTCTCGAAAAAAAGTAGTTTAGAGCAGAGGGATATCTGTACAAACAAAAAAATGGGAGCCTGTCCAAACCAGGCTGTAATAAAAAGATGAGGTCTTGCATCCTTGGAATGCCCATAGGTTGCCTCTTCCATGGAGCACTATTGGCTTAAAAATACTCTATGAAAGAACCACAAAAAATAAAATTGGTGATATTTACTTGCTTCAGATAAATCTACAACTCAGATGACAACACAGTTTTTAAATTTAATGTGCCATCTTTCAAATTTCTGCATGTTTTCGTCTTAATACCAAATCTGGTATCACCAGATATATGATACATATGTGTCAGGAGAGGTTTAGGTTGGATATTGGAAAAGGCTCTTCACCCACAGGGTTATTGGGCACTGGAACAGACTCCCCAGGGCAGTGGTCACATCACCAGCCTGGCAGAGTTCAGGAAGGGTCTGGACAATACTCTGAGGCACAGGGTGTAACTCTTGGGGTATCCTGTGCAGGGCCAGGAGTTGACCTCAAAGACCTTTGTGGGTCCCTTCCAACTCAGGATATTGTATGATTCTATATTTAGGAGGTCAGCAAAAGGGGAAGAATAGGGGAATATCTTCTCCATGATGAGCATATTTTTTTTCAATTTAACATTATTCAGAACACTCTGAGTTCTAGTTTTTGCTAACATATTTTGGAAACACTTGAATCATTACCTGATTTTCCAAATTGTTTCCAATACTGTTGGAAACACCATTCATATTGGTTAGTCACCTTCCAGGAAGAATAATTTAAATTTCTGAAGCTATGAGACATTTTAGGAAAATAGGCATTTTTAAATATACATGCATGCATATATGCACACATAAATATATATTTATATGTATATAAATATAAAAAAAACCACAAAAGCTACATGAGAATGAGAGACCTTAGTTTTACCACATGCTACTATTAGCCTAAAGCAATTCAGAAATTTTTCATGTTTTATTTTATTTTTGTTATGTTTTAGAGGTATAAACTAGATCTGAAACTCCAGAATTTTTCAAAAAATGGAAAACCCAGTTCTATTCTATTCTAAATCATTCTATTACTCTATTGTTTTGTGCCTTTGTGATCAACAATGACTTATTCATTGTCCTTGTCTTCCTTATTGCACATTGTCTCAGCATATATGCAACTAAAATTCCATTCACAGGACGCAAGGTATCATATTGTCAACCCAAATCCATAATCTGAAGAAAGGCCTGAAGAAAATGACTCAGTGGTGTGTTAGTTTACAAGAAGCTCAAAACGACCCAGCAATGTGCACTCCCAGCCCAGGAGGCCAATAATATCCTGG
The DNA here is from genome assembly GCA_024362935.1 of Setophaga petechia. Taxonomy (NCBI): domain Eukaryota; kingdom Metazoa; phylum Chordata; class Aves; order Passeriformes; family Parulidae; genus Setophaga; species Setophaga petechia. The sequence continues at coordinate 23,855,046 of JANCRA010000008.1, forward strand.
GCTTCATCCAAAACACTGTGCCCATCAGGGTAAGGGAGGGAATTCTGTCCCTCTGTTCCACCCTGGTGAGACCTCACCTGGAACACTGTATCCAGCGCTGGGATCCTCTGTACAGGAAAGACATGGGCCTGAGTCCAGTCATTCCTCCTGAATGAGTCCAGAGGAGGAAACAAAAATTATCAGAGGACTGAAGCACATCTGGAGTTAGGCTGCTCAGACTGAAGAAGAAAAGGCTCTGGGGGTTATTGCAGCCTCCCAGTACCTGAAATGGCAAGAAGAAGGACAGAGAAGAACTTTTTACAAGAGCCTGTAGTAAGAGGTCAAAGGGAATTGCTTTTATCTGGGAGTTGATTTCGATTTTGTATTAGGAAGTGATACTTTACTGTGAGAGATATAAGGAACTGGGACAGGCTGCCCGGAGAAGCTGTGGATGTCTATCCATGGAAGTGCTCAAGGCCAGATTGAATGGGCTTTGAGCACCCTGGTGTAGTGAAAGATGTCCCTGCCCATGGCCAGGGGATGAAGAGTAGATGATCCTTCAGGTCCCTTCCCATTCAAACCATTCTATAGATTCTATGATCTTTAAATGTGCTTTTGACACAAATATCCAGAAATTTACTCACTGCTATTCACATTTCCTAAGGTCATTATAATTCAAGTTATTAGCTACTAGACATCTATTGTTCTAATAAACAGAACAAACGAACAAAGTGCTGCATCTGAGTTCTCACCCATACTACTATCAAAATGACCATACACTGCATGATAATACAAGCAATAGACTCAAAATCCTGGAAGCTATAGTTACTTTTTTCTAGTTTGAAGCAAGCTTATCTGTCACAGCCATTTATATAGTTCATCTGTTCAGAGGTATAATGCTCTGAGATCACATATGGTAATTTTGTATTTTCATTTTATATTTTGAAAAGGATTACGTTATGACCCCCTAGCAAATTCTCTATCTCCTCCTTACATTCAGATTACTTTTGCATTTTCTTTTTTATCCTCTCTTCAACAGGTCTTCACTGACATGTTTTGTAGAGTAGGACAATCTAGGGTAGTTAAATTTCAGGAGAAAGGTAATTGAATTCTAATGAGCAAGTGGGATCAGCAGAGATCATTTCAGGTGATAAAACAAGACTTTTTTCTCTTTCAAACTAGCAATACTGAAGTTAAAGTGAATTGTTTGAGCTCCAAATTTCTATGAACATGAGAAAAAATCTGGATTTCCTGCTCTTTGGACACCTGTATTACCACAGCTAGCAAGAGCCATCATTGATTATGATGATATCATATGCCCACCTACAGATATTTCCTAGGGTCCTATGAAACTCAGCATGTGGAATAACATGAGTTCCAGTTCTGACAATCTTTTTTTCTAGTGTTAGGTATTTTAAATGTATTTCTGCAACTACAGAAACATTGTTGAGTATTTAAATGCGTGCACATCCAGAGACTCTAGTATTTTCTCAATGTTCAGCCTAGGATGTTTAGGATATACTGCATAAGGGTGTCTTGTTTAGATGAAATAACTGAGCTTGTTTGGCAGTTAGCTTCTTTTATAGATGTGGAGCCTTGTCTTTTTTCCCAGCTTTGTCATTTTTTCCCACACATTTTTTACTACTTTGGCTTCTTCTTGTGATGTCTCAAGTAAGCCTAAGGAAAATTATTTGCTCTCCTCCTCCCACCCACTGTCAGCTTAGTGAGATAAACTGGCATGCATATTAAGTACTTCAGAAGCTTAAAGGAGTGGTAAAGAAAAAAAGTACAAAGGCAAGAAGACTATTTGGTCAGGGTTGGTAAGGGAAGAGCAGGCTGTAGGGCAGTTCTACTTGTTGTGCAGATAAGTTTTTACACTGGTTAAGCTTTTCTCCTCTCAACACCCTTCATGCATGAAAATAAAAGTTATTGGGGTTTTATTCAAGCAAAGAAAATTAAAATGTAGCTATTTGATGTATCTAAAATTAAGTCACTTGCCCCTGTGGCTTTAGGTAGCTGTGACTAACACCTTCTCATCCACACTGCAATTGTTTTAAGTACTGATAAAGCAATCTGGTGCACTGCTGTTCCTACAACAAAGATTATTTTTTTTTTCCATCTGTAGAGAAAGAGAAAGGGATACATTCAAACAAGCTTTTAGGCAGAACTCATTAGGACACTTGAAATGACCTTTGAAAATCATTAGTGAACTAGTTATAAACACTTCAAGTTTCATTTCTCTCACCACATCTGGTATATCTTTTTTTTCGGTACAAATAACTTTGATAATTATTATTAAAAGCATTTACTCTCAAGTGTAAAATGCTATATGGCTGATTAGAAGGCATGTCAGTCCAGTGTGTCTTTTCCTTCCAATTCTGAGACTCAGACATTTGCAGCATGACCCTATACCCTTATTATGTCAATAGAAGGCACACATATGAAGAAATGTTTTCCTATTAGCATTGATTAATAAGTTTCCTAGCAGCTAGTATCGATGCACTATCCCAGATATTAATGTTCCTGTGTTACACTACTCATACTGGTGGTGTTAATTGTTTATACACTGAGACAAAAAAATACATCAGCCATTGAGAATGGTTATGCTTAGGCTTCTTAGCTTTATTATAGAGCCTGTAAATCTTCTAACTCTAAATGCACACGACACCACAGAAATCTTTCAGACCAGATTCTCTGCAGCAGTAAATCAATAGAGCTCTACTGAAATCAATGGAGCCAGCATGATTTACAGTAGCTCAAGGTCTGCCCTTTCAATTGCGCCCAGTGATATAAGAGACTCAAGAGGGTTATTACAGTAATATTCAGGAACATATTTTCCAGTAAATTACAGTTCTTTATAGATAGACTGAGGAAACATGCATGGGAATTGCACTATGACACAGAGGATTAGCAGGGGGTGCACACAGCTCTTCAGTCAGACTTCAGCTACCTGTACCTGGCACCAAACTAGGTGCCAGAACTGACTTGGGTCTTGTTCGTGCTACAGCCCATCAAAATACTTACATTCAAAATTCTTGTCTTCTGCCTACTCATATGAACATAAACAAGTGCTTGGGGAAATCAATTTCCCCTCATTACAAAAGAACCCATGGTGCAGACATGAAACTCCCAGGCTGACAGAGGAGTTCTATAACCAGCCAAGTTGCTGAGCTTCCTCTGTCTCTGTCCTCTCAAGGCAAAGAAAGGCAGCTAAGATCTTTTCTCATCAGTCTCTACAGGTGAGTCTAAATTTTTTCTCTGATTGACAGTGCAGGGTGATGCCTTAGGATTTTAGCTTTTATATTTTTCAAATTCTGTACCTAATTAGTGTATAAGTCTAAATCCATATAGAGTGTTAGTTTACTGTTTTCACGTTTTGGTCAGACAAAACAATGCCTCTAGACCTGAAATTTAAGGACACTACTGCCTCACCCTGAAAAGTAGGGAGGGGAGCAAACTGGTGGTATATGACTTCATTACCTGAAGGTGTAACTGGAGGATTAACCCCTGATATGTACATGGACCAAACTTTTAATTGTCTGTGTATCTATTGAAGGACTTTAACAAATACCTACTTTTTATTCTTTTAATCTTGTCTAGCCTCTGTTCTAGGTAGCCATTCCAAGGCATCAAGGGGATCCTTAACTTGAAAACTTTAAATCCCTAAAGCCAGCAAATTCAGCCATCCAGTGATGTGAGAAATTTGTATAAACTGTGTTTATTGGATAAGCACAAAGACTTAGGAGACTTAGAAATTTGTATTATTTCACTCTTAAAACCAATGTAAATGTAGAATAACTTCAGAGTCAAGTAGACCCTGTTATGTAATCACAGTTACAGTTTAGTTAAATGATATTTCTGTTTTTGAAGATATCTGAACTAGCAATTTACTGCTTTCAGAACATCCCCTGGCAAACTAAATGCACTGGTGAATACAGTTAAGATGTGGCACTGTAACATATACTCATGGCTCTGCTGTTCATTCTTCATATGGCTTTATAGCTTCGAGGCACATGGGAGCCAAATATATCACTGCACGAACTCTTCTTTGGGATGTTGCCAAATGGCTTTAAGTGACTCTATGCCTACTTTGCTGTCCAGGCCATATCTTTCTCCTGGCTGATCAAATGATCAGAGATCATCTTAAAAAATCCCATTATAAAAGGCTTTAAAATATATTAAATAGAGAGGTATGACATAAAATGTGCCCACACTACTGCAAAGTTAACCGTGGTGGAGTCTTTTGATCTGGTTTTATTTTTTTTTCCCCAGTAACATAAACATAACTGCCCTGAGCTGGAGACATAAATAGAGGAAAATATGAGAAAAGAGATAACATTTTTACTATAGCTGGAAAAAGAAAACTAAGATCCTCTCTTAAGCACAGAATCTCTGTGCTAGAGCTTGACAATGTATGCTATTAAAAAAAAAAAAAAAAAGAAAGAACTCAAAGGAATCTTTCTATTTGTTGTTGACAAGAAACGGTCAACATAAAAATAGCAAAGGGAATTAATTTACAAGACTTTAAGCTCAGGTGAATGCACTGCTTTTGTAACCCAACATTTAGCACTTTATAAACTTACGGGTGACTTTGAAGCTTTGTTTTTGTTAACAATTTGGCTGTTTAAAGTTTGTAATAAAATAAGGGATTATTTTCTCCTTTGTTAATGAGCCTTCCACATCTCTTACCACACAACTTGACAAGATTAGGGATTGGAGAGACAATGTTTAATTACTTTCCCAAGCTGTTTAATGTTTGCAAAGACTGTTTAGAACTGTGGATGAAAAGAGAATAATTATCACTTAATTATATAATCTTTAAGAAAACAAATGCATGTTTCATCTTTGAACCATATGAATGACAGATAGCACAATACTATTGGGCTCAAAAACCCTCAGAAATCACTTATAGTTTATTATCTGATATCAGTTGTATCAGTTCATTTCATTAATACAAGTGCACTAGAACAAAAACCACTGTGTGCAAGAGCAACATATCTGTGATATGTTATGCTCTGTTAAAACTTTGGTTTTTTGGTAAGTACTATGTACTGGAAAAAAAATACAGCCATGGAGAAGACGAACAGAATTTGCGCCCTTAAGTTACCAATAGAAAAATAAGTTACATTGTTTTAGTGGATAAAGAAGTAATTAGATATTCTCTGTTATTTCTTACACTGATTCAAAATCAATGACCCTGCTATATTCATCAGTAGCATTTGAAGAAGATATTAAAAGGAAATTCGCTGTTGTACCTCTTTTTAAGCTGAGGAGATAGGAACATAAAAGAATAACCATTTCATATATTGCTAATTGCTAAGGTTCTTTCTTTTCTTTATACAGAGATAGATAAACATATTAATTCATAAATTCAAATGTTCAGGTAAATAATTTGCAATAAAATAAATAGTTATAGGAATTCTAGTACAAGACTGTATCTTGAAAAACCTGGCCTAAGATATCTTTATAACAGGACCTTTGTAGCATTGCTAAGGCTGTACTTCATTAGCTGTGATTATACTTCAAAAAAAATTTAGACCGTTGGAGGTTTTTCTATTTAAATACTGAGATTTTTAGCGTTATTAATGGACAAAAGCAGAAAATTACTTGAACTGGAGAAAAAGGAGGAAAAAAAAATCAGTATTTCCCAGACAGGACATAATTTCCTTAATTCTAGCCAGCCTAAGGATTACTGTAATTTTTTTTTTCCTTTTTGGTTAATATGTCTTAAGGTGTGTTTACTCCATTCTAAAAACTAATTTCAAAACTTAAGATACGTTTGTACTTTATGGGAGTTCAAAACAAAATAACAAGACTCTATTACAGATTTAGAAAATCTGTAATAAAATTTGTGTTTAAAATCTAAAAAGATGTGAATTTCAGCACATATTTTTGCATGAAAACTGTCTTTAATATGTAAAAACACAGACACATATTTAACTATGAAGCAAGTAATAGTGTACATTCATATAATAGTAAAGAACTGCATTATATTGTGATGTGTTGACCTCAGCCAGCAAACTGGACACCCCCACATCCACTTGTTCACATTACACTTGCTCCAACAGGACAAGGGACAGAATAGGATGAGAGACAGCAGAAAAAACTTGTGTGACTAAAATGTAGTTTGTCAATGTAGCAAAGATGATGGGTGAATTTGCAAAGGGAAAACCCTCCCCACAAGCAGATGGATGCTCAGTCAGTCTCAGAGCAATGGACATAGAGGAAGACAAAACCCCAACCCTCCTTACCCTCATTTGTTGCTGAATGTGATATTATATGGTGTGGAATATTCCTCTGAACATTTTGTTCCACACTCATCTTCTTTTCTGCTTCCCTCTCTCCCATCCCATTGTGAGTGAGCTTTGCAATTTCTCAGCGTTCCTTTTCCTTTGTCTTTAGGCCCACACATGAACATCCTGCTCTGTTCCTGTTAGGATTGAGAATAAGCATACAACTGGCTTACTGTCACTTTATCAAACCTCCATAAGGCACGTTCCAGGAGCATAGAGTGGAGCATCTGGAGTTCTCTCTCTGCCTCTGCTCTATGGCAGCCCATGGTACACAAACAAGTGAAGACATTAGCTTTCTCAGTGGTATTGTATTGTAGTGTTTCAGGTGGTGTTTTTTCATTTTGTTTCTTTTCCCTGAATATATAGTCTTTGAAATATGCTTACTCTTTGTTTGCTGGAAAATCCACTACTGCCATGCATATAATTTATTATACCACTAGAAACACTGCACTATATTCTTCATTTTTACATGGAGTCATGGTTTTTAATTAGAAACAATATATGCATTTTTTATTAAAGTGCAACATTTGCATCTGGGAGGTTCACCAGCAAAGACTGCAATACTGCTGTTTGCATGGTATCAGTGGGAGGCTGGCTTTCACAGCTCTGTTTACACTGATAGGATTCAAAATCACACATGTAACTGCCTTATGTCCTCACTCTGATTTTCTGGTAGCATTCTGTCCTAATTTTACAGACATAACCAGTAATCTTACAGACATAAGTAAATCTGCAGAGTCTGCAAAAATGTCTGCGAGGTTTTCTCCATCTCTAGTTACTCTCTGAGTCATTCAGTCTCCTGGTTTCTGAAAATATATTTTTGCTGCACCATAATCATTACCTTTCATACTGATAAGATGCTCTACATTTTTTCCCTTGCTCTCCATTACTGAGTAAATTTCATGGATCAGGACAGAGAGCACACATGCTTTCTGAGGTGAGGTGTTTACTTGTCCCAGCAAAGTACTCTAAACTAATATACCCTGTCAAGACTTTCTACTTCTATTTATACATACTTGAGATGCTTTCACTTGCTTTACAGACAAACAGCAATACTGCAGGCCTTTCTGCCAGTCATTCCTGTTGAAATAGCATGCACATCTCTGAAGTGATGGGGATACTACTTTCCCAAATTGAACATACAAATGTAAATTCACCAACCTCAACAGAAATTTAAGTCTTCCACCAGGCAGTGCTGTATTTTCTGAATGCTTAATGAGTATCTTCTTTCATTGCTATACAATTTTTATAGTAAGAATAAAAGAAATACCCAAGTCACCAATAAGATCATTCTGTTACACTATCCCTCAGTCTTCACCACCAAATCCCTCTGAAAAAAAAGGAAAAGAAAATAAAGAGAAAAATACATTGAAAACTTGCAAGTTAATCGACAAATTTAAGGGCTTTGGGTCCTCTTTATTCATTATGGCAAACAAAAGTCTTGTGCCTCTGTACACCTCAGAATATTACAGACAGACAGAGACCTTTATATGTCCAGCCACAGATTTTTATACTTTACCAATGCAAACAGCTAAGTGTGTTCACATCAAAAGAACATAATATGTACTATACCAGACAGAGATCTAGCTGGCTTGGTATTCTGTCTCAACTACTGGTCACAAGGAGATGGTTAAAACAGAAAAGAACCAGAACCAGTGAAAGAAATTTCCCATTTACATGTATGCCCTGCCACATATTTTCCATATCATGCACTTATTCAGTAGGATGTATATTTAGTACTTCTATGAAATACATGGAATAAATTCATATTTAATATCCTTAAGTGGCTTTATATATCATGGTTTTGTCTAGTAATTTCTGCATCTAGGTATCCTTTCGTTATCTATAACACTCTTGGGCAATGAGTTCTACAGCTCTACCATCCACTGGGTGAAGAACCATCTCCTCTGTTTTGTCTCAATCTAACTCAGCTTAGTTCTGTCTCATTACCCAAACCCCAACTTATTTTAAGGAGTTTCATTTCTTTGCTATGTATGAAGAGTGAAGGTCCTTCATTATTATCTATCAACTCATCTGATGCTGAGAATCCATTTGTTTAACCCTTGTTCATGAGATTGTTTTGTGAGGAATAGATGAAAATAAGATTTTAGTCATGACATAAGTGCTCCATCTCTGAGCCCAAGATATATGCCCCATGCTGTGGTACCTGCACTGCTTGTGAGCAAGCACCAGCAGGTGGGAATGCCTGGAAGATAAAAATGAAGCCTCAAATATTTGTCTCTAGATGTATCATAGATGTCCAAAATTTCCTGAGTCTTATATCATAGATTTATCGCTTAGATGTGCAGTGTAAAAATATGCAGTTCTTCCAAATGACTAACAGTCACACAAACAGCTTGCAGGGCACAGCTAATGATATGAATTATATTTGTGCAACTGTATCTTGATGTGACATCAAATTCATGGGAATCCTGGGTTCATCTAGCCAAGACGAATTGCAAATCTATAAAACTGAGTTCCTTCAAAAAGAAACTTCTGAAAACACAAGTAATAGCCCAAACTGCTGAATAAACACAGGCATCATCAAATCTATGTCAGAGCTTTTTCAAAGGAATGAAAATAAATATTTTATAAAATGCATCTACAGGATATGCTGCATCTACAAATAAAATTCAAGCTCAGGTTTGGGGACATAAAAATTATATTGCAGCAAAGGGCTTACTCCCTCAGAAAATAAGGCCTAAAAACTGTCCATCTACAATGAATCAATGCGTTATTAGTCCCTAATGCATTCATCATTAAATAAACCTACTAAGCTTTGAGAATATAGCAGTATAATTAGCAATGAAAGGAAACCAGTTTTGGGTTGTGATTACTGCAAGTCCAAGAATACTATAAATGAAATGTTTTAATATCTTGCTATGTTGATTCCAAAATATTGTAATGTAGAAATATAACTGTGCATATCTTTCCAGAGATGAACCTTCCATTATTTCCTTCAGTTATCAACCATAACCACTTTGCAGACTATGTTGCTCTCCTCTAACAAACAGCTGGTTCTACTATTCCTTTAAAGTTGACCCTTTCAGAGAATAAGGCTGTCAAAATTGATTTTACCAGTAATATATCTAACCTACAGTGAGTCAAATTCCAGCCTGGAGTACAAGATATCCTCTGAGGTCAACTTCCCTAGATTGAAATAATTAGAAATTAGTCAAGATATTCTGAAATCAGACTACATTTATTAACACAGTCACCCTTTCTTCTTTTTCATAAGGATACAAAAAATCTGTAGAAAAACATCAGTTAGATCTGTTTCTCCATAATAAAAATGCTCCTTACAAGTGTAATACCAGATATTTTTTGGTTAGTCAATGAAAGAAAGAATGACAAATAATCCCTTGTGAAGGCTATAAAATACAGAAACATAATTCTGTGTCTCAAAGTACTCTTTCATTAATCCTTGAATTGGAATTACTTTGGAGGATATTCCAGAGACATATCACTATCTTCTTGCCCCATTTCCCTAATAAGAATTCATTCTTGGCCAGAGTTAGACATGCAATGGCAGGCTTTGGTCTGACATAGCCAAGCATTCTTACAGCATGCTTCTGAAATTCTTCAACTCATTGGTATCGCACACTGAAGCTATTACAAAGTTTAGCAGGATAACTTCAAAAATACTGAGCTTATTCCCAATCCAGAAATCATTTTCCCATCTTATGATTAGAAATGTCTTCTTTTGGAACCTCCTTCTGCAGAGTATCTGCTTCATACTTGACATTCTTGTAGATCTCGATGGTTTTTGACTTGAGATTAGTGATTTGAAAGAAAAGCAGGAAGAAATCTTCCTCTTTCCTCTCTACTTCATATCAAAATAAGCTTATTCTTTTGAAGAATTTTTTGGTTTATAACAAGAGATGATAGCATGGTGAGAAGGAATTAGATCCAAGTAACTTGACTGTTGAATGAATGAGGGGAAAAAATAGGCAGAAGGGGAATCTGAACCTAAGAATACCCCAGAGAAAGTTGCTGAACTTACTTCCTTGTCTTAATGAATCCATCTTTTCTTCCATCCTAAACTTATGAAGCCGTTCATGTCAGAACTGGCACAGGCATCCCTGAACAGAGCTGTAGATGTCAGCCTCTTCCTTGCTCTTTCGGGATGTTGGTTTTTTTTTTCCAAAAGCTTCAGGCTTTTGACGCATATGTCATGTAAGAGCTTAAATAGCAAATCCTTCCTCCAGCCCTGACAAGGCTGGAAAAGGTCAATTTATTACACACTTGGTGGGACAGAAGGAGATAAGTCAAACCTCTCCTTTCTTAGTCGTCTTTGAGTGCACTGGAGGACTCCTCAGTCTTTTTCTTCCTGCTCTTTGGACCTTTTTCATGGGGATCCCTCTTGGAGCTAGATACTTGTTTCTCATTTCCTTTATTAAATCTTTTCTTCTGTGAACTAATAAATATTTTTCCTGGTCATTCTTTCACACCTTTAAGCAGAATGAGAGGAGTATTCTCCACAGATGCAAGAGAATTTCTTTTTCCCTTTTAAGTATTTTTAAGATAGAAGATGAAGAGGTAGCAATGACAGAAATACAGACATGCAGCAATCACTACTCTGTGTGTATGTCTTTGTACACACTATCGTGCACCCAGAGATTATCTCTGTGCTGAGATTGCTTAAAACACCCCGATTTGTCTACACCAATGAAAAATAAATCTTCTTCCTATTCATTGCTTCACAGTTGAGTGCAAACTGCCACAAAATCCTAATTGAATCCTAATAACAATAATATCATAATAACAATCATAATATTATATCTGCTTTGCAGCAATTCAAACGCTTTAACATGAACAATACCTTACACCGGGGAATGCATTTCAGGGCGTCCTGTGGTTCTTTCTTTTGGGAGAAACCTGCACTGAGGGGCAGGAAGGACAAGAAAACTGGTACTATTTACTGCATGCAGTCATGTGAACACCCTTCTCTTCCCTTGGAAGTTTGTTCAACAGCATTCCTGTCAGTGTTGAGGGAGCCACATTTGAAATCTCTATTGACCATTCAGATGGTGTTTGCTATTTTGTTGCAGTGGTGTCCGAGAGAACATGCTCAAGAGAAATGTTTTTTTCAGACAACTTCAAAACAAAATTTGACAAGGTACTATTGAAGAGCAGCAATTTTTAAAACGAATGCTAAAATCAGTTCTTCCATCTGTGTCCTATTCAATTTTTCTCATACCACAGCATGGAACTAGAATGATGAGAGTGTAAAAATAGGTCAACATATGGAAAATCTCATTTACTGAAACTGAGTACACACACTACTTGATCAATGGGCAGCTGTGTAAGAAGACAAAAGTATAGTGGGAGCAAGTATAAGACTGCCTACTTTCTCTAAAAATGATGGAGAAAATGGACATCCAAAAATGAAATCACTTAACCTAAAAGAATGAGCATCAACCTACCTCCTGGTAACTATTCATTTCATCTAGAAATATCAATTTTCAGAACAGAATCTCAACAACAAAAGGTATCTAAAATAAATAACAAAGGCATCCTCAAAAGCCATAAACCGGTTACCTGATTTTAACAGGGTTGTGCACCATTGCATGAAAGATCCCAGCTCAAATTCCCTGAGCACTTACTAGGTTTTTGTTTTAATGAAAATTGTGGGTTATTTAAGATGTGAAGGAGAAAAATCATTCTCAGCTAGTGTAGAATTGTTTATTTCTTTTTTATATAAAAAAGAAATTCATAAACCACACTAAGTACCTCCCAACCACCTTCAAATGCAGATTTTTTTTTTCTAATGTTACTTCAATTTTTTCCCTTTTCCAAACTTGAAAGTCTGATTTGGTCTGGTATCATTACTAAACAATTCTGGCAAGACAGTAAAGAAATTCTATTTTATTACATAAACTAGTTACAGAAAGTCACAGAGAAATAAAATCTGTAGCTGCACATATGTACAGCTAATAGCTTCAGATGGAAAAAATCTTCAGTCTCTGTGCAACCGGCTGTCACTCAGGGATCCACACTGCCTCCTCACCAGCAAGCATTCAGCAAAGATATTCTGCACATATCAGAATGATGTTGTACTATTTCACCCAGTCATTGCAAGAATAGCTATCTCTAAAACAATCTAGAATAATCTTTTCATTCTACATAGTATTAAAAATAAATAGTGCAAAAAACCCCAACCCAAAGCAAAATAAGCAAACAGACAAACAAACCTCCAATCAGATATGCAGAAATGCCATGCACTTGAAAGTAACTTTAGGCTGATTATTTTGCAGCATATAATTCTGCAATATATTTTTGAAGAAAATTAATCTTCATCTCTACATCAACTCAATTACTTTCTGTCAGTTACTTTTGATACCTGTTCCTTGTAGAAAATCTGTTACTATGTAAAAAAATCTCTTTCACCTTTACTAAGTATTGATGACTCAGTTAAGTAACTCTTGAGAAAATAATTGCTTTGAAATGGAATATCTTATTTTCTGGTAATGGTTTTACATATTCCTTTAAAATATTTTTTTAAATATTTGAAAAATTACATTGAAAAAAGTTCAGATAAATCTTTACCATTTAGATTGCCACTCTCAAAAGAGTTAGAATTGATATGAAACAGTGTTACCAAGTCAGAAGCTTTCTAGTTCAGCTTCAAATTACGCATTAATCACACAAGTCTAGACAACCCCTGGACAGGCACTGTATTTTAAGTCTTAAATCTCCATCCCTGCATATTTTTGTCCCTACAGACAAAATCTGAAGATGGTACTGTATCAATTTCCTAACAGAAAATCTGAAACCAGACTCAAGATCACATACCAAAGGTAATAGACATGTAGAAACATTAGATTTCCCACAAACCTGATCAAGACATAAATGTTTTAATTAAAAGAGGATCATTTATCCCCCTTATGAGATTTTTCCTCTTAGTTATTGCAATGCCCTGGCCTGCTTGGTGGGTTCAAGGGACAGTAATTCAATGTATTCTGCGTGGTGTGTGGGAGAAACAACAAAATTCTCAGGAGGTCCAACAAAAAAAGTTTTACTTGCCAACTTCAGAGCATTAAGGTAGTGTAAGCTACTTGATAAATTTTAAAACAACTTCCAGACAAAGTAAGGCACTTAACAAATTTTAACACAGCAAACTTTAACTTATTCAGATACTACAAGGCCCTTACTAAGCCATTGACTGGAAGTTTTTTAGTCTGGCTTACAACATATTTTGTGGAGAAGTAGTTGGGAGAGAGAAAAAGAGAAAGGAAAGGAAAATAAGACAAAAAGGTATATAGTCACCATTCTAGGACGCAGTGTGGTCTCAGAGTCTTTTAAATCCAGGATAGCTGAACGCACCACTCTAGAGGTGTCACTGTTCTTTTATCTGCTCTGGTCCACTGAGGCTTCTCCACAGGTGTGGGTCCTGTGGGACACATTTTTAATGTGACCCCCATGGTCAGCTGACACTATTTTGGGGCTGACATTATTTTTGAGGCCAGTCAGCCATTTTGAGGCAGGCCATGAATCTGGACACCACCATTTTGGTCTGGACCAGCATCTGACTAAGGCCTAAGAGGGCAAAGTGGAAAAGTCCACATAAAGTGAGATTTCATGGGGAAAACCTGTGGCTGCAGTACTATGATGGATGGTTATAGACTCTTCAGGAAAAATAGGCAAGATAGATCAGGTGGAAAGGAAATGTTGTTCATAGAGGAGGGGCTAGACTATATAACACTTGGAGCTCAGGATGATTAAGAGTCTCTAGGTAAGGAGGGGAAAAACTACCCAAAGTGAGCAATCACCAACCATATGAAATTTAACAAGATTAACAAGATTCTGTGCTTGGGGGAAAGTGTAATGCTGGATAAATGTATAGACTAAGAACAAGAAGTTGTAGTGAAGCCTTACACAAAGGTGATTGATTCTAAGATCAGTATGAATCAACAATGTTGCCTGGAGTTCAAAGTGGCCAACCAAATCCTAGGGTACATTAAGTACAGTAAAAGTAAACAACTTTCACAGAGAGAGTGATGGAGATGAGAGAGAAGTATCCACACAATCCTTGAAATTCATAAAATTAACTGGTTACTGCTCAGAGATCTTGAGGGTGAGCTTGTGGGATGTCCACAATTTCTCCTCTCCCAGCTAATGTGGGGTGCAGAGGCTGTTCTGCTGTCTGGGAACTCGCCAGGCACTGGTCTGACAGCCATTTGTATGATCTCATGGAAAGCAGTCCAGGTGTGCTAGGGTCATGAAATGTCAGCCCTGTCATAGGTTGGTCCACATCCCTCAGTTCTTCATCTTAAGGTGAGTCCACTCCTGTGGTCTCCATGTCCTTTTGTGTCAGATTGGCACTCGTGGACTCACCATTCTTTGATGGGTAATATGCGTGGGTCTCACACAGCTCTCTGATAGATTGACACAACAGGGCCCCTCACTGTTCCTTGGTGGCTCCATATGCATGGACTCTACACCATCAGTCACACAGCAATCATTCCCATGGATGGTGCTTCTCCTCCATCAGTCCTTTGGCACACAGACACACCTGGGCCCCATGCAGCTGTCCAGTAGAGCCACATCCCTTTACTGCACACCGTTGGTCCCATGAGCAACCACAAATATTCTCATGCAATTCTGGGTGGTGTTCCACCTCCTCTGATTCCACTTTCTCCTTCTGGGAAGTGGCTTTCTTCTTTGTCCTTCTCCCAGGAATTACTCCCATGGCCCCTATACACAGGGACCATGCTCCTCCTCCCCTCATGTGCCCATGAGCCTTCTCCATATCCCGTGCCTGAGACAAGATGGTAGTAACAACATTCCAGGAGGGTTGGGGTCCTAAGTGATCCTTCCCTCCTACCTGACTCCCTGCAAGGAGCACACCCACCTGCACTCATCAGTTGCTGAGGGGCGTCAAAGCATCCAGATGTCCCACTGACAGGAAAAGGAAGCTCAGCCAACCTGCATAAAGTCTCTGCCTGTACTCCATAAAAGAATTGTTAAATGTTGCAAAGGCTCTTGTTCTCAGTCCCCTGGCCCTAGCCCTGGCCCTGGCCCTGGCCCTGGCCCTGGAGTGTGGAGAGATGCCGTTTCTTCTGCACAGAGGGAAGGGGAGGGCCTGACATCCTCTGGGAGGCTTTTTCCATTCTTTTGCAAGAACCTTGTTGGAGGCCATGGAGAGATGACATTGGATTGTAGAGATGGTGGTGGTTCTGTCTGAGGCGCACCCTTGCTCTGTTTGTTCTTATGAAGAGCAAAGCTTCTCATCACTTTATTGGTCTATTTCTTCCCCATTCCAAGGAAGATTTCTCACATTTTTTTGGAAGAATCAGAAGCAGCTCCTGAACTGCAGACTTCTGGCAGATTTCCAGGAGTAAGCTCTTGCCCTTTTCATCTGCCAGAAGATGGCTGGAAGCACACAAAGAAAAAGGTGACTTGAATGACTAGCCAACACAGCTTCACCAAAGACAAATTGGGCTGGGACCAACATGAGCCTCACTTTGAAGAGGTGATAGTGCTAGTGGGACAATGGTAGAGCAGTGGCTGTGTGGTGGATTTGTCCTGGCTGGATTCCAGGTACCCACCAAAACTGCTCTATCACTCCCCCTGCAACTGGACAGGGAGAGAAAATATAATGAAAGACTCATGAGCTGTAATAAGGGCAGGGAGAGATCGTTCATTAAGGGAAAAGGATTATCATGGGCAAAACACACACCACTTGGGGAAATTAATTGAATTTATCACCAATCAAATCAGAGCATGATAATGAGAAGTGAACCAAATCTTAAAAACACCTTCCCCCCACCCTCCTTGGTGTCCATGTCCTTCCCACTGGGAGCATAGGGACATGGAGAATGGGGTCTATGGTCAGGCCATGACTGGTCGTTGCTGCTCAGGGAGAAGAGTCCTTCCCTTGCTCCAGTGTTGGGTCACTCTGACAGGAGACAGGTCTCCATGAACTTCTTCAGTATGAGTCCTTTCCATAGGCTGCAGTTCTTCATGAGCTGTTCCAATGTGGGTCCCTTTCCACAGGATGCACTCCTTCAAAAACAGCCTGCTCCAATGTGGGTCACCCACCAGGTCACAAGCATAGCCAAAAAAACTGCTCTAGTCTGGGTTCCTCATTCCCTGGGTTCCAAGTTCCCTTCCAGGAGCCTGCTCCTACAAGGCTTGGGCTTTCCAAGGAAGTGGTAATGTCTTCAGCTGCTCACGAAGCATTTGGACAATGGTGTAAGATGCATGGTTTAACTTTTAGGTTGCCCTTTGTGAAGTCAGGAGTTGGACTTGATGATCTTCATAGGTCCCTTTTGACACAGGATCTTCTGTGACTCTATTCTGTGATTCCATACGTCTTTTTTACATTTTTGTCCCTCTTTTTGCTATTCTTTTGATGATGTTAAACATCACTTCAGGAACCCTGAGGAAAGACTAAAATAATGAACAGATCTATTTGAAGTATAGTACAAAACAAAAAGATTATATGCAATTCACCTTGAAAGTAGAAGCCATTATTATTCTTTTGCACGGCTATTTAAAAAGTTTTTTAAAAAATAGAAAGCTGCTGAAGTAATATCTTCACCTTTAGACATTGTCCTAAAGAAAGTGCTATGTTTGAAAAATCATCAGAAATTCTATTTCCCGCTTTCATTGTGAAATTAAGAGAGCTTTTGCATTTTGAACTCTACCCACACACTGAAGCAGCAGTCCCCTGGATTGTTCTGAGCCTTAAATAGGTGTGCTTTGGAGAAAGTAGAAGGAAAAAAAAATCCTTCAAAAGATCTCACGCTAATGACATTCTAAACTTTTAAGAAGTTTTCTTTCCATATTTATTGAAGCCAGGCATTTAATTTTGTACTCATGGGTCCCAATGTATTAATGGTTTCCTACAGGAGATTTGGATATTTCTTTGCTTGGACAATTGTGGCTGTAATTATCTATTATTCCAGCAGCCTGAACCTTTTTGTGAGCACGTATTATTAGTTGGTGGCAGTGCTCAAATGTTATCTGACATTGGCAAAGAACAATCTCTGGGCCTAGCTTTTCTTCATATATGCCAGTATGTGAATCAATAATAGCTCTTCAGAACTCAAAAAGTCTACCCCAGAGTGAGATTGGAGTAATGAGGGAAAAAATCAGACTCCCCAGTTTGAAATTTTCTTATTAGAGAGACTAGTTTGTACTTCAAAGTGAAAAGTTTTATTTTATTTTTTACCTCATCTGTGAAAACTGTGGGTCTGCTGATGAGGGTGAGCAGGTCCAAATATAACCATAGTCCCACCCAAAGGATGTAGTGGGCTTCAATACTTCTTCTAATGCATCTATATGCAAAGCATGTGCCACACTGAATGATATAGTATTTACCCTGTCAGCAAGTCCCAGCTGAGAGGTCACTGGAACTTTGCGTATTGTGACTTCATTTCTAAGACATTTTATGTCATATTTCAGTTAAACTGTTAGAAGTCTTTCAAAACTAAGTGGAGGCACAGCATTCAAGAAAGCTTGTCTTTATCCTTGGACTGTACACCTGTGCCCTTGAGTCTAAGCAAGCTGTTTCTTCAGGGATGGGACACTTCCATGGGAGGGGTGAGGAACTCTCCACAGCCAGTGAGTGCTGTGCAGTATTGCATATTTAGTCCCCTGCCTTGTCTGAAACTGTGTGGCTGCCCAGCTTCACAGAAGTCCATGGACCTGCTGCATGATCATAGGATAGGCAGTTTGGAAAACTTCCAAATTGTGATTCAATTGTGTATGTTGAAGAACTTACCTGTTCCTCAAGCCCAGTCTACCTAATCTGTAAGAAATACTTAAAGGACAAGCTTTGCTGCAGTTTGGTCATGTGCATGTCCAAGCATGTATAGTTTCTAGTAATACTGAGCAACAGACCTCCTAAAATCACCAAGGTTCCTGCAAATCATTAGTCACTTCTGAAAAGCTGGCTGATAGGCCTGAGAGTAAGGCATGCTGTCTCTTCTCTTCAATCTTTACTTCACCTCTCTCAGAGATAACACACTTCTGCTCTATAAAAAATATTTCTTTAGAAATAAAGGGTTTTCAACAGCACAGTGAACTACATGCGAATTCAATAAAATATTTGTCTTTATGTCCACGACTGAGTTAACATAAGCATATGTACTTTTTTTTGCCCTCTTATATTTTTCACTGCCAATGAACCCCTGATACTTCAGAACCTTTTTCCTGTAGTCACTTTAGTACCACTGAATTTTAAATGCTTAGAAAAATATAGAGAGAGCTTGTACATATTTATGATACATTCTGTTAAAGTTTAAAAATGTGTCATCTTGAAAATGCAGTGGAAACTTAAGTTTCAGATTTATGATAGTAAAATCCATATCCTCATTTTGTGTTCCACATTAATTGCATTCATTTCAAGGTTTCAAGTTTGGACATTAAAAATTTTTGTGTGAGTATGAAAATACATATAAGGTGGTTGCATGAGTTTAATACCAGGAAATAAATGCAGAAATGGTCTCATTGCTTCCTCTGGTTTTGGCCTCTTTTAACTGATGCCAGTTAAAACAAATCACAGTCAGTCATTAGAAATGTAAAGAAGGATCCTATTAAGAAGTATTAAGGGTCTGTTTCCTACCTTGCTTTCTGAAATCCCAAGCCATCAAAAGTCCACTTGCTGAGTGCATGATCTTGTAATGAAACTGTGTTTTACAATAAATTGCCGGAGTCCATACAATTCTGTTTTCTGCAGTGTTAATTCATTAAAGTCTGGAATTAAGTTGTGCAAAGCGTAGAACAACATGGCTCTGAATTAACCTATGAAAAAGATAGGTGTTGAAAGGGATATGGAATGCAAAACTGACTTTGTATCTCAATTAAACTCAATATCATGTAACTTCATTATAAAATTTCCCCTCTCTCCTCCTCCATGAAAAGTCTCTATTCAGCCATTATTCAGCTATAATATTTATGAGGGAAAAAGAAGAAAAAAAACAGAAAAAGTAAAACAATAATAAAAAATAACAGCTTCTGGTGGTATGAGGACTGTTTGGAAAAAATGTAGGTCATCTGTTCCAAAAAATAAATGCACCTCAAAAATCCACATAAATTAAAGAATAGAAGAAAATGTTTGAAAAAAGGTCTCAGAAAGCAGAAATTGTGTGTGACTATATAAAAGTTTTTAAAAAGCTTTAGAATTTATCAAGTTGAAATGTAAAAAGGCAAAAAAGAAAGTAACAAACATTTACTGAAGTAGCTTTTCATAGCTATAAATGTTTTCAGGGTAACATTGGAATGCATCAACTGTGTACTTATACAGCACACAAGTTTTAGCAGAGGAAGTCATTGCAGTTTATTCCTAGTGAGGACTAAATTTATAACCAGATTCAAAACACATCAATCAAATGCCAGAGGACATATACACTGGGAGTGTTAAGTACAGTAACCCAGAGAATCTCCAAGATAAGTCACTGCCTGCCAAGATTGTAAAAAGTATCCCAAGGAATGTTCATGCACTAGGGATACACCTATACTTGCTAGTAGACACCACCAGAGACAGCATATTGGCCAAAAATGAATATTTGCTGTGACTTGCACTATGATTCCCTAAATAGTAAAATGTAAATCAGATTTTCATTTCAGAATTCTTTCTAGACTTTATGATTTATGTTTTGAGTGTAGCAAGTAGGGCAAAATGAAATCATTGCATTTGGCAACCAGTCTTGATAGAAAATAGATTTCTAGAAGTTAGAGTGATTAATTTTTTTAAACACCATTTGGGCAAGTGAGTTTAGTAAATTTTGATTGTATCAACATTTGGAAGAAAAAACCCTATCACAGAAAAAAAAGTCCTGTTGGTTATTTGGAATCCCAGAGAGCCATCCAAATGAGGTCGATAAACTGGTATTGAAATGAGAGGTGCTAAGAACAGCCATCATCTCCCAGTGTTCCCAGAACACTTGGACCTTTTCCCCTGATTTATTTATTAAGACAGCATATTGAGCAATCAGAAGGCAGGTTCAATATGTAAAGAATAAAAAGGATATACATTTTGGCTTCTTCAGTCATTACAGCTCATATGTATCTTTAACTTATGAAAAACAAGAGTTTGTAAGGGTATAAAATAGCAAAAGAGATCAAAATATTGTGCACTAAACAAAATCACATTGGATCTCTTTATTCTGGCAGTATGCTAAATGTTGTGCTCCTTAGCTTTTCTTTATCACAAACCTAATAGATGAGTCCAGCTGTAAATTAATATCTAACTTTCAATGAAGTTACCAGTTGATAAAGTTTCCCAAATTCATTCATGTAAACACTGGGAAGAAAAAAACCCAAAGAACTATGAAAAAGATAAAGCTTAATGAAATGGAATTTCTCCTGAAATTCCATTTGGAGCAGAATACAGGGAGCTTGGCCACTTCATATTAGAGATTGTGGCAAGTACTGCCATTTCAGTAATAAATAATGTTGACGTTGTGCCTTTCAGAATGAAGAAAGTTATTAACAGATGATGAAATGCAGTCAAGTTAGAGCAGCATAATAAGCAATTGTTTAAAATTTAAGACACTTTAGCTATCTGTTCATACATTTGCAAAGACAAAGCATGCTATCTTAAACTTCATCAGTAGAGGTTTTATTCAAACCCTCCACCTCACACATTTACAGACATGTATCATTTTACATCTGTTTATATGATCAGCTTCCTAAAAAGAGTTGCCCCTTTAAAATATGAATTAGACCATAATCTACTATATACTGAGGCTCATAGGGCACCAGAATTTGGCTCCAGGTTTCTTAAGTTATTGTACTGAATTTGAATTAGAGAAAATTAATGCCAGCTAAAAAATATACTGAGTTCATAAACTAAATAGAGTAACACAGGTTGGAAAAGTCACACATATTCAATATTAATAGAGAGACAGAGTGGTGTATCTGTCAGTCATGGTCAAATTGTCAGCAAGATCTGTTCAATTCAAAAAGCTGAACAATGCAAATTGTTTCTAAAGTATCAAACACCTTGCAGGAAGAAATTGCTTTTCAAGTCTTTGGATTTCTCTTTGAAAGTGCAGTACTCTGCCTTCTTCACAGAGTTGTAGAGGACCATCTGATGTAAAGGACTTGAAAGGAGAAGAGACGCTTTACAAAAACAAAAGGGCTGAAAAGCCCCCATACACTAGTAATCAATCATTATTAATGTATTAAGAATTCAGGTCAAATGTTGTTTAATTTCCTTAAACACTATATAATGTCAAATAAAAACTATTCTTAATCCTGTTAAATTATCCAGACTGGTAAACATTGTGTTCTAAGTATATATGTATTGTACTGAATATATTAGTGTCTGAATGATCATATTTAATCAGCTTGAAATCGAAAAAAAGTTCTCAAAGCAAATTATAAGATGCAGAATTTTAATATTTCTCTGCAACTGCTTCAGCTTTCCATGTTCATTAATATCACACTAGGAAAAACTTCACTTTCTTATTTCTTTCAACACATACATGACAAAATCATGTCGTACAGCAGGCGAACATCTGTCATAGTTGTGTGGGTTCATCTTAGGGGACACAGAGTTTCTCAGCATTACATTTCAGAATTATATTTTGCAGTCCTAAGCAGTGTTACTGGTGACACTGAAAATAGCTTCTGCAGGTCATGCAGTTGGGGAGTTTCAACGGTTTCTGATTTCCTGCTAATATTTTTATTGTTTATTTCAACAGCCATGAAGAGGATAGCATCTCAGGCCATGTACATAAAAAAGTCAGCTAACAAGGCTAATATTTACACTTCTAGGTCATCACAATGCCAAAAAAATCTTTTTTAATGAATGTCTTCTTGCATGACAAAACAAAGTAAATACTTAGTAGAAACATTTACTAAACTTAGGGCAAGACAAAGTTGCGTCTAAATTTTCAAAACCACAGATGACATGTGAATTGAGGGAAAACTCTTATGAAGCTAAATATTCATCCAGGATAGGATTTTTCTTTTTCATCAAGAAACTGGAGGAACCTTTACTTATAAACAGAAAAAGAAAAAATGGTATATGCAACACCATTCAAGTGCCAGAATTAGGTGCTGGTCAAGTTAGGTAACTGTCCATGTTATTGTTGCTGTCTCTTTGTACGCTTGTGCATAAAAGTAAGACAAAATATGCTTCTGACATAAGCAAGATGCTTGCAAGTTACATTAACCCTAGGCAGAGAGGGAAAACCTCAGAGGTTACTAGGAAAGAAAAAAGATAATGCTTAAGTTGTTTTGGGACTGCTCATTTCATTAAAAATTGAACAAAAGAAGGTTTTTCTTGGTAACAACAATATCAATAAAAAGAAAAGCCCACAAAAAAAGCTTCAAACAAATTTCTGCTGTGATATATAAATAAGTTCAATACAGAATCCTGAGGGACTTGATTAAAAAAAAAAGTAAAAAAGGAGAAAGGTGAATGGGGAGTTTAAAAGAGGCTAAGAAGATCTGTATAATCCATCAAACATAGCTACTTTCTACCTGAAATCAAGAGTCCCTACTTAGCTCCTTGCCCCTCCCCATCTTTAAAAGACATCTAGGATGCTCAGAAAAGGTGATCTTTTTTCTCCTTGCTTTCTTGTTTCCTTGGGTTTTTTTTTCCCCAGAAGTGTTTTTTCTCATTAGCTGTTTCTTTAATTTTTTTTACTTCTTGCTGTGCAATCTAGAAAGCAAAAGCATGGTTTACATGGATGTTGTTCAGAAATTCAGCCCTTTAGCTACTCCTTTTTTTGGTTGATATATTGCATCTCTTAGACTGCAGACTTGCCAGCTGATATTTAAATTAAGCCTGATAAGCAATTTCCATGTGGTGTCATTTTTACAGAGTATCCCAAATCCCTCTTACTCTAATGAAGGTCTCTCCTGACCTCTGTCACTTGAGATTTACAGTATCAATGAAGTCAGAAACTAAAGGTGTGCTACCATATTAATATTTCCGAGTTTCTATTCTAAAACACAATACAATTTAATTGTGTTTACAAGACATTCACTTAGATGATAAGTCTACAGAAGACTGACTTTTCAGATGGACCTTCAATGAGCTTTTTTGATTTGTATAGGGTAAATTATATGTAATCAAGATCCCTTTGAGGCCCTTCAATAAAAGTAAAAATTAATTTTAATAATACTTCTGAAGTGATGTTGGAACTCTTTCTTTAAGAGATATGTAAACAATATCTGTAAATTTGCATTTATTTTCATACAAATTAGAACTATATCTTACTCAAAGCTCATTGAAATCAAAAGAAATCATTCTATCTACTTTAACTTTAACCTTAATTTTTTTTTCCATATAACTGCTATTAGTCCAATATAAAATAAATGTAAGAATAAGAGAGATCCAGGAACATCTTTTCAAGAAGTTCTTTCACTTGCTGTGGTCTCATCATTGCAAAAATGGGATAAAAATATTCTGTGGTAATACTTTTCATGAAATCTAGGCAAAAAATACTGTGTAACAATTGCATGAAATTCACCTTGGTACAAAGTTATTGCATTTTTCATATGGTGTGCTTTTTTTACAGAAAGTGAGTGCATGGAAGAGGGACCCATACAGCTTCAGTCATGCAGAATTTCAATACCTAGCCTGGTTTACAAAACTGATTATGAAAAGTGTCTCTGTTTAGGGAGAGAAGAAACATGTATCTACAGGAGGACATTTGTCACCCCACTGACAGAACAGTATACTACATATCTCTAATTAATTGTAACACTTGAGGTAAATGTTTCCAACTAATTTATTCAAGATGTGTTTTCCTTAGAGACACACAAGAGAAACTTCCTTGTTTAATAAATGGCTCATCGTGTCTGTTTCAGAAGTCTGCTCTGGGGTAAGGAAACTCATAGCTTTTATTGTGTTGACTAGATGGGTGATCATACCTATGGAAAGAGTTCAGGGTGAATAGGTGAGACAGAGCAGTAACCTAAGTCACAGGAATCTTACCTCTCACTTAAATACCTCAGTGTAAGAAAGATCTAGTTTTTCTAATTGATTCATATTTATAAATCAGCTCAACTATAAAGAACACCACAATCTTAGATTGTTTAAGATGTGCAGCCTTGAAAATCAATATGCTTATCATTTGGTGCTAGGTGAGTCAGCTGTATTTTTTTCCATCTGGTAGTTCTGCTGGTTTTATTCTAAAGATGAGCAATGACAGCAACGACTTCGGCACATATTCAATTCTATGTACAAATAAAGACAAGAAACGGAATCTATTATCCTACCTTTTCACAGACTTTTACTAACTTATTCAGAATTACTCAAGCTCCTATCAATGATTCTACCACCAAATAATGAACAGCTAGGGTGATTGAGAGATATGGAAGAGAAACAGAAGATGTACTAGAAAGCACCAATTTGATTTAGGCACAAAAAGTTATAAAAACTGAAAGTCTTGAGCAATCAAGCACAACTTCATTTCAGGTTAATATCATCAGTATATATCTGCTGAAAAATTCAACCCAGTGTTATAAAAAAAGACCTGTTACTACCCTGTTATGTTGTAGCTATGGCTTCTCAATGTCCAGAAATTAATGTTTCATTATTTTATTTTTCTCAGACATTTCAAACAGCAAATATAGTGTATAGAACTCATTTTTTCCCATCCATTTTATTTTACTCCAGTTAAAAGTGGATAGATTTTCAGTTAGTGTTCACTGGCAGACTACAAAAAATGGTTTAAAGCTTTACTGATTTATATGTGTTGAAAAATATGACAAATTATATTTTCGGAGCAAAAAATATAGAGATTCCTGATGATACATCCTTGCCCTTTTATAAAAATGAATGGTTTATCATGTTCAGACATGATAGTAAATCAAGATTTCTAAAAATATTGCCTTATATCAACTTCAAAGTTACATGCTCCTAAGTTGTTAATGAACAATTTAACAGCAGAGAAGGACAGTGGAGCTGGATAAAAACATTTCATCATTTCAGCCTGACAACTTTGTGCTTTCAAGACCTAGGCAATATATGAGGAAATATATGACCTTCCAATCTGCCTGGAAGCCCATAAAAAGGCTTGGATATCGTACACTTCTCAGCTTCTGGAATGCCATTTTTTCAGCATCATTTATTAATCATTTGATTAAGCTAAGAAGAGAGAAAGCACAAATTTTTAACAGCACTGGACAACTCCAGTGCATGATCATGACTCACAAGCTGTAGCTGGCCCTGGCAACTTTGGAGCTTAGTTCTTCTTCATCCTTTAAAGGAACGAAGGACCAGCGTTTGAACTCTGTCTACATATCTAAGGGCCCTCTATGAAAACACAGGCATAATGTTTTACTAAACATTGGGATTTGTTTTGAGGGGTTTTATTTGTTCTCCAAAGATTTCTTTACCTTTTCAGTTTTATTGTTAGGATAGTATCCTACCAAGTTTCTCAGGGAACCTTTCATTTTTTTTCATAAGTTACCCTAGTTTCCATTGTTTGATAATATAGCTCATTCAGTCCCAATACTGTGCTATTATTCTGGTATTTTATACTTGAATAGACTTTTTTCCCCTTGAAAAAATGAAAAAAGGCAAAGTTTTTGTCCTCATCATTTCCTTGCATCCATATGCATACAAAAGATCCATATGCATACAAAAGATCACAACTTTCTGAAATTAAAAAGTTAGAGATGTTTGATATATGCTTTCATAGACAATTAGAGGATACCAAAATTAAATAAATCCCATTCCTACTTCCTAAGTACAATAGTGACATTTTCAAAATAATTTCAAACTGACAGTGTAGCATGAAGTAAGAAAACAACTAAGTTTCCAACTCTCAAACACATCACAGGATATTCACACATGCAGGCTGATCTGCCTTTATGACTTTTAGCACAGAATGACAGGCATGCTGCTGGCCTGCACTTTCATTCCTGACATCCCCAAAATGCCAGAGAGCTCAGATCTTGCTATTTCCTTTTTGATTTTGACAGACAAAAATCATCTGGAAGGTGTATGCAGACACAGATGGGACAGAAGTTGAGAAAAGTTTAATATCAGAATATCAGCCCAGACTTCTCTGCACAACAAACTGGTCAGCTTCTTCTACTGGTCACTCTAACCTGCATGTGTCCTCCACTGACCACAGGGTACATTTGCCCCAACTGTCCACTCAGCTCTGACTCTTTCCAGCTATAGGCACTGGAGCCTGACAAGGACTGCTGGAGCCTGCCAAGGACATTTTATCTTCTTTTCCTGACACTAAGGCATTTCCCCTGCCATACCTAATCATTGCACTACATATTATTCATCTAGGAAAAAATCATCACCCTCAAATATTTATGACTTGACTTCCCTCAGCTATCTCAAGGTGCCCCTAAAACATCTACATACACATCCTGAAAACATGAGTGTAGTGTCATCCTCTCCCTCCTGTCTCTGCTAACGAAGAGTAACCATCTATTCCCATCAGTTATTCAAACATTCTCTTAAAATCAGCTTATCATTTGAATTTCCATGACCCTCAGATACCCCCTCAGCTACTTCTAAAATATTATTTGGTTTGTATCCACTCTGCATAATTCCTCATTCTTCTCTTGGTATTTTATTAATATGTACTGTATTTTACATTAGCATAGTACTGCTCAAGTCCAAATAAAATGGTTGAATATTAGTATTTAGCTAAATTTTATGTTCTCATATATCTTACTTGAAATTTTGCAAAGATTAAAGTTTTAGTCTACAGAAATAAGTTGTGCCGTTTCCCAATGCCTGATTCCAAGAGATCTCCTTCACTGACTCAAGTTCTTGTAGATCTTCTCAAAAGTTGTGTGTACTCTGTGTAGGGAAAGATGGAGGAAGGGAAACGGACAGAAATTCAGTCAACTATGGCTGGTAGAATTAGGCTGAGTTAAAAGTAGATGTTGGGACTGTTCAATCTGAGAAAGGGAAGGTGTACTCCAAGTGGTACATGACATCCAATTCTCAGAAAGCTGATACTCTTCTTATTGTCAAGGTTGAGTAAGTTTAATATGCAGCTAATAAAACCAGGTTATTTATAATTTAAATAGACTATCTAGAGCTCAGTTTTCCTAAACAATCCACATACATTGCAACAATGAGTGCATAAAACAATTCCCACTAGAATGAGATACAGCCTATACGAGAAATTAACAAACTTAATATGTCCTGACATTTTGTACAATAAAAGAGCAGACAGAATTCTCAAACTTCACTTTATTTGGTGACTACAGTTCAAGTAGATATATTTTTATTTTTGACTGGGGCATTTGATGTAAAGAGCAAAGGGGGAATAGTGTGACTCTTCCAAAATTGTGCTGGATTTCACCTATGTAAAATGAAGTGGTTTCACCAACTAGGGACCGCATCCAAACTTCCTTTGGTCAATGTAATCTCACAGTACTGTATTTCTATTACATCTACGGTTAACATTTACCTACTCTCATAAATCTGGAGTAATTCCATTACTTACTTAAATTCTGATAGCAGTATAATTGCAGAATTTCAACTGTTTCCTTTATAACAGAATAAACCACAGAGAGTCTCAGATTTGATTTTATTTCACCCCACCTAAATGTTATTATTTCCTTAAATCTAGGATTTAAGGTACTTTTTTGAGGCATTTTGTTTATAAATTAAAAAAAAATATTTAGGTTCTTATATTTTAGCAAACCACAAACTATAGAAGAGATAAATTTCCTTAAAAGCACTGAGCAGGAAGAAACTGATTTCACTGGTCAGGGAAATTAAATAATTAAATCTTCTCAGCATTGTGCTTTTCTTGGAGGATTTAGAAGGTCAAAAGAGATTGTGGGGGTTTTTTTGTTTTGTTGATTGTTTGGGCATTTGGGGTTTTTTTGGTTTGTTTTTGTTTGTTTGTTTGTTTGTTTGTTGGGGAGGTTATATGGACAATCTGCTCAATACTGATGTAATTTATTCTTAATTTTATCAGATCTCAAAATGTTTGTGTTAGAGAACATTCTACCATTACTGAAAGAAGGACTGCTATGTTGTTTACTGAGTTTTGGCACATTTCTGTTTCTTTCGCAAGACATCCCTGCAATGGGCAGCTGCCCCAGAGACTGGAAGTTCATTTCAGAAGCAAGTTGAAACAGCAAAATTGATAGACAGCTCTTTTACCTGAAATTCAGTGTTTGGTATGAAAAGGAGAACAGGCTACAAATTAAAGTGTTGCAGCCTTCTTGGCTTGATGGCAGTACTAGTAATTTTCAGATATTCTCTGTGCGTGCATGTCTATGTGTGAGACAGAGAGGGGGAGAGACAGACAGACAAGGACAGTGACTGGAAGCTTCTTGATTAAAGAAAACCCCTACAGTATTATGCTCAGAGCAGGCAAGCAATGAGAAAAATAGAAGAAATTCAAT
Organism: Setophaga petechia; assembly: GCA_024362935.1. Lineage (NCBI taxonomy): Eukaryota > Metazoa > Chordata > Aves > Passeriformes > Parulidae > Setophaga > Setophaga petechia. The sequence goes on from JANCRA010000008.1 coordinate 23,883,629, forward strand.
CTATCTTACAAAATGCCAATTATTTAAAACTACTGATTTTCTACAATGTGGTAATAGGCTGGCATTAGCAGGTTCAGCAGTCATTTCCAAAAGTGACAATGCCAAAATATATATGAAGAGATTTCTTTGCCCTTTTCTCACTGTCTGTATGGTAGAGCAGCTCACAGGTGCACATAAGCCAATTTACAACCTCCAAGTAAATTTTTAGCATTTCATCCCAAAATTACCTTATTCAGCAAAACAACCTCTCTCAGGCCCTGGAACATGAGAGTTAAAGCCCCATCAGTCCCCTTTAGCAATTTTCATGGGTATGCTATCCTATCAGCTTATCAGCACACAAGCAAAGCTTATATTTTCCTGTCTTAGACAATTCTTAATATTTGAGCATTCCGCTTCCCAATACTCTCAAAGTGTGAGAAAAAAGGAGAGAAAAAACAAATTTAAGACTACTAATTTAGCAATACAAGAAAATCTGCTTATGCTTGTATAATTTACTTTAACTAATGCAATTTCATGGTGTTGCTATGGGCTCTGAGAAATTTTGCTCCAACTCATCATCTTCTGAAAACCTTAAACCTAAACAAATTACTTTTTTTTCCCCAAGAAGTAAGAGTTCATACTTGCATTGGAGTAAGATTAATCATGATGTCAGTAAAATAAGTAACAATACATTTAATAGGCAAAATCCTAAAAGTCAAGAACTTGTCTACATTGAAGAAACATTTAAATGTGATACTAAAATAGTGAATCTTCCCTGCAGTTTCTACTCACAAGCTATCTTCTCCTTCCCTACCTTCTCCTGAACCTTCTAACATGCACTACAAACCTGTGTACCATATTTTATAAAATTTTTCTCATAGTTGTGCTCATGTAATAATTTTCTCTTTGAGAAATTATTACATGAGTACTGTCTTCAGTCTCTTTTTTACTGATTTCAGTTCATTTAAAATAGGAAATCAGAATTTGGATGACAATTTAAAGAAAGCTTTTTAAGTACTCTCCTTGCCCTGGTAAAATGGTGTACTTCAAATAATTTCTAGAAATGTTGGTATTTTTCTTTAGTTATATTTTATTTTCATATATGTAGCATGCCATACAACAACAAAAAAGTTGCAGTAATGAAACACAAATACTGGTTTATTGCTGTGAAAAAATACATTATGTGTCAAACAAAAACCTATGCACTCTGTCAGCTGCACCAAACAGACTTGTTTCACAGGTCAATTGTGCCTAAGCAATTATTTAAGAAGCTTTTTTTTGTCTTGGCTGTTAATTAACACCACCCAGCTGAGATGTCAAAACTGAGTGAATGAAAACTCCCTGTCATTTACATCTAGTTTAGATTAAAAATACTTCCTAAAATCACTGTTGGAAGCAGCTTGAAACTCTTGATTAAGGTTAATCTCATGGACTTCACAGTAAAAAAGTTTAAAAGTGCTTATAAAGGATAGATGCCCATTGCTAATTAGCCAAGAAAAATAATTCAGGTCTTTTGTAACTTCAGTAGGCTTCTATATCCTAAAATATATCATCACAACAACCCTACTCCAACACTGACACACGTGCTACTTGGAGACTCATTGGCCTTGACAAGCAGAGTCAGTTCCTGGTTCTAATAAATATACACTAACATAAGACCCAGAGAAGGATCCCCAAGTGAAGACTTCGCCCCACATCTGCATATCAGTGTAAACAGATATTAAAATATTCCATACAAGAAATTTGCAATGAGACAGTTGCTTTGGAAAATTTCAGCAGTGTTACGTAGTTCCTGCAGCTCATGGTAAATGCTGGTTATTAACTATTTAGTTTAAATAAAAAACCCATGTAAAAAGCCACAGAAAAAAGCAAAATTCTGTGATTCAATTTTAAATAAATTGAAATGAGACCTAAGTTCAGCTCTGAGGTCAAATAACCGCTTCCAAAGCTTCTATTAGTATTTTCTAATGCTAATAAGCTAAAGGGAACAAATTTCCTGAAGGAATACAGCAAAAATGACAACCCAAAGAGTGGGATCATTCACAAGAATTATCCAGCCTCATAATCAAAGCGAGAATCGCCTATCTTGTGCCAAATCTCAGAGATTCTCATTTCTACTGTGTCCATTCTGTACTGAAATTTCTAATGGAAGAGATCCAGGACTGAAAGTGGGCAATAAGTTGAGCAGCTTTTTGATGCAATATAGCAGCAAAACTAAATCAACACAGAATACATTTATTAGATTTCCAAATACAAGAACCTACTGGGTTCAGTCGCTATGTAGTGCTAAATGGTGTGCTAACTGAAGAATTTGCAGCTAGTCCTTTATGGAGCTAAGTGTGAAGAATTGCATGCCTGAATCACAGCAAGTCTACACCTGATGTAATTAGTTCTGCACCTCATAAGTGTGGCCCTCAAAGGAATGTGACTGCACAGACTGAACAAAATCTGTGATTGAGAAAGAATCTCTTCCCAGCATGGTGATGCTCTACAGAGGCATCCACTTGATGGCTCAGCGTTGGCTCAAGGTCTTAAAATGAGACATGAGCTGATATGCTAGGATACTTGTCACAGAGGAAAGAAAGAAAGAAAGAAAGAAAAAAAGAAACACAGAAGAAAGAAACATTTTCAGAAGTAAAAATGAAAATTACTGGTTTCATTTGTTTACAGAAAGGGACCCAACAGTAACAAAAACCTTCAAGGCATAATTAGGTATATAGTGTAAATGGAAAAGAGGTTACTTTTTCTAGGCTTTTTTCATTTTAGGTGGTTTCACAACAGTGCAGTTCTATTGATTTTACCACTCTCTAAAGGAATAATCAAGTTTTTCAGCAGATAGAGGGTCCTGAACAAATCTCTCATAGCTGATTAATGCTGAAATTTGGTGAGTTTTATTCTATAATTACCTCCTGGCAACCCTTCTGGACCTTTAGAATATTGGCTGGGTTCTATTTCTACCTAAGATCTTTCATAATTATAGTTTTCTAAGGAAAATACACAGAGAAATAAAGATGACAAGGGAGAAAAAGAATGCCGCTTTGAGACATTTCTCAAAAGAATAGTTCAGTATCTGTGTAAATGAGAAAACAGTTGAAGGCAAGATCTGTGGAAGAAAGGTGCTCAAAGACAAAGCAGAAAAGATGTCTTGCTGGAAAAAAATCATAACTTATCTTTAATTTGCTCCAGGATTGTGGGGGAAACATAACAGGAAGACTATTTTTTCCCCTATGGCAATCAGTGAAAATACACTAGAAATAAGGTCTCACGAGATAAGATCTTTGAAGAAAAAGTCAAGAACATTTTGAGGTCAAATAGTGTTTCTCTAACATTTCATAGAGGCCAACTTCCCCATGTAGACAAGCATATAATCACAGTTGGCACCAATCAACAAACAATAGTACACTGGGTTTTTTGTTCTTTTGACATGTGGAACAGAGGCTTCATATCACAAAATAGGCTAGCTTTAAGCAATGAGCAGCTCCAAATTCATAGCAAACAAATCATGCATTTCAAAAAAGCTTTACCTTCCCAAGATCAAGCAAAGGACTAAAGCTGTGAATCATCACAAAACCAGTTTTTTATCTTCGCTTTGTAACTCCCTCGTGGTAAAAGAATAGAACAGACAACACTCTTTCACAGACAGAGAAGGGAAGAATAAAGGTGGTCAACTTCAAAACAGGACTTTGGAGGAATTTCAGCAAAGTATCCTATAGTGAAACTGTGAAAAGCCATCTACAAGTATGTGAAGTCCCCTGGCACATTTTGTCTCAGTTACTGCCCTCCTTCCTTCTGAACATATCATTCACAAGCTGCATCGAGGTCTATCTGGACATATCTGAAGGGCTCATCTCTGCAGTGCTCTTTGTTGCCTCCCTTGCTAAACTCCACAGCAAAGGAACTCAATGAAGTAACTCTACTGGAGGAAGTAATCTTTTCACCAGACAGTTGGACCATGCACAAGAACATGAGATATGACATAAAATCTGTTTGGGTTTTTTTTAGGGCTTTTTTTTTTTTATCCCAAAATGACCGCCTGTCTAGTTGATGAGGTAGATTATCTGGAGGAGAGTAAAGAGCAGGTTTGCAAAGCAAAGGATTAATGACACACCCCTAGATCTGCATGAAAAAGATTGTGAAGAGTGTGTCGAAAACCAGACAGTTTGAGAAAAGGAGAGCCAGAATCTGAGAATAGATAGAAAGAGAAAACATCCCAGGCACTCCACTCTCCATAGACTTGTTAGTCAGAAGGGGTGGGCCAGAGCAGAAGGGTAATTAGAGATAAGACATGGCAACTAGTTTTATTACTACAAGTAAAAAAAAGCTTAATTAATCCTGCACTCTGACAGGATTAATTAAATGTCCTAAGCATCCCAACTCCACTATTTATTTCTGTAGGGAACATCAGGCCTAGAAATTTGTTTATTTGGGAAGCATGTGATCAGTCAGGGGAATAAACCAATTCTTGCAGATCCTAGATTAACATGAAAGCACTGACACATCATCTTGAAGTCCAACTTTTCTCACCCCACTGAACATGCCTTTTTTTTTTCCATTTTAATCTTCTATGCTACCAAATGGGGCAAACACTAAAACTATCCTGTTTCTGTCAGTTAAGAGCAAAATTGTAAGACTGAAAAATGAAATAAACCACAGAAAACCAGTTCAAAGCTCCATACATCACCAGATAATACTACAACAACTCCATGTAAGCACAAGATTATAAAAGTTCATGCTATCAGCATCATATTTCTGAACCATCTGACTTCTGGTTCAAAAATACAGCTGCCTTGTTCCTTCTCACTATGCAACTCCCTTACAGCCTCTTCTCTCCTCATACTTCACCTTTATCAGCAGGTCATTTCATCTGAGCTATTTAATGAAATTATTTTATTGGTGGTGCTCTGACATGCCAGACTGTCAAGTGCATTTCTGCAATAAGGTCCCCTAATGAACATGATCTTGTTAAGATGACATACTGTTCCCAAAACAGAGCCTAGTGCTAGTGCCTTAAATTCCCTTGAAGCTTTAATTGTAGAAGACCCAAGTCCAAGAATTTGTTCCACTCAGTTAGCATTACAGAAGGCACCATTCTTTCACTGCCTGAAGCACACTACCGCAATGAGATGAATTAGTGTTTAGCTGGTTCATTTACCCAAACAAATATTTTGACTGTAGAAGGTACTGTCAACACATTAAAGACTATTTGGAGTCTTAATTATTGCCAAGTACCAGACAACACTTCCTTTTAAATTTCACACAGTTTTCAGTGAGAAAAATGTGTCAGTGTCATATCTGTGACCTTGGCACCAATAACAGCCACTGCAAAAACCTGGTTATGTTCGGCAAATAATTTTTCCTTTACCAAACAGTCTTTGGCAAACTGACCACAGAGGCCACTTTTCCTTCAGCCAGATATTTCCCTGGCTGTTAAGGACCTGTTACTGTCTGGCATTATGTTATCTCCCTACGTAGGAGTAATTTCAACATACAGAAGGGTAGGCAGAGCTGTGCTTCATCATGTTGCGTTCAGACATAGAGTTTGTCCCATACACTTTGATTTCAAGTCTTCCTTACACCCTGAAGATTAAGCACGTGGTATTTTTGATTAGTGAAAGATGTGCCACCAAGGTGTGGTTCTTTCCACCAGTTGTGAAGATTCACTGCTCTCTTTTTAATTTCTCTTTTAAAGTACAGAGGAGATCAGTGGCAGCAAATTTGCCTCATTTGTGTTTCCCAGTCCAAGACATGTGTACATACAGCATCACAATGAAGTTCAAATTTTCCTTCATTATTCCTGTTGTGGTCCTTACAACCTCTTTACCTCTTTAAATATAAAATTTAAACATGGTTTGACAGAAATAATCCTGGTTCAGTCTGATGAAATGCTCATTTCTGATGCCCCAGCCTTCTAATTTGCCATATTTTTTTGGTTTGGATTTTTTGTTTACTTTTTCTTTTTTATTATTGTTGCTTGTTTGTGTGTTGAGGGTTTTGGGGGAGGTGGGGCTAGGCTTGTCAAGGAGAGAAGCTTCATTTTAACGTTTCTTAACATGAACATTCAATCTAGATTTTTAGAATGCTTTAAAATTAAATTTACAGTTATTTTTCGTTAAACATGCAAAATGGCAAACCCCATTTTTGGATCATATAAAACAATGTGTCTGTTCATCTGAAGTAATTTGTCCTTTAATGATTTGACCTTTGTTTTTGTGCTGCCAATGAAAAACAATAATTCATAATTGATTAATATCATTTCATTATTGCAACCTCTTTAAAATTACTTATTCTAGTCATTCTAACCCAATTTCTTCCAGACTTGGGTAAACCAAAAAACATATTCAAATTTCCTTAACATTTCACATATTATACAAAGGGACGTATGCAAGTTTATACACTGTATGAACTGCATATATGGGATAAAATTTATTTTTATTTTACAGCTTCAATCACTTCTGTTTGATGTAAATTCCTCTTCCTGCTTTAAATGTGCATGTTAATTTACATGTGAGCTTCAAGACAGTCTTGCAAACCAGGTAAGTTGTCACTAAACTTCAGGCTACCTTTTTTACCATTTTCCCTAATCTAACCTTATATCCTGTATTTTGATTTTTTCTCTAACTCAGGCAAGATCAATTAAAATCACTAATCTTATTTATGCAAAATAAAGTGGGGAAAATAATATATGTGAATGCTACAACAATTTTTTATTGATAAAAGTATATACAGACCAGTGTTCCTGAGTGATACTTGATGAAAAACTTCCATGTAATAAAAAAATCAGATTTTTTTTGTGATAAATGACATGTAGAGTGAAATGTGAATGAATATTCTTATGAGGTTTTTTTCCTGCTTATTCCATAGGTCATCTTTCCATCTTCTCCTTCGATGTGCATTTGTGAGTGAACATAAGCTATTTACAGTCAAAAGGAGAGTGTATGCCTTTCAAGTTTCAGCAGGTTGTCATTCTTTTAACACATTGCAGAACACAATGCAATTCAATAAAACCTAGTGAATCTTGACCTGGCACACTTATCTCAGCCTTACTTGTTGCTCCTGGTGCGAAAAAAACTCAAACTCCTAGCTTTTGCAATCATGTTGGGGTTTGGGATTAATTTTTCTTTCCTCCTTCATCTGTTAGAGCCTCTTGGGATGGTGGCACCAGAATATGACTTCTGTTTTAATATGTTGTTGTTGTTGTTGTTGTTGTTGTTGTTGTTGTTGTTGTTGTTGTTGTATTGCTGCTGTTGTTGTTACTTCCAGAGCCTTTGATGGTAACAGCTATATTTCTGGGAGCTTTGAGTTAGAACAAGGTCCTGCTAATACAGTAGCATCTTTACTGGAAACATAATGGTGGGCCTACTTAATGTGGTCTCCAATTCTTTAACTGCCTGGATTTCTCCAACAGGGCTCTTTCCTCAGTTTTCTTTCATATGACCATCCTCCTAATATGAAGGCAACAGTACCCTACAAAGGATTTTCGAATTACTGAAGTTTAAACTAACTGTGAATTCTACCTTTTAAACTCTTCCACCCATGCCCTCAGAACCTTATGGAGTCATTTCTCTGAAGGGCTTTCTAAAATCTCTCACCTTTTTACTTAAATGCCACAGACCAAATAAATGCACTGTTTGTGCCCTTAGAGCTGTGTACTATTTTTCTCCTGGTTTTCACATGAAGGGAGACTGGAGAAAAGACAGCAAGAAAGGATTGCTTTTTTACTTTTCTTTCCTATCCCTTTTATCTGTTTGCCCATTCCTCCTTTCTTTATGCACTGTGTCTTCCATCACAGTCTGACTCTGTGAAGATACCAATAATGAAGATTATTTTTAGAAGAACTAGTATTTTATATATAGTCTCAGACTGGTCAGATGAACAGCAGTTTTCTCTGTGCCCCATGAGGCAAAGTTAAAGCAAAGACTGTGGTTTTCTTTTACATCTAACAAGGGCTGTAAGACAGGAGTCACGAACTAGTCTAACCATTTTGCTTTGAAGCATTTTCAATGTGGAAAACTCATAACACATCAAAGTGACCACTTCTCTCCTAAAATAAAATGAACAACAGCTGGGTTTATATCCTAAAATTTGAAATAACTGCAGAGATTCTAACCTAAAAACTCCCTTGCAGAAATGGTAGGAGATAACAGAGTTCAATACATGAAAAACATGAAACCCAGTAATTCTGAACTGCGACAGATATTTTAGCCAGAACTTCTCTGGCAGTCACTTACAAGTGTGCCAGTGAGTGTGGAATCAATGTCTCAGGTAAAAGAAATTGAAAAACAGCACAACAAGCTGGCAGGAATACAAGGTGTATGGTGATGTTGGCTCACTTATAAACCTGCTTTGCTACATAAACTCTGGAGACTGAGCTCCGACTCTCTTGGTACGTGTGCATGTGCACGCACTCGCATGTTGCTGGCTTTGCCACCACTCTGAAGCCTCTTAGCAAATTTCAACCAAAACAGATAAGAAAATTAGCTTCTAAAGATATGAGGTTCCCTCAAGTTTGGCAAAAGCATGCAAGAAAACTCCTAACTGGAGGAGAAGCTGAAGGCCATCCTTCAGAGGCACTATGGAAAGACATTACAAGAATGTCTCACGAGCAGTAACATCTCTGTCAGTGCTCTCCCTCTCAGTATGGGGTATCAGAAAACCTAGCCATATGAGGCTGAGAGATAAGCAGCAAGCAGCCTTCATTAGCTTTGGGGCTAAAACTACTTCCTTCATTTGTTATACCAGCAAGTATGAGCATCTTTAAATACCACTGGAGTGTAGGTACTTTGTGTGCTAAGGGCTATACAAACATACCAAAAAGTGCTTTTTCCTGCCCTAGAGAGGTTGCCATTTCCCTCACTGAGATCAGAGAAAAACAATAAAGTTTTAAAATCAACCTGCATGCCCTTGGGAGATACCCAGGTGCACCTTTCAGAAAGATGTTGCACTAGACATTAGGGTGAGAGTACTGCTCAGACCCCCAGAGCCAGCCCAGAGGCGCATGCTGAGCAGGAGGCTGCTTAAATCCCCTCCTGGCTGTGCACAGAAACAGCAAATGCAGTGGAGCCAGCTGAAGTCTGATAAGCTTAGTAGCTGATACGCTGCCTGCACCTTATCAAAGAGTAGTTTTGATAACTCTAAGTCACCAGAATCAAGAGAGAGGGTATCAGTAACAGTCATATAAAGATAATTTCTTGCCCTTTCATTCCCTAAGTAAAAGCCAAGACACTCAAAGAGATCACAACGAAAATATACACTGTAGTTATGCAATTATTTTGGAGTTTTTTCTAATTGAAGTTTTTTTCAAACTATATTAACTGAAATGTAGTCTATAAAAGAGAAATAAAAATAGCACAATCACACACTGCAGATTGCATTGGAAATCACAGATCATAGCAATACCTAGGATTTTATGTACACAAAGTATTTGTTTCTCTTTTATTAGAAAAATCACACATGGACAGATGGGTTTGCATTTTCTATTTGCTTATTTCAGAGTTTACACTTTTTTGTCCCCTTATTTATGCAGTGTAAAAAACATTTATAGCTTTGATTTATATTAATGTTTTTTATTAAAATGATGCGGATATAGGGAGAGAAAAAATAATCTTAGTCCTACATTCTGACTTTATGTCAACATAAATAGGTGTGCTTCTGTATCTAAATAATCTAATGTGAATTAAGGTAATTTTTAATATGTGAATTTTAAATGCTTTTTAAATGCTTTTATTTAAAGGGATTAAGTACTCCATGTAAAGTGGTAAAAGCTTCTTAAGACCATGTCTATGCAGCATTCAGAGTAGCTGTATGTTAGAGGAACTTGTACTAGCAAGAAATCTTTCTGCTTAGGGATGATTGGTTAAATTATTAATACATACATATAGCCATGATTAAATTAAACATACTGAGAGGAATGAGAGTATATGGAACTTTCTTCAACTGCTTTTGATAGTCCAGAAGCTGACCTTCAGTTAAGCATGATGATATGTCAGTACATCTGAATTCACAGCTGCAATATAAAGAAAATAATGCAAAATGATAGGAGTGTCTTCTGACCCAATTGGTTCTTATGCCTCTAATAGAAATACCCAGGTATGTGTTACATTAGGAATTAAATGATTACTGATCTACAACATTTACTATGCTTTGAAGCAAGCTAATTAGCTGAAGGCATAATAACCTCTACTAGAAAGTTAAATTGTTGCCTATATGTTTTAGAATTATTGGTATTTTATTCATATTCATCACCAAAAAGTAGGGCAGAAAAATGCTGCTTTCAATCAAGCCAATTCACTGTAATTATTTCCTGATTGACAAGATGCCTGATTACAATTTAAACTCTATCTTGCTAACTTATGAAAGATCTTTTAACAGTGAAGTTTTTGCCTTCCAGTGCATTAGAAGGTGATACTAATCCTACTTCAGAGGTTTCTTCTGCCAGTGAAGTCCTAATTAGTTTTGGAATCTTCTTATGTTATTTGACAGTCCATGCTTTTCATTGGTTGGCTGGATGTTTTTTTTCATGGTGCCTTGTGGTATACTTTTTGGTTTTTATCCACAAAATCTTTTTTTTCTTGGCTCAGCATGCAGTCAATAGAACACAAAAATATCAGAAAATTGGATCATTAGTAAAAAAGTAAGAGTACTTTCTTCTATCACAAAAAAGTACTATTTTCTTAACACATTTTTTTCTAGAATCTATGAATTAATTACATTTAAAGATAAGGCAAAAGTTCTTGATCTATTCAATTCCAGTCTTTTTGATTCAAATGCCAAAAATTATTGTTAATATATTATTTATAACATCTTTCATAATAAGGAAAGAGCATCCACACAGTGATACTAAGGAAACAGTAACAAAGTAGGAAAAACCAGCTGAAATAAGAAAACTAACCCTCCACCTCTTTTTTCTGAGTATCTTTTTATGTCTTCTGTGTTCATTTGACATGGAGAAATATTTGTGCATACACTCCCAGTCACTTCTGTGAGACCATGATTTTAACCTTAGGCTCTAGTCCAGAGAAGCATTCAAGTGTTTTGAGTTTCACCAAAATCAGTGTTGGATTACTCATAGACCTAAAGATTTGTGTTTAAGCTTCTACCTGAATCAACTTGACCTGGCACACTTATCTCAGCCTTACTTGTTGCTCCTGGTTGTTTATACCCACCTAGAGGTTGTAAATTGCTATTGAGAAAGAAGGTTAAAATGTCATCCATTAGAGCAGTACTGCTCTCTTACTGTTAAGATCATACTGTAGAAGGCTTTAACCTTGGTAAATTAAGCCATCTGAGACTAAATTTTCCATACCCAAATGCCTGCCTTAATTCCCTCTCCTATCACAGCACACTCACATAATGACTATAACTCAAGATGAAACCCAGCAATGCACTGATTTCTCCCATCTCAGTGCCTTGATTTCCATGCAAAGAAAAAGAGATAATTAAAAGGAATAAGAAGAGGCAGGCATCAATTTGAAAGAGTCTTTCAGACTCCAGATCACCTGGGAAACACCATGGCACATTGCAAAAAATCCAGGTGAAATCATATTTATCTTGTTCTATCCATGTCTAGAATGACTTAGTTTGCTCAGTGGTCACTTCACACCCTGCAAGCGAGACTTCATTTTAGTACGGGCACATACTCTCCTCTCAAAGAGGTGCATGATCCTACAAAATATTTTCTAGCTACCAACAGCTGAAAACTTTTATTTCCACATGCACAGTGCAACATTTTGACTCTGTAATGGGACATTCAGAGATCTAAAGCAAGCCTAGCTAAATCATTCAGAGCTGTAAACCAAGCCTATCTAGATCTTCTTCTTGTAGGTCTTTTCTCACAGATAACCCAAACATCTGGATTTTATTAAAATACGTGCAATTCTAGTGCATTTATATTTTAAATACAGAGACTTCAAAGCAACATGATGAGAGAGAATATAGGCAAGTGAGGCAGATTTAGAATCAGTTCTCCCTGGGGCCAGCATGTCCTTGCAGTTGAGTACTTGCTGCTAAGCTTTGCTTCAGTAAAATCTGAAATTTTCTGAAGAGCAAACAACAATATCCATTCCCTGGGGAGCAGCCAAGACTGTTGTAGGCAGAAAAGCTCCCCTGGTACCACAAGAGTAGCAGGTAGAAAAGGTACAGAGGTGAATGTCCACACAGAAGAAGGAACAGAGGGACAGGCAAGAGAAGATGATGGACAGGGAGATCCCTAGAAACCAGAGCATGCTGTGCAATCTCTTTGCCACCTGGCATTTTGACACAATGTGGTCACACTTCTCTTGAGGTTATATAACACAACAGTGAAAATACAAAGAAGAACAAATACTACCCATCACAGGCTTCCTGGAAAAGTGATAACAGTATGTAATGGCCATGGTGGTTAATAAGGCTGGGACAATTCTCTCCCTAATAAATCTCTGCTAATAGGGGGTGAGTACTGTCTACCCTGGCACAATAACTGGATTAGGATACTGAGAGACAGCAACAAACAACATGACTGGTGATTATGAAAAATAGAGAGAGGAAAAATGTTGAGATTTTTGTAACAGACAAGATAATGAAAGTACAATATAAAAAAGCTATACACAGAGGAGTATTTTGTGTGGGGCTGGGGACAACTTTCCCACCACTGAGCAGCAAATTTTAGGCAGGAGTGGAGAACCATTTTACTGTTAAAAAAGCATTTCCCAAAGAACAGGAAGTACTTGAGACTCACAGTATCTCCAATTCACCTTGCAAAATGTATGCTTCATCTGACGAGGTAAATAGCCTGCCTTTAAAGAGGATGATGACTTATTACAGCTACCTGCATTCTCTCTCTTTCAACTTGACTGTAAAAGAAAGAAAAGGTCAGACAAAATGTGGCATACACACAGCTTTAGCTCAATTTCCTTAGCATTTTACAAATGTTCAAAAGTGGACAAATACATTAATGAATTTAGAACATGTGAAGAGCAATTAGAAAAATGTAAGTGGGTAAGATATTAAAATAATATGCCATAATTGTCTTCAAAGATAAATCTTATTTTTATAGGCAAATAGAAATATAGTAATTTTTCAGGAAAGTATAAGCTTTTTGTTTGTGCATTCAAACCATCAAAAAAGAAAGTATTATCAAACAATGCAGTTTAAATGAAGTTAATTTGAGATTTGGGCTTAGTTATAAAATCCCAAAATCAATTAAAAGGAAGCTCAAAATCAGAATTCAAATCAGTGAAAACTATTATATATGCAATATTGATAATGTAGGTAGCTTTAAAATAGTTTGTAGAAATAATTCTGATTTGAGCCCAGAAAGTTATTGTCCCTAAGGCAAAACTCATGCTAATTTAAAACCAGCTACATTAAAATCCCCATTATCCTTTAATCTTTGTTAAAGACAAAATTTATTTCCTAGGAAAAAACACAGAAAAAATTCAAAGTAACATTTTGTAAGAAAATGTCAGTGCTCATGAAATTTAGTCAAGTGTTCCCAGCTAAAACCCTTCCCAAGACTCCAGAAACATCAGGGGCCTTTTTGTTACTCACTCATGCTCACTTTTAAAACAGAAAATTGAGTCAGAAAGCTTCTTAGTTTTATGACTTACTCAAGCTTAGCAGAAATACATCTCATACAAAAGTCAAGGGCTATGTTGATGGTTACCCTTTTTTCCTTTCTTTTTTTTTCCCCTGTATACATGAAGAGGTCAAGGGTTTTCCAAGAGACAAATTGAAACAGTGTAACAGCTTTCATTTTAACAGAAATATTGAGAAAAAGAGTGTGCAACTTTTATGCATAGCCTAGGCACTATTTAATTTTTAATGGCTGAACAGTTTTAAAACACATTTGCCCTTACATTATACAGTATAAGCAAAATCCTGTCCATTTCCCCTTATTCCTCTATGAAATGAAACGTAGCACTTCTAAGTGATTTTATGTAAGACACAACTTACAATTTGTGAGACTGAAAACCTGAAAAGGCAACAGATTTTCTTCAAAATTGTATGTTTTCACTGTTAAAAGCCAATAAAAAAAAAACTGGGGAAGTTCAACATAAAAATACATCTCTTGTAAACTTGTGAAAATCCCTGAAAAAATAGTAAACTGCAAGAGCAAGAAAAACAAAATAACATGTGAACAACAAATCGAAATATCCTCTAAAACACCTTGACTTGCCACTTGAAGAAAAAGCCAGGATTGCTCTTTTCCACATCCAAGAGCTCTCCACCACATGTGCAGGTACCAACACATCCTTAGAGGTGTAGCCTTTCTGTCCTGTGCAGCACGGTATGAGCTGCACATCTCAGCAAGGGAAGTGTCCAGCCTGTCTTTTGCAGGCCTGGGACTTTTCTTACAAGTTTAGAGAGCAACAATGAACTGGCATTCAAACTCCCAAGTGCTGCAGGGCCAGGGGGAACAGGAGCTGAGCAATCAGGTGAGAGATTACATCTTAAGAGGGGGCTATAAATAAGAACTCTACAGGTCTGACAGGGCTAGCACTAGAAGTGCTGATTGCCAGTGACTGTAGCAAAACTAAAATTATAACTGAAGGAAGAGTGTCAAATTTAAGATGACACAAATGGAGAGAAAGATTATATGCAATGAGGTTGCTCTCCTATCCACTTTCACTGCTCAAAGGATCAGAAAGGAAAGAGGAAAAAAAAGCACTTTGTAAGAGTTATAAGATATTTTTACATGGATATATCATTTACTGTAAGAAGAACTGGCATTGTTGTGCCCCTTCCTGTTCAGGGCTGAATTTAAATGCTTTCAAATTTCTTGCCTCATTTGAAATGCAGCAGAGATCTATAGACTTATTACTGTCCTATATCATGACATTGCAAAATATGCCAGCACTTCCTAGGGAGGCCTACCCACCTCATTGTGAGGCTGTATTTAATTTACTGCCTCTTATCAGCTACAAATCTCATTTGTCACCACAGTTCTTAAGGTTCCTGCCTTCCACTGAGATTTCTGCACTTTCCCACAGTCTGCATTTTCAAGAGATGAATCTCATTTTGTCATCTTCCTGCCCATCTTTCTAATCTCTCCAAGACCTTTTTATTATGTTCTGTACTTAGTGTTATTTTCAATGGCTCTTGAGTTAGTATAAGTATTCAGGCATTCCATTGAAAATCTGCTGTCTTTTCCTAATCATTCAAAAGGTAATTAATAATAATTATTAATATGAGATTTTGAAAAAGTTAGACATAATTTCCAACAGCCTTTCTCTTGCCTCTACCTATTGTTACCAATATGCAAAAACTAAAAAACTCTTCATAGTTAAGTCAGGGTCATTTGAAATAGAAATACCATAAAATAGTAACATGTATGAAAGGAAAAAAAAAAGAGTAGAGTTTTATGAAATATTGAGGAAAAAAATTCCAGGTATTTCCTCTTTAATTAAAAAGATGCTGCTCTTGTTGAAGAAGCTAAATGTGCAGTAAACCTATACCGCAAGTCAAGAAGAGGGATTTAATACAAACTAACTAACATCATATCAGAGTCATATGCATAATGTATTCATCATAATAGAATAATATCCCATTTTGTTCTGTTATCTCCTCCCACTCAGAGAGAAACTGCTAATTTCTATCAATGCAAAAAATAAAGCTATTACATTTGAACTTAGATCCAAGCCAGGTACTATGAACCCCTTTCCCATGCAGACATGGAGAAGCCCAAAGGGGTTCTGGCAAGATGCTTAGATTCCCATTTGCCAACACCCACAGATTAAGCTAAACAACCAGTGACCAAACTATCTGCCAGTGTACATTCTCCCTCACACAAATTAAGTCAGCTATGAACTTTTTTATCCCAGGCCTTCTGGTATGTGTAGACTCTGTTTGGGTTGACTGCAACTGCATGTTTCCATATCATCATATAACCAGGACCACGTCTATAACACCAGACACCTTAAAGAGGGGGAGAGATATAAGACATGTTAATCCCCCTGAAAAAACTACAGCTGATAAAACTTGGAGCAAATCAGTACTTAAGCTTCAATTTTCTTAGAAAACTGACAGTCACTTTCCCAAAATTGATGCTGTAACATTAGTCTACATGAGCAAAATCCATATTACATATTATTCCACTAGGATTATTTTTCAGGTTTTGAGTTGAGGTTTTGAGTAATCACTCTTCCATTTAATGCTGTTTTGCTCTTCACAAAAGTTGTCAGTGAGGATTACCACTTGCATTTCTGCTTGTGATATCATTGAAACGTGATGATGTAAGAATTTATCCCATTTGTACAACACTTTAATGATTGTCCTAAATACTGCCCTCTGTAATCCATCTCTGCCAAGCATAACTGACAAGAAAAGTGAAAGGAGCAGTCCTAGTGATGCATGGGACTGACTCTTCAGTGCAGTAGGAAAAACCAGCAATTATTTTGAATTAGGCAAACAAATTCCACAAAAAAACATCACATTAAATTCTTTTGGTTGGTCAATTTGATTTTTTTTTCCTTTTTACTCAGCCATTAGCTTAAGAAAAACAAATGAACTAAACCCAAAAGCAAAATCCTCCCCAGCCCATCTGTTTTCAACACAAGTTTTGAATATTTACACATATGCTTTGATCCGAAATGCCAGCTTTTGGCTCAAAGATAATTTTTAAAGTCAGAGTGTAAATATTCATTCAAGGAGAGAAAGGCTGGAGAACCTTTATTCCAGAATCCCAGGCATTGTGAGGAAATGTCAAATGAAGCAGGAATTACTGCATCAATCCCAAATTTGGTGATAAAGCAAACTGAGTATTAGAATAGCCATGATGGTAGCACTACTGGTTTTTACCTTTCAGATTTTATTTTTTTTTGCAATTGTTTTGAATAATGACAGAAGACTTCCATTTACTTCTTTCAGAGTTGTGAATGCTTGATCAAAACCAGACAGTAACTGCTCTTAATTACAATGAGAAGGGAAGAGGTAGATGGACCAGTATTTCAGGCTTAGAGATTGAGTACAGTCTAAGGCGCACAGTGTCATCTAGAGGCCAAAACCACCTCTTCATAAAAAGCTTTACCGTGAGGGCCTGAGGTTAGTCAACACTTTTGTCTTGGCTGGTCACATAAATTATCTCTACAAATATCTTGAACTGGAGACCCACTGCAGTCATTCTGAAAGTCTGCACTCACACCTGCAGATGAGGGCAGGAATGCTTCACTGCAAGGTACACAAAAGTGACTGGGCTGTGTGTGACCAGCCTCAGGAGCTATTTTCTCCTTACATCTCCACAAATACTTTTGAGCACAGGGATCAGCCCCTGTTTGTCATCATGAACCGGCAAAGTTGACTTAGCTTTAACAAATTTGTACCAACTGAGATGGATTCCACTATATTTTAAACTGTACATTTATGTCATCATCTCAATTTTTCTAGGAACATAATATAAAACTGACATTCTGTAAATAGGACATAGTAAATCTGGACAGAAATACTCCATGATTACTGTTATCAAAGATTCAAGAGAAAAAAAAACTTTTTTTTTTTTCTTAAAGCACTGGAATATGTTCCAACAGAGGGATCTTAACTTACTAACCAAATGAGAACATGAAATATTTGTACCATCCCCAGTATTAGAACATGGCAACCCATACGAAAAGCTGAATTTTCAATCTGCATGTAAGAGGGTACTTCTCACATGTTTGCATGTTTTATTCTATTCTTTCCAGAAGAATAATCCCCACTTTAATATGCACAAAAAAAGCACAACACATCTGACAACTGCCTGACATGGAGTTAAGCAGAGTGCTTACTGCAAATAGAGTCTAGGGAGATTAGTATCATCACACAAAGAGGAAAAACATTGGCATAAAGGAAGTTATTCACACAAAAATATTTCAGGCCTGGAACAGGCTTGATACAAATCTCATTTGGTTTCTGCTGAAAACAAACAAACAAACAAACAAACAAACAAACAAACAAACAAACCAATTGGAACAACATAATAAATAAGTGTGGAGACCCATTTAGCAGTAGTACAGGTAGTACTGATTCCATCAGACCAAGAGAAACCCAAGAGTGAGAGAAACACAGAGAGGGGGAGAGAGAGAGTGAGAAAGTGATGGAGCACTGCACTGAATCAGAAAAAAACTCTTCATGCACCTGCACAGCTTTGGAAAGCAAGAGAGGGAGATGAGTCAGGCACATTTTTATTCCTTCTTAGCACTGAATAATCACAACTCCTGCTCCCTAAGAATGCCGTTCACCTGTAATGTATGAATGAAATCTGGTACCTGGTGGTCCAATCCCCATTTATGAGAGAAGGTATCTAATGACAAAAGAATATAGTTAGTCTGGGCATTCAGGATCTTTTGAGAACTAAGACTTTCTCTGTTCTCAGTAGCATCCATGTAGTCCCCTTTATCTATGTTAAAACCAAGTTCAGTTACTCCTTCAACCTAAAACAAGTATTACCAACCCTGTACCTTCTTGCAACTTGCATGAAATCTATTTACATATCCTTTTTTTATTCCTAATAGCATCTGCAATAGTTAAAAGTAAATGGCAATTCAAACTTTAGCGTTTATAGTTCCATAATAATTTTTTTGTCTGCAATTCAAACCAGCTAGAAAGAAGAGCAAAAACTGGGAGAAAAAAAATTACAAGTAATTTATCTGCTATTTTCCCTTCTATTTAGAGTGCAGTTAACATGGCTGCCTAGATAAATTGTCTCTGTTGGAAGAGGAAAACACCTACTAGTCTACTAATTCTGTAGTTCAACAATTCCACTGTTGATATAAACATAAATATTGAACATATACTATTTTTAATGCTTAAAAAAAGTGTCTATAGGAGAAAAAATTATGTAAAACCTAAAAAAACCTTTTTGAAGTAATAAGAGTTACCAGAAAGAATAGAAATATATATTCTATTATAAAACATGGAAGCAAGAAGCTATCAGCACATTAGTCTTCCCCCACATCTTCAAAAGTACAATGAATTTTAATGTAAAGTGTTAAAATTTAAGAATGAAAGTGCTGAATAGAATTATTTATAGAAGTAAGGACACACAGGCAGTAATTCACTGAAAACCCACGCCTCCAAAGACTGCAATGAATGTGAAGAAAGGACAGTGAATTTATTCTACATAAAGGATCATATTTTTTATTGCAGAGAAGATTTCTTCTTTTCTTAAATTTGATACCATTAGGCTCTTACTTCACAAATTCAAAGTGTAAACTTCATACCCTGGTACTTTATAAAACAGTAGTTCTCTAACATTAATGTGATGTCACATTAAACAAACTAGGATACTTTTCCAGTTTATTAGTATTTATACATTCATTTTAAAATGATGTTTTGATTGACTCCTATGCATCCAACGGAGACTTTTTTTTCCTGTCCTCTCATAAAATGAGGCCAGAGCACTGTTAAAGAATAGGAAGAAGGCAGTATTTACAGTAAGTCTCTGGTTGGAAAAGTGTTTTGATGAGGAGTACTAGGTATCTTCCCATAGAAATAGACTTCTCACTGATGATTTAGCAATTAATGCCAAAGAGAATCCATGACACACAGAATGAGTGATTTGCACAGGCAGTAAAATTCGCATCTTGGGTTATATCACACGTATGACTTTTTGCCAATAGCTTCTTCTATAATCCAAGATAGTAAATACTCCCTAAGAATTCAGCTTGCATACATATGAGAAATACAGTGATCACACAGTCTTTTCAATATTTTTAAAACAACATTCAGAAAAGAAAAACAGAAGCTATTTAAAGTGTAGAGATGAAATCAGGGTGTGTGCACAGAAAATTTCTTTTATCTGCCAAAAGAGCAATTCAGAGAGATGATTAATGGTTGCATGTAAAGGGCACTAAGAAAACATTACAAGAAAACATTTCCATTCCAAACAGATCTATTTTTCAGCTCTCAAAGCAGACTATTACATGCTGCAGGTAATTGAAAGTAAAATAATAAGATTCACAGAAGGTCTGATATTTCTATTTTATATCTGAACATTAAGGGCTTCCAACACCCATAGCATTGTGTCTACAGTATATAATCAACCACTGGCATTCTCATTGGTCATCCAGATATTTTAAAAATCATTCATCACATTCTGAATAATTTATGGTTTCAGAGCAGAATTCCAATCAGACTTAGCTGCTGAAGTTCATAGTCTAGGGTATTTATTTTAACTGTATAAAAAGTCCAGTTTACATTAATATGCTAAGCCGAAATTACAGGGAAAAGTCAGTTTGGATGTGACTGCTCTAGGGGTATAACACAACACAGATCAGAGGAAAGCAACTGAAAGTAGAAATGGGAAAATGAGAGATTTCAGATTCGTTTCCAAATAATGGAAAGAAGCAGTTACCTTAAGTAAATAGAAGGTACTACACAGGGTAGATGGATTGCAATTACATTAAGAAAATCCGCTGGAAAAAAATATTAACACACATTTCCCCTCATTATTCCAACCCTATGTTCGCACTTATATTGAAGTAATGGAACGGTGGTCCAAAATAGTTATTTGAAATTTAAAGAAAGTGGCAAAATAGCTGTTGTTTCATTGAATAAATTGTGAAAATGACTAAAGGCTTTTTTTTTTTTAAATTTGAAATAATTTTGATTCGCAATTTTTGTAAAATTCTTTTCCTATCATGTCAGATTATCAAGGTTTAACCCCAGCCAACAACCAAGCACCAGCAGTGACTTGCTCATTACCCCCACGAGCTGGATTAGGGAGAGAATTGGAAAGGTAAAAACTGGAAAACTCATGGATTGAGATAAAGTCAGTTTAACAGGGCAGGCAAAAGCTGCACACACAAGCAAAGAAAATCAAGGAATTAATTCACTGCTTCCCATGGACAGGCAAAGGTGTCAGAAAGAAGAATAGAGAGGATACCAAGTATAGACATTGTGCATGTCAGTGCTAACCACAGTACTCCTATCTAAACTTTTTCAAACTCAAAGCAGTGTAATGCTTTCTTTATTTGTTGCTTGACATAGAACTTAGTCTCACTGTCAATGCACAACTTGCTCTCCAGAGAGGTAAAATGGCTTCTTACAGCATTTCTCCATGTTTTGCAGCTGCTTTTGGGAGAGAAGATTAAATATAAAATGCTTTTAGTAATGAAAAAAACCAACAACTTTTCTCTTTACTGTCTGCAAGATCCTGAATCATTCCTTGTACAACAGGGATGGTTTCAATCAGAGAGTGCAACATTCTTAGCTAAAGCTTGTTCCTGAAAATATGTTTTCTCATTTTTCCATGAAATTACACTCTTTCCCTTCCTCATGGCTATGATAGATATAAAGAACACCACTCCCTTTTTTGTAAATTTCACAGAAAACCACTGTTATGAAATTTCTATTATTTTTGCTTAGAATGCCCTCAAAAAGTATAAAATTTACTTTTAAGTACTTTATCTGTAGGCTATAATATTGCTCTGTAATATGATTCCCCTTTTCATTTCATGTGCACAGTAATACAGAACAAAAATATTAGAGCTCTACACAATTCCATGGACTTAAAACTTACTCCATTCTCTAAGGTGGAGATCTACTTATTTTCTGATATATTCTGACACTGAAGCAATAAAAGGTCCCCACCAAACTATGTCAATTACGCCTTTGTAAGTCTCTAATAAATTTTATATACTCCACTGTGGGTCTTTTAGGGGATTTTTTTTAAATAAATTAAAATATTGGTTACATGGTTAATTTAATTAACTTTATTTTGCAGAATTGAATTCTATTATAACTCCTTTACTATATATCTTTTATTTAGAAGGAACCTCAAACACATTTATCAAGGTTTATTTCCACATTTGAAGAAAGAATGGTAATTTAAAGTTGAGCATTGACTTCATGCTATGAAGCCAATGTTATGATAGCAAAAATATTTCCTTATCCGCTACCTGCAATATTTGACAAAAATACTATAAGATTTTTTTTGTCATTGAATACTCTTGAAAATTTATTTTTCCCACAAGTGTTTGCCAAGTCAGATCATGGCAACTATACAGACTGTATTAGAACAGAATTAAAGTGAATGCTGGAAGTGATCACAACTGAAGCCAGCTTCTGATGTTTAAAATTTTAGTG
Organism: Setophaga petechia; assembly: GCA_024362935.1. Classification (NCBI taxonomy): domain Eukaryota; kingdom Metazoa; phylum Chordata; class Aves; order Passeriformes; family Parulidae; genus Setophaga; species Setophaga petechia. The sequence continues at coordinate 23,905,643 of JANCRA010000008.1, forward strand.
CATTTTGTTGTTACTGAGCTTGTTTGCTTTTAAGATTTAGAGGCATATGTAACACAAGACACTGCATAATGGCTCTAATTCTTATTTTCTTTAGTCTTTCCACCATTTCTTGAAATGCCGCTTGACCTTACAGTTTTGCATGCCAGAGAGATGAAGGTAGTGGAATATCTTCTGCTGTTTTTTTCTAATCTATTAATAGCTATCTAATTTTGTCAAAAACCATCTCTATTTAACAAAGCACAAAAATCAATAATATGTATTTTGATGAAAATGTGTTCTCCAGGGGAAAATAAACCACAGACAAGCTTTAATATTATAGCACAACTTTTCCTGTTCCTATATTTATTCTGTTGTACCAACAGGCTTCAGCAACAAGAAGAAAGTGTGACAGAGACATTTCAGGACATCATCTCTTCGGCTTGCAGAGGTTTTATTTTTCATTTTCTGAAACATCATCAGTGTTGTAGAATTTAAACATTGGCAGAACTAAATTAGAGAATTACCTTGCTAATTCTTTTCAAATCCTTCAATGTCAGATTCCTTAAGAATTGATAATTTTTTGTATATAAATAAAAAAATTGTAGGTCTGGTGTCTGATGGGAAATAAACCAATCAGCATCTTTCCCAACTTTAGCTTCCACTGTCAGCTCCAGAATTTGGTCCTGAGCTCTCTGAAGAATGGAGGGAAATCAGAAAGATGGGAAGCTCACTGACCAGGGTGCTGGGTGAACACTGCAGAGCTGAAAGGCACTGGGTGGGTGCCATGTGCGTGTTGCAGACTCTTGGCTGCAATGTATGTTCATTACCAACCAGCTTGTTGCTGTTAAGTTGCCCATGTGGCCACACCTATGCATGGAATGCAGGGCATGATGATTGAAGGGATCAGTATCATGGCCAAAAAACAACCCATCAACAGGGAATGTGGCTAGCTATGGACACAGAGGGGCAGGTGCACACATTCACACTCCCCACAACCCCTCCAGTGTTTTGCATTTCAGTAGTCTGGAATCCAAATAAGTGTTTTGCATTTAGGTCCTCTCTATTAAATGCCTTGAACACATATTGTGAGTCTCTGTTCTGTGATACCTACTCCCAACAATTTTGAACTAGAAAGTACACTCAATTTAGAGATGTGAAAACAACATTAAGAGTGTTTCTGTAAGCTCTAAATAAGTATTTATTCAAACAAATCTGCTTTCTGAATCCGTGCTCTCTTTTCTACCTATCTAAATCAAAGCCAAGCCCTTTTTTGCCTAGAGATGCTAAAATGTTTATTCTTGTCCTTATCCCTGTTTGCTGTAGTTTGCCATTGATTTTCATTTTTCATCCACTGTCTGCATTCATAACTCATAATTCATAACCACCTCTGTGAAACTCTCAGGTTTTTATAATATACTATATATTTAATATGAGAGAGATGTTTTTATTCCTACTACTATTTCCAGCAAGGACATTAAGGTTTTATTCTTGGAGTACCAGAATGCATTGCTGACAAGCAGAAAGGCACCAATAAATTATTCAGGTCATTCTAAGTGGATGCCAATAAAAACTTCATATACAACAGCATTTATTTTGGAATTTAGCATTTGAGGCGTTATTCTAGTTTTAAGCATTACTTTTTGATATAACAGATTCACTTGTCCTCCCCTTTTCTGCATAGGTAAAGCTCAGTGCATTTAACCATCAGGAAAGATGAACTAGAAATAATTTGAAAAAAGCGCCCTAAAATAAAAATAAAATCATCATCATCCAGTTCATTCTCTAACAATAAGCAAAGCGGGGTCTTCTACACAAGGCACTACTGGGAAGTACTTAATCTCTCCAGAATCCCAAAAAAAGAAAATATTACATGGCCCATTAAAATTAGGCTACTTCTCTTTTGTATTCTCTCTACTTTCCAAATTTATAACAATTTAGAGTCACGATATCGTGGGCATTAAAGCTTAGCTTTGGATCAGTCTGCTTCACTGTGGAACAGAGGACACATATTTATTGGTAAGTGGTGAAAGTGAAACCTTGCATTTGTCAGAATGGACAAAAGCGAATTCAATTAATTATTCAAGGATATGGTCATAGAATATTTTTATGTTCACAAACAGGAACAGATTATTTGGCAGGGTAACAATGAAAAGCAAAATAAATATATGATGAGTCCAATTTATTACATGGTCTGTTTCTTGGGTGTATTATTCTGCAACATAACACACACATGAAGACATGGGTCTAACCTGGGGCTTTGCCCTCAGTGTCCTTGTATGTGATGCACTACCATTGAAGAAAGAAAATATATAGTGAGAAATTGCAAGTTCAACAATCATCAGGTACCAACCTTCTGGGGATCTGTGCTTATGTTCTGGACAATATTTTGGATATACATATTGATAAGAAAGAAAAATATATGTAGATGTTATCAAATTAAGGTTTAACTTCAGAAAACAAAACTAGATGCTTATAAAGCAGGAATAAAATTATTAATATTACCCTGATTATATCCTCTTTTCATCCTCTGAAAACCCAATCTTTACAATTGTTCAATAAAAAGGTTAAATTTTCAAAAGCTTTCTGAAATACTAAGTGCAATTTTGAGCTTTGATGTGTGCTTCAAGACTTTTTTTTTTTAGTATTCCATAGTCTCTGTTTGATTTTTAAGTCTTCAGAAATATATTTTTAAAAATAGTCTTAGAATAGTTGGCCAGGCATCACATGCAGTGCCAAAGACACAGAAAAATATTTATATCTCCACTGAGATGACAAAAACCATTATATTGTAAACACAAGAAAAGACAATTACACACTACAAGGCTTGACTCTAATAATACTTCAGAAACAAGTGCTGGTCCATGAACAAGTATGGTGACAAAAATCGCTTCACATTGGAAACAAAGGCGCTTCTAAAATGCTTCCTTGAGTCTTAGTTTTCATGATTGATAGTCTGGCTCAACTGTCCAAAGAAAATGTTGATGGCTTGCTACTTGAAATCAGGCTTTGATTCACAAGTGTTTCTTTTGCTTTTGATATCTAGCAGACACGCCGAGCCCTATTGTCAAGCTCAGAGAACTGATCTAAGCTCAAAAATTCATGCTAAATTCTGGCATTAACATCACTGAATGTAGCCTTCTTCTCACCCCACCAAGCACCCATCATCTTAAATTTTAGGTGTTTCGTTTGTCTTTGACCACTGAAACTGGGGATAAAGGGGGAAAGAAAACTTTCCTGTCTTGTAATATCTCTATAAATATTTTTTGTATTCCTATAAAGGGATTTCTCTCAATTGCTAAGAGAATCTACAGTATCTATGTTGCTATGAATGCTGTGTTCTTTATCTAATTACTTGTTGAGGAGGAAATTCTTAAAAATTAATCAAAATTTTATTACAGCAGTTCTGATACACTTCTCACACAAACGTCATTGTCTTAAAAGGGAAGATATTTGTTCCTGAGACTCTCTTGATGGCAATGTTTTAGCTACTCAAAACACTGCACTGACTATAAAGTGTAGGTGGTAATCCACCAGGAACCTTCTCTGTGCCTCTCCAAGAGTACAGCATGCTCTAGCTTTGAAAAAACACCATGTTTTAAACTATATATATATTGAGAGTTGTTTGAAAATAACACATATAAGTTTAATGTTCATTGCATTTCGTTGATTCTCTCTACATACAACCTTACCATTAAACATTTTTCATATACAGCAATTAACATTTGGAACAACCAGATAGTTTAGCCTAGGGATCAACACATCAGTGTTAGCTCAACTAAAAACAAAAGCCTTGAATTTTTTCTCTCTTATTTCTATCCTAACAAGCATAGCAGGACTTTGCTCTACAAATCACATTTCAGCACTAAAGAACACAGGTTTAATTCAGTAAGCTGCCTTCATGAGGAATTACTGCAACAGTCAGTATGCCTCGCTTCCAAAGGGCGCGCAGATCATCTTTCATAATTTTCACAGTCACCATCTAGATACCCATGGGGTCAGATTCTGAACTAATATTAAAGCTAAAAACCAGCTGCTGGTGTAGCTGCTAAAGAATTCAGTCTTGCACTTACCACTGATTCTGAGTTGAACTAATATAATGACTGTTAATTCTTTGGCAGTTCATAAATATGTTTTCTTTTAAATGCTTGCACAAGACAATCCATAAAAACACCTGTGACAAAACCAATTAAAAATGAAAAAGTAAACACAGAAAACATAACTGCCTAGTGTACCTTCACGTTTATTTTTATTGGAATATGATCCCGATATATATCTAGGTGGAACGTGCCTGGGCTGTTCTGGGCCTTAGCTTCTTGGCCGGAGGCAGCGGCTGTGGTATTTCACCACAGAGATACCTCTGGCTGGCTGGAAGTTGCAGCCGGGCAACTGAACAAGTCCAGGCTTGTAGGAACTCAGTTTTACCTTTCGTGAAGGTCCTTAGGCGAGGTGAAGAGAAAGGAGACTGTTTCTGATGGAGGGTTAAAATCCAGAGCTTTATTCCAAAGACATGGAGATCTGAATTGTGGTACAATTCAACAGCTCCAACAGAATCACCAGGCACGTGCTCGCCAGGCCCTTTTAAGTTCCGGAAAAGGGGGAAAGAAGGACAGGTGAGCCATCAACCGGTGGGAGGAGGTGGGATCTCAGGGGACAATGACACTGGCTAACCCAATGATGCCCAAGGTATGGGGCATCTTTTGAATTTCTGCCAACCACATGACAGCCTTGCAGGAATGTTAAGATTGATTGACAGCACCTAGCAGGAGACAAGGGGAGGGAGAAGGTATTACCACACCTGTGGGGGAGACTGGGATAGCTGAAAGGGGATATTGTGACACACTGCTACAATTTTTAAAATTATTGCAAAGTAGATTTAATTTCAAATTATTAAGCAAAAAGGAATTAACAAGTCTATAGTAGTAATTGAATTGGCTCAATTATTAGTAAAACAGGCAGAAGATAAGTCTTCCTCATTCTACTAAATGGACTAATTTGGCAAATGAGCTGAAGAACTGGCAAAGTTGAACAGGTTTCAAAAAGCCTCCACTGCTTTTAGAGATCAGGATTTAATTGCTTATTTTCAAATAACCTACATCTAGATCAAGTAATTACAGGAAACACCCTCAAAATCATAGGGAAAAACAGCCAACAAGATACTCTGAAGAAAGAAAATGAAAGCATACTTTGTTTCAAAAAGTGACTTCACAGCACTCCAATGCGAATGAACATCTAAAGTTAAACTGTTAACTGTTTGTATAAGCAACTTGGGAAAAAAATGCAACTTGGTTTCAAACATGGCAGGTACTGTCTGTTTTGTTTGATAATTTTCTGCTCTGACCATTCACATTGGCTTTCATTTCTCTTTGCAAATGAGGGGAACTAATTACAGAGTTAAACTTTCAACAGCTGATGTAGGAGCAGCAAAAACAGATCTTGTGTTGTATTTCCTCTCAGGAAAAGCAGCAGAATGCAGGAGGGGAACTTTGCCAGACAGGGCTCTGCCTCTTTGTAAACACAGTGCTGCTGAATCTGGGTAGTGCTGCCTAAAAGGCTAAAACTGAATGCCATCCTCCCTCCAAATTTAGCTGTTTTGTTTGTTTGTTTTTAATTTTTTGACTGTTCTAGAAAGCTTTTCCATTCGCTCAGTCACAGAGCGTAAATGCCAGCTGGGCTATGAAACAACTACAATTTGAAAGAGTGTTGTGGGCACAAACACCTGTGCTTTCCATGTAAGTGTATCCAAAGAACATAACAAAAGTTCTGGAAAGGCAATGGTTTGATATTCCTGAGTCTTGGGTTACACAAAATAGGTTGGTAATTTGCCCAACAGACCAAATAGAATCTGCCTGCTCCTTACCACAGTCTGCAGAAAGGTATGAGCTTGTTTGTTGTAAGAAGGAAATAAAAACTCAAATGTAGTCTTCCATGGCCACTCTCAGACTTACTTGCATGAACTTAACCATGTATCATCTTCCCATATTAGACATGAAAAAAACTCCACACAAATAGTTAAGAGATAAAAAGTGCATTTTTCCCATTCCATCATAAAGCACTAGATTAATGTGTTACATGAGCATCGTAGGAAACAGGTGAGCTAGAATAAGCTGTGTGCTATTAAAAACTTGGCAAAGGAGAAGCATATATTGAAAAAGAAAGTAAGTGAAATCAGTGTTAAATGCTGCCCATGGAATATGGAGGGATGATGAATTGCACTTCTTTCATTACTGCTCTCCTATGATATCCAGATAGGAATTAAAGTTTCCAGCCCTAGTAATTGGAATGTTTGCAAGACACAAAAAGAAGATTCAGAGATTTCATTTCCTCTTCTTCCTGAGTTGCCATGCTCTGAGAAGGGCTCATCCCTAGAGAAGTGGCAATAGTATTGTTGACAATACTATCTTTAAAATAGATTTGTGGTTAACCTGCTTACAAAATCTGAAAGATTGGTGCATTTTCAAGGTCCTTTCCAGCCACAGGCAATATACAGGTACTTGTTCTGCTGCCCTCATGCTTACAGGAACTGCCAGCAGCCCTGTCACCAAAAACAGAGGGGAAAACCCTAGTCGGCATTTCTTGTGATAAGATCTCTGGTCATATCAACCACTCTCACTCATTTTTCATTACTGTCTAAATCCTAAATCTTAAAATTAATTCTTTTAAAAATATTATTCGCCCTGAGTTTTCATAATAGAACTGCATAGTTACAATTAGCAATATTTTTCAGTGTTTCAGAAACTGAAACCTCATAACTGCTGTCTTATTTTAAAGCTGGACTGGTTTTAAATGTCAGATGTTTAGGAGTAACATGTCTATCTGTTTCTCTTGCAACAAATCTCATCACAGGCTGAACTCTGAAAGCAATTAAGAGGAACTTTTTTGTTTTGTTTATTATTAATTTATTGGGAAAAGAGACATATAGATGTATCCATTACACACTGTAACCACTCACAGTTTTTGCTTGATATGCCCACATAGAATATGGAAAATTAATAGGTTTTTTTCATAGGAACAAAATCAGCCAAAGGTTTGAAGTACATCTTAGTATAGTTTCCCTCCATCACTTAACAGAGCACTAAAATAACATCTGTAGAGATAACAAAAAAATATTAAATTCTAAGAGAAAGAAACTTTATTTAAAGATTAATGTGAAATAACAATGAGTTTTCTAAATTGAGAAATCTCAAGTGACTTGTTCCAACAGCTTGGAACTATATGGGGGACAACTGTCCCTGCTCCTGCCCACTGTGTCCTTGCCAGTGGGTCCTTACTTCCTGGTTTGATTTCAGATGAATCAACAACTTCAAGTTTTAGCAAATGCTACCTAGTCCTCACTTGTCCCCAGAAAGTTTATTTTCTTTAATTGGTATAACTGGCTTTTGAATTCTCAGCAGTCCCTTTTCCACATTCTAAGAAATTTCTCAGACCACAGACTTCCAGATGTATTTGAGGAGACTGTTCTCCACAGCCTGCGAAAACCTCTCTTTTTCGTGGTACTTGTTTCCACAGGAGAAGTCCCATATTTCTTCCACAGGCACTGACATTTTAAATTTTAATTTTTAATTTTAAAGAGCATATCATATGAGCAGCAAATTAAGCATAAAATGTCCATTTTTCAGTATCTGTAAGACAAAAGGTTTGTATATTCCCATATATTGTGTTTATATATATGCTACTGGCATGCAGACGTTCTAGACTTTTTTTTTTTCTTTGAAAACCTCACCAAATAATCTGTCTTGTCCTTTATCTTCAGGACTTTTTGGCCCCTAGAAGCAGAGTTGTTTAATGAATTCCCAATCCCCCAGTTAATCTCTGCTTCAGGCTCAGATGGGTTCATGGTCATAGAATACCAGAATGATTACGATTTGAAAAGATGTCCAAGATCATCAAGCCTCTCTTTCGACCAAATACCACCATGCCCACTAGAGCATATTGTGAAGTTGAGTAATGCTCACCATAAAAAAATTATACAGCTTCCTAAATACCTGGAGTGTTCATTCCAAAACAAAATTTTGGAAAAAATCCATCATGTTTTAATAGTCATCACACAGATACAAAGCACCTTGCAAACTGCTTTTTCATGGCATTTTTTTAGTTCTGGAAAGTAATTTTTGGGAAGTAAGAGATAATAAGTTTTAGCTACAACAAAAAGAAGCTTCCAACTACATTGTTTCTATTTTCAATTATGTATCTATATGTTCAGTATACACCTCTTTCAAAAATAAACTCTGAGTACTTGATGACTAAGTGCAAATTCTACTAACAATTTAATGAAAGGATGAAGTTTGAGTTAATGGTGTTGCACATTTCAAGTTGCACATTTAGGAAGTTTGAGTTAATGGTGTTGCACATTTCAGTTGGCTACTTCCTTTTTTAATTGTATTTCTTAAGTAAATCAAATAAAAAAATAAATGATGAGTTGTATGTTATCGCCTGGCCTTCCCCAGGCAGTATTTCCATGTCCATTAATACTACTGTAGATATGATTCCAAGGTGGAAGTCAGTACAGTTGGCAGCATATCAAGAACTAGGAATTGACTCCAGCTGGTTGATGGCTCCCACTCTGATAGAGTGTGTCGTGGTTTGACCGGAAATGTCATCTGTAACGTACAGAACACAGTATTCTTTTTTGGGTACTGAATGGGAATCAAAGCACAAGATGAAATTGCAAGAACATATAAAGAACATAAAGCAAAGTAGACCATGCAAAGGTCTCCACATTTGGTCAGATAGAAGAGTTTCTGAAGTTGTTTCTCAGAGACCTGACCATGAAAAAGGCCAGACAGACTGCTGGAGGCAAGCATGGAACATATTAAAATATAGGAAAAATGAAAAGAAAATTGAAACCAAGCTAGGAGTGGACAAAGTCCCTTTAGTGTTTTCATTAGTGATGTAGAGCTTCTGGCATGACTATGTGCTGGTTTTGCATTAATAGATTTATGGTGAGGAGGGAAAAACATAAGCCACGGAAGTGATTCTCTGTGAGGAGCTGCTAAGAGCTTCCTCCACCCCTGACAAAACCAATCAGTGACTAGTTTTGAATGTTGACAACCTGTTTAACCACTTGAAAGAGCAGAATCTGCCTCTGTGAGATACACATTTAACTTGGTTTAGGGCAAATTTGGGAGAGAATCTCCAAAGGGGGGGGCCCTCCAGAAAGCAAACCCACACGGCCCCTCCCCCCCAGCCAGTTTGGGAAGAATTCCTCAGAGAGAAGTGGAAAGAACCTGTTTATTCAACAGGCACAGCACCCCCCAGCACACAAAATGAACAATACCAGATGACACCACGCTTTCACCGCTCTGAAAAAGATGACAAATTCAGAAAGTCTCTCTTGGGGGTGGTCACTCTGTTATCAGTCCCTCTGGCGCTGGGGCAGCTGCTGCAGGCCACAGGGTGTAAACTCTCGGTGTTCCAAGGTCCCTGTCTGGAGCAGGTTCGACTAAGTCCAAAAAAGAAAGAAAAGGAGAAACAGTCCAGGAGGAAATTTGTACTATTTAGCTAAACTATCTAATGAGCGGAAGCAAGAGCAAGAGTAAAGCAAAAAGCAAAAGCAAAAAAGCAAAGCAGCATTATGTACTGCCCCATCTCTGTATCCTGCCAGCCGTGGGGGAGCAGGCTGATAAGAAACCCAAACAAAACTTTCACTCTTCAGAGCCAGTCTTGAAGGCGCAGAACAAAATATCCAACATAAACAGCACACACGAATGAGGATACAAGCATCAAACATCACCCTAGGACAACAACCAAAGCCCGGGAATCGCTCTCTTGCTTCAGGCCTTGAAGAGGAAACTGGGCATCAGTTGAGCCAGCCCTGATCCACCACAGCCCACGCAGCCTGACAAGGCCAGGCCAGGCCCCAGCTGTGGCCAGGCAGGGGAGGGGAGGCCATGGGGCCCTGGCCAAGTTTGGGCTGGGCTGCGGGAGCTGACATCTTGCTGATACTAAGGCCTGCCCCCCACCGCCAGCCCAGGCCAAGTGGGGCCTTCTGGGCCTCAGGAGAAGCTCTGTGCTGGTTTCACCGTCGCCCCAGCCCAGCAAGGCTGACCCGCAGCTCAGCTGAATTCTGCCTCTGCTTAGTTTCATCAGAAACTTCTGGGCAGGGGGAGAGAAAGCCATCAGCCCACATCATGCTGCTGCTGAGTCATAGCCTGGCTGCTGAGGTCCCAGCTTCCCCTCCAGTGCGGCCCTGAAGAATCTTCCACTGTAAACAGTTCCAGCCACAGCCCAGCAGAGAATCACAGGCCAGCCACAGGCCTGGAAGAGATATTAACTCTTTCACTGTACAGATGAAACTTGCTAAACATCAATCCTCTCTTGAGTGAGAGAAAAGGACAGAGTGAAGACATGTAGAGAAACAACATGAAGACACCAAAGTCAGTAAAGGAGTGAAGTCCCAGATGGGATGAGAATGAGGAGATGCCTTAGTCTTAAGGTGAAATTCTTTTGGTAAGGCCATGGTGATGGACTGTGATACACTAGATTATTCCATTAAATAATGAAAAAGCATGGGGGGATTAAGTGTTCAAACTCCAGACATGAGCAAAAGCATCTACGCTGAAGCTGAAGTAGCTGTGATTGGAATGAGAAGCTTGAACATAGAGAGATAATAGTGATGAAGACCCTTTGCCCCCAGGGAAAGAAGAAAACTTCGGTTCCCAGAGATGAAGATGATCTCAGAGATCGACAAAGAGAACTTTTGCTTCTGAACCGCTCATCCTTAAAATAGTACCTCACAAGTTGACAAGGCCCATAAAAGCAGTTGTGGGAAGGCTGTAAGAGATGGTATGGACTTCATGATTCCAGGCGGCTGCCATTTGTGGAAATTAAAAGCCACGAGAGAACTGTTTCTTGTAGAGAAGTCTCCATGGTACGGCACGAGAGACTTCTCTCCCCATGAGAACTGATGAAAGACTATTCTAGAAGTGGTAAACTGACTAAAAATCCCAGTTTTTTTCTCTTTGCATTGTCAGTGGGAAAGAAAAGAGACTGGGAGGGGGGAGGAGAGGTGTTCTGAAAGTTTTATTCAGATTCTTCTTATTCTTTCTTTTAGTTTTGTTAATAAAGTTTTCTTTATACCCTTTAAAAGTTTGAGCCTGCTTTGCTCTTCTCTTAATCCTATCTCACAGCAGAAAATAAGTAAATAATTCTAGTAAGTGCACTTTTATTGGGCCAGCACGAAACCCACTACATTATTTGGTGCATTGGCCAGGAAACTCAAACTGGTGAACCAAAACCACTACATCAATCAAAGAGGGTCAGCACTATTTAGAGCTTGTCTGAATCCCTAGGTGACCAGGGATTTACTTGACGTCATAAGTCCTCATACTACATTAGTCCAGTTTTGCAGAGCAATTTCAGTGAAATCAAAGTCTTATAAGAAGCACCAAGCTGCCACAGCACGGTGGAGAAATGCCCCTCACATTCTTACAATTGGGCAGATGCGGGAACTACTGTGTTGCAGCATGTACTCCCTGTGGTTTGATGTGTGGGCTTTGGCACATGGTAAGCATTTTTGCAAGGAAGTATTTTACCATAATTTAACTTTTATTGTAAGGTATGACACATCCTTTCCAGCTAATTCCTCTATTTCAGCTTTTAAAATGAACAGCTCTTTCTCTCTTATGTTTCAGCTCATATATTGTAATGATATTACTGCTGCTGTTAAAGGTGACCTGGAAATGATCTTAAATTATTTGCTTCCTGCTTCTTCATTCGTTTACAATGATTAAAACTGGCAAAGAGATTCTAGACTATTTCTAAATCACATCCCCTCCTCCTGCTTCACTCCCCCTTTCTATTTTTACTTTATATATATGCCATCTTCCATGCTCCAGCTTTACCCAAGTTTGAAGTGCACGTGATATATCCCTAGCAGACATTTTAAGTTGAAGAAGTAATAAAGACTTTTAGGACAAGACTCAGCCCTGTTCCATGATGTGCTACACAGATCCTTATGAGTATTGTGCCACTATCAGAAATTATCTGGCCTTCATCACTTTTGCACAGGATCTGAAACCCTGCAGTGATTCCACTCACTTGTTAGGTTCTTCACTTTGTGATTGATGGTTTTGGTATTGATTTGCCTTACACAGGGGTCAAGAGGCAAGAGATGCTGTCAGAAGACCTACAAGACTTTGCTGAAGGGGAGGAAAACAGAGGACCCCTGTATTAAGGTATCGACATTCAAGACAAATAGAACTCCCCAATCTCCTAATTCTCTCCAATTTTTATAACAAGATAATACCTGTGAACCTTATTAAGATCTATTCTTTTAGGTAAAGAGATACAGAAAAAATTCAAAAGAGACAAGGTGAATTCTAACTTTGTGGGGGAAAAAAACCCCATCCAGAGTCCATGGTTTTAAAAGGACTACTATGCAAAGATGTTCTCTCACACAGACCCAGGTCAGAGAAGCAGCTGCATCTGGGAATGGTGACTATTCCTTAATCTTTCATTTATGCGCAGAATAAAGAGATCAAACCAACTTCTAAAACACCTGAGCAACAGTTTTGTTCGGCAAGGAAGAATAGTGTTCTCTCTTTCATATCTGTTAAACTGATGCATTTACTAGAGGTAAAGTCCCTGCTGGGAGTGTAATGTGAAAATCCACTCAGCGTGTGTTTCTTTATAAACTTTAAGTGCTAGTAACTTGATTAATTTAACTCTGCTTTTCCCTTCAACCCTAAAAGTTGAGAACATTTTGAAATGTAAAGTGAAAAATCTTCATACAAAAAGGATTTTATTCTGTGCAAAACCAAATCAGATGACCTTTTTTTTTCATAGAGAACTATGTATGTTATAATCATGGGGTATCACCAGATCATGAGGCTGCTGAAGTCACAAATAATTTGAAACCCACAGGTGGGCAAACATCAATATGCACCTTTGGTTCTATAGAGTGTTGCAGAGATGACAAACAGACAAACAGATTAATCAACTACTGGATTAATAAGCAATTGATGTATTCAATATGGCTGGCTCCAGCAGTACAAAAACATGTACCCAAAACAAACAATAAGAAAGGTTTGCTGTTCTCAGCAGAAATTTCCACATCCTGGTCCCAAGTGTCAGACTTACACTATTAAAAAGATTGTATTTTAATCTCAAAGAAACTATTTGAGCAGCAGAGCACTCAAAATAAACAAAATACCCATTATGTGGATCAGGATAGATAAATTTAAGATGATTAGCTCACGAAAAGGTCCTGTTAATTTCTGCTTAGGTTTTACTTGTCATAGCATAGTTTAAATTGCAAATCTTCCACAACATCCCTCTTGATATTTCCTGAACAAAAAGGAAGGCTTTAGGAAAAGCTTTAAACACTGTGCCCTATGAGACTCATGGACTAGCTACTGAAGCATAGGTTAAATAACTGTACAGTGAGATAGTCTGAAATCATCTAAATCATAAATAAAATACAAGAATAGTTAAAAAACTATTCCCATAAAGTGAATTTTAAAAGTAAGCTATGTGTGATCAAAATATTTCATTTCCCACAAAAAAAAAAAAAAGGCACCCATGATTTTAAACTAGACTCTTAAAAACCATGCACCAGTTCAAATTGAATCTGCAGTTTAGTCCGAGGAGAGAAAACTGAGAGTGTACTTCATAAAATAATAGTTTGGGTATTTAGAATTTTTAATAACAATAAATTGTAATAAAAAAATCAAACAACAGATGATCTTTATTTCTGTAGTTTGTGATCTTAAATGTGATATCATGTATCTACAAAACAAGATTTCAAAATAAATCTAGGAGTCTTCTTTAGACTAAACTGAGTTGCAATTAGAAATTCAATGCTTCTTAATTGTTAAAAAATTTGAAGCAGAACACACTCCCCCTGCCTCCATAAATGCAGCTGATAAGTTACATTAGTTTCTACTAGAAAGGTTTCTTTTCCAAAAAGAATAATGATTTTTTTAATAACCACTAAGAAATTTATTATAAAAATTCTAAAATATCATAAAATCTTCCAATGGGCGCTATTGATGGAATTAACTGGAGATGGTGAATTCTGTAAACAGTCACACTCCAATACGGACCTCTTATACTTCAGAGCCTCAGGAAAGGGAAATATGTTCGCAACAAAAATTAAAAAATGTAAGAAAATGGTTTTTACAACCATTGAGATAAGTGTTACTAGTCTGTTGTTGATGTTTAATTCGTTTTCCAAATGCTTTAGTCAAAATCTCGATAGCCCTCCATGTTAAAATCAGTTATTTCCTGAAGTTATTTATGGGATAACTGATGGCACAGATCATTCATCATCAAAAGCATAAGATTGGACAAAAAATTAAAATGCTGACAAAATATACTTCAACAGCAATACTTGGAATGGCAAGTGTATAATAGAACTTTGGAGCACATTTTTTTTAATCTTCCTCTACATAGAATGTGTTTTCTTACTGACACCGGTAATATTAATTTAGGAGACACCAGTGGTGCATTATAGAAACTGTGACTGGAAAGATGGAAAGGTTTTGTTTATTGGAGCATTTTCATCTGTCTACTTTTGACAAGGTCAAAAAACTCCACTAATTCAAATTTACACTTGGCTGCTGCTGAAAAGTAGCAGTATGCTTTGACATAAAGTAGCCCACAGTATCAGTAACAAACATTTGAAAGCATTCCTACTAATAACTGAATTCAGGACAGCAACTAAGCAGAAATATCCATCTTTGTCAAACACTGTCCTTCCAAAGTGTTCTGCTAATCACTTGTAAGCACTGAACACACAACTCACTGAAGTCTCATTCTATTGTTTGCATTTAAGATTAACAATAATTCAAACAAACAAGAAGACATTTTAGAAAGTGTTGCAGGACAAATCTTTAGAAGTCTCCCTTCTTAAAAACACCCAAACCAACCAAACAGAAAAACTCCAAAAACTAGAACAAACCTCTAAAGTAGAAACCAGTCATGAAAAACACACACAGAGAAGGAGCTCCTTTTCTTATTTCCCACCGTAATTAGTGTCTGTCAAGAAAAGTTACAGAACCACTGTATTTTGTGGTGAGTGAGACATGGAAACACATGAGTGAAAAAGTTTAAATCCTTCCAAATCAGCACTTATAAATCAGAGATGCCACAAGGCCAGGTAAACTAAGCTATCTATCTTTGCTCCTGCTGACAGAAATTCTTTCCTTGTTCACAGATTTTTTGAAGGGGTTTCCATCTGGTTCCTTAGATTTTACCTAGATATGTCTACTAATGTAATGTTTAACAGCAATGAAGCTCCTGACAAGGTGATGTTAGATAGTCAGCTAATATTTTCACATCACAGAAAACCAGTACTAAATATTTTTTGTGTTTGTGTCTCTGAAAGCAGCGACCACTCGTATGACAATGTAATTGATATTCTCTGTGTGCACACAATATGTCTGTGTACATTTTATTCTCATATCTGAACTTAAACCTGTGCTACTCTATGAATGCACAATAAGAATAATCTGTCTCAAGCATTAAAAAGAACATGCCCTTGGATGTTGTTCTATTCCTTTCCTATTTATCTGATCTAGCAAAGACTTTCACAGAAGTGATATTCTTTTATTAGAATTCATTGATAAATTATGCAACTGACATCTGAAATCCCAGCAATAGTCATTTGCATGACAGAAAACTTACACTGGCAGAATCTTTTTCAACAAGGTCAAAAATCTCCATCAGTTAGTTCTACATCAAGTCAAGCTGGTGAAGCATTAGGGCTGTATATTTTCATAGTAGAAATCGTACATTAACATAGAATAACCATTTTGTTGTACATGCACAAGTGATGTAAAATATGCATTGAAGGTGACATCTGAAGAAAAAGAACAGCAACAGAAAACTCTCTTTCCTATACGGCTTCTGAACGATGGACTTTCCTATGTCCTCTGAGGCCCTGTCATTGGCTTTATATTATAGTTTTATTGAAAAAAAATGCACCAATATATTTTTAACTTACCTTTATTATTACTTTCATAACCATTAAATCAACAGATTATTTTTAATAAAACTGGAATTAGGTCTTGCAGTATCAATTTACTTTTCACTACTTAGAGAGTTCTTTTAGCTGAGTGCATACTCTTTGCTAGGCATGTCCTTTGATGCATAAACCAAATAAACCTAGCATATAGGCCCACAAATTGAAAGTTCAAACTTAAATCATGGATTCTGACATTCATCAGAGCTGATTAAAAAATAAACTGAGAAGGGCTTGAAATATTTTCACACAAGAATTTTTCTGAAAGACCTCCTCTGTTTTTATAACCGTTTGCTTCCTTAGCCCCTCTTTCACTTAGCTTCTGAAAAGAGATGCATTTCAGAGATGGGAAAGATAAAGGATGGAAGAATAAAAGGACAAATTAAATTTTTTGTATCCCATAAAGTACTCTAGAGACCATCTTTATCTCATTCTCAATGTGAAAAGAAGCAGTAAAGTAGAATTCAACTCGAGTCCTGTATGAACCGATACAGGGTTCTTTCCCTTTTATAGTGTAGTTCATTAAATCATGGCCTTGATACATTCTTCTCCATAAAACAGCTGCACAAGGTTTAGACTTCTTGTTCATTTACAGTCTATAACAGTTGGATTTATGTAAAGGAGAGGTTGGGAGAAGCAAATGAGAAAAGCAAAAATGCCCATGCTCTGTAGTTTTTCTATCAGAGCACTGCTAAACCAGTCTTAAGTAGTCTCCAGAATTCACTGTATTACATTTTTTACTGATATTATCCATTGCCTAGAAAAGTTATGAAACAATGAATGCTTCTCTTGAAGGGGACTCATAAGTGATGCCTTAACTCTAGCACACAGTAAATCACAAACAGCCCTACGAACCCCTAAAATAAAAGTAGTTCTGTATTTTACATTCCACTCACTGTGCAACATATCCCACTAAAGCCTGCCTCTAGGTTAGCCTGCCAACTGTTTTCAAGTCCCAAATACTATGAATATTTGAGTGCATGTAGAGTGAGGCCTTAAAAAATTCTACATTACTAATCATTACATAAGTAACTTTTAATCAAGGAACTCATCAAGAAAGTAGGACAAGGCCAGTCCGGTCAACCTGAAGCTGATTATCACACAGATGTGTTACCATGCACTTACTCAAAAGGTTTTGTTTAGATTTGAGAGCAAAATTATTTCTAGTATCAAACCATGTGTGTCCTTTTTTTCCTGTCTAAAACTAAAGCTAGCAACTGTGATTAGAAAATGAAATGCAAATACTTCTGAAGAAATATGATCAGGGAAACAACTCCATGATTTGTCATTGCCATCAACAGGCCTACACAGTACAGTGCAATTACTGTCAATGAGGTGAACAAGGCTAAGTACGAGTGAGGATCTTTGCCAGGCAAAATTTCTGTTCATATAATTTCATTCTACTATGCATAAACACCCTTCAGAGCAAAAGAGTCTCACCTCTAGAAGGAAAAACTTCTAAAATGCTATCCAACTGCAGATAAAAATTAGATAAAATAAGACACCTGCTTTCTAATCTAACAGATTGGTTGGAGAGTTTATTTCCCTGTTTTCAGTGTTCCAGAGCAACATAACCTGGGTTACGACTTGGGTGAAAAGATTTTAAACTGCAAGCAAGTGTGGTGAGAAAACAAATACAGTAGAGCTCCATCAGGTGAGAAAAGCAAAAGACAGAAGCCAGAGTGTAAGACGGAGGTAGTCAGCAGCTCAAGGATTCCGGGGGTAAAATACAAATATACAAAATGTTAAGGAAAGAAGCAGGTAACTGGAAAACTGCTGCTCATCAGCAGAGATGTTCAGCCTATGGGACCAATCATAGGATGGGATCAAAGTGAGCAGTCTTTCCCTCTGATTGATGACTGCCAGACTAATCCAACTCATCAGAGGACTTAGTGGAGGGTGACTAGCTTATTAATAATTTACCAGTATCTCATAAGTTCCTATTATGTAATAATTAATTGGTTACCTATTATATAATTTGAAAATTTCTACTTTGCATTCTCTAACGGTGCAGAACTGCTTTTTAAAGAATGCAGATAGGAAGGGCAACATTAAATGAATTGCAGTTGTTATTTGTACCTATCCATCTCTGAAGCTGCCTAATGTGAGCTGGGTTAAATATGCTGATGTCATTAGCACTTCATGGTTTGAGCAATGGTATTGAAAACTCAGTTTCAGTACCACAAAAACTACCAGCCTTGGTACACATACAGTGTACCAACTACCTCCTACAGTTGTAGTTTCACTTGAAAATTTATTTTCTCTTTAAACTGTTTGAAATACATTAATTTTTTCAATTACTATGTACATGAGTAAGGCAAGAGGCTATATGCTGAGAGAGTCACAAGAAGAGTCACTGATTGAAATGGGTCTTTTTATATCCAAAATTTGTTACATGTCTCAGAAAAAATATTGGAGGAGAAAAAAAGTAAACTCGCCAAAAAATCCCCAGACACTTAACCACGTTACTTTTTTTTTTTTTTTAATTCCAAAAATATAGTTCACCAAACAAAAACTTTTCCAACTATCATAAGTATTTCTTATTTAGAAATTTGGCAGGTGCTGAGAATTACAATACTTGGCCCAGAAACCTTTGTCATTGTCATGGTTTGACACTGGTACAATGCCAGTGCCCCCATGAGAATACCTCTCCCTGGTGTCTGCCGTGAGGTGTGACCAGGAATAAGCAAAGCAGGCTCCTACTCAGAGGAAAAAAACTTTATTAACTAAACTACAAAAACCAAACTACAAAGAAAGAAAAAAACACACAAGGAGAATGAAAACTGCACAGACACATCTCCTCCTCCTCCTCCTCCCCACCAAATTCCCAATACAATACATTTCCCAAAATTATCAACACTTGGTCTGGCACCACACTTTAGATATTCAAATCCTCAGTTCATCCAGAGGGGAGGAGTCCTTCTGGTGGTCATGGTGACCTCTTCCTTTTCATGTTCAGTGCTCTCACCACTGAAACACGGACAAAGAGCTGCTTCGAGGGTTGTCTTTTTAAGGATGCATCGTCCCACTCCGAAAAGGCACAGTCTCTCCTTTGGGACATCTGTCCCCCCCATTTCTTTTACACCCCCTGGGGCCGAGGGGTACCCACACTGAACCCTCCTGGTTCTGAGGCCTGGCCTCCCCCTGGACGCAGTCTCTGTATCACAAGGAAACATGGCTCTGTCCACGGCCACACAAAAGAGTCCAGCATAAGCTCTCCATCATCTCTTCCCACTAAGGCTCTTCTCTCTCTTCCTTGCTCAGACCTCCACCTCACTTACTCAGTTCCTTCTTCATCCTCTACATCCATCTCCTCTCCAGGAAATGTCAATGGTCTGCAAAGTTCTCATTATCCACAAAAGGGGTTAAAAGTTCTTCCAAGCGGCTGGACTCCTCGCTGCCTCCTTCCCCCCACTTTTTCCTCCTTCTCAGCCGTGCTGCCTGCTGCCACACATGTTTATCAAATTTCAAGGTAACAAGCACAGGCTGCCTTCTCTCTCAGTCTCCCAGTGAAGTGGAGGGGAAATACCTCTCTGCGCTCCTTCCGTTCTTCCACCCTTGGGCCAGGCCAGGCCAGGCCTGCCTCCCATCTCTGTCCCAGGCCTGGCCTCCCTCACGGCCGCGTGGCTTTCCCCTCCCCCGCCCAGCAAGAGACACCGGGCAGGGGAAGGCCTGACCTGCTCCCTCGCTGGAACCCAAAAGGAACTTCCCCTGCAAGTGCTCTGCTTTTTAACCCCAATCTGTGTTCTCAGACGCGTGTCCAAATATCCCCCGTGGCCACACCAGGTGCTAATATTAAAATCTGAAAACCTATTGGTGATCACAGCCTATTCCAGAAATCCCATTTCCTGTGAAACTACCACAAATTAAGGGAAATTAGGGGAAATCCATTTTGTAAGCAGAAAATCAGTGGAAACCATGGATTTATAGATCTCCTACAACATCTGTTTAACTAGAATTGATCCAGTCAGAAACCTGCGCTATATTATATAACACAATTTGAATATTTGGCTCCTCCCCACTCACCAATACTTAAGCCTCTGCCATTAAAGCTCTAACCATCCACAGAAGCCAGTGTCCCTTACTTTTGGGGTAATACCTCCTCTGATACCCTTTTATTTCCTAAGGCACAGGAAACCACTGTGTACTCTGATGCAGAACACCACATCAGTTTTCCATCTCTATTTCCTACTTTTTTTTCTATCCCCCCTTACCTCTAGTGCTCCTCTCATCTAAATGTAAGACTGCAAGAGAATGGGAGAACAAAGAAAACAGCTTTTGCTTTTCAGTTAGTGCTTTCACTCCTCCTCCTTTTCCCCTCCCTGTTCTTTGGATGTTTAAATGGTTGTATGTTCTGCTCAACTCTATTGCCTGTTACCTCGGTCTCTCACTGTCAATGATCTCCATGCCAAGAAAAAAATCAGCTCATAGACATGAAAGTCGGAAAATATAAATATACCATTTTTACCTCCTTTCATTCTACAGTACTCTCCCTCTTTACAGACACAAAACCCTCTTGCCCCAGATGTAAATCTTAAAAGATCAACAAGTCACTCTTTTTCCTTTCAGATAAAGTGTCATTAAGTACACAAAAAATTATGAAGTCTGTACTCCTCTCATCTTTTATTTCAAGGTTTTAAATGTTTTTCAAGATAAAGCTGCAGTAAAGTTTTATTGCTTTTCCAATTTGTTTTTGGTCTGCTGAGACAAAATAAAATATTTGCAATATTTACTCCAAATTAGCTGTAACAACATAGTCTTAAATAAAGACTGTTTCGCATCAGTCTATTACAATGAATGACTATTTACAGTATTTTAAGTGCTACACTTTATTCTCAATTCTTCACCCTCTAGAGAAACCAAGCTAACAATCTGCATAGACATCAAGTTTTAAAATCTTATTTGAAGGAGCACAGAGCTAATTTTGTCACAGTATCTCACCATAAAAGTCAAAATGACCAAATTAGAGGATAACGTATTTTCCACTGGTTGGACAAAGGAATAGTCTTTAGAAAGCAACCAAAGCAGCCCATTAACTTAGATTTCAAAAGAATCACAGCTACTCTGAATGCTTTAGGTAGCAAAAGTGATTTATAGATTGTTTTCTGCAGGAGGTTCTGAGCTGTCAAACATGAAAACATCACACTTACACAACTCTAAAAGGGTGAGGAAGACTAACGTAGTTGTTAAGAATACAAAAGTAGATATTAAGATGTGTAAAGAAGAGATGCCTCCACATCCCTTCCTCTACACAGACTCATCTATAGTCATGACACATTTACATATATGGTACATCACATAGCCAGTGTACTAAACCATTTTAAATCACTGTCCTCTTTCCCTATCCCTTCCCAATACTATTTTTCTAATGACATATCCTTCCCTTTGGTTTAAACTGCCCTCTCATTTTCTACATACACACTCAATTTCTGAATTGCCTTTGAAGTATTTTTATATCAGCCTTCAACTCCTCCCAAGATTTTTATTCTTCATTGCCTAACAAACTTCTGGCATCAAGGTAGAAATGTGACACTGTCCTTGCAAACAAGAACACTGAGCTTTATTTTCACATCCTCTGTGTAGATGGAGACTTTAAAGACTGGGATTATCTTGGACAAACTTGTCTTTCAAACCCAGTCACTCATCACTGCCTTGCCTGACTGGCACATCTAGTCTCCTGCAAGGAGGAGAAAGCACTTTGACAAAGATGCTGGTGTCACTGCTAAGATGAACTCACAGTGTTCAAAGGGCTCCCACTGAACAGCCCTCTGCCCAGTCAGACATCCCTCCAGCTGATACCCCCAACAAGTCACAGTGTTTAGAGATCAGTTTTTACTCCCCTAGTTCCAAGTAGACAAAATAAAATGGCTGCAAGAAATATGTTTTTCCTGAGGAGTATGAGCAACAAAGCAACAAAAACAGAGAAAGGAGAATCAAGAGATACTGGTTGAAGAGTAAAAGCAGCAGAAAGGCCAAAATAAGATTTGTTCTGGAATTGCTCATGTCAATTCAAATCATAGTCCAGGTTTCCTTCACAGAGTATCTACAGTTGCTGTTATCTGTAACTTTGTGAAATAGTTTCCAAGATAGCTAGGAATATTTCAGAAAAAGGCGGAAACATGAACTCTCTTCACAGCACTGCAGTTATCCTCACAGACTGACAGATTGCCTAGAAATTTAGAAGTTCTGTACAAAGCCAACTCATGTGAAAATTAATGCACTATGCATAACCCAAAGGGACATGTCATAACATCACCCACAATCAACAGTCAGAAGCATAATGCATTAGTTGTAATGTTTTATGGAAGAAGTGCCTGGTAAGATACAGAGGGAGCAGCACTGTGTATGGTAATGTAAGAATATGTATTTCAGTGCAATGCTTAGTGTAGAGAAGAAAAAAATATGGGCTCAAATGATGCAGCATTCTTGCATCATTTCCCTCTCACATCAGGAAATTTTGAGTTTAAAACAATATTTTGTGTTGAATACCAAGTAGATGAGCCTCTGAACCACAACAAAACATTCTTTTTGCATAAAAGACTTCAAAATAAACATAGGCAGTAATACAGATTTTAAATGCTCATTTCATCCTTTGCATTTCCAGGGCTCTGAAGGTCTCTTAGTTGTTTGTTTCTAAACTAAAAATTAATCCACTTTCTGAAATATTAATATATATAGTCAGTGAATTCTCCTCCTGAGTTAAGTCAAATTTCCTCTAGTTCAGACATTATTTCCTGCAGATGTCTCTGGCAGCCAGCTGCATGCTTTAGCAATAAGCATCAGGGGTTACCTGATATCTCAAGAGACAAAGCAGCAGAGTGATAAATCTCTACAAATGGAGACAGTTGCTCTGCCACAGAAGAAAAGGCCAAGTTTAACACTAAAAATCCTTTCATCAGACACATTATTTTCTATTCTGCAGCCCCACAGCTTTGCTATCTTTCCTCCCAAGCATGTAAGACCACTGAAGAACAGAACAAAAAAGTAATGTATATCATCTTTGCAACTGCAGCTTGTGGGTGGCACTTTCACCTTTCTGACTTTGAATGTACTCACTTGGAAAAACGTAGGAAAAATAAGCACTTACTAAACAGTCAGTGCATAAGAGAAATAGACATTTATGAGAGCTTCTAAAATCATGTGATTTTCTAACTTGAAACTTCCATCAAATTTGACCTGAACTAAGATGAGTTAAAGACAATGTCATAAATCTACTTGTTCAGAGTGTCACTGCTACTAGTATAAATTCAAGGGAAAAGGTTTTTCAAAAAAGTTTTATTTTTTCTCCCTGGAATTAGCTCATGAGTAGTTCATGTTACACCCTGGGTCTTAGACAAAAGTGGACATGGGGCCCATGAACCAGTGAAAAGCTCTTTTGCTAAATCCTGAAAAGTGGTGTTTTCTATATTGAAAGAAAAGCTTTCATTATCACAACATGGTAATTTACATCCAGGCAGCCTGAAATGCAATTGGTCTCAACACTTCAGCAAGAAACAGGTACTTCATGCAGTGGCTTTTTTAAGAAGCATTTACTTGAATCCCTTAGACACTATAGTATGTAAATGTCAGTTTCTCATCTATGGAAGTTATTTTATTTTGTTTCCTTCTAATAGGTGGCTGGTTCCCCCTAGAAGAGAGGTCTTTTTTGATTTTTATTTTTTTTCTTAATTCACTTTTGAACTCTTTATCTTTCCTTTAACTGTAATACAGATTTTGGCCATTTCTTGGATACAATTGATCTAATTTTGTTGAAGTGTTATTAACACATGTAGCTATCCCAGTTATCTGTGAAATGAGTGATCTCCATTGAAAATGAGGAGACATCGGGGGAATGGAGACTTTCACCACCTAGGTAAACAGGGAACTAGAAATGCCATGGAAAAATTTTACAGTGGGGCTTTGAGTAAATAGGTCTACTTTGGAAATGATAAATGTTCCTTTGTGAAGAGAATACTGAAACTCCCTTTTGAAAAATATTACTTCCTGAGGAAATTGGACTAGAATGCTTACAGCGAAATATTTTACAAATGGCACAAAAATATGTCTTGATTTTTAAAATCAGTCCTAGAAGTATAATTAAGTTACAAGGGATTCTTTGGGAAATTATTCTGAGCTTTTTCTTTTTGCCCTTGTTGTTCTAGTGTGAGCATGGCATTATAAATGAATTCTATGAGTTTTCTTTTGCAGTTAAATAAATAAGCATAACAATGTCCAGCTGCCTTTAGACAGAAGATAAAAACTCTATTCTATAAGGTTTGTACATACACAGGAATTAATTAGGTCCCCATCTATGCCATCTTTCACCCTAAGGTCTAACTGGTAGACTATTCTAAAACTTGCTTATTGCAGAAAAAGGCAGTGCAGCAAATATGTGATTAACTAGTTCCATAGCATGAGAGATATCATAAGAAAATATTTAAGTAACATGCTGAAAACCTAAAGGATATTGTTCATTGAAAGAAAATAAAGCATAATAAATAAAGATATTTTTAATTCATCCCTTTTATAATAGAAATGAACAAGATTTCCAGGAAGCTAGACCTTTTCACAATGACACCGAAGCCAAATGTCCTATAATAGTCAATAAAAGCAAGAGCAGATTCAGTTATGTAATTTGCAGCTGGTATGTTACACCACAGTCCGGTAACCTTTGGCAGTTACCTAAATAAAACATTGCTTTTCTTCCACAAGATTCAGGCTCCAGGGAGTATCCTGGAGGTAACAGGTCCAATATGCATTAATCTAACCAACAGGTAATGCTCACCTCTAAAAGGAATGTCAAACCTTAAACTATTGATAATGTATACAGAATTACTATATCTTACGTAATTCTGTATACATTATCATTTTTATAGACTATGGATCAAATCTTTTGTGGCCAAAATATTTACAAAACAGACAACTGAATTAAAGGTTGAGAGACACCTGGAAAGTAAGTTTCCTTTCTCAATTGAAGGGCAAAAATGTTAGAACAGAGATTGTGCCTTTTAATACTGGCAAGTGAAAAAAAGTGTAAAATATAGTATGCACCAAAACATTTTCAACATTTACAGCACAATACTAACAAAAATACAATTCAATCTTTCATAGAAGACACTTTCTAAAGATTTAAGCTACAGCTTCTTACAGGATCAGAATAATGGTTCAGGAACAGGTTGACTGAAAAAAATTACTCCAACTATTCTAGAAGTCATTTGGTATACCATGTGTCTAAGAAAACTAAGGGGATTCCACACAACTTAAATTAGATGTCTGTATGTGTCAAATCAGACCCAATAAATAGATGCCTCCCTTAATTTAATCCACTTTTGTAAGCATGTAGAGGCTGGAGTGTAGTTTTTTCCCCCATAACTACCTCACAATATTTGAATAGGTAATGTATTGCTCCTGCTCTGGCATAACAATTGCCTTTAGTTTCCTGTCAGTATTTATCAAATGCATCTCCTGGTGATCTAACTATATTGATGGATTCAAATCAAATGGTCAAGTTTAAAACCTGAATGATGTCTGAGTATATTGTTCTTTGATATTTTCTGTGTCCTTTTTCAGGATTGAGGCACATACTTCTGCATCTTTCTCATGAACTCTTATGTTAACTAATGAAAATTATTTTCTCCTTAGTTAATCCACTGAGGTAACCTGATATACCAAATCATTTTTCCACCCCTTTAAATTGAATGAGAATATAATTTAAAGGAGGAGGGAAACAAACCCTAAAACCATCACCAAATTATCAACTCCCACCTACATCTGACTTTGATCTTGAAGTGAAAGAGCTTCCTGTGGGCAGATAAGGATCACCTACATAAGCCTTTTTGTGAGCTCCTTTACTAAATCTTGCTTCATATCCTTAAAACTATTCTGGAATATTTCTATATTCTATAAGCACAAATTCTGAAGTCACACAGCTATGAGGATAACTAAAGTATATCCTCAGTAGGCAAGCCCCATTGACCTCATTGTTCCCTATCTCCTTTTGAATCCTTCAGTATGAGGATAGGTCTGTCAGTGCTATGGAAGCTATTTCTGCTCAACACAAAGTGAAATGAGACCATTGCCTGGCTGAATGAAAATACATTTCATATAATAAAGTTCTTGGATAAACTGGAAACCCTTGTTACAAATTAATTAAGAAATGCCAAACACTTGGGGCTACTGAGTGTAGGGGCATATACACTTTATTATGAAGCCTAGATTTAAAACTCTAATAATCTTAATAAAATAATTTTGTTGCTTCCACAAAATAAGAATATATGACTAAAAACAAAGAATAGACCTGAAGGTATTATCCTATTTTAGATGCCTGACAGTCCTAAATAATTGTGTCCCTTGCAATATTGTTAAGTGTGCCAGTAAAATGCAAAGAATTAAATCAGTGAAAGTAGAAGACAGTACAGATTGCTAATGTTCAGGATGAAAGGAGTCCTACTGTAATAAAGGCATCCCCATACTCAATGAGTAACAAGCACAACAGAGTTAAAACTGCCCTACACCGATTCCACCCTGAAGGTAAACCAACTACATTGCAATGCTATAAATGCCTGCCTGGAAACAACTGCTGTCTGGCAGCCAAAGCCACTGCATTCTAGTGACTAGAATTCAGTTTAGCTTGAAGAGACAAAGGCTGAATACAAATTTTACTCTGCTGGAGATCAGTACTGAGTAGAGACAGCCATGTACACTCACTACATAAAGAGAAGGGCAGAACTGTGAAGGCTCATACAAAACCTTACATCTATTACAACATATACAACATAAAAAGGAAAAGAAATACCTTAAGTCACCACATAATATCATCAGTTGAAAATAAAAACCCTGGACTTGTTTTGATATTTGCCCAGAAACATGAAGTATTAGGTGCCCCAAAAATAATTATGTATTTAATATCTTCTCTATGCCAACTTGCCCCAGATTATCACTGTCCTGTCTCTTCAAAACCCAACACCTGAGAAACAAATTTCTCTGTTTTATCTGTGATTCATGGAGGGGTGGTGTACTTTGTTCCTTTAAAATGGGAATGTGCATGAGGTTGTGTCCAGTTTCTGAATGGAAACTCAGAAAGCTGCATTTCACAATCCAAAATTACTTTGGGGCAAATTTCACAATATCTTTACTGCCTGCTGGGTGAATACATGCCACAAGTTTTTCCAGTTGCTGCCTGCAGCCACAGCACCATGCCAGAAAATTCGGACCCTCTGTCCACAAGTCCCAGCCACTGCCGCAGTTCCAGCTGCCCGCCATTCTTGCCAAGGAAGGCAAGCAGCTTGCTGGGAAGTTTCTTCCAGCAATATCAGCAGCATTGGAGCCTTTTGGACAAAAATATGGATGTTTTCCCAGGTTTTGTTTTGTCCCTGTCCCCCACTGGTTGTTGATTGCAAGAAGAGAGAGTTGTGTCACCTCAGAGGTTTGGTTGCTGTGTTGTTGTTACTTGCCCTCTCTCCACAGCATGGTCCAAAAAGGGCCTTCTCTGCCATGCTGTTTTTGTCTTCTGGTCCACACAGTCTGCTGTGGTGGCTGCCATCTTCAGAGGAGGGGCTCCTCCGTCATCATCTTTTCTTTGGGTGACCATAGGACACATTGGGATCTAATTGTAACTTTAAACAATAATCAGATCCATGTGTAAAGGAATTCTCTTGTGTTTCAGATAATATATTATAATATCCTACCATATAAATGGTTCTTCTCTGCAGAACTGCTCTCGAGCAGATCAAGACTCAGCCCGTGCTGGGAATTGGGGTTATTCCTCCCCAGGTGCAGGACCCTGCACTTGCCTTTGTTGACCTCCCTTAGTTTCTTTCTGCCCAACCCTCCAGCCTAAACATATCAGTGCAAACTTCCATATCTATATCAAAATTATTACTCTTAATTCAGCAGCACTTGAGCTAGTTTGATAGAATGATGGAACTGCTTCCAGATGGAATTGCCTACACAACAGCTTTAAGACTGTAACTGCGATGGCAGAGTAGTACCAGTCCATTTCCTGTCAGGAAAAACATTAACATTTGTAAAACAGATCTAGGTCCATGGAATAGAGACTTTAATCTTAGTCACAATTAATCTGGTCAAGCCTGCTGAGGGGCTATGTAGGGCTTTCCTTCAAGGCCTTAGACTTCTGTGAAGACAGCCCAGTTCTTATTGTCTTAATAAGAAAAAAACCCCAGAGGATACTGTTTTTTCTACATGCACTTTATTCTTCATTTATTGTTCCAGAAGATAAGTGTATCCTTATCTTTCTTTGAAATGGGAATGGAAACAAACATTATATGTTAGAAGAGTATCTTTAAAAAAAAAAAGCTAGATTTGAAGTACTAGTGATACCCCAGCAAAGTAGTATAACAAAGACAATAAGTCATGTTGTAGTTATAGTACATTAAATTACAGTATTATTTAAATAAATCAAATATATTTTATATTGGACATATAGTATGTGTATTGTTGAATGACTATAAGAAACAGTTCTTCACCTGGGGAGCTATTCAAGTCAGAAAGTTTTAGCTACATCTAGTTTTAGATAATACATGTGTGTGCATGCTGAAAGGAACTCAATCACAAATAGTCAGCTCTTCCAAGGTAGAGGGCTTTTTTTTCTGTAAATCGCCCGTGTTTTCTAAAAATTCCTATTAATTTCCATTGTTTTGGTAAACCACTTAGGACACAAGTCTGCAAACAGAAAGTCAGACATAAACCTTTAAATAATGCAGTGTCTGCATTACAGACAGACTTAAACAGAATTAACGCCACCAATCTCATGTTTGAATTTTTAAAGCAATTTGTATCAATAAAAATTAAACTGAAGAAGCAATTAACCAACTAAGCAGTGGGTTCTGTCAGAAAGAATAATATTGCAAGAATAATCTCTTCAACATAAAGTTTAAATATTAAAAACAACAGCCACCCTAATGACTATGCATTTCCTTGTTAGTACAGTATGAAGGTGGCTGCCAAATTCCAAAACTAGAAGCTACACAAGGGGTTTGGCAGGTGAATCTTGACAGAATGTCACATTTAATGTCAATCAATAAGCATTTGCTTTGAAATTAAACCATTAAGGACCACTTAAAAGCACAAGAACTTTGAAATTAACATTAATAGAGTTCTCAGTTAATGAGACCAATGACAATTCTGTAATAGAAATTACCAATACAGAAGAGGAAAATCTTCAGATGTTTAAATAATTTTCAGGTTTTGAAATCCCAAACAGCAGAGGAAATAGAGATCAGAGTATTTTACTGATCTTAAAAAAAAACCCTGACATAATAACAAAATAATCTTCTGTCATAGGGACTGGTCCAAAGCCAATTCATATCACTGGCAGTTTTCCCTTATGATTTGGGTGATCTTAGGAACAGACCTGAATGAGGCTAAATCCTTCTTTTTCTAACAGAATCTATGGAGACAACCACAACACAAAGTTAACTGGACACAGAGGACATTATGTAGTGCAAATGATAAATATACTACAGTTAAAAAAAGAGTGTTTTAACTTAAATGAAATTTTTCAGCAATCTCCCTAGAACAGCTCTAATCAGTTTTGCTTCGGGAAAAGAAGGTATCAGCATATGCCATAAAAAAATGGGAAGGCACAAAATAAAAAGGCATGTGTTTCTGTGAATGTATTTGGGTGAAAGAGGTGGCACTGCACAGTATGTATTTGTAGATTAGGTTATTAGAAGCATATGAAATATTTAGAAGCAATGAATTTAAATGCTATTTCTATATTAGGGCAAATTAAATGTTGAATTTTTGAGACAGTTTAATGAAGTTGTATCTAGTTCTTTGTCACACTCATTTTTCAGAAAACTTGTTTCTCATCTCCTTACAGTCTAGATATTATGCTGAATGAGCACTGTACTGAACAAAGAAATTAGCTATAAAATTTAGTTATGAATCACAGGTATCAATTACCACTGGGCTCAAACCCAGCAGCTAGCTCTATTTCATTATACTGCAAAAATTCCTACAGTGCCAGGAATGGCATATGTTTATTATCTTAATGATGAACTATTAATAAGATTATTCACATCATCTAATATTTTATGTGAGGTCCCTAACTTATTCAAAATACCCACCTAGTCTTCCAAGATTAATTATTTCATTATTGCAGAATTAATCCAGCTGAGGTGCCCGGACAAGCTGATTTTCACTTCGAAAAGGGAGAGTCAAGAAAACAGATTTAGTTGTTTTGTGTTGGGTAGAGTGACACTGGTTACTAGCCCAGATTTGATGATACATTTATAAACTGAGATGCCAGAGTGTGAATGAGGCATATATAACAGCAGCTAGAAGTGAAATCCCCCTTGTTCAGCCAGAGCAAAGCCTTTAAGAACTTGATTCTTGTTCCAAATAAGTGTTTATTAACAACTAACTGATCATGGCATTTTGATTGTCTTCTGCATATCACGCTGACTTCTTCCTCTTGTGTCAATAAGTATTTTAGAATCATTGCAAAAGAGATTTTGCATTGGTGTAAAATCAATTTCTTATTATTAAGCAGTGCCTTTTGCAGGCTTACTAGAGAATGTAGTTAACACAATTTTACTCTAGGGAAAGATGCTAAATTACTTTTCACTTAGAAGCAGTGACTTACTACGTATACCAATGTCAGGTGAGAGCTCAGAGGTTCTATGCCAAAATTCTTCATCTCATTTTGCTTGATAAGTGTGTCTCAATCCTTACTGAAAATGACTGAAGAGTCCTTCTCCAATTCTTGTGAGGACAATTTTATGACTATATTGACAGTGCTAGTGCTGCCTTGCTTATTAAAGACTCATCCTGAAAACCCCAAGACAGTCTGCACCATACTGGACATCAGCAGAAGCTAAGAGATGAATCTTGGAGCAGAAGTTATAGAAATGAATCTCAAACAATGTCCAAGGTTGGTATTGCATTTGAAAGCATGAGAAATTTCAATCAAAGAAGAAGGTTTGCAGAATTTTGCAAACAGGGACATGAGATGAGGTACCTGGAGCAGCTGATTTATAGTCAATGTGATGTTTATGAAATTACTCACTTTCATTGTTCAAAGGAAAGCGTATGTGCTGAAAAAGCTTCCTGACCTGGTTTCCAGAGCAGGTTTTTCTCCATTTTCTCCATTTTTTCTTCTTTAGTAATACTAGTAAAGTCTATAGCATACAACAAAACACACTCTTATACAATATATGCCAGTTCTCCAAATGGGATGGAAGTATCATACACTGCATAAGACTGAAATAGTCAAATAGTACCTACATACATCTTCGCATTTTCAGAAATCAAATTGTTTAACAAAGTTTTCAATAAATATGTATTGTCTCCAAGGTTTTTCAAATGAAATAAAAATTTTTCTCTTTGGGGAAGAAGCATCAAGAGTTCTTTAAAAGAAAACCATAACACAAAACAAACACTTTTAAAGAAGAAGAAAGGTGGACTCTACAGTTCACAGACATAAACCATCCTGCATCTTGTTTGTTTGAACTACATATTTTCCCCTGCTTCCATATGCCTTTAATTTTTTGCCCCTTACATTTGTGTTTGAATAATCTAAAATATCAGGCCCAGACTAGAAGCAAACTTTTCCAATGCCAAGAGCGAAAGGACTACTGTCTGGTTTCAGCTGAATGCAAAGCAAACAAAAATGAACACTAAAAATCTATCTTGATTTGTCAATAAAAAAATCAACTAAAAAAGGAGAAAAGCAAGATTAATTTGGATCCATAAATGAAGATGTCTGAGCTTTTAAAAAGATTCCTTAAGTTTACTAAGACTTGAATCCAGAGATGAGTCATGTCAAATTTAATTTTTAAAACAATCAAATATATGGGTCTGTAAAATACAGCATTTTTTTCAATGAAACTTCACCTTAGCTTTTGGGTTTGTTTGGCCTGAGGAAGAGAAGGCTCAAGGGAAACTTTATAGCAACATTCCAATACTTAAAGAGAGCCTAAAGAAAGCTGGAGGGGGATTTTTCACAAGGACATCTAGCAACCTGACAAGTTGGAATGGCTTTAGACAATAAGAGGATAAGTTTGGATAACGTATTAGGAAGAAGTTCTTTACTGTGAAGGGGGTGGGACACTGTAACAGGTGGCTGTGGATGTGCCATCCCAGGCAGCATTCAATAACAGGTTACATGGGGGTCTGAGCTACCTGCTCTGGTGGTAGGCGTCCTGGCCCATGGTTATGGGCTTGAAACTGGGTAATCCTTGAGGCACCTTCCAACCCAAATCATTCTATGATCCTTTGAACTGAAAATGAAGAAAGAAAAGAATGAGTACATTTCTGGAGGGCACTGTTTCTAGAACACAAACATTCCAATGACTCAAGATGTCTCAATTTAATATCTTCTTCACTGCATAAGCCAAAATATCAGAATTATAAAACCATGTATGTATAAGTGAGAATTTGCAAAATAAAATTGTGTCTCAATTTCAGTAGATTCACTACACAAATTCAAAGGAAGGTCAACACATGCACATTCAGGAAAAGAAACACATTGCCACACTTTAACATGCATTGCCTTTTTGAGAAAGTTATTAGTAATGAAGACTCAACTGCTGGTTATGATCCTGGAACGCAGGATCTACATTTCTTATAATATATTGTATCAGGATGTTACTAGTTAATCAGGTGGAGATTCAATAATAATTTAGTTTAAGCTGTCATTTATTGTTTATGATTAAAGTGATTATAATTGCACTTCTTTAAGATAAATACAAACAAGCGGAATGAACATTGTAATTGCCATAAACTCTGAGAAAAAAAAAGTTTCTACTATTCTTGGGTTTCTAATACTCAATAAGATCAAGTTCAGTAGTATTCTTCAGCTATTGTAAGAGATTATTACATCTTCTGTTCAATTATTGACACCTTTATTGCTTTGTTCACTAAACCTACTTGTTCTGCACATGCTTCTTTGGAACCAGATCCCCAGGAGGCATTCCTGGATTCATGGGACCATCACAGTCTACAAACTGGCAAAAGATTCTGCCTTACCTATATAAATTAAATCTGCTCATCTGCTCTCTACCATAATAGTTATATCTATTTCTTGCCAGGCCTATATTTGCCTTCCATTTAAACTGAAAAAGGATGAAAATGACCAATTTTAAATACCTATCCTACACTGAAAGCCTTTAGAGCAAATTCTCCAGAAAGTTTCAAGATGGTACTCAATAAATTCTTCTGCAAGAAAAAAGAAAAAAATAAATTTTCCCTGCAATGGATTTTCTTCCCTCCTCTTCTGTAATTCCAGTGGAATTATATGTGATTATAGTTTATTTTATATGTGATTACATGTGATTATATGTGATTACACCTTTCTTTTCATTGAAATCAATGTTGCATTTTCTACAGAAGAAATGTGCCCTTGGTCTGCCTTCATTTCATGTATTTGCCATGGGCACAGTCTTTAATAAAAATTTTAAAAGACCCAAACCCAACCCCAAATATGCAAAACTGCATCATGTTTCCAACTGAAACACCCTACTGAAGTAGACCCTTCTTATCAGAAAGATATAAGTCCAGCTAGAAATAGTTAAAGATAGGTATTTGTTAGCTGAGTGAGTCACCGAGTGCCTCAATTTTGTGCTCAGATTTACTTCTGTGGAACCCTTAAGATCAACCATGATAAAAGCAAAGATCAAGTACCTTTGGAGTTTCTGGGACCATAAACATATCTGAAAATACCATGAATTTTTCTTTTTCTATGCCTTAGCTTTGAAGAATGCCTTATTTTTGATGACTGCGGATTATGTGCAGAGCTCAGAAGGAGAGGAAGTTGAATTGGGGCAGCTTTTAGTGCTTTTTCCCACTGTATCAAGGAACTGCTACTCAATCTTTCCTATGGACACCTTCCTTTTGTTGAAAATAAATTGATTTTTACTCACAAGCTGATTTTTAATAGTTCATTAGCTATTTCAAGAAAAAAGACAATCAGCCAAACATTCAGAGTATTTACTTTCTCCAAAAAGCTATACTATACTACCACAGACATTTCATGTATGAGTGCTTCATAAATCAAACTTTCTTGTTATGAAAGCTGTCAGTAAGGTCTTTATCTGCATCACAACTATGACAGAGCAGTGTCATATTATAAAACTTAAAATATATCTTAAAAAATCATAAAATATGAAGTTTCTTGGTAACACAACCAAATTCACTATTTTATATTTCTAATTACTTTAGAGACATGATAATACAGGCAAATATTTCCCATGTAGTCTGTCATCTTTTCTTTTTTAAAGTCTACAAAATAGAAATGTTTGCATCTTGCTGCAGTTTTTCTTGGAATTTGCTAATTATTTTTAGCTTACCCATCCAGCTGGGGTAATCCAATTGTTGGATTAACCAAAATAATTGATATTACTTGAATTCTCTTCAATACTCTCTTCTTTTTTATATCCACTGATTCCCAGTTGACTACTGTAGATGATATTAAGTGTCAGTAAAATTATGTTAAGTGTCAGTATTTCCCTTACTCAAATTCAATATACACTTGGGGATCTACTGTGCCCCTAATACCTCCAGTACTTGCTTTCAGCCCCAGTGGAAATTAATCGCTCTTTGGCTGTTTCTCAAATTTGCCTCATTGCTGCGTGCTCCTTCCTACCTGTTCTTATCTGTTTCTTGTGTGATATTGTCTGATACTATCTTGTCTGATAGGTATTCATCTCCTTACTCTGCATTAACACTGATTTTATATTACTAATTTCAAAATTCTCATTTTTTCTTTTTAAAAATACTTGGACTTTAAAATGCTATTGAATTTAGTAAATACTTTGGACACCTTACCTAATCATTGCATCATTATTTTTGGAGATCTGCAAAGGACAGCAACATGCAAAAAAATACCAAAGCATCCCATTCTTTTCTTTTGTCCTCTCCCCTCTCCAGTTCATTTAATTTCCTATAATGGATGTAATCAGCAGAGATTCAATACTTCAGAAATTCTGACTGCCCTTCCACTTGTGGTACTACAAGCATATTTCCTCATTTCTCATTCACCAGAGAGAAACATATTCCAGTTTCATTTCAGCAAGTGCTAACATTGAGCTATTCTGCTCCACATTTTGCCTTCCATATTTACTCATGGCCATGATTATTAAAGTCTTAGCTTTATATTTAGTCTCTGCAAATCCAGAAACCTGACACAGGATCCAAAATATTTGCTGGTAAATTGCTTTTCTAGACTTCTAAAGAAAAGGTTTTTTTACAATGAGGGTGCTAAAATACTAGAACAGGTTTTCCAGTGAGGTGAGAGATGCTACATCCCTGGGAACATTCAAGGTGAGACTGAAGGGGGCTCTGAGCTGTCTGACCTAGTTGAAAATGTCTCTGCTCACTGCAGAGGAGACCTTTTAGGTCTTTTCCAACCCAAACTATTTTATGGTTCTATGAAAGTCACCTTATGCCTTCTTATGTGAAGGTTCCTCAGACAGTTATCTTTTCCATTAAGATGTTGTTGTGCATAATAGATTCTTCCTTTAAGTTTTGCTCACATTGCCCCAGCCCTTTCCCTTCAGCAAGGAAGAGTTGGTCAACTAGGTCAACATTGCAGGTGAGAATCACTCAGGTTCACAACTATGTCTAGGTGAATGGAGACACACAGACATACACACTGTAAAAAGAAAAGTGGAAAAAAAGAAAAAAAAAATCTATTACTCCCTAAAGCAGGCACTTCTCTCTCTAAAAGTATCATCTAATACCAAATGTTAAATTAAAAAACACAGCACTCAGAAGAAAAAAATAAACTAATTTCATTACTACATATCCCACAAGATACATAGTATTTACATTTGAATAATAATGTTAATATTAGGACAACCATGGCATAATCAGTTGTGCTTCATTACACCATTTTACTGTAGCTGCAGCAGTATTTCTTTTTGATACAATTACAGAGACACTTAGCACTTTGATGAAAAAGTAATTTTTCATTTTATGTGAAAAGCCATTTTTTAAATTCCTTGTTGGCTAAGCTGTTGCAAATATTAAATCTCAAATCAGTCATGTACAGTAAAAGATTTGAATTTGAGCAAGACAATTACAAAAGCCATTTTAAACATCTGTACATAGAAGAGTATTCAATGATTCAATTTTTTTAGTAACAACTCAAGGTTAACGAGTGGGCAATGTTGCAGAGACCAAAGTTCCCTAGAAGCACTCTTCACACTAACATGTATTCAATCATAGAATGTCCTGAGTTGGAAGGAGCCCACAAGGATCATTTAAGTCTAACTCCTAAAGTCAATAATGCTTATGAAAGTGAATTTACAAGAAATATCACAAATATATTCGTACTCATTTGGTCTTGCAATAGAGCAATATGACAATTCTCAGAGGTATTCTGGCTCCCCTAAAGTCCACAGAAAATGTAGGTTTACCAATTCTGTCAAAATCAGAAATTTTACACTGGTAAAAATTACTATGTAGAGTGCAAATAAAACTCACATGTTGTTACAATGTACTTCTTGAAAAAAACAAATTTTAAGAAACGGAATTGAAAAAAAGTAGTATTTTAAGCTCTTTGGTGAATATACCTTTCCAAATTCAACTTGAACTTGAGGCTCCATTCTGGATATACTGAATGATGTTGTACAAATAGAATACAGGACGCATGTATGCTGCATAAAGGAGGCCTTCTGTCTTTAATCTTGCATTAGTAGGAGCTGCTGTGATGGAGTTGCCACTGAGAAGCCTCAGTTCAAAAGCAGGGAAGAGGCAGGGGACTGAAAGAAAAGCACTTTGTGAATATCTCTCCTGCCAGGACCAATCATCCATCCTTTATTTTACAGAACA
The DNA here is from genome assembly GCA_024362935.1 of Setophaga petechia. Classification (NCBI taxonomy): domain Eukaryota; kingdom Metazoa; phylum Chordata; class Aves; order Passeriformes; family Parulidae; genus Setophaga; species Setophaga petechia. Next base: position 23,942,358 of record JANCRA010000008.1, read on the forward strand.
TGTCATACAGTGATGAGAATAGTATGTCCTGTGTCAAATCAATGAAGCAAAGACAAAGCCCTGTGCTTCAGCAACCATCATGAAAGATTAATCTACACAGCATGTACCCACACTTCAGTACAATTATATTCCCTGGGAGAAGATACTTGATTGTCTCAACTCCAGGCAGCACAGTGGGCACCCCCAGGCAAGCTGGGGCCAGCTGGGATGCTGTAGCCCCAGACAGAGTTCGAAATAAGACTTACTGACTATCCCTCCTTCACACACAGTTCTATAATATCTCAACAGGTTTATTCTTTGAGAATTTGTCCTATCACTTAGGACTTCAAAATGTAATTAAATATCTATTATCATAAACATTCCTAATTTTTTTTGCCATATTTGTCTACAAAATATTATTTAGTAGTGGTGAAGGTATGGTGCAGGTATCAATGCACAGTTACATCATCTTTAGCCACTTACTATGACAGCTGGATGTGTTTTTTTAAATAAAATTGGTTTACTAGATAAATAGACATTACCTTTTTCATCAAGCATATCACATGCAAATTCAGAGATTGATAGCACATAAAACTGGTATTTCAAAGGTTTTGAAAGGGACAGAAGACACAGTTTTCTGTGTCTTCTGTGTAAGTCTAGACTTAGTGCTTGAGAAAATGGGAAGAAACTTTGGACACTTCTACTTACCTTCTCTGTTTCTTTATATATTAGTTTTCAATTCAAAGATAACCACAATATTTTTAATTTTGTTTCAATGGTAAAATCTAATAAGCTATTTTCCTTCTGATACTTCATTAAGCACTGTAAATTAAAGGGCAGAAAGTCCCAAAGTCTTAATTCAGGTGTCAAAAATAGTCTTGGGCAGAAAAATGAGGATTCACATAGGTAACTTGGAGACAAAACTCTAAATAAAAGAGTATCTATAATATGCTTGCATTCTACTGTCTCTCAGATATAGTTCTGGTTGTCTATATACTTCCCATATGCACTCGCAATGAGCTGCCAATTATTGACAGCTAATGACCATTAGATCACTGAAGTGCCACTGTAAAAAGCCTGCTCCTCAATTATGCTACTGTATATTTCATGATAATATTAACACATTATATATTAGCATTATATACAGTTTTCCTGTTTATAATATAATAATAATAATAATTATTATTATTATTATTATTAATATTATTATTATTATTATTATTATATCATACAATACAATAATAATTGTAAAATATTATATGTTAGCATTATATATCATTTTTAGTTTTTCTCTTGCAATCTTCACATCCAGGGCAAACCTGATCCTTATTAATATGAGCTGTCTGCTTCCCTGACTGGATTGTCCACCTCTCCCTGAAAAAGACTTAAGTGCAAATTTTATTTGCTTAAGTGCAAGTATTATTTTCTGGCGTAGTTCTGGAAAGAGTCACCTGCAAAAGGGGTTTGTAAATTATAACTTTAAAGAACAGCCAGAACCATATGCTTGCCTACAAGCTCTGAGTAAAACACGAGTAGGAGAGGGCTGAAGGTTACCCTGTTCTGCAGCCCTTATGATTAGCTGGGTCTGCTGCAGCTGACCCACAGGTTCCAGGTCCTTTCTGCCACTTCACCTTGCTGAGTGAGCAATGCCTCCTTTAATTTCTGTTAACCCCTTTATCAAAAGGAGCCCTTTGCTATTTAGTGATGCAGCATGGCTGCAATATTAATCTTCCTGGAAAAAAACAGCTCTTCTATTCTTGCAGTGGTTACTGAATACTGATTTTTACACCTACTGGCACTGCTTCCTGGTGGGAACTGCTGACTTTAGCAATATAATTTGAGCCAGAAGTGGGGTCAGAAAAGAGTAGAACTCTAATGTTCCCAATTTTGATGATGATTAGAAAAAAGAAAGAATTGTCTTTCTTTGTAGGCCATGCCATATTTTAGACTCAAATATAGCAAGCTGATGGATAGGAGCAGATCCCCCTGTGACTTCGCAGCACTATAGGAAAAAAAGGAAAACAACTGTGCAGAACTGTTTGAGTAATGAGGGGCCTTAATTAGAAAGTAGAACTATGCTTCTAGCATCCATATAATTTTGCCTCGTTTCCACTAGGAAATGTATCTTCTAGTTCTTCCTCCAGGTTGTCTTCCAAAGCTCTCTGCTTTTGAATATGACTATTAAATTAAACTGCTGTATATTTAAGACTTAAAGCTTATTTCAACACATTATTTAAGTATGTGTTAGTTCTAATCACAAGGTTTGTCTCATTTGATAATGTATTAATAGGATATTTCACCCGGTCACAGTTAAATTCTTTTTAAGTGTTTACCTTAAACCTTTAAGTCAGGTATAAGATGAGACTCAATCCTTATGTATTCTCCTCATATTTTTGTTTTGTCTTCTCTTTTTACTTCAGAAAAAAAAAATACAGCAGCTGTAATTCATTGATTGTCAAAAAATTCCCATTTCTGTTTCTTTTCAGATCCTGTTTATTTCTATTTCCCGCTGATTATTTGCATTCCTTTTTAATTTTTTTTTAAATTTTTCATTCAAAGCATAGTAATGAGGTCTAAATACACATTATGGATAAGTAGGGTATTTACAAACTCTTGTGACATAACAACATACTCCCTTTAATGTCAATATAAGACATTTACTAAGAGAAACTGATATGGGCCAAGATATTGTGCATTTGCCTATGTTCTGATTCTTCAATGTCTGAAAAGCAGAATAAAATAAAACAAACACTCTGAGACAGCCTCCTATTCTACTGAATTTGATGCATATTTGTTGTGATACTTCAGTACCAGAAATGTCCAGAGTCCTTTCATTAATTGAGATAATTATAAAAATATCCTATTTGCTTCATTTTTGAACTTGAACAGTGACATCTATCATTGAAAAAGTTTGCTGGTTGTACATAAGGAAGCCATCTGAAAATTAAGCTAGTAAATATTTTATACTGTAGCCTTTTTGAGTGCCTTTCAAATTCTCAGACAAGCACAAAATCAAAGTAACAACCTATCCAAATGGGAGCAAAATATGTTTTTAAGCATTGCTCATGCTTTTGGAAAGAACATTGCTCAAGGCTGTTTCTGAATCTATGTTCACACACACACATCTCTACCATGGGTCATGCAGGAACTGCAACTGGGTGGAGTTAAAGCAGCTTAAAGTGATCTGGCTAAGAAAACTTCTGTGAATAACTAGTGGCTTTAATGATGTTTTATTTCAGGTGTAAGCATTACAAATACATCTGTGGGATAAGGAACAAAATAAAAACCTTCATGAACACTTTCTCTTACTCAAGAAAACTGTTAAATGTGAAATCTTTCACTGAATCCAAACAACAGTAAGACTCAGGTAATTGCTAAAAGGATTGGCACCTAAATCTGCAATTCTAAAAGAGTTGGATGAAATGAAAACAGAATAAAATACCAGTTCCTATATTCTAAAGTCTCCTTCAAAAAATCTGGAATATTTCTTTTTTAAATTGTCTTCAGACCTAAATCCTGATTTTCTGTCTCTTATATTTCTGTGAATAAAATTTGGAAAGAAGATAAAATACATAACTTTAAGAAACACTTAGGAGTTTCAACATCTGAAGTGTCCTATTTTTAACTAATGGTATGCATGGAAAAGAAAAAAAAATAGAAAATAGCTATCCATTGCAACGATTGTTAATTAAACAGAGTGAACCTTATACTCTTTCAAAACCTTTTTATATTTATAAAAGAGTTTGATAATTTACTGTAGACTGGAATTCAGTATTATAACCAAATTCTTTTTCTTCATCTCTATGTGAAAACTGACCTCTCAGTCAAACTATGTTTCTCAATACATATAATTTCTCAATAAAATATAAAGTGAAGCAAAAAAACCAAATCATAATGAAAATCAGCCTCTAATATATACACAGATACTTTATGCATTGCATTGGAGTAGTCTTTTTCTTTCCTGCTATTGGAATATTTAAGTTTTGAAAGATGTCCAGCAACTTCCCCAGTAAGCTTAAAAGTATTTCCCTGCAACGTATTGTTGACACACCAGTACTGGTAGTTAGTTAGTGATAGGCTTTGTGCTGGAAATGAGACAAATTGAAAACTTCTAAAGTAGTAACAAACTTAGAAGCAGAGTCTAAAAAATGAATAATAGTTTTATTGCAGTGGGAAAGGAAGAATTTGTTTTGAGACTACAGTGTTTGCTTGCAATTCTTCTTTATCTTCTTCTAGCATGTTGACAAGTAAAAGCAGCTTCTTACATTTTGTCACCACACCACCACTAAGGCTTAGTCCTTAGACAGTGGACCATGCACAAGTAACATTCTTTGCAATCTTCCAAGGGTGCAAATTACCCTGAAGCTTCTAGGAAGAGCAACCACTGTGTATTTTGCACCTTCCCAAGCCAGCAGAGATACCAAGTTGTGAAGCAGTTACCTTTACTCTGTCTTTTGTAAAATGTTTTGTATAAAATATAAAGTATGCTGAGGTACGTTGGAAGCAAAACCTTGATGTTCTCTTTGAAGAGCGCATTAATGAAAACTAATGATTGAGGTATAGCTTGAAGCTTCCACCACTTAAAAGTTATGATGTCAGCTAAACTAGAGAGTGTTTTGTTCTGCCACAACGGCAAATGGTGACTTAGCTCAACTGTCTTTTGTCACAGACCACACCAAGTGTCATTATCCTCAATTTCCCCTGAGCTAAGAATGCAGCTACTGTGACTCAGTTGATGCATGGTAACTAACTGCAAGCAGCAGCCTGAATGGGAACTTGACCTATCAGAGCTTCCTTTTAATGCCCTTCTTCACAGTTATTGCTCTGGGAATATTTTAGTTTTCTGCAGGGGAGAAGAAGAGTTGGGCCATTTTCTTGTTTCTATTTTCACAGGAATACAAATGCACAGCTATTCTGTACAGCTGCTGTGACATGTGTGCCATGCTATTTTAACTAGCAGCAGAAGGACTGTTATTTTAGAGGGGAGAAAATGTTCACACTGTGCACTGGATTCAGAAGAAATACAGCACAGGACTCTTGGGTCTGCAGGCTTAAGAGAGGATTTGTCCCAGATTTTCTTACCCAGACAAAATAGCAGGCAGTGCTGGGGAAGTGCCATGTGCAGGGCTCTGGTGAGAGCAGCCCTCAGGCTCTTCTTTCTCCAACCTCAGCTCCACGTGTGAATCTTCACCATGAAGAAGAGATAGGTCAGCCTGCAGACCCACTCTGTCTGCCCTGTCAATGCAGCAACATTTATGAGCCCTGAAAGCTGCTCTGTAGAAGGTTGTGGCTGTCTGATGTGGAGCCAGACCATTCCGCACATCTGTGCCTGCCGTTTGCATTGTGGTATTTTTTTCCTCACTAATACATAAGACAAAGGGGATAACTACATAGCTCAAATGGAAAGGAATTTTATGTGACATGCTAAAAACACCCCAAAGGTTTGTGGTCATCACTGGAAAAGATGGAAGAACTTGGAAATCAAAGAATCTGTTATAAGAGAAAATATCACACAACTTCAATGCATGGTCACCATCCATTGCAAAGACCATTACTGTAAAAATTTTCAGTAGGGCTCAGGTACTTTGGCTTTGAAAGTGCATATTTTACCTTAAAAACTGGAGATTATATGTCATTTCCTTCAATGACACAATGATTTGTTTGTCTTCAGTATTATTCTTCAGGCGCTGTTGTCTTTCTTTATCATATTCAATTTTCATTAAAAAAGAAGAGAGAAAAATAATGCTAGATGGCTGATATGGCTAGAAGTTATTATTTTCTGAAAATGAAAGGTAATTTCATTTTAAAACTCATTGTGGCATTTACCCCAAAGCTATTGAAATGTGTGGAAGGAGGAGAGGGGGTAAAATTATCTTTGTAGCTTTATAGTTTCATTACTATAAGTTTCAAGAAAAATAAATAAACTTTAACAGCTTTTTACTATGGAAACAGGACATTTAGTCTCAGTGGGTATCCTGAGTGCTGCATTTTAAATTTGATTTTCTTTTTTTTTTCAAATGGGCCTGTGGGGGAAAATTATCAGGATGAAAGGATAGGTCTGGAACTTCAGAATCATTTTAACAGCAATTGCCAAACTTTTGAAGCCTCCATGAAACACAGCCTATTGAAGAGTACTCTAGCGTTGCTGGCTAAAATTAAAAGAATTTAAGATAAACAACTAAGATAACTTTAATGCTACAGAAAAATGTGATAATATTATTAATATAAAGAACAAGGAGAAAAAAAGGTCCCAGTTTTATGAAAGACTTAGAGAACACTTTGCACTTTTCTAAAATCTAAAATTCAGGGAGGGACTTTAGATAAAGCTTTTTTGTGCATGAAAGAAAAACACCAGGCATATCTTCAAGCTTTTGAACTAAGAGAAGGGGAGAAAATGCTATAGGAATGGAAAACTTTTGTGCAGCGTAACTGCAAGTCCATGATACATGAGACAGTCAGTCAATGAAGTTAGACCTCCAGCAAAGCAAGGGCAATCCAGGGTATTATTTCCCTTCTCCTGGTAGACTTTAGACTGCTTGGCAGAAGCCACAAGCTTTATCTGTAATTCTTTTCTAGTGAAAACCGTGTTTCTTCTGCAATTCAAAGTATCCACAAGCCGGGGCTTTGAGAAAGAGTCTTAAATGTTGCAAGCATTAATATGAAAAAGATAAACACAGAAGCTCTCAGAAGCACATTAAGTTTCATTAAAACTGAGCAACTCCAAATGTTCTTCTATCATACGCAAATTATCTACTTGAAGTTTTTCTTTTTCTTCAAACAATGTATATCTGCCTGTAAAAGGTCTGTATACAACTGCTGAAACCTTTAACTATTTTTCATTTCTTCACTTTTGCTTTTTGACTACATAATCCTGCCAAGAAGCAAACAAAATCAGAGAACCATAGAATGAGAGGACAGCTCAGGTTGAAAGGGACCTCCAGAGATCATCTGGTCCAAACTTTATTGGGAGAGAGAACCTAGATAAAATTATCTGGCCCCCTGTCAAATTAGATTGTGAAAAACCTACAGTTAGGAAGACTCCAAAAATTTCATACCGAGATAAAACCTCTCCCAGCGAAGCTTGTGCCTGTGACCACTTCTCTCTGTGGGTCCTTGTAAAGACAGAGCTTCTATACTCTTTCTAGCAGCTTTTTAACTAGAGCAATATTATGGTGAAGTTCTCCCCTAAGCCTTCTCTTCTCCAGAGCAAAAAGGCTGTAACACACAGGGTGCACATGTTAATTTTACACGTGGTATGAACTTGTTACTTAATTGCACAGTATTTAAAGATGGGGAAGAATAAACAAAACAAACAAACCAAACCAAACAAAACAAAACCAAAAACCAAAAAACCCAAGAATTATTTTCTGGAGCAGTTTGCTACAGCTAGAGATTAAATAGTAAGTATGAAATTCCTATCTGGGTGTTTTTGGCAGTTACTTCTCCATCTCCCTTTTCCTATCCAGCCAGGCTGACTCCACAGCAGCCTACACCAGTCAACTACAGGTTGCCAGAGCCCTTCTTTCCTTTTGCAGAAGAAATTCATCCTATCCTTTGTGCCAGCCCTGATTTTTTTTTTTTTATTTTTTTTCTTGTCAGTATAGAAAGACATATCAAAATTTTGTTTTTTCAGGTTAGTTTGATGGATTAGTACACTGTGTCAGCTCCAAATTCAGACGGAGGCCCCCCAAGTCCTCATAAAACAGTAACCATTGAACCAGCAGCCAGGTTTGTTTGTGCTGCTATTGAACTCCCATGAAATGCTCAGCACTGAAGTGCTCTTTCTGCTACCCACTCTCAAAAAAATTATTGATATATTGATAAAATCCCTAACCTCTGTAGTTTGTGCTATTGTGAATTCATTGTAAGCTTGTTTCCTGACATTCTTATTTCTTTGCCCTCTATTTTCAAGTACAGAGGTTAATTTGGTAATACAAACCATGCTGAAGAATCAGTGCAAAAGTCTATCAGGGAACTACTGGCTCTCCAAATATGTTGATGATAACAAATTTTAATTGCTTCAGAGTGCCAAATGTATGTCAGCAGTTTTCCTTAGACCATTTTTATGCATCCAGTGTTTCAAATTATGATTTTACAACTAAGGAGAATAAGCACTCATATTGTGGTTCCAGAAATAAAAAATGGAGACATCCTTTTGATAACAAATATTCTGGGAGTTTTGAATAGCATTATACTGTCTTGAATTCAACAGGGATAGCACTAGGACTATGTATCTGACATTGAATTTTAAAAATAGCCTGTGCCTTAGAGAAAAAAAAAGAGAAAGGCTGTGCTTAAAAGTGTAAATAATGATTCAGACTTCCAATTTCTTTTCATTGACTACACTATTAGTACCTGGTCAAGATACTTTTTTTTTTTTCCACATTGTGATTATGTGTCTATAAAAGCTGAAACCCAAGAAGTTTGAAAATTATATTAAGAATGCAGTCATCTTTTTCTATTCAAAATTTATTGAATAGAATATGATTAAAGTCTTACTTTTAACATAAAAATAAAAACCTCTAGCACAAAACAGAGGCGCTTGAGCTAGATCAGATACTGGAAGAAAGGTTCCTGACATCAATACAGAGCTCAGGGAGGGCTACATAGCCTTGTTCCTGGGGTTAAATACAATGATTGTCACAGGCCTGAATAAAGGAGTCTGATCTTTACAGTCTGCCCAAAGTCACAAAGGGCTGAGGCAGCTACTGCAGGAACTGAGCTGATGCTTTATTGCTTCACACTACTTAGTTGGTCTAACAGGGATTTCGCTGTTCCTTGCTCAGCTCTTTAAGAATGAACCTGAGCTTTCCATGTCTTGTGCAGATTTTGCAGAGCAAAATCTTTAAACAGCGCTCCCACTCAATGGCCATGCTGTGAAACTGGCATGATAAAAACATAATGGCTTCACTCAAAGTCAATGTAATCTTCTTGGCTTATACGAGCTCTTCTTCTCTTGATGATTACTTTTTGTACCAATACTGACTCATCTTAAGTATTTTCTTCATAAATAGAGAATTGTTGCTGAGTTATTTTGCAGATAAAAACCCCCACCCTAAAGCAGCAGTGCGTAGATAAGGTTTGTGCACCACTAGCTTCATCACTAGTTAAAGACAGGATTCTTTATTTCTCCTCTTAGTCACCCCTCCCTTTAGGAAAAAAAAATAAACAAACCTAACAATCAGAAACCAAACCAACACCATTAAGCATTTAAATAATGAAATAAAATTCATAAGGGGGGAAAAATAAAGCAGAACACAGATCATAGAACAAAGATTGTCTTAGTTGACAGAGTGAGAAAGACTGTTACTCCTGAAATTGTTCTGGCCTCTTCCTGGAGCCCTAAACTGCAATTTCTTTAAGGCAAAATATTTGCAATTGCATAAGAAAATGGATTTTTCTTTTTTCTGCAGAAATAGTTACTATTCTTTTCCAGCCTTCATATCCATCTTAGGGCTAAATAAGAGTTCACATGTCTACAGGGCACTTTGTTCAAACAACTCTATGTAGCAAATTGTCTTAAAAGATTGACATTTGGGCTTCACTGGGAAACTTTCTGGTTCAGTTCAGAAAAGCAACAACTGATGGACTTGCACAATAATAGTATTTTTGCCTCTGACTCCAATTGAAATCAGACCATCCAGGGTAAAGAGTAATGAAAAATCCTTTTTCCCTTAGTTATCTAAAATGCTTTGTTTCAAGTCTGGTTTGAATTTTATTTTTAGAGTTTGGACTAGCTTTTGCTCAATCACCACTGATTCTTCTGGCTATAATCCCTTTGATTCCTACATGTACACGACACACAGACAAATCCTGGAAAGGTCACTAAGAAACAAATTGGCCAAGAGAAAGTTGTTTAGCCTCTTCCTCATAAAAATGGTTTTTTTTTTCTTCTCATTGCATCTTACATCAATTTTTTTTATACAATATTCATATGTTGTCTTCCTGTGCTATTGTCATCCAGTATTCATGCAGCTGCATAGTATCTCCCCACTGTGTGCATTTTACTATGAAAATTGTATTTCAAATAAATCAATAGCAGATTTTAGGCAAATTCATATCCTGGAATGAGCCCCACTTAGTGTAGGAGCCTAATTGACTTCTAAGAGTGGATTAGGAATTATGAGTGAAATCAGTTTTAAAATTACACAAATTATAAAAAGTAATATACTCCCAATGCACGAGTCTCTCACAGCTCTATTTTCCGCAGCCTCTAATACAAGCAAACACAAAATATATCTGACTTACCAGGCATTTAGGAACAGAAATATATTGGAAGACATCAGGTAAGTTATAAAATATATTTTTCTCCTAAAGAAGGTGCCAGAAATTTGTTTTTTTTTTTTTTTTTAATTCCTATGACATAAACAGTGTTTGCTTCTCTTTATTTTGTTTTAAATCCAGAGAAAACTTCAGAAAAACAGGAGATTAGGCCTGAAGGTAAAATTAATTTTTACAGAAAAGCATTTTAAAAATCAGTAATTAGCAAATTTAAAAAGGAACTTTTCATAATGGTTCCTTTATTAGGTGAGGAATACTTTTGATTGCTTTTATCTGTAGATGGCAAAAATGCTACAGGAAAGTGATATATCAGTCATATGCACAGTTTGCTACTGCAATCTGTGTGTGCAGTATTGGCTTAGTACCTCTGTGACAGTTCTTCAGATTAAAGCTACAATGACTTTTATATGAAAGAACTCAAAGTTTTCTGATACTTGAATTCTGTGCAAATTGGTCAGAGGAAAGGAAATTTCTATTTTCTCATGTTGCTAAAAACATCAGTTTAACATCAGTTAGAAAGTAGCTAACAAGATACTAAGTTATTTCATTGTGGACTTTATTGTAATATATAGTATGCCAAAGTCTTTAAACTTTTCTATGTAAAACTGTAGCATATAGGTCTGCAGGAAAAAAATATTTTTTGTCAATATAATCTATATACAACTTTCCATTTGTCTACTGCTGATGCAGGAAGAAATTCCTGTATTTGTGAATGTTGAAGTCAGTAGTGAAGGTTCCCCTATTCCTCCAACAATTTCTGACCCATTCTCACAGGGGTGAGAATTGTACACAGCTTTTATTTCATCTCCTTGGGAAAAAACACATGCCTTCAGCTTTATGTAAGATTGCTGACAGAGGAACAAATGCTGAAACTGGGAATGGTCACTCCCACAGAAAAGCATTCTGATTTTTTCCTCTTCTCCCTTGCTATACACTGCATAAGTATGTGTATTTTTCTTTACTATGGAACACCAAATGAAAATAAATTTCTTGCTTAGAAGAGTCAGTCTGATTTCTAGGTGACCAGGTACACATGGCGGAGAGGTGCACCCAAGACTGGGGAGATGAGACAGACGAGTTTTTCTTAATCTGGATGTTTCTGTCTCAATGCAATGTGAAAGATTTGCTGGGAAGATGACATCTCCCTCGTGGAAAAGTCCAAAGCAGCAGCAGAGCAGCAGTTGAGATCTGACTAGTCATATCAATGCAAGTTTAGCCCTGTGGTGAACCAGGCCTTTGGGATGCAGTATCAGGTATTGGCAAACAGGTACTTGCATCCCAGTTTGAAAATATTGCTCTGTCCATAACAGAATAAAAAAGAGCAAAGGTTATTGCATGCAGCTATAGGAACTAACTGTGAAAAGGCTTAGCTCTTATTTCCTCAAATTGAAAAAGCCATATTGTATGTACAAAGTTTGTAATATTTTGCAGAGGGAGTAGAGCCAGCATATCAAATACTAGCACTACTAACATAAGTCTTCACTGACCAAATTGCTCTACATATGTTGTTCTAAAACCTTGATGAAATATAGCAAAAGTAGGTCTGCACAAAACTGCAGGCACTATCTGTCCAAGGAATTTTGACAATATTCTTTGCTTTCTCCAGCTCCCAAATTCTGTGATGAGAGTCCCTGGGCTGGTTGTCATTTCTAATTATGAAGCAATGTCTTGACAAAAATATATGCCAGTCTTTAGAAAATCTGTATATAGAACAATTAACTATATCTCTAGAAACCTGTTGGATATCCTTGTTTCTTGTTACATCAATCACACACTCCTTTCTTTTTTTCATTTTTAGCTTAGGAGCTAGAGAGTACACTTAGCAATATAGTCATAGATTGACTGTTGTACTGCAGCACTGTTTTGAAAAATCAATTAAAAAGTAATAACTAACTTTAAACAGACATACTTTGATTGAATTGAGTGATTCAAGGAAGGTAAGTTGTTTCTTCCTTTGTGTCATATAACAACTAATTGACTGTATCTGAACTTCCATTGATTTGGGGTTTTTTACCTATCTAGATGTGATCAGTGCTCTTAAAGACCATTGGAAAGTACTACATGAAGGATTTTGAAAGGCTTATTAAAAGAGTTTGCCCCATAAATTGTGTTTGCCTTATTCTTGGCATAATCAGAAAAAGAACAGCAGCCAAAAATATGTAGTCCTGGTCCTGCCTAGTGCACCCATTGTCAATGCAGTCATAGAAAATCAGCACCAAGACCCTATTGCAAGAAAGCAATTGTGAATTTCTGAGTATGGTCATAACACTGCTCTTCACTTCTGTTCCTCATCAGTAAGTTGGTCCCAGAAAATAGTTTAGTTTATAATCTATCTCTTACCTGTGTCCACTTGATGATTCTGTCAGACCAAATACTAGTTTACAAAATTATCTGCCTAAACATTCCTCTGGCTTCTTCTTTTCCTATTCCTCCTTCCTATGAGATATATTTTGCTCTCTTCTCCGAATTTAGTTTTTTTTTCTCCTAGAGATACATTTTTCTATAGTATTTTAATCTTATCCCTAGTTTGCTGCCTCTGTTTACAACCACCTTTTTCTTTTCCCTCTTTAATTGCATTCAGAGGGTGGAGGTTCTGTTGCGCTGTTCTCTGCCTCACCCACACATTCTTTCGTGTTATGAAAAAGTGGGAAAATGTAGCTCCTTTTTGCAGTTTTTAATGTCATGGTTTGTTTAGTCAATATGGAAGCCTTATCCCACGGGATCCACAAAGAGTCAAAGACCTCCTCTTTACAGCTCAACCCTTATTATCTCCTGACAATACACCCATGAGATGTCATGCCTGGTGTCTTACCACAAGATATAAAATACACCCCATGTCTTTCATTGTTAAAAATAGCAGAGGCTACCAAGGAAGAATGATTTATTTTTTAAAAGTCTAATTCTTGTAACAGATCTCTCTTGCTGAGAGAACAGTCATGGATAAGAACGACTTTTTTGCTGTCTTCAGCACTCACTATAATGATCATATGAGGACATTTTCCTTAATTCATCTACATATAAAAAATCCTCAGAAGCTGATGTTCAGCTGCTTATTAAGAAGACAGATTATTCCCACTACCTGGATGTATATGCTGGTTGGAAAACAACAGTACCTAGATATGCTATGCCGAGCGATGGTTTAATACCAGCTTTTTTTCACTACAATGACTTTGTTCATTAAGACCCTGACTGATCATGTTTTGGAGATATGCCAAGTGCTATATAGAATCAGAGAGATGGAGATAATCCAAATTTATAACCATTAAAATCCCTCATAATCTGTTTTTTAACTTATACATATGCTTTAATTTTTGATCTTAAAATTCAGGTGACTAACTACAGTCTTGCATGTCCATTCCTGTTGGGGCAAATAATTGAACTCATCACTGAACTCCTGTCGCAGACACCTTTTGTGAAAAATCCTTTCTTAGGATTTTTCCTGCTGGAGCTGAGAGGTTTCAGCAACAAATGTAAACAATTATTGTCTGCTGCTGTGGAATGCAACAGGTGGATCCGTGGTTGGTCTCCTGTGGATGTTTGGATCTACTGACCACTGACGGCAGAGCTGGCTCTTGCTCTCTGTCGGAGCCAGCTCCATTGTTATCATTCTTGCTATTCTATTCTTAGCTTAGCCAGCTTCTGAAGAAGCCTTTCTTTTCTATCTCTTTTTAGTATAGTTATAATGTTATATATATATATATATATATATATATATAAAATAATAAATCAAGCCTTCTGATCATGGAGTCAACATCCTCGTCTCTTCCTTCATCTGAAAACTCCTGTGACCACCGTCACAAACTCCAGTTTTATTCTAGAAATACTACATTCTTCATTATATGCCCCCTTGAGGACATGTGTTTCTGCTGGGCCTTGGGGGATGCTGAGGATTTTCACAGACTGCAGCTGCAGCCACCATTTCCATGTGTTGGAGGTGCTGCAGCTTCATTAATAGAAGCAGGTGGTTCAATCAGTCAGCTGGATCTGGGAGATCCCCAAAGAATCAGGTATACCACTGTCATTGTCACCCAACCCCCTGAATCAACACAAAGCAGTTCTTGCTGGGGAACATTCTGGCCTGTTTAGGTCCTCAGCATGAGGTGAGTTCATGTCGTGTGGTAAGCCTAAGCAAGAGCTGGGGTTTCAGCTCTATCTTCACTCATAGATTTTTAATATTCTGAGTAAAGACTTTGAATCCTTCAGGGGCCACAGGAGCCCAAACTCAGCAGGACAGAATTAGTCACATTTTTTGGCAGTCTGAATCAGGGCAAAGGGCAAGCAGGGCAGCTCCACTGGGGAGGCTCTGTTGGGATCCATGGTGGTCCAGGCATGGAGCGTGTCCTCACACATAGGATACCACCTCCCAGAGCCTGAGCAGAGTGTGCTGCAGGTTATGATCCCTACAGGAGGCAGGGATGAACCCCAGGCAATGACAACAAAGCACAGGGCAGGAGTCTGTCCCAGCCTGAACTGAAAAAAACACAATGGACCCCAAGGGGACCATATGAATGTCATCAGAGCCAAGGACAAACAAATCTGGACAGTTTAGAAGTGACCCCGAAGCTGTTTGGCATCCATCAGATCGCACTGCATGAAGGCCTGAGGGGTAGAAGGAGAAAGAGGTAGAAGGGATAGCTTTCTCCCTTTCCCCATCTTTCCCTCCATTTCTCTGTTCTGACAATACCCCAGCAGCCTCTGCACCATCACCAGCAGGGAGCTTAGTGAGCTGAGATCAGCCCAGGACTCATCAGGACATCAGCCCAGGAGGTGCTCAGGGACAGCCAGCTCTGGACACTTGCCTGACCAGGTTTCAGCAACATTTGGACAACTTATCTGATGAATTCTAAACTGTGTTCTGAAATGAGGGAGAAAAGAATTAGATGCTGTACCACTGTGTTCCAAGGCACACCAGCCATTTTTGGAGTTTGTCTGCAGCTATTTCTGGAAACAGAAAAGGTGGGTGAATAAGTCAAGACATTCAGCCATTTAGTGGCACATGGAAATTATTTCAGTGTCTTTCCTTTTCACAAATGAAAATAATAAATGATTATTTTCACAGACTTTCATTTTGAAAAACTATTAATTGTGCACTTTCTTTGCACTAATAATGGCTCTGTATCTGAACTCACACTGGATAACCAAACTAATGCAAAGTGAATCCATATCTTAAGAACTAGAAAGATTGCTTCTGTAGATGTTATTGTACAAAGCTTACATTTTGACATTTGGAGGCTAATTATCCAAGGTTGTTAAGTAAGCAAAATTGGTTTTCTTTTTTCCTCAGAAAAAAATGAAACATCCACAGTTATTTGGCAACTTCTGAATATAATTTCAGCTTTTATCTCTGATTCACAGTCAAACAAACAACATCTAGCAGGAAAATTAGAAATTTATAAATATATTTTACTTTTATTCTCTTCCAGCTAACAGTGTATTTTGGTAGTGTATCAAGGACCCTCATTCACTAACAGGAGCCATTTTGTGGAATTTATTCTGCCATTAGTGTATACAAAACACAACAGAAAAGTCTTCCTTTTCTTCAATATTCTTTGTTATACAATTCCTAAAGTGAGAGTTATTTTTAAAGTTACACAGAAACTTGATTTTGAAGTCTACTCTCATAAAATTATTAAAGAGAATTTTAAGACTGATATATGTATCTAATCTAAACAACTTGGGGTTTAAATTGTAAATTCAGAATACTCTTAGCACTTTCTCAGTAAGATATAGGTTGAAATATATTCACATAAAAGAGCTGTTGAATAATTCCAAGAAATGAAAATAATTGAGGAAGAAGTAATCATTTGCTTACAATTAATGAATGGTAGAAACCTCTGTATTTATGAATAGATTTGTTTGCTGCAAATAATTCTCCTGTATTTAATCAAAAGATACCTATCTATTTTCAGAATAGTTCAGGTGACAGCATAAGAAGACAGGACACTATTTCTAGGGCTTTTAAGAAAAAATCATAGAGGTTTTTGAATTCAAAATAATAAGGGATTGCATAAATTTCCATGTAATCACATTCAAGTCTAATATGACAGGAAGTTGTTTTAGGTCTCTTCCTATGTGGCATGAAGGAAGCAAGAAATTCTGTTTTATGGAAAAGAAAAAGTAAATCCAGCAATCAGGATTCAGCGGTAAGCTTCTTGCTACAGTAGCCTTTAGCTGTTATAAATCATTTAGTGTGTTTTAAATCCATGGACTTCTAAGGGAACAAAATGAAATGTTGTCATTCCTTTTTCCTGGCTGGTTTTATTTCCTTTGAGGTCTGTTTAGAGTCCTATGATCTTGACTCCCTTACATGGAGGGTTTCAAATTTATCAATAACCATCTGTTGCATCTCATTCTGTTTCATGGCCCAAATTTAGAATCTCCAATGCTAATCCCAGTGTTTTCTGACATTTTTTTCATTTTCAGTTCTCACTGGGGCTGTCATATTCAAAGATCAGGGAGAAAGTAATGTCTTTCATCTTTTCAAAGGCTAGAAAGATTTTTCTCCCCTCCCAGTGTTATGAGTTTCATTTGAACACCTGGAAAGAAATCTGAATTTTATAGATTTATCTAAACAGTGATCCATTTGAACTGAAGAGGTTCAAAAAACTTCAAGTAAATATAGC
Organism: Setophaga petechia; assembly: GCA_024362935.1. Classification (NCBI taxonomy): domain Eukaryota; kingdom Metazoa; phylum Chordata; class Aves; order Passeriformes; family Parulidae; genus Setophaga; species Setophaga petechia. The sequence goes on from JANCRA010000008.1 coordinate 23,959,241, forward strand.
TTTTCATGTTTTTTGAAATTGTTAATTCCTTTGTACAGTGAACAGAGTTTACACATAAATATGAAACAACCGTTGACTATCATAAATGTAATCTACCATTGAATTCAGGTCTCTCTTCCCAGCCCACAGTGTATGCATATCTATTACCTCCCCATCAACATAATTCTGAGAAAGGTGGGAATTCAGTGGGCTTCCTGCCAGGTTACAGTGACTGAAAGATCCTTCAGAAGTACAAGAAATATTACAGACTCAGTTCACATAAGTGTCCCAAGGCTATGTTAGATTTCTCTCCAATGTATCTTTCATGTACCTCATCTTCCTTCAACCTCATTGGGATTCAGCACTGCATCACATTTTCTGTGCATAAAAACACACTGCCTTCATGTTATGATGGCATAGGTTACCAAGGGTGATTTATTATACACCTTTTACTACGCCTCCCTTTCCAAGACCACTACAAACTGCTTTTACAGACATTTCACCCAATTTAATAGGGGCTGGTACAGCTATAGCCCCTGCACAGGCTTCTCACAGATTTCTAAAACAAATCACCAAATATACTTGTCTCTGCAAAATAGTAACTTATACCTAAGTTCCTATTTAACTTTTCTGCTTTCCTCTGTGCTTATGCAGTTTCTCTTAATTGTGGGGCCACTCTCTGATCAAAGTTGAACCAATCTTAGTTTATCTGGTTGAAAAGACAAACAGCAAAGACAAACCATAATATTAGCAGATTCTGCATTGGTCCAAGGGTGCATAATTACTAGTTACAGGTCTGTCAACTACAAGAGCTGATCAAACATGGTCTGAAGCAGAAGTGATAACAATGGTCTCATTTTTGTCAATTTAGTCAATGAGCACACTGCAGAGGTGAACTTTTGTACAGCCCTAAGATATGTCAAGCTGAACCCAGCCCGCAAGGAATCACCTAGATGGCCACAGAGAAGATTCTAGATGCCTTAAAATTTGATTTGCTGTTTGCTCAAACCATAGTCTTGGGATCTTGCTTATGTCTCCAGGAAATGTTATTGTCTCCTTAAAGAATGACATCACAAAGTATCCACACCTCACCTTACCTTACCTTACCTGACCCAGTGATCATTAAACTGAGTGACTGATGCTGTTCCTGGTCTGCCAGGGTAAAACTGAGAGAACTGCACAGATTTTCCAGAGTAAAAAGGTTTCCTTGATATCCTAACAAACCATGAATTATGGTTGTAGGAAAGACAGGTCCTTGAAGGCACAAAAATAGCTTCAAGTTTGCTTGTTACAAAATGCCAACTTTTGAAACAGTCACAGACAAAGAAATGATAAATCATTTAGTCTAGGATGGCTGTTCTGGATTTACATTACCTTTGAGTGCTATTTTCAAATCCAAATAGATGGATTTCGTTGAAGGATTCATGCTGATCTTTTCTGAACTCTTCCATCATTGGATGAGTTTGTGAGTCTCAGAGCAGACCTGATGACTTAAGTCCTCAGTCAAAGTTACCATCAGAGGACTTGAGAAAAGTCCATGCTAAAACTACATTCACCAGCTACATTGGCTTTCATATTTCTTTGGTCTAATTCATGAGCTCTTTTATCAATTTATCAGAATACATTCAAAGAAATCCATTAAAGTGAGGCTACCTCCATCTTTGAAAAAAGGAAAAGGTCCGTTCAGATCCTGTAACAGAAAGTTTGACCAAATGTGACAAAACCAGTAAAAAATTCAGAAATTATTTATACCCAAAGTTACTTATGTTGGGCACTGTAGATTGCTTTGAAAAATTAACTGTAGCATAAGAAATATTAATTAAGGTCTAAAGAAGCTGAAGTCTGTGAAGATGTTTTGTGACAGCTCCACAAAATTAATTACAACAGATTAAAAATCTAGCTATAAAATAATTCCCAGCTTTTGATTAGGACTCTAATTCCAGCTACTACGTCCATTTTTGTACTGCAGAAATGTCATTAATGTGGACTTCTAGCTACAAACCCATGTCAGGACTTTTGTTTCCATCTGTGCTGGAGGTATTTTTGGAGTTACAGTTCTGGAAAAAAACTTGGGCACTTAGTTGCCACAGAATAGTGTCAGGCACCATCTGGTACCTGACTGCCAGCATCTCTTCCTGGCCTTTTGTTAAATCTAACTTATCTCACCAATTGTTGCTATTCAGATTCCCCATGAGCTTTGTTTCTGATACCCCTATGCTGATCCCAGTCGTTATCAGACTGAAGTTCGGTGCCAGTCTACTTATCAATTTCATCTTCCCTGTGCCTTCCCTGGCCAAGTCAAACTGGTTTTCTCTCAAGCTATCCAAGCCTAGCATAGCCTCTCTTAGAAAAGCCAGAAGTCTTTCTCGATTCTTCTGTCTCTTTGTATATTGTCTCAGTCAATCTAAACAGGCATTTACTTAGGAAGTTCTGCCCTGATCTTGCTGTCTTGAACCATTCATACCCAGTTAATTTATGGATATATCAAAACAGTTCTGTGTTGGAGTCATGCAAGATTGGACAATTCTCAGAGAAGATGGATTATTTTTTTCATCTGACAAAAATTTAACAAGCATATAACATTTATTAAGGATTTAATGTTTGGGCAGGAGCAATAAAGTTCAGAACCCTAATACCCTGAAAGTTTTAGTTCCTCTCTCAAAGCGAATTTTTTAGTGAAAACTTGCATATGTTGTTCTTACCACGACCTAAATAATACATTTTTTTTTTCCTGATCCCATTCTCAGAACTATAGGAGTAAGTAGAGGAAATTTAGCAAAAATATCATCACATGGCAGACACCCACTACAGAATATTACAACCTAAATATCTCAAGTCTGGTGGTCATAAGCATGAACAACTGAGAATTAGAAGTCTTCCTAGCAGAAGTGTCAGCCAAAGCAAAGATCTGAAAACACTATCAGTTCAGTTTCTAGGGATTACTGTTGCAATCTTTTTCACACTTACAATTCACAAGTTAATTGTGTGAATGGAGATTCAAGTCTATTTTGAAATAATTTATTTTTAAATAACTGCTTTCTGTTTTCTCAATTTTTAAAGCAGCTTTCAGTTTAGTTAGTAGTGAAAGAGTATTGGAGTTATTTACAGTTCAACAATATTTAAATCAAATTATGTCAAAAAATTTGGATTCAATCACTTGGTTTCAGTAACATGATTTAGAATAAATACCAAAGAACATGCTTGGGTGAAATGAATAATCTCAACTCAATCTAAAAGCAATCTAATTAAGCTGAAACTATTTAAGGATTAGCGATTGGTATGTACATAGGAATATTAGAGATAGGAATTACTTTTACTACATTTATATTTAAATTCTATTAGTGCATTTTTTAATCAACTAGCTGTTACTGGAAAGGCTGAAATAGAAAATAAACACATTAGGTTCATCACTTGCTTACTCATTTCTTGCTGTGGATGTCTTATTATAGGTTCAAACACTCTAAGAAATATTAACCTCTGAAAAACACAAAGATAATTTAATACTTCAGCATATATCAAATTCAACACTGCAAATGGAATTTTGTTTACAGTTTAATTCCCATTCCACAGATAAAAAATACAAAAGTTACATATGGACACATTGATACAGCTTACATACAAATATGGAAAAGTGAGTAATTTTAGCATGTGGATGAAACACTGAGCTCTGGATTCTTCTTGTGAAAGCATGCATGTCTTGGGTTATTTTGGGGGAAAAGATGCACTAACAGGAAACAGTTTAAACACAGAAGCTGAACTAAATGCAGTATTTTAAATCCACTGAGTTGCTAGTACGGGTTCTTTAAATGCAGTATAAGTAGCACTGTTCCAAAGTAAGATAATTTTGCACATGTGGTCCAAACACACTGCAGTATAATGCTGTACCTTCAGAATAAATGCTAGTTTAAGCTAGAGTTCCTGAGCTGGCTAGAAACTGGTATAAGGTACAAGAGAGAAAAACTGCTATCTTTGTGTCAAGATTCAAAGAATCTATTCCCCTTTGAAGGCAAGAAACCTGAAAATCAGTTGAGAGAAGAGTGATAGACTGGGGGGAAAAGGGGAAGCAATACAATCCTACAAATCACAAAGCTTTTGTCTTCTTTTAACTGTCATTTGGACTCTGTATTTACTTAGACCAGTCTATAAAATTCCATTTTGTAACTAATGATCCAGCCTAATGAAAGCAAAAAAATGCATGGCAAAACAGAAAACCTCAAACAAACCAAGCCAAGATTACCAAGAAATAAGTGCTAGTAACTTTTGACAAAAATCCTCAATTTGAAAATAATCTTGTCTCAAGAATATCAGGTAGAATTCAGAGTGTGTATTGAACATAGGCATCAAGGTTTTAGGAGGAGAAGACAGGCTGGGGAGGTCTGCAGTGTGGCATCCATGGGAAAATGGTCAGGACATGCCCTGTGGCATACACAGCCTGTTCCAAGCTGTGGCAGTAATAAAAGGGAAGGAAAAATTCTCAGAGTGAGCCAGAGTTGTTTTAAATGTTTTTAGTTTTGAGGGGTTTTTTATTCCTTCCAATATCCTAAAGAGTAATTAAATATTTATGTTGATTGTCAATAAATTAAATTCTCCAGTTTGGATCTCTTTTGTCCATTGCTATAAATGCCAAGTGATTTCCCTGTCTTTATTGCAACTCACAAGTTTCGTCACTCTTGATTTTCCTATTCTCTCCTCCATGCTTCATGATTGCCTGCCAGCCATTGCCATCCCCATACAGGATGTTAATATCAGTTCTGAGAGAGGGCAAACACCGTGAAAACACCTTCTCACAATAAATAACTTCAGTACCAGGCATAAGGGTCTCTACAAAACATATTCCCTATTATCACGCTTCCAAAATCTTCTTTGGGAACTTTTGTCAAGAATACCTCCCTGTCTGGCCATCCAGGAGCCGCTATGGCAGTCACATCCACAGCACCTGAGCTGGGACCAAGGTCCCTTTGCAGCTGCACACCCCACACTCACAGCCTGGCTAAGTTTCCTCACTGGCTCAGCCCCAGATTTCCCATAGCAGAGTCTCAGTCAACTCAATCCTTAAAACAATTTAATCACTGCAGCATAACAAAATAACAGCTCGAGCTGGCTGCCTCCAAGGATGACCCCGAACGAAGGAATCCCTCGGCTTTTATATTGTCACAGTCTAAGTGCAGGTAAGTCTGGGGCCGTCGCCTCCTGCCGTATGTCTGAGCGTCCAGTGCCCTGGCTGGGCCATAGGTCCCTGTGCCCCTTTTCCAAAAGGTTGGCAGTTTATGGCCTCTTGCCTGCGGCTCCCACCACCCAGAGCTCAGTCTGCAGCCCACAGTACACCTGCACACTGAGATATATTCCTCAACACTTTTACATCAAGCAACAGAGACCAGTGCAGAAATTTTAAAGAAAGTTGAGGCTGTGCCTGCTCCAGAACCAGAAGCACTATAGCTATTTCAGCACAGCTTTACACCTCAGCAGGGAACCTATATTGGAGCAGAGATCCAGGCAGAAGCACTGATGTAGAAACCATAACACTACTCTCTGCACTGCTGCATGGACTTGCAAGCTCCCGTGGTTACTTGCTGAGCTATTACCACATAGTCACTCTCTGTTTTGCAGCATAAGCAGATCTGAGAATGCCCCTGGTGAGCAACAGACCAGTGGTGCACCCCAACTTTTTCATCAGTACAAAGCGTAACCTCTCTGCTATCAACAGGAGATGGAAGTATTCACAGGTGCTGTACTCAGCAAAATGTAGACCTGGATTACACAGTAAACCATCTTGTACAGAAGAATTGTCTTGTGTGTTTTGGAGAGCAGTAAAGAAACCTAAAAGTCACACAAACCCATTTCTATCCAGCAGTGAATCAAATGTCTCACCTAAGCACATTTGAGTGCTGTGCTGTAAGGAAATAGCCTAGACTTCATATCTTAGAGTTCAAATCCAGTGTGATTAACTGACTTGATTTTTCTTTTTCATTATGGCAGAGTGATATATCTAGATAATATATGCCACCACAAACTAGGTTATAGCAAGAAAACATTAAACAAGAATGTATTTTGTTTTGCTTCCATAAAAAAATTCCCTAGTGTCTTGCTGGAGATATGACATTCTATATAAAACAAACAGCTATGATTAAGGAACAAATGGTTTCTGCTTAATTCGGTTTTAAGGCTTATCAATCTTTTTTTTTTCCCTATTAGATGAGTTTTTCTCAGCTGAAATTTGCAAGAATAATCAACAGGCACTGTAAAAAATGTTTATTTTTTCTTTCTGTAGGGGTTATTGCTATTTATAATTGCGCATATAATAGACAAGTATGACTCTAACATCAGAAACATTAGGGAAGCTCCACCTTCCTTCATTTTTAGAAAACTGTCTGGTCTCTGCACAGTAAATGTACGGTATATAAAATGTAGGCAAAAGTGATAAAACATCCTTGAATCCCAAAGTAAAATCTGGAAGTTTATCCAGTGTGATTTGAACTAAGAATGGGTCTTGAGCTTAGCACCACAACCTAGACACTTAGCAGAACTTCCCACCATTTCAGTTCCATCTAGACTAAACTCTTGACTTAGACCTTGATTTGAAAAGATAGCAGCTCTAGGCACTAAGTCTGTGATGTCTTCCCAATAGTGAAGATATTCAGTTTTAATTTTTTTATTGTATTTGTGATTTACCTGTCCCCTTTCCCCATCCCTTCCCATTACCACACTATCTTGCTTTCAGTTTTTTGTACCAAAGAGTAGATTGAAAACATATCACATTCCTAGAAATACTGCATCAGTTACAGTCAATTCCTAGCTACTCCAATGGGTTATATTAATTTTCACTCAATTCTAGACTAAGAAACAAACCATGCTAGTATGAAAAAGCTGCTCTTATGATGGAGGACATTTTTTTTTTTATGAAAAGAACTGGATATTTCTAGAGACCAATGTTTGAGATAGGATCATGTGATAGTGACTGATAACTAATTCAGTGACCTTCAATTACATAAAACACTTCAAATTTTAGGTATGTAGAGTGGAAGAAAGCATAACACCATAATGTTCATTTGATATTCAGCAATGAATGTAGTTGGAATCCATAGCTGAGCTCAGTTTAAAGCTTTGGTTAAACAATTTTATTTATCTACAAGTGAATATTCTAGAAATAGAATTCAAATAGTAACTATGATAATATAAACTCTCCTGATCAATAGGAACAAAGTAAATGAAAGGACTAAATCTTGAGCATATTACAGCAACCACTGGGAAAGAGCAAGCTACATTAGCCAGGCACAAAACGACCATACTGAAGTTATGTATTATGGTTGTTTTCCAATTGAAATAATGAATCACCAGAAAAGAACACTGGGAAAAAAATTCTATAAAAAGAAACTGGCATCTAGAAAACAGCTCTCATAAACAGCAACAACAACAGCAGTAAAAACAAGCAAACAAACTCCCTCAAACAAACAAAAAACCCTCACAAAATAAATCCCCAAAACAATCACCCTATTTTTTTTCCTATTTATCAATCTAATTTACCCATTACAAGTCATAATAAATTACTAAAAAAAAATCTTTCTAGGTCTATTTCATAGAGAATTGTTAATACAGCAGAACAAAATCTAGCTAAATTCTTACCTTTTTTTGTTATACTTCTCCTCTTTTTCTTTGCATTGTCTGATCAGGAACATCAGGTCTTTATGAGGATAATTTCCAAGTAGAGCACTTCCAGTATGTTGCTGAAACACACATAGCAAACTCCTTTAGAGAATTATGTGTTTTTAGAGACAAGAAAACTGTGGCTCAAAGTAAATTAAAAGCGATGGGTCTGTCTGCTTCAAAGTCTCCCTGTAACAATCTTCAACACTCTGCTAGTTCTCTATTATTCTAGGAGGAATAGTCTAATCATCAGCCCATAAATCAGCATAGTGGCAATGGAGACAATGGGACTCTGCTGATTTATATTGAGGCAGAGTCAGGCCCAAAGCTTCTATCATGCTCTGTTCTGAATCAATAGACAGAAAAACATAGAGCAGAAAAATACTTTACAATGTAATTTAGCATAAAGAAAAGGACACAATTTTGAGAACTATTGTGTTGACTGTGTTAGTTTTCCTAATATTTGAAACATAGTATATAGGTTTGATACTTGTCTGGGGAAAAAGGAATTTAAAACATCAGTCTCCCATCTAGCACATAATTCACAAAAGTTTTATTCATAGTACAGAAGTCAAAGAAATTTGAGTTGCTTAATCACATGCTGGTGTCACAGAACACAGCTGAATTTCCATCCCAGCTATAGTCCCTCATCATCAGTTGTAGTCCCTTGCCCATCATCAAAACTGTGGTCAGAACTGACACTGTAATCTGCAGCAGCAGAGGTGAGAATCTGAGTTGGAATTATCTGTAGTGTAAAGGTCTACCTGTTCACCTCTAAAAATGTCAAAACTGGCAAAGCCTTAATATTTAGCTTTTCTTGACAGCTCCTGTAGAATCAGAGAGGGCCTAAACAATTCTGAAAAATAATGATTATTGGAATCCACTCTTTGCATTGTGTCTCTTTAAAATATCTGAACTGAAATGCATATTTCTGCATTTTCTAGAGTCTGTTACCATGCAGATTATCTTGTTCTAGGCAAGATGCTCAGAAGACTCACATTTTGGACTCAGAGTTCTGTTTCCAAATTTTGTCACATGAGGAAATATAGGCTATCTTCCTGAGAATTCATCTTAAGTAATTATATTCTCCATTGTGTTCTCATTGCATGTCAGCTAATGAAAAACACATTCAATTTGCTAATGTTAGTAGTACTATGTTAGTGAAAGAAGCTGAGAGAAGAAATAGACCATGTGGATAGCTCTATTTTTTTACCTGGTTATTAGCACATACAGATAGTCTAGTACAAAAGAACCAGTGTTACATCATCCTTCAACACAGATTTAAAAGTATTTGGAGTGATATAACTATATATTAGGGAAAGAAGCTTAACTAAGATCGGGATAATTTTCTAGATAACTTCTAGATAAATGTATTAAATTGTGGCCTTGTTACTACACAAACTTTCTCTCTCTCCCAGGATGCTAATGTTTCTAACACCAATAAAGCCAAAACAAAACAACTCCAAAACCAAAACAAACAAAAACAAGCAAGCAAACAAACAAAACCTCCAAAACAAATGAACAAAACAACAAAAAAACAAATAAACAAGCTCCAAATAAAAACAAAAACAAAACAAAAAGAAAAACCAAACCAGTATTTATTTTTTGATTGATCAGTTGTGGACCTTATTCACATCCAGCATAAATCCAGAAAAATTCACTTGTGTCAGAACATTTTAAAGCGTTTTAAAACTAGAATCTGGTTCATTTTCCATTCTATCATAACTCAGGATAGGAACAGCTCGTTCAGACCTCTTGCTTGTTCTGAACTCTCACTTTGTCATCTTTTCTACTTTTAGAATATTGTCTTTGTCTGCTTTGTTTTTTGGGGTTTTTTTTTTCCCCACACTGGTTCTCCCTGCTTGGAATAGTTCCTTGTTTCTGTACAAGTCTTCTTCCATTTTATGATATTCATTTACTTGCTGGTTTTCTACCACCAGCTTCATGTATTATTTTTGTTAGCAGTATTTTTCATTAGCTGCTAGTAAACTTTTATTCTTGAGCCAGAATCTTCTGACTACAATGAAGCTGCTTTGTTGTTGACAGTCTCTTTTAAAGAATCGCAGTTCAGGGATTTAATGTTCTTAGAAATTTTTATTAAATTTTGACTATTGCTATTTTGAAAGACTATTTATGATCTGTTCCTGCCATGTTTTTCTGTCTCAGTTCTGTTTCAAAGTAACAAAATGGCTGAGGCTTTAGGACATTTTTTTTCACAATTTTTTTCCCATGTAAAGCCAAGATATTAGTACATTTTAGAACAATACTTTCCCTATCATTTGATTTATTTTATCTGTTATTTATAGATAACACCATAATATGTAAGTATTCATCTTGAGAGAAGCATCTGCATTATTTAACTAATGAGTTTTCAGTAAAATGTATCTTTAACACTGCCATCCAACATAGCACTGCAGTGTAATGTAGTATAGTTTACACTCATCTGCCTCCTTTTGATGTCCCTTCATCCATGCAAACATTCTCAAACACATGAACAGACCTAGTACTGCAGTGGAACTGTTTATTTCACAATGTTTAAAATGAGAACTTTTTCCTGGTTTTAATATTAGATGGATTTATATGTGTAAGATACTACCATAGTTACCAAGTTTTTTTTCCTAGACATGCATCTCTTACTTATGCTAAATTAATCTCTTGGACTATTATTATTTTAAATTAATAAATAGTAAAAACTTCATCCTTTAGTAAGCCTCAAGATCTCCTTTATGTCTCCTGCACAACTAGACTAAGCTTAAGAGGTATATTCTGCAATTTTCCTGTGATTAATTAAAATATTCAATTACTCAAGTTTTGGCTGTCTATTTTTTGTGAATTAATTACTTGGTATGTTTTCTTTTTTCCTTTTATGTTATTAAATGCAGTGACAGAGCTGACTGTGTGTCAAGGCAAAGAGCACTACCACATCTGAGCTAGTCATATAGTTACAGTGAAAAATATAATTAGATGGTGTCAGCAAAAAGCATCAGGTAGCCTAAAATTTCTTTCTCTTCTCTTTGTATAATTTCATCAGTACAAATAATAGCAACTGAACATTACAGGGGTAATTCCTTGGTAAGCAGTGCAATCATGTGTCCTCATTTTCAAGAAACAGCTATCTTTCATACAATGAGAATTGTTTTTGGTTTCAATTTGCTTGAAAATCCATGTTTACAGTACCAATCCTTTCTTAGCAGCCTAAAATGGAAGAGTTTCTCTCTTTAGGTCGTGCTTTGGTGTCATGGTTTAGGAATGGTGCTCCTCAATTCAGTGCTCCCACTGAAAAGCTGCAAACCATGCTCTGGTTACTATCTCTTCCCTCTCCAGCCCATCCCTGTGAGGTGGGATGGAGAGGAGAATTGAAGGTACATAAAGTAAAGATCATGGGTTGAAATAAGAACAATTTACTGGAAACAGCAATGAGATAAGAAACAAAGAATAACAGCAAAAGGAACAATATCAATAAAAGGGTGTACAAGAAAGATGAATGACTCACACACAAAAAAAAAAAAAAAAAAAAATCACCACACAGGGACCCACAATACATGAGCCATGGCCACACCACCTGGAAGAGATTCCCTTGCCCTGCCCCCTGCAATGATGTGAGGTTGCACAGAATAACCTCCATGTCCTAGCCATGCCTCCCTTCTGGCTACTGCAAAAATTAATACTATACTGGCCAGAAGAAGCAGGACTATTGGCTCATTAAAAAATTTGTATTACTGAATATTTTTTGGCTGTTCTGGGGTCAGAGTAAATCAAGCCTCATTGGTAGGAGAGAGCTTATTTCCTTCTTTTTAAACTGTGATCTGAATAAGGCATGCTTATAATTGTTTTTTTGTACATTGGATGCACTTCAGCTGTTCAGATAATAATTTCTAAGGAGGAGGTGTTTTGAGATAAGGAGACTTATAGTGAAAATGAGGTTACTTGACCACATTCTCCTCTTTCTCTCTGTCCTGAACCTCATTCCCAAGAAAAAACTGTTGAAAAGGAAAGAACAAAAGGATATTCAGGTATTTTAGTCTATGTGAGCTCACATTATTTAAAATTATGTCTGTTAATAATTTTAAAAATATTTATTTCATTAATAATCATATTAACTTTGCATACAATCAAAAGAATATTCACTCCAAATAATATACTCTTTATTGCTTTTCTAAGAAATCTATGTGCAGTATCTTGTACTAAGATTTTATTTCTTTTGGGGTCTGCTATTTGGTCTATGGATTTTGGCATAATCTCATTTCAACTGCTCTCCAGGGTGCTTATGATATTCATATTGCTGAAGTTATTTCAGAAGGCCATGATGAAATCTGAATGCAGGTCTCTATACATTCACACACTTCTATGCCACAGAATAAGGATGAGATATCAAGATTTTAAATGCACATTGTGGAATAGATCATATCTCTTTTTTAAGATAGGATTCTATCTATAATCTTTATGAGAAAAATTCACATTGAATAAATATGAACTCTCTCTCCCTTTGACTAATGCAGAATGCCTCAGCTTATGTATAATTCACATCTTATGGTTTGTTTGTTACTCTTCACTGGAAAATTCAATAAGAACCTAATTAAAAGGAATCGATGTAGTATCACAAAGCTGAAAGAAAAGTGTAACTTCAGAGACAATAATATTTTATAAACTTTTATTTTTGTGATTTATAGTTAAGGCAAGTAGTAGAAATATTAAAGCTTATTTTTTGCTAATGAAAGATTAAGTTACTTGGAGAAAAATTACTTCATTAGCTCAAAAAGGGACAATGGTGAGCACAAGTAGAAATAATATAAGATAATAGAAAAGATTTTGAAAAAGTAAAAGTGAAGCTACCTGGGAAAGTGGAAGAAAAGAATTATTAGTTAAAAAGAGCAATTGCATAAATTATTCCAATATAGTTCCTATAAAAGCCATCAGAGTAGTATCAGTAATATGTGCACTTTATGAAGCAGGTGCTACTGAAATGATACTATAAATTGAAAAGAAAGAGTCAAATCATTTGCCAAGTGATTAAAGTGTTGCAATTTATTATACTTTTAATGTAATATTTTTGTGGGATATGAATAAGTTTTACAACATGTAATATAGCAATTTCATTCCTTGCGATCAATACCAACTTAGCTGTAATAGCCTGTTCTAAGATTTATTATCATATTTTGCATCTCATACATAGATAAAGGTAGTTATGAAAAGAATAATGGAATTCACTTGTTTTAAAAAAATTTCAGGGCTTCTAGTGAGGAAGGAATACTTCTTTTCAGATACACGATGCTTTACATTCCCACATGAGGTCTATTTTAATGTATCTTCTCTCACTCCACATAAAATTAAAACTTTCTTATTCTATTTATTTATACCCTGAAGTCTGATTTGGAACATTTTGTGACCCTAGCACCATATATATATATATATATATATATATATATATATATATATAACTACATAGATATATAGAGAGAGGTAGAGGTAGATGATGTAGATAAAACAAAACAGGGAGGGGAGAAAAAGAGAAAGAGAAAGAGAAAGAGAAAGAGAAAGAGAAAGAAAAAGAAAAAGAAAAAGGAAAAGGAAAAGAAAAAGAAAAAGGAAAAGGAAAAGGAAAAGGAAAAGGAAAAGGAAAAGGAAAAGGAAAAGAAAAAGAAAAAGAAAAAGAAAAAGAAAAAGAAAAAGAAAAAGAAAAAGAAAAAGAAAAAGAAAAAGAAAAAGAAAAAGAAAAGGAAAAAGAAAAGGAAAAAGAAAAAGAAAGGAAAAGAAGAAAAGAAAAGAAAAGAAAAGAAAAGAAAAGAAAAGAAAAGAAAAGAAAAGAAAAGAAAAGAAAAGAAAAAAGAAAAGAAAAGAAAAGAAAAGAAAAGAAAAGAAAAGAAAAGAAAAGAAAAGAAAAGAAAAGAAAAGAAAAGAAAAGAAAAGAAAAGAAAAGAAAAGAAAAGAGAAAAGGAGAGAAAGTGAGAAAACCCTGTCACATTAACTTCCATTCTAGACCCAGATTTGATCTAGTATTCTGTATTTGGATTCCATCTTATCTCTTACATTCACTGTGAACAGTATCATTGAAAATGGAGTCAGTATAATTTGAAGATGCTGAATATCTCACACAATTAAGCTATAATGTGTGATTTGACTTCCACCTTCACTTCTGGTGATTCATATTATACTCTGCATGGAGATTTGTTGATTGATATGAACCAATTTAATCAGAAATTGAGGGTGTCATCTCATAATAATCAGTCCCAGAAAATAAACCTTCAGAAAAAAGGCTGGTAGAGCAAGATCATGGTGAAATGGTTTTTTTTGGGTTTTTTTTTTTTTTTTTTTTTGGTAAGTTTTAAAATCCACATGTGCTTTTATTAAAGAATCCAGCTACTATACATGTCATACTGAAGTTCTACTTTATCTATACACGCTTTCCAGTTTCCAGAAAAAACAACTCTGAGCAATGATATTGATTCTTATATCATGACAGTTCTTTCAATAAAGTTCAAAAAGCAGCTTTTTTAACCTTGACCAACAGAATGATGCTTTACATCTATTTTGAACTTATAACACTTTCCCCTCTCTAATGAAAACATTTGACCTATGCAAATGTAAAAGCCACAAAATACATTTTCATTGTCAAATCTGTTCAGGTTCACTGCCTGTTCTACAAGTGAACTTGTAAAGTGCCATTAGGGGTTTTTTTTTCTTACTTAGGTAAAAGCAAATATCTTGAAAAAAATTGAAGTGTCAGACTCTCCCAACTTCTAGTAAGAGGCTAAGGTGTCATTTTGAACATATATATGTTATCCCATGCTACTTGAAAATATACTCAGAAGTAAATTTGCCTTAAGACTGTGAAAGGCATTAACAGCCCCCACACATCCACGCCTAATTTAGGGGGCTAGTCTCCACTCCCAGTGTAGACAGTGCAGACAGATAAGTCCTCCAAGCATCATTTGGAATGCAAACTCAAGAAAGTATTCACTGCATTCAAACCAGCTATCTATATTAGCCAGCTCATTGCTTAGACTCTGTCTGAAGTCATTCAAAAGGAGCAAGCACATGGACAGGGTACATGGAGCAGCCCCACATTAAGTTGCTGTTTGCAATCTCTCTCTGGCATATTATGAAGAATGACAGACTATGAATGAGGCATAAGCTTCTGCAGAAGAATAATCTTTCCCCATTTTGTTGAATTCCTGGTTAATTTTCAATTAGTTAATTTTAGTTAAGATTTGTTTGGTTGTTTTTTGGGTTTTTTTCAGCAGCCTGGACCTAGACATATTCCACCTATGCATCACAACATTGCCTTACTGTCCTTTTGTACAGTATAGGTGAAACATACCTATTTTAGAAAAGTTGTTTTGTTTTTGAAAATAAACTGTGCTGTCATACTTTAGCAGGCTTGAGTACTCAACTGATCATCCCTCAATATAAACTTTGGAACTGAGCATATAAAGTCAGATTTTAGAAATAGGAGATTGAATAGTGTATAGTACAACGCTCTTTCAGTATGTTGCCTTCCTGTATGTGATATTTTAAGGATATTAAGGCTTACTCCCAAAAGAAAAGATAAAGAGTACTAATTAGCTAAACAATACTAGACCTATTAATAGATTTCATTTTGTGAGAAAGTGTCAGTATTCTGGCAAATGCAACTCAAAAAGTGCACGAGGCATAATATACAGAAAATAACACTTGGCTGTTATTTGTCAAAACAAAATTCAAAGTGCTTCATGGGAAAGGGAAGTCTCAAGTGCCATTACTCATAAAGAGTGCAGAAATTGAGGTATACAGACATAAGGTGACAGCTTACAAGAAAAAAAATGTAAATGATGCTGCAAATGCAATCTCAAATCCCTATACAATGAACTAATGTCTACCTCTTTCCTTGATTTATATTGCCTTCTTGGTAACAAACATATGCATAAAGCATGTATATAAACCTTAGACTATGTTTCCCCTTTGCCCCTGCTTGTCTTCCCTAATTTTATTAGCGTAGCTTCCAGGATAAATCACCAGAGCAGCTTGAGACCTCCATGAGGTTTTTTTAGAATCTAACTGAAAGTCACAGCGCCTAAAAAGAGAAGCAAGGAAGAGAGAAAGAGGAAGAGAAGCAGGGAGACAGAGAAAGAGAAAAAAATGAATTAACAAAAAAAAAATTCCAAAAATTCTGATTTTGTTGAGGTTTTCTTCTGTGTCTCATTTCAACACTTTAAACCAACTTCCAGCTATATATAACCTGATGTTCCTGTTTATCTCTAGAGGATATATTTAATGAAATCATTACATATTGTATCTATTTAGGGACTCTAAATGCTTCAGTCCTTGAGAAAATAAATTGAAAATCTATTAAGGAAAATGGACTTTTAAAGCACTGCACACATTGAATTTTTTTTTTTTTTTATTTATTGTTTACACTTTTTCTCATTAGACTTAAGATCAGAGAGACAGTGGTATCTAAGTTACTAACAAAGTGGCATGTCACTAGCATATATATATATATATATATAATTTATTTGGTATTTAAATATTCCTAGCCATGTTACATTGCTGAGAGGTACACAGACTAAATGACCAGAGGAACATATTTGTATCATATTCAATATAAGTACTTCCAGTCAGAGTGTTTCCAGCATCATCATATTTAACAGCCTTAGTGGATAACTTGCTTTGCCAGTTGAGCTGATATCACATATTTAACATAAAGATTTACACACCAGACAATTGAACAGACATAGATACACAAATTCATATTCCAACTGAGTGCCTGTTCTGAATTTTGTATATATGCTTGTAAAAAATGCCATTTGGCATTTGCAAATTGTACAATGTTTCTCTGTAAGTAAGGTTTTTCTTCCTGTTTAATTAGATGATTCCTATAATTAAAATGACCATCAGAAATAGTTACTCACATTACATCACATTTTTTCTCTTCAATATGCATTATGAGGGATAAAAGGGATATTCCCTTCAACAAATCACCTCAGCATCCTAACAGGGATGAAAAGCATTAAATGAATTCCAAGTTTATGGAACTGGGAAAAGCCTTCTCACTCTATATCCTTGCTGTCTTTTTTGGGAAGAAGCACTGTAATGTCAGGAAAAAAACCCAACAATATTCTGTGGAGTCTGGAGTTGTATACACTCCAGTAAAAATCACAGAGAAATCATAGGTTTTTAAAATATAATAATACCAGATTAAGATATATACATATACATATATATATATATATATATATATAATATTTATTAAATTGCCATCACAATAATTCCTGAAAGAGAACTAGCTGATGAATTGCAGATTCACAGATTCAGGGGGACTAGTCAAAGCCAGTCAAAAAACTTCTCCCATGGCAATGCATAAAAAAGTTCATGTGGTATCCTTCCTCTGGGAGAGTCTGGCTGCAGTAAGCTGGAATCTTTTTAGGTAAAAAAGTGTGAAATAGGTAATACATGTGAAAGGAATGACAGGGTAAAAGAGAACAATTTTTGTCTCCTTAGCCATTTCTCATACACAGTTTTTCCACCAGTCCAATTGCAAACTATTTAAAAAAAGTTTTCTGTATTTTATGAGAAGTTTTCATCTACAATCAAAACAGTTATTTGTTATTTTCTACCTCAGGGGGCAAAAAAATGAAAACCAGAAAATATACTATTTTCATAGAACCTATTCTTTATTCCAGAGGATTTATTTAATTATATTTCTGCAAATGAAAATATGTTAAGGAAAAAACCCCATGCTTTAATGACACTCTATCCATTTAAAGTTTGCTTAAAAAATCTTGAAATCTAGATAAAGTGATGTACTTTTCACATTGAGACTGTGAAGCTATTTTGCATAGGGATGAAATCACATAACAGAGTACATCTAGATTTTACCAGGTGACTTTGAATTCTTGTAGGCTACAACAGGATGACAGTAATCTGTGTTTTCCTTGCCTAGTGCTGTTATATGACTTTCTGACTAAACTTTCCATTTAGAATGATGGCCACATGAGGGTAGGAGGCTAGGAATTGTGAACCCTGTCCTACCAGCATTATTCTAGTTGCTGAAGAAAAGCTTTTTTTACTCAAAATTAATCTCTCCAATAGTTTTCTTTTAAATGCTCACAAAAGTAGCACACTCATGATCTCTGGATTTTACTGTCCAGATAGTATTTTTACAATTCCCTCTTTATAGGTCTCTCCCAGAATGCTGTCAATAAATTCTAGTTCATTTTGGAATGTAACTGCTTAGATATTCACCCAGATTAAAAGGACTCATATCTTTTGAACCTAGCTGCATTGCACTGGCTTCCCATTTGACAGCATATTGATTTTTATTTGTTATTAACTGTCTATTATTGTTTATTAGGTAATGTTCCATCATACCCTTCTTGGCTGATAAATACTTGCTCTCCTGCCTGTTTATAATGATCCACTTTAGGCAACCGGCTGCTGACAATAGGATATTAGCATTTTATGGATTAAAATGCTAAGATTATTGATGGAAATGAAAACTCAAGTTTGTATCAGTTTCAAAAACCAAAGAGAATAACCTATGGCCGATTTGTGGTGAAGTATTAAGCCAGTCTATTCGAGGAAGTATTCTGGACCATATATTTCTTAAACATTCAATAGTTTGTGTAGTCCTATTCCAATAAATATAGAAAACTTGGAGAAATATCATTCTTGTCAAGCACTTCTATTTCCTTTGAGATTTTATCTACTGAGGTTATTGGAGACACGTATTATAATTTTTTTTTTCCAGCACTATAACGTGCAGGAGTGGAAATCACTGTGACAACCCAACCCTATGAACTCTGGTGGCTTTGCTGTTAATTATTACAGTTACAGTGCTATTCCTCTGGCATTCTAGATATAATATTACCTGGTATTAACCTTTATATAGAAAACTGTTTGGCCAGATGTTTTTTATCAGATGTCTGATATAGTTAACAATGGAAGTACTTCAGCACTTTGCTGAAAGGTGAAAGGAAAGCACCTGGTAGAATTTGAGCCTTAACCTTAAATAGGAAAGAATAACACATTATAAAACAAAATATGCTAGTGAATGAGTTCCTAGAGAAAACTGTGCTAGAATTCTTCTCATTGGCATTAAAGACTTATGTGACTTTCACACAAAGTAAAAATTTCTAGTGTCTTACTACATATTCTGAAACTGTATGTAATACAATTACAAGGAATCAGAATTTATCAATAAATAAGTTGACAATGCTGCTGAAGCTGGATAGACTCTCTCAAAATTTTTGGATAGCTATGCTCACTGTTTAAATCTTTGCTTGGTCTTTTCAGAGGTTTATCTTGTAATAATTAAATACATTATAACTCTTCTACCTTTTTCTGTTGCTGGAGAATGAGAGCCTCTTTGCCTCTTCCCAGAGAAAAACCCTAATATTATGCTTCAAGACTAGGTTTTAGAGAAAGTTATATCAGAAAAAATAATTTTATGAGCCTATTTTAATGTCTTACAACATCATTCATGTAAATTTCTCAGAAAGTTTAAGACTTATACTCATTAATTAACCTCCACTATATAAAGAGAATATGAAGAGACTGGAGAGGAATAACCACAGGTACCAGTACCTGCTGGAAAGCAGCTCTGTGGAGAAGCATGTGGGGGTCCTGGTGGACAACAAGCTGTCCATGAGCCACTAGTACACCCTTGTGCCAGCAAGGCAAATGGCATCCTGGGTTTCATTAGGAAGAGTGTAGCCAACAGCTTAAGGAAGGTTATCAATCTTCTCCCTCCACTCAGCCCAGGTGAGGCTGCATCTGGAGTGCGGTGTCCAGTTTTGGTATTCCCAGTTCCCAGAATTCATTTTTTTCCAGGTGAATAAAATGAACTAATGAAGAGTGTCCAGCAAAGTTTAACAAAGATGATTAAGAGATGGAATATCTCTTTTATGAGGAAAGGCTGAGAAAATTTGGCCTGTTGTAGCCTTGAGAAAATACATCTGAGAGGGAACTTCACCAATGTCTCTAAATATCTGAAGGGAGATTGCCAAGAGAATGGAGCCAGGCTTTCCTCGGTGGTGGCCAGCAACAGGGGCACTGAGTACAAACTGAAACACTGAATCTCCATATGAAGAAAAACTTCTTTATATTGAGTGCCTAAGAACAGGAATAAGCTGCCTAGAGAGGTTGTATAGTCTCTTTATCTGGAGGTATTGAAAACCTGCCTGGGCACAATCCTGTGCAAGTTGTCCCAGAATCTACCTTAGCAGGGGGGTTGGACTAGAGTGTGATCTAGAGTATTCCCACCCTCCAAACCCTACCAATCCGTGACTGTGTGAAATACAGAAACAACAACACTGAAGTTGCAGTTGTGTCGCAGACACCTTTTGTAAAAAATCCTTTCTTAGGATTTTTCCTGCTGGAGCTGAGCGATTTCAGCAGCAAATGTAAACAATGGTTATCTGCTGCTGTGGAATGCAACAGGTGGATCCATGATTAGTCCCCTGTGGATGTTTGGATCTACTGACCACTCACGGCAGGGCTGCTCTTGCTATCTGCCAAGAGACAGACCTTTGTTTTTATTCTTTCTATTCTATTCTTAGGTTAGCCAGCTTCTGAAGAAGCTCCTTTCCTTTCTGCCTCTATGTAGTATAGTTATAATGTTATATATATATATCATAATATAATAAATCAAGCCTTCTGATCATGGAATCAAGATCCTGACTCTTCCATCTAAAAACCACTGTGACCACCGTCACAAAGTTGATACAAAATAGCACACTTAAACCTCAGTAGAAAGACAGATTTCTCATCAATAGTCAGGGGCCCCTCTCTAGAGATTAAGCACTGTCTTTGTGGAAAATAAGGTGACAAACTAGGTAAAAAAAAGAAAAAAAGTAAACACTTCAAAGTGGCATCACTTATAATTTGTCAGCATATCATGCAATAGGTTGCAGATATATTGACACCCAAGACACTTCCTAACTTCCACATAATCTGGTATGATTTATTAGTGCTTTACTGTGGCATTCACTCATCTGCTTGCAAATTGAGCCGTTGTATGTCCACACAACAAGAAGTCAAGGCCTTTAGATTATGCATGCTTTCCATGATATTTTCCTGGAAAAAGGAAAGATTATTTTATTTTACATAAATATTATTGATATGTTTTCTATAACATGTTGATTGCCTTTCTATTTGTACTTTTCAAAAGAGAAATTAAAACCATTTAGAACCCTTTACATTACCTGCGGATCTGAACTAAAATGTGGACACAAACACAGTTTTCTTGACATGGGAAAGCCTTTAATATGGAAAACTGGTATGCTGGAATTAGTTTCTGTAGCAAAGTGACTTCAGCTGCAACATTTTTTGGTTTTCTAAGTACAGTGCACAACAGCTTTATCAGACCCTGCTCAAGCCTACAAAAGTGTCATGGGTAGCTTTTGATTTCTAGTAGTGTATTGAGTCAGTGAATCCATTCCAGAAGTAACTTGCAAAATGGGTTTGTTACTGGAAAATTAAAAGTAGATTACTGCATTTGAGATAAGTCCTGTGATATTGCTTTTAACTTTCTGATTAATATAATCCAAAACTTCCCATCAAAATCCTTTTTTACCTGGCACAGACTCACCTGTACAATTAAAACACATCCATGGAATAATTCTTGAAGCCAAACACCATAGGGGAATAAATGTTGTTTGAACAAAAATTTTTAAAAATTCAAGTTAGTATTTAGAGATAATATTTTCCATTATTCATCCAGTTCAACTTGCTATTTTTGACACCCCCTTTGAAAAATTATTTACTGAAGAATCATTCCCTGATGCTAAGAGTGGGAGCCATTAAACTGTTCTCCTTTAACAAAAGGGTCTTGGTGGGAGCTTGCCTGTGCAATTTTTCTCTCCATTTTTATGACGTTATTTGAGGGAAGCTTAGTTTAGCTTTTTGATATCTGTCTATATTTCATTCCTACATTATTGTTTGGCTTTTGGTTCAAGGGCCTTATGTCCTCTGCATAAGACTGTTTCTGGCAAATACCTGCCTCAGTGTCTTAGAATTATTCCTAAAACTAAGGAACTGCTGTAATGGATTAAACAAGTCATTTTTCTAAACAGGTCTGATCTGCTGGTCTCATATTAATATTGCTGAAAGAAGTAGATGTTCAGAATTCAAACATGTCTGAATTCAAGTCTGTCATGATTGATGTTTTGCATAGCAAAAGAAAAAGAAAACAAAGAATCTTAAACTGTTCCCTTTTAGCCTCAAGATTAACCATTTTTAACACTTCTCTTGAATTAACCCTGTTAAAAAGCCTAACTAACCCTGTTAGTCCATTATATGGACTGTGCATTCATTGTTTTGAGGGTTACTTCTTTACTATTTATTCTGGGAATTAAGTTGAAGGCACAAATGCAGACACATCTTCAATGAGCACTAGAGTATGCAGGGAACAGCTAGAATATGATGCACACTTAATTTTTACATTTAACAAAATAACAGAAAATGGTAAAGCAGTCTTAAAACATTCCGTTCCCTGTAAATTTGAGAAAATAGTTTTGGTTCCTTTTGTTATTCCTGGTTTGTTGGGTTTTTTTTTTTAATTCTTCCTTTAATGCTATCTTTTTGTTTGGGTTTTTTTGGGGTTTTTTTTTAATCCAAAAGAGGTGAAGCAGTGCCTGTCTAAATTAACAGCAGATATGTTTGGCATCAAGACAAATAAAAATCTGGGAAAAAAAAAAAAAAAAAAAAAACAAACCAAAACCAAACAACATCAAATATGTTGCACATTGTACTGAGGCACTTTGCAGTAATGACTCTTGACTTATGGCCTAATTCTTATCATTGAAAACAGCCCAGTGTAATGTGATACAGCATATTCTGATTTTTTTTTTTTTTCTGATTGCCAAACTAACTGTTGAATACTAAAAAACGTTTATCAGTAATTAACAGATGATGCTTCTAGTTAAATATGCTACAATGCTTGTTGTGCATTTTATTCTTGTATTATCAGTGGATGTTTGGACTACAGGCCATCACACACAGTGCACCTCTGTTCTTTGATGAATTAGGCCATTTTTAAGAAATTCTTTTTAGAGTTGTGATGGTTTATCACCCTTTTTGGAGGAAAAAGATTCACTGGAAGCAAAGATACTTCAAGGTTTATTTCACAGTTGGGAAACAAACTGCACCCTGCATCTGTCACTCTCCCCATATCTCTGTTTCACATGCACCTGATCTGTTTACATTCAAAACATGACAAACAAGCCATGGATATGATTCCAACAAGGAAAAAATTATATTCTAATAAAGTGCTATCATAGTCCCACTGAAGCAGTGAAGAGACTCTCAGTGGTATCAATACAAATTGAGATGAATTCCCAGAAACCTCTTCTTCCCTGCATCCAGGCTCAGCAGACAATGAAGAGGGGTATCTGCAACTGAGATGCAGAATATAAAGAATTGACCGTATATTTGAAGATATAAAAGATACCTGATAAAGGTTTCAATTTTAAAAGTCTGTGAATTTCAGCCTTCTTTTTAAGGAAATGGTTATTTGCTCTTATATTTCTTCTCTTATGAATACAATCTTGAAAAAGTTATGTAGACCACTGAAGTAATCGGTTTGGTCATCTCGAACTTATATTTACATTCGAGAGTCACTACCAGGTAAGCAGGGGTAGAGCCAGTCACGTGAACAGCAGCAGATATAGTGAGACCCTCTTATTTGGTTTATTAATTTATTTTGTTTATTTAGTTCTCTTTTTCTGACCTGATGACAAAAAGGAAGTACTTTTTCTGCTCAATTACACAAACTCAAGTTCAGTGTGGCCTCCTACTGTCACCAACGCATTACTACTAACAGTTTGGCTTAGCTGAATGTGCTTTATTTTAACAGAGATCTTGATGTATATCCAGAGAATTAAACTACTGCTTTATATACAGGAACTGTGTATGTATCAGAAAGCCTAAAACACTTGCTCTGATATGTTTTACAGCACTTTGCCAAAGGAAAGATAATTTTGTTCATTTTTATTTTGAATTTTCTGAAAATATTGGGCACTTTTCTAGAGACTTTCTTCTCCAATTGTCTTCTGTGAGAGCTGGAAAGCCTTTAGGGTATCTTTGAAAAAAAAAAGAGTGCATGCCAAAACATTTTAAAGTTCTTTGCCCTTCCACTTAGAGAAAAATAAGGATAAATGCTTGTCTATTCCTTTATGTTTTTCATTCTCCTTCTAAATTCATTTCTCTCTCCCTCTCCACCATATTTCAATTTTATTCCTGAAGATACTATTTGACATACTCCTTTCAATCTATTTTCAGAAAATATCTGCAAAAGACTCTCGGTTTTGTTTGTTTCCATATCCTAATCATTGATTTCAGTAAAATATGGCCTGCAGCTTTACTCTTCTACACAGCTTACAACATATTTTTTTATAAGTTTGGAACAACTTCCAGCAAGCAAAAGTACATATCTCATGAGATATATTAGTCATACAGAGCCTTGCCCATGGAACACCTTAAAAAATTTGCCAAGCTATTTACCTAGGTGAAATCAACCAGCACAGCATTCCATACTGACACCAATGTAATTGCCTGAACTTGAAAGTTAGAATCCACTTTTTTATTTGCAAACACATTGCATATAAAATATGGGAGGAACAAAAAGTCATTAAAAAAATATCTATGGTTTATTTAGCCATTGACTATTGGCCACATGCACTAGAATATGAGTGCTCAAGGTTTGATGGTAGCATAGAACACAAAATTACCTATATCACATTTCCTTTATTCGAATATATTTAATATAATAAAAAAATGTGATATTTTACTGATATTCTCAGACATGTAGCCCCCTTTTCAAGGATAGTTGTTAAAGACATGCAAATCTTTAAATCCTTCTACTCAGTTCTCTTAACCACTAAATAAGGGAGGATTGCAATGTATGCATAAATCCTAAATATGCAAATTATTCTAAGTTTTGTTCATTATAATGGGAAATTTGGAGCAGAGTAATTCAGATTCAATTACAGATACAACATCAAAAATATTTATTTCTTTGATGGTAGCAACAGTACACCACTTCAGGCCTTGATTAGACTCATCTTATTAACTGTAGTACAGAACACATGAAACATCTACTGCAAGGACCTGCTAGTTTATAAACTTAAGAACAGATCCTTGAGGAAGGAAAAAACTTACTTCCACTGAAACAGATGTAACTTATGGATGCTACAACAATTTTCTCAAATTACAATGCACTCCTCTTCTCCATTAATATGTTTGTGCAGCAAAAAAATATAAGATAATTTTCTGAGCACTTAATTTAACCATTTTTCTACTAAAATACAAGGAGGCAAGTTTTCAATACATTCCATGCATTTCATGTAGTGGGCTGATACTGCCTGTGATAATATTGCTGTAGCAGCATCTGTAGGAAGGGGATTCCTTGTGATATCTTCCCCAAACTGACAGATGCTTATTATTTCAATTCCATCACATCAGCATTAACATTTCAGAAGAACTGCGATTTAGCTGTATGAGAAGTTGAAGGAAAAAGCATTCTACTACTGTCACACATAAGTAGTTTTCAAGGGAAGAATCTAAGAAAGGGTAAGTCTTCTTCACGAGGAACATTTTATTTTCTCATAAATAATGGAGGTAGATAGAACACCTCTATCTGTGTATCATACACCCTCTTAATATAATCATTAGCCTCTGTGTTATTAGATTGGATAAGAGGATTTTTAGCTCTTTTTAGTGAATTTTTAATGACAATGCTTGTGCTTATGATTTTCTGTTTGTTTGATTGATTTAATGTATTTGAAACAGACTAGGATATAACATAAAATCCATCTATATACATTGTATTTTGCAGAATATGTGAATGCTCATTTTTTCCCACACTGACATTCTTCTATATCAAGTAATATTCCTATTAAGCTTTAAAGAAATAACTGTGTTATAAAAATTGGTCTGGAGAACTGGTCTGTTAAATAATGAGTCATTATATTTATGTACACTTAGCAGTGAACATTTTACACCCACATAACTATACAAATGCATAACTCAAATTTTTATAAAAAATCTGACTGAAATTCGAAAGGCAGAACAGGCTCAATATTGTTGGTTTTCCTCACCATTTTACTAGCTGTAGTAATCTAACTTGTGTGAATGAAGTGAAAAAAATAATAGATATGGAATTGTGCCTACAAAAAAACCCAATAAAACCAAAACATAATTGTAAACTAATCCTTTTTATAAAATATCATCTCACATGAAACATACCAGAAGCAGCAGGAATTTTATCTTCTGTAATTCTCAATACCAACAATGTCTACTATGAACAGTGAACACTGCTCTCCAATTCTACAAAATCATTCATTATTTTCTGAAGAAGTTTAGAAGGAATAGAAAAGAAACTCCAAATTGCAAAGAAGAACACTGTTGAGCTGAAAAAAACTTCTGGGGTATAAAACCTGTAATTTTTGTGATATAAAAGGATTACAAAATCTTTTGACAGCTGGTATGTGTATGGTATCTTTTCAGAGGCTTGTGGTCTTATTACCCAACAATGTAGCTCATACTGGCTTTTCACAAAAGCTTCCAAATACAATTGTTCCATGGACTACAACAAGAGCAATGGAGTGCAAACTGAAACTGGAAATTTTGTCATCAGACTTAAATAAAAGCCAGAATAGAGAGGCTGCTCCTTTTCATTATCCTTAGAAATATATTTAAAACATCTTTTTGACGGACAAAACTTCTTTGTGACAACAAACAAGATTCTGGCATATGACTTCTTCAAAAGACCTTCAACAACCTCTTGTGAAACCACACCCTCTCTGACATAAGGAAAGTTCAAATAGCAAGTCAGTCTGTTTGCCAGACATAAATTATGTCATTCGTATGCTGAATATTCGTATGCTGAATATTCTAATGAACATACTTTCTTCATCTATTTATGGGTTATATATACAGTTGCAAAATACCTTTGTCCCTGCACCTACACTACCTTCAGTACTAGGGGAACAGCCAATACTTTGCATAACAGAACCAATACTTTGCATAACAGTTCCAAATTATCTATGTGTATCAATCTCATTCTTACTTAACTCAGAGGTGATTCAATGTTGTTTTAACTAATCAGGACATTTTCCTGAAATGTTAGACGTTTCAGTTAAATCTGATTATGTATCGGAAGTATAATTTTTTTAAAAAGTAGACCAGGGAAAATGACATATCTGTTCTTAGTAAAATATTAGACTGCAAATCTGCAATTCAAAAGAAGCAAAATAGGTAGTGCTGACAAAAAAAAAAAAAAAAAAAGAGATAAAAATTTGAAGGCTGTTTATTTAGTTTGTTCAGGTGGTTTGTTCAGGCTGCTTAAGCTTTAAGCTTTTCCAGCTTTGCCGCATGTAGATTCTGTCTTAGACTGCAGAATTCATTAATGGCTCCTGTAATCCTCTGAATGCCTTTCTGATAACACTGCATCTGCAAGAAACTTCACTGCTCTCTGCCTACCTATGGGTGCATTTATGCTACATTTCAGCTCAGGTCAGAAGTACGCTCCTAGTGTGTAGTTCCAAAATGTCATCACTCAACACACTTCAGCTGACATTTCAATGCACATGCTGTATTTATTTCCTAAAATAAATTTGTGAAACTAAACCTGGAGATTCTCTCAAATGGGCTACAGCCACTAAAATAATTGGTCTGCAGGACCAGTCAAATATAAGTTCAAGGTACACTGTCTAGAGGTACTGACTGTTGGTATTCCACTTCACATGTCTGCCTCTGCTGAGCTGCAGTGCTGGCTGCTCTGGGGCCTTGAAGAATTTATTTAGGGCCTGCTGTGTCATTTCAAAATTAAGGAGAGCAAAACTCAGAGGATGAACAGTTTTGTCTCCACTAGTTACACAGATTATGAAAGCGAGGCTTGTGTTCTGCCTGTCCATCCCATCTTTCTAATTGCATTAATATGAATTAAACGATAATCTAAAGACACATTATGTTTCTACTTATGTTTCTTACCTACATTTTAACTTTGTTGCTTACCAACTGCAGTGATGGGCAGTTCCCCTAAGCGACCTTTCAACTGCATGAGTTGCTGATTGATGGTGTGCTCAGTTCAAACACAAATGAGCACAGCTTGACAAAAGAATTAATTGATAGATGCAAAAAAAGCTGTGGCAATCAGATAAATGGACTATCATCTCCCTAAAGAAATTTTTTTTAACTGACATAAAAATTTATGTCAGTTAAAAAAAATTAAATTTATAATATTAAATTATGAAGCTTTTAATTATGATATTAAATTTATGAAACTTATTTTTAAATCAAAAAAAGTTTTTCAAATTAAAAAAAATCAGTTTCTCTATTCATCCCTCTTTTTTTCTTTTTAACCACTAAGGTATATTACATTATTTCAATTCACAAGTTATTTTTTTACAGCAATAATAATTCATTAGATATCTTAATTCACAGAAAAAATTCTGAAGTCTTTGTTCAGGTTCATTCATTCTATCACTGAGGTGTCAGTAACATTGCCAAGACCATAATAAGTAACAGTGAAGACAGTGACAATCTCAAACTAAACATATCAAGATCAACTAAAATAAGCCTAATACTGGCAAAATTTTCCTCATATACGTAACAAGGAATTTGTTACCACTTTGTCACCTCAGAGAGAAGCACCTCTGGGATCTAGGCCACTGGAGCAGGCTGGCCCTGCCCATACTGCCTGGTCTCCTCCTGGTCCCATGTGGTACTTCTGTAGTGCTTAAACTGAATTATAACATGGGATGGAGGGTGTCCAGTTCCAAATGCCATAATAATAAGAGTACTTTATTATAAGAAGACTTATTCAGAATAGGATTTGCAGTCTGATGTTCATGTTTTGATTCATGTGCACAGTATGGGCACTGTGTGTAGACATTTGAGGTTATGGAAGACTTGGTGGAGGGGACAGGGCTGAATGAGGCACAATCATATATGCCCATTTTTTCCTATAGGGATAAATAAATATTACAATGAAAGTTACCTTTTTATTTTTTTTTTTTAACAAATAAACTTTAGAGTAATTTTCTAATGCAAATGAAATAAGTAGATTTTAATCAAATTTTAAATTGTAAAAAAAATATAGATCTATATAAAAGATGCTTGCATTCAGTTCTTATGCACAGAATATCATATAAAATATGATAAACATAAATATATCAAATATAAATTTAAATTTAATATTAAATAAAATAAATTTTAGTATGTGGCCTGGACCATACTTTCCTGCCCTGCCTTTCTCTGCTTCTGACAGTTTTTTCTTTTTCCCTTGTATCATCTCCTTTCATTGCTCATCTGCGCCCTGAGCCTGGCTTTCAAAGAGCATTATTTACTGAGGTGAGTTCAACTAAAAGTTTGAATGGCATTTCAAAGGGATTCAAAGCAGTTGCTCTTGAATGGCTTCAGGTGAATAGTTTCATCTAGTGAACAGTTTTAAGAATAGTTTGTTTTTTTTCTTTAACCTTTTTATTTCTTTTCTCTCTTTCTGACTGACTTTCACTCACTACAGAAGTGCAAGGAGACAACTGGTCTGAAAGGAGTACAATGGGGGAAAGGGAAGGAGGAGGAGACAGGAAAAAGCAAGAATTCAAAAGAAGTGGAAAAGTAATAATTACAATAAAATTTGGCAACAAGGTCCTTATAGATACATCTACCCAGAAACTAGAAAATTTCAATAAATACTTACTTTTATGTTACTGGAAGCATGTTAATCTTTAGCCTTAGAGTAAAATGAAAAATTCTCAAGTGACTAGAGTTTGTCTCAGAAAATTTCTCCTTCTGTACCTTTTCCCAGCTTTGTAACTGAATCTAAAGCAGTGTTAGGTCACAATAAATGATCAAATGTAGCCAGAATAATTCAGAAGAGCATAAATCAATGCATGGGTTTGGTGTTTGAAGAAGATGATATGAGCTTGAACTTTCACTGACATTTCAAACTTGTAATGTACTGATTTAATAGTTGCTTACACATGTGATGAACCAGCATTAACAGATACATAGGTTTCTTACATCTGTTCCTGGGCATCACTGAACATTTACGATTAGCATTTGTGTTCAGGTTATAGTTGGCTAAATAACAGATATTAATGTCCTTAGTAGGATTATCAAAGTAGTTTGGAATTTAGTTGTCCATTTCCTTTTGAAAGTATGTCTTAATCTTTCTGTTATAATTAATATTTCAGAGTCAACTACTCTATTTACAAAAGGCCCTTCAAAGTTTCAAATTTCTTGACAATTCTTTCACAAAACATTTGGTTGTTCAGGCCGCTGATTCTAAATCTGTGTATCTTCTGAGGACAGGATATACTAGAACATCTGACAAGGGAAATGTAGGAAATTTTTGGCAGGCACAAAAAATCCACAGAGAATTTTTATGGTTATAAAATATACTTGATTTTTGTTTGGTTGGTTTTTTCTTCTAAATCACAGATTGCGAACTACTGAACATCAAAATATATAAAAATATTCCAATTGTGTTGCCATTCATTCAGGAAGAATTGCAAATATATAACAGTAAGGACTTTATATTATTCCTTCTCAAAGCTAATAACTGGGTTTTTACAAGAAAAGCAGTCTGCAACATTGCTGACAAAATCTTGTATTATGTCAATATATTCCTTATTTATACTGACATACAATCCCTTTCTGGAATGTCTTAGCCATAGATAATGAGGAAAAAACCTGACTTTTTCAAAGAAGACTACTAAGCCTGCCAGACTGCAGTATCCAAAATTTTCGTCCTTCATTCAAAGTCCTTTTGAAGAGTCCAACCAATACCCACACACAAAAACTGTAATAGCCAATTTTGAGAAGCCTAATCATATTTTGCATTTTATACCCTGGGCTCTTTTCAGAGTAGTCCAGATGCAATCTTCAGGAACTAATTCTGGCTGGTGTGAAAGTCTTCCTGTATGGGACGTGCATGTGACACTTCCTTAGGTCGAGATGGTGAACTGAGTGGCAGGTGGGAGGCAAGGAGGATTAGGTATAATAGGTTCATGGTACAAAGAATATGGGTAGCAGCACCATAACATGGATTCAGAATAAGAGTACATGACATATGATACACTAGCTACGGCTACAGTTCAGAGGAGTCTTTTAAATATCAGGGTATAGGAGCAGTACCCTGGCCTGTGACACTACTTACTAATCATTCTAGTTTTCTTTAGAGCTCTTAGTAAACATCACCAAAGAAGGACCTTACCAAATATATATGTATATATATATTGTGTTCACTGAAGTATTTGAAGTTGCTTCTCTCTACCAGCTTGCATTCAAATGTTCAGATTAGCAGAGAAGGGTTCAGTAAGAAAATGTGCTTTGTAACTTTGGAATGAACTTGCAGTTTAATGAAAAATATTAATAGAATACTTGTTATAACCACAGCAGACAAAGTAATTTGTTACATGAAATCTGCACATCAAACATTTCTAAAAATGCAGCACTTGACCTAATGCAGTATTATTTAGGGAAATCACTATTCCTTTGCATCTTGGAAATATAAAATGAGAATTTAAAATGCTTTGTTAAACAGTTTTCTTTCTTAAAGATTTTTCCTGTTCATCAAGTACTTTGTTGACATCCTTTATATATTCATTATTTTCTCATTGTTTTTCTTAACGGCTTTTAAATGTTGTTTCAGGACTGTTGTTTTACTGACAGAAACTCTTGAAGCAGAATTGTTTTTCAATGCACTGCTAAAAGATGTTCATTCAAGGTGAACAGCTTGGATAGCTTCCCCTCTGGACTGATTGACAATAATGCTGAAGAAAGGATTTGCTTTTGAGCTTACTGTTTCACAGTCAAAAAGCTTGCCAGATCCAATAAGTCTGCATTTATGTCTAACTGTTCCTCACTTCTTTGCCTTCTGTGCTAGAGAAGAAATTTAGGAAAGCAACCTTGAGTTTAAAGCTAGTCCACAGCCCATTATTTTTAAACTCTCCTTGTTAGTCTTCAGATTTAAAATAATTTGCACACCATCAACAATGATCCTTTGTTCTGCTTTCTAAGGTTGTGTCTGTCCACTCCACATGACCTGCTTTTTGATGTGCAATTTTTGAAAAAATGGCATGAGTCAAAAATGCTAGTGAGGGAGAGGAGGACCCAATGATACTTTAACCTTTCTCAGAATAAAGCTCTCTTTTGTATAGCTGTAATAGTGAGTTCAAAGTCCAGGTCTTTCCTTTCCTTTCAGCTTTCTAAGAGTGAACTAAGCAAAGGAAATTCAGAGATTAGCTCAATGCTCATTGCATTACTAAGAATATAGCAATTGTCTTCAATGTGCCTTAGAGGACACCTGGCAGTGTTGGTGCAGGTGTTCAGCCATCCACCACAGTCTGAGGTGGAGCACTCACCTGGCCTGAAGATGTAATTTAATTCCTTGTGTTCCTGTCAAATTTCCCTATATTTTAATTGTGGAAAGCGACCATGGGAAATATTTTCAATGAAACCCTTTGGAATTCATGCCTATGAAGTGCAGAATTATTTTAAAGCTAATGTTTTACCTTAGATCAGTCCCCAGCTTCATCTGGGAAAGAAGTCAGACATTTTATTGCATCAGGACATGCAAGATGCCAGGCACATATCAGCATTGTACAGCCACGTTTGTCTCATGAACAAACCAGCATTCAGCATAAAAGAGGAGAAAAAAAATTATGTTCACTGATAGAAGGGTTAGAGCAACTAGCCCACATGTCATAGACTACTTTCACCACAACTCTATACTATTTTTTATTATAGAAAATCAGGAAGTCCCATAGTTCTAGATATTGTACAAATTCTTCAAACAGCATCAACTGGATGTCCTCAAAGACCTTGCAGTCAAACTTGCACAGGTTAAGACAGAAAAAGGGCCTAAAGCTGGGCACAGAAATCCATATAACATTCCCCACTCTAACATTGCCTATAAGGGAAGTTAAGGGCTGTCCATCAACTCTCCTCTCCCTCTGCCTGTGGAGACCTTTCTACCTTTCCATTCCCTTTCTTAGTTCACTGGTATCAATTCTTGCAAGGTCATTTGGAACATTGAAGGGAAGTGGCAGATGGAGATCATTTTATCGGGTTTTTGGCCTACAGATAGGCACATCTCTATGTTGTTATCATAATCAAATCCATAAAATAACATATCCAATTCCAGTTTGAGAAAATTAGAAAATTCCTGTGCTTTGGTATTTATTTTTTCACTAAATAATTCCTCGCCTTTAGATTCAGAAATTTTTTCGGACTGAAGTTTTTAGAGGTGTTTTGAGCAGTGAAACCTACAATTTGTACAACTGTCATTAGTCACAAACCACTTCAGGTTATTATTCCCAATTTCCACTTGATGTTGCTTAAAATTTTTTCTACCTTCATCTAATCCATTCAGCACTCACTGTACATTCAGTCACATTGTACAAATACCATCATTCCTCATTTTGCTCTATGTCAGTTTGTCTGTACCTCAGAGAATAGCATTTTCTTCAGGAACAGAAACACTGCAGTTGATTTTAAGAAACTCTAGTGTAGCTGTGCACTACCCAGGCTAAAAGTTGAAGGCATAAAACTGGAATCTGATAAAGACAATATCACTGGAGAGAGGCTCTGCTTTTGCAGACAATTTGACTTTAAATTTGCTCTAGGTTTTGGGGAAATTTTTCCCCCTCAAGTAACTAAGAGTTTCCAAAGAGTTGAGGAAACAACAGAAAAAAGAGCTGATTTGCTGAACACACACAGACCAGATTGTAGTGTTTATCTCTATTTATATTTCAACACAGAATGCTTTCTGATTATTATCTTTTAATTTTTAAATACAGTCCTGTTTTTTCTCCAACTACATTTTAAACCTGTTTTCCTGCCTCCAGTTTCCCAATATATCTCCTGTTACATGAAATTCTAACTAGAAAGTAAAAAAAAAGATAACATCACGTCATTTAAATAAATTTAATATTTCTTGTGTAATTTTGTCCATATATTCTATTTATGTTTACAAAATACAGGTGACATTTTCAGCTGGACTCTCATAACATTATCCTGTACTTTCATTGTTAGAACTGAAAAAATCAATTAGTCAAATAGGGCATGTTACTGGCTCAAAAAAGTCCATATAGTTTAAACAATAACTAAAATCCACACTTTCCTGGAAATTGTTTTGATTTCAGATTTCCTATTATCCCTGTTAAAAAGAAGGGAATCCTTTTAATAATCCTTTATTATTTCTAAGCTTTTAAATTTTGTCTGTTTAACTTCTAACATGTATAATGCATAGTCATTGTTAATCTAAAACCAGATCTGTCTCTCCCTGTTTGGGTATCTGCTGTAGTAGAAAGCTATTTACATGGAATCTGGAATGGAATAGCACATATACTGGCTATAAATGATTGGCTTAAACTAGCTTGATAAAAGAGCCAAAATTAAAACTTTTTTCCCTGTAATTTTCATGTCTGCTTTGGGTATTTCTTTTCCTCTCTTTTTTCATTTTTTCTGCTCCCAAATGACAGCCAGAAACTTAAATCTGGGGGTTTGGCCATATGAGTACCTATTTTTTTCACTGAATTTGTACTAGCTCTTGTCAGAACTTGAAAATGAAGGACTTTTGGAAAGTGTCTTGGAAAGTGCTCTACTGAATTGATGCATGAGGGGAAAATTATTTAGAATGCTCAAGAACTGTTACTTGCTAGTATCTCTAGCAAGGAAGACCCATAGTACAAGGTATGAAAGTTTAACAGGTATGAAAGTTTAATATTAAAGTTATAGTAGCAATAATTGAACTCCAAAATTGTAACTATGTAATATAATCATATATAGTCCTTAAGAGAAGTTACATTTGGCAGTTATTTATTGCCAAAAAATGTTGCTGATAGATACAAAATTAGTCTCAATGCCATTTCTAGTGATGCAGATAACAGGCACAACACAGTCATGAAATTTTTAATTCATTTTGGGCTCTTTTATCTTCAGTGAGATTTAATAATTTAAGAAACTCTAGAGATGCAAACTGTGTCTTTCTTATAATCAGATTTCTGAATTTATTTTACTAGCATCTTGGTAATTAGACAATGAATTTTCTTCTTGTTTCAAAAACAGTTCTCTTCCATAAATACCTTAAACAAGAGAGACAGAACCTCATAAGAAGAGGTATACATCCTAATAAGTATGTAAGTAATGGGAAAGTATTATAGAAAACTTACCTTTTAAAATAATTATTTAAAAATAATCCACAAACTTTTTTCCATAATTATATCAAAGAAAGAAGGTAATTCCTAGCAAACTACTCTTGATTCATTCCCTGAACATGCTGCTTCTTCCTCAAATATCTGCTGAGAATTCCACAGTATTCAATGTGAGCTGTCTGAAGTGCAACTTTAAACAGGAATTCCACAAGGAGCTGTTTGTTAACTACAAATAAGAAGTAATTTTGAAATATGTTACAGATAGCATATGTATTCCATTATAAAGATTGCAGTGAATCTTTTCAGACTATAGAAATAAGCTGTGAGATAGACTACTGAAGATAAGACACATAAATTCATCTGCATCAAATTTTGCTTTCAGTGTTATTACTCCTTCCAGATACATGCTTTTAAAAAAGCAATTTCTTCAAAAATGTATAGTTGCTTTACTTAAAATGTATCATATATTCAGTTTTGTAGTACTGAAGTCAATGTGAATAACAAGCTTCTGGGTTTTTTCCTTTCCTAGTATGAATACTTTTGGACAATCTCATTATTAGCCTTAAAATCAAGCTATTCGGGTCATCTTTCAAGAACTCCCCTGTATTTCCATGTCCATCAGGATTAAGCAGTAAGTGGTAAATGAACTGCATGAATCATGTACGTATATGATATTTTCACTGAAGCAATTGAAAGGAATTTGGAGCAAGTTATTGTTTGTAATAACAAATGTAGGTATCTTTCAAAGCACTGTTAAAAATAGCATTTTGTTCTTC
Organism: Setophaga petechia; assembly: GCA_024362935.1. Taxonomy (NCBI): domain Eukaryota; kingdom Metazoa; phylum Chordata; class Aves; order Passeriformes; family Parulidae; genus Setophaga; species Setophaga petechia. Next base: position 23,994,777 of record JANCRA010000008.1, read on the forward strand.
CTGCTGGATAATTGCTATTACTTTGCCAAACTTGAATATGGTATGTCATTTCAATGGGAATTTGCATGATAACATTTTACTAAATATATTCAGAAAAAGCCTACATCAAGACAAATACCAATAAAATGTCTAAATTATTTTAAATATTAAAGGTGTGTGACATGAACAGGACAACCTGTGGATCAGAACCAGCCCGTGTGGGTTTATGAAAGACAGACCCTGCTCGAGTAATCTGATCTCCTTATATGAGAAGTTGACTCGCTGTGGGTGAAGCCTAACTGTATTTCAGTAAAGCCTCTGACACTGTTTCCACAGGATTTCTGTGGGAAAATGGTCTGCTCGTGGATAGGATGTGTGCACTCTTCACTGAGTAGACAACTGGCTGGATGGCCAGGTCTAGAGAAGGGAACAAAGGCTGGTGAAGGGTCCATAACACAAATCCTATGAGGAGCAGCTGAGGGAGCTGGGGGTGTTTAGCCTGGAAAAAAGGAGGCTCCTTATCACTCCCTACAACCGCCTGAAAGGAGACGGTTTCCAGGTGGGGTTGGTCTCTTCTCCCAGGTAACAAGGGACAGGATAAGAGGAAATGGCCTCATGTTGCAGCAGTGGAGGTTTAGATTGGATAATGGGAAAATTTTCTTCCTTAAAAGGGATTATCAAGAATTGATATAGGCTGCCCCGGGAACCGGCTGAGTCATCATCCCTGGGAGTATTTAAAAGATGTGTAGATTTGGCACTGAGGGACATGGTTTAACAGTGGGCTTGGCAGTGCTGAGTTCATGGTTGGACTTGCTGATCCTAAAGCTCTTTTCTGACATAAATTAAACTATGAACCCATGAGTTCATGGTGTTTCCTTAAAGATGTTACTGAGGGTGGCGTAAGGTATCGCTTACCTTTCCCTGGCACACTGTGCTGTCATGCCATAGCTGTTAAAGTCATTACCACCTCCTGCTTTAAAGAACTGGGGTTGAAGCCTCTTCCATCCTTTATGTACAATACTTAGCTAAACAGAGAAATCCAAGACAGGGAAGGTAAGTACTATGGGAGTAAACAAAGAGAATGAGTTTTGGATTAAGGGTTATCTCATTTCTGCAGGTTTCCAGAGAATGAAAAAAGGGAAGAAAATTGGAAGCTCATTTTGCCAGAAGAAAACTCGATAATTAAACGTGCCCTTGTTTTTCTTCCTCTTGTTTTATTTTGTTTTTTTTGGGGTTTTTTTGTTTTTTTTGTTTTTTTTTTTTAATTTTGCATTTACATTTTTTTTTTTTACTTCAATAACAAGCTGTTCTTCCAGGTCAAGTAGATGTTCAGAATATACAGCTTTAATAGAATGCCCATGGCTCTTAATGTGGTAAAATTTATGTAGGATTAGCCTGTCTTCTCCCACTGGACTAAAAGCAAATAGAAAGAATGTTATCATATTTAAGTTGCAGTACAGGAATGAAACAGAGAGGAACACATCATTAAAATGGAGTGACCTCATATATACATTAATTAGAACAGAAAAATGGAAATAAAGTGGTGCATTAGACATCTATTAAATGTCCTGCTCCCAGTCACTGACTATTGCAGCCTTTCTCTCTCCTGTTTGATTATGCAGGTGCCTAGACAGATCAGTCTCTTAACTCAGACATTTTGAATCACATCCCTGAATTTGAAACATACAATTTACCTTGTTCTGTAAATATACTTTGTCTTTTTTTGGCATAAATAAATTACTATTTACCTGACACCAAGATGCACAACAATGTAATGGCAGTATAAAAAATACTGTCCTTTCCTTCTTTCTTTAGTAATGCACTGAATATTTACTTTTAATGACTCCCTGTGCCCATTGTGGTGGTTATTGATATGTTGCAAATATTCATGTAGTGTCAGAATCTGTGTTCCTGCAAGAATGATATTTCATGTGGTGTCCAATATAAAATTCCAGGTGAATGATATGAATCTATGATGGAAACATGGTCAGTAACAAAAAAAGTAAAGCAAGTTTAAACTGGATGACATTTCCTGGTTGTTTTAATAATTTGTCTGATTCTTTCAGAAAAGTGAGGACATTTCTCAGGCCTGAATTTTCAACAACATATCAATATTTCTTAGTTCATATAGAGTTGCAGAGGAAAAAAGGGAATTTAAAGATATAATCTATAATTTAAACAAATTAGCACACTAGACTCTAGATGGCTCTTTAGCAATTACCTGAATTCATGAGTGCTGTAGTAGAAACAAATAGCCTATGAAGTTAGGATAGAAGTAGGACTAGTTGGAGAAAACTAAAACAAAAAAAAAAAAGAAACAGAACACAGTAAAAGGTTTGTCAGAACATGATACAAAATCATTTTCTCAATAAAAAGCTCTTATAGTCTCAATTGCTTTTGATATTACACTAGAATTTTCAAGAGCAAGCACTTGAATACTTTGGGGAAAGCAATGCTACATATTCAAAGAAGAGATATGAGCACACCAATGTGACTTGGGGAGGACCACTCAAGATGTAATGTGTTAATATGACAAGCAACTTACAAGGAACAATTTGACTTTTAGGATGCTGTTTTGCCCAGAAACAGAAGAGAAATTTCATTGCAACAAATATTCCTGAGTTTTAACCTCTGTACATTATAGATGCCCTGTTAAGAGATCTTCACTCAAATCCTAACAGAGCACTTAATTTGATCTCAACCAAAGCAATTATCTTGAAATATGATGCAAAATAATGCACATAAGACTTTCATCTGGACATGGCTTGCATGTAACTTTTTTGTCCCTATGTATTATCATATGTTTCTGTCCTTATATTTCCATATGTTTCATAGTCTGAAATTTGGATTGTGAAGTCTGAAATTTGGAATTCAAATCCACCATGCTCTAATAGCCCAGAATGAACCCCAAATGTTTAGAGTGAAAAGAAATATTGTTGGCTGTGTGCAAAGTAATAATTCCTTATATATTACCTGATATTACTCATATTAAAAAATACAATCTTTTTAATGCTCATGTTGGAGTGTGATTTTCTGTGGCCTGGCTTTTCACATAATTACTGAAACTAGTTTTATTGGTCACTTTGTATACCTTCACTTCTCCATATCTCCATTGTCCTTCACAGGGGAAACTACCTATCCCTTTCAGACCAATGACAGAGCCCCTTCACCAGCACAAACTACTTTTGGCATGACTGATTCTTCTCCAGACTCATAGACAGATATACTTTTATCTCCCTGTATTAATGCTATATTTCTCTCATTTAACCTCTTAATGTGCAAGCTTTTGAACTCAGACTATACTTATTATGCTTACTTACAAATCTTAGTACAACAAAAGTCCCTTAAAATATTTTCTGGCTATAATATAATGAAGAATAATTTAATAAATGGACAGTTGATTTCAGGCAGGTATTTGCAATTTTAAAAAACTGATTAATGAATGAATGCTGATTGTTGGTCAAGCTGTATTTTGTTTTTGTGCAATGAGATGTTCTTTCTAGATGAATATGAGCAAAGAGATATTTTCAATATGAACGATAAAATAATGTTAAAGATAATATACAAAAGGAATTGAAAAGTTAAATTGAAAGCTTTATATGTAGTGTTTCAGTACACAATACTTCCATAATAAAATCTATTTCCACTGGTGTCAAGACACCCTTGGTTACCTTCTTTGAGGTGTTTAATTCAAAATAAAGGTCATGAAGTTTACAAAACAATGCCCTTAAAACCAATGCTCAGGGCATCTTTTTGTTAGCTGCTTAGAACTCCTTGGATTAAGTACTACTTAGATAGCAAGTCAAAGGTCACGCTGCAGTTAATGGAGGTCACAGATTTCTTTATTTGGCAACTACAATATCAGGGAAAGCAGATGACTGAAACCTCCTTTTACTCTTTAAATGTTGTGCTTCATCTTTTTAAGACAAAGGAGAAATGCTTCTCTTTTCCACACCACTTACCTCAATGATCACTTAAGCATAAAATTAGAGAAAAGAGAAGAAAATCAAGGTTGCTGTCAACTCCTAAGCACTATGCTAATGAAATCACTACCTTCTGCATATGCTTTTTGCATAAAATTTTCTCCAAGTCTTAAAATAGCTTTTCCAACACAGTTCTTCTGACATTATTCTTTCATTTAATCATTGCCTGATTAATTGTATCCTATTGACGATAGCAATCCATTGATGCTGTATTTTCTTTTTATCAAGTGAAAGGTCACATCAACTGAAACCTGCTATTAAGCAAATAGCAAAGACATTGAAAGCAGTAATAATAGTCTTTGCCTGCATACACAAGGTTGATGATAAAATGAAGGTGGAAATATACATTTAAAACTAACCCATGTAAAAACATTGCAATATCTGAAGAAAATATTATATGATAAAATGCCCTTTTTATGCATAAAAAGAAGCAGAGATTAATTTGAAACAATAATAAAAACTATATACAATATCATTGAGGAAAAATTTATAGTATTGCTATCAACCATATTTGTATTTTGGTAACTGTTGATAAACTACCTTAGGAATTCAGTTACATTTAAGAATAATTTATCTTATATTTGTCTTAAATTGTGTGCTTCTTGAGTATTTAGCTTGCAGCAGGAATATAATATTGCTAACTCTCATGAAAAGGGGGTACATTTCACACTTCCTTTCTTAATTATCTATCTGTCCTTAACAGTTGTACACCATTGTCGTAAATACATATGCTTGAAAACAGAGAACATAATAGACTTTCAGGGGAACAGCAAATTACACAGCTCAAGTGTCAATGTCAGCACAAGCTGACAATATCAGCTACTGAATAGGATTCACTATATATTAGATATTTTGTTTCCTTAGGAGTTCTGAAAAAAAAAAACAGATTAGATTTTTTCTTTTTTTTTCTTTTTTTTTTTTTTTTTTTTTTTTTTTTTTTTCAGATAACCTGAAACAATTACCTTTCTTGAAAAACATGGAAATTTGAAGAGCTGGGGAGAAAAGCAGCCTTGTTTCAGATGAAGAAGATTGCTTATTACCCTTTGTTTTGGTTCAAACAGGATGGAAACTTTTGGAAGATAAAAGGCTAATTCTCAACTTTATAATAAACTAAACATTCCAATTAGAAATGTCCAAATGAAAAGTTTGACTACTTTTACATTGCATTTTTCCAAAATACAAATATTTCAATGACTTAATATTGATTCAGAACGTATTTCAGCAGCCCCAAAGATGTGTTTACTTCTTTCTGTAACAGGCAAAAATGGCAGACAAATTATTTCATCCAGTTCTCCTCTAGATACTTGTTATATTGTCTAGCTTTTATTACTGTCAGAGGAAATCACAATCTTGAATGTAATTATACTCATAATAACTCTTTAAGATAGGGAAATAGTACTGGTACATACAAAGGGACAGCTCAAAGAGGGGTCATAGCCCAGGGATATTCATTACTGAGGGAAATTTCCATGCTTGAATTAGGAATTTATTACCTCTGTACGTTAAAAGGCAACAATTACATGCCAAGAAAAATATATTCAGCCTCCAGCACACTGAAGAGGCAACCAACAAAGGCAGACAATTATCAATGCTGAAAATTTGAACAAAATTATCTCTCACACAGCTAAATATCTGTCTGTGAATCTGTCACTATGGGTCTCACTGAAAATATGATCCCTCTAGCCAGTGGAAGTTCAGAGGTGGAAAGTCACTCAAGTTTCAAGGTGAAAAGAGAAAATCAGACATAGCAAACCTAGATTCCTATCTTTGTCTGTAATTGTCTCTCTGTTCTGTGTTATAGCCCATGTAAAATAGGCCAGGGAGATGGGATGGCCACTAGAAATTCTATCCCTTCCCATTGCTGTTATACAAATTTTTGTTCTGGGGTGCAATTTGATCTCAATGAAGATATGAGGCTTCCAAACCCGACCTGGTCAATTCACAATTGAACACCTGATCAGAATTTCCAGCCCCACACTTCCAGTTCATGCTTCTCTGCTGTTTCAGCATTAAAAAAAAATTAAAAATATTTGTTTAAAAATATTAATTATTTCTTTCTCAGTACTGTCACTGACTGCTGCTGCTCACAAGGTGTAGTGTCTGGACAGCAAATGAATGACTGGTAGGGCTGTAAACCAACCACACTCTTGATCCTGCTAGTTTTAACAATTCTTAGTTTGCTTCTTTTCTTTCATTTTGTTAGATCTTAAGGAGCAGAGGCAAGCAAACAGATAAAAAGGAGTGATAAGCTGGTTTTACCCTCTTTATTTACAAATTCATTCCTGTGACTTTTAAGTCTGATAGGGAAGCACAACTACTGCTTCAAATACATATTGCAAAGGGTGCTGCTTACCTTAATAATAACGGTTAACAAGTACATGAAACTCATTACACATAATTATTTTGCAGCCTATTTATCAAAAGAACAAGACTGATGGAACAGCTGTGATTATAAGGGATGAGTTCACATTTTCAATAGGTTCCAATTATTAATTTACCAGTGGACCCATTTGTACAACTTTCTGGCATGTTGACAAACAACTGAAATTAGAGAATCAAATTTGCTAAGGGATGATCACAGAGAATGGGGCACAGAGAAAAAGAATTTGGGATATGATGGCAGTGAAAAATAACATAATCCTATCAAAACTTGAGAATTAATGAGCATGAGCTTTCTAAGCTGAGTGCCATATAAACAAACTTATAATAAAGTGATTAAAAACCAAAACAAGCAGATTTTTAAATAGTAAGGTTATGTATGGGTGACCCATGTTGGCTTTGAGGATCTGTTAAAAAACTAACCACAGGATTTTCAGTTTTGAGAATGGCATATAATCCTCTAGGACTGCCAAAAAAAGCCAAGAAAGGCACTGAATATGTTAATAGCAACGACCAACAGGCCTGCTATTAGTCTGGCCATTATAACAGGTGGCTGTAGTTAGCAAGGCATATTAACACAGAGGTTTCCTGTACTTCACCATATGGTTGCCATTAATTTAATACACACAAAAAAGGGAAGATATTTGTCAGCAAGCAAATCTTCCTCTTTAAGTACCTCATTCAAACCCCAGGTACCCCTGAGATAATTTTGCTGAATAAAACATTATGGCCCACATGCTTTTCCATGTAATAATCCATAACAGATATTTTAACAAATCTATGGCAGCCTCCTCAGGTTGAAACAGTGATGCATGCCCTTAATGAGCAAGGGCTTCACAGTGCAGCAAATGGCAGTAATTGTTATAAAATATCAAATCAAATAGTACATTGCAGAGCCACAGCTGATCTTTGATGGTTCACAGGACACAAAAATAGAGTCCAGCACTATGAAATTCTCTCCTGTATTACTAACCTGCACATACTGATCTGTTTCCATGCTGTTCTATTGTGTCCAAACAAAACCATTCAAGGTAGAGGAGATGCTCTCTGATATTGTTGTAGTGAATACACCAGTACTCGCCTGCCTGGAAAAGAATGATTGAGGGAAAAGAAGATTAAACAGCTAAAAAATTGCAAACAGATTAAAGAAGATGAAGAGAAGTTAAGCATTAATCACTGTCCACGCAACACAGAGAGATGGGGACATCACATGAAGTGATGAGGTAGCAGGTTACAAATGAAGAAGAGGAGATTTTTTTCCTACTGTGCTTAAGTGTTTCATGTAAAATCATTACCAAAAGGTATTGTGGACTCCAAACACTTACATGAATATAAATAGCAGGAAAATGATTTCAGGAAAGAAGATACCTTTGAGGCTTCTTATGAACCTGCACTTCTCAAAGTGCATCCTACTGGCAGTGGGGAATCAGGAGAATTATCACTGGTTTTCCTCTCTTTTGCTGGCCACTCACTTTCCTCACTCTTGGTGGTAGGCTTTCTTTGGCTACACTGTACCATTCATAATGGTGTTTCCTACCTTCAAGACTGTGCAAGTAAATGCCCATATAAGTCAGTTCCTTGCAATATGCATCAGTCTCCTGTCTCACCCATTTAAAGGTTTTGTAATGGCTTCCTCATTAGAAGGTTGTGGGTTTGTTGACCATATTGTTAAGGAAATATGTAAACTAAATTCCTTTTGGATTACCTCCACCAAGACCAATTAAAAACAAGCTTCAGACATTGCATTAGGAAAAGACTCTTTAAGGATGCAGCACACAGAGTGAATACACTGGAATTTGCATTGGGCTTAGATTGTTCATGACCATAATTAGTGTGATAGAAATCACTTCCATCATCAATTTTCAAGTTTGAGAGACTTGCTGCAGTAATATGAAGCAACTTTGGCACACTTAGGTGTTTCCAATTAATAAAATAAATTACTATTACTTATTAAACAAATAACTCTTAACTTATTCATCAAAAAGTTTTATTATGCATACATGTGATGTGAATAAAAACCACTACCTTGTCAACAAGAGCTTGCATGAGAGCCTTTGAAGGATTTAACATTTGCAAAGGTCTCTGCCAAGCCTTAAGGTAACATTATCAGCTATAGGCGTTCACCTGGATGAAAACAAAGGCTGAACTGGTTTGCAGGCATTTCTTCCTAGCCCCAATTCCATTACTTGACTGTTTCAAAAGAGTTATTTGCAAAGAAGGGAGCCGCCATTTTTATTAACAGCCTCACTATTTCAATGGCAGCAATAGGTCTTGGAATCCATCTATCTCTTTTGAAACAAAATACACCAAGATTATAAAATCAGAGTTTTGATGCTGCAGAGATGAATAAAGAAGACATGAAAATGAATGAAATGACAGAAGGGAAATTCAAGTTGAGAAGAGAATGCCTCAGAAAAGTCAACAGAACATTGGCTAGATAGAAATTTGTTTTAGTGGGAAAACTAATCTCATTACCTCCAAAATTTTAAATATTTCTATATAATGATTATGCTGCATATTAGCAAAATAAATATTTTTGCACTTCAGTATTTTTACCATACTTAGAGCAAAAAGAGTTAGAACAGCTCTTTAAAGCAGGGTCAGAGTGCCTTTCCATTTTGCTGTATTTTGATTGTTCATGGTGTAGGAGAGTCTTCAGTCAATGACTGACTTTGATGACAACTAGCATGAGGTCTGTTTTGCTATTCTGTCAAAATTTAGCATTCCAGTCAATATGAAATGATAAATGGTCACTTAAAATTGATCATAATTCCTTAAACATTAATCGTGAAGCTGAACTCCACTAATGAGTTGCAGTAGATGCCAAGTATTTTTGGCTATGCTTTCACGTGCCATTATTTTGAGTATCCTGAGGACATTCATCAGAATGACATCTGTTTCTGCATTAATATATAGAATAATAGATGAGATACAGCAAAATAATTCTCTTGATGGGTTGTGATGACATTATATTCCTCAAAAAACCCCAGAGCTCATATGATTTATTATATTAAATTTATCCAGATGGAGATATTTTCATGTTTTACTGAAGCCCATTCATTTGTTTAAATAATATATGGAGCTGTAGCTTTAAGAGTTTCACAGAGGCATGGCAGAACTCTCTGCCTTGTCTTAACATACAACTAATTATGGATGTGAGCAAAATCCAGGGAGGTATGAGGAGGATTTTTGTAAAGACTCTAGGATTATTTGTTGGCATTGCCAGTAGTAGTATATTGTATGACTGGACAGTATTTTCCCCAGTACGCCCCGATAATATACGACTCAAATCACTTCCCTCCCTATAATGCATTTGTCTAAGGTGATTTTGTTGGAGTTTTTAACATATCTGCCATGGACTGTGCTGTCTTTTTTCTCCTGACGTTAATGAACAAGACATGAATGATGGCCTGAAGCCCTGTTTTTAATGTTTCTCCATTCTCATAACTCCCATGGTATTTAGGGGAAACGTCCTTATGAAACAAATACAGCTGTTTCCTTCATCCTCTCACTCTTTTTCTTGGTCCCTGGACTTTCCAGTAGAAGAAAAAAATGTTGTCTTTACATAACCTATTTAATCCATTAATTCCTTCAGCGTGTTCTTCTCCCTTCCTTACATACAAGGCTCATTTTCTTTAAGAGAATAAACTCAAAGAGAAAGCAAAGTTGTTGAGCTTTAAGGTCTTAAAGAACAGAAAGGTGTCTCCTTCCTCATAAAAGTGAGGTCAAATATCTCCACTGTTAATTTGAAAAAAAAATTGCACGGCAGTTTCAAGGTGATGTTAGATAGTGTGAAAATCACAGGATTCTTTAGATGCCAACATGAAATTTCATACAAATATATTTAACTAAATGAGGTTGAGAAAACTGCAGAAACTGCATGTTTGTGCCTTCCACTCTCAGCATAATGTCCCCAGAACCAATTGTGCTTAAAATCTGTACGGTCCTTTCCCACAAAGAAATTGAGATACTTCACTGCCATTCCACTCAGTTCTCCTAGAAAAACCATTACACCTTGAGTATCCTTCACCAGATATGTTACATGTGGGCTTGTTTTCCACTGAGTTCAGGAGAAGTCGCCTTTGTGGGTCTCTGCCTAGTCTCATTTTCAGAGTCTTGTGTATGTGAGAGCTTGCTGGCTTAATGAGTACTGGATATTCAAATACATTCAGATAGCTGTACATATATCTATACAGATGTTCCCTCTGTAATTCCTAAAGATGCTATGGAGGATGTACACCTATCTCATAATCATATTATTGCAAATCCTTCTTTATCGGTGACCAGACAGATTTTTACTTAAATTAACCCTTGATCAGCTCTGGAAAAAAAATTTATAAAATTCATCAAAGTAATTCCTAAAAATCTGTGTAAAATAAAACTTGTTGAAACAGGCACCTCAGGCCCAGGCTGCAAGATTTGAAACAATACTTCACCTCAGTAATCATCTTTCCTAATTTACAGCATGGTGAATCTAACAAAGAATGCTATATTAGACAAAGAGATTTATCTTAAATTTGCAAAACAATACCAGTACATTAAAAAATTCACAGGATTCAACAATATTAAAATTCTGAATTAATGAGGATGAGTTGCAAACACGTGAGAACTTATGTCCTACATCATGCATCCATATTAAGACAAGCTTAAATAATATGATGCCAAAGTTATTTAAAAGCCAAATATATTTGTCTTCAATTGAATAATAATCCTCTTCTAATGATATAATTAATGCATTACATTAAAAGGAAATATTCATACATAATCAGGGAGAGAAAACTGAAAAACCATTTAGATGCCATTGCAAATATGAAAGTACATTTACCTTCATTTCTATTAATGGACATAAGAATTCAGTTCTAATTTATTACTACGCAAATAAAGAAAATCAACCCATCAATATATTCAATTAAGGTATCATTCTTGTTCCATAATGAAAAAAATTAGACTGGTGCTCCTTTAGAAGGCATAAATGACTGAAATAGGTTTTCTCTCTTCCATCTTCTTAAAGCAAACTTAGTTGTCCCTGACATTTGGCATTTTTCTTCACACTATTCTCAAACAAATCAAGTAAAAAGTGCAAAATTTACAGGAAAACTAAAACCAAATAAAAAGATAATAAAAACACTATTCCATTCAGATAAAAAAATGTTCTACTCTACAAGGTAAACAGTGGCACCCCATCTAATTAAACCAAGGTACAACTTGTCTTTTTTGAAGTTTTGCCATCCACTTCTGTACAACTACGATTTCATGAGCTCTATAAACAGCAATGTATGCCCTTGTTTTGTAGACATCAAAAAATAAAAATATCTTTAAGTCTGAAAAAGCAATTTCTTTTGGCTGCCAATCTAAAATAGTTAAATTTAACAACTGACCAGAGGCATCTGTCAACCCATTTCAATCCACCATTTTATAACTAATCTTGTTCTATTTCTTTGATAAGCTTAAAAAGCCCCAAATGCCATCTGATAAAGTTAGATTTTAACATCCAGATATCGGGTAAAGCTGTAATCTAAGACATGACTCTTCTATTGTGGAAATGCATTGCAACACATTGGGTAAAATACTATTCAATTTCGAAGGAAAAGGGTGGTTAGGACAAAGCACTGGCCAATATATAAGAAGCTATGTTTTTTGGCATCCTCTGAGAGAGACATCTCACCACAGTTATTGCAAAAAAAAAAGGTGTTGGGGGGGAAATCATAAGAGGATGATAAACCATCCTTCTGCAGGCTGAGTTCTGGGATGACAAACCCTTGTGTTGAGCATCTCCCAAGACCTGAGAAGTGACACGTTCTACAAGCAAAGGAGGATTTTAGTTGTTTGGGTCTCAAGTTATAACTCTGACCTCTCTTGTACTTCTCTGATACAGCTCCTTCCTACAACTTATCAGGTTGACTATTTCACCTACTGTTACTAGCTCATGCCCAAGGACTTCTGTTTACTCACTTACTGAGCCTGGGATTACCTCTCTGGAACGAAGGCATTCTCTGCAAGTATCATCACTCCCTTCTTCCCATGCTCATGGGTCCCACTGCTCCTCTCCCTCCTGGGTATCAAACCAGCCTGTGCACATTTACACAGTCAGATGCTTCTTTGCTATTTACATTCATAGGGGAGGAGCGGAATGGTTTCATATCTGCTGTTGAGTTTGCCTATGCTTCTAGGCATTTGATTGTTTAACTGAAAAAATTTAATCCTCTTGATCCTGTCCTTTGTAACAGGCCCAAGAGGAGGAACATTTTTCTGATTACAGAGGGCATTCACTGGAGGTGAAATCCCTGGCCTTGTTGAAATCAATGGTAAAATTCCATCAACTGACTTGTTCATCCTCTTAATCCCCTTTTAATCCTCTGTAGGACCAGATCAAATGCAATCCTTTAAACTGTACCCAGAAAAAAAGTGAAAGTTAGTACAAATATTGGAGCATTTTGAAATGAATTTCCTCTCACTCCTTCTACCTGACAGATGAACAGCCACTGCCTAAGTGTTTTGTAGATGCAGCTTTTGACTCTTCTTTTTGTTACCATCTTCAAAGTACCTTGCAATATTCTAAATCCTAAGGCAAAAAGGTCTGGTTCATTGTCAAACTATCCTGAAAAGAGAAAAAACATGCATTTTATTAGAAAAATCAATTCCAACAAAGCAAAGAACACCTTACTTTACCACTTTAAACTCCACCTCCACATGAGGCCTACTGAAAATGATATTGTCTGGCTTTGAGGACAAAGAAATAATTTAAAAAATGGGACAAAAGTATCTTTCTTTACATACTTCCCTGATGTCACTTCTCTCCTCTTTGTCAATTAATCACCCTTCAGTTAAGCTTTGTCTAAGCTTTGGTTGGTCACTCAGAAAAAACTTCAGGGGAATTGACTCAGCCTGAAATATGAATTAAAAATTTGTTGTTACCTGACCATCTCTTTTTTCTAACCCAAGCCACACACCTGCACCTCTTAAGACTAGTACTAAAATTAAGAAGCAAGGGATGAGCAAGTTTTATAGAAATCTTGTAACTATTGAAACACAATATACATCTATTTTGAATTGTATAGATGCTATTTAGGCTGCACACAATTTGATGTAACTCTGTTTCATTTTAGTCTGGTTAAATATGCACCACAGCAGGATGATAATGCTATGAAAAATTAAATACACCCTTCTCATCTACCCTATAATATCTGACACACTCCTGTGGCAGCTACAGCTGACAGTTTTACATTTAAATCATAGCATAAGAACTGTGATTTTTAGCATTACCTCAGCATAAGTGGCACCACGATTTAATGCTATGGATTGATTCTAAAAATATTGTAGCTCTCTCAAATTAGGGCTTTCTGTTTAGTATTTTTTAAAAATATTTTTAGATGGTTCATATTTAAATAATAAGTATCATTAGTCTCTTCCCACAGCCTCAAAACCATAAGCTATTCTGCTTAGACAATGATGCTTTTTTAAAAGGGAAGAGTATGGCTAACAAGGGTGCTGTTTTCAATAGCTTTTCCCATCCCCCCAGAGCAGAAAGTCATTTAAAAATGTACTTGCTCCTTTACTTCATCTTTATTCTGTCTTTATAATAAATATTTAATTTGTTAGCTAGTGTTTTCTTGTGCCAATATTTGGGGTTGGAGGAATTTTTAGAAAATCACCTCTCATTATATCTGGACTGTGGTAGGCTCTGCAGTCTCAAACAACTGGAGATCAGAAGCAGAACTCACCAAGAGATAAGGTGAAAAGTCATGAGGAATCCTCCTGCACCTCACTGTTCAAACTTTAATCAAGTCTCAGAGAAATAAATAATAAGGCAAGAGTTGGATGAGATTTGACTTTGACAAGGGAGATTTGAATGACAAGGTGCTGCAACTTGAAAGACACAGGGGTAGGAAAATGTCAGATTCCACACTGATATCACTCCATCAAACAACCATCTGGCCTTTCCAGTTCAAGCCTTTCTAGTTAAAATAGATCTGAACTGAAATCTCACAAAGGTCAAAGCTAACCAAATTGGAGTTACTGTATTTCAGACAGAGATATGAAATGGTTGATTTCCTATTATATAATTGTGTTCACTCTGTTGACAAAGACAAGTGCACCAGTTTCAGAAGAGTTGAAGAGTCTGATTCACCTGACTTTCATTAGCACTCTTTCTGAATCACACTGGTATACAGCACTACCTATTTTCATTTTCAGCTTTTTTAAAATCTGAAATTACAACTTTTGGTATTTCAGAACAATGACTAAAATATGTAAAGAAATTTTTTTTGTAAAAGAATCAATTTCTAGGCATAAGACATCATTAATTTTTCAGCAGCAAGGAAAAAAAGAGTAAAGTTATAAACAGTAAGTGAATACCTTAATTTTTGTTTCTTCTGTTCAGGGTCAAAATCTGCTCACAGCAAAGTAGGAGTACTAGGTTTCTTCTTTCCCTTAGAATTCTTTAAAGGACAATTTTTTTTTCAAAAAAAATAAAAAAAAAAATAAAACACTGATGGAAGCTGTATCCCTTTTAAGGATTGGAAAGAGCCACCTCTGGCTTTCACCTCACCTCAGTGGGATGAATGTTTTGCCACTTTCATATTGACTTCAGGGGTTTTGTATTTCAGCAGTGTGCATGCAAGGCAAAGGAGAGCCAAGACCTTGCCTTACAAAATACTCTACTGAGCTGCACCTCATTCTTTTGATGTGCAAGTAACCAATAAAATCAGTGGAGTTATGTGTCTATAAAACTGATATAAGGATGAAGAAATCTGACCCTATACATTGTGATCCCAGTGTAACGGGAACAGACAGCTCAATTCTTATTTGTACCTCCTCTTCACTGAATGCTAACTGCACTTGCTTTTCAAAACTTTTCAGACTTCTAAAATGAGCCTGTGTTGTGCATAATCACAAGTAGCAATCACATCATGTTTAAAATAAAATAGTTCCAGTGCTTTGGGATTAGCAAAACCCAGACATACTGATTTAAAACGGAATTCATGCCTTTTTCCTTTTGCTCTTTCTCTCTCTCTTATCAGAAGTCAGTGGGGGGTTGGAAACTTATTTCTCAGGCCACAGGAGGAGAAAGAGTGAAGAAGAGGTGAACAGGACATGCTCACACAGTTTGAAATAATGTAGGTTTATGATGGAAGTACTGCTTTTGGGCTCTGGATGAACAGAAAGTTGTTGCTTTCTGTTCAAGTGCAAATTTTAAGCTTGACTGCCAAAACTTATACCTAAAAGTTGAGGCCTCCAAACACTTCAATGTCAAGTTCAGATGCTCACATTGCCTACATGCTGGACATAGACTAAGACATACTGCCCCATCTCCTCTGTGCCCTGGCATGTGCAGGAGGGAAATCTGGATGCTGAAGAGAGCTGCACTATGCACTCACGTGAAACCATATCCAGAGTTAGAATGACCAGGATCTTGGGCTATGCCCAAAAGTTCCCCCACCCCATACTGGAGTGTTTTCTTTGGTGATATTTTTGATTTTCCACTCCTGTTCCTATCAAGGAGCCAAGAAAATTAAACTACATTATAAGAGTGATGCTTCTGGAGGTGTTGTCCTCCTGGCCCATTGACTGACTATCTTGACAACTGTTTATCCTTTTCTATGGTTCTAAGTAACATGAAGAAGGTGACTGCAACAACAGTTTCATAGAAGTTTTACCATTTGTTAGGACACTACTCCAAATCTGTTGAGTTATAAATGCCTTTACATTTAGAAATAATCAAATTCTATAAACTTCAGTTTACATGTGTTTTCTCCACAATGTTTAGTGTGTGACTGAAAAATTTTTGAAATGTCAAAGGGTTTAATAAAGAAAAATAATATGCTATTGTATTTAAGATGAAATAATGTAAGGAAATAAAATAACCTTATTTCATAGAGAAACTATTATATATTATAATAACAGTATTTTGATGTGGAAACTATCCAAATGGATTACAGCATTGAATGTAGAATGTGGAGAAGACTTCAAGTCAGCAGCTTTTGTGAACTCTCTCTCCTCCCCTTTTCCTTTCTCTGGAAAAATTCTGAGTCTTGCGTGAATCATGCAAGGGGAAAGTTTCTGTCAAGCAGAAAGACTAACCCCTTCTGTCTGCAAGGATATGCAGCAAGTGTGACTTTTTTGTAAACATCTGGCACTGTAAGCACCCCAGCCTAGCTACACCGTTTCTCTTAGGAGACCAGTGAGTCACATCCCTACTTCCAGCCTCTAAGAAACCTGACAAGAGCTGCTTCATTTTCATTCAGAGCTGCTCCCCAGGCAGATTAATCACCTTCATGACCACTGACCACTAGCACTTGAGATATAGCCATCATTTAAGCATTTTTTCTCTCATCCTTGTGTTTCTACATTCATCCTTATAATACTGAAGTCATGCAACTTGTTCAGTGCACAACAATATTGTTACATATTTGTATAGTCAATTGACTTCACTCCAATTTATGTTTTTCCAAACAAAAGTGCTCATTGTTTCAAATATGACAGGTGGTTAAAAACAGACAAATAATTTAATTAAGTCAATTCATTTTTCGGGTGTTAAATCCCTGTAATTGGAAGGCAACCATTCCAAGCACAGTCCAGAGAATGTCATGTAAACTCTTACTGGTGATACAGAAGAGGATTAGAGGCATTAGTTTTCTCACTTGTGGATATCTTGGATACATTTTGACACTGGATTAACAGGGCAGTAGCCAAACACATTAGAAAGAAAAAAATTAGTGAAGTCTCACAGAAGTGATGTAAGCTGATATTTGGCAATTTATCTTATTTACAGGCAACAACAGTGATCAGATTAATTAAAAAGATTTTAACCTCTGAGATACCAGTGTACTTCCAGTGGAGTTACTCTGTGTTCAAAGTAGTACAGATGAGATGAGAGGCTTTTATGAAGCATGAAAGAACTAATCTATCTACCTATTGACATTCTTAACCAGCTTCCTGCTGAAGAAGTATCTTTTGTCTAATCACACACAGAGGCAGAGGGAGAGTATGGGATTCTCCAATTCTCATCTCTGACAGTCTTGTCCTTCTCACAGAAGGGGCACAAGAATTTGGTCTTCCAATCAGAAAAGCTTGCCTTACTATCTTGCACCACCAAGAGATCCCAGAAGACAAACATTTTGGAGGAAATTTCCATTTCACCACAGACAGACAGATGAGGGAATGACCTCCTCCTTTACCTCAAAGAAAAAGGCTCTTCATTCCACCACAAGGACATAAGACTTCGACTGAGACTTGAACAGGCATTTTATCAATTTTGAAAACTGGCTATATTTCATAGGAGGAAACCCCCAGGAAATCTGTAGGAAGGATTTTGAATCTTTTCTGCTCTTCAACCAAAAATCTAGATAGATTAATAGATACTCATAATGGCTTAAATGTATTTGTTATGAACAGCAATTATACTTTATATTTCTCTCCATGTTACTATCTGGTTATTAAAATTCTTAGAGGGATACCTCTGCCTAAATTAAGGTACAAATGATGACAAGGTCAATAGTATGGACTTTATATAGCATTAATTGTGATGGGGGTGGGGAGAGTGAAAGACAAAAAAAGTCAGAGAGAGAAAGAGACTGATGGAGAGACAGATTAATTAGAAAATATCACTGCTCTGTGGATACCAATGGCATCCTGTTGATCATCTTCCTCTTTCTTGGCAGGGAGGACCCCACAAAACATAGAGTTCAATTAATTTATATACATTTGGACCATATGGGAATGTCCAGGTACCTCCCCTGGGAGAGGGCAAGTTTGACACTTTCTCTCGCAACAGACCCTGGATCAGTTGCATCCCTTTTGCATCACTGTATTGGGCTGGCTTTTGGTAGTAGGGGAGCCACTAAGATAGCTCCTGTGGGAAGCTGCTAGAAGCCTCCATCATGTCTAGCAGAGCAAATCTCTGATGGCTTTGAAGATGGACATGCTGCTGGCCAAAACTGGGCCAAGGAGAGAGGTTGGTAACGCCTCTGTGATGACATGTTTAAAAAGGAAATCAAAACAAAGTCATGGGGTACTTGGAAGAGGTGAGAACACGTGAGGGGAAACAACATGGTGGCACCAAGGTCAGTGGAGAAGGAAGGGCAGGAGGTGCTCCAGGCACCAGAGCCAAGATTCCTCTGCAGGCCATGGTGAGACCATGGTGAGGCAGCTGTGCCCCTGGAGCCCTTGGGGATCCATGGAGGAGGTAGAGACCCACTCACAGCCCGTGAGAAATGTGCCTATGCTGGAGTGGGTGGATGCCTGGAGGAGGCTGTGATCCAGTGGAAGACCTGGTGGAGAGAGAGGGCCTCTGCTTCCAGGAGCAGCCTGACCTTGGAGCGCTGCACCCCATGGAAACACAGCCCAGGTTACAGCAGTTGTGGAAGGACTGTCTGCCTGTGGGGGGAATTCACTCTACAACAGGTGCGGTTTGACTGCTGCTCGTGAGAGCTGACCACACCAGAGAATTTCATGGGAGGGACCTCACAGCCTCACAGGGGAAGGACTCCACTCCCAGAGCACCAGAAGAAAATCTTGGCGATGAACTGCCTAAAACTCCCACGCCCTGTCTCCCTGCACTGAGGGAAGGAGACAGAGACTGGGGGGAAAGAGGTGTTTTAACAGTTTATTTTACTTCTCATTATCCTCCTCTGATTCTGTTAATAATAAATTTCACTTTGCAACTTAAGTTGAGCCTGTTTTGCCCTTGAAGTGTTCCTCCCAGTCCTTATCTCACGCATGAAACCTTTGCTACTTTCTTTTCCTCTCTCCTCTGTCCGGCTGTGGCAGTGGAGGGTGACCAAGCAACCCTTGTGGGTGCCTGGCATTGGGCCACTGTCAGATCAGGACAATCATGTGCAGTCTTCTGGTACCAGGCCTCAGGAATGAGTCTGGGGTGTCACAGACATGTTTTATGAAAAATTCTTGCATTAGGATTTTTTCTCCTGAGAAGTTGAGAGGCCTCAGAGAAAAAGAAAAACAATAATTATCTGCTGTTGTAGAATGAAACAGGTGCATCTTTGATTGGTCTCACATGGTTGTTTTTAATTAATGGCCAATCACAGTCCAGCTGTCTCAGACTCTCTGGTCAGTCACAAGATTTTATTATCATTCCATTCCTTTCCTTTCAAGGCTTCTGATGAAATCCTTTCTTCTATTCTTTTAGTGTAGTTTTAATATAATATATATATATATATATCATAAAATAATAAATCAGCCTTCTGAAACATGGAGTCAAGATTCTCGTCTCTTCCCTCATTCTGGGACTCCTGTGAACATCACCACACTGGGGAGCACTTTGGGGTCTATGATGTTTTATGACATTCCTCAGCCGCTCTAATTCAAATATCCTATGGATGCAGTCTTCCAGGGTTGTGGAGTTTTACAACTGAGCCAGTTTGCATAACAGAGGATGGATGTTCAGAGGTAATGCCACACACCCAAAACTCTCCTCCGCCCTTGGCTGGTGTGTGTGTGTGTGCAAACCTGGCCTTAGCATATGGGTCTGTGGATTATGGCTTCCCCCACTCCAGCCAGAACCGATTTTCAGGACAGCTGCTGGTTTGGCTTTCTTGTGGATGCATTCTTCCCCTTCAGCCTTGTTTACTTCCCCTAGACCTGAGATAATTGGAAAATAGTGTCACCTTTATCTTACCTCGCATTTCCTTAGGTAGCTTAACTCACAGTCCAAAGTTCCAGTCAGGAGGTCTATTCAGGGAGGAGGGCGCTTCAGTGGTCACGTCTTATTCATACAGTTTTGCCATAATGGGAAAAAAGTCCTTCATAATGATGTTTAAACCATTAACTGTAACATTTCAGGTTCTCACACTCTGTCCTAAATATCTGTATTATATCTGAAAGTTTTTAAATTTCAGGAACCTGTAGCATTTACGTTGCTTAAATGAGATTGGCTGTCACACAATTTTACAGGGCAGAAATATATCAATTAACACCACATTTTTATGCATCCTTTGGAGGTCACAGTCATTTTGTGCACGGTGTAAACTGAAAAAATTTGCATGTGAAATTGCACTTTGATCAAATAAGTTCTGATTTATTTGGGTTGAGTGCATGTAGTGTTATCAGTGCAATTTCTCTCTATATTCCAAAGATTATTAATCAAAACATTACAGCAATCCCAGTGTTATTTTTGAAATATGTCAGTAGCTTAGTAATTCTTATTTTCAACCATGGAAATATACTGTTTATTAGGTCTAAAAAAATAAATTTCTAGACCAATTTAAAAATCCATATAAACTCAAAACTGAATGTATTTTTTTAAATTCAGATTCATTCTCAATACAATTCTGCATACTATAAACCTTTCTGAAATACTTTTTCACTGATGAGTTACCACAGATACCAAGCTGTTAGGCAGCTTAAAAAATCAACATTAAATAGGAAAACATGTCTAAAATACAGCCCGGGTAATGCCAGAGCACACTGGTGGTCCTTCTGTCTGTAATATACTAGAGAAAATCAACAATAATAATGGAGCAAGGACTAAAAAGAACAGTAAAAGAAGAAAATCAGTTTCATCCCCATCTTCTGGGGTTGAAATGCTGCTGAGCAGTACTATCCCTCATTCGCACTTCATATGCGGTTGAATTGCTTCAATATTTCTCAACAAGCAAACACAAAGGCTGAAAAATATTAGTATTTGTATTCTCAACAGAAAAACTACCCATCCTAGATGTCTGCATTGTCATACTGCCATTCTCAGTCTGTGATGGGCTAACCTTGGCTTCAGGATGATTGGAGAGACAGCAAGCACTGCACAACAGTACCCCAACCCCATTCTTGTTCTAAATATAAAACATAGCATCATGAGGGCTGCTGTGGGAAAACTTAAATCCATCCCAGCCAGACCTAACGCACAGTCCCACCAAAAAAAACCAAAATTGGTTAGTGGATTAGGAATGTTTTCTTCTTTTTCTGTTAGAGAAAAAATTGGATGACTAGCACAAGTAATTACTACTTACTAATTAAAAATAACAGGAGAGAGTCATCAGAGAACAGCTGGAGAGACACAAGCACCTGTCTTATTTCTTATTACATAATGGACTACAACAGCTTTCTGGTCAGTCATTACCACTCTCTCCCCTTCAACCAATATCACCACAAAACATGCACAGGTGACTTGCTCTGTGACCTGGAGATCCAGGAAAATTGAAGAAGACAGACTTGTGATTTTTGCCCAATAAAGTATTCAGAACTGTAATTTGGCAGAGTTTGTCCTCTCTCTTGCAACTCACCTTTATGTGCACTTATTTCTGAGATCAGCAGATTGTATTGAGAAACAAGCAGTCATTTCCATAGGTTGCTACTCTGCAATTGGTGTCAAGAATTTTTGCAGAATGTGCAAGGATAGAAATGACCATCTGGGAAGGGAATGATTCCTGATGAAGGAGTGGTCAGCTCTTCTTTCAGAGCATCCCATTTCAGTTTGAACTGAATCTATAGAACTCTAAATTCTGATCTATTTTTGGTTGTTTGTGAGGTGTGTTTGCTTGCTTGTTTGTTTGTTTATTTTTTTTAATTGGTGTCTCCAGATCTTGAGAGGAACTGTTATCTTCACTGGTCACATATATATGTTCAAACATTTATATCTAAACACAGCTCTGGGACTAGATTTTTTGTAGTTTTCCTACCTTTTCCTTCATAAAGGCACATCAAATACTAACTGTAGCAAAGGTCATGCAATGTGAGCCAGTTTCATTCACAGTTACATTAAGGCATTATCTCCCATTTTCTGCCAATGTCTTCCTTAACATGTTAAATATCTGCAGAATTTCTCCCTCTCCTGGCAGATGCATTGTTTCAAGTCTTTGGGGACAGTATCAGTGCCTGCAAAGTCACCAGAACAGAAGACTTCCATGGAGATCCATGTGGATGCAGAGATCCACCTGCAGCCCATGAAAGAGCCCACACTGAAGCAGGAGGATGCCCAAGAGGAGGCTGTGACCCTGTGGGAGGTGTATGCCAGGCAGGGTCCTGACAGGAATCTGCAGACCTGTGGAGAGAGGAGCCCCTGTTGGCACAGGTAGGATTTGTGATCCTGTTGAGGTCCCATGCTGGAGCAGGCTGTTCTTGAAGGACTGCTCCCCTTGGAAGAGTGAATGTGTGACACACATTCCAGCAGTATGTGAGAATTGTTGCCTGTGGAATGTACTCATGTTGGAGAAGTCCATGAAGAACTGTCTCCTTTAGGAGGGACCCCACGCTGGAGCAGGGAAAGGATTCCTCTCCCCAAGCAGGGCCTGAAACAATAAGGGAAGAATGGACCATAACACCCATTTCCTGCCTCCATGCATCACTGAGGGGGAGGAGGTAGAGATGAGAAGGAGGGAGGGATGGAAAGAAGATGTTTGAAGGTCTGTTTTTACTTCTCATTATCCTGCTCTGAATTTGCTGGTAATAAATTCAATTATTATCTCCAAACTTAAGGTGGTTTGGCCTCAATGATATTTGCTGAGTGATCTCTCCCAGTCCTCACATCAACCCATGAACCCTCCTTTACATTTTCTCTCTACTGTTCAGTTGCAGAAAGGAGTGAGGGTAGCTCTGGTGGACGCATGGCATCCAGCCAGCATCAACCCTCTATGGCACAGAAAAGTAACCTCTGTGTTTTTGTGAACAAGACTTGTAGTTATGATGTACAGGTGATTTCAACTACCTTTGATTGTGGTTTGTTTTTACTAGGGCTCATTTCACTGTACAAATAAATGTTGTTGTCACAGAACTCAGACCCAGAATATCGGACCAAGTTAATAGGTCCTGTTCTCACACCAGGCTTTATCCAGTTTGTGCTAGTTTGTTCCTCGTATCTTGCTTCCATCTTTTTATCCTCACAAAAATCTTCTCTTACTTCTACTGTCTCAAAATCTTCCACACTTTATTTTGGGATTGTTTCTTTTTTATGATTTTTTCTCCAAATTAACTTGTGTACCATTGAAAAACATTAACATTTTCAAAATGGTGGAGTATTTTGACTGTCCTACTTTCTAAGACAGTCTCATGTAAATATCTTTCAATGAAAATTTCAACCAAAAATGGCTAACTTCTGATAAAATTATCAGCAGCAAAAAAATAGAATCTTTCAAGGGGGACCTAGAGACAGTTTCAGAAGATTAACTTTAACTTCTTATTATTTGCCTAGAAAGTTGACAGTTTAAATAAACTGCAGTTTCTTTCTTCATTTTTTCCTTTTTTTTCCTACACAAAAGAGATACTCACAGAAAGGCACAATATTTACAAGAAAATTACTAGTTTTCTGAAGTAATTGAAGATAAAATCTTGGGGGTTTTTCTCCATAGAATATTAAGCATATGGTTAAAAAAAATGCAACAGATAGGATAGTGTTTTGTATTCAGTCCTACAGGTTAGTAAGAGAAATTTCTGAGGAACATGATAGGCTTTAGTCATGTTAAATCCTCCAGGGCTTTTCTTTAAGAGCTATTTCTGTTGTTTCACCAATCTATTCGACTTTAGAAAGGTTTCCTCTTAGTAGGCAATTGCTCCTGTATTTTCCTGTTAGCCAGCTGTCCACACCTGAAGCTGAGATGAATGTAAATTTCAACAGCCTATAAGACATTGATGGAGTGGTTCCAAATTCAGTAAACTTTGGTCATCAGATGGCCCACTAAATTAAGTGAAACTCCTACTGTCTTGTATCAAGCTGAATACTTAATTAATCAAAGAAACCACTTGATAATCAAGCAAAAAACATTGTTAAAATTAACCTTTGGGATAACAAACAAACAAAATATTCCATTTTCACCAGAATCAGATTCAATTCCTTAAGTACTTTTAACAAATGTTGAAAGTTTATCCTCCTCGATACCTAGTATCTCTGCTATAAAAAAAGTAATGAACTCTTAAGTCTTTTTATCACATGGATCCATTAACCAAATTTTTCTATGTCTGCTCTTTGAACAAGTATTTCATCTTTTCAGATCATTCTGATGGCCCAAACACAGATCCAATGGTTAATGTAAGTCAGCCTCTCCATAGCTGTCTGCTGTGACATGTCCAACATTCCATCAGCCAAGGGGGTTGGGGACTTGGCATACAAAATTACTCAGGTACATAACAGTGGAAATTACACAGGTACATAACTTGGAAGTTTAGCCAAAGTGTTAATTAGCTGGTTTCAAAATTTAAATCACTCTTAACCTGGTTTTTATGAATTTTTGTTTCACTCTTAAAGGAAAAGCTGTAAGATAACAGTCCTTTTCTTTAAACTGTAATTAATAAACTTTTAAAACACTTTTATAAAGTTTATTATTAGACAATCTCCTTTTGAAATAAGTTATGTTTAGAAATCAGACATTTCTCTTCCAAACAGAACAGTGTTTTGAACTGTCTAGAAGAGAATAATAACAAAATATCACAGTGTTAAGATACACTGGAAAGTTGTGAAGATACAATATAGGAAATAGAAGACTAGATTCTATCGTGAGTGAAGAAACAGTACTCAGCATATAATTATCTGGTATTTAAAATAACTGTCATTTTATTATACAGGTTCTGTAATGTGCAGGCTCAGAACATTAGATATTTTTAGGGAAAAAATTCACCAACTTCATTTTTTTCTAGTTATTTGCCACTCAAATTAATGTAAAACAACTTCAAAAATCCTTAATTTTATGAATAATCCCTTTGAGTCTAGGCAGGTATGTGAAAGATAAGCCTTGAGACAGAATTTCAGAAGTAGGCCCTGATCACCCTTCCAGATGTTTAACTGAATAGTTTCTAAAAATAAAAATGCTACAGTATTCCTTAAAGCACTAGTTATTTCTGACACTACCGTCTACCATTTCTTCACCATCCATGTGTTAATGCCACCATATCAGACACATGCCAATGAATCTTAACTCCATAACACACAACATGGATTACAAAACAACAGGTTTCTTATTACCCAACATGGGCCCATGTGTACTTGCTGGCTAGATTAAATTATAAAAGAGGCACATAAAGAATAACCTTTAAGCTCCAACCCTTTTCCCCTCAAGGTCATTTAGTGACTTGGGGGAAGAATAAAATTTTCATATCCGTTAGAGATAAACAAACCTGACAATGAGAAGATACTGTGCTTCAAGGAGGCGTGCTGCACTTTACTCGAAACTCACAGCTTGTACCACTGATGACATGACCCAAGCAACACTAAATGTAGTGCAAAAGATGCATATTGGCAACAGTAAGAATGTGAACTCTCAGGGGTAAACATTTATAGTGAGTTTTAAGGTGCAGAAGTAACTTCAGCATAACTTTCACTTTTCACTTTATGTGAATAACTATCACATAAGGCACTACAAGGAAGAGCGTATGTCAGAAGTTGTTTGCTTTCCCCTCTGCGCATCTGGGAGGAGTATAACTTGTTTTCTAGCTTTTCAGAGAAGGTAAATTGTGCTCTTCTCACTGACCCTTCTTTCTCAGGCTTAATAGTCGAATCAAAACTGAATGAACAGATTCAGGCAAGAATTACCCTTTTCCTCAAAACAAGAGCCACACACCAGTTTGAAACACACTCTTGCTGCTTGGTAATCCCTGTTTCAGCCCAGTCATGCAGTCAGCTCTTGCAGCAGGATGAGGTGGGCCCTGCTCTTTGCCCATCTGGTCGCAGAGGAAAGACAACAGGCTGCTGCCAAGGGCCATTGTTTGCAGCAGGAGAAGCCATGGTGATGGCACCAATAGCTAAATGGCCACTCCCACTGAGGAGCACAATTTCAACCTGAGGGGGGAAGGGAGAAAACTCCTGGGGTCTGGCTTCTTCTCTGAGCCCAAGGCTGCACAAAATAATCTTATTCCTACAGAGAGATGTGAAGCTCCAGCAGTTCTCCCACAAAGCGGCAGCCTCTGCTTCCTGAAAACCCATCCACCTTCATATCAATAATGTGGTCATGCTCCCTACAGGGCAGGATTTAGGGACAACTAAGCTCAGCATAAATAATATGCACACTCTTTAACGACTAGTGGTATACCTATAATTCCACAGTGCCAACAGCTGTCCTAACTTAGTAGTTCTCTTTCATTTTTATCTTCCTTTCATTTCTATACTTCTTCCTTACCCAACTACAAATCAAGTACTTAACCTGGATGAATGGAAGTGTCTTGTAAATTATAGAATACCTGAAGGTAATTATGTTTTCTATTGCTTCTTACACAAGGTGATGGAAAGAGACAAGAAGGGCAGGAAAAATATCTTGTATCACTGTTACAGTAATTGATTCTCACATGTATAATTCTTTAGAGAAAACCATGCTTATTGTTTAAATTATCCATTCCATTTACAAGATAGGTGCTGAAACAAAATGTCTGGGTGGCATTTGGGTTTTAGAAATAGCAAGGCTGTAATTATGTAAAATATGGATATTAAATTTGTAATGTAATTTTAATAGCTATTTGCATTTTGCTATGTGTCCCAAAACCAGAAATCTCACCACAGTTTTAAGTCAGGTTTCTTTTTTTCAAAGTCTCCTTTCAGTCTCTTTGAATCATAACTTATTATTTTAACCATTTATCTAGATTATACCAAGAATCTATTAGTAATGCTTAGTGGCTGAAACAAACTGCTGGTAAAATGGAGGTCAAATGAGCTCTTCTGAACCTTCATTCTGCATGTGTGATGTCTCTTTATTGCAGCCATTTGTCATTTTTTACCTTTCAGACAGTATTAGAGGATAATTACATGGTATTTAAATTGCCAGAAATTAATGCATTTCTCCTTCTAAGAAAGGTTCTTTTCTGTTTTCAGTCTACTATACTCTGTAAAACACAAGCTTCTGTGTGACAAATTGGATACTGTGAAGTAGTATATGAAACAAAAGTGATTTACACCATAACAAAGGCTGAATTCATTTTCAGACATGTAGAAACATTTCATATATTAGATGTTAAATACTGTAGGATTTCTCATATGACTAATTTGAATGCCTTTGGAGTTTTACTTTCCATTCCAAATTTCAGTAATTAAAATATTCTTGGAATAGTCTTCTTAATATTAATTGAGCATTTCTCATGACATAACAAGCAAAATGTTTATTGCTACTGAGTTTCTATTTCATTCTTCAGTTCCAGCAGTCTCTAACATAAAGATCTCTGTGCAGCAGACAAAATGCATGGTAGTTTCTAAACCATGAAGTTCTGTGAGTGTACCGGAAAGAAGAAAAAAAATTAAAAATATGGTGATAAATTTTGATCTTACTTTTACTAGCTAAATTCTAAGTGAGTAACTATCTTTGAAATGACAGCTAATTCTAATTTTTAAACATTTCCTCTTACACAATACTCCAGTGTTGGCATACAACACAATGTTCTTTAGCTTGAAGGCAAATGATCTCATTTGCAATTCTAACAGCATTGGTAAGGAGTTTTGATCCCTGATCCTGAAGATAAAATTAGTTTCCACTTCTTTTGAAAAAAATATGTGCATTTTGTAAAACCAATTTCTAAGAGAACTCTAATGCAAAAACAACATATTTTGAATGTTTTTTGGTGTAATACCTAAGGAACAGAATCACAATGATGTTATATAGAAAATATTAATAGGACACTTTGATACTGCAAAACAATGACCAATTAGAGTAAGTAATTCAGTGGAAGGAAGGTTTGCGTGTATCATGGTTGCTCACTGCAGTAAGAGTTCAGTATTTTAGCATCCACATCATACGTGGAACTGGAAGAACTAGAAAATTGTTTCATTATTATGCAACAGAAAAATGAGTGAAATTGTTTCCACTCAAACAGAAAAGAACTAAATGAAATCTTATTAATATATTAGTAGATTGTAGGTAAATGTAGAGAAGTGTAATGAATATCCTAGTCTTGATTCTCTCCTTCAGATTTTATAGCCCTAAGCATGAATAATTCCAGCTTTAGTTACTAAATTATCTGATACATCCACTAAAATATTTTAACAATTATGATGAAAACAAAACCCACCAATGCACTATAAAAATATTTAGAGAAAAATCCAAAGACATCCCCTCTCTACTTTTAACAGTAACACTCTTAAGAAAAATCCATCACTGCACACACAGAAGATGTAAGTGCTTTAATTTCTACATAAAACCATATGAAGTTGTTTTTTTTCCCCATTCTTATATATCAATAACAGTTAGCAAAATAGGAGGTAGGGTAGAGGGTAAAGTTGTGAAAATGCCTAGCAATTTAGAAGACTTATCTACAAATTGAATCAATAAACTAGACTTTGATGTAAGCCCTTAGAGAACAACAAAATCAATAATGGGATACTGTGCAAATGTGAGGAAAATAACAACAAAAGGAGGACCATGACAGTATCAACAGCAGTAGGGGCTTGGTTCTGGGAGATCTAGGTTTGTGTCAATTATCACCAAAGCCCTGATATTTGAAGTTCTAAGGGAAAATGTATATTTCCCCCATTGCAAACTATACTCAGTGGACTGAATTTTATTGGCTTTAGTGAAAATCTTATACTGCAAAAAATTACGAAGGCTAGCAGGACTTTCAGTTTCTTAAAATACCGTTTTGGAGGAGAATTTCACATGTTTCTGCAAGGAAAAGCTCTACAGAATTACAATCACCCTGTCAGAAAAATTTGCACTGTCCGTTGCTATGCACAAAAAGGAAATATGAAGTAACAAAGGGATAGACTTGACTTTCCAACTGAAAATTGGCACCTATTAAAGAAATATTGCAAATAGTCAGAATCAACTGGGAAAACAGAAGGCTGACAAAGCCTCATAATTCTCTCTTTGTTTTCTCATAATACAATGAAATGCTTCACTAAACACGCATATTAATCTTTGTACATTTGCTAACGATTTTTTTAGAATGTTTAGTGGGATTAAGAATATCAGACTAAAGGAATGCTGATTTCTAGTAAGTCCTAAATAAATAAACACTTTTTTTAAATTATTGATATATCAAAGTTGAAAACATCATTATGCATCTATATATATGCAGTTACAATTGTATATACATAATAATATTTAGCAAGTTTTTAAATTGTTCTTTATTTGTATAGCATTTTCCTGCCTATTTTCAATTATAAATGAAACACTGAAGAGGAGTTAAAGGTAACCCCTAGAAAGAGTTCAGTAGATGTTTTTCTGATTCATTTCTACATTTTAGTTCTTGTGATGGCGAAAAAAACATTCAATTTTATGGGATCTGGCTTACTTTCTTATAAGCAGTTTGCTAACCTTCCAGCCAAAGTTCATTCTTCCCTATGTAGTTGAAAGTAGTAGCTATTACTTTGTTTTTCAAGTTAATAGAATGTCCTAAGGTCAATTCATGTTTTGTGATTTGTGGATATTTTTTTCTACTTCAGTTCATGATGGATTTTTTTATGCTATGCACTTCTATTTCTCAGCTTACTCCATGCTGTCTATCAGAATTTTTTGTTTCTGTAAAGATAACTGTTTCACTTTTCTGTTTTTCCTGTGAAGTCTGTTCATTGTCTTAAAATAAACTATTCCATTTTGCTATTTGTGAATGCCCCTCACTACAAGAATGCTGATGCAGTGGAGCCTGTCCAGAAAAGGGCAACAAAACTGGTGGAGGGTCTGCAGACTAAGTCTTATGAGGGGTGGCTGAGGGAGCTGGGGCTGTTTAGCCAGGAAAAAAAGGAGGCTTAGGGGAGATCTAATCACCCTCTACAGCTGCCAGAAAGAAGGTTATAGGGAGCTGAGGATCAGTCTCTTCTCCCTAGTAAAAAGCAAGAGGACAATAGAAATTACTTCAACTTACACCAGTGGAGGTTTAGACTGAGTATTAGGATAAATTTCTCTTTGGAAACAGTTGTTCAAGCAACAACACAGGTTGTCCAGGGAAATGGCTGAGTCACCATTCGTAAAGGTATTTAAAAGATATGTAATTATGGCACTTGAGGGTATGGTTTAGGCATGGACTTAGTATTGTAAAGTTTTTATTTGGACTTGATCATCTTAGAGGTCTTTTCCCACCAAAATAATTATATGATTATAAAACTAGAGGGAATTAAGGTATGCTTATGTGTATTTATATTTATTTTCATTGACTTACACTTTTTCCAGAACACAATGATGACATTTTTAGTGGCAAAATGCCAAAATTGATTGAGTAATTTTATATTCTCTTTTCTAAAATATTAAAAAATTATATTCTTTTTTTCTTGCTCTTAAAATAAGAAGTTAAAAAACGACACCACATCTCTATTTTTTTTAGGTTTAGAAGAAGTCCAGACAGAAGATATTTCTCAAATAAAATGCTGTAACTTTCTTTTGTGTCCAAACCTTGTTTCTTTTATCTCGGCAAAACTATAAACATAAAGAACATTTTGACTCAATAGGTTTTGGAAAGATAAGCCTTTTCAATTGCTAGCAATGCCCCCTTTTGACATAGATCAATTCTCCCTTCCATTTTTAAAGGTGAAGGAACTGCACCACTGGATCAATTCTCCCCAAAGCCAGACTTTTATGGCTTCACATGGCAGACCACTTCCATTTTCACTGAGCAAAAGAGAGTAAATGAAAACGACCCCTTTGCCAAAATGCCCCATCTCTAACACTTCCTTTTGGAGCAGCCCAAGCTCTGACTTAGTTCCAAGAAGACTGAGGAAGGTGAAGGAGCAGACTATGAAAAAAAATATCCAAGCAGAAATATTTGGGAATTATTTTGCAAAATTAAAACTAAATTAATAACCCAAACCTCTTGGTATTTTTTGGCTGCTTTGATCACAATATGTGCTCATTCCTGATCAGGTTAAGCTTGCCTCTCTTTCAAAAATGCACATGTACCTTGCTAAATGAGAATATAATGGCAGCAATTGATAATGTAGGCAAGAAAAAACAACTAACGATGAGAATATCAACTTCCAGAGTCCCTGAGGAACCTGAAGTCCATTGGACCCAATAAGTCAATCTCAGAGACCTGGGAGAGCTGCCTGGTGTAATTGTCAAGTCACTCTGCATAACATTCAAAAAGTCATAGCAGACAGATGAAAAAGTCATTAAAAGACATTCCCATAAAAAGTGCCCTGGTATCAACACAGGCTGGGGGTTTAACAGCTGGAGAGAAGCCCTGCCCAGAAGGATTTGGGGGTGCTGGTGGTTGAGAGGTTGGACATAACCCAGCCATGTGCACTCACAGCCCAGAAAACAATCGTGTCCTGGGCTCCATCCAAAGCAGCGTGGGCAGCAGAGGAGGGAGGGGATTCTTCCCCTCTGCTCTGCTCTAGTGAGACACCAACTGGAGTGGCTGCATCCAGCTCTCTAAGAGCATTTTGTTAGAATTAGACATTTACTAGGCATTTAGCCTAGAAAAGAGAAGTGCTCAGGGTGACCGAATTGCAGCCTTCCAGTACCTGAAGGGAACTTCCAAGAAAGATGAGGAGGGATTTTTTAGAGGAGCACGTAGTCACTGACAGGACAAGGGGGAGCGTTTTCAAACTGAGTGTAGGTTTAGATCAGATACTAAAAAATTCTTTACTGGGAGGGTGATGAGACACTGAACAGGTTGCCCAGAGTTGTGAACGCTGCACACCAGAAGTGTTCAAAGCGAGATTGGATGGAGCAATCTTGCCTAGTGAAAGTTGTCCCTGCTCATGGTGCAGGGGTTGGAATGATGATCTGCAAGGTCCTTCCCAACCCAAATCATTCTGTGCTTCTATGAGAATACAAAGGTCAGAACTTGAAAAGAGTCTACCAGCTTAAATAATTAATTCAAAGTTCTCCAGAGCTTTATTCTGGTTGCACTCAATATTCAGTTCGGATTAAATTACTCTATCATGGAAATGCTGCTACATCTTACAGGGACATAATTATTTACCAATGAAAAAATCAATGTAAATTGCACTGAAGGTGGACATGTCATTATGCTGTTCATTTCTGTTATACTATTATGAATACTTCATATATATATTCATAGTACCTATGTGGCAGCTTTTTTCACAATGATATTGAGAAAATTAAGCAGGGAAGTTTTATTTAAAAAAAAATCAGAGTAAACAACAAAATATATTTCTGTTATTTATGGAACATTTTGCCCCAAGAAATCATTCATAAGATCATCTGGTTTTTTTATCCTCTCCTTCAAAATGCAGATGGTAAACCTTGGCCATGACCAAATTGCAGTCAAACTGTAAGCTTCTCTTCATATTTTATCTTTATCTTTGTATTGGATATTCCTGTTTTATTCAGAGTAACTTAAATCAGGCATTTCTGCCAGAATCTTGCAGGTTAGTTAAAATTTAATCCTATAAATCACAAAAATATATCATCTTTGTGCCTTTGTTCGTCTACAGTGATAGGATGTCTTAAAATATTTTATAGATGATTAGTATATTTATGTGTTGACCTTGGACCTATTAGGGTCTGGTTTTAGTCTAAGGAAGGAGAATGATAAAGTACATTCTAAATGGCACTGTTTTGTTTTCTTTTTTGTTTTTATCACACAGACCAACCCATTCATTAACTTATTAGCTAATTAATGTTTTTTGTCTACTTTCCTAAAAAAATAGACGCTTTGACCAACACCTAAGTGTGAAATTCTAGGGAAAAAAGAAATCTTACCCCTAAAGTGAAAATATTTGCTTTTGTCTACAGATGGGTAATTGTACTCTCCTATGCTCCCACAACTACCTGGGCATAACCACTTTTACTTTTACTAACAAAAGATTAAAGTCTATTAAATTTATAGGACCTGTTATAAGCTCTTATCTCATTGTTGTGATGTAGCACCATTAGGTTAATCACTGTGTACCTAAGTTATTTAAAAAGATGTACTGTTTGCTTTTTTTTTAGCATGGCTTCTTTTGCTGTGGAGAATACAAAAGGGTCGTGGTTTGCTTGTTTTTGGATAAAATATTCAAATTTTCATTGAATTAAACTAAAGAACATGCACTACTCAATTTTAAAAAAAAATTAGAACAGAGACGCAAAATATAAGAGCAAATAAAAGTGAAATGATATGTTGGTAGACAACAAATACCTTTAACATTAGCAAATTGTCTAGATATTTTTGCTCTCTGTCTCTGCTGTATTAGCAATGTAGAACAATGCATGTTATCTTCAGGTGACAGAAAATTTATGCTGCCTTTGCAAATTAGTCAATCAATAAAAATTTTCAAATCTCACTGCTCTTCATCAGGCTGTTTTATGGAAATCAGAATTTTCTCTTGCTATTTTCAATTAACTTTGGCTTCCAATCAAGAGAGAAAAATTTTAATGTAATTTAAAACAGTATTTTAATTGAAAGTCATTTTGTCTATTTTGATATTTTATCAACATCTAGTTGACATTTTATGAAAAATGTCACTTTCACATGAGATAATTCTTATAAAAATAGCTAAGCATTTAAGTTCAAATTTCTGTTAAGAAACACAAGATGATTAGCAATTTTTCCAAATAAAAATTTAAAGCAATTTTACATTGCCTAAATGCTCCATTTAACATTGTTGGTTTTACTCCCCTGCTGCCTGTTTTTCAATTGTTCTGAATTCATTCCTAAAATGTACTTCTTTAACACATTCTTGTTTATAAGACATCTCCAACTAAGCTAAAAATTGAGGTGTGTTCAGACTTTCAGAAATAAAGCAGTACCTAGAGCTCAGTTAGTTCCTGCTTTATGAGAGTGCCTCTTTTTCCACTCGTGGAATATTCCATTGCCATGGCAAGCAAGAACAGAAATGTGTTATCAGAAACCACGGTGGATATTTTTAAAGATGCTATAAGAGCTCCTGATTTTAAGGGTCTTTTTAGATGTGTGAGTGTATATGTGTATTTATAAATCCATCCTTTTAAAAACCAACATGGCTTGTAATATCTGGGCAGGGAAACATAAGACAAAAACATTTTTATGGAAATACAAACAGGTGTTGGAAAATATTCAGTGGATATGTAAATGCAATATTACTTGTCTTCTCGAAAGAATGAAATGCAGCATCACCCTGCCTCTCAGAGAAGGTTAAACCATCAACATTTAATGAGAGAATAGCGAGGAAACCAAACAGTATCTTCCTTCAGTAAAGTTAACATTTTGTAAAAAAGAAATAATTGTAGTGGTAGTTAAGGTTTCATACTGTTAGAGACTGCAATGATTCTTAGTGTAATTTTATTTTAAAAGACATGACTTGCACCAGGCAAATAATTTACACTAGAAGGTTAAGTATTGTTTTCCAAGTATTTTAACAATAGTCAGGTTATAAAAAAATATTTTAAGGTAACAATGGATGAAGACAGTAGGCAGAGAATCACTTCCCTTTATTTAGCTGTGTATCTGACATTTTCTTATCCAAAACATATATTCTTTAAAAAGAAAAACCATCTTAGTAAGATATCATGAATTTTGCTTTTGCTATTTAGAGTTTGTGTTTTTCACTCTATTAGGTGACATACAAAAAACCAGTCCAGAAATAAACCATAGCATTATTACATGTTTTTGATGCCTTAAGTTTATAGCTTTTCTGTTTTTCAGATTCTTTACTGAATTGATGTATAGCTCTGAACTCTATATAGAATGCTAGTTAGCCTTCTTTACATTTTGGTCAGACTAAACAATCCTTCTGGGCCTGGGAACCAAGGTCATTCCATTTGCCTCAGACCCTGGAAAGTATAAACAAAAGTAACCACTTGGAAGAGCAGCACACCAGGGAAATGTGTCTTCATTACCTAAAGCTATAATTGGACAATTGGCCCCTGATATAGCAATAGACCAAAATTAATATCTGTCCGAGAAAACTTGTGGCTGTTCTCCACCTTGAGTCTAGCTTCTGCAAGGCTTTGCACTGTCCAAAGTGCATCTTTTGAAGACTTTTTAATAAATGCCTACTTTATTCTTTTAGCTTTGTCTAGTCTCCATTATAGGCACCCTCTCCAAGGCATCACTTTTAATAACTAACTAATAAAGTAACAAAATATCAGTTATCATTCACAGTACAACACAAACTAGTTGCTGCTCAAGAACTACTCACCTTAAAATGCACTAGAAGTATGGGAACAGTTTAAAAATCATAAATGGTATATTTCTTAGTAGTATTGAGCACAATTCATTCAAAGCACTACTTATTACAACTCCTGTTCCATATAAAATAGAACTGCATTCCTAGGAAGAAAATCCATATTAGTTATTTATTTGGGGGAGGGGGTCCCTGGTTTTGTTTGGCTTTGGGAGAGAGAGGTGAGAGAAAGTATGGAATCAGACTCAGTATATAAGGTGCAACAGTGAAATTTTTATAGGTAACAGAAGGAAAGTGGGAGGTAAACTTTTGCAGTAAATAATCACAGTTGCCTTCAACTTCTGGGAGCCTATACTCAAGCAAGGTCAAACAAAAAATTAATTCTGTGATCTCTTCACAGCTTCACTCTACAGTTAGAAAGTCATGACTGAAACAGCAAGAAGCTTGCAGTTAAAAACTGAGCTACAAACGCAAGGTTTTCACTCACGTGCTTCAGCCTCTGGCATCCTATGAGTCCTCACCACTGTGCTTAATGTGAGGTTATTGGCCTGTGTAAGGTGAAGTGCACCCATCTTTTAAAAATTTGTCTTTTTTTGTACAGTTACTGACTTACCAGGAACAGTCTTTCTCATCCCTTGGTTTCTGAAAGGTTGATTGAAAATACAGTCAATTATTTGCCACATCTGACAATCATAAAGAAACTACATAACCTTGATTATTACATTAAAGGAAGATATAGCAATTAAGAAATTACAAGACACAGTTTTACATCACTCATTCAAGCTTTGCACTGGGTTTGGTGAAAGAAAATGGATAGAAGCTAGGGCAATATTAATAATTAAAAAAATTAAACCAAACATTGTGTCTAAGTGATATTTAATTTGAATTTTGTAACCTCTTTTTGGACCTGATAAAAGACAGAAAGAGCCCAAAGCATGCTGGCTTTATCTCATTTCCTATCACCACCTTCAGGGGTATCATATGGTCTGACAAAGGAGATTAGATATTAAATTACTGAATCATAATATTGCTCTGCATACCCTTTTATTTTCTTACATTTTTATGCTTCCATTGCTACAACAATATTTCTTTTAGAACACAATTCAAATGCATTTTGCATTCTCCCATTTTCTGGAACATTTATCATCTAGAGTAATTTACAATCATTTCAGTACAGATTTCAGATTTTAAGGTCTCCATTTACTGACCACATTTTAAAAAATGGTACTGAATATGCAAAATAAAAAACTGTTTGCAAAATTAAGCAACAAAAAAGTTTCCTTGTGACTTGTCACTATCATCTCCTGCCTATTTTAATGCTTCAG
This sequence comes from Setophaga petechia, assembly GCA_024362935.1. Lineage (NCBI taxonomy): Eukaryota > Metazoa > Chordata > Aves > Passeriformes > Parulidae > Setophaga > Setophaga petechia. The sequence continues at coordinate 24,031,343 of JANCRA010000008.1, forward strand.
TGAAGTTTAGTTCCATTGTAATCGAGCAACATTCCAGTATTTTTAAATAGAAAAAAAGATGTATTATCTCTCCTTTGGCTAAACATTGAAGAGAAGTAGCTTGATTGGATGGAAGTGGAAGGTTGGTGTGCTGTGTGGGTGGATGTTTTCCATGTGTGAGAAATAAATACAGAGAAAAAAATTACTTTCATTTTATTTTAGATAATGGTTTAATTTGTGATCACTTTCCAGTGTTAAAGCTTCTGAAAACAGTTTTTCCAAAGCCTGTAAGACCCCCAATTTTAATCAACAGACAAGTGCTTAGAAATAGGGGTTTTTTTAAACAATGTTTTTCAAAATCTTTTCCCATAAGTGATTTAACTTTTTATATCACTGAGTAGCAAGCCACAAACAATAATGTTACTTACCAATTTTTAGAAACAATGTGTTGAAATATTTAGTATATTCTGCTGTAAATAATGCAATTCATAAAACAAATATTGTTGCCTTACTGCAAGGTCTAGCACTTGTTACTCCAACTTCTACTTAGTAAAACTTCTCAATCTGCTTAGTAAAACTTCTCAATGGTAGGGAAAAATCATTAGTCATTATTGTTCTAGTATTTTGCTTGCTATTTAATTTATTTAAATTGTTAGCAGTCTATATAACAAAATTAAATTTTCCAGTAGAAAATCTGCAATTGAGAGCACCAGCACAGCCTTTCAAATGATTCTTCTAACCCTGTATCCTCTCTCCAAGCATAATTAAGTGTTCACACCTAAGGAAGAAGTAAGAAAAAAGTAATGCTTCACTCACTACTTATTCTCAGCTTTTGGCAAGAGCTACCTTGAATGCAATTGTGGTTTCAGAACCTGCTAGATATTCTTTAGGAGTGAGTTAAGTGAACATAAGAGCCCCTCTCCATACCTTCCCATGTAGACTACATGCTCATGAGCAGTGAACAGGATGTAACCTTGACAGTTTGCTCTGCTATGACATTAAATCCCAATGTGTTTCTGGCTCCTTCAATGATGCTGAATTTCAGCCTACATGTTTTGTTAAATACTTACAACTTTTCCAGTTAAAATGTGAACCAGACTTAATGAAATACTCAGAAGTAAAGCAGAAGTTGTTTTATCTGTATGTCTTTTTTAAAAATCTAAACCATATTCAGTGTATCAAAAAATGAAAAAAGAATATTTTCATCACAAAAGTGTTTCATTTGAAATTTGAGCCAATTATCTTCAGGGTTGACTCAGTGTCTTCTTTAATTTTACTTGGTTCTAAAAGATGGCTTTAGTGAAATTCAAATTATCATCTGACTGGAAAGTAACCAATTACAATCTAAATCTTGAAGATATTCCTTTTCACATGCCTTATCTTTCAAGTCCTAAGATATGGAATACAATGCATTAGTTTTTAAATATGAATAAGAAGATTCTTTGCTTCAGTCTGTCGCACAGAAATTAAGAAGGAACAAAAAGCACATTTTTTATTCTCATAAATGTGGAGTAATAAATTAATATCCTGCAGGTTCTGATAAAATTCAATGGCCATTCTGCATGACAACAAACATCATTTTGGCTGAATGATTTGTAAAACATAGGAGGGGTCTCCTTTCCTTTGAGCTTGTACTGTCTTGCACAAGTGCTCATAATACACAGTTTCCCTGTGAAAATGGGAAACAGCAAACATCCCAAACTTTCTGCAAGTTGCTCTCCCCCTGGAAAAAATAAAGGATTCCTTGTTCAAGTTTCGGCCAAGGACAGGGTTTATTTTTCTCAGTAGCTGTGTGAGGACAGAACCTGGAGATGTGTGGATGTGGACAAGACGTGTTTTCACCATCCTACATCATGACCACCAAAGAATGTGCCTGCTTTCCCTGGTCAAGGGAAAACATGTGGTGGTTGTAGGGTCCAGCCACTCATCGTTCATTGTCTCATCTGGGTGAGCATTTGACATGTGAATTGCCCTCTCTTTTGTACATGGGTTTTATTAGTATTCTTTCTGTTACTATTCATTTACTTACGGCATTGTTGTTTCCAATATATTGTTCTTATCTCAACCTGTAATCTCTGTAATCTGGTTTTTATGTCTCCCAGGGAAGTGGGGAGAGAAGCAGGCAGCTGGCATCTGGTTTAGGAGAGTTTTGGTGGGGTGAGGCACTAAGCTGGGGAATGCTTTTTCCAAACTACAGCCCCGATGGTTAAGAGCAAGAGGGAAGCTTGCCAGTAAAGAGGTGTAAATGGTCCTTGAGTTGTGTAAATAACATTATCTTCTTTTTAATTCCCTCTGCTAAATTTTCCAGGGGCAAGAGATTTGGGATTAAGAAGGCACAGCTACCAGCTGTTACCCATATCATCTCACTTGTAGTGAGATTTCCTTCTGTACTAACGGGAGATTCATTAAGGTTCACAGAGACTCTGACAGGTCTGAGCAACATGGACCCATTCATTTCTCTTACCTTTCCCGAGTCAGGCTTGGCAGACACCAATAAAAGTTTGAACTGCCCACTCTGTAAGCCTTTGTTCCCTACCTCTTTATGGTTAAGGCAATTTGGTATTACCATAATTCTCTCTTTATTGGTAAGGTTTAATTTGGACTCTGTAGATAAATACTAAAAACATTACATCCTCTGCATTCTCCATAAAGCCTCTACTGAAGTAATTAAAAGACATAATTTTTCCATTTTGTTTCATTGTTTGTTTGCTTGGTTTTTTTGGTTTGTTGGAGTTTTTTGGTTTTTTAATAATTTGCCCCGTAAAAAACCATAATTTACTTTCAAAATAATCACTAAATAGGCAAAGGCAACTAATAAGAATGAACCACGTGCTGCAAAGAAATGAAATAATAATTACTTAAAAAGGAAGAACAATATGTCTAAATTAAAATGCTGGTCAACAGAACACAAAGCTGACATTTACAAAGGTTATGTTTGACTGTAATAAAATAAATGGCAGCTCTTTGTGTACACAGTTGTCAATTAGCATCGCATATGTGTCTCTTGGATACATTTATTTCTGCCAATGATTCCTTATTCAAGATGCAAATATCTATTATTAATGTTCAGTAAGTACTCCTGACTGAGGGAAATAACTAAGAAGAATAGTTGCCTCTTTTTATTAGCATTTTCTTTTCATGGGAATGTCACTAAAAAGAAAAAATAATATAACCTCTAACATCAACAGAATTTTTTGGAAACAGAAGAATTAAATACAGTAGAAATAGAAGAGTTGTAAGAAAATCCCTCTTACTGCAGATTCAAGTGAGACAAGAATCATTCTTTTTAGGGTTAAATTAAAGCAATTAAATATGTTATTTATGTAGTCTAAATTTCACATCTATAATAGGGCTGCTAATGCAGACATGATTTATATTGACTAATAGTTTTTAGTACCTAAAGGCAAAAATAATTTGCAAAAACATTCTTATTTATTGCAATGCAATTGTGGGGCTCTCTAAAAGTCCAAACTTCGTGAGTGGTCTATCTGTAATGAAAATTTTACTTCCTTTTTTTCCCTTTATGAGGATAAGAAGCTCTCCAGCTGAAACTCAGAAGGGATAGAGTGTATTCTTCTGGCGTCAGCATGGAATGACACTCCGCCTCAAGAGGAAATGCACAGGAAGCTGGCTGCAACACTCATTAAGCTGGAGCTTTGCTGGATGCTACACAAACCCCTGGGTTGCACACAAAGGGGCTCATTGACAGAATCACATCTCAGTGTCAATTTAAGTCAGATTCTTTTCATGATTTTGCAGCAAGCAGTAAAATCCCTTTCTGTCTCTCCCAAAGAATAATATGTATAGAAATGCACAGATGACTTTTTGCAAGACAGAGAGTTATTCAATAGCTTGATTCCATGACACTAAAAAGGCTAGCCAAGGGTATTCTGGTTCTAGTCCTTACTCAGAATAATTTGCAAATTGTGTATTTAAACAGTTATTGCACAAAATGAACAAAAAATCCTGGCACTATGGATTTAAAACTTGGTGTGACTTTCGCCAGCAGCTAAACCCCTGCCCAGCCTCTTGCTCACTGATTTTTCTCATTAGACTAAGCAAAAGCAGAACAAAGGCAAGAAATCTTCAAGTCAAAGTAACGGCAGCTGAAAAAGGAAATCAAAAGATGCTTGCAGAAGCAAATCACTCCCCACTGGCAGGCAGATTCCCAGCTTCCTGGGAAATCAAGTCCCCAGCATGTGTAATAGTTGCTTGGTAAGACCAGCGTCATAATCACAAATATCCTCTGCTTCCTCCTCCTTTGCTCAAGCTTTTACTGATAAACACGACATGATATGGAATGGAACATCCTTTTGGTCAATTTGCTAGAGGTCCAGGCTGTGTCCCCTCCCAACCTATTGCTCACCAGGACCCTAAGTCCAGTGGGGGAAAGCCTTGATTCTGCTCAAGTGTTGCGACAGTCAAAACACTGGTGTCTGATCAACACCCCAATTATATGTGCACCATGAGGAATATCTATTTCACAGACAGTTCCATTATGAAATGTAAAAGATGAGTGTTCTGAATACTTTGAAATGTAGGGTTTCTGTTCCTACCCATGGGAACATTTTTGTATCCTGCATATACACAGATATCAAACCTCAGTAAGTGGATATAGTTTCAGACCTATTCTACATTTCCATGTTTCCTGCCAGTAAGCCCAGATCAGCTCTTGTGGTGGATACTGACCTATAGAGAACTCTGTCAAATGAAAATCTCTCTTCAGGACTTAACATGATTTCTAGTGAAATAAATGGCAACTTCTTCCTTTTATGCCATTGTGATTACCTCTGCCTATTTTTCCCATATATTAACATTTAAGTCTTGTTGAAAAACTTGTGCAGGCAAAACAAAAAACCCATAAAATTTTTTTACAAACCAGTTTAAGTTTTAAGCTTTTATTGGAGAAAAAGCCTTGATATTCTACCCATCAGTAGATTCAATCCACAAGCCAAAAGAGGATTCAAAGGTGCTGCATTATTTTACTAACTCCTGTTTTGAAATTCTCTATTTTTCTAACAATTATTTATATGAAGCCCTTTTTCCAAGCAAATCAATGTTTCATTTTAATATGTTGAAAATGAGGCAGTTTATATGATAATGATTTATACCTCCAGTATCTCCTATATATAATGAATATTTCATTGGTACTTATTTACATCTAGAACACTAACAAAATGCTTAAGTTTATTTCCAGATGAACTTGCTGGTAATTTAAATGTAATAACATCTATAACAAACAAATATACTGGTTCCAAGGCACAATACATACAAAAGTGTTCAGTAATAATCTGATAAATATCAAAGGCTTTGATCATCTCAAGAAGAGAGCTCAGGATTTATCCATGGAACAAACCAGAAAAATCTTTTTTATTATTATTATTTTAGTAAATGATAATGTAATGTTGTGTGCATATAACATTTATCTGTGATGTCCTACTTATGACTACAGCACAGCATTCCGTTCTGAATTTTTATCTCCAATTTAAACAAAGATAAATGCAATCATTCAGCAGAATCCACATAGAAGCCCTAGATGAGTAAATTGTATGTTCCCAGAATGTATTATATAAACAGAAATATCTTCTACAGACATGTAAATCTTTTAAAGGCAATATTTTTAGCGAAGTGAATGCACAGTCAGACATAAAGAGAAGTTGCATATAATTAGTTATACCTCAGCAGGAACTGTCAGTATGCAGTCCTTCCTGTCAAGATTTAACACCTTCAACATTTAACTCAGAAACTAGTTTGGAAAGTAGTTCAAGAACTTAACTATTTAAGCATAGGTACCATCTGCCTAAGTAGCATCATCACCACTGTATTCCTCAGTAGCAAGGTGGTCTCCCTCGAATTGCTCCTTTTTCCCATTAGAATCTGCATTCTTGTAGTGCTATGTCGAACTTACAAGTAGCCAGGGAAGTGTGTGACTTACTATTGATGTACAGCTTGACCATAAGAACTACCACTGAAAAAAGATTCTTTGAGATTTCTTCCAGCACTTCCACCAGTGAGAGATGAGGAATCTCTAACTATGAAACCTAAATCTGTGTGGAATTCTTAACAGTTATGAAAATATGCCATGCTCCACACCAAGGCCTCATGCATACTCTCACTCTAAGGAGTGAATATATACAATTTCTCAGTTGATGTGCTACATAGAGATAGTCCCTAGCTAGTTACTTTGCATACCTTCTCCAGAAAGATGATTTACAATGACAGACTAATGATTACAATGGAGAAAATACTGAAAGTACAAAACTGGTCTGGAATCAGTTGATAGATTCCGGATTGGATACCATTCCTATGTCCATAACTTAAATATTTATATTATTCTTGTCATCAGTTTTAGCATGACTAGGCGACTCTGAGTGAGGGTTGCCAAGTGCTTCTGCAAGTAAATTAGCTCTGTATTCAGCAATATCAAAAGCAAATCTGAAAGTATCAAAACAGGACACATTCCACCGAGATAATCTTGTCTATCCAGGTATAAAGTCTAAGTCAAACCACAAACTCAGTGGTGCACATCTCTTCCTTGCACATCAAATAATTAGGAAAGAACTTGATCTTCTGTGTTGTCTTCACCATCATTGTTTACTTGGAAGAAGAAACTATTGGCCAGATGTACTTTCATTTAAGACAAGGTTTCAGTTTTGAACCTGAAAGGCATTTTGGAGACCAGGAGCTCTTCTGGACATTTTCCTGGATGAAGGAAGTGTCCTTAATTACTCTTGAATTTTCTCCCACCTGTTGTTTTTTTTTTTTTTTTTTGCACACAGTGTATTTGTCAAATGTGTGCTTTCTCTGAGATGCTTTGACCTCTCTAGTTCTCATCTTTATTCACTGGGCCCTCTGAACTATTTTTCAGCTCTTCCAGAGGACTGTAGTTTATCCTGAGGTAATTTTGAAAACCAAGAACAACAGTCTGTACTATCATGTCACTATTATGAAAACAGTGATTCAGTGACACTGCTTAAAGGAACCTATGGATGATAAATTTCCCCTTGACATTTCTGTGGGGTAGTAGAGGGGACGGTTGGGATGAAATAAAAAAACTCCTTCTTATCATTCAGGATTTACTTGTCAAGGTAAAATTAAAGTGTAAAAGAAAGATAAAGTACTTAGAAAATATGAGATGCAGTTATTGAATACAAAATAGAACTTCATTTTTATATTTCATAAGTTGATGATAGTGTAGCAGAATAATATGAATTCCTAGGGTAAGACAGATTAGTTAACTTATTCCAAAGTATCATACACAAATCATAAATCTGAACTGCATACTATTTATCTTTGTTTATATAACAAGTCTTCATCTAGATAACATATGGGGAAATCAGAAGGCCATGTCACTATTACTCAGGCAAATTCCCTAAGTAAAATAACAGACAATGCTGAAATATTCTGTATTATTTTCAATCCTAAATTCATGGAACAGGGGAAAATAATGATATCAAGAAAAAGTGTAAAGCCTTGCATACCTAGCCATAAGGGAATAATATTACTGAAAAAAAAAACCCAAAAACAAGTGTTTTTCTTCTAATATGTATTAGGTCATGGGTGCTTGGGAAGATTCAACACTTTATGCTGTAAACTCATGCCATTTCATTCCTTACTCTTATCCTTTCCAATCCCTCTATTAATTCTAGCTAGTTAACCTCATCTCCCAAGAAAATGAGCCTTAGGACCTTCATATGTCTATCTCTCAAATCTCTACTTTCAATCAAAATTGATGAAAAGAACTGAGGTATCAAAATCATTAAGTTGCTGAAACTTACATGGAAAAGGCACCTAGGTAGAAGACATTAATTCTTTCAGAGGAGGGAAATATTGCAGAATATCTCAGCTGGATAATTAAGTACCAGGGACTTGGAGAATTGTAGGAAATCAACCACCATCAATTCTACTTTCCAGAGAGATGTCTATTTCAATTCCAAAACAAAAGAGGCCTTGTAGAAAATAATATGTTTTTTCTCCATGCATAGAACAAATCTGAAGTAACAATAACCTATATCCCAATAACCCAATAACCTAACCATCATAGTAGTATAAAGCAATTCTTGTGGACACTTCATCAGAAATCTTAATATTCAGTCAGTCTTCTGGGCTATTTCTCTCTTATTAAAATCAATATAAAGCATTAGACTCTCACAGTCTGCAAAGATGTTATGTTATATTTTCAAAAGCTCCCTTAGCTCCTTTAAAGAGCATCTTAATTTCCTTTACTCTCATTGAGAACTGAATGTTTAATTCTCTTAGGCACTTCTGAAATTGCACTAGAAAAAAAAATACAAACTGAACACATTTAGTGTGCTTATTATAGTTCATCTCACAGTCAAAAGTGACATTAATTGTTTAAAAATTAAAAGCAGACTGGAATATCTGACATATTTTTCAGATTGGAGGAAACTTTTTTTCATATTTTTTCAAAAATATATTTTTTGAAAATGTTTTCTGACATATTTTTCAACATGGAGGATGAATTTACCTTATCTCCCTCAAAATAATGCAAAACCCCTACTTTTCTGCTACCACCTCACAGATGATGTGCTAGTCATTAAGAACTGCCAGATGAAAGCCACTTTAGAGAAGGAAGATGCTCTCTGGGTATGGACAAAAAATGAGAAAACAACCTGTATTTTTAATCAGAATACAATTTTTCTGATGCATGGGATTTCTTTCCCCTATATATACTTTCAATTTTAATACATGAAGAAATATAATTTTGCTACATCTCTTCAGTAGTAAGAACAACAATAAATTCCATATAAATAATGCCACAAAAACCCCAAATTATCAGAGTAATATTGAAGGTTTTTTCTTTTAATTCCTGAAATACATTAAAGAAATTGCACATAGAGAAGACGGTGTTCAATCCAAAGATCAAAATACAAATTTATGTCCTGACACCTAACTAGGCAGAGGCTGGCTAGCGAAAGAAAGAGAAGACCTAAATTTTCTCCCCATCAGTGGCATGACTCAAGCAGTTGGCACAGCCATGTCCTGACTTGGATGGTGCTGCAGCACACAGCAGTCACCTGAGATTGCAGTAATTCAGCAGCTGTGAAGCAGCATGAGCCAACAGGCATCCCACATGCTGAAAGCAGCACTGGAGAAATCTCTGTCAGCACAGAACAACTGTACTGAATTTAGCGACCAGAAAAATTATTATCTATTTCTAGACACCTGATTAGATTATTTTCATATTAAGCAACTGTGTGTAAATAGATGCATACACAGATGTAAATGAATTGTTATAAGCAAAACCTTCAGAGCGTGGTGAGGCTTCCAACCACAACTGTATATTCTACTACAGTGAAGCAATTTGAAAATATTTTTAAAGAAATTGCTCTTCCTTGCTGTCATTGCTTATTTTTGCAGGGAACACTATGAATATGTATTGAACTTGAAACACTGAATTGCAGTGTTTGACTAAAGTTGGGAGGATCTTATCCAAAATACATTCTTGCTAAAACAGCACATCACCGCCACATTTAGAAAATTGAAACTTTATTGTAAATGCTAAAGATATGAAATTTTAAGAAAATACTTCTTATTCTTTCATTTGTAGGAAAACAACTTATTCTGTGAGCAGCAGCAGTAAACAAGCACATGTCTGAATTTTTTCCATTGTGAATTTTCTGATAATGATTACATCTTTTTGCTCAGAGGGAAAATCAATTTACCTGAGCATCTATTGTAATGACATTAATGGAAAAAAAATACTGGCCATTTCCACCCCAGGTCAAATTGGTAATCAGGTTATAAAGTCATTAAGAAAGAGAGAAATAGGGAAGACGGCCATAGTCACAGAGTGCAGACTGAGAATGAGAAGCTGGAACACACACAAAAATCCCCACCCCAAACTGATTCCATGAAGCTAATTAGTGCTAACTGTTGGGAGTTTTTAGGGTTTTTTGGGGGGTTTTTTTTGGTTTTTTTTGGTTTTTGTTTTTTTTTTTTTTTTTTTACTTTGTTTGGGGGTTGTTTGTTTGTTTGTTAGGGGCTTTTTTGTTTTTTAGTCAGAATTCTTGTGAGGACTTTTTTGTCTGATTATGCTTAATGTCTGTCTCTAAATAGTTTTATAACTACTTAGCAAGTAGTTATATATATACCAAAACAGACTGAACCCAAAAAGAGACTAGAACCAAATGATGTCATTCAAATTCCAGAAGTTAAAAAGAACTGACCCTTCCTCTCTCAGTCTTCCACTGAGAGTCTTACATTCTCAACTGAAATCTGCAGGTATAAGCAGAAATGTGCAAGAGATCAGAGACTCCAGAAGGACAAAATCATTATAACTGCCACAAATGTGGAGAAAATATCAAATGGCATGTAAGTCTTCTTAGGAACCAGTGTTGCTTGGACAAGAGTCAGATCTGCAGAAGACAAGACTCCCATAGTGCTTATAGAATTCTCTGACATAATATTAAAACACAGCTCAATAAACATCAGTCTTGAAACTTGCAGTATCCCCCTACATGCCCATCACTTCCAATCTATCCACCAGGGGTGCTTACAGGCTTCTGCAACAGCTTCAGAAATCAAGTTTATAATGTCAGATTTTAAATTCCCAGGTAGTAAAATTTGAACGGCTCAGCTAAAGCAAAATAAGAGCTTTATAAACCACAAGGAAAAAAAATGAAGCAACCCAAAGTTAGAGCTAAAACAAGTCCTTTATCCTGGCAATCATTACTGAAACATAGCCTGCATTGGATTATTGTCTAGTTAGAATAAATTTTGCTGACATTTTACAAGACTTAAGAAGCTATACTTTTTCCCCCCTCTTTGCAGTTGCAGATGACTTAAAACCTAGGCACGTTTCATGACCTTTGGAATTTTATTTCATTTTTTTGAACTATATCCTATGTTAGCCTTTCAGATGGTCAAAAACTCCACTGATTCCCAGACACACACTAAGATTTCAGACACTCACTAAGATTTTTCTTAATTCAGTAATAACTAAGAAAACTCTTAGGGGTATGTATAGTATCATATATCACACATCACTTTGTTCTTATTTCAGCAGCTGTTCCAGACTTTCAAAGAAAATGGATTGACTGTTTTCCTGCAGCGCTGGTGGGGTGACTGACATCACATTTATTATCAGGTCCATTCCAAGTTGAGCCAATTTTGTAATAAGCTTACTGCTGACTTTGCTGGGTATTAAAGGGAACCTATGTTATTCAGAAATATTTGGTAAGTTCCAAACAAAGAAATACTGGAAGGCCCAGTCCAGTGTAGCTATTAATGATTAATTGTGTTATTATTATTGCATGCACTCCTAAAGCACTCTCCACAGTCCATCTGGTGTGCCCCTTGCATAATTTAGTATTACAACTGCTCTTTACAGAAAAGGAGGAAAGCGAGACTTCCCCTCTCCTTTTTGTTGCCTGGAAAGGGTTCCTTTGCAAAAATGACACATCTAAATGACACATACGTGTAGTGTTCAGGACACAACATCAGGAACACTCTAGCATCCAGTGACAAGATGACAATCATAAAGGCATAAGTTTGACAAACTGCCGTGAGGAATAACACTGAGCTTAGCGTCGTAGTTTTCCCGATAGTAGAAAATTCTTACAGAAACAGATATGCTGAAACAAACAAACAAAAACCACAAAAAACAAATCCAAACAAAAAAAAAAAAAAACAAACAAAATTTGTTGGTTTGGTTTCAAACAAAGTTTGAAAGGTATTAATACCATAAAATAAACACTCAAAATTCCACTGAAAAACAAAACCAAAAAACAAGCTTAAAAATATCTCTTCCTGTCCTACAGGGTCAAGTTAGCCCTTTCATTATAGCTCCCAGTCTGGATATGGAAAAAGAAGCAAGCCACAAGTAACAGGCTTCCATGCTACTAAGAGTTACTAGAGGAGGACTCATGACTAATTTGGAAATCACAGAATAAAGGAAGAACACAGAAAAATATAAATCTTCTCTTCTGTGCTACAGCAAAGAATTTTGACTTTCCCTCAGAAATATGATAATTATGAAGGATAGAAAATATAATTTCACTAATTTATGCAGCTTTAGAAACTGAAAAAGAAACATTTATGGAGAATTTTTAAATAAAACTGGAAAAAAGTAAGGTTCTTTGCCAATTTACCACTAGTGCAACATTTATATAATTCCACTTTAGTGCCTACTCCTTGTGATAACACTTGCATCAAGAGTTTTAGGGAAAAGGAGATTAAAGTCACTGGTTGATGGAAGAAAAAACTGTAGGCAAAGAATCAATGGATCACAGGAGGCAATAAGATGGATGGTACTTCAAGAAAGGGCAGGAATGGGAGTAAGTTGTCATGTGCAGGCAGACACTATGTCTTGTCATTTGTTGGCACTTGAAGTCTCTCAGTAAAATATTTCTTTCTTGAAATGAAGACTTTCTACATGGTTCTCTGACTCTTGCCTGGCCTGCACAATTCCAGTTAATACACAGATTTTTTAGTTATGGTACATCTACACAGGAATAGACAAGTATTATAGCAAACACAGTAAAAGAACTGGCATGAATACTATCCTACTTCTCACTTAGGAAACAAAGTCCTATCAATGAGATATATATATACATGTATTCACAACATAGGCATATTTGCCTTCCTTTGTTACACAGTATGTGAACTTTCTCACATTTCTCCCTCTTCGAAACTTGAGATAATGTAAATCTGTTTCAGACTCTGAAATGCAACTTCATGCAGCATAATCTTCTCCATCATTAGATGTTTTAGTTTCTGGTCAACAGATTACTTTTTCCAGGTGATTCTGTACTGCTGGACTGTTGAAGAGCCACAGACAAATCAAACCAATTAATTCCTATGCAGTACACATTAGCATTAATGAACCATATACTCTGGCAAAATATACATGAAAGGCACTATCAACCCAGAAGGGTAGAGAAATAATTTAGAAAAATGAATTTCCTTGAAGATTGCACTACCAAAAATTATATGAAATTAAAAGAGTTGAGGAAAAAAAAAAAAAAAACAGATTTAAAACAATAATTTCTTTTATCATCACACTGCACAGAAAGCAGGACTTGGATTAGTTAATCACCTGCTGATGTAAGTTGTCAGTATGATGTAACCAGGAAAAAAAGATATGTAAAATTATAAAATGAATAAATATGGAAAGGTAGTAATACCATAAAATAAAATATTGGTTAGACCTCACCTAAAATATTAGATGCAAGTCATGTAACACATTTTTTTTTCACACATATTCAGTTTGCTTTTTTCAAACTGAAGTAGTTATTAGGAAGAACCAAAAAAGGGTTAATCAAAGAAGAAAAGTGATATCTAAAAACTGATATTTAGGAATTGGCTGAGTTATTTGAGCCTGAAAAGAAGATTCAGAGGACATATGATTAGTGACTAGAGATATAACAAATAGGTAAGTACGAGAAAATTGAAAAAGCAGAGTTAACTTATTTCTAGAGACACTCTTACTACAGTGAAAAAATTTATATAGCCAGACTACAAATCGGGAGTTTGAAAAGAGTACATAACCATCAGGAAATGCAGTTTTTCAGAAGAGAGAGAGATATTGCAGGAGAAGTTAAGATAAAAATAGATCCTGATAAGTAAGTGAAGATGCTAAATAATTTTAATAGTTCAGCATTTAGGAGTTTTTATTAGCTTAGCATGAGCCCTGTTTTTCACATGTTCTTTTCCAATTTGATAGCTTGGTTTTCTGGGAAACTTCTCTTTGATGAATGATCTCTCCCAGCAAAAACCAGCTATGCCTATTTCAGTGAAAGAACACTTAAATTAACGTATCTTTATTATTAGCTCTGTGTTCTCTTCTAAGAGCAAAGTTACAAGACACGGGAAAAATGCAAAACAAGGGCATCTCACTGGGATCTCACAATGTCCAATGAACAAAGATTTCCCCTTTTCCATGTAGAGTAAGTTGTAATAACTGAGGTATGATTAATCACAATGAGATCTGTGTTCAAATCAACAAGTCCTGTACTGGTCACATTCTGAGTTCATAAAAACTTCCAGAGCTCTTAGACTTGTAAGAGTCTTCCTACTTTAAGCCTGCATTGCTGAGACATCACACATGTGGTCATTTAAAATCCATGGAATTGAATTAATGAAGTACATCTGGATCCATGAAAAAGGATCTATGATACTGCAAAGTTGGAGAAAGACCATGCTGCTTAAAATAACTGAGATGCGTTTTGCAAACACTCCATCAAATTCAGCTGTGACTGATGATTCATTTCATTAATAAAATCCCAAGGCCATCTAAACCTAACTTCTTGGGCATCCCATATTCATACCTAGCTGCACCTTCATTGTCCCAGCTGTTATTAACTCTGCAGAAAGAGATTTATTGTCCTAGTCATTCTGAAAAACAAGCCCACTGCCATTTCAGAGTTCCAAGCTCTAAGTCAGAGGAGTTTTTTCCAGGTTCAGACAAGTTTGCTTTTAACTGCTCAGATTTACTGTGGGTTGGTGTAATAGCATCATATTGCATTGTCTCCTGACTAAATTAACGTCCCTCCCGTTTCTGTTCACTGGTTCTGCCAAGATCTTTAAAAATCCGTTCTGACATTGTAATGTTACTAAATGAGAGTTCTGGTTAGCAGGCTTTTTGGGGCTGAATTAAAATTAATACTGGCTAAAACTCTATATCAAAAGCACAGAAGTGTTTGCCAGTAATGCTGCTCTGAAGCTACAATGTTTTGCAGCATTATCATCAAGATCTATAACCTTTTTTTTTCTGTCAACTGGCCTTAATCCAAGTAGACTCTATGATTATCCAGTGTGTTTATGCTGGGTGAAAAATCAGATGATGATTTGAAGCTCACTCTCCTTTCTCTATGGACCTTTGCTGGACTGTGCTAGAGGCAGATTGAGAAAACAAAGAGGAACTTGGAAAAGAAAATTAGGAAAAGACAGCTACATAGAAGATGATGGCTGGAGAAATTAATAAGAGATCAACAATAGTCAAGATAGATAAGGATTATCTCAGAAAAAAAGAGTAAATGAAAAAGAAAGGATCTTCAGAAAGAAAAAGGGAAAATACAGGCATTTTCTATGCTTATCTCTCTAGTAGCTAATGTTCTGCATACTAGGAACTGGGTTTTTTTACTTTTCTCATGTAAGTACAGATAGAGAAATAAACAACTAAATTTACTCTTTAAACAGAAACAATTTTGGCAAATAACGATCTGAATGAAATACAACTAGAATCAGAGAAAATCATTAAGGTTTGAAATGACCTTTAAGATCCTCAAGTCCTATACAACTATGTCTGTATAGTTGGCATAGATTAAAAATAAAAAGGTCAGAAAGGAAAACTGCATAATCCATAAAGGAAAATGAAATCTATTTATTCAGAGAAACCAAAATAAGGAAATATTTCAGCTAAGTTAAAGCAAAGTATTAGTAAAACCGGTTGTTCAGCTAAATCTAAACTTTCAGAGAAATGGAATGCTGACAGTGAATTTTCATGAACTGAAGTACAGTGAAGACATATTGCATCATGTATTTAACCATCTCTTGGGAGCAAACTATTCAAAACCATGTGCTCTTCAAAATACCTCTTGGACTTCTTCAGTATTGATGTACAGCCTAGTATTCTAGACAACATTCAAAACAGCAGAATAAATAGGAGACTTCACTGATAAATTAATCAAAATCAAAGTAAATAAAGCAAATGCAAAAGGGAGGAAGTATTTCTGCAAAAGATTTAGAAATATCTGCCTGTAAATAAGTGTGATTCCCAGAGGCATAAGTGTGTATTTACAGAAAGTGGATTCAAATAGACAGGATGTGGCTTAAAGTCAGCCCATCAATTCTAACTGAAAGAACCCAGGAACATATTTTTGATGGGTCTTTAATTCCTGTAAGAGCTGTCTTATCATAAACCTATTTAATGTGTAAATAAAAGTGAATTAAGAGAAGCAAAGACCAGAAAAGAAGTTAACCACTCACAGCACCTAGAGGCAGAGATATCACCTGGAATGAAAAAACAATTGGTAAGCTACAATTTTACTTCTGTTCAAAAATTTGCTTAGACAAGCCAAAGTGTATCGCTGACCTCTGAAACAAACAAAAGGTGTTAATTAGATACAGGATCAAAACACTTTTTTGAAAATTTTGATTTATGAAACCTAGCAAGTTGCCTGCAGAAAAGAAGAAGTTTAGGGCAGAAAAAAACTCTTTTTAAATTAGTGAATACTGAACATAATTATGTAAGAATGCATAAACTTGAAATAATAAAAAAAAGAGAAAAGAAATTCTAATAAGAGATATTTCTCAAACTATAGGGCTGTGCCTTGTCAGATATGTCACAGATCATCTACCTTCTTAACTTTATGTAATCTGCCGTGAGTAATGGCATAATGTCTGCAATCATATTTTATGGCATTAAGTAATTGCTTACAAAGGTGACCAGTAGCATGATGTTATGTTCTAATTCATTTCATTACACCAGAATTTACAAAAATATGTTCAATTCACCAGCAAGGTCTTTATGTGACATAGCTCAAGAGAACTTCAGATTCCAAATATCAATAATTAATTAAGAAAGGGAACTGAATAGAACAAGGTAGAACTTGTCAAATTGTTCTCAGAGCCCTGATTTCTCAGATTCTCTTAATCAAATACTACATATACCTCCATATGTTATTGTCATCATTCTTATTTCCACTGACTAATAACCCTGTTACATGCCCTGAAAACACATTAGCAAATGTTTTGCCTTGACACTGGTTCAAATATATGCTACGTTTTCACAGTTGGAATTAATTTATTCCTGACACTTATTATAAAGAGATTCATTCCAGCAATACATATATAAATCCTGTACCTGTTAAATCCTAAATCTATGATACTCTGATTACCTGAATCTACTTTTGCTGTAGGCCAACTTGAGAATGAATCAATAATTCTCACTTAGAAAAAATCACTAAGCATAGGGGGACAAAGGAAAAACCTAACAGCTATGTAACATGTTGCTCAGACCTTAAGAACATTATGTAAATCCATTCAGTCTTGATTTTTTGTGGGAATTTCTTCCTGAGAATGGAGAGTGGGCAACTATACTTGGGATCAGAGAAAAAGCAGTTTTAAAATCCCAAAGCAGCTGACCATTTCTAACCAGGTCTTACACAGTTAGTACATGGCAGCTTCATTGAATGAAAAACACTTACTGAGGGCTAAGTAGACACACATTATAAGAATGTGCTACTATCTCTCTCACACAAAATTACGAAAATTGCTCATTTGATTCCTAATTTCCTCAGAGAAGTGCAATTCAGGAAACACATGAAAAAAAAATGCAGCCTCTTGGCTCTATCATTGAGGTGTTGAACACCAAAGTATTTTTTTTGTCATGCCATTTCATGAGTAGAGTATCTCTTCAAACAATCTATCAGCATCTTCTCTCAGGAAATAATACAGGGGTCACAGTGACTAACCACAGACATGCAGTGTTTCTTTTCAGAATCCAAGGGTACCCAAACCACAACAGGTCTAAGCAAGGAACTATGGGAGATCCATATTCTTCTAGTGAGGTAGATGAAATCTGAGAGGCTATTGAAAGAGTTAAAATGGCAATAGATATTTAGTATAAGAATTTGAATTATTTTTTTCAGAATCTGTCATCCTAGAAGCTCAAGGGAAAAACATTAAATAATAGCTGCCTCTGAAATTATCTTCCTCCCTGATCAGGATCATATATGGCACCAATATTTCATTACAAAATTGATCCAGTGTTACATAAATGGTAAATTTATCAGAAACAGGTGAAGACACTTCAGAGGAGCTACCCTAATATCAAATACACATATTCTACAAAGATTTTTTTGCTGTTAGGATTCCCAACATTCCTTACAAAATGGTCATAAACTGAAAAATAAACACAAACTGGCAAATCACTAAACGATCCTTAAACTAATATTTCAATTTTTCTTGTATTTGAAAAGAGGAAGCAACAAGACCTTGAACACAGCTACTAAAGTGGATCAGTTCATGTAAAGTTTCACTCTTGTTAATTCTGTACCTAACCCACTTCTGACCTTTATAATGCCTCTGATACAATTTAGCATATTCAAATTAGGTGACTGAATGGAAAGAACCTTGTTGACAATTGAGAAAACAAGGATTAAATTAGTACTATTACATCTGAAATAACATGTTCAGCTCACTACTGAGAACCATATATCAGGTAAATCTGTAACACCTTCTTCTGAGATTTGATTATTCTCTTGGTTCAAAAAAATTACCTCCCTTCTCTCTCTTTTGATCACTAAAAATTAGCAGCCTCTGACTCCTAATGAATTTTGACTTTTATGTGTTGTTTTTCAAGACAGAGAAGCACAGCAGGGAGCCACATAAAACACTTTACATTTCAGAAAAAATGCTCTAAGAATCACTTAAGAGTTCACAAGAATTAGCTGAAGTAAGAGAGCTTAATTCAATCAAGAGAAGTGGGCTCCTAAATTAAGTGTGAGATTCGATTTCTTCTCTTTCCCTTCATCTTTGAAATTAATAGGAGTCTGTTCATGTACATCAACAGGTTTGAAATAACTGCCTGGAATCCAAATCTGGGGAGGACCAACCAAATACGACACAGTCATCTTGAATTACACTATTAACATGAAGGAGACATTTTTTTAAAACATTCAGGGCATATCTGGCCTCCTTATTTTCTAACAGACAGATTTTTACCAAAAAGTACTGTTTCTCTGAAGAAACACCTCAGAGGAAAATGAGACTTCAGATCACATATTCAGAGGAAAATTTAAAAGATTTTGTTTCAGACATTACAAAATGCTTCATCTTCATGTTAGCTGCTAGTTGTTTTATCACATTAGTTCTTTTATTTTTTATATTAAGATAATTCATTTAGTGTTTGAAACAAAATTAACAGTAACATAAATTATTTTTACTCCAGTCTCAATATAATGCATTATTACATAATTTTATAATTGTTTATTTCAATTTCTCAAAAACATCTGGTACAAATTTTTAATTCTTTACATATCCACCTTTCTAAATACCATGAGAATGAAGAGACAGGGGAAATATATATACATTATATATTCATATATATGTATCCAAACTGTTGCATTAGTTGACTGACATTGTCAAAATTTCCAGCAGGAATGGATCCCTGACTGGAGACAGCTGATCTAATGAAGCCTAAGTAAAGGGATAAAAGTAGATTGAGGACAATAGGTTAGGAAGATTACAGGAAGGAGAAAGTGGCCCTATCCAAATGTTGACAACAGTGAAACCAGAGAAAATTCCAAACCTCCAGGGAAAAATTCTCTCCCATAGGAATCTTGACTAATAAATCTGATTATTTTTGTGGGAGTGCACAAAAGCTTGTACTTAGAAATGGAGAGAAGTATTTAAAGATACAATAATCAACAACTGTTTTGTAACCCCTATTAAAAATTTTAAAATCCCTTTTGATTTTAAACTTTAAGCTTAAAACTGTCCCTAATAAGTCAGAAAGATTCTTGTCAATAATGTCACATAAGGAAGACAGATGTTTTAAATTTCTATTTTTGAATATGATCAAACGCTCCGCTACAATCACTGAAGGTTAATACTGAAGATAAAATATTCAAGCCCCAAATAAAACCTGGACATATACTCACAACCCCTGTTTTTTCAGTTATTTTTCTTAAATAAAAGCCCTGAAAATTCCAAAGAATTCAATCCTGTTAAAAGTGCAATTTCATCATAGTTTAGCACATATGAAATTGTGAAATTGAGGTTCTAACAAACACTGGCAATATGCCAGAGTTCTGTGCCAGGCTGCATGGCCTTTCTGACAGGTATAACAATCTAATAAATTATGCTGGAACAATGCTACATTTGGCTCCCAGGAGTGTGAGGGTGGTCACAGGGGTTTTCAGAGGAATGAAGAGACGAGAATCTTGATTCCATGATCAGAAGGCTTGATTTATTATCTTATGATATATATATTACATTATAACTCTACTAAAAAGAGATAGAAAGGAAAGGCTTCTTCAGAAGCTGGCTAGGCTAAGAATAGAATAGAAAGAATGATAACAAAGGCAGCTTTCTCCAACAGAGTCAGAGAAAGCTCTGTCTTGATTGGCCATTAATTATAAAAATTCAAGAGGGGCCAATCGCAGGTGGACCTGTTACATTCCACAGCAGCAGATAATAATTGTTTACATTTGTTGCTGAAACTTCTCAGCTCCAGCAGGAAAAATCCTAGGAAAGGATTTTTCAGAAAAGGTGTCTGTGACACAGGAGAGATGGACAAAATTTTTTAATAAATAGAAAATTAATCAAGAAGTTCAGAATTGGGAGGACTAAGCCTATTTGTGAATTCAGGTTTAGAATATGGAGACTAAGGTTTTGAAGATAGAAATATTTCATTCTGACAGAATGAAAACCAATATATATATAATTATTAGGTTTTTTTCAAACAGCACTACAGAAAAAGTGTGTTCTTGAAGTGCTAACATTAAGGAGGCAAGCTTACCTAAGTATAATTTCATATAGCAAAAGATCTTTGCCTAAGGGAAAATGACCTCACCTTTCCTATCTCAATTTTAAGTAATTCGCTTTAGGAATCTCCTGAGCCCTAATATTTTCCTGACTGGTATCTGACTACCAAACTAAAAAATGGATTACTCAAGGAACTCTTAGGATTTTGTGGGGTGTTTTGCAACTGGGTCACTGGTCCACAATTAATAACATGTAAAAAAAAAAAAAAAAAAAAAAAAAAAGAAAGGAAAGAAAGAAGACTAAAAATACAAATCATGGGGAAAAAAATGAAGATAAAATAATCAAGCCCTAAATAAAAAAATACCTGGATTACTGGTTGATAAAACTATATTTTCAAGAGAAGCAGGGAAGTGCACCAAGAGCACCACTTTTTCCCTACTTTTAGTCTCCCAAATATCTTTTTCAAGTATGCTATCTTACACAGCGATGAAAGCCATACCTGGTAAAAAAATAGCAGCTATTACTTTCAAGCTATTTTCAAACTCACTCAAGCTGAATTGTTTTGCTCTAAAGTATACTTGCAACATGCATTATCTTACTTGAACCAAATCCTGCTTTCTTCAGCCTGAACTTTTTGTTTTTCACCTCTAGAGTCCATTAATTTTAAGGTCAGAAAGGAACATGTGTGCCTAGTGTGACCCTCTCACACAGAAAGGCCAGAGAGCTCCAAACAGCTGGTGGAAGATCCAGATATCAATTTGCAGCTGTCATTCTGAGGGAGTAGAGGAGTGCTTTTGACATACTTCCCACTGGCAACATTTTAAAATAAATCTCTGCTGTCCAAAGCAGTGTCATGTAATAAGATCTCAATCTGGTCCTGGGAGGTGGCCAGCTGCATAGGCTTCCAAGGATGGATATGTTCTGCCTCTCTGAACCTGAAAACACTGTGTTGTCAGCACTGTTGCCCACTACCCCCCACAGCTGTTGGGATGCACAGTTGTTCATTTGGTGTTTAAAACACATTTGTAAAAAGTAAACATTTTTCTCAAATGACATCTAAGTGTTACTTATTTACTGAATCCTGCTCATTTCCTCCAAGAAAATGGGACCTTAAATCTACCTTACAACGTGTGCCTATAGAAATCCACCTTGCAACGCGTGCCTATGGGTGCTATGCCTCCTTAGGGGACAAAACAAGACTTTTTGTAAAGAAATGAAAGCAGAAATTTAACTCAGAAAAAAAAAAAAACCAGCTAGCATGAAAATAAGAATTAAAAAAAAATCCTCTATCTGATTAACTAGATAATTATGTTACTTATTTTTAAGAATGGTTCTTGTGCAGTATAAGTACATAATCTTCCAGGTACTTGAAAAGCAATTTGAAGAAAAGTAAGCACAATGAAAGGACCAAAATTTTCCTTTCCTGTAGTGATATTGTAATCCTTTTTGAGAGTGAAGCTCTTATAGGGAATTCAGAGAAAACTAAATCTTATGTTTGCTGTAAATACTGATAGCTGTATTAAACCCAGTGGTACTAAACGCAAGCTTTGGGTTCTTGGTGGATTGTACCTGGTTCAAAATGGTGCCACAACAGTACTTCATCTTTGTTTGGCTAATAAAAAATAAAAGGTACCATTGCTTCTCAGTGTTTCTGAACTGATAAATTCAAGTGACAGTAAAAGCCAGCTCACCCAAACCCAGAAAATTTGCTGCGTTCACAAACTATAAAAATGTTTATTGTAACTTGGATATTGATCCAAAGAATTCAATACTCTCGTGTGTCACTTAATGTGAAGCTTTTTCCTTTGTTTTGGAAAGGCTGCAGAAATACTGTCCATTGGGATTTTGGAAGACACCAACTTCCTACATGTCTTGTTTTCATAGACACAGTAACTGTGTAATAAATAGTAGAAATGCTCTGTTGCTATTGCAAGAAAAGTCTCTGTTTAGTTTGATTCCTATAGGTGCATAGCATAAGAATTATGTGTTTTTGTGTATGGGCACTTCCATACACATGAAATCAGCAACAGTTTAAAATAGAATCAGCCCTCCCCTCCAACAAACTAAAAAAACCAGATTTGCTGAAAAAACACAAATCATTTCCTCCTTTTTTTTTTGAAGAGTATCAATTGGTTGCTACCATACTTTAAAATTTACAGGATCTGTCAGATTCTGGTGAGAAAATCCTTCAGAGACATTAAGGAGTTTTCCAAATTGAAATTAAATCAGTCTAAAATATAGAAAACCAAACATGAAGTTTGAGACTTTCCAAAACCTGACTGCAGGCACATAGGTGCCTACAATGCCACATATCGTGCCACTTTGGCAGAATAAATTATCTCTCTCAATAAAATTTGTTATAGGAAGATTACAAAAGGATTGCATTGTAGATAACCAATAATTGGATGAATCATCAAAAAAAAATTAGTTTACCATATTGGTCTTTTATAGACAGAGATAAACAGAGAATTACTGAATATATAGGAGCAGTTAACCTATCCAGACTTTAAAATTATATAGGAAAAAATAGCACCAACAAGACTTTTAAGTATCAAGTTCATGAAATGAAACATTCTGCATTTTCTGACAAGTTCAGCAGTGCAAAACCAAACCTTCCATCTTGTGCACAAAGAAACAGAGTTAGCTGTAACAAAACAGCTGCAATGTGTTACCCTCTTTTCAGGCACTGACACTGTGCTTTGCATGACATGATCTGGTTTTTCCATAAGAGAAATGGCTTATAGAAGCAGTCTATCATTTTAAGAGCACACCCTTCTCCTGTATTTGTGAGACTGTGGGCTTGAGAAATGTGCTGTATGAAATGTTATAAATGGACTAAACTAAAATATGACTTCGGCTTTAGCTCAAAACATAAAAATAAAAGTTATAGACAACAAATTCATAGTGTAACTGCAAATGTGTATAACACTTCATTTTACCATAAGATTTTCTCTTGCTCTTAACAATACTTAATAGTGAATATGTTTGCAAGTTTCTAGGTGAAGTAAAATGAGATTATAATCTGCTTTAAAACGTAACTGCTCTAAATTTTTAACATGCAGATTTGATTTATATATCTCATAATAATTTAGATAATATCATGACAAATTATCTTGTTAAACATTATCTCACGCACTCTGAAAAGGTCAGGAGCTCATCTCAGATAGGTCAGAATAAGTATTGGCATGAAATCTACAGCAGTAAGTAGTAGTAAGAACATATGAGATAATTCTGCTGTAATCAGATAACTTTTTAATTTTTCTATTTTAAACCAAAACAATCTTACTGACCAAAGATATGTAAACATCTTTGGAGATCTCAGTCCATTGTTCCAAAGTCAAAAATGCAATTTATTCTTGAGATGTCTACTGTTTAACAAACTAGTTATCCAAACTAACAGAGTCTCAGATCTATAGGCAGGGCATTTTCTAAAAATTCTGAAGGTCTGGTGCTTAAAGAGGTAACTAAATAAGAGAAAGAAAACTTTAGAGAGGGTATACCAAAACAAAAATTTGTTCCAGAAAGAGCAAACTAAAACAGGAAAACAACTGGGTGACTTTGACGTAAGATAGTGTGAAATAAGAACTCGCTATCTGCCTCTATCACTATGCCATTATGTTAGCTATTTATAAAAAAACATTAAAGCTTGTAAATTTCTCTTTATTCCTGGATTTGGATCAGGTCATTTACTTGATCAACACTGATTTAAACTTATAGATCTGATACAGAACAGCTGTCACAACATAAAGTCTACTTACAGACCCAAGAGAAAGCCCCAGCACTGAAAAATGTACTAAAAATTTTGATGTGTGCACTACTTCCCCCAATCTCCTTTTTCTAGGAGACATGCCTTGAAGAGAAGTAAAAATGCCTTGAAAAATGACAGGGAACTGCCTAAACCACATAAAGCCCCAAGGCTAATAAAAATAGAATATTGGTTAATTGCCTTGTGAGTTATATAAAAAAAAAATTTGTCAAAGTGAGCTATAAAGCCATCTTTAGCTTAAAAAAAATTTAAAAAAATTACAAGAATATGTATTTTAAAAATATGTATTCTTGTAAAAATTTCCACTTTTGCTGCAAGTATGTAACCAGAAAGCAAGGAGTAACATCACATAAAATGCCTCCACTGTTTTTTCTTTCCTTTCAGAATATTTAGGGGGTTTTTGCATCTAGCAGGGGTCCAGCTGCTTTATTGAGAGTGCCAAATTTCCAGAACCACTGCATTACCTCACGGCTGCTCCCACAGAAGAGATCATCTAAAGCTTATCAGCCTGTTCCCAAAAATTCATCTGCAATACGATTAGGTCTCACCAGTGAGACAGGGGACTATTAGCTGGAAACCTTTTCTAGAGTAAATTAGAAAAGGTCTCTGGTGATCCATGTCCAGCTTTCAGCTCAGTTACTAACACAATATAAATAAATAATGATGCAGCAAGAGAGTGCAATTTCGGAGTTACATAAAAGATCAAATCAAGATCTAGTCATTCATTACTCTGCACCATGTTTTTTGAGACCTACATGAGTTGCAATGCTCTCCTGCAGCTAAACTACAATACCCTTCATGTACTACTACTTATGATAAGTAGAAGTTCAAAAAGTGAAGGAACTCATTATTCATGATTTATGGTGGCTATATGAAAAAACAAAAACAAACAAGCAAAAAAAGAAAAAAGCATGGTGTGGTGTGAATGCATTCATTACTTCCCTTCCTACATAAACACTGAGCCTCTTTTGGGAGGATGTCAAATGTCATTCACCCTCTAGAATGTCTGAAAAGCCATGCACATATTAAAAATATCCAGTCAGATAGCTTAACAACTGTGTTTTTCTCACAATATTTATCTCTTCTCCTCACTGAAGTCCAGAATTAACACATATAGAAAATTAGCTCAGCTGGACAGCAAGTTTTGCTGCCACACTAAATGTATTACAATATTTATCAAACAATTATCAGCAATAATTTTTTTATTAGTACCTTTTTCTATTCCTGTACCTCTCTCATTTTATTGGCTCTAATGACAAGGGTAAACTAAGCAAGACTCAAGTCTGCATACTGTGTTCCCAATTGTAAATGCTTAATCTTTTTCTTGAAAAGTGGCTATCAAAAAGTATACCCTCAATATCAAAGTGTTTTATGTAAATGCAGAAATGTATAGGGTCTCCATGGCAGAAAATATATTGTTTTCTTAAGAGCGTCATTTAAATGCATGTTTCAAGGACAGTGTGCTGTTTTCCTATAAACAAACCCTATTTGCCCCTATTCAAACTACTAAATTAGCACTATCCATGATTAAACAGTACAGAATATTTTTGGTGTTCATAATTTGAAAAAATTCAAATGGAAATTCTACATGGAAACTCCAACATGCAGCTTAACCTAAGTGTTTCTAAATGTAATTTAGATCTGCTATTCATTTCCATTTTCTCTTTTTTTTTTTTCAAAAGAGGGTAGTACAACTAAAGAAAATACTCAGCATTCTGTAGAATAAAAAATGCATGCAACTCCCTGCTCCTAGCAGCAAATAGACTTAATTCATTGTCTATGGCAATGCAATATCTGCCATTGCCTCTCTCTGTGCATAGTGGTGTGTCCCAGTCCATTATAGTCCTAGAAATTAGTTGACAAGGAGCCTGCCTTGTGAGACATGAGAGTTTTCTATGCTGATGAGCATCAGTTTCAGCTCAAGGTGCTTAGTAACAGCTTCTGGCACCGACAATTCAGAATCAGACCTCAGATCAGACTTCATACATTTTTAATCAAGTCTGTTCCTGATACCAACAGAAACGTCTTCTCAGAAACACTTCTTAGAAAGCTACAAATTTTCAGAAATTCTCAGGAGGCAATTTTATTTTAACCTGTGTAACTGTCATCCTATGTTGCATTTTCTCACCTCCATACGTTATGGATTCATGACTTTTCCTTGTAAAGAGACTCCTCTCTTTAGTGCAAGCTGTAGAGAGATATGCAGTTTTCACAAGGTCCCTAGGTCAGATTTCTTATGTCAGCAATGGCATGATTTTCCATAGTTGTGACGGTGGTCACAGGAGTTTTAGAGGATGGAAGAGACAGGGATCTTGATTCCATTATCAGAAGGCTTGATTTATTATATTATGATATATATATAACATTATAACTATACTACATGGAAATAGAAAAGAGAGGAGCTTCTTCAGAAGCTGGCTAAACTAAGAATAGAATGGAAAGAATAATAACAAAGATCTGTCCCTTGGCAGAGAGCAAGAGCTGCCCTGCCCCGAGTGGTCAGTAGATCCAAACATCCACAGGGGATCAATCATGGATCCACCTGTTGCATTCCACAGCAGCAGATAACCATTGTTTACATTTCCTGCTGAAACCGCTCAGCTCCAGCAGGAAAAGTCCTAAGAAAGGATTTTTCACAAAAGGTGTCTGCGACACATAGTAACTAAAATCAGGGCTGTTTGGGTATGCACAGCATATGCTAAGTAACATCCTCTACAGTAGTCAACTGAAGCCACAATTCCCTGCTGACATGTCTCAAGATCTTATGTATTCAAATAAGAAAAGTCTCATCCTTATTTTCCATATTACATGCAGAGTGCAAAGAGCTGCTCACTAATATTTTGATTGTGCACATGATAAATTCAGTGATTTTGACCATCATAAAAGAATATTTTATATACTTTATACAAATTTGGAAATATAATTTCTTTTTACTGCATTTGTATGATTGCTATTGAAAGCAACCATGGCCTCAAGGTATTTCCAAATGACCTTCTTTGGTTTTGTTTTTTGTTTGCTTTTTTTTAAATCCAGACACAGGAACAAGTCGCCTGAAATAAAAAGAAAGCTCAAGGTAGATGGAAAAAGGGCTAGTAATTGGTAAAGGAAATAGGCTGTGAATAGTCTAGAGAAGCACATCTCCTGAAAAAAGTGCAGCAGCATCTTTAATGCATCCAGAGAATGTCCTGGATCACCTAATGCACCCCACTGCCAGCATTGTACAAAGGATAAGACAGAACTTAAAGTAATTCAAAAGCAACTGCAAAAGCAAGCTGCAAGAATGTAGATTTCTGGATAAAACCCCTCAAGGTTTTATGTCAACAAAGCACTTTCTTAACCTGTGAACCTCATGTTTTCTCATGTCATGAAGAAATTTAAAGATTTCCATCTGTTCTGACATAAATTTCCTCATACATGTAAAAATTTGTACACAAACTCTCTGCTGCTGTTATTACCAAAGCAACTGAGCCTCATTCTTTTCCCAGGGGTCTACAAGCTCTAGTGCTGACCCACTGCCAAACAGCCTTCTGAATTGTTTTCTGGGTGGCTTTGTGAGAATGAATTAATTCTGTGTCCTATAAAGATTCATATATCCACTTTGACTTTAAATCACAGCATCCAACCTCACTTGCAGCATGAGGTATCTCTACAAGAAGAAATTGATCTGATTTATTTATTCATGGAATTAAATTGCTTTGATTATAATGTACATGCTTTAAAACACCAATTCTCTCTCATCCCATTATTACACAGTTTCTTAATTACCTCTTTAATCACACTACCTAATATTATAAAGTGCCTTGGAGTGTGTAGAGAAGTTGTTGCACATTAAGAACCAAATTAGCAGATTTGGAGAGGGAAGAAGAGTCTTCTTTGTATTCTTCCTATAGCCATGTGAAAAGAAGAGTCTGCTTTTCATCCTTTTGCTGACACTACATCTCTGAAAGTCCAGGTGGCAGAATATGATCAGACCATATGCTTCTGAGAAAAGTATTTCTCAGAATATCACTTTGAACTTACAGTTTATTAAATTTTACCTTCCTACTTATGCCTTTTTAGCATCTGAGTTTCGTTAACTACTGTGAAGCAAACCAAAAGAGGATGTAGGGAAACAGATGACAAAGCCCTAGGCTGCAGTAGATGTCTGGCCCTGAGGCAAGAGTCTCATCAAGCTCCCTATATTTGAAATGTCTCGTTGCAACATTTGATTGTGTTCTTGATATAATGTATAATTATATAATATAAAATAATAAATAATAAAATAATAAAACATAATTCTATTCTGAAGGTGTACTGCTTCACCTCCCCTGATTTATTTTAAATTGTGTCTTGGTTGAGACTTTTCCTCAAATGATTATTTTTCATAGAAAGGCTCAAAGACTGTGTGTATATACCCCAAACAGATCAATTGCCTTCCTCAAAATCTTATGCTAAGAACTTGCAGCATTCTTTAAAAGATATATAATTTCTTCACTAACATTTATTCAAGCCATCCATTTGTAAATGACCACAGAAGTCAGAATTCAGTTAGAAACTCTCAGTTTAGTCTATTAGCTGTCTTTGATGCTTCTGACTTGCCTAATGCTGTGAAAGCACTTCTAGTCTTCATATTGCATCTTTCTTGAAATCTCCAGTAGCACAAAAAATAATGAAAAAACAAAAAAAAATCCAAAAATAAAACAAAACGAAACCAAACAAAACAAAACCAAGTTAGCAATTTTCTGTCCATCTGAAAAATGCTTCCTGGAACATTGCTCATTCTTGAGCAGGTGTTTTCAAGGGTGTTAATTCTGAAATAATTTGAGTCCATTTTGGCTTATTGCTTTTCTCGCATGCTTTTTGTGAATTCTCATTCTCAACTCTTTTGGAAGGTTTACTGTGCTACAAAAAGTCATCAGAGAAAGACATTTGTCCTTGAGATTGTGTTGTCTATACTTCTTATCTTCCTCCAGTCAATAACAATGCCAGCTAGGAAAGGTAGGAACAGCAGGTTCTACAACAAATTGTTCTGTGGTTTGGTTGTTAAAATTGTATGTATCTCCAGCATTATTTTCATAACATCTTATAAAAATTCCATAATAAAAGAGGATGCTGCTAGTCAGGCTCCCTTTGAAGATTGTGAAACTGCCCCAGTACGCATACTTAATCATCTTTTATTTTATAGATGCATACTACACTAAATAATTTTTTCTTCAACAAGGAACAGTATTTTATATCATAAGTATCCAGAAGGACTACTTATCTCTCTATTAATTAGTAAAATAATACTAGGATACAATCAGTGCAGTATCTATAAATAGATGTAGGAGTCTGAGAAAAAAACCTCAACATGCTCTTTACCATAAAGGACACAAAGAAAATGTGTATAAACTACCCATGAAAGAAATAAATCTGGATATTAGAGAAAGATTTCTAAACATCCCTGAAGCTTTAGGAGAAGCTGCCCAAGAGCATCAGTACATTAAAAAAATCCCAACTAACCCAATTGTTTCATAATGAAGTTTGGCTTGTTAATGAATGTAATTATACTCTACCATTATCTGCAATACAAGGACATTGGTATTAACCATCCAAGCTACCTTGTACTACTTTTTTGCTTACTGAGCAAAGGTGTTAATGCCCAATATGTTAACTTAAGGTTCTGGAAAGCATTTTTTAGTACTGAGCAATTCTCCTTTCCAAAATGTTTGGAACATCTTCTCCCTCAAAAACAGACAGTGGGAGCAAAAGGCAACAGATATTTTCAAACTATCAGCATCTGATGGCTGAGGAAGTTGACCTAGATTGATTTTACTGACAGCTACTGAGTAGACACATTTTGAATTGGAAGTGCAGAATCAGGGCTACACTATGAGAACCTGCTGGTTCTCAGTGATTTTACGTATTCTTCATGGCAAATTTAACATTGACCTTTGTTTTAGGCATAAAGAGTCCTCACAAAACTGGCTCAATTCAAGCTTGCTGCATCTGATTTCATTAACAGAACTACACCTACCTCAGGCAAGATTTAAGATTGCTTTATTCTGACTTACAACTGAGATGAGCTGTTTTGTGAGGGAAAAATAGAGAAAGAAGTATCTGTCTTCCACCTTTACAAAATTATCATTCATCTGTTATTTACAAATTCCATAAACATTAAACAGAGATATATTTTTAAATAAGAAAAATCTACCATACATGCCATACATGTTTTGCTTCCTGTAGAAGTCAATAAAGTACTCAAACTACTAGGATAAATTGGCTGCAACAAAGCTAGCATTTCAAGGGTCTAAAAAAAATAAAAGACAAAAGGACAAATCCCATGAGAACTGGGTACTTAAATGAAATGATCACTGCGGAATGTCTTTTTCAGAAAAACTATAGAGAATCTGCACAAAGGAGCTGAAGTACTCTATTATTCAGAGATGGACTGTCTTTGCCATCATCTCAGCCAAACAATAAACACCTTCCCAATCTCACTCTATATTTAAAAAATAATAATTATTATATTTTTTCTCATACTCCATGGTGCCTATACTCAGATTCTTTTTACACATTGCATTTTTGGTAAACTACATATTTTCAGTCAGTCTTTTAACATTTTAGATTATATTGAGTTCTAATTCAAGCAGTAAGAACTTACTCACCTTGTTCATTTAGTTCATATTTTTCCCTAGAGAAACAGATTTGTATGGACTTATAGCTCTCACTGTGGTATCTCATACAAACGTTGTCCTATAGTCAAGGACAAGTTAGCAGACAAGGTGGGTTACTGAGTTCTGCTCTAGCAGTTCCTGTGCTCCCCTAAACCACAATTACTATCTATACTATCCAATCTGCAATACCCTTCATGTATCTGGAAATGCTTAGGAATAATATTTTGTGACATGATATACTATCTCTACCATTGTCCCATTCCATTTTTCTAAGTGCTACAGCAAAATAAACATTTACAGGTACAAATACTTTAGCAGTATTCACCTGCATATATCTACTCAGTCTTTCTAAACAAAATAATTGTGTTGTCACATTTTCCCCTTTCCATTATATTTTCAGAGAGTTCAGCTTTTACCTCCCAAACATTCTCCTCTATTTTTCTTTTATCTAAATTTTTAAATTGAAAAATAGTACTGTTCTTCAAATGAAATCCCCTGGGAGATAACATGGCATCTACTTGTGCCCCACCTATTAGCAGCAGCAAATGAAACTTTGCTGTTTGAAACTAAACATACAACCATTTTTAGAAGAGTAATATCTAACTAGGAAATTTTGTGGAATTACCAGCTACGGGAATGTACAGCTCTTCAGGTCATTTTCCCTTGGGAATAAGTTCTTCCTTAATTCTAATTCACTGCGTTGAAAATATGCATTAATTTGTTTATTATTTTGCTCTCTTCAGAATCTGCTCTTTAAAGAACAGAAAAAACAATGACAGGAAGCTCATTTACCTTGTTTTTTAGAGCCCACATTATTCACTACTTATGAGCATTCAGGTGACTGGTAGGCATTCATGGAGATATTTGTGAATCCCAAGAGTTCAATAGATTGTTGTGTGAATGATGATTCATTGGGAAGTCTGCATTGCAACTGGATTATCTTCTACTGAGGATCCACTATTTATTACTGGCAATTCTTCATCTTAAAGATACCCATTATGGAAAATGCTGAATCAATATCATCTAATGCTTGTGACCAATAATCACTTTCAGCAAAGAAATACCGTGTTTAAACACCGAGTTCCAAGAAAACATCTCCTTGACTTTTATCGTCTTTGAAAAAAACAAAACTATGTTATATATGCCCTAAATAAAGAGGTTGTTTTTTGCTTGGTTCCTTTCCTTTTTTTGGTGGTACTTTTTTTAATGTGAAGTGGTGTTAACTAACCCTACATGTGGTAGCTGGGAGAATAGCAAAGCTGTTGATCTGTCTTCATGACACTGTGGTTTTCACTGCTTTCAGGTTTTAAGTATATTTTTCTAGTATGTCTAAAGTTATTTGGGGGTTGGAATCAACAGCCTGTGATCCTGTTTAGAAGAGTCAACTCCAGCATGGTTCTCTGCAATTGCCAGCCCTGGGCATAATGATCAACTCTCATCTTTCTACAATGGAAAAGTACCCTCACAGAAAATATTGCTTACATTTAAAATCAATATTTATCTGAGGCAAATAATTTTCCTTTATTCCATACTTCCTGATCATAAACATATCTTCAAAGATAAATATGCCTAGCCATAAAAATAGATAATCCTTAATGTCACATGGACAACACTGTTAAATTCCCAAAGATGGGAGAATTATTTTGTAGCATTTTGAACCAGGACAGTTAACAGCTACAATCCCTGCTGGCAACTTTTCAGTTTGGCATTTTTATTTCAAAACCACATATGGTTCCCAAGTACAAAATAAACATTAATTATGTCTTTCTGTGCCTTTTTATTATGTACTCTACTCTTCTCTGGGGTCTAGAGTGTGTTTGTTTATTTTGCTATAACCAGAGTATCAACCGTTTCCAATTCTGCAGAAGTCTCTCACTGGCTGCTGTGGTGTTGGGGTTTTGTGGATGGTGTCTTGTTTGGGGTATTTTTGTTGTTTCAGGTGGTTTGGTTTTGTTTGTTTTGAGGGTTTTTTTTAATTTTTATTTTTCTTGGGTTTTGATTTTTTTGTTTTAGACAAGCAATTAAAGTCTTACTTTGTAATATATTTGTAGTTAACTGAGATATTTGTATGCATACAAATATGTAAATATAGGTATGTCTTCACAGGTTACATTTGCTTCTTTCAGATAATCAGAATAAGAATGCCATCAAATGTATGTGCAGAACTTTAGATTTTTTAAAAGTCTGCACACTCATGTTAACTAGTTAATGCTAATTAATACAGCAAGAAAACAATGCAGACACTTTGTATTTAAATTTAAACTGAAGTTACAGTTTTCTTGGTTTACCTCATCCCTAGTGGCAATAACACAAGCTAGACAGTAACTTTTATAGCCAAAGGTCTCTAGTCTGGAATTCTATTACATTTGCATTTAGACTCCTAATATGTTTTAGGCATATTTACTCCTCTTGGATTTCTAAAGAGTTTTTGACGGCAAAGTGCATTTCAATCTTTTTTATTTTTCTGGATGCTCTCTGATATAGTGATTAAAAAGCTAAAAATACTCTTCTAAGAATGTACATTATTATCCAAATGTAGTTAAGTCAAAGATATAAACAAGAACAGGATCATTAAATGTGTCAATAGTCTATTTCCCACCTATCTTTTATCATTAGAATGTTTCTAATTTTTCTGACTTGACACCTCATGGCTTAATGAAAAGAGTGTAAGAAATAAAAAATAATAAAGATATGTGATTTTGAGAGAGAAAGTATTTTCCTGTAGAGAGAGAATATGAAATGTTATGGTATATTGCAGTGTGGTGCCATTTTCATTTCACTCTTTTTACTGTTCAGCTTTTTAGAAAACACAGCTGATTTATTATTTCTGTCTCACAGGACCTGGTCAAGACAAACCTGGAATATAAATATAACCTCCATGGTCTAGACAGTGCTTCACAACCTTCTAAGCCCATAACTCAATTCTAGCAATCGGGATTTTTTCTTGGCATTTTCCCACCTCTTTTATTGCTTGTACAGCCGGGTGGATAAAAGTGCCTTACAGGTTGGGCAGTGCTGCTCAGGCAGGGAGACCCAGAGCAGAGGGTCAGCAGACAGATTTCCCCAGATGCACCATTTCTTACTATGCAATATCTGCCTCTGACTTCAGTGTTTTTCTGTCTGCAAGTGCTTTAGGCCACAGCATTTTTACAACATTAATCAAGCAGAATAGCACCCTAATCTCTACAAAGCCTAAAGCATGAAGTAAATAATATGATCAGATACCATTGCCTTATTTGCAACTAATTTTTAATGTCAAGTCTGGCACTCACCATTTGCTCTTGGTTTGGCTCATGATTAGCTCATGCCAATGCCAGCGCTCACTGCAAGTCTTTGGGATCTATTTAGACAACAGAAAGGCATAGGGGAAGGGAGAAGAAATAAGAGCTCTCACTCACAAAGGTTTGGAGAGGCCATGCAACCCTGTCCAGGTGACAGCACCAAGCACACAGATCCTCCACACACAAAGTATCTTTAAAAAGGGGCCCTGTACAGAGATCAGTTCTTCAAAGTGGATTGAAAACCATAGGTCTCTATATAAGCTTTTTAGTCCTAGAGCCAACAAACACGGTTCTCACCCAAAGCCCTCCATCACTCATGTATTCAGGCCAGGATTTATAGGGAACTGATTAATTGAACAGATTAAGCACCAAACTCTTCTCTGTTAAATTTATTTTGCAAACGTTATAAACACACTGTTAGTTTTTTCATTTGCCATCCAACTTCCACTTAGTGTTATAATAGAGGCAGCAACTCAACCTCCCAGGCTTCTCCAAAGAAATATAAACATTTCAGCAAAGAATCCCCTGTGGGGACTCCCTGTGGGGACACTGAATGAACAAACTCAGGGACCCAAAACAGGTACTTTAGGTCCAGTACTTCACAGCACTGCCACAAAACCTTCACAAAAGCACTATTGGGAAAAGTAAATTATACCTCCATGGTGCTGTTGCATAAATGTTAAGGAGAAAAGACAGGAGTTATAAATTACGTAGATGAGATTTCAGAATCATGATTTTTTTTTGTTTTCCTTAGTTTCAAATACTCAACTTTGTACATTAAGCATTAACATGTATCCTGGCCAGCTTAAAAACACAGACTTAGAGGTGAGTCAGTAGCTTTTTTTAAAGCTTGTATTTATCTTTCCTTCTTTATTTCTTAGTCTGAAATAAAGTTAATCCGTATTCATTAAGAAATATAATTAATTGAATCCCTGTGTTGACTCATAATCTCAGACACTACAGACTTTGGGGGACTGATCACACATTAGCAATTTCTTTACAAATTTAAGGCTGTCATTTAATGTCTTATCCTGCTGAAAACAATTCATTCCCATGTGATTTGACCTAATCTCTTACAAAACATTTGCCATTTGAACACATAGGACAATCATATTTTGCATTAAAAGTATGTTGTTGTTGTTACAACATTTTCTACCTGTTTCTCTGCTACAACGTTATTTCTCATGCCTGCATTTAGAATAATTTTATCTCCAAAGAGTTAAAAAAGAATAAAAAACAACAGCAAACCATGTGAACAAAAAATGTTGTGAAGGTACTGGGTAAAGAGAACACACCAATGCTCAGCATAACAAAGGCATAGTTTGTGAATTTGCATATTCACACCTGAAAAGAGGATGCCATTTACAGATGTAAAGATCACAATATTCATGATCACCTCCTCCATTCAACTCAGCTGCCAGACACAGACAACTACACACACTATTTTGAAACGCCTGTGTTCACTACCCCCAAAACACAGCCATCCAGAAGGCAGAAGTTGAATTGTCCTGTTTCCTCTAACACAGCCAATTTCACAGGAAAGTAGTGCCTTTCTCTGTTCTCACCCCCATTAATCATTGTGAGTCTGGTTGTTCTTAACCAAAACCTGAATATCCCTACAGATACCCTTGTATATACCTTGGAGAGATATGCTCAGCTGAGACTGAGCTAGTCCAAATTCCTATCCCAAACCAAACAGGGACAGATAGATCAATGGGAGTTAAAAAACACTAAATGAGATATGAAGTACCCCAACCCGGTGTGAATTCTAAAGCATATTATAGTAAGCTATTCCTTCAAAATATTAATAACAGCTGTGGTAACTCAGTCCAAAAAGGTTTATTTCTGCTGTAAATCCAGACAGAATAATTCTTCAGCCGGAAGAGTGAACTACTCCTCAAATACAGTGACAAAAATAAAGAACTTCAATTAACCACTGCATTTCAAATCTCATTGAAAAGTATGACTTAGTTTTTCTTTATAGGAAAGCTCATATTTTTTTCTGTTGGTTCTTTCTTCTTTCATCATGTTGTCTGGGTTGTAGCTACAAAAATCAAATAATGAACTAACATAGCTGACATATAAAAAATATGCAAGTGGATGGATTCCTCAAGAGATATGCAAAGGCTATCTACCGTTTTAACAACAAAGGGGTTTCCTGAAATTCTAGTAAACACTTCTACAGCATTTACATATACAGAATATTCTGGTTGATCTCCAGTAAAAATGCAATTATTTTTCTGTGTGTTTTAAATAAATTTTATATATTCCTTAGGAAAACAATAAGGGATGCTTTGATGGCAGCATTTGACTGTACTTCAATCAATGCAGACCAGTACAGTACATCTGTGTGCAAGCTGAAGTAATGCAGTGTTTTCTGGATTCATCTTTTGATATACCAAATTTATTTTCAGTGTGCAAAATGTACACACACAAAAAAAACTGGACACTAAAAATTCAATCAATGTATTTCTCAAATTACATGTCACTGGAGGCACTTTAGGATGTCATTACTCTGAAAGCTGAGGTCTTTATTTAGGCTACCTCTCCCAGTTCTGCCCACTACTGTGAAAGTTTTAATGAAACATAATGTAAAGGTTGTTATTAATTCTTTCCTGGTTATGTACCTTCTTTAATATATAGCTTTCCTATATATATCATGTGTACTTTCCTCAAATCAGTCTAAAACAAGTCTCCTGGAGTGACTTGGATTCTTGTCACTTTAGGCCAACACCTGAATTTCTGTTCCTATTTAATGCAAATATCCTCTCTTTTTTTTCTTTTCTTTGTTCTATTCAGCTTACTGAATTTGAAATCATTCAGTACAGATTTGTCCTTAAAGTAACTTTTTCCATAATTATGCTGCCTTTTATCACTCAGTAAAATGAAGTATGGGATTACTGAAAAGCTGTCTCAGGATATTTACTGGTTTCCACACTTAAAAATCAATACCAGTTTGCACTCAAGAAACATAAATCAATGATATCCACCAAATTTACGCACCATTATCTGTGAAACTCTAAGAAGATCAAACTTTAAAGGTATGCCCCTCTAAAAAGAAAAAAACGTAAATTATATACATAGCAAGCACAGGGAAGCCACAATCCAGGTAGAAAATTCTATAAATAGAATTTATTTTCTAACTAATGTATGCAATCCTCTTTCTTCCTAGGACACATGTATTCACCTGGATTAAATACAGCCTTATGCAAAATTCATTTAATGTGGAAAAAAACCCCAAAAGTCTGAATTCTTGACTCAGTTTTCAAATTAGCAAAGCAAACTTTCATAAAACTCTACAACAACAATCCATGTGCAAACAACAATCATAAGAGGATTGGCTACCTGGAGATACAAAAGTGGGGAAACAAAATCCTAGCTTTGCCATTCAGAATGTGCTGTAGTTTTGGTCAGTTAAATAAAACAAGGTTTCTCTCTTACTGTTAGAAAAATATTTATATAGCTGTTTGAATACCTAATGTTTCAAACAGCTATATAAATACCTGATTATGTGTTTATATAAGACAATTACAAAATCATTACATAATCTGCCATGCCTTTGGGTATCCAGAAGTTCTATATGTATAGCCCTATAGAGTATTATTAAAGTGATATCAAACATAGTTCAATACATGTTAAGTTACATGGAGTTCAAACAATACCCCATTCCAGTAATACATTCATGATTACCATCTGAAATGTATCAGGATCCAAAATTAGGGAGACAAGACAAAGGACTACAGTGTTTCCCGAACCAAAAATTTTGCTATTTTTTTGCGAGTTCACAGAACATACAAGGCATAAATCAAAAATAGGAAGATCTCTCTGCTTGGCCTAGAGAGTTTGAAACACTGTCCCCCCCCCAAACTGAGAGGAGGAATTTACATAAATGTTCAGTATTTCATCTCTACAGGTACTTTTACAAGATTTTTATGAGAATATATCAACACATCCATATTTCATATATAAGTTCATCCTTCAAAATTTATTTCCTGCAAACATCACATGAAAACATAGCTTCGTGCAAATAAGCATAAGCTGAAGCTAAGTTCCAAATTTAATAATTGATGATTGCCAGTGACTAGCTCCCTCTGTTACAGGGATAGAGTCAGAAAACACAGATATTACTAAGTGCTGAGACAACCAAATTTACCAACCACAAACTCCAAGTCCCACTTTAATCTTTGTAAATGTTATTGTTCATCTAAATGAAAGCAGAATTTGGTTAACTTCCTGAGATCCAGCCAGCTGTGAAACATAGCCCACTGTGTTAAATAGCCTATGAAGCAATATTGTACAATAAAAATAGTTTGTGCTACGCTCCAAGGATTTATTTAAAAGCTCTAAATAAAAAATATTCTGAAAAAAATGAAAACAGCAATACAAAAGAATATACAGATTTACACATTTTAGATACAAAGAACTTGCTCAAAGATTTTGAGATCATGAAATTCAAAAGTCACAGAAAAGCATTTTTATTAGTACCTTCCAATGGTGTCTCATGAAATTTCATCTCAGCTGGGATATCCATACATGCTTTTGCTCCCCTTAGTTCACACATGTACATTCAAGCACAAGCTGACTCAGAAGAAAATTGAAATAAACATCAGGGAATATTTCAGACCAAAATCAGCTGCAGCCAGAGTTCCTGGCCCTGCTTTCTACAATCCAAGGGCTACAAGAGTTGTCAACATATTCCAAAGAGCTTACTGGCAAGGAGAGGTGGATGGTTTCACAGCTACAGATGATACTGATTTCAACCTCACATTGGTACATGCTGATATCATATGTAGTTAGCATAGTTCTAAAGTCTCATACCTTCTCAAAGATTTTCTTGTAGGCAGCTTTTCACAGGGGTGATGTTTCTGCTTCTTCTTCAGGGTTCCTCCAGGCTCTCTCTGACTGGCCCAGCCCTTTTATCCCAAACCTTCTCATGTGGCTACAGCTGCCACCCAATTAAGGGCATCACAGCTGCAGCCCATTTACAGTAACGAGAATCGGAGCAGGGTCACTTATACAATACATAGAACTTTTATACAATACATAGAACTTTTACTGAGAGGCCAGCTATACAATACATACTACAATCTCACAGCCCCTACAGGTACACAGGTAGGTTTCCTGTAGAGCTTCATCGCTAGGAAATCCAGTGATGAGTTCAGTCATGGATTTGGCTGGCCACAGCCACTGAGTCTGGGTAGCCCTCC
Organism: Setophaga petechia; assembly: GCA_024362935.1. Taxonomy (NCBI): domain Eukaryota; kingdom Metazoa; phylum Chordata; class Aves; order Passeriformes; family Parulidae; genus Setophaga; species Setophaga petechia. The sequence goes on from JANCRA010000008.1 coordinate 24,070,665, forward strand.
TGCAACTTGCATGATGCAGCACCTCCAGACTGCTTGTGAGATACAAGGGCATCATTACCAACAAGGTGCTCATTCCTGCGCAGGAATTTGAACAGGGCCTGTTGGAAAACAAGTGTGATTTTGAAGAAAACAGGAACCACAACATAACAATTCACCATCAGGAAATGAAAACCTTTGTGGGAAATACATAGCTGTCATGACTCTCATTTTGTGATTCAGGTTACACACTCAAATTTATTTCCTGTGATGTATCATATGCTGCTATAATTAAAAAAAAAAAATTGGCTAGTTAAAAACTCCACTTCTAATCAAAAAAAGGGCCTTGGTAATTCTTTTCATTACTGTCCTTTTAGGCATTTTTACCTTGATGTAAAAACAAAACTTTTTTTATGCTTTCTTTAATATTTACACGTGACTCTAATCACATTTACAGTGGGGCAGGGTGCACATTTAAGTGGTTTTTTTTCCCAGAGACTGAAACAGTAGTTACATCAAATGCCACAGCATCTAATTTCCTGCTTTCAAAATTGTGGCATTTCACCCAGATCATCAATGCACGTGGAGACTGACTATATTAGACTGGCTACAGGGAGAGCAGCTCCTTCCTCTCCTCCCCTCAAGCACATCTCTCACTGTGCATGCACACATAACCTTGCTAGGCAGCATAGGAAAAGCTTCACCTTCCTAACCTCCACTCTGGTCAGGAATATGGCCACTGCTACCTGTCCTGTCATTTGGAGAGACAGTAAGTGATGCACTTCTGACTCATCATAGAACTCAGCCCATGGTGCTCATCATGTCACTAATGAATTGTCTCTGGTCTGCCATCCTCTAGCATACTTGGAGATCTAGACATAAACCTGAGCAATCTTCCCATGCATCTGCAGTGCATTCCAGAGTACTCCAAATCTTTAAAACAATGAATTAACAACCAAGTTACTCTTACTAAGAACCACAACCCTAGTAATTGTTTTACAATGTTATTGTAAGAATAACAGGAAGAAATTCTTTACTGTGAAGGTGGTGAAACACTGGAGCATTGCCCAGAGAAGTTGTGAATGTTGCATTCCTGGAAGTACTCAAGGCCAGGCTGGATGGGGCTCTGAGCAATCTGGTCTAGTGGAAAGTGCCCTTGCCCATGGCAAGGGGGTTAGAGTTAAATGCTCTTTAAGGTCCCTTCCAAGCCAAACTATTTGAGTCTTCTAGAATTTAATAAAAAAAAGAAACCAAGACAGAATAAATTTATTACACAAATTCTCCCCATTCCCTCAGCACATTTAATTTCAGATAGATGAAGTTATATGAGGAAGCATTGCCTTTGACATTTAAAAATAATTGTTTTCTAGTTTCTCAGTATCAGCTACACTATGTAAATTCACATGTGAAAAGACAGCTAAGAGATTATGCAGATATTAGAATAAAACTATGTCCCCAGCAACTTTTTAAAGGAAAACTTTTTTGGCTAACTAAAGTAATGTTGCACAATACCTGACAGCAAATTCCATCAACTATTCATAATGTGTTTTCAATGAGCAATACTACTCAGTTTCTATACGTTTAGATGAGAAACAGAGGTAATCTTTTCTTCATTCACTTCTTAAAATTTTCTAAGTGATAACAAAAAGTTTTCTGTTCTTGAAATTGATCTGCAAGTAAAACAGGTCCATCATCTGCATCATGGTTTAAAACAACAGTGTGGTTTGAACTCTTTGTTGTTTCAGATCACACAAAGGCAGCTTTGATAAACAGGAATTCCAATGAGCCGTGCAGGTCAGGCACATTTCAATTTTTTTTTATTTTTTCTTCAAAATGTCTTTCAGCAAATAGTTTTGGTTGTGTCTAAGATATAGTGTTTTCTATTCTGAAATAGTTTAACACTATAATTTTTTTAAAGGAAGGTTAGAAAAGACTGACAAGAAAGCAATAAAATCCCTCAAGAAGGGATTAACACTTTGGGAAGGGCAAGGATACAAAAACAATTATCATTATTTAATATAATTAACATTGCTGTTTAGTTAGGTATTTTCTAGCCTTGTCATGCTTTAGGAATAATTTGTCCTTAACTTCTGCTACAACTTCAACAAGTCCAAAAATATTCTCAGAAAGCAGGTAGCTAATCTCAGTAGCATTTTCCTTATGGTTGCCCCCACTTATCTAACTGGGGGAGTAGGACTGTAGGCAAGTGGGACTGCTTGCACTCCTGACAGCCCCAAAGAAAATTGGAATTTCACAGCATCCAATTTCATCTTCTTTTTTCTCCTCATACACAAGATAAAGATGCTTCCTCTGATTTGTTCAGGGAAGCCCTTTACTAGAAACATGATGCATGGCATGAAGTAAAACACCCACAAAATAAATGTGAGATACTAGAGCACAAGGAGAGGTTTTGTTCCTTTTCTCCAATGGCTCCAAGAGAATCAAAATGAGACAAACATAATTTTTTTTTTTTTCTAATTACAGAAGTGACACAGACAGGAACCTAATGAAGCGACCACATCACCAGGGTTTTTACATATATTCTGCACCAGTTATCATTTCAGATTTTAATCATTAAGGATGAAGCAGACTTCTGATTTTGAGGGTAGCAAGTTAATGAAGAAAGATCTATTTATAATTTAAAAATTAAAATATCTAAATAGTCTTATCATATTTACTAGTTACACATAATAGAGCATACATGCAAAAAAGTATTCAGCTCTACTCAAGCAAAGAGCTGCAAAAAATGTCCTCAATACTGTATCTTGAATGACAGAATAGAGAAGTAGTTATGGATTACAATTATTCAGTTAATCCACTTGTGATCATTATGCAACATTTCCCAATAGTACAAAATTATGAAAATCACTGGGGGGAATAGGAGTAGTTTGTGGCAACTCTGTTTCTTCTAAGACTGCAATGCTCTAGCATTAACATCTCTGAAAAAACAAGGCACAGTTTTCAGCAATTCAGAGAATCTGTTGGCAGGAATCTGCTAAAAACCGTCTTTCACACGTCAGCAGGACACTGCTCCCCTTCCTACTTTCATCTTTACAGTGACAGATGTTTGGGGCTGCAGTAGCATATTATACTGTATTTCTGTTTCCCAAATGCTTGCCGGCCTGGCTTCACTTGAGGCCTTTAGGTGGTAATGAAATATAAATGCTAATGCAGACACTGAGCTCTAAGTGCTTCCTAAAAGCTTAGTTGAAGAATACATTTGAATTAATACAGGATTTATTTGTCCTACAGGACTTTTTAATGTTTTGCACAGAATTCACATTTTTAGATGACCATGCTTTGAGGTCAGGGCAAGAATTCAATTCTTCTCGCATAAGCAACTCAGCTGAAAGTAATTTACTTGAGAGGCTTAATCAATTCTCCTTTTGAATGCATCCAACTTTGCAGCAAAGCAGCATTTGATGGAGTATATGTGATGGAGTACAAAAAAACATACTGGAAAGGTTCCTTTCAATTATAGCATTTTAATTTGACAGAAAAAGTTTGTCTTTTCCAGACTGTGGTTTGCTAGCTAGAAATGCATTAACTTTTGAGAGAAGAAATTTCTGTCACATCAATCTAATGTGTCTGTCAAGCACCTGATGTCTCTACTGGGGTAATATAAACTTTTCTGAATTGTCATATCTTCACTGAAATAATTGCTTATGCTTTAGACACTGAAAATACCCAAAGGATCAATCTTTAACAAGAAGGATAGCAGAGTGATTAACAAGTCAGGCCCCAAGTACTTTGGACTGCACAGCAGCAGCTGATACAGGGGTTTTTTTTTTTGCACTTTCATGTTATTTACTGCATTCATTGGGCAATCTCTGGTTATCCTGCATAAGGTAAAATATTCTTTCCCAAACAAAGATTAGAATCTGAATCAGATCTTGATCGTCTGACCACAATTTTTCCACATTCCACTGAAATCATTAGCATTTTGGACACAATGAAGATGGCAGAACTTTGTCTGCCCTATGTGCCAGGGCCGTTGAAATTTGCTACTTTGGAGTTAAATGCAGATTATTGCAGAAGCCAGGAGTTGCCATATGTTCACAGTAATCAATGGCTTTTTATCTGTAATGGCTATCCAAAAGCTTTTGTGTATGTAGATGTTAGTAGTGTATGGCTTTAGGCAGATATCTATTAATTCATACCTACATAGATAAATAAAAACAAACAATAAGGCTATAAGGCTGTCAGAGAGAAGAGATCTTAACCAGCACATTGTCTAGAGAGAAGTACCATGATTGCAAATCAACTACAGTATTAAAAAATATTCTATTAGACTACATCTTCAGTTAAAGAAATTACCAGATACAAATTTATTACAGACTGGATTCAGATGAGAAATATAACGATCAATTACCTAGTTCATTGTTTCAACAAAAATAAAAGAATGTAATTTATTTCTACATAGACTTCATGGGCTTTCACAATATGTCTAACAGAATTTATGAAATAAATTTAGATAAATTCTTGCACTATTATGGAAGGTGACAAAAAATAACCAAAATATTTACACAGTTGTGATTATATTAGGAATTTAAATTTATATTTATTTAAGCCAATTTCAAGTATCTGCAGGGATGCTTTATACCAGGTATGCTGGACTGAAAAAAAAAATCAACAAAAAAACCCCAAACCAAATTACTAAAAATCAACTCTCCCTATCCCAATCCAAATTCCACCCCTTAAATGTTGATTATTGGTGTTCACTGATGAACAAAACATCTGAGCAATGAAGGAAAAAATCCAAAGAAATTTGGTATTACAGATGTCTTGGAAAGAAAAAAACTTAAATGGATGCAATTGGCAATGAAATTAAAGTCAGAATAGCAATGAACAGATTACCTTGTAATCCTGAATCCAGCAGACAAAACCAAAACCTCAGGATACTAAAGTATGAATATTCAATAAAATATAAAGATCACTATGTAGAATTTCAAACTGAGAACTTAATGAGATTCTCCAATGAACACTTCACAAACTGCTGTTTTGAAGAAATTTTCAGTATCTGATTGCCAGGGAAAGCATTACAAGAGAAGGCAGAAATAAAGCCATGTGGGAACAGAAATAACTGATCAGAAATTGCAATATTTGGAATGCCTAAGCAGTAATAAGACTCACCTGTGAGAAGAATATTAAATGAAGAACACTGAAGCAGAAATAATCCATTTTGAAGATTTAAAATAGAGGCTTCTTAAAAAACAATTAAGATGACAGAAATGATTATAAAAGACAAAGATAAAATGGCACAACAGTCTCAACTGCACTCTAAAGTTATTTTAGAAGACTAAATGGACAAATAAACATATTCTTCTGCTGCATTTTTAGGCAGACCTTCTGATCAGTACTTTTAACACAATAACAATTCCTTCCTGATCCTACAATGGGTCCTGATGACTGCAGTCACTTCAAAAACATATTTATATTGTCTGGTTAACTGCACAAAAATTACTATTCTAGAACCACAATGGTGCCTCCCTGAAGGGGAGAAATAAGGAAAGTAATTTCCTTGAGAAATAAGGAAACTTAAAACATGAGAAATTTAGAGGGAAAGGACAAGGTGTTCTAAGGTCTACCAAAAGTAAGATATAATAGGATATATAAACATGCTAAACTTCAAGGGACATAATATAAAAAATGCACGTTTTGCCATAAGGGTGCTCTAGATTTTTAACAAATTCGCCTGTGAGGTAAAACAAGTATTTCAGAATGACCCTCAATTATGAATGATTTGGTAGACCAGTGCATCAAGTTGTATTATGCTACATCTTAGGTGCAGTTGAGACAAGAGGCTTGTGTCAAAGTGTAAGCATTCATCTCTACTCCTGTAAGCAACATTAATCAATGCTTCTATGTACTTCCAGGGTCTCAGTGCTCTTACACTGGCAAATTCATACTTTCTTTATTATTTTGGTGTATTTCTCACCTTCTTGGGATATACACCAACTTCCAGAGAGTTCTTCATGCAGACCAGTTGGCAATATCCATCAGAAACTGTGGAGTTATAAATAAATGTTCATATCTTGTTTGGGGTTTGTTGTTTGCTTGTTTTGGTTTTTTTTGTTTTTGGTTTTTTTTCATAAAATCACTCAAGAAGCAAAAATATGTACAAATTGTAGAGTCACAGAACACTTAGTCTTGGTAGAGGCCTTAAAAATCATCTAGTTCCAGCCCCTCAACCACAGGCAGGGACAATTTCTGCTAGACAAGGTTGCTCAGAGCCCCATTCAACCTGGCCTTGAACACTTAAATGGAATGGTATATTCACAACTTCTCTGTGAAACCCTTTCCAATGTCTCACCAGTCTCACAGTAAAGAACCTTTTCCTAATATCTAGCCTAAATTTACCATCTTCCAGTTTAAAACTATTACCGCTTACCCTCTCACTCCATGACCTTGTAAAAAGTCCCTCTCCAGCATTCTTGTAGGCCCACCTTTTTATACTGGAAGGTTCACCCCCAGAACCTTCTTTTCCCAACTCTCCCAGCCTACCTTCATAGCAGAGGTGGTCCAACCCTCTGATCATCTTTGTGGTCTTCCCCTGGGCTCACTTCAACAGGTCCATTTCCCTCTACTTCTCATTTTTGGGGCCCCAAAGCTGGACCCAGAAGTGGAGAATCACTTCTGTCAAAGTGCTGGCCACACTGTTCATGATGGGCTGCCAGCACACTCATTGCTGGGTCTTGTTGAGCTTCTCATCAACCAACACATCCGAGTCCTTCTCCTCAGGGTTGCTCTCAGTCCATTCCCTGCCCAGCTTGTACTTGCACTTGAGATTGTCCAGACCTGTTGCAGACACCTCTGAAAAATCCTTTCTTAGGATTTTTCCTGCTAGAGCTGAGAAGTTTCAGCAACAAATGTAAACAATTATTATCTGCTGCTGTGGAATGCAACAGGTCCACCTGTGGTTGGCCCCTCTTGGATGTTTATAATTAATAGCCAATCAAGATGGAGCTTTCTCCGACAGAGTTGGAGAAAGCTGCCTTTGTTATCATTCTTTCTATTCTATTCTTAGCTTAGCCAGCTTCTGAAGAAGCCCTTTCTTTTCTATTCCTATTTAGTATAGTCATAATGTAATATATTTATCATAAGATAATGAATCAAGCCCTCTGATCATGGAATCAACATCCTCATCTCTTCCTTCATATGCAAACCCCTGTGACCACCATCACACAGACCCAGGTGCAGAACCCTACCCTTGCCCTTGTTGAACTTCACAAAGTCCTCAAGGGGTTACCTCTGAAGCCTCTCCAGGTCCTTCTGGATGGCACCTCTTCTCTCGAGTGCGTCAGCCACACCACACAGCTTGGTGTCATCAGCAAAATTTCCGAGGGTGCACTTGAACACTGGTTGAAGGAAAAACTTCACCTTCATTCAAACTTGGATGAAGCTATTTTCTACATAAAAATCTCAGCTTTAAAAATTAAAAAAGATTAATTTTGACAATAGAAGTTACAAAATTCTGTATTTAAGTACTGCAAGGGAAAAAATCTCATTCATCTTAAAGCCTAGAGATTATTTTCAATTTGCTTTCATTCTTACAAAATTGATAACCAGTATCCACTAAGAGGAACAGAGCAGAGTAATTCATGATATTTTCATTTTAGTGGATATATACCAATGTGCAGAAATTTGCCTTGTTTGCATACAGGAAGCACAAGGGAGAATCTTTTGCTTAGAACACAAAACAAAACCAACAAACAAACTAACAAAACCCAAAACCAAGGCACAAACAAAAATTCCCCGACCACAAAAGAACCCACAGCCCCCCAGTCTCATATGATTAGGCAATTTAAAATATATAATATTTAACAAGTGGCAGTTGCTGCTAATTGATATTAAAACAAATATTTCCATAATTGCTGATCATAAAGTAGTTTTAATAATTTTTGATTAGTCATAAACTGATTTTTTAAGGCTGCAACAGAGACAGGAGAATTGAACGCAATCTTCCTTCACAAAAGGAATAGAATCAATGCCATAAGTGTTAATTGGAAGGGCCAAAAATAATCATAGAATCATTAAGGTTGGGAAATACCTTTAAGATTATTTACTCCAACAATTAAACCAGCATCACAGTGTTCACCACTAAACTCTGTCCTCTAGTACCACATCTATATGTTTTTATGAACGCTTCCAGAGATGATGATTCCACCTTTTCTCCTGGCAGCTACTTCCAACTGCCTTTGAGTGAAGAAATCTTTTTCTAATATCCAATATTACCCTCCCTCATAATCTACCATGTTGCAAAATTTTTGTCCCCTTGGTACTACCTGGCAGTGTTTATGGTCTCACACCCCATTTGCTGTCAGTGAGCCCCCAGCTGTGTCTGCACAATAGGAGAGCTGCCTTGGTACCACAATCAAAGGCTCTTAGAAATGTTTTTGTAAAGCCTTTATTTTAATAACTCAAGTAACTTGCATTTTGGTATCAAAAAAGGTCATAAAAATAAGCTGATAGCAGCTCCAGTTAGTAGCTCTACACTCTGGCAGCATGGATCTGAGAAATCAATCTGATGTTTTGTTTTCAAAGATCTTCCTTTGTGTAATCAATGTCTGCACCCAGTATATTTATGATTGATTTTTTCCTCTGTTCTACTTCTCTAGACAAGTTGCAGACATATTTCAGTTATTCTGTCATCTTTTAACAGCTTCTCTGTGTCCCTAGTTCCATTTGTTTTCAAATTAAGTTCCTGCTCATTCTAGCAAAGGATGAACTCCTGATATATAACTGTGCTTAACCTGACCATCATCAGTACTAACTTATTGAATAGCTATTTCAGAGCAGAAAGGGGACCAATGTGACACTGGAATGCTGGTTCACTGGAGATCAGGATGATAACAGCACTACCTACACTATGCTTCTCATAATAATTTATTATTACTGCCAGAGTTATTGATGCATGCAGAACAATAATAAAAAGATTATGAATTAATAAGACTGATGGAGCTCATACAACAGCAAGCAGATTCCACCTGCTAATCTTAACCAAATAATTCTGAGACAAAACATAAGAGAAAAACACTCAGAAATTGATCTTGCTGACATCCTTAGCACTGATTTTTCAGTTGTTGAAAAAGAAAGGGGAGAGCTAGCTAGTTTTTAGCACTGCTCAAAGTAATACTATTCCTTCCTTCCCTTTCTCATTTTTCAGTACCAGACTAATTTGTTCTCTACAGTACTATCTACTTTATTGGCATTGTCAAGAAGGAATTCCCATACTGTCAAATGTGCATTTGGGAAGAAGCAGAAACCTTTCCCATTCTTCACCAAGAAGAAAGTGCTGATGTGCGTGGGTAGGAACCACTTCATCCTTTATTTCACCAGTTCCTGCTGCTTGGACACACCAGGCAGTACCACCCTGGATTTCTACTTCTTGGTTAGCAGGTCATCTGCATGGGAGAGTCAGAGTTTGACCACACTCTCTCCTGATGTGCACTGATGACATGTTTGTACTGTGAAAGTTCAGCTAAGTGACAATGGCAAATGTAGCAGTCCTTTTATCTGAATCAAATAAACTATTACACAGAGACACATTTCTCAACAGCTGACTAAGCCATAGCTTATCAAAAGCATTTCTGCAGAAACACAGGAAGGAGTTTCAGGGAGGTGACTTCTCAGAGAAATCTGTGCCTGAATGTGGGGATCCATCTCTTAACAGCTGGGTCTGAAGTAAGCAGAGGCAGCATCAGTCTCTCCAGGAGGTAAAAAGGATACACAATCCATAAATCCAGGAAGGTGCAGCAATGGGCATCTCAAATAAAGCCATGCAGGGAGTCTGTGGTATAATTAGCCTCACTAATATCTGGCTGGCAAATACTCTATAAAAGGTTCCTCTCTAGTACTAAAGTTTAACTCTCTACATAGTTCCAAGAGAATTAAAAAAAAAAAAAACAAAAAAACCCAAAAAAACCACAACTTATTCTTTACTGTTTATTATTTTGTTTTTCTTATCTTTTTTCATAGCACATCATTATGCAACTTCTTACATGCAGAGCAAAACCAAGGTCTCTTTCTGATTTCATGAATACCAAGAGGAATGTTTTCCTAAGCAATTAGTAATCATCCTAAGACATAGTTCCACTCCCAGTTATAGAAAGTCAGGATAAGAAAATACTTGAAATGCAAAGCGTATCCACTACTAAATTATCAAAAAGACATAATAGCAGGATAGTAAATATGTGGTATGTATATTTAGTATTTATTATAGAAATTTACTGCATATAAATTATAAGAAAGTGCCAGATGCATCTAATAAACATGAATAAAGAAGGTTTCATACCCCCAGAGCTATATATGATGCTGTCTTATAGCTCTCTGGTTGAAAACATTATGTGAAAATCACTTCACCTTGTTTAATTGGAATTGGATCCTCTAAGTCTTCTATCCTGCATTAACCAACTAGTCCAAAGCAAGTTTCTATGAACCTTTTCTACACATAAGAAGAAAAGTGCAGTTTTTACTAAATAGTAATCCAAGGAGCTAAAAAATAAGTACTTTTTTAGCAGAAGTATATTTTATAACTGTAGTTCTTCTTCTGAAGAAACACATCATAATGGATACGTTTTGATCTTAAGTATTTTTTTTAATTCTCCTTTTAATTTATAATATTAAAAATAAAAAAGAAAAATATAATCATTATCCTCAGACCACCAGACCTTGGAAATGTGAAAGGGAAATATTTCCTAGCAAAAAAAAAGTAACTCCCCTAGCCATATTACATGCATGAAGAATGAAGTAAAAATAAAGCCTTCAATTCCCCCTTAAAACACAAATAGATTTTTTGAAAGGGTAACTTACACTCTTTCACAAAGAAAGAAATTAATTTCAAGGAAAATTGCTACAGGATTAGCACAGAGTTTAGTCATTGTTACTAATGATTGAGAAACAGGGAGTAGAACCACATAGATTTCCTTGGACACTTGATAAGGAATTTTTAGGTCAATCCATGTATTTGAGCTAATAAACAGCATTGTCATATTTTTCCCTTATTTTTTCTTTGAATTTCCTGAGATTTTAAGAATTGTTTACTTTCAGTAGGTTTTTTCAGTGAAATAAATAGCCACCAGAAGAAATAGACATTTATGCACACAGTTCATGTAGAAGATAACACCAGAACATCCTCTAGCTAGCTTTTATCTTCTAAAGACAATGACAGCTTAGCATTATATTCACAATTGAAATAAAGCCAGCTGTACTCACCAATTTATGACTACTTTGAGGAATATCAGCCACTACTTTGACTAAATGCTATTTGTCACATATCAAGAGCATTTCTGACATTCACACTTACTTAAAGGGAAAATAAGTTTCCTACGCCCATTCACTTTTCAGGCTGGGTAATAGCTTAGATTGCTTGCCAAAATGTGAAGTTCCTTCTTAGTCTCTCTTTTGTTTTGATGGCAAAAAGACAGCATGGAAGAAGTGAGAAAAATGCTAAAACTGGAGTCACTGAAATGTTTTTGTTTAGGATGCACACAGCATTTTCACTTCTTACTTCAAGTCAGCTTCATGATGCTGATTTTAAAGTGAGCAGTGACTCAACATAAATGAATACATAGATGAAGTTACTGAAAACAAATATTGCCCCAAGTCTGTTTATATTTTTATGATACTGTTGCAAGACCAAGCATCCATTTTTAGTTTCACTGCCTTTAACTTTCTTCATGCTGGTGAAAGGTGGAACGTAGGAAGCCTCAGGATCTCCTGAAGTCACTAACTGCTTTCAACAATTTAAAGGAAATAAAACCAAACTGTAGAAAAATACTGGATGGCTACCAGAGCTTTTTTTTCTTTAATCTCCTCTGAAAATTTTCTATTGATAACCACTTTTTTCATTTCATTGGGAAGCACTTAAGATATAGACAGGATAGAATTTCCAGCCATGCCCACTTCAGAGGGTGATTTTCTGAAGTCCCCACTGCTCTAAGTGCTTAGTCCTCACCACAAGAGTACAGGGGACAGCTGATGTTATTTCGAAGCTTCCTTGTTCCCGCAGCTCATTGGAACTAAAGGTGCAACTACATATTTTTAGCAAAAGAACTGTCTACTGATTGGGCTTACAATGAAAGGGCTACACAATGAAAGGGCTTCTAGATGAGAACGTTTTGATAGGTAAGGCACAGAAATACTGGTGTTTGACATTCATTATATTATGCATAGTGTCATAGAGGTATCTTATCTGCTCATTTTGAGAAAGCAAAGGACAAATGCAAACACCATGTGAAAAATAGCAAGCCCATGCAACAGACAGCCCAAGTTCTGGCACAAAGCATGAATACTGTACTAGGCAATGCTCATGGGAAATTTACAGACTTCCACAGCCCTTCTTCTTTCCTGTCAATCCGCAAATGCCTCACATATAAATCCCAACTAAAAAAAGAACATGCTGCACATCAAAAATGTATGCATGCTGCAACTGCATTCCATTCTTCCAAGCTGACTTGAAGTCCTTATCTCTAGCTAATTAGCTCTTCAAAAGCCTGTTAAGTCCTGAGATACTCAGGTGATACTGTTGATAACATGCCAATTAGATGTAAATTACAAAGACATGAGGTTAGGAAGTGGAAAGAAATGGACTTACTTTGTCCTTATTAGAATGGGTTATTATTAAAGAGCTGACTTAAATATGACAGATTACATTTCACTTCCTACCAGTCTTCTGAGATGAGCATCTTATCTTGAGATACAATGTCAGGGATGTTAATTTCTGTGAAGTACAGAAGCACATAAGTTCAGCTAGGAACACTGCACATTCTGATTCATGAATATGAAAGCAGAGACTGAAGCAAGTGATAAACGACTCATCTACAGCTAAATGCTGGTAATCTTCATATTGATGAAAGAATCTGCCCAGAATCTCAAACTCAAAAGAACTAGGAGCTAAAGGCTCATATTATGGTTTCTGACTTTCCTTGTCACAGCTGGGTTTTAAACTGTGTAGAAACAAAGGTCCTGAAATTATGATTCAGGCCCCAGCTGGAAAACACATAGCTTTCTAATGCATTTTCTGGTTTTCAGTACAGACTCTGGTATCACTGTGGGCGGACAGTATCAAACATGCATTCTCTAAATGGCTGATATCAGAGCATATCTGATGCAACTGACTGTGCAACGAATACTGCACTGGCTGTACAAGCACGTCTGATTTGTTGTCATTTCACAGTCTTTCCTCCTTGTGTTATAAATGATCCAATCAGTAGCCAAATTTATGAAAAATTTAACAAAGATTTATTGGATCGATATAAAAAAAATAGAATTTTGAAAAACCACCACAGCCTCGGGCAGCGTCAAACACGGGTCTCGGCGCTGGGTGAACCAAGGTTCCGATTGACAGAGTGACAGCGTTTCCCCAGTGGTTCACCCCAAGTGCTTCCAGCAGCTAGCTTATATACAGTTTATTCTGCCTGAGGCAGGGATGACTGCACGCTTCTTTGTGTCTCTTCACCTGTAGAGCTGGCTCCATACATGTGCAGGAACAGACAAAGATGAATCCGGAGATCCAGAGGCATGCCTGAGCATCCAGGCAGAGGCTGTATTCATATGTAATAGGGTGATACCAGTTCCTGAACACAGCAGATGTATTCATGCCAGGTGCAGGTCTTGTGAGTATCTGAGACATTCCATTAGTCATGGTCCAGGAAGGTCTAGATGCTATCTCCCAGGTGCAGATGCCAGGGAAATCATCGATGATGGCCCCGGACTGTACCATTCATATGGTAACAGACCTGATATTATCTTAACGCTGTCTGGGAACCGGTTGAATGAAAATAGAACTCTGTTCCCAGCCAGAGTGGTCAAAGACATAACTTTGGATCTTCACAATATTTTATACACACATATATACCTATATAGCATGAATTATGTCTACCATATACTACACTTGCAAATATACTTGGAAGCAAATAGGATTGCTTTTCTGATGTTTGGGGCTTTTTCTCCCTTAAGTAAAACTGCATCTGGAATAACATTTTCTGCAGTTTCAGAATCTGGAGTGCACAGTTTTCCATACTGTTAGAATTTGAACTCCTTTCTCTCATGTCCAAAACCAGATTTTTTTTTTTTGTCTAGAAGTTGTCGTTACTGGAAAACACAACCATAAAGTACTTAAAAATATTTTATTTTAATATCTACCAGCACTCATATAATTGTAGCATCCAGGATCTAGCTGCAGCTTGACCGTTCTGGAAGAACTCGGGCTATACATCTGTGAAGAGGCAATTCCTGTCCTGAGTTTTATCTTTCGGGCAGGTAAGGTGATTAACAGATTACAATTAGAATTTTTGTCCTTTTGTGATAGGCTCAAAGTCAAGCTAGCAAGAGATTAAATCATCAGCAGGAATGATTATGTGGAGCAGAAGCAGAATTCACTTTCTTTCATTATTTCAGCAAGAATCTTATAAAATAGTCATGTTTTGTTTCTAGTCTCTCACCAAGACTCTGGAAGGTAAACCCATGTTAAAAATATTTTTATAGGGAAGAATTAATGGAAAAAAATAGTGATTCCCAGTGCTCTAAGGAAGACTATCTGCTTTCAAAACATCTGAAAAACCCATTATCCCCTTCATCTGAAGTCACTCCCTTGAAACAGATGACATAATAATAGTGAAATGGTTACCTTTCTCTACCGAATTTGCAAACCAGGTTACTCGAGTGAGGGATTTTGTCCAACTCAACCATAAACAAGCTTGCCCCTATTTAATAAAATTCACTAATTTTTAGATAACTTGATGTGTGCATTTCTCTCCCCATTCCATGTGTCATGTAGCTTTGTTTCACAATACTATATTTCACATTACTAGCTAAAATCAAAACCTTCTGTATATTTGTAAATTCAAACATGGGACCAGCGATGAACTCCCTGAATTTTGTCATGGCGATGGTATTGTGTAAAACACCTAGATTGCAACAGAATGAATTACGAAAAATAGTATAACCTCCAACAATATTTATTCTAATAGTTATATTGACACTCAATTTTAAATTTATTGTATTCTTGCATTTTAAAATTTTCAGTGTTATACAGAATTTCATTCAGAAAATACGGTCTAAAAAAGTAGGTAGGGGACATTCAGAAATGTAATGCAGCTGGTACTTCAAAGACAGAAAAGAGCCAAGGGGACTGTAGAGCACAATGGTTGCTGGTTTCTGTAATATCCATGTGCAGTTAAACAGCTCACCACTGAGATTTCAAAATCATTAATGTTAATATTTTTTGGAGTAGAATGGACAAACTTGGCATTCCTCAGAAGAGCATTCTGAGTAAGACAATAATAAATAGCTTTTGCTGTGTTCATATTCACAATCATACATTTTCAAGGAATAAGCCTTTCTTCAGGTTTTAGAGTTTTATTGCATTTCTTGTGGGATTTTTTTTTTTTTGGGGGGGGTGTTTTTATTTTTTTTCTTTTTTGTTTGTTTGTTTTATCTTTTTAAAGAGTCAGTCTGAACTGTAGTGTTCATTCCAAGAAAAAAATTCTTGAGATTAAGGGTAATTGGAAGGCAGTTAAAATGTAATAGAATTGCAACATTTTTAGGTTAGACATTATGATGGAATTCCATTAACAGTAAAGAAATGGAAGAACTGGGTGTGGGAGGACATCCACCCATCCCTGCCTTTCCTTACCCCTATCTACCACTGGTAGTTGGTGCATAAGGAGATAACCCAGGGCCTGATACCCCCAGCAAGAGGTCATCTCTGGCATCAAAAGGGCTCAGACCTCAGCTAAGAATCAACATTTTAGTCTGGAGAGCAGATGTGGAAAGAGGTAAATAATCTTGACTGAGAGACACTGTTTTACAAATTATAAAAGGCACAAAAATCATCATAGAGGCAGAAGCCTTCTACATACACCTCCTGAAAGTATGGAAGATTTCACCATGGAGTTTGGATGCAAATTCCATGGTTACTTCCCTGAGGATGAAGGGAAAGGATCTTGATGTGCACCCTACCAGCAACTGGATGGTAAAACACATTCAATCCTCAATTATATAATTTCTTCACTAGCTGTTACATTAATAGCTACTTTTAACCTCACACTGTATACATCTAGAAGCAGTCTCTTTCATTCTTATTCCGGTGTCATACTAGCTTGTCTTAAGTCTTATGTCTGTTAGTTCGATGTCCATTAGATAAATATTTCATTCTATAATTGACCAAATCAGCCATTTCTAAAGAACTTATGAACAAGTGTGGGTTTTGGGATGCTGGCCACCTCAATAAAGCTATTGCGTGCTGCCAGAGGCCTGGGCAAAAGGCAAGGACTTATCTAAACCCTCACATCTATTTGTAACATCAGGCTACCAGTGAATATTGTAAAATCTCTCACTGGAAGTGTTTACAAACACCTGTCGGGTATGATTTAGATAGTTTTGATATAATATTGAGGTTAGGAGATGTCCAAGACGACCTTTTGTTCTCCTCCAGCTCTATTATTATTTGAATATACCTGAGCAGAACTGTAAATTGATGATTGCACTTGTAGAATGGTGTATATGTAACATTCATATACTTTACTCAACTATACCTACAATTAGAGATATTCAAGAGACAGCTCTGATTTTGTTTAGCTATTGGTTTCTGGAGGGTTTTTTTTTTTTTTTTTTTTTCATCTACTATGTTATGAGTAGAACAGCTGCTCATTTTTTTAAAAGGTTGCAGAGTTAACAGGTTGGGCCAGTTGCTGCCAGGGTGGAGTTCTAACTGTTTGTTATTGTTATCACCGGTCGTTTTCGTTAACTACCTGTCCTTGATGGTTAAGAATTCCCCCTTTTGTCGAGTGGCACCCTGCTGCTTCCTGGAGGATGACACCCGGACAGTGAAGGAGAAGGGACATCGAGTTTGCAGGCAAATGACATTGGATCCAGCATGCAATGGGAGGGACCCCTCACTAAACCTAGCCAAAAACCCCTAAAACAACAAGCCAACACAAAATTGATGAATCAAAGCAATGTCTAGACGTGAAGATCAGAATCTAGTATCTGCCAAGACCTTTTTACCCCTCAGCCTAACCTAAGAGATGTCTGCTAGAAGACCTCAAATGTTAAAACAGAAAATCAAAGGAATTTCCTGATGCTCTCCTGAGGATGGAACCCCCAGCTCTGGCCACAGACCAGTGGACAAAGCTGTGCTCTTCCATCTCCTCCAAGTCACTCCTGGGAGCAGTAGTGGCTTGAGCATGGACCTGTCAGTTCTTCCCCAGCAGAGCTAATCACTTTTAATAAAGGCATTAAAAAGCAGGAAGGTCTCCTGCCTATGTTTATTTCATACTATATAAGCAAAACACTGATAAATTATTACTAATTATTTGTCCTATTAATACTCTTCCTTCTTTTCCTTCTGCCTTAATTTTTTCCCCTACTAAAATGGGGAAACAACTGTTACAGAAAGAAGTAAATTTTCTCCACCATCCTTCAACTATGACTCTTAAAAGAAGATTAAGAACTCCAGATATTCTTAAACCTTAAAAATTATTCTTAAAAATTTTTAAAGGTATTATCATCAAAAAAGGATTGTTGTTGATATGAGATGAAGCAGCCCCTGTTCAATAATCTCGTTTTCCATGCTTTCCAGCTTATAGCAAACCACACAAGAATGCAGAGTGGAATAAACGGTGCATGAAGAAATTTCTTAAACACATTACCTAGTATTTCTCTGTGTCCAAAAGCAAAAACGTTTCTATTCTCTCAACTATTTTCACCAGTGTTTTGAATACCAGTTATTCTTATCTTTGTGAATTTTTTTTGTCAATTCTAGCTCTACTAAGCTTTTTTTCTTACCAATACACATCATAACACCAAATTCCTGGGGCTGATTATACATTGTATGAAATTATTTATTTTTAAATAATTCTATATATATATATTAAAATTTAATGTTTTGTCTCCTACACAAAGGGAGTGATTTTAAGTATCCACCTGAGCTTCTTTTCTGCCACAGCTACTAATTATTTCCCTCCCCCATCTACTTTCTCCATCATTCTTTCCTCTGACCTAAACTAAATTTCAGAGTATTTCACCTCATCCAGGTTTTAGTTTACATGATTCCACCTTCTACAAGAATTATATTTTCCACTGTATTTTCCTTTCCTAGATGCGATGGCACTTTCATATACATTGCTCAACACTGTCCAGATGCTTCCATTGAGCCATCCCTAATGCCAGATAGAGGTTATATTTATTATGGTTTATGTTAGATTAAATTAGCTTTGAAGTAACTAGATGATCAGCTTTTATTTGTTCTCCCAATATGGATGATAATGCCATAAATATTTCCATCCTCTATTCTTGTATGATCTATTATTTTTGCATTTCTTAACCTCTTTTTCAGATCATTACAAGATTTAAACTTCCTACAGATTTTTTTTTTTTTTTCTAAAAAGCTATTACAAGAAATAATAATAATTTAGTTATTCTTACAACGATTATTTGGTTTTACTGCAGTAGAACCTAGGGATCCCAGACATTGACAGAACAAGGTGCGTAGTCAGAACAGAAAGAGTAGTTCTCACTCCACACTGTTTCCAGGTTAAAAGAAAATAAATCACTTTTTATACAGATTGGTATTCTTAACTGTAAATAAATAAGGACAAACATACTACAGGTGCAGATATTAATGCAGCTGAGGTGAGTTAAAGCATGCATCCCAAAAACTTTTCATTACAACTTGCTTTTCTCAACTACCCTTTCCCTACTGTTCCACACTTCCCAAAGAACTAATGATATCCTACCCAAACTACTTTACTGTGAATTTTATGTGACAGATGGTATTTATTTGCAAATAAAGGTTTTCATTTATCCTTCTCTGTCAAGTTTTCATATTTAAAAATTAGAGTCACACTTGGTCAGGTTCAGGATGTGATTTGAGAGTTTTGATTTTGATTTGAGTGCATCTTCATCTTTAAGAATCTGAGCTGTCATTGAAAAAAGGAAAAAAAAGAAATTCTACTCACAAACATAAATAAAGCTACCAACATATGAAATGGAAAGTTGATGCAAATCCAATATTCATGCATTTTTGTTTCCAAAAGGAAGCCACATAGTTATTCAATCTGCTGAATACTAAATCTCAGCATTTAAATTGTACTTTAAAATTTAATTTTTTTATTTTTTCCCTTCTACACAGAATTTCAAGAGTGGCCTTTGTTTCTTTGCCACAAACAGGAAAAACTGAATGTGGTCCTAGAAATCACTGTCTCACCAACTGCTCCAACTCTACCAGAACAGACTATACTTGAAGAGGGAACCAACCTGTCCCTCCTGTCAGAGACAAAGCCACTGCTTAGCAAAAGAATTTAGTGGTCAAAGAAAAGAATAAGAAAAACAGAATGTGTGCCTATCTATTCAGTGTACCTTTGGCAGATAAAGTGATTCTGAACTCTGATCCTTGTTCAAGGCATTGCTTATGAAATTGCATTGAAGAGACATGCTACAACTAAAAATAAGTAAAATAAAACTCTGAGTATAAACTCTTCCCCAAAAATTCTATTCAAAATGCTACTAGACTTATTTTAGTGATATATTCACTTCTAATTCTACTTTTTATGAAAAAGATAATTGTTTGCCTTGATTTAGTACATATTGTTTTAGAAAAACATTCACATTAAGACAAAAGTTTTTATGCTTCTAATGAAAGAAATATGATCTGGTCTCCCCAGCTGAGGTAAATATGAGACTAAAAAAGAAGTATGTAATGAGCCTAGACGATTTTTGAATAATAAGCAAAACTCTGCACAGCTAATTAGAATATTTTCGACTTCTTTTAATGAATTTTAACAGAAGTATCAAGAAATATATCTGTCGTTACTGAGAAAAAAAGGGAAGTGTAAATAATTCCACTGTTTTTTATTTTCCCAAGAGGGAAAATTTCTAAAATAGAAAGAAAAACTAGGTAGTCTTTGGAGCAGAGAATATGAATATTTTAATCTGATACAATGATGCTCCTAGCTGTCTATAATACATTTCCTTCATTCCTTTTGGATCCATGCAGAAATACTGAGTTGAATTGATCTGCCTTCTTGTGAAATCTTATTTGCACTAGATTTATGGCTATAGCATAAATACTTTTTAAACTTTCTTTGCACTGACTAATGCTCAGCATCGTCTGTGTTCACCAAGCTCTGACAAAAGGTCAATTGCATTAACCTGTGGTATCTCGATGGGAAAGAGCTTAACCCTTCCCTTCTCAGCAGCACTTCAGAAGTCTGATTTTTAACAACTGAAAGAGTGGCTTTAGATCACCATGTTCACTATATAGACAGCACTGTTTGGTTCAAAATTGAGCTCAATGTACAAATTGGGGTTCACACATGAGAAAATCAGTACAGGGGGAAACATGAGAGCACTTCTACCCCTGGGCACAGAAGTAGGTTGTAAGTTTCTGCCTGCCATGAGAAGCTCACAAGGGAAGGGCTACTTTTACATGGGAACTTTTCAGTGACTGAAGGCTTCTCACTACTCTTCTTTAGCATTTCCTAAAATATGATTTGTTTTAAAAAAAATATCACCTTTAGGTTATTTTTTTTTTAATGATGAAAAAGGTCCAATTAACCACACTGTTATAAAGTTTGTTATTTTGTTCTTTATAATGTCTTATTTTAAGTGTATAATGCCATTTTATTTTTCTCAGACAAAAATGCAGTTTTTTTGTCAGGTAGAGTGTTCTTACATACCAAACAGTTTTTACTATCAGGGAAATACTAAAGTCACCAAGACTCTAGACCTAATTATATGATATTTATATAGGAAATTTGAGGCTCATATTGTGAAGGATAATATGGGAAGTCTCTGAGAGTGGTAAAATAGCTAGATTGCTCTGGAGCACTGTAGCATCTGTTATTTTAAAGCATGGTAAAGATGGGGTGGAGGGGAACACAGCAGCAATAGGCTCATATTTATAATTAACCTAGCCTGTAAAATCCTTGCAATAGTGTCAAATAAGATATTACTGTCTACTTTACTCAAATTAATTTGTCCAAACCAAATGGGTTTTATGAAAACAAGGCTATCAAAAAATAACATCAGTTTTAAATAGACTTAATAAACATTGAACAACATTAGAATAACCATTCAGTGCTATTTTACTCTGTGTAGAGATGCGGCCTGGGTGAATACTCTGAATTACCATTTCAATATAAAAAAGAAATTTAGAACTAGGGATAACTTCTATACTCAAAACATTAGTTTCTTTCAATATTTCTAGGCTATAAAAGGGTTGGTAACTGTGTTTTTGCCTTTTACTATTTCATTTTCCCTACACAGGGAAATGCATTACTTTATAAACATTTCAAACCACTGATTAAATTTACTTTGAAGTGATAAAATGTAGCCATCAAGCAAATAATTTGCCATAACATTCAGTGTTTCACTGTAAATTCTGTCATTGGAGTACCATATCTTTACATCTCTTTCATTTCCCATAGAGGCGAAAGGCCATAAGTTCTCATTTTCCTTATGATGCCAAACAAGCCAATCCTGCAGAAGAAAAGAGTAATTTCTGTCATCTCCTGTAGTCCTTCCACAAACTGGATTTTGAGGAGGATTGGGAAGGACAGAGGTTTTGAGATACAAAGCTGCATTACAAGACTCAAACAGATACAATACATCCAACTTAGAAGCTGCCACTGATACAAGCCAGGCGCTGGACCAGTAAACCACCAGTCTCTTCCAGACTGCCTGAATCCTTGTTTCGATGCAGTGGGCCTTAAAGAGCAAACAGAAAATCCACAGGAAAAAAAAAAAAAAAAACCAAAAAAAACACAACCAAACCAAACCAAAGAAAAACTTAAACAAACAAGCAAATGAAAACCCACACAAGGCAGTTGGGAACCTCTAAAGTCACAACTGTAGGGAATTTGGAAAAAACCCAAAAACACCAAAAGCTATGGGCATGTTGGTTACAATTTATGAAGATGATTGATTTATAGTCATATTGACATACTGGCAAGACATCTAGGTCAACTCTCCAGACAGGCCTCAGCTGCTGTGTTGCCATGCATTTCCCAAAGTCCAGAATAAGCTGGATACAGCCATCATATCCCCCACTGGAGGTTATGGCTTAAGTGGGGGAGAAGGGTGTACACAGGGCCGGAGAGGCTGAGCAACCACACCTTTTTGTTAGCCCAAGACTTAGAGGGTTTAATAATATCCAGACACAGGAATAAGATATTTTTGAGGCAAACATTAAAAGATGCAAGGTAACAGATGGTAATAATGAATGCACATGTGACAGGGATAGACCAAGACACATAAACCAGTAATTTGCCTGGGCTCAAAACTCTCAGCCAGGCAGATAGGGTGAGTGTCCACTTCCCAGAGCAGACCTTCCTCCAAAGCTTTCTTCTTCCCATTGCCCAAGACCCTTCCAGATGATAAACACCTGGGGTGAGCAGCGGTAGCTCAGAAGACAAAGGGACAAAGGACAGCGAGGGGACCATCCCCCAGCAAAATGAGGATGCAGTGGGACTCCCATTGATGCCCAGCCCTTCCAGCTTTGCTGCATTTCTGTCCAGGCTCTCTAGTGAGGAGATGCATTCATAGTTGCAATGTAGGGTAGAGAACTTACTGATCTTCTCACTTCATTACTGCCCACAGGTGCACACACTTGCTAATATGAACTTCCGTGGGGCAGAGATGGCTGTCTCTGTGTACAGCTGGGGCAAGTAATTTTGTGGAAAATCTCAAAAGCTAATATTCTACATATACTAAAGAACCCAACATTTCAGTCAGCAGTACAGGAAACCTCATATTATATGAGACATTCACAATCTGCATTAGCTTAGCTCTGCTGACTGTTCAGGCCAGATTTTCAAGCACATTGGGAATAATTTATCTGCTTTCTCTCTTGATTACTAAGCACCACAAATGAAAGGTAAACCAAAACAATTATCTGAAGATGCACCGTTGAATTTAGTGCTACAGATATCAGCCATCTCTCGGATTCTGATTTTCACTGGAATTGTTGAGTGGTGCTTTGTCAGCAATGACTTTGCTGCAGTGCAGGAAACTGCCAGAAAAGAAAGAGCTGATGAAAAGTAACTTGAAATGGAAAAGTACCCTGCACAACTCCCATACATGTGCATATTACCAAGAAGCAATGAGTATGTATTCAGCCTTAACAACCAAATAGTGTAATTTACAAATAA
Organism: Setophaga petechia; assembly: GCA_024362935.1. Classification (NCBI taxonomy): domain Eukaryota; kingdom Metazoa; phylum Chordata; class Aves; order Passeriformes; family Parulidae; genus Setophaga; species Setophaga petechia. The sequence continues at coordinate 24,093,794 of JANCRA010000008.1, forward strand.
AACATTGCAAAGTAAATTTCTATAGAAATGGAAGATCCTGTGTGAAGAGAAGCCCTCATAAATGAATATCAAGCACTACATAAACTGCTGAGATAATACATTTTCCATGCACTAAGAGTATGCATTTAACAGCTTTTATCTGTCCTCATGCATGCAGCTGATAGTCATTACAGTAGCATTAGAACTGCACCAGATTTATCGCATTTGCAATGTAAATTTATCACCATTCAAATAGTCCTAGCACCTGTGCCTTACCACTAATAGACATGCCATTACATTTGCAGCTTCCCTCCATCATTCACAGTTGAATGAACCTATAAGTGAAGCTGAAATGTAAATTTAAAACCACTCTTTCAGAAGTTTTGCCCTTAAAATCTGTTCAGGGGAGTCTCTCCCACTGCAATGGAAAATAGCTCTTTCTGTAATGTTTCTTGTACAGACCAAAAGTTGATTCAGGGTTGTAAAACAGTCACATGAACAGTGTTCATTCACATTTATTCCACAGATGACATCAGGCATTTGTTTTCACCTAAAATGCCAGGGAAGTTAGGATTTAAACTACCTCCCTTCTTTGAGAGGAGCAGAGCAGATTAAAGGGTATACTGTGTAACAGAGGACTGGACTTGGTCTGGTCATACAGCAAGACTGCCGATCCCCAAGAGCCCTCCTGGGTCCCTGCAATTTTTATGGAGGCTTCTACACAGACATCTGTTTCTAAAGCAGCTCCCATGAAGAACTCGCTAGAACAACCAGGGGACCCCTTCTTGCACCTGCCTGTAGACAGCAAAAAGCAGACTTGTGTTGTTCTCTCCTGTACAAACTGTAAGACTGCTCTGCTCCCCAATGTGGAGAGCTGCTGGAAACTATTCACAGCACTGTTATCTCATAAAGTTACTCTTCACTGTATTCCAGGTGAGATTCATAGCTATGGAACCAAGAACAGTTTAATTTAAAATCCCCTCCCCAAATAAATTTCATAGAGGGATTTATGACAAAAAGTAATTACATCAGCTTAATATGAACAAGATGGATTAATTTTAATCAAACATTTTTATGATAACACAAGCATACTTTATGCTGCAGATTCATGTGCATTTCCTGAATATGAAACATACAGCAAATGTTAAAAAAAAAATACTCTTAGAATGAACACAGTTAATATTAAAGTAGATTCTTCTGGAAGTCAGGCTACCTAAATAATTTTTTTTTTTTAATCACTCTGTTTTGTTTTGGTTTTTTTTGACTGAAAATATAAATCATTCAAGTTCAAGTAAAAAAGAGCATTTAAACTCAAATAAGCCAAAACTACCCTACCATTCATTTTCTTTTTTGAAAGAAATTATGCTAATTTATATTTCAATAATTCAAACTTCTAGGAGATACTTTATTAATTCTTCTAAATCTTTTACTATGTAAAGATAATAACTTCATTACTCATAACAATGCAGGAAGGGAAGAAAGAAAAGAATATTCACAACACTGAACAGCTTTTTATCAAAAAAAAAGAGAGAGGGGAATGTTTTTCATCTTTTCTGTGTATTTTCAAAAATCTGTTTATGTTATCATGAAAACAGAATTTTTTGATTGTATAATTCTTCTTCATTAAGTTCTTATTGCAGCCAAATATCTTCAGCCCAAGTTTCATATAAATTCATTCTTCTTAAAAAGCTTGATTTACATAAACCTTTACTTGTGTAGTATTAAAACTAGTATAGTATGGTATAAGAATAAAGCTAGATTCTACATTTATGAAGGGAGGAGGAGAATTTTTGCAAGTTGTACAAGGAGAAATCAAGTCTAGAAGTAATACAAGCTGATATAGTTGCTCAGAAACAATGTCATTTGCATAATAATCCAAGGACAACACATGATCCTTCATTATTTTATGGAGTTTTAAATTTATTTTAAAGTAATGTATTAGTATAAACATTAAAAGTTTCTTCTTGAAAGTTGAAACAATTTCAGATTTACCTTTATCTGACTTTGCTTGATGTATATGCTTGTTCTTATTGTCTAAATGTCTTTGTGTCTCATAATTGATAGGTTTGATCTTAAAATCATCCATAAAAACATAAGGGCAATTACACCTCCAGGTATCATTCTCACACCATTGAAAATAGTATGACACAATGCTTACTAGAGCAGGCTCTAATTACCCATCCTACTACTGCAACACAACAATTACCTTACAAAAGGGTTTGAAGTCAATGTTAGAGATGCTGTGAATAGGTACACTAAATGATTCCAGAAAATGTAACTCAGTTATAATTAGATTAGCTTGGCATTAATAGAATAAAACCTTTGACAAGGTACAGCTCAATATACGATGGTGTAGACTGTTTTTATGATTGGATTAAAGACTCAATAAGATATCTACAAAAGATTATTTCTTCACACACAAACTATTCGATTTCTTAGCTGGGAAAATAAAGATTCCATCATTTTTCTATTTCTCTTTGTGGCTTTTAAATTCTAAAATGAATTTGGCCAGAAATAGGATGCAATATTTACTCTCATATCATAAAGGTAAATTTAAATGAAGACTAGTATAGCTGAATAATGAGTTATTCTCTTCTGTGCATTTGATATACAGCAATAACATTGTGTGTAAAGCTACTCGAGGAATATATTTATTTTTGCTCATATTAATAAATTGTTAAACAATTTTCTAAAGAAATTGGGTAAAAAACATTGGTGGGGGACATAAATAAAATTATTTCCTTATTCTCTCCCATACACATTTTCTGAATGTCCCTTTATGATAGTGTGAGAGAAAGTATAAAGTGTCTCTAAATATATTCATCCTTTCCTAGTAAGTTTGAGAGCCATGATGAACCATAACTTGAACTACATTAACATAATAATAAAAATAGGAAATTTTTGGAGACAGTTTACAGTAGCAAGTGGTTACAATATTGATCTCTTTTTCATTCTAGAAACTTTATGTAAAATCCAGCAAATGCAGCTTTGTTTCATTTTGAACTATTCATTGCTGCAATGCATGCCTTCTACAAATTTGAGGAGCTTTTAGCAGAGGACACAGAGATATTCAGACTTTACCAAACAAGAAACAAACGAAAATGTCACTGAAACCATCTGCTTCTTATTCCTCTGTTCCTCAAGAGAAAATGAGCCAATGAAATATTTTAAAATTTCTGAGAGCTTCTGTATGAAGCTGTAAGTGCATTTACAGAATCTGGATGGGCAGAAAACCCTCCCTAGTGGCACGAAAACTTCATATGATAAATGTTGGCTTAAGGAATGACTCTTCAAATTTATAAGGGCAGCTTCAGGAATCACTTTCCTAGGCTGGTCCCCTCAGCTAAGCACGACCTGTGGATGGAGGGCAAGAGTTTTCCTGATTTGAGCTTTTCCTGGTCTTTGGTTTGAAGGAAAGAAGGAGAGCATTATTCTTCATTTTTATGCCCAGTTGCCACATACTTTCCCCTGCCAGACAGCAGTAAGCATCTGACAGTGACTTGCATTGATGACTCCACGATTTTCTTCTCTCTTTCAATTTCCAGCTTTAGATCACTACTTCAAACTAATTTATCTGATCATGATTTTTTAGTATGAAAGGTAAGAAACACTCACCATGGTACAAGGAAGCATATTTGCAGTGATTTTAGGGTGGTAAATTTTAGCCTACCAAGTATGAGGATAACTTCAGTGTTAAGACTTTGGAAAATAAAGTGTATCTTTCATCGGGAGCTGAAGTGCAGAAATAATCATAACTTCTTGCTAAAGTAAATAACCCGCTCAAGCAATTTGCCAGCCACTGAATACCCTAGAGTACATATGTAGCAATATATACTGCAGGATGCCACGCTGCACAGAGTCATTCAGGGATGGAGAATGATTAGACACAGATTTCTCTACAGGAGATCGTTAATGCCATCAAAAAATTACCCTCTGGGAAGCACTGAAATCCCAGACGGCTTTCCAGTATAATTCTTTAAATCTTTTCTGCATATTGTATGCCAACTTTTAATGGATACTTTTAGTGGGAAGTTAGCTGAGGGCCACTCTCTGGAGATGTAATGCTCTCATTAATCATTTCAATTCTCAGCAAAGGAAGGGGATCCTATGCTGTATATAACTGCAGCAGACTTGGAATTCTGCTGCCACCATTAGCTTGTGGAAAAAAGCAAGTTCAATTCTTTGAGAACTCTAACCAAAAAAGAGCTATTTCATTACAATTTCTCTAGCATGGTAAGAAAAAAAAACCCACCATACAAAAAACAATGTAGTGGGTAATTCAGTATGGTAACAGTAATGTATATTTACTGAGAAGCACCAATATTTAGTGTTATTTTCAACTATTCAAATTTTTTTGATCCATCTATTTGTATATTAAAATAAAAGCATACTTATAGATATTTAGATCTTGCTAAATCCAGAAGATGCAGTCATTAAGATTTCAAAACTGAAGTGGCTGACTGGGGCTGGATCATTGTATATATATATGAAATGTAAGATCCCTATTATTTGTGCATATATGACAATAATACATATAATTTATGTATCCACTCATCCCCCCAGCTTTTTTGACATTTAAGAATTTGATAACCTTTGCCTCTGATCTTCAGAGGCAAAGGTAATCAAATTTTCATCATAATTGTAAAAAATTGTTTTCATCATAAATTGTAAAAAATCCATTGAAGCCACCTTGCTCTCTCCATTTACCCCAACAGAATATCTGGGTTCTGCTTTTATGATACTAATAATATTTGGGAAGGACTTGAAAATAACTACCTAGAAAACTTGTGAATAACTTACACAGAAATAAAGCTTTAAAACAGCATCTCATTAAATCTGAAGATCCTAAATTAGAGATGATGCAAACAGCTTATAAAAGTTGTTGTTGATTACATCATTCACCGAAAGGTAAAATACCAATTCCAGGAAATCAGCAGATGCCTTGACACTGATGTTAAGCGACTCACAACTTCACTCTTTCTCAGTCTGCTCCTAGTATTATTAGTAGTTACTAATTTCCTACAACATTCTTTCTGGTACTTAGGGAAGAGCATAACGATAGATAAGAAGGTTCATTATGGCTGGTCTGAAATGGGTCTGTTTTATTACATTCAGTTATGCATATTTCTATGTAATTGAAGCTAAATGAGTAGACAGACTATCATGACATTTTATGATAAGTTTAAATTATATGCAAGTACTCAGGGCCTGGAATAAGAACCTTTTTATACTTTAAAAATAAAAATATACTAATTAATGCAATTAATAAAAATTTTATGTAGAGAGAGAGAACTACATTCACTGTGCACTAAGGTGTCATTATAATAACCTCCTGCTGAATAAAACATCAAGTACATATTTTTTCTGTTGCCCTAGATGACACAGTTATCACTGATGATTTACAATTGTTATATAATAGATGCATTTCACTAATTTATAGATGCCAAATAGTCTGCATGTGGGACATTCAAAGGAACATTTTACCATTTTTAACAGAATGGAAACAGCTAATAAGCAAAGATCTGGCTGTGCTAATTATACTTCTGAGAAGGTCTATTACTTTTTTTTTTTTCCCCTGACACTTAGAGTCACATTTGAGAGCCTGAAATATACAGAAAGAAGCACTGGAGGATCTTCCATTGAAAGAGAAGATGCCACTTTCGACAATTGTCTTTCAAACAATTTTCATTGTCATTTATTTCCTTGCCAGAAAAAAAGAAACTATAAACATACAAGAAAATAGCACTGCTAAATGGCTCTGTTTAACACTTTTGCAAAGTGAAACACTTGGAAATATTCATCTGAGTACCTTGTATAAGTACCTCTCTTGGAAGGGAGGGCCAGGGAGGGGTCATCTGTAGGAGCCCATCTTCCCTGGAAGTGTGAATATGCCAGGCTCCCACAGCCCAGTCACTGTCATCCAGAGCTTTACAATGCAGCTGAGAAACACCATTAAGACCCAACAACTTTAAAGGAAAATTTTTTCTAGGTTGTTGTCAGTAAATCAGAACTGTAAAGTTACCAAATTTCAGAGTTTTACAGATAAAAACATATATTAAAAGAGACAGCATTCAAGATGATGGAAATTAGAAGTTTTTACCAGTCTTTCTGGTCACACTTGTTCCGATCCAAGCCAGGATGCCAGGATGCCATTGGACCCACAGTAGGAAGAGCAGCTTCTTCTCCTTCCACTAATCTCACTCCTTTCTGCACCACCACTTGAAAATTAACTTTGATTTTCTAACATCATGGGTCAGAAACCAAAGAAGAGACCATGGATTTAACACATTTCAGGCCTTGCGCATGAATAATAAAATTACTCTTTCTTTATCTAAACCAATGCCCCTCAACATAGATACCTCTAAATAAGATTAGAAGAAGATTTGGGCATCATACTAGATATCGGGGTTTTTTTATAATTTTTAGATATTTTTATCATCAGCCAAATCTTTTCCTTTATCCCTCTGTTTCAATTTAAATCCAATTCAATCAGTGTGAGCCTTTATATAAAATACTAGGGTTTAAGACAACCTATCTGAGTGGATGTTAACCAGTCTGTCATCTCAGTCTTTGATATAGTCTGATATTTGTCTTTGGCAGATGCTTCTTGTATTAATAAAACTTTACAACTTTAGGAACATCTGCCAAGATTTCTAATGGAAACTTTACATTAATTGAATAATTTGATAGATTACATAATACTTTAGCATCTATATGAACTATTCAGAGAATACTGTTGACTTCTAAATTAGATCATGCATAGTCCAAAGTAAGCCTATAATACGACTCAAAGCTAGAATACTAACTACCTTTCTTTCTGCTGCCTACTCAACACAAATTTCTTGGAACAGGTGGTTTTTTTATCCAATAGTTTTCTGAAACACAGCCTCCTTTTGTTCACTTAGTAAAGTTATTTTCACAAACCATGAACAGGAGGGCTTCGTCCCTTTAATGTTTGCTTCTACTCATATCTTTCCAGTTTTCACTCAAATCTAATAGTTTGGTTTATACTTATTAAATATTCTGGTTACTTTGAACAGCGAGCCTTTAAAAAGTATTGCCACTAAACAAATAAATTAGATATTTCTCGGTCTGCATGAAAGACTGAGAAATACCCTGCAGAATAGGGTAAGGGCTGGCAAGGTTTCTTTTAGAGGCAATGTATTTTGAAGGCAACTAAAGCAATGCTGGAATCCACTCCTCAGTTCCATCAGCTCATTCTTTTTTTCCAATTCAATTGCAAATTTAAAATCTGGCAAGTTATAGGTGTACACCCAGGATATATCTTCCTAGTGAACTCCTGAACTGGTGAATAGTCATACATTTTCCAGAGGTCATTGTGTCTGGTTTACCTGTGTCGCTCAGGAGTGCTAACAGCATGCAATTATTCCTACTGGAAGACTCTACCATTATACCAGGTGTTTTGATTGAGGTTTTTTTTTCCATGGTAGGTTTATGCCCACTGTGTCCAGATGCCTGACAATATGTACTTTGCCTTGGAAAACAACTAGCAAAGAAAACAACAAATAGCCAGCCAAATGTCAGCCACTGTGCCCAGTCCATTTTGAGATTTTTGCTGCTCAGATGTGAGAATGATTTCCATCTGTTCCTGTGTGAGATAAAGATTTAGAGCTGCTGGCAATGGGGAGTCTTTAAAACAGCCAGCCTATGCCAGGGCAGCTTCTCAGTGTGCACGGATGCAAGTGATCCCAAACCTGAATAATGAGCACAGTGGAAGCTGTCTGTTATAAACCAACAGGCTTTTCATTTCTATCACAACTAATTTTCTGCATTGAAATTTAAGCCCTTTGAATCTTCATGGCACAGTGTGATGCCCTGGGTCAGGATGACAGTGTCTGCCAGCTGGGGACCAAGCAGCTGTGCCAGCATAAGCAATTACAGGAGTCCCTCTATGTCCAGTGTTCTTTGCACACACTGAACATGAGCTTACCTAAGACTCAAGCTTGGATCCCTGGAGTGAAACAGCAACAAATCTGCCTGATAAACCAGAGAGGATTTTGCTAGTGCCTAATTGAGGCGATGTTACAGCAAGTTCCCTGCAGACCAAATTTGTCCTTTGTTTTCACAGAATCACAGAACCATTTAGGTTAGAAAAGATCTCTGAGATCACTGTGTCCAACCTTTGACCCATCACCAACATGTCAGCTAGACCATGGTGTGACCGTGGTCACAAGGGTTTGCAGGTGAAGGAAGAGATGAGGATGTTGACTCCATGATCAGAAGGCTTGATTTATTATTTTATGATATATATATATAACATTATGACTATAATAAAAAGAAATGGAAAAGGCTTCTTCAGAAGCTGGCTAAGCTAAGAATAGAATAGAAAGAATGAATAACAAAGATCTGTCTCTTGGCAGAGAGCGAGAGCCAGCTCTGCCGTGAATGTTCAGTAAATCTAAACATCCACAGGGAACCAATCCACAGATCCACCTGTTGCATTCCACAGCAGCAGGTAACCATTGTTTACATTTGTTGCTGTAACTTCTCAGCTTCAGCAGGAAAAAGCCTAATGAAGGATTTTTCACAAAAGGTGTCTGCAACACCATGGCATCAATTGCCACATACAGTCATTTCTTAAACACTTCCAGGGATGCTGACTCCCTGGAAGTCCATTCCAATTTTTAACTGTCCTTTCCATAGACATTCCTCCTGGTGTCTGACCTGAACCTTACCATGCATAGTTGAGGCTGTGTCCTCTCATCCTGTCCCTGGTTGCCAGGGAGAAAAGGCCAACACCCACCAGGCTACAGCCTCCTATCATGTGGTTGTAGCGAATGATAAGGTTTCCCCTGAGTCTCTTTTTCTCAGGCTAAAAACGCCAGCTCCCTCAGCTGCTCCTCATGTGGGATTTATTCTCTAGACTTTGAACAGCTTCATTGCCTTTATCTGGATTTACTCCAGCACCTCAATATCCTTCCTGACTTGAGGACACCAGAATACAAGGTGTGCCCCATTACACCTTGGGGGACAATCACTGTCCTGGTCTTTCTGGTCACATTATTTATGATACAAGCCAGATGCCATTGGTCCCACAGTAGGAAGAGTAGTTCCTTCTCTTTCCACCAGTCTCACTCCTTTCTGCACCACCACTTGAAAATTAACTTAGATTTTCTAACATCATGGGTCAGAAACCAAAGAGACCATGGATTTACCATGTGAATTCCTGAGACATGCAGTCAAGCCACTTCAACCTTTTCAATCTTGCTGTTAGTGTGGGCTGAGTCCAAAGGCAGCTTTTCTTTCACTGATCCCCAAGTCTTTCCTGGAAAATGAAGGCCATGTTCCACACTGGCTGGCTGTTTTTTGACTACAAGCTTCAGAGCCGCTGGCAGAGCCGCTCCTCCCCTGCCTGAGGCACAGTAGTGAATGAGGAGGGGATTCCTCCATTTCCTCATAATTCCTCAGGCATCTTTAAATGGATAGGGCTAAACTGATGCCTAATCTGTCCTTTTGAGGTGCTGAACAACTTCAAATGCTGTTCGTTGTCTTGTCTACAAACCTACACTTTGAGAAGAAACTCTGAAAATTAAAACTTTACTTCCCAAAACAACATCCAAACTTGTGTCACTCTGTGCTCGCACACTACACGACAGTTTAATGCAATGCAGACAATTTAGTGTTGGGGTTTTGCAGAAGCTTGTCTGCCTTCCTAGTCCCTGAAATCGGGGAGAAAAATTAAGGGATGAACCCAACAGAGCAGTGCCACTGAGGGAAGCTTCAAGATTTTTCTCACCTTTTAGTGCTTCATCAATGTCCAGAACAGCCTGCTGCCAGCATTACACATCTGCTATGGGAGGATGACAGAACTGAGATTTCTGTTCTGGCTATGCAGCACCTTATGGAGTATTATACATTTACTCTCTCATTTAGAAAAAAGCCCCACTATCATAAAATAACATGTTCCTGAACTTCAGACAGCTTCAGACTTCAGTGTGTGTTCTTCACAGTCTGCCCAAACTGTATCCAAATTATTGTTGTTCCCCTGCTGCACTCAAAGTCATGGTCACAGCTGCAGCATTAAAAAGCCTCAGGACCTGTAAAATCCCAGTAATGTTTTAGACTTCAGCCAAATGTTTGAGGTCAGAGAGGTTTGCTGTCAAAATGAAAAAAAAAGTAGGATTAAAGGAGAGGTTCCAAAGGCTTGGAGACAAATATGAAAGCAGGAAGAGCTCATTCTGAGAAGATGGAAAAGTAGGAAGTTGGGAAGGAAGAAAAAGAAAGAAACACTTAATATTGCTGAATTTGGAGAACTGGACCTCAGGCAAACTTTAGTACAGCATCTTTGTGGGTTAGATCCCACAGTGTTACATGAAAGGGGAGACTTTCTCAAACCCTTTGTGTGTGATTAGTCTGTCGGCATCCCAAAAAAGCTGAGGCACTTGTGCTTGACCAGTCTGCCAGTGTCCCATTGTGGGAACCCTCCACTGAGTGGTCCTGCTGGATGGTTCATCTGACTTGTTCAGGGCTCTACTGTCTCCACTCCTCTCCATCCTTCGTCCTCCTTAGGATATATCAGGTGGGGGAAGTCATGCAGGCTGACTGCATCCCTTTCAGAGAGTAGCAACTGCAATTCACCCTATAACTTCCATACTGCTTGTCTTTTGCTGGAATGGGAATATAACTTCCCAGTTCTCTCTAATTTTTCCCCCGTCATTCTCCCACACTGCAATAGGAAAAAGACCTGGTCACAGCCTCCAAGGGAAAAGAGGGATAAGGAAAGCAAAGCCTTGAAACAAGACCATGATGTCTTTACAAGCACAGCAGTAGTTGCAGGGGGCAGAGAAGATTTTAAAATGTCAGAAAGGATAATTTTTCCTATGTGCTTCCCCTTTCTTCTAACACCAAAGATAGTTGTCTCCTTCCCTGTCTGCACTCTGCTAAACTTCAAGATAAGTATCAGACCTGGCAGCCCTTATTTGTAGAAGCTTCCAATTTAAAAGGGTCAAGAGTTACTAAATAAAAAGAATAAGTCAAAATGTGTCACTCCTTACTGTACACTTTGGAGATGGGCAAGATAATATTATGACAATATTAAGCTTAAAAAGAAGTTGGGAGTACTCACATTCATGTGTGGGGTATTTTTCTGTAAAATATTTCATACTTTCTATCATTATATTCATGATTTACCTGAAAAGAGACAAAACCCAAAATATCAGTCTCTTCATTTTTAGTTTAAGCCATGATCTCCAGGCTAGTAAAATAAATCTGAGAAATATTAAGGGTGTTTTGCAAGACTTCCCCCCTCACCAGCCCCCCACATATTTGATGGTAAAAATTGAGTCATAGTTGAAAACATTAATCTGTTTTTCTACCCTATCAGTCATTTCAAGTCTTCCTCATCTGATGTGCTCTGAAGAAAGCCCAAAGCTGAAGCAGTAAGTAGGAAGGTTCATATTTAGTGAAGCTTGATTCAGCTCTAACACTTCAGGGATTCATACCCTACTCACAGCCTCCCACCTGTAGCACTCCTGTGTTTAAAACCATTTTCACCTCTGCTGTTTCTCACCTGGCAGAGTTTATCAGTTCTTTTATGCACAGTGTGGGTTAGCATGGAAAATATTTCTCCACAGCTACTAGATAATTGCTGCTGTAGTTACTCACTTGGAGAGCATCATCAGGTGTTGTGATAAATGAATCTTTTATACTGCAGTCTTTCAAAGATTTGGAGGGTTTTGCTTTTGTCCTTGGTTGAGGCAGGCTTCTATTCTAAATATACCATAGTTATTTCAGAAAATATTTGCTATGAAAACTACAGCACTTTAAGTTTCTTGCATTGGTAGGAGACATTTTGCTTGGTACGGACATCAAGCCAAGGACATGGTATTGCACCTATGACAAGCTCAGGAATTTCCTAATTCCTGACAAATAAGTGATGTAGTAGCAGGAGTTAGTAGCAAGCTCAGGTATTTAAAGGCATACAAACTCTCAACCCTGGGCTGGCCAAACAACTGGTGAGGGACAGAAGAGGCTGTTCAAGTGATTTCAATGAAGATTATCAGAGGAACCCAGATGGCTGGAATTTTTCATTTACCCCTTCACAAGTGCCTTACAATGAATATTGTGGATTTTTTTCAAGGTATGAAATTATGAATCATACCTTTAAATTGCTGTTATAATTTTCTTTCTTTGTGTTCAAAATACCTTGGTGGCAAATAAACATCCACTTTTTGAGTAGCTTAAAGAAAAATACATTAATCATAGAAAGTGACTATCATTGATATTATAATTATTCTTACTATGATACTGATCAGTGACAGTTGTTACAGCAAAATTATTTCCAAACACTTAGTTACAGAAAGTGTTACTGTAACTTTCTACCAAACAGATACAACACTTGAAATTTCTATGATTCATGAACTCTTAATCACATTTCTTTTTCTACCCATGCAAGTGACTAAGATAATTTTATGGCATTAAAATAACATAAATCAAGGATTTTCTAAATGTCACTACCCTTTATCTTTCTTATCAGAAGCATCTGAATTACAGTAGCATAACATGAACTTTGCTTTTTTTCTAAATAGATTAGTCCAAAAGCACTATGGTGGTCAAAAATAACTAATATTTTAGATAAATCTTTGCCTCATTATTCTGTCTGCCAGCCAATATATCAGTTTTAATGGAATACCACAACCTTCCAATTTCTTTTTTTTTTCTTCTCACCACAGGAATTAAGAGAGACTTTCCTAGCATATCCTACAGAGCCAGCCTGGCTCTTTGTATATCCCTGAAAAACAGATGGTCGATGCTTTTTCTAATCTTGTTTCAAAGTGGTCATACAGTCAAAATAATAGAAACCCTGATTCACTGCCAAATTAGGGTCATGGAAGAGCTCCTGTTAGAATCAATAAACATCAATACTATGTAATCCTAACATTTCTCAAGAAGTCCGAAATTCATAATGTACTCCTAAAGTGTTTTTTTAATCTCCCTTTCTTCCCACTTGTATTTTTGTGTCACTGAAAATAACAGCACATAATGAGATTAGTAACCTGAAATTAGGACTAGCTGGTTCAAGGCCATATGCCTTTAATTAGTAAGCATATAAAAGGCTGGTTTATGCTTGCTTTCATTAGTGCTACTAATCAGGGATAGTGCTGCTCATTGCTGGAAAGAAAATTCCGGATGTAAACAATTTTTGAGTTGAGATTGAACAGATCCACAGCTCTATCATTGTGTGGATACATCCTGTCTTTTGAGGAATAAATAAACTATGCTGATTAGCTAAAATGGAGCTACTTAATGCTCTGTTTCCTAGGAACAGAAATCAGCTTAAGACATGATGATCTAATGAAGATTTTATAACCTAAATAAGCACTTACATCTCCATCAAGATTTCTGTGGACTGAATAGCAGTACATCAGGTTTGAAAAATATGTATGTGCATTGTGCTCTCAACTGGGCATTTTGCAAATGCATTAGTGTTGCCACGTCCCACCACAAAGGAGATCATCACACCAAAGCACTTTTATGCCTGATATTATACCTCAATACCTGGAGGATTTAATTTTATTCAGGTTATTTGTTACATAAAAAACAAAGACTCTAACGTCTTAGAAACAACAACAAAACCCCAAACAGCTGACCAAAACCCATATGTACAGGAAGGAAAACTTGGCTCTAGTCAGAAAAGACATACATTTAAGAGCTGTCCAGAACTCTAAGATTTTTTTTTTTTCATTCATCTGAAGGCACTCTAAATGAAAGATAGATTTACTGCCAATGCCCCACAGTTCTAAAAAATTCATGGATAAAATCTCTCAGCTCAAGAGCTCTTTATACTCTGTCATCGAGTCAAGATGGGCTGTAATCTTTGTTCTTCACCAATGCCAAATACTTGGTCCAGGCTCTGAATAATAAGTACTAACTAAAAAGGCTGTTCATTCTTCTGAAACAAACAAACAAACAAAAAAATATTAAAGAAGATAAAACTGCTAAACACTCTTATGAATGATAAGGTTTGAAAAAAATTAGGACAAGCAAACAAATAAACTTTATAAAATTTATAAGTAAGAAAGATATTTCACCTGTCCTAAAAATTAAAACCATTGCTCTGCTATATTTCATTTTTCCTTTCTCTCATTCTTTCATAGTAGTCAACTTCTAGTTAAAAAAATTCTATGAAAAAGATGCCCTTAAGTTCAGTGTCTGTTGTGATGCTCATTTAGTCTCGTTTTAATAAAAACATAAAATTGCTGGCTCCAGCAAGCAGTTTTATACACTTACTAAGAGGTTTTTTGTGCGTGGGCAGAGGCTGCTTCTGAATTCCTCGTTTTGTTGTTCATGGTCAGAAAAAGAAATTTTGAACAGACTGCCATCTTAAGAACAGTAAAATCTAAATTAAGGCTGTAAGGCCATCCTTTGACTACATGCTTGAATATTGCAGGCTTGTAACTGTTAGCAGATCAACCCCTAGCTAGTTTGAAGAGAGTACCATAATTATAGCATCAATTAGGAACTACCAAGCTAAGGAATATTGAGTTTTCCTGAAAAGATGCTCAGAGGTGATTTTATCTAACATTTATTCCACTCCAGAACCATGAAACAACATAATAGCTTTTACAGAAATTTGAGAGGAGGAAACAGTGTTGCATTCCTGCAAATTCAGTTTAAATTGGTCCCTGGAAAATAAAAACACACAAGCATGCAAGCAAGTCTCCTACCCATGTAAAAGACACATGAGAAAATAGAGCAACCTGAAATTCTGCATTAAGGTAAAAATGAAGTGATAGAAGTCTTTTTTTATGCCAATTAACATCTTTAGGATGTCATTGTTCAATTTCATACCCTTAAATTTAGTTCAGCGTATAATTTATCAATAAACATAATTTGTCAAATTATATCTGTGAAGTTATTGAAGAATACTTTTCCACCTCTAGCTAATGAATAAATGAAATCTCTAAAATTTTGACACAGATACAAAATAGGGGGAACAATCCTTAACCATTCCATATATAACCAATAATTCATTCATATTACTTTGAATTCAACATATAAACTCCATTTCATTGGTAAGTTCCTCTCACTATTGATGGTAACAATTCAGTATACGAAGAGCATTCAGGCATTCTTGAGCCATACTTTGGTTTTTCGGATGGAAGTCCAACAGTAGTGAGCAGGAGCCTCAGAGCCTACGTTCCTAAAGCTTCCTTTATGTGTAGAACTTTCACAATAAATATAAAATAAGACTTATTATTTTATAAGGGGGATAATTATTCTGAACACTAAACAAGTGGTTTGCCACAGGTTTTTCTTCACTGCAAGACTCCTGGAAGATCTATCTCTTAAAACTTTGGCTAGATATGGAAAGCTTGCTCTCCTCTTCACTGTAAGCCTCTATCTGGACACTAGATGGAGGTTTAAATTGATATCAACAATTATTTAAAGAAGGAAGACAGGAACAAGATTCCCAGAGGGAGTTTTCATGCTACATAGCAAAATTAAGTAAAACAAACTCTCATCAAGAGCTTGGAAGCTACAGATCAAATGTGTATGGATATTTAATTTTGATTTCAGATCCCAAGGAACTTAATACTGGAAATCAGCCCTATATGCAAGGTGTTTTTTTTCATTAGGTTGTTGTTCAGTTTTGGTTGGGGTTTTTGTTTGTTTTTTCACTCCCTGCCCCAGGTTTTCTACCTGGGAGTCAATAACATTTGGGATAAAACTTTCTGCAGTTGAAAGGGAAGTGCAGTTCAGTAGTACATAGAGTTCTTTGCTTTCACAGACTGTTAATTAGCTGAAAGCTTGGGGGTAGTATATATGATGTAAAAACTACAATCAAGTCCCCGGTAAATCCACCTCAGCGGCTAAACGTCCAAAAGACCAAATCAAATTAAGTCTAAAATTGGTTTGAATTTAATGAGTGACACACATGTAAAACTTTTGTAGTTAACCAGCAACACCTCGAGGTACTAAGCCACCTATTAAGTACTAATTTATTAGCAGAAGTTATCTCAAATAAAAGTAAACAACCACGTGCCAGAAGAATGTTAAGAAAGCAAACGAATTTGTAATTCAAACTCTACAGCAAAGCTTCCTTTTTGCAGATTCAGTATGCTCCTTCTCCTGAGATTTACAAGGTTAACCTAAAAGTGACATGTTGACAGCAGCATTTGAATCCAGCATTCTCACATTGACATGTGGCAATGAGGATAACCCAGATGCTGCAGTCAGCCTATATGTTAAGAATGGAATTTCCCATGAGAAGGTAAAGTTGTCTGGTGGAGTTTTTTTCCCAGAAAGTCTGTGTGAACATTGCATGCATGCAGCCAGAAAGAAAAGACTTATGGGCAATCTGAAAAAAAATACAGACCTCCATAATGGTTTGCTTATTTGTTTTGGAAAATATTCCAATTAGAAACAGCAAATGTCTGATGTTGGTCACCAGCTGTCAAACACAATCCCTGGGACTTGGTGATACCAGCACCTGTAGGTGTCTGCATGCAAAAGTGGTCAAATTACTCAGAATGAGAACGTGTTTTCTAACTGAGAGTGCAGGTTCAGTTTGGACAAACATTCAGATCTGTGTAAGACTGACTCCACCCTTTCCTTAATATCTTAGTCAGTTCAGCAGAAGGTATATCCACTGCTCTCTTCCCAACACTTCTCTCTTAACTTAGTTTTGCATCAGCTGCAGCCTTGAAACAAGCTCTATCTGGACTGTCCAGCCCTCTGTAAGGGATAACCCTGGACCCAAACTGTATGTCCTATATAATTTATATGTATACATCCAGGTCCACTGATGCACATTTCTTTTAAGGGCCTCCATGTTTAGGCCTTCAGAGAGAACATGTTTCTTCTAGAAGATAGTTCTTCAATAAACTGAATCATATCGCTAGAAATATAATTTAATTTACTCCTAATGTGGAACTTTCTCAGAATAAACAACCAAAAAAGCCATACATTTACCTATACCAAAATGGAGTGGTCGTTTATTCAGCAAGCTGTATGCACCTGCCATGGAAAGTCAACAGTGCATATTTTAATATCTGTAAATGTTTAGTCTAAGTTGAATTAATTAGGAATAATTTTTCTTCATTGAATCCTTTTTTAAAAGCAATTTGAGATTTAAAGTGTGTTTATTTCTGAAATGTCATGAACTACCTAAAACAGTTTAGAGAAACCAGTTCCACACGTTTATATTTAGGGTCAAATTTGAAGTGACAATGTGTTACAAAATAAACTTACTTAAAGACACAGAGATAAATCAATCATCATCATAGCTACTGTCATAGCAAAAGTGCTAAAAGAGATGATGTAAGCAGGAATAGCTTTCCATGAAGAGGAATTAAAAGTTAATTTCTTTTTTTCTTTTCTTTTTACTCCTTCTTTCCTTGCTTCCTTCATTCTCATTTTGGACCCTTCCACACTGAAACCCACTCTACCATGTAAGAGAAAATGAGCTGGAGAATGGGACTTACATTATGACAAACAAACCTAAGTATAAACACTTTGTTTAAAGCAATCTGCAGAGATTTTTACTAAGTGCAGCTGATCTATTGGGATGGCAGAGGAACCTGTAAGTTGCACCGATTTAGAATCCCCCTGGTATCCCGGGCTGCCTTGCTCATCTCCAAATATGGCTCAAATTCTCTGCAGAGTAGCAACATGACTCAGACAACTTCCAGAAGTTCTAAAAAAGGGAAAAATTAAGACTGCAAATCAAAGAGAGGCAGGAGGGTAGGAAGTAAAAAAAAGACCAAAACAAGACACACCACTGCACTCATTTCTCCTGTGGGGAAGGAATAGGAAAAGTGCATGACAGATTAGTCATGTTGCTTAACACAACACTAAGAGAGAGAGAGAAAAAAAAAAAAAGTGACAGGGGTGTTATGAAAACCTTAACAAGAGAACAATATATCAGAAGTGTACTGTAAGCTAATACTGCCATCTAACTCCCAGGAATTCAGTTTTTGACTTCATCAGCATAGCCTTTGACTTTAACTTGCTGTGCTTATCCACACAGCAAAAGAAATTATGCTCTATATGCTTTATTATTATCTTCAAAATAATAATTTGTCTAGAATGTAGGTTGAAACCTCTGCCTCTGCTGAACTACTAGAGTAGTTAAATTACAGTAAGAAACAGTTCTGAGCTGGTAGGTACCTCCACATTAATGAAAAAGCACAAGGTACTCACATACAGGTCCTTCCATCAGATACTTGCATTTGTACAAATACACAAAATGTATATGCAAAAAATCAATGTCACCTGAGTTTTCTGTTCAGGCATATAGTTTGAAAAAGCAAAATCTTGGGGTTCAAAGTGCATTCAGAAATCTCCTCCATTTGAGGTTTCCTAGATTTATGGCATTCCCATGCATCTTATCCCCAGGTACCAGGAAGAAAAGCTCAGCAGCTCTCCACATCCCTTCTTCAGGAAGATGTAAAGAGCAATGAGGTCACTCTTAGCATAGAAGGATATCAGTGTAGTTACACAGAACTTTTCCTTGGTGTACCCATGTTAACGGTGCCTGATGATTGCATTATTCTCTAAATGTCATTAAAGTTTTCTGCATGATCCACATAATCACATCACAGTTTACTATCTTTTAAATAGATACTTCTCCTGGATGAGATAAACAAAGATTTTTGCTTGATCCATTTTAACCAGAGACTTCTTTTTCTGCAAGTTTTTAAAACAGCATCTGTCAATATTCACTTGCCAGCTCCTTGAGTAAAGTCCTCTCCTATTAAAGGAAAAGAGCATCAGTAAGTTAAACAAACTGAACATGCATTTTTTTCCATTCTTAGACAACTGAAAGTAATGTTTTTCCTCGGACGAGAAGGAATTGGAAATGCCGATAGATTTAGAGAGCACTCTGTCTTTAACATAGCCTGCACTGGGCTACTGTGAAAATAGAATACAGATGTTTTTCTGGTTTCTGTCTGAATGCCTGTACATTTCATGGAACCATGCCATGTTTTCAGAGCAGTGAGACATTCAGGTTTTCAGGGATTTAGTCAGGAGAACATGTGAGTAAACAAAAGATACATTCATGTCCTCCCTGATTTCAGAGTTAATCTCAGCAAATTAAATTGATACACGGAAATCTCTGCTTAACTCAATTTGTTATATATACCTTAGTATTAATTAATCATATTTTGACACCATTATTTTTAAATTGTAAAAATATGTTAATACATTTCCTGCAGCCTATCAGAACAAACAATAAAGGTGTTCTATGCTGTCTATTTTCCTGGAGAGACAATTATATCTGTCATCCTACTAGCGATGTTGGATGCCCTTTTCCTAAAGTGCTGCATAGGAAACAAATATAATATTTATCTTGGAAAGGCAAATTGTTACTCAGTAGCTTTGGAATACACAAGACAAATGGTGAATCTGGTAACGTCCAGTGAGCCAGTATTTGAATAGCCTTTAGAGTAATATAATTTCTATTACTATGTCAGATCAGTCCCCGCCCCACCCCCAGCTACAGGACATCACTACCAGCTCAACATCCACATTTTAGAAGGAGATTTATAGCTTGGTTCATGCCATAACTTACATACAAGGACAGCAGGAAAAAGGTAAAAAACAATAATAGTACTATAAATCCTTAAGTATGAGGATTAGTACACAAAAAGCAGTTTGACAATAAGATTTGCAGTTTGGTGCAGAAGAAGAGAGGTGTGATCATGAGTAGAGATTCTACATGTCCCTGGCACTGAAACAGTCTTGGTCTAAGATGGCTCATTCCAGGAACTGACAGCAACAAGAGACAATGCTAGACAAAAATTAGTCTTAGAATTATAGAATGGTTAGGACTGGAAGGAGCTTTAAAAATCACTTAGTTCCAACATGCCATGGGCAGAGACACCTTCTACTAGAGCAGGTTGCTCAAAGTCTAATCCAGCTCTAAACAATATCGCTTTTGAGCAATAATTAAGACAATGTTAACATTACAAATCATTGTTGCAGTTTAGAAGCTAATTGTTAGAGTCCACTTAGCCATAAACTGCCACTGTAACTTTAAAGCCATCCAGAAAACTTCCTAAATTTTTTATAGCTACCTGTAAAAGGTCATGTCTGTGAATGTCCACAGCATCTGCCCTTCATTTTTTAACCTTTTCTAGTAATAAATGAACATGGACTTAATAACACAAAATTACATTCTAATTCAAAATATCCAACAAGACTTAAACTTGTCATTACTTCTTTGGAAAGAGACAAAAAAGGTAAATGGAAGTAGATCATTCCAGTGACATCCATAGCAAACATTCTCTTTATTGTTATTTGTAGCAGTAATTGCCACACTCTGCAGTATTCACTGTTAATTACTATAGGCAAGGCACAACATATTAAGTAGAAGACACACTCCTGGATGCCATGGCAATTTTTGTTGCTCAACAGCCGTCTAAAAAATGTTTAGCTAACAATTGTATGAAACATTTCTTGTTTCTTTCCTAGTTTATTCCACCACAACATCCTATGGTGGTTTCCTCGAAGAGTTATACCTTTATCTTTTTAATCTATACCTCACAATATTATGAAAATAAAACATGGTCCATAGGTTACAGTATCCAAGCAAGAAAGAAACTGCTGGTATATTCTCAGAAGCCCATGTCACTGTGTTATATTGAAATACACGAATGAGCTGAGATGCTAGAAAATTAATCAGAAACTGCAAAGGCAGCAGGTGCAGTGCTGGAAGAAAAGCAATCGATGGAAAAGTTGCCAGGTTTCATTAAAAAAAAAGAGACAAGACTATTGATTCTTCAAATTATTACCCAAAGAAGCTATTGTGACAGCAAATTTGACAAACAGCTTGGATGGTGAAGCAGTCGATGGTAGAAATTACCATTCCCAACTTGTTTAGGATATATAATATTTTTATTTTACGATCAGCAGCCAAAATAAGAAGGACTATAGCAAATTATCTTGGTATTTTGAGGCTGGAACAAAATGGTTCTGAAACTCCACAATTCTTGTAAGAAGTAAAACAAGTCTTCCATATTTTTTCTTGAAACAAAACAAGGTTCTATTTTATCCATTAGGATGTATTCTAAAAATTTTTCCCTGAAACATTCATTTCTCATTATTTTGGCCTGCACCTTGGAAGTACTTTTGATTTTTTTATTGGGAGATTTAATTTATACTTTTTTTATTTAGAGAAACAAAAAATAATTTCTGAGCTAACAGTTTGACAATCCATTTATCAATAAATCAACTTCTGAAAAGATGAAGACAGGCAGTACCTTGATCTGCAACATGGGGCGCCACAATGCTCAGAGCTCAAGGTAAACCATGAGCATGAAGAAAACAAGGCTTGATGAGAATCAATGGCAATATTATTCAGAATGTGAGGTTCAGTAAATAATGGACAATTTCAATTACCCAAATGTCTGCTAAAAGAAGATTACACCAAAAAAGTAGAGAGCATTATTCAGCTCACTGAACTATAGCAACCTAAATTGTTATTAATCAAAAAACTAATCCAGTCACCTTAACATTGTATCTATAGAGCATATAACAAAAGATTTTTTTTCAGAGAATATTTTATTCCTTATCTCCAAATTATCATCATAGTCTGCAGAGGCTCATTAATCTTCATTAATTATAGAAGAAACCCAGCTGACTAGCTTTGGCAGGTATGATGTCTGCCATATTTCTGGAGCATTGAATGAATGCTTTTTGATGTAGAAGTCAGAGACGGCTTTTAGGTATAATTCTGAACAACAAGGATGTAGCGGTTGAACAAAATGTCACAGGAAGAAGTACCTTCAATTAAATTCATAAGTAAGCAGAAGAGTTAATAACCCTCAGAAATCAAAAGAGAAGGAACAGCAAAAACATTTCCTGTCTTCAAGTAGATATTTCAAGCAAATTGTCCTCTTAAGGAAGGTCAGAAACACATCAAAAGATAAATGTCGCTAATAAAAAGTTCTGCATTTACTTCAAACATAAGAAGAAAACGTACAAGAAATGGCATAAGTCAGATTCTTAAGGGTGCATACATGAACAGAGCATAAGCATGTGGATACAGTTTAGGAAAGGACAAGGCAAGGAGTAACTCCATAAGAAATCAAGTAAGGAGTTATGGAAAATACCTTCACATCTTGGCTCCTGAATCATGAGCATCAAAGGCTGACGTTGAAAAAAAGAGTAACATCTAACTAGGCTGGTTGCACCAATGAAATGACTAGTTCTGATCCATTGCCAATTCCAATTAACAAAATGGGAATGGCATAAGAAAGAAGGGGACAGCTAAGTTTCTCTCTTAGCTCTAGTGGGTGAGATTTCTCAAGTATACTTAATGGATACTCCTGGATGCCGTGGTAACTTTTGTTGCTTACCTGCAGCCAAAAAAACGCTTAGCTAACAATTGTACAAAACGTTTCTTGTTTCTTTCCTAGTTTATTCCACCAGACCATCCTATGGTTGCATGCAAGGAAGAGTTACACCTTTATCTGCTTTAGCTAAACCTCACAGTTGAACAATGTACTTGCTGATGAAAATTATGGAGAAAGGGTCATAAGACAAGAAGAGTCTCTTATTCAACTACAACCTCTGATCCAGATTTGGGTGCTGATCTTCAATGAGATGTGTACTAATCAGAGAAGTCATGAGAAGAAAATTAATAATCAGAGGTCTACAAAAGCATACCTAACTGAAATTATTGAATTAATCTAATTTACCTGAAAGGGAGAAGGGAAAATGCAAACATGATTTAAATAAATAAATGGCTTCTGCAAAGGAGGGATTAATCTGTTTTCCTTACCTATGATGGATATGAAAGAATGAGTTCACATTACAGCATAAAAGATGCAAGGTAAAAATTAAGAAAAACTTTTGACATAAAGAGAGTGAAGCTCTAGTACAGATTGCCTGGAGAGGCCATGTAATCTGTCTACTTAAAGGTCTTTCATGAAAGGCTTGATAAATATTTATCAGGAAAAGATATTCATGCTTGGAGGCAGAGGAACAGGTTACAAAAGTTTAAGTTGCTCTGGGATGAAATTCTTCAAGTCTTTGTCACCATCTGAATAGTATAATAAGCATAAGGCAGGGGAAATTTTCATTAATGAGAAGAAATGTATTATATAGTCAGCTCTCAAGTATCCTAAATAGAGGGTTAACTGAGGACAACTTGCCAAAGTATGTTTTGGATAAATCTAATAACGTTCGGATATTTCAGAAGCAGAACAGTTGATGTAACTTAACAAGCCAAACTCAGTTCCATCAAAGAATTGGATTTAGTTCATTGGAAGCATAAATATTAGTCAACTTGAAAATTGACCAAATAGGATAATATTCTGTGTTGTAAGTCTTCATTAAGCGAGACTATATTGACATGTCAAAGCCCAAGCTATATAGCTAAGATGCCTAGGTAAACAAATGCAGCTTTCTCATTGAAACATGTGCATAGACCTAGGATTTGACTTAGTGCCACAAAGCAATTTGATTTTTTAAAATTACTATACAATATCAGAATACCCTAACTACTGAAAAATTCTCTGATCTCAAAAGAAAAAATTAAGTAAAATAAAACTATCAAGGAGCCTGCTTTTATTAATTACTTTTGCCATTCATGAAGCTTACTATACAATAATAAAACAATCATGTATAGGTCTTGTATATAGAATTCACAGAATCATGAAATCATTAAGAAACAGAAATCGGAGGGAAGATATACATAGCAACAAAAAGCCCTCTAGGTGGGACCTATAGTATTGTTTTTATATAGTATTTTCATAAAGTGGTAAAATTCACCTTTGGCCATACAGAAAAAAATACAGCAAAGCTATGAGGAAGAAGAGTGGGTCTGCCCTTTGAAAAGCAGTCACTGAATAAGAAACCTCTGAGTCACAGTGAATGTAGTCTCATTTGTGTTACATGTGAGAAAATAAAACAAACAAAACAGGGGACAAAAAGTTTTTTACAAAATAGAAATTAAGTCCAAAGAGATTGAGGCAAGTGCTTCTAGATGAACAGTATCATCTCTTGACATCAGTCAACCTTTTGTCATTATTGTACTGAGATTTCATCCTTTACTTTTTAAACCAATATTTCACATATTGCTTTACAAACAAAGCCTAAGAACTTTAATAGTACTTGAGTATCAACCAAAGAACAGTTCAGTAGGAGTTTGCTTCTCTAACCCACGCTGCTGTCTGGCAACAGGCAGATGGGAAAAAATTGCTAGTTCTTACATTCAAGATAATTCATCTTTTTTGACAGCTTCTGCAGCAGCTTTTGGAAGTTCTAACAAAACATTGCTTTAGTACCCTGATAGTAGGTGGCAGATAAGAAACTGTTATCAACATTATGTATATTTTCAGTCTGAAATATTTTGAGACTCTTTCACACAAGGATGAGCAGGTTAAGGTTTTCAGGAATAAAGATGAACCACCCATAACTAAGACAACTAACTGATACAGTAAATGAAAAGTACAAAGAGAAAGAAATGGTGGTGAAAAGTCAGTGTGGAAACAAAAGCAATTGATACAGTATGTGCATTTCTGTAATCAGTTTGCTGCCCTGGAATCCAAAATTTTAGAAGTAAATAGGTCAAAAATACCCCGCAGAATTATGATCTTTGTAATAGTACATATTACTTCTAAGATGTCACAAAGAAACACTTTAGAACATTCCTACAAATGAACGAATGAATGACTGACTCCCTTCAGCTTTACACAAAGATTCTTCTTCTTTCCCTTTCCCAGTAAAGAATACATGTAAATTAAGTATGTGAATAGCAGCAACAGACATGCCTCTCTCTGGCATCCAAACACCTTTATATAGGAATATATAGGTGCTGGTCAGTTTTCAAAAAGAATGCCCCCAACACTTCAAAAAACAATTTGTATCTCTTGACTTACTCTTCCTTTTCAAATATTAGTTTCAAACTCTAGTCTAGTATCATTCTGATGCAAGCTTCATTTTTTTCTGTCACTAATGCCTTGTTGTTCTGTTGTTGTTGTGCAAGGGCACTCAAACTACAGTTGCCACTGCTCATAAGTGCTGCTGTACTTTTCATAATCCAGATGTCCAGCTCCTGAGCTGCACCATGAAAAAATTATTAGTTGCTGACAAGGAATATAGAGTGCTGCAGCAGAACTGAAGAATATTAGAAGTTACTGATATGGAAAGAATAAATTAATTTTCTATTAGTAGTAGATTGAAAAAGGATTGAACTCAGCATACACTAAAGACCATAAAACTAGTGCTGAGAAAATACTGTAAAATCTGAACACTTTAACCTTTCTTTGAGCACCTGTTGGAATTTTTTGAGAATTATTTTCTTTAATGCAACCTTAAAAACCAAATTTTTGATTTAAATTTTGTTGAATTCCATAAGCAAAGAATTTTCTTCCTTCTTCTCCGCTGCTTTGCTTTAAAAAAGTCAGAAACTGAGATTCTTTCAACCTGACACCTTTGATGTTATAACTGTACAGTTCAGTAGTCTGTTTTCATCAATCTTTTACACTTCCTTCATATTTAATTTTGGAACTTTCTTACATTTCCCTTCAATGGAAACTGCTTGTGCATCTGAGACTGTGCCACTAGCCATGTTGGGTCTTATTGCTGCATAAATAGTTCTCAACCACTGTAAAAACTCCCCTCAATTTTGAACAATGGATTGTCTTGATTCATTTGCCTTTATTTTAATTGTCACTATATAACTCCTTAGAGTAAAACTAGAAATCAATCTGATAAAAGTTCGTAGTAATTTTATCTATAAAGAAGCCTTAAAACGTTTTTTCTTAGCAGACTTAAAATACTGAAAAAGTTACATCACAGTTACAGCTGCAAGTTGATTTTAATTTTTTTTCAAGTTGTTAACTGGGAGTAAAAGATTGCTCAGGTGTACTTTATGGGACGTTCAATGCTACTACCTCTGTGATTGCTTCTTTCCAGCCACTGCAGCCCAGCCCAGGGTGCTTGTATCCACTGGGACCTGTTTTTGCATTTCATGCCAATGGGTGCAGCTGATACTTTCTCATTTGCAAGTTCAGGCAGCAGTGATGCTCGGTGTGAGATCAGACACACACAGAGGACAGCAAGCAATGCAATCAGCTACTGAGTGCTGCAGGCTGGGCACTCCCTTTTAACAGGATCCCCATCTAACTCTGCTAGGACTCACTGAACACAGCACAGATGGCCAAACCCACTTCATCCTTTCCAACTGGTTATGGTTAAAGTTCATCTCGGGAAAGCTCATGCCACCACGCTCCCTAGATCCATGGGCATATTTCAGATCCCCTGGATATCAGCAGGAGCAGTCTCTTCCCATTCAGCACCCATGCCTGCATACAGATCTCCAGTCTCCACCTGTCAGCTATCCCACCCTGGTATTTGCTAGAAAAAGATACTAGCACCTCACAGTCACAGGTCACCCAAGATACACCTTCCCCAAGTTAGGTCCTCCTGCTCACCAGCTAGTCCAACCGTGGACTTGCTACCAAATTATACGCACACAAACCGCCGTGCATACCCAGACAGGAGAAAACCACAAACACTCCAGCCCTCCAAATCTTACACTCCACAGTCCCATGCTGGTGGCTGACACTGAGGCCCACACCTGTTCTAGCTGAGCCAGACAAGCCCAGGTGCACCCTCATCCCAGTCTGACTCCAGCTGCTGACTGCAAATCCGTTTGTGTCCATCCCCCAGAGCTTGCAATCAGTCCCTACACTGCTCCAAAGAGGGTAGACTGGAATTGTGAAGATATCAGAAAGGATTTAATAAAACAGGACAGACTGCAGTGACCAGCACAGGTAAAACATGCAGAAACCAGCAATGGTTTATGTATTATCAGCCCTTTCAATGCTTTATCCCCTCCCCTCCCGCATCTCCACCCTCCTTCATTCTCCCTGGCCCCTTCTTCTAAAGATTTCTTAAATTTTGCACAGACCTGCATCCCTCTCACCTATCCCAAATCCTCACATTGCCTGTCTCCTTATAAAGTCCAGGCCAGACCTCTCAACAGCTGTCTCTGGATTTCCTAGTGGTTGTCATTCTCACTCCTTCTTTACTTTTCCAGCTGCCATTTCTGCAGCATGCTTAGGCATCTACTTGAAATTAAGCTAGTGTTTATTCTAAAATTACCTGTGCTTTTGCAAATTGTTTGAGTTATTAACCTTTAACATTCCAGCTTCTCACAATAATAACTGATTATCAGTCTGCAGTTTCTCACTTCCCCTATCAGAAGTCATTTGTCTACTTATGCTAAAGGCAACACCACCCCAAAATGACTATAGAATTGTGGAATATCTCAAGTTGGAAGGTATCCACAAAGATCATTGTGTCTATTTTCATTCCAAATCACCACAGAGTTTATGTCTCTGAATCAGAGACATGATACATATGGTCAATTGTAAGAATTTCAAGGATTTCCAGAAATGCTTACTTCAGAAAGTGACTTTTATTTTTAATGGTAGACTGTATTATTAGAATCTGCTTTCTCAAACCTTCAGATTATTAGTATTAATAACCAAGTCTCAACAAACATTATTTTGTGAAAGAACACAGGTTAATTCAGGGAGAGAAAAAGCTCATGCTATTGAAAAGCCATCTCTGAAATATTATCTCCATCCTAACATTTTTATGTTAGGAAAGTGAAACGGAACACAGAAGACAGTTCTTCGGGGTTTTGGGGGTTGCTCATCCCATGTTCCCTCCTCCCTCTGTCCTGTGGCTCCATTAAAGGATTGAAATAACTTATAACAGCATTTTTGGGTTAAAACTCTTGAATTCTCAACCCATAAATAAGTCAATTTTTTACTCTAAATCAACAAAAATTAATTCAAAATTAAGTCTGCATTAGCTACCTATCAATGGGGTTTTTTAAATAATTGTTCTGGATTTTATTTTTTTTTTTTGGGTGGGGGTTAGCAATAGAATTAATTTTGCACTGCTATCCCAGTGTCATAGTGAAAAATCACCTTTCTAAAACAGATGAGATAATTTTTCTGACATTTCAGACCTGCTTGAAAGTCACAGGATTGGCAAATAAATCTAACTTTTCAAATGTTAGTCAATAGCCCAAATGTTATGCTTCTGTTTTATCTTTTTTAAGAAAGGATTTTTCAGAGAACATGTTTAGTCTCATTAGCTTATATCAATTTTACAGCACTGTTACTTTATTGATTTTTATGAAATTAAATTTTGCAAAGCTGTAAAAGCAGTATCCTATCTGGGATATTCCTGCAGAAGGGAATCTACCATGAGTTTTCATATTTTCATATTGGCTACATGTGAATCATGAGAAGCCACAGCAAGGATGAAAACAAATACTCACCTCAGAGAAGAAAAAAAAATAATTAAGGTATGTTCTTTCAGCTTTGTTATGGTTTTTCATTGCACTAGTGCTCAGTTTGTTCAGTGTCAGAAGATCCACAAGGCAAGTGTTCTTACTCCATGACGGGAAGAAAAACATTGAAGTACACTGGCCAATAAAAAAAACCAAAAAAACAAACAAAAACCTCCCAGGAATTGGAATGGTAATAAACTGGTTGATTTGAGTAGTAGCTGCAATAATTTAGTTGTATTCAATTTATTATTAAAGGATTTTCAAGATTCACATAATTTAAGTGAATAAATCTTCACATAATTTAAGTGGTTGGAAAAAAAGGGTGCTTAGAGCACATATTTTCCACCTTAATTTCAAGAGCAGAGTCGAGGATGAAGGGCAAGATGCAGGCTGTAATGGGTCAAATGTCTTCCCATAAAAAGCAAACTAAAGGTTTCATTGATTACACTGTGACTTGCTTTCTTTGAAACAATTTTCAAGGAGATATGAGGAGAATAAGTAATAAAGCTGTGAAATACTAAACTTGAACTTTTGTTGTTTATCTGCTTTTTCTTGTTATGCGCCCTACAGACAGGTTCCTCCAAAATATGGCATATTCAATAAAGTCAAAACATATAAATCTACCTTTTAAAAAAGGATTTATCAGTAACCACAGTGTATCTAAACTTGGCACCTATCTGATGTTGCACATCAGTATGTATGGACATAAGCATCTGTTCATACAGGATTCATTACCAAACAAAAAGACTACATTGTAAGACTACAAGTAAAACTACCTTATTAGTAATATATTTTTTTTTAATAAGAAAATAATGTTCAAGCCTTTAATAGATATATTTCAGTATTTTAATACTAAACATTAATGTTCTAGCAGTGTAGCTAGTAATAAAAAAGCTGTATTTATTCATTGAATCTTGGCCATTTTTAGAGTTCAGTATTATCTGAACACTCACAGCAAAATAAGAGAAGCATCAGATCTTGGAACTGGTTGGATTTCAGACTAGAATAAGTTTTGGATTACATAAACAAGACTTAAACAAGGCCTAATTTCTAAACACATTACACAGGTAGGTGACTCTATTATTAGTCTCAACTTTTTATCAAATTTCTTTGAATTTCTTCACCTATCTTACTAGTGAATAGCCTAAAGCAGTATTATATTCCACAGGTTTTTGGTATTTAGGTTCTGACACCCCAGTTAGCACTGACAGCTTAAAGAAATTAAATTTAACAAATACAAAATGAATGGTTTCTATTACAGGCAACAATGAGAATAATAAAATACAGGAAATCACTAGCAATATATTACCTCTCTTCTACCATCACTGAAATATGGAGGGAGGAGTGTGGGGCACCCAGGAATGAAGTCAATTAGTGGTTCCATGAAGTAAATAACCCTAGAGAATAAATGAACACAAGTTTCAATTAATTTACTATCTCTTGGGCTTAAATGGTTGAAATATTGTTGAATCTGTCAGGATAGTATTTGATTCCCTAAGTGAACGGAATATAAATTTGTATAAAGGGTATAGGATATATATTTAAAAATGTACTGCATTGTGTTCCAAATTCAGTCCCTTCTATCAAGTTTCTCTGTGATTCCACTCAAATGCTTCATTGATTTTTTACATAACTGGTGTGGAAATGGGAAGGCTTTTTGTAATTGCTCAGAATTTCAGAGGCAGATGAGAAAAATAACAACTAGGCAAGATATTTAAAAGTAACCCAAGCTTCAAAAATCTAGACATGAATATGTATGCTCCATCTAACAATACTAGGTGTTATGTTTTAGTTTAAGTTTGGCTCTGTATCTCCAACAATCCTCAGATCTTGAGCCTGCTACTTGACTCTTCAGGTATGTTCAACATTTGCTTACTTGTACTCTCACCCCATCCACCCCCACTAATTATGCTGTGCATTCATCCTAATGACAGCCCTTGACAGTGAAATTATTGTGATCAAGTATTTCTTCTCTGCTTTTTGACACTGGATATTTTGTGCTTAGATCAATTAAATATTTCTTAGCAGTTTAGGCTGATCATATTCACCCAATAAAACTACAACTCTAGAGCAAAATACCACTTTTTTCTCAAAACTGTCTAGCACTGTCTGACTTAAGTGTCTTGATGTCTATGTCTGATAGACAGCAGCACATTGGTGGAGCAACACATCATAGATGCTGCTCCAGCAATAATTCTGATTTTTGGTAACATGCACACGTGGGCAGATTTTCTTTCCCAGTGTAGAAACACCACTTCCCCATTTCAGTTCTCTTTAAGTTTTACTTCTGTAAACAAAAAGCTGATCAAATGATCTGCGTCAGTTGTTTAACTTGTAGAGAAACTGAGCCCCAGAAGCTGGGGAAGGACTAATTTGGCAAGTGATGCAATGGAAAAAAAGAGGGAGTTCAGGATGCTTTCCTTGATTGTATTTGGATCCAAACAGCTCATGAAAGCAAAGCTTCCCTGTCTCACACAAGGTTTTCCCCAAGTAAGGACAACTATAAAATCACAATGAGAAAGAAATACATGTATTTAACCACATCACCTCAAGGCCCTACTACTGAACTAGGATGGAACTTACCTCAGTACGAAAAGCAAAGTTAGACAGTATTGAGTGAGGTATTGAGTCACTATAATCCTGTTTACAGAAAACCTTAACCAAACTCTGTTTTCCTGAGCAGGAAAAAAGGACAGTACTTTTTCAGCTTCAAAATCTAGCTTTTCTCTTAAACGTTTAACTTCAAAGGAACTCCTCCCTTTACTTTCTTCTAGCAATTGCATGCCTTTAGTGTTTTTTTCTGCCACATTTGCAATGCAGTCAAGAGTCAGGAGCACAGCCCTTGCATTTTCAGTGTGTCATAAAGGAAATTTCTCATGTACTGAACAAAAGCCTAACCGTGGAACTCATCTGTGCTTTGAGCAGTAACATTTCAGTCTTTTAACAATTATTAAGAAGCTAGGGCCTTTATTTGCTCTCTCATTTAAATATTAACACAGAAATTTAGCACTACTCAGTAGGATCTACAATAACTCACAGATTAAAAAAGTACTCCCTAGAAGATCCCAATGCTTAGCAACAAAAAAAAGCCCCAAAACCAAATAACCAACCAACCACCCAACCAACCAACCAACCCCCAAGGCCCACCAGAAAAAAAAAAGGTTAAATCTCACTTCAGCTACTATTTTCTATAATTGCAATGGTATTGACTTGAAAGGCAGGAGATTGGCTACAAAGATTTATAAATATTGATTTTTGAGCTGAAAGACTGTTTTACATGTGGCTGAGAGTTTCCATGAACAAAGATTTCTGACAATGCTGATAAATACGCATTGCATGTCTGGGCTGTGTTCAGCTCTAAAATATCAATGAAATAATAAAAGCTAAAATGGCAACACAATATCACCACTCAACATAAAATATCATATCTGGTAATAGCCTATATAAATCTCTCTCTTTGATGTAGATTTAATTCAGTTCTTTGGACAATATTTCATTTCTTGTAAAATTATCTCCTGAACCTTTTTGCTGAGAAGGTTCTGAGAATACTGAGAATACCGTGCATATTTCATTATTATATTATTACAAAATCAAAAAGATTCTGCATATAAAAATCCTGACATAAGGTTCTTAAAGGTCTAAGATTGAGAACAGCCTCATGTCTGTTAACATCTTAGTTAAAAGTTGTAAGGTTTCCAAGGTGCTGAATTTCTATGGGCCCCAGATAGAACTGAGTACGTTCAGTGTCTCCACAAAACTCTAATGTCCTCATCCAGCCTTATATAAGTATTTCCTTATTGCACTTGCAGCTGTAAAAATACCTATCCCCACCATAGCATAATTCCATTTAAGTTCAATTTGTGCTCTTATAGAAATTACCCTATAGACCTATTGTTTTCATCTGTAGTTAAGTCTACAGAGGCTGGCTATAAAATTTGGCTTTCTCCTTTTGCCTTTTGAATATCACCTTGAAAATGCAAAACAAAACATCAAGATATAGTATTCGCATGCAAGAGGTCTGAAAAACAACAGAAAGATATCTGATTTCTGTTGCATTCTACTGAAAATAATTTTTTCAGCTAGAAAGAGGAACTAAGTGCCTTTTGAAATATGTAATGCTTATCACAAGTGCGTAATACCCAGGGTTTTAAGTAGAGAAAAAGTGTTTCTTATTGCATGAGAAGTCAGCAGAAAAAAAATATAATTTTAGTTAAATACCATATGGCTCATACTCAATGTGAGCAGAAGTACTATAAAATAATTATTTTCCCATCATAAAAGAAAATCACACACAATACATAAAAATGTTTGCTATGGGTAAAGAAATGAAAACTTTCCTGCAAATCTTGCTTGCACCATTTTCACACAAGGCATGTTAAAAATAATTTGCTTTGGAAGGCACTCCTCTTGTGTAAGGGAGCAAAGCTCATTCTCCAAGTATAACTGCAGGGGCAGAGCTCAACCCCTACAGCACACACTGCTGTACAAAGCTCCAGCACAGCCGTATCTTTTTGCTGCACTACACTATCTTGAAGCCCCAGGAAGCACTCAGCTGAACAGCTGAGTTGATAATTGAGGAGGCAGAAGATCAAGTGAAGAGATATTCAAAGCTGTCTGTATCCAACACCTTCTTCCTGCTTACACTGGAGTAGGAAGAGTGCTCACAGCCTGGTCCTTCCATTTAATCTCTTAAAGGGGAGTTGAGTGCTCAGTACATTAAAATCACAACCACAAAGAAGAAAGCATAGCCACCTGCACTTTATTATATTTGATCCTACACTGACACAGTGATAAAATACATGACTACTGAAATACATGACTACAAACTCTTTTTTTTTGGTTCTTTGCAATATTTTTTTGGTTGGCAGGGAATTTTTTTTAAAACTTCACTGCTGGCCACCAATAAAGGTAAATAAATAAACACATACTAAAAATGTGTCTCAAAAATTAGCTGGATTAACTGGATTACAAAGTTTAGAGAGGGAGGGTGGGAATAGATACCTGTCCACTGAGGTCCATCACATCTGTATGTATTCAGGTTGAATCTGTATTAAAACCTAAATAGATTAGTGCTCCTTCCTTAAATGTAAATGAAAGAACTATGATAACATTGCCTTCCTACAGTGCAAAATTGTAAATGTTTCAGAACCATACCAGAAAAACATCTCCAAAGTTTAACTGAAAATCAATTTTTTTTCTTAAGTTAATTTCATTCTGACATTTTTTTTTATTTATTCTTAAAATAACAGGATCAAACAGCAACTTTGATCCTGTACCACTGCTGTCAAAAGAGATTTTTCAACTGACCTGCAATTATGCAGGATCAGAATGTGTCAGGAAATCACTTAATGCTAAGATAATCCACTACAGCAGTGCCTCAAAAATTAGTACAGATAGACTTAAAGGAGAGCAGAACAAAAGATGAGAAGATTTTTATGTTGGAACTGGTATGGAAATTCTAATATGCTTTTGCCTGATTGGTCTGCAGCTAGTCTTGGTCAATGAAGAAGGGGACTTAGCAACACCTTCTCTCTGAGAAAAAGCAGAAGGTAAAATAGGTATCATGATGAGGATCAAAGATCCCTGGAATATGCACTTTAATATTGGTTCCTATGACTCCCAGTGTCCTTCTATTTGTCTTGTTGTAACTAGTGCAGAACACATTCATAAGATTAACTAAAGAAAACCATCAGTGAGAAAGAAAAATCAATTCCCATTTACAGAAACATTTTTATTCACATATGCACTATGTCTCATTGAGCTGAGCCAAATTTATGAGCTTTCTTTATGAGAATCTTTAATGACTTGGGATCCTGTGTATATTCAGAAAACATTACTCAGTTCAGAAGCAGCTCTAATTCAGCACTATTACAAGGAAACACTCCACAAGGTAAGTTTTTCATTATTTCTGCTGTTCATTAGGGATGATTGAGCTCTGACCCTCATTTAAATTTAAATTAAAGAAGAAAAAAAACTAATATCTTTTAAGCCATACTTTTTCTTTGAGAGAGAGTAAGGAATTGAAAAGAGGTCCTTGCTAGAGAGCAGAAAACAGCTTCCAAACATAGAGAAGAAATAAAAGAATGGTAACAGGTCTAATCATCTGTCTTTATTAGAGAAATCATCTCAGGAACAAAAATCAGAATGCAATTCCCCTTGAAAATATTCATGTTTTCCTGAAATTTTGTTTTGAGATCAACCTACGATAAACAGCAAATTAGGCAACAAAGTTTCTAACAAGTAATATTCTTGTGGAGCAGCCCCACTCAATTTATCCCTCAGCAGCCCTAGAAGTCAACACTGATGTGCATTGAAACAAATGAGTGAGGTTTTTGAAACGTAATATTTAAAGCCTAACAACCAAGAAACTTCTGTTTTCATGCTTTTCCAACAGATTGTTGCATCCTTATCTCCTTGCAGAAACACAAGGTCCTGAGTTAGTCATACACGAAGTGCACCTCTAACACAATAAATAGTAACTGCTGCATAATTCTAATTAGATGAAGGTCTTAAGATTATTCCAATGAAGACAAAATGATTAAGCAAATGATGATTATAAACTTTCTACCAGAAAGAGATGTCCTTTTATTTTTTTTAAGAGGATTGGGAGTGAGGGGTTAAACATAAATTTACCATTTCTCAGCACAGAGCTCTTAGTGAAAGATTAAAGAAGCCAGTCAACAGAAAGCCAAGATAAATCCTTTCTTTCTAGTTATTTTATACCTTACAGGACAGTCCAAGCTATAAAATGGTATTCCCAATGACTGTCTCCTTTATATCAAAGATTAGGGTTTTCTTGCAACAAATACCAGAGCTCAGCATCACTTTCTGGAGGTACAACCTGATGCTGTAAAATATATTTCCTTCCACATGCTCTGCCTTTCCTTACAGTGATATTCTCAGAGATATTTTCTGAACTGTAGAAGATGAAGGGTGAGAATAGCACAGACCCTCATGTCACAAGATGGGAGTGGGACATGCTCTGGAAGAAGAGATTTACATTTCACTCTCTTCAGTCAGGCGAATGAAGTTAAATAAGAGAATCTGCTTGTTTTCTCAGCTGTTACTTAAACAAAATTAAATTTAAAAATCCATCATCAACTCTTCTTCCTTCTCTCTTAAAGAGAAACAGTAATACTTGGTCAATTCTCTAGAAGGCCTGATTCTTTCAGCACATGGTAAATATGCTCAGAGAAAATTTTTATTCTAGTTTTCAGGTCACGGTAGGATCTGGAGGAAAGACACTGAGGAAGTAAGCCTATTTACCTAAGATTAGAAGAGTTATGAACATACACAGAAGTAGAACATTACAGCATTTAGAATCCTCAAGGTAGATTGTCTATGTAGAGATGAGTGCTATAGACTTACACAGTAAAGAGGATTTTTAGAACAGCAAATTTAGAGGCAAATTTCATTTATTTCCTACTTCATTGTTTATGCTTTTTTCCAGATTAGGATATTTCTTTTAACCATTAATGATATCTATCTGAAGAGAGAAAAATACTATTTTTAGCTATGATCTCTCAGCTTCACTAGAGCTTTTGTTACCTACTCACATCACAGTTATCTTTTGCCAGTATAAGGAAACACTTAAAATCCTTGTCTCTCTTGACCTATCACACATTATTTTCTTTCCATAATAAGCAATATTCATCAAGAATTAATTCTTAATGTAACATTAAGTTGCCAAATGGTTCATGTTCCACTTCTGAACTAGCCTTATCCACTAGCTTATGTCGCATCATCAAATTAGCCAACTTTGTTCAGTAGCTGGAGGCAGATTTTTCAACACATACCATTCTCCTCATCAGATCTTGGCCAGAGGACGACTGATAATAGGTTCATCACCTAATTGTGCTTTAAGTGGAATTTCAAGATATTTTTTTCCTGTAATGAATACTTTCATTTATGACAGGCCTTTCTGAGTGCAGCAATTACAGCAATAGTTATAGTCAAACTTTAACATCTTTGAACACTGAGTGCATTTTCACTGCTAAAGAGAAATATTCAGTCTTTCAGATTTTAAATGCCTTAGATGCAAAACTTTCAACCAATGCATGGAGAGTAAGATATTCATGTGAATCTAAAATGTCCTGACTGCTGGGTGCACAAGCAGATATTTGGAATTGCTAATATGTGCTCTCCTTGAAAAAGTTTTCTGTAAGATGCAAGTTATTTACACCAGACTTCCTCTGTACAGAATGACAGGGATAACAATACCACACTTCTGTCCCCAAAGACTTCTAAGCTGGAAGATTTATGGTCACTTTTCAGAAAACAAAAAATAAGAACCAGAATTTTAAACATAAACTATTCTTTAGACAATCTAAGTTTATGTTTACATAATAATATTTGAGCACAGAAATAGTCTTAAATCTATTTATAATTCTGTCCAAGTAGCTCAGCCTGTTCCAAATCACACTCTGTCAGGCAATCCAGATTTCAAGTTGTCTGACTAAATCTGACTGTACTGAGAAGCAAAAAAAAAAAAAGAAAACTGACATGAAGAGACTTGTATGTAACATGACACCATTGCATTTGGGGAGGGGAGGGAGATAACATCCCCCTTGGCACATGCTTACGTAATGGGTATCTCTAGAAAAGCTGTGTTCTGTGATATTAAGTAGCCCAAAAAGAATTAATGATGCACAAAGAAGGATTTTGATGCAAGCTTAGCCATTTACAGAACCCCTGTATAGCCCAGTTCCATCTAAAAAAATGTTATAAATTAATAAAAGATATAAATAACATACAATAATAAGACATTAGGATCAATTTAGTGAAGAAATTGGAAAATGCACTTGCCACCTGTGGTGGGTTGGCCTTGAATAGCAGTTGTCTGAAGCTTCTTTGCCTGATAGGAGAGGACAAGGGAGAAAATGGGTCCAGATAAAAGCAGTGATATCACTCACATATTACGTTCACAGGCAAAATAGACTCAGCTCGAGGAAAATTTAGTTTACTGGAAGCTACAACAGAGTAGGGAGT
This sequence comes from Setophaga petechia, assembly GCA_024362935.1. Taxonomy (NCBI): domain Eukaryota; kingdom Metazoa; phylum Chordata; class Aves; order Passeriformes; family Parulidae; genus Setophaga; species Setophaga petechia. Next base: position 24,131,046 of record JANCRA010000008.1, read on the forward strand.
CATTCCTAAAGCCTTTCAGTCTCTGTGACCAGGGAGGCAGACTTCTAGCACCCAGAAGGGTGTCAAATGTTCAAGAGCCGCTGTATGTCAGGTGTGCAGACTACCACATTCTGCCAAACTTAGGAACAGCGCTTCCCCATATTTTGCCAATCAAATTTTCAAACCAGGAAAAAAACCCAAAGCATTATTTACTCAATTCCATAAATATTACATTGAGAATATCAACTGTAATTATTAGAAATACACTGCATATGCACTAAAATCAGCCATTCATTGTGAATGCCCCAAAGAAAAAAATGTGAACAGTGAATTCAGACATGTTTACCCAAAGGCTTTTTAGGAAAGAGTAATTCAGTACTCAAGAGAAATTTCTCCCTTGCAGGCAGTCTTTCTTCCTCAGTGCACCTGCCCATTCCTGAATGATGGCTTCAAATACTCTCTTAACTCCTCCAGGTTGAGATATGTTCAAAAAGGAAAAGAAGAGGCAAGAGAACAAGGCTTACAGACTTTGTACAAAATTCTGCTGTCCCTTATTAGACAGACAGAATAGTGAAACACTCAGCACAAAATAAATACAAAGCCAATAGAGAAGATGTAAGGATAATCATTTAAAAAAGGAAAAGCAAGTTTAAAATGAAAAAAAAATCCCATTTAAAATAGTGAAATACATAGTTTAAATACAGTGATGTTTAAGTAGACACAGAGAAGCAAATTCATTGCTCACATACTTGGGCCAAATCCAAGGGAGTTACACCCACTTAACACAAGACATGATTTGATCTGTGATCTTTAATTAGCCCAGCAGAAGTAATTTGCCTCACGCAACTGCCACAGGTTTTTATTCAACCCAACCTTTAAAGTCACAGGCTAAATGCAACTGCTATTTAACATCCAGAGCTGCTTGGGAAGAAGTGGCATACAGCCAATACAGAGGAACAATTGAAAATGACAGGCAGCAGAAAAAAGTCACCAAAATTCCTCATCATAAGATTATATATGTCGTTTGATGTGGTCCAAAGGAGCCAATCTTACTAAGGAGGGGAAGAAGTGGAGAATGTGCACTGTTCACATGTACAACAGTCCTTGGAGAAAGCGATATTGTACTTGTGAATCAAGGGCAGGTCATGGTCATGACTTTCCAGCAGTGCGGAAGATGCTGTCAAATTATATCTGCTATTGCACATTCTCTGCAGCCTATTCAAACCATCATTCCCCGTGAGGCCCTTTGTGATTTCCTTTGGTTTTTATGAAGTGAAACAAGCTTCCAGCTTCCCTTCTGGGCACAAACACTGCCTTCATACACAGTCTTTCATATCACATTGCATGTCACTCACCAGGATATAAGCAAGTAGCTCAAAATCAGAATTTCAAGTACTAGTTTAACTCGCTAACCAAATGTTTTATTGCTATTATTCACAGATTCACAGAATAGCATGGGTTGGAACAGACCTTACCATCTAGTTCTGACCCCCCTGCCATGAATATTGACACCTTTCTGTAGGAGAGGTGGCTCAGAGCTCTATCCAAGCTGACCTTGGATCCTTCCAGGGATGGGGCATCCACCACTTCTCTTGGCACTCAGTTCCAGCATCTCACCACCCTCACAGTAAAGAACTTTTTCCTAATACCTGATTTAAACCTACTCTCAGTTTGAAGCCATTCCCCTTTTTCCCATCCACTGCATGTCCTTGTAAATAGTCTCTCTGCATCTTTCTTGGAGGCTTCCTTCAGGCACTGTAAGTTTGCAATTAGATTACCTAAATTCTTTCTCTTTTCCAATCTGAATAAACCCAGTTCTCTCAGCCTTTCCTCAAAGGAGAGGAGCTCCATCCCTCTAAACATCTTGGTGTTCCTCCTCTGGACTCACTTTAACAGGTTGATCCCCTTCCAGTGCTGGATGCAACACTCCAGGTGGGATCTCACCGCAGTGAAATAGAGGGGCAGGCTCAACTCCCTTAACTTGCTGGCCACAGTTTCATTAATATTTGATTATTGAGAGATGCCTCTGCCCAAATAAAGGTGCAAATGAGACCATATGCTGAAGTCAATAATATGGATTCTATTTAATAGTAAATTTGAGGTAGAGACAGAGAAAGAATAGAAAAGTGTGGGGAGAAAGAGAAACAGATCAAAGAGAAGACAGTCACCATATGTGGATCCGGAGGTATCCTGTTGGTCCTACTTCACTCTGAGCTTCTTGGTGGTGGAGGCTCCAGAGTTTTCTCCTGGAGGTACCACCAGCACCCCTAAATACTTCTCATCAGGGCTACTCTCATTCTGTTTATCCCCCAGCCTGTGTTGATGTTGGGGGTTGCCCTGACCCAGGTTCAGCACCTTGAACTTGGTCTGGTTAAACATTGTGAGATTTCCATAGGCCCAGTTTTTGAGCTTGTCCAGGTCCCTCTGGCCTTCCATCCCTCAGGTGTGTCAACTGCACCACTCAGCTTGGTGTCATCTCCAAATTTGCTGATGGTGCATTCAATCCTTTTGTTTATGGAATTAGAGAAGATAATAAATATCGTTGGTCCCTATGTGGGCACCTGAGGGACACTACTCATCACCAATGTTCATCAGCCATTTACCACTACCCTCTGGATGCAACTGTCCAACTTTGCTATCCACCTAACAATCCACTCAAAAATCCATTTCTCTCCAATTTAGAGAGATGAATGTTGCAGGGGAACATATCAAAGTCTTTTCAGAAATACCAATAAATGACATTTGTTACCCTTTCTTATCCACTGATGTAGTCACTCTGTCATAGAAAGCCACTGAGTTGGTCAGGCAGGTCCTGTCCATGGTGATGCTGAGCTGGTTGTCCTGAATCATCTCTGTGCTGCCCCTGTGCTTAGCATAGCTTTTAGGAGGATCTGCTCCACGATCTTCCCAGGCACAGAGATGAGGCAGACAACTCAGTTCTTCTTTCTACCCCTTTTGAAGATGAGTAAAATATTTCTCTTTTCCCAGTCACCTGGGACTTTACCAAACTGCCATGATTTTTGAAATTTCATGGAGAGTGCCTTGGCAACTAAATCAGCTGAGTCCCTGAGGACACTAAGACGAATCTCATCAGGTCCCATCAAATTATGTCCATTCAGGTTCCTCAGTTGGTCATAAATCTCACCTCTATTTTCAGTGGGAAGCACTTTCCATCCACATCCTGCTGTCCACAAATTCAAGAGGTGTAGGAAGAGAGATTGCCAATTAAGTCCTTGTTTCTACTCCCTGTAAATTTGCTTCTTTCCCTTTAATTTGATCAGCAATTCTTTACTCAACCATGGCAGTCTCCTGCTTTCCTTATCCAATTTTTTTTTTCTCTTATGCTTTATGGAAAATTTCTTTAGTGATCTTCCAGCTCTGTTCACAACACTGTCCCACCTCTCCTATTCCCAAGTGCACTCTCCCAGGGAATGCCATTGACTACCTCCCTAAAAAGTTGGAAGTCAGCTTTGTAAAGTTCAGGGGCCTAATTTCACTTCTTACATCACCAGTATCTCTCAGGGCTGCAAACTCCAGCTATGTATAATAACTGCTGCTCCCAGTCTAGACATCCCCAATTACATCAGTTGCATTTATGACCAACACATCTGGTAACACATCCTACCTGACAGGACTTTCTATTGCAAAACAATTACCTTTATTTTGAAAATGTTGGTTCTCATATGGCCAACAACAAAAATCGTAATAATATGTAATAATCATATTAAAGAGAGTATTGAATATCTTTATAATACCTGAGGGTTGTATAGTGGTATTCCATCATTTAATGAAACATACGCAATTGATTTCTAGGTGAAATTAAAAAAATCAATATGAATTTAGATATTCTGTTCTCAGACAACCCAATTGGATATGTGTTGGGTTTTTTGTAGAAAATGCTCTAATGATGAAACAGGATTTCATTTGAAAATACAGGTTAACAGAAACACTAAAATAACTAATATTTTTTAGGCCACGTTTACAAAACTATCTTTAAAGCCACATTTTATGGGTTATCATTACACTTTAATCATTTATAAAGTGATATGAAATCTCTAAGCAGCAAATAGCAAACTTGGAGGTTTTAAATCACTTTTATTTCCAATTGATAAACATTTTCTGTGAGAATTTTAAGACACTGAGAAGCAAACTCTATGGCATGAAACCCTTTTTTAAATAACAGAGGAATAAAAGCTCATCTCATCAAAGAGCATTTAGAAGGAGCAGTCCTTGGAATTCAGTGAGCACACACAAGGTTACAATCCACTTGAGAGGTCCCGGAAATGTCATAAGCCAGCAGAGAGCAGCTCAAGCAGCTTATGAATGACAAAAAAGCCAACAGAGATGATTATAACCTTGCACTCATTCAGCAATCAAGCATCATCATTATCAAATATAGAGAAGCTTAAAATACTTATGCATTTTAAGGTTGGTCAGGTCTGTCAACTCATTCAACAAAATGTCATATGAAAGCAAAGCAGGGTTGGAGAGCTGGTGGAGACTGTGGGTTTTTGTATTTCCCAGTTACTCACATGATGGTTAAGAGAATTAAACAGATTATTTTTGTGAAGACTGGGTCTTACAGGAGGGATATTTTCACTTCTGACCACTTCACAGATCTATGAAAAATACCTGTAAGCCTTTAGGTCTTTTACTAGTTATTAACAGGCTTAATTTATTCAGCTGAATAGGTCAAACTATTTTCTTTTTGTATTTAATAGTGCATTTGTGCTTACCATGTGCATACATACCCAAATTAATTATCTCTGGATGAAAAGCAAATTTTTCAGTATTAAAATGAAAAACCTCATGTCAACAGAACCATTCTAAATTGCTTATTCCTGTCTGTATCTGTAAAGAAGAAAAATTACAAAAGGCAACTTAAAAAAGAAAGCCATCTTGAAAAACACTGAACTATTAATTCAAATAACTGCTATTATTTTATGTAGGATGCAAGACTATTTTTGTCAGAGATGATCATTCAAATTTGGAATTCAACTGCACATTTTCTTGCCACTGAATAAGTCTGCATAGGTCTTCAACAACTTTGCAACAGAAGGTTATAATTACAGTATTAAATTTTCCTTGTTCTAACTTTTGGACTGTTACAACTTTATTCTAATGTAGTTAAAATTAATAGTACAAAAGCAAACCAGACTCCTCTGCACGAAGGCATCTCTGCTTCCCTGCCTGTGAGGAGGGGCCTAGATAGAAAGGGAGCAGACACATCACATCCTTCAGCTTTTCAAGGATTATTTGGACAAGTTACAGCTTCTTAAAAAAAAAATTATCTCCCTATTTCCTCCTCAAAGATGATGAAAGAGTCACCAAATTATGTATTTACAATGAAAACAGTAAATGAAAGAAGAAATCTTACAGCTCCCCTTTTAAAGTAACTGTCAACTTAGTTAGCAAGCTTTCCACAACCTTAAAACATACTGAGTTTATAAATTGCTTTTTGCTAAAAACAGTTTTTTCCAAACTTAAATATTTAAAAGGTATGAGTCAGGGTCCAAAGGAAAGAAGACACCAAAAAAAAAAAAAAAAAAAAAAAGAAAATTAAATATACTTTAGAGAATTTTCGGGGCTGAATTTTAAAGACAGGGTGCCTAAACTGAGAAACCTTACAAAACATACTTAAAGAATGGCACTTATGCTTTCACATAAGTGATAAATTCTGAGTACTACCCATAGTCTGAAAAATATTGATGTATTGTCACTTAGCATTGAAAAGAGAAGAGATCCAAGTACAGCCTCTATATGAAATACTGATAAAGTGAAACTCACTTCTGTAACTTAATTCAGTTTTAGATAATTTTTCCTGGGCTAAAATACACCCCAGTTAACTGTAAAAACCAAGGAAAGCTTCATATTTTCTCTGCAATCAAATATGTAACTATAGCTCATAGGAGTAAAGTTAAATTTTAGAAGACTGGTTTTATAGGATGAATAACTCATTAACTTCTTTCTGACCAGGTCAGCCTAGCTGGAACTCCTACAAGTTTTCATGCTTCCCCTCCATTCCCAAGTTTGTATCTCAGCTGAATGTCAAAGCTGTGGAAAGCACCTGCTCACAGCAGGATGAGTGCCAGCTTCAGATCCATGGCATTCTCTAACCAAGACTGGGAAATCCTGTGGGACAGAAGGATCCTGGGCCAACGCTGCTTATCTTCCCAACATAGCAGTTTAACCTAATATGTAATTAAATCTTGAACACTCTGATGCCTTTCCTTCTGTAAAATTAATTTCTTTGAACAACAATAGCAGCTTTGTTTCTCTTTATCTCTAGATGACATGAATGCTTGTGAGGGGAAAGCACTCAGATCATCTGGATAAAACAGGAAAAATATCCTCTCCTGTGCCCTGTCTTCTAGCAGGATTAGTCCTCTCCTGCTGACTGTATCAGCAAGAATGTGGTTCAATCACAGCAGATACAGAATGAAGAGGTTGTTGCTGCTGATGAGCCAGGAAATGCATTTCAGGAAGTTTACACTTATTATTGAGTCAAATTTGGGGTCATTCACTAGAAGAAGTGAATATTCACTAGAATATCAAGTTATTTTTGGAGCAAATCTTCTGGGTTTGGGTCCACAAAGGAATTTGATTCAGACAATGAGAAAGCTCTATAACCTGGGAAGAATTTCAGTAAGTGGGTACCATCAGGAGGTTAACTTCAAAAGGACGCTGATAATCTGAACTACAACTCATTTCCAGCACTCTCTGCCTTTCAAATCCAGACACTCACAGTAGCTCTTAGATTGAAAGCATTCCCTGCCTTCTGCTCTGGGACACTAGAAAAGACTCCTTTCTATCACATCCACAGCTGCAGTGTCACAAAGGACTTCGATTATCACCATCTGGAAGAAAAAAGACAAAGACAATCCTGACTTCTAAACCATCACCTGGAGTACACACAGTACCTACTAAATACTTTGTGCTGTGATGATGGATGCCACATAGATCCGGATATCTTGGAGAATTTCTCTTGCCCAATTCAAAATTGTAGCTCAATTAAATGTTCAATAGCCAGGCTGGTTATATGGGGGCCTAAACCTGAAATATGTTTAATATTATATTCTTATCTGGAGCTACAATAATTAGCTACCAAAACCTAGCTGGGGATAAGTCTCATTCCTCTGAGAGAACAGATCCTGGAAGCACTCTCAGATCATGATTGATGTTGGAAAACAGTTCACTGTAGAGAATAGCAACGTTGCTCCAAGAGAGATTCTCCACAGAAATGGGTTCCATTTTCAAGGTATTGAAGAAAAAGATGCATGCAAGCCCTTTACTTTCAGGATGAAACCAATAACTAGTAGTCCAAAAAGAGCATTATTCACAATATTGTGGTAGAGCAAGCACTACTCTCTTAGACAGGGGCTGCTTACCCACTGGGCAGGATTGGTGAGTGTCCAGAAAACATGCCAGCCTTACCATTTCAAGTGCACTAGAAACACTATTAAAACAGCCTCTTCACAGCATAAGTACCAAGATGAATTACATGTAATGTCAGGGAAATATGCGTACAGAGTAGTGATGCTAGAGCTCCTTTTAAACTGTTCTCAACAGGCAAGATATAAATATCAGACTCTTTTTACACGCATATGCTCTGACAGCACAATTTGTGTACACGTGTAAAAATTGATTCAATAATTGGAAAAGCTAGAACTCAGAAAACAAGGTATATGTACAGATATAAAGAGAGTAAACACTTTAAAATGCAGTCATATTTGGATTTTCTTTTCATGTCAACATCTTGCTTTTATCTCAGAATAAGCTTTTCTGGTTTTTTACCCAAGTTCTTATTTTTAATTGAAAGTGAGAGAAACATCATTTTTCAAGGACTTTTTGCTCACCTTGTACCTATTCTCATAATGCCACTAATGCCTTAAAAGTAAATATTCTCAAAAATAAAGTCTTTTTGACAATGTTATCTAGCAATCCTTATGTGAAAGATCACCTTGCTAAATGCTCATTAAAACAGAAAGACAGATCCCCTCAATAATTTTCTTCAGTTTGCAGAGAAACTCTCTTCTTCCTACTCATACATATAATACAAGTGACAGGGAGAGCAAAAAGTAATGGCATCATTTAAAGCAAAACCAGCGAAAATCCAAAATCTTTGTAAATCAGTGATGCAGCTGACCTCTGTGGACAGATTTTGAAAACAAATTTTTACAACAGATCTAAGTCAAACAAAAATTCCTCTTATTTTTTGTTGGTTTTATTTTTTTTCAGAGATACAAAGCCATGTTCACATGTCTAAAATTAATACAATCTATGAACATTTAGAAAATAAATTACTTCTATTTTATTTTAAATAAGATAATTTTTTTCCTTCCTAAGCAAGGAAGTATTAATCTATTGTTTTCTGTGAATTTGACATCTGTGGTTACAGAGATAGCACACAGGTCTCCAGTATATTAGAAAACTGGAAGCAAACACTATCATTGTGCCCTAGTTTTTAAGTTTGAAGACTGAAAATACTAAGGGCAATGGCAAAGTATCAAATTTCCTCCTAATGCTCTGATTCTAAAAGGTTATCTGAGTCAAAACATTTTCCTGCAATATAAAGTTCAAGTAAGAGCAGGATTTTTCAGGACTGAAATCTTAGGTCTAGATCCACAAAACTGTATACCTGTCATTTAATGTATACAATATATACAATCTACATACTTGTATAAATGCCATCCTCAGTATCTTTGAGGACTGAAGCCAAAAATTCCAAGTTCATACTGAAGAGAGTTTGAAATAAATATCTGGAAAACTGCATAAACCCTAGCCCTGCTGTGTAAGGAAAAACTGCCTGAGTTCTTCCTGCAAATAACTTAATTTCTCTACTCATTGTCCTTTACCCAGGACTGATGCTCAGAATTGAAGAGTTGAAAACTAGAGTCCTTCATGACACAATCATATTGTTCTGTAGAAAAGCGTCTACACAGCTTCCTGTCAAATGCCATGAAAACACTTCATTTTTTATAGATTTTGTTCACATCTCCCAATAATTGCAATTGCATAACTGGTTCAGTGGCATGTTTTCCCATAACATACATTTTTAACAAGTGAATGCATCAGAGCAATGAAGGAAAAGGATTTGGTCTGGAATTATTTTGTTCAGATGAGGCTGTTATGCCACAAAGGCCATAGCATATGCGAGCAGGGTTTAACTTTCATGATCAGCTGTGACTAGCAAGCTTCATAAGGGCAGTTAAAGCTGGCCTTATCACCACTAAAGTAATGACAGCAATGTGGACAAAAATATTTTCACATTCAAGCCATTTCTCTTGAAAGCAAAGTAATATATGCTTTAAGAAGGCCCAATTTTTGCTTTTATACTTAATTAAGGAATGGATCTTCCTATAATAAGGCATCATTATACAGCAAAAAGGAGGAATAATCTCTCAGGCTTTACATGCTAAAATCCTTATCAAGGTCAGGAACTCTGTGGAAATTTTGAAGTCTGTCCAGGCCTCAAATTCTCTAGTGTTTTCTTAAATTAGTCCTACAATATGTAAGGGGTTAAGACTGAGGTCAGAGTTGTTAAAATACACAATCTTTCATTACAAACAAACCTATCCCCAGTCTATGACAATGATCCCACCAGACACATGCAGAGCTATCCTGCCTAAAAGTGATCTGAACATTAATATGGCACATCTACAATTACCATTTTCTGCTTCTGAAATGCAGAAATCTGACCCACACTGAAATCTATCTAACACTAGCATGGTACGGGATGTGGAGTCAATTCCCATATAATGAATACAAATTTTAAAGAGCTTATTGTAGGCTTACCATTGGTCCTATATTTTCACAGTATTTTTCATTTTCTTGTATGTCAAACTGGGGTTTTTTCCTGCTCCATTGAATTAGAGATTATTATTTACTTCATGCCCTATGGTCTCTAATTTATCATATTACTTTGCTCTTATTAAGAAAAAAACACATGCAGCTACAGATTGAGTAGTTTATCAAGCTATTTTAGGTGACCAAGAGGAATGTTAGAAATCAAAAAGGCAGATTTGGATTCCTCTCCTTGTTCTTCCCTACATCCTTTTTAAAAAAATAAACCAAAACACAACAAGTTGGTAACCTCTGACTGTTCTATCTCAGCCACAAAATTATTAATTCAGTTTTTATACCTTCTACAGTCTCCAATCACCAGAGCTGACCTCTGCCGTTACCCAGCTTTCTCTCAGATCAAGACTGTGCAGCAAGACCTCTACTTACAGCCTATCATCTTTGTCCTTAGGGAGTCCTCTTCAATACAAAGCAAACCAAAACAAGAACTTCTTTAGTAAGAAAGAAGAATCTAATTCTGAAGTACTCATGTGAAAATAAAGTGGTTTATGAAAAGATTGCCAAAATACTATGTTCAACAAATAAAAAGAAAACTCTGGCACATTAGGAAATCCAGGCTGTAGAGTACAAGAACCATAAGCTCCCTGACAAATTTTTATTCAGAGAACCTTTCTTGCAGCTTAAACACACCCCATAGGAGCACACCCTTGAGATCTATTCTCCTGTTTCAGTAAAGGTCACACATAAAGTAAAGTGAACCTTTCGAATTTTTCTGCACTAGAGTATAGAACTATCCAGTTCTATACACACTGGATTTCTCATTTGAGGCTTAAAGTGGAAAAAAAGGAGTAAACAATTCCTTAGGTTTCTTATCTCTCAATTTGTAGCTGTTCTAGATCTTATGTTCAAGCAATAGCTAGAAGGAATCTGCAACACAGTAACCTATAACATTATTACTATAACTTGCCAATGAGCAATAATGATATGCATTACAGTGTGATTTTAGGCAAGCAATCCTATGAATATTATTTGACCTAGCTTCAAATTCAATGAAGCTTTTCTAATAATTTGCACGCTCAAAGATGAAGTTTAATGAATGAAAGCAAAACAGAAATACACAGTCAATCCAAATATCAGCAGAGGCCAAGTTCTGCCACACATGCTGACATTGAACCTGTCCACACAAGCTCTTCTAGTTAGCATTAGTGGAACAACACTTTTTGAAATAATAATATTTCAGTAAATGCCCATGGGAAGGGTTTTGGTCACAGCAATACGTAAGGAAGCAGTCAAAATTACTTTTTGTTGCTGTTGCTTAGTCTCACCCCACTTACACAAAAGCTCTGGGATTGCATCTCACCCAGTACAAGGCTATGCAGCCCTCTACCATCACACACTATCACTAATCCTCATCACACCCATGCCCCCTTTGTCCCTTGATCTCATATCCAACTATAGGGAACAAGCTTCCTTGTTGTTCACAGTGAAGCCTCATTAAATTATGTTTCACCTTTGAGATGATTCTCCAAGCACTTCCCTAGAAACAACACAAGTTCTGCTGCTGCAAACAAGACTAAGTAGCCACTCTAAATCCCTCTTGTCAGAAGTATTATACATTTTATTCTCTTTCCTATTATACATTTTATTCCTCTCTCCATACTGCTAGTAGTTTGCAGTTGTAAATGTAATACAAGGTTACAGTACAAATTATCAACAAGGTATGTGGGCAAGTAGAATTAGAAGGGACCACAAAGTCATATTATATTGCTTAAAAAAACTCATCTGCATTTTTCTGCTTAAAATACAGACCTTCTCTGCAATATCTAAACTGTGGGGTATTGTTGTGCTAATGGCATCATATGTAAAGCATGAAAAATTGAACAAATGCCTATTGAAATTATATCAGATGGTAAATAATTCAATGGATGAGCTTTATAAAATGTAAACATTCTCAAATTACTTTGCTATGAATTAGTAATCAAAAACTAAATTATTTAAATTTCTGCTGCAAAGGGGAAACCTAATGAGACCATAAAGATTCCTTGTAAGAGATTTCCAGACTAAAAGTATGTTTTCCAAGAAGGTAATTTACAGTCTAATAATTTATAGCCATAAAATAGTGTTTCTGCAGTCAGGATGATTTATTTTCTGCACTTACCATGATGAATGTTTGAAGTACAATGATAACCTCCTTTTGCAACTGTGCAATATCATAAACACTGAGAAGGTCTTTTCATAAACTAGACTTACTTTCAGTCCAATTTTCTAGAAGCTAGCTTCAGGTAATCAGTAGCTGAGAATACAGTCATTACTTTATTTTAAAATATTTACAATGTAATCTATCTTCAAGAGTGATGCCCCTAAGAGTGTCAGCACAAAAAGAGCAGAGCTAAACATATTAAGATGTAACAACCCATCATCTTAGTCTCTATGAGAATCTTTCATAGTGAAGAGACAATTGACAATTTTTCTGCTTTTTTACTCTGAAATCTTGAACTATTGATATATTTGTTTATATTATTAGGGGAAGTATTTCCATTTTCTTTCCCTGATTTTAGTTTAATTTAGTCTGAGCACAAGAAAAACATGCTAAAACAGATGAAGCATTAAAAAAGCACTTGGTAGATTCCTGTTAAATTTGCCCATGACTGAAATATCTGTGACATGCTTCCTATAACATAGGAAATACAAAAAAAAGAGATGGAGATCCTTTCTCAGTCAGGCACACAAGAAGGCAGCTGGTGAGATGGCTGCTATGTTGTTACCATATGTAGTTAGCATAGTTCTAAAGTCTCATACCTTCTCGATAATTTTCTTGTAGGCAGCTCTTCACAGGGGAAATGTTCCTGCTTCTCCATCAGGGCTCCTCCGGGCTCTCTCTGACTGGCCCAGCCCTTTTATCCCAAACCTTCTCATGTGGCTACAGCTGCCACCCAATTAAGGGCATCACAGCTGCAGCCCATTTACAGTAACGAGAATCGGAGCAGGGTCACTTATACAATACATAGAACTTTTACTGAGAGGCCAGCTATACAATACATACTACAATCTCACGGCCCCTACATTTCCCCCTTTTTTTTTAACAGGTTTTACAATTACATAATTACAATACATGTACATAGCCCCGGATCTTTCTGTCCCAGCTCTCAGGCTGCCACAGCTCTCGGCTGTCTACATATACATATCCCCGGGTCTTTCTGTCCCAGCTCTCAGGCTGCTACAGCTCTCGGCTGTCTTGAGTACATACATTTCCCTAGATCTTCCCGAGGCTCTTTTCCTCAAAGGCCATGCTTCTCACAGCACTCCGCTGCCACAGCTCCTCGATTCAAAGCTCCTGCTCCTTTCTATTTGTCCCAGCTCTCAGGCTGCCACAGCTCTCGGCTGTCCTGAATACCCAGCTCTCAGGCTGCATGCTCACCATCACGTCGGGGTCACCAATTGTTGTTATCGTATGTAGTTAGCATAGTTCTAAAGTCTCATACCTTCTCAAAGATTTTCTTGTATGCAGCTCTTCACAGGGGAAATGTTCCTGCTTCTCCATCAGGGCTCCTCCAGGCTCTCTCTGACTGGCCCAGCCCTTTTATCCCAAACCTTCTCATGTGGCTACAGCTGCCACCCAATTAAGGGCATCACAGCTGCAGCCCATTTACAGCAACGAGAATCGGAGCAGGGTCACTTATACAATACACAGAACTTTTACTGAGAGGCCAGCTATACAATACATACTACAATCTCACGGCCCCTACACTGCTACACTGAGACAAGCTGGGCTCATGAACAGAAGGGGAGAATCCTCCCTCTGCTGTGCCCTTAAAGAATATTAGCTTTGCAAAATGGGTCAAGCAGGAACTCAAGACTGCAACCCATTTGGCTCAAACTCCTAGGGAACATAGGTGGTAACTAGAACAAATTTAAAGATTACTTTCTTCTTTATCACAAAGAATCCAACTAAAAAGAAAAAAATAGTTGGATACCTTTCTACTCTGAGTAGAACTGGAAGATTTTTATTTTCTTAATGACTTATGAAAATCATAAAGAGATTATATATTACATAAAACAAATTCATCTTTACTATTTTAATGCTGTGTGGGGATCTAGGACAAAAAAAAATTAAAGGAGGTCTACAAGACAAACTTTGCTGAAGTAATAATGACAGAACCATGCAAAAAAAGCAGTAGAGGCAGATGGTATTGTGCCACTCAATTGGGGCACAAAGTTACTCTCCAAAAATCAGGGCTGAAAACACTGGTAAAGTAGACAGTAAAAATATCATGGGCTTGGAAGTCTGTATTTTAGAAAATATGCAACAGAAATTGCTTAAATACTTCTGTAAAAGTACATAGGTGTAAGCACAGACTTCATATCAGCAGAAGCAGCACCACTAGCTCAGAGCAATTCCTCACAGGGATAACAGACAACACTGCAGATGAAGATGAATGGGCTATTAGTTTGGAAGTACACTCAATATTTATTTTTGAGTTTACAGGCTTATCAGCTCCTGTCAATTACATTACCACAGAAAAGAAATCAACAAAACAATAAAACTTGCAGTGCTGATCTAATCTCTTAAATAAGTTCATGAAGTAAATATGATTCTGAAGCTGTCAAAAATACAATTTGTAATAGTACTGTGGAAAAAGTACTTTATAAAGTTATTGGATTAAAACTAAGCCCACGTTCTATTGCTTTCAAGATGATGTAATTTTTGAAAAAGGCAAAGGGACAAAAACATCCCAAGGAGAAACTGAAGAATAGTTCTGTAAGAAGTGGAACTTCTTGACACTCAGAAGAAAAGCTCAGCTTGGCCAGCTTGTTTTGTTGGGAAGAAAAAAAAAACGTTTCTTGATTGTCCAGCAAGAGTTCTAATGGCCAGAAAGAAAAAAAAAAAATTCATACAAAAACTTGTATACCCATCTTTTCTTTAAAGTGCCATTTACGTTGTGCATTCAGACATCTGAGAAAATCCACAGAGGAAAAAGCCAAAAGATACTAAACTCTATAAGGACTACAGTCCAGTGGTATAAGAGAAAATAAAAGAGAAAAAGAAAAAGAATGAGCACCATGAGGTGCACTTGAAATGTTCAAACACTGAACATGGTTCAAAAGGGTCATCATCTTTGTGTCACCCTTCCCCATGATGGCATTTCACAGTCCTGAGCCTATGAGAATGAAATTTAGCTGTCTTTCTCTGAGAAAAAACCCCAAAACCAAAGGAAAAAAAAATCAAAACCAAACCGTAGAGGAGAGGGTATCTGTTAAGGATGCTGTTCTAGAGCTAAGCAAATTAATCCACAGCATTCCTCTGAGAAGAAACATCAAATCTGAATATTGACTTTTTTTTTTTTTTCAGAGAGGAAAGATGTGGTGGATTAAGGCCATAATTTGAATCTCCATTGTTCATTTTTCTCCTTGTTCTCTCTTTGTTTTACAAAGAACTGCAGGCCACTCTGAATTCAAACTGCTCTGCTCTGCTACTTCTAAAGGAGAAAGTAACAGAACTCTTACATAAGCATGAGAAGCTTTGAATTGAGAATAAATATATTAGTTTAATTAGCTGTAAAAACCTAAGTTAAATTTATTTTACAATTCTTGTAAAGTATTTTTTAAATTTCTTTTTAACGTATACATTTTAAATTTGTAATTAAAAAGAAAACTATTTTCAGTAATTTCTTCACATCTGACACAATTAATGCAAACTTTGACAAGGCTTAAATTCTTTAAATAAGCAAGGTAAGAGAGAAGCAGCATTGCAGCCAGAGCAGCTGTGGTAAATTTTCAATGTAAGTAGAACTAGTGGTAGCCTACCTGAGCTCATGAACTAGCTCATGTGAAGGAGCACTAGTGCCTCTAAACAACTCAAGCTCCATGAGAATGAAATATGGTTATATCATATGTATAACCATAGAGCAGTGATACCCTTAGTCATTCCCAAACTGAGAGCCCAGGAGTCAATGAAAACTGCCCAGACAGCACTGAGCAACACAGCACACTGGTTACTGACAGCCAGTCAGAAAATATACTTTGAGTGCTTGTAGTTTATGACCCACCAGCTTTCCATTGTTTGCCTCCCCTATTGCTCCTTTTATATTGCTCTTATTCCTTGTCTTGTAACATCTCTTTCTCTCTTAGACCTCTTTCAAAATGTATCTTCTTCCTTCATGTTCCCATTCTCCCATAAGATTCTTGTATCTTCCATCTTTTGTACATTTCCTTATCTCTCCAGCCCAGAAAATCCCCTGATATCCATTCCTTGAATACCACTCCTCCTTTCCAATTCATCCATTATTCCTTGTAAAACTTGGGTCTCAAATTCAGCCCTGGATCCCATATTCCTGTTTTCCACTTTCTGTTTCACCTTGACACCTCTTTGTCAATTTCTTCCCCATTATATATGCATTTCCCATGATAAATCTAGTCTTTCTTCCCTGAATCCACTGAATTTGTCCCCAATCCTTTCTCCATGACTTGACACCCACTATTACATATCTCTCTTGAGTAAAATTCACTATGCTTCCTAAAAGTCACAGATACTGCACGTACAGTAAGGAAGTACAAGATCCCCGTCTTCCCTATCGTGTCTCTACTTAATTTCAATGTTCACAGAGCCCTATTCATTTTTTAATTTTGTTTCTGTAACCTAGGGTGTCCCATAATGTTCGGACCTTCTGCCTCCTTCCTGTTGTAGCTAACCCTAAAACCCAAGACATTTTCCCCTCAGACCACCTATTTGAAGGGACAGACTGCATTACATAAGTCCCCAAGCCTGGGTAAAGTCACTTATATCTTCTGCTTTTGTCACACGGAGTGTTATTGTTCTCTTCTCCAATATAAGCTATAACATTGTCCATTTTGGACATACATCAAGCAAGATACCCAAAAGAGATTTTCTTTCTAAAATTCTGAGCACTAATACATGCTTTTGTACAGCTTTATCTAAAAGCTTTTCACACATTTCCAATGATAGATTAATGAATAAGATTCTTCAAACTTCCTTTAAAACCAAATGAAACAGTTAGGCATCTCTTGAAAGAGAATTAAAGTACAGGTCAAGGGCAGCTTTACTCTGTTAATCTCTCTCAAGGACTTTGACAGTAGTCCTAAGTTGATAAAAATGAGACTGTGAAGGGTGTGGTGCAACCATTCTTTTAAGGGAAAGACACCTTTTGCATTCACCTCCAAGTATAAGACTGGCAAATTAAAATCACAAGCATAAGAGTGACACTTTAAAATCTCTACATATACAGACAGTGTGCATGTAGAGCATCTTGGCAGATAACCCAGAAAAGGAAATAGAGGTCTTAAGGTTAACTAACCTCATCAGACATGGATCAGGCCTTGAGAATTACAACAGCTGCCATTGAGGAAAATGTCTTGCAAATGTCCAGTCTGTATCGCACATGTCGAAATTTGAAGCATCCTTAAACATGGTGATTTCATCAGGTTTTATCTCAGTCCTGGACTTTCTGCATATCTTGGGCTGAATTATTGTTAGTAGCAGCATAGAAGATTGGAGGAACCTACTTTGCTGGAGGAAATAAAATATGCCCACATTTGTAAAGTAGAAATTATTAAGGGACTAAGTACAAAATTCCACAGTGGCAAATTTTTACTATAAAATGAAAGGAATACTTAATGCTGGTAAGAGTATGGCTCTACAGAGACTTGAAATTCACTGTGTGAGGTTAAGGAATATATCCAGAAAGCACAGCAGCTTAAGGCAAAAAATATTTCCACCAGAGAAGGAAAGGTATTCATTACATCATGCAATATATAAAATGCATGGCATTTTTTTATATTGCATGGGTGCTCTTTTGATGAATTTCATCAGGGTTGACATTGCTCTGTCCATGTTTACTTAACATAGTTGAGTTGCAATTTTAAACAACTCCAACTGCATCTCAGTACTAAATACTTAAAATTATATTTTCAAAGTGGAAAATATCTGTTAAAAGGATAACAGAACCACATAAATGCCTGTGTGGAGGGAGCATGTGCAGAGCATGTGCAGAGTAGAATGTAAGGACTTCCAAATGGAAGAGCAGTGGTGAAGTACACTTATTAGTATATTCATCCCATAGAAATGAGTATTGTACTTCTAAGTTATTCCACCTCCACCTCCTAGGTGAATCAAAATGTGTTTTGCCCTGGAAAAAGGTATGACTAATTTAACAGAAATGTTGGGTTTGGTGGAAGTAACAGTTTTCCTTTATATACCTCCTTCCTTGCAACAGTATAAATCACATTTTCTACCACTACATGGCTTCCTGAATCATTTGAGGGCCAGTCCATGAAGCCCTTGTAATTAACATCATATGACCACCTGCAGTTCCCTGCACAGTGCTTCAACCTTCCCTGAGCTATTTGTCCACTTGGATTTTGCAATAGCAAAAAGGTTTCAGTGTGTGTGAAGCCCCAAGGCTTTCAGAAAAGGAAGGTAGCTACCAGACCCATTTTACACTTCAGCAAACTTTCTTAGAAATTTTGTTTGTCTTTTTGACAGGCATTCCAAATGTAGATTTGAAATTAATTGACCTGAACATAAAGTTATATTCAAGCATTATTAATTGAGCAGGAAAAAAATATTTTGCTGCCTTATGTACCAAGATACCCACCTACAAACTATGTTCAATTTGCTTTGTTTTAAGAGAAAAAAGGGAATAATTCCTATGCAATGGTAATCATCTAATGCACTCCTTCTGTCAGGCACATTTCTTTCTTTGAAAAATGTATTTTAAGTCCTTTCTGAATCCCATCAGTAAAAACAATTTTTCCTAAGACAGTGCAGAGTTAGTCCAGCAAAACCAATGCTTTAATATATTGCATGAGAGATGCTCATGCACACAAATCACAAATAGTTTGCTACTTTTTTTAAAGTTATTATTATTTAGGTGGTTTTTATGCAAGGTGACACAAAAAAAACTTACTTAATACTTAGAAATACTCAGAAAAAGGCTGAGGACTTGCAATCATTATTAAAATGTATGGTTGTCGCAGACATCTTTCCATTAAAATCCTTTAATTAGGATTTTTCCTGCTGAAGCTGAGAAGTTTCAGCAACAAATGTAAACAATGGTTATCTGCTGCTGTGGAATGCAACAGGTGGATCCATGATTGGTCTCCTGTGGATGTTTGGATTTACTGAACACTGACGGCAGAGCAGGCTCTCGCTCTCTGTCGGAGCCAGCTCCATTGTTATCATTCTTGCTATTCTATTCTTAGCATAACCAGCTTCTGAGGAGGCCTTTTATTTTCTATTTCTTTTTAGTACAGTAATAATGTAATATATATATATATATATTAAAATAATAAATCAAGTCTTCTGATCATGGAGTCAACGTTTTCATCTCTTCCTTCACCTGCAAACCCTTGTGACCACGGTCATATATGGTTTCCTGACCATTAATGCTACACAGTTACACTGCCCTCATCAAATTCTGAGATTTACTTGGAAATGCCATTGCTCAGACACTGAAGGAAGCAAACTTCTGGACTCTTTGGCTCTTAGTGATTTATGGTAATATGTAATTCCCAAAGATACGCCATCAAAAGAAATGTTAATTGTTGAAATATAAAGCCAAAACTCTGGTAAATGGTACAAAGAAAACTCACTCTGTATGTGCGGGGAACAGAGGGTATAAACTGTGTAATAGTTTATGTTTTTACAGTGGGAGGAACCCAGCAGTAAGACTAAATCACAGAAGTGTAATACTACACTAGAGACAAAATTTAAATTAATGACATATGTTTAATCAATAAGAAAAAGAAGCAAGCATGAAGAATCTATGATTGATAAGATGCTGGTGAGCCATTCTCATATTTTTCAAAAGTAATTGGGTTTCTCATAAGCAATAATATGATTGATACCTGTAGGTGATAAAAGGGAATTCTGAGGAGTGTGCTGGATGCCCTGAAATAAACTCTAAGCAAAGCAACAGACACTGTAACGAAAAGAAGTTACCATATTCTTTGGATGGTTATGAAGGACAATATTCTGCCTATATTTGTGGAAAATTACTAAGGAAACCCTATAGTTTATGGAGCTTACAGTCAAAGCCTCCTCACAAAGAGCATATGGACCTACATGCATTACAAGGTAAAGGAACCATTCTAATCCTATGTAGCAGGCATGTCTGGGGGGGGGGAAGTTAACACAGTTAAATTAACATTTCCTCTACCATTAGCACTAAGCATTAAAATATTTTTAGCCTATAAAGTGCATGGGTAGGCTCCAAGGCAGTCTTTCTGACTGCAACTGCATTTACAAATTTTGAAGAATGAAGTTGCCACTTAAGCATCCTCTTCTCTAGTAAATAAGATCTAAAAAGTCATGGAAAGAAGACTCTAATTTTAAAGCAGGGAAAACACTGCAGTTTTTCTTTCCTATTGCAATAATCACAGCATCACATGACACAGCATTACCCAATAAATCCCATAAAGTTATGTGAGCTTGGGTTTCCTTTATGTTTCTGCCAAAAATCAACCATTACCCAGCTGTTCTTGTGCACTGGATTATTCTTTTTTAGGACTTAGTCTCCAAAAGATGTTTGTTCTACCAGTCTGGGTTAACTGTGAATACATGTAGAGTTATTTCTTACCCATATCAAAATAATTATAACAATGTGAAAGTAGATATACATTATTTGAGAAATAGGTGGAGCATACGGAAATTAAACATAGGAATAGAAAATTCCTTATACGTAAGTCTGTGAATCAAAACAGAGGGTCAAACAATATGTTTCATGTAATCAGGAGAAAGTAGTAGGGACAAATGCAGGAATACTGGCATTTCAAGAGAGTAAAATTGAGTGACTAAAGTAGAAGAGGAATAATTAAAAAATAAAAGAAAAAAGGGGCTAAACAGGTCTCTGAAGTGAAACTTTTCAGTTGTCATTTTTATTTTGTGACAAAATGGAAAGAAACAAATAAAAATGTAAATATTCCCATAACCTGCTTAAAACAAAAAGTTCATTGCATAAAAAATGTGATAATATATTTTTTAATTCCATTTATGAATCTTTAGATCATCTGATTTTTTAAAAAAATGTTCCTATTTTGTGATGTCTGAATTTGTATAATTCCATTAAGCAAATATATATTATTTTTCTTTTTTTTTTGTGATTAATATTTGTGGAAAAAACATTGCTCAGCCTGGACGCTATTTCAACAGACTTAGGTCTTACATTTTTAGCAGGTTAAAACCATGCCACTAATCAAGTCAACAAAGTTATTATTTAATTTTCTAACAACAATTTACAAAGCAGTAACAGTGAAAACAAAACCTACATAAAACCCCCAAACTCTCAGGATTTCACATTTTAGGACTTCATTTCTAATTTTTTTCTACAGTACTAAAAAATGCAATTGCACTCATGTTTCAAATTTTAAAAACCCAAACAAACAACAAAACTCCCCACAATTTTCTTTCACTTGTCAAATAAAGGCTTCCACAGCAACTGGCTTTACCCACAACAAAAAGTGACTGATTTTGCCATGAATAGGTGAATTGAACTGACTCAGCTTAGCTATTCTGTTTCTGATGTGTTATCAGAAGTAGGTCAACAAACAGGAGAACTAGTATCCCTCTAACGTAGATTTGTGTCTCAGGACCAAGCTTCCATGAGGCTTTTCAGTTTTCTATTAAATGGGTCTCTCTCAGAACCACAGCATTTATAGGATATCAACATCCATGACTCCTCTGCCAAGTCTGCTCAAACTGGCCAATAGGTTGAAAAAGTTCCAGGTGAGAATGAACTTCTTATGATGTGTGACGAAAACCTCCCATGATTTTCATAGCACTCAGTGTGAAAAATTATGAGCTGTTAAAATGAAGCCATTCCTGATGGAGACATGACATGAATTTGATGGGAAGAAATAACATCTCTTGAATGTGGCAAACAAGATCTGAACAGCAGCCACCACAAAGCAAACTAAATCAACACCAATCTTAGCGACTGTAGTCATGATATGATGGAAACCCTTTCTTTTACAGACAGGAAGAATCAAATAAATATTTTCTCAAACTCAAATAATTAACAGAAGTTGTGTGCCTTTTTGTTTACCTCAATTGGTGTTTATCTTGTACCAGTCATTAGCAACACTTCAGATACTGCTCACTCCAATTAGAGCTGACAGCCTAGGACACATATCTTCTTCTTTGCCCATAGCTGATAGATTCAAAGAAAGAGTGGAAAAATACAGTTCTGGGAGGATAATTTGGAAACACTCCTCTTTGAAGAATTTTGTGTGAATGCTTAGAAAAATGAAAGCCACTTCATGCGACAATAAAAAGAGTATGGGACTAAGAACAAGCTTTTCTCTGATGAGACTCCACAACTTATGTAAATCAGATGCAAATATAAAATAACACAAGGGCACGTTAGCAATAGGAGTGTTCACATGAAAAACTGATAGCAGCTTGAGTATTAGGAGAATTAAATACCAAGACAAAATTTATTGTAGAATTTGCCACTTAACCATTAACCAATATTGTTAGAGGAATTAATTTTAGCACCCATGCAACTGCCTTGGCAAAAACCTTGATAATAGCTTTGATGATATTTTTAAATTTGAAGGTGTAAGTCAATTTGCAATGTAGAACCTGAAGAAGAAAAACAAAACCACTAAGTTTAATGTATTGGGATGTTTAGGAACATGAGGAACTCACAGAAGAGTCAAGTGCATGGAAAAAAACTCTACAGATCTTCTCTGTGACTAATAAAATATATTATGAGTGTAAATGGGAAGGAAGTCTCAAATTTTTAAGCCTTGAAGGGGAGAGATAAAAGTTGTTAATAATATTCTGGCAAAGAAGGAAGATTACTTAATAGAGATTTGAAAGTTGCAATTAATAATAAAACTCACAAAATTACACTGTAGTTTTAGCAGCTCCTGCAGTTTGCAAAAAAAATAATTCAAGATTAAAAACAGGTTAAACAAGCCATATATGAATTTGATAAAAGTTGTAGTATTGAGTGGGGATTTTGTTAGCAGATAGTGTTTGTGGGTGATGATTTCTACCAAGTGAGATAGAGAAGATTGAAGGAATTATCTTCATTTTCCCCTTTTTTTTTCCTTAAAACCCTGTCTAGGAGATTTGATAGTGAAAGAATACCCAACACCTCACATGATCATGCTCCACTAAGAAATCTAACAAATTATGCATGTAGTTATTCTGCAACAGACCTAAGATTTCATTTTCATCATTACTTATTTCTTGTTCCTCCTTTTTTGTGCAACTTTAACTTTTGCCTACAGTTTTTTGTGAGTGATCAAGAGTGATAGGTACAGGAGCACCAGGTACTTGCAACATAAAATGTCAGTCCTCTTTTTAAATGTTTTTTTTTTTTTGTTTAACAACAAAACTCAGATTTGCAAAGCTTGCATTTTGAACATGTCACCTAACAAATGGAAACAAGAAGATGAGCAAACACCTTTCATTTAAAAACGTCATTCTCTACTAATTTTCACTGTTTGGTGTATGTCTTGTGGATTCATTGGGATGCTACCCTACAAGTGAAGCTACAGTCTGGAATCATAGTTTAGATAACAATGCCTTGCATTATTCTGAGAATAGTTGGTTCATTTTTATTCCTTGCATCCTTTGAGGCCTAATGCTCATAAAAATTTCAGGGGCCACAAGATATACCTCTCTTTCACTTAACCTGAATAAGATTTTTTGCTGTCTCCTCAACCTGTGAGTGACCCTTGTGCAATTTTGGTGACACACCTTAAGGTGTGGTCATTGTGGGTGACAAACACATTGCAAAGGGTTTTGGTTTCAAACTCTGCAAGTTGGAATGCATTCAGAAGTGAAGAGCACTTCAAACTATCATCAAATTAGCACAATAGGTTTTTCTCAGTCCCTGTAATATTTGTTCTGCATGTTCTGAGGCTGGAAGCATCTGTCATAATCTCAATTGCTGCAGAAGAAAAGATGTGCAGTGAGAATCCTCATGATCTATATATCAACTCCAGTCTTTTCAAGAGCAGCCAGAGGACTTTGAAAGTCAGTGACTTGGAAACTTAAATTTTAGTCTAGTGATTGTGATTCATCTTTACAGTTATAATTCGACCTTCAAAATTGCTGGTTAAATTCCTGGTGACTGTCTAGAACACTAAAATTGTCCTGATTGGCTGCATTTCCACTGACATTCACTGAGATAATGTTTTCCATCTCAGTAATCTAACTATGGGTTGTATCCAAATAAAACAAAAATTAAAGCAAAATACTCAGGACCTTCCGAAAACATTTTGCCTCTCTTAGATTTCTTCATTCTGACTGCATCTGGTATCTCAGTTTTTGTCACTTATACCAGAGTCAAGGCCAATTTTGATGCCTTACATTCAGTTACCAATTTACTTTTTATCAGTAGCATATAGTCCCTTGCTTACAATATCTTGTAGCTATCTGATGTGCCACAATTAAATAAAACAGCCACTGTTCCTAGGTGCACATGTATGATCTACATTTTGGATTAAAGTAATGTAATTCATATTCACTAGAGGTATTGCTTCAATTTTTCCATGCTCCTTCTTTTTCATTCCTATCAGAGTATGAGATCATTGATTTAGCATTTATGTCGTTTTTGCTCTTATTTGTGACTATCCAGATGCTTGTTCTTCTCACAGGGATTTTTGAATATTTCCATTAGCTCCAAAGGCATGCCATGCATTCCCTGTTTTCTATTTTTCTTCTCTAGGGTCAGGCCATCTACAGTTAATAGGTTTTGATCTCTCCCCATTAAAATTCTGTTTTAACTTGTCATCTTCATCTAGAAATGCATAGTTTTATGAGCAGCAGGTGAGGTTCCAATTCATCTTTTTTGTCCAGTGAACCTTGAGCTCTCCCATGGAGGTTTTTTGTTTGAATGGGAATGCTTTTAGATGGCTCACACTTCAAGTAAGTTGTAGACTTGTGACCATCAAGGGTTATTTATGCATTGGATTCCTATTCTCTTTCTTTTTTGTCCCGTGTATATTTGAAACTATTCAACATTTTAAGTTGCTGACCATCTGTCTCCTTCAGGTCCTGAAGACATCAACATCATGCAGCTCCTTCCATCTGGCTATGCTTTCAGAAATGTTTCCATTTTAAAAATCTCTTGGAGACATTTTTCCAGCAACAACTTTAGCAGCCATGTCAGTTTTCCTTTGACACTTCGCCTTCTAACCAGAAAAATTCTTTAATTTAATTTCCAGAAATTAAAAGACCCTGATGTGTATTCTGTCATTTAGATTGTGTACACCCACAGAAAATGGTAGGTCACTCTTTTGAATAATATTTATGATAATTATAGCAGTACCTCCAGCCAAAATAACTGCCTGGCTCCTTCAGGCATCATGTAAACACGCTAGAATGACAGCCCTTGTGCCCTAATTGTTTCCATCTGCATTCTCACTTAGAGATCACAGACATGACACCTATCAATAGAAGTCACGTCAGAAATCAATAGAGACATCAGAAAGAGGGTCTTTATATGACAAACCTTTTACATTACAAAAAAGGTGACCAAAAGAGAGCATATTTGCATAGTTAATTTCCTATTTAATGGTCACATAATTAGCTGTCATTTCTAGTGCAGTATAAACTCCTTGTTTAAGCACAAAATAGCACCATTAGACATTTATTTTTACTGCACTCGTCCTGTTTTTTCCAAGTCTAAGATACCAGATAAACACTTTGGTTGGTTTAATTATTATGAATATCTAGATAATGTTCTGGTTTTTAATGACATCCACTGCATGTTTCTCTCATCAACAGATCAGAAAGGGGAAAAAGTAACTACTCGAATTTGTATTTTCTTTTATCCCTCAGAATGTATTACCTGCCAACTTAAAATATATAGCAATGCCTTTGTGCTTCATCAAAGTTGAACGTATTCAATAAAACACTGTGAGAGCATTCAATTTCCCATTTTCTCAACTTTTCTTTCGTCTCTATTGTAAAACACTTTTTCTTGTCCTTAGAACTGCTCTCCTGTTTTAAAAACAGTAGAAATGAATCTCTTTTACTCTGCAGGATTGTTTCAATAAATTAAGGGGGAGCAAGTGGGAGGTTGAAATGAAAAACTGATTTTCATTTTATGATCTCAATAAAGTAATCTACTGATAGAAAGAAAAATCACACATCAACAAATCACATTGTAATACAGTAAATCTTCTCTACCTTGTGAGCGTCAGTGTCACATCAACAGGTTGAAAGTCAAAAAATGCCTAAAGCTTAGATTAGTAGCTAAGTAGGGGAGGGGGAGGAGGAAGCAGAGTAATCTCTCAGGTGTCCGAGTTTCTTTCACTCAGAAAAGCAGAAATGCTTGACACAGCAAACAGGCCAGGTCAGAATACACTTGCTACTCAGGCAAAGGCTTCTAAAATGGTATCCAAACTCCAGCTCTAAAAATCCATGAGTCACACTCTTTCTTTGCCCTCTTCTGTATATAGTTGCTATATTCCTGGATACTTGTAAAAACACAAACACTTCGAAAACTTTAATCCTATTGAATTTTCACATATTGTATTATGTGAGTACATTTACTCACTCTCCATACCACTCCACTCTGATATTTTTCAAAAGGAATCACATTATCTCCCTGAATGCTTAATTTTTAATTCTTTGGTGGAGAACATGGAGAAATGGGATGTAAGGGGAAATGAGAGAGTGGTATCTCACACAGAGTATACCAGATGAGTTGTAGGGGAAAAAAGCATTTGAGAATAATTACAGCAGGTATTATTCCAGAAGTAATTTACTCTAGAAGACCATTACCTAGTCTGTACCTCACATAAACCTAAGGGCAAGAGCCACTCTCAGTGTTGAAGGGAAAAGTCACAACAGAAGTCCTTTCACATTAGATAAGTGAGCATGGAAGTCTTTCAGCAGGTTCTGAGGGTCTGAATGGAAGAGGGGCTCTCCAGTCTCAAAAAAAGGAGGGGGATGTTTCCTTGGAGTACAGCTGAACACCTGTCATCCACTGGACAGTAACTGTACAACCTGGACAACAACTGTACAAAGCATACTAAATGATGGCAGAAGCATTTGCATTGACCAAAGGGGAAGAAATTCTCATTTCCTCCTTGAGACTGGGAAATACATTTCTGTTCTGACATTCTCATTCCTCAGTTATTTGCAGGAAGTACTGTTAAGAGTTGGAAGAGTAAATTTAATTGAATTTAAGTCAACAACCAGGAAGAAATTAAATTAATAATTGCTGTCAAACTGTTACACATTGATGAGGTTGTACAATAAATATACCACAGCAGGATGATATTTGCATTGAATAATGAGAAACCACATGTAGTGACCTGAGTATCAGAGGACTTTCTCAAATGTCAAAACCTTGAGATACACTCTTAAGACATACCTGTGATGTTTGCCCTACCATTCAATTATTTGTCAGTCTAAATGTATGAACCTTACAACTGTTAATCACAAAGTCATTTCTAAATCCAGATTGTGATCTCCCTGTACAAAGTAGCTATCCAAACTTTTAACATGTACTACTTTTTACATCTTCAGCTGAGTGCACAAACCTTAGCAAAAGTTATAGGTATACTGAAAATCTTAATGTTCTCATTGATACGAAAAATGCTGAAAAACTTTCCTTGTGCATATGTTTAAACATGCCAGAAAATAAGGAAATAAATGCTGTTATACAGAGACTTTCCCAGTTGGGGAAAAAAAAAAAGAAATCTGTTGCTGATGTCCAAGTAACTTGTAGTCCCTATATGTCATTTCACTTCATTTTTATTATTTCATGCATGCATAACTCTCTCCAGTTCTTCAGATTTACTTCTGTTTCACAGTCCTCTGAGCAAGCAGATGAGGCCCATCAGGTTAATACATTCTTATTCTGCACTCATGTATTTTAGTGTTCTTGCTTCTCAGATATAAGACTTTATTTATTTAAATGTGGCATTCACCCTTTAGTGCATTTATTACAAGGCTGACATTTTACAATTTTTTTCCATCAAAATCAACCAGGAGCATTAACTTTTATTGAGGCCTTTATCAGCATTTATCTGAGTTTAAAGTTTTAAAGGCTTCTTATCATTTAGATGTTTTGACTTGTATAATTTTACTTCATTCTCTTTTTAGAAGTCACACGTTTTTTGAGGTGTGAAGGAAGAGTCCCAAACAACAGCTTTGTGACTCAGAAAAGGGAAAACAAAAAAGGGCTTTGGGCAAAGAGGATGGGGTATTCTTGGTAGGGTTTTTTAAGTTTTCTGAGCCAGGAAAGAAAATTCTGGTTTCACTAAGAGTGAGAAGAAGCCAGAAATCCTTCTTATACCATATTAATCTGTAAAAGAGGACCTCTCTGTTCTGCCACTCAATGTAGTAAAACACAAATTGAGGAGAAGGAATTGGGTTCAGGAATGAACCAAGGAGTAAGAAAGGGATAAAATGGCTTTGTTTTTTAGCTTGTCCACCTGTGTCTTTCCTGAGACAAGGTTAGGAGAAAATTTATAATCCATGTGCTCCATGTGTTTTTGGTGCCACACGCAGTAAGCAGCATATTACCCTAAAAGTATTCTCCTAATGGTCAGAACTGATACCTCCAATGAAATTAGTTTTGTTGTTACAAATAGTCTATAATAAAAAGCAGGAAAATTCTGAGTCCTTATTTCTTAGTCTTCTAAAAGGGAAACCAATCAGAGAGTTGACATGGAATAACCAATGATCTTGTTGCATTGGATGTTTTTGCATGTAATAGCCACTTCAGCAGAGATGCATAAGATGAATTCTGGCTGTCATTGGGTTTCCCTGATTATGAACTCTTAAGTACTTGAGAAACTATTCATATTTAACAGGAAAGAGTTGAAATAATTACAAAATTTGGAGCCATTACGTAACTATTAACTGTTGTTGGAGTTATACTGGAATTAAGAATGCCAAATAATATATGATTTGATCATTTTTCCAGCTACACAAACTCCACAACTTCCTCCTCAAAAAGAGACCCAAAGTTTGCTTCAAAGCACACACTGCTGCATAGCCCTCATGTGTACTTGTCATCCACTTGACACTGCCAGGAACAAACCTCAGGTGCGAAGTCTCCACTGAGCAGACTAGACACAATACTCAGGAGGAGCACACAGCTGTCTTTTCTGGACATGTGATAGCAGCTTGCTATCTGAATGTTAAGGAACACCTTCCCCCTGGCAATTCCCTCTGCCTCTGCTCCCCCCGAAGCACAGCCTTTTCCACCAAGACAAATCCTGAGTTCCAGCTCCAGGGGGCAGGTGCCTTCAAGGCTTTCTCTCTTTCCCAGTCACCATAATAACTCCTGTCCTGCTCAGCTTTCACAACACACAATTGTTAAACCACAATGAGGATTTTTTAAAGGCATCAGGGACATACCTAAAGGTCTTTCTTGTCTGTCTTCTGTTTCATGCTTTTTTTCTTTACCAAAGTTTATATTCGACATTACTTCCCAGCTCCTTTGCTCCTGTCATTCTTGTTAGCAGCCGCATCACAGCACATAATGTTTAATTTTAATATTGGCTTGTTCCTTTAATCATCTGATCACAAAGCATTTTATGAAAAGGTTAATGTTATATTTCCATCTGTTAGACATGAATAGAGGATCTCAACCTAGCATTCAACTCCTTTGAAACAGTTCAGTGGGAATAGTGTATATTATTCCCCTATTTAAGGATAACTGTAACATTCCCTATTTAAGCTTAACTAAAGACAAACCAAAATCCAAACAAAGCATGTTTTCTAGGCTTAACAAGATAATTCTCTTATGGATTTTAAATGTCAGCACAAACATCATTTAAAAATATTTTTACCAAACAGATATTTGTGGGGATTCACTTGAAGAAAGATATTTGTCCTTTCTCCACCTCCAGAGCATCCCTTCTGACCCTGGCCCTGTCAAAAATTTTCAGGATTTAAACTGACATTGGATGGAAGTAGAAAAAAATCAGTATTAAAACAAAATCTCTAGAGCTTCCCTATTATGTCTGTGGATGTGACAAAGTATTTGAGAGAAATAAGCTAAAGGATTTCTAAGTTGATTGCAATATATTCCTGTCTGTATAAAGATTTATAGTTTCTCCTTATGAAAGTGCTAGGTAGTTCTAAATTTAATTACCAAATTACTTTGACAGAAATTGCTAGTCTGGAAAGCAATCCCATAACTGAAATTAATCTTTTATGTTAAAGGACTACATTTTTGGAGAGTTCAGTTTGTAGAATAAAATAGATTCTTCATACTGTCACCGAGATTATTTTTTACAATTTGAATAGTTTGTGGATTAAACTCATTCCACAACTAGAAAAAAAAAGCTATATGAACTTCTAGTCTAACAGGAAAATTATATAAAAATTAAGAAACTCTGGCCTTCTATGTATCAAGTAAACCTCAAAGGCTATTTTTTCTTTTTTTTTATGTTCTCAGTTTTGTTAAGTGAGAGTGGAGTCTTTTCCATTGAGGATTAATTCAGTCTGTCAAAAATTACACCTCTATTTTAAACCTGAAGAAGCACTGTAGTGCTTCTACATTATTTCACAATTATCAGAAAATATAAAGCAAAATTTCTAGATTTATGTCCTCAGCTCCACAACTTGGAAAGTCTGGATATCAAAGTTCTTCTTTGCTTTGGAAAACTAAAGGTTCTCAGAACAGTAAGTGCTTAATGTTTTGCTTCCTAATAGAGTGTTCACAGTATAGAGGTGTATTGCAATTTTCCTTTAGGGTGTGTTTGCATTGGTGGCAAAGACAAATCAGGCTTGAATCTTGTTGTTTTGGGGTTTTTAAAAAATTATTAAACCTTGATTACCTCCTGCTAACATTTGTTAGTAAAAAACAACAACAACAAATAAGTAAGGAAAAACAAGTACAGAGAAGGAATAGCAATTAAAAGAGCAAACCAACATCCAATCTCTCAGCAAATGAAATTTTGTAAAGGTTGTAGTTAGGACTGGATGCTGGCAAGATTTAAATGAGAATACATTGCAAGTGGAATACCTGAAATTTTTAGTGTTCTAGAAGTAAAAAACAATGAACCACCAATCACCTGAAGCCACTTTATAATGGCAGGATGCCAAAAAAAAAAATCTCTAGCCCAATATAAATTAATTTTAAAAAATTTCAGGCATAATCCATATACAGAAAATTCAAGTAGTACACACAACTTTTCCAAACATTAGAATGTAGGATATTTCTAAATATCCAGTGTCTAAAGAGGGAAAAAAAAAAAGGCTGGAGAAAGACTTTTTAAATTCGAATGGAGTGACAGGACAGGGAGAAATTGCTTTAAAGTAAAAGAGGCTAGATTTAGATCATGTATTAGGAAGAAATTCTCTCCTATGAAGATAGTGAGACACAGGTTGTTCAGAGAAGCTGAAAATCCCTGGAGAGGCATTCAAGGTCAGATTGGATGGGGTTTGCAGCTACCTTGTCTACTGGAAGGTGTCACTGCCAGTGTCAGGGAGGCTCAAACTATGTTTGAGTTTTATGTTTGATTATGAATGAACTTTTCTGCCTGGCATGGGAATTGTCCTCATCCTCGTTTACATGACAAAAAATACCATTAAAATGAAACTGGAAAAATAATCCAAAATTACATAAAAATTAAAAATTAACTGAAATTGTGACTGGTTTCTCTTACCAATTAGGACATATTTGTTAATGTCCAAAATATCCTGACTAACATTCTAAAACAGAAAAACCAGTACAACACCTTACTTCAGCTAATTCAGAGATTAATAAAAGCCTTCCAATTATCTCACCTAATTTAAAACAAATGCCTCAGATATATATTAGGACTTTCCATGACTGCTGGCCCTCATCTACCGGATCTATGTGTGGTCATAACAACCTGATCACGATCAGGCCACCCTGTAAGCACCGAGGCATTGACAACCCTCTGTCCAAGCCCACATTTGTTTTACATTAATGACTTGACCTTACCTTTTAATGAGAGAGAGAGGGGCTGGAACTTTGCTCGTAGGACAGAGGCAGGCAGAAGGTTTTGCTTCAGCATGACTCGAGCAAAGAGGGCTAATTTCGAAAAGAAATGTACTACAATAGTGTTAATCTGTCAAGAGGTCGACAAGGACACTCAAGGATGGAAAACTATGAATAATAAACTACTCATGAGGACTTTTAAAACTCACTGTCAGTCCTTCAAAGGATATGCAGCAAATCAGTGTAGATGTGTGCCATGATAAAGGGAGCAAGTTGCACAATAAAGAGCAGATCCTCATCAGAAAACAAAGCCAGTAAGGCTTGAACTCAACCAAAATAAAGTGATAATGTATTAAGCAAGTCACTCACATGCCAGTCTTCAAGGCAAAGACTAGAAAGCAAGTGAAAACAAACTGTGAAAGAGAGAGACATGGGTTCTTACATCAAGTAGTCCCCCAGGTGTGTCAGACACAAGGGCAGAATCCTTCACCTCTCTTCTAAGCACATTCAAACTCTTCCAGTGAAATGAGTCTCAGGACAGCATTGCACATAAAAAGAATATATCCTTTAGCACCTAGGCACTGGAAAATGGAAATTCTCTCACAAATATGCTGAGAGTGACAATATCTATAGACCAAGTGTGACTAAAGATAAATAAGAGATAAGACAAGCAGTTACAATACCAGCAGGAGACAGAAAATGGTAAAGGCTGAACACCAAGAAAACTAATGTTCTTCTCTCAAGCTCTCATTTCAATATAGACTAATTTGTAGCTCAAGTAGAACTTTGTCAGAATGTGAGAAACACAGGCTTAACTTCTTTCAGGCTAAAGTCTTATTTGAACTGAGGTACTACTCAATTGTTCTAGAATTTGTTGGAAAAGACCTATTAAATCCCACCACACCCTTTGCTTTGCAATCGTTGCTTTTCAAAGAAGAATGTAAGCTAAAAAGGAGTGATTCTACAGCTGGTTTGGAGATCCTTTGCATCTCTTTTTTGCCTTCCTACAAAAGGCACTTGCTAGAGCTCAGCAGGAACACCTAGCTTATTTATTGAATTTTTGAATTTCGCTACTCAGAGCAGGAAGAGAGTCCACTCTAGACACCCAGTGAATTTTTGGGAACATCAAAGGGATACCTGCAACATCAGCAGGATATGGGTGTAAGAAAAGTGCTGGACTGTAGTTTTGTATGACAGACATACCGGATCCACCTACATTGTTCTTCACCATCAAAATCCCTTATTGACTTTGTTCTTTGAGTTTGGTACTTTTAGATTTTAAGATATTCTGTGGAAGGCAGTTTTGATATTGTTTCTTTTAACTGACTTTAACAGAAACATTTTAGTGTGCCACCAGTGGTTGTTACCTATCCTATGTGTACTATCAAGATGGCTTGAGCCCAGATAACAGCTAGGTACTCACTCACCAGCTCACTTTCCCACAGTGGGCTGGGATAAAGAATCGGGATGGTAAAAGTGAGGAAACTTTAGGGTTGTGATTAAGGCAGTTCAATAGCTAAAGCAAAAGCCACACACAGAAGCAAGGCAAAGCAAAATAAGGTATTTATGCACTACTTGCCATTGTGGTAGTACATAAACCTCTCTGTAGCTACTTCCTAGAAAGAAAGGCTTCATCACACATAGAAGTCGCTTGGAAAGACAAATGCCTTTAGCACAGATATTCCCACCTTCCTCCTCCTTTCCTTGAGCTTTGTGGCTGAGCATAATATCATATAATTTTAATGTTCCTCTGGTCTGTTCACATCACCGGTCACTGCAATGTACCCTCCCTACTTCTTTCCCTTCATCACCCTAATTGCTATGGAGAAAAGTGAGGAAAAGAGAAAATGTTGTGGAAGTACTGTTCAACAATAGCTAAAACGTTGAACAGCTACTTTAGTCATAAATCCAAAACACAGCACCACAGGAGCTGCTATGAAGAAAGTTTACACCATTCCATCCAGACCCAGTACAGCAACTTATTTTGGATTACTGATTACTGATTGAGATTCCATACAGTTTCAATATGGAAAAAAATAGTCCTGTAAAAGTGGCTTATTTGTCAGCCCCATTCTGAAAAATATAAAGGTAAATTCATGCTTAGAATAGGGTAAGAAATAGGCTAAAACACTGAATGTACACAGTTCTCAAAGAAATTCTCAAATCAAGGAAAATAAAACTCTCCTCAGCGTGGAATACAACACAAGTTCTGAAACACCTACATGAATAAAAAAGACCAAAAAAAGCAACTCTCCAATTGTTTTCTTAGGTGCCAATAGATACTTTTAGACAGGCATAAACCTCACTGTTATTTTTTGTTCTGTATTCCCTCAAAAATTTACCACTAGAACTTTGGCCAGACCATATTTCAATGAGAGGGTAATACATGCTTCATTAAGAATGAAAACGCGTGCCTTCTTTAACCAGGTATGGATAATGCAAGGCTTTAGTTTTTGGTCTTACTTGCACATTTTTACGTTAGGAATACCTGCCAGTTCCAATTAGACTATTAGAATTATGTGCTAAGTCACTGTAATTGATGAGTTCAGTATTAGTCAATACAGGAAAAAAAAAAAAAGCAAGAGGGACACAGACACCAAGCATTGGGTTACAGGCTCAGAATAAGTATTCCTGATTCATGGACATTTAGAGAGAACCCCTGTGGAGATTCAGAGCTCCT
Source organism: Setophaga petechia (assembly GCA_024362935.1). Taxonomy (NCBI): domain Eukaryota; kingdom Metazoa; phylum Chordata; class Aves; order Passeriformes; family Parulidae; genus Setophaga; species Setophaga petechia. The sequence goes on from JANCRA010000008.1 coordinate 24,165,417, forward strand.
TACACATTTATATCCTATTTAAAGGAGGGTTTGGAGGAGAACAGAGTGAGAGAACACATTAGATTCAAAGACCTATAAGAGCACTAAATTGCCTAGTGCATTTTAAGGGATAGAATGAAGATTTCCCTGCAAAAACACTGCAGATTATTACCACAATTCTATGGAAAATGTTTACACTATTAGAGGGTACAAATAAGAGACACTTTTTTTGTAGGGTCTTAAAGACCCTATGTTGAAGCAGGAGAAGAAAGAAAATGTAACATCTATTCTTTGGTGCCCCTTTTTACCGTGACCTTGAAGTCCCTGCAATTCTTTTCTAATAAAACAAAATTCATCTATAAACAGATGGAGTTGTCTCATCTTTTTGTTCCTTCTGGGCATACCATAATGATAACACAGGGAATGTTTATCTCAGCCAGTCTTTATCACATTGTTTTACTGGTAAAGTACACTTGACTTATTGGATTCTATACCTTTTGTTAAAAGTCATTTTATTTTTATCTGTTTAATCTGAATCACTATAGGTGAAAAAGGAGAGAAGCTTATAATTAGAGAAGTCTGGATAAAATAATTAACAAACAGTAAATTGCAAGCAATAATTGTATTTCTCAAAGTATCGACAATAAAATCTTTCTTCAGCTACTTGTAATGAGCAAAATACTTTCCAGAAGAGAAATAAAAAGACAGTAAATTTTATTAAGGGCTTAGTTTTCCATCTTGGTGACATTTTCATCTAAGTGAGTTAAATGTCCCAAAAGACAGGAGGACCAGAGCCTTGCCTCAGTAGCTCAAGAAATGAAAATTTAGACAGATCCAGGATGATGAAAAATAAATAGCAGATCTTTGTAAATATGCGAGATCTGAAATCCAAACATTTTCCATTTCAACTTTCAGAGTTGAAACATGGTCTCTTCTTCAGGGCCATCATCCCAAACAAAATTAGAGGTCCACTAGGGCATCGTAACGTAGGTAACTGACATAAACTCTCTAAAAGACCGAAGTGTTGAACCCACTTATTTCCAAGTTCCCCCCATTTTTCAGTCTGCTTGCAGTCAGTTTTCAGTCTTTGTATTTCTGGAAATTTCCTCTGTAAAGAGGGGTATCTTTTTTTATTTTTTATCTGTTTATACCATGTTTTAGTGAACATAGTCTTTTGAGTCACAGATAGTTAAAGAAAGTAGAACTGCAGTCCTGGGGGCAGAATGTGGAAAGCTCTGTACTAGTGAGTAACAGTTTGAAATGTGTCTCTCTTGCTCTGACTCATGTGAGTATGTGTGTCAGCTCCCTTATGTGTGAGCAGCAGACCACAATCCACAACAGGGATCTCTCCTTCCTCCCAGAACAACCACAACAGAGCAAGCTCTATTTGCTTCTGTATGCTGTGCATGCTTCTAGGAGCATCTCTTTGCTTCCTTCCCTTCACAAGCATCCATACGCTAACCCCAGGTAAACACCAAAAAGTATATTTAATCCTTTATAGCATTATTGTCAGCAGCTTCTGTTCTAGAAGTTGTCAAAAAGAAAACTTCAGAAGAAAGATCCCCTAGACCCTGAATAATACGTATTTGACTGTTCTCTTATTCAAGCACATTAAAAGATGTGCTAGGGCACATTATCTTTAATCACAGTTCACAGAGTTGTATCTCAGAAGGAAATATGATGGCTGAGATCACTTAAAAGCATATGAAAAACTACAGTAGAAGAGAATCCATGGCCTTATCTATGCATACGCACATATTGGCTTTTTTAATGCTCATATCTCAAACAAATAGGTTAGACATAATTTCTATTTCCTTTATATTTTTTTAGGTACTTCAATTCTAATACAGGAAAATAATCACTCTAAATGGCAGGTCATATATCAGAAAATACTTTAGAAATACTGCTATACACTATTAAAATAAGACATTTACAAATATTTCCTCTTTTTCATATTTATTTAAATGCAAAGAGGAGAAAAACACAGTACACAGGTCCATGGGTGTCTAATACTTTAAAAACAAACTGTTGCTAAGCGCTGTTGCAGATGCTTAATACATTAATCTGCTTCATAGACAGGTCTTTCAGATCTGTACACTATTCTTCTAAGTGAGATCAAGGAAACTGTGATGTTTTCAGCCTCAATTTCCATCTGTAACCTTTGTTGATTCAGGCTGGCAATATTGTTAGTAATGATTATGTGTCACTCCCACCAGCAAGAAACCTCAGAGTTAGGGTATTTTCTCTTTTCCTCCCTAGCTTACCATGTGACTTTTTTTCTTTAATGCCTGTCAGTGATATCTCACTTGAGTGTAATTTCATAATACAGATTCCAGAAGTAAACAAATAAATTTGTCAATATTTTAATGTCTTTAAACTTATTAGGAGTTTAACTATATGTTCTTATTTATTTTCATACACTCTCTATGCTGGAGAATTACAAAACAGAATTACAAGCCGGTCCTGCTTATCTGTGTACTTTTAATATACAGTAATGATTAACAGTGCAGCTAATATATTTCTACCTAATTTGCTACATTTTATGACAATTACTTTCTGGTGCTATACATCTATCAAGGGCAATAATATCCGTAGCTGCAAATACCACACCTGAAACCTTATGTTCATTTCACAGAGCAGAATGACAGGAGCTCACATCAGTCAAAACCTCAAAGATCAAAAGACTTTGAAACTTGATAAAAAATCCAGGTTTCATGTGAATACGAACTAGAACACTTTACTTCTTAAACGGAGAAAGTTCAAAGTGACCAAAAGACTGAATAGATGTAAAAGATGGATAAATTGTTCCTTTTCTTTGCTGTCCATCAAGACATTTCTTCCACTTTAAATTGTAATGACTTTGATAATTTCCTGAGCTGTAGCAATCCCTGCTCTATCCCCCCATTCCTCAGGCCATTCCCACCATCAGGACCTCCTTGGACTCCCAAGTTCAGCACTTGACCTGTAGGTCTCTCTGCTGAGACTTTTACAGTTTCTCCCTCTGACCCCCAAGAAAAAAGCAACCTCTCCTTCCACACCAGTCCTCTGGACTCCCCCACTCTATTCAAGCAAAAAATGAGTAACAATGAGATTGAAAATAGTTGGTGCCACCAGGAGGAAGTTACATGTCACCAATGTGTGGCCCCTGGTAAAACCATGCTACTGAGCTCTGAAGAGGTGGCAGTCCTAGTATCTGTCCCAGTTCCCCCTGTGGCACCAGGACTTTTCCCAGGACCACAAGTGATGGCATCCTGTTCCGCTCCTTTTGGTGCTGCACACGTGAACAACAGACAGGGTTTTACTGGGAGGCCACACTCTGCTTTCCTTGGGCCACATTGTCATCACAAAAGGCATCTGAACTACTTCCTCCTCCATTATCACATGGAATCATGAATAAATGCACCTTTGTTGCATGCAAAAAGTCACATCTCAAATAATGCACATCCCTTAACTTCCAGGTAAATTTTATGGCAGTTAAAACTTAGTTACATTTTCAGAAGCATCAACAGCAGCAGACACCCAAAGCCAACAGGTAAATGCTTTTCTTTCCAGAGGTTTCTGGAATGCAAACTTAACAAGCTGTTCTGTAGTACAGCAGAGTGGCTGCATGTGGGAGAGGAAGATAATGAGCAGATCACCTCTTCAGATGTCTGAATAGGTATAGAGTATTTACCTTCTAAGCATTTCCTCTCAGGAACTGCAATGGAAAAACAGAACTGCATGTGACAAAATGACAGCTGTGGGGGACGCTGGAGGCAGAAGACTATGGAGACAGAATAAGGACACCTTAATCGAAGTTCCTGGAAAAGAAGCTTCCATTGCACCTTTACTGATTCAGAAATGTTGTCCTGCATTCATTATGGAATTGTGCAATTTATGGGGAAAAGACTGGCTCAATCCCATGGCATTCAAATGGCTGACCACATCTCAGGCCTCATTGCAGGTGATCCAAGGGTTTCACCTTCAGGGTTTCAAAGTAACCTTTATTTCTTGCAGGGAACACAGCCAAGGTCTAAAAGGTATCAACCCTAATGTAGATCCATTTTTTTTAATATTGACTTTATACGGATAGAAAGAGTTATTTCCTTTTATCAATTCAGGAAAACCTGAAGTATTTATTTTAGAAGTTTGCAAATCTGTTCTCATTTAGTTTTGCCTTATCAAAGAAAGGAATTAAGAGATTATCAGAAGTCACTAACTCATTTTACTATTAAGAATGCAATTTGTTCAAGAAAAATTATGTCTTAAAACTAATTTGATAATCAATGACGCTTTCCTCCCTGAAGGTATTAGTATCATTACTACAGAGAAAATTTTCACCTTTGGTTGGGATCATCATTTTACTACAAAAATATTAATTTCTCAAGTGCAAAAGAAAGCTGTTTATAACTCACAATGTATTAAGAATCAAGGCTGGAGAACCCTCTATGTCATGGTCTTGACCTATTTTGTGATTGGAGAGTAGAATCATCCATCAAAGGAGAACATAGGGAACACAACTGCCAAACAAACAAACCTCAGACATTTATATGTAGCCATAGATTGCACTATCTCTGTGGCACTGTTAATGCCTGAATGCAATTTTTATAATTAAAAACAAACTAAAAACGAAACTGAATGACAGATATGATTAAATCAAAACTTCAGCATGCTTAGTTCCTACAGATGAGTGACTGAGACCGTTTCAAAAAAACTTTTCTGTTTCCTGAAAATCTGAGCTGTCTTGCTCAAGGCTGGGTTTCTATCACAGTACAGAGCAAAAGGCCACCCAAGCAGCACTTGCTGATATTTGCAGTGTCAGTGTGCAAATGACACTGCACACCCTCGGTGGCATTATGCCAAGTATATAGAATATATGATATATAATAGAAATTTTCCCAAAATTCAAATATACCTGAACAGCAAAACAGGGAAAGAATGTCAAGTGACAGCAAGAGTTTTGTTCAATAAACTGCTCCATAATCTTTTTTGTACTTTTTTTTTTCTTTTTGCAATAGCTGTTGATTGATTTTTACCAAAAAAACCCCAAAACAACAACCAACCAAAAAACCAGGACCTATTTCTATTTGTTAAAGCATGTATCTCACTTACTCTTCCTTATAAAATATCAGCTCTTTTCTACAATGCTAAGAATTGTTCCTGCTTACACAAAGAACTCACAAAACTCTTCTGAGCTGTAGTATTTCTTTAAAGAAATAAAAGGCCTATTTAAACTGTTAACTTTTATGTTCTATCAAGAGTTACAACAGACATCAAATTTAAAAGTACTTTATGTTATCCCTAGACTTCTAATGGGGCAACTTCAGGTTTTATATAATTAAATTTAATACTGCAAAATGAAGCTTGTCAATCCACAATGCCATATTGAATTTTTTAATAGTGATTCTCCAAATAAAGAAATATACCACACCATAAAAACAAAAAATAAAATTTTCTTATGGCTATAATGGTGATAATAGCTTATGGTTTAGATCATATCATCAAAGAGGCTAGTAAAATTGGACAGCTCCTCCAATCTCAAGCAACACAGCTTTTATGTTTTTTATTGATTTAAAGTTTAAATACAATAAAATGAAAGAAGCATACTAAAAATTAATATAAGATAATGAAAACAGGGGCCAACACGTTAATAAAAACTATACCTAAATGACAGTTTGGACTTCTCATAAATGATGGTGTTAAGAGCTATATTATTGGAAAGTAACAGGTATAAAGCTGCTACGTAAATCCTGACAGAGCAGACAGATGGTCTAAAAAATTTTCCAAGTTTTATCTCACAGATAAAACAAATTTTTACCAATGAAGTATGGTCCTGGAACCAGCAAAGCTCTCAGCCTCTGGAAACATAAAAGCTAAAGAGTTCTTGTCCTATGGAGAATAATTTTAGATGTCCATTCTCCATACCATTGCAGTTCATTCTCAAAATCTAAAGATAATATTAAAAAAACTCTCCCAGCACAAGGTGAAATCTCAAACTTTGAGAGAAATCCAGGTAAAAATATTTTCTCCAGGCAGAGCAGGCATGTATCCTCATCTCTGGGAATACAGGAAGTCTGGTTTGTAGTGAACAGCTTTTCCTACATCCACAAAACAAAACAAATTCTGAGTACACTGACAAAAAGTATTCGGGACATCATAGAAATTTCACCTGTACTGAGCACACCACTCATCTCACATGAACTTCAAAGATGATGCTTAATCTAAGCTAATTGCCCAGGCACTTTCTGTAGGCAATAGGAGAAAGAGATATCTCCACAGAGCAATTCATCCTACCCTGTATAAATGTCTATCAGCATCATGGAATTAATAAGATTCCCTTTTTTACCATAGGGATATATAAATTAGATGACACATCTAATTTATTAGAGAGATAAAGTGCAATGAATCCTATTGGTTAACTGGTTGCAGTGACACAGAACTTTTGACAACTTTGATTTAAAGTGCTGAAAGTGCATTCATTGAGAGATGCAAAAATAAACCACAGCCACTATAAGAGATAATACTGATTAAACACGTTCTACAACAGTGGACTGAAAGTCAGTGACAGAATCCATCAGTTCAATGAATGAACTGATGTTCCTCCTCCAGTGCTCTTATCACTGACAGCCCATCTAACACATAAACAGCTCTGCTACTAATTGTTTGTCTCCCCACTTTTTCAAATCAGAAAAAAGGAGGAATATTTCCATCTGTATTGAATCTTAAACTCTACAGGTATGCAGGGTAAACAGGTTCTTCTTCCATTTTTCCCATCTAATTCCCTGTAAAGTCATTTAAAATGAAACCTTGAAAAATTCTACCTTCTAGTAGAGCAAGAGGTGCTATTTCCAGTCAAGAAGATAAAATGAACAGGAATAGAAGTACAGTAACAAATCCACTTTGCTAATGAAACAATTTGTGTTACTTCCTTATTAAAATATCTAGTGCTTTTATATTATTATGCTTTGAAAAGATTTCTGAAAATCAATTAATTTGTCACTGGAAAGTAATGTCGCTGTCCTGCTCTTGTTCCTGATAATAACCACTATTTATTTGTAAGCCCTTATGCTATTTCCTGAAGAGGTTTAATTAATTGCCTGAGTCTCTTCAGCAGAAAAGCTCTTCTTTCTTAATTTTTTCCCCTTTTTAGAGAATGACTTTCAAATAACACTTTATTTCAATTGCAAATGAGTTCAAACTTACTGGACCTTTAAAGAATTCATAAATCTGAATGTGCCTCAGTCAGGTTCAGCTTGAATCTATGCACTGAAGAGAGCTTTGCTGCAAGATTTCAAGGTAGGTCAGGACTCTTTTGCTTCCCTGACATTTTGCAATGAACTGTACCCCCAGCAGGTATCTTTGCAACCCCACACCTTTTCTTTTGTGTGTTCTAACATACAGCACTAAGTCCAGTATGTTCCACAAAGAACTGGTTGACAATTAGACCTGCAGGGACTTAATTACAGCAATGCTACCCTGAACTTCCTACTTCATGCATTCAAAAGAGGGATATGGTCATATTTATGCAATCAGTTATGTATCAAACTCTTTACAACCAGACAAAATGTACTGGCTTTGCACTAATATCTTCTATTTGTTCACTGCAAGCAGAAAATGTACACTCACATTTATGGTTCAAGTCTTTGATTTCCCATATCTGAAGCTCCTGAAATATTTCATAAATGTCTCATTATTAAAAGAGAGCTTTGAATTGGTAAAAAAAAAAATTGGATGAGGAGTATTATATGAATGCCCATAAATGTCCATGTGTTGGTGTGGTGCTGAAAAAAAACTAAAAAAAACTCCAACCTGCTTTTGTTCAGAGATTATTTTCTCTCTCTTTCATAGCAAACATATATCCATTATGAAATCACCAGTCACATCTGATGAAAAGCAGAGACCTTTCCCAGTTGCTTCTAGACCAATGTCCTAAGCTACCGCAGTAGATGCTCTTAGTGGAGAAATCAGCTTATCGTTCAAATTCATAATGGGCAGTGTGGAAAAAGGGAACATTAAGTAAGAGAGATTACAAATAGATTGAAAGAGAAAGATATTTTATTATTATATTTTTCTTTCCGTTATTGCAATATTCCCATCCAGTAAGCACAATGGGAATACAAACAGCTCTTAAGGAGGAGAGCTGTTTAAATTTAGTTTAAAACTCAGTCAAGTTATTGTAGCAAAAGTTGCTGTGTATGTTCTTAACAGCCTAAGATGATTAAATTTAACATAGCCTATGGTGAAAGCTACAGCGCAGGAAATAAAAACTACTTAGTATATCCAATAGATTTGCTATGAATAATTGAAATATAATTATGTTTATTTTTTGTCATTGATATATTTAGGTGGGAAAGAAATGTATAGAATCGCACCCTTGAGGAACTCTGCCACAAACCATCTCAGTTATATGTCCCACCCTGCCTTAGAAAGAGGACTGTTCTGCATAGAACACAAATACTGCATGAACCAGGTGACTGTCAGGGCCCTAAACAATTCTCTTATCATGCAAAGTGGTTTTCCAGGCTTCCCCAGAAAGCAGTAAGTCCTTGCTAAATTTTCCATATGTTAATAAGTTTTACATATGTTCTTCACAGAAGCATACTACTTAGTAAAGATTTAAATTAGCAACTTAAGCCCTCAGGGAACACCTGAAAGTTTGAGAACACACATATTTTAAAATCAGTTCCGAGAACTTAGACCTTTTCCTGCTGAGTTCTTGGTGCTCTCCTCTCCCCATGGGGCTGACAGGGAAGGAGCTATTACTGGCAAGTCACACACCAGGCTTCAATGTCACACCTGCATGCAGCTGTAAATACTCCTGTTTTCTTCCTTAGATGTTGTGTGCTTGTAGATAAAAATTGAGAGATTTTTTTCCATGTTAAAATTTATACCAAATACAAAGTAAATAGAAACAACTGAAATGTATAACTTTATAAATTGGGAATTCGTTCGTAGTGACCAATTTTGCCAGAATATCTTCACCAAAAATCAATCTCATACTGAAATCCTATAGGTCTATTTTTAGGAGATATTTTTCAGCAGAATTACTTTCCAGTATGATTCAAACCAAACTGACAAACATCCTACCTGTCCACATGCTTGTCAGATACACTGACTCTCCCAGATAGGGTGAAGTAACTGCAGTTGGACTTCTTCCCAGGTTGTTTTTTTTAATGCTGAAATTTATGACAATTTAGTCATAAATCACATCCTATATCACACTGAAATCATAGCTATCCCAAATCTCTCCTTATTTAATGGAGTACACAGACTATAGCTGATAAATTTGACCTGAAAGTAGGAGTTTATGCTGTGGTGTTGATACAGTTATCACTTCAACCATAGATGAATTACAGAGTTTTGTCAGTGGAATGGTGATTTCTAATTGAGAATGCACCAATTGATCTCAACATTTTACTCTCTCCATCTATGTTATTTAATAGAAACTTACCTTTTGTGCTTGTCTGTCTTTGTAATTCTTGACTTTTGAAATGTATAAGAATTATGAATTCTATTAAGAAAGCTTCTAAGCTCTTTTACAGTATCAGCAGGCCCAGAGCTATCTATCATCTATCTACATTCTTTGTGAATTGAGGGGGAAGAAATGTCAGCATCTCTGGAATATAGCTGAAATGCAAAGAACTGCTGTAAAGCTTAGAACTGTAAAGCTTAGGTGAGTCTCTACATGTGATGTATAGACACAGGTATAGATCTGAAAAAAGGTCAATTTTCATTTTCATTTTGGTTTCAGATCATTTGCACTGGGAGGATATAATTTAGTGTCCTGTAGGTCTATAATTTTCCTCTTCGCTTCTTCTCCCTTTCTTGATTCTCTCTCCCAGTAACTTTTGCAAATTTCTTTTGCAGAGGTGACAGTGTAGATCTGTAGCTGTTGCAAATATTTGGTAGTAATTTATAACTGCCTAGTATCTAGTTGAAAATATCATAAGCAATAGAACTTGAAGTACTCTAAATAGCGATATAAAACAGAGCAGTTTAAGTTAAAATAATATTTTTTCCATTTTGTTTTTGTTAAAACCCTCACAATTTCTTGGGGGGGTGTGTGGTTTTGTTTTGTTGTGGGTTTGTTTTTCAATTCACTTAAAGCCTTTTTTTTATTTTGAGTTTTTTTTCATTAGGAATCTGCTGATTAATTTTCTCACATTCCACTTCATGGGAGATTGCATATATATGGGAGAGACACATGGAAAACCCACCTTGTTCATAATGCTTCGCTAGGCTATGAAGGCAAAATTTGAAGGTCCCTTGAGATTCTCAGTCAATATCTGCTCCATATCCAAATCCAGAGCAATCCTATCCCTGGTAAAGCAGTAGCTTTTATTTATACCAATGCACATTCAAACAAGATTCTTATTAAATTCCAGTCTCATGCAGTTTATTTATTTATGCTTTGAAGTAGGTAAATTTGATGTTCTTTCTCTCGTATTTTTTAAGAAACATATAACTAATGATGAAATCTGTATTAATATACTCTATCTAGAAAGTTCTCTCTTCTCGTTTGTGAAGTTTTATTTAGTATATCCCAGGCTTGATCAGCTATCTCTGAGATATCATTTTGGGGGGTTTTAGCTATCTGAATTTTGGAAGCCAAATGGTTTGTGCTTTGTGCTTCCTTTGGCTATTAGATGGCTTTCTTTGTGCTATTAGCAAAAAGAAAAAAACCCAAAACCTGATGCAAACAAGAAAACAGTTTCTTACCTTACTGCATGGTTTATTCTTCTTTATTTGTTCTTCATTTTCTTGTCCCTAAATAAAAAGGAAAACATTCTTGTAAATTAATTTTTCAAATACTCCTACAACTCAAGTATTAATATAAACCTCCTTAAAAAAACTGTGGCTTATGCTGTCACTTTTATGCTGAAGTCATCTTGCATATGTGTGCACATACTGAAAGAACAACAGGGTTTGCTCCATGTGACAGGGCACAATTGGCAGGTTATTCTTTATTCCAAATGCATTTATTTCTTTATTTATAACTTTTAAAATACTGCCTCTAATTTGAAATTCTTCATAATGCTTCTTTCCTTCCAGAGAAGGAAGTAGTCTCAAGAATTTCACCCATTTCTCTGTGGTTTGGTTTTTTGTTTGGGGTTGTTGTCATTATTATTACTGCTGTTGCTATTTTCTTGCTCTTGTCTCCCAGCCTGAGACTCTGACTTTGAAGCACCCCTTAGTCTGCTCCACCAATACTCACGCTGAAGGATCTCAGGAAAAGAAATCTTACATAGCAGACAGCAAAAATGAACAAAGGTCTCTAAACCATCCTTTCCACAGACTTTCACCTCAACTGTCTGTGCATGTCTGCAACTCTCAAAGGTGCAGTGTCTCCACTTCCTTCACCTGGAGGTTACTGAATGTGCTTCCCATCATGCAACGAGCAAAAAACATTTCAAGCATTAAAACATCCTCTGTCTCCACAGTTATTCACAAAAATACGATGTAGCAGAGATACCAAGAATTTACACTGCTTGGGTCTGCATTTGCAACATAACTCGTTTATTCTCAACTGCATGTGCTTGTGCCATATCTGTCATCTTTCATACCTCTAAAAACTCTCAGCCTAGCAGGCAGCTCTTCACGTGCTCCACCAAAGCCTGGCTTTCTGTCTACTGCTATCTGACACAAACAAGTCTTGAGTGAAACACGTTGGAGGTGTATTTCTATAAACTAGGTATGACATATGTTCCTGCCAGAAAGATACCACTAGCATAAGCAGATCATTTATTCTTCTGCATCCATATAAAGCTAGCTACTCCATCTCATATGTGTCATTCTCCCACAAGGCAAGGCATTCATTTCTCAGACATTCACCTCAAATATTTTGGAATTCTCCATTCACTGCTTAGTTTTTTTGCAAAGTTGCACAATTTGCATCAAAGGTGTACAGCATAAAACAATAATTTATTGAATAAAAAAGAAAATTTGATGCTCCTTTGATCCCAGAAACCACAGAATTTACAAGAGAGGTAGGAACCTGGTCGTATTCATGCTGTGGTCTCCAAAGACACTGAGCTGACCACTAGAAGAGCAAGAATGGGTTTGAAATTTATTTGTAAAGTAGAGATACAAGAGAAAAGGGTAAAAGGTATTATGAAGGAGGGAAAGATGCAGAGAGATTAAAAAAAACTTTTCTAAAATATGTATTTTCTCTAAAATTCTCACAGGATAAAATTATTTTTAATCTTGCCTTAGCAAATTATTAAAATTGAATTTTATATAAACTATAACTCAGATTAAGTCAAAAGATGAACACCTTTATTTGATTTTCCTTCCACCTCTTACTCCTCTCTGAACTTCTCTGTTTGAATAAAAATGAACACAAAGTCCTATTCATCTCTCATTTTATTTATGCAAAACCTTGCCTGAATTGGTAGGGCTTTACAAAGTGCAAACCTAGCCTCCTACATTGAACTACAGCAGTTTCACTTCACTTAAAATGGATGGAGTGAGAAACTTTCACAGCTCAGTTATTTGCCAACATCTGGGCTGCAATGAGCCTTTACACCGGACGTTAATTAAGCCTGTGTGAGATGGAAGGGGGACACTACACTGCAGGCATTTTGCAAAAGCAGCAGCACAACACCACTTGAATTCCTCCCACAGGCTGGGTGTTTTGGACAGACCAGCCTGTCACAATGTGCTAGTGAAGGATGCTTTCAAGGGGGTACTTGAGGCCCTTGTTGAACTTGCAGAGGAAAAAAGGGCTGTGCATCGTTTAAGGTTGGTACTGAGATAAATAAAGAACTTAGAATAATCTTTTTAACAAAATCCTCGCACCAGAAGCCAGACTCACTTATGTCCTATCATTAATGAGCTCAATTTATTTCGAGCATTCTTATAAACTGCCATGAATATTAAATGGCAATGAACACTTACCATTAAAACTGCTGAAACTAGTATTTGCTTTGAACCCAGGAATGTTAACCACCATCATACTAATGTAGTCTTTTTGACCTAGTAAGTGACTTTCCATTTTCTTTGGAAACAAAATAACACATTATGCTTACAGTCTCCTAAAGCTGACCACATCTTCATGTATTTTTGCACTAATTATATACATCTTCAATGTTAAACAAACTATTAGATTAGAAATTAACTGTTCCAGGGAGAAGTAAGAAAATCAAAACAAATTGAAAACAAATTGATGATAATGGATATTTTCATTCTTTTCTGCTCCAAAAGTAATAAAACAAAGAATTAATGTTGGGGGCTTCTGGTTTTCTTATTCTGCTTTATATTAACTTGTTTCAATTTCATTAATGGAAGATAAAACTTCAAGTTTTGTTTACACATGAGCAAACAGTAATGCTGAACTTCATACCAGAAAAGGCAATATGATTGTGAAGGACATTCCCTCACAAACTGGAGCTATCAGATATTTGAGAGCAAGAGACACAGCCTAAGAGACATATTACTCTTATGGAGTAATAAACTCCTTCATCTGAAAAGAACACATTTAAGGCACTTCAAGCCAAAAACATAACTATTAGCACCAAGAATAATAGTCATCAAGAGGAACTCAAAAATGCATTTCATTGACCAAAATAGTTAGAAGTTTCTTTGCATGGATCTGTGCATCTGCATATATAGTTACATATAGAAACACACAGACATAAAGATTTTTTCTAATTTTCCATCAAGATATATCTAAAATGCACATATGTGTGTCCATATATGAGGACGAAACACTTGAAAGTGTATTCAGCTTGCTACAGAATTGTCAGATTTTTAAGTGCTTGTCAATACATAACTGCTTTGCAAGGGGCACGTACACTAATCCGACCACTGAAAACAATAAATGTGTTCTTGTAGCTAAAATTGCTTAGTATTGTGGTTTGGGGACAGATTGCATTATTTACTTCCCTTGATGCTGCACTTATCTGGTTCATACAGAAACCATATAGGCTAAACATTAAAATCCTGGAGATCCCAAATGAGATACCTAAGTACATTTTTGTGCCTTCAAAGCCCTGGTTTAGTCATTCAGCTTCCACACTTTTCCCAGAGGTCAGGTGTGCATGATTACCTTCCTTTCAAACCATATTTTTGTGGAAAGAAAATTACTTCCTTAGTTGTTAGCATTCTATTGCTACAATAAAAGGAGTAATTCATACTTTCTAGATCTTAAAACAAGCATCTCACAGTGTATGTCCCATGATTAATGGTTCATCTCATGGTGACTTGTCTGCCCACACAGGTGCCTCTGAGGTAGGAACCTTTACCCACCGAACTCTCAGCTCTTCTCATTTGCAATTTTGTTGCCACTGAAGTGAAACACCGTCTAAATTGGCATCCAAGCTACAATTGAAGTTTCCTGCCTGCTGCCTGTATATGATCCTGGGAGTTGTATACAGAATCCAGAAAACTGGACAGCAGAACAGGTGAAACTTCTGGATGCTGAAAATGACCAGAAGATTTATAGTTACTTTTTTTGTTTGCTTCTGTTTTAAGTACATTATATGAATTTACATAATATTTTCTCAAAAATGCAAGGAAACAGGATGTAATAGGCATAGTTCAGTTATGTGATAATAAAATGTCATCTGTCATCTATGTGACAAGACTTCATTCCATGCAGAAGGAATTCTATTCCTTCTCGTATTGTCCTATTTTTAAAGCCATTATCACTCACATAAACACTCAAACAAAATCCTCATTTTTTGCAAATATGATCTAAACTAGTGTAATACTTCCTGTATGGAAAATAGGAACAAGGGACTCAAGGGAAGAATACTGACTTAGGTAACAAACCCCAAGAATAAATACAGGACAAGGATATGTGGCTTTTACTAACAAATGAATTCAATGCTTTCAGTCTGTTCAAAATAGGTTCATTAAACCACCTTTGCGTGAGCTCTTTAGAAAATGGCATGGGACACCATGCCATCAACTTGACAGATGTTATGGAGAATAGATGTTTTCCATGTGTATTATTTTAACACTGTAAAATTAAGGTAAAAAAAAAAAAAAAAGAAGTGTGTATAGTGAAAGAAAGTACACAAGAACATCTAGACATGAAAAAAAAATTAAGTTAAAGCACAAAGACAGACACTTGTTGTTATCAAATAGCAAAAGTCCCATACCTTCTCAGTGACTTCTCACGAGCAGCTCTTCACATCACTGACTCCTTCTTCTTCGTGCACAGCCAACAGACTCCAACTCTTTTCACAGACGTGACTGTTCCTGGTCCTTGCAGCAGCCATCTGATCTCAGATCCCACCAATCCACTCTTTTATGCCACTGTTCTTATTGGCTGCAGGTGTAGCTTCTTAACATCAGGCCTGCTCCTAATCTTTAGTAATTAGTACAGCTGCAACTCCTTAAGGGTAAGATTACTTTCTATACAACCTTATAGTGTATCCCCCTACAGACACTGAGGCAGGTGTATCAAGAGAGCAGAGTGAAAACAGCCAGAATGTATGTCCTTCTTACCATTAGCCTTTTGCCCTCTTCTCTTTCCCAGCCTTCAATAGTCCATTTACAGGGAATCAAGGAGAAGCTGAGTGTAATATATCTAGAAGGAAAAGTGAGAAAATTATTCAGTACTCAGAGAACAGAATATATGCCAGAGACCTGAGTGGCCAGACCTCCAACTGCTAACCCCAAGAACTGCAATCCCAGTGAAATATGTCACACCAACTGAAAAGGATAGAGGAAAAAAACCTAATAAAATTGTTTTATTTGTAACCTTTTGTTTTAAACCCTTTATCTTCATGTAAGCAAAAAAAAAAAAAATCTGTATATTTTATTGTTCAAACTATCTCTTGCCAGCAGATGTGATGAAATCAGCAGCCTTTTGGATATGCTGTCCCCTTGGCAGCAGGGGCTGAGCACAAAGTGCTATGGGCAAAGAGTCTGAGCTGTGCTCCGGGATGAGCTAAGGGTACATCCTGCTAAGCTGTTGGGGGAAGTGTTGGTCCTTGTGCTTCCTAGGAGAACACTCAGGCATGCATGAATATGAGTTCTTGCCTAACAGGGGAAGACACCAAAGGTCCAGGTAAGAATTTGCACTAAGCTCTTAAAATGGCATTGAAAGTCAGCTGTGAGCCAGTGCAGAAAACAATGCTGATTGCATCAGGATATGTTGGCAGGAGTGGATTTGGGCTTTTTCAGAAACTTGCACTGCACTTAGGTGGATATGCATTCTTAATGACTTCTAGAATTCACCTTTTGGGGACTAGTTCAATGTTTGCAGTTTATCCTCAACAGTATTTTCTGATAGAGGGTCAGTAAAATTCTAATCTTTTAATCTATTCTGACAAGAGAAACAAGGGACATGAATCCTCCAAGTCTCTACAAGTCTGCACATATAGAAACTTATATAAATTTTACATCTTTCCTTGGCACCAAGATTTTATGTTTTAATGTATTCATTAGGATTTGACTTTGTAGTTACATTTATGTAATTACTGAATAAAGACAGCAAAGAGGTCCCTGGATTGGTCTGGGTGACTCCATTTCATGTCATCTCAAGGAGAAAATTTCACTCAGGATTTCTTGCCAGTGAGAACAAATTCAATTCAGCATTTCACAAAATACTGTCAATAGCAAATTATCAGCCTGTGAGGATGCAAGCAACTAGTTCTGACACATCACCTTGCACTTCCAGCTTACTTCAGCTGAAGCTTTTCTCTTGCCTATACCCACCACCCATCAGAGACACCATTCATTGCAAATGCAACCCTGGTTATTTGTTCCTTCTCATAGTGAACTGACTCAAAATATCAAAGTGCACTTTCCATATTAATGGCATTTAATTAATTTCAATGTTTGATTTGTAAGGCTGCACTAGAAGTACACGATTGTCACTGGTTGACATGGACAGGGTTAATGCTGCCTGCCAGGGTCTCTGTGTCCCTTTATATAATGCAGAGAGGTGCCTCCTGGGCATGTCTAGCTATGTCTCAGTTCTTAGCAAAGGCCAACTACCAGCTGCAACCTTCACTTACTCATGTTTGGAGAATTGTTTACAATTATGTTTAATAAAAGTAAAGAATTCTGTTTAGCATTAACTCTTTATACAGACCACACCAATGGATAATTATGGAAATAGCAATGTCAGAAGCTAACCATGCTTCCTCAGATTCAGGGGATCCCATCACATGAAGCTATGGAATTTGCCCATATACTGAAGACTAACTTAAGGTACTTTTTCAATAGCTGGGTTTTGGCTTTATAGAAGAGATATAGATATATATAAAGAATCCTAAGACCTGCAAAGACAGAAAAGATAAACTTTTTAAAATGTATGCTAATAATAAACTACAGAACATAGTGTTTATATAGATGGCATGACTGTCAGTCCCAAAAAGTTCATTCTGTCCAATGCAGTAAACATTATTAGAGCTCTTCTTTTAGATCACCTTCTAGTGCAGTACACTACACAAATAGAATGAAACTTTTACAAATTAATCAAAGGTGAATACAAGTAATTATCCTTGTAAGTCACACATTCAATTCTTTTCACAAGAATTAGTCTAAAACATTACTTGACATAATTTAAAAGTTAGATTCACATGACTATCTAAGTGCCTGATCCAAGTTTTAGTCAAGATATCTGTAATTCTCAGAAGGAGGTTAACTTCTAAGTGCACAGAGCTCAACTTTAGCCGACAGACCACAACAATGCACAGAACCAGATTCAGAGTATCTACAAGTCAGTGAAATAATTCCTGTTGATTTTACTGAGTTTTAGTCTTGATAGAGACGAGGATGTCACCTTGGATATGGAGATTTTCTTATGAGAAAAAGAGACTTTTCAATAAACACAAGGCCAGCACCACTGCTGGCCTTCTAGTTTAGGGATCCTGCCTGTGGCCACCGAGGCACCTCCTGATTCTGCACTGGTCCCTCCTCAGATGGAGAAGGAGGCACATCTCCCCTCTCTCTGCCTTGCTTCTCTGCATTTTTATCATAGATGTGGAGAAAAGGATGTCATCCTTGCTGCCAGGAGGATACTGAGCTGTGAACCTGCAGGAGCCTTCTCTTGAGCAAACGGGAAATGGGAAGGCAAACCAAAGCAAAGCCAGTATGCAAAATTCACACGTAACCAAGTGTAAAAGAGATTAAGTATACGTTCATATGTGTATACATGCGCAATCCTGAAGATTTTTGTCAGCTGACATTATTCAGCTCTTTCTTCCCATACCTGGTTTGGTAGCTGAGACCTGGGAGGAGAGTTCACTCCCCATCCCATGGCATGGTACTCCTCATTGCAGAGCTGTGTGCAGCCCTCCCTCCCAGATCAGCGTTGGTATGCACACAGCATCTGGAACTGCTCTCAGCCAGCTCAGGGCTGCCTCTGAGCAATGCGGAGTCAGGAGCACCACCGTGTGGAACCTGGGAAATAGGAATTAGAAGTGGCTGCAACCAAAACAGCAACTGCAGGGACACAGATAATGCTGGTGAGGTTAAATTGATATGAAAAAGTCCATATTTTTTGAAGGTAACCTGCACCTACTTGCCTTTTATAGTTAAAAAAAAAAAAAAAAAAGAAAAAAAAAAAAAAGAAAACACCCCAAAAAACAACAAACCAAAAAAAAAAAAAAAACCTAAGGAATATCTGGAATTGCAGAAAGTCACCCAGCAGGTGATACAGTGTGTAGCAGGTGTATGTGTGGAAGCAAGGGGGAAAGATGTTGTATGGGTTTTTTGGTCTCTTTTAAAACAAAGATTTTTTTTAATCATCTGAAGATAACGATTTAGTTCACAATGTTTACATTTTGTAAAGCATTTACCAAAATACTGCTAAATCTGGCTTTCAAAGCTTCCATGACAAAATACTGTTTGTCATCAGAGCACAGCACATTGTCATCTGGAGGTAACTGCTCATTCCTGGCATACACTGGATAAGGTACCAGTGCCAGATGAGCCTTGTGCATACAGGTGCTTAAGGAAAGCTATAACATATAACACTGTTTTTTCACTTGCAAGAATAAGCCCATCCTTTCAAAGCGAATGACTTATAATTTTGATTACCAGAAAAAAAGAGAAAAGAAAATTAAAAAATGAGCCACAGCTAAACTTTCGTATCCAAAAGGACTGCACTGGAATGATCCATAAGATGCTGTGCTGCTGCAAAACAGTCATTTTTGATAAAACACAGTTAAGGCAGCCTTAGGAAGGCAGAGGAAATATTGTGTGAACTAAGCTTACTTAGCTAGATACAACATAGCGTGTAACAATAACTTTCCTTTGAATTTCTGATCCTTTATCTCTACCTTCTCCATCTCTGTCCCCTCCAAAATTGTGAAGATGATAGAGTGTGTTTCTCTAGCTAATTTGCTTTTGCTGACTTTTTTCCCTATACTTCTACTCTCCTTTGGGTAAAAGGTGTTCTATGTGTCCTACAGATGTTTTTTATAAAGTGACACAATTTAGACAGCATCTGAAGGCTGCAGAAGGAGAAAGCATAGCAACTGGTCCTTTGGATAACAAGTTTCTCCCATTCTGCATCATAAAAAATGAATAAGATGGCTGGGCAGCTCTGAACTCCTGCCAGTACCCATTGAACTCTCTTTCAATTTTAAAACAATCACCTTTGTGCTCCATCGCACTCCCCTTTCCAGCATCTCAGAAACATCTGCAACCTGTTTTATTGCTGTTTTCCAAATCTCCTTAGAGCTCTGCCTTTCCCAGTGCCTGTATAACACAATGACAGTCACAGCTCTGCTGCACTGAGGGTCCTGACTATCACCTTAACTAACACGGTCACTTGCATTTCCCATCTGCCTGCATCTGCCAGCTGTACCTTACACCCAAATGCAATCTCATTGTGATGGCCATTTTTTATTCTTATTCTGCATTTGGACAAGTTCTCTAGCTAACAATAAGACGTGTCATAGATACAACATTTTGGTATGTGAGATGTATCATATCCAGCTTGTTGGGATGATGCCTTAAGATTTTAGTATTTATATTTTTCAAATCCCATACTGCAATAGTGAATAACTCTAAACTCCATATAAAGTGTAGAAACAGTCTTCGCTTTTTGGTTAGACAAAACAATCCCTCTGGGCCTGTGATCCAAG
Source organism: Setophaga petechia (assembly GCA_024362935.1). NCBI lineage: Eukaryota > Metazoa > Chordata > Aves > Passeriformes > Parulidae > Setophaga > Setophaga petechia. The sequence continues at coordinate 24,185,426 of JANCRA010000008.1, forward strand.
GACACACCACAGCCTCAGGCCCCAAAAGCATAAACAAAAGTGAGCTGGGGGGAGCAAGCTGGGGGAATATGACTCAATTACCTGAAGTTGTACTTGGAGAATTAAGCCTTGAAATACAAATAGTCCAAACTTGTAATTGTCTGAAAAACTCGTGACCATGGTCCATCTTAGGTGTAGCCTCTGCAAGGCTTTTATGCTGTCCAAGGTGTGTCTATTGAAGGCCTTTGATAAATTTTATTCTCCTAACTCTGTCTAGCCTCTGTTCTAGGTAGCCACTCCAAGGCATCAGGACACAAGAAGATATAATGTTAAACCATTACTTCTTTTTAAGGCATGTAGGCAGAAATTTAGTGCAAGCAATTCGTTCCAAAGATGCAGAGCTAAAAGAAGTTTTGTAGCTCTAAACATTGGTTTATAATAGTAATAATAAATATTCAGCATTCCTACATTTTCTGAACTTATTGAAACCAAAAGAATCAACACAACTGAACCCAGTGTTTCAAACAATACCAAAATCCTGTATTTCACAAACCAAATTTTGTAGCATAAGATTGTGCTACTCAAATGAATTCTACCCTTCATTCAGGATACACATAAATTTTCCTGAAAACTGACCCAGGTCCCAGCCATATGACATATACCTGTGGGACCCAGTATTTCCTATCTTTCTCCCATGTTTGTGAGACATTAAGGTGACTTTCATTAAGGAAACCAGGCCCCAGTGCTGGGGTGCAGCTATGATATATCATTGCTGGTCCCAGCCTTAACAGACCAGAGCATTTTCTTCTTTTGTGGTCAGCCAGACTATCAACAGGCAGACAGGGGCTGACCTCCTTCTGCAGGAGACTAATGTCTCCAAGCAGGAATCTGTCTTCCAGCAAGTAAAAGAAATGCTGTTCTCGGGTGAAAATACCTATCTAACAAAATGCCCTAGGCACCTTTTACACTGTAAATATTATGGAGTTAATGCAAAAAATTCTGATGGTTGAAAAAAAAGAAAAAAAGAGAGAAGGAAACCTAAAAGTAAATCTGAAAGAAAAGAGTTCCAGTGGAAATAAAATGCATTCTCCTGTAGAACAGAATTGTTGTGTAGGTGTGCCTATATGCTTTACTAGACTAGAAACTGTATGTAAAAAGATTGCTTATTTTCAATTTATGATCTCCAAAGACATAGATTTTGATAAAATTTAATTAGGTCTATTTAGTTTTTCATGTTCACCATGTGCCAAATAGAAGTATTGTGTACAAATCACCAGAATCTGGTCTGAATAAATCAGTGTAAATCAAAAATAAAAACCCAGTCAGAGTCAGAAACTCAAAATATGAATCATAGATTGTCTCCAGAAAACATCTTTATGGTTACTGTTTACAACAGCTAAACATCTAAGTGATTATTTGAATTCTGGTGGAGCTGAGACATCAGTTTAGATCTTGACTATTTTTTACTATACACTTGTAAAAACACACACTCAGAATCAGTCACTGCTCCAAGAAGAAAAAGAGAGAGCAGCAGTGAAGTTGTTGCTGGAGCTGGGCCAGTGCTGCCAGACACTGTGGAGCTGAGTCAACCCCAGGACATTTAGCCAAGGTTCTGGCTAAATGACTGCTGCTGCAGCCCAACACCTGCAGCTTTGTACCACTACAACTTTCTATTTATCAGTGGAAATCACAGAAAACCAGAATTTCTCAAGAGATTTCTGGCATTCCAGCCAGAAAGTTATGTCATGACTTGGATTTTTTTTCTCATCTTTGAAGTATTCATAGAATCATAGAATAATTTGGGTTGCAAGGGGCCTTAAGGATCATTTAGTTCCAACTCCCTTTATTTTGAGAATTTTGCTTTCAAGACCAACTTGCTTTTGGAAGTACAGAGGTTTGCAGCAATAACAAATAACCAGAAGAATATCAGCTAACAGAACATTTCTGACCCTTCATAATTGTTTGATTCAGATGTTTAATGCAAGGCATAATGGAAATACTCCTGCCTGTGTGCTCATGACAAACATTTTGATCACAGCTCAAAATGTTTTACTGCATGGCTGTATTGCCATCATTAACTGGTCTCACCAGATTCCTGAAATCTCCCATATTAGCCAAACATTTAGCTGCTGCTCTTTACCTTTTCCACAATATCGCAAGAGACAGGAAGAGAAAGATTGGAGATATATATGCATGTATAACCTATTGCATCTATTTTAAGGTCTTTAGGGAAATATTTCTTCAGTTTGCATATGGAAGAGGGTGGCAGATTCTCTTTCCCACATGGAAGTTCCTTTCTACTCTACCTTTCTCCCTGAACAGTAAATCCCAGCAATATGAACAATTAAAAAGATAATATGAACGTATGGAATTTTCTAATTGCTGCCCTGCTGCAGCTTATTAAAATAAGAATATACTTTATTTATGTAGCACCTGTCTGTGAAAGCACCCCAGGCACTTTAAATACAGAGCAAAACTCATGATAAAAATAAGTACACACAAGAGAAAAGCAGAAATCATTAAACATAATTCAAAATACCAAATACAACCAGTGTAACTTAAAAGCTGCATTGTGATTAAAGTAATCATATGAAGCTAAGTCCTTAAAAGAGCCTTTTTAAACCATCTTTTCAATCGTAGGAGAAAACTTCATCCAACTCACCAAAGCCACAAGAGCAAAGATACAGACACTCTTTTCAGCTTCCGCAGTGTTAAAGCAACACATTTTTAAGCTCTCAGAGGAGAAGACTCTGTGATTGTTATTTACATTACCTTAGGTCCTTGGAGGTGAGAGCAGCCAGGATTAAATACTGTGTGCATGTAACACGTGGTGAGAGCCACAGCACAAACCCCGTGCTGGGTCGCGGGGGGAAGCCATTCCTGCCATACCCCACAAGCCTTTCACCTGAGCCACAGCATCTCACGCCAACACATCCAGAGGTCCTTCCCCAGGGGAACCTCCCACACCACTCAGAAACAGCCACTGCAAAGAATACAAAGCCACACTTAACTTGCAAAGCACATAAAGATGGGAGGGAAAGGAAACCAGATAGACAGAAGCTTAGTTTCATAATTTCAGTTTCCAAGGCACTGCGAAAGACAGAAATAAAACAGAGCTCCCGTGTCTAAGCCCTAAGTCTCTGTTCCTTGGATTTGACAAGAGTCATGACAACTGACTGCAAACATGAGTACAACCTGAGAATCAAGCTGCTACTAAACTGCTTGACCTACATGGAAGATCTAACCTGATGAATAATTATACTGACAACAGAAAAGGGAATCAAGCACTTAATCCAGAGCAGAGTCTCACATTGTCTTCTCAGGTTGCATAATTCCACGATACTGTGAATATATTCTACAATAATTGATGCATTCTGGACAAGCTGGCCAAATACTTAAGTAATTAGTTCAACAAAACCATGTTGCTAGAGTCTGGACTTAAGGTCAAGCTAGTAAATATGCAATGAATACATAATATAGTAAGCGAGGGCTAAGCAGTCTCCCTGAGAGGCAAACCCCCAGACATGGACCTAAAATCACTGAGATTAAATCTTGGTCCTTTTGAAAACACCACTATTTTATGCTCTGTGTTCCTCATAACATCATTTCCTACTCAAGAAATAGACTGGGCTTCTCCTGTAGGTTTGGCAGTAGATATGCTGCTGTACAGAAATTACTTGGAGGCCAGTGGCTGATGCAGGAGATGTCTGCTTTGCTCATCTCCATTGCCAAGCCAGCAAAGTGTAAACAACACAGATTGCTGAACACCTCTTGTAAAATTCCCTTGAAATATAACTAGGTGCATTAAATATTGATACATTAAATAGAGATGGGCTTGTGTATGCATTTTCATACATAAAACCAAAATAATTTCTATTTATACCTCAATTATGTATCTTTATGTGTTACTGCCTAGTACAGAGAATCATACTGAAATTTAATTCTTTAACATTCCCTTCACAGCCTTTCTACTAGCCAGACCTGTCACCTCTGAGGGACCTAGATTTTGACACACAAGTGAACAGCTCTGTAACATGTCACTCCTGCTCCAGTTGCAGAGATCATGAAAGGAACATTGCTGCCTATTATTAGCAGTGTCAGGGATCAAGTTTACAACTTCTCTAAATGGCAATGCTGAGGAAAAAATTAAGAGCATTGATGCTATCAGTGACCCTAAGATCTCTGCCCATAACCAGAATGGGGGGCCATGAGAACTCCCTGATTGGCTTAGGCATCTCCAGCCTCTTGGATGAGAAACTCTCCAGAAGAGCCAAGCTGACAACAGAAACACCCAGAAGAGGCAGTGCTGGCTGGTGACCCACTGTACCAGAGACTACTCTTATCTGAAAATATTGACAAGGGCTTTTCTGGTCCTCTGTGATAAGGAAGTCATTACTGAGTGACCAGAAAAGTCTACAACATGACTAAAGCTGGCTGAAATTCTTGGTATAAATCAATGCTCCTCACATATAAACACAACTCTGGAAACACAGCAAGACACAGCTATTTCACCAGTTTTTCAGCTTTCAAGTCACTGCCTCTGACTGAAACAAAGTACATAAAAATTAATTTAATGTTCAATATTTATATATTATATCTCCACTGGCCTTTGATCTTTCAAAACCAAGACTTTTCAGGAATAATAACAATTTTATAATCTTTAAGCAGCAACAGGTCCTTATTATTTATTGTATGACAGCAACTATCAGGTATGAGGCAACTTAGTCTCCGAGAGCTATGAAAAGATGGATTAAGTTCACAAAAAATTAGAAATAAATATCATTTTAACCCACGCAGGGCATATCTATCTCCAGTTATGCTCAGCAATCCTTATAGCACATTTGCAGAGGTGATCACCAATCTAAGGCATTTAACATGGGGCCCTTGCACAGAGCCACTGTTACAAGTAAAAGATCCCTGCTTTCCTGGCAATGACTGAACATTTGTCTGCACATGGGAAATGGTGAGTGAATTCTCTTTTTCTGCTTCTCTTGTGTGCATGACTTTTTCTCTACCTATTAAGCTGCTTTACCTCAACCCACGAGGGTTCTTGTATTTATTATTCTAATTCTTTCCCTCACCCAATCAGGACAGAGTGAGCAGGTGGCTATGTGAGGCTGAGTTGTCAGCTGGAGTTAAAAAATGGAAGTTTTCCAAAGTCACCATCATTCAAGTGTCAGAAAACATTAATTCTAAAAGATTATGTGTCCATGCTCAACAATATACTGAAGTTAACTTCACTTTGCAACCATCCATATTTACCAAAAAGTCTATGTGCCGTGGCAGTGCTATGGCCTCACTCCCATGAAGCAAATATTATACTGCTTACCCTCAAACAAGCAAAAAATAATTGAGAAATTATTTTGATTTGATTTAGTCTGCATAATTTTCAAATGTAAGGTACAGCTAAACCTGCCACCCCAAATTAATAAAACTGATTATAAAGCATGAAAATAAAATTAACACGAATTCAAACAAGTCAAAAGGTGCAGTTCTCAGCTGGATTATCAAATCCCCAAATACCAATTTTTTTCTAACACTAAATAACTTAAAACCAAGTCATCAGCTATGGTACGTACAAGGCATTTTACAAAGCCATCCATTTCCATAGGTAGGATCCTGAACTGGCCGTGCTTCAGGGTATTTCCAAGCAGAACTTCCTCAGCCCGGGGGAAAAGAGATGTCACTCACTGACTGAGAAACTCTATTTCCAAACCTCATAACATCTGGAATATAAAGGGTATAAACATCACTAGGATCACAAAGTGGTTTCTGCTCCCTTTCAGTGCTTCCACTCTACACTGAGCAATATTGCTCACAGCTGGTTCTTGGTAGTCATGAATTTTAAAAAGTAAAAGCCTTAAGACCCAAACCAATAACTACCTTGTAGCATTTTTACCTTTTGATTTGTTCTTTTATGTTCCAATGCAAAGAGACCAATGCAGCAGAGACATGGAAATAATGCTGTCATGCAGAAACAAGTTCCTGTGAAGAACAAAAACCCTCTCTTCATGAAACCAAAACTTCTTTTGCACATAGACATCCAGAAGAAGGTATGACTTGTAGACCAAATTCTCTAAGGAATGCAGAGAAGCCACCACACCACAGCCTTAAGATCACAAAGTAACAAAATGTGGTGCAAATTTATCACAGTTAATTGTTAAAAGCAGCAGAAAAAGTGGGGACACTATACATAATTTATCATTATAAACTAAAATAAAGCCCTACTGCTGCTTTATCTCTGAAGAAGAATGACAGTAAAGGAAAACAGGACTTATCCAGAACATATTTGGAGTTCAACAGTCTAGGGGCTAAGACCAGTGTAAACTTTTCATGCAGGGAAAGGACTACAGTTAGAAAGAAATAAAAAATAGAAAGAGATAAAATGAAGAAAATAAAATACTTTAGATCCAATATATGTTTGTATTCTGCTCCAAAGCTACACAGCTCAGCCTGGAACATGTTTCAGGTCATGATCCAGAGAATCACAAAGGGATTCCTATGCTTCCAGTGCTAACACATTCTCCTTTAAATTCATCCTTTGATGCATCCAGCCACAGGTTGAGACTTGAGGTACATGAGGCCATGGAGCTCCACCATTATATCTCCCTTCCAGGAGACCTCAGATTCCTTCAGACCCTGATGCTTTCTCAACTTTTTCCTCATTCTTTATGGGTTTCATTTCTGTGTTTTATATCACAACTCATGCAGAGAATATACTGGTATATCTTACTTTCTGTCACATACTCTGGGAAAAAAATCAAGCAGCCATGACTGCTCCTTTGCTTAGTCAAAGTGGCACAAATTACTCATAGCCTATCAGTGGATGTACCCCACAGCATGTGCAGATAATTCTCTGAGAGCTGCCATAATTTGCAATCTACTTTCTACCAATGAAAGTCTCAGTTACCAGTGTCCCTTTCTCAAATTCACAAAAAAAGAGAAATCATTCTTTAGAAAGGCTTTCAGCTCTGCTTTTAAATTCTAACATGGCAGGAAGTGCTCAAAAATTAGGATTCTCCAGCTCCAGGAAATGCAGAGATGCACATCAGACAATAAAAAATATTCTGTCTCCCATTCTAAAGATTCTCATCTAAGAATTTATCTTAACTTACTCTAATTACTTCATTAGATTAATCGCCTCTTGTAAAATGACTATAAAGTAATCTCTTCCTCTGGTATGGACAGCAACAAATAACACAAAGAATGGTCATATTTTATTTTCTCATCAGAGCTTGAAAGAAACTATTTTAAAGTGTAAAGATCAATGGCAGAGATATTAATATATCAATGGCAGAATTAGCACAGATGCAATATGAATTCTCTTTTTAATCTTCCATTTCATCTGTAAATATAAGCACATAATCTAGGTGTGTATCTCATATTTGCAGCTCAGTGCTAATAAAAATATGCCAGAGAGCAACATAATGATAACGAATTCCTTTGGAAAGGTGCAAAATGACACAGAAGAATTATAATGTGTTTTCTACATTGCAGAGTCTTTCTTCAATTACTCAGGAGATAAGGATGATTTGAGGACTTTGTCATTCAATTGCAAATTAAAGCATCACTTCACATGCAGCAGGATCAGCCACTGAAATCACTTGTCAAGAGTCTGACACTTTTAAGAGCTTCAGTGTCTGGAATTCATCCTATCTTTTCCTGCAGACTCATGTACGTGAACAAGTCTGCTCTCTACATTCAGCCATTAGTGTCTCAGTAAAGCTGTTTGTCCAGCTCAAAATGTTCTCAATAAAATGGAGGATAGAAGAAAAGAGGAAGCATGGTTTCATCCCTATTTCCTAGGTTGGAAAACAGAATTTTGCACTAAATCAAAATTAGCTCAAGAACTGTTTCCATATGGTTATCAGCTCTGCTTATTAACAAAATATTTTATGTATGCACAAAGTATTTTAACATCAAAGATACCAGTTAAGACCACCAGTTAAGTGTCATCACTCAAGATACACAAACCAGTTTGATTTGTGTGAGTTCTTCTTTGGAATAATGCCCCGACAGCTAAAGCAATTTCCCCAATTCTGTATTACTTTCAAATCTTTCTCTTTCATGATGGGTTATTTCTCCAATATTCAAGCCCAGTCACTTGGTTGCTAACTGTTTTGAAGATCAATGTCTTCCTCCAACTCACCAGCTGCTTTCTCTACATTTTCTATAAAAAGACTTAAGATTACCTGAAACAGAAACCAAGGTCTCCTTCATTATTGAAAAAAGCATCCTACATACCTTTAATACCAAAGTACCCATTCTATTTTCACTCTGAAAATAAATATGCATATTTTTTTTCATGTGACCTGCAATAGTTTCAGTAACAGAGGCTGAGAATGCCAACCATAAAAGACCAAACTATTTGGAGTTAAGGGCACTACAATGAAAAACATGACCCAATTTTTATGTCCCCTCAAGCACCTGTGGCATTTCATTATTTGCTCCCTGCAATCCTGGTGACTTCTCTAGCCATGGAAGAATGAACCGAGGACATTTCTGCTCATCTTTGTTTTAGGCCCAATAGATAAAAATAGCTGGGGAAAACCACAGACTTCTCACAACTCTCAGTGCAAGTCCTGAGTAATTCTTAAGAAAGAAACAATATTGCTTTTTTGATTTTTGTTAGCCTTGACATTTACATCCAATCACTAAGAGATCAGTCAACTTTTGAAGTTTATGTTTTAAGGTCCCAAATCTAATTCACTGCATGTATCTTTCCCTTTTGATGGCTTTTGGAATCGAGACAAAAATTACAGAACCACAGTTAAAGACTGTGGAATATAGCCATGCATTGGAGCATAAATAGAAGCAGAAAAATTGTAGCCAATTGTATAAGAATTATGACTACAATAACACCTTTTCAATGTCAATATTAAAAGAAAGTTTTTAAGATTAGATCTGAAGGCCCTGTTAGAAAAACACATTACACTGAAATAGTACAAACTGCTTACAGATTAATTAGGAAAAGAGTAAATAGTACTACACCAAAGGTGTGAAGATATCTACTCCTAATTTCACAGATCAAAGGGGCTGCCAACTGCAATAATGAAATGCAAGAAACACAATGTTTCAGTTTTAACAAAAATGTGTAGCAAATTTCCTTCATGTCTGTTTGTCACTGACAGGTGACTCCATACTGGCAACACTCCCCCACTTGAGTAATGGCTGGAAGAAATATCTTTCAGAAAACAATTTTTTCCTTTTTTTTTTTTTTTTTTTCAAAAAAGTATATTTTTACTGAGAAAGAAAAAAACCTATTCAAAGAAGCATTCAGCTTCTTAACATGTCAATTGACTCCATCAAAATATTTTCTGTCTGGCATTTTATGAGGTTTGACATTTTACAGAAAGTTGAATTTTATCCCAAAATGGAAGAAACCTAGTCTCGTGGTGCAAGTCATCATGTCTTTAAATTCTCAGAGGCCCCCGATTTGCAGTACCCTTCAGGCATGGAAGCTAAGTTCAAAAATTCACTGTACCACTCACACAGGTCAGACTTTATTGTAAGTGGGAGCTTTTATCAGCAAAGACTTTTAAAACGACTGTGCCTGAAGTTTTGACAGTTGTCATAAATTATGAGAATTCTTGCTTCCAGACAAGACTTTTTCTCCCAGAGCTACACTAACATTAACAGTCCATTGAGACTGAGTAAGGGAGAAGAAAGGAGGAGTTGCACAGCATGGTGTGAGCAAGGAGGAAAAGAGAACTGAAGAACACACAGGGCAAGAAAACTCTTAATATCAAGTGAGTAAAAATTCATGAGACAGATTCAGAATTTTGCTAGAAGGAAGGCATGCCTTCTTTTCTTATTCCTCTGATTATTGCATTTATGAGTCCTTTTCAGAGGAGCAGCCAGTAGTATTCCTAACAGTGCATCACTTTTGGGAAAAGCAATTACCTGCTTTAGGATGTAGTGAATCAGCCTTGGAGACATCCCGCTCAGAGCTGTGAGAAAGAAGCTACAGTTGCAATCCAGCACAGTTATTTTCTTCACTGTTTATTCTTGTACTTCTTTTGCCCTTACTGAACACTCTGTACCAAGCAGGATTCTAGTAGAGAATGATATTTAATCACAGTAAATATATTCACTTATCCACAGGAAAAAAATCTTTCCTCCACATGATTTTGAGAGGCCATCAGTGATGAAAGGAAACACCTGATTCTCTTCACAGATTCTCCTTGAGAATGTAAGAAGAAGAAGGAGAGAGAAAAATAAGGAAATGTGTCTGTCATTCATGGGGAAAAAAATCAAAGCAATGAAACAAAATGGAGGCATGATCAATAAGGCTGACTCTTGTTCCTAAATCTCAGCGCCTGCCTGATTGAAGGTGTTACCTGACAAAATTGATGTACTCATCCCACACACTTTTCTGCTCTGGTGCTTTACAGAGGATTCTTACCTTGTGTCCAACCAAGCAGAGGAACAAATCAAGAAAAAAAATCAATTTGAAGATAGCTTTGAATCTCAAGAAAGGAACCAGAAATATAAAACAAATGCAGACATCAGGTATTATCATCTTTTTTCAGGAAATAGTCTTGATATTGTTCCAAAAGATCATTTTGGAACACCTGACAGCCTGTGGATGTTTAGGATGAAAAGGCTCAATCAGAAATCCAATGAGAATTTCAAATAGCAGAAGCTAAAAATTCCAAATTAGGCACCAGAGAAAGTACAAATAACTGGTTAAGTTTCACAATAGCCTGCATCATAGAAAAAGCTGTAATCATTTTGCTTCTTAGAAAACACAAAGATGCAATTCTAAGAGCTGTGTTGAATATAAAATCAATACTATTATTATCAGTTATGAAAATAAACCCAAGATTTTATTGTATCTTGGTATATAAAAAAAATCTTACTCCTATATACTTCTGAAATATTTGAAAACATGAAAGCTGAATTTATGTTTTTATATATTCTATATGGGAAATTTTTTCATTTATGTATATTCATAGATTATCTTTTCACAAATATTATCCAGACTTTTCTATTTGTCTTGAAGCTGATGTCTCTTTTAAAACAATAAATTCCCAGCAGATAAATATATATATAGTAGAACTTCTATGAAATTATTAAAAAAAAAACAAACTACTTTTTAAATGAAAAACCCATAACTAGGCAAAAGGCTAACAAAAGGCTAAAAAAGCCCAACCATTCCTGAAGGAAGGAAGAGTTAATTGTAGTCAGTTGTGGCTGTGACTGCCTGTTTTGCCATGGAGAGAACTATGCCATGGGAGAACTATGGGAGGCTTGTTGGCAAAGGCAGGCTGAAGCTGAAGGCAAGAGCAGCAGCCAGAGAAGCATGTAGGTTGCATGGAAAAGAGCAGGCACCAAAATATCTTGTTGCATTTGATACTGTGTATGAAGAAAATTGTATATACAAAATATAATTAAGAATGAAGACAACACATGAAAATTTCTACCTTTAAAACTCTTTAGATAGTCTATGAAAATACTTTGATTGCATAACTGATCATGCATATTCCAAGAAAGATGGATATACATAATGCCCTCTGCATCAGTTTAGCTGAAAATAAATCACTTTAGCTGAAACATGCTTCCAGACTTACATGACACTGCAGAGGTTGATATCGATTAGCAATTTTCTTAGTACCTACACCCTTGGTCTTGCTTTCTGATATGTTTCTTGATCAGATGACTGACTCACTGTTTTACCTCTTTTTACCAACAACTTCATTCCATTTTTGCCCTATTTTTGCATGCAGCGTGAATAAAGAGCATTTTTCTGAATTTGCTGCTTGGATATGAATGTATATGAAAGGTCACAAATATGATACACAGATATGTTTTCTATGTATCTCTTGTCTGATTGTATTTGGCTACACTCAAGCTCACAGATGTTTTCATTCAGAGCTATTTTACTAGCCTTGGCAGCAAAGCAGATGTCGAAGGTGGCCTATCTATTCTTCCAACCTACAAAGAAACACAGGGTCACAAAATGGTTTAGTTTGGAAGGGACCTTAAAGGTCAGTGGGTTCCTCCACCCCTCCATGGGCAGGGACACCTTCCACCTCACATAATGGTAATGCAGAAAGGGAACGTTCACCCTTTCAGGCACCTGACAAATTCTCCCACACACAGTAGAGTCAAGTACTGTGAAGAAACACAGAATCTAGGTCGGCAGTGTAGGACTAGATTTAATGAACTTTTCAGTTTTTCCTTAGAGATTCTTTTGAGTCTATTTTTGGTTTGGCATTTTGTCCATTTTTGTCGAGTTGCTATTTCTCCATTTGCTTAAAAAACAGCAAAAAAAAGTAGTTCATTTTGGTTGTCTTGAGTCTTTAACACTCAGTCATATGAGTTGGACTTACTCAAACAGAGTTTAACCACAGATACCACATAGATATTTACAGCCTAGGTTAATTACTTAAATGATTCTTTAGCCCTCAAAATAGTTACCTGGCTCCCATCTTTTCTTTCACCAGGGCAAAGTTAAAACATTATCAACAGATGATTGACAGTTTTGGTTGGTAATATATAAGTTATAAAAATTCAACCAAATCTTTAGCCTATAAATCATTGATTATTTACTGGGCAGCAAATTGCAGTCTGCAAAATATCTACAAAACATAAAGCAAAACAAGAAAAATCTGAGAAACAATTATTTAAATTTACTCTTCTCTGTATTGTGTTAGGTTATCCTCAGGCTTTTTGCTTCTGTTTTCCAGAAAGGTTAGAAAATCTTTCAGTTCTACATAGCTGGGAAACACTGCCTGAGGTATATATGCCTGTTTTTATTATCCCAAATAAATTCTGCAATAGCCGACACTAAAACTATTCAAAGCAGCATTGATTTCCCTGTGCTATCCTATAACTCCCCCACAGGGTGCCAAAATGAAGCCAAAGGAAGTACAAGTGATGGAAGAAGGTGCAAAGGTCTGATTAAAGTGCTGCTCCTGCTTTTACCCTAAGAGGAATTTGACAAATTTCTACAAACTTCCTAAAAAGCTTTACTAAAGTTTAGTAGCAGCTTGAATTACACAGAGTATATTCTGGCCATGAAAAGAGACTATACAAGTTCTGGCTCTAGTTACACCACTGTCAAGAAAAAAAAGGAGAGGAAAAAACAAAATAAAGTCCAAGTGAAAAATGAAATTTGCTTTGCTAGTCATACAATATGATATAACTTTAGGAATATATTCATATTATGATATAACTTTAAGAGTATGTTCATATATGTCATACTTAAAGACAAAAGGCAGTGAATTTCTGCCTCAACAAAAGGAATCCCATCCTAGCATAAGAAGAGAATAGAAAGTCTATTCGGGGGTTTTTGGACTGGGGAAGAGACGAGGATCTGACTCCCTGTTTCAGAAGGCTTGATTTATTATTTTATGATATATATTACATTAAAACTATGCTAAAAGAATAGAAGAAAAGGTTTCATCAGAAGGTTAGCTAAGAATAGAATAGCAAAGAATGGTAAAAAAAGCTTCTGTCTCGGACAGAGAGTCCAAGCCAGCTGACTGTGATTGCCCATTAATTAGAAACAACTCTATGAGACCATTCACAGATCCACCTGTTGCATTCCACAGCAGCAGATAACCATTGTTTACATTTTGTTCCGGAGACCTCTCAGCTTCTCAGGAGGAAAAATCCTAAGGAAAGGATTTTTCATAAAAGATGTCTGCGACACTAGTTTTTCACCAAATATTAATAACAGAAATATTGCATTTCCTGCACACTGACTCAGTGTATCAGGCTGACGTTTGAAAATACAGACTCTTGTAGGACCACTGAAATAAATATTCCTGATTGTATTGTATCTACACATTGGAAATTAGTAGATGTCTGCAGTAATTACTTTGGCTCTGGATGTCTTGGAATTGTGATTTGAATGGCATTGCAAGCAGTCTAATGAAATTCTTGAACATTGCTGAACAAGAGTTAAGATACAGAATAAGAGATACGCAGGATTTTCAAGCATTTGTCTTTGAGAATGACTGCTGGAGACAGACACTTTTATGTGCTAACATAGACTGTGAAATAAAACTGGATCTACATCTGAAATTTATTGCCATTATCAAAGAATTAACCTGGCATTAATCACCAACAATATAGATCCCTTGAAAGATGGCAAAGTCATTTTTTGGCAGAAACAGAATATCTTATTTAATTTCAAACACCACATGAGTTGCAATTTAAACTTCAACTAATTAAAATAATTATGCCAAAGGAAGTTGGAAGCAAAACCTCAAAATAGACACAATTATTTATCAATTTTAAACTGTATTTTACCACAAGAGAAATGCAGCTTCTAACAAACATTCTTCAACAGGCTATATGTATATTGCATTTTGCCTTCTACAGTTAGAATTTCCCTTTTGCAATACAGGTACTCAAAAATATAAATGTTTCAAATAGTGATTGGAAAAATTTCATATTATTTTTTCCAGAAAAGTCACAATACTAAATATTAACTAATTAAATGTAGAGGTACTGCTTCCAATGTTTCAAAATTCACTTGCATCTTTTACTTGCATCTTTTCCAAATTAAAAAGAAATCTCTAATTTCTATTTTGCTGGGTTTTTGTTTGTTTGATTGGTTGGTTGGTTGGTTTTTTTGGTTTGTTGGTTGTTTATTGGGGTTTTTTTCTGTTGGTATCTTTTTTTTTATGAGAAGAAAGCAAAGGTTACAGGTATTGTAAATTTTGGGGAATTTTGATTTGGTTAGTTTTTTTAAGGAAATGTGAGAACCACAAAGGGTTGCTTTCTTTTTTGCTTAGGACTTTGCTTGCTTGTTTGACCAAAGTGAAACATTTCAAGCAAACTGAGTTCTTTAATACAATTTTCTTAGTTAATATTCATGTTGTGTTGACAAATTGCAAAGAAAAATAAAAGATTTTTTCTGATGAAACATATGAACTGTAAATACATTACTTGCATGTTCTTATGAAAACTTTGTAAAGTCAAAGTTCAGTGGACTTCATTGAAAAATAAATTATCTGGTAACAGGATAATACTTAATAAAAATATTCCTATTCTTAAAAAAAAAACCCCAAACAGCCCCAAAATTAAGGCCATAGTAGTGAATACTGCTAAGACCACTGCAGTCAACAGTCTCCTAGAGTCTTGCTCAAACCTAAGAATTGCCCTTATTTGCAGATAACTGCAGTTACTTTGGAAATTGATGCTACAGCCTTAACAATTCCAGAAGCAAGCAACTCTCCTTTTTTCACAGTTGTTATATGTCAGTCCTCTTCTCTGGTGTATTTGAAAGGAAATAGCTACAGCATCCTTGGAAACAGATCCTACATGTGTTTCCATATTTCAACAGGGAAACTAAAGTTGTGTCAAACAGATGGGGCGCTCTCTGCTTCACGTGTTGTGGTGCGTAATATCCTGAGACAGGTAAGGGAGCTTAGGCACCCAATTCCCTAAGCCCCTTGTCAAATATTCAGGCTAAAATCTTCTACAGCATAATTGTCTGGCTTTTCCCCCTTAATAGGTCATGCTTCTTTATTAGAATTGGAAAAATCAGTAAACTGAACTCTCAGAGTGGATTTACAGCAATGTTTTCATTTTGCCCTGGAGCAGAACTTCCCTCAAGGTAGAAACTGCCTTAAATGGCAGTATGAGCTGGGACTCTATGGCATTCTGCATATGGCAAGTTTGAGCAACAGCTAGACTGACATTTTTTTTTTAATTTATTACAATTTCTGTAATAGTAGACTGTTAGAATACTACTGCAGTAGACTGTTAGAATTCTACTGCAGTAGACTGTTAGAATACTAATACACACATGGAAAATCCATATTTCTTTTTAGACAACACTGGAGAGCATCCAAACAGAGAAATTAAAGCATGTGAGGCTTTTGCAGAAACAGAAATAAATACATGTGAGCATAGAATATTTTGCCATCTAAAAAGGACTCAACTATAAAGAAGTATTTTGAATGGAACTACTTTTAAAAATATTCTTGAAAGATGATTTGGGTTTTGGTTTTGTTTGTTTAGGATTTGATTTGCTTTCCCCCCTCCCTCCCCACCAAAGATAAAAACACTAAGGGTGTTGGATTAAAAGAGCATTTAGCCAATATGAGAGACATTTTTTCATGAAAGTTGGTAGTAATTACAGTCTACATGCACAGAAAACAATGAGGGATAAATAATTTTGAGCAAACAATGTTTCATAAGGTATGTCTCCTGTAAGTATGAATATTTCTATTTAAGTGGAATAGTTAATGCAAAGACCATCTTGTCTATCAAGACCCAGTTCAACAAAGCCCACCAAAGCCTCTCCACAAAACTCAGTGTACTGGAATCAACAGCAGTGCCAAAAAGGGAGACACTCATTCTGCCAAGCCTTGTTCCCCCCTGTCAATTAAGAGAACTCTCTGCTGAAAGTAGGAGTAAAACAGGCAATCTACTGGGTATTTTCCAGAACTTTCTAGCTTGTATGTAGTTTAATTGAATTAAATATCATGTTGTATGACTGAATTCTCCTGTGTCAGCCAGAGCTTTTTTGAGATTGTGAGAAAAACAGATGAAGAAATGGTGAGTATATAGAAGTTTTCTATAACTCTGAAACCAACAGTTCATGCAAATACATAGGCAATCTAGGATTTCAGTAACGAAAGGCTACAGCAGACATTTACAAAGTAGCTCTTCTGATCCAAATATAGTTGCTGTGTTTAATGTGTAGCAATTTATAGGACATTTCAATGATGAATAAAATATTCTTTGTTTTATTATATCAAACACTGTAGGTTATGAAAAGTAAAATGCTTGAGTTAATTAACAGCTAATGAATTTTTGAGATATTGAACTGCAGAATGTGAACAGTGTTTTCAATCAGGTGAGGTTACTGACACTCAGCAAGTTACAATGCTTTGAAAAAGTTTTACTTTACCATGCTGTGCGTTCTGGTTCCTAGAGGTAAAATGATTACACAGAAAGACAACCAAACCATGGCCAAGACTGGAGATATTCTGAATGTTGCACATGGCTTTTGCTGAAACCTCCGCATGAAAGTCTGGGTTGTTTTGTTCCTCTGTGTAGGACCTAGGTCACTAAAAGATTGATTCATATGCCAAAGGATAGTACTTGTGAGTAAGGGATCTAAGACATTAAATATTTAAAAAGCTAAAGTTCAGGTCTGGACTCAACTATATGATCAATTTGAAAATTATAAACAAATACTCAGATAACACCTAGCTTTAATACTTCTAGTTTTAACTGAGCAAACAGAACATTTTCTCTCTCAAAAAAGCTCATTACAAAGCATTGCAACTGCTTTTCCAGAGTCACTAATTAAATTATAAATTATCTTAAAATATATAGTGAGTTCCTATGTACACTGGTAGTTGCAGATGTAACTGGAGGTAAAGCATGAATAACAGTGTAAAGTAATTTCCAAGTAAAAATAGTTTCACAATAGTAATAAAAGTAGCACAATATGGAGAAAGTCAAAATCATTATTGGTTTTACAACTTTTAAGAAAAAAATCTCCTCTCTAGAAATTTTTATTCTAGCAGTATTTACAAATATATATATATATGAAACATATACTCGATTTTAAAGCTATCTGATCAGTCAAATAAATGTACAAAACTTAATTTTCATGGCAATTGTCATCCCAAAAATAAATTTCAAAGACCCTACAGCATTAACTGCATTCTTGCTACCCTTCACTTTCTTACTCAATTTCAATGGGAAGGAAAAAAATACCCCTTTTATCATGTTTCTAATCCTTCATGAAAATTTCCCTTTAACTGCAAGAAAGGTGATAAGCATGTAAGGCAATCTCAGGTCAATGCACTTCACAGCTGTAATGGAGAAAACCAGACCATATGAGCTGCCTCTCCCAAAGGACAGTCCTGATAGGTGCTCCACTGATGGAACAAAGAGCCTGAAGAAGTTGTAGGAAGAGCAAGATGTGTCTGAAGGAGACAAAGACCATGTTTTTATTTGTACTTTTAGAGTTTCCCATTACCATTTTGAGTTCCCCAAGACCTCCTCTAGGCTTTTTAGCTTTCCTCTTACTCTTCCTTTAACCTCTCAGTGACTGATGCTGACCTAAAGACAACTAAAAAATTTAATTGAGTTTGGTAAGCTGATTTTCAAATAAATCTTTAACTATAAAAGCTTTTCTGATCTAAACATGGTATTTGGAGGATGATTCATATTCTGCAGTTGCCAAAAGTTGTGTGCAAAAGCAGATCATGATTAAGACAAAATGAATAAGACATGTTCTTGGTGCTTTTCTGTTCCATGCAGAGCTCACTGGATTTTTGCACATGTAGCAAATGCACACAATTTGGGGAACAAAGATGTGGTACCTGCCTTTATAAATGAAAGATCATTGGACTATGGATCTTCTTTGTACCTGTGCTTACTGAATTGATCATGCTGCTTTCTATTCCTCAAAAAGGTTCTTGGCTTACTGTAAACATCAGGAGACACAGTCTCGTCCAGGGTGATGAATAGTTTGACAACAGTTAGCAACATTAAGGAGCAGATGCAAGCTCCCCTTACATATTGCCTTTTTTCTCATTTGACTTTTCCTTCCCTTTCCTGACTTCTGCTGCATTGGCAGTGTCTCACTTCTTCTGTTGTTTCCTAAAATGTCACAATAAAAAATGAAAAACCCTATTTACAGCACTAGCATTTTGCCAGTTTCCTGGATGCTCAGCCTCTGTCCAAGCTCAATGTGCACTTGTTTAGGAGAGTTGTCAAACATTACAAAAAAATCCATCTCTTTCCTAAACTCCAATACTAGAGCCTCAGCATCTTTAAGAGATTTCTTTACAGGAGGAACCCTTAAAATGTGATGTAGAAGGCACAGAGCTAACAAAGTTTTTCTTATTCTCCATCACTTATAAACTGGAAAAGGATAGACATATGAAACCTCTACGCCCTGAGGGCAGAACCATTATGTGGACTCTGATACAGTCTATATTTACAGTGATTCAGGAAAAATGTGGTGGATTTCTTTGTGTCAAGACCTTTTCTGTTCCATTTCTCTCAGAAAGATAATAACCATAGTAGAGCATGTGTGTTTAGCCTCCATTTTCCCACTCCTGCAAAGCAGCTCAGCTAATCGGACTGATACCTGAAAAGATTTTTTTACGTAAGAAAAAGTCTACTAGCTATTCATCAGTACTGTGTTTGAACCTGAGACACTTTATGAGAGTGTGACAGAAAATAACACTGCTTTTCTGTTGGCCCCTGTCTATCTGGACTTGTGCAAAGGCAGAGAGGCCCTGCAGAGAGACCTGCACCTGGCATGGGGCAAACATGGATGTATGGACAGACTGGGACATGAGACACTGGAAAAGGGACCTAATCCTGATCAATGGCAAGGTGACCATGAGTGAGCAGTGCCCTGGCAGCCAAGAAGGCCAAGTGTGTCCTGGTGTGCATCAGGCACAGCATGGCCAGCCAGGCCAGGGAGGAGATTGTCCCACCCTGCTCTGCACTGGGGCAACCTCACCTCAGGTCCTGTGGGCAGTTTTGGGTGCCACAATATAAGAAAGACATTAAATTATCAGACTGTCCAAAAGAGGACAACAGAAATGGTGAAGGACTTTGAGAGGAAGCCATATGAGGAACAGCTGAGGTCACTTGGTCTGTTAAGCCTTGAGAAGAGGTGACTGAGAAGAAGTAGACTGAGGTGACCATCACAGTTAGAACTTCCTCATGAGGGGAAGAGGAGAGGCAGGCACTGATCTGATCTTGATGGTGACTGTGACAGGACCCAAAGGAATGGCCTGAAGCTGAGTCAGAGTAGGATTAAGTTGGATATTAGGAAAAAGTTTTACACATAGGGAGTGTGGGGCACTGGAACAGGCTCCCAAGGGAAGTGGTCACAGCTCCAGCCTGACAGAGTTCAAGTGTTTGGACACTGATCTCAGGCACATGGTGTGACTCTTTGGGATGGTGTTGTGCAGGGCCAGCAGTTGGAGTAGATGATCCTTTTGAGTCCCTTCCAAATCAGATTATTCTGTGATTCTGTGAAAATATCTTAAACTGCCCCACATGATATCTTTCTCTCTAAGCTTGAGAAGCATGGATTTGATGGACAGACTACCCACTGGATAAGGAATTGGCTGGCTGGTCACACTCAAAGAGTTGAACTCCATAGCCTTGATAGGAACAATTTAGCTCAATGTCCAAGTGGAGAGCGGCAACAGGTGGCATCCTTCAGAGATAGGTATTGGGACTGTGGATTTTTAACCTCTTTTTTTTATGAACAGATGGTAGGACTGACTGCATCATCATCATCAAATTTATCTGAGTGGTACAGTTGACATGCGGGAGGGAAAGAATGCCACCCAGAGGGATCTTGACAGGCTCAAGAGTGAGGCTGTGTGAACCTCATGAAGTTAAATGAGGCCAAGACCAAGTTCTTGCACCTCTGTCTGGGCAATTCCAAGTACAAATACAGGCTGGCCAGAAAACTGATGGAGAGAAACTCTGGGAAGAAGGACTTGGTGTTGTGGTTGGACAAGTAGCTCAACAAAAACCAAAAATATGCACTCATGGCCCAGAAAGTCAGTGTGTCCTGGGCTGCATCAAAAGCAGTGAGGTCAGCAGGGCAAGGCAGCCTCTGCTCTGCTCTGGCCAGACCCTACCCTGAATGCTCACCCAGCAAAAGATGTGAATCTCTTGGAGTGAGTCCAGAGGGCTGGAGAGGCTGTCCCATGAAAATGGCTCGAGACAGCAGGAGTTCTGCAGCCTGGAGAAGAAAAGGCTCTGGGGTGACCTTGGAGCACTTTTCAATACCTAGAAGAGGCCTGTAAGAGAACCAAGTTTTTACAAGGGCATGTAGTGATAGGATAAGGCAAAATAGCTTTAAACTGAAAGAGAGTAGATTTGGATTAGATATTAGGAAGAAATTCTTTTCTGTAAGGGTGATAAGACTCTGGAACAGGTTGCCCAGAGAAACTGTGGATGCCAAAACCCTCAAAGTGTTTAAGGACAGATTGGAGGGGCCCTGAGCAACCTGGTCTAGTGGAATGTGTCCCTGCCCATAGCAGGGATTGCAACTAGACAATCTTTAAGGTCTCTCTCAATACAAACTGCTCTATGATACTATGATAATATTTGGGTTATTTTCTGTAAAATAAGTAAAAAAGCCTAAATTATACAGAAATAATAATTGTCCTGGAAATACTGATTTTTAATCAATACTAAAGCTTATTATTCACAAGAAAAAGTTCAGCTAAATACTTTCCGTAGTCAAAGCTTATTTATTCTCTTTCTTTCTGCTGCTCATCTGCCCTTGGTACTTCTCCATGACTGAGCACCATAGGCAATTGTCTACCAAGAAATTGTTGAGTGGCAAAGGCTTTCAGCAGAGAGGAGCACAGAGATCTAATGACTTCTCACACAGCTGAACTCAGGTCAAGCAACAACTCTGGAAGCACTGTGAATAGGATTTGTTTAGAAGAGATTAAAAAAGAAAACACAGAAGAAAAGTGCTAAAACTCTTCTTTTTTTAAGAAGTTATTAAAGAATATACTTAGTTAAAAGTATCAATTCCCAACCAAAATAAAGTGGAGATCCATCACCCCCTGAGTCTCCTGAAAGATCCCCACTTATCTCAACAGAACAGTTAAGCCCCTGGTCTCACCTCAGCATAAAGTGGGAGCAGAAGCAGAGGGAAGGGATGTGGTTCCAGCAATGATAATACCTCTGTCAGTATGCGTGCCAATTCAACCGTGGTGTTTGAAGGAGCTCAGCCTGAATAGCTTCCATGTAAATTATTTACACCCACTAGAAGACAGCAGATAAAAATGTAGACACATTTCAGCTGTAGTCCAAATCCTGTCCTTGGACTCATCTGAATATAAACCAGGTAGAGCCACAACTTAATAATTTGCTTGGTTTTTTGCCTTTTTTATTTTTAAATATGTATTTATATAAAGATATTGCTAGTTTATTCTAATTAATTGGAAAAAGAAAAATCAAACGTAACCGAGGGTTCCAGTGCATGACTTGGCAATTATTCCCTTTGCTACTTAATTTGTTTTTCCATACTGTTTCTCTAGTCAAAAGTAACACATTTTTATGGTCTGCAATACTAGCACTCATTATCCTAATCCCTAATGCAATTGCAAAGGAAAGGACTGAAAAGTGTCACCTTTATTTTTCCCAGAGAGAGGACAGTGCACAGATAATTTGAAGCCTTCTTCTAGGATTTGGTACCCATTTGAAAGTTGGTATTGATTTTAGATGCAATGCATTTTTAATACTTTAACACGGAGAAATAAGAAGTGTAGTGCAAAGGAATAGCATACGAAAAATTATTTCTGACAAATTTTTCTTCCAATTAAAGCTGGAGGAAAGCAAATAAAAAAAGAATATGCCAAATTAACAACAAATATTGCAACACCAATTCAAAGTACTATAGAAACTTTTTACTCTTGTGAGTTTATTGAAGTCATATAATTTTGGGGAAAAAAAGGCAATTAATTTTGAGAGCATCTGCTTAGGATTACTCTTCTCATTTTTTGAAACACGGAGCTGTCAAGCAAATCTATGCATTTCTAGTTCAATTTTCTCAGTATGTTTACATGGTAGGTGTGAACTGGGCCAAAGCACGAAGAGCTGGCTTGGGGAATGATTTCATCCCCTCTGCTGTATCCAGATTAGAAAGTACACTAAAACTGAGGTATTACAGACAAATGGCTTGCTGAGGCAGCTGCAATTTCTTGCCTGACAGCAGCCTTGACTATGTGAAAACTACCGCTCCAGTTTGATGGAAAATAGAGTTGGCTTTTGCACAGTTGTCTTATGGAAGGAATACTCAGATTCCTCTGACCACCTATGGGCACTAAGTTACCAAAGTGCAGTGTTTGTGACCTTCTAGCTGAGATTACTGATACAGTGCTCTTCAGTTTCAAGCTAATCAGGCCAACAAGGGACTTAAGCTGGCTTGTCTTGCTGTATACTGGACATGTGGGCAAGAGTTCCTTTCCCAGACAAGCACAAGTTGCATCTGTGAGGTATCAGTATCACGCTTCAGGATCATGTTTTTCCTCTGTGTCTGCCTCTGCACACACTTGCTTAAGGGAGCTCCCAGAGAAGTCTCACTCTTCCCTATGCTTTTCTTCCAGTCATGATCAGAAAACTAAAGAGAAATGGGCAGCAGCAAAGGCTTGAAAATTTCTTGGAACAATCGCCTAGTTAGTGTTAACAATCTGGTGTGAAAGGAGAACTAATGATAATAAATACTTGCATGCATGTGTATTCACTTGTGCTACAAAGGGTGGCTGCCCTCATGGTGAATTTCTGGCTATTGTTAATGCCAGCTACTCCAGAGGGTCAGAAATCTACCTGGAATGTTTCTATATGAATTTTGGGAAAGTCAGTGTAGTCCTTGATGCAGAAATGCTACTGAACCCCAGCTAGGAAATAAGCAAACCAATTCAAACTCCTCAAAAAAATTCCAACCTTTTTTTTCCCCCTGACCAGATATTTTTTGGATGATTTACACACTGGCATATTACAATTGCACATTCTTCTGTCAATTGCACAAGTACTGATCAGGAACAAGTTAAGTGAAATAATAAAATTAAATAATAATTAATTGCAAAATTTATACTGGGATACCTTGTAAGGCAAAATGAGTGGTTAAATGCAAAGAGAGCACTGTGGTGGCTCAGAGAATTCTGTATTAGCGCTTAGATAAAGCACTTCTTTAAAACCCATTAAATATTACACGGATACTTTCAAAACTGAAATAAGATAGCTGGAAGACAACCAGCTTGTCAGAAGCATACCCAAAAAGGCAATTAAAGTAATTCAAGATAGTCAGTGACAGAGGGGAAAAAAAAAGAGAAGCAGAGCCAAAAGTATATAGGCAGCTCAAATCAAGGAAAAGCAGCAGCTATCTCGAATGAGCAGAAAACACACCTAGCAGCCAGTGTCAGGCAGCCACAGCAGAAATGCTGCATCTTTCATTTTCAGATTGCGGACTCCCTTTTTGTTTGCACAAACATTTGGAGAATGATATTTTCTCCTGTCACAATTCTGATTTACATGTAACAAGGTTATTTATGCACAATCAGGTGTACACATTATTTAGAATCCACTGTGAGCCAGGCAACACTTGTCAGCTCTTGCTGCTGGAGAGGCTTCTGCCAATAAATTTACTGACATGTAATATAGTTGACCAAGCACAGAGTACAATTAAGAAAGAGCAAATAACCTACATAAGTCAACCCACAGGTAAACTGTACAACTGAATTTGGTGCTGATTTTTTAGTACTCACATATACAAAATTAAAAAACCAATATAAAAGGGAACTGACTGAATTTCTTAGATATGTTATCTTACAAACAAAGAATTTGATTATCCTCCCAACTCCATAATCACTGCTGTATAAACAAAAATTTTTTCTTAATTCTGTCAGGATAGACTTGAAGAATCACCCACATAATTTAATTCTTACCTGGGTGATACCTTGTGAAAGGCTGTTTACATAAGAGTCCTGGCTCTCTGTTCTTAAAACAAGCTCACAGCAGTGGGTTCATATTTGAAATTATTTTTTACTTTATTGAGAAATTGCTAGTACAAGAAAATAATATTTAAATAAGAAATGGTCCCTTAGCAATACAGACAGTGATTCTGGTATCTAAATATGAATGTTGAGTGACTATGAATACATTCTAAAGCCTGCAAAGCATTGACACGGGGCTTTCAGCCATCATACAAAACCTACAATAGGCATACACCCCTAAAAAAACCATCTGTAGATCAGGAGAGACAAGTCAGGCCATTTGAAATGGTTCTGGAAGCCAATATTAAGGCATCCAAGAAAGAACTTTGACATGCTATTTTAGGGAGAGAAGAATGTCACATGCTGAAGTATGCCATACATAGCCTATGCACCCTTAAAAATAAGAAATAAGAAGTTGGAAACACAGGGGAGCAAGACAGAAATTCTGGGTTTTTCTCCCTGCTCCACTTCAGCTGCTCTCTGAACCCACAAGGAGCATGTGCCAACCAAGTATCCAGGAGGAGCACCCTGCCTGCAGGTGAGAGTCTCCTCCTGCAAAGGATAATCATGAAATAAGACCCAAGGCTCCCCAGGGCTTAGGCATGCTTCCAGTTCCAGTTGTGAGCCATGCCTTCCAGCAGCACTACAGTTCCCTGACGCCAGAGGCCTGACCAGGGCTGTCCTTCATCCCCTGCCTCCATTCCCACGGGACAGCAGCAGCTCAGTGCAGGCAGTTAGGATCAACTAGGGAATTATGGAAGCAGGATAGGTAGTTATGTTTGCTAACTGCTCAGTCTAAATCTATCTGAAATTACCCACTGAGGACTACGTCTTGGAGGAATTCTACAAACCAAAAAAACTGGGGAGTGACAGAAAAGCTTCTGGTTTCATTTCTGTTGCTGCTTCTGACTGCTGCTGTTTAAGACCCAAAGAAGTCACTACATGGCATCTGGTCTGTACTCGTCTAGCAGAAGCTAATATTCCTGCTCCCACCTCTCTTCTTCCTATTCCCACAGAGCTGACTCACCACACATACAGCATAAAATATCTGCTATTCCAGGTGGCAAGAGAGCCAGAGCCACAACACGGGGCATTTGTAAAGCCTGTTACTATGGTCAGTCAATGCAAGTGGTGAGCAAGTGAAAACCCAAGTGCAGGGTCTTATCTGTTTCTGAGTTTTTGACTGAAGAAAAAGCAGTACGAAGAACCAGGACCCTCAATACAATTTTTTTTCAGCCTCTGGCCTCCCTGGTAACCTTCTCTTCTCTGTGCATCGCTTTGGGAAAAACAACCCTTTATACAACACTGTCAGATCTATTGATAAACGCTACCAGCCATGGCTTTCTTGATTCTACAGAAAAACCTCAATTTATGACATTCTCACAGAAATCCAGATAGCAGAAAATACTTTCTGAAACAAAACTTGAGACTTTTTGAGCACATGCACCAAAGAAAGGCAGAGGAAGCGCAAACAGCTCCCCAAACCTTCCTATCGTAAACACAAAAATGGAGGTACATTTTTTAATGAAGGTAAATTAGTACTCTTGTGTCAATTTGGGGCTGTTTACTTGAAGATAAGAGGCTGCTTTAATAAGATTGTTATATTTTACAGCTTTCACTATATTGCACTGCAATTTTGCTTTATGTTCCTAAGCCACATGTACACAACTCAAACTAAAGTTGTTGCCCTGTCTTCCTCAGCATAATTGTCTCACAAAAGACATTAATGTATTGTTATCAGGCAAATTCAGAACTCAACATTGTTTTGATTAGGTGAAACATTAAGATAATATATCTATTAACATCTATAGGAAGAAACACATGACATTGAACTACATAGTTTTACTTTGTTGATTCCTTTAACATACAAATCACTATGAAAATAAATGTCTGGGTTTTTTAAAAAATACCTTCCAATTTATGGTTGGGTATAGGGCAAGGAAAGACCAACCAGCCTATAAGCAAATTTATAACCCAATTAGACTGCTCTTTTATAGTTTTATTGTTTGTTTCTTTGTAATTCAGGTCTCTTTAATTGGATGTCATCCAATTTAGAAATATCTATGAAACAAAAACATATTTTAAAGAGGACTTACTTTTATTTAGAACTCAATGGAACATATAATCTACTGCTATTTATAAATGTATAGAATACTCCTTTTTTAACATGTGTAGACTTAAGAGGGCATTTTCAAGATTGCTTAATTAACTACTTTGCCATTAAAAGATAAAATAAATTAGTTTAGTGAAAATCATGCTTCTGTAATATGTATCAATTTTACAACATAAGTTTATAGAGGGTTATCATGTCATTATTGTCTTAAAATAAAAATATTATTTAAATATTTATTAAGTAATAAAAAGAAATATGTTTTTATAATTAGGGATAATTAATTAGATTCTTAGTGCAATTGCATTTACATAGTCATTAAATATATTTACCTTTTACATCTTAAATTCCTGCATTTTTTCCTCTCCTATATCTGTTTGCCCGCAGAAAATATGTGGTAGATAACACACAACAGCCTGGAAACTTTACCATGTGAGTTCTTTGTAATTTCTTTGTCCTGTTTTGCATTCCTCCTTATCCTTTTTTCCTAGTTCTCCTTATCCTTTTTTCCAGTGTTGTATAAAGGGTTGTTTTTCCCAAAGCAATGCACAGAGAAGAGAAGGTTACCAGGGAGGCCAGAGGCTGAAAAAAAATTGTATTGTTGGTTGCTTCTCAGTGTAAAATTGATAATTAGAACCCTTATCTCTCACACTGTTTTTAGCTTTCATACATGTAGCACTATAAAGCAAAGCTGCTGGTTTACCTTTAAGTACAGAATAAGTAGTGAGAGTCAGAGGTGCCAGGAAAAAATGTGAGTAGGAAGAATCAATGAGAAGAAGAGAAGGAGATTACATGGTTCAGTCTTATCTCGTGCTTTAGAAAACCAAACAGTGATCCTTGGACACATAATAACATGGTATGAGTTCCTCACATCTTCTCAAGGATGCTTTTGAACCACAGCTATTCTGTCTTCTCAGCACATTTGACCTCTCTACATTATGACCTTTTTGTTTTCCAGAAGTGCTAAGCCATGGCTCAACAAAGAGTCCCAGGAGCTAGTTTCTCATACATCACCAGAAAAAAAAAGGGACATTTAATCTACTTTCAGATTTTTTCCAGCTTATGACGAAAGGAAACAGTGAAATAAGCACTGCAACAAGTACCTTGTACCTGCAAGACTAACAACTGTACCTGTTGCAATATTCTGAGAAAGATGCATGTGCTGAAACCTATTGCATGATCTGCTTAGGAGTATCAGATCTGAATTTATAGATTTACTGAGTGATATTTATAAAACCACTGGAGAAAAGTATATATGTTTTAGTCATGCTAGGGAGAGAATGCTAGTCTTTCTCAATATCACTGCATGGTGACATTTTAAAAATTTCAAAGGAGAGAATATTGATGCAGTAAAAGCAGACAACACCCAGCATCACCAAGGAGATCATCTCAATTAGAAAGCTGCAAAATGAATGTGTCTGTTTAGAGAAAACTGCACATTCGTCTCTTTGCCCCTGAGTAACAGGACATGTCTCACTGTAGAGGTAGAGATGATTGGAACTGCAAATATACCTTTAGTGAACCACTTTTTATTGATTTGACCATAGAGGTGGAATAATGAGAGATCCACTCCTACTCCTGCCTCTTGGGAGGAGGCAGGACAAAAAGAAGGATGACACCTAATTACCTCTGTTCTTCCTACAACATGAGATTATACAATGTAAAAAAAGCTTTCATTATATTCAACAGAGAAGTTTATGAGTGGGAAACATAAGATGCAGATTGACTGAAAGAAAATTTCATGTGAGAAAACTGGGCATGAAAAGCACTAAATCTCTTGGAAGAACACACAAAGAAAATTTAAAACTTTCATACCTAAACACAAAAAGCAGCTCAAGAAGCTATATTATAAAGTTAAACAATGACAGGGCTGTTCCCTTCCATACTTTTTGCTCATTCACTCCAGGACTCATTGGACTCCCTACTGCTCCCATTAGAATTTTGACCACTAGTCTTGTCAGCCACGTTAAATATAGTCCATTTTCAAAAGCAGGATTAACACATAGCTTAGGCACGCTTTTGTTACTTAATTCTCATTTTAGCTTACCTTTCCTAACCATTAAAAATGTAGGAGAAAATGTTAATAGCGATGGAGAACACATTCAGTAGCAAATTGCAATGCAGGAACTAGTGTCTCCAAAGGAAAACTTCTCACATATCACTTTCCTCTACACCATGTGTCTAGCTCCTGGTCATTGGAAGGGAAGACAGGGAATGATAGTATGTAAGCAATCCTCTGCTCTTGCTTCTTCTCTTTTCACTTTTGAATAGACAAGTAAAGCCCTACAGAGGTTCTGTGCCATTGCTTTGTGGATAGAACTAAAGGAATTTCTTCTAAGGAGAAAACACATTCATTGTGTTACATTAATACCAAAAACTGTTACTGATCTTTTTCAAAAGTTGGACTGAAAGAACTGCATTTTTTACAGTTATCTCTAACTTACGTTAACATATCAAAAATCCCTAACTTATATTAACATATCAAACATTTTCATTTCTGAACAGGAGACATTGTAAATTTTTCCTTATTATTTAATGTGCCATGCACTCTACTGACTCTGCACTCTTAGCCTTATTTTTTCACTTAAGGTAGCTGTGTATTGCAAAGAGATCTCCTGACAGTCTACTAATAAGCTTTGTGCTACAGAAAATCCACTGTATGCTCATATCAAAAAATTATATTGATTATTCACATTTTGTTTACTAGCCACCTACTAGTTGGTAGAATGGTCAAGTTAGAGTTGATACTATTAAAAAATAATTTAGCATTAATATTGACAGACTACAGCAATTTAGATGCTATGAAGACAAAAGCATGACTAAACCTCCACTCTAGAAAGATATATGACATTTTCCCCTAAGAATGTCAGCTTTCAGCAAACGAAGAGGAGCCAGAATCTTACTGGAGATGGCATTTGCAAACAATTTTTAATAGTAGTTTCTAATGAACTATTTTTATTTGTCCAAAAGCAGATGGCTCAAACAAATAACTGCATTGCAATCTTTTGCCAGGTGTACATTTAGCAAATTTCAAGCTCTTTACTGGCACCATTTTCCATGCATTTTCACCACTGCCTCTCAACAGGACAGAGGCAATTGTATTTCTATCCAACCCTGTGCCAGGAGAGGAATGCCTGCTCTGGTTTGTACATGCAGCCCTTTTAACAGACAGCTGCCTAATTTGGCATGTCGGTATTCTTTCTATCTGCTGTTCACTGTAGCTCAGAAAGGAAGAGCTCCAAGGATTATTGATTTTCCTTAACTTTTTGTTTCTGAACTATTAAGGATCCCCTTAGCATCTTGAAATTCCTGAAGCCATTTCTCTTCTACTTACTTGCAGGTCAATCGCTCTTGGCCATCTCTTCTCTGGAAAAACATTTCTCTCCATCTTTCAAGAAATAGAGCTATTCTGGGATTCCTGAGGTTAGAAGGACACACAGCCTTCAGTTTACAAGGACAGCCATTTAACTGCTCCTAAAAAATATTTCATTAAAGGGATTAATTCAGATCTGACACTACAGAGTTATGCCACTGATAAACAGTGACTGTAATTTTGTCCAAGCTCTCATGACAGAAAGTCAAAATACCTAAGATTGTACATCAAGGCCAGGCAGACCTTTAAAAAAGAAAGCTGTCATCAAGTAATTTCACGAACCCACTTCCTTAGAAAACAGAGGAAAGGAGGTGAGAATGGACACAAAGTTGACAGTTGAACTGTGAAAAGCTGAACATGCTTGCAAACATGATTAAGTGGCTGTATATGCAGAGTCACTGATCAAATGTGTGATTCAGTTTGCAATTTTACTCTGGACTAATATTTAATAATAGATAAATATTTAAGGAAAATATCTAAGGCAACAGGTAATATGACAAACAGAACCTTGTTGATTTAAAAACGAATTTTATCATGGAAGTGGAAGCCTTCCCGAGCCCCTCTAACATTTTATGTGTGCTGCTGGAATTCAAATAGCGGGTAAAGTGATAAGTAATGAGGTAGCACTCCTGTCCTGCTTGAGCTCAATAAAAAGTTGATCATGGCCTTATGTACTGGTGACACTTTTGACAAAGCTTTTGGACTTTTTCCTTTAGTCCATGAAAAACTCATGAACATGTATGGATGGAATGCCATCAGATAGATAAAATAGATAAATAGATATACAGATATTTAGTGAAACATTACCGATTTCACTAAATATCTATTTCCATTCAATCTTTTATATAATCTTGGCTTTTTGTATCTCATACAGGGAAGGTTGTCTGTTTACTCAATATGCATTCAATTTTCAAACCTGGCTGCCTAGACTTCAATTCATTTTTAGACACTCCAAATAGAATGTGATTTTCAAAGATAGTCAATCCGTAGGTGATACCCTCACTGTGCTGCTCATAAGCATTGCATTGGTAAAGTATCCTATAAACAAAGCCAACACACAAGGAAGCAGCAAGGAGCTTTTTATTTGGGAAAACAGCTGAGGTCACTATGGTCATACCAGATTTAATGTGCCGTCAGATAAGAATGGAAGCACAGGAGCAGTATTTACATCAATAGTAATGAATAGATCAATATTAGTAATTATTATTATCAATCAATAGTAATGAATAGTAATGAGAATAGAAAAAGGGTCTCCTTTTAAAAAGAGTCTTTTTAGCTGGACCCCAACAGACATCATGGTGAGGCCATACCTCAAATCCTCCGTTAAGTTTTGGTGTCCTCTGTACAAAAAAGACATTGAGGTGCTGGAGTGCGTTTGAAGAGCAGCAAAGCTGGTGAAGGTTCTACAGAAAATTTCTTGAGTGGGTGAGGGAACTGGGGCTCTTTAGTTTGGAGAGTGTGTAAAGAAAGAGCTTCTAGTGAATAGCAAAATACATCAGAAATCAAGCAATCTGATTTTAGGGATCTTTCACCTGAAACTGCCTCTATTACCCCAAACATCCATATTTTGTAAGAATGCCACTTAATCTATGCCATATCTCAATTTTCTATAAGTGAGTGAGAAATACTTCTTGCCTCTCATGCACATTTTAGTTACCATTCATCCAGAATTGCCGGAGAATCCACTATTGCAGCAGTGAGAGAAAAATAGGAAGAACTATCTTGTTATTCATTCCAGCCTTGTAAGACATTCAAGGACATTTAGGTAAAAATTATGACATTATCAGGGATGGGAAAGAGAATGGCATTTCTTTTGACCAGTTTTTAACATTTCTGTAACTGTTGTACTATTTAGGTATAATTTTTAAAAAGTCCTTAAGCTCTCTTTTCAGAGAAACACTTCTAAAAGAAGGTCTCCAACTTAAAAAACTCTCACAATTGTATCAAAAAGTGTTATGGCATGATATTTTTCCATTAAAAATATTTTTACATCACAAATCATAAGACAGAAAAATTGCACAAGAGAATTATTTTCTGTAAAACACAATCTTATCCTACTGATCAGACAACTTGACACAATGAACAACCTAAATCCCTCATCCCTATTTGTTCCAAGCCAGTAAAATAGCCTTACACATTCTAAAGAAAACCAACCAAAACCATCATATTAAAATAAATATCATGATGATATTTGTATTCCCTGACTACAATCTCATGTCTCCCTCTCAGTGGTGCAGAAAATTAAAACCACCTGTCAAGTCTTACATTACCAAATTAATTAGATAGCTGAAAGCTAGGAACAGGGAGAAGTAATGGAAGCTATAATGCATGTGAAAGGATGTTCATGAGCACATTAATTACCATCTATTGGAGGGAATTATGCTGACTCATTCTATGAAGTACATTAAGATATTTGGGTATTGTCCTGAATCATAATTGAATGTTTACCTTTTTGACAAGAGGTATAAACCACTTTATGAAAATATTTTTTTCATTCACATGTTTTTAAAAGAAATGGGAGAGGAAAAAGAGAACAGGTAAATAGTTGGCATTTAAAAAAGAAGGAAAAAAACCAAATAAGAAAACAAACAACCATAACGAATGAGAAATATCAGTTGTTAGCAAACTACCACTTATGGTGCTATAAATGTTAAATCCATTATGATTAGTTCATATGAACTTTGGCATAAAAAGGAGAAAAAATTCAATCAAAATAATATTTTTTAACATGAGATGAATAATATTCTTTTAAAAACAGTACACACAGAGAAGAAAACATTAGCAAGGCATAAAAATACAGAGGGAAACTTATGTGGAAATTTTTGAGCTCATTTAGTACAGTAATTCTAAATTTAACTTATTTTAATATAATTTAAATGTTTTCCAAACAAGTGCACTTTGTTTGGAAAGTGCAAATACACTAGAAGAATATTTTGTAGCACAGCTTTCTGGCCATAAATGGTGGGAAAAGGATAATTTAAAGTTTCTAAGAAGCATGTTTTTAAAGGGTAGCAATAACAAAATTTGAGCGCTGCTGTAAAAAATGCTTAAAAAGGAACAGTGAAATAGAAGAACTAGCTAATGAACAGTTCTTTTCCAAAATTATTGAAAGTCCTAGAGATACAAGTCAGATCAGTGATGAATTTCCACAGCATAACAAACTTATATATAATAAAGAGAATTTTCTGAAACTTTAAACTGATAATCAGAAATATTATTTTATCTGATTTTGCAAAAATGGGATGGAAATATTCTAACACTGCCAGTTCATTGACATGTCAGATTCTTTATTGTACCGCAACAACAACAAGAGCAAAAAAATCAAGATTCTTTAAGAATCTTATTTAAGGGCTGGCTAATATTGAAGGTAAAGATATAGAATGATTCATGTTTTATTTCTGGTACTTTCAAATACATGCACATTCTTCTTTTAAAATAAAAAAAGTTTCTCTTGCTAACTCACATAAACTGCTACAAAATTATTATCTTCATTATATATTTCTACATTTTATTGAAATATCTATTTTAAGTAGTATCAACATGTCTCTCAGGGAAAATAATATTAAAATGTGCAAGAACTTTCTCTTCCAGATTTAAAATAATGTAGTTCTTATCTCAATATGGTATTAACAAATCCAGTGCTCAATTGATATAATTTATTTGATTCAAATATTTTCTGATTCTTTTGGGGATTTTTTCTTTTATTTTTTAGGTCAGGGACACCTTCTACTAGAACAAGTTGCTGAAATCCCCATCCAATCTGATCTTGAATATTTCCAGGGAATTGTTTTAAATACAGGTTTCTTCCAGTGCACATTCCATTTTGCTGCCAAAATAGTAACTCTTCTCTTTCTACATCTTTTCACAACTTCACTGTGTGAAACCAAGGAAAATTTTATATACCTCACACTTTCTAGCTGATAAAACCCAAGATCCAAAGGTAACCTCGAGCAGACTGATCAAAGTAGTTGTCAGAATATCAGGAGACACCCGAAGGAAAGACCAATGAAATTATTTTCTTCTTGCTTGATAATTAGCCAAAATCCTTCCTATGAGAGCTGAAACCTCTCAAAACACTGTGGCATATATGCCCCCTCCCGAGAGCAACTTTTTAAAGATCCAGTGATAACGACTACACCATAAACATGACCACTTTAAGAAAAATCCATCACATTATCAAGGACACGTATGGGATTGAATGAAGATCATGAGACATGTCTACACTTTGATTCTGCAGTGAGAGTTTCATGATGTGCAGTGAAAAGTCTGCAAAGTTGCATTTACTTCCTTTTTTTTCTGTCATCCTTTAAAAGAAAGACATAATTCAGTTCAGCTCAAATTTGAAAATATTTGATTTTAAGATAGGACCAACTATATGACAAAAACTTTTCTTTCAGGTGTCCTGCCCTATAAAATCATGAGAAAAATATGCAAAATGTCTTTGACAGAGGTTAGGGCTGGATCAATTTGCAGGTTAACAGTCAACTAAATTTTTTGAAATTACTTTCCATGAAAAAAAAATTCCCAGAACGTTTATAAGGTTTCCAACTAGATAAGAATTCCAAGTGTTAAAGGTTACCTCTTTATTTTAAAATATTGGAATATCAATTGAAAAATTTGCTGACCTTATCTTGGAGGATCTTTTAAAATTGGAAGATCTTTCAAAACAGACACATTTGTCAGAAATAATGGTTGTATAAAAAAATGTACCTCAAGAAGGGAGATAGGCCAAATGATTTTTCAATGTACTCTTGTCTCCTTAGTTTTGGGGGCAAGGACATTTCAAATTAATATCAGATTTTACTTACATTACTCCCTCCCTATTCCTAATTTAGACACAGTTTAGAGCCATTTTTTTTACTTCAGCTCTTAAAATCAAGATCATAAATTGATGGTGAGGCAACTAAACAAAATATTTGACTCAAAGTACTTAAGTAACCAGGGCTTATGCAGCACAGAGATCTTTCCATGTTCTACAAACATTTATGCAAATAAGGACAGTGTACCAACAGGTCAACTTTAAACCAGAATTCATGATCAGAATTAAAATGCCTCCTTCCCTGCACTGGAAAAGCAAAGTTAAATTCTTCAGTCACACATCATTCCTCTATTATGAAGTAAAAAAGTGAAAGCATTTTCCAAAATCAGTTCAGGCATCCACATTCACTTGTTCACAGAATTATGAATGGAAGGATATTCTGCAATGCTTCCAATTTATTGCACCGGTTCTTTATAGAGAAATAAACTTTTACCTAAGAAATTGCATTTTTAAGAGACTAACCCTGAGGCTTGTCCAGACCCTATCAATTAATCTCTCCTTACTCTGTTTTACTTTTATTATTTTACACAGTGGCTATGACCTATATACAATGATTGAACATTTCTGACCCTCAGGAGAAAGACATGCCTTCAAAAAGTGTTTGAATTAAGGGATGGGAAATGTTTCAAACAGGGAAAAGAGAGATTTTTCAAACATATTCAAAATTATGGAAAAATTTCTTCAGCCACAGTTAAAAAAAAATAAAACACCAAAGCCTGAAGGGTCAAGACTAAGTAGATTAACAGAGGAGATAAAGGACAAGGAAGTCAAAGTTCATGTGGTGCTGTCAATAAAAAAGATAGACTTATTTCAACAGACTATTTTTACTTACTTAATGTACTCCTTTGATACATCAACTAGATTAATGTTTTTCTTAAAGTAATCAGTTTTGACTCTTCTGTTACTTCTAGCAGTAAAATTAAGAAACAGCATGTAAAAAAACAAAAAACAAAAACAAAAAAACACCAACGAACAAACAAACAAAAAAGCAGCCTTGTGCAAAAGCAGGTTAAGAATTTAAGGAAAAAAATATTCCATTTCAGCTCAGGATAATCTATGCATAAATCCACAGTGGATTTGGACTTGCACCAACAGCCTCAAGTTTTCTGCAGTATAGTATCACCCTGTCATTTGTTAAAAAAATCAGTGAGTATTGAAACAAAGCAATGAGCAAATTTCTTCAATAAAAACATTTCCAGCTAGGATGTAATTATTTTAGAATTAATAATACAGAAAAACAACTGCATTTAAAGACAGCAATAATATTTGGATATATCTTTATATATGAGTAGTACATATTGCATAAAGGTATGGAAATACACAGGAAATGCAAAGGAATTGTTTGCTGTGAAACAAATCAGACACCATGTTTGGCACGGTGTGAGATAAAGAAGTAGGTAAAACAGCCAGGAGAGATTGAAATCCTTGTTTGCGGAATAATGCAAAGAAATATTTATATGTATTCCAAGAGAAGCCACAAGCCTTAGCAATTCAGTTATGTGTTTTTCAGAAGTGTGTGTTCTTTAGCAGGCAGGATAAAGTTATGTAAATAAAAAGGTATCACATGTGATGCAAAGCTGACAGCTTAAAATTAAAATCTCTGAGATCCTGGGGAAACAAAATAAAAACGAAAAGAGCAAGGGGTGGGACACTGGAGATTCAAGGAGGGCTTAGGAATAAAAAAATCAGATGCCCTTCTAGTGTTTTAGGCATCCCAGCAAAACAACACTTAGGAGTGATTTTCACTTGACTGATGTATAATGCAATTTAGCACCAGGAAACAGCAAAGTGTGACAGCTGTCCCTGGGAAACACAATAAAGTAATTACCTGGTGGCCATCACAGTAACAATGAGGGGTACCAAAACCCACTTTGTAGCCATTGTGGGCAACCATGTCTTGACAGAGGAAGAAAGTGATGAGCAATCCATACCCTGGTGCTTTAGGAAAAATCTCTAAACGAAGGAGGACATAGGGCATATCTCAATAACCTCAGCTGCTCTTAAGGGTGTGTGTTTTCTGTCATCTTTTCTTTATGCAAGGAAATCCTTCCAGACTTTGCGCACGCCTGGGTGATTAGAGACCCTGATGCTCAAATGTTTACTGATTCCTGCCTCCAATAGTCTCACACAGACACTTTTCACACCCTGAAGGTCCAGGCAGGACTGCTTTGAAGGGAAGGCCGTTGATGAGTAAGTCACAGCTGGCGTAAAATCTAAGGGAGTGGAGTTAATTAAACACCTCAGGCTATTCTAGTAGTTCGTGTATCCTATATTTACCCAAGACTCAGAAAAGAAGGAACGAACCAATATTCCGTCTCATTGTATAGCATCTTATATAGCACATACTTATCATCTTTCCTTCGCCCACTCCCTTGAAAAAAATTCACAATCCTACAAACCAATCTGCAGACTGCAACCTGATCTCCTGGGGGACTTAAGCACTGGGAAGAGACTTAAGGCCTTTTTTTTTTTTTTTTTTTTTTTTTTTGCTATTCATGTACCATCAATATAGAAAATTGCACAGCCCTGGGACTCCCTGCTGAAGAGTTCAAAGCCCTTTTACATATAAAAGGGAATTAAATCCTCATAACTACTTCCCATTTTATCCTCCACTACATAGAAGAAGAGATTCATTATACTGCTTCTCTAATTTGCTGCTCAAGGATAGTGTCTTCTATGCCTGAGGTCATCTAGCCTTCTAGACTGAAGTGCTGCTCTAAAATTACGGTAGAGAGCACAGTCAGGTGTATTTAGAGCAGACATACAGAGAAAAATTCAGGTGGAGCTTCCTGTGCATCAGTTTCTCACTGTTACCTCTTGCCCTATTGTTCAGCTCCACTGAGCAGAGCCTCAATCCATCCTCTTGGCACCCTCCCTTCGGATACTGACAGACATTCATTCATCTCTTCTCAAGGCTGAACAGGCCCAGCTCCCTCAGCCTCTCCTCATAAGAGAGATGTTCCAGACCCTTAATCACCTTTGTGGCCCTGCACTGGACCTGCTCCAGGAGCTCCGTATCTCTCTTGTCGTGAGGAGCCAAGGACTGGACACAGCACTGCAGATGTGGCCTCACCAAGGCTGAGCAGAGGAGCAGGATCACCTCCCTCCACCTGGTGGAAATGCTCTTCCTAATGCACCCCAGGATCTTCTTGACTTCCTTGGCCACAAGGGCTTGTTGTCCACCAGGACACAACTGGCCTTTTCCAAGGAGCTTTTTCAGCAGGTTGTCCCCCAGCCTGTACTGGTGCCTGTGGGTATTTTCCTGGCATTCCTGGCAGACTGTGACTGGGTTGTAAAAGCACAGAAGTTTAATGATCAAAACCTTAAGCCAGGTGAGCCATGAGGCAAAGGGTTCCACAGGAATTTCTCAAGAAATAATTTTACCTTGACAACATTGATGTTTGACTGTTTGAGGGTTCTTATTGAATGCCACTGATCAATTTCAGATTGTTTCTCATGAATGCTCATTCATTTTGTCACAAACATTTATATGAATGAAAATTTAACATATACTTAAAACAGATAAGTTGATTTAAAAATCATTAATATATATTCTTAATCAAAATTTATACTCATTCATCTCTATTCATCACTACTTCTTTGTATATTTCTTCACAATGATGTTTTTAGCAGAGATATAGACCATGAGCACACCAGTAATTCTATAACTTATTTTGAAAATGGAGAGCACTGTTTTTTATAAAATGTGGCATGGTAAAATAAACCTGAAGATGACAATCATGTGTCTGTTCTAAGCAAATTTTTGCTGGTAAGGTGAAAAAATCTTTTTTGTTTTTAAGCATCGGGTTAAGAAAGCACAGAAGTTCATGATTATTTTCATCTGCATTCAGGAAAACTGTTACTGTGAGTCAAAATTTCAGTATCTTGAAGTTTTGGAGGATATAACTTATTCTAGTGATAGTCATACATTCTCTCCCTACCAAGAATATTCTCCTCAACTAGAGGATTACTCTTTATGAGTAAGTTTCCTTGATATAAAAGACTTGATTTTAGTAACTCTAACTGAACTATGTTCAGTGGAGATCTTAAAAACTGCTCTAAATTAACTGGGCAATTGTTTTGCTTGCCTGTATGCCTACAGCAGATTTTTAGTCCCCCACAGATGCACAAATATATATATTTGTATATATATATACAAATATATATATATATATATATATAAATACATATATATATATATGCACAGAGGACACAGCAGTTCTATTCAGCATGAATTACCATTTGCTTGCCCTTTCTTATGCAGAAATGATTTATGGGGTGCTCTTTATCTCCCCTGTCCATGTACAGAGCAGTATCTAGAGAGATAGAGGAAAATCCCTTTCATAGGGTAGCAATGACTGCATTGCTTGCAATGAAGAAATTCAATTTACTTCTCAGTTGTTTTTCTGGGAACATACCTTGGGAGGAAAACTGAGCCATGAGTTGTATGCAGTAAACAGAGCACAAATAACAAGGGACACAATGTTCTGGCAATGCTGCTTATTCCTGGTGTAGCACTGATGCAGATTCACAACATTGAAACTGCAGACTATCAGGCTGTTAGTTCTCATGCTCACAGGATTATTGTTTAATATTCTTTCTAACATACCTTCACTCTTCTTGTCATCACTGCTATACATGTAGTACCTGACTTGAATACAATGCATGTCAGATCCCAAAGCTCCTCAACATACCCTAATTTTAAATGTATATTATTTTAAATGTTTAGGAACAAATTTGTGCATAAGTATTTTTCTTGGAATAGAAGAATATTTTTTAACCATTTATTTTTTAAATTTTTTAATTTAGGTTGTCTTAGAAGAGAGAATCTATGCTTTATGAAATGTAGTAAGCTTAAATATTTTTGAAAGCCTAGATGGGTTTTAAAAATATCCACCCAAGACAGCCCTGACAGCTTTTTCATATGAAAAGCTAGTTGTAAAAGTTTGCCCAAGTGTCTTTCCTTTAAACTTATGAACCATAAATAAATTTAACAGAAGATCTTAGATAACTATGCTAATCATTGACTTCCAAGATGATTTAGGAGCTCTAATGTAGATCTGTGTGATGGAAGGATATAAATGTTGCTCACGGAATATTTGCCTTTTTAAGGCCCCATTTAATCTCTCATCTTTTAATGACAAGTGCTGAGCAAATCCCCTCTGTGTTCTCCCAAGCTGATGTAGCACAACAGGAATTTATACTTTCTTTATGAACAATGGATCCTTACAGCTTTGGTGTCAGGAAGATTAACTATTTTCATACAAGGACCAAGTACCTTTTTCCCTCTCCTACAACAGAGTTATAGCTCTATTATTCATACTTTCTTGTAAAGAAAACATTACTTCCTGTATTACTCAGGTTTTTCTTTGAAAACTCACAATGAAAGTATGCTCTAGGCTTCACAACTGCATTTTACTTAGGGTTGAAAAACTCCACAATCAATTTAAGGTAAAGATTCACGTAACCCCTTTGGTTAAAGGAATGCTGGAATATGAGTATTTTATAAACTTTTTCCAAAATCTATAGCCCTCATTCTCCCTCAAAACACTCAGATTTTAATCATTCATTATATTGCTTCATTTTATCTACACACCTTTCCTACCTGGCTAATATATGCAAGCATTAATTCCTTGGCTTACTCCATTAAATGCATTCCCAGTAATTCACCTTCTCCTCCAAATGTCCAGCACAGGTGTCTTCTGGAACCCATCCTATGCAGTGAAGTATTCAGGACAACCATCCACACGTGCTACACCAGCCAGTCCTCTTGTTTTTATACTACTGACTTTCTGTTCCTAGCAATGATATCGACAACCACTAAAAAAGATAGAACACACTTCCACAGTGAAGGAAAACATGCAGCAAAATTTGTGCAACCATATAGCAATGCTCAGTGGAGGAGGAGAAAAACATTTTACTTGAAAAGGAAACCAGTGTTGCTCATACAGCCAAGCCCTCATCTGTCCTGAAATGCTTACATCCAAGCAGACTGCTCAGCACACAGGCACAAGTTGTATGTACCCAGTGGTTTGTATGCAATCACATAGGAATGCAAGACAACTTTTACCAAGCCTTCTTTGCAACTTGTTTTTTCCTTAGACAGGAGACCGTGTGCATGTTTTGATCTAATAATGGTTAAGAAAACTTGTGCATCTGTCCTCTTTAATTTCTGTGAATTTCCTTTAGTCTCCTGATGTATGTCAAGTCTCCAACTCTGTTCTCTTTCTTTTTGTTATTACTTCTTAATTGCCTGAGGCTGTTCTGCTCTGGGAGCAAGCTCTCTTTTCTTAGTTTCTTCTCTGCTTTCCCAGACTGGTTGCCCTGAGAATTGTCCCATTGGTATTCTGTGGATAACCTAGTATCACCTATATCTGTCACTCTAAAAACCTTTCTCACCTTCTTTGTTTTGCTTCCATATTCAGACATTCCCTTTCATTCACTCTTCACACTAATTTCAGTGTATGTACATTTAATGCCGCTACAAATCCCAACAATATTTGCCCCTGCAGATTGAAAGAGGTATTTCAGAGCAACATAAGAGTCAGAGAAAGCCCTGAGAGGGGCTGATGGTTTCAGAAGAATCTGAAAGGAGAACTGGATCCAGAGTATTCCCCAGAAGTGAAGAAATTCTGTAGGAACTGGGGGGAAAGTATGTCTGTGCATGTAGGCCTCTCTGCTGATTACAGGCATGATGGAAATTAGATTTAATGTATTTAAACTCTTTGCCTGGTTTGTTTCTGACCAATAGCGTTAATCACCAATTAGTGTTTGTTTTATTAATCATAGATTTAGCTAAGGAGAAACTATGAGGGAAAGCAAACATTCATTATTACTATAATCAAACAAGCATGCTTACAGAGAAAATGCTGGGTGATACTTTACTATCTCTTTCACATTTGAAACCTCTTTACCTGATCTGACAAGATAATCAAGGGATATAAAATGATGTGTCCTCATCACAGATACAATCTTACAAACATGACTTACAAATAAATATAGTGCAGCATCATTTTGGGTTACTTTTCTTCATTCTTTAAACACACATTTATATAATGAATCTTTCTAGCTTATGAACATTGTTTGAAACCCAGAGAACTCATAAATGGCATAAAAAATCAAACACTTCAAACCTGCAAATAGTTTATATTCATCTCCCAACCTAACAAACTCTGAACTTTGAAATTAGCATGCCCTCATGCTTCATTGTTTTACCATCTAGTGTTTTAAACTGATGCCTTATTCTGCATTAAGGTCATCACAATATATCTCTACTCCATTTCCATTAGGTCAACTAACAAAGGTCTTGTTTAGATAGATATTGTACCTTTGAGAGGCCTTTCCACCTGTTCTGTTACAATTCTAAGAAACCTCAATATACCAACAAGATTAAACTCTGGGTGAGAATTCTGTGACAATGTCAAAAATCAGTAGATATCCTATTTATATGTATTTACACATAAATAACTGGCACTCAGTAATCTCTTAAATTTTACAGAAAGCTCAGGTCAAAAAATATCCCCAAAATATTCAGTATTGTTACAAAGTGGGGACATATATTTCTGCTTTGAGTATCATCTGCTTTCCAAAAAATACTTGCTCGGAAATTTTTCAAAAATCTGAGAAGTGTTGTGGGATTCATGCTGCACAAGCAACTGTGCAAGTTTGTTGGATAGATCTGGCTTTGTTTTGCTTTGTTGTTTTTTTTTTTTTTTTTTCTTCCCAAGACCACAGAATGCATAATGGGAAAATACTTGCATTTTTCTGAAAAAGCACAGACCTATAGCAGAAGAAACCCTTAGGAAGTGGCACTAACAAGATATACGAAGCAGTCAAGAGGACTTTTGAAGCTGGATCATGCTCCATGTGAGTTACATACAAGCTATTACTAACAGACACACAAGGTGATGCAACAGCACAACAAAAACTGAGGTATCCTGACACAGAATGAGGTAGGCTGCCAGTAAGATTAATCTGTAGCATGCACTTTACATGCAATTAGTTTTTCTGTATTATCTCAGGAGAATTGTTTGAAAATTATGATTTATTACTTAACAGTTTTTTGATTAGTAGCAGGCATTTTCTCCTTTGTTTTGTTGTCAGAACTGCAGTCAGGAGGCAGCTATAATCCTAAAATTGAGTACTCTGGTAAAAATTGAATCAAATGAAAAATAAAGATATTAATTATTCACCTAACCACTAGGGATCCTACAAAAATCAGTGATAATACAGATGTTTTCATGTTCCCAGTGCATATTTTAATGAGACTTTTATCAGCCAAGAATGCATATGCCTTTTGACAGGACACAGCAGGTTAAAGCACAACTTAAAAATCATTGACATCACAGTTAATTCTTCTCTTTCAAATATTAACAGTTCAAGATACACTGTGTGACAAGTCTGAGATATGCTTCTATAAAACATTTAAATACTCTCATTAAATAGAAGCAGTTCTCTGAAAAACAGGTAACTATTTACAAAGTTACATCAACAACTAAATTGCTAGTTGTCATCAAATAATACAAGGTTAAGACTCTTCTAATTAAAAGCACTTAGAGACAAACATATAACTAATGTCAAAACTAAGAAATTATGCCCTGAAACGTACTTTTTATTATTTTTGTAGATATAAGAAACTGCACTAAAAACTGGAACAAGCTCATCTGTTCATAAGTAAACCCACCTCCCTTGATATCATCACATCCCCGCGCACTCCTCAGAATCTCTTCAAAAAGAGCTTCTACATGTCCCTTCCAACCAGAAGCTGCATTTTTTAAGAGAAGACTATTGGAAATGAGTTAGGATACAAACATTTTAAAGCATGGTCCAACAAATTTTATGAATGCTGCTATATATCGTGAGTAGCCCAAGATTTATTTTTCTAAGAGAAAAGAAAGAGTAAGCTTGCACCTGGTATTCTTAGCAGGGATGTCCTACTACAAGGACAGGCTCTAGGAACCCCTAAAAAATAGGCCAGGCAACAGAAAAAGTTTGTGGGTTTGGAAATAGCTGTTGTAGTAAAGAATCTACATGTTTCTCTTACCCCCCGAGATCATCAGCAGCCACACAAAAACCTCTCCACATCTCTGAAGGCCTTTTTGTAAAAAAATCAAACCTCAAACTTCAACTATTTAGGTGCTATCAGTTCTGAAACTTTCTAACACATAAGATTCCTAAAAACTGAAACTTAATGTCTTTTAGAATCTAGATTTTCCACATGTGCTCACAAAGGAATGGCTTCTGAGTTACATAGGATAACCCCTTTAAGTGTTTTGCATTGGAATTGTGTTATATATTCAAATCACTGATCTTTTTATTTCTTTGGGTTTTTTTTCAAATTTCTCTTCCCTAACAAATATATTTTACAATTCTTCAATGCAAATATTTTCAGTTTCATTCCGAGGTTGCATTCCAGATGTTCTGATTGAAATTTAAACATAGATGCCCAATTTTTAATGGTGTTAATGTGAAGTAATGCAGTTTTCTTGTGACAAATCATATTAAAGCAATGAAGAAAGTTGACAGATACAAATTTTCTTGGGCTTTGATATTTGTTATTAAAATAAAATATTTTTAAT
Organism: Setophaga petechia; assembly: GCA_024362935.1. Lineage (NCBI taxonomy): Eukaryota > Metazoa > Chordata > Aves > Passeriformes > Parulidae > Setophaga > Setophaga petechia. Next base: position 24,229,758 of record JANCRA010000008.1, read on the forward strand.
AATGTATGAGATTGCATATTCGTCATATATATGGGATATATGGGATTGTGTTCACACAGGAGTAAGAACTAATAGATGTCAGTGTTAAAAAAAAGATTAAGAATTACTTTTTCCAAATAATTTCCTTCTGTTCAGTTAAAAGACACAAGAACATATATTTAGAATTTTGTGCTTGAAATGCTTAAAATAAATTGTCTGTTTGACTTGTTCGAGGGCGTTGCTTTCAAATATAGTAGTCCATAGTAGTTAGCATCTACCACTATTATAGAACCTTTATTATACTGCCAATTCTATGTTCAATCTCTTAGTAAAATTGTATGAACAACTTAGCTCTTTGAGAGCTTTTAGCTTTCAAACTTCACAATTCCTGGAGTTTTCTCAAGATTCTTAAGAAGATAAATATTAACAAGTGATATTTTGCAGCATCTATAATAATATGAAATATTGTGCAGATTCAAATGTATGCAATATCAAGAAACCAAAGGGTTTTTTAAAAAAAAAAAAAACCAACAAATTTTTAAAATAAATAAATAAATAAATACACTGTAAGGCAAGAAGAAGATATCCTATAAAAAAGAACCCTCAGAAATAAAAAAAACCCCTCCATAATATTGATTTATCATTCTTGTTATTATAATAACCTCAAAGCAGGAGGGAATGGTTTAAACCTTATTCATAATTTTTGAGCTCTTGGCTTTGACAGCTGCAATATCGTATATCTTGGGTTTGAGGAGTAACTTAAATGAAGCTTCCTTACAAATACTTCACTGTATATCAAAAATGAATTGTACGTGTGAAATGAATTAATACTCAACCAGTTATAAACCTACAGGTGACAGTTTACAAGAAAAATAAAGCATATATCTCCTTCTGTAGACAGATTATATATAGACAGACTGACTGGCAATCTACCCTTAAATCCAGCAAGAACTATTCGGTGCTTGGCAACTATGAATTTTTCCTCTTCATGCATTTCTGCAGTGCCTGCTACTCTGGAGAAAGCAGTATAGACTGGGGCAGGAGGGATCCTTTTCCTCTTAGTAAATGCACATGTGCAGGTCTGACAAGATGTGGTCAGCAGTACAGTTACATATGCACACAAAGGCCCTAAGTCAACAAAATGTATTAGTGCCTTCTGTCTTCTTGAATGAGCTCCTTTGGCTTTGGGAAGACCTGAAGTAAAATGGGTTCATAGCAGCATGAAGAAGTAGTGTACATCTGCCTTGCACTGGGATGCTTCCCAGATGCTTTCCCACTCATCTGACCCCACACTCTTTGTGCCATTGAGGAAGGCCTCAATGAGTAGGATTACATGCAAGAAGCCTTGAGGTAAGAAAAAACATTCTCATTTTCACAGGATAAAAAAGTGCTTAGTGTGAATGAAACCACACTGTGAGCAATGGCAGGGAGAAGGTGTCTTTGCTGCACCTAAGCATCAGTTAGCACATCCCTCTGAAACACTGGCATTCACCTTCTCTGGACACTAAATACAGGAGGCTGAACTTACAAAATAAGACTGAAAACCACCATAAACTCTGCATCTGACAGTGAAAGGGCTATGTAGTTTGGTACAAATAAATAGTGATTTGGTAGTAACTTACCCTGGTCAACATCAGAGCTGTACAGGTTTTTGACCTCCTAGCTAGTTGTGGAGGACGTGGCATAAGCATTTTTTGTCTCAAACATTCCAACAGTTGCAACAGGAAAGTTGTGAATGGGAGAGTCTCATGGAGGTGGAGCAGAGCTGTTCTGAGGCAGCTTCCTTCTCAGTTTCCAGCCTTGCAAGTCTGCCTCAACACTCCTGTTTCAGTGCACCTGTATCAAGAGAAGGAGTGAGTCCCAGGCACCTCAGTAAAACCAGGACCACCACAGACCCCAACTTCTCCCAGCTTATTCCTGGGAGAACTTTAAGGGGCTGACAGTGCACTCACAAAAAACAGAGCACAAATGATGTGAAAAAAATATTTTACATAAGAGGAGAATATCAGGTAAAGTATAGACGGATCAGTGGATCAGTCTCTTGCTCCCTGCTTTTTGTCAGCCCCAGAGCCAGATCACTCACAACAGCAAGAAGAATGCAGGATCTAAGGACCAGTGATCTTTTTCCTTCTCTTTGTCTTTTTCTGCCTTTATTCCTCTCCTCCCTCATTTCACCCTGGCAAGAGCAGCAATCATATTCTACCCCTCGCTCTGTACCTGAAGCTTGTAGAGTTGGGAGCTTGTTAAAGTTCTTTGTAAAAGTTGGGACCTGATTAGTCAACACTTCTACCAACTAAATAGCGGGTTAGTTGCTGGAGTTAATTTCTACAATAAAGCATAAGAGTTCTCTGACACATGAATTGGTGCCTTTGTTCAGCCCAACAAGGATTTATAGTGACCATCATGCCTACTTCCAGGCCATGATACTAGTCTGCCAGGGAGACATGAAAGAGCTGGTCCCTAGAGTTGAAACCTATTTTGGTTTAGTTTTTAAGAAGCTGGAGATATTATGTATGAAGTCTCTTCAGAGGATTTACTGCAAACACTGTCAGGTGCCTCAATGGTACCTTTGCTAAACAATTAAGGTCTGAAAGAACATTGTAAATGGTAATAATTATCTCTTTTAAGAAAAAGTGCTTTAAATCCCTGTTAATCGCTCTGAGAACATGAATCTGGGCTCCCTACTGTTAGCGTTATTATATTGGCATTAACACGTCACATTAAGAAAAGTAAGTTCCCTGCTTCAGGGGATTAGTGCCAGCTACAAAAGACTCAAACACCTAGAGATGAATTAGAATAGCAATAATGATAAAGTTGATCTTTCCAGCTGGAAGAAATCTGAGGTAAAACTAAATTTATACAGAAATAGTATCATCTTAGAAAGCCAAATAGGGATCAACACTGCAGAGTAACACAAAAGTGCCTCATGTCTCAGGAGAAGAAAAGCTTAAGTTACCTAAATATTATATTTACTATTACACCCTGTCAGTTTCACAGAGGCAGTACCACTTATTTAAACAAAATTCATTAAAAACCATTGACAAGAACCAGAAGAGAAGTATAATGACTTACAAGCAAATTAGAGGATATCATCTTAGTTAAATCTGGCATGATTTCTAACTAAATTCTTACTAATAATTTCAAGAATATTCTCCCCATTCAATTGTTCACAAAAAGACTTTAAATTGGATGTGTAATAAAATTAAACTCCCATCTTAAGAACTTTACATATGTGCATTACTAAGAAATTTAAAATTGCCGTGTAAGATACAAATGTAAGTATTTTAATGAGGGTTATTTAGCAAAATTATTAAATATCATGCTGGAAGAAAGGACTATCGCCATGATTAATACTTTCCAATTACTAAGTAATGTAGCCGTAATAGATTTTTCCTCCTTCAATCACAGCAAATATGCCAAATCCCTATTGAAATAAATATTTTTTTAACTCCACTGCTGGCTTTCAGGTAAAGAAAAGGACAGTGTGTGATCCAAAATGTATACTGTGTGTGTGGAAGACCTAATCCTGCCCTGCCTGAATTTCTGGAATAACTACTTTTCAGTGTTGATGCTAATATCTCACAGAGCTGATGCTCCTCTAATGTGGAGTCTAAAGCATCAAAACATGCTTAACTAATTTGGTCATCCATTCAAAAAAAGGAAATGGGTACTCTTTTAAGCCTATGTGGAAAAATTTGCTTCTATTGTTTTGAATCACAATAGTAGTATTTCAAGTATCTATTTCATAATTTACATGAGAAGGAAATTTAGCATCAGATTTATGTGAGACAGAAGAAATACTATTTGAGCTGTTCTCTGCAAAAGAAACATTTTAGGAACCTATTCTGATAATGCCTGAATCAAATTCCCACTGAGGTGAAAGTGCACCAAGGCAATGTGCAGCCTCAAGGCATGAATGTTGACTACATAAACATGTTTTGGAACACAGTACAATTTTGTAGCAAAAGTTATGTCATATCAATGGAAACAACAAGATCCTTAGCATATGAGCTATCTTGTGTTCACAAAGGCAAAGTTTCTGGAAGAAACTTGTCATTCAGTAGGTTTAACAGGTCTCAAAATTAATGTTCTGTGCTTAAATTGCATAAATAAGGAAGAAACAACTCTATGGAAGTCAGATTTGTATCACCTTAATATTGCATATGTTGTTCTGTACAGGTCAAGCTATTCCATTTCTCAGTGAGAGAGATAATTTGTCACTGACCACGTAATAAAACTCTCAATTTTTCTATTCAATTATTTCATTAAAAATATTTGAATGAATTCTTCCAGAAATTATTTAACATGACTTGGATATGAAAAAGTGTGTTAGCACTGCAATTAAAATCTGTGTAGCTAGGGCCAATCTTATTTATTTTATTTTCCTCAGATAAAGAATATAAATACTTTAACCAGCTTTAATCAGCTAATGTTACAGAGCATGGTGACACAGTTCACTTTAAATGACATAGTCTGCAGAGAAGCCTCGTGACCTGCTGAAATACACTATATTTGTTTATTTGTTAGGATGGTTGGAGAACTCTTAACTAGGCTACTGCTTAGTGCCATCTGAAAGAAAATTACAAGTATCAAATAGGTATGTATATTACCTAAAAGATTTATCCAAAAAATGCTGCAAAGACAATTTCTTGGTATTAAGTTATGTAGAAAACCTTCAACCAAAGGATTTGTGTGCAAACATTTGTGTGCATTTAGAGAGTGCAGTAAAAGAGAAAAAAAATTGCCTAAAAAATCTATGCCACTGTCAAAACTTCACTAAGGAAAAGGAGAATGTGGTACTTTCACATTTCCTTAAAATACCAATACTCCACCCCTTCTGTTTTTCTTCTTTTTGCCTTTGCCTCCCTGTTTTGCAGTTCATTTTACATCTGAAATAGCATCAACTAGAGTGAGCAACAAAAATATGTCTCTTAAGGATAAAATATAACGATTTTTGGGTAAGGAAGACCCACAGTTACTGACATAGTAAAGGATTTTTTGTTGCTGCTCTTGGTTAGCATTCTCATAAGCTAAATAGGGAAATATGATCCTGGTGAAACTACTACAGAGCAGGTGCAAAGCTCAGTGGTAAACACAACCAGGAGGCTGCTTGCCTGTGAAAATTAAAAGATGCACTGAGTGTATTTTCTGACAGATCTGTTTTAGGATGAAGGAAAGTGAGTACTTAGCTGAGAGAGGAGTAATCGATCACAAAACTATAGGTCTAGGATCACCTACTTGCATAGAATCCTTCCCAAAAAAAAATCAACAATAGGATGAAGAAAAGACAAATATCCTATTCAGGTGTATAAACAGGCCATTAGGAAAGAAAACCTGAAAGAATGGGGGTTAGACTAAAGAAAAGACGAGGAGGGACAGTGATTACAGCTTAAAATACAAAAGGCAGCTGCAAAGAACAGAACAATCTTTTCTCTGTTCCTGTGAACAATGAATTATGGATTTAAAGCACTGCAAGACTGATTCATGCTAAACACAAATGGGGGCCATCATGAACAGAACAAACTTTTCTAAATAATCTTTTGCCTTCAGTAGGGTCTGGACATGCACACCATTATTGATCTCAATTTGAGCTTCAGACAAATTCAGCTAGGAAGGACCTCAAAAGCTGAATTGGTGGATAAGCACATCTTACAGAAGATTTCCTAACACTAAAAGTGCCTAAGAGCATATCTCCAAAATTCATGATGACCATGTACTGAACTGCCCAGAGAAAGGAGATTTTTCTAAGATAGATACCCAGTCTAAAGGGAAACCAGTGCTGAGAGGCTTCCTGAAAGATTAGAAGATTTTGAATGCACAGACAAGAAGCACAAAAGTTCTCAAAATTCAATCCTGTGATGCCAAAGCCATAAAGGTCCTTTGACAGTTTCTGATGAGATTTCTCATTTTCCTTTAAATCATCTAAAACACATCTGGCTGTGCTCTAAGCATTTCCACTCAGCAGAAAACCTAGATCATATATGACTAGAGAATAAAGAGATTGATTGAGAGATTTATATATCTCAAGGACAGAAAGAGACACTGTTATAACTTAGTCTGATCCTCACCTACAGGAAGAAATCATAAACATTGTCAGAAAAAGCACATGCAATTAATATGACACAAAACTGACAGGTACCTGCCACATGATGTCATCAAGAAATGATTATTTAGAAGAATTCTACAACCTTAAAAATCACACTTTTAATATGGTTGTAGTTTAAAATTATTAAGTGCAGATTGTTGTGCCTCATGTAAAGAAAAAGGTATCTTGTTCTTCGTTGGCTTTGATTGTAGGATGCACCAAACTCTAAGATCCATATAGATTTTCTGAGATACATAGAAAATGATCTGCTGATCTACAATGTTTATAACAAGCCTAATGTACTCAACTCAAGATCAATACTAACATCAAATGAAATCCAGGCTATTCTATTTAATAGAATAGTCTCTTCACAAGCTCTTGGGCCAGCAAAAGGATGAGTTTGTGATATGCCATAGTCACTCACTTCTCCTCACCAACCTGCAAACATCCAAAACTCACTCAGTAAATACCCTCAAGTAGTTAAATAGAAGAAAAAGCTTTAAAAATTAATGGCAATCACTGTATTTCTTTCATTTTTAGTACATTTATACAAATAAAAAAAAATTCAGGCTTTCCTATATCACATTCTTGTTGGGTCTTCCATATGGAACCATTTCTTTCAACAGGCCATAATTCCAAAGTATACTATCAAATACGAGACAAGACAGATTAAAAAAAATCAAAAGAATGTTCTAGCCAAGGTTTCTGTATGAATCCCACTTCTTCATTGAAAATTAAAATTATTGCTCTCACCTGCTATCCTCACAAGAATGGATTTTATATGAAATATTGGTTAGCATCTATAACAATAACCCAAAATCAGGAAAAAACCCCTATATTTAGGAACAAAAAAAATTACAGTTCACAAAATGAGGGACACAACAGAAACAAATACATGGACTTGTCTCCACATAAAATGGGATCCCTACTGGCTCCTAAGTCTCTTTGAGACTAAGCATTTTCATATGCTTCATATCTACTCATGATGGTTTAAGCCTGGATCTTTTTAAAGCTTTCTTATGGTTAAAAAAGCCTGGTTTTTTGTCTATCCTACCTACCATTATGCTAGTCTGTTTCTTTCAGAAGGTTTTTTTCATGTATTTTAATTTTTTTGTCTTCTCAGTTCAACAAAGTCAGAAAAAAAACATGTTAGGACTGTCTTTTTTAAGAAGGTGTGGCAATTTGTCAGCATTCCTGTTGCCCAGCTGAAATTGCCTTTTTAACACTATTCACAGCCCTTCTCAGTGGGATGTTCATATCTTTTCCCTGATCTCTTTCCACATGCAAGGATAGTCAAAAGTAAAATCAAGATATTTGAAATTTTTCACAGTGTAAAGAATTAAATAATAAGTAATAAATCTGTAGTTTTAATTCAAGCATTCATTTTGAGGATGTTTGAGCCTCTATTCCTTTTTTTAAGTGGACTACAAAACAAGTTTCCACTGAAGCAACTGCATTCTATCTAAGAAAATGAAGGTAAAGTTTCTTAAAGCAACTTACTTTTATAAGGAACAATATCTGCTAAAAGACAAAATGCTAAAACTATACAATAATGTATAAGAAATTTATAACTGAAATGAAAGCTTTCATTAATGAACCATCAAAACTTTTGACAAAATTTTACAAAGGAAAATCACAAGTACTTGTACCTTAGCAAGTGAAATATAAAACATGTAAAAGTGAGTAAAGGCTTCTACTAACTTGAGTGTATTTTAGCTTAATCATCAGGTATTAAAACTTGGCTCCCAAAATCAGTAGTCTCAGGTATATTTAAGAATATCTATGTGACAACAAGTCACAGGTTAGAAGTTATAATACCCCACAGGCTCATTCTAATTTCAAACGATATTTTGGCTTGGCAAAGAAACCCACAACAGGGTCATTATGTGCATATTCACATTTGAGACACTGTCAAAGAGGGAGGTGCTCCTCCCTCTACTAATTAATTACAAAGGCTGTGTATGGCCACGAGCTTTCTAAACTGGACATTTCCATTGTGTCAAAAATAAGATGAGGGAAATCTATAGTTGGATGGCTCCTTTGGTTTTTTGGGTGCTCATATATACTGAAGGTTCCATATGTCTCTGAATTTCTTACCTGTCCACCAGAAGCATCTTGAGATTTTAGGCTTTAAATCCAGATTTAAGAAGAACTTACATAAGGGAAAGATGACATCTTTAAACCCCCGCTGTCTCTGAAGGATTGCCACCTCTAGAGAAATTGCTAGTGCATGAAACTGGCTGAAAGGTTGCAAAACTGACAGTGAAAATAATAGACACTTGAATAAATACCATTGTTTCAGTTAGTAGAGATCAAGTAAATTGTGCAGCATATTGGAAAGAGTAAATATTAATCAAAGTGCTTTGCTTAATTAACAGTTGCCTGCCATATGCTTGGCACCTTAGCACTGCAGGACAGTTGTAGAGCTCAGTTAACTAAACACTAGTACCAGTTGCAAGCCATTTGTTCTCATGGCATGTTAATCAGCAACAAAGCATCCTACAGAGTAAAAAAAAAAAAAAAAAAACAACAAAAAAACCCAAATTTTTCCTGCCCTAAAAGGTGAGACAGTGCCTGAGGTATATCCAATTTTTAGTATGCTTTCATTATTTACCAAGGTGTAAAATGAGCAATGACTAATGCAGGTAAAAATATTGTCATTATTTGAGTAACTTATGCCAGTGGATCAGAAACATCTGATTGGAAAATGGTTGGAAAATTTGATCATCTTCTGAAAGCATTAAAAGCCCCAAGACCTTGCTCTCAGCTGTCTCTGATCTTCAGCTGATAATGCATTTACATGATCCATTTCTGTCACATATGCATAAATACAGCCTTCTGTTTTCCCAGGAATATCTCACACACACACACAAAGCACCCTGTATAAAACAAGTCATTTTGAAACTACAACTCTAGGGTACAGTTCTACTCCAAAGAGTTATGGTTTATCGATGACATAAGTTTTGCTATCCCCCAATTTTTATTTTCCACCTACAAGTAATAAGATTTGTTTTGAGCTTGACTCATGGCAGGGCACCACATTGTTAATAAATGGGAAAGCAAATTACATCTTCTTCCACACCTAAAGAAAAGTGTTTTTCAGATTAAAATCTGTTATACCTATATGTATACACAAGTATGCCTAAATCTGCAAGGGGTTGTGCTAGAGACTGATGATTCAATCCTCAGCAATATTCTACTTTTGAGATTGTTCCACAGAAGCAGTGTTTCCAAATTCTTCAGGACACAAATCCAGGTGTCCATTAATGGATTCACAAAGTATATTCTAGGGTTATTTTCTTCAATTTTGAAGTCAGGCGCTGATGAAAACTTCATTAAGTGTCATTTATAAACAATTAACAGATGCTCCATATTTGGGTTTTCAAAAAATTTTAAAATTCAAGTCATTAAAGTTTCTAAAAAATATGAGCTCTCTGGGGATAAAGGAAATGCCTCTTCCAATTTATTTTTAAAAATTACTGCAATACAAAATTATATAACTACTCTATATGGATGAAGAAAGGTGGTTACCAGGAGGATCGTATATGAGCCTGCTCACCTCAACATCTTTATATATGATCTGGGAAAAGGGGTGACTGGGAAATTATTCAGGATTATAAAAATATAAACTTAAATCAGTACTTGTGGGGCTGAGAGATAAGACAGAGATAAAAGAAGGAGCAGATTAAATTAAATACAGAAAAGTGCATGTAACACACATGAAAAATAACATTAACATCTACAGTGACCTACTCTATTGAAAAAAAAAAGATATCTTGTCATCCTGAACCCTTTGAAAATTCAAAGTTCCACCAAAGAAGGACAAATAGAATGTTTGCAATTGTTTAAAAAGCAGCAATCACAAGTGTCAATCTGATACTGGGGAAACCATGATATGCTTAATTCTTGTCAGCATATACAAAGACTATGTAAAAGAAGTAGAAGAGGAATGGTAGACAGCCAAAGTATTAAGGGTGATCAGATGTGAGAAAAACTATATAGTTAAATTAAAAAAAAATACAAAAATACCAAAGAAAAAAATACCAAAACCACCAAAACCAAGAAACAAATCACAAACCTGTTTGAGGTTAATAAAGCGTTGAATGATGTGGAGAAACTAAGCCAGGAATGATTTTTTCTGTTTCTTCTGAGACAAGAACACGTGAATGATCAATGAAATCATCATTCAGCAAGTTTAAAGCAAATGAACAGAATTTATTTTCCATCAAAAGGAAGGGTAACTGCAATGAACACTCCTGTGGAATGTGGAGGCCAAACACAAAAATGAGTTTAATAAAGGACTTGACAAATCCTCAAAAGATAAAATAATCAATATTTTTAAAATAAGTTACTCCAGACACACGCCACAATTCAAGAGAGTATTTTCTGATTGTGAGAACTGTATTGGGAATTTCTCATGGAAATAAATTTTTTCCCTTTTCCTGTCACAGATTTCCTAATCTGCAGCTACCCAGGCTTTTGAATGCAAGAAACTCCACTCTTTGGAGACAAAGAAGACAGCTTTATACATTGCAAAAGTATATATATAATATTTATTTTTTCTCCCCTGCCCAGCTGAGGCGGGGAGTGATAGAGCAGCTTTGGTGGTCACCTGGCATCCAGCCTGGTTCAACCCATCATAGCTAAAAACAGCAATCACCATCTCAAACTCTTGGATATCTTAATCCAGTAGACCAGTTTTAGGCAGTTGAGTAAAAGCCCAATATGCCCTTACCTGGATCTGGTTTGCACACACATTGAAATACATGTGATCCTGAAAACACAGGAGGATTCTTATATAAGTAAAATTTATAGTGGCATACAAAATTGGGACATAAATGCCCCATTAAAAATCCAAATGGAACATTTCTGAAATGAGTGCTGCTATGGGTAGAACTGTGAGCAACATTATCCTTCCCAACTGTCTACCTAAGTTATATGAGAAGCTTCCCACAAACTTGAAAAGTAGCATCATTTGTATCTAGAATTAAAAGAAATTGCAAGGCTTAAAACTGGCATTTTAAAGGCCATCTTTTGCAGATAAAGAGGTCCTTAGGGAAAAGGCTGAATCTACATGATGCAGTCCATCAGGAATAATCAATAAGCACCAGTGTATTCACAAGCGGATCTACTTATACACCTACAAGTTGTAGGGTAAAAAGCAAGCTGACTTCCTATACATATTTTTGATGTACATACCTGAAGTACAAACACAAAACTTGCCATTGCCAACATTTCTAGGTTCAGAACAGGAATGAAAAATACCTTTAGCAAAAAGCATCAGTCACACCTTAAAACTCTGATATTCAAAAAAAACAAACAAAAAAAAAAAACACCAAAAAAAAAACCCACCAAAAAAAAAGGAAATAGATGAGTGAGGGGAAAAAATCTGATAGGTTTGAAAAATAAGAAAATAAGACAGAACCATAGCAAGAAGATATGATATGTAAGTTGGGTTGCATGAATAGGCAGCAATAGATTGATTAACCCAGATAACCCTGGGCTTTCCCCAGGTCTCTACCAACTTACAGCAAGCAACTGGCTCTGCAGCTGGGTCAGTAGAACTGCTGTTTGTCAGTACATCAACAATTTACAGCTCCTCCACTCATGTACATATGTGTAAAACAGCCAGGCCTTGGCTGTATTAGCATGATAAAGGAGGTGGAATTGTGGATTTCTGGAGAAATTGAGAGCTAGGAGAAAAGTCACAACTATTGATTGCAATTGCATATGCTCAGGAAAAAACGTATAGGAGTTTTAAAAGCTCTTTATCTTCCCTTTGAGGTGAAAGTCACACAAAGAGGTGTATAATCTGGGCAGATTTCCAGATTTGTCTTAAAAACTGATGTATTGCCCACACTGTTAAGACTGGTCATTCTACCCATGACAACAAACTGCAAACACTGAGGATGGGCTTTGGACACCTGCTGGCACTCAGTAAGCCATCTGGAGAGCACCACGACTTGACAGCTACCTCATTGAGTCAAAACAGGTGATACTCACAGACACCTTGGAAACCCCCAGCTAGCCATTTCATTTATTTAGCTATTTATGCAGGGCTGGAGATACAGCTGGTATTTGCTCCCATTGTCTACATTTTGAATGAATTTGTCTGGCCTAGGCACACACACTGATGTTTCCAGCTAATATGTCACTTGAAATTTATTTTCATTAGTGCAATTCTCAACCAGGAAACTGTCGATTGGTGTATTCAAAATGTGTGCACAATATACCATTTTCTCTTTTACAGAGCAATGGATAAGAACATTGGAAAGGTTTGGTTGAATCCCTAAACTTCTCAATTAGGTAACTTTGTTCCTCTTATTCTCATGTCAGCCCCTGTCAGCTAATATTAAATCTAATTGATCTCTCTCCATAGGCATATGTCAGGATTCAAGGTGGCAGGGATATAAAGTTAAGATGCAATCCTCACAGTTATAAAAATTACTGTGCAGCTGGATTCAAATTTCATTGCCCATGAATTGCACAGTTCATGAAATACACTTCTGTAATAATTCTATCTCAATGCAATGAGGTGGTAGACACAGCTGAAAATATTTTACTAGGAGAGTCTTATGTTGGAATGCTGACTCTACAGTATCTGGGTGCTCCACAGCAAATGCTGACTCCATAAAAAGCTTTGATATAAATAAGACAAATGATTTCCAGATGCCTTACAATTCCACAACCCCCTTGACTGTGGAGCTAAGCAGCTTTGTCATTGAGCTTAATAAGCTCTCCAGTTACCAACCTCCCATCTGGGCATATCCTGGGAAAGACAAAAATTTCTTCCCAGTTTCCTATTTGTGGACAAGAAACTTCAGTGGCAAAACTCTGGGATGATAGCAACTCAGAAGAAATCAATAGCAACCTGAAAGGTTAGTGATGATAACATCTAACAGCAATAAAATTTGCAGCATATAAATGGACATCAGAGAAGTGAAAGGAAGCAGCAATGTTTCTGGTAGTTACTGAGAATAGCTGGTTTAGCAAAGGAGAAGTTAATACAAAATCCTGGTTTCTCTCACTTCACTAAGATTTTTCTATTGACCTTAAGAATTGCAAGGTTTGATTGATTTCTTCTGTGGTAAGATAACTTAGAGGCATGCATGTCGAGTGCATCTACTTAGAAAGTAAGTCTCCAGATATCCACAGATGGTAAACTTTGTAGCATCTAAACCTCAATAGATGACTAACTAAGGGACCAGAGAAGGAGGAAAGGTCAGCATCCTCCTCCTCATACAATAGTTTTCACTATTGATTGGTGACTGGCCTTTACCAAGAGTAGAATTAGAGAAATTATTTTGGCAGGTTATCTTTTCCTCTTGCTTTTATAGTTTTTTCCTTTTATGTGTCCTTTTTTCAAAAGGTAAGCCAAAAAGCAGAATTGTATCACTTCAGAAGGATCATCTAAATGATATGGCTGTCATTCTAGGAGAGCAGCTTGGTATTAGTGGACTGGAACAAGTGACACAAAAGCATGTAAGTCACCAGATCATCTGATACATGGAAATGTATCAGAGAGAGGGAGCTGGGATTGTTTAACCGGAGGGCTCACTGGGGATCTTACCAGTGTGTATAAGTACCTGATGATGGATAGTAAAAAGATTAAGCCAGACTCTCCTCCATGGTATCCAAGGGCAAGAGCCTCTGAACATAAACTGAAAAAAAAAAAAATAAACCTGAAAAAACAAAATCAACCCAGATGAATAGTTCCTATATGGTCTACCAAAAAAGGCCCAAACTCTTTATAAGCATAGAAAGAAGTTGTAGGGTAAAAAGCAAGCTGACTTCCTATACTTTACTGGTAGCTCAGATCAGATTGAAATTTGAGTACATTAATTCCTTGTAAACACATTTTGAGAATTTATACTACTACAGGAATGAGTGCTCCAGGAATAACTATAACATTTACAATTACTTAAACTCCTTGTGGTACAGGATTAAAATAGTCCAAATCCCAGCCCAGGAGGTTGTATAAGAACTGAAACTTTTTAAAGTAACACCTGATTTACAGCTAAATTAAAGTGCAAGATTTTATTCAAATTGCACTTTAAAAGATGTGAGAATAATGCAAGTGTTCCAATTATAACTCACATGGGTCTATTAATTGTTTCTGAAAGTACAACATGCCTATGTAAAGTCTAGTTTGAGACATTCAGTTAAATACAGAATAAAGAGGCAAGTTCAGTAAATAAATTTATTTGGTCCCTGGTAAGTTTTTCTGTTATGAAAAGTATTTTCTACCCTCTGATTTTTGGCACTTACTTTTTACTTAGATTGTGTTTTTGTAATCTTTCTGCAATTCCATTGCCATATACAGTGTGGGAATAAAGAGCTCCCTAAAGCACAGAACTTGCTTTATACCCCACAAACTATCTTATTTCCACCTTAAGTTTTATCAAAAATTAGAAAAAAAAAGAAATCTAACTTTCCCAAAGAGCAACTTCTCCAAAACATAAATCAGCAAACAAGTTCACAAAATCTTTTTTTATGAAATTTCAAGCATGAGAGCATTTTGAAAATTAGCTGTGAAGTCAATTCTCATATTATCTTTCCTTCACTCTCTGACCAATACACTGTGCATTGTTCACTGTAAATCATCACATGACATCAGCATTGAACGTATGGACCAAAGGATCCCAATCACTCCCAATCAAACACTGACCTGACCGAATGGCAGAGTTTAAACTCATGGGACACCTACACCAATGTCACCTAAGTCCACAACTTCGGAGAAGTAAGGTGGAAGTACCAAGGGCAAGTTGGAAGGCACAGAAAGCAAGCAGAAGAGAGTTGTCCATACAGACTTTCTACTGACCCAGGCACACACCAACAGCAAAGGAATTGTCCAGCTGCTTTCTCATCTGATGTCCAGTGCCAGACAACAGAAAAAAAAAGAGTTATAGTTCCTTAATAAAGAGATCCCAGTGGGACATGCTGAAAAGGCAGATGATAGCTGTGGACCTCAGGTATGAAAGGGTCCCAAGGTACAAAAGTGCATATGCTTCTCCCTGATGCAGCATGTCCACACCTGACAAACGGAGCCAGCCACCAGTGTTTAATTATTGACTGAATGAGTAATATCAAACTTGTTTGTTTAGTATCAGTGAAGATTGAAGTGTCACTGTTAAAAATATTGCTCAATAACATTATTTTGACTTTTTCTTTTGATAAGTCTGATTAATAACACATAAGTACATCTTTCAGAAGAAGCACAGATTAGTATTTTAAACAGATTAAAATTGAGATCCTAAAATGCTCACTTCTTCATAATAAGGTGGCATTAAATCAAATGAGCCTAAATTGGAGATAGTTTCTTTTTTTCAGTAATTCTAATACAGCTCTTCAACTTAAAAAAAAAAAGGATATTTTAATAGATGTTGAGATATTGATTTAAAGGTTTAATTTTAGTTATTTTTCAGATTTTGTCCATTTTAACTTTCTCTCTATAGGTTGCAATAATCATATTGAGGAAATGCAATTACTTACATGGAGTAGAGACTGAAAGCACAGCAGCCCAATTACTGTCTTTTTCAGCTAATACAGTCTTTTCATGTTAATAATTTACATACAGGAGAATTTTTGCATTGTCATGGTATTATGCATAACGGATTCAAAGATGGGCTTATATGAAGGCTAGCCTGCAGAAGAAAAAAAACTATTTAAGAGGCTACAGAAATATCATGTGAGAGATTAGGAAAAATCCTGCAAAAAAAAAATCTTTAGACCTTCACAATTATCAGGATGGGAAGAAAAGAGAGGTCAGATGGAATAGACATGGAAATATTATTACATAAAGGCTTTAATGTGAATATAAGTGTAAAGCGGTAAAAGATGCCTGACTAATGAAAACAAATCAAAGAAGGCTGAGAACACTTCAGAAAGAGAAATGAGGAAAGAGCTTTTTTTTTTCCAGAATGGCAAGCACCACCAAAAGCTATTATTTTGAGATTTTTTTCTGAGGAAGGCCCTGTTCACATTCATAAGAATAAATTTGATTCATCTGGAAGGTGAAAATAAAACCCCCATTGACTCTTCAAGAATTTAATAGGATAAATTAAAATATACTTATTTTCCTTTGATTGTTGAGTATGTAAAATGGTCTGCCTAACAAGCAAGAGTATGGCAGAAATGAACCTCCTGTTCTGAAAGTTAAAAATAACTTTTCACTTTGTTTGAATTACTTTGAGCAGCAAAAGAAATAAAATCCATCTAAAAGAAAACAGTAATAAAAAAATTACCTCACAGATATTTCAGGAAAATTCTTCACATGGCGATTACAAAAGACAATCATTAGAAATGTTGGTGCTAAAAATACTAATGCAGAACATTAAATAATATCTCATCACTATTAAATTGTCAGGCAGTTGCCTGGAGAGAAGCTTAAGAAAATGTACAAGTAAATCCATTCTTCACAATGAATATATTATCTTCTTTTAAGTAGTCTTGAAAACTTTGCTAAAAGCCAACTCCATGCAGTTACAGATAAATTGATTTCTTAGTAATAATTGTGCTTCTCTACTTAACCCACAAGGACAGGGAGATCTGATACTGTGTCTAGCACTTGTGCATGTGTTATTTGTTCCATATCAAACGTGATATTGAAGCAATAAGTTGTATTTGCTGTTCAAATGAGTTAACTAAAGAAGTGAGCAGGGGTGTTAAATGTACAGTTGGATGGTTTGTATCTTTTCACTATAATCATTGACATTCCATTAGCACATGAGATTAAAAAAAAAAAATCTCAGTGGAAATTAAATTAATATTCTTCATCCAAAATACTTTCTTTTGGAGCATAACCTGAAGAACTGCATTTCTTACTAAGCATTCTGAGTTTAGCCCAGTTTTCTCTTTTCTTTCATGTGGCATATCTCAGTTATAATACTTTATACTTTGCAGGCACAGATTTAAGTCACTAGTCATGCAAAATATAGACCTCAGTATCTACTGTCTGAGATGATGATAAAAATTGCCCTAAAAGCACCATTGAGAGTCAACTGTAAGATCTGTTGATAGAGCCACAATGATTTAAGCACAGCTGAAATTTGTTTACTTAATTTATCAATCAGAACCACTGTCATCATGCTTATAGTGTCATCGCATATAAATAGTAACCAAATTGTAGAATTAGCATCACTTTAGAAAGAGACATGAGTGTAGTGTAAGTGCTTGTCAGCTCAGAGAGAAAACTCCTTTCAACAAACATACGTATTTCATTTTTCTGTCAGTGGTTTTTGGGCTTTTTTTCTCTAAGAAATGTTATCTCACACAAGGACTTTGCAGCTGATACTTCTAGAAATACCTCGTCCATTGACAGACAGAACTGGCTGTACTCCAAACAGCTACATGTTGCAGTTGAGATGGAAATCCATACCCAGAAACAGATTGCACAAGCAGAAAAACAATTGCACAGGCGCTCAGAAAGTTGTCACGTAAATTGATTGGCGCCTGTGAAGAAGCAGACAAACCCTGAAAAAGAAAAAAGTGACTTCTGGTCTGAAAACAGCTTTAATACTGGTGAAAAAGGACAAAGAGAGCTAAAGAAGAATTTCATCTTCACTGTGAAGCATGAGAGAGTCCTTCAATCAAAAAAGGGTATCATAGAGATGTGGCAATTTATATTTTGTCTAATTACTCATTTATTAGTTACAGAATTAGCCATGTGAAGCCTAAGACAGGAATTTATATTGAAAATACTTTGAAGGCAGAAAATTTTTTCATGAATAAGCAATCCCTGGTCCCAGCAATATCATAACACTCTTTTCAAATATAATAAAATCAGTCTCCATTATACCATCAAATGGTATAGTCAGACCTGACATTAACATTTTGCAGAGCTTTTCAGTTTTCATTTTCCCAGGAACACTGAATCTTTCATCATGATATAGAATGTTTTCCATTCATGTCAGTGACAGCATCCTATCTGAGCATAATTTTCCCAAATTACATGTTTTCAAGAGGACAGCTAGTAATCAGGTAGAAAATAAGGTCCTCAAAGTCAAAAAATTGTTGTTATTTACCTTACACAGCTTTTAAAAGTCAGTATACCTACACAGAAATATTTCTTATAAAAACAGAAAAGCTTTTTTCACTTCTCATATTTTTATGATGAGAGATGGAGGGTAAATCCTTTTTATTTTGGCCAGCTCTTCTCTTAAGCCTTCATTATAATGATCTTGAAGGGGTTTATGCATCATATAAAGGACAACATGTTGCTATTTTTACTGTTCAAAAGACAGTTATAAAAAAAAATTAACAATAATTGGAGGGGAGGGGATTGTTCTAATTTTCATTGCTTTCACTCAAATTTCTTTGCTGATTTCCCCTTTTTTCCTACTGATTTTTCTGTACATTATCCTTGGTTTTCAAAAGCTGGTAATGTTTCTAATCATCAGTCTCTCCTTCCTCCACTTTTTCTCAGTTCTTTTGCTAATTCCTTAGGTTATCACTCTTACTAACCATTAACACTCACTCCATTCCAAACTTTTTGTCATAACCTCTCAATTTTCCCAGTTTTCACAAGTAAGTCATATTTCCCTCATCTCACCCTTCTTAATCTGTCCCTGCTCTGTCACTAGTTCTCTCCTATGTATTCAGCAATTGATCCCAAAATAGCTGACCCTCAGAAGAGTTCTCTAATTACATAAAAGCACTGAGGAAACAGAATATCTGAAGTGAAAGAGTGGCTGGTGAAGCTGTCTAAACTGGTATTGAAAATCACCTTTTTCATTCCTGGTCAGCTTGAACACTAAAGCCATATCATTACTGCCTTTCCCCTTCATTTCTCTCCCATTTCTGTTTTCTGTTTTCATATGTTCAAAGAACACAAATCCAACCCCCTCTTACTTGGTAACCAAGAGATGATTATGCAAACTATTAGCATGAAGGCATGCAGGATTGGAAGAAACCTTGTTACATACTGTGATTGAGAATTGCATTTTACTTTATTGCCAGTATTATGGAAACTCCTTTGAAGCCAAGTCATCGCTCTTCCCAACCCTTATTTTGAGATTAAGGGGATTTTTGGTTTGAAGTTGCATTGCCTAAAGTTCATAGAAACTTAGCAACATGTTAAAGCTAACACTTAGTTTTAAAATAATCACTTACTAAAAGTCAGCGTTCAGCTCCTGGGGGATATCGTTCAATCACACTCAAACTCTGTTCTAGCCCAGTTAAGGAAGTGGCCAAAGGACAGTGTCCATAAGGACCACACACTTCCCTTAGATCTTGTGGTTACATAAAGTTACAACATGTAGGAGTGACTGATTGCACTAACAACAGTGTTTTTCTGCTTCATTTGCTTTTATTTCATTAAAAAAAAAAAGGGGGGGAATAAATAATTCCAGATTTGCAGAATTCGAGAAAACCAAGTTGTTTTGTACTTTGCCCACAGACAATCTGTAAGTCTTCCAGGAACACATCTCTAAGCATAACTTCACAATAAGTAGAAACATTTCTTCAGTTATAGAATGTTTATAATATTATGGTAAATCCTGGCATTATGAATTAGAGACAAAAGTCAGTAATACATATGCACGTGTTGGTGGTTATCCTGGCATTATGAATTAGAGACAAAAGTCAGTAATACATATGCACGTGTTGGTGGTTATTACTGCTTTTCTTTTTTAGAACAAGCCTGCCTACTCCTGCTAGTCACAGAAAGGTCTGAAATGTAGGAAAATTCAGATTTCCATTTTGTTGTTTTTTGTTCTATTTTGCCTTTCCAGGTGGCAATCAGCAATTAGGGAGGGATATAACACTGGAGACAGAAGGCTTTATTTCTAATACTTCAACCATAAGCAGATGTAGCCAATTTAAAGAGCAATAACAACAACAACAAAAATACCTCAAACCCACTTCATACTTCTAAGGCCTCAGATACTACAGATTGCACCTCGGGCTTAAGACTTCATCCTAAACCCAGAGTCTCCCAGCTTTTAAGGTAGAATTAGCTTGAATACATCTGGCAACACAGGCAGAGCAAATTTGATTCTGTCCACAAATCCCTTTGCAGAGATGCCTTTGGCCATCCCCATAGGAGTAATCAGGAGCACAGTTTGGCCTCATGTGACTTAATTCATCCCTTAATCTGATTTGTCACTCAAGGATTTCTGTCAGGTTTTTCCCAAAATCCTTGTGTATTTGGAAGCCTGGAAATAAGCAAGACAAATTTCGTAGACAATGCTTTAATTTCTCAACCACTGAATATACATTACTTAAGGATCAAACTCACTATAACCCAGAGTTCCATTTATTTTCCCAAACAGTCAAATAACTTCAGACAGGCCTCTGACTGAAAAAGCCGAAGCTATAATTTTTCCAAATCACCATTTGGTAGCCTCATGCACAGCAGCTCTCACAAATATGGTATATTCATTAAAGGAGACTCTAAATGGGTCTTTAGAAACATGCAGAGCTAAATAAAATATCTGAGTCAATTTCAAGATACTAGCTTTTAAATTCTAGTAAGTCTCACCCATAAAACAATATAAGCAGTTCCAATAAAGTATTTATTTTCTCAGATTTTTTCCTAGTATTATTTTTATTTTCTTCTAATTTTGCATGCTCTACTTATCTCACAAATTCTACTTCTGAATAAACAGATTTAAGCTTCCCTTTTAGCTTCACAGAGGAATACTATAGTCACACTTTACTGCTGCATGGTTAAACTGGGTTTGTGATGAACGTGTATTTATTATTTACTGAAAATATATCAATAGATGTGAGATACATATTTTGTATTAATACAAATTAATTTGTGTTGCTGTATTCTTCAAAGAATTAGAGCTGTGATTCTACAAAATTCAATGCAGAGCCTCTCACTGATTTTGGTGGATTTTGGTGCATATCCAAATGCAGGGTGGCAAAATAGCCAGGTCTTCCTCCTCTTCAGAAAACCATGAAGGAGTAAAAATAAGAGAGAAAGAGGGGGAAGGTTTAAAAAAGGAAGAGATTTGCTGACCAGTTTCCTGCAAAAAGAATACCAGCCCTATCTACCAAAAATTCTTGGCAAATATAAACACTGCCTAGCAAAAAGGAACAACCAGGAGATCCACGAGAAATTTATTTTATTTCTGAAAGGTAATGCCTTAGTTTTCATGCAACATTTATCTTGTGTTTATTTGTAAAATCACTGCTTTGCCATTGCTTGGGTTATGTAACTGGCCTGCCAACTTACACAGCTGTGCTACTGCTCAGTGCATGAGCTACTTTCCTGGCAAGACAATCACTGAAAAATAAAAATTAGTATGAAAACTTCTCGAACAGATTCTTGAAAGTTTCTATGAACATAATTATTTGGATAAATAAAAAGATGCATTAGGGTTTGATGATTTTTTTTCAGTTAAAAAGTAATAACTTTTTTCTTTTATTTCAGCCAGTTCAAACCAGTAATAAACAAAATATCAGCAGAATAACTTATATCTTTCTGTTAAACTTCGTCAAATTTTCCATTTCCGTATCTTGCCCCATTGATGATCCAAGAAAGCACTAAAATTTGCTTTTAACCTCAAGTCTCTGAGAATATGCCCTTTCTACACTGAATTTCTGCTCAAAATGGAGCTGATGCTGAAATACTGCATGACTACTTGTGAGAAGCCTCCATAGCACTTCAGTGTTAATGTGCTCACTGAAATAGATTTATACCTAGAGGCAGAAATCTGATTTTCAAAAATACTGCTTTGGAAAAAAGCAAAATGTCACTCTTCTAAATGATCACAAATAAAAAGGATTGTAAAAACAGAAAAGTTAATTATCTGGTTTTATTTGCTATATTCATTCTACTTTTGCATGAGGATTTTAGTCAGCAATTCCTGGCTCTGATTTCATGATAGACAGTAAGAATGAATGCAGTTCTAAACATAAATGAAGTAATAAAAAGCAATCATAAAGACTACTCAGACAATTATAAGCACTCTAGAAGAACTATAACATGTATTAAATAATATGACTCAACAAGATGCAGAATCCTTGGGATTAAAAAAAGTTAACAACTTCATGCATAATTAACACTAGAAATTTCTAGTGTTATTTAACTTGTTTTATTTTTTTTCATAAAGCCTAATTGAATACTATTTTATAGAAAATTTATAGGGATTTCAGTGTAATAAGTAATCAGATGCCAGTACAAGCCACAGCAGGAGAGGCTCCCACGCCATGCTTTCCTAAATTGATCCAAGTTACCCAGACACATATTTTTCAGGGAATAAAGCGTAAATCAGAAGTTTTCCTTACCCTTGAGACTATCAACCATCCTAGTAACAGAGGAGATGCATTTCCCCATGGTAACAAAACAAAAGCACACAAAATTTTCGTAGGAGTTAGATGACCAAATAGAATTTTTTTTTTTTTTGAAGCCACAATGCCAAGCTTATTTCTGTGCCGAGTAAAAGTTGGCCAACCTCAAGTCATCTTCTTCAGCACATAAATGGACTCATTTTGGTAGAGGAGACTGATATCATACATAAAATACACTTATATACACTTATTGTACCAAGACTATGTGAAGAATTCACTTAATAAATTAGCTAACATACTTGTTAAAAAGAAAAAATTTTTTCCATATTCCAAAGTATTTATCACACTTTCAGGTCTGTTTCTTTCTTTTCTTTGATTTTAACCCAGAAGGAATTCCCTTTCTTAGAATCAGGACAACTTTAGCAGCAAGAGAAGGAAAAAATACCTGCTATCCTTGTTTGGCCTATCCATTTGTGTCCTGTCAGGAGGAATCCTATTGATCCTATTATGTTGTTGTCATGTCCTGAACTGTATGACAGTCTTCACTGTTATCTGAATATATCTTGACAAGCTGAGGCATTGCAAGGCAGCAAATAAATATTTTTAAATCCCAATAGTCTGCTATTGTTTCCAATATGCATGTCAACAGACAGACCTCTGCTGAGAGCAGCACTGCCAGACAGCTCAGTTACCTGAGGATGGAGATTGCTCCTGACCTCAAGGATGAACTGACCTGTGTGCTGAATTCATCTGTTCTCCTCACAAAGTAACCACAGTGCAAGTCACGGCAGGAGGGGCTTCTGCATCCTGCTCTGCCAGAGAGACCTTCCAGAGAGAAAAAAAAAAAGTGTAAATCAGAACTTCCCCTTTCCCTTGAGACTGCCAACATCAGCACTAGTCTCAGGGAAGATGCATTTTCATTGTAACAAAACAAAAGCACACACACTTTCCAAGGAGGCCACTGTGTTTCTGAGAGGTGCCTTCTCTCCCATGACACTGACCTTCAGATCCCTCGGAGCAAAGGCTGAATTGTCAAGCTCTGAATCTGAGCAACAATAAAGCTACTATGAAGATATACTGTATGGGATGTTTAGCTGATAGAAACCCACATTGCACATTGAGGCAGATAGAAATAACAGCTTTATGTCACTTAAATATATTAAAATCTTTGCAGTTTTGATTGAATAAAAGTTTGCTTGTATATAGTTCTTAAGCAGTATGTGCATGCTCCCTGAGCCTATACACAACAGTCTTGAACAGTCTATGCTGTAAGTGTTCACATCATTGTCATAAACATTTAAATTAAAAGATTATTACTCAAATCTCAGGAAAATCAAGACAGAGATGTACATTGGATTCTGCCTTGGATTATCATTCAATTCATGGAGAATTATGGTGGCTCCTCTTTCCCAAAGACACTGCAGTAACCGGAGAGCTCTTCCGTAAGCACTTTACTAAGATGCTCCCCTAAGTAAAAATCTAAACACTGTCACATAAGAAAGTAGGCAGATGCTACAGTGTCTGTCTGGCATCAATAAAGATGCAGATCATATATAAAATTGCATTAAGTCTGGATGAAAAGACCAAACTAGTTGATGGGCAAGAAACAAGTGAAAAATCCTCCTGTTGCATTTCTGGAAGTAAAATCCCTTCCAGTGCACATTAAAAAATGATTTACCATTTGAACCTCCATCCCTAACCACACACTAGTCTTTTATTACTCCTCCATTATCTCCTATACTTCAGCAGCAGTAGAAAATCTCCCATAGGTAGGAAAATTATCCATATTCTGACGCTGCACTCACAATAATAGCCACACTCAAAAAAATCTACAATAATATCTTGACTGACCATGAGCAAAGACTAGCACCAAAGACTCTTTCTCTGCCTCCTTGTTCCTTATTGAACAAGGCACAATACTTGCTGAGTTCACTGACATCAAGCAGCAACCTTTCCTATGAGGACTCTCATGAAACCCTCAGCGAGGTTTCTGCCAGGGACTTCTTTATTGTGTTACTTTCTCAGTACAGTGAGAAAGTGCTGTTGGAAGGGTCTCACTCCGCCTCAGATTTATCCTTAAAAATCACAAAATAGGATCACTTAAATGATATCCATATCTACTCCACTGACCACATTTGAATCCTCAATGTGCCACAGCTATGTCACTCAACCTGTTAAGAAGTGGTGTGAGAGGGCAGGAACTGACCAGCTGCTCCTATGGAAAAGTCTAGTGATACTCTAATATCCATAGTTGTTCTGAGATATGCATGTACAATGTCTTCTAAGAAAAAGATGCTGCCTCTTACTTGTAGTTGTTTTAGACTATGTTGTGAGTTCAACCTCTGTGTTTCCTGACCCACCTTCCAACTGTGCCAGCAAAGTCATGTTCTCAAAGCAGCACAGAGATTTGATACTCCCAAAACATTAAAGTAAGAAGCTGTCTGATGTCATTATTTTAATTATGGCAGAAAGGAAACATATCTCAAGAAAGTTGGGACATATATAAAGCCTCCATTCTTGTGTCCTTTGCAGGAAATGTCACTTCCTTAGGTTACATGTGACCATATCTTTTTCCTCTTCAGGTGTGCTCACTAGGGATTGGAAATAAAACCATATATGACATGTGGAATTATTTTCTGTTCTTTTGCATCATGTAACAGTTCAGGTTCCTACTGTCTCCTTATCTAAGCTTTATGATTCCTATATTCTTGCTTCCAGTGTGGGTTGCAGCAGTGCAGCAGGGACTGTTCATGTATATTTATCAATGATTCTAGATACTGTGCTCATTACCAACCCAGAAATTACTCTATCTCCAGGAGGAATTGTAGTCAGGCCCTTTGCAGAAGGAGAATAATAATGATAGCTGCTCTGATGAACATACCCAGCAGACATGGAAGAAGCAACTCTGTAAAGTGTTCTGGTGCAGTCCAGGGTCAGTAATGATCAAATACTTTCCAGACTGACACGTAACTTCCTGGGCCTCATCCTGCAAAACCTTCGCAACAACTTCCTTCCCATGAGAACCAAAACTATCTTTTCTCCCACCACTCTAAAGGAGTTCACTGAGGGAACTTGCTTCAAAGCAGCCTGCTGCCTCAGCCAGTGTCCAGTGCTAGAAGTAGGGCCCATTTGCTGTGGCTTATCCTAGAGTTATCATTCAGATATTCTCTCTGACACTGTGGTTTAAGGATTCCTTTTTCATCTCACAGAACGAACGTGGAGGGCTTTCTGCAGTGAAATAAATCAATAAATAATTACCGCTTCATATAGCAGAGCACCATGAACCACTAGCACAGCTACTCAGATGAGACAGATAAGTACCAACAATGTTGGAAGAATCCTGCCTTGATAGCCCTCAGCCTTCTCTAAATATCTGTCATCAATGAGCAAGAAGCATCTGTCTAGTGCTTCAAGCCAATTCACACAGAAAAAGGGCACCTTGCAAAGAAATAAATGTTCATCCAAGGAAAGAGATCCAGAAAAATAGCAAAACGAGAATTATATTTACATTGAAAAATGCTGTGTCAACGAAAAAGGCTAATCAACCTCAAAAACTGTCTTCAGTTTAACTTGTTCATTTCCTTATACAAAAAGCTCATAGTAAGAGACCACCATAACCCCAAAAAGGTCTAAAACCTTGGGTCTGAGGCTGAACCTTTCATCTCCTGAGGACTTGGAATTCATCCATTTGCTGCAGGATATTTGAGGCTGATCAGGACAAATCCTTCAAGTTCCTATCACCAGGTATGCATCCACTGTCATGAAGCATGATAGTTCCAGCATCAAATTTAAACAGAGAAATTTCTAAAAGACATTAAGATTAAAGCATGAAAGCACAAAGGAAACTATAACTGTTCCCCAACTACAACAACAACTATATGAAAGCACAAAGGAAACTATAACTATTCCCTAACTACAACAATTCCTTACTCAAGGTTGTAGAACCTACTCATAAAAACCTCTGCAGAGAGTATTTCCCCCAACTTGTGTTTCCTCTTACATACTTGTGGTGGTTTCACAGGAAATATGTTTTTTGGGATTTCTGGGATATGCTGTGGTCAGGCCAATGGGTGCTCAGATTTTAATATTGGCACCTGGTGTGGCCACTGGGGATGTTTGGACATGCCTCTGAGAACACAGACACACACACACACACACAGGGGTTAAAAGCAGGGCTCTCCCCCCTCGGAGTCCTCTTTGAAGTTCCAGCGGGAAGCGTTGGATCTCTGCCCCCGCCCAGCTGCCAGCTGGGCGGGGGGAGGGGAAAGCCATACAGCCCTGGGAGAGGTAGGCCTGGCCCCGCCGAGGGTGGAAGGGTGAGAGAGAGAGAGACCCCAGGAGCCATCGGACAGCCCCGCCTTGGGAGACAGAGAGTGCAGCCTGTGCTTGAGACTGTGTTACCTTGAGACTTGATAATATGTGGTGGCAGCAGGCAGCACGGCTGAGGAGGAGGAGGGGGGGGAAGCGAGCAGGTGTCCGGCCGCTGAGGGAGTCTCCAGGCGGTCAGAGACCGAGCTTTTAACCCTCTGTGGACAATGAAAACTCTACAGAACATTAACCCTTCCTAAAAGAGAGATAAGAGTAGAGGATGAAGGAGGAAATGGGCCAGTTATGGGGTCAGGCAAGTGAGAGATGTTGGAGGAATGGAGAAGATGGAATGGCATTTTTGTTGGACTCTTTTTTGTATAGCCATGGACTGTTTCCTTGTGATACAGAGACTGCATCCAGGGGGAAGCAAGGCCTCAGAGCCAGGAGGGTTCAGTGTTGAGACCCCTCGGCCCCAGGGGGTGTAAAAGAAATGGTGGGGACAGAGGTCCCAGAGATGAGACTGTGCTGAGTTTGGAACGGGACAAGGCATCCTTAAAGAGACGACCCTCGAGCAGCCTTGCCCATGCTGGTGGTGAGAGCACCAGGCATGGAAGGAAGATGTCTCAATGGCAAAGGATGCCTGGATGTTGCTACGTGTGACAGGCAGCCCATGGCACAAGGAAGGACTCCTTCTACTCTTGATAAACTGAGGATTTGATTATCCAAAGGGTGGTACTAAGAGTTGGTGATTTGGGAAATGTAAATGTATTGGGTATTTTCTGGGGAGGAGGAGGGGAGTGTTTCTGTGGAGTTTTCATTTTCCTTGTGTTTTTTTTTCCTTTGTAGTTTAGTTTTTGTAGTTTAGTTAATAAAGTTTTTTTCTTTCCCCTAAGTAGGAGCCTGCTTTGCTTATTCCGGGTCTCACATCACAGCAGGTGCCAGGGAGAGTATGTTCTCATGGGGGCACTGGCATTTTGCCAGTGTCAAACCATGACAATACTAAAGCATGCTCTGTTCTCATTTAATTATCTTCTTACCCAGAAAACGCATTTCTTCACTGTTCTCACAATTCTCATTGTCTGTCTCTCAGGTTTCCCAAACATACTTGTCAAATTCAGCGCAAATTGCTGAATCTGGTGGATCTGTTCAGGCATCCCAGGCCCAGCCAGCAGTGATATGTCTGAGTGTACTCTAAATAGATATACAGACTGTACAACTGGCCACACCGATACAGAAACACTGAGCACAACATTCAAACAGGAAGATCACAAATGGCTTGATCTTGTTCCCTTTTATGAGTAAAAATATATATATATATTTACAGACACACATACATAAAATATGTATGTCTTCAGCAAGTGGTCTTAGACAACTTTGGCAGAGTTGCTCACCTAGCTATCCTGTATTTACACAATCAAATATTCCTGTTTTAGCAGGAAATTTTAATGGATTTCACCATATTTTAAGAACATTTCTGTAAATTGTCAATGTCACCTTTAATCATAATGCTCTCTCTCAGCATTCTTCATTCTGTGTGTCTTAATCTATACATTAATAAACAAGCTCTTCTTTTGAACACCCAACTTGTAAATGAAACTATTAAAAAGCACCAGTCCTATGAAAGGCCATCCTGGCCACAGAAACATGAAGGTACTCCTGCCATTTAGCAATGACACTCTATAAAACTCATTTCCCTGATAGCCAGGTTTACACCTGTGCCTCAGTTGAGGGTTTGTTTCTGTGTTCCTACTTCATGCATGTAGTTTATAATTTTACCCAGTTTCCCTTGCTGTGCATTACCTTTTCTTTACTCTGGAGTGCAAGAGTTTAAGTAAGCATCATTACTATTCTTCCACATATCCATGCACTTGTTCTTAGGTGATTATTTTTTTAGGATTTTTTTAAAATTTGTTAAAGTTGTTTGTTTAAAATCCATTGGGTGTTTTTTGTTTCCTTTTGCTTTTTTTTTTCCTGTGGGTTTCTATATTTATTTCATGTTTTTCTGCTTTCTTTTTCTAAAAATAGATTCAAATTGTCCACGTGAAAAGGTAAGAGTAAGCTTAAAATTAGTAGTTAACCAATAACAGAAGGGGGTTTTCTACTACTTCTGTATGAGAAAACTTATAAGGAACTTGCAAAAGTTTGCTGTAAGCTGTATGCTTTCCAGTTACTACTCTAGCTGATGTTCCTCATCACTACGAAACTTTGTGCTTTGGATAATTGGTCCAAAACATCACCTTCCGGTCTCCCTTACTAAGTGATTCATAAGTAACCCTAAATACACCTTCTTTCTCATTTTCCACACCCCTTTTCCCAAAGGAAGGAAGCCTTTCCTCCTCCTGCAGCTCAGAGCAATTGTCACAGAGGGCAACACTGCTTTCTGCTACTCCTTGTTCCCAAAAATATTACATTTTAAAGCAAGCTCTTTTACCTTACTTGAATTCAAATCTTTATAACAATCCAGATGAATTTCATAAAAACATAGATTTCAAAAAACTTCTCAAATGTAAAACTAAAGAATATAAACTTTACTTCACAGAAAATTTCACAGTGCTCCAAGTACTTTTGCTACATTAAAAGTCCACAGAAAAAAAGAATCAGACAAATTTGCAATCATAACAAGTTCAGGGATTAGACCAAAGTCAGCAGGAACTTCTTTAAGATGTTTTGTTACCTGGATCTTGCCTAGATATTTGACCTAAACTAAATTAGCTCACAAAATAGTCCCCAGAAAGTGAACTGATTGCCTCTGCATGGTATCATAATCTGTAAACATAAATGCAAAATACTTAAAATAAGGAACAGAAGGTGTAGGACAGTCATGCTAAAATGCTCCATTTCAGGTGTTGAACTACACCAATCTGGAATATTTCAAATGGGACACTCATATTCCATGTGTCAACTCAGGTGTCCCTTCTAACAAATGGCAGTTGGATCTGAGATGGGGTTTTGATCCAGAATCCTCTTAAAGCAGGGAGAATTGATGGAAATTCTACTTGCTGAAATAAAACCATTGCTAAAAGGGGAAAAAAAAGAGAAAGATTGAAAAGAGTTGAGGATGAGCATGGAATTTGCAATACTTGCATATATAATTTTGCAAATTATTTTGTATGCTACTGCTCTGCTTCTATAATTCCACAATCCCTGCCTCTGAACAGAAATTGAAAAAAAATAACAAAAATGGAAATTTAGCGATAGATGGCAATAGGTATTTCTTCAGAAACTGTCAGTTACATGATGAAAAGCAACAGTTTGAGCCATTTTTGTTTGCTTAGTTTATATAGAATCACATATTATCAGAGACATCGATTAGAACATGATATTGCCATTCAGAATATTAAAAAGAGAATCTATAGATTATTTCAGATATATTTTATTTAGAGGCTTAACTCTTCAGAACAAAAAGCAAACCCTAATACTAAAAATTCCATATCATTCTGTGCATGTAATGACCGAGTTGACAATGACCACAGCCCATTCTGTCAAATAATTGTGCATGTGTATAATAATGTATAATCCGTTTAAAAATATTTATTAATGTACTTTACTTTTAAAGGGCTTCTAAAAAGGACACCTATCATGATTCTTGTTATGTAAAGCAGAGTCCACCTAACTGAACTAACAACAGCTGAGCAAATATATAACATGCAGTAAGTTTCCAGTGTAAAAAATGAGGTTTACACTGGTTTTGAAATCCACAAACTGCAAGTTTTTAATGGTACTAGAAGATCCAAATCTGATTCAGATTTAATGCCATCCACCCACCACAAAGTCTGTCTTCCTTGTTTTGTTTCTTCACAGAAAGAATTTATAAAAACACGAAATTTTTACAATTAACAATGAAAAAGGTGAGCATTTAGCTCTTTGATCATCTGGGGCTAAGTATTAAATGTGAATTTCTCATTGCTTTTGTGATTGATGGATATCTAAATAAAAATCTACCATTATACTAATAATGCCAACTATTCTGAATTTTTCCTTTGAGAAGTCTAGGAACTTTAGCTTTCATAAAGATAATTAACATTTCTGTGTGGTTCAGGGATATATTAAAGCATATCAGAAAAAAAATCATTTTCTGTAGTTGTTCAAATGTTACAACAGAAAATAAAACCAGCCACAATTCTGATTGTATTGTGGCCAGAAAAAGCAAGCATCTGGAGTGTAAACTAGGAGGATCTCATGAGACATAAATGATCCAAATATGATCAGACACTCTGGTAACCAAATTAAATATATCATAATACAGGCAGTTCTTTCAATCTACCTGACTGCATAAACAAAGGTCTCCCTGTCACAGGACTGGCAGTGAGAAATTCCCTGAGATTTAGTGAGGGAAAGGGAGACTTATTCCACACCATGTTCTAGGCAGTATGGGTAAAGTTATTTGTATAATAGACTGCTATTAAAGCACACAGGAGAGACCAGCAGAGGACAGTGAGAGCATCTCGTTATCTAAACCGCTGTCTGTATCAGCATCCTGTCACTGTCACATTTTTGTATCTTTCCTTCCACACAGTCAAGTCTTCTGGCAAATAAAAAAGAACAAGGACACGGGGTGGGGTGAAAAAAGCATGTTCAGAAAGCTGGTGTTAAAAATAATAAAAAGGTATGATAGGGCAAATAGAAATCTCTCACTTTTCAAAAATAACTGAATGATGTTAGAATGAGAGTAGGGCATGATGTGCTCTCTCAGCAGACTTTCACATATCTCCAGTCACCAAGTATTCACTGACTCATGAACACTGATTGCTAGTTTATGGCTTATGACATCAGCAACCTAGCTAAGAAAATCTATTCTTCTACAAGTTCTGTGAATAGCTTTTTTTCAATAGGAAAAAAATATATTTAAGAATCATGAATATATTTTTATAGAAAGTGGGTTTGTATATTTACAATAGAAGAGAATACTGTACCTTACCTTCATAGCAATAACAACAAATTTTCCAAAGTTGTTTCCTCTGAAAAATAAGAAATTAGCCACTAGACAAATCATCTTGTTATATTTACTGCATTCACACTGGGATCACTCAACCAGGAGATGAGATGCAGGTAGAGATTTGAAAGTCAATTTTCAGCCAACCGCTGTTGTTAAAGGAGATGAATTTTCTTTCCAGACACCCGAATTTGATATAATACATGGCTAAAGCTCTAATGAAGGCAACAGAGCTGCTGCTGACATAATCACCTGAAGAATTCGACGAAGATGATGACAGATCTGATCTTTTGGGTCTAGATGGTGCTCAATGGATGACTTATTTTTATCATTTAATGGCCAAAGTACTGAAAATGTGTTTCAGGCACAGCCAAAAGTAAGATCTGACATAATACTTGGCATTTGAAACATAATTTCTATAAGTTTAGAGAGAAATTACTTCATCCCGTTTTCAAGTTTTTTGGTTGAAGTGGACTACTAGGTGATACCAAAGAGATATACCTGCATACACAAAAACCACATCTAAAACTTCCAGGGGAGAGAGTTATAATGTTCTCTCTAATTTATGAGCATCTGGTTAGATGATACCTCTGGAGAGCAGGCTACAAATCCCCACTGTGCACCTTCATAATTTTTCCCCAAACTTTGAAATGTAGCTCTTCAGGTGCACATTTGTCTCCATTTTAAACAGTTTCACTTTATGTGAAATAATCTCTGAATAGGGTCTGGAACTCAGATATTCCTGACCTCACAGATAAATATTGCCTTGCTATATCCTGAAGTATAAGAATATAACTATTAACACAGAATATATTCAGCAGGAAAGAACAGGAAAAATCCACTCAAAGTTCTCTTTCTTAATTTTTAACCATCTTCTTAGACCTGAAAGAATGAGTAAATTCAATGACTACAACAAGCTTCTGAAAAGGATCAGATAGTTTCTCCATGTTTTTGTACATGCTGTTATGTCCCCAGTGAATCCAGAGAAATACTTTGGACCTACTTCAAAAACTTCTACTGTGGAACAACTTTTTAAATTAAAGTCTTAAACTATTCACCCAATTTTGCAACAGTCTCAAAAGTTTCATATAGACTGAAACCATATTTTTCACTGAATAAAGCTATTCACTTTGAAAAAAATGCTCAAGCCTGTTAGGATATCACAAATCAGTAAAAAAAAAAACCAAAAAAAACAAAACAAAACAAAACAAAACACAAAAAAAAAAAAAAAAAAAAAAAAACAGGAGATATAAGGAGTAAAAAATAAGGTATAACTTTTAAAAAAGAGCCCAAAACCCACCAGTCGAGAGTCAGAAGGAAAAAAAATTCAAAGAAGACAGAAGACAAAACTCAAAAGGAAGGAGTCTAAAATAACAGAAGTATATGAAACCCAAAAAGAAATAGTTTTACTTCGAAACAAAACAATTTCTCAGCTGATCCATGGTTTCCAGTCATCTAATCTCCCAGTGTAAATTTAATGGTTGAGATTGGTAGACTGTATCAGAACTAAACATTTATAAAGAAAAACCTCAGTGAAAGTCACTATAAAACATGGGGAAAGATCTAATTTTTGCTTTTGGCTTTTCATGACTTTAAGGAGGCAAATGAATGAACTTAGGACAGAAAGCATTTTGGAATACTTGACTTTTCAGTACTATATGATGACAATAACACTGCTGTGTAGTACTATATCCAGAGAGCCATATTGCACCAAATGCTCAGTATGACAAGCAACACCTCTGTGTGCAGGTGCCATCTTTCAAGCTGACAGAACTTGCTAATATTTTGAATAAGAGATGGTATTTTTCTTTACAAATTTTCAATGTATTTAATTGATTTCTTTTTTTTTTTTTTTTCTACTGATACAATTGTTTAGGAAGTACTCACTCCTGCAGCAATCAATAATCCTCACCACAGTCCCTGCTTCTGTCTTCTCCCATATGGCAAAATACACAATCATTTTTAAATTACTGGAACACTACATTTAGAAAGAACCCATTTTTAGTCTATGTCATTTATCTCGCCTCAGACAAACTTCCTTTGCAGGAAGCCACATCAATACTCCGATAAATCCAGACTTTAAATTTGTTGCTTTGAGAAAAACCAATTACCCACTGCCTAAGCAATGAAATAGGTCTCCTTTAAAACTTTATTTGTTACTTCATGATCAAAGTCTTTCACTCACCAGCAAAGTTTTTGTTTATCCATTCATTCAGCTGAATATTCTTTCCACAACATTTTGCTTCTTTTCTAGTGATTTTTTTCATGCTATTTGTTATTTATTGTTAAATTTATTTTCTAGGTGTCATACAGAAGTTGTTGCACAGCAAGTTATGAGATGCAAGCAATTCACTGCTGAATTTGTGTATATCATTGGGATTCTGTTCACACTAATTTTTGCAGACCCTCCAGAGAATCTAGTATTCTATGTGTTATTTTCTGTATGAATTCTGTATGAATTCTGTATAAATTCTGTTCATTCTGTTTGAGTTCAGGAGAGACACAGAAGAGCTTCTCAACGAAGCTGATATTTGCAGACAGTCAAAATGGAAAGGAGTACCATAGCCCACTCCAATGAAATTTGAGAAATTATGCCAGATGCTCATATCTAATTCATTTTTTCACAATTAATATTTTTTGTTCTACCACCATATTTCTTCTCCAGTTTTCAGCTTAAAAAATGTATTCATGCTTATGTTATGTCTATTAATCTCCTAAATTTGTTATTTTGCCTAAGGAATTTTTCTTCCTCAGCAGTTGGTGCTCTGATGAATTCAGGATATTCAGCATACATTTTCTTCACCTTTATTCCACTAAATGCAAGCCAGATTTTTTTCATATCCTTCTATAGGAGCACTGCCTTTCCCTTCTCCTGCTCAGCTTCACACCTATATCAGTTTTAACCCCACTGGTCTCAAGTGTGATTGGTCAGGTTTTTACCCAATGTTCCTCATATCTATTGGAAATGCACGTGTGCTACACTTAGAAACAAGAAAACAAACTTTTTTTCTGGAAGCATAGTGGCCCAGCTAGAAAAAGTATTCAAGCAACCACAACTGCCTGATATCAAGCCTCTCATCAAGAACTTTGAGTAATGAAATGTGTGATGTGCCATTGTGGTACAATTTGACTTCTTCAGAAGATTTGTAAAAAAGGTAGTTATGAACCCACTTGACTGAAAGCAGTTTTTTTTTTTTTCCTGTGATAAAACTTATCACATCAATTCAGATAGAAAAATAGGCATTAAGCAAAGGGACACTGAAATTAATATATTTAATAAAATTTCTAACTACAACATCTTCCCATGTCTCAAACTCAGAGTATTATATTTAAACATTCCTGATCTACAGCTGAAGAAAGAAATGCAATACCAAAGAAACAAATACAAATTATAAAACAAAATATGTGTGAACATGCACATATAACCAGTCTGTTAAGACAGGGATATTTTAAGATCAGTTTTTTGTATCAAAGGCATACTTTAAAGTTGGGCTGAAGGTACCAATATTTGGTAAAACATCATGAGTGTCTGCTATTATTTTCTCCTATTCCAAACAGCTACAGCAGGGTACCCTTACCATGCAATAACAGCATTTCAACATTCAAAAGAATTCATTCTTTAACTAAGTATGAAAGGGAGAACTAAATAAAATCTGTTCCAGCAGAAGTCTTTGTTAGAATATGAATAAATATGCATCATAAACAGTATATGAATGGTATGTTGCACAGCCAACTACAACGAGTTAACACTATAAAGAGTTTGCTTTGTTAAAAAAAAACCCCAAACTAATTTCTAGACTACATCATTCAACCCTTGTAACCAATTCAAGACTAATAAATTTTAAATGCTGATTTGATTTTTCTTGCAAGGAGTGTTGAATAATCATCTTCCTCCTTTCTGGGCAGCCAAGAAAACATGGATTTAATGAGAGGCAAGTGGATTAGCACACACCTGTAAGAACAGAAATCTCAAGAAGAACAGAACACTATTGCCATCTTCATATATATTTTTCAAGTGATTTTTCCTTTACAAGGGGATCCAATAAAGAGCAGCCTCCACAAGGAATCATTGAAAATTTAACACTGGGGTAAATACAGACACACATTTTTGATCTTCTTAGACACTTTTGATATTAAAAGAAAAAAAAACCTAGAATCATCAGAAGTCTATAAAATAGAATTTAAGGAAGGAATTTAAGATGTTATCATGGTTTTAACCCCAGCTGGAGATGAAACTCCACTCAACCTTTCCTTTTATAAAATCCATCCTGGTAGAATGGGGAGAAAAATCAAAGTAAAACTTGAATGTTGAGATAAGAACAGTGTAGTAATTGGAAAAAAAAATTAAAATGTAACAATTGTAAAAAAATTATAATATTTATAATTTTTAAAACCTGAAAAGAAAAAAAAAACCAAACAACCAGTGGTGAACAATGCAAATGCTCACCAGCCAGTGACCGATGCCAGACCCCTCCCCTTCCCAAACTCAGACTGGCCACCCTCCCAGGTAACTCTCCCTAGTTTATATACTATATTCTTCATAGGCTATGGGATGCTATGGTGTGGAATATCCCTTTGATCCTTTTGGTTCACCTGTCCTGGCTATGCTCTCTCACAGTTTGCTTTTTGTTTGACAAACCACCTCACTGGCAGGGTATGAGACAGAAAATAAGTCCTTGACTTAGGATAAACACAACAGGAAAAAACCAAAACATCACTGTGTCATCAACACCATTCTTACTCCAAATCAAAAAACCAGCACTGTAACAGCTATTGGAAATAAATTAACTGTACCCTAACAGAAACCAGGACAGATGCTCTCAGTATTATTCCCTCAGTTGTTAAAAGCAACATTCTCACTAACTCAACTGGTAGATAAATTTTGCATGTTTTTCAAGGGAGCCCTTTATAACCTGCAAGGAACAGAAGGCTCACACTGAGGAATCTCTATTGAAGGAACAGATGAATGAGTCCTTCCAATTTGGCTTAGGCTACAGACAATAAGTTTTATCACAGGCAACTACTATTAAAAGCCACAAAATTAGGTCTGGAGCTGACTGATGTACCACAATTTATTGCAATCACAATTTTAGTTAGTTTATAAAGACTGTAAGACACTTGGATTTTACGGAATTGTTTTATTCTACACTTCCTTAACTGGACATTAAGATCCAAATTGTTCTCTAAAGAGTTTGAAGAAGTGTGAGAAGGTAAGAAGATAGAGAAAGCAATTTAAAAAATTACCTGCAGTTCCTTTGAAAGATTAAAAATACTGTTTGCAGCTTTTGCTGGATTAACTAATTCTTATTCCTGTATCAGGCTTCATTAATTCGTATATTCATCCTCATTATAATAGCCATATTTGCATAAAATAGCAACTTCAGAATCATTATTCAGGTCTTATTCACAAACAGCCTGCTTTTAATGCCAAACAATTTTTTATTGAGCTCTCTAAGGAGAGAGAGAAACAGAGAGAGAAAGGAAGAAAATATCCCAAAGAATATCCCCATGAAAGCAAGTGATCTTCTTACAAGCTGGTCTTATAGGACCAGGGCTGTATCTCAACAACTAGGAATCAAAACCATCACTCATTTATCCCTGACACAGCCAAGCCAACACACATTCCTTGACTCAAATTTGCCCGTGCACAGATCAGAATTCAATGTGCTTTGTGTCCATCTGAACTGCCAGCCAGCTGGTTATTTCTCTGGGGGGTAAGAGCAACCACTGGAGAATTGCAGTTTCTGACGGGGTCTTTGTTCTCTGTCCCAGTGTCTAAGGACATAAATCTTACACAGACCTACCTTCTGTTTGTGCACACATCTATCTGTACCTGCTGTCAACAGTTCTATAACAAGCAACTAAAAAAGCACAGGTATTCCGATGATAATAAATTCTGTCAGGGACTTCAGGACAAGTTCCTGAATCCAGAAAAGCTGGCTGTTGAACAAAAAAAGAGACGCTGCAGTAAAAAACAAGTGTACTGAGAAGTGAATTCTTATAACGAGACAGCTAAAAATTCACATGTGGCAGAATATAATTTGAAGATGTATAAATAACTAATCTAATCGGTCAATTATATTACTCCCTTTAAATATCTCAAAACCAAGACCTGAACAAAATAAGTCCATTTCAAAATTACATTAAACCCCCCCTCCCTCCATATTTAATTTTCTGGGTACTTCTGCCCACCTTCAGCTTTGCACTTTTTTCCCAGAAGCTCAGTTCTGAGCTGGCAATGCAATTACACCTATACCCATAAAAGGAGTAGTCAGTGAAAACTCACAAGGTCTACCAACACAATACCTTTGCACAATAAAAATGACTGATCAGAAGCCCAGAGGAAAAAGTAAACTGAATGAAAAAAAGGAGACAGAGCACAACATATGTGTTGTATTTGCAGCACTGAAGGCATATTCGTAGAAATTAGTAGTGACAATAGCTGTGAAACTGTATAAGTTAAAAGCCCACCACACCAACTTGTTTCTTCACTCTCAGTAATTAGATAAAATCTATTTACCAGCAAATATATCCATAGGGGGACAGAGATAAGAAATATCTGAAAAATTTCCAAAGCACATTAAATAATCTTGGAACATTAAATGAATGGCATCTCTCAGAAACTGGCTCCTGTGATGGGACAAGGCAATAACCATTGCCTACTTTGCCAGAACCATGAAAAATGCCTGTTTTCTCCATTTGTTTCAAATTCAGGCAACTTTATTGAGAAATTTGTTATATCTTGTTTCTAACTGTAACTCACATCTTTGTGCTGTGCTTTGACCTTGTCACAGGCAAAACCAGAACAACTAGATGTAATGTGACAATATTCCCTTACTCCTATGGTGTGAAATTTGACAAGCTGTTAGACAAGCTTTGACCATTAGACCATTTTTTATCTAAATCCAAATGTCAGAAGGGGAAAGATGCAACTTAAATAGAACATTATTATTTAAAATTAGGGAAGCATCTTCATGAAAATGAGCCTTGGGTAGCACATCTCTAAAGGGAGTTTTATATACTTTAAAGCGAAAGAGGTGAATATAATGATTTCTCTATTGCAAATGGAGAAACTGGTTTTTGACTGTTAATCATGCTTTCACCATCTACTGAATGTCAACAACTGGAACACACTCACCGTGAATGTAAGTGCTCCCATACTAAGAGCAGCATAAGTAAACAACTTTTTGCTTCACACATATGTGGATCACACATAAAAAGGGTCCAAGTTCTAAGATTTAAGCACAAAGCATTAGAGAACTTTAAAAACTCACCTTGGTTTAGCTCTAACACAGCTCTAAGTATTTTTTAGAACAATGCTTTTACAAATAGAAAATTACCACACAAAAAATTCTATATTATGAAGTTACTTTGATCAACCTCTGAACAGACACTGTAAGAAGAAATTATAACAAAAGACATCAGGATCTATTTTCTTTACTACTTATGTCAGACTAGATGCTCACAATCTTCATATACTTCTGCTTGTGAGATTAAGTGGAGCAATTTTGAAAGAATTTAGGGAAGGCTTTGTGACAAGCTGGTAGCAGCCTACTAGCACTTAATAAAGGCCTTCAAGAAAGCCAGAGAGGGACTTTTTTACAAGGGAATGTAGTTACAGAAAAATGACAAGTAGCTTCAAAATGAAAGAGGGTAAGTATGGGTTAGATATGAGGAAGATAACTCTATTGTGAGAGGTAAGGCACTAGAACAGGCTTTCCAGAGAGGTTGTGGATGCCCCAACTTTGTAAGTGTTCAAGGTCAGGTTGGATGATGCTTTCTTTGAGCAGCCTGCTCTAGTGGAACGTGTCCTCATGGCAGAAGAAATTAAACTGATGATCTTTAGGATGGTCTTTAGGTGCCTTCCAGCCCAAATCACTCTATGACACTCATCCTACACAACACAGTGATTCTAGTAGCTTTTAAAATGTACAGCTATACTTCTTTTTAACAAAAAAAACATATATAGACCTTTCAGTGTTAACCTAAAATAGAGAACATATCTATCATAATTTTAACCCATTTAATTTGTATTCAATAAAATAATTTTAATGTAAGTTAAAATAAATTATTCCTGAAGTTTCTTTTTGTTCCTGTTTTGTTTGTTTGTTTGTTTGGTTGGTTTTTTTTAAGTAAAGAATTGCACCAAGCCAACATAGAATCACACAATATATTACTAAGTGACTTATGGTACAATGATTCACATTTTTTACTTTAATAGTACTTGACTTCTAGCCTTATACTTTATAGGAATAGGTGTTCTATTGCATCATAATTCACACCCTGTCATATCCATGACAGATTCAGAGAATTTGAATTTAAAGACACTAGGAGAATGGGCAAAGAATGACAGCTGAACTGTAACATTTGAAATGTGTAAAGGAAACTGTAAACTTGGGAGTGTTCTGTGATGTTTCTAGAAGAGACAACATGGGATAAAGAGAGAAGAAAATAAATGTTTTTAGGAGTAGTAAGTAAAGAAACAAAAGAAATATTTATTTGCAATAAGTATGATAATGCAGGCATTGAAAAGCAAACACAACCCTACCTATCTACAGCTGGCACAATAATACAACCAAGACAAAAGAAATACCAGATTTTCAGCTTCTCTTCTTCACTAATGCTGTATAAGTGCAATATACATCACATGTCAAGACAGTATGGTCTGGCTATACTACTATCATCATAGAACACAGGTGTGCCCTTACCTTCCCATCCTTTCACCTTTCGAGGCAAAGAAATTAATCTCTTCCTTTAAACAACAGACAGAGGAGCAGTCCGGCCCTTTTCACTGGCATCTCCATAAAGTAAGAAAGCAGGAACCATCACAAAGCATAAGGACACAAGAGAACAGTACCGAGTGTGAAAGAAAAATTGAATAGCAGTAGTTATCTCAACCAGAGCTTTGGAGCTCTTTTCCTGTTGATCATCAGCAGGTTTGCTCATACACCTTGTTTACACATAGAGCACAAAAATATCCATCAGTTAAATTTGTATACGATGGCTGTTATTTATGAAACTTCATACAGTCATTGCACTCCCTTTAATAATATACAAGGGTGCATTTACGAAAGTACCCATAACAATAAAGTAATTTATGGAAAAAACCCTAAAAAACATTCTAATCAGAACTTGGAGCAGAGGGCAACACTGCAAATGATCTATCCACAAGAGGGTTGATAATTCATAAATCAATTGCAGATAGATATAGAGTTCTGAAAACCTCCATCTGGGAGGGAACAAATGTCAGCATTTCCTAAGATGTTGATCAAGATAATACACAGTTTCATAAAAACTTGATCAAGAACAAAATTGCTCAGAAAGCAATGGAAAAATATTACAATGAATATGTAATTCAGTTTGCAGCCAAAAGTACAGTATGCCAGTGAAAAAATGAACCATGCATTTAGCCACCCCACTTCTTTGAATAAAAAGACAC
The DNA here is from genome assembly GCA_024362935.1 of Setophaga petechia. Taxonomy (NCBI): domain Eukaryota; kingdom Metazoa; phylum Chordata; class Aves; order Passeriformes; family Parulidae; genus Setophaga; species Setophaga petechia. The sequence goes on from JANCRA010000008.1 coordinate 24,270,741, forward strand.
TATACACTAATTTAAGATGAAATTCACAGCAAGTACTTCAGGGTTTTTTTTATAGTCCCATAATTCTGAAAATATGTAATAAGCATGAATGGATTCATACACCTACTTACTTTATCATAGGTGAATCAGATGTTCCAAGTCAAAAAAAAAAAAAAAACAAAAACACAAACAAAGAAAAAAGACTACAATACCAGAAAGAGAACCAACTCCCACAGCTCTGAAAAAAAAAAAAAAAAAAAAAAAAGGAGAGTACTTTCTCATTGAACAATTAAGGCACACATATAATTCTACCTGCCTCACTGTTCTTATAATGAATGGAACTGATGGATCTTTTCATGTATGCTTCCATTTCTACCTAAAATCATAGCAAGTGATAGGTTTTAATTTAACAACCTTCTGCTTTAGAAACCTTACTCTTCCTCTCCAGCCTACTGTTCAAAAATGTGTATCATCTTTCCTGAAGTCTCATCCGAAACTGTCAGGTCATGAGAACAAGCTTTTAAAAGCATCAAAAGGCAGAATAACCACTGCACCAGAGGCAAACAGGAGGTAGCAGGATACAGTAGGACAGCTGAGGACAGTATCTAGCTACACATGATGAGCCCTTCTTGACCCTTTTAATTTCTCTATGTCCCTGATTCATCTGCCATGTCTGCACTCAGCAACTGTGTCACCAGGAAAACAAAAAAAGTAGTTAATTGAAAGTATTTCCTTGCTTTCCTTAATATACACAATAAGAAGTAACACGTGTTCTCTGTGCTGGTAATTTTGCCTCTTACAAAGACAAAAATACCACTACAAATTGTGTTTCTTTATTTTTATCATCTGTCCCTTGTGCAGTCTGCCAGACTGAAAGAAGGCCCTGCCCTATTACTAAAAAGTTCAGATTGTGATGAGCCTTGTCGTCAATTTCTCCAGCAAATAAGAAAATACAACTGCTTGTACATCTGGATCTGTACATGTCAGAATCCTCATAGAGCATCCATTTAAGAAAAAGCATACAAGAAAAATTTCTACAGATTTGGGATTGGGCCTTAACTTATTATACAAATCAATGCTCTGTAAAACACCTAGAGTGAGGCTAAAAAGAATACAAATCTATTTTGAAAGTACTAAAAAATTATAAAAATCATGCATTTAATTTCTAATTTTCTTAATGTAAAAAACAAAATAGTCTTCTACAAGACAGAATTTGCAGATGGAAGCGTTAACACATCGGTTTCCAATTGCAATAAAAATACACATTGGATAAGCTAAAGCATTAAATACCATCAACCTAGTTTTAAAAGTATATCAGATTGAGTGGGCCAGGAAATATAAGGCAGTTAATGACACTGCTGGCACTAGCACTGAATAAATGCAGAGTCACAAAAACATTTGGTTAAAGAATCATCTAAGTTTATGAGGCTTATACAGACTGGGATGGGCTCATTTAGCTTTTGTTAAAATAGACCAAAACTTTCAGAACCAATAGATTTTTGAAATTGTACAAGTACAAAATTTATGAGAGAAATCATGGAAAGAAGAATGTTACTCTTTGCATAAATTTTGAACTCCTGGGGGAATCAAAAGCAATGGTACATAAATACACAAGTCCCAAACAAAACCATTGCCTATTGCTTGTGAAGTACTGTGGTTGCTTATTACCATGGAATTCATGTTTGCTGGAGCAACTGCACACATGCTAAGAATATGATTTAACTATGGTTTACTCCACTAGAAATGAGGTATAAGGATGTTACTGCATTTCAAATGTACCCTCTGCATTCATCATGCAAATCTTATCCTCTGAGAGGAAGTACTTGAAGGGATTTTTAAAGACACAGAATTCTGCATCATACAAGTTCTTATATTAGTATATTAAATAAACCTTCCAAGTCCCTAAACATTAATTAATTGGATTACTTTTTACTTAAATGGAACAATATTTACTACTTTCATTCAGTCATATCCCCCTCATACTTTGTAAAGATAAAGTTGTAGCAGGTCTTAACAAAAAACAAACAAAAATTAGAACTCCCATCTCTAAGCCATTCAACAATTTATTTTTTTTTCTGGTGACTACTCTAAGTATTTTATATACTTGGACTACATAATGAAGTTCTGAGCTTACCCTCACTTTCAAACAGTTTCTTTAGAATTAACAAGAGAAATCACCTTTTTGTGAAAGCATGCGGATGAAAAAAAAATAATTTTTGAGTTCTTTTCCAAAGACAGGATATTAATGTACATGATTTACGGCATATGGCAAATTATTTAATGCTAAATAGTTTTCTAGTAGTTAACTAGAGGCTCCAGGAGATAATCTGAAGAGAGACAGTTTCACAGGACAGTATGTTCTTGCTAAACCCATTCATAGTAGGTTTTTAATTTCTACTTTGTAGATTTCCTTAGGACTCCTCTGCCCAGTGGACAAAGATATGGACAAGGCTTAAATCACCTTTCCTCCATTTTTTCCAGTCAGATAACACCCTTATTAGGGTGAGTTACAATACCAAATAACCTGTTTCTTTCTCTTTCTGGAGAGGAAAGGGAAACCTCTATCATTCCAAGATCATGTTTTCATTTCAGTGTGACTCCATAGGCAGTATTTGCTGTAGCTTGAATATTTCCCTCCTCCAAAGAGCATGTATCAATTGTATAGTTCATCCTACCATTTAAGACCATGAACTGTTTTAGAGATAGGCAAAAGGCCAAGTAAATGATTATTCAATGCTGCTGATGCTCCTTCTCTTCTGATCTTCTCTGGTACTTGGGGAAACAACTTGCAAAAGGAAGAGGTGTCAGGGGGGAGGAGAGCAATCAAGAAGACAAACTGAGACAAATGTATTAACAGTAAGAGTAGCTTATGGTTTTAATTCCTTCATTAAGAGAGGCTAGGACACTTTAGGTCAATTATCTAAGAAAACAGAATCTAGGCAGGAAAACTTGAAGTCAAGTGCAAGTACTTGAGAGCACTCGCTGTGTTTGTAGACTGACTCATTTCCACTTTCCATACCTACAATGCAAATATATTGCAGTAGGAATAATTTCACAAGATGACCGTTTTCCAATCCTGCTGATAGTTCTATAAATTGTAGTCTCTAGCTGAAGACTGGTATGCATGGGTGATGGTGGGAAATAATGAAAATAAATAGAAACAATTCTTCTTGAACAGGTTCTAACAGAAAATCAAAGACATGTGGTATATACCACATTGAATCCATTATTAATCTGTACTGTGCATTCACATCCTCTGTGAATGCACAGTACAGATTCATAACATCTCAGAGCTAGACACGCACTCCTTTGTATTTTTTCCAGTTTCTCAATGTGTTTTAAAACTCAAGTGTCATTTTCAGCACAAGGAGTTGGTGAAATTAGGGGCATCAGAAAACATACAGGAGAAACTAAACCACTGTATAGCTTTTCACTGAGTAAAATGTTATGGATCATGTATTTTCAATTAATGAACAATGTTACGTAAATTTAAAAAAAAATTAAACCCCTTTTCTGCAACTTTTTGTTTATAAAGAGCTTTGAGTTTCTTTACACAAAGAGAAGCAAAAACTCTTTTATATTTCAAAGCATATATTTTGTTACTGTTTAGATTTGCCTTCTCAAGTTAAGTTTTCCATTTTCCATCATTTACATATTCAAAACATGAAACAGCAGCATCCACTGCTTTCCACTGAAAAGTCTCCAGTCACTGAAATGTTAGCTTTAGTAAATCACAGACTCACAGGCTTGTCCTTTCCACAGCAAAAGGATGCCAAGCCTTTGCGGGGCAGAGGGAGACAGATGGGAGACACAAACCAGTTTTCCATAGTTCCACACAAAATCAAAATTAGCTAAATATCACTACAGGATTTCCAATAAAACAAAATATGCATATTTTTTAAGGCAATGCTGTAAATTTGAAATTGCATCTTTGTGGGTTTTTGCATCATTGTGGGAAAAATTGTAAGCTTCCAGCAGTTTTTAATTTTCCTCATTCTTTGTAGGAAATTATTTGTTTTCTTTTCTGCTTACTCTATATATTCTCTCTCTAGACTCAACTTTATTCCTCTCCCTGTCTTATTTCTCTCCTGCTTTTCCTCCTGGCTTCTATGCAAAAGAGACAGCTTTTTCCTCCAACAGTGAACTGTGTTGTTCAGAGACAGGCATGTGTGTCTGTAAGACAAAAAGAATAAATGTTTTAGAGGATGAATTCTATTACCTGCCAAATGGTCCTTGAAAGTTAATGAGGAGTCCTCATATTGGTTCATTCTCCTTGAATGTAAAATCATCTATAGAATTTTTATACCTGTTCAAAAATAAATTTGTTTTTATGACTTGCATTATTTTCAGTTCCTTGAATTAAGCTTACAGAAAATTTCATTTCTTCTTTTCCACTGTAGTAAATTGCCAATTTAGACTTGTAAAAATCAGGGGGTTATCTTTATTGCAGTAAACTACTGTAAGTTATTTCCTTTACATTGTTGTGTCCCACAGTAATGAGAGAAGCCATGAGTGTGTGCATATCTTCCTTTGGAAGAAGAAATATGAGTGCTTTCCAAATAATCAGAGCCAACTTATTCTTATTCATAGGCTCTTCTTTTTCACTGTTTAAACACGCTTTACTATGACTGGGCAGACTGATGAGCTGTTTGCCCAAGACCATGTTCAGATGGCTTTTCAATTTCTCCAAGGATGCAGACTCCACAAGTGTCCTGGGTAACCAGTGCCAGTGCTCCATCTATCAGCCACTAGCAGAGAGTGGTTACTGTCCAGAGGGAAGCTCTTGTGTTTCTGCCCCTCACCTCTGATTCTGTCACTGGGCACTCACTGAAAGAAGCCTGACTCCATCCTCCTTGTACTCCCTCCTCAGATCTTCCTAAAATTATTTCCCTTAAGCCTTCCCTTCTCCAGGTTGAACAGCCACAGCTCTTGCAGCCTTTCCTTCTGTGAGATACTTCAGTCCCTTAGTCATCTTCATGGCCCTCCACAAACTCTTTCCAGCATTTTTATGTCTCCTTTGTACTGGGAAGCTCAGAACCGGACTCAGAAATCCAGGTGTGACCTCACTAGCGCTGAACAGAGGGGAAGGATGAGCAGCCTCAAGCTTCTGGCAACACTCCTCATACAGCCTGGAATGGCAGACACCTTCTTTGACTCCAGAGCATGCTGCTGGCTTGTGTCCAGGTTGATGGCAACCAGGACTCCCAGGTCCTTTCATGCAAAGTTGTGTTTCAAGAAATGTGCCCCAGCATTCCCTGGTGCCTGGAGCTCTTCCTCCCCAGGTGCACACTTACCCAGAGTAGTAACTTAGTAGGACACCACAAGGTGATAGAGGCTGGAGGAAACACATTCTTCTACAAATGAACATAAACTTTTATTAGCATGTGTGTCTGTGTACATGTACATGAAGTTTATATTCTTATATGCTTAAAATAAGCCATCTGTGCATATACATTTTCTATATATTAAATAATTTACATTATTTACAAATGCAAGGACATAAGAATGCCTGCACATAGAGATATTTATGAAAGACAGCATAAGAATAGACGCATCTCTCTTCCCAATGAAAGTAATTTAAATTCCTTACCTTCCATGTTATTTGGTCTGACAGCAAAGAGAAATGAATTCCAGAAATATTTTTTAAGGCCAAGAAAAATCTCCATTTTATGAATGTATGATTGGCAGCAGAAACGCAGACAGTTGAACTCCACTTGACACAATGGTTCCTTGCTTTCATTTTGGTGGCAGGCAGACCTCAACAGCAGACTCCCAGAAGCCTTCCCACCAGTGTATCACAGCTTTATCAGGAGTTCAGCTGAGAATAATGGAATAATGGTAATCATTTTTATACAGCACACAACATACACTTCACATAACCATTGATATAAGCATCCCCTCAGTATCTTGGGTGCGACCGGTCTGTATGTTTTGTTCTGTATTTGTCATTCATGCAGCAAGATGATAAAATTTGCCTTAGGCTAGACCAGACCTAAACTCAGACTTGGCAGAAAGAGATTCCTATTTCTTTGGCCAATTTCCAAATCACATCCTCAGGCAGTAAACGTGAAATTGAATTTTAAGCATGCATTTTGCTCATGATAAGGCTGTCTCCTTTTTTTTTGTTTTTTTTTGTTTTCAGGTTTTGGTCTCCTCAATACTATGGCAAAACATAGAAAGAATAAAAGAATACCCTTCCTGGGTCCTGGGTCATCACATGAAGCCATCTATATCTATGCCCTATTCCAACAACAGTTAGGACCAAAAACTGCAAGGAAAGAATAGAAAGGAATGAATACAGTACACAGTGATGTATATTACTGCACGTATCCTCTCAGCTTCCAGCAACGTGGTTCTAAATAACCAGAGATGACATCTGGAGGTTAATGTCTTCCTATTGTATTTGTATCTTTACTACTCTCTCTCTGCAGCTTTTACATACCCTTTTCCTCTTTTCATTCTTTTCTTCCTCCCTCCCCAATACTATCATGCTACCAATTCCTTCCTAGATCACTAAATGTGCAATGCCTGCAGACAGCTCACTCCTGCCTCCTTAATTGTTTCTCTTCAGACGAGGCCTTGTCTTGTACTTCATGCAGCCCATTGTGTCCCATGTTCTACAATGAAGGAGAGCAACAGCAGCTGCACTTTTATTCACTTGCTTTAAAGCAGCTGTCATATTATACCAGCTCTCATTCCTCTTGACAGGCTCTATTGGGATGGGACAGGTGATGCCAACTATTAGTTGGAAATGTGGATGTGTAAAAGTTTTAATAGACTTGGGAGCCATTTCAACAACTCTAGTTCAGCCAAATTGATTCCCATATTTCTCAAATTCATTTCTTTCATGCCACAGGTAGCAGTATGTCCAATACAATCACTAGTATCACCAAAAAAAAAAAAGAGTGGGGCAAAAAGGCACTTCAATATCTTCTAAAAAACATTTGCCTCCCCTTTCCCTAACAACCCTCTTCTCACAATAATTTTTCAAGTTTTTCTTCGTATTTTTCTAAAAATTCTCCTCAGACTTAGATGAAATATGCCCTTTTTTAATAGAGAAACACAAAATTTATTAACATTAAATATTTAAAACCCATTCTTCCATGAAACAGCATTTACAGCTTCAGTAAGGGCTAGAGTTTCTCTTGTTTTTCCTTCTTTTATAATTTAAATACTGAGAGAAATTAATTTAATTCCAAGCAGAACAATACTTCCCCAAAAAGTTGCAAAGTTTCTGTCATGCACAAACATAGAGAATACTTTCCCTAAATGTGTGACTGCACTAAAAGCAAGGTGAATTTCAGCAACAAGCCAAAAATTGCCTATTTAAATAAAAGTATCTTATTCTGCTCTGTTACACAGATCCACAAAACTATTATGCATGGCATGTTCAGCTGATTATCATGTATTGTAAAAAGAAGATATTACTATATGGTCACAGTCCATACAGAAGCACACACCAATTCCCCAGTATTTACATGTGGGTATTATGTTGTTAAAAGGAGCATTATGCAAAAGAAGAGTCATTCTCGCATCAAATGAAGCAATAAACTTGTAAATGGTTATTTTTTGAAAATTAGAATTAGCTCAAACTTATATATGCATGACTTATTTTTTTACCACTAAATTATGACAGTATTTGTATGTAAAGTACAGCTATAATCATTAGAGTGTAATAGTCTAATGTGGAAAAGCTTTTTGGAACAAGGTATTATTTGGACTATGCCAGTGATATGTGCCGGATTTGAGTTTAAAGAAACCCCGGAATTATTTTAGTGCTACGTTCTGGATGTTGTTGCAAATTCTGCCTGTGCAGTTGAATAAAGAATAGTGATGCCTTAGAAATAAGCTTTTATATTTTTCAGATCCTGTACTGCTTTAGTGTATAACTCTCAAACTCCATAGCCTGATTGCTTCTGTTCTCCCATTCCATCCAGGCAAAACAATTCCTCTCTAGGCTTGGAGCACAAGGACACCATCTTGTCTCAGGCCCTGAAAGATGTAAACAGTGAATGGGGTGGGGTGGAGAGGCAAACTTGGAGTAAATTACTTCATTACCTGAAACTATAATTGATTAACCCCCTGATATGTAAATGGACCAAACTTGTAAGTGTATGAAAAACTCGTGACCCTTGTCAGTCTAGGGTGTCGCCCCTCAGAGGCTTCTGACTCCCCAGGGCATACCTAGTGAAGGCCTTTAATAAACACCCACTTTTATTCTCTTAATTTTGTCTAGCCACTGTTTAAAGCAGCCAGTTCAAAGCATCAATAGGAGGATTTACTACATTAAAATAAATGTTTTGTCCTGAAGACTCTTATTCACATCATCCAACTGAAGGCCCTAAAACTGAAGAATATTTTTTTCTTATTACATTTTTTCCCCTTAACCTGAACATAAACCTTCTGTAAATCAGGGATCAATACCCAAACACCTACCTTCATAAAATCTAAGGTCAGATCTAGGTCTTCAACCAACCATTAAAAAGATTGTAGCACAGACCTACAGTAGGATGAATTTTCCAGAGGAAACTCAAACCTAAAGTTTACCAGGCATTTCTTCAGAGAAAACTCTCAGCTCTCACTGGCTTCATTAGGTGTTGAAGGTTTCCAGTCACCTGGATAATAAAGTATTTTGCAGAAAGTCTTTTGAAGTGATTTGTGAGATTTATCAGCTCACATGGTTAGCACTATTTAATTTAATAATATTTTGTATATTACAAAAAAAGCAGTAAAACTACCACCAGAAGTCAGAATTTGCATTGTTTGTACCCAAACAATCTAAGATGACATAAAACAAATTAAATACACTGCCAACAATTCAAAGCGTTTGTGATGGGCCACGTTGAAGTCCTTAAACACGTCCTCCTTAAATTATCTCTGATTCTTTCAAAATTCAGAATGAAGCATAAGATAATTTTTTAAAATAAAAAATAAGAGAAATAAAGTCTCTCCTATATATGGGAACTTTACCTGAATGGATGAAATTTAATCACATAGTTACACCTTTTTTGAATTGAAAATACTTATTTCTGGCTTTAATCTGATGGTGTTTATGCTCTTGTTGGTAAAAGGACAACAATGCCATGACATTAGCTTTTTTTGATGATGAAAATCATTAGCTATTGCTTCAGCTATGTGATTTTGTGTAGACAAAAATGCAAAATACTTTAGTCCTAGTAATTCCCATTATTTCAGATAATTAGGACAGGCCTTTCCTTTTAGGTTTTAAAAATTTCAGAATGTCCACACATGACTATTTCCATAATTAAAATTCTTCAAAACCTTCCTTCAAAAGGACAAAGGTATGACACAACAAAAAATGGAAGTTACAAGTGAGATTTTTGACCCTTCATAAACATGACACCATTATTTGCAGTTTGATGAGATCCCACAGACCAGTTCCATACTGCAACCTCAATGACTGCAAAATCTCACCAGGAGTTGCTGGCAAAGGCAAAACAAAACTGACCAGCTCGTATCCTCAAAGTGGCATCCATGTTCTTCCCAACACCACAAGCATTGATTATCAGTCCAATTCCCAAACCATTCAACCTGCTCTGCAAAGTTGATGGAAATTCCAACCTCTTCTACCTGCAGTGAAGCCAAAGGAAATTTACTCTGGTCCCTGTCTCCCCAGAGTTCATGGCCTCGTACTTTTTTCCTCCACTTCAGTGCCTTCTTGAAAATCTTTCCTCTGTCACTGCCTCAGGACAGCAGTATTGTTCCACCTAAATGTAAATGAGCTTCTACAGATCTGGTCTGCAGTGCCTGTATCACTGTTATTGCTCTGTATGTGACAGAAACATAATTTAAAAATACAGGCAGAAAACATACACAAGTTATTGAATTTGTTCTCGATTCTTCAGTGAGTTGTGTCATACTGAAAACTCCTCTGTGTCACCAAGAAAAAGGACAGACTTCAGCAATATTTGATACAAACTTGCTCTATAATATTATCCAACATAGCCAATTATCTTATTTCTGCAGACATGCCTATTAAACACACACATTAATAATGTTAATTAACTAATTACTGGACTTGTACAGCTGTACCATCAGGTCTGACCCACATATCATATAAGAGTCATTCTGAAACCAAAGCCATTACCAGCTGTACAAATGGAAAGTCTTTCTGCAAGAAGCTGAGACAAAGCAGATGTGAATTACGTTAAAATCTTGTTTCAGAATATCAGTGCAAATTTGAAACAAATCTCTTGCTGTGTCTATTTGCTGTGCATTGGCTGAACACACTGATTAGGTGAGAACAAATCAGATTACCCCTACAGGAAATCAAACTGTAAGCTCTGTTTCAGGAGTGCACAAACCATGCTCTATCCCCTGAGCACAATCTACAACTGAGTCACACACGTGAGGGCGATATTCAGTCCAGAAGATGAGATTAAATCTAGTTCAAAGAAAAGCCCTGAGTAATGTATACCATAGAAGTTCTACGTGGTGTTCTCAGCTCCTGTCTGAAGATCCTGTCCTACTTCATGGAATTACATGCTGGTGTAGACCTTGCCAAACCCTCTGTCCAACAGCCTGGTGAGTCTGAGCCTTACAGGTGTAACACTGCTGCAAAAGAGTATCCAGCCAAAGGCATGCTTATCCCAGCACTCAGTCTCCAGCAGCTGTCAGTAAAGGATGGCTAGGCAGGAGTTTGGGAACAAAGAAAGCAAGCAGGCATTGCTGTTCCCTATGAATACTTTCCAATTTGCAGCTCTGTAAAATCTTGAGCCAGAAGCAATGTGTTAATTAGCAAAGGAAGAAAACTTGTAGATTCCTTATTTTAGGAAATTATCTATTGTTTTTTCATAACTCCTAAGTATCAGCAATAAACAAAGGGTTCTAGAGGCTATTTAAAAGTTATGTGTTAAGTTAAAGAGCAACTACTATCCGTTTGTTATGAACATTAAACCTGCATCATCTGCTGCTCCATATTCCTTCTGTTGGAAACTATTTTATCTCTCTGTGACCTATATGACTTCATTAATCATTAATATATCAATCCTTTAGTCAAGAAATAGGTAGCTGAAATTTTTCAAAACACTGAGCAATACCACAATGAAGAAAAAGGAAACACATAGAACTATGAAATACCTGACCTGACACAGATGATGTCAGCTCCCAGACACCTCCTGGGTGTGAGAATGAGTTTTCTGCCATCGGTAGAAGCTGTTAGACTGCCTGGTTTATATCAGCAATGCAGTTTTTCCTTCCTGATTTCCCAGTCACAAGAGAGACAACAGCATTTTCCAGCTTCAGGTACAATCCATTATCATTCACAGGGTGATGTTAACCTGCCACACTGAGGTAAAACTCCCAGCTCTATTTGCCATTAGCTTTACTTTTTTTTTTCTGTCCTGCTATGAGTTCTAATATATCGAATTCATTAGGTGTCTCAACCACAAAGCTCTGACACGGGGTGATTTTGAAGGGGATTTTCCCTCAGAGTTTTAAAGAGGTTTTTTTGGTTGTTTTGGGGGTTTTTTTTGTTTTGTTTTGGGTTTGTTTTTTTTTTGTTTTTTTTTTTTTTTTTTTTAATTTCCTTTGCCTTGATTTTGAAAAAAGTCAGGACACCAGGAAAATGAGAAGTATCTCCACAGATATCATGTTGGGATCAGATATATTGTAAAAAGAGCAACAACCATTAGATCTCTGTCAACCTCAAAGTCCTCAACAGTTCTGAGAGCTTTGCAGGCTGTGGGTTTTTTAAAAGTTTATTCATTTTCTTTATTAGTTTTCAAGCATGAAGGTATGTTTCCACAGAAAAATATTTCTACTGAAGATGAAATCATTCAAGAAAAATTGTTTTGGCATCTTATGTTTAAATGATGAGAAAATCATCCCTTCACATAAAGAAAACCAGCAACAATAGCTGAAACTGATATCAAATTCCCAGAGAAATAAAGATTCTTGCTGGATCTAAAGAAGACTTTGTCAGTTCTAATTCTGAAAAGTGCCAGGTTAATATTTTTGGATCCACAGACAATTATTCTGCTTCATCAGTTCACCTTAATCTGTAGGCAGACCTGGTAAAATTTTTTTCTCCTGACTACTGTCTTCTCTCTCTCCCTTCATAACACTTCCAAAATTCAAATAAGGCATAAGACATATTCTGATTTACCTGACACTTATGTAGGTAGCTGCATGACCCTAATGCACTAACGCATCTCACAGCCTCTGAGCATAACAGAAAAATGTCTCAAATCCACATGAGAGAGGAGCTGAGAAACTAGGAATGAGGCAGGAGTTAGAAAGAACTCAGCCCAATTCCCATATTTTAATTAAGCTTGTAGCCAAGAAAATACCATACATTATAATCAAAATAAAATAAGCCAATGAAAAAAGAGCAGGGACAGTACAGCTCAATATATAAAATCTTCAGAGAGCTAAAGTAATGGGTGCAAGGGCACCCACTAGCTCTCTAAAGCTGTGTGATAAGATTCTTGGGTAACAGGCTAAAATAAACCTTCTGAACACAAATAATTGTAAATTTATTCAGAAAAATTATTAGAGGGGAAAGTTAGGTTCTCAATGCAAGGATGTCTAGGAATAAGTGCATGCAGGCAATGGTACCTTGCAGAAAACCTGACTTGAAATATTTGCATATTGTGATAAAAATTCTATCAAGTACCACAGAGTTCATACACAAGGCAGGAGCAAGTTCTCCTAATAGCCAACACCTTATTTAGTCTGACATAATGTGGTTATTTATTTATTATCTATAATCTATCATTTAAAAAACTTCCCTATTAAAAAAACTATGTGAAAGCCTGAAAACCAATCCTGCCTTCAAAAGATGCATTCAGAGCAAAGAGTCTCCAGAGAGTGATGGGACTGAAATCAACTTCACAGATTCAGACAGGATGATAGATGCGATGCTTCTGGGAGATCATTTTTCAGCAATCAATGATCTATCTCACATTGGCACTGGTACAGGACCTGCTGCCCTAGAGCTAAGCAAAAAGAAAAGGACATGAGCCTTTCAAAAGCTGTAACAAGAAATCTGATCAGCATATTGGACATTAGGAGTAGACTTCTCTCTATTCATATTGACATTTAGCAGATCTATCCAGGATATGTCAAATCATACTTCATGTATTTTTATAAATACATCTTACTGTCTGATTCTTACTGGCATTCATTTCATCCACTGTTATTAGTAATTAGGTAAATTGTTGGACATTTTCTTCCAACTATTACCAAACTTCACTGAAAATATTTATTCTACTTTTAGCTATAGACAGGTTGTATCTCTTGATCTGAGAACATTCAAAGGCAATCCATCTGGCAGTGCACTTTAAATTGCCTTTTGTTCATAGCTTAATTCAGGCAGACAAAATGAAAACCAAACCAGTATATTGCTTGGTGAAGTAGTAATAATGGATTCCCAAATGACAAAAGGGATTCAGAAACTTAAAATCTTAACATGTTCTACATTACTCATTATAAGTTACAATGCTACTGGAAATGGGCTATTTGGGGCTATCTCCTTCTACTGATTAGTTTTAAACAACACAAAAATCCTACAAATAACTGTAAGGTTCTATTACAACAAAGTAACACAATGGTTAGGAGTGTGGTAAAATTACAAAAACGTTGTACAAGTATAACCTCTAGCTTTCCATGACTGAGGAAATGACATGAAGCTGAGTCAGAGGAGTTTTATGTTGAATATCAGAAAATGGTTTGTCACCCAGAGGGTAGCTGGACACTGAAATAGGCTCCCCAGGGAAGTGGTCACAGCATCAGACTAAGAGAGATAAGTGGTTGGACAATGCTGTCAGGCACACGGTGTCACTCTTGAGATGTCCTGCACAGGGCCAGGAGTTGGACTCAATGATCCTGATGGGTCTTTTCCAACTCAGCACGTTCTGTGATTCTGTGATAATTACCACCATGAAGGCTGGAACAGGCCTATGAGGTGATAGAATTAAAAGAAAATTTCTTAGAAAATAAATTCCTTATGGAACATACTATAATCAGTCCTTTACAAGAAAAACAAACCCCCACTGCCGCATCACCTAACAGCATGTTAATAATTCTACATCATTCTCAAATCCATGCAGTTGCAAAGGTAAGCCTGTCTAATTCAATGTCATATTTCACTCAGGGTATTTCCAGTTCAGCATACAAAATACTAGCTAGACTAAGAATATTTCTGAAGGAAAAAAAATAAACAGGGGAAAATTACATATTTTTTACAAGTGAAAACAGACGGAGTGACCAATTTGGAAACCTTTGTCAAGTAAAACCTCCAGTGGCTTTCAGCAGTGTTTTGCTTCAAAGAGACAAAATAGTCAGATCCTAATGTGTGCTGAGCACATCTGCTAAGGTGCTGAGCACAGCCAATTCCAGTCAGCTCTCCTGCCAAAGCCACTCTCACTGCTGATATAAAAAAGGTTGGCTAAGGCCATGTGAATGTCTGCTTCCAGTTCAGCTGGGGAATACTTGAATATGTTACTATACCACAGAGAGTTGTTTTAGCAGAGAAGCTTTTGCTACATAACACACAGTTCCACGTGGCAGTTGTATTTTTCCAGAAGATTAGCATTAATTCTTCACACATTCATCTTGTATTCAATTATCACATCTTATTTTTAGGATTTAGTCTCTGGATATATATGTTATCATGATATAAGCTTCGAAATAACAATGATCTCATTACCACCTAAACTAGATGATCAGATTGTCCCCCATAGTGTTGTTACCTTTACCAAGAACTGTGATAAATCTTGCAACTGCACTGCTCACTGGGGCTTGAGTTTGTTTGTTGGCCTAGTTCTTTTTTCCTTCCTAAAGGCACTGTTACCTTGGAAAAGCACAACATACAAGGCAAACAGTTTTGAGTACAGTTTTATCAGTGCATGGCATGCATCTTGTTCTAGTTAAAGTGCTTAGATAAGAGTGTTTGTAGTGTCTCTTCAGGCAGCACCAATATTCTGACAGATGGGAGGTCTGACACATATGGCTGTGAGTAAAAACTCAGCTATGCCAAGAGGAGGGAAGGAAGAAGTGAGGAGGGAGTGAACTGAAATGCAGCTTGTCAGCTCTGGAAGGCAAGTGATATCTTTTCCCATATCAAATTAATGGCTTCATTATTAGGAATCGCTGATGAATTGATTACAGCACATACCCTAGGGTATCCATTTATATTTATATGATTTGATGCATATTATTAGAGCTACCTGCTGCCTTTTAACAGCAGTGTTCTATTTTAATACAAACAATTAAACCCTGTTGTTTAAGGAACAAAAAAATACTTTTTTTATAAACTGCACAAAAATTTTATAGCCTAATTTTGATAATTAAACAGGATTCATTTCTCTGTGTCCCCAGAGACCCCAACAATGCTCAATGTACATTGTTGGAGGACAACTGTCCCTGCTAATAATGACACTTCCTTGCTGCGTCATCATCACAGCTCCCAGATGTCTGATGCTCACCTACCATGAGGTACCTCAGAGAGACATTACCAACATCAGTACCTACCTCCTCAGTAAATTAGCACCTTCAAAGTACCATCATCATTTAATGCCACTTGGTATCACATATAGCAGTAAATTTAGCTTCCTGAAGAAGGAAAAGTGGTCTATTCCTTTTGTTGTTTAATGACACTTGTCACACAGCAGAGAGCAGGAATTAGTGCAAATATTAGCTGTGGTACATTTCTAAGGGTTTAAAGAGCGTTTTTTTACTTTTAAATGATTTACAAATCTGATCTCTCAAACTCTCTGCATGAAAGAAAGGAAAAAAAAATCTAGATACACAGAAAAAGTTGATAATTGTAAGGCAAACAGATTCAATGATATTGCAGACCCTAGATTAAGACTGAGTCAATATTACTGATTTCCTTTGTCCTAGCTCTGTTTTTCAGTTGATGGTTAGAAGGATCTGGAAGCCTCCCTATGAAAACATTGTGACTAACACATGGAAGGACACAAAAAAAAGTTTAATTTACATTATTCAGAAATGTGGGCACACAAGTCTGGAAGAGGCCTCACCTTCCTTGAAAATAGTAGAACAGTGAAGACTGAAATCAAAAAGGTCAATTTCATGTTATGAAACCTGCCAGTAGCTCCTTGATATAACAAAAATTTGCAGGAAATATGTGCTTATCTATACATTAATTATCCTGTGTGTTTAAACAAGTGATATGCTCAAACCCAGCAACCTACATGTTCTGATCACTGCTTAAATGACAAACAACTGCTTGTGCTGACATTCTAAACACACCATGAGAGAAGAGCAGTACCTCACTGGGTAAAAACTGTTTGAGTGGCTGGGCCCAGAGAGTGTTGATCTGCTGGGAGGCAGAAAAGCTCTGCTAAGGGATCTGGACAAGCTGGAACAATGGGATGAGACCAACAGTCTGAGGTTCAACAAGGCCAAGTGCCACATCCTGCTCTTTGGTCACAACAACTACGGTACTGTAGGCTGGGGGTAGAGTGGCCAGGAAGATGCCTAGCAGAAAAGGAACTGGGGATGCTGGTGACTGAACATAATCCAGCCTGTGGCCAAGAATTCCGATGACAGCCTTGCTTGTATCAGTAACTGTGGCCAGCAGGACCAGGACAGTGATTGTCCCCTCTCTTTGGTGCTGCTGGGGCCACACCTTGAGTGCTGTGTCCAGTTCTGGGCCCCTCAATTCAGGAAGGACATTGAGGGGCTGGAGCCAGACCAGAGAAGGGCAGCAAAGCTGGTGAAGGGTCTGGAGCACAAGTTTTAGGGGGAGTGGAAGAGAGAGCTGGAGGTGTTTAGGCTGGAGAAAAGCAGACTCAGGGGAGACTTTATCACTGTCTACAGCCACCTGTAAGGAGGTTCTAGTGGAATGGGATCAGTTTCATTTCCCAAATAACGAGTGATAGGACGAGAAGAAATAGCCTCAAAATGTGCCAGGAAAGGTTTAGATTGGATATTGAGTTTCTTCACCAAAAGGGTTATCAAGCACCAGAACAGGCTGCCCAGAGAAGAGATGGAGTCACCATCACTTTTGAAGTGTTCAAAAAACCTGTGGATAGGACATGAATAGACATGGTTTAATAATGAACATGATGGTGGCAGTATGTTGATGGTTGGACTTGATGATCTTAAAGACCTTTTCCAACCTAAACAGTATGATTGTGTGAAAAATCCAGTCATAGAACTTATGATAAGAAATTGCCATTTATTAGTCCAATCTCAGGTAACTTGCAAGAGCTGGAGATTAATTTATTATGTGAGTTCTTATTTTTCTCACTTTTTCAAAGTTTAAGATCACAGAACACACTATATGCACTTTGAAGTATTCTGGCTCATATAATTAGACCTGTACATATTATTATACAGTAATCACTGGTATAAACCAAAAGAAAAACAGTTTATTGAATTGTAACTGGAAGTGTATAAGCACGTGATAAGGCACAATTATAAATTATTAGAAGACTGTGTAGATGATATTGCTGCACTCTGGAGAAGATGCTACTAGATCTCTGCCACTAAACTTCATTTTTCTATAAACTCTCTGTTTCCAGAGAAAGAGTCTTTAGGTTTTTTCCCACTCTGTTTTCAATGTTACCCATAAAACCAGCCAAACAGCAGTAACTAGGATTATTAGAACTGACCTGCATATTTTTTAAGACTAGGGCAAATCATACAGGATAAAAGACAGGAAGAAGGAGATATACCATATTAATGGAAGAATAGGTGGTCTACAGTTGGGATTTATAGGGAACAGAAGAACTGCCTATCTGACAGGAACCAGCATCCAAGATTTCAAAAGGAAGCCAGGGATGGCTTAATTACACATTCAATGTATAACTGAAATGTATAATGTATAATAAACATATAATCAAAACCCAGTCAATGCAGGAGGGAGAAAAACAGTCCCTACACCCTTCACTGTTTGTAAGTAATAAAAGTACTATAATCTAGGGGCAAATCAATACAAGTTTTCAGGGAGCCTACTTTCATTTTTCACAGTGATTGCCATGGTATTAACATGATTCAGTCTCTGTCTAGTTTTGCTTTCTGTAGTGATGCTCTGGTTGGAAAAAGGAAAACAATAACAATGTGCAAGTACCTGAATTCTTTCTCTTCGTGAGCTCTTCAGAAGAAATATATATACATAACAAATGCAGAATGCAAATTAATATGCAGTAATGGTATCAGATTCTACATATCAAATCTTGTATAGTTACTGTCATTCATGATTGAGACAAAACCAGTCAGGATTAGCACAATTTGTATTATCTGTACAGTAAATCTTCAGAACAAATCTAGTTTAATATAAAAACCCCTTCTCTTCTATAGCACATCAGAAGTTTGTATTTTTAATGCCAGACAGTTAACTTCTTTGTGAGGCATCTAATTATTCTAAAAATAGATATGGCAACATGATTAATCAGTGCACATTAAATACACATAATCTCTTTATAAAGGAGTACTCTCTAATCTAGATATAATGAGTTACTAGTTACAACTGCATAAAATTAATATAGCCTGAAACTATGTATGTTATCAGTTATACAGTATGGCAAAGTGCATTTAAATTCCTTTGACCTATTTAACATGGGTGGGTGTCTTGTTTGTGCACATGTGACTGCAGTTTTGCTTCTTATCCAAAGCACTGCTGCTTTCTATAGTTTTTGTTCAAGCTTTTCTATTTGTGTAGCTAATGGAAAGGTTCATTTTTAAAGAATCTGGAGCATGCTTGATGTCATTGAGACTGACTAGGAGGTATTAAATAAAGCTTTTGCAGACTATGCCTTTCAGCCCAGACTTCTGGATTTTGAAAGATTCCTGATCTACTCTGTTTCAGATGCAATATTCAATGATTCTTTAAGAGTAATGAACTAACAATTTTAGAGTTCACAGAGCATATTATTTCTCTGTCTACATTGAACCTTCCAGCTGTTAACCTAGCTTATCTATTTCAACTATCAGTTGGGGAGATAGGATGAGTTCATTACTAACTTTTTTTCATATCAAAACCATTAATGAGGAACTAAAAAATTATCTGGATCCCATCTACTAACACAGCAAATGTAAGTAGCAAAACAACACTGCTCACATGCCCAAAAGGCCTCTCATGCTAAATAGATAACTATGGAGCTGGCTTTCATATATCTCCTCCCTATACACGTTGCACACAGAGTATATGTGTGAAGTGAGGAAATACATTAAACCCTAACCCAAGATAAACAGGTTTTGAACTTTTAGCTATTTCCCATGTCAAAAATGATCAGGATCTTTTTCTAAAACCAGTGCAACAATTAAAAATTCAAAAGGCCACCCAGAGCCTCATGTTGGTTGCCTCCGTCCCAGCACAGGACTGCTTTTACATATGTTATGGATTCTAATTTTAAATACACAGGATATTTTGATTCCACTGCTTCCCATAGTTAGTTCTTCAATCTAGGAGAATTATTTGTTATTTAGACTGAACATTGAATTATTTTAACTAACAAGACTTCTCTTCTTATCCTTGAATAATTATCTGTCTTCCTAGAGATTTAAGTTAATATTTGTGTGGACATCTGATTAGCCAGAACATATTTAATCCATCTAATCCTTTTTGTAAACCAGTCTTCCAGGCCTCCCTAATCTAATTATAATTAACCAATTTTTAAATTGGGTGGATATCTTGATATCATATGCATGGCTGTATTTTAATTTCTTTTTAAAGCAAAAAATATGCTTATGTAAGTCATCATTGAGTCCAGCAGTGTGACAGCTTCCATCATTTGATACAAGAACTACATATAGAACAACTTCAGATGTAAAAATATTTTTGCAAATACGGTTTAGGAATTTATTTCAGGTGTGAATCTACAAATTCACATCTGCTGTCAAATACACTGCTGTTACCTATCTGCCAGTAGTTGTTTCCAGACACTGGACAGAGACTGCCACTCAACCCAATGAAAAATTGTTTCAGTCACACTTCAAAAAATTAAATGGGAGTGAAAGATTTTCTCATTTTCTCTAAGACATCAAGTGTATACTGCTGCAGTTTGGGGTTGTTTTTCTTGGAGCTCTATTTTGCTCTTTATGCATTCATTAAAAGAATAAAAAAATGCATTTCCAGGACAATATTGTCAAAACTAGACTAGATGAAACCAACTGCAAGACCATTTTTTTGTTGGTGGTGTGTTGGTTTGTGTCTGTTTATTTTCCTAAGATCCTTAGCTGACAAAGAACATTTTACATTCTCATAGATCTGGAGATAAGCCTTAAATAATATCTGTACAATATATCACAAAGCTGATACAAGTTTTATTGTTCTCTGGTATCCTAGCTTATTAAACTTTTATTGCTTCTAACCCATACAAAAAACTTCTGAAAGCCAGTGAAAATACACCTTTTAACATTTTTTGCCTTAGACCTTAGTGACCAGAAAGCCTTGCACTATTTAGAAGAGCAAGTGTATTTCTTTCCACTTGATGATAAAATGGTTATCATGATAAATAAACAGAAAGAGGGAATTTTAAATATGTAAGCCATGAGTAAAAATGCAAACACATGATTAATAGCAACAGAAGAATGTTCAACATCTGTACTTTTCATTTCAATACTGTGACATTTTCATGGTTTGGCAATGATAGTCCCCAGCACAGTGCACCCACTGAGACTGTCAAAAAGCACATCCCTTTTTCTTACTCTCCTGTTTTCCCCTCCCCCTTCCCACTGCAACAGGCAGGAGAGGAAAACTGAAGGCTAAGCAGGCAAAGATCATGGGTTAAGATAAGAACAATTTACTGAAAACAGCAATGAAATAAGAAAACACACAGTAACAGCAACAATACTAATGGCAGAGGCTATAAGAAAATTCATGAAGAAAAAATACCCCAGACAATAATAGACAATACTGGGCAGCTGCCTTTGTCAAGTTTTGTCAAAGAAAGGAAACCCTTCTTCCTGGAAGACAGTCCCTCCCCTGGCTCTAGCAAGACATGAGGTGGCATAAGATGACTTCTTTCTCCTAGCCTGCCTCCTGCCTACTGCAAAAATTTACCCAATCCTGGCCAAAACCAGGACAGACATTAAAGAATTTAATACTATAGCAAGGTAGTTTTAGAGACAATTGAGTAAAAACACAGTATACTTCAAAGTAAGGAAAAAACTCTCTTGTCGTTAGAATGGGAAGAAAGCAGATTTGCTTGTTGTAGCAACCAATCTATGTAGTGTAGTAAATCTCTACATTTTTAGAAAAACTATTTCCTTAAACAGGACCTATATAGTGTTTCCAAATAATTACTCTCCTGGATGTTTAAATA
Organism: Setophaga petechia; assembly: GCA_024362935.1. Lineage (NCBI taxonomy): Eukaryota > Metazoa > Chordata > Aves > Passeriformes > Parulidae > Setophaga > Setophaga petechia. The sequence goes on from JANCRA010000008.1 coordinate 24,291,980, forward strand.
TCCTCCACTTAATATCACATCCTTCTACATAATTTCATAGAAAAGAATAGGCATTTTGAAGATATGCTTCCAAAGAAAAAAACTGTGATGTTTCCCTACTAATCTATGATTTAAAGCCACAAAGAGTCAGAGGTAATTTGTTGGTTTAGGCAAACTCTAGGATATATAGGATATACACATATCATCTTAGATTACTGCAGGACCTTCTATCTTCTCTGATCCCATATATTTTACTATTACGAGTAAAGAATAATTTTGACCAAGAGCATGCACTACCACCTGTGTTTTGCAGTGATGAAATCATAACTTTGGCTCACACAATTTTTTAGATGCCACCTTGAGTAGCAAAATAGCGATTGGCAATGCATACAGATGCTCCAACTATACAATAGAATGTTCTACAGACTGTGGAAATCAAGGCCACCGTAAAGATCAAGGCTTGTCTCCCTGCAAACCCTTGTATACAATTTCCAAATCCAGTGCTTAGGGAAGTAGAGCAAAATACAGCTTAACTTTGTAAACAAACAATGGGAAAGAAGAAGTGTGATAAGAAGTCTCCATCCAATTCTTTTTCTGTGGAAAACAAGCCACTCAGATGTCAACACCAGGGAGGCCATTGCAACAACAAGGTGTTGCAAACTGTAAACACAGGTCAGTAAGTTCTTTGGTGAACAAAAATCTTGAGTTGCCCCTGACAGAGAGCTCATCAGTGATGATAAATCCATTAAGATAGAATTAAGTATATGAAATTAAATTCACAATATCATGATATTTAGGCTTTTAGGGTGGGGTTTATTTGAGGGAGGGATTTAAACATTTCCATGTAAAGATGTAGAAGATAAAGTGAAGATGGTTAACCTCTTTCAGTGGCAAGTCTCAAAACCACCTGAAATAGATTCACAAAGGCTGGATTTTATTCTTTATCTTAGCACTGAAAAAGGACATTCCAGCTGAATTGCAAGTATGCAGCAATATACACAGCAGAATTTATGAATCACCATGTCTGTAGAACTGCTAGCCTGGAAGAAACTTAAAGGGTAGGTGAAAGTTGTAATGTAGAACAATTTCCATTCCAAAGTATGCAAAGAGTGTTTTAAGTTTTTCAAAATACTTACTGCAATTCTTCACAGCTTAAGGCTAGGTAATTCTCCCACCTAGAAATAATTTGTGAATTAACAAACTTAATTTCCATTTTCTGTAACATTTAACTTTCTAATGAGACATGTTTCATTTCTCATACTATAGTGTAATCTCAAAATCAATATCGATGCCTTGAAAATGTTTGATTTATTTATCAATAAACTGACTACAACCACTAGCAACAGCAATCCTACTTGATCCAAGTTAAATGCTTGTTAAGTAACTATTTAATTCTGGATGTAAAGATCAGAGACTCATAATATACTTATCTTGGGCAGACCATAAGAACTTTGATACCATAACACTTTGATGCATAAACAACAGCTTCATAAGTAGCACAAGATCACAAACATAAAGACATTCCATTTTCTGTTTTCAGACTGTTTTAAGAAAGAATGTCCTGTAATGTAGAGATACACAAATCTCTGGAGAATTACCTGTGATACTAAAATTGATAGCTGTACTGGCAAGATGAAGCTGTGTATTCATGGACAACATACAGACCATAATAATGCCCTGCATATAGAGTAATATACAGAGATAAAAGAAACACAGTGTAAATTTCAGCTACCTATGCACAAAGAAAAACAAAAAACAAATGGAATATAATTACCACATGAGAGCCAGCTCACTGAATTCATGCTGGTTACTCTTCTGCTTGAAAAACTATTTACAGCCAAAGAGAAAGAGGAACTTGAGATCATAATTACTCATTAAAATTATACAGAATCAAAATGAGCAGCAACTAGTAGTTGCTCAGACACCAAATAAGAAAAAATACATTAGCAAACATATTAAAAATACATGAACATGAATGCACAGAGCTGAACAACAGCAGGACAATTAGGATGCTGAAGTTTTATAGTGCTTTACATAAATGTTCCCAGGAAATTAATTCTGAGGCTTAGTCTTGGTAACATTGGTATGTGAACTGTACACTGCTAATTAGGATATGGCAATAACAAACAGAACTTTTAAATTACTGGTATTCAAAATCCCAGAAAATCTCAACAAAATGTTTGCAAAACATTCCATAAACAGTCTACTAAATTAATAATTTTCCAACTGGACAATGGTACTAGTAAGAAAGCTGCAGCAACATTTAAGAAGAGGACATATGAATTTATATTTATATAGTCTAATTAGAGCATATGTTCAAATATGATGTATACTAAGGCCTAAGAGCCTTCAAAGTTAGATATTAAAGTGTGGCGGTGCTGAAACTGAGCCCGGCTGGCCCACAGGAAAGCACAGCTCACAGCCTGTTTGAGGGCACGGGCAGCTGCAAGATCCAGGACCTCCGGCGGGAGCAAACTGGATAGCGATGCCCTTTCCTGGAGCTCCCTCCACGTCAGTGGTGGAGGAGGCAGCTCCAGCAGGCCAAGCGGCAGAGTCAGCAGCACGATCCAGAGGCGAGGAAGCACACGCGAGGCAGCAATTCTCGGCAGCAAGGGAAGGTTTATTGGAAAGGGAGAAGGGTATGGACAGTGAGGAGGCTGCAGGGAACTGCCCCGAGGGGCGGGGTGAACAGAAATTATATAGGGAGACCAGAGGGAGGTGGAGCCCTTCCCCTGGCCAATGAACACAATACCCAACATAATAGACATGGGGCGGCAGCAAATGAAACCACTAAAGGGGTGGGACAGCCCTCTCCTGCCCAATCACCCTCCGCCCTGGAGGGAATGTTCTAGGGAAAAGGCAGGGGCAGAGAGTGACAGGCAGGCAGGCCGACAACTTAAAAATAACAGGGAGGGGACAACTTGATACAAAAAGGCGGGAGTTGCTAAGTAACAGAATGATGGACAGCCCGGCAAGGAGAAAAACAGGGGGAGGGGAAGCCTGGCAAGCGCCATCTTTGGTAAGTAAAATCAATACATTATAATACAATAAATTAAAATCAAACTGAGCTGAGAAAAGGGGGAGGGAGACTGCAGGGGCGCACCGCAACATTAAAGGATAAAACTGACCCTTAAAAGAGTTGAAATTGAATTTAAGTTTATAAAATTAATATTTCTCCTTACTCTTACAACTACATGAAAGGGCATTTTGACAACCAATAAAAATTGCAAGCTCAAAATAAATAGAAACTAATTCACAAACAAGCATTTCATATCTGGCAGTCACTGCATGAGAAAGAATGCTACAAAAATAAGTAAGACCAGTTTGAGCATCATCCAAGACTAATTTGCATCTGTTTGTACATCTTTAAACTGTCTACAAACTTGAGCTTTCTTCAACAGAACAAGAGCATCTGAGCTTTAGACAACTTAAGAAAACAAATGCAGTTAAATGCAGGAAGAATAATGAAGTGTATGAACTGGAGACACACAGAGAACAGAAAGAAAAATATGTTGTATTAAACACTGCACTGTTCTTAGCCACCCATAATAAAGAGGAGAAAAAAGTAATAGAAGAAATAGCAATGTTTTGTCATAATCTAGTAAATTCACAATTGAAAGTCAAGAAATTCAAAATAATACAGAAAAGAAAATTAAGAAAAACATCTACATAGACATTTAGAAAATTTAAGTAACATTCCAATATTATCTAAATTAATACTTAATTCCTTTTTACATCTTTTCCTAGAAACAATATAAAAAGGTGTCTTAATATCTTTTCTATTAAAACTAATGAGATCAAGCATAAAAAAGAAATCTAGTTTTCTACTTTCTAGGTAACTCTTAATATTCAGTTATTCAAAAGATGCCCTTTCCTACACACACATGGAGGGGATTATATGCAGGCACCACCTTCACTCTGATGCAGTCCTTTTTCTGTTGTCAAACATTGTAGCAGTAAGCAGCTGCAAAAACTAGCCAATTCCTTTCCTGTATTATACAAAATGTGTTTCCTCTATATTGTCTTATTGCTTAAACATACTGATTTTCATAGTTTCTTTTATGCTTTTGTTAGCCCTGTAGCCAAATAAGCTAATAAGAGAGAAGTCTCTTATGACTATGGAGGAAAGTGAAACCAGCAAAGTCTTTCTGGAAAAGTGTCACATTTTAGGAATTGTAGTCTCCAGTTTAGTGGTCCTGCTAGGAAAATACCCCACACTGCTACTCACTTCCCCTCTCCCTCCAGCTGGAAGAAAAAAAGGCAAAGATCATAGATTGAGATTAGAGTGATTTACTGGAAACAGCAATGAGATAAGAAAGCAAACAGCAGCAATACTAATAATGAAAGGTGTAAGACAAAGAAATAATTTACACTGAAACCCACAACAAAATACCAACCAGCTGTTCCCCACCACACCACCCTTTTTCCCAGCTGGAAAGGAACACTCTCCTTATTGTAAGCAAGACAGAGAGACCCCCTTTTCCCCAACCCTGGCAATGACATAAGATGGTATTGAACAACATAATATCTTTGCCATGCCTGATCTGGGATGGAACCAGGACAAAAAATGTTTTTAAGTAGAATCAAGACTATAGTAGGAAGAATTGAAGAGTTGATCAGAAACAACAATTACTGTGGAAGACATTTGAGACTACCAGAATGAAGCACAAGTTTGTTGTACTACCTATTCCATTCATCAAAGTAGAAACTAACAAATATGATTAGAATGAAAAAGTGGCATGTTTAGTGTCAATAAGAGAAATAGAAGAAAACAAAAGCTCCAAAACAAAGCCAGAAGTTAAATTTTGGCTTTCATTTTTTATCACAAGCATGTGAGGATTTGCTGCAGGTAACTTGCCTGATAAATTACCTCTTTGTATTTACATACATGTGCTTCTGGGCAGATTTGGTAGTGCTAACACAGAACCACCAGCTGAATCTGCTTGCTCAGAGACATGAAGAAATCATGTCAATCAAACATCATCATGACTAATCAAACTCTTGATGTGCCCGAGGCCTTCTTGCACCTACTGTTTGTTTCCTGAGCCAACTTACAATAAAATCTTATGAACTATTATTGAAGTAGAAAAAAAAAAAGACATTCATCTTTACAGCCATCTATTGATTAAGTGTGCACCAATATTTTTCCTAAGCTTTCTTAATTTTTGCAGGTCCCAGAGTTTCAGAATGCTGTTTTCTTTTTGAGGGATAACACAGCACCAATCTAATATCTTCATGTGGGCTGCAGGTTAGTTGGCTGTGTAGCACACACTAAATGATGTTCAAGCTCACATTGTGAGATTTTCTCATGCTTCATATTTACTCAATTATCTTAAAAGGTTGTACAGGATACTGCTGCAAAAAAATGATATCACAACAGATTTGGACTTCTTTACATGGTGCATGAAAAAAAAAATCACGATACAAAAAAAATTATCATAATTAAATACTTGAACAGAAATAGATTGGCAATAATGTAAACTGTAGAACTGAAAATTAAAAAGAGTTTAACCTGTATATATGATAATTCATTTTAAAAAATAATGTCTAAAGTTTCTGTGAAAGCTGAAGGTATCACCAACTAGAAGAGAACTAAGTGGATACCCATAGTGGATTTATGACAGCTGTACCAATGAACCCAAAAAGCAAATGAAAGACAGCTTCCTTAGATACATCTTGAAAGGTAACGGGAATCCCTCTGGAATCCTCTTTGCATAGCCTTAGCAAATCTACTCCAAACAAACATTTGGGACAAAAATTTATTCACAAGCCTTTTCATTTGATTAAGACTAAAATTAAGGTCTTGGCACACAAAAGATACCTCTTTATTTTTTTCCTAGTATTTCTCATTCTGTTACAGAAGATATCCATCTGACATGCCCATTTCCCAAACACAGCATAAGTTCTACATAAACAAGAAAAAGAGAAACTGTGAAGAAAGGCTCCCTGCGGAGGATTCCTCCCTGAGAAGGTTTAGGGTGTTGTCAAAACACATACTATTTGACTCTTATCAGTTTTTAAAAAAGCATCTCAGGATAAGAAAAGAGAGAAAAGAGAAATATTATTCTCCAGGGGAAGAAAACCGGAGTAGGAAATGCAGAGTTAAGTATAAACCACAATCTAAGAGAACTGGGGCAATTCAACGAGGCAAATGGGAGGCTTGGACATAATTACACAGAGCAGGGATAAAGTCAAATATATTTGACCAGACTGAATAGAGAGAGGGGAACCAGCAGATGGCCTGGTTTAACATTAACTGGGACTAAGAGAGTAAAGTACAGACTTCTAGGTGCTGTGTCAAAGCTCTCGACAACTTTTGAAAGGAAAACGGCTCCTTAAACTTTTATTTGGCAAATGAGGAAGCAAATGAGAGACATCAAAATACAGGTTAATAAAATCATTATGGGAAATCTACAAGTCTGGGACAGGTGACAGAGGAGTTTTTGAACTCTCATAGTGTTCTTTAAGTCCTCCTTGGTTATTTATTTTCCAGACTTCTCCAACTAAACAAAATAAAGGTTAATTTCTGTTCTGAAGACTGAGCAGTACATAACAAAACATTCATGTGCTCTCAAACTTGTTGTATTTTCAATATTCAAATGAACCTCACATTAAAACACCTTAATCAGATTTGCAGGTGTTGAAGAAAGTATATGAAATGGAATCTGGGTGTCTGGATTCTAAATACATGGCTAGATATAACTATGATTATATCAAAACACTTTCACAAATAGCAAGTGAAACTGTATTTTAAACCATTATTCTCTTCTGAGAAGGTACTTTGAGAGATATTAATATTATTTGAGAGATATTATTATATTATATTATATTATATTATATTATATTATATTATATTATATTATATTATATTATATTATATTATATTATATTATATTATATTATATTATATTATATTATATTATATTATATTATATTATAATTAAGGTGTGGTTTAAATTGTACCACCTAAATCTTAATCTTCAATGGAGTTATCTGAGAATTATACTACAGCAACAATTAATTTAAATTCCAGACATCCTTTTATTCTATATTTCTATTATTCAAGGATTAAACAATTTCACTACAGAGGGTCCTCTTACTTTGAGGATCCCTACTGATATGCTATGAACTCCTGATGTGCTATTAGTGTTCTTCAACTAAATATTTGTGTAATATCATAATTTGTTTCATCTGAGTATTATCAGAAAATTTGATTACTACACCAGTTATGGAATTGAGAAAACCACCTGCAGTTGCACCAGGAAACCACTTCTGAAAAAACTCAAATTCATCTTTTCCATCCTTCTCCATTCTTCACTGTTCTCTTTAACGAATATAGAATTGCCTTTAAAACTTCTAGTCATCTTGCTGTCCACTTTAATATATTTTCCAATATATATTTTCCAGCTTCCTCCCTTCTTATTAAGTTTTTTACTCTTCCAAGTTTTTCAGGATTTTTTTTATTGTGTCATTTCAGTCAGTCTTTAAAAATTTTATCACTTTTCTGTTTCATAAATGGCTTACTATTTCTTTCTTTTTAAGTTTCATTTGACAGTGTGTTTTACTTTCTTATTTTTTCCCCTAGCAATTCACTGTTCATCCCTCAAACTACTCCAGCCATACAATATTCCAATTCTCAAGAAAATAAAGTTGAGAATTCTTGTTTCTTCCAAATTATTGTCTGGCAAAAAGAAACAATTTGTCCTTCTTTCCTGTGGCTTGATGTGAAATTTTACCAAAATGGATGAGCATAATTCCAAATTTGTAGCAGAATAAAACCAAGTATCCACAACTATCAGTAATGAAAAAGAAAACAAATGTTTTCACTCATCTCTGAATGCAGGGATCATTTAACCACTGCTCAATTCCCTTTCAACATTTTTCATTTTGTGGCAGGTTGTAATGAAAAGACACTCCAGCTTGCTTATTATTATTTCACTTATTTTGCAGGCAGATTGCTTCTGATCATAAGTAAAACCAGGCTACTACACCATACAACCAAATCTGTTGTGTATAAATTGAACTTTCTCCCATTCTCCTCAGTTATTCTCCTACCTACACGGTAAGAAAGGGAGTGCTTATCTCTAGTACTTCTCTTCTAACTCCTTCACAACTTATGCCACTAGTAAAAATGCTGAACATTCTCCATTTACTACACTTTAATTTTGGGGTCTAAGTGGATTTTTATAGATAAAAATAGATTTGAAATCTATATTATATATTATTGCAACATAGTGTATTATAATATTACAATATAATCCAATATATAACAATATATATCTAATGTCTGTTATACAGAGATACTCTGCTCCCACATAAGTAATTCCATACCTAGTCATTTTCTCTTCTACCATAAAATTCAGGAAAAAGAAAAAAAACACTTTTACATCTTCTATTGTCTTTTTCCACTTTCACTTTGCTATCATCACTCTTACAAAACACTACAATAACTTTACAGCATGGATCTTTCCACAATCTTTTGACTTTATTGCAAGGTACTCCCGCCTTCTTTCTCTTTTGCTCCATAAACGAGACTAGAACTTCTGCCATATAGCCATGGTAATTGGCAGAAATTTAAGACCTTTGACAAATCAAGACAATCTTTCACTGGGTCAGCAATCCAAATATGAAGAATAAGATTGAACACAAGCTTCCCCTGTTTATCAGAGATTATTTGCTTTCTTCCCTGTACGAGCTCTCTAGAAAGGTCAATTCTTAACTCTTGGAAATTTTTTTTTAATTTTTCCTTTTTTAACTTAATATATATTTCAATTGCTCTTAATTGTTCTGATCTTTGGGAAATTCCTTAGATGCAAGTGAATCCAAATTTTTTTCTTCCCCAACATGCCCAAGACATCTTAAAAGCTGACAAAACATGTCTTTTTAAAAAGTATTTATCAGAACATGATGCAAAAGCTCAGTTTATAATTTTCCATTTCCAGATACCAACAATATTGCCAATACACAACAGGAAGCAAGGTATGAAAAGTCCCAGTGATTATTTTTGTCCCTTATAAAGTGCTGCAAAAACATTTTCCATTCTTTCTACTAAAACTGTTTTCCTACCATGTACACACAGATTACAGCAATTTTCCCCTCATTTTTTTTAACGAACATGGGAAACACATGAGTGATGCAGTTTGTACCCTTTGTTGTGCATTTCTTCCTTTCTTTTCATTATTCCAAGTGTGTCACTCATCAAATGAATTAATCTAGTTTTTCATCTGTCTATCCATCTACATATCCATCCACCTGCCCTTGACTTAGAGTGATGTGATTTTGCCTCTAAGCAATACAATTAAATGTAAAAGTTATTGATGTACTATATGTTACAACAAGCTATTTGTCATTGTTGCTAACAAAAAGCATACAATATATTACCTCCAGTAACTGTTCACTTTTTCATTAACTCTAAGGACTACAAATACATCTCCTAAAGTCATAATATGACTAATAAACCTTGTATACTTACAGCTTATGGAAAACATTACGTTTATAAATTACACACACTGACACCACTTTTAGGATTTAGAAAATATAGGCCAGGCAATTGGAAGTGCCTTAAATGATCTCCAATTTCACATTCAAAGAAATATCACAGTATTGAGTTTAGATGTATTTGTTCCAGGAAAAGAAAAAAAAAGGGAAAAATTATAATACAACCTGTTTACTGACTGAAATAAAAAAAATCTGGAAAAAGTAGGAATATGTGCTTTTAAATTAAGAAAAATACCTGGTTTAAAACTCTCTTTAGGACTGGCAGTCTGCTTAACTCTGATCTAGACTTAAAACACATTTAAGTATGGTTACTTTCCCTGCCTAGGCACTACTAAAAGAGCCAAGAGTGTCCTTACATGTTCATTCTGCACTTCAGACCTAAGAATCTCAATTCCAATTGTTCAAGTAAGTATGGTAGTCAAAGAGAACTCCCCAAGAAAGAGGGCAAGACTCCAAAATAGCTAATCAAGACAGCAATCACTGTACTTCCTCCAGGACGTAAAGACGTGGCTCTCCTAAACTAGTATTTCTTAAAAATGCAGTATAATCATGGTAAGCACAAAATTGTTTTAAATTTTAATATTCATGATATATATGTAATAGTACCAAAAACAGTCCTTTATCAACACATTTATGTTGTTGCACAAAAACAAGCAAAATTAAGTTTTATGATTTTATTCAAAACCATGGTTAAATCACATAGGTTAGCTACAAAGGATTTAAACCTTTCAGGTTCTATCTAAGTTTTGAATTTCTAATGGCTTCGAGTGGAATGAGGGTTTAAATACATTTAGGGTTCTGGATCTTATTCTATTAGTGTCCCTCTTATTTTCATATTACAGAATAAGAACGCAGCCAAAACTAACAAAAGAGACACAAAAATTACTAGGTATATACATTATATTTTCTTTTATGAAAGCCTTTTTTTCCCTAAATTTTCAAAACTAATGCACAGGTGGTTCCCCCTGAATAGGAGGAAAAATTTGGTGACTGTGCAGGTGAGCACGCACTGGAACAGTGCCCAGAGAAATTGTGTAGTCTTCCTCACTGGAGGTACTTGAAAACCATCTGGATGCAATTCTAAGATGACCCTGCTTGAGCAGGGAGGTTGGATCAGATGGCTCACTGTGGTGCCTCCCACCCTGACCCATTCTGTAATTCTGTGAAGCCTGTCCCTCTACAACACTCTGAGGAAAGCACCATCTCTGTTGAGAGGTAACATTTGTGCTTTTCCCAGCAAGTACACTTAGGCACAAATCCAAGTGCATATTTGTTAGTAAACTTGCAGCTGTTGACTGACTGTGGCTGTCTCTGCAAACACACTGGAAATGGAGCCAACCATACCTAAACTAAAAAATATCTGAAAACGGTGGCATCCATTAGCAATCCATATGCACTACAAAATGGTGTGGATGAAGGGGTACATTTTGTGTGCCCACTCCCAGCAAACACTTAATACAAAAGAAAAATTTTGAAATACAGAATGCACTATTTTCTATCTTCAAGAAGCAAAAGGGAAGCACCAATCTGTAAGACCAATGACAGGAGTTTCACATCCCTGCAGGACCCAAGTTCTGTGACTGTCCCCGATCCATGGTAACATGAGGTCCACCACTGTTTCCTGAGAGAAGGGAAATTATCAACTACAGTCTGTAATTTTCACATACCTGGAGATTTCAATTACATCCCTTAAAAAGAAACAAGGTAAAAATAGGACATGTACTAAGGACACCTTTGATTAAAATCTTTATTCTGTTTACTATTGGAAGATTTTACTAGCATTGATGGCTTTTACTCTTGTAATTTCTACTCAGTCTGATCCCTAATTCATATTGGTTTTCTTTTAGTTATTTCTTCTATTCAAAATAAGTCAAATTTTGCATCTACCCTCCTGCTCTACTCCTGGGCAGTTACTTTGTAGCTCAGACAAGTTTAAACCTTGACTGACTGTATAATCTTAGATAGGTGCTTAGTCCATATTTGCACTTTTAATCCCTTTAAGGTCATTAAAACTCAATTAATTAATTTCAAGACACAACTGAATCTGGACAAGTTCATTAAAGCTAATTACCAACATTCCATACTGCTTGCAGCCAGGTAGTGAAAAACACATTGTCTCTGCATTTCCCTATTCTGTCCAGAACAATGTGTCTCACACAGACAGTTAGAAATTAGACTATGTCAAAGCAACAAGCCAGACATTCTGACCTTTTGGCACCATAAGTCATTGTGGGAAGAGCTGAGGTTCAAAGCAGCATGAAAAAAAGAGTCTGGACAGGGTGTCCTTATAAACAAAAAGTAATGAAAAGATACCAGAGAAGTTCATTTTCCGCTGAAGCCAGGAGCGAGATTCTGATCCTGGTGAGACAGCTCTTCAACTAACTGGTTCAAACTGTTTGGTTTTTTCAATATAAATACACTGCAAGAAATTTTATCGTTAATATTCAATTTATTCAAATGTAAAATTACTTTTCCTATTTCTCTACATGATTGAATAAAAATGGAAGAAGATTTAATTTTAATTTTTTCTCTGCTGGTGCTTTCTGCTAGCAAATCCATTAACCAAGAAACTTCAATGCTTCTTGACTTGGGACCATCTTTACTGTGGGCTAATTAACTGAAACAGAAGTCTGTTTGGAAGGTGTACAAAGCAATCAAGAAGTGAAGATAAAATTATTAAAGACCCATTCTTATAAAACCAGAGATGAGTAATCATTGGTTGAATCCTAGCTCTGTGTCTGGAACAATCCTTCAGAATCCTTCAAAAAACTATGCAATACTTTAAGCAAAACTAGGTACAGGTTGATGCAACAGACAATGAACTTTCATCTTTTCAATATATTCACAGCATTGGATCTAAAGGGAAAAAGCTCTGGAAGAAATTTTACATTTGGAAGTTTATATACAATAGCCAAAATATCATATCATGTCACATGAGAAATGGATACTTTGACAGGTAACAATGAAAAGCCAGCTAAGTCCACTTTCTTTTCAGGATTGCCATTAGACCAACTGGATTTTATCAGTGTTTTTAGTATATATGACACCAAGAGGTTTAACTCCCTATGAGACACAACCATTTCTGAAAAGTTTTAAAACAGCTAAAGCACCTCTAAACTTCATGAGAGTAGAAAAATTTACGCTCATGAGGTTTAGAGCGTAAAAATTAACAATTTAAAGATGTACAGAACACATGATTGAAATAAGGACATTTTAACCACATGATAAAATTTGCTGAAACACAAATATTAACATGATAATATACTTTATCTTTTTTACATGTATATTATTCTATGTAGGTTTTTCAGTTCAGAGTCTAAATATATATTTCATTGTCCAATGAGATCCATCAGTGATTTAATTAAAATAAAGTTTTTCTTTCTCACAATGCCAAATGTGTAGACTAACATATTGGCAAAGATCTAGAAGAGCAATATGTGTCAAGACAAACAAAAATGGAGGAACTCAAGATCCATTTCAAAAACCCCTAAAACTTAAATTCAGCCAGCCTTCCTTTAACAGGACACAAAAAGACTCATTAACTTTGCTCATTTATACATTACCTCTTAAAAAAAACTAATTAACTTAAAAGCATCAAATGTCCTCAAAAAGAATCTCAATCTATGATACCTCTTCCCTTCCCTCAGTCTTTCTGATGCATCCTCAAGAATCATTAGGTTACTTATAGACAGGAAAAGAGCTTCATATGTAGAAGAAAATAATACTTTTCAATGTTTAGTGCTGGGACTGGAATATTTCTGCATGGGAAGTTTTGGTTTTTTTGTTTGAATAGGGGATTTTCTTGATTTGTTTGTGGGAAAGGAAGAACTAAAAAAATTGGATTTTTATATCCATTCCTCTAAAACTATATTTCTGACAGATTGCCATATTTTATTCACAAAACATACAGCAAAAGAAATTCAAAAATAAAATAAAAATAATTTTTTAAAAAAATAAAAATTGTGGATATCTAAGAGGAAAAGGACATAGACATTACTAGGAAGTGGGAGAGGCAAACCCTTATTCCCTCATTATTTTCTAGTAACATAAAGAGCACTAAGAAAATGGAAGAGCTTGTGTAGTCGATCCTTATCTTAACCATTAGTTATTGACAAATATGCCCCATATCAGTCAGTCTCCCAGAGGTTCTGCAAACAGCAGTCAGCAAAAGTCCCAAAACTGTTACATTTTACGGTGGTTATTTATAATCATAACAGATCTGAAGCAAAAAAACTCATTGATTAAGGTGCAATTTATGTGACTGCATGAAATATTTCATTTTCCACAGGTCAATATGAAACACCAGGTTCGGCAGGTTGAGACACTAAATGAATATGCTGAATATATCTACACACTGTTTTGCTATAAACAAAGCTTTACTTTGTCTCAAGTGAAGGCACCACTCAACCAGTTAACCAGGGATTACAACAGACCTGTTAAAATAGCACTGGTATCTCTAAAAAGTAAGGGCTGTCCAAAAGATAAGGTTAGAATGAGCAAGATTACTTCCTGTGATGTTCTAAGGAGAAAGAGCTCTACTGAACACAAAACAGATGCAAGCAGAACTCCTGGAAACTCCAAGAAGTAGCTACAAAAACTGCACTCTTCACTAGGTACTTTTGCTGTCTTACATACTTTGTGATTTAAGGAAATAGTGCTGAAATGTCCTGATTCCCTTATATAGCAGCAATACAACTGCACACACAGTGCAGAAATGACCACATTTAAGTATGACCCCAATAAAACAGGGTGACATTCTCTCCTTTCCCCCTTATATTTCATAGCAAATGTGACACAGTGTTTCAAGTGCTGTAAACAACTATTTTTAACTGGTATTTTATCTTAAATTGGCCTAACTTAAAAATAGTCTGCTCCTAACAGTTCAACATTATTACATTTTTGACCTTTATACATGGTGATTCCTAATACCTCCTACATGCTCCCAAGCTAATTGATGCAAAAGGTGACAAAACAGGTCTTTCCTCAAAACTACGCTGGTCTGAGAGCTTCAGTAACGGGGGTCATAAGAAAACATATTGTTTCCAGAAGTAACTGCAGAAGTACTTGTGATGTCTGAAAGGTGCCAAATACATGAACAGGCATGGAACCATATCTTTCAGAAAACACTGAGTTATTTCTCTTGGAGACATCCAGGGCCAAGAGTACATTATCCAGTTAGAGTTTTGTATCAGACTAGGAAAAGCAGGAAGAAGTGGGAATGTCAACAATTTCTAGGTTATATTTTTCAACGTAATACTAGCAGACTTGAAAAGAATTGGAATAATAGACTCCAATCTTCTCCACATTCCTAGAACTCAAAGAACTCCCCTCCCTTGTTTTTAAGCTTCCTTATTATGACCTTGCAATTTAAACTGTATTTTACAAACCTAATTTGAATAAAATCAAAAGAAAACTTCATTCACAGATTCAGAACTCTAACATAGCAGCATCAGAGTAGAACTCTAGGATTTTAGTTCAGTATAGTTCATCCAGCATCTATGTATTTTTAGATGATCAACACATTAAAGCTGACTTTATTTTATTAGTCTACAAGTGTATGATGAATTGAGAAAAAAATAACATGCTTTCACATTTAAAGTGCATGACAGGCCAACTTGCCAAATGTCATTGCCACCGACTTTACTTCCCCTCAAGCGTCATTCATACTGACTTCTTGGATTTTATTCAGGTATAAAATTTGCATTTAGATTGCTCTCCTAGAGGTAAAAAAACAAAAACAAACAAACCCACTCTGAAATCCTGTGACTTCCTTTAATCTTATTGCAGCAACAATCATAGTGATTGCATGTGTCTGGAAACATTTTAGTATATCAAGCTACATTTCAGCATTGCCCCTTTAACCAATCCAGAGTTGTTATCATCAAGTACTGTTTTACCCCTTCCTTATCCAAACTGCAAGCAAGACAACAATGGTCAAGAACACACTTGGTGTTAAGAAAGGTTAGATAATATTTCCTTCTATGCTAAATATGTAAAGCCAAATAAACTTAGAAAGATAAAAATAAATGTGTGGCACATAAGGGAATAATCCTAAAATTACTGATATAATAAAGTTTCAGAAGGAAACATATATATATATATTTATACTGGAAATAAACAATAGATTTACCATGTTTTCTTTTAATTTTTTCAAATGTAGACTTTTTTTTTTTTAAAGACTAATAATGTGACAATATCATATTACAAATGCAGTACATAATTTTTTGTAGTCCCTGTAAATTCTGTCTTGCAAATCTTTACCCCACTTTTATCAGCGGAGGAAATCTGACAATTGAATGGTTTTTGAGTCATTAACTTAACATGAAATTTTTATCAGTTAAGTCTTCCAATTACTTTTTAAAAACACAAATAAACCTCCTCTTAGAGTATACTTCAGACATCATAAAAATAGGTAGCAGACTATAATATCTTTTTCTACCATTTTTAAACATTCAGAGGCTATGAATCAGCCATATCTGAGAAAACACAAAACACTGAAAAAAAGCCCCCAGAACTTCAGCACTTAATTACTTTGCAGATTGAATTTCTAGTATTGCAAGCAATCATTTGGAGCAGACTGCCGCCTTTAAAAAGAGATAATGAACTAATTATCTACTAGCAGCCTGATCTAGGACTACATGCAAATGTAAATAAACATAAATAAAATTCTATGAAGCAATGAGATGAAATAAAATTACAAGCTATATGTAAAAATTGGCAACACACACATCTATTTGGAGAAATGAGACCTCCCTCTCCTACAGAAATGCTGGTCATTGAAACTAGCAAAAGGAGAGAGATCACATATTCTTTAGAAAGAGGTCTAAGCGAGCAGGCACAGCCACCTGTAACTGCCTCAAAGCCAGGCTCAAAATCTGCTGAAGTCCACAGAAAACCTTAGCCCTGAGTTCTATGTTATCTAGATTAACGCCAAAGGCTCCACCTCATTGTTGGGACTTGTACATGCCAGCAGTCTCCAGTTGCCTTGCCCAGGCTATAGTCCTCCTTCTCTGCAACCACATCCTCCTGAACCACCCCCAAAGGCCAGGAGATCACTGTGGAAAAACTATTGCATCTTTGGTAGACTTTGGGATGGTTACAGGCTGGCCAGAACAGCTGGGGCCTGCTGGTGTGCCCAGGGGTCTGATGGTGGTAACCCACCAACAATAAGAACAACATTCAAAAATTATTTACTTGGTGTATGTGTCCCTCTTTTATGCCCAGTGATTTAAAACTATTCCCTGAAACATCATGTGTAATAGTCATTTATTATTTCTTAATCTTTTCTAGAGTGAGCTCATTAACAAAATCCATATCCTGATCAACAGAAAACATTATTTTAATATTATTAGTTGCAGAACAAAAGGAGAACAATAAGCAAGAATCTACTAGTTAATCCTTGACTTCCACTTAATACCATAACATTTGTTCAGGGCTGCTCACTATTCATTACTGACTTTGTTCTCTGCCACCAGCACATGGTTGTTGGGCTGGTTTTGGCTGGGGTAGTGTCAATTTTCTTCACAGCAGCACACAGGGGCTATGGCTTGGACTTGTGCTGGAAACAGAGATTGATATTGCTGAGCAGTGCTTACACAGAGCCAGGGCCTTTTGCGCTTCTCACCTCACCCACCCCACCAGCAAGGAACCTGGGGGTGGACAGGGAGCTGGGAGGGGAAACAGCTGTGACAGTGACCCCAGCTGATTCAAGGGACATCCCCCAGCATATGGCATCACACTCAGCATATAAAGCTGGGGGGAGAAGGAGGAAGAGGGGGATGTTTGGAGTGACGGTGTTGTCTTCCCAAATCACTGTTATATGTGATGGAGCCTCGCTTTCCAGGAGATGGCTGAACACTTGCCTGTCCTTGGGAAGCAATTAATTAATTCCTTGTTTTGATCTGCTTGCATGCATGGCTTTTCCTCATCCTATTAAACTGTCTCTACCCCAACTCATGAGTTTTCTCTCTTTTATTCTTCTGATTCTCTCACCCTTCACCATTCTCTCCTCATAGGGGTGCAGAGTGGGCGAGTGACCAAGTGAGGCATTTTTGCTGCCTGGGGTTGAAGCACAACACTTGGACTAGCCATTTTTCATGCTGGACACCAGAAGTAGCAGTCACAAACTCTGGAAGGTTTAAAGTTTTCAAGAAAATGCTAATTTAATCAAGTGCACATTTCCATATGGTAGAAGTTCACCACGATCTCAATGTGAGTGCTTCAACAGTATTCACAACTAGATGTAAAATTATGTTGCAAATGAGGTGATGTTTTTCCACAAGTTCATCATTCAAATAATGCAACACTATCTGTACTGTAATTAAAAAAAAAAGTAGAGAAGAAATGGAGCCGTGGATATTAATACAGCATTTATGACAGCAGATGGGTGACAGTTAAAAGGCTGCCCAATATTCTGAAATCTTATCTGAGCAACAATATGTGTGTCTGCATACACAAATACATATACTCATGCAATATTCATATCTAATACACACACAATCCATAAATCTTACATTGCTCTATTTTATTCTTCATTACTCGCTTCCTAATTTCTACTACTGCTTCATTTTAGATTACTAAACATTCAGAAAGTGCTCATGCACTGCATCAAAAACCTGCAATCCATCACCTGAAGTTTCTTTTTATGAATTTCTATGTCCTATTCATTCCACTCTTTAATCAAATCTGCAACTGCCACCTCCAATTTCTGATTAAATATTCCAATTACACAAACTTTAAAAAGTGTCCCAAAGAGCAAGTAAGTCTTCCAGCTGCTCTTTTATTACTTTTACCTGAGTCTTGCTCTGAGCTATCAATGAAATAGTTCATCATTTAATTAACTGAACTGATTGGCTGAAAAATTTCTTGGTTAATAAGGAGAGTGTTCTAGGTGAGCTGACACAAAATCTCTTTCAGTCAGCCAGTTCCTATGACCACAAATACTAACACACTCTGTCTCAGTACAGAATCTAAACATGCCAACCTAAGTACAACAGAGGCTCAGCTATTCCTGCCTGTAAAACAGAGACAGTTCTAAACAATTGGCACTCCAGAACTCTATGCAGGAAATTTTTTCATATAACACAGTTCTTGTAATTCACCTGGCTGAACGAGAGGAATGGGATACAGTTTCTACAGTATTTTCAAAAATGGCATTTTAAAATAAATAATGTTATTGGCATTGGGTTTGCATTTTTTTAAATTTGGTTATCCAGATATGTGTCAAATGAGGTGGAAAGCTATGCTTAAAGACTTAATCTCACATGCAAGTTCAGAAAAGCACACAGGTCTTAAGATCTAAGAGGAAACCTCCAAATTAAATTTGTTAAGTTCGCCATTTTCTTAACACAATGGCAAAAACCAAGATCTACCCTACCAGATAATATAAAAAATCAAAAAAAAGTACAAACAGTTAATATAGAAAGCCTAAGTCCACATACTCAGATAAATAATTTAAAAAAGGGAAGATCAATGGACCCTCAGGGTTTTATGCCAAAAAAAAATTTAATTCCTAATTCATCTGATGTGAATATACCCAAATTTGCCCAAAGCAAAACCTTTTGCACTTATTGTTTAATGAAGTCATGTTCTGAACAATTCTTTCCTTCAGAATTTGATTCTGGTTTTTCTCTTCCTCATATTGCGAAGAAAATATTTTATTTTCAACCGAACTTTGATGCAAGAATACAGAAGGATTGATTTGCATCTCATTATTTTATTTTTTTTCTAATGTCTAGAAAAAACAAGTCTCGGAACGCTGTAAAATCCAGATTTTTTCAACAGTCTTGGAATGCTTTAAAGTTCAGTGTCCTTCAAAGAATAAATTCCTAACATGTCATGTGGGTTAACACTAAAAGCACAGATATGATATGAACAAGAAATAGTATTTATCTAGCAAAATACAAGGATGAGCATATGCATAATAATTTGCTGCAAAAATTTTATAAAAAGTAGCCCAAAGATCATCAACTTGCATTTGAATTGGAAACAGCTTTAAATTAATCTTTTTGAAGAATTTTGTAGACCTGGCTATGTCTCACTGTGGAATCTTGTAAATGAAATGTGTTTCTTTAAAAATATATATTTCTATTTATTAGATAGTGCAATCCTGAATATCCAGAATACATTTTCAAAATTCTTATGTTTCCTGTTTTAGATTAAAGGACAAATAGTTTAATTGGCTGTGAATAATCACTTTGTATAAATTACCATTTTTCTGACCGAGTAGAGCATGTGACCAGAGAAGCAGTTAACATGAAACCAGAACAAACTCCCAAGTATGTTTATGAATGTTTGGTTTTGATTTCTAGTGTATTCCGAAATACAAAATTACCTACCCTTTAGCATCTGCAAAGGCGTGTGGAGGAGAATTCCTATTGACTTCAACTAGACTTGTATTGTCATTTACTTCCTTAAGAGAGAATATATTTGTGTGTAGAAGAAGTTGCTCATGGGATAAAAGTTTCCAATAATACAGAAGGTAATGGACTTAAAAGGAGATTCCTAGAGGATCAGAACTCTGAGGTCAGAACTCCTCATATCCAGAACAGATAACAAGTTTTGAAATTTTATGTTTGTGTAAAGAAATATAGTATCATTGAGGGAAAACAGCAGTAGTCCTCTGATGGGATGGAAATTGATTAAAAAGGAAAGTACTGGAACAGCCCCTTCCAAAAAAAAAAAAAAAACCACAAAAAGGCTCAAGTAAAGAATAAGAACATCAATTTTCTTATGCAATATCATTCAGCTATCCCAGTTAAAATCTGAAAATGCAGGTTTAGTCAAGCCACATTTCCCCCATGTCTTTTTGAATGTCCAGGAGAAAATGCTTAGAAAAAATATATCAATTCTTGTCTCTGCAAACAAAGCCAGTTGGATTTTAAAGAAAGACTACAGGGCATTTTTTCTCACAGAACATAAGGAAAAACTTCTTCCAACTCTCAGACTTTTCAAGAAATTTCTCAGTGTATTTTATCCTTAATTCAGCTTTGCACATTGAATACAAATTTGCTGCCGAGAAGTCTAATCCTCTGTTACTCAATGTGATAGTAACAAAAAATCCCTAAAATTATGAAAGAAAAATTGCCACTTGAAGGGGAAAAAAAGAAAGATATTATAAATGTAATGTTTTACACTCCAGAAGAGAAAACCCTAGAGATTTAAAATGACCCAGGGAATATAATCCTCCCAAAAAGACATTTTAAATAGAAGTAGAGAAAATGCAGTATATGGAAAAGTTAATTAAATATACAGTATACTTCTCTAAGTTTCAGATAAAGTTCCATTTTCATTTTTCACAGAAATTAGTCCACTGAATAGCAAGAAATCTCTATGGATTACTTAAGACTTCTATGGCTTCTAGCAATTTGCTTTGAAAGAGACCCTTGGAGTCAGGCTATATGCAACTAATCAATAAATAGTGCTTTTTTAACATTGGAAAAACTGTCATGAATAGCAGTGAGACCTCAGCTTCTCAAAATTGCAAGATCAGTTCTTGAACGTAGAGACAGACTCTTCAGACGATCTAAGGCAAGGATACCTAATCCTGTCAAAAGTCACGGATGCCCCCGGAGAAAGGAGCGTGCTTCAGGTTATATCATAATTAGCTCTGCCTTTGGAGTTACAGTTTAACTTCATCTTCCTGTGGCCAGAAACGCAGATACTCTTGTGTCCAGTCAATCATAAGCTGGGGAACTTGGGGAACTAAACTTGGGTTTTGCGCAATCAGGAAGCTCACCAACACTCCCTTGTCCCTGTACATTTTTGGCTTTCTTCTACTTCTTAACCCTTCTTTAGGATGAGAAGCTCTCAGCTACAGTTACAAACAGGCTAGGAAGGTCATGTGAGGCCACCTCCTAAGACATCCTTCTTCTTGAAAAAGAGAAAACAGCCACCCCCAAAAGACAAGCAACTCCATTTTAAGAGAGGCATTTAAAAAATAGGATTAATTGTTCCTTAGAGTTGCACTGCACACTGAGGAAGTCCAGGCAAGTTAAACTGAGCTACATGTCCAACTTCTTGACAAAAACCAGATCAAAACTACTCCCATCCTTTGAAAATTACTCATTTCTTGCATGCTGCCTACAGGTTTTTAATCTTTTATTTTCCTCACAGCTTATTCAAAACATTGGTGCTAAAGGCCATCCTCCATTCACATCTCCTGGCTCACTCATGAGCTCTTACAAAAGCTGTAAATGTTCTTTGAACTGTACACTCCAAAATACCTTTTCATCCTAATTTTCCATATGTACACTATTTAATATTATCTCTTCTGCAAACTCACTCTACCTTTATACATAATTCAACTATTCCCTTTCTCTGTTCTTGGTCATGTGCCTTTCTGCGACAGTTTCCAAGTTGTTCCACTTTACACACACACGACTATCCTACATACACTTAATCAGTAGTTGTAGATTCATTGGATTGTTTAGGTTGAAAAAGACCTGCAAGATCCTTGACTCCCCCTGTTGATCTACCACTGCCAAGTGCATCATTAAACCATGTCCTGCAGGGCCAAATCTACATGTATGATCAGAAATACTCAATTATTAATTTATGTGGCAATGGTGACTAGCTGGGCCCCAATCTAAGATCAAATCTTTAAATAAAACCTGGTGGTGGATGGCAAGTTATTTTCTAACTTTGACTAGGAAAAAGATAACTTCCTCAGAGGACCAAATTTTCTTGAATAGTCCAACATACCTTAGACGTGCTTTTGGTCTCACTTTACATCCATTCAATTACCAGTGCAACTGCCAGTTGATAAATCTTGATAAATCAAGATTCAGCTATTGGCAATCATGTTCAAAAATCACGAGCCTGAAATGCAAGTTGTTTAGCCTACAGTTTTTTAACTAGTATCTTCTGTAGAAAGGACTGCCTTTCCTCATACTGTAGTACTGAGTAGGCTGGCACAAATCATTCATCACTCATTCTCTCAGAACACAATTGTGAAAAAAAGTGCAATTAAATCCCAAATCCACCTTCAAACCTTTTGAGACTAGAAAAACATATCTGAATTATTCTGCACAATCTGCGGGGGTATAAAGAGGGTGGGAATTATGAAGGATTGAAGTGAAAACAAGAGTCTCTCCTTTGGAAACAGAAAATTTAATCCCCTTCTATGCCAAAAGAGTGGACCTACAATCTTATCAAATGTAGTTGTGCAGAAGAAGCTTGAAATTGCAGACAAAAGGAAAAAAAAGAAAGGAAAAAGGGTGGAGGTAGGGGCAACTTCAAAAACTTTCTTGGAAATTATGGATTTTATAGTACATTAAAACAGGAATATTCTCCTGCCCAGTAATTTACCACTTCTTTGTTTTATTCTTCTTCTTTAACTTAAAAATTTATTTTTTCAAATGTAAAAAATAACCAATTGTGTGGTGATAAAACACTGAAGAAAACACCTCAGGAAGAAGAAATAAGATGCTAGAAATAACATTATAAAAAAAACTAACCACCTAAAGCATGCTAGCTGGTGAAGTCGCTCAAAAACATCCTAGAAAATCAACCAATTCATATAAATCATCTTCCCTTTTGTAATCTGTATTATTGAGCCCTTCATTTCATTCCTGCCCTTCACTGCTTTGTGAGACTCCTGCACATTTCTTTTATTGCAGGGTTATGAAAGGAAAGGTCCTTCATATACCACATATCAGCAAACCAAATGACATGCTGCAGCTGCTTCAGGTTTGTCACCCCTTAATCCACTTTCTGATGGGTTTTGTTTTAATTCTGGGTAGTGGCATTTTTTGTTTGTTTTTTATTGAAGGAATTAGACAGTTAAAGAAAGAAAGAAAAAAAGTGAAATTATCAACAGCAAAAGAACACTAAGTGGTGAAACGAATTCCAACATTATGGGGTTCTTTTAAAGGCCTGAAACAAATGTTCCAGTTTAAAAGAACGTGAGTAGAAATAAAAAATAAAAATTTTTCTCAATTTTCTTTATAAAGGAATAATCATTAACCAGTAATCATTAATGCAGCTTGTATTTATTCCTTATATTCCACAAAGATATTTAGGAAATATAAGAGTTACATTCACCCATATCAAAACTGAGAATGAAAGAAAACACCATAGTGTGATAAAACAGCATTTCATTAAAGTTTCATTAAGCTCTGTAGGTTTTAATTTATTGACTTCATAAAGAAGATATCTTTGTACTCCATATAAGAAGTAAGTATTGAAAGACCTGAAGTTAATTATATAGTGAAATATTTTAATACAACATTGAATTGATTATACTGCTTTCAAAAAGACAGTAAAAAATCCTTGAATTATAACAATAGAAAATTGAGAAACAAAAACTAAGCCATGGAAATCAGAATAAGATACATTTAGAAAAATAAAGGAATAGAACAAAGAAGCTCAAAAAGTGAAATAGAACAAAGAAGCTCAAAAACAATGCAGAGTGTGAAATTGTTCAATTGCTCATACTCGCATCAAACTAAAGATTATTGTTCAGATGAGGGATGACTTATTGAAATGGTATCTTATATAAACATAACAGTATGACTCAAAATTTTGAAAGCAATTCTATAGATTATATATCTCTTCTTAAAGAAAAGCACTTCAGCTGGGGAGAGCTGAGGTGAGCGGCATTTGGAGTTTCTTTTCTTGAAACCGAACTGCAATTTCAAAGAATGCACAAACCATTACTTACTGAAAGTTACTCTGCATTTCTCCTGCTACAAAAGTATGTATTTTAATCACGAAACCCTAGACAGGTTACATTATATAGCTTCAAAGTGAAGGAAGAGTTTCTATAGTAATAACTATTTACTGTGCATTTCCCTTTAAAGTCTGGTCATGTCTCACTGTATTAAGTCACTTTTCAAATGTGTGGGAATCACCAAGTATTTTGCAGCTACTCAAACTACAAGCATCTAAGGAAATACACCACACTTCTAAAATGTAGTTTTAGACGCCAGACCATGGTTAAGCATGTCACTAGCTTACTTTTAAGTGAAAATCATGACTGCATTTTTCCTATTGTATTCTAATTGTGTGCATCACACAACTTTTCTTCATACTTGTCTTCTGCACCTTCCTCTACACAATTAAGTCGACAGAAAGAAAGTAACCAATTGCAGATTATGTATTGAACCACTAAACACTAAATTTGTGTTTTTCAAATTACAACAAACAGACTTAAGGAACTAATAGAATATTTCACATTACAGAAAGATATGACTGGTTGGAAGTAAACATGTCGTATTTCTTTTCATGTAAGACGGTAAGTCTGTACAATATTTGGATTATTGCACTCCCAATTCCTTTTGTCAATTAAAGCTTACAAATTAAAGCTAACTATTAATTACCACTAAAATTCAAGTATTAGTCCAAATCAAAACTCTCCTGGTTTAATCAGACAGAACATTAATGCAAATCTGTATTTATGAAAAGTCAGTTTCTTACATGGCAGACTGGCCCTCAGTTGTCTCTCTTAACAATCTTTTGTTAATTAGGCAGATAAATTTTTTCAGTTTCAGAGATCAGCTACTGCTCTTCCTTTATTTCAATTCTTACTTTTGGTGTTGGTAGGTGCACTTTTGTGTGTGTGTTATCAAGTCCTTAAAGAATGTGGCACTAATAGTTACCCAAAGACCTGGCAGCACACTTTTAGCATACAAGAACAGATTCCATCATGATACAAATAAACATTTGTAAGATGTTATGTCATTCAGATTGGCTTTATGATAAGGGACTGCACTCCCCTCTACCCTTTTGAATATATTAACCACATTTGAGTACATTTGACTAAGGGAGCTGCCTTAAATATACATTAATTAAAGCCTTATGGGTTTCATTTAAAAAAAATAGATAGCTACGTGTATCATTGAAGAAAAATGTATAACTTAGGACTCTGTGTAATCCAGAGACATCCCCCAGGCATTAAGTCAGCACGCTGTGGTTAGTATGCTGCTGTACATGTGTGCTGTCGTTTTTCCTCACCCAAATATTTCAGATAGAAGGTCTGCAGTGGGGACAAGGAAGATACAACTAGGAGATGAGGAACAAGTCCAAACACAACCAGGGATGTTAATTCTGTTACTCGTGCAACAGCTTTGTTTGACTTCTAACAGCCAGCTCTAAAAGCAACCCAAAACACCAAAATCTCTCTTTTGGAGTCAAGAAGAAATTTGTCACTCTGAGTTTTGTGTTGGGTTCTTACCTGCGTATTTGCTGTGCTGCACAAGTCTTCAGATAAAATTGTGTCAGTGAGACAAGTGGGTTTATGATAATTGAATATACCTAGTTCTTTTTGTTACCAGTTTTTCACCAGACTTTGAATACTTGCTGTCTGCCTCAGCTGTGCTGGTGCTTGGTTGCTCATTTCTTTTTCAGTAACAGGAATGCTTAAACCTCTCCAGTTTTGATGAGAAGTCAGGTATGGTACTGGATTCCTGCATCTTTTTTTAATTTTAAAAAGACACAAGGGTGCTTTCCAATTTATTTATTTTTCCTCCAAGAATGCTGTCCTCCCAGAGCTCACTGGGTGTCAATGGAACTGTGTTCAGTGAGAGAGATGCTGATGAACAGGTTGAAATTTACATTGATTGAATGACAGTGACTTAGCAGCACTGATAAAATATGAAGGTTATAACCACTAACCTAACGGCTGCAAATATGCATATTAAAAAATAGAAAGACATTATGTAAGTCCTAAAACCAATACAGAGGAAAAGCATTACAGAAGTATCTCTAGTTTATTCCTCCCTGTAAAAATCTTGTGAATCACAAAGCTGAAAGATGTGCTGAGCCATTGCAAAGATAGCAGTTATTAGCACCAGTAATTGTAGCAGCAATAAACCAGCTTTATTAAGGTGTTTCAGCCCTGCTGCTCAGAGTGATTTGCTCTCTGCTGCTTCCTTTGCTCTTAGGTGTACTGCACAGGCTGAGGAAACCCCATTCTTGGAGCTTCTCAAGAGTTTTCAGGCTTCTCACTGTGTCTACACAATCAGCTGTCCTGACCAAGTATTGGAAATACTCACACATTCATTTGTCAAACCATACTGAAAAAGGGAGTGTCATCACCCTAGTCAGTTCTAGATTCATAGCAGCAAGAAAAAAAAAACAAAACCAAATAAAATGAAACAGAAGAGACCACTTTTGACAGTTCATTCAACCAGCACTTGTTCCTCCCTAAACAATTTTTTCAAGATCGTCATCTACAAGTCTGACACATTTCTCTTTTAGATGTCTTGAAGTCTCTTCTTTGCACTTGCTTCAAAATGCAAAATTCTGAAGATAACTCACAATAACAAACAATTGCATTTAATTAAGTGGTAAAACACAGAACTGAACAGCAAGAAAGGTAAGAGAGACAAATGAAGGCCAACTTACTGCTGATGCTCTGGGGCAGGGGAGCTGGTCCGACACATTGGCAGGAAAGAGCTCTCAGGAGGCAGAGAGCAGAATGGCATTCTGCATGTCTAAGTGCCTTACTGCAGTTTTGAAGCTAAAGCCTGCCGAATCCAGTTGTGATAGGAAAATGCT
Organism: Setophaga petechia; assembly: GCA_024362935.1. NCBI lineage: Eukaryota > Metazoa > Chordata > Aves > Passeriformes > Parulidae > Setophaga > Setophaga petechia. The sequence goes on from JANCRA010000008.1 coordinate 24,318,956, forward strand.
TTGAAGAGGAATGAAAGCCCTTTGTAAAAGGAAGAGAAGAGCCAGCTGAAGGACAAAAGTCCCCTTCAACCAGTTAATGGGGCAAGCTAAAGAGATCCTAATGAAACAAGAAAGACTTCCCTTTTTAACCTTAAGTGCTATATTTTCATCGAGTACATGAGAGATGCAAGAATAATATCAGTGAAGCATACAGTGGAAGAGCAGGACAGGACAGGTCAGTGGTAGACAAACATTGAGAGTGAAATGCAGACTCCAAAAAAATACACATTCCAACAAAAATATATGTATTTTCAGAGCCAAATTAATTATTGTCAAACTCATGCATGCATACAATGCACAGGCTCTGTCCTCTGATTTTTCTAATGCTAACAATGTAGATTGTTGATAAAGATATTGGTTGATACAGAACTGGCCCCAACACTGAGCACATCACTTCTGGGGAACATAATTTTTGACCAGCTGCCAGGTGGATGTAACTCCATCTACTCTCTGGGCTCAGACATCCAGTCAGTGTTTTACCCAGAGAATAGTGCACCTGCCCACAGGGATCAGGAAGCTGATTATAAGTAAGCACTGCATAGAATAAACCATATTTGTTCAATTCACATCTTTAAAAAGTAACTGAAAAAAAAATCGCCAAAATGCTGAAGTATACTTTCTACTTATTAAAATACTTTCTACTTATTAAAACCAGCTGTTTAATACCAGGGTTTAATTCATTCCAAATTTTAAAAATACAGAGAAGCTTTAGCAAAAAAGCCAAGCCAGACACAGCAAGATAAGCACAACACTAAATAACACAGACTGTGTATTTCCACCCCTCAAATATGTCTTGCTTTTTTGTTAGGAAAGGTAAACATCATGTTATACAGTAGAAAAGGAGCCCAGGCATGGACCTTAGAACATTTGAGAATAGCTTCACCCTTGCAAAACATCTCTGCCATATGTGGTTTGGGACACTAGTAGAAAATGAAAATAGATAAATTCTGTTGCCTAAAGCTCTTCAGATTTGGCCTTTGCTGTTTTAGCACAGAAGTCTTGTACAGAGACTTTCTCCCATAGACACTTACCCCTTGTCCTTTTAAGCATGCCTTTGCAGCACTGGTTTTAGCATAATCAGTTTTGTGGATTTCCCTTCATCTCATTCTCCATCTCTGCAGGGAACTATTTAGTGCATTTACAAAACACGGTAACAAAACATATCTGCCACTTCTTGAATATTTTACTGAAGTCTGTCCCTTATTCTCTCTGCAGACAAAAGAACCTTTTCCAGTAGCCTACAGGGTTTTTTTAGTTACAGATGTTGTCTGAGGCATTGCGATGTTTCACTACTAAAACAGTTACCCTACAGATAAAGCCCTTGAAACATCCAGTAAAAAAGAGAAGGCACTATCTCAGGAAGTTCACTGATTATTGTCTTCCTTATTTACCGACTTTTTCTTGTGCTCTATCTGTGAACATAAACATGGACAGGTCTTCTCTTCTTGTCTTCCTTGGTGAGAGATTTTTTTTAGTTTTGTGTGTAAGTTTGTCCTTATTTCACAAAGAACACAATGAAAAATTAAAGATATAACACTCTCCTGATGGGCTGATACCACTTCCTCATTGCTGATTATTTGCCCACAGCCAACTCCTGCGCTTCTATAATTAACAATAAGCAATAAAAGCAAGTTCTGCTACGAAAGAGACATGTCCATTTCCTACCTACACAGTAACAAGTCTGAAAACCATATTTTAACTGGAAACTTTTGTGTTTCAGATCCACTGAAGCTGGATGAAAATGTCTATTTTTGTTTGAGTGCCTTCATTAAGAGTTCAGCAGCTTCTGGGCTCTCTCATACTGAGAGTTCAGAAGATTTGAATGCGTCTGGGAAAACTTCACCTATTCATGCAATGACCCTCTCCTCCTGCAAGAAAAGTTGTCTCTTGTGACTATTGTTCTTTCAGGATTATTGTCTGGAGAGGAAGAATGCCATTTGTATTAAGAAGTATGAAGCTTGCCCTCTAAACTGGTTATCTGGCACATTCTTATCCATTCCCACAGAGAAAGAGCCATGTGGGCTCAGCAAGATGGTGATAAGCAATCTCTTAGGCAGGATTTTAAGTGGTTCACTTTCCTTCTAACAGCTGGAACCTCAAAATATCCTCCAGGTAAGCTGGCAAAGCAGCATTTTGTAACCTTTCCAAACTGAGCCCTGCTTGCCTTTTTCTTAAAGAGAGAAATAGGTAGGGAAAACCCATACAGCAAACAAAGCTCCATGCAGAACACTGATTATTTTCCATGCTCCCCCTGGTTTTTAATGGGAAGATGGCTGAGAGAAGATGGCTCAGATACCTATTGCCACTACCTCCTGAGAAGGGGTTCCCCTTGAAGATAAAATGGCAAACCAAATCTAAAGCATGGTAATCAGCTTAAAAATAATATTTTTACTGAAAATCTTTGTTCTTAAATAGCTAAAAGTAAAACCTAAGATGAGAATATGAACAAACCTCTTTGTTAAAGCAATATAGCCAGCTCTAATTCCACTTGAAACTCCCCACAGCTATCATGTTGTTTTTGCTTTCTTTTCCTATCCTCTTCCAGTATTTGAAATAAAATCAAGCATTGCTCTAAAATAATTCATCCTTGCCTAGCCATCTGAAGCTTTACTTACACAATTCAATCTATATTTGTAGCTCTTTTTAGATCGTCTAAGTGTAAATACAAGACTTTGTACTCAAGAATAAACAGGTAAAAATCTATTGGCAAAACCAGCATGTAACATTACATCAGATGGAGTGAAGAGCAAGTCAATCACATGTTGCTTTGCAGGCTAGAATGCAGTCTAGGTCTTATGCATTATCTTCAACTTATGGCCTGGAGGTTAACACAAGCCTTTGGAACCTAATGCTGCCCTTCACACAAACTGGACAAATCACTTCAACATGAACAAGAATTCATTTGGAATTCGGCAACATTTGTCCTCTATGTTGCTTCTTTTCCTCTTTGATTTTCCCAACTAGTCTTGCCCTTGCTTTATTTCCTAATTTACTTGCCATACCTACTGTATTGCACTCCTTCTGGCTGTCTTACTTCCCCAGTGCCTTCTTTCCAGAGCTGCAGGTCCATACTCAATCAGCTATCCTGCCACACTTTCATAATATGTCCACATGGCTCACATAACACCTGTTTATAGACCCCCAAACCTACAGTTACCTGTGGCAGCCAGGCTAGAATTGTGCTACCGATGTGCACAGAGGCATCTTCTACACCTACACAATGACACCACCACTGTCACAGCAAATGCCACAGCTGAGATGGCCATGATACACAGAGTATCACCATGCACTATCAGAAAGCATCAGCCCACACACAGTAACACCACCTCAGAAGGCTTCAAGCATCTGCTCTATTGCTCCTCAGCCCAACCTTTTATACCCTCCATCTTACGTGCCTTACACCTGTGTGCCCTCTGTGCCCATTTGTGGTTGGTCAGCACACCTCAGCACTCCATGTCCCATTACCTTCAATGCTGCTCACCTGTCCTGCACAGCTGCAGCCCTACTCCCAATTACCACAAACTGTGTGCCTACACACCACCATGACCCCTCACTGCCCAGCAGCAAGGCAAGAGTAAATATTAAAAAAATTGGTCCCTTTCACACCTGGTACCAGTTTGGGTATTTAGTACTATAGTCCAGATGATTCAGACAGAGGAATGTGCAGCAGCATAACTAAACAGAGCATCTAACTTCAACAAAAAAATCTATAAAGGTTTTGCAAGGAATAACAGTGGTTACGAGAGCCATCAAGCAAAGCAGCAAGCTCGGAATCATAGAATGGTCTGGCTTAGAGGGGACCTTTAAGATCATCTTCCAACCCCTCTGCCATGGGAAGGGTTGCCACTTACTAGATCAGATTATTCAGAGCCCTATCCAAGCTGACCTTGAACATGTCCAGGGATGGGACATCCACAATATCTCTGGGCAACCTTCCCAGCTGTTTCTCCCCTTTGCTCACAAAGAACTCTCCAGGTACTCTCCATACAGCTTGACCTTCCAGACAGCCAGCTTTATTCACACTGCAAGACACAGCCCTAGAACTAAAGCTGCAGATTCAGATAAACAGGCTTGCTCATTACTTGTCTTCAAGCATTTTTAACACCTTTTTTCACTACAAAATGCATCACAGAAAAATGTAGATGAACCCTGTGTGCCTAAAAAATGTCTTCAATTAATCTTGCTCTTGTCTGGTTGAAAGCAAAAGACATGTGTTATCAGCACCCTCCTCTTTGGAGAATGAGCCCTTCTACCTTCCTTAAAAATAGCTGCTGTTAGAAGACGAGACAAGCTTTGTCACACACATATGCTGCTCTTCCATTTAACATCATCTGCTTCCCACTCAAGTTAAGTGTTGAGAACAAGCCTCCTGGCACAGAATGTGTTGATTTTTCATGGTACAAAGAAGGTTCAAGTAAAAGCAACAGGATAAGACTCTCAGCTTTCCATAGCACAAATGCAGAAATTGTGTTTCCACAAAGTGTTTTGTCAAAATCAACAGAAAGGTTTTTTCAAGTCTCTTTTTTCTTCTTGTTGTTTGGCTTGCTCAAATAATATTTTTTAGAAGTTTCAAGGGCAGAAAGTATAGATCTTGTACAAAAACAAAGTGATCTGCAGCACTAAATTAAAGTTGACATTGGTGAGAAAATTGACATTAAACCTGTTTGCTCCTCAGGATCTGAGATATGTTAAACTAGCCTGACTCGGACCTAATCCAGCTTCTGATTTAGACATGCCAGATGCAGATATCAATTAATACAGCTGATACTGCCTAATGGGGATTTAAAAGAAAAAACAGCTTCTAACACAGACTTTTTATAACAGCAGAATTTCCAAAAGGAAACTTCATTTTTATTTCCCCTTACACACAGCTGTTTAAAGCACAGAATATATTAAAAAGCATTCTGCATAAATAACTTCTTAAACAAAACCACATAATCTTTCCCTCCCATTATAGGAAATGTGCACTTTGTGATGTACTGCTTGGAGTAATGAATAGAAAATATAAATTCAGGACCAACTTCAAATAATGCAACCATTGCCAAAATAATAATGCACTTCTCCAGGTTAGACTGTGCAATTAAAAACATGAGCTTATCTTCTTTTTCAATGTGAATTATAAAATTTTCAATACTGATCTAGGCCACTTTAAAATTAAACCTGGAAAAAAAAAAACCAAAGCATAGCTAGAGACTACTCTTCCCCAGTTCTATTATGAGTTTGGTGGAGGAGCTGATCTGTGTTGTTCAAGCTGTGTTTGGAGGTTTTCTACACTGACAGCAAAGGGCCCAGACCTTGTGCCTGGCACAGGAACTCGCACTCAAATACTGTGAGTGTTCCATGGTTATGCACAAAGCAAAAAACAAAGTAATTTCTATGAACTATGGCAAACACCCAGAGTAAGAACTTTCAAAGTCATGTCATCTATTGATGTTAGCAACAAAAAACATCATCCTGCCTACATAATACTGGTTCTGGAGCCAACGAGCTGTAGTGAAGGCACAAACCCTCCTCCCTTTCTTTCCACACAGTAAATGTTTAGACAAATGACTTCTTCATCACTTCAAACCTTGTTCTCTTGTGCACAAGAAAGGTAGTGTAACTTACTCCTTTTCCTAGTTTTTTTTTTTTTTACATAGAACAAAGAATAAAATGATCCAACATCCCACAGAGATTGCCTCACTGACAAAGAAACAAAAGATGAGCATTCATTTCTTGTAAGAGCCTGACTTTACATACCCCCAAGTAACAATGGTTGAAAATTTTGCATTAAGTTGCTTAGCCGACATTTTACAATAAATAGTATTTATACCAAAAAAGCTGCCTACGTACTACTTTTCAGAGGAAACGTGATTAAAAGAAATATTCAGAATTGCCCTGGTTGCATAATATCTTTTTCATTTACTCATTCGGCATACAATTGGTCTGTGGATGTTTCTCCTTATGCAGCTTAGGTTCCATTAACAAACACCATGTGAAATGCCAACCAATCAGCAGTGTTGCAGCTGGTCTGAAGTTTGGAGGGGAAAGACTATAATAAATGACTTTGAAACTTAACTTATAATTAACTTTTTTAACACTAAGAAATAATTTTTAAAATTATACCGTTCTTAAGTGTCTTTGCTGTAGTCATAACAGAGCAGCACCTCCTGGCACCAATTCCCAAACACTTCATGTGTCAAGTACAAGACAAACACAATAAATATCAAGTACAAGAGGTCAAGGTATCTCGATGGATCACCACAGGAGTTGAGAAAAAAAGTATGGACATGAAGCACTAACCAAAATTCAGTACAGTAAAGAACTGGAAACCAAAGCCATTTATATAAGTTATTGACTTGAAGGTTTATTCAGATTCCCCACCTCTAATTCTTGCCTTTCATCCTGAAGTGCTCTTCTAGTAATCTTCTCTTCCCTGGCATGTTTCATCAGCTTCATGTTTCTCCAGTCCTGTGTCTCCTGAAACTTTACTTCTTACAAACTTTACAAAGCACAGCAGTTGTTTAAGTAAACCCACAGTGTGTTTTATCATGACATTATTACACCACAATACCAATGACACTGATAAAATCAGAGTGCCCACTGCATATCCCTGAACATTTACAAAGTCAATCAACTTGCCTAGCCTGTGATGGTTTCTTGAACTTCAAACCCAGTGTCCTGAGACTTCCTGCTCCTTCTTTCCCTGCTCTCAACCTAATTTTGAATCACTTGAGAGATATGGAAACAACAAACCAATGGTTGTTGAATCTAAACAACTCCATTTAACTTGCTGATGCTTAAGCATCCTCAGTAAATACTAACTATATTAATCAGCCAGAATTGTTTTCAGCACTTTACCTAATGAGCTATCAGTACAAAAATGCAGAGCTCAAGGCAAAGTGGAAGATGGTTCTTTATTATCAGCTTTCTTATTTTTTTTTTAATTTCACCGGTCACTGGATTTTCTAGCAACAAATCTTTGTAATAATTAGGCAATGACACCTTGCTAAGAAAGTGACTTTAACAAAAAATCATTTACCATTAAATCTTCTTTCTATCTTTAGCATTAAATCATCTTAAAATTTTCCTTCCTAGATACCTGTTTTATGATTTGAAGAATATATTGCAATGTGTTATCATCATGCACCTCTACACAACACTTCTGTTCCTGGTTGAAGGCTTGTTTTGCAACTCTTTCTGAAAAAGCTTCTTTTGCAGGTATCTGAGTTAGGGAAGGAAAATTAGTAATACTTCTTTCATTACACAAAACAACCCCACAACCCCCCAGCAAAAATCAAGCAAAAAAACCCTAGCCAACAGCAACCAAAAAAAACTTCATCAAAATAAAACTTCAAACAAAATAACTTCATAATTGTCTCACACATAAAACTTCTTTCAAGTGTCCTCTTGGATGATTATCTCAAATAAAAGACAATTTCTAATTCATCAAATACACAATTTAGAAACTATTAGAAGAAAAACAATAAAGAGTAGCAAAAGTATCCAACAGGATATTTCATTTTACCTTATTGTAATGGTAAATTTAGGAAAGTTTCCCTCTTTTTGCCCCAAAGGGTTATCAACTTTCTGAAAAATTTTTTTACTTGAAATCCAATGAAGATTTTTTTCACTTGAACCTCTTCCCACGTGTCTCAGGAGTAGGGTAGCCAAAGCCCTTATTTGTTGTCATATTCTTAACTGGACTTTGTTTCCCAGCTCAGAGCTCAGGTGCTCAAGAATTTGTGAAGCCAGTGCCAGGAAAGAGCAGACTTCAGTGTAACAAAGATCTGAGAAAAAGAAAATGAAAACAAAAGAGCTTAAAACTTTGATGTCCACTCATATCTCCAAGATCTGACACCTCAAGGCAGATATCTTTCTTCATATAATCCCATCCTTCCAATTTTTCCTGCTGTTTTTTTTTCTTTTTTTTCCAGCTGACCAATTAGGCTATTTTTAAACTCTATACCACATGGTTCTCTTGCTTTTTTATTGTCCTTATTATCTGCTGTTTGAAGATGTGAAAGAAATGTCCTATAAATGCATACATCTCAAAAATAAAACCTGCACAGAGTGTGATTTCATGCACAAAGGCATTACCTGGCAGTCAGAGTAAGGAAGTCATGTGCAAGGAATATGACGTTGTGCCCAGACTGTCAGAGTCTTTAAAATGGATGGATTCAGAAAATGGCTCTAAAGTCTTTGACATGCTAAAAAAAGAAAAAAAATACTTATGAACTAAAGTATTAAGTAAAGCTGCAGAAGGGAAAAAAAAAATCACATCTGCCAATCATATAGACTCATCTGTACAGACTCATCATATAGACTCATCCATCACTGCAACACCATTCTAGCTGGTTTTGCCATTGGGATGAGAGATAGAACACCACTAATCTGTCCAGTTTTTGAAGCTACACTGATCAGTTATGGTTTCTGAAAAATCAAAACTTACACTTAATTAGTAGTTTTCCTGCATAAGCACTGGAAGCTTCAGAAAAATTTTGACAAAAATAGGTTTAAGTTACAACAGGAAAGCTTTTCAAGCTCAAAGTACATGACTGAAATATCTGTGTGGGAAAGAAACGATTGAGATTCCAGTATTTTGCATATCTTATTACATAAAACTACATAGAATTTGGGGTTTTTTCCATTGCTGACATGAAAAGTTTCAAAGTCTTCCAATATATCACAACAATGCCATTTCCCAGCTAGCCTAGATGTCAGTTTTCACCAAGCTATACAGCACCAACATCCAGCTGACAGTGGCACTCCTGTTATTTTGCAGATATCTCTGCAACACAGTGGAACACAGTGTCTTCTGCAAACATGGAAATAAAAAAATTCCTATGTTAATGAGGGGAATTCAACTTGGCATAACCAACCAGAATCAGTGGGATTATTCTGACATTTGTTATATATGCATGTCCACAGACACTGAAATTTCCCAATATATTTAATTACAGAAACCTTTTAAATCACTAATAATAAAAAGTTTGTGATAACTCAACATGATGAAAAAACAGGCCTGCACAGAATTTGCTATGTGCCAAATTGTCATGACATTCAATACTGCAGATACATAAAAACAAGTGCAATCCACTTATTCAGCCTCACCTGTCATGTAATATTTAAAAGTCAGGCTTTTGTACAGTTTGGAAAACAAGTCTGCAAGTGAACAAACAGAGAAGAAATATCTTCAATTTTGACTTTAAATATAACTTTGTTAAAACAAAATAAATCCTGCAAAATATTTTTTCCTCGCATATTTCGTAAGGGGGGAACAGAAAAATTCAAAGGTTGTGTTCAATTATTCATGATCATTAAAAAGAGAATGAACAAGACATCTTACTTTGTGAATACAGTTGTCAAAGTGAAAAGGGGGATAAAGCACAAATTGGCAAAGTGCAAGTAAGGTACACATACTTGTCTGAAAAGAACAGAATTCTATATAGAAGGCCGAAAGACCAAGACAAAAGCAGAATGAACTGCTAAGTCAGTCAGATCCTGTGGGTTTAACACCCTTGAAGAAGTAAAAGTCAGCAAAAATATCCCTGACATAATATCAGCAAGGATTTCATCAAAACAAGAGAAAGGGAGGAAAAACAATGCCTTGTAGGAAGATGCTTCCTAAACAAGACTCATATCAAACAGTAATTCTTATCTGAAGTACTCAACTATTTCAAATAACGTGAGTATGTGAGATCTGAACAACACCTCCTCTGGGACACTCTGGAGGTCAGGAGTATGTACCATAGAGTATACAACCAACATGCCACATATGTAAACACTAAATTGCCCTTCCTGATGGCTACAGAGACATCAAGAACTGAGAGAAGCACTTTGAATGGTGAAAATATACATACTTCCTTTATGAGATGCTTTTCAGCCTTGTCTCAACCCCCCAAAACTGTATTAAGGTTTTAGTTAAGCTTTAACTGTTGCTTTTATAAATTTTTCAGCCAAATATCCTTCACCAAAGCTTTCATGGAGTCCCATAATACAAAAAAAAGCCTGCTGACTTTTGTATTTTGTAGTATTTGTGCATTTAGTAAAACAGGAGATATTTAATAATTCTTCTCTGTCACTGCATCACAACCAGAAAAACTGTCCCACTATACAGAAGAAAAAAAAAAAGAGCAAATTCAACACAATCTTCATTATATCATGTTACTATTGGCTATAGCTGCAGTAAACCCATCTAATTTCAGATTACATGATAAGGCTAAGAATATTAAAACAGTCATGAAGTGGGAAATAAAATAAGTATTAAAAATAAATAGGGATTATTACGCAAAATCTCAGTTTTGGGAGAGATTTATTGTATCAAAGATTCTACAAAAACACATAGAAAAGTCATGAAAAATCAAATTAGGAAATGTTACTTACGTTACTTATAATAGCATAGCACAGAACTGTGTGGACATATCACACTTGGAACAATTATACAATTCTGTACAGCGCTGCATAAATATCCCAATGTACCCTGATACAGATCAGCTAGAAGTTTTCAAAGCACAATGCCAACTAATGTTTAGCAGGAGTGGTTAACAGCATGGTTAACAGTGAGGGAATGTAACACCACTGCTGAAAGTGAGTACCTAAATTTCAAATGCCTGCTGCTGCCACAGACTTTGAAATTGGAAAAATCCTAATTCAGCTGAAGTCCAAAGAATTGCGCAAACTTGGACTGCCAAAGGGAAACACAAGAGGTCAAGAAACAGCTTGTGTACTAAAAATGACTCCTAACACATTCCCCACTGTAAAACAGGAAGAAAGACATGACTTTTATGCCTTTCTCTAACAGCTGCAGGTATATAACAGCTTGTGGTGCTCTTAAATATTAAGCAACAGAAACAAAAAAAAAATAAGGTTCTGTTTAACAAGGCAAGCACCACACATAATTAACTGCAAGCAACCTCTTTATGGACAGCAATTTATATTAACAAGCAAAACCCAAGATTATGATGGCTTGGAGGGAGGAAAATATATTGCTGAAACCATTTTACATAAGTGACACATCAAATTACAGGAATGCAGGAAATTGTGATTTCAGACACTAATTTCTCCTGTAACAGAAGATATATATGGGATTGCTAACAGCAGTTAGGAAGTTGATATCAGACTCTAGTCTGATGGATGTACTTAAATCAAGCTGCTGGCTTCAAAATCGAGATAACTAAAGTTTAGCAACAAGTGATCAAGAGGACATTACACCGAATTATTCCTTCTTCCCCAAAAAACGTTGAACTCCTATATAGTCTGTGTTGCATACATACCTTATTCCCTCTGTACAAGTGCAAAATTTGATTTGGTTTGTGTTACAGATTGCGATTTCTTCCTAAAAGAACATAAGCTTATTTTACAGGTTTGTAGGCAGACTTAAATATTGATGGCATCAGCAAGAGTCATTCAACAAATTATTTTCCTGTTTTGGAATCAGCATGAGTAAATCCAATTGATTCTATCATCACAGAAAACAAATTTGAGACTAGAGAAGTACATGTCTGACTCACTGTTAGCTGTTATCTGATCAAAGATAAATCCCTGAGCTGCTTCCATCAGAGACTGCTTTGCAGTCATCAAGATCTACTAGAGTAGGCAAATTACATAACTATATGGCAAAACACATAACTATAGCTTTTAAACTTCACAAGTGACCACTCCTGAAGAATCCAGGAAAAGCATCATTTTTTCTTTTCCCTAGGGTTCCAGCCTCTCCTCCTCAGGCATGTTGAACCTATCTCTAGTTAAAAACACTGTCTTTAAACCAGTAACAAGCATCCACTAGAGATTGTACTAAGAACTCTGCAGAAGAGTTTAAAGTCTGGAATAGGCAATGCCAGCTCTACCTGTTCTGATATCCTGGGAGAAACCTGCATGTTGGCATGTGCAGCTGCTGTGCCACTCTGCGTGGCAGACTAGCGGATATTATTAAAAGGTAGCGTTCAATCTCTCTGAAGTAGGATCATGAAGAAGGCACAAGGGCATTTGAAAGAGGAGGAAGCTCGCCATGAACCCAACCTCTGCAGCATGCTATGGGAAAGTCCATTCAGGATCCATATGATGCTGCATGAAAATGCACTCCCAGCATCTAAATGGATGTAAGATTTACTTGCTAACTGTGTTCCTCGTATTCTATCTTATTAACCCAGGTACGTTATTGCTCCATTTGTTGTCAGGTCTTTCTCACGGAGTTCCAAAAGAGCCCTGCAGCATTTCTCTCTCCCTCTCATCCCCCACCTCCTTGCAGTGCAGAATGAGGATGCAGATGTTATTCACATATTGATGTTCTACAAAAAAAAAAATCTTACAACTATTCCTCCTCTCAAACTTCAGCACAGAGTGCAGCTTTTGCTTACCCATAAAAATAAACGGAACTCTGTACAGACACTATGATATATATATATATATATATAAATCTCTATATCTGCAAGAGTTTAAGATACCACTTCCAATTGACCAGAGATTAGTCCTCTGCCAGGTAGGATTGCTGTAATAGAAGAGATAGAAGTGCTGGCTAACCTGGGGATCATAACTTCTGAGACTAGGCTAGCCATCACTGTTGCTGTAGCACCGCAAACTACTCTAGTGTTATGGTTATATGGAATGTAAATCACAGCCTTTAGAGATGGAGCTAGTAGAATATTTTTTATTTATATTAAAAAATATCTGAAAACAAGGAGGGAAATGCCACCCACAAATTGCTCATAAAGCCCACTAAGCAGGGCTACTGGTTTAGCTGTCCACGAACATGGAAATCAGAAACTGTTAGAAGTAATTGTAGCAGAGAAGCATGATCTTATTTTTTAAACAGCCTGAGGGTTTTATCAGTCACTCAACTTTCTTTAAATTTTAAAATTACAAGAAACCAATGACAGCAATAGTATGTCAGTGGTTCTAGGTTTTACATTTGTAGGTAATAACTTAATTTTAGCACCAACCATTTGTTTGTTTCCTATTTTTTGGAAAGAACCACTAAAATTATTAAGAAGAGCCTATTACATATGTAAATATTCACCAATTCCAGTTACCCATAAGCTCTTCTTTATATTTCAGGACAAAGATTCTCCCCCTCAACTTCAAAATTTTTGTGCTGCCTACGTAATCTGAGTGAGAATGCTGTAGTTAGGTTTGAACAGACGGGGCAGAGATGTTCTCCTTTGGTTAGTTTGCAAGTGTACACCACACACAAAAAACAAAAAAAGAAGACAAAAGAGAAAACAAGTACAATATACAGCAAAGGTTTTTCAAAATGTGAAAGCTCACCTCTAATACCTTTCTCTTTTTATAACAGCTGCAGGGTTGTGCCACCCAAGAACCAAAGACATTTTTGTTGTTGTTATAGAGACACTTTCATAATAGAAAACTCAGAAGGTAAAATGTGAGTCTTTGAAACAGAAACTGCAAACCATGATGAATACAAATAATAAATACAAATACACAAGTGACATCAGCATTTTACCAGGAAAGAAAGCCTAAACATTTAATTATTATTTAGTGCAAAGACAGAAAGAGGGGTGAGAGAGAGGATCTGCTGATCCAGCCTGTCTCTGTTTCAGGGTAAATACTAGGTATTTATTTTAGTATAGCTAGCAAAACACCTCCTGGCTCTCCTCATACAGAAGTTGCTCCTGAGCTACCCAGGAATCAGGGTGATTTCCACTGGGAAGATTTAAGACTGTAAAACTGCAGAATGAACATCTCAGACAACTGTGCCGTGAGGGCAGAAGGGAAAACTGGATCCCCTTTTCCCCATTCCAGTTTTGGCTTTTCCCATGCATCATCCAGAGTCCCTTTCATCTTTTTTCTTAATTTTTTTAATTAATACTCCTTAGTCTGCTTGAAGAAAAGGCTTCAAGCAAGAGCATTTCTAAATTCTAAATTTCTAAAAAGCTGCTTTTTTACATAAATTTATTGAATGTTTTTATGGGACTGTTCATAAAACTGTCAGTTTCCTATTTCCCCACTGACACACTGGCTTCTGTGATTTGTCACAAAGATTATCTCTGTCACATTGTGTGACATAATACAAAGGAGCTCAGAAAATGTGGTGTGACATTCCAACTAATGCACTGAGGCAATAGGGAAATTTAAAAGCAGTACATGTTTAAAATCTTAGTTGACTTCTTTCTGCCCTAATCCATTCTTCCTCTCCCCTAAGCCCAAATGGTTTCCCTGCAAATTTGTGAGAGTCTTTTCTGCAATAGCCATATTTAAGCAGAAAGTTCTTGGAACAAACAAGTTTTTTCTCATAAACCAAAGTACAGTCAAGTATTTTGTGTTTAGTGCAATCCAGAGCTGAAATCACATGTACAGAGACTCTTCTGGAAGTGGGTAAAGAAAAAAGCTACCAAGAACAAAGACATATTTGGAGAAGATCAATAAATAAAATTGCAGTGTGTAAGCAGTCATCAAATAAGGAGAGACAAGGAAACCTGCAGCCTCTGTGGGCAACATAGTGCCATGAAATCAAAGATTCACCCGAACAAACACTTGTTTCTTCTTGAAATAACCTTTGCTTTCTGGTCGATGAACAGTTGAGTAATACAGATGTATGCATGGTTCCACATGTCCACAGAGCCAGCTGAAAATGGGCCAGTCACCAGAAATTTGAGAGCACACTTGAAAGGCTGAAAGCCTCTTTGGGACTTAGAACTCTAGAATATCTGGAGTCACAGAATATGAATGTTTCCCAAAACAGTACATAAGAAAAGGTATCACAATACAACAGTGTCATGTGGTAGGGTCTCTCAATAGCAGAAAGTAATTTTATAACCAGGTTTATTTTGAATTGCAGTACTCCACTGGCATCTTTGCATCCTTCCTATATCAGCCTATTACTGTCGGCTCTGTCACACTAAGAGAAAAAAAAAAAACTAAAAAACCCCCAAAAAACTCACCAGAAACAAACAAAAAACCCCCACCAAACAAACACCACAATATATTTCCCATCCTCGACTGTGAACATATCCTGAGTAAGAGAAAGCTATTTTCTCAAAAACTGAACTCAGACATTTGTTTCTTGTAACACTGTGATCGGAGAGTGTCTTTCTTTTTCATATAACTTCTTTTAAAGCGTCATGACGCTGAATAATAAAAATAATTCTAGGACTGAGATTCCATTATTATTCCACAGTAAAAATAGTCTTAAGAGTAACTTCAACTAAATTTGAGGATTACGTTTAAATGTGGAAAACTCCTGATTTTGACATACGAGCTTAGTCAAACTTCAAGATTAAATTCTGAAAGTGTTTGAGTGGTCAGCTGGAAAATTCAGTTATTGTACCTCAAGAACTACAACATGGGTAATGCCTTATTCAAAATAGAAAGCCTTAAAATACTTAGAACACAGGAATCTGTGCGATCTCTGACCTAAATTCCATTTGCTGAGTATAATTTTATATTAAATAGGTCATATAGAGGTTATATATAGGCTCTCTCATAATAATGTCATCACTTTCCTATTTTAGCAGTAAAAACTCTGTATGCTTGGAGGACATATGCAGAACATAACATTTTAATCACTTCTTCTCTTTTTCTCTGCAGATTTTAAGAGTATAATCAAGAAATCATAGTTAAAAAAAACCTCAAATCCCAAAGCATCCCAAGTTATGTCTTGATTGAAGCAATTTTAACTTCTAATGTAATAAAATCAGATTTAATGGTTTATATAAAAAGAATGAGGCAGAGCAAACATATCATTTAATGTACAGTATATTTTAGGAGTTTCTACTTTGAAACATATTGTGTTTCCTTCTTCTTATTGCAACTCTCGTTTAAACAAGAGTTCCTTAATATGTATATAAACATTTCAGATTTTCATACGAAAACTTTTACAGAGGTAGAAAACAACATAATTGTTTCACCAAGCTAAGAGGTGGCAGACCTTGGTAGCACCACAGAAATTATATTTGAAATTCAGTGCCAGCAGTCCTGTAACCACAAGAGCATCCAACACCATAGGGCTGGACTCCTATAAACACTATTTTCTCAAACAGAGCACAGGTAGCCAAGCTGACTGCACACTCAGAGCTCAGGGACTAGGGGGGGGGGGAAAAAAAAGCCCAACCAAAAATAAAAAACCCCGCAACCTGAGACTCCAATTTTAGACAGAAGCAGCATGAGGGAAGGTAAGACTGCAGTGTATAGTGTCACAAAAACAATGGATAAACTGAGATTCAGCAAATCCTGCAGCACAGGAGGCCACTTGATAAAAGCAGTGGGAGAGAGATAGCCCAAAGCAGATAGGAGAGTTTCTTTGGACAGCAAACATCTTTTGCTGCCACAGGAGGCTGTGAAGGCAGTCAGTATTAGAAGGCTCAGTGACAGATTAGCCAAATTCAGGAGCTCTGCATGTCATGTACTAAAAGCACTGGGCAAGGATGCACCTTCTCACATGTCTGATAAGCAGCAGATCCTGGAAAAATTCAAGGACAAAGGACCAGAGAACGTGTAAGAGTGGACAAAGCTTTCCCTAACCCTCATCTCCCAGAGTCACCGTTGGAGATGGGTTTGAGGATTGACAGACTGCCACTCTGCCTAGGAGGGTATTTCTTACATTTTCCTGTCATCAGCTGGGACCTCTGCCAGTAGGAAGTCATTCTTTCCAATATCATGCCCTCTGACCACTACAGTACTTGATATAGAAATATCATTGACCTTCTTTTCACAAAGAAGGAAAGAATCAGCAGCAGGCATGATTATTTCATATAAAAACCTTGAAGTTAACAAGTGTGCTTTCTCACTTACCCTAGATCTGTTTTTAACTGGAAAACATACTTCTGTCAGCAGAGAGATTTGAGGTTAGAAGTAAGGAGTGACTTACCATAAAAATGGAGGAAAAAAATCCTAAATTATCCTGTAAGAGAAATCTTGTCTCAAATGTAAGGTGGTCTGCATAATAATGATGGTCTCTTGATCTCACAGCAATTAATTTGGCACTGAAGAGCTGTACAAGTAACAGGAAAACATCTTACTTTCCACCCTATATAAAATTGGTGTTCTGAAGACACAATTGAAGGTTAATGAAATCCAAATCCCTTCCATGTGATTTGCTTTAGGTAGGTAATTCTGTAGTCAGTTGCACCATGCAACCCTCTTAAACTACACTGAGAGTGTAACTGAGGTTACATTCTACTCAAGGAGCAACCACAAAAATTATACTTACAAGACATGTTGAATCCATATGGCAAGTGAAATCAATTTTCCCATACCACAACAGCAATCTTTCTTTCAAGTTAATCAATGAAATTATGCATATCCCATCAAATTCCCTTCATTTTTATACCCTCATTTCCCTCAAAGACCAATGAAAGGACAAGCATTACTTCACTAATTATGATTTAAAAAATTGACTAGTGACTGCTTTATGTTTACACCATAAATAAAATATAAATATAGGAGATCTGAGTCAAATTTAGTAAGTGCTTAGATCTGTGGCACTTACAAGTAAGATCAAAGTGTGAAATATTTGTTTCAAGTAAAATACATAAAGCATACATTCTAGTGCGCTAGAATACAACATTAATTGCGGTAAAAAGAGTATATACAATATAATATTTGAACACAAATTTTCCCATTTTTGTTCAGACAACCTGTCTTTTGTATTGCCATGTACAGTATGCTAAAAAGGCTTTAAAACTTAATTTAGAAATTTCATCCCCTTCCAATCAAAACACATAGTACTAAATGGCAAATCTCACTTCTAAACTAAAATGTACTGAACAGCAAACTTTGCAATTAAATTACCAATTTAATGTGAAGAAAAAGGAAAGACAACCAAAATTTCTCATGCTTTTCCAATAATATATTAATATTTATGATCACCTCATTATTTCCTTCTTTAAAAGTAAACCACTCTCAAAGTGATTTTTTTTTTCTCAGCTTATTTAATCATGCATATGGCATAATAAGCAGCTAAAGTAGTCAGGCATATTTTTTTGAAAGTGTTCAGATTCTATAAAAAATTCTAAAATCTGATAAAATGAACTGATTCTGCTGTACAATATGGCTCAATAGAGAAAAGCATTATGAATGACTCTTAATGTCTCTCCTTCTGGTGGAGTATTCAGTAGGGATCATTCATATCTAAGGAGAAAAATAATTGTTTGAAAATTATGTAGCAGTCAGCAAGGAGACAGACAAATCTGCTACACTGATTTGTAATACACAACACCTCAGGCATGAGGGGTGGCTTCGTGTGAAACCTGAAGTTCACCAAAGCCAAGTGCAAGGTCCTGCAACTGGGTTGGGGCAGCTCGAAGTACAAATACAGGCTGGGCAAAGAAAGGATTGAAAATAGCCCTGAGGAGAAAGACTGGGCAGAGTAGGTGGGTGAGAAGCTCAACATGACCCAGCCATGTGCACTCACAGCCCAGGAAGGCAAATGTGTCCTGGGCATCCTCAAAAGCAGCGTGAGCAGCAGGGAAAGGGAGGGACTCTGCCCCTCTGTTCTGCTGAGACACACCTGGAGAGATGCATACAGCTCAGGGGACCAAAGAAAAGGCATTGACCTGTTGGAACAAGTCCAGAGGAAGGACACAAGTCAATGAGAGGGATGGAACACTTCTCCTAAGAAGACTGGCCACTATACTTTATGCAACATCCAGAAGAAATTTTAATTGTTCCTTCTTCATTTAACACTCAACACCTGTCTGTAGAAGAAGTCTACCTGAATAACTACTATATAAACATTATACCTTTTTTATACAGAGAGATGCATTTTCTAGTAGAAAATTTTCCCTCCTTCCTTGGTTACATTGGTCTTTGGAGCCCACCCCTGTTCTTCCTCCAATAAAAAGAAAACAGGCATTATCATATTCATCATACTTTCCTCTATTAACAGATATATTTTTTCATGTTAAAAGGGAAGCCACAGATAGACTATAAAACAATATAGGTAAAGCAAGTTAGTTTTGTTTTGCTTTTAAGTAGAAAAACATTTTAAGTTTAATTACTTGGAGGGAAACCTTTTAAACATGCAAATGATCAATTCAAAGCAGTCCAAAATAGCAGATTACCTCCACAAATTATATATGCATAAATATAGGCTACAAATGCCAGTAGCTCTTAATTGGTAAAAGAAGGGAGACCAAATTAAATTATGTATGTCAAATAATTTAAAAATAAAGAGAAAACCATAGCAGACTATTTCTTTAGAGCTGAAAAACACATCAGAGAATAGAAAACTCATCAGATGCCCTTGTCAGAGAAAAACTGATCACATATGCAAGTCAAATTGGGCAAAGTAGCTTAGCCTTAATAAAAGAGGGAATTTGATAATATTAGCACATTTTACAGCAACCTTTTCAAAATCGTACATTTCATTCTAAAAAGTCAAAACGTTTCATTTTTGGCCTTTTCTAGATAAAATAATTCAACTTTTCCAAGGATATGTCAGCAGGTTGAGTACTTCCTGTGGTAATCCCATATTCTCAGAACAGAGAGAGCCATAGTTCTCCCAGGATTTTCCTGGAAAACTGTGAGAAGCTGTGAGAAACAGAATAATTCAAACAATTATTATCTCTCTTTCTGTAACCGTTGTTTATAGATATAGTTCTCAGAGTGTGTTATTCATAGTTCACCAATAGTGTGAGAGATTTTCACTTTGAGACCAATCAGGCCTCAGCTTAGCCAGTCAGACTATAAAAGTCACACCTTCTTCCTAATAAAGATTCTATTTCACCTTCTGATGACTGGAGTAATTCATTCTGTCCCTAACTCAACAGCATCCCTTCCCACAATATTTTCAGAAGTCAGAGTCATCCAGGAAGGAAAGAAACTTTACCCAGTCACTCATCCTATTTTCAATACAAACCAAATGAACATTTTCAGTGCAAGCATGAGTACAATATAAGCCTCAAGACACAGTTCTCACATTTTCACCAAAAGTATCAATTCAGAGCCCTGTGGCCTTCCACAGCAGTCAATTCCCAATTTACAGTGTACCTCCTACTAAAGCTACCACTTCTGTGATTAATATCTTCTGGGGTTAGTAAAGAAGCATATCAATCTCAAGTTATAGGTTGTAGAATGTAAAGAAAGAAACAAGCAGTGTTTTTCTTGCTATTTTGGAAACATATGTGATTAAGAGCAAAAAACTAAATTTGCATACTGGTTTACCTCCTGAACCAAAACATAAATCTTGACAGTTGTTTCCTTTTGTTTATCCAAGATGTTTGCATCCATTTTGATTCAGACAAAACCAAGCCTCAAACACACTACATGTGGGGAAGCAGAAGAAACAGTGCACTGTAAGAAAGCTAAAAACTTTAGTTCATAGGAATTTGTAGAAAAGTCAATAGAAACCACAGTATGGATAAACAAAACTGCCAGAAGCAACAGCAGCAGTGTTAATAGCTTCATTCTTACCCTGCAAACCCTGCTGGTTCACTCTGGATGGACAAGCTAAATACCACCAACAGTAAAATACTGCCTACAGAAATTGAGAGCGACACATCCTACAACACCTGTGTTGATCATACCCAAAAAGCCACACATAACATCTACCACATGCCTAAAATTACACGGCACCACTCTGAAGTCATAGAACATCTGCTTGAAATTAAGCTTTATGGAGGAAATGAAATATAGGACAAAACTACCCATGCATCAGATTTCTTACCAACAGGAATATAATAATCTTCAGCCACCAACACTCCCTAGTGGAAAAATATACAACCAAATACAAGTTACTGCTAATTGCCTGCTAAGCTGATGCTATAATTGTTTTGCAAGAAAGTGAATGAGGATGTGTTTGTGAGTCTCAGAAAACACAGCTAAAAATATTTTCTTAAAGTTCTGTTTGGAACCAGAGCATGTTATTAAAGTCTCACTAAAAAGAAATCACTTTTTATTTAATTGACAGGATGTAATCTGATGGAAATGAGTCACAGGAGATCTCACACAGAAGTAAAGCACTCTGCAGGGAGAATAAAATAAACAGGAAAGAGATCATGTTTAGGATAGTCCACTGAGATCACAACACATTGAGGTGCAAAGTGTACAAAACACAGCGTGAGTGGATGCAGTGTTCCAGTACACAGCCTATTAAACATTCCTATATTTCCAGAAAAGCAGAGCAATTCCAGCAAAAGACAGACGTGTTAGTGTTTTTATACCTTACAGTTAAATACTGACTTCTCTAATTTACAAATGGATAGGGACATAGAACACAGATGTAACTGTTAGGATTCAGAAAGCCTTAGTGAATTTTCTCCTTAAAAACACAGAGCTTCTGTTATATTGTCATAAACAAGCAAGTCAAAACCTTCTTTAGAGACTTCTATGG
Source organism: Setophaga petechia (assembly GCA_024362935.1). Classification (NCBI taxonomy): domain Eukaryota; kingdom Metazoa; phylum Chordata; class Aves; order Passeriformes; family Parulidae; genus Setophaga; species Setophaga petechia. Next base: position 24,340,263 of record JANCRA010000008.1, read on the forward strand.
ATTGGTTGACATGCTGTAACTGGCAGGCTTCACTTTGCATGCTCACACAATCTGAATTTGCATGTTCACAATAGAAAATTTGAACTCAAAAAATTATAAAAACGAAGACCCAAACCTTCCAGTAATCAGACGGAAAGAGGGCATGGATAAGGAGGATATTCCTGTTGATAAGCCTCAGTTGCAAAAAATTAAGGCATAGCCTTGAAAAATACCAAGGAACTGCAACTCTGAAGTTGAATGAAACCATATGTTCTGGCATTGCTGTAGTAGTGAAACAGGTGGCAGTAATACAGGTGTTTCAGTGTACAGCCTTCAGGGGGTTTTTTGGCAGTTTCAATCAAAGAAACAGCCTATTGCTTACCCCTTTTGATGCCAAAACAAAAAACAAACCCAAGAGCAGATAAACATGACTAGCAAAAAAAAAGACAAAAAAGTCACCACAACTTAATAAACAATTCTAACAGAGAGCAATGCTGCACACAGATTTTGCACTGCCAACTTTATTAAGAACCCCAAAGACTATGTTACTGCCAGGCAACTGCAAGCATGGAAAATAACATGAGTTTATCAATCCAAGTAAACCAAATATTACAGCCCTTCCTCAAAAAAAACCAGAAAACTATTTGTGGGAACAAAATTCTTCTTCTGAAACAAGAAACATAGGCAAACAAATCATGCTAGAATTAATCACAAGTCAAATAATGGTTTTTGCTGTTGCCAGAGCTTTTACTGTTACATATTTAATGATTGCCACATTAAGGGAACTGCTTTTTGCTCCTTGCTCTGAGATTCTGGAGATTGTATCTCTTTGTATCTAGTTATCCCCCACCAAGGATTTGCTGTTAAAGCTCAATGCAACAATTTCTCTTCATGATGGCATCATGACTAGAGAAAGTCTTCTCTAGTCCACACGCTGTGATTAAAAGTATTTGAATTTGAAGTCTTCAAACCCAAAGACTTCAAAACAGTAAGTCATACAGAAACTTAGAAATAAAAAGATGTAAAGGAATTTTGGAAAACAAATTCTCAGGAACAATAGGAATTGTTTCTTTACCAAAGAGCTGTCTACATATCTTACTTGAAAAAGCCAGTGGAGAGCAGGCCTACTAGAATATCCAGCAGTTTTCTGCCAAAATTTTGCCTAAACTTTTGTTCTCTCTTACTACAATATACCAAAAAAAGCTGGTTCTTCCAGGAAGTGAAGACAGGCAGTTCAATGACTACTTTTAAAAAAGGAGAAAAAAGAAAATTATTAAAGAACTTTAGAAAAATGGATATGAATGCCTTGAATAAATATTTTATATAATTTGGGGGTTTTAATATAGTTTTACAACTCCTAGAAAGGAGGCTTTAAAGCATCTAACAGAATAAGCATCGCAGCAAACTGAAGATTCTGGAAAGTACAAGGAGTATCTAAATTATGCAAACCTCTTTAAATTCACTAGACAAAAAAGAGACAAGTTTAAATGAAAATACACAGATTTTGTTTCTTTACATTAGAAAAGGCTTTGCAAGCTACACAGAAGAAGTGAGAATTTTCCTTCAACTTCTTCATGAATTTGCAATATGAGAAGACCAATACGACAAATCAGAATGAAGTGGGTTTGCCTTTCCATTTGTTCTATATTTTGTGATAAACTACTTCAGCATCATTCAACAAACCTGGAACAAGGTTATGGTGTTAAAAAGCCACTGAAAGATCAAGGTTAACATAAAGAAAGCATTTTTTAGAAGTGTTTGTTAGTCCATAATTCTAACTTCACATTGAAGTTGCATCTGAAAATGTTAAAGAACTTCAGCAATATGAATATTTAAATTTCTGCAAAACTATGCCTCTTTCCTGTTCATTAAATATTTTTAAATTAAAAGGGTTTGTTTTCATGTGAGGATTCTTGTTTTTTTTGTTTTCCTTAAACACGGAAATGCTAACCAGAAATAGGAAATAAGAACTCAGAGAAATAATTTGATGAAAAGACTTGAATACTTGCCTTCCGAGGCCAAATTTTAAACTCCTTTCAGCTGTTTAAAATTTAACATTGGTACATGTACAGTAAAGGTAAACCAAGAATACTAATTATATGTGCATATGCATATGGTATACTATACATTTAAAAAGCACTTGAGGTAGTATCTATTTCTTTTTGTTTTCCTTGGTACTCATTATGACATTGTCTTCAACCTCCTTTTGTTGGCCAAGTCTCCCAGATCTCTCAGGATGTGTACAAAAATAACATACCATTAAGTTTTAGGGGTTGTTTTATCATTTTGCTTCATTACAATCTTTTTGCTTTTACTTTGTATACATATCACCGGACTGAACATCAAGAAATGAAGAAAGGAAGGGAAATACTACAGGTTATCTACTAGCTTAGAAAAAAAAATATTACTACAATCCTGAAAAAGTGAAGAAGAGTGCTGACAAACACCCAGTGTCAGGAAAGAAAGTCTTAACTACATCGAGAACTGATCTTGATCCTGAAAAGGCCTCCTAATTAAGCAAAGATAAACCTTTATGTGGTTTTCTCTTTCACTGATTAAACTGCCTTTGTCTCAACACAAGTTTTTTCTGCTTGCCCATCCTGCTGTGGGGGAATGAGCACATGACTGCGTGACTGGATAGGAGCTCAGCTGCTGGCCATATTCGATCCACATTTTTAAACAGAGAGAATGTGGGGGTTCTTCCAGAGACCAAAGCTGTAGGACTTAATGTAAATTCCAGTTTAAAAAAACACTAAAAAAGTATACATCAGTATTTTTTTGTGTACATTTTCCTTTAACACCTTGTCACAGATTTAGAATTAAAATGTGTTTCTTTTAGCAGACATCTGATCTGCACAGCTGTCTACTGTAAATGTCACAAACTACTGCTGTGACAAAGTCAGCAGAAAGACATCAAGCTTTTGAATAAGTTGAGCATAAAACCACCTATAATCTATGGACTTTCTTCTCTGTTAAGTTAAACAACTTCATGAATTCTCACCTAAAGTCATGAGATGTAACACTGAGACTGAAAAGAGTCAATCTAGATAAAGAAACAAGTTCAAGACTACTACCTAAGGCTTTGTGATTAATAAAGTCTGGGGTATTTTTCTGTATTTTCTGCAGAAAATCTCTTCACTTCAAATGTGAATATATGAGAAACACTTGCTGTGCCATTTTAAAATGTCAAAAAAAATAGGATAATTATATCAATAACAATTCCATTTTCAAGTGAGCCTACATTGGTCATACAGGCTTTACTTCAATAAAAGGATGACTACTACATGCAGTGCTTGCCTTACTTATGATGCCTCCAAGAAAACATGATATCAGCATGTATTCTGATAGAAAAAGACACAAATCCCATAATTATCAGGTGAGTTGTGAATTCTTTTTTTACTTTATCTTCATATTCATAATACAAAAACATAACTTTCCATCAGGAACTTCAATCTTCTGGTCCGTGAAGAATTCACCAGCGTTTCTGATTTATATGTATATATGTACACCACTACTTACCTATGCAATCCCTTGCAGCAATACGTTTTTTAAGTTTTTATCTTTTAAAAATCTTCTCATAAATAAAAACCTATTACAGACATTTTTTTATTTATATTATGTTTACAACTCTGTCATTGATTATGAGAAAGATATTTAAGTTCACTTTTCTTCATCAAACACTGAGCTTTTAGTCTGAGGCATAATGAGAATGTTTGATGGAAATATATGGTTTACTGAATGACACATCAATAGCAGGAAGAAAGGAATTATTTGGCAGTTATAGGCATATTCACCCTGAAAAGCCAAATGTATCTTGCCAGACCATCCATCACCATTTCTACTCCTATCCACAGTGTACAGATTGTTCTTCCTATTATTCCATGTCTAGGTAACTAAAAACTTCCCTTTCTGTAAAATAACAAAAAAAATCTTGAGGATTGGAGCCATATTCTAAAGCAGTAAATTATATTAGCTCCTTGTCATCTTTTGCAAAGTAAATACTCTCATTCTGTAATAAGAGTGTTAATACTGCTGAGCTACGTAAAATTATTTTGCATTTTAAAGCATTGGTTTGGAATGAAAATGCATAACGAAGCATACTCCAACCTTGATTAACTGATATGGAACAATTTCTGGCATTGAGGATAAACAAGCCAAACTGTACCTGCTTAATTACCTGTGATCTTGTATGGTGCACATAGTTCATCCTTTACAGAAAAAAAAAAAACAAAAAAAAATTGGCAGATCAAATTAATTCTGGTTCATGATACGCTGTCATACTACAAGTTAAACATACAGAATATGTGCACACACGCATAAGTTGTTTTGATGTTTCTCCATACATATATTTAAAAACTCAGACATGGATGAAATATGGAAATGCAATATAGCTTTTAACTAGCAAATAACTCGGCTTTAATTAGCCTTTCCAGTAACTCCTCATGGTTTAATATCACATAAATATTGTTCCATAGGGTTGTTTTTGAGAACTGGCAAAGCCTGACTGATTAGACTTCCCATAAAACCTCCCAGTATCAATTAAGTAGAGGAAAATATGTAATTTACAATGAGAAAGGACTTGTCTAAGTCTGCTGAGTCACCTGACTTCCAGTGACTTTAAAAACATTTGTTTCTTCTGCAACCATGACATATGGTTGCCTTATGCATGCCAATCATTTTCAAAAGCTAAGCAGCTTCAAATCATAAAAATTTCAGGAAAGAAAAATCACACCAGAAGGTCACAAAGACCATCTGATCCATAGCACCATAAGTCAGATTGAAGAATTTATAAAGAGGCAACCAGTCTCTCAAGAAGAAATAGCAAATCACTTCTACAAGAAGTTTTATGAAATCACAGATGGGTTGAAGCTGGGTCATGTGCTCCATACTCCTGCTCAAGCACAGTCACCTAGAACCAATTTCTTGGGATCACATCCAAATGGATTTGGAATATATCTCCAAAGACAGACACTTCATAACCGCCCTGTGCAACCTGTGCCAGTGCTCAATCATCCTCACAGTGAAAAAGTAATTTCTGAGATTCAAATGGAGCATTCCATGTTTCAGTTTTTGTCTATTACCTCTGTCCTGTCACTGAGTACCACTGAAAAGAACCTGGCTCTCTCTTCCTTGCATCCTCCCTTCAGGTATTTATGTCTGCTGACAAGATTCCCCTGAGCCTTTTCTTCTCCAAGCTGAACAGTCCCAACTCTCTCAAGCTTTCCTCATACATGAGATCCTCTATCTCCTTATCTCTGTGGACCTTCTCTGTACCTCTAATACTTCCTTGACTCTCTTGTACTGAAGCATCCAAAACTGAATCCAGCACTCCAGGTGTGGACTCACCAGTGCTGAACAAAGTGCAGGGATCAGCTTCTTTCACCTGCTTCCAGTGCTTTGTGAGTGGCAGCCCAGAATATCATCAGCCACCTTTGCAGCAAGGACACATTGCTGGCTCCTGTCCACCCAGAGTCCACTAAGGCCCCCAGGGCCTCGTCTGCAAAACTGGGTGCCCAGGGATGCTCCTCCACAAGTGCAGGACTTGACATTTCTCCTTAATGAACCTCATAGAGTTCCTGTCAGCCCATTTTCTTCACCTGTCTTCAACTCTCATAAGTACCCTGGCTTGGGGACTTCTTATTTCTTAGATCAAAAATGCCCAAAGAACAGAACACCAGGGCAGGCCACACATACCCAATGAATGCAGCTAATGCATGTGCCAGGCTATCTTTGAAGAATCAGTTCTTCCAAATTTCAGGTTAATTCTTTAAATGTGTTTTCACAACTAATCATCACAGGTTTCAAGGAAGACAAACATGTACAGATTCAGTGATCTGAGGCACTAACCAGTTCTGAAGTTTTTAGATAAGTTAAGGCATTATATTCAACTCCCTTCTAAAAGGTGATGGAGTTATTCATATTCAGGCAATTGTATGTTTACTATAAATTTTATTATGGTCTGATACCTTACAGTTTCTCACATAAATTCTTGTTTAAATACGTATCTGTTATCACCTTATTGCAAAGCTCCCATACCCTCTCAGTGAATTCTCATGGGCATCTCCTCACAGCACTGACTCTTTCTTCCTCACAGCACAGCCAAAAAACTCCAGCTCTCCCCTCACCCAGATAATTCACTCTTTTATAGCACTCATCCTTATTAGACACAGCTGTGGCCTCTTAAGGGCAGGCCTATTCCTAAACTTTGGTAATTAGTACAGCTGCAGCTACTCAGAGGTGAGATTACCTTCTGCACTATCTTTTTCTTACATTCTATCCCCCCACACATATCCATAGCAAGAACATATCAAATAATGGCAATTATAGCAAGACAAAAAATATCTTAGATTACCAGCATCCTGGTGCAGACTTGCTAATAAAGTAAACTTTAAAAAATTATAGGAAAGGGAAAGTAACATAACTGCATATGAACCTACAGAGGAGTAGAAAAATACAAAACACATTCTCATAAAATTCGGTAAAGAGTCACAGTTAAGAATGCTCCTTAATTTGCACCCACAAGCAAAGGTTCAAGTATTTGAAACCTGAGTGAATATTTTCCTGAATGTCTGAATTTCTGAAACAGGAACATAAAAGTTGGTCCTAAACAAACAAGAATATTCTAATGTCTAGCAATATTTTAAAATACAGTATTTATAATTTTCTTTATTACATTAGGTCATTTGTTACATAATGTCACTTGAGTCCATAACATTTTTTGTTGCCATGGAACATTGAGACCATCTCTTCTTTTATATGCAACTAAGGCCAGGATGTTCAGTCACTTAGTTGCATAAGCACATGTCAGTGGTATTAACTAAATTTGGATGAGACTCTAAAATGATCAATAAACCTGAAGTAGGAAATCAAATCCTAATCCTTTTAAATCATGAAGAGTGTGACAGGCAATTCCTTCATAGGATATACATGTTATGGACTTGGTTTTGACTTAAATTCCTTTAATTCTATTGTAGGAAATCAGGTGAGGTGTCAAACACTGAATTGTAATGAAGGAGAAGACGAGTAAGGGGAACCATAACATGATGTTTGTTATTTGTCACACAGACCTGGCTCTCTTGAGCTACCTGCCAACAAACAGCACCAACAAAGCCAGATGATCAGGAAAGTGTTTTGTTCCCAAGCTTCTTTTGCACCATAAGTATTTTCATCCTCTTCTATCATTGCATTAGGCAGACCAGAGTAGATCAGTACTACATTAGCTGGGAAGACTGGGAACAGAGGCTATATCTTAATGGGGTAATTCTTACTTCCAAATCTAGAAATGTTATCTCAGGCATTTACTGTTTCTTATGCATCCAGCCAAGTTATACATTACAGTTTAAGGTGATGGCCCAATATTACCACTTTTCCTCTTATCACAAAGCAGGGATATTTCTAGTCTGTACAGAAAATGTTGGTCTAAATTTACAGCGTTTTTGCAATACATTTGCAAAACACAGACCTTTTCTGAATCACTCTTCTGAAAAGCAATATCTCATTCTTGAGTGGGCTGAAGATTTTAGTTTTCATCTCCTCTGTTAATTAAGCACTAATGAAAGTAAGTGGTAAAAAGCCAGCTTTTGAGAGCTATTCAGGAGCAATCACACTTCGAACAGTTGATTAATGAAGCATTAATAATCTCCTTTAGTATAAAGCAGTAAGGGAAAAATGCAATTAAAAAAAAACAAAACAAGAAAAGTAGATATTATTTTCTAAAATGTCTGCATAACCAACAAATGAATCTATATAGTTGCACATACAAACTGAAATAAACGGTTTTGAGCATTTTGAAACCAGAAAATTCTTGAGAAGGTATCTAACAATATTTAAATGTCAGGCTGGAAATAAAGATAAATCTCCAGTGCCTCCCAACATTTCCAATGAACAACAGCACTGGAATGTTACATGTGATATAGCTATAAAACATAATATGTGGAATTTGGTTAGCACAGAGATTACACTGACAAAGTCTTTATGTAGTTTTCTTGTCATGTTGTCCATTAAAGGATTAACTGCAAGTATTTATCTGCTGCTACAACAGTTTCTCATCTTAAAATTGTCATGTTTCCACTGTTGATTTTATGACAGTTAAGTCAGATTAATAGTAGAAACTTCCTTTTTCTGTACATTATCAATTTATCCTGGAGGTTCAGTCAGACGTTTGCCCATTGTATTCACAGAAATGGATGAACCTGGCAGAGACACTGACTCGGCAAGTGGAAGTAAACAATAATATTTAGCATGGTCCACGGGCACCTGTGGCCACTTTAGCAGCAGAATAGCAATTATGTTGGGCACTCAGGGAGAAGAAGAGCAGCTATGTAGTGCCATGGTGCCTCCAAACAGTTTTTATAGAAAATTTTTGTCATTTTCTTTTCATTCATATGCCTTAAATTACAAGTAGTGGAGCCTGCACTCAATTGACCAATGGAAAAATTAGGTGCTATGCATGCATAGAAGACACACAACCCACTTATATTTATCATAAGTTTTTTATATCAACCAGAAATGTTTATATATGGAGTTTTGGCTAATGTTTAAATTATTAGGCACAGCTAAAATTTTTAGCAGGACTATTGTTACTAGCACTCTCTGGCTTAAAGGGGAGGAAAACTGAAATTATAAAACTATTGTGAGCTTGCTTAAAAGGTACAGCCTGGTGATCAAATTACAGGGGGATAGATGTATTTACAGAACCTCTCTTTTCTGTCTCCCTTCCCTTGCATAAAAAAATAAAATTAAAAACTCGCATATAACAATACAGGCCACAAACATGCAGTAATTGTGTACATAAACCATAATCAAACCTCAAAAATGCAGTAATTGTGTACAGAAACCATAATCAGAGATAAAGGCATTTGTATCAACGTAATTGTCTAGTTATTATTTTTGTTCTTTATATTAAACTAGTCCTCCACAGTTGATACCAGTAGCTTTTTTGTCTTGCTACAAACTCTTAACAGCCTAAATTCCTAAGAATATTTTAAGCTAAAGATAGCAAGTAGGCCAAGAAAAAGAAAAGAAATATAAGCATCCTAGGATGAATTGAGTCGTTTGACATGAGATAATAAATGCAAGCTGACCAAAGAAACTAGAAAACCCTCACCCACAGGTCCACTTACTACACAGCCTTAATTGAGAATGCCACCAGATTCTTGATAGAATTAAGACCTAAAAGTTAACACACTCAAGCCTATCCCAGTTTTCCTTTTTTTTTTTTTTAAATAAAGGTTGATAGTACCTATTTAAAACAATCAGTCAAGCACCAGTACGGGGGCAATTTGAAAAATCAAGTTTCAAGTGTGCTTATACACATAATAGGTGTGCAGTAGGTCCATAAGAGTATTTCCACTGATGTCAAAAGCATGTGGACTATATCCCTTATGGAAAAGTAGACTTTCCAGTAGATGAGCTGAAGGTCAGCTCTCTTTATACTGTTATTTAACAAACTGCCGACACCAACGCCCAACTTTTAGCTTAACAATAGATGGGCTCATGTCAGCCTGATAGTAACAGCAGAAAATAATTTGGTAGAGGACTGCATAGCTTAATTGCTATCAACAGTCCTATGACTAATATGTTCTAGACAAGTATTGGTGATTTGTGGCAAAAATATGTTTCCTGAGCCTCTTATTATGTCATGTGATAAAAAGCTCACCTCTACACAGAAGCACAGAGAGACAATGGCACGTGCAGCAACTTAAATAATAAATACTCTCTCCTAGTTCTTCCCAGGTCCATCAGGGGTCCATCTCCACAAGTCCAGCTATGCACAGAAGAGCAAGCACAGCCAGGAAGCCAATGGATATCCTCTCCAGGGTGTCCATCCTGTCCCAGGGCTATCCCAGGAAAGCCATCAGCCCCATAATCCAGGTGTGAAACCCAAGATGAACTGACAGCAGATTGCTCTCTGGGGCACAGTTTGGTCAGAAGGGGTCACTGCCTAAGGGCAGAGAATACATTTTAAAATATAGGTGAAGAGTATTGCATGCATCTACATAGTATCTAGCTACGTTTGTCTGTCTACAACACATTCGTAGCCTTGCTTTTGCTTGGCCCTGAGGATACAGAGCTGCCTCATCTCTATCAGCATGATGGATTAGTCTCCCACAATAATTTAGCATTTTCCATGTAGCAATTTAGGCTCTGTACACTCCTATCCCTTTCAGCTTTCTTGTCCAAAAACATCTGTGCAAACATTTTTATTTCTACAAAGTTTGTTGACAGGCTTTTATGAGGAAAAATACTTCCCTGATACACTATATCCACACAAAATATGCAGGATTAAGTTGTTACTCTTCAGAATTTATACTTTTAGAAAGAAGCGAGAGTAACTCAGTGAAAACCTGCATATTTCGCTCTTGCAAAAGTCAATATTATTCAGCAAGATGCTTATGAGGGTAATTATATACAAGACTCCACTTGGGCCCCAAAACAAAATAAATTTAAAATGACAAAGCATTAGAAAGATGTATATATCACTAAGCATTTGCCTACTTTGGTGATAATACCTAGTCAAAATAAATTTGGTTGTCTTTGGAGAACTGCAAAGTTCATGTGCAACAGTACAACAAGGTTGTACTGCCCAAGACCCTACTAATTATTAATAAAATAATAAGTGACAAGCTTTCTAAAAAAAAAAAAAAATAAATCTTTTCATGGAACATTTGGTTAACTTTATCATATGGAAGAACTTTTAAAAAAAATATAGCACAAGGCAAAAAACAGGCAGAGTTTTATGGAGTGTTTTGTTTATCTCTAAAGGACAAAAATAACAGCTCTTTTAAAATAGCATGTTCTTTGTTTGCCAGACAGAGACAATACATGCAAAACAAAGGTGTAAAAAACAATCTATGCTTAGATCAAGAATTGATGGCATATCATTAAATGTCATCATACTATTAACTTATTGAGTTACTCTCCTCATTTAAAAAAAAAAATTTTCCCTTATTCACTTTTCTTTTTTCATTAATAATTATCAGCTTCCAGGAAAAGGAGCACAATTTATTTGCTGAATATGTAATGCAGATTTCCTCTGTTGTTTTACACCACAGTTATCTTATGTTAGAAAAGCCTGTTCCAATGGGTTAATAATGTTGTGTAGAACAGCATGACTTTTCCCACTGATTCCAATGAAGGAAACTATAGTCCATAAATGATCTAATGATCCTGGAAACTGTATTTTAAGGAGTCTCTCTGAACTGTGAATTAGTCAACACACCATAAAGAAATCTCTTTTATAAGTTAGAACATAATGAAACTCATTAAAGGATTCTCAGAAGGCTACATGCAAATAAACATCTTCTTTAGTGAGTATTGCATAATATTAAACCCCAACCTCCAGCTTCTGTTATTTCAAGTAACTACACAATTTAAACTTTATGAGAGTGAACAAGCCAGAAACAAGCTACTTTCACCCTTAAAACCATATTTTTTTTAAGGAAACACAGAAAGAACCCAGAAATCTGCAAGAGGTGGTTCACCAAAACACAGACCTGGTATAATTCTCTTTCTGACTGCATTTCTTCTCTACCCTCTTTTATCTTTGTGCCTATTTTTACCCCCTCCAAAGCACATGAATAGACATGACTTATAACCCAGCTTAATCACTTTCACTACAATCCACTTTCAATTACTCTTGTCCTCACACTATTTGTCAGCCACAAAGAAAATTGTAAAACTGGACTCTAAATTCCAGTTGTAAGGACCACCCCCCACCCCCCCCCAAAAAAAAAGCTCATGAGGTTTTTAAAGGGGCTTGCTGTTGTTCATTTACTCTGAGCTAGAGACATAGGAGAAATGCCAACAAGATATTCTGCAGAGGTCAAAAAAACAAAAAAACGTTTTAATGGCAACTTTGGAAAACCAAAGAATTTGGGCAAAAGTTTTAATGCAACATTTAACCAACGTTAAACACTTCTCAAAGCATTAACTTGGCCCATCCAACTTAGTGAACTCTAAGCCTATTCAATTTTAAGTTACTCAAAAATACCTAGAAAAGGGAATTAGAAGAAGGATAAACAGAGAAATCCAGAAAACATGTAGAAAAGCACACTTACAGTTACCAACTCCTGGACTCCAGCAGAGCTCAGACAGAAATTCTGAGCAGTTAGAGTCAAGATGCACTTGCCACATGTTTACCCTTAAATACCCCCTTGGCCTTCCTGGACCCTTCCCACAGTTGGGAATCCTGGTCATTTGGCCACTCAGGAGCTGGGTTAGGGGCTCCAGAGGTGGGTGTGGAGCATTGCCTTGGTGTGCCAGGGGTTGGCAGAGATACAGGCTTTAGGGGGATGTGGTGTACAGGGCAGTGCACCACCACACCACCAGATCTGCCCCTGGCCCCTAACATATGTACCCCAAAATGTCTCCAGACATTTGACGTGTGACAGCCTTTCCAGTCTCTCACACCAATGTGACTCAATATTTGTCTTAAAATGGAATGCCTCAGTGGGTGACACTACCTCCACAGTGGCTTAGCTACCATTCATTTTTAGAGGAAAAAAAGTTAACAAATCAGGGGAAAAAAAAATCTCCCAATCCAGTATAACATTGGTGTAGCTGTCAGCCTTCATTATGTTCGCAGGGAATTATTTCAGCTATCAAAAAAAATCCATTTCCTGTGTTTGCTTAGTCAACTACAAGTGAAACGCTGAAGTTTAAAGAACAAAAGCAGCCCCAAAACTACCTCTGCAAATATGGCCTATACTAGGTACAGGAAAGAAAACTGTGGATGCCATTTCTTTGTCATCATTAGACATGAGACTCTTCTTTCTTTGTCTTCAGACATATATTGAAATTATGATATTGTTGCAAAAGAGAAACAATAGACTTTTGCCCCACTTGTCTGAAAACTAAGTGTTCTACTAGTCAGATGACAAAATCAATAATCATCTCTACTAAAACACTGACTTACATTTTCAGAACCACCCATAAATCAACATTTCTGAACAGGAGACTAGTACATTTTCAAGCATTAGTGCTAATTTTTTGCAAACCCATAAATATTTTTATAGGTATCCACAGATGAATAGTCTTAGAACACTCCAATCCTGTAATAGCAACAACAGAGTTGCATCAAACATAACAGAGTGGTTCTTAAAGTGAGTTACGCTCCATTTGACAATATAAAAGAAAAACAACGGTCTGGAATTCACAGGAGTAAGTGGTAGTATGCACTTCCATGAACAAAAACAATGACAGATCACTGGTCTTCCACATAACTATGGGGAAACTAGCCATGACAGATGTTACTACTAGGAAAAAATTCACAACAAATCTTCACACCTACATCTGTTACCTGTCATGCTGCTTCTACTTTTTGGCCTTGGACGCTAGGCTTCCAGCTTGGGTTTTCTTCAGAGATTAAAGGAAATGCATTTAGGCACATACCCAACCCAACTATATTCTTACATAAAGCAGGGAGGCTTTCTGTAACAAAGACAAAAAAAATCATGAAGTCGAAAGAAAAAAATGTTGTTTTCATATCAAATAATTTCTGTGGAATTCTACGCCTCCAATGAAATTCTGAAAAAGTAGAAATTTATTAGGAGCCAACACATGTTTTGCACATAGAAATCAAAAAGTTGTTTAGAATGGAACCCTGTTCTGTTTATGAACTTACATCTAGAGAAAAGTTAAAGAAATTCTGCCATATAACTCCACATTTGTAAATATCTGCTCTGAAGGCAGAACAAAATTCTCACTCTTATTTTAATAATTGAAACACATTTAGAGTTTGCAGTAGAATGTCCAAGAGCTGGAAGTTTAATATGAAAAGAAACATAAGCATATAAGTGTCATAAATAAATTTTTATTTATGTTAATTAAGTGTTATCAAATAAAGAACAGAAAAATTAAATACAGAAGAATTTCCCTATTTTGCTTCCCTCTATCAACTACAAAATATAATATATTTGCAAAGATTGCAAACAATATCAACTTTCTTAAAGCTACTGATATATTGACAGCATTACTTATTTTACTAAATTCCTCCAAGATCTCATATCAGTCTCCATGATAATCTTGAAAAAGAATATTTTATTAAAAGAAAAAAAAGAAACTGTTCCAACCAATAGGAAACCATAAAGAAATTTAATTCTTTCTCTTTGTCTCTAGAGTCCAGGATATAACAGCTAGATTCAGTCCGCAGTAGAAAAAAGACAGTGATAAAAATTCAATTCAAAATCCAAATAAAGATTTCTTTTAGCACATTAGTCTTCATAATCCTTAGATACTAGAGCCAACTCTCACTAATCAGCAATATGGCATTTGAATTCAACAAATGCATGCACATACAAAATCAAAACAGATATCACAGAGAGTTTCCAGTATAAATTCAAGGGAATTCAAGTCTGGCCTTTAAAGACCTGAGGTATAGCCTCACCATCCAGAAGCCAGGATTGAGTTTTATGCAGTTAATGAATTTGGACAGTAGGCACATCAAAGCATTCCCTCCTCTCTCAGCATGCCTTCCACAGGCAGCTACTGACAAAGTTATTTCAAAGATTAGAGCCATGCATTAACAAAGACATCATTACCTGATAACGCAGTCATTCATATGTCTTACTGCTAATTATTTTTTTCATTAGAAAACAATGATCTGTGGCTACAAATTTTAACAGGAAGATATCAGCAAAAATGACTCTGATCTTGTATTAAGCACAGAAGAAATGGAAATATTTCACAGAATTTCACAGATTTTAGACCCCACATTAGGATGCTAGTAATGATTTTATAAACTTTAGAGATGTAGAGTAAATAACCTATAGAATTTTAAAGACTAGTTCATAAAATTTCTTAAAGAAAATGTCATTTTCATAATCAAACCACTGTATCATAGAATAAGGACTTATGAAAGGAAATTATTTTAGCTTTTTTTTTCCATTTTGGTGGTGCATAATGCAGTAGAGCAGCTGTGCTGAATGGGAGTCTTATGGGTGACTTCTACCGACTTTGGAATAGATCCTTAATTGTTTTGCCGTTATAATTTTGATTTTTATTTCATATAACACTGCCATGGACCAAACACATCAAGAATGTATAAATGGAATTATACCACAATGCAAATGGATACAAACAATAATCCCAGTTAAATGTTTAATTCAAAGCTTGTTAAGTCAATAACAGAATCCCATTTCTCAAGAAGGTACTGAAAGTACTCAGTACTGACAAAATACTACACTCAATATTTAGAGACAGAAAGGGAAAAGCCTTTCAATTTCTGTTTCTACAATGTGATCAATACTGTATCACCAAAATCACACACTTTAGGCTTACTCTTTCAATAAGTCTACAGACTGCCACCAGCAGTTGAATTTGGTCAAAAAAACTAATTGAAAAAGAAAAAATGGTTATACTGTATAACATTAGGATATGTAACTATTCTTAGAGACAAACATTCAGAACGAAAATTCCTATAATTAATCCAGCACATAGTCTAAAATTAAAATAACACGTATTTGTGAGCAAGAAAATGTCCAATCTGCTCTTAATGCATCCCCATTCAAATTTCCCCCTGATTTGTATACTCAGTTTCCCCAGGATCTCCCCACTCCTTTTCTCTCTCTCTCTTTTTTTTTTTTTTTTTTTCTTTTTGTTTATATGTCAGTTCTGGAGCTTCCCACAAGTCATCCACATATCAATACATCCACTCCCCAAGGTGCCTCAGAAACATCCATTCTGCAGAGGAAGAGTAAAATGGGCATTGCAATAGTCAAGCATCAGTCCCATAAGACAGATTTGACATAGCTTTGCACCCACAGCATTCACTTGCTTCCAGGCACTATCAGCATGAAACACACTGTCATGATCTATTTGTCTGTCCCAGCCCTTTTGAAAAGCTACAAATGGACAGGAACAGACCTGATCAGTCTCTAGGATTTTAAAACAAATCACAAATTCCTTATATCCATACCTTTAATGTAAGATATAGGCCAAAATCAGGAATTTGGTGAGGGAGATAGACCAGGTGAATCTATATCTGGAGGGCAGAATATTTATGGCATCAGTCACAAGCCTTTGCAGCCTAAACTTTAGACTAGAGGAAAGTGAAGGTAAAATCAGCTAGCCCGTGGCCCAAAGACAACAAAAAGGAATATATTGCATCTCTAGAAATAAAAGCAGCCTTTTTTTTTTTTTACTTCTGAAGTGAAGCTTGGTAAAAAGAACTCAGTAAAGACAAAAACAGGATTAAAAAACTGAGGGTAAAGAAAATAAGCCAGAGCTGAGATGCCAAGTCTTACTCCTAAGTCTATAAACCAGTATGAGAATTGTTTAAACCAAAACCTCCCCTAACATTACTATCCTGGTCAGAGAAACATCATAGAAAGATTTTTGCCTTGTCAGTTCAACATTAAATATTCTGTTCATTTAGTATATATATATATATATCAAGTTACAAAGAAAAAATTTTTCATGTCAAAACCATGTCAGTAACAAGTCTGCTTACCTGTGAAAACAAATATCACACTGCATTTCAGATATGTTATCAAGCTGTCAACTTTTTAGTCAGCAAAAGTTGTCCCCATCTACCTTTAATATCTCATATTTTCTCATCTTTTCTCAAAATTAGGCTAGCCACTATTTTCAGAAAATGTGAGGTTTTTTTATTCTTAAGTCTAAGGATCTAATGTTCGTTCACTGTACTGTCATTTATGTCATCAAAATTCAGGAAATCTCATCCTAGTGCTCTTAAATATTTAAACAGCAAGAGCTATTTGTAAACAAGGTTGTAGGTTCTATCTCAGGTGTTCAAAAACTGGAATCACCACTGTCAGTAAAACTGTATTGCTAAAGAGAGTAGGGGGATATTTGTGTATCATCACAAATCTTACCCATCTTTCCTTTTCTTCCAACAAATCTTTATTACAGGCACACAAGTAATCCTTCAACCCACAAAAATGTTGTACCATATACTGCAAGAATATTTCTGTAAGGAATTAAACAAAACAGATTCTGAGAATAATACACTTTTTCGACAGCATAATGAAGTCAATGGACAATATCAACATACTATATAAAAGACACTTCAAAATGAAAACCTAGCATCTTAAAACACACCTGCCTCTTCTTAAAATATCATTTGTCCCAGACGGAATTGTTTTGTTTTATAGTATAACTTGTAAGTGGACTAACAGTATATTAAAGGAGCCAATATACGTCTCCCTGAACAGTAGGAGCACTGAGCACTGTACCTGGGGGGGGGGTTCTGTTAGCTGTCTTCCAAATACCAGTGATTTACTCACATCCATTTTTCCAAGCACATTAAAAGCTAATCACCATTACTCATCTGCAGAAGAATGAATAAAGTCACTATGGAGAAGAGATTTCTTTTAACTGCAGCATTTGTATCTTGATATTTGAATGGAAAAAAATATGTCACTGAAAAGCCAACAAGGTAAAAAAAACCAGTTCTTACAATAGGACCCATTAGGAACAGAGATTTCTTTTTTTATTCCCTCTGATTAAACAGTAAAAAACAAAAAAAAGGTCATTCAGTAAAGAACTGAAACTCACATAGGTGAAAAATCACCTGAAAACTCCCATATCATAACCCATTTTGTTATGCCTCCTAGTCCCTGCAGAAACAAAGAAGCTGATTACAAGAATTAGTAAGAGTAACCATTCCATAGTATGCTTGCACTGGTTGTTCTCATGAGAGTTCAAATCCCCCTGTTAAACCTGAGGGTGGTCACACACAGTGCTCACTGGGACAGAGATGACTCTGAAATTACTTTCTGCTAAATAGGGGATTACAGTGCAAAGGACTGATCCAGGGTTTGATATCTGCTAAATCTCTATGCTTCGCAGAAGAAAACCATGGACAAAACCAGACTGCTGACACATCTCTTTACCAGGAATCAAGTCATAGCCTTGTGTTTCAACATCCATATTACAGAAGCCATTAAAAAGAAGAAAAAATAAAGGGGTTTTTACTACTTTTTCCTGACTAAGATTTAAAATTTTATAAGGCTAAATAAGGCGCCTAAACAAGAAGAAATTGCTTCCACTGAAATGATTGAGCAAGTAAAGGGAACAAACAACATGGGGTTTTCAACCATAAAACTACTATCAGTTCTCATTATTTTGAAAACTGGAAACATTCTGTCATAAAATTTTAAGCATGTTCTTCTGTAAAATTTTACAAATTGGATATTGTACTCAGAAGTCATCTTTTAAGGTTTGCCTTTTTGGTTTGCTTGTTTCACACCAGTGAGTCTGCCTCAGCAGAAGATGAGTATGGAGCTCCACCTAAAGGCATAAATCCGAAGTTGTCCTTGAGAAATGTGACCAGCCAACTCACCGAAGTTTCACTTAAAGAGAAAAAAAACAAAAAACAAAAAAAAAAACAAAACCCAAACAAACAAACAAAAAAAAACCAAAGAGGAGAAAGTTTATTGTTTTCAGTGAAGACAAAGCAAAGGTAGAGAAAAATCACAGTACCTGCTGAGCCAGGAGCAGTAGAGTTCTACCTCTGCCACACTGTACTTCAGCTATTATATCCTCAAAGTGATAGTCTTGGCTTTGGTCCTAGATCAACACAACTACAGAGCTGTACCCAGGTGATGGGGCTTTGTGCACTTCAACACTTAATGGGGTGGACATTCCTTGGGTATTTCTCTGTGAAATCCCACTGCAGCCCAGCATCAGCCTCAGATGTTTCCAAAAAGTAGGAGCGCAAATAAGACTTATCTTTAATTCTGCACTTCTGCTGTCTTTTGAGCTTCTAGAATCCAGAAAGCCCAAAGAGTCACATTTCAATGGCGCCATTTTACCTCAGACTTTGAGCCTACATCTTTCCAGTCAAGAGTGGAACATGCTAATCTCTGTGCTCTGCTACAATGTTGCAAACCTCAATATTCCAGTTATTTTATTAATTACTGGCTTTGTAATTCCTCAAATTAAATCTATTTGTATTAGTTCAATTTATATTCTTACTATCTTACAGAGTAAGAATATAAATTGAACTTGATATTTGGAATATCAAGTTACTATTATCTACACAGAAAACTTGCTCATTTTGTTAATGAAGACAATTAAACAAAGAGGTAAGAAATAATTAGATATATAGCACTTGCTCTGTTGAAGACAAACACTAAAACCAAGCTGGGTGTTCACACTGTTGGACATAACTGCTGCAATATTTCACAGTTGTGCTGCCTAGGAGATCTAACATCTCGTGTTATCCATTCTTTGAACTGCCTGATGTTGTACTCATGGCAAGATGATATTCCAGGTGCAAGACACTGTTCACCCTGCATGGACATGAGCAGTTGCTGCAGTTTCAGAGTTCTGAAACTCACTATGCATCATGAGTGAAATCACTATTAGCAAAGGTACTAACCATGCATTCGCTAACGAAACACTGGTGAGAAAGGACATGGCAGCTAGATGCTCCCTTGGCTTATGGCATTTAACAAAAATGGCGTGGCTTTTTTTACTTTTACACATGTATTATATTACCAAAAATATTTGGGACTTTGATCACAACTGACTAGGCCCTAGCACCATTTGTAAGGTGCTAATATGCAGAACCTCTTCACCCTCCTAATGTTTGTTCTACTCTCCTGCACTCTTGCAAAAAGTAGGGTCATATGTACATGAAAAACACCCAGGTGAAAAGCAAAGCATCTTGCTAGTATGTCTCTCATTGAATACATTTAATGTACAATTCTCAGATGATGAATTCAAAGGGATCATCTAGTTCTTAATGCTACGCTCACTCTTCTGTTAATATTTCATGCTTTATAGTTGGAAGTTTCTAAACTTACAGAATTGAAAAGGGAGAAGATAGTAAAACAAAATGGAGAGAAGACAACTAGGAATCCTCGGCCAAACACTAAAATCTGTGGTTAAACACCCATGACAATCCCAAACTAATACAAAGCATTTCAAGTAACCACAGGCTGGCTGCTGTGGCTGGACAGATGAATTTTTAAAAAGTGTGATTTTACATTGCAGTGGCAGGTGATGAGAACCATGAATTCTGTTCTCTGTGCTGTAAACAATGATGCCAGAATCAACATGAACTTTTCCAATTCCATACACTGCTACTCAACTGGCAAAGGACAAAAAAAGTTAGGTCCTCCACATCTTTCACAAAGGAAACACTTTTGAGTGAAAAATGGGAAATAGAGAGTGACTTCTCAGACATCTCATCTCACTTCTACAGGGTTGCTTTTATTTACTTAATAAGGCATTCAAAGATATGCCAGAGCTCTTACTACAGAGCTGCAGTATCCTAGGGACACATCCCTGCACTTTCAATGTCAAACAATATTGGCACTCCACCATTGTTACAGACTAAATATCACAAAAGGAATGAGAAACTGAGATGAAAGACAAAAACCATGAGAAACAATGAAAGCTGATGAAATCTGTGAAGGAAAACTAAAATTAGAGTCAGAGGAGTATTCCAAATATCAAGTCAGAAAAGTAACCATCACTGAAAGACTACAGTACTTGGGGCAAGATAAAAATTTTCAGCTGTAAATTAGGGGACTAGCAAAGAGCAACAATGGCAAGAGGATCAGCAAAAATTGTTATACTGACACAACTCAGGGGCTTTTGAAGAAAATTTCACCCAAAAATTTAAAAATCAGTAAGGGCAAAACAAATAGAAGGATCATGAGCCCACTGGGAGCGGAGTAGGTGTTCAGTATGGGAGCAGAGAAGGCAGACAGCTGGGATAGGGCAGCTGAGTTTTAATGTAGAACAAGGCAGCAGTGGAAATAGATGGTTATGTAAGTAGGACTTAGAGCTGTAGTTATCTTTAATTTCTACACTGTAGATTGCAACACACTGCAACATCAACCTCCAGGTTTAGACCTACCTTTCCCTCAGATGTGCCACCCTCCCCTCCCCCTTGTCTCCCGCTAAGACGCTGTCAGTCAATCCTAACATTCCAGCAAGGCTGTTGTGTGGTTGGCAGAAGTTCAAAAGATGCCCCCCACCCTGGGCATCATTGGGTTAGCCAAGTGTCATTGTCCCCTGAGAACACACCTCCTCCCACCTGGTAGGTGGCTTACCTGTCCTTTCCTCCCCCTCTCCGAGCTTAAAAGGTACCTGAGACCACATGCTTGTCTTCTGTTGGAGCTGTTACCAGGACTCAGATGTCCCTGCTCTTGGAATAAAGCTCTGGATTTTAACCCTGCATCAGAAACAGTCTCCTTTCTCTTCACCTCGCCTAAGGACCGTCACCAGAGGTAAAACTAAGCTTCCCACAAGCCTGGACTTGGTTTCTAGTGCCTAGCTGCCATTCCCAGCCAGCCAGAGGTATCCCTGTGGTGGATGCCAGAGCTACTGCCTCCGGCCAAGAAGCTGAGGCCCAGAAGAGCCCAGGCACGTTCCACCTAGATATATTGGGATCTTATTCCAATAGATTAACTACATTAACTTCATAAAAATTTTATTAAATATATACTATTTGAGACAAAGTTTCTGTGCAGAAGCTGGTCTTTATTTTTTCAAGTGATGGATATGAACTGTGAAACTAGAAGGAGAGAGTTGCACACTGAGGTGATTCCTCCTTTCCGGTCTTTCCCTTTTTTCACATTTAGTATACAGCACAGATCCTCATAATTAAAATTAATTTAAAACTTCTTCTTAAATTATTTTCTTTGCTGAAAATCACAGTAAAGTACAAAGATATTTAACTGATATGCAGGAAAAACCCAAAAACTTACATATCCTTGAATAACAGTTCTCTCTCGCTAAAATACAAATTCTTTCCAGTTTAGTACAAGAGATTCAGTGTTCTCAAGGCAAGTTGCAGGACAAGGTCCAAAGGAACTAGAACTGTAGATGGCATTCAGCCCCCACATCAGAAAACGTCTGAAATCATAATCAAACAAGTTGCCTACTACCACCATGAAACATCACTGAAGAGTGAACAAATAGACCATAATAATTCCAGAGACAAATATTGGTGTACAGATTTCTCTATAGTTTCATTTCATATTACAAGCTCCTTTAAATATCATTATTTAGACCTTGTGAGAATTTACACATATGCCCTCTTGCTATTTTTCCCCTTCCGCAAAACTTGTGCGGCCTCTTTCAAAGTTCAATGACATCCAAAATAGATATTTAGAAGTTTTATTTATTAAAGTAATCACATTATACAAAGCACCATTTCCTAAAAACATGCTCTATTGTACAGATGAACATTTTCTTTTGAAATCTGCGCAGAACAAACCTACCTGCTGTGCTTTATTACAGAATCCAAAATTATAATGAAAATAAACAAAAGCCTGATTGCCTTTTCAGCTGTTTAGAAGTTTTCAGAAAGAATTTCTCTTTTTTTTCAGGAATTTGGTTCCTCCCACTTCCCTTTTCTCCCCCTTTTGCAAATTTCTGGTCAGTTTACATACTGATCTTGAAGACTGATGCAACTTGAAAGGAGTGTGTCATGTCTTTACAGTATGAAAACTCTCCAACCTACCAACATCAGTAGTAGACTGCAGATTGCTCAGAGAAGTTGTGGATGTCTCCTGAAACATGGTCTAGTAGAATGTGTCCTTGTCCGCAGCACAAGGGTGGGAACTGGATGATCTTTAAGGTCCCTTCCTATGGTTTTATGGTTTCATAAAACTATTGTTTTATAATGACACACCATATTGAATAAACACTGCAGATGATTGTGCCAAAGTTTAAGCTACTCCATCTGAGCCCAACATAGTAAGCCAACTGGGTCCACCAGAAGCTCTTGGCTGGATACACTGGAAACAGTACCACTGTTTTTCCACTGGTCAAAGCCTCCTTCTTCTCTTCACCTTTTTGATCTCTGATATAAACCCTGAAATCATCTGAGGCATTGCCATGCAGAGGAGATATTCTGTACAGGAGATATTCTGTACTAGTTCTCCAGACTAGCAGGTCTGGTAAAAACTATTTTATCCTGAGCGAGCACCAGATGTGTCAAATTGGCAATCACAAAGTTACTACATCATACAGAGAAGAACCATAAACAAGGAACAACAAAGAGTAGTGGGTGTCAGACTTGATGCCAGAATGCCATTTGGCAGGCCCTTTGTTCACAGACTTGTCAATGATTTCAGACATCACTCATCCCAACAGAGCTTTATTTCTCACTATGCTTCTGCACATGCAGTTACAGAATATATTACACTGAAACACCAACATAGCTATTTTCCCCAAGAAAAACAAACCATCTGCCTGTCAGTCCTGAGAGCTGGTGCTTGAACTGATTCCCAGTCTGCCCAGTGCAATAATGAAAGAGGATTTATTTAGGCGTTAGAAGAAACAGCCTACGTGCCCCGTGGCAACGCACATAGGAAGGAAGAGCTGGCAGTTGTCACTCCTCTGTGTTTCAATAGGATCACGAAGTCATTAAGATTGGAAAAGAACTTCAGGATCAAGATCAACCATCAGCTAGTCCCACCACCACGTTCACCTCTAAACCATGTCCTAAGATGCCATATCCACACATTTTCTCAACACTTCCAAGATGGCAATACCTACACTTCTCTGGGAACCCTGTTCTAATGCTGGGTCACAGTTTCCATGAAGAAATTTTTCCTAATACCTAACTAAACCTTCCCTAACTTGAGGGTACTTCTTCTCAATCTATCACTCATTAGCTGGGAGAAGAGGCTGAAATCCACCTCACTACAACTTCCTTAGTTTCAGAGAGCAATAGGGTTTTCCTTTCCTCCAGCCTAAACAACCCCAGCTCCCTCAGGCACTTCTCATGAGACTTGTGCTCTTCACTAACTTCATTGCCCTTCTCTGGACACATTCCAGCACCTCAATGTTTTTCATGTAGTGAGGGGTCCAAAGCTATACAAAAGACTTGAAGTGCAGCCTCAGCAGTGCCTTCTACAGGAGGACAATCACTTCCCTAGTCTTTCTGGCTGCACTATTTTTGTTACAAACCAGAATGCCATTGGCCTTCTTGGTCACCTGGACACACTGCTAGGTCATGTTCCACCTGCTGTCCATCAGCATCACTGGGCTCCTTTCCCATTGGTCTGCTCTCCAGCCACTCTGACCCAAGTCCAGATCACTACAAAGAGTTGGTTCTGATCCAAGTGCAGAACCCACTGCACTTCACCTTATAAAGTTTTTATGAACCTCATACAGTTAGCCTCTGCCCATTTTTCCAGCCAGTCCAGATCCCCCTGCAGAGCCCTCCTACCCTGTAGCAGATCAACACCCCTGCACAAAAAAGGACATCTCATGGGACAGGCCTGTAGTTTATTTAAATTGAGCTCTTAACACTAGACATATGACAGGCCCTCTTCAGGTACACAGGCTGCCTCCCCTTAGTAGTAAACTGCAGAACTGAGCCCAACAGCCTTTAGCTGGCAAGAGGAGTCTTCACTGAAAGGAATAAGGACTAAGCTTGAAGAGTTTATGGCCTTCTGGGACAATGATTGAATAATGAAGGTGATTGTCTTCCTTATTCGTGATAGGAACTTGTTTACTTCATCCTATGGTGTTATGCCTTGCCCTCACAGCAGGCACCTTTGAACTTCATGTGCATCTGAAGAGAGTCACAGCAGATGGACTCTTGGGCAGGACCAATGTCTGCCAGTATAATATTTAATTTTGACCCATTCCCCTGGTTTGGTGAGGGGAAAAAGGCTAAAAATCTCTGTTGATGTCTCAAGGTCTCTAAGACCTGGGCAAAAATATTTTTATGCTGCGTACAGAATATTGTGGTTAAATACCTCACAGATAAAAGCTGTTATGCATAATTTTCATAACATATAAGATTTTATATGTAAAATGATATCGTTTTAATTCACAAAGAAAAAGTGTTAAGTAATGGGACCTAGGAGGGACAAATAAAAGTCAGTAAGAAGGTAAACATGAAGATGAGAATTTGAGTTAAATGTTTTATTGGTGATATATACTAGCATATTATTACTTGAATTGATAATCTTATTTTACATATTTAGGTGTATACTCATCTTTTTTGCTTTCAGAATGAGAAATATAGCAATGTTAGTACATGTAAGCACCTGAATCACACCAAATAATACTGACAGCTTGATCGGGAACAATAACTGAATAGCAGACCTGTGGGACTGAGCTTCACGCTGTTAAAATGTGAATTTATACAATATGTTGCTGCTGGGCTTGCCTGGCATTCAGACAACTTTGCAGATGTCAATTTACCTGTGTAATCATATGATAATTTAGTAAAATTACCATGAAATACTTCAGTATCTCCATATAGTTAGCTCATAATTGTAAAGTAAATATGTACTTACCAAGGTGTTTTCTTGCCCTGTGGTCTCATAGTGACTTTGTTTACTGGTTTGTTATGTGTATGTGGAAAGTGTTGAAGCTGAGGTGTCACAGAAATGTTACTCAAAACACTAACTTAAAAGGCAAGATAATTCACTGTGGAAGGAGAAAATAAAGTGTGAAGCATCCAGTTGCCTTCCTGTACTGTAGTAAATGAGTTTATTCTCTTTGGTAGAAAGGAAAGCATTAAATAAATAAATAAACAAACCACCACTCTAATTAGCTTTATTTATAATCTGTACAAGGTTATGTTAAGTCCTCACCAAAGAAATACAATATCTAAGAGGAGCTGAGCTGATATATTTTTGATAATTGATAAATCAATTTAATTAAAAATCTTTTGGCAAACAGACATTCACAGTCCTCTACCCTCCCAAACTGGCATGCTAAGAGAGTTCTCAGCAAACAAATTTTATCTCACTCCACACTCAGATTTTCTGTTTGCTCTTGACCTGTCTTACATAAGTTTGTAGAGATGCCTACAGTGGCTGATGGGTTCACTGTGTTCTCCAGTAAGTCCATTACAAAGAAGGCTGGAATCAGCACAAAGCAGACTGTGATATCTTCCTTCAGAGGTTATCCCTGCAGTTCCCACCTTCCCACTACCAAAACCTTACTACCCAGAGCCAGTACAGTAAGATAGACTTCCTCTGAAACCAGAAGTTTTAATTTCCCCTGTACTTTTCTATTAAAGTACTTCTAATAAAACACGTGCACAAACATATACACAACAAGGAAGTGCAACCTTTTAAGTGAAAAGATAATGAGATATTTTTCCCAAAGGGAAAAAAAAAGCTCTGAACAATTTTAAATGGGACCAAGCATCATTGTTACCTCAGAATAGATAGTTTGTTTTTCAAAGCCAGGTGTAGTTGCTGCTGTAGTTTTGCAGTGACTATATTGTAGGAGGGTACAATAGTTCCCCACCTGCTGCCTATCAGTGAGAAAGGCAGGAAAACTCATTCCACTCCAGTCACTGATATGTCCTGCTAGCAAGCCAAATCACACTTATGGTGGGGGGCAGTCTTTGTTTATGTTGTCAGCATGACACTCTTTTTGCCACAGCAGACTTTTAGAGAGAGGATAATTTACTTCCACCACAGTTTAATCATCAAAGATGTATTACTCAGCACATCCTAATTCACTACAAAACCATGAGTGTTCTTAACATAGTTTACAAAAGCTGAATGTGTATCTATGACTTCGTTTCAGAAGAAAGTAAAGTTATACAACGGCTACAGGCATTACTCAACCAGATCTGAAGCAGGAGACTAGAAAATTAGGATATCTGAAAATAACTGGTTTTGGTTAGTTGTAGCTCCTCTGTAATTCCCAACTATATTGATTCAAGTAAACAACAAAAATAATACAAGTTATGTACTGACAGATTCTATGCTCAAGACTGTTGGGAAGCTAGAAATTTATCCCAGATGCTAACTCCTCCTAAATAAGGATTATTAAGAAGGACATTTTCAGGTTAGGTATCCATCATGAACCAGCCCAGTACTAAATGGGCTTGAACACCAACAAGTTTGTATTTCCAGGCTGTGTAAGCAACTACCTCTAAATAGCACCTGACTGGCCTAAATAATAACTCCATCTGTAGTTTATTTTCTGTAAATAAATGCTGCAAATGAAAGTAGTTAAGGAAGGAATAAACTGTATTTATTTTATAGGGATAATCTTAACAGAATCTTCTCTGCTGGTACCTGACAAAAGTGTTTCATTTGCCAAATGTTGAACAGGCGTTTGTTAATGCAGTTCCACAACAGTTAATCTCATTGATAACTCTGTGAGGTTTTCTGTATCTCTTTGTTGGCCAATATTTGCAAGAACTAAAGCAACACACGCTGTGGCATTCCTAAATTGCCTTTTTGCCTCGTGCTTTATATGCTTTTACATTCATTTATTTTTCCTTCACCTTCAGTAGTACTGAGACATATGAATAGTCAACTACCTTAATGAACATTTGGAATTTACTATAGAACATCATCTTTTAACAGACCAGTCTGGGACCTAGTTCTAAAAAAAAAAATTAAAAAATCATTTTCCCTAATATTGTATTTATTTGAATTTATATGACTGGGAGTTAAGTCTGAATTTCTACTTATGAGGAAGGATTATCATGGTGTTTCTTCCCTTTGATAAATGGAGCTCATTTTATGTAATTTGCCTATAGAGGTGTATACAGAGGACAAGATAATGTCTTAGCACTTACACTGTACTGCAGAAATATGATAGAATTCTACTAGAGCACAGAAACTGAATATGATTTTTTTCACATGGCAAGCTTTATATTAGAAGTCTTTATCTCTCTGAATACATATATTCTAGAGACATGGCTGAAAATAAATTTCCCTTATTCAAAACAAATGACCCAATTACATCCCCAGGAAAGGTTCCATCCTAAAAAGTAAATAAATTACATCAGTGCAACTGTCAAATTACAACACAAGGCGTGGCAAAATTATTTATTGCCAGGATAACAAAAGATGTAAAACTTATCTTGGGAATGAAAAGAAGAAAAACATTTTTGGTACAATTTGAACAAAATTGATATTCAGCATCAATTGCTAATCATTCAAATATCCCGTACTGATCATTAATAACAATCTCAACCTCTGCTCAAATTCTATCAGAGGATATTGATTAGCATCATATAACAGTCTAAAGAACATCAAGACATGAACAACGGCTTTCTTCTATTTTCTGCTGCCCACCCCCACTTCTTTTTTCCACCTTTTTTTGAAGAAACAAAAAGCATTAACAACTTGATTCTATTTGTGAATTTCAGTGTCAGTAAATAGGGTCACCTACAGCCTTATGTCACTGTAAAAAATGTCCAAAGAGGTTTTTGGGAAACTGCTCCAACATCTGTGCAGAACAGCCAAAGAAGTCTGGTATAATGGTTATTTTTGAATTTCTCTACATTCCTTTGCATCCCAACAAAACTGCCCAGAAATAGTCCTCTTTTCCTCTTCATACGACACATCTCTTCACAGCAGTCTTAGAGGAGGAGACTACAAAATAGTCCTTTATGCAGTGCTCTCAGACTGCAATATCTCTTTTTTATAAGATGGAACAGGAGGAGGACAGAACTTTCAAACATTAAGGAAGAGTATTTTTATGACAGACACTAGGATAGAGAAGAGTTGTGTCTTATATTCTCCATTCCCTGGACAGACAAGTCAAGAACTTCTCAGTGTTTACTAAACCCACAAAACAGTAAAATCTCAACTACTTTTGATGCCAGAGGCAAAATGCTTATCGAGTTATGGATGCAGGCTTTTTCTCATCAACAGCAATCACTGCCAATCTGTTCAGCACACACAGTAGAAATAATTGTGAATTAGATGTTTCAGTGCGTTACTTGAATTTTAGGATCCCTATTGATCTACTGTTTTGTTTTAAGAACATGTTTTTAAGAAAGCTCATTGTTTCAAATTAATTAATTGTTTTGACTCAGCTCTTTTAAAATAGTTTGCTCCAACCAATATTAACCTTTAAACTTTTATTTCACATATTTTTTTGTTTCACTCTTACACCACTCGAAAAATCAGTTTATTAGTGTTGGGTATGGAAATGCACAGAGGAAAGGTGGAATGTGTGTAAAGGAAAAAGTTATATGGGCAGAGATAATCCAATGTCCCCAATAGAAATACTTACAATTCCAAACCAAACAAATCTGAATTCCTTGGGAAAAAACCCACACATCCTAGACTTTCAAATAAGAAAAGGGCAAGCCATGAATGATATTGCAATGGGAAATGCTGAATACAGCACTTTGTAGCAGCCACAGTAAGACACAAGAAGATGTTACCATTACTTTCAACAGGTGGAAAAAGTCCTATGCCTCCAAATTGCCTCAGTATACATGATGGGTACTCTTGAAGAAACAAGCAGGTATTAATCCCTATTGTGCTAATAAGAAGAGATGCCCTAAGCACAAAGTTAAATTTTAATTTTGTGACTAGTCAGCAACTTAAAAATTAGTAGTGATTGAAAAGGGAGGAGGTGGAGGAAAGAAATGAAACATGGAAGAAAAGATAAAGGAAAATGTAAATGAAGTAATACTATATATCACAGAGTTTCTCAGAAGCTTTCAGTTCAAACAGTAGTCAGAGGTTCATTTTAAAATTATAACTGAAAACTCCAGAAAAGAGAAATGACTCTGAAGAGCCATTGAATATGCAGGGGTAAAATGACGCTTGATAGTGTTATTCATCAGAACTGATTTTAAACAGGAAATTCAGCTTGATACTTTACTTGAAGCTTAAATTATGTACTACAGCACCACACAGATATAAGGCTTCCCTACTTTTCTAATTATTTGCATCTTCACTTTGCAAAACAAGACGTAAGAGGAAACACCTTGTCTTGAATGCAGTAATACCAAATCCGACTTTCAGGTGTCTTAGTTATTAGAATAAATTCTGCATTACTGAAGCAAGGTTAACACAGTTAGGAACGTCTGGATGCTTGGAGATTGCAAGACAAAAGTCAAGGGTTTGAATCCAATGAACTTAATGCTTCACTACATGCTCAGTGTGGTGGGTCTAGTGTTGATTAAATGCCAGTGCATGCACTAAAATATACTTACGTATTTCTTCCTGTGAGATAGGATTAGAAGGAAGGTAAACAGCTCAAAACTTCAAAAAGGTATAAAGAAAAGTTTATTAACAGTAAAATAAAGAAGAATAAGAATCAGAATAACACTGTTAGAACACATCTCCTCCCAGTATAACTTTTTCCTTCCCACTAGCAATGGGCAGAAACAATTCAGTCAGTTTATCACCTCTAAAATAGTCTTTCTTTAGTTCACTAAGGGAAAGGAGCTCCTCTTGACATTTTATGGAGACTTTTCCACAAGAAACAGTTCTCTCATGGTTTTCCATTTCCACGAATCACAGCCACCTGGAATCTGCAATTGTGAAGCCCTCCTTTCCACAGCCTTCCCACAGCTGCATTTATGGGCCATGTCATCTTATGGGGTACTATTTTAAGGATGAGCTGTTCAAGACCAAAGGTTCCTTTTATCTATTTCTGAGATCACCTTTATCTCTGAGAACAAAGGTTTTCTTCTTCCCCTGGGGGCAAAGGGTCTTGATCGCTCCTCTCTCTCTCTGTTCAAACTTCTCATGAGATCACAGCTACGTCAACATCTGCTTGCTTTAACATAGATGCCCTTGCTCATATTTACAAATTTGAACATTTAATCCCCCCACACTTTCAATGAGTTACAGGGGAAAAGAGTCTGATGTTTCCATTGTATCTTCTCTATAGCCTTACAAGAGCATTTCAGCCCAAGATTAAGCTATCTCCTCATTCTCCTTCCATCTGGGACTTGACTCTTTCTTTACTAACCTTGGTGTCCTTGTTGGTCCTCTACAGGTCTTGGCTTTGTCATTTTCTCTCACTTTAGAGAGCATGCCAGGGTTTGTTCATTTTAAAATTTGAATCTCACGGAGGCAGATCTAGTTTTAATTGGCTAATTAACATGCTTATTCTCAAAGCTAACCAGCAGTTAGTTTTGCTAGGCACAGAGGAAGCTTTCAGCAGCTCCTCTCAAAAAAATCGCTTCTGTGAGTGGCTCCAATGCAAAACCAGAGCACTCAGTCAAGAAATTATCTCAAAAACTAATACCAATTTCTAATGGCTAACTGACAAGTAATCACTATACACAACCTCAACATCCATAAACCTACTTCTATGAATAAATGAATATTATGCCCTTATGTCCATTTGCATGTTGCTGACCCCCTTGGTAGGGATTAAAGAGATTCTACTCTATTACGGCTTAAACCAAGACACTGAAATACATATGCTGTCCAGATTGCACATAACACTTCTCACTACTAAATGGAGTAAGAAATATAAAGTAAACTTACTAACAACATTAATTCAATCCATTCAAAAGCTTGTGGAGGAACAGAGGGCAAACATTTTCTGCATTTCAAGCTCAAATTTTCAGGTCTTAACTGTTAGTTTAAAAATCATACTGGTGCACTAACTTTAAATTTCTCTACTGTGCTGAAGTTTCTTATTTTTAAGATTTTTCAATTAAATGTTTGTTTTAAAAATGAGGGGTTTTCTTACTCCTTCACAATTATATCAGTTTTACCACAATTACATAGAAAGAGCAAACATTGAGAGCACTGGGCACATAATAATATAAGCAACATGCTACCAATTCATTCAATATTTCTGATTAAAAAGCCAACTTTTTGGGTTTTTAAGAGCAACATTTTCTTGAAATATTAAGATTCAGAGGCAATGCGAGCACCTAGTATGGCTTTGTGGAGAAACATCTTTTCACTATTATCTCTTCCTACCTACAATGTCTCCAATTCAAGGGTTGTGTATTAAAATTTCCATTTTAATGCAGAACCTTTCCATTCTTTTCATTTCCATTTCCTTTAACATTTCAAAATCAGAATAAAATGCAGCCAGGTACTAATATCACCTTTTTAGGCAAAACTACAAAAGTTAAGGTGAATAAGGCTAAACATGTTAAATTGCAACCATCACAACATACCTCCAGAAATTCTGTACCTGCACCATCACAGTAATTTTAAAGAACAAGATATAGTTTTCTTTAAGACAGCAAATCACAAGAAAAGTCAACATCATGTCAGAGTAGAAAGGAGAAGCATTTAAGTCCTCTGAGTCAATGTCATGGTTTTACAAATTCTGAAGTTTTTCTGAGAACAGATTTGGAACTAGTGCCAGTCCGAACAAAGTATACTTTATTTCTGAAAACCAAAGACTTGTTATGAAAAGCAGGCTGCTCAAATATCAAATCCTGAAATTCTGAGGGTCTAACAACAGGTACCATATTTACCATAAAAAAATAGGTTTTTTGCATACACACCATGCACATACATCCACATGTATCTGGTTGGGTAGGACATTTCGCAAAAAAAGAAAGAAAAACACAACCACTAAAAAAGCCTTTTGCAAATATGTAAACAATATCCTGAAAGATAAAACATACAGAGAATAATCATGCTGAAACAATTATCAGTCTTCTGAGTTGGAAGGGCTGACCACAAGGATCATTGAGCGCAACTCAAATGAATGGCCTACACAGGGATCAAACTCACAACCTTGGTGTTCCTAGCACCATGCCCCAACCAACCAAGGTAATCTTAAATTGATTTGCTAGACAAGACCTATACAGTCATATATTCACAAATCAACAGTAAGACAGTCATTACATACTTCAACCAAAAAACAAAGTACACAATTACTGCTAATGGATTTTGGCCAATTGTGTCTATACAATAAGAAAATGCAATATGATAAGAAAAAAATTACCTTGTTAATGGTAAATGCATTTTACTTCCAATAATTTTGTGACAAATTTAAATATATTATCTGCAAGTGAAATATTTTTACCCTGAGACTTTGCTTTTCTATACATTTCTGTTTTCCTTTTGTTTTCTTTGCTTTTTATTTTACCACTGAAAAGGCATGAGCTCTAAGCAAAATTTAGTTTCATTATTTTGCTTAAACATGAAATACTGAGAAACCTATTTCCATTTAGAGAGAGAAGCCAAACACTATTGTATAATAATTCATTTCACATAGCTGGAGAGAAGGGACTTAATGCTAAGATCTGTGCAGTGATTGTGCTGTTGATCCACTTACATGGCATAAAGGTGCCTACTTTGAAGCCTTCAGCTAAAAACCACTTTCAAGAACTCTCTTATTCATTATAACTGCAAGTAAAATTAGACCCTGAAATAAGTGCTATACAGTTTAGCTACTAATACAACCAATTAAAACATCAATATTAACTGCAGTAACAGTAATGAAGTACCACATTCTTCATGTGTTTCTCACTAGGTGCTTATTTTTTCAGAAAAGCCACCTGTCCCCTTCAGAAATTGTCACCCTGTAACTACTTTTATTGCCAATTAATTGGTAATTGAGTCCAAGAAATACTGCTTATGACTCACATATCTAGAATATAGTGATCTAAAACTAAAACACAACTGGAAAAGTTTTAATTGCTCAGTGTCCATTTTAATTAGGCTAAATCTTAGGAAATAAGGTGGATGCTTGACCAATAGGTCCTTCTTGACCAATAAATTTCTCAGGAAATATTCTAGTTTCTTTTAGTCCTATTTAAACAATAGTATTCCTGTGATTTATGTTTCTCTTTAAGAACACCCACTCTCTATTCAGCATTAAAAATATCTGTCACCTTGAAAGCTAGCATCCGATTTTTTGAGTAATCAATGGTGAAAGGTATTTTTTGCTGACCCACAAGAAGTCACTTGCATGGACTTGTGGGCTGATAGAAGCAAGGGTATGAAAATGTAAGTCTCTGTAATCAAAAAGGAAAAATAAAACTTCTATATCTTCCGCAGTGAAAGATTAGAGACTGTAAACTGATGCTGTTCTTAAAGCTTACACCTATAGTTTCACTACTTCATCAGCTCCTCTTTTACATATTCCAAAGTGGCCATATCTATTGATTTTGAACCCCACATGTGGCAGGAGAATGACATATCAAAGGACCAAAGGGGTTACTGATGACATCTGCCTTCAAGGTGGCTGGTGCTGGTAACTTGGAATCGCCTCTTAGACACAAATCTACACAACAAATATGCGTTAGCCTCCAGAATCTTTTGAAATGCTAAATACATAAGTAGCAAAGCTAGGATTAACCAAAAAAATCTAAATTTTGGCTGGAATCCACCTGTCTAGGTCATCCTATCTGTCCCAATAAATTAAACGTATGATTTCAGAATGGACAAGAAATAAGATGAACTCCCCAATCTTTGTTTTGCACTTGGCAATTTTTTTGCTTAATGTTGTTTCTTCTTAAGAAGGAATATGAGGTATCATATAATTACTTTTTCCTTTCTCCTGTAAGAAAGCATGAAAACCAGAAAAACGTTCAAGACAGTGAATTACATGTAGGTACCCAATCTACATTTTACATGTAAATAATGTAACAAATTCAGAGAACAAATGCACCTTAATTTTTCTAGGTACCTTACTCTAATAGATGAAACATCTCTACTGAAGTCCCTGAAAGAAAAGAGTGTACAAATCATTTACATTTTCAGAACTCTGCATGTAACAGAAAAAAAATAATAAGCATTTATCTTGGGAATTGGTTTACGAAGTCCAGATGAGTTCTGTTGCTTAATAAAATCTTTCTCATCAAGTAAAAAACAAGCTTTTAAATGCATGTGTCAATTGAACAATATAAGATGCACCAGGTAAAAAGTAAATAAAAATAGTTGTGATGACTCTGATCAGGGATATCAAAATCACTGAGTCACTGAGGTTAGAAATTTACCTCTCAAAACTATATAGTCCTAACCTCCTGCTCAAGGGGAGTCAGCTTGGGTACATTGTTCAGAGCTTTGTCCAACTGACTCCCGAGTATGTCCAAGATGGAGACTCCAGAACTTCTCTGCACGAGCTATTACTCTGCTTGGTTCCCCTCACAGCAGAACAGTGTTCTCTTGTGTTCAGCTGAAAATTCATATGTGTGAATTTTTGCCCATAGTCTCTTGTCCCATCACTGGCATTGATGAAAAGAGACTGCCTCCATCTTCATTCCCTCCCATCAGGTATTCATACATGCTAAATTCCCCGCGAGCCTTCTCAGGCTGAAGGGATCACCTCCCATGACCTGCTTCTGGCCTTCTTTGCTACAAGGGAGCTTTATGGGGTCAGCTTCTTGTCCATTGGGACCCAGAAACAAAGCATCAACACAGGCCACATTCCTGGTCCCTCTGCATCATTGAGATGGAGGAGGTAGAGAAAGCCAAGAGAAGCTTAGCCCAGAAGAAGGGAGAGGTGAGGTGAAGGTGTTTTATTCCTCATTACCCTACTCTAATTTGATTGGCAATAAATTAAACTAATCTGCCCAAGTCCAGTCTGCTTTGCTCATGATGGTAAGAGGTGATTGATCTCTCCTGGTCCTCGTCTCACCCCATGGATCTTGGATTATATTTTCTCTCTCCTGTCCAGCTGAGAAACAGAGAGGGAAAGCAGCTTTGGTAGGCACCTGGCATCCAGCCAGGGGACACCCACCACACCTATTTAAAAGTGTAAATGGAAATCTTAACTTATTAATGCCTGTATTTCCACAAATAAAGTTACGTTCTGCAGTATTACACTAAGGTTGCTTTAATGGGTTGCTCTTAAATATATGTCCTGAAAAAAAATCATCAAGAATGTGCCTATCTTGATCCACAAACACATATAACTCAGATTTCCCCATAATGCAATGAACATTCTTTTCCTAAATAATGAATATGAATATTCCCATGTTTTATACATTCATGACCACTGAGAAGTAGAGTGGTCCCTCTGGAATGAAGAAGATGGAAATTTTCCCATTGAATGAAATACCATGTTCATATTGCAGCATTTCATCTCTGTCCCATAGGAACTTGGCACTTTTTAGTGGTCAGTTTGCATTGACTTGATGGAGATTAGAGGTTATGTACTGGATCCTTGCATCTAAATATTCTTAGAACCATTAAAATTAATTATTTATCCCTCTAGTGGCAGAAATTTTCTCCAGCCTATAAAAATAAAGCCTTGTTCATGATATGAAAAGTGACATATTTCTCTAAAACATATGTTATTTATTTCTGGATGTTCCATAACCTCCTGTAACATAAGCACTTAGATATGGAGTACCTTAAAAAAACAAGTTTAGAATTTCTGGGTAATCCATTTAATCAATGCTGAAACTAACCTGCACTTACATATTAGGAAAAACATGCAAAACTATTCTTCTGTGAATCTACAGGGTTTTTTTTATTTTACTACTTAGAAGTAGACTGTCAAAGTACTGTCAAAGCTATGAAGTGAGTACTAAGTTGGACCATATATACTTATTTGATATTGAAAGAGTTTTCATTATTTTATCATGTACCCAACTTTCCCAAGTCAACAATATTTTGAAAAAATATCACAAAGTGAAAGTAAAGCCTTAAGAGGACGATTATATTTGAATTGAAGCAATTAAAATGTTGAAAACTAAAATGCTAGAAACATAATTAGTGGCAAAATGTGTGCACAATTTTTTAACCTCATTAAGAGTGAAAAAAACATACTGATTGTTGTTTTTCTGTAAATGAATAATTTGAAAGGAAATAGCCTATGAAGAAGCTATTTGTGCTAGAAACTGAGTAAAATCTAACTTAGGTTCATTGGTAATACTTGTGTAATTATTCTATCTGCAACCTCAACAAAAACTAGCTAAAGGTAGTTAAGCAACTTTTAATTTAAAGCCAACTCAGAAGGTTTTGACTCATATGTCTTTGCTGCTGAAAAAGATATTTGAAACAGATTTTATGTCTCTGGTAGTTTCATACACTTGAGTTTAGGGAAGTAGATGATAGAGAAAGACAGAAAGCACCTGCTCCTGAATAGATATCTGTGGAAATGCATAGCCATACTGAAAAATAAATGCTCTTTTTAAAATCTGAAGAAGTGGTGTATGCTCCATCAGGCTAAGATTTCTACATTGCACTTTTTTGTGCAATATTCATATGCCCAGGAATACATCACAGGGGATTTTCAAAATCCAGAACATAAAAATAAAAAAAGGAAAACTGAATCTTCAGAAGCAGTTTCTGTCATATAGTACAGAAAGCTTACATGAAAATATGTTAAGCAATTAAAAAGATCTCAAGAATATAAGTAAGTTTTACAAATAAACTACTGAATTTCTCTAAACAAGCAAGGAAGTACAAATCTCAATAATAATTACAGGAAGATATTGAATGCCAAGCAATATCACACAATGCTACACAATTAAGATGAAGAGCATCCTCACATCTGTTGAAAGAAATTTGCTTACTTACTAAATGTCATGTAGATTTTTCATATTTTTAGAATAAATACATAATTATGTACTATTTTTAAACAAAATACTGATTTTTTGACTATTTAGTCCAATTGTTCTCTCTCAATCCTCCTTCCTCAGCCTTCCCTTCACAACCAAAAGAGAAGTGTCAAAAATTCCATGATTTCCTCTTATACTAATTTTATTAGTTTGTGTTCTGCTTAATCGTACTTTCTGATATATGAAACAGAAAAATATTAGAGCCTAAATGGCACTTGGTTTAGAATCACCTGGATTTCTCACCATAATAAATAATTCAGCCCCTGAAATCTAGACTCCATAAAGTAAACCTGAAGTAACAATATTGAACACTATACTAAAAAATGTGATCCAGAGACTGTTTCAATGCTGCTATTCAAAAACCAGCACAGCTTCACCAAGAGTAAGTCCGGCCTGACCACTCCAGCGGCTTTCTATATCCATGGACCAGGGAAGAGGGACAGGTGTAATTTATCTGAAGTTTTGTCAAGCATTTTACATGGTCCTTCACAACATCCCTCTCCCTAAACTAAAGAGAAATGGGTTAGATGGACAGACTTTTAGATGGAAAAGGAGGTGGCTGGGCAGTCATGTCCAGAGGGTGGTGATCAATGGCTCAGAGTCCCAATGGATAAGAGTGACAAATGGTGTTCCCTCAGGGGTCTGTACTAAGACCAATATTATTTAATCTCTTCACTAACGGCAAAGGGATTGAGTACACCTCCAGAAAATCTGCAGATGACAGGAAGCTGAAAGGTATGGTTGTCACCCACCATCCAGAGGGACCTGGACAAGCTCAAAAAGTGGGCCATTTGGTATCTCATGTGGTTTATCCAGACCAAGTTCAAGGTGCTGCACCTGTCTCAGTGCAACCCCCGTATCAACACAGACTGGGGGTTTAACAGCTGGAGAATAGCCCTGCCCAGAAGGACTTGGGGGTACAGGTGGTTGAGAAGCTGGACATAGCCCAGCCATGTGCACTTACAACCCAGAAAACAATTATGTCCTGGGCTGCATCCAAAACAGTGCTGGCAGCAGAGGAGGGAGGGGTTTCTTCCCTCCTCCTCTGCTCTGGTGAGATCCCACCTGCAGTGCTGCAGCCAGCTCTGGGGTCCCCAGCAAGGAAGGACATGGTTTTGTTGGAGCAAGTCCAGAGGAGGCCACCAAGTTGTTTAGAGGGATGAAGCACCTGTCCTACAAGGAAAGGCTGAGAGAATTGGGTTCAGCCTGGAGAAGAAAAGGTGACCTAATTAGGTGACCTAACTGCAGCCTTCGGGTACCTAAAGGGATCCTACAAGAAAGATGAAGCAGGACTGCTTACAAAGGCATGTAGTGACAGGACAAGTGGGACTTGTTTTGATATGGAAAAGAGGAGGTTTTGATCAGTTATCAGGAAAAAATTCTTTAGTCTGAGAATGGTGAGACACTGGAACAGGTTGCCCAGAGAAGCTGTAGACGCCTCATGCCTGGGGAAGCACACGGTAGTGGCAAGGCTGTCTACCATTGTTCATTGTCTCAGGGTCCATGGTGAGCATTTTTGCATGTGAATTACCCTCTCTTTTGTACACTTCCGTTATTAATTATTGTGGCTGTTACTGTTCCTTATCTCATAGCTGTTTCCAGTAAAGTGTTCTTCTCTCAACTTGTAATCTTCACCTTTTCAAGTTCATCCCGCTGCAGTGGGAAGAAACCCACTGGGGGTTTGGGACACTAAGTGGGAGCACTGGATTTAAGGGTACCATTCCTAAACCATGACACGGTACATTAAAGTGAAGATCAGATAGCCTCACATGGGACATGTTCAACAACAACTGCCTGGAATTAAGCCAAAACTGTTAGTATCATACAATGAACTGGGGAGATAAAGAAAGAAAAAAACTTGTTAAGGCTGGAGGTAGAATACTAGTCCCTCTCTCAAGTTACCTAACAGAGCCATCTAATCTAGGTAACTTAGTTACCTAGTACAGGAAACTACTTGAGGTGACCTAAGAAATTGGGGGACATAAATGGATAACATCAAGACGCTGACATGTTCCTGAAAGCACATTAAGAGATAGATGGCTTTCACGGATGGTTGAAGGGGAAGCTGTACAAGGAATCCCCAAAATTCCATTGCTAACTGAGGGGAAAGTAGGAGATCTTTTGGGAAACAGATCAGCATCTTTTCCAAGATCATCAGTGCCCAAATAACCCCATTAATAATGCCAGTCTTATGAGCTTAGTGGGAATACATGTGTGCATGTGTGTGTTCCATAAGTACATATTAAAGTGAATTAGCTAAAAAGAAGATTCAGGGAAGCCCAGTAGATTTGTGTTTTCTGGGGATGTCCCCAAATGTGGTATTTTTTCCTGTCTGTTTTCATCTTTGCACAAAAAGTTGTGTTTGTGTTTTGTGGGTGTGCCAACTGGGAGCACATTATCAGCCTTACAGGATCTAGAAACTGCAGACAGAAAGGGGAGGAATACCTTCAGGTCCTGAAGCCAAGGTATTTGGCTACCCTGAACAATTTATATGGAGATTTCAGTGACAGAAAGAAAATTGTTTTCTGTTTGAGAATGAAAAGAAGAATGTCAATAATAAACAGATGCCTGAAGTTCTTGGTTTGTCAAATGACCTTTCCTAGCGGTTATTGCCTGCTCTTATGATGCCACTTTCACAAAAAGGTACTGCTCACCAGTAAGTGATTTATGTCAATATAAAGTCCAAATTATCATCTTTTATGGCATGTGTTATTGGTAAACATACTTGAATAAAAGTTCTACTTTTTTCTGCAGTACTTTTATAAGCAGATTCATGCTGTTACATTACTTTGGGAAAACTTAATTCACAAAAGCATCTGCAGTCATGTTTTGGCAAGTGCATCGCCAATGCCTTCCCCTTGGACAGCACAGATCTGACAAAAGCAAAAGGCAAGAATCTGATTAAATCTGTTTGTCGCTAAACCAAGTAACCTTCCTTATATATAGTAGAAAAGATTTATTAGTACTGAGCCCATAACTGTACATTGCTGGAAGCAAATATGTTTTCTAAAAATAAATGTAGTATGTTGATAAAACTCCCTGATAATCTATTTCTTTTATCCAAAAGGACTTTCATTTCCAGAGGCATTGGGTTTTTAAATATTTAAGATCTGGGCAATCACACCTTTTGAAAACTGACGCACTTCTCTTCAGAAATATCTGAAAGAGCCTAAACTGGACAGTCAATCTTTTCCAGGAATTAGAAAATTACAGAATGATAAAGAAGGGAAATGTCAACACATTTTGCTTTCTTGGCTCCAGACATCATCAAGTTACAAAGTGTAAGCTGAGTCCTTATGCTTTCAAGTGCTCAGTGAACTAAATTATCTAGCAAGATTTTTTCAACTACTGGTGGAACAGTTGGAAACGTTCAGAGACATTTCGGTCATATAACCACAGTGTTGTTCTGGTCCTTAAGAAATAGTGGGCTTAAGTATATTTGCACATTAGATATCGACCCCTAGAGTTTGTTTTCCCCTCTCAACATGCCTCTGCCCAGCTTCCAAAACAAATTGGTTGAAACAAATAACACATTTAAACACATAATTCTAGTCTACTACAAAAGGAGAAAAAAAATCCTCACAACTCAAAAAATTGAGTTTTCCCATTACCAAGTAGAGAAAAATTACTCTGTTCTTTTTGAGATGGCAAAATGCCATCAGGTGTGTTTAAACACTTAAGAGGTAAATTAGTGAATTTAAAGAGTGAATACACATGCATTTTCTGCTTGCCTACACACAGAATACCTGGAACACAGAAAAACCATTGCTTAAACAGCCTAAATCAGCATGACAGAGGACTGGCCCTCAGGAGAGCTACCTGGAAGAAGTACTTCCACACTCCTCGGAATAATGCCTCAGGAGAAAAAAGTGATTGAATACAGTCAGTTACTGTTATTTATAAGGCTGCCTTGAATGCCTTTTAAAGGGTTTGTAGATGCAGCTGTAGCACCGGGAAGAGTACTTTAAAAAAAAAATCATACAAGTAGTTAGAGAACACAAGATGAACTTATGAACACAGGGTCAATACATTCAAAGATTTAAAATTAATATTACCCAAGGAGCAGTTCAGTTTAGTTCAGAACCATCACTCAAATGGCATTGATAGTACGGGAATAGGTTGCTGAGAGAAGCTGTGGATGCCCCATGCCTGGAAGTGTTCAAGGACAAGTTGGAAAGGGCCCTGAATAACTTGCTCTAGTGGGTGGCATCTCTGCCCATGACAGGGGGCGTTGGAACTAAGTGATCTTTAATGTCCCTTCCAACCCAAGCTATTCTATGAGTCTGATTTTTCCACCGTCAAAACTATTTTTTTATTGGGGAAGGAAAAAACCAACAAATAAAAACATAGGAAGAAAAACAAGAAACCAATCAAACTACCACACCCAAAGAAAAAGTAAGGTGGATGCATTTTTGTCTCTAAATTTTAGGAAACAAGTATACATTACTGCAAACATCATAAAATTTCAAGGAAACCTTCAGAGAAGGCTGCAATTTCTGTGTTTGCCAGGCACTCATTGAACTTTAAAGTTCAATACTTAAAATGCACCCTAAAAATCATTCTACTTTGACAGCTACATGTAAAATGCTCAATGCAAGACATACCAAGAGAACAAGTCCTGTTCTTGGGCTGTGTAGAGTGAAAAATTCTTCCCAGAATTTCTGTTCACTTTTCCTGGATGATCATGAATCATCCTGGCATGAGAGTTTCTTTCTGAACTGAGCTTACAACTGCACTCACTGCAGTAGCAGCGATGCTCTGCAGCCCTGATGTATACCAGGGCAGGGCACTGAGGCAGCCACTGGGACTCAGTTGAGCTGGGAGAGCAAATTACACCCTCTGTAAATGCTCTGACACAAATTTTATCCTTGGTTCC
The DNA here is from genome assembly GCA_024362935.1 of Setophaga petechia. Classification (NCBI taxonomy): domain Eukaryota; kingdom Metazoa; phylum Chordata; class Aves; order Passeriformes; family Parulidae; genus Setophaga; species Setophaga petechia. The sequence continues at coordinate 24,382,283 of JANCRA010000008.1, forward strand.
CAGCTTCACCCTAATCTGAACTGTGGCCTGCTTTACAGCAGGGGGTAATGCTTACATCTCTTTCAAACAATTACATCCTGCAGAGAAAAAAGAGAAATCTTTCTTTTGTCAAATTCTCTCATCACCGTAAGAGTTCACTTACTGACACGGAGATACAATTTATTTGCTGTGCCTGTCACAGGGGTAGTTGGAGCAGTGCCATACTTGCAGTCAATTATTACCTTGAGCAGAGATTTTTTCCAACACTATACTGATACCAATACTGCAAAGTGATAGAGAACAGTGCTTCCCACAGGCAACTCCACAACAAGCTTTCCCCAAAGAAAGGCAGAAATTTCTTCTTCCTCTCCACTATAACAGCCATTGTTCTCCCTAGCTCACTTATTCCTTATGGCCACCAGCTCTCAGATAGAAACAAAATTAATAGGTGAAAACTGATTTACTCTCCCTTTTTAGGAGCAGAGTTACCAATCCAAATGATTTTTGATGTTTTGGAAGATTGCTCAAGATGGCAAACTGTATGATGTTTAAATAGGATGCAGAATCATGTCTATGGGTTGAAATATTTAAGGTAAGTAGAGATCATTGAAAACAAGGAGAGAAGAAGCTGTCTGAAACCTACAATATCCAATACACTCACAGATTAAATATTCCATATATATACAGTGATGGACTAATGCAATGATACAAAGATGTTCAGATTGTAGGTTGAAATATGTTACAGCACTTCTGAATAAATTTTCTTGAAATTTCTGTGTTACACTGGAGTGTTTAACTGAGACTTTTGGCAGATCTGGTACAATACAAGCAGCTGCTGTTTGAAAAAAAAAAAAATCCATGGATACAAATGACTAGAGAAGCACTGGTGAATGGAAAAAACCATTGCCTGGACGCATTGCCAGAAATACATTTTATGAGTAAACAGCCACTTTCCCTTAAGATTTTTTAATACCTGTCCTTGCAGAATACAACTAAGTTTCAGCTGTTTGGAAGAGTCAATGCAAGCCATCCAACAAAGCTGTGGACCTTGGAACAGGGCTCCAAGCAACAAAATATTACCCAGCCTTTTTATTGTGTAATTCACAGAGCTGTTTTTTGTTATTTAGGAGCACTGTAGTAGCAAGTTGTGTAAAAACAACACTTGGAAATCCCAAAAGTCTGATGAATTTTTAGAATAAATGTTTGTTCATTCTCATTAGTAAGATAGTATAGCATTTCTCTTTTCTGCAAGAGGCAAAATGACAACAAAAATAGCACAGAGAACCACAAAAAAATGTCCCAAACATTAACTAAACCAGAGCACAACAGTGACTCGTGCATATTTTGTTGCAGTTATCGACCAGTAACCGTACACACTGAAATCAAGGCATAGCTGTTAGAAAGACTGTCTGTACCATGACATTTCACTGAGCAAAATGATTGAATTCATCCCAATCTGTCTTCACAAAACACAGAAACAGTGATCGGTTGTAAAATGTCATAGAAGCTGGTCCTTTAAAGCACCTTCTCAGCTAAACTATACAGAAGATATAGAATACACCCTACAAACAACTCGGAAATACACACAAAAAATAATTTAACTGGCTTAAGGGGGTACAGCCTAGGCAGTAAATAACAAACAAAACCTCCCAGCTTTAGATTCAAAAGTTGCATGTTCAATGACAAGTACATCCCAAAGATCTAGTGACCAAAGTCAATGTTTCTAATTAACCCTCAAGCATTGTACAGCCTTATGTTAAATCTTGTAGGTTCAAGTCCTAAGATAAAAACTGTTCCTTCTAGCAAGAAAACAGGACAAGATTTGTTCTCTGGAAGTGGTAGAACAGAGCAATAAGATACTGAAGTGCCAGTCAACTACTTCATACCACATTCAGAAGGCAAGAAACCTATCCAAGATTTTCATAGAGGCACCCTGCTTAAATACTGCATTTTCCCTCCCACAAAAGTCAAAGAAATAATGGCACATAATAACAATGCAGAAAACAGGAAGAAAAAGGAAGATTTTTGTTTAAATAATTTTACCAATTGACTGAAACATCTCCAACAGTTATATCTATGAATATAACTGAGTCTGAAAAAAAGGTAAACTTCACAAACACTATCTACGAGTTCTCTTCATTCTCTCTCTGGTTTACCCACACAACCTTATTAATAAATGTTGATCCTTCCCAAAAGGGTAGTAAGATCACCACTGGAATAACAGGTAAACCACTATTGCTGCCTCTAATATCAAATTTGGAACACACATTTAACTATTTTTAAAGCCTCACTATTCTGACTTTTATTTTTCGTGTTCACTGCTTTCTTTTAAAAACTGATCAGTCATACACGACCTTATTTTCCTAAGACCATGGGGCATGTACTTGCAGAGGACTCTAAATCACAATGGCAACTATATGCTTTCACAACACTCCTTCTCCTTTGACCACTTCCCAGGGTACAGCCATTCAGGGTGAATTCAGAGTGTTATATACCAAAAAAACTCCTTTCAGACTCATCAACTTGATCATCCTCATAAAAAAATGTACATAAGGAGTCACAAATTAGGAGAAGCTGAAAACCACAGTTCCACATGTTACAAAAAGCTTATCTACAGAGGTGGCAGTTAAATATAAATTTTCTTAGATTGGCTTATTATCCCACCTCTCCTTGCTGAATCAAGCTATTATTTCAATGAAGATTTTCCAATTTGGGTTTGTTAAGTGCTCACGCATTATCTTGTGAATCAATCAGCATAAATGGAAGACAGCACCAATATATTGTAGCAATAACTAAGGAAACTTGAGAGAGTCTTTTTAGCTCCTGAAGAATGAGCTTAGCTGTTCTTTTCTTCCACAATCAAGTTACAATATGATTTGCTTCAAAAGGAAAACAATAGGACAGAATTTCTTATGCTTGATCATAATCAGACTAATAAGTACATTCTAGTTTAATCATTCAGGAATGGCTCTGTCCAAGCATATTCACACACTGGAAATTATCTTTTTCTTCTCAAAATCTTTCCCACCAACCTGGCATATATAACACACCAATAATCATTGCTTCTCAGATTTCATATTTGAAAAATTGATCTCTCAGCAAGGCGTAGGTACATTAAAAAGAGAAGAATAATGAGTTATTAATCCCATGAAACAGGACCAACAATTTGAGCAGTAATGCTGAATTTGGGGAATGAGAACTCAGAAACTGAGAATACACAAACAAGTTTGAGGAAAAAAATAATTGAGATAAGTGGGATAAGTGGTATTATGTCTTTATTACTTATAATTTTATTTCCAAAAAAAACTAATGAACAAAAAACCCAGTAGAACCAATCAAGTATCCATTTTATTACATTTAGACACAATAGAATGAAACAGTAAAGAATTTTTTCCTTCTTATGGAAAACATTTCAAGTCTCCCACTGAAAACTTACTTCTTCCTTCACTTGCAATGGTAAGTGACAAATAGTTTAGAGGACCAGCTAAACTTCACCATTAGTCTATTTATTTTGAACCCCTTTGTCCAAATCCCTTCCAAGGACAGCAAGAACTGCTGTTATTGATTCACTTGCAGTATTAAGGACTTCTAAAAAGTATCAAATGACATTGCTGTTGCAATGGTGGTACACCCAGAGCTCATACAACCACTAAAGTGACAATGCTCTGTCCAAAAAATAACCTGCTTGAACTGGACAACATTGTCTGTAATCTTCCCATGGTTTTCTCCTGTAAGAAGGCTGGCTAAGATTGAAATGTTGATGCCTTTTGAGTTAACCAGGAAACATAGAATCAATGTATCACAGATATGTGGCCGAGACACAATAAGTATTCATGAAGCAGAAGCCAAATTAATAGGAAAATATTAGTTCACACTTTAAATTCTCGAAGATAACTGTTCTTTTCTTAATTCCCTTGAAGAAGAAGAGCCTACGCTACCACATGCAATCTTTAAAGACCATGCTTGCTTACAGATCAGTTCAATTCCTGTTGTAGAGCCCACCATATTCCTAGCACATATGCAAGAAATAGTATTTATATCAAAAATTTAATATTGACAAGGGCATCCATGACATTCAGTTCTAATATAGCAACATTTGCAGCAGCTCAGGTTGCTGAGTAAGAAAGTCATTTCTTTATATCACATCTAATTCATAAACATTCCTCACTTCATTTACTCATACTGTTTCTTTTCTTTACCTGGAAAAAAATGCTGAAATTTTAAGTAAATGTGTTTTGCCATGCCTCAGCAGTTACCTCTGTCAGCAAGCACAAATCCTCCTACTACACACCAAAATTGGATATTCCAAAAACAAGGTTTCTCAAGCAGAAAAGTGACATTTCCAGGCTAAGCCTTCAAAACTTTTACTACACAAGTTATAAAGTTATAAAACTAGAATTTCAACCTTTCGGGTGCTAGAGGAAAACTCACTGCATCAGGGGAAGAAGACAGAATAGGAAAGGATGGGGTAAACTAGTAACCAAGTAATGCCTGTGAGTTCTGCCCATCTCTACAACCAGATGGACTTTCAAGACACTGCCAAACAACAGTAGCAATGCCACCTTGTTTCAGCCATACCAACATGCTTTGGGAGACAGAGCACAGTGCTCACATTGTGCTGAGCCAAAACTCAGTTCTGCCTCTTGTGCCCCAAGAAAAAGTAAGAGATGCCATTATAATCTTCCTACAGACCTCAGATCCATTTTTCAAGGAAATTTATTACCAGGTTTACAATTTTCCAGCCTTGAACCTGAAGAACACACACATATGTGTATGCCATATTCTTACACCTTATTTTTCATACTCACAGTGGATGAGATTTGCCACCTTCTTTCCCTTCCCAGGTACTATCAAACACAAACACATCAAAAGCTACTTCTGCACCTTGGATTGAACCCAACCAGAAGGTGCTAACTCACTTGCATAAAAATCTGATAATAGCATGGGGGTTTTTGTGGGACTTTTTTTTCACGTACACAGGTGAAATACTCTCAGGCTCCCAAAAGTTGAAAGCAGGAATAAGTACAGATGGGGACAAAAGCATGAAAAACAATCATCATCTAGTCTTAATGGAATGCCTGTTGTATATTTTTTGTGCAGTTATTCTGAAGACAAAGTTTAGTAGATCAAAGATTAAGGGTTTTCTAATATAAAAAGTTGCAGCTGCCTACTGATCATCTTCCAGAACTAGCAGCAGGAGTAGCTGGAACACTTTATATTTAGCTTGCTATTTGTAAATGGGTAGCTACAAACCACGTTCTACAACTAATTGCATCCTACCACATTCAGAAGTAGAAGACTTTTAAAACATAAAATACAGCCACAGAAGCCTCTTTTAAAACATAAAATGATCTTTAAATCATTAGCCTTCTAGCCACTAGGGAATGTGTACAGACTACCAAGTAAGCTACCTTGACATAAGTAATAGTCCCACTTTCAGAAGGTAAAACAACATCATAACATAGTTCCCACAGTCATCCAATATAACTTCCCATATAAATGTCAGCAGACAGTATACAGCTGTTCTGCCTATGACACTGATATGAAGGGCAGTAAGAAAACAGGCACATTATCACATGTATGCTCTAACACAGACACTGTTAAGTCCACACCCAAAAATTCTGCTCTGATTTTCATGCATATGCTACATATGCATATACCAGGGTATACTACATCCACTGTATTAGAATAAAGGCTGAATAAAAAAAAAATAATGCTTGTGCTAGACCTTATCACTTGCTCTCTTGAAGGGAATTTTCATTGGAGAAGAAGGTGAAACTCTCAAAAATGCATTGGCTTATGCTGGGGTCCTGGTCGGCTTTGCTGGATAAAGTCCATGGGAAAGACTATTTAAAGCATTAGCAGTGCAGATCAGTCCCACTCATTTAAAGAATTTCCTTCTGTCAAGATCTAACCCCAGTAGGCAGCAAAACACCATGCTTGCTAACTCTCTCACCATGATAGAGAGAATAAGAAAGATAAAAATGCAGGAAGACATGGGTTCAGATAAAGAAAGTTTAAAAGGTACAAACAAACCATATATGCAAGCAAAGCAAAACAAGTCATTTGTTCACCACTTCCCAAGGTCAGGAAGCTGTTCAGCCATTCCCCAAAGAGCCGGGTTCTGTCACATTTAACAGCAACTTGGGGATGCAAACACCATCACCCCCCGAAGACACCCCCTTCCTCCTAATTTTCCCATCTTCCTTCTTCCCCTTGTGCCTCCTGGTAACAACATTATATAATACAGGTCATTTGGGGTCTGCTGTCCTGGCTGTGTCCTCTCCCAGCTTCTTCTGCACTCCCAGCCTCCTCCACTGCTGGTGGGACAGTTTGAGAAACAGAAAAGACTGTGTAAGCACATCCAGAACATAGCAACATACAAACTTCTCCAAAGAAATTAACTTTATCCCGGCCACAACCAGCGGAGACACATTGCTTAAATAGTCTGAGACAACTAAGTATCAAAAAGATAGAGAAGGAAAGAAATATTTTTTTATACAAGAGTGAAAGATCAGTCAAGCTTAGTCAAAACATAGATCTTCCTGTCAAAACATTCGGAGCAGTGGCAAAAATACCACCCAGTTCAGCAGAGTTCACTCATTCTTTCAGATGTAAAGGCAGAACACACAGCTTACTCTTGTTAAGAAAAACATGTCTGAAACAGACCTGCCCATGAAAGCATCTCTCTAGTCACTAATTTTGTCCTGGTCTGAATTTTTACCTGGTACAACCCACTAAATATTCCTCAGAGAGTATGCATTTGTGAGCACATGCCTGAGTACACACAAACAGTAAAATTAAGCGCAGATTATTGAAGCAGACTAAGTCTCCTTCAAAGATAAAGATATTTTGATGAAAATAGAAAAAGTTTCGTAAGATGCTACAGGTATTGTTTCGTAAGATTCTACAGCATTAATTGAGACGTAATCCCGTTTGTGACTATTGAACTGATGGATTACCACTTTCCAGGCATGGTCTTGGTCCCTCCAGCCTACAGGCCTGTGTTGCCATGTCAATCTCTTCACAAGATCACCACAGTGATGATGCAAAGTATGATATACTGGTGTTGCAATACTACAGTTGAAAAAATTACTGTAGAAAGAGCTTTGAAAATTCATTTTTAGAAGTCAGCATAGTTTCCTGGGACATCAAACTAAGATTCCTGAACTTTAAAGGCTTTGTGGGTAAAAAGGGTTGATGGGCAGGTAAAAGACTAGGACTTCTAACAGTATGGTAATTGTTGCTTTAAGGAAGGTTTTTCAATACCCCTTGGGTTAGAGCAGAAACCTCTGTACTGAAACTTCTTCAGGAAAAGAGAAAACTGTGTACAACAGTGGGGGTATTGGTTTGGGAGTTTTATGTTTAAGGATTTGATACACTGGGATCATGACTGTCACAAGAAAAATAAAGAAAGCCAAGATGAAAAAGAACATTATATCATTTCCCCTCATATCCACACTGAATGTTGCAGATGTAGTAGAGCCCAGAGTTTGTGTCAGTGTGAAGAATCAATGAGGAAGAACTGCTAATTTAATTTAATAAATAAAAAGCCCACAAGCAGAAAAGAAATCTTAAAAGCTGTCTCCAGAAACTGAATGCCCTACTGCATGATGAGAAGAAAAGGCTCATTGCGACCCAGGTTAATGGTTAATTAAAGAAGCCACCTGCACAGTGAAGCAAAAAAGTCTTTCCAGCATACTTCAAATTCTTAGCAGAAAGAAGTAGACATTACTGCTCTCTTCAAGGGAGTCAAGTAGCAAGAAACATCTTCAGCCAAACAATACCCAAGCATTCCCCTGTTAAAGACAATTTGCTGGCTGTTACTTGGTAACAACTGGGGGAAAATGTGACCCAACATCTCAGAAAGAACCCAAAGAAAGAGGAAAAAGAAGTGAGCCTAAAACCTTGGTCTTCAAAAAGGGTAGGTTTGGGTGTTTCTCAGTTAACTAAACTATGAAGTCAGACTCCTCACTTGTAGTAAAGCTCACAAATTCATTCAGTTGTTTTAGTCCCACTGGCATTCTTCCCAAGTTCATTAAATTCAGATATTCTTGTTATAGAAAAAGAAATTCAAAGCATAGGGCTGCTGTTAACTTGCTTAGAAAAAAGGAACAACTAGTAACAGTGAGACTCCCTAAAACCAGAAGTAGCAAATAAAAAACATGAGGTTTAGTTTCAAATTTGATGTAAATGGAATTGCCCAGGATTGTAGAGAAATTAGTCAATATCATCTTGGTGGAGAGCAAGCAGAAGACAGTACAGCAAAAAAGAAGTGCAAAAATATTGTCCCTTGCCACTAAGTACACCAAATACGGAATCCACTTCAATGGGTGTGTGAAAGATGCCAAAACATTATACTTAGTGTTGTTTATTTGGGTTTTGCCTGATTTTTTTTCCAGCTTCAGTTTTGAGACACTGATACTTGTTGCACTTCTCAGAGCTTATTGAAAGACTCTTCTGTTGCTGAGTTTTTCTTCCCTGTTAAAATACTTTTAGAATGATCTTAACCTTTTTACACAAACCACAGCCGATGATGGTAGTAAAGTGCTGCAGGCAACATAACTACACACATACAAACTCAAAACATTAAGTATTTTCAATGTAAGCAGATCTCAAGAGTGTTTAGCTGTCAAAATCCTAAGGTAATGAAATATTTCTTAACTTTGGTTTCAGATGAAAATAAAGTTTGACAGAACTTCTGAAATTCTAACCTATAGAATCTAAACATATTCTTGTGGGAATTTATTTCATTTTCCAGTATCAAAAAATGTAATATGTAAAAAATATCATTCAGATAGATAAGTGTTTCCTCAAGGACAACTGATGATTTAAAACATTTTATTTTTCTCCTGTTCTAAATAAATTTAGCTGTCTCCAGATCAGCAGGATCACAATCTTCCATTTCCTATGCAGCACTATATAACAAAGTCATCTATCTCTCTTGTTTTTACCTGATTTGAATGTTGAGTCTTCTCCATCTTAAGTATCTTTATCTTATTGTCCTTCATGTCCCCCTCAGAGATCCCTCTACCACCTTTATTTCTTCTCTGTAGAGCTTCACAATCATCCAGTATTACTCCAGATGCAGTACAACATGTATTAAAATGAACATGTCACATTCACATCTTCCGTCTATGCTAATATTTTTGTGTTCCTAAAATAAGTCTAAGTGTTCTAGAAAAGCCCACTACAGCTGCTTTGGAATTAAGAAAAGTTATTGAGTTGGAATAGGCAATTTGGTTTTGAATGTTCTTCTGGCAAAGAGGTGCTGGTGCACGTCTTGTCCTTATCACTGTTACACTCCCACATACAGACCTATCAGCTGCACACCCTGAACATCAGATTACTCCCTCATCTCCTTACTCCTCTGTGTCTCCTGTCTCATAAAATTATGGTCTTTCATAAGAATTTTCTCCAGTATCCAGAGAAGTCCCAAGGAAACAGAGCAACCTTCCACCCCAGAAAAACCCATGGGAATGCAGAGCTCTGGGTTTCACCCCCAGCCTTAATTAGGTTGGTAATGCCTTTGATCACCAGAGGAACTCCACCGAACAGAGTAGCTTTTCATGCAGAGCCCTGGTTCTCCACGTCCACTGAATTCTGAAATATTTCTAATAATTTTCCACTTATCTTCCATGTTAATTATTCACAACTACAGCATTTTGAAGGGCTATAACTCTAAGCATAAGAGTCTAATGATTATAAGTCATTTTTTTTACCAGCTACTGCCCCAGAGCAAAGCCAGGAATGTCAGTTAGAGGATTTCAGTGCCTCCTGGAACTGCAGAGTCTTGTGCAGGTCTGTGAATTATCTTGAAAACAAAGTGAGGGGCTCTCATATTAGAGAAGTAGTAGCAACACACTTGACAGAAAACAAGACATTTTCTAGGTCAACACTCCCAACACAGTAAATGCATTTGACAGTTTAAGAATACAACAAACTCTGAGCACTCAAAAGAGCAGCTTCAACTGCCCATTCTGTCAGCAACAACAAACTCCAAGACCCATAGTGCAGCTTGTACTTTTTATCTCAACATGAAGCAATGATGTTTGCTTTTTATGATATAGAGCAATCTAGCTAATCATTTCACTGAATAGTGTCAATGACTGTGATTTTACATCGATGGCCATTTTCTACCCTAGAAATTTGGATTTAGGATGACCTGAGCTAAAATTAGAAGATGTAATATTTTCTGAAATATTTTCTGGAATATGGACTCTGTGATCTGACAGCTGCATTGGGAGAAGAAATCCCTCTCTCTAGAATCATAACACAGCTCTAGGAAGTGCAGCTCTTCAAGTGACTGCAGATCACAAACCCATCAGTTATCTGTTCATCTGCTTCTTCATGACCCTTTACAGCAGTAAGAACAAATCTCTGGAAGTGAAGAGAATTCTAAAAGTCCCATATAAGCCAATTCCAGCTAAGGAAAAGTGATTTGAAGAAAACACTTTGTTCAATTTCTTACTGCACCAAAAATACCAAGTATTGACCTGCAGACACTGGAAAGGAATAATTTTTTGTCCTGGAGAAAGGGCAAATGATCTTTCCACAAATCATTTTAGAGTAAGACAGAAAAAAAAGTTTAGAAAAACAAAACAAAAGCAACCACAAAAAAAGAAAAAAATGCAGAACCATACAGAAAACACACAGCTGAAGCGCAATATTTTTCTACTCTGAAATTCTCATGTATGAAAGATTCTCCACAATGAAAGATTTTCTATCAGCTGTGCACACATACTTCAATTTAATCTAAATAGTAGATTAAAAAAGCACAAACTACATGTGGATTTTTCACTTTAAAATATATGGTTCAAATTGCATTCCAAGTGATTTCTCAGTAAAACACATTTTGAGACAGCAAATATAAACTATTTGCAAGAGAGAAGAGTGTTTGTGTAAAGGAATATAGTGGGACTAGGATTTTTCCTCATTTCACACACAATCCAAGTAAGAAAAAGAGCAAAAGTTCTGTTGTGTCTGTAATGGAATATTTGATCATTTGTTCCCGAGTAAAAATATCTCATAGAATCATACAACAGTTTGGGATGGGAGGGACCTTCAACTTGATCTAGACCAGTGTACCACAGGTCTTCTACTGTGCTTTGAGATACCTAAAGAGAAACATGCTGAAATACCGATGGAGATCATATTAATTTTTTATTACTTGCTGCCTTAGTATGGGTACAAAAACAACTTGGAAATTTCTGAGGGTTCATATTATCCTGTTCTACACTCTTAATCTCAACTGAAGGCATTCACATTAATGTGACAGCACTTCCTTAACCCTTTATGAAGGGACCTCATGAAAAAGCAGAATTTCTAATAAATTAAACAAGACACCACACACATGCACTCACAACAGATTCACTGGGAAGAAGAGACCACCATAAAGTTACTTAAAATGTGCGGAAAAAAATTGAGTTGCGCAGTTGAATGTGAATTTCTACAGCAATACTAAGTATTCAGTTCCAATGCATATTTCAGTATGTTTTCAAGTAATTTTTCCTAAAATAACACACCCATAGAAGTGCTCTTGCTGAATGACACAGAACTGTTTAAAGAGGCATTTTAAACATGTAGTGCTTAGCAGTACATTCCCATTTTGAATTAACAGTCTGCTTTTGTTGCAGAGAAAATCTTCAGGCATTTACATCTGTATGTGCTTTCAGTCACAGTTCATTACATACAAGGTAAAAAAATTCCAGGATATTTCAGCTTTAAATTATGATTTTATAACCACAATAAAATACCACCTGTTTCACCAAACTAGAGAGACTACTAAAAAATCAAGGTGAATTCTCTCACCATAACAGGACAACATAAGAGGTGTGTTTGCCTAGTTAGTTTAGACTTATGTCAAGCATAGCTGCCTGCACTACCCATAATCATAGTTTCAGCTATGATTTCAATGGTATGATATGCTGCTTTTGATGCACAGAGCAAAGAAATTCAAAGTAGAGGAATCTTCATCATTATAAACCTGACAGCAGAGATATCTTTCCTCATTTAAAAATGTGAGGTGAATGGGATAAAAACCTAGGAGACTTACTTGAATTTACTTCTACACAAATGCAAAAGAGGGATCCTTGTTTTTCCTTCACACTCCTGCAGACCTCTGAGCACCAGAAGAAATGGGTGTTATGCAATGCCACAAGAAGATGAGTTTAAAAAGTGTGTTCAGACTCACCCTTCATTCTCAAAATTCACTCCAGATCTGCATCAAGTTGGTGACATGAATCATCTCCATTAGGGAAAACAATGAACAACAAAATAGATTATTTCTACAAAGCCAGAAGCAGTGCCACAATCCATCAAGGGGACAAGAGATGTTCCTGTTGTCCAAAGACATCAAACCACATATCAGGAAACTTGTATGTTTTGTTGTACAGTTGTTGAGAACATTTCCCTTTCCAGCCATCCAGGAGCCACTCTGGAAGCCACACCTGCACCACCTGAGCTGGGATCAAGGCTTCTTTGCACCCGCACACCCCACACTCAGATAATCTGACCAGGTTTCCTCACTGGCATTGGCCAAGGTTTTCCATAGCAGAGTCGTCATCATTTTGATCCTTCAAATAATTCAATCATGGTGCAATAACAAAATAAACGTTCCCAAAGCCAATGTTTTGTTCCTATCCCAGCATCCAACAGTGCCCTCAGTAATTTGTCCCACTCTGCAGCTATACAGGGCACAAAGTGCAGCTGTCAGACAAGGCCTCTTTCTGGCTGCAGCAGGGTTTCCAATTTCACCCTTTCCCTTTTTTTTTTTTTGCTCCTGATCTGAAAATTTCTGTAAGGAGACAACCAAATTTCGTAAATGCTTTTGTAAAGTGGTAGACAGATTTTGTAGAATTTTTTTCTCACATTTTCCACTTTATCTAAACATTTTCATAAAGATTTATAAATCTTTTTATTCTTTCAGGCTGCATCAGCACGACACATAAGGCACACTTCACTTAGGAAGACAAGGATGAGGGAAGTAATGTCCACAAAGTGAAAGAGTTCAAGGCTTAGCATATCCTATTCCTGCATGTTCCAGATCCATCCCTATCTCCCATTCAGGGATGGAGAAATCTGAGCCCATCCCAGATAAAAAAAAAAAAAAAAATCTAAGGGGCTGTTCAGTCCCTTTCAGTGTCCTGTCCATAGCATCAATTTACTGTCACAGCTCCCACAACAGACTCCTCAAAGCTGCTGGCTCACAAGTCATAACACACCAGTTCAAAGGTGTGATTCCTGACAGTCACAGCCATCACACTGATTTGAACAGGCTGACATACCCCAGATTTCAGCAGGATTAATCAGTATATCCCATGAATTTTTTATTTCTACTCTCTCACTCCTTTTCCACTCTATTTAAGTAAGAGTTGTAAATCAATATGTTTAAATGTGTCACATAGGCACAATATTGGACATAAAATGCATGTCAACACCATGCAGAAGACAATGTTTTTCCATTGAGCTTCTGTGTTTTTTAAGCTTTCAATAAAATAGACACCTCTAGTAAGCATCTGTCTTCACAGCCCCAGTCAGCTACTTCTTAAATTGGAGACAGGCCATGGAATTCCTTGACAAGGATATAGTTATGGTAAAAATTTGTACAAGAAGAGAGTGGACATAATCACAAAAACCAGTCATTAACAGCAACATAACTGGGGAGAAATGACAGGTGGCTCTGAAATTCCTTGGAAATAACCAGTAAAAATTAGACAGGAATCTGGAATGTGTATTGCAGAGACTTTTATTCTTTGTAATGACAGTTGCCCTGTTCTTTTATTCTTAGTGTGTTTATTCCTGCCAGCCATTTATCAGAGATGAGGTAGGAATGCACAATGACTTGGTTTGACTAAGTACATATCCTCCTGTGGTGTAGTGCTTTTCAAGACTCTTGGCATGGAAAAACGTTATTTCCTTGTAATTGGCTGGTTCAAATACATCATACCTTTTTCATGGCTAATAATTAGACTTCTACCCATCAGCATCAGCTCCTGGATAGTAAAGATACTAGCCAGTAAAATCTGATATTCTAAGATAAATAGTGGCACTGCAATTCAGAGTTTTAAAAGTACTGTTTTCTATTGCTTTAAGAGTACAGTTTATATTCTCAAGTAATCCAATGAACAAGTGCCTGAGAAAGGTTTTTTCCTAAGACACTATCCCAAAAGTTCCTGCTCACTTAATCTCAAATTAATGGAATTAAACATGCACATCACTTCTCCAAACATACACCTGGCAGTTTCTGGTTTTCCTTCAGCTCTAACGACCACTGAAACTGATAATATGATCAGCTGTCGTTCACGTGTTTTCTGCAGCAGTATTTTGCTCAGTCTAAGCCCATTATTAAGACGCATCCCTAGCTTTTTTGCAAATGACAGTCACTCTGGACATATGATATCATGACTCTCTAATCCCTTCTGGGAACGCAGCCTTTCTTTGACTTTATGCCTCTGAAATATAGCACCTACAACCAATATATTTGCTCTGCGGTTGGAACCATAACGACCTTTATGAACTCACCTGGGATAAATCTGTCCATCATTTCTAGCCACCCAGTCAAGCACAGCTGCTGGCAATACCTGCTGTTCCAAGCTCTCTGCAGTTTCTGCTAAACCTGAAAACTGTCCTGTGGTTTATTATTTCTGTCATTGCTATGAGGCCTCAAACTATCCTTGGACTACTTCGTCTTGAGGCAATATGTATAAAACAGATGGAGATATCAACTATACAGATACAGACATTCTCCATCTAACTCAGACTGCAAAAAATATACCATTGTAAAGAAAATTACTGTTTAGGAAACTATGCTTTTCACATATATAAGAAGTTAAAACATACATGGACAACTAGCTTTATGTTCTACTTTTTTCCTATTCTATCTTCACTGTTACCTCAAACAGCTTAAGAGCACTGGTTTGTTTGCATATCCCTTCCAAAACACAGACAAAACCAGTCAGCCCAGTTCAAAGCCCATTTCTGTGCACCTGTTCAGATATCTGAAACCAAAGGCAAGCACTCACTACAAAGAAATTTAACTACTTCAAAGATATCCTTATCATTATTCAGCTTACTTGTAAAACATCCTTTAAAACGCATTCCCACCATGTCTACTCCAACAATTTTGTGTTTAGAAATTCAATAACCTGCAAGTTTCTCATCCTTAGAGAAATAAGAAGGCTAAG
Source organism: Setophaga petechia (assembly GCA_024362935.1). NCBI lineage: Eukaryota > Metazoa > Chordata > Aves > Passeriformes > Parulidae > Setophaga > Setophaga petechia. Next base: position 24,397,447 of record JANCRA010000008.1, read on the forward strand.
GCAAAAGCCAGGTGTTCTGAGGTGTGTTGGAAGACGATGGGGGCAAAGAGCAGTTTCAACAGATGGGGGCAGCAAGAGAGGAATCTAGCTTCACAAGGAGTTGTCTGTCCCATGGGATGTGGGAAGAGGACCTGGAGATAACCCTCTGAGCCTAAGCAGAGTTCTCTGAGAGAGCAGCATGGGGAGCATGGGAGCAATGGATGAAGGGGCAGCACCTCGGGCACCCAGCTGTCCCAAGATACTCTTGGCTGTGGCCAAGGCTAGTAAATCTACAGTATCCCATAATTTAAATGCAGATAAGATCCTTTGGAAAGCATGAAAGATGAGGATACTTCCCTGTCACAGCACTTAAAAGCTAGCTTGCACTACAGGAGAGGTGCTTCTTATAATGACATTTATACATGAAAACCTGACTTTCAAGTTTGCTCAACTGCATTGAAATTAAATAGCATTTCTTTTTTCTATGGGAGACCAAACATCATTTCCCAGATGGCTGAATAACAGACTTAGGAAAAAGTCTGGGTTTCTTGTCATACAGCAAGAAGTATTTTTGGTCCTTTGCCAAAAATACAAAACACAGATACGAGAAAAGCCAATAAATTATTTGTCCCTCTCTACCACAGAGAGCTCAGGAAGTTTCTCTATCCACAGCAGGAAATACAAAGTATGAGGTGGTTATCTACTGCGTAATTCATCAGCTACATAAAATTTATGAATCACGACAGTCCAGAAATACACTCTCACCACTCTGCAAGGCAATTTTCAAAGGACTTGGTCTATATTACTCACAGTCTACACTTAGCTATGTTAAAACATTTAAAAAAACCCAACTAAAAATGCAAAAATGGAGACTTACTGTGCAACAAGGAAGAAGTAAGGAACTATGGCAAAGACATTGCTTACAGCCACTCAGTTATAACAATGCTCAAATTCTGTCATTAGAGCAGGAGGAATGTCCTAGAGGTAGAAATGTGGCATGTAGTTTGCAGGAGATTTTTTTCTTCACATCTAATCAAGGTCAGTTAAAAATCTTGATGCATGGAGTTGTCCACAGCTACCCACAAAATTAGGGGTTTTTTTGTCCAATTCAGGCATTTTTTATTTATACATAATACTTAACTTGTTCTTCAGAAAAATCTTAACCAGGAACCTTATTGAGAAGCACTGGGAAATCTTGACTGCTGAGGGGAGTTTCAGGGAGCAGAAATCAATGAAAACTTTAGAATATTAATCTTGAGACAGAACCTCCTCCTGTCTGACTAGGCAAGATGGATATGCAGTGGAAGATGGGACTTACTAAAACCAGAACCCCAAAAATCTGTGTCTAGATGGTTTTCTTCCCATTTTTATGCTATTTTGCCACTGCTGTCAAAGCCATGTTTTACAAGGCCAAAATTCTGTAGAAAACCAGACTTTATTCTTGCCACGAGGAAGCAGTTCAGGTCACATTTAAGTGCTCATATTATTGCAGTTCAAGAATCACAAGAGCAAATAGAGCCTGAGGAAAGAATGATAATCTGCACTTATTCTACTGCTTTGGATTGAAAAACTTTTTAAAAAGCCCTCCACACACCATTACTAAGAACACGAGAGAGAATGCGAGAAATTAAGGCTGAGAGAAATGCAAGAGTGAAAGACTTGGTATTATAGTTCACTGGTGCTTTTTTCTGAACAAAAATAAGGGCTCAAAAGATTAAGAGGAAATAACAGGAAAGACCCTAGATTTGTTTTACTTCGAACCCTAAAGTTCAATCTCCATGCATTTAAAACTGAATATTAAACTGAAAACCAGGACCAGATGCACTCTCTTAAAAGCTGAGCACTACGTGTTACTTAAATAATAAACATATTCCACTCAAAATTTAAGTACATGCTGCTGCAATCCTGACATATGTGTGGGAATTCACATAAGCAGATGGAAAAAGGAGTTCAAATTCTTTCCGTAATTTAACATTTATCTGTAAATTAAAATCTGTTTATAACATTGTCACTAGTGGCGTGTTTTGCTAACTACTAATAAATTACATGATGACACAGAGATGTGAAGGATGCAGAAATTAAACTGATCACTTTCATATTAAACACCTGACTTATTCAGGCATACCTATCTCCAGGGTACTACTCCTATTGTACCTGTCTCCAGAGTACTTCTGGATAACAATAACTTCCTCCCAACTTTGTCCATTTCTTCCACTATTCCTCTTTATTTGATATAAATATTTAACACAACTAAAGTAGGAAGAACCCATCTCAGAACTGAAATAAAATTTAAAGAAGAGGGAGTTCCAGAAGTAAAGCAAAATAGAAGGAAACACACAACTGTAAAAGACTTGTTGGAAAGTTACCTCACAGGTAAGCAGAACTGATCCTTCTTAATAAAACTAGTAATTTTAAATTCAAATGAGCCTCTAAATAAAAAATGGATCCAACATCTTCCCTAAACAACAGGGGGAAAAAAATTACACTAGACTTTCTAAAAGTACACAACTATTTGTAAAAACCTGGAAGCTATGGGTTTTAAAAAAGGAAGGTAATAAAACTTCCTAATATTGAGTGGAAGCTTAATAACCTTCCAGGTTTCTGTTGAACTACATCATCTAAGATTCATTCCTGTTCTTCCACTCCCCAGTAGGTCTTGGTGAATATTTTGGCAGTACATTTTTAAAAAACAGAATCAGTGGTGGTCCACCAATTACCAACACAATACGTGAGCAAACTGCAGTAACAATTAGTCCTCTGATCTCCTCCTGCTTTCTAAAAAGAATACAACTTCTTTTTAGGACAAGCTAAGCAAGTCCAGAAATGCAACATTTTCTAGACAGACACACCACCCACCCTCTATCACTGGAGACCAGCTTCAGACAGGTCACCTGCATGGCAGAAATAGCCCATTCTACAAGTCCTCTTCAGTGCTTGGCACCACCAGCACATTTTTCATGAGTGCAGCAGGTGGTGGAGCAGAGAAGAGGCTTGGTCTGTTAGACCCTTACAGTTTGTTTTGCAGGGCAAATTAATTGCCTCTGCACAGAAAAAAGGTGCAGATAAAGAGGATATAGGGAAAGATATCCCAGGTTTATAAACTAGGAAGAGTGGAAAGGGACTGCCTTCACAGTGAGTCTGACAGAAACTGCACAGGAAGACCACAGAAATATGAAACACCGAGTAATTAAATGGTTGTCAAAGGATTTGAGTGATTCCCAAATTACCTCCTCCTCTGGATAGAACATACCAAGTATTTCTAAAGACTACTACAAAAAGCATTTAAGCAAAAAATGAGGAAAAGATAAATCACTTAACACAGTATCTTCTCCTCTTGTCACATTCATGGCAAAGGCATTGCATAGTCCAAAATTATAATTGCATAAAGAAACTCTTATCTCAGGCCCTACCTTGCACACCCGTGGTTTAAATTCTAAAATTAGTATGGATGTATGAAAAGTTGTGTCCTTAATAAATGTGGGTTTAGAGTTTCTTCACACAAAATAATAGCACTAGACTTCTGAAGTGAAAGAAAAGACTGAAACGAGACTATAAAAATAATGACATTAGCTGAAATGAACATGAAATGTCATTGATTGCATTTCCCTGTGCAATTCTTGTGCAAAATAATATCCTAATTCATTACCGCAGAGTAACGTCCAATATTCACATTAAATACATGATTATGCATTCATTCATGTAGAACCAACATAAAAAGCACCATGTTATACAGTCAGAGTTGGCAAAGTTTTGCATCTCCACAGATCTTTCCTCAGGTCATTAGTCTTTTAACATTAATTCAAAAATTGCTATATAATCAGAAATACAAGAACATGTATATAGTTCTGTAGAAGAAATAAATCTTCATTATGTAGCTTGTATTAATAAATATCTGTCATTGAGGGAAAAAGAAAATGTTAATCAAAAGATGTTACAGACTAATCAAGGTGTCCTTGGCTGACCTATACAGCAGTACTTCATATAATGACGACTGCGACAAAGTTTGTGTTCCAAAAAATTTTATGTCATGTTAACCTTCCCACCAGCACCAAGGTTAGTGCTAATCACTCTGGTGAAAGCCACTCACTTTAAAAAGCGAAAACCTAAAAAAGGATGCTAATGAACTCAACAAAATGCCAGCAGTTAATATGTAGACTCTTTAGCTGAATTCATTACTCAGGCACTGCACAACACGTGTCTCAGAGTCGCAGCAGCATCACAGGATGCTGCACTCTGAGCATGACACAACTGATTCACCTCTGAGGCCTGCCATGTGAAGCAAACTGTGGTAAACCACAGGAAAATTTCCATTCCCCACAACACCAACAGTCTAGAGTGTCGTAGGACACTAAACAAATGAAAGTAAATCATCTAATCTCTATTTACTCTTTAAGGGTCTATTCCCTAGTTCAACAGTTTCCAATTTTTTTTTCATATATGCCTATTGAGCATAAAGTAATATAAATTTGAGCATGCCCTCCCAACACATGCATAGTTTCTTTAATAGTTATGTACATGTACTACTCTTTTAATACATTATGCATAAAATAAAACAAACAAAAACATAAATTAAGGATTAAATAACCAATAATTTAAATATAATTGTACTTGTAAACAGCATAAGAACCCCATTTTTGCTTTCCCCTAAAAAGAAAACTAATTTTTTCCATTTTTTTAGGGAGAGGTATGTGATTGAATATGGTCCATTTTTTTTGCAAATTTGGTTCAACATTTTTTGATGCAGCAATTCACAAGTCTGGTTCGAAGTCCAGTTTATTTCTATAACGACTTTTTTCCAAGTTCTTGTCTGATCTGGTAAGATCATTGCTTTCACCTCATAATGCAGCTGACAGATTCTACTATAACTAGAAGTGTCAGCTCTGCCATTTCCTACTTGTACACTAGTTCTCACATTATTAGCCTTACATTTGATCAACAAGTTCCTTTGCAGGCATCTTTTTTAAATACTTGCCTATTTTGTGAGGGTTAGTTTAGCTAAAAGTAGAACATATACTGTTTAAATCTACTGAATCAGACACACGTAATCTGTAATACATCACAAAATATTTCAAGGGAATAAACAAGTGACAGTGCCATTGTCACCCTCTCTACATTTTGGAGCATCCAGTCTTCCCTGAGTAGAGCCTGTGACCTTAATATGGTCATCTGACATGTGGACCAAGCCACAGCATCAGTGTCAATCTGTATATTAAGTATTACTAACACTTAGTTTTGTGTTTTGTTTTTTTTTTTTCATCTAAAAAGCACAGATAAATGGAAGCTCCAGTATTTCCTCCCTCACCCCATCTTGCACATGCCTCACCTTGCAGACCACTGATGTGTCTCTCAAAACAAGATGCCATATTGTATTTTTTTTAATAGTTGAATAATAACATACTACCCAATATACCTACTTCATTCTTGATGGGGATTGTAACTGCAAATTTATCTTTTTTTCATTACCATTTTTTTCTCAATATCACTATTTGGGAAAAGAAATCCAAGTTATTAAATAGGTAGGTTTGTCCAGCTCATCTTTAGAAATATATGTTTAATTCAAGTCCAAAGGATAACATTGCAATCCCAGTTAAATCATGCATATTTTCAGTCTCCAAAATTACATTTTCTTTCAGTACCTGTTATGATCTAAGTGATCTCTGCCCAAATTAAGGTGCAAACAACACCATATACCAAAGTCAGTAATATGGATTTATTTAACATTAAATGCAAGACAGATGGGGAAGGGCAGAGAGAGATCAAGCAGAAGATGGTCACCACTGGTGGATCCAGCAGCATTCCACTCACCCTTTTTCACCATGGGATTTGCAGTGCTAGTGGGGTCCCAAGACTGTTCCAAACTTATCTATTTATACATTTCTACAAACAAAGCAATTATTGCTCATTGGTTACACAGTTCTCTTATTCTATTGGTTAAATTAAATTATTATTGCTTCTCATGCTAATTAGTCCACAGTGTTTCTCTTCTTTTGAGTCAGTGATTTCTTGGGTTAGCATGCCATGAGTTGGTGGTCGTGGCTTCTCCCTGCTGAAATTGACTTTTACCAAGTAGGAGCTAACTTCTGCACAGTTGCTGAACTGACTTTCTTTGTGCCCCGTAAATTCCACATTTTTGTGTCCATTATAAGTGAAATATTCTTGTCCCCTGAATTTGTTAACCCCTCCTAGGTCTGAGATAAGATAAAAGTGATATTATTGTCCAAGTGTTCTCAGATTTCTGTCACAGTGACTTAACAGTCCAAGTTCCAGGTACCCACAGAGACATATTTGCAGGAAAGGGTCAGAGCAGAGACAGAGTGTTCTGAGGCTGCAGATGCTATCTGGCCCATAACTTGGTGTGATCTTTCTTTGGACCTGTGACATGACTACAGGCAGTTGCTTCTTTACAGTGTGGTGCAGTGGGAATTTTTGTTTGGATGCATTACACAGAATGTGCTAGCCACATCTCGCCTCTGTCAGACCTGGTGTTAATGCCATCCTATTGCTCCCTGCTGTGCTTATCACATGGAAAAGTCCTTCTGTGGCCTTTGAAAGTGTTTGGAACAGGCAATTGTGCTTTTTAAGTCCTCACGGTACCTTCAAGTCACACAGGTCACCTGTTCCATAGAATAATGAGAATAAGGTCTCTGAGTTACAACTGCCTATATCTTCCAAACATGATTAAATAGACTAAATACTAACAGCAGAAACACATAACCATCAGGCCCAAAAAGTGAGAAACTTGCTTGCTCAGTTAGTAAATAGAATTATGCTTAAATGGAACACAAAACCCTCTCATTACAAGGAATAACTGAAAAATTGACAGTCATACCCTTGAAAAAAATTTACAGAACAGAATAAAAAAGAAAAATGTCTAGACAGAAGCTTTTGATATTATCATTCATGGTCCACAGAGGCTGTCACCAAGATCCCTTTTTAGTATTCTCTGGTATTCACTGCTTTGTTCATTAGTATCTCTTGAGGTTCTTTTATAAAAGTTTTGTTCAACAACATCACAGATTTCCTGTCCCTTGTACTGCTGAACTCAAACTTTGCTCTACATAGACACTCTCCAAGCAAAGTATGCTGCTTCAGTACACAAATGAGTGAGACAATTTTCTTTTAATGTTTTATATTATCATGTGATCACTCCATCCTGACTTTTCATAACAGTAGAATAAAACTAGCGATGATCTGAGATTTATACATGTCACCACTTTTAATTTTTTTATTTCCAACTTCCACAGAGGTGTTGTGAATTTACATAAAGTCCTGCGTATCTACCGAATATGCAAAGTTTCTCTGTTAAAACAGGACCATCTTGGGTACAAATGCATTCAATTTATATTACTGATAAAACGATTATATACAGGGCCACAGATTCTGAATATCAGAAAATAATGAACATCTCTATTGGTTTTGGTGCAATCCACACATTTTTACACCATATTCTTTCAACAGTAACTGATACAAAATGCCGGTCATAAGATACATTTGACTGTTTCAAGTGTGGTTAGTTAGCATAAATAAAGGTGTATGAAGCACAGAAGAATTAAAACTGATTTCTCCACTTTTTCTTAAAAGCAGTATGTCTAAATTACAGCAAAGAGGCAACTTCTTAAAGAGCGGTGAACAATCAATTTGCAAATCCCATCCACCTACCACGTCTGGTTTGAGGACAACAGTGATGTTTCTGTTGCAGCCAAAAGGCTCTAGGACTGCTCACAGAGTTACAAGGACAGGATAAAAAGTAGCTCCCAGCCTAGAAGACAATTGCTCTCCTGCCTTTAACTTCTCCTTCATAATCTAAATTCCATGAAACATCCCTGAACCAACCACTTTCCAGAGCCAAACAGTGCCTTGGAGGGGTACTCCTACACAGATGCCATAGACACAACGACATGGAGGTGTTCACAGTGGTCCCAGGAAGAGGGAAGAGATGAGGATCTGACTCCATGTTTTAGAAGGCTGATTCATTATTTTATTACATATATTATATTAGAACTACACTAAAAGAAAAGAAGAAAGGATTTCATCAGAAGGCTTGCAAGGAAAGGAGAGAGTGGAATGAATAACACAAGCTCCTGACTTGCAGAGAGTCCAAGCCAGCTGATTGTGATTGGCCATTAATTGGAAACAACTAACATGGACCAGTTAAAGATCCACCTGTTGCATGCCACAGCAGCAGATAATCATTGTTTACATTTTGTTTCTGAGGCCTCTCGGCTTCTCAGGAGAAAAAATCCTAAAGAAAGGATTTTTCATAAAACATGTCTGTGACACAACCACAAAGTGCTCTTTGCTCATAGAGGTTGGTTCAAAAACCATAGTGGTTTTGTGCCCTCTATATACAGCTTACAAATAATCACTTTTGGAAATTGACAGTTATGCAAATGCCCAAGAATGATTCATGATGAGGGACTAACCAAGGATGCAATCACAAAAGAAAAGCTCCCTACTTAGTAGTCTTTGCTTTAAGAAACAACAGACAGAGTTCTAGGAATATCAACCAGACGTTGGGGCTGGAGAAATGGAGAGGCTACAGGCACGAAAAGATCTCTCCTCACAAAATTTAAGCTACATAATATTATTATCCCTAAGTCTTACACATTTAACCAGATTCTTGATGCTCAAATTGATAACAGGTTAGGCAGAGAGCAGAGGAAAAAAAATCCTACTAAATTTCACAAAAAGCAATCCACAAATTTATTTATTCAGACATGTAAAGTATTTGGATAATCTCATAGTTAAATTGTTAGCCATATTAAGACTAGTTAATTTAAAGCTATCACACATGTGCATCACATATCTGTGAGAGTGTTAGAGTTAGAAAAATCCCATGTGAAACTCAACTCAGCCCAGAACATAAAAATTAGGGAGTATAGAATGCAAGGGCACCATCTAAGTAAAACATTTACAAGTGCTGGCAAGTCACATAAAATAACCGTCACAGGTTCGCAGAACATAAACCCACATGTATTTTTTTAATGCTGTCACTAATGCATGTGATGTTGTTAAAATTAACTTCTGAATTTGACATTCTTACATTCATTTATTATTCATCTACACTGAACTCCACATTCCAGATATACAGCAGGACTCTGCATCAACTAACATGAGGAAAATTCAATATGCAAGATAAATTACCATTTAGGTTAGAATCTGAGCCTTAGTTTTCAGATCATTTCTCCCAGCCTTTACAGAGTTTCTTTTCTCTTCCTATGATACCTGAAAACCTCCTTTGACCAGAATACGAAGGTTGTGTCAGGTTGGCATTGAAGATGGAAATTTTCCTTTGTGCAGCAGAAGCTGCAAACTGTACAGGTGCTTTGGCACCACACTGAGTGAATTGCTCTGTGCTTGCCTGAGCACTCTGCTGTTCCAGTGCAAAGGAAAGCAAGTGATCTTCAGCATGGACTGAGGGGAAACAGCTACAGACCAATTCTTTGAAAATATAGAGAAATCATCAGTAGTAGTTTAACAAAAATGTGATCTAGTTTATGACTCAATGACAGAAAATCTGGAGCTAAACCACAGCAAATCTGTTTTCCTGAGCACATTCTGTAGAATTAGCCATATCTATGTTCCTTTAATACAAGAAATGGTCAGTACAGTTCGTTATCAGACCAGGAAATGTCAAACTCTACAGACTCTGATCTGTGACCTTTGAACTAGGCAATCTCTCAAGCTTTAAACATTAGGCACTCATTTTTGTTCTTCCAAGTGAATGCCCCCACTACTAGGCCACCAAATCAGCCTCACCATCAGCCATCTTGAAGAGCTATGAATCCCAAACTATTATGAACCTTCTTCTCCAGTCCAAGAGGGCCAGGCTACTCTACAGAGAAGGAAGAATACCCTCCTATCCATACATACTTTGGTTTTGATAGGAAAGGGCTACTATCATTTCTTTTTTTATCCACTGGATCCATTCACAAAGTGATTATTATTCCTGGCGCCAGATCTGGTAAGCCCCATTACCCTGCTCCTATAAGAGTCTAAGGTTTATTATTTAACTGAGGAAAGGAAAAAAATGAATCATTTCAGTTAGAACATTTCCAGAGTGTTTTTGAATGAACAGTATATCCACAAAGAGAGTATTTGGAAAATAACTTTATTTTTAAGAAGAAAGGCAAGGAACGCTCTTGTCCCTATTCTATTTTTTCCTCAAAATACCACTGAGTATGCTGCAGAAATCACTGTTAGCAGACCACATCCCCTCTCTTCTACAGCCATCACCTGGTAGATCACCTCTAGCAGAGAACAGTCTTTCCTGCTACAAAGATAGCTTTCAAGAAATGGCAACACAGTTATAGTGAAATGGATCCTGCATCAAGCCAGCTGATAGGACTTTCAAAAGAGAGGTCAAAAAAAGGACATTCTCTAATGAAATTACTTTATTAGCAAATAAAAAATAAAATAAAAAACCCAACAATTACTTGATTACACATACATTTCAGATATGGTCGTTTGGAGTCTTTGTAAAAGCAAGAAGTTATTTGCCTTCTACATCAAACTATCTTTTAACCTTAATTCATCAGTGTCTTTTCCATGAAAACAGATTAAAAACATCACCCTCCTGCCTTCTTCCAAGTAAGCTCATATACAGCTCTTGCAGCCAGGCTTCATTCTAAACTCACCTCAAAGCTCCATCCAAAAGAACCTCTATTTTCAATAAATTCAGCATAAACACATACCTGCCCTTTCTCAGTCACAACAGCCACCGCCGCCCATACACTTTTACTCGGAATTAATCTAATCCCACATGTGAGAGGCCAAGAGAATTTAGTGTTACACAGAGAGGAGCTCCCACCCTCTCAGGGAGCCAGTAGGCTCCCATGCCTGCAGCTGCAAAACACAGCACAGGCACAAACTCTGATGCAGTCTGATCATTTAGCTGTACCTTCCCCTTCGGCAAACCCACCCCTCAGTCTCCATGCAAGACAATTGCACTGAGTAAAGGTGGCACCTGCAGACTCACTTTCCACAAACATTCAGAGTCATCTTTGCTGAATTCAAGAGTTTTGACTCATTGAAGAGTTTGCTACTTCCAAACACAGCCGCAAGTAAAGGATGGGTTGCTTATTTCAATATATAAAGTCTGACACATTAGCACATTGCCTTGGTTTCACCTGCTGAGCCAAACTGCTCTCCGTAAGCCCCAGTCCCACTGAAGACAATTAAGTCCATCACTGCAGACTCACAGTCATGATCACAGGTGTCACAGGGCACAATTTGAAAACAGGTTATTCCAGGCTACCAGGCCTTCCCATGTGTGAACAGTTAACAGCTGCCCTTCACAGGGCATCTTTTACACAAAGAGACCACGGAAGTATTTTTAAGGCCTTAGCTTAAGCTCTAGCTCAAATAAATTATATTAAAATGAAAATTTCTTCTGTCTCCTCTGCACCTGCACAGGACATAATGAAGGTCATGGGAACTGAAGTCATCTACCTTGGTGCCCCACAATGGAAACCATAAGCCATTAGCACATTTTAACAACCCCCTAGCTGCATTCAAGGTAGCTTTTCAGCAGTAATTTAAACTTGATAAGTGCCTGCAGCAGCTACTTAAGTAATCAGAAGTCCCAGTTCAGGAATACAATGTGTATCCTTTTTGATCTCTTTCTTTGCCCAGGGCTGTAGGCACCTAATTCTTTAAAATGTGAAAGGACAGTACACAGAATAAGTAGGTACCATGGACAAACCCACCTATACCCCACAGGTTTGGTTTTCATTTGTATAATCAGGGCTGTATAGGTGAGACACACGATAGCTAAATACCTTTGCCAGCAGAAATTTCTGGTACTGGTAATAGTTCATAAGTGGCTCACCAGTTTGGCTTCTAGGTTCCAAAGGGAGTATTTGGGATGACTGATTCACACATTTCCTTCCTCTGTTTTAGAGCCAGGCAAGCTTTGTCTAAAATCAAACACAATAAATAAGGGAAGCATAATCTTTTTTTACCACTTCCATTGTAAAATTTCACTTTAAACCACTTTCTGTTTCTTGAATTTCACTCTAGTGCTTTATCCATTAGCTAATGATTCCTGTCTAGAAATATTCTTACTCCAGCTCATATTTATTAAAAAAGTAGTTCCCTAGAACAGAAGATGCATATAAAGATGCACACAAACTCTGTATAGTAAAGGCTGCTGTGAAGGAAAGGTCACAAGGAAAGAGCTCCTCTTCGTCAGCTACCTACCAAGCCTTGTTTCTACTATCATCTGTGAATTCTGAAGCACTTAAAAGGATTATAATACTCTAAAACTTAGGCTAGGAAAAACAAACTGTGGTTTGTTTTGTTTTGTGCTGGCCTGAAAGGAAAATCCACATTTTCCAGGGTTTATGTTAACGAGACAGTGAAGTAGCTACACATTAATTGTGTCACCCTACTGACAGCTCAAGTTATGCAATAATGACTAAACTCCATGATGAGATGGTTGTTGTGAAGGGTATAATAAATTGTTTCAAAAGGAAAAAAAAAAAAGAAAGGCATTAAAAATATATTAAAGGCATCAGAGATAATGCCTCGTGACAGATACACAGCTGCCACTAAGGTGCAATTGACCATCATCTTAATTGTGCCTGGTAGCGATCAGGTGAAAGGTTAAGCTTCCTTAGGAAAGGATGGTTTACCCACCCCAAGATGCTTCACAAGAGCAAAACTCAAATCTCCACTGGATTATGGTTTTGTCCACACATAGCATGTTACTTGGATGAGCTACTTTGGCTACTTTTTTTCAAGAGGCTGTGTTCTCACAAAGAGAGAGCCCTAAGGAAATGCTGAATTGACAAGGATATCCACCAGCTTGTTATACCGTCAAGGACAACCCTTGCTAGGATAACAGTGACTTCTAGTACAATTGACAGATGCTAAATCCTCCCAAGAAAAGCTAAAGGACCTCAAATCCCCTCAAACACCCACAGAACTGCAGCATGCCATTTTAAAGTGTTTTGGTCTGACTCAAATCTCTGGACTGCTTCACTCAGCAAGAGAGTCCCTATCCAGATTCCATAACTACAACAGTTAAAATTATAGAAGATTTCCTAGAACCTGGAAGAAAAAAAATGTCAGGCACCACAATACTGCTTCCAAAATAGAAGACATGTTGTCATCTTATTGCAAAAGTTCCATACCTTCTTGGTGATTTCTCATGGGCAGCTCCTTACAGCACTGACACCTTCTTCCTCACAGCACAGCCAAAAAACTCTAGCTATCACCTCACCCAGCTAACCCACCTTTTGTAGCACTCATCCTTATTGGACACAGCTGTGGCCTCTTAAGGGCAGGCCTGTTCCTAATCTTTGGTGATTAGTGCAGCTGCAACTCCTGAGGGGTGAGATTGCCTTCTGCACTATTCTCTTACATTCTGTCTCTCCACAAGAACATTAGCTGGTATTCCAGTATTTTCCAAATAAAAATCAGAACCACATGGGACAGACTTGGAAGTTTGTCAGAAGGCACATCATGTCCTTCCTGTTACACAGAGGGTGGCACTACGAAGGTTTGCAGGTCACAAAGACAGTCTGAGCTTGTGACAGTCTGCATCATTCTCCATGATGTAGTTCCTCAGGCCTCTCCTCCTTTGGTTTTGCCAAGAAAATTAAAAGAAAAAACTACCCTAAGTGCAGTGCCACAGGTCTCTTTTGTCTAGGCATACAGCACCTCTCTGCTGCCTCTATCTATTTCACAATACAGGAAAAGCAGAACTTCACTCTCCCTGTGCTCCAGCTGGCAAGGTTTCTCAAATGAAGCCTACTTTTTCATAATATGGATCATTTTGCACATCTAGTTTAGGAATCCCTGGAAGATACCTTCTTAAGAAAGGTAATTAGTTCTGAGCCCTTTCTCCCGTCCTGCAATCTGACGTTTCTGGTGTCCTGTATTTGGGTGCAAAAATTCATGGCAATGGATCTTTCGCTTAGGTTTTTTGGAATGAAGCAGTTACTGCCATTCCTGTGAGGGAAACAACTCTGCGATTCACTGTAGAAGAAGAGCAAAACACACATAAATACACACACTGGAAAGGAAGGTTAAAGTCTGTCTAAAGGAGCTTGCATTAGGAGACCAGAAGCCAAATGCAACATTCATGTCATCGCTTCCTTAAATAACTCCAGCAACTGACAGATTGTGATATTACTTTGAAACAGCTTTCTAAAGCTTCTCCTCACACCATTTTCCCCATATGTCCTTTTGTGATTTATATATGTGTGTGTGACAGAAGACATGACAACATTACTCTCTCAGGTACTCACTGTGCTTTACTCAGGTTAGGAGCAGGCCACCATCTGACAAGACAGACACTCTAAACTACCAACATTCTGCCTTTGATAAATTTATCCATATCACCCCTGCTGAAAGCACAAAATGCTTTTTGAGTTAACATTGAAGTAGGCTTACTGTGAAAGAGGTACAAGTTCCAGCCACCACTAATGGAAGGGACAGTTTCACATAGATTCAGAGGTTCCAAATACATAATTAAGAGTAGGTGCAAAGGCAATAATGACTTAAAACAGGGCAAACTGACTACAATCACCTACTTTACTACAAAAGAAATAAAAATAACATTGGGTTGTTTCCCCTGTAAAATGACAGCTTTTGTTCTGTCTATAATGTGCTTTTCTGCACTAGGCTGACAAGAAGTCTTTTTCCAGTTTTATACCTCCATTATTTCTCATTATTTCATCTTAATATGAAAACAGTGCTGCAGTATCTCATACAATAGTGCATGTAAGCTGCTATCTATTAGGGTTAGAAAGTATCCTGGGGTTTTTATTTGTGGTGATACAGTGGGAGATTGTGACTGGCACCACTACAGTCTGCAGCAGTCCACAGAAAAGTCCCCATAACATCTGTTAACATAGGATAAGTATGAACATTTCCATGCCTGGGCCTGTATTCTCATCAAAACCAGTAATACGCTGTGACCTCTCAAAGGAGAAATTAAAATCTCTATCTCATAACTCTGAAGTAAAAGTAAGTAAAATAAAATAAACAAATAAAATATATTGATTCTTCATGTTTTTCTCTTCCATTTTAAACTGATTGGCAGTGCCTGCTTCTTTAATGTTCTTTCAGAGCACCATCATACACCATCACCTCTAGCTCTCTCATCTTCCCTGACTAATATTTCCTCCAGCCTCTGTGCTGAATTCCCTTTTGTTAGCCTAAATATTTTGTATAGTTATTCAGGAATTTTGCAAAATTTTATTTTAATTGGCAGACTTTGGCATATTTACCAGCCAGAAGCTGTAAGCTTGGTTTCCCAGAAAGATGTGTGTCCATTTCTTCTTGTTTTTGTTTTGTTTTTCCCTCCTTTTCTTTTTTCCACTTTTAATCTGTGAAATATAGACTTGACAGAAACTCTCAAAAATCTCTCCTTTTTAGGATTTCTCTTATGGGGCAGGAGAATGACAGATTTCATGTGCTTGCTCAGAAACTGCCACCACAGCAATCCCCAGACTCTCTCCCCTCCCTGTTGGTCTTCACCTCGTTATTTCCTTCCTTTCTGCAAAGACACATTCTGAGTAGTCAGAACATCTCTGGTTTAATTTTCTAATCAGAAGCCTTTAATAATAATAACCCACAAGAAAACCTCCATGGAATCACTGCCATGGCTCAGCAGAGAACAGAGCTCAAAGCAGCATTTGTTGTGTCAGATATCCAGTTATGCAGTCAGCTGTGAAAACACTGCAGTAGCAGGCTGGCTTCTGTGGCTGCATTCCTGCTATCCCTTCTTTTTAATTGCTCCATTTTAATCATTTCAGCTCAGCCCCAGTAGTTATCCAGAAGATTCCGACAGCAAACAAAAATCTCGAAAGGAAGATTCAAAAAACAATGCCTCAGCACCATCTGTGGCAGCAACTTGTCTGCAAGAGACACCCCAGCAGAAATTACTGATGGGAGGGGGTGTTCAGGTAGCCACAAGGGCGTGTCTAACACAGAAGGCCACTACAGTTCAGATACTGTTGCTCTCTTTGCAGTGTGTATGCAGAGTGGTGTCTTCAGTACCAGAAAGGACATCTGTAATACAGCTTCAAGCTTGTTTGACACCCTTTACAACCTCCAGTCTGCAGCTTACTTGTATTAGAAGTTACATTATTTTCTAAAGCTGAATGCAAATCAAGCAAGCTCTTGAGAAGGGCATATTAATCCAAGTGCTGCATACATGGGTAACCCCTCCATTTAGTGCTGGTGATTCAAACTCTAAAAGGCACAAGGAGGAAGAGTGTGCAGGAATGGTTTTGAGATGCCTTCACAATCCTTGCCCTCAGTCAGCTACATGTGGCATTTCCTCATCTATTTAAGAATATTGTCTCCGCTTTGGTTCTTGACATGAGACTTGAAACAACTGAACTTCTCAGGCAAAAAAGATAACAGGATTAAAGATCTATACCAACAGTAGCAAAAACCTGCAGCAGGCCTAAAATCCATTGTAATTCCAATCCTTGGAGAGTCCCTATAGAAAGCATACTTTCTTTTCACTAAGCAAATCAGAACTGGACTAAGAGATCACAGCAAGTCCTCTTCTAGACAACCTACTCAACTGAAAAAAGAAAGGGGGAGGTGCTAAAGCATACAACTTGTATATTTACTTGGAGATTAATTCACCATAAACACATGAGTTTTAAAACACAGAATCATAATCATAGGGTGGTTTTAGTTGGAGGGACTTTAGAGCAACACCTTTTGCACTAGACCAGGTTGTGCAGCACCCCTGGCCTTGAACATTTTGAGAGATGGGGCAGCAACAACTTCTCCATAACTCCATCATAGAAGGCCACCAAATTTGTCAGACACCATTTGCTTAATGAGCCATGCTAGCTGTCACCAATCACCTCCTGATTTTCCATGTCCCTCAGCACAGTTTGCAGGAGGACCTGCTCCATGATTTTTCCAGGCCCCAAGGTGAAACTAACTGCCCTGTAGCTCCCTTTTTAAAAATTAGAATTGTTTCTCTTTTCTTAGTCAGTGAGAACTTCACCAAATTGCTGCGACTTCTCAAATATGGTGCATAGCCACTTTTTTCACCACTTTCCGCAGGATCCATGAATTTATTTCATCAGGTGCCTTGTGCACCTCCAGGTTCCTTAGGGAGTCTCAAACCAAGTTTTTTTCCTATGTCAGTTAGCTAATTCTCCCTGTCCCTGCCTTTGCCTTTGGAAAGAAGCAGGAAAGTGTGGCTAGAGCACTTGCTAGTGAAGACTGGTTAAAAAGTCATGGAGTACTTAAGACTTCTCCATGTCCTACTCAACCAAGTCTCCCATGTCCTTCCAGAGATGGACATTTTTCCTAGCCTTCATTTTATCACTGTAAAAGCATTTCTTGTTTCCCTTGATGTCCCTCACCAGATAATTAATTAGTTAAAGCACTGATAATTTTGTCAGTGCTTTAGCTTAACTAACCTGATCCCTGGCTGCTCGACCAACTTCTGTGTAGGCAGCCCATGCAGGCTTCTTTTTTGAGATGGAGCTGCTGCAAGAGCTCCTTGTTCCTCCTAGCATTTTTGCCTGACTTTCCCTTTGTTGGGATGCATCACTCAGGAGCTTTGAGAATATTTAAGTCACTGAACTATGTCCAATTTAATACAACTTTCTCTCTAAGGGAACCAGTAAACTGTGTAGTTGGTATGTTGCCATAAATATTCATGAATTGCTAAGAAAGCTAATAGGATCAATAAGAGTGCAGCCTAAAAGACTACATCACTCTTGGTAAGTAAGGATCCAATTTTGTTGACAGCCAAGTCAAGACAGCAGTTTGTCATTGCCTCCCAAAGAGTCAGGGAGGGGAATGAAATTGCACAGGACTACTCTGCGGTCTGTGTTGCAGTCTGCAAGGAGCACTCAGCTTGGGAATCACTTTGGTGCCACCAACACCAAATAGGCTTAGTGAGAAAAAGTATCTTGCCATCTAAAAACTATAACAAAAACAATTTAAAGAAACTGCAGAAGAAAAACACAAGTATAGATTTGAGGAAAAGATTCATGTTCCCCCAATCCTTTTATTGCTGGATGTTTCCTTTTCAATCCACCAGACCTTTAAACTGAAATGGCTGCATGCACAGTCCTCTACCTTTACCTCCAGTGCTTTACCTTCTGAGCCTCAGACTGCACCACTGTGACCAAGGGCTCCCAAAGCTTCCCTCGTCATTCCCTCAGTTTCTGTCACATCACAGGAAGGTTCTTTGGACCATGTGACCAAAGACACTCCCTTGGGCTCACCATCCCTCTGGTGATGAGTTGGCCAGTATTTGCTGCCAGTAGAACACTGCCCCTATCCTGAGCCCTTCTATAGAGCAGCCCATTCCATGGCCCACAGAATACTCTCCAGACATCTCCTTGGTCCCAGTGGGGTACACCAGGGCCGGGGGTGGCTGTGGGCTGCCTTGTGCCTCTTGCAGTCAGCTGCAGATGGTTCTTTGGCTGACCAAACCTACTTCAGAACCTCCACCGGTCAGAGGGGCCAGCTAAGGCATATGGAAAGGAGCATGAGGAGAGAAGGACCATGCACCGGGGCCAGGGCAGCCCTGAAGGGCCGTGGCAGCCCTGAGGGGCCACAGCCCGCACACAATGGGCCTAGGGTAATCTCTTTCCCTAATATTCTATCTAAACTTTCCCTGGCACAACTTGAAGCCTGTTTTTTTGTCCTATTTCTTGTTAGTTGGGATGAGAGATCTGCAGTCTCCCTGGATAAAAGCAAAGTGATGCTGGTGGGGTAGAGATGATTTTTTTAAGAAAGCATTGATCTGCATAACTTGGGGGCTGTTCCCCTCATAAAAGCTGCCCTGCAGAAGCCAGACAACCTTGTCATCAGTGATGGCTGAATCCTCTTGTTCCTGCAAAGGAGATATCCCCTTGCAGTGATAAAGTGTGGAATTTGTAATGCATGTGTAATGAAACTGCTGTAGCATTCTAGGCTGAGAGTCTTGCACAGAGAAGCCATAAGTTTGTAATACAAATCTGTATTATTATGTAGTCTATTGTGTAAAGATAAAAGGCGGAGTTTGTAATGGATATTTATTCAAACTGTTGTGACCTCGCATGTTCTGCATTTTTTACATAAGGTGCGTGGAGCAGTGGAGGTGAAATAGAGTAAGAAGCAAGCAAGAAACAGCTGATAGAAACCATTATGCACTGATTCCAGCCTCCAGCACCACTTGTTGCCTCACAGAGGGAATTGAGAGGGAACTGAACATAACTCACTGTAAAAACAAGAGGAATTGAGACTAGAAAGGGAGGAGGAGAGGTACTGGACTGAAACGGAACCTGGGGAACTGAGAAGAAAGATGTTTCAGTAAATGTTTAATTGTTTATCTTCTTGGTTTTTTTCAGAGCCCAAATCAGTAAACTGAAGTTTGTTAATTGGCATTAAATTAAGTGAAACTCTTGAAATAAAGACTATCTTACCCACAGCAGTGCTGCTCATGCCTCTGCACTGTAATTCTGTAATTCTGTACAATTCCTGTAATTCTGGGCTACAGGAAAAAGTGGAGAGAGAACTTACTCCCCTCTCCAGATTTCAAGGAGTTAGCTTTGTTTCTCTTGTTTTCCTTTCAGCTCTCAGGATTGGAATGGTACACTTCTAAACACAATTTCAGTTTTGCTTTGTAGGATTCCATTTTTGAGTTTGAATTGAATGGTCAAAGAGAAAAACAACCATATAAACCATTTTTCGTGCAGCTCTGGTGTAGAGGGCATGTTTTTCATTCCTGTAGAAACCCAGCTATATTTCTCAGTCTGAAGTTATAACACTAAATTTTCTCTTTGCACTTTCATTCAGATTGCTTCTGAAGTTGGTTTTAGTACAGTTGAAGGAAGGTTGGTTTACTTCATATGTCAAAAACTCACAAGAGCAAGAACAATTGAAAGAGAGGCATCCAAACAGATTAAATCTCTCTCAGAGAAGCATTAAAAGAGTGGTGGGTGGAGCAAAAATGCTGCTTATATAAAGCAAATGAGACCATAACATTGAGAGAGCACTGCAATTAAAAGCACTGAAGGAACATAAGAACATAATAGGAAAATCAGTTACAAAAACCTGTTCTGTTACATAGAATTTGACTGCTGTAGTTAGAAACAGAGGATGACAACTGATATACTGAAAAACATACAGTCTTTGGGTTTAGGAGATAAGTAAACCTTCTTGTGATTGCAAAAAATGGTTAAAGTGTAAGAGACTCTCCCTCTTCTATTGATTTGATGCATCAAAGATAAACCTATCAGAGAGAGTCAAACCTCCCTTGCTTAGACTAATGAAAATATTCTGGTCACCAGCAATGGATCAGGTCTGAAACATTTGAGCAGGATGTAATAGGAAGCATTCAGGCACAACCAAATGAAGAACTGTGACCTCGCACTCTGAAGTGTTTGGAAGACAGACCTTGAATAGTCTATTCCAGCACTGGAAAGCTGTGTAAACGGGCTTCCACTGCAAACAACCTGTTTAACTGGGTAGGGGATGTAGCTTGAGAGGAATTCCTTGAGAGGAAGGAATCCTCTTTGCCAAGACCTGGTTGCCAAAACAGATTGGCCCCTTGGCTCCATTTGCCAGCACTGACAGAGATAGTGAAATTATTTTTCTGTCCTTCCTTAGGCAAGCTCACAGTAAAAGTGGTGAAGATTCTTCTCTTTAAAAATCTACTCTTTTCATGTCCTTTCTATGAGGCATATGAATATTATCCTGCTAATGGGTTTTAAATGCATCTCAGTAGGATATTAAATGTGGATTTGCATGGACAACTTTATTGGTTTTGAAATGACAGTTAATCTCAAGTAACCTCTCAGAATTCAGTGTAAGGGTCTGTGTGAGTGTAAATGGATCCCAGCAGCATCTTGGATTAGTCTCATCTGATAGTACTTTTAATTCTTTTAGGCCTTTTATTGTTTTCCATTTCAATTGTCTTGTTTTGCTTATTGAAACAGACGCATACCATTTCCCTCCTAAATATTTTCGTTTCTTGTATGTGCAGTAAAAAGGTCACTTTTCCCATTTCCTCTCCCTGGCCCAGCACCAAAGAGATGTACCTAGACAGGGGATGTACCTAATCTTCCAGCTCAAATACCCGAGGGAAGAAGGGGTCTCAAGACCCTCTGGCCAACATCCACTGATTTTAAGTGACTCCAGAGTGAACAGTCTTCTGACTGACAAGCTGTTCACACTTGCCATGATACAGTATCTTCATAAGGTTTTTAGTGGACAGAGAGAAAGATAATTTTTGAATAACAGAGGCCAAGAGCTAAAATTTAATTATTATTTCTAGGTGGTCTTGTTGGTAAGAAAACAGCAGGTCTTTGAAGGGCTCATAAAATCCCAGCTAACTTCTCAAAAGCCAATAGCTGCTTCCAGAACTCCAGGCTATGTGCCCATTTCCAAGCAGAATAGGCATATCTTTTCTCTTAGGTGGTCTTCTAATTGTGGGAGAAGTTATGTTACCCATAACTGAAGTCAATCTGGAAAAAATGTAGAAATTTCCAGCAATGGGGATGATTTGAAGACACAACATAAAACTCAATTCTATGACCTGCATACGGGTAGTTTGAGAACAAAGAAAATAATTTTTCTTCCATTGACCTTTCATATAAGGCTGACCATGGCTATTCAAGCCTTGTGTCCCACTAGCAGTCCATAAAAGCAGACTGACTGAAATTAATAAGAAAGTACAAAGAAGTAGAAAGTTCTCTTCATTTAGAGAACTTTCACTGCATTTCAAGATTCTGTATTGGATTTTGTTTGCCAAGGTCAAGTTCAGAAAATGGGTAGACTGTGGAGGTTTTGTCCTCAGTAACATCACAAATTTATACATTTTAAAATTTGGTATATTAAGACAGGATTAATTTCATTTTTTTTGAACAAACACTAAATGTAGTTGAAGTATGGATCTGTATCACAGAAACTTACCCACAGCAACACAAGTATAAGATTTAATGTGGCAGGAACCTAGTTTTGCGGAGTTGGATTGGATAAGAAGAACAGGTACAGGGAGGAGAGGAGATACATTCCAAAAAAAGTCTTGCAATGTTTGTTGGAGAGAAGAGGTGTAACTGCAAATGGAGCCTACAAAAATGTTAAAAAAAAAAAAAAGAGAGAGAGAAAAAAAGGAAAGGAAATATGTGGAGGGAAAGGTTGAAAACTATGGTAGAGAACTTCAAAACAGACAGCTGCTGTATCTTGATGTTCTGTAGACAAGTCCATCAAAAAGAATTTCTCAGTCTTTCTCCATATCACGGTAGAGGAGGAGTGACACCTACCCCAAATTCTGATGGGGAACCACTGTGGGTCATTGTAATAAAATATATTATTAAACCCCATTCATAAACTGATTGTAGTCTCTCTGAAGGTTGATGGTCCTTGTTTATGCTACTCTCACTAAAAAATTAATCCAGAATGAAATATCCTTTAAAAATTGCTTTCATAGCTGGTTTACACTTATTGCTCTTGTGCCAACATCACCTTCCTGACTGCTTCAATTTACTTTTCCTACTGCTTGTTCCCCACTGAATGTATTGAAAGTATGCTCATGTCTTAACCTCCTGTTAGCCAATGATTACATGATTTTAAGTCTTGCCTGTAAATAAGAGTGTCCACTCTTCTGACTAGCCTTTTATCTCTTCTCTAGTTTGTTTGAAATATATCTTTCCCAAGTGCAGTAACAAAATCAACATACATTACATCACAAGGGCCACAGATGCCCTGTATGTGACCAATGGAAAAACATGTCCGGGTGCAACTTAAAATTGCATTCCAGAATCAGAATGATTTAATGAGTACAGACATAGATTCTGTTTAACAAATGCCTGCTGTATGGCAGAAATTCTTGTTTGTGACCTTGTATTATATCCTCTCTTTATCACTCTAAGTTCTTCTGGGTCATTTTAGCTCTTCTATACTTTAATCTCCTCTGTATTGACAGTAACTTACAGCTTCATTTCCATTCATTAAGTATATATAATGCACATGCTACTTACTTTGAATGGAGATCTGTCCTAGAATTAATCCTTGAAGATCTTCTTTATGGCTCAGGAATAGATTATATCTTGGAAATGTAATATGATTATTCGCATAATACAAAGCACTGTCAATAATACTTGGAATGCCCTCACAAGGGGGAGGGGGAAGGAGGGAAGGCTGACCTTTTGAATATTATATTTAATATGTACCACTTATAGGTAGTTAATACACAACATATTGCCCATAAACTACAATAAAAGTTGTCTAGTCTGATTATTGCAGAGACAAGCTCACACATCAGAAACTGCCTAGCCCTACAAGCCTGATACTGCATGCTACCAGTTAGACTTCAGGGAAACAGGACACAGCCAGCTACAGAGCTCCCAGGTGCCTTCTGCTTCCTAGGCATATGTGGTCTGCTTGGCTTTCTAGTCTACAAGCCATGTAGCCATTTTCCCAGTCTTGTTGAAACAAATAAGCTTGTAGTACACTGAATTTCTCCATCTTGGCCAAGCTGCAGAATTCAGTAACACGCTCATGCAGAGGCACACAATAGCTGCACACCTGCAGCTTTATTTAAAGTTCTGACTCCCTGTGTGAAATGTTGAATGCTTTATTCAGTTTGTTTTGGTAAATTGGTGTAATCTAAATAGACTGAAAAATATATTGACTAAGGTTAAAAGGAAAAAGTAGCATATGTTCCTAACTGTGCCTTTATATTAGTCAAAGATTTTTTCTTTGTTAGTTGAGAAAATGCCCTTTGTTGTTGAGCTGCTACTGTAGGAAGCAGATGGCTGTTTAAATCCCAGAATTCCCACCAGAAAATGTGAACAGATGTCTGTAAGCAGAAATAGAAAAAAAAAAATGCTTTCTGTAAGTCCATACACTGGGAACAGAGCTATTTATGAGATTTTACTAAAATCTGTCTGCTTCCAGAAGCCAATAAAACATTTTGTCTCCTTTTATCTTTTTCGCTTCTTCCACCTCACTTTAAAAGTGCACACCTGTGACATGGATGGGGCTTTGATAAAGCAGCTAAACTTTTATGAGTATAGGAATAGTCCTAGTAACACACCTAGCAACTTGATGTGTCTGTCTTACTCAAAAAGATAGCTTATTTTCCAGATTTGTTGACATTACAGGTACAATCTGTCCTGTACACCAGAGCTGTACTACAGAGCAAGGTTCAATGCAAAATAGACCCAATTTCAGAAGGCCTAGCCATTAAAAAAGAGCAGAGATGGACGTGGTTGAATGTTCAGCAGAGATTTTGCTAACACAGCCTAAATTCTGTGTCTCTTTCAAATTTTCATTTGCCTTCCTTGTTTTTCAGAGTTTTGTATCCATTATACTAGAAAGGCAGACTGCTTATGCTTAATGGCAGCATTTCACCTCTAACAGTACATAAAATTTAATGCACGAACATGCAGTAAAAGACTGACAGCTGCCCATAGGCATCATTTAGTGTCATGGATGCAAAACAGAAGTTCAGAGTTTTGAGAGGGAAAAAAACCAAATGTAAAGTACAGACTTTATAATATGATGCCCCTGGGAGGTTACAGAATATAAAACCAGCTTAAACTCAGTTCTTGTGCCCTTAAGGATTCCTCTCTGATTTTCTCCTACAGTTGACTTTCAGCCCATAGAACAAAAGGAACCACATCTGAAATTTCTCATGAAGCTGCTGAGAAATAAAGTATCTTTATGACAGTTTAAGCAACATGGGGAAATCAGTCCTACATTCACATATGGAACAATGGATGTCCACCCATCAGCATGTACCCTTGGGGTTACTATCGACTCACTGCTCAGTAGTGGTCAGAAAAGCAAATCAATGATAAGAATTATTAAGAAAGAACTAAATAACAAAACGGATGCTCTCATTGTCAAATTGTGTGTGATTGTGGTTGAACACTATATTCAACCTTCCTTTCCCCTCCAGAGGTGGTTCAGAGAAGGTTTTAAAATATGAAATGGCTTCTAAAAGAAAAAACAAACAAACAAATCAAAACAAATTAGGATATAGCATATATCTGTAAAATCTGTGTATAATGATAGGCATAGATAGATAGGAATCAATTGCTTCCCTCTCCCACAAATGTGAGGGCTGCAGGCCTTCAATAAAGTTACCAATTGCATAATTTAGACTGTTCTGAACGGCCTGATTCTTCACATAGTGGGTAGTAAAAGTATAGAATACACCATGGTATGAGATAAATTGAAATGCTACACCAAATGTGACAAAATGACTGGGTAAGTTCATAGGTAAATCCACTGAGACTGTATAAATGCATAGAGCCCCTAGGCTAAAAATGCTGGACTAGACCAGACTAGAGTAGATTGTTTCACTTGGAAGTGACCTACAGTGATCATCTAATCCAACTCTCTAACCAGCTGAGGGCTGACCAGAAGTCAAAGCATATAATTAAGGGCATTGTCTGAATATCTCTTAAACACTGACAGGCTTTGGATATCAATCACCCCTCTAGGAAGCCTTTTCCACTGTTAGATCTCCCGTTAGACACAAGATTTAGGCTGTGGTTCGTAGAGAAATGTTTCATGACATCCAATCTAAGCCTTTCTTGGCACAGCTTTGAATCATTCCCATGTATCCTCCACTGGAATCCAGGGAGAGGAGTTCAGCATCTCCTGCTCCACCTTACCTCCTGAGATTGCTGCAGAGAGCAATGAGGTTGCCTATGGCACTCCTTTCTCCAAACAGGACCAAAGGTCACAGGTGCTCCACATAGGACATTCCTTCCAGCCCTTCCATCACCATTTTTTGCCTTCCTCTGGATACATTCATGGACTTTCACATCCTTCCTAAATCATGGGGCCCAGAAAGGGACCAGCAGCAGGCTCAGTTTGAGAGAGGAGTGTGTGTGCCAGGGCAGCTCAGAGACCAAACCCCTCCCTGGGCCACACCAAACACAGCGTGACCATCAAAAGATGTGATCACCCTGCTGTATCCAGTGTTGCTTCTTGTAAAACCCTTGAAGGCTGAGTTTGTTCTGCTCTTGTTCTCTGGCATTTTAGCACTGCCAGAGGCAGGATGCTGGACCAAACAAACCTTTGGTCTAGCTCAGGCTGGCTCTCTGCTATGCTGTGCAGAGGTCCCCACAGCCTGGGCAGACATCTAATGCTACACAGATGGACTGTAGAGAAGATTAAGAGTTTCCATTCTTTCGTGCAGTGAGGAATTACAGACATCTCCCTAATGTTATAGGAAAGAGAATACAGCAATGGTAAATATAAAAGGTGTATGTAAACCACATAATTATTGCTAGGGAAATCTGAAGATTAATGGGTTCCAAATGTATCTTGTTGGGACTAATAAATATAGTTTTTAGATACACACAATCCATGTAGGATGCAGGAGAGCTGCATGCTTTCAGAGATAAAAAAAGAAATAGATGTGAAAACAGAGTTTTTTCCAAAGCATAGATAGAAACAGTCACCGATTAGATGAGTATATTGACTTTTTTTTTTAATAAAACTGGTCAAATTGTTGCAAAAAGAACAGGTATCAAGCAAAAGCATGTTTCAAAGCAACTAAATTTCCAATAAAAGAACATGCACAGAAGCATTCTCTTCTTATTAAATTCTAAGCTAACATATTAGCATGTTTGGCAAAGCTGATAATCTGAGTGGAAACTACTGTCATTGGCAAACCCTCAAAATATTATTTCAAGAATTTTAGCTTTGTGCTCTTGGTATCAGTCTTAGTTTGTAATGAAAAGCTGAAGTTGTGAACCACAGAGATTAGGAGGTTTTTCTTGTATGATTAAATGAAGATAATGAATTTATAAATCCATGCCTCTGGTAATCAGAAATCCACTATTCAGCTTAGAGCCATGAATTTCAGTGGGATATGCTTTTTAAACAAAGTTTTATCATATACACCCACAGTTCACGAGTAGCTCTATTCCTGGGGGAAAAAAAACCCAAAAAAACAAAAAAACCACCAACTTTGGAGGTACAGTCAAAATATCCCATTATTTCCGATTAGTCCATAATCAATTTTTCTGTGCAACTCAACTGGTCTGCTCGGGCTTTTTCAACCATAAGCACTTCTAGATTTTGATTAAGAAGTACTTATTTATTACTTATTTCTGCAGAAATGATGTTCCTCATTTCTTGCTAGGGAAAAGAATGAAATCCCTAAATGAAAGGGGGTTTTTGAACCTTTCCATGGCATTTCCCCCGAGAATCTTTATGCACTTATAGACAGTTAGCAGCAGCAGAGTTAGCTTGGCATAGACCCATCATTTCTTTTACTCCACAATCAAGAGACACTAGGATGATATTTATCAGGATGCACTAATTTCAAGCAGTCTTAGCATTTAATGTTTCTTCATGCAATTTCTTTGTAAAGCAAATGAACCACATGGAAAAGTGTATACTGGATTTCTGAGTGGGAGGGAATTAGCCAGGCTTTCTAATAATGAAATAACCAACAGCATTGTTTGAAATAACCAACAGCATCCTTTACTAAATTGATACTGCTTTCTAAGGAGTTTCTGACAGCTATCACAATTCTTTGTCAAAGGATCTAAGAGACTTTTACAGGAGCATAACTAGTTCCTTATTACTAATTAGCCATGTGGTTGGCTTAGATCTTTTGGGAAGAGCTATTGCTCTCAGAATGTGGGTTATGTACAGAACCCAAATCTTCAGGGTTCATTGCAAGCCAGACAGTCATATTAAGAAGAGATGTCATAGCAGGAACATATATCAAGCTGTGGAAGTCATAAAAGGGAAAAGAAACAGGCAGTAATTTTAGCAAATCTAGCACTTGTGTTAAGTAGATGCTTTATAAAGCATTCAATTTTAATATATCTGTAAAACTGAAACCAATAAAATCACAGTTATGCTGGTCCCTAATCCTTGTTTCCAGGCCATGGGCAGAACTGCTATTTGGAATCCCAGAACTGAGATTTCTGACTTTGCCATAAATGCTGGAACAGATCTTCTGTAGCCACCCAATGAGAACTGGGTGAGAAAATAAAAAAAAATAATAAGCTGTTCACATTGATGAAATTATTTTCTTTGAAAAAAATCAAAAAAACCCCCAAAAATTTAACACCATCATGCTTGAAGGAACTATCCTCTTTATTTAACAATGCAGAATTGTTGAACTTCATGCAAAGTCAAAAATGTCTGGGTATTTGCTTTCTGCTGAACCCAAAATAAAAAGTTCAATTAGTCTTAACCAGATTTTTATAGGATTAGTATAAAGCAGAGAATTTCCATGGAATTTGTGGTCTGGATGTCATAAGACAAAGCATCCAAGCTAGTCATACTGCTTCCAGAGTTATAGATCAGAAAGACAGCTTGAAATCTGAAGCACCATACCTTCAAACTTCTATTACTTCCCCCTGCCCTGACCATCAAGTAAATGCAGTTTACTCCTCTACACCCTCCTCCCATTCATTTCTTCCCCATCCCCAATCTTTTCTCCCCAGCCTTTATGTTCACTTGAATGAAAACAAGAGGGTTTTTCTCCAGAGTATATCTGACAGGAGTCATACAAGGCAGTAGTTTGTTTCACAAACACAGATGCTGGGCATCAACACATGCCAAATACTACTTTGCCTTACATGGAAAAAAAGACGTGTACACCATGTGCACTTGCAGGAATTGAGAGAGTAGTGTGACCTTCTTTTCTTTCTGAAGATGCAGAAATGAGGCAAAGATGTTTCTGAGAGAGAAAATAATGGATGATGGGGTCCTGACTACTTAGAGAGGCATGAGAGGGGTTTCCTTACCTTCTCCTCCTTTCTGAAAAGGGGTAAACAGAAAGTAAAACAGAGGAAGTCAACTGCTTCTTTCAGGATGTTCTGTGTTACTTTTAGAATGCAGTGTTTGTTTTAACAGATGCCTTATCTGAGATGCAAAATCAGGTGAGCTGGAAAACCTGTATGAAACATTTTTTACTCTTAGCTTATGACCCAGCTGCATGCATCTCCAGACATTTTCTGCTGGTAGGGGCAGTAATTTCTTCATCCATCAAACTGATTCTCTAACCCACCACAAGGACTTTATTCTAACTTCAGCCTCCCAGAAATGAGTCCCTCTGGGTCACACATTCAGTATTTCCCACAAGAGCAAAGTGGCAAGTCATATTTGTGGAAAATGTTAAATAATGCAGCAGGGGGCAAAATTTTTCAAAGAAAAAATATTTCAAAATTTAGACTTGGTTAGTTTTGTTTGGGTTTCTTGGTTTTGGGGGGGGTTTTGTTAGTTTGTTTTTGTTGGATTGTTGTTTTCTTTTTTTTTTTCATTTTAACTCTTGTGAGAGACTTTTTGGTAGGAAATCTAGTGCTTAGGGACAAGATTATTATAAAAGAGCAACTATAACATGCAATATCTAGTCCCATTTCTCTTTCTTTTCATAATACATTGTCCATCACATACAGAAATTCACATCACTTAAGAAACTGGGCCACTGGCACGAAGTGTTTAATTTCTGCCACTGCTCTAATTTCCTGATGCCTGTCTCCCTGAACTGCTAGCTGGTTTGCCATCTGCTTCCATGTGTGCAAATCTGCATCTCAGTGACAATCTTATACAGGTTTGTCAAACTGCCCACACTTCTGTGGGTATCACCTGAACACAATATTAAACAGGCTGTCAAAAGAGCATTAAATATATGACATAAACAAAGTATACAAGAGAATTTTTAAGCAGGCTTTTGTTTAGGTCCCTATTGCATAGACCAAGTAAGACTTCAAACAAGAGAATTCAAAGAAAATCCTGAGACTTCCCTTTTGTGTCTAGGACTGGAGTGAACAAGAAACAATGTAATAATTTTAATTTTTCTTTAGATGAAATTACAGGTATGATCCCAGAAGTATAATTTCTGTAAAAACAAAGAGCTGTTTCATAGAGGTAAAGGAAGACTTTTGTTCTGATGATATAATGCCCAGGTAAGTTTTTACAACATAACTCTGAAGACCTGGGCAAAACAGAATTGAAACATAAAGCTGTCCCACAGCTGATCATCAGAAGAGTTCTATGAAGCTGTTCTATACAGCTTTAGACCAGCCATTAGGGTGCTCTAGGGTTTGCTTATGCCCATTGGGATTTGCATTTGAATTCAAAATTAGAGATAATAGTTTGAAATAAAAGTAGTTCTCTGCATCCTACATGAGTTAGTCACATTCACACCCTTGGGCCAAGGCTGGAGATGGTGAAAATGGGTAACATGCATGGGAAGTAACTGTCTGTGTAGGGATGGAATATTTAAGTTTGCTCTTAGTTCAGATAGTGTCTTACTTAAAGTACATTTGGGGCACACTGGGATTCAGGAAGTAATATAAAGTTTACTAACAGCTGCAGCAAGCAATAAAACAAGGTGAATCAGAGCTGTCCTGGATGGATAACAAGAAATGTTGCATTTCATAGTGGTTTGCTCCCTACTTCAGATCCATATGTAGAAAAATACAGTCATCTAAAAATTAAACTTTGTCTTTCAGTCATATTAAGTGCTTAGTTTATTCTCTTAGATGATGCTCTGCCAGGTATCTATCCCTGCTACATCTTTGCTGCTTTAAAAGCATTTTCCATTTAGGCAATATGTTTTACATATTGGATGAAATGCATGAATGACAGGAAAAAAATAAGGGACACTAAAAAGCTCATGATAGGTTTTGCTCACGAAGGAAAAAAATGTAAAATTAATGAAGGTTAGGCAAAGAAGTGGAAAGAGAATATGGAGTGATTTGCCCATATATTTTAGCTCATGCATTATTTTTATTTTTTTTCTTTGAAATCACTCCAGTAACCAGAAGTGCCTAAGCATTAGATACACAATAAATATTACATTTGGTTCTTCTTTAGTTTTACCATTACTTTTTTATCCCAATCCTGCATAGCACTACAGCACATATATCACCACCTCAAACTCCTGTGCCTGAAATCAAAGTATAAACTGGCTGCACTTTGCTGCAGTAGTGTGTTAATATTCTGGTTGCTAAGGCGATGCACTTACTGAGTTAACTCTTGCCGAGTAGTTTGCCTGAATAACATGACAATATGAGTCAGTGCAGAGCACTGTACAGTGACAGCTAGATAACTCCTGATTTTTCAAGTTGAGTCCTTTAAAATTAGCATAGACATCCCCAACCTACAGTGCATTTTGCAGCACACCCTATATATATGCTTAATTTTCTATAGTGCCACCAAAATACAACAGCTAAAAAATTCCCCCACACTCCAGAAAACAGAATTTGTTGCTGATTTTTTTTCCTCTCCCAAAATGACAGCAATATTATAGCATTGTGGACACTGCTTTAAAGGGAGAGAGAAAGAAACATGGATGTTTCTCTATGGTCACTGGGTATCTTTTCATAGCTGAATGATGTTAAAGCCTTGGTAAATCACCCACAAATTTTGGATGCTTGAATCAAAATAAAGATGAAGGGAGAGAAGACAGGCTTCTGGGGAAAACAGACTGTTTGTCTCCTCCTGCCCCCATCTATCTGCACTTGTAGCTTTACTCAGCCAGAAAACATTTCAGTGAACACCCATCCTTGCAATTTGGAAAAAGCATTTAGTGACGCTATCATCTTCCTACTTTGTACTCCTAGCCACCTACAAGTGACATTGTGTTTCTGTAATAGGCCATTATGCTGTCTGCTTGAAAGCATTTGTTTGATACAACTCCTTGCAAAAGTACTAGAACTCACATTTACTCTTTTCATTCTAAAATGTATTTCAGATGTTTAATGCTTTCTTTTTTCCCCACTTCTTTTTTGTTTAATGCTTTTTCTCTTTATTTTTCTTTTTTTTTTCTTTTAATGATGCTACTTTCAAATGAAAGCAGCTCTCCACCTGTAACTTCAGATCTGCTCTCCCATATTATGGTTGACCCTTCATAACAGTCAGGAAGGCAGCGATTAAGTATTTTTTTTTAACACTCTCCACTCCACTCTCCCTGCATTATCACAAAAAAAATTAAGATTTAGGAAGAAAATCCATCCAGCTGCCACTGTCCCCAGAGATATCTGGTTAATTCCCACTGAATGAAGGGGAAAAAAGTGCTAGGTGTCTGCTTTGAGAGCTGACAGCCTTTCAAGAACAGCTGGTAACCAGGTTCAACCATCCAGTAAGGACCAGTACAACCAGAGATAAGCTGGAAGAGAGCAGTTCAGTCCTTTCCTTAATTGTAAGCAGTTACAGTTTTTTAAAATAATTTTTCTTACTCAATTATTTGTTTTCATTAAAAATCAAAAGGCAAATCAAAACTCATTTGTCTTCTGGACATAACAGTTGCATATCCATGTTGAAAGCAGAGAGATCTTTCATTTTATAACCTTGTTTCATAGGCATTCTGCTTGGAGACTGCCTGAACATCAGCCAGAAGAGCCAGGTGATGCAGACTGGGAACTGCAGACCACTCCAAGCATGTGACAGAGAAGAGTTATCAAGGTGAATAGTTATAGATGCAAATGAGCTCTAATACTGAAATATGTGAACAGACAAAGTTCTGAGCTATCTGCATACACAGAAGTCACTCTGTGTCAGTACTAGGTGACATTGATGAAGATCACTGTGCATCAGTGACTAAAAAGTAGAGGGGAAATGGAGTTGTTTATTACTCTTCTGGCCCTCCTCATTCTAACATTCAACCTATACATGATTTTTCAAGACAGAGATATACAAAGCCTACTTGCGTGTGTAGTGAGGAGTCTGCTGAAGAAGAAACTACTCCCAGCTCTTCCCTGCTGGTCTAAGACCTTACGAATAGTACAGAACAGCATCTGTCTGACATACTTGTATAGCCCTTTAACTCATGTACTTAAATCAAGCCACTCCTGGAAGATATGAATATTCCTTCCTTCCTTCCAGCCAGCACACTCCTGGCCTCGTGAAGGCAAAGAGAGAAGCAGAAATGGCAGGCAGATATTTCTGACCCCATGAAGAACTCCATACTGTGAAAACAGCCATGAGAAGTAGAACATATTTGTTCCTCCATAAGATAAGGCCTTTCTAGATAGATTATGATGCTAGGGTCAAGTCAGCATCTTTATGCCCAGGTTGCAGGTTAAGTGATCTTTCTTTGGAATATTTCTATTTCTTGGCAATCACCATTCCCAACAGAGTTGGTATCATAATAATATCTTTTTGTGGCAGTCACCCCACACAACTCCCTAAAATCCACACAAACCAAGCATGGAGCAGGTCCACTGCTGATAGTCTCTGCCCCATGCAGACCTACTTTTCCAATGCTAATGCCAGCTCTATAATTGTATCTTCTTTTTTTTTTTTTTTAACACCTTTAAATACTCCATCCCTTGAATATTACTTTGGATGAGATTCCAGAGCTCTAAGGCCCCTTGAAAGAAAAGGAAGAAATCCAGGGTCACTTTCCTGGACTGCAGTGGTGGATTTCTGTCTCTGCCCAGCACTGTGCAGTATTTTTTCATCTTCTGGCTTTCTTATTCTTTGCTCTAAAGTAACAAGAGTTTCTTGATTGACAAGAGCACTGAACAAACCAGTAATAATCTGCTTACATGCTTCATCAATGAAACAGAGTTAAGCTACAGCAGGCTTGTACTGCACATCATCACCATTCCCAGTGGGGATTAGGATGATTATAGCAGTGACCGAGGCCATGGGAAGGATTTTGTCCTGATCACACTTTTCCTGCTGACACACTATCTGCAGCAGCCATTTTCTTAGTCAAGTTAATGAAACTGTCTTTCGTTTGTGTTTTCTCATTTACAATGACAACTGCTATGAAAAAAGATAACCTCTCTGACCTCAGCCATTATCTCTCACTGCAGTTTTTCATCACTGAATCTGATAATTGAAACTACAGAGTCAGAAGAGCAGCACTCTACATAGTTTAGCTCCTAATCATATGAAACCTGAATCCCAGTGAGAAATTTATGTGTAACAGTAATTATTACTGACATTCCCTGTTAGGGTGGGAGATAAAAATCACATCACAATGTAGCTGGAATGGTCTTGCAACCTCTCTACAGCTGGCTTAATGTTTCTATACAAATACCTTGACCTTTAGAAAAGAGAGAGTAGAGGAAAAGCAGGAGATGTTTTTAGCATTAAATGATTCCCATTTGTAACTCTATGAATGGCACATTTGGTCCAATTTCCAGTCTCTGGCATTTCTAAACTGCCATGTTACAAATAGGCAGCAGGCTATAAACTTTCTCCTTAGAGAGAAGGCAGGCAATCAAATCAGTACTCCAGCAAGCAGGTCTGTGATTCTGCTGTGTCAGAATCCTGCACTCACAGACAGGTGTAAAGACATAAAGGTGGTGGAAAACTGGGACTCATGGATTTGCTAAATTGGGGTTCTCAGCAAGTTCAAATGAAATTTTTTGTTTATATCGGTTTTATCATACTGTTTCTAATAAGAGCAGGAAAAAACATACTCAGACTTTGCGGCATCTGATAGTGAAGATGCTCACTTACAGTGAGCATTGATAAAATTTGCATTCTAGTTCCCATTTGGGACCTTACAGCCCACAAAAGCTACTGCAGGGCCTTTATGATAAAGTTTGGGAGTTGAAGAGATACAAGACTGTCTCACCCAGCAAGCAGGAGTGTTCAAAGGAACCAGCCTGTGGATGGACAGCTCTGTTACTTTAGTGGTGCTTGGCAGGCATGCAGTGTATAGCAAGGTTTGTTTTCTGAAATGTTCACATTTGTCACTGCTCCCAGCAGCATCTCTCTTCTCAAGACAACTGTGGAATCTCCCCTTTTATCCCCCCTGCCTTCACACCAGTATAGCAAGATCTGCATTCAGTCTTACATTCACAATAAATTACTTACTGGCAGCTAGGGCGAAATCTGGGAAGTTCAGCAGATTTAAAATTCTGTTAGCTACACAAACATTATCAGACGTTTAGCATTTACAGGAGTGCATGATATTGTGCATTAGATTTCTGTATCTGTGAAGAGACTTTGTAATCTTGAAATTGCAAGGTGTGTGGATATATGCTTTAATTGGATTGCTGAACATTTAATCTGATGAATCATGCCAGCAGCAGGAGTTTACATTTTTGCATATAACCTAAGGTATGTGCTGTACATCATCACATGTGTCTGTCCCCAGTGCTAAGAATTCATGGCAAAGCAAATGAGTTCAATCTGGTATACATGGAAACAGGCAGAGCTACAGAGAACTAGGGTGATGGGGAAATAGATATCATGTGGGAGGGCCCATACATGACACCTCCTCTCAAAAACCATTGTTAATGCAGGGAACAAACAATGCAGCTGAGTTGTGGGAAGATAGGTCATGTGATGGAAGGGTGTCCTGGTTTCAGCCACAAAAAAGGGGAATACCCAAGCATGACAAGAAGTTGTGTGATGCCTCTGAAAGTAGTTTGAATTTTTAACTCTAGCTCTGTAAGGCAAACCCACAATCTCTCTGCTGTCTGATCTGAAAAACAGGTAGCAAACAGTCATCTGCAAGGGAGCAGTATGAAACTTGCATCCATAGATGATGCTCAGAGGGGAAAGGAGTTATTAAATCAATAGTCAGAGAGACAAAGAGACCTTAGATTAATGATCTCAATTTAGTGACCTTCCTGGGAAACAGAACACTCATTTACATCCTGAAGAGCAATCAGTAATTTTTTTGCAGAAGTTATTATAATGGCTTCAAAATAGTTTTAATTGGGGAAACTGATTGCATCATCTCTGCATCACTTCTACTAATTGAAGAGCCCCAGAGACAGAAAAGTTACAGTCTCACTCTCTGGACTGTGTGTATACCATTAGTCCCAGCTAATGCAAGCTCCTGCAGCACAGTGGGATGGCCACTGCTGAGCACACATACTTGGCTCCAGGCCTGGAGGAGCTCCTACAAGATGCCCAGTCAGAAAGCTTAGAGTGCATAACACAGGAGTGCCAATGCAGTTGGTAACTATGCCAGCCATGATCAAGAACCTGGAGGAAAATTCCTGTGGGCAAGTGGTACAGCACATGAAGGGAAACATGGCATAGCCAAGACTGTGTGTGGTGTTGGTGCTCCCTGCCCTTCCTGCAGAAGGAAAGTAGTTCCCATGGTGGCCAGCAAGCCAAGTTCAATGGGAATAACCTACAGAACTGATTTCTCAGCTGGTAGAAAGAGGCTGAAGTCTTTTATTCCCACAGGAGCTGAAGACCCCAATAACAGTGGGTCTGAGGGCCATAACAATATGGCCCAGTGGGGCTGCAGATATCTGACTCCCATCTGCTGCAGAGGGAGCCTTCCCAGTGTCTGGGTTGTAGGAAGGGCTTTAGGCAGTCTCTTGTCTTCCTTGCCAGATGGAGAATAAATGCCTATGGCACACCACCATCCAAACATGGATCTTGCTGGGTGCAATCTCAAGTGCAAGACCCCAGCTGACATTTTAAGAGCAGCTCGTGTGTTTCTCTATTGTGCTGGGAAGGATAGTTCCATTTTTATATTCCACTGGACTGGGCACCACAGGCAGGAACAATGAGCTGACAGATACCTGCAAGTTGCTTCTTCTGTAAGTATACTACCTTTCCCCAGCACCACACACCAGTAGCAATTGGAAATTAAGCTAGAATTTGTTTGGTTCCTTCCTGACCTTGCTTTCCTGACCTTAAACATGTGAAATCTGGTCCCTGTTCCTTTGAAGCTGCTGGAAGCTTCCAGGAATGAGTTATTTCTCTGACACAGAGCTTGCTAGAAGGAATGCTAGACAAATGTACATAATATGTAAAGACAAACTACTCCCAGCAAAATATAAAGTGGAAATATTTACTGGTTATAAGAAAAATGAATTTTTCAGAGCCTGGGATGAGCATGTTTTCCATGCACAAATTGGCACTAACACTCCCAGCTGAAGTACTACACATGTAGTTTGTATTTAAAACATATATCGAAATGCATGAGAAAGTAGTATGTAAAAAAAAATAATCATCAAGCACAGTTGAATCATGTGTCCACTACAGAAAAGACAGGAAAAGGAAGAAAACAGCCGAAATTCAGTCTAAGCAGAAAACCCAGCTATTGGAATAAAATACGACATCATGCTGCAACACCCAGCAAAAACTACATGAAACTTTTCAACAGTTCCCATCAGTGCAGGGTCTATGGCTCTTCAAGGAAAAGGGTCATCTTTCTTTGATTGATTTAACTCCAAAATACTCCTTGGCTGCTCAGTTTTTGGTAAGGGAATTAGATTTTCTGAATTCCTTCTTTTTTCCCCAGTGTGGGGGAAGTTTAAACACTGTATAATCTTGCCCAGAGCTTTTTATATAACCACGACAGTCTCATAAATCTGCTTGAACTCAGGTCCAGCTAAGAGTTGAAATTCACTATAGAATTATTTGGAATTTGTTCTAGAAAAAAGGAAGCAAGGCTTTCAGAGGAAGCCTTCTTCATTGCAGAAGTTCACCTTTTAAGAAAACCAAAAGTAGTATATCTATACATGGGTAAAATCACTCTCTATCCTCCCTAGACACAGTAGATTTGTTTTTAAAAAGTTCTGAGTCTACTGTTCCTGATACCTTTATCAAAGAGTAAAATAAAAATGAAGTAGTAATTTCACAGTTATTCCAATGGGGAAGGAAGAGGCAGGGGGAACAGAGGGATTGTCACTAAACAAGTGACAGCCAGCAGGCACCCATGTATTTGGCTAAAGCAGCACAGTATGCCAGAAGCACCACTAGGACATTGCACATTGTAGTGCCTCTTTTTGCCTTTTATTTCAGATTATTTTCCTCAAAATTGGTAAGAAAGGGTTTCTTTCCTAGGTCTAGTGGTCCCAGAAAACTCTAAACCATCTGACTGGCATAAGCTATCTCCACAAAACAGAAAATAAACCCCTGAAAGTCTCTGAATACTCACTCCTTTGGAAATCTGCTTCCTTCAGAACATTGTTAGTCCTGTTCACACTCTCTTCTGTAGGGAAAAGTTGGACATACTGGAATTTATGCCTGCAGGGACCATGCTCAGACCAAAGGTATTTATGTTAGGATGAACTGCTATGTGCACTTGGCAGATGTGGGGAACAATATCCACAACAGGTGGCAGAAAAATGCTTCCTTGGAAGACAAGACAGAATGCACTAACTGCTTTCAGTATAAAGATTAAAATACAGACATTTGCATGGCGTTACACATCACCAGTCAACTCCTCCATATCATTAGTCCTTCCACTGACTTCAAAGCAGAACAAATTTCTTTCACAGAGAAGCATACTTTCATTAGTGCCATAGTGGGAAGGACTAATCCCTCCCCCCCCCTCCTATCCTGTCATTCCCATCCCCACTGAACAGGAAACTAAACCACAAATCAGCTTTTCCTTTTTCTTGCACAGGTGCTCAAGAACGACCTTAAAGAATAGCTGTTTAGGAAACAGTGGGAGAGAGCAGACTTTGAAAACCTAGAAGAACCCTACTGTGAGCATCTTCCTTGATGGATCCAGGGCTGTATTTACAACAAGAAAATTAACATAATCCTGCAAAATAAAATGCTCCTTTTCAGTACCTCACCTCTTGGTCACATGTGGAACTTAAAAAACTCTGTGTGCGCTACAGTATAATTACCAACTCTGTTACACTTAGTACACAACTTCTGCACTTGGTTTAGAAACTTGTTTCAAGGATAAACCTACAGCATTGCAAACCTGGTAACCCCAAAAGCAAGCACTGAGAAAAACAGTAATTTGTTATCTGCATGCATCCATACATGAGGTCACTTGAAATGATTTTACTAAGTTTGACAGACAGCAACATTGGTGCCTGAGTCATAATTTCCCTTTTCCTTCTCACTTTAGCTCATTAGGAAACCCATTTTTCCTCTCAGCCAATACAGGGCAGGAGGCAGAAGTGAAACATAAAAGCAACAGTCTTGTACTTCTTCAAAAGCATTGGGAAGAGTGGGGTCGGGGTTGCAGGAAAATAGGTAGCTTGTTTAGGCTGTCCAAAGCAATAAAAAAATCAATCTTCCCCATCTGTACTTATAAATACAGTATTTAACAGCTGAAACAACTTCCTGGTGCTTTTGGCCTGACCTGGCAATTACTAGAAGCCAGTATTTCTGTCATTTAAACTTTATCTTTTAGAGGCAGGCTAGCTCAGTTCCAGTGTCACCACCCCTGCTTCTACAGAATGCTGAAGATTATTTTATAGGAAATGCTTACTGGATTGAAATTACACCCCCAAGTCATAAGCAAACAGGAGAACTGGAGACTGGAAACAGCAAGGAAAGGAAAAAGGTTTTATTTGAAGTAGACAGGCAACATAACCTAGCTTGTAAGCAGGCTTAAGGTTTGATAGCAGTTTCTCCTGAAACTGTATTTGGATGTGGTTTAGACTTGAAATTACAGCTTTAGCTACTTACTTTGTATAGCTATAACAGCCTCTAAGACTGTATTTAAATATTAATGAAAGAAATATCTATTCCAGCACTCAGGCTTCCCACCTGAATGCTCACAGCAAGGTTTCCTAGGCAGATTTCTACATAATTTATCCAACCTATACCTATGATCAGGAATGAAAGGACCA
Source organism: Setophaga petechia (assembly GCA_024362935.1). Classification (NCBI taxonomy): domain Eukaryota; kingdom Metazoa; phylum Chordata; class Aves; order Passeriformes; family Parulidae; genus Setophaga; species Setophaga petechia. The sequence continues at coordinate 24,436,872 of JANCRA010000008.1, forward strand.
TTGGTAATCAGATGCTAAGCAGAAAGTAATTTGGCAGGAAATGTGTTTGCACATTAGATCAGGAACAAGGGGACATGTTGAGATATGAAGGAATCAGTATTTGCACTGGAGACAGCCTAGTTCAAACAAAATATTTAGTTGTGCTTTTGCCTGGATCTAAGACAAAACTTTAAAAGTCAAGTTCAGAAAAAATCACTTAACTTATAAAAATGTTTCTCTTTTTTCTCTTAATTTCTTGAAAAACAGATACCTATAAATGTATTTTATCAAATCTGCCACAAGTTTTACTCACAGATAGATCAGTGAAAGATTTACCATCTGTTGGTATTTTTTGCTGACAATTGCCTCAATATTATGATTGCACATAGACAGAACAATACTGAACTTATTTATTTCATTTTTCCCAAATACAATAAGTTGTCATGGTATAACTGAGGGCCACAGGGCTGTGAGGCCATGTGAGGGATAAGTGAAGTAAGATTACAGTTAAAGGCTTACTGTTCAAGTACAATAATATTTTTCTTAAGAGTAAAAGATTTATTAGATTTTCAGGCTTTAGCAGCTAGCAGTATGATCTACACAAGGGAATATTTCTATCATTTACCAACATTTCTAAGTATTAGGGCAAGGAACTATTATGAATACTTTATTTAGCTCTTGAAAGACTTGATTTTAGTAATAAAACAGATATTAACACATGAATGATATGTCTTTAATACACATCACAATGTAGCCTGCTATTAAAAGTTTGATTTTCCTTTTTTTCCCACTCCCCAGCTTAAAAAAACCAAAAGGAACATAGAAGAAAACTAATAACAGTGTTTGTCTCTACTGAGAAAAGTATAATAAAGTTACATTCTCCTTTATATATCAAGATTTTAGACAGGACTGGAAGTGCTCCAGGCCAGCTCTGACAGATCTGGTAAACACAATTTCAGACTTCATACAAAAACAGAAACCAGAATAATATATTCTTAAAGAAATAATGCAAAAGAATGCAGACACAATGGACTGATATGAGCATTGAAGGAATAATTCATTTGTTTAGTGCTATCAGATAATTTCAACTGTTTGGAGTAATATTTTTGAAGGCAGTGAGGTGGGACTTTTTAGTGAGGTGGAACTTTTTTGCTGTCTTCTTCCTGTTCTTCTACTGCAAAAATACCCTATACAATTGCACATAACTGGTCTGCAGCAGAAATAGGTAGTACATATCCAAGTTCCCATAGCTGGCTCATGTATCTAACTCATATTAACAGTTGACAGCATTTTTGTAGAAAGCCCCACATGGGAGAGCCTTCCCCATCTCCATTTACTTTGGGCAGTGCTTTACAAGAAAACAGTTCAGGAAAACAGCTCATCCTCTGCAAATAGCCACTCCATGGTGAAAAATGCAGCAACAAACTAAATAGCAGTGGATGAAGAAAGAAGAACCAGAGAATATCATGTGGAATCAGTTTTCATGGTTTGTCTTCTACCTCATTCCTGCTTGGAATAGGGCAAAGACATCTCGTTCTTCTACAGCTATCTAACTTAGTGGAGGTGGGTGCAAATTAAACCATAGATTTCATATTAATTCATACCATACCACATTCATATCCATAATTCATATGCAATTATAATAAAACATGAATTATAGCATACAGATTAATATATTATGTCCTATATATTATAATAATTCAGACAATAACCATATATTTCCTCTTAGTTTCATATTAATTCAAATCTGAATATTTATATCTGAGATTTTTAATTAAAAATACTATTCTGAGAACCCAGACACCCACATATATTTAGGTACTTAATTCTTCTTGAAAATCGTGTGGGATTTAAGCATTTTCATATTTCGGGGGGTCTTGAAAACAGTCATTACCCAATGAATCCCTACAGACTTCAGGGAAGGCAGATACAAGGAAAGCAAATATTCAGGAGTCCTTCCAGTAGGAGATACAGTTCCCATAGGCATCAGGCATGGCAAAAGATTGTTAGTCTGGACAATAATTGTATTATATCTAAAATACCACAGCTGACCAAAATCTATAAACTGAGGAGTGATTCTTTTCTCCTAACAGCATTCCACATTTCACTGCTGTTCAGAGTGTCTAGAATAACTCTGTTGTCCATATTTATTACGGGTTTATTGTCCTAGGTCACCTGGTAGGGACTTAGCACACAGAAATTCCCTCTTTTGCAGCAGCGAGCTACTGAAGAGTTATTGTCATAGAATCATAAAGGGATTTACCTTCGTACACACTCCTTTTCTATAGAGCAGAGCACAACTGGTGACGAAGGATCCAGAGAATGGAACTTGTGAGTGATACCAGTGTCAGCTCTCTCCACCAATGCACACCAGTTCCCTGTGCCAAGCATTTCCAACATTAGTTGCAATCACAGCAGTAGGCAGTGCACATACCTGCAGCCAGAGAAAAGCTCAATTATTTTCCAGAACTCATCTAACTGCATAGCAAATAAGTTTCACAGGGTGATATTTCAAAATGATTATGCCAACAGTGAGAGTAAATTCCCGCTGCACACCAAACAGTTTCAAGGCTCTGATGGGGAAACATACGAGAAGCCTAATTTTTAGCCACATGGATCAGCAGTTCTTCACAACAGGAGCAGAGTGGCAGTTTACAGCTTTCAGGTCAGCCAGTGAACCAAGAACTCTTTTACCAAATTCACCAGAGGATTCACTGGCCAAATATGTTCAATGTTTGCAGCTGAGCATCAGCTACCACAGCAGTATTGGCACCTGGGATTTTTACACCCTCTGAGGATCCAGTACCAAGAAGGAAGTACAGAACAGGCAGCCCACTGCCTCTCAGGTATATGAGAACCTCTGCTTTCAATGTCAGGCACTGCACCTTGACTCTAGTTCAAACCCAGGAGGTGCCACAAAAAAGATTGCAGTGGTAATATAGAGGGGAAAGAAAAAACCAATGCAGAGTTTGAATGCCCAAGTTTTTGGGAAAGGAAAAAGGGGGTTTACTCAATATAGCCTGCTGCAGTAAACTAGCAGGGGAAGGCAACTAAGGCTGAGTTCTTTGCCACAGGAGAGATAACAAAGGGCAGTTCTAATCATGCCTAGATGCTTTCACTACCTTTCACAAGCAGCACTCCTTACATCAGCCTTAGCAGGTGAGACGTGCTACAATTATTTGTACTCATCTGAGTGATCTAAGTATGTAAGTAAACTATGGTTTTCACTCTTTTGTGCACATAATTAATATGAGAAGGTTTCAAGCTTTGTTTTCCCATAAGTATCCCATTTCCTACAAATCAATGTTCCTTCAGGTAATTTGGAAACTTTAAATATTTTCCGGCAGAAGAGAAAATTTAATCTAGATCTTTCTGTATTCTAGGTCAGTGGTCTAGCTGCTGGTTTCCAGTCTGGTCCTGGTCCACTGAAGCACTTCATATTAGGTGATTTTTTGTGCTACCTTTACTCTGCCTCTATTGCTCCCCTCAAACCTGGAAACCCTTAAGCAGATACAGCTAATTTTATTCATATTACACAACCAAAAGTCTAACTCAGTATCAGAATGCCTCTAGCAGAGGACAGCAGAGTGAGAGAAGAGCATTATCCTGAAGTCAGGCAAATTAAAATGCTATCTCCATTGTACAGGCTAAGCAGCAGAAGAGGAGATTAGGCAAGTTGCCAGAGGTCACAGGAAAAAACATCTCTGATAGTGTTGGGAGCTTAGATGCCTTGAACCCTGTTCAAAGCTGCAGACCATCGCTTTCCTTCAGCCTGTAACTAAAAGTTACTTCTGTGAGCCTGGAAGGCAGGTTGTGTCTCAGGTGTTAGCAACTTTGAGAATAGTTTTGCTCATCTGCCTACTGACATTTCCCACTGCTGCTGCTGCATGCAAGGTCTCACACTGCAGCAGGGGAGAAGAGATTGCTGCTCACAAAGCCAGGAAATATGAAACCTTAAGGAATCACCAAAAAAGCTGACAGCCAGGCAAAGCATCCTAAACAAATTCAACTCATCCTCTAATCAATTGGATTGCTTTCCAGCTGATTGAGCCCTGTAGGCTTTCAAATCCCAGAATATAGACCAAGTATTAAAAACTACCTTTTGGTCTGCATTTGTAACTGTAGGATTCAAGGTCAATTCCAAATAGCTCTTCACACAAATCTTCAAGATGATGACAAAAAAAAAGGAAAAAAAAGAAAAAGCTAGAAAGAAAATTAACCTCAGATGAAAGCTAGTAATAATCTTGACTCCTGACTCCTGATGCTCTCCACGGCAAAAGAGGGTTATTATTCCCTCCCTTCCCCTTAAAATAGCGAATCCAGGCAAAAGCAAAAATATAAGAAATGCATTTTTCTGAGACGACACTGCCACCTATTGTCACTGCTATGTTTTCTCACTTTTTAATTAAGCCTTTTACAGTCCATCAAATATCTGGTCAAAATCAAACCTTTCCCCTTCTTCCTCAATCAAAAGCTGTTTGAATTAACCTCACCTTTTATCTTCTCATCATCACCCCAGATATGTCTTCACAAACAACCCATAATTTTGTTACTGGCCCTCCTGGCTACAACAAACAAGACAGAGAGTAAGCTCATTTCTCAGTCCATGTCCTGCAACTTAGACTACTCTTCTTTTTCATTTGGTGACTCCTGTCCTTTCCCATTTCTCACATGCACAGTGAAAAAATAACAGTTTCCTTTTACAATCCTTGTACATATTCACACATTTTTTTGTTCTGATCACAACTTTTAGGATATACCCAGAAAAAACCTAAGGTCACCAAACGGGCCCATATACAGCCACTCTCAGTAAAACTATACATCACTGTATTCCCAAAGACTGGCTTCCTTAGAAAATCTAACAAGAAAGCTCATGTAACCAACATCTTCCATATTTCTGCTCTAAAAGTATTTGTGCATCAACTTAAATTTATACACAAATAATTCCAATAATTCCAAATTGAAGGGAAAATATAATTATTGCTATGTATAAACTATGCTATTACTATTGCTATGTGGAATCATTTCCTGCTTTCTTCAGTTACTTTTGGTGCTTGGGTAAAACTACATGGAATGGTGTTTGGAGATGGTAAAATAATCATAAATAAATTTAGGTTAAAATGGAAGAATTTCTATATTAAAAGTGAGTTTAATATGACTGCTGCCACAAAAAGAAGAAACAAGTAGCAAATCCCAGAACTAAGCTAGAATTTTCCTTCTCAAAGTTCAGACATTTTTTGCCACAACAAGAGAAACCATGCAGAATAATTTTAACCTCTGCAAAATTTTGCATGTAGAAAAATCTCTCTAATACACAAATGAAAAGTTTCAGCATTTAATATCAAAGAATATTAACTGAGAGAACATGCTTCATTGCTTTTCTTTTTAAATTGTCAATGCTTTAGAGATTCTGTGGAGATGGAGGTGCTATGTTTAGCATCAGAAATTGTGCAAAACCAGCAAAAGCAAGCAGAATATATTTGCCTTTTAAGGTATTTTCAAGTACCCCTGCAAAGGATACCAGTGATGAGCAGGGCTATAATCCCTTTCTCAGAGCACCCCAGTGGGTTCCTGGTGATCTTATTCAGGGTCACAAGCTAGAGTCAGAGCTCACCAGATGCTTTAGGTTTATCTGGAGGGGGAAAACCCAGGTGCTTCTTCCTTCTGTTACTCTTCTAGAATTAAGATAATTTGATTTAATTTTTTCCTGATCCATTCTTGGTTACTTACAACCAATGCAATGATTACCTCTATGGCTGGATCCAACCTTATCTTTTCCTTAGAGGTACTGAAAATATCTCCTCTCCCACCCTCAGTCCTTTAGGACACAAGGTTTTTAAGTGTTATCCTTCCCCACCCATTAAAAAAACAGGTCATGTTTGGTTTATACACTTGAATTCTTTCAGAAGAATATTAACAATTTTCCTCACAGCAAATTTGCTAGAAGCATTATTAGAAGAGCAGTTTTTAAGGGCATGATCATTTTTGCAACTTGTTTTTCAAGCCTGTTTTATGTAAAAAAGTTCAGAGGCAAAGGAAGTTCTTCACAAGAGGGAATCATTCAAGCATGAAAACTCATTTGAAAAATAATTACTTCATGATCAGCCAGTCCTATATATTCGCCAGAAGCTGTTAAATCCTCCAAGTTAACAAAATAATACATAAACAAATAAATCATGTGGGAGAGGGTGCAATAAAAATGGAAGTATTTTAACAAAGACCCAATAGCAAAGTGTGGTAGGGAGCTTTTTCTGCACAATTGAATATAATGATATTGTAATATGGGACCTGGGGAACATTTTCCTCAGGTTTTCTGAGTGTTAGTGGATTTAACTGTGCTCTAAAGAAAAAACACCAGATCAACAAGATATACAGCACACTGCTGCTCTGTGTATACACATTCGTTGTCAGGGGAAAATAATTTGGCTTCAAGTCTTAGCTTTTTCTGGATTCTTGCAAGAGAAAAAGATATTGCAATTTAGAAAACTCTTGTGGCAGATTTCAGGCTGAATCTCGGTGGTTATAGGCAACATTTTTTGCATGGAAAAAAAGCATTTGTACAAGCAGAATGCACCATATGGTTGAATTGTAAAGTCTTTATTAACACAAGCCCCTTGGAGCTCTTTTTCTTTATTATTATCACTTCTATTTATTTCTTCTTCCTATAATTCCGAATTCACACCCTTTGATGTGGCTGAGCTATCAGGGCTAGCAACCACATACAAAGTCCTGGCAAATAAACAGGACCATGTGGGATGGAAGGACACAGGGCTGTGACTGGACCTAGAATGACTAGATGGCTGTGCCCATCACCGAACACCACCTGGAGCAAGCACAGTCAGGGACACAGGCCCTTCTCTGTACCTGGCAATAACTAAAACACCAAGGACACCTATTTTCATTGTATTTTTTTCTTAACCTTTCTTCAGTGTTTTTTGTCCATTTTTATATTGTTTGCTGAGGATTTGGCACAATTCTCTCCCAGACACCACAACGTGGGTTTTTTTTTAATTATTCCTTCCATTTACCTAGGTTTTTCTAGCTTTTCCTACCACAAGATCAAATTCCCCTGCTGTTGTCTGAGTGAGTGCGAGTCCACCAAGAAAGTAACTATATACCTATATCTCCAAGTAAATCCATTATCTTCTAACAGGGTAACTAGTATTAAGCACAGACTCAGGTTATTGACTAGGCAGGAATTATTCTTTGTGGAGCATTGAGTCCCAGGATCTCATTTCATAATTTTTTTTCTGTCCCACCAGGATGATGGGAGCTGGCAATAGTACATGCATAATCTGTGCTACAGATAATGGGGAGGACTGATATTTGCTGCCTCTTATTACATTTATCTCAGTCTTAGGATTTTCTAATCTCTGAACTTGGGTAGCCCCATGAAAAACTGAATGAAAATAAATTTGATTAATCATAGTGTTACCAGCACTTCCACACACAGGCTCTGGAAACTAATGCTTTTTTAATATTTAATAATGCCCTCTTGTGGAGATTCTAATACTAGATTTTCTTACCTTACAGCTTAGACAAAATCAGCTGTTCTCACAGGGATGGGTCTTTTTTCCCTAGAGACCCATTCAAAATTCCCTGAAGCAGCTCTGCTTGTTTTTCTCTCACATGCTCCAGGGAACAACTTGTAACTCAGGTAACATAAAAGGGGATAAACTGTGATGAGTTGTGGGTTTGGGAAGGCAACATAGCATAAAGGTCAACTATTCCTCATCTGTGGTGCATGGATCTAAGTGGCTCAGGCTACCCAAGCCTGCCTTGCAAGGATTTAATCTTTGCCTTTTTGGATAAAAGCAACAGAAAGCTCTGCCGGGAATGCAGCCTACCTCACACTTATGGCCTTTCCACCGAGTAAACTGGAATTTGAGACAAGTGTATGAACCATATCACGGTCAGATATAAGTGAAATATCCTTATCTCAAATTTAAGTTTTTCTCTCTAAGGTCCCACGGGATAAAAGGTTCTGCTTCTTTTCCACCAGCAGCATAAGAAAAACAGCTGTAACACTAATATGAGCTGCTTAGATTTTAATATTTTATCTTAGATTTTCATACTTTGCAGTTTGAATCTGCAATCCTGAATATTACCAAACATAATGTAAGAATGTATATATACAAAAAATCAGCATTATGCTAAAATTGGAAGTACAGGAAGATAAAATCAGTAAGTATTTCAATCTTCCATTGCACTTCTACCTTTACTGCAAAGTGGGAATTTTCACATTTGAAAACCATCAATAAGGGGACAGAAATGCAAGCTGCTACAGTTTTTATTTGCTGAATATTCTGTATTAGCTGAAAATCCACTCTTACGGTTTCAAAGTTTTTTTCAGAATGAGTGATAGAGTTATTTTCCTACTCTTTTCTTTAAGAAATATGACATCACCTCTTCAAATCCTTCATTTAGAACCTGAAAGATTTCATTCTGTCCTTTAGGTAATTGAACTTGTAAAATGTATTTCCACTCTTGATAGCCATGTTAACTGTGACTGGCTTATTTTGATTAAACTAGCTGTGCCTAATAAAGTTAAGAAATAGATTACATTTTCAGAAACAATCCCTATGTCAGAATTTGGTTATACTTCCATTTCAGTTTTCCATTAGAGTTTTTAGCTTTTTTTGCTCAATTTGAAAAAGTAAATCCCTAATCAAAAGAACACTGATGTCTTCAGTGTACTCTTGGCTTATGCACAACACCTAGCTCCCAAGGTGATTTTAATGACAATGTTTTTCTCAGTTTAGATTTGTTTGTTTATTTGTTTTTGGGAGGTTTTTTTGTTTTTGTTTAGCCCAGAAGCCAGCAGAAATTTTGGCAGAGAAGGGAAGTATTATTTTCTTTTAAAATCCTGCATAAGGTATTTCATAAATATGGGAACTTGTACAAAGAGTCTCTCAGACTAGTAGATCATAACAATTTTTACAAACATCATTGAATCTCAAATGGCAAATTGTCTCTGGTCTCTGAAATTGAGTACCTCTGAGTGTTTTTGTATCACGCCCTGCTTTCCAATTTTTTTTTCTTTTGACTACAGCAGCAAAGAGGTTTTTTTGCCATAAAAGTAGTATCTGATTCCATTCAGCCCTGAAAATACAGGCCAATTCCTCCGTCCTTGTACCTTGACAATAAAATTACCACTGGCCTTTAAACGACATTAGGTCAAATTCAGGTTGGTGGTAACTAAAACAAAATTTTTAGAGTAATTCCCAAGGCCACCTGAGTTTTTCTTTGCTTGTTTTCTTCTTCATATTCAAAGCCAGAGATATGATGGCTACAAATCATCAGTGAAAAGATGCCAGAGCTGCCATGACCATCTGCTTTTTTCTTTTTAATTTGCAGACTTCTTGTACTCCTGAATTCTTTAAAGATTACCTTCCATCTGCAGATTACTTAATGGCTGCATGCACTATACTGCTAAAGTGCAAAATATGTTTGACATGTTTCCAAATTAATTTGTAAATATTTTTAAAGCAAGCTTTAAGTCTAGGATCTGCAATAGGCTTCAATTTCTTCCTATTTCGAGTGTGTGGAAATATGGGATGGTAGCCTGTCCACATACAGAGACAAACAACTATAAAATCTGTTTAAAAGCTTGGACCCCATCTAGCTACTTAAGAATAAAAGAGTTTCCATCCATTTCAGTGAAGAATGCTAACAGTATATTTTCAAATCCACTTTTTGAACTAACAGTAATCAAAGTGTAAGTTTAAAAGTCTTAAGGAATCTTAAAAGACTATTAAGCACTCCTTGACGTAAATGCAATTGCAATATATATTTGACATTCATTAAGTTCTCTTCACATATATTTCTGTATGTATCCCACCAAAAATTAATGATATATTTTCTTACTAAATGATGTATTGACTCATTTATTTACTCATTTTGAATATTCATTAATCTCCTTATGTCATTTAAAAGATAAAAAGGAGTCATCTTGGTGTGTTTTTTTTACATGATCTTCAGTTTCAGTCCTGTGAATTTGTCCTTAACACTACATAAATAATAATATTACATTCACTTCAGTTATGGCTATGGCTTTATTTACCTCATTTTCAGCTTCAAACTTGGTGCTGCAGGTGGCACTCTAAACCTAGAAAAGAAATCAGTCACCTCCAACACAGTAAGGCCTCACTGGTTCTCTTTCTTCCAAGCACAGTAGTGGCATAAAGCTTGTGTTTGATCCATTATGTAGAAAATAATGATTCTTATCTAGAAAGATGTTATCACAGCCATCTTGCATGCACTGCTACTCCATGCATTTTACTGATGTGAAGTAACATGTATGAAAATCAGCCCTTGGTGTTGAACATCTCTTTTCTCCAGGTTAAGAAAGCTGTACATTCCATACTTAGGACTTGAACCTTTGAAGGTACCTTAAATGTCTAATATATTCTTCACTATGTTTGGAAGGCAGAGGCACAAGCAGTTTGAATGAGGCTGCTCGGGAGGTCTCATGGGTAGACAGAGTATTTCATCGTACAGCTGTTACCTGAGAGTGCAAGAGCTTCCCATTACCCCTTTGCCATGTCTTCCCATGTTTGCTGAGCTCCATAAAGAGCATATGCTTCATTTTTCCTCCCCTATTTTGCATCTATTTTAGCTTTTATATTGTAAAAACTTAATTAGAGATGCTCTCAAGCATATCTGGAAAGAGCCTTACATCAGCGGGACACCATTTCCCACTGACATCTTGGCATTATTATTACAAATTCAAGCATGAAAAGCTTATCAATAACAACAAAACTGGGAAAGAAGATGTTTTCATAGATCTGCTTTTTGCTATTCTCAAAGATTAATATTTGATTAATAATGGAGTCCATCTGAAGCTCTAAGTTGTCATGCTATAGGTGAAAGAAAATCTGAGAAAATCAAAATCAAGATATAAGGGATGTCATTCATATAACCTGTGATTCAAAATACAGCTGGATCTGAAAAGGTCACATGGAAAATAAGCACAAGGCCTACAGGAAGCACAGCTGCCTGATGACACAAACACAGATGCTGAATAAGAACATTGGTCAGGAATTAAGAAGTTTATCAACTATACCTAAGGGCATGAAGTCCCTTCTCCCTTTCTGAAAGAGGCCCATTTCCATGAAAAAAGCTATACAACTAACAATGTCTAATAGTGAGTATGTTCTAGGGAAAGAACATGAAGGCTTTTGCTGCTAGTAATTTGATACGATGACAACATTATCAAACAGGTAAGCTGATTTGGACAGTACAAAAAATATTCAAGAGAGCTATCTCCCTTACTTTACAGAAAAAGCAATGGGCTCAAAAGGGGCAGTGTGAAAGAATTTCCCAGATTAAACATACAGTCTCTTCATGACAGCTTTAAAGAGTAGCATCAGGTAAACATTTTTTCAGTAGAATTTTAGAAAAAAGAAAAGCCATCAGCATAATTTAGCTTTCCTTCATAACCACTATTCTATCCTGGGGAAGACCAGAATTTTACCACTGCTCCAAAGGTCCAAATAGGCAATAATTACCCCATTGTTCTTTAATGATTGGTAAGGCCCATGACAAAGACAGATATTGGAAGAAACTCATGGGTCTGCTCCCAGTGTAAACTCCCCTGCCCTCATTTCACCATCCCCAGTTTTGCCCCTTGAAGATATTGAAAACCCACCTGAACATGGGCCTATTCTCCTGAGCAAGGGGGTTTGACAAGATGACTACCAAAGGTCCCTTTCAATCTCAACTGTTCTGCGGGTTTGTGAAACCAGCAGCCTGATTTCTACCCCTTTTCTTCTCCACTCACAAAGAGGGGAATGAAATCTTGTAACAATCCTGTAATCTCTAGCATACCATGAGCTTTTTCCAAGATGGTTGGGTGACCACCCCTCAGCAGTTAGAGTTGTGTCTATGACAAAAATACCCACATACTCACACCACAAGCTCCATTCTTTGTTCATTTCAGTTTCTACCACCAAAATATTCTACCCCTTCTCTCATTCCTGTAGCCTGCGTCCCACTTTCACCAGGCTCATACTCTTCTCATGAATAATGTCACAAGAATTTGTGAGGGCCAGAAGGGACACATTTCCAGATATTTGCTATCAAAGGTAGCCAGGTTTAGCTTTCTAGAAAACACATCTGCCAAACCAGGCCATCTTTATATGGAGCCTTTTCCCACTGCTGATCACATCAATCCACTGACAAACTTCTTTAAGCACCCACAGTCCTTGCAAATCTATCTAGTTTTTCCAGATTTCCCTGCTAAAGTCATATCACCCAGGCTTTTTCCATCAACAGTCCAGATCACACACCCTAAAACCTTAGGTATAAGCAGCCAGAGTATTAAATACAAGAGGTTTTTTACTTTAACTTATTTCAGCAGAAGTTCTGTTGCCTTAGCAGCTGGCAGAGCTGAAGATTTGACTGGCATCTCCTTTTACAGAAAGCCTTCTTTCAACTCCTCGTCCTTCTAAATTGCTGCTGTTTTTCCTGAACTGGTCTTGGACCTGACACTTAGTTTCACCTCCTAGTTGTCAGAGGAGTCCTGGCGAAGCCTGTAGCTCTCCCGTTCTCTGACTGCCCCTGCTCAAGGGCTGTATTTTCTGGGTGAGACTCATGTCTGTGTTGTGGTCATCCTCATCTCCCAGCTTGTTCTTCCTCATGGAGAGCGCTTGCTCTTATTGTTGGTTGATGCATCCCATTCTATATCAGAGTATCCCAGAAAAGTTTGGGTTGAAAGGAGCCTTAAAGATCATCTAGTCCCAAACCACCGGTCATGGGAAGGGACACATTCTGCTAGACCAGGTTGTTCCAAGCCCCATCCAACCTGGCCTTGAACACTTCCATGGATGAGGCATCCAGAACTTCTCTGGGCAACATGTGCTTGTGGCTCACAGCCATCTGAACAAAGGATTTATTCCTAACAGCTAATTGAAGCCTTCCCTCTTTCAGTTTAAAACCTTTCTCCCTTGTTCTGTCACTATGTGCCTGTGTAAAAAGTCCCTCTCCCTTTTTTATAAGTCTTCTTTAGGTACTGGAAAGCTGCTGTCATGCCTTTTTTCACCATCTGACTTGCATGTGGGATTGTGGCTACAGGGATTTTCTGAGAGAGTTTGCCTCATGTACAGGACAGAGATAGAAAGGAATTATGGAAGCTGGCATTGCGGGAGGGATCTTCCATGCGTGAGTTAGCCCATGGTAGGTCAGCCTAGATGTGAGGCAAGTTCTCAGATAGACTCTTCCCCCAAACTCAAACATGTACTCTGAGGCTTGTGGTCAGCTCCCATTCAACAAGCACTGCGTCGGATGTGTTCTGTGCCCCTTCACTCTGGGTGCTGAGGGGATTCTTCCAGCCCTGTGCTCAAAGGGACTTTCTGAAAGACCCACTCCCCAGAGAGCAGCATAATGCTAATTACTCCTCCTCTGCAAGGCTCTGGGATTTACATGACTGTGGAGGAGCCAAAGGCCAGACATCTGCCACTGCTTTTTCACATAACACAAGGAAACTAGGAGGTTTGCCTGTGGAAAGGCAGGGGATAAAATGTTAGGTCCAAACTGCAAATACCACAAGACATCCCACTTGGCTGGCAGCAGGACTGAGGGAGGTTGCAACTAAGAATATAAATGTGCAGTGCATGGGGCAGGAACTGGCTTATCATTTGATCATAACACTTATTTCTGGAAGATGTCAGTCAGAGAAAATGTTACAATGTGGTTTTTTTTATATTACTTTAATTGGAAAAGATTGAGATGTGGAGCTGCTTGCTCCCACCCGTGAAGAACAAAGATTTAAGAATACAAAGGGGGGAGGCTTAAAAGACAAGAAAAGCACACACAAGAATATAAAAACTGAGCTTACATCAATATTTAAAGTATGGAAAAAGGTAGTAAAGCAAATATTACTTTTCTTCATTACATTCCTGGTGGTTTATGACTGTTAAGTTTAAGTTAATTAACATACCTAAGCAAGGATGTAATGTAAATACATTGTTAGAACTTTAGGTAACACATAGAAATCACAAACAAGAAAGTTACTAATGTTTTTGTAGCTAAGTTGATTTTACCCAAAACATTTACATATTTATTACAACCTTATACTCCAAGATCAGTGAATTCTTACATGTCTACTGACCAGCTAAAAGTGACATGAAATAATTTTCTGTCAGTGGCAATCTGGAACACAAAATTTATTAGGTATGTTAGTGCCAGCATTTTAGTACCCTCTACCCCACAGTAATTAATTGCAATGCTAACTTGACATAATAGCACAATTGCAAATGCTTCTCTGGATATTCCACACATTTTTTCTTCCAAGATTCAAATACTTGTGGCTTTTCTTCTGAATGTTCTGGAACAAACATTTGTGGCATGTCTAGACCAGCACTTAGTGTTGAATTCAGCTAACTCAAGTTAATTAGTAATCAATTAACTGGAGGTATAATAGGACCAAAACCTCTATTCTGAGGACATTGCCATCCATCTGACAAGTCCTGCAGCCTAACACTGTGTGATCTTCATAATTTCAATTTAAGTATAAGGTTCATTGAAAAATATTTGCATATGAAAGTTGGTAGGTAAGAAGTTATGTGCATAGCAGTCCAGCAGCCTTCTGCAAGGGCAAAGTCTCTCCGAGGAGCAACTTTCTGCAGTTATAATGCTCTATTATATCCAGGATATGAAAGCAGAGCATGGCAGAGATGTATGTGGGGCACAGATGTAGGGGAGCACAGGGGATGGGATGTAGTCCTTGATGCTGGCAGTGATGTTTGGTGTCCTTGCTGGAGGCTGTGCTTCCCTGGCTGTGTGGGTATGGGAGCATCCTGCGAGCTCGGCACACACAGGGGAAACATCACCCACTGTCAGGTGGTTGCTGTTGGGGGCAGCTAGCCATAAACAAGGTTCAAAGATCTCACTGGAAATAGATCTCAGACTTGTGCTGCCAGTCTTTGTTTAATCAAGAGCAGCTGAAAGCATTTTTCAGAACGGGAGGTCTCTGAGCAAGACCCCCAGCAGTGCAGCACATCCATTACCGTAACTGCACTGGCGTTTCCTTTTGTAACGCTGTATTCCTTCCTGGTGTTTTGTCACATGTTCTTCAGTAGGTCCTCTGGCATTCAGGACAGACAAACAGTATTATTTTTCAACTGAGAAGTGACTGTACTGCAGTGGTATTTTTGTTTGTGCCTACAAAATGTGCTGGCACCAGACTCTTGTTTTCTCTCTTACTCTGAAAATGAGGTGAGTTAATCCTATCGACAAGATCTGCCTGATGATCTTGTGAAAATTGATAATTCAAGGGCTGTGTTCACTTTAAGGGTAGAGGCACTGCTTACATAATATACACAGAAATGTACACAAATGTAAGATCTCTACAGACCTAGCACTATGAAAGGATTTTTTTTTCAGGATTGCCAGTGGTCATTTCAGCAGAAGTGGGATAACTAGGCTGGTGTGAGTCTCCTCAAAAGCACTACAGCTGTATACACAGATCTATCTACTTATGCTGCTGCAATTATCTCGTTTAAAAACCAAATGGTCACATGAAAGCATTCCTGTGCATAATAATTCCATCTTTAGAGCTTAGAGACAACCTGATTTATTTTAATCATGAAAATCTGTTCTCCAGTCACTTTTTCAGCTCCCTAACCAAATCAATGTTTATCAGGAGAGACAGATACATCCAGTACCAGAGAAATTCTATGAGTTTCCACTTTTGAGCTACATACTGCAGTTCCTTTGTTAGCCCAAATGTGATACAGCCACTAAAAGAAGGGTGTACAGCTCATTTTGCATTAGTTCTTTAGTGGCAAGCTTCATCCAGGCGTCAGCTGTAGCGTTAAGTGGTAACACGGTGGTTCCTCACACTTCAGCTATTTGCCAAATCTCATTATATTATTTGCTAATTGATTCAGCTTTGCCTTTCTCTCTGCAAGGAGAGAGCTGTTGTTGTCTTCCTGCTAATTTCCTGACCCACAGGATCCTTGAAGTGCTTTTAGAATAACTGCTAGAGGTGCAATAGCAGTTTGTAATAGCTAAGGCTGTCAAGCCTGAGGTTAAGCTCAGAGAACTATATTTAGGCACTTCAACAGGTGGCCTGATGCACTGAAGTGCTGAGCCTGCAAGCTCCTTCTCAGCTACTTAAATACTGAAATCCACAGACCGACCAGCTGAAAGAGGTCAGGACTCCTGAACATCCAGACATGCACTAAGTGCCTGAGTGCGCTCACAGGAGCACAGCGCAGAGTGCTTCCTTTTAACTCGGCTCAGTGTACATATTGAGCTAGTAACAGTTTTATCTAGGTAATCATTATTTTCTTCATTGTTGCAGAAAAGCTGACGCCTGACATTTGCCATCAGGTCTCTCATAGAAGCATTGAGTTAGGCTGGTGGCCAGATCGTACTGTTAATACCCAAGGGACATTAGCTTATTTCATTTTTCCTTTAGAAAATAAATGAATAGTAAAATTCAGTGATGGCTTCTTATCAGGCAGTGTTTAATGCTCAAAAGATAAATGATGCCTTAGTTTCCCTTTGTGCAAAATAATTACTGCCCTGTAGGGATGGCTTACAGATCACTGCTCAGTTTCCTGACAAATTATGAAGTGTGGGCATCTTTCTGCTCACAGTGAGCTGAGCACATGTCTTTGGAACAATGTCACAGAATAAAATTGTCTCCAGCCACACAAATTCTGATGATCAAAACCAATAATCCTTCTCTTTTCAAAACCTTGCTATAGATGTGATAAAATACTCCATTTAAACTGCTGTTACCACTGACACTTCTGCATGAAATATTTCCTTGTGGCCAAAATGGTGTATTTTAGTGACATAAATATTCTTCAAAAACACAATGATAAAGAATCTCACAGATATCCTGAGTGTTTGAATGAATCTGATTTTAGTCTGTAATTGTTTTCTTGTGATGTTATTTATAAAAATGCTTCTTGATACATAATACAGCTGTTGAAAATTTAGTGATCTTTTGGCATGTGTCAATTTAAGCCACTACACCTTGCAGACAGTTCGCAACTCCTAGACAAAAGTTAAATACTACTTTATCCAAAGTTCTTATATGTGGCCATTGCTTGGATCAGAAACTCCCTTGTTTGGTCTAGAGGCACATCTGAATGGGGACTGATCCAGTGCAAAACGGTGCTGCCCAGATTCTGAAATCAAATGAGCAACAGACTTTGCCTGTAGTGAATAATTAAACAAATGAGCCTAATGTTCCTGCCTGTGTTGATTTTGGCTTATTAATTGTGTGTGTGATCCCGTGACTCATATTTCACTGCAAAGAGTAACCCCCTCACTGGCAGTGTGTAGGGCTGCCTCCTGCTTTGTTCTCCATCACTGAGCAAACACACCATTCCTACTGTATTTAGTTTAACACCCCTATACAAGCAGGCTCAGGATTAGGCCTTCTGTTTATAAGGCTAGGTTTAAAACAAGTTTGTTTTCTCTGCTTAATCCAGATTAATAAGAGATTTGCATTCTATGTCATTCTTCATTAGCTATAAAGCCAATTAGGATATATTGCTTGCTGTATGACTGTACAATACTACAACAGCACTCTCTGTTCTTGAGCTCAGCTGTAAGTAAATTCTTTTTCATTAATTGCCATGGATCTTCTAATTGTTTTAATATGATGCCTCTGCTTTGTCATGCTTCAGAATTCACTTGACAGATTGGCTCTTGGCTTTCAGAGTCATCAGCTGCATTTAACCTTGCTTTACTTTTAGAAACAGCAGATAGAGCAGATAGGGCAAGTGAAAAAACCTATCAATTATAAATCATAATTTCCAGTTTCAGAGGAAAAAATTATATCCATATGCTGTTATTATTCTTGATGTTGCACCCCTTTTACATGAATATTTAAGCTTTTGTTCTCTGCTTTGCTTGCACTTTATAACAAGGTTACTCTCCACAGAATTTTGGAAGGCCCTTTTTTTGGTGGGCACTGAACTCTGCTGTCATGGAATCTGACTGCAGATCCCCTCTGAACATGGAGAAGAGATTACACCCTAAAAAAGGAAGACAAATGCATTACCTTTTCAACACTGCAAAATCATTTTCAAGTTTGATTTCTTCTTTTTTGAAGAAAGGTGACCACATCAAGGAAAAGTATTCCAAACTGGTTTAGACTATTAAACCCAAAAGATGGACTATTTATTAAATTGAATATCACAGAAAAAAACCCAGTGGTTCATGTTGCAGGTAGGAAAGTCAGTCTCAAAATCACGAATGAAACAAACGGTGTATTATCAGGAGTTTATAACTTTTTACCCCAGAGATCTTTTTCAGTACTGTTGTTCCTGGGTTTTGACTATTGTTTCCATTTTTGCTACATAGCCAGTTAAGATGAGAACAGAAAGACAGGAAGGATGTCTGTGATAGCTCAACAAATTTTTTAATCAAAGAAAATCAGTATTAAGCAAATACCAAGAATCAGTGCCAAATGCAAAAAAGGATGTCACTGTTCTGAATTCCAGAGTCCATGATCAGTTGCTTGGCTGACCCAATACTGTCCTCCAATGCAACATTCATAATAAATTCCTATTAAATCTGTGTGTTATGCATGTGCTTCTTCATCTGGGTATTTCCAAGGATGGTGCTACTGCAGCAGCGTGAGGCACCTAGAGTGCAGATGTTGGGCTAGTTGTTATGGCTAATGCAGTGCTGAAAATGAGTTGCTTCATGCTGACTGACTGACTGACTGAGCACATCAATCTAATTCCTGTATCCCACTGGGAATCAGGACTCTCACCACCTTTACTGAAGTCCTGGCTGAACTTCATTGCAGCCTTCCTATCCTTCTGTCCAACAGAAAAGCTGTCTGTGATCCTCCTCAGCCATCTGTGCTTCATTCACAATCTTACATGTGACTTATTCTAGCTGCAGCCTCGTTAGCTTTCAGTATCCACAGTCTCACATGCACCCACTTGGGGGTTTGAAGGGAGAGGAAGGGCAAGGTCATTTTCTGAATCTTGATTACAGGGGTTTGTAGGAGGTGCCCAGGCTGCTGTGCTTGAACACAGTGGCCTTAAGCAAAAATTCCATTCACTACTCCTTATCTCAGCAGAGATCTACAGGTTATTTGCACTATTCAGCAGTTAAGGGGAAAAAAATCCCACAAACTAAAGAAAGTAAATCTTAAAGCTTTTTGTACAGATAACATTGAGAAGTACCTTTCTACAGTAGAAAGAGTAACAAGAGGAGAGGGCAGCATGCTGATGCAAATGTGTTTCCAGAGGACATTTTCAATATTACTAATAAAATATTTTGTAAAGTTAATGTCTCATGATAAAATAAGAAAATGCCCTCTGTCCTCCAAAATCATTGTGTGTCATTTCTGCTCCTTACCTCAGATGCTGGCAGATATGGAGTGAGGTCTAGACCACCAGGATTACACACTGTGGGTTTGGTTTGGGGGTGGTTTCTGAAGATGGAAAGGGGACAAGAGTGTCACATTAAAATATAGGATGTAGTGCCTTCTGATTCAACAGTTCGAGTAGTAAGAAGGATATGCTGGTATCCAGAGTTTTAAGGATAGCACAAACTAAACAAAATAAATAGCTCCTTCAAGGAGTTCCTTTCTCTTGATTAAAAATGCTGATAAAAACAAATGATATTTTCCAAAAGTGAAATACTTGTCTGTGCATAAATGAAGTGCTCCAGGAGATTTTGCTATCACTCTTTAGGGGATGAATTTTGATTTGCCTCTGTGTTCTATTCAACGTGACTAGTCCACCAGGACAAAAAACTTCTCACATGACTAGAATAGTTCCATGTTTTGGGCTCAGAGCACATCCAGAGCTTTCTAACATCTAGTCCCTGCCCCAAGCTACCAGATTTTGTATATTCCTGGTGCCCAACATGCAGACTGAGGAGAGGAGAGTCTGTTGAAGAAGAGCCTGGTGGTTGTGACCACCTGACACTGCCAATGCTTCCAAGGAAACGGTTAGAGAGATGTAATTGTTTTCCCTCTTAACCAAATACAGTTCAAGGAGATAGACAAGCAAATCTCTGTGCAGGTTTGTTGGACTTTTGCTTAGCAGAAATCCAAAGGACTGAGTTGAAAAGTAATATCCAAAAAGGCAAACTCCTTAGCTGGCTGGTGTCAAGTGGCATAGGTCCAAGGAATAGGTCTGTAAGCTTTAGCCAGCAGAACAGGTTTTTATCCATCTGGAATACATAGGGAGCCCTTCATGTTTCTTCAGAGAAAGGAAAATGGACATTTACTGAGTTGCAAGTGACAATCTCAGGCTGCAGCTGAGGTAGAAGACACTGTAGAGCAGCAAAACAGAAAACAGCTCACTGGCCCAGAGGCATCAGGATTGCCATGCCATTCAGCCCTCAAGCTGGAGATTCTGAATAAGAGTCCTAGTAGGGAATTATTTTGCAAGTCTTCAAAAAAGCCTGTGTTCAAAATGGCCACCTGCAACTCAAGAAGGATGTTTAATTGCTCCCATAAGTAAGGGATATGCAGGAGTTCTCTGTTTGCCTATGCATACAAATATTTATAATCAAATTTACAAGGAGATTGATGTACACAAGAGAGATGAGGTAAGACAAGTCATTACAACAAATTATTCAGAAAACTTGAAATATGCAATGTGTTTCTGCTATATATTGGAAGAAGCAGTCTGTATCTGGTACAAAGTCTTACTAGGCTCTATACTAACTGCGCCCATTCCAGGAAAATAGCATTGCTTTACTCTGAAAAGAGAGATGGAACTCCTACTCTACGTACACCAGGGGCTGGAAAGCTAAAAATTTAATAAATAAAACTATTTGGATGCATAAAATATGGGATAAAAACTAATACAGAAAACATTACAATGGCTTTATGAAGATAGTTCTTTTTACTCTTACATTTCTCTGTCCAATTTTCAATTTTCCAATCCCCAAAATACAAGCCAAACATACAGCATGCTCAGAGACGGACTACAGAACAGCACAAGAGTGTAAAATTTTCATTTGAAGAGAGGAAAAAATATTAGACACGTTTATTTTACAAAGGAATTTAATAAAAAAGATGTGAAAAAAACTATTTAAAACAATGAATGCTGTAAAAGGAAAAGTATTAATATCTATGCAGCTGTCTAATAATGTAAGCTTTAAAGAAAATTGAAAATAGAGGAATTCCAAAATGATGAAGTGGAAGGATTAAAAAGAATTCCATAATTAGCCCGTGGAACTTCTTAATGTGAAACTGCAATGAGGTCAAATATATGCCTGTATTCAAGAAAGGAGGGATTGGTTACAGTTATGAGAGCATATGAACCTAGAAAAGTGTATGAAAGATGAGTATTTGAAACCAAAACTGTTGTGGAATATACAAAGTCATCTGCCAAACAGTGTTTATCATCAAAAAGTATGTACTAACCATCATGCAGTTTCTTAAGTCCCCTGCTCCTCATGCTGGGGAGGTGATATTGGTCAAAGACTAATATGCTCCTGTTTTAACTGTCCCCCGAAATTTGTTTATGATCTTGTGTTTACAAAACCAGTCACAAGTAATTTTGCATTGAGGATGTTTATATCAGCACAGGACTCTTTACGTCAAAATAAATAATGCTGGATTATCTACAGTCACTTCACTTGTTTATAAAAGTTGATATGAACACTCCCCTGTGTTTTCATCAAGCCAAAAATATTTATTCTTGGTCCAATCGTGGGATACACTTGTTGTATGTGTCCACACTGGCTGGGGAAAATATATTTTAAGCAGTATTTTAATTAGCATCTAACTAACTTAAGGTGCAAATGTCCGACTACAAAGACAGCTTGTAAAGCTGCAGAAGCTCATTTTGTTGACAAAAGGACTGATAAACTGTCAAGCACACCAAATATTTGTGGGTTTTTTTTCCATAAACACTTTTCCCTGTAAAATCTGTTTATTTTAACCTTCCCAGTTTCTAGATCAATTTTCATCAAATGAACATCCACAATACAAAGTGGAAACTCAAAATGTAAAATGTCCAAAGTTTAGTTTATACAAGTCACTGAGGCAAAACAGCATTACTTTATAAGATAAAAGTAATGTGATAACAATCACTGGATAAATGCTGTTGGTAACAGACAAATTAAAGCAAATTTTGGATGCTCAGATTTCAAACCAAAATGTTCTTACTCAAGGAGATGCTATTCTTATCTTAGAGAATACTTTTAAAAATGAACTGGGTCTTGACAGTTTTTCGGTTGTGCTCAGTTTATGGTCATGTGCCAGCAAATGGCCACCGCATTCCTGGCTGCTGTCTGTTAAATGTCTGCACTGCTTTTGTCTGGTGCTTGTTTCTATTGAGCTGAAAATGCAAAAACGGCCACCACAGCTACAGCATGCCTGTAAGTAGGTTGCTTTATCCCTCTTTCCTTCTTCTCCTTAGTCCTGCAATGATAGAGGCTTTCTGTGCAAATGTGTATGAAACACAAGCTTTTCTCCTTTGGGGAAAAAAAGAATTAAAAAAGCAGTAACACAAATTACACATGAAAATATAATTTGTTTGCTAAGTAATATAATCTATGGCAGTGTCTTCCCATTTTCCAAGAAAGACTGACTAAGTGAGTTTTATGGTAAGATCTTATCCTAGCAAGATAAAATTATATTTGATACAACCAGTGTCAGCTTATTTTAGAATTAGTGTGTCAAAGAATAAGAAGCTCCTTAACAACCATTCTCACTGCTGCATGTGGGGTTTTTTTTCCAGTTTAGGTGCTCTTTTATAATGGAGAAAAAGGACTGTCCTTTGTTCTTTATGCCACTGAAAAGAAATAATTGACATCATTGCTGAGCCAAAAAATATTTATGATTTCAACTAACTACTGGGCAAGAAATTACTGAAAGTTTAGGGGGTCCTTACAGAATTTGCCCTACTAGGATGGATAACTGGCCCATCATAGTCTCATCTTGCTTCTGGAAATAGCTTTTTCCCCATATCCTCTCTGAAGGCAAAGCTCAGAAACCCTTTCACCACTCTGCTGTTCTCCTTTAGTGAGAATGAGGAGGGAGATGAAGTGAGGCAAGCTCTGCTGACCCCCTTCCCCAAAGTGAACTTTCCAAAGTGGATCAAATGGCTTTTCCATTCAAAAGCCAGACGTGTTAGAATATGGGCTAGTATATTTCCAGTAAACTCAAAGTGAGGAACCCAGAAATAGAAAATGCTTGTAGCCAATTCCTCTTTCAATGCACTGGCAGAGTTAAGTCAGAGTTTGCTTCCAGTTCTTTTTTCAGTAATTTCATTAGCTTTCTAAGTAGCAGCAAACTCTGTGCCTTCCCCTCTGCCCCCTAGCAGGTTTTCTTTTCAGTTCTTTTGTGGCCCAGCTCAGCAACCTCTCCATCTGAGCATGATCTACAGGCTCTGAGGTCCCTCCTGGGATCCTCACTCTCCACCTTGCCATATACTTTAAGCTGTGCAACTTCCTCTCCTTCATCCTAATTAGCCAATTCCCAGAAAGGAGCAACATTAATGTCACCTGGAAGAATCTACACAGCCTCTGATTTTTTAAAGGATAATGAAAAATGGTCAGAAAATCATAAAAGACATAACTAGATGACAAAATGAGTACTTTGATTTGAAGATAGTTTTTTTGTCTGATTTTGATGGTCACCTCTGGAGAAACAGTCATCATTTCAAAAACCATGTGTGGTTACAGCCTTGCAACATTACAAATGATAAAAGACCCCACAAGCAGAAGTAGCTCTTAACTGATGCTTGTATTTTCTCATTGTTTCACACTTATGTCCTTATATACCTTAGACATGTTGGTGACCTCACTGATATCCATGGGACTCGAGAGCTTGATCAATTAAATTATTTGGAATTTGATAAAGCATGGATGCTCCTTGGCTGGAGGTTTGATGTATAGTTATCAAGAGTAGTTAGAATTTTCTTTGGAAACTACACAAAAAATTTCTGCACATGGATATACAGGCTTACACAGGTGCAGAATAAAATATTTTCCGAATAAATTTTACTTTACAACTTCATGTGATATTCATGTTTTCTTTCTGAGAATGAATCATGGCTGAGTGGCAGAGAAGATTGTTTCCTGCAAGCTCACCACCTCACTTGTTAAGTCACTTAAAGTGAATGAATCCAGAGGCTTGGACTCAGGTAAGGGTATTAAGCCCCACAATTAAGTCATGATTAAGCCCCATAAATTCTGCCATGGTAAAATTCCAGTGCATAGCTGAAATCACTCCTAGGAACTTTTTCAGAGTCTCACTGCATGCATTTTCTCCTCTGTGCAGTCCAGCCACTCTCAGCTGCATTTCCAAAGCATAATGTTTCTACAAGTTTTGAAAACTGGTTTAAGGCAGCCCAGAACTGAAGAGCCGACAGCAGTGGTTACTTTTGACTTCATCTCCATTTTGTCTGGTAGCATTCCAACCATCAAAGGGGGGCAAAATGACCTTCTCTCTGCAGAGGAGTGCCATGAAAATAATTTAATAAATAGTTGCAAAGCTATCATCTATTTTAGTATGGTGCACTGGAGCAAAGCTCTTGAGGAAATTAGTTCTGTCATCAGAACAGGGTTTAAGTAGCGTGCAATGGATATGGCAGGACGCCTTGAGCATCAAACGGTGAAGGTGAAGTAAAACACCTCCATGCATGAATCAAGCCCCCTGCTCATCATGCTGAAAAAGGCAGAAGTCCTTTAGGAAACCAAACGTGCTCGTGCAACCAAAGACTGCATTAAATGGCACTGAGAAGTGTTCACATCACAGAAACCTCACTTTTCAGCCCTTTCAGCAATGATTACATCTTTAAGACCTGGCTGCCTTAGGTGAAGACTTTGCACAGAAGGTGATCTGCAGGATCACCACCAGAACATCTAACAGATTATATCCTGGGGTGGTATATCCATGGATCCAGGGCTTGGTTTTTACAGATCTGTGCATTATCTTTGAATATTGAGTGACTTTGGAATTGTGAACCTTCAGCTTCATCACCAGACTGAAGTATTATCCAGTGTTAATAGTATACATATTACTTCATATAAAGTATTAGCCAGCCACCACAGAAAAATAATTTTCAGTACAACTCAACAGAATTGGAATGTGTGATTCTGCAATTCAAGCTTGATGAAGACCACTGACAAACTCTGGGACTATTACAAGTCCTTAGCAAACAAAGAAAAAGTTTTTGTTACAATGGGATTTTCTGTGGATGTTTTCTGTGACCCAGTCATATGGCACTCAGTTCAGGTTCCATTGCAAACAGTTAAAAATATAAAAACATATTAGTATTGTATCCTTGACCTGTCAGCTTCCCAGTTTCCCCATCTGCAGGGTGGCAAAAAGCAGACAACATTTAATGGTAGCTGAGCGCTTTGAGATCCTTGGATGATGAAGGCCAAAATCCACAGTATTTTTCTTTTTTGGTCTTGTGACAGACTGGATTTCACTTACACACCATTATTTTGAAAGTGTGTTAGGTTATTTGCCTGTCCATGCTAACAATGACAATAAATCAATCTCCACACCTCACAGAGAGATCCAACTGCTATTTACAGATTATAGTGTGATAAGGCAGAAATACTGTTCCCATCACTATGGCAGAGGATCTGTCAGCACTTCCATTACCATACTTCAATTCCAGTGGTTTGCAAGCCCATTTTGATTACCATCACCAAATAGACTGCTATTTTTCAGCTTTATTAATGTTAAGTGAATAAATCATGGAAGTTAAAATTGCTTCTGTTCTCCCATAACTAAAATTGGCTTGAAGTTCAAACAATGAAATTTGGAAAGCAATTCAATTTGTCCAAAAGAAAGAGACAGCATCAAAGGACCGGCCACTTCACATACTTCGAATTCAATCTCACCATCGTGCATCTAGATCTGTATTGACATGACGATATACCAGAAAAAATAATAATCCTGTGGAGCTCTTCCAATTGTTCTGATACCTAGAATCACTTTTTAAACTGCTTAAATACACATTTACATTGTGTCTGGGTGGTCTTTGGGTTAAAAAATATGCTTTCAATAACTTTGCCTCAAATACATATTTTTATTTTAATAAAAAAGAGGAAATTAAACACAAAAAACCTATGTTATTTTAACATTGAGGTTTCAACAATAATGAAATTCAAATTTAAGCCTGACTCACCATCTTAACTCATTCAACAATATATTTCTAAGAAATGCCAATAATGGGATGGGTTAAGATGAATAAATCAGTTCTAAATAAAAAATCCTAAGTTTTGTTTCATTCCTGAGAAATACGTGCACATAAAGGATTTCCCCCTCATGATTACATGAAAAAAACAAAGAAAAAAATAAGCTTGTGAACTTGAAACTGAACTTTACTTGATAGTGTGCAAGCTTTGTTTTCATGGAAAGGGTGTGTGAGATGGCCCTCGGAGACCCCAAAGTCAGCAGGTAACACAGCCCATGTTGTCTCCTCCAGGTACCTCCTCCAGGAATGGGACTGGCTAGCCCATGATACCATTGAAGGCACAAGGAACACAGCCTGACCTTTGCTGGTGATTTCTCGGAGCTCCTGAGCACTGATTTTGCTCAGCATGACTGAAGTAAATGTGCTCTCTCTCAGACAAGGCCTTACCTGCCATGATGGGGAATGGGATGAGGCATCTCTTATGCTGTTCTTGTCATGTCTGTGAGGGTGCAACGCCCACGGTGCCTCACGCCACAGACTTCTAACAGGTGGTATCTGACTGTTTGCATTTGACTGTGTTAAGGTCTTTTAAAAGCATCTCACATTCATTTGAAAGGCTGTAGTGGAACTGTGAGAAGGAAAGTCAGGCTGCTTGCCTTGGTTTAGCTGCTGCATTGAATAAATAAAACCTGAAGAGAGAAGAAAGAGGAGAGAGGACACTTTCCTGCAGTCTGCAAAAAAAGGCAGTGAGTGAGGAAAGGACTTCTCAAAGGTACAATTTTGCAGCAGAATCATAAACTGGTGATTGGAAGAGGAGGGAGCAAACTATGTACAGCCCTGGATCATGCTGATGAGAAGAGACTGCAGATTTAGAAGGCACCTGAAAAATATGTACAAGGGTGGGAAAAGATTCAAATGTAGAATTTAGGTGTGTATCTCTCCCTCTACACTCACACTTACTGATCTTGTAATGTTATTCTGTTTTATCCAGCAGATTTGTTTTCTCTTTCTACCTGTATAAATTGAATTAAAATTCAAGTAAAACCCAGATTTTGAAATTCATAGGTTAATAGTGGTTTGGGGATGTTTACAATTAAGAAATAATTGTAAAAAAGCTCTGCCTAACTCAGGATGCTTTGATGGTTGGATTTCTCTATTTTCCTTCATTCCTGGTAATAAAATGTATCTCCACTGGCCACCTTGTATTTGGAAATCCAGTTGAAGACCACACATGTAAGGTCTAATTCTTCCTCATGGGATTTAGAATCTGTGGCTAGGTGTTGAGCCTCAGAGGTATCCAATCTCTGTTAGTTCCAAGGATCGCAGCCTTCCTTTGTTTTCATTTTCCAGTACTGGATGAAAGAGAAGCTGATGCTTTCACATAGATTCTATTCAAAATCTTGCCTTCCATGATTTATTTAAAACTGTCCTCCAAGTATTAATGCCTCTGCAATGAGGCAAGTGCCAGATTTTAATTTACAAAAAAATCTTTGGGTTAACCCAAAGAATAGCCAAGATGCCACCTCATATTAACCACTGATTAGCAGCAAATGTAGAAATTTGCTTTAAAAAAATGGAAGTTGAATGGCAATTTTTCAAATTATGATTTAGAAAACCAAAAAACCCTGTTTAACCATCACTTTACATGGTGACAAAAATATATAACATAAATAAGCAGACAGATATACAGCAGTACTGTTTTCTCTAGAAACCTACTTCCTGTTACTAGAGGAGATGTGAAAACAGATTTCTTTGCCAAATAGGAATTTTAAATTAATTAGATGCAAAAATTGCAACCACATACAACTTCTCTTTTCTGGAAATATGCATAACTGCTGGCAAAATTGAACCATGACAAGTTAGTCCCAAGAATAACAGAAACAGAAGGACAGACCATGTGTGGACAGAAATCCCCTTCTGTCTCAGTTCTGACAAATACTCCCAAGCCAGTAATCATTTTGGGAGGAAACTGTTGCTTCATGCAAACACTATGATCTAGAGGTCATACTTTCTTGCCTAAGACACATTTCTGTGGTAAATCCCCCAGTTCTCACAACACTTCAGGTCCTGCCCCACAGGCCAGTCTGTGAAGGATGAAACACTATAAACCAAGGCTTTAAAGCATGGGGCATCCCCTTGGGCAGATACTTAGCCTGTGCAAATGCAGCCATTCCCACAGGTGAGACCCTTCACTCTGTATTTCACCTGTGACTTATTTCATGGCTCTTCCTACACCCCGTGCCCCCAAGAGTGAAGACCAGTGTGTGCATCCTGAACCCCCAGCCAGGAGGTTGCAGACAGAGCACAGATTCACCTCCAAGAGCGAAGAGTGCAGTTATCACCACATGGGGTGCTTGTGCCCACCCAGGGGCTTGGCACTTTGTCTCCATTTTCCCCTGAAAGAAAGAAAGAGCAGGCCTAAGGCAAGAGAGGGCCACGATGCAAAGACATCTTGGGGATAGGAAGTCTGCCCAGGACCTATGCTCTGGGAAGCCAGATGAACCCCGGGTATGCACAATCCTAATGGCAGAAAGGGTTTCCTACAAATACGATCTTGTGTCGAATACCCACAAGGTTTCAGGTCAATTTCTAAAGAATACCTACATTACAGGTCAGTTTCTAAGGAATACCCAGGTTTCAGGTCAGTTTCTAAGGAATACCCAGGTTTCAGGTCAGTTTCTAAGAATGCCCATGTTTCAGGTCAGTTTCTAAAACTTTTTTTCTCTGTTTTTTTTTAAATTTTTTTTCTTTAAAAAAAAAATTCAGTGAGTATTTTTAAAAAAGCTTTTATTTGGAACGGGGTAAATAGTACACGGAAGATTTAGGACATCTGGGATGTTTGTGTCAGCGACACCGAGCTCAGTACACGCGCCCTGTTGCCGGGAGCCAAGCGTGAAGCACCGGGCGCGGCCAGCGGGCCCGCTGGCCGCTCTTCCTCTCTCTGGCCCTCCCGGTGTGTGTCTCCGTGCCCGGGGTCCCGCTGGCCCGTCTCCCTCTCTCTGGCCCTCTCGGTGCGTGCTCCGTGCCCGCGGAGGCCGGCGGAGGCGGGGGCTATCCCGGGAGTTCTCCCTTCCCGCCCGGTCGCGGGGAGGTCTCCTCAGGCCGGGGGAGGCGGGGCGGCGGCGCGCGGCCGCGCGGGGGCGCTGGGGGCCCTGCACGCGGCCTGGGGGCTGCGCGTGCCGGCCACGGCATTCCCGCTGCCCGCTCGGCGCGCAGCGGCCGGGAATGGGGGAGCTGCTGCCGCCGCCGCCGCTGCTGCCGCTGCCGCCGCTCTGCCCGCGCCCCGCGGCTCCGGCGCCGCCTCCTCCTCCTCGCTCGGCCTGAAGCGCGCTCGCACTCGTGGATCCCGGCGGGGAAGGGGCCATGGGCCGCCTCCCCGAGGCGCGGCGGCAGTGAGGTGGCCGGCGCTCGCTCGGGGAGCCGGGGGGAGAGGCTGCCGGCGGCCGGCCAGGCTGCGCCGGGGAAGGGAGTGCCGCTCGCAGCTGGCGGCGGGCGCGCAGGGAGCACCTCGGTGCCGGTGACTTGGGGGTGCCGCTCCCCCCCCCGCGCCCGGCCGCGGCGGTGGATGGATGCGCCATGGCCACGCTGGTGTGCCGGGTGCAGCTGCTGGATGACACCGACCCCTTCAACAGCACCAACTTCCCCGAGCCCACCCGGCCGCCGCTGTACACCTTCCGGGAGGACATCCCGCTCGCCACCCAGCTGGCCGGGGTGCACCGCCTCCTCCGCGCCCCGCAGAAGGTACCGGGGGAGGGCAGGGGGGAGTGAGTGGGGGGCACCGGGGCAGGGCAGCGGCCTCTCCGCAAGCGCCCGGCGGCGGGGAGCGGAGGCCGGCAGCCCCCGGGCAGCCCCCGGCCCCTGCGGAGCGGCAGCTAGGGCTCCAAGCCCGGCGGCGGAGCTGCCCCGCCGGCTCTCCTGCCTCTGCCGGCGCTCTCCTTAGTCCCGGCAGTATCGGCATCTCCCTAAGTCCTGGGGAGAGGCCCCGGGGGACGGCGGAGGGGTTCCCTCTGCTGCTCTCCCGCATTCCCAAACGCTCTCAAGGGCAGCTACCGCCTCTGCTTCAGCTGTAGCTGCCTCACTATTTCCCTAGGAGAAGAAAAACCTCATCAAACCAAAGGCCAAGTTGGGTATCAAGTACTCGGTGCCTGTCCTTCCTAGCGTTGCCTGGGTATCTGAGGATACTGCGGGATAACGTGGTGTGTCGGGCCAACCGGGCACGGTCGCGCCGGCAGGACCCGAGCTTTGCTGGTGAGGTTTAATGAGCCAGGCAGTTTCAGCCGGGGCTTTGGTAAAAATAGCAGCGTCTGCTGCCCTTGAAACAATCGGTGCTATTAGTCCCTCTTGCGAAGAACTGCAGCATGGCCCTTGTCAAGTCTTTCCTATCTCTTCTTGCATGCTTCTTCTAATACATGTGCTGGCATTTGTAGCTCTGCCCTTGAAATCAGGCACCTGAGCATTATCCTTGAATTTTTAGTTTTCAAAGCAATGGCATTGATTGGCATAATAATAATGTCTTTTCATTATTATCTTGTATCTGCACATTAGTTCTGCAGAGTGCACTTAAGAAGAAAGGAAAAATTGCCCACTTTTTTTTTTCTACAAAGTAAAAGTTGTAAAAGTTTTATTTGCTCTGTGATGAAGTGGGAGGAAAATACTCTCTTAACATCACTTGTTGTATTATGCTCATGGGAGCCTGCAGAAAGATGACAAAAGGCTGTGTCCCCTTAGATTTAAAGGTATCCAAAACCCCATAAAAGTATTTCAGAGAAAAGCTCATAGAGCAGACAGAAGTTTTGCATTTGTAGAACGGTTTCCTCGCATAATAGTTGCCAAGGATACAGCATCCAGTGAACAGAGCTCTGCCTAAAGCACAAAAACTTTGGAAGCTCTTGGTGCGCTGGGTCAATTCTGTTTTCATGTGCTCAGTCGTCCTCAATTCAGAGAGTGGTCCCATTGTTTTCATGGGAGGCTTTTTTTTTGGAGTTAGAGCTAATTAAAAGAAAGGCAAGATGGATTCTGACACCAAATGAAGTGAATAAAGAGATAGTTTAAAATCTGGATTTAGAGTTAATTCAACTTCATTTTCAGTAATATTTCACTTTGTTATGTTTTTCTTTGATTTGAATACTTCCCTGACAATTTTTTATAACTTTTTATACAAACACCGCCACCAACTTGGTTTAGCGTCTTAGGAGCCAGCCAAAATCCATGGCCACTTGAATATGCTTCACTCCTGCCCAGTCTTTCTGCGTGCAGCATTTCTCAAGTTTAATTAGTGTTTGGAAAGTGGAGTTGCAGACTTGGGGTGAGAGATGACCTGTGTCCCTAGAGGTGCTGTAAACCTGGCTATTGAAAGATAGCTCCTCTGCTAGAGGCAAGTCCTGGCCCAGTGACTTGTTAATCTGTGGTTCTGGCTCTTCCAAATACTTTGTTTCCGTTGTGAGGTGTAGGCGGGCTCATTGAAATCTGCTTACATGGTTACAGTTACCTTTGTGTTTGCAGAGCCTCCTGTTTCTGCCTTAATTATGTCTCTTGGCTATCTCTTGGTTTCTACCAGGTAAAAAAAAAAGGGTTGGTTGATTAGACTTGTTTACCTTTGTTCATTATAATGAAAGCTTAGTTCCGTGTTTGCACTTGCAGTCAGGGCAGCATTTCTTTGTTTAGCATTACATCTTTGTACCTGTAATTCTGTAAAATAAACCGAGTGTTGTTGCTTTCTTCTGTGGTTTTTATTTTTATTTTTATTTTTTTTTTGGGAGGTGGGCATATTCTTCCTGTGGCCTTTCCTCAAGACTATATTCACTGGTCAGTAGAAGATCACCACATTATTTGACCAAGAAGAATTTTGCTCCATTTCACCCAGAGATTAGGGCAAATTCTGATCTCAAAGGAATGCAGCTGTCAAAGCGGAGCATAGGTTGAAATTCAGGTGTCGGTTCACATCAACGCATCTGAGGTTTGATTGATTAATTACTTTGAAAATTGCTGATCTAATGGATTAAGGGTCCATTTAGTATCATCATGGTGACTAGAGCAAAATATCTTGAAACAGATCTAGGAGTTTCTAGCTGAAATGGTGTCTCTGCCCATGGCAGGAGAGTTGGAACTTTAGGGTCTCTTGCAACCCAAGCCTTTCTATGATGATGATGATGAAATGCATAGGAACACCAATGTGTTCCTAAATAATTTCTGAAGTTTTATAAACTGGTGGCCCTTTTGCCAGCAGATTTGAATGATCAGTGTTATGCTTTTTTTCCCAGTGAGTTTTAAGTTGCCAGCTCTTGACTTGGGTGAACATTCACTTACTCTCTGAAGAGAGCTGCCAGCTTGTTGCCTTCACACCACTGGATGATTTGCACATCTTTTAGATGATCTGCTGCTGTGGGAAGCACTTGATAGGATGAAGTCAGTGTCAGGAATCCAGCTCACTTCAGTGGGGTCAGATTTCGCCATTGCTGTCTTGAAATTAGTAATGACGACAGTGTAGTGACGGTGGTATTTTTGTAGTTAGTGAGACAACTTGTATACTGCAAGTCATTTTAAGTTAAACATTATAAATAATTATTAAGAAGGCCATTTAAAAAGTAAACTAAAAATGCTTTGACATTCGGACCTGTCATAGTATGTCATTAGTAGCTTTTTTGTAACCAACAGATGTTCTTGCTTGAATCCAAAGAGCAGGATTTCTTCACTCTAGTTCTTTGAAAGTACAACTCAATTTTGCATGTTGGTTTTACTGCTTCTTTTCTTTAAACTCACACTTCTACTTGAGTTAGGATGCAAGTCTAGATCTACACTCTCTCTTCTGAGCAGCAATGTTTTTAGATCCTTATGCAGGTTCACTGGGAAGTTAAGAAACTGAGTTCTGAGAATAATGTCTCAGATGGTCTTTACAGTCCTGAATAATGTGGAGTACCTGAGCTGGTTGATAGGGAAAACCAATTAGAAGAGTCTCTGCAATCTTTCTTTCACTTGGGATTGGGTGCCTAATTGTATCCTCCTTCCTCTTTTTTTTCCCTGCTTCTCTCTGTGCACACACTTTTCTTTACATCCATATCTCTGGATACAGCAGCTTGTTGTTCATTGGGTTGTGCTCAGCTCTGTCTGGCATGCACACTGAGCCTCATGGGGTAGGACACTGTCATCAGGAATGGTTGTTTCAGCTGTCCCCCGTGGTTATGAGTGATTTGGTCCTAGATGGTAACACACTATCCTAGCTGACAATGCAATGAAGTACCACAAATTCTGTTACAGTATTTTAGCCACGTTTACAAAATCTTACTGAGTAAGTATGCCACATTGCAGAGTTTTGTGGTTTGCCTATATTGATTTGGCTGCCTAAGGTGCCATTTTGAATTTGGCTTTTATTGTTCACGAGGATTTTAGGTCACTCTTACTGTCTGTTGTATGAAGTAGAACTGTATCTAGTTTGGACTCTGACTTCAGATGTCCCTTTTGCCCATTTCTGTGAACCTTGGGAAAATTCAGAACTGGGTCTAAATTTGTGGCTCAGGCTCTGTGCCAATAATGCTCTTTGAATCTAATTCGGTACATTGGGTTTGTTGGTTTTGAATTGCTTTGAGTTACTTGATACTTACAACTTGCTGACATAGGGTCGCTCAGGAGAGTAGCTATATATATATGGCCAATGTCAAGTGGTGTGCTTTTTTTAGAGATCTTCTTCATTATAACTTATTCACATAATTACAGCATGTCGGGTATGTTGCCATAGTCTGTTTTCACATGCCACAGTAGTGTCCAGTGTTGGGGCAGCTCTGTAAGAAATACATCTTTACAATAATAGGACACTACACTGCCTAATTTATCAAGAAAATGTAATTGAAATACTTTGTGGGACAATGGAAAGCAACAACAAAAAAAATCTTTCCATATGGGGTACTGGTGGAGACAGTGTAAAGGAGAGTTATAGTGCGATAAGGATAATTGTTTTGATGTCCTGTTCCCTCTGAGAAAGCTGGAGACAACTTCTGTGTTTAAATGCCTTCCAAGAATTTGTAATTAGGAACAGTGTCATTCAGAAAACAGTGGTATAAGCAGATAAATCCAGTGAGTGCTAGAGGGATTCTGGAGTTTCATTCATAAAGAAGCCATCCACATTTCCGTCTTCAGCTGCCGTGATTTAGCCCTACATTTAAGCCAGGGCTCACTCTGAAGCATGGTGTGATGTAAACTGATAGCAGGAATAGTTCCACTGGATACGTCCTGGCATGGAGCTCAGCTCTGGCATTGAACTCAGTGCCAGGCTATACCTTGGCAGCAGCCTTGGGTTTTCTGAGAGCAGTAAGCCTACCGGCTGGCTCCTCTTCCCTGGGCTTCCTTGGCATTAAGTAATAATGCATTGGTCCACAGGGGCTAGGCAGAAAATGAAGAAAGTATGGTTTGAATCCTGATGTAGGTACTAGTAAAGAGCAGCTGAAGAGAGCATTTCTCTTCTCTGAAGAGACCATTTTTAGGTTAGTCATTATGTTAATGGGAGCTGAAGAATAGACGATGGAAACTGGAATATTGTCATTTTCCTAGGGAAAATGAACCCACACCTAAGGGAAACTGGCTGGTATCTTCTGCAAGTGTTGCTGCTGAGGACTGGGAAATATTTTAGTTGAGGGCTGTCAAGACACATAGGTCTTTCATATTCTGCCTGAGGCAGGTGGACATCTACCTTTTTTCATCCTTTGAGAGGAGAGGGGATTTAACACAAGGGTTGTTTCCAAAAGATTTCCAAAGTCCTATGACTCTAGTAAGTATTTCTGGAGCTGACAAATTCCTGTACTTCAAGAGATTGATCCTGTAGCAGACACATATGCTCAGATTTTATAGGGAATTATTTATGAGGGCAGAGCAGGGTAGGATACTGCTCTGACTCCTGACTTGAATGCACAAGCTGCATCAGAGTCCTCTGTGAAGCACACTTTTCTGGGGGTGTATAAACACCTGCCCCAAAGCACAACTGTGAAAAGCTTCTCAGTCTCCACCAGCTGACTGTCTTCTGTGCTGTGGGCCTTCAAAGGAGAAGAAATACCTGTAGAATAGATACAAAGTAATTGTCAAATGCCTGACTTTGCCTCTGGAGTTTAAGGTAAGAGGACTTTGAAGTTCTTCCAAGGTTCTTCTGATGAGTTATGGTTTGGGCAAGTTGCAGTTCAGTTCAGTTGTTTGATCTAGGCTTAAAAGCTGTGTCATAAAATCAGGGGCACAAATCTATCTATCTTTCCCAGAGACTCAGTTCCTGATTTTGACATGACTCTTGCAGGTCACTGAGTTTGGCCGATCATAGCTCAAGAGCCTTTGTAGAGCTCCGTGTCAAGAATGATAGGAGTGAATGTACTGGTAGTTCTCAGGATTCCACTAAATTTTTAGATCACAGATCAGTCAGATACAGCCTCTGAAAACTCATATCATCACCCTGTGTTTCCTGGAGGTTCTTAGTCAAAGAAAGGAGATTAATAGGAGGAAGTCTGACCTTGCTGTTATCCTACCAGAAATCTCATACTTGCAGTTCCAATTTTTGATGCTTGCTCTCAAAACCAGTTTGTAGATACCTCATTTTATCCCCATTCTTCTTGTGTAAAGATTACTAGTGGATTAACCGAGCAAGAAACCAAGATGACTGCATTTCATATCTATGTTGGTAAAGGAATAGTCAGATATGTGTGACTTGGCCTGTTGCAATCTCCTCTTCCTGTGTTGTTCCAAATAAGAACAAAAGTTCTCACAAAAGTTCTCACAGAAGTTTTATAAGAGTTTTCACTTCCTAGTGCATCCACAGCCATCCTACCTTGCCAGTAATTAGGGTCTAAATGAGAATCCCTTTTCTTTCTGTCTGATCTCACTCGCTGGGTTGTGACGATGAGCGATGAGCGTTACAGCCTTTGTGCAAGTGTATGCAAGGCAGCTGGGCTGTAACTCATCCATCCATCACATTGTCACTGATGACAACCCTACTTGGTTTTACAGTCCATTTCTCTGGCTGGAGTTCAGCCAGGACAGGTTGGTACCTCTACTCTTTCAAAAGGTGTTTTGTATTTCTGAGTGATGCGAAGTGATCTGGGCTGGGGCTATACAGCTCCTTTGGTAAGGACTGCTTCAGTAGGCTGAACCCATGTGCTAAGATATTACTTCATTACCAGCTCAGAGGAAAGAGTGCCAGCTACTTACACCTCTGTCATCACTTTCCACACAACCTGGATTGTGTTATATTAATATTAACTTTATATTGTATTACAGTTACTAATAAGACAGCAAGGAATGTTGTTACATATTTTTAGCAGTGGAACAAGTTGGGACAATAGTAGCAGTGAGCTCTCTAGTAAGCCCAGCTACCTAGAAACATCTGCAACTGTCTGGCATATGAAACTATTGAAGACTGTCTACGTCATCAACTCAACACATATATACCACAAAAATGCATTGCAGTTTCAAATTTCCAAGTTAAAAAGGAGTAATTCTGTCATTCCCAGCATTTTAAGGGTGCTTAAAAAAAAAAAAAAAGCTTAGACTTTTTCCTTTACTTTCAGTATGACTGCTTGACTTTAGTACTCATACTTCTCAACTGACCCTCTGTCTATTTTTTGAGAAGGATATTTATTTATTTTATTCCGCAGAATCCTGGAAAATTGCTAATTTTGGTCCTGCATGCCTAGTTGCTATTGTTAAATATGGGCAATGCATGCATTAGTATTAATCTTTGGTCATATTGATCATCATTTTACATGGTAGTGATCATTAGGCTGAATAGAAAGAATTGGGGTGACTGCAAAAGCAGCTTCATCTTCTTTTAGTTCTAGAGGGGTTTGTATGACAAAATATATATACTTGGAAAAATGAAACAGACTGTGTTGTCTTATGTTTACTAACAAACTCTTGTGTTTACTAACAATTAAACTCTTAGTTTCGGGATGATAAGAAGAAGCTGCGTAAATAAGCAAGTTGTAATACAAAGTAAAATCTGGTATGTCTGGTTACATGCAGTAGTGGGGGGTTGTGTATGGCTTGAAGCTTTATGTTCATCAGCCACAAAAGTAGTAAGCTGTATCTTGTGCAGTTGTATTTCTTTAACTCTAGCGACATGGATAAAGCAATACACTTTTCCTCTTGTACACAGCATGCATGATTGTATTGGAATAAAATGCACTTACAGATAGGGTGTATTTCCCTATTTAGGAAAGAAAGAAAGTTTACTTTCATCATGGTTTCTGTGTTTCTTCTCTTCAAGAAGCTACAGACTATGCCAGTTAAAAAGATAGTTTTAAGGAACTTTCATATTAGTTAAAAAATAAAAATGAGAGACATTTCAGTGCTGTTCCTTGAAGCTAGCTGCTTCAGGTTTACTAATGAGCCCTTCAACCTTTGTAAGTGAAATTGAGAAAATAAGTATTTTCTTTAGAATTGTAAATATACTATTGCAGCTGCAAGTACCAGTATCGGAGGTAAAGTGGCTGCTCCTACTGCTGATGAGGTGTCTGTGGATTTTGTAATTAGTTTTTTATGGGATAGCTTTGTTTTTGACAAGGAGAAGATGAAGTCCCTGGACTCTGTCTGGTGGGTGTTCTCTGCATGTTCAGGGTGAACACCTGACATGATTTGGGGGCTGGCAAAAAAAAGCACTTGTAGCTCTCACAGGTGTGCCAGCCAGGTTGCTTATCTGAGTGTCATATGCCAGGTAAAGCTAGTTGAAAAAGCACATTGTGTCTGCTTTCTTACTTCATTGCTGCAAGGCTTGCAAGGAATGAATGTAGTAGTGGAGTGTGCAATCAGGAAACTAACAAGAATCTCATCTGTGCTGGTGAAATGCCAAATAGGGTCTTGTGCCTGTTTTTTCTCAGTGTGGAATTAAAGTTCTGAGTTTTCTCCAGAGGTGCCAGTGATGAACCCATTCTAGCTATGGGGTAGACATTAATAGACTTCTAGTACTTGGAAAAACCTAGCATTTTATGGGTAGTGAAGAAATCAGAAAAAAAACACATATCTATGCTCTGTTTATTCCCATACTGTTGCAGCTGGCCCTGGAGCATGACCTTTGACTGCACACACAAAGGGTTGTTATTTTCCCCTTCAGCTCTAGCATTGTGAGAGACTTGGCTTGTGAAAATCCTGAGTCCTCTGCCCTCTTTAAAGGAGGTCTTGGTGTCTCTATTATGGAAGACCCTTCCAGGTTTGCCAGGCAGAGAATTAAGCATACCTGTTTCAGATTCCTGAAATTATAAGATTTTTCTGTCCTGCCCTGCCTCACAAGCAGGAAGGACCTCATTGTCTGACTACTGTCTATAAAAAGTAAGTGAATTTGCAGGATTTTCTTTGTGTTTTGGTTTGGGTTTACTTATTTTTGTTAAAGTTGGTCACCTTCAAAAAAGACAGGGACTGGGAAGCTTTATAGTGGTGTGTTCCAAGGAGATGCAGATTCACGTATATCTCGTTATGGAACTGTGCCGGTCCTAAGGCTTTCTGAATTTCAGAAGTCCCTTTCATGAGGCGCATATCATCACACTCCTTCCTTTAGGCATCTTTATAGGAAATTGTAATGTGATTTGAAAATAGGTGTTTTGTAAAAAAAATGTGTTACTGTGGAAGAAAAGGTGCTGCTAAATTACACTGTTTGTGCTTTTCAGTCTGTATGTGTGGTTTTTTAGTGTTTTCATTATTCTTTTTGAAGTACTCTACCATGCTACTAGTTGATTTGAGCTTCAGTTATAAATGCAAGCTACCCACCATCCCAGTGACTGTGAGTAAGGCAGGCAGGCTTCATTCACAGATGGAAAAGCAGTGTATTTTATTTCAGACGGATGTGACTGATTTATCCTATATGAACATTCTAAATGATTAATGTATTGCAATGATCATTGCTGGTCGCAGCTGAAGGGGTCTCATCTTACTGTGAATTTTTTTGTTCTGGTTTGATCATAGTGCATGAAGTGTTTTTGTCTCTGACTACACAAGGCAGAAAGAAATGCAACTCTTCTGGGTTTAGTATCCACAGTTGTGTTTGCCTGTGACCTGAGCACTCCTGTATACAGCCTTCACTTTACACTGTGGTATTGCTCATTATTTTACTTGTTATGTCCCCTTTATTTTTTGCACAGACGTGAGCTTTAATAACTGCAATTAATGCACTTAGATTTGTTATATTTGCCTTGTAGACATTAATGTGTTCTTGTTTAGATGCTGATTTCAATTGTTGCTTTTTTTAGCCTAATTAAAAAGTCGATTTGTCTGAAGTATTGTTTCAGCTACTGTATGGTGGCGTTACTGTATGTTATTCTGCCTTATGTGTGCATTACTGTTGTTATGCTTTTTCTAGACTGAGCCTTGTGTGGGAAGAAAAATGAATCATTTTTCTGACAAAGCTGAGAGTTGTGGGGGAAAGTGGTGGAAGAAAATCCTCATCTCTTAGAAATTAAAGAAGTGTAGTTTCTGAGCTTAAGATGAGTGTCTCAATTCAGATGCTGCTGAATTTGCTAAAACCTAAAATGCTTTTAGGTTTTCTGTCTTCTTAATATTTTTTTTGCTTAGTTTTGAAATGTGGATGAAAAAGCCACCAGTTATCACTGTGAATTTATGTCAAGCCTAGGGTGTGCCCGTATCTTTGAGTTTCTGAACTTATTGTTCAGAGACTCTGAATCTGTTTTTTTGCTGCCTTCATTTCATCTTGCCAAAGAAAAGTGATCAGCACTTAAAAATGTGCCCTTTGGAAAATGACCACCTGTAGTAAGTTTGAAATCTAGGAGCTTTTTATAATGGAGAGAATTATCTCAAGATACAGAATTCTTTCTTTGCTAATTAGATGTGCCCATAACTTATATAAGTGTTTGGCTTGAAAGTCCTCAGAATATGTATGTGTTCCTTTTAGTGTTTTTCTCTCTTTCATCAAGGGGTTTGAAGGAAGTGTTTCCTAGTGGTCATTTGTATAAAGATGAAGAGGAATAGGATGCTATTTAGGCTACTTTCAGAGGCTGTATAAAAAAAAATAAATTATTGGTCCTGGGAAACTGGTAATGGAACACAGCCATAAGCTTCCTCGTGTCATTGATTAGTATTCAGCCATAGTTTTAGTGTACGAAAGTCTTTACTGTTTGATGAATCATTTAATTGTGTCCTAAAGAATAAGTGATTGTATTGTGGGGTCACCTGTTTTTGTTTTGATAGTTTCAAAGCATTAAGTCCTATAGGTCCTAAGTCTGATCCTGTCTGTTACACAGCAAGGTTCATTTAAATTTTTTTTTTTTTTAAAATGTCTGTATAGTTGGATGGGAAAAGCCTGAAATGTGACTCCTGAAGATTAAAAACACAACAAGAGTGCAGCATTTTTAATTAAGAGTTAGCATTTGAATGTGCAAAAATATATTGACTTGAAAATCTTAATTTTTCCTTTCTGTATTACGAAAGGCAGCTATTTAAAAGCATCCTTGCAAATGTTGTAACTGCTACCTCAGCACAAGAGCTCAGGAGAGCCAGAATGAAGACAGAGTTGTCTCTTCATTGGCAGCATTCTCAGGCAGGATTGAAGGGGGCTGCTCAGAGCTGGTGAAGCTAAAGGTTTCTGAACACGTGCCAATGAAGGTAGAAGAATATTGATTTTCAAGATTGCCAAAATGTTGTCTGTCTTTCATAAGCGGTAAATCATAGTGAAAGGAATTAGCATAAAACTGTAATTTGTTTCAATGTTTTCCTTTGTGGTCTGTTAACAAAGATGGGTGAGATGGGAGCGTGGGCTCTGCCAGTAAAGACATCATCTACCGCAGAGCAGCTGCGTGTCTGGTGTCCCTCCTCCCAACATTGACTCCAGTTTGCCACCACGTTCTCTCAACATGTTTCAACATGTAATTGCATTGGCCTATATACAGCAATGTGGCTGTCTTGGACTGTAATCCTTGCCATTGTAAGAGTGCTGATTGAATTGCAGACTAAAAATAGGCTGTACTCAGACATGCTGTGTGCTATCACTTGCACTCTGCTTTAGCAGTCTGTTGGTAGCATGACATAATTAAAAGTTGACAAAGGCCATAGGCAGAATGCTGTCCCATGATTTCTAGGATTTAATGCTTGAAGAAGGTATTTTCTTAACTTGATGAATTTGGCTCACATGATTTTAGCTCAAATAAATGACCTACTATACTATTCTTTTATAGTTCTGGTAGGCTGTTGAAAGAATGTCCTGGTCTTAAATCCATTCTTTAGATTGATGTTGCTTCTGTGGGAAAGCCACTGGTAAAAGACCATAGCATTTGGAAGTCATTACAGTTAGGTGTGATTTGAGTGACAAAAAGGAGATTAGAAATATTTTTCAGTGCAGTGTAAGTTGAACTATATTTACTTCCTTTATGTTATTACAGTTTGTCACTGATATTCCAACAAATATTTCCGAAAGATATATGCAGCTGAGAAGAGGGAAAAGAGGGAAATAGCTTACTATCTTGTGAGTATTCATCAGCTAGTGTTATTTTAAGAAGTTTCAAGGGAGATTGATTGAAATTATGCTTTTATGTTCTTCATCCACCAAATTAGATTTCTTGAAATGGAAAGTAATCTAAATGTCTGAGATAATTAAGCACCAATTCATAAATTATGGTTTGCATAAATACTCAAAAAGGAAAAAAAAAATCAGCCTTTTTCCTCACTGAATTCCTCTGCAGGACCAACCATGGGGTAAAGGCTGATGAATACTCAGTCTCTGTGTTTAATTGTTAAAATCAGGGAAGGGAAAATAAGCTACAAATAATTACTGTAAAAAGATTACTTTCTTGGACATTTGTGTATATATATATCTGCAATCAAAGTAATATTAATCCTACCTTTGTTTTCTTATGTTGATTATTTGTCCATTTCTTCAAAATAAGTCAAGGCTAAAGTGTGTTCTGTAGGTGAGTCATAGGAGGTTATTGAAGCCATGCCCCTGTGGTACTTTTTAACTAGCTGGATGTTTGACAGTTTAAATAAAGTGACTGATTTCATGCTGCATTTCCATGTGGCTGCTAATAAATTGTATGGTTCAAGTTATTTGTGAAGGCAGATTTTTGAGACAACCCAAGACTGATGGAGTAGGATGAGGGTACATGATAAGAAATAAAAGAAAGTCTATAAAGCTTTCCTGGCCCAGAAGCAAGAATACAATCATGAGCAGGTTGCCAGCCAAATTTAGTATCTATTGTAGACTGCACTTTGTCACTTGTAACTTGAATAGGTGTTATGTCAAGATATTTTGTAGGACAATCTGTTCTAGCAAACCAAACCCCTTTTTTATTTTTGGATATCTCTGTTAAATATTGATGGGCTTTGTTGTAAGAAGTTCTAATTAGCTACTTGGGCAAGTCTGAGTGATTTGACTTGGATGTTCTTACCATAGCCTGTAACAGCATAGTTGTGTGAACTTGTGCCTGTCCTACTAGGGAATTCGGCTGATGTTTGCTGTTGCAGTGGAACCTGTTTTGGCTTGACTGTAAAACTGTCACCACTGGGCAATGACCTGAGTGGTGCTCATATTAGTGTCTACCTTTATGAGCTACTAATGGAAACGGAAAACCCTATTTACTTAATCAGATGCTGTTGAAGCTAATTACTGTGTTTAGTTTGTTTGTCTTGTGGAGAAGGGAGGTGAGTGCAAATCCCCAACCACAGAGTGTTTATACAAACATATGGAGGTGTTTGGGCAATTACAATGGCCTGTGTAGCAGAGCAGGCTATGCGATTTGTGCCATGTCTCATTCTTCCTACACATCCCCTTTCTGGTTTTCAGTATTGCAGCCTGTGCTATGTCAGAAGGTACAAGCTCGGCTTAAAGCTGATGTGGGTTTGTAGTTTGCTGTGATTCAGCCTCCTCAAGGAGACAGATTTTGGCAACTGATGATAACTACTTTGTTCCTCTTAATGGGTGACACTATGGTGATGGGCATTTGGTGCATGGGACAGCTGTCTTGAGTAACCAGGGCTTGCTCCTTTCATGCAGGTAACAGAAAAAGGAAAGTCTGTTCTTTTTTAAGAAAACGGTTATTTAAAAGCCAGAAACAGCATTGTAATTGCTTGATTCTCAGAAGCAATTTCTGGAGGGCCATCTATAAAAGGGGTGTGGCTGTAATCTCCAGCGCTAACAAAAGGATAAGCAAGTAAGGAAATGACATTTGAACTATGAAGTACAACGTAGTATTCAAAGCCTTGTTGTACTCCTGCTCATATTTGTGATTTACATTTGGGAAATGCTTACTGTTAGTTGCAGACCTGCTTGCAGTGGGTCACATAAAGATGATTTGGTAATTTTTTGAGGTCACTGAGTGAAGAGCATCTGTTTGAAGTAGAAAAAAGGTGAAGCTTTGAACCACATCATTATGGAAGGGCAGAACTGGTGGAGCTGCTATGTTAGACCAAAAGGTGGAATCAAACAAAAGCCTTATAATACAGAGAAAGTCTACCTCACCCCTGGATGCACATGTATGTTTGTGGTATAACAAAGAATGCAAAACAGATTTTCTTTCCTGTATCATTCCTTGGAATATAGCCATTTCATCTTCCCAGAGAAACAAAAGGTTTTGAAGCATGGATCATTGTCTCTCTGAGTGCAGGAGTGAGTGCGGTGGTAGAGGAGAGCAGTGCCTGGAATTCCAGGAGAAGCATTTCAGCTGAATGGCTCCTAATGAAAAAATTGGCATGATGTTTGAATAGCAACATTGCTGTTGCAGATTATACAGTTAATGTTTTGTTTATGCAGTTTCCTTTGACTGTTATATTACAACCTTAGCATAGTCTTCTAAAGTACAAAATAAAGTACTAAACTGGTAAGCAATCTCTTATTGCGCCTTGTTTTGTTCTGGCTCAGGAGAAAAAAAGGTTTGTACATAATCTATCGTTTTATGATTTGGAGGCAGGGGAATTATTTTGTTGTCTTTAAATACTTCAAACTTTCTAAAGTGAAAATAAGCTTAAGAAGTATGTCTATTGCCAGGGAAAAAGATAGGAAGTCTATCCAACTTCCCTAACTAACTGTTATACTTCAGCCAGCCCCTGAGAAAACTTTTACAACTCATTTCACTTGTGAGTTGGTACCCAGTTGTTTTATTTGTCCAGAGGAAAAATTATATTTACATCATGGTCTCATCAGTGTCAGAGCAGCAGGTGTCTAAAGTTGCTGTGAGAAAACTGGCTTTTACTGTAGATTGGGTGAAACGTGTTTAAGCCATGGTTTTAATATGCTAGTCCAATGTACTAAAAATGCCCAGTTAGTGCAATAAAACTGTATCTAGATGGATTGTGATGTCTCAAGTGTAAACCTCATGTGTTTAA
Organism: Setophaga petechia; assembly: GCA_024362935.1. NCBI lineage: Eukaryota > Metazoa > Chordata > Aves > Passeriformes > Parulidae > Setophaga > Setophaga petechia. Next base: position 24,481,238 of record JANCRA010000008.1, read on the forward strand.
AAGTAGTTAGTTGAATACTTGTTGGAAAAAGTTTTTGGGATGAAAAGTTTAATGGAATTTGTCAGGATAGTCATATCAGTACCTGCTTAAGCAGTTGATTTTTGAACAGGACTCAACATTCAGCTTCCTTTGCCCGAAGGAATCTGTATCCATTTCTCATCTCTAAGGAGAGGGCTGTCGCTGTTAAATGTGGACCATTCCACATTTGTATTAAAAATAGAAATCCAGCATACAAGACATTGGTGATGTTTGGCAATATGACCCATGCTGCAATCTGCAGTCACCCTAGTTTTGGCAGGTTGAATCCTATCACTCACACAGGAAAGGTGTTAATGAGACTTCCCTTAGGGATGTACTTCTTTTAATGGCCTAAGAGTCTTCTAACTGTCATGTTTCCTGTGAGAATGTTACTGATATTTGAAATTATTATAATGAGAAAGAACTCTGTTTAAAAAGTAGTATATATTTTTGCTATTCAGTTCAAGTAATTTAAACTGAAGAAAATAAAGAGGGAACATATAAATAGGAACCTAAATAAAAATATCATATTAAAAAAAAACTTGATTTGATAACAAGATTTTTTGAGCTACCTTCAGTTTTGAGAGACGCATAGAAAATGAATGATGGGAAGATACTTGTTTGCAAAATACTTGCTGTTGAAGGAACACACCATGTTGGCATATGTGGTGAAAGACTCTTCAGACATGTAAGGTGCTCTCTGCACAAATGTGTTTTAATTAATTTAAATCTTATTTAACAGATTGTAGCAGGACAGTTGTCAAAGGTGGGGATATTTTCTTCATGATCAGTTGTCAAAGGTGGGGATATTTTCTTCATGCTCTTGATGACGTGATGCTGGCCAGAACTTTGACTCTGGATCTTACCATAAGTACTTTTGGTATTTTACTGTATAGCACAGTGGTCAATGACTGGTACTTGAACGCCATTTTCCTACTTGCTTAGCTATCTCCACTGAAGTTTTCTAGATATGGGTCAGAGGAGACATTTTTCTTTTAAGTTTGAATCATCTTGAGTTGGATGTGGTGGAATAGTGAGCCATGAGCATGGCTTTAATATGCAGCTCAGATGGATTCTCAAATGTTATTTTTCCAAGAGCTCTTTTTAGTGAAATAATGGCTTAAACAGTAAGTTTCTGTGCACTATCCTTGTGTAAATTACAGTAATTGATTACTACCCAAACTCGAGGTAGTAACTACTTTTTTCAAATATATTGTAGGTGTCATTTGACTAGTGAATGAACATTTAGTGCTGGTATGCATTCTTTATTCTGCTTTTCTTTTTGGTGTGATTATGTACTTTTGTTGTCTGTTACCCCTTTGTTAGTGTTTTTCATTATGCTGTCAAATTATTCAGTATTCATATAATAAGAGCAAGCATCTTCTAGTTTGTACTTGTCTATTGAGCCTGATTGTTCTTCTTCTTCTTCTTCCTGGAAAAAGTAAATACCCTTATTTGGTATTTCAATTATTGTTTTGTCACAAGCCATCATTTAGGCTTATAATAACAGTCATCCAAAAATTGCTACAGGCTTTACATGAAATCTGTTTCATTTTTTATATTTTTGCATTTTACAAACAAATGAATTGCTACCAAAGAATACAGAAGTATTCTTTGGGAAGCTGGACATGTTTAAGGGTAACTCAGCAGAGTGGTTTGTCAGTCAAAAACCCTCCCAGCAGAAGATCAACCATCGCTAGTAGTGATCTTGGATTCCTTTCTCTTCACATCCTGTTGAGATTTCAGCAACCACTGTGTCTAATCAGGCCAAAGCATGGGCAGCTTGTCATCATGACACCGTTGTTTAGCAATCAGAGCCGATCTTTCTGAAATAGAAATTGCTGAATGACTTGATTACACTCTTTGAAAGATGATCATAGTGTATCTGAAAGGTCTATGACCTGGGAAAAGAATCTCTTGAATGTTTTATGTGAAATATACCAATGTTCTCAAATTGACTTGTGTCACCTGAAGCTAAATTCGAACCAAGGCTGTAGTGGAAGGGAAGCACGGGTTAGCCTTTGGCATAGGTTAGCATTGGCATGTTATGCATTTATATACTGAGGTTCTCTTTTATGCATTTCTGCAGTGGGATCCTCTGTACTGTGGAAGCCTTGTTGTTTTATGGAATCAGTTTTCTGCTTTGGTGTCTCACAAAACTGTGTGACTTAAGAGCTGTTTCTGTCACCTGTGCTTGAATTGTGGCCTTTGCTTAGCAGGGAACCCTACTACCTTCACAGCTCACAGGGCCATTAAGGCACGCAAGTATGTAAAAGTTACTGCATATGCCCAACAGATTAAATTTTTAATCCACTATTTGTCAAAGCTAATGAGGGGAGCCTAATGTTGGGATTGAGATATCCAACATGAACTTAAATTGCAAAGTTTCACTTGCAGGATTTCTGTCCATCATGTATTTGCAGCATTCTTTGCTTTTGTTTTCAATGATGGACTTTGAGTTGTGATTCCCCTCCAGCATAAGGACAAAGTTACCACTTACGTAACAATTGCAAAGTATAGTAGAAATTGACTGCAGATCTATACCCTGCGCTGTTTACAACCCACCACCTCGATTATTTAATAAGTGGTTTCTAAAGGAGGATTATTTATTTACTAGTAATCAATATTTTCATATGGTTCTGGAAGGACAGTCAGGACAAATGAATTGTGTTTATTAACTTTTCTGTTGGTTCATAGGGCTTGCAGTAACTCATCCAGTTACTCATCAGTGTAATTTCTTGTTATAAATGTAGTGCAATTTCATATCATAAACACTGTGCCCAATTGGAAGAGGGAAAAAGAGAAATCTCACAGATTTAATTCTTTTACCAGAAGTGTTTTGTGCCCCAATTAACCAAGACTTAAAATTTTTTGCTAATACAGCTTAAGATACAACTTTGTACATTTGATCTTATAAAAATATAAATCAGTTAAATATGATCTTCTTTCTGTATGTTCAGGAAAATCAGGTAGTAGAGACAAGAAAAGACTGCCTTCTAAGCAAATACTCTAAGCAAATCCTTGTAAACTGTGTTGCCAGAGCTTTCTGATTTGCTCTGAGAGTCAGGAGGTATCAAAGCTGATTCCATGGAGAGTTATGGAAGAACTGTGCTTATGGTGTGAATGAGAAGTTGGTATATGACCATAAGTATGAGAGACCCCACTCCTGTCCCTCTGAGGAGAACACTTTTTTGTTTGCTCCTGAAAAATCAGGAACTTCATCTCTTCATGCTTGGTATTTCTCAACTCAGTATATTTTTGTGGCTGTCTAAGAAATCTGAGTGCAAAATCTGTCTGTTCCTACAGGTGGCCATGTAGAGTCCCAGTATCTTCTCTGGAATTGTGCCTGTATGTCTATGAGGAGTAGGAGGTGCTGCTGCCAGAAAAATCGAACAAGAGTACATTAAATAAACCTGTAAACCTGGTCTTGTATAGTGCTTCCCAAGAAGACAGCTGACGTATTTCTTGTTTAAAAAAAAGCATGCGGTATTCATTTTTCTTCCCAGCATTGCTTGTTTAGAATTCTTGTGCCACTGTCTCAGGAAAAAAAGACAAAGCTGCCAAGAGAAGTGGGGTTCTTTTCTTAGATGGTGAGCCTTTCCTCAGGTCTGAAATAGAAGTAGGAACTCTGAGGCCTGAATGTCAGAGCACTCTGTGATAGATCATGTTAGCATGACAAAAAATTTGAGAGGGAAGTTGGCTGATAACTGGGATGCAGAGACAATGTTAGCAAGGGTGGGGAGAAAAGGCAGCAATTGCTGCCTGCAAGACCTCCAAAAGTTACCTATCAATGAGGAAAAGCAGAGAGAGATAGGAATTTTGGCTACTGAAATAACATGATCATCAAGGGTTCTGCATCTTACTATGTAAAAGATGGGTCTACACATCATTAAAGCTACAAGACTGTTCAAGGTTTACAAAAATGAAAACCAGCCCTCATTTCAACCTACTTCATGTAATTATAAATAGAGATGATGTATTTTTTAATTAGATTTCTGTCAAATTTTGCTTGCCATACTGTGCCAAACAAGGATACAGATATGCAAAACACTACTAAGAGGAAGGTACTAGGAAGATTTAGTTGCTGCTCACTCTTTCAAATAATCCCAAATCCATCTGGTACAATCTGCACCTATAGCCTATGGATACATTTATAATAATTTTATAAGCAACTTGTTGGAAAGAACACATTCATGCCTGTCATGAAAAAAAATAAGTTTCAACTTCTAGACATCTGGAAGGGCCATGAATTTCCTGGTGGAAAACCTTCTCAGTGAAACATCTGGGGCTTATTTCTCTGCCTAAAACCAAATAACCTGAAAACTGTTTGAAGCATGTATTTAAACATAATAACTACCAGGATGTTTGCTCTACCAGTGAAGAGCAATGAAATGCTTCAGAAAAAAAGGATTCAAAAAGCCCAACCTGAAATGCCTCTGCTGCAGAAATTGAAGTATCATTTTCAAAATAAAGAAAGAGTCGGAAGGTCTTATGCTCACAGTTGCTTTTTTCACTGAGCTGACATTTAGTGAAAATATTTTCTGATTTTTTTTTTGGTTGGGTTTTTTGCAGACTTTTTTTAAAATTTTTTGGTTTTTTCTTTTTTTATGGAGGAAAAACCTGTATTTCTATTTTCTTACTTTGAACCTTCTTCTTGCATGACAAAAAGGTTAATTCTTTTCCTGTTTTAGGATGATTGAGTTATCTACTTTTTGCCTGGCCAAACTGAACAACCATAGCTGTTGTTTTCTTTTTAACTGGGCTTCACAATAGCTTTTGGATCATCAAAAACTTCCTGCTACTTAGGTTGTCAGCATTTTCCCAATCTGTGGATCTTTGTTGGATTGTGCTTTGTTTGGGTCTTTTTTCCTTTGGACCATTGCCAGGATGGGCTTGAATGTTGCCTCTTGCCTTTGCCTTTTTTTTTTTTTTTTTCCAATTTAATTTTTTCTCTGGAAGTGGAAAGTCGTCTAGAGGTACTGCAGGCAGGAGAAGAGTGAGTATCCATGGCCACAGGAATGCTCCTGGGTGCCCAGGGTTTCCATGGCCATGTACCAACCAACTACAACAGCAAAGCACCTGTGGGGAATTTCAAAACTGTCTCCCCTTTCACAGAGTGCCTTTTGAATGCACCCCCAGTATTCAGTTCTTGTTTTACCCCTTATAAATAGAGAAGGACTAGTGCTTCAAGAGGGGACTGTGTGTGCACTGAAAAAATAATGGGTAAACTGTGTGGGTGGTCGAGTCCAGAGAGTGATGGTGAATGGAGTTACAAACCAGTTGGCAGCTACTTACAAGTGGAGTTCCCCACAGCTCATTATTTGGGCCAGTCCTGCTTAACATCTTTATTGATGATAAATGGTCATCAATAAATAAATGATAATAAATACGTGGTTGTATGTACCCTAAGTAAGTTCAAAGACAACACCAAGTAGGGCAGGATTGTTGATCTGCTGGAGACTAGGAAGGCTCTTTAGAGGGATCTGGACTGGCTGAATCGAGGGGCCAAGGCTATCTGCATAAGGTTCAACAAGGCCAAGTGGCAGGTCCTGCCCTTGAGTCATCACAACCCCAGGCAGCACTGGAGGCGGGAGACAGAGTGGCTGGAAAACTACTGGAAAAGGGCCTGGGGGTGCTGGTGGACAGCAGCTGGACATGAGCCAGCATGTGCCCAGGCGGCCAAGAACGCCAATGGCATCTGACCTGTATCAGTAACAGTGTGGTCAGCAGGACCAGGGCAGTGATTATCCCTCTGTACTAGGCTCTGGTGAAGCCACACTGACCTTCCGTGTCCAATTCTGGGCCCCTCACTGCAAGAAGGACATTGAGGTGCTGGAGCATGTCCAGAGAAGGGTGGAGCTGATGAAGAGTCTAGAGCACAAGCCTCATGAGAAGCAGCTGAGGGAGCTGGGGCTGTTTAGCCTGGGGAAAAGGAGGCTCAGGGGACCTAATCACTCTACAGCTCCCTGAAAGGAGGCTGTAGTGAGGTGGGAATCAGTCTCTTCTCCCAGCTAACTGGACAAGAGGATATTGGCCACAAGTTGCATCAGGGAAGTTTAGATTGGATATTAGAAAAAAATTATTTATGGAAAGGGTGGTCATACACTGGAATAGGGTGCCCAGGGAAGTGGTAGAATCATGATTCCTGGAGGTATTTGAAAGATGTGTAAATGTGGCATTTGGGGACATGGTTTAGGGGTTCACTTGGCAGTGCTACATTTAATGGTTAGCTTGATTATCATAAGGTCTTTTCCAACCTAAATGATTTTATGATTCTATGAAAGCCAAACAAAAGGAATGGGCCTTCTTGCTTATTGAAAGAACCAGTTTCTTATTTCACTTACAAGCTCTTGGAGAGGATGACATCATCCCTGCAGAGCTGATAAAGTTACACTGGTGTATACATTGTGAGTGTAGAATGGCACCAAAGGCTCTGATGCTTTGCAAACTGCAGTTGTTTATATGGTAATTTTAAAAACTACATAGGGTTTATGCCTCTGTCCTTTCACTGTGTAGTCTAAGAGGGCAGCTTAGCCAAGCCATGCTTCTCTTCCCACTGTAAAAATTGCTTTCAAATTAATTGGCAAACAAAAGCACCATGAATAAAACAGAGCTATGTGCTTCGTATTTCAGAGTTTTTGATTGTAGCTAGCTCCCATTAGAGAGTGTGAGCTATGTGAGACATTTGTCTGTAGTGAATGAAACCGCAAGGATGAATAGCAACAGCTCCAAGGTAAAGTTTTGTTATGTTATTGTGGTATAATAGTGGTTAAGCTCACTCTGAAAGTAAATTAGTTCTTGTTGTAATTCATAGTAAAATCAATTCTGAAAAGAGAGACTAATGACTATTGTTTTTTTTTTTCCTGAATGTGTTGTTTACTTGTTTTTGGGGTTTATCATTGTGCTGCTGTTTTTTTTTAAGTCAGTGAAAGGTGTGGTGACTATCGAAGGAATATATGAAGTGAGAAACTGTTATGTCTTTCTACTAGTTGCTCAAAATGAGTGCTTTTTTATCAGACAGGAGAGTTTGCCCTTTTATTTGAGCCAGATCCTTTTGTAATGAGGTTAAAGCAGCTCTATGGAAGGGAAACCTATTTTATTCATCGTTACTAGTTAACATGGTGCTTTTTTTAGTGTAAGGTAGTTTAGAATTAATTCTTGTGTCAGAAGAAAGCCTATACTTTTGTTTTGAGAGTTTTGGGTCTCAAAACAAGTACCAAAAGGCCATGTTTGGAAAGAAGGGATAAACTTGAGATGAGTGCCTTGATCTAAGGCTTGGGAGAACATTTGCTGTTTTTGGATGTGCCAGAAGCTTGCTGTGTGACTGTGGGTTAACCATCTTAGGGTTGCCTCTGCTGTGGGAAGTGTGATTCTTCCCACTGTTTTAAATTTGCTCCTAGCTTTGTTCCGAACTTCAAGCATTGGGCATGTTTCTCCCTGTGAAAACATTAAAAGTCTTTTCAACTTTTAGTATTAAAAGTGTCTACATGCAGCCGAGTTCCCTTCATAAACCACATACACATTCCCATGTAACTCAAAATCATAAATCAGGGTATTTAATGTGCTTATTGAGGATTTTTTTTTAATTTAGCTCTTTTTTTTTTTTTTTTTTTTTTTTTTAAAGAGAAGTCCTGTCCTACAAAATTGGGAAGTCCCTAGTTTTGAAAGGTGCAAGTATGGTGTTCCTGCACCTTCCGGGAAATATTAGACCAGATAATCCATACATCCTCGGGGCATATTCTGTACGTAATGGGGTGTTCCAAATTACTTTGTTACAGGCAGCAGCAAGGAACATCTGAGCTCTCAACCATATGGGTATGAAGGTTTATCTGTGGTACAAAATATTACATCAATTAATTTGGGAATGGAGAACTGTGTGTGGTCTTGCCCAGCTCATATGAGCGCACCCCGAAGGACCAGATCTGCACAATAGCCATGGACATCTGTGAAATAATTTTGACAGTTTAATATTCAAAGTAGCATCTTCCCCTTCCTTGCTTGTTCTCAGCTCTCTAAAGGAGAGTTCTCACATGATGCATGGGTTTGGTTGCAAATCTCCATCAGACACTTCCAAACAGCTGGTCCAGGGCTATTTTGACAGCTTGATGTCCAATTGCATTGCAAGGAAACCCAACCATTTGTTGTGAGGTAGATTGTCAAAATGATCTATGTTGAGTGTGAGTGAGTGCTGGCCAGGAGCTGGAGTACACAGGAGACTGTTTGCTCTGAAGCTGACAAAGTTCCAGCTTGCCTGACAATGATACATAGTTACATAAAGGTGCCATGTACATATGTCGGTCTTGTAGGTGTCTGAAACCATTTCCAGTATCTTTTTTGCAGGCAAATACACTCAAATCAATTAAGATACATTTCTGTAAGTCCAGACAAGTACTGCAGAAAGCCATGTGCAGTCTTAGTGAGTTTGACCCATTTCTCTTATCAGAACTGCTCTTCATGCTTTAATTTGGTCATTCAGATTTGGTTGTTTGTTTTTTGTTTTTTTGTTTTTTTTTTTTTTTTTTTTATGTTGGCAACAAGCACTGAAAACAAGGGCCCCGAGTAGGTTGGTTTATAGGAACTTTTATGCTTATAGCAAAATACAGGTACTTAGTTGTTCTTTGGTGCATTAAAGAAAGTGATAACTGATGTAATTGATCTATAGTAGCTAATGCCAGGTGTTTTAGAGGGATTACTGAGGTGATGCAGGCATGTTCCAAAGCACAGTAGGAGATCACAGCATATAGGGGGATTTCCTGAGATGGGGAAATCCCAGGGAAGTGCCAAGACCTGCCAGGAGCTGGCCACTTGCATGAAACATGGTGGGATGGGTCCTATGACTAGAATGGACAGATGCAGGCTCCTTATGAGGGACAGGGAGAAGGGACACAGGGAGGGGATGTTACCACTAGTTAGTGACCATCTGGAATGCATGGAGCTCTGGCTAGGGGTGAGTGAGGACACAACACAGAGTTTATGGATAAAGATTAAAGGGAAGACATTCTAGTGAGGGTCTGGTACAGGCTGCCTAAGTGGGAAGACCAAGTAGGTGAGGCCCTCTGTAGACAGATAGGAGAAGCCTCATGTTCACAGTCTCTTTGGTCCTCAAAGCAGAATTTGACCATCCCATTATCTGTTGGAGGGACAACACTGGGAAGAAGCACTCCAGAAGGTTCCTGGAATATGTTGATGATAACTTCTTTCTCCAAGTGATGGAGGAGCCATTGAGGAGGAGTGCTATGATGAACTTTATTCTCACCAACAAGGAGGGGTTGGTGGGGAATGTGAAGCTCAAGGGCAACCTCAGCTGCAGTGGCCAGGAACTGGTGGAGTACAAGATCCTTGGGGCAGCCAGGGGGATGCACATCAAGCTCTCTGCCCTAGGCTTCAGAATAGCAGCCTTGTCTCTTCAAGGAGCTGCTTAGTAGACTACCATGGAATGAAGCCTTGCAGAAAAGAGGAGCCCAGAGAAGCTGGTTAATATTGAAGGTTCACCTTCTTCAAACTCAGGAGTGATACGTCCCCAAAAAAAGGACGTCAAGCAAAAACCAGCAGGAGGTCTTCATGAATGAACAAGAAGCATCTGGACAAATTCAAACTCAAAAAAGAGGCATACAGAAGGTGGAAGCAAGGACAGGTAGACTGGGAGGAATACAAGGAAATCGTCCAAGCAGCCAAGTGGGAATTGGGTTAGGAATACTAAAGCCCTGACAGAATTAAATCTGACTGGGAATGTCAAGGACAGCAAAAGCTTCAGCAGGCACGTCAGTGATGAAAGAAAGACTAGGGAAATGTTGGCCTTCTATGGAAGGAAACAGGAGACCAGGAGATCCAAAATATGGAAAAGACTGAGGTACTCAATGACTTTTTTACCTAGGTCTTAGATGACAAATGCTCTAGCCCTGCCACCCAGGGTGCAGAAGGCAAAGGCAGGTACTGTGAGGTTGAAGAGCTGCCTGGTGTAAGAGATCAGGCTTGAGACCATCTAAAGAACCAGAAAGTGCACAAATCCATGGGACCAGATCAGATATATTCATGAGTCCTGATGGAACTGGTGATGATATTGCTAAACCACTATTGATTGTATCTAAGAAGCTGTGGTATTCTGGGGAAGGTAGACTGTTTGAAAAAGGGGAAACATAACCCAGGGAACTACATATCAGTCAGTCTTACCTTGGTGCCCAGCAAGGTCATGGAGCACATGAAATTATGTGGAGGCTCATGGAAAATCATGAGGGCATTGATGACAACCAACATGGCTTCATTAAGGACAAATAGTGCCTGACAAATTTGGTAGCCTTCTGTGATGAGGTTCTGGTGTTGTTGGGTGAGGGAAGAGCAGCTGCCATCATCTACCCATAATTGTGCAAAGCATTCAACAAAGTCACATACAAAGTCCTATCCTCTGAATTGGAAAAAGATGTATTTGATGGAAGGCCACTTAGTGGATGCGAAATTGTCAGGGTTGCAGTCAATGTTTCAGTGCCCAAGTGGAGACCAGTGGTGAGTGGTGTTCCTCAGATGTCGGTAATGGGACCAGCGCTGTTCAACATCTTTGTTGGTGGCATGGGCAGTGGGATCGAGTGTACCCTCAGCAAGTTTGCTGATGACACCTAGCTGTGTCATGTGGAGGGAAGGGATGCCACCCAGAGAGACCCTGCTCCCATGAGAACTCACTTGGAGTACTGCGTTCAGCTCTGGCCCCACCAGCATAAGAAAGACGTGGATGCGTTGGAGAGAATCCAGAGGAGGGCCACAAAGATGCTTAGAGGGCTGGAGCATCTTTCATTCATAGACAGGCTATGAGAGTCAGGGTTGTTCAGGCTGGGGAAGAGAGGCCTGCAGGGAGACCATTCAGCAGCTTCCAGTATTTATACGGGGTGTAGGAGACCTGGACAGGGACTTTCTCTGAGGTCCTGCAGTGATAGGACAAGGCAGAATGGCTTTAAACTGAAAGAGAGTAAGTTTAGATTGGATATTAGGAAGAAATTCTTTACAGTGAAGGTGGTGAGGCAGTGGGATTGGTTGCCCGGAGAAGTTGTGGATATGCCATCCCTGGAAGTGTTTAAGGCCAGGTTGGATGGGGATTTGGGCAGCCTTGTGCAGTGGAAGGTGTCCCTGCCCAATGGTTAAGGTCCTCTTCAGTGCAAACCATCCTATGAGTCTATAACCTATACTGAGTGCCACCCTAATGAACCAATTTAAATAATAGATGTTGGATGGCTGATGTCTTGACACATAGGGGTTTTTCTTCTCTTAAGTACAAAAAATTAATCTTCCTATTCCTAAAAGTATTTAACTAGATTTGATATCTAAGCTTTGCTCTAATTATGAGCTTTATTGGCTCATTATGTAATGTTTTGAATGTTCGCTTTTAAACAGTTTTGCATTTCCATCAGGCTAAAAGCATGATTAGCTTTCTTTTTGTTGGTGTTCTTGAGTACCATGATCCTCACTTGCTATTTCCCGAAGTTATTCCAGTCTTTTTTTTCCTCTTAGGGCATCAGCTAGTCCTCCATGGTGTCTTTTAGAGTCTGTCCACTGTAAAGGAAAATAGATCAGAAATTTATTATTAAAGCCATTTTTTTCTACTTATTTTCCTGATGAACTATGAAACAGGGTGAACAGAGTGTGAGCAAAGAATGAGTATTGTTGAGATATGGCTGGTAGTGTTGCATTCGTTCTTTCCCCACAAACCTATTATTTTACTTGTAACTGCATTGAACAGTGTGGTTGTTTTTGTTATAGTGTTATTCAGATGTTATCCTAATGAATTCAGAAGTTTTTTTTTTTGTTTTTTTTTTTTTTTTTTTGCCTGTTCTAGTCCAGACAACTGTTTTAAAGCTGAGGGTTGAAACTTCTTGGCAGCTAATCAAACAAGGAAGAAATGACTGATTAAAAAAAAAAAATGAAGCACAAGGGCCAAAAAAATCCTGCTTAAGGGTAGAAAATGTGACTTGAGATCCTTTGTGCTTTTCTAAAATCTTGAAGCTAAGAAGAGAGTCTGCAGGATATATGTATTTTCTCTATTTTTCAGTGTTCTTATATTGAGTTTCATTCTCATAAACTTTAATCTTACTCTTTTAATGACATCCCAATTGATGTTTGGTTTAGAAACCGCAAAGTTTTTAAGAGGCAGTCTAAGTATTAGGAAGAGTTGATGATTGTACTCATTATAATATTGTTAGTAGAGCAGATCTTTCATTTAAACCTCCAGGGTTCAGGCTATGTCTGAAAAATGATTCTGTTGACAAATGTATGATGTTCTCTTTGATAGTGTTGCCATACTTTATTTTCTTTTGTATTTCATGCAAACCCTTTTTGTGAATATGTTTACTGTATTTTCTTCTACCTAAACCGATGGGTTTGGGCTAGTTTTTTAGTTTTTGTTGTTATTGTTGTTGGTTTTTTTAGCTTTCAGACACCTGATCAGAAGATTCTGAGTCAGAGTTTGATTATAACAAGACACTTTCTCCTGGGCTTCTTATATCTTTTACTGGCTCAGTCTCTGACTCTCAGTATCTCCCCATCTCTTTTGGCCCTCAAAGATTTGTGATTTTACTAGAACTGCTGTTGTTGCAGAACTGTTCCCTACTTCTCTTTCTCTGAAGCTGTCTTCTTTCCCTCAGGACCTTCATGCTCTAGGTTTTCAAATGGCCTGGTATCTTGCCCCTACCTTTCTCATTTTTCCTTAGTTTTGATTTTTCATGGAGAAGTGCTCATGGATGCAAATAACCACTTCTATCTAATACTGATTTTAAGTACGTCTTATTACAGGACTGACATTTCAGCTGCACCATTTTTAAAAGAGTGCTGATGTGGGTCATATAGATGGAAATGCCATCTACACACAGTGTTATTGCTTGTCATCTTTTTTGTTTGTTTGTTTGGTTGTTGTTGTTGTTGTTGTTGTTGTTGTATATTGTCTAGTAGGTGTTCAGCCAGTTATGGCAATGAAACCGCCATAACCAAAGATGGGTAATTGCTTACTGTGTGCATTCCTGTACATCTGTAAATTGTGTGGGTGGTTCTGAAGTAGTCCAGTATTTTAGTTTTGTGATAGAATAATGAGCTACCTGTGGTGTCCCAAATGCAGTTAGAATAGCTATAGTATAATCCTTGTGTGCAAGATGGAGGATATCAATAGAAAGCTTTTAGTCAAGGTTATGTGTTAAAAATAAAAGGCTGCAATTTATGCATTCATTTTCCTACATGACTACAAAAATCCTTTTTCAAATATGCAATACTTCAGTTTTCAGTTTCATAAGAGATTCACATAAGACAGGAGAATTATCATGAAATAGTTATCATTTTGCCTTGCTGGACTACTACTTACCTTTAAAATAATGTTTTCTGGGATTTTAACTCAGTGCTTTTCCTACATACAGATACACACACTCTGAACAAAAGATTCCTCAGATGATAAACTTCATTGAACCTAATCCTGTCTCTCCTCCTCCTCCTCTGACTTTTCTTGACCTATCTCCTTCTTTGAGATTATTTCCATTTCCTTGGATACCTTCACAGTAATTCCAGCCAAATGTTAATGGGAGCTTGTCAGCTCTAGGGATCCCCTGTGTATCAGCCAAAAAGCTGTATATACTTTCAAATAAAGAATCTTGGTTTTATGGCCTCTCTTCTTTCTGTTCAGCTGAAGATGTCCTTAATCATGAAGGTGAGTAGAGCCAGCTCTTCGTCTTAGTTAGGAAAAGCTGAACACAGATGAAGAAAGTGACTTGAAAAATCTAGATGCCAAAAAGTTTGAATAGATGCAGAGGTTAAGTTATTCTCATGCTATAGATTTGTTATGTTTACTGTGAGAAAAATGAGGTTTTTTGAGTTAAAGAGATGTAGCTTTTTAGTCTAAATTTGATTTTGCTGAGTTATGTTGCCTGTTTGGTTTTTGTGTCATCTCAAATTTAAGTAAATTAAAATGGTAGAATTAGGTGTGTTAGTTCCCCGTCCCATATGCTATTATCAGGGTTTTTTTAAATGAAGAAATGCAATTATTTTAAATTTTTTCTGTTAATTTTTTTTAGTTAATAGTAAACACTGCACTAAACACTAAATGAATTTAGCTATCTTGTTCCATGACTATTGGCATTTTGAGCAATTGTACGCTTTCTAACAATGCCTATGTGGCTGCTCTTGGAAGCTGCGGTGTCACACTTGGATGCATATTCTGTAATAAATTCTAAATTACTCTCTGGGGAGCACTGTGTTAAAGGGAACAGCAAACAAAAGGTCTGAGAGTCAGTGACAAAGCTGCCCAACAATAGCAACAGGTAGGCATCCACTCATTACGTGTTCACTGTGGTGTTGTCTGTATTTGAGACCTCTGAAATAGCAGTTTCAGAATTTTGAACTCTGAACTTCCTTTTGTTATTCTTAAGTCAAACCCATAATATTAATATAACAGCTTTCTGTGTTTGTTTTCAATGTCTTTGTTATTTCAGCAGAATATTTTTGTTGGCAGTGTATTTTTCCAGTGGCTCTTGAGGATCTAATGTGGCATTTATGTTTCACTTCATGCCCTGTATTACCTGACCCCAGGAGTATTTTGTGGCGTCTACCAGACCAGAGATAAAAGCTGCTGTTTCAGACTAGGAGTGCAGGCTATGTTCAAAATACCACCATTTCCATATCAGAGTAGCAGTTCCTTTAAAAATGATTGTGCTCCTGTGTCCCTACGCCCCTTTATGCAAACCTTTGGATTATCCTTTGTGTGGAGGCATGGCTTGGTCAATGTGACTGCACATAAGCTCTGCAAAGTGAGCATAGTTTATGAAGTACTTTGACAATGGCAATTACTGCGCTAAAAATAAATCACATGAGCATTAGCATTAATAACTACTCCTACAAGATATGCTGATCACTCCTAAAGGGCTGAAAAATTTGGAATACTGTTGTACATGCTGGGTTACTTCTTATAATGTAAAGTTTAAGATCTAGGAAGTTATTCGGGGTCTTTCCATCAAACTCTAAATGAGTATGGAAGAATGAGTTTGGTAGAGTTCAGCAACCACTGATTTGTGAGCATGGATGACTGAATGTGGCACAGTTGCCATCACCAAAAATGACCTTCTGTATAGCCCCTGTGCCTGACCTTTTAAAACTCTGACCTCACAGACGTATTGGTTTAGCAGGAATTTTAAAGGATAGATTTTTGTGTTGTTTTTAGAAGATACTTTGAGGTACAAAATTAGCTTTAAAAAGGAGAAAGGTATGGGGGAAGGAGTACAACTTAGTTTCAAGTAATTGCAGTGGAGCTGTTTGGCACACATGGCATTTAGATCAAGATAGTGATGGTGTGTGGAGTTGCTGTCGTAGTTGAAAATTAGTTTTTAGTGTCCACTGTTAATTTTGGGCAGTAACATGTGGCTTACGTACAGATTATTTGCTTTCCTTTTATCTCATGAATGTCAAGCTTTTTACTCGAGAAAGGTTGTGTAACATCAGTCCTGGCCTAGGTACTTTGTTCCTTCTGCATCATATTGCCCAAAGTGATGATGACATGACACAGACCAGGCAGCACCTACTCGCATGAGAAGGGGCGCACAAGACAGCAGTTGGTTGTAACTGAAGTCAGATAAATAATTTTTGCATTTGCTGTGATCTGTGGGATGCAATTAGACCATTCCTATTTTTTCTAAATCTGTGACAACAAACAGTGACAGCAGCCATGTTATGTTTTAAGTGCCACCAAAGGACCACTGTGTGCAGGTACAGAAAGCCTGAATCTGCCTATCTGCAATAAAATTTGAAAATCATTAAAATATGGCACATTCTGAAAACAGTGTGGTCATTCTCATGTGAAGATTAGTCTTGGATGACACAGTATTAAATATTAATTTCTGCCAATCAATTTGTACTACTTTGCTTAGAAAAATAGAATACCTTTGTGGTGGTGAATAGGAAAAGCTGTTTTTTCTGCTTTTTCCTGAGGAAAAAGAAGAAAATTAAAGAAAAGAGGATATGGGAATGCAAAGGGAAAACAGACTTGATGGCCCTGGTAACAGGATTCCCATTGTGTTGGAAACAGCTGAACCAGAAGGGAGAGTGTTTAAGAACTGCATAGCTCGAGTGTGTGAATGTGTCAGACTCGTGATGTGTAAAGCCAAACAAGGCTTTGGATTTAGAAAGGGAAAACTGAGTGTAAGGAAACTTTGCTTTACATCAGTCCTACTCTGCTGAACATGCTGTAGGTGAATAAGAGCGCACCACCACTAATAAGAACAATTTTAACCCAATCATGTTTAAATGAAAGATGAACTAAGACATTTGAGTAAGATAAGGATTTTCAGAGCCTGTGCCAAAGGCTAGAACCGAAGAGGGATTTTTATTTCTGCAGTTTGATACTGAATTACTCCAATCTCTCCCTCTCTCATTCCCTTTCTCTGTACATTTTGGAAACAACCAAATGAACAAAGTAATCTGTCCAGTGGGTCTAGCTCAAATTACTGGAAATCTGGTGAGAGCTTGCTGTGATTCCAGTGAGTGACTGCGAAGTTGAGTGGTTTTGGTGATTTGTACTAACACCAGTAAACAAGAGTACCTTCCTCTCATCTCTACTGTAGGGCCCTTTGCACTATGAATGGAATCCTTGATTACTGCTTGAATCCTTGACAAATGTTTGAGGTGTGCCTACTTTTATTTAAATAGAAGTTAATATGAAGAGAATACTTGGCTATATCTTGGCACACACACTGGCTGCCAACTTGGTAACACTTTGTTCGCATTTATCATAGATCTGTTGGGGTTAGAAGGTATCTTAAAGATCATTTAGATCCAACCCATTGCCATAGGCAGCAATGTCACCCACTGAATTAGGTTGCTTAAGGCCATCCAATCTGGCCTTGAATATTTTGATTGATGGCACATCTACACTTCTCTGGGAAACTTGTTAGAGTGCCTTGCTATTCTGAGTAAAGAATTTCTTTCTAATATCTAATTTAAATCTTTCCTCATGTTTAGAGTTGTTCTCCCTTGTCCTTTTATTATCTACTCATAAAAAAAGCTGCTCTCCCTTTTATTTACAACCGCTTGTTAAGTACTGGGAGGCCTCAGTGAGGTCTCCCTGGAGCCTCCTCTTCTCCAGGCTGAATAAGTCCAGCTGTCTCAGCCTTTCTTCACAGGAGAGGTCTTCCAGCCCTCTGACCATCTTCATAGCCTTCCTCTGGAACCCTCTGATAGGTCCACATATTAGCTGAGTACCACAGAACTGGATGCAGTACTTCAGCTGGGGTCTCAGGCAGAGGCGGGGAATCACCTCACTCAATCTACTGGTCATGACATTTAGAGAGATTTGTTCAAAAGATGTTCTTCTGAATAGATTCTCAGGGCAGGGAGTTGGAGGTAAGAAAAGAGCATTTCTCATTATTGTTTGTTGAAAAAGTACAACTCTGTGGTCTTTGAATAAACAGGGAAGAGGAGAATGGCATGTGGGTCTGCTGTGCCTTTTTGATATGGAAGTAGGGTGCATCTGCCATTTTCCTGCCTTAACCTCTGCCAGCCTACTGCTGCCATGGGACAGAGACATTAAAACCAAGGAACATCCACTTGGATGTATACTGGTGCCTATCAAAGCCTTCTAAAGGAAAACAGATTTGTGTGAGTTTGCGTGAGGAGGAGCATGCAGCAGTCCTCAGTCTGTGGAATTGTTCTATTCTTCTCTCCTCACACCCCTTGTGCTTGGTTTCTAAGTATTTCTCTTGGATTGTAAGAAGCTGAAGGCAATAGATGAAAACAATGACTGAATGCACATTTATATTTTTTAAAATTTACTTTAATTTCTGTTACCTAATCAGTTTCTGAAAGTGGCAGCAATCATTTATCAGCACCAGGTAACTGGCTGATTCAACACCTTTTCTTGCTGCTCTTATTTTTCCCCTGCTATTCTTTGCTCCTTTTGGTGATGTACTTCAAGTATGAAAAAAAAAAAAAAAAAAAAAAAAAAAGAAAGAGCTTTCCTGTTACACAGCAATAAGGACTTCCTTATGTTCCTTATGAAGAAAAATAACTCTTTCTGTGGGTCAGTGCTTGAAATGCGAAAAAAATTAATCATCACTGGTATACTACTATTGATCTATTCTGTGTCTTATTAAGCTTGGTATTCTTGTTATATGAACTATCTTTGCCCCACAGGATGAGGAACTAGCCTCTACTAGCCAGATATGGTTACCTGAGACAGAAGATAACAAACTGAGCTTCTGCCCTATGTTCTTGACTTACTGGTAGCCTATAAGGAACACTTGCATGAGTGGGTTGCTTAGGTTTCTCCAACATGTATATGTTCAATTTTGCAGATGGGTATTTTGCTGCTGAGGGCTCTCCATGTGCTGGTGAGGAGGGGGTGACCCTTGATTTAGAGCCAGGATCAAGCTCTGCAGCTCTGACCTTGTTATGCTTGTTCCTGGCAATAATTGAAGCCAGAATGTCCCTAGCCTTTTGTGTGGGACAGTTACACTCCATAATGGGAGAAATGGCAAAATATGAAGGAGTAGGAAGCTCTGCTTTTGAATATTCGCATATTTTAAGTTTTTAATCAAATGTTTATTTTCTTTTGCATAATGAATTGTGCTCAACTAAGTGAAACTTTAACCAGTGTAGCTATAAATATAAAACAGTCTAAATATTGTTTGTAATCTTATGATCTTTTTATGTACTTCCTCTTCAGCTGTTTTAGACGTCTGTCAAATTTAGGCAATTGTTACTTTTTTTTTTTTTTAACTGCAGGGAAAACTATCTAAAATACGTGCATAATTTATATCTATGTATATATATGGAACTGTTTGGATGGTGGTGTTTAGCTTTGTGTGCATGGTGCTTTCATGCTTTCCATTTGTTTTTGCTGCAGCATAGGTACTGTAGTGTGTAGGTGGTGTGGATCAGTTACCACTGTGTGGATACCAGATACAGTCTTAAAAAGTTCAAACATCTCTCTCTTCTACTTCTAGAACTTTTATTACAGAAACAGTGGTTTAATTTAGTTGCTCTACTTACATGTCAGGCTGTTGTACACAAGCATCTGGTTGTCTCACTGTTTCTATGTTTCTGGTAAGTTATGGAAAATCGGTGAGTAGCTAGTGAGGTCAGTGCTGCTTAAGAAGCCTTTTCCACATTCTCCTCTTGTTCAAATAGACAGCTATAAATCAGTGCATCAGCACCTAAGCAACTACTACTTCTTGAAACTGATCTGGTCATGACAGAGTACAGATCATATCATTTCATATGAAACTGAAGATGATAATTAGCACATCAGTTACATTTTTAATGAGCATGACTGTGGAGGGATAGAATGTAAGGAAATAGTGCAGAAGGTAATCTCACACCTGAGGAGCTACAGCTGTGCTAATTACCAAAGATTAAGAACAGGCCTGCCCTTAACAGGCCACAGCTGTGTCCAGTGAGGATGAGTGCTACAAAAGGTGGGTTAGCTGGGTGAGGTGACTAGAGTTTGTTGGCTGTGCTGTGAGGAAGAAGGTGTCAGTGCTGTAAGGAGCTGCCCATGAGAAATCACTGAGAAGGTCTGGGAGCTTTGCAATATGATGACCATAGATGACCTGTGTACAGACAGTTAATTTCTTTGCTTCCTTTTTGTAAACCCAGTGCACAAGTCTGACTATCCAGAGCTGGTGAGTCTGACTAAAGCACTTATTTTGTTGACTCTTTCATGTGTTTTTGTTTCTTCACTTGTGTGAATGAGGCTACTCCTAGGTAGTCCCACTCTTTGTAGAGATTTCAAAAATTTCCGCAGGGATTCAAAAATATACCATGGATGTTTTCTAAAGAAACTGTTCATTTGCAAAGATGAGAAGGTAATTGAAATGAACACATAGGGTTTTTTTATGGCTTTTTGATACCTTTTAATGCTTATACTAAAATCAAAAGCCTTGAAATTTTGCAGAAGACTGATTGTGGAGTAACCCTGTGTTTGACTCAGCGAAGTGGCATTACTTTTGTCATATTTGATGGTGCTTATTTCTGTTTATGGTTCCACAATACTGGTAGTATTATTTTAATGTAATTATAGGAAAGTTTGGAAAAGCCTAGAGAATGAGTTCCATTTAAATGACTTTTATCAACCTTTTGTGTCTTCTTGGCAGTACAGTCAAGTGTCACACAAAAAATGATAAACAATTTGAAGGGATGGGTTAGAGATTTTTAGAACAAATAGTTTTGTAAGATTTTGAAAACGTCTTGAAGAATCTCACCTTTTGGCAGTAGTATAAATGAATTATACAGTTTAATAACAGAAAGCAGATCAGAATTTTGAGGCTAGTAAGGAATACTGAACAGTTAAATAAAATTATGAATAAAAAAGGTGAAATAAAATAAATTCCCAAGAGCTGAATAGAAGTCTCATTTATGATGATGTAAAGCAACTCAGTTAAGTATTCTTTAAAAGATTGTTTTTAGGAATTCTGCCTCTTGATTTTCTTAAGAGATGTTTTTTATTAAGGATTTCAATGGGAATTATGATCAAGCATGGAGAAGCATGTAATGAATGAGCTAGATGGGGCTATTTGTGACAGTCTCCAGAGACAGGAGAAGTGATGTATAGCAGATAAACCTGGGATTAAAGTTGAGCAGAGGGGAGGGACCAACATCCTGAGTTGTTACTAATAAGCACTAATGAAAGACTATCAGCCATCCTTTGTGTTGAAAAATGCAGGCAGTTTACTAATTAAAGATAATTCATAAAATGGCTTCTCTTTTTGTGTTCTGCCTGAAATACATGTGTACAAGTGAAGCTGGAGGCAGAGTAGCAAAGTGATCCTATATAAGGAAGATTTTAAGAATTTATTGCTGTAATTCTTACCTTAACTTTTAAAGTGTTGTTTTGATCACTTCCATCTTTTTGTGTTCTCATGAAAGAGAATAAAAAACACCCAACTTTTTGGCAAGACTCAGAATTAAGAGAAATAAAAGATATTGCCATTTCTCTCATTACCATAACTTCTGTTAACAAATACAGCATGCAATGTACAGTGCCTTAAAGGCCGAATGAATACCGTGTTCAGCTGAAACTATGAAAATGAGATGAACATAGGTACAATGTACTATTCTTACTTATTTTGTCCATGAAGGACTTCCTGTTCCCATAGTGCTTTTTGTACACTAAAGTCACAAGATATTAGTGAGACACAACTTCTTTTCTCTAATTATGCGGTGTAAATGGAAACTGTGGACAAATCTCCTAATCTCCATAGAGACAGCACAACATTTATCTAATTAGAAGTTTGCCTTTTGGCATTACTTTGAATAAATTAGCATTTCATTACATACCCTGAACTACTTGGAAAAAGTTTCCCAGAGTAGTATTAAGTCTTTATTTTCTGAAGAGTGTATTTTGAATTAGTGTAGGTTAATAATCTCCTTTGTAACTGGGAAGAGACAGAGTAGTACTGCTATCGTATTTTTAATATCCGAGGGTTGCACTTGCAGGTTCTTTGTTTTCTTTAATCCCTAGGAATCAGAGTAAAAACTTATGTCACCTTATTTAATGGCGTACTCCTTTACCAGGGAAAAATCCAAGAAAGAAAATAAAAAAAAAAGGAACAAGTTTGAAATACAAATACCTCCTCTTGCTACCTTTTCTCCAGAGGTCAAACTTTCCTTTCAAATTGCAAAAGTCACACTCTATCACTAATTGTAAATGAGCTTTTCTATAGTATTTCCAACACAGCTAATCCAGAATGCACTATTTGTCTTCCATTCTTGTGTATAAATCAGTGGCAGGAAACAGAGTGACTAAGTTTAGGTATTGACTGCCAGATAAGACAAGTGGCTGCTTATTAGGCTTTTCCTTAACAGGTACTGAGAATCAAAGCTTGGATGGGAAATTAAAAGAGGTAATTAATCAAGGATAGACTTTAATTGATTTTCTTTCTAAGTATTAAAAAGAGCAGAGAGAAGATTCCACAGAAGTGATAAAGGGTGGTAATTTCCTTGCCTTGATTCACTGGTTGTTTCAGACTCCTGCTCACTCCTTCAGAGAGTCATTGGCTGACACCTGTGGCAGAAGATGGGTATGAAGTATGGTGTTAAATATTTGACTCTTCTCAAAGTGGCCTTTGCAGCTGGGATGTATGGTTACACCACCATTGCCATGGTTGCCTTTTGGTAGACGGAGGCATGCAAAGAATCTGTCAAGTTGTTTTTGCAAAATCCAGAGGAACAAAACCATCTTCATTTTGGGTTCTTTGATTGTCTTGGTTTGAAAGATGTGTTTGCTTGGGAAGGCAGGAGCGTCCCTTGGAATGAAGCATATGAACCCTCTCCCTCTGAATTATTATCATTTTGGAAATTAAGGGGCTTTCAGGCAAAAAGGTATGGGGATAGGAGCATATTGGAATAAGATCCCAATATTTCCAGGTGGAACATGCCTGGGCTGTTCTGGGCCTTAGCTTCTTGGCCGGAGGCAGCAGCTGTGGCATCCACCACAGGGATACCTCTGGCTGGCTGGAAGTTGCAGCTAGGCACTAGAAACCAAGTCCAGGCTTGTGGGAAGCTCAGTTTTACCTCTGGTGAAGGTCCTTAGGCAAGGTGAAGAGAAAGGAGAGGGTTTCTGATGGAGGGTTAAAATCCAGAGCTTTATTCCAAGGGCACGAACAAGGGAATTGTGGTAACAGCTCCAACAGAACGACCAGCACATGGTGGCCAGGTCCTTTTAGCCCAGGGATAGGGGGAGGGAAAAGCAGGTGAGCCACCAACCAGGTGGGAGGAGGTGTGTTCTCAGGGGACAATGACGCTTGGCTAACCCAATGACACCCAGGGTGAGGGGCATCTTTTGAACTTCAGCCAACCACACAACAACCTTGCTGGAATGTTAAGATTGACTGACAACACTTAGTGGGAGACAGGGGGAGGGGAAGGGAGAAGGTATTGCCACACACTGCAACAGGAGCCACAGTTTTTTGCTAGTGTTTATAATAAACAAGCAACAACAACAATTACAGCATTAACAACAAACAGAACCAGAAAACCCAGTCCCAGCCTTGTGACTTTCCCCTTTGGTGCAGTTATAGCTTTTAACAAGATGTGGATGGGTGAGGGGATAAAATCATGATCACTGAAGAGAGACCTGGAGGTGGCGTGCCACTGTTTGACAGACAGTGTGCTGATGAGGTCCTTTGGTCTGTGGTCTTGTTAGTGGTAGGGGGTGGAGATCCATGCAGCAGCAAGGGTCACTCATGTGCTAGAAACTGCAGAAGCACTTGGGAATGCTCATGCAAGAATTGAAGCTTCTTCCTATGAAAAGGCAGTGGGATTGATCACCCAAATGAAGTGCATCTACACATACACATGCAGCATGGGCAGCCAATAGGAGGAAGTGGAACCCATTGTGCAGCAGTAAAACTATGATGTAGGGGGTTGGAATTAAGTGATTAAGGTTCCTTCCAACCCAAACCATTCTGATTCTGTTACAAGAGGAAATAGCCTCAAGTTCCACCTGCAGAGGTTTAGATTGGATATTAGAAGAAACATTCATCACTGAAAGAGTGGCCAGGTGTTGGAACAGGTTCTCCAGTGAAGTGGTGGAATTGCCATCCATGCAATGTTCAAAAGTCATGTGGATGTGGCATGGAGGAGCATGCTTTTGTGGTTAACATGTGCTGGGTTAACAGTGACACTTGATGATCATAGTGGTCTTCTCCAGCCTTAATGGTTCTCGGTTCTGTTTGGCTGTCAGTCTGGATTTTGTATCTAGTAGCACAACCCATCCGGAGCTTACAATATTTGTGAGCTTGGAAGCAGTTACAAAAGGACCCCCAGTGCAGTGCTGCACACGATGGTCCCAGCAGTGTGTCCAGCTGGACTCACTGATGTCCATTTCTATGCTTCTGGACTGGATTTTCTGAGCAGATGGTCACTTAGCTCCCTAGTGGTGAGGTAGGAGAACCCGGTACATTCACTTGCACCTTGGTAAATGTCGCCTTGTTCTGTGGGAAGGCTTTTTTCCCCATTTGTTTGTTTTTCCTCATTTCCTCCATATTTGTTATTTGACACTGAGTTATGTCATGGTGAGAGAGGAGCTCATGTTCCTTTCTAGCTCTTCTCCCAGCTTCTTTAGTTTTCCCTCTTGATCAGTAACTATTTCGTTTTCCTGGTCAATGAGTTGGCCAGAGCTGTGGGATGATTCATCCTAGGTCTTCTATTGTGATGAGAACCCTGCAAATAAAACCCCAGAAAATTTTTTTTCTAGCTTTGGTCAAATCTGGCTCTTTTTAACAACTGGAACAATTAATGGAAAACTTGAAGATGAGGGAAAACAGAGAAGAAATAAAGATAGTTTATTAATCCCTCCCTCCCTCCCTAGCATCATTGTGGGTAGATTTCTGCTTTCAGGTCTGGTCCTTGATTACCTCAGTACCTTTGTAGGAAGCTGGCACAGGTTTCCAGTCCCCTGCCATCCAGGGCCTAGGAATGTTGTTCCTGCACCTTCTGAGTCTGGTTAGTGCTTGGCCATAAAAGCAGAATTCTGGAAAAGTCTGTCATTTGGTTGACTGTACTCACCCTTACTGTAGGACCCCCAACTCTTGGCTGACACATTTTGCACTGTCTCTTGGCTATAGCTGTCCTCACAGGGGCTATTCAGTGTCTCACAAAACAGCTCTTTCTTCCTTCTGTCTTCATCCAGGGGCTCAGAAACTCTATTTAAAACTGTACCGTAAGAACAAAGAACAGTAATTTATATCCTAAATACACATTGAAATTAACTTCTGTTTCGGTATTACATTTTGAAGGCTCTGGGCTAAAGCCCTCTAATCTTCTCCTGTATGTTCTAATAAATGTCACTGTGTTAGTTGTGTTGATATTGTGACCAAGCATAGTCTAGGCAACATGGGTTTGGAATTGAGTAAATTGCCAAAAAAATTCTTACCTCCTCCCAACATATTGCTTGTTTTAGGGAGATCTTTTCTGGGGATGTGGAAAATGGGAAGGCAATGTTAGAGGTATGTTAGAGAAAAAGACTGCTCTTATGTGATGGTCTATTTTTTGTTCTACAGCTTGATGACTGCACCCTGCAATTGTCTCATAATGGTACCTATCTGGATCTAGAATCCACCCTAGCAGAGCAAAGAGATGAACTAGAAGGTTTCCAGGAGGATGCTGGGTAAGTAAAGGTTTACTAAATTTTTATCAATAAGCATGTTGTTTACTTCATGTGTTCAAGTCCACATGGAAGCAAAAAGATAAAAAACTTTCCCTTGTATGCCCATCTGTGTGTCCCTTTGTATAATTAAGAATTTTATGACTTCTCTCTCTACCTTCACTCTTACAGTTTCTCTAAAATGTGACATAATGTAAAGAAATCTATGAATATGAATATCTTGATTAGTCTAGTAAGATTTTATAGTTCTTTGAAAATTGATAAATGAGCATGGTTTGTTTGGAGAACTCTGAGATCTTTCTTATGATATTAGTCATGTAGAGGATTATATTGTGGTGGTGTTCCTGAAGTTAAAAATTCAATTTATTTTGCCTTGATAAGTTAGGTCCTCTATTTATATTTTTGAAGAAAAGACCTGTATTGGTTTCTTTTTTTACTCCTGGAATTGATTGAACCAAGGGATGGGTGTGCATGGTTATTTTTTAATATTCTCCTCTCTTGCTTTTTTCTTATTTAGTTATTGCTGGCACACATGGATTACCATGACACAGTTTCCATAATCATCTCTTTGAGAAATGAAAGTGAAAGCAGAAGTTAGCATCAATGTGTGTTTGTGTAAATGCACATAGGAGATTTGCTTTTTTGAAGAATTTTCCTTTTATGGATCTTTCAGATGATTGTCTTACTTAAGATGTAAAATGAACAGAAAGTCTAGATCTGTTTTTGCGTTTCTGGTTATTATGTTGGACTGGATAGTTGTGGTTATTTTATGGGTGTATTTAACTGAATTTTGAATTGGTTAGAGTTTGTTAACAGTAAGAGATACAGCCCTTTTGCTTATACTTCTTCACTTCAGGTAGCTGTCTTGCCTTTGATGAATATGCCTTATAAATCTGAACTGTGCCTCTGAAGATTATTTTATGTGGAGAAGAATTTTAAATAATATTTTCCAGATATTTGTTTGTGTGCATTTGTGTATGTCTTATGTGCCCCTACCAGTTTGGAGCATGTTTTATAACCACTATGAGATAAAAAACTGTTCTGTTAGAAATCAGTTAGAAGAGAGTCTGTTGACAGAATAGCCAATACAAGCTGAACTGAGCTCCTTTCCGGTGCAATAGGAGTGTTGAATGTAGAAATTGATATAGTCTTCAGTTTTGTGCATAGATGATAAAAATCACTGCAAAGAACACCAGATTCATATTTCCAACTAACTTTATAATGAGCTGAAAGCAAGTAATTTAAGGGATTTTTTTGGGGGGGTAGCAATACATTTTGAATTTGTGACATTTTTTCCCTTCCATTGGTGTCTCTGTGATAATTCTGATAATTTTAACTTCACTGCTTTTAACACTTCACAGTAGCAATTTGGCACTGCCAAGCAATGAGGCAAGTGAGAGACAATTTGGTGCTTTTCCTGACAGACTTTGCTCTTGAAATGGCAAGCTATTGTACACCTTGTTTTATTTATCTGCTTCTTTTGGGCATGTAAAATCAATTATATGTTTTGTTCCTGAAACACAATTATAATTTTCTCTGTGGTAGCTATCCTGGGGGGAAAAAACCCAACAAAACAAAAACCATGGAACTGGTGCTTGAAGGTGAGGTTTCAGATGGATTTCTGCATTTCATTTTTGTCCATGTTTTATGAGAAAAGAAGAGATAAACAAGAACCACCAGAGCTTTGAGAAGTATGTGGGATAAGCTGCTCTGTAGGACTTAACATTGTTACTTCATAGTAAATGAAGCTTATGTGATGTTATTCATAAAACTTGAATATTCTAGACGTAGGGTAGCAAATTCAGTCAGTAATGTCTTCTTTGTCCTGTATTTCTAGCAATTTAAACTCCATTTTTGGGCCTTGCAGTTCTGAGAACAAAACACTGAGCTGGAGTGCTCCTGAGCTGGACCTTCTGGCTGCAGACATTGGGAGCTTAACATCAGGTTGCTGTCTGGGAGAGACTGGCTGCAGAAACCATTTAGTCTCTCTCTGTTTCTGTCTGGGTCATTTCAAGGTCCTGCTCTTAATCTTCAAAGCTTTTAATTTTCTGAGATTAGGCTACCTCAGGACCTGCCTTTCTGCCATGCCAAAGCTGCTGTGCTCATCAGGGTCACTGAAGCTTGCTGAACTCTGAGTGAAGGCTTTAGTAGCTGGATATTCATGGCATTTTTAAAATTTCAGAACCTTAGCTGTGGAAGCTCCTACTCAAAATGACCAGAATGTCCTATAATCAGGCTGTTTATAGCATCTTTTTGCTAAAAGTTCATCCTGTGAAAAATGATGATGTTCTTTTTAAACACTGTTGAAAGGAGACTTGTAAATAAAACAAAACAAGCAGAAAGCAAAGTCTTAAAAAAAATTATTGGCTTGAGAGGCTGTAGGTATTTGCTTTCTCTGTGAGGGACTGGATGAGCATAGTGAAAACATGAAGGATTTTTTGTCAAAAGGAAAGAAGAGAATGGTGGCAGTTGCTGGAGGTTTATGATGTGTATCTGTAAATAACCTGGACAAGAAGCATATGCGTTCATGCAACTACAAATTAATGCTATTCTGTTACTGATTATAGTGAAAAGAGGCTTTTTGTTAGTTGCTGTCCACTACAGCAGAATGGAAACTTTTATCTAGTGAAGAAGAAAAGCCAACACTTGTGGCCTTGTACTGCACGTGGTCTCTTAAGTAAAACATGGGTGGGGATTGTGTGGCTTTCTGGTCTCCACAACTTCACCTGCTGCCATTTGCACCCTTGAGAATATCTGTGAGATTCAGGAGAATCAGATTGTTGTTGTATGGGGGCTGGTTTTGGAAGAGCCAGGGTGAACATCTGGCCAAGTATTGAAGCTTGCCCTGCAGAAGGTGTTGCAACAAGCAAAAGGGTCAGTAGGAGCATGTAGGAAAACAACCTTTCTTTTCAAGCCTGGATTGTGTTCATGCCTCACTTGCTTGTTGGGTTGCTTAGCTGTTTGGCTTTTTTCTCTTGATTCCAGCACAAGTTACTTGGTGCGTGCTTCATTGTGTAGGGTAGTACACAATGGAGGTTGTTTAGGCAGGCTGGCTGCTTTAAGGTGTTGGTGACAGGTAAAGCTCCTTTCCTTGGCTTCCTTCAGGTTTTACAGAGGAAGCAAGAATTGTCAAGAAGCTGTTGTGTTTAAATTAGCATATAATTGCTCAAGCTCTCTTTGTGGATGTGTCTTAAGAGGCCATCATGGGAGCCCACAAGGTGACACTGTCCTAAAATGAAGAACAAGAGTTTCTTCAGGCAGTATACTATGAGCAGTGAAAATTTCTTCAGGGAATATGTTTGCAAGACTTCTGTTCAGTAGGGATTCTTTTAATGTACTTATAAATGGCTTCAGCACTAATGTTTTTGCATTCCTTCTAGACACCCTTTCTCAAGCCATTTTGGTTGGGTGAGTCCCATGATAGACCTTTTCCCTCTTGATGGTGCTCTTCATTCTGGTCTTCATTCAGAATCTGTTGGAGACAGTGGAGTCTGGCAAGGATCTCTAACATTCTTTTCCTGCTTATGTTCTATATTTTTTCCCATTTAGACTTTGCAAATAGCACAATTGTGAGAATGAAAACTTATTGTCACTTGTTTACATAAGGAAGTTGGGGATGCATTTGAAAGTTAAGTTAGTTTTTGTCTTACAGAAATGGTATGGCTTATTTCTTGAAGCAGTACTGAAATCTAGCAGTTTGTGCGCTGATTTCGCCTTAGATTAAACAGAATGTATTTGTGTTTGTTCATGGGTGGAAAATGATCTCAGCTTCTGATAGCTTTCTCTCCGTGTTTTGTCTTAATGTCATTTTTATGTTTCTCAGTGTCAACAAGAAAAATAAGGGAGGTAACAGGGAAAGATTGTCATTACATTGTTACAAACAGAAGACTGTGACTACTTAGTGACAGTATTTACTCATGTTTTCTGCCCAAATATTTTGATTTCTCTGCTATTTAGCTATTATACTGAATCTGAAAAATGTGATAGATAGTAACAATTAAAAACATGCAACAAAGCAAGAAAAGCACTCAACAAAAACACAAAAAAAACAGCTCCCTAGAAACATCAAACTAAAACGCCTGGACTGAGAGGTTGTGATAATTTTTTGGAAGGTGTAAGAATTTCTAGGCTAGCAGTATTTCATTCTAAACTGTATCAGATTGAGATGTTGAACAGTATTTTGATGCGGATTTTTTGCTAAAGCTTTACTGTTGCAGAATAAATGGTGATACAGATGATGCTGTTCTTAATTACCTCAAAAGATTGAGGGCAATAACTATTACCACCTGTATTTCCAAAACTTTATGCAGCTTTTTTGCTTCTGAATCCTGATACAATTTCATTGTTTATATAAAAAAAAATAATTAGGTAAAATATGGAAATGAATCTTTAGGTGGTACTGTAGTAATTAATTTTCATAGTTCTCTTGCAATAACCATTGACAGCAAAATGAAATAAAATTACTGGTCCCATATGGTTTCCCTGTTTAGAACAATTGGCAAGGCATCTCTGAGCATTCCTGCTTCCAGAGTGTGTAATCAAAATAATTACACAAATGTGCATATGTTTCGTAGGCCTGAAAAAAGAGACATGTGACTTTGAGGGATGTGCTCTGAAAGCAGGATGGGGGCAATTAACAGTTGTAAGTTCCACCATGAAAATTATTCACCAGTTATGAGATTTCTTGTCAGTGGATCTCCTTGACATAGTATCTTGTGAAGAAATGATTGACAAATTAGGGTTCCTACTAATAGTAAAATGCTACTACTTTTGTTGTTAAGAAATAAATACTGATTTGTGAATATAAAATGTATTTAGAAAACAAGCATCTTCAAAATAATAACAAACTTGAATAAATTTTACTGCAGGCCAAGGCTTCTTTTCTTACATAGTTTCAGCTTTAAAGCTGGCTTGATGGTATAAAAGTAAATCTCCTCTGCATATATTGAGGTCAGAGACTGCAAGCCACTTTGCTCACACCAAAAGACAAAAAATGCATAGCCTATGCAAGCTTTTGAAAATAACCTGTGGCGCCCTGTTTTGGTGTGTGCTGTCTAGGAGGGGTCTGGAGTGTGACAGTAAGCACAGAAATTACAGGGATCACAAGTTACTGTGTGTAGCAGAAGTCTGGGGATGTCAGATGGGGGTGCAGTCTGTGCACCTTACAGCTTCTTTCCAGTCTAGATGGAGAACCTTCAGGCAAGTAGCCTACAAAAAAAAGAGGTGCAGTACTGAATAGTGTTAACTTTCACTGATGTGCTGAACATGTCCTTCAAAGGGAAGCAGAGTTGGTTTTGCTCTTCTCCAAGTGCCCCAGTCTTGGAAACTGTACTGCATCCTTCCGACTGCAAAGGAGCCAGCATCCATAGTAGGGGCTCCCCTGGCTTGGACAAGGAGGCTTCATGAGCTCTCAACCCTCTGTGTGATTTTGGTTTGGGGTTTTTTTTTGAGGGTGTTTAAATGTTAGGGTGTTTAAGAGCTTGACTCATTATTCCACAGCTTTTGTTTCTCAATACTGCAGCAGCTGTGTCTCTTGCTCTCCCACTTTGCCCCAGAGTTTGCTCAGTCGTAAAGAGAAAAAAAACTACATCTGTACCAAAGTACCTGTGGAAACATTTGAAGGCTTGCTGGTTTTGAATTTAGTGATTACTGCTGGCAAGTGAATGCAATGAGTGCTTTTATTGAAAAATAATTTCCACTAAAAATGTATTGCAAAAATACTGTTGTGCTTAGTTCTCTCCCAGCCCGTTACATACCAAATAAAGTGCCAAATCAAAAAGCGTGTGAATAATTCTTACAGTTTTTGCTACGACAACTTTTTTTAAAGACAGCCTAATTTGGCATTCAGATTTGCATGTGAAAATAGCTGAGAAGTCCAGTATTTTTTTGTGGAAACTTAAATAAAAACAGCTTATGGAAACAGCTGATGCCAGATGTTCTATTTAAAACATTTAATTTTATTAACATTGAAGCTGCTTAATAGCTGTGTTTGCACTCTTTCCTCCTCCTCGATGATGAGACTGTAAGTGAGTGGCTCTCGAGGCTTGGAAATGTGTTTCCCTTCAACTTGTGAGGAGGAAATCCCTTCCTCTCTCCATAAATAGATCATCTGCAGGGCTTCAGGTAAGGTTGCCAGAAAGTGTTGCAGGGCTGCTCTGAACTCCTGTTGTGAGTAGAACCACTGACTTGAATTCCAAACCTGGAACAGTACCAGCACCGTGGGAACTCACTGCCAGTCTGCAGGGGCAAACTCGGGTAGTATTGCCCGAGTGTGTGGGCAGCCAAGGGAGTTTGTGCTGGGTAATTAATAAAAGCTGTGAATTAGCTACACTTCCTATTCCATGGCAACTGTTCCTGTATGTGCTCCTACCCGGTGGTAAATGCAAAGGTTTGTGTAAGCAAGCTCACGCCTGCTTTTCTCCCATGGGAATCCATTTGTCTGTGTGCTTGGTGTGTGGTGTGTTTATTTGGCTTACCCCTGACTAAACTAAGGTGGTAATCTGCTTCTGATAAAAATAAATGTCTCCAATTTGACCTCCAGTTGTGAGCTAACAGCTTAAACTGCTGCAAATCTGTGACTAGCCCAGGATCTCAGGTAATGAAGCCATGAAAATTAGTGAATACTGCCAGGGTTAAGACCACAGTCTTAACTGTGCAGCAAAACAGTAGTTTATTTCACATTTACTGCTCAGTAATTGTGCTCATTAGCAAAAGCATTGATGGCCCAGCAATAAATGTAAAGCCCATTTCCAAAGTGGAATTAATATGGAGAAATAAGTGGTCTGAGAACAGTGTTTTATATTTAAAAAATTGTATGTCAGGTTAGGAAGAAGCCCTTGCCAAATATGATGCTAATGGGAAACTTGCAAATGAAGAAAGAGACACAAAGTAGTATGTTGATCAGTGCAAAGTAAACTTTATTTTTATGTACTTACATAATCATATGCATGTTCTACTGCAAGGTAGGACAGCTTTTAAATGGTTCTTGCTGAACCATTTATGGTCACATTATGATGAAGTGTAACTGACCAATTAAGTGAGCAGGACATTGCTTTGAAATGTGTTGTGCTGCTTTGGATAATCTCTGCTTCACTTTTTTTAGTATGATCAATTAAATTGGAAAACCATACAAGATTAGGGTTTTTCCCTTAAGGTAGTAGAGAATGATTTCTAATAAAAGGGAAATGTTTATGAAAAGTTCTTAGAACTCTTTTTTACAAACGGAATCAATTTTTTTTGGTTTTTTTAATTATAAAAAAAGGTGCATCTATTGGAACTCTAAGTCAGATTAATGTCAGGTATCAGGGGCTTTTGTAAGGAAAAAAAAATATTCAGGTGCTGTTTGTTTCTGCTCTGAAACTATGGAACTTCATTAGAAGTTGGTCACAAAATCACCAAGTGGGTCAGGTTGGAAGGGACCACAGTGGGACTTCTAGTCCAAACTCCCTGCTCAAGCAGGGTCATCTGAGAGGCCATTGCACAGGATTGTGTTCAGCTGGTTCTTGAATATCTTCAGGGAAGGAGACTCCACAACCTCTCTGGACAGCCTGTTCCAGTATTCGGTGACCTGCACAGTAAATAAGTTCGTTCTTATGTCCGGGTGGAATTTCCTGTGCATCAGTTTCTGCCCATTGCCCCTTGTCCTATTGCTTGGCTCCACTGAGCACAACCTGGATCCACCCTCTTGACACCTTTCCTTCAGATACTGACCAACACTGATGAGATCCTCTCTTGGTTGTCTCCTTTGAATGCTGAACAGCCCCAGCACCCTCAGCCTTTCCGCATAAGAGATGCTTCAGTCCCTTAATGATCTTTGTAGCCCTCTGTTCTATGTGCTCCAGGAGCTCTGTGTCTCTCTTGTCCTGAGCAACCCAGAACTGGACACAGCACTCCAGATGTGGCCTCACCAGGACTGAGTAGAAGGGCAGAATCACCTCCCTTGACCTGCTGAAATGTTCTTCCTAATGCACCCACATCACTCACAATGGTCCGGAACCAAAACTTTGGGTCCCACAGTGTGGCTGGGAGCACTGGAAGGACTCTGCCTGAAGATGTGGAAACATCAAGTGACTCAGCTGTTGGAGAATAATTTATTTTACTTTCCTCCTTGCGCTTGTCCTGTAGGTTTCCAGTTCTTCTAACAGTTTTTCCCCAAAAATCCAGATATTTCAGAGGCATCTGTTTCTCCAAGTGTGAAGGGCTTTTAAATGAAAATCCTCATGTAACATGAACTTCAAGTACGGTGATAGCAAAACCATATGACCAGACATTACCTGGTGCAAAGATTTGTGGGAGGAATGTGCAGCCAGAGCTTGACAGTTACTGACAGCAGTGGGAAATACATAACCCAAGAACTGGAAAGCATTGGTCAAGTGATGTGTCATCTCTGAAGAAGAACTTTATGCAAGGTTGACAAAAAATGTGGAAACAATGCTTTTGATTGTGTGTTTTATCCAGAAACAATATTATTGTTAAAATAGCTCTTCTAATGCAATTCTCTTCACTCCTTTCCAACTCATGAAGTTTGTGTTTTCTTATTACAAAAATATAAGATGGAGATTTAATTGAAAATGCAATCAGTGTTTCACAAAATGACAGGATAAATATCCCACTCAAAATAATGACGAGTTGAACTTTTGGGTTGGGAAGGGACAGAGTTTTGTTCATGAATGACAGCTCTTGAAAAATGGGTGTTTTCTGACTGTGAAGGCAGCAGTCAGCCCTGAAATATTTGAGGGGTTGTTGAAAGGTTTTTGTTTTAATGTGTGGAAATTGAGCCATTAACAAGTGAGAAAGAACCAGCATGATGATTCAGAAAGTATGGGGAGGAAGTGAGGAGGGCATTCTCACTTTCCAGCTTCTGAAGTTTGCTTGCACATTAACTACTAAAAAGGACAAATGGAACAAGTGTTTCCCCCATTTTGTACTCATTGCCTTTTAGAGAGTGTAAAATAGATACATTATCTTTTGGCAAAAATTGTTACCTTGTGGTGAGGTATGCAGAAGACTGCACCTTTTACCGACATTAGTAATAAGTAATTTGGTGATATTCATGTGGCTTATAATGCACACGTGGTGAATTCCTTGATTGTTTCACTCCACACTTTTGAGTTTCTCATTTTCTTCCCCCTTCTCCTTCTATCCTATTTTGTTTCCATTTAAAATAGGGGGACAACAGAAAAAAAAAAAAAAAGAAAAATGGTAACCCTGCCTAGTAAATGTACTTATGAAGAGTTAGGGGGAGAGAAAAACCCAGCACCTCATAGTGACAGTTATAGATAGTCCTTATTTGCACAATTATATAGACAATGGTGTGTCAGCTAGAATGCTCTTCCACTCACTGGCATTCAGATGGTGGTGGTTTACAGGTTTTTAGTGGGAATGAGGCAGTTATTTGTTAAAATCATGTTGACTAACACAGAATGCAATATTAGAATACTCTGCAGGGAAAAAACATACAAATCAGAGCATACTATGTTCTTTTGGATACTGTTTCTTGCTCTAATAATTGGCCAGATTTTGCCATCCCAGTTTTTTCTTAGGGAATATGCTGGGATTATTTCTACTTGGATTAGTAAAGTTTTAATTATTTTTATGGTTTTTTTTTGTTTTTTTTTTTTTTTTATGCAGACTGAACAGACAGGAATGGTTGCTATCTGTGTACTTTTGTCAAATGATTGTTACTTGAGTAAATTTGTCATGATGCAGGAATGCTCTGAATAAAACCACTCTGCAAAATAATTAGATGACTTGCAAATGTATTACACAAACAGGATGTAGACACATTCTGACTTCACACTAATTTTTTAGATGGAAAAAATGAAGTAAGAGAGAAAAGTCTGCTGGCTTACTTCCTGTGAGGATGAGTGTGTTTGCCTCATACAGACCGTCATGTACCAGAATAGGTTGCTAGTACTGTCATCCATTTGAAGGGTATTAGCATGTAAAAGACTTCTTCTTAATTATTGATATTATTTCCTGAGCTCCTCTGCTTCCATTATTCAATGGCAATAACATGACCTTGAACATGACAGTTGCATGTTTGGATAATAATCACCTAAGAACTTCAAAAAGGTTACTTGTTTGGATAAGATTTTTGGATGAGTTTCAGGGAGATTCATAATTCCACTCTCCGTGCACATGTGTACTCTCTACCTTTAAAAAGACTTGGCTTTTATACAACATATTTTTTGAAGTGTCAGAATTTTTTTTCCATCTCTTGAATCTGCATTTGACTGGAGAAGCATATCATAGTGAAATGGCAGTCAAACTGTATCTTAACAGCTTTGAAATCAAAGCCTAGGATTTATGCTGTCTGATTAATAGCAGGTTAAAAAACACTTTCCTTATTGTGTGTGTGTACTGGCTTGCAGATCTTTTTCAGGGAAAACCTGATAGACTCAAGCGCTTGAACTCTGGCAAAAATTTCATCCTTTATGCATTCAACAAGGAACAGTTTGTTTTCCATTGCTGCTGCGGAGTATCTTAAACTGAAGTAACTGTGAGGCAAAACCCCATCGCAGAAGCATTTTCCACTCCCTAAAAGGAATGTGGAAGTGAAGATGGAAATGGATGGGTTCTAAAATGAAAAAGCAGAAGCCATTTGCAAAAGTAATGCACTCTAGAGCAAGTCTCTTGCCATGTGTTTGCTTCTGATGGCATACTGTAGTCTAGGTTTCTTTTGTGGGCGTCAGTGATTCTTTGTTGAGCTCAAGAGTTGCTGGATGCTGTTCTCATTAAGCTACTTCTATTGGAAAACATGGATGTGATTATTAGAGGTGGTTAATGGCCCACGAAGAAACCTGAGTGCTATGAGAAGCTGTAACAAAATGCGAAGCATGTGTTGTGCATGTGTATTTTGAAAGCAGCATCTGTGCTAGATAGGTTCTCATAATGCTTAGATTGTTACATCAGGCAGAATAAGCTACAGAATTGTTATAGGGTAAGTTGTCAGATTAGGCTGATGTTAAATGCTGTCCACGTCTGGAAATAGTTTCAGTGTTATCAGGTTGAAGTTGGTTTTCCATCCAGCCTCTGCCTTCTTTGGGATTTACAGGCAACAGCTCATGGTGTTAGTTTAGCTGGGTTCAGTAACCTGATGTGTTTGCTTTGGTAGTGGTTCTGAAGGATAATGAAAAAATCATCTGGTTATTTCAAGAGAGCCCTGGTGTCAGGTAAATGTGTGCCTGGCTCATCTGATTCCCTCTGGTTCAGAGTTGTCCTTGCTGTGAGTGATTGATACTGCACTTCATAGCAGTGTGAAAAACTAAATATGGGGAGAGCTGGAGGCTAGAGAAGCAGCAAACCTTCCCATCTAGTAACAACTAAATAATGAAAATATAAGGTACCTATGCTGTTTGCCAGTATATGATTTTATTTTCCTTGATTTGGTGAAACTTAGGAGGGCAAACCTGTAGGTTTTGTTTAGTTCCACAAGTTAAAAGCAGGCTGCAGCTGGGAACCACTTGCTCTTTACAGTGCTCCTCTAAAGTAGGGTGAGGAGGGGCCTCAGCTATGCTGTCAGCCCAGTGCAGGGGGAAAGGTAAGGTCCGTCCTCTGGACCCCCATTCATGCAATCCTTTACTGCTATTGTCTGTTTGAATTGAAATTTCTAGTATTAATTTTCTATCACATCTAGGCTATATTTCCAGAATATTGACTGGGATATGAGGGAAAGGACACTCATTAGTTTAAATATCCAAACTTCTATGCGCACAAACAAACT
Organism: Setophaga petechia; assembly: GCA_024362935.1. NCBI lineage: Eukaryota > Metazoa > Chordata > Aves > Passeriformes > Parulidae > Setophaga > Setophaga petechia. The sequence continues at coordinate 24,518,095 of JANCRA010000008.1, forward strand.
ACTTTGTAATTTTCAAAGGTTTTGCATAATCGTACTTTCTAGCACAGCAAATGATTTTTCTCTCTGAGTTATCCTCAAGAATTTTCTGTGTCTACAACTGACTGATAACACTAATCTTAATGGATGAAATCCCTGCTTGGAACAGAGTACAATGAGAGTCATGGGAATATGCTACTTGAAAACTGCTCTGAGGGTAGGATATGGTTGCCTATTGTAATCTATTTATTTATTTTTCAAAAGTCCCTAAAAAACAGAGTTACCCAACAAGATGCATCACTCTTCGTTGCTGTGTTGCCATATGAATATGTGTAGCACTGCGTGAAAGACTAAAATCCAAGTTTACTTTATGGGGTATTTTTTACATACTTCAAATATTTCTGAAATAGAAGAGTGTACAGACCCCGGTTAAGAGCGGAGATTAGACACTCTGCGTTAACTGAAAAGATCCAAATCGTTGGTGAGCTTAATATCATGGCTTCTAACAGCATTGGACTCAGCTTCTGCTTATGATAGACTTTTCATGATTCAGATGTCTGCAACAGATTTTATTTTTTGAGCAAATACAATGACGAATAGTAAGTTTACTTGTCTGTGCGACTATAGAGTGCTATAGAAACCATTGCAGTTTGTCTGCTGCTATGCTATACACCTGCAGCTTTTTCAGTGGTTGTCAAGTATTGTGTAGAAAGCAGAACAGGAGGAGCCCAGAAGGGCATAGTGTGGCCTTTTGTAGAATTAACACCTTTAATCTAATGAATTTTATTCATTGAGTTATTAAGCAATCATTAAGAAAGCTAGAGAAGTGATTTTATACTTTGGTTTTAAATAATAAAATAATGTATTTTCAGAATCAGGGGATTGTTTGAAGCTAAATTTATTGAATTGAAATATCTAGCCCTTTGGAAGAATATTAGGAAGTCTGAATAGTTGCTACCTGAAAGAAAGAAAACACTGAAATAGAAATTGTATGTTAATTGATGCATTCTCCTATTTTACAAAGATGAGCTTTGTCAAGGTATGATTGTGGTCTATCTTGCTAATAACCTTAATGAATCTTAATTAGATATTTACATAAAAGTCCCATTATACCAGCAGGTCTTTAGTGTAGGTCTGAGAAGAAGGATGTCATGCCTTAATAAAATAAACTCTCTTAAAATTTCCTTTCAAAGTTTCCTTGAAACATTAAGAGGAGACTGTGCGTTGGTTTCTTTTAATGTGTGGTTTTAGTGTTAAATGATTATTATTTTGTTTGTTAATGCTTTTTCCTCTCTGTACCCCTAATAACATTCTTGGTATTTTTCATCTGGTCAAAGAATTGCTTAGCTCAAACAAAGGCTTTTCTTCAAAACAAGTAACTGTTTAAGACAGTCAATTGAGGTAGTATTTTCAAAATGTCACTTAAATCAAGACTTGAAAATGTATAATTGAGGGAAACTATTTGTAACGTGGCACAAAAACAATGTTATATTCCATTAGACAGGCTCTCAGTGAGCTGTTGGCATGTGCCTATTTACTTTAATTTTTTAGAGAAATTGAACATAGAAAAAGTTTGTGTCTTGGTAACTCCGAAGATTAGAAGTTAATCTTATAGCAATAATGATTCTGATCTCAATACAGATCAGCAGAATGCTATGTCAGGACAATATGTGAAATTTACCTACTCTTCTATTGCTAAATTTCAAAATTACCTCTGTTAAATACTTACTGGATTTTTTTTTAATAAACAGTAGCCAACTGCACTCACTGAAACATTTTTTTTAAGACATATCAATAAAAAGATAAGACTTAGTTAAGAGTAGATTACAAACTTTGTTACATGTCTACACTTTGTTTTGAATAAATGAACCTTGTTTGTTGGAAATAGTCTTCTGTGTATTTTTGAACCTACATTGTTTTTAATGCAATTGGCCTGTCTGTCCTGTGGGACCCCCCCTTCCCTGTCCTGATATCATGGCAAGCTTGCCTGCAGGCATACTTTCTAATACTATTTGGCCAGTAGTTGATGAGTCTGTGAAATCATGACTAGATCTCAAGTCAGCTTTTTTTTTTTTTTAATTTATTTGTGTAATATGCTTTCCAGGAAACTGGTATGTGTAGAATCATGGATGCAGTAATTTTCAGAGGTGATCTTCATTTTGCAAAAGTGTTATTCATATTGCGTGATAGTCACAAGTATTCCTCCGGAAATTGCGTAATTTCTAATATTTTACATGTGACTAGTCTTATTAGAATTAGCTGCTGTGTGGTAAATCTAGTATACCTAAACCACACAAAATGCCTCTGTGGTGATGAACATGGTGTGGCCTAGGAGGAAGGGGGGAAATACAGCATAATATGTGAGTCTTCATCTTTGTAATTTCTGGGGCTTGAATCATACTGATTTTGGTAGGCTGGAAAAATTGCCAGTGCAACTCCAGTGGGAGATAAAAATTAATGTTTGTGTGTGTGAGAATTTTCTGTCCTGGGAGGTATTACAGTTGCAATGATAGTGTAGAACAGAGCCTGTAAAAGAGAGTTTGCTCTAGGTTTTGCTTTAAGTTTTCAGGGGTATTTGTAAGGAGGTGAGCTTGAGGAGGAAGTAGCATCACTTTTGAAGCTTGGAGAACTACCAAAAAAATAAAGGCCTTGTTTATGCCATGAAACATTGTGCATTGGATTTTGAGAAAAGGAGGAAAAAACTCTTTTAAATTGTAATGGGCCTGAATCTCTACAAACCTTAAAATGGTGCTGATTTCTCAGTTTCTTTTAGTTGAACAGTTTTTCAGGATGGGAAGAATAATATGTCTGATTATATAGACTTCCCTTTTCTTTGCTAATTCTGGGCTATCCTTTTACAGTTTTGAAATAAACAATCTTGACTCAATTCTTCCATTTTCTGATTTTATCTTGGAGGAGTTGTATATGTCAGGTGTGTCAACAACTCCATGAAGGAAGGGAGATCCAGAGAAGCAGTTTCTGTACAGAATTAGATGTTGCGAAGGGCAAGAGGTTTGGTCAAAAATTCTTCACTAACTTGGCAAATTCAATTTTCTGGAGGAATCCTGGCATTCCTGTGGAGAGGAGCAGCTGTTAAAATTCTGCAGAATATGAATGCAGGCAAAGACTGTGTCCTACCAGAACAAAAGGAGGCGTTTAGGTGGACAGAGAGTGAGTCCTAAACCTAGAACTGCTCTAGGGAATTTCACAGTCCAAACTACAGCCTGCTTTTGTGGGGCCAATAGCATGTGCTGCTTGGCACTTCAAGTTATTAAGAGAAGGGTGACACTTTGCCCACTAATGATTTCCAAATGGATCCTTTAAAGAGGAATTTTGATTAAAGGTTTTTGGTTTTGTTATTTTTTAAAAAAGCCCTCTGTTTAACTTCTTTTTTTTTTTTAATCTATACAGAAATAGATTACTGAAACTGAAATAAAGTCCTCTATTAGCAGGTCAACATTAATCACCTTTTTTCAGGTCCTTACTTTTCTTTGTTTTCCCATATATTTTCCTAAGGGTAATATTTTTCTGAAAATACCTGTCACTACTTCCCTTCCTTTCTTCCCCTGAAAATCTTTCTGAGAAGTAATATGAAATGTTTTGCTTAGTTTTTTTCATGAAAATAATGAAAAATATTTTGTTCTGCAAAATAACTGTGGGCAGGAAAACAATAAGGTGGGGAAGAACTTATGTTATTACTAGAAAACTCTTTTAAGTTACAGCCAGCATAAGATTTTGCAGGGTGCCTGTGTAAAGGGTTTGGGTCTGAATCCTCTCAGCAGAGTTGCAAAATATGTAACTGAGAAAGGTTGTGCTGGTTTGTGCTCTAACTTGTATGTTGAATTGGGTCTACAGTTAGCATGACAGAACTAAGCTTCATTCTAAAGCAGTGTGTCCTCATGAGTGTTTTCCCACAATAAATTCACTGAATCACAGAATGGCTGAGTAGGGAGGGACCTCTGGAGGTCATCTGGACCACCTAGAGCCACTTGTCCAGGAATTGCCTTTTTAGTTTCAGAAAAAAGAGGGAGAATACGATGCTGTACAAGCATAAAAGACGTTTGGCTTTTCTTACCCTCCCACCTTCCATCAGGTGAGCGTGTTGGGTGCAGAGACAAGGTGTTTTTGGTGCCCTCATGTCAGTGTGCAGGTGTAGCATCTAGAAACCAAGAACCGTGCTCTCAGGTTGAAGAAATGCAACTAAAGGTAAATTGAGTGAAAACCAAATGAGGTATTTAGCAGATAATTAAAATAGTCATTCCATTTAAGTCTGACATGGAACTGAGAGAGTGGAAAAGGAGCTCAGTTTTGCCTCTTTACATGAAAAACATAGCTAGTTTAGTGCTTTAAAAACACATTAGGGTACATAGGCAGGCAGATGCTGTGAAAGTGTCAATGATTTGTGTAACCTTGGATTTTCTTTTAATGCTTAATTATGCTTAGCATTAAAGTATTTCTGTGAAAACTAAAATGTGCAGTCATCACTTGATACTTCTCTAACGCAGTTTTCATTGTGGTGGGCTGTCCTTGGCAATGGTGCCTACCCAGCTGCTCTCTTGCTCCCTGTCCTCAGCAAAAGGGAGGGAAAATAGGATAAGAAGACTTGTTGTTTGAGATAAAGATGGAAAGATCCCTTAACCATTGCTATCATAGTCAAAACAGTCTTGATGAGGAAAATGAATTCATTGCAAATGAAAATGGAAGTCGATTATGAGAAACAAAGACAAAATTTCTAGTGTCTTCCCTTCCCTCCCACCCTTTTTTTCCTAGGCTCAACTTGACTTGTTTATTTCCAGTTGCTCTTCTTCCTCACTATACCTTTACATACTTTTCTTCTCATTTTAGGAGGGGCAAGAAGCACAGCATAATTCTGAGGACCCAACTCTCAGTGAGAGTCCATGCCTGCATTGGTAAGTTAAGTTCCACATGTCTGAAAGAGAAGAAATAAGCAGAATTGATTTCCAAGAAGCAAATCTGGGGAGTATGAATCGGACTTGACTGTGTTCCAAATTGACAGTAATGGCCAATAAATTGATTTTATTATTTTGCTTGTTGCATGCTGCTTTTAGGTTGTATTAACCACACTACCCTTAAAGTGTGTTAAATATCACAGGGAAGTATAGCATTTGACAGTGATGTCAGATGGTTGGGTGGTTCTCTGAAGAATCTTCAGTTATCTATCTTGTCACAGCCTTTGTGTGCACCTGAAAAAGACTGTGTTCTGGATTGGGAATGGGATCTGAAGAATTGTTGGCTGACAGCTGTCTGCTATATTTTAATAGCATATAAAGTTTGTTACTTCACATATTGCAGATCTTGGCTGCATGTTTGTCATTGTCACAGTGTCATGGTCTTAAAAACCCTGGTTAAAACAATGCTGTCACAAGGAAAAGTCTAATGAAAGTCATAATGTGCATGTCAAAAGAGCTTTAAGGTTCTGATGAAAGGAGCCTGATGGTGTTAATACGTTCTCTGTGAAAGGTCTGGGATGGTGTTAATATGTTCTCCAGCATCCTACAGGGCAGAATGTTTGAGTGTCAGTGGCAAAGCTAATGCTCATGTCCTGGTGACAATATGACAGATTTTATGGGGGGCTGGTTTAAAACAAAAAAATTAAAAATCCTGTGTGTCTGTGCCACACTTGTTTTCAGCTTCTCCATAGTAGATTCAGCAGTGTAATATGTTTAACTTGTTGGTCTTGGTTCAAGATATCATAGCTGAAGCCTTGAAATATCTTCCTTAAGAGGAGAAAGTCAGTTTTGTGTCATTTCTACAGTGACTTTGGAAGGATTCAGGCTTTAAATACAGCTAACCCTTTTCCCCTGCCCCCTGGATATGTTATGAAATGGCATTTCTGAGAATTTGAACTGAGTATAAGCAACCTACAGAATTCCACAAATACCTCTCATTGAGAACAATCTCTAGGCTGCCTTGTGCAGGCACAGTTTCTCCTCTACTACCTTTGACTGGAGGAAGAACAGTAGAGTAAGCATACGTGTTAAGTGTTAGAGAAGGAACAGAGATGATGCAAAGTATAAACTGATTTTATAAATGTGAGTGAAATTAAGAACAGCTTGTAGAAGATTGTTCTTGTTAGGTCTGGAAGTATATTTGGCAAAACAGACCAGTACAGCAAGACAAGATTTGATAAGTTTCCCGGATTGAGGTTTTATAAAAAGAATTTTCATGTAATTTTTTTTTCTCCAGAGTGCAGCCATCGAGGAATTTGAGCACATAAGGTTCTGAGTGTCGACGTGTGGTTGCATTGTTGTTATCTGTTTTCATTCAAGCTTACTGTGGGCAATTAGCCATATTACTGTGCATGTATCTTAATTGTTGCTGTATGAAAGTGTAATCCCTTGCCAGGTGCTGTTGCTCTCTGGCGGCAGTGATGCATCCAGCAGTGAGTACAGAGAAAGCCAGGCTGCAAAACTTGAGTCCAGATTTCAAACTCCTAGAGAAGAGGTGTGTTTGGATATGGACTTTTGGCTTGGTTCATTATAGTCAGAAAAGCCAAATGCAAGTTCTGGATGTAATTTCCATCCCCCCTGCTGAAGTTTAGATTTTTGGGGTAAGTTTTTGTTTCAGCCCCTAGCTTGATGTGATGTAGTTTCTTTTCTCTTATTTTCTTTTTCATTTCTTATTTTCTTTTTCATTTCTTTTCATACGGAGTCTTTATTTTTTGGTATGGCATAGTTTGAAAGAGTCAGGGAGCATTCTGTGTTTTTTACTACTGGCACTGCTTGCAGAGCTGTGCCTGGCAGTCAAACCTGTCACAGAACAAGAGGGCTATTCCACTGGCACAGTGGGTACTGCTGGTGTGTGTGTGTGCACATCAGCTGCCTGTTAAGGTCTCTTTTGAAATGCAAGCATTAGGTTTAGATGTTAAAAGATATGTTAGATATTTGGAGTAGAAGCCAGGAGCTAGAGGAATCTGAGATGGTGTTACATGGAGTAAAACTGTCATGCTTTGAGTGTTTTCTTTCAGTCTTCACAGTCTCCATGGAAAGAATTGTGGTTAGCAATGTTACTGACTCTGCAAAGTCCCCAACAGGTAGCTAGGGTTGCTTTCTGAGAAGGTGTGGTTTGTTATGTAGTGACCTTTCTGCAGAGCCTCCTGTCATCTTTGTATTCAGAGTTTTACTTTCTTCTTAAGACCTGATAGGTGTAAAGAAATAGCTCTCCTGCCATAAACTCTCCCGTTTTGAAACTGGATCACTATTTTTTTCCCTCTTCCTAACTCATTGTACTTTTAAATTGTGGGAAATAACAAAAGTGTTTATGTTCAGATGTCCAGATAAAGTTTTCCATCGTCAGTGACTTCAGATCTCTGGAGAATTCGTTGGGCTTCAGTGTCAGAGGATGTATTGACTACATCTTCTACTACTGATGTTTTTGAGACCTTGGGAAGACTTAGCAAGTCTCATGTCAAGTGGGGTAAGGTTTTTTGTTTCAAGCAGAGCAGGGAAGGAGTAATGCTTAATAACTTGAGTGCAGAAGTTGTGGTATTTTCTACCCTGTTAATTACAAGTCCCTGTTAAGTACCTTAATTTAATTTGTTATTGCTTTCTCTTTTTTTTTTCAGCTCTCAATTTGAGTTCTTTTCTTATGTACATACTAAGAACTCTCAGCATGAAGGAATAAATTTTCTTTTAAATATTACTCCATTCTCCCATTTTGGCTTAATCCTGATTATCAGGATTAATTAATAGCTAATACTTTTAAGTGGCTTTAATATAAACTTAAATATTTAGAATGTTTCTTTATATCAAAAGAACATTGATGAAAACAGTTTTGTTCAGAGAATGTAACTAATTGAAAATTATAGATGTATTTTTGTACTTGTTGATGTCCAAAGACCTTAGTCGAGGAATCATAAAATCATAGAATAGAGAGGATAGGAAGGAACCTAAAAATCATTTAGTTCTAACCTAATGACTAAAAGTCATTTAGTTCTGACTCCCTGCTATGGGCAGTGATGCTACCCACTAGAACAGCTTCCTCAGGGCCTCATCCAAGCTGGCCTCCAGCACTTCCAGTGATGGGGGATCTACAGCTTCTCTGGGCATCCTGTTCTAGTTTCTCAGCACTCTCACAGTAAAGAATTTCTTCTTAACTTCTAATTTAAATCTGCTCTCTCTCAGTTAAAAACTATTGCCTATCACTAGCCACCCATATATAAAGTGGCTCTTCTTTTTTAAAAGACCCCTTTGATTACTCCAAGGTTGCTATAAGATCTCCTTGAAACCTTGTCTTCTCCAGGCTGATGAGTCTCAGTCCTCTCAGCCTTCACAGGAGAGGTGACCAGAGGGCTGGAGCATCTTTGTGCCCTTCAGACGTGTTCTACCGGGTCCATGTCCTTCCTGTGCTGGGAACTCCAGAGCTGGATGCAGAGCTCCAGCTGGGGTCTCAAAAGGGCAGAATGGAGGGGCAGAAGCCCCTCACTCAGCCTTCTGGCCATACTTTTGATGCAACCCAGAACATATTTGGCCTTCTGGGCTCTAAGTGCTCCTTAAATCAGATAGTGTCAACTGTAGGGTTTTTTTCCCACAAGCTTTTGAATTTGACCTTTTATTCAAATCACATTTATTATGAGTTAATACCCTTGTGGGAAAAGTCTTTTTAGTGTTTTTGGCAGCCATATGACTTTGTATTTATTGTGTTTTAACATTATTTTAGTTTGTATATATTTAAAAATTACAAGGCTCAGCTGAAGCCTTGATAAAGTCTAATGTAAATGGGAATGTAACTATAGAAAGTGAACACCAACAATGTCAAAAGTTTTAGCCCCTGAAACTAAATGGAAGGTTGTGGTCAGAGCAACATGATGACAGTGAAGTTTTAAAGATCTTTACCAGCTCTACTTTTCCTGCAGAAAGACTCTGTTTAACCATTAGGTCCTTGTTTGGCCAGCTCTGTTTGCGGCTCCTGCTTCATTTGTTTGTTCATTGCTTCATGGCTTTTTTTCTCAAAATCTGGTGTGATCTCTGAGAGAAAAGGCACCATTTGCTCTCATATATCTGGATGCTGTATTTAGCCCAAGAGAGCCCCCATGTCCTCTTCTAAAATGCTTATTCCTGTGATGTTAAATCAGAAGTGTTGCAATCAGTGCTGAGAATGATGTTTGGACAGGGATCCATGACAATGACTTAGAATGATTCTGCCAAAAGAAGTTTGGTGTAAGCTTCAGTTGTTAATACAATGTAATACAAGAAGAATGCAAATAACAAAAGTTGATGTGATTCTGAGTGAATGTATTGACCTGGGATTACTTAGAATACTGTGGCTTGGAAGGTTAACAAATGTTGCAAAGAGTATTTTAAATTTTACTACCTTTTTGTGTCAGTTTATTATTAAAAAATCCCCCAAAACCCCAAGCCAAATAAACAAACAAAGCCAACCAAAACACACACCCAGGACCCCCAGTTGGTTATTTAAAACGCTTTTGCTTTATAAAATTACAGTTTTTGTATGGTTAGATCTTGCTCCTATATTTGTGCAAAGTTTTCTTTTATCTGCCAGTAGATTAAAAATAATTTGCATAGATATTTGTGTATGTTGCATTTCATAGCTTGATCCAGTAAGGGCCCTAAACAGAGTGCAAGTATATTATTGCCAGAGTCTTGCAAAATGGATAATACAGCTTTGGTATAAGTTGTTATAGCCATTTTATAATCCTGTTCTATTGGCTCTTGCATGTGAATAGATGCTGAGTTACCTCCACAGTAGATTATTCCCAACTCTGGGACACCAGTGCTGCCGCGCTGCACAGCGGCTCCTTCTAGCCCCTACTATCAGGGCATCTGTGTTAACCAGAGTGTTAGCACCAATAACTCAGCCTTTCCACAGTGCTCTTGGGATTATCTTTTTGATATCCCCTTGCTCTTAATATCATTTATGAAATGTAGCCATAAATATTTTCTTGAGCGTGTATTGTTCTGGGATACCTGGGGGAAGCTGTAAGCTGGTTGTAACCAGGGGGCTAGTAGAAGCCAGCTGTTTTTATTTGTCCTGTAATAGCTGAACTATGCACCTAGTACTTTTTTCCATGTACAGTTTTCCCTTCTGTTATCCATTATGTGGACTTGTTGCATGTGTTAGAGCAGATATGATTAGATTCTACAACTATTTCTGCATCTGTTGAACCTTCTGGTAGGACCTGCACCTCAAGCACATAGAGGGACAAGTTCCTCTGGAGTGGAACCATTCTGCTTTCAAAAAGACAAAATCTTGTCTTGAGTCTGTAACTTTACCTGGCCGTCTGTTGCAGAAAAGTTGAGATACTGTTGAATTTGTGAATTTGAATTTGAAGTTGTTGTTGAATTTGAAGTTGTGATACTGAGATACTGTTGAGATACTGAAAAGTTGAGATGGACTGAAAGAGGGAAAACCTGTGGTTTTTCCTCATAAGAGCATTGAAGCTTTGGAAAGTCCGTACTGTTTTGGTTAAGGAAATGTGAAACCACGTTGCGTTTCATTCTCTGAGAACAAAGTTAAGGTTGAGCCTACAACCCATGTCTCACATGAGGTGCTTCTCCCTGCAAATATCATTACCCCATTTCATCCTTCTGGAATTTGTGCATTTGCTGAATGCTGAAGTAGGTTTTTCATGGCCATGGACAATTTGAAGTTCCTGTAACTCATGCTTTAAATCCTTGGTGCTTTGTTTTTTTAAAGGAAATAACTTAATGGATTTTAAAATAAACAGCTTGCTTTTGATAAGGGAGTTTCTGAACACACTAAGAAAAGGAGTCTTACTAAAAAGCTTTCCTAAAGGCAGCTAATTGTAGGACTTTGAGCTGTTCATTTGGGCAAGTAGTGATACATTCCAAAGAAAGAGAGGAACTTTGGGTTGTTTGAAGGACATTTTACAGTTTTATGTTCAGTGCTAGGCATTCCTAATAGAAAACATTTTCAGTCCAAGAGAGGGAACATGTGGAGAGCATTAGCAGTTCAGTAAAACGTGCAACCAATTCGGATTTAATTTAAAGGGAACAAAAGAGGTGCCTTGAGAATTTGTCGGAAGCGCTGTGGTTTTGCCTTCTTTGCACTGATGGTAACAGGAGAGAGAGAGAGAGAGGTGAGTTGAAATTGCTTTATCGAATATCTTCTTAGCATAATTGGGACCAAAAAGACTGTGATTAATGGATTTAATGGTGCTACACAGGGATCTTGCATGCATTATGGATTTGTAATCGTGATATGATTCCTATGACTCTTGCTGTAACTTGGTAAAAGTCCTGACTTAAATGAAGATAATAAACAGCATACTTATTAGATGTAAACTGACATCACACAAATTGAAAAAACCTGAAAAGGAATGCCAGAACTTGGGGGGAGTTTTTTAAGGGCTAGGGTTTTTTTAATAGAATAATTTGAGTTCTAGTTAAAGCAGTGCACGCAGTACTTACTGGGGCCTGCATCCAGATGTGATTCGAGATATCTGGTTCAACTCTCTTTGAGTGAAATGTGAAATAGCTGCAAAGTCTGTGATAAAAATACCTTTTTCAACTTTTAGGATTATTTAAATTTTCTTTCCTGAGAATGTGGAACACAGATGCTCTAAGTAAAATCCTCTGGTTCCCAGATCAGATTACTTTGTGAAAAATCTATCCATATAAATAACTTGTGGTTTTGCTTTAAAAATGTACACCTCTATAAATTGAAATGTTAGATTTCTGTTGTACTTGTCGTGCACATGTTTGGTCAGCCTCTTTTGGGGTATGAAGCATGATACTTCCCCATAACCTGTGATTTACCTTCTGTTATCTCACTGAGAAAGCTCTGGGCAGTCCTGTAGGATCTCAGAAGCTGTTTGAGACAAGGGTAGATTTCCAAGGTTTGCCCTGCATATTTGGTTTAAGTTATGATATTTAATTAGACTTTTTAGCAAGAAGAACCAAGAGACTTTAGAGCAGGTAACGGCTCCACTAGCAGTGGCATTTTCATATTGAAGTAATAGATTCTTGCATTAGATGGCCTTGTTCCAGATTTGAAGGGACATCTCTGGGGCATGCTAGTGGGATGCTTTTCTTGTTTCGGGAAGCATTGTTTTAAAATGTGAAAGCTTAACTGTCTCAACTCACACTGGACAATTGCAGTGTTGCAGAAATTGAGTGAAATGTGTTTGAATTTCAGTATACTCTTCCTGACTTTTTTTTCCTGACAACTTTGCTCTTTTTTTTTTCTTTTGTTTCTTTTGTTGTTGTTTTTGCCATATGTAAAAATCTGCAAGGAAGATGGAATCTGTTTTTGACTCTGAACAGTGAGATTTAAAACAAGTTCTATTTCTAAACAAAATAAGAACAACAACACTTCCTCAATCATCTTCAGTGGTACTGTAAAGGAAACCATCTCCTCATAAAGCCAGGAATGTAAATTAGTGTGATACTTTGCTTCCCACTGGCCAACAGAAGTCCATTTAGACTTGTTTCAGATTTTTTTTCTTAAAGGACTTAAACAGTATCATATTATTGATAATGAAATTTTTGTAAGTGGATTTTTCCACTGCAATCTAAACATATCTTCTTGAAGATTAAAAAAAAATTCTGTACAAAAATTTGAACAGTTTATAGGTGGTTATAATGGACTCCTTTGAAAAAAAATGGTAACAAGTGTTGTATCTATGTTAATGAGGTCAATGCTATTGATAGCACATCAATAGCTGTTTATAGTTTTCATGTAGTTTCCCTTTTTGGCTATTTGCACTTCTTACATACATTATAGATATTTGTATTGACAGACAAAGCAGTTCTTCCTCATATGGTCTGTATTCAGACTGTTAACTCATTTTGCTGTAGACTGAACTACAGCATGTTCAAGCCCTTAATTAGGGGAGAAAAAGCTTCATATGAAATATCTTCAAATAAATTAGCATTACACTTGAAAAAGAACAGAATTATTTGTTTCCTGCCTCCATGTAAACCTGCTCTCTACATAAGATATAAACCAAACAAGTGAATTGGATTCAGATTAGTTCTCTTGAAACAGTCCAGCACACTGTCTTGTTTTAAGCTTTACCCTGTAGAACAGTAAAACAAAGTTAAGGACATAAACTATGGAAGCAAAATTAGAAGCTGTTACTTAAAAGCTGTGGGTTTGGAATAGGAAATTTTGGTATTTCCATGTGATGTTGTTTTCAGCACAACTTCTGATTTAGCTTTGTTTGTAAGAAAGGCTGAGGGTTGCTGATTTTGCTGAAGTGGAATTGGGCAAAATGTAGTTCCATCCTTCTTCAAGTGTTGCAAGATGCATGACCTGCTCATGTAGTGTAATAAAAGGGAAGAAGGGTGTTAGTTCATAAAAAAGGGAATCATGCTAGAAAGTAAGTTTCTCTTCTCTTCAAAATTTAGCATTACATGTAAGCTTTTGATGCCTTATGATGCTTTATATCATATTAGCTTAAAAAAGAAAAAGGCGTGCATGTCATTGAAATGCATGTCATTGAGATGCATGTTTGAACATTGTCAGACTGATTATCTTTAAAAATGGCATACTCAAAATGTGCAAACTCATGGGCAATGATGCTTCAAGCATCAAATGCCACTTACCAACTTTTTGTGAACTTGCTGCAAGGCCAGGTATTTAAGTATCATAGTTTAGACCAGGGCTATGTTGTTTCAGTCATTATGCTTACTAAAATGAAGGTTAGGTTTTGTTACCATTTGAAGATCTCACTGAGGAAGATGATACAGAATACATGCGTTTCATAATGCTGTTCAACTGACTTTTGTATGGTTTAATAACTTTCCTTCCCACAATGATATGTAATGATAAATGCACTATCTCATAATTCAACAGTCAAGAAATGGTTGCTCCCTGTTTTTGGTTTTCATTCTGGCAGTCAAGTAGTGTGTACTGTTCTTTCCTTGCCTTCAGCTATTCTTTTCCTCTTTCATTTATATTCTTTTCATCTTTTTAATGTGCAGCTGCTTTTATTTCTGTAGAAATTAAGATGATTTAATTTGTAAATTGGGTGCTTCTCAATTTATTTCTTTCATGAAAGAAATAGTTCAAAGATTGAGGAGCTTTATTTAAATAGGTGGCAGAGCACCCTGATGTAATATATGTTGTTTTCTCTAAGACTCTCAAGTGAGATACACCAAATCAACAGAGTTTCAAGAATAAAGTGTTTACTATCATGAAAAATATTGTGACAGTACCTCTGGAAGCATTTAGATGAGATTCTTGTTTTGGGCTCAGAACATGCCATAGTCACATGTGGTCATGAATGGTGGAAAAAGCACCACTCATTTTCATTATGGTTTTTGTACTTGTATGAGCTTGATGAAATTGAGGACATCATGGCATCTCTGTCTGGAAAAGGGGAAGAGGGAGATGGCAGTATTTAATTTGCAATATTATGCAATATGGAAAGTTAGCTTTATTTCACAACTTTTCATGTCTTCAAGCGTTTTTGAGCTGTCCTTTTTGTGGGTGTGTGTGTTTTGTTTGTAGGGGAGGGGAGAGTTTTGTTTGGTTTTGGTGTTGTTTTTGGTTGGCTGGTTGATTGGTTTTCTTGTGTTTTTTATGTGCAGCATCTGTATTTTAATAATGATAACATCTTCCTTAAGGCTTTCTTTTCCTGCTTATGACTCAACAAGGCACATAAAAATTTAGGCTATGAAGAGGTAAAGTTACAACGTCTTTATTTAGAACCCCAGCAGTTACTGTGGCTGAGCAGCATGCTATTGTAAGATGTAGGATGTCATAAGCTATGTCAATTCATATTTAGCAGTTTGAGATAAGTCTAATATGTATGAAGTTATAGATCAGATTTCTTTTAACCTTTCAGGCATTGAATATTTAGCTCTGGTCTTTCTATTGAAGCATGAAGAGGAGTATGTTGGTAAACTCTTTGCTTAATAGAGGTCCTGTTTTTGCAGGTTTATTTCTCCCTGTGGCTATACACAAGGTTTACACATCAACTTTAATGGCCAGAATGTCTAAAAACTGGCATATCCAGTTAACTTGTTTCTGTACTGGGGAGTGATATATAAATGTTGGATGTCTTCCTTACTTCTTCCCATAATCCTAAATTCAGATTCAATGGACACTTAAAAGCCTATTCAGAATCAAATGCCTGTTGAGACATTTGTTTTCTCCTTGACTTTGTGTGAAATAAAGAAAGCTGAGAGTGTGGAAGAGTTCTCATCTGGTTGGGCATGGGAGGAGGCTTGGGACTGATCTCACCTGTGCCCAGGGGCTGGGGCTTTCCTCAGCCCTTTCAACAGTCGGGCTCATTCTGCCATGTGTGGGGGCTGCATGAGCTGTTTTGGGCAGGGAGGGTGGTGGTCATGCTGGCAGGATGGCAGCCACCTCACCTGTGACTGTCTTTCTGCTTCTTGCTGCTCAGAGCATGCATGAGTGGTTCCTTGTAACTGCATCGCAGGTACATCAGGAGGATTCCTTACCTTTTTTTTCCCCCTGTGTTGTTATGCTGAAATGCTTGGTGTTGCACTTAGGAAAAACTTGCTGTAGAAAATGTGGGTATGTTTGCATGAAAGGTCTTGCATCATAAGTAACTAACCAGAAAACCTTATCAAATCCCTCACAAGAAAGTTCTGCTATGTTATTCTCTTCAACAACAGTACATTACAACTTAGTAATTTTTCTTAATACCAGTATGTTAAAATTCATAGTGCATTAAAAATACTTTGGAACCAGAAAGAGTGGATGAGCAAATAAAATCCTCCCCAATATCTTTGCTTGAATAGCCAGGTCCTCCTGCAGTATTCTCAGTAGTGGTGTAACCTGGGAAAAGAGTGCTACAAGGTTACTCTGAACAGCTCCTTGAAGCCCTGGCTGTGAGCACATGTTGTGCTTTTGACACAAAGTGAGTACGAGTGATGAATAACAAGTGCCTATAGCTACCCTAGACAATACGCTCTGGTAGCAGTGACTGATTCTCCTGGATTTTCACCCTGAGCTTAGTGATCTGGACATTGCTTTCACCATGGTCTTCCTGTTTTATATTGTGTACTGCTGCTGTTGGGTGTGGTCTTCCCTTCTGTACAGTGCATGTTTCAGGCTGACATTCAGTCATTTGTAGATCTTTACTAGGACTTTGGGAGTTTTTCTAACCCAACAGCTGTGAGATTGAATCTTTTTGTTTTAAGCCACTAAAATGCATATAATTTGGTACCAACTAGCAGGACCTAGAGGACCATCTGTGGTAGTACCTGCTTGACTAGCTGCCTGTTACCTTGAGATGCTGGGTACTGTTTCCGCCTGGTCCCTGGGGATGCTTATTGAGAAGGCAGGAAGTGGAAGGAATTCAAACACAGAAATTCCCAGTTTCTAAATTTCTCAATAGGAAAAAACAAAAAAACCAAAAAGCTAAGCACGAAAACCTCAGGTGCTATGCAGAAAAAGCAATTGTATCTCTTTTGTGAAGGCAGAAAACCTTTTGACTTACTCTTGAAAATAAAACCAAAAACTCATAAAAAATGATCACCCAGGCCTCAAGAGAACCCTCCAATGCAAAAAATACTCCAAATGCAACAAGGAAACAGTATGGATTTAGTTTTCCCTCATTTCTTTGAGTCAGGAAAGCAGTAAGGTCCTTGCAAGCCTTTTTTTCAGCTGCCAGGTCACTTCAAGTTGTCAGGCAGAGTTATTCTTTCTCATATTGCTTAAATTGGTTTTAAGTATGTAGGAAAAAGCTGTTTCTAGGTGAAGGTTTACTGCTATAGCACTGCCAGGGTTTCTCTTGTTGTCAGCCTCCCAGGGATGCCAGGCATGCTGTGTGGCTGCTGCATCAGCCACTGGGCTTCCTCTGTCGTGGGGAGCAGAACCCGCCCAGAGGGCACACCGGAGCATCTCAGTTATGATCCTGCCCTGAATTGCTCTTACTCCATTGACCATAAAGGGAACAGATCTGGGAGACAAATTGCCTGCTTGAGAGGTATGCATGTGGTCCATTGCCCATTTCTGGTTTCTGTCTTCAGAGTCCTGATAGTCACTCTCGAATGATCGCAGCTTTTTATTGAAGTGTGGTTGCTTGCCAAGCTCTGAATATAGTTGCACTGATTTCTTTTGCCTAGTTCCTGTCAGAATCTAATACATAATTTGTGTGTGTAAATTTGTAATAACTTGCTGGAATAACTCCTCCGAAGTTTCACTGGAAAGAAAGTAAGGGTAGGATTCAGGGATTCAGGCTGTGAGTTAGATCCATTGGCTCTAAGGCCAATCATATGGAATCAAATGGAGATGGAGTCTGCTCTGCATGTGTAGTGAAAGCTTTGCTAAGACTGAGACAGAAATTATCAGCGTTGATGCACAAGACTTTCTGGGCAAGCCCTTGCCCCAAGTGGTGGTTTGGTGTTACAGTTGGTCCATTCTACCCTTATGGAAAACCAGTCTTGCACTCAAATGAGATGGTGCTTTTTGATAACTTGTACCAACCAGTTTCTCAGGAATCAGATGTGCAGGTACATGCCTTCCCAGGAAAAGAGGAAAGTTAAGGAGTTTTACTCTGGTCTTTCTGACATGACTGCCTTCAGAGGAAGCTTCCCATGTTGCAGAGTTATGTGCCAAGCTGCAAATGCTTAAAAAGGGAATTTATTTTCATTTTGTCTATCTCTGTTGCTGCCAAAGAGTAACTTTCTGGCATTGCCTCCTCCTGCTCTGAGCCTGATGCCCTGCAGCTGGCAGTTTGTGGGGGCGGCTGCCTGCCTGTGCCTGCTGCTGATGGATGGGTCGGTGTCAGGCGGTCAGGCAGCCCCGGCGCTGCGCACATGGCCTGCTGCCTGTCCTGCCTCTGAGGGTCAGCTCGGCTGTACTTCGGCATTCAGCACTCAGCTGGAAAGATCTTTTCTGTGTTTCCAAAGGATAGTAAGGACAAGAATTTTGTGGGCTGTAGCTGTACCTGCCTTCTCCCCACTGAAAAAAACAGGGGATCTGTTTTCAGGGCAGCTGAAAGTCCTGGGCATCTAAATGAGATACCTTATCAGGGTGGCTGTGGCACATGTCAGCATTCACCCTTTTTGCCCTGTCTTGTTAGTAGATAGTGAAATTGTGACTTAAACCTGTCAATTCTGCCTTCTTGATATGACAGCCAGCATTACAGCGACCCAGCAGTGTAACTCGGTGACCTCTTCAGGTGACCTCCTCAGATCTGTCTGTACTGTTTCTGTTCACGTGCATAACAACATTGTTTTTAATTTTTCTTTTTTTCTTACCTCCTTGATAGTACATGAAATATATTACAACCTCAGTACTTCTTATCAGGTTAGCTTGTTTTCTCCGGGAAGAAAAACAGTAGCACAGTTTGGCTGAAGAGCCCAAATTCCTATCTGCCTACCCTTTCTTTTCATGAATACTTTGGGATTAAGTAACATCAGAATTATGCAGGGAACCTCTTATATTTACTTACATCCACCTCTCATTTCAGAATAAAAGTAGCTGTTGTGGATGGAGCATTTGCTTGCAGATGTGTGTTTGTCATTTTGAGCACCATATCTGATTTGAAGTTGAGTGTTTTAGTGCTACAAGGAAGTTTCTTGGCCGGTGTAAATTGGTATAAATGGCTTCAGCATTCACCCCTGCCTTTGTCTGTCCAAAGCAGTGGCCTGAGCAGCTGGGTCCCTCTCTTTCTGTTGGTCTAGTGCTTTTTCAATAATCCCATGGTCCTCATGGGGCAGTGGGAAGTGTGTGTGCAACTGAGAACTTGTCATCTTCCACTGAACCAGAGGCTCCCAAAGCACTGCCTCATGCCTGAGAAAGCAGGTAGCTTGCTTGTGGCTTTCAGGAGTTTTAATCAGCCTGAACAAGCACACACACTGGGGACAAGGTGATGTTCATGTTCTGTGGATTTCTCACATGTGCTAAAGTGACTGGATTAGTTTTTCCCTTATGAGGTAATTAGTATTATGTTTCTCAGGCTCACTTCTTTGACAGTTTTGGTCAAATATAAGGAGATTAAATTTCTTGGAAAAATGGGTTTTCCTGAGAATGGGTATTTCTTTTCCATTTTGATTTGTAAGACTTTCATTAAAGATGTGTTAGCGAATACTGCAGTTTTCTCCATCTTATGTTTATTGTTCCACGTTCTCTTGATTTTTGTAGCTGCCTGGTACTTTGGCTACTCTGAACTGCGTGAGTAGGAAGGCCATATTGTGCTGCTTATGTTCACAGAAAATGAATGAACACCTCTGGACAGCTGTGAAACAAATGCTGGTTAGAGACACTTGATTCTCTGCTTTCAGCTCTGGAAAATTCCAGCCTGGATTTTTTTTTTTTTTTTAGGTGCTGCCTTTCTTTAAGTGTACTTTTTCTCTGATCATCTCCTGAAACCTGAATACTGTTCCCTTTTGCAGCTGAATCACATGTGCAGTAAGAAAAAATTTAGTGTCTCTTGCCTGGGGACAGCTGTGCAAGTAGAAAACAGTCTACAGGCAGGATATGTGGGAGCACTCCTTGCTAGCAAGCAAGGTCAAAGAATAAACCTTATTTTGTTTTCTAAAGGGAAATCATTTTGTAATCCCTAGGAACCAAGTTGAAAGAATAATACTATATCCACCCCTTTCAACACAGGTTTGCATATTTGGAAAACTAAACAGGTAATAATGTAGTGGTAAATAACTCCAGCATCCTCAGGAAGCAGTTATTTGTAGGAAGGTTGTGACTGAATGGTCTTGCTCTTGTGCTTTGATGAAATAAAATAGGCTTGCAAGCACATATTATGAAGGTGATTGTTTTATTTTGTACACAATTATTTTACAGACATTAATTGGATAATTCCCAGTGGATAACTTCTGGTTGATTTTGATCTTCCCTTTTAAAAAGGGTGGGCAATCATTAAGTGATTCACAAATGGGCTGTGTAAGAAAATGGCCTTTGCTTGATCACATAAAAGCTTTGTCTAGGCCAGTTCCCGAATCCTGCTTCTCTTTCCAACAGCTAGTTTGAGTTGTTGAAGTGAAGAATATAAAGAAAAGTGACAATGTTTCACCAGCGTGTTCTCCATCCTCTGACAGTGCTGTGCTTCAGGGACTGAAAGGTGGTATCTTCAAGGTGCTATCCACTAAGTTTGCTATCCTCTGTAGATTTTTCTTCTGGGAACCTGCCCAGCTACATTTGAGACACCCTTCAAACTTTTAGTGTATATAAAATATCACAAGCATGAGTTCAAACAATTCAACTGCAGCGGGGTGAGGGAGAGATTTTTTGTTTGGTTGGGGTTTTTTTGGCTTTTTTGTTAATTGATTAGTTGGTTTTGTTGTATTTTGTTCTGGTTGGGTGGTTTTTTTGGTTGGTTGGTGTTTTTGGTTTTTGTTTTTTTGTTTTTTTTTGTACTTGGAAGTTTAATTTTATTCCCTGTAGCTATATTGGAAAAAGAGTTTGCTATTCACTTTCAGGCTTCTGCTGAAAGCTTGGTAGCTATCTCTTGCAGTTATTCTCTCACACTCTCACCAGATCATCTCTTTAAGGAGTGGAAATCCCCATAAAGGATGGGAAAGGCCTGTAAAGTATTTAGGAATGGTCTGGGTGTCCAGTTATAGGCTCCAGTTCAAACTGGACTGTCTTTGCTGTGTTATGCTTCCTTAAAATATTTCAACAGTTACTTACTGTGGCAAAGTTGACTAATAGCAAAACTGGAAGAGCTAGAGCTGTATGTATAATGTTTGAGACTTGGGATCTCACTTGTAATTGCTATTGAAAATGTGAGTACACAATTTCTTTAAACGGTACTTTAATGATTCTTTCTTCTTTGTGTTCCTTTTAAAATAATTCCAAAGATAATTTTGTTCTTGAGAAGCTAAAGAGCAATGTTGCTACAGAACTGTGTCATCTGAGCAGCTTCTGAGTGATAAAATTCAATTCAAGGCCATAACTATATGGAGGGTTTGTATGAGTTTAAAACCTCACTAAAATACCCAGAAAACCCCCAACCCAAAGTAAAAAAAATCCACACCAAATATGTAACACTGCTGTGCATTGAATTTCATCTGTCTCTTCTATTACCCGGTAAGTACTGGGTGTTCCTTTGTCATTTCTTCACAGCTGTAACTCTTATCTCCTTTCTTCATTCTACTCAAAAGTTTCTCCCTTTCCATGTAAAGTTTTTGTTCACATTTTTTGTGATCATGGTAATCAGCACAGGGCCTGTTCATCAGATGGGTTCACTAGACCCTATATTGAGATTTTGTAAGTATAAATGGGATATAATTTTAGCTCTGGACTTTCTGAGGAGTTAACAAAGATATGAGCTTGCCCTAATACATCTCTTCTGATGTGGAAATGAAGGTGTACCCTTATGCATGTTTAGGTGTATTGAAGGAGCCAGAACTAACCCTTGTGTTCATTGTTCCAGGATGGGCTTGTCTTAAGTTGAATGTGATTAATCACCACACATCTGTTTTTCATTCTAATCAAAATGTAACTAATACCTCTTTTTGCTTGTTCATCACTGATTTTTCATGAGTCCATAACAGACTCAAGAAATTTGTTTGCTGTGTTTGGCTGAAATTTGAGATCATTTGAGTAAAGTTACTTGAATATCAACAGTAAATTTCAATTAATGTTATTTAGTAGTAATAATGACTATAATTTGACAGAAAACAGGTCTTTGCTTTAATGAGCTCATTATCTTATCAGAAATAACACCACTCCTCTGTCACTGTAGTTTCCCCTCTACTTACTGAACTGCCAAAGATACAGTGCTTGTAGGGGTGATTTTCTCTTCTCCCTCATGATGGTACTTCCATAAGACTTGAATGCAAGAATTTTCTGCAGACTTTTGCTGAGGAAGTTTCTGTGTTTGGAAAGGTCCTGCAATTCGTTGAGCCTATTGATTGATGATTTTTAATAATTAGGGTTTAAAAAGGTTAGTGTGGTGTCCCAACCACTAATGTCATGCTTTGTGCACACATGGGAAGGAAAATTAAATCCAGTAACAGCTTTCTACCTCATAGTCAAATTTGGTGATTTGGGGGAGCTGGAGGACCCTCTGTGTATTGAGGATTAGCTAAATTCAGGTTGTGGTTTCCAAGAGGGACTTTTCTGCCTCCTGCCCCTCTGCCACAATTTGCCATCCTCTCAGTCCCACAAGTGACTCTGCTAGACTGTGTTCCTTGCTGTATCCACCAGAATTTAGTGGGATTCCTGGGAATAATCACAGTCTGTGTCCTGGCACAAGTCCTGGATGGACTACAAACACAGTGCTAAAAGATGTTTTATACATTACTCAACTTTAACAAAAAAATATGAGCATCCTGTTTAAAAAAAAAGATATAGTGTTTTTAGGTAGGTGTGATGTTTCAGAGGATTAAGAAAAAGCATTCTGTATCACCTGTGCAAACTGGGAATGCATTATCCAAACCAGTAAAAATGTTCTGTTGAGGAAACTTTTTCCTTTTCCTGCTTTATATCTAACATGTTTTAAATCTCCTGATCTCCTTGTCCTTCTGTTACCTTCACTCTCTGATCAGATTTTTCCCATTTCAAGATAGAAACAGTTGCATGAACTTCTGCTGAAGCTCTGGGACATTAGCTTATATTGAAATCAGTCCCTGTATTTGTCAAGTACTCATTATTTGAAGGTCTGTTTTGGGGGTTTTTTTCTTCCCTTTCTGCTTTGCAGTGGCTTAGAGTTGTGGACTTCAGTCACTGATACCAGTGTTTACCAGCAGGAAATGTGCTGACGACTTCAGTTTTTTTACTTGGTTGCTCAGTCATTGTGAATTCCCATTTGATATGGGTTGAAAATCCTAAAGCTTTGCAGTCTGTTTGCATGTGTAAGTCCAACCCACAAAGTAGGGGGTTTTGAGGGCAATTACTGTTGAGCAGGGAGGGCAGCTGATAGACCCTGTGTTCAGAGGAGATCAGTTTACCATGGAAACTCAAAAAATGTCTGCAAATCTGTTATCTGTATATCAGAAATATAAAGCGACTCATGAGGTGAAAGCATTGCTTTTCAAAAGGAAAAAAGAATCCTCTGCTGCTTTAGTTTTTATGCACAAGGGTGTTTATGGATGTTAATTTGAAAATTTGTGCATGCTTTCAAAACTGTGTGCTATAAGGAATGTGCTTTGGGAAATCACTGCTATTTTGCACTGTACTGTATTAAAGTTGGTTTACTACATCACGTCTAGTAAAAATCACTTTAGACAAGTTTGGTTTTTTTGCTAGTCTATGAAAGGATTTAAGACTGGCAAGGGCATCCTCTGAGAGCAGTACTCTGCTCTCCCACATTTCATAATCTCCTCTATAAAATTCCTACTTAATATACATGGGCATTGCAACAACCACTCTTTTTGCTTTCAGTTGCATCTAAAGATTTCTAAATTCAACTTGTAGATCTGGGATAAAAGTGTATTTCTGCTAGGCCTGCAGCCCAAGATTTAATTACTGCTGATCTGACTTGGCATCCAAAGTTTGGGAACAGCTGAGTGTGCTGAATCAGATCTTCAGCCTGTGCAAACTAATTCTTTAGTAAGCCAGCTGAGAAGCTGGTACAGCCTGTATGTCGTTTCTGTCATGTGTAGATGTGAAACACTTATGGTGACCTTTGTTGTTGCTCTGTAGATTTTTGGGTTCAAAGCAGCAAGGAGCTTCCAAGGTGGAATCTGAGAGTGGAATGAAATTAAGGTAAACACAGTTGGGGTAGAGATCAGCAGTCTGAGATTAATTAAGGTCTCGTGCTCAAATTTCAGATTGAAGATTTCTGTACAGCAGCACTTCTCCTTTAGGAATTCTGTAGAATTAGTTTTATGATGAGTATATTTTCATTGCATTGATTTTAATCAACAGAGTGTTGTATGTGGCATGTGTTCATTGAATATTGACAACATAGAAGCACTGGACAAATGTCTAGAGTGGTGGGAAGGAAGAGACTACCTGTTTGTCCATGAGTCTTGAATTTCTGAATCCAAACGATTTGTCTTGAGCAAATTATGATACGGGTTGGTGCTGGATGCTGCTGTGTTGCATATCCTGCAGATTTCCAAAGGAGATGCTGTGAAGGCAGTTAAATTCACTGGACTTTCTCTGGGACTACAGTAGGTTATTTTGCACCAAAAGGGATATGGAAATTTGAGGATATAGACATACAGCCGAGGCTACTAAACTAACTCAAGGGAATAAAACCTGACCAACTCACCTCACCCTTCCCTCCCTTCCTGAGGGAATGCCAGCTTGTGAGGATAAAGAATATCTAAGTGGTGTATATTCATGTTACAGTGGTCTAGGTTACCTTCATATCCAAGTGCAACACTTGAATTTCCCTGTTGCTTTAGGAAAAAAATGATAGTGTTACTGGGAAGTTTTCAGCCTGCTGTGAACAGATACCTGGGTTGAAATGAAGCTGAGGGAATTCAATAAAGTCTCACTCCTAGAGGGCAGGTCAGATGAGCAGAGGTACAATATTGCTGCAACAGACAGAACTGCTTGGAAAGGAGATTGAAACAGAGTAAGGTAATTAGGGCAGGAGACAAATGTATTGCATGACACTATGTTCATGACTAGAGCGAGAACCAACAGCAACCTTCCTGGAGGTCTTTGGCTGTGACACCAAAAGGAAGGAGTATAAGAGTGGAAACAAAGCATTATTTCTATTATGATATCTTTTATATGCTTACATGCAAAGTACTTTCCAAATACTTGAAAAGGATAATCTCTGCTTCAAAGCATTCATTTTTTGACTACAGAAATGCAGAAAGGTATATATAGTTTAAATGCCTAATTTCCCATCCAGAAAATACTTAAAACAGTTAAGGTTAAGAGTTAAACTTTAAAAAGTTGGGAACGGTGGAATTACAGTAGATTTCAAAGCTTTTATGATGAACTTTTTATCTGTGTATCTTTTCTTGGCCATGTATACTGTAGAAGAAAAAAAGGCTGAATGTGGATCATTGCTTATAGAGTTAAGCTTCTGCTGCTTCAGACAACTGCATGCATTAGATGTTGGGTGAGAAGGACCTTTGCAGCAAATACCATAGGTCATGGCACACTTCTCACCATCCTGCAGGCAATTAAAGGGCAGAGTGAAGTACTGGCAGAAGTAATCACAGCCTAGAAGTGATGGCGGGCAGTGCATTTCCCAGCTAGGATTTGTTCCTTAATTAAGCATGGCATTGAAGTCTTAGAGTTGTGTTCAGCTTGCAGAAAGGCTCTTGTCAAATTCTGATGTGTGGCATCCAGGGCTGAGTGCTGGGTTTCTGGGGAGACTTAGGTGAATCTGTGTCGTGGACTTCTTGGCACAGCTGGAGCTGCCCTAAGGGATGGCATGGGAAAGTTGAGGTTGTCTGTGGGAACTCATATTTTGCCAGTGGTTTTCTCAGTTATTTGCATCAAAAGTATGTTGACATTTAAAAGCTCAGATTTAACTTCAGTTGGTGGAGGGAATATGTATTAGAAACCACCAAGTTTTTCTGATTTGGTAGCTAGATTTTCTAGCTACTGGTAGAGGAGAAAAGGAACAGAGTAGTTTCTTTCTTCCATGTCTGAACCATTTCTCCCTTTCTTATATTTCCTTGACTGCCTCTTTGTCTCCCAGGAAGGATAGAAGAGGAGACAGGCAGCAAACCAGATGGCTAAAGTTTGGCTAAAAAGAAAAAAACAGTGAAGAGTAGGGTCTTATAAAAACAAGCATTAGGTGATATTAACAAGTGGCAAAGCTTACCAGACTCACTTGTAGCTAACCTACTAACGTTCTGGGACAGAAATGTCACTAACTAAGGATGACTGATAAAACAGCTGTTTCTTCTATCAACATGTAGGGCTAGGGAGAAAATTCTCATAAAATAACAATTTAACAAGTGTACTTATAACTTTCTTACATTTCTGTAACTGAAAAGAAGATGGGTGGCACAGTGCACTGTTGAACCCTCCCCCCCGTCTCCTTTATTTTTAGGACAGTACTTAGCAAAAGCTGTAAATTATCCCACTGAATATAAAGACTGTGCAAGAAAACCTTTAGCATGAGCATACACATTTGAGTTTTTCTGAGTCGACCTCCAAGACCGTATCCAACTGTTTGAATATCTTTCCAAAAGGAGGTTATTGCCAAGGATGTCTTGTGAAGGTAAACCATGTGTGACTGCCAGTACCTCCAGCAGGCAATTTATTACAGGAAAAGTGCCACGTCAAAACATAAGTCCCTTGGTTGCCAAGTGTTGGATTGTGCACTTTCTTGTTCTGTTTGCAGCTCTAGGTGGCCATTGTATGGGTTATGTGTTATCTCAGAAGTTCAATTGAGGTTAATGTCATTTATTTTCCTTTCCTTCTCCATTCCCTGTCACTTCTTCCCTGTTAGATTCACAATTTACAGGAGTATAGAAATCTGCTTTTTCTATTGATACACAAAAAATTGTCAGTCAAAATACTCTACAGTTCAGTCAGAATAAATTAATAAATAAATCTATTGTCTCCAGTATAGCGAACCAGGCAGGAGTGGCAATACAATATATTTAAAATATAATTCGTGTGTTTCTTCATCAGCTTTTCTAGACATAGATACAACATTGGGAAGGTGAGAGACTTTATTATTACTTGAAAATGAGTGAAATTGTGTATGTGATCCTAGAATTAAATGTAAATCGATTATATTGCTAAGGATTTTGCTATCTAAATTTTATGTAGTTTCACTTCAGTATTTTTTGTTGCATGATGACTTCCTGTATTCAGGTATTAGCAGCTCACTGGATCATTGTATCTCATTGTATCTCTTCACTGTTACCCCTTTTTAGGAGATGTACACAGCCGTGTGTATTCTTTTTTAATTTGAAATGCCTTTTAGAGCCTTTCCAAGAACTGTTTTCTGTGGAAGTCTTATTTAAGAGGCTGAGAGAAATGCAGAATAGTGCATTGTAAACTGATGGTTGCAGGCATTGTAAGAACCATTTGCTCCTCCAAAGCTTGATTTTCACTGTTAACGCCAACTTTTTGTGGCTGTCCTGCCAGTTCTGTGTTGTGCAGCTGCCTTTAGGCTGGCTCCTTGCTTCTGCCATGGGCTGAATGGAAAATGCTGTGGAAGAGCAGTTAGCCTCCGGAGGCTGGGGTGAGTAATGATTTTTCAAGTGCTGGACTGGAGCTTTGAAGCATTGCTGTGACTAGAGTGACAACCTGTAGGAGATTGGTTTTGTGTATGGCAGGTAGTGTGTGTCCCGCAGTGTGCTGAGCTGCCACTTACTCCTCCTCCTCCTCCCTGGAGTCAGTATCCCAGAGGCAGACTTTTTTTACACACCTCCACCTAACTCAGTGTCCTCTTGGACCACCTGGGCATCAGGAGTACAGTCAATCCGGCTGACACACAAGTTTCTGCTGTTGTCTCCAAGCAGCTATGTTTCCCTGCCCATGTTATTTCTGTCTTAACAGCTTAAAGAAAAACAAATAAAAATTCAAGCTCCACAGGACAGGGGATCCCCAAGCTCTATTTATGAAAGCTTCTTGCTCAACTTCGCTTTACTCTGTGGCAGCTGCGTGGTGAAGCTGCTATGCTAAATACACTTTGACTACAGTATTAAAAATTCAGTTCCTTTGGCTGTAGGATACAATGGTGTTGGATCATGTTTTGGGGATCAGGTGGAGAATACAAAGTAATTGAAGTAGTGTTTTTGTTAATCCACCTTCAGGAAGGGTTGTGATATTTAAAAAGAGATCAACTGTTAAAAAGAGGGACCTGAGGTATGTGTTTATACACAGTTATGTGTACATCCATGTTCAGCATTATGAGAAGCACTGTGCTCCTCTTTGCAGAAGGAGACAGCAATGAAAGAAGCTCGTAAGTGAGGACATCAGTTACATCTCAGTATTTGAAGGAAAACGAGTCATTGCCTCCTATTTCTTTGTCATTCTCTAAAAGCAAGGGACACTTGAGGTTTTTCTCTTGAGATGAGCAGGTTCAGCTCCTTGAGAGCTTCTTCTAGGAGAAAGAGAAAGGCAGTGACACTACTGTTTGATTTTACTGCTGTTTGTTTAGGTTGTTTATTTTTATAAGCTTAATGCATATAAATTTTTTAAAAAACATGTTTTTACTGGAAGAGAATCTGATAGCTAAAACTAAGGAATAAGTAACTTTGTCATAAAATCTGCATTGCTACTTATCAACTTACTATCTTGTATGTCATATTTTATAAAATATGTTGATTCATTAGTTTCATAATCCTGACAAACTTTATGATAGATCACTAGACCCTTATGCCAGGTAAAGAATTCTCTTCATTTTCTGAAATAATTTGTTCTTTTCTAAAGAGCTAGTTGCTTATTCAAAATCAATGAGTTTCTGAATTTGCAGTGGCTGTGCACTGATTTATCACAGCAATGCAGCAGTTCTGTAAATATTCAACAGG
Source organism: Setophaga petechia (assembly GCA_024362935.1). Classification (NCBI taxonomy): domain Eukaryota; kingdom Metazoa; phylum Chordata; class Aves; order Passeriformes; family Parulidae; genus Setophaga; species Setophaga petechia. The sequence goes on from JANCRA010000008.1 coordinate 24,546,363, forward strand.
CAAATTCTCTAAAGTTTTGTGGAAGTACTTCTTTTTGTTGATCCACACATCAGGCACCCTAATTATCTGCCAATTCTGTTACTGAAGTTCAAGAGATCAACTGTTAAGGGAATAGCTAGTAAGGGAATAAGCTAAATTGCTTATTCCCTTACTAGCTTTTCAAATTAGTGAATTACATCCTGGATTAGAGTGAGCAGAAATAAATAGCTAAATGAATATTGTTTTTTTCCTTTGAAACCCTTTTACTTTCTTTGGGTTTGGATAGCAAATGTAGGTAATCAGATTTTGTTCCTTGCTAAAGCGGTTTGATGGGTACTAGTGGGCTGATGTGTCTATCAAAGGAAATCAAGATCTCTGAGTAAATGGAGCCAGGGTAAGATGGAGGAAAGTTGAATTACTGTTAAAGTTAGATGCAGCAGTGGTGTTGTCTTCTATTTTCTTTTCTAATAGGCTTGTTCTTTGTCACCACTCACAAGCCTATACATAGAACAGCTGCCATGAGGGTTAACAGATTGTATATGTGGTCAGCATACAAAAGGGAATTGTCTTCCCCCTTGGTGTTAACAGTCCCTGAAAACGGCCAGGTCTGACTTCGCTCAAAGCTCAAAAGGTTATGGAATATCCAATAAGAGAGCTTCTACCTAGCAGTTTTAACAAAGAATTGAGTAAAGATAGAACAAGATTTAAAACCCAGCATCAACATCTGTCCTTGCCTTCCTGACCTGAAGTTAGCACAGCCCAGTGCTGTCTCAGTGTTTCATTTTCAGGAGCAGAGCTGTGCCCAAATTTCAGTAGTGAATGTCATGTCATCCTTTGGGACAAAGAGACCTTCAAGTGTTGCCAGTGATGGACAAAAACAGACTGCATGATGGCTGAGACTGTGCATAGGCTCTTGGGAGTGGTGGGGGCAGTCTGCATCCCTAAGTCTCCCTCTGTCTGGTGGCTCAGACCACATGCAGGTGGTGTGCAGGCTGAAATGTGTCTGTGGGGGTGAAGTGAGGTCAGTAGGTCTGAAAGGCTTTTTTCAAGTAGGAAGCAGGGATGATTCTTGTTTTCCGATGCACAGTGGGGTAGTGACAGGGAAAGGTCCCACTCCTGGTGGGTTGACAAGCACTTGTCTACCAATATCTTCTGGTTGAGCACAGGAGGGGTGCATGGATGGCCCTCAACAACAGGTGGTTTTTTCATTTAGTTTTCTTTCTTTAAGTGAGTATGTTGGGCTGTGTCCTTCAGTTGTTAATTGTGTACTGAAGTGTTGAGAATATTTATTTCCTGTAGTGTCAGCATTGCACTTAGTTACATTGCTTATTCCATAATACATATTTTGATTTTTGTCTTTATATTAGTAACTAAGTAATAAAATGTAGCTTAAATTTTAAGCTATTACTGAATGCTAGAGTTTTGTCAGAGGGGTGGCATTGTCATTACAGTTCTCAGTAATATCCAGTACAAAATTGGCCTTGCTGAGATATGTTCTCTCTGTAGCAGAGACTGATCTCTCTTGGACTGGGTCTCCTCTGGTTGTACTGCTGAAAATGGGAACAGGCATAGCATTCTGTGGCATGGGGAAACATGTAGTCCATGCTGCTTAAGTTCTGAGTCCTAGAGAGGTTTGGGCAAAAAAGGCATGCGTACGCTTTCTGTAGTGCAGAAACTTTTTAAGCCTCTGTTGTTTAGAGATTACTGAGCTTGTGCACATTATTGAAACATGTATATTTAAACACTAATACTCTCCCTGATCATTGTTTGTAATGACTATTTCATCAGTTGCTAATTTTACTGTATAGGAAACTGTCATGTTCATAAAATGATAGCACAGTTTGAAAATGGATTTTTTTAATTCATACTGCAATAGAATTAGTTTTGATTTGTCATGTAACTGGTGTGAGAGTAGATTCTTTCATTGATTCTGATAGTACTAACTTGTTTGTTAGATTTATTTAAAATGCTAGATCATAATTTTGTAAACTTTGAGGCAAAGTTTTGCCTACTAAATTTTGAGATCTGTCAATAATTCTGAAGAGTATCTAAGTGGGAGATTTTATTTGCAGTATGTATGTGTTAAGATGTTCTTAAGATGGATTTTAAAAAGCTGGATTTTTTAGTCCTGACTCCTACTTGATCATAAATGGATCTCTAGAATAAAAATTCTAGTTACACACAAATCAATGTATAATTTGGTGAGATATGATCAAATGTTGATACTGATATGATTGGTGTTGGAGGCCTCTAATTCTGTACTATGTGTACAACTCAGAGTCCTCAAATTGCATTTAGTTGGCCCTTGGACGCTCTCACCCTAGTTTGTGTCGCTCACAGCTGTATAAAAGACCAGTCATTGATTTGGACTTTCACTTTGTCCTTAGGAGTTAGAACATATTTGTTGTGTGTCTGGATCATGACTTCTGGTTTAATTTACGTCCAAAAGAAGGAATATGTTAGCATACACCAAAACTTCTCTGTAAACCAAAGCAATGAATGATTAGTGGGAGCAAGCTGGAATTTTTTTTCTTTCAAAACAACTCCAGCTGCTATCAAAGGCAAATTTAGCTGTCAAGAGAGGTTCCAGAAAATCAACTGATGGAAGTGTTTTGCTGTAGTTCTCCATCTAGCCTGTCACATCTAGCAATGTCGCTTATGCAGCAAATTTAAAAAAATGCTGTTCAATGAAGTCCTGCCATTGATGTCTTTCCTTCTGGGGGTATGGTAATGATTTACCATGGGACAGAAAATGTTCTATCGCTGTTTTCAACGTGGTACCATTGGTTCAATGGTAGAGAAGTCTTGCTCATTTACCTTTCTGGCTATTGCTGTTGTCAGGCCTTGAGCCACAGGGGGATCCTGCACCTTTCCATGTCAGGCTGTTATTTCTAGTGATTGTGGCAGTGGGTGGTGTTTGCTGGTTAGGCAGCATGACTGGAAATGCAAGTACACCAGCTGGAGAGTTATTTCAGAACTGGTGTTTCCCAAATGTGTAATGTGCTATGAAAAAGCAACCCGGGTGTGTATAAGCACTCACCCTCTACAAGAAGATTTTCAACACCCTCTCATTGTTAAATTTTCATGTATTTAATGGAACCTATATATATGTGTGTATATATATATAAATAAAGCACTACGGGGTTTTTTTTCTGTATTGACATGAGAGTTGCTGCAAAAAACTCTCAAAATAGTGCACTAAATTTATTTTATGTTTCTGTTTTCACATCAACTTCATTAATAAAGCATTAAAAAATTGAAGCAAGATGCAAGATACTTGTTTTCAGTTTAATGTCAGAAGACAAAAGTGGATGTTGGTTAATTATAGTGAACATACCCAAAAGTTTCTATGTTCCAAGTGAATTAGTTGTCATCATTTCACTATGTAATTACCCAGAGAGTTTGCAAGTGGTCTGTGTTGTGAATCTAATCCCCAGGGTGCTCGTGCATATAAATAACCCTAAGTGCATGAACAGACTTCAGCAGTTGTGCTCAGTGCACTCTTGTGCTGCAATTGCTGTTCTTTGGATGAGGGTCTCAGTGGAGTTGACATGCCACGAAACTGCAGTAATTTTGCACTTTTCAAGAGAGAATTGTTGCTTTGTAGGATTCAAAAATACCTAAACCACTGTATAGCATACTTCTTCATGCAGAAGAATGCAGTCTTCGTAGTTCTCAGTTTTCTTCCTTCTTCTGGTAGTAATTTGTGTGTGTTTATTAAATATTTCCAATATGTGCATGAGAATGCTTACTGTACTACCCATTCAGCTCTTAATTATGCTGTGGCTCTTTGTCTTGAGAAATTTGAGAGAACAAAGGATTTGTACTTGATTCCATGGAATTTCTCTTTACACAGCGTGCAACAGTACAAGCAGGTTTAGAGCTTTATTGAGTTAAGCACTCCTGTAATTTCAAGTGAGTAAATGTAATGTGGAAGGTGGAGTCTGTCATATGGGAAAAACATGTACCAGCTATTTCACAACTACTCTGTCTTTTATGCTGAAAAATGCCACTATTGCATCTCTTCAGTGTCTTAATTCTTAGGTTCTGTGTTTTGTGCAACTGTAAATTGTAGTAAAATTAATTAGATGTTGTAACTAAAAGGACTATGCCCCTAAATTCTGCAGGTGCTTTGTTCTTGCACACTTCAATTTCAATTTTACTGGGATGGTATGGGGTGGGTAGCTTGTTGTTTATTTTTTTATGGATAGTGTTTGGGCTTTTTTGGTGACTAAAAATACAGTGAATTCAGATTTACACTGAGTAATCCTTTCAGGAATAAAACAAACTGTGATGCCTAGGCAGAATATCAGGGTCTTCAAATTTCTAATTTTTCAGTTTACTTGATGCTTTAAAATACTGTTTTTAAGAATTACCTTGACAGTGCTAATATGATGACCAAGTCCAGCAATCTAGAAGCTTTTGGAAAGTTGGAAACTGAAATGTGATGCAAAAATAGATAAACAGAAAACCCTTAGCCAACCTACATTTGCTTCATTCAAGCTGAATAAATTATACATAGTGTTTTTTTCCAAGTTTTAGCCAAGGAAACATATATATCGTCCATGATAATGCTGAAATTCAGGGTGAGGGAAAAACAAACCACCTGAGTTTAAGACAGGAATTCTTTGTGCATTCTTCTTACAACGTCTTCAGTTACTATCCATAACTATCATCTGGATTGCGAAAATTACTTTGGGAAGATATAAAGCTGTTCAGCAAATCAGTACAGATCCTTTTGTGATGTTGCAATAAGTATTTAAAAATGCAGACATGGAGTGTGGTTTATAAGGAGGCAAGATTAGCTGGTAAGGGAGAATCTAGGCAAGCTACTTGTTAGCCCTTTTTATGAGTGTTGTAAAGTAAAAATATCGGATTTATTTCTTTGACTAATGTATTTCTTATGAGGAGATCAGAGTCCATTGCATCAAATCCATGAGGTTTTATCGATTGCTCCATATCTAGTTCTGTATATGTCTCTAATGTGTTCAGATTCTCCTCAGTTCTCTACATATCTTTATTATTGTATCTTTCTTCTTCCCAGTACCACTGAGATGAAGATACCATTTTTTTTCTCAAGATGTGCAGGAAGCAAGGAAGAAATGGGTTCTTTGAAAGCTGTTTAGTGTTTGATCCCAAGAAATTGGTCACATTTTGTTTTGCCATCTGATTTTGACAATAATGTTACTTAGTAGCATGTCGTGTTCTGTTCAGTGACTGAAAAACAATAAAGAGGCTATGAAAGTAACAAATTAATTTGGTAACAAAAAAGTAATAAATGAAATAAGGCATATTTAAAAAAAATAGGTATACGTTAAAGTGTGGAAAATGAGAAAGCTTCTTTTTCCTTAGATACTATGGTAGGTAGGATCTTTTCATGCATGCTATTTCTGCTCCCTCCATTCTTTCTCTTTCAAGCTCATATTTTCCACAAGTTTTTCCAACTGTCAGAGTTTAATTAACTTAGATTCTTTGCTATGTATTTCTGAAGTTAGTAGTAATTATACTAATAATCATTTAACATACTGATATCATTATTTAGCAACTTAATTGGAAGAGCTTTAATTTACAAACAAGGATCATCTGGTGCTCTTCTGAGAACACATTTCTGTTTTTTGAGAGTGTCTGAAAATTACTCAACTTTTATTTCAGTAATGGTTAAATTGTCAGCCTCCAGTTGGAAATAATTGGGTTTAGATGGTCATATTAAACTGGAGGGGGAAAATGCATTTTGATTTTGGGTGTGTTTATAATAAAAGTGATATAATAATTATTTGGGTTGAAGATAAAAGTAGAAACTCTAAAAACTTTGTAAGCTACCTGTGGGATGACTTAGGGGTCTGTGAAGTTGCATAATCAAGCTTTACAGAGCTTGATTTCCACTGAAACTGGTTGGAAAATACTAGCACATGAAGCTGGACAAATACAGGAAGCAATAAGAGCTTGAAATTTGGAATTTGAATTTTACCATTTGTGTTGGGTCTTTAAATAAAATGGAAATGATGGAATTATTGAATATGGAATGGAAATTATGGAAGTATCAAATGGAATTATCGTGTTGCATATAAGAAGATAAAAGTGAAGTTTTTAAGTTACTCTGTTGTTATGCTCAAGGAGAAAAATTGTAGCCTGAAATACCTTTCTCTAATTCCCCCCTCAGTTCCTTCCTTTAAGTCCTTCACATAACCTGAAGGGTGATTTTTTTTTTTTGGTGTGTGTGTGCGCAGCAGTGCCAGCATCCTGAAGAGATCCAGGGATGCTGCTCTGGACGCAGAGCTCCTCTGGGAACTGCTGCCTTTATCTTCCCTCCTTGAGGTGGGATTGAAAGATCTTTGATGTCATTTGCATGTCAAACAGCAGCTGGGAGTCTCAGGGTACCCCCTGAAAGGCCTTTGCCACCCCTGGCACAGGGGGCTGTGGGAAAGCAGCGAGAGCAGTCAGGGCTTTGTGCTGCTGGCTTTGTTCAAGCCCAAGCCCCATGAGCAGTCACCTAACTGCACCACGGACAAAAGGCAGCAACCTGAGAAATACTGCACTTGGATCAGCATGCAGACTGCATTTCTCCCTGCTGGAGTTACACCATCACGGAAAACATGTGAATATAAAGTTGGTTGAAATAAGAATAATATGAATGTTTCCTTGAAGTTTATATGGCTTATTAACGGTGGGTTTTATAACAATTTCTGTTTGCAAGTGGAATATTGCTCTTTGGTTAGCCTACCTGTGAAAGTTGTAGAGATGAGCCCATTAATGCTTCAGTTATTTTGAAATGGAGACATAAAAACAACAGGCCATGAAATAATTTCATAGGTCTTCTTTGTTCATTGCTTTGGTGTTAACACAGAAGAAAAATGAATAAAGAGGAACAAGTACTATAACTCTCTCTGATAAAAGATACGTAAGAAGATGTTTCTTGGGATGACAGTTCCTGCTGGTGGGCTGTTTGATCATTTTTGTCTAAAATTTTTGCATGAAGGAAGGGGATCAATGGTGTCATATTTACAGCTGTCTGTGGTGGGATAAAGTCTAAGTGTTACACCTCTTGATTTCTTTGGATGGGGGCAAAGACCAGTTTAGCCCACGCTTTTTTAAATAGTATTTTTCTTAGCTGCAGGTGGAAAAGTCCTTAAGATGAATATTTCTGTAGGCTGTAGCTACTTAAATGAGGTTTTGGCAATACTGCTGTCTTGTAATAATATATTTCTGACATGTGGGATAGGCTTTTGACCATTTGATGCTTACGAGCATAGTTTGTAATTCTTCAGAAAAGGTGGAAGAAATTTAACTTTGTCAGTGGTTTCAAATATTGCCCTCTCTATGTTTTAAGACCTTACCTTGCGTTCAATTACTATGAGTTTTGGAAAGTACAGTATTGACTTCTGCATAACTCTCTTTTAAATTAATATTTTTTTGTGGGGGGTGGGTTTTATTTTTTTTTCTTAAGAAGTAATAGTAAGAGGAGATGTTTGCCAAGGAAGAAAATGAAAGGAATAAAGGAAAAAAGAATATATTTATATATTTCTGAATGTTTCAAAAGTCAACAGAAGGACATAACTGAGTACAAATTTTATCTTAAGGCCTCCTTAGATTGTGTCATTTTGATCAGTGAGATTATACATGCTTCGTATGGCATTTGTTGTATTGAATGAAAAACCTGATGAAGAATAGCTCTTCTAGCTGCAGAACCTAATCCACAGGCTGCTGAACTTAGTTGGAGTTGTTCTACTTGCTTCCCTGAGCATTGGATCAGCTCCTTGAAAATCAGCTTTGAGAAAGACTAAACCTGAGAAAGCTTTGAAATTCAAGAAGTTGCATTTCTAAGTCCTTTAAGAAATTGTCAAGGAGACCATGCTGTCAGAGGAGAAAGCTTTTTCTGAGCCCTTTGTCATCAGTGGATCAAATCCAGCCCTGAGATGAGATCTCATATGGGTCTGGAGTGCCCCTTGGATGCCCAGTTTAAGACTTCACAGTAAATTGTGTATAAAAGGTACATAAGCCTGCTCAGGCATTTTTCACAGGAGCTGTACCATTGGTGTTTTGCCTGTGGTCAGAAGTAGGTAACACATCTTCAGTCTCCTAGCTTCAGCGATTGAGGTGATTTTATTTGTTTATTTTATTTTACTTAATTTAATTTATAATGGTAAAATTCATTTGCAGTGTCTTGATTGCAGGAACTGGAACTTCAAGGAAATAATATTCTCCCAAAAGTGAAGCATTGTTCAAATGGGTTGCAAGGTTGTGGTGTTAGATTGTGATCTTGCCTAAAGGCTGCAGTACTTTGTATAGAAAAACTTACCTATTTTTGATTCCAAATTTTTTGGTTTTAGTAAACGTGGGTTCTGAACATATTTTTTTAATGCCTCTATGTTATCTTATGCTAAATTCATACATTTATTTTATTTCATAATTAGTGTGTGCATATATATGTATATAATCTAGTCTTAAATTGATGTCTAGTCTTAAATGATGTCATGCGCTTTCCAGGATTACGTGCATGACATCATTGCTAATGAGGAATTGGCCGTGCCACACCCATGTGCACAGGGTTCAATCTCTGTGGATGCTGCAGAGCCCAGAACAGCAGTCTGCACAATGACTTCAAGCTTGTCAGTAGCCTTGCTTTTCTTAACTGTTGTTTGTGTACCCTTTTCAAATGGTCTGTGGACCAAGGCATGAAAATTGCTGGTGAGATGTAGGAAAAGATGATAAAGAGCCTATATGTGTGTATATATATATATATATATATATATATATATATATATATCCACCTCAGAGCCCTTGCAGTGGGCTGTAGCTAGAAGGGAGTGTAGCAGAGCTGTCCTGACCCCAGCGAGTGCTTGCCGGAGCTGGTGAGGTAGAGCCAGCATCGTCAGTGCAATGCGGAGACGTGCTGTGGATGCTGGTGGTGACGAAGTTTGGTTTCTATTTAGAGCTGCCTATTGTGCAGTCTGCATTCCTGCCCAAATCCCTCCATTTCGCTGGAGTGCTGCTCTTGGGTTGAAGTCATTAGAGAACTGCTTGAAGAGTTCACTTGTACATTCTCTATATAATTTTAGCAGCCTGCTCACAGGCTTAGTTATGCCAGGCATGATACTGAAGAGCATTTATTATCTTTGGAAACTGTTGACATGACAAAATCACATTGGCTGGAAGTTGTTCTGTAAGCTCATAGTGTAACCAGTTGAAGTCAGCTTTAGATAAAAACGTTCTCTCTGTTTTCTTAGTAGTCTTATTTCATTGATAAGTATCATGACACCATAGTACATTCACAGGGGAAAATGGAAGAAAATTAAATCACACATCCACTTCATTTCCATTCGATGGTTAATTGGTAATTAAAAAGAAAAAAATTGGTAATTAAAAAGAAAAAAAAAAGGTTACAACTATAGGTGTTAGCCCTGGAATATTATTTGCTGCTTTTAATTCAGCAGTTCTCTGCTGAACCTCATTTTGCAAAGATTTCCCCATCTGCCATAAAGTTCAGGAACAATGAAAAATATTTTTTGTTCTAAATGTTGCTGACCAGTATTGCTCATTTAAGTTGACTGTGAAGGTGAAGTCATGATGATGCTAAAGGTATGAATATTTGAAGTTCTGTGTCTTTGTCAGAAAGGAGTTAAATGTCTTTAGTTCCCAGAAAAAAATAAAATCTCCTTAGGTGATTTCCAGCTGAAATCATGACCTTTTTGGATGCCAGTGTAAAATTAGTATCGGTCAGATATGGGTGGAGATTGAAATGTTAGGTCATGAGCATTATTTGATTGAGTAGCAGCAGGTTTGATTTCACAGTTTAAGAGATCTCTGAATTCCCAGATCAGTCTGTTACTCAGATCAGTTCCTTTATTTGACAAACTCAAGTAGGATGTACAAAAAAAGGGAGGGATATGTGTACGGATGGAGATACTCATGTTTAATATGTGTATAAATCTGTTAAAGACAATCAAAAAGCCAGAGTCTTGGAAAGATTAAACATGTACTTCGGTGTAGTGTTGAAAGAAGAAGCTATTAGAATTACAACACCAAATGGGATTTGAAAATGCCTTTCTTGCCAGAACAAGAATGAATTCCATTTTATTTTTCTGCTCTTATTTCAGTAAGAAGGATTTCTTCTCATTCCTGTGGGAATGGTCACGCTTTTGAGCTGATTGGTCTCTCTTTAATTAAGATCTTGGACATACCACTAACCAAAGTTTCCATGTAATAAATTCTTCTTACAAAAATGTTAATGCTGTTTATGTGTTTTTATTTTACTGCGAGCCTTTGAGAGAAGATTTCAGTGAAGACACAAGGTCAGTGATGAAGCATAGGATGTAGTTTGTGTTCACAGGATGGGAAAGGCATTGAAATATAAGTAATTTTAGATCTGTTTCTGTGTCATGGTTTAATTTATGTTTTCCCTTTCAGAAATGCATGATCAAGTCTGTGTCTTCAGAGCTTCTAATCTTCCAAGGGGTTTTATACAAAAAGGTTTTGAAGTTACACAGGTGCTTCTTGAAAAAAAAACAAACATCTATTTTCATGGTTCCTTTAGCTGGTAGAATACAGACTGCATATTGCAGTCATTTTTCATGTATGACAAGCATCGCTCAGGTCTCTGGTCCTATGTACATAACCTTCATAGTATTTTCACATAGTTCTTTTTATCTTCCTCTTATCATTCTTGCTTTAAAAAATCCAACAACAGCAACAACAAAAAAACAGCCCAAACCTGAAAGTTTTTGGAAAATTTTTTGTATAATAGCAATGTGTAATGAACATTAGTGGTAGGTATATTGCCCAAGGCTTGAACACAAGCATGGGGTTTTGTTGCTGCTGACTTGTTCCAATAACCCATGCAGTAGTGCTTGTGTTGACAAAAAAGGAAGTGTCTTTGCCCCTCCTTGTCTGCCATGACAGCCATGGTGTGTGAGTTTCAGGCTGTCTCTAGGTAGCTTTAATTTATTCCTGCTTTGCATAGGTTGGAGCCTTGTACAGAGCACGTTTGGCTTTTGGGTCAGCATCGTGTGTATGTGTTTCTGCAAAATGATGACTGGAGTATTTCCAAGAAGACTTTCTCAGGAATTAATTGTCCTTGGTAGTACTGCACATGTAAGGCACTTCCATAGTAGAATCCTGCTTCAGAGACTGATCTACCTCCACAGTAATGCAGTGCTTGCCAGGGTGAAACTTAAATCTCAGTCTGACACATGACTAACCTTTTCAAACAAGCTGAGAAAAATCCATCTCCCCATTTTTCTTAGTGTTGGGTTTAGTCCAACCCTGACCGAGGCCCATGGTTATATGCTTGTTACATTCCAGTAAATACATGACTTGTCTGTACATTCCTTTAGCTTTGACAATTATGTATCTAGTATAACCTCCTCTGTGTCCATTCCTTTAACATTTTTAAGGTAAATTTTAAGTGAGTAATGAGTACTTTGTCACACAGTTTCTATCCATGTTGTAACAGACCTTAAGAGTCTAGCCAGCCTAATCAGTAGGGTGTCCTGGTAGTGTTCTCCAGAGGTGTTGGCTAAGATGCCAGGGATAGACTCCTGCAATGCCCCATGAATTTCATGAAGTTCATGAGCAGAAGATGTCATTACTTGCAGGAAGCTGCATCGTGATGGCATCCTCTGGCACGTGCTATTTCCCAGGTGAGAATTGTTGCTGAGATTTTGCAGTGAACAGTGAACATCGCTCATCTTTCTTCGCCTTGGAGCTGGTTCAAAGCTCTAACCCTTTTTTAAATTCAAGGATCATAATGTTGTTTCAGAGAGCATCTCATGCCCAATTCATGTTTATACATGTGCCTGACTTCACTTGGTCATCTTGAGAGCTGAAGCCATAACCAGATTGTGAATGAGAAACTTCTCTCTGTGTGATGGGTGGTTGTTCCATGAATGCAACCCAACTTTGATCTAGTTTTCTGTTGTCCGGGCTTTTGTGTTATTAAGAAGTTACCATAAAATGTTAATAATACTTTTGTGCTGGTTTGCATTTGGGTTCCTCCTCTTTTGGAGGTCATAAAATATTAAGTACATTAGGAATATTTGAATATAATAGAATATTTCAGTTGGAAGAGACTAACCCTTTGTGAACCCATGTTGACTATGCCTGATAATTGCATTATTCTCTAAATGCCTTTCAAAGATTTTCAAAATACATTTCAGAACATTTGCATGAAGTAGCAGAAGCTGTGCTATCTTGAATATCCAGAAAGAGAATGTGACAATCTTGGCAACGATTTTGTCTCTTTGAAACACTATACATTCGATATATACCATCTCTCTTCCCAGTTATGTTACTTGACATTAATGCAAGCTATTTGTTGTAAGAGGAGCTGTGTTTCAATATTCCTCAGGTCCCTTCCAACTATCCATAGAGGATATTCTATGATTTTATGAACACTTAAAAACTCTCCTCCAAAATACAGTTTAAAATGTTCTGCAAGCTGGCCATCTGTTTTTTGCTCTGTGTTGTGTGATTATACCATCTGCAGGATTAACAAAAAGTTGGGGAAGTGCTTGTCAAACCTTTGAATGGGCTGTGTAACCTTTTAGTAAGATAGCACATGGAACATTTAAGTGGCCATTTCTTTTCCTGGTCTGTTTACAGATAGCAAAGGGTTGCTTAAAGGACTTCTAAAATGTGGTACTTAGGCTTACTTGTGCAAAGTGTTTTGGTAGAATCTTTTGTTTGCTTGTTTGTTTTCAGACTTAATTTTATTTATTTATTTATATAGTGTGAATGCCAGGAACAGTTGTTCTTTGATTTACAAGAAGATTTCTAGGGAGATAATTAGAAGTTGCTGCTTCAGGTGTCCTTTTAGTTCTCCTACTTTAGCTGAAAGAGAAATAACCTTGACCAATTTGTATTTTCTTTTGAATGTGTTGTTAGCTGCTAGGAATTATGTGGAAAATACTGAAACTTCATATCCCTGGGGAAAAATATCTTTTATTCTCAGTTGTTTGGCTTTATCCTCTATTCTTATTGCACATTTTGCTGCCTCCTATTTATCAGGCAGTCCGTTATGGAAGGCAAAATTCCAAGGGTGGTTAGAAGCAGAGACTAGTCAGCAATGATCCTGCAGTGATAGTCATGAACCTTCAATGGGCCTCAAGTGCAGTTTTATCCATTTGGCTTTTCACATTTTCTAAATGCATTTTTAAAAAGAGGAAGGGGTTTATGTTTTAATAATAAAAAGTCAGTTTGTTCACATGCAGTGACTTAGTCAAAGCTTGGAAGTCTTTCCTCCCTTTATTTCTTTGGTGCCAGAAACTTAGAATACCCACTTTGTTAGCTGATCATGGCATCTTATTTGCATGCAGTAATTCCATGTGGGAACAGGAGCACTTTTAAGTGTGCTCATCCAACTGGACTTGTAGAAATTGCAGTGTCTGCTCTTCATGCAGAAAGAAAGATGCAAAGATAACAAAGATAAAACAATAAGAACAATAGGAGTGTTTTACAATTTCAAGCAGTTCTGGAAAATGAAATAGTATGTGCCAGGATCTGACACATCATAACTCGGCCACTATTGTTCTCCCTCACTGGCAAGGAGAGGAATAAAGTGGGGTAATGTGATTAACCTGCCATATAGCTGATGAGAAATACTGTGAAAACAGAGAGAAGAAAAGGAATTGAGGAAAAGAACTCTGCAGCACTGTTGGTGAGTTCTGTCCCCTCTGCATGGCTGCATATCAAGGAGGTTGATGAGTGTTTGCACCTCTCTTTTCACTATATAGGAAGGTGTATTGAGAAGTCCTGCTTATGTTGAATCTGCTACTGCTTAAGGAGAACTGATCAGAAAAAAAAATGTCCTCTGAAAAATTTGATGCATAGTTGGAATTTATAATCTATTACAGATAAACCACTTCTGGAATTACATTTTTCAAACAGCAGCCACACTGTACTGTAGTGCTCTAACATCTTTCTAGAGACTAGAGGGCAAAACAAAAGCACTAACTCATCCACAGATTTTAAGTAACTTGTGTTACTCACTGAAACGAGTATGAGAGAGAGAGAGGGAATGAGCTCTTGTCTGATTTAGCATCTGTTGCAGTGTACTTAAGAAACTGGGTAATATTTTGAGCTCCTTCCTAGTATTTCTCTAACAGCAGATAGTTAAAAGGAGAAGGAAGGAGCTGCTGTACACAAGCTGGACGTTCACTCATCCCTGTTAGTGATGTGCTGGTGTGGAAGCATTTAGGTGGGCTGACACAGCTTAGGTCTGAACTTTATGTGCAGACTGACTTGTTGCCATGATTAATTGTTCTGAGAATCATGGGCTGACATCAATTTGACAGTAACTTGAAGTGAAGAGAATAATTTAATGAGCAATTCATAATGCTTTCAAGACTTTGCCTTTGGACGAGCTCACCTTTCTTGCTGATGCAATTGAAGCCACCCTTCCACAGGAAGTATGTGAATTTTGCAAGCTTAATTCTCTATGAAATTTCTTTTCCAAGATTCTTTTTGTATTTCTTGAAAAAGTCTTTAACTATTCCACATCAACCAACTTTGCTTCAACTTTCTGTGGATTCAGGGTGCTCCCAATGAAGCTGGCTTTCCAGTGGTCTGCAGAAATGTCCTTGCCATCTGCAACAAATCCTTTTGTCTTTCATATGTCTCCCTTTTGCTGGAAAGACAATCATGTTAGTTTTCCATGAGTCTGTCTGAGGTTGATAAAGCAGCCCTTAGCCTGGCCCTAACTTTAGTATCAGAGTGACAAGGTGGGTCTGCCAGGAGGTTCCCACTTGTGCCAGATCCACATTCCCCTGCTGGACAGCCTGTCTGTGCTTCTCCTTCCAAACATTTTTGTAGAGTCCTAAAGAAACATCTGTGCCATCCTTTGGCTGTGCTTGTATTTATGGAGAGAGGCTTGGGACCTAGCCATGTATTTTGCTCTTGTTCTTTGTTATTTGAAACACATGACTATAAGTCAGTTTAAGGTTTGTGGTAGCACTTTCCATGCCTCTTATGCTAACATAAATGTACTGGTTTGAAACATGACTTTTGGATCTCTATAAAACCAGGAAAGTGAAGGGGCAAGAGGGATGGGATTGAAGGAGAGGAAATGAGGCACAAAGAGAGAAGGTGGAATAAGTTTTTGTCTACTTTGTAAGATAACCTTGAAAAATAACAAGGGTTTTAGGGGGTTTGTTGGCTGAGTGCCTGCTGGGAATAGAGATGTATTTCTATTACCTGAAGGTGAGTTATATGCCTTGCCCCAAAGATATTCATGTTCCTAGGATAAGACGAGTATTTATTTTCTCATAATTGTTTCCTCCCTTCCCCTGATGCTTGCTTGAATTTAGGTGATCTTACAGAGCCAGAATTTGCTTTCATAAGGTGTTTTCTGCTTTACCATTGCTGTAATATACTAAGCCCTTTTTTTTCTTCTTCTTTTTCTTTTTTACACTGAAGATGGAGAGAGATTTGGTTTGTTAATTTATGCTGATTTTTTTTGTTTTTTTTTTTTCCCTTGGCGACATTTCTTTCTTCCAATTTCTTCCATTTCTTTCTCCTCACTTAAGTGCCGAGATATTATGGATTAGACATAAAAAAAGCTTTTCTGATAAGATCAAGTAGTAATACTATGTGGTAAAATTTGAACATTTGTGCAATGTTTTTTTAATATCATGGATTTATAGCTTTGTCCCATTCACTGGTGATTTAAATAATTTTAAGGGCCTTAAAATGACAAAACTGTGATAGAGTGAAAAAGAGAAAAACAAAACACAGAAGAACCAAAACAGCCCAAAACTTTTAAAATTTCCTTATTCTGTTGAGGGCACATTATGACATGTGCCCTACTCAGAGCTACTTCAGCCACATTGTGACAGAAAAATGGGAAGGTGGTGAGTCTGTTTACTGAGATTAATCTTCTGCTTGGATCTTGGTTTTAACATAATATCCTGTGTTAGAATCCTGAATTCATTTTTCATTGGTCCTCTTTAATTTGATGGGTACTGAACTCTGTCACCATTTAAATTTCTTTAATTTTATGCTTTTCCAAAACTTCCATGATTTTACAAAAGATCTTAGCTGTTCCAAAGTAAGGGTAAGGCTTCCACTGCTGGTGCTTAGCTATTGCTTGAAGAACAGAGCAAAAAAAAGTAAACCAAATCCCAAGCCACTGATATATATTTCATTATTGTATTCATGGTGTTAATTTACAACAAAAAGAAAAAGCATGTTGGTCTATAACAAAAACTTTTAAAATATAAAATAAATGTTTATCCTTCTTCTTTTCCTTCCTTTCAAAAAGACATTATAACAATTTTTAAGAAACTAGTACAGAAATGCCATTTTCTCTTTGTAACTTCACCCAGCATAACCAGGACAGTGTGTGTCCCTGACTGACATTTTATCCTGTAAGAGGCAGGACAGCTTGTGCAGCTGGAATTTGACAAGGTAAAGCATTTGGCACAGGACAGCAATGTAAATCAGATGCCTGCTGTATTAACTGCCCTTGGTAATGCTGCTTCTGGGTATAGACTGCAAGAGAAATTTCTGTGATGGGTTAGTTTCGAAGTGATAAATTTTCCCAAATCATACTTGTTGAAATTTGTGCTTTCATGGAATTTTTTTATGAGGTCTTTGAGAGTTTTCATTGGGAGTCTGTGCAGTATTGATGGATCATGCTGCTACTTGGAGAAAAACTGAAAAAAATAGTTCTAACCTTTTTGCCACTATAAAAGCTAAGTAATTTTTCCTAAAAAAAAAATCTTTTTTTACTAAGTACTTAAGCCAAATTTCTGAAAATAATTGCAGAGTGGACATCTAGACAATGCTGTGACTTTTAAACATACCTATCAGTTAATTTCTTTTGCATACAAACAGAAAAGGAGTACTTTGAGTGTCTGGTCTCTGAGTTTTCCCTGAGCTCAGCTGAGAAAGTAAACAGGCATTCTGTGATGTGTCTTCATCTCTGAGAATGATTTAACACCAAGAAATGTCAGTATTAGCAGAGGAGCAAGTGAATATAGAGCAAATGTGTGCTAAATGCCTCCAGTAAAACTACTTGTGAAAATTCAATGGAATGTTCAGAACACTTAAATAAAGAAAACATAAAGGAAGCTGGTTGTTTCAGCACTGTGATCTGTTTTCTACCCTGCTCCCTCAAGTTTTAAGAAATCCAACTTTCTTGACTTTCAAAGTGAGATACTGTTCTGCTACGTGTTTGAGAAAACTCACTTTCGTTGTAAAGCAGTAGCCTCTGGGCAGCCCTGACATGTGGAGCAAGTAGTGTGAGCAAGTGTTAAAAGGACTTTTGTTTGCTGCTTCCTGTGTGCTATTGTATTTATTTGTTGCTCAGTGAATAGTAGTAAGGCATAAAGAAGAATAAGCTGAAGTAATGAACAGCAGAGATGTCCCAAAGAAATTGATTAACGTCTTAAGTTGCTGAATAGCTCAAAAAATGCAGGCTTGCTATTGTCAGTTTTAATTTTCTCTGGGTGTATTTCACATCCAACAACATCAGTCATCAGTCATCATACAGAATAGGGTACTGGGTGTGCCTTAATTCTTTGTGACAATGCTATTTCTACTTCTATTTATTCTTTGTACTTTCACTTATTTGTATTCTGAGGTCCTGGCAACAAAGATGCCCAACCTCATCACAGTTTAAGAAATGTCATTATTCAGATCCTTTCTTTGTACTTTGTTTAAATTATCATGGAATTTTTTGTATGATCCAGATTATGTACATTAGTAGAATTTGCTGTGATGAGTTCTTGGGTGTTCAGTGATAAATATGTAGACAGAGATGAAAGTCTGATAGCACAGTTTTTAAAATGTTGATATTTAAATAAAGGTGTCCAAACTCTTGCATGCCTAAACAGTACCCAAGTCCTATTGCAGCTTTGTGGCAGCCTCTTTGGAGCTGGGCTGTAGTTATTTTCATAACTAATGGTGAATTTATGTCTATGTATTGAAAGTTTGTCCTCTGTCTTGTGTCTGAGGTCTGTTTCTGGCTGAGACTACTGAAAACTTGATGATACATCTTGAATCTTTGTACTTGAGGTAGTTTCAGATAGTCACAAACCCCAGGAAATCACGGTATTTTGAGAAACAGAGAAGATGCAGTGTCAATGTTCCCTCTCAATGGTATTGGCCTGGAATGAGGAAGGGGCTTTCCCAAGTCTTCTGTTATAGGAGTTATTAGATGCAACTAGTTTGAGTTGTCCCATGGCTGAGCTGTTCACCTTGAGATGTTATCTTTTTAATTTGCTGAATTTATGTCAAGTTTTCATCTGGTTCAGGTCTGAAGGAAATACAGATTCTGTAACTGGTAGTCAACAGTTTGAAGTTTAACAGTATCAACAGAACTCACCTGGGAATGATGAGTTTTGATATATTGAGAAAAACATACTGTAGAATAATGGGATTTTTAAAAGTAGGGGTATAATTGTAAGAAATAAAACAGATGGTAGAGGAACTTCTAGCTTATCATTAAAACACCAAGTGGTTTATTAGGTTTAATACCTTTATGCTGGGGCTGACTGGCAGGCTGCAGTAACTTCTGGTGGATAAAGTTGACTTCACAAGCCTGCAGCAGTGGATACACAAAACATAAGACTCAAAAATTCACTGTGTACGACAAATGCACAGAGTTTTATCAATACATACTGCATTTTATGCAGTTCACATCTGAGCTTTACATTTATCTCTGTTAAGTCATTACCATGTGTTCTACGGACCACATTTTGCTAATTGCTGCTGAAGTGATGTAGGGGATTTAACCCAGAATGTAGAGTGTAGTGTTAAGAACTCTTAGTTCATCATTTAAAATGTTAAACAGGAAAGTTTCTCATGAGAGGCTCAGATTTTCCTTGTTTCCAGATATCTCCAGTGCCATCAAACTGCTGAGCATTATAAAGTAATTTTGTAATGTTGTTTATCAAATTAAACTTGAAGCAGTTACTCTCAACTTGTTTATTTTGGAAGTTTGTTACTTCTATTTTAGGCCTGAAAAAACATTTGAATTTCCTTTGTGTTTCCTTCCATCTCCTAATTGAGTCCATTGCTGTGCTATCATTCTCTATAAACTTTGGTTTGAACAATATACTTGATTTAAAGGAGAAGTAATAGCAAAACCACTATAACTGAGTGCATCAGAAATGTCTCAGAATAATAGATATTTGATTTTAAGAAAATTTAAATATTTTGCTGTTGAAGGCTAGATTCTATTGAGATTTGTCCTTAAAACTGAGGTGCCTAAAATTTCATTTGCTCTTCCATCTCTGTGCAGTCTAGGCCAGTTGAAACAAGCTTTAAAAAAATTAAAATAGTTCTGCACAAAGTGAACACTAGTCTAGCATTAGACATCCAAGGTGATTGCTCTCAACAGCCTTCTGGATGTACCTGCCTTGCCCAGTGTGTATGTAGCATGCATCCATAAGGATAAATATTTGAGTCAGGAATTTAAAGACGCCCACAGTTATGCCCATGTAAGTGCTTAAGTGTGGTAAACCTTGCCGAGTGTTGCCACAGTTTTATTGCAATAATGTCATACTGTATCAGTAGTCACTCCTCACCGAAGCAGAATGAAGCAGACCAGCCTCATTCTCTGTGGCACTAATATGACTGTACCCATGGTGTGAGAGCTGTATCAAAAGAGCCTTTTACTGATTTAAAACAAAAACTGAAACAAACAAAGTCTAGGTACACCACCCATTCAAAAATAAAGTATTGACAATTACATTGGATATAAGAATTTGAATTTCAGAGAAAAGGCTTCAAATGCCATTCTAATCCTCTGAATAATGGTTGAGCTTTAATTTTTAAGTAACAAAAACTGAAGAAACCCTATGTGATATCTTATAGCTTGGATACAAATGACTGTCTTCATTGTCATTTAGCAGTTCAGTTTTAATTTCTCTGTGCTAATGAGTCCTCAACTCAGTTTTGAGCTTTCTAATTATTTTTTTATCTTTTATTGGTGCTGAACATGCTTTTCTGCCAGTGTTCTCTTAGTACACTACTAAATCTTCTCGCAATAATTTAGTTAATAAGAAAGCAGTTCGCTTTGCAAGAAATCTGAAAATTTTAAAATTGTATCAATCTTCAGTTATTTACTGTGGGAAGTGTCTGCATAGTTCTTGCAGGTAGTGCTTGTTCTCCAGCTTGTTTGTGAGAAATCTATTCTGAAGAGCAGTATTTCAAATCCCAAGCTGTGTTGTTGACCTCTATTATAAAGCCCATGGATTAGGTGGTACTCTGATCTGTTCCCCAAAGTAAGAGCCACAAGATTAAAGTGCATTTATAGTGTAAATATTTGTTTTTTCTCTCAAAACTCTCCCTGAAGAAGCTCACAAAATAATACTCAATGTGCATTTTTTCAGAAAATCCCACCAAAATCTTCACTAGAAGCCTCTATGCAACACAACTGATGAAAGAAAGCTCATCTTTCTTAAGATTGTCTGAATAAACTTCCTCCACCATAATCACTTAGGATTTTAAACTCAGCGTACCTGCTTTCAGTATTATTTTAAATGTTTGATGCTTCAAAAGTTATTTGTTCTGGGTTTAATCATCATCTAAAGAACAGCTAATAAAAAAAAATGCAGGTATTTTTACTTGATGAAATCAATTTGCAGACTTTGAAAGATGGCTAAAATGTAGGGAATTTTCCAGTGTGGTGTTCATGGAGCAGTTCAACAGAAGCTGTAGGAAGCATTCAGTACAACTGCCCGGTCAATGACATCACCACTGTTATTTTAACTTAAGGCTCACCAAGATTTTGTCAAAGATAGCTTCGTTTACACAGGATTTACAAATGTCGCTAGAACAAGGAAATCATTCATTCAGCTTCCCTTTAACCACCTCCAGGCGAAAGATCAGGAGGAAAATAGTAGTTGACCTGCAGTCATCCTCCACCGTAGATGCTGTTGGATTCCAACTCTCTCTCCTAAGAATATCTTGAACTGTGCTTTTCTTCCCGAAACAGATGATTCCTCATTGTTACCACAGATGAAAGCCTGAACATCAAAGAGAAGCCGATACCTAAGGAAGAGCAAGGAAACCCAGCTATCTAAGGAACCCTGTATGGATAAGCAGCAGCAAGCATAGATGCTTGGCTGAGAGTGAGTGTGCTTTTAGTTTTGAGGAGTGAAATGGCAGCAGAGCATTGCTGCCACTCATGTGTTAACTGGAGATCATGGCAGCAGGATGTGCTACAAGGCCAGCCCGAGACCGAGACTGTGCATTTTCTTTGGACATCTGTGCATGGGCACACATGTGCTTGCACTCAGCCCTGAGGAGTGTTCGAAACCAGATGGAAGGTCTGGGGAATGTTCACATCACCTCATAGCATTTCAGATGTGGCTTCTTCAAAGCAGGCAATAGTAGCAGTGCAGTGCAGGCAAAGACCTTAGCTCAGCCACAGCCTTAGCTTTGATTATTACCTGAACTGGATGGTGCAGATGCCTTCTATCAGTAAATACATGACAGTGACACACCATGTAGGATTTGCTGTATTTGCCACAGCAGTGGCACAAATTACTTACATCCAACAAGTCTGAAAGACAAAGCAATATGGTGTCTATTTCTATATGTACAAATAGGAGTAATTTTACCTACTACAGGAAATAAGGCTTAATTAAGACAATATTGGGGAGGTAGGGCAGGGAATAGGGGCAAACTAGTTTAAGTGCTTATCAGAGAACCTTCCTGTAGAACCTTGTGTGCGTACATCAGCAGTTTAAAGGGAGACTAATTTAACTAGTTGACATACATAGCTGTACTTAAATCCGAATGGACCTTTTTTCTATCCTGCCAGCCACTGAGACTTGAGGAACCCAGGAATAACTGTTTTATTCCCAGAGTCTAGTTACATTGTTGTGAGAAAATTCCTAGCATGGACTCAACATCAGCTGCAAGAGCCTGGCACAGAATCTGAAAGCTGATTTTTCCTACTCTATGGAATGTATGTTTAGTGGTATCTAGGAATTTGTTTTCAAATGGAGATTCTAGAAATCCCACCTGTTTTGAATCCACTTCATGCACATGCATGTGACTTCATGCACATGCGCAGAGACACATGTAACTGAAAATACACAACATCTGGAAGACGGCTGCAAATGCCATTGGCTTTTCTGAATGGTAAAAAGATTGGATCATGTTTTATGTGAGCTTCTGATAATATCACTTCTAAGGAATATTATGCACATCTGAATCATCCATTTGTTTTCATGCTGTTCTCTGTCACTACAGCTACTTCAGGACTTTCTCACATGATCTGCCAAAGATTAGTCACTATCCTGGTGACATTGTGTACAACCTCCTCTTCTTCCAAGGGCCAAGGGTTTTATTCCACTTGTATTGTGGTGGTAGTTTGGGTCAGTGCTTTTGTTGTGGCTCTTTGGAGATGGGTGTCTGATTTGGCTGCTGTTTGCTTTAGGAATTGTGAGGGTATGAAAAGATCCCGTTGTGGTAAAACAGCAGAAACATCTGCTGAAGAGTGGGAGGAGGAGGAGGCTGCTAACCAAATGCATCAGCAGGGAGCTTGCAGTTCCTCCTGGTCTGCTCTCACTGCTAGATGTGAACCTGCTGTAATTAAAGGGTTGGCACCACAACACAGGCTCCAGGGGGAAACAGGTCTCAGGTCAGCCAGCGAGAGAAACCTCAAAAGAAAACATTAAAACTGAATAAACATTGGAAATAGTTTTGCTAGATTAATTCGCTCCACTCTGTCCCTAATGCTGTTCGGAAGCTGTGTGTAAACTCCAGGGAAAGGGAAAGCAAGGCAAACTTGTGCAGTCTGCTGCTTCTGAAGTAATGACAACCTTTAAACATACACATCAAACTTTTGATTTTTATTGAAAAAGAAGAGAAATAGGTGGAAATCACATCACTAGAGGTAGGTTTCAAATCATACTCTGCAGTAACCACTCTAAGCATGTGTACTTCTTGTTTGCTGCAAATGAGTGTGTGCAGCCTGCCCTCTGTTTGGCTGGCTTGAGCAGTGAGAACAGCTTGCAGTTCTTTTATGTGCAGCATGCAGAACTTTTCATCATCCTCTCAAAAGCAAGCTGCTGATAAAATTACTGATTTCTTGCTTTTATTAGGATCAGAAGACAGAAAATTCTGGGAAGCAGTAAAGAAGATAGGGAGGTAGATTTCTTATGAAATAGAATCATAATATCAGAAGTGGTGGTTGAGAGTTTCCTAAGAGAACCAAACAAATACACAGAAAGTTTGTAAGCAAATATTAGATCATCTTACTGAGAAGATGTGAAAAATTAGGTGAAAGCTTTAAGGTACTACAATCTAACTTAGAGGTCAAATTGCTGGCTTTGGTAAATTTACCACATCCTTTCAACTTACTGATTTAATCAGTTTTCACACTGTCTGGACAAGGTATGAAGAACCAGTGCAGAAATGAAATAGCAGTCTGTGTGTTTGATTTCTGCTCTGAAAATCATGTTTTCTCCTAGACATGGAGAGCTTTCTGCTTCAAATTTTTTCATATGGGATTGAAGATGATGAGATGGATGGGATTGAAAGAGAGCAGTTGTTCTACCCATCTCACCTGCTACTGCTCTGTGTTGGGAGCAGAGGAGTTGGGAAGAGTGGAGCAGTGTCAGGGCAGTGAGTGTCATGTGCCTCAGGTAAGAGCAGACCCCATCCTATGGGATGGCTGGTTTAGAGGCGGCAGCAGCTGCTCTTGCCCAGGTATCCCCAGCCTGCAGAGGAAAGGTCAGGATTTTCAAATGGGTTTTCAAGCCATTTTTTATCTCTGCTTTCTAACTGCTGCTGTTGAGGGATCAAGGATAACGGTCTTTGGCTCTGACACTCTGCTACTCTTGGACATACCCAAGAGAGACTGCCTGCAGTGTTTATACACCAGCAGATACAGTGAGGTGTCTACCAACAACATGTTTGTATTCTAAATACATGGGGATAGTGCTCGACATTGAAAATGCTGGTATTCTGGAGGGCTCCACAGAACAAATCTCGGAGTGACTGGTTTCTACCTTTTCAGAAAGCACAGTCCTTGCATGTAGTCTTGATGCTGTCAAGCAAAGATGTGGTTTTGTCTTATGGGAAAAGCTGTTTTGAGGATCAATGTCTTAAGTCTACGATATATAATGAGATAAACAATTGCAGTAGTGGGTAGTTCCGCTTTATTCTGGTCTTGTAAGTTTTTATACAGCCCGGTTATATATATTTTGGATCAAAAATGGCTTACAGTCTTTCATGCTGCTAGTCAAAATAGCACACCAGTTTATTTTAAGGATTCCCACACCAGTTTGCTACCAGATATGGATTTGGTAAGTTTTATCTTTAAGTGATGCTGATAGGGAGCTTATAATTGAGTGATACCATGTTTCTTGGTAGCATCCCAGTAACTGGGCCCATGTTTGGAGCAAAGCAGAAAGCTGTAAGGCCTAAAAAGCATCCATGCCTGTCATACCTGGAGTTTTGTTGAACATTGGTATGCCTCAGCTTTGATGGACAGATAGGAGAAGGGTCATCCTTCATCTCTGGTGATTCATTTATGTGCCAGAGGAGGGCAATGGACATGTCAGCATTGCAACCTTTTGGGTTTTTAGTGTATTAAAGGTAATGGGAAGAGGGAGACATCTCTTATTGTTGCTCTGTATATTTCTTTGTTAGAGTAGAGATGAATCCAGTCTGGATGGAAAAGGATCTCACTAGTCATATATTTCATCCCATATATCAGTTTGCATTCTTTCTCTTTGCTTTAAAAAAACCAACAGGCAAAACATGTGGTTTAACTTCACTTTTAAACCAGTTGAAATTACAGGGGTTTTTTGTTTATGAAGGCATTGTTCATTTTGAAGAGGAAAGAATAGGAACAGTAATTTGTGACCTAGGTCAATCAAGCACTCTTGCATTTTGAAAACTCAGTTCCTCTAATTCCTAAGAAGTTTGGTTGCAATTTTGCTCTATGTTTTTTGCTTTGTTTTTTTTCTTGTTTGGTTTTTTTGTTGTTGTTGGTTTTTTTGGGGTTTTTGTTTTATTTTTTTGGGGTTTTTTTGGTTTTTTTTTTTGGTTTTTTTTTTTTTTTAACTTTAAAAACTTGTCCTTTTTCTTGTCATTCAGTCAGAAATGTTGAGGAGTTGAAGTTTCTAAAATTTCAGCTCCTGGAATTGTGGGTTCCTATCGGAGATATCAGCTTTGGGTGGGAGCGTAAGTTCATATATTGCTTTTTATTTGTTTTTTTAAATAAGCAGCTTCAAGTTTTGATCTGCCTAAACTGAGCAAGCATCTCAAAAACACCCTGAAATAAACCACTGTACTGCTTATGTAGTGTGAAAATTGTTAGTAATTTAGCTTGTGTTTTAATGTGACTTTTGTTTCTTTTAACATACAGCCTTACTGATTTTTTAATTTTGTATGCAGACATAAGTGCTGACTCATTATATTTCCCTCAATCATTATGAAATACTGTTCAGTACTTTCTGGAGCATCAGTCCTTCCTATCTCACCTCATGTCATGAGATAAAAGTCCATTTCCTTTTTCAGACTTCTGGTGCCTGTACCCAAACCATTGGAGATGAATATTTTCCTCAAAGCTTTCTAGCAACAGAAAGTAAACTTTTTAAATGGCTGGCTAAAATTTCTATCTGAAGTCCAGCTGGGTCAGAAAATGTTGCACTTATGAGCTAATGCCACGGGATGTTTTCACTTGGTTTGTCCTCATTTTGGTTATGTTTTGTACTGTCTTGGTGCTGCAGTGCAAGACCACTCTGTGCAGACTAGTGTGACATGGATAATTTTTGATGGTGACTCAAAAGGTCAATTCAGCCTTTAACCGGTTCCTGGTCACTCAAACAGGAGATAATATAAAGAACATGAGAACATGTTGGTAAAACACCAAGCTTTTTATTTTGTTGTTTTCATGATTATTGTTTTGTGATAGTCTGTAAAGTAGAGGAACGAACAAATTCTCTGGAACTGAGCAACATTAGGTAAACTGGTTGTATTTAATCATTGTAAATGTACCTGGTGTTAAACAGTGTTTTATTTTGCTGGCTGGTGGTCTTCTATGAACACATGGTGCTTTCAAAGTCCTGTCACCCAGCACCCACCGCCAGGCCTGTCAGCACTTTCATCTGGGCTGTCCTTAGTCTTTCCTGCTGTGAGAAAGGATGACAGCTCATTTTATCTGCCTTGAAAGCAAACACAAAGGCTGGATTTCCTGCATGTTTTTTAATTCTCCTCCATGGGGATGGAGGCTTGTGTATGAAGAGACACTGATTAATGCCAGTGGTTTGATTTGCAGCTGAGGACGGGTCCCAGCTGAAACACTTAGAGACATTTGTCACCAGGAGAACCAGTACCCAGTTCAGAGACCTGAAACTGTTTCCCTTCAATAGGCTTTTTCAAACACCTTAAACATAGAGATAGTAAATCTAGATCTTAATCTTGAGACTTTGTTTTATGAATCTGTGTTATCTAATTTGTATTCTGTACCTAATCTTTTTAAGGGTTATTAAGCCATTATAACAGTAGTAAACCGTTTGGTGAAGGTTTTGAAAAAAGGAAGGGCTATGCAGCTTGAGGTCTGAGAATATAGATGGTTGCTGAACAAGTGGCTGATATCAGATTTCTGATACAGGAGTTGAATGGAAGATTTGACTGGAGAATTTTGCACCAGGGCCATTTCCCCCTTCTGCTCCCCTTTATTTCTGCCACTTGTAATTATACTCCATCTCATCCCACAGCTTCCTAAAAGAATCTGTCACCAGTTTGTAAAAAAGGAACAAAAGCTTGGCAGTAAACTGATTTTTAAGAAACTGTTATGAGCAGGGCATCTTTGTCGGCAAACCTGACATATTTTACATATCCTTTCCCAGAAGGGTAATGGACTCAGAAGAGTGCACTAAAATTGGTTTGTAAACTTGTTATTATGGGAAGGTCAGGATAGAGGAGGCAGATTAGGGGTAGTGGAAAGAGGATTAAATGTCCAACAAATATTTATATAATAGCAAAGCCTATCAAATTTAGATTGAACCTACTGGGTTCAATGTGCTTTTCTTTGGGGTTTTTCATAATTTGTATTCTAGAAATTTTCATGGCATACATATGTTGCTTGGAGCATGAAATACTTTCTCCAGCCTTGCTGACAGATAGTTATTGGTGTTTGCATTGGTTACTGCCATGTGCTGTAGGCCAGAAACAGGGAAATAGCTCCTTCACAAGAGGTCAGTAAAGCCTTTTGAACATCCTTCTGCAGGACGCCCTTCTTTGTATTAACACAAATCTTTGTAGTATTTGGTGATAGCATACAGAAAATCAGCCGTTGGTCATGTGAAATAAAGCTGTAGACTGTCTGTATCCTAAGTGCTAGCTTCTGACTCCTACCATTTTATCTTAATTTGGTTCAAAAATTTGACTCAGTGCTGTATGATTCTTATGGTACACTAAAATTTACAGTGCACTGTTTGTCCTTTCAGCCTGTTTCTGCACCATAACAGCTTTCTACAAAGGAAGAAAACATCTTCATGTTTGTATTGATTTCTGTGTTTCTGGTATAATTGAGGATGCTGGGTTGGAACTAACAGGAGAGAGAACTGTAGTATTAATTTGTGCCGTATGGGTTTGGTTCTCCACCTCCAGATGACTGCATTTGGGACTTACTGAAGACCTGTCTATGATAAAAGCACATGGATCATGTTCAGGTTGACATATTTGCTTTGAATATTATAATTGTTTTTGCTGTAACTTTGACTTAAGGCACTTTTACATGTTTCCTTCATTGAAAGAAAAAGTAGAGTCCCCTTTCATTTTTTACTGTAACATTTGACATTCATGTGGCATGTATTTTGAATTCCCCAAGATAATACTTCTTCTTGCAATGATACTTTTAAATTTCATGAGAATCCCATGCTGCTCTTTCTGCTTTCCAATAGTTGCTTGGCGAACTTCACAAAGAAGTTGAGTATCGTTAAGAAAAATGTATTTTGCAGTGTGGCAATTACAGCTGGCATGGAAGTGGCTTAGAATTATTGGTTGTATGGATAACTTGTTTGGTCTGACTTCTTTTTTCTTTTAAGAGGGACTCTGATTACTCTTTATTTTTACACATGATGTTTACTGTGATCTATAATTTTCTTTCATTCAGATGCTAAGCCAGCTGGAATCATGTTTCAAAACAAATTGCCGCCTCTTCTTATTTTAAAACTTTTTTTAAAACCTGCTCTTTTTAGAAATCTTATTACTTGGCAGGTACTTCTGATTTAATAAAAATCTTTTTTTCTGGGAGGAAGGGGGTGTTGTGGCCATTTTTTTAAATCCATGCAAGTAGAATACATTTTTTAAACTTTATTTTTCATTGTGTGCTTTTTTAAGCTGATGAATTTTGCCATTTTGTATTCTAGAGAAATTTCTCAAGCATGTTCCTGTTGTGTGGGAAGCTGCATACTGTGTGAAACTACCTGGTTTTGTGCTGCTCTTGTACATTGTTTCACTTTCTCTTGCATGTTCCTCCGTGAATCTGCTCTTATTTTCCCTTTCTGTATAAGTCCCTGCAGCCAGTTCCAATTTTCTGCTTTCTGATATAACATAGAGCGTTGCAGTTGAGGTGATCTATTTCTGTTTCATACAGAGCTTGTTCATGGCAGCCTCTGCAGAATGAGGAGAGAGGTTGGGGCAGAGGAATGGTGACTTAGCTATCAAGAGCTGAGCAAAGTGCAGTGTAAGTGAGTACACAGTAGGTTTAGAGTGATTCATAAAACTTGCAAATTTATTCCTCTTTGAAAGCATAACTGAGCCTCTAAATCACTGATGTCAGTGTGTGCTGGTTTTAGGGACGGAAGAAGCCTTTAAATCAGAGTATGAGGGAAGGGCAGCAGGAGAGCACTGAAGATTGTATGGATGAGGAGGAGGTGAAACAAGGAACCACACAACAGCTGTAAGAGGGACCACGTGGTGATGGTCTGCCCATGTGAGGAAGGCAAAGCTGTTACCAGTTGGCTGCACACCTTGGCATGGCCTGGCTTTCGGTGCCTCTCAGACACTTCCCTCAGTGCCTGGGCAATGGCAGCGGCAGCAAGCTCCAGAGCCAGGAGAGAATCAGGAATAGAGAAGGCAAGGGACGGCAAATACAGAATAGGCAAAGAAAAAGTAAATGCTAAAGCAGTGCATTGTGCTGATGTTGCTGAGTTGTCATGCATTTACACATGTTGATGTTGGCTTTCATAGTTTGTTAGAAGGATTTGATACTGTTTGTAAATGAATTTGAAGAGGAAAAATGAATTTCCTGAGATGTATTGATGCAATCATTCCAGGCAGAGCTCAAGGCAGGAGCAAATGAGGTGACTGCAATTGAGTTACTGCTTACGTTTATATAAACCAGCATCTGGCATATTTATAACTAAGAGGTCTTACAATAATTTCACTCAAAAACCATTTTATCTGATATTTTTCACTCATACTCAATTCAAATAATGTTCTTGTGTAAGTAATCTTCCCCAATAAGAGGCCAAAAAGAAATATCTGTTGCATTCAATTTCTGTATGGCCTCTGGCAAAATGTAAGGTTAAGGTTGAAAATGAAGGAGATGGATCTGATGGACATTGGATCCAGAACTGCACGGCAGGCTTTCTGAATTGCTTATAAGATTTTAGCAATAAATAACTTTTAGGGTGCTATAGAATCCAAAATTACTTTTTGTTTAGTTTGGGGGAGTCACATACTGCTTTGAGACAAGAAACCACCATCTGGGATGTATTGCCAACCTGAAAAACACAGGTAGTTCAGGATTCTCTGAAGGAAAATTAGGTATCCGGCAAAATACCTGAGAAAGAAAATAGCTAGATATATGGATAAATCTATTCCAATGAATATTATGTATTATTGGTAATTATTTTGTTCCATGAAGCAGAAATAACTATTACTGTATTTGCAAGGTAAGGCTGAGAAAGAGGCTTGATGCCCCCTCCCATCTGATTTTAGTTTGAGGGAAAGTTTTGTAAAATATCTGATTCAAGGTTATTTTCTGTTTCCATGAGTGATGACTGAGTGCTTGAAAAAATATGTATCATGGCACAGATGTTGTTTTGGGTCCCTGTCTCTGCTCTGATCTTTGGTATCGGCTTTGGCAGTCCCTTGTGGGTGGTAGCACAGCCAGCTCCCTGGGACCCTTCCAGTCTGCCTTACAGCAGATTTATTTTGGAGAGTGTGTTTTTTAAGGCAGTTGTCTCCAAAAGAAACTAAGAGTCTTTAGTGTTCTCTGGTAAGGGTAAATGTTGGCCTGACTTCGGTTCCTAAGGAAGGAAGAGGAAGAAGAAAGTTGAGTTCTGATTGGCATTGTAAAGTAGCATCTTTTGTGTGGGAGGCCCTTGGCGTCTCTGCAAGCGTCTTGTCTTTGGAGAGGCTCTGCCCAGTCAGTCAGAGGCTGCTGCCAGCCCAAATAGCTCCAGCAAGGAGTCAATGAGTGCTCTGTTGCCTTGCCTTTGTCTGGCCACATTTTAACAAAGCGCCTGTGTTGGCGGGGTGGTGGAAATGCCATGCCTTGCCACAATAACCTGAGTGGGGGCTACATGAAAAGTTTCCAATTTTAGCTTTTCTTAACATAATGAAAGGGATTGTCTGGGGCAATGTTGATGTGAAAGGAAACTTTGAACCATTGAGTAAATAAAACCACTGAATGTATGTGATTTGAAATTTTGAAGAAGCCACTGTGAAATGGTCAACTTGCTCTTGTTTCTAAGTGGAGCGAGAGGTGAAGTTGACTTGGAAAAAAAAATCAAAACCTTTTTTAATCTTGTCTTTGAGATTAAAAAAAAAGTAACATTGCATCTGAAATTTAAGAACCAAAGCTTGTGTAAGGGCAGCTAAAAAACTGCAGAGTAAGTTCCTGGGAAGCTTGGCCTTCCAGGGAAACAACAGGCTCCAGGCTGCCGTGGCTCACAAGTAGCCCCTGGCCTCCAACCCTGCCTGGCTGGAGGCTCCAGTCAGCTCCTGGGGCTCCCACCTTGCTCCAGCCTACATCTGCTGCCTGTGCCACCTCCTTGCAGCTCTCCTGCGGTCATAGGCAGGGGAAGGTGAGCTCTCTGCAGCCTCTGGCTCCACTTGTGTCAAGCCAGCACCTGTGCTCAGTGTGTCTCTGAGGCAGGAACCTCCCAAGGGATGGGAAATGAGGGATCAGAAACCTTTCGCTGGCCCCAATTACTTTGATTTTTGGCAGATTTAGGCTGTTTATAGTAGCAATTTCCTGACATTACAAAATGCGGGAGCTTGGGAAATTTGCAACCTGGAGAAGGCTAATAAATATTTTATTTGCTATTTCCTTGCAAAAGCTTTTTCTCTTCCTGGAATGAGCCAAGTATGTGTGTCAGAATGCCATTTAATGAAAATCCTCAGCATTTGGTGGTTGTTTTGGGTTTTTTTGAGGTTATGGTTTTGTTTGTTTTTGTGGGGATTTTTAGAATATATATATATATAAAGCTATGATAGTGTACAAAAAGTTGTTTTCCTAGCAGACTTAACTTTTCATTGAAATAATATAAATCAGATATTTCTTTGACCTTTTTTCAATTGTCTTTTTGTAGAGCTAATGTGCATTAAATTAGCATAGATTACAGAGAAATATCTGTGTTTGTGTCAGGTTTACTTCTAATGGAATGCATTGACGTCTCAGCTAAAGCAGATAGATCAGTGGTCACCATTGGCCTGTTTCCCACTACGGCATGGAGGTCAGTAAGAAAAAGTGGGAACAGAAGAAGGAAAGAGAACACAGTGTATTTAGACCTGGGGAAAATAGCTTTTTCACTGAAGTCAAATAAATCTGGAATACTTTTTTCTTGAAGACAAAACTGGTGGTATTCATAGTGCATTGTTTTATTTTTGCAGTTTTTGATAGAGATTACTTCTTTATGCCTTCCTGAATATTTATTTGCAAGCGTGTTATGTGGTATTTATGGGCTTACTATTTTGTGGTATTTATGAGCACCATGTCATGCAGCTCAGTGTTTGTTTCCATGTTTTTCCCCCTTTAGTAGTAAAAATTGTTCCTGTCCTTCAGCTTCCGCTGTCTACTGCTGTCTGACAGCCTTCTTGTAATATTCCTATTCCATTTGAGCATTTTTGTTGTTTTCTTGTTATATGCAAAGATGTTTGAAGGAGAGCTAAACTGTCACTTCTGAACAGTGGCTGGTAGAGCCAGAATCCCAGTGGCATCTGTCAATCAGACTGTTAATCCACTTGGGAAGATTTTCCTTACATACAGCAGTTTTATGGCTGCTGTGCGTCAATATATTGTGGTTTCTGTTCTGGCTTGTTGGCTTGATTTTCTTTGTTTTCCTTGTGTTGTGCGTATATTCTTCATATATTGTGATTTTTTTTGGGATGTGTTGGAGCTTATTTTTGGCTGGGTGGTACCTGGTTTTCACTCTCACTGTTCACTGTAGTGAGTGGCCTCTGCATCTCAAGCAACTGCTAAAGGTGGATATTTTTGTGCTGTTTTTTAAAACTCAGTTTTGCATTCAGAAGTCTCTTATGTTATTAGCTAAGTAGTCAAGACACCTAGAGCAAGATTTGCTGCCATTTCTTATGGAGTTATTAACCAGAATTTGCACTGACTTTATTCACACCAGACTTTCAAGGTAGTGAGGGAAATGTGAATCTATCTCATCTTTTTCAACTTTCTAACTTCTCTGGAAATCCCAGTGAACAGAAGTAGTAACTTCACAGAGCTTATTTATTTAAACTCTGCAAAATTCTATCATGATTGTCTGACTTGGTTTTAGGAACTGTTCCTGGGTTGAAGTTTTATTGACAGAAGCAAATCAGGACAGAGTCCTTGCTTTGGCTCAGGAGCATTCGTGTGTAGCTGGGATTGCCCCCATTTATTTGCCGTGGTCCAGGAACAAGTGGTAGAAGCCTCCTGCTTTGGGGAAGACAGAGAGCTGTGGTTGCACCACCACACTGCCCTTCATTCCTTGGAATACAAGTAGTTTTATATAATATAGAGTATGTAATGCTGCTAGAAAGTACTTTCTGCTGTAGATGATTTCTCTCTATCTCAGTAGCTTGGAAATGTGCTGAATAATATTTAGCATAATACATGGAAAATAAGACATTTGTCAGGGGCAACCAATTCACTTTTGGCAATTTTTGCCCTTCTTCTGTTTTGCTTTTTTTTTATTATTATTATTTTCTTCCCTCAGGCTGTTCTTTGTGGGAGAAGCTTATTGCTAAGGAACAAAAATGCTTCTAAGATATTGAAGAGCAGTGCAAAACTCAACACTTAAAGCTGCTCAACTAGTTGTGAAGTCTCAGGAGCATTCAGTACTTCCAGTTAAATAAGCTCTTTCACACTTGATTGCAATTTCCTAAGACTTGTTGCCCTTTCACTTGTGAAAGTATTTTTAATGATCAATAAAGTAGTTAAACTCCATACTGGAGACCCTAAATCAACCCGTTGTACCCTCAGACCAAGAGGAGGAGCTGGTGGGTAGAATCACAAGTGTTGTATGACTGCCATTACCTTGCAAGACCTTACCCCTTTTCCTCTGGAGCTGCTGCTGCTCCCAACCTGAGGTAGTGTGGGAGACCAGGCATGCCTGGGGACTGGCTGACACCGGAGTCCTTTCATTATTTTACAAAATCAGTCTCACAAGCAAATTGGTTCGGTGAAAATTTGGGATAAATTTTTCTTAGAAAAAAATCTTGGACTTCAGTCTTGGAAGGTCATGTGAAAATATTTGTGCATGTCTCTTAAAACTTGAAATTAAACGAGAAGTAAAATAAATAAAAATTAATCAAATCAATAATCAAATTAGTAATCAATTAATCAAATGTAATAATTTTAAGAAGATTCAGTCTTTAAAAAAAAAATCTTAAGATTTCTAACCAGCAGATTTTGACAGGATTGGGCCCTGGCAAGATTTGAGAATGGCAAATACTTTCACTGTCATATATTTGTCAGAGTAAGAGGCTGCAGTCCATGATGGGTTTTAGGGCACAGAACCAGAGAGAAAGCAGGGTCTGTTCATGTGGCAATGTTCTTCTGACAATTTAGTGTTGTATTGTTGAGCCACAACAAAGCCAGATCTAGCAGCAGCTTTACTAATCTATGATAAATCTTACACTCCGTTGAGTCTAGACAGGCAGAAAGCTCTGAACTGTGTAGTGTAAGTTTGGGGCAGCATTATTCTTCTGCTGAAGTTAATCACTCATTGTTCAGCTGATGGTGTTGCTCTGCATTTGATGTTCATGAAGACAAAGATGGAAAAGGGAGGAGTTTTTTTTGTCAGTCTCAGATTTATGTTGTGATTTTGTCAGATGCTTTTCTTCTGCTGTTGCAATCTAGGACCAACTTCAAGTGAATCTGTTATTTCTCATATTTCAAAGCAGAAAATTTGATTCAACTTCCAGGGGTCTAATCAATCCCTACTACTTCTTTTTAACTACATTTCAGAGTTGTCTTTTTTCCCCCCCATGACTGAGATCCAGCCAAGACAGTCTCTTCTTCATTCCTTCCATTCAACATCTTATTGAATTTTGACTGCAATAAAACTAAAATTTATCTCTGAGTTTGCCTTCAAGCCTGTTTCTTAGTGCAGTTTCATTTGTGTCCAGTTATTGTCTTCTGAAACTAATATACTTGAATTGCTTAAATGACAGAAATACTGTTAAATGAAGCGTGTTTTCTCTTGGACTCGCTGCCTTTTGGGATTTAATATAGCCTTAGAAAACAAGGAAGGCAACCATATCAAAGGCTCATATAGATGGCAGAAAGTATAAAAAAAACCCCATATCTGTTTAGTATGAAAATATTTCCAACCCACTGGGAGTATTTTCTGCTGATTTGTGTGGGTTGCTCAACATTTCCACCAAGTCTCCTGGGGCAGGAGCAAGTGAATAAGTGCAAGGAGTGGTGTTGCCACTTGGCTATCAAAAACAACTGGTTTTAAAATCCAACAGCATATAAAGGAAAATGCAGTTAAGAAATCAAAAGAAAATGAACAAATAAAGCCCTGTAAAACTGATGAATTATAAGGATCTGATGATGGTATAAAGTAACTGCCAGTTCCTCTCAGAAATTTCACGCAACTCCACTTCTGAGTCAGAGGAATAAAAAAACCAAAACAGTTCTCCTTTAGGTATGGGGGTGCGAAGTTGCTGGCAGGAATCGAAAATGGAAGAAAAAAGATATTTTAAATTAAGGTTTAGTCTTTGAGAAGTGTACAGGCAGACCAGGTGAGCAATCCAGGAGAGTCTGAGGTTGTTGGCAATGTGCCAGAAGGCCACCAGGCATTTTGGAAGGGGCCAAGAGAGTGACAGGAGACAGAAGGAAATATTGGAGGTCTGTAAATTTGGGGAAACCTTAGAGGGGTTTCAGATTAGTTTTAATTTTTTTAAAATCAGCCTAGGACTGAATCTAAGTTTCTAGTCAAGTGTCAAACCTGCAGATAAAGACCTACCCAGAAATCTGGGTTGTAGCTGTTCTTTCCATTTGAGCATGTATAGGTAACATGCTTCAGCCATTTCATTGACCTTTTCTGGTCTAGACCTGAAAAACTGACACTGCAGATCCCCTAAATGTTTCTGTGTACCTTAAAAGAGCAAAAGTAAAGCCAAACTGAGGGGTTGGGGTGAGTGGAAAGCACTGATCCTCCAACTCTGCAGCTGCAGCCATGGGGGCTGTGAAAGATGACCTTTATCCCAGGTGTCACAGGTCAATTTTTGTTTTAGTTAATGTACATGGAAAGAAATTTAGGTTGTTCTAACATCACTGAGTGTCAAGTCTAGACCAAATTTTTGTTAGTGGTATTCCAGCAGCCAAAACCATATTGATTGCCCCATGTCTGTTGGGTTTGCAGAGTAGGAAAACATTATGGAGCTAACCGAATTTATCCAGGAGTCACCACTGTCACTGATATCACAAGATTGACCTTGACCATTGATTCTTCTCAAACCAAGGATCCTTTATACCTCTAGTGTCAAACACAGAGGCCAGAGAAATATTTTTTCTTAACCATGTGAGGGGCAAGGTGACTGAGATATTTGTCCAGTAGTGGTAACAAAAGTTAACATAATGCAGAGTGGAATTCTGATCTGCAATTGCTTTAATCCACATTCCTCAGTTTTCTCCTGGCCACAACCAACCACATACCAGTGCCACAGTAACACACTATGATTATGTTAGTGCACCTATGCTGGGTAGGTTTCCTAGCCAACTTTCTGTTAGGATTTTCCACTGATTTTATCTTTAGACTCTAATGATTTTATTCTTTGCAAAGATTTTCAAGCAAGTTAACAGGTTTCTTTTGGAAAATTACTTTATCCAGATCTATTCAAAACAAATCTTTTTTAAAAATAACTTGCTGTTAGTCAGTTTAAGTCCCTCCTGAAAAGTTTGATTAGGTAGAGAAAGGAGTCTGGAAATAACAGTACTTTAAATTTTCATGGTCTTGGTATTATCATTAAGAAATAATAAAGGAAACAGAATTGCCAAACAAACTAACAAGTTATCAAAATGTGTGCTGGTGTTCTGACCACAAACCACCCATTCG
This sequence comes from Setophaga petechia, assembly GCA_024362935.1. NCBI lineage: Eukaryota > Metazoa > Chordata > Aves > Passeriformes > Parulidae > Setophaga > Setophaga petechia. The sequence continues at coordinate 24,582,821 of JANCRA010000008.1, forward strand.
GCTGCTTGACTGCATTTTATGTTGTGAGGACTTGGAAATACAAGCAGTAAAAGGAAGCACATTTTATTGAAAAATATATGTAAGGTCTTCTAAAAATACAGCCATATCCTTACTGTTAGAATTGCAGTGGAGCTGGATGTAATATCTTGTGTCTTAATAAAGGAATAACGTGTATGTTGGCAAATAATAAATGTGAAACGATTCTTGTTCACCTTTTTCTCTATACTTGTATCAAAGTCTGTGCTTTAAATTGTAAGTATGCTTGCAGAAACTGATGTAGGTTTAATTCATTCTGATAGTCATTACAGCTTTCCACTTCAGCTTCTTCTGAATGAACTCACTTCTTGAGTGGAGCCAAACTGTTCTTACTTGTTGTTGATTTTTAATGTATGGTGGCCTAAGGGTCTGGTAGTAGATGAATAAGCTTTTTAAGAGTAGTTGGAGTAAATGGTCTGATACTACACAAGAGCTTTTACTGTTTTATTTGATTTTCATTTGGTAAACAGATGTATTTAATTTTGCTGCTACTCTGCAAATAATTTACTACAACACAAAGCCAAACTTAGGAATTGTTCGACAAAAACAACAAAAAAAATCAATTACCGTGAATGTTTGAGTCCTTCTGAAGTGGAGCACACACCTGGCTTCAGCCTACAGTAGATGGTGCTTGCACAGGTCTTTCTGCAGTACACATATCTGCTGTGTTTTTCATGTGAAGACTACTTTCTTCTTGTAATGTTACCTGCCTTGTAGAGACCCAAGCAAACACCATCCTTTTCCATGCATGGTACCGTAGTTAATTAAGAAAACGCAGGGGTTTCTTACGTCTGTCCCTTATGGGCGGTCTGGTGTTGTTGGTCCACTTTGTTTTGGTCAAGTTTTCTATTTTAAATTTGGTGATAGGGATCTTAAGAGTTACACTCTACAGATTCACAGAATCACAGAACAACTAGGTTGGAAGAGATCTTCAAGATCATCAACTCCAACCCAACCCTAACACCTCCACTAAACCATGGCACTGAGTGCCACATCCAGTTTTCTTTTAAACACATCCAGGGGTGGTTTAAAAACCACCACCTCCCTGGACAGACCATTCTAGTATTTTTTCACTCTTTCTGTAAAATCTTTTTACCAATATCCAACCTATATTCCCCTTGGCCCAGTTTAAGACTGTGCCCTCTGGTTCTGTCAGTTGCTGCCTGGTGAAAGAGACCAACCCCCACCTGACTACAGCCACCTTTCAGGAAGTTGTAGAGAGTGATAAGGTCATCTCTGTGTCTCCTTTTCTCCAGGCTAAACACCCCCAGCTCCCTCAGTCATTCCTCACAGGGCTTGTGTTCCAAGCCCTTCATCAGCCTCGTTGCCTCCTCTGGACACATTTAATTTTTGTTCTTGTGGAGTCTTCCTGTGTTTGACCTTTCTTAACACTTTCTCTACACTTAAAAATCATGGATATTAATTTTTGTAAGTAATAGATTTCTATGTGTAGATTATGCCTGAAGTACCGCACAAATCAGAAATTCTGGCTAAAACTGAAAGAACTGGTGTGTGTTGTACCACCACAAGCTCCAAAAAGCATCTCCTCATTGAATGAGAAACATTGAATTTTGCTGCCTGTGGAAATCCGATTTCCCAAAGCACAGTTAGCCTGGCTAATTATTTATGTATTGATATTTAAGTGTTGTAAGCAAGTGTAGTCACATGCTCAATCTTTACCAAAATCTGAATCCTGCTTACTGCCCTAGGCATTTAAAAAAAAAAAAAATCAAAACATGATTCATTAACTCCAGTATATGGAAAAAAATTTTTTTGACTAAAGAGCTAGAGAATAAGATGCAGCTTAAACAGAGGCTACAGACTGCATAGAACAAAGATTTCTTTTGCAGAAATAGCACAATTATGAAATAATATTATATATATTATAAAAATAATTTATAATAATAGCAAAGTTGTAGGGAGCCATCAAAATGTGCTTTAAAGCTATATAGATGTACAGGTTGATGTGAAAAAGACAAGTAATATCAATTATGTCTTTAGACCATCAGAAATTTTACTGAATTGAAGAATTGAATGCATTTCTGAGAGAGAGATATTGAAATTGATGCCATAATAAGATATATTACGAGAGCTTCAAAATAAGGACTTTCCTAAATACAGTATTTGAAATATTGTGGCATATATTCATCTTTTGTTCCATGTTTGACCAGATGATACAGTTCTTAGAAATTCTGGATTTTTTTTCCCTTTTTGTTATGGGCTGATAAGATCATCTTTCTTGCTCACAGATTTACTTAGATGGACATAGTATTCTTTGATCACCATTCTGCTGCTTAGACATCATGCTTAGAGTTCAGGGAAAAAAAACCCAAAATCAGTAAAATATGAGTAGTTGGCAAATTCCAGTAGAAACAATATTTGCCTTAAAGCACTTCAGCTGAGAAGAAGACAGAGTTTATGTCCCATTAGGGAATCTCATTTTGTTTGTGTGATTAAGTTCAGTATATATTATACAGAGTTTTTGAAGATTACTTTTTATATTGCAAAAGGATTCACTGGTGTGGTGTTTTATGTGGTTTATTCTGTATGAGGTATTTCATTCCTGGGTATTCCCATCATGACTGTGTGCAATATTCTGCTATCTTGTTTAAAAATCAGAAGCAACCAACCAACTCCCTTAGAAAATATCAAACCAGCATCCCCACTGACACACGCATTTACATTTATTTTACTCTAAAATACCTATAATTTATATGTGATCCTAACAAAATGTGTGTGCATGCACGTATATACATGAGTAGACCAGTAACTGCATATACATGTACATGGAAGCACGTGTATTCATAGCTCATGAAGCAATTGCACTCAGGTAAATCCAGTTTATAAATTATGTTTCAGTAGCAGCCACTCTGTTTTTGTCTGATTTCTGGAGCTGTTTGTTAGGTATCTCTGAAGAATCTATCACTTGGTTAGTGAAACTATCATTATTTATAACACAAACATACACCCTTGCCTTTGTGGTCTTTTGGCATATGTTACTTGGAAGATGGAACTTGTAGATAGGAGATGGCTCAAATAAAACCATTTCTGTAACACCTTTTAAATCTTAACCTTACATTGTTCTCAGAGCTTGGTAGGTGTTGAATTTATCATCTTTTATTAATGAGTAGGAGCCCAAAAAAGAGGATTCGTGTACTTTGGAGCATTGTGTATTTTGCAATGTAAAAATCTAATGCCTTTCTGGAAAGTTGCTATTAATAAAATTTCCCAGAGTGGAGGACCATTTGGCTAGAAGTAAAATGTATTTGTAGATCATACGGGATATGAGCTATACCTAATTTTTCTGTCTTCCTCCAGCCAGTCTCTCTCTTCTGAGTCCCTTACTTTTGTGTCACTAAATTCTTAACTTTCATTTTTTGTATACAGTGGTCTCATGATCCTGCTGAGGATTCAGTGGAAGTAACTCATAAAACTCGCCTGTCAAATATTTATTTATACCATGTTTATGTGCAGTGAATTAGTTCATAAAGGGAGCTATATTTGATCATCTGACTCTTACGGGAGCTGACAGAAGATTTCCAGCAGTGTAAAATGCTACGAGCTGAAACATCAACGTGTAGCACTGCAGAATAGAGATGCAAAACTGGGACACTGGCCTCGGTGGTGTTATGGAAAAGACCTTGGTAGGAATCCAACCTTAATTACTAATTAAAGTAACATTAAGTTCTTTCATTGTCATCCTATAACATAATGGTGGGGAGGGGGTTGATGATGATTAAGGTGCAATGTGTAATCTCTGGAGCTAATGTCTTTTTCAAACATATGAAAGTATCCAGAATGATAATCATTACATGCTTAGAAAGGGATTTAGTTTTTATCTCATTGGACTGATATATGTAACTTGTAAGATAGCATTTCAGAACTGGAGAAAGAATAACATATTGCTTGTCTCCAGGAGAACCAAATAGATAAAAGACAAGTAGCATGCTCTTGAGACTTGCATTTTGTGCATTGACTGAATTGTCTTCTTGAAGTCTGGTACTGGGGCCAAAATTGGGATGTTTCATTTTTGTATCTAGGATGGCTGAAGATATCCTGCAGATCCTTTCAGGTGGAGAAAAAGAAGCTTCATTTTGCAGTAGGCTTTGTTTCAATGGCTTCAGTGTGACAATTCACTTGATTTTTTGCACTTATTTACTAGTTTGAATAAAATAACTCTGTATATGACCATTAATTTTTGCTCTGGTGCTTGGTCCTAGACTGGGGGAACAAGGGGACTGAGCTTGGCTTATTCCTATCCTAAGAGTCACCAAAATAAATTTGACTAAAAAGTTAAAATTCAAACCAGTAATATGCTGAATCACTGGAGACAAAGCTTTTTTCACAGTAGAATGGTACATCTGGGTTATTCAGATGTCTTTATCCAACAACAGTTACGTTTCCTTAAATGACCTGAGAAAGACCTTACAGCTCTGTTTTGGAGGAGAGGGTAAGTAGTAAAATGCTTATGTGCAAAACCCACAAACCAACCAACAAAAATATTCAACCAACCAAAACAACTTGTGTGATTTAGTCCCATTCAGTGAATTTTCTGTGATGTTTGAAGGCAGAGTTAGAGCTGTCAAGTTTTATTTCATCAAACGAAATTTTGCTTTTTCCCGTAGGACCCCTTAAAGAAGATAGTGAATTTGCAGTAAAACAGCTCTAAATAGCTGACTTAGGAATTTCAGAAGATAAAGCTAGTTAAATTGAAGAACTCAGAGCCTTTCCAGTTAGCATATCATTTAAGAAATTCCTTTTTATTTTATAGTATTATGATTTACTTTGATAGTATATTTGTTAATTTGTTGTGAACACTAGAAAGGACTCTAATGCACTTCAGTGTTTTGAAATAATTCACTATGCATTTGTTTGCTAAGATAATGATTCGATACCTAGCTGAAAAGAGAAGCCTCAGCTTTGTTCAGGAATTAAAAAAAACATTACAAAGTCTTTTTTTTTTGTCACTTAGTATTTTCTAAAAAATCTAAAAGCCCTAAAGAAGAGCCACAAATTTCTTAGAGATTTACTGATAGTTATCACAAAATGGTAAAGGTCTTCTTGTATCGTGACTGCCCTTTTATTTGATGTTGATGCTTATTGGCATAGACCCCAGACACTGACTGAAACTCTGCATGTGAAACCAAATAATTACTCCTGATAGGGATAATATATCAGCATTAGGACACTGATAGTGGTAATTTTCCATGTCATTTAGATAGTAGATAACAGCACCACAGTGACTATAAATGATTAGCTTAAGTCATGAAATGAGGCCACATGTGTGTTTTCCCAGTTAGGTATGTGAGAATTACATATAATTTTTATTTATGCAGGCGTGTAATGTAGACAATGATTTCAGATAATGGATTTAGCAAGACAGGAGGGGAAGAATGGTTTTTTTTCAGCTCAATGATGAGACACCCTTCATTTTCCTTCAGTTTTTCAGAGCATGTGGAGAGAAGAGGAAAACTGTATAGGTCCTACAGATATGTCCCAGAGTAATATAATAGTGCATACTCTCTCCCTAATCTGTAGTGAATTTCCAGACATCCTCATATTCATTGGATGCTTTCTCTTCTTATGCTCCATCTAGATCTGAATTGGAGGGGAGGGGGAAGGAAATGCCTGACTTTTCTTTGTGCCTTTGCTAAGCTTTGGGACATACTAATATACCAAAGGAATGGGATTAGAGCTCTCCCTGTCTGTGAATCCTCCTCATTTGCCTGTAAATCTGTGTCTGGTTACTGTTCATGAAGATATAGTAAACCATTATCTGTCATAATCCAATTTCTAATCTGTTGAAGATCAAGATGTGCCTCAGGAGGCTGGCTGACTGTCCCACATCTGTCTGTGATGGAGGTCTTACAGCTGTCTTTTGAGCAGCTGGGCTGTACAGCTGTCAAGCACTAGTGCCTCCACTCTGATTTAATATGGCAATTCCTGTCTTCCTCAGTTTTAGTTTTGACTTCTATAGCAAATCGATTCACCTTTTTTCTGAAATGATGAGCAAAATCATGTATAAAATAATCATCATCCTTTCCTTACTGCAGCCAAATGTACTTACTTAATGAAAACAATGAGCCAGACATAATGAATTTGTTAACAAAATAGAAAATAGGCCTTTTACCATACAAATCACCTACTTGCCATTCGCTTTGAGCATGGAAGCTAAATATTTTGAATGCCTTTTGCTCCCTGTTTAATTATTTGTTTTGCTGATAGTCACTGACTTTTTTGCTGTGAATTTGAATGAGTTTATATGAAGAGAGTGGTAAAAAGCACATGATATAAGTTGGAATTGAGCCATGAATATATGTTGTTAATAGGGTTTTTACCTTCATACCACTTTTTGAGGTATATTTTCTTCTAAAGTTTGGCTGGTCAGGCTTTAGCAGTGCAGTCTGAAAGTCTGTCCTAGTTTGATGAAAAAAAGAATATCCTGTAAGATGTACAAAAATTACAATGAAAGAAGCAATGTGGAGAAAAAAGCAGATTCAAACAATTCTTTCAGCCACCCACACTGTCACAGCAAAGCTTTTGAAGGGAAAGATGTTCTGGATTGAATGCAGTTTTGCGCAGACCGTGGAAAAAAGCATAGAGGTTATATTTTAAGGGCTGAATAGATGCCTGTGGGCCCAATAGTGATTACCTTACCTGTGCAGAGTAGTTCCTTTCTCCCCCCTTAAATTGCTGGAACTGCTTCAGCAGTGGAGCACACCTGAATGCATTCATGAGTATTAAAGTATAATTTTGGCTACAGCGGTGGTTTTTGGCAGACATCCTGCTTTTTGAACAATTAGGGGAGAGACGTGTAAAAATGGTGTGCTTAGTTCAAGCCACCCAAAAAGTGTTGTTAGAGCCGAAACAGAGATGAGCAGTCAAATTAGACTATATGATTCCTCCTTTCACATCTTTTGGCTGCTGGAAATGTAATCTGTCACCATAAATCCTGTTTTATATAAAGATAGTAAGTAGGACTCATTGCAGCTTTTTGGCTGTTTATGTTGCACTGCTGGCTATTGATACGTGACAAGGCAATATTAATCTTGTCTCTCTGGGAGCCAGAAGAAGCAGACTGCACATGGGTATTCAGAGGCTGCAGAGGAAGCACAGAAATACACACACTGGAAAAGGTGGAAAGGTCAAGTTTAGCATTCAATCCCTGCTCATGACTAACTTAAAATATTACCCTTCAGCTGCAAAAAGACTGGATTTCAGCAGCAAATTTGACCAGACGGACCACACAATGAAGTCATCAGTGCTGAGACCCACCAGCTTGAAAAAACAACAACCCCTGGTGTTAAGACAAATGCTTTGAAGAGTGGATGATATTAATCAGGTGGTGCTACTGGTTTGGAGTTCTTAGTCATTCTGTATGAATAAAAATACTGATAAAGGACACAGTAACAGTGCGGAGCCAAGGCAATTTTGTAACACAAGAAGCCACAGATCTGAAATCTACTTAGGGAGAATTGGTTAGGGTCCATTTCAAAATTCCTTAAGCCAAACTCATCTCTGGGCTAACTCCTTTGAACTCACTGGGGTTACACAAGGAATTAATTTGGCCCTTCGGCTCTGTACATTAGCAGTGATCCTGCTCACCGTGTTGGAGGTTTACTGTTTCAGTGTGGTTTCCTCAGAGGAACTTCTAAGACAACCCATTGTGTTCTCACTGTGGGCAGTCCCCATCTTCCCCACCCTTTCTTCCCATCTGTTTCTTACTTTCTATAGCAGTTGAACAGTATTTTAGTTTTTTAATTATCACGTACTATGAAAATACCTCCTTTTTTCTATCAAATATTTGCTTACAGCTGTATTTGGTAATCTGAAACCAATTTCTAATATGCCAGAACTGGATATGGCCTTGGTTCACTGAGAGAAGTTAAAATTCAGTGTGCCTGGCTGTGCTTGAACTGCAGGCACAGCTGAATCCTGGTAATGTGGGGTTGGATCCAGAATTGCATCAGTGTAATAGAAATGCAGTGTTTGTCTCTGTCCTCCTCCTCCCAGCAAGCAGTGTTTGTCCAGCTACAGGGTGAGCTAGACCAGAGAACCAAGTTGATTGAAAATTAATCCAGAAAATCCACATTCAGCTAAACCTGTTATCTGCCCCTTAGCAGAAGATGTGAGAGCAGAAGTGGATGGCTCAGAATTGGCTAGAGGTGACTAACTGTACTAAGTCCCACTTTGGAGATCTATATCCCTTAAGCAGCATTTGACTAATAGATGTCCAGAGTACACGTCTGTGCCCACAGATCTGTGCACAGCACTGAGCCCTGCCAGGACTCAACAGCTGCACAAATGTACCGGAGCCCGTGTCGCCTCTGAAGTGTTAGCAGAGCTCGAGCCTAGCACCCTTCTCCCTGGGAGGTGGGTGGGATGTCTGTGATAAGTGTCTTTAATCATCTACAGGATTTTTCTCTTTGTGAGGAAGAGAGATGTGAACTGGAAAGAGTATAGTACCAGTATCTAGCATTTCTATTCAAATCCTCCTAGAGATTCAAAAGATGCAAACAAGATGTAACAGCATAATTTTTTCCTCTGCTGCATGCTGCATACAACCACAGGGGACAAATAAGAAGTTTTATGGAGGTGTATTTTTAAAATGAGGACAAGCGTTTATGAATACTGGCTTTACATAATTTTTCATATTTTTCTCTCTAGCTCTCTCTCTTTCCCTTCTGTTTTGTGGAGAAGGTTGTCACTCAGTGCCCAGGTCAATGAGTCTGACATCCCTCTGCTGAGGGACTGCTTTTGTAAAACTAGACCTAAAGTCTGGCCTGTAAATTATTCCCATATTTAATATGACAGGCTGGGTGGTTGGGTTGTCTGAGAGTACGATAATATGATACTTTGAGGAGCTGAAATATCCGCGGCATTGCAAGTTAAATGTTGGAGGTTTGTTGTTTTGTTGCGGTTTTTTTTCTTGTAGCAGAACATTTTAAAATATTCCAGACTGCTACACAAATATTATTTCTCAAAATATGTTTTGTTGTGTTACACTTGCTTCTGAAAAGGATACTTTGCATTACAGTCTTGGTGCTGTGTGAGGCTGCCCCTGAGAAGTCTGTGTGTTTTCCCTTGAAGGAAATATGACCAGGTTTTTCAGGACAGCAAGCAATGATGCTTGAAAATGTAACTTCTCTTCTTAACAAACAAGCAGATAACAACTGTGCATAGCGTCACAGGGAATTATGGAATGAAAGTCCACTCTTGAATCAAAAATTCATAGTAAAATTTTTAATACCTTATTTCAGTTATACATTTGATTTCAATCTGGTTTTTACTGGACTATGCCAAGTGGATACCTGCTTTGAATTATTTTTTAAAGATATTTTAATGTGTATCATTCAAATAAAATCAGTGAAAGAAATGCAAAGCTGAAAAAGTGAAGTCTGTCAGGGCTTTCTAGAACAAATAACATAACCCATTCCTGTTATTGAATCAATAGATCCCTTTTTTCCCATTTCTTATTTTCCTCCAGAAGAAATTGGTTGGACTCAATCCCTGGTTGATGTGGATGTATTGATAGCAGGAAGGCATGCTTTCGCTTGCATACTGTAGCAGAGTGGAATAAAAAAGAGACAACCTGGTTTGTGAGTGTTGAAGGGACCAGGCAGTGTGATTAGGAGATGGACAGTTTTAGGTTGCTTTCACAGTGACAGTCTGAATTTTCCCACAATGAATTTGCTCCTCAATCCCTGAGGCCTCTCATGGAAGAAGTCACTTTCTGCCCTGCCTGACAGCAGCTGGCACACTGCAGGCCATCTCGTCATAGGACAGCCCTAGTCCCATGCCTGGAAAGGGTGACCTTCTGGCTTGGTGTCCTTAAATTACAGTTTAATGCATGCATCTGCATCCTAGATTTTCACGTTCTAATCTTCCAGCTTCACAGCATATGTGATATGCTTGACACAAAGCTGAAGAACATTTTCAACCCCACTGTTGCCCAATCATTACTGCTCAGTGATTGCTTTCAGCATTTTTACCATATTGCAGAGGATAGCAGGTAGTTGACTCTTCCAAGTTTTAGAATTCAGATAATGTGGTTTTTTTTAAAGCAGAGAACACTACCAGGATGTCTAAATAGTATGGCAGATGTTACTAGAGTATTTTGAAAGTACAAACAGCCACTAAAAGATGAGATAAAATGCCTGTTTTCCTGGTTGTCTCAGGATAATAGCTCAGTTGTCACAGTTGACAAATGGCTTCTTGCAGCACCTGGCTCTTGGACCTCGTTCTTCCAGTACTGCTCAGAGCCTGGACCACATGGATGGCTTCTCAAAGGAACTGTGCTGGCTCTGGTTCAGTGGCTGGTGCCCGCTGGATTCGGGGCACTTGAAACCACAGCCATTGTTGACTGCACCAGCACTTGCTGAGGTTTCAGTGTGTCTCAGGGCCAAAAATTTATATACATGCCAAGGCATGGGCTCTGCAGACTTTGCTTTCCAGGTAGGAGCTGGTGTCCCCCCATTCATACGTAAACTATGCAGACAGTAGCATTCCTTGCATTTTATCAGGCATTAGTGCACTCTGTCTTACAGCTCCGGGATAAATACATACCCCAGATTCAAGTTGCAGCAGGTATTAAAAAAACCAAATAAGGTCCCAGAAATCATAATTATTAAGCCCATTTTCACATAGTCTTTAGAAGAGTATATGAAAGTTAAATTGAAGACTCCCATCCTCAGGTTTTTTTTAATAAGAAAAGACAAAGGGGAGTGAAAATTAGTCTTACATTGCCATCTTTGATTTTAGTGTTCCTGGTGTGGTTTGTCAAGTTTTGTGTGGAAATTACACTAATTTTTTTTCTTTTACATCCATGTTCTGCAAAGTATTTTTTAATTTATATTTTATTAGACAAATGATGGAAGGAATTGTATGTAAAATAAACATACATACATTAGTATAACTTCCACCAAAGCAGAGTAATGGTGAAGAGAAAATCATTGTTATTACCTCAGATAGACAGGCACAGAAGTGTAATTTAGTGGAACTGATGTATGCAAACCTGTGGGTATTGGACTGAGATTCAGTGGACCTGGATTAACATTCATGAAATACTTTCCTCACTGGGTCTCATTTCAGACCATACAGAAACAATGTCTTTGCCTGAGAAGTGTTTTAATATATGCTGCTTTCCTTCCTAGGTAACAATTATTTTTCTTTTTCACCAGTCAAAATTTTTACTTGAGAAAGCAGAAGCAGTCAAAGCAATAACAGTTGAATTAACAAATGATTACTTACTTTTCCATAATAGCCAAAGTTGGAGATGCCCAGGGGGATGCAACCTTTGTACACTCCCTAACAGGAGTGTACAAAGGTTGCATCCCCCTGGGCATCTCCACTTTGTCAGTGTATGAAACTCCATTAGCAGAATTGCAAGGTTAAATCCAGTTTTCAAAATCTTGTTTATGTATGGTGTCTTGATGCAAAAGCATCTTCAAATGTGGGGTGTTCCATTTTTCTGAAATCACCCTTTGTTCATGAAACATTTAGAGACTGATTTAGCAAAGCATTTTGTCCATATCCTGCTGTCGCCTTAGATGGCTCTTTTACAACTATGTGCTAGATTGAAATCTTAGACTAAGCTTAGGTTGTAACCAAAAAGCAATAACTTCTTATCTTTTCTGGAAATGACATTCTGTTCTGCAGCTTATTATGTAGTTTTTTGGAGAAGCTGTTAATCTTTCTGTGCTCTTTTTATTTTTTCTCTACATTTGCACAGTGGCTTTTCCTGGTCCCAGTCTCAAGTTCAGCTGCTGACGCACAATCCCTGCCTTCTTCAGTGAGAGTTTTTCAAACCCAAACAGGGTGTTAAACATTAAAAGCTCTTTGTTTCTTTGCTGTTGTTTTTTACAGGGTTTTTACAGTCATTTTCTTACTGTAGAACTGAGAAACTTTTTCTTATAATTTATTTTTATGCTTTAATAGAATTTTTAACCATCTGACACGAGCCAAATCTTGAAGAAGGATGGTAAGAAATGTCTTTTAAGAGGGTAGTATTTTCAAAAGTGTGCTACAGCATAGTATGTTTGATGGTATGTTGATATGATAGAGTATGCTATAGCATGGTGTATTTCCTTTAGTTGTGAAAACCTAATGCTAGTACAGAGTAAATGGCATAGTAACCCTTGTAGCAATTAAAAATGGGAGAAAACATGTTTAAGTAATCAGCTGATTTTGCAACCCTGTACACTAGAATGACCAGGTTTTGTATTCAGTAGATAATTTGATTAAATTATCATTCCGAAATAATTCTTGGTGGGTGGTTCAGGTCTTGTTTTGGTGATTTAGGCATGTTCTCTGAATGAAGATGATATTTAAGATGCAGCTAAATCTTGTGACATGTTTTAATAATTTTTTTCAAGTTCCTGTTATCATTAGGCTTATCTACTGAAAGATTAAATTTCAAAAGATTTAATTTTCTGTCATTATGAGATAAAACCTTGTGCAACTTTAACTTACCTGTATGGGAGACAATTCCACCCCAGCTGGGGTCTTAAAATAAAGTTTATTTTTGCAAATTCTGAATGCAACTTGTCCCTTCTAAATAAGATTTTTTTTTTCTTTTTCATATGTTACTGCTTTTGCCCCACTTTTATTTTCTTCCCCTCCTCACTAGAAATTGAAATTCCTCCTGAAGGTTGTTGCCACAGTAATTTTGAAGTACTTTCATTCAAGGTGGCTTTTGCCCCTGCCAAAATCTTCTAACAAAAGGCGGTGGTTTTATTTCAATGCCTTCGGAAGCCCTTATACATATTGTCAGCAGTTATCCACCATCTTCCACGGTCTTTTTGGACCCTGCTCCAAACCATGGCCAAATTGGTCAAATTTGTCCCTGTACTAAAAAAGTAAACAAGAAAACAAACAAAAAGCCAACCCAAAACTCCTTTGATGTAAAGACAAATGTTAGAAAGACAGAAATAATTCTGATGTTCTGAGATGTTCCCATCTCAGTTGCCTTCTATCCTTCCCATATGACAACAGATGCGTGGAATGCAGCCACATGAAGCATGAGAACTGAGTGCCAAGCAGATACTCCTGTGAGAGACAGCTCCAGTGCTGCCAACTGCTCCTCAATTTCTTTGGTGATTGAAGCAATGGGCTCTGGTGCTGTTTCTCTTTCCTTACCCTTTGGCATTTACGTGCTTTTGTGTTGTCAGCTCACTGAGGATTCCTGCTGCAAACAGTGTGCTGCCCATCAGTAGGAGGGAAATAAGGAAGGAGTGGGTAGGAGGCTAGGCTTGGTGGGTTGGGTTAATCCCCACTCAGCCCCACAGTGAGATGATCTGTCAGATGGATGCTGGTGTGGGGTCAGGACCCAAGGACATGCCAGCTTCCCCTGCCTCTGTGTCACTGCATCCACTGTAGCGTTTTTCGTCTGGTACTGGTTTTGTCTCAAGAGGAAAGGAGATGCTTACAAGAAAGGCTTTCTAGGACTATGAAAGAAAATCACTCAGTTTCTTTCACATCAGGCTGAAAAAAATAGGAGCCTGAAGTATCTTTTAGTTTTCTGAAAATGAATGTGTTTCACAGGTGTTACAGACCCCCTTCCTCCAGCAAATACTCTCACTGAGCATTTGCAGAAGCCAATGTCTTGGCCCTAATTAACTGGACCCAGTCCACAGTCTTCATGTCATGTGGCCATATTAAACATTTATATGCATCTGTGAAAACTCCCCATATTAATTCCTCACTCTATCCATCATCTGAAGTGTTTCAGACAGAACAAATAATAAATGAAGCTGAGAAACCAGCACTGACTAACAAGATAAGGATTAGATTGCCTCTGCTTGGTGATGAATGAATTACAATTCACAGAATGGTGTGGCTGGCTAGATGGTGAAAAATGAAATTGCTGCTAAGTGAAGAAAAAAAACCTTTAAAAGACTCTTGTAATCAGTGACCAAACAACTTTCATGTGTAAAGACTTTCTCTTATTATCATGCTGCAAAATGAGATCTATGTAAATATCTGTATTTGGCCAGAATGAGTTTAGAGAAGAAAAACTCAGTAAGGCAGAAAATAAGTTTAATGAACTCTCAGATGATAGTTTTTCTTTTGCATTACCTTCTCGTGCTAACAGTTGGTCCTCTCAAAACTGAATTTCACCCCTGCCTTGGTGGCTCTCACACCTAAATGTGTGCATTTTGAACATTGACCTCAAATTGGTTAATTACCTATGTTGCTCTCTAGTCTCTTTTAAATTTAAGTGGTAATCTGTTACATTTTAGATATATCAGTGTGACATAAACCTTAGAGCTGCATGCATTTTCTTTACTTGGCCACATTCATACACGGTTCTGTACATTTTGTTGCCAAAGTATTGAAGGTTTTTGAAGACTGAGTTAAAGTGGGAGGTTGAATATTTTCAACCTCACAGAAGGTGGAGGTTTCTCTTTATTTGGAAAAAAAAATAGTGGCCACAAACAGATACTTTGCTTTTTTTACATTTTATTTGCAAGGTCACAGAAAGTTCTAGGTTGTGTTCCCATTTTGCCTCAGAGGAAGGTGTGGGCAACTCATATTTTAAAAAAGTTTACACATTTCTCTCTTGGGTACCTAAATGCCCCTTAGCTGTGTCTCAGCCATGACTATGCCAGACATCCCAATGCATTCTTTTTTGGTTTTAACATTTTCACCTCCCCGCCCCCCTCTGGGAGGAGAGGATCAGGAGGAGGTATTCACACAAGGATTTCTGTTTTCAAAAGTAGAGCTAAGGTGACTATGAGAAGAACTGAAAAAAGAAAAAAACCACTCTCTATGGTTGTGGAATGTGCTTACTGCATTCTGTATAGCTTACTAGGTCTTCTGTATCTAGATGCTTTCTTGAAAATTTCTGTATGTTGGGATGGAGATCAGAAAGAAAGAAAACTGTTCTCTGGAGAAACACTTGTTAAATCCTGAATAAAATGAGCATATAATTTTGTGGTGCCTCTGTTCACACTTTCACAACTCCAGGTGCGAAAGTGGTGGCCAGCTGAAATGATGGCTCCAGTGTAGGTCTGAGTGCAGCCTTCCCCAAGGGGCAGCCTGCATGAGTCAGGTCCAGAGCCCAGTGTCAGGCACCAGGACATTTTCTGTCTCTGTCTGTGCCTTTTAAAAATTTCCTTTCTGTAGCAAGCACTCAGAAACTTCTTGGAAGATAAATGAACTGTGATGGTGAAGGGAAGCTGAATGCTTTCCAGGATTTAAGAAGAGATATAGTATTTCAGATTTAAACAACACTTTCTGAGAGAGAAAAAAGTGTGTGTTTTGAAAGGTTGTTGACTAAAAGACTTCATTTGTGTTGGTGCTATATTGCCTAAAGTGCAGTTAGAAGGTTTTTGTTTAATTTGCAGAGGAAACCAGTAGTGTTTTAATGTGGAACTCTGCAGAGGCAGAGTTTGCAGTATACAGCCTAGAGTGATAGGTCAACAGAGGTTGTTTGAAGGATGGGAACAACCAGATAGATCAATTAAAAATGTTTGCTAACTCTGTAATATTGAGTGACAGGGTGGAAAAATCCCATTGGCCCTCATTTGAAAAGCACCACTTAAAAAGTCTGCTCGCTATCTGGTGGTGGTGGTAAAACCCATGCCCTTGAAATTGCATCCTTCAATGTCCTCAGGCTTTTCTCTGTGATCTGTAACTGCTGCACTCCTGACTACGATGATGTCCTTCTGATGCTTTGCCAACTTGCAAAATTCTTTGCTTCCTGTGATTTGCAAAGGAACCTGAGTTCTGAAATTGTGCTGATGTAGTGTTTTTTCTCAAAATTTACTGCAAGAGCACAGCAGGCCAAAAAGGACAGCATCCAGGTTACCTTGTGCTGCTTCCAAAAGCAGTGCTGTTAGAAAAGCTGAGGAAAGCAATCTCTGTGAACTGGAAAAGGACAGTGGGAATGTGAAAAAATTGATTAAATCCAAAAATAAGAATATATTGCAAAATTTTGCTTTGTTTATTTCTAGCACACAGTCTTTATTCTCAAAGCAGCAGCAGAGTAGACAGTGACCCTTAAGCTGAATGATTTCTTTCTGACTTTCTTTGCCTCCTTCAAAGGCAAAAAATCTGACAAAATAGGGAACTAAAACCAAGAGTTGAGGCCTGTTCTACCTAAATCACCATCTCCCTTTTCTCAAATCTGTTCCCTGCCCCATCCCACCCTCCTGATACCTACTTGCTTGCTTTCAAGTAGATGATGCTACATCTCATTTCTTTGTGTGAGCTGTTGATGGACTCTGGCTGGTGCTTGGGTACTGATTTAGGCAAATTAAGTGTTTCTCATTGTTTTAGCAGAAGAAGCTTTAGTCATCTGGCTGGCTTTCATTTAGAAGTCCTTAATTCAATCATCAGGAATTTTGCTGTCAGAAAAATCAAGTCTGGCTGGCCATGGCAAAACAGAAGTCTGATTCTGCCAGATCTCTTTGAAAAAGCAGAAAGGAGGACAGCAAGCACTGTTTGCCTCAGTGAATTGGCAATTCATTAGAAGGATGAAAAGGGATATACTGGATTCATTAAACTTGCTGAATTAACTATTTTTCCTTTTCCTAATACTTTAAAAAGTATTGTTTAAAGTTATCATGTTCATTAAAAAACTGTGGTAGTATTAGTGTGTGCAGATAAAATATGATACATATAACAAATTATTTTCTGTAATACAAGCGACCTGAGAGCATAAAGGTGAGACTAGAACTGTTAGATCATGTTTATTTCAAACTTCACAATAGCATTCTTTTGTTTCTACTTACCATTTTATGTCATTGAATGTTTGAGGGTTGTTTTTTTTTTTTAATTTTTAGCTTCAAAAAATTGGAAGAAGCTAACAAAGACAGGACAAAGAATTAATAAGCCAAAACCACTGAAGTGAATATGCATTTTGTGACAGAGGTTCCCTGATAAATCAGAATAAAAGACTGTGAATGCAAGCAGATTGTTACTGCAAATAGTAATATGCAACATATGTCTGTGGTTAACAGAATGGCTTAGATGCCATTGGAGGTTGTGGAAAATGTTTACTCTAAAGAAGGCAGTCATTGCTAGTATGAACATAAAATTTCTGACCATATCAGAAACTTTCTAAATGCTGAACTTAGAAACCCATGATAATAACTTGGGAGAATTCACTTTTGAGTCTAGTCTAAAATGGATAAGGATGATTTTTCATTTCCCATGTGACATCCTAATCTCCAAATTGGAGAGACATAGATTTGAAGGGTGGATTACTTAGTTCATAAGGACTCAGCTGGATGGACACAGCTGGGCAGTTGTAGTCAGTGGCTCTATGTCCAGGCTGAGGCCAGTGCTAGTGATGAGTGTTGTCCCTCAGGGCTCTGTCTTGAGGCCATTGTTCTACAGTATCGTTATCAATGATGCAGACAGAGGGATCAAGTGCACTGTCAACAAGATTGCAGATGGCAGGAAACTGAGTGGGGCAATTGGCACAACACAAGGATGGCATGCCATCCAGAGGGACCTGGACAAACATGAGAAATGGGCCTACAGGAATCTCATGAGGTTCAGCTAGGCTAAAGGCAAGGTGCTGAACCTGGGTCAGGGTAACCCCATACATGAGCACAGACTGGGGGAAGAACTCATTGACAGTCCTTCCCTGTGAAGAAGGACTTGGGTGTTCTTGTGGATGAAGAGCTGGTCATGACCCAGCAATGCGCACTGGTAGGCTAGAAAGCCAAAAGTATTCTGGGCTCCATCCAAAGCAATGTCACCAGCAGGGTGAGGGAGGGGATTCTGCCCCTCTACTTTGCCCCACCTGCAGTGCTGCATCCAGTTCTGGAGTCCCAGCACAGAAAGGACACTGACCTGTTGGAGCAAGTGCAGAGGAAGGACGCCAAGATGGCCAGAGGGCGGGAGCACCTCCCTCTCCTGTGTGAAAACAGGCTGAGAGAGCTGGAGCTCATCCTGAAGAAGAGAAGGCTCTGGGGAGGCCTCATTGAAGCCTTCCAGTCCCTAAAGGGAGCTTATAAAAAAGTAGCAGAGTGAGTTTTTACACAGGCAGATAATGGTGGAGCAGAAGGGAATGGTTTTAAACTAGAAAAGGTAAGCTTTAGATTGCATGTTAGGATGAAATTCTTTAGTAGGAGGGTGGTGGGTGAGACACTAGAACAGGTTGCTCAGAGAAGTTGTAGATGCCCCATCCCTGGAAGTGTTGAAGGGCAGGTTGAATGGCATTCTGGTCTTGTGGAAGATGTCCCTGCCCATGGTGGAGGGATTGGAACTGGATGATCTTTACAGTTCCATTGTATGATTCCATTATTCCATTATTTAGCTGGAAATCTTCTAACCTGATGAGCCATCTCATGATACTCTGTGATTGTTTCATGATTTGACCTCCTAAGTGTAGCAATCCTTTGTTAGCTTTTATTGTATGTTTTTCAGACAAAAAATGGTGGCACATTTCACATCATGGGGAACTTTGTGTGTTCATGGCCATGAAAAACCATCTTCCTATTCTTGACTGTTTCTTGCTCCTACTGCAGAGATAGTGGAAACTGAATCTGTTTATTTTGAGATGCATTCTCCATTCATTCATAGGAAATATAAAATTATTTTAACCATTAGAAGGTTTTGAGACTTTTTTTGCAAGCAGCTGCTGAACAGATGGTAGAATATTAATATATTTTAGCATACACTTATCTTCCCTGGGTTTTTGTTGTTCAGCACTTTTGAAGTACTTTTGCTTAAAGAATTTATATTGACTTCCAGTCTGACAACTTTTGGAGTGCTAGTGTTTGTTAAATGATGCATTAATTGTTTTCTTTTTGTTCATGTGACTTAACCTGTTTTTAAAAGAGAAAATATACTGGGTTTAATGCTTTAGATGTAGTAAGCATGAAGCCTTAAAAATATCTTACCACATCAGTAGTTTGCATTGTAGTATCATAGGAAAAAGATTCAAAAATCACTTTTATTAATCAACTCATTGTAAGATACAGTCCTCTGTTCAGGAAAATGGATGTCTCATTGTGTCCTGCTGACACAGGGCAGGCAAAGAAGTTTGAAGATGTGGTTTTGGTGTTTTGTGAGCAACAAATGTTTTGCTGCATATGACAGTATTCTGACAGCATTCTTACTGTGCAGCAACTTTCTTAAATGAGTTGGAAAACTTCAAAGCCATTGCAACTCCAGTAGAATAACATCTGCATTTAACCATGCCTCTCTGCGTAAGCCCAGTCTTGGATGATGATGTCTGTCCATGGCTCAGAAAAGCTGTGTTTTGGGATCTCCATTACTGTCTGAACTGCATCTGGTTCCAAATAGTTCAGTGTTTTTGCTGGAGAATGAGAAATCATGGTGGAAACCACAGAGCTGGTTGGGATACAAGAAGTAGGATGTGTCAAGTTTTGGAATTCAGTTTCCTCTGAGTCAGTCTTTTGAGGTTAATAAGCATTCATGCTGCTTTCTGTGGGATAGCTTTCTAATCCTTCCTTCTGTACTGTTTGTTGACCGCAGGGAAACATTGCCTGGAAATAAAGGGAAAAAGGAATTTTTTTATTAGCTAATTGTAGACTTAGGATACAGCTAAGGATACAATAAGTGGTTATTGATACTATTTTCTTAATTGATAGGTTATTTTTTCATTATTAATTTATTTATCTAAGAATGATACTAAGTAGTCTGGGTTTTTTATTATTAGACTGTGGTATAATTTTCACAAATGTTTCAAATTCAGAGATTTGCACTTATATGGGCATAAAATGTATAAATTCATATAGATGAGTACAGAATATTGTTATATTAGATGAATGATTTAACCATTTTAAAAAAAAGCGTTATTTATGTTTGTCAGAAGGGACTGTTTAAGTGTTGTTCTGAGTGGTAATCTAGGAATTGGAGAGACCTATCTCTTTTTTTAAAAAAATTCCTTTAAAAAGCCAACATTGCAGAAAACAAAGTAAAATCAAGGACAATTTTAACATCGAAACCAATTTTCATCTTTTGGTAATTTGACATTGGCAGAATAAAAGCGCTTTCAGAAAGGATGATGGCCTTTTTTGCTTCTAAAATTGCTCTCCCTGAACTTCTTTGGTTTTGGCTTTATGATAAATTTGCTGATGATCAGAATCTGTTACAGGACAGCTGCCACACTGTTTCTTTGATTAGATTTATGTTAGTGTATTACATTAGGAAGAGGAGAAAACTAAAAGTCATTGTGAGGTCTTTCAAAGACAAATTCAGGAAGCAAGGTGCAGTTTTGCACCTTTAATACACATGAAGAAGAAAAGCTAATACAGATTAGGACTTTCTAAAAGAGAGGACACTTGAGAAGTTGCAGAAGGCATGGCTAAGTCTGATGTATGGGCAGTAGGATTAGATTTATAGACCACAAGGAACCGGTAATAGATGTTCATGTTTAAGTTGCAATTTGAGATTTTTCTGCTTATTTTCTTTAGGGTACTGGCAAAATAAGTATTTTACACAAATACTTGGCTCAGATTGTTTTACTTACTCTCCTGTGGGTCTCAGAGTAGATACTTGAATTGAGCAAACTATTTGGCCCCTAAAGCTATTGTATGACAGACTGCTAACATGTCTGCTAATCTGAAATACAGTAAGCATATAACTAAAGTGTTTATTGCCATTACAAATACAGTCTTGAATCTTTTTTTGGAAAGAATAAACCTTGAGTGATTGCAGTCTTTGTTTCTTTAAGGTTTTTGCTTTGCCTTTCTCTTCCTTTCCTCCTCCCCTCAAGATACATTACAGCAAGGAAACGAAAGAACATGAGTTCTTTCTTTGGTAGTGACTTGCCAGTGGTTCATCTTCACAAAATTGTACAGACACAGCAAAAAATCATTCAACTCCTGCCGAGAAGGTTTGCAAGAAAAATTTTGATCTTGGGTTGCTCTTGAACACCCTTAGAGGAGATGACAGCATGTCTTGCACAGGGCCAGGGGTTGGACTCAATGATCATAATGGGTCCCTTCCAATTCAGCATATTCTGTGATTCTGTGATTCTATAATCTGTGTGTTGTGGGTGGGAGACTCACTGTGCTGAAGCCTCAGCCTCATTGCTGCCTACAGCCTTTGGGGAATTTACCTGATACAGCATGTGCAACAGGGTTTGCCACTGAGAGAGCATTATGCCTCAACTTCCTAAGGTAACTGTTGTCTTGGCTGGTTGGGACATTGTTTCTGTGTTGAGCTTTTGGTCACCTTAGGGGATGGGTCCTTCAGCTCTTCGTTAATGGACTATGGCTGTTCAGCTGCTGAGCCCTGCAGCTCTGTGTTGCTTCAACAAGCTGGGCTTTGGCTCAGTGATTCCTATCCTGTATTTCTTGGTGGTTGAAATAGAAGTGCCCAACAAGCATCTTTTACAGTACAAGAGGATAGTTTGTGTGCCAGGTTTTTGCAGTAAATGTACATTTATACAAGTTTTGTGGTGTGCTTTTAGTAAGCCTTGTAAACTCAAACTTTAAGAATTTCTCATTACTTTACTCGTGTCTCAGCCCCCACTCACCACTTGGTCTGTCAACCTTGCATCAGCCAGTTCTTAGCTGGAGTTCCCTTAGTCTGAATCACAGTATTAATTTTTATGCATTTTAGGTCTTTTTTTTTCCTGTTTCACAAAGTCTGCCTTATATCCTCTTTCACATGAGAACAACTGTGGTCTATTACATTAATTTTTACATTGTAAGGGAATTTTATTAACTCTTTCACTTTGGCCTGGGCCCCAGTCCAAGCTTGAGCAATGAATACCAAAGTATCAGTGCTTGCTTCTGTTTTCATCCATGTATTCACAGTCTAGGTCTTAGATTGGAATTACACTCAGTGCCTGCATTCCTGGTGCTATGTCTTCATCTGCCATTTTCTTAATTTTGGCAAGAAGCTAAGCATCAATATGTCTGGAAGGATATACATAGAATACACAGGGAAATGCAAGTGTTAGAATTACAGAATGGGTGAGATTACAGAATTGGAAGGGACCACTGTAGGTCACCTGGTCTCACCCCTTGCTTAAACAGGGACACCTAGAGCCTGTTCTCCAGGATTCTGTTCAAAAGACCTTGGAGCATCTCCAGGAATGGGGACACCACAGCCTCTCTGGGCATTCTGTGCCAGTGCTTGGTCACACTCAGAGGTTCCTGATATTCAAATAGAGCCTCCTTTGTTTCCATTTGTGCCCATTGCCTCTTGTCCTGTCACTGAAAATAGCCTAGCTGATGGAGACTAGTCATTCTTCATGTATTCCATGATTATCTTGAATTGCTTTCCATCATTCTTCCAAATGCTACAGTTATCAGCTTCTTCCTGTTACAGCTCAAAATGCTGATACCTGTCTCTACAGTTCTGGGCCACACAAAGGTTCAGATTTTTTTTTTAGTTTTCCTGTGTGGCATCAGTGCTGAAGCCACCCTTAAATATGACCAGTATTTGGAGGTGTATCTGAAAAATGCTGATGTCAGCTTAGCTGCCCCTCCATCAGAACCTGAGCAATCAAGCCATATGTAGTGAAAAGTGGGGAATACAAGGATCTTCATGCCCATCTCCTTTTGGTGGCTGAAATAGATTTTAGAGAGTACATTTGCCAAGTGTGGCCTGCAAAAGTGCCATCATGAGCTCTGCTGCTGTAAATCAGCTTAGTCTTGATTAAAATGTCACGTAACTTTTGTCTGAGACATTTAATCAGCTGTTGAAATATAAAAGAAACATTGATGTTATGGTTTTGTCCCATGCTAAGGTCTTTGAGTCTGTCTGATATCTGTCTCAAAGCAAATATGACAACACTGTACAAAAGGGAAAAGAGATTTTTACTATGGTCATCTCTAAAGAGAAGTATTATTAAATGATAATATTTCTGTTAATGTGAAGCAACAGTGGAGAAAGGAGGTGAGGAAGTAAACTCCCTGTTCTTATTTACTAAGAGTTTTTGAATTCTGTGGAAAAAGAAAATCCTGAAGGTGGACAACATACTGAAATAAGACTATCCTTCTAGTCTTAATTTTCTTTTTAAGTGAGAATTTCCCACTCTCTAAGGTGAAGACCTGAGTTGAGATCAAGAGATGTCACCCTTACTGTTCCTGTTTGCAAGTCAGTGGGTATTCTAGCAGAGTAGAAAAATCTGATTTGTAAGCTGAGCAGCATTCCTTGAATAAGTTCAGCTCTCCACAATTTTCTGTAAGTATTGTTTTCCTTTAAAGATTCAAGTGCCATAAAATTAGTTTAACAATAGCTGAAACACAATTAGAAAATGCACAGACATGTTCTTCACGTCTTTTTTTCCTTGTATGGTCTTTTTGCAGAACATCTGTGCTCATCTTACTTGACAGGGAAGTAAAATGATTTTTTTGTTTTTAATGCTGGATGTAAATCAGTGGCCTGAGAATTTCTAAGGAATATTGGAAACCAGTATTTTGTGAGTTCCAGAGGTAGAAATTAAAGATATGTCCCATACTCTCTGTTTTCTCATTGTTATTATTGATGTTTGTCTGGCAAAATACTGTTTTTCATGCAGCTTAGGCTCTGTTCTTATTCTCAATCTCAAAATCTTCAGGTTCTTGTATTTACATTTATTGCAGCCATGTCTGACTTTTTCAGGGTAAGAGGTTTTTTTTAACTGTTAGTGTTGTTAGAAAATAATTTGGAATTAACTGCATGTGCAATCTCCTCAAGTTAACGTTTTCTGTGGGGATGGAGCAGCACAGGTGTCGACATCAAACTAAGGTCTGGGAAGTCCTGTCTCTTAGCTGAAGGGCTGCTGCTCCAGCAACTCAGTGTATGAATGTGTGTGTTTGTGTGTAGAGTGAAAAAGATGAGATGTACCAACCATTTTAAGGATTTTTATTGATATCTGGACTCGGGAAGGAAATCTTTTCTTTAATTTTGAAGTGCAGGAGTTTTAGGTGCGTTCCTTGCTTTCTTCAGTGTTTGTTTGAAATCTACCTTGACTACCTTGTCTTGTTAGATACAAACAAGAAAAAGAGATAAACCTTGTTGTTCAAGAATATATGGATATTACTCAGTAGTCTTTGAGGCTATATGTTCACATCATTTTAGTGAAACTGGATCATAAGTGCAAAGCATAACTGAAGCTATTTATGATTATTTTAGTTAAAATGATAAATATTCTCCCAAATCAGAATGTTGTGTGTTATATTTTGGGAAGCTTTTTGTTTGTCATTTCCAATTTTCACATAGTAGTAACCTGTATAGACTGCATTTTTTTTCTGTATGGTATCCCTTTTTTCACCCTTTATTGCCCTGTACCTTTCTATCTCCATCCTGAATCTTTTATATCGACCTTTATAGCTTCTGGGTAGGGCTATGGCTACCATGTCAGTCTTTTTACTAATCTGGCATAAAGATTTGGTTTTTCTGTTTTTTCATTGTTTTATCTCCATCTGTGCTGAATAATTGCCTGTGGAATTTAATGCATATATGTTTCAGATAAATGCATATATGTTTTCCCTTGAAAAACTTGTTGTTGTTTGTTTCAACTGCATAGTATAACTAAAGAAGCACTTTCTAAATCAGGAACGCAACGTTTGGAAAGCATACCATCAAGTCATGGAGCCTGATAGTGTCTCTGGAGCACAGCATGATTGTACTGGGAATCTCATGTCCAGCAGGAGGGAGTGTGGAAGCTTATTCCAGCAGCTAGGTCCAGATTCAGAGGTGCCTAATTTGAGCAAGGGAGGTGTTGAATGTATGTACCTTTCTCTTGCCTCTGACAACTCAATCAAAGCATCAATGAATTTGTGACAGATTCCTGTCTGAAAGCAGTCAAGTTCCACGAATGCAAGAGATCTCCAGTTCCCCTTGCAGCGTGCCCAAAGCTCCATCCACAAGCTGGGCACGGGCAGTGGTGTGTGGGTAGATGCTGCGTGGCTCAGCAGGTCCGGCTCTGCCCTGGGAGCAGGAGTGCATTGCACCTGGAGGGAGGTGTCAGCTCCAGGAACTGACTCAGCTTCTGCTGAGTTCCCATCAGCATGCTCTGCCACTGGCTTGGAAAAGAAAAATTACCTCTTTCATACTGCCACTTAAGCATTTATGACCCGTATCCTAGATCTCTTCTTCAGAATTTGACCCTGGCTGTTAAGTCACTTCACTGCTTTTGAAAGTTGTCCTAAAAGCCTACAGCCAGGTTTTATTATACCACTTGGCTTTTTAAATTCTGAAAATTGCAGATCCACTGTCAGTTTTGCTTTTATTATGTGAGAAAAACAAGTAGGAGTTTGATAAGTACATGGTTAAGATGTTTATACCTGTTTGAGCTTTTTACTCATTGATGAAAACTGGTCAGTGTATAGGAAATTTATAAAGGAAAATCTGTTTGATAACTGGGAGTCACTTGTAATATTCATGGATTTGTTGGCTCAAGTGAATGAAGTGCTTGTCCCAGGAATATTTATTGCTCCGTGTCAGGGGGAATCAGGATTCCACAGGACATCCTGGCAGCAGGATTCAGTGGCCAGCTTTCAACTCAAGAGGTGACTGCTGGCCCTTGGTGTAGGGATTCTAATGCTCCATCGGCACTGGAACTTCCTTTACCTGTGCTCAGAGAGCACTAACCAGGTGGGTACTTCTTGTGACTTGCCGCAGTCATTTGGTTGGTTACAAGTTAGATCTGTAAAATAGCCTGTCCCCCTCAGCCCCTCAGTCTGTGCAATGATAACTCTTCTACCTTGCAGCCTTCTGGATAACACAACTCCTGGTTCTTTTTGATTAGGTTTAGCTTAATGTACTGTTAATCTTAGAGTTGAAAAAGGTGTAGGAATGTTGAGTTGAAAATATTTCTATTTTTCTAAATCTCCCCTAACCTCAGACCCTGCCTTGGCTGTGTTCTCCTTTTACATTTTCACAACACTGGAGGAATTGGAGGAACACCACTTCAACTACCAATCTGAAGTGTTTTCTCAGGCTGTGCAAAACCTCTTTTCATAATTTATAGCCTTGAGGTAAAACTTTTCAGTGTATTCTCATATTTTACTAAATAAGACAGATGCCTGGTTTTTATTTCCATACCTGGAGAACACAGGAATATGATCACATGGATCATATCTTGAGATACCTAGCCACTTCACTGGTAAGCATATTTCTGTGTATTTTTCAGGCTGATGGCTTTTGCTCTGTTTCAGATGTTATGTTTCAGTGGTGGCTGGAAAACATGTTGCTCCCAACAGCAAGCCAATTGTAGGAGCAGCTTTCCCCAGGCCCTCTTCCAGGGAAGGCAGCTGAACTGTGCATGGGTTTTGTTCTGCTGTGGGCAGTGGAGAAGACAAAAGGTTGTGTGTAACTGAGGGCTGAAAGGAACAAGTCAGGAATAAGGGGAAGATTGATGATCTTGCAGTAGAGTTTTGTGCCTGGGTAGTTTCTCAGTATTTTTTTTGTCAGTCTCTTGCATCTGAGACCCCATTTCAGACCCTATTTCAAACCTAAGGCCACTTACAGATACATGGTGATTTTAGAGAAGACTGAATGTAAAAACTGGATCTGATGCAACAGATAACTCTTGCAGCTTAAAAGGTGATGAGAACAAATGTTATGCTTAGCCCTGCTGCTGTGGAATTTCTCTTAATACAGAGTAAGCCAAGATGAAAGAGGTAACACAAAAAATGTTTGCTGCAATTTCATATTGAGTCTTCACGCTGCAATTCTAGATTAAACTATTAAAAAATAATAATAATAAAAAAAGTTAAATTCTGTCCAGGATATTTGCCCAAAAAGATAGCATTATAGCAACCCACAATATATTTTGCCTGTTTGGACAGAAGAGTATGTGTAGAAAAGCTCGGTCTGTGATCAGAAGTGACTTTTTATGAGACATAGAAAGTGCTGCCAACTGCTAAGCTATTTGTGGTACTGTGTTATGGCTAGCAGAGGAGAGCAGGTTTGCATTAAGGCTCTCAACAGTCCTAAAAATATGTCATTAGGGGTGTGTGCCGAATGCTGACCGGCATCAGCAGAGCTTCAGGCGTGAAAACTGCACACAGCCTTGCTCACATACACACACAGTTACTCAGAGATCAGCAGAAATGCAGGGGCAGATGCAATTGGTGCCTCAGCATTGTTGACAGGAGCTGAACTACCTGAAATTTCTGTGTGACATTCACAGTTTGCTAAAGAGACGTAGTTTATCTCCCCAGCTATAAGATGACCATGCTGCAGCAGCTTCTCTGGGGTTACCAGGGGAAGAATTGGGGCAGAGAGAAAGTTTTAAACATTTATGATAACTTGGGTTTGGGGAGCTACATCTTTCAATCTGAATCATTGTTCTAATTGCTGAGACTTTTGAAGACATTTTTCAACATGGCTTCTAATTTCTCTCTGTTAACTGTGTATTTATCGTTGCTGTGGAAGCTGAAAGAACTCAGGACAGGATGGGAGAAGTTGAAATAATTCAAATGTACTGGATAGAAAGTTCAACTATAAGGAAAAAAACAAAGGCTTCTGTAGCTATAGGATTTTATGCAGGATTAGAAAATGTATTAAACAGCTTCAGCTGTTGAGTGTGCGCAAGTAATTTCAGAGTTGGGAAAGTTTTAATCTCAAATTGTGTTGCATTTATGGCAGTAATGACAGTAATAGGCCAATAATTATATCTTTACATTAAGAACTGGAATAAAAAGTGTTGTCATGGTAAGCCATTGTATGTTAATCTTGATTACTCACTCACTGGAATATTTCATTTACATATTTGAATAAAAAAAATCCTTTGAAGGATTTCAGATTCTCAGGAAACGCGAGAATTTCATAGACAAATTTTTATGGAGTTACATAACAGGTATATATCAGTTTGTCTTTGTGAAAGCTTGATTATGCATAAGTTCTGATGTGAGATCAGAATTATTGTCATAAAATAATGTTATTATAATAAATCTTAAGTACTTAAATAAAAAAGATGTCATAAATGTAAGTGGTAATGATATTTGCAAGGTTTTAAACTCAAATGTTTTACTTCAGCATGACTATTGAGTATTTTTTTAACCTTTAACATGAATCCAGACAATCCTACCCACAGAGTTTCTCAGAAGAATCAAAAATTTTCTTCATGGATTACTCTCAGTTAAATGACATCCTTCCTTACTGATAAGGGAAAGTATCAGCTGCATGATGGGACTGATGATTTTTTTATTCAAATCCAACTGCAGACATCACATTTCTTCTCTTGTCTGTCCAAACTGCAGCCTCATTGTGAGACACTTGATCTCCTTGTATGCCCTGAGGAGACCTTTTAAAAGTGGCCATTTTAAATGCGTGACATTTTAAACGATACCTAAATAGCAGCATTCTGTTTCAGTCCTTAATTATGGCTGAATGTACACTTTCACCAAAGGTGTTGCTGAAGTATTTGTGGTTTCTCTTCATCTGTTGGTGCTGAGGTTCCAATGTGATGTGATAACATTCACTGTTTCATTCTCTGCACGATCCCTGGGTTATTTTTGCTGCACTGGCAGCTGTTTGATGGGGCTAAATCTGAGTGGCCAGAGGCTTATTTTCTGTAAGGAATTTTGGGTTTGTGTGAAATATCCTGCCCTTTTGGCTGGAGACCACAGGGTCCGTAAGCAGAACAGCTGGACGTGGGCATTTCTGTTTTGGTTCCAGCCCGTGTAATCTCTGGTTGGAAGTCACCCTCCAGCCCTTCATGCCATGACATATTTTCCCTGTGGCAAAGCAGCCCTTAGCTGAAGGTCTGTTGCTTCATTACAGCAAACACTTGAATGATGAGAGAGACATCAGAAAATAAGTCTAGGCTGTGGAAGAGTACAAAACTAATGTAATTACACAGTTTAACTGAGGGATACATTAGGAAAGCAGCTGTACTGGGAAGTCACAAAGTCTGGTTGGAGTAAGAAGCAAAGTGTGTAAAATAATTTCTTAAGAGCTGTTTGGACATCAAAAAAGCTGTATGCTTAATGCATTAATTGGCATTACAGTACTGAAATAACTACCAATGTTCAGGCAGAACTCAAATACTCTAGAGGACCCAGAGAGGAAAATGCTGAATCAAAAAAAATGTTTTAAGCAAATCAGATAGGCAGAGCAGTAAAGAAACCAGATATTCATGGCCACATGCAACCTCTTGGAGCAAACAGGAATCTATCCATTGCTTTTTAGTAAAAGTAGGATTGTATCACTTGTTTTCCCATTTGCTCACACATTACATGTTTTCAGAAGGCCTGCATGGAGACCTTCAAATGTGAATTGAATAAACTTTGCAAAATGTTGGAGATACTCACTTAACATACCAATGTGAGCAAGTCCCTGAAGTCCCTACCTTTTATATATAGTACTGAGAAGTGATGCCATTTTTAACTCCTGCAGTGATAGAGACAGAGAGATGGGATGAAGGTCATTTATCTCTAAATCAGCCCTGTCTTTTAGTATTTATTCAAATGCTTTCAAAGTCTGGAAACAAGAAAACTACAATCATTACTAATGTTTTACTTTTTTTTTTTTTTTTTTTTTTTCCATGCACTATCTACAGTAATTCTCTCATTTGCAAAAAATTATTTCTAATTCCATTCTGGTCAGCTCTCTTTTTCAGCTCAAGTGTATGTATTTTTTTATCTCTCATGTTTAAATTTGGGCTCCCTTTTAACCATCTTGTAGAGTCTCACCCTTTGCTTCTAAGTAGCCAGACAGCTATTTCAGTGTAGGAGCCTAAGCAATTTTAACAGCTGCAGATTCTTGTATATAACTGATGTCTTTGGTTAGAAAAAAACCAGCCATTTAAATTATATGTCCCTTGCATTTGAGAACATTCACTGGAAGAAAGTAGATCTGATTGTTTTCTTTAGGACAATGGCGGCTTCACAACTACATGTAGCCAAATACGGTCCCACTAAAGGGAAAGCTGGAACTGTGTCTTGACATTTTCTGGTTTTATTGCATGCAGTGCTTCAGGTAGCTCATACCTAGGTTTTTGGAGGCCTACTTTGGGTAGGTGGTTGGACCAGGTGTTCTTGACTTCACTTGCAGCCTAAATTATTTTTGACTCTGTATCTTTATATGCTTTTTTGCTGAGTTTGTTTTAGAAACATGTTTACACCTTGATTGCTGTTAGCAGATATGGCAAATTGAAACCATGGCACTTTGTAATTAAGGTAGTTCAAGATTCCCACCAAAGGCGGATGATTCCATGGTGATGATGAAAGGACCCCTTGGTTGACACAGTCAACAGTCAGTTGATCTGTTGCTATGATAGAAAGTCCACTCCTCTCTGTGTAGCATAAATGGAAATCTGCTGCTCCCATGTTTTCCTCTGCCCTTCAGCAGGACCTGCTGCTTTTGCATCTGCTGCAGCACAGGAACAAATGCAAGACACAACTCTGGGAAGGACTGAGTTCTGGTTTCCTGGCTCCCAGTGCAGGTAGCCAGCTTAAAGTCATCTTGTGACATACAATCCCAGACGTATGTCAGAGCTCTTTTAATTCCATGTTTTTTGTGTTGTGTAATCCTGGGCTAGTATGAGAGTAGATTCTCCAAACTAATACCTGTGAGCATCCTGCACAGCGATGTAGCCAGTGTTGCTCTTAATTAGCTTGCAGCAGGGTTGGATCAAGGAGCAGGAGTCTTCTTTTTGTATATCAAGTACAGTGTTTTGCACATCTGAGTTCCACACCTCCTATGTGGGTACTGTAAATTTGGGGGCTTTAAGACTGTTTGGGTGACGCAGCTGCAGCAGCGAAGCCTTGGTAAGAGGGGTGGGGGGAAGTTATCTTAAGTAATTTAAGAAACTTGGAAATCTGAATTGTTTTGATTCATTGATGGAAAAAATAATTCCTTTACTCTTTCTCCTTTTCAGTGATTGTATCCTGTAGATACATACAGCAGATCATTTGAGGACTCACTTATTCTTTCTTGTATGTTAGGCTTCCTCTATTTTTCTGTGGCCGCAGAACAGAACACTGGCTATTTGTAAGTGTGTTTTATACAAACATGAGTTTACTGCTGTCAAGAGTTGTAAGGTTAGTAATGAAAAAAACACCTATGTTTTGGTAGGATTGACTTCCATCACTACCAATGCAAGAAAAATAAGCTACTGGTGAATTTAATTTGAGGAAAAAAAATCATCAGAGAACAAGTGAATAAATGACACAGTAGATGCTCTCCAGAACTGATTTTGAAAGCTATTACTTCACTTAAAATCAGTCTGCTTCAACCATCTCCTACGAGTCAAGACTGTTACTTTATATGAATCTGTTTCCACAAAATTAAACAGTAAGCATAAGGCTTTAATTTGCATGAGTTTTCAGACAGACCTAGAAGGAAAAAAAAAAAAAGGGTTGTGGATCCTGCCATTGACTCACAACTTCCATTGATTTTAAAGAAAGTTGGCCCACTTAGAATGATTAGGAAGCATGGCCCGTCCTCCATTTAAATACAGCACTGTAGCCAGTTGTGGCTATAGCAAGCCCTTGTGCTGCTTTTTGTTTGCAGTACTTTTGTATTGAGCTATCTGGCCCTTTCAGTTGTCAAGAAGGTCCCTCATTATTTGGAAGCTGCCTTTGTACTTATTTGGAGATGCTTTGTACTTATTTAAGTATCTGAATAAGTCTAAAAAGCTGACCTCTGCCTATAAATATACATTGTGAAAAGAAATCACCTTGAGTTTATTATAAGGAAACTAACCAGATTGTATTACCACTTGGAGATCCCTATATTGTCTCTGTGCAGGCTGGCTTCAGTCTAGTGGGATGCAGTAGCTCAGGCACCAGACATTGATGTCTTGTCACCTTGACACTGAACACAGTGTTGACTGCAGCACAAAGCTTGTCTGAGTTTGACTCTCTGAGACAGAACCAGCAGCATTAGCCGTACTTGTTTTTAACAAGAAAATCATCACCTCCCTCATTCCACACTAGGAGAACTAAAGGAGAGTTGGCTCCAGCAAAATGTATTACTTAAACCCAAACTCCCAACTTCTGAGCTCTAAAATCTCACCCCCAAAACCTGTATACTAATAATGTTTGTGTTTAGTGATTCACGTGTGATTTCCATATGATTTGTACTCTTCAATTTTTTTTTTATGGTGTCTGAAATTTCACTATTTCTGGCTTTGAAACGGGAGGTGTTTTCAGTTTAAGTTTGGGGAAAGAAATACTGCAGAACCACTGTGAAGATGTCTGGTTTTGATGAAAGACAGGGCTTGATAAAGAAGGGTAGTTGATCGGTCATCAGTAATTTTATTATGCGTTAGGGGAGACATTTATCCAAGAGTTAATGAGACATTCCAAGGCATATGATACACTGAAGACCAGACAAAAGACTTGTGATATCCTCCTGAACATCTCTTCCTTTCTTAAAGATGTTCCGGTAGTGCCCACAGGAGAGCAGTGTTCTCTTCACTGGTATTTGTAACCAGTCCAGGCTCAGAGCGCTTATGCTCCAAGAAGATAAATGATGGGAGAAAACTGAAAAGATTATTAAAAAAATCCTTATTCAGTCAAAACATGTTGTTCAGAATGTAACCTCCAAACCTGGACAGTATTAGTGAGCTAACTATTTTAGGCACCATAGCACAGTAGGGTTTTGGTGAGAGTGTCATTCCTTAGCTAGAAATATAATATAAGTCTTTAAAGAATTTCTAGTCTGAGTAACAAAATGAGATACATTTTCGTCACAGAGGGACACAAGGTGAAAAGTTCAGGTCTGGATCCACTTTGGGTTTGGTCTATTTATATGGATAAATCTGATAAAATGCAGCTGCGAGCTTCAGATTCATGTTTTTCTAATGTTTTGGAGAACTTGGAGTCAGTTGGGTTTTGCACCTTCTGCTGTTTCCAAGCGTCTGCTGCTAGGGAAGGAGCGGTGCCACTGAACAACAGAGCTCGACTTCTCATGCTGCACTTATGTGGGAATCATGCTGTTTCAAAAGCAGATTGAAATCCTAGATCATAGCCATCGGAGCTAAAGCATCTTGACAACTCCCCCTGCACCCCCTTTGCTACTCTAAAATTATTTTCAAGTCTAAAATCTGCTGAGTAATAAAGCAAGATGCCATTCAGGTCTCTGATGAGGGTCTGAGTAGCAAGCAAATTGCTGGCCATGCAGCTAAGTGAAGTTCCAAGTGCAACAAAATTTATGAAGGCATTTGGCTCCACAGCCCAGCTATTGGAAAACCCAGGTGTAAGAGATGCACAGCAGCAATCTCATAGCTCTTGGGCTGGAAATTGGCATTTTACATAGCTGTGTGTGATGTGTCAGCTTTGCCTCTGCTCCCTTTAAAGTAAAACTAATGTGTTCAGAATGTAACAAATGTTTGTGCCATCCTGCATTCATTAAGAAATCTATTTATGTTTGACTCGTCCTTACAAATAAATCTGTCATGAAACAATTTAAAGCAGCCTGCTCCAAAGGCGTATCTGAATTTATGTTAAGTATGAAAATACTATTCTGCCCATTTTAAATATGACAAAATAAGCAAAAAATAGCTAAGCAAAAACTAATACTTAATCTTTGCACACAAATGGTATTTTTTTTGCTTTGGGGATTTGCTCACAATTACAAGTGCTGAGGAATTTAGTAGTCAAGGCATAGCCTGCTTGCAGGCATAGGACTTTGTTGGGGTTGTCTAAATGTACCTCAGTCCTTCACCTCCCAGGTCACTTTCTTTGTAATTCATTCTGGTCAAGGGGAAAGGATTGTAAGATGCTTGTGGTATAAATGTAAGAGCCAGCTGATGTGTAAGGAAAAATGTGTGCAGCCTGATGCATCTCCTACTTCTCTCACTTGAGAGCTGCAGCAAGGGTTTATCTTGATGGGATTAGCTTGCAGCTGGCAGAATCTATCAGTTGGAATACTTAATAGCAAGGTCCCCATGAGACTTAACAAGCTCTTTGGTGTGAAATTAAAACTTATCCAGAGTTCACTGACATGCTTGAGAGTTGGCACAGCCACAGTTGCCGACTTTCATGCAGCATTGTTTTGTCATGAGAAGCACAAATTGTGCCAGAATGGAGAAAACTGTTCCCAAATGTAAATGCTCTATTCTTCCATCTTTCCAGCACAAGGAGTGCTGTCTAGGGAGCTGTGATTCAATTTACTACCAGTATGATACGAAACACAGCACTGAGCTTGCAGTCCCAACAGTTCTTTGCACGACATGAAGAGAAGGGGGTACTGGAGGAGATAGACCTCTGATGCTGCTCGTCAGTCTAATGGCAGTCAGTGCCAGTGAATTCAGCCTACAAAAAAACTTGAGTTGCCCTAAGATCATTCAACATTCATCTTCAGAAAAGTTCACATCTTCTGAGAAAGTCTGCTAAAAAAGAGTTATCCCTATACACAGTTATTTGCAAAGTTGCCTTTTCTTGTCCATTTGGGCTGGGGAGGGCAGGGACAGAAGGTGGAGAGGTGCTCCTGTGTGTTACCTGTTACCCTCTTACCAGATTCCCAGTGCTGCAGAGCTTCCTGGCAGCATGCAGCTCCCAAACACCCTAATCTTTAGGGGAGGTTGAGTAGGAGCTGTCCTGTTTGTGTCTCGCATTAGATAGAACTTGGATCCCAAGCATATGGGCAGGAGACCCAGCAGGCTGTGCATGCTGCAGTATAGCAAAATGGACCAGGCTGTCTGGTTTGTTACCTAGTGTTTAATAAAAAAAATTAAAAAACAAAACCAAAAAAACCCCAACAAAAAAACCACTCGTGTATCTGATTTTGTAACATCTTAGTTATTTGTAGGAAAGATCAGAGATTTTATCTGATAATTTTATCTACTTTTATTGTTCCTTATGAATATACTGCAGTAGGCCATGCTGAGCATGAAATCAGCCTTGTAAAGAAAACAGCTTGTTCCCATTATGACAGTATATGAACGCTAAAAATTGGCTTCATTAGTTACAACAGCTGAGTCCCAGCATCCCCTGAAGTTATTCAGATAATAATACAAGATTTCACATTTCTGCTTGGCATAAGAAATAAATGTGCAATTGGAAGTCAGTGCTGCAGAGCTTGCAATCATAGGTGATGTTTATAAAATGTGTTTTCTTGGAAGTAATCTCCTCAGAATTCTGTGGTAACAATGCCAGATCCTAGACAGCATCAAATACTAAGTCTTCTTTGTAAATTACACCACCAGAAAAGTTTTATGTTTGATACCTATCCTCATCTGATAGTTGAAATCTGTACCTCCATCAGCATAGGATAATCATATTCTAACATGCATGGATGTCTAATACAAGTGAGGATGTCTTGATCTCAGCTGATTAGTAATTCTGTTCCAGTTAATGCACTGATGTTTGTGTGAGTTACTAATTTAAAGCCTTACTTGCAATATCAGGGAAATACTTAGTCTCTAAATTGTACCCATAATTTTCCAATGACCTAACATTTATACTGGCACTATCAGGCCTTGGTTGTAATAACGATTATGGATGGAGCTGATAGAAGATTAGATATGCAATCACTGGGTTCAGCATAGATGAAAGCAAAACTGATGGTCAGTATGAAGAGACTTGGTGTCAGTGAAAGGCAATCAGTGAGTCACACCAAAAATCTATACTAAACCGTAGGAAAACAACCAAAACTAAGTAGATGGCAGGAAGCAATTCACGGGCTGAGTTTTGCCAGCCAGGGGCCAGTTAGCAGTGATCTGAATATATCAGTGAGTCACTTTCAGGATATTTGTTTCTTCTTTCAGAAGCCCTTTTCTAGCTATACAGAGTAATCTACCAAGGCTGTCAGTTGTGTTGAATGACAGAAGTATTTGCACTGTCTCCAGAAATATGCAAAATAAAAGGAAAATTCTGCTTTCTAAAATATATAAAAAACAGTAAAAGTCTGTGAAGGCTTCATCTTAGATCCTGCAATTGCATTAAGTACTAAGAAAGCCTCATAGTTGTTTCTTAGCCAGATATATTACCATCCACTCGCTTTTCAGTTGGAGAAATGAGAATCCTGAAAAAAGCCAATGTTTTAGAGAATCATTTTTATGACCGCCACATGGGGAAGGAGTCTACATTTTAATATTTGTGTACATCTAATCCCACCACTGTCAATGGGATTTAAAATGACTACTAATCAATGTGATACATATGGAGGATGTCATGGAGTGATTAATGCAGTGTAATGCAGTAGCCACTGTATACAGGGAAGCCTCCCATGTGGCTGTAAACATCTGCTTTTGTTATCAATGGCTCTGGAATCATCATAGTTGGCAAAGAGGAAAAACAAAACAAAGAGAGGTTTGCAAAAGAGACTTTCAGCTTTCCTCTGTGTGGGGGCCCTTGAAGTGAAGGCCCCTTTTGGGAGCAAATGGAGCTGTGGATGTCCTCTCTCTCTAGGTATAAAGGCGATGCCTCTGCTGCCACCGAATGGTTTTTCTTAGTTGAAGGGTCCCAGCTTTGACACAGAAATCATTTTGTTGAACTTGAATAGCAAGTGTTTGTGCGTGTGTGGGTGAGAGAGGGGACAAATTTACAATACCAAGATATACTGGTTTGCTTTAAACTAATACCTCTGCCCCTTCTGATGATGTTCTTTATTGCTGGCCCACAACACAGCTCTGTTAGGCTGTGGAGAGTGGTGGATATGTGTGGTGTGGATCATCAAGATTCCAGCTCCAAGGGAGAGGCTTCTAATGTGGTTTGACACCTTGCAACATAACTCAAAGCACTGTCTTTTCCAAGAGGGAGGTGTCAGGGTATTGATTTCAGCATCACATGGGTGTGTGTCTTTACACTTCTCACTTCTCATCTCAAATCTGCAGTGCCTGTGTCCCAAAGGTGAACCAGCTTGCCTCTTAGATTTGATGAAATTCCATTTTCAAGCACAGTGTGTCTACTGTGACACCATGGTGGCCTTTGCAAAACAGCAGGTGACATTTTAATCACTTTTCATTTGCAAAGTGAGTCTTTCAGAGGTAAGGTGGCTCTGTCCAGCTGTGTTGTATTGTCCCATACAGTCCCAGGAGGGGGGGACAGAAATGAGACCATGTAGATTTGCCTCCTGATAACCTTTTTGTTGGGACTGGCATAGGAAGACACCGCTGCTGTGTGTGAACACACTGGCTTCAGCAGTTGGAACAGTAAGAGGAGAGAATCTAGGCTCTGGGAACTTAACAGCTGCCAGTGCCTGGATGCCTGTCAGATGTTTTAAACTGATGCTGCAGTCAAAATATTCACCTGTCATAAACTCCATTGGCAAACTCAGACACATGGGTAATTGTGACAATAATTTACCCCTGCAATCTTTATCTGCTTCACTTCTATTTAAAATTAGGCTTTCTATTATTTTGATAATACATGCTGACAATTTTGTGGGTGTGATATTTTAATGTTTGCTAATTCCCATTGCTTAAACAGCAAAATCACTCTGAATCCATTGCAGTGGAAT
This sequence comes from Setophaga petechia, assembly GCA_024362935.1. NCBI lineage: Eukaryota > Metazoa > Chordata > Aves > Passeriformes > Parulidae > Setophaga > Setophaga petechia. The sequence goes on from JANCRA010000008.1 coordinate 24,620,138, forward strand.
ATAGAGATTAAAAGAATGATCTAAACCTTAACTACTTCATCGACTTTTTTTTTCACTTACCCTATGGATCTTGTTAGTCCAAGTTAGTTTATAGATGCATGGGATGCCTCATTTGAATACAGACCCTTTTTGAGTATTTTGCCCCATTACCAGTTCAAGTAACTTTTCTCATTTTTATGATACTGCACTGATAGTATAGTGCAGCCAGAGAGCTCTGTAGAAAATACTTTCCATGGAAATGGTTACAGCTGCAAGTGGATACAACATTCTTCAGTATCTTTTTGTTGTTTGTTTTTAATTTTTAATTGCACCATTACCCGTTATCCCGTGCCTCCCCTGAACACGTGTGCATGCATGTCCTCTTCCCCATCTTCATTTCTGTTGGATGTAATTCTTTCTGGGTAAATCCTGTCTCTTGTGAGCTTTATTTGATATATAGGCTCTTTGTTTTAAGACAGCTGTAGTGTCAGGCCCACCCACACTGTGCTGTCCCCATTGCTTTGAAGCCAATATTTCAAACATAAAATAGCCATCAAGTCTTTGCTTTGGTTCCGCTTGCTGGGGATGGCATGAAAACAAAAGTTTTTGTGTTTTGGGCTTTCATATAAGTGAGCCAAATGAGTAAAAGTTTCAAGGATTTCAACCAAGGACTTGTCATGAAAGCTGCTTTTGACTAAAACTAAAAAGTTTATCAAAAGGGAGGAAGGCACAAACCAAATGTGTGCATACCACATCTCTGTAGCTTTTTGGTGACTTTTTGGTGCTTGTCTTGTAGGAGAAAAAAAAGAAGTTCATTTTTGCTGTCCTTATTTTTGCTCTTAATTAGGCAGAACTGTGTCTGTGGATTTTGCAGGTTTGGTCTGTTGGAAGGCAGTTTGTCTCCAGATAGGCAAACTGGTGTGACTTGGTTTGTGCTGCTGGACCAGCACTGTCCTACCTCATCAGGGTGGTATGGAAATGCTGCTGTGTGAAGTCATTCCCATGCCAAAGCACTTACACAAGTCTGTTCACAGTCTTTTGCTCTGTCCTTCAGAAAGCAGTCTGAGAGAAAACGAAAACATGACCAAGGGATGCACAAACATGTTTATCTAGTGCCAGAAGTCTTTTGTGGGTAGGTAGTGCAGTGATGTATTGAAGGCTGTAGCCTGCAGAGTAGTTTCCATACACCTGCAAAAGATTTCTTTTAGTTAGGATTTTCATAGGACAATATCTGAAAAAGGGAAGGAAAAGGAAACTTACCTGGCAGTGTACTGATTCAATGAAGTTTAGCTAAGGAAGTAAATGCCAAGCAAAACTGAAGGCAGATTCTAGGCATTTAGGATTCCCAACTGATTTAACCTGCCTCCAACAGTTATGTGTAGCATGGCTAGAGTACTCCAGCTTCAGGAATGTTGATTTCTTTAGGCAAATTCTGATGTAATGATAGAAAAATGATGTCTGATTTTATTTGCATAATAAAGTCTCATTTGTTTTGATAGTCTTTAGAGAGAGCGCATTTGCCACATTCAGGCTCATCTATGAATCCAGGGCTTAGGGAGTAATTGAATCTGAAGTTCAGATCCTGGATTGCTTCTCACAGAAGCTTTGATTTCTTTATTGTTTTCTTTTTTCATTTCTGTTTTCTAGAGTCAGAGATTTTGAAGTGAGATGGTTTTCTGATTGCTTATCACCATGATGATCTGATCATCCTGGTGATCTTTGTCCAGGGTTTTTTACTTACAATCTCTACACTGTAATGTATCTGTTGTCACAGCTCATGAGGTGGTGAAGGCCAGCATGCCAAAGCAAAAGCAGTTGTGGTGAAATTGTTTACTTCTTTCAGGGCATATAATTTTTCAGTGAAATGCATTCTTTGGTTTCCAAGTATTGGTAGGGGAAAACAACAGTGTATTTTGATCAAAAGTGTGATTAAAACAAGGTACCAAAAATGCAAATGGAAAAATATACTTTGATTTTATCAGTGTGTTTGTATGTGTACATATATTTCTTGCAAATTCCTCTTATATTACTGCTTAGTATTGACAATGGATGTGATACAATACAGAGGACAAATAGAGGTAGTTTCTGCCTATCCATATCATTTGATATCTTGAGAACTTCTGTAAAGTGTGTTCATGTCCTTGAAAGAAATGGGATGTATGGAATTATTTAAAAATCTGACTACCTTTGTTGGTGTAAGCACTGTAACTAATCTAGCCCCATAGCAGCTAAAGGATCTGTATAAAACACACAGCTGGGTGTAGAAGTGACCTTGTACAAATGTCATCTGTAATTCCACTTCTTGTCCTTCATTAATTTCTAGGTTTGATCTTCTCTGCTCTCCTTGGAGCAGGGTTTGTTTCTGGTTTTGCTTTGTTGCATGTCTTGTCACAAGCAAGCTTTGCTGAGGATTGACAAAGCACCCCAGAAACCCCAGAATGGTTAGTATCCAACACAGCAAGTAGCAGACATTTTTATGGATTGCACCTCCAGAGCTAGTCCCTTTCCCTCTGAATTTCTCCCTGGATCAGCAGCAAGTCAGATGTGTTTCTCACTGGAAGAAATGTGTGTTTTGTAAAGAGCAAGTCCCTGCAGCCCACCACAGGCAGCAGGGCACCTGAGGGGCGAAGGCAGGGAGTGGGCAGGAGTCTGACACAGGATTGCATCCTCTCTGAAATGCCTATGTCTCTGTGGAGGGTGCTGAAGTGTCTGCCCATGGCTGATGTCCTGCTTTGCAAACAGAGCCAGAAATCAAGCAACTTTTGTGGGCCTTCATCCATCTGAACTGTTGGGGGATTGTTTTGACCAAAATTAAACTGTGTTATCCTTGCTTGTAAGATGGGGAGAGACCTGCTAACTCTCATTTCAGCTGTTTCTCCTATAAAAATTTCCTGGATGCTGTTATGCCACAGGAAAAAGGCAGTTTCTCTGGGTGATTTATTTAATTTGATTAGCTGTTATCTCTGTTAATTAGCTGTGAAATACTACAAGACCAGTGCTTTCTGACCCTTCAAGACATATATGACAAAGTGAAAGGAAACATAGCTGTTCTGTACTGACTCATGGTCTCTGAAAGAATATAGGAGAAGATGTAAATAATACAGATACGCTTTTATAAAGACAGAAGTCAGAGCAAGCCAAAGTTGCCTCCCATATTTTTCTTTAACTGTGTTATAGGAAATGGTTTTGGATTGTTTTATTTCCTAATAGTCACATCCTTATTAGCCTTGTGTTTTTCCTTCCCTTACCCCTCCTGTGAAGTGTGTTGTACGTGGGAATTTCTAGCCTGTAAAACTTAAAAACCCAAGATAGAAAATGTTTGTAATTTACAGAATCGTTAGTCTGTGTTCTTGCCCGCTCGTCTACGTGCACATGCTGGAGTATCCCATGTTTTACTGTTGATGTGGACAACATTAGGATTATGCAGACTTTTTAACTGGCTATTTATGATTTTACTGGTCTTCATAAATTAAATGTCGCTTTTATTTTAGGAAGGACATGTCAAAATGGCAGAATGAAGGGATAGAGGGGGAAACTCCATTGTTCCCTTCAAATGCAAATTCTTTTCTTCCTCTTTCTCCTCTGCACTTCATGGGGTGATTGGCAGAGCACAGCTTGCCTAAAGTTTGAGCTCCCTGGTTGCAGGGAACCCTGTGACATTAACTTTGTACTTAAATGTGTAAATTCCTTCTTTTTCTTTTTGCTCTTTTCAGAAACCAATGTAATCATAGCTGATTTTTCTCATTTGAACCCTTGTTTAAGTTTTGGAAAAAGACCTCTACTGCCTTTTTTTTTTCCTTTCTTTCTCCACAACTGTATACATTTTCAGTTAAAAGCTATCATCTGTGTGCATTCAGAGGTTATTTGTATTCGTTTTGTTTTCCCATTTTTATTGGTTTGATTCCTAAATGTTATCAGTGAGTTAGAGCTGAGCTCTTTTAATTCAAATGGCATAATGCCCAATCCTCTGAGATTAGCTGGCAAGTGATTCTGGGCATGGTGCCACCTGGCATTTCTCAGAAAGGGGCTGCTAATGAAACACCGGAAAAAAATAAGATTGTTCCAGACATGCAAAACCCTGAAGTTGCAGGGAGTGAGGAGTGACAGAGCTTTCACAAACACACCCAATATTCTGTGGCACGACTCGGAAACTACTCAGGAAATACCATCCTAATACCTCTGCATAAAATTGATATTGAAGTGAACAAGTCTGAGTACAAATGAATTTTTCTTTTCTGAAGTTTGTGACTGATTTTTGGCACTTACACTCAGGATTGGGCTCTCTGGGTTGTCTGCAGTGCAGCTTTTTAGGACCTGCAGTTTTGTTCTCCTCTGATTTGCCTCATCATAGTGCAACACCACAGGTTGCCACAGCACCAGTCTTAAGGCTGAAGATCATATCCTTCCTGGGTCCTCAGTTACAATGAATATAGGCAGACTTCTTTGGGATCCTACCTTTGGATCTAAAGAAAGTTTGTTGGCTGCAAGAGACTTCAAATGCAGTGTTTCCAATTTAGTGACTGACATTTTCTGATTATAACTTATGTTTCATCAGAAAACCTCAAAAAAGCTTAGTGCCTGGATTAATAGGTCCCAAGACATTTAGGGCTTTATAGGTCTAGACTAACATCTTAAAACTAGCAGGCTGCCCAAGCAGATTATGCATCATGGATTTAATATGCTCATGAACTAAAGTGCCACTTATCAAACAAGTTGCCAAATTCTACATCATCTAAGTTTTCTGTACACACTTGAGAGGTTGTCTTATATACAGCATATGACAGTATGCTGTAGGGCACTTATTTGCATGAAAAGCCTTGCCAAGAGCAGTGAAAAAAAAAAGTATACAGTAAGAAAGTGTTCCTAAGTCAAAAGAATAAGGATATTGTTGGTTTTTTTTTTTTTTTCTGAAAGTCTTTTGCCCCCTCAGCTTTATTGCCTGCTTTCTGTATGAAAGATTAGTAGTGATTGCAGACCAGGAACATTACTGAGGTAACCTTGAGCAACTGGTTATTTCTTCATGGTTTTCCTTCTCTAGCTGACAGTAATAATATATATTACATTTCTTCTAAGAAGCCACATTTTCCTGTTTTCTGAATGTAATAGAATATAATCAGATGTGCAAAGCCTATTGTTTTCTTGCTGGAGCTGTCTTCTGTACTCATCCCTTGTCATTGTTATTTTCCAGTGTCTCTGTATAGGCTTTAGAAATAATAATAGGGTGGGAATTGAGGGAGACAAAGGGGTCAGATCCATACTAGCCTTGGAACATAGTGATTCTCAAAGGCAATGGCACAACACCATTGACTTAAGAGAAGCAGAGATTTTTCATTCTCAGTTTACTGTCCCAGCTTTTACCTTGGCCTCAAATTCCCAGGACACTTCTGATTCCTGAAGTGAGAAAGGACAGGGACTTACTTGTTTACTCTGATGTCTCTACTAACCAGCCTGTGCTGCCGAGTGAAAGCATGATGATATCATTCCTAATGGTTTTTTATACAGTTTTCCAAAGGGAAAAAAAAGTAACATATGAGACAGCAAACTATGCAGCAAACAGTTGAGGGTTTGCCAGGAATAGTGAACAGATCTTGAATTCCTGCAGCGCATATGACACTTTTTGAACCGTATTTTTTTGAATCTAAGAAACCTAGATAGAAGACAGGATTTGGTCCTTTTAATGTTCTTGTAGGTCTTAGCTGTTAACTTGTTTCTAGTTTCATAGTTACAGACTTGTGTCAGTGTGATTAATGAGCAATGGAAAGTATGCAAAAAAGAAAAAAATAAGAGGAACAGTGAAATGTCTTCCTTCTGCAAGAGACAAGAAGTAAAAAGGCAATAAATACAGTGTTTGTGCTCAGTAATCACAGAAAGAACAGTTTTTACATTCCATTTTCAGGATCTGATTCAAAACTCCATCGACTTAGTATGCTTATACTAAGTGAATTTGTGAATTCATGGATTTTATGCTACTATGCTTTTCCTAAAACTGAGAATTTAAAAAAATCCACATTAAGTAGCTGAATGTGTTTAATGTGTGCTGTAGTGTATGCATTTTGCATGGGGAAGCACTTTGCACAGCAGCTGGCTGTGTTTATGGTACAAATGACAATTCAATCCATGTAGCAATTAAGCTTTTCTTATCACATGGACCCTCTTAAAAAGAAGCTATTGTATTTATATGTGTAGAATATGTATATCATATATGTGGGTATATTTTATGTATGTTAATATATGTCGTATACATGTGTATACAGATATTCTTCTGATTAATTACATAAGTAGAGAGAGAGGTAGAGCTCTTTACAGCAAGTGACTGAGTTAATAATAAACAGAGAAAGATTTAGTATAGCTGAATGCTTTCGTGTGGCTTTGGTCAAATTACTTAGAGGTGGAAATAATCAGCGGTTGAATTAAGCGAGAGGCCTGATGCACACTGGAAAACCTCCATCGTCTGTCAGATGTTTTACAACTGTGATGAATGAGTTTGGATAAATAATGCAAACATGTGTTAAACAAGTTCGGGCCAGGTTCCGTATGGTATGGTAAACACAAATTGTGCTTGAGGAATGTCTGAAAATACAAATGTCTGGTAGGGTGGTATGGTTCGAGCACTGTGAGGATAGCCTTTCTTTTTACCCTGCAGACTTGCCTGTAGGCTGCCCTGATCCAGCAGAGGATGGGGCCATATGGAAAGGAACCCCAAAGCCTGAGTAACTTTTCATTTAAATTATTTGTTGTAAAAACTGTTGATGAGGAGATGTTGAGGGGGAAACTTAGGCAGGAAATCATTCCAAGTGGGGCTAGGAATGTTCCAAGGTCTCTCCTACCTCTGTCTCTGCAGAGGTAAGAGAGAATGCCCCAATGGGCAGCACACCATTGCTTGGAGAGGCATCAGCCAGCTTTTGTTTCAAAAGGGAAAATGTGTTGCAAGAGCAGTGGGTGGATTTATGTACCAGCTTCTCTCCGGCTGCAAATGCACTTAACTGAACTCACTGATTTTCAAACAGAACTCAGAGAAACGTCTGGCACAGAGATGTATAGTTGTTGTGTTTGTTAATGGGGGTGAAATGATTGTGCTGATACGGTTTTTTTATTCCTTCTCAAAGATCCAATCATACTGTTCTGGGCCCTACAAGCATAGTGCATCTTGTTTCTGGGAAATCTAAGGTATTTTTCAGCCATGAAAATGGGGGAGAATTTGCAAAAGGAAAATTTCTACCTGATGAACACAGTCATTTATCAGTAATTTCCTGATTTTAATACATGTAGCTTTGGATACCTCTCTTCACCCTAATCATGGAACTTAGAAATGGTATTCGGAAAATGGAGACGTACCCTACTTTTGCATATTTTTTTCTGGATGGAAATACCAAGGTACTTCTGCTGTTAAATCTTTGCAGTTTGATGCACAGGTCCTTAAGAGAGTACAAAGGTGTCTCCACTTCTGAAAAACCTTTGTATTCCCAACAGTCTGAATTAAGACAAAAGATAGTAACTGAAGGACAAAGAGATTGCTCTGGAGTACAGGACAGCAGCAGTTCTCTCTTGCAGGGCTGCTGTGTGCAGCATGTGAAGCTCGAGACTCTTGGCTGCCCCAGGGTGCCACCTTCCTTCCTTCCTTCCTTCCTCCTGTGTTAAGCTGCTCAGGGTGCCTGTGCCACGTTCCTGGGATGCCTGTTCCTGTCCCTGCTGCTGTAAGACATGGGACAGCAGATGAAGCACATATGTGCCAGCCACCTGCACCTCCTGAGTGCCAGTGTGACCCAGGAGATGGTGAGGCACAGGGTGCAGCAGCAGTAGGAATGCTGGGAAGTGAGTTGTCCAGCAGATAGCAGGGATCTCCAAACCTCCCCAGCCTACTGAAGGAGGACTGGCCATGTGCTTGATCTGGCATCTGCATCAGATGAGAGTCATGCATTGGCATGGATTTAGCCTGAGATCTTAGCGGTTCTGTTCCAGTTTATTTGTGGGGTTTGCTTTTCAGTTGCCAAAATAGTGTGCTTTTCATATGTCCCAGCAATTTCAGAATGATGGGAAACTTGCTGACCCTGAATTACTTTGACATCTGCTAAAAGTATTTGTGCTGCAGTATTTCCTTCTGCACATCTGATATTTCTTCATTCTCCCTCTGTTGCAAATCCATCTCTGTAAATTTAATTTCTGTTAATTTAACTATATCCTTCAAGTATTCTTGAAGCATCCTTCCAAAAAACTCTAAAATGCATCAAGACGCATGGGAAAAGGCAGTTTAAGTTATTAGAACAAAGCTGGTTAACAATCTTATTGTTTTTGACTGAGATCACGTCTGCTAGGAACTATGAGACTATTACTTAAGGGATTGTTCTTTTTGTGTGACTGTTATACTAAAACAAAACCACATCTTTGTCTATTGAAATGCTCTTTCTCCTGTGTACTCAAAATCAGTAAAGCCTTAGTTGTATTGCTGTGTCTGGGTTTACACATTTAAAGATGTGAATAGATTAGAGGATATACACAAGAGCAGAAAGGTGTAGAAAAGATAAATTACAAATAAAGTTCTTAACATAAGGAAGAGGCTGTTATATTGAGATATTGCAAGAGTTTCAGATTGAGGAGGTCTGTATATTGAATTTAAATTATAAAAAAAAATTTTAGAAATCAATATTATCATCACTAAATGTAATGAAAATTTGAAATAAATATCCTGAAGATGCTATTGCATTAACAGTGGCATTCTTTGCTCATTCTCTTTTTAAATTAATTTTGGGATAAAGGAATCATAAAGATGAATCCCCACTGGATTCAGGTGTCACCTCTAGAAGCTTTCCAGAAGAGATCTTTGTGATTGTGTGGATGATGTTTCTGGGGGTTGCTGAAATACAATTAAATACTAATCCTTAATATTGAAAGTGCGTCACAATCACAGGCACATCTTCTGGGTTTTGTGTTTGAGGATTTTGTGGTGGATTCTTGATCTTGGCCACTTCAAATGCTCAAAAAAAACCCCCTAACACTGAGTTGGAACCAATTGTTTCCAGCAGCATGACTGTGAGACTGGGAAGCACATAGGCAATGCAGGCTCAGGTATTTAAAAATGCACACACTATTTTAATTGCTAGCAGCAATCTGAGGAGAAGCAACTTTATCAGGTTTTCAACATGAACTGCTACTGCTGCTCCTCTTTTGCCTGTTGCCTTGCTATAGGATGTGTGGTTTCATCCTTGCTTTCCAAATTTCTGAACAAATTGATGCTTCAATGCAGGCAGTTAATTAGGAGGCTGCATCCTCTGAAGTGAAAGGACTAATTAAGTTCTGATGCACTTGTTGAGGCTCGACTTAGGATCACTGCAACAACTTGGTCTTGGAGAGAGCATCGGACATATTTTGTCATGTATTATGCAACAAAAAAACTTGATATGAGCTTTAAAGCTCAGGAGCTCTTTCAGGTTCTTGGCACAAAGCTGTGATGTCTTTGTGCTCAGACACTTTGCCTTTTGCCAAGCTGTCAGCACAGATAAGGCATCCATAATTCAAGGAATAGTGAGGGTGTGCTCAAATTTTTTTTACCTTTATTTGGTGTTAGGTTGCTATAATTTTCTTGTTGCTCTTTGTTTACTAATACTGATTGAACATGCAGAGCAACATGTTGGCCCTGTATTTAAAATGGAATAAAACCAGAAAACTCAAATCACGACTAGCATATTCTTATTAAATATTTGTAATCCAGGAGGCACTGGCTAATGTGCTTGTTCAAGCACAAATACACAGGTCAGCAACTCAGAGACTGAGCTGTAAACTGAAACAAACATTAAAGATTGGTCTCCACGTACTTTTTAAAATTATGGTTTAGCCTCAGTTTTGCTACAGTAATCTTTAAAGAAGCAGTAAGTTCTTCTATATTATTTTCTTTTCTAGCAATTTTCCCCAGCCCCATTCTCTTGAATTATGTAACCTACATTTTAGCATAACAACTACTTTCCTGCTGTATTACTCTCTAGGGAACAATTTTGCATTAGCAGGGGGATGAACAAGATGACCTCTCAAGTCTTTTCCATCACCGCTTGCTCTAATACACTGCTGTAATATTTGACCTTGTTACGCAGCCATTTCCCTTTTGTAACCCTTTGACTTTTACAGAAGAGAAGTCATAGCATTTTCTGGACATGCAGAAGTGCCCTCCTTTGAAGCTGTCAACTCAAAGTACTGTTTCCTACACTTCAGAACTAAAGAGCATATTAGTGCCTTTTGCATTCAAGTGGAGAGGACCTATATCAATAAATCATTGTAGGGAAGTACACTATGGTGCCTGTTCCATGGCTGGAATAAGTAGGCTGAAGAGGCAGAGGCTCTTTATTTTGTTAATATGTTGGAAAGGCTGTATCTTTTGAATATGTTTTTTTATTTCAAGGAAGGAAGGAAGACTGAGCTGATTGAGCAGTTTGTTCTGTGTGCATAGACCTCCATAGTGTCCCCATGGGTTCAAAGTTATCAGTAGACATTAGACTCACTGGGAAATGTAGCTGTAATTGTAAAGAGGAATTCTGTATTCTAGTTAACAAAATCAGAAAGGATACATGAGAGAACTAGTTTGGAACTGGAAATAAAAGCTGTGGTGATAACCAAATGGGAAGTGGATTCAGAGCTGACTTGCTGTTCGAGTCACAGTTTTTGGCTCATAGAGGGCTGGAAAACTTTTTGTGGCACTGCCCTGCAGTATTTTTTCCAGCCAGACCCTGAAAACCAGTTCTAAAAAAGGTCTTTTGGCAATGAACACTCAATGCATTTTCTTTATCTCTCCAGCTACAACTAATTTTAAAAGCCTGGGGGTATTAATCATGGAAATTTGCAAACTGTTCAAGTTTCATGGGATCATTGCTGTTGCTTTTTGTTTTGTGAAGTGATTCCTTGTTGACACTGAGTTTCAATGTCCCACTCTGATTTTTACTTCATACATTAGGTAGAGCCTACTCTTGTGCTCTCCTGCCGTTGGGCTTTCTTACTGCTTATGTCCTTTTTTCCACAGCAGCAGTCAAAGACAACTGACACAGGTTTCTGCAGTACAGAACTGGGAAAACAGTAGTGAGCAGAGACATATAAAACTAAGAAGAAAAGTACAAGCCCTTTTTGTCAGGCAGCTTCACCCTGATCTCAGCCCACATTGCCTTATATGTCCTTTCTTTTGCTTATGAGCAAGCAGGGCCTTAATATGCTAATTTAGAAATGGAAACAGTAAGAGGAAGTTTTGACACCATCAGTTTTTAGGATCTCTAGCATAATGCAGTGCAGGATACACAGAGAGCCCAATCTTCCACAGCTTTAAATGCCTGCATCCAGCAGATGAAGACTAAGGTTTCCTTTTGCACTTAACTATATAAACACTTCCTGTATTTTAACATCTCCTTTTAGTGTAAATCATTGGCATTTGTTTGCCATAATGTGTGCAGATAGCCCAACAAAAGTTCTTCCTAATTCCATGTGGGTGGGTCTGTAGAAGTAAAAGCATAGTAATTTAGTGCTCTGTAAAGAGGAAACTCTGGCTAATGGTTTATCCATGACATATAGTTTGCTTGAAACCAAGCAGAATATGAAGAAGTTGGGCAGAAATTGTTGAGATCACTTTTATGCTGCCAGAGTGGTTTTGGCTGAGGTAGAATTAATTTTCTTCATAGTACCTAGTTTGGGAGAGACTTTTGGACTGTTTTGGATTTCTGCTGAAGACGCTGCTGGTAATCCAGGGATGTGCTTGTTACTGCTGAGCAGCATTTACACGGAGTCAAGGCCTTTTCTGCTTCTTGTACCACCCCATCAGTGGGGGGGCTGGGGGTGCACAAGAACTGACCTCAGCATACCAAAAAGGTACATTCCATGTCATATGGCATCATGCTCAGCATATAAAGCTGGGGAAAGAAGGAGGAAGGGGGGAACATTGGGGATGAAGGTGTTTGTCTTCCTAAGTCACTGTTAGGCATGATGGAGCCCTGCTTTCCTGGAGATGGCTGAACACCTGCCTGCCCGTCAGAAGTGGTGAATGAATTCTTTGTTTGGCTTTGCTTGTGTGGGTGGCTTTTTCTTTACTATTAAACTATCTTTATCTCACCCACAGGTTTTCTCAGTTACACTTCCCATTCTCTCCCTCATCCCACTCGTGGGAGAGTGAGTGTCTGCCTGGGGCTTGGCTACCAGCTGGGGTTAAACCATGACAGCGGAGTACAATAAAGATTGGAAAGTCCCTTCTACCAGATATCTGCATAAAAACCTCCTTCTTTTAAATGCCGTGGAATTATTTAGATGTTACTGTAGTTTATGCCTCCAGCACTGACTAACACCTAGAACCAAGGGTAGGGGAGTCACCAGGATATTCAGGAATTATATGTTTGGAATGTAAAGGACCTGTTGTTGCATATCTCTGATTCCTCATCCTCAGGGTCCTTGTAATCCTCTGGACTTTTCTTATATATTACTTATTTCCCACAATTGATTGAGTCTCATTTCATATCTCTTAAAAACACAGGAGCAAGAAGTGAGAAGGGACACTTGCACCTGCAGAAGCAGATCCTTTTTTCAGTGGATTTTAATGTATAATCATTCTTGTGCTGACAGTCTTATGTTAATTCCTTTGTGACAGAAGTTAAGACATTTGGCATTTCAGAAAAATATTCAAAAAATATTAGCTCCACCCATCTTCCCAGAGTAGAAGTTTTGCCATGTGTACTCTCCCTGTGGAAATCCAGGGACTCTTTCAGCTGGGTACTTTTTGCAGTGTCAGGAGAGCAGACTTCTACTTTCAAAGAGGCAGAAAATCCCGTGCGTGAGTGTATACAATTGCTCTGAAGTGCTGGCCAAATTGGGTATTTTTCATTCCCAGGGGAGATCCTGCCCTGGAGTTCTCCCTGCTTGTCAGTCCAAACCCACAGACTCCCTGGGGTTTGCAGGTGGCTCTTTGCACTCTTTACTTTGAGCTTCTGCCAACATGGCTTTAGGGTATGGGATAGGAAAGGGTGTCCAAGACTATTTTGTCTTTCCCTCCTCCCACTCCCCACCTGCAGGTCCTTTACAGAGAAAGGGAATAAGGATGCAGGCTTGAAGCTGAGCTCTTCTCATATGCAGCTGTAACAGGATCCTTTCCCGACAAAGGATCCCCCTCTCCCAGTGGGGGCAAAGTACCCTGCTTGCTGAGGGGACCCACTGTCCCAGATAATTAGCTAAGCAGCTGCTGTGTGTCTGAATGAAAAGGAGAGTAGGGAGGGTTTTTCCCTGCCGGGGAGCTGGGGCGGCATTCCTTGGAGGCAGCCTGCACATTCCTCCAAAGCAGTCGGTGCTGACAGTGATGACGGCTCGGCTTCCCAAAGTTTGTACATGGCCACTTGCTTTGCCCAAGGTCCTTTATTGTAAGAAAGCTCCTTTCCTCTGCTAAGTTCTAACCATTTATCCCTGGATAAGTGGGAGAATATGTAGCTTAAGTTTACATGTGACATTTCTACTAATTAATGCATTATCCATTTATCCAGACAAAATAAGATTGAATTCAGAGATAAAAAAAGGAAATTTGTAATATGCAAAGCAAAGTAATCTCAGCAGAAGCAGCAATTGTGTTAATGTAATAGTGGGCAATATGCCTGTGAATGAATCCCTTCTTCGTGCATTTTCTAGGGGGTCTGGGAAGAAAAGGAGAGTGCCTTGTCTGGCCAACACATTTATGACTAACTTTCGTGGACAAAAGCTAAACTAAGAGCCTATTCTTGGCACAGGACCAGGTCTTTTCTTAGAGAACTGCTTTAATTTGTTTGACATAAAGTGAAAGCCTGGCACACTACGCTAATTAGTTTTATATACAGTTGTTTTATAGATCTGCAGCACTGTATGTACCCATGAGCCTACTCGAGTGAAGTCTGCCTGGCTGGTTCCTGACACCTGTTCACAGGAGTGGACCCATTTGCCTGACTTGTTGCTGTATTGCTCAGATTTTTAATTCTACAATTGTATACTTTCATTCAGATAAAATAACATGCATTTAAAATTGGAATAGTTCAGTAATAAATTTAGAAGTGTGGCATAGGCATACATAGAAAGAATGAATGCCAAAATTTCTTACCATTATAAACGCTTTTTTTGTTCTTTCAAGTTTTTTTTTCCCCATCAGTGCTGCTGGAAAGGTAGGCAGTTAATTTAAATTTTGAAAACCTTTTAGTTTTATTAACACTTTGTCCTAGTGAGCATTTAAAATAATATTTTACTCCTTGTTGCAGGGAGAGGAATTAAATTTTTTAGTTTCTAAAACATTTAGAAATTTTTTAGAAAACTAAGTACTGCCTAATTTGCAGTAATTACTTAGAGAACTAAATACTGCCTAATTTGCAAGCGGCTACTGGAAGCCAGAGAATGTTGCTACTTCTGTCCAATGCCAGGTAAAAATAAATGGCAGGAAATGTTTCAAATGTCATTTAAGTGGATCTGCACCAGGTATCCTGCTAATGTAATCAAGTGTGGAGTTAATCTCCCTTTTATGTTTTTGTAAGGAAAGGAGCTTCATCTTGAAATTATAGTTTAAAGAAAAGAGGCATGGATGGGAGACATGGAGGTCATTCAGGCAACAGCAAGTGAAGCAGAGCAACTCCCATTTGTGCTCAGCCAGATGTTCACAAGCCTTTGCCAACAGCTCAAAGGCTGATGCTGTATAAATTACTATATCCCAGGGACTAATTCAATGGGTGTGATGGAAGAGGAAGGGAGGAGGATGGTACCCTGTCGGTCAGAGGTCAGGTGTAACACATGGGACTGAACCAAGCAATGTTCAGCCAGTTCCACTTTTTCTTTTATTACTGTGGATTTAAAACACTCTTTTTTCCCCCTCATAGAAGGCAGAAGAAAAGTCAGTACTTTATTTAAGAATATAAGGACAAATTACTATTTTCTTTAAAAAGTCCCTTTTCCCACATAATCAAAAGAGGTGAAAACCAATGAAATTTGGGCCTCTGACAATTATCTTTGAAAATACAGAATCCATTTGAAAGCTGCAAGTTCTCTGATAAAATATCTTTAGAACTTCTCTTCCTTTCTGAAAAGATGTTGATTTCAGACCAATCTGCCTTCCCTCCACTGCTACATTTGTACCAAATTTACCTATAGGAATCCCTTTTCACTTAGCCCGAGTTATTTTTCACAAAAGTAAACACAAGCAAAAAATACAGAGTAACAAACAATATTTTTATTTTAGTGCATAATGGCTTCTCTTAACCAAAGTTCTGCTGTTGCAGGTTGCAACAGCAACCAAAATAGCCACTTGCAGTTTGCTACCTGTCACCCATGTCTGGTCTACCACAAGTCTGGTTATGTGTGATTTTCTGCCTCTAGAAACAAGTGCTGAGCTAAGGAAATATCTCTGTCTTCCAGGGATATACACCTCCCTGCTATGATGTGAAGGATAATTTAATAGATGTGACTCTTGGTTCTTGCAGTAAATAAAACTCAGGCCTATACCAGTACCTGGTTTTCTATCAGTTTCAAAAGAGTTGACTCTGATTTTGAATGTTTGAGATTGGCAGAGCTGATGCTTTTCAATTTCTTCGGATATCTTACAGTCTACAGATTAAAAACAGGGTTTCCCAAGTAATGGAGTATCAACTCTGCATCCCAAACAGTGCTGCTCTATCAGTGGGAAGCCCATGGAGGGGCAGAGTGCCTTTTCTTTCATAGAATAAGGAAATAAGCAGTGCCCTCTAGTGTTGGTAAACGTCAGAGGAAGCCACAAGGAGAATTTTCTGTCATCTGTGCATATGCAATTAAAAATATTTCATAGCCACAGATGCCGCTCTTTATTGAAGAAAGGTAGTAAAAGTGGCTGCAATAGTGTCACTTATCAGGACACGGCTGTCAAAGCCACCATCATTAACAGTGTCAGGTATCACAAACTCCCTGACCTACGAACTCACTGACCTGTTTTATCTTACCTTGAAGTATATGAATGTAGAGTGTCTCCAGCCTGCACCTGGCCTGGGGAAGGACAGGAAGTGTGCTTTACCAAAGGACCAGAGAAGTTTCAGGGAGAGGTGTAGCAGCACATGTTCCTGCTTGAAATACAGAGGTTTGTTTTCTGGCGTAAGGCAGTCTTGGTATACACATTCAAGCTTATCAGACACCTTATAACAAAGCAGTGAACTTGTGAATCTTTTGGACTGTCCTTGGAGCACCTCAGAATTTTCTGGGTTTGGTGATAGTAGCTGGCTAGACTCCTATTTCAAAGCTGTAGGCATAATTTGTTTCAGTTACACACAGCTCTGCCAGGGAGGTACTATGGGAATTAGTCACCTCTGTGCTGTAACATGGAAAGTTATTTCTCAGCCTGCTTCATAGGGCAACACTTTAAACTGCTTATGTCAAACAAGCATTAAAAAGCATTTTCTATGTAGTTTCTGAATCACCTGCAGTGTGAAAACATTGTAAGCAAATGTGGCTTTTCCTCTCACCCTCTTTTTTCTTTTTTTCTTAAATGTTGTTTTTCTGCCATAGGAAAAGAGCTCAGAACTGATTTCTGCTTTCAGTTTCTGCTGATGCATTTTTGTAGCCTCACTAGCAGTCTAGAGATTTCATGATGAGCCTGAGGTCCCTGGGGTGCCAAAGTTACTGTTAACAAGTGGGAATTCTCTAAGGCCTTGAGAACATCTTAGCAAGTGTCCCCCAGCTGTAACATGAAAAACAGCACACACAATAAAAGTACAAGCTTTTTAAAATGTCTGTGTAGTACCTTGGCTTATGCAGGCTTTTCGTACCCTGGGTGAGGGTCATCCTGGACTGATGTTTTCTAAACCAAAACATCTGATGTAGCATGGTCACCTCACTTTCCTTCTTGGGTTATGGCCAGTGAATGTTTCTGGTGGCTGCCAACACTGTAAGAAGTGGGTGTCAAGACTTATGCAGAGAGTGTGTTGCCTGTGTGTAAGAGTAACAGGTGAAGATGCTGTGGACTTGTATCTTTGAGCTGAGTGAACAAGATCAGCTCTGCGGGAAGAAGTACCTGTGAGTGTACATTGTCCCTGGTAGAAGATGTCAGAAATGAGATGACTTACCTGGACTGTCACTCCTCAGATGGATTTGCAACCCACCTCAAACATTTGTGACATGTGCCACAACTGTTGTCAAACTTCATACTTGAGAAGTTGTTGATTCTTAGCTCTATCCATAGACCCCTTTTTGAGCTGCAGTCAGTAACTTCTGTCCTCCTTGCTACAGACGAGCAGGGAGAGCATTGTTTGTGCTGACTGCCAAGGATGAGGTTATGCTCTGTGAAAACACCAAGGAGAAAAAATGTTCAGCATTGTTCCTCTGAAATGTACCAAAAATCTTCACGCGCCAACGAAACAACCAGTGTTATGGTATCATAACAATGGTTTGTTAGGACTTCACCCCAGGCTGGGATGATGATTTCTGTTCAAGACCGAGACCAACAGATGGCATTTGTTAGGACATTGATATTTATGTACAAAGTTGCCAGGACTTTAAGAAGTGGTGCCTCTCTTAATTAAGATGATAATGCACTGCCTTGTTTGGAGACATTCTGGTCATAATGATGCTGGTGAATTATGAATAGAGGGAAATTAGTAATAACAAATGCCAGATGGAGGTAACTTTCAAAAAGAAATATTTTGTGTAATGTGGCATGTAAAGTTGACAGACCGGGTCTTAGAAGATCTTTATTATTCTTTAGGCTTTCCTGACAAAATTATTCTTTATCCTGCCAAGAAATGTGGTCCCGCATGCCAGTGCGTTTTTAAGTGAGAGTAATTAAAGTGTGCCTCTAAGTTTATAGCTTGAAGTGAAGTCTGTTTCTCCAATGTTTCGTCAAGAATCTATAAAAGTGCAAGAAAGGAGACAAACTTATAAAAACAATAGTTTTGCCAGTTCCTTACATTCTGCCTTTGAAATCAGAGGCAATTAAGGATGAACAAAACTACTTTCAAAGTTTAAGAAAAATTGTGTTAGTTCTGCTGACATTTTGCTTCATATTTTCCCTTTGGTTGAAGATGACTGTTGGAATAAGAAATGTTTTTTTTTCTAAAATTAGACCCCGCCTTCCTTGATTGAAGTAAAAAATGATCACTGAGTTATAAATGCTTTGAATCCTCAAATGCTAGTCCCTTTTTTGTAACTTCCTGACAGAGGAAAATAAAATTTAATTTGGTTTTGTAGTGTAAAGTAGTAATTGAAAGAGAAATAGACAAGAGAAAGTAAGATATAAAATGTTGGGATTTGATGTTTAATTTTCTCATAAGATTATTACCATTCCATGGGCATTCCAGCTTTGATCTCAAGACCTGCTGGCCACTCTGTTGATTGCAGAGAGGGTGCTTTCATGATGATTCGTGGCTGAAGCTAGTGTGTCATCTGAGGTGACCATGAAGATTTGATTTTCCTTTGTCATTGCTCTTGGATTACAGTAGTGTAATAAAATTAAATTTAGGACTGTAGACGTGTTGAATAAAGTCTCTTTCTATCAAATATACCAAGCGTAGTAGACCAGGAAGGTTTGAAGAGCTCACCTTCTGCTTCCATGCCTGCACAGTCACAAATTTGCAACAACAGAATTGAGAGGCGCAGCCCAAGACTTCTTCCCAAGGCACAAACATTGTAACAGAGTTCAGAAGGATAGCAGAGTTGCTTTTGTCTTTAAATTATTTCTGTGAGAATGCATTAGTAGGGGAATAAATGAAGTAATACATTTCAGTATTGGATGATGAAAAGAAGGCTTCTGGTTCATTTAGAAAAAGGTCAAGATCAGTTTTCAGGAGAATAAAACACTGTTTTGAATTATGCTCAGAACAGACTGTCCGACTATTTCTGGTATTAACGTTCATTGCTATTGGAGAAAGGATTTAACAATAGAAAGATGAGAACATGAGAAAAGAATGTCTAGAGGGAAGGCAGTCAAGGATGGGATTCAGTGGCTCTAACTTTGATAACAAAGGCAAAGAGTGGTCTCAGACAAGTCTTTTGAGATTAATCTGGTACTTTCAGTAAACCCTAAATTTACCTAATGCTGAAAGAACAGTATTTCTAAGCATTTTCAAAAACTCCAGAGACAATTGTTTCTCACTGATCTTGTTGAAGCTATTGTGAATTTACCTAGAAGATGCCATCTTAAGTTATAGACAATTAAATCCTGGTTTACATGCACATTTAAAGAATAAGCCTTGTATCTATATTTTAAAAAAATAATTTTTTAAGAGAAGTCTGCCTAATGGGAAGTGAGTGCTATAATTCTTTAAAAAGCTGTACTACATTCTTGTTGTATTGTCAGTTTTGTTTATGCTGAAGTTTTTTCTGTTGTCTTATTTTGTTTTCCCAGAAAAACTTTACAATTCCAGTGGACGGGAACTGAGACGAGCACTTTTTTCCTTGAAACAGATATTTCAGGTGAGCAAATATTGTGATTTGAACATGAATTTAATTTCTTTTTTTTTTCATTTTTTAAAAATTTAATTTAGAGAATAACTTACAGTTTCTGGCAAAAGAGACTTTTAAGACTTCATTTGTAATTTGGAATTGGCCAATTCCTTTTTAGAGTCTTTTATTTTTATGATCTGCAAACCTTCCCATGTTCCTTCAGTCTGTCAGAAGGACAAGATGTCGTATAATGGCAGAGTGAGGATCTGAGTGAGTGTAAATCTGCCAGGAAAGGAGAAAAGAAAATTGAAACTCTTAGGTGGAAATTTAGACTGCTCTTCAGACAGTGGCGTATCTTGGTATTGGGAAGACTTGGAAGGGAACTTGAAAAGGTGAGCCAGGGAAACCATGAGTTAGGGTGATGGCCCAGTGTTGGCCTGATTATGGACAAATAGTCTGGGTTTAAGTCATATCAAAAACTTAAAAGACTTGTGGGACACATGCAACAGTTCTGATGAGGAACCAAAAATGCACTGGGAGATCTCTGAATGTGTTTGAATTTAGACTCATTTTAGAGGAAAAGATTTACTGATAAGCCAAAAAGATGCTTCATAGAGCTGAGGAGGATATGGTAGTGACTGATCATTTTAAGGAAAGGCATGGATTTGAATGTGAATGTTCATTATGGAGGAAATCTGAAATCTGGAGGATTTTGGGTCCTGTGGGGAAGTAGACAATGTGATAGACAAGTGGTGTAGTGCCACATCATTTGCTTGAATTAAAATCTTGGATTTCAGATTGATTTCACTGGATAAGGAGAAGGACTTGGGAAAACTGCAGGATGCGAGGAAACTTGTTGGATAAAAGAGGTCAGGAAAAGTGAAAAAAAAAATCCCATCTGTGTGAATTAGAGCATGCTCTCAATGCAATTCTAAAATGGAATTCATTTGAGACATTCCATTTTCAGTAAATATAAATGAGAAAAATAAGAGGAGCACTTCTTTACTAATGGATCCAAATGGAGAATGAAAACCTATAATTCTTTTTTTAGCTATAATAGATAGATGGAAGGATTTTAAATTCTTAGTTTAACATTTCTGCTTTGTTTTAAATAGACATTTATTCTAATAAGAATAAAAACATTTAAGAAATCTGCAAGGCTGCAGAATTGCAAATTTTCTAAATGCATAATCCTTTTTATTGATTTCAAATTTAGAATTTAGGGAATGCCTGAATTAAAATTTTCTAAACAATAGGAGTGAGTGGTGAAGGGTGGACCATTTAATGTTAAATCTTGGTGTAGTTGAAGATGTGTGGTGGGTCAGAAAAATGTCCCTGATTTTTGAAATTTTTGGACAAAGAAAGGAGTTCCAGTTCAAAACAGTCTGGTCATTTCATGAGTGCAGATTGGGAAAATCACTATTTCTTCAAGAAACAGTCCCTCATTCCCAGAGGGAGACAAGTGCTTGAGAGTCACAGGGATGCAAGTTGGGTTTCCCTGTGAGGTTGCCAAGCATGTGGCCTGTGTGCTCACAGGAAATCAGGCAGGTTTCCAAGAGTCTTTTCTGGTTTCTTCACTTTTTGTGCACCTCAGCTGTTTCTGGGAAATGTTTGTATTTCTCTGCATTTATGTGTTACACAGGTAATCTGGGCACTTGCACATATTTAGCAATGAGAGGCTAAGCTGCTCTTCCCACCCATCATTCACTTCCTATCATCAATTCCCTTCCATCATCCATGCCCTTCCATCATGAATTCTTTCAGTTTGGGTATTCATAAATGCCCTCTTCCCTCTGGATTATTTGAATTCTAGTGGATATTTCTGAGCACAAGTGCTCAGTGGTTTCAGAGAACACACTAGTAAAATCTCTGTCTTCCAGCTGATCAGTTGTTCTAATGAAAATGTTGTTTAAATATTTATCCTGATAATTTAAGGAGTTGCCTGTGTTGGAGAGTAACAAGAGAGAAGGGAAAAGCGATGCACAAACCCATATCTGTGTATGAATTGAGTTTTAAGTGAAACCTGTCAGGCTGTTTCAGGACATGATTTTCCTTGAAGAATTTAACTTTCTTGTTTTCTAATGAAAGTGGTAGGAAAGGAATTTGCGAATTATTAGTTATCACATAAAAAAGTTCTTTCTGCTGGAACTGTGGCTAATTGTTGAGCAAATGTACCCTTAAAAAAATCTTAAAATACAGGTTAGAATACATGTACTCTTAAAATACAAGTTCTGTTAGGAAGAACATGAAAAGTGTTCCTTGGGCTGGATAGTATTCATAGAATATGCACAAGTATTTGAGGCAGTACACTTTCAATTGGAAAACAAGCCCCTGCCAACCCGGGTTTACCTGTCAGCTTTGCTGTCCTTAACAACAGCATTGCTAAGGGCATCCTTTGAGTGTGATTTTAGTTTATCTTGTAATGAACCATGAGAGAGAATGTAAAGTAATTTTGTATCAGTTTTAGAAAGAAAAGCCGTTCCAGTTCTTTACTGAAGAAAAATACAAGTAAATATAATAAGGTCATATTATAAATGGAACATTTTTGTCCAAAATGTGGGGGTTTTTTTTGTTTTTTGGGGTTCTTTTTTGTTGTTGTTGTTTTGTTGGGGTTTTTTTGGTTTTTTGTGTGACATGAAAGTATGTCAGCATTGGAAATTTATCATTATAGTAATAGTTTTTTTAAAGCGTGTTGTTCAATATAAATATGTTTTTTTAATTCTGTATGCCCTTAAAAGAAAGTATTTAAAATTCCTTGAGAGTGTAACATTTTAGAAATAAGATGTTGACTTGAAAAGAGTGTTTTCATAATAACAAGGTTTCCAAGTGTTATGGAGACTTCATCATGTCTTTAAGTGCCAGGACAGTTCATAACACCATTTTTTTATAATTTCATCATTGCTGACTTAATTTGGCACAGTTCTCTGTCAGGATCATTTTTAATTTAAAGACCTTTAAGTAGCATGCAGTGTCTTATTTGCATTAATTGGGAGTAAGCCCAAGTTTTACATTGAATTTGAATTCCAAATAGTGAGAGCTCTTGATTTTTCACGTGAGGCCTCGGCAAAGTTTAGCAATTTTTGGCAAGAGCAATGTCTTTGTTTCAAAATTTAGATGAAAGATTCATTTGGCAAGTCCACACTCGGAATTTCTCTTTGATTTCTTCTGGTGGGCTGGTTTTGGCAAAGTGACGAAGGTTACGTGGAGAATTTTTCTTTGACAGTGCTGCCATTCTGTTCCAGTCATTCATTCTAAAGGGGTGGGAGAGGCACAGTCATCATCTTTTTCTGGATTATACTGCAGTTTTCCTCCTCTATTTACCAGTATGTTTTTTGACAAACAAACTTACAAAGTAAGATAGGATTGACAACCAGTACAGTTTCTCTCGTTTTGAATGGATTTTCTGACGGACTTCTGAAATTGTATTTATCAAAACCTCATGACTTTTGTGCAAAGTGCTAAAACTTCCAAAGGCATTCAGCAGAATCCAGCCAAACATGGCACTTAGAAAATCAGGATCAAAAAATGTTATTCATTTCATAAGAGAGTTAAAAATACATGTGCTTAAAGCATTTAATCCAATATCACTCTTAAAAGCAAAAAAAAATGGGCAAAATGACAAAAATGAATATATATACTGCTGTGAGATTTAAGTGATACTAAAAAGTTTATGTAATGTGGCCTGTGATACAACCGGATGCAATAGAAAGCTGACATGCTTTAAAACCCATAATCAAGTGTACCTTGGAGTTAAAAAGCATAGTTTCAAATCACGCTGATTGCATCATTTCAAAATAGGAAATAACTGAATAAGAGTATGATGCTGTAAGAAAAATAAGAAAGCTGTAAAGCACATTTCAAGTCTGTGGAAATCGATAACCTTGTGGAAATCTGCTTATTAAAATTTTGGAAAATACTTTTAATCAATATCAATAAATGCATTAGGTTTTCTGATAAGCAGACCTCAAGTGTATATTTTAAATTCTTCAGGAAAAAAAAAAAGCTAGTTTTTTTTTAGGATTGTTTTGCCTGCAAGTGTCATTTGACAGGGGCAGGGGCAGGAGATCTCCCGTCAGTTTTCTTAACGAGCCTAGACTCCTGTTTTGTGTTGTGATCAGACTATCAAGGGACACAGTTACAAAATTCTCTTATAGAATTTTCATCTGTTGTTGAGAAATTCATTAATCATTGAACAATTGAGCTTTGTGTTAAAAAATGTCACAAAGAAGAGCTATGTGGGGGCCCTGGAAACATTAACTAGAAGGTGTTTGGAAGACACAATCTTATCAGTGAGTGAAATCAAATGTCACACACTTCAGCTGCTAAGGAGTCATCAATCATCTTTAGGAGTGCAGAAGGAGTATTCTGTGTTTGCCTCATTGATCTCAAGGAAGGAGGCTGCTCCTTCCCCTCCTGCAAGCATGACTGATGACTCCTTAGGGTTTGAAGCTGTGTGACACTTGATTTAGGGGCTGCTGTCATCACTTGTGAGGAGGCTGCCTGCCACCTCTCCCCTTTAAGAGCCTCTTGGAAGGGTTCTTGTTTAAGTCATGAAAAAGAGAAACCTTCATTTCCTTCAGAAATCAAATTCACCAGAGTTCTATTTAGCAGTTTACAGATCTGTTTAATCCTATTTTACAAAGTAGATGTCTCATTACTGTTTAGAGATTATAAATAAAATAGATATGACACATTAAATGTCAAAATGAGTTTCTCAGTTTCATTAGCAAGTAGAGTGCCTTCTTCATGTCTAGACAATGTTACAGGCCAAGATCTAAAAAGGCACTTTTTCATGAGAGTAAAAACTGTGAACTGCTTACACCATAAAGATATCCTAAAACTTGGGAACCCACCAGTATTCCTTCTCTAATCACTGTGAATGTTTGAATTGTAACAGGAAATGTTGTTTAGTATGATGCCCCTGTCTACTTTAGCTTCCTCAGGTATATAATACAATGCCTGGATGTTGCTTGTTCTTTTGCTTATCTGCCATGAGGAATATACCTGTAGGGTCTGCTCTAGGTGACTTTTCTAGGAATTTTTAATTCTGCTGTTACCTGGGAGATCAAACACACAGTGTGTTGATATATCTGCTGTCTACGGAAGATGAAAAAAAAAGAAATTCTGTCCCCATCAAATCAGTGGCATAAAATGTCTTTAGTTTCACTGCTATTTTTATCTGGTGGTTGAGTGTATATAGGGAGATAGACTGTGGTAAACAGAGATAGGTACAGCAGGGCTTTTTTTTTTTGTTCATTTCCCACTAAATGCCATTATAGGGGGGAGGTAACCGAAGATTTTCTGCCTAATTATTGAATAGCTTAATGTGAGACTAAGGTGTGACTTTTTTTGCTTGCTTGCTTGTTTGTTGCACTCACAGGGAAAAGAAAATGTTATGTGGGGAAAAAATATCTTCTAATTATCTGGGCCTTATTAACTGAATAAAATAAATATTGAAAATAAATATTGAAAGCAGAAAGGTGCTTACAAATTGTTCAATGTGTTGAATAGGAGCACAGTTTATTTTGTGTTCTTTCTTTCAGCCTGTTTTAAGAATTGTAGCACAATTCAGTTCCCTCTCAGTTTATTGTTCTGCACAACCCAAAAAGGCAGCCCAACATTTGCAGTAGTAGAACCTCATGGTAGCTCTGGACTTTTCTCAGGTGAACATGGCATTCATCCCAGGTACAAAGTTAAGTTTAGCAAGAACACTAGAAGTAAACATTATATCATCACAGTAAGGTGGCTTTCCTACCCTCATCTGTTGCAGAAATCAAGCAGGTTATGTAAAAGTAGTGAAGTTAAAGTCACAGAAGAGGAAATGTTCAGAGTAAAGGGGAAATAAGACTTTTTTGAAGAAGATAGTGGTGAAGATGAGGCAGGATCACAATAATTCAATCTTGGTTATTGAAGAAAGCAAACTAAAAGAACATAAGTGATATGTCAGCAACTTTTTTGTGCAGGCTAAGGACCCTTTCCTCTCTGAATTTTGTCTTTAATTAACGTAAGACAACAGTAAATTTTTGGGGTTTTCAATTACATCCACTGAAGGAATCCTTGGTTTTGTCTTAGTTGTGCAAATCTCTATTTCCTTCCCTCAATGTTAGGTGCCAATATGTGTGTTTTACTGACATGTTATCTATCAGAAAAATGTAGACATAAAAGACTTTAGGCTGATTTTGGTCTAAGCTAAATTTCGCCTCTTTCAGTTTGTACCCATTACTCCTTGTCCTATCACTACAGTTCCTGATGAAGAATCCCTTTCTGACTTCCCTGTAGGCTCTCTTCAGATACTGGGAGGTTGCTATGAGGTCTCCATGGAACCTTCTCTTCTCCAGGCTGACCAGCCCCAACTCTCTTGGCCTGGTTTTGTAGAAACAGTGCTCCAGTCCTCTAATCCACTTCATGGCCCTCCTCTGGACTTGCTCCAACAGTTCCATGTTCTTCTTATGTTGGGGACACCATAACTGTGCACAGCACTCCAGATGGGGTCTCACCAGAGCAGAGCAGAGGGGCGGAATCCCCTCCCACACCCTGCTGGCCATGCTGCTTTGGATGCAGCCCAGGATACTTTTGGCTTTCTGGGCTGCCAGTGCACATGGCTGGCTCAAGTTGAGTTTTTCATCAACCCAAGTATCCCCAACATTTTTCCTCCAAGTTTTCTCCACAGGCCTGCTATCAATTGCTTCTCTGCTCCACCTGTAAATATGTCTGCAATTGCCATTACTCAGGTCACTTTGTTGAACTTGTTTGCACTGGCCTACCTCTCAATCCTGTCAGGGTCCCTCTGGATGGCATCCCTTCCTTCCAACAATAGAACTGGGGATACATTTTCATTGTTGTCATCATCAGAAGCCATTGCATGCTGGCTAAGTATATTGCCTCACTGAAAGTAGGGGGGGATGGTAATTTCCATCTATGCTGTTGTAATGTTGCTCCGTGTAAACAGATGAAAGAATAGGAAAAAAGGGAACAGTGTAAAAATACTGATGTCTTTGTGTCATGATATGGCCATGCTTATACACAGATGTACATGAAATGAATTGGGAAGATGTAAAGGCTGATGAACAGAAGAAAATGAGGAGTGGAGCCACAGCATGGAGGAGTGTAGGGAAAAGTTTGGGTGGAGGAGGAATGGAAGCTTGGCAAAGCTGGTGAGGTCTGTAAAGTGGGTGAAGTGCATTTGCAATCAACAAGTAGAGCAAGGGAAAGGAGCTTCCATTGAGATACAAATCAGCTGCTTGGTCCTTGCCAGCCCTTTACCACTTAAATGTTTCTACCTCATTTATTTCTAGCAGATGAGCAGTTTTGGGACATCCCAGTCCAGGGCAATCTTGTTCTCAAGGAGCTGTTCTTCTAGGTGTGCTGGTGGGAATTTGACAGAAAAAAGACAGCAAGTGAACCTGCCAAGCACTTATCTGGGGGTAGTTTCTGGGCTACCAAGTATCACAGAGTGGAAATACATGTCTGAGAGAAATGGACTCTGTCACAGCAGAGGACTCTCAGGTCAGTGTTTGGTTCATCTTCTAGGAGTAATGTCCTAACAGAAAATAGAGCTGAGGTTTCATATTTAGTACAAGACTTGCCTACTCAACCACTGGCTCATCTAGTCCATACATAGAATTGTTTTGTAGCTTCATAAATAATTGAGGTTGAAATGGGAACACAGTCTTGAGAGACTCGTAGGACTTCAGTTTATGTATGGATGTGTGTAGCTATTGTATGGGTGTGTGTGTATATGTGCGTGTGTGGATGTTTTTGGAATGATTTCTTTCTAGATTTGTTTGCAGTAGATGACTTGGCTTTTAAAATGGACTGAAATAAACAGTGACAATTGAATTAGATAATATCAGGCACTTCTGGATTGGCAATCTAGTATTATAATTATATCAATAATTTTGGAGTCCAAAGGACAGAACTATAGTTTGAAGTGTGGGAAAGCAACTATAAATTATATCTTGGCAATCTGTGCTCCTTCAATCACTTCCTGACTATGTTTACTCAGTTTCAAGCCAGAGTGAGTTTTTCTAATGGCAAACATTGCAAGCCAATCTTGATCTGCAAAATGCAACCTGTCATTTAGCCAATAAAAAAGCTGGACCATGGAAACACTTTGGGATTTCTGTTTCTAATAGAGCACGAAATAACTTTTATTACTACATCATTTTAGTCTTGTCAATGGGAGTAATTATCTTGCTGGTAACTTCAGCAGATGTGATGCATACTGAAGGCAGGTAGCAATAGTTAAAAACATTATTGTGGAGGCTTAGTTGTGATATATTTCTGATGTAGTCACTGAGGTTGCAGAGATAGGCACCCAAAAGGGTGGCTGAGAGGAATTGTGTGTTAGTCTTCCATTGCTGCTGGAATGGGGAATCATATGAGCCTTTAAAATTGTACAGGGAGCCTGTGGATATGAAGGCTCTCAGGTCATGGAAGTGTGTTCTGTAGCTTCATAAATATGTCCTGCCACATGGCTACTGCTGCCCAGGACAGTCAAATCAGGAGCGAACTATGGGGCTGGTTTGGGATTTTTTTTTTGGACAGAATTTTTTTTAATATGTGAAGGTCTTCCTGATCCAGAGGAATGCTTAGGAAAAAAAATCTGCTTCTATTCTCCTTGTACTATTAAGTATATGAAGGGCAGAACAAGTACCTACTCATTGTTGATGCTGTTGCTAATAGAAATCTGGATTTTATCATTCTGCCTTTATGCACTCAGTAACAGAGAAAGATTTTGAAGTATATTGGGCAATATTCCTTTATTTTACTTTCTTGTGGTGGAGTGCCAGATACACTGTCATTTGAGATTTATCCCAGCGAAAGCTTGCAGTCGTGCATGGTTTGCTCTTTGACCTGTCTCCTCCTTCCTCCCTTTCCTCACCAGTCAGCTGCTGTCCCTCTGCCGCTAATTTACATCCCCAAATGAATGAAGCTTAATCCCTAAACCTTAATCCTTCTAAAACCAGCTGAACTTTGTGATCCTATCTTGACTTTGCAGGAGATTAAAAATAAAAAAGAGAGGGGGAGGTGAGGGCTGCTTGAAAAAATGTGTTTTAACTTCTAAAGAGTGCAGCCATCTTTTACGTTTTTCAGAGGGCTAAAATGCACTGACATTTTATTGATCGATGTAGTTTTCCTTGTAGTTATTTTATTTTTTTCATGTTGAGCTTAATCATTTGGAGTTTCTGTTTCAGTTCTGTTTCCTTGCTGTGCAGTGTGAACTCTTGGCAGGGGAATCTGCGGAAGAGAGCTTTCCAAGGAGACCTTGTTCTGACATAATAATGTGGACTAGGGACAGTGCACTCTGCCACGATACTGTTTCATAGATGAACATAGCAATGAATCAAAATTTCACAAGCTCTCCCTCTTGAAAAGTAGGGATGTTTACTTCAGGAGCCAGGCCAGGTAGTATCTGAATGAGCTGTGCCCTTTCTACTCCTAGGATTCTGTATTGATATGCTGTCAGCATCTTGTTCAAAAAAATTTCAGGCGGCAGAGGAGTTTGCTTCTCCTCTTTAAGTCGATATATATTTCTTCTCCTATGCATGGTGCCCAGTGAATTGGCAATATTCATCTTGCCTTTTGCCTAGGTGAATTATCACAGTGTTGGAATGTGAATGCAGTATATCTTTGTGAAGCTACAAGATTTGGTCTACAGACAAAACCAGAGCTGACCTGATAATCTAGAGTTTAAATCTCTCTTAATAGGGATATTGCAGAGTGACAGAGCAGAGAGGGAAGCTCTAGCAGACAGTGAAATGCATCAGGAGCTGGTTTGAATGCAATCCCCTCTTGTAAACCCGCAGGGAAGGCTTAGAGAGGAGATTCTCTTGTCTGTTACTGGTACTCTGTCTGCCTGTGCTGCTCTCACTTTTAGGCTGAATTGCAGCAACTTCTGCATTTTGGAAGGTTTGGTCAGTATGGAATGTGATTGCTGGCTCTCTCAATAATGTGTCATGTGGAGAGCATAGGCTGGGGAACCTGGAAACCATGGGAAACTCATTATTTTCCTTATTTAAAGAAATGAACATTATAAAATGTTCAGTCTTTAATTCTGTAACAAAAACAGGAGAGAATTGTACAAGATAGAATTAATTATGGGAATGCTCAAGCACACAGAAACAATGGGTTAGCTTATTAAAGGGAGGGGGAAGCTCAAAACATAAAAATGAGATTCTTCTTGGTGAAAATCTTATAGACAAGCAACTTGTTTTGTTTTATGATTCCTTGGAAAGACAGTATTCTGCACAGCTGTTAGCCACGTAAGAAAGAAATACATATGTGCATATCCAAGTGTGAATATTCCTTACTAATCCAGTTTCCCCAAATACTTGGAATGAAGCTTTCAACAGTGCTTGTTAGATTAAAAAAAAAAAAAAATCCCCTCGAGAAACTATGTTCCAAAACCTCAATTCTTATTAGGAAATGAAGCAATTTTCTTGTGGCATAAAAATAATGATGCTTTGGGTAAAAGCTTTCAACCATATGGCCCACAGAAATAGCAGGCTTCAGAAAAATTTATCTTAAACAGTACATAAACAATTTATCTTTGCACATGGAAGCTGCACACCAGATAAAGCATGTTCTTGCAAAATGCCATTCCTTAGAAAAACATCTTCAGTCTCCATGTCCAGGTAAGACCTTGCAAAACTGCATTATAAAATATGTCAAACGGTACAAATGTGTGGGAAGGAAGGCCATGTCCCTCACTACTTCTGCCAGTGGCACAGGAGCCCATGGTACAGACTGCTTGATCACAGGGTTTGTGAGGTCTTTTTAGTTTCTAGGCTGAGTTATGGAGGTGAAAAAGTATAGTTTGTGCATTTTGTCAACCACATAAGCAAGTTTTAAAGTCACCACTTTGAGTACATTTAGTGTCTTTTCTGTTATACATTGGATGAAAATAGGCTTCTATTGCACAAACATACATTATCTTCTTTGAGAAGCCTAAAAAAAGAAAAGACATCATCTAATTGAAGTGGGTGAATAAATGAGAAAAATATGTTTATCTGATGAGGCCAATGATACCTTTTCATAAAGACTTTTAAGTAGCCAGCCTTTATGTCACTTCACAATCTTTATGGTTGCAGGAGCTTAGCAGTAAGCTTAGACAGCTTTGCCTGTTTTGCTGCTTTTCTCATCAGTGCCTTAATGCCTGCTGATTAAGGGCTCATAAATCTTTGCAATATTAGCAGAGGAGTCCATTTCCATAGCAAATGGCAACATTTCCCTGCCTCCTTCTAGCTGCTATCACACACGTGTGGCATGTACTTGTAGGTATCATTGTCACGCTCATGCCGTATATTCTGAACAACGAATGCTCTCTTCCTGGTAACCGGAACCTCTTAACCACTGCTAGAGAGTAGCCTTTGCTCTTGAGGTCACCTAACTTGGCAAGTCAGTGAGTTAATGGGTCTGAAAAGATTATCCTAGACCAAAATTGATGTAAACATTCTCCTTTCAATGTAGAACGTATGGGCTTGCATGCCTTTCATCTTTCAGTGCACATTCCAGATGTTTGCTTCTTTCCTCTCGTCGTATATACATGATGGGATAGATAATGTACTGAGCTGAGATTTATGTCTAAGGCATGATGTGTTTGTACTCTACTTCATTACACCTTCTTTTTCCCTTTTATTTGGGAAAGGAGAAGTATCTTAAAAGCCTTTTTTTAAATTCAGGTTTGATTTGTTTATTCAGTGCTTTCCAAAAGCAGTCTAGTTGGAGTTCCTCATCCCCTCTATTTCCTTTGCTGTTGCCCTGCAATATATCTCCTTTCAGTTTAGGGTGACTCTATGGCTTGATTGCTTTGAAAAATTTCCAGAAGACAAACCTCAAAATTTGCTTTGAAAACGTCCATATTAAAAAATAAATAATTAAATAACTAACTAGACAAATAAATAAATACCATAAACATAAACCCAGATTTTTTCCTTGATTTATTTTGACAATTAAATGCTAATTTAATTTTTCCCCAGGTGATGCACTAATATGTATTCACTATTCAAGATTATGGGAAAACATCCTAAAGTTACAGTGGGTTTCAGTGTTGATCTTTCACTGAATGTCAGCAGCCCTTAATTGCTAAATGCAATTTAAAAAATTATTTTGTTTTTTGGGTTCAGTCTGGAAGGCTCTAAGACTGAACTAATGTTAACTTCTCTGCTATATGGATTTTTTTTTTTTTGGTTCATCAAAATATCATTTATTTTTCCTAAACAGGCATTTTAGATCTATTAATAAAAGTCAGAATCTGCTACAGACCACAGTTATTACTACTTTTTCCTGTTTTTTCCAATCTTCTTTGTTTCACTATGTGTCAATCCAGAATAGATTCCTTTTTTCCTTAATTCAAGGACTATGCAAACACACTTGATGCAAAATGAAAATATATGCTCAAGTTTCAAGAAAAGACATTTTAAGAAAAAGGAAATGTTTTTGAACTAGGATAGCATTACCATCCAGAAAATAATTGTGATTATTTCACTCAATAATTAGATATGTTATATATATATCTATGTATCTATTTAAGAGAAACATATATGTATTGTTTCTCTTAAATTACACAATTTGTTACCATTACGCATAGCCTTGGTTTACCTGAAACTTTAATATATTTTACATTAAGGTTAGGAGATTGCATAGATACGTTTCCTCTTTTGAGTTTGAAGAGAAACTGGATTCAAAATTCTTAAAGAAGAAGAAATAATTTATGTATTTTGAGTTAAAAACACCGTCTAACAAAGGGATACTTGGGAGGGAGCACTCACCTGATGGTGAAAATGAATAGAGGAAATTTGTCTTCATGAAATTGTGGGCTTGCATCTGTAGTGCCTTGGTCTGACATGTGAGTCTGTAAACTTCTTAACTTTCCAGAAAATGCTATTAAGGCTTATATCTAGCTACTGGGAAAAAAAATAGCACTCCTAAAAGATA
Organism: Setophaga petechia; assembly: GCA_024362935.1. Lineage (NCBI taxonomy): Eukaryota > Metazoa > Chordata > Aves > Passeriformes > Parulidae > Setophaga > Setophaga petechia. Next base: position 24,652,412 of record JANCRA010000008.1, read on the forward strand.
AAACATTGAGACTAAGAAATAAGAAGAATTTTTAGCTCAAGGGTGCACATGCAGGGGTGAATTTTATCTTATGCATTTTGGGCTTTTACATCCTTTCACCAAGATATAGGGTATGATTGCATCCCTCCACTTTGTATACTTTTGGACTTTATTTAAAGGATAAATCACCTTTATCATGTGATAAATTTGTGTATCTACACATGACTGTATACGATTTTTCAAATTGTTTTAACAAATTTGACAAGCTAAAACATGAAATATATTTTTTTTCACATAATTTCTAAACTTCTCACAAACTGATAGATCACCTTCCAGTTATTAATATCCCCTTTGGCCGGACTGTAGGAATGATGCAAATTATCTCTGGTGAAAGAAGGAAATCCATGGTAAATAAACCATCCAGCTGAAAGAAACTTGCAGTAAGTGAAATGTCTCACTAAAAAGGGCTTGACTATTTGATTTCTCTTGGTAGTTTGCTAAGTGTTTGCCATAAATTCAAAAATCACTCTCAGCAAATTTACTGTACAGATCTTGGGTTCTTGGAGCTGCATTATTGGAAAGCTGGAATTTGTCTGTTATGCTCTTGTGTATGAAAGCATAAATTAAGATTATTTAAAAGAAGGCAATCGGCAACTGGGATTGTCTGCAGAGTAATTCTCTCCCATTAATACCTTTAATTGGTCTTGTGCCTAATTTGCATGGCTAATTCATTAAGGGCTGTTTAATCCAGCTCTTAGTAGCTTCTTATTTGTCTGCATGAACAAACAAGCTTTAGATGTGGTGCTCTGTAGTCCCTTGACACAGTAGTTTTGCATGTAAGGCTCAGGAAACCTTTCCACTCCCTGGTGTCACTGTGTTATGGGATCATTCTGCTACCCTGAGAAAAGACATGATGATGAAAAAATAGTGAGCCATTTTAAAATCATAAACTCCTGAAATTTTCTCTTGTATTTACTGTTTTCCATCACAGTGTAGGCATATCATCTACTAATGCTCTTATCTTTAACACTTTACATTCCCATTCTAAATATAATTAATATTATGTTAAGGTAATAAATATAATATTATATTGCAATAAAACCAGTTTTAAAGTTTTGCTGCTCACAGCTAAAATACTGAAACTGGAATTATGCTAAGGAATAGAGATGCTGTTATCCTGACACTTTAGGGCTTTTATGATATTTGTTTATGTGATATGATGAGAGATTTAGTATTGTGGAGAATGTCTGGAAGCCTTGAATGAAAAAAAGGAAAAGTCATATTTTTCTGATTTTAATTTTATATAGTTGACTGAAAGGTTAAAGCATGTTTTTTCTTGCTTTGCACTGGTGTATTTCATTTTGATTTTAAAACTCAAAATTTTGCTTTTGGTCCTCTGTGTAACAACTTTCATATCAACTTTCTTTCAACATGTGAAACACAAAATCAGTGTTGCAGGCATGCATTTTTTTTTTACATTATGATATAATCTGTTTCTTTGTCTTTCAAAAATCTAATTCAGCTTTTCTTTCTCCTGTGACAGGATGACAAGGACTTGGTTCATGAGTTTGTTGTTGCTGAAGGTCTGACTTGCTTAATCAAAGTGGGAGCTGAAGCTGACCAGAATTATCAGAACTACATCCTGAGAGGTAAAGGAAATGCATCCAAAAGTTGGTTTTATTGCTTGGAAGCTCTCACGTGTCTGCAGCAACTTGCTATGTAAAGTGTCTTTGAACTTGCTTCTGTTCGGTCCTGATTCATTCACGTTATGCAAGAAAGCTAAGGGAAGATTAATGCTCACCACTGAGCAGAATAAACTGGAATATTTGGAATTGTAATATTCTCCCCATTGTTCACCTTTTCTTGTAGATTACACTGCAGATCTCTAATTCTAGGAAAGAAAAGGCATTCTAAAGCCTTTACTGGATAACTGTGCCAGAGGGCACAGAACTAAGTGGAGTGTGGAGTGTGGTCATCTTTTACAAAGGAGCTGCTGTGAACAGGTTGGACTGCTCAGAGCAGGAGGAGTTCTGTGAGCTGTGTTTCTCTCCTTTTTTTACAGTGATGGGTGGCTGTTGACCTCCCAGGCAGCATGGAGGGTTTTCTCCATGCTGCTTAAACAGTTGAAAAGTTGAAAAGTAGGGAAACAGATAGGGGCAGCATCCAGCCTGCTCCATCACCCTGTTGGGAGATGTATTTTCTTATTTTCCTATTTCTTCTCTCTCCGTTGTGGTGCAGCAGAATGCAGCATCATTGGTATCTCTTGGATATCATGCAGTATTTATGGAATAGACTAGGAGAAAATCACACCTTAAGAGGTCAGTTGGCTGGAAACAATTTTAAGCTATCTGGCATTTTGGAGTTAAACAGGTAATGAGAGGTTTATATTCTGTTCTTTGCACTTAAAAGATAATTGGCAAAGGTGGGGTTTGGAGAGGGATTTGGAAAAGGTGTGCTATGTGATTAGAAAGCTGATTTCCTCTGTTGTGGGGCAAATGGATGCATGTGTTTTTCATCTAGCCAAGGAACCCGGGCTGTAAGTTTGGACAGTTTCTTCAGTATTTGAGGGGAGAACAGTCACTCCAAGGGATTTTTGCTGCTGGATGATCTCATAGTAAATGGAGGCTGATTATGAATACATAGTTGCGGTAGATTGCTCATTTGAGTTTTCCTAGACTGACGTATATAGCTGTATTTTAAAATGTCACTTTGAGGTATTTAACTGCTAAAACCCAAACTACACATTGTGGAACAAAAAAAAAAGCCCCAAGGAACAAGAAAAATAAGTGGAAGGATTTTGTACAAACCAGAAATGCTGAATTATGGAAAGCAAGGATTCAAACAGTAAGTGGAGCTTCCTGTGAAGACATTGAAGATAACACCAGGTTTAGGGGTGTAAAAGAAACAAACCAGTACTACAGGAGTTATGTTCCATGTCAGTAGCTGTGCAGTCACATAAAAGTACTTGAATAGAAGACAAGGACACAGAAACGTGCAGTTAGATGTTTCTGGGAGAAAACTGGCCATAGATGATCTCGGAAAATTCAGACTGGAAGCAAAATAAAAGTGCTATGTGGGACATTCTGGCCCTTAGTCTAGGAGCCTTCCCATTCTCCTTCCCTTCCCATGCCCTAATGCATCCAGCATTCAAGGAGATCTAATGGTCTCTTTCTTGTGGTGGCTTTCAAGAGCCTGATTTCCATCATCTAAAATTAGAAATTTTCACGTGAATTCAATTAATGATAAAACAGAGACTTAGTGTCAATGTCCATGGCATCATACAAACTCAACTGCAGACTCACCTTGTTGCATTGTTATTAACAAGTGATTACAGCTTGTTCAAACAACAAAACAACATTAACAATAACAAAAACTAACTATGTAGAAGTATGTCATAAAGGTAAAAACATTATTTTTGGAAGATGCTTTTAGGGATTGGTAACTTCTGAAATCAGGTATTTTTTCTCTACATTGCTGCTGTGTGAAGCTGAAGTTTCTCTCTGGGTAGTGTATCCTAGCATCCTTTACAATAATACAATTTTTATTCTGTGATGTGGGCTTCATTTCAGTTTTGGTCTTGATTGTCTTTCAGGAATTTCAAAGGTTGTTACAACTCCAAAGTTATGTCAGGTGGTTTGCAGTTCCAGGAGGCAGCATGTACTTTCTGAATAGGTCTGCATGTGCAATGAGATAACGATAGATTTGGAAGTACAGTATAGCCAAACAATCTTATCCGGATACATTGAGGAGGGTGCTGAAAAGAAACATTAAATGCATCATGTGAGAGTGTTTCTGGCATATTATTTTTGGAAGATCATAGTGATTGGTTATGTTGTTCAGTTGTTTTTTCAGCTGGGTGTTTTGTTTTTCATTGGGTTTTTTTTGTTGGGTTTTTTTGGATGGCAGTTGTGTGTACCTATTGCAGTGCTGCATTTTACTAAACCTGGAGTACTGGTAAATAGGTGAATAAATTTTACTGAAGGTACATCACAAATAGCACAGAGGTGGGTCTTGTAAGCTCTAAGATTAGTGTTACGTAGTGGAGATTTGAGAAGTAAAAAGTACTCTTTTTTTAGAGATTTTTTGCCTTTCTGCTGTGGTATCCTTGTTCTGCAGATCCTTTTGGAGTGGAATATTCTCCTTATTTTCATTGCATTTAACCTAAATCATAAATGGATGGGATTTCACCTAAGTTTCATATTCTGGCATTTCTCCAGCACCTTTGGTGTCATTCACTCTATTCCTGTGGCAATTCTAACTCAGCTCACAGGGCTTGTGACAGTAAGTGGCAGCCTTAGGCGCAGCATAGCCTCGTTTGCTTGGAGGACTCATGTACATGAGACTGTCCATCATCTTTACTGAGCAATTTTCCAGTCTTTCATATCGACTTGTTTGCCTGCATTCATCAAGAAATAGCTTTGTACCTTGGAGCGAAAATAGGCTGAAAATACACATATGCTTAAGGGCTGCAGGTGCTTCAAGGTAGCTGCTTCAATTCCAGGTACAAGTTGTTTCTTGAGGATATTATTTTCCTTTTTCCAAAGAGCTGCATTGTTTCACTCTAATGTTTCCTGGTTGTGAATTTCTGCTTAGGGGTTTTGACTTGATTTAAGTCAGACTGAGCTGCCAAAAATGATTAAATATGAGTCATGAAAATTTTAGTTACTTTGGTGGGTAAGTGAAGAGAGGGTAAGTAGATTTTGCATACAATGTTGAGAAATCCAGACAGTTTATTGTTGAGTGCTAAGGAAGAACTGTTTATTTCTGCTCAGGTCCCTGAACTAGGGCTGTTTGACGGTATCTTTCCCAAAGTATTTCCTACTGTCAGCACTTAACCTATAGACTGGAAGCCAACAGTAGCCAGGCTCCTCTCAGGGTTTCTTTTTAAAAAAAACTGGGTTAGAAAACAGCTTTTGATCCTCCTTATTTAACAGTTCTTAAAATGAAATTTATTCTCCAATGTTCCTTTTAATTATTATGGCCATCTAAAGAAATCGTGTTTCGAGGGACTTTCCCCCCCCCCCCACCCCCCCTATGGAAACAGGCTTGTTTTCCTTTTGTTCTTTCTTCCCTCTTCCATTTTATCCACAACTATCCACTAGGATGAAGAACTTCATTGGATAACACTGAAGTTAAAATTTTCTGTCCCAGTTCTAAGATTGCAGTATGCTGGATGTTACCTAAATATTCAAAACCAGATAGGAATGGGTTAAAGGTAATGAAAATATCCATTACTGATGAGGATTAATACCTTATTGTAATTTTGAAGATTCTTTGGATATAATTTTGAGATCATCTGTTCCTTGCACAGAATGAGAAAACAACACATGAAATGCTGTGGTAGCCTTCATGTTTTCTGATAATTTGGCCAGTGCTGTTGGAAAGGTGAGGAAAAAAAAAGCACCTTGTGCAGACCAAGGCTTAATTCTTTTCAAGATATACTGAATAAGTAAACTATGAGGTTTAGGGGTGGCTTTGCTGGCCCTGTGATATGAGTTCTGCCTGGTGAGGTCCTGTGCTGTCTGTCGCTCAGATCAAATGAGAAGGTTGTCAAAAGGTATTCCAGCCTCGTTTGTAGAGTCTAATTGTGTACTTGGGTCCATATTTGGCTGCTTATGGATTCAGATCAGTATTTAGAAGTGTCCATAATTAGATGAAAGCTAGATTTTGTTCTTGTGGTCTGAAAGCACAAGCCAAGTGTTCAGTCTGAGCAGGAAAAGGCCTTGACCTTGCTGCAAGGTCTGAGGAGCTAAGGCTGAGGGAAAAAATAGGACAGCAGTCATAGCAGACTAGTCATGCAGTGCTCATACTAGACTATGCTTGAATCAAATTCAGCTTTTGGATGCAGCTCTCTGATTTAGTGAGAGCCGCGTGCTTATATGGAGAATAAGAATTTGAGTGTCAAGTCTGGATGAGAGATGGTTTCAATTTTGTTTGGCAGCTTTGAATTTCTAGTGTAGAGTTTTTTAAAAAGAAGAAATAAAGAAAAGCAAGTGCTTGGAGGAGCCTAGGAGTTATGATTTGAGGTAATATTTGTGCTTTAAGTAAACCACTCTCCTGTAAATCCCTAAACCATTACTGTAATCTAAAATTAAAGATAATTAGAATCTTAAAATATTTAGGCCCTCAATATCATCGAGTTCAACCATTAACCTAGCACTGCCAAATCCACCATGAAACCATGGCCCTAAGCAGCATGTCTGCACATACTTTAAGTAACTCCAAGGACAGAATAGTCAAAACTTCAATTATTTAGACTTAATTCAATAATCTGAGCAGAACACTAGGTTGCAGTAGACCATTTTCCTGTCACAGACTCTCTGTGCTTCTGATAAATTGCTGAAGTCCTGTGTGTTTCTATAGATATTGGTGCAAGCACAGAAGATATTGGTAATGGTCCTGGGTAAAGGATTTGACATACTCTAAGGGACAGTGACATACCAGTTAAGAGGATTAAAGGCTGATAAATTCATGTACAAAATCAACAGCATCTTCAGTCTGATAGAAAAGCACCTTTATTATTATATGCCCTACAATTTTTCCTTATAAATAGTAATTTTAGTTTGTTTTGGAATTGCATTTGTACAAACATACTTTTATCTTCATGCAGATAGCATGAGTATATAATAATGCTCTTTTTTTTCCTTTTTTTTTTCCTGTGTTTTGCAAGAGTTTTTGGGGCTTCTAAGTAATTTTATGAGAGGCTTTTACCAGAAAAGTTCTATATGAGTCCTAAAATGTAAATAAAAAAGAACTGAGTGTCTTAAAACACTAAAATCACATGGGAAACATAACTCCAAGGCACATTTTGATCTTTGTTACATGCTTAAATTATGAGAGATCCATTAAAACATTTTCCTTCCGTTTTCCTGGTTCCTGCAATTTGCGCAGGTGTCAACTGCCAGTGATGGAGAAGTTCCCAAGAGGAGCAGTGACTTCCCAAGGTAGAGCAATGGGAACTGAGGAGCCTGAAACTTTCCTGTCCCCTACTGAGGCATAAGAATGGGGCAATATTTTGATTCCTCACCTGTCTACCTAGTAAATGGGAGCCAGCCTTTGCAAAGGGATGGATGAAGAGAGAAAGAGTGTATCTGTATCACAGTAGTTATCCTTTTAGTAACCTCAGCTCCCTACTGCAGCAAGGTGATTCTAAATCTGTATTTTACATGTGCTTTTAATTATACAGTACAGTGCAGCTGACAACAATAAAAAATGGAAAGAAATTACTGTATGAGCTACTAGGTTGTCAAACAGAAAGTGCCTTTGCTGTTGGAATTAGGAGATGCTGAGCTCTTTGACAGGGCGGTTGGACATGCAGAGGAGCCATCAGAGTCAGTCAGAAACACAGATGGGTGCCCATGAAGGGGGTCAGGCTTTCCAAACTAACAGGCAAACAGCTCAAACACTGACATGTACCAAAGCCACCAACAGTTATGCCTATTTATAAAGCCAGAGGCATGCAATCCCACCTGCATGCCAAGTTTGGAACCAAAGGCTGTGCTGCATATTCTGGGAAATCAGATTAAATTCCTGAAACGAGTCAGTGCTAGATGGTAAAAGACCATCTGGTTACTGTCTGTCACCAGGACACCATGTGTGCCCAAAGATGTCAAGGAGCTAGAGGAAGTTGAAGGTGAGGATGAGGTTTTGCAAGCAGGCAGTGGAAGCTGCTGCTGATAACCCTTTCATTCTGAAAGCCAGGCATGAAGTTATCAGCAAGCTGGTGGCATTTCTGCATTGAGCCAACTGCTACTAGGAATGCTTGGGGTTTGTAAGTGTAACATGGGAATGATCTGCTTCCAGGAATTGGCTTGCTGTTTTTATCAAAAAGACCTCTTGTTATTTACAAGGACATGAATGTTTCCAGTGCTCTTGAACTTTCCTCCCTCAGCCTGAGAAATTATGGGGTTTTTGCATTACAGGTTAGGTATTACAAAGCATTTAGCATAGAGAAGCATGTTCTTCTGCAGTAAATGTCTATATGGGAAGCAGGGATTGTGTAAATAACAAAGGAAATAGAAATAAAGTCTGTGAGAGGCTATTTCTATCCTAAATAGATGTGTCTTGCTGGTTGGTATCACAGCAATAAAACAGATGGTAGTAATGTAAGTTTAGTAGGGAAAATGGAGCTAATACTTGACACTCCATACCTTTGCAATATTCCTTTTTTAGTGTGAACTGGAGAACTGTTTAAAGTTTTCCAGCTGTAGAAAAGTATCCCAGCCCCAAGTAAATAGGAATAGACAGCACTTGATTAGGTGTACCTTTGTATTTCTTTCTTTTCTTTTAGCCTTCAGTGTGAAGGTATCCATATGCAACTGTGAAGTTCCTATATATGTCTCTACATATTCAAGTTGTTTTCTTATGTGCAGGACTTTAAAAGGATGTAAACTTCTCACTCCATCTCAAAGCACCTGCTGTAACAGCCTGAACTTTAAAGACAAACTGAGTGTCTGTAGCTTGATTACTTGGGAGTGTTTCTTCTGAGAGATTTGCTGGCACAATTTCCCAGTAAATTCAGTTCTTTGGCCTTTCAGAAATGTTATCAGAATTGGACACTTGTCCTGTGGGCATTTCAAAATTCCTTCAATTTTATGCTGGACATCAGACCACCGTTCCTGTGGAACCATGCCAACAGATGACAACTCCGCCTGGAAGTTGTTATGCCCACACAGTACAGGGCAGCTCCACATGGAGATAAAACTTAGGTTTCCTACCACCATTCAAAAAAAATCTTCAAAATAAAAGACACCAAACCAAGCTCTGTGTGACCAAATTAGTAGCAGATTACTGTGTCCGGGCTAACAAGACCTGTTACTGAGCAGCACTGCCAAACTGAGGTACAGCCTGGCAGGGATGCAGCCATGCCATCTCCCTTTGTGAAATGGACTACACTGCCAATTTGCCATCAGCAAGCATTGTAAGTACCACTTCTTGTAGTTCAGATGAAAAGTAGCAGTCCCAGAAAAATCAGACCCATATATCTGATGGATCAGTACTTCTTTCTGTTACATGTGCAGAAACCTCAAGATGTGCCTGTTCTTGAAAAGCCGTGAAATGAAAAAAAATACAAATGGATCTGGCGTCCAGATTCATGAACCCTTCAGACTAGAAATAATGGTGTTAAGATACTCTTTGTTTTACCAGAAAAAAAGGGCACAATATACTATCGCCATGATTAATAATATAAACAATAAACCTCCTTGTCTCAGTAGGTTAATCCTCTTTCGCTTCTGCAAATATCTCTTTAAGACTAAACGCATTTGTTTATGTGTACAGGGGTAGTTGGGAGAGCTTGACATTGGAAGCCATGCAGTTTAAAAAGAGGGAAAACATCCTCTCTCCTTTCCACTCTACACTTCTAGCATTTCCTTTCTGCATTTCTCATCTGCATGTTTTAAAATTATGTTTATCAAACTTGTCCTATACATGCATTACACTGAGTTCCCTGCTGAATACAACGTTAGGCATTCCCTTAGTTGTTGGAGCAAGCCCTGCACTCTCCTTTGTCCTCCTTCTCCCTCCCTTCTCCCAGGATGTGATTGTCATGCATGATCCATCTGGAAGCAGAACCAGATAGTCCTCACACAGAGCATACAGTACAAGTCCTCCCAGTCTGGGATGGGAATTGGCATCAAAGCAAATTTGAGTTCAAAAGTTTAACCACCCTATAGTAATTTACACATCTACAAAAAAAACCTGAGCTATTCCTTGCACCGTGCGTTATATGAAACGGCCTTTTATGCTGGGGCTGCTGGTGAGGAGGATATGGGGTCTACATGGAATTCAGTAATAACACCACCATAAAATTATGGATTTCCCTTTTTTTTTTTAAAGCTGACAGGGACTGGGAGCTTTTGAGTTGCTTTCTGTCTCTATGAAAATAAATCATCAGGCTCTGGATAATTTTTTTTTATGCTTCGTGAAATTCCCATGAAATGTGACACCTCAGACTATGCACTCTCCATGTAAAATGAGGAACTGAATATGAAAAATGCACATCCTGAACTACTGAGCAAAGACTAAGTACTTGGGAAGTACTCCCAGAGGCCTTTAAAGCCATTGTGGATATTTTATGCTTTAACTACTCAAACTTCATGAACAAGCCTTGAAAACAATGTACTGATTCCAACTGGTTATGAGCATATTGCAGAGTGTTTCTGCCTTTTTGTAGTAATATTGTAGCCCAAAAGTAGAGAAGGATAAAATGATAAAATTCATAAACCAGCACAAACATGAATAATTACACAAAGTACATGGCTGCTGGTAATTTCACTATAAATTACTTGCATTGAATATATGCACATAAAACATGTGAAAATATCAGTGGGAAATAGAGTTTGATTATTCTCTTTTCAAGATTAGAGACTTTTACAGCTATTTGAGATGGTAGTTGCTAGACTGCCACACAGAGTGCTCCATCCTGATACATAATCAGGGAAAATTAAAGACTTTAAATGAGAAGTGGAAGAGGTGGAGTCAAATGTGTAACATAACTGAGAGGTTCTGGCTGCTATTCCATGAAGGTGATTATTGTGTGATATAAGGACCTGACAAAAATGAAGTTATTCAGGTATCTTCGGAGTTAATTTCCATATCCAGATACATTCTTTTAAGTCACATATTAGCTCTGTGTCTCTGGAATCCTTGCAAATGTGCATGAGTATGGATTTCTATCAATCATGTTCTCATAGGTACAATCAGAAAGCTGGGCCAGTGAACTGTAAATTCTTAAAATACCTTTTTTCATTACTGTTAGGCATTGACCTGCTTTTAAGTCTATGATCACTACTGCATCAAATACTAAGAAGCTGTAGATGATTGAAGAACTTAAAAGCTAAGCCATGGGACTTGCATGTATTAGCATGGTATTAATTATTAGCTGATCCTAAGTGCTGTGCTCATACATATGTGTCTAAGAAAAACTGTAGAATGCTTGTAGGCTGATGGCAGTGAAGGATAATCTTAGTGAACACATGGGAGTAATAATGTTTCTGTTTCTGCTGTGGAGGGTTTCTGCTTGCCTGTTCTTCTGGGCAGCCTAAAGACGCATGGATGGAGCAGCACTTTCCCCTCAGGAAAGCAGAACTAACAAATAAATAAATGGGTTGAATTAGAGAGTGAAACTTTTTGCTGCTTTATGGTGAAGCGTAAGGGCCAACTTGCCTTCTGCCAGCCTTCTACTTCCTATCCTCCTCCTCTGCCATCTCCACCTCCTTCCATACACAAGACTGGAGACACTGAGGGTGGCATCCGAGTGAGGAGAGTAGAGTGGGGGCTGGCATCCCCTCATGCCCCACGTGTGTGTGAAGCTGTCAGTGGATGCACAGGCAGGGGCTGAGCAGACTGGGTAAGGCAGCAAATTCAAGTTGCCATGTGAAGGCAGACAGGATATTCTCTTCCCTTTGCTAGCCAGAGGGAGAAGAGTTGTACTTGGGGCTCCCTACGTGCAGTGGGGAGAAGCAGAGGTTTATACCATTGCTACAGTTTTACAAAATGTGGGGTTTAGTACACTATTTATTAATTGTGACATGATTTCTTTCTCTCCATATTGCCTGACAATAAGGATTTTTTTTCCTGTTTTCAGTGTGTGAGGCATTTTCAGCTTTTTCCATTTAAATTCTTGGCACTAAAGCTGATAGTGTCATGCCAAAAGAGAAGACTATGCCTACCTCCTGCGCTCAAGCAATACAGGATCACTGGCCTGCACTAGCTGCTAAAAATACAGTTCCTCTGTTGTTTAGGGTGTGTCTTTCAGTAATTTATCACTTTGAGGTTTCTTCCCAGTCAATTTAGTGAAGTGAGTTTACTGATGTAGGTTCTATGTAAAATAAGCCCTTTTTTTTCCTTTGCCTCTTTAATTTGTTTACAGCTAGAAAACAAATATTCTTCTGTCCTCTGACCTCATAAGTGCTTTGGGTTCCCTGAAGTTAAGAAACACTAAAAATACTGTTGTGTGCTGTGAGGAGTGCCATCAAATGGCTCTTGGCTTGAGTCACTGAAGTGCTACTCAGGATATGCTGTGTCTGTTGTGTGTTTTAAGTAAGTTTATTTAAATGACAGGTGGGGTCTTGAAGAATTTCTGCCAATACTGGGCAATATCCTGTTTCCTCTTACTTAACCTTCCTCCTTCAATATGTTATCACCAGCATAGACAAGGCTCTCAACTCCCTCTTGCTTTCTCTGTCCCTTGCCCTCCCCTCTGCAATTCCCTTCTTCAGAGACACCTCTGTGATTTATAAACTTATGCCCCAAATTGGCTTGGGTGCAGCAGGGTTGCACAGCACTTACTCCTGATGAGTATCAAGTCTCTGTAGTGACAAGGGTCCCTGTCTGCAGATTTACATCCCAGGTGTTCCCAGTCTCAGTACCCTTCCCCTGGCATGCAGGGAGCAGTCTTAGGAGAAGATACTGTTTCTTCACTCTGGCAAAATCCACTCACTGGGCAGAAATTCTGGTTTTAAATCTGCAACTTGTAAACACGGCTTCCACATTCCAAAAATTCGGTAGTGGGTCACCATAAGCTTTCTTTAGTATGTGGCTGAATATCAATAATGGAAACATTGACTGTATTGTGTAGATATATATATATTGGTTGATAAGGATATTTTTTTATATTTGCTTGTGATAAATGTTTTTGGGGTTTTTTTTCCCTAAAATCATTATGGACAAATGCACTAAGAATACCGTTAAGGCTGATAAACAAAACTCTTGAAAATTAAAAATACCTATCTGAGCTCTCTTTGCAGACATGCCTGCCCCCTTTGTGTGGCAGTTGATTCAGCCTTTCATGGCACAGTGGTACAGCTTTTTCCCTCAGCTGCTCTGCTTCAGCCAATGAGCACCATCACACCTGTGGACTTAGTGAACACCTTTTAAATAGCTGCTCTTATCAGCAGTCTTTCCCCAGGCTTTTCAATTATTTCATGCTATGCAAACTCTCTTATAAAACGTTTGTTTTCCTTGTGCATGATTCTGTGTTTTGTCACTAGATGTTATCCAAGAGCTCAAGGGGCAGCATTATCTTTGTGTGGCAGATAAGGAAATGAGGCACTTGAGAACACATTTTGAATTCAGAAAGACTCAGTAACTCTGAGTTATGGTTTGGAGCTTGTCCTTGGGCTGGTTTTTCAAAGTTGATGTGGTATTTTCTGTTTATTCCTTTTTTTATTGTTACTCTTAGCACTTCTTTTCCTATTCAGACTCTTGTCCAGTCTCTCCTAATTTTCTTTCTCGGATCTGTTTCTATTTCATGCTTTTCACATCACCTTCCTTTAACCTCCGTCAGTCTGACAGTTTATTTACATCATCAATCCATTCAACAATATTCATAAATTCATTTACATTATTTTCTTCACCAGTTTAAGCTGTTTTAAATGCCTTTTCTTCCCATCACCTCTTTCCACCTCTGCACTGTCTGTCCTGGGTTCTGACACCGCAGCTATGTTTGTGTGATGGTGTAATGAACTTGACAAAGGAATGTGTTCATCTGAAAAATGGGTATGAAAAGGTTTTTATTTGCTATTGTTTTGGATATTTTTAATAGTACTGTTGAGTTAGTTACTTGTTCCACTTCTTAATGTTGGGACACAAACTCCTGTGCCAGAAAAACCCTGATTTTGATCTGAGTCAAACAAATAAGGGAGAGTGTTGCGATGCCACTATCAATGATACAGTCAAGCTTCAGTATCTTATCTTCTGTACATTTCTTTCCTCAACGTCACTCACATCAGCCCTAATCTGTGTGTTTCCTCCAGCCAAATAACTGTTAGTCTTTCCCATTATTTTCCTCATTAATCCCAGTCACTTCATCTCTTTTCATAACTCTCAGACACTCATCGGATATTCTGTCAGAGTTTCTCCCTCTTTCATTTCCTTGAACATCTCTAGCTTTGTATTTTGTTTCCTTCTGCATTCAGATGAGAATTCCTCTTATCATCTGAGTAAGAAGGTAGTTCTTTAAAACAAAAAAAGACCTCTCAAAAGCTGCTAGTCTTTCTTTGAATGCCTTGGCCTTCCTTGGAGGGCAGCAGCTGGGAGCATTATGGGGATATTTTGAGCTTCAATAATTGAGTATGCAGAGATTTCAGCTTATTGTATATATTCAGCAGAGGCTGTTACAAGTGTCAAACAGCTATTTCAAAACCTTATAATCACACAAATTTTCGGCACATTTTAATGTTTTCTGTATGAACTTTTTCACTGACATGAGGTTATAGCTTTTCTGAGTATTCCAAAGAGCTCAAATTCCCAAAATATTAATCTTTCTGAAAATATTCTCAGTAGTATTTTTAATTCCAGTGATAAGTTCTCTTCCTCCATTTTCTTCCTACCTTTTAGAAACCCACCCCAAATGTAAAAAGTGTTGGAAATTTTCCATGAAAAAGAGAAAGTGTTGTAATTCAAGCACCACAGGGAAAGTTTCAGTTCAAACCTAAAACTTGAGGAAATTATGGACAGCTAAACCCTGGAGTGTTTTCATGGGAACTAATAGGCTATTTTAGAAGCATGCAGACTGTCCCATATGAAGGATGCCTTCAATTTCTGTGTCATGAGGCTGATGGCTCGCTTCAAATGTTGAAAATACGTAGGAAACGATTGATTTATTGGCTACAAAGGTGCAATGGCTTGTGTTGCTTTACTCTGGTCTTTAGCTGTAATGTGTTAGTAATGTGATTTGATGGGGTGACTGCTGAATCAGTTACACTGAGAATGTAATTGTTTGGATTTTGCGTACAAAGAACTTTATTTTTTAAATTTAGTGTTTTAATGTTAAGTTCTCGTGTAATATCTTGATCATAAATTAGTAGAGCAAGACCTGATGGAGAAGTAAATGTTTATCAGAAATGTGTGTTGGAATCTTGCCTTTATATCAATCCTTTGGAATATATAATGAAAGTTAAAGACGTAGGAAGTATAAAATAATTTCTTTTTGTGGGGGGATAGAATGTAAGAAAACACAGATAGTGCAGAAAGTAATCTCATACCTGAGGAGTTGCAGCTGTACTAATTACCAAAGATTAGGAACAGGCTTGTCCTTAACGGGCCACAGCTGTGTCTAATAAGGATGAGTGCTACAAAAAAGTGGGTTAGCTGGTTGAGAGGAGAGCTGGAGTACGTTGGCAGTGCTGTGAGGACAAAGGAGTCAGTGCTGTGAGGAGATGCCCGTGAGCAATCACTAAGAAGGTATGGAACTTCTGCGATAAAATGACAACACCTTTTGGTTATATTACAGGATAGAATTCATCTTACCTAATTCTAGTTACCTTGTCTCAAGTAGTTAGGTGGACTCCTCGAGCAGGAGAGAACCCAGTATGCACTTGTGACTGAATTAGATTTGCTCCTTGATTAGTAGTTTGTTTCATATCTCTTGTTATCTTTTGTTTCTCAGGATTTTTCAAATGAAGTCATGAGTCGGTGTCTGAACTTATAGTGTAACATGGAAAGTCTTGAGTATTTGATGCAATTTGTTTCATTTTAATTGGAACTCTTCGTCAAGTCCAGTTGAGTGGTTTGGCCGAACCACTTTGGATCTGTAGGCTTCCTCAGTTCTGACAGGAAACCCATTGGTGGTAGAGAGTCTCAGTGAGTATTGGTGGTCATTTCCCTCAAACAATGAGTCTCGATCTGTCTCTCCTTGAAGAGGTTGAATAAGCTGCTACATAGTTACCTTTAAGAAAAGTATTTGTTTTTCAGTGACTTCCATTGCGTTTAGTATGTATTTGGAGACTGGATGAGATGAGGAAGGAGACACAAACCCCTTCTGCTCCTGTGTTGAAAATCAGAGAGCATAGACACCTGGGCTTCATGTTTTCAGGCTTTAGAAATTTTGATGATGTGTCATGATTGTTGCTGCAGTTAATAGGCATAGATAGTGCTATAGTCAAAAACGAGGCACCATTATGTGTTTAGTGGATCTAGTGGTTCCCTGAATCACCTAATTAAAGGGCAAGACTATCCCTTTGATTTTAAGGGCTCAGGAAGACGGAGCTCCTGTATTTGGTGTCCAGGTTATATACTGTGAATATCACCTTTCCCTAGGTTTCTCTAGGCAAACAGGAATAGCAATGTGTGAAAGAACATAAGATTAAGAGCCTGCTTTGCAATATTTAATAGTAATTGGACATGCACTATAGAAACAACCACCCCTGTGTAATACATATCTTTAGCCATGCTGATTCTGAAAGAACAAGTTAGGAAGGATCTGGAAGAATAAGTTGGGAAGGACATTTGGACCACTGCAAAATCAGATCTCCTGGATATCTGATGAGTACATGCAACTGTTCTTGCATACTTGGGACTATCAGACTGGTTAGGACAGGGGTCTGCCTGCCCCACAGGACTATGTCAAAAAAAGGTCTATGTTCTGTACTGTGTCTCACTGGAACTGAATGACACCCAAAGCCATGAATTATCAAAGGCTAGGCTCACTTGCTTTCCCTGACTGGCATTCACAGATGGCAGAATTGTTATTTCAAGGAGGTTTTAGTCTCATTGCCTCAGTTGAAGAAAAACCTGAGTAGGTCTTTCAGAATAGCAAACCTGAATCCTATTCACCAGATTATGCCAGCAAAGCCAGCTTTTTGCCAACAAAACCGTAGTGTGTGTGTTCCAAACCTGACAACCAGAGAGGCTGGATGTGCCACCTAAACCCAAAGTCATTGCACACAGAGACCTGTGTTGGCCTGGAGCTCCTTATTTGAGTACCATGGACAGGGGCAGCTCAGCCACAGCCTGCTGAAGGCTTGGGGTTTAACAGCCTTGTTGGAAAACACCATTGTAAGCCTTCACAGTTGGTGCCAAATCAGTTGTTATTGAGTGCATGTAAAACAGCTAAGCCCTCCTGAGCCTTTTATCACAGGCATTCCAGATTCAGTCCTCCTGTGCAATTGTTTGGTTCAGAGCTACTCAAGACTCTTAAAATGCTGAGATTAGAGAAATCTACTCTTGCCTGTAGACTTGAGAAAGTACTACAGGTGTTCATGCAGTCCTGTCTTGGACTGTTTCCCAGATGGTTCTGAGAAAACCTTTTTTGAATGCCTGTGTGAACGAATTTCAGCAAGTCATGGCCTGCACTCTTTATGTGACACTTCATTTGACCACGATGATCAACCACTGACCTTAAGCAACCTCTGTCCTCAGTGGTACTAGAACTTCATGTGAGCTAGCTTGTAGTGGAAGTATTGACAGCCTTTTTGCAGATGTGTATCAGAATATATTGTTTGGTTACAATTAGACAGATGTTAGGCTGTGGTTGCGCACAGAAGGCTGTTCTTGGATGCATCTCCTTGCAAAGGTTGTGGCAGGAAAAAAATACGTTGGGGCTTTTGTTTGAGCTTTTTCTTTCCTAAAATATTTCACTACTGGCATTTGGCATCATGTACTTGTTTCAGACGAGACCGGGTACAACATGGAGCGATAGATAGATGGATGTGTATGACATATTTGAGCCAGGAAAGCAGTCTGAACTTGAGAGACTGAAGCTCCTTATTCCTCATAAACTGTAAGGACAAAATGTGAAATGCTTAAATACTGCATGAGTTCTTGAAGAATATCTAATGTTTACTCTCAAGAATCTGAAACTTCTTGATATGTGGTCAATGTGAATAAGGCAACACATATTCTTTCTTTGATTTATGGATTCTTTCCCCATTCTGGACTTGCAATTGTTAGGGAAACAGTGTTATGACTACTCTAGCCTTTGTGTGTAACTGAGGGAGAGCATGGTAAACACCAATGCCTTAAGTTGTAAGATAAGCTTACGTAATGCTGAATTATTGGAAATAAAATGTACTGGATACTCTGCATTTTCAGAATGATTTCTGCATGGAAGAGGTATAATATTTGTAAGTTTTACTCTGCAGTCAAAAGACCAAGAAGCATGGAGGAGATTGTCTGCTAATGACATCACTCCAAACATTATCTTGAAGTTAAATGTAAACAGGTTGCTGTGGAGTTACAACATAAACAGGTTACTGCTCCTTATAAGGTGATGGTGCAAGACATAATCTTTCTTCTGATTGCAAATGGCTCTTGAAAGAGCTGCTTCAGCATACAGGTACAAGGTGTGTGCATCATAACTAGGTCTCTCAGTTCTGCCTTTAAATGTTGTAAACCAGGATGGTTCTTACCAGTAGTAATTTACAAAGTTTTATTTCAAAGTACATTTAAGATCTGAAGGGCTTGATTGTGGTTTTGTTTATTGTACTGACGTGAATAGCACTTAACTCTTGACATGTGTGTGAAACACAAATTTGGTCCAGAATCTTAAATAATTAAAAATAAGAGTGTTCCAAGTCTTCCATATTTGTTTGCCTTTCACTTGTATTGTTCAAGCCAACAAAAAGACAGCAATCTTGATAAATATGTTCATATTGAAAAAGTCATCTTTATTTTTTCTGCATGTTGTATTGACATTTACTGGCAATTTTTCTTTTCAGAAGAAGCCATGAAGCACAAGAGCTTTTTTATGTAGGTTCTCTGAAGTTTGTTAAAAATAATCAGGATAATGCAGTGCTGCTTTAGCTGAAGAACTTATTTTCCAATTGTGTTCTTTCATGTTTATTTATAAGGGGTTTTTTTAAGTCTTTAGATTAAAACAGATTTCTGTGTTATCCTGTGAGAACACAAACACATTACTATACATAATGAAATTCCAGTAGATGTCTTATTATATACAATACATAGGACTATGATTTCTCTAAATATAGTGATTGATTATTTTCGTTTGGCATTCGTGGTTTTCTCCCAACGCTTGTGTTCACGACGAGAACCACATTGCGTTTGAGGCCTTTTTTATATGTGCTAGCTAATAACTTGAAAGAATTTAAAATCTATATTCTTCATGCTGCTAATGAAGAACATAGCATGCTATATTTTTTGGAAATTCTTTTTCTTTTTTTTGTCTTATTTTCCCCATCAAATGAAATTCAGAGAGCTTTTAGGCAAAGAAAAGAAAATTTCAGTTTTTAATTTCCTCTTCTTGATGATTCACATCTTCTTTACATCACCATTACTGCCATCAGATAAGATCCAGCAAATCAAAATCATAGAGACAGCTTTGCTTTTACAAAGCAATATTTCTGCTGTAACAGGCATTAAGCTTTCCTTTGGCATCTCTTTGCAGCAGTGGAGGCTATTATATATGTCTGTCGGTGAAAAGACAGCCTCTGCTGCCTCTACTCCAGCTGGAAGAACATAGGGAAAGCATTAGTTTGCCGTTCGAAAAAAGCAGAACAAAATGCCATTCCCTCCCTGTCCTTCTGCACTATTGCTGTCTGTTCCCATATTGCACACCATCCACTCGACTTGTCTCGAATGTGTTAAATTCACTGATTTCCTATTAATTTGTTGGGTCTGAAATTCTTTCAGTTCTTGATCCATTTATTCATGGGCATGCATAAACAGATACAGCAGTACAAATTTAAGGGGCTGCCTTGAGTGGAGATGGAAAACAGCTTCCAGTGATGGCATTGGCTATTTCAGAGTGCAAGTGGAATTCTTGCTCCAGTGACTTGTTCGAGACTACTTTGGTTGCTTTCTGCTGTTACTGGCTTGGGAGTTGATTTCAAGTAAGGCACTTTTGACTCTAGCTGTTTCAATCTGACCATCTGTAAAACCTTATGCTAATATATTCCCTTTTTCTAATTTTTCTTAAGTTTGTAAGCAAAATTATATATTCACAGTATTCTGTCAAACATGCATAGAAAACACACTCAACATGATCTGGCAATGTGTGCTCACAGCCCAGAAAGCCAACCATGTCCTGGTCTGCATCAAAAGGAGTCAAAAGGTCAACAGAGATGGTTCTGCCCCCTACTCTGCACTCATGAGACCTCACCTGGAGTGCTGCATCCAGCTCTGCAGCCCCCAACACTAGAAAGATGTTGACCTGGTGAAGTGAGTTCAAACAAGGGTCATGGAGATGCTCATAGGGCTGCAGCACCTTTCCTACGCAGACAGACTGAGAGAGCTTGAGCTGTTCAGTCTGGAGAAGAGAAGGCTCTGAGGACACCTTAGAGCACCTTCCAGTACCTACCTGCAAGAGAGGTGGAGAGGGATTTTTTTATGGGGACATATAGTGATAGGATATGGGGCAAAGTGCTCCAAACTGAAAGAGGGTAGATTTAGATTAGATGTCAGGAAGATGTTCTTTAATGACAATGGTGAGGCACTGGAACAGGTTTCCCAGAGAAATTGTGGATGGTCCCATCCCTGGAAATGTTGATGGCAAGGTTAGATGGGGCTTTGAGTAACCTGGTTTAGGGGAAGGTGTCCCTGCCCATGCCAGTGAGTTTGGAAGATGGTTTTTAAAGTCCTTTCCAACCCAAACTATTCCATATTTCTAACACTTCAGGCTTCTCTCCATTGTGATCAGAACTGATTTATGCTGCTTGAGGGTAGAAGCATCAGGGCTTTCTGCTGCTGGATGAGGAGGAGGAGACTCTAAATAGGAAGGACAGCTGGGAAGTCACGTGGGGAACTCTCTTTACAGCTGCTGCAAAAGACATGGAGCAGAGCAGCAGTTGGTTGCCACAGCTCTTACACATCTCCAGTGATAATTTCTGCCCTTTCAGCTTTGTCTCTTCATTTTGTTGCCACAGTCTAACCCAGCCTGTATTTTTCAGCAAAGGGAAGCAGCACTCTGGCTCTTTGAATCCTCTACTAGTCTGCTGCCTTAGGGCTCATATTAAGGTTGTGTGGGCTGTCACTGTGTTCCTGGAGTTATTTCTCAGAAGGTGCCACAGATTTTATTAGAGACTGGGTAGAGAAAGGGAAGAATGTCCTAGCTAATATTTTTCTTCTCTTCTTTGGAAAAAGGAATAGAGATGAATATTTATGCTTTTCAACACTGCACTTAACTCAATGAAGAAGGTAAGTTCCCTGGGGCCACTGTGTGACTGACAGATTGCTCAAGAAAGCCATGAAGAAGAATGCTCGGTTTTTATTCATATTTTTCAGGAGAGTAGCCAGAGAATCACTGGTACTTATAGCCAGCTGATACTTTGAAAGATGACTGCTGAGAAGTGTGAAATTCATCTAAAGCAAGCCAATGAACTTTTAAGTGCTTTCAAAATAATGGCACAATGCATAATAGGCATAATATTTGTATTAGAGTGCATCAGAGGGGAGGGTGGTAGATATCCTCAGGAATTCATATACCTTTTTTAAGTACTCATATGTGAATCAGGATTAAGGTTGTTACAGGTTTGGTTTCTGTTATCAGATTAAGTTGTTGGTGTTGTGAGACACAGATTACAGCTAGGTTTCATTTTATTTGACATCTAACTCTTTTCAGGAGCAGTAGTATTGAATCTTACTGCTCAAGGCAAAGGAAAATTGCCACCCATTCTTTTGAATCCAGTTCTACTCAGAAGTAGAACTGGATTCAAAAAACTGGATGCAAAATCCAAGGAGAGTGAAGCTCTCTCTCTCTCATGTGCGTTGCACATGTCCTACAAACTAGGAAGCAAGGCAAAATGCTCTTCTTGCCTTCCTTATTACCATGGCTAACCTATTCTGCCCCTTGGGGTTTGAACTGCTTTGAGTCTGCCTCCTAAGAATTAGGAGGTAGTGTTGTCCTGTGGGTATTCATAATACAGTGGAAAGCCCATTGGTCCCTACCTTTTTTCAGTGTGGTTTTGTTTCATAGCATAGTGCAGCTAGCATTTTTCTGGCTGGAAAGTTGTGGACTACTTGTCCAGGGTTATATGTATGGTTGGTGTTCTCTATGTCAAAATTGCTAAATTTTTAGTCTCAAAATAAAGCTCTTGTCTAGCAGTCTTGGGTCCCCTTAAGCAAAAAGTGATTTGTAAAAATGGCAGCTGATTCTCTACCTCAAACCTTTCTATTGCACATTAAAAAAGCACTCAGACTAAATTATCATGGAATTAAAATTGTTTTATTAGTGCTGTGTTCCTGTTTCTGACTGTTCTGCCAGGCTTCTTACTTTGAATGAGACAGATCACACAACACAAAATCCTGCTTTCCAGCGCTGAGTGTTGATAAGTCATCCAGACTGCAACAAGCAACCAGTACTTGCTATCTCATTTAGGCTTCTTTAAAGTGAGAAATTACAGGTGTTGCTCACATGTTTTCCTATGCCTTAATTTGGTTTTCAAAACTTCTTGTGGCAATTCACTTTCTTTTTTTTACTTTCTAAGACTCACATTAGTTATGATTTTGATTGGATTGAATTTTTGCTGTTTAAAATTCAGGCTATAAAGATACCTTGCATGGCAACTCTGAAAGGTGCCAAAACACTGTTCTTTCACTAAATACTGTGAAGTTGTTGTAAGGAGTGATTTCAAATTTAACCTTGATAAACTTTGTCAAATTGGGAAGAAAAAAGAGAAAAATATTTCTATTTCATTGAAGGGAGGCTAGATTTAGTAATTTTCTTATGCTTTTTGGGTTTTACCTCTGCAGGCACTGAAATTATATTCTGTTAGGAACTGGTGGTGAAAGTGGTGTGAAACATCTCCTTTTCTTTCCACATACAACATTATCTTGGACCTTAAACAAGGCAATGTTAGCTGTTGTTTGTAGCATGCATTTTGTTCTAAAAATAGAATTCTGAAACCCCTGTGAAGGTCTGGGCTTTTTAAACAATATTTAAAAATTTTTGTAGAAATAAACAGCAATCCTTTAAAATTATACACATTAAAAGCATTTATCATGAAGTGACCAATTTTTTCCAATACTGTAAGAATTTTGAGAGAGAGATATGTGAATTCAGATACATACAGTTAAATAGCTTTATCTGCAGATATACATCTGTAAACGTGGTGTATATTTAAAATCAATGATATGTGCACAAAAATACCTAAGCGTGTTAATGCACAGTTCAGGGAAAATAAAAAGCATTTCTGAAGTGTAGAAGTGACCTGGTAGAAGTAGTTTACCCTGCAATAATGCATTTAATCTGCATTTGAATACTTCCTAATCTTCCAGATCTCTGAAATTTATTTGCCTAATCGTAATTGTAGGTGCTAATGTAGATGAGTTTGGAAAACCAAAGGGAAAATATTACCTTATTTGGAAGGCACAGTTCTTTTAATGGGTCCTGACCAGTCTTGCCAGATCTGGAGTGTTTGTAATTGGTTGTGCAAAGAAAAAACACAGTACAAAAGCTCGAACAGGAAAGCACCATGGCAGTTCTACAGAGACTATGTCACATATCTAGTCTTTGAGTTCTTCCTTCCATAAGCTCCATATTCTTCATGTCAATTAGATGAGGAATGTGTATGGTGTGTGATGCATATAGAAGGCTTGTTAAAGTTGGCAGTCTAGATTTAAAAAAAAAAAGGTGGTGAAAGAAGACAGGAGGTAAATGCAGCGGTATCTGATTTCAGCTTTATAGCTCTCAAGGGCTCGGAGGGCAGGCAAGCTCAGTGTGACCTTGGAAATCCACCTGGGACTCTGGTGCCTTGCTCCGTCTCTGGTTTACATTTTACTCTCCAGCTTTATGAAATGTCATGTAATTAAACCCTCAGAGAAATTAGACTGTTGAATCTGATGAGTTTAGAACTTTTTTTTTCCTTTTCCGTGAGTTTCACTTTAGTGAAAAACAATAGAATGGTAGAAGAACGGAATGATAGATAGATAGATCCGATAGATGAAGAGGATCTACAGCTTTTCCATGTGCATTTATGAATGATTTATGAGGATTGTTAAGGAGATAGTAAGCACACCTCAGGTTGAATAGATAGCTCTACAGGTGCTGTGTCCATGAAGTGTTCCACTTTTCATGGAACATGTGAAGTGCAGGGAAAGGTTTTACTTATTTTGTTAGTTGGATCATTTCCCTCAAGTGTGTTCTTAAAGCCCTTTGACTAATGAGAAAACGAAAAAGTGTTTCTTTTGGCAACAGATAAATAAAATACTGTGCTGGAAATCATCCCAAGAAAATAAGGCATTCTCAATGTTTGAGAAATTCCATCTCTCACCTTTTGAAAATTTCTGTTTTGATGAGTGAAAATTCTTTCTTATGTTTCCTTTAAGAAGGTGAGGGAAGGAAGGGAGGAGAGTAAAGTAAGAGGGAAATATGCATGTGGTCAACCTAAAAATTAATTGCTTTGCTAATGCTTCCATTCCTCTGATTGTCCTTTCCAAGGTGTTACCATGTTTACATTATTATCTGGACCAGCTGTCTTACACAGGTTGTGTGGTGGTAAATGGTGTTGCCTCCCTTTGACCCTGCTCAGGAATTCAGGAAGGGAATAAGGGAATTAATTGGCTCTTTCTCAGAGGCAGCCTCAGCAGCAGTGTGGGGTACCCAGTTGCTGTAGAGTTCGCTTTTGGTTTGGGGGCTTTTTTCCATTTCATTTCATTTGATAAACATATTACAAGGAAGGGTATTCATTCTTCTAAGGAAATATGTGGTAGGAAAAGATTGATCAAAGATTTGGTGAGAAAAGATAGCTCTCTAGTAATTTTTCCTGCTGGAAAGCACCATTAGGAAGAATTGCAAGGTTTTGTGGGGACAGGACCATATAGTATGGAGAGTTTGCCTAGAGATTTATGTAGTTTGGATAAGAATTCTGGCTCTGAGCCTTTCTGTATGTTAAACTTGAAATGAAATTAAGGGTGCAGAAAAGAATAGACTTTATTTTTTTAGTGCTTGTACCAGCAATGTTGATTCTTTCTCTCATCACTTCGTATTTTATTTCTATTTGTAAGGTCACTTGGATTGGATGCATTATAGGCAACCTATTTATGTAACCAACTTAGAAGCATTTTCCCAAGTTAATATGCAAAAATGAAGCTCTCAAAAGTTCACACAGAGTGGTATTTTGGAGTCTGAATACTTTATTATGAAGATAAAAAACAGTTTTGTGCAATTTATTATGTAGTGGTTGTAAAATAATTTTTTACAGGTTTATATCAGCTATAGTACTGCAGTGTTGATTTTGTAAAGCTCTGAAATTTTCTTTCACGGTAGCAAGAGGCCATCCTCATTTAGCCGATAACTATTGTTAACTTTATTGTTTCTTCTATCCGACTGCAAAATGTGAATTACTGGCCTTCAAGATTTCTGTTGCTTTTACAGTTTTTGCTAACATAAATTCCTGTAGATCAAGCAGTGGATCATCAAAATGAGTGTGTTTTATTTCCACTTTATATTCTACACCAATAAAGCAACTCAGGTGTTTTACTTACTTTTTAACTTTTGCATTATTTGTACTGTGGGAAAATTGAAAAACTGTTGTGTGATGTGTCTGTATGCTGTGATAAAAATCACCCTCTGGCCTTAAGCAGTCAGAAGGGATGAGATTAATTAAATTATTTCTCGAATTAATTACTTAATTCTTGAGTAACGATTCTAGAGAAACTAGGCATGATTTTATGAAGAGGAGGAAGTCTGAAGACAGCATACACCCATTCCATTTCACAAGCAAGTAATTGACCCGATTTTGTTTAATAATCTTTTCTAAACAGAGCTTGTTCTGTATGATAACAGTGATCAAATTGTTAACAGCATTCTTCCAGACATACAGATGCCAGCCCCAAAAGAAGGTGAGATGTATTTTGAATAGATGCTTGGAGCTAAAGATGCCCATTCAGGACAACTAGGAGGCCACAGAGGAGTAGCCTTGAGGAACAGTGGCTTAGAGCAGACCAGAGGTCTGTTGTCTCTCCCTATCTCATAATCTCTACTTGCCAGAATTCGTTGTCTAGAGCAGCAGGATGCTCATCATTGTCTTAGAGTTCAGTAGGGTAATGAGAAAGCTTTGGAGTTTTGTGGCATTTTATCAGTGTTGCTGTTGAGAAACATGGATGAAGAGAGAATGTGTCCATAATCCAGGGAATAGATTGGAAGGTGACAAAGCTGTGCATGATGGGTGGTGGGTGGTGTTTTGTGGAAGCTCGGGGGTATCAAAACTGATCAGCCAAGTACCTCTAGATATGTTGAATTGCTGTCCATCTGAAATGACTCTTGCTTCTTCAAACTCCAAGTATTGATTGTTGCAATGATGTCCTGAACTTTTTAAATCATGTCTGTTGAAGCAACTTCTATCAATGTGACTTATATCATAAACCAGAAGTAGCTTGTAGATTTTTGTTGCCCTAGGGTGTGTAAAAAGTTAATGGGAAAAGTATTTGTTCTGTTAAATTAAATGGCAAAACCCAGTGTGATGAGCGTCACGGTTTCATTCCGCTTACACGTGATGAGTGTGATGAGGGATTCTTTTACGCACACCTTTTTTTTTTGTTTGTTTTTTTCCTCAAAACCAAAACAAACCAATCTAACAAAAAAGCAGCTTACAAAGAATATTCTGAGTTTGAAGGGACCCACAAGGATCATTGAATCCAATGCTTAAAGAATTAGAATGTTTATAAAGCCAAGTTTTCCAGACATTGGAAATAAGGCTACCAACCTTGAAGTTCAAGGAGAGAAAAGGGCTGGTGGTGCTACACATTTTAAGGCTCCTGACATAGCAGGATACAGGTTTTAACTGAACCTCTGCCACAGTGTTAGTATGCACTGTACTTGCTAGGCAAGTAATTTCAGCTCAACTTGTCCGAAAGTATCATTGTGTTCCCTGTCAAGGAGTGTTTATTGTTTTCTGGAGGGCCAATCTGGGACCATACTGCGCAGAGTTTAACCTAAACTCGAAGTACTATTATACCAAAAGGTATTCTCAAATACAATATTCTCAGATTATCAGGTGTCTCAGATGTGACATCCAGAGCTGAAAAAAAGTTGGAAGCCCCAACTTCTCTCCAGAACAGAGTAGTTTCTTTACCTCATCAATATGCTATGCAGAAAAAGTATTCAGACTCGTGAAGCATTCACTGTATTGATGAACAAAATCCTGCAGGAAATTAAATACTCTGTCTTCACAGCAGGTTTGCACTAAAAATTTCCTAGGACCACACAGTGAGAGAGTGCTTTATAGACAGTACTTTGCAGCACTTACTTTGAGTGAGGAAGTACTCCAAAGCTCAGGAATAATGTTTCCTGAAATTGATTTTGACATAGTTAAGTTTGTGCACACAGTAGGCTGAACAAAGTTTTTCTCCAGGAATCTTAACTCTGGCATTTCTTGAAGGTTCAAGTGCTTGAATTTTGTGTGCCTAATGTTCTTTTAACTTCTTTCTTAGTACCCAGAAACAGCTAATTGCCCATGTTGGATTTTTCTTGTGTGTGGACTAATTATTCCATAGATGCATAGCCTTCTACTCCATGTACAGATGGTTTGGGTTCAGGCCACATCACTTACTGGAGAAGTGTTGTGCAGAAGTGTCCATGATACTTCCAGGATTGGTTTGGGTCTGGAAGTAATTTAACTGCTTCTGTGTGGAGCCTTATGTTATTGGTCATACAGCAGAGCTCAGCAACCTTGCTCCAAACTAACACAAGGAGCTGTAAAACACTTCCTGTCTCCAAATTGTCTCTGCATCATCTTCTTCAGTGTTGTTATTCTGGGATCCTATAACCATACAGTCCTATGTAAAACCTGCTAAGGGACGGCTGACTGATAATATAGTCACAGAAACATGCTTGGTTTATATGAGGATTACCAATAATGATCACTGAATCATAGAATAATCAGCAAAAGGAATTATATCACCTAAAAACATTCACTGTAAATAAAATACGGTTATTCAACTGTATTTCTCATTTACAGGGATACTGATAAATAAGAAATGTAGATGGTCAAACCTGAATAAAGCCACCACCTTCATCTTCATATTCAGCTATTACATAGTTATCTCTCCCTGCCACCACATAGAGGGCAACTGGTTACCAATGACAGACCTTACATTTTTGGTCAAATGAAGCTTATATGAAGCTTATGCCCCCAAATACATTTTTTTGGTGTTTTTTTTTTTTTTTTGTTCTTGAATCAATTTTATTCATTAATTTAATGCTAAGGAAATAAATTTCAAAGCAGAGATTCTCTATTCTGTCTTTCTTTTAATCAGAAATTAGAAATAATTTTTTTTTGTAAATGTCAACTGCAAATTTTGAGAAAGCAAAAAAACAGGACCGGTACGCATTGGGCTTAGCTGTCCACCTATTGAGTCAGAGAGCAGAGAAGTCTGAGCATGACACCAATGATTTTGTTATGTTTCTCTCTAAGCATTGCTGTAATAAGGTGGGATTCAGAATTCAAAGGAGTTCTCGCTATCACCGTGCTGAAGGGGAGGAAAAAAAGAATAGAAGGATTAGAAGAGAATTACAGTTAATTTGGAAGGAATCTTTGCTCATTATCTGAGATGAATGAGCAGAGACACAAAACAGCATTTTCAGTCAATATTTTGGGAGAGTGTGAGCTGTGTACTTAAAGGGATTTTTAATTATGTCTCTTCCCTCCACCTTTCTCATGGGAAGTCCACTTCAAATGGGAGGTATGAACTTGTGGCTTGAGACATTCTTTACTGTGAGATTTGAAAGGAGACTGTATAACCCTAAATTTCACATAGCAGCAGACATACTTGAAAAAAGAAGAATTAAAAAGCACATTTAATGAAGTGTTGTATTGGTTTGCTTTCTAGTGCTGACTTTGGCTTTGTTTAGCCAGTACTTAAAGAATGGAGTCTTTCATTAATTTGCCCTAACAAGCATAAATTCAAGAGATGAAAGTGAATTCTTTAATGGCATGCACATTACTTCAGGGTAGAGTCTATCTGAAACATTAGAGACAGGCTGAGCATGCTGAAGAGCAATAAATATCTGAGAAGTATATCAGGAATTTAGTTTCAGCATCTGTCATGGTATAATTACGATAAAGAAAATTAGAAAGATACACTCACTATTGGTTTTAAGACAGATAAATGAATAAAAAGTGACAGATGCATTCTTTTTCATAAAATCATTGGATGTTGGGATCTATCCCCCAGTAGATAAAAGACGGAGATCTTGCTTCAAATAGCTTTTATTTTCAGGCTGTTTGGTTTCATTCATTTTTAGCCAACACAGTATGCTGAAGAGGGTGGGATGCTGTGAGAAAGCCTTACTTCCAGTCTTGTCTTTGCTTTGAACAGATATTTTTTTCACCACTTTGCTTAGATACTATTTTAATTTAGTTGCTGAATTTAAGGCATAGTCAGTTCTTGTTTATCCTACTGATTTCTGCCCTTGAGTCAGTCCTTCTTGAACAGAGGAGGAAACTTTTATTCAAGGATTTTGGATGGTCTGGAATACAGTTAAGAGAAATATGACTTTCTGTGCTACTCTACAGTGCTCTTAATTAAGTTGGTTTCAAGATGATAAAAGCATTGAAGTCTCAAGTTTATACTAAAAAGCATAATTTTAAAAAGCAGAGCTTCTTTTTCTTTTTTGACACTAACATTTCAAACACTACTCAAGTGCCCTGGAATGATCTTGATACGTCTGTGCTGTGTGTTCACTTGTTGCATTCCGATCTGCTGAGATGATGAAAGCCAATGGATCCCTTTCTGGGAACTTATAGGTTTGTCTAAAATATGTACCTGTTGTCACTTAAGCAACAAGAAATTATAAAAGTGATTCTACGTAAAGTTTTTTGTAGTGCTTCTTAAAATAATCTTTCTTTTATTGTGCTTTTCACACGTGGTACCTCACATTGGAAGAAGAGGGAGCTGTGTTTTAAATGCATCTCCAGGTGAAGGAACTATGTGAGAATTAGGAAAACAGCTTTATATTGAAGTAAATAGCTGCAGAATTTTACTTGTATTTTTATTCTCAGTGCATCTCTACCCTGGTATTCCCCAAACATACCTTATTCTAATGGCTAGAATAAACAGTGTATGAATTTAACTCCAAAATGGATGGTTTTCTGAGAGTCACTTTTGGCAGCATTCTTTGTTTCCTGCAAAACACTCTGTGAGAAGTGAAGTAAAACACAAGTGGTACGATTACTGTTTTCAGTGGTTTTCATTCATCTTTCTTTCACGGCTTTTCTGTTCTTCAGGAATAGTTTGTGTCATTTTTTAGAGGTCTGGGTTTATTGAATGAATACCACAACACATGAATTTTGGAGACTGACTGTGGGCATGGGAGTAGCAGAGGTAAATTTATGTGCCACTGGAAGTCATTGCAACTGTCTGTAAGCCTCTCTGCTAAACCCTGGTTTAAGTGTATTTAGCAACCATACTGATTACAACACTGTTATCCCAGGATGCCAAACTGAGCCCATGTTTACTTGCCCAGGGCTGGACCTCAGAGAATGAAGTTGAGCTTAGAAAACAAAGAACTGCTATCTAGGAGAACACTAGCTCTCATGATATCACCAACTTGTTGTTACATGACAGCAAGAAATCATTGATCAATGTTATGCTTTACAAAGACTGTGCTGATGGAGCTGGGCAATGCTTGACATTTCGACTGGCGCAGTTTTTTATCTTATTTTATATTCTTGTAGTCCTCTAATAAGAAGAATAAAATACAATAATACAGTCCTCTAAAAAGAATCGTATGGAAATATGAATATTATAAATTATTAAATTATAGGAATGAATGTACTAAGATATTCCTGTAATAGGAGGAATACAATAATGCTTGGAATGGTTGATTTTCCCCTTTTTGCTTCCCTGAGAATCTTCTTTATTTTTAGGAAAAAAATAAATATTTGAAAATGTGGCTTCTTCCCCAAGAGAAACATGGGGGAAAAGCTGTCAGTGAGAATTTATCACTGGCTCACTTCAAAACCACAGGTTTCAATTTGGAAGGTTTGAAGTTGTACTAAGAAGAAACACTGTTGATGACTAAAAATGTTCAGTATGTGAACACTTTTACCCTACCATATGTCCTTCCTCTGCTCTAGTGTTAGTCCATTTGTTAAATAGCCTAACTGTGCCACACTTCTTTACTTGCCAGAGAAGGCAGGAACCCCAAGACAGTGTTCTTTTTTCCATAGTCACTGGCAACCTACTTGGAGTGAGCAAAATCCTGCTGATGTATAATAGAAAAAAAAAAATCCATGTATTTCCTCATACTTTCCTTTGCCCCAGGTGCGACAACACAGAGTCCAACAATCAAAATAACTTGTGTTTTTTGCTGATACTGAGTCCTGATTGCATTTTCTTCCAAACCCATTTCTGACTCTACAGTGTTTCCCAATCCAAAGGCTGAGTTCATTCTCAAAGCTCAGGTTTTCGACATGTAAAACAGATGCTGGAATTCCTAACTGATGTGCTGTATGTAATTGATAATGATTGATAAAAGACAGCTTGCACCTGCAGGACCTTTCTTTGTGCAGGGTAAATAGGTGTCTGAGGAGCTCAAGAAAGGGAGCTGCAGAAATTATCTTTTCCATTCTGCAAAGCTTGGTTTGTGTTTCCTTCTTTGTACCTTCAAAGTCAGGATTAGTATTGTTTACACAGACAGAAGGCTTATGTTCATGATGATTAATGGAGAGAGAAAGGCCTTGAAATCCATCACATTGCCAGACTAAATTACTCAATCAGCTCCCAGATAGAAGCACTAAGGTTATAATTTCTTAACTTGGGAGGCTCACTAAATTTCTTTGGTTTAATCCAAAATTAAAGTTACTTTTTATTTTTTTTGAGACTTCTAGCTTAATGTGTAGTTTTGGTTTCTTGACTGTGTATTAATCTTCAGTTTAAATAAGATTCAATGTTATGAAAGGGACTGAATATATGATTGGGAGAGTAAGAATGGAGCCCGATTTCAGAGATGCACAATAAAAGACAAGAGGCCTGCCATGGCCACTAGCTGAAATACAGGAAATTTGATTTAAACTTAAAAAATTAATCAAAAAATTCTGTGAGGGTGTCTGAGCACTGGCACAGGTTGCCCAGAGAGGCTGAGCTGTGACCTGGAGCTATATTCAACACCCAGATGTACAGAGTCATGAATAACCTGCTCTGCATTTCCCTAGTTTGAGGGACAGGTTGGGCTAGGCAGCCTCTAGCATGATAAATCCAGTATAAAGAGTTTAAAATACATTTAAAGATAAGAAGAGAGACCTAATCCTGAAATAGACTCTAATTTCTGCCCTGAAATGAAGCCACTTCTTACTGGGTGCAGCATCAGTACTCAGTGCAGGAGTCCATAGCTAGGAGATGAGGGAAGTTTATTGGAGATAAGTCTTCAGTGTTTGCATGGGCAATGTCCTGCTCAGTTATGGTGCTTTTGCAGAATAGCTCACCTTCACAAGAAAATCTGGCAATCTCATCCCTCAGAATTTAAGTTCTGAGGGCCAGTGGGGAAGTCTCCTCAAGGAATTCTTTAAAACTCAAAAATATCTCAGTTCTTTAGAAAAATACGTGACTTCACATATATATATTGGATGAAGATTATTTAGCATTACAACCAGTATTGACTCCATTAAGAAGGAGCTGCCTTAATTCAGCTCTACATCTGCATATACATCATCTTAATTACAGGCTACCACACCTCTTTTTCTGAATGCGTTTTGCTTCATGAAGCACTGAGGAGGAATAAGCATCTTTTAAAACCATCTACTCAACCTTTCATATTCATTTCTTTTGTCTTTCTTCCCATCTCCTTCCTTCCTTAATTCTTCCTTTTGTTTTGTTCCTTTCTTTCTTTCCATTTTTTTCCATTCTTCCATGCTTCTACTCAGCTTGCAAAATAGCAGTCCAGTTCTCAGCTATAATTGCTCACTTATTAATAAGGTATTTTAATTAGGCATTTATTCTTCATGAGGAAATGTTTTTACCTATTACTATATAAGCAGTACCCAGTTTATTTTACATTGCTGTGTTATTAATCTTTTAAAACACGCTAGAACATAGTGCATTTAAAACTGGAGTGCTGCAACATAAAATAATTATTAAAACAATTATGACTAATCATGCAAACCTTTTATAATGCATAAATGTAAGCCAGGTTTTAATTCATATAAAAACGCCTTCGGTAGTGTAACTGCTGGTAGAGTCAAGTGAGAATCCATTCTTTCTTTGCACTCAATTAAATTTTCTAAAATAGCATAAAAGAAATCCTGGAAAAGAAGCTGCTTTGGCTCTGTTGTGGACTGTGCACTGCTAGAGGTGTTTCATGGTGTGTATAAGGATGAGCTTTTGAGGAATCAGTCAGCTGAATAAAGGTGCTGTGTCCCCTTTGACTTAGCTGGGTCCTGTTTTAAAGGCAAAAACACCATAGGAAAAGGGTGGCAGAGCAAACATGGAGAGGAGAAAATTCCTCTGTAGAATGTTTGTGTGGTGGTGGACTTGTGGTGTCTCTATCTATTCTCTGTAAAGTAGATGGAGGAAAAAATGAAGATTGAGTTTGATCTGGGAACTCACTGTCTTTGCAAAAGATTTGAACTTTGAGTAATACTTAAGGTCTGAAACTAGCTTGTAGAAGTTCTCAAAGAGCATAAGACAAAAAATGTGAGTTGAAAGTAGCGTTGACCAGCATAAGAACTTCTGAAGTATATTTGCAACTTAATGCATTGATATCTGTTCAGAATTGGTTTTGCAGCTTTGGTTCATAGCATTAGTTCTTTGATGTGATTTTTCTGAGATAGTTCAGTTTTTGTGTAATAGAAGTTCAACCTGTGGTTAATATGGGAGTTCTGAAAATTAATTCCTTAGCCTGTTTCAACCATGATGTGTGTTATAATAGAAGGAACAAATGAAGAGAGAGCAAAAATGCAAACTTAAAAGATTTGGGATTTAAAAATATTTGATAAGAAACAAAATATTCATGCACTTGTGGCCAGGAACAAGATAGTTTTTAGGTTCTGGATGACATTACATATAGAGTAAACAATAGTAAAGAAATGAGAATAGCTCTATAAATAGCAGGTTTTTCACTGAAGCTAAAACCAGCCCATACAAATAGTAACAGGAAAAAAAACAAAATCAACCCCCAAACACACAAATTTTAGGTGGTCCTAGTGATGTGGACTTTGTGAGTCATGAGATTTGCCACAGCATTGCTTTGTAAGACCCTTATTAGAAGCAGTGGAGAGTCCAGGTCATCTGTTTTATCTGATGTTACCTCTTTAAAGAAGGAGCTCTGCTGTGATTTTACTAATTTTCAAGTAGCTGGGTGGTATAGAAGTTGTATTTAATAATGATTTATCATCAGGGAAATGAAATATCCTTGGATTTTATAGAGACAATAAGCTCTGATTGGAGGGTGGGCATGCCAGCATGGTGGGAATGTGCTACATGCAAAAGCAGCAGCTTCTGACATCCAGCATTTCATGGCTGAGCTGAGTTGGAGATTTTGTGTTCAAGATGGTGCCTCTTGGTAGCTGGGATCTTGCCTCTCTAATGAGGAAATACCAAGAAAGAAGTTGGAAATATGGTTGTTTTCTTCAGAATTACCACCTAGTAGTAGTAGTATACTAGTAACTCTGTAGTAGTATATTAGTAATTGTATATTAGGTAATTGTATTATCTCCCTTGTGGGGTCCCTCACTTGACATAGAGTTTTTCTTCATCATGATGTTTGCTTTGATGGAGTAAGCCTTTTTGGTGCCCGGGATAGCATACCCAAACTAGCAGTCAGTTTTCAAATGTAATTAATGCAATCACCAGACCCTTGATTTCTCACTGTTGATGGTAAAAGTTTAGCTAGCAATGAAAATATGAGTTTTAGCAGCTGGTTCTTTTCCCCCATTAGTTTCATCACCATTATCTGTCGCGCACACCTGCCTCTAGTTGTACAGGCATGTACCTGCATGTTGCAGCACATGACATGCACCACAGCTACTGGGTATGAACTGATGAACTTGGGCCCAAAGCTTTCTTGGGAGTGAAGCCTGCAGTGACAAGGTCTGTCTTTGGCCTACTTCACGCTGTACATTTTGCTTATTCTGATGGAAACAAATGCAATCAGAAAATACATCCCTGCCATAATTCTTGACATAATGAGAAGGAGTTTGACTCATGGGAAATTGTAAGAAAATAGTTTTTCTGCTCATTCAGTGATTTTGTTTTCCCCAAGTCAGCCTTGTGGTAAAATAGAAGCAGAGAAGACTAGAGAAGCAGGTGCATGCCTGGGCAAGGAGCAGCTTTGAAACTTTTTCCAGTCTGGGTGGGATAAAGAGACTTTAACTTAAAGTGATGTTCATTGTGATGATGTTTTGTGCTAGAGCTTTTCCTCTTTGGTCTTGTAAACTTTATATCCGAGGAGAGTATCAGTGCCAATATTGGCAAGTTTTTAGAGGCTTTCTTAAACCTCTTATTTCACAGAAATCTCTGAGCTTTCTGGCTGGTCTGTCCTTTTCTAGCCTAAGCCTTTCCTAAGAAATCCATCAATTTTCCACTTGAAAATAGCTATGGGTAAAGTCACAGACTACTTTCACATAAGATTAAGGGTTTGACAAGGGTAGTGAGAACAAAGAAATTCCAAATTAGGTCTGCTTTGTATTTAAACTCCCCTCTCCCAGCCCCTTGTTGCACAATAGTAAACTTTCCTAATACAAGTAGGTTATTGATATACTTCCAAAAAGAATTCCAGTTAGCTGAGGGATGGGATTAAATGGATTAAATAGCCCCCTCATTTTTTGGTGAAGAAGAAAAAAAAAAGTTTGGCTAAAGGCACAGATAAATGTGAACTCTAAATTATTTTGGACTAGATTGACCTTCCAAACTGCCTTGCAGATGAGCTACCCCCCTTTTTGGGGCCCTGGATGTTGGTGGCGGATCGGTGGGCACGCTGGGTGCGTGGAGCTTGCACTTCAGCACAGCCATTTCAGCAGAGTATGGCTGTGGGCTGGGAGGTGAGATAGCAGTTGGGTAGAAAAGCTTCAAAGAATGTAAAATGTCCTCTGTCAGTCTCCTTTTAGTGCCAAACTGCTGTGTCTTACTCAGCCAGACCCAAGGCCTGGAAGGGCCCAAGGACTTCCAGCCTGCTCCTACACTGGTGTTTTTGGTGGTGTCTTCCATTTTAGCTGTGTGGTGTGGTTATGGTAAAGGAAATACCTGTTCTTGCTCAGCACAGAAACTTGATGAGGTTTGAAAACCATAATTCTCCTCCTTTTAGATCTTCTTCTGGCCTTTTTTTCCTAAGAATTTATGGGGCTTCAGCTTTGTACAAAGTACAGATTCTCCTTATCTTACTCTATCTCGTAATGAAAACAGATTTCTCCTCAACCATATCCATCTTGTCTCATTTTTCTGACCCCCTAAGACAGGAAATAGCAGTATGAAGATCCATACCAAGGTTTGGCAGCAGCTGAGAGCTTCATGTGTGGCAGATAACTGCTGGAGGTCTGACTTGGATGTGAACACATAAGTGTTTACATCTTGGTTGTTTGATGGCATTGTTTGTAGTTCCTTGCCCTGTGAAACTTATTGGCCACTAGTTCAAGCAGCAATGGGAGTGGTTTTTTTCTTGTGTTTTTAAGAATCCCTAAAACATTTTTTTGGCTTCTTTCTAAGGTCTACTAATTTGCCTTAACATATTGCTGTTATAAAGAGTCACATCTAACAGGCTGAAAACAAATGCATGCCAGATCTCACTTAGCCTTCCTGTCTAATTAGTCTTAAGTACAAGCAGTGGAGTCATTTTGTATTGTGTACATGTTTTTTAAAGCAAACTTTTTGTCGTCTCTGATTTCTATATTAATTTGGGAAACATGCTCTAAGACTTAAATTTGTTTCACATTTGCTTCAAATTCAAATTAAAGCACTTCACCCCCAACCAAAGAATTTGCAAGGGGAAAAAAATGGATTTGTTGACTTTATCATGACTGGATCTCATCCTGATCCAGTGCCAAATCTTTTTAGCATTGAAAGGAAGTAAAAACAAGAATTAAGAACTTTCTCTGATTACTGCTGGGATAGAAGCATTTCCTCTACCTGCAATGAAATGCTTCAAAGCAGCCATTTATTCAGGCAGTGTAATTCATGTCTCTTTTTACTGGCTGACTTACATCTTTTATTTTACCATAACACTTGGGCCTGTGTCCCTCCCACCTGATTTTAGTCACCTGAGAGACATGTCTTCAGAGGGTGCTGACTGAGTGTTTCCTGGAGGGGAGGAGCAGAGTGTGCCTGGCATACTCCAGTGGGAATGCCTGCCTAGGAGATGTGTTATCTCTGTGCCAGAGCTCTCTTGCTAGCTTTTTCTCAGTCTTCATTGATTGTGTGGCATTCACTGAGTGTGGCTTTCCTTCTAGTTTTGTGTGACAGATGAGATAAAGAATGTAAAAATAGTACCTCAGGTTTTTAACTCTAAATTGACCAACTAGACCAAAGGGAAAAGGGGGAGATGGTGCAAAAATAACTGTTAGCTCTTTGGCTACAGGGGTACCGAAGTGCCTACCTAGCATTCAGGTCTTTGAAAATCTGCCCTCAAGGTAAATGACACTGCACTGCACACAATCTATGCAAAAGTTAGCAAACATTCAGAATGTGTTTGTAAGATTAATAGTGTCATATTTTCCCTCACCCTGTGGGTTTTTTTTCCTTTTTTCTCCCATAAAGCAGTGTTCTAGGGGCTCATCAGGCTGTGCATTAAGTAAGTAATTGAGTTGTTATGCCAACAGGCTGTGCTAAAAGGTGTTACATCAGTGATTTCTTT
The DNA here is from genome assembly GCA_024362935.1 of Setophaga petechia. Lineage (NCBI taxonomy): Eukaryota > Metazoa > Chordata > Aves > Passeriformes > Parulidae > Setophaga > Setophaga petechia. The sequence continues at coordinate 24,689,850 of JANCRA010000008.1, forward strand.
TTCATCCCACTGTGCTTTGATCTCCTGCTGTAAAGCAAAAGATCTAACAGTGGAAACTTTTGAAGATGATAGATGAATTGTACTTTTCATAATCCTTACAAAAAATGTCTGTCCTTATCAGTCAGAAAAGATTTAATAGCTGTTGTCTCTTGAAAATCTCATATTATCACAATTGCAAACTATGAAATAACTGTTATGAAATATTTTGCTAGTATATTTGTAATGCTGTTGTAAAAGCTTTAGGATAAATTAATAAAGACACTCCTTTGCTATAACCATGCTTTGCTTTTTTGTATTTTCTCAATAAAATATAAAACTTCTTTTCAAAGAGAGCACTGTGCAGTAGTGAATACTTGATGTCCTTATTGATGTTAATTGTCCAACTTTAATTTCATATCACTGGAATTCACTGAAACTGTCAATCCAAAAATACTAATTCCAAACATTATATATGGTGCTGAAACAAATGGTCAAAGTCTTGGCTTATAATATAAAAAACAGTGTAGCTGAAGGAACCATTGTGACAGTAAGCAGTGTGTTAAGTACTGCTTGCAGATTTGGGGAGCAAAAAATACAGCATCTTCTAGGAGAGAACGAGTGTTTGGGCTTGTCTCTGGATGAAATTCACAGTTACATTTTCAGAATAAGTCAGTAAAGTTTGTGCAGTTTCCCAGGATTTAATCCAACGCAATCTTGCTCAATGTATCTTTTATTAGTTGAGCTCCCCATGTCTCTGGTAAACCCTGCTCAGAGAAAATTGTCAGCAATGCTTAGAATTATAAAAAGTGTTCACCAGCTCTAATTATATTTTCTTTTTTTTTTTTTTTTGCAATAGCCTTGGGCCAGATAATGCTTTATGTTGATGGCATGAATGGAGTGATAAATCATAATGAAACCATCCAATGGCTGTACACGCTTATTGGCTCAAAGGTAAGACTCTCAAATATTCTCATTTTATTTAGTTTTGGTGTTCTTTTAATGGGTTTTTTTATGCTTTTAGGGTATAAATAGACTGTGTGTTAGGCTCTAAAACATTCCATAATATTTTGTGTGGAAATCAGGTCACATTGAGCTGTTGCTTCTTTTCTGCTGTTTTTATACTCTCTTATCAGTGCATACTCTGCTCTTAAAAGCAAAGATGCCCTCGTTACTGTCTGCGTTGCCATTGCATTTGACCATGGAGAAAATTTTTTGGTTTTGTAGTTGCAGTTCCCAAGGCATTCTTTGGAACCACTCTGCTCACCATTCTACACTGCTCACCTCTGCTGAGCACTGGGAGAGAACCCTTCTTAAAGTAGAATACACAAGTTCAATTGGAAGTTACCTACAACAATCATCTAGACCAAATGCCCGACAGCTTCACTTTATGAAGGTCGTTGTCCAAATACTTTTGAAACACTGACAGGTTTGAGACTTTGCCCACCTCTCTAGTAAGCCTCTACCAGTGTTTGTCCACCCTCCCAGCAAAGAAATGTATCCTAATGTCAAGTCTTCTTTTGCCTGGAGAGCCCTTGAAGGCAAAGTCTGGTACCTGCCTGCAGGGTATTCTTTCTAGTCCCCACATATTGAGACAAAAAGTTGAAAGCTGGAATATATGTAGCTTGAGTAGGTCTTTTCCAGTGGAATAGTGATTTATATAGTACACAGTCTACCTTTAAGGCCATCTTTGGTGGAATTTGAAAAGCAAGCAGAACACAGATTCTACTGACATGCTGTTCTGAGGGACCATGGGATAGGTAAACCCACAAATGTACCCTTCTCCAGCCTGTTGGCTCTTAATGAGCTTTAGGAAGCTTATTAAGGCCTGCCAGGGGCTCCTGCTGCTCTTACCATGTAGATCTGTGCATAGATAGATATGTATGACACAATAGCTGGAACAGAGTATGCTAGTTGTTTACAACTCAAAAGTTGCTGTAGTTGATGGAGTTGAATCCATAGTTATAGTTACTAAGAAATTTCCAGGAATGTTTCAAGTGTCTGAGTCACACAAAGTTGCTGTTGCATACTGTAGAGACATGAGAGGCTGCTGCTCTCCCCTTTTCCTCTGATAGCTCTCATAACACAAGGAGGAAGAGCTCAATGTCCCGGGAGTCCTTTTTTAACTAGAATTTTTTCTACAAAGTGCAAACTTCGCTGCTGCAGCAGATTGTCAAGTCAAAAAACAGATGTTGCAGTATTGAAAGAACTGATTTATATTGGGTTGAAATACCTATATTGGTAGATAGATAAAAGTTAATTAATTATGGTTATCAAATCTCAGGCTTAAAGGGCAGGCTTCATGACTGGGAAAAGATAAGGAGAAACTTTTCCCCCAGTGTAAAATGTTCCAGTGCTGTCTAGGCATTACTCTGAGCCATTTCTCCTTCTGAAACAGGGGATGTTGCCACAGTTGAAAAAGCAGTGTGAGGTGAGAGAGAGACTATTTGCTTCATATATAGATCTACATTTTTTATGGAACAGATAAAGAAGCAAAAAAGAAACAAAAATACTGCATGTCTGTGATGCTTTTAATTCTCTAACGTGCATAATGGGAGTGGAATGGAAGAGAAACATGACTGTATTGTTACCTTGCAGATTAAACTCTTTCTAGATTTTCTTGCTCTGAGTACTTCAGCTCTTGGGTCCTTAAGCTCCTTTCTCCCTCCCCCATGGCCAGCCTGAATGATTATCTCCATGTCCTGGCTCAGTGCCTGCAGCTGAGGAATGCAGGCAATGTGCTTTGAATAGTTTGGTTTCAGGTAGCATCAAAGTTGCTTTTTCATTATTCTTCAACTGTCTTGGAGGAGATCTAAGTCCCTGTCTGTGTGCCAGAAGTTAACCAAAGGTATGGCAGGCTTACTGTCAGTGTGGTGGGACAGCTGCTTTATTCACTTAAAGGTGGTTTTGACTTTCTGTGAAAAATGAAGCCCTGGAATTTGCAATGCACCTACAGTCTGTGTTGCAACCCGGCTATGCTGGTGCCTTTTCCACAGCAAAGTTAACATTGCTGAGCAAAAAAGGAATAGGGAAACTGCCAATTAAGTCTTGGGACAAATCCCTCTAATAGGATGCAGGAGGAATATAGTTATTCAGCTGCCACAGCTGTGACACATGGTTTCTTGCCTTCTCAAGAGCTCTGACTGGGTTTAATATACTTAGCAGTGGAGGCTATTGAACATGTTCCACAGTTATTTTTTATTGTTTTATCAAAATCTGTAGAGGTTTTGCCCCTTCATTGTTGCTTACTCTGCTCTGTTTGCAAGGGGCTGCTGGCTCTGTCACCCTTGCTCACTTTGAGCAGTGGATTGTTGCATCACACTGGTTCAGCAGAGCACCTTGGGGGCTGGCATGCTCAGTACTGCAACAGCTCTGATTTTGGTACCCAGCTCTAAGATCACTTTACACACCCAGCAATACTTCTGTATAAAGATGGGGGGAAAATGTGGGAAATAAAAGTTTAAATTAGTGTCAAAGAAGCAATTTACTGAAAGCCTCCCCAGATTTTTGCCATTATATTCCTTACTATTACTAATTCTGCAGCAGTTTTACCCCGCTGAGCATCAATGAATGCTTGCGTTGATGGGTTATCAAAAGTTGTTGATAATTTTAGTGCTGTTATTGAAGTTGGCTCTCAATAAACTTGTTAGGGAGGCAGCTAGAATTCCAGTGGTGTGACTGCACTGGCACTGTTGTCATTGTACCAGTTTAGAGGCACCAGCTGTGTCAGGGTGAAGAACTGAAAAGCAGGAAGAAACGTAATCTTAGATTACTTGTTTGCTATGGCACAGAAAGAGCCTTTTGTTGCAGATTGGTATATAGGCACCAGGTTGGAAGTGTGATGGTAGCAGTACCATTCTTTAGTGATATTATGTGGAGATAAGAGCATTACTGGCTCGTCTCAAACTCTTAGGCCCACTGCTGGTTCTTTGCAAGTAGTGTCCAACCATAAATGACCACACCACTGTGTGGCAGTGGGCTTTCATAGGCTGCCTGTAGACTGCTTTCCAATCATCAGTGGCTGATACATCCCTGGCATAAAACATTGGCAGCATAATCCCAATGTAAATGCACATTACTATTATTTCATCATTAGTTATATGGGCAGAAATTCATCAGTGGTTCCCTGTTTGATAAAGCATTCAAGTATGTACTCAATTATGGGTGTATGGTTACATCTTCTTGGCTTCCAGATAGCTTTAATACATAACTGAGGTCAGCAGTGAGCTGCTGCAGGCATGCAAAAGAGGGCTATAGCAGGGCCAAGGCTCTAACCATCTTATATAAGCTACAAATTTTGTAAATAGGAAATATTGGTGTCAACATAGTTTTCTTTTAGCATTTGGTGCTAGCATGGACATTTGTGCAAGAGAATTTGGTTCTTAGAAGACAAAACTAGAAGTTAATTAGTTAATTGAATAATTAGAAGTTATTGAATGTTAGTTAACAGTCCTTTCAGAATTGCTCCTTAATTTCTCTCTTTTTTTTTTTTTTTTTTGAAACTAACCTGTCAAGGATAATGCCTTAACTGGCCATGTGCTGTAGCACTCATGTTTCAACTTCATGGTGCCTGGGAGATGATATTTCACCACTTCCTCAGTGTTTCTGCCACCTATGCCTTACTACTTCTGCAGCTGGAATTTAGTTTTTGTGTTTTATTGCAAATATACTTAGGCTGGTTGTAAATGGACTTTTTTATACTGGCAGCTGCCACTGGAGCTCTTTGGTGGATCACTGGCAGGTAAATGGTAATAGCTCTAAGAAAATTTCTCTTACCCAAAAGAAGGGACACCAAGCTAAAGACATGTGTATGTATTAAGCCATATTAAGTCCTTAGAATGTATTTCTGATCTGTAGCCATGTATAAGTTTTATTATATATATATATAGATATAGATATATATATATATACATACACATAAAATCTTTCATATGTGTTGGTAATTCCTCTGTGTCAGAGAAGGTGTACAATATTTTTAGTGTATTGGTACTTTAAATCCTTCAGGACTAGCTATTGTCTGTACAAAAGTACATTTCTGGACCAAACATCTTGAAATAAGCATAGGAACTTCTCTATACCTTCTCTATACCTTCTCTATATCTCTTTGTCTAGAGAAGCAAACATTTCTTTGCATCACAAACTCACAAGCTTTTGCCAATCCATCATGGTTTTCAAAGCCACTTCTAAGGCATAAAGTAGTCCAAAATCTGAGTTTAGTTTCACCTTTTCTTTCCCCCTTTTTTTACTGCTCCTGATAATAATTATTTTTTCCCATTTGATGATCCAGGCTGTTCTAATTTCCCCCAGGGGAGCTAAAGCCCCTTTTTGGCATTGTTTTCAGTGGAAAATAATCCGTTTTCAAAGTGGTGCTGGGTAACCTCAGAAGACAGGGTGGAATGCTGGGCCCAGGCTGATACAACGAGGTTGATTAAAGATTCCTATCTCACATATTGTTTTAATTTTTTTTCCTACTTTGCTTCTGTCTGAGTCCTAGATTGCAAAGTTAACTACAAACTTTAACTATCAAGTTGTTCCCTGTGCCTTGTGTGAACTGTTTGCTTGCTTTGGTATTGAAGAAATGACTTTCTGAATGTTTAAAGAGGTAATTCTGTCAGAAAGAAGCAAGAAAACTTATTTCAAAGAAAAAGGAAAAACAAAACCCAACACATTCAGATAGAACAATGTCATTTTAGTGGGTAGATTTGTTGATTGCAAAAGGAGAGTCCCAGAATCATAGAAACATAGAATTGGTTTGCATTGGGAGGGTTAGTAAGGATAATTTAATTCCAGCCTCCCCCTGCCACATGCAGGAGCACCTTCCACTGGACCAGGTTTCTCAGGGCCCTATCAACCTGTCTTCAAATCAGTCCATTAGCGACTGCCTTTTTCTGCATGGTGCCACGGGTGGGTTAAAGCATGTTTGTGGTTGGTAGTCATTTCATGAGAATTTTGAGAGAAATAATATTCACAAAAAACCCTAATTTTTTTTTTTTTTTTTTACAAAAATGAATCATATAAGGTATATAGAGGTAGGTACTCAGTCAAAAATCTTTACTGAATTAGTGTCCATTTCACAAGTCATTTATACATGTGCTACACTGAAGACAGAAACAAAGTTGAGAATTACATAACTTGATCTTTTCCTCAAGAAATTTCTCACTCAATCTTATGCAATTGGATTTTGAAATGGGTCTCCAAATAAATATCAAAAATTGGTTTGTAGTAATGGAGAAGGTTACAATTCTAAGGGTCTTAACAGATATGAATAAAATCAAAACAGCGCTACTAGTACAACCTAACCTCAAAGCACGTTGAATGAAATCACTGCCAACCTGGATGGTATGCCCTCTGTTGAGAATCTTGGAAATACAAGGTGTTTGGATCTCATTCGAATTTTATGACCATATATTTTTAAAAATAATTGTGTGCATAGATGGTCTATTCATATGCCTGATTTTTGTGAGCAAGCGACTGTGCTGTAGAGCTCTGTCCTATGCTTTATTCTCAATGTGTTTGGAGGGTGATCTAGGAACTCTGGCTAGCTAAAAGAATTAAGAATCCAGGAAAAATCACACTGCTTGGAGACCTGCTGTGATCAATTTTATGTGTTTTTCTGGCAAGCCTCTGGTTTTGTTCTCTTTTCAGGCCTAGACCAAGTAGAAATGTTAGCTGGGTATCAGTCTTACAGGCTTTCTGGCTCCTTTGCTTCCTAGAAGTGTTCAGAGCAAAACTGAGATCTCCCCTCAAAACGTAAAATTATTGCAGTCTCACCCATGGGCTACCCTGCACTCAAGATGTTGGGCTGTGGTGAGCAGGTACAACTGCTTTGAGTTTACTGAAACCCTGAACATTCATCTCAGCTTAGCAGCTGCCTCTTATAGTTAATCTGCTGTGCATTTGGCCATTGAACTGTTGTTATGAAAATGGCTATGGGAGGGAGAAATGAAATCCTGGCTTGACTGGAACTTCCCTATTTCCTACATCTTGTGGTCCTGAGCCTATGCTCACCCAGGCCATCAGAGAGCTTTCTTCCTCTTTCACTCAGAAACTGGATCAGCACTGTTGCATGAACTGAGTTTATTTTGAATTGTATTTAATTAGTGCTTTGAAGATAAGGATCAGGATGTTGCAATAAACTTGGAATAGGATACACTAGCCAGCACAGACTGTGTTAAGCACTTGCTTTGGTCTCTCCAACTCAGCAGACAGAATGCTGTGAGTGCTGCTGCTCTTTACCAAACATATTTGTAGGTAGATTTCAAAGTCCTTCCATCAAACATAAAAGTAGTTGAGTCCTGCAGCACTAACTATTCTTGTAGCTCCATCTGTTGCATTCCCTTACGAGTATTTTGAAGGGATGAATACACATTTTTCTATGGTCAAAAGGAACTCTTGTAGATTAAGGAGATACTAGAAAACACACAGTTCCCTCACAAGATATCAGAGATCTGATTTCAACTCGTTTGAAGTGGGGAATGAGAAAATGTAATGATTAACTGCCAACAATGTGGCCAATGCTCAGACACAACTTTTCACTCAGTCTCATCTGTTCAAAACTGTTTAAGAAAGTGTCAGGTTAAAGATGAGTGAAATATGTCCAACTATTCCCAGAAAATACCATTCATCTATGCAGATGTACAAATTTCTGGTTGTGAAGGAAAGGCAAGAAGAGAGAAAAACAGCAAGAGTTATACTAGAATTAGGTGGGGTAAAAATTGAAAAACAGCCCTAAAGACAGTGCTAGCTTTTAGGATTGCCTTGCTCTCCCTCACTATAGTAGTTCAGTGTCACAGGCCTGTTACCATTCACATTTGTGAGCAAAGTGCTGTGCTTCACACCCTAGCTATTAATATATATATATTAATTTGATAATGGATTAAATAATTACTATTATAATAATATCTATATCTGCTATTAGCTCCTAGTGTTTTCTAACAAGCATTATGTCTAGTGCTACAGTGAAAGGAGAAGGTGCAGTTGGAAAGTTGGTCTGTACTGGGGACTGAGACTAAAGAAAATGGAGCCTACTTATTCCAGCATGCTTGAAACCACCACTGGGAAATGTCTTTGACAATAAAATCAATTACCTAACCAAAAGAAATAGAAAAATTAAGTTTTTAGATGAAACTGAATGAAGAATTATAAGAGTTGCTTGATGGATAAAAAGATGCTAGCTATAATCCAGGCTTATGGTATAGTATACACATGAGAATTTTATGCATGTCTAAATGCAGAAATCAACTTGGCCAGTATAAAGCACTGTGGTCATTATGACAAACCTTTTGGGACAGCTGTGTTATCATTTTTCAGGGTAGAAATACCAATAATCCTAACTCAGGAGTTTAATAAGCTGCATTTTCAGGAGTGTTTTAAAATTAAAATAAGTAGCTGCGTCTGCATCTTTTCTGGGAACACTGTTTCATGAACTCTGGTGCATAATGCTTGAGTTTCCAGAGTTTCCATTTTCTGGTGTTGTTGCTCTTAGGTGTTATAGTGATGTATCTTTTATGACAGTGGCTGTGGTGCTTGGCAGAAGGCATTAGAAAGTAGGCTATTAGAAAGTTTAACTGGAGCAGCAGGGAAACTTCTTCTGGTGCACAGTCATTGAAATGTCACCAAACTCACCTTTAGTGAAGGTCAAGTGATACAGTTTTCTTAATCTATTTAATAGTTAAAATAATCATTCGCAAAACGTCCTGTAATGCTGGCAAATACCCTCTGTGCTCAGTCATTCCTTCTGCCTTCACTGACTGGGCCATGTCAGTGGCATGTGTGGTACAAGAGATAGATCACTATGAAACGTAAGAAAATGCCCAAATGAGTTTGGCTCGGTTACAGCACAGTTCTAATATCACCAAGGCTGTGGGTTCCATCCTTGAATGGGCCATTCTTTTAAGAGATGGACTTCAGGATCCTGCTGGGTCCCTTCCAATTCAGAATATCCTGTGGTTCTGTGAAAATGCACCATAGTGAATGGATATGTTTCCACAAAGTACCAGTACCTCATCTGAACTGTGTGGTGAGACCAGTGTAAGAAACAAACCTGGCATCCAGATCTCCTGAGACTTAGTTAAGTGTCTTGAATTTCTGGCAGAACTTTTTGGTTATTCTGCCAGTAGAAAGCAGCATATGGGAATGGAGGGTTGCAGTGGTGATGCTGAGAAGACTCCTGCACTCCTATAGAAGAAACGAGGTGGCCAAACTTTGCATTTTTGAATAGATGTTAACATTCTGGGATTTTTTGACTGTTAAAGAAAGGGCATTATGGTTAATTGTTACTTATTCCATCAGATTTGAAGAATGCAGGTATTCCATCCTTATTTTAACAGAACTTTGGGCTCAGTTTACATATTTATCTCAATGCATTATGATATTTTTTCTGGTACAAGCAGAGTTAAATTGATTCATAGGATGGGGGTAGGATGTTTTTGTTAATCACTTAATTTCTCAAACTGTTTGTAGTAAACTTTGAAACTTCATTACCAAGTTACTTCTTCCTCTCACTTCTATTTTGATGTTTATTGAATTATTATTAAAGATGTTTGAGAACTACACAATTGGTATGGATCCTTTCACAGGATTTTGAAGAAATGCAAGGAGAGTTTGCATGGAAGTTGCAGAAATTCCACACGAAGTCTCTTCAAATGTTTGTGCAATGATCTCTTACTTCTCCAAAAATATGACTTAAATCTGCTGTGTACTCTGCAGCTGCTGCTATGATACGTATAGAACCCCTCTTTTTCTGCAGAATTGTTCTGCTCAATTTTCTCTCTGTTGTTTTCCTGAATATTCCTCTTTTTGAACAGAAACTGAATTACTATAAAATTACTATTTTTGAATTACTATATAATTATTATTATTACTTTTTATTTTTCCCCTTAAATTCATCGTAATTTTCTTCTTAAATCAGTATCTGTCCTCGTTCCCATATATATAGTGCAGTAGTGGAATTCTGCCTGCAGGAAAGGTGGTATCCAACATTTTTTGCAGTGTCATGTAAACCAGATCTGAGACAGTTCAGCCAACACAGCAGTTAATATACCAGTGTTTTGCTTGTAGCTTAGCCTGGAAGAATGGCCCAGATAGGGAGAGAGTTTTTACATCAGGAGACTCAGGCTGGATCCAGCTGCCAGGCACATTTTTGAACTAGCTTTCAAATCCCTTTTTGCCTTGGTCCCTCATCTGGAAAATTGGTATTTGGATTTTAGAGGCCTGGAGGAAGAACATAAGAGAGTAGAAAGACAGATTATATGTGAAGACAGATACGTAGGTAAAAGTTGAACCTGATACTAATTGTTACCATATCTGCTCTTTTGGCATCACTCAAAATGTTTGTCATTCTTTTATTTAGAATAGTTGTTTTTTAAAGCAAAAGCTACTAGCTGAAAATACTTGGATAACAGAAAAAATATGCTGTATCAAAAATGGAAACTACCAAAACACACATGATGGCTTTATATTCAGCATACTGTGCACCCCAAGGAACCTGTGAGCTGCAAGCAGCTCAGGTCCCTTACCAGGGTATTACCCAGGACTTGTGGCTACCTCACAGATTTTATGTTGGTCTCCTCAGTTACAGAACTTGCCCTTAGGAAGAAAAAGGTCTGGTAAGATGTGTGGACCTCAATTACTTTTCATAAGATGAAGATCAAAAGGAAGGTTCTTTGATAGGCTTTCTTTCTTCCTTTTTTTTTTTTCTCTCCACAGTTCTCTAAGAGTAGTTCATACCATATAAAGACTTTTCAGAATAATTTCCAGCACACCAGCAGGTTTTCTAGCTAGCTCTCATGATACACTGAAATGAGCCTCATCTGGGCATGCTGTGTACTCTCTTCCCATATTCTGACCCTCTTTGATCACAGCAATTGAACAAGGAGTTCAGATGCTTCCTGGTTTGCCCCCCTCTATCTCTTCACTGTTTTCCTTTTTTGAAGACCACATTAATAAAAAACAAGAATGTGATGTTCAATATAAAACATACTGTTAATATCTCAGCCAGCATGGAATTTTTGTAGATTGATCCCTTTTATTTTTGAATTTCTTCTTCTTATTAGAAGGCACACGACTGTAGTAAATGTATGCTTTGCCTTTTTCATTTCCAGCAGTGTGTAACTGCTTCCTCCTTCAGCCCAGTAATAAAATTAAAGCAACTCCCTGAAGCCCATTTTCTCCATTGCACTTTAAATATCAGTGTGGTTGTCTAAGCATCTTATTGTTTTGTTTTTGGACGGAAATGTAACACTTCTCTAACTTAGAGTTTGACTGCTTCTGCTTCCCCAGTTAAGCTTTTCCTATGAAACAGGCATTCTTATAGTAAAGAAAGAGTAAAGTGGGACAAGAGACTACACAGCTATTAATGTATGGAGTTGCTTCAAAACTGTTAATTCCTGGGGACTGTGTTTTAGTTCACTGTGTTTTCCTAAAGATACTAAATATATTAAAACTATATTAAATATGTGTCTATTAAATATAGTGAAATGTTTTACTCCTTTTATTAAGTAGAGAAGATAGAGTTTCACTTCTTAAGTTTTGCTCCTTTGTGTCACTGCCACTCTGTGTGGTTTGCCGTGCTTTCTGTTCAGGTAATTTTTTCTTTTTCTCTTTTTCATCTGCAGCCAAGCTTCCACAAATACACACTCTTCACATGTTGGGTGTTTCTTGGGCCACCCTTCCAGGCACTCAGGAACTCTAGAGTCTTTTGCAGTAAAAACTGTGCATGGCTGCAGGGGAAAAGACATGTTACACTGCCTGAAAGTAGGTTTGCTTCAAGATCTGCACTGCTCAGATGGATGTCCATAATAGCTGGATGCAATAGAGAGATTTGAGGCAAACTTCCTTAGAATCAGGATATACTTCAACTTTTGTCACTGGTCTGCAAAATTTTTCCTTCTTGTTCCTTGTCATCCCTTTCTGATGAAGAGATGCAACGTGGATGCCCAAGTTCAGCTTCTGGCACTGGAAGGTCATTCACAGCAGAGCATCAGACAAAAAAATTCAGTTCGCTACACAGAAGGGTTGAAGGCTATGTTAGACACATTGCCATTTATTGGGATGTCTTTTTATAGGAGCAGCAATGACTCCAAGGGTGTCCCAAGGCTTTGGACCATGGGACAGGATCTGAAAACAGAGCACAAGATTTTCCTGATGTCATCATTTGATGTAGTACTAGAGTTACTCATCTTGGAGGTTGTTTTGTTTTATTTCCCTCCTGCTCAGAAGGGTGGGTTAGGATTATTCGTCATCTTTGGCTAAACAGACATGAAGTTATGTGGAACAGATGGACCAGACTTACTTTACCTAGAGGCCTGAATAGTTCAGTCCCAGTCTGCACCATTTATGATACTGTAGATGTTATAGCACTGGTAGCATCCTGCCACTAACCCAGTTATTGGTTAGTTACAGGAAAAAAATGAAGCCTAAACCAGCATCCTTCTCATTACTACCCCTTTCAAAGGGTGTTTTCCAAGGTTTCTGCAGTAGGTTGCTTTTCATCATAGAAGTAAGTTGTAGTCTGAGGGGGAAAAAGGGAGACATTTCACTCGCTGGTCCTCTGGGAAGTTTTAGTCTTTCCCTTTTCTTTGAAACCATGCTTTTGATTTGTGTATTTGAATTAATTTTAAATCCTTCTTTCTTTGTCAACAAAAATAGTTTGTTTAAATGTCCTGTATCTTTTGAACAAAAGGGTAATGAAAATTTTTAGAATTTTAGACTAGATATTAATACCTCCAAATTCCATCTAGGGCTCCAGCTTTCCTGCATGGCTACATGCAGAAGAAAGCTGATGCGCTCATTTTGCCTGACTGCTCTGGAGAAGCAGCAGCCTCAGTGGTGGCCACCACGTGCTTGACAAGAGACCTGACAGGACACATCCTGTACAGCCAAGATACAGAAAACACTGCAGCTGTTCTCGTGCAGAAAGAAAAAAATATCAGTGAGGGGAATGAAAAAAGCAAGTTGCCTTTTCTGCCTTAGAAAAACCATCCTACAGCACCACCTAGCAGGCACAGATAGATATGAATAAAGAGTGTGAGGGCAGGACTGGAGCAAAATGCCTCTGGGAGAATACAATGTTGAGCAGGACTATGTGCTTTAAAACACCTATTCTGTCTAACACCTAGCATGGGTTGTTGATAAAAACTGAGTTGTGCTGCCCTCCCTCAGGCAGTTGGTATCCTTTAAGTTTGGATATTTGTAGCTTCATACAGCTAATGAATCTCTCTGCATATCTAATGAAATGCATCCTCAGTTTTGGGTTATTTTTTGTAATCTGGAGTTTTTCTCTTTAACTCCACGTATGTCTAACACACCTAGTTTAATCAGAGTGATGACATTACTTATCATGGAATTTTTATGGTTTTGTCTGCAATCAGTCCAAGGTGCTGGGAAGGAATTACCCAGCTGCCTGCTGAGGAATACTGCCAGAGCACAGATTCTGAAGAGGCCAGCAAGCACATCCTCATCAGGGAAAGATGTATTTTAAAATAGTTAAGCTGCAATTGCTAGATGTCTCTGTTTTTAAAAGCAGTTGTTTTACGTGTTTGTTTTTCTAGGGGGCTCCGAACATGGAGCTTTCTTTTGAGCTGCAAATGTGAAGTATTTATTTGTGATTCTATAGCAGCCTACTGCCTCTACTTTGCTTAATTTTGTTCATCTCCAAAGCTTACACAGTCTTTTAGCCTTCATCCTGCCATCCTAAACAGACAGAAATGAAAGGCTCTGGCAACACCCACTTGTGGGAAGCTGTCTAGGAGATAGAAAGAAAAAGTCAGGGCTGCTATTAAAGACATGCTTTCAGAGCATGAGTTGTAGCTGGTTATGCTGAGCCAGAGCAGGACTGTTTCTCCTGTGAATTGTGCTATGAATATATAGGTTAAAAAAAACATTACTCAGTAATTAGGGAGGAGGAGTAGGACTTTCAGCTTGCAGAGATTTTTACTTTGGCATTATGCATTTAGGCTGGTCTGCTGTACTACTCAGAGACAGTACAGAGCTATAGGAACTATTCCCATCAGGCATTACACAGCTACCGCAGTGCATTTCAGTTGAGTTTTCTTGGATACAAAGGATCATGCTCTGGAGCAGTTTATTTTACTGCTTTTGTTAACTGCTGCCCCTCATTAAGGCATCACTGTATTTACTGATTTTGTCTGCAGTTACTCTTGACTTCAGAAGAAAGTGGAAGTAATCTGTTGTGGTTAGTTCAGGAAGAAGAAAGGATTGGGGTTTTTTTGTTGGGTTCCCCTGCCCAACCCCTGCCCCGCAGTCTCCTCTCTGTCCGTCTGTACTGCTCCCAAAGAACTGAAACAACAGCTCAAAATTGATCTATGATGCAAGTCAAATCACTGGTGATTGTGATCTCATGCTTCTGTTGGTTCAGCTCTTTGAATGACCCTGGCAATTACTTGGCTAAAAATTATTCGAGTCCCAGATGCTGAATAATTCTTAAATAGTGCATCTGAAATTGGTTTCATTCTGATGGAACAAAAACTGAAATATGTGTGAAACAGTGCCACAAATAAAGGCACACCTCACTGTGCAGTAGCTTAGTTAAATGTACTTAGTCAAAGGTCTTTAGGTCCAGAACAGTGCACTAAGGGTCACATGAAGAGAAACACAGACTCTGGAATCTGATCCCTTGTCCTTGTCACTGCTGCTGCTAACCGACCTATAGCTTGGCAGCTACAGCCTCTTAGGAATATACAGGCAAATACCTGACTTCAGTTATTACATTGCAGTTTGGTGTTTGTGGTCACATCTCAGGTCTGAGGCTCTTTTAACCTCACTTGGGAGACAGGAACCTAGTCCAGTCTTGTCTGTGAACTGCACATCCAGATTTCCACAATAGTAGGCTGCAGGGAGACTATACGCGCAAATGGGTTAGTTCAGAAGCCCTGCTGGATCTGTTCGTTCTGACCATGAGTTTCCGAGCCTTGAATACTTTTCATTTCCATGTTCCAATTCTGCTGCAGAGAAAACATGTTTCTATCCCTTTCTGTCTGCTGTCAAACTAGACCCAAATTGAGCATTGCTGTTACTGAGGTGCTGCTGAGGACCCGAGACACAAAACCTGCGAGTCATTGGAGGTTCCTGAGCAAACCACTCAGTATTCTCTTAAATGCTTGAGAAAATGTAATTCATTTAGTGTACAATATCACAGATTTTTACTGTAATCCCAGACCACACCTGGTGTCCAGAGAACTCTGTGGGTATCATTGCATAAGAAGTCTTGTCTTTACATGATAGATGAACTGAGAACTACATTTTGGACATACATTTTGGGCATATGTATGAGCATTGGAATCTTAACATACACAGAACTGCTTTGTTGTAGTGAAATTAGGTAATCTCTGTGATCTGCTGAAAATAAGTGTTAGGGATTTTTTGTCTCTTTCAGTATATGTATGTTTGGGATCTAGTATGGGTGTGTGAGAGAGAGGCAGAAAACAAGTTGCAAGTGCCATGCTTTGAAAAATAAAGAATAGTTTAAATTGTGTATTTAAGGATTACCATTTTTTTAATTCGTGTTTTTTATATCTGTTAATTTTTAGCCACGTTTAATAAATTAGACACCATCCTGGACAACTAAGTGTAGGTGGCTTTGAAGAGAGCTGGACAAGATGATCTCCAGAGAGATCCTTCCAGCCTCAACCCTTAAGTAAATCACCCAAACTTCCTCCTCTTTTTCCTGCTGTAGGGGTACCCACATACTTTTGCTTTATACTTAGAGGAAAACTGTAAAAGCCAAATCTTTTTTATGAGCTGTAACAAAGGCATTTGCTTTTAGTCAAACTGCAGTTGGGATCTGGACATGGCGGTTAGTAAAGCTGAAGTTAACTTCATCTAATCTGCAGACCTTTGGAACACAATTGAGCATGTGTGTGATCAGAGTTAAACCCGTATTGGTAAACCTTTGCCACATCACCAGAAATGCTGTATGGAAACAATTCCATTTCTCTTATCCAAGCAGGAGTCTGAGGAGTCTTTTTCCAGCTCTTTCACCATTCTGGGATTCAAAACCAACTGTACATATTTTCAATTTGTATGCTTGTTTGATTTGCTGTAAAATTGGGGGTGGATGTAATGAGTTTGGTTGATGAAAGTCAGAGGAAGGAGGTATCTTGAGACAGAGGAATTAGATTATTTCTTTGAATATTAAGCTTTGTAACTCTTAAAAATAGTTATTGCTTTAATAGAAGATCCCTGTCGAGAGAAACCTACAATAATATAAGATATCCTTCCAGTTGTCCACCTATATGCAGAAGTTCCATACTTGCTAGCACTTATGAAAACCAAAATTGAGAATATCTTCATCCTTGTCCTCTTCTGGCAAAGGAGGGAGTTAGAATAATGTGACACTGCTAGGGCTATGTAATTAAACAGTGTCTTAGCTGATATGCAGAGACCTGTGTCCTCATAAATCAGGTTTCTAAATGGCTCCATGAAGTATTCTGCCACTTCCTTCCCACGATGTGGGAAGCTGGAAATGTCTAGTCTCTTACATTTTTGTTTTCATCATGACGTTTTTTGGATTTACAAAAGAAGTATCTAGACTAGACTGATAATGAGGACTAGATTTAAGAATAGCAGCCTTTTCCAGATTTAGGACAGACAAACAGAAGATGATTGCTGGAGAAATATGACCACTTCTGTTATGTCCACATGTCCCCTAGCTCTTTGGGGGGAAAAGTATCTTTATTTATTAACTTTATTTGGCAAGTTATCCAAAGGTAAATAAGTGTGTCTGGTTTTGCAGTCAAACCTCTGCTTCTGTATTACTTTTTATGCCTGATAATACTCAGAAGTTTGAGAATAGAGAAAAATCTGCAGTCTTTATGTACAGTGAAACTATAGTGCTTTTATCATTATAGTAATATAGGTGGAATATCTATATCTATATATATCCTTTCTCTAGTTTTACTTTATTACATATTCTTTCAAGAAAAATTACTTGTGGTGGGTTTGTCCCATGGTTTGATGTGTGATATTTGTTCTTTCAACAGTTTTATCATTTCAGTAGTTCAAACCACTAGCTTTTTAGGATGCTTAAAAAAATAACCTGTTAACAATGAATTGCTTAAGAAAGATGTTGCAATAGGTAATATTTTATAATTTGGAATCTTTGTTGGCATGCTATCTTCAACCATTTCCACACAGTTTATACATAGGTTGTTATGATTTTGTGTTTTTGCTGTTGAAATGTTGTCTATAAGACTGTACAGTGTCAGGAAACGACTGCTAACCATATCATTCAACTTACAGTTGTTTTCAGGCGAAGTTATTTAAACACAAGCATAATTTGGGTATTTAATATGAGTACATTTTAATGAAACTGTTGAAAGAACAAATTTCACATGCAGAAAACCACAGAATAATAATAGAGTAGTTTTCCACTGTACTTGCAAACTCAAATAGTTTTTTTCCCCTAGGGTCCTTGAACTCAACCTTGATATTATTTAAACAGGACATTTCCAAGGCCACTAATTCTAGCAAGTTGTTTCATAAGAAGTAGAACTAATGAAGCAATTTTTTATCTTTGTTTTCCTTCTTCCTTGCTTTTTCCTTGCCATCCTGCATGCTCTTGGAGGCTCATCCTGCTGTGTGTTCCATGCCTGCTGTCTTTTGTGCAAATGGCAGCCTGCACCATGGCTGGTGGAGGGCTGAGGACTAATTTTCTAGCTGTGTACCTTTCAAAATGACTGGAAACTTCCTTACTCTTATGAGATTACCAACTTGGGGTCTTTTGTAATGCCTTTTTCAACTTGAGTAGGAACATAACTCCGTTACTGTCAAGTGTGACAGGGCAGTGGGCAGATAGATCCCATAGTTAGAGGAGACAGTCCAGAAGTAATCAGTGGGAAGGACAGCAC
Organism: Setophaga petechia; assembly: GCA_024362935.1. NCBI lineage: Eukaryota > Metazoa > Chordata > Aves > Passeriformes > Parulidae > Setophaga > Setophaga petechia. The sequence goes on from JANCRA010000008.1 coordinate 24,707,693, forward strand.
AGCTGCCTAGGGAAAGAAACAAGGGTGAAAATGCTGTGCTCCTTATGACTGTCATGCGTTTCAGTGGGTTTAATTTTTTAAGAGGCTCTAAGAGAAGGTAGTCTAATAGTTCTGTTATTTCTCTGTTTTCTTCTGGCTTTGACCATAATTCATTCATTTTATTGGTGATGGCTTTCGCAGTCAGGGACAAGGTGACCTCTGAGTTCTACTTGGGCCACTCTGAATTGGCCAGGAGGAAAATTAACATCCTGAAGATAGTAGAATTTTGATATTGTGCTTTGTACACAGTTCCCATATCAAAAATACTGAAGCTTGTGAAGCCCTCTCTGCTGCTGTCATGAGGAAATCTATGGTCACCAACTATATAAATCAGAGGATAGAGAGTGGGTCTTGGAAGAAAGTAGTTTGCTATGGAAAATTGATGTGCAGCAAGTGAACTTCCTTCTACATAATTTCTAGTCACTCAAGAAAATTATGCAGTAGTAATTTGATCTTAAATCTAAAGACTTAATTTGGAATTTTAAATATTTCTGAAAACACACATTAGTTAAATATTTACTTGGAGGCTTAAAAGAAGAAATAAGATGCAATGTTAGATCTTATGTTTTGCCTTTAAAACGTACAGTACTTTAGCTTTTCTGTACCTAAAATGCGATCAAACACAGCATGCATCACAGAACTGTTGCATTACTTGATTAATTGTAGATGACTTTCAGATTCTTACATGCTTTGCATGAGATACCTTAGTAATAGGTTATTGAATCCCTTCTCTCTTTAAAATTAATTGCCTTTTGTCTTGAGTAAGGTGACTTTGTATTGCATTAGATGTTTTTTCAAACCCAGAAGTCATTCAGCAGTATAACAAAAGCTAAAGGAGTGTGATATGAAAGGGATTTCAGAGCAGGGAGTGAAGATAAAGTCCTATCTGTAATTAAGTTCATAAAAACTCTTTTCCTCTCCCATTTTTTTTGTAACACAGTTAAGGAAATATCAACTTGGCCCTGCCCAAGGAAAAGAAGTTGCTGAAACTGCCAATCTCTCAAACCTTTCCGGCTGACAGAGGTTCAGCCCAATGACTGTCTGTTGAGGACAGCACAGTTCAAGGCTAAAATCATACATCAAATTAGGGTGCTGGTGGGAAAGCTCTGCATGTAACTCCTCGGCCATAAGAAAAAAAAAAGGACCTGCCAAATGGCCTTAATCATATTTCCCCTATGCGGGCGCATAAAACCCATTCTTGTGATCCATTTTAGTTTGCAAACTCTTTTCTAATACGGAATTATGATGCTGCATGACTTCAAATCTTGTTGTTTATTATCTACTTACCTTACTGTTACCAAAATATGAAATCTCATTATTGCATCTATTGCTGAATATATCATCAGGGTGGTGTTCAATTTTTAATTTATTCTGCTGATCAGAAGCACGCATTTTATTTAATAGACATATGACTAATTCCTAAAGACCTATCAGGTCCGACTGTGACTTACAACTTTTGGGTCATGGATTTGCTGGAACTACCAAAAAATGGCCTAGTCAGGCAGTATGTTTCCAGATGCTAAGTTGTGTTAGAATGACATTATACATATCATAATATATTGTTGCTGTTGCTTTTGCATAAAGCTAGTTTAGCATGTATCCAACAGAGATTTTGCTATCTAATGAAAGGAAAAGACTTTACTAGACTATCTTGCTCTATGATCCATAACAGGAAAATGCTAGAAAACTGAGGCTAGACATAAATAAGGTGCATGTTTGTAGAAGACAAAAAGAGAATAAAGAGGTCTGTTTCTTATCATGTTTGATAGCACTTTAAATACAAGCATGAGTCTAACCAGAAATTGGTTCTCATGTTACTGTGGTTTCTCTCAAGCTAAGTGTTTTATACCTTATTTAAGATAATTCAATCACAATCTTTATCCAGACAGAGAAGACAGTGCTAGAGGTACTGATAGTGTTTATTTTCCTGGCCTAAAAGATACCAGTGTTTGGGAACGGTTAATAAAAGAATCAACAGATGATACAATGAAACTGCACTATTTAAAGAGAGAAAGAAAATTATATCTGAGTGTAAATCTTTACAAGCAAAGCATAATTCCTAGTCTGGACACAGGCTGATGGCAAATTTCCAGTGAAATATTTTTGGTTTGTGTTTTGCAATGGAAAAAACTAAAACTTTAATTGAAACCAAACCCTTTTGTTTCAGCAATATCTGAAAAAGCCAAATAGAAAGGCATTTAAAACTGTGTAACACCTAATAGGCCTATGATTGGGCCCCTGACAAAGGCACAAGGACACTGGCTCAGAAGTCACCTGAGGGTAAAGAAGTTTAATCCTTTTATGTCCTATAATCTCCAAGTCCTACCCTGTCCTCCTTTCTAGCTCAATAATTACATGTGATTTTTACAGAATGGGTACTTCTTGTGGGATACACTGGGGGGATTGGCCTGGTTGTAGGGGGGAAAAGCACAATGAGATTGCTCTCACTTTGTGTGTTGTTCTGTAGAGCTGTGAATGGTCTTTCATTTATCCTGTCATAAAACAAAACCAAAAAAAAAGTCATTTTAGACTACTTTATGGGAGCAGAAAATCACTCCCTCACCTCTTCAAGATTGTCATTGATATTCCAAAATAAGAAGAGGGGAATACTCAAAAAAACCCTGTAGCATCTCATGTCTTGTTCCAAACACTGCAGCCTCAGGTTTATTCAAACAATGTCTGTCTGATGTGGCAATTGATGTAAGAGAAATGCAGCTACATCAGTAGTTCATTAGAAGTGACTTAACACAGGGCTGATTTCTACCCCAAACATACTCTTTCAGAGCTCCCATCAGACCTGCATGTATTCATCTGAGTGCCACTTTGACCTGTAGTAGGCTTTGATTTGTTGTATGAGTTGCCTACTTCTGTGCGCAGATGTATTTCTCCCTTCTTCTGGACTGTGATTGATGGTATACATAGTAATTTCCAGGCATGAGCCTTTTTCTTCCCTTGTTGACCATTCACTAATTGCTGTTTGCTCATCCCTGTGTTTTGTTGGTAGGCCAGATGAATTTCTTTCTAATGACCTTCTTGCTCTTCATGTCAGAAGTCTCACCACAGATAAATAACAGATACACACCACATATGTAACAGTGTGCAGAACATGTAATCATTACTCAGTATATTTGCAAAGTTTTGAGAAATTTCATTTTCAGAGTAGTAAATGCATGTATTTCTCTGCTATTCCAAACATTACACATTCTGTGGAGGAAAAAAACTTAAAGGAACATTCAGAATAAAAAAACTGCTGTTTAACTGATGGTTTTGGAACATATTGCATCTAAGTTTATAGGGGTTTTCAACTCAATGTAATTCCTTTCACAGCTTCAGTCCTGAGCTGGCAAAGCCCTTAGCAACAGTTCATTTGCCTGATTTAAGCATCCCTCTTTGAAGATTTGAGCAAAAATGGCTGAATATTAAAATGCAATCTGGCATTGTTTTAATATAAAACTTATAAAAATTGCTTAAAATATAGATATGGCATCGCATGCAATCTTATTTATTCTATTGGTAAACCAGCCCACAGAAACACAGATTGTTTAATAGTTAAATCCATAATGATATAAAATGCCTAGGTGTTCACAGTATTCAGTACCTAGAATGGGGGTTATTCACATGCTTTGTGCATACTGTATTTAACTGTATATGTATTTATTCTAGAATGGGGGTCATGCACATGCTTTGTGCCCACTGTATTTAACTGTTGCCTCCCAGCTTTGTGATCCTCCCTGTGCTGTGCACACCCTGTGACTTGGGCAGATGCTGCATCTCTGAAAAGCAAGTGTAGGAATTGGCACCTGTTCATTGTGATCCATCAAGCCCTAGCTTCAGGGCCCTAGCGCATATGAATTCTTTCTTCCTTCTGGTAAAGGAAGATTACAGTCATTTACAAAGTTTTGTTTGGTATTCTGTAGGTCATTTGAATTTCTAATTTTCCATCTTTAAAGATGCTGCTTTGAAGTTCTGGAAAATAAGGATGATTGGAAGTTTATGGCATAGGTGACACAGAAGGATCTCATTCTTTTGATCATTCCTGCCTTCAGGAACTATGAATAAAAAGGAACTGAATTACTAAATAGACTTGTCACCTGTTTTTGGACTGAAATAACTGGCCTCACATATCAGTTTTGGACAAGGGAGAAACTAGAAAGAATTTGTTTCTATGTTCTGTAAGGCATTTGCAAATCCTAGGATTCTAGAGCTTCAAATGTTTTACCCCGTCTTTCCCCTTGCTTGTTTGGCACCTCAAAATCCAATTTTGTCTGGGTTATGTAAGCACTCATATTTCCAGAGCTCTTGCTGCAGCTGTTAAAGCTCTTTCCGATGTTTAGCCAGCCCTGCATGCTTCTGAGACAGAGGTGGCTCTTCCTGCTTATGCACTCAGTGCTGGAGCTCTTGGTTGGCTTTCTGCAGTGCAGATTTGGGAAAGGTTCACTAAGGTGTTGGATGCAGCAGAGACATTCTCTTACATAAATACGGGACAGCCTGTGAAATACTGAAATGACATTGTTACAGACATTTCAGAAAATCTAATTTAAAAATTAGTGGGATGTCATAGAATCACACAATGGAATGGATTGGGTTGGAAGGAACCTTAACGATCACATAGTTCCAACCCCTCTGCCATTGGGTTTACTTCCACTAGACCAGTTGCTCAAATCCCCATCAAACCTGGCCCTGAAAACTTCCAGGAATGGAACATCCACAACCTTTCTGGGCAACCTGTTTCAGTGCATCACCACCCTCACAGTGAAGAATTTTTTCTAACATATAATTATGATCTTTTTCAGTTTAAAGCCATTACCCCTTCTCTTCTTAAAAGCTGGGAAAAACGCAGGTCTTTCTTTTAGCTTCACACCATTTGATTCTGTCTACTTATTCTGAGTAAGAGAATATGAATTGGAGCAGGCATTATTAGTGTGCCTTTGTGTGAATGAAGGTCAAACACATCTCAGGCTGGACTGAGGGGAGCGCAGCCCCCGAGGTGAAGGAAGTGCCTCTCCCTCTTTGTTGCTGATAAGGCAGCATCAGGAGTTCAGGAGTCCAGTGTTGGGCTCCTCAGTATGAGATAGATATTTATCTACTGGAGCAAGGTCAGTGAGGCTCACCATGATGGTCAGATGGGGTAGAGCACATGCTATATGAGGAAAGGAACTTGATTTTTTTCACCTTAGATAAGAAGGAAAAATCTTATCAGGGCCATTCCAACTTAAATTGTTACTCTGAGATTCTCTCGAGCTCACTATTTATATTTCCTTTTTTTGATTATTACAAAGGAAAACAATACAATAATATTGTATATTATAATACTACTACATAGTATTAATATTTATTTTATATATTTGTTGCTTATTATAATAAATAGTGGCTTTATATAGATACACTATATAAATATGTGTATAACGTATTTTATTTGAATATATATATCTCTAGTTAAATACATAGAAAACTTTCCATTCCAGGAAGATCTTTCCTCCTTTTGTGAACAGAAGGTGATTTTATTCCCTTGGAAAACATGAAATTGAGTCGAATTGCAGGTGCTGGTGGGATGCCAATGGGCTGTTCCTGCAGCACTTTAGGGGGCGTCTTTGCACCCTACAAGAGAGAAGGGTTCCAGCTTCCATATGCACTTCTCCCAGACAGGCTGAGCACTGGTTGCACTGGGTGTTTCTTTAGCTGCAGCTCTGCCTGACTGTATCCTACAAAAAGGATGAGTACCTGACCTACAGTAAATCCAAGTCTGCACCTGGATTAGGTTTCAGGGGATTTGGCTGTAGTAAATCTTTATTTAAAAATTCAATGCCTATTTCTCCTTTAAATTTGAATAGCATAAATCTGAAGTAGCTACATCTCCCCAAGTAAAATATTTTTATTCAATTTCCTTTTTACTTTTTTCCTTTTTAAGATGAAAAATAATTGAATCCGGAATGTTTCAATCTGAACTCTACAAATATTGCTTTGGTCTCTAAGTCAATGAACTTTGTGACAGCATTCCTTGTAAAGGTTAAAGCCTTTCCAGACAAGTGATTAACAACTGTGATAAGCCCTTCCATGAGACATGAGTTTTGCAGCCTGTTGTGTGGTATCCCTGAGTCTGTAATTGTCTAAATATAAAGAGATAAAAGGGAAAGGGATTGCCAAACTGCACTGTATAAGGTAAAGCGAGTCAGAGGGAAAAGGTTTATAATTTTTCTTCTTTTTACGTTGCTGGCTTGTTCTTATCTTCAACCAGACGATGCTAACATCATTTCCTCTCTATAAATTGGCTTGCACATGATACAAAAACACAACGTGAACTTTATTTTCTAGCTTAATAGAAGTTCTGATGCTTCACTGTTTGGATATTCAAGAATCCTGATTTAATCTCAGAACTGTTTAAAAATTATTTTACCAAGCCAGTGAGTATGCATATTGTCTCAGTGAGCCTTCCTTTTTAACTAAGCAGAAATATTTAAATGGAATTTGGATTTAATTAGAACAACCATTTTTCCAAAGTGATAGTAACAGGACTTTTTTTGAACTAGCCTATCTACTTCTTTTGTTGCCTTTCTAGTCCTGTTTGAAGTAGAAGTGTGATTGGTCCATGGGTTTTAACAAAACTATGACTATAGAAGCAGATTCAGAAAGCAATTGTTCCCCTCTTCAATAGTAAATGAGTACCAGGAAAAATCCCACAAACAGTCTTAAAAGTTTTCATTAAGTTTTTAACAGTAATTCAGATTATTTGTGATTCACCTGCTTGTGAATGAAATATGAGACGTGTTTCTATTGCCCCCATTGCTGTGCCACCTGTGTAAATTATGTGAAATGAAATTATAGGGACTGGCAAAAAGTCCTGTGACTTCACAAAAGAAAGCAAGAAAATCAGTGAACAGCTGCTGTTTTTTCCTGTATAGCAATCTTCCAATTTTGAGATTGTTATTTTATTTGCAATCTAGCTATATAATTAATTGAAAAGTCATGTCCTGCAAACACATTTTAGAACTCACACAGGAAGCTGTGAGGATCTTTGGCAGTCAAATAGTTACTCACAAATAGGAACATAGACCCACAGGTGGTCGCAAAAGGAACATTTAAGAGATTGGACAGCATATGGGAGGCCACATTAAAAAAATTCTCTGTGCTTCAAATGGGTCCTGCTACCAGGTGTCCCTGAACAAACCTTTCAGAGACTGCCTGGTGCCACAGTGGATAATTAAAGCTGGTTTTAGTGTGAGTATGTCAGGCTCTGGACTGTTTTTGTGTCTGGGTGTGACAGGCTATCTGATGTCTCAGAGGGGTTTTGGCTGGCTGAAGATTTCAGTTTCCTGGGGCAGTGCAGCTGCTCATTGACTGCCTGCTCCTGTCAAGAAACACTGTTGATGCACTTTAGAAAAGCACTGCAGGATGAGCACAGAGGCTGTGTGGGTCATGGGTAGCTAGGTAAGTCCTCAACATAGGCATTGTGCAGCTTAGTCTAGGACTGCAGTGTTTTCCTTCTGTCCATGCCCAAAGTGTCCAGAGCAGCAGGCAAGCTTAAAAGTGCCCACAGGAGTCCCAAATGCTATTTTCTGTTAAGCAGGAAACAGCATTGTTTTAAATGCAGGCTTTCTCAAAGCTGGTGTTTGTGGTGGGGCAAGAAGAAAGCAGCCATGGTATGCACCTTCAGTGGAAAGCTCATCCACTTCCAGGGCTGATTAACTCTTTTGTGAGGAGCTGGATAAGCCCTGAAAATTTGCAGATTGACAATCTGAACTTAGAGTGTCCTTCTAGGAGCTAAATGGTAAGCAAAACATAGCTTTCCAAATCGCTCCTTTTCTCCAGGACTGCTTCTGAGTGGCATTTATTCCTTACAAACCATCTGTTAGCTTGTTAAGCACAGGAAGCTGATACCTGCAGAAAGCACCTGAAATCAGCCAGCTTGAGCCTTGTTCTGGTGCAAGTGCATTGTGCTGCCCTGAGGCTGCTCAGAGTTTGCAGCATGGCAGGTGCATGGGGACCACCTCCTCATTGCAGCAGCTGCCAAGGCCTGCAGGCAACAATCTGAGCAAGGGTACTGCCAAAGGTTCTTCTTCCTGGAAGAAAATTTGCAAAAATGGACTTAAGCCTGGTGTGTCCCCCACTGATTGCTTTCAAATGGAGACATATGGAAACTTTGCCATGCGTCACTTTCGTGAGAATTCATCCTGTTGTCACCACATGGCCGAGAGTGGAGGCTTTAAGAACCATCAAAATTAATATATAAGCTTTCCTTTTTAAGGATAAAAAATCCTAATCAGATTGGTAGGTAGTATGTAAATGGTTGTCTGGGAAGTATCTTAATGCTAGAATAGTTTATAGTAATCTGGTATAACTCCTATTTGCAAAGTAACTTCACAAAAAAGTGATGACTTTTTGGAAATTCTTTCAGTATGTTTATTAAACAATTGAACTTTATTCCTAAGAGAAATGTCACTGCAGACCAGCAACTCCATGATATTGGCCTGACAGGCAAGTACATGGATGTACAGTGCAAATGTGGGGAAGTGATTTGTTGTGTTATGAAGTATCAATTTCCTTTCATTTGACTACCTCATGTATCTATGAAGTATCACTGCAGCAGTACAACTGCAAATTAGACTAACCAAGGGTCTTAAGGGACCTGGTCAGGTTTGTCACGGGGATTTCCTGGCTGTCAGCCCTAAACTTCAACAATTTGACAACACATAAAGCCTGGAAAAAGCCTAGATTCAATAGCAGAATATTTTGCATTGCTAGTAGTGCCATTGGGGACATTAAGCTCAATTCTACATGAGTAGGTAAACCCCAAGAAACCAGGCAAGTAGCTGGAATCACTGTTGACACTGAACAGTGTCAAAGCTGCATTTTTGCTCATTATCTTGAAGTGAGCTCTAGTACACCTCCATGAGTGGCTGTGTGAGTTCAGCAGCTTGAGTCTATCCCTGTTGCACTTGCAGTCTTTTTTAGAAGACACAGTCACTGTCTTGTGACCATGTGTACATCTATGAAATTATTAATAATGATTTTTTTGCTTCTTAGGATTTGTGTTAAGAAGACTTGAAAAAAATTTTGGAAATGGGAATTAGTCAATATTGACAGAAACTGTATAGTAATCCATTATTGAGATTGAAAGAATAGCAAATTTGAAGCAGTATAAATCCCCACAGTAAAAGCCCTCTTGGAATGCAGAGCCCTGGCTATTAAAAAATCCTCCCCTCAAGTAAAGAGTTGTTTTTTCACATACCTGATCATGCCGAGTAATCATACTTTATTATCCCTAAAAATTCTTACTCAACTCTTTTAGTCAAGTGATCCTCTCTGGAAATGGGAGCTCTGAGGTGAAATTGGTGCAGTTTGACTATTGAATTCCAGTAGATTCATTTTCCCAATGATGAGTTTTTGATGAACACTCCCTCCTAAGGATGTACAAAAACCTGAGTTTGAAAACTTGCAGGCAGAATGCTCAGTTCCAGTAAATCACACATTTTGTGCCAGGGTGGGATAGTTGGAGATTAAACACACTTCCTCCCAAGTTGTGTTTACTAGTGAAGATCAATCTGTTTAATAATTTAGGGATTAAATAGTAGCATAATAAGAAGAGAAGAAAGCATAAGGAGGAAATCATCCCATCATACAGCATTTTGACAGGATTAAAGTCTCAGAGGAGAAGGAGGAAATAAATGTGTTGAAAAATAAAGAAATACATGCTTTATTAGCTCAATAAGTTCTGTATACATCAAGCTTTGGGCAGCAATGTTGGGGATATGCAGAGATGGGATGTTCACCCTTTTCTTACTTGTGGCAGTATTAAGACTTCATTTACATTCATTATCTGCTGGGGATTCCATAGGATAGCACTGTCCAGTGAATTAAATTCTCAGCCAGCTGTTTACCTTCCATTTTTTCAGTGCTGTCACAGTTTAATCTCTTCTGTTTGTATGTTACTACCAGATGTAGACCGCTGGGCTTGCCTCTTGCCCAGTGTCATTTCCCACAGCTGGGAATGCTGTGGTTTGGAGAATGACAAGTCACACTCTTTTCTTCCAGTTTCGCCTGGTGGTAAAGACAGCACTGAAGCTGCTGCTGGTGTTTGTGGAGTACACAGAGTCCAACGCACCACTTTTGATCCAGGCAGTATCCACTGTGGATGAAAAGAGAGGTGAGTAGCCTTACCAGGGGCTTGCAACATCCCAGCACCGCTGAGGTCAAGGTAGCATTTCATCACTGCTTTTAGTGGTCCTAGAGTTGCTGTCATTGATGCCTGCTTTGTCCAACATACCTTTTATTTCTTAAAAGCATGTTTTAAGTATTCATATAATCTAAAGTTATTTGAAGAATTAATTATAATGAGAAACTGAGGAGTGAAAACTGAAGAACTCCATTACCTCCTGTGGTGCCAGAGTCATTGTCCTTTCCCTGCATCCACATGCTAAGTAAACCCCCCCCACTATCTTCCGACTCAGAGGCTCCTTTGGGCAAGACCATCTTTCCACTTCCTTCTGGGAAGCAGCAGTGTGATTTAGAAGAGAAAATGATATCTAATCAGTGTAATCCCTTTGAAGAGAAAGACGAGGTCAGTAATAGTACAGGCTTTATAGTAAAAGCAAAACCATCTGTTGTTACATTAAAATAAAGCCCTTGAGCAGATATTATACTATGAAATCTGTTACCCTTCAGGCTCATGAAAAATACTTGAATATGTATGCTGTATTTTTTACAAATAAAGAGAACAAAAATGGTTCTTTCTTGTTCTTCCCACAAAGCCATCACTAAGCTCCTGGGGCATTCTCTCTTGATGCAAAACATTCCTTTGCCTCAAGGAGAGTTTTTGAGGTTAGGAGATCCATTGTTGTGGTCTCAAACATGGAGGTTGAAAGCAAGCTTCCCTCTGTGGAGCAACTGCCTCCATACTCAACTTGTCTGAGAGACTTGATATGGTAAAAGTGAAACAAGAAAATGTTGAGGGCTGGGGAGAAAGGTGCTGCCAGTAATAGAAAAAAAGGAGCCAGATTTTGCTTTCAGTTACCAGAATCAGTTAAAAAGAAAAAACCAAAATTATCTCTTATAGCAAGGAAGCAGGCAGGGGCAATTCAAAACAGCAAATTCTGCAGGTTGGCTTTCTGTTTTAAATTAAAAGCAGTAAACCTTACAATGCCATAAGCATAAATATGATTGTAATATTCATATACCTGTAAGCACTGTGACTCCTTTTTTCATTCTTAATATTTCATCAGCTTTCTCAGCTCACTGGCATTCTCAATGAATTCAAAATGCCTTATATCTACTAACATGTTAGTAAGGTCATTATTAAAGAAAAAGGAGAAACACAGTATTCCCTTCTCTGTCTGTAAAGGAGTCTTAGGCAATCATTTAAATGCCCCAATGTAATAAAACAACTTAAGTAACAACACAAGACTTGAAAAAACTGATGGGTATAGCTAGATGAGCATATGTTAAGAGCATAATGAGAGGTTTTACAGGAATTCTCATACCTGTGCTTTAGTAGATTATTTTATGAACTCTTGCAGATACCTTAACCCAAATACCTAGTTTTTCCTTCTTCCTATTTTTTTTAAATTATTTTCATTAAGCAGTTGTACTTAGATCTTTAAGAGATTCTTTTTCTGATTTTATATTTAGTTCCCTTTTTAGGTCATCAGTATAATAGAGTCACAGAGTCATTTTGGTTGGAAAAGACTTTTAAGACCATTGAGTCAAATCATTAACACAGCACTGCCAAGTTCATCACTAAACCATGTCCCTCAGTGCTACATCTGCATGTGTTTTAAATACCTCTGGAGATGGTAACTCCACCACTTCCCTGGGCAGATGGTTCCAAAACCTGATAACCCTTTTGGTGAAAAAAATTCTTCCTAATATCCAGCCTAAACCTTCCTTGCTGCAACCTGGGGTAACTTCTTCTCATCCTGTCATTTGTTAACCAGGAAAAGAGGACAACCCCCACCTGGCTACAGATTCCTTTCAGGAGTTGTAGAGAGAAGTAAGGTTCCCCTGAGCCTCCTTTTCTCCATGCTAAAGAACCCCAGCTCCTTCAGTCACTCCTCATAAGGCCTTGTGCTCCAGACCCTTCACCATCTTCATTGCCTTTCTCTAGACATGCTCCAGCACCTCAATGTCTTTCTTGCAGTGAGGGGCTCAAAACTGAATACAGGATTCAAGAGGAGGCCTCACCAGTGCCAAGTACAAAGAGACAATAACTTCCCTGGTGCTGCTGTCCACACTGTTCCTGATATAGGCTAAGATGCCATTGGCCTTCTTGGCCACCTGGCACATGCTGGCTCATGTGCAGCTGCTGTTGATCAGCACTCCCAGGTCCTTTTCTGACAGGCTGCCTTCCAGCTGCTCTGCCCCAGCACTGTGCGGGGCTGTTGTGACCCAAGTACCAGGACCTTGCTGATTGTCATACAACTGGCTTTGTCCCATTGATCCTCCCTGTCCAGATTGCCCTGAAGAGATTTGTTGCCCTTGGGCAGATCAACGCTCCCATCTAACTAGGTGTCACCTGCAAACTGACTTGAGGGTGCCCTCAGTCCCCTCATCCAGGTCATTGATAACAACATCAAACAGGAGTGGCCCCAACATTGAGGCCTGGGGGACCCTAAGAGTGACCATCTGCCAGCTGAACTGAACTCCAGGCACTACCACTCCCTAGGCCAACCATCCAGTCAGTTTTCTACCCAATGAACAGAGCACCCACCCAAGTCATGAGCAACCTGTTTCTCCAGAAGAGTGCTGTGGGATACAATCTCAAAGCCCTTCACTTTTAGATGTGCATATGCTGTGTTTTGATTTATAATTTTAAATTAGTGGCCTATAAATGAGAAGTACCTGCTTTTAATGACTAATGAAACAAATCAGAATAAGAGAAAAAAGCAATATGCCTTTTCTTGAGCCATTGTCATAAATCTTGCAGGTATGTAATTAAGTTCAGCACTGCTTTGATAAAAGTTTGATGTTTCATGTACATACAAGATGATGAGATATGACATAATTCTTCAACATGTGTAGCGCACATGATTAACTTCTAGAACCCCAAAGTAACTCACCCTGGTTTCAAAATGATCCCAGCTGTGTTTTTTATGTGTGAATACATCCATATGCAAACTGGAGTGCAGAGATCCATGGAAGTGCTGGCTTTACTCTGAGGTACAAGCAGACCATAAATGAGTTACTGCATGGCCCTCATCATGTAGGAATTAGCTTCTCCTTGCACTTCCATTTCGCTTCTCCCTTCTCCCATGCTTTTTATTTCAGAACTCTAGAGGAATTTGGTCTCTTTTCAGTTTAAGCATAAGATTGCAAAGACTCTGGGAAGTGGAGCTGGCATTGTACTCTACTGTCTAGGGCTTCTTTATCACAATCATATTTTAGGATAGAGATTAGAGCCAAATGGCCCTCATTATCTGTTCTGTGCTTTTCCTGCAATTTCATTCATAGTTAGATTCCACTAAATTAACTCACACACTGTAAGTATGATGGAAAGATATAAGTTCATTCAAATATAAATAGCCAGAAGTACAAGATGTCAAGGTCTTTACAAAAGTATCACTACCTTTCCAACCTGTAGCTGCTGGAGACAGACACTCTCTAAGCTGGTGGCAGTTATCATGCATGATTCTGCCCTCGTGCAAGATTCTTCATGCTTTATACAAACTGTGCACCTGTTTTGTAGTTCTAGTGTCAAGGTTTTGTGTATGACATGAACAAAAACATTCAAATAAATATGTAAAAGCATTCAAAGAGGAAACTGAGAGAAGACTGGGACTTAAAACAATGGGCAATGTCATTCTGAAAATATATTGAATTAATTTAATATTTGTTTAATTGTTGCAGCCTCATTTTCTGTATCTATACACCATGCATGGTTACTCATAACGCTGCAGAGTTGAAACTGCAGCCTCCCTGTCAGAATAGCTGTGACAAAGAGCTCTTCCAAGTGACAAGCCCCTAAAGGGCAGTCAAGCAGTTCTCATTTTACCCATTAGGAGGTAGGAAAACACATAAAACTCAGTCTCTGGTGCTTCACTTCACTGAGCCTGTTTCATCACTCCCATTGATTTTGCCACAAAGACTTACCCATCTGCTCCCAGAAAAATCACTGGATTCTATATCATCAGTCTTCCAGATCATCATTTTTCTACATCAGGATCTGGTAAAGGAAGACACTCATCTGTTCCCTAACTAGAATCAAGAGGAGGCAGTACTAACAATGATTTTGGCAGAGCTACTCCAATATGTAGAAGATGAAACCTTTATTTTCAAATGCAATTTTCCTCATTATGATCTTAATCTGAACAGGTTTCTTTTCACTTTAAGCATGCTGGACTGCACAAGCTCTGGAAGGGGGAGCTCTGAAAGGGGGACCTGAGCTGGATCTGTGTATGTCCCATGCTGCATGGATCATAGCTTGGAAACTATCGATTCTCATTATATATGTGGAAGAATATTCACCCAAGGATGGCAAGGCAGTAAGCTCATGGTGCAACTTCCACAGGAGAACTGCCTTATCCTGGGTGGGTAGTAGATAGCCTCACAGCTATTTCCACATTCACTTCTTGGCTGTTCAGACTGAGATCAAAATGGAGGAAATAACATTTGAAAGAAAGGTTTAGCCTGGTACAAACTGGAATAGCTCTGTCAAAGTTATTGATAGTACTGCCTCCTCTTGACTGTAGTTAGGGAATAGATGAAGAATTTGGAATTTTAGCCTAGATTTTGGAAGTTTAGTAGCAGAAGCATAAAGAAAGTCTTTGAAAGATAGATGAGCTGTTACAGAGCTGTGTTACTAGCAGGTGTGTCCAATCAACAATATTTTTTAAAAAATTGTATTCTGAAATAAAATAACAGCATTGCTAGAAGAATATTATATATCATCCTTGCAGGAAAACAGCAAGGTGACTATAAAATTATTATTTTATGATATTGAAGAATTATTGAGAGATCAGGGAACAAAGTAAAAACAAACACATGGATGCTGCCCAAAAATTAAACCAGGATTGTTCCAATAAAAGTAGAACCTGCCTTCAATGACAAAGGAGTCTCACTGAACAATTCAGTGGATTAAATAATTATGGTTTTATGTTGTTATCAACTCACTGTTTTTCCAAATGGCATTATTGTGAGTCAGACTTGCATAGTTTCCCCATTTTGTTTCTCTTTCCTATTTCCTTCAATTTTTCATTTTTTTCACTGAAAACCACAGGAAAACATTTTTGTAGTGAGAATATCATTCCTGCTGATCATATATCATTTGCAAGCTGAGTGAATTCGTTCCACATGACTTTTGAACATATAATGCACAAAATGTCTGGCAATATAGAGAATCTGGTAAAGAGGTGTCTAGTGTATTTTCATTACAGACATGTATTTGAATTAGTATTTAATTAGGAATGCATATAGATGAATCTGGAGATCTGAGAGTGAATCCCCTTCCTCCTTTGATTTTGCTTAAGGTAAAAAAGCCCTGACTGTGTAGTAAAGATCAGAGACTGTCTGGGGGGGAAGCAAAAAAAGGACAAATATTGCTGTCTGCTCATTCACTTTTAGACAGGTTTTTCTACACAATGCATTGACATTGCCTTGAAAATGCAGATCCTTGGTTAGCAGGGATTTTATGTTTGTGTAGCAGGGTACCTATGTGATACCATCTTTAATAAGCAAGGGCTGTTACAGGGTAATACAGAGTTTAGACCTTGGGGTGACTGATCAGTCAGCGACAGGTAGCTATGATGGCACATTTGCATTTTTCTGTCTGATTATACTCAAACTCTCATCATCTATATAGTGTTCAGGGGATGTGGGCTGTTGGAATACTCTGCCTGTTTCCCTCTGAAACTGAAAGACTATCACAGTTATGTTGTGTAGTTGAATTGAGTGTAACTCGGGGCTAAGGTTAGCTCTCTGCTTTTGGTGACTGGATTTTTAAGTCCTCCTCACCTTTACTTTTATTCCAAACAAAACACTGGATTGCAGTCTTTTGTTATTTATTTCAGTTTTCCTAGATAAAATTTGGTACATGCAGCCATCTTGCCATTCAGTCAAGTGAGATAGGACAGTTTTACAAGCTACCTTCCACACAAGAGGCTGAGTCTGGGTAGTGCATTGCTTGTCTGATGTTTTTAGCACAATAACTCACTAAACCGTTTGGGTTTAGGTATCAGAGAATATGTAAATTCAAATCAACATGCAAATCAAGCAAGTAACTAAAAGCACAAATTTTGACCTTTCTTAGTGAAAAATGAGAGAATCATATCTGAAAGTTCTGTAGGTGGGTTTCCTATTAAAGTATTTTGGGAACGAACCACAGCAAAAATCTTTTCCCTCATTGATCGTTTCTTTTGTCCAAGACATATAGCCTGTAATTGGAGAAAACTGTTTCTCTGCCACAATGTTTTCTTAACCTGCCTTACCTTAATGCAGCACAACTCAGCAATAGCACTAGAAATAGGAGCAGCAGGCACACTGAAAGCACAGCACCTAGGTCTCTACTGAAGGTTTATCAAAGCCTTTGTGAACCTATGATAGGCTGGGTAAAATTCCTGTCACCTGATTTTCAGAATTTTGGTGTCAGTCACCCTGTGCTAACAAAGCACAGTGTGCTATATTCCCTTCATCATCAAGGGAGAGAAGTTGGTGCCTTTGTAGAGAGCCCACCTGCCATATTTTATATCCCTGCAATAGGCTGGACCGTGGTTTTCACTGTCTACATTAAATTTACTCTGAGGGAAGCAGGAGAGACTGTAGACAAAGCTGGTCTGCTTGAGCTTTCACCTGGCCACATATTCCAATCTGTGCCACTTTGTGGATACGTAGAAGCTTTTTATGTAGCTTCCCATTTTGATCACCATAACTAAAGTTTCTGCTTTTCCTCTAGGAGCCAAGCCATGGTCCAACATCATGGAGATACTGGAGGAGAAGGATGGGGTTGATACGGAACTACTGGTTTATGCGATGACTTTGGTTAACAAGGTTTGTTTACTTTGTTGGCATGACTGGTGCAGATAATATTGGTGTTTTCAATTGTGTAATGAACTTCCCTGTTGAGAGTATGATTGAACTTCCCTGTTGAGAGTATGCGATGGAAGAGACCTGTCACAGAGAAGCTGCAGGACAAGCTGTAATCAATCAGCACACTCCTGTTACTTGTGCTGCAGCCATCCAGAGGCAGCAGCCGAAAGCAGAGGTGTTATTTTGGTGGATGTTGTGTGGAATTGTGGTCTGACATGGCTCCTTTCCCAGTGCTGACAATGCTGTGCTAAAGGAAAACACGAGAAAGTAACTCAACAGATTATCCAAGGGGAGAAGGAAAGCAAGTGCTGGTGAAAAGATCACATGATCACAAAGGCTTGTGTCATGCACAGTTTTCTAGTTCATATAGTTTAATTTTTTTTTCCTGTGATATAAATATGATGAATTTAAAAGGTCTGAGTGCTAGTAAGGGTGCTTCTGCTTCAAAAAGTAAGGTTACTTTTTTTTTCTGACTTCCTTATATTTTTTGGTGACTGGATTTATAAGTCATAGTTTTGTAGTAAAGTCAAATATTTTCTGAAATATTGGCTTATGCTATTGGGAGGGAGAAAATAGAAATTTCTTGAAAGTTAGAAATTTATAATTGTAAATTCCTTAAAAGTCAGCATCTAGTCACAGACAAATTGTAGGGGGAGGGAGTACTAAAATTAAAGATTAATTTTTTTAAGAGCACAGAAAGCCAGCATACTCTTGGCAACCAAAATAATTGTGTGGTTTATGGTTATACTTAATAGGGCAGATTATTAGGAAATATTATTATTACTCATTGTATTCACCTGAAGATGCTGAGTTTGTTCGTGGGGGTTATACACCAAGCTGCCAGCTTATTGGGCTCTTGGCAACATGATTGGAATTGTGGGTTGTTTTTTTGTTGGGTTTTTGTTAGGTTTTTTTTTCTTTTTTTAAATAAAATTATTTCTTAATGGCACATATTTTCCAGCAAATATGTCTGAGAGAGACTAACCTCTCCTGGTGATATTATTGATCTTACTGTACTTATGCTTAGAGTCACCTTTGCTCCTGATTCCACAGTAGTAAGGTTCCTCTTGAGTTTAAAGACTCCCTTACCTTACTGTTCTACTCTTTCTGAAAAGTATCACCAGTGATATATGCTTCTGTCTGTAGCTGCTATTAAAGCCAAGATGATCAGTCATTAATATCTCTGCTTTACACTTTGTTTTGTGTACTGATTCCTCATTCTGAGATAGTTCTTTTCATCATTTGCACAGTTGTAACCTACCTGGTGTTTGACTTCCTCAAAGGTTTTCCCTGGTGATGCTTTTATTATCCTGTAGTTGATTCCTTTAGTCTGAGTTTTTTCAGTACATTTAAAGCTATTTTTAGGAGGAGGTAGTTCTTTAAAAACATACAAAAAGAAAAAGCCTGTCACAGTCAAAGAAGCAAGGCAGTTATGAAGATCAAGGAAGAGAGGAATCCCACAAATCCACACTTATAATTATGATCTGGCTTATGGGCAGCTTTATGATGTTTTTAATGGGATATTTTTCATGATTATAGAGAAAACAGCAAGCAGCATGTAACAGTTGTAATTTTTTACCCCAAGGAGAATACAAAGAAAGCTCAGATGGTTTCAGCTTCTCTAGACAAGGAAATGTCAAAGTTTGCAATGCGGGCAGAGTCCTCATGAAGGATTTGTCTAAAGGAAGCGTGCTTGTACTCTTTTTTCTTTCTCCATGTATCCATTTACAGACTGTGTTCCTTCCTGCTCCAAAGCAGAAAACATATCTGCCCAGACATAAGAATTGTTCTAGTCCTTTTATCTTCTCCCTCTCTTTTGTTGATGCTTAACCAATTTGGTTATGCCAATATTTTATTAACCCTCTCTTAATTTGTGAGGATTTAGGTATTAATGAATTTCTTAGATGAGAATGATCCCAGTGCAGATACTTCTGGTTATGCATAGTTCCAGTATAACCTTTGTTATTTTTCTTGGAGTAGTTAGAAATTGAATTTTATATGCTTTAGGCTCTGAAAGTGAATCTGTGAGTGCAACAACAAACCATGCAAAGGAAAAATATTTTATTATCCAGTTCTGGTCAACAACATGCAGTGAAAATTGGATTTACTCTGCTGTGTGATTTAAAATTATAATAACCAGTAAAAGGCTGCTGACAGCAGCAGTTGCCAGTAAATACTACCTTATGCTGCTGTTTTTCCAGTCTACAGCTTGCCTCACCTTGGATTTTAAACAAACTGTACGTGAAGGTGGGTGATCTGCATATCAACGTGAAGATAATTTCCTGTTATTTTAGGAAGTAAATGCTCAGACGATCTGACTGTTCCTCCACCATTTTACAGATAAACATCACATCCTACTGTGCATGAAGGCATATTGGTCAGAATAGTTGCTGTCCATATCTTTGATTTGCAACTGAAAGCCTCATAGTTGAACACTTTTCTATGATAATATTTCCACATCCAAGTTAAAGTTCCACTGAATATGCAGTATGACAACTTCATTTGCTGAATCCTCAGATTTTTACTCAATGCTAGGTGTCAGTTTAGGAAGGAACACAATAAATGTGGTACCTGTTTTCAGCACTATTCAGGATGTTTTAGTTTCGTAGTCTTCAGTGGGTTCTAAACAAAATGCTGTCCTCGAAAGAGAGAAATTTCTAATTAAAGCCTGAACATATAACCTTAACACTTAATTGATCTTGTGCTAAGAATTCCTGTTGTGGTGGATTTCACCAGTTAATAATCCTGTAATGACTGAAGAAAATGTTGCTGTGTTGTGTTTAATTAGAAAAAAAAAATTAAAATGTACTTTGTTGGTGCACCTATTTCAGTGCCTTACATCACAGGAAAGAGGTGCTTTAACAAGATGGCTATGTCAGCTGCCCATTTCTCTCATTAGTCATGTAATCCAGATCCATTTTTCTGAATGTAAAGGTTCTGGGTGTAGGGAGGCAGCCTAGAAGGGCTCCTGTTTTCTGCACTCTGCTGCTCAGAGCTGCCTTGGAAAAGATGGGCTCCAGAAAAACAGCATTGACAAAGCACAGTTCATCCCAACCATGAGAGAATGTAACTCTCCTTGGAGAGGGCCTGGGTTTTGCATCTCTTTGCTTTGCTCTTTCTCTCCTCTGCTGGGAATTTAGATAAATTACTTAGCTAATTGAATGGGAGAGAGGAAACTACTTCAGAGTAAACCTCTCTGATGAGCTAATCCAGAAAAACTGTGTTGCTTCCAGCCTGCACTCTCAGGTATTTTGCAGCAGCAGCTCTGCATAGGCTAGTTCCTGCGGCGAGGGATGTCCTTGCCCTGCAGGTAGGTGGCACGGTGTGTTCAGTTGTTTCTGCTCAACATGTGCAGGATTAAACTAGCCTTTCTGCAACATGCATAAAGAGCAGTAAAAAATCAGCACAAACTGACTAGGAATCAGTAGCAAGCTGGAATAGGAATTAAGCAGTCAGTGTACCTTTAATAAGACTTTTTAATTTGAAAGGGAGCAGAGGCGTCACTATCTCTGTACAAACCAATTTGTGCTCAGGGAAGATGACTGTTGCTGCAGGTGGGGAGGACAGTAAGCACATGGTGCAGGATATTTCCTGCTATCCTGACATCACATGGCTGTACACTGAACTTTTTCTTCTTAAGGCTAAACTTTAAAGAATCAGTAGGAACTGAGATTTACTCTTTAAGCTAAGCATTTTGGGGTTTTTTCCTCCCTCTTTGCTTTTATCCCTGTGTTTGATGGTTTAACATTCTCTGTTCTTTAAGTCTGCACTTGAATGCAGCCAAAAAGAATCCATCTGTGTATTTTAAAGACTTACATTTTCCATACTTTTTTGTATAAAATAACAACATTGATTTGTTTTGCCAATTATTCATTTTTCTACACAGTGCAGAGAGTTGTGTGTTAAAAGCTGTGTCACTTGTTTTTTATTTTCTATCGGTGTCTCTAGTCCCACATCATGGGTTTTACTTTATTGAAATCATACATAGCACCACTTGCCTCCCACTTTTAAAATCCTTTGTTTAATTCTTTTCAAAACAAACAGATTTAAATGTTTTTCCTTTGATTCTTAGACGCTGTCAGGATTGCCAGATCAAGACTCTTTCTACGATGTGGTGGACTGTCTGGAAGAGCTAGGCATCGAAGCTATTTCACAGAGACACTTGAACAAGAAAGGAACAGACTTGGACTTAGTTGAGCAATTTAACATTTATGAGGTAACATAACATGCCCTGTTTTATGCATCTTAGAGCTTGTGCAAACTTCAAAGCCGAGAGGAGGGGGGGAATGTAACCTAGGTGAAATTTGGTTATCTCTCCTATTTTAAAAGAAAAACATCTGGTTGCTGTAAGTATTGTACACATTTGTATATCTAACCTGCTATGGCACATAGCTGCCTTCAACACAAAGGTATTTTGTATTAAAGCTGGGGCATAGTCCAAGGCAAACCAGCACATTTACTAGCCTCCTTTCTGCAACTGCTAGTTGCACATGCTGAAGCAAGTAGAAGTTCTTCCCATGTGCAAAAGTATTCAGCTCATCAAAAAGGCTCAGCTGAGCTCAACTTCACAAGTACCACTCTTTCTGCAACTGAATATCCAGCAAGTCTGTGTTTAAGAGTTTACACTGGACCAGATCCTATGCAGTTTGCAGTAATGAGTGACTCCACATTTACCACCTAGGTATAAAATAACTTCTTCTGAAGCATATATATGTAGGGGTAGGAAATCCAGTTTTTTAATAATTAGCCTTTTTTCAAATTTTGGGAAGTGTTGGAGGTAGGAGGTTTAGGCTGAAGTTGTAAATGTGAATTAGTGTTCTCATATGACAAAGTTAAATTACTTCATCGCTGCCTAAGTCCAGCGAAGGATTTAATAGATTTGATTCTCCATTTTCTCCATCAATTCTACTCCCATGCTACTTCACTAACTAGCAGAGTTTACTTTATACATAGCAATTTCTAGGAAGAACAAGAGAAGGAGAGAAAGACTTACTTGCAGAATTGGCAGTTGACTTAATTGGGTGCCAGCTTTTTCTTGATGACCAAATTAAATTTAAACATGTCTTTGCAGGTTCTTCCTTTTATCTGCCAAACCTGTTTTTTACCTGAAAAATCTGTTTTTCCTCACAGAAACAGATTTTACACCCCAAGAGGAGCTATCTCACTTCCCCCCTTTTTTTTAAAAAAAAAAACTTCTGGTAAGAATTACCAGAGTAACAAGACTAATAGGAACAAGAAGATAGGCATTCTTCCAATGGCACACATCACCCTTTCTGTACCTCTGCCCATTTGAGTGGATCTTTCTCTTACAATGATTATTTAGATGTTAGGCTGCATTTCAGATGAGAGTCATTAGATACTACGTTGTTTCTGCCAGGAATCTCTCTCCTCATGTTTTTATTAGAAGTAGTTCACATTGGCACATCTGGGGCATGCAGGAGTTTGAGATATTTGTCATTGCACCCATGCTTTAGTCCTCTGCTAATTCCAGCACACTCTAGATGGTAACTTCCACTTAATCACTACAAGTGTCATGTCTGAACATGCTAAGTGTTGAATCAGTCAATGCATGGAGTTTTTTCCTGTTAACTTCACTAAAACCAAGTCTTCATCTAAGTATTTTGGAAGGATATAAAGAGAACTAGTTGTGCAAGACTGCTCAGCTTCCTTGAAAATTCGGTCTCACATTAAAAAGAAGACAAACAGATTAGGAGGCACATAAATGTGTTGTTACAGGTCCTGTAATGTTGTATGCGAGACATCAGTATACAATGTTGTATGCAAGACATCAGTATATAATTCCATTGTTAGACCTGCCACACTGCAGTAATGGATAGACAGTGACTTTCAGGGATAGATGTAGAAACAGTGCTGCTAATTGGAGTTAATCATGTTGAGACCAGGAAATTTTTAAGCCTAGGTGTGAAGACCTGTGGTAGCTGAAGGGACCGTGTTGGCCTTCTTCCTTTCTTTCTCAGGTGACCCTGAGGCATGAAGACGGAGATGAGGGTGCTGAGCCCCCTCCCAGCGGGCGCAAGGATCGGAGGAGGGCCAGCCTCGGTGCCGGCGAGCGCAGGGGGCTGGAGCGCCGGCGGAGCCGCAGGCACTCGGCACACAACAATGTCAAGAGCACTTTATCAGCCCCTGCCAGCCCCTGCGGGCAGTCCAGCTTCGTGCTGAGCCACGGGCAGCGCGTGGAAGAGCTCAGTGAGAGGTAAGGGCAGGAGCTGAGGGATATTCCTTTCTTCTCCCGTCGCTTTCTGCTCATTGCACTTTATTAATATGATAGGCTTTTCTTTGTCTTCCTCTTTTCATTGAAATAAAAATGAAAAAAACAAAAGCATATTCAGAGTTAAAACACCAGCACAAAAAGGAAATGGATTTGTGGGTGACTTACCTACATAGCTAAGTTCTTTGGCACCATCCGTCCTAAGGAGACCCAAACCACACGACATAGAGCATTTGGTATGAGAACTAACTCAGCCTAATTTCATCCATTGACAGATTTTATATTCACTATGTTCACATAACAGAAGATTGTAACAAGAGCATGGTAATGTTAATTCAGAGCTATTTGTCCTGTGTATGTTACAGTTCATTCTTATTTTTTTTCCTCCTCTTCATTCCAGCATAAATATTTGCCTTTGAGGCTACAGCAGAGTAGTGAATATATCTAATGTTTTATAATTAGCAAAAGAGAGGCAGTAATGGCTAGCTGAGCAGCAGTCTGTAACAGAGGAGTCAGTTGAAGATGGTGTCTTTGCCAGTCCTATGATGGTTGACTTAGGCTGTGTGTGCTTAGGAAAAAAAGGAGCTGCAGATCCTCAGCGTGTCCGACTGCTGCGCAAGAGGGCTGGAAGTAATTCACCACAGTTACATGTCTGATCAGCCCTCCTCTCTTTGATGTCAGTGGAGTGCAGCAAGCACTGGTGGGGCTTCAGTTATCTAATGTGTTCTACATGCCTGAAATTTCAACCAAGATGAATCAAGCTCTCAGACTGGCTGTTGATTCTACAGGGAATCTGACTGACTAGCTCAGGTGGTGATACATAAAAGCTGCAGACAACAAAATCTGGACACTGTCATCTCACTGCTGAAGATGCAGTTTGAAAAACTGAAGCATGATCTGTACAAGAGCATATCTTGTATTAATTATAACTTTTGGGAAGTTCATTGAAGGTTTCTCTTGGTTAGCAGGGGATGTAAACTTAGAGCCTTAAAAGCCTATGTGGCATGTAAAGCAGTCCTTCTTGCAAAGAGACCTGGGTTGACTAAAGTTTAATGGGTTCTGGCAATATGAAAATATAAGACTCCAGAAAACTGAAGCAGTAGTTGAAGGTTGTATACCACATCCATAGAACCTTATTTTCTTTTTTTTTTCTTTTTTTTTTTTTTTCTTTTGACATTTGACAACACATTACCACTTGTTTTCCATCACCTTCCATGGCCTGGTCTTTAGTGGACTGCCAGCTGAGAGCCCCATGCTCTTACAGTCTGATAACAAGGATGACAGTGCATTTGAGGATGAGTTTAAAGCATCTTCAGAGTGAGTACAGCTGGGAGCTTCAGCTGCTCTGCATGGGATGCCTTGTGCATGACCTTGGGCCCTCCTTCAGGGCTTAACAGTATGACTGGGAATCTGTAACCATGAATGTGGAGCAGATATTTATGGTTATATTATTTATATGAATTTTGTTGTTAAACTGATCAATTTGGATTGGAAATTAGGAGATGCTTCTACTCTGCAGAAGGGAATTGTTCATTCCTTTACTGTTAATTAAACTAATAGAAGCTATCCAGGACAACAACTTCTACCAACATGTTTTCTCACTATTGTTGTGTGTGCTTGCTAGCTTTATTTTGCAGTCTTCAATAACTTCTGATAAATTTGTGTTTGAGGTAATTTTTAGTGGGAATATAATAGAGGGAATAAACCACAACAAATCAGTTTCAGAAGCTCTTTGAAATATTTTTTAACCAACATAACATAATTACAATAATCATGCTACTTTTTGAAAAAAAAATTATACAGTTCTGCTCCACACTTTTTGACAGTGACATATTTTAAAGCGTAATTTTAGTTTAAATACAAGAAGCAAATCTTTCTCTAAGCAGTGAATTTTAATTATGTGTTGCAGTTATCTTCTGTAAGACAATAATTAAATTCTCTTGAATTCCATTTGGAATGTCCAACTTGCTCACCTGGCTCTGTGAAGCAGGCATGTAATTATGAATGTGTGTAATTCTGATCTTTACTTTGCATATTAGTTAAATAAAAATACTGTCTGAGCCCCCACCCCCATTATCCAGTCCTCTTAGCAAGTAAAGGCAGGGAATTATTTGTAGCTTGCAAATCCGATCTTTTTCCCATGGGACATTACAGACTACAAAGTATGTTCAGGATTTGAGGATGCAAGTTCTATGCTCAGTGAAATTGTTTAAGTTACCATAAAAAGAAGTTAGTCAACTGTTGGATCTTCTATAATTATCATTTTTCTGGTAAAGTGTTTCTGGTAAACAAGCTTTTCAGATAAGCAGATTCTGTCCTTCACATTTTTAGATTCATTATCTGCCCAAATCTGTAGTTGTGGTAGGAAGAGGAAAACCAGCCTTCCTGCTTTATCTTATTCCAGTAATTCTCAACTTCCAGTGAAATAGTCCAGATGTGTGCAACAGTATCTCTACACCTGATAGCTGAATTGAGAAAAAAAAAAA
Source organism: Setophaga petechia (assembly GCA_024362935.1). Taxonomy (NCBI): domain Eukaryota; kingdom Metazoa; phylum Chordata; class Aves; order Passeriformes; family Parulidae; genus Setophaga; species Setophaga petechia. The sequence continues at coordinate 24,733,457 of JANCRA010000008.1, forward strand.
AAAGGAAAAATGGAAAAGCCTAAAAGCCTTATGGCTTCTACTCATTAATGTTTAGGCAGAAAAATAGTGAAGTTGAATGTGTCCTTTAAGGTTTTTACACATTTATAGAATTTGAATTAGACTCAAATGGAAAGAGGTTTTCTGTAATGAAATTTTCAAATTTGAGCATATGGGCTTCAATGCAAGATATTCATGGGTTTAAAGGACTTGAATAGATTGATCTTTTGGCAGTTTGCATTTAAATTTTAAAATCCTATCTTAGAATATGATGCAGGCATCACTTGATTTTGTCAAAAGAAACACTCGTTATGACCCTGTTGCTTCCATTGTTAATGTTGAAGAGAGGAATCTATACAAATGAATAAAATTATTTACTACCTCTGTAAATTGATAGTAACTTCTGTTCAGCCATGAAAGAACTGTCTCCTGCTAATGACCTTTTAGTTCATAACCCTAGCTCCTCTTGAGAAGGGAAGAAAATTTGGCAGTAAGTTTTTGCAGTGCTCTCTTTCCCAAAAAATAGATACAAAATGGGTTTCAGTCTTTATTCCTTCACTACATTTTCTTTCCCAGTAGGAATTGTAACAGTACTAATGATAATCTTACTGTGTTGTTCCTGCTGAAAGCTCTAAACTTTGTGTGTGGCTGCAGATGTCTTATGTCTGGTTTTACAGTGGATTAGACCCAGTGGAATTGCTTCTGATGAGCACAGTTAGAGATTGAAGTCACACTCATACACTGTACTAAATTTTATTTTGGGAAATATTCTAGGTTATTTTTGGACTTCTGTACCAAAATCAGGAGAAGGTTCAAGTTCTTTCCCATCATTCTCCTTCCCACAATATTCATGTTTCTTTTCTTTCTAGCTCATCAGCTGTTTTGGCACTGGCTCTGCTTTTGTTTACCACATCAAACAGGTTGTCCACAGTCATCTGCTTTGTGTCAACCGATAAGTCTTCCCAAAAGAGAGAAATTCATGGTGCCGGTAAAACAACAAAAAAAGAGACAATATTGGCCAAATTCTGTTCTCTCTCACAATGCTCTATATCCAGAAAAGTTGTCTGAAGTCAATGGAGTTGGTCTGATCTATGCCAGACTAATTGAGAGCAGACTTTGGGTTTTGAGCTGGGAAAAGTTGACAGTAAATGCTAAGGGCGACCAAAAGGAAAACTTGCAGGCCTTTTTCATCCACTTGGCAGCCCTTTTCCAAACTAAATGTATTGTTTTCTTGCCTGTGGTTCAAAACAAATAAGGATCCAAATCTGCTTTGTGTTAAAATAGTTTTCATGGAGAGCAAAGCCCAGCCTGATGTGCCTGTTATTAAATAAATAAGTAAAGAAGTTGATAACAGCTACTAACTAAGTACGGCTGAAGGTTGATTTAAGGGTCTGTACCTACTGTAGCATACTTTAATATCCCTGTCCTGACCAGCAGCAGGTCTGCTTTGCTAAAACTTCTTTCTCTTACCATGATGACATAGAGCACCAATAAGCCTGGTGGGAACTTTGCTCCTGTTTAGCATGATGTTTTAATGCTGTGCTGGAGGTGCCTCCTAAGGTTTTCTGCCCTTTTCTGACTGAGTGCTCTCAGTCTGTGGTCTAGCATGCTGCTTCTTATGCAGTAGACTTTTAAACACATTCTTCCATGGGTTGTGTTGTTTGTTTGATTGTTTTCTTTTTAAAGTAAAGCTAGCTTTTTCCAGCCACATCATGGATAGAGTCAGGGAAAAATGCAAGGACTGGCATGGGATTTGCACTAGTTTTTTGTTGTTATTGTATGCAGTGATTTCTGGCTAAATAAGCATTAAAAGGCAAATTTCTGTCTCTCTGTCTTTTAGTCTCATCCTGACTGGGTTTCAGAGAATAAAAGGCAGCCTGGTCAGAAGTTCTCAGTGCTGTCTTGAGCATGGCACAGCTTCTCTGAGTTCCATACATCAAAATCAGAAGCAAGTGCTCCTCCCAGTTTTTCAAATTAATGTTTCACATTTTGCTGTGCATTTCCCTTTCTTCAATACTGCGCAGAGACCACACTCATCTCTCGCCCTGGGTGTCCCATCAGAGCTGTGTCAGCCAGACCTTAACAAACATGTTCAAGTGAGCTTCTGGGAGATTTACACTGACACCTCTTACCAGCATTTGACTGAACAGCTCAATAGCTATGGAATTAGTTACAGGTCAAAGACTGAGGTTTATGAAGTTGTAAATAGCTAGGATTAGGTGTTTTCCTCTCTTGACCAGACTCTGCTTTTTATTTCCATAGCTTTGATTTTTTTATATTATCAAAAATCACCAAAGAATTTCTAAGGTTGATGTTATGACACTAAATGCATTCAGCTAGAGATAACCTGGCCATGGCTAGAACTTTCTTTTCAGTATTCCTGTGTTTGACACCTAACAAATGGAAGAACTGACTGCCATCTTAAGAATTTAGCAGAGTAGAGCCGGAATTCTGCATCAGAGACCAAAGCTGGCTTTAGTAACCTTTCTCTTAGTAAACCATGAGGCTAAAAAGATATGAGGAAGACCAGCTGTTCAGGTCCACCTGACACTTCCAGATTTTTCAATTTGAAGAAAGCTGGCCTTCAGGAGAGCTATATTGATAACAGAGAAGCAAACAGGGAATTATGTATCTATGAACTTGGCTTTTTTCAGGGTTCTGCCTGGAAACCTGTTAGCACTCTTCGTCTGAGCAAAGAGTAGCACAGGGAATTCCAAAGTTTCCCACAAATTCCTAGGCTAGCTGGACACAGCTCCATTGCACGGTGCACCCTGAGCTCAAGGTCTTTAACACCCTTTATGGTCCTAGAAAAAAACAGGGAAATAGTTGTCTAAATAAAGGAAAGCTGTGCTGAGAAGTTGTAAGGTCCTGTTTGTTAGAAAATACATGTTTCTGATGTTTGAGGATTGCCAAGATGCAGGCAGAGACCATGATGCTATTTTGGTTTTACCAGAAAACAATGAATACAGCTGAGCCTCTGATGCTAAGCATTTTTTGGCTCAGCTTTGGATTCCCGATGAGTTTCTAACCAACAGCACAGACCCTGGTTTGCTTATTAGTCCTCATTAACTGATTGTTCAAGTTGCTTCATGTAGAGCCAGGACTGCAGGGTCAGTTTGCCCAAGATACAGCTGAGACTTGTTTTTTTTATTATCATGATTTTCCATGTTTTCAGACGTCCCAAGCCATAACTAATCTTTTATTTTTCTCTAGCATTTACTATGGAAAAATTCTAGTTTTTGTCATGATGTTTCAAGTTCTGGTGACTTTCCACAACACTGCAAGAAAAGATGTGAATGTATAAATATGTAATGGGTATAGATCAAAAATACAGTGGTGGGTGGGGTTTATTTTATTTAGGATCTCTTAGAGTTGCTGTCTGTGTCAAATATGATGAGTAGTATATAGGTATTTAACAGCAAAGTGGGGAGACTCAACATCATCATTTGATGTAAGACTCAGGTTGTGATATGGATTACTAAAGGCCCAGATGAGAGAAGAAGTTAATTTCTCTTTTATTGCTGTAACAGAAAGAAACACATTGGGGTTTTTTTTCCATGATGTTTATCTCTGGGTCCTAGTTTTGGATATTTAAAACAACTAAAGCATGAAATTAGAGAAAGAAAACATCTCCAGGATAAATATGCAGGCACAAATCTGCAGATGTGAATCTCTGTAATACATGTACATGCACATAGACATAAACCTATGAGCAGAGCCACCCAGCATTTGGGTGTGCTTTGACATTGAATGGCATATGATCGGTTATGAGGGAGAAAATAACTTTTCACAGTTTGGTTGGTATGGGTGAAAATGAAAATGGGATATAAAAAAGAAAAGGTTATGAAAAGATTTATCTATGAAATGAAATATCTTGGTAAGGTAGCCAAGGTAGTGTCTGTTCATAGCATCAGATCTTTATCAGACTTTGACAGCAATACCATATAAAAATCTAACCTGCTATGTTAAGTTTGGAGCAGGAGAACACATTGATTTCTCCTGTGCAGGTAAGATTTGAGGTGTTAAGTCAAGCAGATTCGAAAGGAGAACCCTAAAGGTGTGAAATTTTCAATCTCACTCCTTGTAAGAATATCTTGGAAACTCCCATAAGGAATGTAGTAGAGGAAGAGACAAAAGATAGATTAAGAAAAAAAATTTTTAAAGCTATACCATAAAAAAGGACTGCATTGATATATAGATAGGGATTAACCCACTATTGACCCAATAAGTAATAATGCCACAAAAATTTAAAATTTAGAATTTACAACTTGATGAATATCTCAGGTCCAGGTCCAATTGCTGTTTCAAGTTGATATCAACTTTTTTTTTATATGAATAAATACATCTGTGTGTCAGGTTTTCTGGTAGGGATACTCTTTTCTGACTTCATGTCTCACTGAAAGGAAGCATTTTATGTTTGGCATACATGCAGAGTCCAGTTAACAGCAGTACACTTTGCTGTAAAGGCAATGGTAGATTTTCCTATTTGAACTTCAGGAGGAATTAAGAAAGGAAGTTTAAATACATTATAGCTGTGTGGTAAATGAAACCACAGGATGACTTAGCCTAATTATTTTACTTTGTTTTTTTCCACTGTGCGTTTAGCTTTCATGAGCTACCTGAGGAAATGCAATACCAGACCAGGGTGTGAATGCATTTCTCTGGATCTGTATGGTAGTGTCTTATGCACTGGAGTGTACATGCCTTAGAGACTTCACCTCTCCAGTGTGCTCCCAGTGTTTGTAAACATGATCCTCTGAGAAGAGACTAGGAAAGCTTTTTTACACATAGGATGCAATGGTGGGGGGCAGAGGCAAAAGACAGCAGCTTGGTAGGATGCCATTTCCCTTTGAAGGCTCAATAACAGTGGCCTTCAACTGTTAACCAATGTGCACTTCCAAGCTCTGAAAATAACATTTCTTCTCTCTTTCTGTTTATGTTTCAGTATATATTGCTCCAAAAGTCTATCTACAACATTATTCTGTTTCTTTACCTCTCTGTTCTTAGAAATGTAAAAACAGCAATGCTATTTAATGATCAGAGTTGTGACTTTTGAAGTCTTTGCAAAGCCTTGCCAATATCTTAAGCAATGTTCTGCTGTCTTGCTCTGCTTTGATGTGTCCTGTATAAACCAACTGCAGCAATTAAACAACTTTGGAGGCATTGCCTCCAGTATTATTTAGGTGTGAAAAGCTGTTGCTGATCATAATTTAGGGATAAAAAAGTAACAGAAACCTAAAGATGAAAGACAGATATGAAGGTATAGTGAATGCATATACTTCATGGTATTTGACATTTCCTCACCTTTTTGTCTGAACTGTTTTCTTTATTTAGGGCAAAAATACCAGGATCATTTTCCTTTTAACCTTTGTAATTAGTCACCTTAGTCTTCCTGTATGCAAAAGGTCAAATTTTGAGGCTTTGTAAGTACATTGTTATGCATATAATTTTATGTAATTTCATCTTCACATAATTCTACCAACTGCAGTGGAATAGGAATAGGTGAGGTTAATAGGTGGTTTCTTTGGTTTTATTTTTAATGGAGGAGGAAAGTGTATTGCCATATCTTTATACAGACTTATAAATGTTGAATTTGAATTATTACCACTTTTAACTTTCACCTAAAGGACTAGTTGAATCTGTTTTGTCAGCTAAGACAGAAGAAAGTAAGAAGCAACAGAAGTGTACCAAAGCATTTGTTTATTTCACAAGGATTTAGGAATTTGGCTATGAATTGTGCCATCTAAGCTATAAAAGTGGAATGGAACTCATAAATTGAAGAAAACGGCAAGCAATAGAAAGAGAAAATAAAATTACATCCATTGTGACTTATATCTTTCCTTGATGGGACATTTTTCCATTTTTCTTTGTTCAGTTGGAGTTCAGGAATGCAGCTATGCATGAGGTAAAAGAGGTCAGAGGTTTTCAGGGGAGAGGGTGGAAAACAACCTTGAAAGGAAAGTTTGTGACATCAGCTGTAGTATGCAATTTGAAATAATACTGTGAAATGGGTAATGGTGGTCTTATTTCACTGAATGTGTCTTGTAGTCCTGGTCACAGAATTATAGAGTGGTTGGTGTTGGAAGGGACCTAAAGATCATCTACTAAATCTCGTGAGTTAGCCTCTATGTGCATTGTATGGGTTGACCAAAGCCTTGGTAGCCTAATTGTGGCAAGGTGATAATTTTTTCCATTGTTCTATATTCAGGTTTATTACTGGTTGAATTCATGCTGAATTAAAATTATTTGAAGCGTATCTTACCTTTTCAGAATTTCCTTTGATACTGAGCAAAGCAGAATGCATTTCTGTGCTCATGCTTATTTTGTTGATGTGGGTTTTTGTTTGGTTTGGTTGAGGTTGTTTGTTTTTTGGGGCATTTTTTGTCCCTTCAGGACAGCCTTTGATTTTTCTTTTAGCTCTACCTTTGGGATTTTTTGGAGGCAAGTAGTGAGAAACATGTGTTTCTGGGCTACAAGCTAGAAAGAAATCCTAAGTTCTTTCAAGCTGCCTTCATCAAAACTCTGCAAAGAAGTTGGGGAGAGCCTGGAGAAGACAGAGACTACACAAAACCTTGTACACATTGCTCAGCTCCAGAGTCCAGTGGGATAGAGAGCAAGTTTTGGTGCTTTGAGTTCCTGTGGACTAAGAGCCATTGTCTTCATAGTGCTCTTACTTTTAAAATCATCCAACTATGACCAGGTTAGGTGTGTGTGAGATGAAAGGTCTGGCATCTCAAGGACTCTGCCCCTGCCTACAGCTAAACCTGTATAAGAGTCCATTTCTTACAATTTCCTTTCACAGTCTGCATTTATTAGTGCTTTTCTCTTTGCAGCTTTGAATAGCTATTAAATATCAGCTGGACAAGTTTTCATTCTAAAAAGAAGAGAAGTTAATCCTTTAGTTCTAAATCCTTTGTCAAGATTTTGTTTGTCTGTTTAATGGTTCTCTCTCCATTGAAAACTGCACTTTCATAGTCTTTTTTAATATGCACATTATTTTAAGGGGCTAAGAATACTTTAATGTCAAATTTTAGTTGAAACAACTGAGCAAAACCTGTGCTGTAGAAGATGTTTGTTAGTTGCCATGACAATGATATACTTTCTAAAGATTAGTGGGGGGGGGGGGGGTGGGTTTTGGTTTTGTTTAGTTTTTTTAACCTGTAGCAGTAATGCATTTTAAAGATTGCATTTTAAACAGTGTGATTGTTTTGAAATTTGTTTTCAGTGCTATAAAGATTTTGTTTAAATATTTCCAACCTGATGCTTTTATCATGTAACCGGAGTTACCCAGGAACAGTCTTAAGGTTAGCTGAATATATCTGATCCTTCTACATTAGCTGAAGACCTTCTTCTCTGTCACTGGATAAATATTTTCCTTTTGTAAATGGGATAGATTCCTCTGCACTACTAAAAACCATGCTGACTTCTGAACCTCATTTAATTGGAAACCTCCCTATGAGTCCTTTTCTCTTAATTTAATTCCACTACTGCATTGAGTCCAATTTTGCATCTGTATGTGAGGGGGGGCAATGAGCTTTTCCACACCATCCCTTCTCTACTGCATACAAAAATGAACACATAACTCTGAACAGTTCAGATGAGTTCACAAACCTGTCTGCTATTGTATTTAAGTGTCTGACTCTAGTTAGTATTTTCCTCTTTTAATAAATATTCACACGGTAATTTTCTTTTTCTATCCTTAGGAAAGACTTAGTTAGCAGGTACTACCTGTTTTGTTGGACAGAATATCTGTCCTCTGACAAGACTGAAATGACTGCCACTGCTGCTTTGTTTAAAAGAAGAGCACACATCATTCCTGCCTGTGAGCTTACCCCTCTCCTATGATCTGCGTCTGAGCTCCCTTCTGGGGTTACTCAAGGACTCTGAAACTGAGTTTAGTTGCTAAAAGAGTGTTGAGCATCTCCCCTATGCAATCACTTATTTCCTTTGTGCAAGTTTCCCTTGACCACATTGGCTCCCCAGACTGCAGGGTGTGCCTGCCTCTGTGCACACTGATCATCTCTGCTACCAAGTCACACAGAGCCAGATCCTTCCTCTGGCTTTTCCAACCATTTGCCATGTAGTTGCTGCACTCCTGCGCTTAATATTAGCAAAGGAAAAGAGCTTTCCAATCAAAACGTCTTCTGAGATTTTGACCTAGAACTCAAGGACCCTTTGAGGATGGAGTCATTGGCATGACAGAAGAATTATCAATCTGGAATCTCTAAAATTTTTTTTCAGCTCCTTTATCCATGCTGCGTAAACTCCTGTTGTTTTAGCCATGCTCTCATAAGGTGGAATAAATTCTCAGAGAACTCGTTCAGATTTCAAATGAGCATTTCACAAATGATTTTTGGTATTTTGAGACAATTGAGGAGAGAGGAAATTTTGGCAGGATCAATGTGGAATCCTGGTGGGAGCTTTAAACACAGCAATAATGGGGACATTCTTATATAAGCAATAGCTGTGCTGCCAGCATTGTAGGATGCATTGTACTCTAAACAGACAACCATGATCCTACAGAGCTCCATGAGTTATTTATTAAGTCTTGAGTGCTGTAGGACAAGCAGATACAGAAGTTTCCCTTCATAGGAAATAGCAGAGCTTGAGCTAGTAAGAAGGGATTATATGAATGCTCCCTGGTTCAACACTTGCTTTTCTTTTTTCCAAGTAAATGAGTAAATGTATGAAAGTTGAGAGATGTCTGTGTAAGGGAGGTATATATTTGTGGGCAGGACAGGGAGATGATGAGATGACAATTGACGTGGTTGTGTCACTAAGCCACTTTAGGAATGGTTGAGTGTTCACTCTGTAAATGTTTGCCAGAGTATTGGAAATGTTCCAGGCACTGCCATTTGCCTGGTTATTCTGTAACTCCACATAAATGCAACAAATTTTAGATTGACACTTTGCATTACACTCAATGAGTTCATGATCTCACACTGTAAATATTCATTATTCTTATAACATGGAAACTAATTCTAAATGGAAAAGGTTCCTTCAGAACCAGAGAAAAGAAAACAAGGTATCAGGAAAATGCAAGGAATATAAGTGTCTTATGAACTTCATTACTGATTGTATGTTTTTCTTTTTGCATGGAGCATAACCTAATGGTTGTATACATCATTAAATCAAGTGGAGAACTGTATCAGCTGCAAATATATCTTCTGTGAGTCTATTGGTTTGGGAAGGTGAAAAGCATTGATACGAGGGACATGAGGCAGGGAGTGAAGCTTTTCCATTATGTTTAATATAGTTTTCCTATTTTACTTATGTGGTTTTTAGGTTGTGGAGGCTTTATGCATGACTTCCACTTCTCTTCTGCCAGAATTACTGCTGAACTGAAGCCTGCTTTGACCATAGTAATGACTCTACTGAAATAATTCATGTACTGGCATCTGGTAACTTAAATATTGCTATTTGCTAATAGTCCTGAACTGATTTGGTCTCTGCTATTTCTAACTCAGTGGTTCACCCTGTTCTCTTTTCCAGTTGAGCTATTGGTTACTTAGCAGGAATGTTTTACTTGGTTTAATTTAGGAAGTGTGATGTCCAGTGCCAGCACAGTGTGTACTGTCCTTTAGACCAAAAAGACACAACTTAATGACAAATGAGTTGAACATTGCTATTGTCATGAATGCTTTCCATTAATGCCTCTGCAGGTAGGACAGCTGCAAATGGAAAGTAAAGCTCAAGAAAAATCAATGGCAGCTTTGAATTTTAAAATAATAGTAAAAAATGTAAATAGGGGAGAGGATAGAGAGCTACCCTTGTGCAAACACATACTTAGCAGGAAGTTTTAGGTGGCTAACATAAGAGGCCCTTAACTCCCTCTTCATAAGTCGCTTCCTTCCATTTCTAACTTGATTGCGTTTCTTTTCCTGTGGATTCATGTTGTTTTCTCTTCCACCTTCTTTCTTTCCATCCCACTGCATGCCTCTTTCCTCGGTCTCACATCAGAGAGGACGAGTATGAAGAGGAGGAAGAAGAACAGCCAGTCACAGAGCCCAATACTGAGGATGAGGGGGAGGAAGAGGCCAATAGGCAGGTCCAAGCCAGGTACCAGGATTCAGCATTATCCCTCCACCTTTTCTTCAGGCTCTGGCATGAACTCACCAGCACAGTGTGCAGCACCCTACTTTTTTTCACTCACGTTCCTTGATCACCTGTTAAAGCCACCCCCCACAAAAATATTTTTGCTTTTAAAAGCTTTGGAGAAGGGGCTGGGTGGTGGCAGTGCTAACAGAAACACTCAGTTATGTAGGTTTAGTGCACTATGAACTGTCTGCACTCACTCCCTTTAGGTAATGCTCACAAATCCTAAAAGCTTTAGTGAAAAGCATAACTTTAAGCATGGTTTGGTTTCACTTCTTAGTTAAGGCAATGATGAAACACTACAATGCTTAGCTGAGGATGTTGCTTGGTTTCTTAGGTTTTCATCCCTATCTTCATAATACTACCTTATTAGGAATATCTGTTGCTATGCAGTAAATTGAAATTTTTTGAATGCTGCCTTAGATTCCATATAAGTTTTGTTCATGTTTTAATAGCAAAGAACTACTTTGAGGCAAAACTGATATACATGTGTATATATATATATATATATATACATACATATGTATATATAAAATTTAATAAATGCCTGCCCATCTGTGTGTATACAGATACAAGCAAATCACCAATCAATATGCTTCATCACTTATCAATATTCTTGTGTAAAAAATTTCCACCTATTTCTGAGATATATATATATGTATTTGGCATTTGACAACTTGATCCTAATAAACTGAAAGCAAGAAAATATATTCTTTGTTTCGGACAGCCATTTGATTTAGGTTAAATTGTTTGGCTTTGCAACTCAGCAAATGAAATTGGAATTATTTTATTTTTTTTACATAAACCACATTCATGCAGACACTGTACAGCACAGAAGGAAGAAAGGAAACTGTTTAATGTGTGAATTCCAAAGAAAATACTGTACTTTTGTTATTATTATCTTCCAGTCTGCAAATCTTGCCAATGACTGCCTGAAACTTCAAAATTAAGTGACAATTTCCTCAAATCTGATTCTAAAAGTCAAATTTAAGACACAAGTTACTGGTAAATCTAATGAGTATACTAAAATATTGCTTTAAAAAGTGAGGAAGAGCCTCATTAAGAAATGTGAGGAGCATAATATGTTTTTAGGTCATTGGTCTTTTTAAGATAATTATCTCTTCAGGATGACTAGGTGATATTCCCATGACTTTCCTAAGTACCTTTTTTCACTGTCTCTATAGCATTAAAAAGTTATGGTCGCTATTTGTGTTGGATGCTGACAGGTAGGACTGGCCTGGCTTCAGTGTCTCCTGTCAAACGCAGCAGGTTCAATAGATGAAGGTTTCCAGATTTTCCATTGAGAGAACAATTACCTGGTATACACCTGATGATTTAAGTGCATAAGATCCCGACATATCTAACATAAATTTTGGTTTTGTTGCCTATGCTGTGCCAAGCCCACAGTCCTCAAATAAGGACTGGGCCTTCCATGCCAGCTGGGGGATTGCAGAAATGCTCTTGGGAGAATGAAATCAGCCACACCAGTGATCCAGCCCAAAGCCCATGCACAGTGTTTGTACTGGAGTTCCTAGTGAAAACAGACACCCTGGAGTGCAGATCCCATGGCTTCTCACCTGCTTTGTGCCTTCTGTCACTCACCAACATCTGCCTTCAGTAGAGCAAAGCAGATGTGTTTTCTGTTTTCTTTGATGCAAGCTCTGCTAGTCTCTCTGAAGGACCAGTGTGGAATGCTGACACTCAAAGAAACCAGAAATTAGTGCCTTCATACCTAGAAAAATATTTGTTAAGGTGTTGCTTTTGAAATAATTTTAAACTTGATTTTTTCCAGAACAGTGTTAGTTGAGTATTTTTTTATTTTCATTTTTGTTGAATGTACAATTTTAGTAAAAAGATCAGATTCCCAGGGAGGATGGTACTCAGATACCAGATAGTCCAGATATCTACATAAGGAATCTGGACTTGGAGAAGCAGTCCTGCTGTATCTTGAACCATCTGTACTCCATGGAGTATTTTCCAGAGTGCTCAGTCTGCTTTGTACTACTCTGACAATGTTTACAATCTAACTTAGAATATATGAAGATTGTTCCAAAAATAGGTGTGAAAAGACTCATGAAAATTAGTTCTGAAGCCTGTAGGTTAAATCCCCTCTTTTCCCCAGTATTTCCAACCACAAGAAGAATCCCACTGGGGAACAAAGATGTGAGTTCTCCTTATTTAAAAAGATGTGATGATTGTCTAAATTTTGGAAGGTTTTGTTTGTCTGACTCTTCTTCATTTTTTTTCTCTGCAAGTGATACTATCTGTGATCTCCCTTCACCCCATTTTTCTCTCCGCTTCTCTTTCTAATGATTTTTTCCTCCTGCAGTGAGGTTCCAGATGTGCATGAGGCTGTGAAGGAAAACTTTTCACAGTGTTCTGACTCTTCAGCTGTCTCCAGTGCCATTTCTCCAGCTGAGAGGCCTCTCACCTGCTCTAGAGCAAAGACCTTTTCTAGCAACTCCTCTTCTGTGCCTGACTCATCTGTCTCTCATCATAATTCTGTCCTTTCATCACCATCTTCACCTGCAACAGCACTGCTGAACTCTCCCCAAAATTCCTCAGCATCCATTACTCCAAAGGCATCTCCAACAGTGGAGAAATTGCCTTATGTACCACACACTCCTTTTCACCTCTTCTCGTATGACTTTGAAGACTCACCAGCATCTGTGAAAGAGAAGGAAGCAGAAATGATGAGGGAAAACAGGTAGATTTTATATAGCTAACAATAATTTTTAGATAAATGAATAAAGCCTTCCAAGAATTTTACAGTGCTAATAATGCTACTCTATGTGTTGTATTATTTCTAGAACATACTATTACTAATTTTAGCCCCGTAAGCCTGTATTTTGATTTGATATTTTCCCCTTGCCTTTGCTGACATCATTACTCTTCTTCCTGTCTGTAGTTGATAAATATCCTGGCCTCCTCTATGAAGCAGTAGGTAAATAACCCATCGTTTGGGAGATCCAAGAAAGGAGCACCATTTTGCTCTCATTTACAACAATGTAATTTGCAGACATGTTTCCATGAAATTTAATGGGGCTCTTCTGCTGTAAAATCAAGAGAGGTCAGATCAGCACTTGAAATTCAGGGGTGAAGTCCTGGCTTCAAAGGCTGAACCACCAAATCCTAAATTTGTTGTTTGATTACAGTGCATGTCCATCTCATGTGCAATTTCAGCTCATGCTTGTAATAAGAGATCTATAAAGATAACATAGCACTCAGAATAGACAGTTTTATCTCCACAACATCTGTTGAATTTACTTGTTTCCTCATGCATTTATCTTAGTTTTTAACTTTAATTTCCCCATCCCACCCCTCTAAAATGAAGCAAAAAAAATTTTGTCTCATCTGTTTTCAAGTAAAAGAAATTGACAGTAAGTAGCACTGAAGACAATGACAGAGAATCACCTTGAAGAGGTTGATGATTTTTTGCTGTCTCTTACAGCTGTCAGTGTTGTTTGAATTAGGTGCTGAAAATGTACATTTATATTGCATGCGTCTTTATTTCTTCCTCTCTCCAGCAGTCCTTCTGAGTTTCCACATGTGAACAAATGTTTTGATTCTTTTGATCCTCTTAATTTTTGATCTTTCTCTCCTAATAGGTGGGTGTATTTTGTCCCTTTTCCATTTTTCTGAAAAGTCTGTAAATCCAAGTACTTGTTGACAAGTGACTTAGTTCACATATTTTTCCTTTACCTGCAACTTGAACACTGGAGTTCCTCTAAATTTACATTTTCCTTCATAGGTGTATTTTTCCCTTAGACCTCTCACACCCGTTTATTGGTCTCCCATTGCTGTTATACTCTAGAGTAGATTCCTAAATACCTCCTGTTCCTGAAATATTTAGTATGTCTGCAGTGATTTTTTTTTTTCCTCTGACCATCTTTTCTGCTTTCATTTAGTACAGAGGTTCAGGAGTGGGGGTGGGAATGGAGATTCTTCCAGATTTATCTGGAGGAAAAAGAGGGCAAAACCTGCACAACTTATTCAGTAATATGTCCATAAAAGAGGAAAATATCTTGAGGGTGAATGCTGCTGGATAAGACTATTGCATCTACACTGGTACATGAGACAAGAAGGGAAAATGGAAGCAATAGCCAGTACCAGAGGAAGGTTAGAAAGATAAACTTTAAGTACAGCATACAGACTTAACCTGGTATTCTGGTCTTCCCTTGCTCCTCTTGCTGCAACTCAATGTTCCTCTAAATTTGGTAGGATGTTGTGTTCAGACCAGTTCCTCTGAATTTGATTTTTTTAATCGTTGTCCGTGTGACTCCATAGGAGGTTCATTCCCTCCATTTTCATGAGAGTTATCTTTGGAATAATTGAAAACCCTTGGTCTGAAAAAGGGCTCTGCTCTATGTTAGAGGACAGAGGAGAAGCAAAGTGCATGTAGTGGTTGATAAGAAGGTCTCCTTGCCGTTGATCAAAATGGAAATGGAGGTTTCCGTGTCAGGAGCATACCAAATCAGCTCTGAGTTCTTATCAGGACAGTGGAGTTTACTCATCTGTAACTTAGCACAGTCAGAACATTTCCTGGGCTGAGCCTGACAGAGAGAAGACCCAGGCTAGGTCTGTGCTACCAGGGAAGCTCCACACTGTCCAGTTACACAGTCTCCAGTGACCACTGTCTCCAGTTCCTAGTTAGTTTTCTTCTAGGACAAGAAGACCTGGACAGCAATTATTTCCTGAAAAACTCCTTTTGTGGCTCAGAAACATGCATATTAGAGTTTTTTCCAAAATTATTTCCCTGTTGCTTTTCAGTATAGTGTCTCAAAAACAGATGAGGATTGGGGGTGTTTTCTAAAGCATTAACCTGAAATTGCTGTTCCAGAGGACATGTTCTCTAAAGCACAATTCCTTCCATTGCAAAAGCACCTAGCTGAAATCTACTCTGATTTTAACGTGGGCTTTGGCAGGCAGCAATGCTGTTGAACTCTAAGAAAAAACTTGAAACTTTGAATGAAATTTTACATGGTTAGATGAGTGTGCTAAATTGAGCTGAAGGAAACCTACCAGGCTTTTCAAATAAAATTGCTGAGTGAAATTACTGAGTGTTGATGTGTGGAAGGGAAGAAGCAGCAGAGAAAAGATATGGTGAAAGAGGACATATTATATCTTGTGAAGTATTATAAGGAAAATGATGTTGCTCTATTTCCTGAAATGAATTTTGCAATTTGGATGAATTGACCTTGCTGAATACTGATCTTCAGAGAACCATATGCTTTCCATGTGGGAAAATGGCATTGTCTGTGAACAGTATTAAAGAGAGAAATACTAACATTTTCCCAAATCAAGAATCTTTTCTTGACGTGCTGTTTAAGTACAATGGTTAAAAGGCGCAGCAAAGCAACACAACTGCCTTTTCTATTCAGTACTGGAGCCAGGATGAAAACTTTGATAGAAAGGACTCTGGGGAGGTGGCCATTCCAGGAGTCCTGGAAACAATTTCTCTTTGATCAGCAAGCTCACATTGAAGTGAAGTGAGTTTATGGGGTTTTTTAATGGAGAGAAGGGCTGATAGAAATTTCTAAAGCCGTGCTTCCGGAGACATGTCTTTTTAACCATGGTGATGATTTTTTACAGGCATTGTAAGAAATGGCACATAAGCTATTACTTATATTGGGGGAAGGGAAAGAAAATACTGCTGGCTTTAATTGAAAAGAATGTGGTTGCTTTTCCATTTAAAATGCAAGCATTTGCAAGTCATGGATGCCCATGTTCAGATCACGTCTCGGAAGTGCTACCATTTTCCTTGATTTCAGTAGATATGGATATCTACTAAAATCTTGGGCTGGTTTAATCCCTTTTCTAATGATTGGATATCACTCCCAAAACAGCTAATAATTCTGAGTAACTGAGAAATATGCAAGTATTCCTGTTCTGAGTTGTCACTTGGGAGGACCATTCAGATCTCTCATTTTTTTCCTTGCCAATAGCTCACTGATTCATCATGTATGTTCATGCCGTGGTTCATATTAAGAGTACATGATTGGTTGCATATTTGGAAATAGAGCAACATTTTCAGAAGGTGACTGTTTGAAAAATTCTGGGATATGGAGTCATTACCACCCCTTAAACAAGAGGATTTACTATTGCATGCTGGTTTGCTGATGGATTTTCTGTGTCTCTCCCTTTCTCCTTCTTTTCTTCCCATTTCTTCAGATACAATAGCTATGGCAGCAACTCTTACTCTTCTCCACGACCTTATGCTGGTGTGAGTGCCCCTACAACACCCACTACTCGTTATGGGACAACTCTGTCACCACCTCAGGAGACCAAATCTGACAGGTTTGTAAATTAATCAGTGTTTTGACAACAGTTCCTTTGCAGACAGAATGAAGGAGATAAATGTAAGCTGTTCTGAATGAGTACTGGAAATAACTTCTAGCCATTTTTTTTCTAACATTGGGGGAAAAATGGAAAAAAAAATCTAAATATGTTCATTTCCCACTCGTTCTCAAGCCTTTCTGTCTGACTTGGTGTTAAAGGTTGGGTGTATTTCCATTCCATTTCTGTTTCTTCTACTTAAATGGATAAAGCAGAGTTGCTTCGCACATAAGCTGTTCTAAGTGTTAAAAGGTGAATTAAAATTTTCTCTCTTTCCATTTTTAAAAATAAATTCAGATAGATCTATTTTCACTTCTATCCTTTTAAATCAACTGCAAAATCTTGGAAATGTGCTTAGTTCAGAATTTCCTAGGCCATAATTTTGTCCTTTCTTCAAAATACATGATATATCTCATGGTATTTCATCAAAAGCAAAACATTTATTACTGTAGCTAAAGCAAACTCCTAATAACCAAACAGTTATCATCTTGCTTTTAGAAAAAAATTAAAGGGGGAAAAAACCCAAATCAGCAAAAAAAAATATTTCAAACGATCAAAATACTCTTTTGAATTATGCAAGGTACTAGAGGAAGAAAAAAGATAGGAAAATGTTATGGATACTTGAAATAAATTCTTGGCAAGAGGTTTGGACCACCAGAAATTAACTATCTGTTACAACCTGAGAGTAAATGACAACTTGAAAGGATATCATGCTGATTTTAAGAAGGAAGGGTAAAAGTTTTTGATTAATTTAATTCAATAGTATGATACAATAATGTAAATAATATCCAATTAGGTCAGATGAGATTTGGATTGTTTGTTTCCAAACTGGCCTGTAATTCATAAAAAGTACATCTTCCGTCCTGTTTTGTGAACTTAAGGTTTTTTACAGGAGTCTTGTTCTGTATTCCAGTTAATTTTTGCTAATGACTCTTTGGCATATTTCCGTATATGTATGTGTGTTTGTGTATTTATATATGTTTGAACCTTCCTAATGCCTCACATCCTTTCCAGACTGCTACTCAGACTGGTTCCTCCAGCATACATGTATTTGTAGACATGAGGTATTGATTTAATCCTTTTTTTCAACTGAGTAATTAGATTAAGTTTCTCTTTGGAGAAAGGCATTGTTTTTCATTTGCTCATCTTCCTGGAGTACCTTCCCTCGATTTGTCTTCCTGATCTCAATTAAATTATTGCCGAGTGTAACCACAATAAAAACCTCTACACCAGCATATTCACCCCCGTTTACCTCAGCAAAATTGATGCAAAATAAGCAAGAGTTAAAGTATCCCACTGCTTTGGAAGTTTAAGATTTTCAAGCTCCTGCTCTTGTAAGCTTCTGATTGCTACTGTGGCAAAGAAACCCCAAAGTGGTCAAACGCTGAGATGGCTAAAGATGGTTGGGCTTGTCCTGCAAGAGGCTGATGGTGCTGGCCCTGCTCCAGTGAGGAAAGCCAGCTTTCATTTCGGCATCTGCGTAAGTGCCTTGCTGGTTTGGAGCCAAAATGCCTTGGCCCCACAGGATGAAGCTGTAAAATTTGCAGATTCATGGAGAGTCAGGCCAGAGGGGAGCTCTGCAATCATCTGTTGTAACTTATAATGGGTCTCACAGAAGCTAAATGAAAGACCCCTGTACTCTCATGTGTTTTCAAATGGCAGCACATGATTTCTCCTGAAAATATTCCAATATTTCTTATCACTGCTAGAAAAATGTTTTATATTTTGAAGCCAGTTTTTCGAGCAGCATCTTCCAGCCAACGCACCTCATCTTTCTTTTTCCTGTGAAACTCTAAAGTGCTCTACCTTCAACCACCAGCTGTCTCTTACATGTTGTGACTGAACACAGTGCTCAGCATCGCATCTCTGTCTCTCCTGCAGGTTATGTTTGCTGCTTTTCACCTCACATGATAAAAATATCTGTACTCCTGTTTAAATTTGCAGCTTGCTGTTCATGGTAGTTCATAAACTCACCAGGGTTCCTTCATTTTTATATTTGAGTGATGTTACAACCTGATGCTTCCTGCACACTTAGAAGCGTGAAAAATGTGTGTACATCATGGCTGTATGTTGTCTGCAGAATAGATGCAGTTATTTCTTTAAAGATAATCACATTTACAGTTTCAGATGCCATTTTGCATTCTCTTGCCCTTTTTGAGAGTGCTGCCACTGCAACTGTATACTTCTGCAAGCTCTAAAGTACTGACTGCTTTGAAGAAGGGCAGAAACCTTCCTTAATTTCATTGTCCTGAGAGATTTGTGCTGAAGAAGAGCCCATGTAGAGACTGACGGATGGAATTTGCTTATTGGAGAGTAAGCCGTGTAGTGCATGACGCAATGCTTGGCACTAATTAGTAAATGGAAAGTATTGTCATGGTTTTCACAGTTTTCTATGAATGGTGTTTGCCTCAGATTATATAAACACTATTTCCTACCTCCTGATGGTAAAAATTTACATGGATTCAAATACCCAAAAAAAGCTAAGATGCAAGTTGGAGGGAGAGAAAGACGTTTGATAAGAAGCAGATGTGTATCTATGGTTAGTTCTAAGGTGTGTTTTCTGGTTTCAGCTTATGCTTCAGTTATGCAAAGCCTTCACAGAAAGATTCCTGTCTTTTATCATGCCGGGAAGAGCTTCAGATACAGGCCCTGGTACCGTTTATCTGACCTTTGAGAATGAGGAGGAAGGAAGAAACAGCATTTAGAGCAGTGCCCAACACAGTGATTCATGCTCCATTCAGTTGCCCTGACAGGTCTTTCAAACCCTTGGCTGCATATTGCTTATGTAAACAAGAGCTACAACTTAGGTAGAAGAAGCAGTGTGGTTGACATTTTGATACTCATACTTTTAAAACCCTCTTTGGTTGAGATCAGTGGGAACCATATAAGTCGGTGCAAAGGTAGTTGGATTTTGTTCTTTGAAATCCACATCGTCTATATATTTCTGATTGTACAGCAGAAGAAAAGGCTTACTTTACCGTTTCTAAATACAGCTGCAGCCTTTTGGCAACTTCTTGCCATGCTGTTGTTCTCTCTCATTTCCCTGGGTCCCCTGTGGAGAGCCATGTTTGTGAAGTGCATATTGCAGCCATGGGAATCCTGCTAAGGAGGGCAAATTGCAGGGCACTTTCTGTTCAGCCCTTCACTGGGAGAGAAGGAGGAGTGTGTCAGTTCTCTTGTATCTCTGTGTTTGTGAAAGTCACTCCTAGTGCATAAGTATAACCCAGTCTGCCTGTTTTCTAATGTCAAAGAGTGCTTTGCTCCATAAATACACTGCTCCCACTCTTCACAACTTAAATCACAATTAACTCTTTCTCCCCAGTTAATAAAACAATTTAAAAATCACTCTCATAACCTCATAAATTTTAATAACAAAGGGAAAAAGCAGTGCATGACTGAGACACATAAGGGGCAAAAGCATTTTTCTGTCCCTCCAAATTGGCCCCTTGCCTGAGGGCAGAAGGTGTTGTAGGACTAGTCTGTATTTCCATGCCTTATGCTCACACCTAGGATATTTCTGTCTAGCCAGACTGCTTTGTCAGACTCGGAATCTAAGACAGTCTCTCAAATTGAAACTGCAGCCTGATGCCATAAGACATCAAACTTGTTACTTGCAAAGCTTTACACCCCCTCATAGTGTCCTTTTGGTGAAGTGTTTGCGCTGTGGATCATGCCTGTCCTTTGAGGAGATCATGAAGGAGTGTAACTTCTAAGGCAAGAGCTCCTAAATTCAGCACCAACTTTAATTCATTCCACCACCAGAAAAATATCCTGCTGGTGTTTTTTGCAGGGTGGGTTTCTTCTGATGCATTTGCCAGGAGGTGTTCCCCCTGGGCTGGACAGTCAAACAGTAGTACAGTCAGCCTGGCTCAGAAAGCCTTCTCGGGGCACTCCTGCCAAAGAAGCAGGAGTTCATGGTCTCACCTCTATCTGTTAAATCAAATGCCAGAAAGTTCAGCTCGCAAACCTCCACTTCTTGAGGCTCTTGGCCACTCTCTGTGAACGTAGTCTCCACCTCTGTCTGGTCCCTCAGAAGTTCTTCCAAATCTCTCTCCAAATCTCTGTATGCAGCTTATTCCTGTTTGAAGCATCTCCAGCTTTTCCAGTGTGTTAGAAAATAGGCTTAAGAAATATTAAATATATTTCACATTCTTTAATATGTTTTCCATCTCCCTTGCTTTGTGATCTACAGCAGTACATTACCTTGGGCTCCCATGATGCAGGGCCTTAAATATTGAGTACTCGTTTCCATGTTCTTCTATATGTTTTAGAGGAAATGTACCTTCAAACATTTATTTCTAAAACAGGTCACAGGCAGTGAAATTAGCCTGCCTAGATTATAGGTGGTTTTTTCCTCCTCTGACACTTAAACACCATACCTGAAGCATAAGAATACAGTGCAGCAAAAGTCTGCAGATACTCTTCTTTTGAGTTTTATTCCCTTTCCAGGTGCCTGAAATAGTGATTTGCTGGAAATCTGGCGCTTTCTTTCAAATTTCTTTCTTTAAAGCAAATCAAAACAAACCAAAAAAAAACCCCTTGAGAGTGTCAAACAGCTTTTCAGTTGGATTTTCTACTAAAATTAAAGGTTTCAGTAATTGACAACACCAGGGAGATGCTGCTGGATGAAGCTTCTTGGCAGGTTCCTCTTTTTTTTTCTTTTTGTTAGCCATTTATCATTAATTTGTGCTCTGCAGTTCCTTGCTCCAGCTGTTAAGCACTAAGGTAAAACAAAAGCCTATGAAACACAACCTACTATACAGCCTGCAAAGCTGCTGCTCTCCCAAGAACTGTTCCTCTTTCCTTGGCTTTCTGTCCTTTCTGTGTGTACTTCTGGGCTCTCAGACCAGACATTTTTCCTTGTGGTAACTGCCAAGCACATCTCACTCTGAGTAACATAAAGAGGCACGGATAGCTTGGTAGCTGATAATAGTGGCCCAGGGCAAAAGCCTCAACTTTATTGCAGAGATTTTAAGAGGAGAAATGACCTTAGGAATTACTTGATGATTTACAGTTTGGGAAGCAGTGGTGGCTTGCACTGGCCTAGCTGCTTGTCAAACTACTGTGTAAGCAATATTCTTGATTGCAGCTTTGTGGACTTCATCACAGGGCATATGTTTAAACAGAAGCATGAACTGGTTATGGTTTCAGACTGCAGATTGTTGCTGGCTTAACATGCCGTGTGCAGTGCTGATGCTCAGGGCTCACCCACCGTGGCCTCAATCTACACCTGGGCTCTGCAAGTCACTTCCAGGCAAGGTGAAACTCCCATGAGGATGAGAAGCTGCAGGTTGTAGAAAGACAGAAGCACAGTATAAAAGCTGTACAGGTCAGCTGGAAGAGGAAAGTGTATGTAGAAAGTCCTTGTGCATTGCCCAGGCTTTGTGTGCTGCTCTGTCCTGCTCTAGCTCTAATTTGGATAGTCCCCTGTACC
This sequence comes from Setophaga petechia, assembly GCA_024362935.1. Taxonomy (NCBI): domain Eukaryota; kingdom Metazoa; phylum Chordata; class Aves; order Passeriformes; family Parulidae; genus Setophaga; species Setophaga petechia. The sequence continues at coordinate 24,755,319 of JANCRA010000008.1, forward strand.
ACTTAAAAGTCTAACATTAATCAGTTCTTCTCTTGGTCATTCTCAAATTTCTTTCTTAAAGGAAGCATTAGTAGTTTTAGCTCTCAATTTTATGTTTATTTTTGAGAAAAGTTTTATAAAGATTCCTTAAGTAATGTTTAGTCTGTTTGCAAAGCCTTATATCAACATGCTTTTGAATTTGCCATGTCATGTAGGGAGACATAACACACAGGGAGTTTCTTTAACTGTGAAAAGCAATATGGCTCTTGGCAGCTTTGCCTCCCATTTTGTCTCTTCCTAAGCTGGAAAATGGATTTATTTTGTTAAAGCCAAGAGACTTTAGAGTTACTTAAGGCCGAGTGGAGCTGCCGACTTTGTACCCTCACTGTAGCATTCCCATGGCTGCTGGAACAGGAGCACTTTGCAAAATTAGGTAATTAGTGCATCCTTATTAAAGTTATTAATGACTCTGCCCCATGTTGTATTAAAAACAATCCTGAATATTAACCTAATGACCTAAAGGGATTTCCTCTCGTAAGTCATCTGTTAATTTTTTTAGCTCATAAAAATACACATTTGTATTTTGTGTTGTTCCTGTAGAAAACCATTTCTATTTAGCAAATTTTAAAAATTCAGCTAAACAGAGGGAAAGGCAGCCACAAAATAGTATCTCAGAGTTCGCATGAATGAAGAACATTTGAAGTTCAGAATTTCAGTTTTGCTTTCAGTAGGACAGAAATATTTCCTTCAGTTTGCAATAAGTTTAGAGTAATTCAGGGCACATAATCCTCTTCACAATGTATAGTCTGTGATGGAGTATTTTCAGAAAACTGCAAGAACTTGCAAAAAAGTGTGAGAGATCTTGTGTGTGCATTGAATGTGTTCATAATAATGATTACTAATTCACTGCTGTGTTAAATGCTGTAGGTCAGACTAGGTGAATTTTTATTCAGAAGAGCTTTGGCCCACAGTCAACCTTTTGGCTTCGTATCTGATGCTCTGTGTATGTTTTGCCTTCTTTTCTTTCCCCACCCCCATTCTTTCCTTTTCCTATCTCTCCTTCCAGTAAGATAAGTTATTAATGACCTCTTTGGCCTTGTGTCCTGATTCTGTGGTAAGGAGCTCTATTCACAAATCCACAGACCTAGATGCTTTCTGGTTGTATATTTTCTTTCTGGAATGAGAAAGTAATAACATAGCTTGTTTAGCTTTTACTGGTTTTAACAGCAGGCATAAGAAAGCTTTTCTTAACATTTTTTTATATTAACAGTCCATTCTTAATAGCCTTGCATTCTCTACAAGACTAAAAATAGTAGTCAGGGTAAGCATCCTTCTGGATTGTGTTTGGGGAGCTGAACAAATGGTTGATATTACCAGCTGGTAACATATGACACCAGCACTAAAATGCTGGCATATATTAGCTGTAACCCCATTTTGCGAGTGATTGCTCTATTATGCTTTCATTGAGCATTCACATTCTCTTTACTGTTAAAATCTCTTATCAACTTTGATTCAATGCCAGAAGTTTTTTTAGCCATTTTCTTGCTTATCCATTTTTAAAATGCAGCCTGCAGCTATAAGACCTAAAAATCCATGAGGCCTGAAGGCACTGTCATCCTTCAAAAACCATCAAAGCAACAAAATTACCCAATGGCTAAGCCCGAGCCTTCCCACCAGCTGGTTTGGCCAGTCATGCTGCCATTTGCAATTCAAGCATGTGCTCACTGAAAGGGATTATTTACTTTAAGTGTTATTGCCAGGGAAATACAGAAATAAAAATCAGATTTTGTCAACAAACTGTACATAGACAATTCCCTTTTCAAATTGTTTAGAATGTGAGAGGAATAGCCCTTAATGCTTGTTTTTCCCCTGGCTGCTTTACAGGTTTGTACACCCTGAAAAGTAACCTGCTTGCCCCAGGTTTAGTTTATGCTCATGTAGAAAATTACTGATAGAGTTTACTAAATACTAAAACCATGCATTTACAGTTGCAGTTCACATTAAAAAGAGTATTGGTGCACCCAAAGACCAGTTGAGCCACAGTGTTTGATATCTGCAGTGAGGCTGTGAGTACAAGAGGCTTTGTAAGGCAGTTGGTCTCAGCATTTGGTGTGAGGTGTGGTCCCCACCAAGGGCAGATGTGTGTGGTTGAGTGAGTGTAACCACTAAGAGAGCACTAACTCAGCTCTGACAGTGCTGTTTCTTTGCCTGCCCTTTTCCAAATGTGACTGAAGACTCAAAACCTTGACTATTTGTGCTTCAAGAAGTCAGTGTCACACAAGGGGTCAGCTGACTGTGCTCCTGTCTGTTTAATTATGGCCTCTATGTACAGAACCTTCTGGCAGCTTGGACTGTTAGATGTGACCATTTCATGCAACAAACTCTTATCACCTTTGATTCAATGCCAGAAGTTTTTTTAGCCTTTTTCTTGCTTATCAGTTTATGATAGGACTGTGTTTGAGACAAAGGAATTGTATGTGTGTTCACAGCTTGTAATTCAGCTGAAGTACACACTCATAACCAGTGAGAAATACGGGAATTCCAAGTTTTGACAAATTGTTGTTGATTTGATTCATTTTGAAGAGATGGCCAGCTAACATTTTCAGTTCTTTAGACACTGGCTTTTTTTCTGGGCATACAGCTGTGGATCTTCTATTTAGATTGTGATGCTGGTCTTCATACATCTGCAAATTTTATCCCAGTGAGGAATGCTAGCCAAACTATGCTAGATCAAACCTCCAAACAAGGTGTGGAGATATTTTACTACCAGGGTTAGCTTAGAATCCCATCTGCAGGACTAAGCTGTGCATCTCCATGTGATTTCCCTGTAATCCCCTGCATAAGAATGTGCATTTATTGTAAGGCCTCAAAGAGCTCAGTCAGAGCTGAAGGCTTCCAACCTGCTAGATGATGTGCAGACCTGCAATCATTCTTCTGTTCTCTCATCATCACCCCATCCTTCCCCTTATTTTTCCTTCAGTTTTCTTTTAAGCCATACCTTCCTTTGACTCTAAATGGAGTTTGCAGACTTCATGGCAGCTGGGCAGGATGGGATATCAAGCTGAATACACAAAACAGATAAAAACAAAGACTTGATAGGGACCCTCTTTTGCCATCTCTCCTAATTAATTTCCATATATCTTCACATGGAGGCAGAATTTATTTTTCCCCTTGCAAAAGTAATTTCTGATGTTATATCCAACAATATAGCCATGGCTTTTTCTGCTACTACAGGGATGTAGCTCTAGCTTTTGAATTTTAATACAGTGGTGCTACTGTTTTTGCTAAGAGCTTTCTCTTGAAACATGCACTAAGAGGTCAAAAGTTAAAATAAATTTAAAATATGCTCAAGGGAAAATTCACCACACGTACTTGACTGTCAGGGTTTGAGGATTTTTTTCCCCCTTTTCTTAGTGCTGAAGCATATTAGAGATTTTTATGGTTTTGAGTGTGATCCAGCATTGATACTGTAGCTTTGGAGGAGTGCCAGCAGGGACTCTTACAGAATATCAAGTTTTATACCATCTTATGTAATGTTTATGCGGGTGGGATATGACATATTGAAATTCAATTTATTGAAATTATTGACATTATATTCATGCTGCCCTGCTGCCAGTGGGGCTGAAATGGCTATGTTTTGTGGTGTTCCTGCTTATACAGACATAGACTCTTGGGGAAGATAGGTTTGCATTAATATTTTTATCTTCTTTTGCACCTATGTTCACTAGTGAATTGGTACCATTATGCTAAATGCCTACACTGTGCAGCCATAGGCAAGTAAATAAATACGGGAGAGGGTCTGAGTTCTTAAAAATAAGGAAAATTTATTCAGGTTTGCATTACTGGTTAAGGAACCTTCCTCTAGGCAGGCAGGGTTTAGTTTCTTTTTACACAAAAGGCAGTATCTATTTCTCTCGTTAATCCTTTCATTGCAAAACTCATGTTACAACAATGTACAGAAACTTCTCTACATGAGTTATGTCTTTTTGATTTTATCAGTCTAATTCAATCAGTGTGCATCTGTATAAAACTACCCTGTACAATTCAGATTTTTTCCTGTCTAAGAGACAGAAAGAAAGACATATTTACTCTGAGGTCACGCCGTTGCCATGTCAGAGGTTGATGGTACCAGTAACACCATGCTGGGGGAAGGTTGTGTAAGAGGACCCACTCTCCCAGACAAAGTACTACTTTGAGTAAAACCAATAAAAAAATCTATGTCAGCACCAAACTATAAGTGAATGTAAAAGTAGCTTTATATCTTTGAAAAGTTTTTACTGTAGAGGCCATCATTTCTGTTAGTTTTTAAAAATGGTTTGAGAAGACTGTCCCTTTGTGTTTTATTGATATATTCTAATATGAAATTCATCTTGCACTTACAGCACATGCAGCAGGGAAATCATGATAATCAAATTTATTAATATATAAAGGAAAAATATGCCTGATACTTACAAGAGCATTTGCGTTCCCTAGGGTGCTTCTGACATCTTCTCTTACTATTGTTTTTTTGTATAGAGGATTCTCAGGTGTTCGTGACACATCTGTTTTTAACATCGTTGCATAACAGTTTTTTCCTTTAAAATTTCAAAAATCCTTTACAGGATTCAGCTTTTCTATTAACAGGATTATAAAGTTAAAAAAAAAGACAATATTACAGTTGAAACAGACTGAAGAATTTTTACACATATTTTATTTCTGCTTTAGAAATTTGGCTATTTAGGAAGCCTACCCTAATTGTTTTTCTTCAGCTCATTGCAGAATCTATAATCAATTCAGCAAGAAGATGCTTAACCAATGCTTTGAAAAATCTCTACATAATATTGCCATGTCATTTTGCTGGTCAAGATTATGTTACTTGCTTCATGATTGCTACTCATTTTTTGCCAGTATAATCAATAAAAGTGACACTGAGAAATCTGATCTTCCTTTTCTGCAGGCCAGCTTTGGGTGGTCTCCTTACATCATCTTTTCGGCAGCACCAGGAGTCCTTGGCAGCAGAAAGAGAACGACGGCGTCAGGAGAGAGAAGAAAGGTTGCAAAGGATAGAACGTGAAGAAAGAAACAAATTCAAGTAGGACCCAAATTTGCTCTCAGTCTCTTGCTTTAATGTGTGATAGATTGATCAATCATTGAGACATTCAACTGCAAAATAATTGAATTGATGAATAGTTTGTCTCTTTAGATACTTTTCTTGATCTAAGTATCTTAAAAACTGATAGATTAAACACATCACAAATTTTGGCATTTAATAAAAAAGCTATTTTTTTAAAGGCAGCCAATTTTACTGCCTGAGTATGTACAGAGGCTCAATTTTATAATTTTATTAGATAATATTCTCACCAAATTACAATCTCGGTGAGGTATAGGATTTCAAGGTGAAACAGTGGGACAAATGTATCAAGAAGGGAGGAAGGGACAGCACTGAAACATCATTTTGCTTTTAAGTTAAGCAAAGTAAAAATGTCCTGCTGTATGTTAGTGGTTTTTAACTACTCTTTCCTGTGTTTCTGAACACGTGTCTCGTCCTCCTGAAATCAACAATTGACAGAAGGTAATGACAAAAATAGCTATTCAAACCTTGGCCAGACAAATGTCATGGCTGAATGTGGGACTTCGCATTTTCACATCTGAGAAAATGTTATGTGATGTGGGATGCCAGGGTGTGCTGCCTGGGGATAGTAAAAGACAAGCCCCCTCAACCTCTTCAGTCCATGCCTAGAAATCCCAGCAGAGACATTAAACAGAGACTGCAGTGAGCCAAGGATAGATATGGAATCTGTACCTGAACTTGTGTGCCTTCAGTCTGAAGAGTGCACACTAAGAAATCAGTTTGTTTCCTCATTGACAGGAGTGAGAAGCAAACCTATTTTTGGTATTTAGAAGACATAATGTAATAAGTGAAAGAATATAAATGTTTTGTAGCCTTAGAATTGTTAGTTACAGAAAAGATGGCACAGGGTTTCATGTTAGCTTGTTTATTAGTATGCAGGATTGTTTTCACTGTAATCATCCCTTTAGTAAAAAGTGGAAACAGGCTGTGATTCTGTGAATTTGGAAAGAGGAGTAACTTAGGAGTGGTTGATTGATATTCTCCTGGCTCCAGAAGATAGCTAGTTTAGAAGGAAATGAGAGGCAGAGGGAAGGTGGAAGAGCACCATAATAGGATCTTTGGCAGCCAGCAGCTGCCCAAGTCCTCCTGAAACAGAAACAATAAGGTTACAGTCTTCCAGCCTCTTCCAAAAACTCTCCCTCTAAGTGGTATCATCAGGCTGCAGCAGGCTGCCATGGACTGCCAACATGATCTTTCAGAAAGGAAACTCCCAGACCAAAAAAGCCAACAGGGCATTTGGCAGATTGACCTGTTTGAATAACAGATCTGCGCATTTCAGTAGAGGTTGGCTACACTGGTTGTTCTGTCACTGAAAGAGATTTCCTAAAATCAGAAAAAAAAATCAAAATATACATTTTCATCTCTTCATTTCAGAGTCAGAAACTGATTAATTAAATCTCATAATTATGCTACATATTTTAGATTATTTTTCAATGCTCAGTGTTTTCTTCTTTTGGATTTGAGTTTTTTGATCACCCAAAAGTTATAACTTTTGTTTTAGCAGAGGGTCTCCAAAGCCACTAGACTTCACAAACAGACAGCATCCCACAGTTGATTAAACAGTCTGGCAGGAGGAAGACAAAGTCACAGCAAGCAGTCATGGACAGTTTCATAAGAGTTCCTGGGATTTCATTATCATATCATCAGTCTGGCTAGAAACCCAGTCTCTGAAGATGTATTTTTGATTAAAAATAGCACTTGCAATTCAGTCTTTAAACTCGTGAGCTGTACTGGATTTACCATCATGACTCATTTGTTATCTCATTCTTTCCAACTCTGCCTCAAGAACATTGCACTAGATTCTGGCACCATTATTGACAAATTGAGGATAATTTAAAGGAAAGCATCACTAGTTGTGAAAGAGCTTGAGGATAGGAGAGCTGGATGATTAGAAGAGGAGCTACAAAGCTTCATAAGCTATTGCTAACTAAAGGAATGCTTTGCAGAATGAACATTTTTCTCAGTAGAAGGACTATTGTACCCATTGCATATGTAGAACAATATGTCATAAAATAAAGTGGTTATTTTTTAGCGGTAGGGAAGAGTGAAAGTTGTCAGAAGGGAAAGAGAATTGTTACAATTTTCCTGATGAAGATTTCCTGGAATACTTTTAAAATATTTTGAAGGTATAATCAGTTCAGAATTCAAAGCCTGTGGAGATAGCCTGAAACAGTAATGTGTGTTCCCTGTTGAAGGACTTTTGAAGAGCACTTGCACCCAGATGTTTGATAGCTATTAGTATAATAGATGATAAGTAATTCACTTAATGAAACTATATACAGGGGAATAAAAGGACTAGTTCTGAAAATATTTCTGGTACAGCTTACACTGTGAAAGAATCTAGCAGATAAGGTGAAGATCACATCAGTTTTGTCTACCAGATTCAACCAAGTATTAAAAATACATTGTAAGGAACCATCTTGCTGTGATAGTAAGACAGGGTGGACATTTGCTGGGTTCTGCTGTGCTCCGAGTTAAATTTGCATCCATGTTTGTGGATGTGGCAGACCTGTCTGAAATCACAGTACTCAAGCATCCAGCAAACTTGACTTGGCAAAAGTTAAATATATGGGTAAATGGAGGAGCTGTGGGAGTGGCCGCTGACATAAGAGGAGTTTTGTATCTAAAACTCCAGGTGAAAAATGAGGAAGTGAAAAGTTGTTTTCTGTCCAGTGATGCTGCACACACCATGTTGGAATGCAGTATTGTCCTTCTTAGTAAAGCCAGTCCCCTGTTCTGTTTCCAGCTGTGGCAACTAAAACTCACTAAGGAAAGGTTCCTTAGAAAGAAGGCCAGTAGGTTTATTCACTGCCTCAGGTCACAGCCAGGAGCTGCAGTCACTGTCTTGGGGCATTCTAAGATAGAGTGAATGAGGGATGGTTTAAGAGGCACTCATGTGCCTGCTCCCTATGGACAAGGGCAGTTCATTGAATCTCATTTCAGATACCAGATTTCAAAGCACGATTCAAGTTTTTCACTTTTTGCAGGTTTTTTAGAATTACTTTGAATGACCTTCAAAACTACGTATTTGGTGGTGTATGTATGGATAAGTGTATACTTTTCAGCAATTTTTGCAAAAACAAGCAGTTTTTTTTGATAACAGCCTTCATTGTCTCCAATCAGTTTGTGTGTACCATTCTTGGTTTCTCATTCTTATATTTCTATTACTTACCTTTTTCCTCTGGTTTCTGCTGCAATTTACTGTAATTCTCTTTCTAGCCGGGATTATTTAGACAAAAGAGAAGAACTAAGACAAGCAAGAGAAGAGAGGTTTGTATGTCATGCATCCGTCCTCCCCTATCCTTCCCTCTGGTTCTTTGTACTTCCTATATTCTTTGCTGTGGAGCTGTCATGTGTTTACGTTTTTAACTCTGCTTGCACAAAACACTTTTATTCCAAAAGACTTCTATAAGAAAGAAGTTGTTAAAGAGCAGAATGAAGTCCAGCTGTAAGCACAGCAATAAATGAAGAGCAATGAGAATGCTTGAGAATGATTGATGATCCTTTATCTATTTGTGTGGGAAATAAGCTTACCTCATTTGCTTCAGAAATTTGCCGAAATTTAGTAGAGTTATAAATTGAATGAGCTTGTCTTTCTCACCCAGTGGGTCCCAAGCTTTCTGGAGGGTCAGAAAAGGCAAGTAAGGATAAAGGAAATTGGGGTCACAAACATTGCAAAACTGCAGTAACAGGCTGATGGAAATGGTTCTGACCCATTCTCAGCATATTTTTATCTTTCAGAGCCAAGTTTTCTTTGCTGATCTCTTTAAACATCAGCAACTAAATTACAATGCTTAGCAGTGTTTATCATTGGGGCATTGTTTTAGTTTTATTTAAATAGCTTATTTGAAGGGATGGAGGGTTTGGGTTTTATTTTCCTTTTTCTTTTTTTAATTCAATGAACAAGTTTAGAAACTCTGGGCTAGGCTGGGAGGTATGTGCTTATAAAAGCATATTTTTTAAGGAATGCTCAACTAAGGACATTTGTCTTTCAGTAGCTTCATCTCTACCCCTGCTAGTAATTGCATCCTGGAGGGAGTGCTTGTTTTTACCTGGAAAATATGCAAGTTACTGTACAAACAGATGAAAAATCATCCAGAGTGCTTCAGTTCTGCTTTTATGATCCTCTAGAGATTACTCTCTGGAGATACATTTGGATTGTCAAGAATTGGAGTTACATTATCAAAATAAGAGAGCAGCCGTCTCAGAAATCATTGTGTTGCTATGTTTTTACTTGGGTTTTTTTCTGTTTGCTTTTGTGTTTTGACCTTTTTTTCACAAAAATCATCATACAGGAGACAGTTTGTTTCTGCAGACTGAAGTTTTATCTGTTGAGGCTGAAGTAGCTAATATTAAAAAGTTATTTTAGCATCTCTTAGAGTAAGAAAAGGTGGATGGGCTTTCCATTGTGCTTCCAGTCCCAAAACAATTACAAATAGTTTAAAGCATTTTCTGAAATGAAATGCATCTGAACACATAAGCATCATTGAGCTGAGTAAAACCTTTCTTCAGTGAGCATGCTCATCTGCAAGTTTTGAAACAAATTAGGAGGGAGTTCTTTAGAACTTTCAAGTTGTAAGGGAAAATGACAACTGGAATATTCTTGGGGAAGTGTTCGCCATCACTGCTGCACAATCCGAGACTATTTCACCCTTCATTAGTAATGTTTTGTTATCCTTAGGGCTCTTTTGAACTGAGATATCAAAATATCAGTTCCTACTCATAAAGAGGAAAGACATGTTTGCTTTGACAGCAGATAAACATTGGAAAAAAATTCTGCAAATGAATTCTTGCATCAGTAGACCATTACATTGGCATTCTGTAACTACTTTTTTATAGACACTTTTGCACAAATGAAGTTTTATTTCTTATAGGAAATTGCATGATAACTTGTTTTAGTAGACTGCATAGACTGTAAGAAAATCCTATTGTCAAGGTACCCAAAATCCTAGTTAAAAACTGTTTTGTATGTTTCCTCCAAATCAGTTCTTGCTGTTCAATGATTTGAGGCCTTTTCCCTTTGCTTGGTTGGATGTTTTCTAGTGGTAATTAAAGAATAAAACCAAGAAAGGGAAGCTCCCAAGCCCTCTCCAGTTTGAGGTACAGTTCAAATGCTCTCCACCCTCATGACTTTGTTGGTACCTTAACATTTTAAGTTGCCCTCAGGGCATTACTCAGATGCCTAGAGAACTCAAAATGATAATTTCATCTACTTGAGAATGATATATCCAGTGTTATGTCCATGAGGGATACCAAATGGAGAGCCACAGACTTTTGGCTCGTGGTCTATAGAGAAGAGTCAGCGTAGCTGAAATGATGTCTGCAGGTTCCCATGATTTAAAAGAATATGGCAGCATATACAGGGGCAATTTATCAATCCGTGGAGGTATGGTAGCTCATCCTTTCAACCCTTTCAGATTTCTGTCTACATGACCTAGCATATCTGCTGATGGCATTTATTCAACATGAAGATATTTGTCAGAAACAAAAAATAAGCTAAATAATGTCATTTATCAAGTGTGAAGCGTTAATAACTGATTCTTGAATGTTTTTTTATTTCTCAGTGATACCTATTTATTAAGCTTCCCATTTGATAACGAGTTCTGCTGATGTGCTGCCATTGGAGTTGCTGTTCTGGTTCCCATTTTTGTTTCAGTATAATAATCAGATACATTTTGAAAAGTCACCTCTTGATAGTCTCTGCTTTGCTGGTTGGCAGTGCAGCACGCATCTACAGAAAATGTTAAAGCACCTGAAAAAGAGCTGAGGACAATAAAATATTGTAGCTTCCCACATCATGTAAGGATCCATCCAGATCTTTGTTGTAGTCTGTTGGCAAACTGCAAAACCCCCTTGGCAGCAGCCAGCTGGGCTGTACCTGTTAGTGCCAAGTGATCAATTTGAGTGGCTCTTTATGAGTCTGGAGTCCCATCTGCTCTGCTTGTGAGGAGGTGGAAGGCACTGTATGTAAGTGACCGACATTCAAAGAAAGAGTGGCTTCATGAGCTGTAACCAAACACCATGCTGATGCCAGAGAAATGCTTTCCCTTCTATTGAAAAGGCAAGATTCAGTCTCGAGAATTGGCTTCTTGTTAGAACTGTAAACAGTTCCTATTTTATAACCATGCAAGTATGTAGCTTGTTATATTTTCATCCAGAGTCTGTAGGGGTTCTTTTTTTGCAGAATTTGTTCAAAGCCTGTGCATACCTCTGGAGGAATAAAGGAAAATGAGTTTGTTCTTCATTATTGCTGTTTGCAGTAAGGCAAATTGCCTCTGAAAACACAAGGACTGCTCTTCAAAGACACATTTCTGTCCTCTATATGAATGTTTGCAAATGTGCATGTGTGTGTGGCTACCATATGTACTTAGCATGTTTGTTGCCACATGTGGCTGACTTCTTTCCCCTGCCTGCTTTTAGTGCACCCTTTTATACTAATTTGGGCTGTCAGTGATGCAGAAGGGGGGAGGAGATATGTTCAATGTTATGAAGTGTTTACAACAGTGTGTTATAGGGAATGACCAGAGTGTTTCAGGGACATAAGAAGTAGTCCTGATTAACCTGTTTAACAGCTCACTTGTGGATAAGGCAAACAGTCTAAAGCCCAATCCAGCTGTATTCATGAATTTATTCCTTAGCAAATAATGGTGGATAAAATTAGCAGACATCTGGAACAGGCACATATTTAAAAGTTATTTTGGTCGAAATGTATAAAGCATACTATGAAGAATATGATTGGTAGCTGGTCTTAATAAACAGTTAGTGAGTTCTGCCTGCCTAAAATGCAAAACAGATGTATCTTTGTTCTTTTAAAGTGACTTTGATGAATAAACTACATGTGACGTCAGGTACAAGCTATTGGATGTCTGAATCCGGCAGAGAAATTTTTCAGAATAAAAAAAAAAACTTTCCATTGTAGGCTCTGGAGAGAACAAAGTGAATTCCAGTGCATTGCTCTCAGAGCAAATAGAAGCAGGTTCAGAATCTTTAGATAGTCAGTTCAGATGTTTATTATTGGTGTTATTTTCAGGAAGATCTGGTTTTGTCTGCTGCATTTTCCTCTCCATAGAGCAAGTCTCAGATTTTGGCAATTTGCACCAGTATTAAGGGGCTCTGGGTTTGGAGAGGTTTTTTTTTCTTCTTTTGGTTGTTTTTTTTCCTCTCCCATTTTAGTTTTGGGAGAGGGAGGGCTGAGAGGAGGAGGAGGAGGAAGAGGAGGAGATGAAAGAGGAGGGTGAAAAGGAGGACAGACAAATGCTTCCAAAAAGGAGGACTGTGCAGACAAAGTACTATAGCTAAAGGTTCTTTACTCTGTTGTTTTTTTGCTTTTGTATTGTAATGAGCAATTTAACATTTTTCAGGGCAGTAGTCTTTGCTTTAGTGTGCACTTTTTGGCAGATTGAGCAAGCAGGCAGTTCAGTGCTGTACTCCTTGTGTCAGGAAGTCAGCTCATTTTCTGCAGGTGTTTCATCCATAAACAAGCATCAGCCACAGGCTTCTTTTTCTTTACGGAAACCCTCTGGAATTTAACTTTCAGATACAAATACTTGGAGAAGTTGGCAGCAGAGGAGTATGAGAAGGAGCTGAAGAGTCGGAGTGTCAGCCGAGGCAGAAGTGAGCTGTCCTTGAACCTGAGATCTCCTTCAGCTCCATCCTCACCTACACCCAAGTGCATCAGCCCAGCATCCATAGAGTCCCAGGAAGAGCTGAAGACCCCTTCCGTCCCGTGTGGAACTCCTCAGCCCTCAGAAGGTAACTGAAAAGGAGGGTAAGGGAAACAATGCTGGGTTTATCAGTTTCTCCTGGGATGGTGATTTTTGATGCATGAGTGCAAGAATGCAATCTATAAGGTGCCAGAGTAAAGGGTCCTACATTGTTCCATCCTGTCTTCCTAAATTGCCTATTTTTTTGCATTGGTTTGGATATGATGTAATCTGTTCAATAATAGGATACATTGCAAATTGTTGCTATGATTCATACTATCATTTTCTGTTGCTTTTCAAATGGAATAATTACAAAATAGAGAATACAGAGGTTCTTAATTTTAGTGTCATGTTCCTTATATATGTGGAGTTACTGAATACTAGGCAAACAGTATTCCTGCCAACAGATTTTGCGTATGTGGATTCTCTGAAAGAAATGCAACAGACGAATGCCAAGATTATAATAACCTTCCAGTAGAGCACAGGCTGAATGTGACCAAGTGAAAAGTTCTTGAATTGAAGACAGGGGGAGTGTGTTAATTTTTTTTAATACCAAGAAAAAACTCTTAAAAATGTAGCACAAGTCATAAAGGACTTAAAAGAGACCACAGACAATTAGTAAAAAGGAAAGTATAACTAGTGTTTGCATGGTTGGTTGGATGTCACATAATTTATTGGTGTACAGAGCAATGCTTTTTGTGTATGTTTGTATGTCATTCTGACACTTCCATCATGTACCTCTCCTTCATTTCTCAAAACAGCACATGCCATACAGGTTTATATTTGCACCACATGATGTTGCATTAACATTGGGAGCTAGAATGCATGTTGAGGGCAAATTATCGCCATCACTCATTTTTATTTTATTTGATTTCCTGCTACATGCTATTGGTGATTAATGCATTTGTAACTTGCACTGCTTGGTTTTATGGGGTGTTATGGCTGGTAGCATGCTATAAAGCAAGGCAATTTAAGAAAAACGTTACAAATACTGAATGCTGCATATGTTTGTCCTCACCGTACTGAGTAAGTGAAGTTTATTTTATTTGGTTTTATATATTTTCCCAATTATATTCCCCAGTTTTCTTGTTTGGAACCTTAAGAGTCTCAGTGGAATCATTTGAACTTAGAAACCACAGATTTTTTTTCCTCCAATACTGATCGTCAGAAATATCCAAGCACCCATTTTGTTTAGTGCTATATTGCTTTTAGACCAAATAAGCTGGATTTTTCCACCATTATGATTTCAGAGCTGCGTAGGGAGCAAGTATCTCTTGTGATGATTATTTTAACATATTTCTCCTGGAAGCGTTAAAAAAAATTGCAGCATGAAATGGAGCAGCACGAACCATTTGGAGAATACATTTAGAGCCGGTGTACAGGGCAGCTTCAGACAGCCAGAATATGGCAAAGCTATCAACATGTCGGTAGACAGGACATCTCTACTAAAACTCCTGGCAATATAGTAGGCATTGGAGGGCAGCACCTGGAAGCCTGGCAAATGGTCCACAAGGAGAGAATATATGGATGGGGCAGGGTAGTCTTTCAGCCAGGGCCAGCTTCAGGCAAATAGCCAGGATAGAACCTAAACAGAGGCCTGAAATGTGCATACTTCAGCAGGATCTGGGCGTGGGGCATGACTGGTTTTTCAGACCTACCAAGAGCATTGGAAAGATCATAGGTAGTCGTGAGCTTGTGGGCAGGACACACCATCTGGAAGTGCCCATATTATTGGATATCTGCCAGCAGGGGACAGGCTTAATGTAGACACTGTGCCATGGTCTCTCTATTATTACTTGACTTCCTTACGCTCCATACTGAATTAAAATCTCAGTTTTATGGGTTTTAGGAAGGATTATGAATCCCGCTTAATAGGTAGAGAAAATGAAGCATTAACTTCCTTAAGACAGTTGTAAGAAAAGCTGAAACAGAGCCATGGATAGAATTCAGATTACTTCCACCCCAAGCAGTTGCTTTTAATATGGGGTTCACCATCTTCCCAAGCAGGAATGAAACTGCAGAAGGAAAACAGTTCCTTGGTTCTGTGCATATGATGCTTTAAAGACTCTACAATAATGGTGTTAACAGATGTGTGATATTCATCTGCAGAATTCAGAACCTGAGGTCAAAGGCAAAGAGTGTTCATCTACTAGCAAAACAATAAGGGATTTTTGAAGTCAGATTTATTTTATTCCTTTTGTTTTGAAATATCCTTTGGCCAATCCAGTATCTACTGTTATTAAGAAGGAAACAGATTCTGTCTGTGGAACTTTGTCTCACACTGTGAAATGTGTCAGTACCATTACCCAATATAAAAATCTGGACTTACTGAGCTGCAGTGTTTTCTCATATAAAACAATTGGTTCCACTAAAGTAATCAAGTCTTGTAGGACTTACTCTTGTAAAACTTGTATTGTGGCATTCAGAGGAAATGAAGGCAGTCCTGTAACTACAAAAAGGAACTTAATTTTTTTTTCAGAGCAGCTACTAACTCTTTTGTAATTTAATTGGAGAATATTTTGTGAAGTGCAAGTATGCAGTAAAGGAGGAGCAACAATAACTGAGAGATCTCTGTAGTCAATCTACAAAGGAATTTCAGGTGAACCCTTCTGTGAAAGAAGCAGCTTTTCTAGCACTTAAGAAAGTAAGCAGGCCAACCCAAGTGCACATGGTGGACAGTAGGAGACATTCTGAGCAGTGAAAGTTGAACAGGGTTAGGATACTGCCCAAAGCATGGCATCTCAGCAGATGGAGAAGCACCAGAGCATGAGCATGGAATGAGGCCAATGCAGCCCCAGTTGCAGAACCAAAGGACCCATGATACAGAAAGTCCGAGGAGGATCTGCGGTGGGAGGACAAAAAATGAACATTTCTGACTGCACGAAGAAGGAGCCAATTCAGTCTGCACCTGTTCTTACCAACACAGAGAATGGGAGAAAAAATTGGAGTAGGAGTGGGGAGGGATAAAGAGTCCCTGCAGAATTCAGAGGGAAAGGAATACTGTGCTGGAGTAACTGAAGGGAGATAACAGCCAAGACTTTAGGCAATGCCTGAACAGTTGACCAAGAGGTCTTGGGCAGACATAGATATTTTCAGACTTACTGTATGCATCCACGAGAGACACCAAGCATCTCTATCTCACACCTCCAAGTGGAAGGCAGAGAAAATAGATGGGGATGTGGCTGGCTAATCAATTAGCCTGACAGAGGATTAGATGTGAGCCCAGAGGGACATTTCTTCTCTCTGAGGGCTTATAGGACTGTAGGGTTGAGTTCTTATCAGCAGGTTACAGCATCTTGTGTCTGCTTCAGAGTTGATTTATAGTTGAGTATTAAAGGAAATGTCCGTATCCCTCTACCACATTATAAGTTCTTAGGCTTGCTTTTCAGAAGGGATCAGCTTATAAAGGTATCATGCTTCTTAACATCTCAGGCACACCTTCTTTGCTGTTGATGCTTTTTGATTTGACCAGGCTTGCTGTCCTGAGTCTTTGCAGTCTCCACCAGCAAGAAGTCTGAAGACAGGGGGCAGAGCCTGGTCCTGTTATTTATTTCTCTTGCCACCAGTGACGTTGCCACTTAGAGTAGTGCTTTGTCTGATAAGAAAATGGACCCAGTAGGTGAAGGACTGAAAGTTTGGACTCATTTCAAATAGGCCATTACCAAGCATTCACTGAGAATTGTATTTTTTAACATCTTCAGAAGTTCTCACTAATATCAATGCAGTGATGGAAATGCAAGTGATAGACACATGTCTAGCTTGCTGGCTTTGTTCTCTCGGTAGTGTTTCCTGGCAGATGGGATTTTTGTACTGTTTCTTAAGGAAAGTGCTGCTGGACTTAGCTCACTGTTTTCAAGTGATTTTAGCTATAGGTGGATTGTTTGATATTATCCCTAGAGAGAGAGAGAGAGGCTGTCAAAATGAGTGTCAATATATCCTTGTTTTGTTCCAGTACTTTGATTGTGTTATTCCTGGAACTCAAAAGAGCAGACTATGTCAGTATAGTGCTCTTTACTCTTTGTTATGTACTAGGTTTTGCCAAGTTGCTGCGTGTTTCTGGTATATGTGGAATATTTCTTGTTAGAAGAATATCTAGAATTCTTTTGAACATTCAAATTTTCTCAAGCATTTCTTACATCTCCCCTGAATTTTTCTATTGATTCTTCAGTGTGGCTTCATGATGACAACATTGCAGTAAGCATTAGGAGTGCTGGCCGTGTTTTAATTAGCTTCTTTCTCCATCCGAGCTGCTGGAGTTGACTTTTTTGGTTATTGCATGACAGTTGGTTTATTTATTGGGTTTTTTTTTAGAGATAAATATCTAACATTTATCTGAAATTAAGATTAATTATGGATGAATTGGTGACGTTTGTATGTATGAACCACTGAACTATGGCAAGCTGAGAATCTTTCTTGCTGAAGTACCACATCAGTTCCAGGAACTCCTGAAGAATTCCTAAGCTTTCATCTCAGTCATATTCAAATCTTAGTCTGACTTATAAATGTTCTCATTCTATACCTACACACTGACAGCTGTGGTGAGAAACACATCACCGGGGTTTGCAGCGTCTGCCAACTTCTTGACAACCCTCTGTAATTTTGCGTCTCTCCTAGGCCATGTCCAGGATACAGTCATAGGTAAGGTACATTTAGAGAAATGAGGCATGGGCAGAGGTGCTTGCATATCTAGTATTAGACATTTAGGTGCTCTCAATGGAGAAGAATGCGATCTTCATTATTTTGACTTATATTTACTTAGGATAAATCTACTTACCTGCTCACTAGAGGACTGAAATATTTGGATTGCATTCCAGTATTTCAGTATGATTTTTTTTTCCTTCAAAGGTTCATGTTGTACCTGAATAAATCCTCATTGCATTTTGTGTAATCCTAAGACAATGAGAAGTCCAGAAGACTCTTTTGCAATATTGTAATGAAAAATAGTTAACAGAGAGACAAAACAAGTATGACTTGGTCATTATAGTTCAGCCACCCACAAGATCTAGTACAGAGGGAATTCAAAACTACGCAGAGCTAACATGCATGTCCATTTTTGCCACACTTTGCATGGCCGTTTCAGAGAACTGTGAACTTATTGATGTGATATGTGTGGATGCTCTTCAGTTTCTTTGCAGCATGCAGAGAATATTTGCATGTGAAAATCTGCTGTTACTGCTAAAAACCCTAAAGGTGAATGAATTATTTTTACTGGGAAAGCAGGGAAGAAGAAACCAAGTATACTATCAACAGTGTTTGCTGTGTGCCAACTGATAAAAAAGCTCATTGTGTGCCATATGCCAACCAACTGGAAACTAAATATGTGCCATATGCCAGGCAGTTGGAAACTTTGCTTAATTTTGATGTGGCTATTCTGAAGTAAATGTGCATGAAACAACATATGGTTTTTGTCAGCCAAATGTGTGGCAGTGCCATTTCAAGACTGTGCCATTCAAGTGTGTTATTAAAACTAATATTTGTATTTTTTTTGTTGACGTGTTCCTCATCAGGTGAAAAAAGAACTCTTCCAGAACCCAAAGAAAATTCCAGAACCAAAAGCCACAATCACCTTCCTTTTTGTTTGTTTTTTTTTTCTTTTTTTTAAATCTCTTCTCTCCTGGCTCTGTCTAGGCACTGAGTTGTCAATGCTCAGGTGAGATGCCCATTTTCTGCTGGTTCGTTCAAATCCTTGTGCAAGTCCAACTCTGCAGCTGTGGAAGTATGTATGAAAACAGTGGACTGGCTCCAGACAGCCAGTGAGGGGCCTGCCAGGCCACTCTCACCTGCAATGCTGTCGTCACACAACATCCATCAGTCTGTTGCTCCTAATGTTCCTAAGCACGCCATGGGCTTGCGTTTTATTTTCTTTCCATAAGGCACTTGTACTGCTCTCACGTCACTCTCATTTTGAGGGGTGAACCTGAGACGGCTCTGTTGTTAAGTGAATCTCTTTCTCCCATTGTTCTCTCCACCAGTGAGTGCCAGTGAACCCGAACCAGAGACAGAGACAGAACCAGAACCAGAGCAGGAGGCTGAGGCTGAGGCCAAGCAGGGAACGGAGACACCCAAGGAAATAGAGGCTGCAGAGGTGGGACCAGAGAGTGAGGTGGAGCAAGGACCAGAGAGAGAGCCAGAAGAAAGTGCAATACTCAGTGAAAAGGAGAGGCAGAATGAGGAAGTGAATGAAAAAGACAACTGTTCTGCATCCAGTATATCCTCAGCAAGCAGCACTTTAGAGAGGGAAGAGAGAGAGGACAAGTTAACCAGTGACAATGAAACTGGTAAAGTGAAGCTTTTTCAATAATGAAGGGTTTCTGGTGGAAAAAAAAAGTGTTAAATTAGCTCTGATATTGTGTTAATTAGCTAACAAACCCTTTGCACCTGTCTAAGACTTTCTTCACCATGGCCAAGTCTTGTCTACTTTCTGCTTGCACATCCAGACATTACTTGGGTTACTGTGTTTGAGGGTCAGTAGGGCCTTGATGAAATGAAGTTTCATTTGATTTGAGATCATTTTCTTCCCCTAAGGTTAATATATTAACTACTGAATCAGCATGTGCAGAGACTTGGATCTCTAGCTCCTGGAGAACTTATTTGGGTTTTCTGTACATAAGTCAGTGAGACAAAGGGCTGTGCTGGCACGATTCATCATGAAGTTCCAGATACCATTTCTCATAATTTTAGTGGAAAAGGAATAGCAGTGAGGGCTGAGGTGTTTGTTCCTTCCCTTCAGTACTTCTGTCTTGGACAGGCTTCAGACAGCAGAGGGAGATACACAGGAGCAGCTGAAGATAGGTCTGGGCTATCTTTAGCTCATGTGGAGGAGGCACATGAAATACACCTTGTCTGAAAAAGACCAGTTTCATGGTGCTGAGGGATTCTGGTCAAATCGGCCACCAGGTACCAACTTGGAAAGGCTCAGCCTGGGAAACACCTTAAGTACCAAGTTTCTGCCCAGAGAGTGAATGATAACCAGTTTCTGCCCAGAGAGATAATGATTTCAGCCCAGGCAGGGAGGAAATAAAAGGCAGATATTGACTTTGTTGATTACTCTTTTCCCTTTTTTACAGGGAGGTAAAGAAATGCAATGTAATTAGGGCATTTGATTCCCAAGTTTTTTTTGGTCTGAACCATGGAATTGTCCTATATTCTCTAAATTCTAGATAAGAAAATGAGATGTGCTTCACAGTGTGAAATAATCCTGCTCTGGCCTGAAAGGAGAGGGATAGTTCTGAATGCCAACAATTACCTCACAGACATAAACTGTCAGATTGAATTGTTCCAGTTTAAATCTGTCACTTTTTTTCTGGGAAGCATTACACGAATTTTATCCTAAATTTTAGAGCTAATTTCTTTTCAGTCAGCACCAAGATTGAGTTACCTAGAATGCTATTGTACTTATAAAGAATGTAGATGGATATAGCTGTAGGAAAGGCTAGGGAAGGTTCACAAATGAAGGATGTTGCTGCACTGTGGTATAGTCCAAGATAGGCCAAGTGCAAAAAAGAACAGTTGCAAGTCTTTTCTTATTACCTTGTCTATTACTGACCTGTTACCACTCTAATTTAAAGTCCTTATGTACTTTTGTTAAAAGCTAAGAAATGTATTCTTACTAAAATCAACATCTTAAAATTGTCCTACACAAAGATTTATTTGGTAGTGATGTATAGGAGGACTCATGTAGTGAGTTTTTTGCTCTCTAGTAGGTGAGGAGTTCTGGAAAGCAAATGAGCACTTCCTCAGTTTTGACATTTCCAAGAAGCATTTTGCCATTTATGAGATGGCCCATTGGTCCTGCCCAGGTGCATTGAGGACAAAGGCTTGCCCTTGGTGCAAGCTTCTTCATTAGCCATCCTGCCAATTTTGGCTTTCCAACAAGTCTTGTTTCTCCAATGGTATTTCAAAGCTTTATCTGTGGAGAAGCGAGCAGAAGAGGCCACCAAGGTAGCAAGAGTCTTCACAGATATGATCTTTGATCAGCTTGGACAGTTGGGGGTGGAATTGGGGAATGCAAATTAGAGATTGTGTCTGGGCAAATTCTGATGAGTAGCTTTGCAAAAGGGATTAAACACTGGAGGATCCCATCTGGTGAAACTGAGAGAGGGTAGATCATGTGGGGTTTGTGGGATGGATCTTCGGAGCCATCTTGAACATCTTTGAAGGATAGGCTTGGAGTAGGGGGAAATCCTCTGAGAGGGCACAGCTGGGTAGAATCCATGGTGTGGGGAAGGAGTTGTCTAGTGATGTTGTCTAATGAAGCTACCTCAGAGAGAAATCAAAGAGACTGCCTCAGGTGGACGAGTATTGGTAAGAAAGCAATCCCATGGATCAAGTCTGAGGAAAAATGAGCAGATCGTGGAAGCAGTCAGTCCACCAGCAGGAAAGAAGGTCGTATCCATTTCTGAAAAAAAATCTTTCTTTTGTGTGGGGTTAAACCTCTGGACTGATTTCAAAACATGGTTTAGAGCTTGATCTAAATAGAGGCAGGAGTTACTGCTGTCTATATACTTTGTGCTGCAAGCTCTACATTTTAATGCAATGCTGGTTTAAGGGAGGGGAGGCTGGGAGTTGTGGGGCCCTGGATGTATCTCACCAATTGGACACCTTCTCAGAACACAGGACTAGATATTGTGGTAAGAAAGCAACTCCATTGACAGAGAAAGCTGTAAAATATACTTAAAACTCCAAGGTATTGAAAAAGGTGGCAGCATAAGTGAAGAAACCAAGATAAAATTAGAGTTTAAGAAAAATGGCAACCTACAGGTATAAAATAAAATCTTTAACCACAAGGTTCCCCAAAAAAGGCAGGCTAGCAACCAAAGTAAAATGATTAAATAAAAGAAGTAGAGTTTATGAAAAATGTGTAAGGACTATGGGGAACAGAAGGAATTCCATACAGGAAATATAGTAAGTGTGAAGAATTATAATTGTTTAATCACTTCATCTGATGCTCACTGGAAAAAGGAGCACCATAATTGTTAGACACATTATCCACATTGGTTAGTAGTATTAAATTCGGGGAAATGGAGTCACAGAGACGCTTACATCATATATTTTTCAAGTTTGACCACTATAATTTGTTATTTATGGTGCTGTCTCAGACATGGTATTTTGCTTATTATTGGTGAGAAGAGCAGTAGTCAGAAAGATGAAGCTTCATTACAGTGAAATGTTAAATTATTGTAGTGTGGGAAGGCCAGTAGTCTTTCAACACTGACATACAACAGGGAGGTTAACAGTGAGCAGCTTGTTCAGAATTATTTTATAGAGGTTCTCATATCATAAACAACTTTTAAAATATTGCTTACGCTTACACTCTTTGTCCAGAGAGCTATACCCTGAGCCTGCTTTGGAATTCCAATAGTCTATGTTGTGAAGATGGCCCAGGTACCCAGCCCCAGGGGGTTCTGAGGGTCTGAAAGGTGCCCTTCCCTAGCCAGCAGGGTGGGAGGAGGAGAAGTAAACAGCCTCAGGTCAGCCTTGACATCAGGCAAGGAAGATCTCTTTCACATGATAATATTTTCCTGAGGTTGTTCCAGTACATGGCCAGGTGAAGAATATGATGATAACCTATTTTGTGTCATTGTCATGATATTTAAGCCCCATTCTGAAATACCAAAGGTTTTAAGAATTTATGCACTATATAAAATGAGCTGAGGTAGTAAGTACAAAATGAAACCTGACAGATTTCAGGAGAAACCTGAATATTCAAATCCTGAAAGTTATATAGTCCCTACCAAACTACATGTTGTTCTCTAGTCCCCTTCCTTTTTTGAGAATTACTCCGAACCCACCAAGATCAGGCCATATCAGTGCTGTATCTTATTTCAAACTTTTCACAGTAACTGTTTCCCTAGTTTAAGAGTAGTTGTACATGCATCCCTCACATGGTTTCTTTGTTGGCTGAAGAGTGTTCTTGGTGCTCTGACTTCCTTCCCTTGACTCTTCCCGTCTCTGTGTGTGTGATTGCAGGTCCATGGTCACAGACCATTCAGGATGCTGGTGTGAATGAGCAGTGCAGCAACATCCTCAACAACAAGCGGTTTATGCTGGACATGTTGTATGCGCATAACAAAAAGCCCAAAGATGAAGAGGAGAAGGAGCTGGAGGCGAAGGAGGAAAAGAAGGAGACGGAGGAAAGCGAAGAGTCACTCACTAGCCTAGCCAGCAGGATCTCTATTCTTCAGGCCACAAAGCAGGCCAAAGATGAAAGTGTCAAAAAGATGGAGATTGGAAATCTGGACAACCAAGGCAGTGTGAAAGCCTTTGCGGAAAAATTTAACAGTGGTGAGCTGGCTAAGGGGACAGCAGTGCCTGAAGATGAAATCAGTGAACAGGTCCCTGAGAAAACACCAGCACAGACAAAGAAGGAATCTGATTACATCTGGGATCAGCTCATGGCTAATCCTCGAGAACTTAAAATCAAGGACATGGATTTTACAGACTTGGGGGAGGAGGATGATGTAGATGTGTTGGACATGGATATGGGTCCTGGGGACTCCCTTGCTCCCCCTCCTCCACCTCCACCTTCTTTTCTGGGTTTGCCTCCTCCACCACCTCCCCCCTTGTTTGGATGTCCGCCTCCACCACCACCCTCTGGTAATTTATTGGCTCCTCCTCCCCTGTTCAGCACTCCTCAGGGTTTAGGGTCACCCCAGGTTTCTCGGGGTCAGCCAGCATTTATAAAAAAGAAGAAAACCATTCGTCTGTTTTGGAATGAGGTACGGCCGTTTGAATGGCAGTGTAAAAACAACAAACGCTGCAGAGAATTCCTGTGGTCGAAACTGGAACCCATTAAGGTAGACACTTCCAAACTGGAGCATCTCTTTGAGTCTAAATCCAAAGAACTGCCTGTCACAAAGGTACAGCTTGTATTCAGTTTGCTATTTTTCTGCTATTGTATTGGTATTCATTTTGAATTAGATCTAGGTGATTTATGTTGTTTATATCAAACCAGTGGAAATTACTGGATGTGTTTCTAGTTTGGCCTATGACAGAAGATATTCCATGGCCTGACACTAGAGATGAGCTTAGGGTGGTTATGTGCCAAGTTGGCCTCCTGTCTCAGGTCTGCCAGTTGTGGGATATCATTCCAGGTGGCAAATACCAACAAATTTTACATTAGATTGTCCATAGCTGAGTGCCAAACGAGATACTGGAATCTGAAATATTTTCTGTTGCATTCATAAAAAGGTCACAGCGTGATGATTCATATCTGTGTATTTGACAGTTCTTCACTTGGTAATATTTTCCTAATCATTATGTGGAAAGGTTAGAATATCAGACTGGATCTGCTGCAAAGAGTCTACACATGTGCTTCATTCTGAAGGATGGAATTATCAGCTGAACCATGTTTACAGCTGAACTCTGCAGGGGTGTTGGGTTTTTGTGAAACACAAAAACACACTGGTGAACAGGCCTATTTAAAATCTTTAATTTATACAATGTGGAAATTTTAGGATAGAAGCTGGCACAGGAAATACCTCCATAGCTAGGATTCCCTCTTCCTTAGTATTGTTATAAAATAAATTCACAAAGGCTCATGACATGGCTGTTGAACATTAGAATCAGCAACAAAAGGAAGCTTTTTATAGTTACACTTAAAAGGAACTTGAAGTAGTGTTAAAAAAGTAATTAGCCTGAACATTTGTTTTTCATGGCTGCATAAATTCTTTTTCTTCTAAGCAGCATAATTGGTATCAGGGAAACAAATTTTTTTTCCAGTTAAAATGATAGTAAAAAATGTCCAAATCTCTTAAAATAAATGAATGGCTTGTGTGTTTTCTCTGTATGCCTATATGGGTTATAGTAATATAAAAACAGTCAGCACCTTAAATATTTTACTTCTCTTTAGCTAGAGAAAATTTTTACACCTAGTATGTATTATAGATATTGTTGTTTGCTCCTATTGTGGGGAATCTGGATGTCTCACAGTAAAGGTTCTCTGTGTCACTTGCCCAGTTTATTAAGTCAAAATTTTCTAATAGTCATTCTTGATCATCTTGACAGAGTGGAAACATTGGAATTACTATATTCAAGCTCCCAAGTACCTAGCAAGCAACAGGTACATAAAGAGATGGCTCATGGCTCCTGCCATCACTGCTCTTAGCTGAATTTCTTTGTAATACAGATGCATGCAAATCTGAAACGTATGGTGTAGCACCTTCAAAAACACATCCAGCTGATTGTTCTTCTGGCCAATGCCAGATTAATTTCTCTCTGTGATTCCTGTTCTGCTGAGAAAGGGATGCTGGTGACACCGTGGCGTGCTACTCCTCATCTCTCTTCCCGTAAATACAAATCTGACACAGATAGGTCATAGATGGAAGGAATGAGAGCATTTTCTTAGATCCATAAAATATTTAATTCCTTGAATTGAATGCGGAATGATAACATATTTGCCATTCCCAAAATATAGCTTTGTGCTAAGTGCCAACATTGTAACGGAGCACTCTGGCTGATTCCTAATTTTTTATTCTCACATGAAATTTTGATAAAATTTTAAGTCATTGGAGTTATGACTTGTTTACTTTTCCAGTCAATCATCATGCATGTTCCCAAACTACCCTTGGCCATTTTCCCTCCCTCACACTTGCTTCTCAAACCTGCCTGATGCTTTGGCAGAGCTTTTGGCTTCTGGCTGGAAGATGAGTGAGCAGGTTTCTTTGAAATTAGTGCAAGTCTGAGGAATGATTTAGGTGCTTTCCCCTTGGCTACCAATAACTGCTCTCTGCATGAGACTTTGTACTTTTGGCTCTCTTTCTACCCTGTCCCATTACACAGACATAGAAGTCTCATTGTCTCATTGCAGGGAAGACAATGGGGACTGAGGAGTACCATAGTAGAGCTATGTGCAGACTTTTGAAAATCCTGCCTGCTTTTCGTGAGCGCCAGCAAATCTTCCAGAGCAGGAGATGGTCCTTAGTTCAAGTGAGAGTGGGAATAATTAGGCAGACCACTGAATCCGTAAAAGACATGAGGTTTGGTACAAAGATTACACTCAAATTAAGATAGCTCTCGATTTTTCCAGACTGCTTGGTTTATTTCCAGAGAGCACATTCCCCGTTGTGTCTAGTTTCTCCTGTCCAATGGCTGCAATCCAAAACAGGTTTATGCTATAATATCGTAAAGTCTGACTCACAGCTCAGTTGGTTCAGCTGAAAAAAGAGTGCAGAGCAACAAATCAGAAGTCAAATCTTTAGATTTCATTTTAAGAGATGGAAGTAGGTGCACAGAAAAGGAACAGTCCAGAAGGATGTGAGGAAAAGCAAAGTCAGGGTGCATAAAGGGGGAGCTTGGCTCTGTGTTGTGCTTATGCTCTCTCATACAGCTGTAACCAATTTTACTCCAGTTTCTAATCCTTCACTGTGATTTCCACAACACACAGCTATAAACAGCTACTTCCTGGCTCATGAGAAGTTTTTCATTAAACACAATAGACTGTAATAAAATAAAGTGGATTTAAAATTGTAGGATATAATACAGGATTTTGGGGGCTGGGACTGCAAGAAGAGATTCTTGATTTAGGAAAACTTATGCCACACTGAGAAACTTGCACATTGACATTATTTAGTGGAGCGCCTAATTTAGTTGCAGATGATTTATTTTTTAGAATACAGCACCCTGCATTATATTTGCCCATAGAAGGAGTGATCAGGTATCTCCTCCAAACCAGTGTAGTATTTCCTTCCTTCTCACTCCACTGAACAAAGCAGATATTTTGGCAAAGTACTTCAAAGTGTTTACTTTTCTGTGAAGAGAAGTGAAAACATGCAGACACTCCTCAACCAAAGGCTGTTGTTCAGCCCTTTTACCATCCACTTGGTTTTGCATGAAAGTATTATTTTGCTGATTCAAGTACACCCTGTGGGATATAGTGATCCATCATGTGCTCACAGACATAGAAATTAGTAGGAGAGAAGAAGGAAGGAATCTGTTTTCATGTACGCATGCTTAGACACATATTCCTTTTTAAAGGATTTGTTGCAATTTCAGTGAATGCCAAGACAAGTCATAAATATGGACCAGAATTTCTGAAAAAGATTGCATACAGATATCCTGGAAAAAGTCAGTAGCAGCTGAGCGATTCCATTTTACATTTCTTGTATTAAATCCTTGCTAATTGAGCTAGAAATAAAATAAAATTTTTAAAAATTTAAAAAGCCATCTCACTATTAAGGTAGATTTTTCTACACTACTGATGCAGACTTCTACAACTTTAAAGGCAAGAAGATATTTCTGAATTGATACTCAGAATATAATTGTTTATTTATATCACCACTTGAAAAGTTATTTAATTCTTTTCTGCTTTCCATATTGATTAAAGCAAAGAGGCATGTTTAAGACTATGTTCTCATCAGACTGCAAATCCCTTTCTGTGGGATGGTAATAGGTTTTAAATAATCCTTCTTGACTACCCAGTCTTCAGTAGAGGCAAGAGAATGTGGCCAGTTAGGTCTTGTAAAGTGTCTTATAAGCACTGTAATTGTTAATACATTGCAGAAGCCTTTGTTTCCTAAAGATTATACTAGCTGGTATGTTTGTATTTTATAATTACTTTGTAATTACACATAATAATATAGTATATATAATACTCAGAAGTTCGGGGGTTACACTTCATACTGACACATTAAAATATAAAATCAAGTGCACTAGTTCGCTGTTCCCTCAAGCATTTTAACTCACTCTCTGTTAATGAATTTATAAAGCATAGATTGAAGTCACCAAATATTGTAGCAGAAATTAGTAGTTGTAGCTTATTTTACAGTCAGACACTTCCACCTGTGCAATTTCACTGCAGACAAAAAACCAATTCTTTTCCTAGCAGTAAGATAGTAAAGTTCATAGTTGTAAAATCTTTCTCTTTTCTTCGTGCTTTTATTTATTTGGAAAGGATTTCTTTGGAACTCAGACATCATCCCAATAATGGATTTAAAATCTCTTCAGCCCCTATTTTTCAGAAGGGTTACTACACCAACATTTTATATCCCATATGCAGTTCTAGCTGTGGAAAAATACCTGCATGCACTCATACCCTGTGCAGCTGATCTGTCTTCCATAACTCCTGGCTAGGGAGTGTGTGCACTGTAGGGATCACAGTGATCCCGGCTGTGAGCATCCTGCATCCCCCAAATGAATATGTCTGTCCTGTCAGACTTGGGAGCCTAAAAACAGAGCTGAAGATTTGAGGCTTACTTACCCATACCACATG
This sequence comes from Setophaga petechia, assembly GCA_024362935.1. Lineage (NCBI taxonomy): Eukaryota > Metazoa > Chordata > Aves > Passeriformes > Parulidae > Setophaga > Setophaga petechia. The sequence continues at coordinate 24,783,319 of JANCRA010000008.1, forward strand.
TGGGAAGCCTAAATTTAACTCCTTTCCTCTGGCCTTTTCCCTTCTGCATACATTCTTTGGAACTGTGTAATTCTGTGTTCTAAAAGACAAGGTAAAAAGTGGTGGTTTTAAAAAGGCTTAGTGCAATACAAACTCAAGAGGAAGCAGTCTCTGGTGAACCCTCTTTGGTTTTAATGTGGTCTTGGCCACTAACTGTGGTCCTGAGAATGTGATTAGTGGCTCAGGAAGTAAAAGTTACTGAATTAAAGGAGGAGCTGCATCTCTCATCCTTCAGGTAGCTCCCCAAGAAAAGGAGAAGACTATTATTTAAAAAAGGAGAAATTCAGGAAGACTTTGGGGATGCTTTTAAGCTGTTAAGAAGAGATCAGTTCTGACAGAACTGATAGAAAAACATTTTAAAAAATGTTATCTTTGCTCTTCTAAAATTTATTCTGTTTATTGCAAAATTGTTGTTTCTTTTTAAGTAAAAAAAACCAACCCTCTTATTACTTTCTCTGATCATACACGTGGTATTCCCTAGTTCCCGTAAACAGCACCTGCCTTCAGACCCATGTGTGCACAAAAGTTGCATCCTACCATGTTAGTTGTTCTGGTATGATGAAAGGACTGTGGTATCATACAGGCATTCAGCAGGCAGCAGGAACCAGTGGGCAAACCTCTTCCTGTGTGAGCAAGGTTCTGAGCTATGACAGAAAAAGGGATCTTTTTAAAAGCTGCATTCCCCATTATGGGCTGTCCACAGTTGGAGGTGCTTTGATGAACTCATATTTACTAACTTCCAATTCAGAAACAGCACATAGGCCTGGCATTGGGGTATTTTGTGTCTTAGTGGCTGTGGTGCAGACCCAAAGAAAGTGAAGGACAAAGCTCAGCATTCTAAAAAACAATTTTGAGCACAGATTGAGATTGGAGCAGTAAGTCTCATCTTGGGTTTCCCCCAAATCCACAAGAAATCAAAGACTGGTAACATCAGCATGCAGGACTTCTCCCTACATTCCTGTGCTTGATGGCATTCCTCAGCATGTCTCTGATAGGGAAAAGGAAGAAGAACCACAGAAAACATGTTTATAGTGTTCAAATTTATGCAGAGAGAGGAAAAAAACCTGAGTATGGGGAGCAGAGTCCTCTCACCTTTCAGCTACCCAACATGTCTTACAAAGTTACCAAAGAGACACCTTCTAGCATGAGATGATGAGAGACAAAAAGAGAGATATGCTGAGGTGTAAAACCAAAGACCACATTCAACACTACATTATCCCATATAAGTGGATTTTGAGTCACCTTGCATAGTCGGTTCACATTTTGTCACTATAAGAATGGGGAGAGAGAGAATAAAATTCCTTGTGTCTACTATAGAACGGAATTTAAAGCATATGTTGCCAGTCCTTTGTGATTTTATTATTTTTTGTACTGGAGGTAAGATCCAAGGATATGGATAGTTTCAAATACAACTTTGTAAGAAGCACAGGAGTTGAAATGTTTCTGCATCTATGAAGGACTTGACAGACATCATGAGCAGCAAAAACTTTCCCCTGGCAGCCAAAGGTCATAAAACCAAGCCAGTGCCTCCAGAGAGGCACCTACGGCTGCTCCTTTGCCAATGTCTGAGGTGGATTTATACCAGAGGAGAATGCTGGCAGGCATGTGGAAACTACTCTGTTTCCCAGCCAGCCACACAAGTGAGAGAGGGTCCAGATTGGTGCATCCAACAGGGAATTCAGCCCTGGAACCCCTTGGCTGCCCAACTGCTGCCCTAGCAGGCTTGTGCTGGCCAGTCCTGCTGCATAGCAGAGCTCTGGGCTGGCAGAGGCAGTTTCAGAAATTTTTCAGACTGGCTCCTGCCCCAAAGTGCCCTTTTGAGGACTGTGTCAGACTAACTCTGCTTTGCACAGCAGTGTTCAGATCTCTGATTGAATCCTGGTGGCTCATGTTGATAGGATAAGGATGTGCTACAAGAATTCAGCTTGTTTTGATGCCTAAAAATAAATTAGGTTTACACTCAGTGTCAGCTTTCTTGAGTGGGGGAAGTCATTAGTGAAAGGAGTGACTTTTCCTTTATAAAACAGATCAGAAGACTAATGACCTTGTTCTATTCTTTACCAAGAAAACTGCTGCAGATGGGAAGCGACAGGAGATCATTGTGTTGGACTCAAAACGAAGCAACGCCATTAATATTGGCTTGACTGTGCTGCCCCCTCCTCGCACCATCAAGACTGCTATTTTGAACTTTGATGAATATGCCTTAAACAAGGAAGGAATAGAGGTAAGAAATAACAGTCAATGTCTTCAAATCTGCATCTTCAATACTTTTTTTCCGCATGTTGCATATGGTACAGGCCAGACTGGCCATGGAAGAAGGGGAAGGGGGTGTATTATATCATGTCTGATTGTTGAAATTTGTGAAACCAGTGTAGTGGACTCAGGAGCAGGAAGTATCATGATTACTGAGGCATGCTCAGTGATCATGGATTATCTGCTTTGAGTAGCAATGGTGTTAATTCCTGTCAGGTTTTGCAGAGTATTATCTGAAACTTCACTGAAATATTGTGAGCAGCAAGAATAGGCAGTGAGTTACTAGGGCTGATGCAACTGGTACAGGGTTTAATAAATTTCATGCCCAGCTAGCTGTTGGAGTCATTCTAGATTGTATATCTAATGGAAAACAAATACAGCGACTAGTTCTGCCCAGAATAGCATTTCTGTGTTACTGTTGTTTGAAGAAAAGCAGTTGGTATAAAGATTACAGATGATGTAATTTTTACCACTACATGTTTGACTTTGCAGATATTCTTACCAAGATCCAAGATGAGCTCTGTTTATTATTTTTTTTTATCAAAACATTTTTCTTCTGTGAAGTGTAAAAGAAGCTTGTGGCTCCACTGTTTTTTTTCATTATGGTCATACCCATTTCTATTTTTTTTCTTCAGTAAGTCTGTATCATCTAGTAAGAATAATCTGCCCAACTACAAATCTCAATCAGTGGCTCTCAGAAATCATATATTAATTCACAGTCACCTTTTAGTGGTTTGGCACTGTGTTTCGTTATTTCCCCCTTTCCACCTCCACCTTGCTGACTACAAAAGAAAATGAGAAAAGCTTCCTGGGATGAAAATGGTATTGCCAACAGTTGCATGCAAAAGATCCTTCTAGTTAGAAGCCAGGGGCTGATTTGTCCGTACTAGAACATAATTTCTTACCCGAGCTATATTAGTTTTTGCTGTATGCATATTTTACTCATATTATGAAGGTGACAGATCACTCTAACACCAGTAATTATTTCATGACCCAGCCCATGTGCCCACCACTGCAGTCTGCAGTACTAAGCTTTAAAATGTTGGAGAGAAGTACCCCTCTAGCCAAGCCCAACTCACAGATCTCAGTGCTATAGGTAGTTTCCATGCAAAATCCAACATAAAATGGCTGACAAAGGAGGAAAAGTCTTCATTAACTTCTGGGTATCATCTCCTTAGAATTGTGTCCTTCTCTGGCTTCAGGTGCTCTGCACAGCCCATCCTTTCCACTGCCAACATCTGTCTCTGGGCTGTCCATCTGCCAACCACCTGTTGTGGTGTCCACAGCTGTGCTTTGTGCCACCACACCCTTTCTTGGGTGGCCTTCCATTAGCTGCCAGGAACCCATGATTTAATTTAAAATATATATGAAGGTGGATTTCAATTTGAAGAATTCAAGAAACCAGGAAATTGTACACTGTTAATATATTTGCCCTGTGCTAAAGAAAAGGTCTCTGAGGTCTGTCCCCACAGCTTGAAGCTAGGGATATGAGTAATCCTCATGTGATCATTCAGGTATTTGAAATCAAGAGAAAAAGGGTAAGTGCAGCAGAGCCCAGATACTTTGCACTTTGAGGAGTGAAGTCTTGATTAGTTGGAAAGGATTATATCCATGGAGAAAAGTGCTTTTTTTTCCCTCAGTTATATATATTTATTTACTTCTTATCAAGTAAAACCCTACACTGAGTTCAAATTCCCTTTTCAATCCCATATTACATATTTTTCTTACAGCATGTTACAGAGTCAGACCTTTATAGTGATAGAGAGGTCCGAATTAAGCTGCACAGAATTGGCCAGGTAGCACACAAGTTGATACAAAAATACATGTTTGTGAGCCCCACTATTTTCAGCAGATCCCTGCCTCAGTTTTCCATACTGCGCCTTTGTTCTACAGTGTAGGCAAGCTTTGCTTCCTGTGCCTCTTCTCTTTATCTGTCTGTTCATTGGCTTTAGCCCTTAAGTTAGCATAGAGGGAAGAGAGGTTGCTGTTTCAGTCTGGATTTATAGAAGTTTTCTGGTTCATATCTATCTAAATATAAAGAAATAGTTGGTAACCACTTTGAATGAATCAGTAATAGTGTAAAAATTAGCTTCATGTATTAAAAAACCCACAGATAATACAGCAATTTGCTATATAATGCAATTGATAGCTTATCTATGGGTTGATTGAGGCAGGACTGGTATGGAAAAAAAAAATGCAATTTGCCTAATTAAAAAATGTACCACAGTGGATACTCAAAAGCCTTTCTGCACAATAATTGTGCAGATTTAGATCAAGAAGAAATGTCACATCCAGTAAGCAGAAGAGAGATGTAAAGAGAACAGGAAAATAGATATGTGCAGTGGCAACATAACCTTCACTGCTAAGATTTCAGAGAAGCTACAATTTAGGATCATCTTCAGCTTTTGTCAGATCCAACAGATCAGAGCACCTACAGTGTAAAAGTCACCTGAACCATCCTTTGCCTTGGCAGAGAGCTCTGTGTTGTGTCCTTTGCTGAGGAGCATTGTCACTGTCATGTGAGTGTGTGTGTGCCTTTAGTTCTGCACCTCAGTGGATTAAATGGTGCCTTAAAAGTCACCTTAAGGATTCCTTTAAGGACAGTGGACTAAAGCAGTGCTGGCAGTAGTGCTAGCAACAAGCAGGGATGCAGTGGGCTGCAGGCCCAGGTTCATGATAGCCCAATTCATCACCTGCTCAGTCCATAGTTAGAGCACTAGGTCCAGCAGAGCCTCCACTGCTGCCCTACATCTGCTGAATGCTGCTTTGCTTTTGACATTGAATTCTTGTTAGTAATCCATACTTTACTGTTTAACTTTAAATATATAACTAAGTGGAAAAAATACTCCACTTATTTTAAAGCCCTCTATTCCTATGTTCTATATTTTTAGGTCTTAAAGCAGTTAGGTATCCCTGAGCTGTGAAAAAAGGCAGAAAGTGGGGCCATGACACTAGAAAGGCAGATGTAGTCCACTTAGTATGCAAAGCAGGCAGTGTTTGAAATGTATTTCAAAGGAAGGCACATCATGTTTTTACGGCATGAGCCAGTCCAACTAAAAAAAAAAAAATTTGCTACCTTATATTTGCCAAAGTGTTTGTGTTTTCCTTTCTTTGAAAACTTGGCATTCATTGTGTTCAAACAACCTGGAGCTCACTGCAGAATAAAGAGCTGCCTCCTTACAGTGGATGAGGTCTTGCTGGGTGTTAAGCAAAAGAGGCAAGCTTAAAATCCTGGCGCCTAATTTTTATGTATCAGAGGCAACTGCAAGAAGGGAGTCCAATAAACCAGTCCTTGGTGCTTGTCTGTAGAGAAGGAAATGAGTGGATCCCTCTATAAAGGGTTACTTAGTAAGGAAATGTGGACCAAAATCAATTAATACCAAAGACTATGGTTTATTTAGCAGACTAAAATTAGGGTAATGCTGCAAGGAAACTAGCATGGTTTTTTTTCTGCTTTACAATATGTAAATTGTAAATGCAACACAATGTGGATTGCATTAGTAGGTATAGCTTTTTAATAAATATTTGAAATGAAAAAAAAAATCTCTGGGTGTGCTGTACCCTCCATACCCAGGTGTGCTGCACCCTGCATAGCCCTAATAAATAACTTGAAGTATTGCTGTCTGGAGTGGCTGGATAGCCCTGAGATGTAAAAAGGGATAAGAAGTGAGAGCTTGATGTTAAAAAGCCATATGGTGATATCTATGAAGAGAAATCAAAATTTGATTTTTGGAAACAAGTAAGGTATTTACATTTTTATTCTGATCATTGACACAGTACAACAACATTTGCAGTTTCCAATTTGTTTGTCTGATGCTTTGTAAGAGTGTGATGGGATGTTTCAAGCGATGCTAGCTTGTGTGACCTGACACAACACCTTTTTTCACAACTCTAGAAAGAAGAGAGAATGGCCTCAGTGGTGCCTTGCTGACCCACAGTCAGCATATCACAGCCCTAATCTGTTTCAGACTTTATTAAAAATAAAGAAAAAAGCCACACTTTCTCTCCTTGCAACAAATTAAAACATAATCTGCAGTTCCTGTGACCAGCAATGACATGTTCATGTATTTCTGTAGAGAGCTGAGGAAGAGGACTGGTCTGACTGAGGTATCAGTTCCTGATTTACAGGGATGGTCATCAGCATTTTAGATGGAATTCTTCCTCAGAATTGGATCATTTTTGGAAGAGTTGTAATAAAATTAGTGTAGGCAGCTTCCCTTACAGTGAAGTTCTGGCCTTCCTATGCTGTTACATTTCTTAGAATTTCAGCAGGTAATGCAAACCAGCAGTGGGTCTTGTTAACAGCTGCTTGGGAACCTGAAATGTGAAACAGCCTTTCAGGAGTTGAATTGTCTTCTGAGACCTGTCAAATATCTGATGAGATACCCACTAACATGTACTTGGTGATGCAGCTTACATGTTTGTGGTCCTTAAGCCACAGAAAGCTTTGGACACAACAAACAGATATTTGATATTACTGTTTTCTTTGGCTGTTGTTCACCTGGTAAGATCAGGTGAAACCAAACACCAAAGATGAGACACCCCTGCAACCTCATCATCACTGAGAAGCCTAGTATCTCATGAAAGAGAAAACTTAAGCACCTAATTTCCTCAGAGGCACTGGACTATTCACCATCACTGCTTAGGTGCTTCCTTGCATCCCCCACTGAGGTCCATCACCCTCAGCCAAATGTTGCTTTTGTAAGTCCTCCCTCTTAGGAACTTTTGGAGATTATACCTTAGGATGGAAGAGTCCAGGAAATAAGCAGTTTGATCCCTTTGCTGGAAGTTCAAGCAGGTGGCTGAGTCTGGCAGCAGAATAATTGGGGTCCATTATCTCATGCAAAGATTGCTTATTTTCCTAGATTATTTGCACAAATGTTTTCATCAAAACATAAGGCTCTGGCCCAAACAGTTGTGTGAGAATGCATGAAGGTGAAATATATGTGTCACATGTACTAGAGAATATGAGCATAGGGTTTATTGATAACCAGTTCCTCTTTCATTGATCTGAAGGTTGCTGACACCACCTCAGTTACAAGAAAAGACTGAGGGAGCTAGACCTGTCCAGCCTGGGGAAGAGCAAACTGAGAGTATTTAAGTATCTGAAGGGAAGGTGTCAAGAGGATGCATCCAGGCTCTTCTCAGTAGTTCCCAGCAATAGGACAAGAGCAATGGGCAAAAACTGATGCACAGGAAGTTCCACCTGAATATGAAGAAGAACTTCTTTACTGTGCAGGTGACTGAGCACTGGAAAGGGGTGCCCAGAGAGGCTGTGGAGTCTCCCTCACTGAAGATATTCATAAACCATCTGGTTGCAGTCCTGTGCCATGTGCTCTGGGATGGCCCTGCTTGAGCAGGGAGCTTGGATCAGTAGTCTCACTGTGGTCCCTTCCAACATAACCCTCTCTGGGGTTCTGTGTACTGGGAAGAGCAATATGAACTAATGATTGGACTCTAAGCTGTTTGTGATTTAATGGTCACATCAGGTGCCAGTAACCTTCTGCCATGCTGTGATTTTATGCTACTTTTACTGTTAGATTTTTTTTCAAAAAATAATAAAAATAAAAACTAAAATAATACTAAAGTGACAGATGGTGTACTCATCAGTTTCCAGCACCAAAAAAATGTCTCAAATTAGTCACAGAGTGGAAATTAAGAAGAGGAGCATTTCACTACTTGCTCAGGGGCACACCAAGGATGATGACCAGCAGGATCAGAATCATTTCCCCAAGCAGGTCAGGAGTGCTGGTGTAGGTCATTGTTACGGGGGCACTTGCACCCTGGATGGTGTGAGACCTGCCAGCAGCTCTGGCCGCACCAAGGCAGGACTTTCAGCAGCAGGGCTGATCCTCAGCAGCTGGCACCACAAGCACAGGCTCTTTTGTTTGGCATCCCCTGTTTCACATAGTATGGTATGCAGCACAGCAGTCTTGCAGAACTTGGACTTGAATGCTTTTTGTCAGCTCCATCTATCTTGTGATGTTTATATAAAGCTCAAGGAGGAGGAGAGTCCCTTTGGAAATAAAGCATACTGTTTCTTTGCTCTCTTTGAAATGCCCCAAAGCAGTGTAAAATTTGGAGTGAAGGCATTGCCCCACCACAAAATACTTGTGGGATCCCTGAGTAGCTGCCAAAATCCTAGTTATTTGTAGGAGGCAGTTGAGAATACTGCTGCAGTGTTAGCCTTCAAAAATACATCAGAAGCATTTTTACACTCATCACATGGCTACTGCTAAACTCTCCATGTTTGGATGTCCAATATGATCCTATTTGCAAGCTGCCCTGTCTCAGCTGAGGGTGTGTCTTCCTCTTGTGGAAGAGAGGAGTAGGCACTAAGATGCCTGACTCCTTCAAGGGACACTGCAAAGCACCTTTCTATATGAGTTTCAGGCTCAGTCTGGGGTTTTTTTTCAGACTTTTTTACATGCATATTGATTCAGCACTGAGATCATAGATCATAAAGCAGCTAATTAGAAATCTAGTTTTATGTTAGGTATGACCCAAGTTACAGATTTCAGCATGGATGGATGGATGGATGGATGGATGGATGGATGGATGGATGGATGGATGGATGGATGGAATGATGGTGCATCTCAAAAACAATACACAAATGCTGTCAGTTGAAACATGTGTACATCAGAATATTTTCCAAGCAGTCCTTTCAGGCTAAGGAAAAGCACCAGAGTGTGTTCAGGGATTTTCCTCCTTTTTTTTTTTTTTACTTAAGATATTCATTTATTTAGGTGGAATCTTGAGCGTCCAAGCAAGGAGGCTTTTTTTTGTTGTTTTTGTCGTTGTTTATAACAAAGAGCAAGAGAGAGAGACAAAATAACAGAAAAAATGCTTCTTTTTTAACGTTTATGGAAGTCAACAGAAGAAAATGGACAGCAATAGAAGTGCTGTGGCTAAAATTAAATAAGTCCCATTTCAACAAATTGAACCTTATTTGCCTGCTTAACTTCTGTTCTTTGCCTGATTGACCCAGAGAAGTCCCTTGCTCTCTATCCACACTTAGCTCCAGTGCTGTACAAACAGCCAGGGAAACTTTCAGTACTGGAAGGGGGCAGTTGTGCTGCTTTGATGAATTGGCTATGTCCAGTGCTGGAACAAGGCTGTAGTTTAGATTGGCAGGTCTGATAGCTCTTTGGCTGTATTTTTATTATTCTCTCCTCCCCTTCAAAACAGCCTCTATCATTATAGACGGCTACAGCAAAAACATGTCATTCCTGAGATGAATAAACATAAGTTGTGTTAGAAATCTGCTTTGCTTTAAGGAGGCATTGATCAGTAGGGTAGAGACCTCGACTTACCTGATGCCTTTATGTTATTTTACTTTTCTTTTTTATTTTGAAGTGCATTTATTGTGTTAAAAACTGATTACGATGCAATACCTTAGAGAGCAATAATTTCAGAAGGAAAGCTGCCACATTTAAACAAGCCTGTAAAATTCATGACTTAAAGGGAAAATTTAAGTATTTTGTACCACAATGACAGCAGAAACTGAAAATACTGAGATCCTTTTTCAGATAAAAATAAAAAAAAGGCCATATGTTATGCAATGCATAATTCAGCTTTAAATTCAATGAGTGTTCCTTGGGAAGTTGTCGGTTAGGATGAAATCTTTAGCAGTGACCTAGTAAGTTGCAATAGTTTCCATGTTCCATAAGAAAAACAAAACAGACTGAACAAAAAAGTAAGAAATTATGGGGACAGCAAGGGACTGGAGTCTTCAAGTTATTCCTGTATACTTACAAGTGTGCTAGAAGATTTGTAGATATTGTGGCTAAAAGGGACCTTAAAATCTAGTCTGACTTGCTGTAAATCACAGGCCACAAAACTGTTCTCCTTTTACCCTTACTTCCATATGTTATTTGGAAGGTATTAAGTTCTGACTTAAACATATGAAAGTCGATGAGATCAGTCCTAACCAATTTCCTGTCATGCCCTTCAGTGTTTCATCCCATGATTAGCCACTTACTATCTAATGAATACAGATTTCAAAAAAATAAAAATTTCAATCCAGATACATTTTTAAACAAACTGCAGGTGTGTGAGATAGCAGTCCTTGTTTTGCCTCCTTGTGCAGTGGATTAGTTCTTGGTTGCTGCTGTGCTGTCCTAATTTAACAACCAAGGACTTGAGGAGCTCTACTGTGGCTGCTGTGAGGTCACACAGCAACCAGCCCTCACACTCCTCTCAGCCCCACCACTGATGTTTGCCTTTTGGCTCCCTATACAGAAAATCCTGACCATGATCCCCACCGAGGAGGAAAAGCAGAAGATCCAGGAGGCACAGCTGGCGAATCCCGATGTCCCCCTGGGCAGCGCTGAGCAGTTCCTTCTCACCCTCTCCTCCATCAGCGAACTCTCTGCCAGGCTCCAGCTCTGGGCTTTCAAGATGGACTATGAGATAGTGGAAAAGGTGAGGAAAAGCACAGGGATGGGTGGAGACTCTTCCGAGGCTTTGCTTAATCTTTCCCTGACCTTGGTATGATATGGACATTTTGAGGAAATGGTAAATGGGTCGCTTTTGTTTCGGTGGCCAAGCAGGAAACAGCTAAACTGATCCTTCATAATCTCTTCCTTCTATAAAAGAAAATTAAGAGATTATGTCTTCCTTCCTTTAATTAGTCACTAATGATATTGAAACAAAGAAGAGGGCTAAATCTCTGCCACATCTTCTCCAGATGTTGTTATTCAGGAAATGACTTCAGAGCAATGAGAATTTTTCTTTCATAAAGATTGAGTGAGGACTACTGTATTCAGTCTTATATCATGAGAGTATTGATCTTACATCCATTTGAACTAAGGAAAACACCATCCATTAAGGTTTTTTTGTTTATAGCTCTCAAAATTCTAAACAAAAGACAGTTCAGCTCAGTCACACACAATTGTTGCCACCTTCTCCATGGCTGGCATTTATTCAAAGAACACTATAATTGGGGCGTCTGTCAAGAATGATGAATCATGGGCTCAAATTTTAAAAAAGAGGATAAAATTTTGGTGCATAAGTGAGACAGAATGAAACTGTATAGGGGATTTCAGGTACTTGCTGCCTTTCGCAAGGTTTTCAGGTATCTCTGCACAGGAGCTTCCTTTTGGCTGCACTTGTGGTGCATGCCCCTGGCATTGCTGGTAAAACAGCTCTCTACATATTCCTTTTGTATCTGTGCACATAGGTGCGTATTGAAAAATCAGTATAACTGTGTGATATGCATACTAAAAAATGAAACGTGAAAAAATTTCACATGCTTTTGAAAATTTCTTATGCTTACCTAGCAATGGTTATTTAATGAGTTGTGCAACAGCGGATTGATTTGCAGGTGATACTGTCAAGATTATTCAACCTTTATTTAATTTTCCTAGATGCTAGATATACAATCACATAAATTCTCAGGATTTTTATTGAAATGTTTTAGTATTAGCCATTTGCATTTCTGACTTGTATAGTAAAATACTTGTATCTGGGATGAATACTTTTTTGCCAGTTTGTTCTGTCTTGTTTTGATTTTTTTTTCACTCTGGTAGAGCTATTTATTCTGCTTTGCAGTAATTGTACCTTTCATGTAAGCTGAGTTAGCAGTAGCTATTAATCTCTTCATATACCTAGAATTTCTATGGTCCTCTCAATCAAAAAGCAACATTTGAAGCACCGCTAAAAGCTAAAGAAATTCTGAGTTTCCTTTTGCCACAAAGTTAATTTATTGCCAGCTAAAATCCATGTAGAATGGATGCTAGTACAAGATGTCTCAAATACTTAAATTATTCAGAGAACCAACAGCTCTAGGGAAGACAAAACCAACATTTTTCTCCCTGTTTGGAGGTAGATGGGACTAAGCACAGTACTTACCATAAAATGGTGGAGGAAGTAACATCTGATAAGTGTGATGAGGTATGAGGAGCACATGATAAGCCTAGCAGACAAGCATAGATAGGACAGACAGCTTGGGTCTTGGGTGAGGACAAAGAAACAGGATCAAACATCAGGAGTGCAAGGCAGAGTGAGCACCTGGGTGTCTCCAGTTACAAAGTAAGGGCAGAATTCCGGTAATCAGTAAATGTACATGTTATTTGGACTAAAATAAGATACTGTGATATTCAGTTTTTAAAAACTGAAGTAATTTTCATTAGTGACTATGATGAAAAAAGAGACCCTTGAGCTGCTAACATTCTTCTATTCTTGAAACCATATTTTTGGAGAGCTATCTGCAAAAGTTAAACCCTTCATGAAACGTAGGTCCCAAAATCACTTAGCTCCACAGCTTTTCCTTTCTTTTTTTGTCCGGCATTTGCTTGATCTTTTCTTTTTTAATTTTATTTTGTAATAAGGAAATTCATAGCAGTTCAGAATGCACCCATATTATTTACCAAGTCCCACATACATTTTATGTAAGATATAAGTGCCATTATTTCCATGAGGCTGGAAGTTTTAGATGGTCCCTGTTACCAACAGTGTGAAATGCCTGAGTTATTGGTAAGACCAGGGTTCTGATACATGAGACTCTTCTGCTAACCTGCCAAGAACAGAGTTCTGCCTAAGTAGGTTTTAGCTTCATCTCCGACTACCTGAAAGAAAAGAATATTAATTGTTAAAGAAATGGGTTAAGTGATACATTGTTTATGTTCATTAAAAACTTTTCAGGCATAATAAGAGAAATCATCTTTCTTGACTTTAATTAACTGAAACAAGCAGGGGTACATTTGGAGGGAGAATCCTCAGCCTGTGAGGAGCTGCACTGGATGAATAAATATTCACTTTTTGCTCTCCCTAAAAAATCTTAAAATTAAAGAAAAATGGATGAGTGTTAACTTAAATGCTTACTGAAGGTCATTAGTGGAACAATAATTACTTTCTCCTTTCTTTTGGTATCCTAGTTTAAATGCACAGACAGAAGAGGTTAAAAAAATTGCACTGTTTTGCTACTCATTCCTCATATGGAATTACTTATGATGCAGATATTGTCAAATTCTGTTATCTCAAACAGGCTGTAAAGGTCTTAAAAAAGGAATAGAAACTTTGATTTTTTTTTAATTAAAGATCACTGCAGACAAATATATCCTTTTTGCTGACTACTTAAAAGGTCACAAAATTAATAAAAGCAGGTGCAGAAATGAAAAAAGTACAATGAGTTGAGTTCACTTGTACATGTCCATCAAACATTGAATCAGGCATTACAAGGTGTCTTTCAGACAGAAGTTCTGGACCAATCCTCAAATTTCATTCAAATCTAATTTTTAACTGAAAAGTAACAATGTAATATCCAAGGATATGAGGTAGCTCTGCCTTATCTATCTGCCCTCTTTAAGTGGAAGGTGAGTTTTATAGGAAACAAGAGTGGGTAAATTTGAAAAAATCAGAAATTTGTCTGATTGTTCAGTATGTTGCACACTTTTTTATTGTTCTTTAATCCTACAGTAAAATAAGAAATAAAAAGTAATTACAAATGTGAACGATATGCAAAAAACTCTAAGATTAGATAACTTGTCTAAATAGCTCAATGAAGGGCTCAGTATGGCCTGATTTGGAAGCCTCTTATGCCACCTTCTTATTCACCTGGAGAATGTTTTAAATTAGTCTTTTAGCAATGTTTTTTTGGCAGGTTGAAAATTGATCTAAATGAAATAGTTCAGAAGCCCATGTTTACCACAGATTCAGAGCAGATTGAGTCATCCCATAATGCAAAAAAACAAAACTAAATCAACTCTGACTTTAACACAACTCAAAAAATACTGTGCAGCAGTATCATTTTAATTCACTTTGATAAAAGTCTTGCATTATTTAGCACCTCTCCCCTGATGTATAAACTACTTAGGTCACTATCTCCTCTCTTAATTTGTCTTGAATTTTCCATATACTTTTCAAGAGAAAAATTTTTCTGTAGGGACTAGAAATATATTTCATTCATCTTTTATGGTAAAATATCACTGCAGTTGTTGAAGAAACCATTGGGTGTCTCCAAGAAAGTGAAATTCTCAATTACTTTTCCTCTTGGTCTAAAATAGCAGCTTAATTTTGGCTTCTTCTCTCATAAAGAGTATAACAATATGGGAAATTGGAAAAAAGTCTCCCTGCCCATGGCACAGGGGTAGGAACTAGATGATCCTCAAGTCTTTTCCAAAACAAACCATTCTATGATTCTGTGAAAAGAATGCTGCTCATGGATGTTAGAATGGCATTTGAAGATAGAAACAATGTGAACTGTTAGTGTGCATTCGAAGTAAATAACTCTGGGCCTCACACAGACATAGAAATAAGTTCTGTCAACTCAATTACCCTCGCTCTCTTCCTTTGAACTCTCCGGTGCAGTTCACTTCCTGAGGTAATGGAACAGAATTTATGATTTCAAGCCTCGCCAGTATGCACATCTATACTTGGATAACATGTGAAGATGAAAGATGCATTAAATTAAAATATTGAAATGAGACTATTTCTAAAGCTTGATGTTTACAGCAGATTTTTTTTTCAGTTTTAAATTCTCACAAGCACAAAACCATATCTAAAACACAGAAATGACTACCATTTGAAGAAAGCTGTAGGGTCAAGCTACAAATTTTAAGTCAGTAAGGTTTCTAACTTTTTTAATTTGTTGTTCAAAGATTAGAAAAAATACTTTGAAGAAGACTTTTTTATAAGTTGGGGCTTGGGCATATTCATGGATTTAACTGAAATGCAGCAGCATTCTCCTGTTTGGAATCACAGGATAGTCCCCAGGACAAGTAAGGCAGTTGCATACATAAAGGAACAACAGTAGGAAAATATTTTATGTACTTTTTTTGCTGTCCTTGTATGTGATTTATTAGCTGGAACATGGAAGAAAGCCAGCACACATGGCCAGTTTACACTCTGCAAGACGCCAGTTCAGGAACTTTTTGCAGTAATTAATCTAAACCATAGAATTAAAAACTAACCTTCACTTTCTTGTTTCTGTTCTTATGGTAGGAAGTTGCAGAACCACTGCTAGACCTGAAGGAGGGAATGGACCAACTGGAGCACAATAAAACTTTGGGATTTATCCTTTCTACTCTGCTGGCCATTGGGAACTTTCTGAATGGAACCAATGTAAGCCTGATGTCCCAGCATTTCCCCTGCAGCTTTTTTCCTTCAAAAAAACAGAAGTCAAAGCCATTGTGAAAATTGCAACCCACTATTTATTTTGTACCAGAAAAGTAATTTAGGGAATATAATGTGCTTTTATACTGTGTTAGAGTGTTTTGTATTGTGTCTTACCTCTTTCAGCATAATCTGAAGGAAATGTGGAGCTAAGCACTGTTCTAGTGTAACTCCCTTAAGTGTAGTATTGATGCTTTGCATTCAAAGTGTGTGAACTGTGTCGTGGGTCATTTCACTGCAGATGGACTGATTTTAGGCCTAGTCTTCAGCAAGTTAGAAATTAATAAAAGCAATTCGTTTCCTCTCCTGTAGGATTCTTCTTCTTTCCCCTCTGCCCTTTATTGGTCATCACTTTTGTTTACCAATTTGTATGGGAAGGAGTAAGCATTTTTATTTTTAATGTCTTTTTTTAAATGTCTTGATTTTTAATGTCCTTTTTTTTCATTACAGGCCAAAGCTTTTGAGTTGAGCTACCTCGAGAAGGTTCCAGAAGTCAAAGACACAGTGCACAAACAGTCCCTCCTGCACCACGTCTGCACTATGGTGGTAGAAAAGTTCCCAGACAGCACTGATCTTTATTCAGAGATCGGGGCCATCACTAGGTCAGCCAAGGTATGTCCAGTAGGTAAATACACATCTACATGTAAATTTTTATAACACCTCTTTGAAGTGAAATATTTGAGGTTTTATTCTATTCTCTTCTTTGATTTTTTGATCCTTCCTGGTTGCAGCACTATTTATAACTGTGTGTTGATTGTGTCATTTGCACTGAGTTTCAAAGATGCCAGTACTCCCTCTTCTGAATTTTATTTGTGTCTGTCACAATGTTCCCTCATCAGTGCACTGTTAGGCAGCCATTGGTTGTGACAGCCAATGTTACACACATTACATTACATTAATGTACATTATTAATGAATATTACTATTAGGAACTATTTTCAAGTTAAAACTTTGACCACTATCTTCAGGTTAATTTATTCTGTGGCTTGGGGGAATCTCTTTAATAAGGCAGATGCCTGATTGTATTTTAAATCCAATGGAAGGAATGAATTTTTTACTAATAAAATTTGTCTCTAGAATTAAAGAGTCATTGAAATACTTGGTTTAACTCACAGAATCATAGAATTGCTGGGGTTGGACAGGACCTCAGCATATGACTTAGTACAACTCCCTGCTAAAGCAGTTTCACCTAAAGCAGGTTGCAGAAGAAAAGTCCAGGCATGTTTTGAGCATCTCCAGAGGAACTCTTGAGATCTCCTTAGGAGTTAGGGAACATAAATAGAAATAAAGGAATCTTGTCAAAAAATGGTTATTCCCTGGTTAATGCATAGGTCTGGTCAATGGCCCAATATGGTATGGAGATTATAACTGCTGTGACCAGGCATGATAGGAACACTGTAAACTCACTCTTGAATCTCTCAGAGTGTGAAATTTCATTAATAACCCTTAAAAATAGTATGTTGCTTGATGAATGGAGTAAAGATGGGCGATAGCAAACATAAAAATTCTCTTTAGGAGTCAGGTCTCATGGAAATGGTAATAATTACAGCAGATAATTATAGTGTCCTTCTAGTCCAGTGTCTTGATTCAGATAGTGGCCAATACCAGCTGCTTGACAGAAGATCACAAGAACTTTCTAAGGAAATTAAAAATTTCTCCTAGAAAAATGTTAATTCATGAGCCATAATTCTCATTATGTGCATCAAATAGTGGAAGGATTTCTTTTCCAAAGACCACCTTATTTGGATATTGGGAGAGGAGCTGGAGAGTGTCAGGGCAAACAACTCTGCCCCCACAACCCAGGACATCTGTATAATACAATACTTTTTTTAACTGCAAAAATGAAATCTTATTTTAGCTCCTAGTGCAGTTCTTGCAACAATGAATTCATAATCTTTTTTTTCTGCTGTTCAATTTGCTGGTTTCAGGAATTGCTGTCTGAATATACTGAACAATAAAAATATTTTTTCTTTCTAATTAACAGAATAACTTAGGTTGGAAAGGATCTCTGAAGGTCGTATGATCCATCACCCTTTACAGTGCAAGACCAGATTGAACTAGGCTGCTTAGATCCTTGTCTAAGTCTTAAATGATCCTTTTATATCTTTTGTTTATGAGACCATTTCCACACTTTTCCTTCATCTTACCTTTTTGGAATGTGTTAAACAATAGTAAGTACAGTATTCCAGCCTCTCCTTATCACTGTCAAATCTTACTGTGTTTGTCCATTCTGCTACACTTTGTTAGATGTGTTCTTTGACTGCTGCTGCCCTTTGGACACGCATTGTCCCAGGGCAGTTCCCAGGGACAGCCAGGCTGTCCTGAGCTGACAGAGCTAATTTTTCATTAGTGGGTTGATTCAGGTGCTCTCATTTCCAAAAGTATTCAGAACTCCCAACAGAGTCAGATGCTGCCATGCACTCTGCACTGCATTGCAGTCTACAGCAGTGACCATGATCTGCTGAAGAAGATTTACTGCTTATCTCTCAAATCCCTAATAATCTTCAGTCAGGACTAATCTGAATAATTTACTGCCATCTGTGGATTTTACCTTCTGAATGTGCTTCCTTGTTTCCAGATAATTTTGAATATTAGTATGATACAAAGCACAAACCATGAGATGCCTGCTGTTAGCCCTGTCAACAAATGAGAATCAACATCTATTCCTTCTTTTCTTTTGCTCTCTTAACCTCACAAGTCATAGGTGGCCTCCCATGAGTAACTTGAAAAGATTTTGAAATTTCATTTTCTTACTTAGTCTTATCTATTTCCTATTTTATAAACATTCAGAATATAGTGGTTATTTTTATGTATTAAGTTTCCTCTCATCCTTTCAGCCAAGTTACCAGATACAGTAACAAAACCTGGACCTCTGCACCAACTTTGCTGCTTTTCTAGGGATAGGCAAAACTTCTACTATCCTTTTATTCTCTAAGTTACCAAGTATAGTTTCATACATATTCATGTTCATTTTAGCCAGTGCCTCAATTTCTTTATTTTAATTGATGTCATAATTACTGTATTCTACTTGTTTAGTTCTTTGTAAGATATCATCTCTCTCCAACATGTATTTCTGCTAGTAGGTTTCAAACTTTACTATCAGTTCATATTTCTTAAAAATATAATACAGAAAAAGGAAAGGAGCACCAGAGTAGGTTTTTTCTTAACATTCTCTGTGGTGAAGCTTGATGAAAAGAAGTCATCTTGCTTCCCTTCTCCAATTTTTGTCTTCCTCAGTTCCCTTCCTCCCCAGTGATCCAGGACCTCCTAAATATTTTCTTTTCTTGTTCTTTTTTTTGGTACCATAAAGAAATTTGTGGCTTTTATTTTATATCCTTAGATATTTTCTCTTTAGATTCCATCTCTTTTCTCCTGGTTTTCCTCTTGTACAGCCTATGTTTAGGCTCTGCTTTATTGCCTTCAGTGAGTTTGGTTTCTCATGTTTGGAAGATTTTAACTTTCTATTATGTTTTTGTTTTTAATTTGAGTGATTCTTACTTTTTTAGCATTCAGGCATATTGTTTTCTCATTTCCTGCTTCTTCTCTTTGCTAAGAAGTTATTTCCTTTTTTTCTTAGATTGGGATCAAGTTAATCACTAGGAAGAAAAATTACCACAAAAGAGAGGAGCCTTTGTTTTCCAAAATTCTCACCACCATGTATGGTATTCTCCCAAGTGGTTCTTCAATTTTTCAATCATAGAAAGTGGAAGAAAGCTTAACCTACTGCTGTCACTTAAAAAAAAAAATTTAGGTCTAAGAGCGTGCAAAATTGAGCACAGTCTTTCAGTCTGTGGTTTGCTGATCCAGTGGCCCTGCCCAAAGCGGACGAAAATCCAAAAAGGCCAGACAAAATCACATTAAGAGAAATTATAGCCTTAACCTTCCCCGTGTCGCCCAAGGTCTCCCTCCTTGGGATGTTCCTGCATGTGTTAAACCACTGATGGATTACTGTAACAAGCTCTATTCCCACTTGATCATAGCTGCCACAAATCAGAGAGTTAGGATGTGGAAGCCATCCAAGCTGCCCTCTTCAAGGGAATGTTCACAGACAAGGCGAAATCTTGGTTTAGGAAAGCTGACAGGAAAGGAGAACTAATATATCACTGTGGATTAGGCTGTATTTTGAGCTCTGTTTTGCCTACAAACATCTTTCAGAAACCACAAAGGCTAAACAATTTCCATCCTGTAGATAAACAGAGATGCCCCTTCCCCTGAAATGTGCATCATATAAGAATTTCCTGAGCATTAGTTCATTAAAAAACCCAAAAACATAAAGGAAACAGGCTGCCCCACCAAAAAGGAGCTACAAAGACCAGAAACAAAATGGTATAGTTATTGCAAAACTTGTGGCTTTTTACTAAAGGACTGAAGTCATAAATGGCACCAAAAAAAACCCAGACACATTAGAGAAAAAATACAATTCTAGATAAATAAAAGCATTAATTAAGTCATGCACAGCACTGATTATTTAATATCACATGATAAAAATCACTTGCCTTTCTTATTTTCTTGATATTTTAAGTTGTTTTTTTCACTGAAGTTGTACCAGAACTGATGTACCTAATACTGAAGCAGACCCTCAGATTTCTGCAATTAAGATCGAGTGTTGTTCCTGGAAATTTCCTTAAGAAGTGGTTGCCTCAACCCCAATATCTCCTCTGTTAGTGAATAAAAAATGCGTCCATATTAAAAATGTTCATCTTCTCTCTCTAATCCATAAATATTTCCCCTGTGCACCTGAAAACTGCAAGCTCTGTAGATAAACTATAATTGTCATTTTCTTCCCCTGATTTTAATTGACTTATAAGATGTCAAAGTTCTGTCTGGTTTTTTACCCCTGCAGCAAGACACTTGGTCACAGGACACTCACAGCTACTAAGCAGTAGAGAAGCAGGCAGGTTTTAAAAGTAAGAAAATAGGAAATGTTAGCAACACAGGAGGAGACAAGGATTGCTGATAGGAAAGAACTTAGGATGAGCCTAAGACATACACAGGGGAGAAGGAAGCCTGCAGCAGCCTGCCCTCCAAGGACCTTAGCAGGGAGGCATAAGGAGGCAGGAGCTGGCTGGAACAGAAGTGATATTTGACATGCTGTAGCTTCTGCCTGATACAGTGGAAAGCAGAGAAAGGACAAAAAGAATAAATTAAAAAAGGTAGGGAAAATCATGTTGCCTCCTGTATTCTTTCAGTGTGGTTTCTCATGTCTCGCTTGACAGAAAGTATTTGTGTGCAGTTATCATTCAAGTATGTTTTCCCTACATTATTTCAAACAAAAATAAATGCCAAAAGTCAAATTATTTTCCATGGAAAAAAAGTCCAGGAATGCAAGGTTTCTTGCAGTCATTCCTTGTGATGCCAGCAGCTGCCTCAGATGGTGGCATGGGCTAGCAGGAGCAGAGGTGAAAGCAGAGCAGGGAAAGGCAGATCCTGTTGGCTACAGAGCATACTGGGGCAAGGGGGAAGGAGTTTCCAGGGCAGATGAGACTTTGAGGTTGTGTCTCAAAGAGAGCAGATGAAGTTTAGCACATGTGCCTGATGGCACTGTGGTGTTTTAGTAGCATTCCAGGTGATATGACTGCAGGAATTGTTGCAGGTGACATAACACTATCTGAAGGGACCTATGTCACCACTGTCTGGTATGGCTCTCCTTTGTCCCAGGTTGTGGAAACCGCCATACAGCCTCTGCAAAAAGATCCCATGTAGTTAGGATATTGTTCAATGAAGCAAAATGCTGTAGAGATGAGTGTACAATTGGGCAGACTCATCTGGTCATACCTCAGTAAGCACCTCTGCCATCTCAGTCCTGTAATTTTTCATTAGTGGGTTGATTCAGGTGCTCTCATTTCCAAAAGTATTTTCACAGTATGCCACTTCTTACCCAGGGATTAGAAATGTCTGAGCAGAACCTTCTTTATATATTGCTTGCTTAAGGGAGCTGGCATCTATCTTGGTTAAAATGCATGCCCACAGTGTGCAAGTCAGACTAACAAGGGTCTTGGGATAATTCTTGTGACACTTGGTGAAGGAAACCAGTCTGGAAATATTAGAGGAGACAGAGTTTTGAACATACGCCACAGAAGGTCGCTGCTCTCAGATGACAGTGTGTTTGCAAGGAGCAATTCTCAGAATTTCCTTTGGCACTGAACCAACTCAGGAAAAGAGGAAGATTTCATGTTCCCTGCCAGAACGCATCCCTGTAATAATGTGAGAATGAACGGTCTGACCCTAAATTATAAACAGCTCAGACTAGACTGTGGTCTGCTGCAGAAACTATCTTGAACTTTGAAAAGAGAAAGCTTGTGTGTGGTTATGTATATCTTTCTATGAGATACAATAAAATAGTTATCATTTTATTGTGCATTTAAGACAACGTGTCATTCTGAAAGCATCAATCTTCTCTTAAGTGCACCTTGTGACTAAGAAAAAAAATGCAGAAATCCAGGTCTTCCTTAGAAAATAACTGGATTTTATGTGTTCACCACTAAAAGAAGCAAGCTATACCAATAAACAATAGAGTATCAAACAATAGAAATCTTATACAAGCATGCTGAGGGTATGTAATAAGTTATTCACTGGCCTTCAGAACAAAAATTTAGATATAGTGATTTTGAAAATAAGTCAGTTTCCATTCATTTACTTGTTTTGGGGTTTTTGCTTCAATCTACTTGTGACATCTTTGACCCTGTTGAAGAGATGAATGTTAACACAGGACGCAGGAAACGTGAGTGTATTTAGGTGCGGCATCTTTGACTTTAGGATGGTTTTGTATTTGCAGTGGGGGAGCTTAGCCCAAAGACTAGAGGGGATTTAGCTGGAAGAGGAAACGTGTTTGTAAAGCACATTCCAGCTAAGGGAAAGCTGAAGAAAAATGACCTCTTATCTCACAGTGGCTGCAGTTGTTTGCAGTGCATGGCAGTGCATACCTGGAGTTGTATATGCTGCCCTGGGGAATATATAGTGGAAGGCACTTCAGGTTTGAACTACTGCATTTAATTCCCAAAGCAGCCATTCGTCTCTCTCCCAAAAACTAATAAAGTGTGCAATTCCTGTGTTGCCATGAGGTATTTGTGGCCATAGAGAGGAATAACACCCCAACCCAAACATCTGAAAGGCTCCCTGATCCATGTCCTGCCTAATGATTGGAGCATGGTGTAGTATTTCATGAATGAGAAAGTTTTAAACTTTTATACATGGCATGTGATATTGGATGGAGTTGAACTTGAAAAAAATAGGCAGGGAACCAGAACAAGCAGGGAAGTAAATGCTGAGCCATTTGATGGTGGTGGCAGTTTTTGAGTCAGGTGAAAAACAGCGAGAACAGAAGCTGTTTGTTCTGGTATGTTTCTTTGTAGGTCTGTCACGAGGTACTGAATTCTCAGCCCAGTGGAATGAGAAACTTGGTAGAATTCTTTTTATTTTTGTTGTTTATGGGAAAGTCATCTGCTTCTATGGTAGCAAGCAGTAAATAATGATATAAAGTGATTAAAGTGAAAACTGCTGTTTCTGGCATGTGGTTGGAAGGTTTTATTTTTTGGTCTGAGTCATTTGTGTAAAATATGGTGTTGTGTTAAATTGAAAAATAGGTTTTTAATTCTAAAGTTGCCCATTAGTGAGTTTAGGGCAGTGGTTTGCTGAGGCTTACTCTGAGGGGCTTTTGTCACATAAACTGGCTTTTACATTCGGTTTGCATATACTGTCTCTGGTTACTCCTCTCTGATGAAACAGTGTCTATAAGGCACTTCTCAGAAAACTCAACAGTGTGCCTAGAAAGAGATTTCACAGGTACAAATACTTCTGAATATTTTTTAGTTAGTGTGATTGTGAATGGAGAGGAAGCTGGCCAGGGGAATGAGGAACATATCAAATATGTCCCAGAACCATTTAGAAAGTTGCTGGTTTTAAATTAGTTTACAAATTGAAATAAACATTTCATAGTATTTGAAAGAAAGGACTTTCCTATTTTGCATAACAGCCTAAGACCACTCATTCTTTTTCCCACAGAAAAGAACATGTATTAATTTAAAAAATTTTAGCAGAAGGTAACTATTCAGGCAGCGAGCTTCATGTGTTTTGCACATATGTGCTGAGGAGGAAGAAGAATGTATGTTTCCACCTTCCTCCAAATCCTCGGGCCACGTACAATATCTGTACACTAGTGTCCAGCAAGAAGCTGTACTGACTCAGATTACTGCTTCCTTTTATTCGGTGGAGCACAGTTATAAAATAATGCCATAGCAATTCTTGTCTGAGTACCTCCTATGCTGAGCTCTCCTGGAGCCACAGCTCACTTGAGTTCCTTCTTAGTTCCAGCATGACCATCCACCTGCAGGCAAGAATTCATGCATCTTTTGTTTCAAGAAAGAAAGAACAAAAAAGAGGATTCATATTTCTCTACTATTATACATCATTACTTCCTTTAGTGAAGTGTTGGAATTAAGCGTATAAATCAGAAGGCGCAATCCATGCTCCCTTAGCAATGCTATGTGAACTGGTAAAGAGGTAGTATGGTATTAAAAATGCCTTTTTATGTTTTCTTGAATAATTGACATTATTACCCCACAAAAGTTTTTGTTCTCCTTATCATATGAACATGTTTGGGGATCTCTTGTAGTTGGGATTTCTCATCACTCTTACTGTTACATTTGTATATAATATCCTAAGCAGAAGCACAGACCTGGAGCAGACTGAAATGTAATGGATTCTGTGTCTACACACAAAATTGGCACTGGTGAAATAGCATTTCCTAAAGTCTCAGGTGGGATACCTGATTGAATCCAAGAAAAACTGGAACTTTAATATTTCACATGAGGATGTTTTTCTGCAAGTGTATTCCTTTCTGTCCACAAGCAAGTGACTAAACACTAGAGAGTTGGCAGACAGAGATTCCATGGAGGTTTGGCACATTCTTTCAGGCACTGTACAATTTGCCTTTGGGGAATACACAGGTACACTATCCTGTATTGGAGTTCCTACTTTACTCTTTCCAGGATTCTACAGCTCCTGCTTGAGCACACCTGTGCTCCACAGAGGTTTATTCCAGGAGAATTCAGGTGGTGTTCTTCCTACTGCAGTCTCCTTAGGATTTTCACAGAGGACTGAATTTTTGTTTGTGCTCAAAATACTCATGAGTGTCCCGTAGCCCAATCTGCCTGCTCCCATCCCTGCTGGAACTTCCCACTCCTGTGATTGTGCTGACTGTTGGCAGATTTCAAGGGGCTAGGAATTCACCACATTCCCCCCAGATTTGTTGTTCTCCAAAGATGTTTCTTGAACCCCTACAGGCCTGAAACTCAGACCTTTTTGATAGATTAAAATAAAACTCGTTCTGCCATAAAATGTCATTGAATTTAAATTTCTCAGCTACAGAGACTGAGATGCTTCCTCACCCAGGTTGGATAATTCTTACTGAGAAGACCTAAACCTTGTCTTTTTTTTTTCCTTTACAGGAATGCTAGTATTTTTCTCCATGTGTGTTTTAGATACACCATCTGTGGAGAACAGCAATGTGTTTATCATCAACAGTGAAAATACTGACCTGGAAAGGACTTTTTTTTTTTTCCAACATATGCATTGATATGGATATAAGGAAAGCAAACACCCCACAGCTGCTCCGCCTGCAGGGCTTTTCTGAATAGCAGAGTGGATCAAAGGATGTTTCTATTTCCTTGGGAAGAGAAAAAATTCATCACTTTATAAATCACAGCATAAACAAATCAAATCAATACCAGGAGCTTTTTAATAATAATGCATTTCTTATGGCTATTCTCAGTATAGGTCTCAGCAGTGGATGCTGCACATAGCTAAGAAGAATGAAATAAAACCTACCCCTGACACTGGTTTTTATTTAGCATTAAGGAATTAACTGGAGTATGAGACTGTAACATCCCAAGCACTGATGTGTTTAGAATCTGAGAACTAAGTCTGTACTTTATAGCTTCAGTTCATCTGAACTGTGAAGTGGTATTATAAAATCATTTTTTCCTTTCTCCAGAATTCCAGAACATGGGTAGTTTTATTTTTCTCATCTGTTGTGTGCTGTGGCTGGGTCGTCAATGCACTTTGTTGAGTTGTTAGCAACACATCCTGAGTGTCTCCTGTAAGAGTATCATGATTTGAACACCTTTTTTGGTTGATGAATAAAGGAGAAGCTCTCCCTCACCTTCTGTGGAATGTGTTGGCCTCTATCCTGATGAATGTTACTGTAAGGTGCAATCGTTTATTTTAACTGTGTTGAGAGACTTTCAGAGTCATTATATGATCTCGTTACTAGCCAGTAAATTGGTATTGTATATCAAGGGATGAAAGTTAATGCTGAGATCACTAAATAACACATACTTTCAATAGAGCTTTAAAACATTCTGGCCCATGAATTTTGTGATTAGAACTAGATCATCTATTAACAAGTTAGTGCATGACTAGGGAATAGATCCAAGTACTTCCTAAAATGGAGAATGCTTGGCGGGATACAACAGTGAACAGTAAACAGGGTATAAAAAGCTTTGAGTGGTAGAGAAAAGGATTAAGAAAAAGAGAAAGTTTTGTATTACCTCAGAAAGAACTGAATCATGCAGTTGCTTGGTGCAAACATGAAGGTATTAGCAAGGGAAAAAACAGATCACAATATTTTTTTTGTCCCTTCTTTAGATGCTAGGCCTCCAAGAATAAAACCAAATATATGTGTATGGGTATTTCTTTGTTTTCAGTTTTTGTTTACTAGCATTACATGCCTAGACATAGTGTGATAGAGAAAGCTATTTTTTATTGTTTACCAATAATTAACAATGTGAATTGATGTCATGCTGCCACTACCTTGACTCTTTCATATACACAGATTGCATTGCTTGGATATCCAGGTATATAACTGCAGTGTTTTCACTTCAAGTGTTACCTTTTCTTTTCCTTTCTCTTTTTCCAGGTTGACTTTGAACAACTCCAGGAAAACTTGTGTCAGATGGAAAGACGGTGCAAAGCATCATGGGATCACCTTAAGGCTATAGCAAAGCATGAAATGAAGCCAAGTCTAAAGCAAAAAATGTCTGAGTTCCTTAAAGACTGTGCAGAAAGAATCATAATCCTGAAGATTGTTCATAGAAGAATAATTAACAGGTACAGAATTATATTGGTGGCAGCAATACTTTGATAGTAAATGACTTGATAAAATTATAAGTTATGACATCATAAATATATGTGTTTTGTAAGTGTTTAATGCCCATTTCTGCAGGGAATGTTGCTGGGTTGTATGTGGTGCATATTTTGTTATAGCCTCCATCTAAGAAACACCCCCACTCCAGAAATTTCTATATTTTTGATTTTAAAAAAGCAATCATCCAGGCAATCATTTATTACCAAGGTGCAATAACTGTGTCTTTTGCCTCCTAGTCCTCAAAAGCTAGCAGCTTTATAGTTAAGTTGATCGATTTTCTGTTTATCCCTGGAATTTTTTTAAGGAGACTTGACTTACTGTCTGATAAACAAGAACAGACCATAGCAAAAAAAATTAAATTTTCTTGACAAATGCATCATATGCAGAAGCTGAAATCATTCTTGTACAATGAGTTCTTTTGTAGGCAGAACCACTCCTATTTGCAAGATCTTCGACTATGTGTTTTATGCTTATACCAGCTGAAGACAGATTTAAGATTCCTCTCCCTAGGATTTGCAGTTGAGTTTAATGAAACTGTGAGAGGTTTTCCAACTTCTGGATAATTTCCAAATTGCTGTGGTCAGAATTAAGAACTGGATTCCAAATATTCCCAAATTTGTGGGTATACAACTTGAGAAGTTGATTCAGGTCTTCTTTCGTTTTTATAATGACTTAGGGTTTATGCCACAAGTAAGCAGAAATCCCAATTGCAATGGAAGGGAAGTGAATTCATTAGTTTCTTGTTGTGTTTATCATATGCATTGTGCAAATAAAAAAAATATCAACTTTCTCCTCTGATATCCTGCAACTGCTATGCTAGTTTTTAAAAATGTTTTCATATACTTGCATCTTTCTAAGATTGGGAAGACTTTTTGTCCTCGGGGATGTAGATGCAGTTAAAAGGAATTCCCATAGGTTTTTACACATTCAGTGTGCTGCTGTAAATCATGCAATATAGAAGCAATAGTGAAAACTGCAAATAGTGCAAAAGCTCTGAATGCCACAGAAGCCATAAAACTGTGAATTGAGAGTGTCCCAAACTAACGTACTTGGTAGATAATATAATTTTATAGTCAGTTCTGTGAACCAGAAATTCTTTCCTTCTTGTGTTTTCTAGCCTGTAAATCTGCATTCTTCTTGTCTAGACTTTGCCCAAAGTCCTAACAGCCTCTTTGAAGTTGCTTAATACAAATAAATAGAATTGAACCTTAATAAATATTTTTTTCTATAACAGAAATGAAATTGGTCATTCACGTGCCAAATTAGTCATATAAAGTGATGGAGTTCCATAAATATTTTATCTCCTTCATCAGCCTGGGAAAGTAGACTAGGATGAAGTTATCATAGGCTAGACTTTCATGGTTTTAATTATAAAACATACCAATGTTATGCAAAGCATCCATGAAAATTCTGTAGCACAAAGGAAATGATGGGAGCTCGTAATGTAATAAATGGACTCAGTGAAATACAGGGTTGTTGTTGTTGTTTTTCCAAGAGACCATCAATAAGGATTTTTACCCCTTTACATCTATAACTCATTTTTTTTCCAGGTTCCACTCGTTTTTGTTATTTATGGGCCATCCTCCCTATGCGATACGTGAAGTCAACATCAATAAGTTCTGCAAGATTATTAGTGAGTTTGCTCTGGAGTACCGCACCACCAGGGAACGAGTCCTGCAGCAAAAACAGAAACGAGCTAACCACAGGGAAAGAAACAAGACCAGAGGGAAAATGATAACAGATGTAAGTGGCAAATGGTATCTCCCATAGCATGGATTTTAAAACTTTCTTTCACTGCATGTGGTATATGAAGTGTTGTTACTCTATTTTTAATTTTAGAGGTCTTTGTGCTGTAAGTAATGAATTCTCCTCTATTAGAAGGCAAAACTTGCAAGTCCTTGATTGTGTATAATTTCTACTTCATAAAAATGTACAGGACAAGAACAAACTGAAATTAATTATCCAAAAAGAGCTTCTCTGTGTGTTGCACAGACAGTGTCCAAGATATCTAGAAGACATCAAGAGCTGTGTGTATCTGACCAGCCAAGAATATGAAAAAGAAAAAAACCCTAGAAATTACAGTCCTAATTGAGAACATAATTTAGATGATGAATCATTGTAGCTATTCAAGTGATTGCACCAAATTTTAATGGATTTTTTCTCCATCTTACAATATTCTAGTAGTCTTGAGCCTTGATGTTTTATTTTTTTATGACTCTGTGGGTGTATATATATATATGTATATATGGAAATACACATGTATTTCATGTGCATTTTTTTCTTAACTTTAAACACAGACCAGCCAATTTTATGGTAATAGACTGCTTTGGGATTCTGAATGGATGGACAAATTTATGTCCACAGTAGATGTTACTCTGTAAACTTTTTGACTGTAAGACTGCATACTCATTGAATAAATTAGAATAAGATTAGTTTTCTCAGCATAATAGGTTTTAAAATCCTCTTTTTATATTTTTTCTATCTTTTTTTTTTAAGTTGATGTAGTTTGACTCAATCCAAATAGAGTTTTAAGAAGTGCCAGTACTTAATAAAAGTTTCCAGCTGTCTCAAAATCCAGATCTGGAGTCTCGATTAAATGCAAGTGTTTCATTGCATATGAAGCTACCCCTGCCTTTGGCATGAAAAACCCGAAGGTGATTACAGTTTTATGACTCAGGCAACATGGGTCAATATAAATATATAAATACATATATATGTATTGGGACTGGCATCAATTGAGATTGTATTTAAGTCATTGACTCAAAATCATTTGTAGATCTTTCCTGGCAATATCCTCTTTACATTTGGAAATCTGCCCCATCTCAAGAAAATGTTAAACCTGAATTATTATCAAAGGATTTTTTTTCTGTTGGTGTAGTCTCAGGTTTAGGAAGAGGTTCTGATTTTATACAAAGGGTGTAAAATAGTCATTCAAATTTACAAAACTACCATTAGAAAAGTGAAATCATTTTCTGAATTGCTTCTTGGTTTTCCTGATGTGTTTTAAGGGAGACAAAAGACAACATTAACCAAAGCATTTTATAAATTAAAATTTTCATTCCCTCACATAGCCTTGACACTTTTTACTAGTTTAAGCAAGACTGACATGTAAAGGAATTACTGTTTTCCTACTGTGTTCCTACCATATAATGTAGTTTTCATGTATTATCTGTCTAGAATAACTGCTGTGGCAGGACAAAAAGCTACAGAAAATGTGGGAGGGAAAGGAGTTCTGGTCACTGGCAGCTGGGTTCAGGAAGCAGAGAAATGGGGCCCTTTCAAACCACAAAAAGTCTCAGGCTTGACAGTGAGTCAGCAAGGGGCAGAACCAGGGGCAAAGGCCTGAAAATGGACAGAAGGGGACGTCAAGGCCTTTCCCAGAACAAAAGTAGTATTGGAGGAAGATCTCTTGTTAAGCTCAAGATGCTGTTGAGATTTGGCAAGAATTAAATGCCATCTGACAGTTAGTGTTAGACCAAGAAATATCTTAGAGATCTTAAAAAAGGGAGTATATTTTTCCTATCACTAATTTATAATTATAGAACAGTCCTATTAGCTTGAAACCAAAAAGCCTGCATGAGTAAAAACCAACAGTCTTTAAAACTGTCCTTACGGGAATATTCTTTAAGGGAGTTATTAAGGTGGCCACATAGTTATTTCAGAATTTAGCTAAATCTCTTTGAGCATAGCCCAGTAATATGGCCCCATTTACCTTTTATTTGAACTGCACTATATGGTAAAACTGAATTGAAGTTGCATCAGACTATTTGTCACGGCTTCCTCTGACAACATCAAAGTTATATCTACCTCAGAACAAGTTTCCAAGTCAGCAGGATGGAAGATATTTATGTGCGAGGAATTATGAAAACGTGGAATTTTATTGTAGTTTTGTTTTGGCTGTGGTTTGTATCTGGTCTTGATTTTCTTAGTGTTTTATATTGGAAGGCTTGGAAAGGGGAGATGGATCAGATATGCATTGACAATGATTCACTAGTTACAAAATACTGATAGAAGAAAGTTGAGATCTTGACATTGGAAAGAAATTCTTTGTAGAAAGTGATTATAATATGCAGTAGTCATATGGAATTTTACTTTCTGCTTTTAATGACCTAAAAGTATTGTACAGTTATTTGAAATTTACCTCCCTGTCCTTTTGAAAGTTTCCTCAGGGTCTTATTTTTATCACCTCACAGTACACTCCTTTTAGGCAGATGAGGAGGGATTCTAAGAAAAGCAGGAAAGGAATAAACCAGAACCAGCCCAGCTCTTAAGGAGAAGGGCTGTATCTCTCAAACCTTGTCCCCCCTGCAGACTGGGAAGGCAGAGGGTGCTGGCTTGTTGCATGTAGAGTCTGCTGGCTCTTTACATGGAGAACTTGCATCAGCTTCAACAACTGCTCACATGGAGAAGGGCTAAGGAGCACAACGGAGAACATTTCCAGTCTTTCTTTCAGCCTTTTACCACAGATAGCTTTGTGTTTAGATGTTCTTTAATAGCTGAAGTGGACTGGGCACTGTCAGTTTAAATCTTGGTGAATGTTGTCTGGAGGAGATGGGTAAGGAAAAAAAAAAAGCCAGTTTTTTGCCACAGTTTCACAGGGAAAATTGCCTAGTCTCTGTAACCTTATATCTGGCTTTAGCCATGATGGCACTTGTTTCAGGCATTCTAAAAATAGCAAGCAAAAATAGGGGAGAAATGCAATTATAGATACAAGTCTGAGCTTTTAAATGATTTTTAATAATAGTAGGTAATATAAGCATCTGTCTCCCAGATTTATGAAGCTCTGCTTTTCATGATACTTAAGAGTTTCAATTCCAGAATTGCTATGTAATAGACATAATATTTTGAAACAGCAAATCCACTGCACAGAAATGCTAGCCTAAAGGAAAAACATCAGGAAGAGAAGGAGAGAGAGCCCAAACTGTCCTGCAACATCTAAAATTGAGTGACAGAAGGATCAAATGGCCTTTTTTTCCTTCAAATTAGCATCTTGTGTCTGCAAGTGGTATTCAGTATACCAATATTTTTTCATTGCTTTTTTGATAATATTACATGTTGAAAAATTCCTAATTTATTGCCATTTCTCAGTGTTTTTTATAATGATGAAATAAAGTAAATACAAGACAGAATATACACACCAGAGTGAGGGCAGATTCCTTGTGAAACAAAAGGTTGGTTTATTTATTTTGCTGGTTTTACTTCTGTTGTCAGTATTTTCTAGAGACAAATGCCTCTTTAGACATGGGAATATGAAGGAAATGGTGAACTATTCCTCCTGTGCATTGGAGTAGCTTTGGGTGTAGGACAGTGGTTCCAGGAGTGAGTGTTCTCCATGTGGAGCAAGAGGTAGAGAATTGGTAATGCCCAGGTACTGGAGATAGGCAAAGTCAAGCAAAGAAGTGCCCTTAAAGTGAGTCCACAGCAAATCACTTCTAGCTAGATTAAATGGGCTGGAAGGCCAGCAGCTGGGCCTTTACACTGTAAAAAGCTAACTTGATACAAAGTAATACTATAAACACGCTTTTGTTTGGAGCACAGTCTTTGTAATGTGTGTTCTCTAGTATTTTACCTTGCCCTGATTGCCTTTTTGTATTGTTTCGTTTAATCTACTCTTCTGCTGCCTTTTACTTATTAGCTGAATGTACAGAATGATGCATTAGATTAAATAGATAGATAGATAGATAGATAGATAGATAGATAGATAGATAGATAGATAGAATAGACAAATAGATATAATAGATAATAGATAGATATAGATGATAGAATTAGAATACAAGACTGTTTGTATTTCCTATTCTTCTTTCTGTTTCTTACTCATGACAAAAAGTGGTCCTCTTCAAAAAAATTGCTTTATAGAGTGACTCCCTGCCCCCCAGGGGACAGAAAAAAGACAGACAATTTTAGTGCAAAGGGAACATACCTGCTATGGTCCCTCTGGAAAACACACTGCCTGTGTTTCTGTCAGTACCACTGTGTCCAAATTAGAATAAGCATCTCACTCTTTGCATAAAACATACCCTTAAAAAGTAATGTTAATGTGCTGCTCAGCAGTCACAGCTAATCTTCTTATGGAGATTGTGCTGAAACTAAACTGAGGGCCAAAGTAAATCAGGCTTTCATATTTAATGATGAATGTTTCTGGAACAGAATGTATCAATCCCAGACAGAAATCAGAGCTGAGATGGAGATAAGGTCAAAAATGTGTATTAGTAACACAAGGGAGAGGAATACTATTGGTGGAATGCTTCTTCTAAAAGAAAAAACAAAACAAATCCCACAAATTTTTAAAAAGTGCATAAGATTTCTGGACTATGTTTGCACTTTATAAACAATCAAACTGAAAATTATGGAAACAGGGAGCCCAGATACTTGAGAAGCCATGTTTTACTTTGGGAAACTTCCATGTGGGGTATCTTCTAGCCCAGTGAAGAATTCCCAAGGCATTTGGGAATACAGATCTAAATAGTTTGCTAATTCCCTGTAAATCCCCAAATTTCAGAGTACTCCATATCCCACAATATTTTTGTATGTCTGTTGCATTTAATGTAGTGCAGCCGTCAAGATCGTTTTAGATGCCTGCTGTCACAGAGGGTGAAGGCCCTGAATAACAATGGATAATTGCATCTCTGATTTCCAGGATCTGGTATCAGGCAGCTACTGGAGAACTTTAAGCATTTATTGAAAGACTACGCAGCATTTGATTTGATTTGCTCTGTTGAATTGGAAGTTGAAAAACCCCAGCTTATAAAAGGAATTAAAACAAACACTTAAGTGTAGAGAAAAGGAATTGCCAAGAAGTTGACCTCTGCACTGAGAGGAACAGCAGCCAGGACCTCCCTGTGCTGCATAGAGCTGGAAGAAGGAGAAGGAGCCCTACCTAGTGTTGTCAGCTTCCATGGGGCAAACAACCTCATGACTCAAGGGAGAGAAATGGGATGGGTTAGGGGTAGTTTCAGTTCACCATTTCTGTAAGGAAAATCAGGAAATTTCTACATACAGTACTGTCAGGGACAGAAAAAAAAAAAAAAAGAAAAAAGCAAACTGATTGTCTAAGGCATGAAAATGAACTCCTTATATGTCTTCTATTTTTATGTCCTCTTATTGCATAAACAGTACCATGGTTACCTCTTACTCTGTCATGGCTTGACAGTGCTGTCTTTCCTAAATCTTGCTGTTTGTCCTTCTCCACCTTGTCCTTTGTTTCCAGTGGCAGACCGATGAAGAAGAGGATGTTGAGGTATGGTTCTCTGAAAAAGCATGTCATCTCATGTCTCCTGTGTGCTGTGACATCTAATTCCTAACTCAGTGTGGACTGCTCAACTCCATCTGCTCAACTGGAACTATGAACCATGACATACTTCTCATACCTTTTTATCTCAATCATAAGAATAAATTTTTATAGTCAGCTTTAACCATATGCATTCCTGTCCTCTTGAATAAGGAAATCCTTATCTGAGACCTTAATAATTTTAAGTTTCCTCATTTCTTTTCCTTACTGTCTGTAATGTACTGCAAATTCTCCCCATTATCCAAAACATCAGTGATCTAAATGTTATGGATATCATAAGTTACCTTGGGCTACGGATTACCAGGTTAACTTCATACTCCTTAAGCTGTGTAACCCCATATGGTATTCTTTTATAAAGTTTTCAAAAGCATCAGGATATGGGGATGTTAAGCAAATCCTAACTGTTTGCCTTGCGGTGTAAATAGAGAATGAGACCCTACATTCACCATAGAGGTGAGCCATGGAGTAGTTCATGTATCTATCATAAAGTGCTCCTGAAGGTGATGTTCTAGTTATATTCATAATAAAAGTTTATTGATTTGAGGAGCATCTTTTTTGTAATGCATTTTTTTGTTCAGCATTAGAGCTTTCTTCAATTTGCTGAACCTAGACAATGTGGCTTAATGCTGTTTCATAGTGGTGGTCATTTTCCCACCAGGCTGGGGTTTGACCAGCAATTTATGGCAACATCGGAAATTAAGGAAATGAAATAAAACTTTTGGCTCTAGAGCTTTGTCCCCCAGTCATGGTTTGTGCTGTATAGCTTAGGGCATGGAAAGAAAATTACATTAATTTGCCTGTTTATGCCAACATGTAACTAATCTGTGTGAACAGGAGCTAACAGTTATGTGGAGGCTTTATCCTTTGGAATTTTTTGAAAATTGTATTGATTACTGAACAACTTACTTTGTAAAAAAGAGTAGTCTTAATGTAAAAACGTCATGTCCTTTCATAGGAGTTTTTCTCTAATATTTTTCTGTCTCTTAATTTCACATGTGAAATTCTAGCACTTGCATACTTTTCACATCAAAATGTTTCAAGCTAATCTTTTAACAAGAAAACAAACTTCTAGCTATCAAAATAGGTCTTTTACTGATATATTTAGCTCAGTGCCTTGTAGGGATTATTGTTTTGCTACTCTGTTAACTTGCTATCTTACCCCAAAAAGTCACTATGTTAAAATAGAATCATCTTATCATTGGTTTCCAGGTTAAACTTTTTCAATTTGCAGTCTTGAGATGGAGACTTGATCAAAGCTCTGAAAGTAGGGCTCAGTCTCTCAGTCTTTTCTTTCAGTTTACCAGTCTCTGACAAAGAGCTTTGCAGGTTTGCATCCCTTTAACTAACTGGCATGATATCATCAAGTGAATAATTAATGTTGTTTATTATGCAAAGGAAGAAGAGAATGCAGCACTTGTCCTTTCATCTGTGCTGAATTAGAGTAAGAAAGATTAAAAGGAATAACAAAACATACTTCTCTGTCTGATGCTGGGCTGATATGAGTGAGAGTACTGAGGTTTATTATTATCTGTTGATGCCTGTTTGCTGTCAACAGGGTTGGTATTTCCTGCAGTCAGGGCTGTATTTCCAATGTGCTTTGACCTTTCTGTAGATAAGAGCACAGTGGTGAATACCAGCATCCAAGCCCTTTGGAGGCAGTCTGGGAAGGAAGAGCAGCCCAGCAATGCAAGCCCTTCTCCTTAGGAAGTACCCACTCCTGCTGCTCCCACTCATTCCTAGGTGTTTGTTTTGGTCACTGGTGGGGATGCTACATACCCACACTGATGCTACATACCCACACTGTGCGTGCCCCGCTAGTGTAGCTGCTGTTGTTCACATAGTCGTGGTGACAGGGAAGCAGAGGGCAGACTCCTCAATCTCTTGTAAGGTTTTGTTTGTTCTTCTGACTTCTGACTGCAGTTTTAGTGTTTCAGCCATAAATAATGTGTCCGGGTGTTTTGGGATCAGGGACTTTTTAAGTGTTAGTGATAATGTGTATTAAAGTTACTTGTAGATAATTGGGTTTTAGAGCAGACTGAGAGTTTTCTGAGCAGCAAGGCAGAGAGGCAGGAGAGAAAGGTGTCTTTTCCTAGACCACTGTCCCCATTTTGCCTTGCTAGTGAAAGTTGGTTGGACAGAAAAGAAAGCAATTTCTTTTTTCTGTTGGGTCTCATGCTGTTCCTCTCAGCATTATGCCTGACCCCAGATCAGGCCCAGTCTGGATCGAAGGTTTCAAAGCAAGTCCTTGCTTTGTACCTTTTACTCTCAGACATAAGGTCAAAATTACAAAGCTCGAGTTAATGCGTCTGTTCTTTCTCTGACTGTGTCTGCTCCCTGCTGTCACCCTGTTTCAGGTTTATTTCTGGTCAGAGTGAATGCTCTGGGAGAGGAGCAACTGTTGCTGGGGTCTTTTGGGAATAACCCTACTCCAAACCAAGCCTGGGAGGACACTTCTTTCCTTGCAATTCACAGTCGAGCCCCTGGCCTATTGTCCATGCTGTTCAGTTGACATGACAAATCCTTTTCCTCCCGCAGTCCGGCAAGTTCTCCAGCAGCTCCCCACCCTGCCAGAGCCAGCCCCAGGGCCTGCAGTATGCTGAGGATGCTGCTGAGCACGAGAACATGAAGGCTGTGCTGAAGACCTGCTCCGTGGCGGGGGACAGCACCATGGCCCTCGGCGTCCGCACTCGGAGCCGCGCCAGCCGAGGTGAGCGCCAGCATTTCCTCTTGGCCACCTTTCCTAGGCTGTGGTAGCTGCATAGTGGCCCAGGAATCCCTTGGGTAACACTCACAGCTGATAAGGTGGAAGGGGAACATCCCAATAGTGTTTTCATGATAGAAGTGATTTGAGGCAAGGGGATGAAGAATAATTTTCCTGATATTTTAAAGCAATTTTCCTGATGTTTCACAGCCAGAGTAGGGGTATCCAGAGTCCAAGCCTGCAGAAATTTTCAATTCTCCCTGCATGATGATGGTGACTACCCAGTAACACACCAATTCTTGTTCTCATCATGAAAGCAAATGGGCCATCTGGAGAATCCACTATATGGTTTTCTCTTTGTTTTCAACAGAAGCAAGTAGAAAGTAGCAATTCAAATTCAAATGAAAAGACTTTGCTGCATTTTATGAATGACTGGGGAGAAAATGGGTAGGAAAAAGGTGATGTGTCTTTTAACCACCTCCCTGCTAAACTGCAAAGGTAGTGGGTACTTGCATTTGTGTTCCTCTCATCACTCCCATAGTTGCAATACATGGAAGATGGTTTTGGAGTAAAGATGATGCACCAAAATTCAAGTCTTCATTTTTTTACCTGGTATTTCTTCTCCTTCATATATGGATATCTTACACTTTTTGATACAACTGATAGCACATCCACAGCATCCAACTCTAAGTCTGTGTATGTGTAGCTTACTAAGGCTTAAAACCATGGTCCTGGCTAATTCAGAAGTTTTAC
The DNA here is from genome assembly GCA_024362935.1 of Setophaga petechia. Classification (NCBI taxonomy): domain Eukaryota; kingdom Metazoa; phylum Chordata; class Aves; order Passeriformes; family Parulidae; genus Setophaga; species Setophaga petechia. The sequence continues at coordinate 24,820,608 of JANCRA010000008.1, forward strand.
AACCCCAGTGTCAGAAGCAAGTAGGCTATGTAAAGTATGAAGATTAAATAATTCAAGCTGCACTGCAACAAGCTGAACAGCTGAAGTAATCCACTGAATTCTGATGAGGAGAGTGTCCTGACTGTGAGAGTCAGCTTGTGTTCCCCAGAAAAACAGGAGAGGCAGAAGATGGGTGAGCCAGACAAGACCTTGTCAGAAGCACTGTTATAGTAGAACTGCTCCTGAAAAAGCAAAGAGATGAACCAGCTGAGTAAAGGCTTAATCAAAGCTGTTCATGGACTTCAGAGATGTGGTATAAAATGGCCTCGTTGGTGATTTCTCGGCTGCTTTCAATTGTACTATACCCACTCCTGCAAAGCTCACTGTCAATGTTCACAACTGCACACTAGCCTTCAAGTAATTTAAAAATAAAATGCACATAAAACAGTTAACCAGTAGTGGAGGAACCCAAAGATGGGTTCACAATACTCTGTGAGGAGAGGAGTGCCAGGGCCTTGGATTTGGAAATATGGCTCACTTGTTTGTTTGTTCTTTTAACCAAAATTGCTTTCAGCTTTTCAGCTTGCCAACAACTCTCCGACTTGCAACAGAGCACACACAGTCACACCAGGACAAGTATAGCTCTGTGATAGGAAGGTGAATTCTTCATTTTGAAGGGGACTATACATGTCAAACCACACTTTATGCCTTTTTCTTTTCTCCTTTGCACTAGGTTGTGATGCAGATGCTCAGAAATTGTTATGTCTCTCTTTCTTTCTGTACAAAAGGACCTGTGTTTCTGATTTGCATCAATCTATAAGATGTGCCATGTCTTCTGCTGTCTTTGTAATAGGAGCAGAGAGAAACATGGTCACACTACATTATACATCCTTGGCTTATAGGCAGCCTCTAGCAGGCATTTGCCAGTTGTATGCTCAAGAGCAAGACACAGCTTAAAGGAATAGAAAGTGTGTATATAAATATATATATATGATAATTGTGTTTGAGCTCTTGGCTCTCTCCTGGTGCAGCAAAGACTCTAGGCTCTTATTTAGAAATAATCCCCATTAAGCAGATTCCTTTTTTTGGTCAAACTGAAGTTGGGATGACTGGGCCTGCTGTAATTTGCCAAAAAACCCAATTGCAAAACCAAAGTGATGCAAGAGACTTCCACTCTTCTTTTCCCTGAATTCACTTGTTGGACTTTTCCAGGCCGTATCGGTTCGTGGAACGCTGGCAATGACGACTCACCGAACGCGACGGATGACGCTGCAGATGAGATCATGGATCGCATCGTCAAGTCCGCCACCCAAGTGCCAAGCCAGCGAGCGGTGCCTAGAGAGAGGAAGCGGTCACGAGCAAATAGGAAGTCATGTGAGTATAAGCTATTGAATTGCTCAAAATAAGGGAATGTGCAAATATTTACGTATATCGGTGTAGGAACCAGGCCTTGGGTAGGCAGACATGCATTGGGAGTGGCTTGAGTGTGTGCTGATGATTGGCTTATGTTCCTCTTACTATTGTTTAATCAGTGTTGTATGCAGTGGGTGACTCTGTCTTCTACAGAACTCGAAACATCCATAGCAGAATAAGAATGGTTTATGGTGATTTATGACAGTGCTTATGCATAACTAGAGAGTTCAGATCAGGACCTCAGATGGAGACTGCTTAAAATGCTGTAACCTACTGTGAACTGGCATAAAGATTAATAGTTGTGTCTGTAGCTGAACTTATTCATAAAGCAAAAAATAGTTTGAGATATTTCGCCTTTTAAAATCTTTCTCTCTCGTGCTGTATGCTATCTTTCCGCAGCCCTGAAAACAAAATGTCTACTGCTGCTTGGCTGCAAAGTGGTTATAGAGGAGTTTAACTTCCACTGGGAAGAAAAGGTAGCACATTTATAAGGTGGTCTTTCAATGGTGTAGTGTGGCCTTGGGAATGAGCTGCGACACCCAAGTTTGAGGAGTTTGGTTTCATGGTTTAGTAAATTCAGTGTTTAAGAGGTGATGAAACTTTCTGGGTTTGTTTTCTTTTTCTTAATGTACAGAAATAATGCAAATACTATGAGAAGGATAACTACCCAAAGAACGTAAGATTTTAGTGTTTCAAATCATTAACCATATGTGGCTTTTTGACTACCTTTCCATCCATTTTTTTAGCATTTCTGGGAAGTTAGGACAAAGAGGAGACAACAACAGTGAGTGAAAAATGACACAGATTTTCTTTCTTGTGGAGTTGTTCTAACATAATGGGTGATCAAAAACATTTGGTATTTGCTATAAATTAGCATGTGCTGAAAGCATATTCACTTTCCCCAACATGCTAAAAAAGGAATTTATGCATGTGGCAAGAGCAGAGGCAAAGTGGACACTCCAGTTAGATGAGCCAGTCTCTAAACAAAGAAAATGAGCTGACACTGGATTGTCTGTCTTACTTTCTGTCATACACTGTGTCTTACCTCTCTCTGGCATCACCTGCTGCTACCCAATTCCCCACACAGTTCTGGCGTTCTGCACGTGCTGACTGCTGCAGTTGGCTTGTGCAAATCAAATAAATCTCCTGTATGTTTGCCTGTTTCCATGCTTTATCCCTATTTCTGTTGTTTATCCCATATTAAAGTATCTCCTCTGTTGGCAACACTGTCTTCATACACACATATACCAAAACCTCTTATTCCTAATTTTTGCCAGGTACTTTTTTTTTTCCCTAGGAATCACTTGCTGCAGAAACAACAAAACAGGATAATGATAATAAAAATACTATATTATTTTTCAATTGAACTGTCTTTTAAACTCAGTTAAAGCATTAACGGGGATTAAACATCCAGTAAATGTTTAGACTGGGACTGATTTCCATTGTAATTAATCATGATAGAATCTGACTCTTGTGCTTGTTTGTTCTTCAAGATCTGGATGAGACTCTTAAGTGGATTAAAAGACAGTTTCGAAACAAACATAAAGTTCAGTAGTTTAATGTCCCTTTTAGCTGACATGTGCAGAAGTGTGGAAGGAGAATATCCTAACTGAACTGTTTCACTCTGAGAGATAGTCAATATACTTGGATGATGAATTAATTAAGTTGTTTATCTTTTAAATACACTCAGCTGGACTGATAATATGACATCTCCAGTAAATTAAGAGAGATCAGCCCTTGCTAATGCATGATGTGAGTTAAATGAGCAGAAGATATTCCAGTTAGAAACACATAAACATGTAAGAAAGTAGATTTTTAGGCATATCTCAATGATTTAGATTAGCAGACACTACGATATTTATTACCTGTAGAGCAATGAGACCCTATTATCTGATAGGTTTGATTCATCACTTTCAATCTTCAGACTCCCATACACATCTTTTGGCTTTTGCCATGAGCTTGGTATTCAATCTTTTCAGGAACATCAAAGAGAAACTCACTTGAAAGGAATTATTTTCCCTGTGCATCATGTTGCATATGTCTCATTGCTTTCAGTGCACAACTGGAAAACTTGTCAGGCTTACTTAGCATTCGGCAAAGATTTTAGTGAGCATGAACTGAGACACATGGTTTTTAGCAAAATCAGAAACCCAAAATATTTATATGCAGTTGCACTATAAATGTTTGCTGTGGTTCCAGCAGAAGGTTCTCATGGGCAGGGATTTTTTCCCATAAAAAAGACAGTGAAATGTGAAGTAAAAAAAATAAGAAAAACCCCCAAACTAATTAATCAAGTCCTTTATAGCTAGGGGAAAGCAGAAATAGGTTTATAAAAAGCATTTATTGGAAAATGCTATGTTAAATTCATATTAAATTGTTGCAATGGGAAAATGAGACATCTTGATATGTTCATTTGGAACATTTTACATTTTGTGGCTGTTGACCAGTGTGACTGGTATGGAGAGAGCTTGGTTAGGGCATAATGATGTAGAGGAGTTTGAAAGCTCAGGATAATCATCAGAACTATAAAATTGGAGGAGGAATAAGGCAGGGAGTCACCTAACAAAGACAGATTAACATGTCTGTATCTGTTAGTTGAAGGTAGAAAGGGTCACTGATAAATCAAGATGTGACTAGTAGGAAGGAATTTGTTCAGTGGGAGCTGAAGTGAATTACAGAAATCTAAGGTACATGATAAGTGCCTAACAATCGAGTTCCTGTGGTGATCTGAAGAGATTCTGTGCTAGACCTTTACACAGTGGAAGATTTTCAGGATAAAATTTGTCGTTTAGAAGTACAGTAATCAACTGGAAGTCTGCCTTATGACAGGTGTTTAGTGACCTGCCTACCAGATGCACTAGGGTGACATTATACCTGAGAAAATAACACTGTAGTTTTATTTGTTCATCAGAAAGCCACAGGAACTGAAATGCTCTGTCACCCCCTCAAAGTAATTGTTCAAAGAGAGCTTCAAAGGAAGTTGCCAATGGAAGATTCTGCTGTGGGTTTTTTTTTTCCTCTTATATACTCTGTGTGTAAAAAAAAATAGGCTCCAACCACCAGAGATGTCAGTTCAGCACCTTTCAAAAGCATAAAAATTAAGTTGAAAATATATTGTTTCTGTTCTTGAAGTCTGAGCACAGCTTCCTGTGAGAGGCTTTTCTATAACATTATAGGGACGTGTTCAACTTAGCAATGAAATAAAGCTAATATAATTAGGATTTTCTGGTTCTCTGGTGGGTTTAGGAAGGCCTTCACAAATGGTTCCATAACAACCAATGAGTGCAAGGGAAAGTTGGGATAAGAAAGTTTTAGGAATCACTCTACTTGATATTCCAGATTTCATTAAGACTAGCAGTATCATCCATAGGATACAATGTTTTACTTACATATATTTAAAGAGCCTCCCCAAAGCTCCCTAATAGCAAATAGGAAGATACTACTGTTTTCTTACTTGTCCATGCTGTCTATTTAAATATAGATCCCTTAAGGGAAAATTAGTCTTCTCAGGATTAGGCTCTTGCTGTGGTGCCATCTCTGTGTTGGTCTCATTGAACTGGATGGATCTGTCTCAGGAGAAGGATATAGTTCCTATGAGTCAGCATCAGGAAAAATCACTCCAGTTTATTAAGCATGAATAAGCATATGGAAGATATTTGCCCTAATTCTAGCATATGCTGGGCAACACTTAGAAATGGGTAAAGCTTAGAAATTATGAGCAACATTTGTGAATTCCTTAGAAATTAATAGCCAAACAGGGCTATTTATTTCAAAGGAAATAGCTCTTTGAAGACGACTTTACTGTGCAGCACTGTTTGGATGTAGATCTTCACCTGACCCTGGATGATGAACTATAATGCAGGGCCTGGGTGTGATTGGCATTTGATGATGAGTAGCACAGTGATGGTTTTATCAGATGCTGCTGGAGACACTGCATGGGGAGGCACAGAGTGAGAGGCTTGTTTCCCAACACACTGTTTTATGTCAGAGTGTCTGTGTGTGTGTGCACACACTCCTATTACTCTTAGATTTCATTCAGATTTAAAATCTGCTTTAGATTTGAATTAGAAAAGAGGGTTTGGAACGCATTATAATTGAATCACAATTTAATTTAATATTTATGTAAGATAACATGATCAAACTGATTTGTGATGTTTAAAGAAGAAGAGACGTGGTAATGCCTTGTTCTTTTATCAGGCTTTGAAATCATATGCTAGCCTGATAATGACAGACTTTTGAGGTATGGAAATATCTCATAAGGATTTATGATTTATTTGTGTAATCACTTGCAGGGAGTAGCAGATACTCCCAAATCATGATGCAGAAATGGGTCTGAGGCACCACTCAAGTAGGTGGAGATAGGAATTGAGTCAAGTTTACCTGAATCCTAGACAAGTAAACTCAAGTCTGGTGGATTAAATTTAACTATAGAACATCCTAGGTCAGGTATTTCATACTGTAAAAGTGAAATAGGAATCAGCCTGGTGTCATCAGGTGCTAAAATGTGGGAAAGGGCTGTGCCGAAGGACCAGGCATGGAGGCCAGCTTTAGACAAGTTTTAGTACCACATGCAGTGCTGCTTTGGAATAAACATGTTGTAAGCAAACAAAGTACTACATGGGACACTATTTGAATCCAAAGGTGCATATTTTTTTGTTGAGCATTCATAGGGTGCATTATTTAACTTTTTCTTCATATTTTCTTAGTTATTTTCATTATTTTTCAGTTTCATGTCTCTTCACTTACTTTTTCTGGCTTTGAAAATGTACAGAAGTGCCAAAATACCAGGAGGGAGACTGTTCTTCTGGTATTTATAGCCTGACTAAAAGCAGGAGTTAATGGAAATTATACTTTTAAAAAAATTAAAAAATGAAAACCTTGCAAGAAGAAAGACTGTATAAAATCCTTTAAAGGCAAACAACATCACTTTGAATTTGCAATTAATTATTTAGGATTTGAGTAGCTGGATCCTATCAGGAGTTAGAGTATGGGACAGAGTAATCTAGTTAGTGATGCATATTTAGGAACCATTCTTTGCATTTAGAAAAAGTAAATGTATGACTGATGGTATTCAGTATCAAAGTCTGTTTGTTCCTACAGAAAGTACTGAGCCTTCGAAAGGCCTGTGCATGGTTTAAAAAAATGTAATTATTGAATAAAAATAGAATGTGAGATAAAGCACTTAGAGCTCTGGCAGCTGGAAGGTTATCTCCAGTAGATGCCAAGATAGCTTGAGTCTTGGATGCCTTTTAAGTAATACATTCTTCCATCCTTAAGATGGCAAGATCTTTGCAAAAGTAGGAGACTAGAACTCCATGATCTAAAATAAATGAAAACAAAAAAAAAGTATTTAAATTACTAATAGCACTTCATGGATTAATAATAAATGCAGTTGAGCACAGTAAGCTCTAGAAATTGATGTATCTAATTAGACACAGGAGGTCTGTGTAGTCCCCTATCTCATCTATGCCAGAGGTCAACAACAGATGTAGGAGAGCAAACAGGAGAGATGGAATCATAGAAGCACAGAATCACTCAGGTTGGAAGAGACCTCCAAGTTCATAAAGTCCAACCTTTGCCTAAGTACCACCATATCTGCTGTTCTGCTTCATAACCATTAGCCATTAGTTGTGTAACCCACAGGACTTACTGTGAGTTTTGATAGCCATAAATTTATTTAACTCTTGAGGCTGAATAGCTGGTTTCACGTTTTCAGTTTTATCCCTTGTAATTGATGGCATACATGATTGTGATTGTTGATGTCAATACCATTTCTAAGTTGGCACACATTTATTTGTAAGTGTTCCATTTCTGTTTTACAATGAGTATTATGGGGTTTTGCAATAGCTGTCTTTTAAGATACCTGATTTTGACAGATAGGGATAGACATTCTACTTTTTGCATGTTCAAATGTACAGTACCTCTGTATTTTGTTGGCAGTCTCCATGCATTTCAGACTGTATCTCTCATACCTCAGGGTTTGCTCAAGAGTGTTTGCCTGTAAAGGGAACTTGCAATCATCCTGTACAATTGTACCTCATGTAGCCTTCAAAACAAAAGGGTTTTTGAAAGGCTGGTTTAAAGATCTGTTTAAAAAATGGCTTGTAAAAGAGGCTTAAATTCATTTTCCACTCACTATTTTGGAGGAATCTGTGAGTCATTTCTAAAATGAGTATTATTCTGATAGAAATTTTTTCTTTTGGTACTCCTAGGCTCAAACTTTCTGATTAAAACAGCTTTTTTTTTTTTTTTTTTTGTTGTTGTTGTTAATAGAGGTCCATAACAAATTATCCTAGCCTGCACCAATACGTGCATTCCTTAACTTTACATTGGATTCCTGTACCACTATTAGAGATTTTGTGGATTGTAGTATTTGCTTATAACTGGGCAGCATTGTTGTAATAATCACCTGAAAAAGGGACGAGAAGTCATTGCATTGATGTGGGAAGTCAGAATTAGATATGCAACGCTTACAAAAACCACATATCTTTTATTCCTGTTTATTTCACCTCACAGGGAGAAGAGAGATACAAACACTACACATTTACATGTACATGTACATTACAACCCAAGCACAGAGGGTGTGGTGTAGGAACAAGGAGAAAACTGCTGCTATGATGGGTGGTCCCAGGTGGTTTTAGAGTAGCTGTCACCTCATGGGACAAGTGCCTGTCCAGGTGAAGCCAGTGTCCCCCCAGGATCTGACAGCATAGGCAGACCATCCTTGTGCTGTGTCTCCAACATTGGGAGAACCAGATGCAACTTCCCATGGGCTTCTAGACAAGGACTTAGAAGTGCTGGAATTTCTCTGGCCAACTCTTCTTAGCTAAATGGCACCTCCTTAATTTCAGGAGAGAACAAGCTGAAGGTAATGCAGGGGAAACTGCAAGAGATGAGCAGCTGATAGAGAGCAGGTGCTATTAGAATTATATGTAGAAAAAAAAGCTGTTCCTGTTCCCTAAGCACAGCATATTGGCATTGACATTTTCTATATAAATACCATTATGCTACACAGTTTTGCAACTTTTTCAACTGTAGTTCTGTAGGAAGAAGAAATAATTTTACTCCATTTGTTTGCATCTTAGAGGACATACAAATTGTTTTCACTTTTGCCAGTTTGTCATTCACTGCATCAGTGAATTTATTTATATTGTCCTCTGATTTCATATTAATTGATATCTTTTACAGGTAAAGGCTTTTGAATTCTTGTCACAGGATTCATTCCCAAAAGTAGGATACCTAAGTTTTAACTATCTAAAAAAATGGGGATAGTTGATTTACACACCATTAATCCAAAGTTGATAGGATATGTATTTTGTTTGCTTTCTCTTGGTATTAAAGTAAGTTGCAAATATTTCTCCGGTCAGTAATTTATTCCTTATTTTCATCATCCTTCCTTCCTGAAAGATCGTGTCTTTCAGCATCCTAGTAAGAACTCGGCGGCACTGAGTTGCTGGCTGGCAAAATCACTGAGTTCTTCTGGAAAGCACCTCATCTGAGAACAAGAGAAGGCAGAGAGGTGCAGGGCAGCTTTCATGCTGCCTTTCTAAAGAAGCGCGGCAAACACCATCTCCTCTGCGGCTTTCCAGAGCCGGGCGTGCCACAGCTGCCAAAGGGAGCCCTCTGCTGCCGCCAAGGAGATTAGCAGGAGGAGCTGGGAAGGCAGGGATTTGCTTGGACACGAGCGTCAGAAGGGTTTGGAGGGAAGTCTCTCCTAGAAGAAAAACAAAAATGCTTCACAAAAAGCTGGTTTGCATTTATCTTCCCCTAGCACTGTGGCCAATAAATAAATAAATAAACAAACAAATAAATAAATAAATATGGCTTTTTCTAGGAAGAATAACATCATCTGATTAGTAAATTTATAAGATTATTTTGATCACAGTTATTTTTCATCTGATGGGCTCACATAGAGGATACCTTTTAATGTTTTATTCCCCAGCATGGATTCCTAATGGGAATAATTAATTTGCATTCCGCAGAGTCCAGGTGCTCAAGCTTGGTCACGCTTCTCTACTAAGTCATTCTCCAAGAGACATCTCAGTGTTCAGAACCTGATAAATACTCTTAGTGGGTCATTTTAAAATTTCAAATTAAAGGTAAAGGCTGCAGGCCTTAATCACTTACAATAGATTATTTACTTTTTGTGTCACATCTCCTGTCTTTTTCCAACCTGTGCATATTTAATGCATGGTCTGATCGTGAAAACAGTGTACAGTGACTCAGTCATGACTCACTGTATACTCAGTCATGCAGCCTTGGTTGCTGGTGAGCTTTATACTCTTGATCCTTTACCTGTTATTAGTGGAATCACTTCTGACTGGTGGAGTTAAGTGGGAAAAATTATGAAAGAGGTGGCAGCAAGATTGCTTTCAGTAGTAATTCTTTGGAGTGGAATTCATGTAAATGAAGGGGATTTTGTCACAGAAGTCTTTCAAGGAAGGAGTTAAACCTTTTCTGCCCTACTCTTAGGACTGTGTAAATGATGATCTGTGAAATACATAAAGTTGGAAACTTTAACAGTTTCAACTACATGTTAAATATTACTTTGAAAACACATATGCTCTTCATATGCAGCCCAGGTTCTCTAAAGCAATGTTACTTTTTGTTCCCTATAATATAAGCCACCTGGAGATGAAAAAAGCCAATTTAGCTTTCCTTATAAAGTGCCAGTTTGTCCTTTCCCACTGCTAGACTCCTCTTTATCTCACAGCCACCATAAGTAACACCCAAAGGTGGTTGTGACCTACTAGATTTCTTGTTAGGAGAGACTTGTGCCATCTATGAAGTGTTGACAGGACTCAAAGCAAAGCTGCAGAATAATAATGCATATCAATGTGCTGGTTCTGAGAGCTTTCTATGTGGGTGACCCAGACAAAGACCACATCTCAGTTGTCTGTACTTCTTCAGAGAAGTGTGTGACAAACTCCAAAAATTCACCTACAAATCTCTGTAGGAAAATCACTACACAAAATGTTACAGCGTTTCTATGAAGCATTTAGGCTTACTCATATTAAGCAATGATATATGCATAATTAAACATAACTTATACAGACAGTGGCATAAAAATATGGCAAGGATTAAAATAAGAAAATAGGAGCAAGGCTGTATGGATTGAACTGTTGAGTTGGAAATTGCCATTGCAATTACTCACTGTAATAAAGTCTAAAACAATATGTTAAATGTAAATATATGAAAACATAGACTTAAAGAGTGCAAGCTCTTGCAAGTGGATAGGTAACATAAAAAAACCCTAAAATACATTAAATGAAATGAGATTATGGAGCTGGCCTGTATTGTCTCTTATAATCTGCCCTTTTTGCTGTCCTCACTGTGTAATTTACACCATGTGGAATTTTCTTCATTCCAGGTCAGCAACTTGCTGCTTTACCTTTGCAGCTGGGACCGAGGGGAAGTTCTGTGGCTGCTGCATCTTTGTAGCAGGAATGGCACTCATTCTGTGACTGCCTGAGCAGGAGAATGGTCACATCTGCCTTACAAGTGACTCACACAAATGTAGACACACATGCCAAAAGCCATTGCAAATGCAAGAATAAATGGTGCCAGCCAGACTCTGATCTTTACTCTTTGTTGAATCTTTAAAAAAAAAAAAAAAGAAAAAGTATGGAGAGAGGAAATTAAAGTGCTATTTGCTCTTAAAAGAAATAACCAAACCCTACATAATTATGTTCTCTGACCAAGAGAGAAGTTATACTTCAGGAATTGCTCTTTTTAAAAACATTTCCAGCATAAACCAAGGGCTGTATGTCTCTGTAGATTTTGACCCAACAGTTAGAATCATTGAGTTCATCCTAAGCACACTGCATTGTGCCAGAATATTAAATAGAATTCTAGATTTCATGATTAATAAAGAATATTATACACTCTAACCCCAGAAAAACAACATTTAGTTTCTTGGTTATGGGATCTCAGCAGGCTTTGCTTGTGACAAGAGTAAAAGTTATTTTCTCTCTGTGTTATGTTTCTTTAGCAAATGTTTTAAAAATTGGTCAAATAACCTAAAAGGTCATTTGAAAGTCTTATTTTTATTGTCACTGCCTCCAAAATGCATTCCATAACTCAGTTTAATGTGATCTGCAGCAGGCCAAGAGTTTTACAAGCCAAGATATTATGTCTAGTCCGGTTAGAAACATGACAAAGTTCAGTGAAGCAGGGAGAGTGAAGTTTGAGAAATGTAATTTTGCATTGTCTATAAAACATTGAAGGAAAATATCTCCCTGCATTCAGTTTTGATGACAGAACATGTTCATGACCTAAGGTAGAGGAACCCTACCAAGCTTTATGAGGAAATAGTCAAATGACTGAGGACATCTGTGTAACAGAATGTCAAGACAAGGTTCACCCACCTCCCACAGCAGTTTTTGCTCCTGTAGATAACTCAGCCTTCTCCTGGTTTCATCACCCACATGCCTTTATAGTCAACAAATCAGTGCAGAGGATAGTGGGGCTGGAACTTGTGTTACTATGTATGCTGCACCCATCCACTGTATCTTCAGATGAGGAAATGTATTGTAATTTCTGCATAGTAGATACAATTTTTATACAAAGAGGCCCTTTATTATAAACTACTTTCATTACCCTAAGTGCATAATACTACAAACACTAAGTGGCTTCATTTGTGTCATACTGGCCTGTTACATTATAGGGTTAAGAATTCCCTCATTTGAGTCTGGACCATGGTTCTGTCAGCTGTTATCCTTCCAGTTGCCTATTGATGGTGGACAACTTTAACGTTGCCAGTAGCCACAGTATATTTCAGTATTTGGCCCCACATTCTTAGTTTATACAAGTCAGCAGCCATCAGTTTCTATGGGAATCATTCTGTCACTGAAAATATTCTTCACATCTTTGCTTTTTATTATTTTCTTGACAATCTCATTGTGACCACAAAAATTCTGCTTTGTTTGAAGCTCTTTTTTTTCCCCCTTTTTTTTCTCTTTTCTTGCTGGAAATTTCCTGCTTAAGTCCCTGTAATATTTTAAACCCAAGTTATCATTCTCTGTATTAAAGGACAGCTAAGTTAGAACCTGGGATTGTTTTGTTTAATTACAGCTGCATATGTCCCAGCAATTCATTGAATATTGCCATTCCTACTTGTTTTGCAGTGGCACAAAAAATACAAGTGTGGGGTTGGTCTCCAGACTTCTTGTGTGAATCAAGCAAACCCAGAAAAGGGCATTCATCTTTACCACCTGCTACATACAGGATTTCTTTCCTTCAGTTATTAAGGGGTTAATACAAAAAGATGTCAGTTTAATACTTTAGTATGTTTGGAAGGTAGGCATTGAAGATTCAGAGACTTAGCTTGTTTAACATAAAGAAGACTACTTGCTTTTCCATGAAGATGGTTTCTACCATGGTATTTTAGCTCCTAATTATGGTTTCTGAATATAAACTCCTGTAGTTTGCTTCAAAGAAACCTACATATATTATTGTAGATCCATTTGGCTTTTCCTAGTAAACTAGTAATTCTCTTACTCAGGCTGATGGAGGAATTTAGCAACTGTGTTCTGCTTGGTAGAATTTACAGAGGCCCTCATTTTCCTTTCAGTTGTTAAATAGAGTCTCAGCTCAATTATTTGTGCAGTAGCAATTGTACTGACCTAACAAAGGTGTTCCAGATTTATCATATTATAAATAAGAGCAGAAATTAGCTTAGTCTGATACCTAACCAGTGTTAGCAGAGTACATCAGTTCCTGTGAAATGTTTACAAACAGGAATAACAATTTGTTCTCTTCCTGTCTGACAAGAAAAAAATAGCTTTGTTTTACAGTAGTTACTGTGCTTAGTTTGAAAATATGAGTGAGTGAGTGAGTGAGTGAGTGAGTGAGTGAGTGACTGTGGTCTGAGAGAGTTGGAGATATGTGTGAGAGCAGTCCTGAATGCATTTGGTTTGACACTTCCACAGAAGTGTCTAAAACATGGAAATTCATTCCACATTTGGTTTTCCAGTTCATTTTTGCATCAGTGGGAAGATAAAATGTCGTCTAGATGGCCACCTGGGAAAGTTTGGTCCTCTGAGTTTTTCAGACACTATTGTCTGGTGGCCAAACAAGCTGCGGTCCATGTTTGGCTGTTGATGTTACAGAGGATAAAGAAAAAAAGCATTCAGGAGAGAGGCAGTGTAGGCAGCTAAGCAGGCGAAATACACGGGGAAATCTTTGGGTTTAATATGAAAGAAATGTTTCTACTGCAGTTTTCTTGGATTTTTTCTTCCACTTCACTCCTCATACGGTTCATTTTGATATAGAAGTAAGGATTGGGTGATTCACTGACACCTTAAGATCCTAAGGTATTCCACAGCATATGTCTAGAAATTACCACTTATCACCATGGACATTTTGCATATCAAATCTGAGAAGCCAGAAAGAATGCCAGTGATTAAAACTGACTCAAAAATCCTGTTGGCTATTCTTTACCAAGGAGACCAGAGCATTTTCTGAAGTTTATTTCTCTCCTTGTAGTACTGTTTTGGTCTTTCTTAAACTTACTTTTGGCAGTTTCATTTAACCTTGCAGTGCTTTTAGCTCAGTGTTGGTAAACTTGGGAGATGTTGCTGATCAGTACTGTAGGGAAAAACTAGATATCCTAAAACGCTGTCATGCAGACCCCTGGTGGTATTTAAAAATACAAATAATCTAGGAGAAAGGAGTGAGCTTTGGAAAAATGTTTACAAGTAAGGATTTGATAATGGAGGAACTAGAAATGTGGCATTCCCAGCTCATTTGATTAACCTCAGTATCTGGTAAAAGTGGTTTGATAATCAGAAATAGACCCCATTCATTCAACCTGCATGGTATCAAATGTTCAGATATGCCATATTCTTCCTTTATCTTATCCTCTTGTTTTCTATGCCAATCCATTCCCTTCTCTCACTCCTGATCAACCCTTGAGTGTGACCACCCAGTTTCAGTTACATGGACTGAATATCTCACTAAATGAGAGGTCTTAATTGTGCTAAATTATGCAAGAGCTCCTTGACTACTCTTTGCAATTGGTTTCTCTAAGATTAATTTCCCCTAGAGTTCACTGTCTCTAGGCTCCAAATGTATTCTGTTCAGTATTAAGTCACTGTTTATGCTTTGCATGAAGCTTGAACTTCTCAATGTGCATTTTGTACTTGAGGAACATTAAAGTATGAACACCCTGCTTGTGCCTTGAATTAAAGCCCATCCACCTGAAAGTCAAAGCACCAGTAAAACTAGGAGGACACCGATGTTCAATGTGTGCAGTCACACAGTCACTTGTTTCTGAATTAAAAAAGGCAATCACAAATGTTAAAACTCTTGTCAGGGCAAATGTTCAGAACACTATGGAAAATTAAAAACAAGATTTTGGCTTATCATTTAGATTCAGCTAAAATGCTGAGACTACCAATAGCAAAGATGACACAAATGGCACTAGGATGGGTGAACATTACAAAAGAAAGGGGAGCATGTATGAAAACTGTCATTTTAATGATTTTAATCAACTATAAAGTAGTTATTTTTATAATCTTTTAACTTTTTGGTGTGGGGAGGAGAGTTTTACAAATTAAAATATTCTCAAAGGATTTAATAGTGGTAAATTCAATAGATCCCTATAAAGATCCCAAAGCTCTTTTAAAAAGTTCTTATGAAATTATAAAATAATAGGGCAGATGATACTTGCTATGGACTGAAAATCAACTGATAGAATTTCAGAGAAAAAAATTCTTCAAAAGCTGGGGTATTTTTCCTTAATATTTTTTGTCAACTAAATGTCAAATGACAAATGTAGTTTGGCCTGACTGTTTGGAGTTGTTGTTGATGCTCCCATGAGTTTGCCACAGGGCATTACTCAGTGTTTCTGAACTTGAGGCCCTAAACAGATAGCAACTTTTGATTATATTGAGCTTGCATGTTAACAGGGGTTTTTGCAGCTGAAAGTCTTGTGTAATTACTGATTCTAATTGTTTGCATTTTCTTTGTTGTTTTTTTTTGTTTTGTTTGGGTTTTTTTGTTTTGTCTGCTTTTGTAATTCACGACTGTGCAGTGAGAAGGACACTAAAGAGTGGGCTAACACCAGAAGAAGCCAAAGCACTGGGCCTCATCAGCACTTCTGAGATGCAGGTTTGACATCCCAGAGGTGGCCACAAGAAGAGCTGATCATCTGAAGCACAC
Source organism: Setophaga petechia (assembly GCA_024362935.1). Classification (NCBI taxonomy): domain Eukaryota; kingdom Metazoa; phylum Chordata; class Aves; order Passeriformes; family Parulidae; genus Setophaga; species Setophaga petechia. The sequence continues at coordinate 24,836,163 of JANCRA010000008.1, forward strand.
AGGCTGACACCCCTTCAGCGTGGCATTGGACTGCCAGCCTCCTCTGCTGCTCCCAACATCCCTTCCTCTGTTAGTTCAATTTTAATAAGCAACAAAAAGCAAAACCCCACATCCAGGGCAGAAGAAGGGTGTGCCACAGCTCAGCATGACATCCAGACGGTAACTGAGGAAGCATTTGAGTGTTCCTAAGTGAAAGCACATGGCTTCTTCTTCTTCTCCTCATGGTGTGTTGATGTGGGTAGGAGGGGGCTCTCTAAGTTATCTGTTGTTATGTGAGCTGTGTTTATGTTGGCTTTCCTTGTGCCCTGTTTTAGTCTGAAATGTATGGCGTTTTGTCAATGCAAGGAACAGTCCTCAAAGAGGCAAAATAACTCCTGTTACAGCAACACAAATTTCCCTCAAGCAGATTCATTAAGCAAAGATGCACAGTCTTTGCAACCCTGTGGTTTGTTGGGTATTTTATTATTTTGCCTCCAAAGAATGTAAAAATGTATGTGTACCTTTGTATATGTACAGAATGAATGTGTGGACACATGTGCATGTATCTGTACATATGCAGTCATGGTGTGAAATCATGCTTTTGCTGAAGCCAGCTGGACCATGATTTTCACTGTGGGGCCTTACTGTTCCACCTGGACAGGAGGAAAAGAATGTCTTTTTTGCAGGAACTCAGTGTTGTTCAGTGTGATTCACCCTGTGGGGCAGGCCATGGCCTGCAATACAAGGGGAGAGTTTAGGATCCTGAATTCATGTGCATTAATGCACACCCACACTGTACATAGCAGCATGCACACAGAGGAGAGAACACAATTCCCCCCTCTTGTTGAGCTGTGGTTGTACTCTGCATTTGTACAGTTTCAGAGAGATCTATGTCAGCAATTTTACATACTCGATAAATGCACTTGGATGCTAAGATCAAGAAGTTTTGTTCACTTGCCTGTGCCCTTCATGCTGCTTTTCTCTGCTGCAAGATAAAGTGGTGGTGATTTTATTTCAATTTAATGAATCTGAATATGAAATAGCCCTGCTAAAAAGCCTGCTGTGTTTTTGCTGTTCTTTACTGGTTTTTTGTGATTATCCTTGATACCAGTGGAGTGGGTACCACAGTACACAGCTCCAATATATTTGCTCTCATCTCACAGTTTTATAACAGACTTTTATAACTGCCCTCAGCATGTTTGAAGAACCTTTAGTCAGCTCATCTGCCTTTAAGTGGAGGACATGTACAGCAGTGAAGATGAATTGAACAGTCACCCCAGCCAGTACTGAAGTATTTTAAAGAGAACTGCAAACAACAATAACATAAAGGGAACTTTTTAAGCCAAAGTCTGTATATGTCCAATAGATCCTCGAGGATGCACAAGATTGTCTCTTTCCATTGCCTTAGCCTCTAAGATTAAGAGTATGTCTGCACAGCAGTAACAACTGAGACTTTCTTCAAGCTGGTTAACTGAGGAGCTGCAGCAGTTTAGTCATGGTAAAATGGTTCCATTTTGGCTGCAAAACACACTTGGAAAATAGAGTTTAATAGTAATCTATGCTGGGGTCCTAATGCCATAGCAATGTTGCTTCTGGCACCCAGGCTAGGTCAGGTACTTCAGGTTATTCTACTCTACTCTCTTTAAGGACAGGATAGTCAGTGGAGATTGTTCAAGAGAGTTGAGCCAAACACAATAAACCTCTGAAACCATGGTCATCCATCACGTTGCATTAAGCACAGAAACCAAGTCATGGCAGAGCCAGGTAGCTGGCAACACTGCAGGGAGACCTGTGGCTGAACATCCTACCTATGCTGTCCACCCTCTTGATTGTAACATTTCATTCTTTATCTGCCAATGCCTTGAATCTCCCATGGAATAAAGTCATTAATGAGCAATGGTTCTTAAGAACAGCATTGAGTTTGATGTGGTTTTCTCCTCAGTTTGTTAAAAAGCCAATTTTACAAGTAGACAGAAGGCAGTAGTTGGGTAATCAATACAATATGTTGTGTATTTGAAGGCTATGGAAAGGAAGAAGCTGGTTAGGAAAACAGAAATGGCATATAACTAATTTCACTGTAAAATAGGCAAGACCTATGAGCATCTGGATTTTAAAGTGGATCTTTATGTGCTGCTCACCACTGTGGACTTTTAAAATCTTGCTTAAGGATGCTTAGAACAAAGAACTGAAGGTAATGGGGGTTCGTGGAGGTGTTTGAAGTCTTGAAAGAAGAGGAAGACACCCTGAATGTAAATGGTCGTGTTGAACAGTCCTACTTGCTAAGTGATAAAAAAAACCAAAAATGCAACAAGATACATTTATGCTGTCAGAGATCCTATATTTGGTTGGAGGGAGAAAATCAAACAAGTCTTTAAAAATTAATACTGTAATTAAAATATGCTGAATGTGCAAAATTGGTGACCACTTGGCTGTTGGTGGCCACTTTCTTACAGGGAACAAATCTGTGTTTCATTTAAGCATAGTACAGCATCTGTCTCTGAGACATACCATAGCTGGTGAATTACTAATGGTTGGGCAGATGTATTTTCCAAATTGTGCAAAAATTGTGCAAAACTTTATATGCTCCTTGCCAAGGAGAACATTAAATATGGGGAATAATAGAGGTTGGGATAGGTTCAGTGGAAAAAAAAGCTGGTTTCTTTCAGATTCTCTAGATGTGTCTTACGTGTGAAGCAGATCCTTCCTTTTCTGTTCTTCCATGGCATTTGTTTTTTGATCTGTGCTCTCTATCTGTAAAACTGATAGCAAATTTTCTGAGGAATAACTTGGTCTTGTTTATGCACTTGTATACAGTCAGATAAATTCCTCTGTCCTCGCCATTTATTGTAACAAGATCATCAGACACAGTGTAGCCCAGTAACTGTAGGAGAGATTCCCATTTCGGTTCCTGATAAAAAAGACCGACTAATCTATAAGGGGGCAGTATTTCCTCCAGAGTGCCAGCATGCCCTGACTGTGGGAATAACATTTCTTCCCCTTCATCTAACTGCTGAATTCCAGATGAAGTAGAGGAATTCATTATATCTGTATGCCTCCCTCTGCCCAGTGAGGTTATAACCTTCAGGTTTTGAGCTGCTGCCTGCCCTTACATCGTTGGAAGAGCCCACCATAAGGATGTAACACTTGTTTTACGACAAGTTTTGTGTGAGATATGGATTGGTTTCCGACATATATAAAAATCTTGGATACACAATGTAGTAACACATGTTCCCATTTCTCACTCAGAGATCCATGAAGGCTGTTTTTAAACACTTGCAGCCATAATAACTACCTCTCTTCCCTTTCTGATAGATACAGTCAGCTGCAGATGCAGTGCCCAGAGCACTGTGTCTGCTTGACTGCCACCATAAAGCCTTCCTGATCTGGCTGCAGAGGTAAGCTTTAGCACATGAAATAACCTCCAAAGGGAAGCTATCCTAATTTTCTTTCATCTCACTTGATGTTTGAAAGCAGACTGCATGCAAATATTTTCTATATTCTCACTCCCAAGTGGAGACAACGCTCAGTAGCAGTTGCAGTGAATTACCCAGGGAATGCTTGTGTGCCACACTCGAGAGTAAAAGATCCCTCACAAAAGTTAAATTCATCACTCTTCACTTTTCAGTCAGGCCAGACACCAGATTCATGGATTCCAGATGTTTTATAGCCCCTTGGCTGCTATGTATGACCTTTGAGTTTGATAGCTCCTTGTCCATAATCCAAAATCAACAAAAAAGGTGGTTTAATGAGGGTCTTTTTTTTTTCCCTTAAATACTGGAAGTAGCTTCAAACATGATTTTAAAAATACATTTCTTTTTCTCTTCTGACACCCTTTTTTAGTGAAACTTTGCAGTAGTTGATTCTGTCAGCAAAATAACACATCAGTTTTGTAGATAAACAAGAATTTGACTTTAGCGTAATAGATACTCACATGTCAATATAAAGATATGAGTTATTGTTCCAATTTAACAGAAATTTTGAGTCAGTGATGATGTGAGAGAACAGCAAGGGCCTCCTGTGAAGTTCTGCAGGACAGCACCTTAAATCCCTGGTGTGCTGTGCTCTAAATGTACCCTGGCCAACACTAAAAGCTATTGGGAAGTTACATATGAGGACTTCAACAACCACCGCAACACCCAGGGGCACAATGCCATTGTAGGTGCAGCAATGGTTCCTTTTGTCAGGCATCTGCCCTGCAGCAGCCTCCCTGGGGATGTAACCACAGCCAGTGGCTGTCCAAAATGTGTGGCTGAGGGCAGTAGTCTGTGTTCAGGTTCACTGGGCAGTTGTGGCTATTGCAATGCTTTGATTTCACAGAGATGAAATGGGAACAAGGTGCCAGCACGCCGGTTTCACATCCTTCATCCTTCATCCTTCCACTGCAGCTCATGGACAGGTGCATGCACTGCCTGCCTCTATCCAAAGGATGCACGGGGACATGGTGTTAGGCAGAAGCAGGAGCATATTCCTCTCTGCTTTTCACTCCTGCAGCTCACTGCACATGTTCCAATCCTCCCATTACCTTCAAGGCATGCTCATGTGCACTGGTGGGCAGCCTGACCCTGGGACACAGTCGATTGGTGGCTCAGTGCTTGCAGCAGCAGGATACAAGAAACACTTGTTTAAGCTGGAAGGGATACGAATGTTGATGTTCCTCTGGAGGAAAAACTACCAGGTACTTACAGGCTCTGAAAGAAAATAAACTGAACTGGTTTTGAATGAGAAGATGCTTGGTTGTAGGCAACCATTGGAATTCATTCACAAACATTTTAACTGCATGTAAGACCCACCTTCCTTTGCTTCAACTTGGGCAGTAACTGGCTCAATTGGCATTTCAGATGTGACCCCAGGAAGTTTTTGGCAAGCAGTTTAATAGTTACATAGCAAGGAGTTTCAGAGATGTATAGTTTGATGTTTATGCCAAAAAAAAAAAAAAAATTCTCATTAGTCCCATTTCACATTGAGTGGCAGATAGAGATATATTTTGTTTAATCACTATCTAATACGGAGGCTTCTGTGAAGGAAAAGGTTTATTTGTAGCATTGGATACATTTCTCTTTTAAAGACTGTCTTTGCGCATATAGTGTCCTTTTTTTGTGAGCTGGGAATTGTAAAAAAATGTAAAGTAGAAGAGGATGTGTTTCTTAGACAAAGAAAAAATAATGTAAAATTGTGTAAATGTCACTACTCATGTTTTTCCATGTTCTGTGTAGCATAGTGTAAAATAGGCTCTCCAGCAGTGTTATTCTGTGAATTGTAATTTAAAAAACAAGCCATGCATGGTCAGAGATATTATCTACAGGTCCTTTTGGTTGAGTTTTTGGATTTGTTTGTTGTTTTCTCATTTTAGGTGAATTCATTCTGTGTTAAATTTAATTGTCCTTGAAAATGCATTTTTGTTTCTGTTCTATTTCATAAAGAACTTGAATTACTCTTTTAAGATTTTAGTACACACGAAGCTCACCTACCATTTGTATTGATCCTTCAGAAGCTGTGTCACGTTTAGTGTAAAATAGGGGGGATTTTATTTTTATCTGCCTCTTCTCCCCCCACTCTTCCCACTTAACTATCTGGAAAGATCCAATCACACCCTATTTTTTTTTTCTGTGCCATGCAGGGTCAATATGGAAAACTGACCACAGACCAGTGTCCAAAAGTTCTTGATATAAGTAGTTAAAAAGCTCACCTCTACAGCGTTATGTAAACACATCTTGCAATAAAGCTTTATAAAGCACTGACTGGGCTGGTTCTGGTTTTGTTGATGCATCCAATCATGGGAGCTTGGGTGGAAAATGGATGGGAAGGGAGATCATTAATTATTTTTCCTCGTATCCTCCATGTGCCTGCAATGCCATCATGTGGACATCAAAACAGCTACCAGTAAGCCGTCTGAGTGGCCTGATCATAAAAAGCTGATCTTTTACACCTAGTTCCACAGTTTGAGCCTAATTCCTAATCTTGAGTGAGGAAAGTGAAAATGTGTCTCTGGTTCTCCAGACTTTCAGTACTCCAACCCTACAAATCCTCACTTAAACATACATGGGACTGCCATCAGCTTGGAGTTGGTTCCTGCCTAAAAAATACTCTGTGCACACAGCTCACAGCATACAGGTATGGGATTTACAGAAGTAAACATCAATAAGAAGAAAGACAACCTCTATGTGGGGAAGGTTTTGACATTGCCTCTGCATCAAGATGTGAAACACCGTCCCTGGCGGGGCTTCAGAGCTGTAAAGGTGTTCTGTAAACAAGACTTGCCTTCAACTTGGCTGAAATACTCTTCCATACATCATTGTGAAATGAATTTTTCTGGTGGCTGCCTATGAGCATGCCTGGAGAGGCAGTGCTCTTGCAGTTTTCTCCCTTTGGTGGTCTCTGATGCTTTCTTTTACTGCTATTTCCCAGCACTGGAGAGAGGCTGAGTTGACAAATGTGGCATCCCTGCCCCTACAGAAGTTGAGCTGAGCTCTGCCTGAGGGTTCAATGGGTATGGTGACAAGGGGGTCAAAGTGACTTGTAGGAACTCAAAATGCTCAGACTTCCACTGCTAGTCCTGGGAAAAAGTAACTCACAATTGGTCCTTTGAGTTGTACTTGTAATGAGGTCAAAATATATTATTCAAAGACAGCTGCACATGTTCATAGCACCCTGGAAAAGAAAGTAGGTTGACAGAGAGTCTGAGAGAGAATTCTCACCTGTGGTTTCTGAGATTGTAGGAGCTGATATACAAGGCTAGGTATGTAAGCCTTCCTCCTTTTTAATTGGTTTTTAAAGTTATTTCAAATTAAAAGGTGTTTTTTGGGATATGGCTGCATCGCTGAAAGAGCTGCTTAGCATTCCAGATGCACTGGTGTAAAGTCTAGAGGATGAAAGGCTACTAGCCAGAAATGTGGTAATGCTTTTTAAAATAAATATATAAACCAAGTTTATTGGCCAGACACTTTTCTTTTCTATCACAGCATATCCATTAGCAGTTCTAAATTCCAGATGTGCAGTGACAATGCGTACATATATTTTTCAGACCTGGTGCCCAGTCAGAACTCATTTGTTGTCACAGAGAAACCTCTGGCCTGTAGTCAGGGAATGAGTAAGTATGCAGATTATCCATTGCAAAGCTGCAAAGCTGGTTTATAAACCCTTCAAAACAGTTTGGGAACACACAATTAAAGAAAAAAACCGAACTATTTTTTCCTATCATAACTTCTCCAAGTTTTCTGATGGGAATGCAGTTTGAAAAAGGGAGAGGGCTGTTCTCAAAGCTTCACCTCTTGCAAGTTTCTCTGCAGGAAATGAAGAATGCTGCCTGTATGGGCATTGCAATAATGAGACAAACCTCTGCTGGGAAATCCCAAAAGAAACACAGCCTGCATGAAGTGTCATGCCAGTGAAGGCCTCTCCATAGCTTTTTCTGAGTGAATTTCTGAGTAGGAGCAGGAGTCATCCATCTGAAGCGTGGTTCTGCTCAAAAATACCGATTCTCAGTTTCCAAGATTCAGAGTCCAGTTCTCTCCAACACCAACCTCTCTCCCACTGCTGCACCAAGCTTGCTCTCTTGCTTGAGCCAATTCCAGAGCCTGTAATTTGTTATGTAGCTGCAAAACACCATGGAACATGTCACTGTACAGATGTGTAACAGCACTGGGGAGGGTGAGACTCTTTCAGTGTCCCAGGACACATCCATGGGCATATCCTGCTCTATAATTGGTGTTATAATGAGCAGAAATGCTTTAAGCATGTGCCAAAATCTTGCAAAGAGGTTTGTAGCCCTCTCTTGGTGAGTGTTCAGATCCTTCTGCCTAGAAAACAGACAAAATGACTAGTCTTGACTTCTGTACGTCTTCTCCTTTGTTTGTTCCGTACTTAATACAAGAAGAACAGCAGTTAGCAAGCAACAAAGGAAATTAACTGTCAGTGAAATCCACAGCACTTAAAACTGGACAAACTTGAAGGCAAAGGTGAGTCAAAGCTGTGTCATAGCCTCCAGTAAACATTCACTCGTTCCATCTGAAGGCAGCAGTAGCCAAGCCTCTCTTGGAAGAGCTCTGCATTTGCTTTACAGCAGTTGTTTGAAATCTTATCCCTGGTACAGGGAGCACAAAGCTCTGCCAGAGCCTGGCAGGGCTCAGGTGAGGGGCCAGCAGGTGACAAAAGGTCTGGAATAGATCCACTTCTGGAGTATATACACTACTGTAAAGGCATGCACCATGACCGCCTGTTGGGTGTAAATATGTGTACTGTGGACCTTGGAGTAACCTGTGAAAACACATTTCTCCCAGGAATCAGAAAGCTACAGCAGGGTAAAAATTCTCCTTTCTAATACAGCAATGAAATAACTGAGACTCTTGAACAAGATCTCAAAAAAATGAATCCTCCTTCCATCATTGTCCAGGCTTCCTATAAATATGCACTGGGAGGCTTAAATAATCTTGGCAAGATATAGCAAAGGAAAATTATTGTTAAAAAGAGGCCCTGGATATTGTTTCAACAAACTTTTTCCTCGCATAAACTTACGGAAAATTATTGACCTCATAGTAGAGTCAAGAAAGAAGGAAACTCTTCTTGTAAAATGGCAAGATACCTTTTTGAATGTGGACTAGACTGCCTTCACATAGGTCTGCCTGGAACACCTCCCAGATGTACTGCATTAATTATGGGGAGCAACGGCTGCACAGGTTAATTGAAAAAATCTAAAAAATCCCTGTATCAACAGTTCTGATCTAAATAAAACTAGCTGTGAGTGTAATGATAAAGTAGATTGAAAATCAGGCAGTAGTGACCAAAGCCAAATGAAAATTTGATGATATTGGCTCTGTGAGCCGTGGAAAGAGCCTGATGGACTTCAGCAAGCCTGAATCAAGCCCCCAAAGATAACTATTAGAATGTTAAACTAGACGGAAAATGGAATTTCTTCTCTGGCAAAAAAGGCCCTAAATCATTTTAACCTCACCAGTTACACTGGGGAATTCTCTTTCAAGAATGGACAGCACACCATAGCCTGAGAATAAAGAGTGAATCCTTGTTTCCAGAGAAATTATCTCAAATGTGTTCAGATTACAAGTATGTGGGACAAAACACAGTTAGCATCCAGAATTATATGGTCTGGAAATTCTACATCTTTTTAGAAGCCAAAACACTACAAAATCTGAAAACAAATCAACCTGAAACAGCCAGTTGCTGGGGGGTGTCTTTTGGTTTTTTGGGTTTTTGTTTGTTTGTTTGGGTTTTTGGGAGGGTTTTAGGTTTTTTTTTTTTTTTTTTTACTATGGAATGCGACAACCAGTAAATTTCCTCATAGGAACAAAAAAATTCAGTAGAAACTCTTTTACTGTTACAAAATTTTTACCATTTCTTTACAGAAAGACACATGTAGACAGTTTGATAGAAATTAACAAGTTTAGGTTTAAGGCTGGTCTTAAGAACTCTAAGAAGTTTCTTGCCAACTAATTTTGCTTAATGTAAATAGTAACTTCTCCAAACCTGCACCCTCCATGCAAAACTAACTTCTATCATGTTTAGGTTTTCTTACTTTTCTATGATAGGAATGACTTAGTTGGCACACATAATGATGAGCTAATAGCTTATTATTTGCTAATATCCTAGAAATCTTTCTAGAGGTAATCAGGGTGTCAATAAAGTTGTGATTACTTGATATTAGTAATTAATCTGAGAATGCACCTTACATTAAGGTATGTAATGGATAAATATGCATATTTTCAAGTATCTCTCAACAGCATTATATAATTTATGCTTCTGTCACACGACTAGGGAATTTTTGAATATGCAAGTGGATTCTATAATCTGGTAACTTCTTACTTTGACTTCAGAACATATTTTTTCAAGGTGGGAAGAAAATGAGATGGTTATATGCGTGGTTTAACTTTGGAGATTATTTATTGGTAGAGGGGATTGACACTATTAGAAAGTAGCAGGGTTTACTGCTCTTTGTATCTTTCAGAGCATGTCTCTCCAAACAATGAGGCCAGAGATCTAAATACACTGGGATATGGATTTCCTGAAGAATGATCAGCACCTATTTCTTACACATTCTTAGTGTAAGAAGTCTTCTACAATCTCTTCTACAATCACAACTTCTTATATGTTTAGACATCAGAAGCTGACATGGTCCTGGTAAAGGGGAACACTGGGGCACATATGAAAATTCAGACTCCATCAAAGAGCACTCCCCACAGCAGAAAGGATACTGGGAAAGAAGGTATTTGGGTAACAGAAAGGAAATCCAAAACTGATAGTATAGGTTAAAAATAAACAAAGTCAAGGACAAGATTTTTATTTTGATATACAGGCAAACCCAACAAAGAAAAGTGCAGAGATCATTTTAGCAGCAACTCTTCAAGCATTGGACTAAATGAAGCCCAAGGGCAGCAGTGAGTTGGAAGGTTGGGAAGGGGACATTTAGCTTTATGTGCAAGGTAGAAAGGCTTACTTGTAGAGAAGTTTTGTATTAAACCACATGAAAAGAAAAGGGGGATTGATTATGACCTCTGTCACTATTAGGAGGGAGGGACAGTTTGTATGTACAAAGAGAGAAGATAAGAAAGAGGAGATCACACAGGCTGTTAAGTGGATTTGCCTTAAGCAGACTGTGTGGTCTGTTTTAAGAATTTGATAATTACTAAGACTTCTTTTTTGGGTTGAGAAACATGCAACATAAATAAGGCGTGGCTCTTACAAAGGAGCTGCTCTGGGCCTTGCTGTCTTCAGACAATCACAAATTCTGTGTGTGGCAGTGAGGGCATCACCTCTTGTTGGGCTGTAATAAAATCCTGACTGGAGTATATGGGATAATTCATTGTTCTGCTGGTGTTGCACCTCTGTCTGTGTCACGAGTTTGTATTCCTCAGGCTCTGAGAGGCTGGACTCTGCTGAGCATCATCAGCATCATGGCCTGTGACTCCTGTTGTCATTATCTATATTGAAGCAGCAGTGGACACAGAAAAAGCCAGAAATTCTCCCTGGTAACAGATGCTCTTCTCTTTTCCTTACATCAAGTAGCCTTAGGGCTCCTTTGAGCAACATTTTGTACCCTCAGGATGGCTAAAAAAGGATTCATTGCTACTGGAATTGGTGAGAACAAATTGAAAACTACAGACAAGATGCCAAAGAATCTTTTGGCCCCAGCAAGAGGGCACAGAGAACCCTGTCATCTTAGCTGGGGGCTGAATATTGTGGAGATGGCTGCAGTGTGCTTTAAATTGGACCAGATCTTGGTAAGAGGTATTTCAGTACACAGCTAGAAGGATTTAGCAAATTAGCTCCCCTAAGCAAGCAGAAGTTGGAGTGGGATTGTGTTAGTGGTTCTGCATGCTCAGGGAAATGTGCTGTTGATCACCCCCCTTGTAGCCAAGGATCTCACTCGCAGAACCTTCAGTCAAACCTGGGGTTGTTGTCTATGTCAGCCACTCTTTGTACATCCTGAAGAAGTTATTCTCTCTTACTAAGGCATTTGGGTCAGCAGATACAGGAAAAGTTTAATGCAATTCATCCCCAGCTGCCAAATCTGATCAGAGGAAATAGGAAGATGACAGTCAAAAAGCTCTGTGGTCTCCCTAGTCAGACTGTTAGCAGCCTAATTTTCTCCTTGGCAGTTAAAAGGGTGTAATTGTGGAGAGAAATCAGGCTTGCTTGTAGAAAATATGTATGTTTTTTGAATGTAAGGACCAAAATTCGCAGGAAACTCTTAAAAAATCTTTACTGAAGGTATACTGTTTCTGACAACATTGCCATCTCTGCAGTATTTAAAGGTAGTTTTCTTACAGAATACAAAGAGAATAAGTCCTTGAGAAGTGTTTCCACGTCCAAGTAAGAAATGCTGGCTTTCTCTTTCATGAGCTTAAAGGTTCCAGTCACTCATCATCATATGTTACTGTTTCTGTCAATTCTTTAATTTTTTGGCACAAGTTTCCAGGATTTCATTGCAAGTGATCTGTAAGTTTGCTTGTGTGGTCCCTGACATCAGAGTGCTGACCCAAGAGTAAGAAGAGGCTCCTCAGAGCCGAACTCTGACCACATCCCATTTGCCAACTAATATGACTGTGCTCCTATTCTGTATTTCCTTCCTGGGGTCCAGAAACAAGTAACCACAGGGTGAAATACTCATTTTCTAATGTCATCTTCATATCTACTAGAGAAGCTACTGCTAGCAAGTGAGGGAGACAAATAAGCTCATGCTCTCCTCTAGTTGATGCCAAAAATATTCTGACTTTATTCTATGATTACTGGCACAGACAAAATGTAGAGGTTTTGAAAAGATAACTTCATTGTGAGAAGTTTTTTTAAAATGTCAAAGGGAAGGAAGTAAAATTTGTAGTGATGGACAGGACATGATGACAATCATACGATGACACATTATAGAATCCAGTCTGCAAAATCAAAGTAACTAGAATGGAGTTGGAATTTTTTTGATGAGGAAAATAAAACCAGCAGTTTTTGCAAATGTGATTAGTCTTGGTGAACCTCCTGAAAAAAAGGAAGAAGGAAAATTAACTTTTTTTAAGATATAGAGGTAATAGATGGGAAGGCTAAGCAAATCTTGATATAAGGAATAGAATTTCCTTGTGTAAAGGAATAATTACTTATTATCTACAGTTTTGTTATTGTAATATCTTCACTGGGAATTTGAGACCTAGAAAACTGAATCTGGAATAATAAAAGTCAAATTGATAAGTCTGTGAGTCTTTCTAGAGTGAGACTGTTGAAATCCAGTAGGAAAAATCAAGGCAATATGAAAAATTATAGAAAACACTTGTACTTTAGAAAGATTATAAGGTGCTACTGCTAATATCAATACTCATGGTAAGAGTTCAGTAATGCTCAGTAAAAGGGAGTTTAAAACAAAATGCTCTGATGTGATGCTTTTGGACTGTAAATGGATGTATTGTTTTTGAATAGGTGATGGATTAAATTTTGTAGGCAATTATGTATACTCATCTCTGTGGACTTGGCAGATAGGCAGAAAACAGAATTTAAATTTGGTACTTCTTTATTCTGATATCATTATATTGTCTTACTTTTATAAGCTACAGGTGTGACCTCACAGCACAAACTGAAGGAGAAGAGAATTTCTTCCTTTTACTTTGAACATTAGACATCTTTGCAATTTGGAGCATTTCAGAGTAGACTACTAGCATTAGATACAGAATTGTTTCTGTAACACTTAGTCAGAGTTGCTTACCAAGGGTTTGATGCTGAACCAGACCAAGGGATGCTTGTCTTCAGAACAGCTACAGGATAAAACAGCACTTTGCCACAGCCACAAGGAACAGAGGAAATCTTTCCTTGTTCTCATTATAAAATGTGAATGCAATCTGAGTGCACCAATGTCTGAAAATACTTGGCTGTCGGTAAAGCCTGCGTTATTCTTAAGTGGATTTTCAACAACAGATACTTCTGAGATGTTCTGAATTTGTAGGACACGATAGCAAATGACTTCTTGAAAAATACATAAGCCTTAAGAGCAGCCCTGGCAATATTTTAAATGCTGCAACCAATGAATACAAGACTCTTAACTAAGAGGAGTGTGGTGGCAGGATAACTGCCTTGTAGCAGTTTGTGTTTTCAAAGTCTTTACTTAGACTTGGCAGAAATTGCATTATCCACAGTTTTGAAAAGAACTTTTGGCAGAAGTTCCTGTCTGTGATAAACCTTGTGCATATATTTATGCCCAAAGTAGAATTGGCATGTACATAGACCACACGTTCTTGGAGAGATTTTTTTTTTTTTTTTAATGATAGTACTCTCTCTGTGTCACCTCTGAAGTTTTAAAGTTGGTGTATGAGGATACAAAATATCACTACCATCTAAAATGTGTATCTTTTACATTATAATGGACTGATCCGTGCTGTCAGGTGGAGTAGTGGCAACTCCCAAGATTTCATTGTGTGGAAACAAGGGCTTTAGTATTTATTTATTTATTGTCCAGTTGCATCTCAGTACAAGGTGCCAATGACAGTTTGCCCAGGTGTTCATACAGTGGAGCAGAAAGGGAAAAAGGAAACAAACAACAAAAAAAGAGCCAAGCCAAACCCAGCCTGATCAAACCCAGTAATTCTAGAAGGTGATCCTGAAAATTTCCCCAGGGACATTGTGTGGGGGACTTCCCACTGCAGTATACTGTACATTTGATTAGCTTCTCATCAACGAGGCCTCTGAAATGCAGAGCTGATGTCACCCCTCGCACAGGTGCCAGGACATCTCAAGTCACCCAGACATCACCTGGAGCAGCACCCGCTAGAGACGTGCAAGAGCACTTAGATAAAGAGGATTTGTGAAGCTGAAAAGCATCTTTCATTCAGAGTGGGGTGCTCTCTCTGTCTATGCTGCAGATCATATCTTGGCCAGGACAAGCAGGGAAACAAATTTGGCTGTGCTTTTATTTTAGTAGCTCTCCAAAATCTGAGGAAAGCAGAGAACTTGTTTGAAGTCCTTAACTAGTACTTTTAGAGCACAAAAATCCCAGATCAGAACAGGTAATCATCATTTGGCTTAAGTGAGTATTGTTATTTTCACCTCCTCAACCTCTAACATATGCCAGCAGATGATCTGCATGCATAAAAACACCCTTGTAAACAGGCATCAACCACGTGGGACTTGTTTAAATGAACTTATTTCCTATGAATGAACTGAATTTATACAGAACACATTAACTATATCACTGTCCTTGAATACCTCCAGCTGAGGCAATACCATATTAATTTTCCCATTTAGCTTCTGGGGGATTAACAGAAGCCTGCTGTAGTCCAGAGGGTTAAATTCCTCACCCTCCCTGACTCCTGCACAGTTTGGATTCCTGCTGGCATTCAAAGTATTATAAAAACTTTATTTCCCTGGACTAAAGATCCCCCAGCAAAAAAATTCAGAACTCTAGCATTCAAGATATTCAGGATTTTTTCCGAGTTTCTCTCACTGAATACTGCTTAGCAAAGTGGTTACATGCTTACTTTTCCTTACTAATATCTTGTTCTGTTTCTTTTCAAATGCAGAATAGAAATATTAGTGTCATATTAGTGACAGAAATATTAGTGACATATTAGTGACAGAAAAGACTTCTGTCTTTTCTCCATCAACATTCCTATATAAACAGCTTCCCTATTACACAAATTAATTAATTCAGATTTCTTCTTAACATTCATTGCCCTGCCAGACATGACTTCTGTTTCTACCATCATGTTATTTTTCATTTGACATTTGTCACCTTACAGATTTCACTTTACCATTAAAAAAATTATGAGATTTTAGCAAAAGTTATCTTCTTTCCCCATTGGGTAATCAGGAAACTCAATTATCTAATCAACAGCTCTCAGAGAATTCTTTAAATTTTCATTCACAGCTTTTTCTCTAAATTTTCCATTTCTCTTTATTTCTCTTCCACATTTTTTAGGCTTAAATACCAAAAATACTCTTACATGGGGTTTTCTCTCTACATGTGTAAGCTGGTAATGATCAAAGTGATTTTGTATCTAATTTTTATCTACCATTAAAATCTTCAAAAGATAGAAGCAAAAATTGGAAATTGTTAGAGTGTTCTAGAGGCAGAGATTCAGTTGCAGTGAACATTCAAAAGAAATTGCATCTGTAAATAATGAACATGGCAGTGTTCTTGAACAAATTGTCCTCTTGAGATTTATTGGGCAAAATTCAAATTGTAAAAATGTCAGTAATCAAAGTGCTCTTTTTCTGAATATGGCTCCACATATATACTGTGTATCATAAACACTGTAAATGCCCTTTTTTAAGTTCAGTCAATTTGCAGGCCTGCCAGTTATACTCATGTATTTTTTTTATGCTATTGCCTTGGCAAGAAGGTGAACTAGCTTGAAAGATACCTGGAGTATCAGTGTGTCCTCACAGAACAGGAGAATTGTCTTTATGGGTCCTTACTTGCTGGCAGAAGGCATGGTTAAAATCATGCCAAAAGCAAGTTTCTATTTCTTGTGTGTGCCAGAAGTGCACGTGTTGATGGAACCAGTGAAAGCTTGATGCTCTTGCTTTCACTTGAAAATGCCTCTGCAGAGGAGACCACTCATCACCAAGGTAAAACTTTTGCTTCTCTGCAGTGAATGAGAGAGCTCCTTGTTGGACCCAACCTGCTGGGTATGGCCCAGGTTTGCCCATCCAGAAATTCACATGTACTAAGGAAGGACATTCTCATTCCTTTGCCCAGGGACCTGCAGACAGGCTAAAGGTCTCATGTTGGAGCTCTATGCCTACCTGATGCAAATCCTGCAGTTTAACTTTGAATTTTTCACATTTCAGCCAAAATGCTTTTATTTTTATCACTTTTTCTTAATAGTAACTTCAATACAACTTCTCATTAGTATTCCTATTGATAACCCCTTTAATTCTAAATTGCCAAAAGGGATGAAAAAGCCTTTTGGAAGTTTTCTTCTCATGATGTGGAGATCTAGCAATTTTGGAAAGTTAGACATCTCAGGAGACAGATGCTCCAGAAGGCTCAAGACAGGAGAAATGTCCACACAGAATGAATAGTGTTTCCAGTATGTGAGAGAGCTTTGAGATATTCTTTGGCTGTTGCATGAATATGGCCTTAATTTTTCTGAAATATTAAGTAGTTAATCAGCTCTGCCCCTTAGTGCATTTAGCCATGGCTGAGGGTGGATTCTCATTCACTCTTTTCCTCTGAATGAAGGTGACAAGTGAAGCAGACGCTGCTCTCTTTTGCCTTCCTCACTCTCTCTCTTTGTTATCTTGGACATCTTGCAAGAACAGCACACTGTGACCTGAACTAAAGAGTGTCCCTGTAAGTGGTGTCATCCTGTCTCTTCTCATTTTAGCACTTCCCAGCGAGCTGTGCTCTGATGTTTGTGTTCTGAGGGGCTCCTTGGCCAAGGATATTCCTGTCTAGTATATGGAATGAAGCTTGAACCTTCTGTATCTACAAGCCTTGAGTATTTGAGGAAATAGCCTTTCATCTTGAAAGCTAGAGAGACTAAATAAACTTCTTTAAGCCACTTAATCAGCAGAGAGGGGATGTGGGGGATTAATGGGGCTACACAGAACTGTGTCTTGCTTGGAAGGGGCAGTTTTAGGACAGGAGTGAGTAATATTAGTGCACTCAAGAATTGATGTGGAAACCAGACTCAGTGAAGTTGATCTCCAGGGTATTCTTCCTGATCCTTTTTATTACTTTGTTGTTGAAATTGTTTTCTAATATTATTTATTGTCTCAAATATCACATTCCCATCTCTTAAAGAAAAAGGGTTGCCCAGTCTTTCATCTTCTTCTGGTTATATTTCTTTGCCTCATTACACATTTGTTTTTATGAAGGATTTGATCATATTTTCCAAAATTATTTAAGGTTTGGGTGTCTTCTAAAAGATTTTTTTTTAGTTCAGCCAAGATTCTATGGGCCTAAGGCCCATCTCTACAATGACAGAAATCTCTCAAGTTAACTGCTGTGAAGGATGTTGACTGGGCCATAAAAGTGTATAAAAACTCTGATGGCCTTATTACAGGGTAGACACTGTGTGAGTACATTGATTCAATCTAAAAAGAGGCTGTAAAGAAACAATGAGTCAAGATAAGCCATTCCACAGGAATAGGATAATAGGAGACCAACTGGCTCCGACAGCACTGGCTGTGATTTCCTGCTGAGACTATTGGACTGGTTTTGTCTAGAAGGGCAGCAGCCCAAGAACTGACAAAAACAAAAGGAGTCCCTCTTTCCAGAGAGGTGCTGGCTATTGGAAAGGGAAATCATGCTGATTTCAAGACCCACAAGACTCCATATGTAGAAAGAAGCAGATGGCAAGGTCAACATAAACACGGCATAAAATGTTTAAAGTAAATGCACATGCACTTGTTGCTGGTTTTAAAAAAAAATTCTGGGATTTCTTTTTATTCTGTCATAGCTAAGGGAGCATTATGCAGGTCTCTAATTCGTGACCTATTAACAAATTCTTTGGGTTTATATAATTTTTTTATCCCCACCTCTAACATATTTTATATGCAATGAATTTGCTGGGGATATTATCTGTAGTGCACCTGCACATGGAAATAGTTTCTGGAACAGCAGAGCTGTGATGTGACTCCCATGTGGCGATTTGTGGATCCACTCCCTCTCCTGTCACTGAAGAAGGTATTTCCTGAGAAAATTTTCACCTCTCTCTCATGATTGCATAGATATGCAAACATAAAACTGTTCACATACACCACTTGCAAACTCAAGTATTAGGAAACTTAACCCTCAAGACCCATGTGTTTCTGAGCTGCCATTGTCTCTAGTGTATCTTTGCATCAACATTTAGTGGCATAACAACTTTGAGTTTGGAAAAAGCTCTGTTGTTGCAATTCATTTTTATCTGTGCAGCCTGGAAGCTGTCACCTCAACCTCCTGCTAAACTCCACATAAAAAACAATATATTTCTTTATATAAAATAAAAATGTGGAAGTTCAAATATTTTAACTTGTTCCTCATTTTGTAAGATAATTCCTCTGTCAAGTTGCTCTAGTTGCTACCAAAAGTTGCTCGAGTAGCACAAGTATTTAAATACACTTTTGCTGTCAGTTATATACGCTATAATGACATTTTGGGCTTATGTTGCATTAATGCTTGACTCTGATAATGTCTCCTTACAGGTGTGTGCATGCTTGGTGCTTACCTCATTATAAGCTGTGGGGGAGGCATTATCATGCTCCTGAGGATGTCTGAAGGGTCCTGAAGGTAAAACTACTGGCTGCATCTGCTTCTTTGACAAGCTTTTATCAGGCTCGAAATCTGGATGCCTCTTTTGCCCAGCTGCCAGGAGAAAGCCCAACGCTGATCCCTGATCTATACCATGCTCATATTCTACACTTATCTCAATTTTCCCATCAGTGATCTTCCCTGCATCACACTGCACTTATTCCTGTAGAATGGAATCCAGCCAGCATGCTTTAAGGCAGGTCCTGCCTGACCAACCTGATCTCCTTTATGACCAGGTTCTGCACTTGGTGGATGAGGGAAAGGCTGTGGATGTGTCAACCTGGACTCCAGCAAAGCCTTTGACAACATCACCCACAGCAGCCTCGTGGAAAAGCTGGCAGCTCACGTATTGTTAAGGTGAGTTTTGCTGAGTTAAGAACTGGCTGTATGGCCAGGCCCAGAGAGTGGTGCTGCATCCAGCAATGTCCTCCAGGGGTCTGTGTTGGACCCAGTGCTGTTTCAGACTTTTTCATTGATGATCTGGAAGTGAGGATCGAGTCTGCCATTTGGAAATTTGATGACACCAAATAGTGGAGAGTGTCACTCTACTGGAGGGTAGAAGGGCTCTGCAGAGGGACCTGGACAGGCTGGGCTGATGAGCCAAGTCCAGTAACATGAGCTTCAACAAGGCCAAGTGCCAGTACACTTTGGATAGAGCAACCCCCTGCAGTGCTGCAGGCTAGGGATAGAGTAGCTAGAAATCCTCCCAGCAGAAAGGGACCTGGGGGTACTAATTGATGGTGCAGGTGCACTGAACATGAGCCAGTATTGTGCCCAGGTGGCCAAGAAGGCCATTGGCATCCTGGCCTGTATCAGGAATAATGTGGCCAGCAGGAACAGGGCAGTGATTGTCTCCCTGTACTCAGCACTGGTGAGGCCACACCTTGAGTGCTGTGTCCAGTTCTGGGCCTCTCAGTTTGGGAAGGGTGTTGAGATGCTGGAATTTGCCCAGAGAAGAGCAACAAGGCTGGTGAGGGGTCTAGAACACAAGGCCTATGAGAAGTTGCTGGGGGAGCTGGAGTTATTTAGCCTGGAGGAAAGTAAGTTCAGGAAAATCATTCTCAGCCTCTACTGCTGCCAGGAAGGAGGGTGTAGCCAGGTGGTCTGTTAATCAGACAGCTCCAGTATTCAGAGCAGACAACAGACTTTTTTTTAGAGCAGGTGCTAAAGTACGTGTGTAGACACAAATGTACATACACACATCAGTGTTATCATCCTGCAGTATCGTTCCAGTGAGATAAATATGATGGGATTTTTACTGCCAGAATTCTTTCCTATTTCTACCATCCAAACCATGACCAAATCCAGCCTTAAAGACATTCTGTAAGACAGACATTACACTCTGCCTATTATTAAGATGAAGGTTAGTCTGCAGCATTTTTATGCTGTACCAAGGAAAGCCATAAATCCATGTTTCTGCACAGCTGATATCATGTTCTGTTGTCTAACTCTTCTACAAGGCCCCCAGCTGAAGCAAAATTTTTCCCTTTCCATATTTTTGTTTTATTCTAAAGCCTTCTTGCATGCAAAGGGGCCTTGCTATAGTTGTTTGTTTGTTTTTTTTTTTCTCATGATAAGGTGGAAATTAGTGCCTCATATCACCAAACATTTTCATCAAATATCTTTCCAGAATATGACATTTTCCATTTTACTCAATGGCTGGGTATTGCAGAGATCTAGGAAAAACTGATCAGACACACTTACACACACCATACACAGAGTCCAGAGTCTGACTATGGTGCTCAAGGATTCCCATTTATACACCTGCAGTATGGAGAAACAGGTTCTGTAGTCACCACCCCTTTCAGCCTATGCCAGGATGTGCTAGGCAGCAGCCAATAATCCTTAGGAGCAAAAGCTTTTTAAAGTCCGTGTAGACCAAAGGTTTTCTGAGCTCCTCTTGAATTCCCACGCTAAAATTTCCTACAGCAATGGATTTTTCCCCTCAGGTTCACCTGCAGGTTCATCTTGGTGGCAAAGATGTGTTTCATCAGGTGTGTGGTTTCCATGGTTTCCTTGTACATTTGTGAACAAGGAACTTCAGCCAGGCTGATTTTGCCTGCTGGTGTCAATCCCCCTATCCTTACTTTTAAAACATAGATGTAGTAGAAACTTGTTATAAGACATACTGAATTGGGACACACTGTCATTCATCATCCCACCACAAGGACAGCATCTTTCTCTGAATGGTTTCTAGATATTGTTGCAGTAATGTCCCTCATGGGTCCCTGAACAATCTGAGTTCATGACCATCCTTTGGACCTTTCTCTTAAAAGCAGCTTCTTCAACCCACTAGCAACTTCACTGATAGAAGATACTTCAGTCCAGTTGACTTAGTTATCCTCTGCAGATTTCTCAGTTTCATTTTCTAGCATCTGCTCAACATTTTCTGTCTTTTTAGATGCTATGGTTCTTTCTTTTTATGATGCACTTTCAAATATCAGACTGACAACAAAAATCTAAAGAAAAATAAATCAAAATAAGAGGGGAAATAGAAATGCAGCAAACAAATACATTTTCCTAACACACTCTGATACACATAAATTGTCAAGCTTAGGTATTCTTGGCTTAATCTGGTGAATAGTTTTTGTTTCTGAAAAATTATCTCTCTCTTTGACTACTTCTATCTGACTTTCTTCTTCTACAAAACCCTTCTCAATTTTATATGAGGCATCATTGCTCTGAATTTTTTTGTAATTATTGATAAAACCAGTAATTTTCTTTAAACAAGCACATATAACAGTGGTCAGGTAACTTGGATGTCTTCAATATTTTTTCTGTTAGGATTTGATAAAAAATATGTTGTATTGTGTAGGGGCCGTGAGATTATAGTATGTATTGTATAGCTGGCCTCTCAGTAAAAGATCTATTTATTGTATAAGTGACCCTGCTCCGAAGCTGTGGCAGTCTGAGAGCTGGGACAGAAAGATCTGGGGATATGTATATGTATTGTAATTATGTAATTGTAAAACCTGTTAAAAGAAAAGGGGGAAATGTAGGGACCGTGAGATTATAGTATGTATTGTATAGCTGGCCTCTCAGTAAAAGTTCTATGTATTGTATAAGTGACCCTGCTCCGATTCTCGTTACTGTAAATGGGCTGCAGCTGTGATGCCCTTAATTGGGTGGCAGCTGTAGCCACATGAGAAGGTTTGGGATAAAAGGGCTGGGCCAGTCAGAGAGAGCCTGGAGGAGCCCTGAAGAAGAGGCAGGAACATCACCCCTGTGAAGAGCTGCCTACAAGAAAATCATTGAGAAGGTATGAGACTTTAGAACTATGCTAACTACATATGATAACAACAGTATTGCATGGTAAAATGTATCAAAGTTGTTTTTACAGAATTGAGAGAATCGTAAAAAATATAGAAACACAGAAAGGCTTGGGTGTGAACGGACCTTATAAATCATCTAGTTCCAACCCTCCTGCCATGAGCAGGGACACGTCTCACTAAACCTGGTTGTTCAAAGCTCTGTCCAGCCAGGCCTTGAACACTCCAAGGAATGGGACATCCACAGCTTCTCTGGGCAAACTTTTCCAGTGTCTTACCGTTTTCCCAGTGAAGAATTTCTTCAGTTTAAAGCCATCCTCCCTTTTCCTGTCGCTATTTGCCTGTGTAAAGTCACTCTCCCTTTTTTGTATATGCCCCAGTACTGGAAGGTGCTAGAAAGTCTCCCGAAAGCCTTCTCTTCCCCAGCTCTCTCAGCCTGCTCTCACAGGAGAGGTGCTCCCACCCTCTGACCATCTTGGTGTCCTTCCTCTGCGCTTGCTCCAACAGGTCAGTGTCCTTTCTGTGCTGGGACTCCAGAACTGGATGCAGCACTGCAGGTGGGGCAAAGCAGAGTTCCCTCACCCTGCTGGTCACACTGCTTTGGATGGAGCCCAGAATACTTTTGGCTTTCTAGCCTACCAGTGCGCATTGCTGGGTCATGACCAGCTCTGCATCCATGAGAACACCCAAGTCCTTCTTCACAGGGAAGGACTGTCAATGAGTTCTTCCCCCAGTCTGTGCTCATGTCTGGGGTTACCCTGACCCAGGTTCAGCACCTTGCCTTGGGACTTGTACCTCATGAGTTTCTCATGGGCCCACTTCTCATGTTTACCCAAGTCTCTGTGGATGGCATGCCATCCTTGTGTTGTGCCAATTGTCCCACTCAGCTTCCTTCCCTTTGCCTGTGTTGTTGATGAAAATATTGAAGACCGCTGATGGCAAGACAGAGCCCTGAGGGACAACACTTGACACTGACCTCAGCCTGGACATAGAGCCATTGACCACAGCTCTCTGGTTTTGTCCATTCAGCTAATTCTTTAGCCACCAAATAGTCCATCCTTTGAACCCATGTCTATCCCATCTGGAGTTAAGGATGTTGTGTGGGACACTGTTGAAGGCCTTACAGATGTCTGGGTAGATGACATTGCTTGGTCTTCCCATGGTGATAGTTGCAGAATGAATATTGCAGGGCAGATATTTCTGGATTCCCAGGAGAGTTTTCATGGATTAATCAGTTCCATATGGACAGCACATTATGAAAGGAGTCTTCATAGTGTATTTAAAGTAATTAGCATGCAGACACTCTTTTATGTGACTCCTAAAGGATACTATGCTGTAAATATTATTTTCTCTGTTAGAAGGCAATAGTAAGAGGATAGTTAATGTCAAATTCCATGCCTTTCAATATGTTTTTGTGGCTTAAAAAGAAAGGAATATATCTACCTGTAATTTTACTGTATGACTTGCAGAACATCTGGTGAGCAGCTGCTTTCTAAAGACAAATTTATTCAGATAATCTCACTGAATAGCTTTAGGTTCTCTCTAGCAACAAACGGCAGAAACAACCTTATTAAGGCTCATACCCAACAAAGCCAACATGTCTCTTCTTTTTGTTGTTTTTTTTAAAGCACTCTAACACCAAAAACTATGCAGTGGGCATGTTTCTGGGCATCCTCACAGCATTAACACTTGCAGTCCTGATGCCTCTTAAAGCTACTCTGAGGTCCATTTGCAAAAGGGATTGTTTCTTATTAAGGGCCTACATTCCCTTTGGTTGCTTGCCATGAAGGGGAACAGCGGGTCACAAGTTACATGCAAAACTGGTGATAATCCCATTCAAAGGAAATAAACAGCATGCTGTTTCTGGAACATTGCTCAGCACTTGCATATCAGGTCTTCAGAGCTCTGAGGAAAAAGCATTGGGTGAGCGATGCTCAAGAATACAGTGGCCCACTTGTTCTGTCATTTGCACCATTTCTTTAAAATGAATGAAAATCTGAAGAATACTCTCAAAAGACGTCTCTCCCTTTTAAACCTCCTGTGTGCTTTATCCTGACTTTGAAGACAGACAGGACTTTTCTTTTCTAGAAAACTTTGGTATAGGAGACATGAGCGGTTGGCAACCTCTTGCCTCGTTGGATGCTTTATGAGAGTAGCAGTTGTTCCATGGAACATGCAACATGATAGTTGAAATGGGGAGAAAAATTATGGAGGTATAGTTTAAATTGCACCTGAAGCACTCTTTTTCAGAACTAAGACATCAGATGAGCAGTTGATTAACAAAACAAATTTGTCAAATTTCATCTCAATATTTTGTGTGTGTGTGTACCCTGTTTCAGGCTGGTGGCATGAAGTAAATCAGAACACAGGAAAAGTAACTCAGATATTTTTATATTGCCACACAAAAATTTGATTAATTTTTTGGAATCATGAGACAAAGTATTACAAAATAGGAAAAAACCCTCCAGAACTATCCTGTCTAGTCCTCTGCCCTGTAGCAGGGCCAACCTTTCCTGAATCATGGCAGAACTGCATCCAGCCTGTTATCACATCTTCCAGAGATGTTGCAGCCTCCCAAACACATCTTTAGGAAGATTTGTTATTCTCACAAATGGAGTTGTGTAATGATCATCAGAAACTGTTATATTTATTTACTGTTGAAATGCAGACAGTGCATACCTCTAAGCCTTTGAAGACTACTCTCCTTAGAATGAGAAACCCCAATTATTTTCTTTTGGTCAATGCCATCAAGGAAAAATGCACATGAAACCACATTGGTGGAAGTTCTGGTAAGCTATACTTCACTAAATAAGATCTGCTATTTTGTGCTGTAAATCAGCCATATGCTGGGCTTGATGAGGTGAAGACTTATGATCTGTTTCACATACAATGTGGCAGTTATTGGCTCTGAATGTAAACATCTCTTTAAACAGGTTCATATTCTAATATACAGATGATCCATAGGTCTATTGTAGTTTCTCTTAGGATATGTTAAAAAAAGGTACAGAGTTTGTCTGATGAAGTAGGAAATAAAAAAGTACATATATGGTTCTGTATGTGCCAGACCTCCAAAGGTAGGGAAGTGCTGTAAATAATTTGTTGACTCTGTGCCAGATTCTTGTGTTGAATCTTCCTGTGTGAAGCAACGTGATGACAAGGCCAAAAGAACTTCAGATTCACTTGTTTTAAAACTTTGTTATTTTCAATGCTACCTTAAGAAGTTAAGGCAATTAGACATCAAAAGAAACAATCAATTAATATAAAGACTACAAAATGCACACACAAAAATTACAGTCCCTTTTTGTTAACTTCTAGACAGTACTTCACTCAAGGGAGTATTGTAAGCTCCTTCATCCTAAAGTATGAACTGCATGAAGAAGAATGATGATCATTTCCACAGAAGGCCATTAATGTCATATGACAGTAAAAATTTTTCCCATTTCTTTTGATACTATTGTGGCTGAATAACTGATGTAAACTATCACTTCTGTTTTTTCTCATTTGTCCTAGGAAGCAGACTCCATAGTTACACAACAAATGCTTTAGGTTTTAATTCCCTTTTACCTCTCTGGTGAAAGACTATTGAGAATTAACAGATGTCAATGTGCATGAGTGACATAGATAAATAAGTCTTCAGTTCTGTAGTAGAGGCTGCAGCTGAAGAGGTTTGAAGAAAAATGGCATGAGATGTTATGAGGGAAATATTTCCTTCTTTACTGTAATTCTGAGTGGATGTAACATCAAAAATATTTTCTGAGATGGACTGTATTTTTCTTTTTATTTTACTTTTGTCTAAAGTAAATAGGGAATATAGATAAGAACTAGGAACAACGTTAATAGGCTACAAGACTAAAGAGAAGAAAGGTCCTTCTGACTTTCAGCTTGGCCTTGGAGACTCGAACTTAGTATTAAATAAGATTGCACAGCAGATAAATATTTTCACTCTACTGAAGGGCAGATTTTCAAGCACATTAGCCTGCTTGAGGACTCAGCTGTTTGTATGCACTGTCTCCTCTGCCGTCCCACTAACAGCAGGACTAGAATGACAATATTTTGAGTCTACAACCACATATTTTGTTACTCTGACAGGTCCCATTTGGAAAGTCAGTTGCACAGCAAAACATAATGAAGTATTTGCAAGAAGTGTTCATCCAGAATACAGCTCATTTCAGAGCTATTGTGATCAAATTTGGGCCATAAGGCTGCTCCACTTCCTTTGATGCATTTGGTAAAGGCCATCATGGGACATTCTACTCTCAGCAGGCAGGGAGTCTCATTTTAAAAGTGCTAAAAAATCCATCTGCAAATCCTGATTTTTATGTGTTAAGAATAACATGAAGAGAAAAAGAGTATTTGTTGAGTCTCATGAGCAATTAAGTTAGCATCAATAAAGTCTCATGTTCCTCAAGTGGCCCCATATAGAAGATGGTCCAGGTGCTCCCCACCATTCCTTTGCACTGCGTTATCTTTAATAAAAATGTGCCATAATGGGAGCCATCCTACTTCTTTTTTGTTGAAACTGTCATTCTTGCAGCAGTAAAACAAATCTTCTTTAAGGTCATATTTTCTTTGGGAAAATATATGTTTTCTTCTGTCATTATTTAGTGTTTTTTAAAAGACTTCATAGCCTCCCTTTGTATGTGTGAAAAAGGGGTGAAAACCAGCAGCAGCAACCACCAAAACCTGACAGATAACCCCTGTGTATTTCCATTCATTCAGAATGAATGAGAAGCTCAATTGTGCTCTGGCATTAGACATTGATGTCCAAAGTCATAGTTTACCAGGTGTCACATTCATCAGTTTCTATCACAGATTTGATATTTTTTTCTATCACGATTTAAAAAAATTCTTTTGAATAGCAAAGCTTAAATTATCCTTGCATTCTCTTTTCCTTCCTGGAAATGAGAAGGCTAGCGTGACATAAAGAACAGGTCTCCATATTTAGCTGAGTTAGGGATGTTTTAATAACTTAAAAGTCTTCAAACTTTTGAAGTTCAGTATGTAAAGCCCTGACTGTACTGAAGGAGGAGAAAGGCTTGCACAAGGCCAGTGGTGGGGCTTTCATCTTCATCTCCTTGCCTCCCTTCCCTGGGTATCTTTTGAAGGGGCTGCTTTTACCTGATGCCAACAACATACTGTAGTTGGATCACCTTTCCTGGCAGTCTCCTCCCCGTGGCCTCTCAGTTCTTTACATGGAGGAGAATGCACAGCTGAAGAGCAGATCACACATGTGACATTCCTTTCCATGATTTACACAACCAGCTCCATTGCAACAGAGATGCAGACAGATGTCTGCAGGAGGAAAATGTCTACTCAGGTGCAGTACAGATTTGGATGCCAGAAAGCTTGGGCCAATGAAAGAGATAAATAGGCTTCATCTTGAAATGTGTTGAGGAGTGCATATCTCACATATTGTATGTTGCCCATCCCAAGGACATTCAGGTGGGGACGATAAATTTTTGGCTGAAGTATTCCAGAGAAGTGCTGAATTAGAAAATGTTTGACATACTAAATGAGTTATTAGGTTAAAAAAAAATAAATTTTTTTCTTTCCCTCCTACAGGTTCAAGTAGGCTCTAGGCTAAGGAGAGAAATGAAAGAGCACTGTTATAGTTATGATGTGGGAGTTTTTTTGCAGGTGACCTTTTTTTCAGGTGACTTTTCTAGACACCCTCATCTAGTTTGAGTGTTAGCAAAACCTAAAACTGGGGTTCGAAAGAATATAGTGAACAGATTTTGTAATCACATGGTGTAATCCCTGTAATGAACATGGCATCTGTCATGAAATGGGTATTTTCTGAGGTACTTCGACTTTATTGCCTTAAATGATATGCAACTGAATTCATACTCTGGCTATGAGTAGAAAATAAATGTTTTGTTGGGTCTGTTTAGTCCCATACTTTTTGTTCAGAGCAGACAAAGTTCTGGTATTTTGCCTATGGTTAAAACATAAAACTTTTCCTATTACATCTTTGATAACATATCACAAAAACACTTCTTGTTACAAGGAATTCAGAGTTGTGACTTATACAAAATAAATTAAGCTCCCAAAACTGCAAAACTGAAAATTATAAAACCACAGAGAACAAAGCAAAAATTCCATGAAACATAAATTTTCCCTAGGGGCAGACACCCAGAAGGATAGGGATTACTCATATGGAACATGCATATGTATATTAAAAGATGCTTATACCTTAACATGAGGAAGCAAGTGAGATTTGCAGTTGTTAGATTGTTGGCTTTTTTTTATGTTTAGCATTAATCTGCCTCACTCATTTTTACCATAGGAAAACTTCTGGATCAATCATCTTTATTTTGTATTGCTGTTTTCAGCATTTTTAATCCCACCACATTTCTCCCTCTGCGGACTTCCAGGGTAAAAAATGGACCTGGAGAGTCACTGTTGTTCCTTTATTTCAAACATGGTTTTGCTCCTCCCTAGAGGAAACAGGTTCAAAATATAGGGGATGCTTGTATTCCCTGAATCCACTGAGTAGACATATCTGTGTTTGGAGCCATGTAAAGATGTGGACATCCTTTGGGTTCAGTTGAAGTTCAGCTACACTTTTTCAGTCTGATTCTCTGCTCTTCATTTTCTTGATGGGTGACTTTTTTTTTCCTGTATATCCCACCATAATGGTATAAAAAAATATTTATCCTATTTTTCAACTCACAGTTAGAAAGTGTGAAGTGAATTTGCTCTCTCTAACACATCACATTGGTGATAGAGCCAAGATCTGAATGCAGAAATCAGGAATGCCAGGGCTGCCTTTAATCTGTGTTTCTTTGTTGTGCTTGAAAGGAGACCACAGACCTGATGCCATCTCTGCTGCAGAATCACTG
This sequence comes from Setophaga petechia, assembly GCA_024362935.1. NCBI lineage: Eukaryota > Metazoa > Chordata > Aves > Passeriformes > Parulidae > Setophaga > Setophaga petechia. The sequence goes on from JANCRA010000008.1 coordinate 24,864,974, forward strand.
GGAATTACAGGTAACCATAACCTTTATCATAGGAAGCCATAACTTCACCCTGAAATGTAACATGTCACACATTAAGAAAAGTCACATGGAGAACTGTTTTTTCTTCCATAATTCTAATCTATATTGGTTCATTGAATTAGATATAGATGAAAATTGATATTAATATTTCAAGTTTCTAATATACAAGCTTATTATTCCTGTGATGATAAGATGTTCCCTCTATTTACTAGAGGGTATGACTTTAACAGCTAAAAGTCAAGAATTCCAGGAGTTTGTCCAATATGACTTTCTATTTCCCCTCCTCCCTCTCCCCGCTTTGAAGCATTTCAGGATGATTTGAGACATATATATATATATATATATATATATATATATATATATATATTTCTCCTCCCCAGGCATTTAATATATTCTTTGCAATAAGAGTCGTAAGACTTACAAAATATTACACCAAAAGACATTTTTGGACAAAGAAGCTGACTTATGTCCCATATTATATACTCTCACAATATTCAGCAGAGAGAAACAAATCTTTGATCATACTTCCAGATGAAATATTTTTGTTACTTTTTTTTTACCATATAAAGTATTAATTGAACAATGATGGTGTAAAAATGTGCATATGGAGACAGTTAGATCCACCCATGTTATTGTAAAGTGACTTGTTTAATGTTTCATATTGTTCAGCAGAAGAATATCATTAGAATATCCTGTCTGGCAAGTAAGGCTATCATGTTGAAAAGGAACCTTGGCCTCAGATTTAATTTTTTAAAATTTTCTCTTTATTTTTAGTCTGACTCTGAAATTCCCCAAATATACAGCAGAACTGGGCATCAGGCTGGATTCTGAAATATCTGCAGCTTCATAGGGACCAGACTGTCTGTGCCCAGAGGCGTTTCAGGCTCTACTGCCCCTTTTCCCTGCATCCTGCCCATGGCCAGGTCAGCCCCCGTGGCCCCAGCTCTTGCCCCAATGAGTGACGCTGCAGCAGGGCTGGTCCTCAGCATCCCACAGCCCTGCTACTCTTCCTCAGAGCAGACCTCTTTATACAGATGCTTTGAATGCCTTTCTAAGAGCAAGAAACTACTACTCTGTCGGCTTCTTAGCTGATTTGCCTCACACCGAAAGAAGCAATAAAATTTTATGCTGTGAAGTCTTAATTGTTCTGTTGGGGGTTTTTTCCCCGATTATTCGATATAATTTAGAATAGATGTTTTACCTCATCTGCACCATATGTTTATTATCCTTTTTTACCTACAATGAACTGTTTGCTGGGTGAGTGTGTTATGCCAATATTTAAGTCTTCTAAGTCTTGAAGATAAGTCTTGTGGAAGCATCCAGAGGAGGCATTAATGAACACAGCACTATGCCCCATCTGCAAATGAGCTCCCATTAGCTTGCTGGGAACCCCACCCTGCAAGTGGAAAATATGCCATGACTTGTTATTCAAATGTGGAGTCTCCAATTGAAATTTTTAAAGACAATTACTATTTGAACATCATATTGTAATCATCTTTACAAAACAGGAAGAGGAGGGGGATAGACACATTGGAGGTTGAAGACCACATTGCAGCTTTTCCAAAGATATTTATGGGTTCTGGTGGTTATCTGCTATTATAATTACTGCACTTGGGTAGGCTATCTTGGTTACTACTTACATAAATCAAATCATTCAGTTTAATAAATGATGAGGGTAGTTACTCAGATGGCTGAGCAACATAGCAATGGTGTTTGACAGACATCTCAATATTTATCCAGTTCCCTTTAAGACCTCCTAATTTGAAGAAAGCAACAGAGACCTGGTATGCTGTGCCAGAATATATACAGTTTTGCCTGTCAGCAGCAGAAATAACAACAGATGGTTAGTTACAGCTCACAGAATTTTTATTGTTGATGATGAATAGAGGTGCTTGAATGTCATGTTTATCACTGGGCTTGTGCAGCTCTGTGTCTGCACCATCTTGATGGCCACCATGAGGTTTTTTACCTCTTAACTTGAGGCCAGGCTGTGTGACAAAACAAGCAAAATGCCTGTTTGTCAGGGGAAAAGGATGGTAACTGGCACTGAACAGTTTTCCTATTACTGGTTTGTGACAGACCTATTTCCTCTTTAAATGGGGGGTGTTGACTGGGAAGATATATTTCATGGTTGTTGGTTAGAGGGTTGGTTAGAGCTTTAAGTAAGCAAATGGAAAATATCTGAATCAGAAGGAAATGAAAGGCAATAAAAAAGAAATCCCACCACACCTTTCATTTGTGTAGTTGCTCGCAGTACAACTGTACATGAAGGAGACTCTCTTCCAAGTGAAAAATCCAGTCTACTTCTTTCATAAAACCGCCAATCCTTAATAAGGCCTTAGCCTGGCCTTCTTCAATGCAGGAATAGATACGGGGGTATAAATAACAGCTAAAACAAACCATCTGGTGAAAAGGAGGCACACTGCCTGGAAAGACAGCAATAGCACTTATTTTGAAATCAAGCAAGATTGCCAGTTTGCCAAAAAGACCACATGTCCTTCACTTAAGCAGTAGCTTTTGTGCCGTTCAGCCACACATGAAAGGCCAAAAGGGCTTATGTTTTTTAAGCTATAAGCAATTCTTTATAGCCTAGAAACATATTATTTAGCCCTACAAATCACTTAGATTCCTAAGTCATCATTATTACAATGACACTGCTACTACAGCAGGGTAACAAACTTAAAACTCCTGCTGTTTTAAAACAGAAAATTAGCATTCGGCTCCTCACCCATCAGTTTAATAATTTACATTTTTTTCCTTTAAGATTTTTAATATAACTTTAGAATTGAAGAGATCACTTTCTAATAAGTTGGTCGATGACTGCACCACTTGAGAGACATTGGTGTGAATGTGAATTATGTTCATTTATGCCTAAATATTTATGCCTAAATGTTTTACCTACCATTCAGTAAACTTATCCCAGGTCTTGGAACGCTTCCTAGCTGCTGCCTAGATAATGCAATGATGATGGACTTTTTCCCTTTGTAAAGATGGATTTCCCAATAAAAGTGGTGTTTCCTCCTCTTTTATAGTGGGCTTTAAAAACATGCTTTGATGCAAAATCTGGTAGACACTACACATCATTTCTGTAAATGGTTCTTGTTCTGAGACTTCTTTGAAGACTCTCAGTGGCCTCTTCTGATATTAAAGTATGCCACTAGGAATATTAAATTACTGTCCCACCTGTTTCCTATACTGTGTTATGTACTCTAAAATCTCTGCCAGAAACATAAACAGAGTTATTGTACTATCAATAAAAAGCCTTGAAATTATATTGCATTTTAAACACAGATATTGTTCTGATATGTTTACAGATACCTTTTTCTAGACTATTATTAGATCTTTTTTGTTTGGTAAAGCAGAAAGGTAGTATAACTGCATATATCTGTGTGTTAGAAGCAGAGAAAGTATACACGGGTAAAAGTTACAATATTTCTCTATAGCCTGTTCTTTGTTCTAGGTGCATGCCAAGCCTGCTCAGTATGGAAGGGCAGCTTCTTGCAGTCACCATGGCCAAATTGTTTTCATCAACATCATTTCTGGGGCAAACGATTATTGCCTGGGTTAACCACCAAGTTCTGCCAAGCAGTATCCAGTGTTTCCCAATTTGCTTAGTTAGGCTTCTGAACATCCATGAGTTCTAATCCACAAAGCAGTGAATATCATAACATCTAATCATGATACCAAAGGGTATTTTCAGTCAAATATGAATAAAGTACTTTATATTTTGCAAAGAAGAGAGACCCAGTACAAACTTTACTTTTACAGAAATAGACCTACTTTCTGGAAAAATTAAAGAAGTTTTTCTTTTTAGCTCTCTGGTGCTGCTCATTTCAGAAACCTTTAAGGTAAGGGCTCATCTTCTTCAGGGATTTTCCCAATATATTTTAGACAGGCCAAGTTTTGCTACTGATCACATCATGCAATTCTTCAGCTGAGAACAAGCTTGCACTTCCTAAATATGAACAGAATCTGTCCCGATGCTTAATTTTCATTGCTATTAACAAAGCTAAATGGAGGCTAAAACCCCCAAATAACCCATCCAAAATGCTGTCAGCTATTCATGTCTGAATGTCAAATGGAACCAGAATAAGTACTGCTGTTGCTACAGTAACACATTAACTGTAAAAAAAATGTCTAGCCCTCTAAAAACCTAAGTGCATCCATATGCAACAGCTTACACGTACTTTTGTGATTTAAAGGATTCTTTTCCCTGGTAAAATTATATGTCTCCAATTGGAGGTCTTTTAGTATCTCTTAATTTCACTAACAAAAAGCAAACATGCCAGGAAATGGCAAATAAATTGCCTTCACCACATTATACCACTAAGAAGGGTATAACTAAGTACTCATTTAGGTCATGTAAGGTAAAAGGGAGACAGAAGTGATGCCTATTCAGCTTTCCTGCAAATATTTTGACTAGAGCAAAGAGAGCGTTATCTGTGTGGTAAGCGTGTAAGATATTGTAGCAGATAAAACTTGCCAGGATCAAGAGCTTAGAGAATGAACAGTTATCTCCAGAGAAAGCCAGAGAGAGGATAACTCTTAACCAGAAACCAAGGATGGGAGATAGAGCAAGCAGATAAAAAGCACACAGTACTCTCTGATCTAACATGCTGGCTGGTCCCTCCAAGTAATTTTTCAGACAATCCAGCAAAGGAGCAAATCTACCTGGGACCTTTTTCAAAGGCAGAATGGCAGTGGCTCATATACAACCATGCATCTTTGTTATGAGGGTATCTAATATCTGAGTAATTGAAAAAGGAGGTTACCAAGAGAATAAAACTTTCTTTTTCCTATGAAGTAAATACATGCTGTAAAAGCTCTATTCCACAGGAAGCTCCACTCTTGGTCCAAAACAATTATTTTCTATACTTAGTCTTCTCTGGGTCAGGAGTAGATTCTCTGAACTTTTCTGTAGCTGAAAATAAATGGCAGTAGATGCTACTTTCATTTTCTCATGAATTTCAAAATACCTGATGCTTTGTGGTTCTCATCACCCAACTCAAGTCCTTCCCACTCAGTTCAGGATGGCCTGTCTGTGAGCCTGGATTCACTTAAGGGTAATTACACAAATGGTTGGGGTGCTCAGTTAGGACAAATAGGAAGTAGGCTCATGGTAACCTGGAGGCATGTGGCATCTGGAAATGCAGACTTGGCAAACAGTGCCGCAGCAGGCACTCCAATGTTGTGGATAAAAAGCATCCACATTCAATAGGATATGATTATATGCCACCTGCCCACATTATCATCATATGCTCTATTTGATGTGCTCTGCAGCATGTTTATTTCTCATCTCTGTCCCATCTGCTATTCTCTCCTTTGCTACAAAAGTTCTGCTCAGTAAGTTTCTTCTTTCTGTCACACTATTTCTACATATGCTGCATCTTTTTCTTCATCCTTCTCCCATTCACTCCTCATCTGCTCCCTTCTGCACTTCTCAGCCTAGTACTCCACCCACTGTGTAGGGGTCAAGCCCAAAGCAAGGTGAACACAACTCAGCTGGTACCAAACCTGGGCTCAAAACTCTATGTCTGTTCCTCAGGACCTGTGCTGTCTGGAAGGGACAGCTCCCTTCCAAACAGCACTTCCTAAGAGTATAATTTTCCAAAGTTGCCTATAGATATAGATTTCAAAGTCTACATCTTATATTACTATGAACTGGATGTATTGAATGTAGCAAAAAAAGTTTATTAACTAGTTCTTCATTTGCGTGAGAGCTTTCAAAGGTACACAAACACAGTATCATGCAAAATGTCGTGTATCTCTTCCAAGGAGTATTTTGGCATGGATTTGCCTCCTTTTACTGGACAAAGACTTTGTGCACCTTGGCCTTTTGCCTGTCTGTGTGTGATGATGCTGTGGTGTGATTGGATTCCCATTCACAGGTAAACTGCACAAGTTCACAGAATTACAAGTCTGGCGTCGACTTACTGGCTGTAAATTTTTTCATTACTCGGGGAGCTGCAAAATGTTCTTGATTATTCCCTTCTCAGTTCTCTTACCCAAAAGAATGTCCACACCTACAGGTAATAATCAGAGCTTCTCCTCTCTCCTGCCACGCAGCAATGGCACTGCTGGGAGGGACAGAGCTAAAAGGATTAGTCAAAAGGGAATAACACATTTAAATCTATCAGAATTCCAGATGGGATGTAGCAATTAGTAGTGACACAGTGCCTAGGATCCTTTGTAGAGAAAGGCTTGCTTTGTTACTTTAATAAAGTTCCTCCTAATGGATGGCTCATGGATCATAATTACCTGACAAGGGTTTGGAGCTGGTGGTGAATGATCAAAGTTCCTGTTGCCTCTCTCATCCCACCCAAATATCCCCTCTTGTAGGACCACAAAGCAGTGAGGGTAGCACAGTCCCATGACCTGTAAAGACAAAATAAAAATGCAATGTCTGAACCCATTTTATCCAGGTTTTCCTTGTGCAACTCAGCACATGGAGGGAGGGAGGGCACAACCCAGGCTGCTCCCAGCCTTTCCTACCAGCACCCTCACCCCGGTGCTGCAGTACCTGCTGCTTGCCCAAGAAATCACTGCTACAACACTGCTCTTGCTACTTTAAAATAAATCGGCTTGAGAGGACAGTATTTGAGATGAGAAAATGTAGTCCAAGATTAGAACACTTTTGTTCTCCTGTAAATTCTCACCAGACCTGTATGTAAGAGGAAAAGAATTTACAGTCATGAAATACCCTTGAGCTTTGACTTTGGAAGCAAACCACTCTGCCCTGAGTCACCTAGCCTTGCCTGATTTGATGCTTTCCTTCAAGCTCTTTGGCCCAAAAATGAGAGACTTCATAATGGAAGTGGTATCTGTAGAGGGTTGGTGTGTTTTAAACAGCTGCTTTAGAAGAAAAAAAGAAAAATCCAGCCTAGAGATGATGTGGGTTTATTTAATGTTTTCAGAATAGTTTTAGAACTCTTTGGTTGAGATATTTTTTTCTTCTTTTTATTTTTTTCTTTCTAGCTGTGCAAGTGTCTTATGATTTTTGGCAGGTTTTCTGGGCTTGCTCTTTAGCACAAACTCTGGACAATGAGCGTGTGAGTTCAGAAGCATTGCTTGTCTTAGCTGGGATCTCTGGCTTGCACCTCGTTCCAGCCCTGGTTTTGGTGCCATACAGAACTTGCTGGCTAGTTTGAAATGATGACACAGAAAACATTGTGTGCTTAGAGGAAAGTCATTCCAAGTGTCCAGGCAGGAAAATTAGACTGAAAAACCGATAGAATCAGATCTAACTTGTGGCTAAATGCTCAGGGCCAGATCCTCTGGTAGATTAAATCATCATTAGGTCATTCATGTTAATGGAAGAATGTGCTGATTGACCTCCACTGAAGATTTTAGCTGGCCTGTGGATGTGCCTGTTGAAATTAAGAGGATTTTCCAAGGAGTGATGTGATTTTGAGTCATTTGTTTGGTACATTTTTTCTTTTGTTCCATTTTATTGTCTGTCTTTCACCTACCGGGGCCCTGTTGCCCTCATCACTGGCCCATTTAAGTATTACAACTTTCCCCTTTCCAAGTCTTGTATAACCAATTACTAAACAGTCACTGATACCAGGTAACTACACATTATTTAGAATCAAAAAGTAACTCTTTCTGGTGCAGCTCTTAGCACTGCTCTGTAGACAATGTGAAGTTTAGGTCCCTTTGCACCAGCCACTGCCTGGGCAGTTTTAAGATCTTAAATCACACAAGGTTTCAGCTACAGAAAACAACCAAACACATTACTGCTATTCAGGATATTTGCTTTGGCTTCATTTTGCAAAACAAGTCTGGAGATAAAAGAGCTCCAGTAGGTAATTCTTACAAACCATTCAGAAAATAATGAACGCTCTCTGTGCATTGGAGGCCCCCAGCTTTCTGCTTTGTCATGGAGAGGAGGTAAAGGAAGACTCTGAATGGGAAAGCAACCTTGACAACAACCATATCTTCTTCACAATGACTGATTAATGTCTGAAAGTTACTGCCATAGGATACTACTGAGTCTTCCAGAAATAGTATGATTTCAGTATTACAGCCAGACAGAATGAAAATACCCTTTAGTACTCTGTACTTCAGTGGAGCATTGAGCAAGCTTTTCTGCCTGCTGCATTTGAAATTTATTTCTGCCTAAAGTATTTGGTAGAGGCCTTCTCAAGAAATTAGTTTCATAGTCTGATTCAGCCTGCCATAGACATTTTTATATTTCTATATTTTGACACACTTATATAATGTACCTTTGCCAACCAAGCTGCAGAACAGTATTCAGTCTTTATGTAAGATTTTTTATTCATACATCAAAACACTTTCCACATAAAATTTATGAATAGAGAAGCTAAAACTGAAAGGAACAACTCAATTTCTTGGTGTTACAGATCACAAATAAAATACACATTTCTTCAATGAATCTAATTACTTTTTTAATATGTCAGGCTTAAAGATTGCATAATTCATGTGTATTCTTAATTAACTTTGCTTTGAAAAATAAAACTTAATTTAAGACAGAAGGAGTCTAACTGATATTCTTACATACTGCTAATGGTAATTAATACATTATTACATAACCGGAATGTCTTTTGGAAACATGAATAGTTCCAATGCAAAAGTCTGGTGGTATAATAAGAGGTCTCTTTGGGAAAATTGTATGGTAGACTAATAGCATTATTTAAGAGAGGTCATAGGGATATTAGGGAGTAAAACCATGGGTTAGAAGGCTTCTGGGAGTCCACAGACTATTAGTAATGAAGCCACAAGCTGTAACTAAGGACAATAAGTCAGCCAGGGATTGTTTCTGCTATACTACAAATGCATAAGGACCTGCAAATCAAACAGAACTGAAAGGTACTGCTCTATGCAGATAGCATGTCCCTGCTTCACAATAGGCACAGAACATGGGAGAGCCCTACTTCAAAATCCAAATCCTGGTTGCCAAAGGCTCTATGAGTTTGAAAATATAAGTGAAAAAAATTGTTTTAGAAGATCCCTTGAAAGGTATAAAGTAGAAAGGAAGAGGCAGCCAGCTGTAAACCAGTGGAGGCAGAGAATGTGTGCTGGAAAATAGCACTGCATGGCTGTCTCATCCTTGTGCTCCTTTCTCTAGGCATCCCCTGGATGCCAATGCCAGGGACGCGGTAGTGGAAGAGAAAGATTTCTGATCTGCCCTGATGGAGCTCTTCTTACATTACCTGCCTTCACAGATGGGTATCACCAGGGTAGAGTCTTATTGCACAAGGAAGCTGTATCACCAGTTATAGGCTCTGTCTTCTGTGCTGGATTCTGCTTTGCTTTCTTGTAACATCGTGTCCTGCGCTATTTATTCAAAGATTGGAAAAACAGTCAGTATTTTCTGTTTGTGGATCAGTAGCGTCTTTTTGATTTTGTAAATTTCAGAGTACTGGAAAGTGGAACAGAAGCAACATTTCGGGTGAAGAGACTTCAAACCGTTCTGCATGCTGTGGTCAACAAATTGGGAAAACTGGCCGCGCTCCCTCAGAGAAATTTACTTGACATTACAGTGCATGAATGACCTCTGAGAAAAAAATCTCATAGTGATGACAGCCGACTTGCTCATCTGAGGTAACCCCTTTTTGTCACTGAAGCTGTTCCTCCACATTGGGCAATAAGTCAGAAAGCCACTTTCTCTGGACTGTTTGCTGAGCTTTAGTCTAGACTTAGAATCAAAAGTCTCTGGTTTCTGCGCAGCTCTCATAAAAGTCATTTCCTAGAACAATAAATAACTAGACCAGGGTCTCAGATACTTAAAAAGCTACATTTATAGTAACAGTTCAACAAATACCGCACATTCTTAATGTAAGTAACCCTATAAAGTTTTAAATGGTGCATGGGTCAATCTCACACTCCTTTTACATTTGTTTCTTTGGAAACATAAAAGTGATGGAGTTCTAGCAGCACTTACGTTTGTGGGAACAAATTTTTGAGGTCATCTATACCAACATATTGGAATTCATGAACACTAAACTTCATATGTAACTACTCAGATCAGAAGGGCCTTTGGTTCACATCCCTACTCCAACTCCACATTTGTTTGTACAAATCCCAACCTTACCCAGAATTGCGAAAGTCTTGTGTTACCCCAAGGTATACATAACCACCCATTAAGAACTTCAAAGACTTAGGAAATTTCAAAAAATACCTTTTAGGTTTAGGCCATGAAAGGACTCAGATGTATTAAGATTGGCTAAGACACTTAAGTCTAAAATGCAGATTCTAAAAATCCTCAGTAGGTGTGTATACATTAAAGTCTCTGTGCTCAGACTTCTGATTTAAGGCATCACAGGCGCTCATCTGCTGAATTAATAACTTGTCTCTGAAAAAACAGAGTGACTCGGCTCTGTTTTTCTGAAGTCTGAAGTGTGGCTTCACACTCCAGTCTTCAAGAGACCAGAGTTAATACAGACCCAAAATAGAAAATAACAGCCCATCAAAGGAAGGACTTATGCTTGCTACTGACTGCCTTTTAGTTTATGTTTTATTATTTTCTTCACCTGAAGCTCCCAAGTCTGTGGCATATGTGAAGAGTCCTACCAACTAGTCTAAGTGACAGGTTCTGCTTTAGGCTACTCCTGCATCACACGCCATAGCCCCCATGTTCTTTCTGGGCTTGAATCTCTGTGCTCTGCATCTTGGGAAGCCAAGGGTCTATGTGCATCTGACAATTCTGCAAAGTGTCTTTCTGAATCTTTAAGTGCCTCATTATCTTGGAAAATAAGATTTACAATCTTGCTTGTATTTGATACCCACAAATAGACCTAAGGAATCATCTTCATACCTCACAGGGTCCTTTCATTTTTTCACTATTTTTAAAAAGAACTAAATTAAATTTCTGATGAGGAGGTGAGCTGATAAATACTGGACTGAACAGATATTTAATGTGCTGCAGCAAAAAATAAAATTATATTATGTTGATCAGATACATTTGTTATAAACTATTCCTCAATTATTCCTTGTTGATAAATGCACAAGAGCAAGGTCTCTGTAATTCCCATCTTGTCTATCGAATGCTTTAGCACAATATTAACAGAAGCAGAGGAGGATAAGATTACAAACCAGTGATGAAATATCTCAAGTAAAGACTTGTATTGGCATTAATTAAGCTGTGTTTTTCCCTTCCAGACTTAAATCTTGATTTTTTAGTGTCTTGACTTAAATACAAGTTTCAAAATTTTCTGATTGAAAGGGCATCAAAATGGGAAGGTATAATGGCTATGATGTCTGTAGGATCCTATGAAGACATTTCAAGAGCAAAGTGAATTTGGCACAGACATGAGCAGCAATGGGAGTAAGGATCAAAGAGCAGTTTTTGCAAGGTTTTCTAAATGTGCTGCAGACATTCTTGGCTGCCTGCAAACATCAGATAAGAACCTACATAAGGATGATGAAAAGAAGAATAATTGCCACATTTATGGGATTTGCACACCAGATTAATAACTTGTGGCTAGGAGTTGATCTGTAAGCAAGCAATATTTAGTAGGTGTGAGGAAAAAATTCCAATCATGTCTTGAACTGGAACACAGTTCAAATCCATGAAAAGAAATCAATGACTCAGTACCATCAGCTTAGAAATTAAATACAATGAAGAACTGAAGTTCAAAGAAATATTCAGGCCATGTTGAAGAGATCAGGCAGAGCCAGAAATAGGCAATAAAGCCTTGAAGGAACTTCATTGTAAACAGGTGAGCCACAGCTATCATCCGACATTCTGAAGATAGGACAGTAAAGAAGCAGACATTCTCTCCAAAGTGAGAATAAATGTATGTTTTCCTCAATTTGAAATTGCACTTGGCTCCGTAAACAAATAACATCAGACTCTAATAGATGTTAAAAGTAGATACAGTTGGATTTACCATATGCAATTTTTCAGAATATATATAGCAAAATGACTGCTGACAGGAAGAAAAATCATCATTAAGGCCAAGAAAATTATCAGATGTGTCACAATAATAGAAAGACTGTACTGTTCTTGTTAACCACGTGGGGACAGCTACTTCTTAAACTTGCAAAAGACTTGTAAAATAAATAAATCAAGCATTAGTATTTCCTTTCAGCTGATGTATGAACTCAGTCACAGATGGGTTTGTCTAGCTCCTCTCATCAGTAATTCTGTCTCCTCACACCCTTGGCTTATCACAGACTCAATGAAACAGGTTATTTTGGGAGCTCGTTTGTAAATTACTAGCAGGAAAACACTGATTTGATGCTAGTTATTCAATGGTTATCATAAACCATGAACAGTTCTGGGATATGCAAGCTAATATTACCTTTCCTAATCTTATTTGGCTGCAGCATTAGGCGCCTCAGCCAACAGCTATTGTTTTCTGTCAGAAGAGATTGATCAAGATAAAAAATTGAAAATAAAGTTTACAGATTTTTCCTTTTAAACAGGACCAAACCAAGCACTGTGGGGAGATTTCCCCTTTGGTCTATTAAAATAGTCACTGGAAAGAAAAAACATAACACTCCAAACAGAACTTTGTTGCTTCAAGTCACCATAACAATGTGAGAGAGATATTGGCAGAACTTGTTTGCTCCTGTAAAACAGCATTTAAAGAGTGAAATCCTGATAATATTTGTTTACGTTTGTCAGTAGAAATTTGATTTGTCAAAATCTGCACTGCAGAAGTAGAGGCCTTAGTAATTAAAAATTTAGGCTTGGATTAATTTAATGATTTCTCTTGGCCTCCAGATGCCATTTTAAATTACCTCAATTCCTTATATATTTAAGTAATTTCTAGGAATATTTTACAATTCTCTTCATTTAATTGGTTGGGGTAAGGAAAAAAAAAATTTACACAGGCCAATGAAACTAAGTTTGCTAACTGATTTTCTGCAAATGCATTGGTTTCCAAGCTCTTTAGTCCAACTGAAGTTGGCTGACTGAATGTAAGTGATCAAAACCAGACTGGAAGACAACTGGCAAGAAGCAGGAGTGGGGTAGATGAGCAATCAAGGGCACAGAGGTGATAAGGTTGAACTTGTACAAAGTGCAGTCTGTATTAAAGGTAACCTCACCTGGGAATACTCAGGAGTATAGGAGGAGGTGTCTTCATGCTCACAGGGACACACCCCTCCACGTATGGACAAAAGTAGATCTTCACAATGCAGCCCATTGGCATTCAGCTCTGGTAGCAACTGTGTAAAGCAAACTTCAGACTTCTCACAGGGCTTGCAAATCATTTGCAGGACCTCATTAAAGAGAACTTTGTTAAGCACAGAATGCTAAGAAAGCATTGCCACTAGATGAGAAAACGATAGAGCTATAGCAAGCCATTAGAGTCAGGTATCACTTTTTCCATGCGCAAGGCAAGATTTTCCAAGTCAGTGTCTGGAATTCAAACCCAAATACGTCTGAATCTCAGATGAGGCTTTTATCTGAAGGAAAAATACTCCCAAGAAGCAAGTCTTCAAACTAAGAAGGGGGTAGACATAAAAATCAGGAATGATTTATTTTGAGTCTCATGTCCATGTTGGCTTGTTTGCCAGGATGGCAGAACCTCCAGTGTATCAGTGCAAGCTCTCCCCAACAATGAAAAAAAATACCCTGAAAATATTGAACATACAAGATATTTTTAGCACCTGTGCCTGTTCTTTTGCAGTTTTCTGTGGTTGAATTCCATAAAGAACTGCTGGCTCTAAACATTGTAAGCTCCAAAGCCTGACAGCTGACTGGCATTGTTACAGTACCTCAGCACTTGGAAGGTGATCAGCGCAGCACAGAATGCATGCTAGAGTTCAACCTGCTAGAACAGACTTTAAGGGTTTGAGAGAGTTTCCCAGAGAGGGACTGCAGCACGGAAAACTCCTGCACAGTGGCCTTAGGAAAATGTTCAGAAGATATTAGGGAGAAAGCATTGGATTCCCCAGTCTCCCTGTAAGTTTGCTGCAAGGTTTTTTAAGAAAACAACAAAGACTTCAAATGTTCTGCTGAGCCTTTCCATCATTTCCCCTTTTCCACAATAAATTGGAAAGAGACTCATCAAAATGAAAAGTGTTTTTTTCTCCCCTACAAACTTGTAAAAAGACTACATGGACAATGGCAAAGTCCAAAGTCATCAGAAGCCCTTGGTAGAATGAGCTAAAAAGTGATTCCCAAATTCCAGCTGCAATGTGAAACTGTAAGACACCTCAAGCTCCAGATTTTTTGATGTTTGAGGTCTTGTAGATAAGAGTTAGGATAACAGCTTAGTTCAGCAGAGCAAAGCTCCTTCATGCTCCCTGGTGTATGAGGGAACTGGGAAGAGGCCTCTCGTTGGAGCCAGTCATTGGTGCCAGACAGCAGGGTTCATCCTCTGGCACCCATTCAGACTGTGTCAACCAATCAGTTCAAAAAAGGGAAAATTTTAAAGCTGTCTTGCAGAGGACAAAAAAGCAGTTCTTAGAAACACAGCAAGGAAGAGCCCACCTGGGGCACCACAAAAAGACCCAGTTCCCCAGTCTCCAAGAGATAAATCATTCTTGGCTATAATCACACCTCCCTGCTTCAGGAATGTTAGATGCCAAAATTAGTAGTCTGGGGACTTTCTAGGTGTGTAAAGTTGATGAGGAAAGAGAGGTTCCCAGAGGGCATAAAAGGAGCTTCTCCTCTGTTGTCTTTCTCTGGAAGACCTTTCACCTTTCTCTGTTCACTATGAAAGGATCATAGATGATGAGTTGATTGACTTCTTCTTTTGAGCTTGGACTTGCTCCTCTTCTCCTGCTGCTCTGTGCAATGCAGAATGAAAGGAATTCCAACAGAGAGAATGAAATGAATATACTGTTTCATAAACATTTCCACACACTTAACACCTTCTTCCTTCCCCACTCCTCAATTTCTCAAAGGAAAACTTTTTTCTTTTTTTTTAAGGAAAACTTATAAATTTTATCTTCCATCAGACTGTCCTGACTTAACACCTTCTTTCGCAGACCTTGGGGTGGAAAATGCAGAGATTTCTCAAAATGTAATTTTTTCTGCCTGAAGATATTTTGCTCACAGCTGAGCACAGCTGTTGCCCACAGAACTGCTCTTTGTGAGGTTCTGTAAACAATTCCAGGTTGCAGTAAACTGTAGGGCTTATTATTTGATAAATTGCTTTAAAACACGTAATGCATAGTTTTACTTAAATGTGCAAATACAAGGGTTGGAATTAAAGCATTTTCAATCTTTGTTCTGCATTTTCTGCCTGCTTAACAGTTTTCTGCTTTGCTTTAGAGTTCATTTTCTTTAGAATAGAAAGTAGTTAATTTTCTTTAGAATAGAAAGCACTGTATCCTTCTTTTTAGCCCCAAATTTGTAGCTTACACCTCTTTCTCTCCAGATCACTTAAAAACTCCATCCAATAGTTTAAAACCAAAAGACTTTAGAAAAACCCAAAGCAATCACATTATCCTTTTATCTACCTTCTTAATTTCCAAGCACTTAATGAGCCTTTCTCAGTTGGAAAGGTGGCAAATTTCCGAGCATGTTCTGTGCTGGCTGTACTCTCAGGTGTCCGGGGTGTTGGCATTCAGAAAGACTCAGCAAGCACAGGCTGGAGGGTCAGAATAGTGAGGGAAAGAAAAAGGGTTTCTAGGATGCCATGGACTAAATGTTGGCTAGAAACACATTCTACGTGTTTCATATGTCAAAGTATAAATCTGAGTTTCTGAAAGCTGTTACAAGCTTAGGACACCATCAGACTTTTTGTGATCAGTATCTGTTGGTCTTAAAAAAGACAGTGCAAAAAGGGGAAAATATACTTCAAAACCAAAGGGCTGCTGAGGGAATTTGATAGCAAATGTATCTGAAGCTTGATTTTTTTTTTTTAAAGTTTCCTGCTTGGTGAGATGAATAAGGATTAGTAACATTACTGTCACCTCTTGTCATTTAAGCAACAAAGAATGTTCTCTAATGCATTCTAGAAACAGGCAAAGAGTGTCAATGATTATTTGGCATCCTTCTTATGCACTGTGTCTCATTTCTGAAGATGAAACTGTTGGATGCTTCACCCAAATTCACTGGATGATCTTCAGCAATCTGGTACAGAACATACACAGATAGAGCCTCATAGAAGACCCTGGTAGACAAGAGCAGCTGCAAGTGTAAGTGAACTTCATCCCTAGATTTTAGAGACTTCTTTTAATCTTTTCATTACTCAGTGTATTTGAAAACTCAGCCTCCTTGATACACATCAAGGCAAGTTGGTAGAGCTTGTATATAGAGTTGAAAAGCAATCAGACATTTGGTAGTGAAATGCTCAGACCCTCAGGGCATGGGTCTTATAAACCTTTCCTAGGAGAATGCATTTTAGGGTGAGACTGAATGGGGAGAATACAGCCTGTTCTCTCCAATCTTGCAACAGATGTCTACAAGGCATTCTCAAGATTTAGAAAGACAGCCTAAAATAATATGTAAGTAAGTAAAGATGTGTTCTTTTAAGAAAGTTAACATCTTCTTTTTCTCTTGTCAACAACCACTACTTTCAAACTCTCAGTAGTTTTACTGTCATAGATCTGACCATATATTCCTCCTGGGGGTTTGGCACACTGGGCTCAAGGTCAATTTTGATAACAGAGATGTTCAGACTTAAACCAGTGTTGTGAGAAGCTGCAATGGGGGCCTGCCCTTCCTTCACCTGGTGCTTGTCAGATGGCTCAGGCTCTTGATCTCTGCCTCAGCTACATTGTTGGTTCACCAGTGCCCACCCTTTTACTCCCCTAATTTTGGCCATGGTCCTCACCCACTGATTTGACTTTCTGGCTTGACCTTGAAGCTATCCCGTCCCTATGGATTTACCTGGCAATTTGGACTATTAGCTGAGGCTGGTTGTCATTGCAAGCCTGCTCTGTGAGATTAGAGAAGAGGAGTTAGAGCCAAGACTCACACCAAGGCACTGACTGTACGCTCACAGGTGCAGATCTAGAGCAGTGAAGCAGAAGGAAAAAAAAACAGGTCCAGTGTTGGCAGGATTACTACTCAACATCTATTTTTATTTCAAATATGGCCATCATTGCCTTCTGGCTTCCTCTAGGGCTAGTGAAATACAACATCTAAAGGATGATGCTGATCAAAACAAGGGACTTGTCTCAAGTAAAATCTCATCTATATCCAGCTCTGGTCCTTAGATAAGGTCATTATACAGACTTTTGACCTGCTGGACTCCTTTAACTATCATGTGAGAACAAGTCTTGTGGAGAAGCAAAAATAATGATGATATTTTAGAAGAGCCAGACATTGCATCATCTCCTACTGGGGTCAGAACCAGCCGTAATGATTCATGGTTACTGTGAAAATGAAGAAATCCAGGAAGACCCATATGCTATATGAGATATGGCAGCCAACTTGGTAGCAGGACAGATTGCTTAGAAAATTTCATATTACTGCTTTCTCCCAAGTGAAGGCCCCAGATATTTTGGATGTCTGTCCTAAGCACATAAAACTTTCTATCAATTGAGATGCAGATGCTTCAGGTGCTTTTTCTCTTGGTATGACTACCAGTTTCCAAGGTAGTAGTGCTCCCCTGGATTTATAAAGCCATTTGTCTTTGACAGAGCGCAGAAAGTGTATGCTGAAGCTACTTTCTACAGTTTATTCCTTTAAAGAAGAAAAAGCCATCTTCACTCTGGTTATTTGACTTCACTTGGGACACTTGGAAAACACTGGAGCACTCTTTTTGCACTCTCAGTTGGGACTGGGACCAATAACAGACACTGTTCTACTGGGATGAAGCAATTCTTTGTTTTCCCAACACAAGACTTTGTACTGAATGGCCATAATTACCCTCTGTCATTAAAAGAATATGTGGGAATGCTCTGTAGTACCCTATAGTGCTCCTTTTGAGCCTCAAAATAATATTGGAGAATATCTTTGAGTTGATCCTTAGAAGAACTTAATAAAAAGATTTATATGAGGACAGCATTTCTCTACTCCATTTCCTTTTAAACTGAATGTTTTATGATCCACCCAGGACAAAGAACTGCATTTCCGTGCTAAATACAACACCTTTTTGGCATTCTCTGGCTTCCATACACCTTTTGGTCTAGAAAGCATGTTTTTCTTTTGCAGAATGAAAATAACAACCTAAAATGTCAACTTGATGAGTACACTGAAGGAGATTGTTACCTGTGTAATTTTGACATATCTATGCCTGCTAAGTTAGCTCTGATAGACAAAAATACAAATTTGCTATTGGTGTATCACCATTTTCCTGTCTGCAGCATGTGCAGGACTAAGTCTTTTTCTAAAGAACAGAAAGAGATAGAAAAGCTGTAGCAGTCTTTGACCATTGATGTTATTTCATTATTAACTTGGCCCTCTGATCTTTACAGCCATAGTGTTGAGCTTGATTCTTTTGCCATCCTTCTTTATTTACTTCTCCAACAGTATTACTCATTGCCAGAAATTACATATGCTGGGCAGATGTAGAATCCAGATATTATTGAAAGTTTTATTTTTCTGGGACTGGTATCTGATTTTACCTTTTGCTCCACTCTTTGTTAGTTTGAAAGCCCTTTTAATATCCTTCTTCACTGGTATTGTGGCTTTGCAACTCCAGTTTCACATGCAGTGCCAGCTTCTGGGGCAGCTGAAATGAATCTGAATGTTGTGTCACCAGCCCATGTCTGAAAAAACAGCTGAACTTTTTGGTCAGATGCTTCAGGAACAGCTGTTTTTGGACCTGTTCTTGTTCAGACTACAATTAAGAGAATTTTGCTGCTAATTTTTGGGAAGCAAGATGATCCCTGTACAGTCTTGCTTAAAAACTTGGGGAAAGAGTTTATTTTCTGATTTAAATAAAATTCAGAGGAGCGTAATTATGGAGAATAGGCAAAGAAGAACTTCACCAAAAATCTTAGTAATTTCCAATTCTGTTCTTTCTTTTATGGGCTCTGAAACAGTATGACACATCAATATTCTGTCACACAGCATTCACACATGAATTGCATGCCTATCATTACTGTAAAACAAATTAACACCTCATATTACGTTATGGAGGGGAAATGAGACAATTAATCATCTTATTTAGATTTGTATGTGCTTGTGAACAGCTTACTTGCTGTTAATAAGCAGTGCTGATTACTTATTAATTGATAATGCTTCCTCCCAAGTAACAAGTACTGGTACAGCAGGCTTTTTATTAGATAATATTTGTTCTATCCCTCCTCCTTTCTGAGTTCTGATGACATAGCTACAAGGTGCATCCATGCCTTTCCAGAATAAGAGCAATTCTGCAATGATCCTTCAGTCCCAAAGATTCTGACAGAGCTACTTATGCTGCACATGCCTGAGTATCTTGCAAAATTAATACTCTAAGTCAGTACATTAATCTGTTGCTTTCTCTTACTCTTCCATAAAAATATCAATCCTCTTATATCTCATACTAGAGCATAATTTTTAAAATACAGACATCTGGGACATCTTATATCATGATTTTATTGTGAAGTAATTCAGTGACTGGAGTATTATGCAATTATTCTACACAGTTAATAGGTTTGCTCTGCGGTATGACAACCTGTGCATTACTCTGCACTTTACTGCTGCTGAGTGACTGCCATCAATCATTCATCTCTACCATTTTCTAAATGATAAAAAATCTCCATCTCATCTCCAAGGTAATGTTCAGAAGCAGGAGTAGAAGCTGCAAATCCTCATTACATTCCAGGTGTATCTGGAAAAAGGAATAGCAAGGAACACCTGGAAGGGGTTGTACAGAGAGGTATGAGGAATGACTAATGTAACTATTGCATTGCCTAATCCTTCTAATGCAACGTGATAAGAATGCATAAAGTATTTGTAGAAGAATGCCTTGAAAATTGTTGTTATTATTAATGACAAATATATAATGTTGGCAAAACAATAAGAATGTAATTTTGAATTTTACAAATTTGCTTTAGCACAGTAAAGGGTGTAACCACAGGTAAGTCCTATTGAACTTGTCTTAAAATGAGTGAACTCAATATAGAGAGAGGGCAACTTGTACTCAAAAGTGATGTTAGTTTTCCCAATTCCCAGTACAATCACTGAATATTGAAACAGATCCTCTGTCTTCCCAAGTGGGGATCAAAGCAGAATAATGTGCGCCTAGAGGAGCACCTGGCTCTCTTCCAAACAACAAGGAATCCTGGAGAGATGGTGTGGTTAGAAGTCTTCTGATTCCTAACAGGACAACCCCTTCTGGATGTTTTACCTTTCAGTAATCAAATTTTGCCTTGTTATAGTGGAAAATACCTTACCCCAAAATTAAACTCTTACAATTTATTTTGGTTTATGTAAATTAGTTAAGATCGTTAGCTGATATACAACTTTGGTTTGGGTTGTGGTAGCTCTCTTTAGTGAGACTGAGTCATCACCAGCAGAACCAAGAAGAAGGCTGACAAACTTTTCATTAAAAATCTTTTTCTAATAAAAAATTAGTTTAATTTTTTTTTTCATTTTCTCCTAATCTTCAGAGAACTAAACTTGGTTTTAATTTCTCTCCTTTTCCCTTTGTTTTTCCCTTCTTTTTGTTCATATAAAAAATTATCTACCATCTTCCCTCCATTCCTTTATTTTAAGATATTCTTCTTTGTGCCAGAAATTTTTCAGCAGTTCCATACCTTTGAAAAAATATCTGAGATATGATCTGATAACTGCTTCAGAATTGGAGCAATTTTGAATAGTTGTAGAACAGCAAAGATGAAAAGCAGTCAGGGGAAAAAAAAAGCAACCCCGAGTCAACCTTGGACCTTGTTCTTTTTTGTACTCAAAGGAAAAAAGTAGGAACAGTAAAAATAACAATTTGAATAGTCTCTTCTGAAAGGTCACAAACATGTGGGTGGAAAAAAAATGTCAACTTTTAAGCCTTTAGAAACAAAGAAACTTCGGAATGACAGTACACTTCATAAAATTATTTTTCCATTATTTGAACCAGGTCGGGACCAAATGTTCAATTCTGGGCAAAACTCTTGTCAACCACTGTAGCAGTGTTCAAGGGTTAGGGAACTTGTATGAGTAATATTATGATTTATACCTCATTATGTGTAGAGAAGTCAATAGGATGGCAGGGCAACAGTTAGGGAACTGGTGCAGTGTCTTTTGTATCAGGATTTTAGCATTTGGGTAATGTGTTAAAACACTCTTATTTAAATCACAGAGGTACAGCAATTATCTGGATAGCTCCAATAAAATAAAAAACCCTGCCCAAATAAAAATGAATGCAAAATTAATATTTATATTCAGTCCCAAAATGTCTTTTTTTTTTTCTAAGTACAGGTTCATGCAAAATGGACAATCATTATATCTGGGATTTAGATTTTCTCAAATTTTGCAGTGTTTGAAATCCGGAACCAGATCTGAATTGCACAGTCCAATCCTAATAAAACATACACCGGTGAAGTCTATGAAACTCACAGGAATCAGTGGAAGTTTTATTATGTGCTCGAGAGGAGAAAGGATTTCACTCCAAGATGCACTTGGAATCAGAGAGCTTTATTATAATAAAGTTATGCAGAAATATGCATGACTGTTAATTTGTCCACAGTCAGAGAAATGGATGAAGCATGAAAAGTCCTATTAACTTTTTGTCATTGAAATCCAAAGAATGTGTGTAGGCTACAGTTGTTACACCCAGCTTTTCTAGATGAATGAACACCAGGATTAAATCAAGCTAAATTTCAGAAAGCTACACGTATATGTGATGGCAGGAATGCCTCTAATCATGCATTTTCATTGCCAAAACAATTTCGGAGTTCTGCCATTTCAGAAGGGTCACCAGGTAGTAGCATTCCATAAGGATGGAACTAATAGGACAAACTCAAAACCTGTATAAATAAATTGTAATAATACATTAACAGTTATTTATCATTATTTCTGTTAAAAATTCACAGAAAAAATATTATGGTGTGTAACACAAAATAAATATCCATGGAAAAATGTGAACAAAACAGTATAGAAATCAAAACAAGCTGAGTCTGGCTTTTGGTGAAAATAACTTTGTCTGAAATCTTCTTTCTGTCTTGCAAATAATAAACCTATTTCTATCACTTGCAGGATTTGGATTACTGTTGAAACAGAGCTATAACAGCAAGCCATGTGTGACTCCAATAAGATATGATAATATTCTGTCAGATCATCGGTTGGACCTTTACACTGGAAATACCTGGCTCTGTCACTGTGTGCGAAGTGATGCCAAGGCATGAAAATAATGTGAAACCTTTAAAGAGAAGAGTTGTTTAAAATACCCCATCCTGCTTTATAGGCCAAATATCCAAAAAATAATTATAATACTTTGGAGCTATTGGAAGGCAGATAAGCTGTAAGTATATTTATTTTTAAATGATATAATATATAAGAAACATTACATGTATCAGTGACTTTGACAAATTCCAGTATATTTTGAGTAATGCCTTCTGCAAATCGCTTTGTAAATGCTGATGTGATGTTTTGAAATCAGTCAGAGCCGGTCAACCTGGCAGACAGCTTCAAACTGAGTGTCCATTTAACAACATTTTGTGACAAGGCATCTTGTGCCAGAGCAGTTTTTGGGAACACAATGATTCATCCCACTTACCTAGCTCAGTGTAATAGCTAACAACTCCCTGTACCACTGTACAGAATGCATCTGTTGTGAGCAGCATGTGACAGAACCCTGACTGTGACAGAGTGGAGCTGTGTCACTGCCCCATCCTGGCTCTAACCCACTGGACAATTCTGGTTTGCACAGGAAGAACACGGTGTGAGAGACTCACATGTTAATACTGACATATTAAAGGTTAATGACTCCAACAATCAGTCATTTGCAAAAGCAGAGGGTGCATTCCTGAGGCATGTTTGCACCCTCAAACTGAAGGGGAGGAGGAGAGTTTTTGGGTGGGTGGTAGAAAAATCTCTGATCTCCGTAAGAATAACCCAGGTGCAGAGTGGATGTGAACTCTCCACCAGAGGCTAACCATGACAAACTGACTTTTGTTTACCAGCAAGTTGTTTTTTGAGTCAGAGAAAGGCAGATTCTTCAAAGCAGGACAATGCTTTTTAGCATGCCAGTGTCCTCCATCCTGAGTCCTGATAAGGCTCAGGCATAAAACTTCCTCCTGGGGAGATATAGGAACATTCACTCTAGGTCTGAAGGTGCTCATCCTTTCTGATGGGGCATGACTGGCTCAGCTACTCTGGCACGAGAGGCAGCTGTCATGTCATTAAAATGTGTCATAAATCATCACAGACACTCAAAGCCCCACCAGATTAATTTCTGGGCCCTCCCACCAGAGCACTGTGCATGATCCACAATGTTGCATAAGAAAGAGAGTGTTAAACTCCCCCTCCAGGTGAGGTCCATGGGTGTTCCTACCTGAACCTGAGCTTTTATTAACCCACTGAATTTGGTGTTCCACAGGCTTTCCCTGGCTCCCCAATGGATCAAGTCTGCGACCATCAATTCAACCATCAGACATGGAAATAGCAGCAATTAAGTCTTGCCACTGGATCCATGCATGGTGATAGCTTTCCTTTCCCCTATCTACTCTTATCCTTTCTTTCTCTTTCTGGCTTTTCCTTATATGTTTTCTTAAGTGATATTCTTATGTTTTAAATAGTTATTTTTCTACAGATAATACCTAAAAGTGCTACATATCTCCTTTCCATTGCAGCCAAATTCTTCTAAAATGAATCTGCCATATGCGTATATACATATATAAATATAAATAAAAAAACAAACCATAAAATAGAAATAGAAATAAAAGTAGAAATAGGAATATATAAACACTAGTGATTCTTTGTAGCTTCACTCTATTCTGTTCCAAGAGATTAACAAGAATTGTAGTTACCCCACCAGAGGGGATGGGCCATAACACAGGGAAGCACAGTTATCACGTGGGGACACTTTACCTGAAAGCACTGCTAAATGTGCTGGAAGAATCAGATAGTGCAGAATTTTATTTTCTTCTTACCATCAAAGAAACACTGGCTGCAAGACATAGCTCTAAAAATTCTCTGCTCTTTCACACTCATAGAAATTAATTCCTTTTTGATTGTGGGAAGTGGAGAAATAAGAATTCCTTTGTATACTAAAAACGCAGTGGGCTCAATCCAGCTTTCCTTGTACAGTAAGGCATGAAATAAATAAGATATTCACATAAGAAACCTTAGCAGGATCTGGCACTCCGTCTTCTATGTATGAAAAACCAAATTCACATATGAGCAATGTGGTTCAGCAAAATACATTCTGTAACTACCCCACGTACACGTCTGCCTTTGACAAGGATGGGATGTATTCTCTGAAATTAGAGCATATAAGAGAAATTTTCCTCCATGAAAGGTGGTTCTTTTTCACTTCCATGTAATCTCACTGAAATGAATGAAGATTGCACATGAGTAAATTATAGAGTACTTTGACTACACCACCACAAGGAGGAATATTTTGTGATTGAGAGAGAAAGAGGATTAACTCTCACAGTCAGAACACAGTAATTTAAAACAGCTACAATTTTTAAAATGTGTTAAAATTTTGTGCTTTTTTCCCACTTGACATTTCTCCCTGCTGATTTTCTAGACAAACAAGCAGCTAAGGATATTTACAAGAACAATTACTCAACATCATTACCCTATAATAGATTTTTGGCTGAGACCTAATGCAGAATTTGTTTCCAAAGAAGAAAAAGGTACTCCTGCAGAAGATCTTTGTGTGACACTTTGATCCATTCAGGTGTGTAAAGTCTTAGGGTCAAGGATGGGATATATCCCTCACATTGACAAGTCTGAAATAGCAGTAGTGTACAATCTATTCTTCACGTTTCAAGGTGACAGATATATCCTGTAGTACATTATACCAATCCTGAGCATTATAAGCAGCAATAGAGGAGCAAGTGTGAGCATCTAAAATGATGCTTTTATTCAGAAATTAACTACAGGCCTTGGTAATGTTAGCATTGGTAATTTATTTTTTTAACAGAAGAGGTCATATTCTGAAGAGTTAAATAACTGCAGTTGTTAAGGGAGCAACTTATTTAAAATTACTTAGGATCTCAAGTGTAAATGAATCAGAATTAAGTCTTCCAGGTGGTTTGTGCAATGTGAGTTATTTATGTTACAGAGGTTTAGTATCATTTTAGTTTTTATGACAAAAACTTCTCTACCAGATGCATTTAGGCCAGGATTTGCCAGCCTTGAAAAGTGATCACAGAGTGGTGATAACAGAATTCAGTGAGTCGCAGGAGAGAGAATGAGTAGGAAATCTTTACTTATGGTTCAATGTAATACAGAAAATAAGAGGGTTTAACTAAAGTTATCAGCAACTCAAAAAGGAAGTAGAATTAAACTCTGAAATTCATTTTTACAGGACAATTGTGAGCATCAAAGTAAAATTGGATGTAGAAAGGAATTAGAAAATTTCAAGGAGAAAATCCATTGAATACAATGATATAACATCAGACTAGAAATATTTTGTTAATGAAATGGTATTTGCACATAGTTTTCTAACTAATATAACTAAAAACTAATAAACTAATATATTTAAAGAAAATATTTTTTCTATTTGTGACTAGATTATCGTTGTTACTAAACGTTTTTTCAGACCAAATACTGATATTTTTGTACCATACATTTATATAGATAACTATTTTTTAATATCTAATAGAAAATATTTCTTAAAATTGACTTTTGGGACAGCTTTTTTCCTTTCTTCTTTTTTTTTCATTTTTGCTACTGAATAGAAAGAAAAAAATACTTCTGCACCCTGATTTTTATTCCCTGCTTTCCTAGTTCTTCTTTGGTTTAAATTTTTAAGGGTGTCTTTTTGGCAATTTGTTTTTGGGTTTTTTTTTTATTTGTTTTTTTCCCTAAAAAATTCCAACTGGGTAAGAGCTACCACAACCAAGGAAACAGGCATGGGTTGGCTTTTTTTTTAGAACTGATGTCAGGGGAAAACCCTAGAGGATCATTCCTAACTTCAGCTGGAAAAGAGGTGCCCAATCATAGCTCAATCAGTTGTTGACGGAAGAGACGAGAGACAGACACTGTCAAAAAAGAATGCCCAGAGAGGATGATAAAAGCCTGTGGCTTGTCAGGGTCCTGATCTCAGCCTCTCAGCCTTTAAACCTCTCACAGTGAAGGTCTCATTAGTAAACAGATTGCTCAGAAGAAGCAGAGGAGGAGCAGGACAAGAACAAGGCTGTGGGAGCCAGAAACACCATGATTAATGATGTTCTGCTGACATGCAAAAGCAAACGCACTCTGTGTCCACGGCATCGAACTCGGCTACAGTCTAACAGTGATTCCTTAATTGTTCTCTTGGCATGCAGCACATGGCTCTTCTTCTGAAAGTCATTTCACATTAAAATTCCTGGTAAACCTTTTATCCAGACCAGAGTGAACTAAGCAGTGAAGCTTGTGCTGGGGAAAGAAAGAAATAGCCTTGAACAAAATGGTTGGAGAAGTGGTGGAGGAGAAGGCTCTCTCCGTAACAAAGAGCAAATACCATGCTGTAGCCAACTGCACCACGTGAATCACTTGGATAGAGAAGGGAAAGAAAAGTGAATTTCACACAGTTCTGTCTAAGGAGGCCATCTTCCTGCCAGGGAGAATCTGCCTCTGGCAAGAGCAAAGCTATCTCCTGAGGCAAGTGTGTAAGTCTGGAAGCGGCAGGGCAGATCTGAGGTGCTCTCCCAATGCCCATCCAGTAGATCTGATCCTCTGATCCCAAACATCAACAACCCCACTGCACTGCTAGGCAGAAGGAAGGTCTGGCTTGTAGCCCCATGGTTGGTGGAAAGAATAAAAAAGATTTAGCTTTATATTTGCACTTAGCCCAAACCATAAATATTAAAAAAAAAAAAATCACATTTTTGCTGTTCTTTTCAACAGTCACTTGCCACCAAGTCTGCTGACAGGTGGTGTTCATGGCAGAAAAGGAACTTCACTATTTACTGGTCATGATATCTGCTAACATGGCTATCTCACTGCAGTTTTATGGTATCTGGGTGGTTTCTTTTGAAAGAATAAACTGATAACCTTATCACACAGCCTTCAAATTAGGCTTTTACCTTTGAGTTTTCAAATCAAATTTTTACCTTTCACTAGTCTACCTGTTGGAGACTAACTGTAAACAAAACCTACAAATCAGTATTTGCAGAACAGTTAAATACCAATCAGTCCTGCTATAGCCATCAACTTTCCATCCAACATTCCTTAATGAAAATAAAATCCAGTTGCTACATCTAATTTAACAAATGGTATATGGGAGCTGCAATCAGAGGTTCTATCTGGGTAACACTTGGTAGCACACAAAGCATTTAGCTGAGATGTATCATTCAGAACATCTCATCTACCATACACACACACAAACACGCGCGCACACACACCACAAAACATTTGTTAAAAAAAAAAAAAGTGTAGAAATAGAAATATATATTCTGGAGACTGTTGAAAGCCTAACAAGAAAGCAGATTTTATTCTTATCAGCTGGGAAAACAATTGCAAAATAATAATCTTGTTTTGCCTGGCTTGTATTTTGCTCTTGTTCTTTTCATTTTTAAGAGGATATCAGTTCTGCGCAACTTTTTTGTTTGTTTCACACTCTACTTTTTTCCCCAGAAATTCTTTCACTGGCAGCTACCTTTATGTCAGTTTTAATTTCAAAGTTGACATTTAAAATCTGTTCTGTGGCACTGATACAGCTAGTGACATGTTGACTGTTGTTTCTTCTGGTTTCTTGTACTCCATCAGATAAATTTTACAGTCCGAATAGACAATATGAAACAAAGTGGATCTTTGTACAGCAGACTGGAAGAAATACATTGCTGTGAAGAATTAATTTTACAGTGACAATACATATACGTTAATATTAAGGCTACCTTTTAAACTATTTATTGTTTATTTGTTTACCATCAGGACCAAAGGTAAATGTAAAAAAAATCAGTGGATTTTAGTTACATGTAATTTGAACCTCTAGAAAGTCTTTCTTACGTTATGCACAATGCAATAGCAAAATAGAAAATACAGCCACTCAAATCAGTTAGGGCCTATTTGAAAAGATGGTTCCTACTCCCTTGGTGAGTACTGCCATCAGCAAAAGCCAAAGCAGGACCCAGAGTACCTGAATTGCAGTTCATTGTGCTGCAGTGTTCACAGCACCAAGTGTCTATCCACATCCAGGTCAGAATAATAACCTTGAGTGTAGGGAAATCTCCAGCAACATTGGTTGAATTCCATTTTACCTTCGATCCGATGGGCAAGGATATACATTTAAGCTCACCAGTGGCTGTACACTGATACCAGTGGGAGAGGTCTGAGCCATAAAAACTGGAGGTGAACTCCAAACATGGCTATAGGACTGCTTTGCACCAATGGTGCTCTGCTGAGGTCAGTGATGGTATATCGGTACCAGTGTAAGAAAGATGAGAATCAACTTTGCTGTAGACAAGAAACTCAGATCATGGGTTTAAAAGTTTAAAAGAGGGAGGAAAGAGGACCAGAGACCACAGTCTGGCCTTGCCATGCTGGGGATGGATTAAAATTTCACTTACAGTATCACAATTCTGATACAAGGTATTTGTGGCAAAATACCCTCTTCATTTTTTTAACAACCCTCAAAGCATACTAAGACTGAAATCATTTGGCTATGCATCTGAACATCAGACAGATCTGTAAAATTGCTATCCTTTTTTGACTGTTATCTAATTCTTGTGTGTTAGGGTGAAAACAGACCTTCAGGTCATGTTTCAGTACTTGAGTGATTCCCAGTCAAAGGAGCAAATTGGTCTTTCTGCTCTATAAGGTCAAAGTTTGAGGATAGAGAGGGCAGAAGTGATTTTCTGCTATTTTTTCATGTTGAATAGGAAATGACCCCTAATAATTTTTAGCCGACCCTTTTAAGTCTTGAGACTTAAAGACAGGTGGAGAATGGCAAGGAATAAATGCCATGGTAGCTGAAGCAAAGACAGACACGTCAAAGCATTGGCAATTTGGCAGCCACGCAGTGAATCCTGGGAGGAATGCCTGTGGTGAAATGAGGTTCTTGCCATACAGGTATGGCAGAAATTAATTCAGGACTGTTGTCTGTGGTGTGTGGTTAACTGTGCACACAGCAAACTTCAGATTAAAAACAAACAAAACACAAGTTTGCAGTCATTGGGAAGGTGGGATTTCAGGCAATTTTCAGTACAAATCATATACTAATTGGAAGTAATCATTGGCTTCTTGGGGTGAGCAAAATTTCTTTGTGATATCATGTGAAGTCTGTTGGCATAGTCCTAGTACCTTATGAGACCAATGGAACTGAGAGAACTCCAGCTCCTTCCTTATAAAAGCAGCACTTAAGGCAGTTCTGGCAACCAATACCTCCCTGTCCTGCCAAGTTCTTCTAACTCATTTTCATATTCATGATGCCCAGACAACTTACTTGAGCTTTACGGAATATACCGGGTGGGAAGATATGCTGAAAATACAGTCAGTTGAATAAAAGCAAAACAATATCTGTATCAACATGAAGAAATTTGATTTATGTCATTAATTTTTGTGTTTTGAAAACAATATCACTCAAAAGTATTGTTTCATGTTATAAGAATATATATTTTGCAGGAAATCTCATCTACCTGTGCCATGAGGACTGTGTTCAAATATACAACTGATCGTCCTTCTTTTTTAAAATGTTTTGAGGGATTCCTAGGTCACAGACAGGTTGTTTCATTCATTTATGCATGAAACAACAGTGACTTTGATCACAACTAAACAGGTCTGATTGAACATAACCGGCAGTATCCAAGAACTATACAATAAGGAATTGCTTCTACATTATTTATATATGCTTTATTTTTTCTCAGCTCTGAACAGACACAGGACGGTGATTAGTCCTGAATGTTGATGATCTGTACCATCATTATATGCAAGCTGAAAATGTCAGGAATGGCTAAATTGCTAAATTTACATCACTGATATAAAGTTTTCCTTGGGGGACATCCTTCTGCCATTTTCTGCCTGAGCCACAGTGTGTTGCTCTGGCTGGGTGATAGCTGAGGTTGTTGTGAGGTACAGAAGTTTATGTCAGGCAGTCCAAAGCAGTGGAGTTCCTTTCTGCAAAGAAAAACAGCTTGTATGTGTCTTTACAGTCTGAATCATGTATGTGCCCCCATCCCCTGATCATGCAGAAGAATTCTACAGACGATATCATTGATTTGAACATTTTATTGAATCTGTGCATTTTCTTTGAGGAGTGTTAAAAAAATGAATTTCTGCCTATACAGTGAAACTTAGTGAAGAAATTCTAGTACATAATGGTTACATTAAAAGTTCCTTACTTAAAAAGACTATGCATGTCTTGGATTTCTTCCACTCTGATTTTCAAGCAATCTTTGATAACCCATCTTGAAAATAAGAATGTATTACATCACACTTTTTATTTTCAGCACTGCAGAATACTGTTATTTTTGGGTATCCACTGTAAGGTCAACACAGCAGGGTGCAAGAATTCAGGAAATTTATGGAATTTAGATGCAATTCTTTAACACATCTTCTGGATGCATCAAGCACTGGAAGTGCCTCTGCTGGATTCCCTACTTGTAGTGGTTTAACATGTGATATTTGATGACAATCTTGGCTGGGATTACCATAGAGAGGATAGGGATTAGTGTCCCTTCAAGATTGGTAAGAATGAGGAAACCATGGGCTACCTGCTAGGCAGCCTAACCTCACGCTCCAGGAAGCTTAGGGAGTATTTGCTGGAAAATGCATCCAGGAACATGAAGACCTAGCAGGCAGCATCCCACAGTATCTTTTGAGGGAGTCAGTGAGATCTAGGACTAGAGAAGTTCGCTACTGGGGAGTGAAAAATTGAATTTTGTGATACAAATTTCAACTGATGTTGAATTTGACTGACGTTCAGTTTCTGTGCCCCACTGGAGGTACCTAAGGTCAAAACCAGGATCAAAATGGTTAATGCCTGTGAATGACCTGAGCAAGGAGACAGCACATATACCCTGCAAGTTTGCAGTTTACAGTACACTGGTGGCTGGATGGCAAGGTGGGGAAAAGCACTCCGTGCACTGGTGGGTAGGGCAGCCATTTGATGCCAGAAATCCTGGAACTCTGCAATGCAGGTGCTGCAGACTCATGGTGCTGTGGAGCACTGGTTGAGGAGAAGCTCGGCAGGATGGGACTTTTTGAGTCTTAGAGGCAGAACAGTGGAACAGGCACAAACAGTGAGGATGGAAGAGCATCCCATACTTGGCAGTATTAATGCACCCCACGGGAAAGGCCCTCTGCCTGGCACATGTGAGATCATGCATGGATCTGTCTGGCTCTGGGTCCCACAGTAGCAAGAGAAAAGGAAAAAACTGTGTGAGTTTCACAAAGATACACCAGATGATTAAGATGAGATACAGAGACAAAGGACCTATCTTTCTTGCCTTGATGAGAAGAAGGCTACAGAAGGATGCAATTTCACTCTTCAGTTACAGAGAAGGCTGATCCATGCTCTTTTGGATGTGCACAGGGAGAAGCTGAGAAGTTATAAATGAGTTGCAGGAAAAATAAGCACATAAGAATGAAACTGTATCTGCTATTTCTAAACCACTAGTGACACCTAGTTTCCAAGAAAAATACCAGTAGCTACATTAACACTGCAACTTGGAAAAATGCATTTGATTGCACTTGCAACCCTATAGGGCTTGGTAATTCCAAAGGTCTGCGTAACATAACCCCAGAAAAAACGACTTTGACAATAAAAATAGGTGCATTAAATCTGTGCTTCAATTAGGGACATAGAGCTTGCAGGTGTGCCTTTCAATGAAAGGCAGTGATGATATAACACATTAGACATTTTGCCATGTCTCTGTCTGTGCTTTCTGGCTACATCATTGGTTTTTCTTTGAGGACTGATGCCCTGATTGTCCACATACTGTAAATACTGATGTGCACTCAGAAAAGCTCTGAGGTGGTACCATCTGGCTCCTCAGGTGGGAACCTTGGACTTGTGGAAGCACCTTACACAGATATAAGTCCTATGTTCACAAGCAGTAGAGATGCAATTGAGTCAGATCTAATAAGATCTGCTCTCCTTACAGGACTCTGAGGACACCAGAGCACTGCGAAGGCCATGAGCCTCCTTCCCCTCACACTGTGCCCAGTTCAAGTTAAAACAAAAGTAAATGGCCACCCTGAGTGTTGGAGGACTGTACAGGAAAAGATCAGATTCTCCTTTCTGGGACAACAGCAAACACCTCACGAACATGTTCATTTGAAAATTATGCTTTTTGGGGACATAAAGTTGTAGGTATTGTGACACAGCTCACAGTTGTAGGTACGTGACAGCTGGAAGAGGGGAAACACGAAACAATGACTGTGGGCAGCCACATTTTCCCAGCATTGCTACAGTGCTCTTAGCTACAGCATCCTTATCCACCTTCCAAACTTTCCTGTCCCCTGCTCCCCATTTGCCAAGAGAAATTAGAATCCCATTTCCATTGAAATTAGGGGCTTTTACTCTAATTAGGCAGCAGTGCCAGACGTGACAGGTTAAGGGAGTCACCTAGCAAAAAAGCACACGGTGGCCTTGGACCACCACCAGACAGTGACAGCATGTCTGGTCATGACTTTATAAACTGCAGATGTCTGAAGAAACATGGACTTTCCATTGCATTTACAGTTGACTTCTGCACACAGCTGCTTATCCATCACCAGCTCTGACTTGGTTTTGAGTCAGATATGGCAAGACAATGGCACAGAGACCAAGTACCATGTCATTAACAATGACTGGAAAAATTACTGTGCCTGAGTCATGTTCCTGAAGGTGCTGCAAGAGCAAACTAAGCTCCTACTGCCTGCAAAATTTTTCTTTCTTTATAAACTCACTTCATTCATTGTTCTTTCCTCAAAAACTGGGCTCAAACCCACATTTTTAGGGTGAACAGATAAACCTCCATTGGGAACAGCCACTATCACTCTGGCAATGCTCAGGTGTCTTTTCAGTTTAAGGAGGAGAAAAGAACAAGTATGCATGAAAAAATACATGGTTTTTATACGTGGATCCCTGTGCATTTAAGAAAACTCTGTCTACTTAAGTAATTGATGTTTTTTTGACAACATAACTGATGGCTAATATGTAGAAGATATGGCTGATGGCTGTGTAGTAACAATTTTAATGGCAGACCTTTCCATTCTCCTCTGCCTGCTCATTGGGCAGTAGGAGTTTGAGGGTAAGCACATTCCAGAAGACAACAAGCACCCTCTGTACTGAAGGGTGACACTGATATTCAAGTTAACCTGTGGTTAGGCTCTGCATGACAGGACAGTAATGTTACACAGCTGCACAGCCTATTGCACTGTGTGGATCCAACTGATGGAAGACCATCAAGCTTGAACTTGAACTCGTGCAAGTACAAACTAAGCTGCACAAGTATGCCACAAATGTGAATAGTGTAGTGTACAGACAAAACATGGAGCATTACTCCACCGTCCTCCTGCTCAAAGCAGGTACCACCACGTGATCAGACAACAGTGGTAAGAAATTTATTCAGTGTAGTCTTGAAAATACTCAGGGATGCAAAACTTTTTTAGGCAACCTGTTCCATTGTCTGACTGTCCCTGGGGTGAAAGAAGTTTTTCCTTCTATCTAGTTGGAGCTTCCATTTCAGTTTCTCACCATTGTTTGTCAGCCTCTCATCAGGCATGTCCATTAATCACTCCATTTTCTCAGTTCACCTCCTTGTAGGTACTGGAAACCTGCCATTAGGTTGCACCAAACCCTTCACTTCTCTAGGTTAAAATGAGCCAAATTTCCACGATCTCCCCATCTGGTTTCTGTGTTCCAACCATCTGGCCATCTTGGTGGCCTTCAGCCGAACTTACTCAAGCTTATAAATATTTTTCCAATACTAGGGAAGGCCAAAACTGAATGCACTAGTCCAGATGTGGTTGAATGAGTGTGGAGTAAAGGTGAATAAGTCTTTTCCTCAGCCCTCTGGCTGTGCTTGTGTTAGTAGAGCTCAGCATGCTGGTAGCAACCACCTCCAGTACCATGAGCTGAGTACACAGTAACAAAAACAGTGTCTGCTTCCTACAGCTAAACGGTTTCTGGAACATCAGGTCCTCCACTGGATCACAAAGGTTAATCAACCCATCCCCTGTGATTTAAAATCAAATTTAAATTTGCATTTTTTGTAATTTCAAGCTGGTTCTTTACATAGTATGTCAATATATTGCAGTGCTTTCCTTTTCCTTGAAAGATAACATTATTTATTGTCAAGAATGTGATTTTTTTTTTTTTTTTTACATTTATGCTGTGACTAAGAGCTATATGCACTCTAGGGCACTATTAATGATCCATTAGTATATTGTTCAGATGTTTAAAATTACTCAGTCTAATGTTTTGTGCCTTTCTGCACACCTGAGTTAATACATACCGTGGAGTGCTTTCCTGCTTGGTTACAGCACTCTCTACTACAAAAAAAAACCTGGGACTTGATTGCATCCATATATTAATCACAGTGGATGTTTACATAGTATGACTTCACTTAATTGCATAATGATGAAGAAGCCGGATGTACATAACTGTCTGGCTGAATGCCTGACTTAGGGAAAAAGGAAGGCTTCCCACAAACATTTTTACATTTCCACAGAGGGCCAAAGAAATCATAGAAATGCAGGACATATTTTTTCAGATTGTTCAATCTGTCTTTCCCCATAATATATGGGCATGCTTTGCTGAATCATATATACATATCTCAGAGAGCGGTTTTTAGTAATCTCCTAAATAGCAAATAATTCCTGTCTTTAATGAATTACATTAAAAGGTGAAGTGCTTAGTGGCAGGAACTCATGTAAAAGCACAATTAATCACCCTGGGGTTTTTGGCTCCAGCAGGCAGCTCCTTTAAGCTACTTCAGAAGGCTTCCTCCTTCTATTTAAGCTTTCTTTTGTTCTTCTCCTGCAGGACTTCTTAATGTTCATTTTTGGGTGGTTCTGGTTTTTGTGGTTTTTTAAAAATAAATGGACGTATTTATTTTTAATTTCTGTCAGGGATATGTCCTCTTGCTATTCAAGTAAAAAAATGGGGCTTAGTGTTTCTGAATAAATTACTCAGATGAATTATCATCACTCAGTCAAGAGTAACTTTACAGCTATACTTCAGGATCCTGTTTCTGTGTATCTCCATTTTTCATGTTCATTTATAGGAACATTTATACAGCACTGGGCTGTGAGATGCACAAATATATTGTGAAAGATGGAAAAATATTTTTATATATTAAACTTCAGAAATGGTTATATTTGATGGACCAGACACTTGGAAGATTAAAAAAGAACTGCTCTGTCAATGTTGTATTTTTGAGATCCAGGTAGTGATTGGTGTGCTGACTAATATAAATGCTCAGACAGGAAACACAACTAGAGAAATCTCATTTTTCCTCTAATATCATTGCATCTCCCAGGTGAGACTATCTGAGAAAGAGATACAAAACAAAGTTTAAAATGAGAAAATGCCAGGCTCATACAGAGAAGGATCTGATCTGTTCTGGTGCAAGAGCTGGTTTTAACTCAAATCCCACATAGCTGATGAGCAATGTTTAGGAAACCAGTATATACACAGATTGTTTTACTGCTCTGTGTAGTAGTGTGAAATAAGGGTTCCTAAAAAGTCCAGTGAAGCATAGAATAATGCTAAGGATAAGAAAGAAAAAACCTGCAACCTGCATATAAAGTAAGAGCACTGTACAACTTCTTGGTGACTATAATTACATCTTTGAACTACTTAGAGCATCCCAGTACCATGTTCTACAAAAACATCAATCGAGTAATTTATTCACAGTTATTGTCTTACACTTGCATGTGGCTCCTTTCTCCCGGAGCAGGAAAACACAGTGGACTACCCCGAGAGAAGGGAAGCAGGACAGAACTTTGTTCTTAGCAATTCAGGGGGAAGATGCTATTGCAGTCTGAACACAGGAATGGGCGGGAGAAAACTTGACATCTGTTGACAGCTCCGCCCCTGTGGGTGTGGGTGAAATTTTAAAGGCAGGTGAATAATGTATGACTTGTTTCTGAATGAAAGCTGAGGTTTTCCAAGCTCTGCAAAAAATGAGCCTTCCATTGTGCATGCTTCCTGTCGGAGAGTCACTTTGCTTTGAGGGAGTCGTGTGGCCGATTTCTGTTCACTGACTGGATAAAGCATAGCTTTTAAATTAGCTTAGCGATGTAAATACTTATTATTACAATTTAAAATTATTACAATTTTAAAATGTGTTACAAAATTTTATGGGAAAAGTGAAATCTCTATTTTGCAGTGTAGTTTATTATACAGTATATATAACACAGAAGATAAATCTCCCGGTATTCAAATATATTTATTTTAAAAAAATATCAATCTCAGAGGATTTTTTTTTTTGTTAAAATGTTTTGATAATCTGGGAAGAGCAGAAGAAGGAGTAATAAACATTTTTACAAACAGTATTAAAATTCCCTACCAATTTCCTTCTTTTCTTCCTTTTCTTAATTTCATTTACCATGTAAATTTTACTGTTTGTTGCTGCATACTTTCTAGTCTTAGGTGTGAAAGAAATTGTTCTTATTCCATAGTTGCTCAAAAGTTTCTCCTGGTAGCATCAGAATATATCTGACTCCAGGAAATGCTATTTGGGTGCTGGTTACTAGATTGCCATTCATATATTTCAGTTTTCTAATGGGAGCATCCATGTTTGCTCTCTAGCTCTGTCTTAATCTTACTTCACTGGTCAGTTCCATTTAATGTCAGAGTGTCCTCTGCTGTACATAGCAAAAATAGCAGCATGTTACAGATTCTTTCATTCATGGTGATCAAAAGGCAGTGAATAAGAAACTCTGTAGCGATCAGTGCAACTTATTTAAATTTCTCTGTCAAAAGCATTTTTGCAAAATCCTTTCCAGTTCCCCCCAAATCCCTCATTCTATGGATGATTTTGTAAATAGAATTCACATTAAACCTCCTAACACTCCCACCTCACCCTCACCAAAGATTTATGTTTAAAGGAAAGATTTCACTGAGAACAAATATTAGGAAAATTGCCCAAAAACAATCCACTGGGACACCTTCTATGAATGTCAGATATGAAATAGGGATAAACTTTTATTAAATTAAAAAAAAAAAAAGCTGTAATGAGTGGCCAATACCCCAGAGCACTGTGTAACCCTTCAGAAGGACCTTGACAGGACAGATGGGCAGAGAGGAACATTCTGAAATTCAACAACGGCAAATGCAGGGTCCTGCACCTGGGGAGGAATAACTCCAGGGACCAGGAGAGGCTGGGGGCTGAGCTGCTGGAAAACAGCTCTGTGGAGAAGGACCGGGGAGTCCTGGTGGACAAGAAGCTGTCCATGAGCCACCAGCCGAGAGGTCAGTGGCGTCCTGGGGTGCATTAGGAAGAGCATTGCCACCGGGTGGAGGGAGGTGATCCTGCCCCTCTACTCAGCTCTGGAGAGGCCACATCTGGAGTGTTGTGCCCAGTTCTGGGCTCCTCAGTACCAGAGAAACATGGAACTCCTGGAGCAGGTCCAGCAGAGGACAACAAAGGTGATTAAGGGACTGGAACATTTCTCTTATGAGGAAAGGTGGAGAGAACTTGGCCTGTTCAGCCTCAAGAAGAGACAGCTGAGAGGGGACCGATCAATATCTGTAAGTATTCAAACAGAGGGTGTCAAACACAGAGGTTGGACCAAATGATCCACTGTGGTGTTTTCAACCTGATCCACTCTATGATTCTTTAAAATACTCCACAAATATTTTTTTTCATAACTAGTGTCCTACTGTTTGATGAGGACAAACTGAGTGTGTAAAAGGTCATAGGAATGTTCCATTTTAAGGGTGGATAGTTAGCCATTGTCAGGAGATGTCCTAAGAGTAAGGCATATGCATATTTTTCTAATTAATACACATGCAATTTTATTGAAAAACAAAAAATACTGACAACTGCAGTCATGATTATCAGATACAGACACACGATTCAGGATAGACCTTGGGAGTTAAGGCAGATAGGTCTCTGAAACTGTCAGCCACTTGGCAATATTTAAAGTAAGAAATTATGTCAAGCATTTTTCAGATGGACAGCAGGGAAGGCTAGAAATGCTTACATCAAGATCAGGAATGCTACGCAGGTTAAGTAGCACAGAGTACCTTGCCTGTTCAGAGAATCCTTGAAAAATGATTGAAGATGACATAAAAAATATGGAAAAGAATATAAAGGTAAGCAGACAGTAATTTTTATTCACTATTTCCAAAGTAACAGAAGTAGCAAGAATGCAATGAAGCTTTAAGGAGCAAAAGCAAAGATGAAGCATTTTTGCACATAATCTTGTGAGTGAACAGTAGAATTCTGTCACGTGATACTGTTAACACCAGAAATCAAAAATAAAAGAGACAGCTTTTAGAAATGAGGCCAGACACCTTTGTGGAGTATGTGTCTAGTTGCAGATGTCAAATACCATACACACAAGTGTATGGTATGTAAGTAAGTACCTGGGGAAGAAGAACCCTTGTTGTTTACTTGGATTTCAGCAAAGCCTTTGACACTGTCTCCCACAGCATACTCCTAGACAAGCTGGCAGCCTATGGCTTGGAATGTTCTGGGTTAGGAACTGGCTGCATGGCCGGGCCCAGAGTGTGATGCTGAATGGCGCTGCATCCAGCTGGCAGCCAGTCACCAGTGGTGTACCTCAGGGGTCTGTGCTGGGGCCAGTTCTGTTTAACATTTTTATTGATGACATGGAGGAGGGTTTAGAGTCCTTCATTAGAAAATTTGCGGATGACACTAACCTGGGAGCGTGTGTCGATCTGTTAGAGGGATGGAGGGCCTTGCAGAGGGATTTGGAACAATTGGATGGATGGGCAGAATCTAATGGGATGAAGTTCAGAAAGTCCAAGTGCCGAGTCCTGCACTTTGGCCACAATAGCCCTCTGCAACGTTTTAGGCTGGGGACGGTGTGGCTGGACAGTGCTCAGGAGGAAAGGGACCTGGGGGTGCTGGTTGACAGTCGGCTGAACATGAGCCAGCAGTGTGCCCAGGTGGCCAAGAAGGCCAATGGCATCCTGGCCAGTGTCAGGAATCCTGTGGCCTGCAGGAGCAGGGAGGTCATTCTTCCCTGGTACTCGGCACTGGTGAGGCCACACCTTGAGTATTGAGTCCAGTTCTGGGCCCCTCAGTTTAGGAGGGACGTTGAGATGCTTGAGCGTGTCCAGAGGAGAGCAATGAGGCTGGTGAGGGGCTTATAGCACAAGCCGTACAAAGAATGACTGAGGGAGCTGGGGTTGTTCAGCCTGGAGAAAAGGAGACTCAGAGGTGACCTTATCACTCTTGAAGGGTGGCTGTGGTGAGCTGGGGGTCAGTCTCTTTCTCCAGGGAACA
The DNA here is from genome assembly GCA_024362935.1 of Setophaga petechia. NCBI lineage: Eukaryota > Metazoa > Chordata > Aves > Passeriformes > Parulidae > Setophaga > Setophaga petechia. The sequence goes on from JANCRA010000008.1 coordinate 24,904,286, forward strand.
ACAGACAGAACAAGAGGACACAGTCTCAAGCTGCGCCAGGGGAGATACAGGCTAGAATTAAGGAGGAAGTTTTTCACAGAAAGAGTGGTCAAATACTGGAATCATCTACCCAGGGAGGTGGTGGAGTCACCATCCCTCGATGTGTTATAAAAAAGACTGGATGTGGCACTGCTGGGCGTCAGGATCTAGTTGAGGTGTTAGAACATGGGTTGGACTCGATGAGCTTAAAGGTCTCTTCCAACCTAGAAATTCTGTGATTCTGTGATTCTGTGAACCCAAGTACTAAACTGGAGAGCAGCTCTGCTGGGAAGGACCTGGGAGTCCTGGTGGGTGGCAGGTTGACCATAAGCCAGCACCAGAGGGATCCTGTGGTGCATTGGGAAGAGCACTGCTAGCAGGTGGAGGGAGGGGATCCTGACCCTTTACTTGGCCGTAGTGAGGCCACATCTGGAGTGCTGTGTCCAGTTCTGGGGTCCTCAGCACAAGGAAGATGAGGAGCTGGAGAGGGTCCAGGGGAAGCCACAAAGATGATTTGGGGTCTGGAGCATCTCTCTTACGAAGAGAGATTGAGGCAGCTGGCGATGTTTAGTCTGGACAAAAGAAGACTGAGAGGGGATCTCATCAATACAGACAAATATCTCAAAAGCAGGTATCAAGAGGATGGACTCAAATTCTTTTTGGTGTTACCTAGTGACAGGACAAGGAGCAATGACCATAAACTAAAACACAAGAAGTTACACCCCAACCTGAGGAAGAACTGCTTTATGGTGAGGGTGGCAGAGCACTGGAACAGGCTGCCCAGGGAGATTACAGAGTCTCCCTTTCTGGACACATTCTTGTCTAACTTGCTACAGGTGACCCTGCCTTGGCAGGGGGTTGGACTGGGTGATCTCTAGAGTTCCCTTCCAACCATAACGATTCTGTTATTCTTAACCTGCTGGGTGAAAGAAGCCGTTAGGCCTAGTTTGACTTCTGGAGGCAAATTTACATTTGCGTTTTTATGTTATTTTCCAGAGCAGGACGCTGACAGACGGATCCTGCTCCTGAGGGATCCCGTTCCCAGGCGGCCCCACCTCAGCGCGAGCTCGCGCTCGGCCGGAAGTGAGGGCAGGCGGGGAGGGGGCGGGGCCGCGCGGCTCCCCACGGGCCTCGGCCGCCGCCATTTTGTTGGCGCTGGGCGCTGCCGCCGGGGCGGGAAGGGCTGGGAATCGCTCGTCGGCTCCTCCCTCGTCGGGGCTGGGAGGCGGGGACTGAGCGCGGCCCGGCCGGGACGGGACGGAGCGGCGGGGCCTGACGCGGTGCAGCTATGTCGGCGTTCTCGGAGACGGCGCTGGAGCGGAAGCTGTCGGAGCTGAGCAACTCGCAGCAGAGCGTGCAGACCCTGAGCCTGTGGCTCATCCACCACCGCAAGCACTCGGCGCTCATCGTCAGCGTGTGGGAGCGGGAGCTGCGCAAAGGTGAGCGGGGGCCGGGCAGGGCCCGCTGGAGGCGCCCCGGGGCGGCGGGGCCGGGCGGGAGGCGGTGGCGGCGTCCCCGCTCCGGGGTGCGGGGAGAGGGAGGGTCCGGCGGGGCTGCGCGGCCTGCGGGGCCGGGGAAGCGGGCGGGGAGAGAGCGCGGATAGGCCTGAGCGCCCGGGGAGAGCGGGACTGTTGGGGCCAGCGTTGAACGTCGGGTCTCCGTTTCTCGGTGACCGTGGGCTGGCAGGTGCTTCTTCTCCCTTTTTTTCCTTCCACTTCTCTCGCTCCTTTCTTTTCCTTCCCATTTTCCCGTCACTCCATGAAGAGATGTCTCTAAGGACGCTGCCCCTTGTGTTTTATCTTCCGTTTTTTAAGGAGAAAGGAAAGTGGGGAACCGGAAGGAATCCGACGAGCCAAGGTTTTAGGGCTTTTCGTTGTTAATATTAATTACAGCTCTTTCAAGACGGAGCCTTTTTGCGTATTATTTGTCAGCGTCTGTTGTGATGGTTAGCTGTAATACTCTTTGAATTCCGTGTCTACTCAGGTTTCCTTTCCAGAAAATGTTCTTGTAGGGCAGATGAGGATGGGAATAATCCACAGTGGTTTTTACTTCCTGGTTTTGCCAGATGGTTAATAAAAATGTTAACATGATAAAAACGTGAGTTTTTTTAGCTGTGATTAGCGTGCAGACTTAAATGCTAATGTGGCTTTCCATTTAACAGGAAAGAACTTGCAGCTATAGTCTGTGGTTCAGGGAGTGAAAGGGAGAAATGGCATATGAGGGTTTATTTGACCTGACTGGATAAAAACTTGATCTTAAGTTGGTTCATTTAAGAAAAAGAAAACTCACTTATGGGAATTCCGCTTCGATCTACAAAATGATGCTGTTTTGTAGTAGCTTCCTTTGGAGCCTCACTAATATGTGGATCTTCAGTGGGAAAAATAGAAGACTCAATCTTTTAGACTAAGCAGAAAAACAGTACTAAGCCATTACAGGACTTACGAAGGAGGAAGGAAGCACTGAGTTTCATGTAATATGGCTACTGTGGTTTTATTAAAATACTCTTTTCCTGGGATTTGTTATCTTTTGAACTTTGAGGCATGAGTTAAATTCTTTTTTGTATTGACTGAAGGAAGACTGCCTTGGTGACATTATTCCATCTTAGGACAGAAACACATTTTCATTGTGTTAGTTGCAGGCTCGCTTTTTTTTGTTCCAGGAGCAAATGAACAGGTCTCCCATCTGTGTCTGAAACATTTCACATTTCTGGGCCTTCTAATCAAGCCACATGAATGTTTGGGGGTTTGAATGATACCAGGAAGGTATCTTAAACTAATTTAAATAGACACAGAGTTTTGGTTGCTCATCTTAATTATCATGCACAATATTAGTTCATAGTAATCTGTGATATTAATAGGCAGTTTTTAACTTTAACTTTCCTCTTGTGCTGGTTGACTAACTGGAGAAATGAAGTCTTTGAAACCTGGGCATTGAGAGGCAAGGATAACAACCTTTTGAGCTTTAGGTGAGAATAATTGCCATAATTGGGTTTGTTTTGTTTATTGAAGTTGTTGTCCTGCTTTTGCTGCTTCAGAGTATGATTTTGGTGTGACCTCTCTTCACATGCCAACCTTCAAGGGTCTGTGGAGGAGATACGTGAAACTCTGCCTGTGCTAGGAGTAGCTTAGTTGCCTTCAGGGTCCTGACCCTTCTGGGCTTTTAGGCCTGTGTGAAGTGTTTCATTTTGGAAGATAGGAAGCTTCATTTAAAGCTGCCATAGTTCATATACACAGGATGTATTTTAGTTTCCTATCTCTTACAATATCTGAGCTTCATAAATGCTAGCTTGCATTTACCTGGTACTAACTTCTGGCTAATTGCTGCACAGATTTGTAAGATGGTGCCTAATCCCCAAAGGTGGAAGTAGTCATCTAAGCAGACAGCATGGGAAGGATGAGAGGAAAACAACTGTCCTGTGGTGAAGTGAGTGCACAAAACACCACAAAGTAGGATATTGGCAATGAGGCCAGAACTAGAGTAAGTTTAAGGCTCCTGACTTGCCTGTCATTCAAACCATAGAAACAGGATTTCTCTTCTACCTGAGAGGAAAATTACCTCTATTTGGGGAATATGGATATCAAAATTATTGATGTTGTCAGCTGTTATTGCTAGCCAGTAGTGTCCTGGAACCTTGAACCTTGCCTTTCTAGATTTTATTTCCTTTCATTGTATCCCCTTTTTTATTGTCACCCCCCTCTCCAGACCTTCCTTCCAGCCTACTGCTTTTCAGGAACGTTGTATAACTAGTTGGGTTGAACACAGTACAATGACATTATGTTTTTTTCTGGATGCTTTCAGTTTTGGTAAAAGATCATTTGTGTCAGATGAGCTTTCATGAGCCTTTCTGAACACGTCTCTAGCGATTCATAAAGACGAGTCCTAAGATCAGAGCTCTTTCTTTCCTAAATCTTTGGTTCTGATTCTTCTATATTTAAAGTAATCTTTTTCTTTATGCCACATTGGACTAGAGGTGAAAAAGATAGCTTTTCAAATCTGCATATAATTTAGACAGCATAAAATGTTAGTGCCTTTTTGTTTATTTGGATTAATTGGCAGTGATCAGGTCCCATATTCTGGCATCTCTATGGATCATCAATATGCCTTCCTGTACAGGTTTTCTTGAAAAGCGTGTACTGAGGGAAACGATCCTTCTTCAGCTAGATTTCAGAGGTATGAAATGTAATTCTCAAAGTTAAATAGTTAATTACTTGGGAGTCGTAAGCTTATTCAGTATTTAAGTAGTACTAATTAATTAACTTGTGATTACCTCAGTCATTTTAAAGAGGCAACTGGTGGGCCCATTTAACCCTGTGTAGTTTTGTGTATCCATAAAGGGAATGACTTACAGGGTTTCTTTTTAAGCTGAGTAGTGGCATAACATACAAATTTATTGTGCAAGCCTGCAGTCACTGAATGGCTGCTGGGAAACCCCTTAGGAAGAAAGACCTTTGAATAGGCTCTTCTGAGATGGAGTCTCTTGAGAATTATTTTTTGTTGTTTGCAAGTCAGGTATGCTCTCTTGCATACATCTTTTGCTCTCTGGTTTCAGGAGGCTCTGCAACTGTAGAGATTTGCTATGTGTTAGTTCATTTTTTGAAATGAAAAATTTCAGTTCTGTGATTCAAAGCATCTGCCTTCAAGGGTGAACAGTAACTGCCTGTTCAGTAGGCTTTATGTGCAGTTTGCTGTACTTGGTTAAAATGTGTTATTTTTCAAAGCTGAGAACCCAAAATTGCTAAATGTTTGTAAGAGGGGACTTGTTATTTTGAGTTCCAATTAGTTGTCTATATGAGTCTTTTCCTGTTATCTCATTTTCTTTTACCTTTTCCAGGTTCAGTTCTGTCGCTTGTTAAGTATTTATTTCATAGTGATATTTTAGTAAGCACAGAATATTCTGAGTTGGAAGGGACCCACAGGGATCATCATGTCCAAGTCTTGGTTCTTTGCGGGACACTGTTGTATTATCTTTACACCTGATTTCAGATTTGAGTGTCTGTTTCTTCAGGGCCCACACAGCATCTCAATGATAAGTCAGTAACAGAAACTGATGGTGATCATCCCCCATCCTCCTTAATCACTTGACCTCTTGTTTAGGCTGTCATCTGTCACCCCACCCGTGTCACACTGATCACTCTCTTCCCTGCACAGCTTATCTAGGTTGGTAGAGTCGTTGTGTAGAACCTTTAGGAGAGCCACAGTTGTGTAGGTACATCTGGGCTGCTATAGGGAGATGTATTTGTAGTACTTGATTCTGCCAGCTCACCTGCTGTTCCAGTTTATTATCTTTTTTCTTTGTTTTTTTCCTGGTGTTGAAGTCTTTCAGTGGTGTAAGAAGCTACATCTTTTTTGCTTATTTATGGTTTGTCTACAGCTTCTGCTACTGGGACATATGCTGCTGCTTGGGTCCTCATCCAGTATAGCTGTTGCATTGATGAATTATGTTTTTCTGAAGCTACTGGCTGTTGTGGCAGCTGCTGAAATTTGGAAGATAGAGGATTTTAGTAAGTAAATTGAGAAGGTCTAGCAACACTTAAAGCAGATTTGAAAGTTGTACCACATCTGAACTACTCTAATACTTGGCTAGTTTGGAGCACAATTACAGCCAAAAGTGGTTGCGATATATTGCCTTGGAGATGGGAAGTGGACCACAGGAAAAAAGTTCCTGGATCAAAGCAATTATTTTCTGTACCATGTAGTGTAGTTTTTTTCTGCTAGGAGAAGGAATCTTTCTTTTCTGGTGATTGTAAGATTATTTTACTTAGTGGTGGTATAGTGCCATTGTCCAATGTGAGAGAATAAATAATTTTGGTTTCTTTTATTTAAAAGAAGCAAAGCTATGGCTTTTGGATTTCACTGGTTATGCCCACATCAATCTTCTCATCCACACCAAAAGGTTTGGAGAGCAACAAAAAGGCAAAACTCCAGATGAATGGGTGTTCTTGAGTCTAGTTAGGGAAACTTATTTGCTGTGTACATGATGTACAAAATGATCTGCAGTTAGGAGCAGCAGAGTGGCAATATAAGAGCCTTTCATTTAAAACAATTATATTTGGGTTGTATAGTGTCAAACCTGCATGTCTTTTCCCATTCTGTTTCTGAATACTTAAATGTAGGGTCTTTTTACTACCCTGAAGCTGTTGTTGCAGTTGATTCATATCCATCTTGGCATTTTACCAGCCAGGTAAGGCAATGAAAGGAGTTGGTTTGTTTCATATGTTCAGGTAGTTCAGGATGCACTAAGTGCAGTGGGAAGCTTCTGCAGTGTAATTATGTTGGAATGGTTTCCTTGGTCTGTGATCAGCTTTCTGGCATTCCTGTGGTAATTTGATGCTAGTGGCCTTATTCCCAGCAGTGGCTATGTGTTGTGTTCCCTTTGTTACTAATCTCCAAACCCAGTCAAAATAATTGGACCCTCAGACCTTGAACACATTAAATGGGCAATCCCATTTCCCTCTTTGAGGAGAAAACATGGCAATTATCAAACCCTGGTAAAATTCAAAAATTCACCAGGTGACTGCACAAGGTGGAATACTTAGTTTAACCTTTTCTTAGTAGAAGGTTAATGAATTTTAAGGTTAAGGGCTTGTTGTACAATATGCCTTTTGTGGATTATTTTGTCTTTAAACTGTCTTTTCTGGGGGCAGCCTCTCAAGTGGCTTTTTAGAGTCGTATTACCAAAGATGCTCTGCTTAATCAGCTTGCATAAAAACCCAGGTTAGCTCTCCACAGTTCGAAGGATCGGTGAGCTTGCACTCAAGTTTCAGTGCTGCTTGACTTAACAATATTTGGTCTTGTAATAAAAAGCTTGAAAGCTTGTCAGATATTTACAGAGATGTCATGAGCTCCTCTTGCAAAGGTGTGAAGCATGCTGTGAGACAGTGTCCCAGAGATTTTGGGAGAAGTGGTGACACTCATAAACTCTCGTGCATATGTATAGACTAAAGTAATTCAAAAGCAATTTAGCTAAGTCTTTATTTGAATCCATACTAGAGAACTTAAGTTTGCTAATGAAATGTTTAGGGCTGATAACTTTTGTGGGATTTTAACATTTTTAACAATAACATGCTTATTGTTTCAAACCCATTTGTTAGGTGGTATTTTCCTTCAAGGTCAGTTGACACAGCAGAGCTGGCCTGCAAAAAGCCACAGCCTGATGTAACATTTTCAGATGCTCAGTCAGTCTATACGTTTTGTAGTGGGATGTAAGTGAAATCTCTTATGCTTGTGTGCTTTTCTGTAGTTTCTTCTAGTATATCTACAACAGCAAATATGTCTTGGCTCTAGGTGTAAAACAGCATAAAACTAATGAGCATGTTTCTAGCTGTCTTCATGGGAGCTTAATTTCAAATGCAGGAGGTAGACCTGGAGAAGACAGGTGATTGTGGTGACTTTGTTTGCCAGGGCTAACCTTGGTGAAAATGACTGATTTATTGCCTTTCAGGGTAAAATGCTGGTTATTGCACTAAAGTGGTGGCTTGTCAGTGTTAAGAGTTCTCTAAGTCGTATGGATTAAAGCAGATAATGTCAGGCATCAATACTGAACTGCTAGAGGGCCAGGCATACCTAACGGGCTAACCAAAACGCATTACTGAGAAGAAAACTAAGACTTGATAATGTTGTCTCCGCTGCAGATATCTCAGTATGCTAATTGTTAGTGAAATATCATTATTTTCTGAAGAATATTCATTGGCATTTAAACATGTCAGATACATTTTTGGTATGGACATAGTTTTATTTGCAAGGTGCCAATTCCATGTAGTCTGATTGAGGGTGCTTTAAGAGTAATATGCATAATAAGACTCTTACACCAACCAGCACGGTTGACATATTAAAATACTTCAGAATCCAGTGCTTCAGGGAGCGACTTTGGTGGCTAAATGGCAAGTTTAGCTGCAACAAGCAGAGGAGTTATGTGAACACTGCACAGAGCTTCTGAAAAGATGACTAAATCCAACATGGATGATTTCTTGGCCGTTTTGTGTTTGCAGAGGGTACTGTTGGTTCAGAGATGGCTACGTGTAACACTGTACATTCTGGCAGTGTGTGCCTTTCAGATCTTTCTTCAACTAGGTTCTTACAGGTTTTCTCCTTTCATTTTCGACAGTAAGAATGCTTTTGCTATTAACCTTGCCATGTGTTGAGGACCTTCAGAAATTGTCTGTTTGATCCATTTTGATGTTCTGAGGTTTATCAATGCCCCGAGCTGGACAGTTCCACTGCTGCTGAAGAGAGATGCTCTAACATAGTTCTTTCTCCAAAACAGATCTATTTGATTCTGAATTTAATCTGTGTTTCAGGCATCACTAGTCGATTTATAGTCATGCTAGCAATAGAATGTTTTCTGCTCAGGCGTCAGCCTCAGTTGCCAAAGGTTTCATTGTGCTTCAGTCTCATGTGTAAGGCAGAGTGCCAGTAGACCAGTGTGTAAGTCTTGAAAATTTGTGAAGGGAGAGGGGGCATTTCTCAAGATTATGCATAATTTTTATCATTGGAATTTTGTGCAGCACATTCTTACAGCAAGAAGAATTAAATTTTACTTCACAATTTTCCTTGTGACTAATAAGGGTAGAATATTAAAATTTTCAGCCAAAGGCACAGATAGCTTAATAGTGGGTCTAGGATTCTTGTTCATTCTGCGCAGCTTTGTTTATGTTGAATTGTAGTAGGAAGCTGAAAAGGTGATACTTGGGGAAATAAGCCTGAAAGTGACTTTCTGTGGTTTAGGATTCTTTTACCAAATATGAGACATCAACCTTTTACTGCAGTGAATAGGTAGTGTCTAGGCTTTATGAGAGTTAGCATTACCTGACTTTGTGTCACTGTGTATCCATCTCGTGTCTTTGCCAGCCCAATTGATTTGGCTGTTTATCGGAAAGAAAAAAGTTAGGGTGTCTCACAAATGGGTTACATCACTGAGGATTAAAAAATGATGGTTTTTTTTTCTGGTGAAATGGACGGATAAGAGCCTATCCTGCATGAAGTTCCAGAGGATATAGGATGGGGAACAACCTGTTTCATTAGATTTTGAATCCTAATTCTGGGCTTATTTAAGAACTGAGAGAGGGGGCAGGGCCGTCTTTGGTTAAACTTTAGTTACTTTTTCATTATGCCTATGCGACAACACGTGTTTTCTGACATTCTCTCTTTGAATAATTCAAAACTTCCTAGGTCTCAGAACTCTGATTTGCATTAAACATAGGAGGTGTGTTGTTTTATCATCAGTCAGGTTTTAATATGGAAATTGAGCAGCACAACTTTTAATAAAACCTACATTATAGATTTGACTGAAATAGTTTGATTTCCTGTGTGCTTGCATGTGATGACTTCACTGTTTGGAGCAGACTCTCTTGAGTCCACCTTGTGTCCAGCACTTCCAAGCTATTTTTTTTTTTGTTTCCTACTCTTTAGTTTACCTTGACTGTAAGCGAAGTGCATTTTTACATTTAACAGAGGGTTTTTTCCCCAGTCAGTCCAGAACTCCCAACTTGTTAGATATGTCTGTTCAAGAGACTGGAAAGAATTCAGTACTTCAAGGAGAAATCCTTCAGAGGAGTCTTTCTGTAGTGCAAAATTTATTCTCGAAAGCATTTCCCTAGAGTGAAAGCATATTAACATTGAATTTTCTCTTTATATGTGAGGGTGGTAGTTCTGCATTTTTGAGAGGATAGACCAGAAGTAACAAAATCAAATCATGTTTGCGTGCATATATTATAAGAAATCCTGGATTGTCATTACCATAGTGGTGCTTTCCTTGAGAGAGCAAAAAAAACTTGTCTTTCAAGAGAAACCTCTTTTTAAAATCAGAGTGTACATATTGAGATTAGTGGTGGTAATGGTATTCTGGTGTTAACCAAGGGTAGAAATGTTACAGTAGGAGTTTCAGCTCCAATAAACTTGTAGAGTAATAAAAATTAGATGGAAGTATAAATGAAAATACCCAGGTAGGAGCACTTAGAAAACATAGAATAGATTTTGAGAAGCAGCTTGTAAATTAGAAGCTTGTAGTCCGTTGCGCATTAAGAGACATGGGATAAGATGTTTCAAGCGCTGGGAGAAGAGATACACCAGAGGAGCTTGAAGGTGGTTTTAGAAAACATTTTTGTGCTATTACAGCAGCTGGCACATAAGTGTTGTAACAATTCAGAGGTGAGGAAGGAGAGTATCACAGTGATACAGGGACACTGAGGAGGGGATTGACTGTTGAGTTTGCTTAACTGTGAGAATGGGGAGTGGTTGTGTCTGAGTGAAATTCGGACTGAAAAGGAGGAGGTTCTTCACATGAGTGATAGTGGATCTGTGAAGTGCCTTGTCAGAAGACTTCATGAGTGTAAGGAATTTAAGCAGGCTTAGAAGGAAGCTGAAGTACTTTGAAGAAATCCGTGAGGGCTGCCAAACAGGAATCATAAAAGGCTCAGGAAAACACCTGAAAAGATTTTGGGAACTAAGAACACTTTGGAATATCTGGGGATTTTTCTGTTTGTTTTTTGAGATAGTACTAAATGGAAGTTGTGTCATACTGTGAAGGAAGAAGAACTTTAACAAAGAGAGCAGAAGGGACAGAAAACCCAATGAGTGACTAAAGTCTTTCACATGAAAATACTGAAAATGTGAAATGGTATAAGCAGTTACGAAAACGGGAAAAACACTTGATTTCAGGGTGTGGAGGAGTGGGTGTTTGTATTCAGTATAAGCCTGGATATATAGGTATTAGTTGAAGGAAATAAAATTTCTAATTATTTTAAATTTTTCTTTTTATTAGCAAAACCAAATAGGAAGCTGACATTCCTGTACTTGGCCAATGATGTCATACAGAACAGCAAAAGGAAAGGACCAGAATTTACAAAAGACTTTGCTCCAGTAATAGTGGAGGCTTTTAAGCATGTTTCAAGGTACAGTAAACTCGTATGTGCAGTGTCTTTCGCACTGCATTTGAGGGAATTTGACTTTTAGAGAAGTCATCAGTTGATGTCTTCTGGCCCATCTAGTCTTCATGTGCTATTTCTGTACTTGAAATCTTGTTAATTTCATTTATTCGGTGTTCTTGTGATCTTGGATAGTCTTACTACAGCTGGATGAAGTTTGATAGTAAATTCATCAGCATTCAGTCCCTTTTTGCCTTGGAAGACAGCCTTCCAAGAAGGAAGAAACTAAGACTTGCATACTGTCTGTGTTTATGTGCTACAACAGTTTGGCATTTTTCATTACTGGGTGTTGCAAGATTTTTTTTTTTCCCCAGCAGCCTCTAATGTCATTGCATGAGGAAGTTAGAGTCTTGACACAGGATTGTCTTCACAATGATACACAGCTGTTGAAGCAACATAAACCTGTTTGTAGTGTTTGCAGATTTATGGGTTGAAAAAACAAAAAGAGTTTGGTATAGGCCCTTTTTTTTTCATCTGCTTGCTAGAGCACATTGAATTGGTCTTTGCTTTCTTTAAAATGTGAATTTGTTATATTCTGAGGTTATTTATCTTCTGATGGTTTGATATTGCTAAGATCTGTGAAGATCTTTCTGTGAAAAATAATTATAAAGCAGTGCTATACTTCTACCTAGTGCTGATATTTACTTTTTCCTTCTAACAGTGAGTCTGATGAGAGTTGTAAGAAACACCTTGGCCGAGTGCTGTCTATCTGGGAAGAAAGGTCTGTTTATGAAAATGATGTATTAGAACAACTTAGGCAAGCTTTGTGTAAGTATTTTGTGAGTGTATGAATGTTCTGTCTCCTGTTTGAAATAGTACTGCCCTGACTGCTGTGTTTGTTTTCATTTAGATGGAGACAGAAAGGTGAGGAAGCGCACATATGAACAGATCAAAGTTGATGAAAATAACTGTTCACCTCGAAGTTCTCCCACTGATCCTCCTCAGGTAGCAGCACGTTTATAAAATTCTCTACTTACATGTGGTTTCATATAGAATTTTTTGGTTTCTATTTTTTTGAATGGTCTCTGTTTTTCAGTGAGGAACTGTTTCTGGGCAAGGGTGGCTGCACCTCAAACTTCTAATAGTTTTTCAGCGGGGCGTGCTGTAACTTTGTGTTTGACAGTAAACTTAGATGTATGAACTCTATGTCCAGCTTTGTTAATGTCAGGATTTCAGCAGTTTGTACAATGTATTGAGTTCTCATTCAGTTTTTCAGGGTAGTAGTAACACATGTATTAAAGTGTAAGATTGTTACGGATTTATCAATAAAATATTTCCCAAAGTTTCACTCACAATGGCTGTGAGGAATTCTTGTTTACCTTGCACTGTTACAGCTCTTCTAATTCTTGTGGGGTTTTGTTGCAGTATTGCCCTATCTCAAAAGGATTTTTGTTACAGTAAAGAACGACTGTCCTCAAGTCATCACAATTTAGTATCTTTCTCTGTAGCAGATATCTGGGCTTCTGTGAACATCAGCCCTACTTCCAGAAGAAGTGCACTGATACAGTCTTTTGCAATAGTGAAGCAAAACAACAAGAAAAGTAATTTTAAAAAATGTATAATAAAATGAATGGTACTGTAAAATAATCACTACTGTCAAGAAGAAAAGGTTTATAAGTATTCCTATATGAAGAATTTAAATGAAAAAGCTCTTGTAGAGAGGTGACCTTTAAAACTAGAAACACTGCAATGATGTGCTGAGATTAAAGGTTTGGTTTTGTTTTGTTTGACTCTAAAGGTGATACTGTGAATGCTGCTAAAATTACCATCCAATCAATAAGCTTATTGTAAAATACTTCTGTTTTGTTATAGGATCTGTTTATTTAAACTAGTTCTCAATCTTCCATGCTTTTTTCAGACCACAGATCTCATTAGAGCATTACAAGAACTAGAAAATGCTGCCTCTGGGGATGCAGCAGTTCACCAGAGAATAGCTTCCTTGCCTATAGAGGTCCAGGATGTGTCCCTGTTAGACAGAATAACAGGTGAGGGTTGGGGGCCTGGTAACCAAAATGCTCTTCTAAGAACGTAATGGTGCATAATGGAATCACTCTTTACCTGTTTTTCTCTGCTTGCTTTTTAGATAAGGAATCTGGAGAGCAACTTTCCAAAATGGTAGATGATGCATGTATGTTGCTGGCGGATTACAATGGCAGGTTGGCAGCTGAAATAGATGATAGAAAACAGCTAACTCGAATGTTATCAGACTTTCTCCGATGTCAAAAAGAGTTCCTTGCAGAGAAAGAACATAAGCTGGAAGTGCGTAATATTTTGTTTTAGTCTCTTCTTCACTAAAGCTTGTTCTTGCAAATGTTTTAGTTAGCCTGAACAACTTTTCTCTTCAAAGACAGATATTTTTTTGCCACTGTTATGTCTTTGCTTCCAGCAAAGTAGCACATTGTTTGATTCTAGCGTTCTAAACCTACTAAACCAGCTCTTTCTGCTTTTCAGTCTTGGTTATACCTGCAAACTTAGTTTTAGTAGTGCAAATAGAAAGTTTTATCCCTGGTGTTACAAACTTAATTCTTCATAGTGTCATTTTCTTTCCATGCTCTTTTCATTCATTGTTATAAGTCTTAGTTACGTATTTGCTAAAGGATAAGAATTTAATTCCAGGTTTCAGCACCAGTTTTTAACCTGCCTCAAGCATCCATTAAACAGAGGGAAATGTACTTATAGCTTCTACAGCCTCTAACACAGCTGGTTATAAGCACTAACACAAGCATGACCAGACAGATCATAATAAAAGAGTGATACAGGATGAGCAGCTCATTATTAGCAAATGATCCCTTAAGTTACTCTTTTCTTTGCTATTACCAATCACCTGTTTTTCTTTCCTACCATGTACTACTATAAAGCCTCCTGTGGAACATTCCACATATTTAGAATATGTCCATAATTTCATGTCAGTGGCTTCCCAGTGCTAACAGTAGTACAATAATAGAATTGAAGCTGCATCATTCTGCAAAGGGAGATGTCTGAGCAGTCATGATGCCCTGTAACTGCAGCATATGCATATATGGTCCCAGCATTAATTAATCTTCAGGTTTCATCATATATACCTGTGAAGAGGATTTTCTTTCCCTAGTGGTTTCTTTACCTTTAGCTTCGTAACTTGGATTCAGATTTTATTTCTTTTTTTTCTGGAAAATGCTGTTCGTAATGTATTTGAAGTCATCATTCAGATCAGTTGTGTCATTCCTAGCCTACTCTTATTTCCTGACTTACTTCCTTTCCTCTATGCCTCACAGAAAATCAATTGATGAAGGTTCTTCCTTTCAACCTTACTGTGTTTATCCTGTGGGAAGAATATCAACCAGCTTCATGTAAGATAGATGGCATGCACAGTAGTGCTGATTTCAGTAGCAACCGATCCAACTGCATAATGGAACCTGGAAGATTAAAGAACAGGAAGCCTTAAGCTTTTCATCACATGCCCTACCTTCCCACTGCCTGTGTAATGGGTTTGAAGGACAAGTTCCCGTAATTTCATTGAAGGACTGGTTGTTTAGAGGCACTGACTTGTTTATGTAGCTCATTACCAGCAGTTATATCCTGTGTAGGTATGGTAGACTGCCAGGATAGTGAGTTGCTCAAAAGGCAGTGACTTGGTCCTTCAGACAGATTTACTCTTCTGTAAAACAAGAGAGCTCAATTGAAAAGAAATTAAAAATAGTAGCACAGCTGTGAACAGATTCCACCCTTGTTGGTTGTTTCCAACAAATACAAACCAGTGTAATTTCCCAATATTGCTAGATCAGAGAATTCATAATTCTGAGAGAAAGCAATTGCATATTACTGGGCTGTTATGGTCCTTCACATGGTTTCTTGCCTGAATTATTTAGACTGCTGAGGAATTTAATTCTAAAATAGCAGAGTTTCATTCTTTGACTACTTTGAGGTCTTTCTTTAAAAAGTAGAAGACAGTCCTCAGTGTCTGTAGCAGCTTGTTTTAAACTGGTGAAGTCCTAGAGTGTTGAATTACACTGAAAGAATGTTTTGAGGCTGATTTGTGTGGCAAAAATATGATTTCCTAATACAGCACTATGAGCCAGAATGGTGTTAACTCAGTTACTAATAAAGGCCTTTGAGCCAAGAGATTACAGAAAACGAGAACCTTAAAATGGAGTTTCTAAACTAGTGATGAGTAAAGTGACTTCATGCTCACTATCAGTAGTGCTTTTTAGTTTGGGAAGTAGAGGCTGATAAACATTCTGAAGTTTTGAAATCTAAGATTAGGATGTCTTAGTGATATTGTCTGTACGGCTTGCTGACTTAGGACATGTAGGATTTATTTTGGTGATTAAGAAATGGAGATGAAGCAAGGAGTCCCTGTTCTTACAGATTTGGGAAATTCCGTGGCTCAAATTGAACCTTGCTTCTTGGCTTCTCGTTTGAAGTAGAACTGGGAGAGGGCCTTTCACATAATTCTTTGAGAATGTATTTCCCTGAACTGTCTGTCCCTAGGTTTTGCTGTTCAAGTTCAGTTTCTGGTGAAATTAATTTGTTCCAGACAAGCTTGTTTCTTGTGTTAGACCTCTGGGTATTGATACTTTCCCGAGTATAACATGATCCCTGGGTTGTAATAGAAAGTCTTTATTTCTTCCTGAATTACTATCACCAATCTGTGAGTATAATGCTGAGATCCTACCTTACTGATTCCTTACCATACCAAACAGGTATAGTAAGGAACAAGTTGATGTATTCTTAGTTGAATCTAGAAATGTTACCTGCTGTTAACCTTGTTTAACTGTTTGAATTGGAATTCCTAAGGAACTGTCAGTAGCTTTCAGCATTAGATAGAAGCTTTAGACCTAAATTTGCTGATCTTTTATCTTCTAAACATAATCTACAGGTAAGTAATTTTGCATAACCAATCTTTCCATCTTTCTTAATTTTTTAAGAATAAGAGTCTGTCTGATAGTTATTTCTGAAACAGAAGTGTGTGATTCCCATCAAAATCAAGGTAATGTATGTGCTAAATCTTGACAGGAAATTTTGATAACAAGTAAATAATGTTATGTCTGCATCAAAAGCTAGCTGTACTGCTTGGTAGGTGACTTTCCTAAGTGTGTTTGGGGTAAGTAGTGTCGTCTTTAACTCTTAAATTGTTTTCTTTAACATCTGTCTAGCTTCTGTTGCAGGTGGTGGACATGGACCTATCTTCTAATGATGTCACCATCCATTAGTAAACACATCCTGCTAAAAATAAATTTAAGAATCAAAATCTTGTATTGTCTGTTGTTTTTGAAAACTTGAAGAGGAAAAATTCTGTAACTACTCATACCAAATCTCTGCTATTTTCATCTGTATTCTCACAAGCATTACTGAGTTTATGCCTGAGATGGATAAATATTTATCCAGTGTCATCTCTTTTTCCTGAAGACTAAAATTTTCACATGGTTGTTCCTAAAACTCTCACATTCTTTCAGGGGAATAATTCAAAATTCCCAGTGTAGAAGTTTGGGGGTTGCTTGCATTGAAGCTGCCATTTCCAAAAGGAAAAAGCTGTGAAAACAATACTTTTTCAGCCTTTTGATTTTTAACTTACACTGCTGGTTTTACATGATCAGAAATGGGAAGTGATGAATGTAGGACTTCTCCTTTACAAGCACAACAGAAAACTTTCACTTTATTAGGTAACAGAGAAGGTGTGCTTTGTAATTGCACTTAGGCCCCTTTAGAACTCCCTTCAAATTTAGGATTGTGCTAAGGAGTCTGTTCCCTTCACTTTTGGTAGTTTTAAAGCAGTGTAAATATTTAAGGTTCAATGTACTGTGGCTCCAGCTAGGATTTCTAGCTAGATGGGATTCTTATCTACTAAAGAAAATGGAAATTTTTACAGAAATAATTTTGTAGATCTTTTTTTCTGAAGCCTTTGATGACTAATACCATTCCTGTTTTTTACTACTGTGGTTGACTTTTCCCCTCTTTCCCTCCATGTTTTTTCTCCCTTCTGTCTCCCTGCCCATCCTCTAGTTTTTGAACAAAAATACTGGTTCATCTCTTGGTGTCACTGAAGGGTAAAATGAGATTTTTATATTACACAGGAACAGGGAATTGGGTACATAAATTGATATCCAGATTTGGGTATCAGTTTGGCTCATGTCCTTTTGATAAGACTGTCTTGTTACTCTAGAATTAATATGGCCTTAAAAGTGACACGAACAAGAGAAGTACTTCATTTATTGTTGTCTCATGTTTCTTTGTGTTTACCTCTCCCTCCCACAGTCTCCTGGATTATAGTGTTGAGTCTCTTATTAAATTTCAAGTACAACATTTGATAGTTGTACATCTTATGTGACTCATGAACAGGTGTGAGTAGGGAATCACAAGACACCACCTCACCTTCATCTTGAATATATGGAAAGATGTAGTATTGCTACACTCAGCATGTAGTGGGTATATAGTTTCTTGCATACTTCTATCAGTTTACCGCTTTAAATTTGGGGATATCTTGTCACTAGATTCAAACTTTTGTGAGGAAAGTGCTACTCTGGGAAGCCTGCTGTCATTTAGCAGCTTTGATTTAATTAAAACAGTTAATGCTGCTATCTTAATTTCTGATTTTCTACCATTCTATAAGTATTCATATTCTTACACTCACTCATCTGGTTTTAATTGTGGTTTCTTAGCATGTTGAGAGAATATGATACGTTCTATGCACATTTATTTCATGATTGAGCTTTTATGGCTCCATGTAGCTTGACTTACCTTCCTAAAGGCTTTAATTTTGTCTTGGAATTTTACAGATAAACAGCAAGCAGTTAGTCAACCTTGACTTTTACTCTGGATTTGAAAGACTTTTTTTCCTGCTCAGTTCACACGTAATGATTTCAAATGTAGACAAAAATATTAAGCAAAAGTTTAGGGCTGGCAGTGGTATAAGAGGCCTCTTATCCTTAAGTTTTGTTTTGCAATACCAAACTGTGTTGGTACTGTTGTCTACTGTTGCCCTTCACCGTAGCCTTCATGTTATCACAGGGTGTAGCACTTTCCTTGCCGGCTTTTTTTTTTTTTTTTTCCTTTAAACCCCTTATTCATTTTTAGTATGTTAGTATGTCAGGTTTTTTTGCTCAGTGACACAGTACTTAGGGTAATATATTCCATTATACTTTGTATTTTTCAAGTTCACTTCTGGTAATTTGGATTCATTTTTCATAACCTTGCAGCTGAGCACCTAAATTATTTTACTGAGCTTTGATTGAAGATTTTTAGGATGAACCCTTTATTGCCTTTTGTTACAGGGTGGAGTTTGCAGCATTGAAGGTGATCTACAATTCTATAAATGTGGAATAGCACAGTAACTCTTAAGTTATTCTGGATTTGGAGCTGAGCAGTTAACAGTGGGGTGATTACAGAACTGGTAACTGGAAGGTATCAGGAAGTGGTCAGTAAGGTTCATCCAAACCCACTAAGACTGTTTTAAGATCTGATACATGCTTGGTACCTGATAGTGGTACAAACAGACCATATTGTGTGATCTTTTGACATGATGAAACATTGTATTCGTTTTTGTTCAGGATTGCAGCTTCAAAAATTGAGACTGACTTGGCAGAGCTTCCAGTTCAGGGAATATATGACTTATACTGAAGGAAATCTTTTGAGGCAGATATTCTTGGGCTGAGGAGAACATAACTGTGGATCTTTTCATAAAAGAGGGGAGAGAGCCTTTGCCAAAATTATTCACTTTCTCTAGTGGCCCAGTTCCAAGTAAGTTGCACTGTTTTTCAAAGAAATGTATGTAGGTCTTCATTAGGAAAGAGTTGTAGGGTAAAGATCTCTAATGGGCGTGATCTTTATGTTCTAGCACTATCCTGCTCTGTATGAGATGAAATGTAATTCAGGAACAGGCCACTATGCTTAGATATTTGTGTAGATTGGTTGAAATCCTTTGCTTATAGGTTGGCCATTTGAATGGCCATTTGAGAGGGTTTGTGTAGTGTAAATGATTTATTAGAGTTTCACAATGCAAATCTTTTTACTGAATACCACCACTGGGGTTGTGTTTTGTAAAAACCAAAACTAAATTTCAGTAAGATCAGTAGTTTGGATTATCAACCCAAAGGTGACTGGGGAAAATTAAGTGATCACTGAAATAGTAATTTCTCCTTAGTTTCTCCTTAAGGTTTATTTAGTTAAGGTGAGGGAATGTTTAAAATAAGACATAGGTTGCATCTTTTACCTGCAGTGGAAGTAGGCTTGCTAAGTGCTTTTACAAATTGCTGACCTGTCCTTAAGATGTGGTTTCTTACTTTCCATAAGCACTTTTTTCAGTGACAGAAGATAAACTTTTAGAGTTTTGTAGAAGTAATTTGCAGGACTAGTGGAGAACAGCAGCCCTTATGTCAAACACAACAAAGCAAAGTCAATGGTCAGTGCATTTTGTTCTTTGTGTTATACCTGTTCTGTAAGAACAATGCTATTTTGACCCAT
The DNA here is from genome assembly GCA_024362935.1 of Setophaga petechia. Taxonomy (NCBI): domain Eukaryota; kingdom Metazoa; phylum Chordata; class Aves; order Passeriformes; family Parulidae; genus Setophaga; species Setophaga petechia. The sequence continues at coordinate 24,923,662 of JANCRA010000008.1, forward strand.
TTTCATAACAAACTTACAAGCTCTTTGTACTTGAGCAATAAATATGCTTCTTTCATAAAGTGACTTACCAACTGCAGCCTTAGATACCATAATATAGAGTTACTCAGTGTGTACCTGAAAGATTAGACTTCACAGCTCAATGTTGCTATTCAAAGCAGCAGAAACGCTTGAAGGCTTCCTCCTTTTAAATTGACTTATCAGATATTTGCATATAAATCCTGGCTTTTCTAATAGATTGAGCAGGTTGTAGGTTGTACTTTACTCATCCCTGTAAAATAAAGATAACCTTTTGCTTCAGTTCATCACATTTTAAAGCCTTGTTGGACATTCAGGATATTCTGATTTTGAAACAGGGTAATAAAAATGTTACTGCTGTTATATTTTTTTGATCTATTTCACCCTTATTATTTTTTAAGGGTGAGATATTTTTAGCTTTCATTCTGCAACTTGCCTGTTAGTTTTTATTGAAAGGGGGGAAAAAGTATATGTGTATGAGATACCACAAGATACCAGAAACTTTAAGTGCGTTTTGAATTTATTATAAAAATACTGAGAGAAGATACTGGATTTGCCTAGGTAGGACTTGATGTTGTTTGTGAGACTTCTAGCCAGAATGTTCCTGGCTGTTGCCAGCCAAAAACTTCATACTGTTAACCAAAATGAATGGATCTATTTGTGTCATCCTCAGAAGAACAAGTTTTGCAGGTATGTAAAACCTTGTGCAAACATCTGAGATGGGAAATTGTAAAGGGAATAATCAGGGCTCTAATTTAAGTTTTTTGAAAGATAGTTGTAGATTAGCAAGTGACTTTTCTGTAGTGCATTCTGTAGAAGATATTTTCTTTGCTTTGATCAGGAGTTTCCTGGACTAAAAAGAAAACCTGGATAAAAGAAAATTATGTAGGAAAGACTGATACTGTAGTGCCTGTTCATGTCAGTAGCAGCAGTGAGGTTTTTCAAGTTCATACAGCCTTTTCTGCAAGACTTAATTTCCTACAGTTATTGTTTAAATATTTTTGTTAAAAATCTGATGTTTGTGTTGCTGGACTTACTAAATTTTTTTTTTTTTATAATCTGCATTTTGAATACAGAGCAGAACTGTAAACCCTGCTTGTATCGTTCCCACAATTACAAGCTTTTGGAATTATTTGTTGAAGCAGCTATAAACTCTAAATAGGAACATAAGACCACACTGAATGGTAGGTAGTCGTTCTAGACTAAACAAACATCAGTCTTTCTGCATGGGAGTTACTAAGGAAACATTCATAATCAAGTTTCAAAAAACCCTTAAATGTTAAGGCTGAAAAAGGAGAGAGATGGGAGAGTGTTGGAAAGCTGTGCTTCACAATTTGAGATGACTTGTATGAGAAAGCTGAATCAAAATATGTTGCTTTAGCTAGTGTCTTCTGGTAGTTTCATTTAATAGGAAAATGAGCCCATGTGAATTTGAAGATAATTGCAGTTTACTCAACAGCAATGCTCCTTAGAGTTCTGTGTAAATAGTGCCTGCATTAAAACCTGTGTTGTTGGGCTGATATTCAGAAGTTGTTTTACAACTTTTACAGTTTAAATTTTTTATTTATTTAAATTTTTCTGCTATCACTTAGACCTAGAAACTTTATTATAAATAAGGGGGCTTTTGGCTAACAAACTTCTATGTGAAGTTAAAAGGAAACACCATGCTCAAGTTACGCTTTCTATGACCTATAGTAGTAACATTCTTTTGCTGTATTTTTAATAATGTTCTGCCTGGTTGATTGGAAGGGCTGATGAGAACTGCTTGTAGAATTCTCTGGCAGAATAAGGAAGAGAAATGGCTAGAACATCAGCCTGCTTTTTTCAGCCTTGCTGAAACAACACACAATAGATTTTATTCTACAGCAGGCTTCTGATGTTTTCACTCAAAACCACTCCAGTGTTACATAGCAGAATAAATTTGTGTAAAATCCAATGTAAAACATGGTGGCACTCATGCTGTTGTGAACAGAGCTGATACCTTTTGGAGAATTTGAATGTACACAGCAAGGAAAGTCTTCAGGTGGACAGCAAGTAGCTGTGAGATGGCATTTAAAGAAAATATGCATCCAGTTACTGTAGATCTTTGTCAGAGTGCTGATATCTCACTTCTCACATTTACATAGGAAAATAATTCATCATCTTGCATAATGGTCTGAGGCGGCAAATACTGTCAGAGCCTATTAGTGAAATAAGGTATGGCCTTTTATGTTGTATTTTAAATCAGCTTAGGGGAAAGTAAGAAATATTGTGCAAAATGATTAGGAAGTGTAGGTGCCATTGTCATGACAAAACCTGTTTCCATTTAAAAAAGCATTGTTAGTTTTAGAAACATTTCTAGTTTTGAATCGACATTTTGTAGTGTATGAGAACAGTGCACTTTTCTGTGCGGGTTTTTTGTTTGGCTTTTGTTGCTGCTTTTTGGGTTTTGTTATGGTTTTTAAATTTTTTTTTCTTTAAGCCCAGAGCTTTAATTTAAATTTGTCTATTACTAAGCCCATCAGTTATGGGTAAAATGTCCCTGGAAATAATAACATTCAAGAGTACATACAAATATATATAAATATAACTGGAGATAATATTCAAGAATACATACAAATCATTCATGACATCAGAATAATTTTTAGTTTTAATAATATTGTTGTCAAAATTGAGCTCATGAATCAAAATGAAGGAGTTAGTGGTTGAACTGCTTTAATCAGGAACCAAAGCTATTCTGTTTTCCTAGTTTAAATTATGATCTTCTGTGATGGTGCAACTAAAGTAGTCATGGGGTTTGTTGTGATGTTGCAGAGAACATCCATCTCTTCAGCTAAGGCTAAATACTCTTCATTAGGACTCACAGTGAAACTGAATTTTACAAATCAAACCACCAAACGACCACAGTTACACTAATGTCTTCATGTAGTAAACCTGGGGAATTTACTTCAAAATATCCAAACTTTTAAAATAAAACCAGCTAACCCTCATTCCTAAAAAGCTTAGGGAATAGTAGGCCGCTTCATGGTGCAGTAGGTCAAGAGAAAAGATAAAAACTCTCAGGTAACATAATTCTTAGCTGGACTGTGCTGAAAAATCCAATTCTTTAAAACTCTGCATCTTTCTGTTAAAGCTCATTGGTGAAATACAGAACTTTGGGTAATGTTTCCTTTCAGGTAGTAGCAACTGTAGTTTAGTTTTTCCCTTGGCACCTTATTTCAAAATGTGTTAAGAAGTTGGGTTATTTTTTCATACCTGGATTCCTCTCATTAATTGGAGTATGGTACATGTGTCTGCAGAGTGGAGGGAACAACTTAGAAAGTGTGAGTTGGGGCTGAGGACAATGTTGAACCACCAGCTGTCTTTGTCCTTTGGAGCTGTGTCACTAGTTATTCTGGGCAGTGTGATGTAAGAGTAGTTGATGCTGTTTTCGCAGCAGTGAGAAAACAATGTATCCCACAGCTGTTGTTCTTGCTGAGAATATTTCTTAGCCAGGAGGAAGTGGAAGTTGTCACGGAGTACCTGTCACCACCACCTGATAAGTGTGTAAAGTGGTTCTTACACTTGTATTAAAAATTTATTCTAAACTAGAATAGCCAGAGTCCACTGACTATTGCATTTGACTGAAGCAGATGTGATATTTTTCAGTTCTACCAACAGTAAAAAATATTGTATTAATCTAATATGTAGTTGATAAAGTTTTTTCCACTGCCAAAGTTTGAGATGCTGTGGACTAAAATTGGTTGAAATATGGAGGAGCAGAACGTGGAGAAACAACTCAGGATGATGTATAAATCCTGTAAATGAACTCCACGTTGTCCTGGAATTTCATTTTATTTTTATAGTATGAAGATGTATCTGACATAAAAAGTACATAAGGTTGACTTTATTAGAGAGTGCAAAACGTTTTTGTACTCAGTTTTTGTACTAAGTATTTCTCAGTTACTGCTGGCAGTGATGGGCAGGAGAGGAAAGAGTGAGTTGCAGTTACATGAGGCTTACAGGTACTGTCCAATTTCCTGTGACACTTGACTATTGCAGTTATACTGCCAGTCATATAAATTCTGTCCTTTGGCAGGGAAACAATCCTAATTAGCTCTTAAAAGTTTGATGAAATTACTTCTGTGAATGCATAAAGAGAAGAGAGGCCCAGAGGAATGTTTCAGTAGCTCTTCTCCCCTCAGTCTATCCTAGTCAGCCTATGGAACATGAAACCAGCCATAACTTGCTACTGCTCTTTACCACAACAATAGTTAGGTGATGTAGAAGACCTCAAGGAATATTCCACCTCAAGGAATATTGGGGTGGAAAGGGGAGAGCTGGAGGGCACACACTGGCTGGGAGCTACTGTGGGATGGAGAATTGGACTACCTGGGATGGAGTTAGAACATTTGGCACTACTGTGGGTGTAAAATAGTTGTCTGAAATAATAACATTGAAACGATGTTTCTCTGAAAGTAAGTAATCTAAGGAACCAGTATTTGAGGTGTTCTCTCCCAATACCACTAGCTGTTTTATTTTCTTGCTGATTCAGTATTACGTTTCTTTTTTTTACAAAAACATCTTTATTTAATTTCCTTCATCTGTGAAACTGGCATCACAGCAGGTTCTTATATTCTGACTGGGTTGGTAATTTGGAAATATATTATGAATTCAAATTGATTATAAAACCCTCCAACCTTATGCACGCTAGGATGATAACCCTATTATCTACTAGAGTACACTCCTTCATCACAAAAAGAAGAAAAAACTGCTGTTTTCAACTTTTTGAATAAGATGTTCAGAATTTGAGGTGAGATGATACATACTTACATGAAAACATTTGGAACATTTTGTTAGTATCAAAAAGGAATTTTGGTTTCTTTTTCTGCACTTCGGCACTACCAAACTGGAAAGGATGCACTTTAATTCAGTGGAGTGAGAATGGTATTTTTGAGGGCCATAGGTAGGAGAGGAACACATTGTGAAGTTTAAGACAGAGACAAGTTTGTTACATTTTGGTTAGTGGATGAAATAAGGACTCTGATGAGATAAAGGACTGTTAAGAACATTATCTTCCTCAGGCCTTCTGTCCCTGAATCAGGCTTTTTTCTCAGTGCAGAAGAGATGCTCTCTCTCCATAGTTAAGTTTATGTTCCATAGTATACACATAATTTTTAAATGGGGATTAGAGAAGTAGGAGAAATGCCACATGCTTTCTAAAATAATTGTAGATGTTACTGTAGCTGTGCACCAAAGGGCTGGGATATTCATCAGTATTTCATCAGATTATCTAGCACAAATCCTGAAGTATTTAAAACACTGTTGTGAGTCTCTGATTTAAGTGTAGCCTGATGTTAAAAAATAGATAGAAATCACTGTAAAATTTAACTTTTGATCTTTCCAAAAGTTAGACATTTCCCTCTGTGTTTTGGTGCGTTTTTCTTTTTCTTCCTCCCCATGCATCCAAACCAGATTTTTATGTTGCCTTGTAGAGGTGTGGAGAATTGGTTTTGTAGTCAGCACATGCAACAGTTTTAAAGCTTGGCTGCAGGCAGAATTTAGGGTAGAAAATGTATAGTGGCTACTTAGTACATTGAAAGACAGATTGGAAGAACAGAATTGAGAGCTGGAGATAGCATTGAGCCTTGAACTCCACCCTTCAAAAGACCATTATTTTAAGGTCAGTTCTGAATATAGAACTTGAAGAACGTGTCAAAAGTAGCAATAAAATGTGAAGTGGTGTGGAGAACCAAGATTGACATCTGACTGTGGTCCTACAGGTTAAGTACATGCTTATTGGGCTCTGTTTCCTCAAATGTTAGGTTGTCATGATTTTTCCATTCTTAATTATGTATTTTTTCCTTTGTTTTTCATCAGTCACTCTCAAAGTTTCATTTTACTCCAGCACAAATACCTCATTGGACAGAAAAGGAGGCCGAGGGACGTAATCATTTTTACCACAGTTATTTATGCCTTTAAACAGTTCTCAGATTTTATGTGGAACACTGAGCTCCTTATAACTGTTTTAAAGACAAGCCTCAGAACTGTCATGTTCTCAATAAATGTGAGCCCTTTGATCCTGAAGAAGGTAGAAGGCAGGAGACAGCAGATGGTGTAACTCCCCCGAGTGTTACACTTGGCAGTGTTTCAAACACACAAAGTTTTGATGTAATTATTTCTAGGTTGCTAGTAGCTACCAGAGTAGGAGGAATGATTCTGCAAAGGCAGTAGATATGAAATCAGTAATTTTCTGCATTACATCCCTATTTGCTAGTTGTAATGACCCATCACTTTATTTCTTCTTTTGTGCACTATCATTTATTTTGCATTCTCCTCAACTCATGGGCACCAAACCAGAGACCACTGAGAACATTGCATTCATAGAGAACTCCTTTTTCTCTGCATCCTTCCACCTTGTCTCTGCTGTCCTACCTATCCAGACTCAACAGTGAAAGCTGGAGCTCTTCATTGCCCAAGATTTGAGAGTGTAAAGTCGAAGCCAAGTTTAAATTCTTGACATGTTCTAGAAACATAAAGTTTCTTCTACTAAGTTACCTCTTTTCTGGTGGAGATAATTGACATCCTTCAGCTGCAGTGAACTATGGGTAAAAGGTGGTAGCTATAGCTCAAAAGGCCAGCATATTTGATGGATAAATTTGGTGAGCTGTGCCATTATCAACTTTATTTTGCAGCATTTGTCGTCCAGAGGAACTCAGGTTTTTTTGTTAAACTGATACTCAGCACATAGCTCCAGACATATCTGTTTAGTCTTAACTCGTGTATGATTCCATAATAACCAGTGTGAGAGATGCTGGATGAGTGCCAGCAGATCACGGTTTCCTCTTTCCTCATTTTCTGTCTTCCACTGACACGACTTCTGTTGTGACAAATTTTTATTGCTGCTGGGTTTTTTTAATGGTGGTACATTAAAGAGTCGTTAGTCTTACATGATCTAAATCTAGGAGCTGTACCACTGTAATTAGTATTTTACACAGTGATTGTTTAAACAAAACAATTTAGTATGTCATCTTGAAAGCCAGACATTTCTTGTGTTTGCTGTCACAGGTCCTGTAGTGAATAGAGTGCCATTTCCAGTAGAGAAATGTGTCATAGGATGATATTAGATGGAGCTTATGTAGAGACCATTAAATTCTCTCTGTGTGTGTATACCTGTTGTTTGTTTTCTTGGTGATAACACAATTACTTCACTTAGCTTATCTGAAAATGTAGGAGTGGAAGGTCCCTATTTATAATGCTATTATGTGTGGAAGTAATCAAACATTCTTGCTCAAGCAGTGTTATCTCGCAGATGTTTTATACTCATGCTGAAAGGTTGGGGAATAAAGCAGTGATGCAGGTGCAAACCCAAAGCAGAAAGTACAGTCACCACACATAGGTTTGGTTTTGAGAACCTGCGTGAACTTTTTCAGACTACACATTCTTCTTAAGAACCAGTAATTCTTGATTTTCTGGATTTCTTGTGTGATAGTGCTCTCTTAGAACACAGCAGCAAGAAATTTAAAATGGCTAGGCTAGCCTCCATACAGTAGTGTTTAAAACAGTACTCCTTTGGTTTCCTAGCTGGCTTCTCACTTGTAATTTATACGGATTGTTAATGCATTCCCTTACTGTAGTGCCTGTAAAGGGAAGTCATCCTAATTTCATTGAAAATGTAATCTGCAGCTGTTTCGCACCCATGTTCTCAGCATTTCTAGAAAAGAGCACCTTGAAACTTTTTTACCTTCTGGCTGATTAGTGTCCTCTGCTTTATGCAAAGAGAAGAATCCAGTTTTCTGTAACACCAGGGTCTTCCTTTTTTTTACCCAACCCACACATCAGTAGAGTTATTGTGCTTTGTGCTTTGAGTCCCAGAAAGATGCTGCTTTATTGTATGGCTAATCAGTGTTATTAATGTTGAATCATGCAACTGCTTTTAAACCAGTTGAAAAGGGTTGTGTTGATCCATATGTAAACCACAGAATGGTTATTAGCATAATTTTTTTCAACTCTAACAGTTCAAGATAGAAAAGGTTCCTGTCACTGATGACTAGGAGCATCTCACTTATTCCATTAGTGTCATCTGCACTCTGTGTGTGCATATACAAGTCATCAACTATCATAGTCCCAAATCCTTGAAGCCATGCTCAAAAGCAACTGCTGTAGTCAGTGGAAAATTTATGTTCTTATGCAGCAAGATCAGAAAAATTGTACATGCTCAATGACAGCTGTAGGTTTCAAATTTGTGTTTCTGTTAAATAGTAAGCAATAACTCTTAGGCTTCTGAGGTTAAATCCTGCATGTAGTCTGTAGAATAATCTTGGTCACTTGAGCTTCAGGTTGGGATTTACCTGAAAGTATTCATTGTCTTCTGGAGTCTGAATAGCTAACATCCAGTTAGGTATATAACTAAAATACAAGAGAGTTTACAGAAGGTACTCTTAAATATGCCAAGAGTAATAAAGACTGATGTTCATAATGTAGATTTTACAATCTTCAGTTATAAAATGGTGAGTACGAACTCCAGATTTGCATATTTCAATGTGATTGATAAAGGTTACTATTTAAGAATATGTGTTTCTAATTTAAGAAATCATAAATGTATTATGAGATTTAAGACTTAGAACATATTTATTTTCTGCATGCAAGCCAGTGCCCAGATTTCAGTAGGAGGAGGTTGCTGGAAAGTACTGAATTTCATTAGAGCTCCAGTGAAAACAAAGCTACAGATGGAAAACACACATGCACAGACAAATTGTTGTGAGGGTCAGCAGGCAGGCTCTTAGTGCTGCAGTGGGAGGGAGGAATACTGTGCAATTCTGAGAATTCTGTGAGGTCCAGAGTCTCACTGAAATAATTTCCTCAGGATATACATTCTTCATTTCCCTCAAAATGTTTAATGGCAGACAAGCTTTCTCTTCTGCTGCTGCATACAGATGTAGTTTTAAAGCATGTTGCTCCCTTCTTCATGGCACATGTGTGAGTAAAAATGCTTTTTCTTCCAACATTGCAGTACCTAGCATGCTTTTTTGTAATGTCAGACAGCTTTTCCCATTTTGCACAGTGACCTTTCTCCTCCAAACTTCAGTTCATTTGGAAACATAATGAAATATGCCCTACACAGGTGCAGCTTTCCACCTACACATGAATTACTGTGGGGAGAGTTTTTTTTGCTGTTTTTATTTGATCCTGTGATCTTGACTCTTCTTGATAAGGTAACTATGTGCAAGTCACTTTCCCTGAACAGTGGCAAGAAGATGATTTTGGTTTCTGGTTTTTTAACTGTGAAAGTGGGGGACAGATACGTCCTTTCTGCTCCATCAGCAGTTACTTGCCCTTTCAGCTGGGGCTCCTCTTCCTATGCTATTGCACCATCAAAAACCAGCTAGAGATGGCTGGGGGTCACTGAGGGACTCATTTGGGCTGTTGAGCCCTTCAGCCTGTGGTGCCTGGCTAGCCTGGGTTTGAGGGGTGTCAGTAGAGAAACTTCCTTTTACTTTAAAAGGCAAGCCTTTAAAAAAAAATTAAAAATTGGAAATGCATGGTGACTTGTATGGTTATTCTTTAAGATGTTATCTTGTGCACAGATCTTTACATTTTATTGTAAGTCACGGCCAAATAGTAAAGAATGTTGTTGTTTCCTACTCTACATGGAGAAAGGTTGCCTTTTCCTATGACATTGCACTGCAGAGTAACAGAAAAGTGACACACCCAGGCCTAATACTCAATTCCCTCTACCTCATGGCAGGCTGGAAACATATACCCAGATGCCATTTATGTAGTTCTTCTTAAACACACGCTCCAGCCTGCCACAGATCGTGTCCAGCACACCAGAAATCTTAAACAAGTCTTGACAGGCGGATTTTGCTCTGCCAGCCAGTCCACCTCTTGCCTGAACATCAGCTGCAGGTTCAGACCTGCTGGTTTTGTTTTCCTTGTCATCAGATGCTGGGTGTACTTTATTTTTATTTTTCTTTCAGACTTCACATTTACAAGAGATCTGGAAACATGAGTCCATGGAGAGACCAGCCTTAAAGGTTTTAAGAGCAAGTAGGGATAGACAATTAATAAAAAAGTTCTTAAATTGCTATACTAGCCATGTATACTGGATTTGTATTGAGTTCAGTTTGCCACCATGGTAAGCCCTTTTCTGCAGCAAGAGTACTGTTTCCATTGCTACTTCAGATCTTGTTTTCTGAGGGAATTTGAAGCAGCTCACCAGTGAAATGAGACAGATATCGTTACTTTGCCCATTAATTTGGACAGCAAATCTGCTAAAGCCCTGCTTTTCTAAGACATTGTCAGAAAAACCAACTTTATAAAAGAGGGGGTATACAAGTTCTTATTTTAGGCTGTGCAGCTGGAAGCCTGAGGTTTTCTCCAGAACCCTTGGTACAAATTTAAAGCAGTATCAAGTTTGTGAGAGCAGATTTAGTGTGAATCAGAGAGAAGATTGAAGTGTCTGTCATGCAAGAAGCCCAGGGTAGTGAACTTGGTGAAAATATACCTAAGTGACTTGCATTTTGACATGCAAGAAGCACATGGCAAAAAAGGGAATTTAAGTCATTTGTGATAACTGCTTTGTATAATTCTATTTCTTTTGACATTGTGTAAACATAAGGACTGAAGGAATTTCTTGAATCATTTTCTTTTTCCCCTCAGTAACAAGTTTACTGAATTACTCATGATTTTGTTTGCAAATATCTTAGTAGTAAATTACTGTAACAACATTTAACTTACTATGTTTCCCTCATGACCTGATCTTCCAAGGTCATTTCATCCAGAACTGGATAGGAATGCAGACATACAGAATGGAAACCCCCACAGATATTCCTAGAGTTCTATATAAACCAGGATAATGATTTTAAAGATCATTTTAGTGAACGATAGGTGGCGTGAAAGAAAGAAAGGTGCTTTAAAAAGCTAAGATACTTTAGATTGAAATGGTGTTGCAGCAGTGAGCCTGACGACTTCAAGAAGTGTTTGGACAATGCTCTCAGGAACCATGGTGTGACTAGGGGATAGTCCTGGGCAGGAGTTGGACTCAATGACCCCTGTGGGTCTCTCCCAACTCACCAAATTCTGTAATTCTGTGATTGCTAAGCTGTGATGCATGCTTATCAGTAGATCACAGAAAGATGTGCATTAGTCAGGTTATTGCAATCTGTAGGCTTTTGGTTCAATATAGTTCATAATAGAAAAGGAGAGTAGCAAAAACCACTGTAAAAATCTTTCCTTGTTCTTTTAATGTTGTTCACTTGTTCTTTGTTTTGCTCTCTCTCTAGACCTTTTTTTCCCTCTGATTTCTTATAATTTCTTCCCTGACAACTTCTTTCTCCACCTTTTTTATTATAAAATAAAACCAGCTATTTGAGCAATTTGAAATTGGATAAAAAACATAAAAAACATGTGGGTGTGCCAAATTTGCTGCCTGAAATTGGTTGATTGATAAGGGACTTTTTCATTGTGAATTTTTCTTGGAATTGTTCTGTGCTCTCTATTGGTACCACTTTTCTAAGGCAGTTTTTTCTAGTCATAATATTTTAATATTAAAGCTTGAGGCTAAGCACTTTCTTTAAAAGCACTTTTTTCTACAATTTTTTAAATTATAGAACTTGTATCTATGTCCATTTTTGGAAAATTTACATTATGAATCTTGTTGGTCATGGAAGAAGTGCAATTGTTGGCTTGCTTCATGCATAGTAGAGTTTTCACTGGAGATACTCCTGCAGGGTGTTTGAGGGGCAAGTACATCAAAATATCTATTGCTGCTATGTAGTTCTCCTTTCCAGCTTTGCCTTTCTTATGCTCCCATCCCCATTGCTCAACACAGCATCTGAAATACCTATTTCACACAAAATGAGAGAAAAACACAGAAATCACCATGCAGCATGTCAACAATTTGTCTTACAGAATTGCTCTAATTAGTCATGTAAACTATAGTTTCAATTATTGATTGACACTGAGCATATTCAACTACCATTAAGCAAATCACTTAATGCTCCTCTTGAGAATCCAGGTATCTAAAATAGATGGTTCAACCTATTTAATGAAGCTGTGAGAATGAGTTGACAAGTGTAATATGAAACTGTCTAGCTGATAAAATTGATTAGAATGTTGGAAACAAACATATATTGGATGGCCCATTGCACTTCTTGACTTCTTTGAGAACTATCCATTAAAAATCTTTAAAAATCATGTGCTGTTAGACTATTTTGAAATTTAAGGTGGCTGTCTTTCACAGCTCTTGTTTGGGTTGGATAGGAATAATTTGTGGACTTAGAAAAGATGGACAGTAATTAATAAAAAAAGAAAAAAGTAGTTGGGAGAACTTCTTCAAAATGTCAAAGACCAGTTTTGCAAAGATAGACCCTACACTGATAGATTAATTAAATGAACAAGGTCACCAGTGTGGACTCACCTGTAGCAGAAATTTGGGGTCCTCGATCTTCACTGCCTTCATTTATTTCACCCTAAATAAAGCTAATTTATTAGCTTGACCCAGTCTCAGGTCACTAGAATGCTTTTTCATTTTCTTTCTTGCCCATAGGTAACACTGAGTGGTTCTACACTGCAAAGCTATATGCATTACCCTGCTTTAAGTTCTATGTTGCTTGGATTAGAATGCTACTAGTGCTTAGCCTTGCTACAATAAAACTAGGTTTTATGCTTCTACATTGCCTAGATCTGTCTTTGATAAGATCTGAGAGAGTTGTGACCTGGCTAGCAATAGATAAATCCCTACCTAGTGATCTGCAGGGTTAACCTTCATTTTCAGATTCACTTTCATCTTCAAAATAAGTACGTGTAGTCTTAACTTTACAGCAGTTTCATACTTTAAGATGTCCATTTGTGTCTGCTAAATTATGAACTACACAGTCCATGTTTTTGCAGTTCAATACTTACAGCTTTAGGTTGAGAGAGTTGCACATGTGAAATCTGAAGTTGGAACTGAGACTATTGTAATGACCTACAGGCAAGGGATGCATGAACTAAGGAATGTGCATCTAACACATCTGAATTTTTAAAGTTCATCTGTTAGGTACAGTAAATATTTGAGCCTGAAGACTTTGCACCACTGTTCCTAAATGCATTGTTAAAGCATGCTTTTCTAACAGACCATCAAAATTCTTCAGTCATTTTAAATTCTTCTAAAATTAAACACTGATTCCCTTTAATTTGGATTTCATGTACATCTTCCATGAATAGGTGAAACTTCAAGAAGCTATTTATAAGCCTCCAGCCATTTAAATTTTTTTTCTTATTTTCAAAACTGTTCTGCTTTATTCCTTGTGTGCCTGTGCAGAGTAGCAACCTTGAGTATTTGAGCAAAATTGCTCAGAATTGTTCTGAAGTACTTGATTGCCTATCATCAGAAGTTCTCCAAAGCTTCATTCTGTCAGCCAGTGTTTGAAACTTAAGAATTCAGTGTAATTTAAGCATCTCTTGGAAGTGTGTAGCTTTGAGTTTATTATAATGGCTAAGTAAATGCTGTATCAGATAATAAAACACAAGTAGACTAAGTGTAACCTCAGGCAGGCATCCTTCATTTCAGCTGCTGTTCTTATCAGCCATCCTGGAATGCTTTAAATTAAATCATAGTCCCATAGAGATTGACTAATTAAATCAATGTCTTAATATAGTAATATATTTTATTAATTAATATTCATCATCCTGGACCTTTTATGATTGAGGGGAGATAAATATAAACTAAGCCAGCCTAGTAATATCCCTGCTAATTAAGTATACTCATAGAATCATCAAGATTGGAAGAGACCTTCAAGCCAATCCAGCCCAACTGTCCACCCAGCTCTACTACTATAACCCCTAAACCACATCACCCACTACCTGATCCCAGTGCCTGTTGAACACCTCCAGGCATGGTGACTCCACCACCTCCCTGAAGGCTTGCAAGTCCTGTTTTGTTGTCTTCTACTTTTCCAAACATTGAGCACCTTTTTGGCAACACAATCTTCAACTGAAAGGCTAAATATAAGTTTATAATAAAATAGTCTTAAAGATCAACTTCGAGTTAAGTAATTTATGTTTTTTCTCAAATTATTATGAAATGAGGAAATCCTTTTTTCTGAGGGGACATGCATTTTAATATACTAATGAAAATGGACTTTAATTTAATGAAATTACAAGCCTTTGGAAAAAAAAAAAGTTACTTTTATTATGCTCATCAGAGATTATTTGAAATGTTAGTAACTTCTGTGAAGATGTCTGCCAGAGAGTTTTCCAGCCTGGGCTAAGGAAAACTTCTGCAATTGCAACCATGTACAGTTGTTCTCTATGCTGGCCATGTGCTGCTTGACCACTTCCTCTCTGTGATGTGCGAACTTCTTCCATGGATGGGTTTTCCATGGCTCCCATGTATCTAAATAATGGGGAGATGGGAGCCAATGGGTTTGAATGCAAAACTTGGATAAGTTCATAGGGAACTTGGCTCTAGAAGCTGTGAAGATTAAGAAGGGATCCAGGACTAGACATTACAGTAAAGAATGGAATAGGAGATTAGCTGGCTGAGAAGGGAGTGACCGGCCAGAAGGGTATAATACCATGTAGGACTGAAATCAGCTGGAATTCATTTGGACTAAGACAATGGAAGCAAAAACTGATAAAGATATTATATAGGTGGAGAATAGGGACAGGCCAAGTATAGGACTGGGAAGAAACAGGTTTAACTGGCACCAGAACTATAGAGAGACTGATAAATAGAGACCAGGATTGGAGAGGGAGAAATTTAGATCAGAATCAGAAAAGCTAGAAATGGGAAGAGGTAGTCAAAAACCAGTTGTGAGTGTTTGTATTGTGTCTGAGTAGAGTTGTGATAGGAATCTGAGAGGCATTGAATATCCTTCCTGGACAAAGGTTGGTTCTAGGAGCAATGTTCCAGGAATGGAGATGGACACCAGGAGTCAAGGCCACAGTGAATGAGATTTGAGATACTGTTTTAGACTGGAAGAAGTTGGACAAAAATTGCATTTCAAGAAATAGGAAGAAAAATTTGTGGCCACTGAGAAGACTTTGCATTTGTGATAGTCACACTTCAAATGGGAAGTATCCTGATAAAATGCTTAGGTTCTTTCTGCTACTGTTCCAGACAGGAATTTTTGGTTTGAAGGTCTGCAGTGTATTCCAGTCTGTACCACAGCATAACAGATGATGGTAGGCAAAGTCACATAATCAAGCTTTCCTCAGATGGCCACTAATTTAGTTTGTGGATTTCAAACTTCTGAGCTGATTGCTTCCTATTGTTTCACTTGCAGACAAGCTGAGGAGTCTCTAATACTTTTAACTTAGAAAATTTCTTTGAAGTGTTAGTTTCTTGGAAATTTTAAGTATTAAATAAAAATGAGATACCTGGAATTGGAGGATGCATTTCATTTTCATCTGTCAGCTCAAAGAAGGTTTCTGAAGAATAAATTGTGTTTTGTAATGGTGAAGCTTGCCATTAGAAAACCTGAGAATATTAGTAAATCTATGCACAGAATAATGTGTACTGTAAGTAATGCATGGGGCAGCGCATAGAACAAAACAAAGCAGTCACCACATAGTTGCTCATTTCTTCAGTGCTATTTACTTAGTTCAAAACTTGGCAAGACCAAATGCAAAACAGTTAGATATTAACATATTTAAAAAGTTGAAGCTTGCTTCCAGAAATATATTTTCTAGGAAGTAGGCAATGTGCAATGGAAGGTTAGCCAAGTCCATCCTTTTCTAAACTTGTCATAACTGTCCTTAGTTGTTCTACCTCGTGTGTGAAGCTTATGGATATTGGCTCAGTCTCTTAAAGTTATTTCAGGGTTTCATTTATCCTAAACACTGGTAAATAGGTTGAGCTTTTAATTTACTGCTGACAAATGTGAGCCATGCCAAATTTTCAAAGGCAGTGCAAAATTTAACCCTGCTCATCTGTTTTCCAAGGTGATGGTGAGGCTTACCTGAGTCCTCTGAGTCTAGTTGACAGTCTTCTTGCAGAAAAATACCCAAACTGGGTAAGGTAGAGTCTATAAATAATAGGATTATGAACTTCAGAATCTAGATATTTGCTTTCATCTGAACCTTTGGAGCATTCTAGTAGTTTCTGCACTGTTGGACACAGTACAGGAGAAGCCTTTACTCTGTGATGCAGCTCTGACATCTGCACCTGAAACTGAAGGTTGGAATGGACCTAGAAAGTCAGAGATCTCAGTTTTAAATACTGTGTTCATACAGGCCATGGATGCTGGTGTATACACATGCCCTCAACACCTTAAAAGCCTTTTAAACGCCTGGGTGTTGTTTTTCTGCATTGAAGTATTTATTTCCATCTTACCTTTCTCTAGCTAACGAGGGTGCAGATTAAATACTTCTCTTTCCTGCAAACCTTTTATTTTTGTTTGCTATACATGTTCTACCACACGGTATTTTGGTGCATTCCATAGCAGCAGTGATCAGATGAAGGTTCAAAGTCATATCAATGATATAAAGGAAAAGCATATCCATGAAGTTTTTTATCTGTAGCACCTTCCTATTGCAAAACATCTTTATAAAGATCTATTTTATTTGGAAAGGAATATATTCTCTGCAGTGCACAGCTTGTTTAACCTGCCCACATTTTTATTATTTATGATGTCTGTAATGTCTGATCAAAAATTATTTGGCTTTTTTGCCTGGTACTTTTTGATAAAGAATCACTATTAATCTAGATTCTGAATCCATATGTTATTAGCATTGCTTTCACAAAATAGCCATATACACTGTCAAATAATGGAAATTGTAATAACTGGTGGGACTCTAATGAGCAAAATAAGTTCTAATTACTTCATAAACCTGCTTTTATGACTAGAAGTAAAAACAAATATTGCCTGAAAGTAGTGTTAGCTTAAGCCACTGGAGAAATTGAGGAGACCTTAATTCCAAACATCAGGTTGCCCATATATACCAAAAGTAAGGTTCTCCATAGGTAGGAAGAAATGCAAATTAAGCTCAGTGTAACAAAATAAATCATCATACTTCTGCCTGTCCCTGACTCTCTGAAGTAAATGTCTCAAATCTTGCCTCATTTATACAGGGGTAATTTGAAATTTATGTTAAAATCAGCATAGTGACAATCAAATTGAAATTCTCCATGAGGATTTCCACAGTTAAAAGTGTCAAAAACAGGATTAAATTGTTAATTGGTTGTATAATGTCCAGCATTTCTAATTGAGCAATGATACTAGAAATAACACCTAGATATCCCAGTTCCCACTTCTCTGCTTTCATTGTCATACTCTCAACATCCACACTGAGGAAAAAGGTGGTAGGTGCATGTGCATGCTATTATGATAAAACAGTAAAGGCTGTGCATACAGTGAGTGTTGTTGATAATGAGTACTTAATACTTGTATTCCAGCAGTCCAGGACTACTTAGGTCATGCCAGGACAATAATAACAATTGTAAAAATACACAAGCAAACCTTTCAGAAGAGACCAGGGATTTTAAATAGAATCAAACTGTGAACAGCAGCTGCCTTGAAAAAAAACCTCTAAACTGCTGGGTCACTGTACTTGAAAATCAGTCCTCTTTTGGCCTTGTTCACCAGTCATAAAAACTGGACATCTCTGGTGATTTCTGGAATAGTTTCAGGATTGTCATGGAAAATTAGGTGCTCTGGATAGGTGAATATTTTTTCTCTTTGTGGAGGAGGATTGCTGTGAACATCTAACCTGCAGTTTCAGATCTCATATATGCTTTGGATTACTGAAATTGGATTAAAATTGCATTCTGTAATTTATACTGTGTGGTATTTGCTGGGTCCCCCGGATGAGGAGGAAATGAGTGAATCTGACTCCATGTTCTTAGAAGGCTAATTTATTATTTTATTATATTATATTTTATTCAAGAATACTATACTAAAACTATACTAAAGAATAGAGAAAGGATAGAGACAGAAGGGTTAACAAGAATGATAATGGCAAACTCGTGACTCTCCAGAGCCTCAACACAGCTGGATGTGATTGGTCATTAAGTTAAAACAATTCACATGAAACCAGTCAAACAATGACCATTTGGTAAACAATGTCCAGACCACATTCCAAAGCAGCAAACACAGGAGAAGCAACCAGATAATCACTGCTTTCATTCTTCTACGAGGCTTCTCAGCTTCTCAGGAGAAGAAATCCTGGTGAAGGGATTTTTCAGGAAATATGACAGTGAGAATACTCCATCAATAATATAATCGACTATAAAACCTTTCCTTTTTTTTTTTTATTCTAGCTTTGCAGTAAAGACTTCGAGCAAATTTTCTCAGAGTTTCATATTTCTGAGAAGGCTTAAGGCACAAATTTTGTCTCCCTAGAGTGCATTACGCCAGAGATGTTGGTGAGAGGAAGATGACTGTGTTATGTGGGAGACACAATTTATGAGAACATTTCCCTTAGTGAGGAAAAGGAGCCTACTGTTAGTAGTATTGATCCAGCTGATAGTCACTAGGCAACAAGTCCCAGGGAAATGCTGGATGTCAGAAACGCAATGTTGTTATGGAAATGATTTATTATCAGCTAAAGGGAACTTTAAGGGAGTCAAGGAACTGACAGTCTAATATAAGGCACATTTCAGGTTTTGGAGTAAAGTCTAGCAAGAATATAGCTGCTGGGTCTGTTGCTAAGTGACTGTGTCTATTTGCCTAACTTCAGGCTTCAAGCTTGTGAAGTGATACTGATTTGTGGCTTTACATTCCTCATTGATAGAGAATAAACTTGGGCAGGATTCAGCTCTTTACAAGAATTAACTGCAGGAGGGATTTTATAGTTAATATATTTTATGATTTTTAGGCCTCTTGAGTGTATTGATTCTGCTTACAATTCTGCTCATCCTCTTCTGTATAGCAGTACATCTTTCACAGTAGAGGCAAGATCACCTAGCTTCCTGAAAATCTTTGTCACCCAGTGAGCAATATCCAAGCATCCTGCTTCTGAAAATAGGGATTCTAGTTGACTGGTATTCTGTATAGCACCAAAATGATTGTTTTAGTAAACAATGAAACCTGAAACTGGTCTTAAAATCTGTTCCCTAAAATAATAGTCAGGAGTCTGTGTATCCTGGGCTAAAATGCATAGTGAGAATGCCTGAGATTGGCCTTTTACATGCTGGAAAAAGACTACGTGTCTTGCAGAGAGTCTGCTAAGTGAGGCCTCTGGATGCTGCTGTAAAATCAGGTATGAAACAGTAAAGTATTTGTGGTCATAAGGCACTAGTGTAGGGATACAGTGTCAGGATACAGACCTTCATTTCCACAGCCATGTCCCGAAGTCACTTGCACCAAAGAGAATATTTTTGGATAACTGTAGCAAGTTTTCACAGGACCAAGGGACTCACAGTTATGACTTCTTTTGCCACCTGTATCCTGAAATAAATGCTGCTTTACCCTGGGTACTCTTACTAAGAGTTTGCAGTTCCACTGACTGGGTGTCTGTAGTATTTTCACTGTGTTTAGTATCTCATTAGAATCTGCATGTAATATTTGATTTTGAAATAGAAATTATACCAATGAATTGATGATCCTAATACAGAGACACTTTTTCTTTTCCTCTGTAAATATTTGAAATTTATTTAGCTACCCATAAGGATTCTTATTAAGAATTTAAGGTATCTCATGGTTCTCTTACTGCCACTGATAAGAAGGTCATGTAGTTGCAAACCTTTTAAATTTGTTTTGGACCTTGTCCAATAATCTTGGTCATGTCCCATTATCTAACATTCTTTACTACATTTTTCTACTGCATTGGGTTCTACTACCAAAAGATCTTTTCATTATTCTTCCTTATTACTCCATGTTATTAACAATATAGTAACATATTTAAAATTGTTAGAAACAGATTGTTGTAAAGAAACAGCCTGATTCTTACCTTTTATAGACATTTGCACAGTGTTTTCATACTTGCTGGAATTATCAAGTGTTTATATTTTTTACTGTTGCTGGATCATGTAGAATTCTCCCCCACTGTTATTTAAAAGTGGTTATAGTCATGAGATCTTGGTTTTCCAAGTAGTGATTACCTATGTATTGTTACTTTCAGCCATTCTTAGGCTGCAGCAAAACGTGCACCCACACTAGGAAGCATCTGCATTTGATGTGTTGTGAATTGTGGTATTTTTTCATGAAGCACTGCTTTGTCTGCTAGTGCTTAGTTTCTTCTGCTTTCCACAGTTTCCATATATTTGAAATTCAAATATTCCTGTGAATTATATACATTGATCTTCCTATATTTTGGAATAACTGTTTTCATTCTATAAAAGCTGGTATTCTTCTGTGTTATGTCTCGTGTTCTTAGAGGCAACCACTGACTATATTCTAGTGCACTGATTTACAATGTTGAACTTTATTTATATAATGTTGTTTCAAATGAAGAGGGCCTCATAATAATTAAATACATCAATTGTGAGTGGTTTGACCTGTATTCCAACACAATATGAAATCCTAAGTTCCCAATTCAAAAAGTTTCTGAAAACCCAGGGTTAAATCCATAAATGTACTGAGGTAGTACTTTTTTATTATAAAAGTTAATACAAAATACTTGTCATTTATCATCTTAGTGGAACCTATTAGGCCTAGTTAGGGGATATTTGGTTGGTTTTTATTATTTCAGCAGTATGAGATGAAAGTAACTTCTTTGACATCAGTAAGTTTATCCCTCCAGCCCCTATTACTGATAGTAGAATATGTGTAACAACTATCCTTAATTAAGTTTTAACAATAATCTTGTTCTCCTAGTTACATGGAAAAAAGCCTGTGGTTGTGTTAGCTGGGATTGTCTTCCTTATTTAGCATTTATATTCTTAGAATTTAAAGCAAAATAATCCCATGGCTATGGTTTTTAAGTCCATTGCTGGGAAAATGCTAGAGCTGATACTTCTGCCTCCTAAATACCCAAATTGCTGGGTTCTCTCCTGTTAAAGGCTGTTTACCTAGCTTGCAGGAGGAATACTTAGTTTGGAAAATCACAGGTGCAGTAAGTAGTAGGGATAGTAATGGCAATAAAACCTCATATTGAATTCTTCTGCATTACAGGAGTACAAACGCAAGTTAGCCAGAGTGTCCCAAGTACGGAAAGAACTCAGGTCACGCATCCAGAACCTGCCTGATCTCTCTCGGCTTCCCAACGTCACGGGCAGCCACGTACACCTACCGTTTGCAGGAGACATCTACAGCGATGACTGATTCCCAAACATCCCCCAGTAACCTCTGCTTTTCTGTGGAATGAGGGGTAGGCCAGACCGATCGGTACTCTTGTAGTATTATTTTTGTATATTGTTGCAGAGTGTCAGTAAAAATACTTTAATAATTTATAAAAAATGGTTTAAAAAGTTGATTTGTTTACTATTTTATTGGTGAGTGAACATAAGAGTACATTTATAAAAGTGGCATCTCTGTCTGTTCCATGGAAGAATGAATAATTATCTTTTGTAAAGATTTTAGTTGGGTGCCCTGTAAAAAAACATGCTAAGATTTTTCTTATGTACCCTGTATTTAATGTAGATCAATATATAATCAAAACATAATTCTAACTTGAGACATTTCCGTTGCTAGTGGGAGAGTGAAACGTGGAAATCACAGGCTTAGGTTTGCAAGACGGCCAGTGCAATTTAATGCAAAGATAAAAGTGATCTTACTGTCCATTACATTTAAATACCCACTCCCAAAGCAAGGTGGGTTTTTTGAAGTAAATGCTAACAACCAATTTTCTATTGGAAAA
Organism: Setophaga petechia; assembly: GCA_024362935.1. Lineage (NCBI taxonomy): Eukaryota > Metazoa > Chordata > Aves > Passeriformes > Parulidae > Setophaga > Setophaga petechia. The sequence goes on from JANCRA010000008.1 coordinate 24,945,361, forward strand.
AAAGTTACACTGAGCAGATCTTCAAACAACTCAAAATACTACATTATTTTTGTATCATTTAGAAGTCAGCATGTAGAAAGTATAAAATTGACCAGTTAATTATGTTTTGAAATTGTAGCTTTTTACAGCTGCTTTGTTTCTAAATCGAGGGACCATTCATTTGCAATCTAATCCCGTTCTGGAACATCTGTTTCCATCTAAAAAGGTTAATCCCAGAAATGTGAAGCCATTTTACAGTTTTAATTAAATTGAAAGGTCATTCTCTAAACTGTCTCAGTTGCTAAGTGCCCATTATTAAAATTTGAAAATGTACCATCCGTACATGCAACAAAATGGTGATACAGCTGTACTGTACATCCTCTTCCACTGAGAAACTCTGGAGGCCAGCATGGGCTACCACCTCCCCACCTTCACCTGCCCCAGCAAATATTTCTAAATCTTGATTGTCGTTTTTTGTCTCCTTACACAACAGAGGAGACTGTTCAGGCCTGTGTATAACTCTAACAGCAGAAAACTATTGCTCAGTTAAAAAACTCCGTTGCATGCCATAAATGTGGTATTTGTCTGGGAACAGCTGAATCCTTGTTTCCATACTATGAATCACCTTTTAAGTTCACTTAAAAATTTAAGGATACAGATAGGCATTTAGCACATTGCCAGAAAGTTACGGCTTTTCAATTCACTGGAATGAGCCATGTAATCATTGAGTAATTTTAAAAATGCCTACCTGTACCTTTGGCATTTTGATGACCTAAAAAACCTGGGCTGCAAGTGTTTTGAGTTGGATATATCATAGGACTGTTTTATGATTGCATTTTGTCCATGGTTTGGCACTTGTCAGGCATTGTTTTGTACCAGTTCAGTTCACAGTTTACAAGTTTAATACACCTCACATGAAATCTTTTTTTTTACAAAAAGCTGTTCTTCCTTTTCAAAACCCACAACAATTCAAAACAGTCCTGGAGTGAAATTTTTCAAGGTAGTTATCTGTCACATGTTATTGGCTTCTACAGGGTGAATCACTAAAATAGTTGTAGGATGTGAATGGAGAATAACCACTCTCTTTAAAATACATACACTTGGACATAGGCATCTCAATCCAGTTACTTTTTCTCATGGAAGTTGCTATGAATTAGACCTCAGTTAAGTAGGGAAAAAGCCTGAAACGATAGAAATACAAGCTGTTGACATAGAAGTCCATAGCATGCAGTGTAGAATACTGATTTCCTAAAAAAATTCTGACTGACAAATAGGAGTGCGCTAAATAGTTATCAGAGCTAACTACAGGTCCAAAAATTTCAGTTTTGAGTGGCAATTTTCCATTCCATAGGAAAAGAAAAGCTGACTATATTGAATCCAGAGTATTTAGTTTCTTTAGTTTAAGTGTAATATGCAAAATTAAATAACACTTACTGACATCTTTTCAGTGTAGATTCTTGATAAGAAAATGTTCTAATACAATTTGAATGTTTTAAATATTTCTGTTCTAGAATGTTAAACTCATCACATAAATTCTTACACACATGTATGTGCAGTGCAATTGCAGTTAAAGCTCAGTTTTGCTAAAGAATAGCACCAAATTTGTGGTAAATATTAAACCAGCTTAATCTATTAGGAATTTTAAAACAAATCATAAAACGAGAGGCATAAATAGTGAGTTCATTGTTGAATTCCATCCATGGAAAACTTAATATATGCCCAGAGGTGATTGTAAGTGCAGTGACAAGGCTTATTAGACTACACTTAAAGATCTATATTGGATACTCAGAATCATAGGGAATTAAGCTTAAACAATCTTTTGCTGCCTGAATTGAAATTAGTTGTAATAATAAAGTTGACTGCTGAATTTTCTTGATCCCTCTAAGGTTTTAAAAAAAACATGATATTTACTTCACTGGATCTGTTTTTCCTATTCATAACTCCTAGTGATAACATTGCTTGTCTATAGGTAATGTAGAACTGATAAAAGAGTGAGGAAAAAACCTCAACTTTTTCTTGCTGTATATAAGTTTTAATTTTGAGAGAGTGTTATTTTCTAGATTTATTTTTCCTTATTTTACTGTGAAATTGTTTACTTCAAGGAGTTTTTCATAGCTGGGGTTTTGGAAATGATCCCTCAATATTTGTTTGGAAAAGAGGGCTTGTGAAAGGCAAAGGTCACTCTTAGAGCAAGTGTCATATATTAATGGCTGAATGGTATGCTGGTTTTTTTTTTTATTTATATGGGAAAGGCATTGGGTATCAAGTAGTTAGGAGATTTATACTGTAACTGTAATAGTATAGCAGGAGATAGCATGGTAGAGTACAGATGCAGCCCTGTAGTGTCAAAAAATACCTCCAGATTCTCAGGTTCCAAAGCTTAATGTACGTATTTCTGACATCTCAGGAAGAAAAGAGGCTGGGTGGGGAAGGGTAGACTGCCGAAGAGACAAAAGGGAGAACGTGCCTGGGTGGAAAGGTAAAGCAAACCACATGTCAGCTTCTGTCAAAACAGAAATAAGTGTGAGATTGGGCAGCACAATGTTTTATCTGTAGGTGGGGTTGTACCACAGAACTGCTTTGGGGTGTTGCCATCCTGGGAAAGAAAATGCATGGGCATACCCTGCCTACCTCTTCTAATGTGGTCTGGCTCTAGGCAATGCAGAATGCCTGCCATACAAAAGGCACAATTATAAAATATCTGAATATTTTTCGTCTAATAATAAAGTCATAATAATTAGATTATTTGCTTCACTATATTGCACTTTTATTAAGCATTCTCTGAAAAAAGCAAAGATATTCCTGCAGCACTTTGCCATATGAGAATGCTTACCTTGGAGGTCACTGGGACTGCTTGTATGTATATTCTAGTGTTTGCAGGCTCATGTTTTTTGCAGAATGTTTTGAAAGATATCAGGAATATTACCCCACTTTTGTGGTTTTAAAAATAAATGTGAAGTCCTTAGTTACAAAACTTGCCATTCTTAGAAATTATGTTTCCTGACTTCTTTTGGAAATTAGACCACAGCCTGCAGTAATACTAGCTTGTCTGATTCACTCTGTAATGTTTGTATTAATATATTAAAGCACCTCTGTTAATCCCTAGCAACACAACCCAAACCACATGCTTATTATGTATTTTATCCAAGTAGTCTTCTGAGTGTCAAATTGAGAGCTTTCATTATGATGAAATTACATTCCTGCTTACCTGAAGTTTAGAAAAACCCGTTGTTTTAGGACTTGCACAGACTAGTTCTGCTCTCACATCTCAGTGGTAACTCAGTCTGGTCCTTCGATGATGACCTAAACACTTATGTAGGAAGGATGCAGTAGCCAGGAGTGCAGATGACCATGGAGGACGTGGAGATCATACAGAGGCTTGGTTGGCCCTCTGCAGAAGAGCCTTTTGAAACATAAGGAAATCGATCTGTGGGTGTGGGGTTTTTTCAGTGGTAAAATCAGTGAAAACCAGCACGTCTAAAATTTGATGGTTACATTTACAAATATTTAGGCCAGTTCTGCTCATTACATTTAATCACAGTGATTATTCCTGCAAGTAAAGAAAGCAGACCTAAACATAGTGTCTGAAGTGGAATTTTTTTTTAATGAATGACCAATTTTGTCTCTGCTCCTATTTCAGTGTGTCATTTATCTTGATTAAGTAGTAAACCTCTTCCATCGTGTTATTTAGGAATCTAATTCTGACTTCATATTTACAATAGTTGAAGTATCCTACTAAGCATGATGTTTTTGTGGGAATTTGAAAAAGTTCAATAGCACTCATTACTTGTTTGCAACAGAAATAGACTTATTTGTTAAAAGCTAACAAGAAAAGTTTGAAATGTAAAGATGTTTCATTATTGTGCTTTTCTGACAGAACCTGTAATCCTTGTGTAATTTATGTCCTCAGAATTACACCTGTATGTACGCTCTTTCATATTTAATAAAACATTGTTGTAAAAATATCTTTGAAGATTATTGTTCCCGGCTTGCCTTCTCAGTCTCATGGTGGGAAATGGCTTTAATGTCAGCTGCTCCCTATACTCAGGAGGCAGCCAAGATCTCATCTTAGTGATGATGCTGAGGAAATGTTTGATACTAATTTCGAGGTTTATTACTCCCTGTATTTTGTGTGACAGTTTTTGGTGAGAAAGCAGTGTGTTAAAGGATCTGAGGTTCTATCTCTAGAACTGTAAATTTAGTTGAGCTGGTTATTTTAAGACACACTTTTGTAACAATTTCAGTGTGGTACAAGTACTGCCAGTGATACACATACCATTGCCCAGTAGAATTTGTGTGAGCTGGGAAGTAACTCCCAGAAATAACTCTCTATTCAAATGCCCCTTCGCAGGGCTGTATGCTCAATGGAGACCTCCTTGCTCTTATTTTACAAAGTCTCTCTGAAATCAGAGAAGGCATTTCCTCTCTCGAGTTTTTCTTCCAGCTCTTCAAACACAAGCCAGTAATGTGGCCTGGCAGTGGTTTGGAGGGGAGCTCAGCAAGTCTCTCACAGCCAACAGCCTTCAGTGTTTCAACAAGTACAGGAAGGCAATGCGTCCTGAAGGGAAGAGTGCCTGACTTGCATGTATGTGTGTAGTCTGTGTTTGCCTGTAAGCCTCTAATGTGTAGGTATGTATATACTATATATATTATGTATAGAGGTATGTTTATAAATGTGTGTCTATCTTTCAATACACCAATTCTGTGAAAGTCCAGTTAACAGAGAGAACACTCCATTAAAGGCTTAGGAGTAATACAAAAGCACTGGAGAATATTTCTACCTAGCATTTTGAAGCACACTTGTAAAACAAGAAAAGGCACGTACTGAATGACTTCTTTCCCTTTGTTCCCAGAATAAAGTCTAATAGCTCACAATAACAATCCCTTTTAACAACACATCTAGACATATCTGACAACTCTGGTAATTCCAAAGAAAAAAAGATGTTGTTTGGAGCATGACAAGGCTTTATCTCTGTTAACAAATAGTGTGCTGCAAAGGTAACACTCTGGTGTGCAGAATGCCTACCACCCACAAAACATTTTTGGAAATGCATAGTTTAGACAAGCTCTCCTGTGATCCTGTGGATAGATCACCCATTAGTTTTCTCTGCACACTGGTTGTGTTCCCCCCTTCATGTCTTTTATCCCTTCTCTGTAGTTTTATGCAAAAAGAATGCACTCTTGAGACAGCAAGATGATGTGTAAGAAGCACTGTAAACAGGGACAACGTGGAAGCGTGCTTTGATCTAACAAACATATTAACGTTGGGGCACCTTATAACACAGCAGATGCCTGAGCTGGTTTCACATGGGCCTCATGGGAAGCATAGCAGTACCTAATGTGTGTACTTTTAATAAGAAAATTTATTGCAAAATTAGTACTTTCAAATACTTCTGTGCAATGAACATTTTCCATCAACAAAATGAAGTATTTCTTCCAGAGGACTGGATTGTAAGTACAGCAACAGGTCAATCAATGCCAAGTTCTACACTGGAAAAGGCAACACTCCAAGGTTTGTATTTTGATTAAAGACTGGCAGTTCATTTTATCCTACATGTACACAAGAGACAATGAGCAGTGAGTCCTTCAGTTATTGTGTAAGTGTACAGGAGATATAAAAAGGTTACATGCCAATTTCTGAGACTTTTAAGTACAGTTTACAACAAACTCTTCTCCCCTGCCCTGGACTGCTTCCCAGTCCACCAAGTTATTTGCTGGTCCTGTTTCTTAAGTAGTGTTCACTGAGTCCAAAGGCACTTAAAGTAAACTGTTCATTAAACTAGCAAAAGACAAGGAAAATACAGACCTTTACATCCAAGAAAGTAAATGCTTTTAACTAACTGGCTCTATTTTTCAGGGGGGAATGTGAAGCACCACGCGCAGAACTTTTACTGCAGACTGTATGCAGGATAGGCTATAACCTCAGTCCTGAACAGCAACTTTATATTTCCTCTCTTATCTCTGTGCCAAACATAAAATTGATAGTCTTTAATGTTGACAATTAAATGGTCCTGATGGGGCCATCATCAGCTTCCTCAAAGGATAAATCCTGGCTTTTAATTCTTGGGGCATCAGAAACTGCAAAACATGTCCAAGATTCCCAAGCATATTAAACTGGCTATCTTTATTTCTCCCTCTGGCAGACCATCACTCCCCTTAGAAACAGACCTTCCTTCTACAAAACATGATCTATGCTTCCACAAGGTACAGGATGTTAGCTTGAGTTTTAAAGAAATCGATCGACTTTGTCGATCTACTAAAACTGGAGCAATACTTATTGCTGTAATCTTTATTACTTTGAAATAATATGTAACTAAAGTAAAGTCAAGAAGGTTTTGAAATCTGCCTTTTGGTTTTTCTCTTTTTCTTCTAGGTCAAGCATCCGTTTTAGCTTAGAAAAGTGAAATTTGGAATTTCGGGGAGTCTTGGAAGCAGAGTTGGTTGTTGTCTGTCCGGATTCATGTGTCCTGAAAAACGAAAGATTCAAATGTCTTACTGGAGAGAAATAAGAATTAATATAAAGTAACTGTGAAAGCACACATATATAATTTGAGTGAAAAATATCCAAGAAAAATAGTGTATTTTTATGTGCAAGTGAGCAGTCAGAAGCGTTACTTTGTCATGCAAATTTTAGGCAGACATTTTGCATTAAAGACACAAATGTAACTGGGTATTCTTTGCACACAGTGGCTTTTCATGAAAGTCTTTGATTTTAAAGGATGAAAAGTTAAAATTCTCAACCATAAGAACTGAGAAATACACTAAGTTATGAATTTAAACTTTGTTAAAGTGACTGATGTAAAATCAACAAGATTTAATACACTCTACTTGGCAAAGGGCTGCTTCAAATAGGAAAGAAACAGGTACCTGGAAAGTGATGAGGGACTGTTCCCTTTAGATCCCAACCTACTGCAGCTTACAGGTGTCATTTTCTTTGCAGACTGAATTTTTACATCTGGTGTCTTCAGGCTAGATTTGATACTTGGAGTGCCACGATTTTGTGTTTTGGCTGCCAGAAAATCCCTGCTTTTACCATAATATCTTGTTGTTTTGTTGCAAGATTTGCAAGTAACCAGCTATGGAGAGAAGAAAGGAAGTATCAAGCTGTCTTTCAGTCTTTCCACCTTTATGTTATAAAGCCATTAGAAGAATTATTCAAACTGTTCTCCAAATACCATGACACAAATTAAATATTTGCTTAAGTGAAACATGACATACTAAAAAGTAGAAAGTTACACTTTGTAACTCACATTTTAATTCAGGCTTCTTAAGCCAAGTACATCCTCTGGGTTTATCTAGAAATTACTCCAATTCCCTACCAACTAATTTCAGGGGACCCATACTGCTGAATGTATTATTGTAGAGTGACATACAGAGAACAACCCTGTCAAGACATAAAACAGCACCTGAACTGGGCAAATCATATTTTGAGTGTACAAGATACACTGGGTATACTGGAGTACTCCTATACATTAGGAATTTGGCTAAAAAATTTGACATTCTGTGTGATCTAAAGTCATTAGCATATTCTACCCCCAATTAAGTTATACTGCACACTTTTCAGGAAATCTTGGGATACAATATTTAAATTACCAAACTCTCAGACCCAGTCATCTGTTTTACTAAAAACAGCAAGTCTCAGTGAACAAAGCCAAGGCTTTGCATTATGGCAAAAGTACTTACTACAATAAGGAGGATGTTCTAAACAAAGGGCACTTTCTCTTCTCTCTGTGCACCTCTAGGCTGCAGGGAACTTCAGCAGCACACCAGGCTGAGAGATGCATCTGAACTGATCACATCACCCAGTCAGAGGCTGTCAGGCATTCCTGATATCCCCCACTGCCATGGCAACTACTCAGAGATATGAAAGTAATACAGCCAGACAGCTTTCTGAGGCACCAATTAGACTGACAGAAAAACAGTTATGTGATGCTTCTGGTTAAAAATAACATACTCAAAAGACTGTCACAAAAATGTCTAAGCAGTTTTGAAAACATCTACACCAAATCATTCTTCATTTCAAAGTGTGTAAATTCAGATAGTTTATTAAAAATTTTATTTAGAGATGCTGAAATGAAACATTTTTAGTTAAGTGTTTTGACTACCTCTAGACATTATATTTTGTCAGCCTAACAAACTAAAAAAGAAAGAAGAAATAGCATTAACTATTTTAGTGCTCAGGTATTGACATATTTTTAAGTTCTTCTGAATGAAATTCAGGTGGGAAACAGGCATTCATGGTGACTTAGCACTGCGTGGAATATAAATGGAGGTGATCACTTTACAATGCAGGAATTACTGGATTAATCATAGCACTTCACAGCTAATTTCCATTCCCTGAAATGGATCAGCAGTTAACTCCAAAAATTTTTAAAGCCTTGGAACAGTCCCTGTGTTATATGCCTTTTTATGCCAGAAGCAATCTAAAATCAAGTTCTACTTGCTAAGAAAGTTCTCAGAGGTTCAACCTGTCACATTATTGCTTGCATTAATTTCCAACCACACTGGTATTTTCATTTGCACACGTCTCAGGTATTAGATTACAGGGATCTACATTGCTAATTTTGAAAGGTGCCAGTTGCTGACAGCATTTTTAAAGACTTAAGACAACAAACACTTAAATCATAATCCACAGGACAAATTTAAACTGAACAAAGCAAAGCAGACTGTAATTACACACCAAGATCAAAATATTACCCAGAGTTTAAACTGGACCTATTTAAACTGAATTTTAAACTACTCATATGAATGCACAGTGTGTCCCTAACAAACACTCTGCAGCTACACAATAAATCTAAGAGCCCATCATCATTTCATAGGACACTGCTCTGTTCATCAGTTGCTTAAAGGGGCAGTTCTTAATGTACCCTCAGCATTCAGGATACCAGAAAAATAAAGCACACATATCAGCTTGAAGAATCACAGAACATCTTGAGTTGGAAGGGACCCACATAAATCATCGAATTTCAGCTCCTGGCCCAGCACAGGACATGCCAAGAATCCCAGCATGTGCCTCAGAGTGTTGTCCCAATGCTTTTTAAACTCCTGTCAGCCTTGGTGCTGTGACCTCTCCCCTGGGGAGCCTGTTCCACTGCCCAACCACCCTCTGGGTGAAGAACCTTTTCAGATGTCCTTTCTGAAGCTCAATTTGGATCTACAATTTGGGGAGAGTGCCTTTATGAAGCATCTTATTTTGGTCTGACAGTCAAAAACCTTGGTGACATATTCCTCAGTTTAAAATTTTTAATTGACTCTTACATAATTTTTGGTTTCACAAAATTTACTCCTGTAACCACAAGACTCTTACCCAAGAAAATTCCAAGTGTACCAGCAACTGCTGGGCACAATAGGGTGCAGTCGCATTTATTACAACAACCATTCACATAACCTGTTTTAAAAACAGTACATACCTTGGCAACATTAGATTAAATGTTTACTATTATTCTTTCAATAGTAATTAAATGTCACATTCCTGAGTACTTTTAGGAAAAATAACTGAGGCCTCAAGAAAAACATCAACTTACTGAAATTACCTCTGTAATTTAGTTTTAAAAGAGTTTCTATAAACAGTAATATTCTGACAAAAGTAAAAAATTCTATTAATACAGATGGCAATAATAATCTGATGCAGCCATGACAGGCTAGTGAAACACGTGAAGTAAAGTTTGTGTCAAAACATATTTGGTTAACAAGTGATAAACCAAAACAAAGGCAGTACATGAGATGTTTGTGTAGCTTCTCTAACATCTGGGGTCACGAGGTATTTTTTGACAGAAAAGCTTACTGGTCTTGTGTTCATGATCTATCTATTGTGGAAGGTAAATTTAAAAAATGTCATTTATGCATAGAAGTTATTCCAAAAAGAAAGAGTCTTATGCTCGTGAAAAAAAAAATGTGTGGGCTCCTCTTCTAACAGAAACCTTTCTCTATCTTCTTTTTTTGCCACTGAAACAGGAACATGAAATTTAGGGAAATATCATGTACATGTCAGTTTCAAATAACTGTCCTTACCAGAATGCTTCTTGACTCCCTGTACTTTCTCAAAAGCTTTGTCTGTTTCATGTTAAGCTTATGATTCTTTGCCTCTCGTTTAAGAACCTTCTCTATCTGTGGAGTCACTTTCATCTTTGGTTTGAGGCGCACTCGGTAGCTGTCAGGAACCAGGAACTGGAAGCAGTAAGGACATATCCTTTCTAATCCACGTTCATTACCTACAGATAAATAAAGGCAAAAGGATGGAATAACTATGTTTTATAACCAAACTTTAAAATGGTGTGTTTCAATTTTAACATTACCTAGGTATATATTTTTGTGTTTAAGCTAACACTAGAACACAAGAGGAAGCTGAGCAACTGAATGAGCTCAGCTGATCACAATTCAGACTAAGTTAATGCATGGCACAAGTTTACACGATCTGTAACTGTGGATTTTCTTGAAAATAATACAATTCCTTCCCAAAAATCTTTAGTAAAGGAGGCTCACAATTCTGCCATGTGGGCACAATCTTCTACGAGATCAGAGACACTAAGGTTTCGGAAAGCTCTTTGCCTATTTTAAGTGTGAGAAGATGACACGATCTCAGGAACGAGGCAAACGTTTTGAGATAAATTTCAGACCCAATAAGAGGCTCGCTTCCGGCATCCGCCTCATTATCTCCGGCAGCCGGAGCCGGATTCGGGCACCTCTCCCTAAACCCCCAAGGGACACCTGGCCCTCCTTCCTGGCGAGCTCAACACCGCTGCCGGCAGCCCCGAGGCACGGCCCTGCGGGGGCAGCGCAGGGGCGAGGGGCAAAGGGAGAGAAATGGCGAGCCAGCATTCATTCCCATGCTCCTGTCCTATCCTTGCGCTGCTCTCCCGTGGCAGGAGCCTCCTCTGGTCCGCGCCGGGCTCACGGGGCGCCCGGCTCCGGAGCCCCCTCCTCCGGCCCCGGCTCCACCGCCTGCGCCCGGGTCCCTCACTCGCCTCGGGAGTTGCGGAGCGTCCACCTGCACGGGAGAGAGGGAAAGCGTCAGGGCGCGGCCGCCGGCACGGGCGGGCACATCCCGCGCGTCACCGCCGGGCTCCTGCACCGCCGTCCCGGCCCCGCCGCGGTTCCTTACAGCAGGAATCGCGCCTCTCCCGGGCAGGTCTCCACCAGCTGCTCCGCCGCCGCCAGCACCCGCCGTCGCCCCATGGCGCCCAGCGCCCGCCCCGCCGGAAGGATGGGAAGGGAAGGACGGGAAGGCAGGCGATGTGCAGCGCTTGGCCGAGCCCCGGCGGCTCCGCGGCCGCAGCTCCAGGGTACCGGGCTGGGGCGGGCCCCGGTGAAGGGCAGGGCCGGGGCCGGCGCCGGAGGGCCGCGGGGCCCGGGCGGAGGGGCCGCGGGAGCCGAGTCCCCTTGGAGCGCGACACCCGCCCCGGGGAGCCGCTTGTATCCCCGGCCGTGTGAAAACTTTCTCCGGTAGGAAAGGAAACTTTTACCTCAGGGAAAAAAAACGTGAGGAAGAGGTGCTTTACGTTGAGGGCGGCAGAGCGCTTAGGCTGGCTCGGAGAGGTCGTGGAATCTCCTTCTCTGGAGACATGTCAGTCCCACCTGGACTGTGTCACCTGCTCCAAGGGACCCTGGGTGGATGATTTCCAGTGGTCCCTTCAAATCTTAACAATTTTATGTGATTCTGTGGGAAAAAAAAAAAAAATCAAAACCCAAACTTCGAACGCCACGCGTTTCTCTGTGAGAGCTTGTCCAGGTGAAAGATCTGCAGCAGCAGCTCCATAAATCCGCCTGATGCTCAGCAGTGCTGAACTTCATCTGTCACGCTCTCTATTGGAGGTGACTTTTCCATGGATTTTGGCGACTGCAGACTTTATCACTCTGCAAATGTCCTCCAATAAAAAAAAACCAAAAACAAACAAACAAAAAAACCACCCCCAAAACAAACGAAAAAACCCCTACCAAAACCACAAAAAAACCCCAAAAACCTCCCCCGCACCTCCCTAAAAAAGCCCCTAAACTAAACCCTCACCTTTTCACCGTTTGATGTGTGTTTTATTAATTCCCTCAGCCCTGCTCATTTGCTAGACGTTTTTATCCTTTGATCTATTGGTAATGGTGTTCATTTAGGAGAGGTATTCAGCTAAGCAGGCTTCGATAGTCTATCAAGGAATTTGGATAAATATAATTATTTCTTGTTTTCGGACAGGGAGTAGCCAAGGGCTTTAAAAATAGAAAAGCAAAGGGGGAAAGAAATTTCAAGGCTTCCTTTAAGACAGCTTTACTACACAGTCAATAAATCTGGACTTGTTAATGAAATGTTCATAATAGGTACAAGTAGGGCCTCTGCTGACTCTACTTTTTTAATGAAACCAAATTTTTCAATTAACCTTTCAATGTTACATTTTTGTTGCCTTGTTGCTGGCTTTTTCGATCCTAATTTTTGAGCAAACTCCTACCTTTTCTGAGTGGAAGAGCAGAGATGTCATGTAATATCCATTCAAAACACAACCAGTGTCCATCAGTCAACAGATTTTTTGGCAAATGAAATATTCCCATTTATTAATACTGGCGAGGGAAAATGAAAGTACTTTTGAACACAAGTAAGCAAAACCAATTCCAACACTTTTTTGAGGGGTGGGTCTGTATCTATAATTTGTTAAGCACATTTGTTCCCTAGGGAAGTTGTTTGTGGAGGAAGAATGGTGAGGCAAGATAGATAGTGCTTTCCCAGCTGCTGCCTAGATAAAGGGAAATGTTCTAGGGATTTCTTCTTTTGCCTGGAGCTGGGACCTGGCTCCTCCCTGCCCCTGGAGTGGTGCAGGTGGGCCAGAGCATCTGTGCCAGCACCGTGGATTCACTTTTTCTTTTGAGAACAAGTGCCTGAGCGACCTGATTAAGCAGTGTGTGCTGTACTTATTAGGCAGTGACTAACACAGTGCAAAGGATTCATTTATATTCTCCCCCCCTCCACCTTCACTTTTACACTCTTTATATCCCTGCTTTTTTTCTCTCTCAGTGTCTTCCAGTCTGCCTGAAATGCTTGTACACTTTTTTCTCCTTCTGCTCCTGAGACAACACTGGGCCATTTCTTTTTTTTTAATCTTAGTTTGTTGGATTCTCTTTGCAGTATAGATCATCTTTGTCTAAAAAGCGGGGCAGACAGCCACTCCCAGTGCCATCCACTCTCAGGGTGATGTGCCTTGTCCCGGGTCTGTCACATGAGGCTTTCCCATATTAATTGTGGTGCTGAATGTGCTAAACAAAGGACTAGAGACAAAGGGGAAATGGCCAAAACCCATGGCCTCAAATTCATGGCTCTCTACCAACCCTTTCCTCCAAAACTCCCATCACAAGGCAATATTTCTGTGCATCCAGTGCTGGCAGGACCAAACCTTAAAACCAGACAACTCTCAGACCCCCGGCACAGTATTTATGGCATCAGTGGGATGAATTCATCCTCATTTCAAGGCAGAATGCATTTGTCTCTACTTTTTCCTGGCTTTTGTTCACCAAAAAAAAAAAAAAAAAAGCCCACGTTAGCAGAGCCGTGTTACAAACTGCTTCCCGCTTCTGTTGTTTAGCGTTTTGTAGCTACCACGGCTGGCCAACAGGCTGTAAATCTTGCCTGGTGTTTTGTAACAAAGGAAAAAATAGAATGATTTGTGTTGACTTTTGGTCATCGTGTATCATTATCGATCCGGGGGAGGGCGGCGGGGAGCGCGTACCGCGGATCTGTTGCTCGCCGCGTCTCCGGGAAGGCGGCGTGAGCCAGCAGTCAGTAGAGGGCAATAGCGAAATACGGTTTGTGATGCCTAAAGGATTTGAAGCCCTGATTATGTGTTTACAGAAAAGAAAAAGAAGAAAAGAAGAGCCAGGAGGATAGGTTGTTCAGTTTACTACCAGAGACCTGACTGTGACAGACCACCAAGAAAACAAAATTTTCAAAGAGAGTAGAGAAGACCTTCTGCAGCATCTGCAAGTCTGTCCTTTTTTCTTCAGAGTTATGTAGGATAACTTAGCAGAACTTATTGATGTCTGCATGTTCAGTGGACTCGGGGATGGACTGGGAGATGCGGAAATGTACTCTTTGGAAGAAACAGGAGAGGAGGCATTTCAAAGATCCTGCAGGTGACAAAGGTGAGCAAACTCAAAGCTTCTCTTTCACGTGAGATAATAAATGTTCTGTCAGCTGTATAAAAGTCATGAACACACTGAGTGAGTGATAGAAATTATATGAGAATTTTGCTTTTTCAGGCATGCTACTGCATGATTCATTTTCTCACTGAAAAAAGAGAATAGTGATGCTACAAGGATAAGCATTTCCAAGCATATGTTATTTTGAAGACATGCTAAAACCAGTGACCTGTTTTATGTGTCGTATTTTGTATTAGAATTGTTTGAAATGTGCTCATCATTTTACAAGGTTTATTTGCTATAGTTCCTAGACTCTAGTTTACAGAGAAATATATATTAAAAATGTGACTATTGTTTCTCCTTTTAGAGGGGATTTTTGCTCAGCTTTTAGACAAATGTGATTGGAAGGTTTGGAGAAATTTATTAAGAGATTTTTGGATGCATAGTGGGAATGCCCTCAGGTTTCTCAAAGGCTTTTTAATCAGAAAGATATTGAGAAGTGATAACTAAGAACATAGTAATAACAAAAGGTGTTAAGCCATAGAAATCAAGGGATGCAGAGGGTTGGGAAAGCAGAAAAATCCACGAGAGACTAAGTTAGGAAATAAACATGTGAAACACTTTTCTATTGCCAAGATCTCAGCTGGTGTCACCATAACACTTGGGAAATATCCTCAGGATGCCGGGAACCATTAAAGCTGTACAGATTATCAGAAGATAAACTTACACCTCAGCTGCCACCACTACCAGAAGTGACCAATAAGAAATGTTTGGGAAATGAAAGATGAAGAATGAAAGCATTGACATTCTGGGGATATCACAGAGCAAATGCAAGGGTACCTAGAGGTCAGTCAGACAGTACCCATTTGAAACAAGGCAGGCTGATAAATAAAATAAATAAATCATATTCTGAAACAAACCATCAGCTTTTACAAGGTAATTAAAGGACAAGTTATCTGATGTTCCTCTTGAGCTTGGATTTATTTTGTAAGTGGTGTCATAGGTGAGGCTATGACACAGTGATTTATCTATGCTTTGAGTGCCAAAAACATGTAAAAGATTAGTGTGCTTTTTGTTAGTTTATACATTGTTTAGAACATAGCTTCCTTGCAGTATGTGCGTGAGGGAGGTGAAAGATAACGTAAACAAAGCATGCCACTATATCCTGTGGGTTGGCAACATCCATTTGATAGGGAATGGACCCAATGACTGTCAGAATCCATCTGATCTTGAAAGCTACAAGTTCTAGTTTCCTATTTTTTCTTCCTTTCATTCAATTTCCAGTACTCTACATCTTGTATACTTGTAAATCCATTATCTCAAAAGATAATAGAAATTAAAGATGGTGTTGAACAAAAACCTCAGAGAGAAATATTCATGCAGCTTAATAGTGCCAACTCTTCTTTAAAGTGGTCTCTGGTAGAAATTATTAACTCTCTATCTAGGATGTGAAGCTGTAGGGCAGTAAACATTCCCTTATAACTGATACCTATTTTCAGTGACATTAGCAGGGTTTCTGAGTGGTGTTATGTCCATACAAATACAGTCAAAGGGATTTTTGTAGTGGGGAAGCCACACAGGTCAGTGGCTGAGTCTGAGGAATGGGAACTGCTGCTCCTGGAAGTCCAGGCCTTGCTTTGTCTCTGTGTGACTTTGTGGTACATTAGGCTTGTTTATGGTCAGCTCATGAAGTGGCCAGCTGGCACCTTGCCCATGCCAAGGGCTGGGCTTTGAGTGGAAGGGTGCAGATGGTACAAGGAGGCCCTCCTTCCATGCAGGTTATGGGAAAGGCCATTGCCAGGTTGCAGTGTTCTTCAGTACACAGACAAACATATTCCTCTGCCAGTTCTGCCTGTAAATCCTTGCTACCTTGAGTCATAATAAACCATTCCTTAATTTTAACTCACAGAACAGTTGTCTAAAAATGTTGAAATCTCAAGCCAAAGTTTCACCTGTGAAAAAGATGCTGCTAATTAATGTGTTAATTGTCATGTAAACCCCTTTGCCTAATGAGATGTGAAATAGCCCCTGCTGTTAGGAATATCAGTGTGCACAGGAGTTTGTCCCGGGCACTTAGGGTCATTTATTGCTGTGCTGCAGCACAACCCAGGGCTGCTATTTCAGCCTCTTGCCAAAATAGAAACGTTTTACTTTCTGATGAGTCATCTGGGTTTCGCTGAGATCTTGCAAGGTTCCCCCACCCTATTCTTCTTTGCTGTGCAGTCCAGGCCCTACCCTGGAGGTCTTGCTTTCTCAGGAAAAGATGGGGTGGAACCTGCTTCAGCAGCTGTCAGCTCCATTCCTTAATTAACTTGGAGCAGACTGCTAATGAATGATATGGAGCGTTTTCCCTGTCACTGGAGCTGAACATGCAGCGTTCCCAGCCTTTTCTGGCCAGCAGTGTGGCAGAGCAGTACGGGCAACTGAGTCAGAGTTTGCCACACGTTGTGCTAAATGTTCCCTGCATCAAGGCAGAAAGGGAACTAGGTCAACCAATGGTGGCAGCTTTAATCTATTTTCCAGGTTGGTCATACTTACAAACAACACAGAAGAACAACATGTTTCAAGAAAATATTTCCTTGCATTTTTTTTTTCCTTCTGGTGCAAAAGGGGGTAGAGGAAGACTTAATTTTTTCCTTTCTTTTTGCTTTAAATTATTTCCTTTCCTTTCTAAGTCTGAATGATCTGTTCTAAGGTGGCACTAGTTTGAGCACAAGGCTGGACTAGATGACCTCTAAAGGTTTCCAACCTTACCCTGTAATTTTCAACAATCATGCTGTTATTTTGGATTCCTCCTGACTCCAAATTACCTGGGAGAGGAGAAAAAAACCCCCACCACTGTTTAAAGATAATTTTCTTTCCCCTTAAGTTATTATTTTTATTCATTTGAAAATGCACCAGGGAAAATAAAAGCCGGGTACTTCTAATAAATAACAGTGTTATGGAATAGTTCTTTGCAGTTGTTGAGTTCTGAGTTTTGTTGTAAAATGCTTTAATTACCGTGTTCAGGCTGCTTTGCAGAATTGCTATTAGGCAGAAATGTAGTCAGCTGAGGGGTAAACTGTTTGAGGGCTGTACTCCATGCTGCAGTTGAAAAGTTGGCTTTTCACACCTGTTTATAGTATCCTAAGCTGGTCTTGTGTTTGAAAACCTGGTGTCATTGCTGATTCTTCCAGTTCTATGCCTGGTGACTCATGTGGTAAGAAGGAGTGAAATATTTACTGCTAAAGTATGTGAAATAGTATTAATTTTAAAAATCCATATTGCTTTTTCAGTAATCCATTTTAGCTAAATTCATTCCAAATTATACTGTTTGCCCAGCTGACATCCTTAATTCATCACCCTGGCTGAAACCAAGATCTTCAAAGCCATTTAGAACAGCTAAACAAACATGTCTTTCATTAGCTTCGATTATAATGCCTGATGAAGTGCACAGAGGATCTGAATCTTTAGAGATGACAGTGATGGATATGATTTAGACACAGGAGAGGTAAGAGAATCAGGCTGATGCTTAGAGTGAGCTTTAATCCAGAGTTTCACAGTCAAATATAGGTGGATGGTGCAGTGCTTGGTATCTGCTTCAAAACTGTGGCTGCTGCTGAGGCACAACATATTGTAACTGCACTAGGAAGTGAGCAGTTGGGTTTTCATTGCTGGTAATGGGGTCTTGTCCCCAAAACCTACTCCTCTTTTAAAGGATAAACTGGATGTAACTACCTCCTAAGTGTGAAGCAGCTACGGTAAAGAAGAAAAACTCCATGTGATGTCAATTTAATTAGAATGCAGTATCATTGCCTTGATTAGTGATGGAAAACAGGAAACTTCTTCAGTGAGGGTTGTATTATAGCTGCACAATTCCGCAGTAGGGAAAGGATTTAACCTTTGTCAAGCTGGCCTGCATGCAAGGCCCTCGGCTTTCCTGTGCCCCTGAGAGACTTTGTGCAGAAAACAAAACAGCAAGGGGTAGATAATTCAACAGAAGATTTCTTTTTCTAAAATCCAGAGGCCTCTGCTTAAGCATCCCAAGCTATTAAAAACTCACACTAGTTGTATGCACATATCTTAAACAAACATCATCAGAGTTATGTTAACTTGTTGCTTATTTGGAGCGTGGAGAGGGGCTGATGCAATCTCTGGTCTTTTTCAAGAAGGCACATAGCCATATGTTTTTATGTATTCTTTTCATTATTAATAGGTAAAGCTGACAGTGGTGTTCAAGTATAGTCTGCATCAGTCCCTTGAAAGGTCATTTCCTTAGCAAGCAAAGACTTGTTTTCTTTCTTCAGGACAGTAGTTTTAAAGACTAGGTTGATAGCTGGGCAGACACAACAAAGTTTGTCAATTCATAATCAATTTATAGAAATGAAAATTATTTTTTCCTTACTGTGTGCTTAAGCAATGTTTTCCTGATGAAAATATTTATGTCTTTTTGTTTGTTTGTTTGTTTGTTGGTTTGGTTTTTGGGATTTTTTAGTCTCTCCTTTCTCCTGAACCAGTCTAAGATCTCTACCCTTAGCACTGTTTAGAAGAAAAGATCTGGTTATCCTAAGAGCAGGGAAGACAGTGAAAAGCCTGAAGGAATTCTAGACAGAGACGCTGTGGCATACATAAGGTCTGTGAAGAGCTTGTCACTGTGCATTTTGGCTCTCAGCTTCTGTTTCATTTGCTCTGCTGGTTAATCATTGGCTTGAGTGCTCAGGTACCATGGTGATCAACACACTACCAGTGCCACAAACCCAGCATGATGCATATTCATTGAAACACTATTTTTGAAATAGAACCAAAAATAAATGCAACTTTTGAAAATCCTCAGCATAGCTAACATTGCCATGCACTTTCCTCTCTAACAATATAAATTAGCATGGTATGATACAGGCTTCTTCCTCCCATTTTAGATTTTTCCTTCTGCTGTTGATATCCCCAGCTTTCTCATTAAGTGGTTTGAAAGGCTTTAGTCTTCTTCCATATGTTGAGTATAGCGCATTTGTGCATTGGCCTTTCTGTGCAGCTATTGAGATGTTTGTTCCACTGTCATCAATATTAATATCAAGGAAAGGCCCTTGGAATAGGAGCCAAATGCATCCTTGCTCTGTTAAGCCCCAACAGTTTGCTAAGTGTGACCTTTGTGAAGCTACGGGTATAAAGTTCAACCTTGAAAATCTTGGCCAGCAACTGACTGCTGGAATGCCAATTGGCAAGCTCTTCTTCCTTCTCCAAATGCGGAGCCTTCTGCCTGAATAGCTCCAGTGCAGCATCTCTTCTGCAGTGTCAGGTTTTGAGGTCTGATCCTCACACAGACCTCTGGTGCTGTTGTTAATTTTTATAATGCTGTGCTATTTATATCTCTATTTGAATATTTAAGGTGGCCCACACTGGGAAGTCAGCACTGAGGAGCAGTTTCCCACTGAGGATGTTACTGTGCCAGCATCCCTCCAAGATAACTGCAGGGAATATAGAAAAAAATGTTGCCTCCTTATCATAAGAACCTTATGAGTTTGCTCCTGGTTTTGGTATCTTGAATTCCTTCACAACTCTGCTCTCTGAGCACCGGTGCCTGGAGCAGATTTGATATCATGCTGTCAGTCAATGAGCCCCCAGTATGTGGCATGCCCACGAGGCAAATAAACCACAGAAGAGGAAATTAAATGGAGCTAGATGCAAGGTATGCATCCACTGGAGCTGGGTAATTGTTCTTCAAACTCTGCTGATTGTAAAAGCTTGCTTTAACTTTTGTTTCAGCTGTCGGGAAATGGAAAATACATAATATTCCTCTTACATTCCCCTCACATGAAATAAAGATGCCAAATATTTTTTCAGGCGTGTCTTACCATCTGCTTCGACAGCAATTAGCTCACCAATTGGTTTGAGACAAGTTTCATTAATAGATGGTGAAAGCATGCAAAAAGACTCAAAACTCAAAGAGCGATGCAGGGATGCTCTTTATCTTTCCCTGGCATGAGGTAGGAAGGGCCTGTCATGCACTGCTTTGCAGGATTTGGAGACACTTAAAAGAAGTGGGAAGATAAACCAACATGCTGAATCCCCCATATTACTGATTTATTTTTTTTAAGTATTGTAAGGAAACTAAATATGGTAATCGTATTAATATTCCTAAGCCAAAGAGTGGGTGAGATTTATAGGACTTGTGGGTCAGGACAGTGGTTGCCTCCCTAGCCTCCTTCCTATGAGATCTGAGCTGATGTTGTTGCAAGGGTGGTGGGAGAGAAGCCAGGACTTGCCCTCTAAGGATTTAATTTGGAAAGCCTTGTAGTTGGGATTCCCTCATATCTATCTATCTATCTATCTATCTATCTATCTATCTATCTATCTATCTATCTATCCATCCTTCTGCAGTATGGGACTTTCCAGCTTGGTGCTATCCAGTCCTTGAACTCTCTAAAATCAACAAATCCTTGTAAAACATACAGATCCAGCTGCTCTGCTCTGGTGCTTTGCTGCAGAGAAAGAACAAACTTTGAGGACAGTGGAAAATGAGAACTGCTTGTTTCCTCTGCCTCTCCTGACTCCAGAGCCAATGTAGGAACAGTCACATCCCTCTTCCTGGAGGAAGATGGGCCAGACTGCAGAGGAAGGCACCAAACAGGGTGTGGACTAGTATTGTGGGATGTGGGTGTAATACCTTAAAAATCCTGGTGCCTGTAGCATGATTGCCAAACTGCGCTGTGGCGTCAGAACACGAGTTGTCCTCTAAAATCATTTTGTTACCATGATATTGCCAGTCCTACTGGCAACCCTTCCTGCCAACCATTTCCGCCTTCTCATTGATCTCATTACAGTAATTTTTTGGTTACTTTTTTGATTAATTTAAATACTTTTGGTTTGTTTGCTTACCTTGAATTATTTTTTGGTATTCCTTTGCATTAAAGTTGAAGGGTATTCGTAGTGTTCACAGGTTCAATTAATTCCTTCGTACGTCTTTTCCCAAGGTTATTCCATTTTTGGGAACCACTCTAGAACATGTGCAAATTGAGAGTGGATAGAGAAGTCTCTTGCCAACAAATCTGTGCACTTGGTTTTTTCCATGGACTGTAGTTTGGAACTTGGCAAGACCTTGGAATCTTTCCTGTATGAGCAGTTCTGGATTATTTACCAATTTTCTTTGGAGCTGGAGTGAAAAAAACCATGAGCTTGAAATGCTGGGTACCAGCTCAAACCCAGACTTCCCCTGTGTGTGCCCAGAACTGAGAGATTTAATTTGGCCCCTTTTATATTATGATCCTGTGTCAGAGTGAGGTTTTTAGTCTGGATTGCATGCAGTGTAATACTCATGTAAATATAAATACAGCAGCTTAGTGCTTGTAATATATTTACAGCCTCCTATTCATTCCTAGTGACATTTTCTTTTTCGGCTACAGTGGGAGAAGCTGTGGCCTTTACTGTTGGAATTTGGTTTGGTACCTTCTGATGGCAACAAAACCTGCAGATATAGAGGCATGATAAATGCTCGGGCATGAGGGTGAGAAATTAGTCCATTTCCAAACAGTCTTAACATCTGCTGGAATGAGCAGAGTTTATGTGGGTTGCACAATTTCAGCCACTGTTCACTTTCATAAAAGCAGACCCTTGATTTTTGTGTCCTCAAACAGTTGATAGTTTTGGCTAAAAAAGTAGGCCTGCTGCCAAAATGTGTTCAGGTTTTCAAAGTGTCTAATTAACAACAGAGATTGGTTATGCCTGGAATAAAAAGTATGTGAGGCAAGGAAAGAAATCACCTGGTCTGATGCTGAAAGGGTTAATGAGGAATTAAGGAGAAGGAAAAAATAAAGGCTTCTAGAGTTGTGTTTAATTTTTCAGTCTCTTTGCTGTCTGCCAGTCCTTTATGTGAATGCTAAAAATTTCATTAAAAAAATTAAAAATGCATTTTATAGACCAATTTAAGAAACTGAACATGCAATTCTAAGTTTGGAAAATTGCACATCTATTTTCTGAGAGAATCTTACATTTGTGACTAAGGGAAAACTTGATTATTTCAGTGAATTGCTGAGAAGTACATGAGAATCTCACTTTATCCATTCTCACCCTGACAGATTGACTTGGAAACCATCAGTTTCAAAGAAGGTAAAGGTATCAGATGAGTTCATATGCAGCAGATGGGTTTTCTGGAAAAAGCCTCAGATTTTATAAACTTTCAGAAAAATTTCACATGACTTGCTGGGGAAAAAGTATCTTTGTTGTAAATGTTTGCTGGTCCCACCGAAGCTGATGCTACTTTGGGGATTCATTTCAGCTGAGATTAGGACTTGTTTATAGACCTGTGTGAGGATTGAAGATGAAGACACCAATCATTAAAGCTGTGTCAGCGTCTCAGCAATGAATTGATGTTCTTTTTGGCTAAAGTTCAATGTTCTTTGAATGAAAATCCTTGATTTACATTTCTCAACTATTCGTGTGGGGCTGTTAAGCTGATGTCTTGCTACTGTTTGTGGAGCCACCGAAGAAACAAGCAAAAAGGGGAAAAATGCCATCCAAACAACAACCCATGGAAAAGATTGCTTTAAGTTTGGTGGTTGCTGTTGAATGTACTTGTCGTTCCCTCATGCAGCCGCAGAACACATTGGCATTGCAGGTAGGCTGTCTGACAGCTTCCTTTCAAAGTATTGCCAAACCTGCTTCGTGGATTAGTCAACAACTGTTTCCTGAATTGTGCTTGCACCTGTTTCCTCTTCTTCTGGAATAAACAGTTTTATCTGAAAAAAGCATTGACAAAGGCCAAAGTTGCACCCCCAGCCTGGCCAACTGATATGAGGGAAATAACATTTTCTTGGTGTTTGTAGAATGAAAGTAGCAGCTGTTACCATGGGAATAGTCAATTTATGAAAGAAGAAGTTTTGAGGAGGCTGAACATTACCACTAATCGAAGTGATTGCAGTCAAGACAAAAGGTTAATGTTCAAGATCTGCTAATTAGGAGAGAGCTACTTTTCTGGTAATGTGAGGATGGATGCAAATGAATTCTGTTTGATAAAAATGCTGTTGTCCTGGCTAATCCCTTGAATTTATTATTTTGGATACAAGGATTAGATTCATTCCTAGTATAGTATCCACTGATTTGTTTTCAAGTAAGTGTAAACTTAATGGGTATAAACAAATGCTATTTCCTGGAAAGGATCTTTCAAATACATTCCTATAATGAATTTTAAAGGTTATTACTTCGCATTCCCTTTTTGGAGACGTTTTTCTGTGTTTTGTTTTGTATTTTGCAACTATTGATGTCCTCTCTGTCCTTTTCTCTCTGCTCAACACATTTTCTAGGGTGTAGAAATTACTATGGTTCTTCAGATTTCTCCTTAAATGTTCTAAAAATGTTATCAGCAAATAGAGAAAAGGCTTTTTTATTCTACTGCACTCCCTCTATTGACTGACTGTGCCAAGACAAAGTGAATAATATACTAGTCATCATCTGCAAACAGAAATGTTTGGGCCAGATCATCTCTGCTCATATGAAGTGCCAAATTTCCACTCTCTTCAGGAGAAATGCATCTCTGCACAAGTTCTAAAAATACAGTTTCTGTTAAATTTCTCTTTAGAGCACCCATCTGACATACTTCTTTTAAAGCAGCTAATAATTTAAGAACAATTCTCCAGTTTGCACTGAATTATTTCACAAAATAATCCTTATTAATTAATTATTTAACAAAATACTTAATTATTATTAACATCATATTTGTGTGAGCCCTAGCTGTTTAAAGAATCTTGGGCTCTACATTCTTCTATTTATTTTCACTTGCAAGTAGCCTGCATTATCGCAAAAGCCTTTATCTGTGTAATTAGTTTTACATGGATTTTGTAATGAAAAGTGTACGTGAAAAAAGGAATGGTGTATTGGATGTGTCCTGCAAAATGAAACCAGTAACATCAAAGCAGTGATAATGTCAGTACCACACTAATGATGGAGGAGCTAAAGGACACTCTGTGACCAGTGGATGCAAGCAGTGGGTCCATGCAGTTGTAGAGGGTGTTACAGCATGTGATACAGCTGTGTATTAACCTCTAACTCCAAGGCTGTAATTTTGCCCCCACTCTTCTCTCTGGAAGAGTGTTTGAGAAACTCATAGGTGCTTCCATTCTGTACAACCTGGATGAGTGTGTGGCATGTACACTGCCTTCCCTGCCTTGCTCTTGTTACTCCTTTAATTAGATAATACTGCTTCTGCCTGGAGGTATCTTCTCAAGGCATTTTTAGGGAGCAGTTATATGCTTAGTTAGTTCTTCTCTTGCTGTGCTAAACAGGTCAGCTCTGTTAGTGTCTTTGGATGGGAAATCTTCTTGTCTCCCAGGTTCTACTGGAAATCCCCACTCTTATGTTCTATGGCCTCGTTTACCTTTTTCATCATGTTGCCTGTTTTGTCACTCTCTCATTAACAACTGTAGTCCTCGTTTGTCCTTACTGGGTCATCTCCCATGTTACGTTTTCATTTTCTGCCCCAGGCCTTGTTGCTTTCCCCATTTCTTTGGCTCACATCTTCAAGGCGCTTGTATTGCTTCACTACTCTACTGATATTAGAATGTGCAGGTACTCTTCTACCTTGGTCACAGTGATCAAGAGCTATGGAAGGACAAGAGTAGCCCCAGAATGGATGCTGAAGACCCACTGCCAATCTTAATTGATTTTATACATCCCTTCTTAATGGCACTTACTTGCTATTATTTCTCCTTTAGCTGTTTTTTAACTATGCAAAACGTCTTAGTCCTCAGATTCCTTAATAGCGTATAACACGATGTCAAATGCATTGCTAAAGTCCTGAAAGATGAGACCTATTACACCTAATTTGTCCACAAAATCTTTTACCTCATCTAAGAAAACTATATGGATAATTTATATGGTGTCCTTTTGTTAAATTGCTGTTGCACTTTATCCCATTTTTCATTTACCTCAGTGTCTTTATGTATTGTCTCTCTCAAAATGTGTTTTAAAGCCTTTCATACTAATGAGGTCCAATGAAATAGCTTGTAATTTTCCAACTGCCATCTCCCCTTATTTTTCTTCACTGATTTTTTGTAAGTAAAGAAACCATATCTACTATTTTTCAGTTTCACTCCTAACTAGATGGTGCTATTAAAAATATTTGTCACTGGACCAGCATTACATGTGAGAGGAATTTTTAGAAGTGTGAGATGGTGATTAATCAGACTTCAAGCATTTAACTCTTTCAATTGAGTTTTTTGCTAGCTCTGGTAGTTTCTATTTGCATATCCACATTCTTATTATTCACCTTATCTTTGTCTGTAAATTTAACCTAAAAATTTCTGATTGAAAACTGGGGGAATATACTTACTTGAGACCTTCCTTGTGTTGTCTTTAATCTCTTTTCCATCCTTCCTCCACAGTGGCACAGCATTTTTTCTTGTGGTTTTTTTTTTTTTCTATTTATACTACCAAAGAGCCTTTTACTATGTGCTTTATTATTCTTTGCAGGACAGAAGTCAGTTAAGTTCATGGGAGTTCAAACTTTATCTTTGTACTTCCTGACTTCTCAGAAGTTTCTAGCTTGTGGACAGTACTTTTGGCATTGTGTGAACTCTGCTTATTTCCAGTACCTCCATTTTTTTGGTTTCAGCTTGCAGTTTTGTAAAAGCTACTTGTTCAGTTTACTGTCTCTTTTCTGTACTACAGAATAGGCATAACTCGAGAGAGTTTAAATGCCATTTTTATTGTCGTTTTACAATGCTTTGCTATGTTAGTGCAATTCTTAAGTTCCCATGCCTACTTTTCTTCTCTCTTATATGAATAATCCTACTCATGTCAGAATCAAAGCTATGAAGATTATTTGTGAGAGTAAAGGGTTGCAGATTAGGGTCTACATTCCTTGAAGTACTTTCACCAGGTACAGCATTTTTTCACAGTGGTGGCTTTTTTAGCTGTGCTGTAAAAGCTGTTAAAGAGATACACGTGCAGTATCAAAAGGAATGCAAAATGTTTTGGAAGATGAAACTGCTTGGAAACTGAAGAATGAAGGGATTTGTTCAGGTGCCCAGTATTTCTCTAATAGCCTTTTTGCCAATTGACTCATGTTTTATTTCTGTCTTTTATGTATTATTAGATTTTCTTTTGGCACACTGATGATTTGCAAATGTACAAGTACTGTTCTGAGTGCTTGGGAAAATGGCCTTTCACAGAACTAAATTGTTGCCTGAAAAAAATCTTTGGTAACTACTTATTGCTTGGATTTTTGTTAAGTCTCAAGATGTGTCATGGCTGTGTTGCACTAACAGTAGAAAAGCATATTTAGCAGTTGACTGTGCCCCAAAGAGCTTGCAACTGAAATATGTAAAATACATTCAGCACCAAAGGAAGCAAACATCATTTTCATGGTTACCATGAAAGGTGGGAAAGAAGCCGGTGTCACTCATCTGGGGCACAACCAGTAGCTGCACCCAGTCCCCTTGATTTCTCAGTCTCTCAGTTGCAGGAATGTTTTTTCTTATTTTCATCCACTACAGTTGTTAGTAGGAGTAGGAATTTTCAGTAGGATACTGGGAATAAAAGGAGACCAATTTTCATTTATCTTCCTGTGGTTAAACTTTAATAATCTATCACTATACACAAAGCAATTGGTAAAAGTAGAAAGTGTGATATGTTCTCCACTGCAGCCATTGCATTTTATGGCAAATCCAGAGGGATTATGCATTAGCCATTAATCTGTTACAGGGAGGAGGCAGTGGATGGGTCAAAACCCAATTTGTCTGTTAATTTGCAAATACTGAGCAAAAGAGATGAGCGGGCTGAACAAAGTAGATGACAATGCAGAAAATATTTTTTGGTATTTTAAAAGCTTTCTTTTGAATTGAGTCTATTCATAAGTAATATGATGCACAGTTCTCAGAAGATATCAGAAAGTCTCTGCAGATTTAGATTTTCAGATTAGCTGGTGAGCTGCACAAATGTGACCTGAATTATGACTCTCCTGTGGTTCCTACTTATGAATCCTTTTTCCACTACAAATAAATTTTGAAATATATTTAAAATAATGAGTTAATGAAAAAAGAGGGTTTTTAATGGACACAACTACTTTGAGTAGTGTAACTTTTTGCTGTGAGAATGAAAAAACACCTTCTTCAAATCTCTTTTGTATGTAACTACATCCATTTACTTCAGCAGCATCAGTGAATCTAAATTTGACTGATAAAAGTCAGCTGGAATGTCACTTCTATGATTATGTGTCAGAAAGATTCAGGAGAGGTTAGTGAGGAATCTGTATGTGTTTCAGTACTTACCTGATACGTCATCTTCACATCAAAGCAGGATCCTGGGCCATAGAAAAAAGTGGAAGCAGAATTTGGTTTTGAAGTGTGTCATTCCATGTATGTACACAGCTATTACTTCCCTCTCAGGCAGTGAAATAATGTACTCTGTTTAGAAAGAAATATTTTTTTGTATAACTGTAATTATGAAGAAATTCCTTTCTGTCAGGGTGGTGAGACACTGAAACAGATTGTCTGTGGAGGTACAAACATAGCAGTGTTCAAGGCCTTCAGCAGCCTTGTCTAGTGAGAACTGTTCCCCATCCCTGGTGGGGTGGGACTAGATGGTCTTTAAGATCCTGTCCAACACAGACCATTCTATGATTCATTCTATGATTCTATGATTTCCAAAAAGAAGAACAACAAGTCCCGTAGAAGTGCTTGCATAATGTTATATTAAGGAATTTCAAGGAAAATCTGATCAAGATGGTACTCAGACTATGAATAGAATTTCAGGCACCACCACAGTGTTGCAAAGAGTCCTATAAGAAGGTCTCCTCTGGTGCCAGTGTTGCAGTTACTCACCCAGCAAATCTTGTGCTCAGTAATTCATTTCAACCGCAACAAAAAAATACAAAGAATTTTATCACTGATAATGTTTTTTCTTCAGTTTCTTTTCTAAAATAATCAACACAAATCTTTGTTCTCTTATTCCTAGTGTTTTGAGGTTTGTTTTTCGTTTTTTTTTTCTTTTTTTTTTTTCCAAAGAAGAAGGTGTTCAAACAATTGGAAACTTTTTAATCAAGAATGTGGAGATAATAGGTTAAATAGGGCTGATAATTCATGGTAAGGGAAATTTGCTCCTTCCCGTATCTGTGCTTGTTTTCTGAACAATATTTACATTAAAAACGATCTTAGCCTTAGGATTTGTAGTCTTGCATGAACTTTTCAGAAAAGCAATTTTGCTATATCAGGGACAGTCTGTTTTTTAACAGGCTGTAAAATAATGGGTGTTGATTTAAAATTCAGAGACACAAAAATAACTGGTTTAATTTTTAGATGTGTAAAATATACAGATTGCTAGTTGAAAGGAAACCCCATACCGTTTCTTTCAATGTTTGTCTGTTAAAAATGAAGCATATTTTTGACTTGGCTTATATGTCTACGTTGATTTTTCCAAGCTCTGGAGCATGAGCTGCAATACAAATAGAATGGCATAGCTATTTACCCAGCAGTTGTCCAGACAAACTGACCTGATTAAGGTGAAAATTTTTCATTGCAGCAGTTTTCTATGGGTGTGTTAGGATATTTTTAGTGAAAGGGCATGTTTTTGTGCAGGTTTATTTTAATAACCCCCCCTCTCCAGACACCAAACAGTCAACTTAAACATTCATTACATATTTTAATTTAAATAAGTCTCCATAGTGCCTTCTGAATAGGACAATTTAGATGCTTATTGCTCCTTTTCTACTTAGGGACCTGTTTTCCTGTTTGGACTTAGTGCTCCATGACATGCCACTATCTCTGCTTTATGGCTGTGGACATAGTCTATTCTGTGATGAATTGAGGGAAATACAGCCTAGTAGTGTAGCTACACAAGGGAATGAGAATATGAGTCACTAAAACTTTAATATCTATGAGTGCCAAAGCTTGTATTTAAAGCTCCCCTGGAAAACTTAATTCTTTTCTGCAAGAGGAAAAAACCTGAAAATATTTTTAATTACCTCTAGACAGCTAGTTTTTGTTTCCTGTTGAATACATATGGTGACTTTGGTAAAATTATTCCACAGGATATAAGTTTAGAATTTTAGCTGTGCAGAAACCTAATACTGTGAGTGAAAGGCTCAGTCTGAATTTTTGTACAAATGATTTCATCTGACAGGTGGAAGAGAAGGGTGATTTTAAGTCAGAGGCATGCTGGGCTGTTGGTATTCTTCAGCCATACTCTATTTGTGCAGAGAACTTCTTTGTTGATGTCTCTATTAATCCTTTCTCTCAGTTCGTAGCATTTGATACAGAAAGCATTTTTTCACACAAGTGTTGTGCATGTGCCATGGCCCACACAACTGAAATTCATCTGTGAGCTACAGTGTCAGCTTGACATCAATTACTGTCTGTGGCTCCAGGATAGGTATCTTTAAGCATCAAGCAACAAGAAGAAGTTGTATTTCAAAGCCTTGAAACCTGGTCTGAAGCTGCTGGTCTGAAAGCTCTCATCCAATTTGGATGGTATTTTCTCAGTTCGGGTTATTTAATCAATGCTCCTCATTGGCAAAAAATAGTACAAAAAGAAAGCTTCTCTATTAACAAATCATTTGTCATTTCCAAGCTGGCAGCAGAGGTCTGTGCAGTCATGTCTACTGAGTTGCTAAATCTTTATGCCTTCTCCTCTTTGGAGAATCATTAGGCTTAGAATCACTCGTCTTTACAGGGCTGATCAGGATGGCTTGTTTTAAAACATGTCAAAAATGTTGGGCAGCAGCTTGTTAAAAACTTCCATATTATGGATCATTCTGATTGACTGGGCATAGCTTAATACCAGTTTTGTGATTATTTTTCACACAGGTTGCAAAGATGCTTGCACATCCTAATTGAGACTTTAGTCTGGACTTGGCACAGAGATATAGTGCATCTAAGCTCTTCCAATTTTTCTTCATATTAATCCAAAATATGTTTATTGTCTCTCTGTTAATTTGAAATCTGAGTAACTCTTGTTCAGTGCTATTACAAGACCTTGCCCAAAGAAATTTTGAATGCCTCATTCCTGGAAAAGTTCAAAACCAGGTTAGATGGGGGCTTAGAGAAACCTAATCTACTGGAAGATATATCTGAGGGATTGAAACTTGATGATTTTTAAGGTCCCTTCCAACCCAAACCATTCTATGGTTCTATGACTCTGTGACTGTTGAGAAACTGATTTTCAGAAAAGCTGTTTGCCCACATCTTCATTGTCTTCAGCTCAAGTCAAGTGTCACTGCTTCTAAACACCAGAGCTACACAGTCAGCCTAAATCTCTGCAAGAGACTGTGAACTGCAGCCCAGCCCTCAGCCCATCACATCAGACCAAACCTGGTTGCCAAGGGTTTGTGTCCAAGCAGAGAACAAGTGATGTGTGTGCATATCCCTGTACCCACCCTGACTTCCATCCAGTAACCTTCAGCACATCATAATTGTATCCTAGTGTCTCATCTGCCTTAAGACAGTGAGTGACCTTGACTTGGAGCAGGTACAGAGCAAGCACACGTTTCAGCTGACAAGGCCTCTGGCAAAGGGGCAGGTGGGGAAGCCTGTGGGAAACCTCTGTGCCAGAATTCATTTGAACTTAATCCTTTCATGACTGCAAGATGGATGGGAGATGGAGGAGAGCGGAGCAACCCTCCTCCTTTACTCCTTTGTATATCACGGACAAAGAAGGGCAGTCCCTGTCCCCAGGAAGAGTTTTTTGGGTCCCTGTCTTTGTATGCACCATGTGAGGATGTGACTTTTCTCTCATTCCCTCCACCATACCACGAAGACAGACTCTCCTCTCCTCTTATAACTAGGTTTTCAGAGCTCAGCAGCAAAAGTGCAGACCTTGTTCTTGCAGAAAATGACATGACATTTTGTTAGTGCCAGAGAGAATTGGACTCCATTATCCAAAGACTGAATTTAGGTCTTTTTTGAGCACTGCATTTCAAGTTAAATCATTTTGTTTTCTGACCAATTCATAGTGAACAACTACATCTTCGTTTCTTGTCTTGTATTCTATAAATGCAACTTGAATAGATTATATTTATTGTACTTTGAACTTCAAGTATTTCCTGTGGTTTCCAGGAAAAGAAAGGAAGGAAAAGTAGGAGGAAAATCATGACATAAATTACTTTGGTCTAATTTGTAACTTTCAGATTTTGAGTATTTCTTAATTTGATTTGCAGGTGATGATCTGCTGACAGAATAAATACGTTGTAGAAGGTACCAAGACTGCACAAGCATTTGCTTTGGTATCACTCCCACATGAGGAACCTTTGTCACAGTCTTTCTTTAAGTATGTTCTCTCCTGTGGTAAGTTTTTCAGACATACAATCTTCTCCTGTCTCAAGAGTTTTCAGCAGAGGGAGTGAGATGAGTTCTGAAAATTCCAGCCCTGGTCCTAGACTTTGTTGATAGAACTGGAAGCTATAGACAGTAAACCTAAATATACTCATGTTAAACAGACGCAAGGTTTGGTAAGGCTGTGGAGTGTAGTAAATCCAGGACAAGGTGCCACTAGCTTTAGTTTGTGTTTCCTTTGTCCCTGCAAAGTGGACCACATTTGCACAGGGTGTAAAATTTTTTTACTTGTCTGTTTACAGTTTAAAATTAATTTTTTTAATTCTGCACCTGTATTTTAATTTAAGACTTTTTGAATTATGTCAGTTTCTCTAAATAACTAAAAAGAACCCCTCTTGTCCAATATTAAAAACAAGTAAACAAAAATCCATTAATAATTCTAACAACTAACCTTTGGAGTGGAGACCTAATTAGTTCTTATTGAGCTTGGTCCAAAGATCATTGAAGCAATTTGGAGTCTTACCATTAAAGTTAATTGACTTTAGAGCAAAATCCTCAGACACGCTGGTTTAGCAAGCAGTCTCTCTGTCACCAATCAGCAGCATCACCTCCAGACAGACAGGCTGTGTGAGCTGTTCTGTTTGACGATGTTTCTGGTAAGGATGTTGCTTAAGTTGATTATGTCCCTGTGGGCTAATAGAGGACCTAGAAAAAACTTTGTGCCCTGGGTACCTGTTTATGTGGCAGTCACCAAAGCCCGCAGGTTTCACACATTCCAGTGTCAAAGTGGAGTTTTCGTCAGAAGTGTCAACATTAACAAGATTTTGAACTGCAGGCGAATATAGAGGATCATTTGATCCTGGCAAGGAACTGTTTGCCTCAGCACTTGCGGGATAATGTAGAGTAAGCAGCAAATCATTGATGAATCTGTAATGCAACACCAGTCCCAGGAGTACTCAGGCAAAATTGCTGCCAAGAAGAAGGAAAGACAACAAAAGTGATTAAATGTAGTGAAGGATTCAGACCTTGGGAGACCTTTAGGGAGAAGCTTCTTATTTTAAGCATAAAGGAAAA
Organism: Setophaga petechia; assembly: GCA_024362935.1. Lineage (NCBI taxonomy): Eukaryota > Metazoa > Chordata > Aves > Passeriformes > Parulidae > Setophaga > Setophaga petechia. Next base: position 24,977,754 of record JANCRA010000008.1, read on the forward strand.
AAATAGTACAGAATTATGTGCATAAAGCTTTCATTCTGGCTTAATAAAAACTATAAGGAACCCACAGATGCTGAATGTTTACCGAACCTTAATTGGCCTGGAATCATTCTTGCAGTTTCTCTGGTTTTGTGCTTGTGGTAATGTTGACTTCTGGCCATTATCCACGAGTTTCTAGTGAACTTTTTGCACATTCTACCAAACTATTAATTCTCATCATTGTTAAACACTTTATATGCTTGTGCTGTTGGTAGACATCATTATTAAACATAGGTAAAAATTTACATTGATAGGGCAAGGTGCTTGATCATTCCTTGAACATTTAAAACGTGGATAATTCAATAACAATATCCAACATGGGGATTAGAGAACCTCAATGGAATTGCATTGTCAAAATGGTGTATCGCATCTGTCAACACAGAGAGGTGGTCTTCAGCCTTGCATTTCAGTGGATGCCTACTTGCTCCCCATCTCTGTTTTGTCTTGTTGCTGGCTGCCATAGTTCTAATGGAGATCCAATGGGATCCACACGGGTTTTTCCATAGTAATGGCTGCGACTTGTACTAAAAACCTTGGTACTTGGGAGATCACTGCTCCTTTTCCATCTCTATCGTGTATTCACTCTGGGAACACAGTTCAGTCACTCTGGCCAGTTTTAACAGGGTTGACAGAACTACTTTCTTTGGGTAATCTGCTTCGTGGCACAGCTGTGTTTCCAACTACATTACTGTACCTGGAAGAAGGGTTCAAATTCCATTTGGTTTCCCAGGTAACTTAACGTAACAAATTTGGTTTAGTCAGTTTCAAATAATGGCATAGAGATTAAAAAAAAACCCCTCCCTATCACATTGATTATCCTCAGAGTAGTCCACTCCCTTTGCAAATTTATTTTGAAAACTAAGCAAGGTTATACTGCAATATTAAATACAGTCATCTATTTAGATGAATGCAGATGCAAAGCTCGGGCTAATATCCTTATGAAGTTTAAATTAAAGTATGCATTCCACGTACTGATACCAAAAATACTGAGTTAATGCACCAAAAATAAACATTCATTTAAAGAAAACAAAGTGGCTTTTAAGTGATCATTCTGAAAATTTCAATGGCATTTTTCAATAATTTGTGTTGCATGATTTGTGCTTGAAATATTTTTTTCTACTTGCCCTTAAATATGCTTCTCTCTTGTTGGACACCTTTTACTTTGCACCAGCTGATTTCGGAGGTAGATGAAGATGAATGTTAGTCTTTCATCAGCTGCAGCAGGGGGGATGTTCTTTGGACTACACTGGGAAAAAAATGATGTAAGGATCTCTATCTTTATGTTTATATCCAGGCCAGCAGTCATCCAAAGAAATTTGTCTCCTTGGCACCATCAGAAAAGGGGCAGGCAATGTAGATGGGCTTGGCAATGAGACCCTGCCTGTACCAATACAAAAGGGCCCCACAAGGCCTTTCAAGTCTGCAGTAAAGCACATGCTCAAGGGATTAGGCCAGAGGCAAGAAGAGAATCAACTCTTCTTTTTATCTGAATTCACACAAAAAAAACCCCAAAAAAAACCAAAAACATTTTCTCTCAGGCACAACCAAGGTGGAAGATGATGTCTTACTGACGGACAAACGTGTATTTAGCACCATGATTTATTGAGAGTGTTTGTGCTTGTTTCCTGAGAAATACATGGAGCCTTTTGATAACTCTAGATGATAGCAATCTGCTCTGTGGGCAGATGTGCACATTATAGATGGTGCCTGAGGCATATTTGCCCACATTTGGTGAAATCTCTTGTTTATCTTACCACATGATTTAGTTTTATTATATTGACTGTTGAGAGCAGTATCTTCTTCATGTTGGAAATCACTACCTTATTTATAAGTATACAGATTTTAATAATGCAGTAACAGTAATGATTTTTTTTTCTAAGTGTATGATAAAAATAGTGTCACTCTTTTCCTGTGATTGAAGATGCTTTAAAATTGGTGGACTGGTCGTACTGATTTTGAAATAATCTATTATTGCTGTTGTTCCAGATGATGTAAATTAATGGAAAATGGTCTCAGAATCTGGCTAAACAATGCTTTTGCTTTTTTGAGAGTCTATGCACTATATTTAAGAGTCTTGCCCTATGCTCTCAGCTGGGATTTAGATGGGATCATTTCCTTTGAAGTTTTGTTGTTAAGGTTCCAGATCAATGCAGGATTTATGTTAGCATGTTTTCAAGTACACAAGTAGTCCTTCTGAAATCAGTGAAAAAAGTTCTGACTTAATTTATGTCAGTGCCAGAACTCCCACTTGCTTCAGAAAGGCCATACCTAATCACATTTTCCAATCGAGTTGTTTTGGGGCAAGAAAAGGGAGGATTGTTCTGTTTATTACCAGTGAATGAAGGGTAGTCATATGTTAAGATTTTATAACAGATACAGTGGAGATATCCTTGGAAAGCTGTCAGAAATAATTATTTCAGTTCCATAAAAATCTTCAGGTTTAGTAATTCCAGTTCTTTATTTTGTCCTTCTACTTTGTGTATTAATGTTAACCATGTTACTGTGATGACGTCAAACGTAATCCAAATGGTTTAGACAGCATTTAGATACAATTGATGCAAAGCTTTTTACCATATCAAACTAAAACCATTAATCATGTCAAAATAAATTGTTTTGTCATTACCAAAATGCTTTTGTTTTGGATTCCTGAATCTCTTTTCTTCAAGCCATTTGTTTAACGGGAAATTCTGAAGTAGTGGCATTCTTTCTGATTTAGATCATCATCAAATTTTGAAGGGTCAGAGTTTCCTGCAGAACAGAAATTCCAATTTTGACCATCTCTCAGTGCAGTGAGTACTTCATTCACTGACTGTTTGCCAACGCAATGAAAAGCTGGGTACTAAAGTGCTGTTCAAATTTGGAGCTTAGCTGGCTAATATTACTGCTGATCAAAAGAACATGAACATATGGTTATATTGTTGGACAAATACATTGTCTGTGATGCCTTGGTTTTTCAGAAGATAATGAGACTTATTACAATTGTTCTTCCTCAGATACTCCATTTCTGATTGAAAATTTTTTTAAATAGAGCCCAAGCTTTTGTAGAGCATAAAATGTTTCTTCTACCTTCCTTCTGCACTTAGAAAGCATCTTCACAACCTACATAATAAGCCAGAGTCACAAATAACTCATAGTTTTACTATTAAAAACTTTTGCAATAGATTGATGTGCTATATAGCCACTTCTATTGAGCATTTTATTAAATTCTACTTGTTTCCTAATTTCTTGCTAGTCATTATTTCTTGGCAGAGCACTATATGCTAACAATAACTCTTTATCCTCTTACCTGGTAACTTTATCTACAGAACTACATGTTGTTTTTCTTTTACTTTAATTATGATGGGCTGGGTTTGAGTGTCTTAACACTATTTTATACAAATGTAGTGTCCTCTGTTTAAGCAGAATGCATCTCATTCTATACACGTGGTTGCAAGAAAAATACTTTTGGATATTTCATCACATATTGAAAGTGCTGAACTCTTGGATAATACTAGTGCCTGGCTGGTGGTAACATACTAGAAATTTTCCTGCTTGTTTCCTAAAATATCTGCATTGTCAGAAATTTTGTTCACTCAGAGTCATGGAGTGCTTTTTCAAACAGTGCTGACTATGGTGTAATAAATGTCCCCAGCTGTTTTATGGGAACCTTTAACATAGAGGCTGAGTGACAAGTACTCACATAAACCTTCTTCCACTGTTGTAATGGACCTTGAAAATCTGCTAAGCCGTGGAGGGCTAGGGAGGTCATAAGGAAAGGCAGGATATAAAAAATAATATTAACACATCGTTAGTGTAAGCAAACATAATGAGATTTTGCATTTAAATGAAATTTTATATACTCACAGGAAGCATCATCTAGCAGTTAAGGTATAGAATTGGGAACTGAATGATGCTGCTTCTATTCTTGGCCATGAGGCTGAAGGTTTTGTTCCAAATAGAGAAGAGCAGAGGTCAAAAATATACCTGAATAAAAGAGCTTTCTGTTTTTAATAATGGCACGAGATAAGGTTGTATCCCAAAGCGTTACATAGAAACAGAGCTTTGACTTCATATAAGATTTCTATGAAAACCAACTCAGAATTTCATAAAAGGGACAGATCAGAGTTAAATGAAAATGGATTTAAGAGGAAGTTCATACTCAGTCTGAAATCATGTGAAGAGAGGTATGTAAGTTTAGTCTGAGGTCAGCAAATGTAGAAAGCACCAATGGTAGTAACAGCACAATAATTAGTTAAAGGGTCACGAAATGTGTCCATCTCATACACCCATGAAATTTCTGTATCTGTCTGGGAAAGGATATTACAAGTCTGCTTTTGTATGAATGTAAGATTACTCACACTGAGAAATTTGTGCAAAGTCCGGGGTGTAATTCATGGTCTTCACAGTGTTTGTGCCTGCAGTTTGAATGGGAATGGATTCAAATGAAGTCATTCCCAGCTGTGCTCAACTGCACAGGTAACGTGCACACGTGAAACTGCCATATGAAAAAACCAGAACTTAACTGAGACAGCTTGGAAAGTGTGACCCCGGGTATGCAGAGCTTTGTCCACGTTTTTTTGTCCTAGCACACCTTCATGCCATCATCAGGTTTCACTTTCTTTCTACAGTATCCAAGCTCTCCTTGAGCAGGTCAGCTATTGATTAAAACAGCTGGAATTATTGTACTATAGATCTCTCTTCTGTTCATAGTCTGCTCCTCTGTGTTCTAGATTTGGAAGGTGGTGGTGCTTGGGCGTTCCTGAAGTACAAAAGTATTTCTTTCCAAGAAAAGGAAATATAGAGGGCTTGGAATCACATATGGGCAGAACCACTTGTCTCTGGCTATCGGGTAAACATCTAATGCTAAGATGTTCCTGATGTGTCTTATATCCTTGACATGCCCAGTGTGTCTCCAGCCTGGAGACTGCTGAGCACTTCAGCATGTCTTGTACCTCAGATCTATCAGGATTTCAAACTTAGAAATGGATGTAAGATTCAATGTTGTGGCACTGGTGCACTCAGTTCTGGTCTAGTGGCATTCATCCAGCAGTTGGGAGATCCCACTTCTTCCCACTTCAAGTCCCACCTCTGCCTAAGTAGATAGGAATTTGCATTTTCTGCCTCTCTGGGGAAGCACCTTGAACAACAGGCTCAGAGTAAGCTTTGAGAAAGGGTGATGGGGCAGGGAGTCAAGATTGTCCTTCCCTTGTTTCAAACTGTTCCAATTTCAATGAGGTGATTAAATGTTCATTGGATTGGGGAGTGGTAGAAGGAGAATTAATGAACTGTACCAAGAGATAGAGGAGAAGAGGCCAAACATTTTCAGAAATTTAAAGTGTTTGAAACTGAAATTTGATATTCCAAGTGAGAGCTCCATGATGTTTGGAGAGGATGTTGTCTGTATTTTGTGAGTAAGGGATGGCTGAAGTATCCATCTTCAGGAGATGGTACATAGTGGTGAATTGTGCAAGTCCCAGCTCAGGACAGCACCTGTATTGGGGAGGGTAGGGGGGAAAGAAGAGCGCTTCCATCTCCAGCAAAACCACTCATCCAGCTTCATCAGATTGGCCTTCCAGGTGCTCTGTGCTGAGGCACCTGGCTGTCCCCATCTAACAGCACATCAGTGTCTGAGTCAGGATAGGGAGTGTCAAAGCACCAAGGACTGCCTCTGAGAATGTAGTGCATTGTACTTCATGCATCAAGAATCTCAGTGATACCTATAAACCTCTTTGTAAAGCTCTTTAAAATCCCCAATGAAAAATGAAATAGCACTATTTTGTCTAATAAGAATTGATCAAAAAATCTAAGAGAGGCAAGGTTTTAGAGGAGATACTATCTTTTATTAGATCAACTGCTATGCTTGAAAGAAGCAGGCCAGCTTTCAGGCACAAATCTCTTCTTTGTAATCTTGATCACTGCTCGTTACCACAAGGTGTTGCAAAGTCAACCTGCCAGTTTGTCTCTATCTTTGAATGCCTTTCTCATTTTATTGCAAGAAGTTGTATTTTCCTTTATATTGCTGATTTCATGATTATTCCTATTAGTCATCTTACCTGAAGTGTAGTTTACAGAAACTGGACTGAATTACCTTTTACAGCTCCAGAGACTTCTTTGCAGCAGCAGACTACCCATCTGGCTTGTTCCATTTGCTTTACACTTCTGGCTCTAACCTGAATGTAGAAAGCTAAAAAGTGGGTCCAGCATTTTGCATTCCAGCAGGCACACATTCAGGAAGTAAATTTATTGATTAAATATTTAATAGTTAATTAATCAATTTTTACAACTGGAATTCTAAAAGGAACAGCTGTTGCTTAATTTATTGAAGTTAAGTTACCCCAATGCACTTGGGTTCATGGTTAAAAAAAAGTTAATTCATTGAGGAATAAAAAGAAGAAAGAAGCTGGAGGCAGAGAGGAAAAATAATTGCTTTTTTTTCCCCTGTATTTCCAAAACAGCTATCAGCTTTCTGTGGATAGTCAGTCTTTGTGTCCATTCCCCTACTCTTCTCTAACTGCAGAGTATCCAGTCTGATATCTTTCTGCAAATGCTCTGCAGAGGGAATTGAACCTGTTTGCTTTGTCTTGATTTCTCTTTGATTTTCTCCTTAAAATCTTCAGTAGGCTTTCACAATTTATTCATGGATATGCATTAACAAGAAAGCATAAGCTGGGCAAAAAAATGAAGTGGGTTTTCAATGAAATTTGTCTGTAACATTTGCCCCCAGTAAACTGAACACTCTGTTATGCTCTATTTAAAGATGTCTCCATGAACCTGTTAAGTTTTGCATCTGTCCAAATTCAAGGCATTCTGAGATGAGATTTTGTCTAAAACTGAGTCCTGAGGCTGGAGTTCAGCTACTGAAGCACAAATGTAACAATGTAACTGCATATTTTTTCATTCTAAACAGTTTTCATAAAATGATGGTTGACTTTTGTTATTTTCAACTTCAAATGAAAAGCAAGTCGCTCCCAATTCCCAAATATTCATGAATATATTATGAGTATATTATCAACTCTGGCAAACAAACACCTGTACCATATGCTGTGAGTTCAGTGCATTATTTATGGAGCAAAGCATTATTCATAGGTATGAATAAGGGTAGTGACACCTTGGCCTTTTGTTTCCCACTCCTTACTTCTTGGTCCTTCTAATAAACCTGCAAAATATAAGGAGGACTTCAGGAGCCTTTACAGGAGGAGTCAAGAGTTGTGATGAAAAAACCTGGTAACTGTAAGAGTAACAGGGCATAAAAAGTCAATTGCTTGCAAGGTGCTTTGATACAAGAAAGCATCAAAGAAATATTGCATCATGTCTTCATTATAAGACTATAGGTGCTGTGCAGAGCAATATTAATGATCTCCTCAAACTTTGGGGAAGGTTAACCAGTCTAAACTCACTTGCTGCTTTGGTCTAATTTGGGCATACATTAATGTCTCTACAGTTTGATGCTGAGGAGTAGATGGAAACCTGCTACAATCCACTAAACATGCTGTCGTGTTCAGTTAACAAAACCATCAGAATTCATGAAACACTAAATATATCCAAAAATGGCTTAAAATTGCAAAATAAATTAGAATAGAATAAATCAAAATAAGAACAAATGCAAAGAAGGAAATAATAAAGTGAAGTATTACATTTAAGTAAGGCAGTAAAAGATACTGAAACTTTAACATTGGTTTGCATTTAAGAAATTACTAAGATGATGCTTTAGAATTGGATGCAAAATTTATTGGCCAAGAATTGTTCCTGAGCAAGGCAGCATTATTTGTTCTAATATTGGTGAATTCATTACAAATAAGCATGAGTGTAAAGATTTCCCTCTCCACTCATTCCTCCATCTCTACTCCTTTCAGAATTGTAGATATACTTCTGCATGTCACCAGGATATATTGAAATATAGCACATCTCTTGAAAGCTGTTCAGTTCCTTCTCTTTTGTGCAGGTGCATGAAAAATTCTTTTGTTGGCTCGGGCATTGATAAAGTAATAGCAATTTCTGCAAGCATAACTATTCAGCTTCATTGTTTCTTTGGAGAAATTCCATGGAATGGAACAGGAGGAGTGAAATTGAGGGGATTTATTGCAATTTAAAGTAAAAAATATTGTTAATTACTATGAAATAAAAAAAAAAGAAGACAAAACTTTCCTGTATTTATTTATTGGTAAGGTTTTGGGATTTTTTTCATGAATGTCATTTGCTTCCCATTAACAGATGTTTCCAGTGCATGACCCATACCTATCTGAGAGTGTGACAACGACTCTTAGGGTGTCTGTAGAACTTTGCTAAGAAAATCAAGCCTGTTGGGTAAATTTTAAGGAGCTGCAAGCAAAACAAAGTTGAAAACTAATGCTATATGATAGTACCAGTACAGAACTAGACAATTATTTTTTTCCCAGTATTGTAATTAGGCTCTGACGGTCCTATCCTAAAAGACTTGGAGTCAACAGGAGTACCTTTACTGACTTTGAGGGACTTAGAATGTCAATTTATTGGAGTTTTGTTTGTCTTTAGTGTCTTTAATGCACATAAGAAGATGCTTGAATAGCAGTAATTGGAATTTCCTAGCTTGGTCATTTGGCAAGGCTAGGAGGCTAGAGATTGGTAGTTCTTGGTGTTATATTGATGCTTTTCCACTGATTGGCTGGATGACCTTTGAGCACTGACTTGCCCATTCAGCCCACAGTTAATTTATCGTGAAGAGACAGAAAATAAGAAGAACCCATTTTTTTCCTTTCAGAATCCAGCAGCTGTGAAATTTAAAATAAAGCATCTTCAGCAATTCTTGGACAGAAAGAGGCAAAATGCTTGAAGGCAGCAAAACAGAGGTTTCTGTGCCTGCAGACAGATGCACAGTGGCTGGTAACCAAAAAGATTTTTCCTCATAATAATAGTTTATTCTTCTGAGTACAATGGAATATAGAATAATTCCACAAAAGATGATGTTGTTACTGCAAGAACAGAGTTTGGCCCATGAGGAACAGAACTCTTTTGCCTTTTCCCTTGTGGAAACTGGAAAAAAGAAGTATAATGTTAAGGAAAAAAAAATATAACAGTGGGAGGCTGCTGTGGTGGTGACCAATACTCCACTGCTTTAAGTCCTTGTGCTTATTATATTGTGTTCTGGATTTAATTACAGATCTGGAGTGTACTGCTAATAAGGCTGCACAGTTTTGTCTTCTTCCTCTCTCTGAGGCAGAGCTAATTAAAAAAGGCATTAATTAATATGTGCTTTGAGGTCCCAGAACTTTAGGTGATTAAAATATTCTGAGTAATATATTATAACTTATAGCGCATGGATCACTGTGAAATGGTTTAATGGCACTGACTGTAAAATGTGACCTCTCTCAAATGCCACACCTGATAGGGAACAGAGCAGATGGAATTGACCAGCTCTGTGTCCCTGAAGAGATCTGTTGAGCTCACAGTCCCTGGGCTCCCTTCGCAAGCCAGCCACAGGGGAACATTAATGGCAAAACCTTTGCATCTTTGATTCCAGTACCCTTTTCTGATGCAAACACTTTACCTTTTAGTCCAGTGCTTGCAGCCTAGTATTGCTTTTACATCTGCTCTAGAAAAATTGCAGGTTTGAGTAAAGCATTTTTTTTATTTCTTTGTGCTCTTAGGTTTCTAATTAACCCACAACACCTTTGTCCTTTTCTTGTGGGTAATGCATAAGAGATAATTACTTAAATATTGAAAACATATTTACTAGCTTCACAATTTCTCTTTGCATCCATTACTGACATTTTGTGATGGTTATGATCAAGGCATATGCGCTGTCAGCAAAGGAGACAAGTAGACCTTTTGGTCTAGAATACATATTTAGAATTTGAATTCAGTGAGCAGTAAATGTGGCAGTGAATGTTAATAAATGTTAGAGTCAAGACTTCCCTAGTGCTAAATAGGGCAGTTCCTGATCAAACAGAACAGCTTTTAAGTGATCAGCACAGTGGTGCCACCCTTACAGCCACCTCAGGGATGATGATGCCTTCTCCTTCACACCCCTGATGAGAGGAGGATGCTCATTTCCCTGCTGTGATATCCTTCCGGTCTCCTACAGACATATCATTAAGTTAGACAGTCCTCTGCTTTCAGGAAAAGGGTTAAAGATCTGCTTTTCAAAATGACTCCCATCCCCCTCATACACACAGCAAAATCTTCCTGTAAGAAAAGACTAAACCTAAATATCCTGTCTTCTGAGAATTTTAAATTTGTATCTAGATTTCTAGGCTACTTTTTGGTGCTGATTTCTTCTTATAATCACCATGGCAGCAATACTTAACTCATTTTGTTGAAAAAATGAGCTTTTTCTACAATTTGTCTATGAAGAACTATGCAAAAAAAAAAAAATTTTGTAATTTGTTACATGACAACACAAAATTGGAAGTCTGCAATCAGTGGGAAGTAAAAGCTTTCAAAAATGAAGCTACAAGGTGATAAGTTAAAATTGCTGGTTGTCACATCCATCCTACTGCTTTTATCCATAACTGCTCTGTTCCTTTTATAAAAGCTTGGATTTATTAGCAGCCACTGGAGGCCTTCAGACACCATCAACCCTTGTAGCTCCCAGGTTAATGACTGGTATTAATTACTACCAATGTACAAATTCCTAAGGCTCTGTACCAGTTGCTATGCTTTTGTCTCAGATGCATCTAAAAATCTAGTCTCTAGCTTGATTCAATTGTCACCATCTTCAGCACTGAGTGTTACTCTAAGCTGAAGCTATTCCCAGGTCTCGTGAGTAGTCGTATTTGTGTTTGACTGAAAAAAGGGTCAGTGATTGCAGCAAAATGGGCCTTCACACAGGTTCCAAGGGGAAGAGGGGAGCAGTTGCTTTGGTCTAACTTCCTCTCTGAATGCAATCATTCCACTTGAAGAATGAAGGAACTGTATGATTGATCACTTGTATAAAGGTTAAGGAACAAAGATACAACTCTCTAGACTTCTTCCTGGCCTATTGGTATCTGTCTTGTGTTGTATTTTAAATAGAGTATGACTCTGTATTGCCCTTCTGAGCTCTTCTTCAGCACTATATTCACAGAACCCCCATTCTGGCAGAGTCTGAGGCTGCCATGGGCACCATCTCCCTCCAGGAAACCCATTAGATTGGTCCTTCCTACACACTACCTGAGCAGCCTCTTTCATGCTTTCTCCTCTGACGTCTCTCATGCTGAGGGACTCCCCTCTGCACATTTCCATCAACATCTATTTCATCATCACACTTCAGAACTATTTTGCTCTGTAGATCCATTTGTGAGTCCCCAGCAGAGTACATGACAGCACTGACAGCCAGTGGGCTGACACTGTAACTTCCCACTGGTTAGGGCTCTCTCATTCCCATCTTCCCGTGACAGGTAGATCACTTGTGACAGTCCTCACCAAAGGACATAGTGGGTTCTAAAAATGTACAAGGGATGACTGAAGATCATGAAAATAAATCCCCTGAGCATTGCAAAATACTTGAATCCCACATTTGGAGAAATAAGGTCCTGAGCTAAAATCAGTGAAGGCAGAGAGATTATTAGCAAATTTTAACATATGGTTGTCTTGTTCTTATGATTCCATAACCATCCATTTATGGCCATACTTTGTGCAGTTTTTTTTAAATTGAAACACCAGAACAAGACATTGTCAACAGTCCCAGGAGCAAAAACTGTGCTCAGACATCTCTTAATGTCAATTCTGTAAAAACAGGATACTCTGCTGGAGTGGACAGACCTTTGGTCTAACCCCCTGTAGTCTTTCTTAGGTTTTGCTTTTGTGTTTCTAAAATGGGAATCAAAATCAGAGTATTTCACTCTGTTACTTTTTTCATTGTTTTTCCAGCAGCACAACTGAACTAGTTACACACACATGCGCACAGACAATATTAGAGCAGTGGCACCTAAGGCAAAAACCCCCAAATCTTAAGCTTTACCCCCATATCCCAGTAACAACAGAGATGCTCTGATAAAATGCACAGTGGAGAATGTCAGTGATATCTTAAGCCACAATATTCTCTTGGAGAGCTGCTGTTTCAATCTGAAGCAGGTAAAGCAGGTCCTACTGCATCTTTTACAGAGAATTTTTGATGGTTTCCCTATGATTTATCCAGTGGCACAGTGTGAGAGGCTAAAACCCACCATGGGTTTTAGATATTTTGTTAGTGCATTTTCTACCAGTAGAAATTTAATAGAATCATTTTCTACCTTTGAAATACCAGATGCCATATTGATCTTTCTCTTATAAATGCTGTTACTATGGATTTTGATGCCTCCTTGCTTATAACAAGACACAGAGATTTGTTGTAGAGCATGTTCTCTGTATACGTTTTGTAAATGAGCATAATTTGGAGTGAGAGAGAATGCTTTTCTTTCTTTTTTTTTTCTTTTTTGACCTAGAGTTGAGCTACAAAAACAGTGTTTACCAGAGGAAAAATTTTTGAACATTTGAACACCAGAAAAGGTTTTTATTCAATAGTTCATTTTTCCTTTACCATATTCTTTTATGCAGCACTACAAAGGTAATCTGTCTGTCTGAACACTAAAACACCTACAGGGGATAATTCTACCTGTCTGTGTCCTCTTAAGGAGAAATAAACTTCTCCTTAAGAATCTGAGGAAACTAATTTACTGAATACTAGTAGTCCTTTTTTTTTTTCTTTGCACAGACAAATATATTCTTTTACAAATTTCCCAGACTTCCACCTTCTCACACCTCTGTTAATCAGCATTTTCCAGGCTGAAGATGAGGAATTCTCTGGATGGATTGACAGATGAAAGCAGTAATACTATTTGATACACAAATCCTCAAAGATAATTTAAGCGCATATTCTTTTGCTGAAGCTGGCAGGAGGTTGGTGCTCAGTGGATTTTAGCACTGAAGTGCTGGCAAAAACAAAGGCAGTGTAGGTCCCCACCAGCTCCATCACAGGGATCAGCTCTCAGCACCACATTCCTCTCCTGTACCAAACATACCACAACCTGCTCTGGTCCTCTCATGCTGCTGCCCACACACAGAGAGCCCAGACTGCTGCAAACATCTCACTGTAAACTGCCAGTGGCTCTCACTGTCTATCATATGTGCATGCCTTTGTACCTTCTCCAGCTCTCTCCTCTCACCTGACTTTAGAAAATGTTCGATGTTCCAAGACTATGTCGCGTCCCACCAAAAACTTCCCTGCTGTCCATTGGCATTCAACTCAGCTATGTTTGCTGGACATCTTTTCTGAAGCTCAACTCACACTGGACCAAATATCCTTAGCATGGTCTAGTCACCATTTATTGTATTTAAATTAATTTATAGATGATTCACTTGAATTAAAATCAGACCACAAACTCTAATCTAGATTTACTTAGAGACACTTTACCCAGATGGCACATGCACTCTGTGTAAATGCCTTTTACTGATCAATCTAAGCCATTTTAATTAAATACAAAATCCAGCCAAAGTACTTTTTGCATGCTGCTTTTCATGAACAACATTACAGAAGGGCTGTTGGCATCTGGAGTAACCAAAGGCTATACTACCAAATGATTCCTGTAATAAATGTATAAATGCTTGATTCTTTTGTTTTCTGTTTCCCTCCTCCCATTTTCCCTCCCACAACTATCTGTGGGAACCTTCTGTTCTGTTATCGCTTCATTTCATTTCCAGTGCTCCGAAGTCGCCCAAAATTTGTGATTTTCCTAAAGCACTCTTGTCCCTGGGGAAATGGGGAAAGCATTAAATCATATTCAAGTCCAGTGTCTTGGATAGATGTAGAGCCCTTTGAAGAGGTTGTGTCCAGAGCAGGTGCAAGGGTGACATGCTTTGCCTCCTCCCTCACATCCTTGGAGGCAGGCAGTGGGATGTGTGAGAGCAGGCTGTGAGAGCCGTGCACTGATGAGCTGGTCCTGAGAGGGCACACACTCTGGAGGGTGTTCCTCAGCTGTAACAGCTAATGTGCTTTCAGGCTCACCTCTGTACAGCAGACATGTTGTGTTTGGAGAATATTTAAGCTTTGATCCTACCCTTACCAGACACTGTAGCCACAGTGTGTGTGACCTCAGACTAGTTACTTACTATTTTTGGGCGTCTGTCCTTTTTCTTTTCCAGTTTGCTGTAAGAATAGTCATTGAAGTATATGAAATGCTCAAAACCTGTACTTCAATAGTCTGAACTTCAAAAAAAGCCTTGTGTTTTATTCCTTCTGTAAGTGACAGCATTTGTTCTCTGTGGAGGCTGGCTAGCAGAAGGGCATTTGTGGCCAGGATGGTAACATAATCTTTTATAGTCTTTCATGTTTGTAAGAACCGTACTGGACATGCATATGCTTGTTCAGAGTCAGGAGGACTTCACACAAAATTTTCCCTGAATTAAAGAGTAATCAAAGACACTGAGAACACAGCAGGATGATTCCCTGGCAGCCACTTTCATCAGGCTATCTGCCTTCCTCCTTCACTATCAGGCAAATACAACAAGAGCAGGAAGTCTATGCTGTGCGGGCAGGCACCAGACCTGGCAAGTGCAGCATCTTACTGACCTTGCTCCTTCACACACATGGTACAGTGGGACCCATTCAAAAGCAAATAGTGGAGTGTGGATGCTTTACTAAATGGCTATGCCTGAGTGCATGACTCAGCACCAGCACAGCTACAGCCTAGGTTGCCTAAACAGCAGCTAAGCTGGTGCTAACATGTGCCCTGGAAGCAGGATTCTAGGTGCAATATTTGTATAGTGCAATAATTTAGCATAAATTTTTATAATCCATTGTTTGGTGGGTTCCCACACAATTCAGCATAACTGGTACTAATGGAAGAGAAAGGGACACAAGCTAAGGATGTGAGAGGCTGTTGCACTGAATTCAGTAGCAGGTATCCACATGGTTTTGCAGAAGTTACCAGTGGGGGTCTTTTTCTTGAGTGTATTGATTGGTGCACAGCTAAACACACAGCTTCAGCCAGAGCTGTAGCTGTACTTCTGCAGGGGAAGAGACTGGGAACACATCCACAGTAGATCCTCACCTGGGTGGGATGTTTCCACCTGATACATGCTTCACATCCTAATTGTACTTTCTAGACTGGTGAATGAAGCAGAGGAATAAGCTTCTTTTTTTTTTTTTTCTTTTTTTTTTCTTTTTCTTTTTAGATAAATCTTTTCTTTCCCCCTTATTTATGAATTTCTGCAAGAAAAGCAAGTGGAGTCGCAGCTTTTGGAACGTATCCAGCTATCAAAGTTGAATGATGTAGTGACAATTAAGTGACAGCTAAGTGCTTTAATTCAGTTTGAAGTTAGAGTAATTCAGTAAGAAGGGAATGTATTGCAAAGTACTATTCAATCCCACACACGCATTAGACAGCAAGTGGACTGGACATTATTATAATTTCATTTCAAATTTCTGTCAGTTATGCTGTGAGAAAAATTTCTTCATATAGAGTGTTTAATTCTGGAAGCAATAGTCAGTTCTTAGTACTGGAAGGAAGTAGCAGTGGACAAAACCACCTACAGACTGGCAAATTTAGATCATGTCTAAATCCATCATCAGCTCCATTCTCCGGCATGTTTTAGTAACATACCTCAGACAACACTGATGGTGGCTTAACAGTAAATATGGAAATCAGTTTCTGCAAAGTTGAAGTTACAGGCTTTTCATGGGCTGGCTGGGAGGAGCTATGTGGCAAGTGCTGTGTGTGCCTGATGGTGTCTGGGAGGCTCGTTTCTGTGTCAGTGTGACACGCCAGTCACGCTGCGTCCAACCCTATTTTCTGGTGCCCTCTGGACACCAGCTCTAAACTTGCCAAGGATTTTTACATATATCAGCAGATGCCTGTTCAGTTCCACCTTTAAAAGCTTGTTTTCAGTGTTAATTCTGGCCCATACTTTCCATACAGCTGTAGATAAGCCAGGGAGTAGCAGAGCTCCCAGATGTAAAATACCTGCAATAGCTGCTCAGTTCTCCAGGAAGCAACATTCAGTGGCACTCTCTCCAGCCCATGGAGACACTGGCCTGAGGGTCACTGTATCTGTGAAGGGTACCACTAGATGAAACTTTTATATCAGTCCACATGCCTTCCCTTGGTGCTGTTTCATTTAATTAATTAGGTCCGTTTGAATAACTGCCTGACTCTGCTTTGTAAATTGGTGCCTGAAAAGCAGTGAAAAGATGATAAGTGCTCACAAGCAGGACACAAATGGTGTTACACAAGCTCATTTCTATGGAAAAAGAACAGCTGAAATCACGGCTGAATAAGAATTGGAAAAAAAATTATGGCCTGTCATAATGACCATGGCAGTCTCCTTGTACATCCTTTCCCCACAGGGACAGGGAGGCAAAGGAGCCTGAACTGTGCAAGCAGCAGCATCCCTACTGCAGAGTGTGCTGGCAGTGCCAGTGGATATCCAGCAAGGAGAGCATGGCTATGCAGGCTGTGGGAGGACAGCACTGCCTGACAAGACAGAGCTTGTACCGATGTCCTTCCTCCCAAACTGATGCCAGTCCTGGGGTGAAAGTGGGTTTTCTTTTGTGCTGAGTGGAAGTTCTGGGCCAGCTTCACTCTCTCTTCCTTAATTTGGGAAAAACACACTTTTTCTTTAGGAATTAATGCCTGACTCAGTTTTGGTGTTGTCTGTGGAGATGAGTTTTCTCTGTGCTACCCAAGCACCTAGGGAATGAACTGCAGCCCCCTCACAGCATAAACTAGCTATGCCTGAGGAGGGAATGCTCGCACAGGGATGGGGTTGCTAAGAACTGATGCCAGAGAAACATGCCACATGATTCAAGGTGAAACGTTTTCACCTTGACCCAATGCTCCATCCTTCTGAGCTCTTGAAATAGCTGTGATTGTAATTGATTCATACATTTTATGCATGTTTGCTGCGCAGCTGGAAAACAAGCAACAGAGCTTTAGACTTTCAGGCTTTCTTTGGGGATTGATGCAGAATTTGGACAGATTCTCTGGAAACACAGTGGCCAGGGTGATTGAATCCATCAATCATAACAACATGAGGAGATATCATGGGAATATGATATGAACTTTCTCAGTTCAGTGATGAGGACTGGCAGCAGAAGCCTCAAAATAAATGCACGATTTATGGAGATTATGCCCTTTTTTGGACCTCTTTCCAGAACTGAACATATATAGTGGGAAAAGCAACCTCTGAAACTTTGCAGAGCCACAGTGTATTAACTGATGGTGAAAGAAAGTGAAGGCTGGCTGATAGAAGACAAATTAAAACATTTGGAGACTTCCTAGTGGATATAGGGATAAAAAAGTATTTCCCAAAAGAGAATAGCCTAAATCGGCATAAAACAAGAACAAGCCTTTAGAATTTTGCCTGGTGGTGCAACCCCAGCTCAATGGAGTGTGAAGCACAACAGGCCATCTCCTTTCCATGGTTTGTATGCCCTGCTAAGAACAGGTAGAGTAGCTCCAAGTTACACAACTCTGGAGTAATCTCAGTGCTCACTGAGAGACATTGAGTATGAAGAATGAAGGGAAGCTCCTTAAAATAAAGGCCAGATGAGACACTTAGCCTAAAGCTGCAAGAGCCATTGAAATAATTGCTAACTCCTTAACCTTTCAAGAAAAAATTAGCTGAACTGTAAAAAATGAAGGATTAAAAAGTGGGAAGAGGGAAGGTAGAGAAAACTAGTCAGAGGAAGACACTTTTAATTTGCAGCTTGCTCTCTTCATCAGAATTACTTTAGGATAATCAGGCAGATGCGGATGTTTCTTGGAAGGTAATGCTTGAGTGGTGAGGGTAGAATATCATGGCTGGATAAAACATGCTTGCAAATTTGACAGGTTACATTATCTTTTATTGACATCCAAACAGAACTGCCAGACTCTGGAGGCTTTATTTTTGCATCAGCCTATTTTTTTATGACATCTGCCATCTTTAGATATTAAACAAACTTTTTATTGCTGAGTTTTAGCAGATTATCTCAAGCAGCCTTGACTACTTCTTGGTAAATTGTGTGATATGTGATGTGTTTCTGACTTTAACCTGGTTTTTTTTCCCCCTTTTCTTCTTTTTCTCTAATATAATTCAAAATAATTTATGAAATTCACTCTGTGTTATAATCTAACTTTGATCTGGGGAGACAATACCAAGGAGAAATAGAAAAAGATGGATTATGGTTCCTACATTAATAGACTTGCAGGAAAAAAACCTCTCGTACACTTTATGAAATGAAAAAGATAAGAGCATGAATTAATAATACTTTAACAGCAGTGGCACAAAATCCTTGAACAGTAATGCTCCAAAACTACTCATATTGATTTAAAATCTATATTTAAGACAGTTAGGTTTAGAAGTCCCTCTTCAGCCACATCAGATATAGATTTTCAATTTACAGGATTATTTTAAATTGTAGTCTTTAATTCAGAAAATATCATATAAAGCTTTCCACATTTAAAAGAAAATTCCTTTCTTTTGCTCTCTCAAATTATGCTAGTTAAAATTTAACAGTCATCACTGATAAACACTGCTGTATGACCATGCCAATGCAGAGCTGCTGCAGGACCCACAGGGGCCTTGTCCCAAGATGCATGCTTATAGACTTTGGAGTCTGGAATGAGGAGAAACCCCCTGTGGATACAGATCAGAAGAAGATGAGGCTAATGGAGCAATTAAGATCACTGAGGGCCAAATTCTGCCTGAGGTGACGTGTAACTATTGAGTACCACAAGGGTTTGTGTTCATGAAAGGACAGAATTTGTCAAAATCATTTTACTGCTAATAAATAGAGATTGATCTACTTAAAAATAAAGTTAGCGAGTTCTTTGCTTTATATTGAAGTAGCAGCATAAGAGAATTGATTATTGCTTTCTTGAATTCCAAAACAGTTCTTGAGGACTTTGCTGGAAGCATGTACTGTTCATTCAAAGGGAAATGATTACAGCCTGCAGCTACATTAATGTGCTGATATGTAATTAGCACAGTGTCACTTTAAACAGCAAATTAATTCACAGTGGTTAGATAAATTGTAACACATACTCACATCTGTTTTTCTATAAAATGACCAAAATTTTTTAGTGTGCCCCAGCAAAAATGTCCTCTCCAAAGAAAAGCATGAATTGGTGTGAAAGAGATGTGAAATTTAATTAGAACTAAAGGGTATTTGTCACAAACTCAAAACTTGTTACAAAGCGTGGAGGCTGGGAAAAAAATTGATTCCAACAGTGGCAAGACATTTCTCTCTTAACTAATGATAGTAATGGGCAGAAAAGACAGTATCCAGATCCAAAGGAAAGTGCTGGTTTACATTTAATGGCTTGAAGATGAAGAAAAATCATCCTGGCTTGAGTTCAAATTCATATTCTCTGGCTGTTCAAATTCATATTATGACATTACAGTATTCCTGTAATGTGTTTCTGAAACTGGGAAATAATTCTCTTCTCACTTTGGGTCCAGCCATGCCACTGAATTTTATGGCATGGTGGTGGAAGTCAGAATTCCTCTCAGACCTCCAGTTTAGGGGTTTGATTTGATGATTACGTATGGAATGGCATCTCCTCATCCTGGGGAAAGAACCCCTTGGACACCTCTGAGGTCATGTGGACACATTATGTTCTTGCTCCTTATGCAAACCACTGAAGTAATGACTGTCTGACTAATGATATCTGCCAGCGATGGCTCTTGAATGACTCACTGTGAGGATTGCACTGGCCAGCTTGGCTGAGAGGCTGGATTTCAGTGATCATTCACTGCAGCTTCCAGCTTCCTCTCACACTGGGGAAGAGGGAAGTGAAACATCAGACAAGAGGTGATTTGCAAAGCTCTGCCTCCATTGCGTCAGTATTCATCGTGACTCAAAGTTTATAGTTATGCAGTGAAAGATGATTGACCTGTCAGACTAGGGAAATGAACCCTGAGGGATGAGCAGGTTTCCCATTTATTCATAAATCAACTTATCCTTGTTGGTGGTATAAAACAGGTAAAAGGATGCTCTGTGTACAGCAGGTTGCTTGCTAATACATTCTGCTTCCTCTCTGAGGTGCCACACAGAGCAATGAGACCCTTCCACAGAGCCTTGTGGGCTCAGACTAACTTCTTTCAGAAATGCCTTCAGTGAACAAAAGCAAGGAGACACAAAAGGAGGAAGCGCAGAATAATTAAGCAAAATCTTCTCTAACTCAGAATATTTTCATGCTTTTTCCACAGGGCATTAGCAAATCTTTAAGGATGCAATTTCAGCTCTAACCTTGAATTTCCTTGCTGTAGAAATGGGATGGAGTGAATCATTTAGTTTTATCTGAACATACTTTTTCTGTAAAAAGCAGATTAATTCTGGGTCCCAAGTTTCTAGTACTCCGTGTTTTGATATCCTTATAGCGCCTATATAGGCACAGTTTAGGGAATTGGTAAGACAGATGGAGCTTGGTTAACATGATTTTTTTTTCACACTGAATGTAAAAGTGGTTGGGTATTTTTTTTTTACTATGCAGCTGAGATATGAAAGGCAAATGGCTGGAAATAACTAATTTCTAGATAAACTATATAATTTGTAGGAAAAATCTTAGAATACATGCATGAAAAGATTTGGGGATTCTTCAAGTTGCAGACTAATAGCTAAAAATGGTTGCACTCATCATTAGGAAACATTAAGAGTCACGTTACTGTCAAAAATACTGATGGCATTCCTTTTGATGCCCTCCTAGGGAAAGACCTTTTAATTCATAGCTTTGTCCTTTGCCTAATCTGAAGTCTGACCAGTTGAACTGTACTTTATTCCATGCAAGATAAATCTGGAAATGAACAAACTGATAGCTGTGACTTTTATACTTTTATTTGAAGTAGATAGGAAAGCTTAAAAAAATTAAAATCTTTTGAACAGAAGTTTGACATTTTAGAGCAAACAGCTTATGTAATTTGCTTAATTCTGTTAATGTGAGTACTTATCAACAGAGTGCCTGAACAGGCATTCAGTTGGTCATCTTCATAAAAATAGCAGCCAAGTACACTTCATTTCCTCTCCTGCTTCTTCAAGTTTGTTTGGAGAAGCAAAAGTACCAATTAAAGTGGCAACAGCATAAAAGTAATATGTGGAGAGTCTGACACACAAAACCAATAAATCTGCCAAAGATTTTTTGAACTGAGATAGCAATAATGTTGTCTTGTGCATCTGGCTTCAAAGTGCTGATCTTTATTAGAATGCATAGCAATATATTGTACTGGGTTCACACACACACACACACACACACACACACACATAGATAGATATAGATATAGATTATAGATATAGATATAGATATAGATATAGATATAGATATAGATATAGATATATTCATAAGTATATGAAGGGATTTTCAAGCTCTGCTTTTCAAATCATTTCAGCTGGGAACAAAATGTAAGTCCACAGGGAAAAGAACACATAGAAGTAAATACTGTGCTCATAAGAAATTCAACAACAGCTCTGAAGATTTTCGTTAGCATTAATTTATGACTTGAGTTGAGCAAACAGTAAAAAAAGATGCTGTCCTGTGAATATCCACTTGGATTCACAAGTGAATTTCAATTTAACTCTTTGAACCATTTCAAGGGGCTGTTTTCTGTGGATATTTGGTACTGAACTTTATTAGCAGAGACTGCTCTCAGAAATGCGTACCCTTTAAATTCATAAGTTTGAATATTCACCAAAAGTGCTTTCTTGACCTGCATATCCACAAAGTCAGTTAGTTAATTAGACCACTAACCTCATCAGGAATAAGGTTTACATGGCTTATATAATTTAGAAATGCAGTGTGATTTACAAATGTTCACAACTCCTTATGAGTGATCTGCAGACCTGGAATTATTAATTATGAAGGCATTCATAAATAATTCTGCATAACTAATTTGGAAATGTTGTGATCCGTGTAAGGGCAATTTGCAAACAAGAAACAAAAGGCAGCATTTGTTTCTACATGATTAGTTGCTAATTATTCGCTTAGCTTTATCTACTATTGAAAGAACAGGTGCTGGCAAAGTTGCCAAAGAAATACTTTCAGCCATCAAGATCTGGAGATCATGCTGCAAAGTCAGTAGGGCTGGTTCCAGCTGCTATGAGCTGGTGTGTCTTTGCTGAGGTCAACTAAATGGCAGCTTTAGATTCCAGGTCAGAACTTGGCTTTTCTGCTTCAGCTTGGCAGCTGCTCGGGTGCTTTTTCCATTTGCTGTGTTAACAGTACCAACAGCACACACTGTTATCTGTGCACCTGATTTCCATTCTTCTCCACTTTTCTTTCACAGCTTGACACATAGGTTGAATTCAAAAGTGCAGGAAAAGAGCTTTGGCTTCGAAAGGAACCTGCACACCAGAGGGTTTGCTCTAAACTATTGTGAGACCTCCGGCTACAACACAGGACATGGGAGCTTTTCTGAACCCTCGTGTCTTGTGTTGCAGCCAGAGGGGCACATCTTTTCAGCAGAGTCTGAGATAAGGAGAAGAAACCAACGTGAAAGAGATGTAAAGAGAAAGTGAGAGACGGGTGCAGGCGTGGGACTTCACTGAACATCTAAAGAAGCAGACCCAGGAATGTTATCCTTGGCATTAACCTTTGAAGCTTTCTCCTAGATCCAGAGGAGATGTCAGATTTCTGGCTGATCTTGAATGCAGATTGAAGGTTCTGAATCAGGTAGTAAAAGTTACAGTACTTGCAATGCCCTGACATTTCTATTTTTTGGGGTTTTTTTCTGCAAATTTCACTAGAATCGCTGAATTAAACACTAAACAGTTTGCAATTATCTCATGATCTGTCCTTTTGAAACTCAGCTGACTTGCATGTGTACTTCAGCTGTTGTAGGTATGAGCTTTCCATAGAAATAGAGCTAGAATAAATATCCTCACATGTTTTAAGCAAAGAGCATGCCTATGATTAGCACCGAACTCTATGTTTCTCACTGGGACAAATTTTTCACTTTTTTCAGCAGCTGACTTCAGAGTTTGCCTCGTCTTGGGTAGGAGCTGCAACACAATTTGTTTTGGCTTAACTTTGCCACTTGTTTAAAACATTGCATGACTTTTTGTCCCCTGCCATAAAGTGTACTCAACTGAAATCTTT
The DNA here is from genome assembly GCA_024362935.1 of Setophaga petechia. Lineage (NCBI taxonomy): Eukaryota > Metazoa > Chordata > Aves > Passeriformes > Parulidae > Setophaga > Setophaga petechia. Next base: position 25,000,775 of record JANCRA010000008.1, read on the forward strand.
CTTTCTAATGCTGCATTATATTGGACATACTGGGATATGTTTTAAATATATGGATTAAAAATATATTGAAATACTGAAATACTCAGAAGAAGAGTATGGATTTGTATTTTGTGTTATTAAAATAACATAATAAGGGTGATTAAAAATATTTTTGTTCCAGTCCTTCCATTTTGACATCTTTTAGGAAGCTGCAAAGACATATCTCTTCATGTGTCAATGGACACATTTAGATTTTGGTGTAGCAGCTGAATAATTTAGGATATGTTTCCAGACCGTCTCTGATCACTCAGACTTTGCCTCATTCTTTATTGACTGATTTCAGTGGCAAGACACACAAAACAAAGCTCTGATCAAGGAGTTAAGAATAGCAGGAGGTAAATCTTGGGTCATCACATGACAGAGTTTTTGAAGACTGCCTTACCAGGCAAATACTCAGTTTGTACTCCATTTTGGATTACTATTTCCTGGGGTGGGAAAAGGTACTTTTAAGAAATGTAAATAAATATTCTCACCTTAACTTCTCTGATCAGGCTCAGTGTTTCCTGCACATTTTTTGTTGTTATCATTTAAATGAGAGACAGAGCTTTCATTAAGAAAGTAGCGTCCTGAGTCACTGGCTGACGTTTCAATGCCATTTATACTTTTCTATTTGATCTCCTGAGCTTTGGTGCAAGTCAGCAGAATGAATTAGCAAAATAACCCACAAGAGACCGATAGTCCAATGCCATCTATTATCCCGCTGATTCCCACTGCATTGGAAAGCCCAGTTGTTGCATCTCTGTGCGCGTGTCTCTGTCTCCAGTACTTCTTTCAGTCCTGAAGGATAAAACCTGATAAAATTGATTTTTTTTGCTAGAGGAGCGCCATCTTTCAGTATTCTCAAATGCATGTTTGGACATCTTCTGAGGGGAAAAGGGGTGAGAAAAACTTTCCTGTCCCAGTGGAGGTGTCCACACTTTATGAGAGAACGGGAACTCATGTGCTTGTATGGAAGAACAGAACTCTGGGTGTAAATTTCTGCAATTGCAAAGTTTACTACAGCCTAAGCACTTTACCTAGTGTTTTTTTCCCTTTCTAAAATATCCTACATGGGCTTGCAAAAATTCCAAGAGCTTCTTAAAATACTCAAAATGAAGGCTGTACTTCAGGGTTTTTTCAGTGATCTTTACTCAAATACTTTGCTTCCTACTGCATACATTACGTTTTGCACTTGAATTACAAAGCAAATGGTTTGACAGAAAAATATGCCTATACTGTGGGAGAGGTGTAGTTTTTTGCTCTGGAGTCTGCCAGCTAGACTGTACCAGCTGAGTAGAGTTTTACAAGTAGTTAGCCATCAGACTGTAGCCAAACCCCTAGTTTAAAGAAAAAACCCAGCAGTTAAGTATAGTTTAATTTTTTCCCCCAGGAAGTATTGTTATTATAAACTGTAATTAGTGGGTTTAACTCAGCAATATTTCATTTCTCTTACTGGAGAAAAAGTTTCCTGGCTGAGCATCTTTGTTAGAGCTGTCAGTGTCTGCATTCAGAAAAGGAAAAAAGCTGTGATTAAAAATGGGTAATTTCTTGGCAGTTTACATGCACACCCTGCCAATCAAGAAAGCTGAAGCCTCCTAATGATATTAAAATAACAGAAAAAGAAATTTTGTCTAACATTCAGGTGTTTCTCAGAGAACCTATTTGCTCAAGTGAGAAGTTTTATTTGTTGGCGGTGGCTGAATGCTTGATTACAGGAGCTGTGCTAAATATCACTGCTGGCGCTTGAGATATATTTAGATTCAGCTCCCTCTGTCTCAGAAAAACCAGCAATTAAAATGCATCACTGTAACATATCGTAACTGATAATAGGTATAGGGCTGAGGAAGCTTTGAGGTGTTGCCAAATCTGCTATGGAAACCATGGATAAAGCATGAAAACGGTGGGAGCTATTTCTTCCTGTACTAGTCAGAGCCCATACTCAGTTCCATCAGTGAAACATGCAGCAGTGCAGGGATTTTCCAGGGAATCTGAAGGAGTTAGGTACCTCTGACAGCAATAATCACTACAGCATTAATCTTACTGTCTATAATTTTTCTGCTTCACAAGGTTTGTTATTCCTGCACAGACCTAAAGTACCTCTTTTAAAAGCCTCTCCTCTCCTCTCCTCTCCTCTCCTCTCCTCTCCTCTCCTCTCCCTCTCCCTCTCCCTCTCCCTCTCCCTCTCCCTCTCACTCTCCCTCTCCCTCTCCCTCTCCCTCTCCTCTTATCCATCCTTTGGGTTCTGAATCTCTGCGTGTGATTTCTGTCTGGTCTGACTTCTTGCACAGATCAGTACAAGTCGACAGGATCATCCCAGTTCTCCCCATATGGCTCTGATTTCATCTTGTGCTCTCAGGCAGTGAGACAGAAGGAGACTGAGTGAGGAACATAAAATCTAAAGGTCTATTTTATCCTATCCTATCCTATCCTATCCTATCCTATCCTATCCTATCCTATCCTATCCTATCCTATCCTATCCTACCCTATCCTACCAATGCCTGAACCTTTTGTGATTTCATCTGTTCTCTGATTCCTCTTCTCCTCCCCGTCCTTCTCTGAATACTCTCAGAATACTCTGATTTAATGAGCAGTAAAGTCATTAAGCTCTGTTGAGGCTCAAACACCCTCAGACCGTCCCAGGACAGAGGACATAGCAGAATGCAAAGTCTAGTACATAATTCTTGACTATATTTTTAACTGTCATCCGTGTGCAGGAAATCCAGCACAGTACATCTTGAAGGACAAAGTGGGAGGGCATTGTCTCCTTGGCACATGCATGTTTGACTTTGCTGGCAGAAACCTGCTTGGTAACATACATAGAAAAGGCCTGCTCTCTTACAGGCTCTGAACTTTCCAGAAGTTGCATTTGCTGTGAAAAAGAGATGTAACAAAGAGCCACCCTTGTCTTCATTTGAGCTCTGCTTATGCTTTGAAAGTCCCATGTAGTTCACTGAAAGAGTTTCTCCATCTGTCTTCAAAACATGGAACTTAGTGACTGTCAGAGCTCTATACTGACAGGATAAGGAACTGACTTAGGCTGTTTATCTGTAAAGCAGTGGCACTGTATAAGTTACTTCAGCCAGTGACTTTCCTGGAAAGCAAAGGAGTCTGTTTATATTTGCAGGCTGAATCAGTCTGTGATCACTATATAGAGCATGAGAACAAAAGTGGCAAATTCTCAAACCACAAAAAAATCTTATCTGTCATTTACAGTGCCATTCTTTAAAGCTCCTTTCAGTATTTTAAAATTGAATTATCATATGTATGGTCTACATGTCTTTGATGCACTGAGTATTTAATTGACAAAAACCTCATTTTCAACTGAAAAAGGCAGCTTTGCTGGAAATATAATAATCTATGCTCCATTAGCCTTCGTTATTGTCAAAAAGGAACAGTAAAAATGTCACCTTCTAGCTCAGGTCAGCTTCCTGAGTGGTTCACAGGTGGTGTTTGTTCACTTTACTGACTAAAATAAATCTTATTTCTCTCAGCTGCAAGAACAACGCAGCTAATGGAGATTGAGGTGGGCTTCAGGCTGCATCGCATATATTCAGCAGAGATTAATTTAGTACTTTAATGAAGAATGTTTACCAGTAGTCATGATTCAGGGGAAACATCCATTAAGAGCCTTGGGTGAACTTGCAGTAGTCAGAAAAGAGATTGTCCCTGTAAATTAAGCCTTGCAGAAAAGGCACGGCAATCATGTGGCGCTCCTTGAATGGGGCCAGGCCAGGCAAGGCAGGCCACTTGTGGGTATTTGTCTCCTCCCTGCAGGCAAAGGAAGGCAGCAAGGCAAGATCTGCCAGACAAATCCTGTAAATCCTACAGAGGGTTGACACAGAATCCCAGTGGGAGTGATGGGGTGAGTGTTTGGTGCCTGTGGCAGCAGGAAAATGAGGAGGAGGTTTTTTTCCCTCTTCACACTGGCCTGCAAAGCCAGTTAGCTGTGAGAGGACATTCTTCAAAGTTGCCTACCTTTTTTAAGGGCCGAGTGGCTCTCGTGGCAGTACAAGCTGTGTCCTGAACCCTCATGCATCCTGCTCCTGGCTGACACAGTGTCACTGTGGCAGCATCGCTGATCTTCATGCACTTGGTACCAGGCTGTGCCAATCGCTGTGTGCTCTACCTCAAGCACAGGCTCCTGTCTGGCCCCACTGCACTTTTGATGCTTTTCTCCCTTGATTCTGCTCTCCAAAGAGAAAGAAACTGCTGGTGGAGCCAGCAGCAGAAGAGAGAACTGGGATTTTCTACACAATGCCATTGGTATGTTTTCCTCACCATCACTGTGCTGGGAAGAGCTCTGAGCTATACGGACCCAGAGGAGGTCTGTAGGTTATGTGGCATAGCTGGAGCAGGATAGAATCAGGCTGGGATTAGGGTATTCTAATAGGACATCCCATTAGGGCAGCATGTGAGTGAGCAAAGGCCACCAGTGTCAGTCTTTCTGCTCTGAGGGGGCTGGGAGGGAAGGAGAAAGAGTCAGGGGCTGAGGGAGGGACAGAAGAAGAGGAGGAGATCCAAACCCACATCCTGCAAGACTGCACTGCCACCTCTTCCAGATTTCGCAGTGTGTACTTGTACTGACCTACTATTTCAACTTTATGGATATTTGGAATGCCATTGGCCCTCAGCATTTGGCACAGAAATGCAAAGCCACAATCTCTGCTTTATTTGCAGAAGGAGGCTGAGACTATTTTGAAGCCATGACAATCAAAAAGGTTTGAAGTAGAGAGTAGTGCAGAAAAGAAGACAAAAACAGAGTATGTGTGGGTGTGTGCAGGTGTACTCTCCAGATCATGGGCTGAGGAGAGAAGAGGTGCAAATGTTTGGGAGCTGATGTCAGAGATGCCTGTTTCCCTTGTGTTCCTCCAGAGCAACTCCATCAAATTCTGCTGAGCCACCTGGCTTCCCTGTGAAGGAATGGGTCATGAAACTTTGCTCACTGTCTTTGTTTCAGGAGTCATTTCTGTTCTTCTGAGGAGTTACAAACCTACAAGCTGAACTGAATGTCATTCACAAATGCTGTTCTCTTTACCTCTCCCTCCTGCGTGGGTGTATCACACCAGGTTATTCAGGCAGTGCTACAGTTCAGTGTTTTCTGTTTGAATTTGATAATAAACATTGCAAAGGGCAAACGCATTTCCTTCGACTCTGCTAGCAGGGGAAAAGCAAGGAGTAGAAGAGGCACTGAGATGAAACACATAACTACAGGTGGAACACATCCACCAGCTGACAATACCCAGAATAATGAGAAAATACTTGCAACACTGTGGCAGGCCAGGCCAGGCCAGGCTTCCCTGTTCCGACATCCAGTGTGCCAATACAACTGTGGCTGTCATGGGTGTCCTAAAGAAACACCAAAACCAGCTGGCAGAAGATTCCAAACTTTCCATGGTGTCATCCTCCCCAGAATGCCTCCATTGTGTGTACTGGGGCAGTGCCAGGCAGGGAACTGCAGGGCTCCTGTGGCAGCTGTCCAGCTGCATGCATGCTGGAATTGAGCTGAGTCTCCATCGGGGACTGACTCTCTGCAGCACACTGACCTGGTGGCAGTGTCCTCCTTTGTCAGTCCCTGCCAGCAGAAGCCCCTGTGTGCTGGGGTCTGCAGCTCAGTCACTGTGACCCCTCCCCTGCATCCCTCGTCCTCTGCAGGATAGGGGAGAAGGGAGAAGGCACGAGAAATTGGTATCACCACCTAAAACACTGCTCCCAGAGGGCTGCACTGCTGTGCCTGTGCCCCCTGTGAGGAGTGGGAATCACACTGAGGCTGGGGAGGTTGAGTGGAATTATCTGTCTTTGAAAGGTTCATGGGAAATTTAAATGCTGGATGTCTCTGCCTGGCTGTCTTCAAAGGCTTTTTTACTTATGGATTACCTTTCTTGCTCCAAAAGTATGTTTGTTCAAGCAAGAAAATTAACATCAATGCAGCCATTGTTAATCTAATCTCTTCCTTTTGCTTAATTTTGCCAATGTTATAAAAAGAAAAACAAAATTTTCTTTTTCCCTGGCCTCGTATGGTCTCTGTCCATAGCAGAAGCCAGTGCTGAGGAAGCATCTGGGGCACTCCAGGTCTTTTGCTCTTTTTTCAGCAGTGGACTCCAATATAGCCAAGTTAATTGGCCAAAACCTTTTATTAGCAGTGCACAGGCTAGGTGATATAGTAAGGGCTGAATATAGTAAGGGCTAAGAAAGTCCTTGCAAACTATTTAAAGGGAGAGTCAATACTTCTTATGTGCTGCCTTCTTCTCTGCCATGGAACCATCCCCAAGTATTATAAGAAGAGCTGATTCACTGCATTATAAATAGACTCACCACGTATTTTTTCTCCCTGAAAATAATTTCAAATCGAACATGCCTCCTCTATTCACTTTGAATTACTGCTCCTAAGAAAAGAGAAGATGATGACATTTTCTAACTCTTTCTACTTTCCCCATTAGTAGTCTGACTGTTAAAAGCCTTGACTGTTAGCCTTTGGGATGCAAACCTGCTTCCATTTAAGTCAATGTGAGTTTTATCATTGACTTAATTGGAAGTGAGATTGAGCCATTGGGCATGTGAGTGGCTTTCTATAGAACTTTGAAAAAAAATAATAAAGGAGAATGAGGCAAAATGTAGTGCCAGTTTTTTCATCACAGCGATAACCCAGCTTTGCCCAGCCTGCCAAGAGTCATGCTAAGAGGAAAGCCTAGCCTCAAAGAAAGTGCTCATAATATTATAGCCTAATTAGTTTATGGGAGAAAAATGCTGAGGGGGAGAGCCGCTCCCGTTGTTAAATATTTCAGCATTGCAACGCTGACTAATGTTGTCTGCTCAACACTAAGTTAGCCAGAACCCTTGCCCTATTCCACTGCTGCCTGCCTACAATTCTGTGCTCTCTCCTCAAGCCTTGGTTTTGGTTTAATGACAGTCATGCTGGGTATCTCTGAAAGTACAGAAAACATTGTTTTTCTGTATATCTAATTTGCCCATTATTAATATTATCCCCAATCTTTTAAGTAGGTGATTATTAAGCAAAGAAATAGCAATGAAGCAAGGAAAGAATATGATAGGGAGATTTACTGTGTGGGAGGCAGAGATAAAATTAGATTTCTTTAAGCTAGTACAGTTATTAGGAAGTTAGGCTAATTTTTCAAGGAGCAGTCACTTAAATAACCTCATCTTATTATTCATGCTGAGGTATTTACTACAAAAATTCCTTCCCCCAGGTCATCATTTTTTCCAGCAGCAGAAGTTGGGAACTCAACAATTGTTTGCAGGCCAGAATAATGCAATGACATGTTACAGTAATGTGAATGGTAGATTATTAAAGGACATGATTTAAAACCACTCTGCTGGTGCTAGTGGAATTTGTTTGTTTGGCCTCTTTTAGCATTTTCACCAGCACTCTCCAAGTTTTCCATTTACAGTCTCAGTGGAGACAGCAGTAAATTTTACTCACCTCAATTTGTTCTTAATGCTGTTTCTTATTATCTGCTGACTTTTCTAAAGGCGCCCCAGTATCAATCTCACTGACTGTTAATAGCACCCAGTATCTCCACCACAACAGAAGTCCCAAGTGTATTTTGCCTTAATTAGTTTCTTTTTTCCCCCATCTCTAATCTGTTGCTCCCACCTAGCCTGTGTATGAATTAATCAGACTGACTTTTAGGCTAAACTATGGGCTTCTAGGAGCACATGTAGCTCTTAACACAGAATACATTTTCCAAGCCCTGCAGTGGGAGGGAGTCTCAAATAATTTGTGGGTTTGGCAGTCCCACACAGCTTGGCAAAATATTTCCACTTACGCTTCTTTCAACAAAGTGACTCCAGCTCTGCTTCTGTTTTTTTTTTTTTTTTTTTGCTTTACAGGATTGTTTACAGGACTACCTCAGCATGTACTTCTCAGCTCCAGCTTGCTGGCATACCACCCTGAGCTACATGGGATAACGCAGACTTCTCCTCCTGACCTTTCCAGTGAGCCACAAGAGGTCTGCATAAAACCCTGTGGCCCTTTACTGCGAAGTCATCGTTTCAAAATTCAGGGCAGAACTCTAGCTCTTCTAAAAATAAGGATAATGCTGGAAGGATGCAGGTTTTTGTTTTTATACCAGGAAACATAATAAAAGGATCAAGGGGAGAAAACACATGCTTTTGTCATGCTTTCATTATTTGCAGGCTTAACTTAATCTCTTGCTGCTGGTGATTTGCCAGTAAAATGGGTCTTCTTGTTTTAGAGAGGACACTTTTGAATCATTGACCTCTGCTATGTTGTTGGCTGAATGAAACCTCACATACCAAAGGCTCCACTTTAGAAAAAGAGTCAGCACCCCATGCAGAGCTCTGCTACTTGTGTTAGGCTGCTCAATACACATGATTTTGTTTGAGGGCAGAAGTACTGAAATGGACATCATGTAAAGTCCCTCATAAATGGTTAAGATTGGAGAGACTCCTTAGAGTTGCAAATCCATGTGTTCCCAAGACCTCTCAAGATGATGCAGTGAAGAGACCCTTTCAGTTCCACAGTTATTGGCTGCTGATCTCCAGTGTCAGGGTGCATGTAGCTGCTCCTCTGGGACAAAGTTGGAGAGGTTGGGACTACCACAAATTTCATTTTTTCAAAAGAAACGTTTTCTTGTTTAAAAATGAGGTAAATATGAGCATGACAGTGAGAGAAAGGTGTCCTTAAAACATGGATTCTGTTCTAGTATGTGAAAGTGAAAATCCTAACCAGCTCCTGAGGTTGCGTCCAAAGCAGCAGCATATGGGAAAAATCAGCTTTCAAAGCAACCACTTTGATTCATGTAAATCAGTATAAAAATTCCCAAGGAAGCTCTGAAGTAAGCTGGAAAAGGTTAATATGACTGGTTTGGCTGGGGTGGGAGGTGGTGCATTCTTGAAAATGCCGAAGAGAAGATGAAAGTAGGGTTATTACGAGATGTTTTTGTCTCTGAAACTTCAGCAACTGCAGTAATTAAGCAGCACCAAGGAATGTATTTTCAAGTCAGGTGCAGAATTGGCATAATGCTAACAGAGACAGTGTATTAGTGATGTACAAACAGCTCTTCTCACCTCTGCTGCTAACTCCTCATACCGCTCTAGGTCCATGTTTTCCTCCTCCCCACTCCTCTCTCCATGTTTCTCTTTCTCTTGTTTCTTTCTATTTCTTCAAAAAAGACCAATGCACTTTCTTTTTTTACTAGCACCGATAGGGAAGGGAACAAAGGCTGAATCTGCCTGGCAAATTTGCATGCCAAATTCATAAGACTGTCAGGCTTCTCTCATTCCCAGAAGTATTTGTTCTTAAAAACACTTGTAACAGAAGTGACATTGTAAACAAGACAAGTGTCCCTAATGAACAACTGAAGCTTTTCAGAATTAAGTTTTTAGGAGTATACGTCAGCATTGAGTCGATTGTTTTCCTAACCTGATTATGGCATTGCACTCCTTGCAATAATAAGTGCTACATTTGTCTTTTATAGGAAAAGAAAATGGAGGTAAGCAATGTGCAGACAGTCAGGGAGACTGTAACTGGGCCATGGATTTAAGGCAGGATGCCTTGAAAACCCTCCTTCAGATTTGTTTTTCTCTTTTGGTGACCTTGTCCAGTTCTTTCAGGTTTCTTTTGCTGCAGTATGTATGACTGTGGGACAGCAGTACAAACTCTCTGTCATGTAAGAACAAGAGATGGTTCCCTCCAGTCTCCAGTGTTCCCATGCATGCATCCCTGCCCTGGGTTCCATACTGCACTGTCACCAACACACTGGCATGCAGGAGAGGCACAGGCCTGTTGTCACTTGGTTTCCTCACTGGATGCAGTGACATGGGTTGTGTTGGCACATAGAGTTTCCATGGGGCTTTGCACTGTGACCACCCTCCCAGACGTGACACAAGTTGATGTGTGTGAGCTCTCCTTTTTTTTTTCTAAGAGGAAAGCTGGACCTTAAATGTATTATCACTGTATCCCAGAGCCCTTGGCCCCCTGAGGCCTCCCAGCTGCAGTGCAGCATGGCTGTTCTTTTTCTTCTGCTGTCAAGCCTCAGCCCCAAGATCTTGGTGCAGCACACAAATTGGTGTTTTGTGCAAGGATTCATTTCTGGTCACCTTCTCCTCCTTTGTCCGACTCCCATGGTCCCACAGGTGCTGTGGAATTCATTCTCTGACCCAGATTTTCCTTGGGTTTCCTACACAACTTCCAAGGCCATACATTCAAAACTTTGGTCTTAACTGATCTGCCTTTTTTCCGAACCCTTCAGTGAAATGCAATTAGCACATATTTACCTAGCTGAGAGGCACATTGTAGGGCCTAATGAATGGCCTCAGAGTACCTGGTGTGCTGTTAAAGCCTAGAAGAGCCTGATAAGGAGGTGAGCTTTACTTAATTAAGTTAACCTTCAGATTAATCGAGCTGTGTGTTAAAAAAAAAGCAAAGTGAGAGCACACAGTTCCTGCAGGTACTGTAGTCTTGTTTCTGGGGCTGCCCTCATTAGAGTGAGCCAAACACAATGTCTGTCAGAGGGTATGTACATTGCTGGAGTGCATGCTGATCCTCCCTGCTTATTTATGCTTTACAAAGTGTAAATTTCAGAAATAAATTGTTGATCTACTCTGCATGCAGTGAAACTTTGCCCAAGGCTGGACTGGTGATTTTTTTTTCTGTGTGTCTACTTGCTCCTTTGGATGATGCCCACATGCTGCTATTTCAGTTCCTAACCAAGCAATTATCCAGCTACATGTATATGCAGCAAGCACACCGAGCACAGGTGCTTCCCTGGTGACTTCAAGGAAACTCAGGTGTCTCTTTCACTGCTTTTATTGCATTGACCTTTTGTACATTATCCTGTAATTCTTCTTCTTTAGTGATTTATGGCTATAAAGGTATATCCTTTTAAAGCCCTCTCTCCTCTCTTGGCAGATTGCAATTATTTTTCTTTTTTTTTAATTTTATTTTTTAATGACTAATTACCTAGGGGCTTCATGAATAGGCTGTTGGTTTTAGTGCCTCACTGCAGGGCCCCTTCCCGCTCAAGTGTAAAAGACAGAGAGGTCACAATAGCAGTGCTCAGCATAATTTCCCCCCCTCCTCCATTGGAAATCTGTCACCCACCTCTTTAGCTCTTGATGTGAAAAAAGGAAGAAAGAAGCAATATGTGGGAGAATCTCTGTGGTGTGTTGTCTGGCAGTCTGACATGATAATGTTTCTTTTGCTGGGAAACAGCTGAAAAGGGAAGGGGCTTGCTGACTGGCTTCTCTTGCCATCCACGGTCAAGAAAAAGAAGATGCTGAGTGGGAAACCAGAGCTGGTGCAGCCAGGAAGCCATGCAGAGGCAGCCATAAATCACCTGTCGATGTGCAGATGAAACTCAGTCAGCAGAATGTTCTCAGATGCTGGATACAAGCCTAGGTGGAAGAAGACAGAGGACAAACACTGTCACCCGGTGGAGCTCTGGGAGAGGGGAAGAGCAGACAGAGGACAAACAGCGTCACCCGGTGGAGCTGGAGCAGAGGGAAAGGGAGCCCTCAGCGATGGGGGGTGTGATGGAGAGCCCCACAGGGCCTCAACACAAGCCCATGAGAGCTTCTGAACAGGGGACTGTACCAACAAGAGTCTCTGCCAAATCTCTTCTAACTATGTCTGATGGAAAATCATTCCAAATGAGTAGCATTATCTCTTGGAGGGGGGTATTTTGTCTTCTTGGGGTGAAAAAGGTGAACGGAGCTAGCATGACTCTAGAGAGTGGTACCTGGTGTCATCAGGAGCTGCTTCACATCTAGTGGAGTCTTAACTGTGTACACCTTTTGGGTAGTCAATAGTTTAAATGTAGTTGAACACAGTAGGCAAAAATTATTCGTTTGGCTTTTTTCTTGGGAAAAAGTAGAATTCTAAGGAATGATGAAGAGTTGTTTGAGTGTTGATGTGGGTATCTGTTGCTTTGGGTGATCTATCAAATCGCAGAAAGTATTCAGTATTGTATAAAATAAAATGGAAAAGTGAATGGTTTACCTTTAACAGAAAGATCTGTAGTCTAATCTAGCATAGGACTAACTTGCAATAAAAATGCATTTCTGAATGAATTTAAAGATGATGTCTTCCTTCCAGCTCATACTCATCATGATTGTAAGATATGTTTCACGAGACAGAACACCTGTAATCAAGGAAGCAAACTGAGGACATATTGTATTTGTTGCTTTTGATCATGTCAGCTTGGAGGAAGAATCTTCAGAAAGAGATCTAACAGAAATATTTACAGCGGCACAGATGACAATGCAACCCATGGGCTTTGGCTTAGGCAAGTGTGATATCCAGGGAAATCACTTTTTCTTACTGGAGGAGAAAAAAATGCATTAAAAAGTGTCATTTAATGCATGCCATAGTTATAGAAAGGTGTTTTTTATATGGGGAACCATTGATGCATTCCCTTACAGACAATATACATCACTGTAAGCCACCCTGCCTGTTTTATTTTGTGTATCTGTCTATACAGATACCTCCTATTCTAATTTAATTCCAATAAACTGAACTTCCATTAAGGGATTTGTTATGTGGGTGATGGCAAGTGAGCCGCAGTGATTTTAAAAGATGATATAAACTTTCAAATACATCAGATGTCTCATTGGATGAAAGATTAGGATGAGCTTGATTTTATCTGGATTGTCTTTAAATCCCCAAATTAGTTTTCACATTGTCTAGAGGGATGAAGAGATCTGGATTTGCCTTTGTAAATCTGAAGGCTGGGGCTGACCCTCACTTGGTGTCTGAATGGGAAACTCGGTTTTTTTTGGCTTCAGATAGAGCCCGTATTTCTCTAAGATAGATGCTCTTTGTCCATTTGGAAACCTTTCCCAGACACAGTTTATGGTCAGTAGTTTCTGAGTGCTAAACAAAGCTTGCTAGGGAGGCAACACTGTACCTTGTAGTGTGTCACAAGTGGGGTATGGGTCTGTGTCTTGGCTTTTTGCTGCCAACACAGATGTGTGCCTAGGCAGCAGTGAACCCCAGCATAACTCAGCTTGGAAGCTGCCTCCTGAAGCCACGATAGCTGGGGGCTGGACCCAGTTTCCCGCTGCCTCTTCAAATCTGTGGACGGCTGACAATGCCTGCATGGGACCTATCCATGCTCCCCACAAAAAGAGAAACCATCAGTTCCCATTTCTAGTCAAGATTAAATGACAGCATCACATGCAACTACAAAAGGAAAGTATCCAGGAGGGAGTATGTGATCTTCCTCCCACGTCAATTCTCTGCTGCTAGATCAAAGCTACCAGGAACTTAAAGAGGCAGGTCCAGGGAAAACCTAATCCCCCCCTTGTTAGTGCTTGCTGTTCCGGGGTAAGGTTTGTGATAGCTGATGTTTTCCCCAGTGCCCCAGTTCTTTGAGTCACACAGCTTGGTGAGAATTGTTTTCTTAAATGTTAATTTCTAGAAAAAAAGGCCTGAAGACATGACCAAAGTCCTCTTTCCTCAATGAGAAGTGAAAAGAAAAAGGGCCAAACTTGTTGTTTTAAGCAGCACATTTTAAGTTTTTCTATGATCCAGTTTGTGGGGTTTTTTATGTGTAACTGTGACAACACTGCCTTACAATTATGCAGCACTGTATAATGATGCTTCCTACTGCCATCAATACCTCTTTGCTTTGCTAGTTCTTTCTGCTTCTCCATTTCCTTCTTCCTGGGGTTTCTCCAGCCCCCATCTCCCCTCTTTATTGCCTTTCTCAGACGTTCCTCCCTTCCCACCATCCCTCTGTGCTCCTTCTGGTCATGCAAGCACCCAGTAAACATCAGAAGGGTTTTAGTCCCTTGGTTCCATTCTCATCCCTTTCATCAGTGACACTTTTTCACCCCAGGTTCATTTTGGTGCTGAGGTTCCTAGGGCTCCCCAGCACTGCTGTAGCAGCTGAGATTTGCCACCATAGGTGGTGTGCAGCTGCACCAAGAGATACCAGAGGGTCACAACTCCCAGGATTGATCTTCTCAAGGTGAAGGCACCTCATGTGTCCTTCCTTAACAAGGAGAAAGATACAAGAGAAAGAGATTATGGGGTGGTTGTATAAAAGGTACAGAAATGGGGAGGGAGAAAAAGGTTGGATTTCAGACTAATGTTTTAGTGGTTTACAATTTAGGCTTTGTTTTTATCCAGTTGAGGTTTAGTGTGTGGGGCTGTGATTACTGTCTGTGGAAGGCAAGGCAAAGGAGGCAGGTGCACAAGGAAACTTCTGTCCATGGTGCCCTCTGTCTTTGGTGTCCTCTGACACTCACTGGAAAAAGCTAAACTCCTCTGCAGGGCAATTCAAAGCAGAAAAATTAACTCCATGCTCTCCTTTTGCTGTCCAAGGCCAAAGTTCTCTTTTCTGAATAATGCCTTCCCTGCTTTTCTTAACACATTGCTTTGTTGAATTAAATGGGACTCAGTGTATGAGTTGACCTGGACAACCATTAGCAAATACACATAAAAGCTACACCTGCAAGGAACAATTGCAGGGAGGGCTGTCGTGCAGCTCCACAGGCTGCTCTGGCTCAGAGCAGAGGAGAATTGGCAGCAAAGAATGATGGCTTTATTTGTACACTAGTTTCAGGTGTAAACAACAACTGCTTCATGTAAACCCTTCTGTTCATAAAGCTTCTCACTTGACAATGGAGCCATTTAGCAATCACTAAACCCTGTTGAAGTGCAGATGCTCGTTTTTTATTCTGAAAAGATGTATATATGTGTTTCCTTTTGATAACTTAGTGTTGCTACCAGCATCTATCACCTCTTGACATCTGCTTGAAATAACTCTTCTGACCCATTTCTCTCCCCTGCTATACATATTCTCAGTCCTGCTGCATTTTTGTGTCACTGAGGGCTATGTTGGCTTGTAGCACTGCACTAACTGTGAGTCAAGTGTGAAAAGGTGCCCATACTCACCCAGTGACAATCACATGTGGCACAGGTACAGCTGTACAGGAAAATGAGCTCTCTGTATGGGTGCTGCAGGAGGGTGTCTGATAGTAGTCAGGTGTGAGTCCCAGAGTTTGCTGAGACAAGGTGCTGATCATCTTCAGTTCCCAGGAATTGCTTTTCCTGGTGAGGCCAGGAGGATTCATTCCCCATGCAGGCTTTGTCCCTTGTAGTACCCTGCCCTTTCCCCTCAAATCTCTTCTTTGTAGCTTTTGTAAATGCTCATTGGGTGTACAAGTCCTGCAGGACTTAATGGTGCTATTATTGTTGGCAGGAGTTTCCATTTCTTTGATGCATGCAAAAAGTGCCACCTCCACCAAGGCCCCTTAAGGTGTTCCTGTCTCCAGCAGATGCTAAATACACCATTTAGAGTCCTTATGACCTTTATATCTCAAAAATACAGCTTACCTCCTGAGCAACTTCCACAAGTATCCAGGACTCACCGAGATAAATTCCAATGAGCAGCATGAAGCCTTGGAAGAACAGATGCAGATTTGCTTGCAAATCTAGCTCAAAGCAAAACATAAGAAGCCCAGAAAGAAGCCCAAGCTCTGCAGAGGTATGCCCATGCTTGCAGACATTTCCAAACAATACCAAAACCAGGCTTGGGCTACATGAATGACTGTGGAATGAGAATGAGAGCAACTTGGCTGAGTGTGGGAACCCCTGCATCCAGCTACCAATTCACAGAGCTGAGTTCAATCAGCTTTGGAGAAGGATCTGAATGCACCTCCAGAGCAAGACATGTCACCCTCCAGCCTATTTGAGAATGTCTAGCTCACACTGATTCACACTGTCTTCCTTTGAGCACATGAGGACAAGCTTGCCAGAGCATTTCTAGTTTTCCAGAGAGTGAGATAGTTATCTAATTGGAATCTGTTTCCAGCTGTCCCAGAGAAGCAGAGAGAGGGTCTGGGCTCATTTAGCTCTAAGCAGCGGGATTTTGAGGACCCTTCCCCATGGCACCTCACTCTCCCCTGAGTCAGAGGTCTAACCCAGAGCTTTGTTTCCCACGCACTGGTCCTTCATGTAGGAGCTGGACTCGATGGTCCTTTTGAGTCCCTTCCAACTCAGAATATTCTCTGTCTCCCATGTCTGTGTGTGATCAGTGCCCATGGAGTGGAGGCCTGTCCAGACAGTGATGCCAGAGACTCATTCAGAAAACCCTCACAGTGAGAGGCTATTACCAGCCTTCTCCCCCTCCTGCCATTTGCTATTACCAGGCTGCTGTTGCCCCTGCAGCAAAATCAGCATGATGTACCTGAGCACTTCTTAGGCCAGGGTGGCTGCTTGTAAACTGTAGTGTTTAACCATCTGTATGGGTGAGGAGTGGGTGCCCCATAGCCTTGTGTTGGTTCTGGGAAGGTGAAGGTAACCACCTGCTGGGGTTGGATGTGGGGAGATACCATCTTACAGGAACACAATCTTAAACTAAGTGAGTTGGAGGTAAAGCCCTGCATATCTCTCAGGTTTAAGCTTAAAGCTCTTTACAGGCTCCTGAGAAACAAATTTCATGGTGCTCTTGGCAGGTTTTATAGCTGAGTGTTTAATCCTTGGTCTGTTAATAAGGCAGCTAATGCACGATGTTTCCCTCAGTCATATAATGTGGCATCAGCAATGTAAAATGTCTCCAGCCCAGAATGGCAGGGTCTTGTCTGCACCTCTGGGCATGACACACACACAGCAGGACATCTGTGAAGACAGAGAGGTGCAAAGCCTTCAGGGATCACAGAAATTCTTGCTGATTTTGTTTGGCGTGGGGTGCATTCAGGAGTGATCTGCCTGGGGCGGCAGCACAGTCTGTGTAACTCTGTCTGAAAGCCATGGCCTGAACTGTGGTCTCTGAGCCCTCCCTGCCTCTGCACTTGGGCTGGGCTCTGCTTCCCTTGGCACAAACAAGGGAGCTCAACAGGCTGCACCATTTCCCTAAGGACCAAAAAAAGTGAATGCTGGAAATGCTCTTTTTTGAAATATTAGTAGTTGACAGCTCCTGCCAAGCATTAGTAGTCCAGTAAAATCTCTCTACATAAATTGTGTTGTAATTAGTGTGATTTGTTTAATGTCACCTTGTCTGGCTGTCTGAGAAACTGTCTCAAAATATGAAAACACTGCGCTTCTCAGTTGAGAGAGTGGACTCTGACTTCACTAAGACATTTTTATTTCTCGCCATTTTTTTACCGTGGCCTTTTCCAATCACTCAAACTGAGAGCCTAAGCTAAGTTAGGTAAGAATTCCCAGATGAGGAAAATAGGGCATAGTAACAACAAGCATAAAATTTTCTTGATAAAAGTAATACAATAGTAATTAATGGATGTTGCATTTCATTGGCAGGACAACACAGCAAAAATCATTCTGATAGCCCAAAAATTATTCTGATAACCCCACCTCTCTATTTCTTTCCCTTGTCTGGGTGCAAACAAGGGGAAGAAATAGAGAGATGACAGGAGAAAGTAATTTTCTTGCTGGAAAGGTGTGTTAGGGTCTGACCTTTCTCCCCAATGTCCCTCAGCTCCTGTGCTGATCTCACTGAGCTGCACACCCATGTCTGAAGGGCCAACATGAGTGAATAATGGCAACTTTTCCACCAGGTGGCAACAAGGAGAGTAATAGGAAAGCAGTTGAGTGGCACTGGAAAGTCTAGAGAGGAACTGGGTAGCAGCACTGTGGCTTCCCGACGGACTCCAATACCCTAGGAAAGGTTCCAGCTTGAATGTGGTCCTATGCATCAGAGCCCAGAAAAAGCTCATGACAGACACAACAGGAGGAATAACCACCAGGTCTCAACCTTGGTTGTTGAAACCTGGAAATAACTGTTGAAACCTGAAAATAACTTTTATCTTCCCCATCCCATAAGCATCACCACCAATCTGAGGAATGGAAAGGAAAAAAAAAAAGGACTGGGGAGCCTTTCCAAGCATGAGAAGTATCTTGGGATGAGAAAGGTGCAGAAGGAGCATTGGATGCCCAGCTTAGCAACAGCATTTTTCAGCTTTAATCTTTTTTCCAAATGTTTTGCTTTTATTCCAACTAATTGAACAAATGTCTTAAAATTCACAACACAAACTGAATTTGATTAAATCTAGCTTGGTTCATATGATAAAGCACTGCAGTTAGAATGCAGCTAGAAAAATACATTATGCTAGGACAAATAAGTACGGTTAACTTCAATAAGAGCTGAGGTAAATTGCTTTTTGCGTGAGATGTGCAATTTTACCTCAGTACAGCTTTAATCAAAGTAAAATATAGGAGAAGGGGAAAAAACCAAACCCTTACAATGTAATGTTTTGTCTACCAGCTACGCAGTAACATTTTAGTTTAAGTTGCTAAATAAAGCCCAGGCTACACATTATCTATCCCCAGTTAGTATGTAAACAATTGAGGCAATATCTGGCTATGAAATAATTTATAACAGATAAAATAAAACCCAGAGATATGTATGAAAATTTTCCATCAGAAGCTTGTCTGCCACCAAAAATTTTACTGAAAGGGGAAGAATGAAAATAAATACAGGTATTTAAATGGAGTTTGCAATTCACACTTAAGTGAGTATTTTCACAGCCACATGAAAAAGATTGTAAATTAAGCATAGCAAATAAATTGGAAAAAAAATACCAACCTTGCATTTGTGGGAAGGAATGTTGCTGTTTTCCCCTCAGTAGTCCACAGCTGATATTATGTTATCCATTATTATCATGTGGATATTTTGTGGATATAATACAGGTACTTCAAATTCCCACTTAGAGGGCATTGCAGCCTCCCTTCCCTCTGGGAGGACTTGCCCTTTTTCCAGGGGGCTGATACTGGTGTGCTGCTGCTGTCCCTGCTTTGCCTGGATGGATGCCTGCTTGTGGCAGAGCAGGATCACCTGCTCCCCCTTTCTCACAGGGCCGTGGCTGGAGCTGTACCTCCAGTTAGGACACAGCAGGAAGCTGGGGTAGCACAGTCCACATGCTGGGAAAAACCTTGAGCTTTGATTCCACCTGGACTACAGCCCCTGTGGCCAGGATGGGAAGACACTGACAAGCAGCTTCCAAAAAAGCCTCAAAAGGGTTTTGCTCTCCCATATTTCTGCATGCCACAGGAATATACTGCCTAGCATGCAGTATACATGGGAGACACACTGTCTAAGGGGACACCTGATCACATTAAAAGTGGATGACACATCAGTCACAGCCTGCTCTATTCACTGCAAGGCTCCTGTGGATCACACACCCTCTCTTTCTGCAAGCTGCAGATTTCCCCTCAGTTTGCCAGCTGGGCAGCCAGTGTAACCTTAGAGCAGGAAACAGCACTGGAGGGTAGGAGTCATCAAAGCTTGTGCTGGTGAATCATCAAGCTGCAGGCTTCTGAGAAAAAAAAAAAAAAAGCCAAAAAACAACCCACCTACACATCTGTCTGCCATGGAGAAAATGTAGGGAAGTTTTTTGACAGTTCATGGTCTATATTGTGTTGCCCATAAGCTTCATGACTGCATGGGGAGAACTGAACCCACTGCAAACCCGAGCCTGTGCAGTGGCTGTGCAAGGATGAGAGGGGCCTGCTGCCTTTATCACGGTGGTCAGAGTAACTCCTTGGCCCCCATTCTGTAATCCAAATGAGGGAGAGCATGGAAGCATGGTTTGAGCCACCAATAAAGAGAGGATCTGCATGGATGATGATTTAGCAACCTGGAGAGCCACCAGGAATGCCTCAAGAGAGCTAGTAAGGCAGTTCTCACCACCCTGTCAGCTGAAGTAAGAATAGACTAAAGCAAATGTGTACAGCCTTGATTTTATCAAATGTTTGGTAGAGGCAAGATAAGGGTTCATTAGATAGCAGGCAATCTGGGCAGTCTAGCACCAAGGACCACATACAGTCGTTTCTCAGAGTCAGAAAGAATTTGTTGTCTCACCATTCAACATGCTTTTTTTATTGAGTATCCCACCAAAGCCATCTTCATTTGAATTTTATGTGAGAATCTTAGCTTCTGGGAAGCAAGAAGAAGGAGGGACATGACACCCTCAAGTGTCTGCAAGTACAAAACTGTTTTGCAGAGAAACTAATTCTGGGATGATGGAAAGGTGCTGTGTGCCCTCAGGCATCCTTTGCACTCAGTGCAGAGCTCAAGGGAGACCGTGCATGGCACCCTAACTTTGAGCACCAGGCTTTGACCCTGAGATGTAAGGCTGCTTTGGCTGTGAGACAGGGGAACAGAGAAGAAAGGCAGGCACTTCTTTCCATGGCATTCCACAGCAGGCAGGTCACAGTCCAGTGTTGGGACACTTGGCCAGGCAGAAATTCCATCTTGGGAATCAGGCATTCTCCTGGTCAGGTAGAGGACATGAAAGTGTGAACAAGCTGGTTGCACTTGGACCACAGTTGCACTAAGACCTCTCAGTGCACACAGAGGCCCTCATGATCTAATTTAAACCTGAGTTGGTTTAAATTGCCAGCAAACTACTGAATCTCCTTTATGGCTGGCTCTGGAAAGAAAAGGGGGAGGGAAAAGTGACCAACCAGCCCCTTTTCAGAGGTCAGTGAACAGTTCCAGTTGCCCTTTGCTGTCTTCCAAAGCTGTGGGAGTCCTAGAAGCCAAACCCACTCCAGGGGTAGCCTGAGATGGGAGCATAGCCCATCTGAGAAGGTATGGGACACCAAAGGCAAATACAGATGATTTCTGCTTTGGAAGAGGCTCTCTCCCTCCTTTGGGATGGTTCTAGTGCCTCTTTGTATGGGCATGTGCTTCCTGATTTCCCAGGGAGCCCTGAATCAGTTCTCAGGAGGAAAATGGCTTGGTAAAGGCCGAGAGATATTTTCCTGACTTCTCCTCTTCCCTGTGTCCTCATTCCTGGCACATTGCAAAGCACAGCCCCTGTATCCTCATGCCAGAAGCCCAGTATGGAGGGTATACCACAGGTGTGGGAAAAGCAGGGTTTTCTGCTGCTCCTAGGACAGACTGAGCACTTCTGACTGATTGTGGCTCTGTGAACATGGCCTCTGCTACCCTAACCTGGCCATGCCTTATCCTGGTGTAGAAATGCCTCCCATGCCAAGGGAGGTGTTTTTACTCAAGGACTTGGACTCATGTTGTAACAACCCACCTTACTTCTCCTATTTTTGGAGACTGTCTAAAGGAGTGAAACATGTACATCTGACTCCTGCTGAAATTCAGCAAATTTCACTTCTTCAGAAAATGTATCTTTGCAACTACAGGATAAATTTTAATCCACCACAACCAATGACCCATGTACTGCTCATGTCAGGAGGTCTTGAGGACAGGCATGAGTGTTCCCTTCTGTGTAGCACCTCCTCTTTCTCCTCAGTTGCCTTCTTTCAACAAAGGATCTACCATCTCCGTCTCTTGGGTATCCACTGAACTTTTCCACTCCATGTTTTCAGCTATGATTTTTTCACATCCCTCCTATTAGACCCAGAGATATTTTTTTTCTCTTTCCAGCCCCTCAGTTTTATTAGTGCACAGATGTGTTGGTTGTGCCAACAGAGGCACAACCTCTTGTGCCTCTGCCTCCCCTTGACGGCACACATATCACTGCCTCAAAATTCAGTACTTCATGTAATTTTGATTCTGACAGTAAAGGCTGCACTGAAATCTCATCTGGGCTTGTTAGTGATATATTGACTTAAAATACCCTGCTTTAAAGAAGGCTAGAAAAGCAAAGCAAGAAAAACTCGAAATCTTCCACTGAAAGCCAGGCCTTTCAAGGGAGAATGAACAGTTTGTGTAATAGAAGCATTTCCAGTCCAAGGGAGACAAATACTGTGTATTTCAACAAAGTCAAAACATTTCTGGTTTATGTAGTCTTAATAGTTCATGTTTTAGTAAGTGTAGCTAGTGCCACAGTCTGAAGCCACATCGGTAAAAAACAATCACTCACCTCTTGCTGTCTATTACCAGGTCCTTGCTGCAGCCTCCAAACAGTTTAAGCTATGCTGGCTGTAAAAGAACTTAGAAAATTTTCCCAGTGCAGGCAAGCTTGAAGAGGCCAGTTTATTGCAATTCATGTAAGTGAAAAATACATGGCATTAAGTTGCTTCCCAGAGGCATTGCTAAATGAATAATGGATAAACAATGTCAGTGACCCCCCTGTCACTGAGGCACAAAACTGAGCCACAAAGAAAAAAAAAAGAACAGCAGTGGCTGACGATTTCATTCAGCCTGGTGGGAAAATTCCCAACAGAATGAGTCCCAAACAGAGAGGTATCTGGCACTGCTTTATATGGAGATTACTTTCCCCATGACCACTCATTTCGCTATAAATTTCTTCTGCTCTGCAGATTTATACATTACAAATATGTAATAGGGAAGGAATATAAACTCTGTCTTTGTGGTATCGCTGGCTCACATATTGCAACTCAGCTGTCATGGACAGCATCCAGCATTAACACTCAAAAGGACCTGCCATATTTATGACTTCTCCAGTCTCACAAGAGCAAGAAAGGCTGGCAGAGAGTGATTGAAGCTCAGCTGAATGAAATGCATAGAATAAAGAGGGCAAAAATAAAATATTTTTAGAGTCTGAATTCCTAGAGAAATGAGATCTATGCAATGCAACTTGTCTGGGCAAGGATGTGTGTGTGTGGTGGGTTACTCTTTCCACAAATCCCACACCATAGTTTGATTCTGCTCAGCTGCTGCCAATGACTTTTAAGAGGAGAATGTCAGCAGTCTTGGAGGCAATTCAGCTGGTCCATCATGGATGGAAACAGATGCTTATGCCTAATAAGCTTATGCTAACAAATTCACCATCATTAGGCGTCAGACTACAAAAAGAGGGTAAAGGTTTTTGAAGCTGCAGTCACCCATTCCATAACCTACAAATATTCCCCTCCATGGCTTAAACTGGCTGAAAAATATCTCTCTGTGTGTTTCAAATTTGCCAGCTTCTCCAGGAAAAAAAAAATTTGATATACAGGACATCTGGGAAGATGTGACCACAGTCACAGAGTCTTATTCTTCTGCCACCTTCTGTTTTCTCTGATACCATCTGCAGATGCAGTTGCTCCTCTGTGAGGGCAAGGCTGCAATCACCCAGCCCAGGCTTTGCTGAGGGCACAGTGTGTGCTGCTGCTTGTGATTTACGCCAGTACACGTGCACTATGGAGAGGGTTCTTGAATTTATAGTGTCTGTTCAAGCTTCTGGGTAAGCAGAGAAAGTGAGCATCACCATGTCTATGAGTTCGGCAACGAGCATTGGGAAGGGTTTCCAAGCTGTGTTCTGCCACACAATGAATGATTTTTTTTTTTTCCCACAAACATAACTAGCAAAATTTGGTTTGGGGAGGAGGGAGAAGTTCAGAAATATATAGTCAGACATTGTTTTGCAAGATCAACAATTTTATACATATCCAAATGAACTGTTTCCATTAAGAAGATCCCCAAATATACTAATTTCCACAGTAGGTAAAGAAATCCTGATAATGAATGCAATGACATCAAAGACAGCCCATTACCGTGTTTATAATTAATGTGATCTTGGTGTAGCAGTGATGAATGGGTATTTACTTCTTTTTATTGCAAACAATAGTGGTACCCAGGTTTTTGTACACAATTTTGTAATGGAAGAGAGGGAAAATTGCAAAACAGTGGCTAATATCAAATGCCTCCATCCAGAGAAAGCTGTGAACATACTGTCTGATGTTCAGAGGTGAAAAAGCACCAACAGTTTCCATTTCATCACTTTTAAAATCAGATCACTTGTTCAGGCGCTGCTGTGATTGATAATGCCAGTGTTTGCTTCAGGAATGTTCAGGCTCACACCTCTGTGAAGAATATCCAGGACTAGGAAAGAGGTTTTGGCCTACACGGTATCTGAATGAAGTGGAGCTCACACTGTGGTACTGATTATTTCAGGTCTGTGGAATTGAAGAAAGCTCTCTCTCGCCACACGCGGTATCAGCTTTCACTCAAAACCCTCCCAAACAGTAAAAACTTTTGACTTGATTGCAGCTGCTAAAGCAGGATTAAATGTGTAACCAGTGTATGAACTGAGATCCCTTTGACTCTGAAGAGAGCCTCAAGCAATGATTCAAAACTACATGAACTTTCTACTTCAGCTCACTCAGGGCCGTGGGGTCTTCAGTTGTAAGCTGTGTTTTTCCAAGCTTTTTTTTTTTTCCTTTTTCTTTTCCTTTGCTACAGGGTTCATTATTTTTCGGAGGATGGGTCTTTCTGCCCTGCAGGGATCTATCTATCACTGCTGACTCTCTGCATCTTCTCCACATGGAAGAAGTAATTGGATTGTATTTTCTGCACACCACCAAGACAGCAGGGAAACCCACAGCTGTAAGCCCGAGAACCAAGCTGTCTAGAAAGTAAGTACCTGATACCTAAGAAAATGAAATGTCTGGGTCTAACCACAAGATCTTTCCTTTCTTTCCATGGAGAAGCTGAGACATGCTGAATTGCATTCACTAGACTGCTCAGGAAGGTGAACTCTTCAAGGAGCAGTGAAAAACGTAAACACCCAAATAATCCCTTCAAAAATGCAGCCCAGGGGCATTAAATCACGTGACTATACAAAACAATAAGGATGCTGCAGGATGCTAATTGTACAGGACATTTCATAAAGTTGCAGTGCAATTATTGTAAAACCCAGTGGCTTTTTTACACTGCATGGGCCTCCATTTGCTACCACATACCTGATGTATATGACTGTGCAGAAGCAACTGCAACACCTCAGCCTATAAAAAAAGGCAAAAAAAGTGATCTTATTTTATATATTTCCAGATTGTGTTGCATTTATTATTACTATAAGGCTGCAAAATGCTATGTTGTAGTCTTAAACATTGTGGTCTTTCTTTTTTTTTCTAACACCAAAATCCTGACATTATTATATTTGGGGAAAGTGATGGGATTGCCAAGACTTTACACTGTTAGTCTTCAAGGGTTTAGTAGATGTATTACTTTCCTTCAAATTAATGCCTGCTTGTCATTGTCAGCCTTCTACTGTTCGTCACAACCCCCCCCCCCCCCACCTCCTTAGATCCAAGCCTAAAAAAAGAATCTCTTTGGAGCTTGATGTGTTGCTTATAGCTATGATAGAGGAACTGTACTATTCTGGGAACACTCAGGCTCCTCCAAACAGCTCTTCTAGCAGTAACCCCATGCATGGTTTTCATCTCAGCCTTAAGGACTTCCATTGGTCGCCTATCAAACCTCACCTGCCAAATCCCAAGTGCCACAGGGAAGGAACTGCACTACACCAGAATGTCACCCCAAAACTTGCGCTCATCACTGTCATCATCATTGTCATCATCATCGTCATCGTTGTCACCATCATCATCATCATCATCATCATGTTTCCCATGCAGGCTGATTTGTGCATTTCTCTCCAAGAAATATTTTATCAACCTTGAATACCCTGGAATAAAAGCAGTGACACAGGAGGAACACTGTCTGCTATTATTTTCCTCTTATAAAGAACACAAATCTGCATGATGAGCCAAAATCTCCTATTGCAAAGATTATTTGTTACATGAAGTAGCTAAAACAGCAGAAAGAACCCATTCCTGGAATTTATGAGGAAAAAAAATTTCTTTAGAGCAGCAAAACACCACAATTGTCCCACTCAGCATATTAACACCCACAGCAGTGATGGCAGTTGCAAAAATGTGGGGGAGTATATGATTAAATCAGTATTTCTTAAATAGTTTTGGAGTGTGCAAGCTGATATTTTGGAACAATAAGGGAGAACGTACAGTCTTCTGAGCTGTCAGAGTTTCTGAGGGGGCAGATTCAAAGGTCTTGGGTCACTTAATGCCTCCCAGTCTTCATATTAATGGAAGAGGGGCAACAGGACAATGTTGTACTTGGAAGCTGGATGAATTATGATTTGTTTTCTTTTTTCTTTTTTTTTTTTTTTTTTTTTGGAAAAAGAAAAAGCATAATTTAAATGCTGCTGTCATGGAATACTAAAATTACATAGTGCCATAAACAGATTTCTTATGAATAATAAGAGCTGGTGCATATACGCACGCAGGTATTGGTGTTGTAATTTAAAACATAACATCACCACAAGATAAACAGGTTTAGGAAACTTCTGTGAGACAAATTCTTTACCTCAGGAAGAGGATCCACGATAATGAAAATCAATGTGGCAGACAGAAATAGCATTTAAACCTTTACTAGCAAGATATGACACATCAAAGGAGTTGAATTGATCTTCCAGCCTTCTGTCCCAAATATTGCTGCAGCAAGATGAGCCTCCCTTTCTTTGTGCTGACAGCTACACAATGTTCCTGTCCCCATCAGTGTACATTGCATGCTGTCATTGCCACCACCCTCTCTCCATCGCCAGACATCTGAGCTACAGTTAAAGATTTGGATTAACAGGAGCAGAGTTTTGCATGGGCAATGATGCTGTGAAATAAATGAAATCCAATAAATGTGGACCCTGAGCTTGTGAGCAGCCACAGACTCTGGAACATCAGTAAGCAGCATGACTGAGGCTAAACTTGGTATCATAACAAAGCGTGGGTCTAAATAAAAGCTGCCTTAAACTCCCTGGAGGTTTGCTGCTTCTACATGAGGACTTGTCAGCGAGTAGCTCTCCTACAGAAACACCCATACCAAATATAGTGTGCTGGAGTAAATGCAAGAGGCATTGCATTGTTTTACTTTCTTGCTTTCTTTCTTCTCTTTTTGTTTTTTTTCATGGATGCTGTATCTTAAGGCATTCGTGTATTTGCCCTCTAGCTCTGTGATTCCCTTAGTTATTGATACAACACAGCCGTTTTCAGAAGCTCCAGGTCTTTCTAAAGGCCACATTTTGCGTTGAGAGACTCTGTCGTGTGCCAGCCCCAAAGAAGCTGGTGAACAAGTTGCTTTCTCAGATGTCTGTCAGCCACCAGGAGACTCCAGTTATGTCATCTTGTCTGCTGGTCTGCTGCTCGTGAGTTGCATAGTTAGCTTTGATTTAGCTGTGTGTTCGTGCAGGCAGCAAGGTGCAGCTAGGACAGGAAGCAGCCAGACACAATAATACAGCATTTGCCTACTTTACAGCAATGGTTTCTTTTTGTAGAATGGTAGAATGGCTTGGGCTGGGAGACACCTTAAAGACTATCCAAATCCAACACCCAGGGATATCATCTGGTTCCATGGATGGGACACCTTCCAACAGACCATTTTCTGGCAACTTCCCTGCTGCCTCTTCCCTCCTGCTCTGTTCAGGATGGCATGTGTTCCTCATGCAGCTGCTGTGACCTGCAGGAAATTTGCAAGCATGCCAAGCTGAAGGACCTGTAAAGACAGCAAAGCAGTGACCTTACCTGGAAGCCTAGGTACACCAACGCTGAAGGCAAAGCTCTTCTGGTTCAAAGAATCTTGGATTTTCACCTGTGGGTTTCAAAGCACAGCAGGCAGTAACACTTATGGGAAGTTTCATTCTTTGGGCCTTTTTATTCCACACAGTCTTCCTCTTCTGCATCTTCTTTTTAAATTTCTTTTTTAGTTTGGAGTTGCTCAAACTTCAGCACACAAAGCAGAATGTAGTGAGCCCCTTGTATGTCAGTACAAAACCCTTGCTAGAAATGGTTTTGACTGAAGCCAGGCCAGCTTTCACCTGCCCCAATCCAACACCCTTTCAGTGCCCCTGAGGAGTGGCCTTGCTGGAAAACTCTGCAAGCCACTGAGTCTGGTGCAGCTCCATGGCAAGCCAGAATAAAGCACAGCCACACTCCTAAATTCCCCTCTAGGCTGTGAGAGGGATAAGGTGTCCCAGCAGTTTTGTGTCAGTAGAGAGTACATTTGCACACTGCAAAGTGTGGGTCTTGCTTGCTATGGGGAGGGACAGAAACCGAGCGATGCCTTCCCTAATGTCCCCTGCTATAACACATCCCTGTGGGTGCCAGAGCAAGGTCAGCGTAAATAAAAGCAAGACTTTGGATTGCTATGAAACAGGAGATGTCCTAGGAGAGGGTACATGCCTCTGAATGAGAGATGAGCCATCTATGGCCACCCACACGGCGGAGATCACCTGACGCTTCAAACATCGTCAGCAATCTCATCTATAAGCCCACGCCTTTATGTTTTAAAGTTAAAGTAATATTCTGAATAATAGGAGTACACTCATTCTTCGAAAGAGTAGAACACATAGGATCTTTTCTATTTCAGTGTTAGAAAAAAGGGGACACAGCACCAGGAATTTTTGTTTCTTAGCTGAACTCTTGTAGACTGAGTTTTGGTCCTGAGTGGGGTGTTTTTGTGTCACTCAGTGGTAACTTTCTGAACAAAGAACTTCATGATACAGAGACAATGCTTGTAAGAAGCTTTTAACTCTAGGTGTGCTGGCAGTAATTTTGAAAACTTCTGATGTATTTTCTTTTTTTCTCACAGTGGTGCTTGCAAATGGATTGAAGTCTTCCTCGGGGATTTCTGTAACAAAGTGGGCAAAAATTTAAGTGCTTTCTAATCTCTATGGGAAGAGATAGTATCAGGTAGAGTAGGTAATTTGAATTACTTAGAGCAACGATGCTTTTGAAAGCCTTACTTCACTCCTGTGAAAACTAGTTGGTAGCAAAATTACATTCCAAAAGCTTCTCTGCATACTCCCCTAATGAACTTCTGATTTACGTGCAGTTTGTAGATATGAATTCTTTCTCCTAATGTCATTTTCTTCCTTTTATTCAAGGCAGATTTCTGGTTTAGGGGGAAATATTATGTAGCATGTAGAGCCGCTGTGGAGGAATTATTGCAAATACCTCATTTGTAATCCTTTTGTTCTCCCGCTCTGAAACCCCACGTCTCACTTCTCCATGGAGGAGAGGATATTGTGTTTGACTTATTACAAAGCCTAAAGCATTCTTAGGATTAACTGCAGCTAATCACTAAAAATATGCCTTCTCATTTTGGAACTGTTGTGACTCTTCAACGTGGGAAAAGTGCATCCTACTTAAAATCTATTTTACTTCTAATTTTTGTTTCCCTCCCAAAGGCTGGGCCTGGGCCTCACCAGCATGCCTAATAATGTCATCAGGACTAAGGACATGAGGAGGATGAGGTGTCCCATACCCAACAGTGTAACACGCCAGTACAAAGATCAAAACCAAAAGTGACTGGACCTCAGAAAAAGGAGGAGAAGGGAAGTTGTTGAGGTCCCCACACAGATGTCTGATTAAAAGTCCACCAAGGTGCATTTAAAACTGTGTCACAGCTCAGCCTCTTCTCCCCAGCGCCTGTGGAGGCAGCTTCCAGCATGACACATCCCATCTTTGACTCACCAGGTAAGGTTGGGATATCAGTAGGAAAATTGGGCAAATACTGACTTCTTTTGACAGACAGAAACTTTCTTGTACCTATGAAGCAATATATTTATGTAATGTTTCCATCTTACACATGACTATGGGCTGGAATGTGTAGTTTTTTGAAGGATAATGCTGAAGAAAGTGATGTCAGATACTGTCAGTGCTAGGGTTTAGAAAACTGATGGCTAATCTAGTGTTTTCCAATAAGCCATCCTGATTTACAGCATGGAATAAAAGTTGTCTCCAAAAGTACTAGTACTTCAAGGCATAAACAAGCTTCATGAGAAGTTGGGATAGGAACAATAACCCTTTCTGACACCTTACTTTATAACTGTGCAATGTGAAACTGCTTGCATCTTTCTCTAAAGGGTCTACTCTGGGCACTTTTAGATAGTGGGTAATTTTTTAAAATTTATGGATTCTCCAACTTCTTTCAATGGAAATGTAAGTTTCAAGGATATTTTACACTGGTCAATTGCTTTGTAGAGACCAAGAACTTCATTTCCTCAATCACATTTCATGATTGCATTAGAAGGAGTTCACAGATGCCAGGGACCAATGAACCACACGAGAAAAACCATGAGACAACTTAGACCAGGAATCAGATTCTGTCTGACAGTTTTCTAACACTTGATGTGTTTAAATCAATGCTTGATTTTTTGCCTTTTTTTTTCTTTCTTTTTATAGCAGAAGGCATGCTTCAATTCAGCTACAAAATAGGAATTAAGGAAAGAGCTTGAAAGCCTGTGGCAAGCCTATAAGGACCGATGTACAACACAATTGTAAAGTTTAATTCTAGACTGAAAATCAAAGAATATACAAAGATTCATATTTCTAAGAAAACAAATACATAAATCTACAGCCATTTGACAAATGATGTGCAGATTCCTCCTGGGGAACATGCAAAGAAGGCCCACACCTACGGAAAGGCTGTCCCAAGATTATGTCACCTACATGTATCATGAAGGAATTTTCTTCTTGGCTGATCAGAGGAAGATTTTTAACATTTGCCTTTCATTTACTCCACAACATTTCATTTCTGAGTAACTTGTACTCCTTCACACCATTTAAATTTGATGGCATGTACGAGTAATGCAGAGACTTTTCTTTCCTAAGGGAAAT
The DNA here is from genome assembly GCA_024362935.1 of Setophaga petechia. Lineage (NCBI taxonomy): Eukaryota > Metazoa > Chordata > Aves > Passeriformes > Parulidae > Setophaga > Setophaga petechia. Next base: position 25,031,070 of record JANCRA010000008.1, read on the forward strand.
TAAGAAAATAATTCATTCTTTCTCTCAGTAACTCAACTGAATTCAATTTGGGTTCATTCTTTTAGGAAAGGTGTTTACCTACTTCTGTCAATTAAAATATGGAAGGAAAATGTCAATAATACTGACCATCTTGTCATCACAATTCTTAGTTCTTTCATACCATTCTTCCTCCACAGAGACTTTAATTTTGCAGAGGGAAAAGCTAACATAAAGACTTAGAAGGCTTAAGTCACACCTGTAATTTCTGCATGTTACCAAATCCTAACAATATTATCTGCATGGAACAAAACTTCAGGACACCAGTTTTCACATTGATATGGTTTATTGAGCTCATTTGTAAGGTTTTAATTTTAATTTTTTTTCTTACATTTACTTTGATGTATATTTGCCACATGAATTGCATGCACAGAAAAAGGTGTAACAAAAGGGCAGGAGTATCAGCTGCATTATGTGCTCCTAAGAGACAGAGAAAGAACATTATTTGGAAATTTCTGTGGCACAGGGCCATGCTGGCAGCTGCTGATCTCATTCCTATCCCTTACATGGGGTTGTTAGCACAAGGACACATGTGGGAATAGCTGAGGACTGGAGAGGCCATGACCAAAGTGAATATTGATTATCTTTTTCCTTGGTGTGCAGAAAACATCGATCAGTAGTGCAGCCTGAGAGAAGGCTGAACGAATTAATGGAGAAAAGAACCCTCTCAGAGCTACTGAACACACAGAAAATCACCCTGGCCTGAGATGTGTCTGGGCTGCAAGTGCTTTGCAGTAGAGAGGAGAGGCTCCTTGTGATTCTCTGGTCTCACGCTCCTCGTTCCAACATCAGCTCTAGGGCGTTAGCATTAGCTGTTCTTATTTCATTATGCTTTTATTTACTGTTGGCAGGAGAGGAGGACTGGAAGCTGCCCAGAGTGCTGGCTGCAGCCACTGAGAGACCTCTCTTTCCCCAGGGCTGGCTGCAGCGCAGAATTGATGGGCGCTGAGTAAATGTGTTTCATATCCAGAGCAAATTTTCCAGAGTGCCTAAATGGCTTGAAACTGCAGATTCTGTTGGCCAAGATCAAGTAACTTGCTTAGGAAACTGCTTCCAGTTAGTTTTCTCTCTTTTTGTCTCTCTCCCTATGTTTGTGCATTTTCAATTAGTTGGAAATGTATCATTTAGCTCCACTTCCCTTTATTTAAGCAGGCAAGGAACAGTGAGCTTCAAAACTGCAGTGAGCTTCAAAACTGCCTTAAAATCTTTTAACTTCAAACATTCTTTCTCTGATAGAAAAACACATATTTCCTTTTTAATTCTCAGTCACGTTAACTGGTACTGGTAACTCTGTACCCACAAGCACAGAACACTAGATGGATAGACTGCAGCAAAACGAGTTACATGTTGTATTTAGAAACAAGTACCTTTAAAAAATTTACCTGTCTGCCAAGACTTGGAAAAACGAGAAAGCAAGTTCAGCTCAGTACACAGAGCAGTTCCTCACTGCCTGACTCTCCTCATGGCTTCTGGGAATGCCTGGCATGTCAGGTAACACATGCTGAGCAAGAGCCAAAAAGCCCTTCGTTGCTTGTAAAAATGAAACAAGCTCCTTGTTGGAAAGCAGCTCTTTTCAGAGCCATTACAGCTGTGGATGATGCTGTAGCCACTCTTCACAGGGACCAGCTTTCAGCAGTGTCAGTAGCTGAGGTGTATAAGAAAGATAGGTCTATTTGTCCTGTGCCAGAACATCCTACTTTTGTTTATATCCCCATTGCAAAAACAACACACACTAACAGCAAACATTTGCATGAAGCAAGCAATGATGAAATATACCTATTTAATTGTTCACAGTCCGCTAAGTCAGGAGAGCCCCTGGGTCACTCTGAACTGTTTTGACCTCCAGTTCTTTCCTGACTCATCTGCAGCTCTGCTGTTTCATGGTGGGAGATCTTTCAGTTTTGGCTTTGCCCTGCCAGTGGCATCTGGTGCTGTTCTCCTGACATGACTGCACTTGGCTGCCCCTTCCTGAGGAAAAGAGATGATTTTTTGAGGCTGTGGTGATTTGGTGTGGCAGGTGCTGTACAGTCTCAGATAGGAGGTCTCGTCTAGCAGAGTTTCCTGTCTGCTCCCAAGCTGAATGCCTTTGTAACCTCTTCCTGGGCTTGAGGGTGGCATCAGGTGCTGGGGCTCTTTCACACTTCAGGGCTTGTAACATCTGGCTGATGCCATGGGTTATAACAATAAATGACACCATACACAACAAACATCTCCAGGGCTTTCTCCAACTTCAGTCTCTAATCTCTCAGGCTTCCTGTGCCCTGTATCTGTCTATAATGCTTTTGAAACGACAATCCTAGTGATTTTGACATGGAGGATTCATGTGAAGCTGGTACAGAGGCTGGTAAGAGGCTGCCCTGACCCTCTGGGCCTGGGGGTGTCACATTCCCTCTGTGTTTGAACTGAAAGTGAAGAGGGTACAGAAGGGTCAGACAGACATCCATATGACCCTGCTTTCCTCTGTGTCATGGGACTTTTGTGCACAATTGGCAATTACAGATGTAGCCCTGAGACTCACACCAAGCTTCTGACCTGTTGTCACACACTATTTTATGCAGCATGTCATGTCCAACATGACTGTAATATCTTCTGTCTTACTCACATCCAGCTCTGTCTCCTGCTTTTTTTAACTTCTCTCTCAGGAATTTCTCTTAGGCAGACTTTTCTTCCATTATTCAGACTCAAATCACTTTTCACTACTGTTTTGTTCCACATCAAAGGCTGTAGCCTCACACCCTTTGCACTTAGGGCTCCCAAAAGCCTGGAAAGCTTCTGAGGAAGCTGGTCTCTGTGGAGCTGGGGCAATGAGCTGGGGTGGCTGTACACGTTCCTGTTATTGAAAGCAAACAGACCTGTCCACACTGCTTCATTCCCTCCCCACCAGGGATTTGGCTGGGCTATCTCCCTGCCAGTTCACTGTTTTCCCTGTCTGACAGTGTTTGCTGTGGGCAGTCATGCTTGGCCAGAGGATATGCTCCATGGCTCTGCTCAGGCAAGCCTGTCTCCCACATGTTCGGTGTATGTTGTGTGAAGAATGTCAGACTTCTGCTGGAGTTACTGGGTGGCTCCCTAAGAGAGATGCTGGGAGTCAGCACAGACACATCCTGCAGTGCCCACTGTGGGCTGTAGTGATTGCCAGAGCCTCCCTTCTGGGCTGTAAAGGTTTTGCAAAAAGCCCTTCTGTGTGGTTCTCTGTGCAGCATATCTGGCTTGCTGTATTCCAGAGACATTGCTGGGCACTACCCTCGCCTCACCTGAGAGCTTTGGAGGCCCAGTGACATGTGTTACACTTGTCTGAGGGCTCAGCAGTGACCTCTTTGTGGTGCTGGCTGATCTCTCCAGGGCTGGATTTGTTTCTCTCAATAATTTTGCTTGCACTCTGGAATCCCACAAGCAGCTCTTGTTTTTAATCAGGGGCTCCATAATGTCTCCAAAGATATGTGTAGTGTCAGAGATCTTACATCTGAAACATAAGGCTCAATTGCCTCATATTTTTATTTTCAGTTTTGAGCACAATTACTGAGTCCCTCTACAGTCTTATTGTGCCCAGGTCAGGTCTTCAAATAACTTTCTTGATGGTTCAATTGCTCCAAGTATTATTTTGAAAATAATAAGTGACTCTCTCAAGCCACTTCTTGTCCTTTTTGTTCAGTGAGACAGTGAAAAGTTTTATTTCCATGTTTTCTCACTCTTTCATGGACAACTCCATGTATCAATTCCCTGCTCATGTAAACACTTCAAACTGGCTTTTTGAGCTCTCAGTGGCTCAAGTCCCTTCTGGCGGTTTGCCTGCTCCATTCCCGGAGTGTCTTTCTGTGTTTACTGCACTGGCTGATGACATAAACTCTGTCCCACCTCTCAGAAAGGGACAGTTTATCTCCAGCTGCAGCTCATCCCTTTGGAACAGCACTGTTACTGATGTTAATAAGAGAGAAATCCCGTTTGAGTCTGTAGCAAACATCCTTCAGGTAGCTGCAGCAAATGAGGAAATATTTAAAGGTGAGCTATATCCTAATATCATCTGTTGGAAAGGACTTTATGTTTCATATATTTCATGTTATTGCTCTGAAAGACTAAACGCAGGAGCACATTTCCAATTGAAATGCTCATGGAAATTAAATCCATGTTTAAATGAATTTGAAACTTTTAATGCAAAATTGAGCACTTAGAAATTTTGCATCAACTCCAACTTAATTAAAATTAATAAGGTTTCAGAGAGTTTTAGTTGGGATAGATGAGGAAAGAATTTGGCCTTAAATGTGTAATTAAAATACAATTACATTGGAAGGAAGTAATTACTGAGGTTGTACCTCAAAAGCATACCTAATGGGCTATCAGGAGAAAAGGTTTATGTGTTTGGTTCACCAGCTATATAAGATATAAAAGGATGTAGTCACTGAAAGAAAGAGATATTAGCAAGATCATTTAGGTAGATAGTAGCAGCTCTTTTATGGTCAAATCATTCTGGCTACGTTTAGGAAGGGGACCACTTCATCTTAGTTTGGGGTGTGGGAGCACCTCCACAAGTTTTCATTCTGACACATTTAATTGTTTCCCAGCCTTCTCATGGGGCTGTGAGAGAAAGAAGCATTGCTAAACCAGTGTCAAACATCTCTGGATGAGGACAAAGTTAGTGCTGAAAGACCTCAGCTGTCTGATTTTAAGAACTATTTGACAAAGGACTTCCCAAAGTGAAGGCCCTAATCTGACCCTGGTTAAAACCACGGAAGGAATGAGGAATCTCTTGGTCCCTGAACCAGCCTGTATGAAGCCCTGAGCATAGAACCAGAACTGTGGTGTCAGTTTTGCATAAACCTAAACTTGGTGGTTTTTTTACATATTGCCCTGGCACACCTATGAAAAATGGTTTAATAAATATGACATTCCACAACAAGCACAAAACAGACAGCTTTGGGAGTTAGAGTTGAAGTGTGAGCATTAAAAGTGAAGCCACTTCATACTCTGTGGAGACAGAACAATCCATCATGCATTTGATTTGTTTTGTTAGGCTTTTTTTTTTTTTTTTTTTTTTTTTTTATGTGATAGGTTTTGGTTTTGGAGTCAGTGGTGAGGTTTCTGTTGATTATACTGAAGTTTGGATTAGGTTCATGGAAATAAATGGATTCTATTTTATAATAAACTAGATAGATAGTCAAAGATGCAAGGCTCACAGGCCCATTTGGATCAGCTCCTTTCCAAAGGTTCAGAGTTATGGATTTCATCGAATGGCCTGGAACAACTGGGTGTAACCTTGAGTTCAAATCACATCAAGATGATTTGATTGTAAGTTCTTCACATAACTTTCTGAGGTGTTTAACTGTGGTTTTTACAAGTTCAGCGTGTTTTGTAGCAGAATTGTGGGAGGGGAAATGCGCAGTGTCCCCTGTGATACAGTATCAAACACAGTGTAAGTAGCCTGATGTTTTAATCAACAGATACATGTCCTTGGCAAGGAAGTGATTTTAGCACTTAATGAAATGCACTCTGCTGAACTGTTGACGTTCAGTTCATAGTCTAACTTTTATTGGTGAAGAGAAACACACCCTTTGTATTGAAGATTTAGCTCAGTAAAATAAAATCTGGTGACAGAAATTTCTCTCCACCCTTACATTCCCTGCAGCAATGCTTGTTACATGGATAAGAAATATGTAGAGCTTGACTTAGCCTTTTTTACACCCAAACCAGGTGTCTTCAGTAATACTCATCCAGGATATTTTTTCAACCTTTTTTTACTATTATTTTAATTTTTTTTTAATGCAATACTGAAGATGTGGGATTGTCAGTGTTGTGGTACTTCATCACCTAAAATTGTTTCCACGTTAGAGCTCCCAAAGAAGCCTGAGAAGGGGTGTTTGATATATGACATTATCAGCACTTGTCAACAGTGCAGGACTGAGTGAACTCAGCCTTCTGTGGCTGTAATAGCACAAGCACTTCCTTCCCTTAAATAGTTTCTTTCTCTTCCCCCAGGGTCTTGTAGCAGCTCACACCTGAAAAAGCAGCCTTTATATCTTCCTCAAGCTAATTAAATTCAGATTCAAGCAGAGGAGCAATATTGCTAAGTGTCCTTTTGTTAACTTGTTGGTCTCTGAAGATTCTCACATTTCAACCTAAGTGGCAGCAGAGTTCTCAGCCATGGAAACCACATCTGGAGAAATCCCACCTCTCAAAATCACAAATCTCTTAAGGATTTACATGGGGTGACATTAACTACCAGGATCAAATAAATGTACTGAAAACATACTCGCAATCACAAAGGTCACCGAAAAGCCTCTCAGGTTTGGCTTATGCTGAGTTCTGCCTTTTTGTACCCATACAAAACATTTTTTAATGCTTTCCAGAATGGGTGGAGAAATTCATCAGAGCAACTAATGGCCTGAAGTACACTGCTGAAGCAGGCAAAGACTGTTGCTTATGTTCACACAGCATCAATATCAGCATATTTTCAGTGTGACTTACCTCCTGCAATCTTCCCCCAGAGGCACTGGTGGAACAGGTGCTGTCAAATGGAGAGCATCATGATGCCTGAGCCCTATTGGATGTGTCCAGAGGCTGGATGGAGGCCATTCAAGCTTTTTCACCTGTATTTTGTACCAAGTTTGGAACAATGTGGTTTAATCGATACACTGGTGTTCAGTGTATCAATTCAGATGCACTAGCCAAATGTTGGACTTGATGATCTTGGAGGTCATTTCCAACCCTAATGATTCTATGAATATAGGCATTCACTGACAGACATCTGTGCCATTCAGTTTACAGGATTGTCCAAGTGCTAAGGATTTATATTTTGTATCCTTTACACAGATTAAAAGACATCTTTAGTCTAAGTTTTTAATTTGTAAGCCCTGTAACAAGACTGTATGAGTTATGTCCAAGAATATCAGGATTAGGCAACAGTTTTGCACAGGGACGTGGGATAATGCTTACTTCCTTTTTTTCCTTTTTTTCTTTTACTCATTAAAGGTGAAACACAAATCTGTGCATTTTTAAGCAGCTCTCTGAAATTTCATGGCCTTATAATTACAATCTATTGTACTGAAAACGAAATCTGAAATTAGACATAAAAATCACAATATTACCAGTCCTGAATTTAAGGCTTATATTGCTGTGAATTTCTACAGAAATATTTAAGAATCAATTTAAATGCTAATGGACTTGTTTGCTATAAAACTGGGCAATAGTCACACTCAACAGCTGCTTCAGTGCCATAGTATGAGTCTTCCCTTCACTGGACTTCACTTGTGACATTAAATTTAGAGATGTTGTTGTGTATCGTAGACCTATGCAAAAGCAGGGGGCAGGGGAGGGAGGGGGTGGTTTCCTGAAACCCTGCAGAAAGCAACTTCTCAAAACCTGAAATTGCTCATGGGGACTTTGAAAATCTGACTGTAGAGCCAGACATGAACTTGTGGAATCCTGAGGAAGAGTTAATGGCAGAAGTACTTGTCTCTTCCTGCCCTGTACCTGGTGGCTTGCTGTGGTCACCAGCCTTGGCATGTGGGATGTCCTCTATGGTTCAGACACTTCAAAACTGGATCCCTCTGCCAGCTTTGTGCAGTTTTCTTGGGCTGCATTTTTTGGGGACCTAAGGCACTTCCCACTCTGGGTGATGGTGGGGTAATAGCCCATTAGAGGCTCTTTCCATTTAAATCAGGACCAGGTGCATCATTGCTTCTGAACAGCACATTCTGTGACCTCTATCACACCATCTAGGGCTGGGTCCCAGACCATGTGACAGAGAGGATGAGGAGGTGGCTCCTTTGCCCAGGACACAACCAGTGACCTTGTTAAACTTCTGATTCAGTGGGCCTGGGAGCAGCACATTCCCACACATTTTCTGAAGCAGTCATGGGCAGGGCTATACAAGCAAATGGTCCTGGGTCAGGCCAGCCACACAGACCTGGAGCATCCCCATTCACAATCACCATCAACTCATTCCTGAGCTGATGAAATCAAGTTTGTTGTGAGGCTGTCTCCTGTGTTCAGGCTCTCCAATGTCAGGAGATTTCTTGGTGTAGGTTCCTGGCTCTCTGCTGTCTGTCTTTCATCTCTGTTTGATTTTCAGGCATACCCATTGGATATGTCCATCTGAGAAAACAAGATGTGGCTATGGACACACTGTCGTGTATACACAAGCACAAGATGGTGCTGGCCCCTTTTGGCCTGTGCTGACCAGCACTCACCCAGCAATTCCTGGACATGATAGAAGAGTCAAGCTCAGGACCATTCCAAATACACAGTGTTGGGAAAAAGTTGTTGAATCACATGGGAAAGAAAGAACTATTCTGTGCCAGTGAAATAACTCCAGACATATTTAATTCATTCTTTTATTTGTAGCATTTAAAGCCACTTTCATTTGATCAAAATTGTTTGGAAACTGCCTAGCAAATTCCAAGGTCATTTGGGAGAACTGGCAGGGAAAAAAAGAGAGAGTGAAAAAGCAAATAAACACATTTGCCAGTAGCAGTTTTTGCTAAATAGCTAGGCTGGGAAAAAAAAAAAAGGTGAAGAAAGCTTCCCTCCTGGTACTTGTGGATTGGGTCAAAACAGGGCAACCATAGATCCAAGCATGTTCATGATCCACAAAAAAGTGTATGCAAGGAAATGACAGATCTGGGAGTGAGAAGTTGAAGGAGAGTGAAAACTTTGCTCCAGTGGAGCTGTTGATGGAGGAAGAGATTGCTCCTTGTGTGTCCCCACAAAACAGAGTGCACTCACCAAGACCACTGAAACACCTTTGGACTTTTTTTCAGAAGAGGAAACATGATTTTGTAATGCAGCCCAGTCTGAAAGAGGGTGAAGGGACAGGACCCTTGTTAACCTGGTAATAATACAGCCTGTGGGACAGAGAAGATAGGGCAGTTCTGGAGAACCAGACACTCTACAAGCCCAGCAGCTGCACAGTGCATGGTGCCATCTTGTTTGTACTGTATTTCTGCTGTGGTGGTACCCAAGAGAGCTGTGGCATGAGTGTGGCTTCCCTATGCTAGGTGTCAGGCACCCCAAAGCAGCAGAGAAACATGACCCCTGCCAGCAGACACCCACACCAGAGAGCAGAGACACCTTCAGTCCCTTTCTGCAGGCAGAGGGAGGGATGGGGCACCACTGCATTATTCCCTTCAAAGAGCCTTGAGTGGGACCAAGGTGTGGGGACATCTGCCTGAACCTCTTCTGAACAATTGGAGACTCATTTTGTTGATTGTTCATCACACTGATTATTAGTGGGAATGGGAATTTAAATATTAAAGGGCAGCTTCAGAATTAGGCAGGCAGAAACCTTAGCCCTTTTTCATTAAGAAAACATCTGGAGGCTTTTTTGCCCTCCTGAATAAGGTTTGAAAAGACAAGTTGTCCTCATAAAATCTTACTAACGCCCACAGGACAATTTTACTTTGAAGTATCAATGTGACAGGGCAAAAGCAGAACAATTTGATAGTAATGATTTCAGTCACCATCCTAATGCTTCATGTTTTAAAGATCATTTTGCAATAAAGACTTCATGATTTTACAGTCACATTAGAATAATAAACCGTAGCACTTAGTGAGCACTTTTCCTCTAAGACATGAAATAAATTGGAACAATAAGTGTTTTTCTCATTTTAGAGTTGGAGAAACTGAGGCCCAAGGACGTGACCTTCTCACAGCACAGTCTGGGAGAACCTCACCTATCTCCTTGTTCTGGGTTTGCTCTTTGGGTCTTACTGTCCCTCACCTGCTAGTCCAGACAAGATGACTGATGACAACTCTGCAGGAGAGAGCAGATGCAGATTGATGTTCTCTCTCCCTCCTTTGTAACTTCAGGCACTTCACCAAGACATCTCAGATAGGAGTATTGAAACTGTCATTAGGAAAAAAAATAAAAGCAGAAAGAAGAAGTGTCAGGATCTATTCACAATAGACAAGCTGAATACAATTCACCAGACCTGCTGATAATCTCAGGAGGGAGTGGGGTGGCCACTGAGTCACCTTTTCCCATCATTTTTGCTGGCACATTCTCTGTCCTTTCATCTGTCTGAGAGAAGCAGTAGTGTTGTCCCCAGCCTGGGTGGCTGGATCTCACAAGAGGCTCCCTCAGTGGCACTGCAGTCACCAAGAGGTGGGGAACACAGGGATGTGCAACTGGTTCTGAGCATCCCTTCGAGTGCAGCGAGCACAAAGGCAGGAGGCCGATGATGTGTCAGGTTTCTAATTAAGATTCACCAGTCTCCAACCTGGCTCAATTCATTATTCATCTGGAATTTTCCTCCCTAACTTCCTTCTTTTCTTTTCCTGTCACCCACTAAGCAAAGCTATTCTTTTCCCTCCCAGAAGCTCCATCCACATCTCTGCTAATATGTCACTCTCAGATTGTGACTGAAGAGAAAGAAATGGTTACAAACCAGGTCCTGGAGCAGTCATCAATATTTACAGGGGTCTGACAATGACTTATCTTAGACCATTTACATTTAAACTACAGACATGCAAATGAGGTGTTGTTTGCATTGTGAGCTGCAAGGATGGGATATTTCTACTCTAGTAGAAATCTGTTGCTCTTCCAGAAATATTTCTTTCTGTTGCTGCCCTGGCATCTCACTGCAACATACAGTCAGGTTAGGAAAAGCAATACAAAAGACAGAGTGGGTTTGCTGGCTCAAAAACAGGTGAACATTGCTTAAAATTTTGGCAGAGGAAAGAAGGGAGGAAAAAGTCTTCACAGCAGTTGTTCAGCATCAGAGCCTCTGCTGTGCTCTTTCATGGCAGTTGCCCAGCGAGCCAGTGAGTGATGAACTGATTTAAAGATTGATCCAGATAAAATATTTAGGAATTGACATGATAAAATATGCAGGGTTTGAAATTAACATTTCACTCTCCGCCATTCTTCCCCAAACCATGATCCCATACTGCACACTGTGGGTAAGATGGCATGCGGAAAAAAGGAAAAATAAGGAAAATCTCTTAACTGGATGCTCTCATTTTGAGCCTTCAGAGGGAAAAGAGTTTGTGTTGATGGGGATGTAATCCTCAAGATGAGGTTTCAATGCAGGGTACCTGCAGGGAGAGGGAGTCCTGCCTGCCTCCCTGTTGCCCCAGGGAAGGGCCTGCAGGTGCTCTTGCTGTGATGGTTGCGCTCACTCACCGCAGCATCCTGGCCCTGGGACACTGCTTGAAAGCCTTCCAGAGCATCAGATGGCACATCAGAGAGCAGAAAGCAATTTCAGCCACGGGATTGCTTCTGGTAGCAGCACTCATTGCCAGTTCAAGGTTGTCAGCCTCCTAAACTGACTTTTATTCTCAGCCAGGGTGGTTGTTGGTTTTTTTTTCCTTAACATAGCAATTTTTATGCTAGGCATCACTTGCAGAATTGGCTGGAAAGATATAGATTATCATTCCATCAAGTTCCCTAGATCTGAATCTTCATGTTTATTTGTCTTTGCATGACTGAGGAATGCACTCAAGGCTGTGCGGGGAGTAGAGGCTGCCCCAGGAATAAGGCAAAGTCTCATGAGTGTAAGAGATAATTTCACTACATCTTGGATGTGTGAGATGTGGGAGGACAACCCCCCTTTTTTTGCTGCTTGCTTATGTTGCTGTGTGAGTTATTTCCAAATGATGAAAGTGTTTGCCAGGAGTAGACAGGTTGTTGTGAATGACATAGCTTTTGAATTCTGCTTATAATTACCCTTCTTTCCTGTACATTTTTCTTTCCTTTTATTTATTTTTTAAATTTTTATTTTTAGGCCCAGTATCTAGTACATTTCTTGCCTTACACGAAAGTCTTAGTAGTCCATTGCTTGATTTCCATGCTAATTAAGCATGTGGCTTCTCTAAATAACTACCACATCCTCACTTACTTAATATGTACTTTTTATACCCTTAGCAATGATCTGATAACATTGTCAGAGCAAAATACAGAACAAGAAACTGCAGGGATTAGATATCAAGGAGGACACTGTAGGGACTGTGTTAATTGAGGTAATCAGCAAGATTAAGATAAGTCTTGCTGCTTCCTCATATTGGTCTTAATGACACAACACAGACCCCAAAGCACTTTACCTGCTGTACAATGTGGTTAAGTCACTCTGTTCCCTGGGGTGTGTAATCTAATTTGCTGGATAAAACACTTAGCAGACCCAAACCAGCTGGTGTTAAAAGCTGTATTTCTAAGATACAGCAACCTGTACATATTCTGTGTAAGGCTTTAAATACTACTAAAAGTAGTGAAGGCAAATAAAAGTTGTCATTTGGTGTGTATGTGCAGGCACACAGAGACAGAGGTGTGTGTGTGTGTTTGTGGTGTGTGTGAGTGCACAGACTGGACTGACCTGGGTTGATGCTGTCCCAGCTTCAACACCAAGGATTGCACAAGTGATCCTCAGGGGATCCCTAAACAAAATTTTCCTGAATTTCCAATAGAATCCATGGGCATAGATGTGACAAAATTTAGCATTACAATTTTAAAATTGATTATTCCTGCTTCAAAAATATTAATTTTTCTTTTCCCCCTGCCCCAAGGCTTCTTTCTACAATTAAAATGAAAATACCTGTAGAACAAATGATTTTGCATAAATGGCCTTTGAATAATGGAACTGTTGACAAGTAAAAAAAAAAAAGGCACTACAGAAACCTTTTCCAAATCAATTCTTGACAGACTTCTTCAAACAGAGATAAATATTGCTTGTGTAATGACTTGCCATATGACCTTGCACTTGAAGTGCCAACCAAAGTGAAAAATAGCACATTCAAACAAGAAAAAGTGCTGATTTTGATTCCCAAAATAATGTTTTTGTAGATGGATCTATTTCTGCTATGGACTAGCATGCACATACAGAGAGAAAGTTAAGATTTTCCTACAGCAATATATGACATTTCCCTCTCAGCTAGATAACTGAGAGGCTATTTGGGCTCACAAAAAACTCTTCTGCACATCTGGGAGCAATACAGCTCAAAAGCAATTCTGGAGGAAGGATAAGTCTTGCAGTCAAGGTGAAGGATTAAAAAGGAGAGTTCAATTCAACCCTGTCCTGACCTCTGAGCCAGCCTCTTTCTCCCTGCAAGTTTCCCATTCCCATGAGTCTCTGTGGGTCAGGGGTTTCTATTGACCAGAGACCCTTCCCATCCTCTGTGTCGTCAGACTCCTTCTTTTCCATGCATTTATGGACAGCTAAGAGGAATTTGGGAAACAAGCAGGAGAAAACGAAAGTGATCCCTGATGGGAAGAAATCCAATGTAGGTGGCCTGCTGGAACACCTGGGAGGCTCTGTATGATGCTAAAAGTGCTGGGTGAAACCTGCCTGGGCAGGGCACAGGCTGTGAGGGGGAAGGTGACACATTCCCCACCATTGCTGGCTGGGGATGACAGGCAGGGCACATCAGGGACCGCAAAGCTGCTCTGCCTCTGTGCCAGGGAATGGCTTCATAAACTGCATACACCTATGAAACCAAAACTGTGTACTTCAGGGAGAAGAGACCCTTTGCAGCCCCAGTCCTGGTGCAGATTGGTGTCCTCCTTCAACAAGGAAAAGTTCCTGCTGAAGCAGGAAGAACAGGCTGCCTAGGGATAGCTGCCATCACTGCCCTGACAAGCTGTGTAACTCCAAGTGCCACATACACTCAATAGTTAAAGACACTAGTTCCCCAAACTGGGAAAAAAAGTTGCAAGTGAAACTGAGTGTAAAAAATTGTTAGGCAGAAGCACATATTAAATGGCCAAAAAGCCATTACTTCACAGTAAAGGAGCTGAATAATATTGGGGAAAAGTACATTCCCCTTCAGTGGAAGAGTGAAGGCAGGAATAATGAATTAAAAAGCAATATGCAACATATGGAAAAAAGGGGGAAGTCATTAAAATCCATACAAATAAGAGTTTATGAGGTGTAGGAAATTGATAAGTGATACTAAAGACATCAGAAAAAACTTCATGGCTGGTCAGACTTTGTTTAAGAAAAAGGATTTTCTTGAAAACATACAAATATTAGCAGAAAAACTCTCAATGCCTCAAACTCATTATTAGCTGAAGACAGCCCAGCCATTAATAACAATGAAGAAAACCCCCAAACTGTTCAACAATTATTTCTGCTCTCTATTTGGAATAATGCATTTTCTGACACATTACTAATTAGGAAAGATATTGAACAATTTTCACTAGGGTTAACCCATTTTTTAAGTGGTAGAGTCCACAAAAATGGCCCACATGAGTCAATGCAGGATATTTTTAGCTTGTGTGTGTAAATTCTTAATATTAATATTTTGAATAATGGGAACATTCTCATAGTTTAGTGTCAATACTGTGCAAAAATTCAGACATAAATGAAAATATGCAGGTAAATATAGTCCAGTTTACTTGATATCAATATCAGGCAGAGTATTAATGGAAAATTTAATTAATAAGGAGCGATAAGAGAGGTGTACAATTAACATGGCCATACTGAGAAGGAGTTTGTGGTTTCAGCCTGACCACCTGAGGTGGGAAGTGTGGTTACCAGAGGGTGACCAGGCAAGACCAATCTGTTCAGTGCAAAAGGCTCCAGCGTGCAGGAGACCCAGGACCAGCAAGACAAAAATCCAACGTGCTGCTTCCCTTCATCCAAGATAGGTTTTATGATTCCCCTCTCCAGCTGACCTCCAGCCGTGCAAAGGCTGAGTAACCCCCTCAGCCAGGGTCACACAGTGGTAGATGGCACTCAGGAAAAGCCACAGGAGCCAGGGGCAGAGTCTGAAGTGACTTCCAGAGTGGAAGGTGGAGGAGCCTCGTGGCTCCTGGTGGCAGGGAGAGCCCAGACGGCCAGGGCAGTGGATGCAAGAGGGCTGGGGTTGTAACAAAATGCAGAACATCGAGACAGGAAAAGGGGGTCACTGAGGCAGGAGTAAAGGCAGCAGAAAGGCAGTGGGCACTGTGGGGAGGAATGAAGAAAGTCTGAATTTGTCAACAAGAAAGCATTTTCTGAAAGAGCTGCATCCTGGGCAAGAGATGAGACAGGCTCCTGTGGACAGAACCATCAGGTCTTGTGCCTTCACTGTCACATGTCACGTGCATGGTCTTCAAAAGAAAGGCAAGCTTTCAATATTGACCAGCTATTGTATTTGCAGAGAATGCCCCAACAAAGGCAGGAATGATGAATCTGACTCCATGTTCTCAGAAGGCTCTTTTATTACTTTATAATACTAGATTATATTAAAAAATACTCTACTATACTAAAGAATACAGAAAGGATACAGACAGAATGCTAAAAAGATAATAATGAAGACTCGTGACTTTTTCCAGAGTCTCAACACTGCTTGGCCCTGATTGGCCAATGAGTCAAACAACTCACACCAGAATCCAATGAAACAATCACGTGTGGGTAAACAATCTCCAAATACATTCCACATGAGCAAAACAGAGGAGAAGCAAATGAGATAAGAATTGTTTTCCTTTTCTCTGAGGCTTTTCAGCTTCCCAGGAGAAAAATCCTGAGTGAAGGGATTTTTTTCAGAGAATGTGAATGCCACAAACAGCAAATCTCAAATGACTTTTCTGTTTTAATTTGTTTTTCTTTAACACAGAATAGTCATTGAGGTAAATAAATAAGGTAGTTGTGCAGAAATTTTTGAACCCAAAAATGAAATGAGGGCAGGAAGCAAGGCAGTGTAGGTGCTTCAGGGGGTGAGGGGAGCAACTGGGCTGTGGGATGTTCAGTTGGCAAAAGAATGAAAAAAGGAAAAGCAGGAAAGGGGCATGTCATATAGACTTTAGAGGCCTCATCAAATGCCCTTAACCATCTTTCATGAAATGATGAGTGTGTGGCTGAACTACCCTTTCACAGGAATGCTCCAGCAAATTGGAGGGGAATAAAATGAAGGGTCATTTTTCCCTTGGAGCTCTTTAATTCCTTTCTTTTATTGAATCAGTGAATTGCAGATTTTGCTTATCAAAGGTCCAGGTTCCTTTGGAGCTGTTTGATGGTGAGCCATATTCTGCCTTGACTTCCATCCCAGGCAACCCACCAAGTTCAATGGCATCTTGTGGAGAGTAAAGCAGGACAGACTTTGGCTTGATGTTCTTAACAGTGTTGTGGCTGCTAATGAAGCATGACCTGATCTGGTACTGCTGCTAGAGTCTGCAGTGGAATAGACTGTCTTTAATATGAAGATGCAAGTGATTCATCAGTACATCATGCATACAGGAAAGTAGAACAAGTTTTCTCTTGTTTGGTTTTGTTCCCATTGAGGAGTCACTTGGACAAAACATGCAATAAATAATTTGGGCTTTTTAGGTTGTGAAAAGGTTTCTTTTCCCTGCTTCTGCCTCACCCAAGAGTAAAGGAGCTGATTACCTTGTTAGATAACAGTGGCAAGTTTTAAGACTCCTATAAAATAAAGGATAGAAATGTTGCTTTTATAAAGGAAGAATTGCAGAACTGGAAATGATCCATATTTGGGACATGAATGCAAGCTGTTATGCAGATCAAAGTATCTATTTGAAGCTGAATTACTCAACAGCATCTATCTATGCCTCTTCAACACCTGCAGATTAGCAATGTAATCATGTGGAGGTTGCTATAGCTACAATTCTAAAGCAGGTGGAGTTCTTCATCTCTTGGAGCATTATCTTCATTCTTTGCAAATAAACCATGTAAGAGTATATTTAAAATGCCACCCTAGTGGTATCAGCTCCTGTCTCTTGCTTACAGTGTCATGCCTGATCTGTCCTTAACCAATTAGTCCCTATTGTTTTCTCTAGAAACAATTCCACTTCCATCTGAGCATCAAGCCTACCTTACAAATACACGTGAGCAAGCACCAGGGCCTTGCCAAGCCAGACCTAGCAAGGTCATAAAGCAAGTTCTTGAGCTCAAGCTAAGGAGCACTGCTCAAGTACAGCCTGCAAATGTGTAGGCTTGCCTTGGGGCTGATGGCATGTAACACTGTAAGCTGGAGCTAAATACAGCACATAACAAAACTACCAGCCTTCAGCAGCAACACTTTCCAGGGCCTGACAAATGGTCAAACAGCAGGAGTGCTGGTTGTGATGGTTTTCATCTGGTTGTTCGCCTACGTCTCTTTCAGAAGAATCACTTGGTTTTGAGTAATTTTGTTTGCTTTTTTTTTTTTTTTTTTCTTTTTTTTGCCTGGAATACTTCAATCTTCTTGTTTGGGTTTCTCTACTGTTTACTATAGCAAAGGGCTGTCCAGATGACCTTTCCTTCCAGCTGTCTTTCTGCAGTGACTGGCATATGCTGTAACCCTTAACCCTCTGCCAATCAAGACCACAACATGCTAACCTGTGTGAAAACTCAATAGCAATCCCTGTACAAAAAGCTGATAGTCTAAAAGAGGAGCCCTGAAAAGCAGAAAAATGTGAGAAGAAGCTAAGAAGAAAAAGTACAGAAGAGTAGATAAAAAAATCATGGTGCTTTGACTTGTCTAATTTTGTCATTCTCCTTGTTTGTCTTTTGCTCTAGCTCTGCATCAAGTGCGAACTTTTCATTCCCCAGTGAAGGTAGAGAAGGAGAGATTTCTTACTAAAAATTGACAACAGCAACAACAACAGAGCATGTTCTCCCTCTGTGGGAAATTTTAATTACTCGACTAGAAAGCTGAGTATCAGAAAATGCTCCAAACATAACATTAGTTTCAATAGAAAATTCTGGCTTTCCCCAGAAAGCTGATGCTGTTGAAAGGGTATTTAGCAAAACAGTAGAAATTTTTGCCAATACCCAGTTTCATTCTCAGCACTGGTCTGTTTCTACTTCTTATCCTTCCAGCTGTCCCTTAAGTCATGTATTTGATACACTGACTTTTTAAATTTTTACAAATTACTGAAATATGGATGCTCCTCAGAGCCTGCTAATTTTTGTCTGCCCAAAAAGCAGTGCTGTAAAATTTATTTCTATAAATGCAGGCAGATAAAAATATTCCATGTTACTTTGAGAGAAATCCGTCTTCAGGTCAATTGGTCCATTACATGTCATAGAATCATAGAATTGTAGAATCATTTAGGTTGGAAAAGGTGTTTGTTTCTCTCTCTATCTTCAGGCTGTTTCCTTTCTGCCAGTTTCTTCTACATGTTCTCCAGACTGCAGGTTCTGATGACAATAACAAAGAGAGAGAGAGAGGGAGAGAGGCTGTTTAGTGACAGCCTTTCCATTTACTTCACGGATGGCTGTGGAAAAAAGGTGAGGCAGACAAAGGCAGCATGGAGAAAATCACATCAGCCTTGTCTTTCTTTTCTTCTGGTGCTGTCATGGTCATAACCAGCAATCAAAACGTTGCCAAACGCAGCAGTGTGCATTCTGGCTTTGAAAAGGGCATGGCTTTAAAACATAGAGGTGAAGCCAGTGATGGCACCTGTGCTCTGAGAAATGGCTCCTCCTATCTAGGTGCTGAATTCCCATCAGGATTGAGCCATTACAGAGCAGGAACTAAGCTCTGGTAAATGTAAGACTTGGGAGAGCTGTGCCCAATGGACAACTATAAAAATGGATTTGTTTGTTTTTTAAAGCTCCAAGTCCAGGAGCTTTTTTTTTTTTTTCTATTTGAGTTGGTTTGTCTCTAAGGTCTATTAAAATTTGTAAACTGTTATTTTTGTACTACAGCAAATTAAGAGTAACATTTGTTCATGATTTAGCTGCCAGGAATTTGATTTTGTTTTTTGTGGCCTGCCTGACAAACAAAAGGCACACACAGATTTGCATGACCAAGGTTTTCAAAAGCAGTTGGCAATGTGGGCGACTGTGTTTCCCCACCCTGAGACTCCTACAGTGAACTTCCTTCCCTGAAATTGGGCCTTCCTTAAGATATCTCCAGTTGAGCAAACAAAAGGCATTCCCCATATCATTAATCAATTTTAATGTGCACCACCTTAATCACCAAAAATGAAGAACATAGTCCCAGTAATTGCCACTGTGCCTCAATTGCTGTGGGCACCTTCAGAACTTTTCCTGAAGAGGAAAAACTCCTGCTGGGTGACTTTGTTACAGAGAAAAGAAAAGAAAGTCAGTCTGTTTGAAGTGGTAGCAATCAGTACTTGAGCTGAGGCAGAATCTCTTTTTTTTTTTCCCCAGAAAGAAATCCAAAGGGAAGAGTAAAGCCCACAAAACATGACATCTGTTTCTTTTGAGGGGGAGCAGAGTGGGAGGAGGAAGCCAAACTCTATCCTGGTGCATCCACAGTGGCTGTGGATGGGAGCCCCAGGCACGCTGGCCGGCCCCTCGCTGCCGCTGTGATTCGGAGGCCAAAGAGCCACAGTGGGTCGTCCACAATCTGCAGCACAGCTTCCTTTCCATTCCCATTGCTATGGAAATTGTTTCTGGAGGCAACCCTAATTTTCTTTTCATCAATCAATTAGGAGCAGGCTTTGCGCTGGGCTGTTTGTTTCCCCAGCACTGCTCCATTTGATATTATTTTCTTCATGACAAATTAACCACAGCTGGACCTGTCTGAAATTGCTAAGAATTCTCTTATATAAAGTGAAGGAAAAAAAAGGGAGAAAAAGACAGAATAAGCATGAGAAGCAGGAATAAATTGATATTTCATAGAGGAAAGAGTGGGAATAGCAGGGACCTGACAGCTGCCAAGGGAAGAGGATGTCCTCTGATTGCCTGTCTGGTCAGGTCCCACCATCTCCCAGGGTCAGGCAGGCTAACAGTGTGATGCAAAATCCATAGCTCCTGGCTGTATTAGTGGTGACACTTCTTGTTATGCTGAGCTATGTAACCAGCCAGAAGCTTTCTGGAAAAGTCCAGTTGTGAGGTGGTCCCTTATCCCTTTACCACAGACTCAGTGAAGCCAAGACTCTCGTGTTCTGCATAAGGACACGTCCTCTCAGGGAATAACAAAAGGTCTGCGGGGGGAGGGGAGGAAGTTCTTTTTATTTGGTGCTATAAAAGTCTGGTACAAGGAGCTTTGAAATTCTCACATCATGTGCTCCCTCAGTTCAAACTAACTTGTTTCACATTTTCCCTCTGCCTTCCCCCATCTTCTACGCTTGCTGCAAGTCTCCCATAACACATTAACAGATTGAAAATAACCTTCTGCCACCCTTCATCTACTTTGGCCAACTTAAAACTAGACAAACTACCCAACTACCCCAGGCACTGTGGAAGTAATGCATGCACATGTGTGTGCATATGGGCTCTGACCTAAAGGGAACAACTTTCATAGCAAGAGGCAGGAGGTTATTTTTATTTCCAAGATGTCCGATTTCTCACCCTCCCTTTTCTACTGGTTCTGTTTTTCTCTTCTGCAAAGACAATCAGCCAAAGGTCTAGAAAAGCAGTAATTATAGTTATTGTGTGACAGGAACAATGATTCATGAACAACAGGATGCAAAAAAGACCCTGTGAACGCATTCATCGTTGCTGAAGTGATCGGGTCCTAATGATTAGAGCTGAGTGAGCAGCAGAGTGAGAGAGATGCATTGAAAGGCAGAGCTGTGCTTTGAGTTGGCCCTAGGTACAGATATTTCTCAGACAGTTGTGTGAAAATGGCTATTAGCTGCCATCCTGCATACCCTGCCTCCGTGTGAAGTATTTTGAGGGGACCTTTGGTTCAGAAGTATCAGCAGGGGAGTGAGCACAGCACCACGTGCAGAAGCAGCTGCAGTCCTAAGGCAAGTGCATCCTGTGCACTGCCTGCATGCACTTGCAAGGAAAGATGTAAGGAATGCAAGGCTTTGGAACTGCATCATGGCAGTTATTGCAAAATTATAGTAACTGCAATGCCTTTATGAGCAGGATGATGTTGGACAGGAGCAAAAACCCTGTGGGTTATGGAGGAAAGAGATGCTGTGATCTGTGTCCTCTGTCCACCTGGCAGCTGAATGGTTCAGGATACCTGAGGTCCAGCTGTGTGGGGGGCAGAGTGGGAAACTGGACAAGAATAACCCCTGCACCCTGTTGATACACAACAACCACCTGTAGGAAGGGATGGCTGGGCCATGTAGGTGGCAATTGCCATCCCAGCTGATGGTCACCACTGGTTTGCTCCTGTGATAGGGCTCAGTATTCTCTCTTCCACATGTTGTCTCTTCAATATCTCCGTAAACCTGGACACAGGTATAACAAGTATGTTTGCTGATGAAAGTAAATTGGGAGAAGCTGTTGGTTCCCTGAGAGGCAGAGAGACCTTGACACATGAGAGAGCTGAGTAATCACCAACTGTACGAACTCTAAAAATGCAAGTGCTGGATTCTGCACCTGGGATGGAGCAACCCTGGATGCATGGACAGACTGGGGAAGGAGATGCTGAGAAGCAGTGCCTTGAAAAGGGACCTGGGAATCTGGATCAATGGCAAATTGACCATGAGTCAGCAGTGCCCTGGCAGCCAGGAGGGCCAAGCATGTCCTGGAGGGCGTCAGGCACAGCATCGATGGGGAAGGGAGGGGATTGTCCCACTCTGCTCTGCACTGGGGTGGGCTTACCTCGAGTGCTGGGGATGTTTTTGGGTGGCACAATATGAGAAAGACATTAAACAATCAGAGAGCATCCAAAGCAGAGCCACAAGGATGGTGAAGGGTCTGGAGAGGAAGCCAAATGAGAAGCAGTTGAGGTCACTTGGTCTGTTCAGCCTGCAGGAGACTGAAGGGAGACTTCAATGCAGTGTGCAACTTCCTTGTGAGGGGTAGAGGAGGGGCAGGCACTCGTGGCTTCTCTGTGGTGACAGTGACAGAACCCAAGGGAATTGCCTGAAGCTCTGTCAGGGGAGATTTATGTTGGATATTAGAAAAAGGCACCCTCAGAGTGTGGCTGGGCACTGAAACAGGCTCCCCAGAGGAGTGGTTACAGCACCAAGGCTGACAGAGTTCAAGAAGTATTTGAAGACTGCTCTCAGGGATGTGGTGTGACTATTGTGGTGTCCTGTGCAAGGTCAGGAGTTAGACTTCAATGATCCTTGTCCAATTAAGGGTCCTTTCCAAATAGAGTTATTCTATGATTCACACAAAATGTTTTGTGTAGCAGCCTAAGCTACACAAATCCTTCATCAAGAATTTGGAACAGATTTTTCTAAAATATTTAATCATTTGCTTCAACCATTTGTGATGGTTATTAAGTGGTGTTAACCAGGTTCAGTCAATCTATAAATTGGGCTGGATGGCATGATATAGAAATTTCTGGGTAACCAGGGCTGACACAAAATCTGTTTCTCCATTGCGCTCCCTTGAGAGCATGCAAAAATCAATAGCTCGGAAAGCCCTTCAATGCCTCTGTCCCCACATGAACTCTATTTTTTCCCAGCTGCTGCTCATTTACCTACCAAGGCAAACAGATGCTTCCTGAGGTTTGCTGCCAATATTGTGCCATCAAAGGTGAACTGGTGTCAAGACACAGCAGAGGACGTGCTGAGAGACTGAGCCTGTTCAGAAGCCATGGTTTGCTTCCTTCAATCTTCACACACACTTATTCATGCATGCACACAGAGGTAGAAGAGCACCAGTTATTAGGAGAACCATCTCTGCAAACTGGTGCATCCTGTCTGCTTCCCTCAGTCCACAGCCTCAGCCTCCCACCCTCTGTGAGGTGCATCAAATTTCAGGGTAAATCAAAAATGCTATTAATTTGGACCTATCCAAGAACTGAACTTCATCACAGAAGCATCCCTGCCCAACCTGTAAAGTTAGGAGGCTTTGGAGGATTGCTTTTTCCTCTGACTTCATATAGAGCTGTTCATCCAGCATGTGAAAAATACAGTATCTTGTTACACAAGTCCTGGGGCACTCATCTCACTCATCATGGCACTCAGAGTCATGGTTAAGTTGAGGTTAGGGCTGGGTTGGACTCGATGATCTTGAAGGTCTCTTCCAACTTAGTGATTCTGTGAATTCTGTGAATTCCATGAATCTCTCTGGTACTGCTGTGTGGCTGCATCCCTGGCATAAATCAAGGACTCTAAGGTCCTGGTGACCTAGAGTCTGTCTTGTTTGCTGCATTAAGCTTTTAATGATATATTTAGGATTGCTATTATTTTTGTTCCCTTCATCTGAATTTAAAAACATTTCCTGGCAATGCGGTATTGAATAAAAGCTTTGAGACTGACGGACTTGGTTGCTTTTGTGGGGGGAAGTAAGGACATTTCAGCTCTGACAATTGTTTTTCAGATCCCCTAGTTAGTTAGCTGGGAATTTTCTTTCAGATCTAAATGCTCTTCAGAATGTAATTAAAATAGTGCTTTTCAAATTTAGTGCACATTAGGACTTTTAAGTTCTCCACTGGTAGACTAGCTAGGGGAAGATGCTCATTAATACCTGTTGTTTTCTTACTGACAATAATTCTAAAGGTCTGTTCCACAAATACTTAGTGCAAAATGATCAGTGGTGATATGGTGATAATTTCTTCTGAGCACTAAGGATTATTAGGGTGATGAGAGAAAACAGTTACAGCCTCGCCTTTTTTTTGGCTAGCTCTGCCAAATCACTCAGAAAAAAAAAATTTAAAAAAATCATCAAGACAGCAGCATCTCCTCTTCCCCCACTCTGCAGCCCTGAACTAATAACTCCCACCTTTCCTGTGTGTAGGGACCAATTATTCTATGCTATTACAAATTCTTTCAAAATTAGGCCTTTTTCTTTGTGCATGAAAATTTTGGCAACTTTCAGCACTACTGAGCAACAACTGGAGTTCCCAGCAACACTGCTTTGGACTGCCCTGCTTGTGGGGAGAAGAAGGTGGGGAAGGAGCTCCTTACCTGGAAACCTGGGATGGGAGGTGACAGCTCTGGGTGCGACAACGCAGGTGACACGCCCACCATCCCACAGCTTTCCTGCAGCCTGACTGGAGTCAGAGGAAACCTCGTGTCTGTGCCCACATAGGTCCCACTGCAGTCCTGGGGATCACTTCTCCAGGATAAAGCAGAGGTTTCCTCCTGGTGGGCACTGCCATGCTCTCTAGCAAGCCTCGACTGAGGAAGCTTTTTCCCCTGGTTGGATACCAGCTGATTGGGACAGGACTCCTGGGGCACTGGAGAGTCAGATGATGAAATGCCTAACCCTTAGCTGCTCACAGTCTCATGCTGCTTCCTCTCTGCCATAATGCTCCCACACTGACATCCATTTACTTATCTAACCACGGGATAACTTTTTGTCTGTTGTTTTCCTAAGCTGTTGTGGGATTTGTCTCCAGTAGGCGTATTTCTTGATTAATGATCTTTCTGTTAACACTTGCTCATATTCCATCTGGGACCTTCTTGGGTTATCTAAATGCACAAAACACTTAAAACAATATTTTTTTTCTCAGCTCATCTCTGTTTTTAATAACACAATTTATTTCTCCCTCCTCCAAAGGAAAAAAAAGAGCATTTTTTAGCTTGCTCAAACTCATGCTGAATGCTATTTGTGATTCATGTTATCACCTTGTGCAATATTCTTAGAAAACAGAGCATGGACAGGCTCTGTCAGGAAGGGTTTTGTAATGTATTTGTCATTTCTTTTCTGTATAGATTAAGGGCTAAATATGTTGATGGTAGTTGAATTTGTAGACTCCATCTCTTTGAAATCACAGCAGCTATTCAAAAGAGAGAAGATGCTTTTCTTTCAGCCAATGATAGTAGTACTTTCCTGGATGCAAGTTGAAAAATATTTACATCAGTTTAAATGAGCAGTGTGTAACTATAAATAAAGAACACAGGTAATGAAGTGTTATCATTGAAGTTGAAATTAAAATTGAATCCTGCCAAAACCTAAACACGGATCATGACAGAAAAATCCAATACTGTTTGGATTTTTGGTTTTGATTTTTTTTTGTTTGAAGCCGCTGTAATTATAGACTAGGTAAAGGAAAAAAGATTATACAGCAGGCATAATTTGTAGTGATTTCAGTAATATTTCTGATGCAATGCCATGAAATGAATGATTACCTGTTTATGGCATCTTTATGTGCATTTACAGCCTGCCTCGGTGAGGTGCCATCGGCAGCACTTGCGTCTTGACCTGAGCATGTCACAGACTGTGTGGCCATGGGCTGTGTGATCATGGCCTCTGCGATCATGGGCTCTGTGACTGTGTGGCCATGGGCTGTGTGACTGTGTGACCATGGGCACTGTGACCATGGGCTGTGTGACTGTGTGACTGTGTGACTGTGTGACTGTGTGACTGTGTGTCCATGGGCTGTGTGACTCTGTGACCATGGGCTTTGTGACTGTGTGATCATGGGCACTGTGACCATGGCATGTGTGACTGTGTGACTGTGTGACTGTGTGTCCATGGGCTGTGTGACTCTGTGACCATGGGCTGTGTGACTGTGTGACCATGGGCTCTGTGACCGTGGGCTGTGTGACTGTGTGACCATGGGCTCTGTGACCATGGGATGTGTGACTGTGTGACCATGGGCTGTGTGATTGTGTGACTGTGTGACTGTGTGACTATAGGCCCTGTGACTGTGCGACTGTGCGACTGTGTGACCATGGGCTCTGTGAGCATGGGCTGTGTGAGCATGGGCTCTGTGACTGTGTGGCTGTGTGACTGTGTGGCTGTGTGACTGTGTGACTGTGTGACTGTGTCCGATCCGGCTGTTGTCTCTGCTCGGACATGCGCAGAATGGTTCGGGGCAGCCCGCGGTTCAAAGGACAAGTCTGGACTCCTCGACATTTCGGTCTTCAGATTGTTTATTTTTTCTTATCTTACAAAGTTTTCTTCTCTGCCAGCCGAGATCTGACCAGCAAGGCAGCCAAGGGCACTCTGCCTGCCCCTGGGGTGGTGTAATGTCTTTATACTACAAACTATGTGTACAATGTTTACAATTACTTTCCAATACCCATCACCTATGTTAGACAGTGAGCTTCCACTCCAAACCAATCTGTAAGTGCCAACATCACCACAGAAGATGGAGGCCAAGAAGAAGAAGAAGGAGAAAGGCTGGACACACCCAGTTCCCTCCATCTTGCCTCCTGAACCCCCATACCAAAAACCCTAAAATTTATTTTTCCACCCTGTGATAACTTCACTAATATTCTACTTAAACTGTTGTGGCTTACTGATCTTCATAGAAGGTTGGTAATTTGCTCCACTGGCCATAATCAAACCCACAGAGGCATTCTGGGCTCTGTGCCAGGGTCTCTGAGACCCCTGGCAAGGGTCTTGGCTGCTCAGGACAGCCAGAGGGATGTTCTGGGTCCTGACATGACTGTGTGACCATGGGCTGTGTGACCAAGGGCTTGTTTCCAAAGGGGATGCACTGGTGTCCCCTGGGTGACTCCTGCTCGGGCTGTCCCTGACCCTGGCTCCCTGCCCAGGGGAGCCCCTGATGAAAGATAAATTAAGAAACCCTAGGGCAGAGGGATGTATTCACTGTCCCTAATCCAAGACAGAGTAAGCTACTTTATTGGCAGGGCTTGGTTTGAGCGTTGTGCCCTCCACTGTCAGAGCAGGAAAGGATTTGCATCCATTGGAAACACAGAACATTGTGGAAAAGTGCAAGTGGGATCAGAAAGGCCCTCTGAGATGCTCACGCTGAAATGGAAAGCATTCCCTTTTAGTTACCAAGGGTGAAGTCTCTTGTTGCCTTTCTGGAAAGCAAGGCTCCAGGCAACTTCTTGTACTTCAATAGCTGAAAATAAAGCCTTAAAAAAGAACATGTCAGGGAATTAAATGAGAACCACAAATTCAGCAGGGCTAGTGATTGCCCAGGAGAATACTGAGGTGAAATGTATAGAAAAGAGGGGTTTTGAGACAGAGTTAAGTGAATTACTGGTCCCATCCATAACATCTGTTACAGTCTTGGCTGCTGGGTACTTACTTTCAAAGAAATCAGCTTCCACTGCTGTCTGCTGAGGAGCCCTAAATCAGGTGTGCAGGCACAATTACTGAAAATGAATCTGTCAGAGCAAATCTCAGGTAATCAAGGAATCCTGATTGGGCTCCCCTACTGTACCCTTCTTTGCTTTAGGGATAACCTAAACCAATGTTCCTCAAACCTGATGGGAATAAGCAACACAGGTACAAGGCAGACTTACTAAGAAGGTTGAAACTTTAAACATTGGCCACAAGCTGATAATGGCATCTGGGGGTCAGCCATTCACAGGGAATGTCAAATGGTGCTGTCTTTGTACCACCATTGAAAGAATCAGGGCTGTTTTAGTGCCAGGCAGCAGACATAACCTGATGCATTTTCAGAAGTACCAGCAGCCCCTTGTGGACACTCCATGCCCAGAACTTCTTACACCTTCATGCAATAGCAGGTACCTCTTCTGGCAGGATTTCAGTGCATGAGAGCTAATTTGTAAAGTGCATATTGTTGAGGAATGGGCATGAGACTCTCATTTCTTCCTCTGAGCTCAGTCCATGGACTTGGGTCTCTGAGAAGAAATGTCTTTTTCATCAATTAGACCTCTGTTTAGCTGTGCCTTTCTTATTATAGATGGGATCCCCTCCAGCTTGTCCTTTCTCCTCGATCTATACATGTTTGTGTAGGAAATTGCTCATGAACATATAAAAGGCTATGCACAATGTCAAGAAATGAATATGTAAACATTTCTGGTTTTCAGATATATTTTGGGTGGTTCTGTATTTTTGTTATGGTGGTCTTGTTTGTTTGTTTGAATAAAACTTTGCTCAAGGGATGGCTGATGACTGCAGTTTGCAGCATGTTCTTGCTTCAGTCCCTGCTCTGCACAGCAAAGACACATGGGAGCCCACTGAGCCATGGCTCCTGATTAACTGCAGGCAAATGTTTCAGAGCTATCCTGAAAGCGGATGAACTCTTTTTCAGAGCAATAAGTTCTGTACTGTCCCTTCTGTGAAACAGGCAGGAAAAAAAAGCAGGTATTACCTTCTCACAGCCCCTGTCAGAATTACTCAGAACACCTTTGCTCCCAATGGATGCATAACTCAGATGAAAATGTTACATAAAAGTTTAGGTCTGGAAAATATTTCCAACGTTTTTTTAAAAGAAAATATTAGGTTTTTCTTTTTTGGTTTTTTTTTTTTCATTTTCTATCTTTTTATTCAATCTTGGACAAGGGGAAAAAAATTAAAATCCAATGCTTATATTTCATGAGAAAAGAGTGTATTCTTCTTGTTTGTTTGTTTTTTAATTCTATTTTAGCTTCCAATTATTTTTCCAAATATTTTCATTCCCCTCTGTTCTCAGGTAATTTCGTTTATATGAGACAATGCTCTGTTTAAACTTACTAGCACTGAAAGCAATAAAATATGAAATGGATAGGTGAAAAGGGATAGCAAATCCCAATTGCAAAATTGCCTGGCATGTTCTGAGTCATGGGAAGATGTTACAAAATAAAATTTACTTAATACTGATGAATGTGACAGTACTGCACCTGGAGAGAAATAACAATAATCAACACAAATATTTAGGAAATATTATTATAGGAAAATACCTTGGGGTTATAGTAGGTAATGAAAAGAGTTCCCATTGTGAGGAAAGCAATGCCTGTCCCGGGGGTATAAAGAGAGATCTGCCATGTGACAAAAAGGGAGTGATGGGTGCAGCATTATTCAGTCTGGGTAAGGCTGGAGCACAGCACATGTTTTTAAGCCTCACTTTCTAGAAAGGACAGTGAAAAGAGTCCTTTCACAAAAAACAAAACAAAAAAAAAAAAAGATGGGCAGCCAGAATGGGGAAGGGAACCACAGGTGGGAGGGAGGGTGGCAGAAAGCAATTCACAAGGCAGGAGGAAGCCCCAGCTAGGTCTGGGATAAACACCTGTATTTGTGTGCTGCAGGATGGACCTTCCCTGCAGCAGAGACGGAAGAAGGGTCTTGGATTAAAAGTGGAACAATCCCATTTAGATACAAGAGAAATGACTTCGTAATAAGGGCTATTACACACGCAATAGAATAAGCTGACTGATGAGCAGCTGAACATGACTCACAATTGGCAGAAGGTTTCCAAGGAGAGGCTGGAAAATGTAGCAGTGGGATTACCATAGAAGAGGCCTCTCAGCATCATCTGAGCACGGCTGATCTAAAAGCTCCTCTGCTGTCGTTTTCATTTGCCATTCTGGGATCTCATAGGCTGCAAAACATGACTCCACACACAACAGAAGAGCTTTATTAATTAAATCCATCTGCCATATGTGATAAGCCTGGACTGTGACTGGGACAAAAGGCCCAGCGCTGCAACCTCACCACTGCTGTCCCATCTGCTTTACAAGCATTTGCAAGTGTGAATCCAGAAGCTGGAATTGCTGCGCTCAGAGCCCTCCACAGAGGTGGCTTTTACCTCACACATTTCCAAAGAAGGCTGGCACAGCTCCTGCTTATTTTAAAATGTTTGCTTCTGGAATTCGCGATGCTTGTACCAGTTAAATACTAAATTATCATAAATGTAATTTACATGTTTCCCAAATAAGGGAATGCAAGCGGAGAAGAGCTTTTCTGAATGTTCATATTTCCAAATTAAAGGAATGTAAATGAGCCTGCTGTTCAATTCAGTGTGTAATGTGTTATTTCACGGTTGTCTCCTTGATATTACAGTCCCCCTTTACATTAGGCAATGTCATATCCCACCCAAATCACCATGAGATAAAGATGTTCCCCTTTAATGTAATAAAGGACAATGACAATATTCCAATAGAAAAAAGAGCATGCATTCTGATTTGTACAAATGCACCATCTCCCACTGGAAACGCTCCACCTTGTCCCCTCCATCACAATGTGCAGTGTTGTGCAGCACCTTTCAACAAAAAGCCTTTTGTGGTGAGGCTCCCACTGACTCCTCATTCTTCCCTCAGCACCTGACACCTTTCTGAGGTGGCAGCTGCTCCAGAACTTCCAAGGGACTGCTGTGGTTCCTGACAGCACAGGTGTGATGTGATGCTCAGGAGCTCTGACTGCTTCTTGCCAGAGGATTTCTGCTCTGCTTGTTTTCCTCCTATTCTCATAGCCAAGCAGAGGGAAATTATAGGATGGTTCAACATTCATTCATTCATTAGGTGCTGGTGACAGCTGTTCCCTCCCTCTCCTGTAATCTTTAAAAGAAGAACTGGCACTCTGTGTAGCGTGGTTAAAGGGACAGTGGGAGGAGATTGATTTGTTAGACTTTAAAGGAATGATTTGTCAGACTTTAAGTCAATCATAGCTTAGTCTGGACAACCATAAAACATCTTTATTTCTACCAATAGGTGAAATTTATAGTGTGGCTTACTGGACAGTGAAATGCTCCCACAGGGTGAGGGGAAATCCTGAGAGTTTCCTATTCAAGGGGGAATGTACTCCTTGCTCTTCCTTCCCCAGATTTACTTCCAGCAGCCAGCCAAGTGCATCTGTTTTGATGGCAGCCCTTTGGTGGTGAAGAGAAGCAGAGAGCACATTCCCAAGTCACAGTGGTTTAGGGATAGGGAGATCTTACCCCTTGCTGTTCAGGCAGGGCTTCCTCTGTCTTTGCCATAATCTCAAGTTTTTCCCCCAGGTTGGCTGAGTTCAACCCAGGCAGCTTCTCTGGCCAATTCCTCAGCTCTCTGAGCTGCTGGATCTCTTGGGGTGCATCAAGAATCAGGAGATGGCAGCTGTCCCCCACCTGCCGCCAGTGTGCCATGGTCACCTCTCTGCCTGGGCCTGCGTAAAAGTGGGAGAGGAGCCTCAGGTGCCCTCTGTGTTACAGCCACTGATGTCCTCCTGCTTCTTGCACAGTGCCTCTGGCAGAGATTTCTCCTGCTGGATCCACCATCCTCCCCTCTCAGCTGGGCAAGCATGCACATGTCCTTCTGAAAGGGTGGCCCAGAGCACTGGCTCCTCATGCCCTCTGGAGTGCTGCCAGAGGATGTGTTTTGGGGAGAAGGGTGACTTCCTCCCCAAAGAGTACAAGTAGCATACAAGGCATGAAACTTAGGGAAGTCCTACATTATTTCCTTCAGGTCCTGACACCATGGGTAAGCCATAAAGGCCATTTTTTTTGGAAGAAGATAGGTAGCCCACTAGAGTCTTCCAGCTGGAAAATTGCCTCTTGCTGTCCCCAGTAGCTTTTAAACTGAGCTGCTGTAGAAGCGGCTCTGCATGGGGAAGCTGATGG
Organism: Setophaga petechia; assembly: GCA_024362935.1. Classification (NCBI taxonomy): domain Eukaryota; kingdom Metazoa; phylum Chordata; class Aves; order Passeriformes; family Parulidae; genus Setophaga; species Setophaga petechia. Next base: position 25,062,024 of record JANCRA010000008.1, read on the forward strand.
TCTCCCAGGTCTCAGCAGAAGCAGCCTTAGGACAAAGTGATCCTATTACACTGAATCCCTTCCACTTCCTAATATTTGCTTTGCCTAGACAAGTATTTACTTTATCTAAACACAGCTCCTGCATGTGATTTGGCCACAGCCTACAGTGACACAAAACTGCTCCCACAATGCTAACCAAATTCTGACTGGGTTACCCTAATGTAATTGCAGCCCCCTGACACTTAAAATCATGCAGCCATCCAGACTCACAGCATTGGATGGGAAAACACTCACTACTGTTAGTACTGCAGCTGCTCTCCACAGCCAAGTCAAAGGCAAAGTGCTGAATGTGTAAAACACTGGAAGCTTATGTCTTACATCCAGCTCTGCCACAAGTTTCATGCTTGTGACATCTTGTCTTTCCTCTCTGAGAAGATGATGCTATGATGCTGATTTGGGGGTTGGCTGGTTGGTAAAATATTTTTTTCTGTCTGTAAAACTGTGATATGACAAAACAAGTCTTCCCCAGGAATATATATGTCATTACAATTTCTGTGTGGCAGGCAAGTTTCTTTGGTCCAGGGGGAGATGTCCCATTTCATCAGAGTGAGTGCTCTACCTCAGCTGCAGAGGAGTAAATGGAAAACAACATCTTAGTGCTCCATGTAAGGCAACAGGGAGCTGGCACAAGTTGTAGTTCACAAAGGAGAAATAGGTGAACAGCCTTTGCCCTTTACCATGTCGCTGGAACAGAAGAAGAGGCAGCATTTCCTCTTACAGAAGATGGCAGACCCAAAACAAACCTGCATGAACCAAGATAGGGATTCAGAAGTTGGCTGTTTCCATCTTCCAGCCAACTGTTCAGTCACAAAAGCATGGAGCCTGGCTCATCCCTGTCAGTGAACATCTCCCACCACAGCAGGAAAATGACTGCAAGCAACAGAGTAGTCAGGGCACATTTAAATGCAAGGCCTACTCTGGGCTCGAAGGCAAATCCCCCTCAGCTTGGATGTGCTTAACATATGGTGTGCTAACCGTCTCCTGGTTTTTATTAGCATTTTTGAAAGGCTGGATTTGCTTCTACTTCAGAATGGAAAAACCCAGGATTTTTTTTAATGAACCCATATCTGGTTAGCCCTTATTCTGATCAGCAAGAAATGCCTTGAGAGTTATTGACTAAGAGCACTGTATGAGAGGTGTTATTTCTCAAGTGTCCTGGAACACTTAAGATTTACTCCATGTGCTCTAAAATTGTCATTAGTTTGCATTTTCAAAACACCAAATATTTCAGACAGAACAAAGGCAGTGCTCTTCACCAAGTCCTAATTTCACAGGAAGTTTTAACTTCCAAGACTTATCCATATTTTAGCATAAGTCTCATTTGCAGTTATTTCATGCAGTTTTCTGCTTGAAAAAACAGTCTTAGCTTTAGGAGATAGTATATCTTGTCAGCCTTCATAATGCAAGAACTGTTAAAGCCATTACTTGGCTTAAATGCCTTGGAAGAGAATTTCTCCCCAAAGAAGTTTTGCGAAAACTTAAAAGAAAAATGGGAACTGAAGTTCAGAATGGAAATAATTTTGCAGCCTGAATTGCAGTGGAGGTGAACGGTATGGGCTAGAACATAAAATCTTTATTTCTGCTATTGCAATGCTGGAAGGCAGACGTTATTCACCAGAGGAGACGAAGATCATAAGTCCAGCCAGTCAAAAAATAAAAGGACTGGTCTCTCAAGGTGGTTTTCTTTCATAAACAGCACTGTAATGGCCAAGTTATTCGGTACTGCTGGCTGACTGAGGCTCTCAATTGCATTCCCTCTGGCAGCAGGAATACCACTGGACAATCAGGTTAAAGTGAGGAATTTTTAGTCTAACCCATGAGCCACCATCCAGCAGCAGCACGTCCCAACTGCAGCAGAGCCACCTTGAAAGTTGTCCTCCTACTCATGTGAAGTGGCTGCAGGCCAAAGGGGATTCAATCTGCTGCCGCTCATTTTTCTAACAAAATGGAAATAAAGGTATCAAAACAGAAGAGTGTCCCAGGATCAATGCCTCCTGCTTTGAAAATAAACATCCCAGCTTCCCTTCTCTATTTACTGCATTTACCATTTATGGAGCAGCAGGAGACCATTATTGTGTGACAATGTTCAGCTCTACTGACATTACCTCTTAATTATATCTTCATTAAAACCAAATTAGAAAGCGGTCAGGAAAGTTAAGCCAACTGAATTGCTCATTTGGCTGAACACCCTGACACTTTTTTTAGAAAAGTGATGCTGGCTCATGCAACGAAATGTTTAATGATCTGCCTCACTGCTGGGAAGTGTTGATTTTCACTTTAAATGGTGAACTTGCTGCTCAGTCACACTGCATTCACTCTGAATGGACGCTGCTTAGCTAAATGCTGGCATGGCAGTACAGCTGGTTTAGCTCTTACCTGCAAGGTGATGCTGCTGGTTTGGGTTTGCTACTGCTGTCTCTTGACATCGTTTCTTCATTAAAGCTGCAGGCAGAAATAATCCATGCCCTGATGATGAGCACAGAAAGAATCAGGGAATTGCATTTCCCAGCAGCAGAGCTGGCACCTCCCCTGCCCTACGAGGAGGACAGTGAGAGATGCTGGGACAGACATGGGCTCAGCCAGCTGCTGGGAACCTGTCCAGCCCCTGCAGGGCAGGGCAGAGCTGCCTGCCAGGCCAGCTGGAGTGCTGATCCCTGCAGCACACCCCCAGGAGAAGGTGCCACAAGCTGCTGGGACTGGACAGTGACTTTTGACAAAGCTGGGCTGTACACACCCTGCTGCATGCTGGGGCAGGCCAAGGGCAGCACGGCTCCTGAGGCAAGCCTTCAGCCAAGCCTCTGTCCTCCCTCCACGCAGACACCCTCTCTCCCTCGTGTGCTGAGGGAGCTGAGTGAGAGAGACCCATGCTTCATGTCTGTGTCTGGCCATATTTGTGCCACAAACAGCAGAGCAGAGCTCAGACACCCAGTCCTTCAGTTTTACAGTTCCCAGGTCTTTCTCATATCCCAAGGCTGCACCACCTCCTAAGAAAAGTTTCTCTGTAGCCTACAGCAGTCAGGATCTTTGGGAATGAGTTGTAGCATCTAGACCTATGAGCTCAGGTTTTACCTGTCAAGTATATCCACAAGTCATCTGACAAATATCATCAGCCAGATGAACTGGGGACACAACCTCTATGAACCGACAGACACAGAAAGGGTGCCACAATTGCCAGTGCTCAGCAGACATGCTCCATATTACTCAGTGTTTCTGTCATCACAGGAGGTGGATTTCTAGGGAGCAATCAATTAATTAATCAAATTAATTTCTAGGTATAATACAAGGAAAAATACTTAGAGGCAAATGTGATTTTTGAGGAGGTATTCTACATAAAGCTATGTAGGAAAGAAAAAAAAATCATTTTGAGCCGATGCTAGAAATCAGATTCCTTATGGCACAGGTCTACAAGCAGAGAGGGTTTGCAGAATCTCAAGTAAAGAAAGCCAGTGGCGAAGTTTACCTGCAAACCTGGACAGTTCAAAATCATTCATGCTTAGCAGCTTTGACAGCCAGAATCACATGGGAACATGGGAATACTGGGTTCATGGATCCCTTGGTTCCAGTGATCTGATATGCACTTGCAACTGCAGTTTAAATAAGGGAAAAGATCTTTTTGGTCTGCAAATTGAGAGCCAAAGAAGGAAGGATGTGTTAAACATGTCCAGTATCTTCTTGTTCACAGTTTAGAGGAAAGGAATTTTTAATGGTATTACATGGATCCTACAGGGCAGAGCAGGCAGAATAAAGAAACCTTATCCTTTCAGAAACAAGTTACCAGCTCTTAATTATACATTTGACAAGCAATTTAATATGAAATTTCCAAAGAGAATCAATGCTGGCTCAAATATTGGGAGTCAGTGATGGTGCCACATATTTACAATGTGTGACATAAAAGAGAAACCCCTGCCGTTTGGAACCCTCAGACCAATCTCTCTTATTTCTCAGCCTCTCAGATGTTTGGATGTAAGGAAATTACTCCACCTGTCACTAAGTCTAGTAGGGGAGTCATCCTTAAAAGTTGATGGTCTGCCCAGAATGCAATGGATGGATTGTGTTGCATCTGGGGTGGAGAAAGTAATCAGAAGGAAAATGAGCACAAAGAGGAGGATACAAACCTTTCAATCAAGGAGTTATAATGAATCTCTTTGGTTTGGGTACTCTAACCCAAACCCAGAGAGGAAAAACTGTTTGTGTTCAGCAAGCTGCTGTTTCCCTAAGGTCTGTACCTTACATTTAGTAGCTGAATTTTATAGATAATTTGTGATGCTTCATTTTCAGTTCAAAACAACTGTGAATTAGAAGGAAAAAAGGCAGAGAGACAGAGAGCAGGAACATGTAGCAGAAATGAAGTTGATGCAACCATTTCCAGTCCTAAAACAGAACAAATAAGATAAGGATGTGGCTGGTTTAGTGATCACTGTAATCAGCATGACTGACTGTTTACAGGTGACTAATTTTCAGTTTTAGGGAGGTAAATGGAGGCTTACATAGTTCAGCTTTGTGCTAGCACTACAGGTAATGTAAGACAAATGAGCTGTGAACTCCCAACACCAAAGAAATTGTGTATTCTAAGAGAGCACAGAATGTAGACCTGGGGTGAAGATACAGAAATACAGACTTGGAATCAGATGAAGTTTTAAACAAGCCTTGAGGTAAGTTTCCTTTCATTTTAGTTTTTGCTCTTATCCATTCAGGACCATCTGTATTTTAAACAAAAGTGATCATAACACTTTCATGGCTAAATGGAAAATGGATCTTGATAGATGGTCATTATATTTCATTTCATTAACAGCTGAATAATCAACTAGAAGAATTAACTTAATACAGCACGAAGTGAGGTTCTGAGAAAGAGGAATGAAGAGCAAGATAAAAGATTATTAAATTAAATGAACTAAAGCTGTGCTGGACATCCTAATTATAAAGAGGAACAATGAAGCAGGGGACACAAGAATTGACAGATGTAGATAAATAGTGCAGAGGAGGAAGAGAGCATGGGAAGAGCTGAAGTTATTGTAGGAGAAGAGAGGTAAGACAGCACACAAAAACAAGGTGCCTGAAAAGAATATACTTCTGTTCAAGAAGAATAAGGATGCAGGGAGCAGAGAGACCTAGGGCTGGGCTCAAGCTCGAGGAGTGTGGTTCCAGGAGCACTCAGAATGAGGCAGGTTGGAGGCAGGACCCTGCAGTGGCAGAAGTTTGCAGAGTGCTCTGAATAAAATAAAACATTACTGCTCTTTTGCTCCCATTACACACTGACATTACAACCCCCTGACAAGGAGGGGTTACAGGCACATCCTAGTGATAGGAAGACATTCTGTTCTGTGCTGGATAGAAGCACTTCACAGGAAAATACACTGATGTATTTTTTTACACTTTTCCTGAAAAAACAAAACCACAAAACCCAAAATGAGTGCCAAACACAACTCTGCTAAAATGCAACAGGAGAAACCTTCCTAGAAAAATCTGAGCCTCCCTGCTGCTGGGCACTAACAGCTCCTGTAAAGTTGCATCCATATTGGTCATCCAGGTGGCCCTTGGACCTAGTTGTGTCAAGGAAAATCACCAGTGAGTGCTGTTATTTACAGTCCCTGTTTCTCTAAGCAAAGGCTAGTCTTAACCAAAGGTAATTCTTATCAAAGGTGAGATTCCAAGGAAAGGGAACTCCAGCCCCTCCCAGCTCCTGTCCGGCACAGGTCTCTGGCAGTGGGCTGTTGGCTGGGCTTTGCCACTGGTGAACTGCAAGGGCACAAAAACTACAGTGATTTTGATCTCTAAAATTGCCTTCCAAAGAGGGAAGGCATTGTGTGCTGCAACAATCAGTGGGTGCTAGATCCCCACAAGGAGTGAGAGACAGCCTGGAAAGGAGCACTGAGATAGGGCAGAGCAGGAGTGGAGCACAGGGGAGGTCAGGGGTGGGAGACAGGACTGGAGCAGGATGAAACAGACTGGCATGCCTTTGCCATAGAGCTGTTGTCTTTATCAGGACATGCTGAGGGAAAGTGGGCAAGAAGTTACAGAGGAAAACAAGTTGAATGAGTGACCTGAATGAACCCATGCTGAACTTCCAGTTTTATGAGGAGCCCTTCAGGAGAAGAGAAAAAATCCATGGAAGAGAAGGAATACAGGGAAGCAGAAAAGCAGTACAAACAACACATAACAGGTACAGGTAAGACAAACTGACACAACAAAGTATAAAAGAAAAATGGAACAAGGTAATGTTTAATGCCTGTGCTTTCCAAGCTGAAAGGACAATGGAGTCTATACATAGCTGGTGAGAAAAAACTTGAATTTTTGAGCACATCTTTATCATGGGATGGCTCAACAAAGTGTGGTTTTTTCCCTCTACTGTCTTTCTTCAAATCTTAAGCATGTCACTAAGCCATAGACCCCAGGAAAAATAATTAGATTGCACATGGCTAAATTTTAGCTGTTGTTAGCACTGAAGTTGCTAAAGTAAAAGGAGTTTTTCCTGCAAAACATCCAATTCTTCATGAAGAGCAGATCCTTCCTACACTCTCTCTCTTCTGTTTTTCAAACACAGAAGATGTTTGAAATATCACCATTTTAAATCAAAACCATCAGTGTGTTAGTACCTTCACCGTGACAAATATCTACATTATCCTCTTTCTTGAGGAAGGCATTGCAGCCACGAATTTTTCATGTCAAAGCTAATACAGTGACCCATGGATTACATTACATTGTTGAAAAAACAAACTAGATTATAGGAAAAGTATTTTTAGTTTTTAAAAAAACAAGGTTATCTTGAAAAGCGTGGTGAAGCTGAGTGATGGAGTGATGGGACACCATCACAAGCAATTCTCCACACAGTGGGTGACTGAGATAACACCGTTACTATTTGTTTTACTTATCAACACTGAACATTTTATCTTTAAAAACTTCATGTGGAGAGCAGTACATTCCTCACCCTTGGTGGATGGTGCGTATCTCAGCCACATCAATATGCCCTTAGCATCTCTGCTGCTTCAAGGCTCGGCAGGATGGCCTGCAGCCTTTGGGCAGCTGAGGGCTGGGGAGAAAAGGGGCTCTCCTTGGTATTGAACTTTTTCCAAGTGTGTGAACAAGTCCGGTTTCACTAGGAATGGAAACCCAGGATTTAGGGCAGGCCCACAAAGAAACTGTCTATGCCCTGATCCTTGTGGGCAGAGTAAAGTCAACAGCAGAGCAGACCCAATGGCAACATTTTATGTGTAAGGGTCAAGCAGTCCTTAGTCCTTGGCTTATGATTGGAAGAGCAACTTCCAAGAAGAAACAGAATCCCACAGCCTCTCCATGAATGGGAACAGCACAAATTTCTGCTTCTTGGACTTATATTATACATATAAAACCAGCTTACCTAAAATTTGGGTTAAGTTAGGAATTTTTTGCTCATTATCCAACATAGATAAATTAATGAGATATAATTTGCCTATATGTCACTTCTGTGCCTTTTTTTCCCCTCTTTCCACATCATCTTGTATTTCCAAATCACAACTCTTCCTATGACATTCCCATCCAACGCTTCCCATTTTTTGCACCTTGACCTCATGCCTTGGTCCTTCACCACATCATGAGAATGAAAATCCTGCTGGGTTCCTCTAGGCTCATTGATAAAAGAACCTCTGCATTAGCTGGAGAAAGAACATAAAACCCCAAATAGTGGCTGCCAATTTCCTCCTTTGATGCTGCTACACAGGGCTTGAAGGAATTTAGCAGGACCTGGGCATTCAGATATAGGATGTATTTTTATACTGTGATAGGCAGAGACTTCTGGCTGTTAACAAATATGCTTGAAAATTAATCCAACGCTTTACATTTGAGTAAATATGATGTATTTTTAGCCTGGCTGGAACCTAACATCACTGCTTGCAGACAGAAGGAGCTGTCATATTCCTGCAAGCATTTTTATTCCTACAGAATTAATTACAGCATCAAATCGAATTTGACTCTCCTCTGGCACCTGATTTGCAGCTGCAAGCCAGCAACTAGACATGATAACCCAAGTGAAGGGACAGAAGCCCAAGTACAGCTTGAGCCGATAAACAGAAACCCATGTTTTTGAGACTGTGTATCGCAGACAGCAGCACTGTGCTCCCTTTGGCAAAGAAAATCATCCTGAGGAAGAATTTATCTAGTGACTGACAGGAAGCAGTGGGCTATGAGCCTAGAAGATAATATTTTGGCTGACTCATTTCTCCTCCTCAGAAACTCTCTCCTGTAGAGCTCTGTGCAGCACAGCACTTACCAGGGTAACCGGTAATGAGGCTGCATTTTGATCTTGTTTATACTTTATAGAGGCTTTCCCTGTATATAAATTTACTTTTATACACTACAGAAGATGAGTACTCTCTGATCATTCAGCTAAAAAGGGTTTGCTTTTAATACAGTGTCTTTCTGTGCTGCTTACATCATATCTGGTCAGGACTCAGACTTTATATCTTGCTGCCTCAGAACATTTATGTTTTAAATATCCCTCACCATTGTATTTGTTACACTTACAGCATTTTAGGTTCACCCTGAAAATAGAGGTGGACATCTTCCCACCTGCTCATTTTGAAATGTTTTTATCAGAGATCAGATGTTAACATGACCATGTTTGTGCCATGATGAGCCAGGACAAAGGAACCAGATGTGGAAGTGAACTCAGCCCAGGACTCCTGACTCCTGACAGCACAAAGCCTGCACTCTTACTTTGCTGACCTTGCCCTTAGTGAGAAACAAGGCTGGGCACTGCTCTACTGATGCAAGACTGTACTGTCAGAGGTACATGACCTTCTCTTTGCTGATGAATGTTTGTTGACCAGAAAAAAGCAACTCTGCACAAAACCCCCCACTTTCTAAATAAAACAGGGAGGTGGAAGTAGGTAGATATTCCTTGGCTGACCCATTACCTAGAGCTAGGCTGATGAGAAAGCCACTGCTAGCAGAGCCAAACCGAGATCTGGGCATGTGTTTCCACACAAAGGTTAGGCACCTGTCCAACCATGGCTTCCTTTCCCTCCTCAAGGTGAAGCATGAGCAGGTTGTTGCACTCTGTCCCATAACCAAAGAGGAATTAGGTTGACAGTACCTAGAGGAATTGTCTTTTTTAGTCAAAGCTCTGAATTATTAGTGCTGTGGTAATACAATTCATTAAGGTTCTCTGAACACCTGTTCATAAATTTCCTAACTCATTCAACAAATATGTGACCTCAACTGTGTTATTCCTTAGCTAAAACACTTGATAGCTGACTGATATGCAGGCAAGTAACACTGGTGATTATTGTAGTTTAAATTCAAAGGACACGTAGGTAAAGAAATCATCTAAGGACCAAAGTAATTAAAACAAATCATGCCCATCAGCTGATGTGAATTTATGAGAATGTGGGAGTAGGTTAAGAAAGGGATTTACCCTCTTCAGAACATCTTTCATTTGCAGAAAGTAAAGCCTTTGTGAGAGGGCACCACAGCAGCATCCAAATTGCCTGATCTGAAAGCACTGCTTCCTGTTAGCTGTCACTGTTTCCTCCAGCTTTTCCTAGGCTGCAAGCCAGGAACAAGAACATCCCAAGAGCCAGCCCCAAGCTCAGCTGTCTCTGTGTGTGTATGGGCATTTATCATGTGTAGTCCCCAATTTGCTCCCACTAAACTGCCATTTTGGGACAGAGAGTAGAAGAGGAGGAACATTTAACAACATTTAGGTTCCCAGTATGTAGAAGTACTGTTTTCCCTGTTGGGTTGTGGTGTATTGTTGTTTCTTTGTGATCATTCCAGCTGCTTCTCAAGAAGAGCTGTCCCAGTGTAAAACAGCCTGACCAGTGGCAGGTAGGGCTGGGTTGAGCAAGAAGGGATTTATACAGAACCTTGGCCCACAGCACTCACAACAGGGAAGACCAAAGAGCAGTCAGAATATCTTTGCCTGTCCCTTCACCCCCTGTCTCTGCACCTGATAGAAAGCTCCACACTGGGGTGATGGATAGCAGAAAACAGAAGCATTGGATGGACAATGCCATAGTGAGATATTTCTCATACCTGACCTGGTCACCAGCCTCTCCTCACAGGTCAGAGCATTATCTCAGAGATGAACTCTGTTGTGGCAGCACCCAAGAGAGAGCTCACTCTGTTCTCCTAATAAAAGGAAAAAACTCTCCCTTTTCAGTTCTGCCATCCAGAACAGTGACAAGTCAAGGAGAGATGAGATGCCATTGCCTCTGTGCATACACAGGAACTGTGGCACATTCAGTGATTTTCCAAATCCCACTCCAAGATGCTGTGAACAAGCCAAGGGAGCAGTGCCCAGGTACACAAGCATAACATGGTGTGCCCAGGACACAGCCAGACAGCGGATTTCCTGGGGAAGGTCACTAAACTGGCTAGAATGGAGTGACAAGAAGAAAGAAATTTTAGCAGCTGGCAGAGGAGGGATAGGAAGGCAGACCACATACAGCAATGCCTCAATGACAAGATGGTTCTTGGCTGGCATCAAAAAGAGCAATATGCTCCGAGACAGGCTTTCCTACACCTTTCTACAGCCAAGAAACTGCCTCATGAAATTATTATTGCACACCTGCACAAAAAATATTTGGGATAATATTAAAAGGCTGACTTAATCATTAGGATTTAGGGCATGGCTAGGACTTCTCCAAGGTGATAAGTCAGAGTGTACCAATTACAAAATATCAAGTGCAGCACCAGCTTGATTTAAAAACCATCCAAAGTGAATCAGAAAGCAGATGTGCCTTTAGCTGATAACAGTGAGGAAATGAAATCTCTAAGATCTGGGTCTGAGAGGTGGGGTGTAGGAGAAATAGATTTAACTAGCAGCATCACCTTGTGGGAAACTTCTAGGGCAAAATCTGTTCTTTCATAGGTACGTTTAGTTGCCAGGAATTGAAAGTAAAATCTGGGGCCAGCCCATGTTGGGCCTGAGGAGAGGCTGACAGAGGAGGGACTGTTCAGCTTGGAGAAGAGATGGCCAGGGAATATCTTGTCATTTTGTATAAGTACCTGATTGGAGGTAGTAAAGAAGATGGAGACAAGCTCTTAGTGGTGCCTGGTGATAGTACAAGAAGCAATGAGCATTAATCGAAATTTTAAAAAATTCAATTTAAACATATCAAATAAAAACATTTTTACTGTTAAGCTGGTGAAAACATTGGGACAAGTTGCCCAAAGAAGTCTGTGAAGAAGTCTGTGTTCTTGGAGGTAATACAAATCTGACTGGATACAGTCTTGAGCAGCCTGCTAACAGTCCTGGTCCTGAGCAACCTGTCCAGCAGATCCTGCATTGAACATGGGGCATTGGACTAGACAATCTCCAGGGGCTTCTTCCAGCCTCAACCCTGCTGCTCCTGTTTCCTCAGGGCCTTGACAGTGGGAAAACTGACAGAGCCTTCCAAAGAAGAGAGGTTTAAGGGTAAAAAAAGGTGCTTGTTTGCTACAGCACACTTCCAAGTGGCACTCCCAGCTGAGTTATTTCACTGGTGGCCTAATTAAACTGTATCCTTTCCATCTTGGATTTTTCTCCCTGGTTATCAAAGACAATGTTCTCATCTGACTAGTCCCATTCTAGTCCTAAATCTGCTCCTATCTCCCTTCCAGAGCTACATACAATATTCCCTGTTGCCAGAGGCAGCTACATGAAAACAGGACTTTAATTAGCAGAGATCATTTCCTAGTCTCCTCACCTCCCTACGGCCTGTCCTGCGTCTCTACGGGCATCTGTCTGTCCATTACTTACCACCACGAAGGCTCAGGGATCTCCAGCAAGGAACATGTTTTCAATGAAGCAGGGTGTTGCCAAAACCTTTGATGGTGTATTATAGGGCTCCAGAGAAATAATCCCACTTCAGGTGAGAGCTTTAGGTTAGGACCTGCCTTTCAGAACAGGGATGCCAACAGTGCAAAAACCAAACAATGCCTGAAGAGCCCTATTCCTGTGACTCTGGATCCTCACTCACTGAATGTCTGTGTGACTGCACTGGGGGCCATAGATCTATGATGCTGCACAGGGATGTGCTTGTTTGCCTGTGTGATCCATGTTTCATTGTTAGTGACTGTACTTGCTTTTACAGATTTCAGTTCTACCAACAAGTTGAAAGATAGGAGTTAGCCCCTCTGTAAAATATGGCTTTGGACATCACCAACTGCAAAACAAGTAATAGCAAATGCACAATCTAAGCAACAATTTCTCATCTGTGAAAGTAAAGGCAGTGCTACTGTGTGTCAGGTCACAGCCTTGGCCCTAGAGAAGTTATGCAGAACTTCTCTGCAGAGTTTCATGGGGGATGTTTTTTAGTTTTTCTTGAATTATTCTAGGTAGATGTGACGAGGTTTCCTGCTGCACAACACTTCCTCTGAATGCAGGTAAGCAGTATCCTCCTCTTCTGCTGAGCAGGGTACTTAAGTAGAATTTGCCAGCAAACGTGAAAACTCCAGGAGCCTTTTGCTTTGCAGGCATTGTTTCTTCAGTTCATTATCTATTTATAGTTCTTGCCTTTGATCGATGTTTGTATTTAACCTTGTATTTCTTAATTTGTAGGTCAGTCTGCATTTACCATGGTTAATTTATTAGGGCAGATTCTTCTTCTCAGTCAGCTCGTTGGGGAGGAAAGTGTGTTTAGGAGCTGTAAATCATTCCAAACAGATCTCATCTAGTAACCTTAGTAACCAAGTTTTGTACTGGAGCAAGTAATATTTTTATGGTGATATTTTTTCACTGTGAATAATAGAAAAGTAATGATAAAACAACACATTTGAGGATGAACTTGCCAATAAAAATTGCTATAAAAGCAGCAGCATTGTTTCAGACCAAAATTATAGCCAATTCTTTCCCAGAACCTCAGTAAATTGTCTCAGAGCAAAGCTTTTCTCCTGTGTACACTATAAGCTAATTCCTCTATTACTGGATCTTGTAATGCAGGCTCTTAGCATGCTTTATAGAGCCTCAAGTCACAAGCTTCGTTAAGCAGTAGTGCACGCTGCTTTGATTGAAAGATCATGAGGACCATCCCTTTCATCAAATATCACTTTCTGTGATATAGAAAAGGCAAATGCTTCAAAAGACACCAGAAGGCTTCATATCAAGATAATCCTGAAAGTCTGGATAAGCACTAGTTCTCTGCATGGCATTGCATCTAAAGGTGCCATTAGAAAAATCCTCATCTGGGCAGGGGGCACCCAGACTGCTGACTTACAAGGTGTAATTTCTTTCTCACTCAGGTGTTTCAGATGTCCAGAGCTGAGTTTTTGCAAATACTCCTTCCTTGAGCTTGACTCTTGTTCCGTGTACAACTGTGATCACAGAATCATAGAATGGTTTCAATTGGAAGGGACTTGAAAGATCATCCAGTTTCAAACCCCTGCCACGAGCAGGGGCATCTTCCACTGGACCAGGGTGCTCAAAGCCCCCTCAAACCTGGTCATAAACACTTTTAGGGATGGGGCATCTACAGTGTCTTTGGGCAACTTGTTTCAGTGCTCCATGACTCTCACAGTAAAGAATTTTTTTTTTAATGTCTAACCTAAACTTACTTTCTTTTAGTCTGAGTCCTTTCACCTTTGTTCAGTCACTAGAAGCTCTTACAAATACTCTCTCTCTATCTTTCTTGGAGGCTCCCTTCAAGTACTGGAAGGCCAGAATTAGGTCACCCTGAAGCTTTCTCTTTTCCTGGCTGAACAATCACAATTCTCTCAGTCTTCCCTCATAGGAGATGCTCCATCCCTCTAATAATTTTGGTGTCCTCCTCTGCACCCGCTCCAACAGGTCCATGTCCTTCCTGTGCTGGGGACCCCAGAGCTGGATGCAGCACTGCAGGTGGGGTCTCACCAGAGCAGAGCAGAGCAGAGCAGAGCAGAGCAGAGCAGAGGGGCAGAATCCCCTCCCTCACCCTGCTGGCCATGCTGCTTTGGATGCAGCCTGGGATTCCATTGGCTTTCTGGGCTGTGAGTGCACATTGCTGGCTCATGGGAACCGGACATTTAGCTGTGATCCACAAAACAACTGATCTGAGAGGTGGTTTCAGAACATGTTTAACTCATGTCACATCCTCAGACATCACTCTCATTTCAAACCAAGTCACAAGAGGAAGACAGGGACAGCAGGTGGTCAAAGACCATCTTCCCCTCAGCACTGTCCTGGGAAGCAGGAGACCTCAGCTGAGAGGGAGGCAGGCCCACACAGACAACATCTCACCTCTAGTCTACACCTCCTAATTAGTGAGGATTTGGTTCTTTCAAGACAAATGAGGAAATGAAGTCTTACCTTTTTGCTTCTTGGGGAAACCACTCTAGCGTGTGTCTCCAGGACCTCTGCTCATTGTTTTCAAGTAAAACACAGGGAAGCAGCTTCTGGCCCAAGAACACTGTCATTCCTGAAGGATGAAAGTACCCTCCTACTGCCTCAGAAGTGCATCCCTAGCCCAGGTTACTGCTCTACTTAGCATTGGCCACATGCTCAGATGCTGGCTCGGAAGCCCCTGTCAGGAGCAGGGGACTGCCCAGGCACACAGGTGTCCAGTGCAGTGCTCCAGGTTCTGAAATGCTCATTTCATTATCACATGTTGCAGCCTCTGACTTTCAGACACACTGGTACCTTCTCAGGTCTAGCCTGATGGAGCTTTTCTCAGCTTACTGTGAGCTTTGAGTACAAACCACAGCCATGGAAGCTCCTCAGAGGCACAAGTCCTTTGTTAAGTCAGCACTAAGCTACGTTTTGTCAAAGGCCTTGTCATACCACTGTGTCTGAGCTGAAACCATTTGCTATTCAGTACAAGAACTGAACAATTATTTGGGCCAAGAACAGGAAAGCGCCATGGAAACTGAAGTGGGACATTATGTGTTCACACAGGGCAAAGGTCCTTTGCTCTCTCTGTGCAGAAAGTGCCATCAGCTCTTGAATAAGTACAGGCAGTTATGACTTCACCTTCTGCTTTATAAGAAAAATAGATCCTCCAGCCATGTCAGACTCCTGGTACTGTTCTCATCCAGGAAGGCTTAAAGGCCATCAGGACAGCACAGGGAGAGGCTAGCCTGATAGCCTGGGTATTGCAGACAGACTCCAGGCTTACTCCCTGTGTGAAGACTGTGACTCACATACCGAGATATTCACCTACGCCTTTTCTGGGACATCCACTTTTCTTCTCACCCCATTTCTGTACCACCCACAGTAGCTGACCTGCTTCAGAAAGATACTCAACCCCATTCACCTTCTTTGACAGGAGATAACATTCTCTGTGAGACAAAACTACAGCACAAGTTCTTAGTTTCCAGCTGGACAGGTTTGGTGGCTTGGCTGGAGGACGGACCGAAGCTGCCTCATACTCCCATCCCTGTCTGGTTTCTACATCTGTCATCATCACTGTGAGAGCCTAACGATGCCCCAGGCAGCATTTCCAGCAAAGGACATCATCAACCCCTGCCAGGACTTTTTTTTTTAATGCCACTGCAGATTTACAGAATGGAATTTTAATCATTTTTTATTGCTAATTTCACTTTCTATCACTCTGCTCATCTACTCAGACTATCTTTTTGGCCTTCTCTAGGCATGAGATGAGCATCCTGTTTGAAACCTAAAGCAGAAGCAGGGTCTGTGTCCTGCCTCTGCAAAGAGCAGGCAAGACTAAGGAAAGGACTTGGCACAAGAGGCAAGGCAAGAAGGAAATGAGAGGAGTAAGAGTGGCCTTAGAGCTAATGCAGCTATTCTAGTTTAAGTATGTAGTGGCAGAAATACTCAGAAGCATGTCTCCCATTTCTTAGGTGCTGTATAAGGTCAGACAGAAACAGCAGGAGCTGAGTGCATTAAGCATCCAAGCATCCAGAAATGTTTGATCTTTTGAGATTCAAAGTTAACTATATATATAGATACCCAAAGGAGAAGTGCTCAGGGTAACTTTTGAATTTTGGCCATTGGCCTTGAGGCTTTCCTAAGAGATTTTCTTATTCTGACTGTTTTATTCTTCCTTTAAATATGGGACTCTGTTGTATTTCACCATATAAACGTCAGAAAAGCCTTACATCAGACCACTTGAAGTATAGCTCTCCCCTGATATCAAACCCAAGAATTAAAGTTTGCTTTTGGCGAGCTTACAGAGAGTCTTTGTCCCTACCTGCTACATATGTTAGGTTTCCAAATAATTTCACAAGCTGTTCCAGATAATCACACAGTAAGTAGGTGAGGCAAATAGACTTATGACTTCTGTTTTTTTCCCAGCCAAGTTTTTAATCTCAGAAGTTACAGTGGAAAATCCCTTGAATATTTCTGTTACTGGTGACTTCTAGGCTGTGCTGGCGCAACAACAAATAAGCGAAGAAGGACAAGGCAGCACTGATATGACCACAGTGCAACAGAAACCCACATACCCTCACACCACAGGACATGGATTTGTGAATGGCACATTGGAAACATTTGTGGTTTTATTGCTGTTTTCAAAGCTCACAAAGTCAGGCTGGAGTATTTGTGATAGTTGAGTGGGTAGTCAGGGTGGGATGAGGTAGGAATGAAGGTGAGAGTCCTTTCTGCATTTGAGCTGGCCACAGTTCCTGGTGCTTTTGTTCAGCCTCTATCAGAGTGCTAACAACAGGGAGAGAGACTGCAGCTTGGAAATTTTAGTTCTTAAATTCATTCACTCATGATCAGCTCTGAGACCGCAGAGGTTACATTTATATTAGTTTAATATTTATGAGCCATGAAACAAGATATTTCTGGTGAATAAAAGGTGAACTTCTACGTGAGCATGTAAAACTGAACTCTGTTTAGCCTTGATAGTTTGAAGATAAAGTGTTGAACTTGAACTTAGAAGAGGAATTTGTATAGACCCTCCTGACCAGAAAGGTGACACACGCTTGTCCATGTGAATTAAATTGCTGTCTTTAACCTCTTAGTGCTCCTGCTGACACTCACATCACTTTGCTGCAAACAGTCCGTCCCCTTTATCAAGGAAACTCCAGCTCCTGTGATCAAGGGGTTCATTAGTTTGAAATGAGGAGCTCTGACACAGTTTGGGCTTCTTCATAACCCTGACCTCACTGTTCACTGTGAAGCAATCACATTATTTTAAGTGCTCCCCTCTTGTCAAGTTGCCTCCCCCCTTACACTGATGTTCCTGTTTTCAAAAGTACCTTTCATGTAAGAAGCCAAATAGTTTCTGTTAAATTAAACACATACTATCATGTCCCCTTTTCTTTCACGTCTCCCAGGAAAATCAAAACCAAAGAAAAACAAAACCTGTTCTATCTGGCACACAGATCTGCCCCCATTGCCCATCGTGACAACCCCCAGGGAGAGAGACAGTGAATTTTCCTGCTGTTTGCAGGCAGAAAAAGGGGAGCACAGTTCTTCCCACCTGACATTTCACAGCACTGGTGCAACTGAAGGCTTCAGCCACCTCGTGCAGCCCAGCAGCATTTCCAGTGTGTCTGCTCTGAGTTTGCCTTCCTGAGAGGAACCAGTGACAAAATGTAAAATATACATAAGCCCAATTGTATTAAGAATGGCTTCCTGATTGCTGCTGGGTTCCCCTGGCTTCTAATCCTAAGGCTGCCATCCTCTATTCCTCGATAACACACGCTCAAGTAGGTGTGGGTGTCCCACTAAGCACATTGTCACCAGCTAGCAGTGACTGCCTCCTCCACCTCTGTGCCCAGCCAGTGCAGCCATTGCACACAGCATTTGCACTCAGAGCTTCACACCTAATAATACTTCAGCACCTCTTTAACTGCTTTATCCATTTTTTCCCATTTGCAAGCCTCAGGCTCCCGATAAGTAGATGGTAAGTGGAGCTTGTAAATTAAAAACCTACATGCTTCAGGCTTTTAGCATTAAAAGACCCCAAAGTTCTCCTAGTTCATACCACTTGCCATTAACATCGACTTCACTGTCAGCAGGTAAAGCTGGTGGTAATATTTGCCTATTAAAAAACTCTATCACTGGCTTCAATTCACCAGCATTATCATTTTCCAGTGTTAGAGAGCAAGTTCAGAGGGTTGCAAATACCTGAGAGTGTTCTGCCCAAGGAAGATAAATGTCCATTTTTAAATCAATGTTTGGTGACAGAGAACTGGAAAGGACTTAAAAGAAAGAAGGAATTAAATCTGTGTGTCCTGGTATAAACGAGTTGCTGTTAATGGGCTTTTCTGATAACACAGAAGAGGCAGTTGTGTCCAACCACAGCCCCAGGAGGTAAGAGCTGTATTCTCATCTCGACTCAGATATTGATGTGCTGGGTAGCCCGAGGCTTGCTGACATCTCTTACTCCTACTTCTCTCAGCTGATGGCAGGACCAGGAACCAGAATAAACCAAGTGTATTTGCACTGCAAGGACAGTCATACAAGTGGCCCACCTTTAAAACATAGATTAAACCCTTTTTTTTTCTTTCAGCTCTCTTATGGCCTATGCTCTTCTCTGGGAGATTGTTTTAGTTGTAAATTGTAACCAAATAAGTTCATGACTGTGAAAAATTAGTGACATCATTCTCTCTCATTCTATCATGTGTTTGAGAATAATGGAGAGAATACATGCAACAACTTTGAAACTGCAAAACTCAGGTCAGCTTAAATGTCTGATATGAAAACATTTTGAATATTTATGCTTTGAATCTTGCTTTTTCTGACCTGCTTCATGGAATACTACACATCCTACAGGAATGTTGTGAAGAGCAGCTAGACTATCACTGGGACAGTCAATCATTTTTACAGGGGATGAAGATGGGCCATGTTCTGTTAGGGAACTTTGGAGATCTCAATTACAATGTAAGAACAAAATGCTCTTGAAATGTCAGACATGTGGCAAGCCTGGCAGGGTGGGCTGATTCCAAGGCAAGGGGCAGAACACTTCTGGAGCACTGAAGTTATGTTTGGTGCTTTAGGACATATAAAAAGCACAGAATAAAACCCAGATCAGATAAATAAGATCATCTTTCTTATGAAAGAGAAAGTGATATTTCATATTTCTCCCTCAAGGCTTATAAACAGCTGCCACTCAGGCAGAATAGATAATACAACTTTTAAAATAATCCATGAAATCAGGAATTGGAATATAAACCTTTCCAAGTGTAGTTTTCCTTCTGGGTACCATGACTGCTCAGTGCCACTGAAAAAGGGGGCTGTTGGCACCCTGCAAGATGTGTTCACAAAACACAGAGGAAGTGCCTGCCTAGAATGGAAAGGCAGAAGGATATGTTAGACAGAGGTATGCCAGCACAAATCTCTAAGGATCAGTTTATGAATATGTTCTGGTGTTATTAAACTCTCCTCAGATATTAATGACATCCCACACTAATACCAGGTAGATTTTACCTTTGTTGGCAGGGATGAAATTCAGATTCCGAGAAAATTCAGAGGCTTGAAAAACTGTTCAGCTCTTTGCTAACTATTGTTTTTCCTTAGTAACTTCACAAATTCACTGGAAATTGCCAGAATTCTGCAGCTATGGCAAATATGTGTTCCTCATGTTCCTCCTCAGTAGAGTATGAAACCCTCACATCAGACTAGTAGTTCTTTCCTGTTTTCACCTGCTCTCTGCTTATGCTGCTCCTCAACCTTCCTGGCTCAGCATTCCTGGAATAAGGAGAGAACCCTGCGCACGCCCAGGCTGGGAAAGCGAGTGCCTCAACACTAGAAAATGGCAGGGATGTGCACAGGGAGCTCTGCATGACTCCAGACTGTGGAGAACTGTTTTCCAGGGTCTTCTGCAGCTTTTAAGGTTTGGGTGGGATCAAGGAGGCAATAAGACAAATGTTTCAGTGGCCAACTTGCTTATGTGTGGAAAAACATTATCGCAGGGATGGCTGGCAGCACGTTGATGCTCATGTTATCACTTAGGCATCCCAATTCTGGCTGCAGATTTGTTCACTCTGTCACAGAGAAATACGTAAGCACAGAAAAGCAGAAAACAGCTAATTAACTTTCTCAGTTGGCCAGGGAACCAAACTGATATGTTTGAGGGAGAATCACAGCCTTCAGGCGGAGACCGTGGGTGAGACGGATAAAAAGTGGCGAAGTAAGGTTTTCCATAAGAAAACTAACTTGCTAGTGTACTGTGTAAAGTTGATAATGAGCATTGTCATGGCAGCATTCAGCTGAATCACTTCCCAACAAGCTCCAGAGCAAGCAAGCAGAAAGAGACTGAGCCTCCATTTTCCCTCCTGGGTTTCTTCTTTGGCCAGAAATGGAGAACAGAGCTAGAGCACAATGGGAGTGAACTCAGGGAATTCTTCAACTTCCTGCAGCTTTCTGTCTACTCTGCAGCAGCCCTTGAATGATTGGGCTTTGGCATATGGATGCTGAGAGAGATTTGAACTGTTTTTTGGAAATCCTGCATTTGAGTAGGAGCCATAATGCTTGCATATGAGAAATGTCTTTCCCTAAGAGTTTTTCTCTATCACACTATCAAAACCAGCCATTACCCATTCAGCAATCTGAGATCACACATTGAAATTTAGGTGACCACTCATGGCCTGCTCAGCATGAAGAATGGATCAATGAAGACTGCAGAAAATCTGCTGAGTGATATTGCTTTGGGCTTCCCACCAAGGAGATTGCTAGAGATTGCTGGAGACTACAAATTACTTCATAAATATAGGTCTGTGAACAACTTATAAGCAAGAAGAGAAGTGAATAATTCATCTTTATTTGCAGGGAAACATCTAATCCTTTTTTGCAAGCTAAGCAAATTAAATCCAGGAATTATGAGGAGATTAGGAGAAATATTTAAGATTAGAGTTGTACTTTACATGTAAATTTCCACATCTTGAACATTTTTCTTTCATTTCATGTTTTATAGAAAGTTTGGGCAGGAACTTTTCATTACCTGCAGCTTTGTATTGGCAGCCAGGAAGGAATCCCTGCAGCAAAGTTCCAAGATATTCCTCAGAATGTGTTCCTCAGAACATGTTCCATAAATAAAATGAGAATTCCTTATAAATGTGAATTACCAAGACCTGAGCCCTATGGTTATATTAAAAAAAGAAAAAAAACAAGAAAAGGAAAATTTACTAATAGAGAATTTATTAGACAGGGTTGCAGCTTTCAGCTGACTTCAGTAAATATCCATTATTATCCTTGAAACTCCAGATTTCAGTGTCCCCTGTCTATCTAGAGTTCTAATTGTCACAGACATGGAGCCTGATCAGAGTGAGAGCATACTGACTCAGGGAGAGCCTCTTTGCTGGCTTAAGCCAGATCTGGGACATTGCTCTATCATAGTTTGCCTTTCCTATCTCGTGAGCATTTTCTTTGTGCTAAAGTTTTGTGGGGCGTATTCCTTGGAAATAGAGAATTTTAGGGACAAAGGGCTCTCTGCTGGGCATATATGAACCTGCTAAGCTAAGAAATAGAACAACTGGGACTTTTTATGCTTTGGGGTTTTTGCAAGTGCATGTCGAAAATTGCCGTGCTGTTAAAAAAAACACACAACTTGTCCCAGTCCTGGAAGACAGAGGTCTACATATTCTAGTTGCTTAAGTAGGATCCCAAACATCTGATTTTGATAAATTAGAAAATATTAAATTTCAAGTATGGGAAGCTCTATCTCTAATGTCTGGTGTTTTAAGCACCTAAAATTACATGCTAGCAGGTCCCATACTCTCGGGGAGCATGCTCTTATTTGTTACTCTTCTGATGTGTCCAAATTCCAAGATAAAATTATAAATTCAGTACGTGGCATTTAGAAAAGCTTAAATTTCTTAACTCATTATGCAGGAAGATTAGTTAAGGCTGGCATGTCATCTCAAAACTGTATTTTTATACAGCTTAAAAATTAAGATGGTATTAGACTTTATTATGGTCACATTTGACCAGCACATGTTCACAGATTCTATTTTGAACCTCCAAAAGTGTCATTATCACTATTATTATTGTTCACTACCTAGACTTATAGGAGCCCCAAGCTCCTGCCAAGGTTCTAGAGCCAGTACAAAAGGAACTTTCCTGTTAACATTTCCTATACAGTTCAAAACCTGAAAAACCTTTCAAAAGCATCTTTAAAAGAAGACAGACCTCTTTCTTCAAATTCTGCTCAGAGGGGCTTTTTCTTTGTTTGAAAAGAACAAAGAACCATATTTTAGATCTGCAATCAGACTGAGACTGAAAACAAATGCAGCCATATAGCCTGCTGTGAGAGAGAATGTGTAAGAAATTATTTTCTGAATAGTGTTGCAGCAGAAAATAATTTTTGAGCAGATAAAGAGGAACCTTCTCATTAAATAACAGGACTAGAGCAAAGTCTGAACGACCAGGGCTTGCCTGCTTTTCTTGAATTTTGTACACTTTGTGTCATCGTTAAACTTAGCCAAACACCTACATCTGGTGTGGAATTGTTATCTTTCAGGCAGCCCATAGCCAGAAGATTTGGGAATGTGGGCATAAGTGTGACAAAATTAAATATGACACACTTCTGTGTGTTATAGATTGAGAGGCAAACAGACCAGGCATCATTGAGTAAATGTTGAATGAATGCATCCCTCTGAGCTGCAGATTTCGTTGGTTGTGGAGGGACTTTCAAATGGATGGCATCTAAGGGAAAACCAATAACCAGCCAATAACCAGCTTGGTTCTGGCAAGACACAGCCACCTCCTCTGCTGCCGTGACCTCCAGGAGGGTGCACACCTGCCTGCCAGGTGCAGTGTAACCAGGAGCAGTGCCCTTGGGGCCTTCCCAGCTCCCCTGTGAACCACCAGTCCAGCCAAGGCTGAGACACAGGCTCCAGCCATCACTTCCCATGCCTGAGGCAACAGCTTAACCAGACTGTGTGCTGAATTTAAGAGCCCTCTTCTATCAGCCTTTTCCTCAAATGGTTATTCCTCTTCTATCAGCCTTCTCCTCAAATGGTTATTGAGGGAACACGTTCAAGCCACCTCCTAACCTTCTCTTGGATAATTGAACTCCTGGAGGATGGCATCCTTTGTGTTCATATTGTCCTCTTTTTTTGGCTTGTTTTTAAAATTTCTTTGCATCTTTTCATCATCCTTTCATCACCCTAGCATCAAAGACACCAGTACTAGAAACAAATGCCAGGGGTGTCTTCAACAGCTCTGCACATGGAGACAAACTTCAGCCTCCATGACAATGGTGTGCATCCTCCTAGGTATTTACCCAAAACCAGTGTTTGCCTGTTCTCTCTTTGCTATTAGCTTTTGAGCACCTTCCTTTCCCTTGGCCATCCTCCACAACATCTCGTGCATTTCAAGTGGGAGTACCTAAAGAATGGGGAGTTTTCAAGCCTAACTGATGGCTGAGTGTGAGGCAACATGGCAAATATTAATTGGGACTCTATTCTTGATATGCTAAAAGACAGCAGGGAATAAAGAACAAAGTCACAGCGAGCAAATTGCCTTGAAGAAAAAGATGCTGCCACTGACTACAGCAAGTCACCTACTGTGTTAACAAGCTGGACCGTCATTAATGTTTTTAGGGTTTAATGTGAATTTCCTCCACACATAAAAATATTTTCAATCATGCAAGGAAGAAGAGGCCAACTTCATCCACTTTTTTTTCAGGGCAAAAAATTGCCCACCTAATGGAAACAGAGCCCTGCTCACAAAAGATCTGAAGAGCAGAGATGGGGCATTATGACCAGGGACAGTCACTGCCATCCCTTTACCAGTGTCCTGAAACATTCAGCTTCCTCTTTCGAGTAATGATGAAATTCAAACAATCTGAAGTGAAACATCTGTGAGTGAGCATGGAAAGCTGGGGATATGAACAGCTTCTGTCAGAGCAAGATGCACAACCTGCATTATGCAGAAATATGGTGAGGAAAGCATGAGGCTGCTGGAGCAGCAGGGTGAGAGTGGTTATGCAGAAAAATCTAGACAGTGTACAAATTAAATGGTGAGGGGTTATTTTCCTTTTTTCTTTTTTTTTTTTTTACTTTTCTTTTCCCTTTTTTTTTCAATTTTAATTAACCACCTTGTTTCCAACTACACCATCTGTGATATCATGTTTGGTCTTTATAAGGTACTCTCAAAAGAAGGATAATTATGAATTTAGTAGCAAGATAGTACTTTTAATATTTCCTGTAATATGTTTCTAAGGTCTTATCCATATGTTTTCAGAAGACTGTATCGCAGACGAACAGTAGGAAACCAGAAACATGACAATAAATGCCTGTGGTAGAAAAGCTAATAAAGAAAATAATAGTGGTCTCCCCCAGACCTGTTTCCTGCACTGTCTCTAAGACAATAGGTAGTAGCATGTTTTCATGTCCAAGTATCTGGTCAATGGAGCAAAAAAGGCAGCCTCCACCATGAGGAAAATGGGTAAAATAGAGGCACATGAACATGAAACAACATCAAAGAAGAGAATAAACAATTTTCCTCCTAAAAATCAGTTCAGCTATAGGGTAGCAGCAGCTTCAAACAAGAAACAGGTTGTGCGAGCTGCCTGACATACCACATTACATTACATTACATTACTCTCAGGACAACATGATGACCCACTCTAAAAGCTGCAGAGATAAGTTTGAGAGCTGGTACCACAAAGACAGGGAAAAAATCTGTCCTAAATCTGCAGTGTTTTTGACAATTATCTATTCAGAAATACTTCAAGCACAACAAGAATAATGTCCAAAGTACAGCTTGTAAACTGCCATCATTTATTAGAGTGAGGACATTTTGAGACCTGGGAGATTTAAAACTAAGCCTCTGGGAAAAAGAAAAGACCAAGAAATAAAAGAGTCAGAGAGCACTGCTGTGAAAGGTAAACCATTTTAAAAAGTTAAAGATGGAAAAGTCCTGCTAGGTCATGTAAGTCAGTGCCCTTACGAGTGCATGAGAGAGAGACAAAACAACAAAAGCGCTCAGGGCTCCAACATCACACACTGGCTGAGGTTGAAGTGGCAAATGACAGGGAAAATGGCCAGCCACCTCCAGGGAGGGTCTCTGCTGTGACCTCAGGGGAACCAGAAATACAGGGCTTGCTTAATCTTGACACCTGCCTGTTACATCTCTCTTGGGAAGAGAAGTATCTTGGAAGGACAATCATAAATATCTCCCTAAAGCTATTCCTTTTTCATTGCTGATAAATAAAAGACAGTGAAAAATTCCAGGTATGAGACGATACCAGGTTAGTGAGGGAGAAATGGGAGAGAGTTTGGTAATGGATTGGATCCTTCTGGCCCAGCTATGTTTCCAATTATTTGCAGAAATAGGTCAGTGACAGCGGTGCCAGCTGCTTTGCTCAGAGGTAACAGAACCCAGAAATGAGCAGCAGCAAATAGAAAAGAAATTGGAGAAAATAAGAGGAAAGAGAAATGACAAGGACAGGAGAAACCTAGCTGAATTTATGCTAACCCAAGCAGTACTGGGGAATAAGAATGGCTTTCACAAATGTAGGGGAAAGGAAAGCTAGCCAGAAAGGAGTTTCATTAATAAATGAGAGGAAGATTAAAAAAAACCAGTATTTCTTCCAGGGCCAAATCACCCCATTTTTTTTTTCCCCAAATAAAACCGAAAAAAAAAAAAGGATCTAACAATTGGTAAGTAATGTAATGAAAATCCTATCTAAATAGCCATTATTGTAGTGCAGGTTGCAGGAACAGTTGGAAATTTTGAATATCCACCATACAGATTAACTGGTCTGGTTGCACTCATCCTCAGGTGATGAGGGAATTAGCCAATTAAGTTACTGAACCATTGGCAATTATTTTTGAAAGTCATGGAGAACTATGGAAGTCCCAAAGGCTAGAAATAAAGCAAATATAGTATTGATTTACACAGAAGGAAGAATGATCTTGGCAATTACTGCCCAGCACTTTTATCTTCAATCTCCAGTAAAATAATCGACCCAGCAGTACAAAAAGAGCTATTAGAAAACTTCAAGAGGGCATTGGAAACATGAGCAACAAGTGATGTGGGATAAAGAAAGAATCCATTCTAGAGGGAGTTATCGATGTTTTATACATAGAAGACTAGAATCAAAAGGTAAGGGATAAAAGTAATTAAATTGGAACAGAAGCCTCCCTTCAGCAACACTTAAGCACATGCTTAAATCTTTCCAAGTCAGTTTTGAGCAAGCATTGCATGAAAGGACAGGCTTGTTTGCAATCACAAAGTTCACCAAGGAGCATAAACAATTTGCTTAAAAAAGACCTACAGGAAGAGCAACAGCAGAAGGGAGAGTGATAAGGAGCCCTGCACAAAACTGCAGCAGAGAGACTGATGAGGTAGCAGGAGCAAGATGTTCACAGGGTTCCTTCCAGTTTTGACTCTGAGTAATACCATTAGAAATGCAAAAGATGTTGCAAAGTGCACACTCAGGAACAGAGGGGAAAGGACAAAAATACAGCAATACATATGTATCTAGAGAATTACAAGTGAGAAGTAAAAAAAGGAAATCCAATGTAAAACAAACCTGCAGTAAACCCTACTACACAATACAAAGCAAGATGTTTCAAGAAGGAAAAACCAAAATTAAACAATGTCAGGCACTCAGGAAGAACAAAACTGGACAGCAAATTGTTCACTGCTTGAAATTATGGCTAAAGCCAGTAGTTCATAGTGAAGAGGGGTGATGGACTTTCTCACCTGCTTCATGCTGGGGCAGGGGAACTCACAGAGAGAGCCCTCATTAGGTAGCAGAAAACCTAATTAGAAAAACGGTAGAGGGTCCAAAGGAAAAAAGGCAAAAAATGAATAAGGCTTGAAGGTACAGAGTTTGAGGAGAGACTATGACATTAAAGTTTCATTATACAGCTTTGCTGTGTTACAAGACTTCAATAATGCCATCCAGTGCATGTCCTATACAGAGAAAATTGCAGAATGGTGTCTGAGAACTGCTCATATACAATCACTTTTTCTGATGTCTGTAGCTCCATTTCTGGCCCAAAGACAAAAATTATGAGTTCACTACAACTCAAATACCTCCACACAAAACAGAAAGGTAAAGAGTGAGATTTTGTTATGCTTCTTGCAAAAGCAAAGATCAGATGTCATAGCTTAGAGAAAAGGGGAGTGACACAGATTTGAGGCATGTGTTTCGGCTTCTAGACCTGAATGACTCCAAAATTTTATACACATTAAACAAAATTACCTTTGAGATTGACCTGTGGACTATATAATCTCTGCAGCCTTACCCGAGGTAGATGTTTACAGCACATCAGATATATTCCTAGTATGAGGGTTCAGGGTTGAGGGTCCCTCAAGAATACTAAGCACTGGTTCTGCAATTATTTTCTAACTTTACTTTTTCTTACTGATGGTGATAGATTTTTTTCCTCTTAAATTATTTCCATTATTTCTTCCCATCTCTCATTCAGATTATCCCAATTATTTATCATCACTCGTTGCTATTTTTAATGCTTGATATCTGTTTGAAGAATGCATATTCAAGCCTGACAGAGTAATTCTGAGTTTATTGTGTAAAGAGTGACATAGTAATTCCGCCAGTTTATTGAAGAAAATTATAGGTAGACAATGGTGAGAAAATAATGTCAGAATAACACAGAAATGAGGGAACATACATGGCTGGAAAAATCTGATATATTAAATACCGATATAACTGCTTGGCAGAAGGTCATGTAGGTGGTCAGCTATCATTTCTAAACCCCTGATTTAAATCAGGCAGGCCAGAGTTGACAAAAAATTTAATAACCAATAATGATCTCGTGCTGTCAGCTCAGGTCTGATTATTAGCAGGTAACTGTCCAAAAGAGGTGTGGGCTCACATACACACACAGAGCAGCTGATTACCTAGGCTGCCTGATTACCTACTGCTAAACAGGTCAAGACGGGTATGAAATATCTTTTTGATGACTAAACATCAGCTCAGAATTCAGGACTGCGAGCTGTGCCTGAATGATGTTGAGAAAGAGCGCTCTAGCTGCATTTCCTCTCTGGCATTTTCCTTTGGAAGAGGATTTGCCACGGAGGCTACAAAAGACTCAAAAGCACCTCCTTTTGCCTGCCTGCTGCTGCATGGCTGTATCCTGACATGGAGGTGGAAAAGGAGCTGTGCTTCTTCAGGGTCTCCTATCTGTGTCACAGCTCCCAGCCCCATTTCAGTCTTCCAGTAATATTATCAACCCCCCAGCTTTTCTAGATATAACTAAAACCACCACAGCCATGCACAGTTATGGCTGCTGTAGGATTTTGTTTCCAAGATCTTATTTTCATTTTTGCAGAAATATCTGTATCTTGAGCCAAAACTTCCCAAGACTGCTCTACGCCTGAGGGAAAATTTTGTTTTGTCTTTTTGAAGGCTTGATCAAATGCTGTACAGCCAGGGGTTTAGAACAAGGAGACAAAAGAAAAAGAATGTGTCTTTTTTTTTATGGCAAAAATAGTTGAGACTTTATTTGAGCTTTCTTTATAGTTTCAGCCACAAAGAGATCAACTGCAAAAATGTTTGACAGGATGGTAGCTTTTACAGAAGACATGATGAGGTTTTGAAAGTCATATTTAGTGACGCAGGGAATTTGTGCGCACGCTCTCCTCTCTCAGCTCCAGCATCTCTAATAATACAACTTCCAAACAACATTCTCTGAGAGAGCTGCTTGCTGTCTCAGTCCTTCTGACTTTGCCTTTCTTTAATTTTGAAATGCTTCATTTTAGATTCAGAAAGCTGATGTGAGTTACAGAAATGCTCGCATAACCTGTCTGCATTCAAAACAAAGGAGTGAGAAGGGGAAGAAATACAAAAATGCCATCTCACAAAATAATACATTCAAATCCTTCAACAATATTAAGGTAACATTATCTCTGGGGGTTACCTATTTACTTTTGACACTTTGTTGGCTTAATCTCTGCCTAGATGAAACACTAACTTGTGACCAGTTATAGTTCCAGCCTCTTAGGAAGAAAAAAATAATCAGGCAAGTGTTAATAAAAGCAAGCAATAGGTTATTTTCCATCAACTCAGCTGAAGAATTTCCTCAACTAAAATGCCTGACACAGCAGCTATCACATTTCTGGGCACTCTCCAAAGATTTACAGCAATTTATTCTCAAAAAAATTAAAATTAAATCTGATTTTAGGAGCAAAGAGATGGGGGAATTATTGCCTGGAGGATTAAAAGAAAAAAAAATCACTGAAAATCTGGGTAATAAAGTCAGAGTCTTTCAGCTTCGGTCATTCACCGGTGGCATTTTTCAAATACACATGTATTAAAATATATTAATATTTCTACTGGTCTGTGAGGTATTACTGACTCTGCCACAGTCTCAGCCATTCCTGAGGAAGCAGTTTCAGGTGCCAGTGACAGGCTTCAGCAGCTACACAAAGAAGCCTTCCAACTCATCAAGGTGAATTAGAAGCCTAGCAGCACTGTGTTTAATATCCCCTTTGGAAAGGCACAATTCTGTTGCAATATAGCACTCAGGAGCCCCTTCAGAGTCCTAGTCTGCAAATCCCTAGGCCATCCTACTTCTTCATGCCTTTCTGAGCTGGCTGCTGCCTTCTCTCAGACGTCCTGAGGCAAGAATGCCTGCTCCCCAAAATAGCTCAGAGCTGACATCTCTACCTGCAATGCTTGCTCAGCCCCATGGTCTCTGATGCACAAACGAACCAGCAGTGCTGAAATGAAAGATAAGAATTTTTTAATTGCAGTCGATGAACTACTAGGATTTTGAATCCTTTTTACATCTTCAGCAATTTTTTATTAGCTTTGCTTTGAGGAACATTAGAAAAAAAGAAAAGTAGTTCATGGATTCTTCTGGGCTTCGCTCTGATTTTGGGGTTGAGCTAAATGTTAAATCACAAAGGACTAAAAATATTTCCTACTAGACTTTCTTTAAATTTAGAATGGTGAGTAACAATGCAATTTCACTCCCCTTTAGCTGGCACTGGTCAGGCTACATGGTAATTATTCTGTCCAGCTTTGTGTCCCCAGACACAAGGAAGTTGACCAACAGAGTAAACTAAGCAGAGGGCCACCAAGATCCTTTGTGCTGTGTGATATAAGGCTGAGGGAACAAGGCTCTGTCATACTAGAGGAAAAAAACCCCAATCTACTAGCAACCGGCCAGTACTTGCAAAGAGGTTATTGAGAAGATGGGAGCAGGCTCTTCACTGAGATGTGTGATCATAGAACAGGACTGTGGCCATAAAATGAATAAGGGGGTGCTCAGACAGGATTTAAGGAGAAACTTTTCCCCGATGAGACAGCCAGACTTTGGTGCAGATTATCCAAAAACGTTATGCAGGGTCTATCATTGAAGGTTTCCAGTGCCTGACTGGATAATCCCAGAGAGGCCAGCTCTGGCTTCAGCAGGCTCTGCTTGAAGGTGGGATCTCCCTAAAGCCCTTCCCTCCAGACTATGTGGCTCTGCAGCTCTCCCAGGCACTGCACACTACAAACTGATCCACATTGTGGCCACAGCCTGTGGTGACTAAATACACTGATTATCTAGGTGGAGCTCAAGGACTGAGGGGGAAGGCATTGAAAGCCTCCCTCCTCTTTTGCTGCACATCTGGGGGTTTCAAGAAACATTGACTTCAGCTCTGGAGTATTACTATAGCTCACAGTGTTAATGACCTAGTGTACTGACACTGCATCCAAGCCAATCCTTTAGATATCCTGGATGAGTCTGAATTATTTTGATCCTCATATTCTGTTTCATAAAGCAGAAACATCCACAGAAAGAAGCACGAAAAGTTCAGGGAGATTTTAATTCAGTGCCTTGCTACAGAAGGCTGCTTTGTCCTGCTTTCCATTTGCACAGCTCCTGGAGCACAGTGTGCCACGGGGATATGCAGATGGGTCTCTAGCTGGGGCTCACATATACAGTTGTTTCCCTAACTATTTGTTGATGTGCTTTATTGCTCTGTTTGGAACCATTGCCCATTTAAGAATACTATTATTAACTGCTCATGCAATTGCAGCCATCCAGTTCCGCAAAAGGTGCTTCTCAACGCTGTATTGGAATGTCTAATGATTTGCACAAAACCATTTTTGTGGTTACTGAGCAGACACACACAGCCCCACACCTGCCAGAAGCAGCATGCTGAGAAGGCAGAGTTATCCCCTCACTTGACTTGTTCCACTTGTGCCTACTTTCTGAAAGTAAGGGGGACACACCAGAGAATTCTCTGTCTAAATTGGGAAAGTTATTTTCAGCATGACTAGTCTCTGTCATACGAGGCAGTGGAGGTGGAGGTGTTCAGGGCTTAGGGACTGAGCTCTTCCATATTCCCACTGCTGGATGGGACTCAAATGTTTTATCATCCTGGCCTCCTTATCCATCCAAGCAACAGCTTCTCCACATAGCAACACACAACCCTCTGCTAGAAAATTAATATAAGTTCCAGAGCTGTGGAGACAGTCCTGAGGGCTTCAAAAATTGCCCCCAGATTGTAGGCAGATCGGTGCACATACCAACATGGTTTAAACAGGCACTCTCCCCACCCAAGCTCATGCTCTTGTTTTATCTGTGCATGAAGCCACAGGCTGCCTGCTCAGACAGCTGAGGACAGTGATCTGGGGAGTACACTGGGCTCCTCCAACCAAACCATCCACAAGGAACAGTGGCAACAGCAAGGGAAGCTCCAGTGCCAGCTCTGGAACAAATTCATGGCTTTTCCTGCTGCAGCTGTCTCCCTGCCAGAACCTGGTACAGGGCTTGGTTTGGGTTACCTTACTGCAAAGTTTCAGAGCAGAAGGAACTATGACATTGTTTAGTGGAACCTGTCATGGATCAAAATTACACTTTTTGTACAAAATAGAGAGTAGACCTGGATTTGATTAAAGACACCTGCTGGACAGACATTCGTGGCACGGAAGCCTCTGCCTGGAGTGCAGACTTTGGCATCAGGAGCTGCACTGCTGTTTGCCTGGGACAGAAAACCATCTGCAGTGTCTGAAGAAGGAGGGAATAATAGCAGCCTTTTCTTTCCCTCTGCTGGCAGAAAGGAGAGGAGCAGTGTAGCTTTGTGCTCATCCTGAGCCTTCAGAGCTGGGTGCCTCATACTTCCTGCAGTAAGAGACATGTAACTAAAAACAACCTTATGGATTTTTTCTCTTCTTTTTTTCCATTATTGAAATTTATCTCCTTTATCAGACTCTCTGTAATTTTTTTAGATTAGAACAAGTGTTTGCAGCCTGGTTATATACTCTTGACAACAGCGTTTTATAATGAATAGACTTGACAGCCCTCTAACTATTGACTCTCACATTAGAAGAAATGGATTGAGATTTCCAACAAAATAATTATTCACATATAAAATCAGTGATTAATGAGCTTTTTCTAGGAGACCCAAAACCACTGAATCATAACATGTAACTTTCATATCAAGGGCAACAATCACAGTGTCAGGAATTTGTAGCCATGCATAAAAACAAAAGCCCAAAATGTGTACTCTTTTTGCAACCCATGCGAGCTATCAATTCCTCTGAAGTGGCATGGGATATATGTCAGGGGGAATTTATGCTGCACAGTTTCACATTAGTTTTTATCCTGATATCACCTCTGCGTTGTGAGACTTCCAGTTGATCCAGTGGCCCCTGTACAAATCAGTCTGGTCACACAAAATAATTATTCACCTTTGCATACTTCCTCTCCCAACCTCCAAACACATTCTTGTAAAGCTTAAAAAGGAAACTTTGGCTAGCTAGGAGTTTTGTTGTTTGCAGGCTGGGCCCTCAAACATGTTGATGACAAAGGACAGAGGATGGGGAGACTGAGAGCCTGCCCCCACACACCAAAACCCATCGTGTGCTTCTGCCACTTCTCATTTGCTGTGGACAGGAAGACAAAATATGGAAACAGTGCAGGAAAGGTCATTCTCAAGTTATTTCAAACCCAGCTGAAGCTCTGATCTGCCAGATGTCTTACAAGCAAGTTGAGGTTTTTCATGAAATTCCATATCAATTTCCACACCAAAGAGGTTCAGATAAGCTCAAACCTCTGCCTGAACCTCCAAACCTTTTGAAGTTTGCCATCACTGCAGTTCTTCTCCTATGCTGCTGTTTTCTCTCACTCTGACTTAGCTCTTACAGAACTACCCAGCCCTGATAACCATGAAGAAAATGATAGGAGAGAGGACTTAAAAATAGAAGCAAAAGTAGTGTTTTCAGAAATTACAGGCTGGCACATGGAAAATTATGGCCAGTGATCCAGGGAAATCCTAACACAGGATATCTGGTAACTGTGACTTTGAGCACATGCCAGTAAACCTAACACAGACGTTGGCTTGTGTTATTTTATACCTCTGCTCATGCTCACCTGCCGTGCTCAACCATTTAATCTGAGGTGACAGAAGGAAGACCTACATGCAAAAAGATATGGGCCTGGCAGTCAGGAGATGCCTTTCAATTTCTGGCTGCCTGCTGCCCTGGGCAGGTCACCTCCCCTCTTGCTGTCCTGACTGTACACAGAGGAGTCAGAATATCTCTCTCCTTCCTAGGCTACAGTATAGCTTCACTCATCTTGCACCAAAGACAATCTTCCAGTGAACTTCTAGCACGTTTGACTAATATGAAGGTGAGTCAAATGTTGGTGCTCTTATTCATCTTGGAACATGTGAAACCCCATTTTAGCCCCTGAAAAGCTGGGATCCTTAAAGAGGTAGGATCAACACCTTCTTCTTTGGGACAGTAGATGGCAGAGAAAACTGAGAGGGCATAGGTGAAATTTTAAATAATGCAAATCAATTAGGAAATTGAACTGTTGCCTGCAAACCAGAGGCACAATTCCCTACAGTGCCTTTTCCTGGGGCCAGGAGCACAATGGCTATTTTTTATCAGCAGAGGTGTAGTGCTGCCATGGTAATTGAAACAGACTGCTCCCTCTGGCATACACCAAGCAGCAGTATTTTACTGTGAGGGAGGGCTAGACAAGTAGGAGAATCGAAGAAAAAACATGTTAAAATATGGGTAAAAGTGCCCATGAATAGCTAAAAGCATGACCTCGTTGTGTTCAGCATCACACCAAGCCCAGCAATGCCACAGGTGTCAGATCAGCAGGGCCTATTTACCTGCAGTTTTGCTTCCAGGAGAGCAGAGCTTGCCTTTCACTCTCAGAGCTCTCCCTCAGGCCAACAGGTTGGCAAGTGTTGCTTGATCGCTGGAATAGTTTATGCAATAGGAATCTCCTGCAGGGATGTGGCAATGCAGTCCTGGTTTCTCCAGCTATTTCTCCCTTGGTTTCTCCAGCTGTTCCATGCCCAGCTATATCTTTGAGCATGGTAAAGTGTTAGCTGTTGATCATGATGGAAACATCTATGGCTGGAAGAAAAGAGAGAGGTTTGCTTCATTTCTCTATGGTCAGGACAAAGATGGACAGTATTTTGTTGGTAATAGGGTTTTGTTCTATGTTCTTTTAATGTACTCCCTAGATTTACTCTCTCTAATTTCTCACTTTGTAGAAAAAGACTTGTGGGTTTCCTTCAGCTCTCTGCCAGGATCTACATAAAAACTCAGGATACACAAAAACATGTGGACAGAGCACCAAAACAAGCACTCTTGACCCTTTCTTTTATTGTTAGTAATTGGGAGCATTGTTACTGCTCAGAATCACAGTAACATTCAAAATGTTCTGGGTGTTGGTGGGCAAGATTCAAGAGCACAACTCCAGCCCTGGGTGAGCACAGTCTGGGATGCTGCAACAGCTGGTGGAGAGACTCAGATCTGGGCTTTGATGCTTGGTCCTGCTCACTGAAGCCTAGAGTTGGATGTAAACCTTGTGTCTCAAATTATCCCTCTTAAAAATAATATTCCTAACGAAGTTTGGACAGAAGAAACAGCATTAAATAGCTACAATTCTGCAATCCCTTTTCTTAATGCACACAATATTTCATGATATCTCAGAAGTGAATTTGGATGCTAAATTCCCATTTCCTTAACACTGGAAGTTGCAGGAATACATTGGTGGAATGACAATGAAAGTTGGCTGTTCTTTTCATCATTTTGTCTTCCAAAATGGCAATGATAAAGCTCCTGTTTCATGGAGATTCCAAATGAAGAGCACTTCTTTTGCATCCACTGAGCTGGGGATTTGCTGTGTCATGCTGTTCTGGAAGTTGACCAAGAGATTGAGAACTACTCTGAATTTTTTCTTCCCCTCATACCTTTACTAGAAATAGAAGTTTTAAAGGCCAGATTCTGGAGTAGAAGCTTCCTTGCCACCATTCCACCTGCTAATCATGGGCAAGTCCACTTCTTCCGTAACAGAATCATGGGATCTGTGATGCTAAGATGAACAGGAAGCAGCAAAAGATATTTTAATTACCAAAGATAGAACACATTTGGAGGACAGATCTAAAATCTACAGATCTCAGTGGAAGCCTTTTTCCACTGAGCCAGGCAGGCTTTTGATCAGATCCCCAGTTAATGAAAATGCTGTTGCTGCTATTTAGCTCTTTTTCACCATAGGCTGATCAGCCTCTGCCTTTGTCACTCACCTCAGGGTTGCCCCTCTGACCAGCCTGGACAGAAGCTCTGGCTCCTTGGCTTGGCTGGTCCTTCTCTGCCTTTTACTTCACCTCTCCATTTTCCCTGCTGCTCTCCTGGTTGCTAAATGCTCTTTTTGCTGACTCCCAGGAGGAGAGACAAAGTTTTACAGAAGAGCAGTGAAGCTGAAATGGCTGCTACTGAGAAAGAAATACCTGGGTCTTCACAGCCCTGCAGAGCCGCTGAAAAGAACAATAAAGATGAGAATGGTGAGGAATGTATAAGAATGGAAATTGCTTTAAAGGGCCCACAAGATTGATATTGCTCACGAACCATAAGACACCACCTCTCTAAGTGGCAGGGACAGTTTCCCCAGTCTCTAAGAGATCTTTATCCTCCTCAGGACATCTGCAGGAGACCATTTCTGTAAATTGCGGTTCGAGAGCCTGTCACCTGATGTGGCTCCTGGGGGCAAAAGCAGCATCACTTCAATGCAATCTCACCATGAAAAAGTTAAAAAATATATGTCACTGAGAAACCAATTGTACCTGCAGAGTAAAAAAAAAGTCACACATGAATGCATGAAAACTGGACGTGCTGCATAAACTGTTGATTGAAATCTCCTTTTCACTCATATGTGAACACATTGAGTGTAAGCAGGACCAGGACACAAAGAGAAATAAGACTGACAATTTTTCAGATTAATGAACTTTGGCTCTATTTTCTTTTATTTTCATTTTCTCATGGTACACTGGCTACTTAGATGTTAGGTGGGCTGGACATACTTTCTCCTTTCACTGGTAATTAAAATACTGAGACCAATATTACGTACAGGAGAAATAAAATAATTGGGACTACTGGCTTCTTCTTTCATGATGTGAAATTCTGGAAGAATTTGGTGTCCTTGCCTCTGAATTTCAAAGCAGATGTTGCTTGTTGCCAGCAGTTGGATCAGTCTGTGGTGTAAATGATCGTGAGCACAGTGATAGTGCCGTTGATTTCATTACAGCAGCTCCTATAACACTGTGTCATGTGCTTTATGGTCTTACAAATAACAATTGCATAAGCACAGCCTGTGGTGCCAGCAGTTATATTATCTCCAGGACAAAGAGAGATGCATGTGGACTTAATGAAGAGAAAGTGAAGCATTCGTTAAGGCTGTAAATGAAATAGGAAATTATTTCATCTAGAGGAGCATATTGGGTGCCATTGCTTTGTTATCTGATTTCCTGTTGCACTAGTAGAGACAGTGTGTTTTAATTAAGGTTTTATA
Source organism: Setophaga petechia (assembly GCA_024362935.1). Lineage (NCBI taxonomy): Eukaryota > Metazoa > Chordata > Aves > Passeriformes > Parulidae > Setophaga > Setophaga petechia. The sequence goes on from JANCRA010000008.1 coordinate 25,098,630, forward strand.
AAGACTTCATTGAGAAAAGATTTATGGAAGCAGATTCTGTTATTCCAGTTCTATCAAAACCAAAGGGCTGTGTGGAATTGCCTAAAAGGAAATTTTCCTTTTAAAAGCAAGCCGGGGAAAAGCTATGATTAAAATATGCAGACATAGCCTTTCCATATAGTCGTATGACACTTCCGTCATCCTGATTTGAAATAATTTTTTGTCTTAACATTTTAACAAATTTCATGTTGTGTAATACAGTAGATTGCACATAGTCATAAGCATATTCATAGCACTCCAATTTGCCCTTTGTATGCTTTGCACATTATTCAGTGCAATATATTGCAAAACTAGAAGTCAAATCCATGAGGAAACAGATCTAACTGCTTTAAAAGCACTTGTTTCTGTGGATAATTGAAACATCTTTCAACACAGTTCTTATTCACAGGAGTGATGCTTTCCAGCAAGTCAGATATTCATCTTCCTTCATAGCTAGATTCAAATCAGAAGAAAATTGAAGAACAGGAAGTCAGGAAGCATTTTTACCTTGACACTAACAAAGCTAGAAAGGCACAAAAAAGGTTACTGGAGAGACAGTGTGCACATGAATACATGCACACACAGACCCACTTGTGCAGTATGGTATAATCCTTGCTCAAGTCTCCACATATTCAGTCCCTGCCTCTATTTTGACAATTAATAAAATGACACACACTGAAAGGAAGTGCTTTTTGTCCAAAGGTTGCAATTGCAATATTTGAAGGATATGAAGGAAGGTTCATCACCTGGTGGAAACCAGCCTCACAGAGACAAAGCTCACCAAGTCAATGATGCCCCTTCTAATCACATGAGAGCTGAATGCCTAAATGTCTTTGAAGATTCATCTCTAATCAACAGCTCCAAGGACCCAAAAAACATAAGCCAGATATTTTTAATGTCCTAATTGAATGCTTTAGCCACAAAAATCAGTTTCCTCCCTGCCTGCATGAGACTGCTGCTCATGTGGCATTCACTGCCTTATGTTCTCCTGCGATAACGGGTTGTAACTGTATGCATAGTAGTCTAAGCTGCTCTCAAGTAACAAAATTATCAAAAACCAAATAATGTTCAGTACCACAGCTTGCTTCAGTTGTCATAATTGTAGAAACAAAAGAAATCCTCTTTCATTCCTCATTAAATGCTTTGATGGTGTTAGAAGGGATGTCCTGAATTTCTTTATTTATTATGTTACATTAATAAAGCAAAGAATTCTAGGGAACTGAAAAGCTTTGAAGAAATGCCTTTCAATAACAAAGCAGAAAAGATTATAGGGAGTAAGCCAAACTCTTTACAAAAAAAAAGTAATTTAAAATGACCATAGCAGAGTCAATGTCCACTGTTGTGGGCTGCATCATTCATACAGAACAAGACAACTGCTGAATAACCCAGAGCTGTTAAGGACCAGATTTTGCTCAGAGTAAGGTCTTTATCAGAACTGGCAGTAGAGAAATGTGCAACACCTGAAAAGCACATAGAGATGGTGCCACGATACCAACAGTCTCTGGAATATTTCTCTTTCCAAGGTGCATGCCATTTTATTTGAAGGTCAGGCCACTTTCAGTTAACAGCAAAAGCTGTAGTTCCTGTAACAGAAGAATTAATTAAGATCCAAATGAGAAGTGAGTTTTTATTAATCACTCTGAAACTGCTAACTTTTCCCAAACCATCATACTGGTATGTGAAAAGGCTGTTAGCCATTTCTTAAGTCAAAATTGCTTAAATTGCCTTCGGATTGGCATTGACAAAACCCTCCTAAAGTCTCTTTTTACTGAAGCACACTGCTCTTTCTCATTGAATTAGTGCCAAGGGTGCATGGAGTTCTGCCCAGACAAATTAAACAGGGAAAGAGGGAAAGCCTTGGCCCTTCAAAATCAATTGAAACACCTGCACAGGCATCTGTGTGTCCAGGATGGTCTTTTGCTCAAGAAGGCTACAGCTGGAAGCTATATTTATCCTCTATCAAACGATGGAAAAAAGATAGCCTTTCCCAAGGCAAATATTTTCCCCTAAAGACATCATATATACATAGCTGAGTCTCCCCTGGGTCTGACTGCTGTAGGTCAGATGCAAAGCTGCTTCTTAGGCACTGTGTCACCCAGTTTTAGTTTATGTTTGAAAATCTCAGCATTCCCAAGGAAGAAATGTTATTGCTGCAGCAGCTGCACAGGTGAGCACCTCACACTTGGTACTTGGAGTGCTCTGTGAAGGCTTGTTCCTGTCCTTGTGCTGGCTCTGGCCCTTGTCTCTGACCTGCCTGACAGGAAGAGTCTTCTCTGGACACAATCCCATCACTGCGGCAGTTAAACTTTGATTTCAAATGGAACAAGTTGTCTTAGGAAGGAAAACATTTCTATTTCAGAGGGTGGAGTCAAGCTGCAGCAGAGGGAAGGTAGTAAGTGATAGAAAAGTATTCTACGCATAGGAGCAATGCAGCGACCCTCAGAGGGGATACTGCAGCTTATCCCTGTTCTCCAGTGAGTCATGCTACCATTTTCAGCTGTGTGGGAATAGGGTACAGCATTTTACAGAGGAGTTTCTACTCACATCAGTGAACGGAAAGATGGGGAAAAACAGGAGAAAAATTATTTTAGCTTCTATAAAAGTTCCAATTAAAACTAAATTTTAAAGTAATGCAGACATATTAATTAACCAAAAATTTTTGTAGATAGTAGAAATGCAATCTCACTTCATGCAACCAAATGGAAGCAAGATAAAACCTTAGAAACCTTCATGTTCATTAGTCAGATGCTGACGACCACCATGCAGGAAGACCTTTGCCTCACTGTCACCCTCCCACTGCCTGCTAACCCTCCATAAGGCCCAGCAAGCAAAGTGCCACACCTCCAACTCACCACTGAGACAGAGGAAGCAAGTTTTCTTTCTTCTTCCTATATATATCTATATATCTATTTCTATAGCTATATCTATGTATGTATTTATATACATGTATATATGTGTGTGTGTGTATATATATATATATACACACATGCACATACATGTATATATGTATATATGTGTGTATATGTATATATTTATATATATATATATACACACACACATCCGGGCTCACCCTACTATGGGTGACTTCTCCACTGCTGTGAGGGACAAGTTTAAAGGAGGTTTTCCAGTGCAAAGGAGGAAGTGAGCAGGGACATCTCCCAAAAAAAACCACCCCATGCTTCAAAGCATAACCAAGAGCCTAGTGGGCAGATGTGCAGAGACTGGCTTGGGTAAAGTCTGTTTAATCGTTGAAAAATACTACTGCGTGCCTTTCCAGAAAAAACACCTCTGACTGCTTTAGGAATTATAACTAGAAAAATGAAATAGGAAATATTTCAAGACCTGACATATTAAAAAACCCACTTTTTCTCCATCAGTTTTTACTGACAGCAAAAGAACCTGTGAGCGGCTTTAGGGTAGAAACTTTCCTTGAAACATTCTAGGATGTTCTTGGACATTGAGACTTAAAATGGAATTAAATAGTCACATAAGAAAATAATCTGGAAGGTTGAGATCATCCAATCAGAGAATAAACAGAGGCTATGTATCTTATGATTGCAAATAAAATTCAAGAAAATTTGAATTTCAAATGCATCCCATGACTTGTTTTTGAACACCCACTGATAGCTTGAGACTCTCTTACATATTATTTTTCTTATATGTACAAATACCAAGAAAACAACAAATGTCAAAATAGAAATTATTTCAAGCACCTGTGAGTCGCAGATAATACTCTTCTTTTTGCAAGAAGCAGTCCAAGAATATCTACATCCTATGGTACTATAAAACTCCCTTTCAAATTCTCCATTATAATAACACATTCTGTTAAATTTAATATTTTTTTCCTGATCAGATAATTCACAGAAATTATTAGTAAAATATTTCAAACAACAACTAAATTAACCGCATTGTATTAATAGACAAACTGGTAAAGAGAAAACAGAAGAGAAATTAATTGAATAAATTATTCATTACAATTTATTCAGTCAGCTTTGATTTAAATGCGTGTTAATCCTTTGAGGGTTAGTGTAGTACAATGTTACAGTAGCTCTGGTCAGGAATTCCAATAGATGAAGTGTGATATTATTTTTCTGAAAAGCAACACTCAGATTTTCCATGAAATGCCAAAGCTGAATAAAAAAAAAAATTTTTGGGCTCTCAGAACATATTATTTCAGTAGTCATTTTCTCCAGCAAGAAAATAATAATTTGTTTCAATAATGTCAAAACATTACAGTATAAATTACTAATATAAAACAATAAAATAATACAGTATCATAAACCCCAGAAGTATTATAAATGTACCATATTTTCTCCAATAAAAGAATTTATCAAAAGCAATAGCTGTTCTGTGGAAGATTTGGGCAAACTGAACTCTCTCCTGACCTTTCTGGCCTGTGCCAAAAGTTCATGCTCTCCATGTACATACTGTGTGCCAAGAAACCCCTATTCAACGCAAATCATAACTAATGAATTATAATTTCTAAATTTAACTATGAAGCTTTATTAGGATAACTCCTCACAGGCACAGTGTTCATAATCCTAGAATGGATGTTGGCTTGGCTGGATAGGCATAGGAACAGTCAAACATCTTGTTTCTGTAAGGGCTCTCTCACATCTTGACATGGGGTTCTTAGCTTTGGGTCCATTACTATGACACCATCTCATAGCAAAAAAACAAGTTCAAGAAGAAATAAAGAAATATTCACATTACACAGATTTAAATACAGATCACACATTTTAAAGACCAAAACCGGTGTCAGAAAGAGCACAGACCCAAGTTTACACATCCACTGGGCTTTTAATGAGCCACAAAAGGGCTCATGCTCTCTGTGTTTCCTGCTGTTAACAAGCTGTCTGAACACCTGTAAAGCCTCCTGGCAAGGATTCAGCTCCTCAGCAGAGTGACCTTTCCTGTGGATGTTCCTGATGTGGAAATACACGGTGCCTGTGCACAGAAATCTTTCCTTGGCTGCAATTGATCAAACCTCCTGTCTCTAACTTTCTCCAGCCTATAACTTGAGCAAGACATAAGTTTTAACTCTCCTTCCTGAGGCTTATTGACTACCCTCGCCTAAAAATGAGCAATGCTCTCTCCTCTAGTGTCTGCATGTGTGGAATCACCTCCTGTCAACATGACAAAGAGCTGAAGTAACTGCAGGCACACCAGTGGCTTGCCAGGAGGTTAAACACTGCCCTGAACCATGGAGGCCCAGTTCAGCTCCTTTAAACCAGCTCATCCACTAGACATGGAGGAATGAGGCTTGCAGGGTCTCTAAAGGAGAGTAATGAGTGATGCCCACAGCATGATGGATTCTGAACATAGTATGGGCAAACACCTCAAGTGGATGTGTGACACAGCTCCAATGGGAGGCTGCAGGGGACTCAGCAAGAAATTGTCCCATCCCCTCCAAAAGAAGAACAAGGTCTCTCAGCTACTTGAAACCTACGGAGAGGGCTAGCAGATAAATCTTAGGAGCAGCCATGACTTCTCTACAAAGCTGTACTGTGGTGTTTGTGAGGTCTCCAGGATGAGGTAAGAGATGAGAATTTGACTCCATGTTCTCAGAAGGCTGATCTAAATTGTATTAATTATATTATATTATATTATATTATATTATATTATATTATATTATAATATTTATTACATTACATTATATTATGCTATAATAAAGAAAGAGAGTGGATACATCAGGAGGCTTAACAAGAATGATAACGAAAGCTCATGACTGACTCCTCAGAGTCCGACACAGCTGCACCATGGTTGTTCATTAAATTAAAACAATTCACATGCTGCATAAACAATCACCAAATCACATTCCAAAGCAGCAAAACAGGGAGAAGCTGAAGCTTCCCACCTTCCCAGGAGACGAAATCCTGGCGAAGTGATTTTTCTGAAAATATCATGGTGACACTGTACAGGCTGGAAAATAACACTGCCTTTCAAAGAAAATGACACTTCCCTCTCCTCCTCCCTTCCTGGGCCTGCTCATGGGGTCCAACGAGGATGGTGCAGGATGGCAATAATAGGATAGCATGGGCAAGCTCGCTCGTGCATGCATAACCTGGCACCAGCTGGGACTGAGGCACCAAGAGCTGCCTGCTGGGCTGGGATCAGGGGGGACGCAGTGCCCAGTTGGCAGGACAGACAGACAGGCAGAGGTGCTTAAGCTCTTGTGTGTGCACAGTGTATAATTAGGGCACAACAAAATCTGGTGTTTGGAGGCTTGCTCATGCTGTTCAGTTAATTATGATAAGTAATTTATATCTCATATTGTTCTGTGAACTTGAAACTTGTATTTTAGTGAGACGAGAGCGACAGCTGATGTAAAATGTGCTCTTGTAAATAAACATGGGCTGCAGCAACTGGAGGGAGGATGTTCTACAGCAACAATCATTCTTGCTTAGAATATTGGGGGGAAAATTGCAGCACATTAAGAAAGCAATAACACTCAACAGGGTGTGCATTCATCAGGCAATATGTATGCATGGGGAGCATGCAGGAGCACAGAGAGCAGCCAGCCATGCAGGCTTCGGTAACAATCACTCTGGTGAGGTGAGTCGGGCCCTGCTGATCGATGCACAAACCAGTGCTGAGCAGAAACATCCACCAGCTCGGCTCTTACAGACTCCAAGTGCCACTACGGATTTGCCACACCAATGGGGCAAGTCACACCCTTCCTCTGGGTCCCCATTTTCCTAAAGGATGAAATGGATTCAACTGACTGACTGTCCCAGGGGAGTCACTTGTTCTGTACTAGAAAAGAGCGGCAGTACTGCTGCTGCTGCTGACCATGAAATGGGGATAACACATCTCTGCAGATGATGGTGGGGAAAATCCTGGCCAACATAAGTGAGTCACTCACTGTGCAGGATTGGTAGGAAAGGGGAGTAAGCCACTCCATTCAGCAAGAGTGGTGTTCATTCCCAGAAGGGTCTTTGCAAAGATTGGAAGACAGAGCAAGCCATCAATATCTGCTGAAGGCTCCTACTGGGTGTGACCTCTCCTGTATTGCCCAGGACCATTCCTCAATCAGTCATCCACAGAGGTTGGCTCCACAATCAAATGGCACCCTAGGATGAACCATTCTGCAACTATAAGGAAGACCTTTGAGACACAGACTACCCTCCCCACATTAAACAACAGTACCAGAATTGGGAACAATTTTGAGGTTCATTCCCCGAATTTGCATTTGCAACTGTGCTTTTTTAGAAAAAAAATGCTTTTCATATCTGCTGGGTTTTCTTTTTTTTTTTTTTTTTTTTGAGAAACAAAAGCAAATAAAAAAAGAAAAATATTCTTTCTAAAAGGAGAACAAAATTAGCAAGGCACACCTCAGGGAATCATGCAGACAATCCACAGAACAGCCTTCAAATGCTCCAGCTGATTGTTTCTCACACCCGTGATGTATGTGCACATGATAGGCATAAATCCACTTGCCTCACACGGAGGAAACAAAAAGGGAGCGAGTTCATGGGCTGCTTTTCATTCCCTCACCATACACATGTTTCATTGCTGAGCATAAGTATGCACGGCACATCCACAAAGAGCAGCAACAGTTACATGTGGTGCCTGCTGCTGTTAAGAGCCTGTCACAATGCACTCCCCAGTGTTTGAACCAGGGTAGGCTCATTTGAAAGGATTTTGCCAACCACTCAGACTTACATTTTGGAGGAGATGGATGGGAGAGGGTTATAGGACAGCTTTAATGTTATTTTTATGCACAATCATGAAGCTAAATTCCCTTCCTTTATCACTGTCCCCCTCCAGCTGACATCTCAGCATCTACTTGAGAGCACAAATTGACCAGGAGTCTGCATCTGCCAAATAACTCTCCTTCTTAAGCTGTATTCATTAGCCATCTCTTTTCATTCTCTCCCTCTGCCCTTCAGGAATTAATTCAGTGTATACCTTACAATATATGTCTTTCCACAAACTACATTTCTTTAATCTAAAAGTAAGCCAATGTCCTGAATCAGGGACAAGAAATGTCTCCTTCTACTGTCCTACCAACATCCAGGCACAAGCAGACCAAATACATGATGTTGTGTGTGAATAGAGATACAAGGACTGTAATTAGTGGAGGGCCAGGTCAGAAATTTAGGATGCAATTTTCATGTGCACACCCATTCCCATGCTCTATTCCTTCTCCTTCCAACCTAGCGTGTCAGTCCAATTGGATCCTGCTGTTTACCACTGCCCAGTTTTCTATCTTTTGTTTTATGGTGTTGGACATGACCAGAACTCAGGACAAGGTGAAATACCTGTGATACACCAAGGTCCTATACACATCACTAAAGGGCTAACTCAACAGAGAGTGAGCTTGTTGCTCCCCAGCCCTTGTGTATCCCCAGAGAAAGATCATCAGTGCACTACAGCAGGCATCAGGATTGGCCCTGAAAATCCTGTGGATTCTCAATTCCAAATGACTTGCAGATAAATCCCCACCAACTCTGTTTGTACATCAGAAATACGACACAAAATTGGAGGGATGGAATACCTCTTCTATGAAAAAAGGCTGAGAGGGTTGGGTTTATCCAGTCTGGAGAAGAGAAGGCTCTGGGGAGACCATAGCACAGACTTCCAGAACAAAAAAGGGGCTTGCAAAAGAGATGGAGCCAAACTTAGGATAGGACAAAGGATTTTAAATTAAAAGAGGATTGATTTAGATTATGACAATGAGGGTTGTGAAACATTAGTACAGGTGCCTCAGAGAGATGTCCTATACTTGGAAACACTCAGGGTCAGGTTGGATGGCACCCTGAGCAACCAGTTCTAGATGAAGATTTCCCTGCTCATTGCAGGAAGGTTGTACTAGATGACTTTTAAAAGCCTCTTCCAAACCAAACTATTCTTTGAAGACAACAATTTTTTTTTAATTTTTAAACAGCTGTAGCCATGATCTTTTATTAAAATAAATAAATGCAAGCAATGACTCAGCACATATAGAAGGAATCTAATATCACCACAGTTAAGTAGAAAATATCCTGTTATTATACACCTGATCTGGTCCCCTATCACTATTTAGCTGTGCAGCAGTTAAACCTGTATTCTTGAATTTTCACAGGCCAGACTTGATGCTAATGTGAAATATTGCTGGAAAGTTTGGAGGTAAATGGGATAAGATATTTAGGTGAGGCAGTACTTGCACTACTTCCTCTCTTCTCCTTGGCCATCTTCAGATGCATTAACATGCTGTGAGGAACCACCATTTTTCCCTTTCTCCTGGAACACCTAGTACCTCTCCCAAAGAAAGGAAAAGAAGCTGTTCTCATGCTCTGCAAAGAGCTTATTGGTTGGTCCATGCTTAGCAGCTTCTGTTCAGGACAAGCACCAGATGAAACAAGAACATTATTTTGATGCAGGGACAGGCATTTATTAGGTAAGAGGTCAACAGCCTCTCCAAATCTCAACAGCCCAAGCCCAGGCACAGCTTCAGAGGATGAAGTTGGTGTGGGTGGAACAGGAGAGCAAAAGCCACACGCTGAGAGGAAGCAGACCCTTGGAGGGGTGCAACTCAGTTCCCTCTCCTGTGTGTGCAGAGCCACAGGATCCCTTTATCTCTTTCATCTTTGGATAAGCTTGAGCTCAGATTTCTGTTGCTGCAGGTCTTGCCCTTTTTTCTGCTTCTGAATGCAATAAAACACAATGTTCTACGACTCTGTAAGCGTTTCAAATTACTTCACATATGGTTTTGAATGTTTGACAGATTTATATTAAATATAAATGGTTTTTATGAAATAACTGTGTGAAAGTGTTTCTTTGCAAATCACTGTTGGCTGTGAGCAGAACTTAAACCCAGGGCTTAAATATACCAATCATAGTTTCAATTTTGCATTAGGCTGTCTGAAAAGCCTCTGGGAAATAAAAAACAAACCCACAAACATTTCAGTTTATGGTGCACCAAGGGGTTAAGCTAAAGGACATGAACAATATAATTTTAATTGTGTATATTTTTCCTAGTTACTCCAGCAGCTTCTGCCTCATAAATTCTCATGACAATTGCCTAGTGCTGAACTTATCTGCTGGGAATCCCAAAGGAAAGGCTTAACCCTTTTACTTTCTTGAAGTTTGCTAATTAATTTTATTTCTTTCAGCGAGAGGAGACAGCTTACCCAAATGACCAGTCCCGAAACAAACACTGACGTAGGTACTGCACTGTACTGTATGTGCTTTGTACTTTCAATTCGCCTGCCTGGGTCACTGAGGAATAGGCAAACTCATTCAGGTATAATTAGAATTGACACAAACCTTGCTATTTAAATAGGTTTTTGAAACACGGGGGCCTATTAACCACTGCTTTGTGGGATGGATCTGGGGGCTCATGTTTAAGCTAATGTCCCACTGAAGTCACTATGGGAAGGGTGGAATTAGGCCCTGGGTAGTTTGTTTTCCCCAGCAGTGGCTGCCTGCTAATTGCAACTGTTGAATGTATGCATATTCATTACACCACAGAGCTTAGGAAGCTGCAGCTAATGTACTGAATCAGACAGTAAATCAGACTGATTAAGATACACTCTGGTTTAAAAGACACACTAATCACACAGCCTTATCTTTGGAGCTGACTTTCAAATCACAACACAAGGGATGCTGTAGGGAAGACGGGGACCTGAGCAGGTGTTTAACGCCAACCTCCAGGAGCAGTGGGGCCCTGGGGGGATCCAGCTGTCTCCTGCAGGACTGACAACCAGCACAGCCACTGCAGTGGGAGGACTGACAGTGCTTCTTGCTAAACCCAGTGATATTTGATTTCCCACAGCTCCTCCTGACTTTTACCACACTCAAACAGTGGCACAGTTCCCCCCATGCTACAGCAGAAAGTCTTGGGAGACTCCAGCAGAACCCCCAAGTGCAATCTATGCCACTCAGGAGCTAACCCAGACCAGTGGTTGCCACTCCTGTTATTTTTAACTACTCCCCAGGGTTCTAGATGTGGCAAATCCTTGCTTTATGGTAAGCTGGAGGGGGTCAGGTGGAAAATGCTTAACTCAATTACAGAATAACTGCCTCATAATACATACAATCTGTAAGCCATGCCTCATGCTTGGAAGCCCTGGGGACCTTATGGTAAGAGATTTTGGGAGGTGTGTGCAGGCACAAGTGTGCTGGGACCTATTTCTGCTCCTCTTATCCTTGCTCTGTGCTACAGAAGACAAGATGCATGAAGATGCCCTGCTGTATGCACAATGGGGCTCCTTTCCACCTTAATACACATTTCTTTGCTTGGCTCTCAAGCACACTGTGGGAGTAAATGCACTCTCAAGAGGTGACTGTGGAGAATAATTGTGGATTCATGGTAAAGCACCTCTGCAAGAATATCTGCTTTCAGTGTTAGCCATTTCATGTCTCTGTGTCCTATACAAGGAGTTCTTCCTTACACAAGTAATTCTGCATCTGCCTGGAAGCCGAGCGTGGGAGAAGAACCAGGCCTCCATAAATGTGCTCAGTGAGTTGTTTGTTTTGGGATAAAGAGCATGTTATGCTGATACCTTCAAGTCTTTAACATTCATGACTCACAATTTAAAGCCTGAAACATGTAGTGGTGTTTGTTTCCAGATTTAATCTTCTGAAGCCCCCTTTGCATTTGCTCCAGACTCATTAAGTTTGACAGTTATGTGAATTCCAGCCATTGGACTGAAATTTCCACCCTGGTTCGAATGAGCAATGCCTCCTCTTCACACAACCATGTCTGAAAAGGTGCATGCACATGAAAAAAGGCACTCTCTTGTTTCAAAGTCTGCCAAGTGTTTGCAAACACAACTCATTTTTGTCTGGTTCACTCTCAACCTTCTCTATACAGAAGTGTAAGTAGTGGGAGGAAACCTTCCTCCCCACTTCATCTCCCTAGCCATGCTCCTCTCAGCAGCAACGTACACAAAGGCACTGCAGTCTGTAATGTGGGATTTGAAGGATGTGTTGGACTTGCCTATTCTGCCACAAATTTTGTCAGATCTGACAGCTCTGTTACCTTCCTCTGGCTCCCAATAACACAGATATCCAACATAGGAGCATTTCTGCCGCGTTTGTGCAAAAGACACACATGCTAGTGCAAATGGTGACAAAGGTAATTTCCAGGAGAGATCTTTAAAGTACAACCAAAGCCCCAACAAATGCTGTGAATTAAACCCCAGGTCAAAGGATTCTGCATCTGGGGTGAGCTTGTATCTCATTCTCAGCATTAAATTTCATCTTCATCCTAATTATCGGACACCAAACTCAACCCTTAGCCATCCTTAAAGCCTGCAAGTGTTCAGAGCTGTACCTTAGCACTTCAGTCCTGTATCTAGCAAGTACTAATGCTTCTGGAATACACTGCCTTCTATCTCCAAATAGCCACCATGTTCACTGCCTCTGCATTGCTCACCTTCACTTGAATTACCCAGGGAGGAAGGCTGGGAAGACAGTAGAGATGAAATAGATGCAATACATTAGTCATAATATTAATAATAATAATAATAATAATAATAATAATAATAATAATAATAATAATAATAATAATAATAATAATAGAAAAATTAATAACAATAATAAATAACAACCACCAAGGGAAGAAGTGGTGAATTAGGAAGCAGAAATGAGGAAATATTTCAGTTGAGGTTTGAATGCACATGACACAAGTTGGCATGGAGTTGAGAGACGACAGATCTCCCACCAGTCAAATTTAGCTGTATGGCAGGTGAGAGGCAGAGCAAGACAGAGAAGTTAGCCTGGAGCAATCCAGAGAGAGTTTTGAAAAGGAGAGTAACTTATAAGCAAAACGCAGCCTGAGTGGGCAGTGCCATTGTGGTCAATCCCAAATTAGCAGAGAACTCAGCATGGAGAAGTGTGATCATGCCTTGAAATAATACTGGCAAAAATGGCAAAAATGGAAAACTGCACCGTTTGGCACATCTTCCAGTAGCTGCAAAACAGGCAGCAGGAACAGTCAGAGAGGAATGGCTATTGGAAACCATTCCTATGAGGTGGAGTGGCATAGTTGTACCCAGGACAGAAAGGAAATCTGTAACTCTGATTTTCTGTGACCCTGCCTGTGCCACTAAGCAAGGAAAAATCCATGACAGGGTGGGGATAAAAATGTGTGAATCCAAAGGATGACTGTTTCAGCTACCTCTTGATCACTGCGTGCTACAGAGACTCTGTGTTCCAACTCAGGGTACTGACCCAGTTGCTCCAGCTGCCATCTCTACCACCTACCTACCACCAGAGAGGATCACTCTCTGTTTCAACCACAAGATATTTTCCTGTGCCCACAGTTCGAGGAACTGCTTTTTCTTTGAAAGGTACCTTGAGGCTAATGTCCTGAACAGCCCCTCTTCCACAGGTCTCACACCTTGAATGGCAGTCAGAGGAGCAGGGACAAAAAGCACTACAAGAGGAACATTCAAGAGAGGCAAATCAGATAAAGGACATCTTTTGTGCTTTCAAAGCCTCTCCTATCAAGTTCTGCAGGTTTCTAACAGTCACTGCCAGAAAAATTCACATGGCAGAGAAACTCTCCTCATCTCTTGCTTGGCAGCAGGCTCTGCCTCCAAAGCAGATTCTTGCACTCACTTGTCTGTCTCCACTTTACAATCTGATTTTGCTGCACAATGGATCACGTTTAGGATACTATTATATTAAACTGTGTAACTTCACTGCCTTGTGCAAAGCCTGTTAGGTGTCTGCGGGAAGAAAATATGTATCTCTTTAAGGCACCTGAAGAAAATGGTATCAAATTGGCAAATGACACTTCCTGTCTAAGACGAAAACAAACAAGCACTTCAGAGGAAATTACTTTCAATATATAATTTTCAAAAGTAGATTTTATAGGCTGATGTAGTTCGACTGAGTTCACAGGAAGATACCACCTTAAGCCTGGGGCAAGGGAAGAGAAAGCAGCAGCATGCTGCATAGGCAGACCTTTTGCCAACAGCAGAGATTAACTAGCATGCAGATATACTTTATAAGGGTCCAAATGGATGTTGAGCCACGAAGAGAGACTGCAGTTAAGTGGAAATAAGCTTTGCTGAATACATGAAATGCCAAAGAATCTGCAGAGGAACTCTTAGCAGAAAGAGCCATTAATCACTGTAGCCAGCTGCATCCCATATACAGTGCTCACCTTGTGAACCTGAAAAATATTACTGTAATAAGAAAAAAGATGTCCTTCAAAAGCTTCTTCAGGTGCCCTGTGCAGAGACTGCAGTAACTCTTTGGGACAGATTATTTTCTGGCTGTATTTCTTAGTAGGCGGATTCCTCTGCTCCATTTCCAACAGCAACTGACATAACTAACATCACTTTCATCTGTCGCAGTCACCTTCCCCTATCTTTTCCTTACAAAAAGAGCTCAGACAAGTGTGGGAATGGCAAGGGGGGGGGAGCTGAGGAGGGAAGAAATGAATTGGCTCATCCAGTTGTAAACTTTACCACCTCCTGCCTGCCACAGGTAAAGCTAAAATTCTCAAAGACCTTTCATGAAGGGCAAATTCCATGCCTTCTTTTTTCTCCAATTCTTTTGATGTGGCTGTGATCCTAATCAAACAATGAAAAATAAAACCCCATGCACGGAAACAAAATCACCTCTGGCTTCAATCTGGCTTACATTTCCATCCCCTGGAGTTGAGTCAGCATCAGGCGTTCCAGCTGCCTAAAGAAGAAAAAGGTGTTCTGCAAATATTACTCACAGGCGGAGGCAGCAGCAGGCAGGGACAAGTGAGTCAATTCCCAGTTGGCCCCAAGAGTTCCCATCATCCTCTCTACATCAGCACATTTTAAAGTAGGTCCAATATGACCTTGTGAATTCCCCTCTACGTCACCACAGGGGCCTTGAGGACCTCTTCCTTCTTTACAATTCAGCTTTCATCTCTCTCCCTTTCTCATGCATATTGCATTTTATAAGTCACTTGCCCTAAAAAAGGTACAAAAAGTTGCCTCTGTATGTCAAGTTGCCTACACAGAAGGGACTTTTCTAAGCCAGGGTTCTACAGCTGGGACTATTCACATTAAATTGGAAGCTAGCTCCTGAGGATACCAGGACTGCTGCCTGGAACACCCACTTAATTTTCTAAAAATAAACTGCTGTTATTCGTAGAATACCAAGTTGAAAGGGGACCTCAAGGATTATCTGGTCCAACCTTTCTTGGCAAAATGATGGCAGCAGCACGATCTAGATAAGATAGCTCAGCATCCTGTCCAGCCAAATCTTAAAAGTGTCCAGTGCTCAGGAATCTACCACTTCCCTGGGGAGGTTATTGTTGGCTGATTGTTTTCATTGTGAAACATATTCCTCATGTGTCCAATCATAACATCCCCAGAAGCTGCTTATATGCATTACCCTGCAACTTTTCTGTGTGGCTCCTTGCAAAAAGAGATTATCCATCCTCTTTGTAGCCTTTATATGCTGAAACATGGTGACAAGGTCTCCCTAAGCCTTCTTCTCTCAAGACTGAACAAACCCAGTCCTCTCAGCCTTTTGTTATGTGTCAGGCTCCCCTCTATGTGGTTCATATTTGTGACTTTTCCTCTTACACCCTGTCTAGGGAATCCATTTGCTCGATCACCACTCTACAGTGCCTGTACACAAACACACACAGCATGAGGAATAAACAGAAATAGAAATCTGTCTGTGGTTGCAGGGCCATGATCTCATTGCAATTACAGAGATATGGTGAGACAGCTCACATGGCTGGAATGTTATCATGGGTGGCTATATATTTTTTAGAAGGGACAGGTCAGTGAGAGGCAGTGAGAAGCAGCTTTTTTATATGAGGACAGGTCAGTGAGAGGCAGCTTTTTTATATGTGAGAGCAAGAGGAATGTATTGAGCTCTACCCAGAGCCAGACAAATGAGCTGAGGGTTTACAAGTAAGAATTAAGAAACAGGCTAATATGGGTGATGCTGCTGTGGGTGTTTACTGTAGGTGACCTGATCAGGAGAAAGAAGCTGATAAAGCTTTCTATGGACAACTGAAAGTATCCTCAGGGTCACAGGCCCTGGTTCTCCTGAGGGACTTTCACCACACTGATATTTGTTGGAAAGACAACGTGGCCTAGCACAGACAGTCCAGGAAGTTCCTGCAGATCATTGATGAAAACATTTTGATGCAAGTCGTGGAGGAGCCAACAAAGAAGGGTGTGTACTTGTGGACCTTGTACTAAAAAAACAGGAGGAGCTGGTTGAAGATGTAAAGGCTGGGGGCAGCCTTGGCTGTAGGGATCATGAAATGGTGGAAATCAGGATCCTGCACAGAGGAAGCCAAGCAGTGAGCAGGCCTAGAACCCACAACTTTCAAAAAGCCAACTTTGGCCTCTTCAAAGACCTGCTTATAAGAATCCCATGGGTTAGGGCTCTAGAACAGAAAGGCAATATTGAATGAGGGATGGTCAATATTCAAGCTTCACTTCCTCCAAACTCAAGACCAGTGTATCCCTATGTGCAAGAAATCAAGTAAAGGGGGCAGGACAATTGCATGGATGAGCAGGGAGCTTCTAGTGAATCTCAAATGGAAGAAAGAAATTCATGGAATGTGGAAAAAGGGAAAAGACAATGGGAGGACTAGATGGGAGGACTAGAAGACCATCAGAGTGTGAGAAGATAAGACATGGAAGGTCAAAGCCCGCTTGGAAATGAGCCTGGCAAGGGATATCAAGGACAACAAAAGGGGCTTCTACAAGTGCATGAATAGCAAAAGGAAGATTGGGAAAATATGAGGCCACTGCTGAGTCAGATGTGTGTCCTGGGGATAGAAGACATGGATAAGACAGAATTACCTAATGCCTTATTTTACTGCTGGTGTCAGCTCTCAAGAATCACAGATCTTTGGAGGAAAAGAAACTGGAGAAAGGAAGGCTTACCCTTGGATGTACAGGGCTAGAGATTGGCTAGACAGAGTTAACAATCATAAATCCATGGGACCTGAGGGACATTTTGCTAAACCACTCTCCATCATCTTTGAAAAACAGGAGCACCAATGACTTGAGGAAAGACAGTGTTACTCACACCTTCAAAAAAATGGATGACCCAGGAAACTATTGGCCAGTCAGACTCACCTCTACCCTTGGAAAGGTGATGGAACAGATTACTCTGGAGGTTGTCATCAAGCATGTAAAAGAACATCATCAGGACTTGTCAGCATGGATTCACCATGGGGAAATCATGCTTGACCAATTTGATAGCCCTCTATGATGGCATGGCAGGAAGGGTTAATGAGGAGAGAGCAGAGGATGTTATCTATCTCAACTTCAGCAAGACTTTTGACACTGTCTCCTAAAACATCCCCTTAGGTAAGCTCAGGAAATGTCTGTTATATGAACAGACAGTGAGGTGGATCAAGAATGGCTGAACAGCAGAGCTCAGAGGGTTTGTGATCAGCAAAGCAGAATCCAGGATAAGGAACAATGGGCATAAATTTAAACTTTCCGTTGAGTGCTGCAGAGCACTGAAACAGGCTGCCCAGGGAGGTTGTGAAATCTTCTTTTCTGGAGCCATTCAAAACTCACCTGTAATAAACATTCCTGTGTAACCTGCTCTATCTGACCCTGGACTGGATGAATCTCCAGAGGTTCCTTCTAACCATAACGATTCTGTGATTTTGTGATTAATTCTATAACTTTCCTAGGGGCTCAAATAAGACTGTATGGACCTATAAATGCCTGAATACTTCTTTACAAATATCTGGTAGATGGGGGCGATATCAGCCTTCTTCTCGTCTTCTGGGATAACTCCAGTCTCCAGATTTCTCAAGGAATATACAGAGTGACATCACAATGATGTCAGCCAGCCCTCTGGTTGGATAATACCTTTGGATGGATAACATCAGGGCCCATCAAGTTCCTGCTCACACACCATACCTTCTTTAGCCGATGGTATGTCTGTGTTTGCATCAACCTGGATTTTTGTTATCAAAAAAATAGTGCTAGTAAAGCCAGAGATGGAGAATGTGCTGAGAGCCTTTTCAGCATTTTTGCGAACAAATTCACCTCTCTTGTTTGACAGCAGGCCAATAATTTCTTCCTGCTTCTCCTTGTTGCTTTCATACCTTAAGAAATCATTCTTGTAGGTTCTAACACTTCTGGTCAATTTCAAGTGAAGAGGTTTTGCTTTTCTAATTGCATCTCTGCATGTCTTGGCAATGCCCTTATAATTCTCAACCATGACTACTTCACGACTGACTTGCATGTGAAGTGTGCCTGGTTCAGATGGATCATACAGGGCAGGGCTCACCTGATTGCACAATTGCCTTGGGATAATCTCATTTACTGAGATGTCTCTTGTGAAATGCCTGGGGCCCTGGAAAAGTCGAAAAGCTGGAATATCTTATCTAGCTCACATTCAGACCAGCCAAAGGAGGTGTGGGTCAGGGTCACCAATACTCTGGTGTCTTCCAAAAACTCACAGCCCTTGCAGGAAGAGGTGGAGAGTGCTGACAGTTTTTATTCTTGCCTCAGAGGTTCTCTGAGGTTGTCTTCTTATTTAAAACACAGTTTCTCAGCTATTGTAAATTGCTTGAGATCCTCTGGCTTTCACAGAACAACCCCAGTCTATAGCAAGTGAAAACTGAGATGAGATTCCATGCTTTTCACAAAAGAAAAGGAAAATAGAGACCAATAGCTTGCCTAGTGGCAGACACTTCAAAGTGATAATGCTTAGGATGTCTTTCTGTAAATGTATTTATTCATTTATTTTTATGGCTTGAGTAATAGCTCTCAAATTCTGTATCGAGCATTGTCCTCTGTCTAATGCAGTCCTTGAAATGTCTTCTCTAGCTCTTGTAGAGAGATTTTGCTCTAAATGTGCTCTACAGCTGTACAATCTCTGTAACACAAGACACCAGACCCTATCTTACTCACACAGGTATTGGTGAAATTGCTCATACTTTCAGAAATGGCATCATATAGTGAATGTAGACGCCTGAGTCCTGTTTCCCTTATTGACAGGTACGCTGTCAGCTCATTAATCAGTTGCTAATTTCCCTTCTTCCTATATAGAGTGCCAAACCTTAAATACTTTATCATGTTGAGAGTTTGTTGACCCTCCTACACCTCTTTATAACAAGCAGCAACACATCAGAAAGATTACCCTGTGTCCACTGAGTTTATGGTGATGACTTAGGCAGTAACACCCAAAGGAAAGTAATGAATGTTTTATACAGCAGCATTATTTCACACCTACCAGTGATGGATTTGCATCCCCTCATTGCTGTATGATTCCCTCAGCCGAATCCTCCCCAATGACTTAATAACCAAGGTGATTGCCTCAA
Source organism: Setophaga petechia (assembly GCA_024362935.1). Taxonomy (NCBI): domain Eukaryota; kingdom Metazoa; phylum Chordata; class Aves; order Passeriformes; family Parulidae; genus Setophaga; species Setophaga petechia. Next base: position 25,117,888 of record JANCRA010000008.1, read on the forward strand.
GCAATTAAAAACTCCAGGATCTATTCCAAACTCATTTTGTTGCCAAGTTAACAGTACAGTAACAAAGATAATTTAGAAGCATTGAGTGTTTTTCACTTACCATTTTCCTCTCTGGTTCCATGTCACTCTGGTGACACCGTGCCCAGAAATGGGAGCTGAGGTAACAAGCTGAAGGAAAATGTGAAAGAGCTCTTCCCTAACGAAGCCACAGAGGGTCAAATGCAGGTGGGACATAGCTGTGTCCTTCCATAACTCTTGCCTTCCATCCTTCGCCCCTTTCTGCTGTTTAGGAGTGTAATTTTCTGACTTCACACAGCAAGACTAGAACTAACATAGCCTGACCCAGTCTCTGACATTCAACTCTAGTCTTTTTCTTTCACACTTAGACATACACACACTTGTTAGGGAAAAAAACCCATGAGTACCTAATGTGCTTCATAGGTTTAAAGAAGAAAAATCTCCCCTCCAGGGTGGAAAAGTTCCTGTTATGCAAATCTGCTGACCAACACACAGAGCATGGCTTCTGAGATGTTTTCCTACAGCCTTTGAAGTAAAGCTGACTTGCAAATAAAAAACTATGCTTTTGCACAGAAAAATTCAAAAAGAACTTTTGAAATGAGGTGTAGAAAGAGTGTTTTTGTTGAAATTTGAGATTTTTGAGGAGAGTTTAATCAAAAACTGGGGAAAATTTTGGTCTTGAGAAATTTTCATCCTGTTTTGAAATAAAATATATCTAGGAAAAGTTTCAAAAACAATTCAAGCAGGCCTACATTTAACTACTTGGAAAAACTAATTTTAGTCAGGCAAGTTAACATGGAGATCTGCAAGCTGATTATGAAGGTAAGAATTAGAAGTATTCAGACTTTGAGTTTTCAATTAAATTTCCATGTCACATAGACCAAGAGAGGACAATAATTCTTTATATAAATACGCCACCTTCAAACAGGTGGGGAAGAGACTAAAAAATTTTCAAACTTTTATAAGCTTGTTATAAACAAAAAAAATCATACTTATTAAGGAAAAGGGATACACTCTTTTGTAACACCAAAATGTCCAAGCTTTGTTGAGAAAGAAGTGTGTGTTCTAGAAGACCAAATACACAGCTTTGCCAAATAAGAGGGAAAAAATTGTCTGAAATATCTGCCACATCTTTAAGTTAAGTACATTTTTAACACTACATGGCCTCCAGCCCTCACTCTTTTTCATCCATCTCACCTCCACCAGGTTTCTAAAGGTGGTAAACATCTAGCTGGCCTGATTTCAGCTCAGTATTGTGGCAAAGTATTTCCAGATAAAAATAATGACATAGCTAGGTAACTCTGCTGACATTTGTAAAGTACCTTGGTATTTCTTTTAGGGCAATAGTAACACAAAGTGAACGTGGGACACACATAAATGCAGACACAATTTCACTTGCTTGTCTGTATTTATCCCCTACTTTCAGTTTCATTTACTTTTCCAGCCACTCCATGGCTTTGTTCCTTTAGTTGTTTGAATCAGAGCAAACAAACACATATATTTTCCATCAGTGATTTGGACCATGCTATAGGAAGGTAGCAAATAGGGTGTTAATTGCCATTCCCAATCCCCTTCCAGTCATTTAAAAAAACACAAGCTGTCTATTGCCCTGCTATAATTGAGACGAATCTTTACCAAATGTTTCCCGCACCAATCTAACACACCGCAGTGTAATAGTCTTTGACATCTTCCTGCTTTGTGGCTTTATGAAGGCTAGATTTACACTAATTTGCAATTAAAGGAAGGATGACTTTATGCCAAATATACACTTTTGAACCCCAGTCATGTCAGTACTACAGCTGTTCAAATAAAGTTAAATATCCCTAATAATTGAAAAAGTTATTTTAGAAATATTCTAATGGTGAAATGTCTTCACTGTAGGCTTGGGATTACTTGGACTATAAATGAGTTAATTAGTAAAAAAAAATCCTCCTAACAGAGAGTGGAGCTGTGCAGTTGATCATGTAGACCATGCATGTGGATCAAAACATGAAGAATAACAACACCCAACAGACTGAGCACTCCAACCAAGGTAGAAGCCAGTGCTAGTGGGATACCTGGATTCCCACGAGCTCAGCAAGCCCTCCACTCATCCAGAAAACAGGGAAAACAGCCTGGTGAACAGGTATCTACAACAGAGGAATGATTTGTGTTTCCTGAATGGATAAACAAACTCTGCCCAAAGCAGATGCAAATGTAAATGTATGTTGTATACTTTGGGGGGGGGGGGTAGTGGGGTAGTGGAGAGGGGAAGGCAAATTCTTCTGCCAGTCAGCTGCTCTCCCTGTTTGCAATAGTGTCCAGTGACAGTCAGGTGCATTATCATTTGTAATGTGGCTCTCCCAGAAAGAAGGCCAGGAGCATTTCTGATTCAGACAGCATTTTCTGGCTAGAGGAACTGGGGTCATGATCTGTGAGAAGAACTTGCTCTGGAGGGAGAGACAGAATTTTCTGTCCCTTCTCAGACTTTCCAAAAGCAAGTCAATGTCCCATTGAACCATAAAATGGTTTGGGTCAGAAGGGATCTTGGAGATCATCTAGTTCCAAATTCCCACTATGGGCAGGAACAACTTTCACTAGACCAGGTTACTCAAAGGCCTATACAACCTGACCTTGAATACTTCCAGGGATGGGACATCCATAACTTCTCTGGGCAACCTTTTCCAGTGTTTTACCACCCTCACAGTAAGGACTTTCTTCCTAATATCAAATCTACACTCTTTCAATTTATAGACATTCCTCCCTGTCTTATCACTTCATGCCCTTGTGAAAAGTCCCTCTCCAGCTTTCTTGCAGGCTCCCTTTAAGTTCTGGAAGGTGGGTGTGAAGTCTCTCAGAGGCAATCTGCTCTTCCCCAAGCTGAGCAAGCCAAACTCTCTCAGTCTGGCTTCAAAAGAGTGATTCTCCATCCCTCTGATTGTCTTTGAGGCCTCATTTGGACTTTTTCTAGCAGGTCTATGTCCTTTTTATTCTGGTGGTCCCAGACACAGCACTCCAGGTGGGGTCTCACCAGAGCAGAGCAGAGGGGCAGGTCCCCCTCTCTCACTCTGCTGGTCACACCGCTTTGGATGCAGCCCAGGACACCGTTGGCCTTCTGGGCTGCAAATGCACATTGCCAGATGCTCTACAGAGCTCATCCAGCACCACCTCCAAATCTTTCTCCTCAGGACTGTTCTCAGTCCATTCTCTGCCCAGCCTGTATTTTAACCTGGAATTGCCCTAACTCAGGTACAGGACCTATACAGAGTGCAACCAAGGCACTAATTTTTCATGGAGTCTCCTAATTAATAGTTCAGCTGGGTTTTTTGCCTTAAATATCTAAAAGATAACTTTTTGGAGTATAGGTGTTCAATATTTTTCTGCAGGTTTCTGTGTGAAAAATCATTAAACACGTTTTAATATCAGGCTATATATATTGACTCTTTCAGACCAAAAACTGAGGTGCTCAGAAATTTTTATCTACATATAAACATGGAGTAGTATGAAGCTATCCACCTATAAACTTACAGCTGAGACCATGGATGGGGGGCAGTTTCCCTCAGTGGCCAAAGAACAGAAAGGACACCAAGTTATTCAGCACCTTGGAGCAATAAATGGCCTTCTGCCAGTGCCCCATATGGGCATCAAAAAATCATCAGCCAAAATTTAATATATGATGCCTTAGGTGCAGAAAGCCATTGCACAAGCATGCTGGGAGGAGAAAAACTGTAAGAAAAGAAAAAAAAAAGAAAAGAAAGATCCTGCAGCAGTCTTCTCAATTCTTCTTTCCTGATGGTTAAGTTTGTCCCACAGCTGCTCCTTATGGGTGCTCATCTTTCTGCCAAATGTTTCTGAAAAACCTGCAGGTCATGAATAACTAATCTTTCAGTAAGAAAGGCATGAAAACATGCTGGCAGCAGAGGGAGGTAGGAAAGGACTAAAAGAAAAAGGCAGTTTACAGGCTTTCCAATCAGTCTCTCATACTTCATCAATCATCTGCTGAGAAGGCATTTGAGAGGGAGAGTCTTTATGTGCCCTGTGCCCTCTAATCCACTGCTCAGACCCACTATTGACATGAGCTGCCACCAGGGAAAGTACGCACAATAGTTCATTTAAGAAGAAATCAACCTGAATGGCTTTCTCCTGGCTCCAGGCCCAGGTGCACAGGAATGGCTGCAAGACCCCTTCCATGAGCTAGAAAGATGCATATAGCAAATAACCCTGGCTTCAGGGAAATGCTATGGAGACCCACAGAGTGAGCATTGTGCGATGGTTCTGCACAGCACAGAGCCAAGGCCCTGGGTGTGAGCACCATCCCTTCCTACCCCAGCATGAGCAACACACAGCAGAAGCAGAGCACAGCTGAGATACTTGCTCCATCACTTAAGCATGTAAACCCTTGCTCCACCACTTATAGAAAGGAATATAATGCATCATACTCATTTCCAGCTCAACTGTACTGACACAAGTCAAGCTACACCAGGATAAGCCACTCTGTGCATTCATTTCTGGCACACATTTCCAGCTCAACTATACTGACACCAGTCAAGCTACACCAGGATAAGCCACTCTGTGCATTCATTTCTGGCACAAAAGATACCTTAGCAACTTCCATGGTACCATGTACATAAACAAAAAGGGATGTAATTGAACACAAAGGAAATGTCATTTCCAGTGCCAGTTAATTTGTTTTGAAGTTGGATCTTGGCATAGCTGTCCCTGTTCTCTGAGAAGGCAAGAAACAGCTATAACAACCAGTCCAAGGAGGAGTTCACAGTGATACATGCTGTATCTCAAACAACTCGACATTTTCTCTAGTGCCCCAAATAAATCTATAGTGTAAGAATAAGCTACCTGTAAGCTTAAAAATATGCTGCAGCTAAACTGAGAAGACTAGAGGAGTAAATTTATAGAAAAGGTAGCTTTCCAAAATAAGAGTCTGAAGGTCAAGAAAAGCAAGGTGCTGCTTCAACTTCCACAATTCAATGAGGCTCCTGCAGAACATACATTTAAGCAGATTAATTTAACATTTCTGAGCCAAGTGTGTTACAAGGTAGGATCTAGCAAAGTTCCCAGTTTGTCCTGTTGATGGCTTTCAGTTCTGTACCACAGAGGTGTGATAAGAAGATAGACAATTATTTTTGACACCCAAACAAAGGCCTCCACCAGCAGTCATCAAGGAAACCCCCTGACAAGGGGCATGGGGCAGGCCTTGACATGTTTTATGCTATGAAACACACCTGAAAGGTTACTTCTGCTCAGGCTGTAATGGGCACAGAGAGGAACATAATTTAAAAAGGTAATTTACTGTACAACACAACCTCGGATATATTTACTCTACTCACAGAAACCTACACAGATTCAAAAGCCTTCAAAGTTCAGGACCCAGTTCAGAGGTTTGATTGCTCACTGAAATTCTAATACTTGGAAAGAGAGTTTTAGCTGCAATGTAACTATACACTCCTCCCTTCCTGCTTCTCTGCTCCTCACTTCCACCACATTCCATAGTTTATAAAAATTCTGATAACAGCAATTAATTTTGTCACTAGTAATTAACCCTTGCAGAACAGAGAAGTCTGACCCTGAAATAATAATCACCCTTTCTAGCTTTTTTTTTGCCTATGCATCCTGTGTTCAGTATGTAAGCACAGATTTTTCCCTTGCTTATTTTTTAATGCTTTATCTTTGTTATGCTCCAAATGTAATATTTGAACAAACACAAATATAATGTTGATATATGTGAAGAGTCTTCATCACAGAACTTTTTGCTGTCATTCAATTTAAATTAGACACTTACCTATCCCTATTCAGTAAAATGGTTCCTGCTACCATTCATTCAGTACCACAACACAAAACCTGGAATAGTAAGAGAAGACTGTGGCCTTATATTTTGATTCTGTCTGTAAAAGATTAATGAATACCATGATCGAGCAACACATGAATGGGCCCTGAGACACAGAGGCTATTTGTCAAACTTCTTAAAATCACAAGGGCTACAGTGAGAAAAACACTTAGAAAGGTGTCAGAGGTATTTGTTATAACAGCCCAAAGAATGTCTCTATGTTCCTGAAAATCTGTCTTTAAGTTCCAGAAGAATCATTAACCATATTTTGGGCATTGCCATTTTCTGTAAGAGCAGAAGTTTTTGAAACTGATTACATCAGTGAATACAGATTTCGTGCCCCTTAGTGTGAGTTGTTCAGATTTTCCAGCTCAAACAGGCTTATCCACATTTTCAAGTGAGAACTGGGGCAAGACTCTTCAGGAGCAGATCAGCAGCGAGTCCTGCAGCACCACCCTGAGGTTCAGCCAGTCCCCCTCTCCCTTAGGGGGGGCACAAATGCAGCAGAAGAAACTGCTCAGACCTCAACGGGAGGACTACAATTGTTGCTGGGGTCCATTGAGGCCAAAAACCATCTCAGTGAAAATGTCAGCAGAGAATATCTCAAATGTAGACAGTTGTTTTACCATGCTAACACAGCTTTCCTAGAGGAGAGAAAGGCCCCAGCACCCTCACTCCATCCCATCCCAACCCTACCCCCTGCCCCCATCTATACCCAGCAGTGCTGCATCCACCCAGTGCAATGGCCCATCTGCTCAGCGTGACTTCAATGGTCTGTCCATGTTTTAAGCGTAAAAGCAGCTGCAGTAGGTGGGATCAAAACTCCATTTAGCCTAGTACTTTATATCAAATGAGTTTTAAAAAGATTACTTCTAGAGAAGAGTTTAGGAGCTGACCTCTAAACTTTCCCCAAGCACTCTCCCATGCACTATACATGCTTCAGGAATTTCCTGAGCCAGGCACATTTCTAGATTTTTATATGTTCATTGCATCTTACCAATACTTCTGTGTCTTTTTGGCATTCTTCCCTCTTCTCTGCCCCTTTCCTGAGGCAGGTTAGCACAGCTGTGCTGACTGACTTGAGTCATTCTCCAGAGGCTGAAATGAGAAAGCAGAATAAATTCCTTGCTCTACGCAATACTGCTCTGGATTTATTGATGCTTAAAAAAAGATGTTCCAGGAGTCTCTAAAATGGGGTTTGGGGGGGGGGGGGGGGGGGAACCTCACCTGCTCTAGAAGAAAAGGCTTTTCCAGAAAGGAAGATGTGCTGCTGGGTAAGATCAAGACAACCATCTGCAGGTGGAGGTTGTAGGCAGGGAACCAGCTGCTGGTGTAAATGGGAGTGACTGCTGTCTATCAGATGGAAACAAGTCTGGGAAGAAACGGGTTTGAAATTCAGCTCTTCCTTGCTTGCCACAAGAAGAACTGAAAAACCATGTAGTGATCAGCCAGAGGAGAGGACATGGTACATGAAGTACAACATTTCAACTTGGAAATAAACTTGTTCAGGGTCTGAACTAGTAGTCTGGAAAAGGTGAACAAGGGACTGTTATTCAATTTCATATCACCATGGAAGGAGTAGGAGGGAACTGGGCAAATTATCAGGTGGCAGGTTTAAAAAGAGACACAAGGAATTTCTCTTTCACACATGTATACATAAGTGTGAAAATCACTGATCTGAGACATTGCTGACACCAAAAATAAAACTAGGTTAAAAATAAAATGGTTAGACAAATAACAAAATAGGTTCAACACGGGCTCTTAAATATGTGATGAAAATACATGAAGTCCATGAACCACAGACTGCTAGAAGGTAGGACAAGATCAAGGAAAAATCACCTTGTGCTCCCTCATTTCTCATGTTTTCCTTAAATCTCTGCCACTAGTCATTATAGAGAGAAAATACTGAGTGAGATGAACTTTTAGACTGACCCTGAATTGCTGTTCTTATTCCCAAAATTCAATAGAATTTTTCAGCAACTACTTGTAAAAACATTTGCTTCTGCTGTCACTGTTCTAATGGAGTGTGCCAAGATGTATGGAAATTAATTATCCTTTTTTATTTCTGGAATGTAGGCTGTGGGGATCTGACATTTAATGCATCAAATGCTCTGCATACATTCTATATCTGGTAAGAGCACTTCTCACAACTTCATCAACAAGTTATGGTTCACAGTCCTGATATGATTATAACATTAATTCCTACTGTCAGAGTGTGTTTACTGCACCAGCTTCCTGAAGATGGCTCAGAGCCACTGAGTGCAGAGAAGTTCTGTTTCCTCTAATCAGTGACAAACCACAATCTAAACTCGGAGGAGAAAGTCCTACTTTTTCACTATCTCACACGTCAGGACAAAAAATAACACATTTGTCTGAACTGACTGCATTTAAGAAATCCTCCATCAGGATTTAATAATGGAAGATGATATCATCTCTATCTTGCTGCTGTGCTCTGGTCCCAAATCATTGGACAAATGTTATCTGGCAGTCAGGTAGGCTAGGCAAAAGCCACACTTTTCTCTAGGCCAAGCTCTTTGCAAAACAAGTACATTAGTTCTCCTTAGGGCACGTTTTTGTCTGTCCTCATTCCCTGCCACTTCAGAACCTCTCAACCACTTCCCACTGTAACTCCCAGGGCTTGCATCACATGTCCCTTTCTGCTCTCAGCCTCACCTCTTCTCTCTCCGTGTGCCCATGAGCATGGCAGCACCTCTTCCTCCACCACCTGCTGCTGGCTGGGTCCTCCTTCCCTCCGCCCCATGCAAGCATAATTGGGGCACCTCTTCCACACAAGGCCAGCTGGTGAACCAGGACAGGAGAGAGGTCAGAATGCTCAGGCTGGGAGGCCCAGAACATCATCTGGCACTAGCCACAGCCTCATTAACTGCAGTGTTACCTGGGTTTGAGCTCCAGACAGAGCCAGGCACACTGCAAGACAGCTGCTCCTCTGTCTCTGTCAGCTGTGGAAAAATGCCTGCTTGTAAGCTCAAGTACCCTCAATGTGTCCCTGAGCCTAGGCTTGACACTTGAATTCAACCACATATCAGAGGTTTTCTAGTTCCCTCCTTCCTTTCTCTTCCATTTTTTTGCATACCATTTTCCTGCCTCATCTCCCATTTTCCCTCAGCAAAATTATTTTATTTCACCCACTAAGCTAGCATGGTCTGTTATATATTTTTCAACAGATGTTAGAAAAGATAGGGGTAACAGTCTGAGAGTGTTCACTAGGTCAGCTTCCCACCTTCTGCCTTGTTTTTTAACTTCTGGAAAGTACTCAAGAGGCTTGAAACAGTGTGTGTACTGAGGTTTACTCTCTTTCCTTTTTTCCCACTTAGTGGCTTATCACCCCTGAACATTCTAGTTCTGCCCCTAAGCACCCAGTTTGTCCCTGGAAATCCTGGAGTTAGGTACAATATTTAAAGGATATCACCACCACCATGCTTTACCACTCAACTCTAATGAGCCCACACTGGAGTGCTCCTAGAAGCAAGGTGCAATGAAAATAAGTTCAATGGAAATAATTCAGCAGTCTATGGGGACTCTCATGAAAGATGAGACCTAAATTGTCTTTTCTTCCAGGCCTGTGTTCAGCTAATGCCACCTGCTCCATCTATTTTCAAAAGCTGGACCATTTTGCTGATGAAATAGCTGCAGACATTTTGTGCCCATTTCATATTTATCAGCAGGTTGCTAACAATGCGGAAATGAGCAGAACAGCAATTTGTAGCTGTGCTGTAATACAGCAGCCCTCCTCCTTTTGATTTATGATCTTTTTTTCTGTATGGATCTGTCTTAATGACACTCATTTATTGACAAAAGTCTGCCTTTTATAGACTTGGAATTATTTAGAGGTCAAAAGAATAATTCTTTTAATAATACAGTTTCTGCTTCCTCAGCAGTAGTATTTATGAAACCATCTTTCTTTTGCTACGTTATTTCCCTATCTTTAGAATAGCCCATTTCCCTTTTGCTCCGTTAGGCATATTTTAGCAGGAGCAAATGGATTATTCTCCCATCACACTTCATCGTTCCTCTTGACCTCATCTCTGAAAATAACAAAGTGATGAGCAAGAAGCCACTGAGAGTTTAACTGATAATCCTTGATAGAATGTAATTTTTACCTGCACAGGGCTTGGATAGCTTAGTTAAACCCTCCACAAGCCCTTGAAGACACATGGACTGTGCCCATACTGCAGTAAAATGTTTCTGTCTCAGTACAGAGGCCTGGGCTGGCTGTCCCCAGAGCTCTGTGCCTGGATCATGGACTCTTTGCATATCCAGCCCACCCTCTATGTGTTCCCACTTGCAGGAGTTGAGCTAGGAGACCTCAGACCCAAGTCTTAGAGCAGCTAATGCCACGTAAATAATATTGTCATACAAAGGATATTATGGCCATCTAATAGAAAGCAATACATCACACTAAAGATAATACACCACTGCTAACAGAAATAAAAGGAAGAAAGATTCCGTGGAAAATGAAAGTCTAAAAAATTCCAATAGGCTCCATAAAGTCTAATAAACCAAAAAGACAGAACTAGCCATCAAGCATGCAGCAAACAAACCAGCCTTGAAAAAAGCATTTTTATTCCCAGCTTTGGACTAACAAAAACTGTTCCAAGCTGCAGGCTAGAATAGCTAAACTCTTAATATTTTCTAAGACCCTCATGACTTCTACACATACATCATTATTCCATCTCTAAGATTTTAATTTATCAAATGGTAATATGACTTTCCATCCCTATTTCAAGCCTATCATACCAGAAAATAGGCTTATACCAGCAGACTCAATCTTTTAATAAAGGAGCTGATGAAAACTAAAGCTTTTGCCAAAAGAACATTTTAAAATAATATAGATTCTTTTCTGGGCAGGTGTAGGGTTTGGCTGTTTTTCAGATTTTTTTTTTCTTTAGAAAAGATACAGCAAAACAACAGTAGTAGTTATGCTCCCTCTTTCTCTTCCCAACTCAAATCAGTTTCCTTTTCATCATAATTCCCTCTTTCCTTGAGTTGTTTGGTTTTTGATGCTTTTTTATTTCTTTTTTGTTTGGAGAGGAGGCTATTTTTGTTTTGGTTTTTGTGGGTCTTTTTGGTATTTTTCCCCTAGGAAAATGAAACAAAGAATAAGGAAATCAGGAAAAAGTTGTTGAAGTTTTTCCTTGCAAACTTGTGATAAATATACTTGTGAAACTGTGATACAAGGTCTTGTCCAGGTCTAACTAGGAGCAGCTGCAGCCAGGGCTGGAGGCAGGGCTGGACTTGGACCCTACAGCACTGTGTGTCTAAGATCCATCCAGGAGAAAAAGTCCTAGACCAGGCTGGAGACAAGCTGACCACCGAGAGAGACTGATGTAGGGCATTTTGGATGGGATGCCCTGACCTCAGCTGGAGCCCCCAGGGTGCTGGGGGTGTCCCCAGCAAGGCTGCAAGGGCCACCATGAACTTTAGTGCACCAGGGGTGTCTGCCATCCCACCTGAGATGGTGAAATGATGTTGCCATCCAGCTCATTACCATGACTCATCATGTTTCCTTTTGCTGTTATTGCTGGATAAAACTGGGCAGGGGAAATTCAAACTGTGGGGGGAAAGCCAAACTATTTACCATGACATACAAAGTTTGGGCATGAAGCAAGATCTGAACTCCCCAGAGCTTCAGTAAATTAAGATCAGGATTTAGGTTTAGGCCTATTTCTCTCTTATCTGTTGACTTTCCTTCAAGTACTGTCCTGAGTCAGGGAAGGAAAAACACCCAAGAAACACTGTGAAGGTACCTAACCTCGATCTGAATTCAGCTCTAGTCACACAGCTCTGTAATCTTTCTTCTCCATTCTCTGAAAAGCGCTTTCTTCCCTCTTAACATGAAACAGTCTAATAAACGCATTGTTCATGGAGTCTTTTCTGTTATTTTTTTCCTGTTAAACTCCACCACTTCACACCTGACACCTTCTGACTGAATGGCCCTTCTTAGCCTACAAGGTAGAAAAGGAATCAGAGAAAGAAAAGGACGAGGTGGGGGTGTATCTCAAGCACTGCATTTATGCTAATACAACATGAAGCCACAATCAGGAGCTGCCAGGGAAGGGATGATTAATAATGAGAGGAGTATAAGACTTAATTTTGCAAACGCACATTATTTCTCACACAGATTTAAAATTTAGGGCTCAGGCTGGAGAGCAGCAGTTAAGGGAGCAGAACAATCTGTACAGCAGGCAGAGGTTATAGCTAGGTATTGACAGCACAATCATCATATACCATTATAAAGCCACTGAGCACAGTCATAAAAACTCCTCTACCATGTACCCAAGGCCACAGGCTGTGTGCTAGGATTATATTGAAGGTGAGATATGATGATGCCACAGTGTTTCCAATTTTTATTGACATTCTGGCCTTGAGAGTTAGGAGGTGTCAGGATGCATCTGTGTATTCAGAGGAAGACAATGATAACCCCAGCCCTATCTCAGTTATGCGCAACAGCTTACTCGGACTGTGGTGCAGGTGAAAATGAGAAAAAGCAAAGGAACGCCACATCAGAGCAGTGGCAGCCCAAATGAGACCAGGCAGTCCAGAGTCATCGGACAGAGCATGGACAAGAAAACCAATTATTAAATACATGTCAGTACAGTACAAGCTCCATACACAGTAGCAGGTACTGCACATGGGCATATCAGCGGCTGGCTTTGACACAGAGGGTTTGAAATACAAAGATTAGAGGACAAACAACAGGTGAACACAAAAAAGGAGTTACTCGGGTCAAAATGATGTATGTCTGCTAAAAACCATTATCTCCAAGTGTTGCTGAATTCATTTGATTTTCAGTATTTTTTTTACTTCTAGGTTCCCTCAGGAACTGTTTGCAATACTCAAAGGCTCATCTTCTGCTTTCACTAGTGTATCCTTTCAATAAGAGAGGGAGATCAGAGCTTGGTGTCCATTCACTCCAGAAATCACAATGTTACATGCCCTTTTCAAAGAGATCAAAATACAGATTTAAATCACTTACCCACAGCTATTAGCAGGACCAAGCTCTGATCTAGGAGCCCTGCCCACCAGTTCAGAGTTAAATCATTAGACCACATTGCCTCGTGGAAACTGGAGCTAGCTAATTATTTCCTGCCTGTAATTACTTCAAGACTCATGCTTTTTTACACACCACCATGGCCTGTGAGGGCAGAGTGAGTTGCGATACTTTTCTTGGGGCTCTCATTGCCAAACAGACTTGGGTAACAGCCCTCACAAGATTTTGTCTGATGTCAGAGCTGATGAATGCCTTTTCCTCTTGGAAAATTGTAATGAGCAGCGAAAGCACAGCAACATAAATCTGCAGCAGTGACAGTGACTGTGGCCAGAATCAGGAGCAGCTCACGCATGACCAAAGTCAGAGTGTGCACACGGGATTGCTCCTCTGAAACTCCCTGTTGGGTGCTGCTGGGGACCCGTGCACTTCCCTGCTACCCACCACCATCCTCTGGTTATCCAGCAAGATGAAAATTAACCTTGCTGACTCCAATGACCTCTTAGTGTCAGAAAAGGAAAAAAAAAACATAGCAGCAAGTTTAACTGTGCATTGGGACATTAATTTTAAAAAGACTACTTCAAAGGCATGCAAGCACACTGCATGACCCAGAGCAGTCAGTTTTCTTCTGTTCTTTGAGGAAATTGCTAACCCAATTTCAATCCTACAGATAAAAGTATTTTATGGTTCCAAAAGTCTCTCTTTCAAGTGGGGTTTAAGCACAATCATGGGAAAGGCTGCATCATATGTTTGTGAACATTCAGTGCCTCTTTTATCTCTAGTTTGGGGAGTTAAAAAAACTGAAGGAAAATTATTTAATCTTGTCATTAACTTTCTTGTTAATCTCAAAATGGAGGCTGAATAAAGTCAAACCCCAGTGAAACAAGGGCCTGAGATTTGGATGGAAAAGTCAAACACAGGACAAGGAAAGAGCTGTTTCTGGCTAGAAAGCTGACCAGTGTGGTAACATTTGTATAAGCAGCTCTGGTTATACAGAGCAGCCTTCCCACAGTAATTGCCTAGTGTGCAATGCACGGAATGCTGTGTTACGCATTGGCAGTTTTTGAGGCCAAGTTGCTGCTGTAAGAAATCCACAGGCGGCTCTGGGGTGGAATAAAGACTAAAAACTAAATTTTTGTTCCCTGAGATATTTGGAGTACTGCCCAGCCCCTGTGCTGGGATAGATTTTGTCCCACTGCAGGGGCACGGGTACACATCCTGCTCCTTGGAGCTGTTTGCTCCAGGAGAGAAGGTCAGTTTTAGGGCCTCAGGGACACCACATTCCTGCATAGATGATTGCTCACAACTTTTGTGGTCCAGAGCTGGCTTTAACCTCTCCGCAAAATGGTTTGTGAGCTGGGGCGTAGCCTGTGAATTGTGAAAGAGCAGAGTTGCTGGGAAAATCTCAGTGTAGAGCAGCCCCAAAGGCAACAAGGGGTTATTAGAGCCCTGGGCCACGCTCCTAGCCCAGAGCATTTTCTCCTCTGCTCTTGCATAAAGTAAAGCAAAAACTATTTGGCTTCTTGTGGAAAAGAAATCCCTAAGAAAAGCTGTGGAGCAGAGAAGAGTGCTGCATAAGTTGCCTGAGCAATGTTAGAACTTTGCTAGTGTTTGCAGTCTCCTTGAGGCAAGAAGGGGGAGCCCTCATAGCCATGGGCCTCTCAGAAGAACCACACAGGGCCCATCAAGTCACTGGGGATTCCTGTTACTTGGAAAATGGTGAGTAGGGTTCTAGTGTAATCTATTCACTCAGCTTCCTGACAGCTGATCTGGGGTCAGAGAAAATAATTATAGAAAAAGTGAAAGCCAAGCAGCCATCCTTGCTGCCAACACATCAGTATTTTTACAACAGCTAAGTAGAGGATTCAGAAGGAACCATTTTGCCTTTAAACCTTTTCTCTTCAAACAAGTGCCAGCTCCATTTCCAAAATTACATGCTGCTGTCTAAAGCAGTCCATACAGTTCTGCCACAGTCCTGTTATTAACTGGTGTCTCATTAGCGACTCTTCATTCATAGCTTTGTGCTGACAAAATAAAATGATTGCTGCAATGTTGATCACCATATCTGAAATTTTGCTGAGATGGCTGTATTGCAGATATTGGTACCCATCAATACCTTCCTTTGCTTCTGAACTTTAATAGCACAGACTGCAAAGCACCTCCCTGAAAACAGACTGTTGTTACTATAGATTACTATCTGAAATTAGTACTGACTTTTGCCTACAAACTCAGTGTTTCCCAGGAGCTCTCATGCACACATTTGTATATTTGATAATTACACCTGCCATAGCGTTTTTTAGTATTTTTCAGAAAATTTGGGAGAAAATCAGCCCATGCCAACTGGAAGTTCATCTTCCAAATTGTTTCACCTCTGAAATGGCTGAGACACCTTCTAGAGCCAAAAGCATCCCTGTCTCCAGCCTACTCAGAGAAAACAACTGTGATGCTCGTTTCTGGATATACAGATTAGAGCTTATCTGCACTTATGAAGGGGTTTTGCATTTTCAATTTACCTTTTACAACAGGCTGAATGTTTGCCAAATGGGGAGCTTTATTTTCTATGGGGAGCTCACAGGCAAACCATCCAGATTTACTTTATTCCTTTTAAGCTACTGGGTGTCTCCAGGGCTACTGGTGAGCAGCAATCACTTCCATGGTACCCAGCCAAAGCAGCCTGGCAGGGAGGACAGGCCACTTTCCCCAGGCTCCAAACAGCCATGCAGCAGGGGAGACCCAACTTGAGCTCTGTTTATTCTCTTCTGGAGAAGCACAAAGGTGCTTCTCCTCCTTTGTGGACTCCCATTAAAAATATGCTAAGATAAATGTATCTACAGTCCTGGTTTTCAAGTCACATTTCCAGAGCAGCCAGCACAAAACTAACTTGAAAATTCTAGTCCCTTCTAGACCCTTCTGGCCCCTTGGCGTGGTGCCACTGCACACTACATACCTTATTCCCCAGCCTGCTCTTTCAAAACAAGCCTTTTCACCAGACCCCTCTCTGCAAAATGCTCCTCTGTCCTGTTTTCCTGCCCCTGTGACAGCACAGCTGCTGGCACCATTGAGTGCCTGCTGGAATCCCAGGGCTGGTTGACTGTCTGTCCGCATCCTGCATCCCTCATGAACGTAGCAGGGTGCCACGGCTTGCAGGCGAGAGCAGTTATTCACTTCATTTCACTTACCCCCACTTACCTCAGTTCCCCCATCTGTAAAACACAGATAACATTTCTCCAGCTTGCAGGAGACGATGATCACATTATTTATATCCAGACTCACGTTCAGACTACGCAGCTGTAAACAGCCAGTGATATTACATAAATGTCATTAGTGTAACCACTCGCAGGAACGTGGGAGGATTTGTGTAAAGGCACAAACAGGGACTTTTAGCGGAGGAGGAATGCATTTCTATTCTGCATGAATCTGAACACAAATATATATGACAAAAATTAATACTACTGTGTCTTTTTTAGGTCCCTCCTGGCAACTATTGCAAGAAATTATTTCTGTTGGAAAGTTTAACATTTGCGTTAGTCTTTGATTTAAATGAAAGACAGAAAAAAGGCAGTGAGGAAGGCAAACACTTCTCTAGTATTTGCCGCTACTTGTTCCTAAAGCCTGCTCTTGCTTACAACAGAAAACTAAGCACGATTTTTTTCCCTCCTTCTGAAACTCCCTTCAATCCTCTGAAACTGTAGTGGTGACTGCTTAACATCTGAGTCATGGACTGATTCTCATCCCAAATCTCTGGGCTTTTGAAGCTGCTCAGCCATAGCCAGGTCAATAGACACACTAGGTTGCGCCAAATTGACTCCAAAGGCTTTCTGCACAGACTCCAGAAAGACGGGAATTGCTCTACTGGATCAAACTAAAGGGGCAGGCAGTCCAGGATCCTGTTTCCAATCCTGGACAATACCAGATGCTTCAGAGGTTAGATGCCGTTTAAGCCCCAGTGACTTCTTTGTACAATAAATTTGAACGGTGTGGAGTTATATTGCAACTTGCTGAGAAGAAAATTGAAGATATGGAAATAGCATTTTGTGGCTGAAATGCAATTCAGACCAAAGATATTTTGAACTAGAGGGCCGAGAGAAACAGTCTGAAGGTCTGGAAAAGCAGAGCTGAGGAATCCTGTGCGGTAGTGTAGCCATCTAGTGATCATTTCAAGAAGACTCTCTTTTTCTTGGGGAAATGTGATGCGGCACATTGAGAGACAGGGACGACAATGCTGTTTGAAATTAAGAAGTAAGGGCAAAGATCTGAGAGTAATAAGATGCTCTATGTGCTGGGGGTAACATTTACAACGCTGGAAAGCGTGATTGCAAGAGGTTGGTAATTCTGAAGGATCAAAAGGTTTATCTGCAGTATGCCTGCCACCTGCAAGAGCAT
The DNA here is from genome assembly GCA_024362935.1 of Setophaga petechia. Lineage (NCBI taxonomy): Eukaryota > Metazoa > Chordata > Aves > Passeriformes > Parulidae > Setophaga > Setophaga petechia. The sequence continues at coordinate 25,135,119 of JANCRA010000008.1, forward strand.
TTGCACAATACAAGGATTAAAAAAAACCCCATCATCCAGAGAAGAGAGAGCTCACATGCCAGAAGATATTCAGAAGTGCTTGCAGATTGCCAGTGAGGACCTGAAGAGTAAGACTTGCGCAGCAGGACCAGAATTCTCTGCTGGGTTGCTCATAGGATTCCTCTTCAATTTCAGTTGAAAAAGAGAAATCCAACTAGAAAGAAACACCTTTTCCCTAGTCCTCAGGTGGAAGATATTATTTTCTTCTCAGATGGAAAAAGAATGAGAGATTCCCTCTAAGTGCAAACTCTCTCGAGGTATCAGGAAAAAGGATTGTATGTTTGACCAATGCAGCAGGGATAATTACTATATTGGTGCACAAAAGTAAGAACTCAAGTCACAAAACCAGAACCAAGATGAAATGGTCCCATACCTTGGCTCCAGCCATGGCCTGCGCATTATTGCACCACAGTTTTCTTGTGAGCCATGTTCTGTCCCACACCATCTCTGGTAGCTGAAGACTAGTTTAAGCTCTGAAACAGGAGGCTTAAGAGATCTGTCCACTCCTCAGTGTTTTTAACAATGGTCATTATGATTGCTCCGAGGGTTCTTCATAGGCAGACATAAGGATATCAAGAGAATGTGGCACAAATTACAGTAATTAGCATAATAATGCAAACTAAAGGCTTAATAAAGTTTTTCAGTGTTCATACTATGGCAATCTGCTCTATAGTTCACTTATAAGCAGGCAGAGAAAGTAAGTATTCCACTCTTTCGGTACTGAATTCCACCTCCTTAGTCTTAACCATTCTCACTTTATGAAACAGGAAAAATAGAAGTGCTATCCTGTCTTATATCTCTGCTATTCTTCATTATATTATTTTTATTCTTCATAAGTCTTAATGAAAACCATTTTTATTCATCTTTTTTCTTAGGGACGTACAGACCCTTTCCCATTTGTGCCAATTCCATCGTGCCCTTAAATTCCCACAGCAGCTGTTCTTCCTCTTGCTGTGCACATGAGCAAAGCATACAGACCCAACTCCTCTGGGACTCAACATCAGCAGCTGTACTGGCGCTATGATGGGTGCATTGCTGCTGTTCCAGAGCTCTCCTCATCCAGACAGCATCACAAGTCACCAGTGGGTTGTAAGGGCACTCAGGTCTAGCTGCAGCTCTGATTTTTCCTGCTTATTCCTAGACTGCTCTGGGTTCAGGCCATATATAACAAAAGCACTGAAGTGACAATAACTGTCTAGCTTCCACAGCACTGTAGAAGGTAGCTACACCTGTGGAGGTTTCTGCAACTCAGCTGGATGTTGCGTCCTGTCTCTAGTTCTTATGATCCAGTAGACTTTGTGAAGCAAACCTCCTCAGCAGGTTATAACAGGCATGGAAACTCCTGCTGGTTTTTGGGAGGGTTTGGACTTTCAGCTACTCTATAGCAGATAGCGACATCTGGGCCCAGTCTTGGAAAAGAGGAGCAAAGTACGTATTACAGAGAGAGGCTGGAGAGAAAAAGAATAATTGTGTGTACAGTCATGGAGACTTAGATACAGGAATAGTATTTCTCCATTACTGAACATTAAAGAAGCTACTAATTTCCTCCTCTCCTCTGCCCAACAGGTACATTAAATAAGTGGGGGAAAAGTATGAACTAACAAAAGAATAACAATAACTGAGAACAATTCAAGTTTTAACCCAGTCCTTGTCCATTTCATTGTAAATCACTCTTGCTTCAACAGAATTTTCCAGGAATTGTTTGAAGATTTCCACCAGCTGTCTTGCTGGCCCTGCACATGACGCTATAAGTAGGGAATAGGTATCTTAATTTTCTCAGTCAAAGCATCTTTCAGCAGGATGATCCCAACAGGGGCTGGTGGGTTATCTACCATGTGTCTTCTTCACACTTGCTATTTATCAGGAAGCAGCCTCTACTACAGTAAGCGTGATCTAAATCCTCCAGTACTGGATGCATGACCTTGAATGTGCAGGTATTGAAAAGATTTAGCTCAGCAAAGTCCAGCCTTATCAAGTAATTCAGTTCAGTCTGTAGAACTAGACTGTCCTTATTTTTCACCTTTATGTCATCCACAAACTTTATTAACAATGACTTTATATATTCTTATGAAAAACTAGGGGAATACAACAGGAAGTGTGCCAAGAAATGGCTCACATTCCCTGGGGAATCCATGGGGCTTACTACTTGAGATTTATTAGTGAGATGGCTTAATCCATTTAAAATATGCTACTTTTAGTTCATCCTCTGCTAACCTTTAATTAGAATCTTCTGTGACACTGAGTCTGATGTCCAACACATGATGAGAAGCACATCATGTGGGCATCATTAGTGAAATTACAATCACATCAAAAAGTCAAGTTCCACAGGACATGTTTTCCATAAAAAAATACTGAAAGGCATCAGTTGTCTTCCTGCTTCTCTTCTCCTCTAAGTCTTTTTCTTTTTAGACCATATTTATTGCTAGGCAAATCAAACTTTATTCACCTGTGGTTTCAAAGTATCTTTTTTTAAAAATTGGTACAATCTTATGAAATCAAGTTCATGTCTGAGCACACCCTTCTCTGATGTGCTCTTCACAGTTTGCTCACAAACAATGTGTGATCTTATTGTGTAAATATTTTCTGAACTCCTGGGTGAAACTTATTTGGTCATGTAAATTTTAAGATGCTTACTGTTAGCAATGCCTCCCTAGCATTCTCATTAGCTACTTTCAAAACAGAATTTCATTCTCACTGTGACTCCCAAATGTATGACAAAGCACCTTGCCTTATCCATAATGAATATTCATTTAGCTGTTCATTTTTTTCTGCAGTAGTGGCAATTGTACCAAGTAATGAACCCATGTTTTCTTAAGGGATGGCTTTCATTTCAGTATCTGAATTCTTATTGTCCTCAACCTCCTTGGCATATGTACATAGAAATGTTAATTACTCTGCAACAGTTTTGATTGAGGTGGCTGTACATAATCCACACAATTCCAAAACTGAAATAAAATTCAAAGTCAAAAGGTACATGTTTCTTTTCAGCCTTCACAGTAGTTTTTTCATTGCACTCAAAATACCTTATATTCTACTTATTCTCATTTCAAAGCACTGTACACACTAGGAATATTTTCTTAGCATCTCCACAGAAATGATGTCATCCTAGCAGGAAAATTAAGTGTACCTTTGCTATTTTATGGCAAGCAGCAAATTTATTTATTTGATTTGACTCACTCACGGGAAATATTTTTCATGGAGAATATCCCCTAAGCATTAATTCTACTAAAATAACCATAAAGAACATCTAACACATGGCCTTATAAATAGTTGAAAGTAAATATTCATGGGATCATGTCATTACTCTAGCTAACCTGACAGCTATGCTTGCTGCCATGCCACCCCCAGACATTTCCTTTTCCAACTTCACTCTCCACCACAACGGCCTCAGAGCCAGCAGCACTGCTGAGCTCTCAGGAACAGAGCTGGCTTTAGCTCTGTTTGTGCCACTTTGCCCAGGGTGCTGGAACAACCTCCTGGCTGGCAGGGCCAGAGGCATGAACCTCTGCAGCGGCAAGCCCTCTGCTTCCTCCTGTTGTCCTTCCACCTTTCACACTTGTGCCCCTTTTTCTTCATCATCATCATTTCACTGCCCCCAAAATCAGGTCAGGATGGTTTGCCCCAGAGCACACCTCCTTTGTGGTGGCAGAGGACACTATAAATATTGGCCCTAAACACTGGCATGCAAAAACCCAAGTTATAAAGATGATGAATATGGATATCCAACACCCCAGAGCAGAGAAGTGAAAAAGTACATGCAGGAGTGCAATGCAAGCTGAAACCACCAAAATCGCACTGAACCAACATGGCACAGCTCCAGTGTAACTGAGACTACCTTTTGGATGAACACTTTGGCTAGGGACAGCACTTTTGTTTTTCAGGGTGCACTAGGGAATGATAAGACAACAAAGATTTCATAGGAGTCACATCATTGCCAGCAACAAAGTCAGAGAGAATTATTAGATGCGGAAGTTTGCCAAATGCTGACAATAAATAAATGCTTCCAGTGAGGTTCACTTCTTTTCCACTATTTCCTGCACACTCTAAGGGATATCTTACAGTCTGCAGAATGGAAGGTTAAGTTTCTGTGTTTCCCAACCTGCTTGCAGATCCCACCGTCTTGAAATTTAGCTAAGGCAAATCCACTTAAACTCCTTGCCACCAGTCTCCCATTCAAGCCACGCTTCCCCGGTGAGAAATGACACTTGCTGGTCCACAAACCCATTTGTCAATGGTAAGTGACTCAAGGTAATGTTTGTCATGGGCACAACTCTCCCTTTTCATCTCCAGCTTCTGAGCAGAAATATTAATCTCTTCTCTCTTCCCTTGACTGCTTAAAACCCTTTTCTCCACTCTTCACCTTTAATATCTCTGTCTTGGCAGAGCAGGGCATGAAAACCAAAGCGGTACTGCACAAAAAATGTTACTTCTATACTCCCACTGCAATGATAGCTGCAAAAACAATCAGTTCTGTTACATTGACCATGATCACATCAATCACTGAATACATCAAGTTATGATATTCCTTGTCTTGAGCTATGATATATACAGTCCTGGGAAGCTAGTATTCCATTTTTTATTCCTGTATTGGCTAGTAGAAATGGTCCTGAATGGCAAATTTGGATGCAGACCCTGAGCTGCCCTGCAGTTTAAGATATTTGGTTTCCAAGTTCTGGTTCAAGTGCCTCTCCTGCACAGTGGATACTAAACCCAGCAGGTTGCTAACAGCCACTCTGCTTTCTATATAATACACAGAAACCTTTCCCATTGCCCCCTCTGGCCACCCCCCACCAAAAAAAAAAAAGGTGAGAAAGAAAAATCAATGTCATAATTTATCTACACTGCCTGAAAACTCACTACAAACACATATCACAAATAACCAAGTGAAATAGAGAGAGAGAACTTAATAGTGACAAAGAAACTCATGTGCAATTTAGTACAGTCTACACTCCAGTTTCCCTCTGCAGCACAAAGCAACATGCCACCTCAGTCTGGCCATATTTCCTCATGAAGAATTCTTTATTTTAAAAAAAACTAAACCTTTCTCCACTCTGCCTTCTGTCTCTGCTGCATTTGCCTTCCCCTTGATTTTCTGTGTGCTCATCTGCATTCATTTCTCTCCCTGATTTGCCTTTTTTTCTAAAAAAAAAAAAAAAGTGAACCCCTGAGCCAAGGCATATCGGTTAATCTAACCCATCTATCAACAGTTTCTGAGCCACCTTTTCAACCTATGCAGCCAGGGATTTTGGCCAGGCTTTTATCATTTTTATGTGCGCTGCTGCCACCCGCTGTCACAAGGTCACCCTTGGAAATGATACTATGCCTCAGTGGGTACTTTTTCACCTAATAAAATATACAGCAGAGTGTATATCAATCAGATCATCCAGGGAACAAATACTGAACAGTCAAAGGGGGGAAAATGCTTCCCTCTGGATCAATTTTTGACTGCATAGCAAGGGTAACCTCTTTGCCAACAAGAGAGACAGAAAGTCCAGCATTTGACTATGGGGAGCCTCTTCAATAATTTTGGGAGCACAGTCTCTCTTTGCCGTCACACATTCAAGGGTTTGAACTCAGATGTTGCAAACAAGGCATGTGCCAGACCCAACTGTCCCAGCAAATCTCACCCCCAGCACTCAGGAACTGTTCAGTCCATCAGCCCCCCTTGCACGTGGGCAGTGTTTGGACTGACCTGTGCAGAGTTTGGGGCTCATGCATGCTGAAACCAGGAGTGAAAACTCACTGAATAGCACATACCCAGGGAGAGAGTCCACTTCAAGAAAATGTATTTTTGATCTCTTGCTGCACAGTTCTGGAGTTGGCTCCTGGTTTTACAAGCAAACAAGCAGCAATTAAGGGCAAATTTGCTTTAGCCATTCTGTTTGTTGCAGAGATTCCCTGGACACAGAAAAAGTACCCAATAGACATAGGGTCATATTTCTGGTGACCTCTTTTTCCTGTAAATTAATGTTTGTCTCTCCTTTTCTTTCTTTTTGGCTGTAATGTAGCTCTAAAAGCCCTAAAGACAGAAAAGAAAGAACACCAGTAAGATATACATCCCAATTTATATAAATCACAGTAATATAAAATCTTTTAGAGTGACAGAATTAAAAAAAAAAAAGGTAGATATCTTTACAGAAGTTTTGGTTTGGTTTAAACTCAAGGTCCACTGTACCAGGAGGAGAAGACAAGAATGGAACATTTGCCACTGTTGCTGCTCATAGCACCTTGTCTCAGCTCACACCAGCATCACGACCAGCAAGCCTGGTAAAAGAGTGTATCAGGTGGGCAGGCACAAGTGCAGCCCGGGGGTCCCACAGAGCTCACCCACACATGGAGTGCTATTTCTGCTAACTGGGCAGACACTGGGCTCGAGGTGTCTTTGGAGCATAAGGTCTGGACACAGAGCTCAAATGCTGGCTCTGGGTGGTGGTGGCTCTAAATTCCTGTTTGTGCCCAGCCCCAGCCAGCATGTACCCCAATCTTCCCCATCCCTGCGACCACACTGCTAACCCAATAGGATATATGAGTTCACACAGAAGGCTTTTGTCTCCCTCTGGCTGTCAACTCCCCTCCCCTGTTACTTCCCTCCTCCAGGAAAGCAATGAGCTCCCTGACTCCCAGAGCCAGCAGAATGAATCCCCTCCCAGCAGGACCAGTGCCTGCTAACAGCATGAGATGTTTCTCACAAGCATTGCTAACCAGTTCCATGCTGGTTTAAATGAAACACTTCCATCAATGCTACAGGTGCACTCCAAATACAAAGTCAGCTGCTGTACCTGAACGTGACCAAAATTTGGGAGCAGTTTGTTACAAAGGCGGGCCCGAGCTAATATGCCTTTCCCCTAAGTGGACACAAATCCCTTTTTTCTCTATTTAAGGCAAAGGAGAGGCCTCTGTAAGCAGAGAAGCCAAGTCCAGGTCATTACAGCATGACTTTCCCATGGTCACATCTGGGGGTCCTGCTACCTTAATGCTGCTGAGCACCTCAGTATTCAACCATGGTCTCTGACCAGTACAGGGAGACCCTTCCTCGGCACCATCCAAGCAAGACATGGCCTTATAAGACAACAGACTTACAAAGGCTAAAAAAAATCACTGCTAAGTTTCAGTGCCAGATCTTTGTTATCCCGTGTTCTTGAGGATAGCAAAATTGAATCCTGTAGAGTACATCTGCTAGGTCCTCTACTCCCTGCTTGGCCCCAGCAAAGGTTTGTCATGGTGCTTAGCCAAAATTTGCACTCCAGCGTTGCTGCCAAGCAGGGATGAGAGAGGATGATCAGCCTTTTCTTATAGCTGGAAGGCAAGGTCTCAGCAGAACAGCAAGTGGGAGGGCTGGAGCAAAAGCTCCTATGTGCCAAACTTCCTGCCCAGCAGCTTCTGCACATCCAGGATTGCCTTAGGGAAAAAGTGAGGCCCACCTCACATCCACCACCTTCAAATCCACATGCAGGTAACATCCAGGGGTTGGGCACACAGAGGTTTTGGAGGTGTTCCTCTTAATCTGAATCAGAATAAGAAGGAGGTCTGAGTTCAAGCAGGAAACTGAGCAAGCAGCCGATGTTTCTCTCAGATGAGGTACTAACAAGAAGCATGCAGACACGAAAAGGCATTTTTTATGTGCAGGAAAGAAATTAATTACTTGACCTACTGGTCAGACAGAGCAGGGGTCAGCTCCTGACAGCAGCACAGTTTCTGGCCCAAAAAAAAAAAGAAAATCATGACGAAGGTAAGAAAGCAAAAAAAAAAATCCAGCTTTTTAGACATGCAAGCAAATAAGCATAATGCTTCAAATTCACCTCATGCAGCTGTAAAATCACTTTTAAGGACAGGGTTAGATGGTTCCCATCTCACTGCTGTTCCACTCCAAATAATTAATTGAGTTTATTCAATGGATTTTCTATGAAAGACTTAGGGGTAAGGAACACAGCTAAGTTTGCAAAGCAGTGTGTAAATCCACTGTGCTATAATAAGCTTTTATTATTACAAACAAATAAATTGTCCCTCTCCCTCCAGATCTCTTAAGACACAAACTAAAGAAATGGCACAGGACAAGGCAGGTCAGCTCTCTGGAATTTTATCAGTGTGTACTGAACACCACTGTCTGATCTATTCAGCCCCTTATGCCAGTCATTAGCCATCAGTCTCACTCCAGTGAGCAACTCCCCTCCAGCACCAGCATCAGCACCATGACTTGTCATCCCTGGGATGCAACTCTCCAGTTTCTCTTCCTGTGACTCAAAATGAGAGGGGCTGGGACATTAAATCAGCACTTACCTGTTTTTCTTTCTGGCACCAAACCTTACTTTATCATCACTTAAAGAGACTGCAGAGATTGACTTATCCAGGCATCAGCCAAGGCAGAAATGCAGAAGGAAAGGTTCTAGGACTGGCACACCATGATGGGAGTTCCACTGTGTCTCTGCATCCAAGGGAAGGAGAAACCCCTGTGGAATGCATGTAGACCAAATGCTTGCCAGCACTGCAATATTTCAAATCTCCTGCTTCTCTCTTAAAAATATCAGGGAGTCCTTTTTGTCCCTGCCATACTGCCCCTATGAATCAAAAAAAGTGAAATCAAAAAACTGCATAACCACAAGTCTTCCAGAGTAGAGGAGGGGACCTGGACCAGAGCTTTTCAAGAGAGCAGCATTACCAGCACAACTCTGGGCACTAAGGGGTAAATTTACTTCATCTTCCCCTCCTGCTGGAATTGATATAATTTCCACAAAGACTAAAACATTCAATGAGCCAGATCAGTTGTCATCTGGTGAGGGCACTCAGCTCAGAGGAGAAACCCTTATGTTCCAGACTTTGTTCCAATAAACATTAAACAGCTTTACAGATACTGGAAACAGAGATGGCATTTCTCCATCCCAGGATACTGTCTGATCCATGGTGTTTGCTAGGGGAGTCTCCTGAGGGTGCAAATGATCTCCCATGAAAGAGGAGGTTAAACTCATGAGGGGTTCTCCAAGTGCTCTGAGGAGCAGAAGAGGTGATTTCACATTCAGTTTTATGCATGAAGAGGCAATCATAACCCACAACAACCTGCAAGATGTGTCTGAACCCAGCATTTGCTGCATTTGTCTTGTTTTTGCCAAGGGATGCTCAGAATAGAAATAAAATTAAATTATTTGAAAGAGCACTTCTTTTGTTCCAAGCTGCAATCAACAGTGTTCAGTTCATTAGGAATAAAATAGAACTTTGTCATTTTGGTCTGGATCAAACTGGTTTTTATTTTCTCCCCATTCCAAAGAAAAAGTTTCCCCACTCATTCATGAGAGGGAGCATATCCTACAGAGGCAGCATCCTTACCAGTTTTTGTAAAGATGAAATGGAAAGTACAGTGTACTGTGGATGCTTAAGCAAAGCAGACAAGATTTCTCAAGAAAATAGACAAAAGCCTTTTTTCTTCTTACAGGAACATTACCTTCAAATAAATTTGAGAAAGAGGAAGCTTGGACGGGGACTGGAGTGCAGTTTCAAGTACCACAGCTTGTTTTGGTAATATTTGAATATATAATTTGGGTTAATCAGATTATTGGGCTACATTCTGCCTGCTATCATATTTTAAAATTGTGCATGCCCATTTTATAAAACATTTTGTCATTTAGTATTTGGACATGACCAAAAAAAGGAACAAAAATCGAACAACTTGATATTGTCAAAACTCACAGGTATTTCCAAACTGCTTTTTCTTTAATTTGTATTCTGCAGAAATAGTCACCATTTTCTACTTTTCTGTCCGTTTTGAAAGAAAATAAATTTGGAACTATTTCCTAAGGGATAGGATTGTTATAATCCATAATGCTGCAGTAGAAATGTGGCAGTAATGCTGCTCATCTAGCGGATTATGATAGTTCTAGCTGCTGGAGCTGTGGGCAATGCTCCTGGGGCAGACTGGGGGCCAGCAGGGAGGTTTGCAGCCACGGCAGAGCGCTGTGCAAGCCCAGACCTGTGGCTGTGACCAGGAGGAGGCGCCTCCAGGCAGACACAGAGCATGGCTGCGGATTACTGTGATGCCTGCTGTCCTGGTGGCCCAGGGAGGGAGCTGCCTGTGCCCACGGGAGTGACACCTGGGAGCAGCACGCCCCACTGCTGACCCTCCAATCAACTGGAAACCCACGTGGCTCATGGGAAAGAGGAAACTTCACTCTAAGACTTATTTTTAAAAAGAGCCATATGATGGGGTGGTCTCTTGGCCGCTGTTTCATCATTCCCCAACAAACTTCAATAAGGTCACAACAGCCTTGGGTCTAGGTGCCTTTACCAAGATTTTCTGTGCAGTTTTATTTTCTCCTTTCACAAAAAAAGCTAGGACCTCATGCTATGGCAACACTGAATGCAGCCTAAATTCTTTTCAAGTGCTTGTTTTTAAAGCACATTAACTGCTTGCACAGAGCTTGACTTCCAGCAGAGGTTCCTCCTGAAGTCTAGCCTGAGATCTTCTGGGATCTGCCTTCAGTCATCAGGAGTTCCCTGGTACCATTTTCAGTAAAGAAAAATAACAACAACAATAAATAACAAAAAATCTACTGCTATGTTGACATGTGGCAGAAGCATCCCCATTTTGACATGATTTTCATCTAAAGCTCAGGAACGGGAGCTCAGGCAGTCTCCCCATCCCAAACAAGAGGCAATGCATTTGTGCAGGTGAGGGAAACCCAGATCACCTAACTCCAGAGGGGACCCACAGTTTACAGAGACGCTCTGGAGACACTCCCCAGAGAGGTTTTTGGCACCCAGCAGCGCTTCAGCCACAGCACAGCCCCTCCTTGATTTCAAGGCTGTCATTATTTCAATATAAAATCCACCACAACAGATTTTGTGTCAGGACTCAAGATATAGCAGGAGGGTGGGTTGTTCTGCTTTGTTGGTTCTTTTTTCCCTGAAGAGAGGTTTAGTCTCTAAAATAACCTGCAAATGGCAATGATTATAACAATGTACACAGGAAATAATAACACATACCATTTTCCATGTCCAGTGATGAGACATGAACTGAGAATGCAGCTGTATTGGCCTCAAATTTATATTATTTTCTATTTCCCTCTTGGCTGCTACTCTGATACTGCTTGTGAAAACACAAATACAAGCATGAGTTGGTGCCTAAAAGGTTGGGATACAATCTGGGAAAAGGGATAGTGTGCAGCTGAGAAATCTGGCAGAGTAAGAAGCATTCTAAATAGGAAAAAATATTAAACAAAAGTAAAAGGAAAAAGGTAATCACTGGTAAGAAAACCTCTTCATTTTAAGTAGCCAGCAAACAAAATGAGGGGAAAACAAACACTCAAATATGACAGGGGATTTCTTGAGAATTTAAAGTTTTAAAATATTCACCAAGAAGAAAATTAATTTTATAAGGTGAGCCAGGGATTGTTCTCTACCTAAACTGGATAGAGGCTATACAAAGGGCTTCCAGTTTCATCTAAAAATGATTTTTATGCCCCATTTACATTTTCATTATTTATGGAGTTTTTCTGATAATCCCTCCTGCTGGGAAGGAGATGACCACAGTCCCACATCTGTTTACCTTTGTTTACAGCTGGGAACACAGCCATGGATTTGTTCTGCTCCAGCGAGAAGGCAGACTGATTCGATTATTGCTTTCTAACATACTAAAAGGCTGTTGCTAAGAGTCCCACTTAGGAGAGAAATCACAGAAGGCTGGTTTTAGCAAGTTAAGGCAAAGGTGGAGATGAGAAAGTCAAGGGTTAAGATGGCTCTTTCACCCTTTGGACCCCAGCTGCCACCACTGAGCTTGGTCAGACAAGCTGAGACCAGGGCTCACCTAACTGCTCTGAACTGGACTCCAGGTTCCACCACCGTGTGAATGTTTGCTCTGACTTCAGCACAGCTAGGACCTGCACACACCACTCACGTCCCCCTGAGGTGTCATGCTGTTTGTGGGGATGATCCAGAGATACAGAGGCAGGTAGGGCTCTTGCTTGGTGTATCCAAAGCTATGGGCAAGAGTCTCCAATGAAGAGAATCCCCTTCAGAACTGCACAGGCAGGTGTAGGCAACCTCCAAATGGAGGCCTTTCAGCTTGTCCTCATCCTTAAATAGATGATTCTTCTCTAAATTATTCTGTCAATCTTCATCAGTCCTTTTCCTGTCATCTCTATTCATGTGGATTGGTTTCTGTTTCAAAAGGAAGCCCAGGGCCTCACCCAGGACTGACCCGAAATCAGAGCTGAGATATTAGACTGGGATTTCTTTAGAGAATTTCTTTGAGAAAATAATATGGTCTTTCCACAGACATCAGGGAAGTGATTCAGCTTTTCCAGTGAAGCCTTCTTTCAATAATCAAAAGAGAAAGAGAGGAAAGAAACTTTAAGAATTCTCAGTTCAGCTATCATCTGCTACCCACTCACATTGCCAGGACAAGCTGCAGATCAAAACCCGCTGAAGGGCTTCTGACAAACTGACAGGACTTTTCATAAAAGCTCCTGATTACCCTGAGAAGCAGAGGCACTGATCCACATCCTGCAGCTGGGGCTGATCCTCCTGTGCTCCCCCTCCTCCTTGCAGGCAGCCGTGTCTCTGCTGCAGAGCCCGTGAAGGTCACGCGTGCAACAGCCGCGTGCCTGGGGATGAAACGCTGGACAGGAAAGGGCAGGCACCAGCAGACCTGAGCAATTCAGAAACATCATCAAAGCTCAGTTCATCTGTAACAGCAGCTTCTCTGATGATAATTTGCTTTACTTCTGTTTACCTTGGCATGATACGAGAGTAATTTTAGGTGGATCACAGCAACAAGCAGGTTTTCTGAAAAGAACGAGATATGCACCACTCTAAGGTAAAGATGCACTGGAGGGGACAGAGGCCTTGAGAGGGGCACACACTGGAGGGGCTATAGGGGAGTGCTGGCATGGGGTGATGGCACAAGGGACACAGACTGGGTCTGGAGATCCCACAGCTATAAACAGCTCATCATTAGCCAGTTAAAGAAGTGAAGACCTGGAGCTGGAGAAAACTCATCCTAGAGATAAGGAAGAGAACCAGACACAGGACCAACACACATAAAAGGCAACATATGTAGTAAGTTTTAGCATGACATGGAGCTGCAGACAGTGAGAAATGAGCAAGGTCTAAAAGGTTGTTACAGTCAAAATGGCAAATCAAACATGGTGGAGAGAGAAAGGAAGGAAAAAGGAATGAGGAAGAAAGTGTTGGCGCCATTTTCCTCCCTGCAAAGGGCATTGGGCAAACAAAGGTTTTCTTTCTTTCATGATTTATAGTATCAAAACTTTGTGTCCGAATATTATGTAAGCTAAAAACATTGACATTTTCCTGAAAAAAAACCCCAAATATAAATGCCTTTAGACTCTTGACAACTCTCAAATTTTGCCAAATTTGACCTGAAGTCACAAAACAGCTTTGACTGAACAAAGTCAGAAAGTTGAAACGAAATACTCAGTGAAAAACCCCTCAAATTTTAGTCAAAGCCAGGGATAAGACAACAGGCAAGAGTTAAAATGTCTACAGGACTTTGGAGGTATGGGATTGGGAGGGGAGTTGATGAAGATTTTTTTCTTTGTTTTGAGAAGGTAGAGCCTCTTCCTTACTAGCTGAGGAAGCATATGAGTTTATGCAGAGCATTTACTATCCTACAGCCCTTCACAGAGTGCTCTGAACACTAAATGTCTGCAGGACATTCTTCAAGCGAAGAATGGATGAAAGAAATCACTGATAAATACACAAATTAATTACCTGGTTGAATGAATACATCATTAAACACATAGAAAATATATCTGGTTCTTCAAAATAATTATTTGCAGAGTGTCTGGGGGAAGTAACACACACAGACTTGTTCTTCATCATTTTCTAGTCATCCCCCAGAGGCCACCACAAGCAGTGGGGCTCTGTGCACCTTTGGTCTGGCTGAGAACATCCATTCCCACGCTGGATGTGACAGCTTGGGCAGACTGAAATGTTTTCCTGCCTCATTGGGATAAAGTGCAGGCAATAAATCCACACAGCAGGTTTGTAGTAACATGGGATTACAAATGTCCTATGAAAGTCCATCCGAGAACCTGGAATCTTGTCCTTCCTCTCTCAGTGGAACACACAAAATGGATTTCAGGCAAGGACAGTCTCCAGAAAACACAGAGCCTTGGGAAGCACTGAAATCCTTAAGGAGAGTGAGCCAAGCATCCCTCTTGGAGCAATCCCACTGCAGTTTGTTTACTCAGAGGTATTTACCTCCAGCCCAGGTCTTTGCACACCAGTTGCTGCTGTTCCTTCAGGCAGTTAGTCACTTGCCTGCTCTCCAAATACTATTTATTTCCAGCCCGTTCCCAAGGTGATTCAATTAAGAAGTCAGAGAAACAGCCACATTGCTCACAAAGCAGTAAAGAATTTCTTTTATGGTATAGTTTGTCATGTGTTCTTCTCTCCTGTATGTAAAGGGAATAATAGGATGCAGTAAACAGCACTAGGCAATAAACATCTGTTACAATTATTTAAATGCCTCATACTGGCTTCATTGTTTAATTGCCTGCAAAGAAAGCAATTTAATGCCCTTATATATTTTTTCCCCTGCCAGAAACACTGTCCTTAAAACATAAGATAAAACATTTTAAAATGCAAACATTTCTTACGATCCTGCATTTTAAGTGCCATGCTGTAAAACATACCCTGTCTTCAGGTTTCCTGCATTTAGCACCACTCCCTTCTGCAGGTGCACACAACTCCATGGCCTTGAAAAGTACAAAAGTGGGGTGGCAGTGAGTGACCAGCATTGTTTCCTCATCACCCCTTATTCCCTGCAAGGGAAATAAAGAGAAATCATGTATCATTGTAAGAAACCACAGCTGGACAAAGGCAATGCATGCCAAGAAAACTACAGAACTCCAATAAAGTGAGATTAAATGGGAGAATTCAGGAGCACTTGATGCAAAGCAAAAATAAAAAAATAAAATAAGCAGTGCCAGTACTCAGTACCAACTTGATAGATGTCAAGTTCAGCAAAGATATGCCAGTGCAACCCTTGGATGCCATGGAGGCTTCAAAAGCTGGGGAGAGAGCAGGGCTGGCAACTGAAACATCAGCTCTGTCACTGTCAGCTGGCATTTGTTGTGAGAGGCTCTGCAGGTCCAAAGGCACAAGTGCCAGTTGGATAAAGTGGTGTTGGATAAATCTGCAGGAAATCCATGACACTTACCCACGCGTCCTGTCCCAGAGAGCACAGGGGTGACAAACAGAGATGGATGTAGGAAGGAGATGAGTGACAATAAGAGAAGTGGATTATTTTGTTTACTGAGCTGCATAAAGTAAGATGCGTGCTTTTAATGTGATGTAAAGCTTGT
Source organism: Setophaga petechia (assembly GCA_024362935.1). NCBI lineage: Eukaryota > Metazoa > Chordata > Aves > Passeriformes > Parulidae > Setophaga > Setophaga petechia. Next base: position 25,150,472 of record JANCRA010000008.1, read on the forward strand.
GTTATGGAAGTTATTACCACGCCATTACAAACACAACTACATCTGAAGAACTACCTATTAAAGCAGAAACTCGGTGACTAAGAAATGTAAAAGCCAAAACCACCCACACAGCTTTCTTACTTCAGCTTTGAGTTAAAATGCAGTCTTTAATTACGTGATTGTAGATGATATTTTTATACAAAGCTCCTGTCTTCCTCAGTGAGCAGCTAAACATTTTTGTTTATTTCTGCTCTGCTACTATAATGCACATCCCTTATCCTTATTTACTTTACATCATCTAAATCCTGCCTCAGGAAAAAAATTATGCTTTCGTTCCAATTATTCTCACTGCAGTATCTTGTACTCCACAAATTCTAAGAATTCCTTTTAGTTAGTTTAGGATATCTAAGAATTACTTTCCTCATTTTACTAACAGAAGACTAAGAGATGGGAAAACTTAAGTATAGGCCTAACAACAGCACCTGAAAATTTTGAATAATGAGACTGAGACCCCTATTTTCCAAAGTACTGAGCTTTCTTGTAGCTCAGCAACCAGACAAAAGTCCCAGCAACTGCCTCTGCAGTTATCTCTTCTGAAAAAAATTCCAAAACTCCTGTATGTCTTACCTTAGATATAAAGAAAATGAGAATCATGCACTTTGTGGTCAATTTTTCTGTTTATGGGAGAGAGACAAAGTTTGTGGCTGAGCAAGCTGTAGAACCTAGTTCTCCACAAAGGCGTCAAGCATCCCCTCTGAGACCATTTTATGTCTTTCTGCAGCATCCTGTCTCATTCATTATGCATTTGCAGCTTTCTCCAGCAAGCAAAGCCAGAGTTCTCCAGACAGAAAGTGCTTTCACTACACAGTCCTGCTCCTTTTCATTAGTTTCTTCTGCTCTTCTCTTGGGTACCTACTGAGGCAGTCTGTGGAAAAAAAATAGCAGAACATGATATTTTAATTAAAGTCTAATTACTGCGCATACAAAGGGCCAAACTACAGTTATATTGTATTTCTCTGACCTAACTGCCAGGAGGCTGTGTTGGAGCACAAAACATTCCTCCCATCCTCATTTGTGCACAGTTAGGAGGAGATCCTTCGGTTTTTAAAAAGGGTCACCCAGAGTGTGGATAAGCAGAAAAGAACTGGAACATGCATGACCCTTCTGCCTGCACGAAGCTGCTGACCAGAGAGTGTTTTGTGCTGGAGCTAAGGGGGCACTTCCCACACTTGACAGTGAGTACCTAGTTCCTGGTACCAGCCAGATGTTGGCAGTGGATTTCAGAGGCCTCTGCCACCAAGCATATGAGTCCAGGCAATAAATGCCCCCATGTTCAGAAAACAAGGCATATGCTGGCATACATGTGTAAATATATGCAAATATATGCAATGATAGTTTTCAAGTGCATTGAAAAACTGCAGTGTAGGCAGGATGGCTGTGTCTGAAGCTACTAAATGAGCAATATATAGTTGTGGAGCTGCTGTGGCCTTCTCCCCAGGCTCAGCGCTGTTGTAGCTCTCACTGTTCACACACATGGCTCCAGTCCCTGCAGAAAAGCTGCTCTTCAGCCAACAGCCTGCTTTCTTGGTTTCTATATTGGGAACACTTCAGAAGGGAAGGGGGCTATCTAGAATATGGGGAGGGAAAAACCCCTGGACAAAAATTCTTCTTTGCTTGGCTTTTCTAACTTTAAACCTTAAATAATTAATCAGAAAACTAAAACCAAACAAACGTAACAATTCAGAATTTTCACAAAAGAAAAAAGCACCCAAATACCCTAGCTGATCTATGAACAGCAGAAATCATCAAACTTTCTTTCCCATGGATTCGTGACATATCCCATAAAGTTTCTTCTCATTCTAGGAGCAGTAACTGCTTCTGCCTGCTCTCACTTGCCTTTGATAGCAGTAACTAAGTGAAACATCAGTGGCAGCCAGTTTGAAAACACCTGTTGGCCAGCAATCACACACACTGAGGCACTGCTGAGACCTTCTAGATTTTTTTTTTTTGCTGTCTGGGGACTTTGATGTCCATTTCAATTGAGACTGAAACCAGCCAACAGAAAGGACAGGGACAATCAGGGACATATACCACACAAGGCTTGGGAAAACTGGCCAGACAGGTTCCCAAAACCTTTCCTTTGGTTCAACAATCCATGTGGGTACCTACTCCACATAGTTGGGGAGATGCTGATATTGCAACTTGATATTGCATCATTAATGCAATAAAAAATTAGTAAGCCCAAGTTATTTTCCCTGTCAACCCCCCCATAAGCTTAGCTCAGCACAACATGCTTGAAAACTACCCATAATGCTGGATTTGTGCTGTAATTGGAACTCCTATTTAGGACAACAGACCATTTTCAATAAGAACATCCTCAAACATTTCAGATGGACTTGGCACGAGTCCTTTTATGGTGCCAAACTTAAATATGCTCAAAGGACATAGCATTGTTGTCTAGCCTGACTGCCTTTGCATCTCTCCTAGGCATCACAATCAGCTTCTCTGCTTAATGGACCTAGAGCTTTTTATTCCATCCTTAGGAAATCTTGAGCTTTTGAGGGGAACAGACTAAATCAGCTCTCTGCTCGTTGCAGGACCTTGGCAGCCGTGCAAGAGCTGTAATCAGAGCTTGTCTGTTCGTGTAGTCAATACCCCAACAGAACACATTAAAGACAGATTCAAATCAGAGGGAAAATAACTTGTCAACTGAAGCAAACTCTGTGAAAGCTACTGCTTTCAAAAACACAAAGGAATTACCACTGTGCTCCCCATCTGGTAGAAACAATGAATCAATAGATATTCAATTTTCCCTAAAAAAGGGAAGAGAGAGGTTTCCAGCATGGACATGTGTATTATTTCATCAGCTATTCTGTTTGCACATTTCAGACAGAAACTTGGCCAGAGAAGTCTGGGAGCTCTGGGTACAGTCAGTTTTGCGAAAGTGCATTTAGGCAAAAAATAAAAATCAACAAGAAAAAATCAACAAAGCAACAATAACAAAAAACCCCTGACAAAGCAGGATCCTAGTCAGCTAATTAAATCAAGTTGCCATGTTTAGAATAGCTGCAGCCCCCAAAATGAGCAAAACCTCACTCAGACAGACAGAGGCTCTAGACCAAATGTTGTTTTTCTCTCCCATCTGTTAAAAATAAAACCTACAGAATGGCATGCCAGTTTATCAAAGTCCATCCCACTGGAATATTAATCAGTGCATTGTATTTGATATTTATCTGCCTATAAACATTCCTTAATATATTTCCTGCCTTTGTGCATTTTTTGCTGTTGGAAGTATTCTTATTCTGCAGTCTCACCACCTACTTGCAAAAATTATCTTTGCTATGCTAAGTAAACACAGAGCTTTATAGCTCTAAGCAATATGGTCTCTGCTCCTAGATGGAATAGAGTTGAAGTTTCATTGATGTGGTTTAACTGACCATGAAGAGAGGGAAGGAAGGGTAAAAAAAAAGAGAGCAGACCACATCAGAGAGAGGCAAAACAGCTTTGCCTAGATATTCATTGGAAGAATAGGGGAATAAAAACAGAGCAGGGTGCATCCTGCTGGCAGACAAATGCAATGGGAATGTGGAGAAGGAAAAAGAAAGATGAGGAGAAAATTTGGGGTCAGTGCAGTGGCAGCACCCAGAGGTGGAAGTGAGCTTGAGGTTTTATTATCAGAAGGGGTCTTTGAGGGTGCCAGAGGGGAACAAAGCACTCAGCAGAAAACAGCTGCTAGGTAAGCAAAAAACAGAGGTTGGGTCAATCCTAGCTGGAACAATCGGTGATATAAGCAGCACAAGGGACAGAAAGTGAGCAACAGAAATTCAGTAGGAAAAGAACCTCTCAGTGCAGTTCAGCAATGGGTGCAAAATGAGGAACCATTTATTTTCGGTGTGACTGAAAGTTCAACCCCAAGGAGACCAGCAGACTTATCAGGAGCCACAAGTGGAGACATCAGAGACATGTGGAGACACCAGGTTACTCCATGTTCAACCTGCTCCATGAAACCCTGATGGGGAAGAGAACAAACAGTGGGAGAGAGCAGAGTAGAGAGGAAGCCAGGTTGGAAGGATGTCAGCATTTGGGCAGCACAGCCTAAGATGGGATTTGTGCAGGATCCCCACCAGGTCAGCACTAACCCACATGAAGCTGCTTTGATTCACAACACAGCACCATCCACCTGAGGGGTCTGGCTTTATTGCCAGCTTCCCCACCATATGATCACGTCCTCTAGTGCTGTTTTCATTAATGTGCAAACCATTGTACAAGGACAAACCACAGTCACAGTAAGGAACCAGCAGCACACAAATAACACACAACTGGGGCCATGCCAGTGTCTGAATGCTCACCTCCCTCCCACATGGGGGTTCTACCCTGACACACCAACCTGAAGAGGGTGACCCATCTTTGGTCATCAGCTACTCCCTGGGAGAGTTCAGTGGTTTTTATGTATATAAGTCTCACACTGAATGCACAGACAGACAGACAGCTTTCTCTGGGCCCAGCAACTCATTCAGCCTGGGGCTCTCCCACTGCCTGTGGTGATGAGGGCACATGGGATATCTGTCACCTCCCTCATCTGCTGGCCACGTTGCTTTGGATGCAGCCCAGGACATGTGTGGCTTTCTGGGCTGAGTGCTCAGTGCTGGGCTCTCAGCCACCAGCACCCCCAAGCCCTTCTGGGCAGGGCTGCTCTCCATCTGTTCAATCCCCAGCCTGGGCTGGTACTGGGCATTTCCCTGACCCAGGTACAGCACCTTGTACTTGGTCCTTTTAAACCTCCTGAGATTCCCATGGACCTCCTCTTCCTCTGGATGGCATCCCATCCTTCAGGTGTGACAACTGCACCACTCAGCTTAGTGTGATCTGCAAATTTATTGAGGGTGCACTTGATCCCTTTGCCTGTGTCATTAATGAAGATATTAAATAACACTGGTCCCAACAGGGACCACTGAATTACACCACTCATTTTTCATATAGCAGCCTTCCCATTCCCATCAATATCAACAAGAATGCATTTAAGAAACTTGCTTCAAACAAATATAAGTGTCAAGATTCCTCTGATAAGAAAACAATCATGAAAGAAGTGTCAAGTAAATGAAAGGCACAAAATACTTTTACAGAAGTAAAAGTCTGCAGGGATCTCTCCCCTTCCTGTATGTCCGCTACATCAGGGAGGATCAAAAAGCTGTGGATTTTCATTGCCAGATGGAAAGAAATTTGATGAACACCTAAGTTAGAAATAAGGTGATGTTTGATCAGCTCAGACTACTCCCATGTCACAAACACAGCACTAGCAGTTTTAATAAAAAGCACTAGATGGGAGTAAAACATCAAGCAAAGTCTGCTTGAGGAGCAGCAGGAAGGTTTTTACAGACAGAGCGAGTAAGGAGGAGGTGCTGCTGTGGAGAAGTGCCTTATTCTGATGCAGCACCAGAGTGGTCAAAGTTAACTTAAAATAAATGTGTCTGGAAGAGCTGTAATAAAGTTTGGTGCACAGACAAATAAGTAGAACTTCCCTGACATGGTGCAGAGACCTGGCCATCTGTCCAACACAGAGTTGCTGCAATTAGAGGGAAATAGAGGAGCTACTTTATAGACTAAACAATTTCCTTCCTTGGGTAAGCGTCTAGCTGGTGGTGGGTGGTGAGTGTTCCCAAATGTAGGGGGTATCTGTCATTCAGCTGGCAGGGGAAATTGATGAGCAGAAGTACCACCCCTTGATCAGGAGGCTAGAAACTCAGAAATACGGGAATTTTTCAAGTTTTGCTCTAAAGGGCATTTACAAACCAGAGAGATGTTGCAGCACATTAGCAATGCAGCTTCCTCCTCCTGTAAGCCCATTACCAGAGGCAAGAAGTGCTTTCTTTACCTTTCAGAAAAGACTAATTGGATTTATTTTTTTTCATGGATCTTCTCAATTCCCATTTGCACAGAAGAAGATGAGCTCATCTCCCAGATATGTAAATGGTGTTTGCAACACTCCCCCTCTCTTTCCCCTTTCCCTTCTGATGGCCTTCAGGAGGAAGCTGTGTTTCCCCAGAGCACACAGCCATTCTGAGGCTACGAGGAGTTGTCACATACCATAGCCATCAGTGCATTCAAAATCATGCACCTGGGCTGACCACAGCAAGTGTCGGCAGGGAGACATCATTTCTGCTTTGATTTTTATTTTGCTCCCACTTAGGAAAAAAAATCCAAAACTCACAAATAACGTTACGGCTGTTGACATGACTTTAGAGTTGATGAGAAATATCCAGGACACTTTTGACAAATAAATCTCCCATGTCACAGTAGTGTTACACTTCTCTGCATGCAGATACTCTTATCTGAGAACTGAAGTCAACCAGAAATGAAATGCTCCTATTGTCTGAGCCCTGTGCAGTTCATGACCTGGGGGATAAGGCAAGAGGTCCTGTGGATATTCAGCTTCCTCATCAGTTCAGTGCAGAAAGTCTCTTCCCCAGGCTGTAAGGTTAAGTAGGACCTCCCAATAACTCTCCAGACAGACCCGAGCGGATGGAAAGCTCCCAGGTCCCACCAGCACAATGTGCAGCACTGTTCTCCCCCTTCAGAAACAGCCAGCCCTCATCATTTCCAGAGAGGAAACACAACTGCACTTCAGATCCATGTGGGGAGAAACAAGGCACCCACAATAAGAAGACAGAAAAGCAAGCTGTGGGATACTGTTATGACTCCACCATGCACTAAGCCCCCCTTCCTTTCCCCCTGACCCAGACTAGGACCCCTTGGGCTTTAGGAAAACCCCAGCATCAGAGAAGGTTAGGAACAGGGCCTAGTCATGATCGAGTCAGAAAAAGGTTTTGAGCAATAATCTGAGGCACAACATCAGTGCCCTCATGGACAGTTTGTAGCTGTTACACGGTGCAGGCAGCGTGGAAGGGGGAAGCTCTGCAGCCACACCACAATGCTCCCCACAGTGAAATGAATGCCACACTTTCATCTCCAGGTGCCTGGAGCCATGTGGGTGCCAAGGCTGGGGCCTGGGGTACTCCATGTTGTTGTGAGTGTTGAGGTATGGAAGGTTACTCCTTCTTCCCTACTAGCTGCCTTTACTGCTGCTCCTTCCTCTCTTGATCTGCAAATTTCCATCACTTCATCTCCTTCTCTTTGCTTTCATTTCTCTTTCCCTCTTGCAATTTGTCTCTTTCCCTGTAATTTATCCTCTGCAGTGTAAGCTTTTGGCTGGCCTGTCAGTGCCATGGCTCCTGGAGAGGGCATCATGCCACAATCCAGCAAGTTATTAGATCCATACTCGCCTACAGCCCTGCACCTGGAGCACTGACAGTGCTGCCTCCCTTTCCCACTGCTGAAATGAAACCAGAACCTGCTTCACCTGAAAGCCAGCAGCTGCTTACAGCAATCCTGCAGGACTGAGAACAAAGACCACCTCCAACACCCGCTGAAGGAAGGGCAGTTTTGCTGCACAGGTTCTCCTACTCTCACGAGTAAGCAACAGGCACTTCAAACAGAGAGCAATCTGTCACTGACAGGCAACATTGGAATAAGGAGCTTGGGGGGAGGAATACAGCAATAACTCACAGGAGACAGAATGAAAACAACTGTAATTAAATAAACCTTCAACATCAAAATGACATACATCAAACAGGACCAATCTGTTTTGATTTAATTGGGACCAGCCTTTCCCAAAGACAAGAGTTGGTAGGTAATTCTGTTTGTTTACTCAAAGTCCAGTTGTATCCCATTGGTATTTACTATTTATTTAATTTTTCTGTGCATAAATGATGGGACATACTAGCACAAAACGGTGACACTTAAAAGCTATATGCAATAACCTATGTTTTTCATGAAGAGCAAAAATACTAGCATTATCATACAATGTAGGAAATAGAGAGGAAATGGCCTTTTCAATTCTCCAAAGCATGCAATTTGACAATTCTCAGCAGTCTTATCTTGTGCAGAGATTAGAACTAGGCAAATAAATTAAAGCAGTGTAATCAATGAATGCATTCCTTTTTCCTGTCTGTGAAGAGGGGAGGGAGGCTGGGGTAACATCAGGCAGTCAGGTTAATGAATGCGTTCACAGGCCAGAATTACTAAATGAGTATTTGTGCACACACACATACACTGAGCTATTGATTACTCATAACCCTATTTGCAAAGAAAACTCCTCTGAATAGTTTGCAGTTCTGATTAGACATTGGAACTGTGAGGCTGTCCATAGGGAGTGCAATTAAAAATATCTGTACCAGCCTAACTTACCAAGCTTATTGATTGAACTGCACTGGCATAAAATCTCTCGGCTGCAGGACATTGCATTGCATTATAGGTTAGAGCTTGTATCATTACACCAGGTTAGCTGAACACAGGCAACATTGTTCTACCTGTGATCAGCCTGAATGACCTAGCTCCAAGGGCAACTTGAGAGCCCAGCAAAAAACACCACAAGATTGGTCTCAGCTACCAAATCAAACATTCCAGTCAAAAATAATTTTAAAATGTGCAAATATTACTCTGAAAATAAGGTGATAGGAAGCATATCTAGATCAGATACTCAGGGCTTAATGTTTTCTGCACTGCTCCAGGCTCCCTCAAGGTCAGAGTCTGAGGGATTTTCTCACCAGGAAGCTGAGAGAAGCACACAGAGCTGCCTCATCTCCAAGCACATTGTAAAGCAGGGGTGTTATAGAGTCAGACTGCTCCAGAAGCAAAGGCAGTACCCATTCCAAAAGTGCACACGGTAATCCAGATAGACAGCAAACAGATTTATTGTGATAGCTGAACCCTCTGATCTGGCTAGCCTGTGTGCTATCCCCTAAGGAGTGTAGATTATCTCCTGTCTAATCTCCTCTCCCCTTTCCCTAACCTGCAGACTGCTACCTGCAAACACACACTGTTTGGTCTAGCCTTAAACTGTTAGCTGTTTGCCTCAGGGCCCTTACCTTCTATTTGCTCACAAAGCCCCTGGCACAGTTTGTCATGGCATAAAGGAGAACCCATTTGATTTGCTCCTCCTTGACAGCTGCAGCTTCCTCAGGTTACCTCTTTGTTTGGGAATAATAGCGCTTTTCATACCTTGGATAAATACAGTCAATCCTCTTATAATGTTACCCCCATATCTGCACATTCACTTCATCTGTTTGTCCTGGGATGCTTCCAGCTATTTTCAGTGTCTTCCTGTGGGCATTCAAAGGCAGGTCTTTGTCTCCTACAGCAAGATGCCTGGTGTAATGCCGAGTGGTGTCCAGCTGCACCGGGCTGGGAAGTGGCAGCTTTTGGGATTGCCAGGCAAAGCGAGGGGCAGGAGGAGTCACCATAAAATAACTACAGGCCCCTTTCTCTCCTCCTAAGTGCCCCAATGCAGAAGATGGGAAACAAGCTGCTAAAAGAGCCACCCTTCCACTCCCTCTTTTCAAGTCTCCTTCTCCAAGGTAGCAGCTGGGTGAAGCCACCCAGATAACAAAAGGCAGCCTGCTGCATCCTCCATCAGTCCCTCGCTGCTCCCCACCATGCCCAGGGCCCAGACCAGCTCCCCTGCTTTCCCCAAAAACTGGCTTCTTGCCCTCCTCTGCAGGTGAAATCTGCTGACCTGGGCTCCCCCATCACCACATCAGGCTTTTCAACAAGAATATGAAGTAGCTGAATTTGCTACCACGCTGTGCAAAGCTTCAATTCCCAGGTGCAAGTGCTGCCATTCCATTTGTAGTAACGCCCAATGCATTACTAGAGGGAGCCATTAGAGTAGCACTGAAAACTGAACAGTTTCTGTCCCCAGCACATATGATGCACAAGAACAAAACCATCAGGAACTGTTTGGTCACACTCCAATATTTCTTTTTCACTTTGCATTGCAGTTAAACATAGCTGAAAACCACTTTATCCTGATACAAGCTTTTCAGAACATTGCGGTAACATCAAGAGTTACTTACTGGTATTTGCCAAGCCCTCAATTGCATAGCCATGCAGCCAGCTAGAAAAGAGTCCCACAGAAGGGTAATATTTGATAGTATAACTTTGTATAGCATAACAGAGAAAAAGAAACCACGGTGCTTTTCAAGTGAATTAATGATGTTTTATAATGTTTTTTAAAATGGGGAAAAATAAATGCAGGAATAAAGTAAAAAAGGAAATCAAAAGCACACCACAGTGTGCAAACCTTCTCCATTCAGTCACTCCAAAGCAGCAAGAACAGCTCATATTTGTATGAGTCGGAAAGTAAAGTCTGCCAAACCCTTTCCCAGGAAATTATTTCAGGGAACGCTACCAAATTCAGAATAGCAGCAGCGCTGTTATTTAACTTAAACACGGAGCTAATATTTCAGTTTTATTTTGCCCTTTGCATCTCAGACCCACCAAAAAGCAGCCATCCCTGCAAGGGGAAGGGGCAGTGCTTGACCACACACTAGAGAGCCCCAGGGGAGCCTTTGGTTAACGATTCACAGGCAAATCTCTGCCTTTGGAAGAAAAGCTTTAAAATACCATTAGACCTTCACTAGAGCAGACAGTCTTTGATTAATAAGGTCTCATCCAAAAGAATGTTAGCTATTAGACCCGTTAATAACAGAGAGCAAAGATAAAAGCGCAAGTACACCTGAGGTGTGCCTCTGTGAGATCCTTAAATGAGGAGAGAAAAACAATTGGGAGCTGTACAGCTGAGAGAGATACAAGACCTGCTCCTGCTCAGACTTGAAAACAACACTTATTCTCTGTAGCAGGAATAAGAATAGGTCACAAATCACCTTCATGGCTTCATGTCTCCTTCTGAATGGGAAAAAAGGCAGGGAGAAACATGCAGATAACAAAATCATCTGTTGAGAGGTTGCATGAGGCTGGCTGTAAGTGCTGAGCTGCCCTATTGCTTTCTTTTTGCAGTAGGAGCTTCCCCAAATAAGTTATGGGTCTGGACCTTTTAAACCTGAATTTAGGGTTTAAAAAGCCCAGAGAACCTGAAAATGGTTCTTTAGCACCATTTGACTGGGCTTCTCTCTTTGGGAGTAGAGTGCCCACAATGATGACAGCCCAGTCACCTCCTGTCACTCTCTGTGCTTGAGGGGCACATGGTGGGGCACAGGGAGCCCTGCTCAGCCACCCTCTGACAGGGCAGCTGGTGACTACTGCTCAGGCTCAGCCTAGAGCTCTCTTCCAGCCTTGCCTCAAGGCTATACAGTCACTCACTTGCCTGTGGACCTGTGCTTGCATGTGTATGTTATTGTAATTCTTCCCCAACACTGCCTGATGGGAGAAGGGGGCAGGAGGGTTGCCTTTAGAGATGATGCTTCACTAGACTTGACTAGAAACAGCACCAGACAAAAAAGCATCCAGAAAACCCAAATTTCAAAAAACCATAATATACATTCAAAGACAGAATAAGAAGATATTGACTAGAAACCTAAAATCAGACCTCATTTTCTGATATTCACAGCAAAAGAGTGAATTTACTTTTTTTCCTCCTTTTGAAGCTGGCAAGTGTCTCCCAGCTCCATAGTGAAGACATGAAGGTGAGGAAAAAACACAACAGGGATTAATGTTTTGTTGCTGTCCTGTGATGCTCCAAGGCAGGATTTTTCTTAGGCTTACTGTACATGAAACATGATTTTAAAAAACAAGCTGGGAAATTTCCATCAAAATCACCACAATTTACAGACAGGAATCAGCATATCTGTTTCATCAGGCCCTTAGGAATATTTGCCTGAAGGGTTTCCTATCAAATCATGACAGATGCATAACAACATTGCTAAAAATGTAGTATCTGTTACTAATGCATTTAATGTATATAATATTATGTACATAATATTATACTGTATCTATTATCAGACAGCTGTCTTACTGCAGTGACTTGTATCACCCCTTTTTTATCCATTTAGCCCCAGCAAGTAAAGCATGCAAAACCCATATTAACCTCTTTTTAAGGCTTCTCATTGCAGAAGATCTGAGATGAGAAGGAGCACTGTGAAGCCACTGAGAAATCTATCTAATCAAAATCAGAGTGCTCTTCTTATCTTTTGATGGATAATTTCTCCACAGTGCTGTCAGCATCTCCTTTCAGGAGAAAAGAGGATTTTTTCACTCAGGTGAACCTCAAAGCAAATCTTGTCCTAGTCCTCTTTCCCTCTCCAGGCATGCAGTGGGCTCAATGGCCCACAGGGTCCTTATGTTTCTACATGCAGGTGGTTTCTTGGTGTTTCCAGACAAAAGCACACTAAATTAAAGAGAGAGGAGCTGCAGGCTGTCCAAATGACAATGCTTCTGTGAGTGCTGAGGAGAACATCAAGGGGCTCAGAGGACCCAACCCAGCAGTGCTCTCTGCCTGTGAAAGATAATGATGAGGAAGGAGAAAGGGCCAAAGTGCTTTCAAGATGACTTATTCCCAGAGAAGAATGGCAGACAGGGAATTTAGAAGGAAAAAGTGAATATTAGTTAACAAGAGCAGAAATGGTGGTCAACAATCCTGATATTTTTACACATATTTCAAATTTTAGAAAAAAAACCTGCAACATTAGAACTTGAAAATCATTATGGGCAGCTGGGAGAGATCAGAGATGTGGACAATCTGGCCTGCAGGTCACCAGCAAACAGCACACAGAGGAAATTCAAGCCTACTTCTGAACCCTGCCAGGATACAGACCGTGTTTCCCTATGCTGGCATGGCTGCTATTTTCCAGGGACAGGATCCGAGCTGGTTGCTGCACTCATTTCCTCAGTAGTTATTTTCTCGGAACTCAGCATAGTACTTCTTCCTTTTTTTTTCCTCCCCAGTAGAAAAACATGTGATGTTATTTAACGTGGCATGCCAGCTTTCCCATCATTTTAATTTCTTTCAAGGAGAAGCACCCCACACGGAAATACACAATGCTACACAATAGCATGTCAAAAGGTCTGAGTGGAGAGAAGGGAACTCTTTCAGAGTGTGTCTAAGAGGGTGACATGTAATTCAGGTTTTTTCTTCATTTTCTTTTATTTCCCCCTCTTTTCAAGGCTTTTCAAGGCTTCCAGTCAAGTGACATTTTGTTTGATATTCACATCATTTCCCAATTACAGTTCTTCTAAAATTCTTGTGAACAGCTGAATAACTCCTGGTGTGGCTTTGTTACAGCTCATTTCACTGCATTAGCTTCCACTGCCTCTCCTCTTCAGAGGCTGAACCTGGAGATGCGGTTCAAATCTCCCCCTCGCATTGCTCCCTCTCCACTTTCACTTTTACTGAAGCACGTCTCTCTTATCTCGAGTTCCATTTCACAACATTTCTATTATGACCTGGTTTAGTGTAATTCCCCCGGTGCATGATAGCTAAAAGAAAGGTTAAAAGGTATCCCAGTGGTATAATTGCCCCAGCAGCTCAGCACTACTTACCTGAGGCATTCCTGGGCTGGCAGGGAACTCACGGATGAGAAGGATCAAGAGCTGTAACAGGACTCTTATGTTCAAGACTCTCCAGCACACTTTCACAGTTGAAGGAAAGCAGTGCATTCAGGGTAGGATATTCAGAAGCAGTAAAATAAAGGAGCAATCCACTTTTTATGCCTTTGAAAAGATGGATGCTTGTTGAACCTCTCTCCTGCAAATATTTGTATTCAGTGGTAACTTCACAGATATAACACAGCCTGTTGAACGCCACTGACAGGGCTCTCTCAGCTTAGACTGTTCACATGGGCAAGATTTTTTTCTCCAGGCACAGCAGGATAAGGTCTGGCCCAGAGGCCGGTCACCCTAAATGCAGAGAGCAGTCCTGGCCCTGCAGACCAAGTGCTCAGCAATCTGGCTTCTCTGATTTCCCTCTCCCCACATTAAAATAACTGTGTAAATGCAGAGGGGAGAATAACATGTTCAGGGAGAAGATCATGTGAGTTCACTTGCACATGTAATATGGATTCTGGGGGTAGCCAGCCTCAGGTCTAAGGGATTTTTCTGCTGCACATGTGCTACATGCTGATCACTCAAACCTAGGGCTAAACTAAGGTTCTTTTGCTCAGGGTAGATGCAACTGAGAACATTCCAACCAAATATTCTCAAGAGGTAAAAACACTAAAAAGGGGTTTTTTTATGGCAAACTATATGGCAAATGATAGAAAATTAATGAACATTGGTAAAAAAGTAAATACAAAGTAACATCATTTATCACAGCATAGACTTAGCCCATTGAACACAGAAAACCTTTAAAGCCATTTGATGCTCCGTTCCATGAGAAGAGGGTTAAAAGAAGAAAGGGAGAAAAACAGAAAGATGGGAAAGATATAAAAAACCAGACACATAGCTACCAGCTCCTGGGTTGCAGCGATGTGAAACTCCAAGATGAAGGCAGGGTAAAAGAACAATGTCCTTGCCTTGTGGTCAGGCTTCCTAAAGCCTTGGCCCATCCTGGGCCTTCTTTCCAGAAGGGATTTCTTGTCTTTCAGCCTCTTGGGGACTGAGGTGGGTGACTCTGGGGCTGCCTCCAGTGTGCCATGACTGACAGACATTGTGGGGCTATGGGTCTGGGGCAGGGCACCACCTCTCACCAGAGCAAGGCCTGACCCACTCCTGCCACTCATTCCAAGCCCCCAAGATGTCTCATAACAGATCACCTTTTCCTGTCTCTGACAACACCAGATCACTTTTGCATGCTGTGACACAATGGGCACTCGGTGGGGCTGGAGGGGAGCTTCCCAAAACACCTGAGGTTTATTTAAAATGGCTTAATGCCTAGAAAGATACTGAGGAAACGCTTCGATGCAGCACTTTGGGGATTTATTTTTTTCCTGAAGAGGTTGCAGGTAGAGCTTAAGCTGCTGCTGGGCCTCAGTAGAAAAGGCACCAGGATGGGGAATCAGGGGCCTTCCACTGGTATCTCAGCTGTGTTGTTGATGTTATGCAATTAAGAGTATTGCAATGACCGTGTGCAAAGAGAATCCTGCATCCACAGGCTGGTCTCAGTACTTAACATCATTTTTTTCACCCTTCCTTTCCTCCCTTCTTATGCTTAGAGAACAAACTCCTCCTCCACCCATTCCCAGCTCACACCTATGCTGAGAGGTTGAGATGCCCTTCCTTCCCCAGCCTAGAAGCCAAGCAAAGATTATCTTAAGGTCACCTTTTCAGAAGAGGCATATTTCTGAGAACATTCCTGACCACAGAGTACCCACCATGCTCTGCTTCTGCTGCACTGAGCCAAGAGTCTATAGATTTCCTGCTCTTAAAATACATTAATGTAATAAAAGTCAGAATTACACAGCCTGGTGTTTGTGATTTACAGTTCTGGGCCAAACACAACAAGTAAGAAATAAGAGCATCCTGTGGCAACTCAAACAATCCAAGACTGTTACGCAAGAAGGTGAACTTTTTACCTGCAGTGAGCTATCGTGTCCATTACAGCCAAAACAAAAGTGACACAGAAACATCTGCAATACCTTTCCTCTGGTTTTCAAGTGAGTAGATCAACATTGCTAATGACTGGCCTTGGCAGCTGTCCTGTCTAATTACTGGCTGCACTCCGACATTATCATCTAATATTAATACCACTGGAAACCCTTGTTACATTCAGTTTATCATGATGTCATGTCTGGCTTCTTGTCTGTCTTCTCCAAGTCTGCATGGTTAACCTAGACCCATACCCCTCCCTGCTTCCAGACTGAATGGGCATTCTCAGACCCTCTTTGTTGAAGATGGTTTTTAGGAAAAACATCACAGGACAAGGAAATCACTGTGTTAGACCTTCAGTGTTTGCTCTACAACCAGCTTTAATCTGTCCAGTGGCTTTTTTTTTTTCCATATACACATCAGTAGTTAGTCTTTGTGCACAATCATAACCCTGGTGACCAACTAATGAGGCTGAATTTTAATTTTAAAATGTGTTCTGACCTGAAGAAAAGTGCTATTCCTGGCACTGACTGAAAAACCTCTGTGAAGGGCAGCACTTCAGTACTGCACCTGTAGCACCCAAGAGGAGTAACCCTGAGACAAGACCTTTGCCTTTCGAGCCTGTGTATCAATAGCAGAGACATGCTTTTCTGACAGCTTCAACAAGCAGAAAGGGAGAATGGTCATATAAAATGCATTTAAATGAATTACCTTAATGGCATTTCTGAAGGGAAACCAAGGACCAGTCCAATTCAGGAGAAAACTCAGGTTGAGGATACACTGTACTATGTGTTTGAGTAATTTGTAGATTCACCAATCTACAAAAACACCAGGAAAATATACATTGGAGCTCTAGCTCACCGTCTGCGTGCTCTCCTGAGGGCAATGTAGGTTCTGAATGTCACATTGAGAGCACAGAAAATCAAGGTATTGTATTGATCTCCAGGTTAAATTTGTGGCAAACAATATGAGTTTGTTTTTTCTTGCTAGCACACTTCATCAGCCAGACACCCAGAGGAACACATCTGCAGGGATGGCATGGGGGGAGCTAAATCTTCCCTTTGCAGCAGAGATGTTTTGGCTTCCTCTTGGCACCACCTTCTAGGAATTGCGCCCTATTTCCACAAAGATGGATATAAACTGGACATTTTCCCTAAGCTAGTCAGCTTGCTGCTGTTAGCTATGAGCTGCTTTTTTGACCCCCTCTTGCAGACCCCATGGGAGATGAGCCCCAATTCTTTCAGCCTGGCCACCCCAGCCCCCCTTCATCCTGCTGGCAGCAGCTGCTGTGGCACTGCTTCAGAAACCAGGTGCTGCCAGGGGCTACAAACTGCATGACCCCACTCTGTATAAAAGGGTCACATTAGTCACAGAAAGTGCTTCCAGGAAGGCTAATGAAAGGAAATGGACCCAGGCACTGATGCTCTGCATACTAAGCGTCTCTTACTGCAAGGATCTTCTCTGCTCTTCAATTAAGTAATATTCAAAGGAAGTATTGGTCACAAACCTTTTCCACTACCATCCTTAATAGCTGGTAAAACAGTTACTTTGACCCCTTGATGATGCTGCATGACCACAAAAGCAGTGGGAGAGGGAATGCTCTCATCAGGCTCAGTAAGTCAGACAGGACTGCACACATGAGGTGGAAGTTTTCTCACTGACATCTGCTTTGAGGCCCTTAGCTCCCATCCACCCCAGCTGAACTCTGGTACCTCATCATATTCACCTGCCAGAAAACCAGCAGTGGTTTTACTAAAGGGAACCTAACTTGGGAGCCAAAAGTATGATCATGCCACTAATATATACAGGTCTCCTCTTCACAGGAGGGCAAACACAAGTCCTGAGCAGTCACACACAAATTTAGGCACAAGTCTAATATGAATGGAAAAATTTTCCTTTTAGCATGTCATTAAACACAACAGCAAATCTGAATCTGAATTTTATTACCACAGTCTTAAAAGAGATAAGTGAACCTTGAATGATTCTATACTGAGGATCCTTCAAAAATCACAAATAGAGTTACTCTCTCTGGAATATACATATGCATATATGCAATGTCTTGCTCATCATCAACAGGAAGATGAGCTTTTCCAACTCTTCTGCTTCTGCAAGCTTTGCCTTTTTTTACTAGTATTTTGTTTTCCTTTTTCTCTTCAGTCCAAATGGCAAGAAATAGGGCAATTACATTTTTGAGTATTTACACTATTTTGGTTAGAGTTTTTAAAGTGGATTAAGGAATATCAGAATATACATGCCACAAGCAAGGAACAACTGAGCACTAGGGCTAAATATGATCAAAGTGCATATATGCATCTGGATGTGCTTCCTCTGTTTTTTGTTTGCACAGTGTCCATAATATAAGCAATATAGAGCACGAGAAGGATAGAGAGCAAAGAGGGGAAGACAAAACAGAAATTGTTTGATATAGAAGCTCCCATTTGAGTTTTTCTTAGAAAATATAATAATGCTTCAGAAAACAAAAGGTAGAGGGCTTCCATAGCATTAAACCCTATTTGCTGTAGTGTGGTGCCTAGACAAAAAAGATCTCTGCCTCATAGCAAAAGAGAACCAAAACATGAATCTGGTAGAGTCTGGGAAATTCATACAGCCAAGTAAGGGTGTCAGATGTGTAAAATTCCAATGGACTTAAATAGACACAAGGCTACTGGGTCTCCAGACAGTGCATGGCAGCAGCTTGGAGCTCCAGCAGGTCCCCACCTGTGTAACAGGGCAATCCAGGTTCCTGCCATTATTCTCTCTCTTTATCACCATGGCTGGTGATCTTCTATGCATGTGTGAGAGGATATCAAAATGTCCTTAACATTATCACCAGCTGAAGTAACTTCAGGAGTTAAAAAAAAAAAATTAATTCTTCTTCCAGTGAGGTATGATTTTCTTTAAGCTTCTGAGTTCAGGAGAGCAGCTGTAGTGCAAGGTGGGGAATGATAGATTATTTTCTTGCAGAGCAGGAAAGAGCCCTAAACCTCTCTGGAATTACTTTAGACCCTCACTGGTGTTTCCCATTAGTTTCATTCAAGCAGGGTTTTTTTTCAGGTGAATGTTCTTATTGCTTCTGGGTACATTTTTTTAGGACTGGCAAATCCAGACCTTTGTGAGAAAACTTGCAAAACCAAAGTACTCACTCCCAGCTGGTTCCTTGCTCCCTTGGGATGCATATGTACTCCTCCTGTCAAGAGAGCCATTCTCAGTCCACCTGCAAAGAGGAATTGTTATTTTCTCACTTGAATGTGGAAGTGACACCAGGTGAGACAACAAACCGTGCCAGATGGAGAGGTCAAGACAGCCCAGTCTCATTTACAGGACTCCAAACCCCATCAGTTTTTTGTCTCTTTCAGCATACGAGCCCCAGCTGTGAATAATTTGCTAGTGACAGAAGATACCACCAGTGAGAAGGGGGCAAGATACCAGGTGGGCTCAGTCATTTCCCCCCCTCCCCAAGCCCAGGTGACTCTGACCAAGACCAAAGTAGTCCCAGCATGTGTCAGGTGGAGAGGGAGAGTAGGTTCAGATTCCCCATGAAGTTTGGGGCTCTCACTGATCCCCTTCCCCCAAACCAACAAGGCAGCATCTCTGCCCCCACCCCAGCACTGCAGGTGTCTCTTCTGTTGCTGTGCAGACCACCAGTCCCTCATATTAGCCCAAGAGATGAAACACCGAATGAGATCATAAAAAGCAGCAGTGTGTGTGGAGCGCAGCTAAAGGTCACTGCTGCATGTGAATTCACTTTTAAAAAATAATTAATTGAACAGCAGCCTGACATTTACCCTGCAAAGGGGTTTTCAAAGTTTGCTTGCTGAACCCTGATGTTCACAGGCTGCAATGTTTACTGTTGGGGGAGCAGAGGATCATTGTTATTCTACAGCAAATAAAAGAAAATGGATCAAATTCTGCTCTGAATAAAAGAGGGGGAAAAAAACCCTATAGGCAAAACTTGCATTGGATTCACTGCTCTTGCTCCCTGCTTTGTTTTGTGGGATAGGTGAATACCATTAAGGCTGAACAAACATTTCCAATGCAAAAAGTAATTTCCACTGCATAGAACATCTTTCCTCAGGGCTGAAGTTTCATACACACCTTTTCCTACCTCAGAAATATTTGTATTAATGCTATTTGGAGGAATGAGAGTCTGAATAATGACCAGGAAGGGGATTCTTTTAGGATATAGAGGAAGGAGAAATAAAAGAAAGGAAATTGTGTTCTCCATACATTTTTTTAATTGATAGCTCAGTTTCAGTGTCTCATCCCTCTGTTTCACAGATGGACTGGGGGGCATGATCAGCATCAGCTGTGAGGGGCCAACAGCCTAAAACCATTCATTTTATGTGCTTGGCTTCTGTGTGTCCATGGGCCATCAATTTCCATCTGACTACATATGCCCTTAAAGTCCTGGAAGGAACAGGCCACAGACTCACCCTGATGGCATTGCACCCAGTGGTTGCTCACTCAAAAGCCTGTCCCACACAACATTCATTAAGCATTTTGTCTCACAGGGAAACTAAAATGTGAATTTTCATTGTGGCCTTGGACTAGACTCTACTTCATTTTCAAAGCATCTGAAATTTGAATGGAGAGCATCCCATCCTCTAAACAGCTTTCTGTCTATTAAAAAAATTACCAAGTTTTTTCTCCAGTCCCACAGCAACTTAGCTTTTCACTAACCTCTGGTGTGAACCATTGTCTCATGCTGTTTGAAAATCCAGGTACAACCTCCTCGTGGCCCTCCTACTGATCGACACAGTTAATGACACCACCACCACCAGGATGTTGCAATAGGACCCAGGAGGCTGCACTGGTTGGGCTGCCCTTTAAAATAGCTGTGCTGCTTCCCACAGGCTGTGTTTATATCTACCTGCCCAGTGCTGTATGCCTTACTATCAGTTCTGTTATCTTGCCCCTGCTGGCAGTCAGACTCACTGCCCTGTGGTTTCTCAGTTGCCCTCTAAAGCTTCATTTTAAAAGGGAGTTTGCAACTGGGGATTTCAACATGTCTTTTAAGAAATGAGCTCTCTGTGTGCTGTGATACTGGGTTTAGGCAATGCAAATCTGAGTTTGGTGTCTGTATGTTCTTCTATCCACAGGCAAGCCTGTGATTCTCAGCATTGCAGCAACTGCAAACAAAAGCTTGATTCTTCTTTACATATCACAAGTCTTGCCTAATCACCTGCTCTGCTCTTTATGAAGACACAATTTAAAGTAAATCTCATACTAGCACATTGTAGCACCTGGTGTTAGACTGTGTAGAGACAGCACGTACACATCTCCATAATCCCCTAACACTGGTCCACAATATCAACCAAATATTTTGCTTTAAAAAGTAAGTGTTTTCTGACATATTTGCAATAGCTGGATTTTGTTTGATTTGTCCCAATCACAACCAGCTTTCTGAGGACTCATTAGTACACAGAGCATCACCCTGCAGACTGTGTGCATTACAGAGATACCAAAGCCAGACTTTCAGCTCTGCTGTCATATAGACACTAGGGAAAGTAAGAAAGCTGGCTGCTGTGCCAGGGTGGTCCCTGCAGTCACATGAGACCAACTGCGTAATTTACCTCATTAGTTTACTGCAGCTCTGAAATTAATGATGCGGCCATAACAGCCCAAGCTTAAGAAGCAGGTAGATTTGCAGATTTACTGCAAGTGCATTTAGGTCAATTATTTTAAAAACAATTTTAATTTCCAGAAGGTACATTATAAAGCCAGTTAATCTTAGAGCTGGCAGCTAGATGTGGCTTGGGACATCTCGTATTTCTTGGCTCTGGACCCCAGCTCTCCCTATCTACAGGACAGGGCTATCTATGCTTGACCTCTGTGACAAACACAGGTGAGCTACCCAGCCATCAGTGTTTCTCAAGCACAGCTGATGCACAGACTCAACTGGCATGTTTGTCAACACTCAGAACTAACATTTTGCAATTCCTTTATCTACACACCTCATTGTCAGTTTCTCCTGTTTAAACAAACTCTGATCCACATGCCATTCTGAACCTTTATCAGCTCAGGAGAGCTGAGCAAGCAGAAAGGTGGCAGGTCAGATTTGGTGTCAAGGAAAACAAGGAAATACACCTAAAGGAAAATAACTTACCTGTGCCTACAGGATGTGAGGTTTGGAAAAGGCAGTTACAACAGAGAAAAGAGATCTTGGGGTGATCATTGACAAGTCTCAGGTTCCAAAACATAGAGATTGTGAGAGACTGGGACTCTTCAACTTGAAAAGAGAAAAGCTGGGGGATATCACAAAGTGCAATATCAATATCATGACATAATTTGACAGCTGGTGGCCCTGCTGACTGCCAAACCATTGCTCACCAAATCACATACTGCAGGAACTACATGACATTCAAGGGAACTGTATGGAAACTAGCTTTAAAAAGCTGAAAGATTATTCCTTACACAGAAGGTAGTGAGCTTCCATGACTTGCTGCCACAGGAGATTGTGGACATCAATAATATCAGCCAGCTAAAAAAGTAATTAAACAAATTCAAAGACAATATATGAGTGATTTCTGAAAGGATTGGGCAAAGCTGTGTTCTGCATAAATTTTTGATGGAGATTTTGGATAACGGAGAACTACAAAGAGCATGGACCAGTACCAGGGGAAGGGCTTACATAGTCTAGTTAAACATTCCCTGCTGTTACCATTAAAATCTATGAGTTTTGCAATCATCTTCAAATGAGGCCACTATGCCACACAACCAGCATAAATACCCACTTACCATGAATGCAGCGAGTTGGTAATGCAGTAGATGAAGGCTGTGATGGATTAAAATCTGCTTGGTAAGGAGGTTACTCTCAAGCCTCAAAGACTACAGAGAACTTCTACAATTTTGACTGGATAATCTAGTTCCATCATACATGGCACAGTGGAGTTGAACTCATGAGAAAAACCTGAATACAAACTTCACCACGTGCTGCTTGCCAAAATACAGGGAATATGCTGTTAACACTCCACAGTACATTTCATTCTAATTGAATGATGTGGATCCACACTTATTTCTGTCAACATCCTAAAAATACAGCATCTTAACCTTCACATTTTAGGACAGAGACAAGGAAAACAACACATCATTTGGGAAAGAGCCATCAACAAACAGGAATTCAATTCATTGGGCCAAATCAAGGGCTTTGAGTTTTCTTGATTTAGAGAACTGTTTGGGAAAGCAGGATAGAGACACTCTCTAGAACAATGTTCCCTCTTACATTGTGTATGTGTAAAATATTTTCTAAGCTCCCTGCTTTTATATCACATATTTTCAAACAGCAGGAAGTGCAGACTACAATAAAAACCCCTGCATATTCAACTCTTCCAGCTAAATGCCAAAACAACGCAGTAACTTGTTCATCTGGTTTACATTGAGTCTGTAATAGAGAATGAAGAGAACTGAAAGGAAAGGCTATTTGCAGTTGTTTATTAAATCTCTCCTATTCCAGTTCTCATTTGGAAGGGTAATTTTAGTCACAGTAAAGAACTCAAACCATGCCCTGTATGTCAGCTGATAATGTCAAATACAACAATGAGGGAAACATTGACCCTTGCAAGTACTGAAGGCAGCAGTCCCAGGCTGCTGATGGGAAAAGGAATGTCTGGCACTAAGAAGACACTAACACGGCTGGTAAAACCTCCAAGAGCTTCTTGGTAACTCCATACCTAAGGATCATGCTACATTACACTCTGCTCACTAATGTATCTCATTCTCAGACACCTGGCAGGCAGCTCACTCCTCTATAATTCATATAGGTAAGCTAGAAATTAGTGGCTTTGGTTTTGCTATCCCAGAGACTGTGAGGGTTGCAGAAAATTTTTAGGTGTAATTTATGTATGCCAACCTACAATTTGCTACCAACATATATCAGTAAGGAATTTTGAGGACAGGCTGGCAAGAAAGCACACAAGCATTAAATCTCAAGAGTCAGAGCTAGGATTACCCACATAATCCATTTACAAAGCCTGTTACTCATTGCAACACAAGTAATCACCCTTGTGATTCTGTTAAATTGACTGGTGTGTCCCAGTTAATGTCTTGCACCTTTGTGTCTGTTTAGATTCCTATAGATTGACTTCAGTATAGAGAGTCAGAGATAGCAGCAGTGACTCCTCAGCCATCTGAAATAGTCATCACAGGTACTGCCTACACAAAATTGTATTGATACTTAGCTCCAGGAGCACTAACCTTTCACCAAGACAAAGACACCTTTTACTCTATATGAACTTGTGACTTTTGGGAACTGGAGGGTGTGGAGGTGAGAGGAGGAGACATAAAAACAGCAAAATAACCCCACAAACAAACAAATAAACAAACAAACAACCCCCACCAAGTCTGTTTGTTTCACTCCAACAATAACTTTTTTCATAAGTTAATGATTACCTAAAACTCACTGCACCTCCTTACCGCAATGATGCATTTATGTGGAAGCAATATCATCATTCCCCTTTAAGGAGTTACACAAACTCCCCTTTACTCAGCAGCCAAGATACTTTCTGAGGAATATCTTAGGAGAGGAATGAAATAACAGGTCAAAACAGGCTGGTACCCAGTGCCATCCTAGATAAACCCTGGAAAATACTTACTCAGAAACCTAGATAGAAAGGATCTGTTAATATCATCACAGCTTTTTGATGTGGTTGTGCACTGCAACATCCTGACAGCTCATTTGCTCTTTCAAAGCCTCAGCAGCAGTGAGGCTGAGCCACAACTTTCTGCTCCTTTGATCCATGGATTTTGTTGGGGGTGAGGGGTGGGGGTGAAGAGTGTGAATTGCTAAATTAAAAAAAGAGAGTTACATCTGTGATAACAGACATTTTCTGTCCTCAAGCCAAGGGTATTTTCATCATTTTATTTCCTTAAAGAGATTAGCTCTGATTAACAACTACTTTTAGAAGCCTCTGTTGTAATACCAGCTCCTCCCAGATATTTTGGATATTCCTCTCCACTTCATCTACAAAAATATGAGTCATATGAGTCATGTCTGGTGCCTGCTTCTAACCTTTGCTCCTTTCTGGATGAGAGAAGAGATCCCATATGCCCTTCACGCCCTTGGGGGTTCCCAGCTGAAACTCGAGCCCATTTCTTTCTAACCTGAAACTGAGCAAACTTCAAACTTTAATCAACTTTCTGTCTATCCACCACCAGAGTAGTTTGGTGTAAGACATCCTCTTCATGCAATTCTGCCCACATGAGTTCAGGGTACCCTCTCTTCCTGATACCTTTGTTTCCACAGATGAAGCATCCCCATTAGACACCACTTACAAGACAGGGGCATAAATGGAGAGAGAGGGAGGCTGTTCCTCTGATCTACAAAGAGATGAAGGCAGGAAGCAAGGGACTTGCACACACACACACAAGTCAACACTGCTCCTGATCTCTGGAGCTTTTTTGTTTTGGATTGTTTTTAACAACAGCTACTCAGTAGATTACAGATATGAAAGATGCACAGTGTGTCACTGCTTCTCCGTGATCTCCTGTGCTCTGCCACCACCCACAACTTCTGGAGAAATGGGATTGCTCCACACTACTTTTGTTGAATTAGTTCAGAACTTCAACAAAAAAAGAAAAAAAAAAGCCTCTATGGACTAATTCCACCTATATATGTCAACTGTCAATTTTATGTCATCCATAAACATGAGTGCAATATTGGCTGCTGCAGAAATCTGTGTGATACATGGGTATTATGTTAGTCCCAGTGTGCTGCACATTGCTGGTTTAGAAGATACTTAAAATCTGGCTGGTTTAAAAAAAAACTGAACTAAAAGTATGGCACTATACCTGCTCCTAAGATGTCTGCCTTTTTTTTTTCCTATTCCTACAGGTACTTTTCCCCAGTTTGCTAAGCTTCCTCTTGCCCTCTGAAGGACTTGTGCTAATACTTGGCAGCTTATATGAACATGCACTTCCAACCAAGTGAAGGAACACCCAGGCAGGGTGAAGAACTTGCAAACTGCAGATTAAGGCCTGAGAGAGCAGAACATCAAGTAAAATGGACAAAGAAATTACTATTTTGAATTTTCCACGTATAACTTACGTTGCCAACATTCAAAAAACAAAAATCAGATTCATGGAGGTTGTTTGGGGAGGAGAATAGGAGAGAAAATGTGGGGCCTGCACAATAGCTAAACAGAAATGTGGACTGATGAGCACAGCCAGCCAGCCAGCCATCCATCCATCCATCCATCCATCCATCCATCCATCCATTCCTGCACAAAGCAATGTGCATTTGAGACAACCACCTGCTTCACCTGCTGACAGGTTCTGAGTTCTACATCCAGACCTTGCATTGATAGAGGCAATATATAATATATAATATTATCTATTATATATTATATATTATATTATATACAATATACAATATATAATATAGAGGCAATATATATAATCCAAACTATGCTTCCAAAATACACCTGCACTTTCAAAAAACAATGGCTATTTTTGAATATTGTTATTATTCAAATCCCTTTCAATCTCTGGAGACTTTCATCCAATGTGAAACCAAGAGCTGATTTTCAACAGAGTTCCTTCTCTTCATGTGAGGCCAATATGCCTTATTTAGTCAAAAGCAGCTCTACTTCAGGATTAGACACCTGGTTTCATTAAGACTTCAGAAAGCTTTTAATTAAGGATCTTTCCCCTTCACAAATCCCTGCAATCACACAGTATTGAAGACACCAGGTGATTTCCTAATTTTGATTTTGTCCCCAGTGGGTTTCAGTATCTGCTCCTTCAGCTGGAAGTCTCTGCTGAGCCCTGGCAGCAATGCCCAGATCAGAGCAGTGTGGTGTGTGACACATGCACTCACTCTGGCACACAACCAGAAGGAAATGCAGCTCCAGGGCTTCAGGGCACAGTAACAAGGACAGCACCACTCAGGTCCAGTGCCTCCTTCCAGGAGATAGTGTTTCTTCTGAGGGTGTGCTAGTGATGCAATCTGTGGAATCTCATCCAACTGGGATTCCTGCTTCAGGGGCATTTGTAGAGAGTTTTGGCCATAAACCATGGCAAGCAGGAATACTGAGGGGAGGAGACACCTGACCAGGCCACAGTGGGAAGACTGGCTCAGGGGAATTAGGAGTGTGCTAATAGAACTTATATCCTATCCTATATTTGGTCAACTTTCCAGTTCTTATTTTCTATTTGTCAGGACCTTTTTCATATAAGGTCATGCTCTAAGTTTACATTTGTGACTGGACCTTGTGCCCCAATACCTGGCTGTGTTTGCCCCACCCAAGGGGTCTTTGGAATCCCGCCTCTGTATCCTGCACCGCATTTGTGATTTTCAATATTAAAGTTTTTCATTTTCCAGGCTAGATCCATCACTCCCGTTCCTCATTTATAACCCAGCTCCTCCTGGCTAAGCCAAAGGGGGGGATCAGAATGGGCTTCCAAGCCCATAATCAGCCAAGAAGGGCAGCAAAGGGAAGGTGTGATTTCAATTCAAACCAGCAAACATCTGATTTTTTAAACATGCAGGAAAAGAAAACAAACACTGGGAAGGTAATATCAAAACAAACCTGATTTAAGCCAGGATTTTGCTTTTTTGATTTTTTCCTAAGAAGCATTTGTAATCCAGAAGTTATAACACCACTCCTGACTCTCCTTATTTTCTACAGAAACAGAGAAAACAAAAAGCGTTCTCAGGCCCAAGACAAACAAAGTGATAAATCTGTTGGCCATCCCTCTGCCCTCACTTCAGGGTACTCCCTCTTCCTGACTCCATATACCCCACCAACAAATCAGCTGCAAATGCCAGAGTGTGGAGAAGCAGAGCAAGGCAGAAAGAAGGGCAATGGGGCACGGAGGTGCCTTGAAACCTTTACTGACAGGGACTACCTAGAGAGATTGCCAAGAGACCATATTTATCCCTTGGTAAGGCAATTCCTTTGCTGCAAGTTGCACACAACCTGAAGTGAAGCTCAGAGTACACAAACAGGGCTGCAATGCTGCAAATAAATCTGTTCATCTAGAGAGTCCTTTATTGTTGCTAGAGAACTCAAGAGGCTCCTTCATGTCCTTTTAACCCTCAGTGTCTCTATGCAAAATACAGGAGCATCTTTCCTCTCCAAAGAGTGATTATCAGTCACAGCTCCCCACTGATATCACACAGTCCTAACACAAATTTTGAGAAATGAAGTGCCTGCCTTTGTATTCCTCCACTATGATAACCCAAAATTTATAAATCTCTTATCTTCTTGAAAAAAACTCACATCTGCCTGGGCAGACAAAAAAACCCTATCAAGTTTGGTGGATAAAGACACTCCTAGAGAAAAAGGTCTGTGATGGGTGAGCTTCAGCTGCTGCCTGGGTGCCCAGCTGGACCCTGCAGCACCCAGTGTGGGTCACAGCTGGGCCAACAAGCCACAGAGGACAGC
Source organism: Setophaga petechia (assembly GCA_024362935.1). Lineage (NCBI taxonomy): Eukaryota > Metazoa > Chordata > Aves > Passeriformes > Parulidae > Setophaga > Setophaga petechia. The sequence goes on from JANCRA010000008.1 coordinate 25,178,149, forward strand.
TGCCTCTCCAAAACAATGCACCTTGCTTTGCCAAACACATAAAATGTCACTGCTAAACTCCACAGATGAACCAAATACACACAGAGTGCTGATTAACAGCCAATTAGCAAAGTAAATGACAAAGAGATTATGCTCAATCTGCTTCTATGCCTGTGTGTGCAGCAGCAACTGAACATGAAGGTGCCCATTTAATGACATCAACACACACAAGTGGACTAACAAAGACTGCCCCTCAGCACATCCATACACAGCAGTTTGCCTCTTTGGTTATATCTCATTTTGCAGCCCATTTATCAATAACCCTAAAAATAAATTCACCTACCAGCACACAATTTTCATAAATAATTATGGACAGTAACTTAATTATCTTTTTTCTAGCTGTAAAATATCGTTCACAGACCATAAGCCCTCTGTAAAACACCCCACCAAAAATACCATATAGACACATATGAATATACTGTGACTGTTTTTACATGTATATAAGCATATTTAATATGCACACAGAGGCTTATACTAAAAAAGGGTTCTACAGCTATTTTCTGCTGTAACTACTTGCTACACTTTATTGCACACAAAAAATGGTTTTGGTGCTTGCAAATAAATTCTGTTCCCACCATATTCCTCTCAAAGAGCAGCAGCTGAATCCATGCACATACAGTGGCCAGAAGGCAGGGGTGAGGCCACAGGCAGGTGGTTTGGCTGCTAGAGGCCTGATTTGAGTAAGGCAGAAATGCATTTTCAGCCACTTGTGTGCCCTGGGACCAGCTCACCAGACACAAAAGCCGTGTGTCCAAGCATTTTCTGCCCTGTGCAGTTCTCAAACATCAGGCCCCTCTAAGAAGAACTGATGGAAAGGATAGTTTGGGTTTACACACACCTGGAAGACTGAAGGAGTTGAATGTTATGGTATTGAGTACATGGAGACCCACTGAAAAGGAAATATTTAAGCAGCAAATGAGGTGAAAACTTGCTAGCAGCAATGAAGAGGAGCTCAGTCATTTGGCAAAGTGATGCACGTGGTACCTTAGCAACTGCCAGATGAGGTGGGCAGAGGAAGGCAGAAAGAAAGGTCTGGGATGACATGAGAAAACAGCACAGCTTTGAGTTTGTGACAGATCCAAGCTCTTGACCAGCCTCTCTGACACTGCCAGCACCTGAAAAGAAATCAGACTGCAGTGGGAGCCCAAAGCAGCAGCCTAGGGGAGACCTGTACTTATCCCTGGATAAATCAATTTAGTTTCTGAAGATTGCACACAACCTGGAGCACAGGTCTGATGCTGCAGTCAGGACCATCTGTCTCCAAAATCCTGCAGCAGGAAGCCATACTGAGCTTAAAACCAGTCAAGCAAGGTGTGCTCCTCTCCACAGGTCAAGACAATATTACTACATAGAGGGGAAAAAAAAAGAAAAGGCATGCAATGGATTGCTTCATTTTTGGCAAAGACACAGTGGACAGAAATGATCATCTATCTCGAGCACTGCTAGCTAAGGGGAATTGACAATCTGTCCATAGCCTGCTGCAAAGCCCTCTGAAAAGCAAATGAGATTATTAACTTTCAACTGGACACCATCACACAGTTACAAGTCAGTTGCCAGAAAAAACAGTATTGAGTGAAAAAAGAAGTTCCAAGCTCTGAAAATTTGTCAGGGAGTTGGGTTTGCTGTGAAGAGTCTGCCCTGTAATAGGAGAAAGGAAACTTGATGCTGATGATTGACCCACCATCAATATTAATGAAGAAGAGAATATTTGTACCAGTGCTCAGGAAACACAGCACCTTACTTTTACAGGATGAAGGATGGGAATACCTTCTTATTGCTGCAGCAAAGAAGAAAAATTTCAGCTGTTAAAATATATAAACCCTGAAGATCTGGTAATGACAACACAGAATTATATCTTACAAAATTTCACCTTCCAAACACTTTCCTTCTAGAATGTGTTCCTCCAATTTCCTTCATTTGTTTAAAATATAAGGAAGCACAAAGAGGGAAAAAAAAAGCCAGCACAAACACAAACCAAGGCAAATTTCATTACATGGAAACTGTATTAAACAATGAAGCAGCAACTAATAATGGTTGTTAGGCTAAACTGTGTTTGAGACAGATCTTAATTTAGAACAGATCTACAATATAACAGATTTCTGGTAAAAAAGGTGTTTTAATGTCAAGAAGTGGGTGGCTGGGATGCTGAAAGCTGGTATCAGAGCAGTTGGCTTTTTATGGATGTATAAGAGACAGATAAATCTCCACAGAAAGCTCCATCAAAACTTTTGGTTTTAGGTCCCACCTCCACTTTCTGCAACACAAGCCTACATCCTCTGGGGACACCAGGGACTTCAGACAGCAGTCATCCCACCAGCTTGCCACTCAGAGAAGTGTGCATTGGGAGATAACAGCCACCCTCAGTTTCAGGGCAGGAGGATGCCAAGAGAGGATGAGGACAGAACTCCTGCTCCCCCAAAAACCTCTGGGAAAAACCAAAGGAGATTTAAAAAGTGCCTTGAGAGTGCTACAATAAACAGATAAGGCTGTTTCAGTTGCAAGCCCAGGCAGTCACCTATAGCAACTTGCAAATTATGTGAACACCAAGAGTAAAACCAGGTGCAGTCTTGGGAGCTCATGCTGTATTGCAGCAGCCTGCAAAATTGGGTTTCGCTTGGAAAAGATGGATGTGTTGTGGGGACCACCTCCCTCAGGAGCCTTCTACCCAGCCTTCAAGGCCCCAAGATAACAATTTTGTTTACACTTCACGTTCATATTGTGCAATGTTTTCTTCCTTGTGAGAAAAGACAGGAGATAGGGCAAGGAGGAAGAAAAGAGCTGGCTAATACATCCTGCCTACTCAGAGGCAGCACTGACACACTCCCTTGCCAAACCCCTCATGCAAAACCATCTGCAGTGTGATGGAAACATTGCCTGACAGAGCTCAGGAGGCTCATAGGGAGCAAACTGCTGGTATCAGCACAATGCAGATAAATGAAGGAAAAGTCCACTGGAAGTGCTGCTTAAACAGAGGAACAATAATGCAAGTTTATTTGGTAGCTGGTGGTCAGGATTTCACTGAAGTTTGCTATACTGTGGGTGGCTTCTGAGAATGAAATACCCCAAATACTACTGTAATCTCCATTTTTTTATTTTTTGACAGAACTAGATGTATCAAAAAAATAACAGGAACACATTGAAATAAGAACACAGCTATTGCTCTCTGGATCATTTCCACACGAAGCCTGAATTTCAAACAGATGATGACCATTGTGTGACATGAACAAGAGTAAAAAATGCAGAGTAATGGTCTCTGAAATGTAATTATTTAAACAACCTACTTTAACCATAGCTAACACACTAAATCCACATGTCCACAGTTAAGAAAGTGTGAGCAAAAAGAAACACTTGTGCTACTTGCGTGGCCCTGAATGCACTTGAGGCTGATGGCACAGCCACATGCTCAGCACCTTCCCCCTCACTTTTCTGTTTTGAACTCTGCTGTGATCCAAACTCAGCTCAGGAACTTCCTTCAAATGCCTGATCTCAGTTTAAAAAAAGTCAAACTTGTAATCTGAAACAGTTTCTCAATCTTAAGTCTTCAGCACACGGCACAGTTGCAGAGGATGACATTTATAGCCCAGAGAAGCTTTTCTGTGCACCAGGAAATGAGTCCTGTTGTGTCATAGTAGAAAACCACAGTCCTTACCAGAGGTTTTTCTTTAACTCTCACTTACAGGTTCAGAGCAGCACTGTTATTTCTAAGTTAAAAGCAGGCCATGATATTTTATTCAAATTGTCTCCTCTCTCTTTTCAGCATTCTCAGTTTATTGGAAATAACTGAAAACTTACTTGCCTACTTCAGCTGAGTGATATTAAAGTTCAAGTCAATTCTAGGCCCATTCTTAAAGCACAGTAAGCTATAAGCTCAGAAAAGAAAATTCCTAAGAACCAGCATTCTTTTCATACTTAAAAACAGGGAGAAAATGAAATAAGATTCCGCATATTTCTTATTTGGTTTTAAAATAAACAAGACTGAGAGTTAAAGCACAGTACTTTGTATTAGTGCTATGTACACAATACTATATAGCTAAGCTGAAAACCAAAGAAGCAGATTAGTATTTTTTTAAATCGCAGGGAAATTCTTGTGTTCCTAACCCTCAGCAGAGAAGAGAAGACAAGAGAAGAGAAGACAAGAGAAGAAAAGAAAAGAAAAGAAAAGAAAAGAAAAGAAAAGAAAAGAAAAGAAAAGAAAAGAAAAGAAAAGAAAAGAAAAGAAAAGAAAGAAAAGAAAAATTACCATAGATACTTTCCATTTACTTACCCAGTCAAGTGCAGGAGAGATCATTTATCAGCAGTGCAAATTAAAAACTGAAGCCACCTCTGGTCTTTAAATTTGGGCACGTGGTGTCTATCAAAGCAAAATCTACAAATGAAATAAAAATCATGCATAACTGTACTAAAAATTTTAACTATTGTTAGTGCACTGAATCAAAATGTAGTGCCAAGGGCAGGCTGAGTTTACATGGGCAGCTGCAAATATTTCAGTGACAGCTAGAAAGCCTTTTGATATAAGCATGCAAGATTTGCTTTCTCATTCTTTGTATTCATCAGCTTTTGGAAAGGCCCCAAAGCAGACTGCTTTGGATAGGTGTAATTACATGCTTCCCCCTGCATTTTAAGCCAGCTATGACAAAGTTTGACAGGACTGCTGATTATTACTGCTAACCCTACAAGTTCCTAAAAGATCACAGAATTTACAGCACTATTAGGCCCAGAAAAGAGGTTTTAATTTCTTTCATATGATTTAGCAGCTGCTTGTGGCCTTGCACAGTTGTACTCATGGTAACTGATGCTTCTGGCTTTAAGAAGAAATAAAGAGGGTGCCAAAAAGTGGTCCAATACAAACACTTCAATTCTGTTTAAAACAATTGTTTAATGGTTTTCTCTAAGACCTAATCCCTTGCTGCTACACAAAAGATTTTGCTTGCAGTGCCCAGAAGTTTTCTGAAAGGCTTTCATTACACTGAGGGGAAAAAAAAAAAAAGACTGAACATCTTGGGAGAAACTCAAATTTCAGCTCAAGAGTGAGGAAGTTGCTATAGAAAGAGATGTAGTTTTGCCTGGTCAGTGTTCCCTGATTTTAAGTCATATTTTCATAGGTACTTCTAGCTTGACAAAACCCTTGCTGATCTGTCCAGATTCCTGGTACCCTTCATAGCACAAAACCAAAGAAGCAGCTGATGGGATTTTTGTTTTTACGCCTTTAAAAGATTGTCAAAAAACAATGTGGAACTTATATGCCATGTGGAACCAATCCTGGCACCAAACAATCTTGCCTTTGCCATGGCTTTAAGCTGCCACTTTGCAAAGGCTTGTGCCTTTCAGGTAGGTGCAACAAAACCCATTCATGCCACGAGCAGTCGAGTGATCTGAGGCAATGTGTGTCACCTGGGGAGGGTGGCAAGGAGAGCAGGAGCTGAGTGGGCAATGGCAGCCACAGCAGCCCACGCTGTAGCTGTGCCTGCCACGGTGATTCAGTCAGAGAGGAAGCCAAATGAGGCCATGGGTGTCGATCATCAGGGCTCAGACTCCAGATAGAAAACACTCTTGCAACAGGAAGGAAAAGCAGAGAGGCAATAAAGTCAGTGAGATGGTGTAGGGAAGCTTCTGAAATTTGATGCAGTCTTTTGTACCTGGTTTGAGTTCAGAAAGAGAAGGTGGGCGGTTGCTCTCATTTGGTGAGGGAAAAGACTCATGAAGTGACTGTAACAGTGGAAATGGCAGGAGGCACAACTGCAAGAAAAATTACAACCCAGGAAAGCACAGAGCAACCCAAGAGCAGCAAGACACCACACCCACCCATCTCCTGCTCTGCTCCAACATTACACCTTGGATGTAACCACAGAGTTACATGTTTTGGCCTTCAGGACAAGGGAGAAGGGGAAAACAAATGAAGAAATGAAAATACAGGATGCAGTGTTAACAGAATAAGAATAGACCCCCTCCCCCCCACCAAAAGGCAAAAGTGAGCTCATTTAGCTGTCATCATCAAAATATTTTGCCAATTCTTTTGCAAAATTGTGTATTATGTATTCTTCCTTTAGGGTAAAGATTTCAAAATACTCAGACATCTCAACACCAAAAGTGTTAGTGTAGTTTTGGGTTTTTTTCTCTAAAAAATTGCTTTATGTATTATTTTTTTTTCTTGTGAACTACACACTCATGCTGACAGTTGCAGAATCCTGACTAACAGGACTTTCCATGCAATTCACCAGAGACATTTAAGTCAAAACATATTATCTTAAGACTTTCTGCTTCCCCATACCTGCACCCTCCCTTTTCATGAAAAGGGAATCTAAAAACATCCTTTGAATGTTAAGCAAGGCTTCCTTTTCTTTAAAAATAACCCTGTTCTACACATGCACAGGAAAAGGGACAGGAAGATAAGCACAATCTTTTCAATGGGATGAGAAGGATGGCATTTGTGAGCTATCCCTTTTGTGAATGAAAATTGAACAGGGCATGGAGCAACTGCACTGTTGTGCTTCACTGTTGTGCCCTGTCACCAAAATTCCAGTCCTGGAGCTGGTGCTGCTTTGACCCTTAGAAATACACTGCCCCTGCCTCAGCATGACTACCTCTTTCAGGATATTCAGAAATCCTTCCTGTGAAGCTGACACAAGTGATGCTGTGCAAGTGACAAGGAGTCAGGATGAGAAAATCTTCAGAGGGAGCCTCTTCAGTTCACAATGTTTCATGTTCGTTTCCAGTTGTCATCACATTTTAATGGACCTCTTATCTTGTCTCTCAATAACCTGTCTCTGTGTCTACCACAAAACTGGGGAGTCCAGGTCTCTGGGCTGTGCTCTGCAGCCCAAAGCAAAAGCTCCCTGTGCATCTGCATATACTAGACATATAAAACATGTCACTGAGCTGGTAGTTCCTCACAGTATTAGCAGCCTGTCTGTAAGAAGCAGATGAGCTTGAGCCCAGTCACTTGTTTCAGAGAAAGGATTGAAAAATAATGGTTTAAGTTTGGCTCAAACTTGTGAAGACGTCTTTTTTTTTTTACTAGGTATCATCCTAACTTTAAGAAAAATAATTTGTTTTTTCCTAGGACTCAGCTATATGTGTCTATTGTAAGTTACTTAAACCAACAGAATGACTCCTGGGAAAGCACAGCTTGCCCCTGTGCTGACCCGAAACATTTCTCATTTGCAGTGGTTGCAGAGACAGCAAAAACTGGTTAAGAAGATACAGCAACTTGGATTTATAAGAGAAAATTCCTGCTTTCAATAAGTAGGGAAGAACTGGACATTAATCTTTCACGAAATCAGAGAAACAATTGTTCATTGAGGTTTTTTTTTACTATCCCCATAACTGCTAAAACTTGAAACATAATATTGCAACTAGTAGGTTTCTGTGTTGTTTTTTCCTTCCATTTTTATGTGCCAGCAAGCAATGTCACATTTACCCTATTACCTTTTAACCTGAATACCATCAGGTAGAATATAAGCTTCTACTTATACTCTCTCCTTGATCATATGCAGCTGCATTAAATCTATCTTAGCTAGTTAACATTCCTAGTCCAGGCACATCCTAAAAAAATCGAGCTGAACTTTCCAGTCATCAAGCTACATCCACAGGATGCAGGAACGAGCACTTCATTAGCCTTTTGCAACAGCTTAGCTTTCAATAAGCTTCATGCTTTGAATAATCAAGACAGTCAGAAGTCAAAGCTCACTTCATCAGTTTAAAAAAAAAAAACATACAAAAGTTTGCATACAGTGAGATTACCTCTAGCTGGGGTTCTTCAAGATGCTGTTTGCATCTTGGTTGCACAAATACCACAATTCTTTATTTCTAGTATCCATGGTGGGTAAAGTAACTCTTTCTCTCCTCATATTCAGTAAGGATGCCTGGCACCATCTAAGTTCTTTTCTTAGCCACAAATTGTAAGGATTCTCACAGAATAGGAAAGAAGAGAGGAAAATGAGCAAAGACAAGTGGATTAATTCCACTTGTGGGTTTTAAACTGCTCTATTTTCAAAAGAAATATGTATGGAACCACCTATGGTGCTAATGTGAAGTGCCCAGCACATCAATAGCTGCTTGCCAGGGGTCACTTCTCACCAACACCTCACTGTCATGTCAGCCCTAGGTGACATCACCTGCTTGAGAAGGGGCAGGAAGAACACAGTAAAAACCCAGTGGTCACACAACTGCAGTGAAGAAGTGGAGGACACTGAGGTGGCTGGGCCCTAGTTTTGACAGCTAATACTACAGACAACATCAGGTGGACTAATGAAACTAAAGAGCTTCACATGTTAACTAAAGCAAAACTGTCTGTGGTAATTCTTTGAAGTAAAGCTTTTGTGGTGCAGGGTTTAACAAAAAAAACCCAGGTACCTTTATGTAAGAATTAGAGTGGATGGGCCTCAGATGACTACAGGAAGGAATCTGCAATGAACTACCTCACTGCATGTCTCAAAAAAAGCTCGAGTGAAAGCTGGTGCAGGGCAGGGGAGTTGTTATCTCTGAGTGCTATTACCTTCTCTGTGCTTCTGGTAGAATTTGTCCTTTTGACATCTCCAGACAAGTTCCATCAGAGGATGCTTAAGACTCATGTAACTTCCTTATGGAGATGTAATATCATAGAATGTTAACACATCAAAGTGTGACAATATACAAAAAAACCAAAACCCACAAAACAAAACTAACACTCCTTACATTAATGATGTCTGCAAAACAGGACAAACCACAGCCTTCTCCAGTTCCTACTGCTCTAACCAGCAATATTAAGCACTGTTATAGAAATTTATGATTTTTTAGTGGGTTGCTCTAAGTGGTACAATTGTTTCTGCTGTTAAGAGAGTATTTTGCAGGGCAGAAGAGATGTTTGATCCCAAGAGTTGTCTCTCATCCATGCCTGGGATAAAGCACTGGAAAACTCTTTGGCACAGTGCTCCACATTTCTCCAAAATGAGGTCTGGGAGGAGGGACAACAGCACTGAACAGCTTTGGGAAAGTGATAAAGGCATTCCCACTATCATCAGACTCCCCCATCAAACCACATTGCCATCATTACTATGGCTCTAGTTCTGTCATCCCTTTGAAAAATGAAGGAACCTTGTACATCAGTCTTTCCAGTCCTGCAACCAGAATCACATCTAATGGATGTCGTTTTAAATTTCCCATGCATCACTGACAGGATGAGAACAATTATTGTGTCTTGTTGATGTCCAAGTCAAACACTCAATTAACAGGCAGACTCAAATAACCCCATGTCTGGAAGAAAGTCCATTACATATTCCTCTGATATTTCCCACACAAGATGCTGAGACTTGAACCAGAATATTCAGAGTATGCAGTAAATGATACTGAGGCTCAGAGCACCAGGGCAGCAATGGTCAACTGCTTCTACACCCAAACACAAGGGCCCCCTGTGTTGTGGATATTACACCAGCTGGTTATGTTGTGCTATCAACTGCACCATGCCAAAGGCACTGTCTGTTTGCAATGCAGAATTATCTGACCTGTCCATGATGTCCACATTGCACAGTTGGTAGCACCACCCTGGCAGAGGCAGAGAAGTGCTCTCAAGCAAACTTGAGACTCTTGGTCTTGGTTTTAGAAACCACCAAAACCAAACTCTCTTGGTTTTGGTGGTTTCCAAAACCAACTGCAGAGCAGATCAGGTGTGCTGAAATGCAGTGAACCAGGAGCTCTAAAACGCCAATGCCTGAGCATTATTGAAGAGTCATCTCCAGTTACTGGTCTGGCAAAGGCAGAAAACCTCTTCTATCCTGACCAAGTGCTGAGGGGTGAGGGTGGGGATTTTGGGAACCCAAAGAAAACAATTTAACAATGTCAGTGATCATTTAAGATCGCTCCAGATTTATTTGTCACAAATCTGACTTCAGGAACCAACAGGGTTAATGGATTATACTTAAATGGTTTCTGAAGCCTGCAGAAGGCTGGAAGATCCAATTGGATTGAAGTGTCCAGGAACAAAGCATATCTTTGGAGACTGATCTCTACCCATTCTACCGCTCTACCCAGGCAAGTCCATAGCCAGAAAAAACCCAGACCATATGGATCTGGTTTCTACAAAAGCCATGACTCAGGAGATACAATTCCCTCCAAGTTACATTCCAGCACTGTTGCACAGGGTTGAAATGCATTTTTTTCAAGGCAAAAGTACAAGGCAGAATAGTGGAAATGGCACATGATGCCTTGTGGCAGCCCAGAGCTGTAGAAAGGAATGAAGAACCATGAAGTGTTTCCTCACACAGGGACCTGACTGAGCAGGGTTGAGGTGGCACTGACCAATTTCTGTACCAAACAAGACAGGCAGGGCTAAGCATGCCTACCACATTTAACAAAGTTGTCCAACAGCCTCTTGATGGAGGTTGGGTGTACCTGCCCCTGCTGCTAGGTTCAACCTCAGTTCTAACTGAAGTAGTTTAATGTACTTTGTCTGAACTACTTCACATAAATACACACATATGCACAATCTGTAATTGAATAATTCTGTTTTCATTCAGTAATTTACATTGAAGATCACAAAAACCAGGCCAGATCAGAATAATGATTGGCTTTGACTACAAAGGGTAATTCTGAGAGCTACTAGATTCAAGCATGACCTAAGTATGGGTAATACAGTCGGTTCCTGTGGTTTTCAGCATCTGGGAATGTGAGAGAGGATTTTGGGGTTTGAGATTTGTTTCCAGTTCATTCACCATGTAAGTACAGCCACATTTAAATGGAACTATATGTGCAACTTGATCTCACTGCCTCAAGCATACATTTCTTTCATCATTTCACACAGGGAGAGGTTCTTTACTCTGGGTAATGGAAATGACACTCCCACTCCCAGCACGTCCCTGACTCAAAAGAGTACAGGAGAAAGTGCAAGCAAAGGGTCATTGCTGTTCAACAAGCCATCACTTACCATATTACAGCCATCATCTGTAGTGACAGCTGTGATATCCCAAGACCCTGGAATACTGACCACCAGAACTGGTCATTTGAGCCATGTCTATCTAACTGGCCTAGACTGAAAATGCTGTTTTGCTATTCTGGTTAGCTACCTGAAAACATTTTCAGACCAATAAGATCCACTAGAGATTCAGATACCCCAATTAATCAATTCAAACCAGGAGAGAAAACAGCAGCTAGAAAATTCTTCCTGTTTTCACTGAACTTGAAACTGTATTGTTCTGAAACAATACAGATCTCCTCATTGGGCAGCCAAGGCAACTACAAAACTTACTCTCAAGTTCTTTGGTCTGAATATTTCCAATGCTGAAGTCGCCACAGCAATAAAGGCTGGGCTTCTTTCCCACTTCCTGTGGACTGGACATGGACCCAACAATTTTTCTTGGACCACTTCACAGGACAGGCGCCCCTCTTTGCCAAAGTTAAGCTTGTATGAAATACATATTTCTAGAATTTAGAGGAAGTAGTGGTGAAGTCTCTTGAAACACTGGTTTAACCTCTGTTCTATTGCAAGTTCGCTCTCAGTATATGAACTATACACAGCCAATTGGTTATAGTCCCAGAAGCAGGAAAGTGACAGAGCAGACAGTATCTGCAAAGTAAAGATTTATGATTAACTTTGAAATGCACAGTGAAAGGCACATAAAAGTTGCAGGCAAGGAAGTTTTGACTAGGTACTGGTGGGGAGGTGGGGGATTCTTCACCACAAGAGGTGTCAAACATGGACAGGTTGGCCAGAAGGTTGTATCCTTCAAGACATGGAGAGCTGACTGGGTGAGGTCCTGAGCAATTTGATCTAACTTTGAAGTCACCCCTGCTTTTGCAAAGGTTTAGGCCAGGTGACCTGCCAAGGTCTGTTCCAATCCAAGAGAAAAGCAAAAGTGGGAATGTTCAAAATGTGTGACTGAATCAGTATCATTAAGTACTGAGGAAGAAGTCCCAAGTTATTTAAGACAATAAAATAACCAACCCTAGGTGACTAAACAGTGTACACAGAAAGAAAGCAAAAATCTATAAGTTTGACTTAATGAAAAATGGAACAAGGAATTACTTCTATAATACGATAAATATTCAGAAGACTATAATGCCTCTGAGGATCACTTCCTGAAAACATTTACTTAATGCACAATTGGAATGCCTAATAAAAAACACAGAAATAATGCACATTTCTAAGTCTATATATATGTCCTCATCACTATCCTAAAAACCAACCTTTGAAAATAAAAAAAAAGATTCAAGAAAGGTGATGAAAATGAGACAGGACTTAACAAGAGGTGAAGCCAAAAGGCTTTTCTAAGGAATACAACAATGAAAAACATCAGAGTAATCAGAACTCCTAATGACATAAGATGCATTTAAAACTGAAGGAAGTTCTGTGTCTTACTATTTACTCCAGGGACAAGGAAACCAGTCATGATTGTTTCAGAGGCAGGTTACTGTCTATGCCCTGAACCAGTGCTATGACAATTACTTGGTTTGTTGTCAGAAGGAGCAGTTTGCTTTCATCTCAGAATTCAATTTTCATATGGAGCAGCATAACCAAGCTGAATGGCCTGGCAAGGTAAGGATCAGTTTACGCTCCATGAAATGCAAGCAAAATGCTACAAAAACATCCTCCAAGATTCATAAAGAAAATAAGTGAACAATGTAGTGAATTAGTTTTCATTTCAATGTCATAATTTATAGTCTTTAGATAACCTATTAGTTATGTGTCAGATTTGTTTTCTGCATTAGAAACTTACTATATAACTACTTATATAAATACTATTTTGTTGTTCAAAATACCAAACACCATGCTCACCACCTTCACATACCACAACTATGCTTAGCTGAACAATTCTCAATCATCAGTGGTTAGAGTAAGATGCAAACCTGAGAACTATTTACTTTAAAATGACTGTAAGAAATGCTAAAATAGAACTGAGAGCAAAGAACACTCTGACACTGTGCAAGTTTTAAACTTTGCACATTCCTCTCTTACCCTAAATCTCTACAGTTTACAATTTAGTTCAAATCAGATACAAGGCTCCTAAAGCTACCAGAATTTATTCTGTAACACTTGCTTTCCTACATTTCTTCATTTGAAAGCATGAAGGAGCAGTTAACGTAGTGAAGGAAAGCTTTGAGTTACTATTTCTTAGTTAATCTTCTGAAGCACATTTGCATCTCCTCACTTACCTTGAAGGGAAAGTACAGCAGAATAAATCTGCCAGTGTTCTGCTCATCTCTCTGAATGTGCTACTTTACTTGAACAAATACAAGAAAGAACTAGAAAGGATCATCCTAATTTTGTTTCTAACTTGTAACACAGATTCTCTCTTTTGCTTACAGTACATATCTCAGATGAGAACCATTGCTGTGATAAAATGAAAAGCAACTGTCAAGCCCCTTCGAATGGAATTACCATAAAAATAACACTATTAAAATACAACTTAATACTGATAAAACAAACTGACACTTTAAAACAACAGTCACAGTCATATGTACACACAGATAACTTTTGTGACTTTCAGTATCTGAAGAGACTCAAGATGACCTAATCAGACCTAAGAGTAGTTATCTAAAGTTTGTATCATAATGTGTAATTTACTTCAACTCAGTTACAAGGCACTGGTATTTCTCAATAAATGTCTTCAGACAAGCAAATGAAAAGAGATGGAGAACAGAACACTGCCTTTAGAGCATGCATAGGAAATTTATGCTAAATACACTGAGCACAGGACAGACAAAGGACAATAAGAGAGCTTACCAATTCACTTCAAAATATAGCTACTGATTTTTTTTGCACTACCATGCAACTGTTTGCTGTCAAGGTTAAATGAGACAGCAGTGGGGTTTTTTTTTCCCCTCCTACATCTGATCTGAACAGCAACAAATGCTGAGGAACTAAAGTGAAATTTCTACTGGAAACTATTAATAAATCTCATAATACAGGTGTGTTGCACAATAAGGAAAAGGCAATGCTTTGGTTTTTTTCAGAACAGGTTAAATAAAAATACATACAGAGGTTCTTAAAATTCTATCTGAAGACTCAAGTACAAGATTAGATGGAAAGGAATTAAGTATGTCTGTAACTGATGGAGCCAACTAATATTCCTACTCAAAGTTGGTATACAGTAGCACTGTGCCTGTAAGTAGAGGACCACTGCTGGGTAGCTATGGCTGAGCAGAGTTCCAAGGAAGATCACTTTTCTTCACTCTGGGAGCTCTGGTGACACAAGCTTCAGTGACAAGAGAGGCTCTAAAATAACTCTGTGTTATCACACTCTATGTGTGTTCTATGCTTGAAAAGTGCTTAATGACAGAATATTTGAAATGCCCATTGGTGCAGGGATTTTTTTCAGAAGTCCTGTGCTGCCCACCAACACAGCACAGCTCCTGGGTACATGCCATGGAGACATGGACAAGCTCAGCACAGCCCACTGTCCCTAAGCAACCCCAGCTACCCACCAGGGGACTGGCTGAGCTGAGGGGTTTGGAGCCACTCTTGGGACTGCTCCTTCCCCTCCCCATACTCAGCAGGGAAGAACTGGCAACATATAGGCTGGAAATCTGACTGTTCCGTCAGCTTCATCCATGCATTTTAAGTTGTGCAATTATTTGTACTGCAGTTCTATGTGACCAACATGTAAAATGAGAACAATTCTACCCTTCTTGTTCTTGTTGAACAAGAAGGGTAGAATCACAGTAACACTGAGGCCTGCCTACAAGTTTAGTTACCTCCCAAGCCATGATACTTCAGTTTTGTTAACAGGATATCACAGCAGGGATCATAAAAGTGGAAAATACAAAGTGAAAATTTTTGCGTGTCCAGTGATTTGCTGCGTGCGTATGGAATCTGAAACAAATGAAGAAATTTTTAAAACTTACAGGACTTTCACACTGCATTTCTGGTGCTCCTGCTTCTCACTCCATGAAAGCTTACCCAATTCTGATTTAGAGCCTCTTTGCTGGAAATGCTTTTAAAAGAATCTTTTGTGTTGGGGAAATTGTTTCTGAAGTAAAAGATACCACATTCTTAGGCACCACGACACACATAGGCCCTAAAAATTGCTAGTTTGCTAAGATTAAAAAAAAAAAAAATAAGTTGGCACTGTCACCCACCTTGTCCTCTTCACTGACCATAAGAAAGGAATAAGTCTTCTCACATAACCATTAAGGACTTTTTCCTTTTTTGTTTTAAGTCATCTTGGAATACTTCAATATATTTCTCATAAATTACTTTCATAATCCACTTCAATCTCATAAGATTTGCAGGGCTATCCAGACAAAGGGGTCAATAAAAGATAGTTAGATATTTGGATGTTTTATCTAATATTAAACCCACATTGTCTCATCCTATGTATTTTTAAAGTAACAGTGTAATAGTACAATGTTTTAATTTTTCCCCTGTATTCTGTATGAAAACTCTTGTATACTGCTGGAGAAATAATGGAGATAACATTGACAACAGCAACTTGGGATAGTAAATCTAAAATGGCCTTAACAGCCAAATATAATTTCACACAACTTTTGCATGAGTCTAGGTTTAATTTGATTTACAGGACAGTTGGCCAAACAATGACATTTATCATAAAAATAACCTCTCCATTAAGCAAATCTCATTTTTCTTTCCAAAAGAAAATTCAATGTATACTCTGAGCAGTCAGTGGCTCATTTTCAAGATCAGCCCACACAGATTTTTCTTAACAAAACAAAGCAATTCAGTTAAAAAATGCAGACCAATGTAATGACATAGTCATATTGCTTTTGGCTATGTTAACTTTAAAAACCATGCCAATTTCACTATTTTTCTTTAGGTTTTATTAGAAAAAAGCAGCAGATCAACATTACAATTCAGTCTAATCTAAATATGCACTTGACAATGAAGCACATCTGAATATGAAGTGAAAAAGGATTCCAGAAAACCTTCAGTTTTGCCAATTTTCTACCCAAATCATGTATCTTTTCTTCTGGCATTCTGATGACTGAAATCAAACAAGGAACAAAAGATTTATTGCTATGAAAACAAAACTGTAGTACAGTAGTAGAAGTCTTGGGCGCTAAAGCACACGGAAGTTAACTTAATCTCAAAGTGTACTTAAATCTTTTGTTTGGCCATGAAAGTCCATAAGCTGACTGACCCAAGTAAAAATTGAAATGGCAGGTCTGGAAAAAAAAAGAAAGAGTTAGACAGCATGTTAACCTCCAGTTTTCAGACAGTAATAAAAAGATACAATTCCAACAGCCAAGAAATTAAAATTAAAAGGAAAGTGGATCTGACATTCAAGAGATCAATTTATTCTTATGCTCATTTTGCTTGCGCCCAAAATAATTTTAGACTCAACAGGACAAAAAAAAGTATTTATGGACTGTCACACAATTGAAAAAGAGAAACAATTGCCTTTTGACTTGGTTATTTTCCCCCACTGAGGTATAAAATCTACATATAAATTTGATACTTCACTATAACAAATTGTACTTTTCATAGTTCTGATTTAGCTTCATTAAACCCTGTTTACTTTTTGCTTTTAAACCACAGAATTCTTATGTCATGATACTGAATCTGGTTTGCAGCTCTCTCTTTCATTTATTTGTGGATCTATATTTAGTAGTCTGGTTACCACTGCTAACCAGGAAAAAAAGAATTCTTGAAACTTTCTTCATTACAACAGCACTTTCAGCAGAGGTTACTGATGTGCAAGCAAACTAAAACGATATGTAGCTCTTCAGAGAGACTATTTCATTGATTATGTTTCCACTGTCCGAATGTTCTCTAAATTATTTGCTGGAAGAAACTCTTTCGATCTTGTAAACATCAGTGGGCACAGTTTCACTGCTATGTGTGGTAGTTTCACATCCTTATACAGGAAGGCTGGTTCACAGATACTGAGAAGCTGCAGGAGTTCTAACAGCTGAGGAACTGTGGATTCTGCCGAGCAGAAGTTTCTCCTGTTGCTACTTGACAGCGTAGCCAATGTATCAGCCGAGGTAGCCCAGTCAATCCTTGTTCTTCTCTAGAACCTCTCAGAATATTTCTGGAAGGGTGACGTTGCGGAGCAGCCACTGCTGGGAGCGGCTGCCGGTGCAGTCTCTGATGCTGGGTACCTGGCTGTCCTCTTCCGTGGCTTTGTCCAGGCACTGGTTACTGTTCACATGCAACAGGGTTAATTTCTTGAAGAGAAAACAAAAAGAAATTAGCTTAATAAAAATCACCAGGCATAAAGTAACCAAAATATTTCTAGTTGGCATCAAAACTTTTCCATAGGCAAGTAGGAACTAGACAAGACTCTGTGGTTACTGACTGCAGATCCTTAGCCTAAAAACACTTAGATATGCTATATGACATGGTAGACACTGAAAGCAGTGCTTTATGAAAAACAAAACAGTCTTAACTTGCAAATGATGTTCTTTGTCAAGCAACACCCACCATTCTTTAAATAGAGCTCTCCAGCTAGAGATATTTGAAGAGTTAGAAATTACAGGTAGGTAAGATATACAATTTCAGTTATTAGTTATAATAGTAGCTTTTATCAGATCAGAATGAATACATTGAATATGTTTTAAAAACTACTTTTTTTCCTCAGCTAGGGACACAATACTGACCTTACACTACATTCTTCCAGCACTTTTTGGGCTCTTTTTTAAAAGTATGTTCTTTAATGAAAAGTACATGCAACTTCATATAAGTGTATATCTTTTGCAATACCTACTAATCCCACTTATGCAATCTTTGGTAAACCGCTCCTTCTACACCTCAGCACCATCCTTATGGAGAAGATATCCTCAGAAGTTGCATTCCCTGCCACAGATACTCCTTCTACAGATACTCCCCAGTGCACCAACTTGCCTACAGTACCACAGGCATTACTACCTGTATTTCTTCTCTCATTCAGCAGCTCAGCCAGGACACTGGAATAATTGAAAAGTCGTGGCCTTAAGTGCATGAGCAGCAAAAGGTAATAAAAAAATCAAATTCAAAAACCGGAACACATCAATTTCCTGCACTCATTGAGGTGCTGAAGAATGAAGGAGGGAGTTGAACAGAGGAAGAAAGAAAAAAAAAAAACCACAGGGAAAAAAAAATCACTCTGCTATGTGGGCAGGAGTTCTTTTTAAGTGCCCTATAAATTTTTTTGTGCTTTATTAGCCAGCTTTCAGTTATGTTCTGAAAATTATGCCTGGATTTTCTACTGATGAAATAAAGAGAAAAAACAAATATAAAACCGAATTTATGGCTGAGGATCAACATAGGGGAAGTCTGTGACAATCACTGCAAGACAGATTATTGTGTTCAAGTGTCTAAAGATGTATTTATATTATCACTGATAAGGTAGAAACCTAATGAAAAAGCACTTGCTCTTTGGTAAATCACTGTAGGTGGTAGTATTATTTATATTATCTGCTAAAGTCAGGTAAGCTAACTACATTAAAACCAAGAATGAATGGTTCCCAAGACTAACTTAATCCTGCAAACCTTCAGCTTTCTTCAGTGTCCCATCAACAACTGCCAGCAATGTGCAGAAATCCTAGCAGAGATCCATCGTCTTCCACATTACTGCCATCCTAATCACAAAATCATCATTCACACATATTTGCTCTTGGTCTAAAAGGCTGCAGGCTTTGTTAACACCTCAGGTACTGAAGTCTACAGCAAGTGTATTTAGTCAGAAATAACCTCCACCTTGCTTTTAAATTAGTAGTAATTATGACTTTTTAGGAGCTAAATATGTGAAAGCTCTTTTTAAAAATAGTCACTGCAAATACTGGCAAGATTCTTCATACAAAACGTCTTGAAACTATTTTTTGGAATAACTGATATTAAATTAACAAGCACGAGAGCTACTTTTTTTCTAACTATCCATCAAGTCAGAGTTCTTGACTGCATTATTTAATCACAAAATCATTTTTAGAGCTGGCAAATCAAATTAATGATGAATTGATCACTGGACAATGATTTCTAGATCTGGCAGTTCAACATAGGAACTTTAAAGTAAATTTGAACTTTACGTAGAAGAAAGAATATGATTTAAGTGAAGGTGTTTTAAGCATCTATACCTTAGACATAACATGATTAGAAATGTAAAATCGCCTTTATCAGTTTGCAATGCTCATTTTTTACTTGGAAATGTATTTCCTTTTAACTTTGTGCAAGACAAAATACTGAGTGCTAAATTTGTCACCACATCATTACTCTTACCTTTTATTGCTCCAATAGATACCTGGAATACTTTTCCATTTGTGATCTGATTGTAACACAACGCTACACTGTCAGATAGTATTTCTCCACAGGGTCCCAAAGCACATGCAAAATGTTCTTCCAAAAGCTCCCTCAAACTCACCAGGTAATTAAATTAACACAGATGTCCACTGTGTGACTACATAGTGAATTAGTAACAGAGGGAACATAATCCTGACTGTTTCCTGTTTTGTCTGTCCAATAGTGGTCCACACTGGAATATGTTGCTCTGCAGGCTCATGTAAAAGCCAAAGTTGTTTCATTTTACAGTCAAAAGTCCTTAGAAGACTTACCACTGGATCATATTCCCAAAGCTGATTTCCTTTTAGATGGTGGCACTTGAGCATTGTGACTGGGCCGTTAAGTTTGGATACATCTAAACACAAATCATCTGTTCGAATTTCTTTGTTGGCAGTATATGAGAAAACCTGGAGAGAAAGAATGAGAGGAACTGAAAAAGAACTGCTTCAACCAAAAGATTCCTGGAGTGAGGGGAAAGGGGAACATTTGTGCATTACTTCATTTATTCCCACTATTTTTTTTTTCATTTGCTTTCTGTTCCCTTCATAACAGTGAGGCATGGAAAGATTTTAAAAATTTTTTTTGGGGGGAACAAGTATTAACACAATCACAAGCTGTTCAGTCAAAACAGACTTTTTTTGAATTGAAGATTGCTTGCTGTGAAGGAACAGGAGAATCCCCAAACAGACGTAATCTCTGTTTATATGAAAACAATTAATCAAGAATCATTAAGAAAGTAGAACAGAAAAAACAGATGAAACATAAATCCCTCAACTGACACCCAGAAAAAGATATATTGAAATATATTTCAGGCACAGGCCTATTTTTGTTTTTTTAAGTAACAATGCCAATCAGGAGTTCTAACCAGAATGAATTTCCAAAGAACCTACAGGTGGTGAAGTCTAGCTCATAGCAGTATTTTCCTCCCATGATTTTGTTTTTGACTTTAAAGTTGATCTAAAATGTATTGCAATCAGGCCTGAAAAACATACAAGCAGAAACCAACACCAAATCTTCTCAAGCATTTCCTCTTACAGGTATTTTCTTTTATGAGGGTTTCCTAAGTATATTTTGAAGACAACTACCGAAAACATCTAAGAATTGTCACAATAAGCAGTAGTGTCTCAAATAATTCAATACATTAAGAAAATTCCTTTTCAAAAATTGTCACCTGATTGCCACCCATTCCATGGCAGTTAAAAATTCCAACTTTCTCATTTTCTTTTCTTGCCATGTTATCCAGACATTGATTTGTCTCCACATTTCTTATCTAGGAGGGAAAAAAGAGCACATCACCAAAGGCTGATATTTTTAGAAAAGAATTAGGTCCTTATCAAACCACAGTGGGCACCAGTTCTTTCCATTCACCAGAGGTTATGTGAAATAAATGACCCATATTAGCAATGAGGCATTACCGTCCAAACTCTCAAGCAAATGTTCAAGCTGCCAGGTTACAGAACAATGATTGTTTCTTTGCTTTCTTTGGGGGAATTCTTCCACTTTGGGGGCCCTTTTTGCTCAAAGATTCAGCTACAACAGAATGGAAACAATTGAGTCTGCAGCCCAAAACCTTCAAAAGTACCAGTCCCTATATCGCTATATAGTAAGCAGGCATGACTATCAAGTCTCTTGATAGTCATGAAGAAGTACATTCTGCTAAAAGTGTTTCTTTTAAAATCAACAGTACAAAATCACTCTACAGAAAACTTGATATTTAGTCCAACATGACTTGTAGAGGAGAGGGTGCCTACTTATTTAGGACAGCATCATCTGTTAAAAAGGTTAAAGAAAAAAGAGAAATGCTCAGCAAGGCTTAGGGGTCACTAGAATTTGCTGGTCATTGGTGAGGGTTCTGGAGGTAAAGTTCAGGACAGCTTTTAGGCAAAGACCTTGCTTGACCTAGTACAGCTTTCAAGCAAAACTTCACTCATACTCAATGTAGAGAACATTATACAGAATGTTGTGTACAACCGCATTTCTGAAGGATTATTTCTAAATATGACATTTTGTACTGTAGTAGAAAAAAAGAAAAACATTCAAATTACAGTTCTGCATACCAAAGTTCAGTTGTCTGCCCCACTGAGAAGCCAGATTTGTCATTCTACATGGGACAGAAACACAGGTGCAAGCTACTCGAACTTTACTGGAGACCACTTGCATGCACTACTCTTTTCAAAACACAACTTACTGTACAATGTACTTCACATAGGGAAAAAGAATATGAAAGATGAAATCTTACCTCTCCCAGAGAAAAGTAATGGCGTGGGATTTGGGAATCAGGATAAACATTCTCCAGGTACCAGGAGAAAGGCTTGCACTGGAGTTTGCGCCTTAGCCCAAGTCGTGACGATATGTCCCCATAATCAACTTTAGTAACTCCTGAAAAAAAAAGAAGTTGCATTCAATGTCTACCAGTAAATACCATTTAACCATAAGAAAATCCATCGGTATAATTTACTACTTCCATGAAAGACTTTCTCTTTAAAAAGTAATCTCTATTCAAAGGGAGTTTTGCTTAATATAGCATTATGAACGTGTCTGACAAGAGCTGTGACTTCTTTTCCACAACAGATAGAATCACTCCATCTGGGCTGTGCACGACAATTTCTTACCTGTCATTTGTGGAACAATTTGAGTATAGTTGCTTACTAAGTTAATAGAGGAGCAAGGCTGAAACCTTTTTAGTAACTAATGCCATTCTATCCCCAGTGGTAACTGGAGTGCGTATCTATGCAGCATAACACAGCAGTCTCCTTCTGTGGAGCAAGCAGAATTCCAATTTAATTTATTTCTGTAAGCCAGGTACCACCTGCTGGACTCTTCATCATCTATCTAACTGCACAAAGAAGCAGGCAGAAAGCAGCCTTCATACAGAGCACTAAACCTTAAATAATTCAGCATTTGTTCAATATAACCGCAGCATTTGCAGGAAGTATGCTCACCATTATGACTGTTATCATTTTTTGGTGGTAGTTTTCTTGCCTTTTTATTCCTTTGCTCCTCATTTATCAAAGTGCTCCTTCTTCCTGTACCTTCCCACTCCTTTATGATTGCTTTAATTCCCTCTGAAAATTAATTTGTGCAAGTCCCATCTGCAGATGGGTTGAGGATGGTGTACATGAACAGTAGATATTTTTGCTTCACCTGAATTCAGTACTTTTGCAATTAATATTCCAATAATAATAATAATAATAATAATAATAATAATAATAGATTGTAGGATAATTTCTACTTTTCAAGCATCATGTCTTTTTTCTTCTGTTTCCCATACCACGCCCCATATCACCCAAGTCAAACGCAGTTCACTACAAAAAAAATCCAAATCAAAAAAAAAGAACAAAAACTGGCCCCAGCAATTTAAATTCCTCTAACAGACTACAAATATGGCTCAGCTGGCCACCACAGTACAGACCTCCAGTTGCACACATTTTTCAGAAATCTCTCCACTTGGAGGACTGCGAGTTACCTTGAAAATTCTTGACCATGGAAAGAGTTTGAGACATTTCTAAGCTGGCATACTGTGTGTTAAATGGACTTGCCAGCAGATGGTGTCTTTCTACTCAATTGAGAAAGATAATTGGATCAAACTTTAGCTGTCTGTAAATGCCAATGAAAAACGTAATATTTCAGAAAGAAAAAAATGTTAGCCAGGTTTTTAGGATTTTTTTTTTCTTAAATGAAAGACTTTATTTTAATAAATATATTGGTAAGCTATACTGGTAAGGGAATGAAAGCAAAGGAAATCTTGTTTGTATAGAATCCCAGAAAACTTCTGTCTGGGCTTTCAAGTCACAGAAAAAAATCCCAGAACTGAGAAATACAAGACAAATTTTAAAAAACCAAAAAAACCAAGCAACAGAATGCTGATCTGTCTTCATGAAAGCAAATATTTCCTCTACAAGAAAGCAATACTCTCTCAAAAGCTAATGCAAGAACAGAAAGGTTCCAACCACAGCTAAGTACTGGATCCTTCATTTTTCAGTGATGAAAAAGCAGCTGATGGATGAAAGAGTTATCATGCCCCTCTCACAACAACTTTACAAACAACATCCAACAACACTCAAAATATACTCAGGTTGCAATACTGACCGCCCAAAACCAGCACTGTTTAAGGCTTTGTCACATCACTGAATGGCAATAAGAATTAAAGTCACATCTATAAATAATTAAATGTAAAGTGGGACTTAATAGCATACAAGCAAGCTGTTTCTTAGAGTAGTTTTAAATGTCACCACACACAAAAAAAGTGTCAGCTGATTTTTCTCTTACATTGTATTCCATTAAACCATTTTTATTCAGAAAGTTTTTCAAAAAATCCTCTTTGAAGTCAGGTCTGCACCAAAGCATACACAAAGCCTACATTTAGCAGCAGGTTAACAGAAGGACTGAAGAGCAGAACAGTTAGAGTTGCCCTTAGGGTGTCCTCTAGTAACGTTGAATTTTTCTGTTTTCAAGATTTTGGTGCCTTATCGATATTACTCTACACCAGCTTGAGTATTTCTCTCCAGTTACTTATGGGGAATTTCTTTTGGCGAAAAAAAGAATGGAAGAACACAAGGAAAACTGCAGCAAAGTATAAAGCATACCAAAAATTAGATACAGGTTTAAATCATTATTTCCTCCACAGAGCAGTAAAATTTATACATATACCTACAACAGTGACACATAAGCTTCTAGGGGCTTTGGACATTTGTTCAAAGGCTCAGCTAAAAACAAAAACCAAACTGCAAAATGTAAATTAGATCAGATTTCCTCTGAGGAGACAATTATGACAGATTCCAAAGGAATCATGAAGAAGACAGTCATGACCACTTGTTTTTTCAAACCTTTTGTCCATTAAAAAAAAGAAAATTAGGAAAGAATCATATAACCACAGAATAGTTTGGGTTGTAAGGAACTTCAGGATCATCTCATTCCAACCCCTCTGTCATGGGCAGGGACACCTTCCTTGACACCAGACTGCTCAGAGATCCATCTAACCTGACCTTGAACATTTTCAGGGATGGGGTATCCACATCACACAAATCAGAAATAGTATTTAAGAAACCTTGCTACTGTTGTCTTTATCTGACCATAACTATATCTTTCCTCAACCTCCCTGCCCCCAACCCTAATTACATCTAAAAGTTTGGGCCTCCAAACTTTTGGATGATTCTATTTGTCCCACAGCTTGCTGTTAGCTGAGGGACAATCACATGCTTTTTTTCCACACACCTGCTTAAAGACATAATCAAAATACATACAATATTTTTTAAAATATAATACATAAAATATTGGTAATGCAAAAAACATCTACTCCAAATCATCCAGCCACACCAGCACCAGCCATGTTGTAACAGTTACGCCATGCTCAGTTTTTCAAGAGCTGAAGATTTCCTTGCCCAGGTTTAATGTGTGGCAATATATTTATGCTAAAGTCCTTTGAAAAAAAAAATTAGCATGTTGTTATCATCATGATTATAAATTGCTCAGTCATTTGCAAAAGCAGAGTATGAAAACTATTTCATCTAAATCTAGCCTTCTGATAAAAATAATATATCTTGTTTTTATTTAGTATTATGAAACTCTATAAGCAATAATAATTTAAAACCAAATTGAATAGCTACATTCTTTGCATTCTCAATTAATGCTAATAAGGACTGGTATCTGAACACAAAAGCATATGGAAACATTCAGTTTATATTTTGAACACTACACTACAAGATGTGGACTCAATCCCTCCTCTGCCCTCCCTATCAACCATAAATAATATTTTCCATTTCTAGTCTCTCCATACTGAATCTTGACCTGCTGTGCCTGGCTAGAGACCAGGGCATGCAGTGATGATATGAGGCCTACTGAACCAGTTTTCAGGATGTTGCACCCCTGTCTCTGCCTAGGTGACTCCTGCTAGCTAATTCCACAGTGCTGTTTATCCAGGCTTTCTGCCTGCCCACTTAGTCCCAGTACAGTACACCTCCTGGCTACGTCCCAAAATATATCTCAGAATACACCCTTTGGGGCAAAGCTGACCAGCCTAATGCATTGCAGCTGCTGCTACTGCCAAAGGGGCAGCTTTCCCTTGCTCACCTTCAGACTACTGCTGTACCTCCTGCACTGACAGATTCTCACTTAACCCCAGGGACGCAGCCCAGAGGAGGAACACCTCTGACAAATCCAGAAAGTCCTAGAAGCAGCTGATGCAGATAAAGGACCAGCAGGTGAGGGGAGATGAAGCCCTATTACCTTCCCTACACCTGCCATGAAAAGCAAGGCAGTCCCCCCACAGGAAGCTGTGAGACGGACAGCAGTACCTCGTGAAGCCTCTTCACCCTGGACAATACAGTCCTAAGCTTTTAGCCTGGAGAGAGTGATGAATGACCAGCACTAGAAATAAAGAAGTGGCAGAGTCCACAGAAAGAATGACTGGAGCTAGGAAACAGATTATACACATGTGGATTTGTTTTCTGAAAGCTGAAGAGAAAATGGTCTGGGAAACAGGGCCCTGGTGTAAGACATGACTGCAAGGAAAGCCAGCAGCTCATGACAAGGGCCTGCAGCCAGTGCCTGCACTGCTGGGGAGAGGAACTGCTGCAAAGAGACAGGTTCCATTCTGGCCAAGCAGCAGCTGCAACAAGTTCCTACCCAGACTCCATCTGTACCTAACCACTCCTAAGCAGACATGTGGCTTCTAAAATTCACACAAGCTTAGTACAGACAAGTAGCAGTTTCTATTGGGTTATACTTATAAAAGAAGGAAAGGATTTCAGGCTTACTTTTCAAGAGGACAGCTTTCCATTTAACTACATTGCATCAATAGTAAAAAGTTTCTTGAGTTCTTATCATTCAAGCAGCAAGACATTTTTTCCCAGACAACACAGATTACATGAAGTGGGAAAGCTACCTGAGAATCTTACATTTGCTTTTCTGGATGAATCCCTCTGCGATTCACTATCTTAGGGGAAGAGGAAAAAAATATAAAGGAGGAAACAAGTGTGTCTTGTTAGCTAGGCTCAGTGATGCTTGTCAGTATATTATCTCCTCCAAAATCCGATTTTTTGCATCCATGTCAACTAGTGAGAAAAATCCTAGGTGCACAGAGGATTGCTTGTTTTCCTCATTCATCTGCACCAAAGGCTTGCAAACCAGCATCAGCCTAAGAATCCTCACCTTGCTCCTTGCAAGGGCTTGTGACACTGTCACAGTAGTACTGAAAATACATATTTGTACCAGCAAACAGCATCACAGGCTGCACACTGTGTTCTGCCTGAAGATTACTACACCAGCGCTCTGTAAGAACTATACATTTAAATTTTTATATTAGAAGGATATCTGGAAAAGGTAAGTGAGCCAAGCTAGCAGAGATTGACTAAACAACTAGCAGAGTTCCTAAACAGCTAAGAGACTTAACTAAAACCTGTAGTGATGCTATTTGCTGTCAATGGGCAAAGTCACAGTCTGCAAAGCTCAGCTAAAATTGGAGATTTCAGAATTACAAGAATAAGCTGTTTGTGAACTTCCCAAAATAATCCTTGTTAGTTGATATCTACTGGCTCTCACAACTTACATGAATTTGGGAGGGTGAGAGGCATAAGTGGATCTGAGTACATTTGTGTGTTCATTCTCTGAACAACAGGTCTTCATCAGAGCTAAAGAACGACCCACAGGGGCATCACAGTACCGGGCATTCTCCTTACAGCTCCAGGAAACAAATCAATTTTCAGAATAACCCAACTTATTCAGATACAATATTATCCTGTTCTCGAGACACTTGAAAATCCTGGCATTGAACTTTAGTGTATGGTCATTACAGTCACGAGGACACAAATGGGAGCATGTGGCAGGGGGCAGGTGCAGATGCTCTGAGAGCAGCTTGGCCAGTGCATCCCTATCCAGCAATCACTCAGGCCATTAGCATACAAATTATGCAGACATGCATCTTTTGAAAGGAAAGAGAATATACAGTGCAGTTACAGATAACTGCTTAACTTACTTTCACTGTTTCACAATTTTTACTGTCTTTGGGGGATGCATGCATATTCTGCAGTACTGCAATGCTATGAAAGTCATCTCAAAAAAACCCAATCCTACAAAATTCAAAGAGTGTAACTGTTTTTGTAGCTTGCACTTACCTCACAAAATGAAAGGCATACAAAGGTGATATATAAAGTAACAGAGCCTCATCACAGCTTATCAGTAACTTACATTTTTAAAGGAATTTGATTATTTTTTATAATTAGGTCTTCCTGTAACTTTGTACCTTTTAAAATCTATCTTGACATGGATGCATAAGAGCAATCTTTACCAAAAAAGACTGTACCTATTTATATACAATTTTTCTGAATATTTCTACATGTTCATGTTTGAATTCATAATACTATATTAATTACACAACAGGGCAATAACAATAAGCTGTTAGCTTCTGATTTCACCTAAAAAGCTTTGAATAGTAGCAAGACTTTTTTTTAATTAAAGGTCTTACACAGTCTCATTCGAGTTAAGCATTCTTTTAAGACAAAACCACAGTGAATCCACAATGTCAGTTGCTTTCAGAAGTGTCTGTAAAATCCATAATCTAAAATTTGACACTGTTCAGACTCATACTGCATTGTATTACAGCTTTTAAATGTCAACAGTAATGCAGGTTTAAATAAGCAGGTCATAAGGAAATACTAGTTTTAAAGAAATTTCTTTGGAAAAGCAGATGTGGTATATAAAAATACCACTTAGTACATAAAGTCTAATGGCTCAAGTATTTAGAAAGGTTAGCTTTTGCTACCTGAAGCTTGTCTTTTTATGTAACAACAAAAATAACCTGTAGTTGAAAGTAATAATTCAATATATCCCAGGCTTCCTTTCTTTTCCTGAATTTTTTGCAGAAAATCTGATTTTATGGGAAATTTCCCCACATATTTTACATCCTCTTGTTTTGCTAACAGCCACATAAAGAACAATAATAAATATCTTCACAGTTAATTATATTGGCAACTTGCCCCTATACCCTAGATAGTGAAATGCAAATTCTGTCAAGACAGAAGATATTCACTTTTGCCACTCCTCCCTCTGTGTTTCACTTAAATCACTTGTGATGCATTCAACATGGAATGCCTACAACGTGGAAGCCAGAGCCCAAAATTCAGCACATTGCAATATGACTTTGCATGGCTAATTTTCAGCACTACAACTGAGCTCTTTGATGTTCCACTGAGTTTCAATTCTATTGCATAGGAAGCTCATTCATAAATCATGTTCATGTTAAAAAGCAAACAAACAAAAACCCCTTCAGGGCATGTCTCTGGCTAACAAAATTATTTTTCAATTAAGACCTTACTTTTTGTACACCTTGAGTGAGTTCTGTCTTAACAAACTTCAAAGCAATAACATTCTTATACAAATACTCATGTTATTTCCCAGTAGTAGCAATATTTTAATTCTTAATAAGTATTTCTCATAACCAAAGACCTGCTCACCTGGGGAAATAATGTAGAAAAAGTTTTTGAATTCATCCATCCAGACTTCTGCGAGCCGCCTGTTATTTTTGTTGATTATCTGCCCTGTACCTCCTGGGAAAGTGTACGGTGTTGCTTTCCTGAACACATGCCCAACATGTGAACAAGTTACAATTTCCAAAGTGCCACCACACTGCCAGATCTGGAAGGAGCAGAACAATTATTGCATAGTTACAAGTTGTTAAAAAAAGTTCCAAAACATCAATCACTTGCTTCTGTTCAAGGTGGGGAAACAACATTAGCTGAGGTCCAGAACAAATGCACACTGCATGGAAGAGAACTGCATGTTTTTTCCTGCTCAACAGCTAAAGATGCTCACAAGCCCAAGCAAGGCAGCATACAAAAGTACTTCAGTCCCTGGAGCAATAGCACATCAGCCAGAGATTACTTTAAAGAATGGGGCAAGCTGACCACAAAGGAAGGAAAAGGTTCACATGAATCACAGGAACTAACAGGTGTCTAAACTAGCCCATTATAAAACAGAATCTCTACGTAAAAGAACCCAAACACTTGCCAAGTCTCTGAAAACACTTTCAGTTTTATCTTGGATCTTGAAAAATAGCAGATTCAGAAAGCTGAAGTACTTCAGAATTCCTCTCTATATACTTTCTGCTGACAAATAAAATTAAGGAAATGGTGCCATTTGGTAGGAACAAAAATGAGAATACCACTGGTTAGGTCCACAACCAAATGAACCCTCTTAGTAAAGAGCAAGAAGAGAGGGTTTGTAACAGAGGTGCTCACATGCCATCGGCACATTAAATGATGCACTGACAACATCACCCCTAACTGATGCTCCCACAACAGCTTTTCTACCTGAATTTCTTTCAACACAAACACTCATTCTTCAGAATAACCATCTTAATCTTTTAATCACAAAGCTATACCAACAATTCATCATGCACTTTTTTAAAGGCAGATACAGTCTTTGCATATCTCTGCTGGAGGAACTTAACAGGGAAGGGAAGTGCCAGCTGCAACAGAAGAGGACACTGGTGCAGGTGGCAGATCTGTGTTTTACAGAACTCCAGATGCATTGTCCTAATTAATAAATTAATGATTAATAAAGCTCTGCAGAGTTTTACCTACCCTGAAGGAAATTTCTAAGTTTTCTCCACCCCAAATATCCATTCCAGCATCATATGTTCCAATTTCCTGAAAGTAATCTCTGTCTATTGAAAAAAGGCCTCCTGCCATTGTAGGTGTCCTGGAGGAAGAAAAAAAAAAGAACATTGGTCACTGTAAAAACATGCTTAAATACATTTCACACTTACACTGACAAACTAGCTGTTTATTTCCCAATTCCTAGCATATTCCTTCTCAGTAAGCTTCCCTTCAAACTCTGCTACTATTGGTGTACTTGCTAGCTCAAATTTTTTCAGAGATGGAACTAGGTAGTGGCAATTCACCTTATCTTCTCACTTCAAACTGGTTCTGGATAGAGAAACAGTCCCTAGAAAGCTACTGTCATTCCTGAGAAAGACTTCTGCCTCCAATGCTGGTAACTCATGAAAAGGAAACCAGTTTCACACAGAAAAATTCTACTTCAGGCTACTGTTCTTGAAACACCTTTGGGAGGTCAATAATCAGCCTGCTCACTTTCACTTTTATTGCTTCATACAAGAAAATTGTACAGTCAAGGTTGCATCCAGATTTTCTTTACATATTCCTTACTGGTACAAAAGAATAAAACTCTGCTAGTAGTTTCTCAGAGCTTTAGAAACATCTCCCAAATTTCAATTTTTTTAGACAACAAACATACAATAAGTAAATTACATGTTAAGCCAATGACATAACTTTATAGTTCAATTATTTACATTTTTAGCATAGATGATTTTATATCACTAGCTATTTTCCTGAAATGTTTAGGGCTTTTTCTGAAAGACACATTAAATACAAGCTAGGTCACAAGCTAACTAAAAACTTATGTGTCTTTACCCCTGCTAAAAGGAAACAGAGGGAAGAGAGCAATATCCTGAGCAGACGTCTTAATTTCTTTAACTAAAGACAAACAAAAACCAGCAAAGACTGGATCCTGAGCTTTACTGTAAGTAAATAATGCCCAGCTTTCAGAAAAGTAAGGACAGAAAATGTAAGTTTGCATTTGATAAAAGGTACACATTACACAAGCTATCTTCCTCATTACCTTTCTCATAAACCTACATGACATCCAAGCATAAATTTACCTCCCATCCCACCTTTTAAGACTAAAGTTTGCATATAAATGCACATACACCAAAATATATATACACATGCATACACCAAAAAAAATCAACGCATGTTTACAAAATACAGCTTACTTTGTTATAATAAAAGATAAAAACAAGATTGAATTTAAAAAAAAAAGAAAAAAAGCTGGGTTAAAATCTTGTGCATCATTATAAGTGCTACCTGAAAACTAGTAATTCTCCAGTAATTAACATAGAACTGAAAAATATTTTTGAAGTGACAAAGTGGTTGATTTCTTTACTTCTACCAAAAGTTACTGACAACCAATCCATGCAAGAACTGTTATGCTGTTCCTTCAGACAAAAAAGATGCTACAACATTTGATGAAGCACTTAACAACCTTAAGTACTTACTTTTGAGTTTATCATAAAAAGGAAATATCAGACAAAGATTTTAAGCCATTTAATAATTTCTCATTACCTAACAGGGAGAGTTCGGTCTCCTTTCCGTCGGTCCATCTCTCTCTGAGGAACAGGGTACCAACGAAAATTCAGCTTCCAGTTGAATCCACCATAGGTCATGTCAGAACCTGCCATATATTCGAAGGTGTCATCACTGATTACATCAATGATGGGACACACTACGGTCCTCCTAGGAAAAGGAAAGAAGCAAAATTATTAAATTTTAAACTAATAAAATCTATTATTCAAAAGGGTAAAGAAGATGTTTGGGGTTTTTTTAAAATTATTGTTTTTACACATTCAGTTGAAATTTTTATAATACCATCTCTTAACAACATTATTCAAGAAATTAACAGGAAACATACTAAAATTCTGTCTTGCTAATTATAAATCAGATACAATTTTGGCAATGCCAGATCTTTTTAAAATAATATTTGCATTATTACCAGTAATAACTATTCATCCCTCCGCAGACAGAAATAATGATCCCAACTTTCTCATTGCTACAGAGTGATTAGATAGAAAACAAGAGGTTCTTGTTTCTAGTTGAGTGGTAAAAATAACTTGAATGTTTTGAAATTAAAACTTGGATATTAACTTTGGGTAAGTATTTTTATACATCCTCAGGACTAAGAGATGACAGTAATTGTTAACAATGTACAACTACTGCATTATAGTTGACAGAAAGTGGCCTCGTTGTCCACTGTCCTGACATTATTAACACACAGAATTCACAGAAACCAATTCTAATAATCTTAAAGACACTTAAGTGACCATGCTTAAAGCAGGCTTCTTTTCATGGGAAGCTCTGTAAAAAGATTCAGAAACTGCTTGCAACTGAATTCAAAAGATTTAAGTCGAGTTATTTGCACAAATTGTAACAAAGTATGTATTTTAGACTCACAAAACCTGATTAATGATAACAAAGTTTACTTTGCCTGTGCACAGTGCTGAACAAAGATTCTTCATTATTTGTAGCTTACTCATCATGTAACGCTACATTTTGTAACATCAAATTTTAAGTGTGATTTTTCTTTAGAACAATAAAAAACTAGGGATCTTTAGCATCATGTTTTATTCTATTTAATACGAAGATTACTAACAGACTAGTGCACAACTACAGCTACTGTTCAGATGTAGGGATATTTTATAAAGCAGACAATTCTCTCACCTTCACTCTCAATACAATTTCCATCGTGTATACAAGTGTAGATCAGCATGATTCCAGTAATTATTCTAACTTTAAAATATACATTCCAGAAGACCAAGACACAGCCCAGATTTCCACAATCAAAACCATTACATAATAAAGAAATCACAACAAGAGCCTGAAAACAGTTCTTGTCCACAATGACAGTGCTACATGAAATCAGGGCTTGATTCCTTTTTTGAGAATATCTACCCAAATTCATGAAGGAATAGGCCAAGCTGCAGACTGAAGACCTCAATTTCCCCTAATTCCTCAATTTCATTCATTGCTCCTGCTATTTAACACATTATTCCATGCATCTCAATATAGACTTCACTTGAAACAGAGCTCTACTTTTAAAAGTTTAACTGAATTAGCCTTTTATCCCTACACCAATGACAATTTATTCAGCTCTTCAGAAAGTAGATATTTGCTTGTGGGTTATTTTGTAATACTTGGAAAATTTCTTAATAAGTGAAAAAACTGAAGATGGGCGAATAGATGGATAATTACCTGTCAGCTTTGATCCTTGCCAGCAGAGGTTCAAGCCAGCCTACTGTACATTCACAATGAGCATCTAGGAAGGTGATGACCTGGCCTTTAGAAGCAGCAGCCCCCTTTAATCTTGCTCTAATCAATCCAGAACGCTGTTCCATTCGAATCACATGAACAGGTACTTTTAATTTTTTCACATAACTCTCCAGTGGTCTTTTCAAGAAGTCTGTAAAGAATGATCAAAACTGTTAGTTATGTAGTTCAGCTTTTTTTTTTTTTAATGGAGAGAATTGAATCAAGATACATTTCCCCTGTTCTTGTCTATCCTTTTCCTACTTTCTCAGATAGTTTCCTCTACACTTCACATTACTCCTTTCCACATCTCCCAAGTGTTTCACTTGATAGCACAGAAAGTTCTTCCTCCTCTTTATTTCTTCATTATGGAAAGCCCAAAAAGGAAGAGAGGGATGGACACTTAGACAAAACCAGGATGGAATTTACAAGTATTTACAGCAGAGAATATGTGACACTTATTTTCAAAAAAATGCATTAAGTGCTCTTGGACTTCTCTACCAAGAAAATACTGAAATGTTTTCACTAGCTGAATATAATGAATTGCCTCCTACAGTAATGCAACTTACAGATAATTTCTTTGTGAGAAGTTTAAAACACAATCGAACTGATTTTTCTATTGTGCTTTCTCTAGGGTTTTCTGTTTAATATTTTTTATATTAGATTATCACCACAACAGCTAAAAAAAAAAAAAAAGATAAGCTATACATAAATGAGAATCTGTAACAAATCTCAAAGTAGCACAAATTATGAAGAACAAGTTATTCAAAATGCAGCAGTCAGTTACCATACACCCAGAGAGTCAAAATTACTTGCACTGCAAAGAGCTATTGGGTTGTGATGATTGATGCCAAAGGAAGAACAAAGAAGTGAGGGAGAATGCAATGGACAGTCACAGAAACAGACTTCTGCAATAACTCGCAGTTTCAAAACGTGTAAAAAAGGCAAAATAGTATTACTGCTCAGCTATGGAATATTAGATTGTACACTGAAAGCAGCACATGGGAGTTGAAAGTTGTACCACAACAGTGCATGGCCTGTAGCAGGATTTCACACAAGGTAGAAAGTACTTCATACAAAAATAAGTGTGACACTGGAGGGGTGGGGGGGAAGTTCAGCATGAACTCTTAGTGACTCTTTTGTAAACCTCAAGAGGGTGGATTGACTTAAAGGTGATTACCATTCCTTACCACTTCTCCAGATGAATGAGTTCTAATTGCCTTCTCATGTTTTTCTGTGCATTGTTGGACTGCCACTAAACGCAACAGAAATAAGTTCTGACGTGTCTTGAAAGCTAAAGTGTGCTAAAAGTACATAAGAGTTTGATACATCTAAATATTTTTCTCCAGAGAAACTCAAAGCAACTTAATTCTTATTTTGCATATGAACAGAGACTCAAATTATTACATGTTTCTTTGTACCAACCAAGTGTACATGTCAGAACATTTTGCAAGGCTCTTGGGGTGGAGCACAGAGATCATGACTGAGTCTGCAGTGAATATAGTCTCATGTCTTTACAGTGTAGCTTTCCAAAGCCACTATTTTTAAAGAACTATTATCATGGCTATGTTTATAGCTTTAATGTACACATGATGTACATAGAGAGAAATGCTACACACTCTCTATGCTCAAGAGCAAGTCACACAAATTAATGTTTCTCTGCACATCTCAGATGTAATACTGATAAGCTTTCAAAGTAGTTCCATCCACTTTAAACTTAAATGAATTACTATGGCCTGTGACATTGGTTCTTGATTGTAGTTACACTAACAGAATGGTAAAATTCTGGAAGAGGGAAGAGAGAAAGATTGCTATAATACAACTGCAGCCAGTCAAGAACTTGCATAAAACACAAACTTACATACAGAAAGTCATGCTCAAAGTATTGCATATGAAAATCTTGAGTCCTACCTACATTTTATCGGTAAAGTAATTAAAATTTCAATTTATCAGGTACTTTTAATTTCTTTTTCTCTATGAAAGAGTCAGAGATTGTGCAGTGTTTTCACTACAGAGGGAAAAAGGTTAAGAACAGTCCTTCTCTCATGTTTAACCATGTCCATAAGAACATTCTTATGAACTATCACCTTGTTCAAAACTGCAGAAGGGACTATTCCCAGAAACAAAACATCCTGACAGACCTCCAGTAACTTTGTCCTTAAAATATCACTAGAGCTCCAGCAAAATATGCAGAAAAGATAAAGCTTGATCTCTCATTCCTATAAAAGCATAGTAAATAATTCAGGCATCCAGATTTCTGAAGTTCCTCTGCTACCAGCAGTTAGGGTAAAATGTTCAAATCTAAACAGCTATTTTCCCTCCAGAGCACCCTCTCTAAGAGCAATACACATCCCTTACAAATTGTTGCCTTTGTTTAAGTAGCAGGAAACTAGCTTTTTTGATTAGTCATGCATCCAGAAACTAGTAATAGTTTTTTTAAGGAAGACTTGATTTTTTCCCTTAGAGAAAAAAACCCCAAATATTTGCATAATCTTTTAATGAATGTAATACACTTTGGCTTACAAGAAACATCAGGATAAAGCCATGAAGATGACTTTTTATTCAAATCTATTGAGGATACTAAATTCTATATTGAACACTGAGATGTGAAGTTTCATGCATTACAGAGTCAGCTGCTTATAAACGACCCAGGATTAGAGCTGACTAATTTTTTAGCATTGCTTCATATACTTCACAACAGAGTAAGGTTTGATAATATTTAAAAAAAACCCCAAACATCTCCACAATACTTCTAATTTGGAACATTAAGAATTCATGTAGTTTCATAGGTATAACTATAAATCTTTGTGGTGGATATTCTTTTAAGTCTTTTCTCTGTCCAAAGGGCGCATAGTTTTACCTAGGACTGAGAACCTTCTGTGGAGGTAGCAGAACAAAGGAAGACAAAAGAGCAAATATATTCAGTTCAAGTCAACTAAGTGCATTAGTTGAAAAATACCTTGCCAATTCTATTACAAAGTCACACTGATATGAATATAAATGAAAAATTAGATTTCAACCCTTTTTTTTATTATTAAACTACAATAAACCACAGGTTTATCATTTTTATAAGCATGCAAACATGTTTTCTTAAGAAGTATGAATATTTTTGTAAGTATTGTTGGCAGGATTTAGTTGCAGTCACATTGCTTTGACCTGTATCTCTGTAGCTAAGTTCTGTGGATGTGGTCTATCCTGATGCCACACTTGGCTACTGGGTGCTGACCTAGTCAGAGGTGCCAGCTAATCATGATTTCTCCTGTTAACTGTGTCAAACTAGTTACCAAAGATCAATACTTCAAAATTAAAGTTGCAGTTCTGATCAGTAACTAGAGATGAATTTTACAGATACATCTTGTTTCTCCAACGCTTTTCTTTTGCGTGTAAATAAATGCATGCTATTATGCAAATTCATTCTTCTAAGAGCATGACACTAGCAGGTACAAAGTGTGCTTCAGGCAGACTGAATGCTTACTTTAGTCCAATTAAAATGACTCTGATGTTAGAATTCAATATACAATACTCAGGCTGAACATTGTATTTTTCTGGAAAAATACGCTGTTTTAATTCAACACAAACAGAATGCTTAAGTAGCAAACACAAACCCTTCACATCTTCAGGCATCGTACCCTTCTGTTTTGTTTAATGTAAAAGCATGCTTGATGGAACCATAACAAGCTCTTGGAAAACAGAACAAAAATAACCCCTCTCAGTAATTGTTGAAAATAACAACAAATATAAGATGCCTAAGTGATCTGAAATGAAGATCACAGGCTTCAAAAAGAAATGCTGGAACAGGTTCAGTAACAGCACCAAAGGAAGTATGAAATGCTCTATCTTTCAGCCTGGAATTCAGTTAATATGTTTTTACTACCAAACCCAAAAAGGGAAAATTTACCTAGAGAAAACCACATGCTTTTTAAAGTGGACTAAAATCCTATGATTCATAGTGAGGACATCTTATTTCTTATTGCTTATTGCTCATTGAAATTGATTTTTTTTCTAAAATAGAAACTGCAGAGGCAAAACAGAAGTAACATTATGTCTACATATTCTAATATTAGCTTGTTCTTTATTTCTAGGTCATACTGAAAGCTGACCTGTCACAAATAATAATTAGCACTGATTTGAATTAGTGCTAAGAACTGTTTTGATAAATAAAATGTAGAATTTTTTACATAAAGGATTTTAACAACAAATCAAGAAGTATAATTACAAATTACCCACAAGTGCAAAAAGTAAAAATTTGATGTTGTGCCTTTGTAAAAGCAAAATTTGATCATGCCTCTCACTTAATCTGGAACATGTTTCTGTGGCACTTTGCACAGGGATTTCTCCTCTGCTGTCGGGAATGTAATTGTATTTAATGCTTCTGTTCGTTCTTCCAAATTGCACTGGAATTAGCTGAAGCACTCAGAGTTGGGTAAAAAAGGAAAAGGAAAGCAAGTGAGGGTGCCCAAGAGAGGAAAGGAGTAGATACAAGTGCAAACACAACCCGAGTGGGTGTGCTGTGCTCCCCCAGGAACGCAGAGCAGTGCGAGCTCAGCTGGCTGATGGGATCTGTCCATGCTCCACAGGCAGCTGTGCCCCACACCAACCCAGCCAACCAGCCAGGCATCATGCACACACACAGAACCTGGGGGCAGCTCAGTGTGTTTGTTACCACCTTAAAGGTAGAGCAAAAATCCCCTTCTAATGCTCTTCAGCTACAAAAGTTCCCCTTAACAACAGTAAGTACCCTAAAACCTCCCCTTACACTGTAACCTGTGTATCATGGGGCTACTTGGGGATAATCCAGCTCCTCTCCTCATACACACAGATTTTGGGGAGATCTTGTCACCTGGACAACAGTCAGACATCTTACTCTGAAGCTGGAATTACCATAGGCAGCAAAACATGAATTTTGCATCCCTAGAATGAGAAGCAACAGGCTGAGATGTCAGCATGCTGTAAAATCCTTCTATGACTTACACGTGGAAATTCCTTCTGCCTACAACTGATGACTGTCAAGACTTTTTCTCTAGTGGTCTACTACATTGGTTCCAGTAGAAAACTTTCAAAATAGAAATAGAATGAAAAAAAGGTGGATTAATATAAAAATATAGACAAGTTTTATTTAGTAAACCTGTACTACCCTCTCAACTCCATTTGCCAACACAAGAAAAAAAAGTACTTCATAAACCATACTATCAAGAAATATTAAGTAAAGGACAAGCCAAATATCAACTATTAACCAAAATTAAATGTTAAGTATTTTATAGAATATTTTTATTTCTAATATACTGCAGTTAAAAACTATGAAGATTAAAATCTAAATAATATTATTATATTTTACCAAAAAAATGAGCTTCAAGTTTTGCTTATTACACATGGCAACTGTAGCCATTCTGTAGCATGGAGTTTTCATCTGGAGCACTATTTATTAAGAAATGGAACCTCTTGCAGCACAGAATCTGAATTTTAACTTCCCATGAACTGAATAATCAAAATTGATCCCTCTGAACAGCGAGCCTAATGGTGGCAGTGACAGTAAATTTAAATGTATGCAACAAACAGATCTGCCCTTGCTATTATTCACCAGGTGATTCAAGTATTAAATGCCCTCAAGCTGTATGAATGTGATCAAATTCTAAATGCAAAACACTAAAACTGTAGCAAAACACAAAGTCCATGCTCCCAACAGAAAAGTAAGCAGACAGATGAAGTTACACCAGCTTTCAGTGCAGAATGATCCATCTGTATTTCAAAATGGGCCTTGCTCCCTCTGCCTTCCCCTGCCCCAGGTGCTGTGTTTAGCTAAGGAGGGCTAAGCCCACATCAAAGATGTTGGAACCCAGGAAATTCCTCTGACTGCCCTGGAGGACTTGGGACCCTGACAGGGGGCTCGGAGACCTTGGCACAGAGCCCAAGACCCCTGTGCGATTGATCTTGATTCATGGAAAAAAATTACCACCCTTATATGAGGAATTAAAAGCCATGAAAGTTTAAGTAGAATGATAGTGAATTTATCACAGGGTGGGAATGTAGAATTTTGGGGTTTTTAAAATGAGGGTTCAGAAGGCAAGATGGAGGAATCTGGGTGTGTCCAGTTTTTCTCCTTCTTCTTCTTCTTGGCCTCCATCTTCTGCTGTGATGGTGGCACTTTTGGATTGCTTTAGGATAGAGACAGACTGTCTAACATAGGTGACAGGTATTAGGAAGTTATGGTAAATAATGTACACATAGTTTTTAGTATAAAAAGATAACACCGCCCCGAGGGCAGGCAGTGTGCCTCAACCCAACCTGCCAGACAGACCTGTGGCAGGTCGGAGAAAGAAATAGCTAAGAAATAATAAACTGTAGCAACCACAGGCCCTTCAAGGGCCCCGTGGCAAACAGAGGTCTAAAGATATGAAATGCCAAGTCATGGTGAATAGCTAGAAGCCCCCTGTCTTCCCCCTTCGGACCCCTGCTTATCTCTCTGTAAGCCCATAGGTCACTTCTCCTTTAACCCCTGCTATAGGACAATTTCTGATCCCCCTATATCCTATATAATGGGCTGTTTTAGCCTATTCTGGTTGGAAGAGCTGTCACTGGAACCTTCACAGACCACCCAATAAAGACATCACTGCGGAACATCAGAACTGCCTTCTCTCTCCTCTGCATCTGCCTGCCTAGGCACCTAGCAAGCTAAGAGCTGAAATCACAATGAGCTGATGATCTCTGAAGAGTGGATATCACTTAAGGATGCTAGGTTGCCAGAGGCTGAGAACTGCTTGAGTATTCAGGCAGTCTGTCCCGTAAGAGGACTGAGCTATCCGAACCCGTGCAGCCTGCTTGGGGGCAAACTTGACCCCAGCTGGAGGCTGCATAAATAAGCAACCTTGAGAAGGACAACAAAAGAATCCTGACTCCCTCTTCAACGGCCAGGCTGGGAAAAGGACTTGTACGCATCTCGGAGTCACTCTGCCCAGCAGAGATTCTGAGACAAGCCAGCTTCAGTTTTGGAAAGACGAGGAGCAGCAGGTTGGGCGCGGGCGCCGTCCTTACCTCTCTCGCTGGCGTCGTCGACGAGCACGATCTCCTCGAGCATGTGCCGCGGGGAGCGGTTGATGACGCTGTGCACCGTGCGCAGCAGCGTGCTCCACGCCTCGTTGTGGAACACAATCACCACGCTCGTCGTGGGAAGGTTGTCTGCGTACACCTTCGTTTTACACCTGCAAACCAAGGTAAAGCAGGTATTTGTAAAGGTCAAGCCTTCTGTTAGAGCTGCAAGTCTGAGGTTTCCCTCTTGAGGATCGCTAGTAACATCCCGGTTATATCAATTTTATGCAGAGTGTGACAAAGGAGCACACAGTGCACATTTTATATTTGCTCAAAATGCTATAAAGTTCACCAAATTAAAAGATAATTATATTCACTTTCCAAAGTTAGCATGGAAAATCATAGGTTTACCTCTCCTAACAGCATATATACAGCATTTATGTAAACTGTGACATACACTTCAAATAACCCCACATGGCCAACCCATACCCCCAAATTTTTACATTCTGCAATGCTATTTTGAAATAAATGATGTTTTCATTATCTTCTAGAAAAATCAATACACTGTACACAAAGTGCTGATCACAATTCTGAAAAAATTCCAATTCTGCTCTAAAAAATAACCACACAACTACAAGTGTTCTCTGAACAGATCGGCTCCTCCTGCACATTTAAAATGACACAGTTACTTATGTAAGATTTGATGTTATTAATCTTTTAAGAATCCAAATTAAAGAGATATATGCAGATCTCAAACAAAAGAAAAACACTGAGGTGGAAAAAGAAATATATTCAACAGAGCTCCATTCCAACAAAAAAGCTTTTATTAGATCCCAAATTGTTGAGTCAGTTCACTGTAATGTAACCTGATCTAAATGCTACAATATATTAACAAGCATTCATGACTATCATCCTAACAGCAGCACTGTCCAAGGGCTTGAGAAGCACAGAGTGCACATCCTCTACCCTAAATATCCAAAAGCAGTGCTTAAGGAGCAGCCTGCCAACACAACAGATCATGGTGTCAGCATCCAGTACCATGCCAAACAGTGACACAAGGAATGTCAGCCAGAACTAGGCTCCCAACATCAATATTTTATTAGCTGGATAACTCATTTAGCCAGAGCTCTTCTCAGAGCAGCTCTCAGAGCAAACCAGCATTTCAGCACTGAGGTGGTGACAAAAGCACAGCATGCACAGACATCTCAGAAAGGATCAGTAAGTACAGGTGCAAATGAAGAAATACCTGGAAGGGCTTCTGTGAAACCATTTCTGGGAATTGAAGCAGTCGGATCAGGCACTATCTGCCCTCAATATTAAGCCTACTTATTATACAACGATGCCAAATTTAATTATTCATCACACTGAACTGAACATTATAAAATCTTTATGGAAAGCTCCCATATATCCCTATGTTATCCTGATTTATTTCACATGTTTAAAAAAAAAAAACTTGCAAAGCATGCCAACTGAAAAAGCTACTTCTTTGGTATACCTTGAAAAATAAAATAGCTTTTCACAAAAACACTATGAATTTCAGATGAAAAATTCAATCATAAGCCAAATAATTTTATCGCCATGTTTGCCATTTTTTCAGTCTACTTTGCTACTTTAAACCCAAAATGTTTTATTCCTTCTGCTGCACTGCTCCCTAGACCAGAAAATAAGTTTCTGATTGTAGACCTTCAGCTACAATAGTAATACAAATCTACCAATTGCTCCTCTACTTTTTGGAACAATATTTGTAAAAAAGTTGAGAGAAGCCTGTTAGCAGTTCTCTATGAAAAGAAGTAACAAGGTGCCGTTCACCAGGAATATCATGCTGGGATAGCCACAGGATCTACTATTGTAGTATGAAATTTCTCATCTTCAGCCTTACCTTTTATCATGGTTTTACAGAAGATTTTATTTTACTGAGCTCAAATCAATTAGCTGCTATAAACGTCAGCCAAGTGACCAGGGCCTACAATGTTTTTACGGCATTACACTGTCTGAAGCACAAATAAATCAAAACATTTGAAATCTGTCATTGAGGGGAAACCAGGAAGGTTTACAGGAGTTTTTTGGGGACCCTCCTCCCCACTGCAAGGCATTCCTCCTGCTCTCTCCTGCAGAAGGTGAATCTCCACCTTGCCATAATGAAATGTGTCTGTTCTCACCCCCCGTGGTCAGCCCCTCCTGGAGTAAGAGTTTAAGAGTGACCCTGAACTGGCACTTGGCTGCTGGCTGAGTTTAACCCATGGCATGCGTTCACCAACATGTAAAAGGCTGCCAGGAGTAACACTGGGGTGGTTCCAAACCAAAACTGGCTGGGCATTTTTGAATGTTATTCTTAACAAAGTGTTTGGTATTAAATGATTCTGGGTTCATTGATGCAGGCAAGACAAATGAAAGGGTTGAAATATAAGACCTGGTTTTTAACATTCCTTTTACCTGCCCTTCTATATTTACCTTTTAGCTATATCTTTACAAATTGCTATGAATACATACAAATAAAGCCTCCTGTTTTGAATTTGGAAAACACTGGTAACTCCTTCTACCCCAGGAAAATATTGCTGCAGAACATAAGACAAATAAAATAGAACACTTGATGCCCACAATTAGACATAAGCATTCTAAGGAACCTCATGTTTTATTCTATTAACAAACATTTAAATTAAGAATTTTTTTGTCTTTCATTTGAAAACAAATTACCCCAGAAATGAGTACTATAGAATTTAAAATAAAGCATTAGCTTCAACCAAGTTATGCAACATTAGAAGCAGAATAAAATCATGAGGGGTATGACACATAGGCTATGAATTAAGGACAATTTGAATTTTAATGAGCTACTAATACATTATGTTCCTTTTGTTGGATCATGCCTCAAACTGTTTTAAAATTGAGTGCATAACATTAGGAGGCATACCATCCCCAGTAATTTAATGAAGACTCCAAACAGCAGCTGAGAATGTCTACTCCTCATGGAATGCATCATCCTTCCTTTAATCTACAGCATTCACTGTAGATTATGCAAACTCTCAACTAATGTGACTCCATATATTATTTAG
The DNA here is from genome assembly GCA_024362935.1 of Setophaga petechia. Lineage (NCBI taxonomy): Eukaryota > Metazoa > Chordata > Aves > Passeriformes > Parulidae > Setophaga > Setophaga petechia. The sequence continues at coordinate 25,221,318 of JANCRA010000008.1, forward strand.
ATTGTGGAAACTCCCCAAAAACATCATATATTTTAAATACAGAGACAGAAAAAAAATAGCTCAGATTGTTAAAATATAGAGTAATGGCATTTGTCTTCCCTAGTCACTATTACAGGTGATGGAGCCCTGCTTCCCTGGAGATGGGTGAACACCTGCCTGCCCATGGGCAGTGGTATATGAATTCCCTGTACCACCTTCCTTGCCTCATGTGTGCCTTTTGCTTTCCTGATTAAACTGAATATCTCCACCCATAAGTTTTTTCACTTCTACTCTTCTGATTCTCTCCCTCAGCACACTGTGGGGGTAGTGAGCACGTGGCTGCATGGGGCTTAGTTGCCAGTTGGGGTCAAATCACAACAGAAATAAAGGAGAAAATTACATAAGAAATAGAATTAAACTTATCAAAGATTTTTAATGCCCCATCAAAATCAGATGCGAGAAAAAAAAAAAAAAAAATTAGTACCAGGCTTTTTAAACTGTTTTACAAAAACACCACTATAAAGACACGACTCTGTCTCCGCAGACCTTTGTAAGGTGCTCACACTTACTCTTCACAGAATTTTATCTTTTTGCAATCTTGCATCACACATTCAGAATATTGAGTACTGCATTCTGGTCTGGGGTCTTCAACATAAGAAGGACATGCACTTGTTGAAGCAAGTCCAGAGGAAAGCCACAAAGATGTCTGAGGGCACCTCTCCTACACAGACAGGCAGAGAGAGCTGGGGTTGTTCAGCCTGGAGAAGAGAAGGTTCTGGAGAGACCTTATAGCACCTTTCAGGACCTAAAGCAGCTATAAATGAACTGGAGAGGGACTTCTTACAAGAGCCTGTAATGACATGGGAAGGGAGAATGGCTTTAAACTGAAATAGGGTCAGTTTAGATTAGATAATAGGAATAAATCCTTTACTGTGAGGGTGATGAGACACTGGAACAAGTTGCCCAGGTTGTGGATGACCCTGGGAAGTGTTCACCCAGGTTGGATGGGACTTTCAGCAATCCAGTCTAGGGAAAAGTGTCCAGAGCAGAGGGGCTGGAACTAGATGATCTTTAAGGTTCCTTTCAACCCAAACCATATTGTTCCATTATTCTATGATTCTGTCATTCTAAGAGAAGAGTTTGGCCCAGTTCATTACAACTACATACTTAGTCCACATCTCTCCAAGAACACAGGGCAGTGTTAGAAGCCAGAACACTTTATAACTTGGAATCAAATTTAATGGACTAAAAGCAAAGAAAGGTGGACAGATCCTAGCATTTATCTGTAACACTGCTAAAGAAGAACAATGACAGTAACACATGTTGTCTCTGACCACCTGTAGCCAGAATCCAAAGTTTTAAGTCCATTACAAAAGGTTTTTAAATGGAAGGCTAAAAGCTATTATGAGTTTTGTTTGGTTTGTCCATTATTGTGACTCTTTGTGAAGGTAATTTGAATCTTTCATAGAAGCTTTGCAGGTTTTATATAGGAAGATGTTCAGACAAAAAACCTGAGAGAATTTTATTCAGTGGACTAAGTATAACCACTTGAAAACTACCTGATGCTACTTCAAATGCATCTGAAGAGCCTCTGAATAAACTGCTTTCCTACATTCTCTTTCAACCCAGAGTACAAATAGTCCACAGGAGACATTGCAAAAATAACCAGAAGAGACAACAAGTACAGCAATTATGTCCAAATAAAATTAAGCCATTAAATCTCAGAGTTTAATTGTTGCTTCAGCACAAACTTGCAGGCAAAGAAGACAACTTTACATTTTGCACTTTCTACAACATCACAACCATACACATTCAATCCTTCTCCACATCTGACAGAACTGGAAACTTCTCTTCTCTCATACAGTGAGGGAATAAGGGAACAAACGCTGTGAAATTCACCACTGCAAGGGCAGAAGAAATCTACCAGATGATCCTACAAGATGCTTCAATTGAATTCATCAGAAGGTGGAATTCTTCTGATTCCTATCTGATCCTCTCAGTGTCCAATCAGAGATAAAAAAGCTACTCACTCTGGCCACAGCCAGGCATGCAGAGACTCCAGAAACTTGGGACAACACCTGTGCTGTCCTCATGCTGCCTCTCTCATTTCACTGTTGGGTCTTTGACAAATATTCCAAATAGAACATTAGAAAAACCCTGCAACTGTGCCGCCATCTTATTACAGAATAGCACTTGGCATTTTATCAATATTTTAAAATTGCATTCATGGATCAATTTACTTAGAAATTATTCCTGAAACCCAAGATTGAGTGCTACATGTGTAATGTTGGCAAGTCTTGAAAGACAGATATTTACAATGCTAGTAGTGATCTCTGCCCCCCCTTCAAAAGCATACTAAATCATTTCTGAAAGAGAAAAATAAGGATTTACTATTTGGATAGCTCTTAAATACCTTTTAATAGACTAAAAAATATCACATCCCAAACAAAGCTACAAGCAGGGAAGAGATCTTATAGGAAATCAGTTACACAATACCATAATGCTTATGCAGTGAGACACAATGAGGAAAACCTCATTCATTGAGGCAAAATACGAAATAAATTTTAGATCATTTTCTAGGAAGATGAGGCCATAATTATACTCCACATTAGAAATAAATGCTAAATTTCTAAAGTACAACAGAGCAGATTTCTACCCCTTCTGATACTGCCAACATGTTATTCTCTACAGAGGAGAAATAAGAGAACAAGATACACATTGGAACTTTTTTTTAACGTGGATTGTTCAAAACAATAATCATGAAAATTAACAGAGTCAGACACTACCTGAGCTATGATTTGCTCTACTTCTTTGCAGTTCTATTCCCTGTTCCACCAGCCTTTCAAAGGAACAAGCCATGAGCAATAATTTACAATGGCTCAAAACATTAACAGCAGTAAAACATGTATGCAATCCTTGTTTTCTAGCCCAGTGCACAGAGCCCAAAGCACTCTGATAAAGGACAGAGATGGAACACAAGTAGAAGTGTCTCCTGTGCACTGAGCAGCTCAGTTGGGAAATCCCAGTGGAGCTCAGATTGGTGCTCGTACGTGCAGCACGATAACACAGTGCCAATGCATTTCTGAAAGCTGAACTAGTAACAGATTGGGGCAGGAAGGCAAGCATGTTTAGTCATCTTACAAATTTAATACAATCTTTCATCTTGGATACTACAAACAACAGTTATAAATAAAAACTGTGGTTATAAATAAACTGCATCTCAGGACTTAAATTTGACAATGACACATAGGAATAATCCAAGTCTTGCTGAAAATCAGGTTAGAGCTGAAGTGTTGAGGAAATACTACACAGCACAGCCTCTATAATAAATTTGTTTAATATTACTGATGCAGTACAAACAACTCACATTTCAGTATTAAAATACATTGAGAGTCTCTGGAAAGTAAGCATCAGTATCCTTTGACTTGAAAACACACATTTATTTTCCTTTGAGGTTACAAAAGTTAATTCCAGATCGATAGAAAACAAAATCAGAAAATCTGAACTCCCCTCATGAAACTTCAGGTTTAATTACTGATATCTGATGAATACCACTGCAGTGCTATAAAATGTCAGTATTCCATTGCTTACCTGTTCATATGCTTTAAGTTATAGCCTGCAATAAAGTTAATGTTATAGAGCTAGGGCACAGCTATGCCCAACAAGAAACCTCCTCTCTACTTAAATCCAGGTGAAAACAAGTTTTGAAATAAGACTCTGAGAATCACCCTGAAGCTGCTGAGACTGACCTATATTTCCATCAAGGGAGAACGCACTGTAGCAGGGTGTCAGAGAAAATGTAAAAACAACACATCAAGAACCATCAGGACTCAAGTTGTGTTTTTTTTCTAATAAATACTGACTTTAGTCTTTTCTGGATCACAGAATCACAGAATCTGCTGAGTTGGATGGGACCCACAAAGATTATAGAGTACAAGAAGTAGCCTCGTAATATCATTTAAGAGGGGATGCTAATAAATCTGCTTTTCCCATAAATTTTAAGAATACTCCAAGCTCCTAAATTGAAGACAATCAAGCTGGATAAAGATCTGATTTTCATATAGAAGCAATACAGCTAAAAGGACTAAAAGCAAGTCTTCTGAGAGATATGGGATCACTAGCTGTTGTAACATGCCAAATCACATTTCACTACTCAGATTTTGCATACCACCACACCTTTAACTTGCAACTGAACAAAGAGAAAGCTCTGCAGATAAGGTTGCAACAAAACTTCACACTACCCTGAATCTGGTTCTTCCAATCAAATCAGATCAATTCCTTTCCGGAAGAGAATTCTTTTCTGTAATTCAGGATTCTTTTCTGTAATTCATATCACAACTTCAATTATTCTTTCTGAACAGGTGCCCTGCATGCAGGCAAATCCCTTATCCTTATTTAAACATTTTAACACAGCCTGCTTAATATCTGACTTCAATAGTATTACATAATTTACCTGACATCAACAGTATGAAATTTTCCTTTCTTCTGATCTCAAAGATTTGGATATAAGAAAGGTCGCATTATCTCATGAGTCAAGTAGAAATCTTCTCAAACCCTGAAAACAAAATCCAAAATGGTTCTTAAAACCATTGTGGTTACAGAATTCAAGCAGAACTTCACAAAAATAATACTATTTTCCTTATCCTGAAAGCGATCACAGAAAAGCATCTCTTGACAGAAGCAAAACCAATTCTGTCCTCAGAGACTGAAATTGAGCCTAGATCTCTAGACCAATTGTTTTCCATAACTAACCTAACAATCTGAATAAATTTCAGGATATGGTAGCTCATCCAAAGTGGATGAGCATGAATAAGAAGATTGCAATTAAGAATGAGACTGTGAGACTGCCAAGTGTTTGTGCACATATACATCCGGGTATATATATCTGTGTGTGTATAGTGTAACCCCCTCCCACCACTAAAATATAACCAAAACATACTACAGGAAGTAAGCTGATTTTTAATGCTATTTTTTCTCCCTCTAAGCTTTCTCTAGGGAAAAGGTTTATAGGGAATTTCTTTCAGCTAACTCACTAAATCAATGTGAACAAGAACAATTCCAAACATTGATTCTGCAAGGGGCCAGTAACAAGCTATATGCACCACAAAAGCTTGATGAAAAAACATTCCTGCTTGAAAGAATGGTAAAGTCTTTAATACCTCACATGCTTTCAGACTTCCATGACATTGCTGAAAGTTACACTGCTGGTGATGAGGTCAGCAGATTTCTTTACAGATGCCAGGTTAATTAACAGCCTGGATTTCTAGCTTAAGTCAAAAGCTCCTGAGTCTTCCACCACTTATGTTGACAACTTTACTCTTTTTTTATTGTCTTTACATTACTATGACCTGAGCTAAATGATTACCCAAAGTTCACAAAGTATATCACAATTTATGGAGCTTAAATCCCCATGGCCTTATGGGGATTTTAATGCTCAGGTTCTATAAGAAAGCTTTTCTTCCCACCACATTCCACATAATCCAGTGCAACTGTGGGCTGCTGCCAAAAGCAACAAACCCACCTTTTGCCATTACAGTTTTGTCCCATCCCCTTCTTTCCACCAGATCTGGTAGTCATATGGCTGGAGTGTGAGTTGCTTCAGTTTGCTGAATCAACAAGCTATACTTTTTTTCCACTTTTTGGCATCCATCCAGTCAGTGAACACCCAGGCCACACAATCATCAGATTAGTATCAACAGAAGTGATGAGAAAACGTCTTCCATCTGCAGTCAACATTTATACCAAATTATATGTAGTATAAAACTACCCCTTAGCTATTCTCCTAAATTAAATAACTAAGTAGAAAGCAGACTTTCACAAGCCTCATATAGAAGCAAATACCTTGAGTGCTATCTTTTAAAAAACCCATGAAATACCACACTTAAGTCCCAAGACTACACTCTTGCATGTGTGCCTTCATTTGTTTTACTATGAATACTTCTACCCAAGCTATTTTCCTCACATTGGGATCGTGTTAATTTTATGGATGTGTTATATTTTGATTCAACTATAGTATCCTAAAGTATAGAGCAAATAAATTTGCTTTGAGAAGATAAAATTCTGAATCCCAGTATATTCTCACTTGCATGTGTCGTACTTAAAATCAACATTACATTTTTAAAGCACAGATGTGAAAACCACATTGTGGTAACTGAAAAAAATTATATTGTATCATCTAATTAACAGTGCTGAAATCTAAATTCTGTTCTTTCTAACCAAAGAGATGACAGAATTAGTCGAATTACTATTTTACTAGATTTATTCAGAGAGGACCAGCATAATTGTCATGAACTCTACAATATACATGTGACATAGAAGAATGTGTTTTAACTTGGAAAATTGTCTACTTCCTCCCAATTTTGGAAGCAAGCTTGGCAGCAGGAATGGAGAAGGGTAGCTTGATCCAGAAAAAAAACCTTCAATAATACAATCTGACAACATTAATATACCAGTCAAACATGAAGATCTCAGAGATATGCACCTTTCTTTTTTCCATGAAGTGGCTGAAGTTGTAATAAGTATGGATTTAAACACAGTTGACTCAAAATATCTAGGGTCATCTGGCTAAAAACTCTGATTGCACCTTAACATGATTTATAGCACTCAAAATACCAGCACACCTACCTTCCTGAGTACAGACAGTTTGAGAAAATGATAGTTAAAAGATCCAAGACAGTCTGCAGAACTAAATGAGGTATAATAAGATGCCTGATACCCTTAATTCTGGCAAAATTATACCACTAGGAAAGAAGGAAAAGGAAAATATTTTACGACAAATTGTATAGAACCTGTAGCCTTGGAAAAAGGGTTGCTGAGGGATCAGCAAGGAGCGTTGATATTCCTGCTTGCTGCAGGTCTGCTGGGGAAGCCCATCACCAATCCAAGAAACATCAACCTGCAAATACAACACCCTGCTAGCACTGCATCACAAGCTCCAGAGGGGACCAGAGCCTACATGAACACAAAATCATTCTGCTGCAGCTATGCCTTCATTGTTTGAAGACTTGCTTGTGCCTGGAAAAAAAAGTGTTTGAAGCAGCTCTTTTCAAGAGAAAAAAATCTCAGAATTTGGTTTAAACTCTCACAACAGGGAACAAATGTCTACTTAAAAGTTTTATATATTCCACAAATTGCTAACTAATGAGTTCAGGCTGCAAAGCTCAGCCTTAGAACACAATATTCATTCTTCATTTTGCAAAGCAGTTTCTGAAGTCATCTCCAACAGCACTGAGAGCCAAACCAAGTCATACAACATATGCAAATTTCATGCTTCCAACCCCTCTACCTTCCAGTCTGAACACCAATCTAAGGCACACAGGCACAGCTGAACATGTACTTTACTCACTGGCACCTATTTTATTCATTGCCTCCCTCATCTTCAGCAAAATCAAGGCAAGACACCAGTGTTCCTGATCATCCATCTTTTACTCTCTGCTGTCATGTCAAGCCCACAGCTGCATATTTTCCTGGCAACTGTGAATCAACTCCCACTTTGATGATTGATTCACAGGCTAGAATAAGACATACTTGCAAGAATAATTCTATTAACAACTTCAAACCAATCTGGTATGCACAGCTGCTTCTTCCCCTGCAACAGTTTTCCTCCAGAGGTTGTAGCCTTGTCCATCACATTAGTTTGTTATATTAACATGTCCCAGTCCAGATTCAGGGAAGTATCCAGGCTAAAATATTTCCTTCTGGTTTAGGTTTTTCTATTGAGCAAAGCACACTCAGCTGGGATAAAGAGAAGTAGAGCAATGTTCCTGGTTACAGACACAAAGTGACCAGCAATTCAGGCACATGTCAGTGATTTTATAGGTGTCTGTGTGCATCAGTAATTTTGTGCCAAATAATAAAAATAGATATAAACCTGTAAATACAGCTGGAGCACACTTGGCAGAGCAGAGACGTCAACTTTTGTAGATGTCTTGTACTGAGGAGTTCCCTTAGCTGGAGAAGCGCCTAGAAGTTATTAAGGAAGCTCAGATTTTTGTCCTTCTAGTAAGGGAACAAAATTTCTTGGCCAAAACAGAAACATGGTGCCCAGAGTGGATCATCTGCAGAGATTAACCTATGAGCACTCCAGGACCAACACACTTGTTTTTGTGCAGGTGATAGGGGTTTGGCAGAACTAGAAATTAATTGCAGGATGAAGCAGTCTACTTCAAAAACTGCTCTCAAGCTGACATGTCATGCCATTCCCATTAAATACATGCGGCAAATTGGTCCTGGCACTCTTAATTCCACCAGCTTTCCAATGATTAACCGCTGGGCAAAACTTCTGCAGGCTTCTGTACTTCAGAAAAACTGACATGCTGGAGAATTAGAGGACTTGAAATAATCACTTCTTCCCGCCACACCACATTAAAGGAAGCAACCCACAAAACTTGTGAAGAAAATAATTACATGGTTGAACAGCTAAGCGTGCCTTTGAACATATCCTGCTTTTTCAAAACCTTGATTGAAAGTGCTACTGGCAGCTGTGCTGTAGGCACATAAATGTGGTAAGGAATGATTAAAAATTACCCATTCTCCTTCTCCACAAACTATTTCCATATTACCAGGGACATAGATAGAACAAATTATAACAGAAGTAATTCCACTAATGCAGCACAGAGTGTTGTTTCTGACTTTGGAGTATTTTGACTAATCAGATAAAGAGTTTCATCAGACATACACACAACACCAGAGTGTATTTATAGTGTTCACAATTCTGAAAATGGTTACAGTGTTCTCAAAGAGTAATACTGAGCCACAGATACTGATTAAGACATCCTTGCATTGTAAACACAGTATTATTCTCAAATTTGACAGAGAAAGGTTAACATTCTCCACGACTCCTTAATTACCATGACCTTATAAAGTACACGTTGAAAAGATGACAAATGGAAGGGATTTTTGGGAAGCATTTTTGTCTCAAAAACTACTAAAAATGCATACACACATAAATGTTAAATTTTTGGCTGGAACTTACAAGAACAGAAAAAAACAACTCTGTCCTGAGACTATACCTAAAATTTTATACTAAGATTCCACTTTCACACACTGAGTATAATGAGAGTATTGTATCCAGAAAAGATGGAAAAGAGAAGCAAATGCAACAGTACAAAACTTATAGCACATGTCTCACTGTGAAACACAATAACTGCAGAGCATAGCCAAATGTGAAAGACAAAAATTTCTATTTCGCTAAACTGGATTTTGAAATAGCAATTTCAATTGCCTGCAAACTTGATGATGGTAATAATTTTTAGGTAATAATTTTTAGGGTTTTTTCAGGTAATAATTTTTTAAGTTTATAACAATTTCTTTTTCCGTTTTTGTCTAATTCAAAGTCTAGACCTCACAAAGGTTACGATTAAGTCAACTTCTTAGAGCCTCAAAAGTACATTTTCATATTTGAAAATTGATTAAAAATTAAAATACATTATTTCAATCTTGTGAAATCATATTTTGAAAAATATGTCTTCGTTATTAGGAACACAAGCAATGCATCAAGAACACCAGCCCTACAAGGAACTCACAGAATCACTTTCATCACAACAGATGAAGGCACTTACAAACCAGTTCTTTATCACTCATTAAAAATGAAAAGTAGCAAGAGCTTCATCTCACTCTGCTAATATTACCTTCTGACGGAGGAGATGAAAACAATTCATCCAGGACCTAGGCCTTGTATATACAGCAGCAAAGCAGAGCTTCTAAAGAAATTATTCTTGCAAGAAGATAATGTAGATAATTAGGAAAATTTTGGTTCATAAGTTTTATTCAACCTGAAGGCCCCTTTCATAAAGAAGAGGGGTTCAGGTGGAAGGAGTCATCATCTATCCTATCATAGTCCCAGGAGAGTAAAGCAATCTTATTTTTTGTTAAAACAAGGCTACAATTTTCTTTTTAATTACTTATGACTCAAATAGCTCTGAAAGGATCAATATTCTAGAGGCAAGAACAAAACCAAACCAGATGGATATTAGAAAACATTATAATGCAATCTAAATTAGCCTTTGCACATTTCATTAGGTAAGAAAGTTTTTGAAGTATTTCTCTCATCACCCAATCTCTTTTATTTTATATAATGTAGGATTTTAGCCTGCCTCATTACAAGCAATGCATGAATTTTTCAAACAAGTGATTTTTTCCTGAAATGCCGATCCTTAAGTTAACTTTCCTTCAGCCAAATTAATTTCCATTCCCTGAACAGGCTTCATACTTGTAATCAGATTCAAAGTTAAATAACACTGAAGAAAACTGTTTCCTGTTGGTCCATCTTATTTTACTAATAAGTATCTTATAAACAGGAAATCCTCCAACTGTTTCCTCAAACGGTACTATCTTGGAGACCTGTACTGTTCTTTTGGCTTAGTCTTCACACATTCTTCGTTTAAAGAGAGTACATTTTTAAATACAAGAGAAAGTACTTACCCTTCTAACCTGACATCAGGTAAAGATCTGTTGAGTGCAATCATTTCACTTGCCATTAAATTAAATTGATTTATTTTAAACATTTCTTTCATTTTCTCTTGCTCCTCTTTTGGAATGACCACAGGCTTCCCCATCTCTCCAGGTCCTTCATGTGGTTTTTGCATGGGTTCTGGAACTTTGAAAAAATAAAATGTTACTAACTCCTTTTAAGCTTGTTTTTGTTTGTTTATAAATTAATTTACACTGTAGGAGTGCAATCATTTAGAACAGTCCTAAACCCACCAGGTTTTGAAAGTGAAAACAAATCTTTACATTTGGGAGTATAACAGAAATAGTTAAGTGCTTTTCTTACACACCAGAATTCATGTAAAAAACCAATAAGGATTTATTTCTATCCATCATTACATCATAATTGACTTTACAAAGTTCCTGCAAAGGAAAATTCAACTTTTCCAGGAAAGCCTGCATGTGCAAAAAAATCTGGGATATAAATGAGGGGAGACCTCATTGCAGTCTGCAACATCCTCTCAAGAGGAAGAGGAGGGGCAGGCACTGATCTCTTCTCTGTGATGACAGCATCAGGGCCCAAGGGAATGGCCTGAAGTTGTGTCTGGGGAGGTTTACACTGGATATTAGAAAAGGTTTTCCATCCAGAGGGTGTTGGGGCACTGGAACAGGCTCCCCAGGAAAATGGTCACAGCACCAGCCTGACAGATTTCAAGAAGTCTTTGAACAAGACTGTCAAACACACAGTGGGACTCTTAGGGTGTCCTATGCAGGGACAGGAGGTGGGCTCAATTACCCTGATGGGACCCTTCCAACTCAGCTGATTCTGTGATAAATAATGTCCCAGAACAGTAAAGGTTCAATTAAAGTAAAAGTGTAGCTTTACATCTATTTCCACATTTTTATTTTGACAGAATGACATTGGCAGAAACAGTTTAGAAACAATTTCTCTTGTTTGTACTAATGTTATTTTTATGCAACAAAATTACACTTTGAAGTTTAACATTAGTACTCAAAACAGTAACAACTACACATCCTAAATCCAAAGAAATTTAAATATCAAATATCTGATGAAACTGAAGAGGAAAAATGGGAGAAAAGGAATTCAGACCCTTGAATTATTTAGGGTTTTAAATCAAATACATAAAAAAATCAGAACAGTTTTTAAAAAGTTACACTTCTCTTGACAAGTACCATTCACTTTTCCCCAAACAGAAATGCTCAAATACTGAATTTGAACTATATTACTGCTTTACAAATTCAGCAGAAGTTTTAATTTAAATAATAGCAATTTAAGATCTAAACAGAGGAATAGAAAGTATTTTGAATTAAAGACGCCAAATCCCCAAGAAACAAGCCTAGCTTCAAATTATCTTTAATTTGCATCTAGGATAGCACAGTGTAATTAAACTTTAGGCAGAGAGTAAACAGACATGTAAAGAATAAAAAGAAATGTTTTTTAAAAAGTCCTGAGCCTTCCATCCTTGCTGAAACACTATGACTTAAACATATATTACTAATAAATGAGGCTTTTTGCTGGTCTGCATTTAGTGCTAACAGGGAACAAGTACAACGTGCTCCTTGAGAAACTTTCATTTTCAAGTACCTGATTCGATTGCAACAGTTGCATTCACACAAGAGCATTTAGCAGAGATAATCCTCCCATCACAGGGGTGCTTTCTTTTAACCAAACTCTCCTTGATGGTCAGTTGAGCTATAAAACCCTGGAAGTTTCTAGCCAGCCACTCATCCAGTGAAAATTGATGGAGTAAGTGTGTTCCAGCAGATCCTGAGCAGATGGGCCGAGGTGCTCGCTCCAGCCATGGGCTAAGCTGAGCAAGCAGGCTGCTTTGCATCTCTGCCTCTTCAGAAGGTATGGCTGGAACCTGCATCAAAACTGCTGACTTGCAATTGCATAACCTTTTCAACTAGAATTTGTGCCTTCCGGGGCGTAATTAACTTAAAATTATGGTATACAATAAAGTAATTATTTGGGCTTAATCTCATACATTCAGCGTGCTATTATTATCTGGGCTATCACAGCAACTTTTGTTAAGGATGTAGCAATGAGTACATAGGTTCACTTAGACAGAAAGTGATTTCACAATGGGTGTTCCACATAACTAAAGCAATTGAAAAAACCCTATGAGAATATAATTGTATGCAACATGTTTTTCTGAGTTCTGAAGAGTAAGTGTCTTATCCTACAAAATGACCTATTTAGAAGAAAAAAAAAATTCCTGTTTCATTTACACTTCAGTTCTTTCTTAACTTTCACTAAACCAGTTAAACTGAAAGCTAAATCAGCCAAAAGCTCATCTCTGACATTTGCAGATCTTCCTGTTCAGATGAGAGTTTAGCACATGAATGAAATGGATACTGGTGTACAAATTCTGCAAATTCACCAGTTAAATTTTTAAATTTCATTAGTAAATACATACTGCTTGATTACACATTTTACCTCACTACCTCATTCTCCTTGCAGAAAAATCCAGCAACAACTAACTAGATCCAGATATTTTGAGCGACTCACTAAATGCAGACAATCAAGCTGAGGCACAGGCAGGGCAATGACTTTCCAAGAAAAGTTAATCATCAGAAGATGTTCTCTCAAGTTTCTGAGAACCATCTTCTCTTGGGTTTTTTTATGGTTATCTGTTTTCCCACAGAAGCACACAGGTTTCACACAAACATCAACCAACAACGTACTCCCCAAATTACTAATAAAGGCATCATTAAGAATTCAGACCACAGTGCTCTTTTATCAGTTAAATAAAGAAAAAAATTTCCTTTGAAGGACTCTATGTACTGATGGCATTCTTCTAACAAACAGAAATTAAATTTATAGCTACAGGTTTCAGAACTATGATATGAAATATCTGGAAATACATTACTAGATTTCTTATTTAATCAGGTGGTGATTCAGAATGACTGAATCACCACCTGATTAAATAAGAAATCTAGTAATGTATTTCCAGATATTTCTTATTTGTATCAGTAAATCATTAGTTTCAAAGAAGGCTTGATCTCTTCCAGATCTTCATTTAAAAATCAGGAACTCTTTATTTCTGTGAACTAGAAATTTCTTTTTACCAGGCAATTTGCCTGATGAAAACCAGATAATTCAAAATCTAAGACCATCTAAAGCCTGGAAAAAGGGGTGGATTCCTCTGGTGAGATGTCTTTAGAGCCCACATAAACTGACCAATGCAAAGTCCAGTCACCTTTGGAGGCATCACCATAATTACAAGAAGTTGCTTGAACATGTAAAAGTTCACAGCAGTTCTGCCTCTTATACACACCTCAACCTTAATACAACAAGACGATTTATGACTAATGGTTCATATTTTCAATAATTAAATCTTGAAATTGCTCACTTTTCTTCTTAGGATTTTTTCATGCAGATGAGATTATTCAGAACCAAGACACAATTTAGAGATTCCATCTTTAACAGAGCTCCAAACTCAGAATGCAAGGTCTTGATTGGCAATTGGCAAAAATGGCTGGTCCTAGTTTAATTTTGTCATTGCTCCAGGAAGAGTGTAAATAGCAAGGAGCTGAGATTACATGACTCTTGCAATTCACCAGTCCTAATTTTGAAAGATTCCCCAGCGCCCAGGGCTTCTAATCATTACATAAGGGGAATGCACCTTGAGGTCAGAAAAAAAAAAAGGGAAAGAGGATGAATCTGAAAGTTTATTTAGAAACCACATCAAGTGCCAAAGCTGGAAGTTGTTTTTTTTGCAATCAGACCTTTAGGAAGCCTATAACTGGGGGCAAAGAATGACTCATTTCATCTTCATTTAAGTCAAGACCTGAGGGATGACATTCAGGGTTCTTACAGGAATAACACAGAACTACACAAAAAAACCCTTTATTACTTTATTAGTAAAACCATGCTACCACCTAGGTATATTTTGTTTACAAGAATGGTCCCTAATTATACTCTTAGAGAACAGCTTGAATGCTCTCTTTAAGTCCGGAACTTGTTTGCATTTATTAAGTAAGCTCTGTTCCAGGCTGTGAAATCTAAATTGCAATACCAATCCCCAAATGAAAACAATAATACTCAAGTAACTATCCTATGAATATTAGATTTGGAAGAAAATACTACATGGATGATGCTTACTAAGGTTAAGTGATTTTCTTTCCAATTCACAGCAACATGTAAACTTACATCAGCCACCTTCCTTAGACAACAATTAATTACTCTTTGTGGGTTTTACTGAGTAATCCTCAGGAATTACAAAGAGGGAGCCACCACCCAGAAGATGTGGCAATAGGAAGAACACGTGTGGTGTTTTGGATAAGAGTGTGCACCATCCTCGTCAGAGGAGGTGAGGCAGTCTCAGAGCTGAGCACTGGGAGAGGGCTTCCCCCAGTTTTCTCCCAACCCCTCTGGGGTGGTCACAGCAGGGAGAAAAAAGAGCATCAGTATCAGTCAGCACAGCACAGGCTCCTCCCAGCTCAGGGATTGCTGCTGGAAACAGCACTGCTGGGTGTCCTGATCCCAGCTCCCCAGGTTACCTGGTGAAGCCACTGCAGAGGTCTCTGCCATGGTGGAGGGGGTGGGCCACCATGGCAGTGGCAGCAGCAAAGGTTAAGTCCACAGACAAATCATCCCACACAACTACAGTCACTGGATTCCAACTATTCCTCCCCTCTGGTATAACCTTAGTTACTCAGTCTTGTACTCTCCAGATCCCATGCCAGGCCCCCTTTTCCTAAGGCACCTCCACCTCAGCTGTCCTCCTACCTGGCTAGTGGCCTGTCCCTTTTCTACCTCACCTCAACTCCACACCTGTGTCATTTCAACTCCAAGCATTAAATCTCTGTCACAGCAGACACCAAGGCTTCTATCTCATGCACCTTACAGTTCCCTAAAACCATGTACACTGAGTTTTCCAGAGTTGCACATTCCTTTACTATTCCTTATTTTGAGAAATTTTAAAAACATTATAGAAGTATAACTTAAAATCCAATATTAGACACATAACCTGAAGTTCCTGATTTAAGATGGTGGTATCTTATGCCATCAATACCAATGAGAAAGAGCCCAAAGACAATTTTGACTATGGCTCTTACCTAATTCTATAAAAAGAAAATCCTTCCATTTTCTGAATTAAAGACCTATGGAAAATATCCTTCAAACTTCATAAAAGCCCAAACTGTCCAAAGTTGTCCTCAAAATCCTTTGCTCCTGCTGAAAGAGCTAAAGAATGATTTTTCCAACTGGACAAACACAACCTGAAATAAATATAAACTCTTGAGAAAAACTTACTCCTATGTTGAGTAAGTTCATCAAATGCCATGGAATTCTTCCATGAATTGCAAAGACAAAGCAGAGTGACATGGACAAGAGGATATTAAATTCAGAACACTAGCATAATTTATGCTGAATCAAGGAAACAAATTCAATTATGGAAATTAAAAACAGAGGAAAAAGTGAAGTGAAAAAGCAGATTTCGATAAAAGCTTCACAGACAAAATAGCCTCAATGTTATCTGAGATGACTCCAGGCACTCTGAGCAGGAGTAAACCCACTAGAGATTCCAAATCAGTAAACTACTGGAACAAGTAAAAATATCTATGATCAGGCATGCAGCTTGGTTAAAAGGAAATGTCACAGGGTCAACCAAGGTTTCTAGCAGACCTATTCCTGCACCTTACTACAAATCAGCCATTAAAAAAAAACCCCAACCAAAAAAACACCCAAAAAACCCAGAAAAAATCCCCACCCCCCAAACAGGAAAATGTACAAAACTATATACAAGGTTTTGTTTGTTTACCAGTCAACTATAAGATCTTAAAAATATATCAAGAATTTTAACACACATAGGTTTGGGTAAAGGTCAGAATGAAGGCTGTACTCAACTAAGTAAAATTAGTGTTGCATAGGGAAAGTCATAATACTAGTATGTCAAAACTAAAGACTTTCCCTCACCTGAAGGTTCCCCCAATGACTTCATATGTAAAGTCATCTGAAATTTCAACATTATCAATATATCACAGTAAATTGATAGATATTGACTTCACCTGCTGTTTTCTGGCATAAATTATCTGCTTTATGGGAAGCCAAAAATTGGTTCTATTCCTACATAACAACACATCAGTTATTGTCTTACCATGTAAGAATTTCCAAACTTCTGGAGAAAAAAAAAAAAGAAAAAAAAGGGACAAAAAAAGACTGAGTTCCTGTAGAAGACATACTTTCTACATGAGCCTCATTAATTTTCTTGCCACTTTGCTCTCCTCTTACTGAAAAAGAAACTCAAAAAATGCAATGCCAGCAATGAAAATTTTAAGTTAGTTCTGCAAAATTCAGGAGGATTAGAACCCCTTTGAAATGTTCACATGCAGTTGTGAAACCAGGAGCCCAGAGGTGCTGAGCACAGAAATTCTACATTCCATACAGTGCTCTCTGTGGAGATTTATTGGCCTGTTTTCATCACAGGGAAAGAAAACAAGTAAACCAAATCTGACACTTCTTAAATATCTCCCTAGTGTTGCTCTGTAACAGAGCAACATTATTCTTAAAATACTTCTGAAAATTTCCCAGGAAGGTCAAGGTTCACACCAGATGTCAACAGGTGAAAAAGTTTCTTGTGATGGAAAGCAATAACCTTGTGTGCAATTAACCGATTGGACTTAACAATTAGCATCACTCAAAAGGTTTCCAACATCAGCAGTGAAACACAGACACAGCCTTTTCAGAAGGAGAGACTCCAAACTACAGAATTAGATGCTTCACAAACAAACCAGAGGTGGCAGCTGCCTGCAGTTCTAAATGCATACACTGAGACATTGCAGGGATGAGAAATCTCCCTGCACCAATCCTTTCTCCCATGTGATCGACTATGCTAACTTCCTAAAAATAAGGTTGGCAACATCAATAGTAGTGTTCTTAAGAAAGCCCAAAACAAAACAACCCCACACTCAGCTTCTCTAATTGGTACTCAAAAACTTAAGATGGCAATAACAAAACTGAAAGCTTATCTGAAAACCTTTAGTACTGAATAATACAGCTCTCACTTAAAAGTTATCTTGATAGGCATGTGCTCATATTTGTCACTTTTACATCCAAGTTCATTCTATTATCATAAACCTTTTCATTACAATATTTACTGTGCCTTATTGCTACAGTCTTTGTCCAAATTTTTGGTTAGGTGGGTTGTGGGGCAGGGGGTGTTTTTCAGTTTGGTTGGTTGGAATCTTTTTTTGCAGAGACAGGCAGACAAGTGAGCTTGGTTTGGTTTGTTTCACTAGCAGGTCTAATGAAGTTAATAGTGCCTTTGCTTCCTCACTCATGGAAATTCAAAATATGCTTTACACTGCATTAACATGACTTAGATTTCTGCACTTCTTGTTGCATAGTTTTTTAGGGTTATTTCATATACAATAGTGCTTAAAATTCTACATCTTAAGTGTTTTAAGTCTGCACCAGACATCTCAGGCAAGATGGTTATTCTCTAGTCATTCAAAGAAACACAGAAGATTGTGTGACACCTAAATGCTGACACAATGCTACATTGTTGAGGAAAAGAAAATCCCAAATCTTTAAAAAGAGTGCAATTTTAAAGGAGCATATTTTAAAGAATAATTAGGCAGAAAACTTACCATCTCCAGCTGGCAGGCCTCGTTCCTTTTTCTCATCACATTTATTGCATTCACTGAAGTACAGCAATAGAAACATATCCAGAAGGACCCAAACCAAAGAGGTGGCAAGGACCACCTTGCAATATGCAAATTTTTTCATGGCACTTTAAGTCAAATACAAAAATAAAAAAGTATAAATAAAAATATCAACAGGTTTTTTTAATCCAGTTTGAGAGATCACGTTCTATATCTGGAAAAAAAAAAAAGAAAAAGAAAAAGAAGTCACAACATTTGCCTGAGATGCTAAAAGCGAAAATTTAAACTCAATTTTAAAGGTAAGAATTTAATTCTCTTATGATATATGCAAGAAAACTAATGTCCTATGCATTTCAGCGAGATAAGGGAATGGGGTCAGTTATAGCAGCATTATTCCAACCCTTTATGATGTTAACATTCTTCACCTGAAACATCAAAATGAGTGACCAAAACAGAGTCCTCTGCTGAGCCACTGGAAAAGAAGGTAGGCACATCTAATGGCATGAGAAGAAACTCTCTGGATCCTCTGGATCCACAGGCCAACCCAAATGAATGAAAACCAGGAAGATCTTGGGAAGTAGGGTATCACTCTCTACTGTGTGAATCCCATGGCTACTATTTCTCATGCTTCTCCCATGTAGCACACACTGACATTCTGGGTCCATCATTAGGAATGCTGACCTACAAATGCCAGGATTTTACACAGGGTCTAATTGCCTATTACAAAAGCATCACAAAGACAAATGCTTTGCACTTCCAGCAAACCAAAACCAAACATTCTGTTAGGTAAAATAAAACAGTAGGCAATGTTAACAAAGTACCCATAAGCCACCAGGATCATTTACTAGGTATTCAAAGCTAAAGTTAGCAAGTCTGACACTTTGTGCCTTTATTAGCTTAATGTTTGATTATAGAGCAAACCTCTCTATATTTTTTCAATTACAATTTAGAATGCCAACCTTTGAAATTCTTTTTTGCCCTACTCAAATTACAGATTTTGTTACAAAGACTGCATATTTCCATGACTAGTAGGGCAGAATCAAAAACAGCTTTGAGCTTCCTCACACTAAAATACGGAGGGTTTAATTTTTAATTTTTTTTTAACCACTACTGACATATTTCAACTCAAAGTACCCCTGAAATGTTTACCAGTGGGAACAGAATACCAGTTAAAACCAGAATTGCAGACACTCTTGACATAGAAAATGAAGGGAATAAAATAAGGAGACTTTAAAGACATGCTAGGATTTTACAAATTACATACATTAAATTTTTCTTACATGCTTTCAGTGAAAACTGAAGAATTTCTTGAAAAGAGAACTTTAATCACAAGTGTTTGTGCTGGTTTGGACTGGTGTAATTTCTTTCACTGTGACCAGTAGAGGCCATGTTTTGTATTTGTGCTGGAAACAGTATTGATAATTCAGGGATGTTTTTGTCACTGCTAATCAGTGCTTACACACTGTTGAGGCCTTTTCTGCTTTTCATCCCACCCCCCACCAGTGAGGAGGCTGGGGGTGCACAAGAAACAGGAAGGGAACACAGCAGGGACAGCTGACCTCAACTGACTCAAAAGATATCCCATATCATATAAAGCTCAGCATATAAAGATGGGACAAGAAAAATGAAGGAGGGGATGTTTGGAGGGAAGGCTTCTTTTTCCCCAAGCAATTGCTGCATGTGATGGAGCCCTGGTCTCCTGGGGATGGCTGAACATCTGCTTGTCCATGGGAAATGGTGAATAAACTCCTTGTTCTGTTTTACTTGTTTGTGCAGCTCTTGCTTTAACTCAACTAATTTTTCATTTTTATTCCTCCCATTCTCTCTTCCATCCCATTGGGGTGGTGGGGAGTGAGTGAGTGGCTGCAGCATGGGGCTTGGATGCCAGCTGGGGTTATAGCACATCAGTTGTGACTACACAAGAACCTCATTAAAAGCCTGCATCGTTAAGACTGCATTTCCTTTACTATTTCATTGCCATAATTTGACCCCTGCCTCCCCCCACCCATCTTAAGGGTTGTCTCATGACATCCCTTTTCTAAATACAGCTTATTTCTTATAGGCAGCAGACACATTCCTATCTCCTGCACTCCTTTACACTGAAGTCACTCAGCTCTGGATGGCACAGCAGCACAGAAGCCTGTGACCTTCCACTTGAAGGGTGTACAACCCTCTGCTTCCTGCAGAGGTGCATATCAAATGCCAAGAATTAATTATTTTTGGGATCTCAGCTTGCATCTATATAGTTTTGGTGTACAGAAATGACTGTAAAAAATTAGGAACTGCAGAAGTATCTGTAACTAATACCTAATTATAAAGTAACACATGAAATGACCACAAGGAAACATGAAGTGACATAAATTATGAAAAAATCCCAGGGGTTGTTCGGCTGGAAGTTTTTTGGTTGTTGTTTTCAGTGGGTTTTTTTTTTTAATATCTAGGAGGATAGACCTGAACTCTATCTTCCTATCTATTAAAAAAAATCTTGGGAGCTGTACTATGAAATTCTGTAAAACCATCAGCAGCAATGAAAGAAAAATAAATTTGTTACAGACTACTACATAGAAAACAGAAACCAAACCATCACTACCCCATTACACAGTACCTGCTCTCTCATCTTGAATGCTGTGTGAACATCCAGTTTTATAATTTCAAAAAGGATATAGAAGGATTAGAAGGAACAAGTGAGAAGTGCAAAAGGATGAATACAACAAAGAGCAGCTTTATTATAAGACGAAAGTAGCATTTTTCCTGGCTGGAAAAAATGTAAATCAACCTAAATCAAGTAGTAGGTCTATAAAATCAAAAGCTGTATGGACATGGTAAATAGAGATCAACTGTTGCCTTTTACTTCTTATATTGGCAGAAATCAAGTAAATTTAGCAGCAAGAGTTTAAAATCCAGAAAAGAAATTTATTCCCTACATTGTGCAGTCATCCAGGGGAGCTGCCTGCCACCATCCCCTGCCAGCACTGCAAGTCACTTCATCAACTAATAAATACCAAACCCTCATCCCTGCTTTGGCCAGTCGCTGACTGTGAACTTCAAGTCACTGCATTCCAGGAGAGTACAGCAAGGAAGTATCATTCCAGTTTCCCCTATTCTCTGACCTAGATATGCATATCAACCACTGGCAGAAACAAATACTATATACAGACAAAATTTGTCTGACATAGTGCATGACTGCCCTTAAACTCTTCATACAATAGGTTTCTTCTGGTCCAACCTGGACATCATAGAAATGATCTGGCAAAGAATGAAGTCACACCACCACCCTGCTTGTTCTTAAAGAACACAGATGCTAATAAAATACATGTTTTGAAAGAAAACTCTACCAATTCTTTTAATTTCACACTTCTTGAAGTTGAGACTTGTGAGACATTAGGCTGGTAAAACAGTGTAAAACCCACAGGAGCACAGTGCTTTGGGGTCCTTAGATTAGGAAAGCACAGGAGAACTACAATCTAGACTTGCTGCTCTATATCAAGTGCTTTGGAATGTATAGCCTGGCAGTATATCTGCCTCTAACAAAAGAAAATTCCTTTGTCAGTTCAGTGAAATGTCAAAAAGACACTTTGTGAACCTTTTGAACCCTTTGAGGGCTTGGGGAAGTGATGAAAAGACAGCGATGAGAAAGTTCAACACACAGTTTTCCATTGATAAGGCCCTTCCCTGTACCTTGAGATGAAGGCTCTCATTCCCTTGGGCAGTCTATCATCTCATGAATTACACTGCATTTTTACCACTGCCTTTACGACAGCACTCCCCCATCTGCTTCCCCAGCAGGGCATTGTAGCAGAGGGGCCCAGAAACTCCGATGAAGCAGCTGCTCTTAGCATAGCAGAGCCTTGACCCAGAGCTCTGGGAAGAGAGCTCTGTGATGTGCCCTTCCACAACAATTATACTGCCTGGATGCTGTTGAAAGACTGATGAATAAGCCTGAGTTACGTTTCCTGAGCACGTGAGGAGGTTCTCATATAATCCAGGAGTACAAGTTGGAACAAAGCAAAAGCAGCAACAAGAATGGCACTTTAAGGATAGCAAAAAAAAAAAAAAAAAAAAAAAAAATTAAAAAAGGCTGAGAATAATGCAGATCCAGTGCTGAGCATGCAAAGGCTAAGATACTCAATGCCTTTTTCAGTCCCTTTTTTATTGGAGGCAGAGTCTGCAAGAGTGAAACTTCATAGGCAAGGGACAGACTAGGTCAGGGATCTCTTCCATGGCACCAGAAAGGTGGCATGGAGGGTGCTGAAGGAGCAGGCTGATCTCACCGCAGGGCCATTCTCTATCATCTGTGAAATGTCTGAAATGGTGACCCAGAGATTCTCAATCCTCAAGATTAGGAAAAAAGTTATCATCAAGTAGGAAAGGAGATTCTGGAGAACCATCTGCTAAGTCAGTCTCACTTCAGTCCTTGCAAAGACTATGTAAGAAATCCTACATAAAAACTCACAAAACCCCAAACCAAAAAACAAACAACAAAATAAAGCAAACCCAATCCCAACCAGATCACCACAACACAAAAACTAAAAGGGAAACAGGCAGTACAGATACATCAAAGCCATACCATACTTGAACAATTTGGCAACTCACTTCAAGGAGAGCATTGGTTTGGTGAACAAGGGAAGAGCAGTGAATGGTGTTTGCATTAACTTCAACAGGGACTCTGACAGTCTCCCAGAGTACTTTTTCAGCACTTAGTGAGATTTAATCTAAAGAAGTGGGTTATCAGGGGGGTGGACTGCTAGCTGGACCACCAGGGTTCTGACCAGCCATACAAAGTTCAGTTGACAGACAGCCACTGGAGACAGCTCTCTGAGGCCAAAGCTGGAGATGACACTTGCTAGTGCCTTTACTGAGAAGCTGAGGGACAGGACTGAAAGCACACTTAGCAAGGCTGCTGGTGACACCCAGCTGGGCTGGAGCATGCAGGCAATACCCTGAAACATGCAGGAATGGATCTGGGTGGCCAACTCAAGGGACATTCAAAGGCTAGAAAAACAGGCAGGTTAAAACCTGAAATATTCAGTAACGAAAAAGTACAAATTCCTGCTCTTAAAGGTCAAGTTGGATAAGGCCCTGAGCAACTTGATCTAGCTGGTGTCATCCCTGCCCATGGCAGGGGCTTGGAACTAGAATATGACCTTTTAAGTTCCTTCCAACTCAAACCATCTTATGATTCTACCAGTATTATTTATATAGGCTGGGTACTACCATGATAGGAAGCTGCTCTGCAGGAAGAAATCCTTGGAGCCCAAGAGCAAATTCAAAATTAATCAGCAGTGTGTTCTTATGGCAAAGAAAGTCAACTGCATCTACAAACCAGCCTAGCAACCACAGAAATAAATCCTCAAATGCATAGACTTAATAATTGCATTTACCTACAGAGTAATGTAATAGAATTGAAGATTTTTGCAAAACAAAGTATTTTTCATTCCTTCAAAATACTGGATTATAGATTACAAAACCCTTATACTGTGGAAGAAAAAGGAGTATTAAAAGCACCTTGGAAAAGGTAGGAACAAAGGTTGTACTTTATCAAGAATAAAGTGAAAAGAGGAAAAATGGGTACATTCAAGTCTTGTTATTTCTGAAGGTCAAGTGAATTTTTCTTCCCCATGACAAAATCCATGATATATTTGACACTACAGGAAAAGGTCATCTTTAAAATTACTGCTCATATAAAGAACATTGTTTCACTTAACAACCTCTTTTACAAACCCAGTTGGCATGGGAAAGAAAACCTACTCTTTTTCAGTATAGCACACAAATACTCAGTCATTTTTGTCTTTGGATCAACTTTATCTGTGTTTATACTAGTGATCAGTCTTCAATACGACTTTGTGGCAGACTTGACAAAGGATTTCATTGCTGTTATTCAGCTAAATCAGGATTCTACACTGGATACAGCACGTAACCAGGCAAAGCTGATGTAAAGTTTGTTTTCCAGAATTTCAGATATGAACAAACAGAAGCTGGCACAAAATAAGGGCTCATCAAAATCCTGACACAACATTTACTATGTTTAAGCTATTAATATCAATTTATACCAAATGGAAAATGATTAACTGAACAGCATCTAAGGAAAGATTGATGGCCTACACAAAACTGAATTTTCAGCTTCTCAGTCTACTTAGTAATGAGGGAGAAAAACTGGCATACTGTAAGGTAACATATTAAGCATATGTATGGATTTTTGAGCAAATTTCTAAAAAATGGAGCCAACACAAATTGTTGTGAGCATTGTCTACAGCTCTGTATCTCTGAACTATTAGTGAGTCCAATCCCATTGGTTACATTCATATTTGAAACCAGAAGTGATGCCAACACTACAATCAGGTTCCAGAATTACTTTTGCTGCTGTGCTGATGTGTTTTGTTCTGGTTTTTTTTTTTTTTTCTTTTTTACTGGCCCATGCTCTAAATTGGTTCTCGTGCATGTTTGCAGAGAGCTCATTACCATCAGAACATCAGTAAACAGGTTGATTTGAGGATAAACAAAGCACTACCTTTTCAATGCTATGAAAGCAAGTGATAAAAAACCATTTAAATTAGGTCAGCCCATCACCTGTGGAAAACAGATTTATTCTTCATCTTTTTCACAGTAACACAAATGCATCTGGTAAATTTCAACAGGCTAAAGAGTTTTAGGATGCCAGTAGTCTTCTTCTCAGAAGTTAATATAAAAGAAGAATATTTCATGGGGCTATGCTCATTTGATAGATTTTGAAAGGTTTTATTATTCATCTGTTCAGTACAATTCAGTAAGAAAGTTCTGAGGAGGTGATGAGAGAAAGCAGATCATACTAGTCTGAAAACAATTCATTAAAAGCAAACCTGCACTTCAGAAAAATCTGAGAAATGTAGGTCAGCACAATAAATTTCTATTCTTCTCTCTCTGAGTAGGAAGACTACACTTTTTAATTCATCAGAAGCAATTTTTTAATTCATAAGTCAATTTTTTAATTGACCATTTGAAAAAAAAAACCAATTATGTTTCTAAAAATGGGGGGGGCCTTGGAATAAAGGCAGAATAACAAACATAGAAGTGGCTGACTACAGCTGAAAAACAAAGATGAACTTCATACACAAGGGTAGAAGCTATTGCTTCATGCCTCCTTGCCTACAAATTAACAGAATGCATTATACTTACAAAAGTAGAAGCTCTTGTGAGGTTAAAATCACTCATCACATAGAAAAGCAATACCAAAAATGGAACAACAGCTATGCACTCCAACTACAACTCTGTCAAACTGCTTACAACTGTATGGAACTACATGAATGTGTACTTGAACCTCTGGTTCTCCCTATTCAGAATCACAGAATCATAGAATACTTCAGGTAGGAAGGGACCTTCTTACTCAAGTAGTCTTTAAACTTTTAAGATTAGCTCTAAATACTTCTACATAGTAAAGAAATAACATTTCTGAATTGAAAAAAAAAGGCTTTTATAAAGTTTGGCTTTTAAAACAAGTCCTTACAGTTAATGTAAGAAAGTTAATTGAAAATGCAATGCTATTTTGGTACCTATAGTTTTCAGAAACAACTATAGTCATTGAACTTCTGAAAACAGTTTATAATTTCACAAATCAGTGCTTAATGGTTTCTCAAATGAGTTTGTAAAAATGCCAAATTCCCTCAATACAGCATTTTTGAGAATGGAACAAAAGATTATTTACACAACTGCTCAAATGAAAACTTTTGAAAACACTTAAAATACACCTTTTCCCAGCCATAATCAGGCTAGTTTAGATTGACTTTATGAAAGCCCTGTCTTGCTTGCAGGAAGAAACTGCAGTGAGTAAGGTTTCAAAGGGCCAGAAGAACAATAATTTAATCAAATAATAAAAGTTCAAACCAATTCAATGCACAGATTTTGGATTTACATTCTTTTTTTCACAGCAATTTTTGCTATGCAAGAAAAGGAATAAATTGATCCAGGAGGGAGATGAAATATTCCCTATCAGAATATCACTGTAAATATTGCAAGAACTCAAGAGGATAGCTAAAATTTGGAAATTAAGAACACAATAAAAGTACAAAGACTACTGCTGTCATATAACCAGCTGAGATTCGCCAGATGTCTATTCTATGACTTTGAAGTAGATTTCAAATGTCTGAGGCAACAACTTCATTTCTCTGTTGTTCCACAGGTTGCATAAAAATTATCTAAAACCAGACATCTCATTCAGGGATTCTTCAGACATTCCTATTTTCTCAACTGGTCTAAAATTTCAAATATACTTCTATTATGTCCAGTGAGAAATCAAAATACATTATTTAATATTGCCAAACCGATGACAAAAAAACAACTACACACCTTTTTAGAGAACTGCTTCAAATATTTGGAGCACATCATTAGCCCAGGTTAACTGCAACACTTAAGAAAATGAATACACAGATATATAACACCCTGAAGCAAAGAGAAGTAGGTGCTTGCATGGCCATTAAGTTTTTGGCTGTTGTTACAGTCCTGGCAGGTAAGTTCCAATCACTGCTATTCAAATCTTTTCCCTCTTAGACTGAACCACAGAACTGCCTCTCTTGAGAGGTGCAGAACAGGCAATCCTTTTTGGAAAGTAAATTTATAAGCCAAAAGACAGTTATTTCTTCTCCTGAAACAACTGCAGTCTTAACTTGGGTTACTGACACCTCAGATGCTGACAGAGAGCAAACATTCCTCTTCCAAACCATAGCTACTATGCATGCACACTCTGGGAGGGCTACTGAGGGTGGTTGACTAAGAGAAACAGCCAGCTTGAGAATACAGGCAGTATTTTCATCACTGAGTATCAGAGGCAGCACAAAGACAATGAGCAATTCATGAGTGAAAAGCTTTTGTTGTTAACAGTAGCAAGAGATGATTTAAACACTGAGCTCATAAAGCCTTGACACGCAATAATTAATGGCTGAAGATGCATCAGTAACACCTATTTGAGCCTCCTGCTACCCTTCACAGCAGCCTGGAAGGCTGAAGTGGACTAGAACCACTGGAATAGTTTTTCTTTTTGGAGGACTCACAGATGGTGACCCAGCACTTAGCTTTTTCAGCACAACAACACTCCTGTCAATCAGCATCCCAGAGCTATAAACTGACTCCAGTTTTTAATAACTCCCTGAAGAGCTGTGTTAGCTGGACTTTCAACCCCAACACTACAGGACTTTTGGAGAAAAATTGAGGTCACATCAACACAGGTGTTCTAGGTGAAGACCTCCATTTCCTCAAGAAAAACAATCTGTCATGTGAGGTACAGACTATGCAAGTTTACCATTACTCAAGAAGAAACAGCTTAAACCTAAATAATTTTATGCTCCCTATTGGATCTAAATGATCTTAAAAGAAATTAAAAGCTGAACTACCAAAAATTTATATTGCAGTGGAGTAGTGTCACAGTAGCAGAGATTGGGCTATCAGTACACTATTAGCTGTCTGCAAGGAAAAGCTGTAAACACCTCCCCATGTTTTAGGCTCTCAGTCTTGTGACAGGATGTAACACAGCCTGAAGGCTTCTAGCCAAAAACAGCATCACCTGGCCTTACAAGGCATAGGTTCCCTAAGAAACAAAGCACACAAGCAGTCAAGGATTTCTAATAATCAAAAATTCATACATTTCCAAAATTTATTTTAAATAACTTGGCAAGTGTCAATTGAGCTGTAAGTAGAATAGGCTACCTGATAGGACTTTTTTAAAAGTTAAATTTCTTTCTGAAAATTAGTATTGTGAGCAAGCTTCTTTTGCACTAGATTAGTCTCTGTGGAAGTAAAACCACAGTAAGCTGTTTCATGTTCTCAATGCTCATATTTTCCGTCTTCCTTTACAATGTTTCAGCACGGTTCAGAACATCAAATTGACTTCCAAAATATTTTAAAAATTCAACATTAAAATGTCCAACAAACTCAGAATTTACCAGCTGAGACAGAGCTAAAATGGATACTATCCTTATCAATAGGTTGCTCTTCAAACAAATGTGTCAAATAATAGAATTTTCTGCAGATTTTACGATATTTAGTCTGCACATGTCAACACTCAAAAATGTCAGGCAATATTTGCTTTTGAAGTATTTTGAGGAAATAAGAAAATTCTTCTTGAAAACAGCAATGAGCACAGACAAAAGGGTCTCAAATTCCCTCTCTATTCTGCTATTAAGTTAGAAGAGAAGAAAACTAGAAACTCGGGTGTCAGTATGAAAGAATTACAAACTTCAAGGAGAAATTCTTCACTACTTGAAGGTCAGGTGAATTCACCATCACAAAACTAGCTACAAATTTTTCATAGACAAAAACTTATTCAGGCTCTGAACAATCAAATGAATAAATCTTCTACAAGATATTTGTGACACCTTCCTTGTATGTTGTAAGAAATTATTAAATCTTTCAAGCTAAGTCTCAAATGTTCAAAAATATCAAATATCCAAAAAGCTTCTGATTATTTTTATGTATGTATCAAAGCCACAAGCTAGAGTGGAATAAAATTGTTCATTAATTCTTCAAACACTTTTAAAGATGGCAGAAAATTACATAGGAAAATAGTCATCATTAAGGATGAATCACCAATGGGCAAGAATTTGATTTAAAGAAAATCAGAGTAAGCTAATTAGAGAAAAAAAATATTATAGAGGAGACTTCTGGAAACATTGGGTAAATTGCAGTCAATAGATTCAATCATCCTTCTGTGAGTAAGTGCAGAAACCTCTAATCCTGAAAACTTTCTACTGTAGATGAAAAATCCAGCAGGGAAAATTGAAAAAATACCAAATAACTTTGAAGAACATTTTTTCTCTGCCTTCAGTATATGTGAAAAATATTTAAAATAGTGTTTTAGAAGAAAAGCTTTGAAATAAGCACAGGTAAAGAAAAAAGTCATCATACATGCGGGGGCTACAGGGTGTTTATCATGGAGAAGCTGGCTGAATTCTGCCTAGAGTAACAGCAGAACTTGCTGAAAAATCAAATGCAGATATCAAGTTAAAAACTGCTGAAAGGATAACATGTGTGACTAGTGGTGAAGACTTGAAGAATTAGGATATATAATTTGAAAACATACGGGTGACAATCACTTAACACACGGTGGGTTCTACCACCACAAGTAAAATGAAGAATGATATTGCAAGTAGAATGAAGAATGGCAAAGAATTCAAACAAGTTAACAAGTTTTACCTCCCATTCCTTTAAAAGTGCCACTATAGATAGTTTAAAATAAAAATCTAAAAGTACCACACCTTGTCATATCTAGGGAAACACCCAAATTCTAACCAAAATAAGCCTACACTTTTGCAGAGCTAAACACTTTTTGAAATACAGAGAAAACATCAGATCTCCATCAACAAAAGTCTACCAACAAAAAAAAAAAAAAAAAAACAAAACAAAAAAAAAAAAACCCATGTGGGTGTTTCTCTTTCTCTAGAAAGAAAAGACTGATCAGATATGGAGAAAAAAAAGAAAAGCTAGCACTATCAAATTTTGGGATACATTAAATTTTTGCAAAGTTTCTCCCAAAAACTTGTGCTCCTTTGGTTTATATCCATAGGCAAATAAAAAGTCTACCTAGAGAGCAAAAAGGTAGTATTTATAGAGAAAGGCAATGTAGCTTTTAAGCATACAATCCCAGCTAAGCTTGTTCTCACATCACAAAGCTGTGTGCTCAGCAGGTAGCTTCTGCTGCTAACAACTGTTCTGTGCTTAATTAACACACACAGTATTGCACTAAACATTAGATTCTTCACCTCCATTCTTCCCTCTCCCTCTTAGACTCACTTGTTTTAGAGGCAGTTTTTCTTCATTCTGTGTTTTCAGAGATCACTGGCAACAAAAATTTTAGAAATACCACGCTTTTATGTCCTTTTTTAAAATTGTTAATCCATGCAAATGTACACATGGTATAAAAAGAACAACTATGAGATTTTCTTCAACCATGAGACTCATCAATTTTTCCATGTAAAGTTTATTTTTAAAATAGACAATATCCAAATTTTGGGTTCTATACTGAAGAGGGAAACAAGAAGAAAAGAACTCCCAGATAAAAAGCTAAAAAGGCAGAATAATAAATGCAGAGTCCTGGAAATCCTTCGGAACTTGAGAACACTTTCAAGACTGGACAAGACAAGAAGAAACTGATAGGGAGAAGTTGCTAGAATAGTTTTCAAGCAGACTGTTATTGCAATGGCTCTTCTTCAGGACTGGAGTCCTGGACCTTTGTCCATGTGGAATCTTGGCCTTAAGCACTTGTACTGGTATCTCCACAGGAAGTGAGCCTAAACTCTTGAATTCAGACTTAAGGTGAGCTTCAGAGGTTTATATGCTGACATCACAAGAGAATTCACAGAGGTATCAGTACTTTTGAGCAAAGCCTTGCAAAGGGGTTGGTTTCACACTGAGACATTCTCACCACAGAGTTCTACTCTCCCTTTCCTTTTCAGTGCCTTTTCCATTTGCTGTTCAAGCAAGCAAACTATCCCTAACTCTGGCAGGGAACAGCTATGACCAATTCAGGTCCCTGCAAGCAGACGCCCCCTCCTGCCCCACTGCTCTTACACTGCATCTCCTAGTTTGCTGCCATCCCAACAAAAATCAAGATAACAGGTAATGTAGAGAATGAATGGAAAATGATCTGCTACTATAAATGAATCTCCTCTCTGTAAAAGAAGAGGAGGAGAAAGTGACAGAAGAGCCCACCTATCTAGGAAATATAAAGCAGCCCATATGATTCAAAAAGCCTGGGGCACACAGTATCCACCCACCCAATAAATAGGTATCTGTAACTGTAAAAGTGGATAAATACAGGCTAAATCACAGAGATTTTAATTGATCATGCACATACTTCTTCCCAGCTTTCAAATTCATTGAAAAAACATACAAACTTTACATTCAAGGTGAAAAGCAGCAGTACAGAAACTGAGTACCACAGAAATAAAAGCCCTATTTTGTTAACAGCTTCAAAAATCTGCACTTTTTTCTTTAAAAGAACAAACTGATCATGCTTCGAGTTCATTTATGGGAGAAAACACTAAAAAAGCAAAAATCAATAAAACTTTATAAAAATAGTTTTCACTTAGGCCATGGAAATTATTTAAATAAGGTAATTTTCAAAAGAAAATGCTAAATTTTCATTATTCTGTCAGAAATGCTTTTCAAACGTTGCTGCATTTTATTTCTTGAATATTTATTTTTCTTTTTTAAATATTTCTTAAAAATTGGCAATTCTCTCAAACATTAAACGTCAAAACTATACTCTTAAAGTTAGTGATTCCAAAACATGTTTTTCATCTGGCCTAACTTGTACCTTTTCATCCTAGTTTGACAAATGTAAATAAAATAGCCATATCATGATATGGAAAATGCATCAGTAAGTAAAGGACCAAATAAAATTTAGAATTTTTTATTTGTTGTGCTGTACAGTAGTCCAGAGAAATCTGAAGAGTGGGATATGCAATTTGAGGCAGAAAGATTATTTTGTGGAAGAGTTCACTTGTTTCCCCAGTTACCTATAAGTGTGATGATAACAATTTTCTGCATAGTTGCATAAGGAAAAAAGTCAGCAGAACATTCAGGAAGGCAAGTATGCATCAGACTTCAGTGAAGCACTTACATTTCTTCAATACTTTGGTGCTTATTACTTGGCTTTTTTTTTTCCCCAGAAACTGTCAAGCATGTCATGAAAAAACAGCTAGTGTATTTAATTTGACATAAAATGATTTTTGAAGGTATAAAGCTTGTAGCAACTTGAGCTGTTTTACAATTCAAAATTAATTCCTGACTAGAAGCCAAGAGACAAACAGGTCACCATAAAAAAGGTCAATCTGTCAGACAATATTAAGGAAAGGAATGTGATGGAGCTGTTTTGGAAATTCAACTCTATATTAATTGAAAATCACAGAATTTGAGAAATAAAATCACTGCTAGAATATAAATTAAATCAAAGATCAGATATTTTTAAAACATCTTCTAAAATTCTGTGCTCCAAGACAATTGAAATTACTCTTCAATACCTTTCCTGAAATATTTTCACCTTCTCTGAAAGCTCTAGAATCTTTACAAGGAGAGATAGTAGAGATGCCTTAGAAGCCAGAGCATGGTTAAAGATTTATCAGCACACTATTACTGTGTAAGTAGCTGCTAGTCCAACACACCAGCCTTCTGCTCTGCCAGCAAAAATCTACACAGCAACAAAGAAACTTAATCAGAGAACTGACACAGCTGAAAAAGAACCAAGAACAATTGTATTTATTCAGCCACATTAGTATCTCAGTGCAGACTCAGACCAATCAGGTATTCTCTCCAAATGAAGTTATTTCTACTCAAATCTGTGATCTCACTAAACTCAACATTAGTCAGCAACCACAGAAGAGGGGATTGGGCCATCATGAAAAAAAAATAATGAAGATACCACTTGAGTGGCCAAAAGAAGTAAACCCAGAAGTAAAAAAATCGCTCTACTTTTTTTTTTACCCTAGATTTTTTTTCTTATCAGCCCCTACTACTAAAGAGTATTAGGTATTAATTTTGGATATACTTTTTCCTCTCCTCTAAACTGATACTTGTTCCAGTTATACCTCTGAAGGACTAAATTTAAGAGTACATGTGAGATCTTTTGAAGTTGACTGGAAAAGGACCACTCAAACATGAAACACACTCTTCCCATTTTACAGTGCTGAATCTGAACCTCAGAATTGGACCCAAAGAATCCTTCAGAACTCAATCTGTGAAAACGAATCTATGAAAACTACTAATAGGTTTCAGGAAAGAAAAAAATCAGGATGAAAAATGAGCACAAAATGTCAATACCAATGGCTCCAAGTGCAGGGCACCATTTAACACACTAAATACAACTGCACAGGTTAAACTTTTCTGCCAAAGGAAATGGACCTGTCACACCACATCTTTGCCTGTCCATCCCACTAAACTTTGGTTCTCCATCTTGCTTCAATCAAGCTTTAAAAAAGCGTAGGAGACGCACAGAGAGAGGAGGCTTCAGCAGTGCCCAGTTGTTAAACACCTCACTGCACAGCCAATGACTACACAGTGGTGGTTTAATAAATCATCTCTTGTCTGACAACGATGCTTTTAGGGGACTGTGCTTGTTGTAGAAACACAGAAAAGAAAACTCAGGCTTTCTTAGGTCATCTGGATGGAAAGTGGATCTGAATTCCAGTTCACTGGACTAAATAACTCTTTTCAAGATATTCTGAGAGGGTAAAGGTGAATTTAGGAAAACTAATAATGAAGTCCTTTATCCAACTTCCCAATACTCAGAGAAAACCACAGTAACAGTTTAATTAGGTCTGCACTAATATCTAAAGGGATTCTTATGGAAACTTGTTTAATAGCTGCAGAAAACTGAACTGGTCCAACAGGATGTGGAAGGAACAGTAAAATATGGAATATGCATGCAGACTATTGACCCTGGCTGGATTCCAGGTGCCCATCAAAGTCACTGTCCCATCCCTCCTCAGCTGAACAAGGGAAAGAAAATATCAAAAAGGGTTTGTGAGCCAATGACGGGGAGAAATCTCTCACTATCACAGGGAAAAACAGACTCAAGATGGGGAAACCAGTTCAGTTCATTACCAATCAAATCAGAGTAGGATGAGAAATAAAACCAAATCTTTAAAAAACTTTCCTCACAGCCATCTTCCCAGGCTCAACTTCTCTCCCAGTTTTCTTAACCTTCTCCTCCCCCTAGCAGCACAGGGAAATAAGTGTGTTCATGACATCCTGGCTCTGCCTCTCTTTCCTCCACAGAGGGAGGATTACTCACACTTCTCCCCTGCTCCCACAGGAAGCAGCCCTTGACAAACTTCTCCAACCTGAGTTCTTCTCATGTGCTCCAGTTCTTCATGACCTGCTTCCATAGGGTGCAGTCCTTCAGGAACACTGCTCTAGCATGGGTTTCCTATGCAGTACCCCCAAGACTCCACCACTGTCACTGATGGGCTCAGCCTTGGCAGCTGCAGGTCCCTCTGGGAGATGGCTGGCATTGGTTCCATTGGACACAGGGGGAGTTTCTAGAAGCTTCCCAGACAAGATGCTAGTCAGTCACTAGCAAAAGCTTGCCACACAAACCCAGTGCAATCCAGTGATAAAGCACACATGCAGTCATTAAGCAGTCCCTTTGCTCTGAAGCATATCCAAGGGAGACAGACCTGACCAAAGCATCAAAAACTCCTGGAACACATTTTGTACTCACCTCCTCTGCAGGTTTACAGCCATCTGTATGGTCCAGCAGCACTGGTGGCAAAATCCTGACACATTGCTGCAGAGCACCTGTGGCAGGAACCGTACAGCAACAGACTGGCCTAGGCCATTCCAACATGAACGTAGAAGCAAAAGAGGTATTCCACCAGAAAGGTCTTAAGGCTGTCCTAGAGGAAAAACAGAAATTCAGATAAGTTCCTAGCTCCATTCTGGCAGAGCTTGAGGTGCAAGGGGAGGAAAGTTTCCCATTTAAGATTTCAAAATCTAAAATCCCATGCAAGGGAGAAGGAGTCAAAGACTGTTTCTAAAAAGAGGCAGTGAACTGTGCTTGTGAGGAAAACAACATATGCAGGGAAGAGTGGAGAGGTGGAACAAGTCATCAACATTTTTTAGCCTTCCAGATGATATGATTTAAGTGGGAGGACTGCCTGTCCTCCCAAATAAGCTGTTATCTATTTTTGAGTTCTATATATGTCGTTCTCTATCCAATCATGAATACTTAGCACAACAAACTATGAATTGTTCTCAATAAGGCAAGAAAACAGCCTCCTCAAAAACAGCACACATTCACATGAGCAATTCCCCAGATGATCACTCTTTTGGACTAAATCTTCCTATACATATTCTAGTTTATAGATGTAGGGGTTTTTACATTCTTTCATCTCTCGCCCACAAGTTAAACATTAGCATTTATAATGACAGCTTTTGGAAAAAAAAGGTGTTATTACAGTAACACAGACTTCACGCTTAAGAAGCAACGTTTTTTCACTTTTAGAAAAAAAAAAGTGACACCTGAAAAATGATGCCTGAGCCTTTCCAAGTCTTATCCATTAAAACTGTAGCAATACTGAATGAATTCCTTCAAATCTCTGCCTTTGCCCAGTTAACACAGCAATGTCTGAAGGAAATTCTAAACAGCTGAAAACTAAAGAATGTGTCTTAACATTCAAGAGAGATTTGTTC
The DNA here is from genome assembly GCA_024362935.1 of Setophaga petechia. Lineage (NCBI taxonomy): Eukaryota > Metazoa > Chordata > Aves > Passeriformes > Parulidae > Setophaga > Setophaga petechia. The sequence goes on from JANCRA010000008.1 coordinate 25,256,511, forward strand.
AATTTTTAATGCAATTGAAATTTGTCTACACTTGGGTAACATTTGCCATATATTATTAAAGCTTGTATCTTGCACTTGCCATATTATATCTGAACCTACTAAGCTAGTCAAGTTTCTTGACTGCCTGCCTCTGTCTGTATAAACTGTTACCTCTAGGTATCTATCCAGGTGAAAAACTTTGTACAAAGGAGGAAAAAAAAAAAAAAGTTGCTGATACTATGGTAACACAACAGTATGGAGAAAGCATATGGTAAGGAAGGCTAAGATTGGCAGTGATAGAAAAGATGTTTGTCAACCACCTAATTATTAATTATTACTCCAATACTGAAGTATATAAAATTAGTGTAATACTTGGCAGTTTCCCTTTTTTTTCTTTTTTTGCATACCAAAGTAGAAGGGGAAAATGTCATGGGTTAAAGTCTGATTATTAATAGAACTGGCTAAAGAGCTCCTTGAAATGATACTATTTTTTACTAAATCTGAAAAAAACAGGTAAGTTTCAAGGGCCAGAAAAAAATGATCCAAGACACATCCAGCAGGAAACCTAACATAAACAATGTTTGTTTCTTTTCTGAACAGGTTAATATAAGAGATCATGACATCATTCTGAAGAGACCCAACCTTCTTTATCAAAGCCAATTAGCTGTTGCCTTCAAGAGGTTAAACAGATTTCCATGATATATCTGACTAGGCTCTACACACTGCATTGTAACATGCAATACACCCACACACAAGAAAAATATGAATGTTGCTTATGTTAAATTAGCCTTTTATGTAGCACTTTTCTTCACTAAAACACAGGTGCCTTACAGAGGTGGGTGGAGAACACAATCCATGTTTACCAATGGGGAAACAGGTCTGTTACTGGCCAGGTGGCTGGCAAGTCTGGGAGATATTTTTTTTCTACCTGCTCTAAAGTTTAAACTGAAGTATCTCTCTCTACATCTGTCTGGTTACATGAAGATCCTTACTTTAGTGATTTTGCTAATTTATATTTTTTCAAAGGATCCTAAGATTCTTTGCTCAGTGCTGTCCAGACACTGACTAGAAGTAGTCCTTACAAAGCACAAAGCCAGAAGCCAAACAGTGAGAGGAGGACACACGGGGAATGGCCCATGTTGCCATTAGTAAGCAAGGCACAGCTACCAAGGGCAGATGTTCACTTATTTGTAGCGAGCTTCCACACACTTAAAAGCTTATTATTTCCCTTGATCTTTTCTTTGGGTTACAAAAATACCAATTCAATCATTCCTTCTGCACACAGCACCTTTTCTAAATCATCAGTCATTACACTCCTGAGACAAATTAAGTGTGCCTACATCTTTCTTGAAGTACACTGGTCAAAACAGATACAGTACTTGAATTTCATAATATAGAACAAAGCAAAAGGCTCAACTCCTCATCTTCCAGATTACACCACCAATTAGTCCTGCCAATATATACACACCTCTTCTTTGTGAACCATGCTGCAGTGTCGGCTCCCATTTTATAATCTATGGTAAGGAATGGGATGGCAGGAGAAACTTAACAGATGTTCTCCATGTTTTATTTTGACCTAAATATACAGCATTCAACTTATTCTTCTAAATCAAATCCTATTCTCCCAGACCATCTTTCCAACATTTAAAATTTTTCTGAATGCCATCCCACCTTTGTGTAACTGCATTAATTCCCAAACACATCTTTAGATTTCATAACCATACACTAATTAGCCAGTATGAACAAGAACAGTTAGCTGAAACAATTTCACAAAATCCCATACAATATGCCTTCCTTGCTACTAAAGAGAACTACTGGAAAACGTCTGGCTACTGTTAACCTTAATGAGTTTACACATATCCTAAAATAGCTTTTTTTATCTAGGCCCTATTTCCTTAGTTTGCTCTGTAACAGTATCACATATGGCTTTCTCCAGTCCACAAGCTTCCTGTTAGAGAGGATATTACATTGCCTTGATTATGCATTTCTGATCTTCACAGAATCATAAAATGGTTTGGATTGGAAGGAACCTTAAAGACCATCCAGTTCCAGCCCCCCACCACAGGAAGAGGCACCTTCCACCAGAACAGGTTGCTGAAGCCCCATCCAATCTGGCCTTGAATACTTCCAGGGACTGGGCATCCATAACATCTCTGGGCGACCTGTTCTTGTGCCTTACCACCTTCACAATAAAGTTGTTTTTATATCTAATCTGTATCTACCCTCTTTCAGTTTAAAGCAGTTACCCATTATCCTACAATTATCTGTCCTTGTAAAAAGCCCCTCCTCAACTCTCTTTTAGCTCCCTTTAGGTACAGGAAGGTCTAAAGTCTCCCTGCAGCCCCTCTCTTCTCCAGGCAGAAATCTCTGAACATATCTGCACAGATGTGCTCCAGCCCTCTGACCATCTCGGTGTCCCTGCTCTGGACTCTCTCCAGCAGGTGCCCATGGTTTCTTTGCTGGAGGCCCAGAGCTGGATGCAGCACTGCAGCTGGGGTCTCACCAGAGCAGAGGGGCAGAATCCCCCACCCCCTTGCCCTGCTGCCCACACTGCTTTGGATGCAGCCCAGGGCACGCTCATCCTTCTGGGCTGGGAGGGCACATTGCTGGGTCATCTTGAGCTTCTCATCTGCTAACTAAACCACTCCCCACCCAACCTGCATTTGTACCCCAGGCCAATTCCCCATCCCCCCACCTCCTGCTCACATACAGGGCAGGATGTTCTGTGGTATGGAATCTCCCTTTGGCCACTTTGGCTCAGCTGAACCAGCCATGCTCCCTCCCAGCTTTTTGCACACCCCCTCACCATCAAGAGCATGAGGCACTAAAAACTCCTGGCCTTGGAGTAAGTCCTACATAGCAACAACTAAAACATCAGTGTGTTATCAACATCATACTGAATCCAAAACACAACTCTGTACCAGCTACAAAGAAGAAAATTAATTCTACCACAGCCAAAACCAGGACATCACTTAAAAATTAAGAAAGATTAATTTGAAACTTATTTAAACCTAGACAAATTTTAGCCAATCTAAAATGCTGACCAGATTCACAGCCACAATATTTGTAGAAAGCAAAATATAACTCATATTCAAGCAAGTGGCTAAACTGAAAAGTCTCAATATTTGCATTCCTATTATGCAGAGAACTTTCTTCTGATACATTTAATGTTTAAAACAGCAACAATCATGCAGAGCTATCTATGCCCACTGAAATAGTTATCCCAACTTGTCATACTCCACTTATCACTTTCACCTCTTCCTAAATATGATACGGATTGACTGTATGATTTTTTAGCCATGCATTACCTTTCTAGTCTGTGCAGTCAATTTCTTTTGTATTCAGTGAAACACTTCCCCACACATACAAAATCATGCACATGCCATAAAATATGAAGCCAACTCCATTGCATCAACTTTTTTTCCTACCAACTCATTACAGTGGTATGACCCCACACAAAGTCAGAAAAATGAGTGCAAGAGACTGAACAGAAAAGCATTAAATTATTAGGGTGCCATTAAACTCTGAAGAAAACAGATTTGTAACACTGAGAAAACCACATCATCTTCCTGTTATTCCTGAAGTGACCAAAAATACATAAAAAACCCAGAGTACAACAAAACAACCACAATTTTTTTTCATAAGTCTCCATGGCTTTATCTGATACAGAAAGACAGCAAAGGTGAAAAAAAATCTGATACAGAAAGACAGCAAGGGTGAAAAAAAATCATTTGAGTAAATCTTTCTTAAGGGAGACAATTCAAAGATTTTTTTTCTGCATGCACTTTATTTCAAGAAAAAAAAAGATTCATAGGCATCATTTATAACAGAAGCAGCAAAACCATAAAGACAGGTATTATGTTTAACAGCTGTTAAGTACACACTGCTATCATATTACCTCACCAAAACTCAGGAAAAAACTGTCAAGGTAGCAGTGGCTTTGATCAGACTGACATCTAAAATGCATGCCATTGCTTTTCTTGGCCTTCACTAACAGGTTGTTCACCAACCAAGCAATGATTCTGGCACACACAGCCACGCAAACAATGCAGCAGCACCTTCTTCTCACAGGTCTCCTGCTGCCCACGGGGACAAGGACTCAAAGCAGCACAAGCCAACACAAGCAGTGTGTGAAAGGGACCAAAAGTGATTGAACTTACCAAGGTATTTTGAAGCAGGTATGATTTTTAGAACTCAACTATAAAGTGCACCCCAACCTGTACCCCCAAATCAAGACTACTGAAAAGCTCTATTTCATGTTGCTTGAGAGCACTACACTGCTGGAAAGCACCAGAAAAAAAAAACAAAAATACAAGACAGTCTACTGCTCTCACCAGTGAAGTGTATACTGTCATATTCTGCATCACTACTAAATCCCTTTGGACTGTAAGAAGTAGTTTTTTCATCATATAAACTACCTACATAGAATTGTTCAACTCACCAAAAAAAAAAAAAAATAGAGAAAAAGCTATCTTTCATAACCTCACAACTGCTCTCCAAAAAGACAAAACCCCAAATTATTCAAAAATCGGGAGAAGCACTGCAGGTTTGTAAAGATGATATAAATCTTCCTAAATATCACGATTCAAAAGCATTAGTAAGGCAATCAGCAAAACCAGTTTATTTTGATAGCATTAACTTACATCAGCTTTAAGTAGGAGCACAGAGCATCAATCCAGACATGCTTGCCTCCAGTGGGACTATCAACAAAGAGTTGTGTGTTGACTGCTGCGAGCTGGCAGACACCCTCTGCACCTTCTCTTCAGCCACCAGGAAACACTACCCTCATTGTTCCACAAGTATGCAAAGCAACCAACACTGGTGTGTATGGAGGATGTGAGCCACAGTGAAAAATGCATTAGACACCTCTCAGCCCCTTCAGCTGACAAAACATTCACTATGAAGGAATCCAGAAGCAAAAAAAAAAAATTAATGTTTGTGTCAACTAAAGTGTTTTGTTTGCATTTGTTTGTTTATAAAGAGTGGGTAGCGTAGTTTTCCAGTAATGTTTCCATTGTAATAGGCTATGAAAACAAAGACTGAGCTGTACTTTGCTCTAAAAATTCCACTTCCCTATCCAATTTCAACTGCAGTCTTGTCCTCTCACCCCTTGCTGGGAAGAGCTCAGGTGGGACCAGCAGCAGATGCACATCCCTGCCACTGCCGACAACACATTTCCTGTGCAAAGAGCACTGACTTTGGACCTCACACACAACTCTTCACCACAAGCTACACAAAGCTCAGGAGACATCAGATGGTTATCACTCACTCTAACAGATCAAGCCATCTTCCCCAAAAAACACGAGTATGGCAGCAGCCTCAGATCCAGCAGCAGCAACCAGGCAGGATCACCAGCCCCTCCAGGGCTCAAACCAGCAGTAACCCCAGCCACATGCATGTGTGCATAGCCATGTATACAATGTGAATTTCTTCACTTAGTTCTTACAAATGTAGCTCAGTTTCCATTTGCAGAATACTGCTCTTTGCTAGAAAAAGTGTACATAATATTAACACTGGCAAATGCATTAACAAGGGCCCCTTCAGCTGAGAAAGATGGGACTTCGACATTTCCTAGTCTTCCCCAACTCCTGCGAAAAGACTAAATGTTTCCAGACCTACTGAGTAAAAACATCCTATTTAATAATGAATGCAAAATAGCTAAATACATAACTACATTAAAATCAATGACAGCTGCCCTCATAAATTTTACATTCTGTAAAATTGCATGCCCTATGATCAATGTTTTTTTCAACAGCACGCAGAGGGCTTCAAGAGAGCTGCCTGGTTTATTCTAGATTTAATATTCAAATGAATAATCTGTAACCTCCCTTTCTCTGATCTGATGCAAACACCCAGACAGTAGTAAAGCTTATAGGTGTGGATGGCACGGGAGAACAGAGTTTAGGGGAAAAAATGTATATGAGTTATTCCCATACCCATTTTATTAGTTTCCACTGATAATTACTAACGGAACTACAGAGTGAAATAACTACAAATACTTCCCATTACCTCAGATGATCAGAGGGATCCAAAATTACAGACATTTAAATATACAGTCTTAATGATGCTAAAAGGACCACAACTTCTACCTTCCATGGGCCAAGAAATCAGTTCTTGAGTGTCAACAACTGCAGGACAATAAAGTTACAGCAACTCTATCCTACATGCAGAGAAAGAGAAGTGAATTGTTCTACTTCTAATCAAAGGCTTAGATTTTTTCAGTTCACGCACATAGAGTATTATAGCAGGAATGATAGCACATTACTTAAGAGTGAGAAAAGTGGGAGGGGGAGGAAACTAAGCAAGATCCTAAGACTTGACATTCACAAGAGGCAGTACTTGAAATAAATCAACCAGTAAATTTGCAAAAGCAAATGTCACATTTACACAATGCTTCTCAACATTTACAAAGGGCATCAATGATATTAATATTTTCTCACAAAGATAATAAACAAATTGCTAAGTGGTAGAAAATCCCCAAAGCAAAACCACTGCTCCACACATCTAATTATGTCTCTTTGGACACTGAGAAATCATTTCTAGCAGCACTCTGGCATGAGACAGGCCACTGTCTATTCAGCTCTATAGCTTCATTGCAAAAGAAACATAAATATTGGAGTTCTAAATTAAATCATTTGTGGCTGTATACAAAGCTAAAAAAGGCTGTTTATATATTTACCAACTTAGGAACCAAATGAAACTATAAAAAAACCCCTCACAAATCTAACAGGAAGTAGTTTCTTGCATATGTAATCAGCACTTGTTAATCAAAGAGGAAAATGAGAAAATTGTATTCTTGTCCACAAGCTTCTACTAAGTCTTAAATCATCACACATTACAATATTAGCCCCCAGTAAGTAACTGAAATCTTAGAGACAGCTGTTTAAGAGGTGAGCAAGCACATCATAACTCCAAAGTCCAAAATAACACATTGCTTATTAGGAGTACTTTAACTCAGGGAACACATAAGTTTACAGTACACAAAAGTAAACCTTTAGGGAAAACGTTACCCTAGGGCACAGAAGTAATACAGACAACCTCCCCTAGGGAAAGAAAAAAAAAAGAAGAAAAAAGTCTGGCCTAGGGACTCAGTCCTTTGAAAATATTAATGTTCTATTTAAAAACAAAATTTTGTGGTGAGGGGAATAAATAGTGAAGAGGGAATGGTTTTCTGCCTTCTGCCAGATTTAAAGCTTTTCAGTAAGACTGTCTGTCAGTGTCAACAGGAGAAAACATACCCAAACCAACAAACTGCTTGGCTGAGCATATGTCTTCATGCACAAATACTAACCCTCCCACAGAAATTCTAGTTTCGGATATATGCATCTGCCTCCAGGCAAAGCTCTGCTGCTTGCAACAGTATCTGAAATTTGGCTGAGCTGACAAATGACTATCATTTCTCACTTGCAAGAGTAGCAAGATCACTTTAAACAACTGCAGCAACAAAATATTCAATTTTTCTAAGGAAAATAAAGCAGGCAAACTTTTTTCTGGCTTCAGGTGAGATAATGGTCCCTAATTGAGGAAGTTTTGTTTACCATGGAGGAACACAGGAAGCATTACGTTATCAAGTTTCCAAAACAATGGATTCAGTTAGTAACACAGATCCCAATATTCTTCTTGTCCCATTTTTGTAAAGTCAGTAACTACTTTCAGGTAGTTGAAACAGCATTCTGAGAGCCATTAACACTGTCAAAACAAGGATGAGGAAACTGCGACAATAACCCAATGAATTAGCTTTTCTAAAAAAAGCACTGCTGTTTTAATGCAGCCTTTGGCAATGCAGCAATCCAGCCCACAGTTTCCCAAATCATGCTGCAAACCCTCAGGTTTCTTCTTAGAAATATCCCATTTCATTTGATTTACTAATTGCTGAGTCAGTCAGCTGTTTGCAGCATCTTTCTTTTTACAAACACAAACCCAAAAGATATTTCAGTAAGCAGGAAACAAGGTATGCAGTTTACAAATACATCATGCTTAAAAGATGTGGAAAAAAAAGTCAAGAAAGCTGAAAATCAGCACTGCAGCTCAAGGACTGCATAATGACACCCCTAGTCCCTAAGCATTTGCTCTATCCCCACACTTCTTTCTGACAACATCACAGTCACAGATTCAGAGCTAATTCATCACAGAAATAAACTGCAATCGAGAAATTTTTGCAATCAATTTCACAATACTTGCCTGAGCAAGGGAAGGAATGACCAGGAAAAGACTACTTCAGCAGCAGAGGCAGACACATGATGCTAACAATGTAATTTTTAAATTTTGAGAATTTCCACTTTTCTTACACTAAATCTCAAAATGCCTATTATGTGGTAATTCTATCTTCTATTTTGTCCAACTCTGTAGTGGTTTTCAGTTATTCTTTATCAGTTTTCCACCTCAATTTTGCCAGCTCCTGAGCAGCTGGGCCACAAACATTGTTAATTACATCATAACATCATGAGGAAAGGATTATTAATCTGATATTTGGCAGAATGCTTCAGGGAATGAGAAACTTTCATTACTGGAAATCTCCACCAGTTACTCACATACTAATTTGACCATTTAGCATTTTCAATAACTGGAAAGACATGAGTTGCTTCCCTTAACACCTGATTCAGGATTGAGGAATAATTCTTGCTTGAATATTCCAGAAAGAGATGAAACAGGAATCTTCCATATAGAGGCTCATCCTAGTATATACATCATAATCTAGGTAGCTATATAAAAACAAGCAGAAAGTTGAAGTTTCTAATCAGCCCCTAAAAACAAAATTACTTAAGATCGATTAGTGCAACAAGCAGGCTAGGCACCCATGATGCTGAAGGAGAGTCAGGATATTGAGAACTATCACTTACAGAAGCACAAAATCAGAACTTTTTATTTTATGAGTGGGTCTGCTATGCTAGAGAACATTTCAGCACGCATCAAAATGAAAGAAGGCACCTTTTAAAAATACAATTAAATGAAAAGCAATAAAAAAAATATCATACTACTTTTGTTCAGTCAACACTGAATTCCTTTGGACACATAGGAAAAATATTTGGAAGCACTATACTGTCTTAAACCACTTAACCCAAAATGTTTAACTTTCATGCAGCAAAGCAAGCAGGGAGCTCTCAATACTTCTGCCAACCTCATGACAGACCAAAACAAAGCCTCCCCACTCATTCAGCTCAACTGTTTGGCAAAGTTATATGCTTTGCAAATGACTCCTCAACATTGGCTCAGGTGGAAAGTATCAACTAACTTTTCTGTATAGGTTAGGAAATCTACCGTGCTATTTAAAGACTCAAATTCAACTCATCATTAGTAACTAAACAAAGCAGTGCCAGCTAAAACAGCATTTCTAAAACCTTCCTCTGCAACTGAAAATCTCAGGCTTGCAAATTCCTCCCTGTGAGGCTCCCACCAAATAAGAACACTCATTTTTCAAAATATCTGAGCTGAGTTTACATGATGATAAATGAAAATTTAACTCCAAAATACTTTGATATAAAATTAAGAATCAACTTATAAGTAGTAGTCCAAGTGCTTCATCAGTTTCAAAAGGACAGCAAATGCTGAGAATGGGTATTTGCTTTGCAAGCTGAAGTGTTCTACAGACCAAGAATGCTCAAACCAGTGATTTGTCAGCATTGCTCTTACATTTGTAGCAAAAAGTGTTGCACACTTCCAGAAAGCAAGCTCTAAATAAACTCTAAATAAAAATATGATGACTTAAATACGATCCTTTCAGCAAAAGCCTTATCAGCCTTCCATATTAATGGAAAAATTACATACAGAACGGAAAATTAAATTCGATTTTCCAAACCATAATGACATTCTGCTAATTCATCAAGAATGAATATGGCAAAAAAGTTTGTAAAAGACTAATACTTAAATGTTATCTTCAGCTCATGAATGTAAAAGAAAATTACAAGTATTTAAAGAACATGTACATCTAACTTCTTATATATGGTCCACAGTTTGGAATACCACGTAACTTTTTGCTCAAGAGACATCATGTCTTATCCAAATACAGATACCGTCTTTCCCACCTCCCCAACAATTTTTCCAGCACCCCCCAGGACTATATTGGTGTGCCCCATGCACTAAATGAAAGCAGAAAATGTGACTACTCTATATTTTACTGGGGCATATAAACCCATCCCAGATCTTGCAAAGATCCCACTGGTATTTTCCTGGAAACTAAATCCTATGTCAAGAGTAAATTTTGCCCTTGTCAGAGTCCAGAGGGACAGGAAGGAAGAAGGTCAAACTGATGTCTTTCCTATGTGAAATTGGCTGAACAGGCAAACCATGCTAGTCAGAACTTTTATCTGTCAATAGGTAAATTGTTCCAAATCAACACTTCCACATTCCCTTCACAGTTCTGGATTTGCCATCTCTTTTGCTAATTACCTTGCTATACCTTTGTAACGTCGCTATTTGACAGAAGTAGTGAAATATTATTTAGCCACTGAAATATTTTGTTATCTTCTACAGCAACACATTTTATTCTGTCTTGCCAACTTTTCTGTTCCCTCTTCCTACAGGATTTATGTTGCCCAGTACCCGTCTGACTTTATTTTGACCTCCTGATGAACCTGTCAGAGCCTCTGATTCTGACACAATGCAAACTACTTTTACCTGCTAAAAGATGCTTGGTAGCATCACTCTTGCCATCCAATCCCAATTCTCCTCAATCTCAAATATTTGCTCTTTGAGGCAATCTACTTCTGCAGCAGTTCTCCACAAAGCAATGTCTCATTATCAGATTTTTTTTTTTTAAAGCACGAGGCCTAGCCTCTAACTATTTACAAGGTACACACCAAAATAATTCCAAGCTGAGGAGCCAACAGCACAGTTTTTCAATATTGTGACCCAGTGATTTACTTATAATGCTTTGAAAAGTATGTCAGTGACCCATGAACATCACCAGAATGGCAGGAAATTTGAGTGTAGCAGGATGTTTTATATTACATGCAATTTGGAATTTTTTTGCTAACATGCAGAGTAATCCCTGTCAGAAAGACCAAGCTAAACATATAATTCAGATACCATTACCAAGAGATAAAAAAATAGATACAATGCACCTTAAGACAACCTACACTTTTTCTTAGGATTTAGTAATTTCAAGGCTTGATGTAACCGACTCCTTTCATGATTACACTGGTTTGTGCCAAGAAAGTTAATATTTATTACATGTAAAAAAAGCAGATAATTCAGGTAAAAAATGGAATGAAAGTATAGGTAACAGTAATGTTAAAAATCTGTCCATTCTTACACTAACATTTCACTTTAGTAACAGTCAAATCTTTAAAATCATATCAGCTACTAGCACTCATTAAGAAAAGTCAATAGTATTGTTTATTAGAGCAAGGTATATAAGGTATTGTTTATAAGAGTAAGGTACCCAGTTTGATTTTAGTGCAGGAAGTATTAGCACAAAGACAGCAAAAGATTCTTTTCTTCCTTTTCCTCGTGCAATTCAGAAAGCAAATAACCTAGGTGATTACCCTCCTTAATTACATCAGCTTACACAATTTATATGTATGAACAATACATTAATCTTCTCATCTAGTCTGCTGTCCCGTGCTCCTCTTTGGTTTTCCAACAGAGGAACAGGAGATGTCATACTTACAAAATAGTCACTTTATCAGCTAATTGTCTCTTCTACACGGAGCTTTTACTATTCCCATTGAGAATAAAAGATACAAAAATAACTCTTTCCATAAATTCAGACCAAATAGCTCCTAAGCAAACTGTGGAAATTTTGTTTCAGGGAGAAGAAACATGGTCAACCATCCATTAATGTAAGTAGACCAGTTTAACTTTTACCACTATGCTCTTCTAATAAACTGCCCTGTAGCAGCAGCTGGAAACTTTTTTTAAAATTTAAAAGGACCAGCTGCAGTACCAGCCACAGCACACTGGAAAAAAAAAAAAAAAAAAAAAAAGAAGACTGGCAGAATGTTGATGCTTAGAAATAAATTGTGGTCTATCTGCAAACAGATCTTGTTAAAACAATTCATCCTGCCTTGTGGAAAGCAGAACTTACTGGTTTGTCTCCCACAGACAAAAAAAATCTCAGCACTTTGCTGCTGCTGCCTCTTACAAGCTCTCCTTTATTCCTCCACCTCCAAAATGTCCATTCCCCTCACAATACTAAGACATCTTTTCTGTGCCTCTTAATTACCAAATCGTCAGTGGGTATCAGATGCTAGGGTTTGTTCCAAGGTTCAGGTATCCCATCTGGCCAGTCAAAAGCAAGGCTCACTGCTGAACTGGTAGGCTAGAAAATAACAGGTAAATGTTGAGTTGCCTTTTCTCAATTTTCTCCAAAATTGTGCCAATTTAATATTTTGGGTATTAGTACAAGCATCAGGTATTACTACAAGCAATCTACAAATTGGGGGCACGGGGTAACAATGAGGGAGGGCTGAGGGTGAACAGAGCAGGCGATTAAACTGTCTTGAAAAGGCAACTCTTCCTCTCCAGGCAAAATGATTTTTGTTGCCTGACTGGGGCAATCTTCAAGTAAAAACACTACTAGCTTTTACAAAAAGGAGTACCACATGTCAATGTCACCACACTTGACATAGGATCAGAAAACAGGCAGACAAACTGTGGGCAGAGAACAGAATCCCAGCCAGTGGTGGTACGCCCAGGGAAATGCCCCTCCCATCACTTTAGTCTGGACATTTGATCCATACATATGCAGGCAAAGCCAAAAGTTTTCAAGTTTTGCGTATTCACTTTTTGTGTATTAAAGTTTTGTCCTTAACTTTCCTCTCTCTTGAAAGAGTAAAAAAAAAATTATTTATACATCTTAAGCTTTCTTTTTCAAGCTGAACAGAAAACAGTATTTCCTCTATAAACCTTCATTCATAGTGGATACAAAGATTTTCAGACATATACACAGTTTTAACACAGAAGTGTTTTAAAATTTCCCTAGTCTACATACAGTTGACTTCATAAGCTTGGAGGCTTTTCATTTATGTTCCTCCATAAACATTCAAGCTTTTACGATTTTTTTTGGCTTTTTACCCATCCATCTGAAACAAAATCCTTCTGGAAAAGGAAGATCATTCTTCAACAAGTATGCATAAGACTGGCTAAACTTCTCCAGTTCCAGCCACCACCAAAAGAGCTAAACTCCCTTCCTCAAAACCTAAGACTTGGAAATGGAAATTTTAAACACAGTGTTTGTCAGTTGGACCATTGTGATGATTTCCTCTTCAATAAGCCTGACCATAACTGGACTTCAATCTACTTCAAATACACCAGTCTTCATTTTGCTCTTAAAGCCTTGTCTCACTTCCCTGACATATCCTAGTTTTACCTTTTATGTAACAGTTTAATAAATTGTTAAAACAAATAAACTCATTAAGTTATTCAAACTACATTGAAATATCTTTAGTAAATTAAATTATGTCAATAATAACTCGCATATAAAGGAAAATAAAAGACCTTACATCTTTTCTAGATACTCTCCAAGCATCAGTACAGTAAAATGAACATTCTCAGTTAGCTGACTTTGAGGTAATTTCCTTTTTTTTTAAATTTAAATTCTTGAGTTACACTAAAAGTGATGATTTTCTGGAAAACACTGAGTTTCACTTTCAGACAGCCAGATCTCTAAGAAATGTGAAATTATGTATCAAAACCCCCAAATTACTCTATTATTTTGACTTCCTTTGGATACATTTCTCCACTCTCGTTCTTGAATCATTACCACATTCTTCTGAATAAAATTAATGATTCACCCAACCACTCATCAAATACCCAGACAAATGGAAGAAATGGAGAAATCACAAATCATGGAAACCTAAGGTGGTGTGCTACAACAATAATTGATATAAGCTGTTTTTAAATAACAATTAGCCAGCATTTTACAAGTGACAGATAAAGAAGCAAACAGTATGTTAGAATAATGAAAAATTCCTCTTGGGTTTGCTCCACAGAAATATCCCACACAGCTCATCCCTGCCGACGGAAGCGGTAGTGAATCATAGCAGTAAAAGATGGTTTGGTTGTAAGAAAGTTGGTTTCAAATATTTTTACAGCCACAGAGTTGAAAATGTAGCTATGAAAATCGCAAGGTCAAACTTTTGATTTGGAAATAAGTGCCTGATGTGCATGGTATTTGACTCTTCTGCACAGAAATGGTCATAAAGAAGGTTTGTACACCTTAAAACCCATTCCATTGTGGATTCTTTGATTAAAAATGCTCGTGATCCAAACTAGCAGATTAGTGCAAACTACTGACCACAACACACTGCTATCCAACTCTACTGCAAATAACATGAGGTAGACTATAAAAAAAAAAACAAATAAAAGGCATTGTTTTACTGGCAGAAAGCAAGATGTTTTATTAGGTTTTCCATACAGAGGAAAATGTGGCTAAAAAATGAGTCCTTAGATGCCTCTCAAATATACATAACACTTGCAAAATATAGAGAAACCATTGTTTCAAGCTCCTAGAAGCTCCTACTGTGTTTAGGAAAGAACAATTTGGGGGGAAGAATGAATAGTCATAATAGTCTAAAACTGCATAAGAAAGCTTTGATATGATCCAAAGCAAGAAAATTACATATTGTTGTACTTTCATGAATCAGATCCCAGCTGAGATTGGGTCAATTGGTTTCTTGCACACAGCAGATTTCAAGCATTAACTGCCTGCAGAAGAGTGATTAGTTTTCCTGGACATGGAAAGACAGAATAAAAGATGTGATTTTACAGCGCTGCAAGATCCAAAAACAACTAAAAGAAAGAAACAAGAGGAGGAAAGGAAAGAAGATAAATAATGTCTAGTAACAAGGGGGTTGGTTTAATGGTTTTTATAGGGTTTCTTTTTTTAAAGATTTAACAAATTCAATACACAAGATTACTTTGTTTCCTGTGGGCATTGGTTACCGTAATTTTATTTTAATTAACTACTGCAGGTATAAAGATTTTATGATTTAGAAGTGCAGCACAAAATTAGATATAGAATCTGGCAAGTATATTTTGCTAGAGAAAAAAGTTTTGTGCTGAGTCTGCATACATAATGTATTAATTACTTCAAAATGTTTTAACCAGCTCTGGTTGCTCACTAGACTCCTCGAATTCTTCATGCTTTCTAAACACTCCTTTTCAGTTGATGACATGACACCATAGCAGAATAATATTATGAAATAGCATTTGAATATGTAATAGCAAAAAAACCAAAAAAAGGCTGTACCACATGCCTTTCAATTATCCAAGTTCAGATTTTCTTCAGATGCTCTGATGCACCACTAAATATCTTCCAACTGCACTCTTGCAAGAGTTGATGGATTGCTTAATATTTTCTGCAGGAGTCTGTGAGTGTCACTGGGCAGCCATGGTACCAATGCTTTTTCTCTTCTTTAACATTTTGTACAACAACAAAGTTAAAATACAAGCAGTATTTTAACTACCAACACACAGCTTTAGACTTGATAAAATATTAATGCAGCTCCCAGCAATTCAATGAATCTATTCACAGTCAAATATCAAATACAAGTTTTAGAGCACACAAAAACCTATAATGAAGACTATTTTTTTCTAAAGCTATACTAAGAACAATTTTAAGCCCTCATAACATCAGTTATTTTGAAGGCTAGATTATCAGCCATTTACTTCTGGAACTCTGTATAGATCAACATCATCCTTAAGGGCAGCTTAGGCTACACAATTTCAAATTATTTTATTCCAGTGTCCATAAAACCTGTGATATCATACATAAAAACAATTTGATGCTCAAAATAACCCAAAAAACAACCAACTAAAACATTTTTGATGAGTATGCAATCTAACACAGCAGCAGCTGCCCCACTCCGTTCTATTCTATCAGGGAACTTGACAAAGAATGAAGAATTCCTGAGCATCCCTCATGTCACATGCTTCTCCCTGCTCACTTCAATGCCCAATTAAACCACAGCAGAAGCTAGAGAAAAGGAACCACTGAGCAGTTTGGAGTTGTTTTCTCACAGCTATCTCAGACCACATTTCCAAAAGGTTGCCAGGCTGTTCTTCTAAGAGGACAGCTAATTAGATTAAAGCTAAATCTGAAGCAAATGTAAGTTTAACTTACTGGACTTTCCTATCTGTAACCCTGCTTATACACACACAGCACTAGAGCAAGGAACAAGTCCCAGTAAGAATCTAAAGGCCTTTCAAAGACTCTAAGAAGGTACAGAGTGTATTTTTGACCTGCATTAGGGCTCATGGAGGTGATCCTGTACTTTTCTACTTCCTAAAGTTATTGAACAACTTTGTGTTTTTCATGCCATTTCTGAGACTTTCTGTTCACAAAAATAAGCCTCAAAATCAAATATTTAGAAACATCAGCCTGAAGAAGTTCTTCAACTATATAACCATTCTTTGCAGACAGAGGGCCTTAAGGGATGACTTTCTTTTTTCTTGAAATATGTATTTCAAATAAATCAAAGCACTTCTGTTGCACCTTAGGAAGCTTAGTATTTGTTGTATGATGTGTACACATCCACACTATCTTCAGAATTTGAAAACAAAACAAGTTTACTTAACTATTACTAATTTAAGTACCCAGCTTTCTAAAACTTCTGATCAGCAAGCCCTGAAGAAAAAATTGGAAGAGTATATTGGAAAAGGGATGAACAAAGTTTCAGACTGCTAGCAGGGGTGAGGGTTTTCTTTGCTATTCTAAGTAGAGCTGTTATTCAAGTATCTCTTTGGGACTCTGGAAACGGGCTCTGGTGTGCCCGTTTCAACCATTTTACAAAGATAAAGATAGCAGATATTTGATTCATTCACATGACACTACAGACAGCAGCCTTTAAAACCACAAAGTCATCTAAAAAAAAACAAGTTATGTGAAAATGCATACTTAATTTCTTGATGAAAAATTCACAAACTGGACATCCAAATTAATTTTCCAATCAGGAGAAACAGAAATAATTCCTAACAGAAGTATTGTCTGGAAACAGTAGTTAAAGCTGAGTTTTGCACTTAAAATTAGGTTTCAGCTTACGTGTTTGAAAAGTGTATCAATCCCAATTACCCAAAGTATGTAATGAACTGAAAATTAAATAAACCCATTAGTTTAATTTTAACCTAAATGAGTCCTTAAAGATACTTTAAAAGTGCTCCATCAGTGAATGTTCTCAATTGAATGTATTTAAGGCAGAAACATAATGAACAGGATATGCACATAAGAGCCTGGGCTGCTCTTAATGCTAAATTATTCATAGTGGTAATCAAACTGATGAATGTCACTGAGTGAAAAGACAACTCTGATCAATCTTAATTTTTTGCCCACAACTAATAAGCTTTTGGGCCATCAGATGATTTGGAAGCCTATTGTACATGGGGTTTGTTTATTCTGTTCTTTAAAAAATTAACACCTAGCAAAGTTAAGAACTGACCTCATGAAATGACATCTCCTTGTTACCCACTTTGGGTTGGGGTGAGAGGCAGCTTTATGCTTGATCTTAGTCCTTGCTCACCCTGGCCATGGTAGTTAAACTAATTTTTGAATACTGTTGTGGAGACATCTGCTCAAGGGAGGGGATTGTCCTGCTCTTGCAGCCTCACCTTGATCACTGTGTTCAGTTTTGGGCACCACGATACAAGAAAGACACAGAACTATTAGAGAACGTCCAAAGGAGGACAACAAAGATAGTGAAGAGCTTGAGGGAATCTGAATGAGAAGCAGCTGAAGTCACTGTTCAACCTGGAGAAGACTGAGGAGAAACCCCATTATGGTTAAAAATTCCTTGCGAGGGGAAGAGGAGGGGCAGGCACTGATCTCATCTCTGTGGTGACAGTGACAAGACCCGAGGGAGTGGCCTGAAGTTGTGTCTGGGAAGGTCTGGGTTGGACAATAAGAAAATGATCTTCACACAGAGAGTGGTCAGGCACTGGAAGTGCCTGGGCTCTCCAGAAGAGTGGTGAACCAGCCTGACAATTTTCTAGAAGTATTTGGACAAGGTGTGACTCCTGGGGACGATCCTGTGCAGGGAAAGGAGCCAGACTCAAACACCTTTGTGGGTCCTTTCCAACTCAGCATATTCTGTAATTCAGACAATACTAAATACCTCTTTGTCTTTATAGACATATATGGTCATTTGATCAATTTTTCATTCTGTTTTTTAGTCAGCTTCACCATTCAGTTATCCAATAAGAATTTTCAAATCTCTCTATATATACTGAAAATTGATTCCAACCTGTTACCAGTATTCCCATCTTCCCTGGTTTGTTTCTCACGGACATCTGAAAAACAAATAAAAAACACCAAAACAAACCAAACAAACAAACCCTTAAAAAAAAAAAAGAAAAAAAAAGAAAAAAAAAGGGCAAACTCAAAAGCCTAACTCCAAAATTTGTTTCCTTCTCCCTGGAAGAATCACCTTTCCTTTAATTTTCAAAATAATTCTGGTTATCATTCACAATTTTCACTAAAGCACTGCTAGCATACTGAGTGCAGGTTTAAAAGGCATGAAAAAGAGCTAAGATAACAATAACCTGTGGCTATGGAAAAGTAAACAGATTGGGATTCAAGTTCTTCAGGTTCTGTTGGCCTTTGTCATGTGGTGCCTGTAAAATCAGACCAGTATTCCTGCCTCCTGTCAAGCTACTTATTGAGAGATATGTATGTGCTTGGTTATTTTCATCATTCCTGTGGCTGACAGGAACCACCAGCTGAAATTCTGGAGTCTGTTCTAATACACTGTAAAAATAAAAATTCAAAGAACATGACATACCCTCTCCCTTGCCTGTAACAAGTTTTCACAAGCAACTTAGATGCTGAATATCATTCTGACTCAATTGTTCCACATAACCAGGATGACAAATTTTGTCGTATGACCTCATCTACACATCAAGAACTCTGTTACAGGAAGATATATTGGAACTCAACGTGAAAATAGTACTGCATTCCATTACAAAGAAATATTTGTAGAAAAAATACTAAGAGTTTACCTACAGTAAGAAATCTCACTAAAAAAATACATAATTCCTAGAGATTCTACCACTTGCACAGTTTAACCAATATTAGTACTAGTGAAAACAAAGTAAAATTTTCCAAAAAATTTACAATATTACACTGGCTTGCAATTTACAGGACAAAGTCTTAGAAAGCAAGAGGAGAATTAAGGAACAAAAGAGCAGTTCACACATTCTGCCTCCAAAGGATGCTAAAATTCTTTCAGCTAGACAGCAAAACATTGAACTGGATTATCTGTTGGATAACTTTTCTAAAAGAGTAAAGTTTCTAAAAGTTGATACCAGCATAGCACAAGAAAAAAAAAAATATGAAAACACTTCCCTCCTTAACTAAGAGTGAATTTCACAGCGGCTTTACATGAGCCAGTCCCAGAGTCTGAATGCCCACAGCAGCAAGCTGTTGCTGCTTTACACTGTTTTTCTCCAGCCTCTTCTCTGTACCTCCTCACAGGAGAACAAACACAAATGTCTTGAGGACCATCAGATTACACAGAACAGCAACACAGCACAAGCAGTGCTCAAATTCCTACCTATATATTTCTCTTAAATGGTAGCTGACAATGGAGCTGAAACCATCAATGAGAGTTGCTGTGGTCTATTAAACACTGATTCCAATGAGAAAAGGCACCATTACAAAGTTCTTACTTTCAAGGATAACTTTTTAATTCCAAAGAAACTGACCACTTCAATGCCAAAATGAAATATTTTGGGAAAAAGAAAAAAAACTGTTTTGAAGTATCTTCATAGTCAATTTCCATGCCACAGTTTACCGCTTAAAGAGAGGAGAAAGAAAGAAAAAAAAAACCCAAAACAAAAACATTTTGTGGTAGAGTTTTTTAATAATTGAAAAAAAACTCTGGATCACAAAAACAAGGTTGGCAAATGGTATCAAAAGCCAGTTTAGGAAGACTACCTTACCAAGGGTACCTTTTCTTAACTAACCAAGTCTCCAAACACATTTGCTTTCAGTGATAGCTGAGGTTATGAGCTAAACACACCTTTTCCACACTGACTGTTCAGTTCCATTGGTCAAAGACGGGAGGAATCAAAATCGCTTCTCCTTCAAGGGCCTACAAACCTGCACTCAGTAAGATGCATAGTGAAGGGCTTTAGAATTCAAGCTAATTCTCTCTTGTGGGTTATAAAAAGACCTTAATGTGAACCCAATGGTAAGAATGCCTCCATGAGTTGGGAATTCCTACAACAGCCCATGTATGAGATAATTTATGCAGTGCTCAAAGTCACAAGCTTCCAATTTAGCCGAAAGTAAATGCCCCTAAAGAACCTTCATATTTCATACTGCAAAACTGTATTTAAGTAATCAAAAAGTGAATAATAGAGCAGTTAGCCAGCTCTTTAATACATTAGCTAAAAGTATATCAATTCCATTGATTTTTACAATGGGCTGATTTCACATAATGGATTAAGCTCTCTAGAAAGACTGTAAAGGGGAAAAATACTTTGCCAGAATTAGTGGAAGATGGTGTCAAAGTGCTTTTATGACAAGCATGCAGTTAAAACATTTTATTTGGGGATGCTAAATTTAGAGTACTTCTGTCAGGAATAGACCTGGTGCTAACAGTTGAGTAAAAGCCATGATTTCAACACTGCAGATATATTTTCAATATTTCTGTCATATTTTCTTTTAAGTATTTTATTCCTAGCTAAGAAACAGGAAGTTTGAACTAGGAATATGTAATCAAACTTGCAGCACAACAAAAGGTTAACAGCAGGATGCCTCAAGGATCCATAAAGCTAGCAACATTTAAAGGCACTAATTAATGAGTTGAAAAAGAAAGCAGAAAAGTTAACAGTTATATAGGTTGGTCAAGTACATAAGTCCAAAAATGTAACCAACTGGAAGCTAATCAACCATGATGTACAGGTAATACACTGGCAGATAAAAGTCAATGTTAATAAATGCAGAACAAGTATCACTGAAAGTTAAATAACTACTAATATGGTCAGCAACCTTCTAAATTAAGAAGGCCTAGTACAAACAAGAGGATTACAAGCATCCCTGTGGAACTCAGGAAAGATCTCTGCTCAATATGAGAACATCACTGCTGATAATTAAAAGTATCAAGATTCAAAAGCAGCAGTGGCAAGCACTAGCACAACTGCCTTCATATAAAACTACTGCTTCATTCTTAATGATGACCTGAAAAAGGCTGCTGCAGCATTAGACTAGGTAAAGAATTAGAAATCCAACAGAAAGGTTAAGAAGACAAAGAATGAAAAAACACAGTTATAAGAAGACTAAATGTAAACAGAAGGGAAGTAATTTACACCTCAAAAATTAAGATGCTGCTCAGTGAAAGCAGGAAGTACACAGTCCAGAGATACTCTTTTTTGATATAATACATAATTGAACATTCACTTCTGTCTAGTGCATCTTTATAATAAAGAATCCATCACTATTCAAAGGAGGACAGAAAAAATTGACTAGGATGAAGAACATCCCATGTAATGATCCAAGCCTACTCTATTAAGTATTGGTACAAGACACATACTATGACAGAAGTATTAAGCATTTACCTTCTTTAACACTTCTTGTATCTGTCATGAGTTATTCAACCAGCTGAACTCCAGATAAACTCCAGTGTCACAATTTCAATACTAAAATCAACATGTTGACCCTTCAAAGGGGGAGGGGGGCACCAAAACCACCTCCTTCCAAACAAACTTTAAAAATCAAAGAGCAACACAGGAAAGCAAATGATGGACTAACTTGGCCTGAAGGACAGCATAACATGCTTCCAGATTTTGGTTATAATTTAAGACAGATAAAAGAACTCCAAAATTCTTAATGAAGTGATTGGTTAAGTATGAAACAGCACCATTTTAAACAGCACTACTACAACTATTAAAAGGTATTTTAATGTACCTTACACACAAAAAATCAATTTATTTGAATTTGTAAGTGATTTATTTTCTTTATAAGCAGTGACAGCTCCTGATACAGCTCAGCTTAAGTCTAGAGATGGTCCCTGCACTTCCATGAGAAGACCTCTAAAGACACAGGCTCGGGAAGACTCCAGAGCCAAAGACCATACCATTTTGGTCCTGTGAATCAAACTTTTGTGCTATGGGGACAGTCTGACACCATATGCCCTAAAATGAAAAAAAAAAAAAAAACCAAAAACCCAAAACCTACTAGAAATACAAAATCTGTCAAGAATCTCTTGTCTCTCGAACAAAACATGATGCAAATTGCATTCAAAGGATTTAAATATTTGGACGTACTTTATTTTTAGATGTGTGTCTCTGGAGCGACTTTTTGTTCCCTGACCAAAGACAAAGATTACACTCCTTTTGTGAAAGAATAAAGAAAAAGTATTTTTAAAGTTTACAGCTAACATATGGGTTATCAACACATATGCAACAATGAAAGGACAGCAGAATACTATTTTCCTAAAGCAGCAATTCAGTATTGAAATGTATTCTAAATTACCTGTTCTTTTTCTGAACAGCTTATTCCTGAACTCATTCAAACAAATTCACTTTGAGATGATGAGTGGGGAGGAATAAATCTTCATATAAAAGTGAAACAGTACCACCTCACCACTAGGCTAAGAAATGACTGTCACATGGTGTTTTCAAAGCATTTTCATGACTTATATTAGTGTCTTTGAATTGCCCTATTCCTATAAGAGCAAGGTACATGAGGAATAAGGTATACTCATTCAGGTAGCTTACAATTCTGAGCAGACAGACATCATCCAGTAATAGACCATGTGCTGTTCTCACCACCTCGATCTCAAGGGTGACTCCTGTGTGGTGTCCTTGCCAGATAATGTTTGTATCATTTTTCTGAGGATGACCATGCTGCCACAATTTCCCTACTGGACAATAACTATCTCAGGTTTACATTCTTGTTCCACAAGTAAGCCTGAGAAAATGCAGCAAACAAATTCAAAGCGCTAGCAATACCACTTTAAAAAAGGCCAGCATCACAGGAGGACACAGATACAATTCCAAGTCACAGAAAATGATGAAGCTGGCACTAGAAAGTCAAGTGCTATCTTCAAGATAAGTAATTCTTTGTATTTACAAGAAAAACGAGTTCTGTGGTTCTCCAAGCATTCAGGGTAGCATGATCTTCAATGTCTTTGCAAAGGAATGAAGTTGAGAGCAGCAAGTTTTAATAATACATGGTTAGTTACATAGTTTTGGTTTGCACAGCTGTTGGCTATGTTCATTTACAGTTCATGTAGTGCCAACATCATTTATATAAACCGAGGAGGCTGTTTAACTCCTGTTCATCGCCATAAAAGTTATTTCTCTCAGCAGCTGCTGGACAAAAATCAGTTTCTATTTCAGTATCTCACACTCTAAGTTCACAAAGTGGCAGGTTCCAGAATCTACTAAAACCAAGTAGGACCTAAAGAAACTTGCCCATGCTTAATAGTGTAACAGGGGGCGGAGGTAGAGGGGGCAGAAGACACGCACTTCTGCTTTCCTAGAGTGGAAGGAGGTAGTAACCCTCCGTTAACACGGCCAAAGTCACATGAAAACCAAGTTCCATTAGGCAACCAATTAGAATGAGAGCTTTTCCGAGCCTCTTCAGCTTTATGAATTAAATTGCAACAAAATAAGGCTGATCCGGAGCCCAGCAGATAAGATAAACTCTAAAATATAAGTCACATGTTACATAATAATCATCAACTGAACGAACTTGATGTGACAGCGGTGAAGAGGTAGAGCCGACGATGGTGCCCGGGTACTCCCCCCTGCACACACACACACGCACAAACAGCCACGCTGCCGGAGGCTGCTGACACACGGCAGCTCCGACCCCTGGAAGCAGCAACAGGACGTCCCCAGCCCCACGACCCTCTCCGCGGCAAGAGCACCTCGCGGAGCCGCCGGAAGGCAGCCGCAGGCTGTGTGCGCCCGTCCCCGGAGCCGGCTGCCTCCGAGCGGGCACCGCGGCGGGGTCACCCCGCTCGGAGGAAGCGGCGGCCGGCCGAGGCGGCGGCTCTCCCGCAGGCGGCCGGAGAGGGAAGAAGCCCGGCGCTGCCTGAACTTGGAGCTTCCCTTCCCCCGAGCCCCAGCGGGGCCGGGAGTGGGGCGGGGGGAAGCGGAACCCGAGGCGCCCGGAGCCCACACTCACCTCGGCCCTCCTCTCCGTCGCTGCGGGGCGGACGTCGGGGCGAGGCGAGGGTCGCCGCCAGCCCCGCCGCTGCCGCCCCGGTCACCGGGCACCCGAGCACAAGAGTCCCGCAGGGTAAATCCTCCGGGCGGCGGCGGGGACGGGCACACACGCCGCTCGTCGCGGCGGCCGCTGCCTCGCACTAAGTTGAGGCGCGGCCGCCGCTGCCGCTGCACTGCCGGGCTGCCGGCGGCCGCCGCTACGGCCCCGGGGAGCCGGCGCCTCCGCTCGCCGCCTGGCTCCGCGGCCGGGCAAGCAGCACTCTACCGCCGCCGCCTCGGCCCCCCTCTTCCTGCGGCTGCCGGGAGCCGCGCTCCGGGCGCAGCAGCTCGGTCACACGGAGCCCCGCGGAGGAGCCGCCGCCTCCCTGGGCGCCTCGGAGCCCGCAGCTGCAGCCCCCCGGCGGCGCCCGCTCCGCATGCCCCGCGCTCCGCCGCTCCCGCTGCTGCCGCCGGCGGCGGCGCCCCCGCCCGCTCTCCCGCGCACCACCGCTGCCGCCCGAGCCCCGCTCAGCGCCGCGTCTCCATCGCCGGCGGCAGCGGCGGCGGCGGCGCGGAGAGGCGGGATCAGGGAAGGGGCGGCGACCGCCCCGCGCGGCCCCGCTCCGCCCCGCCGCTGCCCCGGATGTGCGGGGGTCGCCGTGGCGGGGTTGTCGCTACCCGGGGCGGGGGTCGCTGGCGCGGGCGGGAACCGCCGCCCAGCCCAGTGCAGCAAAGCCGGCGGGCTCCTGTGCCCCCGGTGCCAGCCTGCCCCGGGCGAGGGCGGCTGCCGGCTCTAGCGGGCTCTAGTGCAACACGCACCGACCCGGGGCTCCCCGGCCGAGGGAGCCGTGCGGCCCTTCCAGCGTGGCCCTGCGGGCTGCGGTTGCGTGGCTGCCAGCCGGGTGGCGGCTCTCCGGGGCGTGCAGGCTTTGTACCGGGGAGCAGGTGTGATGTTTTCCTGTGTCATCCCTGCTGCCCAGGCACCTGCTGCACCCGCGCTTAACGTGTGCTTTTAAAGCAGGTCTGGTCAGCGGGGATGAGCGGGAATCGCGTGGCACCGGCTCGTCTTTGCTACGCCTTGTGGTGGGGGTCAGCTGTAGCTCCCAGCAGCTCCTTGCTGGGCCATGGCTTTGGTATAGTTTGTGTGCCGGCAACGTGGTGCCCCAGCAGCGATGTTGGGACGAATAGCTGAAACAAATGTTGCATTGGATGATTAGGCTGCAACAACCCTCTTCTTAGCAGTGGCCCCTGGCCAAGGAAGCATCAAAGTGTTACATGCCTGCCCTAGTACTACGTTTGTATTCTAAGATTATTCCATACAGAACAAGATATATTCTGCTACCTAAATTCTGTGAAGTGTTTTATCTTCTCCCTAATCTTAAATTCAGCTTTTTAAAGTATATAGATCAAAGTTTGTATGTCCCCTTTAGAAAGTCTAAGTCGCCAAGTTTTAGTGAAGAAAACGCTGGGTTTCCTTGACGAGTGAATCTTAAGTCACTGAAATGATATATAACTTTAAAGAGGTATTTGTTTACAGACTCAAAAAATCATGCTGTGCTCATTAGAAGCATTTTTAACAAGTTTCTTGGCAGAAACCCTATATTCAAAATAGAACTTAAACAGAGAAAGGGGAAAAAAAAGTGTACAGACAAAGTTAGGTGAATGCTGAACACGTCATACTGATGCCTCATCATTTTTAGGGGGATATTGCTGGTGTGTCCATTTATTTCTCTCTTTAAAGATCTTTAAGTTCAGTCACTGTCCGGTTCTATCCCTTTATCCACAACACACTTGAAATTGTGGTGTTTTCATTTTATTTAACCCTAAGAGTTAATTTTTGCTCTTGCTGCCCTCCAAAGTAACTTAGACCTTTTTAAAGGCACTTAGGTTTTCCAGCCATTCATTTGGGATGTTTTTCTTCAGACAAAACCAGAGAGTTCAGAATCCTCATGTACCCACAGATCTGTTGAGGATGAGCATTTAGTTTGCGAGGTAGCATATAGGAGATTGTTTCTCCACATATTTTGATGTATATTTTGAAGCTATTTCAGGCCCAGCCTCTTTAAGCAGGACAGTGCAGGCAGCAGCACGGTGGTTGCATTTGAAGTTCATCTGCCTTTCTCCCCTCACTGGGGAAGAGTCAAAAGTGCAGGATGGATTCCTGAGAAGACCAGGGTGCACTGACAATTTGACTAAAAGAGGATTTGACTAATATTGACTGAAACATTTTGAATATTAAAAAAAAAAAAAAAAAAAAAAAAAAAACCTTTGGAAAATGCCTGAAGGTGTAGTCAGGTGACAGAGTAAACATTCCTGTGAAAATACCAAGGTAGCCAATGCATAAACAGTAGGACAAGGAGGCATTCTTTGCCCAGTGGAGGGCTCTCACATATGTTCACCTTCCGTGAGCTGAATGGGATTCCTTGTGTGCTTAAACAAGTTAAATGTTTGAGCTTTGCTGCATTGCTCAGCTGATACATCCAGCAGGGAGTGTGTGCACTGACAGGTAGCTTCCCTGTGAGAGGTAATGCACACAGGAGCTGTCGAGCTACCTTCATTTAGCATTTATAGGCTGGGCACTAAATATGTGTGTACTTATACACAGGCAGATAATACAAGAAGTGTCAGGCTTTCCTGTCAAAAAAAAGTGTTAAATTCACACTATTATTTTTTATGATCTATTGTATGCAAGCAGATTAACAGTTGTTCTGTCATGATTGATGGTGCCATAGGATGTATCCCAAGTAGAATGGTGGAATGCCTTTATGACACCTCAATTTACTATTCTATTGTGTTGCTGCCAAGTCCGGGAAACTCACTTAGCAAAAATGCTATTAATTTCATGAAAAGAAAAAGTCAATGTGAGATGTCTAGATACAGCCAGAGACATGTTAAGAAGTGACATGAATTTACTGAACTCTGTAAATAAAAAGATGTAATTTTGAAGTGAACATTCAAAAATGTAGTCTATAATTTAAGGGCTATGTTTATTGCAGTTGTATTTAGAGAATTATACTGAGATTCAGGTTTATGGATTGTGGAGCACTACTAAGTCAACTTTGTAAAATTACTATTAGAGGGATCTTTTACAACATGCACATCTTTAGGTGATGAGAATGAATAAATACTTTTTAAAAATCTTTGTGATGGTTTGTAATTATAATCAATGCTAGCCTTTTGATTTCATGAGACTCTCAAATTCCTCTAACATATATACTGCAGAATTGCCTGGAGGGAAGCAAGAAAAAACTTTGAGTATTTTTTCTTACTTTGGTTACATGTTTGCCCAAGCTGTGCCACTCCTTTCATGTGCCCAGAACCCCACAAAACACCAGGTCTAAGGAATACCATAGAGGAGAGGAGCCCCTCCCTGCCCCGTGTAATTTGTACTACACCAGGCACTAATGGGCACAGGTGTGCCCCGTACAGGTCTCCATGCTGTGTCTGCAGCCCACCTACAGCTGCAGGGGGGTGAATTGACCATGACAAATGCCAAACCTGCCAGATGAGGACCTGAAGTTCAGGCTACCTACAAGGTAAAGGGAAGCATCAGTGACCAGATCCCACAGGCAAGGCACATGTAACTATAGTACACATCAGCAGCATGACTTAGTGTCCTGAGGACAACAGCCAGGAGTAGCCTTGCCAAAGAATCCTCACAGAACTGGGATTAAAATACTCCCTAGCTGAAGGAGGTTACAGTGCCAGGGTTTGGCAGTTTGCTGGATCTGAGGCAGCATCCAATTTGAACTGAATGCAAACAGGCAGTACCTTAGTGGAGGTCATTTTGCACTCATTCAGTATTTAGATGGTGCTTAGAAACCTTAGAAATAAAATGTATACTTATGTGCCAGATACAGTCTGCTTTTTTAAAAGGAAGAAATATGTAAATAGTGTCTTCACATCAAATTTGGGGAAGTGTTTGTCTCACCAGAGCTAATTACCAATGAGGATATTGGCATTTATTGTTGAGGTTGTTACAAAGGTTGTCATAAACTAACTTCATTATAGCAAAAGTTGAACTGTATTTGCATTATTTCTACTGCATCGTCTTTGCTTTACAAGCTGTCTGAAATAGCTTTTCTTGGAAGGTCTCCAACAAAGCATTCTCTTTGGGGCTACTAACTGCAAATAAGATTAAAGTTTAATATGTCTGGTAATCAGTTTTCTTTTAAAGAGTGCAATCTGATTTCTTATGGTCAGTTGGGATCCCACACATCCTCATCTGCTCTGTTTTTCAACTTGCTGCTTTCAATAACCTAAAAAAGGGCAATTTGCCAACAGATGTCCTTTCACCACTTTTCCTGAAATGGAGCACCATCTGAGAGGCAGTCATACACGGCTTGTACTCCAGAATCCCAGGCTCCTGTCTTCTAAATGGAACCTTTTTTTTTTTTTTTTTTTTTTTTTCCCTTGAGCCTGAGCAAGAACAAAGTGCTTTATGCCCTCCATTTGTTCCTATGACATGCAGTGAATAAAGGTGGGTAAATCTCCTCTGCTCAAAATCAAACAACAGGAGGAGGTAATCTCTGTACTCCTCACTCAGACCATTGATTTGCTCCAAAAGAACTGTGATGATACCGAGTGGATTTTTCCTAATATCAATTAAAACATCCTTTGGGGCAAATGGCAAAAAGAAAGAGAGAACACCACAAAAACTTGTCAGTGTTTCATGAACCCAGTCCTACCTCCCAGCTGGAGCTCATCTCACTCACTTTTAAGGATTGAAGGAGGGAGCAGCTGGAATCTGTGCTGACACCCAGAGGGAGGGTAAGAACACTGTCCTCACCTCCCAAGATGAGGAGTACAAAGATCCCAGCACTCTCACTTCCCATGAATGCTCCCTGAGCCCGAGTGCACAGCCCTTGTCTGCTCTGATCCTTTGCTGGGAAGGACTAGAAAGAGAACAGGTCTCCTTCACAGAATTCCTTCTGCTCAATTGGACTGGAACTAGCATACTGTCCTGTAAGTGAGAAAATTCAGGACAGAAAAACATGAGACTGCACCTGCAAAACTGGACTGAGTAAGCCTAGCCCTAAAGATATCATGTGGGATTGACAGCCTAATAATTATTAAATCATTTGGCATCATGTGCAAACTGCATAGCAGCCACATGGCACTCCTGACATCTATGTGGCAATATTGTACCACGGAAAGGTCAGGAGTTGCAGGAGACCATGAATCATTAAAGAAAGCTTTTGTTAAAAGATCATTGCATTTTTTCTAAATATTTCTAAAATTCATCTTGACTGATACTTTACCTTTCCTATTGGGCCTACTGGAGGAAACCACCAGAGGATAACATTGTCAGACTGTTACTTCCTCACCGGGAGATAGTTTCTCACACCCCAGTCCTTAATTTTTTTTTTTTTTTTTAACTCTCCTATTGAACAAGTTGCCCAAAGAGGTTGTGGAGTCTTCCTAACTGGAGATATTCAAGAACCATCTGGACAAAATCCCACACTGTGTGCTCTAGAATGACCCTGCTTGAGCAGGGAGGTTAAACCAGATGACTCACTGTGATCCCTTCCAAAAAACCCATTCTGTGATGAAAATGAGTTTTCAGGTAAGATAACATCAGAGCATATCAGTATATTCATCAGTTTGATTGTCAGAGGTCCAAGAGGATTTAAACCAAGTTTGCCAAAGTAGGAGGTTGCTTCTAGGTATAAACAATTCAAAGAATGTAAATATCAGTTTTCAAAACATTATTAAAAGGTTTTGGCAGGTATGAAAGTGCTTCCATTTCCATCTACATTAAACCTGGAACATATTCATCACTCTTACACAGCCTGTTGTTATTCCATATGTGGTAAGTTTTTTTGATACTTATTTTAAGTTCTGTAACAGGAAAAAAAGGTGAGTCCTGTTTTTCTAGCACATTTCTGTCACAGCAATGTCTCAATATATTACAATACACTTGATCCACAGCTACAAAATGTGAATGTTCAAAAGACAAAAAAAAAAAAAGCCTATTAGGTTTCATTCAAATACACATGTGACCAAAAGGACTGAAGATTTATCACAAACAGCTCCAGCCTATACAAAGTGGTCCCATTCTGAAAGAAATATGAATGTGCTTTCTCCCAAGAAAAATAGAGGCAGCCTAAGGGCAACATAAAGGTATAGTAAACTTCTAAAAGATGAAGTCTCTATTTTATTTTTTACCACAATAACTTTATGTTATGGCTAAACAAAGACAAGATATAATTTTATGCAGCCATTTGAAAGTTCATAAGCCTGGCTAAAGCTTTTCAGGAGCAGCCTTTAAAAACAACAGTAAAACTAGCAACAAATAAGTTTGCCTGATACACTGTCTCGTCGAGAGGATAGCAAGGTCTGTCTAACACCACCATTCTCCCTGCAGATGGGATCCCAGTGTTCCTATTTCAGCAGGACAGTTTTGTCACTGACTTAAAAATAATAAGCAATTAAAGTGAGAGCAGACACTAAATGTTTTCACATAAAAGCCTGTCACAGATTTCTCATCCAAATGCTTCCATCTATCCTTCACTATTTACCATTGCTGTTCACACAGTGGGTCAGCAGTATAATATTTTTGCC
Source organism: Setophaga petechia (assembly GCA_024362935.1). Lineage (NCBI taxonomy): Eukaryota > Metazoa > Chordata > Aves > Passeriformes > Parulidae > Setophaga > Setophaga petechia. The sequence goes on from JANCRA010000008.1 coordinate 25,287,144, forward strand.
AAAAGTGAAACAAGACAATTTTGTAGGGAATGCTTGAGGCCACTTGGAAACTGATTGCTTGAAGGAGAAGGTACCTTCTGAAAAGGGACTGTTAAAGCAGCACCTGAGGCTTCAACTTTGTACCTTGATGGCTCCCTTAATAAACAGGCTCTGTTTATCACATACAGAAGAGCAAAGGAGAGGAAATGGGCTTCCCACAGACAGGTCTGCAAGGCGAAGTTACCGTCTGCTTCACACATCATAGATTAAGCAGAATAAAAAGGCTGAATTCATCAGTGTAGAGATACACTGCATCATTAAACTGTGCCTTCAGTGACAACTGAATAGTCCATTTGCCTTCAGCAGCTTTCTAGTGAAGGCAATGATTGGAACTTAATAAACAGTTGTGTTAGAAAAACACTATTTGTTATATATATGGCTTGTTAAACACGAGCAGTAGAAGAAAGCAGGAACATTGTTTGGTGGGTTTTTTTTTGTTACAAGCACCAGAAGAAATTACTGGCAGATAAAAGAACTGGACTGATGTGATAAAAATACACTACTTACCACTCAATTTTCAGGTAGAATAAGCCTTTAAGAAGTATTTGGTAAGTCTTCCATTAGTCTGGTATTCCTAAAGTGTGCATTAAGTAGCATTCCAACATATTATTTTCAGTAAAGTACTCCACCCCTAATCTAGATTCCAGTTTGATGTCTCAACTGGTTTTTAAAAATGATTAATACCCACAGCAATTCAATAATTTCATTACACTTATCATTTACCTAAATGGCATTGCAAGTGAGCTACACCAGCACCAGTGGATGGTTTGGGACAGACCAAAGGTGTGTCTAACTTTGTATCATCTCTGACATCTCTCAAAATGAGTACCCTGGAAAAGATTAAGAAGGCACTACAAACACATGGTGACACCTCCCCAGCTTCCAGCTGAACTTGGGTTTCCTTTCTCATTTCAACACAAAGGTGACTTGCTGTTCACTTGTTTTCTACAACTTGTAGGAGTCTGCAGAGGCAATAACCCTGAAGACAATCCTTAGGTCTCTCCTGAAGTACCTAACTGAAATGTACTAACAGTATGCAATTGCTACAGGTGAGCTTTGTAGACAAGCAAGCTGCTAGCAAAAGGCAAACATCACCTCCATGTATTAATTCAGTTTCTCCATTGTGATCATTCCTAGAACATGGGAATTCACATACCTTCCGTAGGGGTTTGATTTCTGGAAATAGCGGATGATATCAATGTGGGTCAAATAATTTATCCAAAGTATAAAGATGTTTTTCTGTGTAACCAAGAAATAACCCATTACTCAGATTTCCTTGTTATCAATTTTCAAGAATTAGGAAGATGTCTAAATTTTTACTACTCCATTCTCATTATATATATTAAATCCTCCTACCCCACAATATCAAGGTATATACAAGTATAAAATATTTGGCTTAGGATATGTTTAAGTGATAAGGGCATTCTAACATGTTTTCTTCTGTCTTGTTGTGTAGCAATGATCTTTGATCTTAGTACATTCACTGCCTCCCTTCCCGGCTTGCACTGATTTTAGACAAGGTGGATGAAAATCCCTCCACCTGGAGCTATTTTAATGCTTACTGCCCAATTCTTAAATCCTGTACAGGAACAGAGTGCACTGTGGCTGAGCACAAGCCCAGGATGGAGGGATTAGAGAAAAAAAATCCAGCACCTCAAGGCAGTACTTGGCAGCTGCTGTTTCAGCCTTAGAGCTACAGCAGCTGCCACAGCCAAAACAGCAGTGCTTGGCACAGACAAAATAAGGGAGGTTTGCCTGATGTGCTTCTTCCCTTGTGGAAGAAAGGAAGGCAGGCAAAAACCTTGTGGCTTGCCTTCATTTTTTAAATTCATCCTTTACATGACGCAAACAGTTTTACCTGGAGAGTAAATTTGTGGATCCAAGAGAAAGGCTATGTTCTCATCCCTATTACACAATACAGCCACAGAAACCTCTCCTATATTACCCTCAGGTAAATATTATGCTAAATTAAAAATAAACCACATTATTTTCAGAAATTATATATTAAATAATTATATATCTCATACATTAAAATTACACATCAGAAATCCTAGAGGTGGACAGTAAGAAAGATCCGTTCCTCAAATGTAACAAACATGGAGACTGTGCAAGCAATGAGCTATACTTTAGGAATTTGTGAGAAAAAGATTGAGCATATAGTCTAGAACCAGCAGAGCAGCATTAATGTATTTAATTCTATATGAATCTATTTTCATAGGTTTCTTTTCCTCCAGTCTTTTCCAGAAAAAGGTTTAACTCTCCAGAGTGCCATTTCTGAGACAGCTTCCCATAATGCAAGAGGGAAAAGTCTATGAGCTTTCCAGTATAATAAGCAAGTAGCAGATGTGTGTGAGTACAGCTCAGTAAGTAGGTATTTCCAGAGAGCTTAGATAAAGTGCTTAATACCATGCCCAAATACCACAAGTCCCAGTGGGATAGTGAAGCTTGCTATGGAAAAGAGACAATGGAAGAAAGTCAAAGACAGTTCAGGAATATGACCTTTTTGAACCACTTTTGAACCTTTGTGTGAACTTGTCAGTCTGATGCAGTCAACAGAATGATGCAGCACAGGCTGTGGCCATGGAAGGTAAAATAGTACCTGCTGAGGGTTATTAACTGCATTCCAACTGTCCTGTACTAATTCTGGGGTTAACCATCAGAGCCAGGAGCAAGCACAATTTTATAATTTCTGAAGTATGGTTTTAAAGTTGCACCTTTGCATCAAAGCAAAGTCTAGCTTTTTGCAACTCATCTGAACGCACACAAGATCTGAGTTTTATTAAATATTGAAGCATTGGCACTGGTCAGTGCAGGCACTAGGTGAATAAACATGCACATCCCCCATGCTTTTAACCTGAAGTTCTCACAGCTTTTGCAGATGCAGCCGCCTCAGCCCCATTCCCTTTAGACAGACAGCTACACTTGCACCAAGGCCAGGAGGCGCCACACGGAATCCTAACTGCACTGCCGGTGACCCCGTAATGCAGGGTGCAACCCTGTGACCTCCCTCCCTGCTTCTTGGGAGGCAAACGGGTCTTGCCTAAGGCGGCAAAGCAAGTGAATGACATAGTGCCAAAAGGATTCAAGGTCTCACCCTGCCTCCCATTCCTGGGCTCTCTTATTAAGTCGTGCTTCTGTTTTATTGCATGCATCTCACTTTTCATTACAATGTATCACTGTGTAGCAGAGTTTTAACAACAAAACTTACTTTACGATTTTAAGTATCCTTCTTTGGATAAAGAGAAAAGCATTTTCTTCTAAAACACACTCCCATCTTGAAATGTAAGTGTTAAATCTATAGCTGAAAGATTATTTATGGTCTGCATAGTTATTCTTTTAGGGTATGACATCATCTTCAGCACATGCATAGCTCAGAACCCGTAAATTATTCTTTCTGAAAATTCCTTTCATTACTCTCAGACTGTTAAACATCACCCAGTGGCAAATTTGTGACTGATATCTCTTGTCTGAAATTGATTTGCATGCTTATTTCTTTTGTTAACTCACTGGGGTCTCTTACCTTTTGTGTCTACAACAGAACAAAGGTTGTAAATATTTTAGGATTGAGAGAATAAATTATTCTAGCCTATTTGCCATTTTCTAAACCAGTATTTATTTACTTCTTAAAAATTACTTATTTTCATGCAAACAATACTCTTTCATACAGTTACACACCCTCTGGTGTTACCTCAGATGCAAAATACTATTTTCTATCCAACCTTTGATATAGGACTTCTGCCTCATCTGCAGCCAACTTCTACCCAAGGCCACTCTCCCTGACATTGCAAAGGAGTGACCTTTTGAAGTTAACACTGTTTTGTTCATTCAGCATCACTACTCCAACTAACTGAACATTATCAGGATGATCTGAGGCCTCTGAAAGCAAAAGGTTTAATCAGAGCCCCTCATTCAGTCTTTGGAAGTATTCTTCAGAAAGACAATACAGGCTTAAAATTGATTTCTTGCAGGACCTGTGAGTGGCTGCTGCAGAGAATGAGGAGATAGCACAGATAGGAGTCCCATGAGGAAAATCACTTTAACCTGAAGAACACTGGAATCCCCAAAAGCTGAATGGTGATGAAAGCAATTATCTGAAAATATAGACAGTGTTTTGATATTGTTACTATTGGCTTTTCTCCGTGGCTTTTGGAGTTGTTTTTCTCCTAGTTCCAGTAGTAAAGCCAGCCCTGCAGCAGCCTTGCTGCTGTCTATCAGCTAAGCAAGTGGCCAGTATTACTCTTTTGTTATGGTGGATCAGGCCCTTAATCTGAACAGTACTGTCTGTAATGAATCAAAAAACCTCCAGGGCATTCTCCTGTGTATGGCACAGCTATTTTTTTCCATGTAAAACATGCTTTTTAGTCACAAGTGCTGTGCTGCTTCTAATATCCAGATGGTGATAAACTCCTGGTCACATATTCAAACAGAGCAGGAAATACCTCTCTTTCTAAATTTCTTTCCCCATATGCTGTCAGTCAACCAGAGTTACTTTTTTATTAAATGGGCAGATTTGCCTTCCCTCATGTGTCCAGTAAAAGCAACCTGCTCTAGTGGAAGGTGTCTCTGCCCATGGCAGAGGGGCTGGAACTAGCTGATCTTTAGGGTCTCTTCCAACCCAAACCAGTCTGTGACAATTTTTTTGTTGTTTGGGCTCTCATAGTTGATCACCTTGCTACCAAACAACACACCCTGATCTTCTGACTAGTGCCTTTATCAGGATTGTTGTGCTAGGGACACTTCCCTATTCAAAATCAAACAAATTTTTGGACATATACAGATACAGAGGTAAAGAATGGAAATGGACACAACTGATTATTTTCCTGTTTGAAAACAAGTTTTCCTGCTGTTCTAGACAGATGGAGAGGAAAAAATATAGTACTTAATGAGGTGGGACATATTGTACTTCTTGACAGTACTGCTGAGCCAGAATACCATTTTTAACATGAAAACCAATGCAGTAAATAATGTGCCTTTCAAATACAGATTTCAAGTAAAAACCAATACACAAACCAAATCATCTCACCTAATTTTCTCACAATATAATGGCTTTACTACCTATATTTGTATTTATTAGTGCTCCCTCTTCCTCCCATTTCCTACTCCACTCTTCTTTCTCAGAACAGATGCTAGCAGAGTAACCCTCAAGATAAAAACACCTAAGAAACCATGCACAATTTCCCATTAATTCTTTCAAAGCATGGTCCTAAAGGAATATACTCATGAACTGCAGCCTCATAACTGAGCTCTGGTCAGTGTGGGACATAGTTTCACACTGCTAGAATAGAAATGCTGCTCTAACTGTATGAAAAAGTTTACAAAGTTTATAAACTTGCAAAGTTTTAGAAATTCTCTGCTGGCAGGGTTAAATTACCCCCTGCTCTGAAAGCAATGATTGAAACCATCTGTGAAGAAAAAAAATGAGGTGTCAATTATCTAGAATGAACTTGTGCTTTACATACAGCCACAGCAAGTCTACTGAGCCAATCCAGACAGTAGAAAACTTATTTTATGCATGTGATTTGGGAAGCAGGAAGAGAAGATGGCTCATCCAGGGCCTCTGCAGTCATTTGGAAGAAGATTGTTAGCCGGGATGGAGTTCAAAGGACTCTGATGGGTAAAAGCAGATATCTTTGGCTGCCAGCATCAGAGTTAACAAAAGCTGGGATCTTCTACACTTACACCCAGCTGAAGAGAAGCCAAAGTGACCTTGACTATCAACATTCATCAGTAGGCTGGAACCTTACCGTCCAAGGTCTACAATCCTTCCTCTCTCAAAAGCCACAAAGACGGCAAGAATGAGATGAGGCCTGGAGCAGCACTCAAAAACATAGCTTTTGAAATTTCAGAAAGCCAACTCAAATTCTTTAAATGTGATTTTGGAATAATTCTAATTTAATTGTTGTGTTTTGCCTCAGAGTTTTTGTGCCTATGTGTTTCAATTAACTTTTTCAAGCCAAAACCTAAAAGCATTTTGCTGTAAGTAACAGTAGAAGCTAATGTAAAAGCTAATAGAGATTGTTCTTACTATTGAATAAGGCACAAAGGAAAATAAGAGCCCCAAAGAATTTACCATCTAAGGGCTCATTAAATTCAGTGGGACTACTTCCAAGATCAAATGAACACTTCTGGGCTGAGTATTTGTGAGATCAGCTTCATACTGCAGACGTAAGATACAAAACTTCCCCTTGAGACTGGAGAATAATTATGCGTAACAGGAGGCATGTACTCACTTACTGTACTCTACAGCAAAGCTTTAATGATAATAGGAGAGCCCTCTGTCATCCTCTTCCACACACTCACTCATACCTCTAGATATGTGTTTATACAGATGTCTTATCTTTTTTTAAACACATAATTGTGTCTGGGTATGTGATGTCCAATCACATAACATTGAAGTATGTTTATATGCATTCTTACATTTATATATTTATATCTATATAACTTTATTTATATTTATATATTGATAAAACTCCAATCTATCACTGCTGTATGGCACACAGTGTAATAAGAATTTGTAAGCTAAGAAAGCAAGGGGGCAGTTAGAAACAAAATCTTTCATACAGATTGCAACTTCATTCTCATAAGACATCAGAGCTCCCACTCCAGTTTTAGAGAAATATTATCTCATTAAGTACAGGAAGTAACTCCTTTTTCTGCAGGAATTCTAGCTCCTGCTATGATCAATGGAGAGTTTTCCTCTGCTTCCAAGAGGAATTAGACCAGGCCTGCTCCACCCAAACACAAATCACATAGACAAGGCTATGGTGTTCCTTCTGATGTGGGAGTTACATATTTTAACGCAATAGATAGGTCATGATCACCAATAATGGAAAGACACTTCAAACAACCCAAAACCCAAACCCTCACCAACCAAGTTTATTTCTTCTATGTATTGTTTCAAATGTAGAAAAAATTCCATTTTTTTAACCTCATGTGCAATTTTAAACAAACAGAATCATATGAAAGTGGGAAAGTGGATATTGACCGCTGCTTTGGGACTAGGCAGGTTAACATTATGGCGAAATTTAAACCTTAAAACTACAAGGGATTTTATTCTTCAGGAAAACCCTTACATCTTGCCAGACTGTTCAAACTAGTTTCTGGTATTCATACTAAGCTCCCACACGGTAACATTTCTGAAATACAATGAACTTGTATCTTTTTAATCAGGAGATTGAAAACTGCCTACCTGCCTACAAAATCATCATTGCTTCATCAGTAAAATCACACCCTATATTGCTCTCATTTAATCAAAAGCCAGTCTTCTTAAGTTAGAAAAAAGTGGCTTATTGGCATTAGCTAACACCAACATTAAAAAAATAAAAATAAACTAATAGCGCGTTCAAAAATTAAAGCAAGAGTAGAAAGGAAAAAAATAATTGGAGTAGACTCTTTTCTCCAAGAAGCATAAAGAAAATATCATCAATTTTCAATAAACATTGGCAAAGCACACATTTAAAAAATCACTTAAGATTTCATCATGGCAAAAGCAGGATAGCATCAATATTTTAGATTCTGTAACATCTGTTTACAGTCAAGATTTTTTTTCTGAAGTACTATAAATTGGCAATTGTTTATGTACAGTAATGGACTCAATTACTCCTACCCTAGATTATGCAATAAGCATATTCAGTAACTGAGATAATTAAGCAACACATATACTCCGAGCTACAGCACAGCCTTGACAGCATTAATTCTGCAAAATCAGAAGACATGCACACATTGCAATGTCATTTATTCGCACTTCATTTTTCACTACTTTGTCCTTCACTGTTCTCTTCTGTAATGCTAATGTACCATTGCCTTGCAAATAATTAAAATTATGGTCTCACCACATGCAGTTGGACGAAATTAATGTGTGACCTTCAACACTACACAGAAACACATACATGCTAGAAAACAAGGTTATGTAGCATTAGGGAAACCACTATGCAAACTTATGCACATTTTAAAAGTCAATACACCAACCAAAATTTTAAGATACCTTTTGATTGCACAAATATGTGTGTGCTACATCCTTACATTACAGAAATGTTCTGTTGGGGTTTTTTTTAAGTATCCCTCAAAGTCTCAGCTGTACCACCATAATTTTTCTCCAAGCTTTAAATCTGTCAGAAATATTCTCCTATTAATTTTTCTTTCTTTTTTTTTTTTTTTAAGCCAGACACTTAAGTTGCTGATAGTTGCCTTTGAAGGCCTAAACCTCCTTAAATTTACTAAATCCGTGGCAGAACAAAAATGCTTCACATCACTAAACTCACATTATCTAACATCTCTTAGAACTTACTAATTGGGAGAGACTGAATGTCATTGCAGATTAATGCACCTCCTTTCAGTATGAGCACCTGAGTTGAATCTAATCTGCACAAAAGTGACTAAAAATCAATCTAATCTGACAGTGGTGAAATTATTATGTATAATTATATGCATTTTCAGATCCTTAGCTGGAGAAGACAAATTCCTTAAAACACTTCAAGAGAGGAATTTAAATATTTGTAGGGTTTATTTTAAATTTTTTTTAATAAAAAGCCGTGCAGATAACATTTTCAATCAGGAAAGATGAAAGGTGATCAAGACAATATCTTCTGTTTATATCAGCCCTCAGTATTTGCTACAGGAAACAACACATTCCCATGCCAGAAGTGTGCTGGAGGAAGGAAGGATTTGGGGGAAGGGAAAAACCTTGAAAAGTACTCAGGTGCATAATTTTAAATTACCTCAAAATATGCATTACATTTTAATGATGGGTTCTCCATTAAAGGGGCAAAGATCTTAGTTTGGTCATATAATGACACAATCAGCAACATTTCCTGTTGGCAAAGGGCTGTGTACATCCACCTAATACAGGCAAGTAAACTCAGCCTCTTTACCAAATCCAGAGCAATGGACATGACCAGCAGAGCATAACCCTGATTTGAAGCTACTTTTCCTTTTTCCTCCTTCAGTTTGCTGTGTGATATACAAATTAGAAAATATAAAAGACAATACATCTATTTTTGTCAATAATGTCAGCAATAACACCAAACAGTATTGAGAAAAAAAATGTTGTTTGTTTCAATAGGCCTGATTAGTACTGAAAAGATTTAAAATTGTTTTGCAAAATTTTTACTGTACATGACATATTCAACAGCACTCAGTTAACAATGATCTTCATCAAAATCTTTCTTCAAGCAGTAAAATGCATCTATTTATAATGCCAGTATTTAAAAAAATCAAGACAGAAATGATTAAATCATTGTATTCTGAGCATTAAAAAGCACAGAAAGGCCATGTGTCAGAACTTGGAACGTGACAGTGTGGCTAAACCAACAAATTTGCATTTGGTGACTAGAAAAGCTTCTCATGTCCAAGATAATCACATTGTTTGCTACTACTGTCTTAATTTTATTCCCAAAGGCAGGCGGGCAGTGGAAATCCAGATGATACAATCTATCAGGATTTCTAGAAGGTTTAAGGAAGCTAAGGACCTACCAAAAAATAATGAAGGCTCTTGCACAGATTAAGAATTTTTCAAAAATATAATAAAATCACCTACAAGAGTTAGGGAACTTAAGAATCCTCACAGAAATCTACCCTTGGACTAATGCTGCTTGTTGTATTTATAAGAAAGCCAGAAAAGGAGCAGGAGAATAAAGCTTTCCAAATTTCAAATAAACAATGAGCTGACCAGTATTACTCTGGAAAAGGGACCTTGAGGTTAGGACAGCAGATTATGGAAACATAAGCTTAATGCTCAACAACAACATCACAAAAAGTAAGAAATCACTTACTTGAAAAGGAATTGAGAATAAAACAAAGAACATATTTTTCACTACCCATACAGTGACTGCATCTTAACTTCTATATGACTTTTATGCCCTCCATCTGAAAGGATGTAGAGCTCAACATGTTCCAAAGATGGCAACAAGGAAAATGCAAGTATCATCTGCCATATAATAAATAGATATGCAAGCTAGAACTTTTGAATCAAGATACAAAAATATTTATGAATGAATAAGGTAGAGGTTGATAAAGTCTTCAGCTGCAACAAAGAGGATGGGTCTATAATGTCTGTCTAAAAAAATGAGAGCCAAGATGCACCAAATGAAGCTAAAAGAGAGTCAGGTAAAAAACCAAAAGAAAGGTTTTCACACAGGAGATGGAGCTGCAAGAGCTTCTGGTTGTGGAATACCATGAACACCAAAAGCTCAGACTTGTTCAAGGGGCACCAGATAAATTCAAGGAACTGGAATCTAACAAAAGCTACTAAATACACAGGAACCATCTACAGAAAAAGTATTGCCCTGTTTGTACAGTATTCCCTGCACATCTGCTTTCAGCTCCCACTGGGATGGTGCACTGGGTTAAACACTCTGACCCCGTCCAGCCAGGCTCACATTCTCACTGCTCCGTGTGAAAGCACATGCCTTCAACGAATAACCACGGAACTGACAGAATCACAGAAAGCAGAACTGCAAAACTTCTTCAGAGGTCATCTAATCTACTCTCCTGTCTCTGAGTAGAATCAGTTGTGCATGATCTTTTGTGGCAGATGTCGAACCTGTTTTTAAAAACCTTCAAAAGCAAGCTATTCTAGTGTGAAGCAGCCCTTCTCTGAAAAAAGCTCTTTGTAATACAACCTGAATCTTCCTTGCTGCAAAGTTAATCCCTTTATTTATTTATTATTTCTTCATTGTTACAGACACAGAGAGAGATGGTCCCTCCCCTTTTGCAGTGGCCTTTCATATCCTTGGACTTCTCTACCAAAACCTAGAAAGAAAACCCAAGCCCTCTCAAATTGTTGTCACTTTATCATTGAAAGAAAAAACCAAGCATTGTTCTTTGCAAATATTAAAATTCCTCTATATATTCCCACTTGAGTGCATCACAGAAAGTAACAAGAGATTCTTCTAGCAGGGACATTATTATTAAAACAAACAAACAAGAAACAAAACACAAACAAAACAAAACAAAAATCCACATAAACACAAATAAAACCCACAAACACAAACCCAAAAATGTGTGAAGTCTGTTTAGTATATAAAGAATGGCCTATAGCACATAATAAATTGAGTTCACCTACAACAGGCACAAAGAACAGCTCTTCCTTTCCTGCTGGAACTTCCTCCAGTCCCCTTCTCCTCCCTATCTTTATGTTACATAGACAACCCAAATTCTAAACCACTTTTCACAGACTGCACTCCCTAGACCTCAGAGGATCCTCTTCTTCTCTTCAAGACAGGAAAGATTTGGAGAGAGCCCAGAGGTGTAATGCCCAAAGATAGATATGGCATTCAAATTGAGCCTAAGGAAAGCTTTGACAAGAGAAGGGAATATACTGTGTGTGCCTTGCAGGTTCCTGCTCGTGTGACGTGTGCGTTTCAGGGCTCTGCAATCCCGCTGATTCATAGCCAGCTCATAAATCAGCCAGGCTCTGCAATGTCTTTTACTGCAATTGTTATCCACTCCTTTTTACCCCAGCCCATGATTTATGGAATTCCAATCATTTTCATTTTTTTTCCTTCACACAGAACAGTTTCTACTAAAGCAGAAACAAGGTTTTTTTTAGGAATTTTAGCTTTGCGCTGATGCTAAGCACTATCAATTTACTTCTTCTGGTCACTACACATGAACTGTAAGGACTTCCAAGGATCAACAGGTGAGACTTAAAAGTACTGGATGTAGAAATTTAAGTGCAAATCTGTGCTTGTCTGTGCTGATCCATTTACATTTTTTTTTTAAGACCTAAAAAAGAGAAGCTGAGAAACATTTTCTCTAAATTCTAATCTTATGCTCCAACGGGGCTCTTCTTGAGTATCTGCACATTTAATTAGGGCTTTTTTGTCCAACCATCATCTGGTTTGCACAGTAGCAACTCAGAGCAGACACTGGGTGCAGTCTGACTAGTTCTGCACACACCAGAGTAGTTCATCTAGCACTTGAAGTCCCAGCTAGCATTTAGGAAAAAAAACAAGTGAGACTGACAAACAACCACCAAAGTCAAGATGTCATCAAGCAGATGTCAGACCTTGGTTGAATTCTGCACCTTCACCTTTTGAGTTTTTTCTTGTGTTGAGAATTAATAATGAGCAAATCAAGTAGCACCCACAGATTGCCCACTAACAGTTAGAGACACTGCTGGCATTACAGACTTACTCAAATTTGTATCCCAATTGCAATAAAAATACCACAGGCTTAATGTAAAGGCAAATGCAAAGTTACTATAGAATTAAGAGTGCTATAGCACCAGAAGACTTGCTGCAACAAGCAGAGATGCATGAGCTAATCCTTCTGAGCAATTTATTCAGTGACTTCAACCCCTGTTCTGGTAATGAATTCAATGGGACAGTTTTATTTCTGTAAATTTATTCCTTAGAATTATTAATAAATTAATTATATAACCATGCTCAGTCTCCAGATTGCTTGCAAACTAATAGCCATCCTACCAAGATTTTATGTTCATAAATCAGATTACTTATTCAGCTAATCCACATATTTTTCAGTCTACAAACCCTCAGCATTTTCAAGGTGGTTACTACATTAAAGATTATGCAAATTAGTATCATGACATTTTTATCTTTCTCAGCTGAGCCTTTCGGAAATCAAGAACTCGTTCACATGAATAACTGCAGAAAACATTCATCAGACTCTGAATGCAAACTAAATAGGGAAATTCTTAACCCATTTTCACTTTCAAAAAGAAAAGATTAAATTTAATATGATAAACTAATTTCATAAATCTTTTGAGACAGGACCTAAATATACAAAATATTGCTTAATAATTAATTATTTGGGATATACAGAATACAGGATTCCATTAACTAGCACAATGGCCAGTTTCTTCTTTTTATACTGTATGCAAACAGAATCAGGTTTAAAACCAAAGTCAAATACTATGTATTTTTTTTTCCCAGCATAAAACTCTATTTTACCACAGTGAAATCTGTATTTAACAAAATCTTTTGGTTAGATTTCCTTGCTTCACAGTATTTTGGTAAAACCTGCCAGGCATAGTATGAATATAATTTTTGGTCAGTAGTCCACACTTCAAGTAACAACACTGATAAGTATCAACATAACTTTACTTAAGTTAGTACCAAAAATTCAAGTAAAGTACAACTAAACTGCAAACAAAACAGCACTTTACCTCTTATTGCTCATTTCTAATGTATCAAATTTGTCACGTTTTCAAATAAACTTGGAGAAGGAGAGACTACTAGGAAAATGACAAAAGGCATTTCTAAAGACCCTGCTTCTTTTTTTGTGTTACTAAGAATACAGAAATGGCTTCAGGAAGATTGCATTGCATGTTAGATATTTGATGTGTGCAGTAAAAAGGCCTTTAATAATACCAAAGTAGCCTCCTTAATCCACAGTTCAAATACATATTTTAAAGGCATTTGGCATTATATTTAAACAAAGCTAGTGCAGTGCCTGCAGCTGCAAATTGCAGGGAGCAAATGCAAATCACAAGAGTTCACACTGCAGGCTCTGAAAAGTCATCAAAGCCTCCAAGTATTTTTAAAGAATAAGGTACAAAACACCACCAAGACCCCACAAGCTACCCTGCAGGAATCCATTGCTTTGTACCTGACAGAGCAGTGAACATAAGAACTTCAATCCTTCCTTTTTCCAGAGCCTCTATGAAAATTCACGATACCCAGGAGACACATGCACAACCAAAATGGGAAAAAACAGTTGTTTTTGGTTTTAATACAACTTAAGTCTTTTTGAAGAGTTAAAACCTTACAAATTAGAGCCCAAATTGCACCTGTGTAACGCTGCTAAAAATGGCTAAATTAACACAAAACTTGTCTGAACGTGTTGGATACTGTTGCCAGGAAATTGTAATAGTACAAATCACTATGTAACCATCACTAGGAGCTATTTCTTAACTACCACAGCTTCCTACCTTCATTTCAACCTACCATCCAATAAAAGGTTACCCCACTTTGTAGGTACAAAAACCACCACCCAAAAAACCAGGAAGACGTTATTTAAGAAGTCTAAACTCTTCATTCTAATTCAGTGATATACAGAGGGGTTATACATATTCTCTTGCTTCATTTTAGGTACCTGATACAATTATTACAACCTGCAAATATAGCCAATATACAAATATACAATATACAAATATAGCCAATATACAAATATTACAACCTGCAATATAGCCAAGGAGTAAAGACACTATTTCATTTTTAATCCACACATTTTTCTGTAGTACAGAAGTAAGAATAATAGGAATTTTGATGGTTAAACAGCCAGAAAGGATGTAAGCTGGGTAGTGAGAGAGATATAAGTTCAAAGCTTGAAATAAAATAAACACACAGTTACACATACTAGCCTTTTCTTTTTGATGGAGTAGAAGAATTGCCATGCACTTGAACTGAAAGCATCGAGCACATTTCCTCCCAGGCAGCCTGAATGTGTCAGTCAGAGGGCCTCCCACCACAGGCAGCCACTCCACTGGGCCAGCTCACCGGCAGGAAGAGAGCTGGCACAGCTCTCCACTGCTTGGGAAGCGGCGCTTGGGGCTGGGGCAGGGAGCAGCTCTGACTCACACGGCTCCTGGGGACCTTGCTCTCTCCACTCTGCTTACCCTAACTCACACTAAAGATATTTCTGCTGGCTTTCTAAACTTTTTTTTTTTTCTCCCAGCACCTTCTTCCTCCATAAAAAAAAAATTGAATCTTAAATTGTGAAGCACCCACCACCCTTCACATGCCTCAAATAGCTTCACACTGTACTAATCCCCTGGGCATGATGAGAAAATTATCATGGTCAATTTTCATCCAGCCAAAGGGTAAAAAAAGGCAAAAACCCAAACCAAACAAAAAAAAAAACAACACCCCACATCACAAATCTTGGATAGGAACCTAAGAACTTCTTTCCTAATTCAGGAAATTCCTGCATTTCGCCCCAAATATTACTAAAAAAAGTACCAGGGGTTTTTCCAGCTCCCTAAGACTATTATAAAAAGGCAGGTTGGAGACTACTCACATCAGAAAGCATGCTGAGTTGTTGCTGAGCTGTATTTAATTTTCATATCAACAACATAGCATATAAAAACACACCTTGCAACACCAGTAAGGGAAAGGTATTCAACTCAAGCCAGGTTCGAAATTAAAAGCAGGAAGAGCCTTGTTGCACCAAGCCAGGTTAAGAATTGGAATTTGCACTTGTTCAAATGAGCTGTATCACAAAGTAACTGTTTACTAAAGTGTGTAACAGGAACCCAGCAAGATACATATGACACTTATTCAGCAGAAAAACACCTCTTCATTTTCAGCAGAGCTGGTTATAGACAGCCACTCAAAGGAGTTGGGAGAATGTACCATGCAACTGCACAGCCCTTCTCTCATCCCTGACTCTATTACTCATCCCCCACAGACACCATCACAGTTTACACTGTCATTGTTCCTATTTCTCAATGAGCTGTGGGTGTTCCAGGATTGTGAACTGGCTGAACAGCAGATCCCAGAGGGTCATAATCAGTGGCACAGGGTCTTGTTGAAAGCCTGTCACTTGTGGTGTCCCCCAGGGTTCAATACTGGAGCCAGTGTTGTTTAACTTGTTCATCAGTGACTCAGAGGAAGGGGCAGAGTTCTGCTCAGCAAGTTCCCTGATGACACAGAGCTGGAAGGAGAGGGTGACACCCCAGGGGGCTGTGCAGCCCTTCAGAGGGACCTCAACAGGGTGGAGAGGAACTGTCTGAAATTCAACAGAGGCAAATGCAGGGTCCTGCACCTGGGGAGGAAGCTCAGCTGGGGGCTGAGCTGCTGGAAAACACTCTGTGGAGAAGGACCTGGAGATCCTGGCAGACAACAAGCTGTCCATGAGTGAGCTCTCCATGAGCCATGGCTAAGAAGGCCAGTAAGATCCCGAGGTGCACATTAGGAAGAAGAGTATTGCCAGCAGGTGGAGGGAGGTGATCCTGCCCTTCTACTGAGCCCTACTGAGGCTGCCTCTGGAGTGCTGTGTCCAGTTTTTGGCTCCGCAGTACAAGGGAAACAGGAGCTCCTGGAGCAGGTCAACATCTCTCTTATGAAAAAGGGCTGAGGGAACTTGGCCTGTCCAGCCTTGAGAAGAGACAGTTGAGAGGGGACCTCATGAATATCTGTTGCTATTGGAATGGTGTCAAGAAGACGGATCCAAGCTCTGCTCAGTGGTGCTGAGCAAAAGGACAAGAGGTAACAGTGAGAAACTGATGCAAAAGAAATTCCACTTGACTATGAGGAAGAACTTCTTTACTGTGCAGGTGACTGAGCACTGAAACAGGGTGCCCCAAGAGGGTGTGGGGTCTGCCTCACTAGAGATACTCAAGAAGTGTCAGGACACAATCCTGTGTCATGTTTCTGGGATGACCCTGCTTGAGCAGAGGTTGGACCAGATGACCCACCACGGACCCTTCAACCCGACACATTCTGTGATTCTGCAAAGCATTTGCTACCATGTGAAATTCTGTTCTACTTAACATTGCTGCAATACACACAGGCCTTGTGATTTTTTTAGTGAACCAATTCATAAAAATGGGTACAGGTAAGAAAATGCCTGGCTAAGCACTATATAAATACTTTCACTGATGCAGCACGTTAAGTCTCTGCATGATTCACTTGCATTAAAGATTCTCCTCTCAGTAAAATCATCCCTGTGATAAGGTATGCTTCCTATTTAATTGGGCATGCCTGGGAGCTGAGCACACAGCATGTGTGGGAAAGTGATGGGACCCAGCCCTGGGAACAAGAAAAGGCTGACTGAGACAAGATCAACGTTTTGAGCGCACAGCAAAGCAGGTCTGGCTTTACCAAGGGACACAACTCCCCTGTGATTCCCAGTGCCCCTGCTAATTCCACACTCAGGTCACCCTTTTGAGCATGCTGTCCACTGAAGCGAGAAGAAAGATGAACTGCAGAGCACACACAAGCCTGGAACACCCACAAGGGGAAATGCAATCCAGTTTACCAGTTGGCTTTGTGGTGCTGCTGGCAGCCTGTGTGCTCAGAAGAAAGACAGCAACTAGAGTTAGAAAGGAGAATATGGGACTTGGATGTTTGTACAAGGCCCTGCTTATGCCCCTGGAAAGCAAATCTTGTCCTGCTTTTCTGCTACATACACAGGTGCCTGGAACACAGCCTGGAAGTCCAAGCTTTTGTCTTCAACTCTCTTTCAGGCCACCTTCAAAGTTTTTGTTTTACACAGCACTGCCTGGCACCCCTACTGTGCCCAAGCTCAGTCCTCATTACAGCACTGTCTATAAATGTGACCTAATTTTTATGCCTGAATATGAACTTCTTGGACCTCTGCCTCTCTGCAAGGCATGTGCTGGGACAGGATCGCGTGCAGCTGCAGCTGGAAACCTGGCAGACTGGCACTGCGTAGAAGCAGCTCAAACAAACATGGCAATAAGTTGACCAGCATGTTGAATGCAGGTGCATGCGAGCACAAAGCTCAGAAGTTTTCTCAGTCACTAAGCAGTTTAAGAACGGTGCAACATTACCTCGCCACCAACCAGTTCTCTGGGGGATGGTGTAAAACAGCACACACAGTAAGAGGACCATGAAAACCCTTCAGAGCACAGTCCAAATCCTCTCAAATCTATTCTGCTATGCTTCTCCAGCGCAAAACTATTCCACATTTCAAGAAGAGGAAAAATCACTAGACCAGGCCATTAGCCACGCCAAAACATTGTAGAAGCAACCAAATCTTAAGCAGTATGAGTTACCCAGTCAAGCAATCAGTATCAGCCAGCTGTAGAAATTTTTAATGTTCACTGTAATAACTTACATTTTGAATGGTTACAGTTAGAACCATAGAACTGCCAAGGTCGGAAGAGATCTTTAATATCATTAAGTCCAACTGCATAGGCCTCTGTGCTATAAATGACTCAGATCCAGCGCCTTTTGCAGTCCCGCTCACCCTCTATGGGGAGAAATCCCTCACCTCGGCTCACTTTGCTACCTCGCATGCACACGGGATACCCCGGGCAGAGGCTGCCACCGCAGCCAGCTCTCTCAGTAGGGGCCCACGACACTGCAAGGCAACGAGGAGGCGGCAGAGCTGCTTCCTTCCGAGCTCCAGGCCTCACAGGCGCCAGCCAAGCCCCGCTCCCCCTCGGCCTCCCCGACCAGACCAGGCCCGGCCCGGGGCGGCGGAGCCGCGCCGCCATCAGTGCGCATGCACGGCAGCAGCACCGCCACAGCCGCCGGGGAACGGGAGCGCTCCCGGCCCGGGCGCGGAAGGGGCGGCATGGCCAGCCTGGTCCCCGCCGCCGCCTCGTCTCCTGCCGGGGCCGCGTCCCGCAGCAAGAAGCGCCCGGCGAGCCCGGGCACCGGCGGCGGCCCCGCCAAGAAAAAGAAGGCGACGGCGCCTGGCGGCTCACAGGTAATGGTGAGAGGGGGGCGGCCGGCGCGCATGCGCGGTAGCGAGCTGCCTTTCCCCGCCCTTTCCCGCCGTGCCGAGAGCGTGTCCCGGAGCCCCTTCGCGCCGGGGCTGTCCCCGCTCCCGGTGCCGCGGGTATCCCGGAACACGCCCGCCTTCCCCGGCACCCCTGCCTCCTCCTCTCCCGTCCCGTCCCGCCCGGCCCGGCGGGGCCCTTCCGAGGTCGGGATGCCCAGTGCCGGGCCTTCCTTCGTGCCGTCGTAGCGTGGAGGTTGTGTTCCCTCCCCGCCATGGGCGCCGCTGGGCCGGTGGCGGCGTTTCCCCCCTTCCCCGGCCGGGTGTGCGGCCCGATGAGGCAAAGCTTAAGCGGGATGCCGTGGAAGGAGGCTGCGTGTGTGAGCACCGAGATACCGCGTGCGGTGACACACACGTGTGGTGGGTGACACGTCCCGACCAAGCCGCCCCGCAGCTCGCTGTTCTCCCTGCGCTCGCCTCCAGCAGCGGCTCTGTACGCGGGGTTGTGCCGTGCCCGAGCTCCCTGCGTACCCCCAGAGTCACAAATCTCCGACCCTGCGTGATGCTGATTTCAGTGTGAGGCAGCTGAGCTGTGGCAGAGGAGGGACTCGTGCTGGACAGGGCACGATCCAGCAGCCGCTGGATCTGCTGTGTGCAGCGCACATGGCCTTCTCTCAGTTGGACTGAATGGATAGAAGATTTATCTACATGTGAAATGAAGATATAACCTCAAAGCCTGAGTTTTGGGGAACAGGGTCAGTCAGGGAGGGAGAAGGGATATTAATGTCAATTTGTCCTGAACTCCAGAACTCAATCCCAGCAGGTGGTGCAGCCTCATTTTTTGCATTGGGTCACTCCAGCACCCATCCCCAAGCTCATGTCATCTGCCTATTGATGAAGGGGTGTAGATCACACCATTATAGAAATAAGCAATCAAAAAAGTTCTGTTCTTCATCTGCCTCTTGATGATGAGGTGACATCTCGTGCTCCAAAATGAAGTCCTAGAAGATGTTCAGAGTCAGCGTGTACATGACATCTTTATAGACTTGAGATGCTGTTATGTCTTGGATTACTTCTAGAAAGATTTTGGTAACTGCAGTGGTCAAAAGAGGGTCGGAAAACATGGCAGACTCCCTTCTTCCCCCTAGAAATGATTCTTCTCAGTAATATTTCATGAGCTATAACAGTAGCATAGCTACAAAGTCTGCTGTACTGCCAGTTAGGTTGCTTGTTTTCACATCAGGAAAAATGCTCATGCATTTTTCAGCAATCTTCTCTCCAGGCAAATAGAAGCCATTGTGCATGCACGAGAGCACAGACACAAACTCTTCATCCTTTGAATGATACTCTTGTTTTCACCCTGTGGCAGTTACATGGTTTCTTTTCTGGTGGGCTTCTCCTAGGACAAGGAGTACACACCACAGTGCTTAACGTCACTAACAAACTGCAACACGACTGTGAAAAATTACTGCCTGACATGATCATGTTTGACAACTTTTTCAAGGTGTGATAGAGATGATGATGATGATCTGAATTTTCCAGTGGGGACCTGGCTGTTCTGTGCATGTGTGTGTGTGTGTATGCAGATATAAAGCATTATATATTGATATATAATTTAAATGTGTATAAAGCAATTGTGCTTAAGACTTCCTCACACCCTTCAGCCTCTAAAACTGTTTTCCAAAGTTCACACCAAACTTAATCTTGTGGACAGCTTCCAGTGTTATGAGACAATCCATGATTTCTTACTCAAGCTGGTTTTCAATACTGTGTGACAAACAGTTTTTGTAATTCTTCTCACAAGTCATTTCAGTGGAGAAAGAAGTAATTTCTCAACACAACATCCAAATCATCATACGCATTCATTGACTTCAGCAGTGCAGATCAATCCCACAAGGAAAATAAAAAAATGCCACAGAAAATGTGTAACCTCAGGAATGGGACAAGAAACAGCTCATTCTAGCAATCTCATTCAATGTTGCTGGCTAGCTCTGGCGTAAGCCAGTTCAAACAGAAATGAAATGGGGGCTCTGGATGTTTTGAGTTAAAAATGTTGATTATGCCATAGCTCACCAAAATATGTCATGCCATAGCTCA
This sequence comes from Setophaga petechia, assembly GCA_024362935.1. Lineage (NCBI taxonomy): Eukaryota > Metazoa > Chordata > Aves > Passeriformes > Parulidae > Setophaga > Setophaga petechia. The sequence goes on from JANCRA010000008.1 coordinate 25,307,652, forward strand.
GCATTAAATGGTTTGTGTTTTAAGTAAACTGACATTATTTCCTTGGTTTGCTAGCAGACTGCAGGTAAGATAATCCCTGTTGGAAGGTTTAAAACTACCTGCAGGGATCAACTTAGATCTGGGGACCCCCTGTTATATTAAGTAGTAACTTTTGCTGAGAACCTTGTGCTGGCCAATGTGAAAATGCACTTCACATTGTGCCAACTGTGAACATCCCCATGTGTCTGATTCCATCTTTGTGAAATTAAACAAAAAGGGATTTTTGTTAGTTCTGCAAATTGTATACTTAAATTTTCTCTCATGTGCTCTATGTCACAGGCAGCCGTCACAATGCTCACCCTGAAAGACACTCTGGTCTGGTAAAACTGCAAATTTTAAGAATGTGTTCATTTTTTCATATAACAAATTTACTTAAGAATAGCAGTGTAATCAACTAGTTTGAGTGATGGTGTATATCCTACAAAAAGGCACAATTATCGCACAGCATACAGATTTTTATAAACCACATTTTGATTTTGTTTCTCCAACATGTGAATTGCTACTTTCTCTAAGATACACCTTAAGAACATTACCAAAAAACATTCTTCATCTTTTTTTTTAGAGTGTTGTGCTAGTAACACCAAGGTTGTGGGCTCCATTCCCATATGGGCCATTCACTTGAGAGCTGGAATTGATGATCCTTGTTGGTTCCTTCCAACTCAGAACATTCTGTGTGATTTGTGAGAGTTACCGACCCAAAGGTATTGAGTCATATTTGTGTTGGAAGCACATTGCTCATAGGGCTTGTCAGTCATGTCTGCAGAAGGAGACACATGCTTTTTGGACATAATGCCTGTATTTACCAAATGTAATATTAAAAGTGACTTTACAGGAAAGCACGATTGCAAATTGATTACTTCACTTTCATCAACATTACACAATTATTCCTCCCATGTTGTTGTGCCACTGCAAAATACCTCAGACTTTGCTGCAGCCCTGTTGAGGATTATTATGTATATTAAATGGTAACATTAATGTGTCAAAACCAGTGCTGTGCAGTGATTTATACAGCACCATTCCCTTAGATATCCCTGCCCAGTGGTTCCCAGTACCTGCTGATTCAGCTCCATCCCTGGCTGTTGTTCAGACTTGTTTCCAGGTCTCCTGTCTCATTAATTACTATCACTTAACCTAGGATAGAATCTCTGATACTGATCTTAAAATGTCACCGGTTGCTCTCCTTTAGTGTTCACACCATTATTTTTATAAATTATACTGCAACAGGAAGCTTTTAAAAGAGTATATTCTAGATCAAGATGTAAGTAATAAAGTAAAATGCTTTTTCACGACAGCTAACAATCTTTAAAGATGGAATTTGCAGTAAGATAGGAGAATGATTTGGAAAAAAGTTTCTGATTTTATCATAGGAAAAATTAAAGTGAGAAATTATGCTAAATAATGTGGTAAATTTGCTTACATTATTTGTGAAATAACTTCAGACTTAAACTGGTGAGGTATTTATATTGATTTTATCTATAATTATTATTATTGCAGCAGTACTACTGATACGTTTGCTTAATGCTTTCTGTATTTCTCATTCTATGCTTACCAGCAAAAGCTATACAACTATCTTATAAAATAAAATCAAAATGGTTTTGTTACTATCCTGTTAAATAAGCTCGTCTAATGCACCACACAAAAATAAATGGAGTGACTCTGATACAATTAGAACTCCATTTTTATTTTAGATGTATCTGTATTATGATGTTTTTATCTCATAAACTGATCATCAGATTTCACAGTTCTGACAGACAGGTGTAAGTTCAATAAGTGGACTTCAATATATACATATTAACATGGTTACTGTTATGTACTCAAAAGCTGCCCACTAAAGGCAGGGAGTTTATCCTAGTACATAAACAGCACAGAATTTGACCCTAAGTTTCAGCAAATTTAATCAATTCTTCTGTTATGCTGTTTTACCAAGCCTAGCAGTCTTAGTAGGAAATCATCAAATCAATTTTAAAATATCTTTTTTTTTTTTTTAAAGAGCCCATTTGATCTGGCTGTTAGTTCCTGAAAATCAAGGCTAGGGTGAACGAGTTTAACTACAGACTTGGCAAGTACCACTAGAGCTACTGAGCTGAGCTGCTGCTGTCACCATGTTCTGGGACAACCTCATAGAGGACCTCCTTCAGTGTGCACAGTGTGACAACTTTCTGAGTGAAAATTAAATATTATCTACTTACCACTTCACAAATTATTTTAATGTTAGGCTTATTAGACTAACAGACTTTCTGCTAGACCATATTAACTTTCTGCTACAGAAAAGCATGATTCTGCTTTGTAGTTGGGAATTTAATAAACAAGTAGTGTTTCTCACCAATCCACTTGCCCTAAAAGACAGAAGGGACCTGACACAGCCTGCTAGTAAGGAGATATAAGTACATATCTATTTGCCAGTTTATTAAAAAGCTATCATGTCATTATGCTCTAGACTACACTTTTTGTTTTAAAACCTCTCTCATCCTGTAAGACTGTAACAGTAACCAAAAATACATGAATTTAACGAGTGGAGCGGTTCCAGTCTGAGGCTACTGCTTGCCTGGAATGGTATCTGTAAAAGATACAATGTGTTCCCACGGGATGTTAATTCAAACCTAATTAAATTGATTTAAATGACACTTCCATTGGATAAAATATAGATACCATGATTGATTGCAGGTGATTGCTAGTTACTGATAAAAACTGCTAAGGGGAGCTCTTCGAGTTCAGCCACTTGCACAATTGTACCAAACCCTACCCAAGAGTTTTGGCTCTTACAAAACTGGCAGCCAGTTCAAAACAAATTGCCATGCCTTAACAAGAGTTTTAGCAGGTAGCATTTCAATTGGCAGAGCTATCCCACACATGTTAATGTGCTCTGGCCTCACAGTGCATGTCACCAGACCACAGAGAAAATCCCCCAGACTTGCAGCTCTCGGATGGAAGCTCTCAGAGGGTCACTGCTTGTATCTAATCCTTTCAGAGTCTGCGCCACAAAGATACTTTCTGCAACAAAGCTGATAGTGAATAGCTGCAATACTCTTCCCAAAATACATCTTATTTTCAGGCAGTCCACTAAGGAGAAACGGGATTATCCCGAAGCACCATTTTTTGTCACTTGCACATTTGAAGTTAAATCTGTTAAAGAATGAGAATCCCTCCAGTCCCTGATGATGAAAAATGGTAATTAAAAGACAAAAAGCAGATTTTTCTACAGAAATCTGGCAAAATTTATGTGTGTTTTAAGCTTAGCTGTATTTTAAAAAGGGAATTGCTTTTCTAGAGCAATCTAGGTTAAAATGGAAACTGTCAAAACAGAGCTAAGAATTAACTTTGCTTGACATTTATCACATTTTGAAGGCTTAAGATGATCTATAATCGTAAAAGTATGTGAATTTCTAAACCAGACATTGCCAGCCTCAAAGAATTACCTACCTCTCCCAACCAAATGTGAATAGATTTTAGAGTAAACACAGATGTGTTATGTTGTAGAAAGGCAAAAGCATATGCGTGTTGCCTTTTACTATGAGCATCAGTATGCTGGTCTCATGGGTTTTTTACCCTTCTTCATTTGTCCTAGCAGACAATTTTAATCTCTCCTTTAGCTAAGAAAATGGAGTCTTACTATGATCACACCTAGTTTCAGGATTCACAATAAACCTGCAGGAAATTTAGGAGACTTAATAAAGATGGTTCACCACTTCTATCATAAGGCGATAAAATAGGATAGGTTATTTTTTTGAAGGAGAAAGAGCAATCTAAACCTCCTCATACATGTACTTTAGCATGAAATTTTCTCTGGAGACATAGTACTCCCAAAAATTGATCTCAGAATCCAGTTAGTGGTGTAAAATATTCAGATTTAAAAAAGAAAATTTGCAGTAACTTAACTGTCTAGATATTGCAGATTTGAAGTGGTGTTAGACTGTTTTTCACATTTTTCTAAAGTGCAATAATTGTGTTTGGTAGTAACTTCAATTCTTGCTGGAGCAAGGCATTTGTAGTTATATCAATTATATATTCTATCTGTTTATTCAATGTGTTCATTTTGGATTAGAAAGGCTAATATTAATTTATTAGCCATGAAGGGTTGTGAACACATTTTTCAGACATTCCAAGAAAACAGAATGGAGAGATTGGCTGTTTATTTAAACCTGCAGAAAGCCATAAAAGCTGTGACACACTGTGTTGGGAAGTATGCCTGGCCCTGACACAAGAATTCGTATCCATAAACAGCATGTGTTGCCTCACTGCAAAGCACACCTGCAACTTTAAGAGGCTCAATTAGGCAAATGGATCAGTTTCTCATTACTGGAGTCCCACTCTCCTCCTATCTTCCCTCTTATCCACCTCCACAAGTCTCAGCTGCATGCTCCAGCTGTGTGCATCATGCCAGCTTTGGCTCTCCCCAGACCTGTTCCCAGTGAGAGAGGTCTGCTGTCAGGATTTGCAAACATTCCCCCTTCCCTGGAAGCTGCATTGCTGCTGCCCTGGTGAACTGGACTGATTCACAGGGAACTCTAACAGCTGTGGGGTGTAGCACAAGGAAGAGGCACGACCAAGTGGCAAGGAAACCACTTGTCCACTACAAGCAACCTACTTCATGAGCTTGCATACTCTTTAATTCCAGATTTCATTAGTTGACTGTAACACGCTAAATGAAAGGCTTGATCCCATGTCCCTGCCTGTGGGAAGGCCTGGAAAGTAACAGCTTCAGCTGTCATATTGCTTGTCTGTCAGCCTCTAAGTCCCTCAGCTGATTCTGCTAACTGTGAGATGCCACCAAAATAAGTTATCACGAAATATGTACTGGTCCTAATTATACTTCTCCCTGAAGATTTAGGAAACTCGTTCTACTTGGGATTCAGAACCATGAACATCTGCCTTTTTGGAAGCAGGTATTATATCCTTTCTTTCAAAAGCAGAAGCACACTTATGCACTGATACTTGCTTTTTATATAATCTGTCCTTACAACTCTCTAATCTGTTCTCCACTTGATGTTACCTGTTCCTGCCACTGCCTGAAGGGATTCAAACCCTTTTTTCCCAAGCACACCCTAGCCACTGGGCTAAAAGCAGGTGTGGTGTGGGAGTGTGGAAAGATGTTCTCTACAGCCAATGATAGAGGTTTTCTTTCTGTTCCAAAGAGAACAGATCCATGGTTTGGTAATGAACATGGTTATCAGAATGGTCTGCTTATGTATTTTAGGTCTTTATTTCTGTTACATATTTTGTCTTATGATAATTTCAATACAAAAGACACAGTTCTGCAAACAGGTATCAGAACTAATTTCCTTTCTAAACTCTAGACAAAAAGTGAAATAGTCATACCATCTAATAAGATGTGTTTATGTTGTAGTAAAATGCAATACTGTTAATTCAAGAAACAAATTTGAAATGGATAGAAGGAAACTCTTTTGTGAGTAATACATACTTACACTGTGGCAGAGCCATCATTTTGGAAGGGGTGAATATCTGTGGCTACAAGTCTTGTAATTGTCCTGTCCCAGGATGTAAATACTGGCTGACTCAGGAAGAAAACCTGTCCTTGCTGATTGAAAGACCCTACTGTGGATAAGGAGTGTTTTTGAGAATTAAAAGATAAAATTCCTTTTATAAAGCATTGTAGGCCATTGCTTAGATTTACCACATGAAAATAGACTCTTAGTATCATATTTGCCTTTTTATCATTTATTAAACAGAGAAGTATGATTTGTTATGTAATTAATTAATTTTCAATAAACATACACAATTCCATATTTCTGTGTACAACATATGTACTTATGTGTACTACATAAAACCTGATGTAATTAAAAAAGATAACTCATTTTGCAGACATCCACAGGCCTAGAGGTAAAACCTTCTACACAATTTTAAGCAACTTAGGTTTTTGAGTTCTTGCCTTTGGAGTGTTGACATGCTTGTAGCTTTACTTACCCTAATGTTCATAATGGTGCAGTGTGCTTATAATGACAGCCTTATTTATTGCTTCCTCAGATTTTTACTTTTCTGAGTTAATGAAAGAACAAAAAGAAAGGCAGGAAAGGCTGAAACACCTATGATAGTTTCTGCATAAATTAGACAAGGTTTGCAAGTGTGGCTAGTGTCACTTAAGCAGTGCAGCTGGAAAACTCAAATAAAATTTCAGTCATTTAAGTGTTTTCTCATATTTGAAAGTGAAGCAGCAACTTCCCAAGCTAAATACAGAACTACTGCTTAGAGTTTGGTTAGATATGAATCGAGGAGACCGTATTTGAAGCAAAGGTTATTGGCATCTCAGGAGTATAGGCGATGTTCATCAGGCAAGGGAGAAAGTATTGTGAAAACACTCATCATTTTGGATAAAGGTGGAGGGAGTTAAAACCCTCTAGGAAGCTGTGTGAAAGTTATGTGCCATAAAAAGTCTTTCCGTTGAATCTGTGCTGTGTTCATATGCAGTCCATCCAAAAACTTGTCCTAATTTTCCAGATAAACTGGTACCTTTAATAAAAGATGACTCCACTGCTTAAAAACTTTGTTACATTTATGCCCTGAAACCATCAGGACTACAGCAAAATACTGCTGAATTGGAACTTGCAAAAATTAGGGCAGTAATTAATGTGAATTATATGACTGTTTAAGAGCAAAAGAGCTTTTTGTTACTAAAACCAGTGTTTTCTATTTTAGAAGATATTGATTTCTAGCCAGGGAGACTGAGAGCTGCACGGAGAGTTGTGCAATCCCTGCTCTTGGAAGTGTTTGGGGGCTGCTGGGGCAAAGCCCCAGGAATCTACTCCAAGGTCAGTTTTGACCCTGCTTTGAGCAGGAGGTGAGCTGGTGACCTCCTGAGACCCCTTCCAGCCTCAGTGATTCAGTGTTGCTGTGTCACCTTCCAGATGTCTGACTGTGTGACTAACATGGGTGTGTCCTCTCCCTGAGCAAACAGTCCTGCACTCCTGTCGTAGGCAGATTCAAACGTGAAAACTACCACAAAAATCAACTACTCCATTTAGACAGTATTAAGTCTCCCTACACTGTAACAATAGTTATGTTTTAGTAGAACTGCTCTTCCCTTGAAAGGACAGGACAATGTTCTAACAACAAAATTATCTGGTAAAGTCAGCAAACTGGAATAGAAGAAGGCCATTTTTCCTTGATGTATGCACAGTGTACTCACCTCCTCAAACCAAAGGAGTAATCTGGAAAGGTCTTATTCTTGAAGTTGATTATCTATATTTACATAGTCTAGAACTAGAAGTGCTAGTTTAAGTCTCACATTAATGACCTTGAATTTCTCCAGTCAGAAATTCCGTTTTCATCTGACTTTTTGTTGCAGCCAGAATTGCCTTTTTTTTACACATACAGACTTGCCTTTTTTATGCTTGTCCTTTTTTTATCTGTCGAAAAGGTATTTTTTTATTTGCTGAATAATTCATTGTGGGAAATGTCTTAAAACAGGATCCTGTTAAACGCACCACAAAATGTTAAATACTTTGTTTCCCCTCTCACCTACAATTGTGGATGTGATACCAAAACTTCACTGATTCTAATGTAGTGGCAAGTAAAGTCTTTTAATAGTTCTGTTTTATTTCAAGCAGAAAAGGCAGTTGGGATAGAAGTTTATTTGAAAACATGAACTGTCTGGCACTTTTTAGATTTGCTGCAGTTCCTCAACTTCAATATATGGTATCAGGGTGAAGTGCCACAGAACTTGCATAGCTGAGTAAACAACCACCTACTTGTACAAATGTTTCTGCAGAAATATGTCAGAAATTTGCCTTTGAATTAGCTCTACCATACAACTCTGTCTTCCCTTTTTCTCCTGAGCTGCCTCAAAATAGTCTACAAGAGATACTTATATTACCTTATTTTCATCTAAATTAGAATTTGCCATATGTTTATTTTGGTTCAGTTGTCAGGTTGTTTTTTTTTCATTATCCAGTTAAATGTAGGTATCCATTGGATAATGTAGTTCTGCTGAGTACAGGAAACTGGTGCACTATTCAAAGTTGGAATGGTGGGTAGTGAGTTTACTAGAGAAAGGAAAGTGAATGCAGTATTCAGGGCATGTGCAACCAGATTTTTTTTTTTTTGTCCAATAATATGAGACAAACAATAAAGATGATAGATTTAGCTTGAAGAAGTTTAAAGTCTGAGGTACAGTTTATTTTCTTGTCTTCTTTAAAAGACCTTTGGAGCATCTGATAAAATTACTACTCTCTGATACATTATACCTTTGATAACTTTTTGGCGGTCTGTAGAAAGAATGTATTTATTCTCTGTTTCTGTAGCATTGCAATGTTTCATAGATCAGTGTACCTAAGCTTTGTGTTTCTGACATGGTGTTTCAGTATGGCAATCTTAAATACCTGTGGAATATACCTTAAATACAAATGGTAAAACCTTCTTCTAAGTAACTTTAGACTGCAATGCACCATGGCAGAAGTAGTATGGTTAGCAGAAATGAAATAAAACTACAATTTTAATATCCCTAAAGTAACAAGAAAAACAGAATCAAGTGCTAAAATGTGCAAAAAAAAGGAAAAATGCAAAAGTGAACATTTGTTTTCTGTATTCGTTTACCCAATAGTCCATAACATTTTAAAGGTAAAATTTAACTCTTCTTATCCAGGTGTGTTTTTTCCTTAGCAAAATAGATAGAATAGGAGCTCTGAAAGATACTCCCTGTTTTCAGTTGAAACTATTTAATTGCCTTTCCTTGAAGAAATGTTGTTTTGTTTTTCTTTGTTACTCAAGTGTTATTTCCCATCAGAATGTATGATGTTCTACAGAATAAAATACAATGTGGAAACTGAAGGGGGCTTTTTTTGTTTATTTTTTTCAGAATGAAATCAGTCTCCCATCAATCATAGGAGCCGATAACTTTTTGCTTTCCTTGTCCTTGATTCAGTCACGTGTAGATGAATGGACTTGGATCCTTCTCCTACCTTGGCTGAAGGCTGTTACTCAGCACAGGGATTCTGGTGTGCTTCCTGAGCAGCATTTCAATGTTAACGGCACATGAGCATATTGTAATATTGTAATCCTCCACTCTTTTCTCCAGAAGTACTTTGACCTTAGCTGTTCTATATCAAATGATGTATTTTAAACTTTAAGATGCAGTGTAGCCAAAGTCCTTGACTGATTTTTTCTGAAAAAGAAAGGAACATACTGGCAGTTTTTTTATAAAAATTCAATTGTGATTTACTGTAGTCTTTTTTGCTAGTATGCTTCCATCCATTTTCAGTCTTAAAGCCCATCAATTTAGGAGACTTTCTTATTTAGAGGGATCAAAATATTCTATTAGCTGAGCTCACTTTTACCCTTGATACAAGTATGACCCAACATGTGCTTTTGGACTCTACATATACTGAAAGTTTTAGCTCTAGGGCCACTTTGGCAATGCCATTCAGCTAATGCTTACGAATTTGTCCAAGTTACAAATTTCTTAATAAAGAAAAGTGTCAAACTTTATAAACAAGGAGTAGTCCCAATCCACCAAATGAAAACTAAAAGTGAGAGATCCCTTGCTATTATTAAAGCCAAAGGGAGCTTTGTGGCAAATGCAAATTAAACCAAGTTTTTCTGGGATAGCGTGAAGCTATTCACAGTTGTGTCCCAATTACATTTTATTTGAGACTTTTCCCCACAGGAAATAGTAATTTTTTCCTTTAAATATCTGTAAGTTATAAAAATTTGCCTATCACAGTACTTAAATGTCTTTAAATGGGAAAACATATTTGGCATTTGAAATCTCTAGAGAATAAATCCAAGCTTTTTACTGAGGCTTGTTATCTTATTCTGTGTTTGACTGCATAATAATTTTGAAGAGAAGAAATTGAACTTGAGTTTTTCTAGGTTTGTTTATTGTTTGTTTTTTTTTTTTAAGTGAGCAGTACCATTATGAAAGGAGATCTTGTGTCATGAAATTGCTATGTCTTTTCCCCCCAGGTTTTTAAGAAATGCTTGAGAGGTGGGGAATGTAATTAAAATCTTATTCTCCCTTTGGTTGCATTTTTAATTTTGAATTCTAACCCTCGCATATCATAATAGAGCTTTGCATTAGGGTGTTTTATACCTCTATCAAAATGACTAAAGTAATTAGTATTTTATACATTTTGGTAAGTATTTTGTCACTGGAACCACCAGTGCAGGTGAATGATAATGGTTTTATGCTCAGGCACTGACAGGACCCTAAATGAGAATGTCGCCTTTTAATCAAGAGCACTTGGAGTCTATGGTATTGAAATGCCCTACAGAGAGCATAGAAAAGCCATCCATCACTTTGTGACAGTCCAATCTTTTAGTGCATGAGTAAAATTTTATTCAGCCTTTCTGAGGCAGTTGGAATGTGAGATGTTTAACTCGCCTCTGAACAGCAGAAGTTCGAAAGCATAATGTCGAGATTGCTATCTGGGCAGCTTATGTAGCTTTGTGTATTATCTTTATTTATTTAAATTGCAATTGAAGTGTTTTCCATGTCCTGCTTTAAACACCTTCCCCCATACTCTTATATCAGCAGAGATTATATCTAAATTTTAGTCATATATTTGAGTTAATTTGCACAGTTGATTAACTCTTGATGCTCAGTGGAAATACTCAGCAAGTCAGAGGGAAAGAACCACTGCTTTAGGAAAGGCAGGTTTTGTAAGTCTGTACAGGTAAGTAGTACGTGACTCAAAAATCCTCTGGGAAATGGTTAGAAGTGCATTTAGTGACACGTACTTGGAATTGTAAACTATTATTATAATAGTCCAACAATCTCATTTCAAACTTTGTGCTGTTTGTTTTTAACAACCCTCTTTCAGCTTTCTTTATAAGTGAAAACAGCAGTAGCATCTGAGGACAATGTGGTAATTTAAGCAAAAATATTTTTGTTGTCAGGCCTTTGGGATATTTACTTGTGATGTCAGTGGAAGCAAAAACCTATGGCAGGACCTTTGTTTTTTAAGATGAGTTGACAGTGATGAAATCCACTGACTTAGATGGATTTACTCCCAATTTAAACTGGATACAAAAATGACTTGCCAACCATAGTAGCTGCTTGAAATCGAGGACAAGGATCTGCAGTGTACTTATTAGCTGGATACTACTCAGGATTTCAGGGTTTTTAAAGTAAATTCAGTTTTTCAATGACGTGTGGAACAGAATATGCTGTGAATGTGCAAGATTAGAGTTTGTTTTTTTTTCTTCTTGGCATTTGAACATTTTCAAGCTGAACTGGTTTTTGTCCTATGCCCAAAATAAGGTAGGACCTTCTGTGAAGGAAGAACATTCCTAAAATACTACTGTGTACCCGAATGCTGAGAGAGAAAAGGATGGGGAAGTTGCACTGGGCTTCATTTTAATGAGTGGAAAGAAAGAGGGAAAAAGTCTTTCCTGCTGAATCCAAGAACTAGTAAAATGCCAGATGAGGAAGACGTGTTTATACATCTTATTGGAAAGGTCTTTGCAGCCTTCTGTCACAGACGTGGATAGAGTTAATCTTGTTCTAGTTAGTCCTGCATTGTTACTGAGTCTTCAGTAAGTTTGCTTTCAGAAATGTAGCATGGTTATAATGTTGGCAATGAGAAATTTTTTAACCATCATTTTAACTTGAGCTTAAACACGTCTAATTCTGACACCTTTCTCAGTGAATTATTCCCAGTAATGTAAGGAGCTGCATTTCTGTCTGCCAGAGGGTACGTGTTCAAGTTTTAATGGCCCCTGTCATGTCATCATACAAAGTTAAATGATTTAAATATTCAGAATGTGCAAGAGCCCGGGCCAGCCTTGTTATAGTGAGAGCTAATATATTAATCAAACAGCTTAATATATGTTCCAGTATGAGCAGTATTAGCTGGCACTCCGTTAAATAGCTGACATTCAGGTTCTACTCCCAATTTTAAAAAGTCTGCTCATATCATTGCTGCTGTCATCCAGTGACATTTGTGCTCTGTTTCCACATGGCATTCTCACTCACTGTAATTGTCTGCTAGTGAAAATACAGGTATTATCCATCGATTTTATAAATTACCATTTTCTTCCCTGGCTGCATGCCACACAACTAAAAGCCAAGTAAGTTGCCACAAGTCGGATATTGGTGCTTTGGAAGTAACCTACTAGAGGAATAATTAGACATGCACCACTATTGAATCTGAGTTAAAGAAACATTGTAGTAGTATTGTGATTATAAAAATCAGCTGCCAAAAGAAGGTGAAGGTAATTGAAACTATTGAATTTCACATAGAAAGGTTGAAGACAAGGGGGTTCCTCAGTAAACTGGGTGCTTGGGGCCAGACCCCCTCTAATTACTTTGTTTTCAATGGTGACATGCAACACTCTCATCATCACTATAAGACAAAGCCAGCATTTCAGAAATACTGAATGCAGAAAAAAAACCAAACCAAAATCCAACCTGTGCAACCACCTTCATCTACAATTCCTGTACTCAATATATTGTCAAAGCAAACAAATTAATGATTTGCAGAAAACAGAAAGAATCAATGTTCTTAGTATTGTTTTTGCATCCTTAAATTAGAAACTCCCTTTCCAGTTCTCATAGAATTAAGTTATGCATTTAAGTTTTCATTTACCTACACATTGTTCAGTTACCTTCTGGTTTTAATTTTTTTTTAGCATGTAAAACTGTTAACACCTAGTGAAACTGGCCACTGATGGTCATGGTATACCTTCAGTGATGTACAAATCAATTTTTTTTTTCTAAGCCATGACATGGGTGGTGTGCAGCAACAGGATGCCCGAAATGCATGTATTTACATCTTGACTTTATGTTTCATATTTTCATGGGTTTTTTAATGCATAGTAAAATCCTATTAGTTTAAAATTAAAAAAATGTTATAGAATATAATCTGAAAGTAAATAGGTAAGAAATTTTTCTTCAGCATATATCAGCTATTCTGATATATACTGATGTTGTGCAATTTTAATCCTTGCTGGGGGAATTAAAAAAAAAAAAAAGAAATTATATGTGAAACAAGCACTTTCATAATAAGCTAATTTCACCTGGTATTAGTGTCATTGCAGACACCCATCCCAAACCCCACGATGCTGATTCCACCTAGAAATAGCCAAAACAAAGAAATCAGCTTCCATGGTCTACAAGCTTTGCTTGTCCTCTCTAAATAAAACCAGACAGATGGCTCAGTCTTTGGAAATCATGTGAAAACATCTGCGGTAGGGAATTTGGAACAAAATATATACAAAACATTAATAGATCTACCAAAGCCTAATACTGAAAGTTGTATGTGAATAGGCAGCCTCCCAGTGTGTTTCCTCCCAGTACAGACAGTATATACAGCAGGGTCCAAACTAGGCTCATTCCTGGGGTTTGGCTTTACTCTAAAGAAACCGGTGGAAAGGTAGCAAAGCTTAGCTCGGGTCTCTTCCCCAGACTTGGCTGCTCGTAAAACAAACTTATTAGGACTCCCAAGTGTTTGCTGCAGGTTTTCAGTCTCTCAAATTTTTGCTACCAAGTCCTCTGCCATCTTCCTTCCTTGGGTGACTGTCACCCAGTCCTAGAACACAACAGGGAGGGCGTGGTCCCACCCAGCAGGGATGCTCTGAATTCCAGATAGATGGTCCTGTGAAAAGAACTGCAAAATAGAAGCTCATCCCCTCACTATTTTTCTCGTCTGTCTCAGGAGGGATAGAGGTTGCCAACTTGCCGTACTGTGCTTGTAGTTAAAATTCAGCTGCAGCACATAAACACAACTTTACAGAGGGAATAAAATTGCACAAGCGCTCCTGTAAGAAGTATTTGACCTGCTGCTTATGACTTTTAATACATGCCATTCCAGTCAAGGTTGTTCAGTGCCTGGGGGGAGGAGGAGGAGGAGGAGAACAGGGCTAACACGAGAAGTGGCAACATGGACTTCAGTGGGGATTAATAGCCACAGAAGGAGGCACTGGGAGAGGATAAGTTACTGATAGTTACTGATGACTTAACTGCAGTCTTTACTGCAGTGTTTTTATCCTTATTTGAAGTAAAACTAGCATAAGCATGTTCAGCTGTACTGATGTCACATCTTCATTTTTCCATGCAGGTGTAGCCTGTAAGTGTAAAGCCACTCTAAAATCTTTGTTGCTATGATCTTCAACAGACTATGGAGAAAAACATATTGCTTAGTGACTAATGTAGCACAAATTCCCTGTAGCCCTAGTTACATAAACTACCATTTAAAAGACACAATTTAGTTATAAAGTGCACGTTAAAAGCTGCTCTCTCCTTGAAGTGTATATTGAATTTCCCATAAAGATTGTTTACAAGATCAGTTAAAAAGAAACTTTAAAGAATCATTTGAGCATTTCAGCCCATGGTTTCACCTTCTTTTTAGCCCCACAGCAAAGAGCAAAGCATTTGGGATTATCCCAGGAGTTTGAGGGTGAGGGAGTAAACTACGAGAGTGGCTCGGTAGGGAAAATGTGCTGGGGATGGGCAGTGGACAGGAAGGGGAAGCTGCCCCACACGTGACTGGGGGTTACAGCACACATTGAGCAGAGCGTGTTCCCTGGTGACAGACACTTCCGCACTGTGCTCACGCCACCACCGTCACTTCGCAGGACTACAAAGGGCATTTGAATTCTTCCTGTTTGTTTGTCCCAGCTCATGACAGTGAAGGATGAACTGACTTCTAATCTAAACGACCAAAAGAACAAGTACGTTTGGGAGAGATTTGTTCAACTGATATTAAAAGTTAAATATTACCTTTACTGTGCAGTAATTGTTCACTGAGGAATCTCTTTTCAGGCTGTAAATAACGGTTTGTATTATCACGGTATTATTCACGTTCAGGAAATATGTGTTTTGCAGAACAAAGGTAGATACATATCCCCTGCCATTAAAATACTTTCAGAAAACAAACTTGAAAAATTACATGAAGTTTCCTGTGCTTTAAATCCTGATGTTTAAAACATAGGCCAGAGAGATTTGTAGATTTTATTGGCACTTGCAGTTTGTGGCTATAAAGCTGCAAAGGATATCAGCTGAGACTTCTGCAGGCTGCATGGGAAGAGCTTTTCAAAGCTCTGTACTGCCAGAGTTCATGCCTCTGTGCAATAGCACATTATTCAGGAAGCAGTGCTTCTGCTCAAGTCTTTAATGTTTTTCCAGAAAAAGAAGCACATTAGCTGAGCATCTCTCTGCCATGGTCCCATTGCTAAAAATCAGAGTTTTCGTACAAGCAGTGCTGAGTGAGGGAGCTAGAATGCCTTTGCAGTATGTCTTCATCTCAGTTCCCAGCATTTAACTGGAATCATAATACTCAGTCTTATTTGCTTCCCAGTCTGTCACAGGGCTCTGAAATCATGGTATCAGCTGCATGCCTCAATTATATGAAAACTGCTTTACAGCCCTGCACCCTTTGCCTTGGACAGGAAACTGCTGCTCTCAAATTGTCCATGACAGATGCAGAGGCTACTGCTTACATTGTGTCTCACTGGCACTGGAGGATGACTTGGGTGATCCCATGAACCTGATGCCTTGATGGGCAACAAACCCAAAAAGCAGCAGTTGCTGCTCTAGATCGTACTGCCTCTGCCACCATGCAAGGGATACTGGCACCCACAAAATCAACATCTGTCCTGTAATGAGAACTAGCCTGACTCTTAGCAGCTCTAATACCTGAAATCCCTTAGGAGCTGGTATGGAAAAGAAACTACATATAATATTTACATTCAGGAATTGTCCTGCCAGGAACAATTCCTTACTTTCCTTCCCACTGCACCAGCAAGATTAGCACTGAATCCACACAGAAGAAACCACTGAAGACAGTGAGGGTAACGTGTAAGTATATCCAGCTGCAGAAATTACAGACTATATGTATAAGGAAGTTTCTTCCCCTTTACTATTTAACTATTTTTATTTGCTGAGTCTCAAAGTACTAGTTACTATTTTGAGTTATTGTTGAAATACTACTCAAAGCCTGTTTCATAGAAACCAGAATACTTACGAGAAGATCACTGAAGGGGCAAAAGCGATAAAGTAATTATCTGTAGAACTGGGTTTAAAACCAACCAGATGGTACCAAAGAAAAGGCAAGAATGCTTTGAAGAATAAATCTGAGTGCTGATTCTTCTACTTAAGAGAATTTACACTGATAATGAGCAGTATCAGAGATAATGAATTCATGAAAAATAATCTTGTATTTCAAGTTCTGTCTTTCTCAAAGCTGACTAATGTTTGCTGCCGAAATCTGAAGTGCTGGAAGCATGCATGTACAAGAATATACTTTGAAACCTAGGAACTCAGTAAAGCCACTTTACTCAGGATTGATGAAGATATTTTCTCTGCTCACTGCCACATAATGTACACGTTTCTAAACATCCATCTGCATTTGCTCTGTTTCTCTGACAGTCACTGCCTTTTAATGTTTTCTGTCCTCAATGGAAGAATCAAGTTTAAGCTACAGGCTTCATGTGTTTCTTCTGCTGATGTTATTATTGCCTTATCTCCTGTAATATGAACTTACAGATTGAAAACAGATTATTTCTAATCATATTTTTTATTTTAGTAAGGCACTAGAAACATTGCTGTTTTACTTTATACCTCCAATATTTAAGACCTCTCTTTGCTATGTTGAAAACGGGCACTGTAGAATGACTGGAGTATTTCCCTTGAGAGTTCAACTTGCCTAGTCCCTAATCCTGTAATTACTTCTGCATGTATTAAGAGTAAAAACACTTCCCTTGTAGTCACATGGAGAAAGATATGCTGAATCATGGCCTTTGCTCTATAGCCCAGTTTGTGGAGGCACTTCCAATAAGCCACAAATAATAACAGTCCTTTTTTTCATACTTAAATGAATATTGTATCAACACAAAAGGTTTTTACAGGAATGCATTTTTCCCCCTAAGTATTATCTGTCTAAACATAACATGAAAGAACATTTTAACCATCCACTCAGTAAATACTGACTTAGCTTTTAGCCAAGCTTTTACTCCAAGCAAAAAAAATTTCAAGGTATGAATTCCTATTGACTAAACTACCAAACTCAGTGGCAAAATTTGCACTGACTTTGGGGTAGATGAGGATTTCAAACAAATATTTATGTGTGTAGCATGGGCTAATTCTGGTAATGTGGAGCCTTATAGGTCACTAACAAATTTTTAAAAACCCATAAACTCAACCGTGCAGAATTATCAGAAATTGCTTAGACTGCCACACAACTTTTTTAGCTTTCCAGTCACACACATCTTTTCTGACTGCTCTTCCTGCTAAATAAGTAAACAAACCATAAAGAAAACCTAGAAAATACTAATACCGATGTAGATTTTGTGAAGCTTGCATATTAAAATAATATATAATAAAATACTTTTTCTCAGTCCTCATTCAAGCACAGCTGGCACCAAGGATGAAGAGTAAAATGATTCATCCATTTTTCTTTAGAATGTTGATGAAAAGCCTTTTAATAATTTTTATATATTCCTGTTAATACTTTATACAGAACATTCTAAAAGAGTACATTTCTGCTGTTTTGGGTTGCACATACTGTCTTGCACTTTATCAAGTGAGATGAGGTGGCTTTTATTAATACTGCAGTAAACCCCATGCAGTTTTTACTCAGTGGGCTTTGGCCACTCTATTCCTGTCCTCCCTTTTGTTGTCAGTTGTAAATTGATTGAGAAATACTCAGTTTCATGCTTCCCCACTCTTGGCATACAACATCTTTAGATGCAAAAGAGATAGGAAAGCAAAAAGGCAACAGGTAGGTAGTACAGCAGATGACTCCATCTCCAGTAAAACTTGCTCACAGTAACAAGCACTAAGACTGTATTTTTTCTGCAGAGTGCAGGTGGAGAGGCTGTGAGTGAAAATAAACTTCTGAACACAGATTCCAGCACAGGATCAGTGGAAACTACTGCCAAGCCGTTACCATTTAAAGACCCAAACTTCGTCGTAAGTATATTATTTTAACAATTTGAAATTTCAGACTTTTCTCATACAAGACTTACTAGGATTCTATTTAACTATGTTCCTAGTGCAAATATTAAGAAAATAAGCTTAGTAGCTAAATAAAAGCTTGACAATTTTTAAGAAATTCACCTCAATCCATGTAACACCACGGTCTAAAGTGCACACTGTATTATAGCATGAGAAAGGCACTGGTCCAGAGGCAGAACTATTAGCGGCAGTTCTATTAAATTCTGGAACAGAGGGAGGAAACCTGTTAGGTGCAGGTAAGCGTGGTAGTTTTATGATATGGTATCTCACAAACTACCACACCTAGATAGGAACAATTAATACTATGAATGTATGAATCCCATGTTCCAGTTCCAAGTCAAGGCAGGCTGCAAAGCAGTTGAGCTAGAAATTAGCCAGAGAGTCATTAGCAAATGGCATTTTGCTCTTCTTCTGGTCCCTGAAACTCTTAACAGATTTGTGGTGTCTTTTTCCAATCATGGCTAGATTTAGAAGCAAAATACTCTGTGCCCCCTAGAAGTCTGGCCTGCCAGCATTCAGTCATGTAAACACTGGGAGCTGATGAAATGCAGGCTCCTAACACTCTGAGGGTTAAACTAGGAGAGAAGGTGAAGAAGATTAAATTAGTAATGCTGTGTTTGTTTTTGCTATCTTTTTATCTTGCTGTGCCAAGGCCAACTCATTGGCACACTGTACAAATGCTTTCTAGACAAGCAAACCTCTCAGACTGCTGGTCCTAAGCCAGTACTTAGAAAGAAGGATTTTATCCCAGATTTCACTCTGCATGAACAAGATACAATATCCCACAGCACATAACGAGTAATCGGGCAACGCACAGCTCACTAAGCACAGGTTTGGCAGGGGCTATGAAATTAATCTCTGACATGTGAGTTACTCTACATCTGCTTTGCAGACAACTTCAGTCATGAGAGGGGCGTTCAAACGACCCTATACTTTGCTCACTAATCCTCCAGCAAGCACCAGCATCTTTGAGAAGCGGGGCTTATTGCAAAAGCTCCTTTTATGCCCAGAGGCATCCCATGTAGCTTCCACATAGGATTTAACTATCTATGAAGCCCTGAGCTGATCCTTCAGTTCTTAGAGGGATGTCACCATTTCCAAAGAGGCAATACTAATGTCTGCATGCTTGAAATAATAATGAATGTACAGGGTCTTTGGCAGCTGCTGCAGAAATAATAGGCAGTTATAATAAAAACCATGAAATTGTCCCCTCCAATACAGTAACTAATTTGAGAAGAAATGCATTGCGTGTTAATCAGCATTTCATTGGTATGACCTGGCAGTAACAATTTGGATGGATTTTTGCATATTTTCAGCCTAATTTGCCTTAAAAGGAAGAAAATAAATCAAATAGTTTCTCTCTCTCATATGTATGCCCAAGTCTGAACCATTAGCTCACTGCAGAGGACAGACTTAAGAAAAGGAGGAAGAAATTACCTTTTCCTAAACTTTCTGATTGGAATTTACATCCATTGGCAATGGGTGAGGGGAAAAAGACTTTCTGACACTTGTGTAGAGCAATAGCTGCTGTAAAGCAGTAGCTTCACCTGTCCTAGCTCCAGCTTTCTCTGAAACTTTATTTGGTTCTTATGTGCTTGGCGGTCATTGCCTTTTCATTGTAGGTGTGTGAGGTGATGCTCAGCCCCATTTTTAGAAGGCATAAGTTCATATAAAAATAGGTTGGTTTTGAGAGTACTGAACAAAAAATCATTTTGCAGTGATTTGGGGGAAAATTCATGCAATGAATTTGAATCAGTGATGTGGAAGTACATGTAGTTTCATCTCATGCTGTAGCATGAGATTATGCAATGATCTTTAGATGACTAAGGTGTTACCCTAAGAGCAAATATTTGCTTCTGTCTTAAATCAGATATCTATCACCAAAACCCAGTACATCATCAGCTTGTGAGCATCTTTTCTGAATATCTTATGTCTACAAGAAAAAAGCTTTCTCATTGGGTCCTTCCTCCTGTCATCCTCATCAATTTAAGTGGTTAATTTATAAACATTCAAAGCAAAAGTGTGTTTACGGAACTTTGCTGAGTTTCAGTGAGACTCATAGGGCAAGTAGTAATTATTAACAGAAATAACAACTTCTCAATTGTAAGAACATTTTCTTTTTCTGAAGTTAAGGTGTAAATCTGTGTCCTTTGATCATTTAGAAGTAGTACAGTATGTTGTGCAGCTTCTGTCTCTGGAGGGACATAAATAAATTACTCTGTAGCAATCGCATTTGATAACTGCAGCTGCCATTATAGTACCTGTGGCAAGCCTTCCATTAGTGTTCCTTTCAAAATGCAAAATTGTCTTGGCAGCCAACATTCTGTTTATTATTCTTTTTCTATTATTCTGTCTTCTAGCCTTTGAAAGAAAAATAAAATTTCCAGAAAGTTTCTCAGTATTCATTACATTTTGCAAGATGAATTGTGTTTTCTGCAGTCATGGATAATTTGTAAAAGAGCTGCACCTGTAATATGCCATAAAAAGGAGAGAGAAAATTTAGTTGTATAACCACAATTTTAGAAACAACTTCATAGTAATAACTTCTAATACGATAGGAAGTACATACAGAATCCTGTAATCTCAGGCTAAGCCTAACCACATTGATTTTCTATTTCCATGAAAAAAACAGATTTTAATTTCCTTCAGTTAATGGGAAACATAGAAGCTTTGACACAGTCCAAAAAGCTTTGTTTTTGCTTGCAACCAAGATTAGAGTGTACAGTATAGTAGCCTGCTGATGAAATAAGTGAGAATAACAAATGGTTCACGACAAGATGAGACATATCAGAAAGACTATGAAGTAGAAGCTCCATGCTCTGGAAGAGTATTCTTTATTTCTTTTTTTTCTCTAAACACTGTATTTTTAATTCTAGCACTCCGGCATTGGTGGAGCAGCAGCTGGCAAGAAGAACAGAACATGGAAGAACCTAAAACAAATTCTTGCTTCTGAAAGGGCATTGCCATGGCAACTAAATGATCCTAGCTGTAAGCTGCTTAGACGCTTTGCATGTATTTATAAATAATAGAATCCACACAAATAACTTTCTTTAAAACTAACCTAAATTATTTCATCAGTGCATGCAGTATCCTGCTTGGACAGGATCCAGTGGTACATTTAAGATTTCTCCAATTGCACTCATCAGCCCTAAGTGTAAAGTAGGGGGAAGCAAATAATTTGGAGTATCACGGCAAAGTTCAAATACGTTTGGGGGGAGAGTTTAATAAGGAAAAAATATTTATCCAAACCAAGTTAGAAACCCTTATTCCCAAGAGATTTTTGTCACCTTTTCACTGGTTAGGCACCTCTTCCTCTGTACAGTCCAGAGGTCTTTTGGTGGGTGGCTGCTACTTGATTAGCTATATTTGAGTACTTTTCAAATAGTTTCTGCTAAACCACATACCTGCAGTAGCTTAGACCTCAGCCCAAGCTTCCTATCCAGCTCCTTATCCTAGATTCTTGGGAGATTTAAATCCTACATCCTCTCTTTAGTGCATCACAGCTGAAACGACACTATTAGCAGTGCTGATTAGCAGTCCTAGCTGATTACATCCACAGGAGCAGAGTTACAGCAGTGGTCTTAATCTAGATACTCTTCAAGTCTGCGTGTAAAGTAGGATACTATTGAACATAGCTGCCAGCAGAATGCAATCCTCAGATTTTATTTAGGCAAGTAGAGGCATTTCAAAACTGAGAATATGCATACACTTTTTGTCAGACTTAGTGCTTTATCCAAAAATAGCTTGCCGTTTTTTGAAGTGTTTTCGATGCAACTGTTACAGAAAAATGCAGACTACTGTGCGTTCCTGGCCATTGTAACTGACAATCTGCTGATGTTGCTATTTCTACTGTGCTCTGTTTGCAACCAGAAATTTGCAGTATTTTTTATAAGAATGAGGGAAAAGAAATTCAGCTTCATATATAAAACCAGTTGTCTGTGGAATTAGGATCTTTTGAATTATGAGATGATGGGCTAGAAATTTGATATGTATGCAGTGTTTGAATTGAACATAGCATCTGAATGAATTGCAAGGGAGATCAGGAAAGGGGAAAGAAATCGTTCAGGTGCAAGGTATTTTTGTAAACATCCAAAATTGAGGATTTAACTACTTAAGCATACCAACTGTATCTTAAAAAATGTTTATGAATGATAATTGCTATCTAAAGGACACCAAAGAACAGCAATTTCCAGCCCTCAGTTTAAACATTCAGACAATTTTCTAGGTCATTGACTGGGCTTAAAGTGGTACATGCTTAAAGATTTAACTGATTTAAAAGATTACTTTGCTTTTCTGGATTATAGTATTTCAGAGCTGCAATCTTGAGCAATGTTTCACAGTCTTAACATACAGTATGCATTTGATAATGGTTATTCTTTGCACGTGACTGACTGCAAGGGAATTCATTAAGACTTGGAGGCAATGGACACATTTCAAATGTCTCTGGCATTTTCCTTCTGGGGAGGGCAGTTCTGCTTGCTGAACTCTATTAATAGATGAGCAGGATCAGGCTGTGATTTACATGCTAACAGGGTACATGTTTTAAAGGTGATTCTGCTTCATGTTTCTTTGCCTTAGTGTTGCTAGTTAATAGAGACCTCAGACAGTAAGTTTATGTTATAGAATATATATATATATATGTGAGACACTGAGTTTATGCCTTTGTTTCTCTCTAGATTTTAATATTGATGCTCCTCCTTCTTTTAAACCTGCTAAGAAATACTCAGACATCTCAGGACTTCCGGTAAGTATTTTTTTCCCCCCTCAAAATTGACATCTAACCTTCCACAATTAAATAGTGCTGGTGCCTTGTTTTGTAAAAGATGTATATGCTGAAGTTCCTATTCAGAATTTGGCTTAATAATTATCCAGTGATTTATGACCAAACCCCAAATACTTGTCACTACATCACAAAATCCTTAGGTTGTTAATAGATGTCAGGACAGACTAAATACCTTGTCCTGCCAAGTAACTCCTATGACACCTCTTTCTCACCTGTAGAATCTACATTGGTACCCATGATTTCTAACTCTTAAGATAGCTGCAGGGAAAGCTGGTAGTCCACAGTCTCCATTACTGTTGACTTCTTTGCCAAAGTATACCCACACTGACTGAAACTTTCCATGCTGTTTACCTGATGTGGATTTATTTCATCGTATCTTGTAGAGGAAGTTTTAAAAAGATGGCTCAGCAATTTTCAATAATAAGATGAGGTAAAATTTTATTGTTTGTCCTCTTTTCCACCAGGTTAAAAAAAACCCCAACCTTGTTATCACTGCGTTCCAACTTTGCCTCAAACAAATCAGCCTGAAACAGACACTTTGCATAGACTGTTGAGAATTTCAGATACCCCTATGCTTCAGAGCTGGAGGTTGGAGTTTGGCAGATGTATAGCCTGTGTGTCACAGATGGGCTCTTTTACGTGTTTTTGTTAAAGAAAGAGGTGAAAGGGAAAAAAACACCAAACCACATTTGACTTAGATACAGTTTGCACTTGCTCCAGAAAGTCTATGTAGTTACAATTTGGTGCCTGAACTCCCCAAAGATGCTGTTGACACAAAACAGGAGTAAAGTCGTTGAATTCTGCCCAGCAAAATTTTGCATCTCCTGTTGAAACTGTTCCTATGTTCCATGAACAATTTTACTTACAACAACACAGGTATTAGTTACAGCATATCTTTTCACTTTTCATCTTTTAATCAGTGATTTATTTTGCAGAAGTCTGTGCATTTCTTACAATTGATATGACTAGGAACGTTGTATTTTGGAAAAAAAATGCTTAAGTAATGGTTACACTAAATAGATACACTAATGAAAACTTTGTGATATCAAAAAGCCTTGCACAGAATTTCTGTGTCACTTCCCTCAGTTTAATCTGCTTCTCACCCATAGGGCACTAGCCCTACTAGCATCTTCACAGGCTTGATATCACCTCCTGGAGATGTCCTTAAAGGTACATATTTGTTATGCAGGTTAGCATACCACCTTGCATTCTGTGCACTGAATTAGGCAAAAAGTCCTCATTAGAACAGGAAATGGGTGAGCACTTAACTCACCTTAAGGGCTGCCTTACAGTGAATATTTAGTGTAAGGCATCAAAGAATAGCTATAGCACCAACTGTAATCCTGAACATCCAAGCATTTGATCTTGATCTGGTAGCATATATTTTCTTAGACTTTATTTTTTAAGTAACACATTTAAATGAGGCACTTAGGAGGTGGCATGTGTCCAGCCTGTGCTTCTGAATGTGGTTTGGAAAGGCAGTGTGTTGCTCAGATAAAGGTTGGTAACCCTTGTTGTACAAGAGGGAGTGGAAAAGCAACATCTCCCTCACAGATGACCTGGCAGACAGCAAATGGAAGAGAATGCTCACAAACCCAGGGTAGGTAATTCCCTCCAGCCTGACAGACTCCTGCCCCATCTCCAAGGAACCAGATAATGCTTTCCAGCACTAACCTTTGATGTATTTCAAAGCTAATCAGTCATTGCACCTATAGTGAGCTGATGGTGCAAGGTATAGATGAAAGTGGAGACCACATCCATACCAGTTAAAGGTCAGTTGAACCTTAGGAAATTCTCTCAGTTCCTCAGCTTTTCTTTACCAGCACCTCTTTTCCATCAGTGATTTAAGTACTGTAACTATTCTAGCTTAGTATAGATACTCTCTATACAAATCCATTCAGTGCTGCTTTTGTTTTCTTTTCTTCTCTTTTCACTTTTTTCCCTTTATTTTCCATCCTCTAATTGCATTCTGAGTCGAGTTTCCTATTTTACCTGACCTGCAAGGTTTCTCCAGACTATGATAAAATTACCACATTTAAAAAACCCCTTTGTTATTAAAATAGCTGAGACAGTGTGCCCTTTAAATTGCTAGGCTAGAAATGTTTCATAAGAAGCACTAAATATGCTTTCAAGATCATGTCCTAGTAGGAGCATATGTGGGACAACAGAATATTGTAGAAATGTGGTATTAGAAAAATGCCCCTGTATTTTCTGTATAAAATATAAAAGAATTTGTGTTAGAATATATTTTCTGTGGGAATGCTGGATTCCCCTTGTGGGGGGAAAAAGTATTCCTTAGCATTACCCATTTAGGGAAGAATTAAATTGTCTACTAGGTACAAAAAGAGAAGCGTATTAAAACATTCTCAATCAGCATATTGCTCTCATATTAGATGCCACAATTAAATTCTACTGATCCCCTTCTCTTTCTGTGTGTAGCACAAATGGAATTAAATTTACCAATGGTCTCAGCAGAGCAGCCAATTTATATTTGTAAGGCAGCCTAGAATTCTAAAGCTATTATATACTGTATTGACACTGCAAAATAAACCTATTATTTCCAAACTTGCAAAATGAATATTTAGATATTTTAACATTCAAAACAGAGTAATTTATTGTAAAGCAGATTAAAAAAAAACAAACAAGAAACCCAAACCTTCGAATGTTACCATTTCTCTTCCTTTTCTGAAAATGGATCAGACCTGTTACTATAGAAACAGATTGAGATACCTAGTTTATTGTATTTTAAGAGCATGTCTCCATGGCCTTTGATTTAGTTTTTAAACATGACAGAGTTTTTTCTTTGCAAATTCATCTTAATTTAATATTCTAATCTCTAATTATTGCTGGAGTGTTGGTAAAGTTTGTTTTCAAGCTGAAGCCATGGCATGAATGGCTGGTTATGATACATGAGTGTCTGCAAACAGTACAGCCCAACACATAATACCAGAACAGTCAAGAGCTGCCATAATATTTTTAACCTAGATCAGTGCACAATACAAATTGCAGATATTGCTTGGTTACTCTATTACAGAATTATGCACATTTGAAAAGCAGTCTAATTGCTTAGCTTTTTCTTACATGAGGCCAGATGTAAAGAGTGAAATAAAAGTAAATTTATACCTGCTGTATAAATTTATACCTCCTAATGTTCTTACTTTGCCATTTGTTTGAAACTTAATTGGTGGCTTGAACTGTTAGCTGACTACATTTAATTAACCTGGCAGCATTTCTTTGTAAAGAAAACAAAGCTACAAATAACACTAAATTTTCCAAGTCATATCAGACCGAATGATTGGCTGGATTGTTACCATGGTCAACAGGTGCTTTCCAACATAAAAATGTAGAGAGCTCTGCACTATAACTGTATGGCACAGGGGACTACTCCAGCTCTTCCTGGCCTTTCCTATTTTTAGTATCAATGACTTGAGGGATCTCAACTGCCTGTGCCTTGCAGCCTGCCACCATCTCGTGCTAAAGAAAGGCACAGAAGACACTTTTGGAGCCTTGGCAGGCACTTGGTAATCCAATGCTGAAGAGGCAGGGATTGTCCTGGAGGCTGAGTGTGGAGAGGCAATGCCCTGATGCCTGCCTTCCCCCAGTGCAGCCTCCTGGCCTACCCCTGAGCTCAGCCAAGCTCCAGGTTTCTGTAGCAACAAGGAGGGGGAGAGGATAGAGGGAAACTGGCACCACTCCCAGGGACCCAGGGTCCAAATATAGCAGAGGATACGAGCGTAGCCCAGGGTGAGCTGGCCAGGCTGCTATCCTGAAAGCAGGCATCTGGAGCAAGCCACAATGCTGGGTTCAAACCTCTTATCAGTTCAGTCACAGAACCATAAGCTGAGACTCCCTAGCTTTAACAACCACTTTAAAGTAAATTAAAAGCTAAGTTGTATGCAGCAAGAGAAAGGCAGTCCAAAGCTATCAGAGCACCCATAATTCAGCCTCTTTGTGGGTAATTTATTGGCAACAGCCTGACTCTTTGGAGTGCTGCCTTGAGAGAGACTGCACAAGGCACAGAGTTGCTAGGGTGAGTTTAGAGAGTTGAGGAATTTCTTTTGCACTGTGTTTTATAGGAAGCTTACTTCAGCCCTCTGTTATGTTTAATGCATTTCTAATCTGATTTTGTAGGGGGTCTGTTAACTTCTCATAAGTCCTCACATGAGAAGAAAGAAGAAAAGACAGACTTGTGTCCACATGGTAGAGCAGCATTGCTGTTGTTAGGAAGAGAAACTCACTGCTTTGTGGTCTTGTAATTAAGATACTTATTTTGCTATTATGATTAGAAATTTTATTTGAATCATATCACTACCATTGTTTCTTTTTCAGGCAAATTACACAGACCCACAGAGCAAGCTAAGATTTAGTACTATCGAAGAATTTGCCTATATTCGGATGCTCCCTTCAGATGTGGTTACAGGATACCTGGCTCTAAGGAAAGCAACAAGTATTGTTTCCTGAACAGACTAAATATTCTTGCATATTGCTTGTGAACAGTGCTCATTTGGAGTATCATGGTGGAAACTGACCGTGGGACTGAGATTCTTTAAAACTACCCATGGATTTTTACATCTGGAAGTAGTTGGTGATACAAGCATTTGAAGAACATATGGATTTAATTTTCACAAATGCTGATATTTGTTAGTTTGCCAATTTGTTAGCAATTTAGTTTGGTGAACAGAATGACTTGGACCATAAGGATATGTATCTGTACTAAAATGTCTCATGTACTATAATTTATATTAATTTCTGTAAAGACAGGATTCCATCTCCACCCTGTATATTTTATGTACTACCCTGGCACAGAAGAAACTGCCATTTGATTTAAGGAAAAGGTAACAAGATATCCAAATGTCTAAACCTGCCTTACCAGATGTGCTTGCCATTTGGCTATGAAGTTGTCCCATCTGTAAAATGAAGCTAAAATACCCAACAAGTGCTGCTGTTTTGATGACTTTTCAGGGTTTTGTGGCACTGTGGAAATGAAGACACAAATGTTTGTATTTAATTAACTGCCAACATAAATAAAGTTGGACTTAAACTTGCTTATAAAATACATTGCTTGTTACATGTTCATCTGTGAACATGTGTAACAGGATCCAGTCAAATCACCGTGCAACTCTTAATCACGACACTTTGCAGTTTTTGAGTGCTTCATTTCACAGCCTAAATATTCTTCTACCTTTCCTAGTGATTACAGTATTTGTATTAATTAGTATGAAGAAAGTACTAATTTCCCAGTCTTTTTAAAAAAATTGTAAGCAGGAGTTCCAGTCTCCATTGGCATTCTGACACGCAGATGGCCTTCAGCAAGGCAAGACCTTCTACATTAGAACACTGAACTTAGCACCATGAGACACCAAAGGAATACTTGAGAGCAACAGAACATTGTCATACTTTAGAAGAAGGAGACTAAAAGAAAGTTTAGCGTCTTGCTGGGGGGATGGCTGACAGGTACATGCCAACACACCAGCATAACAATGACCATGACCTCCTGAAACTAAGTCTAGGGGCAAAGGGGCAGAGAGTTTTCTGCCCGTTCTTTCTTTCTGTGGTCTTTCTTATGACAAGTACTGTCTTCCCAGTTCTGAGTCTTTGTTCCAGCCCTAAACTCTTGCTAGGATGTAATCTGGACTCCAAGTTCAGTCCCAGCTGTTCCCAGCTCCCAGTTACACAGCCTTCACTCCCACACTCCATCAACAGTCCTGTAGTGGTGACACTAGAGCTGGCTGCTACACAAGTTACCACTTGCTGTGGGAATGCTCTTTTCCCATGTGCAAAACTGCCCATGGAATACTTGTGCCATAGTCCTGGACTCCCCAGGTCCCTGGGGAGGTCAGGTGCTGGTCAGGATACAGCACTCCTGACTCAGCAAACTCCACCATGGACATCAGGACCTTGTGCAAGGCACACTCTTCTCTTTGCCTGCACAAGCAGCACACAGTGGTGACTATTCAGTATCTAACCTGTGTTTTGAATACATTTTTCTATAGACATGATAGTAGTTTTTTTTTTTCTGATTGAAAGAATAAATATGCAAAGTGTGTTAATACTAGTTTAATTTCAACTCCAAAACAGGAAAAACAAGAACTTTCATTGTTTAATGAAAGTTTGTGGGACTCATTCCTCAGTTTTTGTGATCTAATATTGCCAAAACCAAATTCTAGAAGTCTTTGACATGCTTATAATAGAACCTTCAAAACCCTAGATATCTATAATAATGCAAGTGTATTGCAGTACAAAAAAGAATAAGACAGGATATCTTTCTGTATGCCAATAAGCATCCAAGCCACATTCTCTTTGCATTGAGTTTTATAATGGATATTTTAAACTTACAGTACATACCGAACATTTGTTTATAAGATAAGCTTAACGCTGATATGAAAAGGAAACATGTAGAACTGCTGTAAGATCATTTTTGTTTTAAATAAGCAGACAGCAGCTCAGAAAATCGATTTCACAAGCTTGTTCTCTCCCACAAATATTTTTAACATTCTTTGGGAATGACTGTGTAGGAGCCCAGGCTCCTCCACTGTCAGAAGTGTTCCTTGCACTCCTGCACTCTATATTAAGATGTTGGTTCTCAGCTAATTTCTCCCATGCAGTGTTTATACATTCTGTTTTCAAAATCTGTGTCTCGCTGAATGAATCAGCATCAGAAGATCAAATACATCTTAAATTTGGCAAAAAACTTCGTGACTCTTCTCTCAGTGTTCTGTGTCCATATGATGGCTATGAGATTCCCTTTTCTTCCCTTCCATATTTCTTCCCTTGTTGGCTTTTTGTTCCTAGTCAGTAGTGCCTCCCTTTTACTCATTAGGTTGTGCAACAATCAGGCCAAGAGTGATGAATCAGCCACCAGCACCATTCAGCATTACATCAATCAACAACAGCTTACCATGTGGAACAGTCAAGCCAGGTTACATTTAGCAGGAAGCTGAGGACGCAACAGATCTAGTGGCCAACATGTGCAATGGCATTCAGTCCTGCCGGGCTCCTCTTGTAAACAGCACGTAAACCTGCTGCCCTCATCAGTGCCTTCTATGAGAGAACTGAGCAGTACCTCCCTTGCTTTATTTAAGAGAAAATATGTATGAGTCAAAAGCTTATCTGTGCCACAGAGCAGTTTTAAAGTGTTTTATTGACAGTTTTAGAAGAAGTAAAAATGGAGAAGTACATTTATGCGTAAAAGTACTTACAGGATATTATCTAGATAATCATACATGAGTTGAATTAAAATTGAGAAGAGGACAAAAGGGAAGCTTTTAAAAGTGAAGCAGCAATGAATACCATTTCAGACTTGGGGAGAATGTGTTTTGGCTAATAGCACTGCCATATCACTAAAGCAAAAGCCAGCAGTCAGGGTGAGGAGCAATCTGTTAGATTGCAACCATTACTGAGTGGGAAGTATCACCTGAGTGCATTGCTTCACACAGACCATGGGTGGTTCAGCCTCACACACATCTGCATTGTGATGTTTGTGGTCATCCCCCTGTAAGGGCCTGCAGCACCAGTTGCTAAGTGCCCACAGAAATCCCACTGCCATTAATGAGAAGTGAGCTTGTCCTGCAACTCTCAAGGTACAGTCCAACTGGCAGAGCTTTAGCCTAAGTCTTTTTTGGCAGGTGGAAAGCCCCTTTTCCATGCCTCATTTACCCTATCCCAGAGGCCAAGCTCCTGTTTTCCTGTGCAGCTTCCTGCCCAGCACACACCACTGGCCCAGTAAACACTGGAGATGGGAGTTGTCTCCAGCCTACCATGGGGTTTTCTGGTTTTGTTCAAGGCTGCAGTAGCTTTGGGTGGATCTGCTTGCCCCCAAGGCCAAGACAAAGCTGTTGCCCCAGGGCAGCAGAACCACCGTAGCTGATCTGCCTGGTGTGGCCCCGGTGCTGAGCTGGGGCAGGGGCTGGGCCAGTGGGGCCAGGAACTGCAGAGCCAGCTGCTCCCAAGGGAAGGGATCTGCTGGGAGTTGTGACAGGAATGAAGCAATCACAGCCACAGCTGCTGCCTCTGTGCTCTTCAGAGGAAGGGAAAACAGGGTGCTGGAGCTCCACGGCTCTTCCCTTGATTATTCACTGCTGTTTCAAACAGCAGGTGTGTGCCCATGGAAACTTCCTGCCCCAGCACTTCCCTCTGCTGCATCTGAAGTAAGAATGACCTTGGCCTCACATCCTAGAAAGCTGCAAAATTCAATTGAGAGAGGCCTTGGGCCAGCTCATTTTGGAACCCCTCCATTTCACTGTCCTGTATTTCTTGGCTTTCTCCCATCATAGTGTTCTAGATCCCTATGGAATTGCTATATATGGGCCTCCATGGAGGACAGGAGGAGCAGTCAAACTCAAGGAGATGTGCCGTAATCTCCTCTAACAAAGGAAAATGAAAGTAAGCAAAGGGGAGGGCTTTTTACTAATACAAAATATCAAACTGAAAATTAACCAGTGTAAGCTTAAGAAGTTTTTTCCAAGTCCACCCTGTTCAGAGAAAAAGCTTGAAAAGCAATTACAATAATTTTCCTGAAGGGCTAAGTAATCTTTAATAAATTCAAGCAACAGTAATTTATTACTAGAAAACTAACCAATGGATTTTAAGGTCTCTTATAATCTCTAACAATGTGTGTGGCTTACATTAGCAAATAGCACATAGTTTTTCTTCCTGAATCACTTCAAGAAAGGAGAGTTTCACAGACTTGATGTCATGTTTCAGGAGGAAAACCCTGACTTAGTGCTCATTTAAACAAGAGTCAAGTGGTATCTGTATTGTTCCTGAACATTCAGTCACACTATGGTGGTCATACCACTAATACTACAAGTCAAGAAATTCCTTCATTATTCTCTTTTTATAGTAAGTATTCCCCAATGAAAGACCACTTGGTCTGTTGGCGAGTGGATGGGTAGAACATAACAAAATAACACATCTTCAGGCAAGAAAAACATTTTAAGTCCATTTGGTATCTGTAAGTATTGCTTGGCTGGTTTTTGTATTACCTGAGAAGCTTAACAAACCCAGTATTTTCAGGTGATTACACTACTGTAAATCACAGCCTACAGACAGCAATAGCACTAAGCTCTTGGGAGAGGTAATAACAACAACTAACAAACACTGTTTGAACTACTGTTGTAGTTTAGTACTGCCTGTGTAATTGCACATGGTTTATGACTTATGAGGTCACTTGTACAGATCACTGCTGTCTCTTGACACTGTAGTCTAAAATCAATAATCTCTACACAAAAAGCATAGAACTAGTGCACTGGACAGTAAGCTGGGGCTGGCTGTGGTTTCTGTTTACCAGCATGTTCTCCTGTGGGTAAGAGCTCCTCTCAGGTATTACATGCTGACTGCTGTGGACACTTACCTGAAGAATTGCACCCAGCATTGCAGCCCAGGAAACTGCATCTGCCTCATGGACTGCCTGAAGCCTTCTCCAATGTCCCCAGTCTGGGATGTAAACACTGCCCATCTCTCAAATGCAGAAATCATTTACAAGTCAGAGCCCATGTGAACAGTGTCCCTCTTCTCAGCAAGTCTTGAATCCAATGCACAGTTTGGTAAAGGAGAAGACAGCTGCCTACCCGTGCATGGGAAGAAAGTGTTTCCTGCCTCATCATACTGAAATAAATGGGGTGTGTGTGCATTCAGTGCTGCTGGATGGAGCTGATAAATGTACAGCAATAAACCCTTGTGAGCAGAGAGCCAGGCCTGGTCTGCTTGGCTGACGCCTGGTGTGAGTTGGGCACTGAGCAAGCAAGGGTAATAGGGAGGTTTTGAATTTTTGCTGAGATCCCACTTATATCCTGGGGAACAGCAGCTTCTCTCAATTCTCTTTTCCCAGGAGGAAGAAATGCCTTTAAAAGGACACCATAAATACATGTACATTACCTACATACTGTGTGTCTGGTCATTAGTTCCATGACTAATGGATAAAGACAATGCAAAGGCGACAGAATTAAGGAGCTTTTAATAAATTATCTGTGGGCCCAAGTCTTGTTCTTGCAGCAGAGGCAGTGTGGGATCTGATAATAACCTTAATAAAGAAGAATCTCAGGAATTTCAGCAAGAGTTGGACATAGACTAAGGTGGAAGGACTGGAAGTAGGACTGTAGAAGCAATTGCCCTGACAATATAAGGCTATGTTGAAGAGAAATCATTTATAGAACACTCCGTGGTGTGATCTGTAATCCTCTGAAGTAATACATACAGCATCATGGTGGCCTTAATATTTGAAATAAAGAATATAAATAGAGCTTAAATGACCACTTCAAACTGTGCCTTTTAAGAAGGTGTATATATGTCATAGCTGGTGATGTGAAGTCGATGGCTGACATCAGTCTCAGTGCACAAGTGGCAGCAGCTAATAGGCACAAACCTTATTGTCCTCCAAATAAAGTGGCTTGTGTTACTGAAACTGGTGGTAAAGCACAATCAAGCAAACATTTCTGGCCTCTAACAACCAAGAATTAATTTGTTATGCTTCATCTCTTCTACCAGGCCGTACAAAATCAGAGAGCTAAGAAATAAGTACCAGCAGCTCCTTTCCAGTGTTACGTGAGCCCTTCCCATGAGCTATGCAAACTGAGAATTACCATCACCATTTTAGTGAGGTACAAGGTGTTCTGTGTCCATGGGTTTGGCCCATGCCTCCTGAACCCTTGGGAAACAGCACATTGACCCCCACTGTGAAACACAGCCCTGAAACACATGAAACCGCCTTCTCCACATGGGTATAATTTACCTAATAATGAATTGGAAGCCAAATTCTCTGTGGACCTTGAAATGTCCTTCTGAAGCATCACACTGGGACAGGGATTGCAAATGCCATTCTTCCTGTACATTTCCTGTACACAATGCCACTGGGACACACAGACTTCTCCAGACCTTTAGGCAGTAACTGTCACCCCAAGGTCTGTTTATATCTTTCATGAACAGTAGGCATAAGCCACAGGGATGATTTCTGGCAGAAGCAGTGGAATCCTGCTCTTCCACCTTTCACACACATGCCGTGCTCCCTGCACTTCACAGATTCTTGGTTAATCCCTCCAACTCTACGAATCGGGATTGCACCCACTGCAAAACAGTTATACACAACCCTGGAAGTTCAGACATGCCCCAGAGAATGGGAGAGCTTCTTTCAATCTGTTAGCTGAAAGAAAGAAGCTGAAAGATGAGAGGACCAGGCTGGGTGCAGGAAAGCATCCTCACCCTGGGCAGT
This sequence comes from Setophaga petechia, assembly GCA_024362935.1. Lineage (NCBI taxonomy): Eukaryota > Metazoa > Chordata > Aves > Passeriformes > Parulidae > Setophaga > Setophaga petechia. The sequence goes on from JANCRA010000008.1 coordinate 25,341,585, forward strand.
GGGGTAAGGAGAACAGGAGCTGCAGCAGCATCCCTGCTGTACTTCAAACAAAGGCAGTAGCCTACAACAGCGTTTTTGCAGATGCAGTCTGGAAGAGCTGCCTCTGCTGCTGGGGGACAGACCTGGCGCTGAGCTGCTCAGTTCTGCTGAGGCTGACATGCCTCTGGGCATGCTCAAAGGCAGGAGCTTCAGCTAGCTTGGTAACACCAATTCATCCAGCCAGCAGTGCTGTGAGGATAGAGGAATGCAGATTTGGGCGTAGGCTGCCAAAACTCCAGCCCGGATTCTATTGGGGATCTGCAGCTCTCTGAAGATTTGGAAATGAGTCTTACCAACTCAGTGGATTTTGACCCAGCACCTTTATCATCTGACCAGCTCACACAACACACACTTCTGGTCACCAGAAGGCACTAGGTGTTGCTCCCAGCACTGGATCTGAAGTGGTGAAACATGAGCATTAGAGGAACAAAGAAAATAAATGAGGTCAGACAGGGGTCCTCTTATCATTCTCCCAGAACTTCTTTGCCTCTGAGGCCATGTCCCCACTACCTTCATGATCTCTGCTGCACTACCCTCTACCTCCAGCTTTTGCCAACTTGACATGGATAAGACATGGACTAGGTTAAAAATTCTGTCCTACAACATACATTTCTAAGGAGTTCTCAAAAGACAACCAGAATCCAGCAGTAAGAGGTGTCCTAGAATAATTCCTTTGCACCTCTGTACCGCTATAGGTGGCAAAGTTTTAGCAAGAGGAGGTCTGCAGGCATGGCAGCTGTTGGAAGGGATTCAGGAGTTGTTAGGACTCATAAGAAATATATATGCAGTTCCCTGAACCCCTACAAATGAATGTTTGAAGCAACAGCTGGCTTTTTGGGTCATACAGAAAGAGAGGCTTTCTTTTGTCCTAAATAGTACATAGGAGTTTGATCAAGTACTAATTATATCTGAGGCCATGAAGTAATAATCTGCAAGGCATAATTAGTAACAGCATCTTCCCTGGGAGATGTGATCCTCTCCATCTCTCACTTCCCCTCCCTGCTCCAACAAACCCAATAAGCAATCAACCAAAACCCTTCACAAACCAGAAATCTGTGATGTTCATCTTAAGAATGAGGACTGAAAAATACATGACTGATTTAATAACAGGAAAGAGTTTCTACAGAGTGACTAAAATTCACCTGCAGATCAGCAGAAACTGCTTGCTGAAAAGAGAAAAGAACCACTAGAAGAAGAGAACTCCCAAGTGAAAAGCAAGAAGAAAAGCTGAAACCACAAGAAGAAAGCTAATGGCCCATGTTTCCAAAAAAGACAGACTTCTACACAGGATAAACAAAATGCCAGGGTGGGACAAAGCCAGAAGCTCCACCTGAAAATAAAAAATGGTTTGCCATAGGGCCAGCCAGCTGTCCTAATGCATTACAAGCATACTTCAGCAAGTGTAATTCTCCTGCCCAAGGCTTGCAGTTACCACTTGAGAAACTGAAACCATCTTAAATAAAGAAAAAGACACATGCACACACTCCAGGCTCACTAAAACCCTCCAGGCTTCACTCAAGAAGGCACATGGACACTTATTCTGTTCTTTTAGTGTTCCTGTACTTACTCTGTTCTTTTCCTGCCAACTTGTCTAGATAGGGATATTTGTCACACTGTGACTATATCTACAAACCCCGAGTGTAAATGTATGTACAAATTTGGAGTGTAAATATATACATTGTAAAGATTTTGCCAGGAACTTAATAGTGCATGAGCACTTCAGGCTTATCTCTAGGAAAGGACTTCCATTTGATTCTGCTAAAACTAATTCTCATCTAGACCAGCCCACATCTGGAGCCATGCATGTACCAACCTCCAGCCTTGGCCTCAGGCTCCTGTAGGAAGCAATTCTGGGGATGGCACAGTGATCATAGTCACAGGAGTGACCGGGTTTACTGGAAGATTTATTTTTCTTTGCTCCAGCTTCATTCACATCTCCATACAGAACCCCCTCACATGACATTTTTAATGGTACATGTCATACAAAACAACATGACTGGAAAAAGCATCTGCATGACATAGGGTTGCACATTATAAATAATTCATTGTAGTTAAGCAAACGTTAGGGGATAAACTTTGATTTTGTTTGCTAAAATATAATACCTGAAGTTGCTAATAAGTCACTAAGAGCTATTCAAGAGTCTGCCTATTATGAGAAATGTTGCTAAGACCAGGACACTTAAGCAGTTTATGGCCATCTCAGTTATCTGGGGAAAGGTGAAACGAGTCTAGTGTTTTTGAAGTTTTGTGGGGTTTTGAGAAATCCAGACATGTATTTTAATATTTGGAAAATCCTGAGATCAGCAAGACTATCGTCTGCAGGATTTAACCACAACTTGGACCTACCTCCTAGCAAGACTGCAAGTCTTAAAATTGCTATTAAAAAAACCCACCAGCAACAAAATACCCCACCAAATAACCCCAACCAAGCAAACTAAAAGACCCAAAACAAAACACAATCTTTCTTTTAAAAATGTACACATAATAATGGGATTTGTGCTGTAAAACATTTATCTTTAAATGACAGAGTAGAATATCATAATTCATCCTCTCTTCATAACCAAGCTAACTGGATGTGTCACAGTGACTGATTTAAGTGACTTGCAGCTTTTTGCCCACTTGTCTGCAATGTGTGAGAGAGGTGAGAACATCTGAAAGGCTCTGCAAGACTCATAGGCTCACAAAGCTCTCCTCCTGCCTTCTAGATGGTCCTGTCACCCAGCTACTATCACATCTACCTCTCATGGTGGAATACTTTTTAAACACGAGTTATGTGGTTCAACAAAGAGGTGCTGCAAACACCAGTGGTTTTTGCTGTCGGGCACAGTCTTCAAAGTTTAGCATTTCCTCTGTTGTTACTTGTCCTTCCACATTTGAAATTCAGGAAAAATGGGAATGCAGGCCCAACTCTTCACAATATTTGAGATTTTTGAGTGGGACATTGAAACAGCTCCAACACTGTTAGCAGGGACTTCCAACTAAAAACATAATAACACAATGACTTCCCTTTTGACGTAAGAATCAATCATGTCAAGCATTCAGATTTGCACATCCCTTCATATGTACTAATCTACACCACCATAACTGCTTTACACATTTCTAGTATTTACTTTGGCTTCCTACATCCTCTGTTAATCAAGTCTTATTTTTTCCATGACACAGGCAGCTGTCTTGAACTTTTCTAGAAGCTTATTATGACACACTCTCCTTTGGAAATCAAATCATGGATGCACAGCTAATGCAATAGCTACAGTAGAGTCACAGCTCATTAAAAAGTGAAAATAGGTGGATTGTGCTTTGTGGTGCAGCAGTGCTGTGGCACCAATACAGCACTGCTCCAAAATGAGAGAAAAACCTGGAAATGTTAAAGCCATTTATGGCACTTATCTCCAACAAAGACACTAATTTCAGGTAATTGGAACAAAGAACACAGTGTACTTTACTCTTTTTTAATCTTTCTGTTTCTAGACTGGGCAAATTAACATTGTTTTCTTACCACAAACCTCTGGAGACATCATAGTTTAAGAATGTTTTTCTGAACTCTCACGCTAAAAAGCAATCAAGCCACTACTGAGCTTTGCAAGAAGGGGGTGGCATCTTGGTTCATAAATCCACCTTAAAATAAGTTTTTCTGCGGGGAGCCAGGCTGGGTGAACTGAGGCTAAACAGAAGCACTGCAAAATCTTCTCCCCTCCATCCAGAGCCAGGCAGCTCACTAAAGCCAGTAGTTCACACACACCATACTGGATGAGCTTAGATTAAAAGACATACACTCCTTTTCAGCACGCCTTATCATTATCTAAACCACCATATGCTGACAACAAAAGTAGAGAGGCATGTTGTCCCTCTCTCCTCCTTCTCCACACAGGGGGACTGCTTCTATACCAGAAAGCTGGCCTGCTGCCTGCTGTCCTAGCCCAGTCCCAGTACAGCAATGCGTGATGGAAGTTGCCCAAAACTTCAGTGATTGGAACCCTACCACAGAAAAAATGTATGTGCATGGCTAAGAGAGAGAGAAACAGAAAAAGGAAAGAAACATGACTGTCATCCAATCTGCAACATATTTCTCTAGAGGAAAGTAATTTTTCAAATATATTAGCCATTATATTTGACATTTTTTTCTTTTCTTCTTTTTTTCTTTTTTCTTCATGGTGGCTAAGTTTTAGTGGAGCAAAGCTTTAGTTCGTTTCCGAGAAAGGAAACAGAGGTTTGCTGCCTTGGCAGGGGCAGTGGAAGGGGGAAGAACCGAGAAAATACCCTTTGAACTTTTCCAGGAGGCTCACGCAGGACTTCGCCAAACCCACCCCAAGCCAAGAGGCTGCGGAGCCGATTCAGTGGTAAACGCGTCTATCGGAACCTCCCAGAACACACGGATGCTGGGCTTGCCATCTGCCAGACAGATAAGTTTCCGGGGAAAACCCGTGCCTTCCCCGCGCTTCCGTGCCTTCCGGCTGCCGTGGAGCGCAGTTCGGAGCCCTCGGCAGCTCCGAGCCCCGGAGCATTGCCCGCAGCCCGGCCGGGCACAGCGCCGAGCCCCGGAGCATTGCCCGCAGCCCGGCCGGGCGCAGCGCCGAGCCCCGGAGCATTGCCCGCAGCCCATTGCCCGCAGCCCGGCCGGCACAGTGGGCACCCCGCTTCCCGCTCCGGGCGCTGGCGCACCGCGACATTCCCCGCCGGCAGGGCACTCCAGGAAGCGAGCTGTTTGCCTTGGACACGAGCACAGTGACACACACACGCAGGTGGCTCCATCTCTTGCGACACAGGGTCAGGCTTGCTGCAAAGGCTCCTGCTTTCCGCAGTTGTTCCTCTAGGGATCACGAAACGGGGTGAAAAGCACACCCCTAGTTGAATTACATTCTTGCGATGTCCACTGTGTGGGTGCAGCTCCGTGGTGTTTCTTGAGAAATCAGCCCAGGCCCCCAACAACATTTTCTGGTAGCAAAATTTCATTTCTGTACTACATTTGGGGTACATTACAATCCAGATTTGGAAGCCACTTTGTGGCTAACAGAGTATCTGTGCCCTGAAGAAGGAACTCCCTGACTGAAAGTTGTGCTTGCTAAGATACAGGATGTGTGCAGTTTTGACTGTGAACTGTTTCTCAGCTGGTTTTATCTCTTGATTTTTGGTGTAGTACCAATTTTAATGTGTTTGCTGCTATCTCTTATCTGTTGGTATTTTCCTCCTTCAGGAGAAAGTATCAATGTTTTAAACATACTTGAGGGAAAAACAGAAACTGAGCTGTCTCAGCAACAGGGGCTGTTTCCTTTTCTGGATGGTCTACACATGCTTCATTGCTTCTAATATTATTATTCTGAATAAAATTAAGCTGAGACCCCTACCTGCCAGGCCTGAGGCAAGCAATTCATGGCTTGAATTGGCCACCACATGTCCAACACTGCTCGTAATAATGATTCTTCCTTGCCAGCACTGTTTGATTAAGATGCAGGAAGGAGATGCTCCAATTAATGGTGGCAAATGCTGTATGAAAAGGGAAAATTCAGAAAGGGAAACAAAGCGCAGTTCTTCCAAGTGGGGACCGGGTGAAGCAAGGCTGCAGAGCTCAGACTCGGTGGTCGCTTTCCTCCTATTTCTGTCTGCAGGCTCTTTGGCCAACATGAGGGGTGATTCACAACTTGGAGCTTGTGTCCCCTCACCCCCCATCTCTTTTTTGTCACTGATCTGGCAGGGGAAAGGCTTCCCACGTGATCCTTGAGCCAAATCCTGCTGGAACTGCAGTTGTCTCACGGTGGTTTCATCCCAAGTATCTTAGCTGCTATGCTGCCTTCTGTAGTTAGAAACTGCTCACATTTTCTGTTTTCTTAGTAGAATGCATCTATTGATAGGCACTGTGAATCTGAGACTGGGAGCAGGACTATGGCCTGAGGAACAAAAAGTCCAGTATTGCACAATTGGTTCACATATTTTCTAAAGATTTCATTTATAATGCCCTCCTGGAGTTAAACCAAATCCACTGCCAAGTACAGTAACTTAAGTATTCAGTAAGGGTAATTTGTTGTACTTGATACTTCTAACCACAAATGGATAATGTTTCTTACAGACTTTTCTGATGACCATGTGGTGAAGAGGTTCAGTAAAATCATTATTTTGCCTACAGCTTGCTGAACGGTACCAACATCTCCAAGAATTTTTGTTCAGGATTCAAATATGCTGTGTGACTGGTCACTAGTGTTAAACAATATGGTTTCTATTCCCTACCCAGATTCTTAGAGACGCCAGGACTATCTGGAAAATATAAAAAGGCTCTGAAAGGAGGGAGAGAGTAAATTTTAGAAAATTCAGCAGTCTTCCCTCCTCTTGCAAAAGAAAGTACCTCATATAAACCTGGACATGTGCAGTTCAGACTTGAAAATACCCATCTTCTTTCTGTGCTTGCAGATACACCTTTCAAGATGATGTTTTGTTCAAGATATCTACTCCAAGTCCTTCCTTGTACATGTATACCTCAAATTTTTTATTGCAAAATGTGCAAACAGGTAAATTTACTGCTTTGAAATATAAATACCAACTTGAAGGTTCACAGAGATGCTTACTTTCATATGGCACACATACTTCAAACTGCTTTACACATTTACTGATTCTCTGAATGGGGTTGTCTGCTTTATATCATGGTGTGGCTGGCTAAGTAGAGCACTTCAGGTGTGTAAGGGGCACAAGAGGGTCCAGGAACCCAAGAGCCTTCTTGGTTGCTGGGAACTTCAGATGTCATCTAGCTCAAAGTTCTCTTCTCTCACTGACTTTTTGCCACCACAAAGAGAAACAATGAGCCCAACAATTAAGGCCCTTTGATGTGGTGTCCAGAAAGAAGTCTTCAAACTGGGGAAAAAAGTCAAAAAGGGGCAGACTTGTCTCCTGAGATTTCTGTCTTCTGTGTTTTTCTGCTAAAGAATGTGTGTTTAATCTTATAGGCAGAGGACCTTTCTTTCTCTTCTACCACCCATCTCTTCATCCTGCTTTTGTGCACCCTGGTATTCAGGCTAACAAGTTTAAAACAGATCCTAAGATGTATCTATTAGATAACAAGATTAACACCCAAATTCAAGCAATAGCAAAGTCAATGAACTAAACTCTCAGCCTGTCCCAAAAACCTTATCAAAACAAACTGTTTGCTGCCTGTGGCTGGAGGCAACTCTATATTTCATCTTGTAATGCAAGTTCTGTGACCTCTCCTTCTAAAGACTGCCTAGGATACTAAAACTCACAGCTTCCAGTCGGGTGTTATTTCTAAATCTACCAGTCAATTAACAAAGGCAAAACAAAACAAAGCAAACAAACAAAAAACCCCCAAAACAAATGTAAAACCAAACAAACCCAAAACAAAACAAAAAGACACCTATATTTTGATTGTTAAAGCCTGTAGTCTGCATCTATGACTGGTGAATATGTTGTTTATTAACCTCCAAGCAGTAACTACTTTGCTTTCAAGCAATTTCATAGAATCACTAAGACTGGAAAAGATCCCCAAGATCATAAAGTCCAACCTTTGACTGAGCACCACATAAACTATATCACAAAGTGCCTCATCTCTGTGTTCACTGAATACCTCCAGGGACTCCACCATTTCCCTGGGAGCCTGTTCCAATACTCAGCCACTCTTTCAGTGAGAAAATGTTTTCCAACCAGACCATTTGTGGTGTAAAAGGATTTGCAAATTTCTGCAGTGTGTGCATCAGCCAACACTGTTGCATTGGATAGCTTTCTGTAGTTTCACAGAACAGATAAGGAGCAGTTCATTTTGATAAAACCTCTAGAAACACAGTATTGTTGCTATTGGTCTTTAAATGGTAGCTGGCTCTGAGTGCTGACTATCTATAGTAACACTGCATCAAGCTCAGTGAATATGGATAAAGTTTAAAAGTTCATGTTTCATTTATTTAAACTTGCATAAGCATACTTAAAATACAAGCCACCCCTAGCTTTGTATTTTTTATCATGAAAACATATTTAGGCTTCAAATAACTATTTTCCTCAAGATATACAGGCTGCTGCAGAACATCAGCTGTTAGGATTATACATACAAGCCCTCAAAAAGTGAGGCAAATAACAAATGAGAAATATGCAGTGCTGAGAGTCAAGTACTGAAAAATAACCTCAATGAACCTTGCTTTACATAACCAGCTGTTGGGAAAGCATATCATATGTTGAAAAGAGATTGAATAACAAAACCTGAATCCTGTCTGCCTTTGCTACTTATACAGGTAATCTTCTGGGGAGCTCAGTCTGCTTAAATACTGTGTTATATAAATGAAACTGGAAGTTTAAACACCCTACATGGGTTTCACAACCTGCACAATATTTTGAAAGCTTTTTCAGATAAATAATTTGGTCAAGCTAGAGTATTATATCATCAAAAATTACATATTTCAAACAAAGATTTGGTTAAAAACCCAAACAAAATCTCTTCTGTATATCAGGTAACAGAATACATGAATTAAACTCTGTGAAAATTGTGAAAGAAGGAGAAACTAGGAAGCATGCATATTATCTGTGCTATAAATTCAGTGACAATACAACGTGTGGTATGAATGGAATCTATTATCAAAATGCATTTCCTGGGCACCAAAGCAGAAAATGTGTTATCATTTGCTGTAAATAAATATCTTCCAAAGATTAAAACAATCTACAAGAGGACCTTCCTGTGTCTAATGGAACTACATGTTTAACAATTTTTCTTCTTCATACTGGTGTTTGAATTGGGTCACATACATTCCTCTTAAGATGACATTTTAGAACCTGTTTATAGATACTCATCCTGTCTACAACATCTTGTTTCAATTAAAATTTGATCTTGAAACAGACAGAGGGATGAAGTAGGGGGACACTGTTGTACCAGCTACTGATGATCTATTAAAAGTTTTTTCTGCTCTTTGAATGGAAGGGAAGGCTTACAGGAAAACACCAGCACAGAAACATTGCCCTGAAAACCTGCAAAGCCTCCCTCTGTGGCAGGAGGACAGTCCCAGACGCCTCCACCCCTTCCATTGGCACTACATGCTACCCCGAGTGCCTTTTTTGAAGTAACTTTTTGCTCTGCAGGCCCTGTTGTTCTCATGCCTTTTGTCTTTTTGTGCAATGCTTTTTGCTCCACTTCTCTGGGTTTTTCAGAGTATGAGACCATTGTCTAGTTTAGAACAAGATTTTGCATTTCAGACTTCTATTTATAAAAGGTCTTTGTAGATTTCTGTTTCAAACGTGCTTCTGGGACACAGATAGGCTCTTCTGAGTGTCACTGATCTCAGGAATCCTAGCTAGCCTGGGGTATTTAATCTACTCCTGCAACTCCAGTTCATGTCTTCCAGTCATGGTGAACTCAACCTTCCCAAAAATACTGTGACTTCTCCTTTCCATGGGTCTCCTCCCTGATATGTTACCTCTGGCTGATTCCCAAGTCCCCTCGGTCCCCCTTGAGGAGGACTGAGATCTCACATTTCAGTCTGGCTAAGACTAACACATGTGGACATGAGCAGGGTCAGGGATGAGATAACACAGGAGGAGGAAAAATTGACAGAAACATCAAAAGGCCTAAAAAGAGAATCTGTACATTTACAGCTATGGCACCCCCTTGTAAGAGAAAACACCTTACTTCACGTTGCATATGGTAGAGTTCACACTTTAAAATAGTTGTGCTTTTTTGAAAAGGAAGGGAGATCTGCCTTGGGGCATCTGGAAACTCCCTCTGATTGAACTCCATTTCCACACAAGCAGACAGTACTTTAATATCTAGTGACCCTCTGCCCTCTCAAGTGAGGCTGAAATCAGCCAGCTGGTTCAAAACTTGCTGGAGAAACAGTGGAGAAAACTTGTACAGTACAAATGTAAAATAAAACCCTCAGCACTGCTGCTGTCAGTGCCTTCACCAAGCGTTGGCAGTGGGGAGCAAGGGGATTTGGGAGCACTGTCCAGAGCTGCAGAGCACAAGCCTGGTCTCAAAACCACAGCTCACACCTCATGACAACAGGCACTCAGAGCTGCCAAAACACATAATGCACATTTCATACCAGGCCTGAAGAATGGAGAGACATTTGAGCATCTCTACTGTCACTCCTGGGACTCCTGCTGGCCCAGGCCCCACACCTCTCCTTGCCTTGTGCTGCCCTCCAAGGTCACAGCAGCCCCCAGCTGACCTCACAGCCCCTGCATCCCAAATGTGGGGGGTCTCACCATCCCAAACCTCCTTGGCAATTGCACCCATCCCATGCTGACCCAAGTGCTCTTGTCTCCTCCTTCTGCCTCTTACATTACCCCAGACTGCGGTATCCCCTCCTGCACACAGACACACACTCTCACATTTCCTTCCTCCATTTTTCTGTCTCTGAAGTCAGACAATTTTAATGTTTTTATGTTAATTGCTTTTGAATAACAGCCTTTCTGGATAACAAAAGGTTTCCCAGAGTACTGGTTTCTTTGGAAATGTTCCCATGGCCAGCTACAAGCTGAAATAATAACAGTAATAGGAAAATTTCCACATAAGTATATAAGACTTTTTTCAACAACTGGTGAAGAAAGTTGTGGAGTTCTTTTTGGTTGTTTGGGGTTTGGAATTAGTTTGTTTTTGACATTTTCAAGCAGGTTTTCCCCTCCAGCCTCGCAGTTCCCCCCTCCTGCCAGGACAAGGCCACAAAGCAGAGTCTTGTTGCAATTTGCTTCAAGAGAGGGAGAGGCAGCGACCTTGTTTACCAAGAGCAGCCTCAGTGTGTATGAGCAACGAGCTGTGTGGAGAGGCTGCCTGCCTTGGCTGCCATTCCTGCCCTGTTAAAGACCACAGGAAATGATGGACATTTCTAAACCGGAAAAATTTGCATGCAGGCTTGGGCTAACCACAAGAAAATAAAGCACACGGCAAGAATCACAAGGCTCATGGCAGAAGAGGAAAAGCTGACAACTTTTGATTCATGCGCTGTTAAAGGTTATGATGCTGCCATCTAACATTATGGAAATAAAGCCACTCTTTTGAACACTAAGCAGGTAGCTGCTTCAGCAAAAAAATACAGGGTTTGCTCTTTCCATGTATTTGTATGTGAGCCGGTGGTGAAGTTGGGCTGCTCTCAAAGAGACAGTGACACAGGGCTGGAGAGGGCCAGCTCATATGCAGAGCATACAGGCCCTCGCTTGCTTTCCTGGAGCAAAACCATCTGGAGAACAAGCCTGCTAAAGCCTGCTTTGGTCTGGCTTCCATCTCCCTGAACTTCTGGAGTCTAAATGTCCCCTTCCACCTTTATAAAGTGAGGGTCCAACAGGCAGGGGCACAGAGCCAGCAGTTCCATTACAGTCAGTGGGAGTGGGTGAAAGACAAACAACCACGTGGATGCAATCCTACCTTTTTGCCTTTTGCTCTGATAGCCACAAACTTGAAGATTTTCCTTTCAGTTGGTTCTTCTCAGCTTGTCCTGTCTTTCTCTGTTATGCTCCAGTTCCACAAACTTCTTAAAAATAATAAAGAAAAGAAAAATAATTTAGAAGGTGTTGTAAAGAGAGGCACACATTACACACCATCTCATTTCCATGTAGGATTTTTCTTACAGTATGCACGTTTGTTAACTACTAAAATATCACAAAGAGTACAACCATCTCATATGTTGTGTTGGCAGAAAGAGAGGAAAAGCATTTCAAATCTTAGCTTCCACCAGTGACTGGCACACTTAGGGCTTGGCAAGGAAAGGAACTACTGAACAACCTTCTGCCAGTGCAGAGATTTCCCCTGAGCAGGCACTGGCACGGCTGTGCTGGGGGTTGTCTACACATGGGGCTGCCAGGAAAGAGGGGAGAATCAAAGAAGGAAAGAGACCTTAAGATTATCTAGTTCCATTCCCTTGCCATGGACAGAGACACCTTCCACTAGACCAGGCTGTTCAGAGGGAAAAAGGTTTGGCTCATCACCTTTGCTGCAGTGATCCCATGCATGCACCGGGTGGAGGAAGATAAAGCAGAGGAGCACAGTGGTACTTGGTGCTTTACAAATCTCTACCTTCTGACAGGGCTGAAGGGCTTCTTGAAGGTTTCCCAGCACACTGCCACATACGGGTACCAGAAAGAAAGTTTCTGTGTCCTCTACCAAATTTTTCTCATGACCAATTATCTTAAATCACAGAGGGCATTAAAAGGAAAGAAGAAAGGAGCCCGAAGGTGAAAAAAGGACAGGAATACTTGCAAGATGAGAGAGAGAGCACACTGGCAAGCAACAGTTGTTACCAAATAAGCCCAAAAGGCTGCAGCTGCTCATTTTTCTCTAGGTTTAAAGCAACTGCTTGCAGGAAGGCTGCTGGAGCTTTGCAGGGGGCCAAAGAGTCAGGCAGGGATCATCAGCTATTTTCAGTGTGGAATACCATTACAAGCACAAAACCCAGAAGATATCATAGAACGGTTTGGGTCAGAAAGGACCTTAAACATCATCTAGTTCCAATTCCCTAACCCTGGACAGAAACCCCTTCTATTAGATCAGGTTGTTCAGGGCTTCATCTGCCTGGCCTTGAACACTTCCAAAGATGGGACATCTACAGCTTCTCTGGACAACCTGTTCCAGTGCCTTGCCTCACAGTGTTTTTACTCCTTTCCAAAGTATTTTCTGCGTGCAGTGATAGCCTTTGTCTGCCTGCTAAGCAAAACTTCCATGAGGTTTGTGAAGCTGCCTGTCTTGATTCCATCTACAGTAAAAGAATGCAGCAGATTTCCCTGTGAGTAGGTGAAAATATGGTTTCTAAAATGAGGATCCATATGAACAGCATTTTGAGACTAAGCCTGTTGTTGGAGAGGAGTTTCCATTTTCTTGGACATCCAGTGTTTGCACCATGGTAGAAAAGAAACAAAGAGTTTGCTATGAGGCCACAGTGCTTGCTTGACACCCACTGCCTGGGTGTGCATCCAGACTTGAGTACTGACAGAATGGTAAGGCACAGGAGGATCACCTGTGTCTTACCAGCACCTGCTGCTGGGAATTGTGTTAGAACAGCATCCAAAAAGTCCTCAGTATGAAATTCCTCTCCCATAACTACTGACCTGTGTTGTCTCTGCTCATTCTGGTACAAACTGGGTGTGGATAGACAGACAGAGATACCACAGACCCTGGTACTGTTTTTACAACAAACTACACAGACATCAGGGTCTGCATTCCCAAAGGTACTCAGGAATCTTGTACACACCACAGTGACAGGGGTCAGCTTCCCATCAGCTACATGTCCCTATTCCCATAGTGGCTTTGTCCTTTCAGATCCCAAAACCCAGGGAATGGATATCAATGTGTATCTTAGACTGAGAATCATTTACAGTAAAGGTAGATCCTCAAGGTATGAACAGGGTGGTGAAAGTTGGAGGGAAGAGTCAACTGAAATGACAAATATTTGGGAGCCTGAGATTATGAGCATACAGCTGCTGAGAAAAAAAGCTTTATTCATTTTGAGATGGAAAAAATAAACAGAAAAATCCATACACTGTCCCTCTGTGCTGTACATACCCAGATGAAAATAATTAAAATGCATCTCTCTGTCTCCTGTGCAAATTTAGCAAAGCATAAATGCACTGTGATCTTTTACTACTCGGGAGGCATGGAGGAGGGATGAAGTAGTGCCAGACATCAAAATGAGTGAAGTAGCCCCTCCAGTTCTGCAAGCTAGCACAAAGCAGTGTGAGACAACCACCAGCCATGTGTAAGCACCAGGCTGCCTCCTGGCTGAGTCAAATTCCAGCATGCAGAGAGCACAGAGGGACAGGCTGGTGCTGCTGCAGATGGATCTGCACAACAGAGGTGCACACTCACTGCAAGGCAGGGAAATGCTGATCGGGCCTGGAGATGTGGAGAGATCAAGAGCAGAGAGGGACTTCTGCATAATGATCTTCATCATTGTAGGATTTTGCCCTTAATCTCCCCCCTTGCTAAGTGAAGCTACAATCAACTCAAGTTATTTAAGAAGCAGCTGTCTACGTGCTGTCAGCAAACTGTTTGAAGTTCTTGCTGTTGAGGGATAAGCAGCTTTATGCAGAAAAACCTGGCACTTCAAAACTTTAAAAAATTCAGACATCACTCTTTAAAAGCTGCCACTGATAGAGATTTTGTAAAGAACAACTGCTTTTCCCTCAAACAGCAGGGAGGTAAAGAAATGGCTCTCTCCTCTCCTAGTGTGCTGAAGCAGCTATGGGCTAAACCTGTCAATTTAAAGCAGAAACTGAATGTAAATGCAAGAATCCAAAAACGCATTGGATGACATGCATATATAAAAAAAATGTTGTCAATAATTTCTACTAATTATTATTGTATATGGAAAGCAATGAGTGCTCAGCCCTCTGAGACTGAGTTACTGAATTGTCTCAGCTTTGGACATCCACACAACAGTGTGTTATTCACTATTGGTTACAGGCAGCTTGAAGAGTGCCACAGTACAGATAACCCTGACCAGCTCTCCTGCACACTCTCACACATGTGGGGAGTAAGCAGTGTCTGCTCTCTGCCCTTACTTTACTAGAAATCAGTCCTTTATTAGTCTGGGGAAAGCCCAAATCTTTTCATGGACACACATGTATCATGTTCCACCTGTGGGCTATATACCTATTCTGCTGTTTAATTTACTGCACTTTCACTTAGTATCAACACTGTTCACATATTGCAAACAGGAAAACTGAATCAGGAAGTTTGGAAACTTCTTTTATGTCACAGATTAAAAAAATACTGAAAACAGCACATCAGTTCCTGTATTGAACAATAGACTAATAAATTCTAGTATTGCATATGCTATATAGTAAAATTTAACAATCCCTTATTCTTTAGATTAAGTGTCTCCTCACACAAAGTACACCCTGAAGCACTCAGCAACAATATTTTTATCATCTATCCAGGTTCTTATATGGCTCCCATCACTGCAGCACCTGCTTTTATGGTAGCTGTGAAATACAGAGCCATAGAATCTATTATGGAATCAGAACCAGGAAACATTGTTTGTCCAACTACTATATAAGTCAACAAAGGAAACTAAACTAGAATTTCAATGAGCTCTGAGCTCTTTTTATGATGCTGGATCAGTTGACTTTTACTTCATTGATCAGAAATTGCTATTGTTAACATTAGTTATAAGAATCATCTGGAAGAAAGTTACCATTTAGTGAGACTTCATTTTGCAGAGAAGGAGGGAAGAGTGTGATTCCCATTTCTTCTCTTACAAACCCCTCAAAACAGAGAATATTTGTCTTGCTGTCGACCATCAATTGGTATGAGTCACTCTTAACTTTTCTTCTGAAAAAACACAGGGAAGGAGAAATGAGAAGTGCACACAAGAAAGTAAGTGCACGTACATCCCATCTGTTATGACCTGCCTCTCAGAAGAACAAAATGGTATTATCTCCTCAGGGAAGGACCACTTCATTTTGCTCCCACAGTCATTAACACCTTCAGAAAGTAAATACAAGAGACAGCATTGGGCATTGTTTTGTACTCTGCAGGGATAAGATTGATGGTACAAAACTGTGGAAGAATCAAGACTGTGAGAAGATAAAGCTTTCATATGCTTCTTTCTCTTGTGAATGTGGTGCACTTTAGTAATGAACATGCTCAGGTATTCTAATCTCAGACAAAACCTGGAGTTTTACTTCTGAGGAATCATTCATGTGAACAGGATGAAGCAGCCAATGTGTGGGACTGAGGCGCAGCTCTGCCTGCAGCTGCAGCACAGCAGAGCTGCTGCAGAGAGTGGAACTGCACAGGGATTTTGTGGAAAGTACCCTCAGAGCTGAGAACAAAGTGGATGAGAGGTGAAGTGGGCTGGTTGTGTCCCTTTGGCAACAGGGAGATGTAGGGAGCAGTATGTGCCAGAGGGAAGGGAGGTTGGGAGTAAAATAGACATGATATAAAATCAGCCTGGGAGCACTGATTACCTAGAGAAGAACAGCTGCCATGCATATGGAGATGCATTAAGATTTCCCCTAGGAAATGTTCCCCAGGAGCCCCCACAACAGACAGGCTGCAGCAGTCAACCATCTGACCAGCAGGTCAATGGAATCACAGAAAGTTCTCCCAGATTCACCTCACTCAGCCATGATCAACATGGCTTCGTCAAGGATCAGTCTCAACTTTCATGAGTGTCTCAGACAAACTCTTACTCTGCAAAACACAGGAAGTCTAGGCAGTAAGACAGAGAAAGAGCCACCCACCAGAGCAAATGTGAGGTCTGGGCCAGGAGGTGCTTAGCAGGGAACTTCATGATAGGTCAGAAAACATGCAGAAGTAAACATGAGGGTTGAGACAGAAACAGTGTTTGTGCTGTGAGTGCTGGATTTAGGTCTGTGTTTCAGACAAGACACCTCTCATATGCTGTAGCTAGCTCTAGGGCGACCAGCCTGTACATGAAATCTGTCTTACTTGATTAAAATACAGGCCAGAATCTTCTTAGTTCACCCACTGATATGTCAAGGAGCAAGTGGAAAAGAAGATGTTCCTTCATAGGAAAGATATCTCTCTGACAGTGTCACTTCACAAAGATGTCAAAATGAGACAGGGAAAACACCTGCAGTGGTGTCTGTTCTCTGTTTCTGAAGCAGGAGAGAGAGAAGGAGAGAGGACTGACAGATGATGCCATTTTGAAAGCAACTTTTCTGTATCTGAGTTACCAGGCCACCCATGGGTGTCAGTGATGCCCATGCTGACAGACATTGCCCAAGGGGGAAGCCAGGGAAGGAGGCACAGGCTGTGCAGCACCCAGGATCACCCAGAATGAATCGCTCAGGGTGGGAGAGCATGGCAGAAGTCCAGACCCACTGTGGCTGTCAGAGTTCCCTTGTCTAGGGAATTGGGTCCCACCTGTGCTCCAGGGCTATGGAGGATTACACTTAGAAACAGCCCTGCACAGGCAGCGGGGCAAGCCACAGTTTATATAGGGCCAAAAATTAACACTTGCTATTCCTTAGCTTGTATTGAGGCTTTATTGTGGCACCCTAAGTGGCAGGAGGGGTGACTTCCTCTAAGGCCCTGGTGCTCACCCTGTTCTGACATGGCAGATTCTGTGTGGGTGCTGAGGGAGAGGCTGGGGAATTCCATCTCCACTGCAGGGTGACTGCATGGTGGAGAGGAAGAAGCACATGGGGGTGAGGGTCATGGGACTTCAGGGACTCACTTGTGTGGCCTGGGTCACTGCTTCTAGAGAAGAGCCTGTTTCGGAAGCAGTGACATTTCCTCCCTTCCTGCCCTTCAGTGGCTCTGGTCTCTCTCTCAGCCACACCAGCTGGGGGAACACTCTTTTTCTGACCTCAGGTCTCAAACTGTGTGACAGAGAGAACAAGTGATAGAAGTTTCTACTTCTTCCAGAGCTTGGCTCAGAAAGAAAAAAAAAATTAGAATCCCTGGGTCTCTCTTCTGTCCTCTGATGCTGGCACCTTTTCCCCCTGGAGAATTCAGGGAGGGAAAAAAAAAGATCAAAATAGTCTGGCTAAGCCTGTGTGTCTTTTTACCGCAAACACCTTCTGTTCTGGCCTTTGCAGTTGCTTTCACAGCTGGAAAGGGAATATTTTTTTACCTTAAATAAAAAGAAAAAAATGGCTGGACTGTTTTCAGAGTGCTCTAGGGAGCTTCAGGAAGCCACACGAAACTAAAATGCTCTCCATTACACCTCTGGTGCCTCTCCACAGCTCCCTGGGTGTCACTGTAAATTAAGTTATGTTGGCTACACTTACAATTTTTTGCAGGACGTAACTCATCGAAGGTAAACACATGGAAAAAACCTCTGGCTTTGGTAGTAATTAATGGAGACATCTTGATGGCAAAACCACATGTTCTTCCCTCAGGCCTGGCCCGAGGCATTCTGCCTCAGTGTGCCTGCACCATGCTCCAAATTTTGAGATGACCCTCGAAAGACATTTTCCACTGCCTGACTCAAAGGCTGGATGAGAATGTCTAAGGGGAAGCTGAAACCTGGTACAGCTGAGATTCTGCTTTCAAAGCAGATGTCAGGTTCAGAGCCCTACAAGGACACCGGCAGGAGGGAACAGGAAGTGCATGCCCGGTCTTTATAAAACACTCCTCAGCTATCTAACATTTCCTGTGATGTTCTCCCACCAGAGCAGCCAATCCTTCCAGTAAGCTGGGTGACAGTATAGTCCTTCCAGCCAGTTTCTCCTTACTGGCTCTTCCCATGAAGAGCCCAGCTCCTTCATCTGCCTTCCTTCAGAGAAGTTCTTTGGGTTTTGTTTTCTTCCCTCGCCGGCACCCCCACGTGGCAGTGACTCAGGATGTAAGCCATCCCAGCCCCCACATGGGAGCTCAGACAAGACTAAACACTGCAGCCAAGGGCTCTGAAGAATTCATGTGGTTTATTCCTGAGGAAAGGTGAGGCAAGGAGAGATTTGGCCATGGCTGCTCTCTTTCCATGTGGATATTCAAATAGAGAAAGTTTCCTTCCCCATGCAGGTGTGTGGACAGGGCGGTTAACATGGCTTCCATTTAGACAAGGCTGGGGACTGAGAAGTTTACATTTTTCTCCCTCTTTTCATTACATTATTTTTAATAGACAAGTGTTTAATGTAGTGGGACTGACTCTGACCTTATACCAGTACAACTTGGACTTCACTGATGTGTATTTCTATTTATACTGGAAGAACACAAAATCACTTTCTACTCGTAGCAGCACTACAAAGACGAGAAGAAAAAGGACTGTGAGTTGCTTTAAGACTAAGTTGTCATAGCAGCATAATTACATTTGAGTCTACTTTGTACAAAAGCAGACTGCCAGAACTTCATTTTGGAGGGAGAATTGCTGTCAGGAGAAAAGGAGAGGGCTGTGCTGTTCCCACTAAATTGTGTTAGACAGCAAACAGCAAACTGGATCTGC
The DNA here is from genome assembly GCA_024362935.1 of Setophaga petechia. Taxonomy (NCBI): domain Eukaryota; kingdom Metazoa; phylum Chordata; class Aves; order Passeriformes; family Parulidae; genus Setophaga; species Setophaga petechia. The sequence continues at coordinate 25,360,445 of JANCRA010000008.1, forward strand.
ATCTCCCTACAAATGAACCTCCTTGTATGAAACCTAGCAGGTCATTTTCATCTGTTGTGAATTTAGAAAGAGATCACATGAAACACTTCTTCATGGACTTTGAGGGAAGTATATCAAATTTTAAACTATGGAGCATAACAATCTATTCATTATAGATGCAAGCAGTGTTTTCCAGAGGTTACATAGTCACTGAATTAAAATTTAAACAATGATGAATTGGTGAGATAAGTAACTGTTGAATAAATCATTTCAGTAATCATGTAAATGATGGCTTCCGTAACCATCAGCTTACAATCCCTTTTTTAGATGCTCTGATTGCATAAAAAAAATCCCAAACAGAATATCCAAATCGAACCAAAATGCACCCTCATAGCTTATTCTCTGGTATGCATATAGGCTGGCTGCTCAGTGCAGGTTTTCATGGCATATCTCAAAGTGAGATTTCTCATGCATGCCAGCTCTGGCAATTTTGTACTCCTCTTTGCATCTTGGCAAACTATCCTGAGGAGAGACATTTTCCCACTGTAACACAGCCATATTCACACTGACTGCACAGTGTTTCTTGGAGGTCAGGAGAAATCAGGTCAGACTGGCTTTACTGCACACATTTCCAATGAGCATCTCAAAACCCTCTGGCTGGGGTGGAGGCTGCAGGCAGCGTGTCCCCTTTTCTTCTGAGAGCCTCCTGCACTGGTAACCCTGAGTCTGCAGGGCAGGACAATGGATACCTAGTGCTGTCAGGGCAATTCCTTTCAACAACTTGAAAATCACAGAATGAGAATCATAGAATGATAGGAAGGTACTTTAAGATCAACTAGTTCCAATCCCTCTGTCGAAGGTAGGGATGCCACCCAACAGACCAGGTTTCTCAAAGTCCCATCCAGCTTGGCCTTGAGCACTTTCAGGGATGGTGCATCGACAGCTTCTCTTGGAAAACTGTTTCAGTGTCCAACTATGCTCACAGTAAAGAATTTCTTCCTAATATCCAATCTAAACCAAATATCTTTCAGTTTTAAGCCATTCTCCCTTGTCCTAGCACTGCATGACCTTGCTAAAAATTCCTCTCCAACTCTCTTTATACTCCCTGTAGGTGCTGGAAGATGCTATAGGGTCTCAACAGAACCTTCTTTTCTCCAGCCTGAACAACCCCAGCTCTCTAGGCCTCTCAGCATAGGAGAGGAGTTCCCCCACTATGATCATCATCTTGGCCCTCCTCTGGACTCATTCAGAGTTTGTGTTTTGCATGAATAATTTAAAAATTGTCTTTTTTATAAAGAAACTGATAATAAGCGACATAAAACAAAAAATGAAACCTGCTCCAGATGGCACAAGATTACTAACTAGAATTAAGCAGACACACAATTTCTGCAACAACCTGGAGCAGAAGAAAGCAAAACTATACGGACGAAGTCTGAAATTGAAGGTCAGAGAAGTAAAATAAGGGAGGCTATGTCAGCAGTAAAGCAGAAAGAATATATTTGCTAGCAGAGAAATTATTATAGCTAACCAAAACTTTCATCCAGGGTAAAATAAAATTCCCCAGTAATCTTGTTTTTTTCTTTCATTTGACACCATTATTTCTTTTTCAGAATATGAAGACTTTTTTGGTTGATGGTTTATATAACCTTTCTGCTTTGCTTGTGAGGAAAATCTTTATCGTGAAAAACAGGTGTAATTGATGTGGTGTCTGCAAACAGCACCTATCATATGCTGAAATAGTATTTCTGAATCATAAGCAGCTTTATTCCTCTCCAGAAGACATTTGTGCTGAAGCTTCACTGTGACCATCTAAGTGTCAACATCATTAAAAATTTTGCAGCCACTTAAAGTTTACTTTCAAGAGAGGAGAAGTGTCCTACCAATCTTTCTTCCTATATTGATGGCTGCATCTATATTTCTGAACAGTCAATATTGCCTGGGCTATTTTTTATTTTTGTGGTAAACACTAGATAAAATGAAAATGCTGTTAGCTTTCTCTTGAATTTACCAGTCTGGCAAAATACCCTGACTCACTTTCCAGGTAAACATTCACATTAAAATACATCTTATGGGCTCCTACATTTTTATTCTTGTCATTTTACAGTCATTATCATTATCTACCTCTGAGTTAAGTTTCTTCTTTTTCTTAGGAGTGACATTAAAAAAAAAAAATTCAAAAGTTTTGTTTGGTTGGTTGGTTTGGCTTTTTACAAAACATGGAGCTGGAGCTTCCTGATTGTTAGGTTAGATGTTGCGCTGGGGAGGAGTAGGCTGATATTAAAAGGACCACACCAGCACCCAGCACAGCTATCAAAAGAAGATAAGACCTTTAATTTTCAGCCATTTGGTTCCTTTTTCAAAAATGCTGGAAGCTCAAGTTCCTTGCAAGGGCTGATGGAAACCTTGGAATGTCCTTGGGGAATCAAGACTATGAGGAGGCCCACCCTGCTGTCCCATGCTGCCCCACAGAGCCCTGGGGGCAGAGGGGAAGTTGTGGAACCACATCAGACCTTAATGCCAGATACAAACTCCTCTTTCAGTCAAAGCAGTTGCTCCCATCTCTAGTAAGGATTGTTCCTATATCCTCCATGTGTTTTCTAAACCTTTATCTGATCACCTTCTCTCTCTTTCCTGTCTGTTTTGCAGCATAAGAAAACACACTGAAACCAACAGTTGTGTGCCCAAGCAAGAAACAGCAGCTGCCCATCACATCCTGGGGACAGCAGAAAAGCCACTGTCTGAACACAGCTGGGAGCCACAGCATGGCCTCCACCCTTGCAGGAGTCCTAATACACGCAATTCCCCAATCCCACAGCAGCAATTCCCAGGCCGTGACAAGGAGAGGTTATTTAGAGCTTTTAATAGACATCACCACCTACTTGTTTGCATCCAGAGCTGCTCTGAAGACCTGGTGTCTGAGCATGTAACTATTTATTATTTGGTCTCTCAAAGAGATCTGTGTCTGCTCACACAGCTGCTTCAGGACAGTCCCCTCTCGTCCTGGGATAAGCCAGAGCTGTCACAATGCCCTACTTTCCCCTGCAACCCAGATCTGCCTGTAGCTCCAAGGACACAGCTCAACCCACATGTCTTCAGGTTCACTTTGTCCTCTTCTCTAAGGATCTCTTTCTTGCCCCTGTCCTGTGTTCTGCCTCTAACTGTACTTTCTCAGCAGCTCAGCATATCAAATTGGGAATGGTTCACCTGGGAGAAAAATACTTTATATTCCCCTGTTTATTCTTGAGCTGGATCAGTTTACCAACGTGGTCCACTGGATGGACACAGAAATACTTCGGCTAGCCTGGGCACAGGGCTACTCTGGGGTCAGGAACAAGCAGCTGGGGGCCAGGGATGTGTTTTGAGACAGATCTGCTCCTTTAACCAGATCTCAAGATGTCTATTCCTGCATCAGTGCCTGCCCAGTGGAAAAAGCAGGAATAAGGGGCAGAGGAAGAGGAGTCTGGCAGCAGCTTGGTCTTGGATTGACTTAATTAAACCAACTTCAATTACTAAGGGAAAAGAAAAAGAAGAGACTTACCAGTTGCTTACAGTTATTCTATTTTTCCAGGAAAATCACTTAAAAAGATTGTGTAGCTGGACACCCTCCAATGATCATGACCTTGTAAATCTTTGGGGTTTTTTTTTTATTGTTGCTTTGTCAGACTTGATAAACATCCTAAGGCTTGTCTACCTTCCCTTTTATGTTACTGGATGTAACAGAAGAGGCTATACCTTTGTGCAAAGCTGGTCTCTGTGTTACTATTCACACTGATCAGGAACACAATGAGCCCACTTATTTCTGTGGGCAGAGGGGCAGTTCTTGGTTTAAGGAATTCAGGACCTAAATAAACTCTGAGGGAGGAAGTCAGGAAAATTATTTTGAATATCAGATTCCAGAGAACAGCAACAGCAATTGAAGTCATAGCCGAAAAATGGCTAGACTGCCATCCAAAATTGTAATTTGTCATCTTTTGACCAATTTAATGTCAGGGGTCTGACAGAAGATCACTATGTCCGGGCTACCTAAGGTGTGCTCCTGCTACAGTGACCCATGGCATGGGACTGGCAGAGAGAAAGCACCCAAAACCTAATCCTAACCCAGAGAAAGCAGCCTCCCCAACACTGATCATTAATGGGTCCAAACAGGGAGAAATTAATGGAGTAATGGCCAGAGCTTTCTTAGAGACCCAGAGAAAACTGATCCTTGTTTGTTGCAACCTTGAATTGGATCTTGAAGCAACTAAAATACACCTAGTTTACCAAATTATCTCAATTAGTGTAGCTAATTCTGAGCCTCATGGGTTTTTCCAAGTTAAGCACACTCCAACATCTGTTTGCAATAAAATCAGATGACAGTGCTTCTACATGTTCAGTGGAAGATGTCTGCCCCTTAAAATAGGAGCCCTCCCATCCATTAAATAGAGTCTTGCTTCCTCCAGATACCAGTGGATGTAACTTAGAGGGTTTGAGATCTGAAACAAAAGAGGCTAAAGATGATCTTTTAATATCCCATTCTATTGAAAGTGGGGATCTTGGCTACAATGTCTAATGACTCAGGGGGGTAAAATGCAGGTAAAAGTGCACAGAAATATGTGCCCTTCTCCACAACAGACAAACCCACCCACACAGCGGTGAGAAAGGATTTGAGTGAGTGAGCGGAGCGTGGTTATTACCAGCCAGCTTCAGCCTGCCTGATGCTGAGTTAACATGCCATTTTCCCTGTGCTGTCAAAGCCTTTGTCACAGTAATAGCCTGTTTCCTCTTTTTGTTAATATCTCTGTCAAGTGAATGAAGCAGCAGAATTGAAAGTGCCGTGGTGTGCGATAGCACCGTTCTGCTCTGGCTGCGCTGGCAGCCTGCTGTGTTTTGATTAACTAGATGTTCCTCTAAAATTTGTATGAAATTATTTTTCCATGGAAGCGCAGGGTGATGAAAGGAAGAAGTGGAGGGAGCTGGAGGCTGGTTGTCTGGTCACTCAGGAGCAGGCAGGGCTGATCAGGCTGCACCTGTCTGCATCTGCTCCTGTGCCTTGCCCATGACCTGAGGTCTGGTGGGGAGAAACTACTCTTCTCCTCACAAGACACCTCCAGTTTCTACTCAGCTCTCCCAAGAGGTGTCTGTCAATAAATGCAAATTGTGACCTGAGATACATGGATAGTAATTTGTAATGAAATCCTTTAAGCACAAAATCTTTAGATTTTGGCAAGCATACTCAGTATATCAGCCTGTATGTACAGACACTGTCATCCTCACCACACATAAACACCACAGTGTGGAGGGGATGTTGCGCCGACTTTCAGTTCTGCAAATTTCTCAGTGACCCCAGATCTTGCTGAGGCCCTACAGCACAATGCTGCTGGCATGGCAGGCATACCTCTCCTCTGCCTCCCCTGCCAGTAAAACCAGCAAGGATTTTGCCAGTGCAGGGTTTGGATTTCCTTGCATGTCTGGTTGGGCTTTGCAGCCCCCACCAAAAGAAACCCACTTCACTTTGCCTGCTCTTGGCCTCTGTAACTGAATGCGACAAAACTGATGAACAGGGAACTCTAATTTTTATTTGCTTGGGCACCTCACCACTCTGGAAACAGGGATCCAGAATCCAGGATCCCATTACTAAGATTAAGCATAACTCACAGGCAGGGCACAATGAATCTGAAAGTCTGGTGTAGAAACTGCTGGTGTATAACAAGACCAAGGTGTTACTTGCTGCAGCTCGGAGAAATGGACAGAATAATCCAAACTGACACATTTTCATTCTGATTTAGCACCAGTGCAAATGACACAGGATCTAAGATAGCCAGGACTCAGGCATTCCTGTCATTGATCTCTGGTTTTACTGCCTCACTGAAGCTGTGGAGGGCTTTTGTGTTACTATCTGATTGGTTTTCTGCTCAGAATTCATGAGTAAAACAGTTCTGACCTGTGCAGTGTCCATTTTTTTTTTTTTTTACTTGCATCTACAGACTTTGTAACACCGTTGCTCTGCAATCAATTCAGATTCTTGGTATGAAATTGGTACGAAATTAACCTTCCCACCACTTACAAACGCAAGCTCATGTTTCACAAAATATTTCAGTTTTTTTAATGAGTTCATTTGACTTTTCAATCTGCATGCTTATTATAAATATTTCATAATATTTTATGTATTAACAAAAATATTATTCCAAATGCAAATTTGGAGTTTGTGATTATGCCTCTCTTACTCTTCTTCCCCCTTTCCCACTTATTACACATGCTTAGTATTCTCTCTACTCCAGTAGCTTTGCAAGACATAAGAAGTTTGAGACATAGTTTTGTTTTAGTAAGTTAAAGATATATATATATATATATAAAAAAATTAGGGGACTGGGGAAAAACCAGGGAAACCTGATGTCTGAATACCTCAAGAAAGCGTGTCACTACTCCACACAGGCAACTTCCACCTCTCCTGTCTAGGGCCAGTCCTCCCACACCTCTCCCCGTGCAGAGGACTGAACATGTCTTAGACCTCTGCAACTCACCATAATAGAAAAAAAAATAATTTTGTCACCAATTCCCATCCAATTGCCTAACTCAATTCAAAGGAGAGAATGCCTGCAAAAAACTTCATATCCTACCTATAGCAGAAATTGCAAGTTGTTGCTCTGTGAAGTTTGACTACTGCTAACTTGCATTAAGCAAGCACTGACAGCTGGTTTTGATTTCTTTGGGTTTTTTTTTTTTTTGTATTATTTTGGTTTTTCTTTTATTTATTTTTTTTTTAGTAAGGGACAACAAATATTGGTGTGGGATGGAAAAGCAGGATGCTGCTTATATGACACGTTATACTCTAAGGACTTTTACCAGAATATTGAGACATACATCCTGACAAAAGAGCATGCCTGGAAATCCAGCCATTTCCAAGTCAGATAATGCTGTGCATTTAAGCACAATCACTATTGTAATGCTTGCAACCACCATTTCTTACTAAAGATCAAGTAGGCAAAGATAGAAATGAAAAGAGTATTGAACAAGGCTGCAATGCAATAAAAGCACAAGTGGCTCATGGCTCTGGAAGAACACAACAACTGCAGGTGTGTCAGAAATTAAGTACGACAAATAGAATGTGTGAAAGAAGAACTTACAAATATCAAATCCAATAGAGGTGCACCAGAAGAGAAAAAGAAAGAAACATTTACAAGGAATGGGCTGTTTTTGCATTTCAAAACACCAGATAATTATGCTGGATAAGAGGAAACAAAAAAAATTATGGGAAAGATGTGGGAAAATGACAAGGGAAGTTTTGCAAGAGGAAACTGCCTTGGCAGGGAATGTGGATAGGATAATGTGTGTCTATGGAATATAATAGTTAAGTGCCATAAAGCATTCACTGCTCATAGCCAAAAGCAGCAAACCTGCATGGCTGGGCTACAGCACGAGTGGGAATTTTGGGTCACAGCAGGAAACACCACACACAGTATTTTGTTAGGCTGCTGCACTGTTTTGCAAACATGGAGAAGAGGGAGGACTGTAGATATGAAAAGGCAAGGCAGGTTGTCGCATTTGTTTATATTGAAAATAAATAGCTCTTGAAAATATGATCGAGTCAATAAAGAATATGAAACATAATCCTCTATTTGTTAGGATTTAGAATGTAGGAAGCAGAGGGAGATAAAATCCATGCAACAAATGCACACAAGAGCTTTCAAAATTCCCCTCAATCCACAGAAATTCTTTCAAGAGATCATGCTAGTATTGTTCTAAGACCAGCTTGCTTCAAAGTCCCACAAAAATAGGCAGGTTTTATATAAAAGTAATAACAGCTCCTGCCCAAGACTAGGCACAGCACACATCTCAGGAAGAAACACTGCCTAGCATGATACCAAAGGAGCTCAGTGGTAGAAAGCCTCTGGCAGTGCAGTGTGTCACTAAATGAAACCAGAGCACCCTGAGGGACTGCAAAGCCCTGTCAACTGCCCACTCCCTGGCCTTCAGCATTGTGTTGGTTTAAGAACATAATCCTCAGGTTATTTCTTCTGGTGTCACTGTAGCTTTTCCTAATCTCAGAAAGTTACTCTGTCTGACCTCCAAGCAGCCGAGCTGTGATAATCTCACTATATAAGTGAGGTAAAACTCATAGAGAGAGATAATATCTTTTATTAGTCTAACCAGCACAGCTGAAGAAATCTGCCAAGTGTGGACAGAGCCTACATTCATTAGAAACAGATTTCCAGCTTGCTTCAGGAATGCTGAGACTGCAGTTTATATGGGTCACAGGCAAGCAGGCCAGCTCAAGCATCACACCCAACCTAGCTAATTCCTTGTGGAGCCTCTGCAGCCAAAGTTTGAATAGCTAGATTGCTGCAGATCCTAGGCTGGGTAGGTTAAGCCTAAACTGTGTGCTCTGCATTCTGGGAATGGATACTTGTGTTGTCATCTTACTGCAGGGATTCCATACTGTTGTCTCCTTATCACAAAGTTTCCTACCTTCTTGGTGTTTCTCGTGGGCACCTCCTCAGAGCACTGGCTCTTTCTCCTTCACAAAGCAGCCAACTGACGCCAGTTCCCTGCTCAACCAGCCACCCCACTCTTTTATAGCACTCTTCTTATCATTGGTTACAGCTGTGGCCTGTTAAAGTCAGGCCTGTTCCTAATCCTTGATAATTGGCCCAGCTGCAACTCCTTAGGGGTAAGATTACTTCCTACACTAACTTTATTTTCTTATATTCTATCCCACTCCATACTTGGGCACTTTTGTCCCAGAAGAGCAGCAACAGCCCCTTGCAGTGATGGGGTCCTGCCTGGCCCAGACTCTCCCTGCTCCTGATCCAACTATCAGCAGGGCTGAATCGAGACTGGGGCAGGGGCTCATTTTAGCAGGGCTGTTTCTCTGAACTCATTCAGCTACCTCATTTCTTTCTTTCTTTTATTTGCACACCCTCCAAAAGCACTGTAAATGTACTCATCACATTTCACAACACTCAGCAGATGGTAACAGGATGAGGCTGGAAGCTCAGGTTGCAGTGATCTCTTTTCCTAGAGGATGAGCATGGTGGAGGCTCTCTAAAAGTTACCTCTTGAGATAAACCTTGGAGAGATTAGAACTTACTAAATGAATAAAAAGCTACAAGTTTTTATTAATAGGAGCCTTTGAAAAACTCCAGAGCTAGGTTTTAAGTCAAGACCAAGAGATATTAGCAACATTTTCCTTTGTTTTCTTTTAGTTATTTTTGACTTTGAGGTAATGAGTATATGACTTCTGGGTGATACATTCTCTTTGTAGTTTCAATATCTGATATCCATAGACTTTCATCCTTCTCAACATCTTTTGTTGCAAATATATGTGTACAAACTTGCATATATTTATACATATAAAGTAAAGCATATTTCAAGAATAAACATAATATTACACAAAGGGATGAGACCTGAGAGAGTTTTGACACTAAAGGTTTCACCCTGTCCTTTGAAGTACCAGCTTTAAGGGGTGAATTGCCATCTTTCTTTATCTTTAAATTAGAAAGTGCGCGTAAGCTTTAAGGTCTGGCTGCCCAGAACTATCTCCGGTACTCCAAGGAAAATTATTTCCTTCAGGCACACAAATTATAGAGCTGAAATCATATCTCTCATATATTAACTTGATGATAGGCCAGGATCTTTGTACTATGATCACATAAAAAAGGATGAAGAATCTCTCACAAAAAAAGCACTTGAGCAGTAATCATATATTTGAAAGCAGAAAATGAAAGTGCTCAGTGTTACATGCTTCAAGAAAAGACTGAATCCTCTGTTAAAGATCCATTTCACCAATAAATGATTAAATTGTCCTCAGACTATGGGAAGCATAGTAGCTGCAGTTTACAGCAGACAAATCTCACCCACATAATTGCAATGGAGTAGAAGCAAAAGAGGGGTGCACTATATTCAGGATGATGTGATCACTTTAATTTTCCTTTATAAAAAGTCAGTTTTACAGAGACCAGCCTAAGGAGCAGACGTGTTGGTTATGGCTCTCACTCTGACTGTGAAATTGAGAGCACCCTCCAGATTGTGAGAGCAAAAGAAGACACTGCAGGGCCTTCTCCCAGCTCATGGAGCATTTTGTGTAGCAGGTACACGGAGCTTGTAGGTGTCTTGCTATCTATTACTTTTGCTCTTCAATGCAGACAGAGTCAGAAAACCTGTAGCTTTACCTTTTTGGAAATCCTGGTGTTTGGGGGATATGAGGATGAGCAAATTCTAAAATCAGAAATAGAATTAAGGCCAACCCACTGAAAGTATGTATACATACATATACACACACACACACACACACACACACATATTTGTCATATATTTGTATAGCCTCAGGACAGACAAGGCATAGCTCTTTTTTAATTGCTTCCCTATTTCATTGTTACTAATACTATAACTCCACCTGTGTTACTTTAATGAAAGCTAACACTGAAATAAAAATAATTATGAGTCTTCCTCCTCCCATTTAATATTGTTTTTTTTTAATACCTGGGATGTAGAATAAATAATACAAACTGTTTATTGGAACATGGCCATAAATTATAAATTGCAGGCCATGATTACTTTTAAGACCAAAGAACTGTGGAAGGTAAAATGTGTCATTTTAGATCCACACAGGAATGAGTTCTTGTTTTAAACACCATATTTTATCAATTCTCTCACCAGTCCATTAACCAGTGATGTAGGTAGGTACTTCTATCAACACTTCATCCTTCAGGGAGCAACACGTCACCATTTTTGTTGTTTTGTAAAAAAAGAAACCAAACAGTTTTGTCTCATACAACAGCCCTGTGATTATCACTGAGGGTCACAGAGTTCACAAATGAGGTCAATTCTTCCCTTGAAATTTTTCAGAACAACACAATGAATTGTTTGCAACCCAAGGTCTAACCAAAACAACTCTGGACCTGCTTTTTCCTGTTTTATCACCCCTCTTCTTCCTTTCTGACATTTTAATGAGCTATCAGATGTTCCCTGATTCCCAGTCTGTGGGCTTAGTGGCAGCATTTAGAAGCACCTCATGTGTAGTTTTAAAAGCATGCCTATTTCATTAATTTAAGCAAGTTAATTCCTTGATCATTTGAATGAATTCCAGTGTCCTTACAGAAGAGATTTGGTGCCATACCTATCAGAACAGAAAGTGACCTGTAGGCAGGAGGAGGTTCACAATAAACTCCAGTCCCCATCATTCAATAGGTTTAATTATTACTCAGATTCAGCTGAAAAATGGCTTATCTAGTGTTCAGGTACAAGCAAGTACACATGTGCTTCTTCTAGCCACTGTGTTTCTCAACCTAAAAAATTCTATAAAGTCAATTCCATTGTATTCTTCCCTTCAGTTACATAGGCACAGAAGAAACAGGTTGAAATTTAGAAAAAAAAAAGCCTAAATCAAATCTCTTAAAACAGCTGTTAACTGATAGTGCCAGGCTTTGAATTAAGTAAAAAAAGCCCCAAACCACCAAACCCTTCCTAAATGTCTGTTTCTAGTCTAGTATGCTTAGAAATAAGTCCTACTATTTCTGGTCACCTTCCTGGAGCAGATACATGGCTTTATGATCAGATTCATCTGCTTTAATTCATCACAGGCACATCATACATGTCACTTAAAATATTTGCTGCAATCTGGAATTGTCACTAATAATGTGTCTGGAAAGAGTTAAAACTCCATCCAGGACTTCCCACCCTTGTTACCCTTATCTCCTACCATGTGTTTGCAATGAGATTCTGCAGCTGACAGAAAATTCTGCAGCTGCTATTCTCTCCATGGTCCTGGCTCTTTAAAATGAGTTTGTGCTAGAAGAACCCTTAACAAACAGAAGAGTTTTCAAGTTGTCAAGATGTTGTTATCCTGATAGCTGCCCTAATAAAAGCACAGTTTTTACCTTCAGGAAACATTGTTAATGGTGCCACTAATCTGTTAAGGATATAAAATTAAAAGAAAATTTCAAAAAGGTTCCAAAACCAAAGAGGTCCCAGAACAGTGTTATTTATAACATCCAGACAGAAGTGGCACAAACTGAATCCTGAAGCAGAAGCTGTGAGAATGCAAACATGCACCACAAGATCTAGTTAAGCTGTGTTTGAGCACTGTGCCATAAGATGAGGGCAAATTTCACTGTAATCCATCTGTATAATTTAACATTCATGCTGCTTATAGCTCCAGCTGTGCCCAGATCCAACACACCATGCCTTTCTTCTAGCCATGATCTGTTAGTAGGAGGCAGGAACTGAAACTCAGCTTCCCAAGTTGCTGCTTCTGCTGGAGGGACTTCATCTGCATGGAAGCCATCGGACAGACTGATGCAAGAGGGACTATTTGTGGTAAAGCGACTGAGCCAAGACACTGAGGGATCAACACCCACTTTTCAGCTTTATATTGTGGGCAACACCACAATGTACCGCAGAAAAACATTATGGATGCAAAGGATCAATCATTGAATTGACCAATGATTGTCAGATCTAGGATTGTTTGTCTGGCACATTTAAAAGGATCAAGTCTTTCTGAAGTAAGGACCATGGCATAAGCTTCCCAGCACACTGAGGGAAAGTGCAGAAGGTAGGAGCTCTGGCAGGTAAGTGTCACTATTCAGGAAGCCTTGGGATCTCTGTGAGGTAGCTTCATTAGGGAATTCTAATGGAAAAGATTTGAAATTTTGAGGATAAAATCCACTAGGAAGGCTTGGCTCTAACAGATCTAAAAGACAAAGTATTTCAATGAAAGCCACCTATTCTTGATCAAACAATTCTGCCTTGCATCCCTTTCCCTTACCCCAAGGTCTCATCTTGCCACTCTCTCTATGCTCACCCTGCATTCTCCCTCTCCCACCATCACAAAAAATTCTGCTTTAACCTTTCAGTCCATTCACTACTCTTCCTCATCAAAGGCCAACATTCATGGCACTGACCACTGCTCTCTCCTGTCTTCTTGCTGTGTGTAGCCTGTTCTTGTAGCACATGGCACACACGGCACAGGGCCAGAACCTCTCTCCCCATAGCAATCCTCCTCATCTGTGCTCCTCCAAGACATGGAAATAATTTGGCCTTCCACAAACTGAGCTGCTTTGGTGCCTTTTTGAGCATTACTTTCCTCTGCCCTCTCAAAACAAACCAAAGGAAGCCAAGATGATTAGGAATAAATAAGAAAATAAGCAAGAGCTCTCACTCAGACAACTGCTGACATCCCTCCAGTACTAACAACAATAGGGTTTTGTAGGGTAAAAAGTGGATCAAAAGTGTTTTCAAAAACCCTAAGTTGCTGAAGTTCAGGTTAGGTGTGGTTATAATCTAATAAGATACGTGGAATAAGAAGATGGTTCCAGAGGAACGCATTTGCAGATAGTGGTTAGCCAATGCTAGGTGCTCCACTGAGCCAGGGTCAGGCAAAAGTGTCAGTGTCTGCTCTTGGGTTTCAGTCCTTCCTTCTCCAAGGCCAATTTCTAGCTTAGTGTAATATCCTTTTGGGATATGAAGCTGGAAAAGCTCAGCACAGTTTCGTTGGCTGACTGGGCTGAAAATGAAACGCTTTATTTTCAGATCCAGCACATTACACACCTGCTTCCAAAGCTGACAAGAATTTATATTCTTTTGATTGGCTAAATAAATATTCTAATATTGTCTTTGAAGGGTGTTAAATGTACAACTGGAATCATCATGCTTTAAATGCTGTGGTATTAGCTGTTACTGTGATCACTGTCAGCAAAATATACAGACAAAAGTATCTCCTTTCACCTCTCAAAAGTGCATTTCAGAGAACAGATGGAAGCAGAAATGTTGGGAATGGCAGAGAAAAGCCAGTAGCAGACCTAGTAGCCTCAGAGGGCTGCTAGGAAGTATTTTCCACTCATGACAAAAGGAAGATTTCACTAAGACCCTCTCAGTAACTGTGAAATCCACATTACTAGGGAATATGCCCCCAAAAAAGGCTTGAAACTGTCAAGGATACCTGATTGCCAGAAGGCCTCCGGAGAGGTCAGCTAGCTTGTGCAGTCACCTCTGTAAACGTGGGGAAATCTCAAAGTAAATAAAAAAGTGAACTTCTATTGCCCCTAACTATAAACAAAATTGTTTACCCCCATCTCTTCATATTTTTTTTTAGGGGGGGTGGGGGTGGGAGAGGGCACAAATAATTGACTTTTCAGCCTTCCCTATTCAGAAAGATGTTTTTTCCAGCACACTTCTGTGCTCTCTCTACCTCCGACAGACTGTAAAAACACAGAAAAACAGGTTGGGAGGATGTATCTTTTAAAGGGTTTATGTAGGTTACAGGAAGAGGCTCTGAATTGTTGGCAGGTGGAAAACCTGACTGTGGGTGATCCAGCCCTGATGACAATGCTGGGAAAATACAGGGGAATAGCTGGTTTGTACCATAGCACATTTCTGTTTGCCATTTCTTTAAGAATAAATAATTAGGATGTAAATGAAATATGTCCAATCAATATTTCTTCACAAGAGAAAGATTTTGGTATTCTACAGCTATGACCCATGTTGCTTTTATCTCATATAAACTAACCAGATGAAATTGCTTCTTTCCAATAAGCTTTGTGAATGTATCCCCATCTCATCATTCCTACCAGCGCACTTGGTATGATTTAAGCTAAAAGCAAACACCTTGTAGCCAAACCCTCTTCTTTAAATGGAAATATTTCTCCTTTCTATCTTTAATGGGTTTATTTTCCAAACAAGTCTTAATTGGTCCAAAACACCTCAAAACATATGCTGTGAATTCACATTTGGGAAAGTATGCCACTGTCCATGTTTAAAACCAAACTCAAAAATACTTTAAAACTCTAAAAGAATGCACAGCAATTTAATTGATTCCAGCCACATTAACAGTCACAAAAATCTGTGGTGCTTTACTAGGGAAGTAATGGGTTGTGAATAATTTATTTTTTATTCCTCACTTGCAGGTGATGGGGATTAACCTGGCTATTTCAAATGAGTTTTAGATTATTTTAGAGTGCTGAATAATATCCTGTTAGAAGGCAGCTATTATATGTCAACAAGCCAATGTTTGTGCAGCAGGTCATTCAGAAGTGAGAGGAAATTCTGACCACATACTCAGAGTTCAAGCACTGAATATTTTATGAACTTTGCCTGCAATACAGGGAATAAACTCAAACTGCTTTTCTTCATTCCCGTTCTTTCTTCTCCTAATTCCCCTTTCTTCTATGCCTTTTAACACTCTAGTGTCACACTAGGTGCTCCTCTCTGGAATCATAAGAATACAATTTATCACCTCTGTTCTAGTAAGCATCGCAGAAGTTCAGACTCTGAAGCAATCCTACTTAAAATTAAACATAGCTGTCACCAAGTAAATATCTCTGCCTTATGGTTACGGCTGCAAAATTGCTCACTAATGACCAGGTGTGGCTGATGGCAGGAGCAGCTGTCCTTGCTCACAGAGGAGAAGCACTGCTTCCATGCCACAGCTGGACCCATGCCACGGAGCTGATGCAAGCAGGTGTGCCTCCAAAATAACATCCAGCAAGGTAAACACATGCAACGGAACGTGGGTATAGGATTACTTCTCGAAACTCTGAACGGTCACGAAAACCATTTTCCTGCTGTTTTTCATATATCTGCTAGTGCTGTTCATCATCCTGCTTAGCTCCTGTCAGAAATCACCATTTCTAAGCTTGCCTCTTTCCAAAGAGTCATTGAATGTCAAATCAGTTACTTGGGCAGCAAGGAATGAGAAAAGTTTATGCAGTACAGTCTGGACAGAAAAAATTTGCTGGCCACAGTGGCATTAGTAATCTCAGCCATCTCTCCCCCATTTGCTAAAACAAAGACTCTACAAGGGTTTCTACAGAGATTTTGGGGCAGATTTCGTCACATTAAGTTCAGCTTTCATTTGATCAGAGGGCCTAGAGCAGCTCAGATCTCCAACACAGTGTTCTCATTAACATTAGGTTTGGGTTTGCTTTAAGTGTGCATGTATGTATTAAGAACATCCAGATACGGTCTATTCCACTTCATTACTACTGAACAGGAACACCGTACACGCTACCCTTGTAGGAAGCTGCTATTAATAGAGGAAGTGCTTCTTCTTATTGGGTGTAAAAGCAGATAGAAAAGCAACTATCCAGCCTCTCTGAGCCCTCCTGATTGTGTCTGGGCAGGGGCAACAATGCTGCTCCACCCAGACTGATTTTCTTACAAAGAGACACTGTTCAGACAGATCCTAATTCTCTTTTTGGCCATTTTAAAGGGACAACATAGTTAATAGATTCTGATTTCCCTGAAATGATTAATATCTAGGCAACCTTGAACGTCTCCAGGCTGTCCTAGCCCATACCTGAAGGCAAGATATTTCTGCCTGAGGGAAGATGCAGTCCCATACGAACATTAATAGGAGCATTTGCTCCCATTTTCTGAGCATTGAGTTGTTACCTGAGCAAAGGCAGAAGGAAAGGCGTGCCACCTTCCTCACCACATAGTCACATAGGGGATGGGGAGTGGAGACCGGAATAGACTCACCATGAGCCACATGTTGACTCAACATGCACCACAATGAGTGTGCTCCTGAAAGGCACAGAGGAGCCTGATGAAGCACTGCTTTCCATGGGGAACAGCCCCTGGATTCCAGCCAGTCAGCACACTGCTGCCTGCCCATGCCTGTCTTTAGTGGCTTCATCCAGGCCATAGGACGCACGTTGCTGGGAAGAACACGTGTGTATGTTAGAGATAAGGTGAGCCACGGTGCACATGTGAGCTCATCTAGCACAGGACAGCAGAGGAAGATGAGCTGTTTGAACTGCACACAGCCAATTGTTGCAAGCAAAAATTGTCCCTTTGCCAACTGATTTGGCATAAAGTGTGATACCCAAGTGCTCATTGAAACAGTGACAGATGTTAGACTTCCTTTATCCCACTGTTTGTAGACCACTACTCCCATGCCCAGAACACTGAGAGGACTTAAAGACCCCTGGGAAGCAATGACAAGGTAGTTTCAAAAATACCAGCTTGTCTGAAGAAGGCTTTATGTGTCAAAATGCCTGTTGTTTTTTTTTTCTTAAATGTTTCATTTTTCTAAAATTATTGCTGAAATTTGTATCTGTATGTAGCTATTATATATATATTTATACACACATGTTTAACCTGTCCTTAGAAAACCTGCCTGTGGGCCTAGCAGTGGCAAATCAAAAGGAACCTGTGACTCTTCATAAGTTATTACATGTACTGTAAACTATTATGTTTCTAATAGTCACTAGAGCTATTAGGGACTATTTGTAGGATGACACAACATTTTTGAAAAGCTTGAGATCACATCAGACCATTCTAAAGGCTAAATGAAGGAAATAAAAAATAATCTACAGTCAAATGCAAACGAAAATTAGTAGGGAACATTTTAGTCATTGCCATTACAGGAACAAAAGATGTATTTTAGAACATTTACTCACAGGCACCAAAAAGCCAAACCTTATCAAGACACCAAGAAAAACAAAAATAAATATTGTGCAGCAGCCCATCCCTTCAAACTTGGGAGTCAAACAACCTCATCATTCCACAGGGGAGATGGTCGTTTTGCAAACAGAGGCGGTTGCAAGCAGTGCCAATGGCAGAGGAAATGAGACATATTTCATACTGAGGAGGGAAAGAGAAACACACTCACACCTTCCTCTGCCTGCCCCTTTCCCTGGCAGAGGCCCAGCTGTGTCAGTAAGCAACAGCATTCCTGGTCTTCAGAACCCTCTGGAAGGAATCCAGAGCCATACATGTATGACTTGACTCTCTTCCTTTTCCTGGTATAAACCTGGCTATGTGTTAAATACCTGACTTGTTCCTTGCATTCTGCTTATCCTTTCTCATTCTTTTTCTTCTTTTCTGCCTCCAAAATGATTGAGATAAAGAGGAAAGGGTAAAGTGGAGCAACAATAGCCCACTGCCTCCCAGAGCAAACCTTAGGAAAAAAATCCCTCAGCCATGGCATTTTCATTTATAGCAAGCAAGGTCTTCTTGACGCTGGCTGCACATTACTGCACCCTTGGCACTAACGAACTAGCCAAAATAATTTACTGGCTCATAGATACTCAGCACTCCAAAAAACTTTTCTCTGAGAAATTTGCAGTTGTTTTTCCCAAACACACTGGAAAACCACACCCAGTTTGTGTGAGCTCGTTTGTCAGCTATGCTCAGCACTACAGAATGGATTTCAAAACAAAACAAAGACCTCAGACAAACTGCTCCACACAGATTATTTCTCAAAGCCTGAAAATCAGCCTTGTGGAGTCAGGACTGCATCAGGGCTTGCATTTGTACTGGTCACATCAGGTCCTGTGGCTGCTGATGCTCCCAGTGATTACAGCGAGTGAAGAGGAGCAATCCATTACCTTTATCACAACACTTGTGATCATGACAGACAGAATTGCTCTAAACATAGTGCATGATTTATTCCCAGAGCTTTCTAATTTAACCGCTGAGACAGGTTAGTTGCTTAGACTGAATATTAAAGATTCCTTATTGCATTAGGTCAGAGTAGAAAAAGCGATTTTCATTTCTAGAAAGTAAAGCTTTTGGGGAAAAAAGAAAATATCAGGTACAATTATGACTCTGGTCACTACCTAGATATTCTTCCCAGATGTCAAGAGAGGCACAATCACATCAGGGATTCCTGCTGCTTCAGACCACTGTGTTCCTACCTATCCAGACAGAACAATCCAGGAGCTGCTCACATATAAGCACCTAATTTGTAACTAATGGTTTGTAAGTTTTTTTGTTGACTTTTTTGTTCTCAACTGCTTTTTTTGAGAAATTGCACTTCTTGAGAGAGAGAACAGACTGCGTGTGTATGTTCAGACTATACATGTCACAAATGCAAAGAATTTTCCTTGAATTTCTCCTTCAAAGTGTGACTCTTTCAGTCCTAAAATCTCAAAGGTGAGCCCCCCTGCTAGTGCCTTCTTTAAACCATGTGTGGCGGTATTTACAATGTGTATTTGTCATATACATGTGTATATATAATTTATTTCCATTATACATATGTTTATAAAAACAGACAGAGATGCCTCTGAGTTCTCAGAGGTTTAAAGGACTTTAAGACTAAATACCAAACAATGTTTGTATAATAATACATCATGTGTTTACAAACCTCTTAAGTGCTTTCAGCAATTATTTCTGCTGTTTAAAGATTTGGTTTCAGCAGGTCTTTATCAGATCTCAGCAGTTATAATTCAATACCAGAAAAATGATAGTAATTGCTGCATGTCTGTTATCATCTGTTGACTAAGAACTACATGTTTCATACCACAATAGACATCAATGGTGTATTGTGGTATGAAAATTCTCTCTCAAGAAATAAAGGAAAAACAATAAATGATCTATTTTTTGAAGTCTAGTGGAAAGTGGGACTACCCTGAGTAAAAGGACAATCAGACTCCCAATAGCAAACAGCAATTACACTGGTGACTTTTGTGTTTGAAATAAATTATTCTTTTTTTTAAAGCTTAATTTTAAAAAGCAATTTCTTTCTTTAACATTTTCTATTACATATTAAAATATAATTACATGTCTTGAAATTATGAAGCTAAAATTGACCTTCAGACTCTGAAGTAGCTACAGCTTACTTTTGGTATCCCAATGAAAACACTTACCAGAGTGGGCTACATTTACTTTATAAATCATTGCCATAAAACATAAAATGCAATTACTTTTTTTACATTTTACATAATATAAAAAGGGCAAAGAAGGCGGGCAACATTTAAAATTGCCATCAATTTCATTTGACTTTATTTGAAATTCCATTCTCCATAAAATACCAGTGTGTAATGAGGAAACACGTGCAAGCAATGCATGTCCACAGGCAGGCATTGCTTCCTTAGAAATATAAAAGTCTGAGATGGGTCATCAAAATTAAACTGCAAAGTTATATATTAACTCACCAGTTCAGGTCACTCTTCTGTATCAGAGGGAGATAACCTCTGTCCAACTAAAATTATGCCTCTCTTTTTGTACAATTCTATGGAAGGTATTTTTCTTCATTTCACTTCACAGAAGTGCAGTTTATAACCCAGTATCTGATATCTGACATTGGTCATATAATTTGTCTGCTGCAAAACTCTTAATGGTAACAGAATGATCTAATCCTTTGGGTCTTGCAAATCTTAATTTTTATTATATGCTGTTAGCGCTGAATTCTGCAGAATTATTTCCTTTCATTCATTTTAAGGATATTTAAATTGCTGCTACTTGTGACTATAGCTTTCATTTCCTGGGGACCTGAAGCAAGACTTTCTCATTGCTCTTTCTTACCTGGGTGTAGCAGACTGAACTGCTGTCAATAACCACTCCTAAATCTCTGATTCTGAAGAAAAGCTTCCTTTTTATTCATTTCTGTAAAAAAAAAATAAAATTCTTCCTATTGTACATAATTCATACAAATGTGTACAAGCTAAAATTTATCTATGATTTTGTTCACTGAATTGAAAAAATGTAGAAGGAATGAAGTTTTGAAATAGGAATAAAGTTTTCTACATTTTCTAAGCTCCTCTAGTTTTTCCTAACATGGATAGTGATATGTAATTACCACACCTTCAACTCAGTCTTAAAATCACCAGCAAAACTAGTCAAGAGTAATGCCAGCATGGATCTTTGCATGGTGCTGCTAGGTGACCTACATTTCAAAAAACAGCCAGGACTTAAAGCATTTGATGCTTAGCCAATATTTAATTCAGAAAAAAATATTATCTGTCTAAGAAAGGACTTTATGTTAGAAACATCACCAAAACCTCCTAGAAACCTGGATGATATACACCAGAATTTTCTTCCCAATATTTTAAATAAAACCTTCAAATAACTTCAAAGACCAGCTGAGGACTTTCACCAGAAACCATATTGTTAGTCAAATGATGTAATTCTGTTTTTCTAAGCATATGTTTCTGTTTTGTCTGGCCTGAAATGCTTCCCCTCTATGTAGGTTACTGCGTGTTCACCTGCAAATCCTGAGGTCACTCTTCAGTGCATTTTGAAAGTGATGCTCCCTGGTGACACTTTCACAGCAACCAGGAAGAACTCCTATTTTAGGGAATATATTGCATGTGTTTGTCAGAAGCTTTCCAGTTTTGGAGCTGAGATCCCTCACAGTTTGAGATGTCACCATCTGGTCCAAGCAGTTCACTAGAATTAAGATTCCCAAATTGCTCCGTGAATTCCTCCCTGGAGGTTTCTCCCCTTCTTAAAAACATACTAAGGGCTAAGGTTTCCCTGGGGTGAAATTTCCTTGGGATGAAAATTTCAACAGTGGACATCTTTAGCCTAGTTTAACTGCTTCAGGCAATTAGCTTTTTTTCAGGCCTGTCATCTGTCTTGAAACTTCTTTTTCCAATTGATCTCTCAAGGTCCATGAAAACCAGTGCAATCCTTCTGGCTCAGACACACATTAATACTTCTTGCTTGTTAGCAGTAACCATCTCTTTACCTTTTCTGCAGTTAAGGAAGAAATCTTTATTTATGAGCGTAGAAGTTAGAGTGGAATTTTTCATCATGTTTGGAGAAAGAAGACATTTTTCAACTGGAAAAACATATTGATGCAGTTTGTACAGACAAAAAAATCCAAGAGCCTAAAGGAACTTAAAAGGGTCACTGTGATGAGCTGATTTAACTTATAGCACAAGCTGAGCTGCTTTCTGCTACCTGTTTCTAAACCCATGTTTTCATTGAGATAACAATATCCAGAAAACCTCTCAGTTTGCCCACTTTTATCCCACAGACTTTACACTCTAGAATAAAGGAGTGGCTTTCAGCAATGTAAGCATTAATACAGGAGATAACTGTTTCTGATCTACATCTAGTAGCACAGCAAATGCAAAAGGAAAGAAGGAGAGGCAGTCTCTGAAGGCAGCCAGCATTGCAAGGAGAAGAACATGGCTGATCAATGAATACATATAAAAAGATCCTTAAGGTTAAAGACAAAAATCTTGGTGACCAAGCCAGAAGGAAAGGAGCTGGTGTGGTAGAGGTTAATTGAAGCAGTGTTAGGATTTGGATTTAGTCTTAGGACATGTGAAGCAGGGAAGAAAGGCAGAAACATGTTTTGGCCAGATGGATCAGAATGAGAGATAAACAGCCAGCAGTTAACCACCTTCACACTGAATATACTACATCTTCTTTCAAAGATGAGAAAACCCTCACTTTGCTCTAGCAAAAGGAAATTTTGAGTACTCCAGGTTATCTTCTCTCAGGAATATGAATACTCATAGCTTGGCCCTGCTGGGGTCCCAGTTTTTGGAACACTGCAGTTGTGAGAATTTGTGAACAAGACTTGATGACCATTGATGAATCTGTCTTCTTCCTCTTCTTGAAAATTATATCATGCATCAGGCCAATTTTCTTTAATGATAAGAAGACCGCTGCCAAATCCAGATGCTCCTATAAATGATCTTGTTAGACACAGATGTGACAAAGCACACTCTACTGACCTCTGTCTGTGCAGACTCCCGAGCACTATTTCAGGAGAAACCCCATGGTTGCTGCATGTATATCAGTAAGTCTGTCTTCCTTTTCACATTTAACAGCTCCTTTTTTCTCCACACTTATTCCTTGTCATCCTCTTCCCTTCAGTACAGTGACTCATACACAATATTCAAAATTGTTTTCAAAGCTGTTGACTTAAATGAACAGTCAACAGCTTACCAAACCCTGACAGAGAAATTAGACACAAGCTGATAAAATCAAAGACACATACCAAAGGTGTAGTGGAAACACAGAACTCCCTGTGTGAAAGTACTTTTGAATAAAGAAAGTATTTTAGGAGCAAGATAAACTGATCTTCTACAGGTAGATGGTCTTTTCTACTCTTCAGGTTTTCTCCAATACACCAGAATTAAATCCACTTAGAACACACACAAAGCTTTCCTCTTGCTTGAACACCAGTGGGACAAAGCTACAGGTAGCTCTGAACTGCAGTGCACATGTGGCACTGACAGAGCCATGTCCTTCTCAGAAAACCCTATTAAAGCTTGTATGGCACACACCACTAAGGTTATTAATGGACTCCAACTAGCAGCTATTCATTTGGTCTCATAATCTCATTTAAGATCAAGGTTAGGTGCCTCCTATAAAATGTGCATTACTGTAACAATTGTACAACAATTACAGCTGTAATGTACAACGTGTAACAAACTGGTCATAGTCCTGATCCCCAGGGGACAGCTTTCAGAGTGGTCTAGCACTTGTAAAATTGGGACAGGTCATTTTAGAGCTGATGTTCCAAAAGATAAACAGCATAGAAAAAAAGGTTGTACACTTCTGGAGGCTGTAGCTGAAATCAATGGATGCCTTGTTATCTTGTTTTTGTTTTTAACTTAGTGTGCAAAGCAAAATAAAAGGCAGGTTCATGGAGGCAGTCTTGTGCCCTTCCCTCTGTGTGCTGCATAACATGTTCTGCTTCTCACCCACACCCACAGTCTAAAGGCCAAGGCAGTTGTTTTGCTCATGTGTCACTAAAATCAGATTATTCCAAAGTGACCTGCCAGAGGACAAAATTATGGTCTCTAGAAGCCAAGGACAAGGATCCTCATTTCAGATTAAACCACAAGACCAATTTTCTTTTCTAAGTGTGACTGAATCTCCTTTGAAGGATGCTTCCTCTCGGAGATGCTACACTCATTCAAGGCAGTGGTTTCACAGCTGAGATGGGGCTGAGTGCTCTTTAAGCAATAGGGTTTCAATTAAAGTAGCAAGAGAGTTTTTGGCTCTTGGAGCAGCACCATGTCAGTGAGCCCAAGGACTCCAGATGTTTATCCAAAGAAATGTCATGGCAACAGCCTCTCTGACATAGGTCCTCTGTGCTGCAGCATGCTTCAGGGGTTGTCATCATGACCTTATAATTGTTGCCACTCCTCTCCACTCCAATCCATGGAGATTTGTTACTTTGGCTGACTTAGCCTCTTCTCAGTACTTAAGAGACTTTACCACAACTTTTCAGTATTGCTGCTGTCCAGTTCCAGGGCTCTGGATTATTGCAGATTACAGGTAACAAACTGCCTCCTTGATGAACGATCTCAACACCTCACTATAAGTTTCCTGGCAACTGGATATTTTCAACTGGAAAGTTGGGTTGCCAAAGATTTTCATCAGTTCAGAAAACCCTTTTCTCACTGGATAAATGCTACTGCTTGTCTGCAGTTTAGATAGGTAGCAAAAAGGATGTTCCCTTGTTCTGAGTGATATAATTTCTCACACCCTTGACTGCTCTTGAACAGGTCACAAAGTCGAGATTGAGGGTCTGCACCAACTTTTGCATCAGAGTGGTCAGAGCCAAAGGGACTTGATGCCCTCTCTACTGGAGCAAGCAGAGAAGTGTTTTCCACATCTCCTTTGAATGATCTAATGACCCAACGATACTCACATCCAAAATCCTGCATTGTGCCCATTTCCACATAAAACTTTGTACTGCTACCTCGTAAGGAATAGAATAGACTAAACTAGAATAGGCTGTTTCAGTTGGAAGTGACCTCAAATAATCATCTTGTTCAACTGTCTGACAGCTTCAGGGCTGACCAGAGTTAAAGATCATTATTAAGTCTCACTGTCTCTTAAACACTGACAGGCTTAGGACATTTACCACCTCTCTAAGAAGACTGCTCCAGGGCTTGAATATTTTTTCAGTAAAGAAATGCTTCCTAATGTCCAATCTAAATCTCCTCTTGTCACAGCCTTGATCCCTTCCTACATGACCTGTCATTGGGTACTGGAGAGAAGTACCCAATGACAGGTCATGTGGGAGGGGGTACCTCTCCATGTCACCTCCTCAGGATGGTGTAGAGAGCTAAAGGATCATATTAAGAGTGGGTTAACATGAATGGGAGCTGGAGCAACTTGCTGGGAGTGTTTGAATAAATAATTTGAGGCACAGCCCTTATTCTTGTAGTTTGGTTTAATTTTTTTTTTTTTTTTTTTTTAGGATGGCCTATTTGAGCTACAAGCAGTTCATTTTCTCTAAATGGGTCAGAGTTTTTCAGTCCCATGATCTTCTATTGTTGCTAAGGCATCAGTGCTTTTCAATCTGACTGCCCAGTGAGACCTCAGAGGTGCAAATATATGATTCAGACTGGAAAGTGCAACTGCCAGTAAAAGGAATTGATTCATCCCGTGAGAGACTCAGGAATCAAACCTGGAGCAGCTACAGAAATGGATGTGCGTTGGGTGTGCATGGCCAGGTTTTGGTAGTGGGGAGCTACATGGGTGACTTCTGTGAGAAGCTGCCAGAAGCTTCCTCCATGTCCAGCAGAGCCAATCCCTGGTGGCTCCAACATGGACCTATCACTGGCCATGGCTGGGCCACTCAGAGGTAGTGGTAACACCACTGTGATAACAGATTTAAGGAGAGGGAAAAAGTTATTGCAGAGCTGTCATTGCAGCCAGAGAACAGCAGCGTGAGAACATGTGAGAGACAACTCTGCAGACCCCAAGGCCAGTGGAGAAGGAGGGGGCGGAGGTGCTTCAGAACCAGAGTGGAGATTCCCCTGCAACCCACAGTGGAGCCCATGGTGAAGAAGCTCTGCCCCTGCAGCCCATGGAGGGATGAAGAGATCTACCCACAGCCCATGGAGGAGACTCACGTTAGAGCAAGAGGGTGCTGAGAGGAGGCTCTCGCCCTGGGGGAGGCCCATGGTGGAGCAGGCTCCTGTCAAGGACCTGCAGACCCATGGAGAGAGCAAGTGTCCTGGTAGGACTTGTGACCCCGTGGGGAAGCAGCCTGTCCTTAAAGGACTGCAGCCCATGAAGAGTGACCCATGCTGCAGCAGTTTGTGAAGGGCTGTGGCCTTTGGGAAGGACTCATATTGATGAAGTTCATGAAGAACTGTCTCCCATGGGAGGGACCCCTTGCTGGAGCAGGGACAGATTCTTCTACCTGGGAAGGAAACAGCAGCAAAAACAACCTGTAACAAACTGGCCACAGCCCCCATTCTCTGTCTCCCTGCACTGCTGAGGGGGAGGAAATAGAGTTAAGGAGGGAGGGACTGATGGGGGCAAGGTGATCTTAGGATTTATTTTATTTCTCATTATCCTGCTCTGGTGTTGGTAGTAATAAATTCACTTGATATCCCTAAGTTCAGTCTGTTTGGCTTGTGATGGTATTTGATGCGTGATCTCTCTCTGCCCTTAATTCATAAACCTTTCACCATATTTTCTCTTCCCTGTCCAGTTTGAGGGGGAATGATGGGCACCTGGCATCCAGCCAGGTTCAACCCACCAAAGGATGCCATGTCCTTGGGTACTGTTGATGAGGTATTGTTTTTCTTTCACAGAATATATTAATCTTGCCAAATAAAACATTTTTGTCAGCTTTTTACAGTCACAGAAGTCTCCTCTGGGGCAAACTGGTATCAGACTAGGAGAAGGAGGTGGGAAGTGGGATAAGGAAGGGAATCAACTCACTGATGGTGTCTTGTGTCTTTCTGGTCTCACACCAGAATTGCTCTTCCTGTCTAGTGAGCCTACAGCAGACCCCTCTGGTTCTTCTCTCTGGAGCATTTCCAGTGTCATGAAGCTAAGCACTTCCAGAAGCCTAAAATGCTGCTGGGGCAGGTTTCTGTGGACTTCTCACAGACCACCTGTGAAACAACCATGTAGATAGGAGGAAAACTGATTCCTGACCCCAAGGCCACCTCACCAGCAATTATCACATAGAAAATGGGCACAATAATTTTGTCTCTAAGCTCTCCCACAGCCATTCCAACCAGAATTTTTCAAATAACAAGGAAATTGCTTCTTAGCTACAAAGTGCCTGTTCCTCAGCAGGTCTGCTCCCTTCTGTTCTTTTATTCCACTGAAAGCTTAAAATAAACTCTGCAAAGACTATGTTGCAAAACCAAAAGTTAAACCAGCATCCAGCAAAACACACATGAAGACAAATGGCTAAAACTGACAATTTGAAACTTTAGCAGTGTTAAATTATTTCAATCCCTACCTGAATTCTTGTGGATGGAGATGTTGCAGCTCAGAAATGAGAGGCCCAGAAAGACCAGCAGAAAGACCAAATGCAGTGCTGAACTCCCAGGGAAGCTGGTGGGATAACAGTGATGGGAATGAGATGGGCTGTCAGCCTTCTGGATTAGTTGAAGGGAAGGACTGTCAGTGTCAGAAAATTAGCTGTTTTTTCAATTACTTGTGCTAAAACATAGTCTTTGAATCCAGGGCATCTTCTTAGGGAATAGAAAGAAAAGTACAGTTACCAAGGACAATTCAGACAATTACTTCTTCCTGTAGTTAGCTCCTGTCCATTAAATAGAATGGCTTAAAATGATGAGATGTACTAAAATTTTTGGACAACAACAGAAACACTCAATTTTTATAAAAAGCTTGTTAGGAAAATGGGTTAAATTAATTCATTACTTTTTTTCCAGTTGCCCTGCAAACACTCTTCTCAGCTCTTCTTAACTCACTCACCCCACTTATCTACCCAAACACAGGAGAGATGTATCAGTTCTCCATCATACTTGGTAAAAATACAATATTTTCATGTTTACTCTTAAAGGATATCTCTTTTCCAATTGCATTTCCTGGAAGATATGCGAATTCCTTCAGGCTTCTTAAGATATGCTAGTAACATCATAATTTTATCTTAATTACTATCTCAGTTGGAGCCACCAAGTTGCTATCTTTGATTTTGTTGTCTCTGCCATAAAAACCCCATAGTTCAGTTATTTATAAGAGACTACACAGTGTGTGCCTCTAGCTCCTACACAAAGAATTAACAGACACAGTATTTAGCAAGTAGTATTTTCCCAGCATTTAGAGTGCTGGGGCAGAACAGCAGCAATATACAGGACTGTACCTACACTCCTGGGAGTGTACAAAATCTGCTGGAACACGGGAAAAGTTAAGGTCACTGTGTGGAACAAATTGACTCACTTCATATTACTTTGAATGGCAGGAACATTTAATAAATGCTTTTTGAAAGTTATATAAATTTCCAAATTTATCTCAATTTGGCTTCATGAAAACTGAAAAGTTTCAAAGCTTTAAAAAAATGTGTAATTTCTCCCTTTAATATGGAAAAGCTCAAAGACCATAGAAAAACCTGGGACTTCTTGGAAGTGTGGTGCCATTTTTTTCCTTGTCTAATATTTACTGCTTATTTAGTATGCCAAACTTTCACATCCAATGCATAATAAAGTCCTATTAATTTTGTTTTTGGAGTCTTATGCTTCTTCCTCAAAAAGGATGAAACAAATATTGGTTTTTTTTTCTGATGGACATCAAAATCAATGGGCCTCACCATCCCCGGAGTCTTGCTGGCAGGGAATACTTATGTCTGAAGAAATTTTCCTAGCTTTTGTGGTATCCTTACATCCATTCCCATGAATGGGAAATCCTCTCAGAAGCACAGATTATTAATTCATTCTGTGATTGTAGCTGAGACTTGACTGCCTTGAAAGGATTGACTTTTCTGTCTTTGCTCCTTTCCTCTTCATTCTCAAGCTTAAACTCAAATCATAAGCTCATGGGAGGGCAAAAAGAATCCCCAGTGCCAATATTCCACTATTCCCTACTCTCAGGTCCATCAATCTACAAATGCACATATTTTTAAGATCCAGGTTGTAACTGATACTATTTGAATCATGCAGGTGCACTCAGGTCTGTGGGGCCTTACTAGCTCTCTCTGCTCACAAAACTGACAGTAAATGGAAAAAAGAGAATGTTTTCTAATATTTTTTTTCATATTTGTTTCCTATATTTCTTTTAGATAGTGGAATCTATCAGATGGTCCTTATGCTTTTTTGACGTCTATCCCAGAATGCTATATGCATTTTTGTTATTCATAAGCCATCTCAAAGCCTTTTGTGTATCTGAATTTTTGCCTGCTTTCTTGAGGGAAAAAAAGGTTTCTTCAATGGCATTGTTTGTAAGACCCTTCTTCTATGGCAGGAAGAAAATGATGAATCTGACTGCATGCTCTTAGAAGGCTAATTTATTATATTATATTAAAGAATACTTTACTAGGACTATACTAAAGAATAGAGAAAGGATACTTACAGAAGGCTTAACAAGATACTAATAAAAACTTGTGACTGCTCATAGTCCCAACACAGCTGGACAGAGATTGGTTATTAAGTAAAAACAAATCACATGTTGAATAAATAATCTCCAACCACATTCCAAAGCAGCAAAACACAGGACAAGCAATCAGATAATTAATGTTTTCATTTTTCTCTGAGGCTTCTCAGCTTCCCAGGAGAATAAATCCTGATGAAGGGATTTTTCCTGAAAATATAACAGTGACACACTGGTCAATCTCAATCAGATTGGGAAGACAGGTGAGCTCCTAAAGATGTGAAAATTATGCAAGTTCTGTGAAATCCAGATGTATTTTTGTCCCCAGTAGGACAGAAAATGCAGCATTTTACAGACTTAATCAGTGTACATATGTACATGCAGTAAAATATGTAGGGAACATGGGCAAGAACTGTTTGTGCATGTACCTGCACAGAACATCTGGAGAAAATGAAAGATTAATGGGTAGAGATGAAAAAATCAGATATTGAGGAAAGTGGTATTCAGGACTGTGGAAAGTTACAAATTTTAGAAATGAGAGAAGACCATGAGGCCCCAAGAGGGAGCAGGAGTTATTCCAGAGAGCAGAGGGTTACATATTACCCAAGACACAAATCTATGGGACATCAAGCTTCGTGGAGATAGCAGAAAGAGGGATTACTACTATTTCTGACATTCCTCTGTTATGAGAGCATAGCTGAGTGTCATTAAGGGGCCAAACATCTGGGTCGTGCTGTCTGTAGCATTACAACCTATGCACTTCTGTCACAGGCCAAGTACTGGCTCAGTTGATGCCCCTGTGGCCTGACAGGCACCTGTGCAGGACTGACATTGTGTTGGTAACTGGCCCCTACTGCCAGGGGGACATTTGAAAACTTCCCACTTTCTTTCCTGGTAGGGTCTGAGGGAAAATCAGTAAGGCAAATCACTCGAAAAAGGGCTTCCTTAAAGTGAGAACTTGCAAAAGTGTAAAACTGGTATGAAAGCAGAACGGTAAATCACTTTGACCAAGTGTCAGTGAATGCAAAAGGTTCTTCTTTTTTTAAGGGCCCAAGAAATCACAGAATCACAGAATCAGTTAGGTTGGAAAAGACTTCCAAAATCATCAAGTTAAGTCTTTGACCAATTACCACCTTGTGAACTAGACCCTGGCACTGAGTCCAATGTCCAGTCATTTCTTGAACACTTCCAGGGATAGTGACACCACCACCTCCCTGGGAAGTCAGCTCCAATGCTTAAGCACCTTTCAGTGAAGAAATTCTTCCTGATGTTCAACCTGTCTCCTTTACTTCAGGCTAAACAACTCCAGCTCTCTCAGCCTCATATGACAACTCACATGACCTGCTCTGTAAACCCTTTACCAACTCCATTGTCCTTCTCTAGACACAGCCCAGAACCTCAGGCAGCTTTTTGAAGTGTGAGGCTCAGAATGGACACAGTTTTTGAGATGTGACCTCACTAGTGCCATGTACAGGGGGATGATCCCTTTCCTATTCCTTTTGGCCACACTGTATCTGATACCAGCCAGGATGCCATTGTCCTTCTTGGCCACCTGGGCACATGTGGCTCACCTTCAGCTGCTGTTGACCAGCACCCACAGGTCCTTTTCTGCTGCTTTCCAGCCTCTCTTGCCCCTAGCCTGTAGCATTGCATAGGGTTGCTGTGACCCAAGTGTAGGACCTGGCACTAGGCCTTGTTGAATCTCCTATAGTTGGCCCTGTCCAAACTGATCCTTTTCTGATAGCTTTGTATTGATGTCCTAGTAAACACTGTGTATATTGTCATTTTTCAGGTCACCTAAAATTCTACAAATGCAACAGAACCATTTCCCCACCTATTAATGGTACTATTCTTTCCAGACAGAAGGATTTATGGTTTTGTGTGGTAGATTGTGAAATGTTAATCACTTTCAGTATTATTCTGTCACAGAAGCTGGCTGGAATTATTACAGAATGATAAAATAGAGGTAATTTTTTCCCCCACTGGGCAGTATTTACTTCAAATACACTTGCCAGGGACAGTTTAAGGAATTCACAAATTTCAAAGGAGACTTGCCAAATCAGATTCTGTATCTTTCTGATAATTTGCTCACTGGAGCATTTCTCCCTTCAGTATTTATTAGGATAATGACTATGACCTGGATTTCACAGAAGGAGGGTTTACAAGGAGAGTCAGTACCTTACTAGACAGTGATATAGTTGAAGATGGGAGGAGAGATTTCAAGGGCACAACCTTGATATCAAACCAAATTTCACAATGTTGCTTCTGCAATCTGAGGGCAAACCCTTCTGCCACAGAGAGGCAGAGATGTGGGACAGCTGCACAGGTTTTCTTAAGGAGAAAAAAGAAGTGGCAATCTCCACCATGTTAGCTACCAGTGCCTAAAAAAGCTTTCCTTCTCATAAACAGAAAGATCTGAGAACCTAAAAATAACCTTGGGTCTTCCACTTGGGCTTGTTCTCAGTCAGCTTTGTCTGTACTTCAACTTCCCTGTAAAAGAACCACTAAATTACCAAAGACACCTTTCCTTTCAGTAGCTTTGTATAGACCCACAAGCCTGCACCTGCAGTGCTTGGCCAGGCTCCTTGTATCCTAACTGGCCACTTACTGCAGGAATCCATGAAAGAAACCTTTCCCGAGCCAGCATGTCTGATGATGTGCATGGTGGCCTGTCTCTAGGCCAATGCACTGTAAGCTGAGTGCTCTCTCATCCCAAGCCCTTGTTATTGACTCAGCTGTAATGCCACTGCTTCTCCCAGTCATTAGTGTGAGGCTCCTTAATGAGCAAGTAAACAATTTTGTCCCATTAACAACCATGTTTTCGGCATACGCAGCTTGTAAAAGCACCAGCAGTGAGGAAAACAGCCTTCTATCAACCCAATGCCTTCATCAAAAAACAAGCTCTGTGGCTTTAATCTTTTAAAGATTTGCAGTACATTATCTGACGACTGCTAATTGCAAGCTAAGCTTGGGACATGAATCAAAGCTTCAAGCTACAATTTTCAGTGAAATGCATTAGGCATTTCAACAAAGTTTAGCTGCTGCAGCAAGGTAAGAGATGATATTTCCTTACCAAATTTAACTCAGGTTCTTTAATTATGGGTGAGTATTAACAATTCAGCGTCTGACCTTTTCTATAAATATATATGTCTGTAGTTTCAATTAGTTGAGACTTGTCTGAATTTCAAGGTGAAGGTGCACTCACGCTTCCATTTCAATCAAGAGGGAAAAATGCAGGCTGGCTTCCACCTTGATAAGTTTAAACTTTGACTTACGTGGAGAGAAAGACAGAAGGAAACGTAATTTAATGGTTCAAGGAGATTTTCATGCCTCTGTAGAACTTGAGCAGTGTTTTTTTCATAGTATAAAGAAATCCATAATTTTGGTCCACTGCAAGAGCTGTGTTTTCTTTCTCCCACCTAGTGGATTCTAAGCTAGTCAAGCTCTGTCTCATCAGGAATCTGCCCAGTTCCTTGCTCAGAAAGACTCACAAAGTTTTGGTTCTGAAGTGGCTTCATTATGGCAGATACATCCATGATAATGACTACTCTGCTACCCTTGCATGTTCCTAATTTTGAGACCTTGAGAAGATGTGGGAAATAAAATCTGTAATGTAAAAATTCAAAATTAAAAATACCTAAATAAAGTATAATTGTAACAGATAAAGAAAGGACAACTCCAAAATCCAATCCACATGCTGTTCTGCAAAGATCTTTCAACAATATTTTAATTTGTAACCAGAAAGAGTGAGGATTATCACTCAGTGCTTCTGTTTATAGCAAAAATCTGATTTATTATTTTTGATTTGCTACTCATGGTGATCAAGACTCCATTAAAATGCCACCTTAACTACATTGTGGATTTGAAGTATATTTCCCTCTTCTGGTTTCCACAGGTTTGGATGTTCAATTTCAGGAAAAAGTCTCAGTGACCTTAAAGTTCATATTTAGACTCAGCTAAGTCTCTTTCAGACTGCAGGATTTCTTTTTCTTCCTTTTCTAAGCAATTCCTTCCCTCTAGCTACAGCAGCTATTTATTTGTGAGTTACTTTAAATCTCTTCCATTTTATAAGGCACTTCACTTTTGACAGCACTGAAAAAAAAGTGCAGCTTTCCCTTCTAAATTTAGTAGAAGAGGAAAAAAACCCACCAGATTGTTTGCTGGTCTCTCTGCCTCTATTCTTTGGTTCCAAACTATTCTCCATAAGTTCCTGTCTATTGCTTTTTGTAAATAACATCTGCTTTTCAAACTCCCTGTCTACTAATTAGTCTGAATCGTTTGTAAGAATACAGGACTTATTTAGAAATGTACAAATCAAATGCTAATGGATAGTAAAAAGAATTTCCCACTCTCTCAGCACTTACATCAGTTTCCACATTAGAACTATGTAAAAAAGTAATAAACCTAGAAAATTTGCTGAGGGAAAAAAAATCCTGCTGTTTTGAAGTTGTGTCTTTGGGTTGACACTGCCAAATACTTTCAATCTTGAAAAGATTTTTCTGGTGATATAAATGTGTTAGCTGTCATTAACTCTTTTTTAAAATACTAACTAGTTTGGGAATATTTCCCCTTTGCTGTGAAGAACTTCAACCCGCATCCTTTCTTTCTCAGGGGAATATCTTAACTCCATCTATAAAATAATCTCTGCTCAGCTGCTTTCTGTCTCCATGACTAGAAATTCCATACAAAACAAAATAGTACAGACCAGCTCCATCAATAGAGATTTGTAGGAAGGAAGTCCCAAAGTGCTTATTTCCTGATTATTAAGGACTTGTTATTAAGACATAGGAGACAAATATAAATCTACTTTGCCAGTGGCAAAATATGCCTTTGATCCAAAAATTTCTATCTTCACCAGGTAATCTTCCTGAGCTCCAAGATCCCAGTGACAAATCCTAAAAACTGATCAATTCAACCCTAATGGTGTTCCCTCAGTAAGTTCCTCAGCTGAACCAAGTACACTGAAGGACAAAGAAAAAACATTAAGACACTACTTTAATTAAAGCCCAAGTAAGAAAAGTTCTCAAGAGCCAGCTGGAAACACAACCATGAGCCAGAGTTGTGTCAGAGAGGGTGCTGTGCAGCTTCACTCTTGGATGCATGGCATTTAATACATTTTATGAATTATCTGGAGAAATGTGTGAATGTTATCTGTAGGAAAAAAATCCCAACAAAACCCCGAATCTGGCTGTACACTACCTGTTAACAGCCACTAAATCATTTCCAGAAAGACCACCTACTGGATCCCCTCCCTCTATAATTTGAAGGACACAATGAATATTTTAATCAAATTCTTGAAAGCTGGAACTAAAATTTACACTCAACCCAGTTCTGGTCCTTCAGGTGCACCAGTGCATCTTCTAAAAAAACATCTTTCTGAATCCCAGTCTTATAGATTACAGTTTAATTGTTCAAGAGCCATGTAAGCAATAGTGCCAGACATGTACAGAACTCAGCAATAGGCAAAGGCATTACAAATCCTTTGCAAGCAAC
Organism: Setophaga petechia; assembly: GCA_024362935.1. Lineage (NCBI taxonomy): Eukaryota > Metazoa > Chordata > Aves > Passeriformes > Parulidae > Setophaga > Setophaga petechia. The sequence goes on from JANCRA010000008.1 coordinate 25,394,888, forward strand.
ATCTCTAATGCTCTTTTGGAGGGGACTCCTTGGGGAATAAAAGTTGCTAGGTTTGGGTCATTCCTCGCCTCTGGCAAGTGAGAATGGCTGAGAAGCCCCCAACAGCTCAGTTACTGTCACCCGAGCACTAGCCAGGCTCTCACAGATAATTTCACTGCTAGGGGGATACCTTCACACCAAATTTTCCTGGGTGTTTTCCCAAATTTCAGGTCTTGCTAGTTCAGAAGATTCCTGGTGGTCTGCCAGCTTCTTAAACCCCAAAGATTTATGGTGGAATACTCTTCCAAATATTCACGAAGTTCACTTGAAACACATGGGAACTATGCATTTACAACCTTCTTCAAATTCTCCAGGTCTGCTGTGAATCACTTCCCTGAGAGGGAAATGCAATGCAAAGCAAACACAGCAAAGCCAGTTCTAAACTCCCTAGAGCAGCTGCTGACAGAAATTCAGCCACAGCCTGAGCTGACCATTTGATTATTCACAGAGCTTCCCCAGTCAGTTGCTGCAGCTCCTTTGAAGCTCTACAGATGCTACAGTGACACTGCTTCCAGATCACAGCTCAGGTCTGTGGGCACCACTCTACAGTTCTACTGATTGCAAATACAGCTCTTGTCTCCCACAGCTTACTCCTGCATAAAACTGGTAAAGAATCACAGATTTCCTGCTGGGACACAGTTCACAGCAGTGGAAGTCCCACACTGACATAACAAGGAGTGTGAGTGATGTGCAAGCACTAAATGAGCAAGAAAAAGCTAAATTCCTGTCCTGTCCTCCCCAGCTACCAGTAGCATACTTGGGAGCAAAGTCTGAGACTGAATTAGAAACCATCCAGTTGCAGAGAAGCAGTCTGCTATTTTTTATGGATTCCATTTTGCATGTCTCTCAGTCAGTGCAGCTTGAACTTGGATCATCTCTCTGATCACGAAAGTTTCTAGCTGAGTCACTTACAATTTCACCCAAGCTATGCTGTTTCCACCTCCATTTGTCATATTTATGGCAACATGTTTACTACTTAATGTTCACATGAAGCTTGGAAAGTAAAAAGTGCTGTCTAACTACTAAATGTTGTCATTTATACCGTTCCTAAAGTCTCCAAGGTGGGAAGCATACGTAGAGGAAGCAGCTTGCCGTGCCTGTTTTCTAGCACATGAAACTGAAGGGCATTTGTATGGGAGCAACCATGGTGGCTCCCTAACACAGCCAAAGGCAGGGGCACAACAATCCACATTTTTATGGCTACACAGGCTTTAATAAAAGCCATGCCCCTGAAAAGGCTGCCCAGAGCCCCAGTGCTGCACTGCCTGTGCCAGCTGCAGGGGCAGCTCCCATTGCCTCCGCTGGGTCCCTGGAGGCTCCCGGGGAGCACAACTCTGGCACCTCAGCCAGCGCCATTTGGCACACACATGGTTATGTTGCCATTTAAATGATTTATAAGAACACACACCTTATTAGTTGAAGAAAGAATGAAAGATTTCTATGCACTCTGGTCTGTTAAGTAATAGTAATGGATCTCAATTACTTGAAAGACCTCTAATTAATTTCTATATTGGCAACGCCTGAGTTAAGAGGTCAGTCAAGAGATTAACTCCTGTTCTCTCATTGTTGCTCAGCCTGTCAACACCAATTTCCATGAGCCAGGCAATGCTGCAGGAATCAAACACCTAAAGAGAAAGCAGAAATCTAAAATAGCTATTTTCGTTTCCTCGTCCTCCTCCTTCCCTCACTACCTGACAAGAGATACTGTAATGCTGAAGACTAATAGAGGGAAAAAAACCTATTTTGCTGTCTAAAAGATACCTCCCTTACTCTGGCATAATCCTCCTGATCTATTTAAATTGCTTCCCTCCTTAGCCTCCCTCTCCATTTTGGCAGCTCATTCATTTTGAATTTCCTTCCGAACTGTTTTCCTTCTCTGCTGCTGGCTGAAGTGTTCTAAGTCATACTCATGAGTTAGATATTTCCTGATGTTCCTGTACCTAAGCCCCAACTTTTCCTCTAGTTTTCTGAAAAATATAATCTGTAGTCAGCAGCCAAGCTTGGACTACAGGATAAGCTGTATGCTGAACCTCTTTGTATGTGCTTTCTATTACAGAAGCATGCATCAACCCAGGGAGGACAAGTGAAGCAGTTTCAAATGGCACATTTTCATTCTACTTTTCTGAAGTACTTAAATCCTGCTTCTAAGTATAGATTACTCTGTGCACACACACTCTATACACACTTAAAGGCTAAGCACCAGGGCTATAATTTTTAAGCAGAGGTTGAAATCCTCAGTCGCCAATATGGTTTTGGCAGGATACTGCCTTTCATTTCTCATATCATTTTTTATCACATTTTTCATATCACTAACTCCGTTTGACTTAAATTATTTCAGTTTTAAAAATTGTTTTCTTATGAGTTCAATAGTTACATCTCAGACATCTCCTGCATCATCTAAATTGAAGAATGAAATCTCATCAAGAGCCAGGAAATCTGTCTAGATGCTCAGTGTAATGAGAGTTAAGAACTGCTCAGCTAATAGAAATAGATAGGCTGAGTGTTAAATTAAGGTCAGACTTCCCCATTCCTGACTGATCCTCTGACCACAGTGAAGTTCTGATACCTGTTGTCAAAAAATATTATTCCTTAGAGGACATCTCAGGAATGTGGCAAGAAATAAATAGCCACATTTTCTAAACTAAGGCTGCCATTACCAGGTTTCTGAGTCTGTGCTGACCTCATAAGATACAGCCTGGTAACCCTGCAGCTTCCAACAGATCATTTGATTAGAATGGTCTTTGATTTTCCAAATGCTTCTTAAGATGAGCTCAGCCTAGGCCATAGATCAAAGCTTGTGAACAGTCTCAAGGGACACAGGCCTTGCTGGGCACAAAGCACAGGCACACTTTGTTCAGTAGTTCAGGTGATTAACCACCTGCCTTTTCCATATCCCAGGGCTCCATTCTCTCTGTCAGTCCGCTTAGCCTCACCTCCTACATCTTTCTTTCCCAAAAGCAAGGCACTGAAAACAAATGTCTCAAAACAGTGAACTGAATCTCTTGACATGTGCATGTGAACAAGTCAGTGATGGGCACCTCCATTAAGGTTCTGAACCAGAGCCTGTGTAGTCATGGCACTGGAGCAAAGATGGAGAGAATCACAGTCTTGCAGAGGTACCAGTCCATCAAATTCCCACAACACAGCAAAAGCACTTCTCAGACTAACAGGATAGGGGGAAAAGTGGCACAGAACAGTGATAAAGTGATTTGGTGTTTGAGTTTGTTTATGTATTTTTAAACTTTTAAAAATATTCTTTTAAGAACAGATTTATTACAAGGCCTAAACTATTTTACAAGTGGCATTACCTGCTGCTTAAAATGTTAGCTTTGTTATATTCCAAAGTTTTTAGATATATATTTATTTTAAGGAGAGAAAAAAAAGGATACCTTTATCTTTCTTTTGGCCGAGTTTGGAGGTTGGGCCTTTTTTAAAGTCAGTACAGTACAGTACAGTACAGAGCTTGACTGTGAAGACAGAATTTAAGAAAAACAACCTCTGAAAAGGTTTTGTAAGGCAGAATTAAGAACAAGAAAAATCCATTCAGTTATTGTTCTTAATGGGGTGCCTGGTGAGTCAGCATATTTAGAAGTTATTCTAGGTTAGGGCAGCCTGTCTACTTTTATGTTGTGATCTTACTTTGATTCAGCTTCTTTAGATATAAACATTGTAAACCTGAAAGTCACCCTGAGGTCAGGCTCTGATGCCAGCTGTGCAGAGGCTGTGGAAGAATAACGAAGTCATGTGTTACAATGCTGGGAGACATAAGATGAGGGTTTAGATGGTCATGCTCCTGCTCCTTGTGCCTCCTTGAAGGCTAAAAAAAGGGCAAGACCTTGCCAAACAGAAGTCACAGCTCCAAAGTGAGAGCTGATAGAAGCAGAGTGTGGAATGCAGAATAAAATTCTATTACCCCTACTAGAAAGTTCAGTAAGGATTTGTAGCTCAAGGAATGAGAAACACTGCTTTTGGAATGACTAAACTTAATAAACTTCAACAGAAGGAAAGACAAACTGAACAGTCATTTCTTGCCCTGCAAATATTAGAAAGGAAATCAGATCCATTCATTTGGAAGCAGCTACTAATGTAAAGGAGCTGGGGTTTTGCCTGTTTTCGTTCATTTTTTTTGAAAACACAAGTAACACTAATCAATCCCAGCTAAGATGCAGAAAAAAATGTGTGAAACTCTTTCCATATGTTTCTCTCTGTAAACAGCAATATTTTTGAAACAAAATTCATATAAAGAATTCCAGAGAGCAAGCAGAGTACTCTGAAGTTAGTTTTTAAAAAGCAGCTTTCAGAATTATTTAAAACATATGGGAGAACTGGTTTTATGGTTAAACAAGGTTCTTCAATCTGAGATTCAGTTTTATGCCTGACATGGGCCTTGGTAGATTTTCAAATAATTTTACTTTGCCTACTTCACCATTACTGACTCTGAGTTACAGAATCTTAGAACACCTTTTTTTTTTTTTTTATATTCAAGTCTAACCATAGCTGGAGCAGACAATGTAAAATTCCCGGCTCTGAGATGTCTGAGGAAGTGGAAAGTTCAAAACAGAGCTTTAATGGCCTAAAGGGTACTTTTACAGTTTAGCTGTTACACAAAGTACTGTCAGAAACTGATTGACATTCCTATTTGTTCAGACAAATTTGAGGCTGACACTGAACTACAATTCGTATATATATAAGCTTGCCTGACAGCAGCTGCACTTAAAGGTGTGCTTAATACCCAGTCACATATGTTAAATCTACAAGTTCTCCCTGGTAAGACTTCCAGATCTTTGCATGTACATTCTGCAGCCAAAGGAAATATTGATGGGCTATTATTCAATGACCTCGAGTCAGAGGGCTCAGGAGCAGAGAGCTTTGAGGCTTGAGATCTTCCTGTTTCAGGAATTAAACTCCTTTGAGTTCATAAATAACTAAGGTAGCCAATAGTTATATGCAATATGTATATTATTTAAATTCATTAGAGGTACAATTTCTTAAAAGTCTTCCCATTTTCCTGTGCTCAAGGACTGGCAGCAGACAGGTTTGCCTCCCTCATGCTTGTGTGCACAGTTCAGAGGACCACTGTGAAAAACAGAACCTCTGAAAGCAGGTGCTGGGGACCAAGGGGAGACAGATCCCCTGGACAAGCTAGCTGGCCCTGCTCCTTGTCTCTGACTGCTGCCTGTGAAATGATGGATCAGACTCTTTCATGCTGCTGTTCCAGGTAGGCTTTTGCTGTTATTGCCATCAGGGAAATGTGGTAATTTCATGTGGGAGAGGATATAAATAATCTTGAATGGGTTGTGAAGTATCCAGGAGACAATTTGTCTGTTAAGATACGAGCTGTGCTGTGAGCCACACACAAGCAGATCTTGTTTGGCTGTTTATGAACCATAAAGGATCTTTCTTACTCTTAAGGGGGATGCCACCATAAGAATAGACTGTGTTCCCTTTTGTGTCAGGCTGTGTGTCAGCTAATCTGCCAAAGGACAGGCACTTCACCATGCTGAGCATCCTTCCCCAGTTAAGATTCAAAAGCTCAAGATCTAAATATGGCTTGAGGCCTGTATATGGTGATGTTTAACACATTTTATGAACATGCTTTCTTCTGTTTGTCTTATACACGTAGATCCTTCAAGTTTGTGTTCAAAGACTTTGTATCTGATCTGGACCTTACTGGTGTAACTTTACCACTTGGTTAGAATAAACCAAGGCTATCTGAGCAATACACTGATTTGAGACACTTGAGGTCTATGAGGTCCATTTGGCATCAGAGAAGACTAAAGATGCCCTGAAAAAGTGCAAAGAGCCTCTCAAAAGCTTCTGAATATTTAGAAGGTCCATACTTGTCCCATCTCCAGGGATCTGCATGCAGGTACAGGAAGTACAGGCCGTAAGAAAGGCATGGGAAAAGCCCAGGAAGGGCACGGGAAAAGTGTAGCAGCCAAGGAGGCACTGAAATAATCAGCAGCAACTTGCCACAGACTGCATTAACTCAGGACTAAAGAAAAAGGATGACTAGGAGACCAAGACGCAAGAGATCTCTTGCACAATCACTGATCTGAGAGGAAGTTAAAAGAGTGAATACAGAAAGACTCAAAACCAGGTTGAATCTCCTTGTAAAAATTTTGCAGAGTTACAAGTCTACCCTTCATACCTGCATCAGACACCAGGACAACATGCACAACTTCCCTTTCCCCTTCTCTCTCCAGGCCATGTGACCAAATTTAAGCAGTGTTTGCCTCTACCACTGTATTAACAAATACAGTAGACAGAAAGGAATACCAGCCTCAGCTGCAAAATTCCCTCCTTAGTCATAGGTATGAGAAAATGTTTCACTGTAGACAGGAAAAGTGAACACCCTTCTCCTCCCATTCACCTCCTCCTGGGAGACTGGCTTCAGTTAATGGAAATATCAGGGGAGTGTCTTAGAATTTAAGTGGCATGCTCTCGCATGGAATTGGGGGAAAAGCAGATTGTCCAAATTTTCTCACTGCTTGTATTGTTTTAACTTTTGGCTCCAGCATGTATGCGCTCCATAGCTCAGAAGAGTTATGCAGTATTTCCAGTACCCTGAAGCCCTAATTATCAATACTGTATGCTCCCAGCATCTCTGTATTTGTACATAAAATCAAACTAGCAATATCCACTGGGCCAAATTCTTCCCTTCACACTGGTACAACTGTTCCTGTCTTAAAAGTAGCTGGGATCCATGTTCAATTTTCTCTGCCTTAGTGTAAAATTTTATGTCATTCTTAAGCATGCATTTTATTATTAGGTCTCTTATTTCCATCTGCTCATACTGACTCCCACAAAAAGTCTCTCTTCAGGGCATTCCATAAACAAACTAATGAGATGAATGCAAATTACAGCAGCCATTTCTTCTAGTACAGACATCTCTATGCAAAGGCCTGTGTGTGCAGAAGGAATATGTGGCATTATGTTTCCAAATTAAAAATATAGTTTTTGCTGATTTAAATAAAATATTCACAATTCTTACAAGAGATACACAATTTGAAATTTGCATGTTTGGCTATACTTACATATTGATATATTTTAATTAAAAATTTAGGGACCAGTGGTAGACCGATGATGGCATGATGTGGATTTCTTCAGAGTAGCTCCTTGGGGTCAGCTCTGACTGTATGACTGAGGCAGGTGCTTGCCACTGACCATTGCTGACCTGCAGTGCCTGGCTGTCTGAGCAGCTCCTGCTGCTTGCAGGGCTGAGCACTGTCTCACTCTGAGTCTCCTGCAGCAAGGCCTGTCACTGCCCCTGGTTCTGCATCACACTGACTCTCCTGAACACCCCATTGCAAGGACTGCAGAGCAACAGTCCAAAGCTTGCCAGAGAGGAGGTTCCACAAATCACTGGGCTTTCACCAGAGGTAAAAAGCTGCATCAGGGAAGATGATATTTGGTGCAGTATGTTCTCATTTGTTCTTCAGCTGTGACATCCACTTACTGCTGCTCATGCAGAGAAGCAGATACTGATGCTAATGAGATGCCCTCAGCAATCTGCAATTCCCTTTCTTCAGCAGAACAGTAACTTTTGACCTAAATGTTCCCTTTTTTTGGCAGAATGTGGAAAGAAGCTGCAAATAGATAAATTTTCACCTTTTTGTCTCATAAATCTGAACAGCATAATAAAGCAGATAGTGAACAGGCAACTAATTAGATTCTTCCTTGTAAGAACTACAGCAGCAGCATAATCTTTTTACAAGCCACATTCTTTTAATCTGGCTACTTAACTTTCTGATTCTTTAGCCTCCCTTCTTTTTTCTACTTGTAATATACAGCTGCTGAAATACTAGAATTAATTATCTCCACAGCAATATTCATCAAAGCACTACTGCTTCTATGGAAGTCAGGGATGAAAAGTTACCAGGCAAATCTTTAAAAAAAGTGCACCCATTGGATTCTTACAGGCAGACTAAATGTTCACAGGATAAAATAAATAAAATAAGAACATTTCCCTGAAAATGTATTTTCTCCCAGCTGATGTCTCGGAGTGGTGCTAGTATTACCTATCTTGATGATGAACATATTTTCAAGAGCATTTTTCTGCTAACAAATAGACATTCTGAGAGGTAACCATATGTTTAAGTGCTCCACAGAGCCATGGTCTGAAAGACGAAAGGCTCTTAAGGAAAGTGTGCCAAGACAAAATCCTGGCCCACAGAAGTCAGTAAGAATTCTGCTTTTGATTTTAATGAAGCCAGAATTTCACTCAAGAGAACTGCAGAAGGGTCAACCTATTTAGAGGAAAAAAAGTATCCAGATGTCTTGCAGCATTATGGATTTTGAATCAGAAATTTCTGCAGCACTGTGAAACCTTTTTTCACTATCTTTACTGCATGGAATAGAATGCCTTATTTTTAACTAATTGTTCTCCCAGTAAAACTAATATAAAATAATGAATTGGAGAAGAAATGCAGCTCTACTGTGTTGAAAGACTTACAAATTCCTGTGATATCTTACAGTTTAATTCTCCTTCAGAGAGTTAGATTTCTCTTTTGTTATACATTGATATCTCCATTTTCTTTTACTTTATGGATTTACATCAAGAAAAAAGAGAACACTGAAACTCTGGACTAATAATAAGGCTACTATTCTGCATTTGTTGTTTTTATTTTTTTTTCCAAAATGGAAAGGTGATGGAAGATTCACTAGCACTCAGGTATGCATGTCTGCACAGCTAGTCAGAGACATGAATGGCCCATTTTCACTCATCTGTCTTAACTATTGTCTTAGAAAATGGACACTTGCCTTTGGTTAGGACCACGTTATATATTTATTTCAGAACCCAGGGGAATTTTAATCACCATCCTATTATAATTTAATTGCATTCAGTCTCTTTTTGTCCTCAGAATCCCTTCCAGACTCTGCTTTTCTGTCGTGTTCAGATAGTATCCTGTTGGGATGCTGACATTCTGCCACATCTTTGTTTAGAACTATACACAAGGAGAATATAATTCCTGTCAAGGCTCTCACTAGTTGTAAAGCAAACAAAAAGTGTCCTCAAAATGTTCCATCATATGCAAAATAAGACAAAGTCAGGGTGAAAGAAGCTTCATGTGTTCAGTGTGGTTTGTATCTCAGTTAGAGTTTCTCAATGTCCCCTCCCTGATAAGAATGGATATTGAAACAGTGGGCAGTAACCTTGCCACCCCGCGTTTTTTTTGGGAAATCCAGCACTGCAAGCCCAGGCTCTTTGACTTACTCAGTCTCGAGCTGGTGTGACAGAGCAATCTGTCACTGTTGGCCCAAAAAGAGAGACTAACAACAACCCGTGCAGTAAGTAATCACCCACAAATACTCCTCCATCCTTTCCCACTGGAACTGCAAACCTTTGAGGTTGAAACTGATCTCAGTTACATCAGCACTAATCCTGACTAACGTCACAAAACTATGCAATTCTCAGTGATTATTTTAAGGGAAGCGAAACTAGATTCCAGCTCAATGAATCCTAAAAGCCAGATGAAACTTAATATAGTCATATAATTTCATTTTTATGAGCCAAAACCCAAGTGAGCAGCAGCACTAACTGACCCTCAGTGTACACTCTCATCACAAGCAAATTACACAGTATTACTATTAACTTTTTCATTAGTGTTGCAAAGAACTATTAAATTTTTTTATTTGGAATCAGCTAAATGCAATTACTGCGTAATCACCAGAAATAAATGCCATCTTTGCCAACTGTTGGTTATGTAATGACCAGAGCAACACTCCCTCAATCTATTCTCATATCCAGAACACTAAGAGGCTGAGAAGCACTTTGATTCCAGATCAAAAGATAGAGCTATATAATTTAATCACTACAGTGCCCATGAGAAGTGCACAGAGGGGAAGTTCAGTTCCTCAGTACCAAAGCAACTCCGTTGAAAAACAGAAACACATATTTGAAATAGGCTTCAAAATTTAATTGGTCTGTCCCAGGCTTGATATAAACTTTCATCACCTTTGTCAGCATTTACAGACCTTCCAGGGCTCAAATATGCAAATTTGTGAGGTGCAACTCATCACTGAGCTGCAGCAACTAAAATGACAGCAGCATTGCTGAATTGAGGTGATTCCAGCTCTGACAGGGCTGGAGAAAATCTGAATGAAAAATCCAGTCTGCAGCAGGATCACTTTCTTTACTGGAGAGTGACTGGTATCTCAAAGTTTGTTGTCTTCTTCCTCCCATTTACTCAGTAAAAAAAACTGTCTTGGCCAGACATGCCATTTATGCAGAAAAATGAATCTTGAAGAAAAGTTACAAGATTTTATCCAAGTTTGAAGAACAGAATTTCCTCTTGGCAAAACAACTGCCCAGAAGGGATTTAAGCATGAGACTCAGGTGAATGTGGCAGCAGGGGCAATTGCTGTCTTCATGAAGGCATACTTGCATCAAGCTACCTGTCATGAGATAGAGGGAGTTGTACCTATTTCTGGTCTGGTTTGAATGCGTCTGGTCTGGTTTGCTGTGGTTTTGGGCTGTGACTCTTTTCCTTCCTGAGGTGGAATTTCAGTTCTAGGTCAAGAACCAAAAAAAAATAACCATACATGCAATCTGCAAGGCTCACCCACCCACACTTCCTTCTTTTATGCAGGGATCCCCAACCATTCTGTTAAAGGTATAATACATTTTAAAGGCAACAGAGAGAGTGCTCAGCACAAAAAGGAAAAAAAATCTGACCATACAACCATGGAATCCTGCTTATATTATCTAAGGCTTTGGCAAGATCCTCTTACACCAGCATATGCATAATTCAGAGTATGGATTTCTCCATCCAAGTTTCTGCTTCTCCCTAGATCTTTTTACCTTCTCATGGTAGGTCCTCTCAAATTCAGTACACAAAAGTACATCTGTCCAAAATAAAACAAAGCCCTAATTATTTCCCTAATTTTTACACAAGGGTAGCAATTCGTTTATAGTTTGTTGCAATGAGCTCCTGTGTGGCTTGTGTAACAAATGAAGTCCCTTCAATTAGATGGTCATTGCCAGTCATAATTTAATTTTGTTCCAAACACATCACTAGCATTTGTTTATCCACAGATCTTGTCCTGTTCTTTCAAGATTTAGTGAAAATGAGTGTTTGCTATACATGATAGGTACACTAAGAAGTAAGGCCCAGATATTTTTTTCTAAGTGCTTAGGTGTCTTCCTCCCATTCAAATAGATGGAAACTCTTAGAGCCTGCCCCCCCATGACCTGGCACTTGTAGTTTGTTCCTCTCTCCTGCCTTGGGTCACATGCTTCGCCAGTTGATACACCAGCTGCTACAAGAAGCCACAAAACCAGCCCAGAACTGAGCCATCAATAAAGCAAGAGCAGTTTTGTCAAACTAAATTAAGGGTCTGATGGAGAGTAAATGCTACAGCCATTAATAGCATCTCTGAGAGCACTTTTTCTTCTGGATTTCTTATCCATATGGATTAGGGCTGCTGGAAGTGCACCATACAGTAATAAATGGCTACTATTTAACTTAAAGCATAAGAGTTGGTGCAGGAGATCCTACAAAAGGACATCACTGCGAGTGACATGATTTGTGCCCTGGTACTAGCAGACATCATCCATCCGAGAAGAGGGCAAAACCACACTGGATCTCACAACAGAGCTGCCCAAAGGGATTTATAGCACTTGTACCTCCCTCTCAGCACATGGAGAGGCTCACAGGTTTTGCTAAGAAGTCTTTCATAAACCTCAGCATGCCAAAGACTGGCAATGCAGCAAAAATATTTAGAAATTTAGCACTGGATTTTTCTTGCAACACCTGATGTGAAGTACAACAAAACCAGTAGGCTTCTAGGCTTCAGACCAATGTTAATAATTTAGCAAGAGTGTTGAAAGCCAAAGTGCAGCAGGAAGACCTTCAGAATCCTCAAGCAGGAAAAGTGGTTTCTTCACAGTTGTTGGTGACAGATTTGTGGGAACAGACGGGTAAACACCAAGAGCTAGCAGGTGATGGGTCAGCCTACAGGCAAAATTTAAAGGATAACCCTTGTTTTTTAAAAATAAAGTGTTACTAGCCTTTATCCTTAGAAATAATTCTGAAAATTAAAAAAAACACCAAAATCAGTCATGAAGGCTGTAGGTTTTCACAAAAGCTTGCTAACATCGTACTCTCATCCTCAACTTCTAATCGGAGATATTTCCAGAAACTATATCACTGTCTCATTTCCTGACTTGCTGATTTCCTGGTAAACTATATATATACCAGTAGTGGGGTACAAGGAGAGGAATCATAGGGTAAAAAAAAAAAAAATTAGGAAAACAGATAGAACTGTTTAGAAAAAAAGAATAACTTTGTCTTCTCTGGTTATGTCATCCTGTTGAAATAAAATATTTTCAAGATCATCCCCAGCCATAAGAGGTCTGACTGCATTCAGATGTCTGATTTTTTTTCTCTGCTTTTTTATTCTGTTCCCATCAGTCTCATCTCTTTTCTTCACAAGTGGAAGATCCCACCTTAGCGACAGATCTGTGGCTTAAGATGATAATTAACCTTTGCAAAACACATCTCTGTAAAAATGCCAAAAAGCAGAGAGTATTTCAAGGATAACAGAGAGCACTGTTGACTCTTCCCTCACCAGCTCCCTCAGACTCCTACTGAGAACACTGGCCTGAGCCTGCTATGCTTGCATAAATCATGGATCCTTAGGCCCATCCAATACACCAAAAGTCATTCCATTCAAAGCTGCTCATACAAAGAGGGAAAATCCTAAGCAAAAGCAAGCCAGAGATAATGCCAGAGGATTCTGCTCCTTCCAGAGGCTTGGCACATCCCTCAGCAGGGATGACTTTTGTACAGGAAGGATAGAGCCCCACCTGACACCCCACCAGGGCTGCCCAGGCACTGTCCAGTGGCAGCTGTGGCTGGGGACAGCACTCGCAGTGCTTTGGAACAGGGGCTGGTCCCTCCTGCCAGGTAACAGCTGATATGCAGAACAGCAGGCAGCATGGATTAAGAGCTTCTCAGGAGGCTGTCAGAGGAAATGTGCTGTTCATTTGATACTTTCAAATACTCTTATGATGTGCTTATGTTTTCACCACTGTATGAAGCATCAATGAAAGCCTGCAGAGGACATAAATTAAAACAATAATATTAAAAAATCCCCACCAAGACCAAAACCAACAACAAAAAAACCCCACTTCTGGCTTAATATAATTTTTCTTTGAACCTGATTAATCAATCATGATGAAAGGCACTGAACTGTGTGGCTGACAATGTTATGACAAAAAAAGCCTGTGGGCTTAGCTCTCAGCTGGTGTGAGAAGGTCACTCTCTGCCTCATTGCTTTCCCACAATACTCTTTCTATGATGCTCGTGCAGGGATGGTTAGACAGTTATAGGCTTTGTACTGTGGAGATATTTTGTATATCACTCTCCTAGCTGATGACACTTTGCTTTGCTAGAAGTCCTCTTTTTTGCCTCTCAGGATGATGCATGGGGTAGAAACAGTTCTACTGACTGACTCCAGCACTGAGGTCACTGCATGGGCAGGTAGGAAAAACACCATTAGCAGTGTGAGTTGAGCAAGAGCTAGAACCAGTGCCAGATAATAAACATGCATCCCCACAAAGCACCAATAAATAGCATAAACAGACTTGAGTTCTTTTCATAAAGAAGACTATTAATTTCTTCCCACTGTGCATAGCTGTTAGCTTAGTGATCCACAGGCTACAACATCATATTTTGGAGGCCTTCTATGAATTTTTTTTTCCCATGCTTCATCAGGACAGCTCCATATCTCATAATTAAAAGACAATTTATTGCCAAGGTGAGTTACTGTACACTTGGCATTTTTGGTTTTACATTTGGGCTCAAAATAAGATGCAAAACCCACAAGGCAAAACTTTCTTGAGCACAGGTCAGATTATACGTTGTGTGCGGTTCTTTAGAAGCTTCTGTCTGAAATGCCTCAATTAGCATCAGAAAAATCAAGGTATTTGTGCATGTGAAATTTAAGATTTTTTTATTTCAGATCTGATTTTGCTCAAGTGAAGCTCTGGAGCTCATTGAACCTAGGAACTCCCATTTTGGAACTTAAATGTTAGCCCTTCTAGCCCCCAGGCCAGTTAACATCTGAGTTGGCCAGACACTTGTAGAAAAGCAGTGATTCTTCTTCCTTTAATACAAAGCACATATTTGAAGCCCATCAGGAGACTATTCTTTCTCTTACACTTACCCAAACCTGGATGGTACTGCAAAAACATGCAAATTAGACATGTTCTTCCAATCCTGTCGCTCACTGCATCTTCCGGGGCCTTTCTTTGACCTTTTCACTAACCCATATGAGGGTTATGATTTCCATAACCCACATCAGGGTACAGCTGATCCACACTCCATAACTGGCTTGTCCAGAGCCTCTTTCCAGTCCTCTTGCCTTTAGGAAGCAATCTCAGTCAGCTCACCCAGACATGCAGCTAGGGTCAGCCCTGAATCAGCCACGTATGACCACAATCAAACTGCACACTGTAGGGTCTAGTGGTCCTGTCATTAGAAGTATTTCCATCCCTGACTATCCTTTATAAATATTTCATTGCTTCCTTACACCACACATTCTGCTGCAGTTATCTTCTACTATGAACTTTCTAATGGAGAGGAGACTTTTCCTGCATGCTGAGCACCCATTCCAGTCTTTAGAAATACCATTGGATTAGTTTTTTTCTTTCAAGACTGCTCTTAGATGTTCCAAATCTACTGGCACCTTGGGCAGACCCTTAATAATCCTTCTCCAAACCAGAGACGCCTTACTTGTCTGTGCAGCATCTAATTGCTCATGTCACACTTCAGACTTACTACCTGAGTTGCTGGCGTCACCACCAAGTCTTTCTCCTTTTTAAGGGCTTCATAGCATTGCATTGAATTAAAGCCCTGTCACAGAAACACTTCACAAAAAATATTTAAAATGCTGTATGTATCTGCTTTGCTACAGTTCCCTGGTGTTCAGGGTATCTAGATGTGGGTGAATAAATCCTCATAACCAAATCGTAAAGTAAGATAGGAAAAGGAACAAACGGATGCACAGAAAAGCAAGTGGGCATGCCCTGGGTCACAGAGTGGGACTGAATTGCATCCTGAGAGCTAATACATTTCTGTTTCACATGTATGTGAATAAATGCAGAGAAAAAAGCTACTAAAATTGTCAGTCAATTTAAATATTGTTGAAGGGAAAAATATTTAGAAAAATGAAGCAATCTTAAAAATGAACATTCATCTACACACTTACTCATGAACTCAAATACTATGAGTCAAGAAGAGACATGATTAAGGTTTTTTCCACATCCTTGACTCTGCTGCTTTAACACTAATCCTCAGTTCATCCATTCATCATAACTAAATAGCCCATACACTGTAGCCACCTTGAATGCACTACAGCTATTTTGTCAGCATAAATTTCCCAATGAGCTATGCTCCAGAATACATAGTTTATGATTTTGGCTTTCAAGAATGTATGACAATGATAAGCAAGAATGAGTCTGTATATCCCCTTTAGATTTGCTCCACTGCTTTACTCCTTTTTAGGACCATGTGGAATTCATCAGCACTGTGATGCCCTTGAGGTATGCAAGAAACCATGTTATTAATGTTATTAGTGCTAATTAATTCTGCCAACAAGGCCTCTGCAACTAGTCAAGACATCAGTCTTTGCCAAAACTAACAGATTAAATAAATTAAAATTTCTAGGGCAAGCAATTCCATAGTTATAATGAGCCAAATAGAAAGTTAGGGAAACATTGAAAAAAATGATGCAATTTTCAAACTTTCATAAAATGCAAATCCTTCATCTAATTTGATTCAAATTTGCTGTGAATTTGCAGATGGGTTTGTTCCAGTTTATACATGTCCACAGAGCTGTATAATGAATAGCTGTTGCAAGTGAACAACAAAATTAGTATTACCATGACATAAATAATATTTTCTTTTTGAATTTACCACAGCACATCACAATAAAATCATAGCAGTTCTCTAAAGATGCAGATTTCTCACAAATAACTATATAAACATCTGTATAATGTTATATACAGAATACTGTGGGTATATTAGATAAGAGTATCCATACTATAAAGAATTCATTTACGAGCATGTGCTTTGTTCTTTGTACAGCACTCACGTTTCTCTGAGACAAGAACAACAGGAATGATTTATGTTTGCTTTTTCACACATTTGCAGCAGATTATGCCTGCAGTCTGAGGAGGTGACTCTTAGCTGTACCTCGACACCTTTCCAAGCTTTTCTCCCCTGCCCACCAGGATCAAGGCTCCCTGTTACCAGGAATAGTTGACCTGATTGTCATACCTTAAGGACCCTGACACTCAGATTAAAGTATTCAGTTAAGCAATTCTTCAAATACTCATTAATTCAATGGTTCTAGAAGTAGGTGGAAGAGCACTGAAGGAGACAAACACATTATCTCAGAACTTCTATGGCACCCTGTAAGCTCACCTCTGCTTACAAAGAGAAACAAAGGAAAGCTGTACACCAGCCAGGTTCATATTTAGTTGTAATCCTCTAGTTATTAATAAGCACAAATTTATAGCAAGCTACATGAGTAATTAAAGAATGGATCATCCCTCCTTTAATCCAGCAACTCCAAATTAACTTTGAAGAAGTGATGAAGACAAGGTGATGAGGGAGTGAAATCAGAATTTCAGTCCTACAGGGAAGCACAAAAAGATTGTCCTATCTGTTTCTATTCATAACAAATCTAAAGTAACTTTGCATTTATTTGTCATGGCACTGCCAAACTATTCTTTGGCATATGATTCTGCTGAAGATACCATTCATTTGGCCGTAGAAGCATGTGACTATGTTAGGGTGCAACATGCCATCCTTGTTTCATGTGTGTCCCAGATCACAGAAAGTTTCCAAACACTTCATCTCCATTACTTCACCAGTTGCATGTTTCTGTTCTTCTCAAATAAAAGAATGACAGTATTAATGCATTTAAAGTGAGCTGTGCTGGACTGAATATGCTCCTTAAGAAAAAATCTTCATTTTTATTATCTGGTAGTTAATGTGTGACATTTTCTAGAGACCACTTTAGGCTCTCTGTAAATCTTGGAGTCAACACATACAGCAATATAATAAGTGAATATTGGCCCCTCTAAATTAAAGGTGTCTTGCTATGAAATGTTGGATAGTACAGGAAACATCATGGAAAACTCAAATTGGTCATGATCCAGTCACTACTTTTACTTCAAGCCTAGTTTACTACACCAAAAAGAATTCATGTCTTCCTCGTAAATGCTATAAGTATGAACTATACACGTTATTTTTACATGTCTGAAAATGCAATCTGGATTAAGATTCATGGACTTGTAATTTTAATCCAGACCACAGAAGGCAGGGGTACAGTGACACTCTCCTGCTTAGTAAAATCTGCTGAATCAGTTTGTTTGAACATTGGGTGTGATGCTGACACATCCCAGGTTTACCTACGATGACTTGCAATGGCATCTCTACTGCACTAAGCTTTCCCTCTTAACAAGACAAAGGCCTGAGCTCCTTACACACCTCTTCTGCCTCCACTCCCAAGCCTAGGCAAGACCACACAGATGAGGCATCTCTTTTCTATATCTCACTACCTAGAAGTCGTATGTGTTCTCAAAATCCACCAATGCTACAGTGAGATTCAGAGAAAAACAAAAAGAAATTAAGAATCTACTAGGTATTAATGAAAGCTGTTGTCTGTTTAATTAGTTGGGTTTTTTCCCGTATCTTTGAGTGTTTTTCACTTAAGAGCAGCAGGCTGCTGAAAGGACATAGGATTACTTGCTCCTTGAAGAGTATCTGAGTGTGCAAAGGGGAGAGAAGACTGTAAATTGCAGGGGGACTTGGAAGGAGAGAGCTGCAGCATCAAGCTGGGAGCCTAGCAGTTATAGAGGATACTGAGAAACCCCTGGGAGAGGCAAAGACGACAGACCTCAGGAGCAATGGCAAGACCTTCCTACAAATCAGAACAATCTTGGCATAATTTGAAGCAACTAGAAAAAGTCACTGTATTGATTAAAATAAATGCTGGGAGCTGAGACCAGCTGCAAAATCACAGTAGGCAAGGGAAGAAGGTTCTTTGGAAATTGTGTTTCTAATTTTTACACTGACTTAGTTACTCTGAGTTTGAAAAATTCTTAGAAGTTTTAAGTTCTTCCTGAAACAAACATTCTCACAAAAGACTGTTTCTCTTTTTTTTAGTCCTTGGTGAGATTAACTTACAGAAAAGGTAAAAGCAGATCCACTTCACAGATTTCATTGATATGTACACACTCTGGTTCAACTCAGAAAATAAAACATCAGAAAGGAAGAATGAAATTAGCCTGGCTAGAATCTGATCAGGCTTTGGAAGTTTCTGGAATCTAGAAAGTGGCATTCAAATATCTGATCAGGCTTTGGAAGTTTCTGGAATCTAGAAAGTGGCATTCATGATGTGTTTGTAGTAGATCATCTTCACCCAGTTAATTCACCCAGTATCTGCTGCTGGCTTGGTAGGTATTCAGATGGCCACCAACAAACAGTGAGCCAGTAAAAGCTGCAGTGAAATTTAAAACATTGAATGACAGAAATTCTCAGTGATCCACTACCAACTTCTACAATTTCAATCCATCCCATGGCCCTCTGCCACAAAACTACTTAGGACAAAATAGGAAACAACACATTTAAAAAAGCAATTATCCCCACCAGTTCATGGTCCAGTTTGTGAGACTGATCTCTACTGGTGCTTTAGGGTCTGGGTCTCTGGACTGGCCAAATTCCTGAGCCTCTGGCTAACTTTAAAACCTACTATACACAATGAAGAAAAGCTTTTCTTTTCATTTATGCCCTGAAAAGAAAGACTTGCCAGGACCCTTTTAAGTTTTTGGTCTACCCAATAAAGCCTCAATTGCTACTACTTTTTTTAGAGGTGCCTAATTATATTATTTTTTAAAATCTTGCTATCTATTTTGCTAAGTAACATCTGACATAAAACTCCATAAGTTGATTATATGCTACATTAACGAGAACTGACTTTAAATGCATTTTTAATGCTGGGTTTTTACAGTATTTGCCAGATTTGTAGCATTTCTTCATTCTGTACCTTCCCAGACCTGCTCTTCTTTCCTCTCAAGTATGCTGTACAGAAAATAGAGGATGCTTCTGCTTCTCATCTTCCCACATCACACTATTTCAATTAGTGTAGATCTAGGACAAGAAAACAACCAAGGGTTTTTCCCAGTGTGAAGAGCAATGAGATGGGAGTCTGAAAGAATGAGTTATGCCAGCACCAAGGTGTACATCAAACTAATATAACACTACACAAGTGAAGCAGCAGAGTGCTTCTCCTTTTGCTCCTAGAAGAAGCTGAAAGTACCCATGGTTTTTTTAAGGAAGTATCTCTTCTCAGGACATATTTTAAAGGATGAGTAATAAACTGTTGCGGTGCGCCCCCCGCAGTCTCCTTCCCCCCTTCTCGGTTTAGCTAAACTTTAATTTGTGGTATTGTATTATACTAATTTCAATTGCCTAAGATGGCGCTTGCCGGGTTTCCCCTCCCCCTGTTTTTCCCTCTGCAGGGCTGTCCGTCAGTTAGTTACCTTGGTTACTCCCGCCTTTTTGTATCTTTTAATCCCCACCCCTGTATGATAAGTTGCCAGCCTGCCTGCCCGTCACTCTCTGCCCCAGCCTGTTTCTCCAGAATCTTCTCCCCAGGGCGGAGGGTGATTGGGCAGGAGAGGGCTGTCCCACCCCTTATGTGATTTCATTCGTTGTCCCCCTCTGTCAATTATGTTGTAAGTTAAGTTCATTGGCCAGGGGAAGGGGTTAGCCTCCCCCTGGTCTCCCTATATAACTTCTGTTCACCCCGCCCCTCAGTGCAGTTCCCTGCAGCCTTCCTCCCTGACATTACCCTTCGCTCCCTTTAATAAACCTTCCCTCTGCTGCTGAGAATTGTCGCCTCACGCCTGATCTTTCACCTCCGTTCGTGCTACCGCTTCTGTTCCTCGGCCTGCTGGAGCTGCCTCCTCCACCACCGACGTGGAGGGAGCTCCAGAGAAGGGCATCGGTTTCCAGTTTGCTCCGCTTGGAGGTCCTGGACTTTGCAGCTGCCCGTGCCCAAAAACAACAGGCTGTTGGCTGTGCACTCTGTGGAGCCAGCCGGGCTCGGATTCGGCACCGCCACAATAAACCTTAATTCTATCTTTCTGTTTCCCACCTGTATGTTGAAGTAGTATTTGGTGAAAAGAGTAAAGTGAGATACCAGTGAAAAATGCTCTGTAAGGTCCTAATAGTAATTCCTTGTGTGGCATTTATGTACTTGCTGTTATGACAAAAAAATTTTAACCAGCATTCATTTTAATAAAGTAGAACCATTTAATGATATGTTGTTCTTGTGCTTAATATTGGATTTACTTAAGTGTATAAACTTATAATTTCCTATGTTTATTCTTTTTATCTTCTTGACAAAAACCCAGGACAGTGATTTTGATTGTATGACACCTGGTAGAAATCCTCAGTTACCTTTCTGTTACAGCAGTGGGAAACGATAGCCACTTCATCAAAATGTGGCTCACAACTGAGCAAAATACTAAATTATCAAAATTAGAGATTTTATACCCCTGAGTGACATTTCTCTAGGAATCTAAGTATTTCCAGAAAAGCCATATCAGGCAATAAAATACATAGAATTTAATATCATTTTTGAATCAAGATATTCAACTGAGAGATAGAAGAACTGTTTCTTACCAATCTCTCTGTTGAGTCAATGTTTAGTGATCATGGAACCCTGATGAAAATGAAGGATAAGGGCCCCATGATGTAGACTAGGTCAGAGAGTACTCTGTGAAGTGGGAAAGCTATTTAGAATAGTGGCCTCAGAATCCACAATTTCATTAGTAGGATGAAATCAGAGCCTGGGAGAGTCTGAAGTCTCCTACCATGATCCAAAAGATGGTTTTTGCATTCAAATCTCCAGTGTTAAACACGCAAAGATGCCAAAAAATCCACTTTAAACAAGAGAAAGGAGTTGCACCACAGAGATTTGTGTGACCTACTGAGCAAGCTCACAGGTATGTCTAGTTAGAGAACACATCCAGCAATCACCTAGCTGGACAAACCCCAGACTTCAAGCAGTTGTGTAAGCAGACAATACATTTGCCTTTCTTCTCCTTTGAGATGTTTATTTAAATAACAACTTCACTGCACTACTGATTTGAGCTACACAAAGACGTGTGTCACTTCTAATGAAAATTCAGTACATCGGGTTTGGGGTTTTTTTCTAAATCAGTTTTTAGACAGAAAATCACTTTTGAACTGGATGGACAGAATCCATCTTCTGCAAGACTTTTCTGACTCCTGCAGAACCATAAAATGTTTCTGCTTTCAAATAGTTTTTCTCCTGAAAAGATAACTAAATTCTTCCTTGTGCACAACAAGCAAATCAGGGGTTCAAAATCAGAGCACCTGGAATACACTCACAAACTAAATGCAAAAAAAAGGGGAGAAATATTAGGTGAAGACAGAAAAAAAAGCTATGCGGAGGCAAAGAACTTTGGTCTCTGAAAGATGGATTCATGATCTAACTTGTAAACCAAAAGGGCGCTAGTCTTTGTTGATCAACTTGATCAAAATTCTTGCAAAAAGTTTAAGAAACTAATAATGTACAATACAGTGCAAGTTCGCATTCAACACCTATAGTCTTTATCATGGATTGTAAACCTTAGGTCATCCATTTGATACCCACCCCCACCCCCCCCCCACCCCTTCTTTAATGATTGTTTGTTATCAGCTTTCAGGCACTTACAGCTTAACTGTATGTGCTACATTGCTACATATAGATGATTTTTTTTGCCTACAGTATACTAGAAAATAAATTTTTAAACTTTATTCTGGAGGATTTAATTCAGTACTGCTGTAGGGCCAAAATGAGCATTTACTCAGTAGTTAACAAGGAGCCAGTGGGATTCCATGAAAACTGTTGTGGCTGCTCATGCATATCAGAGGGCCCAGAATAAAATAAAAGTAAACAGAAAAGAAAAAAAAATAAAAAAAGCTTAGAGCATTGTGGAGGAAGAAAAACCCTTTCCTTAGGGTAAAAAAATGTTTTGAAAGCAGCAAGCAGGATTCATCTAACCTGGCATTCCCGGTGTCTCTTCAATTGAGGTCATAGAAGACCTTCCACCTCGATTACTTATTGTGTTTGTTGTCAGCAGAATAGCATTTAAAAATGCCCTCAATATTTGTCTTTTTCTGCTTTTGGAGCTTTGCCATGGCTCAAGTTCTCAATTCCTTCTGCTGAGAAGGAATTCAATTCCTTCTAGCCTCAAAGACAGGAGGCTAATGGTCAAGCCCATTACATGAGGGCTGAGTTTGTTTCCATGGCATTTGGCATTTCTTTAGGAGCGATTCAAGTTTGAAATGACCAAAGCAAAGGTGTAAGGGAAACCTACATCAAAAGAATCAAGCAGGAAAGATGTCAGCCTTTATCCTTTACAGACTTTGCAAGGAAAAGGAGGCTGGAAGAAAATCAAAGGGAAGAAAGAAGTACAGAAGGAAGAGCTACTCTCTCACCTACTTTGCCAGGAACAGACATACAAAGGGTGCATTCGACAAAGAGTTTCCCAATTTTTTTTTTTCAATTATTCAGCTTATTTATCACCTGAGCCTACAAATAATCTAAGCTTTCCTTCAGTTTTCTTGTTTTTTATAACGTACGGACTTGCTTGTACAATAGCTACAAGGCAATAGGTCTTTTTCAGCATAGGACATTTAAATAAACCATGCGTTTACAGTTCAAATGGAACAAATCCAAGTTCATCCTAAACAAGTAATCCTCCCATCCAATTATTCTGGGAAGCTCAGGAGCATTTTGCACAGAAAAGTGGTTGTCAGAGCGCAGGGCTTTTGCCGTGGTGCAGTGGAGAGGCACCGAGCGCCCACTGGCAGGGTAACAGAGTGCTGGTACCCACCTGCCATGTCCAGGTGCCAGGCAGGACAGAGGCAGGATCCTACCCCCAGAGGCAAAAAGCCAAAGAATAACATCCAAAACCTTGCCCAAATCTGCTCTATTCCACTCCCTTTGCCAATTTTTAGCTCAATGTTGTCTTGCTTTCATCTTGAATGTGGAGATAAACAGACAAAAGTCTTCTGATGCCTTTTCTGAACTGTTGCATCACTACTAGGGGATATTTACTTCAACATATACAGTTTTTAAGATCCCCTTGTCCTTTTTAAGATCCCAATGAATGATGGATCCAGATGCCACCACACGCAGCCCAAAAGCAGTATACAGCATCAGCAGGTACATACATTGAGGTTTTAAAACTACTCCCGTGATTTAATTCCCCATTTTCCAAATGTGCAGATGTCTCATGCCTCTTTTCTCTGATGCAGTTTATCAAAACACAATCAAAGGGACAATTGTTCATCACTGCAAAGGCAAAGGGAACACAATTTGCCCACCTAAGGCATTACAAAACACAAACAACAGATGTCTATTGGTCTTTTCTTACCCCCTATTTCTATCAAGGGGAGCTGTTGTGTATGTAAAACATGAAGGCCTTGGGAGGCTGTGGCAATGCCATCCACTCCATTAATCAGCTTATGTGTTGTGCCCTTGGAGATGGAGAACCAGATCAAATTCCCCCAGCCTGCTAGGGCAGATAACAGGTTTACTAGAACCTTGGGGCTTCAGTGTCTTTCCAGCGATTGTTGATAGTCATCTGCACAAATCTCTTTGTTACTGGTTATGGCAGATAGTAAAAACAAAGATACAGAATCACACAGCATAGGCATGTATCTTTATGTGCCACTAGTGATCCATATCCTAGGCTGGGTGCAGCAGAAGAGGCCACAGGGAGATACTTTGATTGTCTAAAATGCAACAAAAATGACAGCTAAAAGTTTTCTCCATCTGTCTGGATCTAAACAGAATCATGTGTGCATACAAATTTGGAACTACAACAGCAACAACCATGAGATGAATGCATTTACTATAAACACTGATTATTTTACTCTTCTCTGTGCAAACCTGCTAATCCAGTGCCTGTGAGAAAGTTATTCTGTGGCCGTGCATGGCTCTAACAACCCAATGCCTTCCATCCTTTTGCTCACCACATTGTCTCTCTTTTCCCCACCAAAAGATAGGCCTTTTTACTGGAATCCCAAACACTAATCCCCTGCCACCAGACACAGGTCAGATGTTACATCTGACAACTGCAAACTACAAACCAGCATCTTCTTCCCATATCCCAAATCTCATAACATATCCAACTAGCCTTGCTTTTATCTTGGCCTAATGTCTAGTGTCTTCAAATTTCTTTCCTGCTGAAAACAGTTCAACTTTGAGAAGATTTATATTAGCTTGTTTAATGTCTTTCTTCCTGCTAAGGCTATGCAGCTCTGCTTATGGTATTAAGCAGAGCATAGGTTCACAAGAAGAGATTTAAAAATTATTCTTTAAAATACTTCTGTACTACATTCTATTCTAACTTGAATAATTTCTTTAGAAAATACATGAATTGTACAGAATGCAGTGATTATGGCAGGATAGATTTTTTTGGCCCTTATTTAAGAAGAGTTTTTCCAAGGCTCTTTCACTTTTTGGTACCTGTTCCAAATTACTGTCAAAAGGTCCACCTGAAATCTTGCCATCTGAACTACTCCATGTATAAAAAAATTATTGCCCTGATAGGAATTAAAACATTTAGCAGAAAATAAGCATTCTTTTTTGGTTTTGGAATGAAATTAATCAACATTCTTTTTATGATTGGTAAAAATAATTTCTGCTATCACATATCAGAATAGAAATTTCAAAATGAAAGGCAAAATACAGATGATAAAATTAAATTAAAACCAACACTCTTTTTCAGAATCTTTTGTTTAAAATATTGTGCAAATTGGGCTCTTGGTCCTCTGTTCAAACTCCATTTGTTGGTTCAAAATCTTTCATTTGACACCATGAATATTCTCATACTCTGCAGGCAATGTAGCAATGCATACACAATATCAGTAACACAGATGCACCTTCAACAGCTTTTGCATTCATGCCTAGTGTGGGGTCATCTTCTCAGCAGTCATAGAACCTGCTACCAGCATTCTCAGGAGACAGAAGATTTAATCTTGCCATGCTGGTTTTATGGGCCCGGACAAAAAAAATCCCATTAGATAAGGTTTTTTATAAGTCTAGATACGTGGCAAGGGAAAAAAGCAGTTTCCATAGCAGAGGCAATCTATTGTTAATTTTTAAGGTGGGCACCCATTACAGACACTGCAGAACTGTGCTGTCCCAGGTAAGCCATCAGCACAGGGGAAAGGCTCTGCTCCCTGCATCTTGCTGCATTGTGTTTCCACAGAAGCCTTCCTCCCTACGGCACAGGTCAGTACTGACAAAAAAAAAGAACCCTGAACTTCACCTCACACACTTCCCCATGTCCACATCCTCACACAGCATGAGATCATTGACCAAGCAAAGGAGGTTTCTGCATGAGAACTTCTGAGCATGGTCTCTCACAGCAGGTTAGTGCTACTCAGCATAAGCTGCAGTTTAACCTATCCAATGCAGGCTACAATTTGAAAAAGTACTTTTGGGCCACTGAACTTTATTGTTTAGACCTGATTTGGAGCAGCACATTTTAATGGATGTCTCTTGCTATTAGAAGGCAAGCCCAGGGAATACAACTATTACCAATAGTTTTGCAAATTATCACAGATTATTCTTTATCCTAGGTGAAAAAACAAATAACTCCCAGACCAAAGGGCCTGCAGTCCCTCTCCTAGAGCAGTGGGTTTCTCTCACAGGGAGAATATTTTTATTAGTTTTTCAAAGGGCCTGGTATAATACTGTTGCACTTACCTCTAATGTGCTGTAAAGAGACTTGAACTGCTGCCAGCAGGAGGGCTGTGAAGGGACTTTTGAGGCACTGTGACAGGCCTTCAATTGACTTTATTAGCAGCTTTTACACATCTCTTTGGAACTCCATTAAAACAGTTTATTTAGTGTTATTTCAATTGCTTTCATTAAAGATCTGTTTTGTGCTGTTCCAGTTGGAGTGTTCTCTCAGTCTGGTACTTCTCTGAGGTCTCTGGCTGGGATGCAAAAACTACTGCAGTTATCCTGCAGACCATAGAGCGCTTAATTTTTACATAAGTCTCTTATCTTCACATACTTTGAAGTATTTGTTCTTTGCATGTAAATCATTCCTACCCACAAGTTAAATCTGAATTGCTGCAGCAGCGCTGGAAAGGCAGTTATGAATAAAGGATATCTTTTATTAACTTCAGTATGCATGGGCTATGGATCTGCTTTACTCACATCAAAGAGAAATACTCTTACTTTGAGTGAGCTCTGGTAAACTCAAGCCAAAACTGCAGGACAGCTAAGAAGATAATGCAATGAAAAAAAGGGAGAAATGAGCTGCTCTGAGCCCTCCCTAATTTCATTTTTATGTGGCATGTCACTCTCCATGTGCCAGGGCTGATGTTTAGCCACCTCTGTCTAGTATGAGGCAGAGCTTCAGCTCCTGGAAGGGTCAGGTCTGAAATTACTCTCAATCTCTCTGTGTTGCTTCCACTTGGGATCTGCAAAGTTACCATTTTTTCTAGTAATTTCTTCCCATCTTTCCCAACCTCCCCTTTCTTCATTGTCAAGTGAAACTTAGCATTAAATGAAGGAGGGACCCTTAAACATCTGAAAAGCATCTAGCTCCTTGCTAGGCTTCCTCTTGAAAGCTACACGAATTTCCTTGGATGTTTCCTACAGTGTAGTGCCCATTTTCATAATTTATAAAAATTTCACATGGGGAGGCTTTCATGTTCTCTGAGAGCACACTTCAGGTTTTATTTCCTTTTTTTAAAAATTAAATTTACTCAATACTCATAAGCCTAAAGAACCAGGACACCTTTTTCTTCCCAAATTTTGTGTATCTTTGTATAGAACAAGGAACTTCATTGTCAAAAGTGGTTTATGAACTAGCCATTATTCTAATATCAAGTAGCATAAACATCATTAGCAAACACTGCTGAATTGCTTCATTCCTTTTATAACCTTTTTGAAGACCCACTTTCCTTAAGAAGATCCTCACAACAAATTCTGGACTTGTTTCCAATGACAGCTGGCACCTCGCTGCCAAAAGCACAGTCACTCAACTTCAGGCTGTTCGTGTTCTTTACCATTTGCTCTCCCATGAGTGCATTTGTTGGGGGAAAAACTGCAGCTTGGCTGAGTATCTAAACAGCCAAAATATTTGAGAAGCTAAGCAATCACTCTTGTCATTTGAGCAATTCCAAATCTGCATTTGTACTCTGCAGCTCAACTGTGAAACACGCAAGTGATGCAACTAGAAAGGAATATTAAACCTTTCTTCCTCCCTCTCAGCTCCCTTGTGGAACATTTAGGGAAACTCAGATGATTTTCCAGCTTAAGAGAAAATGAGGCATTACTTACACTATGGGGGCCCAATCTATTACCCTCAGGGCATGAGGATAACGCCCACTGACATCACTGGAGATTACTCATCTGTAGGGTGGGAGAACAGGAGACAAAGATATTTAGTGCAGACTGCATGTCTAGATCCCAGAGCTCCTCCTAATTTGTCTTGACATTTCCAGCCATCAAGCTGCTTTGCCAAACCACCCAGTTTCCTGGCCTCTCAGCTCACCTGCTCTGCTTTTTACCCTCTGTCTTGCTTTTCCCCATTTCATTATTAGTTTTTAATGTGGGTTTTGCAGACTCTATAACTACTCACACAATCATCAAAGAAAAAGACAAACATCCAAAATACTTTGTTCTAGAGTGTTCCAAAAATAATAATCTTGAAGACCTGCTAATGAAACATTTTTAAAGCAATAGTGAAACACGAACTGTTGCTTTTTAAGAAGTTAAACAGCCATTCCTGAAAATATATTGCTGTTTGGTATCAGAAAGATTACTATTCTGGATATGTAACAACAGAAGTAACTTTTTTAAATGAGAGTACAGAAATGGAAAAATGCCAAGGCTTAGAAATGCTGGAAAGAATGCTAGGAAAGCAGGTGATGAATGGTTGGCTAGAGATCCACTTTCAAGGAAGTAGCATAAGGTGAACAAGGCATCTAAGTGACAGATGAAAAATATACTTCCTTCTAAACATTTTCATCTGCGAAAGAAGGTGAGAAATGCTGAGAATTTTTTCCTTCTAATAACATCTCTTAATTACTGATTTTCTATTTTACTCTTTCTCCTGAAGAACAGTCCTAAAATTTGAGTTTACACCAAGAAAATATCAGGATACGGAAAATAGTAACACAGGATTCAAATAGTAAGTTATTATCTAAATTTAGCTGGAAGCATACCATGTATCCAGCTGCTAGGTGTCAGCCAGTCCCTTGGGTTTTTTACTCCTCATCTCACTGGCTTTCACCCATGTTCTTCTCTTAGTTCTCTTCCTCTTTCAAGCATCTCTGCCATATTCCCCTTCTCACAGACATTTACAACACTTCCACTCTCCTAAATCCTAGCTGTTGACCTTAATTTCTCCCTCACTTTGTCTCCCTCTGGTGCCTGTATTTTGGACATGGAGAGCAGAGCTGGGGCTGTCTCCTCATGCCATCAATCATGGAAGTCATGCTCTACAGGTGCTTCAAGCAGGGCACATGTGTTTTCACTGCTTCCCCCAGTGAAAAATGCTTACCTGAATGATGTGACAGGGAAGATTTTTTGGGAGAGTTGATGGCAGGAAGCTCTCACTCATGCCTGCAGACAAGGCAAATGGATCAGTCCATCTGTAAGCCAGCCAGGAATGTATGATCCATCACATGGGAGTAAATTACCAGCAGGCTGGTTCTTGATCTGAAAGGTTCCCTAGGTAAGGTGATGGATTATCTCCTACACTTTCCCTTTCTGGAGGGTGGAGTCCAATGAGGGAAAACAATCCTGCCTAAATTAGTAGCAGAGAAGCAGAAAAAAGTAAAGGTTCAGAATTTGTAATGGATGCTAAGAACTAAAATATGCACATTCATCCCCTCCTGAGAAAAAGAAAGAAGAAAAACATTAGCACCTCAGGCCTGCAGATAACAAAATCTTGCTTTCATTAGAAGCATAGTTTTAATAGTAGCAGAGCAAGGGGGAACAGGATCCAAACAGTGCCATTCCTAAGCAAAGCAGTGTTACTGAGTAGAGAGCCAATGTTCAATAACTGGAGAGATAATATTTACCACAGCGGTGGGGTATGAATTCCTGAGCACTCACTGCTTATTACAAAAAAAAAAAAAACACAACCAAAACAAAACACAAATAAACAACAACCACCAGAAAAGGGTACTCGATTCAGCTCTTTTTCCAGTGAAAATCTTTCTGCAATACCATCCTTCTATCCTTCAACCAGACACAGGAAAAAAATCAATTACAAAGAAAGAGATGAATCCTGGGGAGAAACAGGGAGTTTTATTCATAGAGAAAGACTAGTGAATCAGTGATCCTAGGACTTCACAGGGTTTGCTAGAGTCATGGTACCAGGATGTCTTTGGCAGAGGCACAGGAACATGGTGTCAGACAGCCTGAATGCCCCCATTGTCCTTCTGTCCTAATGGCTGGCTCTGGGACCAAGGTAGGATTTCTTCCACTTGAATCTGAGCCAGAACATATTTCAGTGCTCCTCATTGGCTGAGCTACATGTTGACGCCCAGTCTTGTGGTAATGATGATGACTGCTAACTACTGAAGGAGGAACAATATCAAGTCTGCTCTTTGCTCTAGCAGCACTTTTTTGTTTGCTTAGCAGTAACCCAGCACCCATTGAAGAGCACAGAATGTAAGGGGATACTCCAGGCAGGAGAGATCAGCATCTTGTTAATGTTGGTGTGGGAAATGAGACCACTCTGAGCTCATGGACACTTGTATGAATTGCCATCAGCTTCAGCCAGGAGAGGAATTGCCTGCAGATCAAAGAACTGGCTGATGGCAACCATTGGTGTGCTGCCTCCAGCATAACCACTCTTCCCCCACATGAATGCAGAGATGGAAGAGGTCCCCTGACACAAAACAAGCAAAACACTTCTTAGAGCATCATGACAGCACTGCCTGACACCAATTATTTCTGAGGCAAGTTCACAATCTTCCTAGTCGGTCTGTTTCACCACTTTGCTAGATTTATAAATACAGTTTTTCTAATTTAGGAACTAATCTCTGTTGCAAACTCATTTGGCTTATTTCCCCTGTGATCACAAAAGTAACTGCTGACCTCTTTATGACAGACCTTGCTATACTGGAGGCCATAAGTGTAGACCATCTTCTCTTTTCTGGATGGGAAAGGAGTGAAAAAAAATCCTTGTGTTTTCCTTACAGGTCACTTCTAAATCTCTTGTCATTCTTGTTGCTGCATTCTGGACCTCATCTAATTTACCTTAAACTTTGTCATACTGCTGGGAAAAGGTTAAGCACAGTATTGCAATCAGGATCTCACTGGAAAGAGGCAGGTAATCTCCCATCATACCTCCCTTGGGAGGAGTTTGTGCTGCTCTGCCTTAAATTTTTTTTTTGTTTTTTTTTTTAGTTTTGGGTTTTTTTAATAAAGGAAATTATCACAAATTTCAGTGCATTGCACAAATTCTTAACTGGAATTACTCTGGAGGATCAGGCCCAATATGAATCAAAGAAGTATTTCACTTCAGATGTCACTGATGGGACAGCAGAAGGAGGAGACTGTTCTGTTTAGATACTCAGCAAAAGAACTCCTATCTTCCAGATGGCTGAGAAGAAGAGATTAGCAACCATGATGACACAAGAACACAGAGATTCTGGAACAGACTGGGGGATGGCAGACAGCCCAAGGAAGAGACAAAATGAGTGAGAAATGGACGGTGAACTGAGGGGGGGAAACAACAAATGAAATAATCTTCTGCTACTGATATTAGTGTGGCCTAGGAAATGTGTAAGCTACTTCTACTCCACATAAAGGCATCAGCACAAACCCAGGTTTCAGCTGGGATAGAGTAAATTTACTTCCCAGTAGCTGGTATAGCACTATGTTTTGGAGTTAGGATGAGAATAATGCCCATGACACATTGCTGATTTGGTTGGTGCTGAGTCAAGGGCTCCTCTGCTCCTACCCCATCCCACCAGCAAAGATGCTGGAGGTGCATAAGAAGGTGGGAGAGGACACAGCCAGGATGGCTGATCCCAACTGACCCAAAGCACACTCCATGCCTCTATGGCATTGTGCTCAGCCTCGAGAGCTGGGGGAAGAAGGGAGGAAGGAGAGGACATTCAGAGGAATGGCAAATGTCTTCCAAAATCAGGGAGCCCTGCTTTGCTGTGGATGGCTTCCCATGGGTAATGGTGCAGGAATTCCTTGTTTTGCTTTACCTACACCATTCACCCACAAGTTTTTTCTCACTTTTACCCTCTCAATTCTCTCCACCATCCCACTGGGAGGAGAGTGAGCTAGTGGCTGCGTGGGGCTTAGTTGCTATCTTAGGTTAAACCATAACAGCATGTCCTCTCATAAAGAAAGGTGTAACAAAGTTCTGATGGAACATTTCAGCTTCTCGTGGACAATGAGAGACTCTACTAGCCAAGGTGAAAATTTGGGGCAGCTATTTCTAACTTCAATTTTGTATAGAACGGAACATGAATAGATAAATTACTAGCCCAAATCAAGTAATACTCATTTATAACCACAAATGTGAGTCTGGAAAGTACAGGCATTAACTGCACCTGTAATTTATAACCTAGGAAAAAAACAACATAACCACCCCAAACAGCAGCATTGTCTTAGTCTATTTATAAATATATACTTAGTCTTATATATGTATACTTATACCATAAATATATGTTTGACTTTGAAAAACTTGTCAAAAAGCTAAGAGTCTGACAAACGAGCAGTGAAGAGTTTTGTCTAACATTACCTACCCAAAAAAGAAGGCACAGGGACTGAAAAGTAAGCAAATAAGACATAAAGGGGATTTAAATATTTAAAAATACAAAAAAAGAAATAAATTATTAAGAAAAAAGAGATGGAAGTAGTCTTTTACCAACCACTAACCAGAGCCCATCTATCTTCTGCAGATAAATAGATCCACTTTGTTTCTACTATTTTACAGAAGCATTCATTCCTATTTTTCCTTTCTCTGTCAATTTTGCTCTCCTTACTCTGTTTATATCTTTCAACTTGTTCTTTTCCCATCTTAATGTGTTTGGAATTACTTCAGAAATCAAATAGCATGGAAATAAAACTCCAATCAGAGATCTGCTTAGTGACACCTCCAGAATTCAGATTTTGGCAGTGATGAAAATGAATTCTGATACTATTCAGCAAGGCTCAGACAGAAATAAACAGGCTTACAGAAATAACTGCTTTCAGGGAGAGTGTCTACCATCTTCAGAATTTCTTGACTACTGTCAAAAGCTTAATCCAAACATTTTTGGCTGCAAATAAGAATGAAGAAGAAAGTGTCAATGGTTGATTTTTTTGGGGGAAAGTGTGTGAGTGGCAGCCTGTCAATTAAAGCGATGATGTTTTCCAAGAAAAAAAATTACAACCTGGAAAAAAAAAAAGACACAAGCATAAAAGGCAAACAGTAGCCAAAAAAGGCTTCCAAACATTCATCTGTTTCTAAATGCAGATAGAGATACAGATTTCTCATCAATTCTTCCCTCAGGCCATTTTAAATTTTCTTTGAAATTCTTTTAACTACACTACATATTTTTTAACAGTGGGGATATATAATGATTTGAACAGTTTATCACAAGGTGTCAGTTTTTCCAGCAGTAAATGTATTTTAAAATCGGGACCAGATTGTTTAGGCATAAATATTGTTACTCACTTCTCACCCAAGAAGTTAGCAGAAATTCAGGGTCAAAATGTTGTTTTATTCTAAAAAAGAAGTTGATATAGAGGACACACATCTCTTACATGGCCTTGTTATTTACAAAGAGAGTACTAGAAAATCTATTTCCCTGAACACAGTAGGAGATAGCTTATTTGCTCACTGTGCTCCACTTCATCTAGCTGACAATGAACTCAACCCCCTCTCTTTATAAGTTCCCTTTCATCCCTCAGGATTTTCACTTAATGCTTGTTTTGCTTGAATTCTTGCTTCTCCTCTGTCCACTGGTCCACAGTTATAATTGCTTTTTTCATGGCAACACAAAAAGTATAATCATAGAATCCCAGAATCTGCTGAGTTGGAAGGAACACATCAAGATCATTGAGTCCAATTCCTGGCCCTGCACAGGACACCCCAAGAGTCACACAAGTGCCTGAGGGTGGTGTCCCAACACTTCCTAAACTCTGTCAGGCTGGAGCTGCGGCCACTTCCCTGGGGAGCCTGTTCTGGTCCCAACCATCCTCGGGCTGAAGACCCTTTTCCTAATATCCAACCTAAACCTCCCCAGACACAACTTCAGGCCATTCCCTTGGGTCCTGTCACTGGTTACCACAGAGAAGACATCAGGGCCTGGCCCTTTGCTTCCCCTCATGAGGAATTTGTAACTGTGGTGAGGTCTCCCCTCAGTCTCCTCCAGTCTGAACAGACCTCAGCTGCTCCTCACATGGCTTCCCTTCAGTCTTCATTATCCTCCTGGCTGTTCTTTGGGTGCTCTCCTATATACCTTGATATCTTTTTTATATTGTGGCACCCAAAACTTCCCCCATCACTCTAGGTGAAATCTCCCCAGTGCAGAGCAGAGTGGGACAAGCCCCTCCCTTGCCTGGCTGGAGATGCTGTGCCTGATGCTCCCCAGGCTGGCCCTCCTGGTTGCCAGGGCACTGCTGACTCATGGTCAATTTGACATAGACCAGAACCCCCAGGTCCCTTTCTGTGGCACTTCTCACCAGCACCTCATTGCCCAGTCTATACATACATAAACATTTTTGCAAGCAAATATATATGTTTGAGCTTTTGATCAAAGCTGTTACAATTTCAACAGTTTTGTTCAGTGAGGAAGACCCACCATTCATTACAATTTTGAGTATCACAAAAGGATACCAGTTCACCTACTGGTTACAAAAAGGCTTAAGCTGTCCCACAGTAATATTTTTGCATCCCATCATAAATTACTGAGACTAATGTAGGAATTATTAAGTCACATTCCAGAACCATAATGGTCCCCCAGACTTAACAGCTATGAATGTACATTGACAACACATGAAGGGTCAACAATAGGTGAAAGATACTTTCAGGAAAAATATTAACTAGGTTTTAAAATCCCACTTCTCTCTGTAATTTTCAGGAAAGAAGAATTGTTACTGTGAGGCAAGTAAAAATAAAAGAGCAAAAAGTAATATTTGTGAGGGTGTGTATTTTTGATGGCTGATATAATTTTCAGTTGGAGTGAGCTGCTCTACTTTGCTGAAATGAAACTGGTCTCTTTTAGACTTTGAGAGATTACAGACTGCCACAAATTAGTTAGACTAAAGTGAACTAAAAAAAACCCAGAGTGGTTCAAAGCTCCAACAGAGCTGAAATACTCTCAGAGTGGGGAAATAGGGATTTAAAACAGACATGCTGGATTTGTAAGGAATGATACAAACACACACAAAATGTTGCTTGAAGGTAAAGTAATTTTTGACAGCTTGTAGGAGGACTTTTAAAACTCTTTAGATTTCTTCAAAGACTGACTAAGTTGCATTACAGAAAGCTGAGGAGCCTAGCACTTCATATACTGCCAGAATTTCCTTTTTATACTAGAGTTGTCTCTAGAAGGAAAATAGGAAAAAAAGAGAGTGGGGTGGGGGAAGAATTGGGGTACCCCTTTGACCAAACACAGGCCAAAGAACTATTTCCCAAAGGAAGAGCTTCAGAAAGAGCTCAGGAAGATACTTAAATGACAAAAGGCAATGTTTTTTTTCTGGAGGTGGCTTATCTCACTTCAACAGAAATGGTTGTGAAAAGCTGCTTCCGTAAAATATCCTCTCCATTGCTGCTGTCTCTCCCAGAAGAAGCTTGGTCAAATTGGTTCCAGTTGCCACTATTCTGTAGAGGATCAACACATTGCAAAAACCAGAAGTACACACCATGAATGAAAAGATAAAGACCGCATAACTGACTTGAAGGGACAGTGGCTTAAACTTCAGTCAATGTTGGTTAGACTATCCTCACTGAAATCAAAAGACAATTCTTCAAGTTCAAGTTACTTTCAAAATGTAGGTATCCATGTCAAGAACTGTCAGAAAGTTTTATACTAAGCATGGGAGAAGGCAGGAAAAGGAAAAACAAAACCACAGTCAATTAAAGGTGGAGAAGTAAAGCAGAGATCCTCTGGTGTGAAGTTTCCCACTCATTAAAGAGATCTGTTACCAAGCCAGCAAGATAAATGAATGGGGAAGGATACAAACTTTGGCAGCAGAAGAGGAGAAAAATCCTCAAATGCATGAAAAATTTGTCAATCCTTTTAGCAGGGTTATTTATGATACAGGATTTCAAATGACCTGAAATTGATAACTGAAAGAGGTTATCAATTTCAGGTCAGCTTTTCTTTCCTCAAGACACACAGACCCCTGATGACTCGAAGACAGACAAGGTCAGGAGAGGATATTTCTGGTTACAGTGAGGACAAAGCAGGTTACTAGTGTCTTGGTTTTGATATTAAAATGCAAATTCTCTGTTATTCCCGCACCAAAACAGCAGCAGCCACTGTCACACCTGGAGATCATGGGGGCAGTCATCCTCCAGGAACAGCAAACTGTGGTTGGAAAGAGAAGGTGCTCAGAAGAAGTAGTCTCAGTTTTGCAGAGAACACTACACCTCCCTTACCTGAGAGGCCTGCCATTCCTGTGGGTGAGAGGTGCATCCCCAATCACATTGTCAGGAAAACAAAGGGATGGAAAGTTCTAAATTTTCACATATTTTCTTTTAGAAGCTTGTATGTTAAAAACACTACACATGGCTTTATTTTTGCTTTATTATTGATTATTATGCTTTCCTTGGCTTAGCAAGGGGCTCTGCTGATGTCAAATCCCAGAAAATTATTCAAGGAAAGAGACCTAAGAAACCCTGGCTTGAACTATGAAAACCTACCCAGAAGACACACATTTAAATTCCCACAGGGATGCAGTTGTTCTTTGCTATTTCTGTTTCCTTTAAGTACCATTTTCATAACAAAACCACACCAGGGTATTATATAGTGGTTGCAGAGAGAATTTTCAGAGCATTCGAAAAAAACTACAGTAGAGTAAAAGTCACAGTATTATGTGCATATCGACCTGATTAAAACAAAATATAAGAAATCCATCTACCCCCAAAAATAAAGCATCCAGGGAGGAGGCTCTGCATAATATAATTAGCACCTGAGATAGAAAAAGGAAGTATGCACAGGTCTCCAGAGACAATTTTGTTCAAAGGCACCAAAATGTCCTACAAATATGGGTTAAAAGGACACGTGAGGATCATTTATAGAGTGAAAAACCTAAACCTAGAGTCAGATGTACTTCATATTGGCCTCAAAGGTGCACTGACAGTCAGTAAGACAACTCTTTACTTTTATCATACATTCAAAGTATAATCTGACTCTCACAAAAGAATTCATGTTTGTGATATGGGAAAAATATCTTTCTCCAGAGCAGGGATGGGGTGGGCTTCCTAAGGAGCTAGAATGATCTAAGGGGATGCTCTTAGCCCCTGCCATCAGCCTTCCTACAGATACCTCAGCTAGCCAGGACTTTTATGCATCTGAACAGCATTTTCATTAGACTACATATAGTTTCTTTCCTACATGGTGTTTTTTTTCCTGAAGTAGGCATCACTGAAGCACAAGTTCAGCAGCATTGTAACTGTTTTCCATTACCTCTAAACTTAAGAATATGCAATCCAAACAGTTGGAAAGATGGCTACAAAAAGTAGGGAGGCTGAGACTGTGTGTTTAGCTTCGTTAAATTGCAGATTGGCTAAAATGGAGCATTAAGTGTTATAGACTTCATTTCAATATACCTGTCTTAATTATAAAGATGTATAATCTTTTGACAGACTAGTGCCAAAAATCTTCATGAGAGATGGAGCAGATTTGTGGTCTGGGGTTTCAGAAAGGGACAAAATAATTCTGTGAAAATCTTTATCACAGAAATAACTGAGAACCACTATATGAAGGAGGAATATCCAAGGGAAAAGAGTGAAGCTGTGGGAGATTGTCACCTGTATCGCCACAGACTCAGAAAGACTGGCAGACACCTTCTCCATATCAAGGGAAAATCAGGATACAGGGTCAGTCACTTTGTCTGGGAAAGCATTGAAGTGATGATGAGCAAAACATGTTCAGAGGGCTGAGCTGCAAGGCACAGGCCCAACCTGAGCAAGCAGATTTACCTCCCAGTAGCAGTCATGTCCATCTCTCAGAGAAACTCCACAGGGTTGTAAAATATTGCTGGGCAACTTAATGCCTAAGGCTTTTAACAGATTTTCCCTCAAAAATTTTGTCAGGACTAGGGAATTGTTGAAAATATGACTGGAACACACCCTCAACTGCTCCTGTGCACATCCAGCATCTTAGTTCAAATCCTCTCACAGGGTGCAGGGCCTCCTGTCAAAGCCTTTGTTGTCACTGTCACTTAACAAGGTTTTTTAGCTGAAATTCTGTTCTGTGCTCATGGTGATCATTAACAGAGCTGAGGATAGCCCTCACAAGTCCTGACCCCTGCCATACTGCCAGACTTTTCTTCTCACTGTTTTATTGCTGTTCTGCTAAAGGCACATGGCTGCTGTTAAAATCCCAGCCAGCTGCTAACAACTGCTGGGTTTTTCCCAGTTCATTAGGGGGCTACAAGTAGTTTTAAATCATGAAGCTAATTAAGCAGAAATAAAGACTGCCAAATGGTCTAGGCCTCAAACAAAATACACATCTAGAAATTGCTGACCTGGTAAAAGACTGCAGGAAGGGTCATCAGACTGAGGCTTAGTTCAATATCTTCCCCTATGCACATATTTGAGAGTTATCTTTGTGAATTGCTGCCTTGGTGTTCCTCAGTGCTGGCCAGGAACAGTAGCTTTTGGCATCACAGCCTGCTGTGAGAGTGGGCCAAACACAATTCATGCTTCTGGTTAGCCCATCAACCCTGTCCTGGAGTGTGTCAGGCACAGCATCACCAGCCAGGCAAGGGAGGGGATTGTCCTGCTCTGCTCTGGGGCGGCCTCACCTCCAGTGCTGGGGGCAGCTTTGGGTGCCAAAATATAAAAGACATTGAAATATTAGACAGTATCCAAAGGAAGGCAGCAAATACGGTGAAGGGACTGGAGGGGAAACCGTGTGAGGAGTAGCTGAGGTCTGCTCAGCCTGGAGGAGACTGAAGGGAGGAGACCTCAGTGCAGTCTGCAGCTGCCTTGTGAGGGAAAGCAAAGGACCAGGCACCAATCTCTTCTCTGGTGACTAGTGGCAGAACTCAAGGGAATGGCCTGAAGCTGTGTCAGGGCAGGTTTAGAACGATTATCAGGTAAAGGTTCTTCACACAGAGTGTGTCTGGGCACTGGAACAGGCTCCACAGGGCAGTGGTCACAGCACCAAGGCTGACAGAGTCCCAGAAGCATTTGGACAATGCTCTCAGAAACATGGTGTGATTCTTGGGGATGGTGCCATGCAGAATCAAGAATTAGGCTCGGTGATCCTGGTGGGTCCCTTCCCACACAGCTTATTCTGTGACTAATGGCCTGCTGTGAAAGCCCACGTCCACACTTGCACAATGCTCTCCATACTCCTGGCACCTGGGATTCTCAAGGCAGCTTCTCTGATCACCCTGGTAAGGGTAAAGTGCAGATCAGCCTGCAGCTGTACCAGCAGCTACAAAAGGCAATCTTGGTGTTTTACATCACACAGCTAGTTTTCATCTTGAAGGTTCTGCAATAGGTACCTGAGTTCAAGGGCTATTTCTTAAGCACAATACAGACCCCAGCACGTCAACACTGTGAGATCATGGTGCAAATAGCCACCCAGAGACATCACCCAACTGGGCTGGAAACCACCTTTGGTGCCTTCAGGCTGAGTTTAGCAGAGTGGCAGCAGCTTGCCTGGGGCTGTTCTCAGAGGGCCATGTGGCTTTTGGCAAGTGCTGTGCTCCCTTCAGGTCATGCACACATCCCTTCCAGCAGCCATCAGAGATGTGAGAAATTATGTACTTCATAATAACATGTGGGAAACCAATACAGCTCATTTTTTTCACAAGTGATAAAATACAACTGATGTAATTCATAACTGCTAAAACCAGACTAAACTCCCTAAAATTATTATTATTATTATTATTATTATTATTATTGTTATTATTATTACTACTACTACTACTACTACTACTAGAAGTAATGCAATATTAAATATTGAACACAAATACAGGAAAGAAACCATTATTTTTCATTAATGTCAGACTTCAGGCACTTGATTACACCATGACTGAAAAGCAAACTATTTTAAAAAAGTTATTTTAAAGAATAACTTTTAAGAAATCAAACAGAATTAAGAGTTGTCAGACTGAGAAAAAAAATATTTTTTTCCCCTGGTCCTTAGAGCTGATATGTTAAAAAAAAATTGTAAGAAAAATATGCAAAGTGAAATGCTTGAGGATTTTAATTTGTCAGCTGCACTGGATTAAGAAAAAAAAATTCTGTTAAAATTTTTAGATAATGTATTTAAAATCACATGAGAATAGAATTCCTATATCCCCAGTACATAGATAGGTGAGAAACTGCAGACTGAAAGATAAGAAGTAATATTTCATTAAAGTCAATGAGAGTCAAACAAAGAAACATCATTAAGAGAGAGATGCTAGGATTCTGCTCAAGCACATTTCTCATTTTGCTCTTCCTTTAACCCCTCTTTTACAGACACACAAGTATTGCTTAGGGTCATTTTTTGAGTTGTATGCAAGATGAAATCCCAGAGTGATCTGTAGACTGAATTTGGTTTTTAGAGGCTGGTAAATAAAGATCTGTCAAAAACTGACTCTCACAAACAATGAGAAACTAACTGTGCCAGGCACATCACAAAAAAGTGAACCTGAGACAGAGGAGGCTAAAGCAGAAAATCTGCGTCCCTCATGCAGCTGAATGTAAATTTGCTGTCCTCCAGGAACACATTAGAAGATGCATTAATCAAAAACTTAGGAGTAAATACAAATCTTTCCAGTGAATCTACTCCCAATGTGGTTAAAGAAGCAAATAAACTGCTCCACTTGCCAGAAGCCATGACCAGAAAACAGTGTTTTCCTGGACTTGCAACAATCCACAGTCTTGAATTTCAACTTAATGCAGGAGTGAAAGTGGAATCTCAGTGTAATGGGAAACAGAAAATTTCAGCTCTCTCTGGGACAAGCAAAACATGGTTTCAACTAAGGAGAGTCCTAAGAGTTTCTAATTCAAGGTCTCTTTGTTGTTGCAGAAGCAATCACATTTGAAATTTATAAACCTGTTTGTCTATGAGCTAGACATAACCAAAAATGAAAATACTCACATGAAAAGCAGGAAACTCCAAGATGTTTTTCTGCCTTGCAGGAACACAACTTGTCCTGCCCAGCCCTGAGCTGTTGCTGCAGGTGTGGAGGAGCACTGTGTCCTTTGTGAAAGGCTATGGAGTGCAAATCTTTACACACTTATCTCTTGCCTACCAATAGGCATAGCCTTGGGACTTTTTTTGGGTAGCACTGATTAACCAAAACATTCTCAGTTCTTTCCAAACTGAACAATATCCTCATCTAACACTGCTCCAGTCCACCGAATAGATATTTCAGTTGAATGCTAAGTAAACTAACCAGGTAAATAAAACCCCCTGGAATTCTGAGAGGCTCCTCCTCATCTTACCTTCCTACATCAGGACCAAGCAGCACTGACAGTATGAGAAGGGCATTAAGACAGCAGATCTTCACTTTCTTTTTATGTCTGGGGTGGAAAGGGTCAAACCTAGCTTTTAATTTTTGTTCTCATCACAGGAGCTTGTGACAGGAGCCAGGATGCCCTGGAGCCTCTCTTTGTTAGCAGAAGTTTTCAAGCCAAAATACAGATACCTCTTTCATTGGTATACATTTGTTATATGTGGCACATAGAGGCCAGACAGATAGGGCACCAAGATCTTAGTGACACTCATTTGGAACACCACAAGTAATCCTTTCTGGCTTCATCCACTCACAAGCACTCTGGCTGTCACAGAAATGCAAGCTGATAAAATCTTCATGCTGTAAAGCCTTATTTCCCTGTGGGTGTATTGCACACAGGTCTAGAGTAGGGTTACAGCACTGGTGTATTGCTTGAACCAACCTAATTCTCTCCTGTGGATTTCCATCTTCCTCTTTTTTCACTAAGGCAAAATTAATGATTCTTAAGCTTGCCAATCCACACTCATGTAGAATAAGGTTTATTTATCCTGGCTTTGCTTTTATAGTCGTCTTTTCATAGATCTATGGTACTCCCAAAGAGAGGAGGTTTACAGTGCATTTTAATGGAGATTTTAGAGGTTTTGCAGATTCAGAAAGGAGACTCATATCCACATACAAAAGGCAAACTGAGAGCAGTGTTAGAAGGGACATCTCTTTTGTGTGCTTGCCAGAGAATGCAACTGAGGCAAAAAAACCCAAAAAATTCCCAAAGATTTATCAAAGCAATCTGTCTTAGCCAACTGAAATCTGCTGCTCACATTTCAAGCATGTGAAATTAAAACCAAAAAATCCTGTATGCATTCAGTGATTGATTATACATTAACATGTATACATCTTACCCTGGCAAATTCCCTTCTGTTTTAAGAAACTTATGTCAGAAATGTACTTGTATAACTCTCACTCCATTCCTTTCCCAGTAAAATGTTAGCCCCTCAAGAATATTTTTTTTTTTTATTTGTTGCATTTCCTCTGTGGTTAGCACAAGAATTAACTTGAATACGTGTTGAAGGCCAGGAACAAAAGCCTACAGAGAAGACAAAAGGATAATGTAATCTTGATAACACACTGGAATCCTAGGTTAAAGTGAAGAAAAAGATAAATCACAATCAAGCAAAGGAAATATTCAGGAGACTAAGCAGCCAATCTGATGAAAGTCCTTAAAGATTTCTCACAAATAGTAGGAATATGGAGAATAACCCAGGAGAACATAATACAGACAATCAGAGTTCTGACTGGGACTGCATAGGGTAAATAGTTGGATAGGAGTTTGAGTATAGCAGGAAATCGAAAAGACAATGGTGGTATATGGTATCTAAGAAACAAAGAAGCAAAGTAAGAAAGAAGCAAAACAGGACAGAAAGAAACTTGCTCAAAAGGTTGCAAGGAGTTTCAAGGCTGGTTTTCTGAATGAACTTCAATAGGTAGATGACCAAATACAATGCCCTGAGGTGGATCTCCTATTGAGAAGAATAAGGCAGGGAGGCTAAGTTTCTGAGAGAAGCCTCCCAAACCCAAAATCTGAAGAATATGGTGGGCATTACCTTCCCATATACCTTTCACATAGTCAGTATCCTAGGGCTTATCATGCCAATGAAGTTGCTGGGAAATGTTAGGTGATTTTATACTTATTTCAGAAGGCAAAAGAACTTACTGTTAAGCAACTAATCCCAATCTTTTTCTAACTTCATCTAAGACTTTGAAATAACTACGTGAAATTATCCAGAAAGAGTAGAAGACTAGAGGTCTTTCAGTCTTTTTTTTTCTTCTTCTTTTTTTTTTCCCTAAAAAAAGAAGAAAACCAAGAATGACAGAATAAGAATTAAGTTTAGCTTCCTGTGCAGAAGTTGTTGCTTAGGTCAATGTTGACAAACAGCCTTGAAATTTTTATTAATTGGACATTGCTTTCTCTTTGTATTTAGTTGCTTTTTGAAACTGGAATGGGAATCAAGTTTCCAGACACACAGGTGAACCCGCACTCTGGCCAGAAGGCAGAAATTATCATTCATGTAAAAATCTACCAGAACTGCAATATTCACTCCAGAATGTGTTATCTAACAGCTGTATGGTAGGCCACAACTCACATACACTGGTAGCAGATCCCAGTGGTAGGTTTTGTGTTGCAAATGACATTTTCATCATGCCCTTGAATCATCTCTGCTACTCTCCATCCAGGCTCCCTGGTCACCCTGACCTGGAGTCCCCTTCTGAAATAACTCCTACTGCTGCCACTCATTACCTGTTTATTCTCTCCTTGGCAGGCTCAAGTACTTTTTTTACCCTTTCAAAAACTTTTAGCCACCTATCATCAGAGGTGTGGTGGGATTCATTGCAAGTTTAGGGGTTATGAGGACTTAGTTCCTCAGCTGAGAGTTTTATATGACCATAGAAGTTTAAGCATCTATGAGAACCAGCAAACTAGGTCCAATCCCAACACTTTCTTCCCAAGAATCAGAAAATTTGGTGTTTTAAGACAGTTAAGAAAAGGGCATAATTCTGCCATCCCAAAATTGGACCAGTAGTAAACCTATGGGATTTAGGTGTGCCAGGACTGCCTCAATTTTTGCAGGAGAAAGAGATAGTGTCCAAAGCACTGAGCTAAATCCTAACTTCCATAAAACACTGGTTGCCACTGGGAAATACAGTGTAAGAGTTCCTAAAACAATTCAGAGCCCAGGGGACACACTGTAGAGAGTAATAAAAACTGAATGAAGTAAAAAGGGAGAACAAACACTAAA
This sequence comes from Setophaga petechia, assembly GCA_024362935.1. Classification (NCBI taxonomy): domain Eukaryota; kingdom Metazoa; phylum Chordata; class Aves; order Passeriformes; family Parulidae; genus Setophaga; species Setophaga petechia. The sequence goes on from JANCRA010000008.1 coordinate 25,438,438, forward strand.
ACCAAGCAGGCAAAACACAATCTCAGTCCACCAGCTTGTTCAGCTTTTGTTTGCTGTTTCATGGAAAACTTCTATAGAAAAGAAAAGCTACCAAAAATACCATCACTACATCTTCCTTAAACCTTCAAATTCCAGCCCAAAAATATGTGTCAAAAAAAGCAGATATATATACTCCTACCAAAAGCTCTGAGAAGGCAGAACAACCTACTTCTGCTTAAAAAATCACCATCCCCAAAAATGGACAATGCAAACCAAACAGCAACAACAACAAACCAAAAAATATTTTACTTTTTTCTGCACAAAAGAAATAAATTATAAAAACTATTTTTAAAAAATCCCAGAGATGTTCTAGCGTCGTTCTGGCAAGTGTGGTCACTTCTCAGTCTGGGAGTCCTTTTACAGATCAAGATGATTCTTATCAGAAACAACATAAACAACATAATGAAATAAAATCTGTAAACTCTTTTTTTCTGTATCAGTAAGACTGTTCTCTTCCACCCTGCAATGCACTCTGTCTTTTCCAGGAACGTTGGGTCAGACACAGCCCCAGATGAAAATTCTTCACACTGTTAGACTAGCAACAGTAATTTACAACCACTTCCATTATATATAAATCTCAAAATGAAAAGGAAGGTTGAGATGACAGTTAATCTTCAAGCAATTTGGCAGTCATATGGAAGGTATTATGAACTTGAAATCACTCTTATTTGTTCTTGACATCTTTGTTTCATTCTTTGCAAAGTTTAACATTAAAATCTATTACAGCTTTGGAGCAAGAAGAAGCCATCACACCTCATTTAAGGCTCATAAGTTCCCACAAATAGCAGGTATTATGACTAGGCAAATAGAAATTAATCCTACCACACAAGTGAAAAATAGCTGATATGTGGGTTTTTTTCCCTCTCATGCATTGCCAGGTTTGTAAAAGAACAACTCAACCAGAAACAGATGCAGTGGCTAAATAAAGCAGCTGTATTGGAAATCACTTTTATGTGAACAAAGCAACACAACCCCAAACCTTCACCAAATATATTCTGGGTACTCCTTTGTTCGCTTCTGTTCATCATATATCTACTTAAATTTTTAAAAAAACAAAGAGAAAATTAATAGCTCAAATTGAGACAGAAAGGAAGATGGCCAGTGAGAGAGACCAAGGAAGAAGAAACTGATTCCAATAAGTAGGCTTATAGGCTCTAAGAACTTCACATCAATAACTGTCAGTGTACTGACCAAAAAATTATCACTCCAGTACACTATGGGAAAGCAGCTAAAAAACTGATGAGGCCAAGATTGAAAGCAATTGCAGGGAATGCTCATTAAGCCTGGCTGAAGATACGAAGGATCCCTACCCTGGTGCCAAAACCACATGAATCTAATGACATACTCAGTTTATATGAGGACATACAACTCAAAAATGCTTCCTAGCAAGTAACTTCTGCCAAGATGTTCTCTGTTCACACTGGTGACAGGATTTGCTATTAGTTTCAAAACTGCATTTGCAAAAATTTTTTTACACTTATCTTTATTTAAGCACACAGTTTACTGTAGATGAATAAAGGAACTAGTTACTCACAATAGTTATAGAATTTATTCACTATCTGTAGACATGTAAAAGCAAGTAAAATATTATTAAAAGCTAAGTATGCCAGGAAACTTAAGGGGCTTGTTTGGTGGGCCCATAATAAGGATTGACACTGACATCAGTTACATAGGGAATTTGCAAAGCTGAAAACTAAGTAACATATTATCCACCACCACACATCTCCTTTAGCCAGTGAAAATAAAGTGACAGACTGTAACAGGATGAACTGGCAAGATGACCAACATTTTTCTTCGATGTGCCTCTGCTCAAGTATATTATTTATCTGTGTAATGGGACAAATTTCATTTTGAAGTAGCAATTTAACAATGGTAATAAGAACTTACAGCCTTAGCCCCAGTAAAATCAGCTGTCAGTAACACTGAGAGAGAACTGCTCACTGTGTAAGCAATTTCTCACTCATTACCATCAACTTGCTTAGGTTGATACAACTGTAGCTGGCAATGACTTTCATTCAGCTATGGCAAAACAGCAGCTCCCTTGTCTGCCGGAAATCTGCCAGAGACAAAGGCCTCCATGGGATAAGGCCAAGACAGGTCCCAGAAATCAGTGTCCAAGGCTTACACTGAGATCTGAGCGTGCTGTAGCAAGTTTCCAGCGTCTGCACACAGCTGTCAAAGACTTTCTATCTATCCCCAGACACTTTCTGGGGATACAGCAAGTTACCCCTGTAATTCACATCTGAAATAGGCCTCATTGCCTAAAAATTTTTCAGGAGTGGTATACCACTGGATATCCTCTCCATCATCAGGGAGAACTGACTGCCACAGATTCCGGGGAAGGTAATGTAGATAGGCACTACTGCAGAATTGTGAGGATCGCCTCCTGGGGGCTGCAACTACCTTGAAAAACAAGTACTGGGGGAAAATATATCTCCACACTCACAAATCAGATTGAAATGAACAAGAGGGAAGTTGGAATCACAATTGTGTGGCTGCAAGGGATCTTGTCCTCTTCCTATTTCAGCTCTCTCTTAGTTTTCCATTTCCCATTAAGGAGCACCCCAAGCTACTTGTGTTGTCACTAAGTAGTCATTTACAGCTGGGCTTATTTAAGTCACTTTTCTTGGGTTTCAGTTCATTTTCAAAGAACCCTGAACTATAGAGGATCAGGTATTATACACAACTATAGAAACCATCCTATGCAAGAGGGAACTTTTCTGGGGTAGTAAAGGCAGCTGAAGGCAATAAGTACAACAGTTATCTCAGGTTATGGCTCTCAAACCTCTCACTTGGGCTCTCAGATGGCATCCCTGTGGCACGGTAACTTTAAAACTGTCTCTCACTGACTGCAACCGATGTGATCTACAATGTGACAGGCTGAACTCAGCCCAACACAGAGCAATAGGACAAGGTGAGCAGCTGTATGGATAGCTTGGCCTAGGCAGGGTTTTCCCTGAGGGCTGATCTCAGCAGTTGAGAGTGAGGCAAAGAAGGCATCCAGTTATTCCTCCTTCTCTCTGTCTTCTGCCACCAGGACAACCATCTGATTCAACAGTGACCCCATATTTTCCATCAGCTTCTTTTTGCTGCTGATGCACTTGTAGAAACCTTTCCTGTTGTCCTAGATATCCCCTGCCAGACTCAATTCCAAGTGGGCTTTGGGCTTCCTCATCACATCCCTGCATATACTGACAATGTTCCTGTAATCCTCCCAGTGACTTCACTCACCAACATTACCCTTGGAACCAGCTTTGGTGACAAGCAGTACAGCACCTTGCTCATGACAAGGGTGGAGGGTTAGCAAGCTGTGCTGGATTCACCCTAGCTCCACACTGAGCTAGCCCAGCTATGTCTGCACTGGGTGATAAGCAGCAGCAACTTGCAGTGACTCAATTGATTCCAATGAAGCCAGACAGTAGAAGGAGCTACTGGAAAATGGAAGCAGTAGAGAGCAGGAGCAGAGCTCTGCCATCTCTTGATTAGTACAAGGTCCCTACAAGGCCAAGTTGGCTTCCTTTGTATATTATGCTTCACAATGTGTCCTGCAGCATTTTTCCCATGCAGATCCCTGGAACATCATCTAGCAAGGATGGCACTCTCTCTCTCACAGTGCACAAAGGAAGTCCAACAGAGGGACATGCTCACTCTGAAAATAGCTAAGCTTTGGGGTGCACCTAAAGGCCTGCTTTGACAATTTGTGGATAAGGACAGAGGCTGTGTGTGCTGTGGCTACCCCCTCCTGCTCTCTTTTGCTTCAAAAATAGATATGGGCATGCAGGGGAGTGATGGGTACCTAGATCTCATCCTGTGGTATGAGCAGAGGATGGCCACAATTACAGGGGCATGAGGAAGGACCCTCACACTGCAGGAGAGCCACAGAAAACTTCAGCCTTGTAGGTGAGAGGGTTCTTGGGCTCTGAGGCAAGCAAAATGCAGAGACATGCAGAGCTGCCCACCCAGCAACATCTCAGCAAGCACCTGGGGAAAAGGAAGGGATTGCAGCACATGGGTATTTTGGAGTGCAGTAGCATGCACAGAGTGCCCGCTCTGAGTGGTGGACTGAACATTTTCCTGCTGGAGTGCAGCACTTGTTGCCTAAGTAACCAGAACAAAAGGCTGCACAAATGGCAGATGGAACAGCAGGAAGCTGCAGTTGGATGGAGGGGTCTGCTGTGGAATTACACAGCCTGACCCAGCAAAGGAGGAGTCCCCAGGCACAGGCCCAACAGTGAGGATCAACAGCTGGCCCTGCTTGGTTATTTCCACTAGTCTAACCAGGAAGAAGTAGCCATGCAGACACAGCTCTTTTCACCTGAGGATAAAACAAAGGACCTCAGCAAAGCGTGGTCTGAAAGACACTCTCATCCTGTTAAGTAACAGATGACATCACACACCTGATACAATACTGCTGGGGTCACTCTGTAAATGTAACTGCTTTGCCATCAAACTTCTGACACTCTTCTAGGATGGCAAAATAAACACTTATGATGAGAAAGTGTGCCTGCCAGGAACCTACTGCATGGTAAGATCAAACATTTCCCTTCCTAGCCCCTCTACAGACCATAATAACTATAACTAGTTTCATCTGGAAAGATATACACTGTCACAAGATGGGTAGAAGATTGCCAAGTAAAGTGCAAGTTATGTGCAGTTATTCTGAGTAGAAGAGCATAAATTTGGTCATGGGTTAATTATGGATCATTTCCCCCCTGCCCAGGTTCAAGTAGGGACCTGTAGAGGGTCCCTACTTGAATCAGTCCCAGAGAAAAGCCTCTCACTTTAGAGAAAAGAGAATGCTAATTAAAAATTTAACATACAACAGAGTACAATACAATGAGTAAAATCATGCAAATGAAAAAAAAAAGCAAGACAATAATGTATCACAGGAACCTTGAATGCACAAATTTGTGATTTTGAGGTGAGGGAAAAAAAGTGTTGCAGAACATGGATTTCTATTTTTAAACAAATACATTTATTTGAAGAGCATTAGCAGGTAGCTAAGGCAAAAGTCTTCCTAAATTTAGATCTCAAGTTCTTCTGTTTGAGACTGTTAGTTTAAGCTTTTAGTTTAAAACTGAAGAAAGGTTTAGGACATCTACAGGTGGGAACAACTGTAAAAATACAAGTAAACTATCAAAGAAACAAGATATTTAAAAAATAGCTTTAAATTATCCCTAATGCAAAGTTGCCTCAGTTACAGGCCATATGCCATCTAAAATATCATTCACATTTTCTACGCTGCCACCCATATAGCTCTTCCTCTTAAAACTACCTTGTAATATTCTGTTACCTTGCTGTAGATAACACGTGTCAGCTTCCTAAAAAGTTATTCAGGAATATCAGGCTTGTACTCCTCAATTCCTTGGCCACTGCACCAGCACAAGGCAGAGCAGTCTGGAAATGAAACCAAACAGGCTCAGCTGTCCTCACTGGAGTATTTATCAAGTAAAGACACTTCTCTTTGCACAACAACAAATTGTGCCTGTAAATACAGTACTCCCTCCACTTCAGCTCCCTCAGAGGAGTCTTCAGACACAGCTACATTTCCCAAAATGGTTTGCAAGGCCTCCTCTGAACATGATTGCTTGCACTTCAGTACTCACGTAAACCAGTCCGATCACATCATTCCTTCAGGGAAAGCAAAGCTTTCATAAACCACTCCATAAACCAAATGTCCATCCTGTAATAGTCTTAAATGAAAATAAAAATCAAATTGTCACTGAAGAATGTGAACAGGCAAATACAAAAAACCCCTCAGAACCAGAAACAATTATCTGAAAGATCACTAGGATAGTATTTTGCTTTTTTAAATACAGAAGGTGGTGGGGTTTTTTCCAAAGAAAAATCCATATGTCTGAACTCAGGATAATTTTGAGTCCCATTGCTGCAATCATAGCTGTATCAGTCCTATGCTGCCTCTGAGATTTAGAGAAAGCAGCACTGAAACTGTCAAAGAAATTGTTTTAGTCAAAAGCTCCTGGGATCCTCTGCTGGTTTTGGCTGGGATACAGTTAATTTTCTTCACAGTGGCTGGTGTGGTGTTGTGTTTTGGATTTGTGCTGCACACAGTGTTGATAATACAGAGATGTTTTTGTTATTGCTGAGTTGATCTCACACAGAGCCAAGGCCTTTGCTGCTTTCTGTGCTGCTACACTGGTTGGAGGGCTGGGGATGCATGGGAGGAGACACAGCCAGGACTGGTGACCCCAGCTGACCAAGGAGATATTCCAGACCATATGAAATCACGCTCAGTATATAAAGTGAAAGGGAAGAAGGAGTAAGGAAGGGACATTTGGAGTGATGGTGCTTGTCTTCCCACAAGCCATTATGCATGATGGGTCCCTGCTCTCTTGGAGGTGGTTGAACCCCTGCCTGCCCATGGGAAACAGTGAATTAATTCCTTGTTTTTCTTTGCTTCTGTGTGCAGCTTTTTCTTTCCTTATTATAGTGTCATCATCTCAATCCACAAGATTTTAGCTTTTATTCTTCAAATTCTCTGCACAATCCTGCTGTTGGGGGAGCGAGTGAGTGGCTGGGTAGGGCTTGGTGCCTGGTGGGGGTTAAACCATGACAAATCCAAAGGAACATTTGACCATTAAAGAGTTATATACCTACTTTTCAATGTTTCCAGTGAAAAGCCCACAAAATTTCTGGTATACCCTCTGGCTTTTTATTTATTTCTCTCTGAAGCCTGTTAGACATTGCAGCTAATTTCCTCTTTCCATAGGAAAGAGTAATAAAAGTACTTCAGTACATCAACTTCTTATCAACCTTTTGTTGTAAAATAGATAATGGATCACAGCTTCAGGAGTCACTGTGTCTAGGAAGAGTTAATATATCCAGCATTCTCTGCTGTCTTTGGCTAGCTTCTTATCTTTTCCTGCCCATTAGATCTCTGAACTTCCTTTGTATTGCTGACCAGGTGAACTGAGATACCCAGATCTGTTTTCCAATTCATGCTGTTGAACGATTGTGGACCAGGAGTTCACTCAAGTAATAAATTCCTCAGGCAGAGAAATGCCTGAATACCAGATATTCTGAACAGATCCTCTGTTCTAGGGACCAGGAAAAAAAAATCTCTGGTCAGCACAAGAGGTTCACCTGCCCAACAGCTGTGGGCAATCCTTACCTTACCAAGGACAGAAGTGAGATTGGACCAGAAACAGGATTTCATAATTTACATGTTAGAAAGCAAGAAACTGTATTGAGCTATATCAGCAATTGCTGCAATTACTACAGAAGCACAAAGTGCCTGACACATGTACCATTGCCCCTTTCAGTCTCAAGCACTCCAGTGGTCAAGCAGGACCCATCTTGGCCACCATACAAACAGAAAGGGGGGCTCTACCTGCTTTCCTGTTTCCATGCCTCTCCAGAGGCATGTAGTATGCCCAAAAATTATTTGTTTGAACACTCACATACGCATACCTTTTTGCAACCAAAACCATAGATGGAGTTATAGAAAATCGAGAGAGGGAAATCTCACCCTCTTCCTTCTCTTTATTTCCAGTCAGAATATTAAAAAAAATTGCCAGCTACCCTGAACTAGCCTTGCTACTTTGAAATCCACATAGAAAACCACAAAAAAAGTCTCTCTTCTATTCCTGTCCTTATTCCTTACTCTCTCTTATCCACACTCCATAATCACCCCAAGATATGACACAAAAAAGAAATTTCACCTTGTTTTGAGAGAATATGGTGTTGGAAAATCTCAGGTTTAAACTAGACCACAAGGGCAAGAGACCCTCATGAATGCAAGGTAAACTAGAGGGCTGTTTTCTTACATAGTGGTGCTATGGTTAAATTTGTGGCTGTGAGAGACCGGATCAAATCCAAGGTATTGGAAAAAAAAAGCTCTAAAAGAGAAAAAATGATGGTCCAGTGGGACTGACTAAAGGTACACACAATTTAAGAGGTACATATTTAAGATAAAATATGGCAAGGAACCATATAAACCCTTATAATTTAGCCTTAACTATTTTAAAATTCTTTGTGGGCTAGACACGACCGTGACTAAACTGTTTCACCAGGATCTTAATTTGCATAATAGCATCCAACAATGTCAAACAAATGGCTTCTTAGAGCTAAGACCATGAAGAATTGCAGAATTCTAGCAAGGAAAAGGCCATATGTCACAAGCCTAGAAAAGAAGAGAGGGAAAAGCAACTTTCAGACACGTAATGGTTCTAGGCTGCTAACATTTGGAGCACCTACCTTAATCACAGACAAGCAAACCAAGCAAGTAAACTGTGTGCTGCAGTGGATGTGAGGAAAGAGCAGCACATTTCCAGCAACATCCACATCCACACACACCATCTTTAGGGCAGTGCATACAGTGAGATGACAGCTGGGAAAATAGTCAAAACCACAGCAAGGTTCCTTGCAAGTGAAAAGCAAAATACAACTTGAAAGAGATGAAGACCTGAACTTTCCACAGGCCCCAGCTATGATGAAAGTTCAATTTCCTTTTTCTTGTCTTTTTTCTTCAGTTTTCTCATTCCTCTTCTTTTGGATATCTGCCTTAATCACCTGGAATCAGCTGAGATGATGCGAAAATAAGCTGGAATGCACATGGGAGGACAAGTATTTGTCTGGCTTCCTACAGTATAAACACACTGTTTTCAGAAAAGACTCAACAATTCCAGCAAGTTCTCTAAGAGCTTAACTCTTCAATGTTATCAGTGGCATTAACAACTAAAAAGCCAGGTACTGATCATACTCAATGACAATTTTTTTTCTGCATAGCATTGCAAGAGTTCTTAGGTGGTTGCTCTTTAATGCAATGTTCACAATATTGAGGTTATAAATGAATTTTAAAAAATAATTTAAAACTTGGAGATACTAATAATTTAAGCAGTTGTCTAAGTGACTTAAATAAGTTGTCTGCCAGTTAATACATTCAGCTCTCTCCTTTCAGCATAGAAGGTGGTACTTGTGTCTGTTGGGCATTAAAGTGATGTAAAGAGCTAGGCTGACACATCAGAGTGTGCACAGCTTAGCATCAGACATGTTGGTCAGATAATATCATTTACAGGCATTGTGTCATAGCCCAGGTAACAGCACCAGGGTCACTTGCAAACAGAGTAAGGTTCCCTAAATACACCATGGAGACAAACGACCAAGCCATTTTTAAAAGATATGCATAAAGTAGATTATTTATGGAGCTAAAGAAAAAAAGATGAAGAGGTAGAACTTTTTGACATTTTTCCCTTCTCCTTTCTGCTCCAATCCCCCAGCCCACGATCATCTGTACTTGTCATTCACTAACTCCTGAGGAGTCAAGAAGATGAAAGTGTGATAAAATAGTGGACCTGCTATCACTCTCTGCTTTGTGTTAGCGTGGTTACTTTTTTGTTAGCATGGTTACTTCTCTGAATTTGACAAGTCAATTTGTGTCTCATCTTGTTTCTGCTGAGTAGAGACATTATGTGCTCATTTTCATGTGACTTTTCAGAGGGTGGAACTAATCACTTCTAACTTTATCTGCTTGGCAACCACACCAGTACATGTTGCACTATTACACTACAATGCAATAGATTGTTAGCTATATTTACTCTAAATAGGCCTATATGTGTGATGACTCTCTCATATAGCATGACAGCAGGAATTCATAGTTCAGAGACACAGAAGGAGTAAAGGCTCCTCCCCCACTCTTTGTTTCCACAGCTTTGGACCTTGCCTCAAATCCTCTACAAGTTCTGGTTTAGACTGGGATTTGAATAGCATGCTGATCTATTGTTTAAAATATACACAGCTTAAAAGTTGTACTGAAAAAGACAATTAAACTGCAAATTCCTGTTTCCCTCGTCTCCTGTTCCCCTGCAATGAAAGATCCTAAAAAATTCTTTCTTCTCCCTCTGTGGGAGACCCATTGTGCCTTTCCCAGTTCATTCTCATGCAGTTCATTTACTGAAAGGATCAGATTCCCAGAGAGAGGGAAGAAGCTCCAGGTACATTTTTCTCAGCATTACTCCATTTTGACATACACAATAGCAAACATCAGACTGGCACTGCTGTTGCTTCCCTTACAAGGCTGATTTCCTGAATACAGCATTCTGGGTTTAGTGATACATGTATCAATGGGCACATGTAGTTCTCAGCAAAACAGAAAACAGAAGTTTCTTTCTTTCTGAGTGCTCAGTGAAAGTATGTAAAAAATGAAAAAAAAAAAAAAAGAAAAAAGAAAAAACAAGACTGTTTACTGGAAATCAACCTTCATGACTTTTATACAATGGGCTTCTAACATACCAGAAATGGTCAAGAGACACAGAATACCTTGCCTGCTCTAAAAAGAAAAAAAGTTCCTCAAAAATGCCTTGTTTGTCTGTTGGGTTGCCAGCCTCTGTCAGTAACACTCCTTCCTAAATTTTCTCCTTTTCACAGAACAATTTATTGGTAAATAAATACAGAGCAGCTCTGAACAATCTGCTGGTCTCTCAGATCTAGGCTCAAAGAAAATGCAAGTGATCTGGAGTTCTACGTTCTACAGTATGAAATACTTCTTCAGTCTGACTAAAGCTGTGCTACTTTTCTTAGACCATATGACTTTTATAGTCATAACCCTTCCAGTATTGCAGAGATGAGGATGGTACAATTTTCATCTTGTTATGAGACAATGGTTGTTCCATAAAAATAAAAGTGCCAACACTGTGATGGATCTGCAGCTGAGAGCTCACCCTGTGTTCCATTTCAGCTCTGGTTCTCTGTGCATATCTTCGGAAAGATGCAATAAGCCACTCACCTTTTCCCCTTCCCCTCTCACTTTCTGGAGTTTTTGATTAAATATGTGTTCTACACTTTCAATGTGATACCTAAATCCCACCCCTCAGTGCAGCTACACTACTATTCTTTTGTCTCCTGGCTACACCTGGCTCCCTCTTCTATCAGAAAGATGCCATTGCTGCATTAAAACTTCTTCCTACAAAGCCACAACTCTTCTTATGGCCAGCTACTGCTGGATCTATCATCTAGTCAGGGAACTATCAGCCCCTCAAGCACTGTTAGGCAAGTAGCAGCTGGTTATGGCCTGGCTCTTGAAAGGTCACTGTAAAGATTAACAATCAGTCAGAACTATCCTGAACTATCCTGCCATTACACTCCTACTTTCTTTACAGGAAAACAGAGACCAAAGATGCACACTGTCAGATTCTGAATCATCAACATATCCTTGGTACTGTCAGGGTCTCCACAGAAGGAAAGCAAGAAAGGAAAGGTAAAGTATCCTCCACAAGGTCACTAACATCCAGCTAAGTGTTAACCCAGAGGTAAGAATCCAAGATCTTTAATGGCTCGACTCAATGATCTTAGAGGTTTTTTCCTACCTTAACGATTCTGTGATCTTTAAAAGAGGTCTCCCTGTTGGGGGCAGAGAGAGAAAAAGTCATTGATTAAATGTAACCTCACCCAAATGAGGCATCAGCTCCAAGTCCTTGTAACTAAATGGAAGCATGAACTTTTACCAAATACATCTGGACCACCACATAATAAAAAAAAGGAAATTGAGTTTCTTCTGATATACAAGATGCATTTAACCATTTCCCTCTGCAACTGTTAATGTCACTTTTCTGGTAGAAGCATTAACAATACCTCTTCCATCCCAGCCATATTAATTATTTTTCCATTGTTCCATTATTATTCTGCTGTGCCTTTTTCAGTTCTTGAAAACTTATTAACCTCTTTCTTGTAGCTAATGGCACTTTTTTTGTTGCTATCCAACAATAAGAGTGCAATATTTATCACAACCTTTTGCCTACACCTCTGACATAAGCCCTGAGCATATGAAAGCAGTGCATATGCCACTCTGGCTCATACTGATGACCCTTTTTGTTTTCACAACACAACACATCTCCTGCTTCATCTGTAAGAACCTCCTTTTTTTTTTTCTTTTTTTTTTTCACAGAATCACATAACCCAGGTGCTACTTTGTCTTAGAAATGGGAAGCTTTTGACATTTACTTTCCAGTATACAGTTTCCGCACCTTTAGTCATATAAGTGAACCACCTAGTCTGTCAAAATATTTTGCTCCCTGCTGCTCTCCAGCACCTCTAATAATGTAACACAATTGGGTGTGGATTTATAAGAATTTAGTGAATAAAAAGGTATTCCAAATACTTAAACCTGCAAGAGATGTCAGTCAACTAACTTTGCCATGTAACACACAAAACCACTTACGCACAAATATAAAATATGTCCAGTGGTCCAGTGGCCTTTCCTCCCTGATTCCTCTCCCATGTTTTTGCTGCTCTGCAAGAGAAAGAGGAGCAGGCACACACAGAACTACATCTGGATATACAGAACTGACTGCAGTACCTATCAAGGAGTTAACCACACACATAGTACTCCAACAGCAGTGCTGCTCCAGAATCAATCATGAGTGAAGACTAGGGATCTCAGTACTGGCTCTGGCAATGCCTCCTGTCACTCCAATCTTTTACTGCCTCCTCTCTACTCTCCCTGTTAGCCGGAGGCATCAGTTTCCCTTTCCTTTGGGGCAGGGAATTTTCAGTCAATACTTCATCTCTTCCACAGGCTGTGCAGCTACAATGTGGGAGGCCAGTATTTGTGTGAGTGTCCTGCTCAAACATGCCCCAACCCCCACATTCCAGTCAGGGCCTGCAGGGACTTCGTGATCCTGGGGCAAGTTGGATGGAGACCCCCACCCCACCCTTGCCATGGGCCCAGCACTGCAGCTCAGGTGAGGGTGGGTGCCCTGCCCTGCCCTGTGGCAGATTCTCACAGCCAGCAGCCTGCTTCCAGCCTGCCCCTGGGGCCTTTCACCTCAGCAAACCTTGGACTCAGTGCTGGAGGGTTCAACTCCAGGCCTGTCTCCTGCTGCTTCCAACTGGATGCTGGCCATGTCAGAATTGTCACTGAAGCCTGTCACCTGCCTGACCCCCCATCCATGAGGGCATGGCCTGTGACGGGGTCACTCTGTCCCTCAGCTCAGCCAGCCCATAGAGCAGCCCTGCTGGCATGAGAGGAAGGGTGTCAGTGAAACACCAGAGATTGTGAAGATGAGGAAAAATTGGCAAAAGAGAATGTCAGCCTCCAGTGTGTTCTCCCTCCCAGGACTAGCACACTTGACAGCAGCTTTGAGCCAAGAATCTGTTAGTTCCTGCCTGGTCCACGCACACTGGCAAACCCAAATCCTGCCATAACTCAGAGGCTAATGAATCCTTTAGCATTTGCAGCTGACAGAACTCAGGACTGCCTGCCCTCTGCAGTGTTATTTTTTCCTCTAGTGCTAGATCACCCTGGAATGGGTTGTTCTGCTTAGATTAACCACAGGATTGCTCATGCTGTAAATTAAAGATCCCTTTCTGTAACTTTGCATTTTCTGGTCTTTGTGCCACAAATCTCTCTAGCTGAGTTGTTGATATACCTGGCATTTGGCAAATCATTTTCCTGGAAACATATTTCTATAGCCACAGCTGTGTCCATAACTAACTTGCTGTCACAGCCTGTGTCTGTACAGCTTGTGTCTGTAATCTTTTTGTGCTCTTTTGAAGCCAGCACAGTGCTGTCAAATGGCTACCTCTCTCTTCTGATGAGCTCTACAAGCAAACAGCAAGGCATTTTTAAAAACTTCTGCCCTCAAACTCTGTAATTCCACGATGTGGTTATAAGGTGTGGTATCTAGCACAACAATCCTAGATACCTACCCATCTGCATAAGATATATTGAACACATCAGACCCACAGGTGCAGCAGCTGTCCCTTTCTTTTCTCAATTTTGCAAGCAGGGACATGACAAATCCTTGTCTCTCCAGCAGCAAGATGACTTTCCTGTAATAGGCAACAAAATCGAGGGTTGATTACTTTCTCTCACACTGAAGATTTCTCCCTTCCAGTGCTGGAGCTTTTTTGTTCTCTTTTTATTTTGTCTTTGGATTGCAGTCAGGACTTCTAATAGCACAAAAAGATGAATTAAATCAGTCATAAAAGCCCTGCTAGCCAGAGCAAAAACACCATACTTGACCTTTATTTCAATAAGAAACAACTTAAATAAATATTTTATTTTTTCCCCCAGAACTCTGCAACACAACTCCGAGCAAAACTAAGTAGCTTGCTTTTTCTATAATTTTAACCATTCTGTTAAACAAAAAGTAGTATATGGTCTCTCTAACTGCTCGCTCTGAAAATACCAGACACAAACCACACAGCACCTCTTAGTTTTGTACAGAACATCCTCCTGTCAGTGGGGGAATCACATTTAAGATATGTAGCAAGTGTTCTGACAGCCCCACCACACACTTTTGAGTCAATCCCTCCAAAGACTCACAGTTGGAGTAGGTATGTACTCACAAATATAATCATAGGAGAACATTTTCACAGAAAGATAACCTGCCTGTCAAACCACGCCAAGGAAATTTTCTACAGACCATCTGCCCTCTGACCCTTGCTAGCTGCACTTAGCTCGTGTTTTATTTCTGATTGCATGGTATCACAACAAGAGGTACAGTATGAATATGGAAAAGATTTTCCAAGATTTCCATCATCCAGAATTCTTTTCATGACATGAAAATGACAGGGCTTGTCAGCACCTCCTCCCAACCTGCACCACCTCTCTCTCTGTCACCTAAAAGCTAGTCAGAGTATAACCCAAAGAAATGACAACCAGCCCTCTAAGGATGTGGTCTGCAGAGCAGCTGTGATAAAAAAGCACCAGCCAAGGCGAGGAAAGAAACTTTTAAATAGCTGAGAGATGACACATTTCCTCATTAGTCCAGCAGACAGCTTATCAACGAGTATTACCTTACATTTCAGCATGCTCTCAGTGAGAGCAAGAAGTGGAGCTGCACAGGATAAAGGGGTGCCAAGAGATTTGCCATCACCATGGCAATGCAGGCATTCCACTCACACCTCAGCAGTCTTGGTCTCCCTTGTCTCAACAGAACCCAGCAAGGCTATTTTTTTTTTTTTCTCTAGCAGATTTTGATTCAATCACCACAGAAGCAAGACAAACTCTTCTTTTTACTCTTCAGGTGACATTATGCCCTGAACGGCTTTTATTTTGCGAGGAGCAGGTGGGAATTAGCCACCAGGGCAGAGGTATGCAGACATCTGCATCCCTTCACCTTAAGCACTGCCCTGGAGAGCCCCTGCTACAGCTAAACCCTGTCTTAAGTACTTGCCTAGAGAAGGAATGCATGCAGACCATAGGCAGCCTGTGACATACTAAGAGGTGATCTGCAACCAGATAGCAAGGGAAAATTAATAGCTATACCTCATAAAGAAAACTCAAGTGTGTGTAGAAATAATAAGCTCTGAAGAGTGGATGGCTTTCCACTGGCAAGGCTTGGCACCTCAAGTCAGGGAAGGGCCAATGGAAATGGGTACACCTACTACAGGGATTCCTTGGCACTACACCAGTTCACCCTGGTTCCATCTCTGAGGTCACATCAGTGGCACCACAGGAGGGACAGGCTGGCTCCTTACCAGCAGCTCAGCCTCAGCACCTGCATTAGCTGGGAGAAGGAAAACTGCGGACTTCTCGCTGGCTCACTTGCAATATCTTCCAACAACCAACAGTTCTTTTGTTGACTATCAAGGGTCACATGGCCCTTCTTCTCCACCCCTTCTCGTGAGGAGTTTCCACCTCTTCAGCACCGAGGCCTGAAGGATTGGGGTGAAGAGGGCCTTCCTTCTGTCAAACCGATGCCTTCCCCATGTGGCAAGGGACACTCCCATCAGCTGTCCTGCCTTCCCCAGATGGGAAGGGACACCCACAGCCATGCAGAAGGTGACCTGCCCAGTCACCACCCAAGCCTTGATTTCAAACTATCATCAGCAACAGCCCCATCACTGCTCTGAGTCATACCAACAACAGCAGCATCCCTAGAGCTGGAATTTGTCCTGTTGAGGCAACAGCAGAGCTCCTACAGCCATCCCCTTCTCCTGCCTGTGCTCATCCAGGTGGTTACTGTGGGAGGCTGTCACAAGCCTTGCTGAAGTCAGAGCAAGTGGCAGTCACTACCGTCCCCTAGTCCCACTAGGACAGTCACCTCCTCAAATCAAGGCTCCTGCTTTTCCTGGCACAACTAGTCCTTAATGAAGTTATGCTGTCTGGTCACTGTCACTATGTCCTTCACATGCCACCAAGCCATCTTCTGGTACATGCTGTCCCTGTTCTTCCCAGAGAATGAAGGAGGGGTGATCAGCTGTTTTCTTCTGGGATCCTCTTATTTGACTGATGGCCCCAATGCCTGCCTTTTTTAAGTGCTCATGAACTTCCCTTCATTGTCATGACCTGTAATGTGACAGCCAGCAGCCCTCACAGTGACTGCCACCAACTCTGTCAGCAGCCTGGAATTCAGCTCCCTTTCATCACCTGGGTTTGTGGATGCCCATTTGCTTTAGCCACTCCCTGACTGTACCTTCTGTGGGCAATGCTTCATATCACACACTGCCAGTAGGCTTGGCAACTGCGAGGCTTGAGGACACCCCCTACTCCTGGGAACTGAAGGAAAGCATAATTCTACAGTTTATTGATCTGGTTTCTTCTTCCTGGTGACTCTCACCACCTTATATATGCTGCTGGAATTTTGTCTCTCTTCTGACTTGGTCAAATACATTTCCTTTCAAAGGAGGAGAAAACATTTAATGTCCTGGGCCACAGCACATAACTCTTTGCTTCCCTTCAACTCCTTAGAAACTGTGGTGATATCTGAACAGATACATCTTACTTTCTCCCACTTCAGGATATTTGCAAATTTTTTTTACTGCCAGTACCCCTAGCCACTCCCACCTCAGTCTAACCTGTTTGACATGAAATTCTGATGTCTCTTTCGTTACAAAAATATGTTTTCTGAATAGCACAATATAGAAATTTAATTCAAAGTTCTTCATTATTTCTGACCAGACTGCAAACAGATCAAGAAATATCCTACAGAACTGCTGTCTTAAATAACTATTTCTATATTGTACTTATAGACATTGAAACTGGGTTTTTTCAGCCAGTACTGTGTAGAAAATCATCCTTCTTAACTCCCACATGCACTTCACTGTTACTACTTTTGGTGTTCAAAACAAGAAATGTGTTGTGTCATGAACAAATAGAGCTTGATTTCCCTCTACCTTGCATCCCTAATCTCTTTGGTGTGATACAAATCATTCTCAATTCTACTATCTCCTTCATGAATATTAATAATCAGGAAAATTTCAAAGCTGGACTGCTTTTTTATCTGTACTCCTCTTATTTTGAAACAAGATAGGCATCATGTGCACAACATTTTTTCAGCTTCACATTTAGGTACATGTAAATAACAGAATATGGGCAGATCAAGATGGGATTAACAACAGGAAAAATATGCTTTTGGGCTCAGCTGAATCAGACTTTTAGTAAGATACTGGAAGATTCTTGCAACTAGAAAAGTTTCAAGCTCCATGTTTTTTAGAAAAAACACATTAATTCCACATCAGTTGCTTTTCCTCCCTGTTTGTCTTTCCATGTTGAAAGACAGGTGCGGTGAAATTATTTGTTCCCTAGACACAAACACTGCAACAGTAGCCCCTCTGGAATTGTTCAGTGGTACAGCCTCAGTATTTTGAGAGGCACTGCTCTTCTAAAGTTGTTTAAATAACTACCTTAGTTTTGGGAAAAAGATTCAAAGTTTCCCTCTGAATAACACATGTTCCCACACAACAAGAAGAAAAGAGTGTTTAAAAATATCAACAACAACAACCAAAAAAATCAAGCAAACCCCCCCAACCCTCCCGCCCAAAAAAAAAAAAAAAAAAAAAAACACTACAAGCAACTCCAAAGCCTAAATTTATATTTACTAATCTTTATGTGTCTAAAACAAGCAGGCACACAAATATTATTTTGGGCTTATGGTACAAGTTGGATAGCTTACAGTTTGTTTTCTAGAAGCTTCTACTCTGATTTAAAATGCACAGAAAAGGTTCTGTGTCCAAACATACACTTTCCAACACTGACCAACCCATTTACCTACCTCAGAGCTTCAAGAAAACATTCTCACCTTTGAGGAGAAAAATGAAAATAAATAAACAACAATTTAGAAACCATTAGTGAAAAGCCCATGTATCCTCATATTAGATCCAAGATCTGATTTTATCCTTAAATATTCAATGACCAACAAAAGAAAGAAAAAAGAGGAACACTCACTATAATTCTAAAAGGATCTGTTTCATCCTTCATATATAACTCACCTAGCTTATGGAGGTTTTGCACTAAGTTAAAAATAGTGTTACTTTAGAGAAGTTATCTTAAAAGAAAAGTAGCAGCTAAGGAATACGTATGGCCAAAAAATAGAAATTTTCTCCAAAAATTTACTGGAGAAAATTTTTGAGAAAACAACATAAATTGGACTAGTGAGGGGTTTTTTCCCTGCTTGAGTGGATGATAACTTACACATGTATAGTGTGGTAGGGGAGACTCTTATGTGAAAGGGATGGCACAGAAACTTACTGCAACACTGGTCACTGCTGCCTGTTCTTCTTAGAGACTTCAGACAGTAAAGAAAGATTCCAAAACCCCTTGCTCAGCTAACACTCAAGACTATAGATATGCAAGCTCTGACAATATTTAGATGCATGAGAGTTATTTCTGCACATCCAAGGAAGTATAAAAAAATTTCAAATAGACTATCTTTTTGGCTATTGTTCATGTGTCGACACAAATGAGAAATGACACATTCTTTTGCCTTAATCCTTGAGAGCTCGCTCTTGTCATAAACTTCAGAGCTCACTGTGTATTTCTCAACAATATCCATGTCCCATAAGATTACAGCTTTTTTTTTGAGAGTGAGTTCACAGGAGAGGTAAAGGCATGAAACACTGCCATCAAAAAAGAGCTCTGCCTTTGGAAATAGGATTCAGAAGTTCAACTCCTTCCTCTTTTTTTTTTTTTTACAAGAAACTATTCCTCAAGCAAAGCCTAAAAAAAATTTTTCACAATACAACAGATTTAAAAATGGTAGCTTGATCTCTCTGAAATTTAAGTGTGGAAGGAATACTATTTAGCAGTTCCAATAGAAAGATATTACAAAACAATATAATCCCATTCAGGTTTTTGGAGTATGTAAAAGTAGAGATTTTGTTATAGTATTAGTCTATCTCAGTACAACACCCACGATTATATTTTTGCTGTTCTTACTTCTAATGAAAACTTGAAACTCCCTACACAATCTAAAATAGTAAAGAACGCATAAAATATCCTTTCTTCACTATAGCAGCACAACTGTAAACTCTCCTAAATGTGGGGTATGATTTAAATGCTAGTCCTTTTGAAGTGTTTATATCCTCTTTCTTCCAAAAATGAGATGAATTTTGACCATAATGAATTAAACTCATTTAATCTATATACTAGATATTTATATGAGGCTACTTCAGTAATTTCCAGATGGTAGTCTTTAATCATTGGAACACTAAGGTTCCCTCCCTCCCTGCAGTGTCAATCTCTGTACAGAAAGGAAATAAAAGGAAATTCATTTTAAGATACTTAATTTTCACTTTGAAGCTTGCAAAAACATTAGTTGGAAGATAACACTAACAGCAAAGGTGGTTGTTTCTATTCCTGGCCTTCCACTTACCATATAAACTAACTTATATCTGACTTATTTCTAGGACTTTGGCCCAAGCAAAGCACATATGTCACTTTGCTTCTTACAGTTCTTCCATATGTCACATACACAAACCTATATAAAGGAGACAGCCTGATACACCTTAAGCAAAAACTTTCAAGTTTCTCTAATTTCAGTCACCCTTCTACTTGGAATCCAAAGCTTTTGCATTCAGACTGACAATAAAATCCAGGGCTACATACATCACTTACCTCCAAAACAGACCATTTTTAAAATGGGTGTTGCCCACATTTAAGGAGACAGCTTTTCTGATTAATCATGAATCACAGTAATTTCAACAAATGGGGTTGGCTGTGAATATTCATTCACTCTTTCTGTGGCATTAATTACAATGGAGAAACACCAGAACAATTTATCATAAGTTCTCAAATGAAAGCATGTCAATTCATAGTTATGTACATCCCATACAAAAAGTTTTACATTTTTTAACATCAGCATTTGCTGTTGCTTCAGTTTCTTGTCTCCTAGGTTTACCTATAATTATGTGGAAAAAACCCAACTGATTAAGGGTCTGGAGAAAAAGTCATCTGAGAAGTGGCTGAGGGAGCTGGGGGTGTTTCTCCTGGAGAAAAGGAGGTTCAGGGAGGACTTTGTAACACTCTCTACAACTGCCTGATGGAAGGTTGTAGCGAGGTGGGAATCTGTCTCTTCTGTAGAGCAACCAGGGACAGGATGAGAGGAAAAAAAAGGGAAGGTTAAGGTTGGATATTATCAATTTCTTCATTTATAGGGTTTCAAGCACTGGAACAGACTGCCTGGGAAAGTGGTTGAGTTACCATCCCTGGAAATATTTGAAAGTAGGTGTGGCACTGAGGGATATGGTTATAGTGCTGGACTTGGTAGCATTGAGTTAATGGTTGAGCTTGATGAACAAAGGGGTCTTTTCCAACCTAAATGATTCTTTGCCTCTTTCTTTCTCTCAACAATCCTAGAGGGCTCCTTTTTCTGTGTTTGAAAAGACCACTAGAGCAGCACCACCAGAAGAGGAAGCTGAAAAGCAGGGGGAGGAGAGTTAAAAAGGGGATGAACTCAGCTTCCCCAAATGCCCAGGCAGCCCTGCACTACAAAACGACTGCAATAGCTGCCCAATGGGAAGAGACAAAATGGTGTCCCCCTTTTGGACAGGCATTTATCTGAGAACTAGCTTTAAAGAACCAATTCTTTCCTCCTGGAAAGGCATTCAGATTTCTGTACCAAAACAGAATAAAGAGACTTTCAAAATGCTCACACAAAACATTCAGTTCATTCTAAAGGGGAAAACATAAAGAGGAATAAATAAATCCCATTATTAAAACTTTAGTCTCATCCTTAAATGGGCCATGGCTGAGTTAAACTGAGTCACATTTTAAGCCTCTGTCCAAGTATATCTTGCCTTCTCTGAGCAGTGTTTGTATCAATCCAGCATTTGGAAAGCCTTCACTGATTTTTAGAAGTCCCACAGGAAGTTTTGTAATTTCCTTTTTTTTTTTAACTCTTCTAAATTTGCTCTCTTATTCCATTTTCTCCAATGATACAGTAGAATTTCCTATTCTAAAATTTTCTCTTGCAAATGCCAGTGTAAAAGCACCAAAAATGAGATTCATCTATATATTAACAGAGTAAAAGAGTTTGTTGCAGGCCAGGAAAATTTCTCCAGTTCTTCTTCTCTCAGCAAAAACCCTGCAGATTCTGAAACACCACATTATTTATCTAATATCATCTGTCTCAGATCTTGAGAAGTTTGTTCTAAATCCCATCTTCTAGAAAGCAGAATCACGTGGGAAGGGTACCTTTCATTCAGAAATAAATCAATGCTTTTTTATATCCTAATTTTGTGGCGAGTTTGGCCATACCTAGTAGAGGAGGGAGGAAATTCCAAGCCCTTTAATATTTCTTGATTATAGACCGAAACTATTTGAGTATTTGTTGTTCACAAAGATTGTAGATGGTAACATGAAACAAACTATCTTAATTTATTATTGACTAGCATCATTCTAGATTCACAAGCAGTCAGAGTCACTAGTGGCATGAGGTGCAGTCAAGCTGTCTGCCTAAGGTGTGTATCCACTAAAAATCCAAACCCTTTCCTACAGTTTTCACTAAGCTTCTGAGAAGCCTTAGAGCAGATCTCCATGCCAACTCTTGCTAAAGACAAAACACTCTCAGTCAAAAAGAAATTCAGTTGTACACTTCAATTCCTTGTGGAAACATTGTTGATCAGTCTTGATGTTGCCCACAGAAGTTGAGTCTTGCCTCCATAAGGATATTCTCTCCATAACAGAAATTAAACTGAAAGAAGGAAAACCAGAGTGACTTCTTCTCAATCCAACAGAAGAGATAGGTACTAGGGACATTAGCAGGGCCATGGAATTCTTATCTCTGCATTTCACCTTTCCTGACCCCTCTAGTTCCATGGGCAGCCATGGCATTAACATCTACTCAGGAACTTAGGTGGGATGTTCAGCAACAGACGTGGGCTGAGATTCTTTCCTATTTCCTTGTCGTGAGAAGATCATCTGAATTTGTTTTCACATCTTCACTAGAAAGTACAGGAAATATAAATGCTAGAGTAAAAGAGAGCAAGGAATCAGCAGACAACAGCCAACATAATAAAAAATACCAACTGAATTGGAATTAGTAATTCATTCGTATATTTCCAGGGTAAGATGAAAAACTGTGCCAACTACAAGCTCCACAAAGCAAATGGAACTCCATCAGTGCCACAGGGAGTAAAAGGTTTGGCTGAAAAATCGATGAAGACCAATATAATTATTATAACAGTGTAAATAAATGACTCCATTAATAGGTACCTATTTAGTGATTAATATTGCAATATTAAATTTGTGTTGCTCTTCCATAGAAAAGCTCTGCAATGCTAAAAAAGGAATTTTTTTTCCTCTGTGAGTAACCACATCCTGGAACAGGTTGCCCAGAGAGGTTGTGGAGTCTCTCTCCCTGGAAATACTCAAGAATTGTCTGGGTGCACTTCTGTGCAATTTGTTTTAAGATAGCCCTGCTTGAGCAGGGAGGCTGGAACAGATGATCCACTGTGGTCCCTTTCAACCTGACCCATTCTGTGATTTTAATTCTTTCACCATAACATTTTAAAAACCATCCTTCAGTTAAAAGCCTGTACCACTAGTGAAATCAGAGTGAGCTCTGATGACTGAGAACATATTCTATCCATCCTTTTCAGCTGCCCACTGTTCTCTGCAAAAGATTCCCACCATGACTGCTTAGCCAAGGGAAGGTCTCACGAGACTGATTTGTCCTCATCTATAAGTAAAACCAGCCAGCTTGATGTTGACTGTGCTCAAGCGTGAGCCTCCTGTTGCAGCTCAGATTATAACATCAGCAAACCCAGATGGCACCCAGATGCCGCTCACCAGCCAGCCCAGCCTCCTTTCTCTTCCTCCTTGGTAAACTTTATTTCCTTCTCAAGCAGGCAGGAGCAGCCTTGCAGAACCCAGTTCAGCCAGAATGGTCTGAGTTACCCAACACGAGGCCAAGCTCACATGGGCAGAAACCTCTGTGCTCACAGTCTGTGAATGAATGCCTGACCTCAGCCTTGAACAGTTTCATCCAGTGAACAGCCCCTTGGAATCAGAGTAGGTTTCATGGGATGGTTGACAGGAGCTGATGGCTTGCTAGCATGGAAAGAACCAGTACCATTCCCAGTCATATCTCCCCACCAGCCTTGTCCTACATGGGACAAGGTCTTTCTGCCATCTGGCAGGCAGGCACGCAGCCAAGAGTTGGGAAGAGCAGGTCTGTCTCTTTCAGTGACTAAGTGCCAGTAGCCCAGCCTAGCCCCTTTTACCATGGTATCCTCTGTCTTAAGGTCAATTGTTCTGCATAATAAAATGTGTTTTCATAACAATAAGAACAACAGAGCATGAGAAGATTTCAATCCACAGAAGAGCTGCTTTAATCTGCATTACCCAGAGGCTCAGTTAGGCTCAGCCTTCCTCATGCTCTCTCTCCCATTCTCTGAAGCCACTGGAAACTCCTCTCTCAGAGGGTTTGCCCCTCTACATAACATTTTCTGAAGAGTGCTAGGTCTTTGAAACTCTCCAAGATATCTTAGCTTCCCTCAGTTACAGACAGGACAGCCAAGATATCCTGGGGAAAATTTGCCATTCTCAGGCCATTGATGACTGAATGGCAGATATTCAGTATCCATTGCTGTTTGCCAGAAGATGTGAATGTCAGGATGAATAAATGCCATCCTGAATGTATTTTCCAGCAAAATATTAGCTAATTAATATTATGTGCAGCAAACAAAAACTTGTTCAGCACATGGTATTTATAAATTACTCTCTGCAACTACGAATCTGTCACACTAACAAATCCGTTAATTAAGTCATTTAGTGATCAGAGCCAGGAACTCAGATCAGAGGCTGCTGAATACTGATGTAATCAGCAATTCAGTTGCTGAACAATAATTCAAAACATGCAATTTTTCACCTTGGCAAAACTCAACATACTTGTCTATGAAAAGGATGCCTTGCTTGCTTTGCAAACATCCTGCATGTTTAAGTTAGCCTTGTGAGTAAGAACACCCAAACATCAAGAGTTTGTCCTAGACACAGTTCGGCAGATTTTATCTTTTAAACACTAGAAAGAGACATTTTTCAAGAGTAGATTTAACTCTCTTGCACAGTTTCAACCTGGTAAAATGCCATACATTTTCCACATGCTAAATGTTCTTTTGTAAGGCCATCTGATGGAAGCAAACCTGTTTTCCAAGTAAATGGATAACAGTCCTACACATGGAAAAGGAAATAGTACAAATTTTTAGGCTATATAATCTGAATTTGCTGGCAGGATCATGTCATGCTGAAATTGCTCAGTAGTAAAAAAAAAACCTACCCCCCCCCCGCCCCAAAACTTGGAAGTTTATCTCCGGATGGCACAGTAAGGTAAATACCACTGCAGAAGTAAACTGACCTAACTGCCAGAAATTGTAAGCAGCCCAAAATGAATGTGTTCCTGTTGGTTGTCAGTACCATGCAACATATCTGAGAGCAAGAGAAAGGGAAGTGATACCAGTGGCCTTGCAGCAATCAGAGGTGGTGATAGGGTGATGATGAATAATAATCATTAGAATGACAGAACAGATGTTGCAGGCTTGTGCTTTCACTTCTATATCTAACCCTTGCAGGCAACAAATGACATGCATGCAAGGCTGTGAAAGAGCAGAGATGCATGGGAGATTTGGCAGTTTTCCTGTCTTCTCTTGCACACACACCCTGGCCTAGGTCATTCCCAAATTTCATTAAGAGACATTCATGCCACAAGGGCTGTGATGTGGCCCACTGTTAGCTTTCTGTGTCTGCCTCCAGAGACACTGACATTCCCAAAGCCAACTGAGGAACGCTGGATTTCATGGCCAGGACACGGCCTGAAGACGATTTGCACTAACAAGGTCACAGGAAACAGCTTTGCCAGATTTGTATAACGCTCACCTCCCATGTGGAAGTGTTCAGCCAAAGCTCTCCAAGTGGGGAAAATGGAGGGGGTGGAGTGCTAAGACAACTAATACAACTTCTTCCAAGTGTTGCTGTTTACACCTTTATACGCTTTATACAGTTACCACTGTCTACAGGGGAAAATCACGCTGTTTATGTTCACACATCTAACTTAGGTGGTTCAGTGATAAATCTAGACTTATAGTCAAGGAAACCAGTTTCAGAATAGGCCTGGTTGTTCTGGCATGTAATCACAACTGACAAACCAATAAGAAAAGAAACTGGGTGAAGAATTTTTCAGCAGTGTAAAGCTTTAAATCCTTGGAGAAATAACATTCCAACACCTACTTTATTCCACATTACACCTCTGACTTCCTGTCCCAGTTACACCACCTTCCTTCAGAGGCACTGTTTCTTCTGCCTCTGCTTTTACCACTCCAGTCATCTGGTCCATTTCTTGCTCTTCTTCAGCTCCCCATGCATTTTGGGCTTAACTTGCTGGCTGCTTCAGTGACATCTAGGACCTAAAAGGATTTTTGTGAGGAATTAAGAGGATCATCCAGAAGGTGGAGGATGTCCTTTGTAGCAGAGGCAATGCCATCAATCATGATCCACTCACAGGAAAATGGGTCATCATCAAAGGGGGCTTCACTGAACTACACAGACCTCTCCAGTTTCACTTGTGGGGTGGCCAAAACTCCTACTTGAGGCATCTAAGAATGACTCAGTTTAAAAAGTGTTGCTAAGACCTGCCAGCATATCTCCCTGTCAGAGCAGGCTGTCTCATCTCATCTCATTTATTAATGTTTCTCAAATTTGATTTAATTATGTAAGAAAATATCTCTTGGAGAGCATCCCACTGAAGTACACATCACAGCTGGAGATTCTCTGCATCTCACATGGTGATTGACACATTCCCAGCCTTTCTGTGACAAGAACCTCAGATTCTATTCCTTGTCTCTAGAAACAGTCTTTATTCCTCCTCATACCTATGCTCACTGACTTAAAGACAGAACTTTTCTCTTTTCCCATCTCATTCTTCTATGGAAACTGCTTTCCCATCCTTTTGTGAAGGACCATGTTGTAACTCTAGAGATATGATTAGTTATCCACATTACAGGAGACAAATCAATTGTGTATAACTGGACAGAAAATTCACTGTTCCTATGATCAAGGAGTATTGAATCTTAGAAATTTATTGTGTTTATTTTCTTATTGCTGATCTGAAGTGGGGAGACACTACCCCTTCTTGCAGAGACATAGACAGCTACTGCAGCCCTACCTAAATGATTGGGGTCTTGCAAAGCATCCCACAGTTTTGAGCCCCTTGATGTCCATATCAAAAGCTAAAAAGTATGAGGCAAAAAAAAGCATGAGGCACATCAGAAAATGTTGTGTGCACAGCTCTTGCCTCAGCAGTCATGAATGTTCAGGGCTAGCAGCTGCCCTCGGGAAGTGATCCTGGTTTTAACATACCAAGTGTGACCAGTATCCTCTCTGAAACAGACATCAAGCAATTCCTGAGCTCTTTGGGTATGTGTGCTGCTTTTGAGTTTAGGTCACAACACTGGGTAGCTGACAGATATTACACGAAATATTCTCCATCCCACACACTTCAGAATTAATTCTGTAAAAGCCTTTGCAGTTTCTATGGGAGATGGCACATCCACCTCTGCTCTGCTCACCCTCGGGTGGTCTCCCACTTCACTCCACAGAGGATTCCACCTCCACTTACTGCTGTTATTTACTCATCCCCAGTGGAAAGTGAGGGGACTTCACTCCCATCTGAGACAGAAACAAACAGACCAAGCACATTCAGCATGATTAAGAATTGCAGTCTCTTTTTTCCAACCCAGAATTCATGCAGTTGAAGATGACCAGAATGCAGCTGTGCTGTTCTACATTCATCTAATCCAGGTTTATGAAGGAGAATAGGGACAGAAAGAAAGATTTCTCTGGAGAAGAAATCACATATGGAAAACTATAGTCCTGTACAGTGTTCATCTTCCCTTTTTGTACTATGTTTATATGCTAAAATCATCTGACAGCACAGCCTACTGACTGTTCTCTCCATCAGACAACTCATATTCCTGGGATCACATTGAGAACTGGAAGTAAAAAGGAATTTGAAACAGTTTTCAGGAATTTTCATCTGTGGTTTGAAGTCCAGGCTGTGAATCCCTTTGTATTTAGCCAAGTGAAGATCTGGCTCTTCCTAAAGCTGTAGCTGAAGAAATAACCAATAGCACCTCTGCTATCCAAGACAGAAATTCCAAACCATTTCATTCGTGCTTACTGCTGCAAGTGAGCTGCCCGCCATCAGACAGGGAAGCAGAGTAACTAATTAGCCAAATTCTCAGCCTCTTCCTGATACATGCACCAATTCTCAAACTCTTTGAGGGTCTATATCAAATTTCCATAGACATATGCTCAGGAGCATGCCACTGCACTTCACAGAGCCTTGAAGCCCAGAATGCAGGCAACATGAAGACAAAACTGATTATTTAGAAGGAAGTATAGTAGGAATTTTCTTCTCCACACCTTCTAATGGTCACATAGGGGTTTCAGGCAATCTAGACCTATGCAATCAAATTCTCAACACAGCCAGCTTTGTACAAATGATACCCTGAAACCTCTAATTCTGTTTAAAACTACATTCGTGTAGCTGGAATTCTCTCCACTAATTCGGTTTATTTAGAGTTAGTAGCTATTTATTCTGATATACTCTAACACTGGACAAGTAAACAAACAGGAATTCATTATGGTGACCCTGTAAGAAATCCACCCTTGCTGTTTTCCTCAGAAGTTAGATTTGTGGTTAAATTTTCAGTACCCATAAATATTTATAACAGGCTTTCAACATTTTTTCCAACCACATCTCTTAGTTTTTTTATGCTACTTGTATTTTCAAGGTGATTTCTCACTTGCAGAAGCAGGTCAGAAAAATTCCTTGCACCCAAAGGATCACTTGGCAGTTAGAAAATTCTGTCAGTGACCACAACAGAAGATTCCTAAATTACTGATAGATTTTAGGAAAAAAGTGGTAATAGCTTTAAATTATTCCAAATTAAATAGGAAGTGAATTTAACCTGATCAGATTAAGTAACTCATTAAAAAAAAAATCAAAAAAACCTTAAGGAAAGGCCATAGTATAATAAAAGGGATAAACAGGGAAGCCACAGGAAGATATTCAGTCACGGAAGCCTCATTTTGTTCCTTCCTAATTTTCCTCTGTAAGTTATAAATGTTAATGAAGCTACTACAGGGATCACTGCCACCCTTAAATTCATTGCTGCTAGAGAGAGAAAAGGAAGTGGAATTGAATAAAAGTCAACACTACTTGAATGGCATCATCACAACAGTAACACAACTCAACAGATTTTCCCTGCAAACTACTGCTGCTATAAGACAATAAATCCTGGAGTTACCCTAATTAGAACCAGATGAATAGGAGTTGAAAATGACAGTATACTTGTCCTCTGCATTCAGCCTAATCAGCAGTCACACTGGAATGACAGAATAAGACCACAGACAAAATGCTGCGCTCACAGCCTGTCAGAGACAGGGCAATCTCTTCTTTTCTCTCTCTGCTCCAAGTCTCAGCCCATGGCACACCTCTGCTGGAACTCAGTCTGTTAAGGAATGCTCTGTTTGGAACAGCAGCACCATACTGCAGACGTACAGGCAACCAGGTAGCTCCATAATAGACCACAAAATATTTTAAACCAACAATATTTTCTTTTATTAGTTAATTAGTTCTCAAGGAACAAAGGATGGCAAATCAGAATTGCATCTATTTGCCAGTCAGTTAAGACCTGTCAATGTACTTCTGCAAAAACAGTTTTTCCCATCTGAAAGCATAATTCCTGATAGAGTAATACTGTAACTTCACTTCCATGTTTCATTTTTTAATTTTAATTTTTCTTCTCAATTTTGAATACACAGTTTTAGTGACATTAACTGTTTCTATCCAGAATCATTGCAATATTCTCCTTGGGAAAACCAAAAATCAGCTTTTTCATTCAAATTTTCTTGCAGGGAAAATATCTGTCTTCACAATTAGCTCTGTTCTTAGCTGAGAGAGTGAAATATTGACTGAACTTTTCAACACCATGAGCACCTCAATTTCATGCAGTTATCTTACATTATAACAATTCCTTCTGAGAAGCACGAATATTGGTCTGATATACAGACATTTACATTACCACAAAGTCAATCATTGCCTTCAACAGGCTTTAGAGGAAAACTTCAAATTTTCCACATAAAAGCTGTGCCACATCTTCCTATTTTTTTCAAGGATAAGAGTGAGAACCCACTAATAAGAAAAATCTAAGGTTGTACAGAAGTATAATCCATGCTAACATTTATCAAAATATTCTCATTTATCCTGGAAGGAGGCAATTGCTTTATACCTGTTTAAATTAAGACAGTACTTCTTGAAGATGCAAAATTCACAAATATTACATTGAGGTGATTATATAAGGTGCTACATCTTTTACAGGGTTGCACATGTCTCTGTTTATTCAACCTGCTTCCTGACCAACCTCTGAAATCCTCACAGTTCTTCTTATGACCAGATTTAGGCTCAAAAGGAAAAGATGCAAATTATGTTTCTCCTTGTAGAGATGTCTTTCCTCAAAATCATCTGTGCAACATAAATCTTAGGAAAAAAATTTCCATAATGGAGGAAACATTTGTACATCTTGAAATTTAAGGTCCATTTGGTAGGAGCAACACTTAATTTATGGGTTGCTTTTATTTTTTTCCCTTTCCAGCTGCATGTGAGTTTGTCATGGGCTCTAGTCATGTCTGCTGGTGTCAGCACACAGCTCCAGATCAAGCCTTATCATCTAACATAGTTATCTTTGAGCTTCTCTGTTACACTCTATTATCTCTCAGGATTGATGAAGTTCTGCTATCATTACCCACCTTATTCTATGACAAATGGAAATTGTTTTAGCAATCATTTCTGCAGATCTTGTATTCACTCTCTCAAAAGCTTTTTATTTCTTAAATTTGGAGATGGTGATCTGATAATTTAGTAGTGGGTTTCTTTTTTCTCAACTAAGTTTTCAAAACCTGGCAGGCCTCGAAAGGAAAAATAGCAAGCAATATTTCACACTTTTGGATCAGGTTAGGGTGAAAAGCTTACACCAAGCTGGTTCACGTTCAGAAAGCCAACCACAGAAGTTACTGCATACTCCTTTTTTCCAAGTAATATCCCATTCATCAGTGCTAGAAACCCTGACTCTATTTCCTGTTGAGGCTGTTTCAAGTCCGTGGCAAGTTTTTTTCCATTAAGGTCAATGCTGAAATATATAGTGAAATCACAAAATAATTTAGGTTGGAAGGGAGCTAAGGAGGTCATTCAGTTCAACCTGCTGCTCAAAGTGGGGCCAGCTATGAGATCAGGCAAGGCTGCTCAGAGCTCTCTCTGCTCAGGTCTTGACAATTTCACAGGGTAGAGACTACACAAGCTCACTGGGTATTCTGGTCCACTGTTAGTCACCATCATGATGAAAGAACAATTTCTTCTATCCAGTTTACTCTCTCAAATTTCAATTTATTTCTCTCACCTCAATTTCTGACCATGCATGGCTGTGATGAGATAGGATCCATCTTCTCAGTGATCTCCTCAAAGCTATTGAGGAAAGCTACTATTAGATTTCTCCGAAGCCCTCTTCTTCAGGCTAAACTCCCCAGTTCATTGAGCCTTTCATCAAGGCCATATCCTCCAGCCCCCTGACTATCTGATGATCCTCTGCTAAGCTTACTCCACTTTGTGCTTTTCTTGTGCTAAAAGGCCCAAAACTGAGTCCTGGTGGCGTAGATGTGGACTGACAAGAGCTCAGTAAAGAGGGAATAAACCATTCCTTCATTTTTCTGGCTGTGCTCCTCTGTGGTGGGGCATCTTCCCTAATTCCTTTCACTCCCCCTCCAGGCTATTCTATGATCTGAGAAATGCTTATTAGACCTCAGCCTTGATGAATTGCACTTGGCCTGACCTCTTCAGCCTCTCAGAAACGCTGTCTGTTCCCAGGCAACTAGTGCTGTCTAACAAGCTCCTGTTTGCTAAAAACCAGCTTTGATAACTTATTTTGCTTGCCTGAATAACAGCCCAAGTGGAACATTTTTGTTACTCAACTTGCAAAGAAAATTGCGGACCCAAATTGCAACCTGGATGGAAAATTACTGTGACTAAAGCCCACTCTTTTACAACCTTATAAAAAGTGGTCCAAAATGAGAGCCTTGAAATCCCCTGGACCTCCATGGGCTGCAACCAGCAAACTCCCTCTGAGCTGGACACCTGTTTGAGCCAGCGCACTCTCAAGTTTGCTATACTTGGAAGATTGCCAAACGGTGATGATGGATCCTGGGCTGATACTCCTCACTCCTTGAGACTCAGTCCTTCACACACTGAGAAGATGCAAAGGCATCCAAAATGAGTCTTTCACTGAATTTAAGAGGACTTTTTCACAGGTAGCTCATATAGATTCTTCATGTCTCTGTGTAGGCAAGCGTGCATATGCTACAGCAAATGTACTTGGAATGTTTTTTTCCCAGATTCTGAAGTACTTTAAATTTGTAAGTTACTGTTGTGGTATAGTAAATTCTATATGAATCCTTTGCTAACTTGCTTAGCTTGTTATGGATTAATTTTAAGCTAATTTTAAGTTAAATTAATTGCTGTTGGGTGTAAACTGTTGATCAAGTCTGGGCTCAGTTTAGTAGACAGGAGTCTACTCTGAACCTTGTGACTCAACAGGAGGTTCTTCCATATTCCTTTTTATCTTTATCCTTTCCTATCCTTTTCTCTTCCTCCAGCCTCCACATAGATACTTTGGGATTTATTTTGGTTTGGATTGATTGATTTTAGATTTTTGTTTGCTTTTTCTTGGTGTGCCTTAACCACCTAGTAAGAAGCAGAGTTAACTTTGCCAATGAACTTTCTTTTATTTTTATATTAAACCTGGTTTTGTCCATACCTTTGCAGGTGATTCTTTAAGTGACTTTAAAACACTAATCCTCAACATCCTCTTAGTACAGCCCCAGATCTCTTCTGGCTGTCAGGGCACTCCACTGACTTAAATTTCATTTGCTGTCTACCTACAGCCCCAGATCCTTCACACCAGAACTTCCAGCCTGTGCTGTTGCAGAAGATTCTTCCTTTCCATGAGCAGGACTTTTAATTTGTTTTCGTTGAATTTTTAAGGACCACACCAACCACCAAACTTTGAATTTGTTTGAATTTTTAAGGACCATACCACTCCAACTTGCCTAGATTCTTCTATATGGCAGATCTATGAGCAATCATCCCAGTTCTTCCCAAATTTGGTATCAAGTGCTAAATTCATGAGAGAACATTGTTGCCTCCTTTAGGTCAGTTACTGGGAATTAGTTACTGATTTTAAGAATGTTGTCTTCTCAAAGGCAGTAGCTTCCTGCTCTGGAAGGAATCTTAAATGCAGAAAAATGAACTCAATTTTTGAAAAGCAGTAATTCCTAGGTAAGGCAAAAAATAAATTGAAAAATTGTTTGCTGAAATAACATCCTCTTAATTCTTGTTCATTTTGGTAAATATGTTATGTTTGGTAAAGAAGATTTGATGCTTGCAGACTCAGCAGTTACTGCTGGCATAAATACACAACATAAGGTACTGAGAATATTTGTTTCTGCTAGAGAAATGCGATTCACCTTTCCAGTCTTCAGCCAAACAAAATGTTGCTGGAACATACCATTCCTTCATTTTGCCAATAACAGAGGGCTGATAGCAAAAAATACATCCAATTTTGTTTTCCTTTAGGAGTAGCTGTTCAGTTGAAGTAATAAAATGTAGACCCATATTGAGGACAGTAAAATCTCCTTGAACTACAATACACAGAGGCTATTTCTTCTGCCAAAAGAACCAATTAGGGAAATGATAGTGAAAGATAAGCATGAAGTGACCTTAGGAGATTCCACCTCATTTTAACAACTTTCCTTTACTTTTTTATTGTGTTACAGAAGCATTATATTTAACTGGTGGCACCTTACCATGTCTATCACTTTTCTGTTTTCCCTTTGTAATGTCACAAAGTGTTTTAAAAAGCAATATACAAAACAGACATCACCTTTCAAAGCACAGAACCCCCACTTGTAGCAGCAACAGCACATCCATCTAATGCTAATCCAAAAGGGCACTGCCAACAATCCTCTTTCTGAACTCAAGCCATCTTTTCCATTCCAGAACCAGAGCTGCAATTGCCAAGCAAGCTGTGATCATGTCTCACAGAGATGTATTTTTTTCTTTATTTTCCCTAGGCATTTTTCTGCGACTGAAGGAACATTTCACAGACAGGTTAATAATCTGGAACCTAGATGGTCTGTTTCTTCTAGATACTCTGGGACGTTCTAATCACATGATACATTTTTTGCCTCTTTCTTCTCCTGTCCTTTGTCTGTTTGGGCTGAATATGTAGTGTGATAGAGTCTCATATATGTGCAGGTTGCATACAAACAATAAGACTTTTTACTGGCAGCTGTTTTGACAACCAAATGACCCATGAAATACTATTCCTCCCAAGACCTGAGATCCTCCACCACTTCTGACACAAAAATGCATTAGACCTCCTGAAAGTACAGTACTCATGAAAGAAAAGAAAAAAAAGTCAGCTACATTTTGCTTAGTCGTCCCAGGCTACAGATCAGGGAAGTGGCAAAAAAAGTATAGGGTGCATCAGTCACATTATTGGCAACAAACCAGCATTGTTAGGATCCCTTTCTGTCATAAGACATGAGGAAACAGCAGCAGTGGTATCTACAAAGTACAGGCAGAATAGGACACCTCCAATTTCTTCTCCTCTTGCCCCAGGAATTAAAAAAAAAAACAAACCAGCAGCTCAGACAGTGCAATTCTTCAGTCTGCCATAGAAGATGCATTCAGTCACCTGCTTGGTATAGTAATAACCTCAAACTTCCTCTTTGTAGAGTGTCTACCCAAAATGAGCTAAAATACTAAGCAGCATACTTCTATCCAATCCCTTCCAGTGATGTCCATTACATTCCCTCTTCTAAAGAAAACAAAAAAAAACCCAACAAAAGCCAATGTTGTAAGACTTTAGGGCCTTTTCTGGCAGCCAGCAAAAGTAAACACAAATATAAAATTCTTATCTGAATGCAATTAATAATAAAACAGGCATTTTAAAAAGTGCTTTGAGGTTATCTCAGAGTGTGTTAAGGCTGCAATTTTTGCTGGAATAGCATTTTTCTTATATGGACCAAAGATTAGGAAACACTAACATAGAGACACTGACAAGGAGACTGCCAGCTTAGCATCACAAGCAAATTTGTGCATTTTGATTCCATGGTTAATGTGTGATCCCTGCCCACACTGGAATAAAACTACAATTCTGGGCACTTTGCTCACTTGCATGCCAAACAAAAAAAAGTCCTTCAAGTGTATATTGCATTTATATACTAAAAGTGCAATCCTAGCACTTGGCTGCTGGCAACATGAAGTTACTGCCCTTCTCAGAACTGGTGCACGCTACAACATTACAGGAAGAGGCTGGGTCAGAAAATGTATATGCATTGAACACTCACATCTCTTTGAGAAATATTGCTGAAGAGATACACAAATCTCTGAGATCATCAGTACTGTCTACAAGTCAAAATGTTTGTTGAGGCAGTATTTCAATCACCAGAAAAGGACCAGACCTTGAATAAAATGGCACCCTGCCTTGCATCAGCTCCAGTCAAGAGGGTTGTGATGAATGACATTTTCAGTAGCCAGCCCTGTCGAATGCCACAGTGAGTCAGCAAGATTCAAAGATGAGAACCTACTGAAACAGTATGATATTAGATGGGTTTGTTAGAAAACTTCTCTAATGAGTACTGTGCTGAAATGATAAAACAGAACTGAATGACGTGGTGAACATGAAAAAGGGCCCAAGTGTTAGGAAACAGAAGAGGTGCAGCAGTGTGAAGACAGCTACAAGACTGGGTGGCAGTCATAGGTGAAGATAATTAATACAAAGAAGGCTTTGTTCCCACACTGAACACCAGACACCAGAGACATGAACCAGATCTGCACACCTTAACTTTACCTTAGCAGCTGCCATCTGTGTCAGGGGAAATGCCTTTAATACATATGAATCTACAGATATTGGAGAAGTGGCCAAAATGTTGAAAACAGTGAAGAGACAAGGTGACAGTGTTTAGTTCAGTCCTTCATGAGCTGCTAATTAGAGAAGGAAAAGAAGTGCAACTAGTGGAGTGTGATTAACATTGGTGGGATAACATGACTGACATCCCAGCTGCCCATGACCAGGTCTGAGCGACACCAACCTGTCCTCCTCCTCATATCACAATGAACTACAGAAAGACAAAGAATGAGGTTACTAGAGACTTAAGAGAGACAAGCAGACAGAAGCATACAGACACTCCTAGAACCCAGTATCAGCAACGACTGAAGCTGGCCAGTGTGAAGCTTGACTCACTGATAGAGGCAGAGAGATCCAGGGCAAAGGGAGGCTGCTGAAATCTCAAAGCTGTCACTACTGAGAAGCAGTCAGGAGAGGCTTGAACAGGCCAATTACATTGGAAGGTGGCAATGCCTGCCACCTAGTGACTCTAAGTCAAAGACACCACAAACCTTTGAAGGCTTTGTAGGAATGAGGTTTGTAACAGTTGCTTTTAGGGTTCTTCATGGCATGCAGCTACCAACATAACTACATAACCTCTCTTTGCAGTCAGTGGAGAGAAGCAGGCACTTCTCTCCACAGATTTTTAAAGGCCAGTCCCAGTGACCAGTTAGAGTATGCAAGAACAAAAAAAGCTAAAATTTACATACATTTGGATGACTTTGAGAAAAGAGAGCTACCATTCCCACTCCATAACATAGAATCATATAATATCCTGTGTTGGAAGACATCCATAAGGATCATCAAAGTCCAGCTCCTGGCCTTGCGAAGGACCACACCATGTGCCTGAGGGCATTTCATTGTGTGGAACTCAGGCAGGCTTGGTTCTGTAACTACTCCCCTGGGGAGCCTGTTCCAGTGTCCAACCACCCTCTAAGTGAAAAACCTTTTTCTAATATACAACCTAAACTTCCCCTGGCACAGCTTCAGGCTATTCCCTTGGTCTTGTCACTGGTCACTACAGAAAATAGATCAGGGTCTGCCCCTCTTCTTCCCCTCACAGAGTAGGTTGCAATGAGGCGTCCCCTCAGTCTCCTTGAGGCTGAACAGACCATGAGATTTCAGCCACACCTCATACACTCTTCCCCTCCAGAACTGTATCCATCCTTGCTGCCCTCCTTTGGATGCTCTCTAATTGTTTAATGTCTTTCTTATATTGTGGCACCCAAAACTGTCCCCAACACTCTGGTGGTGAGGCCAGAGCAGAACAGAACAATCCCCTCCCTTGCCTGGCTGGTCATGCTGTGCCTGATGCCCCCGAGGAGAGACTTGGCCCTCCTGGCTGCCAGGGCACTGTTGACTCATGGTCAATTTGTCATTCCAGAGCCCCCAAGTCCTTTTCCACTGTTGCTCTCCAGCCTATTGTTCCCCAGTCTACCAAGCTGTAGATCCAAGTGAGAAATAAGGAACCTATTTCCAAGATGCGAAGGTTTGTTACAGCTTGCATGTATGGCAGAAATTAAGTTGCCAGGGAGCCATGAAGAGCTATCATGATGCTCACACAAATTTGAGACACATGTAGACATGTAAGTTCTATGTGTCTTGCAAACTGCCTGCAATTGCTCCCTTCTGTATTCTGGCAGGAAAAGCAAAGTATTTATTATGAAAACAAAAAAAACCCACCACTAACAACAAAAAAGGGTAAATAGTCTACAGGAGTCCCATATATTAACCCAATAATGGTTGAGTATTAAAGTCAAAGGAGCTGTACATTGGGTAATTGATGTGCATATACAGACTTAGGATGAGTTTCTTTGAAACCTGTGTGAGTATATTTTACCTCTCAAAGATTTTTTGTGCAAGTCTTCACAGAAGTACCTTTTATATGTCTACAAAAAAACTGTAAAAGTAGAAGCAGAGTATTCACCTAGTGCTCATTTATCACATGGCAATAGGGGCATTCATCATGACATTAAAATAAACCATTAAAATACAGGAAGTTGAGATGTCTAAGTTTTAAATAGCAAAATAGTTAGCAAAATAGTTTTCTGTATTAATAATTAATATCTGCACTTAACACAGCTGTGCAGTAATTAATCTTCCTACCAATATCCCAATGGACAGCATTCCTACTAAAGGGTTTTCCCAAACACTACATGAAAGAGAATTTTTGAAAGCTTAGTTGATACAGTAGAAGCCCTAGCAGCAACATATGCTTAATTTGGTAGAACACTGTCATTTTTTAATCAACCTGGTGGAATTTAATTGTTTCAACTTAAGCAACAGTGACTGGCACTATGTCAGGTTAAAGCAAATATATTTTAGTTTAAATATTCTATGCACTACATTACAAAGTACTGTCTCCATGAATGATAACTTGCCAGGACCACTCAGGAATGCTATTAGAGCTCCTCATTTGGAAACCAGGAACAGATATAGGAAATGTAACAATTATGAGCTTATTTCATTGATTCATGCACAAGATATTAACCAAACATTTTCAGTGATGTTTGAATTTGCTTTACCTAATCATATTCCTATCACAATTAAGGATTTAGAAACAAGTTATTCAAAACAGTTATTCCAGTTAGAGAAACTTATTTGGTAAATATACTTTGCTAAAAACTTCTAAATTTAATTAAAATTACCAAATGTCTAATGCCTTAAATTGGAGTTTGAAAAAGATTTGGCAGATGAAGAGAAGAGCCCCAAATAGTAACTGAATCTTCAGTCAAACAATCAGGTCTTTTTCAAGTCAAATAACTGATTAGACACTGCTGCTGGTAACTAAAGCATCTGATCATGTGACAAGGAATTACTGAAGCAATTATGTGATAGACCTAATATGTAGCAACATTACTATAATCCACTGTAAATGATAACATGGCTAGCCAAATCTAATAATTCATTGTTACATACTAAAAGCATTTTTATTGTCATGAAACCAGGAATTTGAGAAGGAATTCCTCTGAAAATTATGAAAACAACATCACAACATAGACTAACGTGGGAACTGGTGAAAGAACTTGCCAAACCACTCCCAGCAGTCTACCAGCAGTCCTGGTTAACTCATGAAGATCCAGCAGCCTGGAAATATAATGCCTATTTGGAAGAAGGCTCAGAAGGATGATCTGGGGAACTACAGGCCTGTCAGCCTCACCTTGGTTCTGGGCAATGTTATGGAAGACATCATCCTGAGTGCCGTTATAGGGCACATGCAGGACAAGCAGGGCATCAAGCTCAGCCAGCATGGATTTATGAAAGGCAAGTCCTGCTTGACTGACCTGATCTCCTTTATATGATAAGGTGACCCATTTAATAGATGAGGTGAGGGCTGTGGTCTGTCTGGACTTCAGTAAAGCATTTGATAGCATCTTTCACAGAGGCCTCTTAAAAAAACTGGCTGCTTGCAAGCTGGATGGGTGTTCTCTTTGATGGCAGGTAAAAACTTGGCTTGATGGGCCAGGTCCAGAGAGTTGCAATGAATAGACCTACATCCAGTTGGTGGAGGGTCTCCAGCTGCTTTTCCTGGAAACAGTTTTCCGGTGTTTCAGTTTTTGTGCTGGTCCTGTTTAACATCTTTGTTGATGATCTGTATATAGGGATTGAATGCACCCTCAGTAAATTTGCAGACAACACTAAGTTGGGTGAAAGTGTTGATCTGCTTCAAGATAGGCTGTGCCTAGAGACCTGGAGAGATTCGATCACTGGGAGGAGGACAGCTCCATGACGTTCAATAAGGCAAACTCCTGGGTCCTGTACTTGCATTACAACAAGGCCATGCACCACTGCAAGCAGGGGGAGGATGGGCTTGAGAGTTTTTCAGCAGAAAGAGACCTGGGGGTTTTTGTCAACAGCTGTCTGAACATGAGCCAGCAGTGTGCCCAGCTGGCCAAAAGGCCAGTGGTATCCTGGCCTGTATCAGCAATGGTGTGGCCAGCAGGAGCAGGGAAGTGTCCATCCCCCTGGTCATGGCACTGGTGAGGCTGCACATTGAGTGCTGCATTCAGCTCTGGGCCCCTCACTTTATAAAGGACATTGAGGAGCTGGAGCATGTCCAGCAAAGGCCACAAGGCTGATGAAGGGACTAGAGGATGTTTTATGGGGAACAGCTGAGGGACCTGGGTTCGTTCAACTTCAGAACAGGAGGCTCAGGGAGGACCTCATTGCTCTCTACAACTCCCTGAAAGGAGGTTGTAGTCAGGTGGGGCCTGTCTCTTCTACCATGTCTGCAGTGAGAGGACAAGAAGAAATTACCTTAAACTGAGACAGGGGAAATTCAGATTAGGTATTAAGAAAATGTTTTTGCCATTCAGGTGGTCAGGAATTGGAATATGTTGTAGAGTCACCATCCCTGGAGTTGTTTATAAAGCATGTGGATTTGGCACTGGGTGATGTGGCTTAATGGTTTAAGGGTTGCAGTGACAGTTCTGGGAGGTGGTTGGACTTCAGTGGTGAACATTTCTCCATCAGGGTAATGTGACTGCATTAGAAACAAGTGAAGATATTTAAATAATTGTCATTAATAACTTGGAAAACTATAAAAGACAGATGAATCAGAGAAAATTCTGTGACAGCTACCTAAATAAATTAAACTATTTCAAGTGTCCCAGAGATTTAAAAATATGAATAAATTTATGTTTGTTTAGTAGATGGTAGATATTCCTTCCCTGAATAGTCTTACTCATATTTGTGGAAAGCAGGAAGCAATGAATCTGTTAAAGAAAAGGGATTGAAAGTGTTGGATATGTTTGTAGCAGGGCACCCAGTGAGTGAAATTTTCTTCTCTTCATTCTATGAACTAGCTGCTCAGACCTAACCATTTATGGGTCAGCAAGTTCTAAACAAAACAAAACCCCTCAGTCACAAAAACCTGGCCTTCTTCATGACAAATTATCTTCTCTTTGTTTATAAGTGGTTTTTTCTCCCAAAAGACCACTATCAGGATTTACTTCTCTGTCTTAAAAAGACACTCTTTTTACTTAAGACCTTGGGGTTTAGTGTGCATTTTTTTTTGTTGTTTTTAATGGTTTTGTTTGTTTTTTAAGGTTACTAATTTTCAAATAATGATAGAAAATATACAGGTCTGTCACTAATTTTACATTGTGCTTCCTATAGAGAGCAAGAACTGAAAAGTGGTTGGCAGCAGTCTTACTATTTCCAAGCTAAATTCTCTCAAAACCAGGAGAACCACAAGTACATAATTTCCTTCAGCAGCTACTCTTCCATGCCCTTTTCCAATTGTCATAATCTTTCTCCCAAACCATCTGTTTTCTTTGCCCTATTTGTGAATTTTGCACTTCCCTTACAGCTAAACCTACCTGTATAGTCTTCAGCCCACAGCTTCACATTCCATCTTTTTCTTTCTATCTACACAACCCCCAATCCCTCAGACCAGCTCAGGCTCAAAGAACAGCTTCTCATCATCTCTATTTACCAGTGGTGCCAACAAGTCATCCTTTTCTGCACACTCCATGACTCTGTGCTTCATCAAGTTCCCACCTCATGCTCCAGCTCTTACTATTTCTTGATGTATGTTGGTAATAAATACAGTTCTTTGACTTCTGTAACCAAGCACTCAAGTGACCACCAATATCTTGCCACATCTCTAATAGTGCTGGTTATCAAAATACTGCTAGTTATAGTCTTCACATCTTCTGCTGTGCTACAAACACCTTCACTGACGTAGCAATTACAAACTGCTCAAAATAGCAGAATTACAAATTGACCCTTTTTTCTGTCTCTAGTTAATTCCATCAAATAGTGAGACAAGACTTAAGCTCTGCAGAAAGGTTTATATTCCCCTCATGTTCTACTACTGACATTGTTGCTGCCAAGATAATTCAACCTGTTAGGTTAGGCCACACCACCAAGGCAATCACAATACCAAATTGTCTGCATTTTACCGCCCTGTACATTACAATTTCCTCAAAATCCATGTTCACAAATTCACTTCTACCTTTTTCCTCATGGTATTTCTCATTAGCACCAGCCATGCCAGAAGCACTCTGGGGACACACAAATGAAAAGCAAGCAGTGAAAATAAACTATGCTGTGAGCAAGAACAGTAGGATTGATGGAGACTGCTCATTTTGGTGCTAACATGATTTGTAGGATGAGGACCTTCAGTAGAAAACATAATTTTATACCATGGAACTCTACCCAAGGTGTTTGCACACTGAAACACATCTAACAAGTTCTAAAAAGACTTGCTAAGTGTTGATTATATGGCCTGGACATTCCAGTTACACTGTAAACCTGTTTATGAAGTCATTCATTCTGTGCTTGGAACATCCTCACTGCAATTTTTATTACCCTTTAGGGCATGCTTTCCACTTCTCCTCTTTAACGGGACCATAGGGTGACTCAGAAAGTTTTTTGCAATCCTATTGCCCATAAGTCCACTCTGATCTAATCAATTTAGCTGTAACTACAAGGTTATTTCACAGTAAAATCCCTGAAAGTATCTAGCACATCAGCTTTTAAATAGACGCTGCATCTAAAACTGAGTGACTGAAGCTTTATGGAAACAGCAAAAACAGTTTCAAATAAAATAACTGCAATGAAGATATAGATAATTGCTGCAGGGCTGGAAGGTAACATTTGCAGTTTTTATATCACCCCTCCTCCTAAATCTTTCCTGATCTTTAAGAACAGAGGGAGACTTCTAGCAATTTTTGACAGAAAAATAAATGCAAATCAACTTCTTTATCTTACCTCCCAGACTCCTAGTATTTGTGAGGGAAGGGAACTGTCATTTGAAAATGTGCATATTTGTGAGCTTTAGAACTCACTTGAGCCAGCAGTATGCCTCTGACCAGGGCTTTGCTATAATCCCTGTTTCTTACTGTGAATTTAGACCAAGAACTAATTTTCCCTTCTTCCTGAAATATACTTATTCTGTATTCCCAAGTTTCTATGAAATCAGGTTTCCCAGAGGCATACTCACTGCCTCACATTAGGGCTCTACATCCTATTAACTTATTCGGTGCTGACAAACATCTACTATATAAAGGGTAAAGTGCCAAAATTATAGGGCGTGGCCACATCCAGGTCAAAAGCCTGGTCTTAAGGTCAGCCTAAACATGATCTGGTGGCAAAAAAGGTTCTAATGTTTTTTGCAAAACCTATTTTGGGAAGATGGGTTACAAAGCTCACTTCTGCTACAGTTTGGAAGTGGCATCAATAGTACCTATATAACTCTCAGAGACTGACTGCAGCTGAATGAATCAATGCTTGTTACTTGTTTGGCTGGGAGGTGCTTTCTATCCCTTTTTCTAAATTCTGTTTTGATGTATTTTTCTAAGGGTATGAGGAAAATTATGCTTCCCTTTAACATAGCATGAATCATCGACTAGAAGAAGAATCTGCAGTTTGTTCTGCTTATTTTCTATTTTATTCTTATTTGTTATTTATTTTGTTCTAATTTTGCTAGGCAAGAAGGGAAATGAAATTATATGCAAAAGATACAAGTATATGCAATCAAACAGTTAAAAGCCAGATTATATTGCACAAGAGAAAGAGCATTGCACTTAACATACTAATAATTGGTCAGACTATAGAAATCAGGGCCAAATTCCATCAAATATCCCTCGTCTTCTGCAAACAGCATGAAATCCTCTCTAAATTCTCCAATGGATTCATTGCATTGTACCAATCAGCTGCCTAATCCACATGCAGATTTCTATTTTCACAATACATTATGCTCAGCAATAAGGCAAGCTTTCACTTTTTCATTTTACTTAAGAGACATGAGGCTCTTCACATCTTGTAAGCCTCAAAATCGCCGATGTTAAGGAGAGTGTTCCACTGCATTCAATATTCCCTCTCAAGAGACACAGTTTATTAACACTACCCAAAAAGCTCTCAAATCCCTACAGGTCTCAGGCACATTGCAGTCCCTCATCCTAGCCTTCAGCAAAGCCATGGATATTTATGACTTTAATGTGAATTAAGTCAAGCCCTGTATCCCATAACGGCTATGTCATGATATGATATATCCACTGCCAATTTATATTATTAGTTTCATAGCCCAGGCCTCTACAGCACTTTACTTATCATTGAACTGCTTTAGAAATGGGTAGATCTTAAAAATCATAAGGAATAGATGTAGAACACAAAGCTATAAGCAGAAAATAAATGAACACATAAAAATTTGGTCTGAATTTGGTTTTGCCTCATTAGCTGATCACTCCAGCTGCATTCCTAGTTGAAAACATTTCCTGTTATACAATTGAAACATACTGAAAGTCACCCAGCTTTCATGAATAAAAGTATGTGAACTAAAAGAAACATGCAGCTTCCCTCTCAGGCTTATTCGTAGGTCTTTAGCTCTGTGTATCAAAGGTAAAGTTGATAAATTGGCCTGAAAACCAAAGCTTTATATATTCAGTGGCCTCCTACAGACAGATTCTCTAAATGTGAATATGATCAACTGTATTTTACATAACATTCTTGACTTCAAAGACCTACAGAAACCACCATCTCCCTGGCCAGCTGTAGCAACCAACCAAAACAAAACCAATTACAATCATATCCCAAATTCACACACTGTTACAGAAAGGAGTACTTCACTGAGAGCTGTTCATAAGAAAATACTGCATTACAGGCTGCACTTGCACAGAGGGAAATAAAAAATTTATTGTTTTATTAAATGGCTGTCACAAGCCTCCTGGGACTTCTGAGCTAATTGGACAGTTTGGAATTTATGACCAAAGTGTGATGGGAAGTACAAGCTATGGAAAACTAAAACATGCCTCTTCTACAAACAACCACCAGCTTTATTGGTTTGTGCTCTGGGCAGTCTGAGTGCCCGCTTGTGACTTACCATTTCTCCAGTCCACAACATATTCTTCCCAACTGTCTGAATCAGCATCCTAACTAACTTCTGAAAATGAAAATATCTTCTACTCAGATATCAAATCTTGACTTAAATAATTTCATTTCCCATGACAATTTATTCCAATGTTTAGTTATCATCCCTGTCTAAAAAATTATTCCTTAACCACATCATAGAACAACTTGAGCATTCAAAAGGGAAAATATTTTTCCTTTTTTTTTTTTTTTTAATGGTTTCAGATACTGGTCTGATATGAGCACTGAATTAAACAGTCTCGCTTGATATCTTCCAATTTTCATCAAACATTTTAAAAATAGGAACAAAGTTGGTATATTAGGATCCCCAAAATGTGCCTGGGAGCTATGAGGAAAGAACCCCTGGTTGTGCAAGGTGACACCCATGTGTGTGACAGGCAGCAAACTCATTCTCAGAGTCCCCATCCTAACAGGGAAAGCAGGCAGGAGGAGGCAAGACAAGACAATACCAATTGAGGAGGTTTTGTTAACTAATAAATGTACCATAGCCTTTGTCTCCCCAGAGACCACACAGCCTATTATTCCCTTGGAGGGGAGCAGAGGAGGAGACCCTCACCCAACCTGCCACACTTCAGGGCTTAGGGTGAAAGCAGAACTCTAGTTAAGTTCTATAACATACATAGCATTATAAATAATACCTATATAAAACATCTACCAATAGTAGATAATATTCTGGTGCAATTAACTAATAACATTAGTTAAATTAACTAATAATATTAGTTAATTGCACCAGA
The DNA here is from genome assembly GCA_024362935.1 of Setophaga petechia. Lineage (NCBI taxonomy): Eukaryota > Metazoa > Chordata > Aves > Passeriformes > Parulidae > Setophaga > Setophaga petechia. Next base: position 25,483,263 of record JANCRA010000008.1, read on the forward strand.
AGGTTATTGTCATGAAAAGATTCATATCCCTGAGAAATATGAGTGAGGCACCTTTTCTTTTTCTTTCTAAATCTGGTCATGTTTTTTTCTCTTTCTTCCTTAAGAAATTTAGGTTCAGAACATCAAACTACTACCAAGAATCTAGCAGAAAACAAACATTTTTTTGTGCCCAAATAAAATGCTGCACTAGACCAAGACCTGTATGTTGTAGAAAGCCCATTTCTAAATTCAAGATCAATTGATTATTTCAGTTAATTACTGAGTTAAAAATGATTGTTCATGCATGAACCTACACGTTCAGAATCAAATGTCTCCCAAATGACCTCAGAATGTCTAATGTTACAAAACCTGGGTTTTTCTTCCTCTAGAGTAAGTGTAGGGCTCACAAGATGCAACTTGATAAAATATACTCAAATTTTGTATTAATAAAATTTAAAAAGGAATAATACAAGGACAAAAAAGTAACAAAATCCAATTATTTAAGAAAAACCATCCACAAACTCATGTATTTCAAAAGCTAATGAAAGATATATTTGTCTTTATTAAATGAAATCAAAGTAATTCTGTTGTGAGCAACTTGAAAGGTTGAACACTACAAAGCTCAAGAGGAATATGATCATCAAGGTTACAGTATTTTATGCTGTGAAATAAAGTTGTAAAGTATATTGACATGAACCTCCATCCCTCCTTCAGAGTCTCAGTAATCAAAGAATAATTATATGAAGAAACATTAATGTCAATCCTCATTTCTTTAGCCACTTGAAATAAAATTAGTAACAACTGGAGAAGAAGAAAACCACTCATGCATAAAAAATAAAAGAGAGGCTACAAGAATTTTTTATTTTGGTGATGTCGGCAACAGGTATAAAATATTTCAGAGCTCTATGTTAATCACCTATTCACAGACAAAAGAAAAAAGAGAAGAAAATACTGAAGCCTCAAAAAGTAAAAAATGTTCACATGTGTTTGAAAATCAGGACTGCCAATGCGACCATCCAGAGAAGTCATCTGATGCAACAACATGACCATAAACACAGCCCTTAAAAAAAAACTTTCCTGCGCAAAAAACTTTCATGGTGTCTTGGCAACACAAATGCACATTTTTGTCAAAATACCTTCCAATAAGGAACCAATCACTTATCTAAACCCAGAAAAAATTCCTCACTGTGCACTTCCTTCTCCTGAAATGAATGGGATTCAAGAGAGGTTGAATCTCCCATGACAGCTGAGATGCATTCTTTTAATGGACAACTGCAAGGTACTCAAATTACTGGGGAAAAGGCTGCAGAGGAACTTATGCAAAACTGCATTTAAAACCTCTTTTACAGAGACTTCTAAATGATAAATAGCAGAGTAACAGTTATTTCTTTCACAGAGTGAAAAAAAGAGAATTCATCACCTGGGCTGAAATAAATTATTCTCTACCAGAACACTGTACTTCTGGCATATTACCCAAATGCTGAAAGATGCCTGCCAGGTGCTTATTAGAGTTATTCATATTAATGGAATTGCACAAAAGAATGATCACTAAATGTATCTTTTATCTGATTAATCTCTACAACACCTGTTACCATGGCTATTTATTAGAGACAGTAGTGTAAATCTCCAAACAGTATTGCTCAAGAAAAAAACCCCTCCCAATTAAAAACAAAGCAAAGCAACTGAATTAGATGGCCAGAGATAAGAAGAGGCTTCCAGTGTGTCTTGAAGATCTCTGTTGCCCAAGCACTGATGTGCTGCCAAGGTAATGCAATTTTTCAAGTAGGAAGCCTCGAAAAGAAGACAACCTGCAGCAAGACACATAAAGGGACTGGTAATGATTTCACTTTAACATGGGATCTAGAGTAATTCTCTTGAATGCTGTGGAGCATTACATGTAGAATTCTTCACCTTCTCAGTGTATTGCTGGGCCATTCCAAGATTATGGTACTCTAAAGGAATTGTTCAGCCTCAGCCACAAGCTTGTAAACTGTGTCCCCACAACTTCTTTCAAAAAGAAAACATCACAGTCTCCAGGGATGAGCTTCCTACAACACCATCTTCTTCCTCTGAGCACTTTCCTGGGACTCAACAAGTGCTTGAAAGCAAAATGCAAAGTTGATGTTCAGGTCAGCATGTTGGCTTTCCTTGCCTTTTCTGTTTTAAAAGTCTTTGAAAGACAAAGCTAACAGATTCACTGCATAAACTGCAATTGAAATAGTTCTCTCATCAAAAGTAAATGGAAAGCCAGAATTTCATCTTTGACATATTTGTTGTTTTATATATGCACGTGAGGTGCCTTTTACAAATGCTTCTAGACAGGACCTAATATGTAATGCAGACATACAAATTTCTAGCATAATTTTTCATGAAGATTTGGGTAGACTAGGTGTTAAATTCATATTTCAATCCTATCACATTGTTTGGTTCAACTGAATGATCTTGACAGCTTTCTGCAGGTTTAATTTCTTGAGCTCCCAGTTCTTCAGAGGAGAATAAAAATCGTAAGGGACTCATTCCTCACCTGTGCTCACACCTTACCACCAGTCTAAGTGCATGATATGGTCGCCCTTTAAGTGCAGGAGTAAGCCTGCCTTATGTTTTAAACTAGCAAGAAACCTGTGGGATGCAATGGGGTGCAAGCTGTGAAGGATGCTCAGTCCTGTGAAGCTCCCCAAAGCACTCAATCCTGCCAAGCACTGTACATTTGACTCAGGCATAGATCTCTGCATTCTGCTGCTGCTCACTCACATAGGAAGCATCCTTTATTCCTCAAACAAGGAGCAAATATTCAAGGTAGAAAATTTTTGACAATTAATTTCTGCATGTGAACCACTCCATCTCTTTAGACAAAAGCAAAAAACAGCCTCTAAAATATATAAACAGCCTCTAAAATAATTGTATAAAGCAATTGCCAACTCCATGTGTTCATGAAACACTGTTTTTATGTTTACTTACATTGCTGGAGTAGCCATTGATTTTTCATGGAATACAGTAATTACATTCTACCCAAAAGTTTTAATGTTGCACATCTTAATTATTTACAACATAATGTGTTTAATGGTGTGCTGTATTACTTACTTTAGGTAATATATCTCAAACATTATGATACATCAAGCCAGGCAATAAAATTATTATGCAGAGAGAGACAGCTTTACACTTATCCTTCATTACTGATGTCCCTACTTGTCTTCTAAGCCTGTGAGTAATTCCCCTCTTTAATTTAGTCAGCTGCCTGGAGGGTTTTCTAGAAAAGTTTCTGATGATCTCAAACTTTACTGAATATGAAATGGAAAGTACATGCCATTCAATTTAGGTTTAACAGTTTATTACTGAGATGCTGGTCCTTTGATGGACCATCTTGCATTAGCAAATACCTGAAAAATTTAAGCCTTCTGGCTAAAAAAAGAAATAAAAATTATAGATTCCACTAACATGATGGCCTAGCAATTTCTTTTCTCCTTCGGTAATTTAAATTTGTCTTTCCCCTTTGGTAATCTAAATTTGTAGGTGGTATTGTAACACAAAAAAAAAAAATAAGGAAAGAATGAAAGATTTATTTCTAGTTAATATATAAGACATCTCTATATCATGTGTTCCCACAAAAACAAGGTATTATTGTACAGAAAGACCCCACAAAATTTTAGAATATTCAAACAAAAACATATTTAAGATTGGAGTTTGGGCTTCAAACTGAAAAGTCAGAGAGATAATGTCTTCTAGAAGTAAATGTCTTCTTCTGGTGGTTTTTAAAACCACCAGATTGTCAAGGATTTAAAATTAGCCTTTCTAATAGAATGCCTTAACAATCCACAAATTTCATGTTCTGAAAAAAGAACCAGCGAACTGAGGCCCCTCTCAGCCTAGGACACCTTTTCTGCTCTCACTGAACCTGTACCACTCTGCAATCCCCCTCATGCTACTCCATGCTACTCCAGTATTTCTCAGGCAAGAAGCATGCCCCAAAATGAGGGTGTGCGCATCCATGGCAGTGACAGCATGCCCAAAACATGAACTATGTGCGTGCATGTGTTTGGATATGAAGAAAGAATTTGTTGAAGCCAAAATCAGCTGTCAAAAGGTGCCAGTCCTTACTGGATGACATGGAAGCCACAGTGACAGTACATAGTGCCTACAGGAGCCAGGAGGGAATAGGATCATCACAAAACAGGAAAGAAAAAATAAGGGACAATTTTAAGTAAACTTTAATTATTTTATAGATGTAGATAAAATATACTTCATGTATAACAATTCCTAGCAGAGTAGAAAAGAAAGAAAGAAATTTCTTATCTGAAATGAAATGTTTCCCTGATCATACTCACAGGTTATGCAATTGATATACTCAACTTCCCATGGGCTGTATTAATACAATCATGATTTTCATTCTAAAGATCAAAGGAAGGAAAACTCTTCAAAGAGAGGAAAAATACCTGATATATCATCAAGTCTCTGGAAGCCCTGACTGGTTTTCTTGAGTGTTTTAAATCTAGCCATACTTATTAGCCACTCTCCAAAATCAGAACATGTAATTCCTGAAGGGTTGTCACTGTTTCTGAAGAAGTGAAAGTATTAGATGATCAGAGCAGGAAACCAGATCAGATAAGAAATGTATAGGAAAAAAAAACTTGTTCTGTAATAGGCATTAAATGGAAGAAACAGCAGATACATTCCTTACTGTGTTTAAATCAACACAAAAAAATACTCCTGCATTCACATAAAAACACAACTTTAAAATGGAAAGCAGTATAAAACATTGACAGAGTTTCTCTGGGGGTTACTACAAACTGGTGGTATTAATTCTGCTCACTCTCTGCTTTTAAAAGAAGTAGAAATTGCAATGTTATGCAAGCACAAATCATGCTGAAATACTATCCAGAGGATGGATGTAAGGGGTGACCCAGAGTGACAGCATGGCTGTTCTTCAACCCAAAGTAAAAACATTACAGGGTGCTTGTGCGAGCTACAGTGATGAAATATCCAAGTTTTGTTAGTGCATATCACTTCTTTCCATTACTTCAGTGGGCTCCAGGCTGGGTTTGGGACAGACAAATTATGGCAAGATGGACACTGATTGTCTGCCTACACTTCTACACGTGCATGTGTGAAAAGGAGAGACATGGGAGTGTGCAAACTCACACACTTTCTAAATGTCACAGGATCTCCCAAGGCGCTCAGACAATTGGTGACCCCAACTTGCTCAACCACAACTCTGCCTCCAACTTTAGCCTTACCCTTCCTCTTCCTCCCTGATGCAAAGGGAAGGAAATGAGGCCATGCCATTCATCACCTTCTAGCTTGTCATGACATCCCAGGCCCCAGTGCTGCTGGGGGCCAAGGGCAGAGGGGAGCTCAGAGCAGGGTTAGATGAACAGACAGTGGGAACAGCATTGCCTGCTACAGGAATGAGAGAACTGCCTTGGGCTTAGCACTTGAAATGCGGAGGGAATGTGCTTGGAAAAACTATTCTGTTGCTAGACAAAACTGAATTTTGGCTATTTAGCTGTAAACACTTAAAGCACTCCTGCCTTAAACTAATACTAGGATAGGAAAAATAAAGAAAGTAGGTATGTTTTTAGGGGAAAGCAACACCAGGTAGGGGTATTGCCTTTTCAAAAGAAGTAAGAAATTCTGAGAGAAAAATGAAAAAACCTTGAAAGGAATAGATAAAATACAAGACCTCTGAATCAAAGGGAGAACCACAAAGCCAGTAGACTTCCAGGGTAAGAATTCAATTATACTTGCCTTTCTTATAGTTTCTTATTGCTAAGGATCTGTGTTGAAGCAAAGCATGAGGCACTCTGATCTCATATGTATAAATTCATGCTCTGATAAATAAAACACCTCTGAAGAGAAAAGAAAGGAAAATTTCAAGAAAATTTTAAAGGGAAATAACTATTCATTATTGCAAGGTATGCTAAACAGGACCTCTAAAAGCAGACCCTGACTGGCATTGTTAGGTCTGCCCCCTCCAAAGAGGCTTGTGGCATTTGAGGTATAAAGGTACAACAGACACTGAGTGGAGGTGGAAACATCCCAAGGTAGAAAAGGAAATTTTCCTGCACTGTACAGCACAGTGTGAAGGTTGTTAAACTCCCTGTAAATCTGCCCTGTACTCAATGTCCCAGTTCAGACAGAGCAATGACTCTACTGGGCATTCACTGCCCTGACTCCTTCCCCACTCACCTCTCCACACATTAAAGTCTGTCTTCACTTAGCCGGCCGAGACCTCTAACTCCACAACACTGCCATAAAAACAGACACAAAGCTTGGCTAAGAGCAGTATTTTACCAGAGGCAGTGGTAAACACCAGTACAAGTCAGATTTGAAGCAGGCTTGTTTAACTCCATGCTGTTTTCTTCCTAGCTGCCAGGCTGCAATTCCATACCAATAAAGAAAGACTAACTACTTTTTTATATTTTCATTAAGCATGCATTTTAGTTACTTAGGAAAACATGAAACCTACCCTGAGCAGTAACAATGCTAAGCCACCACAGCTAACTTTCCACTTTCCCTCACAGAAGGAAAACTGACAGCAGCTTCCAAGAACTTCTGTGAGGAAAACACATTCTCTGCTCTCCTGGGGCTGACAAAATTTGTTGAAATCTCTTTTTTTTCCTCAAGGAGTGTGTCTTTAGTAATGAGCTTGGGTGCTGGATTGGTCACCAATTAAAATCCAACTTGTTAATGACAGTAAATACCTGTTGTCTGCAGGTATTTCTAGTTTTTAATATTTTTTTCATTGTGTCAGAGATAGAATGCTTGCTCTCACTGGCTGAATTCTTCAATCCTTCCCCATCTACATTCATCTACCCAATAGAACTCCTGAAATTTTCCTTGGGGTGCAAAGTGATTGCGTTTGCTTTGTGCCTTTGTGGGGTAGACAAGAATCTAAAAGGTTTAAGCAAAGTTACAAGGGAAAATGTAATGGTTTTTGGAACTTTTAAAACAATTTACCTTTCATGCTTCATTCTGAGCTCAGCTCAGAGACTACCCTTTCACAGTCAATCTGTCCCAGCCATCTCTCAATACACTGCAAACAAGATTAAGCTTTTGTTAGTGTCTCAAAGTCAATCAGGGTCATCTGCAGCAGGCAAGGACTGAAGGTGTTTTTTAACTTGCTCCTTATCCTTTGGTGATAAGGTTCACTCCTTTTCAACTACATTCCAAATTGGGAGAAATATTTTTCTCTCAAACTTTGGAGACTTCTTCCTTGCCTTTAGAGCCATTGACTTTGAAAAATATTTTGTCTGTGGAACCTAACTTTGAAATATTTTCAGTCTTTTAACTGCAGCGAAGTATATGTCTCATTTATAGCTATTTTACTACACACATCTATTCACCTCTCAACTTTCAGGAGATTGCTTCCATTTCTTGATATTTTATTAATTTCACTCATATTGCTGTTCTTTGTTGGTTTTTTCCTTAGGTTGGCTGGGATGTTTATTTTAAAGGATTTTGGTTTGCCTTTTAGATCTAGGACTTATCCACTGTGTTTGGCACATTCCTTGAGAATTGTTATAGAGACAAGCTCATAAAGGAGATAACTGAAGCCAGCAAAGATTATGGTTTGCATTTCAAAGGGATGTTCACCTGAAAAATATTTATTCCCCTTCTCTGAACAAATGTTCCAGGGTTGAGTCTTCATTGCAAAAGCACTTCACCATCTGTCAAGTCTTGAGAAGTTAGACAAAATGCTGATCACTCGTGTGCACCTGTGAGCACTAGTTAGAGATTCACTTCTCTCATCACACCCACTTGTGCCATGGTGGCTTTTGTTCCCTGCTCAGTATCTCAGCTTATTTGCAATTCTGTCAACACTTGGTCCAGGGCCAGTGAGATGCTACCATACCAAACTGAAGAAGAAACTTATCACCTAGCACAGCATCAGGTTCAAAGTGGGCCAGCTAAAACACTCATTTCCAAGCTGCAAGTTATCTTAAAGATTCCTCTCTTTCTCACCCTTCATGCATGGACATGAGTGAAGTGGTCATCCCACACCAAAGAGCAGGGACTGCCATGTTGGCATCGGGACAGGAAGGTTCAGGAAAAGAAATGAGGTTTTCATCTAGAATTCTTCATGAGAGAAATCAAACTTAGGTGAGTAAATGTCTAGTAAAAGATCTGGTGTGCTTTCTGACCCTGCTAGGAGCTGCTCACTTGACACTTTGACTTATTCTATTGGCTTTGGTTGGCCATAAAGTGCAAAAAAGCTTTCAGTGTATGAAGTTAAATATTTTTACTATGATATTGCAATATTAAGCTGAGGGCTCAGCTGCTAGAGGTAAAGAGCAAGAAAGAACCAAAGAAGCATGACAGCAGAAAAATATTCTGTCTGCAAGAAAAAAAGGATGTTAAGGTTTATATCTTGGAAAAGAGTGAATTTTGGGTTTTGCTTTTCTGCTCGTACACTGAAATTCTCACTCTTGAGAAGATGAAAGCCTTAAAAATAAACTCTTGCATGGTGAGAGCATTTATTCATTTGGCGACAACAAAAACTAAACATAAAATATAATGACCTTAAACATACCCCATTCTCCCTTCAGATGCAAACTCAACACAATGTAATTAACATAACTCGTCACAGGCACTCAGAACATGTGGGGTGAAATCCACTTATAAACAGGACTGTAACTACATTTATGAAATTCTATGCCTGCCCAAATGGTTCTGAATGCCAACAACAGAAGTTTAAATGTACCATGCTTTACCCCACAACAGACTACTAAGCCAGATTTGACTCCTGGGACACCTTTCTTAGGGCTAACTCCTGTCTTCAAGTGGATTTTAACAGTTGATTTGACTGTGGGGTACAGCTGAGCAAAAATGCATGAACCCTCAGTGTTTCAGACAGATTTATAGATTACTGCTAACAAAGACATAGGCACTGGTCTGCTAGGCCTGATCAGGTGCTGAGTAGTGACAGAATGCTTTTTGTACCTTCCCATGTCTCAAAGAGTTTCCTGGAGCTTTTGTATCTGCTGTCTTCTTCCTCTTGATGTTTCCGCTTCCTCTGCCATTTTCAGCCATAAATTTTGCAACATCACATATCAAGTTGTAGTAAGTGAAGCCACATATATAGATAAAATATAAGTATGCATGCCCACACACAAGCACGCATAAACACAAGTATATTAATCTGTACAGGATAAATTGTGTTTTAAATGAGCACATAACAAAGATTATATCTGGCATTCTCACAGTGTCATGCTCTTCACTCCATCTCCTGGAGATTTCTTCATTCTGTGATTCTTTTCTGAGCATATGCATACATATTCATATATATATATGAATATATATAGAATTAAACAGCAAGGTATTTGCAGCAGGTAGAAAAACTCATGTCTGTGTAGAAGCAGAGACTACCTGCTTGCAGTTCTGCCTTGATGCAAAGCAAAGGCTGTGCATCTTGTGCACTGTTGCCAGACAGGATCTTCCAAAAACTAATTCTGAATGCTGGCAGTAAGATTTGTCAGGTTTTGCAATGTAGGAAACTGCTGACAGAACTGGCTGAATTACTGCACTGCTGCTTCAGATCTCTGTTTCTCACTCCAAGGTCAGCTGTTCACTTTGAAAGAATGAAAAGATCCAAAGAAATTCAGAGCCAGGCAGAGGTTTGAGCTAGCTCTCCTCCACTCATGCCAGTGGGACAGCAGGACTACTGCATATCTAAGGAGGAATACAAAGTGGAATACAAAGAAGATCTGAGAAGATGTTTCAGAATGAAGATGTTGTGAAAGGAAGAAGACAACTAGTAAGAATTTTACTTTTTGCTTGCATTTTTTCCAGTTGCAGCAAAAAATTTTACCACAAGAATTGGTCTACAACCAATTCTGCAAGAGCAGAAGCCATCTGCAAACATCCTGATGAAGCTGGAAGCACACTAACTCTCATTAAAAGAATGTACTTCAGAAGTCCACTTCTTTGGGCATCTATTACTATCACCAAGTGTTATATCATCTAGCACAAGGGGAGTCCATGGCTATGATCCTCCTTCACCTGGAATCTGAAACAATTAAAATGACAGCCTCAAATATTGATAGAGAGTGTTGCCAAAAAGAAATTTGATTAACTGCTCAGGGATATCCATCTTTACTCATTACTTGCTGAAATTGCCCTGTCAGTCAGAGCAGCGCAAGCTTTTCGTGTGGAAGATTTAGAAAAATCAGACTGAGCAGCAATCAAGGGACCTTCTCTGCCCAATTTACACTTGATATGATTTGCAAATCGCTTCCTTCAAGTAACAAAACTACTGTCAGAGAAGAGGACGATGACAGGTTGCCAAATCTTTTTACTTCTCTTAATCACTTCAGTAGGAAATAGGAATCTTGAAGCCATTTTGCAACTAAAAAATGCTGCTAACCAACAATAAAAGAAAACTCCAAACCAAACAAAAATACCAAACCAAAACAAAAAGCATGTCAAACCAAAACACATCCCATCTGTAACCTCTTATAGAAAGAGTTATACCAAACAACAATACCACAAAGTGGTTATCTTGCTTCAACATGTACTCATACCTGCCATAACAAAAAGAATTAAAACATTCTGGAATTAAATCCTTGTACCAAATTAAGTTCTTCTATGGTTATTCTGCATAGAATACAATTAATATTATGAAATCATTTCTATAATATAATAAAACAGCCTTCACAATTACAATGCTTTTAAAATGAGGGGAAAAAAAAGAAAAAAGGAAGGGAGAGATAAAATCTTTTAAATATCTCCTCTTTTTCACAGTTTCTTGAGCAGATGACTGGACTAAGCCACTGCCTTTGCTGATTTTTTTGTGCTATGTCCATTGTCTGCAGAGTTTATGAACACAGCCCAGATCCTCCATAGGAGGATACTACTGATGCACTTCTTTACACGGTTCCCAGAGGACAGGAAATGTCACACACTGTATGTAGACCTTTTATTTGAGCTGCAGAAAGTGGGCAGGAGTGGTTGGATTAAGGTTTTGGTGGGAGTTTCAGCAGTTGTTCTGTTTTAATCTCTGGAAGTTCCTGTTTAAATTCTCTGTGTCTGGCTGCAGACACCTGCAAGGACAGTGCTGTGAGGGAGAACTGGGTCTCACAGCTGCACACAAAGGCACAGCTGGAGAGGACTTTCCAAAACTCACTTCTGTAAAAGCCAGCTATGAGCACGGACCCATGAGAGGCAGAAAATTTATCTAAGTGTTTCTCTGCTCTATGCCTCATTGCAGTTGTAGTCTGACTGTGGTTCCAAACACTGCTAGACAGCACAGTTTAAGACATAAGGAACTTGTTTAGGTTGGTTGGTTACTAATGAAACCAGTAGCAGAGTTTTAGTGATGTCTTATAATAATCTTTTAGGAGGTTTCCTAAAACATTCAAAAAGGAGAAGACAAAGTGAAGCTTGTATATGCTTTGATACTCAATGCAGCCTGCATAAGACCATTCAAAAATAGCATAATGATATTTTTTATCGATAAACTTTAAAAATATTTAATCTAGATAATTCTTCACTTGACTTTCTTTCAATATGTATAAATGCTTAAAATATCAAATGAGGCTAACTCTTAATGATGATTTTACAGTCCAACACCATCTGACATTTAGGATTCTGTTCTCTCAGAAATGAAACCTAAATGAACACTTTAAAATACTTAAGGGTTTACTTTTTCCCTTGACATAGCCTCTTTGCACAAAGACATGAGACAAATAAATACTGAAGAACAAATAAGGCTTTGAAACATTGCAAACCTCACCTTGCTACTACACTCCTGTAGCATTCACAAAATGCCAAAAGGATCATCTTGCCTCTCCATGTTATACTGCTGCCTTTGAAGAAAAAAAATGTTAGTTCACAGATGCTGTTTGAAAGAGAAACCAGTCTGTTATTTTTGGTTTCTCCATTAGTAAAATAGCTACTTGCTGTGAAAGTCTACATGACAGATATTTACAAAACAAAAAGACATACCTTTCTTACCAAAGCTCTAAGTTCATATTAGTTTAGGATGCTCCAACACCCACCCCATTCCCTTGCTCCTACAAAGCGAATCAGAACATGCGCTATTGTAATTAAAGACAGCATCCCTTAGGTTTTATATTCTCATGATAAAGGTTCAACCTTTGCCTGTCCTGGGAAAAAGACTGCATCTAAAGATGGGGTGCAGCCCTTTTTCTCAAACACAATGGGTAGGTAGAAGTCTGCAAAAAAGAACAGTAGAGTGGCTTTTTCAGAGAAATCTACTGCAGCTCACCAGCAGAATTAGCTGACACAGTCAGACATACAGTACCTTGCCTTACAGAAATATCTCAAGTCTCCCTATTCTGATTAATTGATCAGATATATTCATTGGAATCCAATTTAGCTGACTGGGACTGATCCATATTGCATTTAAAAGGTAGCAAGACACACTCTTCACCTATTGTCTTGAGTCAGCCTATGTGTCATCCATAGGCTACTTTACCTTGCATTTGAGGTCAAGAGATTCTTAATCAGCTGTAAAACAATGATCCTTGCATGAGCAAATACAGACTATTTGAAATCACAATGTTTCTGGAAAGAAACCTAAGCAAGGTATTTTTGAGAACCATTGCATTCTGTTCCAAAAGCCAAAGCTATTCCAAAGTAGAAAAATAAGCTCTCCTATTTCTGGCACACACTTTTGGATCTAGACATGTAAAGAGAACCTCTACAGCTGGCTGCAGGTTCTGGCAGACTCTGACAAACAAAATCCCTGGAGACAGCAGCCTGAACGTGGGAAGCTAGCAGAAGAGTACCAGAAAGAGGTGGGAGGAAAGAAGTTGATCTCTGTCATCCTTACCAGAGCCTAACTTCTCTGGTGTGCAGCATGGCTTTAAGGTGCAGTGCATTTTGAGGGAATTATAACACTGCCAAAAGACAGCCTGAGGGAGGGTGCCCAGTGTTTCTGTTCTCCTAAAAGCTACACAGGCTTAATGCCCAAAGACTCCTTACTTAAGTGTGAGAAGCTCCTCCATACACCTTTCTGCTGCTGTGTTGCAGTTCACAGCTAGAAGTCAAGATAAAGCAAGACTGAGGTCTCTGAGGGCAGTATAGATTAGAACTGCATAATGAGGAAAGAGTCATTACTTTCCATTTCAAAAAACTGTGTGTATCTCTAACAAGTTGTTAAGCAGAAATGGATGGAAGAAGTGACCTTTAATCTGAGCTAGCTAACATTTAAACAAGAAAAAGATACTCATATTGGTTCTTACTTTCAGCTTATTTGCTTAATAAACATCAAGTAGTATGTCTCCATTTAAATGAGCAAGGACTGGGCTTTTCACTGCAAATATTTCATGTACAGGTGAACAAGAGAAAAGCCAGTTAATTCCTCTCTTCTCTAAGAATACCAATCCTCTCATTTAAGAAACCAGCTTGTGGAGGTCACAAGTGACAGCAAATGTTTATGAAAGCACCAACACATTTGGCTGCCACTGGACTAATGTAGCAGGGAGGGGAAATCAGAGTCCTGCACAGAGTGTGCCCCTGGCATGATTCACTGACGTGGTTCAGCAATGGCACTAGAAGAATGGAGTAGAACCTTCAAGTGACTTGGTCAGCTATGGGGACAGCTTGAAACGACCCAGTTCTCCACAAGGAATTTGAGAAGACCTAGAGAAAACTGTAAAGGTCCCATCTCCCAACTGCTCTGTCTTCCTGCAAAGCACCTGCACAGTGCAAGAATTCCTGACTGACCAAATCTGGACAGTGAAAATAAAATTTCTCTAATGTTTTGAGTGATGGCAAGTTCCTCACAGGAGAAAAGAAAACACATATCAGTTGACAAAGTTGGGCTTTTTTTCATAAAAATATAATTTTAGTCATAAGGACAAGTCATAAAGAAAAATCCAATGGATGATAAGAGGCCCTGAAGAGAAACCAGTATTCCAAAATACTTTTGATTACACTGACAACTCATTTTCCTTTGTTCATATTATTCCTGGGAGCTCAAAAAACTTTGTGGATCTGAAAAAGGTTCAGTACCTTCACTATCCAGTGCAGTTTTCAGCTCTGCCAGTCCTGACATCAAAGTCAGAATCAAGAAATCCCCAAGGTCGAGGTGCAAACTAGTCAGTCCTCTGAGCCTGCCTCCTGGACAGTTCAGAAATCCTGCAATGGCCACAGAGCTCTTGGGTCACTTTTCTCACAAAGAACTGATAAAAGGAGCAGCTTCTTGCCTTACATACTAGGAACTGGCTTCTCATGCAGACCAATACCACCAGACAAGTCCTGATTTGCTGTTTTTACCCAAAATAGAAATTTTGAAACATCAATTTATGGAAAGTAATCAATTTGGATTGACTCAGAGCAAAAAACCCACAAGTTCTGACATGTCAAAATTTTATTTAACAACACACAGAAGCCTTTAAAGTTGGCAGAGACATGCTAGCTCACCATATCTCTACTTGATGGTGTCTGAAAAGAAACATCAAATTTACTGAGAGGGGTATTTTTCTTGAATTCATTGCTGATCTCTCATTTTGGACACAGCTGGACATTTGCACATAAGTTTGTTACCATTTTCTTTGCACACTGTCAAGACAAGTTATTTACACTGTACATAGATTTCATTGCTTGTTGATGTCATCCCTAGGAATAAAAACATCATCTTCCATTTTGTAATTTCACTAGCAGGTCCCATTAGGACATTCTCCATGATCAGATCAGATTCCCTTTCCCAAGAAGGTGTAGTAAAAAGGCATAATGATCAACACAAAAGGGAACCAGTAATCTACTCACAGAAAACCTCAGAGGTTGTCAGACAATCAACAAAAGCATGGTGGATGTCTTAAAGTAATGATATTTTTGTATAATCATACAGAGCTGATAAAGGCAGTCCTGGGACTTTTTCACAACAGGGAGATTGTAAAGCAAACTTTAATTTAATTTACTGCTGGAGGAGTTTTATATACCAGGGAAAATTCACCCTAGAGAGATTTTTAGAAGTTAAAAAAAGGAAAGAAAAAAATCTGTATATGCATAAACCTGAATTTTCAGGCAGGAACAACAGAATTTAGATCCATGACTGCCAGATGTGGCAAAACAACACATAAAACTCAATTTTAATGCTTCTGGCACCACAGGTAGGTGCACAGGATAGGGATTTGGTGCAAAACATGCAGGAAAGGATTATCTTACCCTCCATGCACATGCCAAATAACGGTCTGTTCAGAATGGACACTAGCTCGTCTTCCTGTAAACTTGAGGAGAACTAAAGCAGTTAAAAGTCTTAGTCAATGATGCAATATTGCTCTCTTTCTCCCTCCTGATTTTTGGTTCTGACGTTTCCTGGCTCACATTTAACATGCCCTCAACTAATCAAAACTTCATTAAGACGTCAAGGAGACAGGTACTGCCAGAAATTTCAAGGGAGCAGGTTTTTGCCCATAAATTATTTAAAATCTACTCATTATGAAGAAATAAGCACAGGGTTGTCACAATGAATCCATCTCTCTTAACACAGGACGATTACCCATTATATTTGGAAACAACTGAGTAGCACTACAGAGGAGATCCAAGGGAACTAAGACTGGAGCATGACCTAATACTTTTTAATTGCTGAAGCAACAAAGACTAAATAACCTTGCTAAATATCCTTACCATTCCTACCAGGAAAAAAACCAGTAAGCCAGCCACAGAAGAAAAAGTAAAACAAAGAATAACTCTACAGAGAAATTAGAAAATCACAGGTACTTTTTTGTTACCAAAAATGGAGAAAACCAAACTTATTAAACTGTAAAAACAAAAATTTAAAAAAATTGCATTTTGCAAAAGTGACGGATGTTAAAGTAATTTAAGAAATAAACTGGGACACCAGAAACTAGGATTGTCATTAATTATTGCTTCATTTTCCTGTAAATTTCTAAAGCTTAAGAACTAAGTTCTCAAAAGCAGATATCCATTTGAACAGTGAGCAAAGTGGGATCTGTGACTCTAGACTCACAAGCGCCTTGTCCTGTGTATCTGTGTGCATAAAATTCTGAGCACAAATGGTGTGAGGGTGTGCACATGCATGTACACACAGAGTCATGCACCACACAGGACAATTTGTGTGCCTGCTTTGAGATGAGGGTCTGTAGACAATGGTGAAGAAGACAGTTTTGACAACCAGATGTCTGCTGGAGGTGACAAAAGGAGAAGCAATAAAGTAGGTTTGACTGCCTAATTTTGACTTTGGAAACTGCATGCAGTCAGTGCTACTCAAAAGTGGCTAATGTAGTTTTCTTTAAATCAAGTATTGCCTAAAAGTAATATTTAGAAACAAACACTAGACAGTGCTCTGGTAAGTTTTAGGGCTGCACGAGTTTACCCAAGTTCCTTCAGGAGAGAACCACTTTCTTTATTGTTTTTTTTGCCATATACTAATGAGATCACAGTCCCTTCCAACCAGAAAATTTGTCAAATATATGGCTTACAAATACATTTGATCATATTGCTATTACAAAATACTATTTCGGAGGCAAACAGACTCAGACTAAACTCGGCATGGCTCCTGGAGGTAACAACTTCCACATGCTGGTTTTGGCTGGGATAGAGTTAATTTTTGTCAAAGCAGCCGGTACGGGGCTGCCTTTTGGATTTGTGCAGAACACAGGATTGATAATACAGAGATGATTTTGTTATTGCAGAGCAGGGCTCACACAGAGCCAAGGCCTTTGCTGCTTTTCATTCTGCAATGCCAGTGAGGGGGCTGAGGGTGTTAGCATTCAGAAACACATAATCACAAGAGCAATTATATGTAGGTGCTTTTTATTGAAGAGCTCTGGGTGTCAGGGTATTCAACCCAAATCTGACTCCGACCATACATTCGGGATGTATATGTTTTTATATTCTATAGTTATATAAGTTTCATGTTAATTATTAAACTTATATTGTTCTATTGTATACATTGATTTCAGCCAAGCATGGTTTCTCGTGGCTCCCCCTTAAATTTCTAACATAGTTTCTCATGATTCTTCTTATGATTATACAATAATTATGTTTAATTACTTAACAACCATCACATCTAACAATTATATTATTTATCATACTGTTTACTCAGGTGCAATGATCTGGCAAAACACAAAGCCTAACATTTTCAGAATCTATCTTTAACATTTTCCAGGGCCCCACTATCAGGGGTGCTTGGGAGGAGACACAGCCAGGACAGGTGACCCCACCAACCAACAGGATATTCCAGACCATATGAAATCACATTTAGTATATACAGGAGGAAGAAGGGGGAAGAAGGGACATTTGGAGCGATGGAATTTGTCTTTCCAAATCACTGTTACATGTGAGGGGATCTGCTCTCCTGGAGCTGGCTGAACACCTGCCTGCCCAAGGGGAGCACTAAATCAATTCCTTGTTTTGCTTTGCTTGTAATGCTCAGCTTTTTCTCTCTCTGTTAAAATGTCATTATCTCAATGCAGGAGTTCTTTTGCTTTTAGCCTTCCAATTCTCTCCACAATCCTGCTGCTTGGGCAGTGATTGAGCAGCTGTGTGGGGCTTGGCTGCTGCCTGGGGTGAAACCATGACAATCCTTCATCTCAAAGAAGGAAAGTACTGAGGTCTGAAGCAGGCTGACATCCCACTGTGCAGTACTGGCACAAAGTAAAGGTTGGGAAGGTGCTTCCACTCTGATTTTTCATGACTTTTGCAATGCACAGTCTCCTGTGAAACAAAGAATTTGGAAAGAAATCATGACTGAAGCTGTTTTAATCTCACTGGTTAATTTTGAGAGAATAAGCATGAGCTGCCAGGCTCAGAGACACTGCTTTCCCTATTTTTTTTCCTCAGACTTTAATTTATTCTCTTACTCACTGCCAGAGCTTTACTCAAAAGAGTGGGACATGCATGTATGCCAGCAAATCCTAGACTTGTTCTTAAAGGGCAAAATAACTAGAGAGGAAAGAAGAGGGAAGGGAGAAGTGAGATTTCACTTGCTTTGTTCCCACAGGCAGAGATCCCCATACACCAACTGAACCACTGCAGTAATGCCAGTTCCTTCCTGATAAGGAATTTCAAAGCCATGGAACAGAACACAGATGAATGAGTGAAAAAACCAGAGCCTGACCAGTCCTGAAGATCTGCAGCTGGTCTTATTCTGAACTGCTCAGGGAACTCATGCTCAGAGGCAGCCAGCTCAGCTGGTCTCAGGGAGCCACTGAAGTACCCAGCTTTGAGGGTCAAGCCTATTTACAAAAACATTTTAGTACTAACTACCTTCTTAAAATGATCCAACATGTCCCATGAGGTTCTCTCAAAGAAAAGGTCAGCATTCACAGTAGCTTTCTGTAAAAGTCTGCTTATTCTCCACCTTCTGTTAATTTAAACATGATGTAGATACACTGATGTACTTGTGATAAAACCTCAAGTAAACAAGTTCAAAAACAGACCAAAATTATTTATTATAACCTAGAGGTCACCTGTAACATACCATTAAAAAAATGCATAGCTTCTCAATTATGATGTTCCATGATGAATGGAGTCTGCTGTGCTAAGTCACCTCAGTTTGAATGCAAAGTGCAAGCCAAACCCCAACACAAAGCAAGAGTAAACCTCTTGAGAAACAAGAAAAACACTAGCTAAGAGTTTTTTCACACTGCCTATTTTAAAGTAACCAAAAAGCAATAGAAGAATAATCTACTCCATCTTCAAGGTCTAACCTCACAGTTGCACATACCAAACCTACGAGAAATTTACTTCTTCACTATGCCCCCACAGTCAACAACACTTTAGAATTTAAACAGTTTTGGCTAAACTAAGTTGCCATAAAAATATGACCTACTATTAGCATTTTGAAGAGCCATATTACAAAAAAACCAAAAAAACAAAAAACCAACAAAACTTCATCCTTACCATCCTAACATTTCCCAGGCTTAAGGGGCCAGAAGTGCTACAGGGAATTTCGAGGCAGCACAAAGGAGAGAAATTATTCCCATGAATTCCCATGGGTTCCCCCAAGGCAGCATTCTAGCTAACAGAAGGAAGAAAGGCGCACAAGCCAGGCTCCAGGGAACAGCCAGGAAAGCTCCCCAGGCCCAGAGTGGTGAAAGAGTTGAAGGGCATGATATGAAGGGTGAGCCTAAGGGTGCTGAAAAGAGGCAGAGAACAAAACTGTAGAAGAATGTTTATATTCAGCGAACGACGCAGGGATGTGCACAAATTTCAAGTATGCTCTTCCAATTTCCATGGCATTCCTTAACAATATACTTGTCCCAGGTGGTTCCAATTTCAGTCTTAGTCAGCAAACCCTTGATAACACAAAATACATGCTTGATTTGGATTAGTACCAGAAACATACGATGGCAACATAATAATCCAACAGGTTGCTATTAAAATCAGTGCTTCAAGCAGAAAAACCTGTATTATTATTTTTTCTACTGCCTCAGGAATTAATTTTTCATTGATCTATAAGTCTCTGTGGCCAAAGTCACTTTATCAAAAAACCTACAGATTCTAGAAAAAATTCTCGCCCAATTTTCTCCCTTAGTCTTCCTTCCACAGTCATGACTGCTCCCTGTATTATTGCCATCAGTTTTTAGTCTGAATCTAGCTCTAGAATGCATTCATAGACAATATTTCTACCTCTTCTTTTATTCATTCAGTAGATCCCACTGCTAGCAATGCCATGCACTTTTGACTGCAGTCCTGTGATTGTGCATAAATCTCACATTAATACCTGCGTATCTTGAACAACTGCAAGAGGAGGCTTTCCCATTCTGCTCTCTTCCTCTCCTGATGAAATGAAGTCTTCCTTGCATAGAAAAATGCCCAGCTCAGGGTATTAATCTCCCTCACAACTGCATTTTAGATTACATGCAGAACATAATGAATTGAATCTAACACAGACATTGGAGGACACATCTCTTCAGCCAGCTGCCCTTTCTGCTCTGTGGGAGCTCACCTAGAGGAGGTACATGAAATATACCCCTTATTCTATCTGTAGCTTAACTTCTGCTAAGGGCACAAAGCATTTGCATATTGCAGTCGTGAGCCAGGTCTGAGCTATCTTAAAGGCTGCTCGAGCCTTTCTCAGAACCTTCAGCCTTTGAAAACAGTTACCAAAATATCTTCCTAGTTAGGGCTATTAATTACTCTTAGCATTGTTTTGATTTGCTGCGCCAGTTTCTTTTTCTACAACTTCTGCTTGAAATACAGTTGGTCATATTTATAATGTGTTTTTTATTGTTTGAGCATGGAGTGCTTCTTCCACTTCCAACTGTGGTTGTTCCATTTGCATAACATTTCAAATTATGAATTCAGCTCTCCTGGGGTTTTATTTCTGTAAGATTTACTATTGAGCTAAAAGACATAATAAGCATACAGGATTTTAATTTTTTCTAACTATTGACAATAAGACTAAGTATTTTTTTTCACAGACATAATTTTATAGCTCTAGGGAATACCTTAGTGTTACAATTATATGAAATTAAAAGAATCCATTTAAATCTGTCTCAAGATTAGTCAAATGCAAATGACTTTGTTGTTTTTTTTAATAGTAACTTGATCAGAATAGTTATACCTGGTAGAATAACCAACTTTAATTAGCAGTTTATTATGATGAAAACATTTTACTTATGGAAAGACACTTTGTGTATAAATATGCCTCTTTTTTCCACAATTAATGTGGGTGAAAGACAGTTTGGGGAATCTATCTTTATATGATACATGAATTTCAATTGGATTTTATAAACAGTCGCTTTTCTTAAACCTTTCACTGTATTCTGTGTGCTATTCAGCACATTTTGGAGAGGGGAGGAAGTGTGTAGGAAGATCTGTCTCAAAACAGGCTGATTATTAAAGATTATCACTACCTGAACCAATGCTGCCTGGGGAGGATGAAGAGGAGCAATATCCTTGATCAAGCTGTTTTTCCCTAATTTATCTGGAGGAAGCTGAAAGAATCAGATTTCCACAGAAGCAGAGCAAAGGCTCAGGTGTCAGGCTTGGAGACCACACAGCTTAAAAGAGTTGGGGTTGGAGGGAGGGGGAGTGAGGGGAGGCCAATACTTGAACAAATGATGGAAAGTTGAGCACCATGGGAAAAAACTGAGAGGTGACGGTTTGCCTGCACCACCAAGTAAGAAAAAAGCTATTAGCAGACATTCAAACGTTCAATTCAGACAAGAAGCCACAAAAGGGAAGCTGAATCCTGTAAAATTTGTGCCTAGTATCAGTTAACTGTTCCTCAGCAAAAGGGAGGTTGGGACAGCTTTTTTTTTTTTTTTTTTTTTTTTTGCTTTATGCACAACTGCGCTGTTCTTGCAGTAGCTTGAGAAAGCTGCATTGTTTAGAATTTTCATTAAACTTCTTTTTTGTCTCTTTTTCAACATTGTATTGAATTCTGGAGTTGTGGGATACACTGCTGTCTGCACTGGGCTGGGGAGGCACCAAGGTAGCTGTATTGTGAGCTGATTGGCTCATACAGACAGTGAACAGGAGGCACTGTGCTTAAGCAGCAAGCCAGGAAACCCGGGAAAAGAGAAAGGTAGGGTTTATCCAGGCTTGAAGTATCAAACATCCTCATCTGGTATGCTGACAATCACGAGGCCTTGCCTGGCCCCTGTACCCCTGGGAATGTTCAGTTGGAATATGTTCCTCTGGGAAATAGCTGAACAGCAAAGCTATTCAGCAGAGACTAGGATATAACACCAGTAAATATATTTAATAGTAAAGTAAAAAATTCAGCTCTAGCTGTTCAATTTCTAAACTTGCAATTTCCTCACAACATCATTAAACTACTTTGTTATAAAGACAATGTTTTAAGAGGCAAAAGTGAAGGAATAGAAAGCAGTTCAAAGATTTCGATTTTTTACAAATATATATCAAGTAATTACCAGTGAGATCCAGGTGCTTAAATCCAGGCACGAATCTCAGGAATCATGAGCAGAACACACCTCAGCAAGAGTGAACTTCAGCCCTCTACCTGCAGCACAAATTGGTCAGGGTTATTCCTCCAGGACTGGTAGTGAGCTCACAGCACGGAAACACGAGGAGCACCAGGGTGAGCATCCCCACCTGCAGGCTATGAGCACCATGACTACCAACAGCTGTGGCACAAAGAACCTTTTTTGAGGATTTCATCCTTACAGCTCTGACAGGCAGTAGAAACACTTAATTAAAGTGGCTTTTCCAATAAGCATCTGGGCAATGTGGAGCATAGAGTGTATCTCATGCTGGGAAGCAGTAAATGTTTCTCACTGTCACATGTGAAACAGAGGCAGTCCATAACCTAAAACACAGTGTAGCACAGCCACAGGGGAAGCAATGGTAATGAGGACCAAACAAATTGGTCTCTTTATTCCCAACAATCAGGATGAGGTGTTCAGAGTTCTGACCTTTAAGGTCTCCAAGTAGTTATTTTAATTACGTTTGGCCATTTCATCATATTTCCAAAACATAGGGTGTCCTACATCTTGCTGTTTTCTCTTATGAAGCTTCTAGGAGAATTGCAGGTGTCAAAAGATATATCCACATGACACAACCCTAAAACTCCCCAAACTGGGCAGGTATCAGGTGGAATATCAACTGCTTAGGCACTATCCCACAACAGCTTGCTGTTGACTCCAGTGCCATTTACTCAGGTCAGCCTGCACAAGGTTCCACAGCACAGGAACATCCCCTGTTCTAACCATACAAATATTTAATTACTACTATAGAGAGGTAAGTGCAGTGACAGCAGGAAGACCAATCTCACCAAAACAACAAAAACCAGAAAAAGACCTCTACTTTTACATTGTGTCAGAACTGAGAGTCCCCCAAAACTACAAGATATTGTACTTAAATAAGCATTTAAAAAAAAAAAATTAGCAATCAGAGTTAGTGCCCAGTTAAGACAGAGAATTTGCCCAGGGGGACAAAATCTCTACCTTTTCACAACACAAGTAAAAAGCATGGTGTCAGTTCATGGAGTGCAAGTTACAACCAGAAGGCTGATTGCTCTCAGTTGGCTCAGGTTCTGCCAGAAAAACACATCATCCCGACAGTTCTGGTGCCATTCACAGCTGGATCAAATGAAGTGGGATGACCTTTGGTGTGAGCAGAACAGGCTACTTACCCTTCCCTCTCAAAGACTTTTTATACCATGAGAAACAAAGAATTTGTTGGAGGGACCTGTAACCCACTTCCATAATAGCCTGTGGGTGTAGCAATTTTGGCTGAAGAAAACCGTGTAGCTCTTCCAGGACATGAGTTGGAGCAGGTTTTGTACAAGAACAGGCAGCTGAAAAGCTAAGGAAAAGAAAACTGAACATCTTAAAAGTCCTTCCCAAATTTCATTATGGCCAGGAAGATGTATTCCAAAGTAGAACTAATTTTCTGGATTGTAGTGCATTTAAAGAAAATATAGCCTAGCTTTTTTAACCCCAACAGATTTTTCTTCACACTTTCATTAACTTGGCATTTTACTTCATTGAAATGCTATAGGTCCTCCACATAAAAATGTGTCTCACAAAATGCAATTCTCAGCTTAAAAGCCTTCTAAGTGCTGCTTGTCTACAAGGGCATCCTTGTGGGGACATTGAAGAAGGTGCACTGAGGAGGGATTGATGTTGAAAAAATTCTCTGAAGTAATTCAGTAATCACAGATCTTTTGGTATGCAGTTTCAGAGCTTCCTGTAGCTTGGCTGTCAGGATTTATTAAATCTGGGCACCACATTAGAGTAAACATTTGTCTCCACTTCTCATAACGTGTTCATCTGTACCATAACTGACATACAACTACTTTAAAATCCCAGGCTGCAGTCCCCAAACATAAATATGTGACACACAATGCTAATCTCTCTCCAGTCTGCTGTTCTGTCCTTCTGCAAGAATAGCAAGATGCTCGTCCTCAGGCTGCAACAACAAATTGGCCGAGGACCAAGAAGTCTTCAGGATCTCTCTGGAAAAATGTTGCTTCTTTATAGCAGTCCCTACACTCATTGCTTTACCCTTCAGTGAATTTTTGCCAATATTTGGATTTTAAATTAAGAGTTGCTGGTGAAGTCACTGCCCTAGGATACACACACAAAGCTGGCTTGGCATTGTGGGGGCAGCTGGGATCATTCTGCATCTATTAAAAAAGCATTGTCAGAGCAGCATCTCTAATGGCACCTGTTAGTACTTTGTGTGCTGCAGAACAATACAAGACGATGAATAACCCATATCATTTGGGTTGGCTCCAAAGACTTTGCTACAACGTTTGCAGCAAATGAATGCTGCACTGCAACAGAGAAGTGCTGCAAGAAGAAACCTTATGCAAACAACTCCAGTGCCATGGCACACAGGCAGAACTGCAAACAAACTACTGATGGAACAGCTTAGAAGAGCACAGGCAAAAAGCCTGCGTTCCAAGTGTGTTTACTGAAGTCACTGAAACCCATTTCAGGCAACAGATTCCCCTCTGTATCTTGCTAACCAAAAATGCACTTCCCCATTTGGAATCACCATGTTCTGCTCTCCTGGTTTGCCCCAGCATTTATCCAGGCACAGCAGAGCCACAGAGAAAGCAATGGGGCAATGTTCCTCTGTTCCTTCAAAAGGAGTAGGTATAATAATTTCTCTCACTGTTATCATGTTTTGTTGAAGATAAGTTAATCATCCCCCCCTTCCCACAGTTTCTCTAAAAGCCATTTCTCCCTTCCTAAAATTTTCTGTAAGCATTAAGAAAGAATGCCATGGAAAAGAATGGAGAGCAGCTGCTAATGAGTTGCAGCAAGGCATCCACCATAGAATTTCACCATGCAGAAACAAATCTGGGATTCTAACTTATAAGCATCTTTTTAAAGAAAGTTCTAAAAGAAAAAGCTGGGTGGGATCTATTTGATTCTCAGTACTGTAAGACACTGACATTTTAAATACTTATTCCCAAATTCCTTGATATGCTGAATTTACAAAGAATAATAATTTTTAAAAGATCTTTTAGTCAAGTTCTGTCAGCAACATGAGGGGACAATTTCAGATATCTAGGGGTTCCTCTTATTATTTGAGCAATTGTGGTTTGAGTCCCATGCAGACATCTGGAGAGACTTGACTTCTTTCATTAAGAGTCTTTACATGCAATAGCCCTTCAATCACAAGGGAATAAAGCAAAAATGTATTTTGGGTGGAGAAGACTTAGTGGGAAACAGAATAAACTTGGGAAAGTGATAAATCAACTATATCTTCAAGGTAAGGCATTCCCATCCCCAGGAATCCTTGGCAATGCATCTAAATTCAGCCTTTTTCTCACAGCTGTGAGCGACTATTGAACCAATGTTTCAGAGCTGGCATGAGCCTTCCTTCTCTGCTGTCACAGATGCAGTTTGCTGTTCAGATTCAGCTCTGGGCATGAAGAGATGAATGGCTCTGAAGGCACTACTTAAAGCTCTCTCAGCTGCAGTGCACATGCTTTTATTTGCTGATAAGTAGAAAAGGAGTCCCTCACTGGAGGCCACCTCTTAATTCAATCTCAGCCTTCCAGAGCTTCAGCACAAGCAATGGATGTATTGCCTGCCAACATCCTCAAACCCACAGAGGCTCAGTACTGAATCTCCAAGGTGTAAGAAAAACAGGTGCATGAACACTTAAACAGCCCTTTCAAACAGTTATACAGACCCAATGGAGGAAAAAGCAATAGCTGCTATTTTTTCCTTCACTTAACCTGTCTTGCTATGGAAATGAGGCTGAGGCAATATTTGCCTATGCCTATCTTTTCTTCTAAGCTTCTTGCTTACTCTTTTCTTACTCTTTTCTCTGCCACTACTAACTTTAGAACCTAAAACAATGATTTCAGCACTGTAGAGGTCTCTGAGGTTCCGTCATAAAAAAAAAAAAAAAAAAAAAATCACCCTAGTAGTGGAGTAACATCCTGTAAGCCCCACAAGTGAAGGAATCAGTGCAATGGAAACTTGAACGGTTTAAGACACCAGAAAACCCACATGAGAAGGAGCTCTTAGCCATGCTGGCTAGAGTTTATAGGCACAGAACTGAAAGCCAAAAGCTCTCAGTTCTGGTGTTATGAGTGTGTTGTGTTCTGGTTTTCAGTGGCTTACTCTGTGCACACACAGGACAGCACTGCTTCCTCAGCAAGGAGGAACACACACCTACAGCCTTGACAGTGTGACCATGTCTGAACCAGGTGCTTCAGTCTATCAGTCTGACAGACAGCTTCTGTCCCTCACATTCAGAGAGACAGAGTGTATTAACTTTCCTCCATCTCTTTTGTCTCACTGGAGCCAAAAAGATGCTCTGGGTCCTTGCCCTCCCTGCAAGCTCCCACCTGTTGAACTTCAGGCCACAAATCACATACTGAAGCAAAGTATATGAAAGAAAGTACCCCAAAAAAAAAAAATTAGTTTCTTCTTTTTAATTAGCTACTTCCCTGAACAAACAAGGCCAAGGCACAGAGGCTCCAAAGAAGAAAGGAATGTGCAAGCTGAGGAAGTAAAAACTTATAAACAGAGGTGTTCACATTAAGGAGAGAGCCAGACACAAAAAAGGAAACTGCTGGTTCAGCTAAGGAAACAGCAGTGACTGATATTCATAAACTGCAATGATGCAGGTGATCGCCCAGGTTCTCCATTGACTTGGTGAGCCAAAGAAACAAACTCCTCCCCTTGTCCCAAACCCCTCCCCTTGTCCTGCATAGGATAAAGATGTCACACAGGCAGACAGTTAGTCACTGTGAGAGTATGAACAGTACAGGTTGGTGGTGCTGGTCATGAATTTTAAGAGCTAGACTGCAGACAGGCATCTCAGCAGAGGACAACCCATTAAGAAGAAATATGACATATTCAGGTGATAGGTCACCACAGAATTTCTATTTTGGGCACCACAGTCAGCTGTGTGATAGATCATGATCACTACCTGACTGGTAACAGCATCTTGTGTGAGGGAATGTGGTTTGGCTAAACCTCAGGAAAGGGACATTGTGAAATGTGATGCTGAACAGAGGTCTGAATCAGGTCTATGCTTCATCAAGGGCCTACAGACATAAAACAAGTCTATCTGTTATGATTTGGGTTGGGTATATTTTTTCCCTGGAATAGAGCCATTTGATATACTTTTGTAGTATACCATAAGTCAGAAGAACTCCATCAGAATTCTTGTGGTGAAAGCTTACTAAAAACATGCAAAAAAAAAAAAAAAAAAAAAAGAAAAAACCCAACTAAAAGACCCAAACTGAAGACAGACAGCATTCTCAGACCTTGTTAAAAGAAAAAAGTCTCTCTCAACATTTGCTTTGGCATTCTTACAGTGTAGCATGCCAGACCAGTACCTCCTAGTAATCTGTTAAAATATTTGTGTGCTTGCAATATTTTAAACACATTGGTATTCTGGATGTTTTGGGAAGGCTGAAGGGATCGAGAAAAATACAGGAATGTGTTTCAGCCTGAAGTGACAACATGATGAGGAGCTCTGGGCTAGCACCAGACATCATGGCCTACCAGAATTCTTGCAATCAGAACAGCTGGACTGGTTCAGGCTACTTTGAGACAAATGGGAACTAGAAGCTAGCACTTCTAGGAGGTGCTGTCTCCACTGTTTTGCTGTGGGCTCCACTGTGGTTTTACACACCACATCCTACTGCAATTTTCAATCCTTCCCCAAAAGCACCAAACTCAAACAATAAATCACCAGAACTCACTCTGGGCAGGGTCACCACAAGCAGCAGTTTCTCCATGCAAAAGTGTTTTGCAGTCCTCATTATGAACAAAAAAGAAACTTTTCTGATCATCTGTGCCAGGGCAACACAGACTTGCCAGAATAGTAGAGATCAACTTCATACCCACTGAGCTTTTCTTCAAACACTAATGCTGAAATCCTAGGAAGAGGTGCCAAGGTCTGTTTCCTATCTTCCTGTGCAGAGAAAGGGGGTCCCTGGCTGGCTGACAGTTGAAAAGATCCTGATGCTTACTTTCCAGCCAGAGGACAGATGCATAAGAAAGACTGTCAACTCATTTCTCATAAAGCAATTTTACAAAGTCCAGCATCTTTCAGCTCACACTCAGTATGACCAACATGTTGAACCCCCAATCCTTTCTGAAAACTCTGTATGGTGATTTCACCAGTATGAATCTTCCAGACTAACATAGACTACCCGGGTATTTTGTGTGAAGTCAAATGTATGGACTGTTCTCTTTAGTGAAATATCTTACCACAATATTTCACTGCATCAGTCAATTAAATCTTATGCCTTTGCATTTAGGAATGATAGCTACCTACAGAAAATAACTATCACTGCACCTTAACCCCAATAAATGCTGTACAGACATGAGAACATTTCACTTGATAAAAAACAAACAGAAACAATCAAATAAACAAAAAAAGAGTTTTAAGTTGTCCTACAAGGGAAAATAATACATTTGTACTTCCCTTGGTCAAAGCATAAGCTCATCATTTAATTGCAACTTGTTTGATAGCAATCTGTTAATACTTTTACAAAGGTCCTTGAGGAATCAGAGGGAAAACAGCACAGAGAAAAGAGCAGCATAAAGCAAACTTCAGGACATCTGATGAATACCCAAGCAGTGGAAGAAGTGAAAATTATTAATGGCATAGTATCAGCACACAACAGCACAGTGGAAGTAAGATAGCTGAGGTTTAGAAAGCAGGGCTATTAACACACAAGGTGAAATGACCATGCAAACACTGGTGGCTGAAGGACAAGGGAGTAGGAAACAAAACCAAGCTACTGTTGCCTGCAAACCAGGTACTAAAAAGCCAGGGCAGCAGGCCAGCATACTGATGAGAAGAAGAAAGCACGGTAATTAGTCCTCCCCTCTCACAAAAAAGCAGCAGGGTTAATTTTATCCTGGAACAAAAATCATATGCCATTGAAGGAGCATTACAGGATCAGCTCAATATTCTAACCTAGCTGTCTAATAAGAACTTTTTTTTTCTTTTCTCTAAGTACTTGGCAGTGGAGAAAAACATCACATGGTATCTTGCAAATTATTGCTCTTTCTTCAAAACAACTTTACCAAACGAAAAAGGTTTTAAAATATGACCCTACAGAAAAAAAGAATTTGTTCCTTTTAAAAATTCTGGGACCTAGATGAATTGCCAAAGACTTAAGGAAAGTCTAAACTTGGGCTCATGTTCTGAGCAAAATTCTGATCACCAATATGAAATGTGAGTTCTGCCTTTGTTGCATTGTTTAAAGAGCACATGTTGTGGGTTTTCCATGAAATTCAAACAGCTACTCTTCTTTTGCATAACCAGGCAACAAAATCTGATACAATTAAAATTATATCAGCACCCTTCTAGCTCTCATTTAGAAGGAAATTTTCTAGATGCAAAACAAGTGAAAGAGATGTAGCTACATGTTGCTATGCTGTCAGTCAGACACAATATGATTCACAGTGGACTTCAACTTCTTTTAGGTAGTTGAGACAGCTAATTGAGATTCAGAGAAGCATAAGGGAAATGGCACTTCTTATCAGTGAAAGGAGTAGAGAAACTGCCCTTTTACACATTAGTTTTATCTCTATTCCAGTACAATCCTCCATTTAATGTTTTATCTGATGATGCCATACATTTTCTAGACTGCTGCTGAGCTCCTGTGGGATGTTAGAGATACCATGATCACTGCACTCAAGGTAAGCGCCCTACAGAATATGCAGGACTTTTAGAGAAGTGACATCAAACTAAGCTAAACTATTTCTTCTGGCACTATTTAAATCATACCTTTCTTGTTACAGGTGTACATACAGCAATCTACCATAAGGTCCATTTTCAGTACTAAGGTCTGTCTCTCACTATTTTTTATGCTGCCTTAAAAAGAAGAAGAAAAAAAAAAAAGGTAACACAGATTCTTTTAAAATGTAGATTATTGACTGTCAACAGCACCCAAACAATATTGGAACTGTTGTAGCGCTTTGATATAGCAAAAGGTTTTTAAACACTCTTATGATAGAGACATTATAGAATGAGTTGCTTTCAAAGTGGATCCCAGTAGCTTTTCTTTTCATGTCATGTTATTCTGTTTGGCCAGAAGGCTCATCAGACCTCCCTGCTATTGCAGCCAGTGTAGTGCACAGCAGCATTCCTGCTCAGTGGCTGGAACAGCCAGTGACTGATTACATTGTCTGCTCTTATACTGTCCTATGAGCTTGTTAAATCCCTAAATGGTGAAGGACTTGACTCTCCTTATTGCCTCTTCCTCTCTTTCATTCAGCCATTGCCAACTGAGACCACGGTACACAAGATCCACCATTAAAGGAAAAGGTCTTTAAAGTTTTTGCCGAGACCTACACAGAAGGCATTTCCTGTTGAGACATCTGTCTGAAACTATTAAAAGTAGTTTTTCCTCTATTGCATGATCATTTTACATTAATTCCTAGACCAAAGTAAAGTTGCAATTATATGTCGCTCATTTCTGCACTAGATCTATTTTATTACCAATTAAGTATGCAAAAGCATTACTGAAGCCTTTAAGACATTTGCGTGGGGGTTTCACAGGAAATATGTTTTTTGGGATTTCTGGGATATGCTGTGGTCAGGCCAATGGGTGCTCAGAATTTAATATTGGCACCTGGTGTGGCCATTGGGGATATTTGGACACGCCTCTGAGAACACACAAACACACACAGGGGTTAAAAGCAGAGCTCTCCCCCCTCAGAGTCCTCTTCGAATTTCCGGTGGGAAGCGTTGGATCTCTGCCCCCGGCCCAGCTGCCAGCTGGGCAGAGGGAGGGGAAAGCCATGCGGCCCTGGGAGAGGTAGGCCTGCCCCCCCCCCCCCCCGAGGGTGGAAGGGTGGTAGAGAGAAAGAGATCGGACAGCCCCCCCGCAGAGAGAGAGAGCCGTGCCTGGGACTGTTATCTTGGAATGTGATATCATGTGCTGCTGCAGCAAAAAAAGGCAGGGGTGCAGCGCATGGAGGAGCCCAGCTGCTTGTGGGAGATTTTAACCCTTTGTGGACAATGAAAACTTTACAGAACATTAACCCTTCCTAGAAGAGAGATAAGAGTAGAGGATGAAGGAGGAAATGGGCCAGTGGTGGGGTCTGGCATGTGGGAGAGAGATGTTGGAGGAATGGAGAAGATGGAGTGGCATTTTTGCTGGACTCTTTTTTGTATAGCCATGGACTGTTTCCTTGTGATACAGAGACTGCATTCCAGGGGGAAACAAGGCCTCAGAGCCAAGAGAGTTCAGTGTTGAGACCCCTCGGCCCCAGGGGGTGTAAAAGAAACAGGGGGGACAGAGGTCCCAGAGGTGAGACTGTGCTCTGTTTGGAATGGGACAAGGCATCCTTAAAAAGATCACCCTCGAGCAGCCTTGCCCATGCACGGTGGTGAGAGCACCAGGCATGGAAGGAAGATGTAACGATGGCAAAGGATCTCTGGGCAGTGCTACGTGTGACAGGCAGCCCATGGCACAAGGAAGGACTCCTTCTACTCTTGATGAACTGAGGATTTGATTATCTAAAGGGTGGTACCAGACCGAGTGTTGATAATTTTGGGAAATGTAAATGTATTGGGAATTTGGTGGTAGGAGGAGGGGGAGTGTTTCTATGCAGTTTTCATTTTCCTTGTGGTTTTTTTTTTTTTTCTTTCTTTGTTGTTTAGTTTTTGTAGTTTAGTTAATAAAGTTTTTTTTTTCTTTCCCTTAAGCAGGAGGCTGCTTTGTTTATTCCGGGTACCACCTCACAGCAGACACCAGGGAGAGGATGTTCTCATGGGGGCACTGGCATTGTGCCAGTGTCAAACCATGGCAATATGTTAACACTCTTGCCTTAAAAACACAAACTCTTCACTAAAAGTAATCTTTTTTGCAGCTCCTCATGAATCAGATCCTGAATTTTCAGCTTTTCACATGAAAGACAGGGAAGCTGAAAAGCAAGATCCAGAGCTGTTAGTTTGGTAAGCATCTCATTTTACTTTGCTCCTCCTCCATGTAGTCCAAATGCTAAGTATCCATCTCAAAGTAAAGATGCTCCACTTTACAGGAAGCTGATAGTCATTGCTATTTTTGAAAGGTGATTTTTAGAGATCTCAACACAGCACTTTTCCAGAGAAGTGCATGATCTGTATCTGAGCAGGTAAGGACTCCTGGGCATCATGAGGCTGTGGAGAGATCAAGCACGTTGTGGGTGAGAACTGACCAACAGAACCCTCCAGCAGGATGCCTAAGGACAGGCACCCTGCATTTTGGCAACCTAACCTCAGGCATCACAAAATCTGCCCTCAGGCCTGCTGTGGAGCAAAGGTGCTAAAACACCCCTCTATCCCCAGGTTTTCTGGCAACTCTCTTGTTGATCAATTGATATCACTTACCATTAACAGAGTGAGTGTCTCACACAGGGAGTGCCTACACTAATTTAGTTCTGTTTATATAACCACTCAATCAGAAAAGTTATTTCCTGTTAATATTTTATATTCTTTAATAATAAACACATGTTTCTTCAAAACTGGCAGTTTTTTGCAGTCAGAGACTGTTCAGAAGTTAGAGATTACTGTGACTACTCCTTGTCAAAGGAGATATTTTTAACTTGGGCTAATTTAACCTTAATCCTACCTCAACCTTGTTTTGCTTCATAATTTTTATAGCTGTAATTTATCTAGAACAGATATTTTTATTCAAAAAGTTATGATCATAATGAAGTTAACTGTATTTATGTTGATGACAGAAATTATATAAAATTTCCTTGCTTGTTTATCTTCCTAAACACTTGAGTTTTGAAGGAAAGTTTCCCAAAGGCACAAAAACCAGAGAAATCTCTCCTACATAAGGAGTTATTTGAAATCTGACACTGCATTTCAAATTTTATCTGTACTCTAACTCTGCCAGCCTTTGAATGGACTTGGGCTTGTGATCAATGGGTCTTCTTTTAAAAATTTATCTGTTACCATTTTTGGAAATTGCTTGCCTGACAACTAAGGAAAATATTTCAGTGGTTAGCGTTTGCTTGCTGATCCAAGAAGTGGGATTCTGGGTTTTCTTCCTCCTCCCTGTCTTCAGCCTATTGCTGTGGCCCTTCCCGTGAGGGTGACACTTTTGAAGCAGTGCTGCTAGGGGTGTGAGTTGCCAGGGAGGCTTCCCAGATATCTTGATGAGCATGCAAATGTTGATACAGTTATACTGGAGCTTATGGTTGTGGTACAGCTTATATTCACTCTAGAATGAAGTTGACACAAAATTGTGTTAGCACAGTTCTATTTTAAAAAAATCCAACAACCTGGTACAGGGGAGTCCTTACCCTCATGTTATTTCAGTTCCCATCTGCAAAATAATGCTTTCTTAGCCCATAATAAGAATTGCAATATTCCATAACAAAGCTTTTCACAAAATTCCTGTCTTGAGGTATTGTCAGAATCACTCCTCCAATCTACCTCTCTAGATAAGATAGCTGTGTTTGGATGATATTTGTGTAGTTTTGTTGTGGGCTGATCTGGCTTTAAAACATCTCTGTACTTTTGACAGATTACTCTTGAGAGTGATCAGTTTCCAGAGCAGGCTCACAACACGGCCATACTCTAAACATAAAGTATTTAACACAGAAGGGTAAGATTATTTGCCTTGAGGGAAGGCAATATTTATGCCAGTCTGCCATCCAAAACAACATATTGTGGAAGTACAATCCCAAGTGCTCCAGGAATGAGGGCTATACCAAATAAGCTGTTGAGATACATCACAATGAGAAAACTGAACTGCTGTAGCACTATACCTTTATTGTAATTGCAATCTAAGACATGCTGTTGGCTTTTAAAATGAGATACTTGAGAGAGAATATCCTCGATTTCCTCTCCCATCCTACTTTTCTACCCAGTGTTACCCCTTATGCCATTTCAAATTCACCCCGGGCAGATGTTGCTGACAGTCTGCAAATGCTCCATCCTCTCATACAAAGCAAGTTGCAAGTCCTGCATAAGTTTTCAGTTGCAAGATTCCTCCCATCTCACTTTCCTCATGGAGGTCATCCCACTGTCCTGCAACAGCCCTCTGCTCCATGGACGCATCACACCAGCAGCAGCACAAAGACCACACTCAGTTCTGGAATTTTCTGATATGGTCACATTCTGTTGTTTTCGTTTAAACCCTCCCCTTCTCAAGCAAACTCCATTCTGGTTATCCCTAAGTATTAGATTCACAAAGATGTGAACACGCTGAAAAGAGTCCTGAAGAGAGCCACAGAGATGATCAGATGGGTGGGAAGACTGACATAGGAGGAAAGCTTAAGGGAAATTGGTTTATTCAGACTTGAGTAAAGAAGGTTTATGGGACATGTCCTCAAAGAGTGTCAGGAAAGAAGATTGAGGCCCTCTTTTTACAAAGCATTAAATGGGAAAAATGCGGGGTAGTGGGTACAGGTTACTCATGAGATTCCAATTGGATGCAAGAGGAAAATTTTTCATAACAAGAACAATTTCCATTGGAATAATCTCTCCAGGGAAGTGGTAAATTCTCCAGCATTAGACTCTCTTAAGATTCACATGGACATGGTGAAGGGACAGCTTTTCTAGACCATGCTTTTTCCAAGAAAATTTGTCTCAAATTCTGCTTGAGTTCTCTACTAGCATGCTATGCTACAATTCTGTTATTATGATGATTACTTTTTAATGAAACTAAACTTCATATTCAGATAGGTATTTAATATGGCTCTTAGGCAGTTCCCAACAGGCATTCCAGAATAACAGCTGAATCCCCAAAACCAGGCCTGTTACTCAGATATTAGGAGCCCTTAGAGTTAAAACCAGAGCAATCTTGACATAATCACAATGAAGTGATGAACACTTAGAGTCGTAAATGTTTACAGTATGTACAAGTTTCTTCACTTGTATGAAAATCCTCCACGCAGGAAAGCATTTTGTTGCTTCCCTTTTAACCATTACACCCTCCCACCACCAAGATAATTTGAGGTTTAGACGGGTATCAGCACACAGTCAGTCTCTTCTGCAGGAACTCATGTACCCACATACAGTCTTTTTTTTTTTTAATGGACAGAGACAGACCTGCATGAGGGAAGGAAATGCTTGCTATGAATAAAAGAACATAAAATCATCATTCTCCACTTTGCACCATGCAAGAGAACTATATCAGATAATCTGTTCTGGCATCCATTCCAGCTGTGCTCTTTCTGCAGTCTGGGAAAAAAACCTACAGTGAGGTAACCTCTGTCTCTGCCTCATTTACCCCTACAGAAAGTTAAAAAACCCCATAAATTTTTAATTTCTCAAGCCTGTCATGATGAAAAGATATTTTGCTAGGTTTTTCAGAGACAATGTTATTTGCTGAATAGAAAAATAGTTTTTGAGGTAAAATTCCTACTTATGAATAGAGTTTGCCAAATAGAAGAATCAAACTAAAATTTTAGATGTGTAGCAATTAGAAGGCAAGATAGTCATACCAAAAGAAATGCCAAAAAAGGAAAAAAAAATATATCAATTCTCCAAGTGCTTTCCCAGCTGCACCCAAGATTGTTCAGACAACACCAGTCTTCATTAAAAGCATTAAATCACTGAAAAATCATTTAAGGATGCAAACAGTGAATTCACTAGTGTGAATATCATACTTGAGAAAGCAATCTGAAACTGCAAAACAAACCCCTGCAGAAGCATCCTTTCCACTGGGTGTCAGAATGAAAGAGAAAAAATTAGAAGTCACCGCTTCAGACTTACATCAGATCTTAAACCTTAGGAACCATTTGTCTATTTCAACAGGTCAGAGCATTGCTGTTTACACTCTACTTAAATCCCTTCACATCTAGAGACACTTCCCTGTTTAATGCTTCAGGGATTAGTCATCTTTTATACAAAATTTGAGTTGTCCTGTGAACAGTCTAATGCTGTACCTGTTAAAAAGCATTCCACAATTCCTCCTGTTCTCTGGTAGCTCTCTTTGCACTGACTCAGTTTCATTAGCGGATATTCCAAAAGACTGCTTGCCTCAAAAAATCCCCTCCCTAAGGTTAGTCTTCCTACCTGCCATCCTTACCTCTTGTGTAAAGCTTTTCCTAAAAACAGCTGCTCCAATCTTTTGCCTTCCTGTTTAGATGCTTTTCTACTGTACTCATTTTTGCTTCACCAAAGTAGAGTTTCAAGTCCACTCCCTGGTAGTTAGATTCTATGATGAACAGGAGTCACAAATACAGAGATTAGA
Organism: Setophaga petechia; assembly: GCA_024362935.1. Lineage (NCBI taxonomy): Eukaryota > Metazoa > Chordata > Aves > Passeriformes > Parulidae > Setophaga > Setophaga petechia. Next base: position 25,519,279 of record JANCRA010000008.1, read on the forward strand.
AATAAAAACTTTATCCCAGCTTTCCTTAAAAGTTCAGCTTTCAAATGACTCGCAAGTGTCCCAAGTTTTTGTACTGCTCATTTTAAATTCAGTCATATTTTCAAAACTATTTATAAAAATTATATTTCTGAGCGGATTCTCCCTATGATAGATGACAGTGATTCTGCTTGCTTTGCAAGAGCTGTCTGATGAGTGAAGGCCCTGTCTGTGAAAAAAAACATTATGGTGATCCATAGATACAAGAAGTACATGCCCAGAAAATCTGATTTCCACTGCCAGCAATGCTATGCTGCTTCAGAAACTGACCTCCACATCACTGTGTCTAGGGTCATGTACCACCTTAGATGTAGAAAATATTAACTAGTCCTGCAGAAATCACGTTTGCATAAACAACCCATAAAACATTTCGGGGGGGGCTTTACTGTGCTAGAAAATCTGGAAGACACATGTTTCTCACAACTTCCAAATGAAGTCACTGCAATTTCACTGCAGTTAAGAGATCTCCTTTGCCTGGGCAGGTATCAGGGTAAACCTGTGCCTGACCTAGGCTCACCACTGCAGGGGATCAAAGTCTACTGCACTGCCTAAACAGGAAGAGACTGTAGCAGGACTTGTCCCTTTTTTCTTGGATAAGAAAATAACTCCAGTGCTTCCTAACCACTGTGCAGACATTGAGAAGAGCAAAACTACAGCTGTACTAAATGAAGCCATTTTTAGAAAAACAGAACTAAATCAAATAATAATAATCCAAAATACATATATGAATGAACCACACTCAAAACATCTCAATTTCTAAACAAGAGCACAACCTGATTTGCCTTGCAATAGGAGACAGAAGTGTGACATGTCTCCCTCAAGTGATAGAAAATCACCTCACAGAAGAAAAGCATACCCACAAAACCTCAAATTAAATAGACTACTGCTCACTGAACAACTATATTTAAATTCATAACCTTGAGACTGGTAATGCTATATATCTGGCAAAAAAGAGTCTGGAGCAATTTAGGCATAGCTCTTTGTAACTTGTGGGAATCTTCATAACTGTCTAGAAAATTTTTGATAAAGAGCAGCAGAGAAAGGAATAAAATTACCAGTATGTACACATCCCAAGCAATGTTGTGTAATATGTCTTTGCTAATTAAGCATACAATTCCAGTTAAGACAGAGCAAAAATCTGCCTCCATCAAAAAAATACCTGTGTAGACCTGGGAAAACAGCATGAAGTGGTGTCAGGGGAACTTTAGGTTGGATACTAGAAAAAGGTTGTTCAGACAGAGGGTGCTTGGGCAGTGGAACAGGTTCCTAGGAAATGGTCATAGCACCAAGCCTGACAGAGTTCAAGAAGCGTAAAAACAATGCTCTTGGACACATGGTGTGACTCCTGGGAATGGTGCTGTGCAGGGCTGAATTGGACTCAATGAGCTTCCAACCCAGCTCAGTCTGTGATTCTGTGCGATGGAAACAGGCATGTTCAGACCCAAGACGTGTAGTGATAGGAGCTTACCAGGAGAATCCTGCTATTACTTAAAAATATTTTCACAATTCCTAATGTACATGAATTCGAGAGGCTTACTTAAATTTGATTGCATTCAGCAATGTTTTGTCAGGAGTGCACACAATTCCCCAGGCCCAAGATACACAGAAGGCCTTAAGTAAAAGTTCCTTCCACTCAAAATTTAAGTGTCTCTAGAGTCCTAAAATTTTCTAGACTTCTTGTGCTAACAAGGTGCTAACCATGGTTTTGTTTTATGTTTGTCCTTCCTTCCTCCCATAAAAACAGTTTTTATGCTAGTGATACATAATCCACCATTACCTGTTATTTCATAGGCGAAGCCAGACTCCTTGGCATAAAAAAAGACTAAAAGTATCCTGTTAAGAACCTTTTATTTCTGGCTACCTCACTACTTCATGTATCTACATAGGCATTGTTTAATGACTACATTTTTAATGTAATGTCTCATTATTTCTGCTCAAAAACTGGATGAACTATAGCCATACTTTAAATTTAACCTTTGCTCTAATTGAATTTGTCTGCTCATTGATTTTTTTTTTTTAAATCATAATATTGCTGGTGCCCTTGGTATTGTATCTGCTGCAACACAGATGCCCCACAATTTGCCCTTCACTTTCTCAGCATGTCCTCTAGGCCCACATTCCTGCATACATGGTTTCAGGTCATGTTAGTGAAATACTTATTTGCATATTTCATTGATTTTTCATACCCAAGGAAAATGTGCCATGGTCACTCATTGATTTTCCCTTTGGCTGTAGTTATGAGAAAACTGATCTTATTATAATCTCTGAATATCTAGACAACTTCAATGATCCAGCAAAAATTCATCCATACTCATCTATCTGCAGACTAAAATGGAGCCATAAGTAACAGTTACAGTGGACCCAAATATCACTATTATAATGAAAAACAACATTTTAATTACTATTTCAAAAGAAAGTGAAATACACTACTCAAAAGGAAAGTTGATATTACAGAAAACCTTAACAATACACAAATTCTGGACAATATAGAAATGCTCTAATTAGATTCTGCACAACTTCTTATTTTTACCATTTACCTTAACCCGTCTTCCAGAAAAGACTGAAAAGAAACATGATCAGGAAATTATATATATTTTCATTACAAAAATGCATTTTTTAGCTGTTTCCACTGACAAGCACAGTCTCAAGCTTCTTCTGGTCTAGAAAACTGGCAACCTAGACATGCAGCCAGGGTAGGACTTACCAGCAATATTTATCTACCTACGGACAGAGAATCCAACAGATGAAAGTAAACAAAGCAGAACTTCAACTGGAAGCTTATAAGGAAGAAGGCAAAAGGAAGTTGGTCAACACAAAACAATATTTCAACTGAAGCAGACAAGTCAACATCTCCAAATTCTTTGTCCACAGCCACAAATTCAGTACACTTCTCAGAGCTGTTGAAGGAAACAGCAAGTCTCCCCTGTGCTTCAATATTGTTCAGACTGGGAGAAAGCCAATAGTATAGAAAGGTCTGTGCTCTTGCCACTGAAGAATATACCATTTCTTGCAAATTTATAGTCTGGGGACATTCTCTCACCTCTGAGGCTGGACATGGTCCATCTGTAACCCCTGCTCTTCCACGGAAGTAAAATTTCAAGTTTCAAGAGCCCCTTGTATATTAGCTTGATCCCATTTATCACTCAAATGCTGCCCAATCTCCTCACAGCCTCTCAAGGGTTGCAGCTCCCCAAAACATCCAGTGGCACAAGGGACTTTATTGTGACCTCCTACAGAGTGCTAGAACCTCTTCCAATTTCTTTCATTCTGCCTAGGCCAGAGCTCCTTAGCACAGTCAGAGCAAGCTCTGTTCCAGAGACAAACACGACACATTTCTTTCCACTCCTTATTACCAAATAGGAATTGAACTATCTTTAGGTTTTTTTTTCTGGGAAAGTTCAAGGAATAAGATCACACATAACAGCAAAGAGACTAAAGAGGAACACTTCTATTAGAATTTAATGGGTAAATGAGGATGACAGAGAGGACAAACACACTACAAAAGTCACTAGCCATTGCCAGCTTTATGACCATAAAAACCCTCTTATTGTTTATGAGCAGCCTCCCTTGTGATTGAAGCTTCTTCATGAAGCACCTTAGGATTCCAACCTCTACCCAGCCAAAGATAGAATTAAGCCCAGCTGTCAGAGAAGAGCAACAAAATTTCAAAAATTCAGGTCTTTTGCTATTGACAAGCTTTTTTATTATTTGAATGATGCAACAGCTTCTCATATTTGCCGCAGACCTACTACTATTTTTGCACATTCCAATAAGACCAAAAAAAAAACCCCTACATCATGATATCATTTGACTTTGTTCACTCTTTCTTTCTACATCCATTAAGATTTGTGACATCTGAACTCTAAGCACAACGTGGGCATTTTTATGGTCAACATCATATCTTTCACACTGCCATTTGTTCCACAAAATCACTTCCATTGTCATGGACTTCAGATTTACAGCTGAAGCTCCATTTCTGAGCACAATACATCAAGGGGAGAAAAGGAAAAATGGCTCATAAAGAGAAGCTGACTATTCCTTAATTATTGAGGGACTCCTACATCACAAAAGCAGTGGGGAGATTTAAGAAATTGATAAAGTCACAAAACTCATAATTTCAGAAGCGCATTCATTTTAAAATTCACCAAAAGTGGCATTTGACCGTGGCAATTGAAGGTCTTTATAAGCACTGACACTTTCACTCTACACTTCCCAGTCAGGCCAATCATTCCAGCACTCTCCTTTGTTGCTCACCTCAAGCTAATGTCAGGCCACCAGCTAGTTGTCTTCATTTCTTTGGCTTTTGATGCTCAGGATGCCATTGTTTATGCCTCACCTGCTTTTTCCTGTGGATGAAAAAAGGATATATTTTTGAGCAGTTTGTGGGGTTTTTTTTACTGCGTTACCTATTCCTTATCCAATCAGGTTACAAATCAAAGTACACTTCAAAATCATGACTAAATAATCCACATACTCTATACTCTACTGTCATCATTGACAACAACAGTCTGTGCTATCAGTCTGGTTAGAATTGTGAGAATAACATTCAAAGATTTTTATTTTCTAATGCACACAAGGGATTGACATAACCCCATTGATATCACACACCTAGCTAAACAAAGGTTTGAAAGTACACACACAAACACACTGCTTATTTATATGCTCAATGTAAAAATGATTTCTGTATCTCATTGGTACCAAAAAAAATTTCTCTACATAACTTTGATGTATTTTGTGGGAGGGCACATTATTGCAATATATTCCAAAGTATAGAATTTAAAAGTATCAAACAAAGAAATCAAACTCCAGGTGTGAATGTGTTGTTGCAATACAGCTACAACACAGCAATATGCTTGGTGCTGCACACACACATAGAACCAAGTCTGAAAAGTCTGAATTTGTGATTACTGAGCCTCAGCATCAACAAGCCTATCATCATTCTGCTGTGCAAAGTGGGGATAAATAGATGACTTGCAAGCATGGTGTGGTGTTTAATAGGACAAATGAAGCCTGTTGAATGTGAAAGGCAGCACCTAAGTAATTACAGCTCTACTTTTCACCAGAGGGCACATGAGAAGATTAGAACCTGACTGGTGGGGTCAGATTTCTAGGCTGGTCACCTGTCACAGGGCAGGTGACAATAAACCTCAGTTCATACAGCTATTTCAATACCTTTGATGAGATGCTGGCAAGAACAGAGTAAGCTCTGGTTCTGCATGGAAAGCTCTATACTATCCCTTGAGAAATCAAAAACTTGCACAGAGCCAGCCATATACACAGTTTTTCCAGGTGGACTTTACCTGCTATCTTTGTAAAGAGTAACCTCTACATTGTGCCTCTGCTGCTAAATAGAGCAAACATTGCAAGAATGATATTTTCTACAAAATTCTATTCTTTGCAAAGTTAAAAGTATTATTAGATGGAGCAAATGTATTTATCAGACAGAGCAGCTCTCCTTTGAATGTTATGTTGTATTATATGATAGGGTATAATCTCTCCCTCACCCATTGGCTTAAGTTTCAAAATGAGGAACACTTTTATAACAGGTAAATGCAAATAAGGTGAAGAATAACAGATGAATGAATTTCCTGTAACAATCCTCTTTCACATGAATTCATCCTCACTGCTAACCCTACCCTTGTAACATATGAAAACTTCCCAACAAAGTACAATCAGCCTCATCTTGTTTTCTGAAATAATATTGAAGTCCGGTGCAGCAAAATAAAAATTCATCAAGGTTTACTTATGTCTTGAATAGGACCAGAAGTTAGTTAAAAGTCATAAAATCATTACAAAATGGTAATTTACAAAGATAAAAAAATAACACAGACTCTTAAAAAAAAAGCTAAGAATTTCAAGGACTGCACTGTTCTCAAGGGGTCTATATTTTTACAATAAATTGACAAAACTCGATGCAGTCAGATTATTTGGACACTGACATCCAAGTTCAGCCACTAAGAAGGACTTTTCACGCTCTGGTGGTGAGTGCTGTAAAGGCAGACTCTACTTCAAGATGGCAAGAAAATGAACAAGGAGATCAAGAGAACTAACTGGAGCTATGCCAAGGATCCTCATGGAGAGTTCAAAAGGATGGAGAGATCCCTGGAAAAAACAAACCCAAAAAACATAATACAAATTAGGTTAATATGAATTTTTCATATTCTGGCAAGTGCTGCAGTAGTTAGTCACTTAGCATGCCCTTCCTACCCCTTTTGAATGTTTATTATCATCAACACAAACTTCCTAAGGCTAATCAAGGTCAATGAAGGATGTAAAGGGAATTCACTGTAATTAGGGCCTCTCAAAAGAGGATGCACTCTGTGGAAGTTCAGCATACCCAGAGTGGTGCACAGCCCTTAGTTACCTTCGGTGGTGTTCATTACACGTAGACAAACGATTTGCTGTTCTGCACACTGAACAGTGTGCTGCTGCAGTTACTCTGCCAGCAGCAACATTAAGAGCCACTTCAAAGCCAACCTTCTGTTTTGCTGGGCATGAAGCAGTTTTGAAAATACTACTGTGTGCTAAATACCAAGGAAAAGGGCAGGATCTTCTTTGGTGGCACATAGTGATGCCCAGTATCTCTCAGGAAGTTGGAAGGGTCTTTGACCTTTCAATAAAATGTGGACTGCTTAATTTGAAAACTTCATGGCCCTGCTACATTTTCCTTTCACAGACATGAAATCATCAACTCTTGCTGCTATAACTGTATGATAAGTTTGTTCACAGGACACGAGTACTGATCTTTTGTAATTCTGATGATAGTGGCTGCCCTGTTGCAGAACAACAGGGCAGCCACTAAGACAGTTTTGTCCCTGTCCTAAGACAGGGCAAAACTAAGTCCAGGTATGAATAATGTCCAGTTTTGTCCCTGTCCTAAGACAGGGCAAAACTAAGTCCAGGTATGAATAATGCAGGAAAAAAAAAGGTTGGTAGGAATGTCAAGGATTTGCATCATCTTACGAGAAAAACGGGTCTCCAGATAAAGCTATGTATTCCTTACATCAGTCTATGGGCAATTTAGAGCATTGAGCTCTAAAGCAACCACTTATTTTAAGCAGGCAAAAACATTACTATGCATTTACTGGAAATAAAGCTGACTTAAAATTTTGGGAGAACCTGCATTCTGCCAGCTGCCTACCAAGCCAGAAACCAGGTTCCTATAACCTTGAACACCCTGATGGCCTGGGAAACCAGCTGCCTAGGGAATGGCTTTAAACAAAAGAATCTTTCTTTCTATTTGTTGACCGGTTCACTGGGTTTCTCCTCACAATTATTTAAACTACATTAAAAATACTATTTTTTTTTGTGTTTGATCCAATTTGGTACAAAAAAAAAAAAATTCCTTGTTCCAACCTTTCCCACCCCACAAGCTAGGAAGAATATTTTCCTCCCTATGAAAATTGCATAGAAGAGAAATTCCTTTTTCTAGCCAGCACCATCTGGATGTAAAGCTTAAAATGTCAAGAGGGCATGAAGGGAACTGCAGCAGGCCAGCTTCCTACACAGGGAAGGCTAATGTTAATTTACATACTCATTAAAATTCAGCATGCTTCAAAAAGATAGAAGAAAATTGAAGGAGATACTATGCATTAAAAAGTAACAAAAATCAGAGATAGCCTAAAAGCAGGAGAGAGAAAAAAAATACTGCAGACATTGAAAAATCTAAGAAAGGAGACTGGTAAAAGCTCAGAACCTAATATGAAACTTAAGAGACAAAAATAATTTCATAGGAAAAACTGGTAAATATACCTAGACCAGCAGATCTCAAGTTTGTTTGAACTGGGGTTTCATCTAACAGCAGGACCTATTTCCAGAGCCCAACCTCATGTCAATTACTTAGAAGTAGAAAGGTGCTGAATGTGCAAGACTGTCAGTGGAGCATCACTGCTCCCAGTGCTCTAGAAGTTCTTTCCCAGTTTGACTTTATACGCTGAGACAACAAAGCATGGCAAGTGCAGAAGAAGCATTTTTATAGGAAAGGTGCCCTGAAGCTACTTTAACTGGTCCAAGCAAGATTTCCTCAGTTCAGAGGATAGCATCAGGCAGTCACATCCATTTCCATTATTACCACAGAGAGATAAAAAGGCCCAGGGTGTCCAATCCCTCACACAAACATGCGAGCAGCCTTATAACATTATAACATGACAGTCCCACAAAGGCGATTAATTTAGGTTTCTCAACATCCTTCTGTGGTGTTTACACCAGGTTCTTTCAGGGGACTCCAGAAACAGGGGAAACAGCTTTGTGGTTGTTCTCCATACTGCTGTATTGATCTGTGTTATAGAAAGAGAAGGGGTCACTGACATGCATCCTGGGATGTCAGAACCTTAATAAAGCCTCTGAAGTTCATTAGCATAATTTTAATCTTTCTTACTCTCCTCATAGGAATCAGCCCAGAATGTGAAATTTACATCATATGAAAATTGTACAATAATCAAGAAGAAAAAGTAAATTAATTTAACCTCTAAAATTTCATGCAAACTTTGCACATCTAGCTAAATAATCACCAGAACTCTGAAGAAGAATATATAAACTAGTTGGAAGGACTGTAATGATATATGCATTCCACCATCAGTGTCCAAAAGCCAAGCACACCCAAGTATAAAAGCCATCTTTTCCAGATGTAGAAATCCTAATTGCAGCAGGACAAAGAAAAAAAAGTGGCAGAATTTGCTAATGTCAATATTTTATAGACTGGACCATAAGATACAGCATCTATATTTCACCTGTTCTTCTCACCAATATCAACAACATATTCATTCTCAATAAGGAAAGTTTCTGCTGCATCTTGAAGATATTAACATGCAGAATAGTGTAACTGATAGGAGTTTCCCAACTTCGCAACAGGTTCAATGCTACCTTGCAACCCAAGATACTTCTATCAGACACCTATTTTAAACTCAGCACTTTTTCTATTTTGAAAGTATCATACATAGCAAACCTTCCAGAAACACATTCTGATGACAAAGTAAAAGGAAACTGCTGAGCATGTGGTAGAACTATCCTCAGGTAGACATTTTGGAAAAGGGACAAGAATAAGGTTGAGTGGATCTTTAGTAATCATTTGCTCATCAAGATACACACCATCAGTTCCATGAACTGTGAGATACACATCATCTCCCTTATGAACTGTAGCCTCATAGCATTCTCAAAAGCAGCCATAATGACACAGCTGGTCTGATGTCTCTTCTCAGGAAAGGATCAAGTTCTATAATCAACCTGAAGACATGAGTATGAAGAAATGTGGGATTATGCTTGAGAACAGTGAAGCTTCAGACCTTCTCTCTTTGCCATTTTCTTTCTCAAATTTCCTTCTTTGCCCTGTGCCCCATCTTAGCCTGCCTAGATTTGCTAGATGCAAATTTAATATTTCATATTTCTGTTATTAGCTTTAAATTAATATTTTATTCTCATAGTCAATATTAATGCTTTTCAGCATAAGAAAATTACCATTGATCTGTGTACCACACAGCTTGTGAAAATAGCAAGCTCAGAATCCTTGAGGTTTTGTTCTGTGCTGTGACCTTTGCTATGAAAGTGAAAAAAAAGAATAAACCTATTCCATGAAATTGCTTCTCCTGGCAAAGATTTGTCACACAGTGGTTTTCATTCAGTGCTCTGACCCAGCACCCTGCAAAACCATGGGATCAATGGGCTCCAAGCAGATAGAAAAGCACAAATCCATGGTTGCTGACAGGACAGGCCTGAATCAGCCCAAGGAGGTGTCTGCATTTCACAGCAAGGTGCCTGGTGCCAGCTGGGAACACTGGGCCAGCAAAAGTGACAGTTGCTGCAGAGATTACAGATGTCACCACTTTTCATCTTTACACATTACAGAACTTCCAAGGTAAAATAGATTCCAAATTCAACCCTCAGGTCAGCAAAACAAATCCTTTAAAGCAAAGATTCTTCCTGAGGATCATCAAAGAAGTCTAACAGCAGATTCATTTGCCCATTACAGTTTTCAGAGTAACTCCTTTTCAGATATAGTGAATACTATCTTTATTCAACAAAGAGCTTAAGCAGAAAGGGCTACAACTTAAAGCACCAGCATTTAAGGATGAAGCCACAGTGAGAACTTAAAACACGTCAGCTCTCAATTCTGTCTCTAGATACCAAATCAGCAAGATTCAGACCAAGTCTATACAAGCTACTTCTTAATTTGGCACCTTGTATGACTTCAGTCTTATATTCCTAAGAAAGTAATATCCTCATGTCCTCATTCTGTCACTCTGGATTTCAATAGTACACAGAGTTTTGTCAGCTGGATTCCTGACGCACACTCAAAACAGGCAAATGGTTTTAAAAAGGCAAAAAATACACGTCTGTCTCTTCTGCTCCCCCCTCTGTTATTAAACAAGAGCCCAACAAGCAAACTCCCAGAGATTTTATTTTTTCATCTTGCTAGGAGTCATGATCTCTTCAGAATCAATTACAACAGAAGGAAGAAGATGCTTGGTTTCAGAGAAACACGCACTTAAAGACCGTGAAGCTGCATTGATTCAATTCTTATCTGGGAAGATGTTGCTCCAATTAAGATCAGCAACACAACTCCAGAGTCCTTCACTCAAACACTGCAGTCAGTAGTTTTACTGTGTGGGGTGACCTGTGATCCAGCAGATTTATGACAAAGTCTGTGGTGTCTTTGGTGTAGACACAGCACTGCCCTCTTAGCACCCTAAGCCAGCTGTAGAACTGACTCACTGGACTCCCAGAACATAATTCAATAGTCTCAAAAGCAGGCAGCAATTTATAAACACAGATAGCCAGCCAAGCCTACAGCACTTGCTGTATATACAAATGGAACCCAGTGCTGTTAAAAAAAAATCGAATGCAGTTTCCATTTATTTTTCTATGTCAATAGAAAGATTTTAGCCAACCAGTATATTATTATAATCTAAAGTTCTTTCACAAACAATGCTTAATAAAACAACATTCAAAGATTTTTCCAAAGTGTGTTTTAAAAGGTTTAATACTTGAATTAAGGAAGGCAAGGGAATTCCAGGATATTCAACACTCAACCTACAAAACAAGTTGATTTATTTTTTCAGTAGTTGAAATGCAAGAGTGTGTGCATAGAAATCAGTTTCAGGATGACCCAAAAGAAGTATTTTTCACTTTCAACTGACCTAAAAAAATTGAATATATTTTGGTTTTGGCTGAAATATGACATTTTATTTCCTTTGAGATTGTTTTTCTGTTCTTTTAATTATGTTTACTAGAGTTTTCTGTAAAAAAATATCGCTTAGAAAAATCACAGAATCACAAGGTGGTTTGTATTGGAAGGATATAGTTCAAGAAGTGTTGGGACAACACTTTCAGGCACATGGTGTGACTCTTGGGGATAGTCCTGTGTAAGGGAAGGAGTTAGGCTCAATAATCCTTGTGAGTCTCTTTCAGCTCAGGATATTGTGTGATTCTGGGGTTCTGTGAACCTCTAGGGATCATCTTGGCCCCCCGAACATCTCCAGAGACAGAGACTTCACCACCTCATTTCCTCACTGTTCTTGTCATTTTTACTGAAGATGAGACTGTTTCCAAGTCTCACCAAAGTTCACAGATGGTTTTGCTGACTTGCAACTGCATCTTTTGGCAACAGAGCTCCATACCAATTTGTTTGTTTGATTTTGCCAGTCACCTTGTGCTACCAAGCTGTAAATGCCCAGTGACAACCTGCCAACCAAACTCAGTGCAAGCAACACACACACATAGGTAACATCAGCAGTGTGCTGGTTTATATCAGCCATGGACTTAATCAGATGAGATATATAGTACAAGGAAGTCAACAGGATTGTTTTTCTCTCTCCCTCAGACTGAACTCAAATTGCTTAGTCCAACAAGGAGGAAAGGGAACAGTAGTAAGGGGAGTTCCCCAATACTTTTTTAGCCAGACATGATGTAAATCTGAATTCAATTCTGTATTCTGGCAGGGAGACAAGGATGAGAAGGAGAATGCATATGGCACAGTCTCAAGACTGTCTGTGCAGTTCAGGAATAAATAGAACATGTTATTCACTGCCTTGCACTTCCTCTGAAAAGACTTCTTTCTCCTTCTTATTAAAATATAAATAGTAAATAAAAATATTACAAACACCAATAATCTTCTGCCCCTAGCAGAAAACAAACACCAGGACTAAGATTTCATAATACAGACAGCAAACTTTCTTTCCTTTTCTTGTCATGGTTTTGTAGTTCAGGTGGGAATGGTTAGACAAGTAACTTATCTAACAAGGGTGAGAAGCTCTAATATACAAAGAAGATAAAAAAAAATATCTGGAAGCATTAGGATAGATGATCCTAATTTACCTGCAGTGCAAAATACTGGTGAGACAACAAAGTAACTGTGAGAAGCAGCAGGAGGTAGAAAATAGACAACAGAGGAACTCTGCAAGGAGGAGAAAGAATGCAAAAAAAGAAATTGAAAAGAAGGAGCAATTGCATGGGTAAAGATCCTGAGTGCTAGGAGAGCCTGCTGAGCATAAGATAATTCAGTGGGGCAGGATTGTTCTGTGGTGTGTGAAACCCCCGATCTAAGATCAGTGACAGTGCCCTTTGGGACACAAAAGCAGCTGAGTCGCTAACAACAGAAACATCCACACCTTTCAAAATGCAGCACAGTCCTTTCTGAATTTTTGCCAAAATATTACAAGCTAGGGAGAATGTGTCTCAGAGGTCTCTGTGAAAACAAAGTGACCCAGCTGTGAGCTGATGATTCCATACAGAGAATTATGTCTTCTATCAGTCAGTACCAAACTTCCTCCAGGTCTGGATGCTGAGGCAAACTGTCATTCACAATGAAGGACAAGTTATATTTGTCTTACCTGAGCTTAAAAAATCCACATGTGTTTTACAGTACTAGGCCTTTAAAATTGTTTCCTTGGCAAATTTTCACTTTTGATCCAAGTTTTCACTGCTCTTTCAACCAACTGCTTTTGAACCAGCTGATACAAATGTAACTGATGATAGGGTTTCCATGATTTCTTCTAGAATTCGCTGTGGCTCACAACCCTTTCTCAACCCTCAAAGAGTTACTTCTGTACAGTTAAGATGGTGTGTGTGCATAAAGACAAAATCTGTTTGTCTTTCCCTGGAATATTCATTGCTCCCAGAACTTAGCCCATACACCCCATTTACAAGATGAAACACCTTCTCTCATTTTTTAAAATAAATAAAATGAAAATAGATTGCTGGGATTTATATAGAGATATTTGACAGGGTTTTGGGGTCTGTCAAAGATAAATTGAATATGTGATTCTTCTACACAGAAAGAATATATCTGAATAAATAATGTATTAGGAGAATTTCACTTCCTATCTATGTCTGATTCATTCTCAGATAAGCATGCATACATTTGCAGTGGGGTCAGTCAGATTGCAGAACACAAACAGAAATAAATGTGTTCTTAGTCAGTTTCTTTAATATTCAGGGTAGAAAACTGACCAATGACACTGATATAGTAAAACAAACAAAAAACCCACCTCTTCAGGTATAGGAAAGGGAGTAATTTATTTTCTTTGTTTCAGTTTTCATTATGTTTGGTTTTAATTTTACCCTGTAAAGTTTTAACACAGGAAACACATAAAACTGGCTATAAAGGCTTTATCAATTGAATCTCAAACAGCACTGCAAAGCACTTTCCTATAGATCCTAATTATGCCAGCACTAGAAACACCAGGTTCAGAAGAGCAATTGGCTTATCAGTAGTTTTGGACGCGCATTTGTCCACCAGGCCACTTGTCTGCACACATGGACACTGTTGTAATACTCACAAACCTGTTCAGACAGACAGCTGATGGCTGCACAGAATCAGGATGGACATACACTTGCCTCCATCAGATGAAACAAGAGAGGTGGTTATCTGCATAACTCTGAAGGAGAACTTCGTGATTCTCTATGAACTTTCTCACTTGCTGGCACATGGAAATACAACCTTTTGTCACTGATATCACAGGGGAGTTGACAGATTCAGTTATAGTGGGAGTGCCATTTATATTTGGGAGTGCCATTTATAGTGGGAGTGCCATTTATGTTGCTCAGTCTCACAAGGAAGACATTCTATCTGTCACACTGCATCTACCGTGAAGTCAATGACAACTGACTGCTCATAGTTTGAGAGAGAGAGAAAAAAAAAATTCCATTGAGAAGACTGTTCCTGTTCCAAAAGAAAAGGGAGCAAAAGCAACTTAATTGTAGCAGATGAAAATGGTGGGAGATGTTTTGCTTCTTCAAAAAACATCTCAAACCTTTGAAAAGTATGCACGGTTTCCCATATACATTTAGGGATATAAGCATGCAACAGTCAACTTACACTGGAATCTTCCTGTCTACGTCATCTAAAAGATAAGTCATGCAATTAATGTAGTAACTCACTTTTCTTCAGTGAAATACATCTTTCTTGAGCCTTTTAAAATTTTTCAATTGCAAGAGACATAAGATACTTATGCTTTAGATCTGTAAGAAAGACAAGTGTGGAAATGAGAGTGGTTGTAAAGACAATCACTCACTACCCAGGAGCAAAAGGCAATTTTTTTTTCCTGGATGCCATAGCAATACTTTTTACGTTTTTCAATGATTGCTTCACAGAGCAAAGAAATCCTCTGTTCCCAGTATCCAATTGGTTAGATCCATAGCATGAATAACGGGATTAAATTGCAAATTCAGATTTGAAAACACATTTTTCAATGAGTAAAGATAGCAAAGGACTAGACAGTTCCTTAGACTGTGAGACTACCTTCAGATTTGCTGGACAGAAATACATTTTTTTTCCACAGAATATGCTGAGTTGGAAGACACAAAGGTTGATGAGTCCAATTCCTGACCCTTCAAGGGACTGACCCAAAGAATCATACCATGTGCCTGAGAGCAGTGTCCAAACACTTCTTGAACTCTCTCAGGCTGGTGCTGTGACCCTGTGGAGCCTGTTCCAGTGCCCAATCACCCTCTGGTGAAGAACATTTTACTAATATCCAACCTAAACCTCCCTGACAACTTCAGGCCATTTCCTCAGGTCCTGTCGCTGGTCACCACAGAGAATACAGCAAGAGACCAGGCAACAACAACAGCATGAAAGCATGCAGGATCTCTGGTCAGGCTTCATCTGTATCAGTGAAATATCTACAGCCTACAACACCTGAGCAAAATGTGTTGGCAAAAAAATTGAGAGCTAGCTGGAAAAACTTGAACACAGACAAGCCCAAACCTCTGTGTTTCAGAAGCCAAGTGAGCTTTGAGCAAGTAACTGACCAGCCAAGACTCATCTGTCTCGTTCTTATAGTCCACTGAGGAGATTAAGACAAACAGAATTGAATAGGAAATTAGATCTCCATCTCTAGATCTGCTGACCCAGCATTAAGAAAAAGCCCAAACATCTGCCTGCACCTTCCATACAACAATCATGAATGTTTACAACTGCAAAAACAGTCAAAAGCTAGAGCTCCAAAATTTATTTGAATTTCAATTGCACACAAAACTTAGCCAGGTATTCACTCATTGATTTTCTATTCCTTTTGCGATTGGAAAGATGAAGTGTATTCCATCTGCCTGCTGCAACATTGGCTCACAAAACCAGTGGCAGTCAAATACAGACCACTGCAGGTGACAGAACTTGGTGGTTTATTCTGATGGAATAACCTTCAGTCCTTACTGCACATGCCAAAGATACCATAGATTTGTTACAGAAACCTTATACTGAGCATGCAACAACAGAGAAATTATTCAGATGCCAAATGGCTGGTTTTTTTCATATTCTGTAATTTCTCATATTGTAAAAGGTTTTGTTATGTCTCAAAAAAGCAGGACTGGCCTGGATTAAAGTAACAGAGAAAAACAGCAGCACCTTTCAAAAGGCCAAATATAAGACCAAGAAATGGCCTAAATATGCCCCAAAAATGGAAAGAAACAAACAAAACTAGAAACAAACAATACAACAACCTCCCCCCACTCCAAAATACCCAAAAAAACCCCCAAGAGACTCTGTTCTCTACCTGCAAGACTTTGAGAAAATCTTTGATGTTCAGCTTTCTCTTCTCACAACTGGGAAATAAGAGGAATTATCTGACTGTATCAAAGGCATGACCATGAGATTTAGCCATAGATTGAAAAAACCACTAGATGTGTTGTAGACCATATTCAAAAAACTAGAATTATAAAACTGATAAAACAACAAAGCATTTAATATCACAATAATTTTGCTTCAGATTAAAAAAAATAATAAAAAACACACTGTGGAATACTCTCTTTCAAAACAATTCCCATCACAAGTTCACTCGCAAATTTCAAAGCAAGAGCTCAACCTTTCCTACATTCAATACAGGTTCAGAGAAGGCCATACAGAAGAGAAAGAATCAGTATTTCCTTTTCTCCTGTGGGAACTCAAGTTACAGGATTTTAAAATACAGCCAGAGGAGCCACTAGATGATTTCTGGTGCAACTTTCCCAGAATAATACTTAAAACAAGACCTTGGGCAACACCTCTTCTTTCAAGGGAAACAATAAAATTACTCAGATGCCTACACATGTGCTCCACCACTGTAAGGAAAACTCTACTTTTGTACAGAAATGTCTTTTAGATTTTATATTTAGAAAAAAAAAAAGTAAAACGGTACCAATGGGAGAATACAAGAAAGTGCTGCCATCTTCAGTAAAATTTCCCTGCAGCAGCCAGGCCATACCTGCTTTGGGCACACAAGTGTAGAAGCTCAGCCAGCACAATAGGGTGGACTTGTAGTCTGAGAAATCCATCCACCCCACCTACACACTTATAGTCATCACAAACCTGCAGCTAAATAGCTGCCAGCATGAGAGTAGACCTGATAAGAGGTTTTGAGTCAGAAACTCACATTGTGTGATGGTTTGCCAATGAGAAAAACTTGGAGAAAACTCTGCCATTACTCCTTCATTCCTATCAGGAGAGGAAGAACAATATTATCATAATAAAGGAGTCACTGATCGAAACCTGGAGATAAATGCCAATGGGCCAGCACCAATTGGGTTTGTTCCTTCACATACAATCATAACTATCATGAGAAAATTATGAGAACTTGAAGGTCTGTTAAGGAATTTCAGTCTTGCTTAGGGTGCTGTTTTGCCCATACAGAGCAATCATCATTATTGCTATGTACTGATCATGAGGAAACGCAGTGCCTGAAGAGCAGCTGTCTCTCAATCTGCAGTTTTCATGCTCTTTCTGTGAAGGATCCTATTGTTCAAACACATTTACATTTGAAAACACACAACATATGGTAAGAATGACATTTAACAGAACTATTGCTTTCCTTGTGACCATGCAAGCCAGGCTGGCTGTCATCATTCCTGCACCACCAACCTGCCTTCTGCCCAATAAACCACAGGCCAGTTTTGAGACAACATGAAAGGAAATTGAACCTGTGGCAGTGAGAAGAGAAGAAACCTAGGGCAGAGACCTTGCTGACAGAGCTAGAGTCTTTCAGAGTGGCAGAGTGTGAGCAAAAGAGATGGAAACAGCAAATGGCTGGGTGCCACAGGAGCCTGACTTGGGATTGGGAATTCACTGCCTGACCCCAGAAGGGAAGGCACCTGCAGTCATTACAGGAGGGGCCCAAAAGAGACTCCAGGAGCATTTAAGTAGCACCAGGTGAGACTCCCAACCCAGTCAGGACTGCAAACCTCATATCTGGACCCCCTATGCTGACATGCTGGAGTAATTTCCTGGACTGATTCTCCCTCCCACAGGACACAAAACTCATGTCCATCACGTCTCTCACCGACATCAGTCACAGAATAACTGGTTCCAAGAAAATGGAATGAGCCTGCCTGTGATATAAATGACACTCCCACTATAGCTGAATCTGTCAACAGCAGATCTTAGCTCTCCAGACTGATCTAGACTGAACAGCTTTTTCAACCTCTGAACAGCTATCTAAACTGAATTTCCATGTTGCTTTTTTTTCTTCTGAGATAAAACAGGAAAATATCATTCTTGCAAAAGTAAATTAGACCAGCCACTGGGGAAGCAAAACTTGTACACTGAGTGATTGCTTTGGCTCCGAGCAAATTTAATCTTTTCCCATCTCTTCCTTTTTTTTTTTCCTGGCATTAGGCAAAACTTTCGTATCTGACCATGATATTTCAATGGGCTTTGATCTAAGTTATGTTTTGACAAAATAGGATTAAAATACCTGTTATATAAAGAAGCATGGTCCATGCATATTCATGCCTCCAAACTATCTAGAGAATTCATTCAATTAAATACCCACCAGTTTTGACATACGAACGAGTACTACCATTAAATCTCTATCAAGAAAGGATAAATCAATACAAAACTCTGTAAGAGAGTCTAAGTAACCAAGATTTAGTCTCTTCCAGTAATGTAATGCTTTGTTTTCCCTCTTCAAACTACAGATACCAGACAATTCAGGTTTTTCTTTGAAACTAAGAACCCTAATTTAATTTTATGTTTAAATGGTCAGTAATTCCAGATTTTTCCATTCACATGAGAGAAGTTATCACAGTAAAAGGGACCCTGAAAAAACTGAGATGGAAAGCATAGGTATACAGGCACATTTTTAAAGATGACTAGTGCTGCTGTTTTCCTGCTGATTTTTTCTAAAGGTATTTATTTGCTCTGTTTCCCTTCCTACACAAGTCATTGATTTTTATCTGGTTTTACATTACCACATCCTAAAATGAATGTTGTGAAATTCTGTGAAACCTCTGAATGCCTGGCTCTTCCTAAGGCCATTCAGATTTTCAAGCAACACAGAGAGGATACTCAGAGAAGGATATATTACCAGCAATACATGTTACTTAAAAACTGTTAGCAAGTTGGTGATATCTTCTTACTCATTATCACTTAACAGGAAAAGTGAGAAGACATACATTAAACCTTCATGCTTGTTAATTTTTAAGTATTCAGCCATGAGCCTCTACTCCACTGCAGCTAGTACATCCAACTCCTAAATAAAAACACTGTGAACTTTCTCCCTCTGGAAACACTTTTTCTTTTTCTCCTCTGGAGAAAAAATTCTCCAGAGCTTACTGCTTCTCCTGTTGTGAGAATGGTAAGCTCTTCCAAGGGTCAGCGTCTGAGGTTTGCAGATCACACTGCTCTGTTCCCATCACAAAACCCTCAATATAGACACTGTTAGTCTGTACCTGTGCAGTAGGACAGACTTTCTCCTGAAGGGCCTTTTATGAGCTGAAAATTACACCTGTGGTAAAATTGTACCTTTGAAAACACTGGTAGCGAGGAATAAACCATGAGGATAGTCCTGACAGAGGATGAATAGCCCGAGAGCGACAGGCTGACCCTAACTATTACAAGACCATTCTTTGCCAAGTAACATCCATGTCATTTTGCAGGTATGTAACTATTGGGTAGTGCTTTCTTCTTGCACTTCACTACCATTATACTAATTTTAAAATATGGCTGCTTCTGTATTTTAAAGCTTAGGAAACTAGTAGTGCTAAGAGACTTGGCCATGACTCTACTGCTTGGAAAGAAAATGCTATATGCCTCAGAGGCAGAAAGACAATCTGATAGCTGTCCATAATTAAACTTTGCTAACCCTGAGTTGTGACAGGTAATAGATACACGTACGATACCTATGCTCAGCTCATTTCCTTTAGACTTAGTTTCACCAAATGCAAGAAGCCTGACTCCAGGATTTGCAGTAATGGTGATTGTATTTGTCCCTGGTGGGGAGAGGGGGCAAGGTGTGGGAAAATTAACACCCATTTTTCAAAGCTTTTTCTAGGGGCTTTCAACTTCAATACACTATTCAACAAGTACGAGAAAATAATCTCTTCATTCCAGGAAGTGCAGATAGGGGAATCTTTGGGGATTACTGCAGATAGGGGAATCTGTCAGGCAAAAAGCAAGTATTAAAAAAGGGTGTTTGAGTAACAAATATAGAAAAAGTTTATGAGGTATTTTGTTATAAAAAAAAAAAATCAAGATTATATTTTCATTCTATACATTCCCCACCTGCTGTAAACACAGGATAACTAATGGGATTTGGGAGACAATTTTATTTCTATTGTATCAGAATAAGATGCTTTAAGCCCAGTACCCACTCCTTTATCTGCCCCAGTGCACATCCTGCAATCTGATTCTATCTGTGCTCTTTCAATTGAATCATAAGTAGTATTTCCATACCCTCAACAATGCTTTTGTTTCTAAAGCAGACAGTTCCAAGCATTTGATAAAAAAAGAAATCAAACCCTTGCTACTTTTTCATTCATACAGACCAATGTCTATTATTGTATTTGCATTTCCCCCAGATGAAGGAAGGAAGCATGAATTTGATTCCATGTTCTCAGAAGGTGAATTTATTATTTTATGATACTATATTAAAGAATGCTATACTAAACTATACTAAAGAATGCAGAAAGGATACTTACAGAAGACTAGAAAGATAATAATGAAAACTCGTGACTCTCTTCGGAGTCCCGACACAGCTTGGCACTGCTTGGCCAATGAGTGAAAACAACCCACAGCAGAAACCAATAAAACAATCACCTGTTGGATAAGTATCTCCAAACACCTTCCACATGAGCAAAACAGAGGAGAAGAAAATGAGATAATTATTGTTTTCATTTTTCTCTGAGGCTTCTCAGCTTCCCAGGAGAAAAATTCTGGGTGAAGGGATTTTTCAGAAAATGTGAATGTGACAGCCTATAAAATGAGTTCTGGAAACTACCCCACTGACATCCAGACTACCCTGGGTCCTTCAGTATTGCTGCAGTGCCAACAGCCACCCTCACATTTGCTTGCAGGGCGAACAAACACACTGTAATTGGACATTCCTACACGAAAAGTCTGCCTGCTCCCCTCTAACCACCCTCACACCACCTATGCAGGGTAATGAAGCAGAGGATTTGCAGGAAAAGACTCATCTTGAGGAGTGACACATTTGCAGTGAAGGGTTCCACCTTTTTGTGAAGCAGCTTTGTCACTGTTTCTAAGTTCTTCAGAAACAGCCAGGAGCCACGCAGTGCCTGACAGTTATGTATCAACAGCCGTGAGGATTTTTCCCATCCACTATTTTGGGAGAAACATGCCTTCCTCGTGCTGTAAGGAGCAAACATAAGGATCTGAAGTGTTATGTACCAAACAGACATACCACCTTACTACAGGGCAGACACATTCAAACAAGCAAAGAGAGTTGCAAGCATTGGCTTACCATAATTTTTCCTTCATTTGGCTAGAATACAGTCGTTC
This sequence comes from Setophaga petechia, assembly GCA_024362935.1. Taxonomy (NCBI): domain Eukaryota; kingdom Metazoa; phylum Chordata; class Aves; order Passeriformes; family Parulidae; genus Setophaga; species Setophaga petechia. The sequence goes on from JANCRA010000008.1 coordinate 25,540,517, forward strand.
TGCTAATTGATACTCCTACCACAATGTCAAACAAACAAATTGGATAAAACACAGTTTGCCAGTATTTTGTCACATTCTGGGTTTCCTGGCAATAGTTACTGTCTGTATATCCTGGGGCACCAACAGATGTAAGGGCTGATAAAAATCTGCTTCCCCAGTTTCATGTCCAAGAAAAATGCAGGCTTTATTCTGAAATGTATCCACACACAGCAGATTAAAAAAAGACCACATTTCACCCTCTGCCCCCGGCCCACACTGGATTTCAAGTTCTGAACAGGTTTTTAAGCTTCTCCAGCCCACTCCACATCTTTCACAGGCTACATGATCCTAGAAGAGGAGCTGAAAGTGTCATTTTTTTTCTGGAAAGGAGGTCGGAAGAATCCACCCATTCATTAGCTCCTCAGGAAAGTAACATGGGAAGATATTTAGCTCAGGTGGACCCAGATGGCTGGTGCCTAATCAATCAGTACTCAAAGTTGCTGTTGTTGAGCACTACTCCAAATTAAGCCACACTTGGCATACACAAACACTTCAAATACTGAAGAATATCTGAATGGGCTACTGCAAATATCACCAGACAAGGTTTCTCTAAAAACTGTTCATTGAAACTGAGGAGGTTTATAAAAATCCCACCAAAGAACAACAGTAGTCCACAAAACTTGGACAAGTTTGCTGGTCACCATACAAAGTCAGAACCAATCCCAGACCCAAAATACTCTTTAGTTTGATGCTTGATTTCCTCAAGAACACCTGGAGATGGTGAGCATTCAGGATAAGCATCCAACAGTGTTTATTTCTCCTAACAAGCTCAGGTCCTGATATATCTTGTGAAGGAAGGAGTCAGTCTACTTGCACCAGCTTAATTACTTTCTCCAGAAAGACTGGTCTATTCTGCCTCTGGAGCCAATACATATTTTTACTCTCAACTTTTCTGTTTAAAATAGCATTCTCTAACATATATATGCACTAAATGGTAGATGTGTAAGTTTTTAAGTAACAGAGCACAGAGAAAAAACTCAACTGGAAAGTGAAACAACTGAAGGCTAACTTGATGCCTCCATTTGGTCAACAGCTATTCTGCTTGAAACCCAGCTTTGATTCTATCACAGCTCTCTTCTCACACAGATCTCCATCCCAGTCATTTACGTTTCTTTTTACCAGAGACTATCAGGGGTTTCAACTTTGCTTCATACATTCTCAATTGCAACACTGGGGAAGTCAGGGTTCATCACTGCAGATAAAATCTAGAAGGCTCCACCAAAAAGTTAGGATTTGGACACTTAATGATGCTTTATACATGGCGACCCTAAGTTTTATTACAGGGCCATTACTGTTGACCTATTGAAGCATGAAAGACTCCAGTTTTACCAGGTGGTGTTTTTAGCCCACTTGGGCCCATGAAACTGAGGAGGGTGAGAGACAGGTGTGATGTATTAACTTGATGTCCAGGGCTTACACAAAATTACTTAATTACTGAAATACTTTTCAATCCTCTGTTCTCAGATTTTCTCTGCTTTCCAGCTCCCAGGGATTCATCTCTTATTGTATGCTGTGAACATAACTGCAGTGAGCCATTTCATTATGACAAGCTCATTTTGTAACCAGTCACAACAGTAACAGCTGTTCATTCCAGAGCCAGCACTGACGTGCTGCACCCAAGTGGCACACTGAGCACTGGCACTTTAGCTGCCCAAATCAAAGACAATAATAACAGAAGTATGTATTGGGGAGGTGCCAAAAAGGGTCTCACCTGATTTTGAGTGGTCCAGGATTGCAACAAACCTTATTGTCTATGACTGTAACAATAAACAAGAGATTTTTTTTAGGGCATAATTTCAAATGAGGGTACAATGTAAAAAAATACTGAGTCTATCCAGACTAGAACAGAAGAGTCCATGAAATACCATAGAAAACAGAGGGACTGAAAAAGAATTTGGCAAGTGCCTTCCATACACTTAGTACTAGCCACTACAATATATCTTAGCCACCCTAGAAGTCCAGCAAGGAAGCTGAAAAGACTTCTTGATGACTATGTTACAGAACAGGCACTCAGGAAGGAGGAAGCCACAACAAAGAAGCTCCACAATCAAGTCCACTCTTTTGACCAGTTGCTGCTACAGAAGGTATTGGAGAGATCCCACGCCTATGCATTCATTGCAGCAGAGAGCTCAGTTTAAAGTAAGGACACAGGTAATATTAGACCAAACAGACAAATTGGAGGTCATTGCATCACCAGGAGTAGATGGCATTCACTTGACAGCTCTGGGGAAGCTCAGGTGTGGAACTTCTGGCTAAGGTTTGTAAATGATAAACATAGATGATAAAACGTTTGTAGATGATAAAAAGGTTTGTAGATGAAAAAAGGCGCTTTGCTACAGGACTGTCAAAGAAGTCCAAAAAGGGCTCTAAAGACCATTGTGGGGACAACTGAAGAGTAATTTCCAGAAAGAGTATGACTGGATAATAAAGCTTCTTTAATAAATAATTGCTTGAACCTGACAATCACTTTTCAGAATGAAGAGTAAGCACTAGAGTCTTTGGAGAATCAGAGTTGAGATCTTTTCTACTCCATATCTTCACCAGTGACCTGGAGAGGGGATTGAACAGCTAAACCTCAGTTTGGGAATGCTACTAAATGCTTGCAAGCAGTTGAATGCTATGCTGAAGGAAAGGAACTTCAAAAGGAAGTTTATGAGGTATTCTGTCATTGAAAAAAAAAAAAATCAAGACTGTATTTTCATTTAAGTCTGGGAGCCAACAAAGCAGACAAAAAACCTGACAGGAGAGAAAACTGCAGTGAAAAGAAGGCACAAGAAGCTGTTTTTCCATGGTATAACATTGCTGTATGCTCACTTCTTGTGTATTGCATACAGTTCTCATCTCAAGGATGCAGCTGAGTTGGAGACAGAATGAAAGAAGGAGCATCAGAAGGAACCTCTGTGCCATTGAGTACATCTCCACTGCTCAAGCAGGCTCAGCTAGAGAAGGTAGTCCAGGACCATGTCTGGCTGGGATTTAAATGTCTCCACAGATGGAGACACCACAAATTCTCTGGGCAACTTGTTCCAATTTTCAGCACCCTCGGGGCAGAAATTTTTTTTCTTGCATCAGATGGAATCTTACCTGTATTAATTTATACCCATTGCCTCTCAGCAATTAAATGATCAATGAGGGCATCCAGAGGATAAATGCTTTACACAGAGTCACTACAGGCTGAGAGGGCAGAAGGTGAATGGGGAGTAGCTTTCCTGAGGTTTAATGTCATGAACATGATGAATGACCTCCATGAAAAACTGCTGTTATTTCTGGCTAGCCAAAAGACCAAACCACCATCTAAGGATATGCTTCTATAGCTCTAGTGTCAATTCACATGTCACCTATGAACCATGGAGCAACGATGACACAGGGTGACAGCAAATTTTGTTGTTTCCCACTCGGCAAAGAAAATATATTATTCCTACAGCCTGCTCTCTCCACTAGTTCCATGCTGAAAAATGTAAGTAAAACATTTTGTGTCTTTAACCCACTGAAGTAACTTCTGGCATGCAAGGAGCAGACTTTCCAGTGACTGACACCACAACCCATCCTACCCACACACAAAATGTCTCTCCCATAGAAGCAGGGTCTGGCTAGCTTAACTAGTTTCTGGTCTGAACTATCATTCTCTTCAAAAAACAGCTAAGACAGAAACTCATTTTAAAAAAATAGGAAAGCAAGTTTTCAGCCAACAAAGGAAAGAAAAATCATAATTACATTATATAGCAATGAATTTTAAAGAAAAACTTCTTAGCATTGTGAATCTTGTAAATTTTCTGCTCCATTTTCAGTGCTGAAGAAAGATACTGAATTATGTTTGTTTGTTATATTCTCTGGATTAACGTTAATTTTTCTACTTACTTAATCAGTTGCATAACTAAAGGTGTAAATACCTCTAGAACCGGGACACTTCAGTAATTCCTGTAAATCTTACTACTTATTTAGGACAGCCTGATATTGATATTATTTCAGTATTAAAGCTATTCAAGTTTACAGGGTAATACACCCCAGCTGGGTCACTCCCAAAGTCAGTGTTATCAGCCTTTGCAGGCTGTTACAAAACTCGGGATGTGTTGCCTCCTTACATTCAGCCACACCAGTATTGTACTATTTTGGCAGCAAGGAGCTAACAGATGGTAATTTAGCAAAGCTTTTCCATGGAGGTCATTAATAATATCAAGTTCATTTGATACTTCAGTCACATCTCTCCCTTTGGAAGGGCTGCAGCAATCTATGTTTCTCCCACATGGAAGAAAAATTGAGGGACTACAAGCCAGTTCTGTGCTCTTCTAACCCTTGGTTCTTTTGAAACTGAGAAGTCTTCTGATAAGTGAATTTTTGGACTTGCCTCCACATATTAACACTTAATAAAAGACTCCAAGAACTGTCATCAGAGCAAGAACAAAATGGCAGAATACTTAGGCTTGACCCATATAGTCTAATTGCACATCTTTTCTAGTAAAATGTAAGAGTGTTAGAGATTAAAATGAAACATATCAGAGCTTCTACAATTCAAATTTTGTAGGAGTTTGTACTCAGTCACCAGCAGCTTCAGTCTCTCTTTTCCAGCCCTGGAATTTCTCACAAATTGCTAACACTAGCTACAAATCAACACTAGTTTGCATTTCTTATCAGGAAAACAAACAGAGATTTAGGCCAATATATTTCCTTTAAGTGCTCATGAACTTGTCTCCTAAATACTTCACATATGACACCCAGGGTCAATCACCCAGTTTTAAAGGACAGGTCTATTGCTCTTTAACAATTAAGCAAAAATAAAACTGCTCAGATTTTATTGATAGTTGTGAACAAGAAAGCACTTGTGATCTGTCAAAGACCACACAGTCAGTTGCAGAATTGGAAATACAACCCATCTTTCAGATTCCTGTTCCAATATTGTAACTGGAGATTTTTTTTCTCTTCCTGAAAAGCCTTCCCTCTTTCAGAGAACTCTTTTTTTTTTTTTTTTTTTTTTTTGACAAGATATTTCCCTTAGGAATGAAGAAACTTTCCTGACAAAGCTCCTTTGCAAAAACCTCTTAACTGCTGTCAGTAAGCCTAAATGAACTTGCATTTCCCAAACCAATCTACTTCCAGCATAAAACAGCTCCACTGTCAAATGTGCTCTGCTGCCAGTTTATGACAATACTTATCAAATTACCATTTATCTGAAAAAATTCAAAGCAATTCAGCCCAGTCAAGTAAGCAGACAACTTGAACGCAGAAAATGTAGAATTATTTGAGTAAGCTTGAAAACATACAGTTGGCTTGGAGAACTTGTATTTTAGTCCATTTTGACAGGCACATAGTTTTTCATGAAGGCTTTTGCCCAACAGCCTTGACCTTGCAGGACAAGTGCTGCCTCTCCCTTCTAGCACTTGTTATTCTCTATTATCTTGGTACACTGCAAAACAATTCAAGCCTGGAGTTATGATTTAAGTATTTACTCCAGCTGACTCTACTCATTAATTCCATAACTAAGACTGCTGTTTAGTTAACATGAGAAATACAGGTCAAAAGAAGGAAAATACACTCCTTGTGTATTCTCTTCTCTCGTTCTTTGGGCCACTTGTTACTTTGGTCTTGTGTCAATTCCTTTCTGATGGTAGCCCAGGATTCTCTGAGCAGATTTTAATATTTCTCCTGAAGACTTCCCACCCCACTCATGTTCAGACCCACCAGGTCAGAGGATAAAGTTAAGCTTCTATGCTGCTCTGTCAGCTTGCTTGTCTCTTCCTGTTGGCCTGCTCTGGACTTTTCAAGCAAGGTCAACCTTTTTATTCTCTCTCTCAGCTATTTTTGTAGGTTTATCACCTCTAATCTTTTGTTCTTCTTGGGAAAGGTGCATTTCCTCCTACATTTCTCTCACTGAAAACAGACTGCAAAACAGAATTGCCCCAGTTCTATTCACTGTTTTTTTTCTCAAAGGTAGTTGCATAAGTTCAGCACTCCTCGCTGTCTCTGGTTTGGTGCCTCTGTGTGAATGAATTCATCAGCCAAGCAGCATAGCAGAATTATCTCAGATTAACAGCTTCACACATATCTACCCCAATTTAAGCTGTGCACATCCATTATCTGACAACACTCCTTGACTTTTACCCACACTCATGCATAAACCCTGACTTTGCACAAGAGTTTGGTGAAGCAGTGCCTTGGAGAGCCAACATCCAGTAACAAGTGACAGTACAAAGTTACTCTTCTCTTTAATCTTGATCCAAAAACCAGATACAATTACAGTCTCCATACTCAGATCTAAAATATTTCAGTGCCCTTAAAACACTATTTCACAGCATGAGGTTAGTTCTGTTAAAGCCGAATCATGGGCTCAAAACTCAAGCAGTAGCAGCAGCCTAGGGTCCTCATAAATGTCTACATAAATGTCTATGTCCAACATTGTCCTCTCATACAATGTCACTCGCCTTTAATCCAGTCCAGCAGAAATATTCTGTCTTCAAGATCAGTGTTATTGCAACAAGAAAGTAATGCTAATTTTCATTTGGTTCTCTGTTCACAGAGACCAAGAACTGAACATGAGGAGAAAATAAGGGCCACTTTTCTTCTTTGAGAAGACCTGTGTAGACCAGGGCTGCACAGAAGTGCAGCAGTGTGAGTGAGAGAGAAAGATAAATCAATCTGTAACTATGTGAAGGTACTAAAAATACTGTGATGAGAAGAATGAGGAGGAAGAGGATAAAAGTCTTCTTATTGTCTTTAGTGCAGAGCAGCTAAGCAGCAGCACAGTGGGTGTTGGCAGCCACTGGGCTTCCCAGACAAGAGAACAAACTGTCCAAGCACTGCCAGTCCCGACAGCAAAAGTGTGTCACTCCCCCATCCTCTTTGTAGCTAGCAAGATACTGAGGTCACAAAAGATCCTGAGACATGACTTTACAGTGGCTGGGACATTCCATCTTAGCCAGAAACACTGATTGTTGCAGCTGCTTTCTGCAACACAGCACTTCCCCTTCCCTCTGGTCCCAGATTGTTTTGGGTTTAGGTTTTTTTCTAGCCAATTCACCCAAAGGCCAAGAATCCAGTGACATGTTTATATGAGTTTAAAATCTACCTCTTCTGTCAGGTCTTTTCTGAGAGAGAAAAAACAAGGCAAAACAGATGAGTTTCAGCTTAGTCTCATCAACTGTAAATCAGTGCTTATGTAAATGTTAGAGAGAAAACATTTTAGGAACTAATTTCTCAATACACTTTCAAGTGTCTTCAAAAGATATTCCTCTTACTGGTAGCTACTAAAATAAAAGCATTTCATTTTATTCCCATTTAAGCAGATCTTAAGGGCATGAATACACCTAATTAAGCTTTCTGGTAGTCATAGAGTTTGTTTTGCCAACACAAAGGCAAAAATTAATTAGAAAAAATTCAAAATATTCCTCCTCCAGACTGCCTCATACTGGAGGGATATGAGGTATTCCTCCCTCCAACTGGGAATATCACCAGGAAAAATACAATATTTTTCAGAGCTGAAAATCCCAGTAGCTCTCCCAACAGAAGCTATCAGGAAACAGACTATCATTTCTGCTTGACTGCTGTAGAGAAACAAGGAAAACAGAATGCAGTTTACAACCTATTCAAATTGCATCCATTTATTTCAAAATGGAATTTAACCCCAGGGAACCAGGGGAAGCCAAAAGTGTCTCAGAAAGAAGGATAATGGGTCGACCTATAAGACAGTTTCACCTGGCTCCCAGACACATTCCTGGGGTATAACAGATTCCAAGCTGTTCTTTCTAGAAATACATGTGGTGTAAAGAGAACACAAAGAAAGGAATAATATCAAATGCCTAAATATCCTTTCAAAATGTTAGAGAATCCCAGGATTTTTTGGGATTTGGGTTTTTTTGTTTGTTTGGATTTTTGTTGTTGGTTTTTTGTTGTCATTGCTGGTTTGGGTTTTTTTGTCACATGAATCAAATTCCTCCAAAGAACTCCTGGCTAAAAAGGCCATTTAATTCTAAAATCTACAGCCCTCCCAGGTTATTCTGTTTCTTCTTTCCTTCCCAGCATATCAGAGAGACCACTCTTGTCGTCATGACAGAGCTGCATATTGTTTAAACACATTGATGGCAAGAAGCTGGTTCTCTTTTGCCTGGCATAGTGAACTATGAAATAATTACTGGGAAATGATAAAGTGTTATCAAGTAACAGTCTATTGGTGCTACAGCTGTATTTGTTATTTCAGAGTATCTGAACCACCCCAGCAGGTTTCAAAGGACAGTAAGAGAAGAGGCCTTGCAGCGGTGGGTACAGGATAAAACGAACTCTACGTACCTGGTCAATAAAAACAGGTTTGGTAGCTGGAAAACACAACCTGTAGTTTAATTTCTTCAGCATTGATGTCAATTTTTGCTCCCAAGAGCACAAAAAGTCAAACAGACACAGGGAAATTGAAGGGACTCCTGTAATTTGCATGCCATAGTGCCTTATCAAATGTGGCCTGTGATGCAAGCACTAGAAACTGAGACCACAACCTCAGCTGCACTTTCTGGGACTACAAGCAGCACAATCCAAAGGCCACCTTCTCATTAACAATACAGGACTCTCAGTGGCTGAAAATAAGGGCTTCTAAAACTGTGGTGCTGCTCATAGACTGACCCACAGTGTCCTCAGCTCCACAATCAAACATCCTTTATTATACACCAAAATATACCCAGAGTCTAAAAACCTTTGATGTTTTTGGGGGTGCTGATAATTTTAAAGAATTACAGAGCTGGTCAAATATCCAGACAGGAGTCAACATAGTGTTTCAGTCTATCAGTGATCTTAGAACCACAGAAGGGCTCCTAAACAGCTGGCACATCTGTGGCCCAGGGCGTCACATCAGAGCAAGCCCTGAGAAAGGGCTTCATAGGCACTGGAGGTGACTAATTATGCTTTCTGGCTTTAGGTCAGCGTTTCTATGCCAGGTTAGCAATACCTAGCAATATATCCATGCTAATTTATGTTAGGTTAGCAATTGCCAACCTCACAGGGAACACAAGGGATGCCTATAGAACTGGAAGTATTTTTAGTCCTCTTTCCAAAAGCTGTTACAAATGCTTTTTACATTCTCTGAAACACACTTTTCACAGCAATAAGAAAACTATCATAAAACCATAGGATAAAATACCTTAGCCTTATAGGCTGAATGACATTTTGAGCAGGTTGCTTTTTGTGTTTCTTTCTTTTTTTTAGAAAGAAACACAACATTGAGTCAAACCAAAGTTATACTGCAGTGTCTGTAATGAGATTTCCTTCGCTATCAGAAGCAAAGGTCATCATGTTGGTATTCCATGGAAGTCTGAAGCTTTCAAGGCATTTTGAATAATGTAAGAATATGTCTGCATTTGCAGAAGTCTCCTCAAAATACCTAATGACAATGTCAGCACGAGGAGGTTAGTCAACAGTTCTAACATCTACGCAAAGGTCAAAGCAAATAAAATAACTTGGAGTGCTGAGCCCAAGGGCACTCTCTAAAACACAGTTTGAACACAATCCATCAATATGTACTTTTTCTTTTCTATTACCCACATAATCACCAGCCCTGTTTCACTATAAATCTGTTATTTAGAAGTGTTCCAAAATGTCACAGTATTGGTCATCTATGTCAATTGCCCGAGAGTTATTTATTAAAATGTTTGGCTAAACAGGTCACCATCCCAAAGGCACATAATAAATCAGGAATCACTTGACAATATTACTGCTACAATAGGTGTGACTGACAGTGCTGCCAGCTATTAAAACTTGCCAGGCATTTCCATGAGAACTCCCTGCTTTCAGTTACTTGCAGCTTTGACAAGCTGTTCAAGCTGAAGTTTTCCATGCCAGAGTTCAACATTTTTATTTTGTTTAATGGAAATTTTAGCCAAAACAGGTAATTTCTTGTGAATGCAGGCACAAGTAGAGAATGTTTTATTTCTGTTAAGTAAAAAACCCAAGAACATAGGTTGCTAGAAGATCCAGCACTCTGATGCTCTCAAGAAGCCATCTTGAGATTCAGCAAGGATGGTCTGCATTCATGGCTGTGATCCCAGCTACCCAAACATCACCTTAGATAAAGTCAAGTTGACAGGTGGAGAAAAAAAGTGTTTCCACTACAGTTTGTTAGGAGTTAGAAGCATCACAATAGTACCATCTGCATGCCACTGTGCTTGCTGATCAAGCAGTTCTGCTGCCTTACAGGTGCAGCTCCCAGCTGCTTTGGGCCGGCTTACAGACTGAGCCTGGAAGGGGGAAACTTCTTCTGTCAGATTTTAAAGAAACAGAGCTATAAAAGAGAGAAAGCAACAAGGAGGTCTGAAATGTTGCCAGCAGAAACACCCATCAGAGGACTCTGTAGACTAGAAAGGCACTGACCCAAGACTGTTGCAAGGAGGCTCAGAAGCCATTGAGGGCTTTAGGAAACATTTTTGCTGGCACTTCTGAAGTGAGCTCATCAGGATTGCTGATGCATGATTTAGAGATTTTTTTGTTATAAATTCAAATAGAAATTTGATTTGCTGGCCCCTCTGCACAGGGATCAACATCATCTGCTCCCTGTACCTCACACGCAGAATGGCGAATGATTCACAAGCAGCACCTTTATAGAATATGTAGTTATTGATTAAATAAAATTATATGGATCCTTCAGAAAGCTGATGTATCAAATCCAAAACTGAGAATGAAAATGTCCACTTGATAATCAAAAATTAAAACAAAAAGTGCCTTTAGACTGACCACATTAGCAATCCTAGACATATCAATCCCAAAGTACCTGGACAAAGTAACAATCAACAGTCCAAGAAGGGCAATGTACTAATTCATTATTTCAGCCCTCAAAGAACAACCTCTGAAAAATAAATTCTATACTCAAGCAGATCTACTATTGCAGAGGAAGAAACATCTCCCAAAGCTTGGAAGTTTGTTCATGAACTGCCTCCATCTCTGCTTGTGGAAGCAGTAAAAGCCCTTTGGTGATGCTGCTCAAATACACACAGGCAGCACCAAACTGCACTGACATGACAGCTGCCTTCCCACCCCAAACCACCCAGCTATGAGGCATGATGAAGGCCCAAGCCATTTTTTAAAAATCTCAAGTGGGACCAACTGCATTCTCTACAAAAAAGCTATTACCTCTATGTTTAAAAAATACTAATTAGAACCGTCTTAATCCAAATTCTGAATAGCCTTGAGGAACTTGTACATGGACTCTTCACAAGGATCCAGTGATCTGTGGCAGACCTGAATGACTCATGCCTGAGGATGGACCTCTCCAATACTACAGTACAACTGCAACACTGTAATTCTCTCATGCTTCTGGAGCTGTTTGCAAAAGCCTTCATTGCCCAAAAGCAAAACATTTCACAACTGTGGAAACACACACTTCAAATAGGTAGGAAGAAAATGTTCTATTACACTTAAGGGACATATAGACCAAACTTGCGACAAACAGAGCTATGAAAAGAGAGAAAGTTTAAACAACCTGTCAAATATTAAGAGGCTGAGGAGCTACTAAAATTTAGAAAATAATCTTGGAAGCACATTCAACATCAACAGAAATGCACAGTTTCCAAAAATCAAAATAAAGGAAAAAATCTTCAGAGTACCTCTGATAATATCAGCTCTTAAACTTGTCTTTAAGTTATGATTTTCAACAAAAAAACTCCCCTTCCTGTTACAGGAAAGAGTGAACCCATGTTTTATGCATTCTAGGCACTGGTATGCAATTTCATGGAACGAGAATTTCATCTGCACTGAAAATGAAAAGACTCACTTGTGTTGTACTTGCAGTGATGTATTTCTAAGCATCAGATGACAAGCTGTTGATAGTCAGGTATCAAATAAAGAGATGCACAAACAAACATCTCAAGTCTCAGGTACTTACTAAAACCACATTTCAACAACCTAAAAACCTGTGGACCTACTTTCATTTTTCTCTCCTAAGTGTAACCAAATATAGTATCGACTTTTCCCTTTAATCACAAAGTCAAACCAAAACTTCAGTAGCCAGTTTTTTTGGCAATCAATCCAATCCTGGTACCATGCCCTTCTGTGGAATCCAGTCAGCCAACGTATTTAATACAGGATACATTATCAGGCTTCTCTGAATGAAAATACTAAGGCACTTCAGTTCTCTTATTTGCTTAGTTTATACTTACCTAAAACTCCAAACTATCTAAATTAATTTCATGCTTGCTACACTCTATTCGAAAGAGCCTCTCTCTGCATATGCATCCAGGAATCTGTCATTAAAACATCCTGGTTGTTAGGAGTCAGACACAACATGTTAATGAAAAACTGTGTAAAAAGATAACACTGTGAACAAGCCCCACTTCACACTACACTAGAAGGGGCATATTAATCAAGTTCCAGATGGGATTTAAACTGAAAAAGTAATTGCAGGCACTTATCAGCATTGCTCACACCCTTCCTCCTTCTCCTCTCCTCTTGTGTTAGATTAGAACTTTCAGAGAACCTGTCAAGGCAAGGCATAGAAAACAGGACAAGAACTTCAGTCTAATTGTAATTGCAACCTTTTGGTCACCACCACAGAGCGCACCCAGAGGTGGCCACACACCTCTTGTTCAGGTTCATCTTGAAGCAGGACGTCAATGAACTCCCATTCTCAGCCTTTTCTAAACTACACTGGCCAATGGAAAGAACATTGCTACCTGTCAGAGCCTTCCTTTCTAGCATGGGTTGCCTGCACAACTGAAAAAAAATCCTGGATCAAAAAGGATCTGTTTAAGGGACAATAAAACCTCCCTTTTGGGAGCTTCTCTAACATTCTCAAGGGAGTAACTTTCATCTGAAAAATAACTGATACACTAGAGCAGGCACTGAATTACATTATCTGATATAACACATTTACATGCACAAAGCACTAACAATATTAAAGGAAAGAGCATGAAACACTTTTAAACTCTCTCATTTAAGCAGAGTGATCCTGCTGCAATGATCTGTACATGAAAATTGATGAGTTTTCCCTTTCTTTTTCCCAGGATATCTGAGGCTACCATCTTGACAGGGGCCTATCAACATGCAAGCTCTGCTTCTGAAATGCTACACCTCTCCTTCCATAGTGTATACACTGCCCCCTGCTCTTGTTTTTGGATAAATGTGGGCTGTTTCCTTCTCTGGAGGACCCATTCAGTATCCTTTACACACATTGCAAAGCCATTCTTTCTTGTTTCACACACAGGTAACCAACACTCGCCTTTCTGAAGGCATCAATGGCCATTCACTGTGCGCAAGTTTTTCTCAGGTAGCCACAGAAGTAGGCTTATTTCCTACTGAAGGACAAAAATAATTCCATTTCAGAAGACAGGCTAGTTCTTGCTAAAGATCCTGTTTGTATTTCCTTCCTTGTGTCTGTCAGGAGCTTACTACCCAGTATACTGTACAGACCTGCAAAAACATTTTTGCTTTGCTTTTCTTAAAATTCATGTCAAGTCATGCACTAGTATACGAATGAAAAATACCCTCATTTGTGCTACTGATGCAAAGGATTTCTCAGGGATTTGAAGACAGGAACACTGCATTAGTACCTAACATGTTTTGTTTAGACCCACATAAGCTTTATAATCATCATCAGTAAGTTAAAGTAGCAATTAGAAATTATTAGTGCTTTTGTTTTTTTATGGACACATTCAAACAAATAAGTTTGTTAAATGTTATTTAGCCTTAATATTGCTATCAGGGCTGCTTAATATTCAAAGAGATCCCACGTGATTTCAAACATTCTTGGTGATGTTCAAATGAAAAGCTGTTTAGAAAACAATGCTTCAATTACAATAAAAAATTCACAAATCTTTAAAGTCACATTTCTTACTTTACTAGCTACCTGGAGGCATCAACCTATTTTCCAGTGGCTGTTGTGTTACTCACACAGTACCCAGAAACTGAGTTAGTGTTCAGCAAATCACCCTTTACAGTTTAATGTGTATATGAATAATGCAATAATAAAGGATTATCTGGTTTTGCTTCCCTTTTTTTTTTTTTTTGCCATCAAGCCTCCACCTTTATTTGAATTTCAGAGCTTAAGAAAGAATCCACCTCACTATAAACTGCTGTGTTGTCACGTAGCTGCCTCATTTTCACTCACACACACGGGGAAAAGACCACCTTACAGCAGAGTCCAGAACTCATGTCAGTAAGATACCAGCATCATCTCAAGTGTCACACAAGCATCGATACTGACATTTTTCTATGTGGATTACCTCTTACTTCTGAATGTTTAGGAAAAGATGGCTGCACACTGCCTTTGCTGTGCCAAGCTGCCCATGAAATTTCTCTGCAGGATCCACTCTCTCACCATACACAGCTTGGAAGGTACACTTGGTTCTCATCACAAGCTGCCTTGCACAAGCCAATACTAGTTCCCATTAGCTTTTAGTTCGAAGAATACTCATTGTCTGTCCCATGATCATCCATGCCATCTAAGAACAACTACTATGTTGTCATCTTATTGCAGGGGTTCCATACTGTGGTCTCCTTATCATAAAAGTTCCATACCTTCTTGGTGTTTCTTGTGAGCGACCCCTCAGAGCGCTGACTCTTTCTTCTTCACAAAGCAGCCAACTGACTCCAGTTCCCTTCTCACCCAGCCACCCCACTCTGTTATAGCACTCTTCTTCTCACTGGTTACAGCTGTGCCTGGTAAAGTCAGGCCTGTTCCTAATCTTCCATAATTGGCCCAGCTGCAACTTGTTAGGGGTAAGATTACTTTCTACACTATCTTTATTTTCTTATATTCTATCCCCCTACACTTCTACTTGGTTTCTTTTTCTTCTTCCTTCCTATGCACCATTTCCAGTGCTCTATTTCATTTTTTTTTCACTGAGGAATCCATGGAGAGTGATGATCCTCTTCCCTAACACATTTCCTGCAGCCTCTAAATAAACTGTACTGTTATTTACACTTCTTCTGATTGCCAAAAGAATTACTCTGGTTCTTCCCTGTCACCCACTCTGTGGAAGCTGTGGGTCTACAAGGTGGACACCAAATAATTGCTCCAGTGATCTGCTACTTTAGTGACTTGGATCCCATGACTGCCATTTTTACCCCTCAGTTTTAGGAAAGCAACAGAGAGCAGCTATCTGAAAAGTACCATCCCTGTTTCACAGTTTTTCCATTATATAATGCCAGGCTCCCTCCCCACTCTGCCAGAAACATGCTGCTAGGTTAGCTACAGGCGACACATGAATTATTTCCAACTGGAGAGATAAACAAGGAGTGATAGTACACAGCAGGACCTTTCTCCCCTGTGCACTTACAGTGTTTGGAGACTATTCAAATGTCTGCAAGGACAATGGACTGTTTCAGATAGTGATAGACAGACTTATCTATAGTTCCAGCCAAGCATTATTTGGGGACTTTTTTTTAATTTGTTTTTAAGAACTGAAGATGTGAATATTAATTAGCCCTAAGAAACCACCAGACTCATGTATCAGGGGAAACAGCATAATATGGTTTTCTCAAGCATCTGGAGGGATCAGATTTTCCTTTTTTACTGTTTCTTATAGCAAAGTTTTTTGAGCTACTATAAAAGATACAAATAGTTTTTACAGAATGCCCTGTGCAACAGGGATATAAATCAACTCTTTTTGTATGTCTCTATTATGAAACAATAAAGTATGTGATGCTTCTGAGAAAAAAAAGTACAAGACAGTATCTCCCCTTAATTACCATCTCCTGCCTGGGGTATCTTTTGCCATAACTACTTTTTCAAAATTCATCTAGTAAAAGGAAAACTCTGTCCTGCTAGGATGACAAAAGTCTCACAACAAAAACATCTTTATTAAACTCCAGGGCAGAGCTAGAGTACCTCCCTGTAAAATTGAAATATTGATTAAGCAAACTGTCAACAACCTGATTACATAACAGAACAGATTACCCACAAAAGAACAGAAAACCTTATATTCCTGTACTTTTGCTCAGGCTTTCTCACAACACATTAATTACAAACCCACTGAAAACCAGCAAATCTGTATGAACTGAACAGGAAGCCAGCACTGCAAAATCCAAAAGGTGCAAAACCAAGGCTGAAAATTGAACCGTGCTTCTCTGGATGCTCACATCACAAAGCAGAATGACCATATGAGAGTGCATTAAAATGCAGTCTGAGCAGTAAGCCAGTCACACATCTCCTTTGTCGGTTCTACAGAACCATTGAACAGCTCCCACTCAGATCTATGGTCCAATTCATCCTATGTGCACTCAGCAGTAAGGAATCACAGATGTCCATCAATTCCTATCATTCTCATGCCTCAGTAACAATGGACAAAGGAGTTAAATCCCTTCTCACTTTCTAGCTTCTCACACAGGTGTACAGACAATGGCAGTCATTTTCTTTTAGATTCTAGTCTGACACACTCATTCTACCTTTGTGCTCTGACATTTTAACTCCAGGATCTCCATCTGTTCCTCCTCTTTCTTACTAGGATAAAAAGCATCTGTGTTTTATTAATGTATCTGTCTGACCTAAATTCTCCCCAACACCTGTCTGCCTTTCTCAGCTCCAAATCTAAAGAACTCCCAAATACTGTTTTCTCTCTGAAAAGTTGCCCTCTGGATAAATGAGAAGTCACCCAAATTTGACAGGCAACAGAAAGAAGCAAAATCTTACAGACCTGTCATTTAAAACAAATGCAATTCTACTTTTTCAAAATTAGAAGTATGTTTGATTAACACATTTTTATTTCGTCCTCCTCAACCTCAAACCTTTACATTCACGTCCTCAACCC
The DNA here is from genome assembly GCA_024362935.1 of Setophaga petechia. Classification (NCBI taxonomy): domain Eukaryota; kingdom Metazoa; phylum Chordata; class Aves; order Passeriformes; family Parulidae; genus Setophaga; species Setophaga petechia. The sequence goes on from JANCRA010000008.1 coordinate 25,557,265, forward strand.
CAAAGAGCATTTTAAAATATTTACTTAAGAAAAAACTATAGAGGTCAGCAGAAAATAGGCAGGGTGACTTTACATATGAGTTGAATAATTGACATTTAAAGTGAAATAGTTTAGAAAAGCATTAAAAAATAAATATGTTGACTTCAACAATTTAGATAAAAGATAATGTCTATGTTAGCATTAGGTCATCTCTTCTTTGATCAGCTTTCTACCCTTGGAAAAGTCATGTGAGTGACCCTACCCCTTCAGTTCCTTCATCTGCAGATGCTGTACTCTTTTGCCTCCCTCCCTATTTGGTGGTAGTGCAGAGTAGAACTTCAAGCTGTCAAAGGCTTTGGTTACAGACAGTTACCCTAAGTAACACAGCTGTGACCAGTTTGTTTTCTGAAACATTAAAAAAAAGTAGTCTGAAGTTTTCTTGGATGGAGAATCTGCTAACACAAAGAAGAAGAGAATTTCCAGCCAGACATACTGCATAAAATAGCAGCACAAAGAGCCTGATTCTGTAAGCACAAAACACTTCCCAACACACCACTAAATATAACATCAAAGCAATAAAAAATTGCATTGAAGTGCTAAGCACTGAGGCAGCAAATACCTCCCTCATGATCAGTACTCCAGCTCTGTATCATCATTTGACAAAGTCTCAAACCTCAGCACATGTTAATGGGTCATAAATACCCAGCTGCTCAGGGACAGCTACTCTGCCTCATGTGCAAGCTGTTTCTACAAATGTCCACAAAACTGTATGAAGGCCTACAAAAATGCCTGGGAAATAACAGTGCACAAAGCTATTTGCCATCTCCACAGAGGACAGAAAGAGATCAAATCTGAACCATCACCAGCGAGAAGCAGTGGAGAAGTGCCTGGCAGTACTTTGAGGGAGAAGGGAAAAGCTCAGCCTAGTCCTGTAAAGACAAACAAGCAGCAAGGAAAAAATGCAGAGATGAGGTTAAAGATCCTGCTGATCTTCTAAGCAATTGGAGCAAGGTGGGGAGGAAAGAAAATTAAAACTCATCTGGGACTCTTCAGGTTCTCTCCACAATTAGGATCATAGCTCTGCACACACAGCTCCGGAAGTTACTGGCTGCTCTCTCCTCACAATGTGCACTTCAGTAGTATGCTGGGGTCTTAAATGCTTTCCTTTGGAAGATATCACCCAAAGATATACAAAGAAATGACAATTTCGATTTTCTTAAAGCATTCAGAACACAGCAATAGGACAGAACTGATACTGAAGTCTAATTTTCAATCATACTATCTGTATGCAGTCCTCCAGTTTGGTTTAAGAATATTTGAAAGTCAGTATTAGAGGTCCTGACTCATAAGTTTTGTCATATAATTCATAGTGTATTATTTTAAATAAATGTCAATTAACTGGAAGGTAAGACTTCCTAGTCTCCTTGCTTTTATAAAACAATCTCTACCACTAACAGAGGCTGCTGCAAGTCATAACTTTAATAGGAAAGACATAAATCCTAATGCATACATAAGGCTTTTAAAAACCCACTGTTACAGAGAAGAAAAAAACAAAACAAAACAAACCAGTCCATGAAGATTCATGAAACTACAAATGTCAGAGTAAGGAAATCAATTTTGCCCTACCATCTAAGTCAAAATCATTTGAATATCACAGCAAATAGTGAATATAACGCTTCCACTGTTATTATCTTTCTGCATTCTCTATAATGGATGATGAGGACATATCAGCTTTGAAAAAAATTCAAGAAACATTCTTCTTTTTTTCTCCTTTAGACAATACTAGCCTGCTTATTAAAACCTTGTGCTTAAACTCCATTCAGTAAGTAGCCAGGAGAGATGAAACTGAGCTGACAAATGTCTTAGGTGTAAGAAAAAAATACTTGTAATTAAAAGTAGAAAAATAAGTCACATAAAAATTTCTGAAAACTGTTTTTTTTTAAAAAAAAAACAGCCTCTGAATTTTCTGCTTAAGTATCTTCCTCTTAGACTGATTTTCCTACTATATAAACGCCTCCTTCCAAAACATCTGGTTATGTCTCTCATACCAATGCCTTCTGCAACCTTAGCACTACCATAGGTAGTGCTAAAGCTTAGGTTACAGTAGATGGGATGGAACCAAGACCAACCTCTAAAGAGGAAAATTATGCTTGATCTGTCTAAAATAGCTCTATAAATTCATCAATAAAACAGTGAAAAAAGAAGAACAAGATGACATTTGGTGATGCAAGACGAGTTGAGTTTATCCTTGGCCATTGCAGCTGGGAAAACAAAATAAAAATAGAAACAGTAGGCTATTTGGAAAAGGCATAACATGAATATAGTTATCCCCACCACAGTTTGATTGTTATGCCTGAGGTATGATAGTCAATTTAGATAGCTGAATGACTAAAAATGCTCCCCATTGACAAAGATTGGGATTCTTTGCTGAATCAAAGCATTGTGACATTTACTTGACACTTATTTATGTGACTGATGAATGTGTTGGAAAAGGGAATTCTATTCACTCATCCCATAGAAAAAAAAGAGACAAAATCAAAAGATTCCTTAGTCATTCTCAACATAATGAAGAAGCCACGGAAATGACAACCACTGAAGGCAGCAAGTCAGACATTTCATGCAGATGGTTACAATGACTGGAATCACACATCCTCAGACAGCAACACGATATACATAAGGAACTGACACCAGAGCACCCTACACAACCTGCTGTAGGTACAGGAGCCTTTAAGTTCTCCTAAGTGTAAATTACAAACTAGGTACCAGTAAAGATCTTTAGGTGTCAGAGCAGATAAAGCAGTGCAAAGTGAGACAGCAACAAATATTCCTAGTGCATCACTTTAAAAAGGCCTGACAAAACAGAAACATTGTCATTTTCCTGCTGTTGCATGACAACATGACCAAATATTTGCTTCTAAGTGTGCAAATAAATTAACGTTTTTTATGGTGATCCCTAGCACTGAAGATACATTACCTTCAGTTGCTAAACAAATCAGAAACTCTGGAATAATTTTGTCTTCCAAAGCACTCCCCTATATTTAAACAAATCTATAGATACAGATAAATATCCTTTAGCCTATAAAGCATCTCTGTTTATTCTGTAGCTTCAGTCTGACATTTCTCGTCTGCGTTTTGGAGCAAAAAATACAGGCCTTATTGAAGAATGCTTGTGGGCACGAAAAAATACACCTCCTTGACATAAGAGCCAAGCTTTTCATTTCAGCACCCAAGTGAATTTATTCAGCTGAGAACCAGGGAATGCTAAGTACTGTGGCTCTCATAGATGTTATTCCTGTATTAACTGTAGTACAGTGGAAGTGCAGATACTGTCATTAACAGGGACTAGGCTTGCTCAGGCACCAGACACCACAAAATCTTATCAGTTTGCTGCTTTATCTAAGGCAATTAGCTTTGTTGAGAGGCAAAGTTTATTAGCTCAAACTAATGCTGTGCTTACAACACCAAATTGCTTCTAAGACTTCACATGTTACATCTGCAGAGAACTGATGAGCTGCATGAATATAAATCTACTTGGGAAGCACAATGCTACAAGATTTAGGCTGACCTCAGAGGATACTCACAATTCTAACTAACTTCAAAGTAATCCCACACCAAGAATGCAAAGAGGCTGACAACAAGACAAAAATTGGAGTTTGCTTCAGACTAAGAAAATGGCAAGTAGCCACCTGCAGACAGTATACACAGAAAAAAAAAAAATTTTTCAGTTTTATTTTTCTGGCAGCAAAGTCATTATATGCATGTACACACATACAGCCCAATAGGCAGAGATTAAGATTGCTAGATATTCAAACCTGATATATAGCTAATGTTTGCACATTTTAAAGAGTTTGCAGATTTTTCTGTCTTCTAAAATTTAAGAAAATGTTGTGACTTTTTTCTTTTCTAATCCATTATTTCTACCAATCAGTGGCATTCAAAGGTGACCTGAGGAGACTTGATGTATTTCTTGTAACTGCGAATGCTAGACTGTATTAATGATGAGGCCTTTCATTGATTTACTGCAGCTTACTAAATAACACAGAATGAATGTATTGCATATGAGGCTTTGCACACAACAGCAGCAAACAGGATTCAAAATGTCTACAAGACCAGATTTTAAGAGAGAGAAAAAATGAAAAGGAGTCAAGAGTTCTCACTCCCTTCCCTTGTCAGCTAGTCGCCAATCCTTACTTCAAATAAATATATATAAATATTTTACATACATACAAAGGAACAACACATAACAGAATATATTCTTTTAATTATCTTTTTTTTTTTACTCCTATTGAATAAGAATGGTAACTAAAGAACATTTCCTTGATGCCTCATACTGCATTCCACAGACTGGAGGGTGAGGTGGCAGTACCTGTGAGGTCAGCAGAGAAGAGCTACAAGCATTTCTTGAGCTTTACTAAGCCAGACAGGATTTAATGCCATATGTTGCTCACAAAACAGTTTTTGAATTACTGCAATGAGTATCGTTTCATAGCCCAGATTTAGATGAAAGAAGTGTTAGGTGGCTCAGAGGGTTAAATAAATTTTAAAAAAAATCTTGTTTCCTGCTCCAATACATATTTGACCATCTTGTCATGCCACTCTTCTTGTTTCTTTTCCTCAACTTCCAGCTGCTCTCTGACATTTTTTTGAGTTTCAGGCATCCTCCTACTTCTGAAGGTGGAACATGTAACCTTGGAAATGAAACTAAGGACAAAGGAGCCCTACATCTTACTGCATTTCTGTAGCTCTCTTTAAAATATATGTAAAGCAGGAAGGAAAACCAGACACCTTTGTGTTTTGAAAAGCATCACACCTGACCCAAAGCATCAAGCAGGAATCATTTTCCCTCTGATTAAAGTCAAGGATCTTAAGAAAATAAAAATGGAACACTTCTTCCATGAAGAACTCTGAAAGTGTTTTTGCTACTATTTCAATTATTCTGATTTTAAAAAATGCATCTATTGGCCATGCCGTATTTAAATTGCAATTCATAGCCTCTTGCCTCCTAAAATTTTTTGTTACACATCTTTACTAGTTCAAAAAATATCAGATCTGGAAACAAGGCATGCAATATGTGATTTGTGCTACTGCAGACAGGACAGCTGCCACACTTCCAGTCTGTTGTGGATGGCTTTGCCTGCATTTATATTGCATTATTACCTTCTGTCAGGAGAATCTGGTTGAATATCTTATCCAGGCTCTAACACATCTTCAGTTGCTCCCCAAAGAACAACCTTAACAACCCATTCCACAACATCTGTCAGCCTCACAGACTGGAATGACCATGTTTTCAACACTTAGCCTTGCAATTACATCTGCTGGAAACAGCTGTCTGGACTGAAAGCCATGGCTTGTTTTCTGAAGAGCACCTTAGGACTTTTCATATCTTCCAAAGAGAGCAGAAGACTACTGATGAGGATGAACATACATCCTCCTGGCCATTACAAACTTTTCCTCCCATTGCCAGTATCCTAGTGTATAGACTAGTGAGAGATTTCCTGAACAGCATAACTTCTGCAGATTAAACACACACAGGAGTATGTAACAAACAAAAAGGGTATACACATACAAAAATCTTGAATGCAAAATGACATTCCTGCAATACCAGAAAACAAAACCCACCCTGTCCCTTGCCTACCCAGGGAACACCTGTGTGAGTACAGTAATTTCCTGCATTAGGTTTTTGGCTGCTCTTTGAATGCAACTTGTACTACATAAAGCCTTGAGGAGTAGTCACAGAGATGTTCCCACATCCACTCATGCCATGAGTTGAGCTAATAGGGAAAACACAAAAGCAAGCTGCAGGACTGTGGTACACTGTGGGATGTATCAGCCTCATCAGGAAGCCAAGTCATTGGCTAATACAAGCATAAGCAAACCTGGCTAATAAGAAAGCATCATGATAGCAATTCCAGAAGAAAAAAAAAATCTTTTGGCCTAGCCACTTTCATTTTCACTTTGCTGTCTTCAAAAGACAAGCCTGTTTTAGATATTTTTCTTGAGTAAAAACCAGCTCAGTTTACTGAAAAACTCCAGGAAAAATTTCAAGAGCGCTATTTTTCACTGACCCCCACTGTTAGCAGTAGATACACGAATTACCAATTTACTGCACCCCACATTCTGTCTAGGATGTTCCAAATTCCAAAGCACTAGTATAAAAGTGGATATTGTTACCTTAAAAACTTATTCTAAAAAATCAAAGTTGTACATGTGCCAATGGCTCATCTGTCAAGGGATAAGGTAGAAAGAAGCAAAATTTGCAATTCACAGTATACTGCAAAGATTCCTTAATTTGGTAGAGTAGGAATAAGGGTTTAGTCTGAACAGTCAATAGAACTAAAAACTGGGTGAATTTTCTTGACAATATTAAGAGAAAACCCAAATCCCAAAGAGAGGAACTTGGTTTCAGTAGGAAACCATAAATATATTGACAAAAGTTATCTCCTTTTGCAGGGGGGTGAAGGGGTAAACATACTTCTGATTTTTTTAGAACCATTTGTTTTAATCCTTTTGAGAGCTGATCACACAGTGAAGGGCTCACATGATCTGGGACCTAAGCCGACATGTTCTTTGATTTCCAACAGAACATAAGATCTGCTAAGAATAATAGATGAAGTAAACCAGCCTCCTGATGCCAATAGTAGAAGGCTTGAACACAAATCATTCCCTTGGAAAATCAATACAGATACAAAAGATAACAGTTATTCCAGGAAATGGCATGACAACTATGGATGGTATACCCTCCTCCAGGCTTTGAGAAACATCTCACGCCCTGGCAAGCAGTCAAGGATATGGCAAGATACACGGCTACTAAAATGAGGTTATAGGTACTCAGCCAAGCAGCGCAGTGAGGGTGTAACTGCTGAGTCCACTGGCATGGAGAACTCCAAACCCAGCCTCACCCACTGGAGCTGCACTTCTGTTGCTATAGGATGAACTTCACAATGTGTCTGCTTCTGCTCAGCTCCAAAAACCAAGGCGTAAGGCAAATCCCTCACCTTCAGTTAAAATTCTCTGGAGCTGGCACTACCCCCATTCCTGAGAGCAACTTTCCAACTTTTTCACACTCACTCCACACAAGCTTAGGAAAGCTTGAAAGAATTCATAATGCTGCCTTAGAGACTTGAGAGAGCAGACAGTTAAACATGTATGCTCTCATCTAAAGGAGGACAGAAACATGTATGCTGTCATCTAAAAAAGCTTTAAGCCATTCTTTAATAAAGAAACATGTAATAGCGGTTCTTGATATTAATTAGGTCTAGCCATCACACAGAAAGGGGAAAAGCCAGATCCATATTGCCCTTGGGAATTTGCAAGAACATTAAGTTGGAAACATTATCTGCACATGCAACTGCACTCAGCCCACTCCTCTTGAGCACCTTGCAATGCGTGTGCATGACACCAACCAGCAACTTCTCAGTGACACGAGGATCAATTGTCTCAAAATTATGACATCACAATTCACACATTAACAAGAAGCTTTTATTTCCTTCTGTTTGAAATAATTATATAAACAGCATCAAACTTTATAGTGATTAATAAATGTTAAAAGCCACAACAGAGATACATTTAATGATTCAAAAGAGGGAACAAAAAGGCAAATAAGAAGAACCTGATGTTATTAAAATCTCATGATTTTAGCCCAGTCTATTGAGTTCAAGGCTTTCAAATACTTATAGCCGCCAACACCATGTTGACAGAAGTTTCACTTATCATTGTCATCAAGTTCTTATTGTTTCCAAAGACAAAAATTTACAACAAACTTCTGATATTTAAAGATCCCCAGAAATGGCTAAAACCCATCTTTCCACAGTAATCTCCAGAGTAGTAAAACCCATTTCTACCTCAAAAAAAAAGACAGCTTGCATTAATAGATGCACTTTTTGTTAGATACACTGACAATCATATCATGCCATTAGTACTGCATGGCTTATCTGTGAAAGGTTGAGATGAGCCATGGGTCTAAAGCTCAAAATGATCATTCAAGACCATCTCAGAAGGGAGGGACGGACCAGGATGGCGCACCTATGCTGCAGTTCATGCACAACTGATTCACTGTTAAAGTACTCCAGTAAGCTATCTCAGGGCCATCCATCTTGCACTGCTTCCCCACAATTAGCCACATCCCAGGAAAGTCCAGAGCCTTAGTCATGTTAGGACACCAAGGACTGCTTACATTAGGCAAAAAATCCTGATGAATTATGTCTTCATAGATCCATCTATTTAGGAGACCACTACAATCCTATCTCGCTACAATGTATTACTCCGCTCTCATGTACAAGCCCTTTGTAGCAAAGCCCCACTTCACGGATTTAGGAGCATTTTCTCCCTTACCACAGACTTGCCAAAGAGAATTTGGGGGAGGTCTCCTAGTGCACTCAGAGTTTCTTAAACACACCTTAATTCACCTTCACACACAAGACACTTTCACCTATTAAACCTTGCCATTCATTTCTGCACATGCATTTTGACACATTTTTTCTTTCAGATGTGCTCAATATCAAGTAGAAAAGAGCAGTGGAAAAAAGCATACACGTTATGAAATTTTGCAAAGTCTGAAAAACTCCAGTTTATGGAGGAACTTAACAGAAGTTCATCTGAGTAATATAAATTACAGAAGCTTTCACTAGTGACATCACTGGAATTAGTTGGTTATTTGGTTGGGGATTTTTAAATCTTCCAATATATTCCTGAGAGGGAGCCATACCAACTAGGGACACGAGACACAGAGTTGGTAAATATTGTAACAATTAACTTTGCATTTATTTGATTACTTGTGGTGTCTTTTTTCCTGTGGGTATAGAGGAAACAGCAAAGGATAGATGGCTCATTTGCTTCTTCTCATTGCCCTTCATATCCTCCTGTCTCTCTCTGTTGAAGGCTGCTGAGCTACTGCCCCAGATGCATCAGCAGTGCGATTCAATATATTGTATAAACAAAGGGTGTGCAGGCAATGTCCTGCAGCAGCAACATCAGAGCTCCCTGCTCCCATCTCTCCCCACAGGCTAGGACTGCATCAGTCCTCTAACCTACCTTGTTTTTTCTGGTCTGGCAGCTTGTCTGCTGCCTTGCTTCCTGCATTAGAACAACACAGAACTTCTTGAATATTCAGAGAATCACAAAAAAAAATGGTCTGGGAGCTTACCCAAGCCTAATCCCCTGTCTCAGGGAGGATCACTAGACACAAACCATTCATGACAGCTTTGCCTCACCTCCTCTTATCAGCCTCCAATAATGCAGTCACACCTTTCCTAGGCAACCTAATCCATCATTGAGCTCTCTTTGTGGTTACTTTTCTCATGTAAGCCTAGAAAAATCTCTTCTGCTACAATGTGGTCCTATTATTTCTTGAAGTCCCCAGCACAGACATAGAGAACAAACAGTTCTTTCCTTTTATTGTCATTTTCATATGCCAGTCTTCTGATTAATTTTGGTCTTGAGAACAAAATCTCTCAGGTCTCCCTTGCTAATTATGCTCTGGATTCTCCATATTTTTCTTTGGGCTCAGAGTCCCAAACATGACATCACACTAAACAGAAAATGTAAAAATGCTAACTGTTAGGGTTATTCATGCCTTACATATATCCTTCCTATCTCTGATTCTGCTTTCCAGTGAGAACATCACAGTTTGGCAGCAGTCATGAAAGTATACACTTTTTTTTAAAAGCCCGATCTTGCTCATGGGAAATCTGAGGGAAGAAGAAGTAGGTTAGAGGGTAAGTTATATGTTACACCACCAAAGTTCAGAGACTAAAAAGCAGAGCTTAAACATACATTAAGTTATTACCATTATCTTCTTGTTCTTCAACAGCTGAGAACAGAGTCAGCTGACTGAGCATCTTAGCTTTACATTTCAACCTCTTGCCTCGCTGTACAAACCAAGAACATTGCTTATGTTTCTCTCGCTACTTCTAAAAACAAAACAGCCTAGCTGTGAAAGCCCAGGGCCAAGTCCTACAGCATGACCACCTCTTCTTGAGCATGACCAAAATCAGTGAAATGCCTTGGTATGAGCAGTTCCCAGTTTCTTAGCTTCTCCCAGTTTGCTAATAACTGTTGGCAGCTGTGGAGTAACAAGTGGAATAGGCACCTTAAGTTACAACAGAGGGAGACCATTTATCACTTCTGGAACACAGATCATCAAGGATATGTGCTAGAGCAAATGGTCCACTGAATGTTATGCCTGTTCTGTACCTCCTGATCCACAGCACTGTACAGCAGCAGTGCCCAAAACCATGTCATCTAAAACAAAGTTCTTACAGAGAATGAGAAAGGACATCTTGCAGATAATAAGGAATAATACCTGAATGGCTTTACAGAACTGTAACACCTCCACTTGCAGCGCCTTCCCTCAGCCAGGCAGAAGGGCTTCCATCATGCCTTTCCTTTCAGTTATTCTTTCAGCCTTCATAAAGTAGAATCATAAAATATTCACAGTTGGAAGGGCTCCATCAGGATCATCAATCCAAGCAGTATCCTGTCTCTATCCCAGGCAGGCTAGGTCAGCAATCCCCTCTCATCTTTTCTCAGGCCTGTTGATTACAAGCACCTACTTCCTCCAGCTGAGTCCCTGATGGCTGCAGAGACAAGTGATGAGCCTCAGGCCAGGCACTGCCCAGCCCTCTCAGCAACAGTTTGAGAGTTAAGGTTCTCAGACACTGACTTACTGCTCTCCTCCGGGTTTCTATGAAATCCTGAAAATTAGTAGAAGACCTAGTGGATCCAGGGCTAGTTTGGGGATGTTTCTCCACACTCGAGAAGATCTGTACAAGCACTTAGATTTATTTGTATGTGATATATTGCACTCTAGAGCTCATGCTTACTCAGATATATGGGAGCCCCAAAACACCTTTCTTATCCTTCTAGAAGAATAGCAGAACAAATACTTAAGTGTAGAAATATTGCACTTCCATACATCCATACATAAAGCAAAAGTGAAAGTACATGAATAATTTTATAAGGGAGTCAAAGGAAAAAAATGACATTTTAAAAGCTTTTCTGTAACCTTAAATACTGCAGAAACAGAAGAGTTTGCTGCCATGTCCCCAGACAAGGGAGTTCAACTAGTTGGCCTGTCCAGACCCCAGTGTAATTAGCAACTAGCGACCTCTTCACAGATATCTTCCCAATATTTTCAGGTATCTTTCACCTTCCTTTTAATTTCCTGTCCTTAACTGTTGTTGTTCACCATAAAATAGCAGTTATGATTTACTCTGGAAGAAACTAAATGTCTGTGCTATCAGTGGAATACCTTTGTATATTACATTTTACTATCCATTTCTATTTCTTCCAAAGGAACATCTGTAAACCAAGACATTTATTCTTGTGAATAAATGCTGGTGGATTTTGGGGTGCCTATGTGTGCCCTATATAGAGACACATGCACATTGCACGTGTGTGTTTCTGCATAGGCAGATAAACACACATAATGTATATGTCACAAAAATGTCAATTGGAATAAGCTAGAAAAATTTACCAAGGAAAGAAGTATCAACTCAATGAAACACAGAGCTGATACTGCTATAAACAAAAAGAATATTGGGCCTTAAATATCTCTGGTAACGCAGGATTTAGCAGTCTGTTAACAGGCCACAAAATGTGTGTGAACTCTTGTCATGCCACTTAGTCTATGACTCCTACATCATACCCCAGGCAAAGGGCACCACATCAGTTTTAACAAAGCTTCCTGATTTCTGTGTGTTTTCAGTGAAATGGCTGCAGAGAAAAATCCCTGCCGGGTGGAGCTTGGGAGACTCGGCAGGAAGCCTGGCTTGCAGTCCATTTTTCCCTGCAGTCAACAAGCTTAAAGCACCTACACAGAAGCAACTCTAGTTGTTTCTGCAGCTGCTGCTCCCTAAAATGTTACAGACCTAGAATAAGGTAACATTTACTGTTCAGGGGATGAAATTATGATAAAGCCTGCCCAGACATTGAGAAAAACCCACTGTGGTGAGGAAAGCATTTTGTTCAGGCAGAACAGGACAACATAAACCTCACTGGCTCTCCCAGTATAGTTCCGATTTTTGGATATAAGGTTTGAAAACTTATCTTCTAGTTTTCTGCTTTTCATAGTTCACTTGTATGGCAACAGCATACACTTTATTTTTCCAAGGGAGAAGACAAGTTGACTTTGTTTAAAATAACATTTACCTACACTGTAGGCACTTAAAAGCACCAAAATACACAGCCAGACTGAGCTTTAATGAAACTAAAGTGGATATGGAATTAAATTTTAAATTAAGTTGAACCCTGTTCCATAAAATCCTCTCTACAGGGAAACTTTTTATATGAGAAACCTTTCAAGATAAGAGGCTTTCAGGACTTGAGCAAGAAAAAAGTGATACCTGGAACATAGTTTAGTGGGAATCCAAACAATAAAAAAGATTACAAACATCAAGAGGAGATTACGCTTAATTTGAATTGTTGTACAATGAATAGGCTTTCAAGATTTTGAACCACTCAAAGGCTAATTTGATGTCTTTATGCCTGATAAAAAAAGAAAATATGTAGTAAAACACTTAAAAATTCTAAACTGCATAAGCAGGGCTTCCTGCAGATTTGACATAACAGAAAAGAGGTTCATTATGTGTGTTTTGTACCTTTAAATCAACATGCCACTCTGAGTATTTTAGACAAGTGAAGTAAGGAAATAAAACATGGAAAAAGGAAATGGTAAATACTAACACACAAATTTTGCCTCTTGGATTCTCATCACTTCCCTTATGGAAACGATAGACATTGTTCTGGTTTTAACACATCTGTATAAATGAAGAGAAATCATGAGCAAAAAAAATCAGTATTGTTATAACATGGGTCAGGTTTCAGTGATCTTTTCAATTAAGTTTTAGCAAATGTTTCTCAGTAACTGAAAGATTGTTGGCTCTAAGGTCAATTGTAATGGAGTTTTTAAGGTCAGTTCTCCTCCTTTAGAATTAATCCTAATTTTCACCCACTGAAAAATTATCAGGAAGAAGGCCATTTCCAAACACTTAAGTATATTTATTACTCTCATTTCCACCCTGATTATGCAGCTAACTGACTAGAATAAACCAATTCACTGCATATTCTAACAAGGGTGCTGTTATTGGCAATCTACTTCAACAGAATGACCTACACCGGCAACCTGTCTGCAAACAGCAGTGAAATTCCATAAAAGCCAAAAGATTGCTGTGGCCACCTTTTTGGTGCAAGGACACAGCCTATGGAAGGTAGAATGCATAGCCTAAGATCCAAATGTGTGTGCAACATTTGGTCCAGGCTTGGCTTGCCAAACACACGTGTTCATTTTCTCTGATTCATCAAACACAGTAAGAGCTAACAATGAACACAGACTCATAGAATTGTCTAGGCTGGAAAAGGTCTTTAGGACCCTTGAGTCCAGCTGTTAACTCAGCACTAGCAAGTTCACTTCTAAGCCATGTCACCAATTGCCCCATCTACACCTCCCTGGGCAACCTGTGCCAAAGCTTCATAACCCTTTCCATGAAGAAATTGTTCCAAATATCCCAGGTAAACCCTCCTTGGCACAACTTGAGGCTAGGTTCTCTTGCCCCAACACTTGCTATTTTGGAGAAGAGAGTGTTCCCTGCCTGGATACAGCCTCCTTTCAGGGAGTTATGGAGAGCAATAAGATCTCTCCCTTTGCCTCCTTCTCTGCAGGGTAAACAACCCCAGCTCCATCAGCCACTCCTCAGGAGACTTGTGCTCCACACCCTTCACCAGATCCTTTGCCCTTCACTGCAGCACCTCAATGTCTTTCTTGTATTGAAGGGCCTAAAACTGAACACAGGATTCCAGGTGCAGATTTATCACTGCTGAGTGCAGACCCATGCCAAGTGCCCTGGTCTTGCTGGTCCCACTATCTCAGATACAGGTCAGGATGCCACTGGTCTTCTTGGCTACCTGGCTACATACTGACACTTCCCTTTGGATTTTGAGGGCTCCATTCTTCTCCCTGTCTCTGTCTTCCATCTCAAGAGGGTTGGGTATCCAGAGAAAAGTTGGTCGTATTATTAAAGGTTTAGTATTAATGCAAAGAAGGCATTAAATTCCCCAGCTTTTGTCACTATGTTTCCCACCACATCCAGTGGAGATTCTCTTTAGACCTCATTTTGTTGCTAATATGTTTACAGAAACATTTTTATTGTCTTTTACAGCATTAGCCAGATTTTTGTTCTAGTAGAGCTTTAGGTCTTCTAATTTTCTCCCTACATTACTTCACAACATCCTTGTATTGCTCCTGAGTTGCTTGCCCCTTCTTTGAAGAATTATAAACTCTCCTTTATTTTCCCTGAGTTCCAGTCAGAAAGAGCACTCAGATCTTGTCTGCTGCAAGAAGTGGGCCTGTCTGGTTAGTTGGCTTGATCTCAGAACCTTCACTGTGTCACAAACAGAGAGGAATTAGTTTGACTTGTAAGAAAAGAAATAATTAGGCAAGTCAGTTCAGAAAACAAAATTATCAAATTCTATTTTAGTGGGATTTGCTGCTTAAGGTAATTATCCCTTCATGATCTGAACTGGTGTGCCCTAATGCCCTAATCAAATGAACACACCAGAAAGCCAAGAATGAAAACTTCACATTTCTTTACTAGAATGCTTCAAAAATACTTGAGGTCAGCAACATCTGAAAATGAAGTGAAACAAAATTGCATACATACCTTGCACCTCTAAAATCTCCTATCTTACAGACTAAAAGCTTTTGCTAATTATGCCCGAAGCATAATACCTTTATAACTCAGCAGGGTAAACAGCTAAATAATTCACGTTAGCATAAGCCAAGCCCTCCCAGTCACTGGCAATGTTACACAACTGAAAGGAGGCAGGAGGGACACTTCTTGAAAACATATTGTGATTCTGAGATTCAACTTCAAACAAAACAGGAAAACGAAAAGCCACTTCAAAATTAATCTCACAATAAGTGTTCCTGGCAAAAATTATTTCTACTGTACGTCATGGAAATAGAACCAGGGGAAAAGTAAATGAAAATGTACAAATTGTTTGTTCCTGTATAAGGTGTGAGAGAATAAAATATTGCACATGTAATATGCATTATCTTTTGAGAATGATTGTTAGAGAAAGCATTAATTAGCTCTCTTTCCAGTCACATCCAGGCTATGAAGTGTTTTATGCACAATTATCATATATTTAAAAGTCAGGCAATTGGATAGGACTTTCAAAATTTTAAGTTTGCTGTTCTTCATGTTGCATAATTACAAACTAGTGTGTGAGTGCTACAATTAGAAACATATTCATTATCAGCAGCATTATAAGATAACTGAAACACAAAAACCAGACAGATTCAGAGATTCTGAAGAAGGAAAGAGACTCTAAAAAATCTAGTCTTAATCATGCACTGTTACATGACAAAAATCAAGGTATTTTAGGGTATTAAACAGCCCCAGTCTGACAACATGATTGAAAGGTAATGCACATTCCACTCTAAATAAAGCAGCAGAACTTACTCAATTATAAATAAAAGCTATAATAAACTGAAAGTAAAATAAGAGATGGTGTCTGAGTCACCAAGAAAGCCACCTCTATAAACTAATGGCTTTTATTACAGGTCATCAAATGAGTGAAGCAGAAAGCAACTCAAAGGCTGATAAAAATAAATAAGGAATCCAGAGTAAAGAGTGTCAGTACCGAGCTTCAATATAATCATCATTGTTTTTGTGTGTGAAACAATTCACTCACAAAAGCAAAAATTGAAAAAAAAAAAAAGAAACTAAGAGTAGACTCTTTTACGCCTTAATCAGGGCAGTGTTTTGGAGCCAGAGACGCAAAAGGATGGGAAAAAAAATCAGAAGTACAATTGCAGGAGCAAAATCTACATTGGTCCCCATTTATTCACAAACACTACATGCAGCCCATGAGTCGTTCTGGTGATTTGCTGCCATCTAGAAACAGAGCTTCATCTATGCAATCACTACTTGGCTGGTCAAAGACTTTGATTTCCAAGCAAATCAATCCATCTCCTTTTATTAGTCCTAATGTCTTTAGTCAATAAAGTTGAAATGTTCAACGTATTTTTTAAAAACCTCAACCAAATAAATTTAGGTATAAGTTAAATTCATCTAGAATAGCACCTCAGTAACAATCCCTAAACTGTCCACAATGTTCATAACTGACTCAGTTGCTTAAATGTCTCTTGTTACCATTGTATGATTTTGTTGCACCTCCTCATATTTCAGAGGATCTTGTACACCCCTGCTCAGGCTCACAGCTTCTTTGGATGCTAAATGCTGAACTATTACCCAACTCACACGTGCAATTTCAAAGTGAAACAGAACTTATTTCTTAGGTACCCATCACACATAGGAAATGTAGAAAGGAATGTCAGTAGAGAAAGTAGTTCCAAGGCCCCTCAAAGGCAAGTAAATAACCCAATGGATTAGCAAAGTCTTACTTTCTTTTTTTTCTTGAAAGCAAAACTCAGATTGTACATTAGCAGCAGGATTTTCAGCACAACACAAAAAAAAAAAAAAAAAAAAAAAACAGGGTCCTTTGATAATTTTGTGTTTTATCGGCAAACCAAAGATAATTTTCTCCCCTGGCTGTAGAGTGCCCTCAATTTTAATGTGGGTCTTTTTGAGGAAAAGAGTTGGGTTCGCTCTCTACTGCCAAAGCAGAGTAATTCCAGTGCAACTATTTTTTATTTGTGGTGTTTTGTGGAGGTTAGAAACAGGCTTTTAATGTTTATTAAGCAATGAAGAATGACATTTTTTGGAGACAGCACTGTGACATAAATCAGCCCAATATATGATCTAGAAGCCAGGCTGTTCCAAACCAGAAATTACCTCTGTTCTTGATCACAGCTATGAGAGCCTTACAAGCACAGCACTGTGCTCTGTTAAACCTTTTCTAACCCATCCTTACTGGAAGGCAATAGCAAGTTTCTTCAGAAACAAGCAGTAACTGCATTCAGCTTCTTCTGAGGCAGAAGGAGAGATTCAGTCCATCTAACAAAAGCAGCTAAAAGACATGTAAGCATGAGCTCTTTCCAAGCCACACCTTAAAGTCAAAGTAGATAAAAAGGCATCTAAAGAAGGTAGGTAATTTCGTCCTGAAACTACTTTCTAAAGCAGGTTAGAGGAACACCTCTCTGAAGCTCCCAGTTTTTCTACAATGACAGAAAATGCAGGCTAGGGTAGCTAGTGGCTTAGTTGCCATGTAGTTTTCAGCTATCTAAAGGCAGGAAACATAAATAGTAAGTGTCTGAAAGAAAGGCATAAAACTTCTGAGAACAACCACTGAACCATCTTACTTTGTAAAAATCAGACAGTGACGGCACCACCCAGAAACAAAGACCCTGAACAGAAGGATTCTTCCTGTGCTACTACTTCACAGCATCTCAAAAGATTTCCTTCAAAAGGTTTCCATCAAAAGACTTCCATTTTCTTCCAAAAGATTTCCATCTTCCAACCCTTTTTTCCAACTCTGCTGCAAGATCTCCACTAGGATGATAGCAGCCAGTTGCTCAAAGCAAATTACATTGATCTTATCATGATGAAAGTCAGTTTTTGTAAGGCTGTTTCTTTTAAAATGTTTTCACAAAAAGTGCTTCAGAGTCCAGGTGAAGAAGGAAAAATAAGAATGCTCAGGTGAAAACATTCAAACATCTAGTGCTTTAAAATAGAAAACTCAACAGTTAGGAAGACTGCTCTTTAGCCCTATCACTAGAATATTTTTT
Organism: Setophaga petechia; assembly: GCA_024362935.1. Lineage (NCBI taxonomy): Eukaryota > Metazoa > Chordata > Aves > Passeriformes > Parulidae > Setophaga > Setophaga petechia. The sequence goes on from JANCRA010000008.1 coordinate 25,574,930, forward strand.
CTTATTCATTAGATCACAAGTCCAAGTATGCCTTAGTCTCAAAGGGAAGATTTGTAAGGAAATAAAATTCTTAACTTGCACTTTGCTATAAAGATTATCTTTATTTATAATGTCCTTTAATGAGTTTCAAAATCAGAAACAGACATAAGGAATATGCGAAATCAGTATTGTATATCATTCCTTTGAAATGTTATTTTCCTCTTGGTCCTCCACAGCACATTCATGAGTTTACACAAGTTCATATCACTTGATCTGCTTAACTGTACACTGTCCTTCCTCTGCCAACTGCAACCCACATGAGACTTAAAACAGAGCCAAAACCAAACAAGATCAATTTCAGAGAAACAAAGCAGGGCATCCAATGCTAATAGGGAATCTTGAGATCAAGCCATTTCTAGTTTTACCACAATGTTTTAATGAGATTAAGCAGGCCCCTGACAATGTCTACTGCATTTTCTCTACCTAGAAAATTTTGTCTTCTACCTGTACCACTCCCATTCTTCAGTGAAACAAATTAAGTAACAAGGCTGATTAAATGGTATTTCCAACTCTTACGATGGGTTTTGAGTATTTTTAAATCATCCTCCCTCATAGCTATTACTGTGGCTATTACCAGAGAAAGATATTTCACTTCAGCACTGCAGAGGCCTGGAATATGTGGTTTTAAAGCTTGTACATGTTTGTGAATATAAAAACTTTTCATAATCCTCAAGAAAGTGGTTAGATTTTTTGATAGGCTTGCAGCAAAAAATAAAGTGAGCCTAAAATCATATCACAAATCTGTGCAAAGTCCCAAAGGCATCTTACCAGTGCTCTAAAAGGCAAACTGTCCCAAGATAGGGAACTCAATCTGAATAGCAGCAAAAGGTTGAAATCCCAGACAAAGGATCAAGAGAAAGAGAAGACTCTATAATGGATATGTTTTAAGAAGAAAACTTGGAAAAGTGATGGTAGCCCTGGGTCTTTCCATCACAACATGCTCTGTTGAAAATTTATGACACTGCCTTTCCCAGTACCATACCTCGCACTGAAGTAGTTTCACAACAAAATTAAGAGGAGCCACAACAGCTCTCCCCACAGGCACCTGGATCAATTTATAATTGCCACTTCAAAGAGCATACATTAGGACACCACAATTATTATGGCTATATCCAGGCAAGGAAAAAAAAATTGAAAAGGCTAAAGCAAATTAGGCATAATGTTGCTAAGCTGTTCCACCAATAGCAAATGCTTCCCACAGGAATCCATGAAAACTAACTGACAGTATTTTTTCAAAAATTCCCTTTTCATCCTTGTTTTCTTCTCCACTACCTGCAAAAAAGGACTTTTAAGAAACAACTTTAAAAATCCCAAACCAATAGACAGAAGATATTCAACCACTTAATATCTACTATGCATTTCTACAGTGATGCAAAAGCATTTTGTCCTATGCTTAAATAGCTAAACACAGAAATGTGAAACAGAGCTCCAGAGTCCCAGATCATCTTTTTACTTGCATTCCTGCAGTGACCAGCAAGCACCGCCTCTAAAAAAGGCCTCCGATGGCCACTACCTTTTGAGAGGCAGAATGAACACTCAAGAGAGCTGGAAAGAGGTACAAGATCTAAAGAGAAGACCACAGTTTGAGCATGAGTAAGACATGACCTTCACAGCTGTAAGCAGTCAGCTGGATGTGTATTTGCCACTGGTTACACGTGCTCTTAAGCAGAATCCTGCAGGTCTTGACCTCCTGATCAGGAAATAAAGGAAGTTATGTTTCATTACATCTTTTTAAACCCAGAAACTGCTTTTTTTTTTTTTTTTAGTAAAGTGAAAGTACAGGGCACAAAATACATCCATGACAGATGGCAGCATATATGTTTTTCTGTAGGAGAGAAAATTTAGCAACACCAACCATTCATGGCGCAATTTTACAGAGACTGTATAAAAATCTCCAAGTCCTTTCTGCCGTGACAAAAGAGCAATTCACGTGCAAGAGAGAAGGAATCAACCCTTCCCTTCAAACAGGGATCATTGCTGCTGGTTGCCAGAATAGGGCACTTCATTAGGCCCTGGCATTCCAATACAATTTTATAATAGAACCTTAAGGCAGACCCTTTAGAATGTTCAAGTCTCATAGACCACATTTAGAGATTGTTTCTTTTACAGCTCACTTGGCAAGTTCTGCTGATCTCTCTGTGATGCAGCAAGCTTTCTGGAATACTTTACCGATCCAAAACCCTGAAACTCAAACCTGCTACATGCCTGTTTTAAAGTTTAAAATGGTTATTTGTTGTAAAAATTTTGACAATAATTGCAGTGTCAAAACAGCTACTGAAACCAGCCAATGTCAGTCCCCAATACACATTACCCTTTCATAAAGAGAAAAAAGCCAGGGGGTTAGGGACTGGGAAATGAAATTAAATCTTGTACCATTTCTTCACTGAATGGTGTATGAATTTATGAACTGAGTGAGGCAAATAAAAACAATAACCAAATCACCTTTTCTAAAGAAAGAAAAAACTGACAGAAATGGAGACAGTGCTCTCAGCACATAAAAATTCTTCCTCAATGCAATTACTGGTGTCAGATAAGGTTGCTGAGAGTACATTCTACTGAACATAGTAAGAATGAATTTTCAGCAATTATGCAGCATATTTGACTGTAGATGTCAGAGGTATCAATTTGATAAAAAAGTCACTCAGAATATGGCTCCTCCTAAAACATCAGGAATATTTTTACTTTTAAATAAATCCACATTGAGGCAAGCCCCTTTAAATACCATGACTGAACCCAGATAAACTCTAAATAGCCAAACTGACCCAGGACTACAGCAGCCCCACAAGGGCCAGTCCTGTTCTACCCCAGGCTGAGGAACATGCCCCAAACAAACTAATGCCAGGACTTCAGTTTTCAGGTTTCTGCTCAGATGTTAATCTGACTGAAAATTAAAATTTCCATTTTTTGTTTGGCTTGGGGTTTTTTGGTAGAATTAATTTTTCAGCAACATCTACTCTCTTTTGCAGGCAGTATTACTGTCAGCTGAGTTTCACTGACAGCTAGACAGGAATCTCCACTGGATTCCAGAAAAACCAAATAAGGTATTACCCATACCTCTTATAACATCATGACTGCTAAGGAGAAGGGTGGGAAAGGGCACTTACCTTTGGTTGAGATGAATTTTACTCTGGAAATTGCCTTTTATTTCCATTTGCTATAAAAAGATGAGAATGAGCAGCTCAAAGGTACTTGCTTAACTTTGAAAATGTGCTTTCTCTAGTTTGGCAAATGAACAGACAGTGGGATGGTATGTCTCTTTTCTCACATAATTCTGCTTTGTTCTGCTTCCCAGTTACATTTCAAATACTTTCATGTTGGGTCTATCTGTCCCTATCTTTTTTAGGTGCCCACATTGAGCAGAAGTTAAGCATCTGAACAATTAAAGTCAGATATGCAAGTTTAAGATGCTCACCCTCCAACTCCTTTTACAGAAAATGGAAAGTCTTTACTAATGGGAAAAAAGTCAAAATTTATTCAAGCAACAACATGTTTCTTAAAACAAAGGTTATCATAATGCAAAAAATACCCAAAAATAAAAGATCAAAGGTACTACTTGGTTCTGATATATAGGAATCAAAAGTGTTCTCTCTAGAGACTGGGAAGGAAAGTCCACAAATGCAAATTGTGATGCAGGCATTTGGTGGGAATTTTTTTAAGGGATGAATGTAGAAGATGAAATGTTTAACAGGTTGGGGGATGTATTACTGCTAAAATAAAAAATAATTGCAGCAAAAATACTCCGCCTAGCTATGGAAAGTAAAATCAAACCAAATTTAACTTGTTAGCCTGATTATGACAGAGCAAGGTCAGATAAAAACAAGCTGTGTTGAATGGAATGGTAGATTCACACAGCTCAAGCACAGGTCAGGCAGTTAAACAACTGGAAATTATCAGTGAAATTTTCTAGAGCACTTTTGAAGTAGACACAGGTCTGCTTCAGTCATTTGGATGCTCTTATGGCCTGAATATGATGCAGCAGCTTTAGCTAGAGACAGGAGAAGCACAAGCCAAAGTTTATTTGGTATAATAAAGACAATACACCAGCCAACCTACTGTTTCTTTAGAGTAGGCAGGTTTTTGTGAGATGTGCTTAAGGAATTGCTGCAGGACCTGAATCAACCTAGTACTGGAGAGTTTTCAATCAGTGTACCCTCTCCAAATATTCCAAAGCAAGCTGCAGGGACTTTTTTAAATGTGTTCTTCTGACATGGCAAAGGAAAGAAAAACCCCCAGAGAACTGAAACTGAGTAAGTGTGAGGCTGCAGAAAATAACAAAATAAATAACAGAAACTCGTCCTAGAACCTGGAAAATCTCTATGAAACCAAACTGCTGATGACTGGAAATAAGAGCAATATATTTATTGTGAGTCTGTAGTGCTGCATTGTTTAGCAAAGACACAGAACCACTGGAAGATGCTGGGAATCCTCACAGCCAGAGGAACACTGCAGCATTGATAGTGTTGGAGCAGCAAGGCGTGCCTTTGGAGCTCAAAGGCAGAGCAAAATCTCTGATCAAATTTACCCTTGACTAGCCATAATTAGATTCTCAATCAGAGTGCTGGCTGAGGACAGAAGATGCTGACAAGGAGAAAAACATTTTGGAAACTTAGACAGAACAGCTATACACATCCATAAACTGAAGGCTGGATCTGATAAAAGGTTTGGGTAAACATGGACTAGAGGCTTCAATCTGCAACTTCTAGCGCCTGGCTCCCAAAGGGGGAATGGCAGCAGGATGCAATCTGACAACTGGACTTTACAGCAATCTAAAATCACAATTCTACACATCTTACCCAGTCTCACAAAATAATTAGCAAACCTGTTACTACAGTCACACAAAAGTTAATTCCCACCACCATCTCGTTTGATTTCCAAACAAAACAGGAAGGCAATGCTACTACCCACGCATGGTTATCACTAATTGCGTAGATGCAAAGGAGAAAGCAAACACCTATCAGGACAGAAAGTCAGGAAACAGAAAACTTGACCACTCTCTAAGCCAAGGGTGACTCCAGCACAGGAAACATCATCACCAGTCAGGGTCACAGTCTTGTACAACCTGAGGGCAACAGGCAGACCCAGATGTTGAACAGGCTCCACCAGCAGCCCCAGATATAGTGAGGGAGCAATCCAGGTGCAAGCTCTGTCCAGGGGTACAGCCAAAGGCAAAAGATGAAGCAGAGACAGGTACCCCTCAGGGCAAGAGCAGAAGCCTTCAAGGCAGCTGCCTCCATCCCATGCCTCCTCCTCTTCTTCCTTTCCTGCGTGTGGGCCAAGGGCAGGAACATGCAGCTCCTCAGGACAGCCAGGGCCAGGCCTCAGCACCCATAGCACAGGCTGCCACCACTCCCCTGCCCAGGTTGCTGGGAATCACCAAACTATCATGTCCACCAAGATGAAGGATCCACAGGGGCTGGAGAAGAGTGGCCAGGCACTCCCCAGGTGCATTTCTCGAGACGGAGAAAATCTACTCTGCCACAGCATTTGGACAGCCTGGAGGGGAAGGAGCTCCAGCAGCAGGAGGCAGAGGAGCAGCTTTCCTCCCTGGCATGGTCTTGGTGGCTCATTGGTGGCAGCTGAGTGCCAGGGACAGGATGGCATGGGACAGGACAGGTTACACAGGCAAGCATGCAGGTGGATTTGGAATGTCTGCAGAGAGGGAGATTTTTCGGCCCCCTGGGGCCGTCCCTTCCAGAGCTCTGCCACACTCAGTGCAAAGAAGTTTTTCCTCAAGACCTGAGGAAGAACTCCTACAGAAACCCCCCTCTCTCTTTTCTCATCTGCCAGGTGAACTCACTTCTCAACGTTGGGCAGCCAGAGCAGGCAGGCCAGGAGGGGCTGGAGGCCATCCCGAGCATGCAGAACATACTGGAGTGGCTTTACGTCCCAGTGAGCCAGGGGCCTTGGCCGAGGAGGAGGACTGGAAACAAAATATTGACAAAGGCCTGTCCCAAGGATTGTGGAATGACAACCTAAAATCTCCAGCGCCCTTGGAGATGAGGAAATGTTGTGATCTTATTGCAAAAGTTCCATATCTTCTTGGTGATTTCTCACTGGCAGCTCCTCACAGCACTGACTCCTTCTTTTTCACAGCACAGCCAACAAACTCCAGCTCTCCCCTCACCCAGATAACTCACTCTTTTATAGCACTCATCCTTATTAGACACAGCTGTGGCCTGTTAAGGGCAGGCCTGTTCCTAATCTTCGGTAATTAGTACACCTGCAACTCCTCAGGGGTGAGATTACCTTCTGCACTATTTTCTCACATTCTATCCCCTCATATGGGAAGAAAGGCTGGTTTAGATGGAGCTCTGCACAACCTGGTCTAGTGAAAGGTGTCCCTGCCCATGCAAGGGCTCTCAGAAGTAGGTGATCTTTGACGTCCTTCCAACCCAAACTCTTATATGGCTCAATGTTCTACAATAACAGTTCCACTCCTCTAGTTTATTTTCTGTTTCAAGGAGATGTCCAGGTTTTATAAAATTACTTCTTTTGCAGGAATAACTAAAGCTTGAATTGGTTTTATAATATTTATAAATACTTATATTTATTTTTTCTATTTTTTTCCCTCGTCTTTTTTCCTTTTAGATTTTATTTTGTTTTATGGTTGTTTTCTTTTTAAAAAAATAATGTATTTATTAAGGGATGTATTCTTATTTTATGTATATGATATATGCAGCCAATTTTTGGAAAGAAAAGTAGCATTCCAAAAGAAAACGGAAGACAGAGAGGAATCTGATGGCTGATCTGTATACACATGCTCCCAAACAAAACACACAAATTGTTATCAACAAAATGCCATCTCTCAAAAACACATCCTTTAACTCCTAAGAAAATTCTACAGAGTAAAAAATGGAAAAAAGTTTTCTTAATGGGCTTTAGTGAAGGAAGGCTCATTTAGAAATCACTTTCTTGTTTGTGGATTAAGATTGGAGCTGTCAGACTCCTGAGAGGTTTTATATTTTATCCTTAAAACTTTTCAGCAGTATGACATTTTATGTCAATTTTCTCCAGGTCTCATTCCCTCCTTTTCTTTAATGTATTTTAGTGCTTTTCTCTGTAGGTTCTGTTCTCATACCATTGCTGTTCCCCAGACCTTTCCTGTACCAGCAGTGGTGAGGTTATTTGCTTCCACAGCTAATTCGTATATATAAAGATTATCCACAGAATCACTCTTTCTCTGAACCCTAGAAGCAGAAATTTTTTGCATAGATAGATAAAAACCTAGAGTTAGAGAGTTCACAAATCAAATTTAAATCGGCTGATATAGCTTCCAACATATTTATTCTTTTAGTGGGGTCAGAAACTATAAAGAAGTCCCTCCTGAAAAATAACATATCAGCAAAATGCATGTACATTCATTTTTTTTCTCTGTTTAATTTTCAAAAACTTGCTTAAGGATGGACTGCACAGTATTATTTACTGATGTGCTCCAATTAAATAAATTAATCAAGACTGGTTTTCAAGCAGACAGGTGACAAATAATGAACATGGTGGTTTAAAACTGGAGAGCACCACCTAGGTCTGGTCAGCAGCATCACACACAAGCATTGGCCATTTTTTCCTGAAGAATTGCAGCCCATGGATAGACCAGTGTTGGAGCCCGGGACCAGTATGAGGAGGGAGCATCAGACAAAGTTTTATGCATTGAGCACAACCTCCTACCTCTCGTGTCCCCTGCACCATTTAGGGTTGAGGGGAGAGAAGTTAGAAACTCATGGCTGAAATTGAGCCTGTGGGAAAAAAAAAGGGGGGGAAGGTATTGTTTTATTTTTTTTGTTGTTGTTTTTCACCACTCAGTTCTGTTTTAATGGGAATTAATTGATGTAATTTTCCCCAGCATGAGTCTGTTTCACCTCCAACTGTAATTGGTAAGCAGTCTCCCTGTCTTTGTCCTGACCCATTAACTTTCTTATCTTATTTTTTCCCCCAATTGCTGAGGATGGAGCAATGAGAGAGCACAACATTTGGCTGCCAGCTCACCATAACACCAAAATTCAACAGTCTCCTTATCTCCTAATGCTTTCCAAATTTACCAGACCTCTTCTCCACATACTTCAGTTTGCGCAAAGAGCTGAAAGGAGCTAGCTTACACAAAGTGATGAGTAAAATGATGACTCCCTTGGGAAATGGAAAACTAAGTAAAATAAATTTAATTTAATTGAAATAAATACATAATAACATCTAAAGTATAATTAGAATGAAATTAGGCAACAGGATTAAGAGTTGTGAGCAAGGTCTCCTCAATCTAAAGTCCCAAATCCTCTCCTGCTAATGAGATATAACTGCATGTTGAGGAAAAAAGAAAATAACACTGAGCAAGGATCTTCGTTGGAGAAGTGAGAGAAAGGTGTCACAGTGGGCTACCTTTAATGATTTCCTTCTTAAAACAGTAAGCCAGCAAATAGGAGACCTGAGGTCAATGCTTAACTGAACCTGAAGGGATTGAAATTTATATTTTTTGCCTCCTCAAGACCCCCCCCCTTACACACTTGGCTAAATGGGGGAACTTTTTGGGTACTCTGGGCCAGAGTGCAGGGGAGAAGGTGATAATCAGCCGGTTAAGTCTTGCTGGTGGTCATGAGTTCTGCTTCCTCCTTCGGTGAAGTCACTGAAGCAAACAAAAGCATAACCCAAATCACAGAGAAGGCCTTAACCACTGCAGTAATGCGCTTCCTTGTGCTCTCTCTCTTTTGATCAAAGAAATATTCCATTTTTATACTAGCCCTGTTTACTGGAAGGCAGCCTGATTCAGGCTAGGAAAACAGTTGCCACTCAGCACTTCCTCTGCTCTTGGAGGTAAGTAACAAAAGATGAAACTCCTTCAGGCTGAGAAAGGAATTTATCCTGGTCACACATTCTCTCAGCATGTGCTCTAGCCAATTAGGCTGTAATACAAAAGATGTGTAGCTGGACCATCACATCCCTTTTGCAGCTTTGGAAAGGATCTGTTTCTCATGAAAGATTCTCAGTAAGCAAGCATTAACTGAAATCTATTTGATCTGATTAAACTCCTGAAAGATGAAAGAATGATTGCCTCCTTTCTGAGCCTTTATCAGAGTCAGGGGGCTTTGGTGCTAAGAGAAATAGCCTGGGGAGAGCAAAGCTCAAAACCAAATCTTGGCCCCCAGTACTGCCACATCAACAGGGAGCTACATGTAGGGAAAGATGCTTAAACTTCTAGCTCTGTATTTTTGAAAGGAATTTGCCCTTATGATCTGTGCTTTTCCTGCACTGAACTGGATGATCCTGCTCAGTTTTCAAGCTGAAAAAAAACACATCTTCATCTCTTTGCCTAGTTTATCAACCAGTTCACTTGCCATTTTATCCAAGCATAGTGATTGCTTATCAGCTTTCTTTTCTGTCATGGACTAACTTTTCTGCCAGGCAGATTGATTTCCAAAGTTCTTTTAAAAAATGCATAGTTCTCATTCTGAAATAAAATTACACCACAGGAGTATTGATGATAAGCAGTATGCACACCTGCAGGTAAAAAACCCAGGATTAAATGAGCAGCTCTTTTACTCAAAGGAAAGAGCAAGCAGTAGAAACTCAGAAGGGTGAAATAATGAATCAGACACTTCACTGGCAGGCCAGGCCCCAGCCTTTCCCTCAACATCTGGAAGTTGCTGAAGGAAGCCAGAAGGAGCAATTATTTAAGACTTCTCTCCTAATTCTATCCCATTGACCAGGTTGAAAGAGTCAAATTGCAGGTAGGCCTGTCCCTTGACACTGAAGAAGCCCAAACTTTTTAAGTATTCTACTACTTATGCCACAGAAGCAATCACAGCTCTGATTCTGAACAAGAAGACCCTTGTCTGCAGGATGTTCTTAATGATGCAGCAGGATCAAGGACTTCACAGTAATACCAGTCTCCTCATGTCAGCCTCCACTTCAATTAAAACCCTCTCAATTCAGCTTATCAACCACTGAAATATCTTTTCTTAGGGACCCAGGCTTTTAGGCATGCAAAATTACTAGGAGCTTTAAATGATTGTCTCAAAATTGTAGGAAAGAAGAGTTCCTTAGGCATTGCCAGCAGGTTTTGACTTTCAAAGCAGTGTTCTCTGCCCATATCCACATAGCACATCAGGATGCACATCCTTTCCTCCCACTCCCTGCTATCCCTTGAAAGACCTCAGTTGCATAAGCAAAGGATGTGCCAGATACACTCCAAGATCTCTCCCCTGATCCCACAAAGGATGTCTGATCTACTTAGGTTAGTGATCAAATCTCAGACCTCTATAAACTTTGCTTCCTAAATCAAATAAAGTTTTAACAAGAGTGCACCAAATATTTTAATGTACCAGAATCCTAAGGGACACCTGCCCTGCTCCCACTGCTCCACAAGCTGCTCCTTCACCTAGTTTCATCTGGAAATCCCGTTTATTCTTGTCCATACTCACCATCAAATCTCAATGTGGAGTTCCCCATAATTTTTTCCACTTATGTTTTGAAGAAACATCACAGCCAAGTCAGTGTATGCTGAGGCTCTTTTTGTCAATGTATTTGTCATGATATCACTTGGAACATCTGTTGTTCTCTGCATAAGAATTTAGTTTAAACTACCCAGATCTCACATTTGTCCATGGTCTAGCAAACTAAGGCCAAGTTGCTTGCAAACTAAACTGCTAATTAATGATCAGAGCTGGGCTGAATGATGATGTTTCCAATTTTGCCTCACTTCAAGATAGCAAAAATACCTGGAGAGCCTGGTTAATGTGAAACACCAAGAAAAACATGGCACGGACACTTACAGCACTGTACACAAAGCCACCATGTGCTCAAGCCAGTTTGAGCTGGGCACTGACCCTCCTAGACTCAGACTAACTCCATAAGCCACAGGGCTGCCTCTGCTCCAGGCTGCTTAGCTTCTCTACATTCTAGCAAGATCCATTAATCTATGAAAGGCAGTGGATGAGGCCCTTAGCTAACAGGCAAGCAAGACAGCCCAGCAGGAAGAAAGATGAGCTCTTTTTTATGCTACTAGGCAAGTAATTGTGGTAAATAAACAGTTAACCTGGACAATAACTCACAAAAATTTTGGGTGGCTTCTGACAGCCAAAAAAATTTGGTTTTTTTTCCCAGGGCTTCCTCTTTTCAGTAAATAATTCACTGTTTGGACAGTGTCCAGCAGAAATTAGTCTTTAATTTGTATTTAACAAAATACATTCCTTAAGCTAGCTGGCTGGCTGGACCTCCCTCAACAGTCTCATTATCCTTCCTTAATGGAGTAAACAGCACATCTACAATCTTCAGGAGCAATTTAATATTTTTGCTTTTACTACTAAAGGCGCCTTTATGTTCATTTCCTAGCATGGAATCAATGCCTGCACCATGAAGACAATGCAACTCTCTCTTAATAAGGTTAGTTGTGCCTGTGATTAATTACTTTTGGGTCTTAATGATTCTCAGCATGGGGTGTCTTTTCCTCCTGCTTCACTTCTTGGAACATTTGAGTAATTTTTTCCCTTTCAGCTGTTGTCAAATATCACTGGTTTGGATCCTAATTAAAGCACTTAATTGTTGAGCTGACTTTGTTTTGTGCTAAGGTGGGACAAGATACTGTTTGCCTATATTATTTCTCTATTTCTATCTTACATCTTTTAAGAAAGAACTTTCTCATTGCATTCATTTAACAAGGACTTTTTCCTACTGGAGGTGAGTTTCTCTTTCTATCACATTCATTTTTCAGTCATTCTGAATATAACGCCTCTAATCTACTATCTGGCACGTCTCAATCCTCTGCTCAAATCACTTCAAAAAGGATTCCAAGCAGAACATTCAATTAGGAAGACATGACTGAAAAACAAAAATGAAAGTTTAATGACTTAGTTAGTCCATGGCTACTTCAGCTAGGCTATCTTCAGTTCAGCCTGATGAGCCTGAACTGTATTCAATCAAAACTGTTCTGGCTGTCATCTATTCATTAGCAAGCACCCCTGCCTCCCTCCATAAAAAAATCCCACGAAAAACCAAAACCCAACCAACCAAACCCAAAACCAAAAAAACAAACACAAAAAATCCATGCAAAATGAAACAAGAGAAGGGGAAATAAAAAGCAAGATGTCTGATCATAGATCTAGATGAATATCTCCTGTAGAAGCAGCAGATCCAGACATAAGAAATGACAATGACATGGAGACGTGGGCTTCACATTGATTAGTGCTTATGGAACAAATGAGAGGTAATTTCTCACTTTTCACCATACTGGTTCTTCTAAATCAGCACAAATGAATTGCTCCCTGTTCTAGCACATGAGCCACAGCATGGATTCCAGCTATGCTTAAGGATACAGGGGACAAAAACAGATAACCAAACTTCAAACAGATGGACCTCCATCTCACAAATTGTTTCTATTTTGTCACCAGCACTCTCAGAAGATGTAGCACACAGACAACCTACCTAGCTTATCATCCAGATAGTTGACTTTCACTTTGCAAGGTGGTTATGATTATCTACTAGATTATACCCTGGCAAGCAATTGGAATGCAGAACTGTACACCTACAGGGCTTCTGGCAACAGTTCTCAATGGGATCATTAGGGAAAATAAAACCACACAAAAAAGAAAAAGAGAACTTTCTCCCATGACTAACTACATATTTTATAAATGCCCAGCTATCATTAGTAGCTATAAATATTACTACCCCAAAAAAAGCAGAAAGGTTCAATACAAATAAGAAAAAAATCTTTTCAATATGTTGGTAATCAGAGGACTGACCAAGTCACTAAAATTTAATGTGGGGGTAAGGGAAAATTCATTTAATGCCTGAGACATAAAAAAAGGCTGTGCTATGCTTCTGAGGTTTCATGAGCAAGGTGGAAAAAAATCTTAGCTAAAATAAAGTACCACCAGGGCCTCTTGCCAAATATAACAAACAGTGGGAAAATCACTCCTCAACAACAGGATACATGCAAAATGTCCAGGGCATGATACCAAGAAGGCTGCAGGCGATCAGGAAAACCACAGGAAGTAAGACAATCTACCTTGCTAGAAGATGTTAAAATATCAGCCTTGACAGAAACTGAAGGAGAACAATTATCATTAAGGCCACAAGAAATTGTCTAACAGGAGCTTTCCCACAGTACAAGGAAATTACCTACCTTACCTTGCATCTGCATTTTAATCACACTGGTTGTTAAGTGTTATTTAAAACATTGAAAGGATAAGGATTAGAGGGTACAACACAGGTACCTATGACAAGTCCAAAAAATCCAATGCATTGGCAGAAGGGTTGTGGGGGCACAGTGGGGAGCACTGAAGGGTAACAGGTAGTGAAAAAGTACAAGTGTAGGCCACAAGCATTACCAGTCCTCACTAAAGGTCTGGATGATGCAGGCTCACATGAGCTCACAAAGAGTTTACGTTGAGTAGGTGAACTCAGCACTGAAGGAGGAATTAGACCATTAGGCCACAGCAAGTAAGGATTCTTGGAAATCTGTGATTTCAGCACTACACTGGCAGATCATAATATATGTGTTATGGCAGAAGCAGTTCATAAGCTTAGGAATTCATGGATATGATGAAAGCAAAAAGAACTTGTGACAAAATAAACTCCAAGCCTCTATTTTGGTGAGGTGATAATGGTGTAGTGGACTGCATTAAAAAAGGAAACAAACAACCAACCCAACCCCCCCCCCCCAAAAAAAAAATGCACAAAAGAAATACTCCAAAACCACAAAAAAACCCCAAAACCACTCAAACAGATAACAACAAGAAGATAAAACCCAAAAATTTAACCAAACCAAACAAACCAAACTTATTTAAATGCTGTATGACTTTTCCAAGTGTTTATGTACATGGATGTAAGACAGCTACATCACTAAATTGTAAGACAGAAAATAAAAAAAGAATTTGAAGGCTCTGGCACTCATCAAAGAAGGCATGTGGGATCAAAAATGTTTCTACCAGAATATTACCCATGTGGCAGATAATTTAGTAATTTCTACCTTAAAGTACAACAGCCAGTCACTGAGTGGGAGTATTCCAGAGCAGCTTCATGCTGCAGCATGCAACAGTGTTTACTATGCATTTGTAATATTTTACTACATAGATTTTGCCCATTTGGGCTTCTTAACCCAAAAAGTGATGTTTAGAAGAGGAGAGCAAAATGGTTTTAAAGCACTCCTTCTGAATGTGGGATATAGGTTTGGCTGGGAGAGGGGAAGAAGTACATTCTGAGCTCAGTTTCCATAGTGACTTTAAGAAATCCCAGCACAGACAAAAACTTGTTCAGAATGATTCTAGTTTTGCCTCCCAGCAAGGTTTTGTGCTTTCCACATTAGTGGCACTCTGAAATCAGTCATGCCTGCAGAGATAAGCCTTTATCATATTAAGATCTAGGGTACTTCTATTAAAACACATAATTTGAAATATTCATTTGACTTTTCTGGTTGAAAATTCTGGTTTTGGCTTCTTTTTTCTTTCCTTGGTCTGCAGCAAAATGGAAAGTCTGAGGCTGGGTAGCAAAATTCTTTTGAATTCTCTACTTCTTGTAATCAGAGGGGAGAGGTCACACTGTAATGATAAAAATGTGGGAAGCCAGCTATGCTAGAATTAAATTAGAATTCATGCTCATCCTCTCTGGAACAACCTGACAGCTTCTCTTCTCCTTCATTAGCAGAAGGAGGCTGAGTGGGGAATGCAATGCAATAGTATGATTTAAACTGCAAATCTGAAGATGAGGGAATGTGATAACCACAAGCAATCATTACCAAATGTGACTATATAGAAAATACCAGCATACAGTCATTTTGCTTTCATGCATTTCCCTTAAGGAAAACAGTATATAAATTAGATGTTCAGAGATTTTGCAGTCACAGGAAACAAAATGCCTCTTGGAGTAGTCACTCTGAACCAGTATCACATGACAGAAAAAGTATTCCTGCATTAGCTTTCGATATTTACTCGTCTACACCTAAGGAAAACCTGGAAAAATAACAGCAGACTTCCTTTTGTCTAACTCACCTGCTTAAGAAACCAGGACATAGGATATGCATATCCAGCACTGGATGTCTAAGGAGCAGAACCACACATCTATCTAATGAGAGCCTATCCATAAGGAAAACACCACACTTCTAGATTACATTTTATTGTGAATGTCGGGCATCTCTGATCCATTTCAGTGTATGAAAAGTTGTTTTCTGGGAATGCACAAGGTTGCTTTCAAATGGAGAAAAATGAGTTTCCATGCAGCTCTTGGCATAAAATGGTGAAGCCCAACAAAGAACATATCCTGAAGAAATACTTGGGAATCTATTAAGAAGGCAGTCCGCTCAGGCTCTTCAAAACCTTCTCCTTGTTCTCTGTAGGGAAGTCTGATGACCGTTGGCAAATACCTCCGAAGGTCATACAGCCAAGTCTCACAGTTGGAAGCTTCCTACAAGGCCATTGGAATTTGACCCCAAACTTGCTAAGTGCTGCACAAAAGGCCATCAGCTCTCTGCCCAGCATGTGTGCCACAGGGGCTTCTCATTTTGGGAAAAGCAGAATAAAATTGAATTGTAAAACGTGACCTGCCACAAAGCTTTTGGGGAAACAGCTTATCTGATGTGAAAATCGGATCTAAAAGGGCAGCCCTTGTATGTCCTCCTGTTGCATATGTTCACTGAGAGGGCAGATCTGTAACTTGTGAAAGAAAGAGAAAGAGCTTTCTAAGGTATTATCAGTGTAGTCCCATCTGTCATTAGTTTCCAACACCAGTGATGTAAGGCTAACCAAAGGGATGAGCTACTTCACCAGGGATATTTTTATACACATTTCAGGTATGAGAATGGATCATTTCCCATTTCTTTCAGTAATGTCATGGATGCAGCGAATTGAAACCTCTACTGCAAAAGTTGAATAGCTCTGTTGTGCTCTCTCTCCATCTTCACATACATATATATACACATGCTATATATGTCTATATATATATACACACACACACTACGTATATATTTTATATCATATGTATATATGTTGCTTTGTGTTGAATAGCTGCAGTTACTTTAGCCTCACAATTCTTCTGGACATCTGACAGGATCATTCGCTGTATTTTACAGACAAGCTAAGGATCTGCCCAGTCTGTGGCAGGGCTGAGAACTGAACTCTGCAAATAAAAATATCTTTTTCCTGTTGAGAAAAAACCCAGAACATTCATTTTTTTTAACTCTTAGTGAAGAACAAGTGTTTTACTGTTGTAATTTTGATAGATCAATCTATGCCATGATTGATGGCATAAGATTGGCACATTAAGATTCAGTTCCAGGCCAGGACAAATCATGCCCTCTCCACAACTGCCAGGGCGATAGGAGTCTTAGGTACTTTAGCAGCAGAAGACCTTTGGTACCTCCAAACTCTTCCCTTCACACAGTGATACACTCACTGATCCAGCTCTGAAGAGAGTAAACATGTTCAAATAATGGCAGCACTGCTGGAAAACAATTCACAGACCAAAGCAAAGCTCAAAGATCCTGCAAACATCTTGGCTGAAGCTAAGAGTTACCTGTATTTTTGGGCAGAAACACATGGGAGTGCCTTTCTTGCTAGGAAAGCCTCTGGTCCTTCCCTATGTATGAAATGCCAAGGAAGAATAAGGAAGTTGACAGAAAAGTTACAAGGCTAGGACCTGCAGTCATATAAGAGAGTTTTGAATGCCATTTAGGGGTGAAGACAGACACTGATGAAATGGAAAAATTGAAAAAAGGGTCACAGCACCAGGATATTAAGAGTAGACATCCTTTGCAGTAACAATATAGATCTAGTACCATTACCAAATCTCTCAGCTCTTTGGATCAAAAACCTCCAGCCTTGATGTCTTTCAAAAC
The DNA here is from genome assembly GCA_024362935.1 of Setophaga petechia. Lineage (NCBI taxonomy): Eukaryota > Metazoa > Chordata > Aves > Passeriformes > Parulidae > Setophaga > Setophaga petechia. The sequence continues at coordinate 25,591,779 of JANCRA010000008.1, forward strand.
TTCACTCATCTAAAATACGTGAGACAATTTACTAGGAAAACAGACCCTCAGGTAAGTGTACGGACAAAAGATGGTAGTAGGGACACCTTACTTACAGTGATGCACTGTATCCTCAAAGGATCTCGTTGACCCTGGATCTTGGAGTGTAGATACCTAGCCCAGGAGCTGTCCTGTGGTTCTCATCCCATGACCAGGCACAGCTGCTCAGCAGAACACAGACCTAAGAGCCACTAGCACAGCGCTGCAACAGCATGGCTTTTGACCTTGCATCAAGGATAAAACAAGACCAGGGCTGACTGTGAGATGCTGATGCTTGTGCACAGCACCTGGCTTATCCAAACCACAGGGTGTGGGAGAGGCCAACACCACTGGTAGAACAGCTCAGGAAACAGATTTTTATTAATAAACTGCTGTATCTGATGTTCTCTGACACCCATACAGAGAGGCAGGACAGTGAAACTACTGCAGAGTAACAGTGATGTTCAAGGCCTGGTATTCACCAAAAGGAAGTACTCTCTTTTTTTTTTTTTTTCTAAACTAACTGCATTTCTTTCAGCACAGACATAAAATTCATTTCATTTCTATTTGACACTTACTGTCAACATAGGATCAGTCCTTTGTGTGCTGGGTTTTCACACAGTTTAAGGAAATGCCTTCATTTGTTTATTTTAAAAAGAGAAGATTTTTTTCCCCTATCAGGAATAGTATTTTTTACAGCTTATTTATACAAGATGTTAACGATGGGTGAGATTCAAGCTGACAATGTCTCCTTAAGTTAAGGCTAGTTAATTCTACAGTCTAATAAATTTCAACGTTCCTATAAATATATGAACTTCTCCTTCACGCCAGGCCTAGCCTGACTTTGACAGTCTGAGAGAAGGTTATCAGGTCCCTTTATAAAGCTGGTACAAGAATGGAAAGCAACCCAAAAGCTGGACCACACTTTGAAGGGCATCTCACTAGTATGATGAAAAAGAGCTGCTTTCCAGCTAGCATCAGTATGACTGTCTCCTTCTCTCTTGCCAATACACTTACAGTAATACTAGTAAAATATGATTCTTTAAATGGAGATAGTTCAGCTGGTACACAGGAAAATAGTGATAAAAAAGTAAATTAAAAAGTGGCTTAAGGGCAAGTGAAAATATGACTGATTAGGCACACCAAATTACTAAGATACAGTTACTGTTTAAATGTGCCTGAAGAAGAGGGAATACCTTTTGTTGCTTTAACGTTAACAGACTCTCTCGGTTTTTTGCCATCATCACTAGGAATTATTGCATTCATCCTTCATCCATGGATCCCTCACAGAGGGAGAATCTTGGACAGATAGGTCATGCAAGGCCAACATCAGCAGCAAAACCAGCCCAATTACTTTGGCTCCCCACTCTGTTCTCCATCTGCCTGGTACACTCCATGCCTCAGGTAAGAGCAAAGAGGGGCCTGAATTGGTTACAGGGCAGATTGCCTTTCTTAGCATCCAGTCACGCACGGCAAAAAACTACTACTGCCTGTTACTTCTTGCCAGGTGGATATTGAGATGCTATCCTTGGTTATTTAGGCATAAATTGTTTCGGTGACAGTGCCCTTTGGCTGTGTCCTAATGTTTTTGCATTCAAACCTGTCATTTCAGTCTAAATCTTATGTGCAGCTGCCTACATCATAATGAATGAATTATTTTAACTTTCCAAAAATAAGTATTCACATCCTTTAAAAACATCTAAGCTATTTGTGCTGCCAAGGTCTTTCCCTGTCTCCTTGACATCTCTTCCTGCATTGGGATGTAAAATGAAATTCTCTGCTCCTTAGAAAAAACTGGAAAGAGCTAAAATGCAAGGAGAGGAAGGAGAGTTACTTGTTGCCACTTTAAAGGAGTGTCCATCAAGTGTCTGTAATTTGTCCTCACGTCCTTGCTCTTTGCTTACAGTCCCCTCTGGCTTTAGCCAAGCTCAGCTGGACAGTTTCCAGTCATTTACAGGAATGAAAAGTTTAAAAATAAAATAGGAGCTTTGATCAAGAAAGAAGTTCAGCAAGGAAGGAAAAAGGGAAACACAAACAGTGACAACTGAGGTGAAAACCAAGGCAAAAGCAGGTTCATTATGAGCTGACAGACGTTTCTATGTCTGCTTGCAAAGCCAAAACCTTCCCTGCTGTTATTTCTTCTTTAAAGCAGTCTGCATTAACAATGAAAATAATGTTCTGTTTTCACCTCTGGTTTTCTCCCCATGTGGCAGCATTCTTTGCTTTTTCAATTGCAAGAAGTTATTTTGCAGGAGACATCAATTGTACTTACCTCTGTGCTTGTGCATGCGCACGTACATGTATCCACACATGCACCCACAATCATCTGCTCTTGGATTCCTGTTTATTCATAGCCAATTCTCCCTCCCCCTCCTTTATTTATTTATGCCTTAGCTTGAAATGTCCACGTCAGCTGCTGCTAATGGAGAGATCTCTTCACTACTTTTCTGTTATAAAGAAGACAAAGTTGACGTGGAAAGCACCAGGCTTCTCCCACATTTTTCATTGAAGACATAACCTAGCACATTTTGTATCATATCACCAAGACATCCACCCAAATTCTAAATATCCAGAGCAACCCCCACACAAACACCTTGCTTGCTTTAGTGAAAAAGATTGAAAATACCTGCTGCATATGAGCAATCTGCATTGTTTGGGACCTCCAAAAATGCAGACAGGATGAAGAGCGGGGCAGTTCCAGAGAGTACACTTACAGTAGTTGGGGTAGTTATACTGCATTCATGACACTGGAGAGCCATCTGGCTGCTGTCAGAAAAGGGGTTAAATGTCTGCACAACAGGCCTGATGGAGAAACCTTTGGGCTAGAGGTAACAGCACTCTGGTCAGTATATATTGTTAACAACAAAAGCAGAACCAGGTTATTGCAATCCTAATATTCCTAGTTTCTTAGCTTAAACCAAATATCTGCAAATAAACTCTGGGTGCTCCAATTTCATCCTTGACTTTGTTGGTTTTTTTAAGACAACAAAATAAAGTAACTGTCATACTAATTAAAAGCACAAGTGAACCAGAGGAAGATTATCCTCAAAGTCATAAAACTACAGGGCTTATTTGACTAATTCTTTTGTATACTACACTTTCAGTTCATGTTTTGATATTGAAAGAAAAAAGCACACATAATCCAAAATGAATACACTCTCTGCCCTTCAGAGTTCATGTTGAGACACTGGAAAAATGCCCTTTCTTCAAACTCAAATACATGTTTTGACTTGTGACTAATTTTTTGCTTGGCTTTGTTTTTCACTTTATCATGAGAAGCCTAACTTGCGATAAAGAAAAACTACAGCAAAAACATCAATTAAAGTAATTTCATATACTGGATGCCCAGGTATTTTTGAGTAATAACTCATTTCTATTTTGACAATTACCTTTTTACTCCATTTTGACAACTGCCTTTATACTGAAAAGTGATTTTTTTTTATTATTATATATGTAAATTAAATCAATAAAAATTGCATGTGTCTGTTCGGTACTATGTATTTTGGAAAAGATGTTAAATATTGTAGAGGTATAATCTACACATATATTTCAATATTTATTACTTTAAAATTACTGCCTGCATACATATGGATGAAGAGATGTGTTATGTGCACAGAATCCTCTGTTTTAAAATCAGAAATGACTACTAGATAATTTACTTCAATCTGCCATACCATAAAAGCCTGTGAATCCTGCTGCAAACCCAGACATTGATATTTTGCTACAGTATATCTTGCAACAAGGCATCACATTCTTTGTTGAAAATTTCAAGGGCTTGTTGGTTTATCCCAACAGTTAACCACTCTCCCTGTTAAAATCACATCCATTAGACAATGGATGTGACTCAACTGATTCTCTTTCAAATAGATTTTGTCTGGTTTTGAAGCTGTTGCTTCTTGTTATGCTTCTTTCCACAAGATAAAAAGGACTTTTTAAGAACTCAGCATTTTCTTCTCATGAAAGTACTTGTGAAATTTACTCATCAAGTCACCTTTCTGTGCAATGAGGCTAAACAAATGGAGTTCTGTAAGTCCTTCACTAGGAGATGTATCTTACAGTTTCCCAGTCATGCTTTGCAATCCTATCTCCACTTTTTCAATGTCATTCTCAAAGTGTATGCAGGAGATCCAAGCATGACATAACAATCTTCTGAGTATGAAGCCATTACAATCCTCCACAAGTCAATAAACTCCCACCTATTTTAAAATTAACAAAACCAAGGCAGTAAAAAGGATTGGCTCAGCTCTTTGAAGAGAAAGTACTTGAATCAGGATAAAAATACAAGAATAATTTGGTCACAGACCTGATTCTCATGCCTTATATATGACTAAATCTCTTGCCTCTACTACAGTAGCTCCCAGGCAATGTGCTACATTGACTCTTTGCAGTATGTTTAAAAAGGGCCTGTGTCGTATTCTAGGGAACAAGATGTTGGAAAGAAGTCCCACAGAAAGGGACCTGGGGGTCCTGATCAGTGAGAAGTCAAACAAGAGTCAGCAGTGCCCTGGCAGCCAGGAGGGCCAACCCTGTTCTGGGGGACATCAGGCACAGCATCACCAGCCAGGCAAGGGAGGAATTGTCCTGCTCTGCTCTGCACTGGGGTGGCCTCACCTCCAGTGCTGGGGGCAGTTTTGGGTGCCAAAATATAAAAAATATATTAAATTATTAGACAGCATCCAAAAGAGTGCCACAAAGATGATAAAGAGTCTGGATGGGAAGACTTATAAGGAGTGACTGGGGTAATTTGGCCTGTTTAGCCTGGAGAAGAGGAGATTGAGGGGTGACTTCATTGTGGTCTTCAACATCCTCACAAGGGGGAGTAGAGGGGCAGGAACCATTCTCTTCACTCTTGTGACCAGGGACAGGACCCCAGGAAATAGCATGAGGCTGAGGCAAAGAGGTTTGGGTTGGGTATCAGGAAAAGGTTTTTCACCCAGAGGGTGATTCCTGGGGGATGGCCACGTGCAGGTCTAAGAGTTGCACTTAATCTTTGTGGGTCCTTCCAACTCAGGATATCCTATGATTTCATGGGCTGCATTATGGAAATAGTTAGGAAAATCATAAAACTGGAAAGTAAGTTATTGTCTCTCGTCCTTGCTAAGTTGTCCAACAGAAAAATGAGAGATGAGGCACAATGGGCTGGAGATCAGGAACAGTTAAGACAGGTGGTTAATAACAGGAGCTCATTCCAGCCTTCAGCAAGTGCCAGCCCCCAGCCTTCTGCTTTGTGTGCACTGCTGAGATCATCAGCACCTCTACCCTCATGTTCCTCAAAGCAGCACAAGGCACACCAACCTGTCCCATTCATCTTCATGCCTAGACCCCACCAGTTTCAGTTATCTTTATCTCATCAAGAAACAACCTCAAAATACAATAAGAACAGGTCACTCTCCGGGAAATTTAAATGGCAGTTATTAAACTTTCACCTTGTCTAGACTTACACAGAGTACAGAGGAAGTTTTCTTAATTAAAAAAAAAAAAAAAAACCCAGAACATTTTAAAATTCAAATATCAGAAAAATACCAATTGGAAGGATTAAACTGTGAATGGGAAAACTCCAGGCTAACTAATTATCCATTGTAGATACAGGCTAACTAATTATCCAATGTAGATAAAAGTGAAGGAGTCACAAAACATCTCACAGACTGTCTGATTAGATTCAACTTGGTTGTGTCTAATTAAGTCTAAGGTTTCAAGGAAACTGCACATATACAGACAACTCCTTGTAACCCTGTTTACTGCCTGCATGTGACCATCCAAGGCCCGGGGAGATGCAAATTCTTTTTCTATTCAGACTGGATGGATTCCACAGGAGACTGAAAAGTTTCAAGGGGAAGCTCTCCCATAGCTGAGGGACAGCATCCAGCAGCTGCACAGAGTTATGGAGAATGGCAGGAGTGCCCTGGTGCTAGAATAGCCAGTATCCACCCACAGCACTGCCTCTCTCCAAGTGTCAAAGAAAAATGCTCACACTGAACAGAAATTAGTTGGCAGCTATGTATGTGTGTGCCAGTTATAATCTATTAATTCCTCAAGATGAACAGTCCTAATACTGAGGGTTTGTTCAGTGTTTGGTTAGTTTTTAAAAGAAAACCAAGGCTTGGCCAAGTTTTCATCCCATAAAAAACAAAACAAGAATATATGTAATATTCTCACTACCTTTCCATTACAGGCACTCACAGCCTGCATTGGTAGTTGTTGTTGTAGTCCAGAAATTGCTCCTACAGTTTAACAACCATCCAGTTCCATGGAGAACTGATAGTCAATTTTATTTTAGATCACCCTGTCGGATTCTGTACTCATAGCTGGAGTAATTGCTGCTCCAAATTGAGAATCAATCTTATCTTCCCAAGATACCTACTCTACCCTTTCTCCCCAGTCCCCACATCTCCCTGGAACACAGACAACCTGGTTGAACTCTGCAATTCAAAAAATTTTATGAAATGGGCTCCTGGGTTTGTTTTGTGGAAATGGATCTAAAGGGTGGAGTAAAAGACATTTAGAAAATTGGAAGCTTCTACTTCCTTTTAGAAGTCACAGGGCCATAACAAACAATCTTGAGACCTCACTACTTAAAACCCAGTGACAGGACCAGCACTCCAGGACAATGATACGCATCTTTGTAAGGCACGACAAGCCCCAGGAAATCAACCTTCTGCCAAAGGATATGAAATAAATATATTTTTACAGGGTTTCAGAGAAGGAAGTACAGCACAAGGAAAGTGTCAATGCAACATGCTGTTCAGCTCTAGGAAGAAAAAGGCAACCAGTTAAAAAGAATGTTGCTCCAATAATGATGTGCTGGAGTGCCTCACTTTCAGTTAAAAGAATACCCATTTAAGAGCTCACCCTGGGTGTTGTGCCCCCATCAGTACTTGTTTACAAGTTTCAGTAATAATGCTTAAGGGACAAAACCAAAATTTTTCAGAAATGTTTGAAATTATTTCTCCAAATAACTCCCTCCAGTCTGGGGAGGATGTCATATAGTGGGCACTGCCCAGTGTCCACTACAGACCTCTATAAAGGCACCTGGCACTTCTGTTCATGGCACCTACACAAATGGGGTAGTGGGGCTTGCATCTGCCTGCAATGGTGTCTTGCATTTTCCCACTCAGAGAAAGAACATGTTGCTCAAAGACACTTCAGGCATACTGGAGACTGAAATGAGACTCCAATCTCAAGACTTTTACCATGACTTTTACAAGACTTTTACAGGCTTTCAGAACAAACAGGCCACACCTACAGACCTGTACATGCTGCAAGTCTGTGTGTAAGCATTGCTCTGGCCACCACTCTACACCTTGCCAGAAAGTGAAGCTACTGTTCAAGGCATAGTGTTGGAAAACCTGCTGGCTACCAGAATCCCTAACCTTTGAAACAAAGTTTAGTGATACATTCCCTACAGGCACCTCACACATGAGAGTGTGAAATCCCAACCTGTTACCTTAGTTATGTCAGCTCAAGTGATGGAAGCCTGGTGTCGTATTTGCAGGGACCCCCATGGCAGGGAGCAAGGAGGAATCTGACTCCATGTTCTCAGAAGGCTAATTTATTACTTTATGATACTACATTATATTAAAGAACACTATACTATACTAAAGAATACAGAAAGGATACTTAATGCTAAAAAGCTAATAATGAAAACTCGTGACTCTCTCCAGAGTCTCCACACAGCTTGGCACTGATTGGCCAATGAGTCCAACAACTCACAGCAGAATCCAATGAAACAATCACCTGTGGGTAAACAATCTCCAAATACATTCCACATGAGCAAAACACAGGAGAAGCAAATGAGATAAGAATTGTTCTCTTTTTCCCTGAGGCTTCTCAGCTTCCCAGGAGAAAAATTCTGGGCGAAGGAATTGTTTCAGAGAATGTGACTGTTACAGCCTGGGACAGGTAGACATGGAACACATCCTGCTTTATCCTAAAACTACAACCTGTGACTATGAAAGTTGATCCATGCTTGAATAAGGACTACAAAAGTAATCTTTCCTCTTGCATTCCATGTTTAGCTATACAACTCCAACATTCTTTGGAAAGTTACTGGCATTGTCCGAAGAGCAAAGCTAATCACCTCAGAGCCAACAGTGTGTGTTTTACCTGCCAGTGAGGGTTTAATTCTGTTTCCATTTAGGCCAAGTGGTGGCGTGTGGATTCAATATGTTTCTCTGTCTCAAAACTAACTCACCATTGCACTTTGCAGTGACTAGCACACTGGGTGGGGACCAGACATACATCGACCATGGAGATTAAACACATTTCCGTTTCTAAGAAAATTCCTTAAACTTCCACCTCTCACATTCTTAGGCATGCTTGCACATTTATGTATGACAGTCACTTTTTCTAGTTAATATTCCTCCACAGCACTATTAAAACCAGCACTACATGCACACTGTTAAATAAAAAGGGACAAGTGGTGGGCGAAAGAATTATCATTAGCGCAAGAAGGGTATCATCTTCTGATTTTTAGACCATGTCTCACACTGAGCTATATAATAGCTGGCCACCAAATCAGTCCAGGAGTGCTACTTGAGGGCTTTCACTTAAATAAAAAGGTCCTCAAGAGTTTTGAAGGTCTCCCCCAGCAGCATCAGAGAAGTACAGATGAGATCTGAGCAGCCAGAACCAAAAAAGAAAGCCCATAAGAGGATACAACAGTAAGAAAATACATCACCTAGTAAAAAATGGACTGGTGTTGCAGGTTCACCTCACCTGCCAAAACACTGCAGGCAGTTTTTTAAAAAAATCATAGAGCCACCCAACCCATGTCAAGTGCTGTTTCTTCCATAGGATCAATAAAAGACAAGTCACAGCATTGCACATACATTCACCTTTCTTTCCAGAAAGTTAAATTTAACAGAAAAAAAAAACAAAACAAAACAAAAAAAATCTATCAATTAAGCTGCAAGATGGATGTGAAAACTGAGAAGTTACATTTCAACTTACAGGTACAAATTGCTTAAATGTGTCACAACACTTCCTGTACATTCATAAATGCTCTCAGGTAGGCATCATTTATAGATGAAGTTATTCTCTAAATTCCCTTCAACCTAAAGCAAGAATGTGGGGAAAAGCAGTGTGTCTCCATGGGTGATTGGTGGGTGGTTATCTAAGGGTTGTTTCGTTGAATTGCAAAAGCTTAGACTTGAATTTACACATGATAATTGAGGAAGTAAACAATATTGATTGTAGCTCAGTATCTTCTTCCCATCGAAGGCCAGAGAGAAGCAAGACTTAAAATGTTCCAACCAAATCAATTTCATGTAATTACCCTTGAAATATGACTTTACCATCATGATTCTCTCATGATAGGGGGAAAATAAGACTGTCAACCCAAGGCATATGATAGTAAAAGGTAGTCATGCAATATAGATATTTCCATCACCTCTAGTTACAGCACTCATGCACACAATTTTTAACTGCCACATTATCTCATCAACCCCCCAGTCCTCCCCAGAAGTGTCACAAATAATTTTGGAAATAGTAGAAAAATATCGGCAGAGAGCATTTCCAAAAATTGATGCCTCACCTGTCAAATTTGCCAAGCTTCAGAAATATTTACTCTTTCACACACCTTAAAATATGTATAATAAGTCAGTACCCTGTGTCCCTCATTCTGACCTTGGGAGGAAGCCAGTAGTGTCACAAAGCATTATTTTTAGGGCAATTAAGCCTTACATAAATGTGTGTAAGCAACTTTCTTGTGAAGCAAGTATTTTTGTCTTTTCCTTTTTTCTAAGGAAAAAAACCCAGAAAATTTAAGCCAAACTTCTCAGAGATAGTTGTAACAAAGCCTTCCCTAATCATGCCAAATTTCTTGTCTAAATAAAACAGTACCCTAATCTAAATCAAGTGAGAAGAAATAAATAAACAGCTTTTAAGTTATCCACCATGTAAGAAGATATAGAAGAGTGATGTTTGTGAAGGTGAAATTGAGATAAGTTTATTTAGTGTTCTTGAAACCTTTTGATAATGGTCTCATAGAAGCTTTATTTGGAAAACTCAGTCCATCGAACTTCCTGTCATTAGCCCACAGTATGGCAAAAAAAGCAGGAGAGTAACAGAAACCAAACAAAATAAAACTGAACTTCAGCAAAGTCATAACAAAACACAACAGAGTGGTTGCAGGCATAAGTAGCTCATCTACTTATTAGTCACTCACAAAGAACACCAAAATACATTTTTTGGTGACATTATTGTTTTCTAGTTGCTAAATGCTGTAAGAAGTTTTGGGAAAAAAAATCCCCCGTGTTAAATTAAAGAACTTAGCCCCAAAATGGCAGAAAAACTTGCTTTTTATACATTGAAAGTAAACAGAGCACTAACAAAGAGCATCCATTCTTCCCACACGTGTTAGTACATACAATTGGAATACATGGCAATAGTCAGGAGTTAACTGAGATAGCAGTGGTAGGTCAAGAAGGACATTTCAGTACGAACAGTGGAAAAATTTGTAGCAGCTGAGCACAAGCTCAGCCTGAAAGCCACTGGGGTGCTTGGGTTGGATAAATGCAGTATCAGAAACAGTGATGTGAGCAAGGAAATGGTTGTCACAAAATGTGCTTGGAGGGTTTGTCCTAGTGAGCTAACCCTCTCTAGGAGAATGAGGTAAAGCATGGGGGTAAATGGCAAAGGTGAGCAAGGGCTGTTTCCAACACTTACAGACTCACTAAATTAGAACAGGTCCACACCTACACAGTACACACAGGGCAGGGGCAAAGAACAGTCTGAGCAAGTATGCCAGGGAAAAATGAAGCCTCTGACTGAGCACTGTAAGGTCTGAGCTTTAGGAATGATGGGAGCTGCTGGTGGTGTGCTTAACAGGAAATAACACTGTGTTGTAAAAAACACATTAGAGCTCTACAGACCATTCAAGACAAAAACAAGCAAGAGAAAAGCAAGTCACTCACTATAATCTGGAGTCCCAAGAGCTGCCACAAATTCAGGTAAATTATGAATTATACTATGTACAACTTGCAGAAAAAAAAACCAAAAACAAAAAAAATGAAAAACAAAAGAACAAAAAACCCAACCAAATCAAAAAAACACGCAGACAACTAGAGTACCCTCTAAAGTTGCCATCAAAAGGGCCATGTCTAGAGAATCAGGTGATAACCCAAGATGGAAAATAGAGCACCCTAAGAGTCTAATAGGTCTCAAAAAAACCAGCAGTAGATTGATCTTCTGATTTTGTTATCAAAGAGAAGAAAGAAAATCCTAAATGTTTCATGAAAAAGCATGCAAACCATGTACAGACTGACTCTAATATGACAATTAATTTAAGAACTGCTCCCTATAATATTTGACTTTATTAATTTCAATGTTGTTCATGAATTCTCATTTTTATCACTTTCAAGCATACTTTCAAGACTTTATTTTCTTTTGGTTTTAGTTGATGTTAAAAAGAAAAACAACCACTGTGACATAAAAATCACAAGAATGGGTAACAATGCCTGCCATAGGAATGGAAGTGTAATTGCTTGAGTTGTATTTTCCTTTATTGACTTTTTACTTTTACCTTCTGTTACATTCTACTTCCATGACTATCTCTATTTCTGTCAACTCTATTACAGGGCTTTTGTACATACCAGATATTTTTTATTATAAGGTCACAAAATCAATCTGCTTGTGTGACCTCAAAGAGCAGATTCGCAAACCCTCAAAGGTTTCACTCATCCCAGCCGACTGCTGCCTTTGAAAAGGAGTATAAAATGTCATCTCAAAGCATTCCTCAAGGCATCCAACTCCTGTGTAAAAATGAAAAATTGAGGCACTGACCACTCGCGATTGTGGATACAATCCTGCAGGCAAGGACTAACCCAAACTCACATGACCTTTTCTTCTCCCTCTCCTGTCAGTATCTTTTGTATATTCCAAGATGGGTTGAGTGCTTGCTAATGAATTCACAATTCTTGTCCCCCCTTTTCCTAGCATCAACAGAGCTGCATCCAGTTCTCTGTGCCTCCTCAAATAGAAGAATTGCAAAAGAAGAGTTCTTTTTATCAAGATACTTTCCAGTAATGGTCAGTTATGTTGTTGGTAAAGATGTGAGGTAGCTGCCTCCCTAACAAGATTGGCATATACCTCTACCCAGACTATTCATGCTTAACTCCTGTTTGAAGGTTGACATTTATTCTTTCCCTCCTTCTTCAAAACATATCAAAGATAACTGATTTGAAATGCATGATCAGTCTTCCTCTTTACCTTCCTCCTGAAATATTCAGGAACCTGAAAGTTGAGAGATTCACCATACTGAAACTTGCTGTATACAAAATCTGGTTTTCAATTTACTCAAAAAATATCTGCACGTCACTTATGTATCTTTTAAAAAATGATAGATTCTATTCTGAAGGATACAAACTATCCCACAAACCTTGCCTCTGTTTTTCAATTCTAAAGGTAACTCAAAAATTGTCTGGAATTACAAAACCCGTCTCTTTTCCATTTTTCCACCTCTAAATTCTTTATTTGTGTCTTGCCCTGTATCTGTTTCTTCCTTTCCAGTCTACACACCTGTTCCACTTCTCATCTGGTCGATAGGCTAAAAATAATCACCAAGTGTCCCCTGTCCCTGGTGCCACATCACTTAATCCTTAGCTCCATTATTAGAGTGCCTTGACAATATGCTGGTCATCAGCCAGTCATTCAAAGCTCTCCAGTTACACCAGCAGTGTACCAAAACCCATCTTTCAAAAATCTTTTTACACTCCACTGCATTCACATTTTACTTACTCCTTTTGGTCACAATTCCCTGGGGTCTTCCCAGTGGCACTGTTGGGCATTGCTGCCACCAAGTTCCAGTTTCCTCAGATCCTACTCACTCAAGCTCTTTTAAGTCATCTTGATCTGAATAGGGTCTCACAGCAGCTGGTACATCAGGTTTTCCATAGGTTTGGAATGCAAAGCAAGGGGGAAGGGGGTGGAATCAAAGAAAAGATCCCATGTTCAGGGAACTGGGTATGAGCAAATGAGTACTGAAAGGGGGTGAGCTAAAGGAATGCTTCTAGTGCAGCTCCACCTCTACTTTCAGTGACACTGTCCTCACCCTCCCCAAATGGATCAACACCTTGCTCCTGCAGCACAGGGAAGACTGCACAGGCCTCAGGGGCAGCACTCCTCTTGCATCTGAAAAATATCAAGCAGGTCTGGACTGCACTGGAAGGCAAGAGGCGACAGGAAAAAAAGATGCATTTTTATTTATCTGCTCTAATTTAAGTATCATAAGATCAAACTAAGTGCTTGATAACTTGAGAAGTCATTCTTTTTCATAAGAAAAGTCTGTCACCAATCACTTGTCTTCCTCTCCCTTAGCTGGTACTTCTCAGCACACATTTCAAACACACTTGCTATCCCAGAATCCTGGCATAAATGCAGTATGCAATGACCCTGATGCCAATGCTTGATGTGGCAGCATCTGGGCTGCTGAACAGGTCTAAACTTGAGGCAAGATCTGTCCATAATGATTGCTAATTTTTGCCTCATCATCAGAGCAGTGACAGAATGGAGCTTCAGACTCGAAGGTCTGGGGGTGCTGGAAGGAGCTGGCACAGAGTTGCTGCCTCTGGGCACATTGCTGCCCTGCAGAGCAGCACCCTCCCAGCCCCACTCACAGAGGCAGAGCCCTTCTGGAGAGCAGCCCGTGCAGCCCTGAGGTTATTCATGGGCTAACACCCCCTGCTTGTTCTCCCAAGTGAGCTCACACAGGAGCAGCAGCCTTCCTCCTGTCAAGGGCAGAACCACCCTGAGAGCAGCAGGGCTTCCAGGCTCCAGGGGAGGTGCCCAAAAACTTCAGACGTGTCAGCACAAAAAGCCAGAACCACAGTTGATCACAGAGGTTGCTGTTTGGCTAAATATTCCCTTTCCTCACATTCACTGCTGTGCAAAATCACTTCCCCTTGCTTTAAGCTCTTTTATCAAGTGTTTTCCAAAGGAAATATTTCTTATTATCCAAATCAATATCCACTGAAATGGATTTAAGAACCTTTAAGGCCTGGATGCCTGCTATTAACATCAACTTAGATAGCTACTCTGGTAAACACAGGCTTTCAGTGGTGATTCATTTGCTAGAGCCTATGTGCCACAGGCAGTGAATTGTTTTTTCACCAGAATACTCTGTACCAGCTTCTAGAAGGCATCACTAGATTGTCACTGCTTGAGGTAGTGATTGTGTTTTTAGAAGCTAAAATATTTTCCTGAAAACACTAGGTTTCTTCCTCCTATCCTGTATCATCTCTCCTATCTACTTGGGATATGCTGCCGTGAGTAAATCATGCCCACTCCCTACTGGATGATCATGAAGCATTCAGAATAGAAAAAGAAGTCACAAATGCTTTACATGAGGTAAATATCACATTTCTTCACATTTCAAATGAAGAAACACATTGTAGTTTTATGAAAATGTGCAGTTATTTTCTTGGGAAGCTCCTGTTCATCTTGCAAACTCTATTTATGTCTGCATTTTCTCAAAAAAGTAAACAACCATACTTATTTAATGATACCCAACATGATTCATACCTCCCCCTTAAATGGTTTTACATCATGGGCATATACTCCTTCAACCCATTCATTCTTCACTGCTGAAAAGGCCTCCTCACAGAGGGCTTGACCTCCTGAAAGGAAAACACTCCTGGCTGCTACTGATTGCTCACAGTTGCAGGTGCTCAGCATTTCCCAGAACTGAGATCTTTAAGCTGTCAGCTTGAATTGATTCCAAGGAAAATATTATCAAAATCAAATCTCATTCCTACCTTCATATATACCTCCTCCTTCACAATGTATAGGAAACCAAGGCTGGAAGACAGTAATTAACCTCACTTCACCTATTTATTGTGAAAAACTAAGTGGTCTGCCAAGCTGAACGTACTTAAATTGATGATTTAAACCTCTATCTGGTTTTAATCTTTTAAAACTTGCCCAGTTCTTAAATTGTAGATGAATTATTTACTCCAATATTTATACAAATGCCTGTCTGAAAAGTACGTGTATGGAAGAAATTGAAGTTTCAAAATTAAAGAATGTGATAATCCATCCTACACAAAATATTCCAGATGTGGAATGTGTTCACTGTGTCACAGGTGCTGATGCAACAGTCTCTGACTTGTTGTTAAGCATTACAGAATTTACCATCCTTATGTTTTATAATAGAGTGGTTGATGGCTTTTTTTGTGGGGGGAGAGAAGTTTGAATATTTTTTACATTATTACTTACATTACCTTAATCTCTCCAACTTTTATTTAATGTTTCCTTATTTAAATTTTACTGAAAGTTTTAAAATCAAGTGTGAAATAGTAATTGCACTGTATCTAATTAGGGAAAATGCACCAACTTCTTTTACACTTAGAAAATAATATTTTAAAAAAGAAAATTCAGTGTATTTACATAGCCTTAACTACACTTTGCACCTGCATAATAAACAACCTCTAAGAAAGTTTAAATCTTCATGAAAGTCATATTTAACAGTAATTGTTCTTCCACACCAACTTGTAAAATATATGTTCAATATATTCACAAAAGTGTGACATGGAATCTTTTTAGATTATTTTTTTGGGTTTTTGCTTGGTTTGGTTTTGTTTTTTTCTACTACTGTACTGCTTTTGCACAATTTTTCAGATTGAAGAACCTCATGGTTGACATTTCATCAGGCAGCATGTGACTCTTATTTCCACAATAGCAAACTGCATTCTTATGCTCTAAAAATCTCAGCTCTTCATGACACTGATTCAGAGGGATAGTTACAAATAACCAGTGGGAGGCACTAGCTGTGTTCACTGAAATGGAAAAATTTGCAGATGTTTGATAAACACACAGATGTAATTATCACTTCAGATTTTTCAGCTAAAGCTAAATAAATTCTTTGCTGTCTCTGCAATGCAGGCAAAAACACACAACTACGATACTTTTTTGGGCACAGCCCTCCAGCTGCTTGCTCATCCAATACAAAGAACTACTTTCATCTTTATTTTGGATAAACAAAGTATCATTCATATTTATAAAATGTTTTTGCATTTATTTCACTGCAAAGAAAGCAAAACCAATCATCTGATAACTGTTGTACTTAGAGTTTTTGCAGTAGGAAAGGCAAGAGGAAGCCAAAACAAATTAACATGTAATTCAATTGCACCTCCTTTCTCCTGCACCTCAGAACACCCCCTTGCAGAAGGGCAGGCTGAATTCCATCTTTTCTGAAGCACTGTTGAGTCTTCAGGATTATCATACACAAAGGATATCTGTTATCAGCTCCAAGGCAGATCTCACAGGGTATACCACACAGTTTCTAGATAACAGCATCTAGCCCTCATGGGCTACACTGAAAACAGTATTTAAACAAGTTAGACTTTTGAAACTTTTACACTTTTAAAATATAAGTATTACAAAGTAAATCCAGTGTTTTCTTAACTTTTCCTGGCAAAACAGAAATTAAAATGTCAAGTTTTTAGCATAAAACATTCATATTTCCAGGTTTTACTATGCATAAAAAAAAAAAAAAATTCCCCCTATCTTTTCCAGAGGTGACAGCTTAGGGTTTGAACATGCAACCTGGGTCCTATGAGCACTAAAATAGTTGATGGACATGCTCCAATACCAGGGAAAAGACAAAGGTAAAGCAACTCTGCTGAACACACTTCATAAAATCAACTTGCCTTGCATTTTCCCCTGGGCTACAAGCACAAACAGAGACAGGCAGAGCTGTTGTAACTCTGTTCTGAGCCTGAATTTTGGCCTTGACAGTACAGCTATAAGAGGGCTCCACGTTAACTGGAATGAGAGACTGAGGAGAATGGAAAACAATCTCTGTCCCTGCATCCTCCACCTAAAACCTCATCATCAACTGCAGCTAGAGAATTTCTCTGCAGCTTAAAGCAATTGTTAGAGACAAAAGCAGAAACCTGTAACCTGTGTCTGCAGCAAAAAGCCTCACTACCCACCTGCAGAACTTCCCCCCTCCTGCAAAGCTGAAGCCCAGGCCAGGGCTCTGCTCAGGGTTGGGAAAAGCACTGGCTGAAGAGCACTGTTGTCTCAAGGGGATCTTTCTTCAAGGAAATCTATAAACATGCAGTCAGTGCTGCCTTTTATATTTCCATTTCATAAATCCAATTGAATCCCATTTAGATGTGTACAACCACACTCTGACTTATTTGCAGTCTCTGAATTCCTCACTTGTCTTGCTCAGGATGCAGCTAAGCTCTCCAAAGGTAACCAGGTACTCAAAATGAGACTTTCCTGTACCATTTCAAAAATATCTACAGTGTGTGGCTGATCTCCTTTCCTTGGGCCAAAGACAAGACAGATGACATAAAACAAAGGAGAAAAACGTTACAGCAGCATCTGAAAATCCAGTGAGAATGTCAACAGCAAAAGTACTCTTTCCTTGACAGAGTTCAGAATAAAACTGGCAGCAGTGTCATTTTCTATGAAAAATGTATACTTGAGGTAGAAATGTTCAGCTGTCAAGGGAATATTTATGAAAATTGTGTAAGAGTTGCCTAAATAGCTGCCAGCTCTATTATGTACGTAAAAGCCATAGTTGAGACTTTAAAAATATTTCAAGACAAGGAATAAAAAAATTATTCAAATGCATGCCAGCATTATCTGTTAAATGCTAAAGCTTTTCAGTGACCTTTGCTTTCAGGTGTTAATTATACATCATACAACACAGCTTTCCAAGTTCCTGCTAAGACAAAGCCAATCAACAAATACTTTCCCCAAGATAAAACAGCCTTACTGTGCAACAGTGTAAGTCTCTTGACAACACTGCATACAAAATTCTGAAATAATCCACTGGAAGTAGCAGTTTCTCCAGAATTGTTGGCTTAAGAGTTAGCCAGTAATTGCACCTGATACTAAGCTGTTCCTAGGACGAAAATATTTGCTGACTCTAATGATCATGGGACTATTATTATTTACCAAGTGTCAATGAGATAAAATTGTAATATATGCAAATACCACACATCTCTCCCAAGGTATTTGCGGTACATATTAGAAAGATAAGACAGTTTATCACATCACAGCAAGTAATTAGATGAGTTCCCTGCAAATCAGGATCTCTTCCCCGGGAGTCACTGTTTTAACAATGTAGTTAGACCAGGTTTGCAAACCACACTTCTCCTGAACCAAAGGAACTACTTTTATTTTCTAAGGTCACTGCTGAGTGCCTGTTTTACAAAAGCATTTGGACAATAGAAGTATATTGAGTATATACTAGTCTTGGAAAATTTCTAAACTACTACTACATTCTAATCCATTTTATCTTCCAAAAAATCTATTTGTAAGCTAAGGATAGAACCAGCAGCAATGTCTTTATGCAAAAAACCACTCCTATTTAAAAAGTTTAAAGCCTATTTGTTGCTTTGCTGATCTAGTGTCTTTTCCCTTCCAAGAATGCTGGTCTCCCCAGCAGCATTGTTTTTTTAAGAAGAAAAATATACCACAGCTGTAAACTCAGGAACAATTTGCCAAGTAAGCGATAATACTGAATGGAAATAATGACTGTGCACATTAAACACAAGCCTTAAGAGAATTCTTATGGCATCACCTGTATCTGGTTTTATTTACTGAAGTCTGTGCCTGTTTCTCAAATACACATTTCTATGACCAACACATTACACTCTTTCCTATCAACCGTTGCACCCATCACCTGCTGTGCCTACAGATTCACTTAAAAGTAACACACATAACTATTCATATCTAACTTCAAATTATTGTTTTTAACTGTTTGCCTAAATGTCTATTTAAGCTACTGTTCCAGGCTGGTCTGAAAAAGAAGGTAGTCATGAATGAATTTGTGGGCCCACAATAGGTAGGTGTTACTTCCAGCTGCTCACCATGTTCCAGACCAGCATACTTTAACTCTTTCTTAACTTGGCCATACAGTCCAAATCAAATATTTCAAGGTGGAGTAAAGGAAGGAGAAAGATTTGACACTTCCTTCTTTCTCCAGAGTCTGCTTTAGACCACCATTGAGTATGAAGCTGCCTGCAGAGCCTCTGTCTCTCCCACGGCCACCAGCCACTGCAGCAAGGCGCAGCAAAGCTCTGGGCTGGCATTAGGTTTGCAGGGGCATTCCACCATGGATTCACTGTAAGAACACACAAAGTACCTGAAGGTCAACAGACCCAGCACAATCCCTAGAGTGCTCCTTACCAGAAAGGACTTTTCAGAGCAGAATCAACGAGAGTTTTGACTTGTTGCTTCATGAAATGTGAAACAAGAAGTGTACTGAGAAACATTCTTCCACATCTTTTGGCTGTTGTTGAAGATAAGATGAAATTTGTATTTTAATCTGATGTGTCCCACAGCATGCCAGCAGTAAATTTTTCTCTGCTGGACTTCTTTGGCTATTCTTCCATATCCCCTGGGACAACCAAAATTTTCCATAAGTAATTTGCTTCTTAGAAGTTTGTGGATTTTTTTTTTCCCTTTACATGGATATGACAATTCCTAGCAAATATTTCAGATAACTGGTAAGGAATATTCCAGTGCAATTTATGGATTCAACGCAAATATTGCCCTGCATTCACCTTGGGAAAAGTAATTTGAAACTTGGTCAATGACAGATGAAAAACTAAACTCAATTTTCAGGAAAATCACATTTTAAATTTGCTGTTTCAGGTGGGGATTGTTTGTGTTTGCATTTTGTGCTATTTTTCTATGGTTTCACTTCCTGTTTTAATCACAATTTCATTCTGAAACATCAAAATTCTTTGCAAGATAATAATTGCTCTGAAGAACTGCAGCTCCTAGAAAGAACATGGTCATCAGCACAGCTGCAAAAAGCAATAACAAAACCTGCTAAACATAAAGATCTAGAGAAGTTTCTATAATGTAGGCTACTAAGTAGTTCTTCATTTTTAACTGTGCAGTCTCACCCCAATCTAGGAGAATTTACTTCTCCATGAAAATGGAGTACAGTACACAGCCATAATGCCTTCACTTTTTGACAAAATGCTTTTCCTCTGAAGAGCAGTGTCTGCATTTCATGGAGTTCTAACCCAACCAGGAACCTACTAAGCAGGTATTCTGAAAAAGCAAGTTGAATGGACAAGTCCTACAGAATTCAGAATCATATCCTTGGGTTTTTTCCTTCCTTTCTCCCCCAACACAGACAGCCATGCTCTGAGTTCTGCTTACTGGACATTCAGGCAAAGCTGTTTCACAATCACCTTCACTGGTGCCTCTGTTGGTACTGCTGGGGCAACACTTTTTGGCTTAGGACTAAAAGCTTGGAACCTCCTCCTACAAGCATGTTTCTGGTGGACAAGAACAGGTATAATTCTTTCCTTAACAAGCATCAAAACCAAAGGGGATTGCATCCAGCCTGTTTTTTACCCAGCTGCCATGTGTTTAAAAACCTGCCTGAGAGGGTTCAATACTCTTTGCTGCCTAAAACACCAAGACATTACTCTTCCCTCCTAACTGCTTTCCCCCATCTAGAGCTGGGAAGGTGGTTTCTTTGCTCAGTTAAAGCTGTTCTGTTGCCCACTGAATATTTAAAAACCCATTAAAATGGAGTGAGCAGCAGCCTCTAGCCTCTACATATAAAAATAAATTCATCTACTTCACATGAAGTTGTTACCGTAGCAGCAGTGAGGAATTAGCATCCCACTCCACAAAGGCTGCTTTCAGGAAGAAGAGTAAGCTGATCTTGCATCCCCAATTAGTGTTTAGACCATGAAGTTAATTTTAAAAATCCCATATATAATGGTTATCTTGGCCCTGCTTTCCAAGACAGTATCAGTCACTTCTCTGTTGTGCCAGGAGCCCAAATTCAAACATGCAAAATAAGTCAGCTGAGAGTATGTGCAGCTGCCAGAAGCAGAGGAACCACACCTAGTTACAGGTTTGGGTGAGCTTAGGTGTGTGTCTGCTTCTGAACAGCTTAGCTCTGCCAAGATTCATCTAAAACCACCTTTTAGCTCCGCCAAGATTCATCTAAAAAAAGCTTTTGGGGTACACAATAATAAAAACAGTAATCCCACAAACTTCAGTTTCTTCAAGGATTAAAATTAACTCAGGAGTTCATCATAGCAATTGTGATATTGGGCATACAAATCCCAATTCCCTTTCCCCCACTTTGTGTTTCTCAGTGGATGTAGAACAACACTCAAATAACATCTTCCCTTGGTTGTCTATATTTTATACTAGTTTGGCACACAAAGAAATGGGTTGCCTGGAGAGAAAAAGAGGAATGAAACCCAAAAGATAATTAACACTCCCAGTGGCCAGAATGAGAGCCCAAGACTTTAACTGTGACAGAGCCCGAGGAAACCTGATACAGCAACACTGCCAGAACCACCAGCAGAGCCTTGATTGCTTTTTAGCCTTCAGTGGGGAAAAGGCAGCTGTAAATCCTCAGCAGGGAAAGGGCAGATGTAAACCCAATCTGCAGTGGGCAACAAGAAGATTCAATAGTTTACAACTGGTGTGAACTTTAAACAATCCCTCAGAAGTTATAAGGGTGTCCACTGAGTCAAAAGACAGCTTCAGACCGGATTCAGGATGGGGGTGCCCACTTCCCACAGGTTGCTCCTGCTTCCAAGAGCAGAATGCCACCAGGAAACAGGCAGCCAGGAGGTGGCCAGATGGACTCACCCCATAGGCACCCTCACCCCTCCAAGGTTTCCCTTCCTTTGGACCCCACCTGAGGCCCTGGCTCTTCTAGTTACACCTAAAGGGCTCTTTGCCCCTGGCAACTCATCTACCTACATCACTCAGCTTCATCTTTACAAAAACCCAGATTGGGTGAGGTAACATCTCAAAACCTGTTTCAGGTAAAGCAGGTTTGTTGGTAGCAGACACATGATGTAGTCTGCATACAGGTGGGACACAGAGGAAAATAAAATCCTGATCTCTTCTACTGATGCACCACTGGCTTTCTCCATCTTCAAAGTGAGCTCTGCAGAGTGGGATTTTTTCAAAATCACTTAGTACATGGGCTTAACTCTAGTGCCTCTGAAGTATCTGATTTAACTCCTGCTGTTTGTAATGAAAGCAGTGATATCAATGTTATTTATCCCACCAAGAATTTCCCACTACCTCATTTTATCTGTGAATAATAAACACTTAACAACAGTCCTCTGCTTCTCAGTAGGCTGAGATCTGCTGTTAACAAGTTACCCAAATACCCTAATCTGGAAAGAGCTAAAGAAAAAAGAACTGTCTGGCAGTAGGAATACCCATCTTTTTTCACAAGGGACCCCATGTATCAGCAAAAATGTTCCACTTGGTTTTTGCTTTGGGGTTTTTTTTGATTATGAGGGGGGAAATGGTTTTAAAGATAAAATTTAGTCATGAGCAAACAGTACATGAAAAGGGTCTGTCTCTTTATAAAAATTGCACCACTGCCTCAGTATCACTTAACTCTGACAAAAAGGCTGCCATCAGCAACAGTTTACCCACTTCATCTTTTGAACTGGATTTCATAAGGATTAAAAAACAAAGCAAATGGAATAAACAGTCAGGGCAGTGGGACTTACTTATACTTTTCCAACTCAGCAAATCTGCAAGGTCATTCCTGTGTACTCTAGAGCACAATGGATTAGATTGCTCCTTCACTAAGGAGCAATTAATACTTGGAGGATAAGTAGTAACTACAGGCCATTCCAGAAAACATACTGGCTCTGAGGAAAATGAAGCAGCACCTAAGCAAACCAGAAAATTTGACAGCATTTTCCAGCTCCTCAAGCAGCAAATGTTGCTGTTAAGAGAGATCAAGGCAAGGCATCATTTTTTGGAAAACGACAGAAAACACAGAATGTTTTTTCATTCGACATCACAGGTATTTATTTGGAAAACATGAAAGTCAACAAGCTAACATCAAAGCAAAACCACACAGAGCTGAAAAATTTATCTGGCTTCAGCATGACTCATGAAACCATTTCCATTCCTAAATCCCCAGCAAAAATGCCCTTGTGCAGCCACCATTTTTTGTGTTATAATAAAAAGATACATTAAAGGACAGGGTTCAGTAGCATGCAAGGAAATGTCTTGAAATTTCAGATGCTGATCTCACAGCTACCAAGACAGCAGGCCTTGCTTATCTCTTCAGACAGCTATGAACGCTTTAAATACAAGAGGGAATTTAACTGAATGAAACATTCCCTATTCTAAGTATTCACAGAATTTTGAGATAAAGCAATTTTTTTCCAGCCTACAAAACAGTGGCCATAGGACTTTGTTAATTCAGAAACTCAGCTGTCCTAGACAGTGCAATGAATGTTTTTAAATCCTCAAGGACAATTAATACCTTCATCAGTGAGATTTTTCTGTTGGTTAATTAGTACTAAAACATGTGCCTTAACTCGAGTCCAAATTTGTTTGGAATCAACTTCTAGCTACCTGATATTGACATTTTTTCTACTTGAAAAGAGGTCTCTTTGATTTTTCAATTTGCTTTTCCCTAGACTTTGATCAATCCAACATCAATGACCCCTTTCTTGGCTAAACACTAAAATGACGTTATTTTAATCTCACATTAGAAGAAAAAATTGTCAGGACTGAAATGCCTTTTTCTGATTTCAGAACCTTTTTTTACAGTCCAACACCCTTCCAGTGCACGAGCCTCAGGACTAGCCTGAATATTTCCTCAGTTCCATTATTGCCACAGACATACATGGTGCTATCATTTTACACATCCAAGGATTGTACTTCACAGAATCAGTTAGGTTGGACAGGACCTCTGAGATCATTGAGTCCAACCTGTGGTCCGATGTCACCATATCCACTAGACCACGGCACCAACTGCCACGTCCAGTCTTTCTTCAAACACCTGACACCATCACCTCCCTGGGAAGTCAATTCCAATATCTAGTCAACTCTTCTGTGAAGCAATTTTTCCTAATATTCAACTTAAACCTCCCCTGGTGCAGCTTAAGGCTCCGTCCTCTTGTCCTGTTCTTTCTTACCAGGGAGAAGAGGCTGATGCCCACCTGGCTACACCCTCCTTTCAGGTGGTTGTAGAGAGTGGCAAGTTCTCCTCCAGGCTGAACAACTCCAGCTCCCTCAGCTGCTCTGGGCCCAGCCATGCTAACCCAGCAAAGGCCCCTCCTGTCCAAGCTGAGGGCTGCCAGCTTTTCCAGGACACTGCTGTGGGAGTTGGTGGCCAAGGCATTGCTGGAGTCCAGGTAAAACCACACACAGCCTGTCCCTCATCCACCAGGTGGGTTGTCTGGTCATGAAAGGAGATCAGGCTGGTCAGGCAGGACCTGCCTTTCCTGAACCTGTGCTGGCTGGATCTCATCCCTTGGTTGTCCTGCACATGCTGTGTGACCACACTCAAGGGGATCTGTTCCAGGACTTTGCTGGGCACCAAGGCCAGGCTGACAGGCCTGTAATTCCCTGGATCCTCCTTGAGCCCTTCTAATGGATGTGTTTCCCATTGGCCAACCTCCAGTCATCTGGGACTCTCCAGTGAGCCAGCACCAATGGCAAATGACAGGGGGCATCTTGGAGAGTCCTTCCACCTGCTCCCTCATCACCCTGGGATGGATCCCACCTGCTCCTGTGGACTTGTGAGCATCTAAGGGGCTCAGCAGGTCACTGACTGCTCCCTCTTGGATTACAGGGGGTCCTTTCCTCCTCCTGTCCCTGTCCACCAGCTCAGGAGGCCAGCGGCCCTGAGGATAACAGGCCTTACTGACGAGGACTGAGGCAAAGAGGGTGTTAAGTACCTCAGCCTTTTCCCCTCCTTTGGTGGCTATATTTCCTTATGACACCCAATAAAGAATGGAGGTTTCCTTTGGCCTTTTGTTTCTAATGTATTAAAAAAACTACTTTTTACTATCCTTTACAAAAGCAGTCAGGTTAAGTTCTAAATGACCTTTTGCCTCCCTAATTTTCTTTCTGCATGACATCCATAAACACTTCTGAGTTGCCTGCCCCTTTTCTTAAGGTGATACACCCTCTTTTTTTTCCCTGAGCTCCTGCAAAACTCTCTTCTCAGCCAGGCTAGTCTTCTTCCCTGCCAGCTCATCTTCCAGCAAATAGAGATAACCTGCTCCTGGACCTTCAAGATTTCTCACTTGAAGTACATCCAGCCTTCCTGAGCCCCTTTCCTTTTAAGGACTGCTTCCCAAGGGACTTTCCTAATCAGTGTCCCAATAGGCCAAAGTCATCCTCTAGAAATCCAGAGGTCTTTGTTTGACCCCCCCCCCCCCCCCAGCCCTTACTTCTCTAATTATTGAAAATTATCTCATTTCATGGTCACTGTGCCCAAGGCAGCCTCTGACCATCACATCTCCCCCCAGCATTCCTCTGTCTGCAAACCACAGTCTAGTGGGGCATCACCACTGCAGGCTCATTTTTTACCAGCTACGTGAGAAAGTTCTCTTCCACACACTCCAGGAACCTCCTAGACTGCCTCCTTGAGCTTACAGGAGATACCTGGCACATTAGTCTCCCACAAGAACAAGGGCTGGACATGGTGAAACACCAGCCAGCCACCTAGAGAATGATTTATTTTAATCATCATCCAACACCAATAATTTTCACCCTGTAAGATATCTAAACTGAACCCTGAATGCTTTAAGGGGGATTAGCTTCCAAAACATAATCCTCATAAAAGATGTGTAATTCTGAAAGCATCACCTTGCATCTGGCTCTATTAATGAGATAAGTTTGGCAAGCAGTCAAGATTTCTCAGAAATAATTTTTACCTGTCATTGCAAATCCTGAGTTGTTGTCATTACAAAGCTCCCATACCTTCTTAGCAATTTCTCACGAGCAGCTCCTCACAGCACTGACTACTACTTCTTCATAGCACAGCCCACAAGCTCCAGCTCTCTCCTCACAACCAGCTAACCCACTGTTTTGTAGCACTTATCCTCATTGGACACAGCTGTGCCTGTTAAGGGCAGGCCTGTTCCTAATCTTTGGTAATTAGTACAGCTGCAACTCCTCAGGGGTGAGGTTACCTTCTGCACCATCTTTATTTTCTTACATTCTATCCCCCCACACCGAGTTATAACACTTAACCTTCAAGTAGTTACAATGTTTCCTCAAAGAAGTATTCTTTTTATTATTTCTGTTTAATACTTTATTATTTCTATTTGTTATTTCTGCAGTCGCTTACAATGTTTTAATCAAGTTTTCATGTGTGTTACCAATTTCTTAATCTTGATCTTATTTTGACATGGTGTTTGTCAGGTCTCACAGGAGTCCATGAGTTCAACAAAATTCTTCACAATTTATCCAAATGGAAGCATTCCCTTGGGCAAGACCTGCCACATGAATGACTGCCCAGAAGACAGGAAACCTCTTCATCACTGAAATTTAGCCAAATAATTCCTTTTCAAATTTTATTTAATTTGTATGAACATTCAGAGTGCTTCTACTTTGAAAGATAGGACTTAGGTGTAGAAAACCAGCTGTTGTATCTAGGGAAGAGGCTGGTATCTTTGCTCTATGGCCATGGTGAATTTCTTAGAGCTGGGAGAACTAAAACTCACTTTCTTAAAATATTTATTCCTGAGAGATAAAGAAAACAGAAACATTTGAAAATGCACAGGCAAATCAGATGTTCTAGTACAGATACTGAGAAAATTCTGTTTAGCTACTTAGTAGCTACCACTGCAAGGTAGTTCATTCTGGCTAGTAAATTAAATGTATTGGAAGCTCTCGTCACCACAGGGCATTCATTTAATCTCACAAAAGAGCAGAAGTGCATTGAAGGCAACCTTTTAAATGCTTTGAAATCAGTGGTGATGGTAAGCAGAGAGTTCAAACAAGCTGACACTTTCCCAGATACATACGGCTAGGAAAACATATTGGATTCTATCAATTCACAGTAACTGGCAGCACTTCAAAGGGAAAATCAAATTTATTTCCTCTTGAAGGCAAAAAAAAATAATTTTAAATCTTCATGAAGAAATTGGCTTTACAGTGTACAGGCAGCTTATGTTTGTCAGGACATATCAAAAAATGGGAGCAGAAAAAGCACCATTGCAATAGTGCAGCAATGACAGTCTGGCTACACCTACCTACTAACTGTGTTTCATAAAGCAAAGAAATAACTTATTATATGTCAGTAACAGACCACCAGGAAGCACAATAAAAGGTTTGGCATTCCCAGTGTGTAAGCTGCTGAATTGCCCTGTCATGGACTCACTTCTTGAAAGCCTCCAGCTAAACCAGCATTTGACAAAAGCCAGTAGCCTTTACTCTACACAGAACAGAATTTGTTTGAAAAACTCTGTAGAAGATTACCTTAAAAAAAAAAAAAGAAAACAAAACTAAAGAAAATCTGACGTTGTTGCCTCCTGAAGGGGATATAATTTGGTTTTAGGCTTTCCATCAGACATCTGAACAGGATGCTGTGACTTACCAGGTTGAATTGAAATGAGTAGAATTGAACTGTCTTCACCAAGAAAAAGTTCCAGCATGTCTCAGGGAAGGATGACCTTTTAGGACCTTTCTTTGACAGGCATCTAAGCAACTATTTGCTTTGATAAAAATAAGATCTAGATTCCCTTTCTGAAATGCAGACTGGTTCTTTGGGGTTTTTTTTGGAAATGCATCACATTTAAGCAATATCTTACAACAAAAGTCTGCACCACAAAGTCCTTTTGGACCTCACATTGTTCTCACTCCAAGACCGATATTCCCATTGTCACAAAAAAACCTGCAGCTCCTTTCAACCAGCAAACATAAAATAATGAAGTTATTCTTTAACTGTCAATCAATATTACTAAATTATTTTGTTCTATTTTGGGGGGCTTGTAACCTGTATGTGGACACTTACTGAACATATGTTGTCTTGACATTTGCTATGTAAACCCTCCAAATCACCAGTCCAGTGCCAAAACCCCTGGAAGGATTCTGGCTGGTGGGAGGTGGGACTGCTATTTCCCAAGTTTGCCATCATTAATTTGAGTTCTGAAGCTAATCAGAGTAGGTCTTGAAAATACCTCTAGTTTGATAAACCTACCTGGATATCCTCCCTTGAATAGTAATTATAAACATATTCATCATTACAAGTCACTGACTGCACCATCTTACAAAAGATTAATTATTTTAACTGTGACAGAGCTGTTACTTCTGTTGGTAAAATTGAGGTAGAAGAGAATTATATGGAAATGCTTCTTTGCCATTGTGCTTATTGTTAGTTTGGTGATCATTAACCTGCTTTTACCATTGGTCACTGATTAATTTCTAATTCTCCAAATCAAATGCTCCCAGCCTTTCAATCCATAACCCCAGATGGGGGGCAGCAAATTTAACTCCCCAGCATAAGGGTGAATGTCCCAAGAAACTGCAGGACTGGTGAAGGGTCTGGAGAGGAAGCTGAAGGAGGAGCAGCTGAGGTCACTTGGTCTGTCCAGCCTGGAGGAGACTGAAGGGAGGTCTCACTGCAGTTACAAATTCCTCATGAGGGGAAGAGGAGGGGCAGACACTGATGTCTTCTCTGTGGTGACAGTGACAGCAACCAAGGGAATGGCCTGAAGTTATGTCAGGGGAGGTTTAGGTTGGATATTAGGAAAAGGTTCTTCACCCAGAGGGTGGGTGGGCACTGGAACAGACTCCCCAGAGGAATGGATACAGCATGAAGGCTGACAGAGCTTAAGAAGTGTTTGAACACTGCTCTCAGGCACATGGAGTGACTCTTGGGGTGCCCTGTGCAGGGCCAGGAGTTGGGACTCAATGATCCTGATGGGTCCCTTCAAACTCAGAATATTATATAATTCTATGGTAAATTCAAACAAGCCAAAATTTACCAAAATATACCTTTTCTAAACAAGCCCAATTACATTCAGCACTGTGAGAATGAAATTTCTTTCTTCAGAGAACTGAGAATCATGAGGTGCAAAGCTTTCAACCTGACTTCTCTCCAAGAAGCAATCTCTGAGCAATCCAAGTGTGCAGTCAGCAGTGCTTTAAAAAGGATGTGCTAAGTCATGCAAAGCTTCTAAATTAAAAATTTCTCTCTCCCATAAAACAGAAGGAGGGCTTAAGTCAGGCCAGCCAAGATTACGTGTGATTTTCCCTAAAACTTGTCAGACAACTTCAGCTGAAAGATACTTATCAACAAATTCTGAAAGCACCAAAAAGTTCTCAAAGTTTTATCACAATGGTCTCTCTGCTGTTAGTCTTCTAAAGCAAAGAAAAGCAGGTGTTTGCCAAAGCTACTCTTGGTTTTACATTTTATTAATAAAAAAGATGAAATTCTAGTAAGAAAGGCAAAATTAAAGCAAACAGCCTAGTTATCTAAGGTATAAGGATCTGATTCCATCTGTGAATCAAAAATGCAAGTGTGTGCACAGCTGTAAGTAAGTCTACAAAGGGAAAAAAAGAAGGAAAACCCAATAAACCACCCCACACCGCTGTTGGTGCAGACTTTTGAGCCCTGCTTTGCCTGCATGTATTGCAAGTACCCTCAGTGTTTAAAATGAAGTTATGCTGAAGGAACATGTGGAGATTTTTATAGTTATTATTACAATACCAAGAGCGGTATAATAGCAGTGGAGGAGACTAGTGTGCCTTACCTGCCTCTTCCTTAAACTGTCCTGCATGTGCCAGCTTCACCAAAACACTTGCAAGGGTGAATGCTCAGGTAGCAGCAGAGGCAATGGCAGCACTAATACTTTAATTTCAAAGATTACCTCATGTAACAAAACAAAAAGAAAGAACTACTTGCTATGATGTGAAACATGAACTTCCTTGAGAAAAATAGTTTGCTCAGAATAATTTCTGGTTTGGGAAAGTAGAACATAGCTATTAATTGTTTGATATAAAGCTATGCCAACTGATATAAACATACTTCAGTCAAAAGAATGGAAGCTGAATTCCTCTTGCATTTGATATGATTATACTCTATAATTCAGTGGCAGCACAGAATTTTATACACAGCATGAGATACCATCTTGGTGCCTTTTTGAATGGCTTTCAGTTTTCTTTGTTATCATTCACCATGTGCTTGGATGTCAACTAGATGTATTTGAATGTCTAGGGTATATTTTTTCTCAAAATGCCAATTGCTTTTTTCTACATGGTAAAGCCAAAAGACTGCAATCTTTTAAACTCTATCTCTGGTCAAACCCAAAAGCACATTTTTTGCTTGTTATCTGCCTGATAACTCCTCCATATTTGTTACCCTCCCACTCCCAAAATGCTTATGAACTATATTGAACATTTAACTCCTGAACTATTGTGAAGAAATGGTTGAGACTGAGCGGATAGGTTGGTGCTACATCACTATATATTTATCTGAGATGGGTGTTGAACAGAACTCCTTATTTTCTTTAATAAAAACACCATTATGTGCACAATAAAATGACTAAGAAAAACCATACAAGAGCTAAGGAGTTCTCACAGAAGTAATGTGCTTTGGTGTGCCTGATTACAGGTGCATTTTGTTTGGTTCTAACTTAAAAGGAATTCTGAGAATCTTGGATAACTTGCCTCAATTAAAAAAAATCATAATTATGTTACTAGAGTCAATTGCTAAACCCCTCTTGCTGTATATACATTATACAAGTTTTACCCCTTCAGAGAAGTAAGGAGGTACCAGCTAATACTGACTCTCCTGTAGGAAATACTTCAAGGCGACTGCTCCCAGAACAGGGAGAGGGGTGTAAACTGCAACCCTCAGCCATATCTCATTTTTAAAGGTGAGCAGTCATGCAGGGAGGATCATGCAGGATTTTAGAATGATCTAAAACTCCACTTAGGCACTAAACAACCATTTCCAGTTCAGGGAGCAGGCCATAATGGAAGGCACTTGAATTACTTACAGGTGCTGAATGGGAGCTTTTGTGGGGTCTGGACGTGTGGCTGTGGTACTGCAGGCAGTGCAGCAAGCTGCCAGGTGCCAGCTGAGCCACAGCTACCCTAGAGCCTGTGTCCTTCCCTTTCCCACAGAAAATGTAAGGAAAAGTGAAGTATGGTTTCTTTCAGTGACATCAGTTACACACAGGGGCTGCAGATCCTGCTTTGCCTCCAGCACACCTGTTATTTCACCAGATTAACTGCTGCCTGCGGGGCTGATTCTAAAGAGCTCATTATTCAAATCAAACTCAGTTCTCTTTATGTTAATGGCATTTTATTTCAAAATATATTAAACATTCTGTGCTTACAAAGGACTGCAGTGTGAATACAATATCAAGTTAAAAGCTTCTTAGACCTGCTACAAAACCCATTTTTATTAGGATGAGGACTGGTGCATACAATCAAAATTATTTAGTTTAAATACCTCTGCAATCTACACAAGTAGTTCTTGCCTTAACTTAGACATTTCATTGGGCCACAGATGGACAAAAGGGTTATATTGTCAGTATTATACATGCACAACCAGGTACTCTATCAAACCCAATTACTGACAACATCACTTTGAACACAGTTCCATTCTGAAGATGTATCACACATACAGACAAAATTTGTGTCAACAGACAATAGAAGTTATTGCTCCAAATCCCCATGGGGCCTGGTAGGAATACACACTTTAGAACCTGTGCTCTGTAATGCAAAACATCTGCTGTTAGGTTTCAGTAGGGTGTAGCCAGTCTTAGGATAGGATGTCAAAAGTTTCTTTGGATTTGGTTTGGTGACATTTCCCAAGGGGAAAAAAACTCCAACCCTCCCACATCTTTTGACCAAAACATCAAATGCTAGCTAGCATATATAAATATATATATATAGGTAAGAACCTAACTACTGATATAAAAAGGTGGTTTCCAACCATCCAACCATCACTAAAGCACAGAAAATTGTTTTTTAAAAGCAACAATCTGAACAAATTGAATGCTTGCTGAATATACTCATGATGACAGATGACAAGCTGAAAATACTGATCTACACAGACAGTAGGTTATGAGGAACACAAAAGTAGTTTTTATTGATACTTGAGAAAGATTCTGGTTTAGGCTGAGACTGGCAGGAAGAGTAGTAAACACTGGGATTTTGTTTTTCCAACCTTATGGCCCAAATGCCAGTTCTCAAGCCTAGTGAACTTTTGTAGCATGGCTACTTTTTGGCTTTGTGATATCTCTTACATCTAATCTACATGAATACCATTAAACATTTCTTTAACTTTAGGTTCTCATTGGATCACTGTCTATGACACTCTAGTGGGTAAAAAGTGAGGCTAGGAGAAGAAATCAAGTATTTGCTTTAAAAACATAATTCTAAAAATTCTTCATACATATATATATATATATATATAGATGCTGGAGCAAGCACTCTGCTTTATCAGCTTGCAGATTTCACTCTGCTGCAAGCAAATCTGCCCTGCATCTCACTCAAACCTGGCTTTGGTGTCACCAAATAGTATTTATATTAAAAAATTAACCTTTAATTCAATGCAACATGAATTATATTTGTCCAAGTCCATCCATATGCAGAGCAGATCAAGAATGCATTTATTTCCAATTAGCACTTCTTTCCTGAATTTGACATACTATTTCAGTATGGACATTGAAAGCATGCCTCCAGGTCCTGGAATCAATTCTCAAAAGGGGATGGAAGCAATACTCTCATGTACTAAGCCATATTCCAAACAAGATACCAGAGGAGGTGTGGATGAGTTTAACAGTCTGGGGAACTGAAGATGTATTTGATTACCTAATTATTTTGGCAGTTTTTTAGAAAATGTGTGCAAATACTTCCAGGAACAGCAGTCTCTCAGCAATGCATTACTAGCAGCTTTTCCCTACTTTACATGAACTACAATAAAACAGTGGTAGTCACACTGCCAGGACTTGCTTGGCTCTTAATCTGTATCAAGTAAACATGAATTGTAGAAAATGTTGCTTGTTTTCATTATGTACAGGCACTATTTTGTTCTCAGGTGTCTTAAATAAATAGGACAAAATTTCAGGTAAAGTCTGATGAGGACAGAGACTCTCAATATTTATATGACACTGCATATCAATATATACATTTGCAAACCCAATGCAGAATCCCTGAATATGTTTATGACTTTTGGCATTGTTTCTTTCAAAAACACTAATTTTCCACAATGTTTTTTTTCTTATTTCCCATTTTATCACTTAAAAGAAATTTTGGAAAATCTGACCATACAGCATTAAGGTACCTTAATAAAACTGACAGACAGTACCAGGTCAAAGATCAAGTCTCCCTAATGTTTGTTAAGAGTTTTAAGAGATTCTAGTTTTTTACAAATAAAAATAATAAGGAAATTGTTGAAGTTGGCTTCAGAGAAAAGTGTAGGAAATACAAATCAATACAGAGCTTATAAAGATGATGCATCCATGGATTTAAGAGATGTCAGCTGACACTCAATAAAGATTATCCGGCAAATCAATTTTCTCTTGGAAAATTGCAAACTTCAAGGTAAGCAACTGCATCTCTAGAAGAATGCTATCTCTGCTATTAAACCTAATGAATGCTACCTCCAACCCCAGCACCCTTCTGTACCTTCATAGGAAATCACAGCCACTTCCAGAGGTAGCATCCATTAAGGTGGCACCATCCACAGCAACAAATTAAAGTCAATATAATACATACAAAATGTTTGAATAAAGGCAGCTGTGGAAACACCCACTACCAATGATGCAAAGCTATGGAATCTCAGTAGAATAATAGTATTTTTCCATCCTCAGTGGATCAGGTCCATAGGAAAGGCTACACTGCAGTATTCCTACTACTAGGGATCAGCAGCATAGCAACTCAGCTGCTGCTTTTATTGGAGAACAATTTCATCCAGTTTTGTTTATTCAGGCTTTCTGAAAAACAATGTTGAACATTGCAGCCATACACCTATTTCAAAAGTTATGCCTATACCCACAAATGGAAAATACTGGAGACAGCATCCAACTTTCCCTGAACAATCTTATTTTAACTAAACAGATTATGGATTTCCTATTCCAATAATCTCTGACAAAATACACATCCACTATATCCTCCTCCCCTGTGTCTTTAAGAGAAGGCCCACAGAGCTTGAAATCAGACAAGCCGAAGTGTACCTGCACACACACAGAGCACTCTGCATGGAAATATCATGTGGGCATCAACTTAGCTTCTGAAAAATGTGCATCATATGTATTATTATAATGTTAAACTGTTTATTTTTAAGCAGCCTTTCAAAATAAGTCATCTCTGCTCCCAATTGGTCATGGTGTACCTGTGCTGAAAGCCACCATATTGTAGTAAGACTGGCAAAATTAATGTGTGCCAGGTTCTTGCCCATTGCAGTCTGTTCCTTGATGGATCCAATTAAGCCAGTGTGTACAGTGACCTGAAGCTAACAGGCTGGGCCATGAGTTGGCACAGTCACCTGGGCCAGCTCTGCTACAGCAGTGCTCAGCCAAGGTACAAGAAGGAAAGGCTAACTCAGAATTGAGTGCCAGAAACAGCACCAGTCCTTTGGCACTACACTTGATTGCAATTCCCCAAGGAGAACAATAAAAAACACCACAGTTAAATTTCACAATAGCATAAGACCACATTGTTTAGCATTTCTATGAGCATTCCCTTCTGAACTCTAAATTATTGAACACTAAATGTACTAAATACACTTAGTAAGTACCTGCTCCTGGAATGACTGTTTACAGTAAAGCTAAAGACCATCAACTTCTTGCCTACAAGCAAGAAGAAAAGATGGCCTCTCCTAAAAAAAAAACACACTGCAGAGGGTGGTGGGGTTCTTTTTATTGGTTGGGTGGTTGTTGTTGTTGTGGGATCTTGGAGCAGGGAGTTGAGCTGGTTTTTTTGAAAGCTACAATCCATGTACCAAAATCTTATCCCACCGAACTGCTGGTTGTTTTTGCAGATGAGGCAATATAACCATGAACTGGCACTTTTCAAAGACCAGATGACAAAATGACCAGTTTGATTATTTTCAAGACTGATCCATACTAAACCATTCTTACAAGGGCTGAGTCTGCTCAGAAAATAATATAGATTGCTAAATACCCAGTGACAAGGTCTTCTGTTTCTGCTGGTAATTAGATACTTGCTAAACATGAAACCCAAATAATCAAAGTATGCTCTTTCCTAAGGTGGTATTTTGTGGTTTTGGGCATTTTTGTGGGTTTTTTTCTAAACATGGTGAAAATCAGTGATTATTTCCTATTCCAAGAAGGTGTTATTGGAAGTTTTGTTCCTTATTTTTCTTTTTTTTTTGGTAGTATATGTTACTGCACCATTACTGAACCATACAGTTGGTTCCTCAATCAAGTACAGCAGACAGCATGAGCTCCTGAAGCTACATTTACTGACTACATTTACTACATGTACTATGGATGGTTCTTCATGGCAAGTCTGAGCTGAATTTGGAACAGAAAGCATCAAAATGAAGCCTCATTTCAAAGGAGGACAAACTAAAAAACATTCCATCAGATGTGAGTTCTCTATATAAAAGGATTCCACGATGGAAAAGGAACATTTCAAAACAACACTGTGTCTTCCCAGGTGATTTTACTCGTTTGCATTACTGAAGTTAACGGTGTCTCAATCATGATTTTAATCTTCACAGCAGAGACCCTTCTTTGATCTAAGGCAATTGGTTGAAGGGGAAGAAGAAAACTTAAAACCAAACAAAATCGTGCATTTTAATGACTCTTTAAAATGATCAAGTCGAGTACCACAGGAGTATGAAAGATTGTCTCAGAAAACAGGATAGCAAATGTGGACAATAAACATGTTTTGACCAGTGAGCAAAGAGGTGCTTTAAATGCTGTCTACAAGAAGCTACAACAAGAACACAACAATTCAGTGCAAAACTGTGAACTAAAAAAAAGAAGTTGCCCAAATATCATGGCGGTCTCATTCCACCTAGTTAGAAAGTTGTAGGAGTATTTTAGTAAAGCCTGAGGTTTCCCGACATCCTCCACCCTAGCCACCAACAATTATAAAAATGTCTTTCACTTTTCATGAGTCTTTCAAGGTTTTTCATGAGCCACAAAACCAAGGAGATGAAACAGATACTTGATTCAAGCAACACATTCTTCTTATTCAGTTACTGATGTGTAGATCTTTCAGAATTTAAAATATTAAATGGTATGTTTCCATGTTTTGATAAACCTGAGTCACCCTACGAAATTAAGCCCAAGTTTGTTCTTCAAGCACATACCTGCAAGTGTGCACAAACAGCATACTTAACCCCTCTCATTTAAAACATACAATCTTATCAGTAAAATTGCAGCAGCTTATTTTGAAAATCTGAGGAGCAGAGTATATGTGTCTTTTTAGGCAGCCTATTTATTGCAAACCTACAGCAGGACTTTCTTCTTTACTCAGTACCAGAGTACTTTCCAATCACCTTCCATGGCAATGTATTTTTCAAAACAATGTAAAAATACATACAATATCATAGAAAGAACCTTCCAAATCTGTCAGCACTCCCAGAACTCAAGTAAAATAAACATCTGCAAGCTGTTTGTGTACATGTCTTAGATATCCTTATCCCTGGATAAGATCCCTTTGTTTCAAGCATTGAATTACTGTCAACAATAAATACAAGGCATGCCTATATTTTGTACAACTCATTATCAATCAAATTCTGAAATCAATTTGAGTTACTGAAAACTGAATGGTGGTTCTTTGGTTAAGCAAGTGCATCTGCTACTTTGTACTAGGGCCTCACTGGATTTGTGGAAAAGTTGTGCAAGTATGAAATATTTACCAAAACCCCACTTCTCATTTACAAAAAGGATCCATTTATAAAGATCCATTGTGTCAAAATGCTTTGACAATCAATACAAAAGGCCTTAAATGTCACCAAAGCTGCATTTTAAGCAAAATTACATATTCAGGATCTTTGCTTATTAATAAGATGCACCTTAATATATTAAGATATATCCTGTATCTCAGCAAGATATGTGGCCAGATGCTTAGAGGGTTAAAAAGCCCCAAATAAGCTAAACCAAAATCCATGCTCTCTCCCCTTTCTTTCTGGTAGTAAAATTTGTTTAAAAAGTGAATGGAACTCAGCCACAGCATTTGAAAACCAACATTAAACAATCCCCATGAAACTTCTTCCAATTACTGGAAGGAGATGTGACCATCCTACATTACTACTGTCTGAAAACACTTAAGGCCTTTGATTAAATTTAGTTGACAAGATGACTCCACTGGGAGGGTGGATAAACAGCAAAATATTATCGGGTTTTGCAGAAAATGGGGGCAAGATTTAAACTACTTAAACAAGTCTTCCTATGTCAGTAAGAGGTAAACTCACATATAACAGTTTACATTTCTATAAATATCAGGAAGATTTTTAAAATACCAGTCTCCAACAACATTAAATTTCAGTGTGTGTAAGTGAATAATATTTAAGTGTTATTATGAGTTACAGATGATGGTTGAAGCTTAAAAAGAAACACCTTGAGGAGAAGCAAACTATTATATTATACTTTCATTTCACAATGAGTGGTTTGCCCTTCTTTTGCCACCAGATTGCCTAAAAATAAATATTTTGGAATTACAGCTTTCTTTAAAGCTACTACAATTTAATAAGACAAATAATCCAATAAATAAAAGCCAAGTTAGTAATTTCAGCAGATAAGATAACGACTCCAGTGGATGTATCTGTCCTCTTAACTATTCTTTTGATAAGACAGAAGGTCTTCAAAGTCTTCAACAAGGCAGCTGACTGTGTGTTGGTATGCAAAGCCATGGGAAGTAGACATTCTCTCTGGAAGAGGCAAAGTGCACAATAATGTAAGGCCAGCAGATGTTCTACAGCTTTCTCCTAAAACCCAGTCTATGCTGCCCTGTGAGCTGCCCCCAGGCACAGCTGGGATGGGACAGAAGGCCATCCATGGCTGTTGTGAACCCAAGACAGAAGACAGCAACTCCCTCATGTTGCAGAGGTACAGCCCAGCACCTCCCTCACTCTGCAGACATTTTCACCTCCTCAGGGCTCTCTCTAGGTGACCTGGGAAATGGAGGGAGGAAAACAAAAGTGAAAAGTAAGGCACAAATCTGCCCAGTGATTCCAAACAATTGTTTCTGATAAAATAAAGGAGAACCAAACACATATGAGGATTTTTTTTGTGTACTTGGAAGTTCTATCTGTTTCATTCAGGGCAACTGGAATGTAACTTTTACAAGCCAGAGACTACAGACAGGTCCAATTAGTAGTTTTTCTCCTTAATTACACAGATGAAAGGAGACAGCACTATTCATGTGAATAAGGCAAAGAATTAATTCTGACAAGCAGAGAATCCTCTTCAAGATACATGTATAATGAACTAACCTACATAGTTTAACAAGACAGTAGAAACATTAAAATAGCTACTGTTGTTAATATTGCCACAATGTGATTTACAATTCTAAGTAGTTATTCAATTATGAGTTTATTCCTAACTG
The DNA here is from genome assembly GCA_024362935.1 of Setophaga petechia. Taxonomy (NCBI): domain Eukaryota; kingdom Metazoa; phylum Chordata; class Aves; order Passeriformes; family Parulidae; genus Setophaga; species Setophaga petechia. Next base: position 25,630,059 of record JANCRA010000008.1, read on the forward strand.
TATTATTATTCCATTCCTAACTCTACAGTTAAAAGATACATTTCTATATTCCATAATTCTGTAACTTCAATAATGACATTACTAAAGGACAATACTTTTAACGGAAAAATGGCATATAATGATATCACATTTTTTAAAATCTAGGTAGATTTATATTTTGCATTATTGTACATTAGAACATAAAAAGGAAGTAATTTGGGGCAGGTCCCTTTTTAAGGGCAATGAACTCTTAGACATCCATAATAAGAGTTTAAAAATTATGTTCAATCATCTCCTAGCACAACAGCAACATATAAATTACAGGACATAAAGGTATTATAAGCAAATTTTCTAAATGAGCTTTCTGTAAGAGGCTGAGAGACATTAAACAAACACTTCCCATATACATGTTCCAGTGAGTTCTTTACTTAGCCATACTTTTTATTTCTAGAATATGGGACAGCTGAATCCTCTTAAAATACAATACTCACACACTACTATATAAACCCAAGGCACACATTCCCTACAGCTGTGAACAGGTACACTGATGTGTGTGAAAACACAACTCATACAAGTAAGGCATTTCCAGCTCACCGGTAAATCTGTAATGGCCACGCTGCCTGTGATGGAGTGGGCACAGAATTCGTTGGACTCACCAACATGGCACTATATATATTGGAAGCAACCACAAGTATACAAAGGAGAATTGGTCCTATGATGGCCCCTTCCAGTCCCAGGTAATATGCTCCACCAGCTACTGCAAGGCCTGTCAGGTAAGGGTGACCCCCTCTGCCACAAGAACAACAACATTAAATTAGGAACAACAAACACAGCATTATCAATTAAGAAATTTGAATTAATACTGAAGTTTTATTAAGCTTAGGAAACGACACAGCTAGCTATAGCTACCCATATTTACACTATAAACTGCTGTCTGAATGACAGCACAAAGGTTCTAAGCTGTATTCTGTGCTGTATTTGCACGACAGATCAAACACTGTTGTAGCCTGGAATGCTGGTAAGATGCACAGTGAATAGTTACTTTACAGACATCTGCTGAACAATGTCTGAAGGACTTAATGGCAAACACACTTCCATTTTGAGAGTTGGTTACACAGACTGTTCATACTTTACAGTAAAGAACTGCTGAAGTTTATTTTAACACAATTAGCAACAGGTAATATGAGGATCCCTGAGCAAAGCCATTCAAGTACCTGATGACAGCAACTTGCAGTGCATCTTTTAAAGAACTGTTAGCATACAGTTTTTAAACAAATAACCATGTCTTCTTATTTTGTTATAAAAAACCTCTCAGACTGAGTGTTTGTTATCACTAGCTTTTAAACTTTTCAGATGAAAAACAAAACTGGATTTTAATGAACATATTAATATTTACTGGAAAGTTGGGGCCAGAAGAGCTTTTTGATAAGACCTCTTACTCTTATGGTAAACCATGCCATTTTTATCTTCTGTACATCATATTCACATTTTGCACCTGTGTTCAGCTGCAAAATGTGAATCCTACCAACAGCATTTACACAAAACCTGCTCATCATTCTTCATACCTAAAATAATGATGGCAATATGAAACTGTAGAAGAAAAACTACAGTTGAAACTTGACACACAATTCCCAGGAAGTTCCTCTGAGTGTAATACATAGAAATACATAAATTCTGAGTGTAATACATAGAAAATGCCAGCTAGTCAATTCAGAGCTCCAGCAGCTCCTGAGGTTTCTACCGTGGCCCTGATTTCTACTCAACTCCCAAATTTTAAGTCTTTCACCTTCAACACAACCGTGTGCAAAACAAGGCCATGAAACATGACCTATTAAATCTGACACACCTCAATCATGTCTCACTCAGATCAAACTTAACCTACTGGGAGAACCAGATTGCTTTCCTGCGGAGACAAACGTGGCCTGAAGTTTAATGTTTCTCCAACAATGGACATTATTAATTTCTAAAGCTTTAAAAACTTCATTTTGTTTCCCAGCATTTGCATCAGTTTAGACATTCTTTTGCCTAGTTTTCTAAATTAAACAACAGATCACCTAATGAAATAGGACTACAGTACAAAGGTAATCCATTTGGAAAACCCTGCATAACCTAATTATAGCTATTTCAAATAGGTTTAATCTAATCTGCAAGACATCATGATGCTCACTGTTCAACTTATTGGGAGGAACACAATTTTCTTCCACTGTCAGAAAATCTATTCCTCTCCCATATATTTTCTGGACAGTAAACAGAGTTTGTATCCTCTACAGTCCAAAAAAAATGTATTCTAGGAAGCAGAAATATTGGCTACTTAAATAGCTACTAACCTTAAATTTATCCATGATTTATTGTTGGGGAAAAAATGTAATTTGATTATACTTCACTGTTAGGTTTAATTAATGCAAAATAACTAGAGGCACAGTCTAAGAAAATTAGTATTAATATTTGGCATATTATCATTAGGTACTCTCTGTTCAGTGTAATTATAGTTAGCAAACAAAAACACTACTTTCTAACAACACAGAAGTGAACCACTTTATTCTACATTAACTCTATTTTTTTTTTGGTCCCAAAATAGCTCATGGTTTTATCTGCTCTGCAGCATTATCTGGCATTAGGAGATAAAAAGAAAATGCTACACACCTTTACTCAGTAATCAGATAAACAGAAAACATAAACTAATTCTAACAACCCAACTGAAACAGTTCATTTTGCTGATGTTGAGTTCAAGACCTCTGAAGTGTCAAAGCTCATAGAAAAGTGGCCTGGGAAAATGAAGGCACTGAGGCCAGTAAAACTGCTTACTATGAGGTTATTCCTGAGCTTGAAGATACTGTTTTGCATGCTTCAGAAAAATGAGTTTAATTAAAGGCATCAGTGATTGTCAATCATTTTTACAATGCTAATTTTAAAAACTGTTTAATGTACTTACCCTGATATATCTGAATAAATTGCTGTATCTACAAAATAGGTTGGCAAGAGGTGAAAAACCAAGAGCAGAAGGGCTTTGCATCCCTGTCCTTGCACGAGCCACAAATCTAGGACTGCAGGGACTGCTGCCCAGTATGTCCCCAGAAATGGCACTGCTCCAAGGATTGCTGCTAATGCTAGAGCACACAGAAGCAGAAGTGAAAAAAAGATCACAGAAACATATTTCACAAATATATTTACAGTTACATTCTGACACTTTTGCCACACCAGTAAGTCCCCCTTCCATCAAGTGCTATAAATAAAGCATTGAAGAAGTGCCACGTGAGGCTCTTGGTGTTTTATGGCTGTGGTTTAGGAACATTCGCCATACAGAAGAGCTTCAGCAACTGACAGTCATAAGGAGTTAGGAGGCATCAGTTTAGAAAAACTTGAAGTTATACCAATCATGTACATTTCTTACTGTGTAAAAAAGCAAATGAACCTAAGTCTCACTCTAACTTACTGCATCTCCTGCAGGCATCCATAATAGTGAGAAAGCAGGAAAATATGAGATTTATGACATATATTTCTGCATGCAAATGTGTGCACACAGCTGCACACCCTTCTGCTTATAACAAAGACCTGTTGTAATCTAAAGCAATACAGATCTGCTGCCACTACAATTTAATGCACCTCCTGTATTATAATACAAAGCACAACTAAGTGGAGTAGTTTTTTTTTCTGGGGTCATTAACCAGAAAGCAAAAACCTTTAAGATTTTGCATGTAGTTGAAAAAAACAAGACTGATTACTTTCTGAGTAGGTCTAGTGACAATCAATGTCTTTAAGACAGTTGCACTTTACAATACAGCCATTTCCCATTATATTGGGGTTTGTTGCTTCATAGCTTTCCCTTATGCCTCCTTGCACATAAAAATTTTGCAATTACTATTATTATCATTCTTTTTAGAGAAGGAAGGGCAAAGAGGAACAGGGGAGAAGATTTTTTCTCTGAGAAACTGTCCAGAGATTTCCAAAACTAGGATTAAATAATAAAAGAAAACCAGAGGCTGGTAATACAGTCAGACAACACTACAGAGAATAAGAAGCATTCCTTTATCATGCATTTCCATGATACCACATCTTCCTGCATTTAGGCATCTTGAAAAATCAGCACCTGCCAACTGTGAAAGAAACAGAAGCCAAGACAGGTAGAATAAAATTAAAACCTGAAAATACTTGGACTCAATACAAGGTAGAAGGAATTGGACCTAGCAAATGAAACAGAAAGAAGAGGCAAAATCGCTGGCAGGGAATGTGTTGTGAAAACAGAAGAAGGCAAGGCTCAGGGTAGGACAGCAATCAGGGCCTTCTCTCCACCCTTTGCACAGCCAAATTCTCCAAGATCAGACCTAAGGTTGTCAGCAATACTTAATATTTCTGATTTTGTACAATAAATACTTACATAATATTAGTTATGAATATAATTGCTCAAATTCTTACCAGATGGTATGAAGACTATGTTAATCCCAAATATAGTGTGAGTCAGCCAAGTGTAGAGTCCATAGAACCCAGCCATTTTGAGGGAAGCATCAAACACACCTCTAAAACGATCAAAGAAACTCTGTTAATTTTTATTAGCAAGAGAATTCCAAGAACTACGAAGACACACACACAGGTTGCTTTGAATAACTGAAAAGCCATCCGTGCCACAAATAACACATCTCAAAATGTAACACTTAAACCTTTATACGTCCATCTCTGAGAAGAATAAATATTCACCACATAGGTAATTAAAAGCATTTAGACACAAAAACCAATGGGTTCCAGGGATAGATTCCTTGAAAGAAACTGCTCAAGTATCAGACCACATTTGTCTATCAAAAATAACCTATTTTCTACAAGAAGCAGTACCATTCTACAGACAAAGTACTTTTTCTTTCCTCTTTTTCCACTTCTAAGTGTTCATTCATCTTCTTTATCTGCTTACATTTCTGTACTTTCCCTTTTTCATTGGATCCTCCCAGCTTTTAGGCTGCTTTCTAGGCTACATTCATAAAAAACAAATGGTAAATCTAGGAACCTAATTCAATCCTACTGAAACAGGACTGAATCCAAAGTTCTCCTCTCTTAAGCGTGACCACGGCTTCATGAGACAGCAAACAGGAGCTAAGTGCTGTGACATTTTTACAGCACTAGGGCAGGTACACATGTGGAATACCCCATAACTGAACTGGAAACGCATGCCTTAGATCTACAGTCACAAAAACCATAATCTCAAACTGCTAAATCTCATTATTGTATTATGTCAGTTTTTCACACATATTCGAGAAGTCAGGTTTCCTGAAATCACTATTTCAACTTGAATCCAAGAAACCAAGTCCCACAGCTCAGAACACTCCTAACAGTTCCATCACTGCACAAGTGGTGGCCCATGCCCCCTCTTAGCAAAGATAAATGTGAAGTCTCCTGATGTTAGTTTCCCATTCATGTTAATTCCCATAACTCACAGTGATTGTGTCTTGGCAGTTTTGGAGCTCTGGCAGCAGGGCAAAGAGGACAGGAAGCCATACAACAGCAATCTTTGAAGGGCATAGAAAAACTGCCCTTTCTGGATCTAAGTCTGTAACAGCACAGTTTCCTTCTTCCATTGAGTTCATAAAGCCTTGTAGCAAAGAAACCTGTGATTTTGTGGTATTAAATTACTAGGTAGAATCTTTTCTGAGCTACCAAGAAGTCCAAAACTCCCAGTTTTTGCTTCTTTGGCCACTATCCTCATTTTTATTTCCGTAGGCAGTGTGCATATTTCTGCTATTCTTTCCTACCAAAGGACTCACTTTTAGATTTCTACATGACTTCAGAATCAAAATAATCTTATTTAAAATTCATTCACTGGAAGCTATGAGTGCATAATAAACCTCGCACATCAACACTACTGTTCAAAATGTGAGATTCTCTTAACAGACTAACCAGAAACAACTGTTGTCAGCCATTTTCCCCTCCAAAAGAGGGAAAGGAAAAATAAAGAAAAAAAGCAAGTTTTAAAGAATGACCTGAAATAACAAGTCTAATCTTTGACAGGCAATAATTACATGGTGCAAAAAGAAAGGCAGAGAAGATTTACAAATATGTGGTGGCATCAGTAAAAAAAAAAGATGAATGTTTAGATGAACTCTTAGAATTTCAAAATGGAAGGTCAGACCAAAATATATAAAATCTACAAATTTTGAAGTGTGACAAACTCACTTGTATTTGAGTTATAAGAAGACGGTTCAGACATAAAAAAAAAAAAAAAAAATTGGAAAGGAGGCAAGAAAATCCCAAGATCCAAGGCCACAGTAACAATGTTAAATGTGAATTTGCATTAAAAATTCAAAATATTTTAGCTACTCAAAAATCTTAATTTTCTGCATTTTTTTGACATCTAACTCATGTCTACTCTTTCTGAGGATATCAAAGGAGCATAATATCTTTCTAAGAAGAACCTGTGCAGTAATCTTCAAGCAAATCTTTCTCTTATCCAACAGAGTTGTGGCACAAACACATCACAGTTGTCAAAAATTTTTATAACAGTCCTTGAGTATCTCCTTATTTTTTCCAAAAACAAGTTTTCTGTACTGTAGTAAAATTAACAAGGTCTTAACATTTTCTATACATACGCACCAAAACTCCATTTCAGTATACAAGAGATGAGACAAGCCTCTAGCTTGAGAAAAGTATGTGAAGTATCAACTTCAGCTGAAATTAAAATAACCACCTACAAGCAGTCATTTTAGATTTTCCCAGAGAGACTACAGAAGAAGGGAAGAGAGTGCTATTATGGTAACCAAAAGAGAGACAGCAACCCAGGAGTAAAAAAACATTGAAGGCATCTAGAAAACGACTTGCTTTCTTAGTCTCAGCTCAAGGACTTGGCAGACAGATGCACTGGTAGAACAACAGAAAAACTAATCTGGGACTAACAGGTTAGTCTTGGTCTGATGTCATTCTGCAAGTTGACACATAACATGTTTCTAAGGCCAAACAGTGCATACCTCTGATAGAGTGCAGAACAGTGCAGCATCTTGCTGTCTCCGTGCTTCTAACACACACCTAACACACTGAGAGGAGAAGCCACCTTGCAGTGCTGGAAGTTGAGAAATGTCAGTGATCAAGCACGAGGAGACAGGAGGCTGCACCTAGTCTCATTCTCTTCCTCTCCCTTCCCCTGGTTTGCGTCTGCCTCAACTGAACTCATAAAATGTAAAAAAGGCACAGGAGATACTACTTTGTGGCAGGTGTGGACCATGAGACCCTTAACCTCTCTGATAACTCATATTTGTTACTTTCTGGTAACTGTCCCAAAAACTAAAAATTCTGAAAACACTAACTAGAATCTTACCAGCAGTTTGCTTCAGCTACTCTGCACCTGAGATACCAGACCTTAAAGATAATGTGGGTGTGCCAGTGCCGCATGAATTTATTACCATCTGTAAAATGCAGACCCTTCCTGGTGTAATTATGACAGTAAGTAAGTTTCATCTCTTAATACATTACTGGCACACATACAGCTTTTTTTTTATATACAAGAGTAATTGAATGATTCAGAAATCAAAAAATCGAATTGCTGCTCACATCTCACTTTGGCACTGTATCTGGATGAACTACTTTACCTGCAAGAGCTGTCATCTGCAAATGTGTAATTTATGTGCACTTCATGCCAATTTGGCACAAGGCACACTCAGACATACATATTCCATTTTAGTGAGCTTTGAAAAGCATGCAAAATTAAAATAAATAAAAATCAGAGGACATGGGTCATGCTACATATTATTCAGATTAAAAATGAAGAAACGTCTGTGAAATGCTTCTGCACAGCTGGCCTACTTTTTTTTTATTTTTGGGTAAAAGTTCCTTCTACTAAGTTCTGTCCCAAAAGTAGTGAATTTTCTTGTAGACTCCACAAGGGAAAGGGCCACCTTTTCAGGGTTTCGTGGATTTTTTCTTCTCTTTTACAGACTGGCCATAAAAAGTCTAGAGTATCTCTTTTATAACTACTGTAGTTTATATCAAATGTATGTCCACCTGAATTCAGGTGCACTTCACAGAGCCTGCAGATAAAGTCTGCTCACTGTTACTGCAACAATGAGATTTCAAAAATTTCAACCTAATGCTGCAGCAACCCCGGCTGAAAAGAGCCCTTCAGCTCAGATCATGGATTTTTTGACCTTGGAGTTAATTTGATTTTCTAATTTGATGTTCTGCTCCCAGAACACTGGAGGAAAGAAGAGCATATGGGCTGAAATAATGAGAATTTGAGTTACCAGAAACATTAGAGTAAGCATATCATAAACTCAGAAGAGGGATTTTCTGGTTATTATACTAAACTTCTATGAGCAGGCATATGAACCCTGGCTTGTGAATGGGTATGAGAGTAAAAACTACAAAAAAGTGGTATTCATCTTTGGAAAAGTTTGCAAGAAATAGCATTGCTCTGAATTCCTTACAAAACCCTTTACAATCCATACAACAGTTTATAATCCAATAAGAATGCAAGCTTGGTAATGGGAACACCCTTAGCCAAAGACACTGTTAGAATAAGAAAATTTCACTCTTTTGTCATCAACTCTTCCTCACACCACTGATGTTTGGTGTTTTCCCATATTCTCTCAATAGACACTAAAAGGATTGTACTACATCTTTGTTGCAACACTTTCTGCACAGAGAACTGACTAATTCAAAATGATGCTTCAAGAGACCTCAGCTATTCAGTTTCTTCTGGGAACACAACCATCACATTTTAAAAGAGAGTTCAAAGAATAAGAGATGCATTCAAAACTTCACAGCATAGTTTCACAATTTATCTTCAGAACAGGTTAGCTCAGAGGTGTCCCAGGAAAGGAGCCCTTCCACTCCTGTGTTCCAAAGATTCACTTCTGTCCTAGATGAACCTTCCTCTACCTGCCAGCACAGTCTTCATTATGTGCCATGACACTTTCTACAATGAAATCAGCTTTTTCATTTTTACAGTGAACTCATGACAATGGTTACATGACATGTTAGTTTTAACAAAATAGCTCAGGTTTCCACTCCCCAGCCAACTCGTAAGCAGTGACCTAAATAGCTGCATTCCCACCAGGAAAGAACAGTGCACTCATGGCTGGAGAGCAAGAACATATCAGTGCTGTCTTACCCCAGTCAAAGTTAACACTCACTGTCACCACAACTTCAAAAGCAAAGAACTCTCTGTGGTGTGCAAAGAACTTTCTTTCTTCACACACCACCAAGAGCTGTTGCAAAAGACAAGTTGCCAGTGACAGCTATTGTCTTTGAAAAGACCAAAGTATTCTTCTTCTACAAAGATCCCCCAAATTTCAAGTGATCACCAGGTGAACACTGAAGAATGAAATGACTTCAAGAAGTCCTTTTGATAAAAAAACCTCTTAAGCTGTTCTTTGACTCTCTTTAAGGGTTCTGTTCTTTTAGGGATGAAAAGTGACCCTCTTTATATTTCAGTTTCAAATTTAACATGAAAGTAAGCTAAGTGCACTAAGACAGATTCCAGCTACGAATAAAGCTGAAGTGGCAGGAAGCATTTCTTGACAGAGTAAGATCATCTCAGGAGCAATATAAATATGCAAATTACTTTCAGAGATGTCTCCATGACAAGATTTCAACAGTTTTGCTGCTGAAATTAATTCCTCCTCATGAATGATACAACTAAACAAAACAGCTCCAACATATGCAGGCTAGTAATGACACTAATCAGATAAAGTGATAGAGTCTTCTATCAAAGCATGGTTCCTCCAGATGGTATAACTGATGCAAATATTGCATACACCTCCCAAGGCAGGACAAGGCTCCAATGACTTTATCAAAACACCACTGAAGTGTGGCAACCAGTCTGAAGTACAGAGTGGCACACAGACTTTCTTCCCTAACAGAGAAATGTCTACATTCTGTGAAAAATAACAATTAGTATGTGAGAAATTCTATATCTGACTATTTCTTCAAGATGCCTTTGTATTTTTATTAATTTTTTAATTACTACTTTGGACTGTAATTGTAAGCTTACAATTATTCTTCTGAGAAGCACATTTGAAAGGACCAGTTATTTCTAAGATTTCCAGATTTTTTTATCAGGAGTAGACAATTTTTACTAAGTGAAATACTGCACTGGTCTTAAAATTGATCTTGGAACATAACATAAAAAAAGGCAAACTTGTTCAGACTAAAGATCTCTCTAGCCAGCTTCCCATCTCCAGCAGAGTCCACAAGCAGATGTTAAGGGAACAAAAGAAATAGACAAACCTCTTTAACAACCCCCCCTGAGCATTCTTCCAACCTCTACTTCCACCTCAGGGGACATTATGAAACTCATGCAGGCTTTCTAATAATTAATCTTCAATTAATGTATCTTCTTAGTCCTCCCATTCAATCCTGCAGGTTGCTGCAACTCCAGTGTTCTTTTGCAAGATCTTTCCCATGCTCTTCTGCCTGCTTCATGAACTAATGCATTTTTTGGAAGTGCCTGGTCATTTTTTGGTGATGCACATATTTTATCCTAGAAGGGACCATAGACAGTCCAGCTTAGTCATCCTTTTTACAATGCTTCTGATTTTACAAACTTCAATTGTGTAACATCCTTTTTTCTAGGCTGAAGAGTCCTTGAGCCATTCCTCACAGAGAAACTGATGCATGCCTTCATTTCTCCAATCAGTCTTACACTCCAGGCTTTTGGAGATGCAGGAACCAGAATGGCACACAGTAACTCAGGGTACAGGAAAATCATAGTTTCATACAATGGGAGTACTATTCTGTGTTTCTGTTTTCTAGGTCTGTGGTAATAAATCTTAATGTTTCATATGCCTGGCACATGTTTTTTAAGTATTACCTAGCACTGAGCTAGCCTGTGTACCAGAAAATATAGCTCCCAAGGGATGAGAGTCAGGACAGCAGTAATCAGTTTATGTATGAAGTTAGGACTGGTTCTCCCCCACATGCATCCCTTTCACCTACACTACATTTCATCAGTCATTTTACTTCCCAGACACCGCTGTCTTCTAACTGAGTTTGCCTACAATCCTGCTGTACCACAACTTCTCTGGGAAACCTGTCCCAGTGTCCCACCAACGCCATAGTGTCCGGTTTCGGCTCTTGTCTCTGCCCAGACACACGCAGGATGGTTCGGGGCAGCCCGCACTTCAAAGGACGAGTCTGGACTCTTTGATACTTCAGTCTTCGGATTGTTTATTATTTCTTATCTACAAAATTTTCTTTCTACCTAGCCGGGATCTGACCAGCAAGGCAGCCAAGGGCACTCTGACCACCCACGGGGCGGTCATGTCTTTTTATAGGAAAAACTACGTATATCATATTTACCTTTTATCCCCAATACCTTTCACCCTTGTTAACAAGTGCACCTTCACCACAAACCAATCCCCAAGTGCCAGCATCACCATAGAAGATGGACGACAAGAAGAAGAAAGAAGTATGAGAAACGCTTCAATTCCTCCATTTTGTCTCCATAACCCTCCTGTACCAAAACCCTAAAATATATATTTCACTCTGTAAATGTGTCATTCTTGCACCATTCAAACCTGAGTGATTCTCATGTCCTCATACACATCCCTAGAAGGGTCAAAGTCAAGCCACCAAGAATTTCTGGCAATATTCCAGGACCTCTGAGCCCCCCCAAGGGTTCCCTCGGTGACTCTGGACATCTGGAGCGATGTGCTGAGTTCCCACATCATAGTAAAGAATTTCTTCCTTATATCTAATTTAAACCTACCCTTTCCATGTATAAAGACAATACCCCTTATCCTTGAAAGTCTCAGGAAAGCAATACTGTAAAAAGCCTTTATTAAATTTTGGTAGAACAAAGCACACGGATGAACTTATTAAGGGTCTTGCTTGCCCACACTTCAAAAAACATAAGGAATGAGGCAGAACGTTTCTTCTGTGAAAACTCCACCAATTCTTTTCAGCTAAATCATATTCACCAGGTGCTGGTTCCTACTAAGCCCTACAGTACCAATACCCTTCCAGCTTACAAGTTTGTACTTCCTGGGTTTCCTGGAAGAATTTTTTTTTAATTTTGCCCCTGAGGTTTCTGTAGTGACTTATCAGTCATTCCAACAATTTGCTATTGCTCATTTAATCTGTTTTGTTCTAGAAGCTATTCTACAGTCACTGTAATTTCTGAGAGATTCTACTTTCCATATGAAAGCTCACCCATAAGAAAGGTTTCACAGTGTGATTCCCTCTACTTACCTTCACAGCAATAAGCAAAACAGCATCAATTTACCTCCCCCCTGCAACAACCTGAGCCTTGTGGTTGCTGAGTACCCCTTGTTATCCCCTCAGCCCTCTGACTGCTTGTTGCTCCTGTCGCATGTGAAAAATTATACTTTAGTTTAGTAGCATTTTATGGAGCTTTGAGTAAATGAATCCAACTCAGCACCTATTTCTAGGTGCTTTATGCCTATTTCTATCTACTGAAGTTTATGATCCTTTCATTCCATAGCAAAAACTTCAGCTTTTAAGAGGATAGTTTCCCATTTCCATGGCCTTTAATATTTTGCTGTTCAGATATGCACTCCTCCCTTCAGCCTTACTCAGTTATTAGCATGCACTGGCATTAATATTTATTGCTCCCCACACCACTTGTAAGGATGTAAATTCTTTAGGATTGCCACTTCAGCTTGAAAAGTTCATTAATGAGAGCGACAGCTGGCTTGAGTCAATACTGCTTGAGATCCATTGCAGTCTTATATTTAGGAACTCCTAGGCTGTTCAGATTATTCCTATTATAAAATTATGAAACACAAGCATAAAGAAGGGAGTATTTTCATTGCTTATGTTGGTGGAGACGATAAACAATGGATCGACCTTATAACTTGAAAGAGTGAAAAGCTAAAGCTGTGATGTTAAATCTTTGAAATATCAGGAAATACTGAAGTTTTATATAAGACTTCATGCTGTCTTCTTATACTACAGTAGATTTGTATTTTAGACAGCAGAAATCTAACCAAGATTATAATAACACATACTGCAACATTAAGACACACATAAAAGAATTATCAGATGTGCAAACACAGAACCCTGCAACATTATACTAAAAACAATTCTAATACTATATTTTTATTCTTAGAAATACCTGATGGAATATCTTTTCCCTATATATTTAATTAAGTCTTTCAGCAACCTTTTTCTTTCCATCCCTTCCAGTTAATGCCTGCCTTAGAAGCAAAGAGAAAAACTAATGGCTGATCCAAATTCCAGATGTAACTTAAGCATCACTCTCTTTACTGGTACAGTTTTATGTTATTACTAATTAATCATTCAAATATTGGGTTTTGAGATATAGGCAACTTTTTAAAAGTTGTTATAGTAAAGAAAAGCATTGTGTAAATACAAGCCTAAGTGCAACACAGGGGACTTGTGTTGCACTTAGGCTAAAGGACCTGTTCCTAAGATGCAGTGTAATTACATTAAAAATTGCAGGAAAATCTGCTCATGTGTTTAAATGTGCTCCCACTCACACATGCACCAACCCACATCCTCTGAATGTTTACAGATATTTTAAGTCTTAAAAAACACTGGACAACCAGAGAATTACACACAAAAGTATGCACTAGGACAAACTACTGTTAGAACATACAAAACATGCCATCTGCAATATGAAAGAAGCCAATGGCAAAATATCAGCACTGTCCCTCCTAAAGCAAGGAGTCCTCAGTAGCCTCTCAATGTGTTTGATCCCAGCCTGCAGGGCAGAGACAACAGAACTGTGTGCTTCAGCACCAGGTTATGCACTAAGATAATTTTGTGAATTAAGGGTAGTAAACTGTAAAATTCAAATTAAATTTACAGACTGTGACATGCTTCACCAAAATGACATATGTATGATAATGAACATTTTTTCATAGTTTCATGTAAATTTTGGATTAAAGATTAAGTATGCACAAATAAATTATTTTCTGAAATTTTCTTTGAAGATCCATTTTTCTTTGAAATATTCTTTGAATAACTGATTGAAATCATGTGTAGATAAGATAATTCACAGATATCTTTTGTGTTTAAGAGGTGTTTTCTATATAAAAGGAAATATGGGTAAAGACAAATCCTAGAGTGTTTTTTTTTTTTTGCAAATATGAGAATATTTAAGACTAAAAAAGAGGTGTGAGCAAGTCACATGTTTATTGCTACTAAAATAGGCAGCTTAAAAATACTATCTACCCTACTACAATAATCAGGTTATGGTTACTTTCAGTTTGGTTCAGCATAGGTACTGAAACAATGTGGCATCTCTTATAGATTTACAGACCACATTCTACTCTTTTTCCAATAACTCAACTGAAGCTTTCCTTCCTTCAATGTAATGAAAAACAAAAAATTAGTGTCTTTTATTCCCAATTTTAGACTAGGCAATTACTTCATTAGATAATCATACAATCATTTAGGTTGGAAAGACCTCCAACATCATCAAGTCCAACCTTTGACCCATCACCACCCTGTAAACTAAACCACAGCACTAAATGGCATGTCTGGTTGTTTCTTAAATACTTCTAGGAATGGTGACTTCACCACCTCCCTGGACAGACCACTCCAATGCTAGACAACTCTTTCTGTGAAGCAATTCTTCCTAATATCCAACTTGAATCTTCCCTGGTGCCATTTGAGGCTGTTTCCTCTCATACCTGGGAGAAGAGGCCAACCCCCACCTGGCTGCAGCCTCCTTTCAGGAGGAGTTGTAGTGAGTGATAAAATCCCCCCAAGACCCCTTTTCTCCAGGCTAAACACCCCAGGTGCCCCTCACAGGACTCCTGCTCAGAGCCTTCACCAGCTTCACTGCCCTTCTCTGGACTTGCTGCAGCACCTCAATGTCCTTCTTAATATTGAGGGGCCCAGAACTGGACACAGCACTCAAGGTGTGACCTCAGCAGTGCTAAGCACAGGTGCCCTGCTCTCACAAGGCACACTGCTGCTGATATAAGCCAGGATGCCATTGGCTTCATGATTAAGACAGAATCATTAAGACAATTGTTCAATTCTATTCCCATCTCATAACATACACCTTAAGTAAAACTTGAAAAATTTCGGTAAGGTCCTATTAAATGCATTCCTGTGACACAACATTTCAGCAAGAAGTAACTCCTGCTACTAAAGAACATTCACTGCATGCAAAAATTCTGTCAAAACACAATCAGTTAACAGTTTTCTTTGAAAAATTAATCTGAAAGAAATTATTAATGTTGCAGTAAAACCAACAAGATCACACATTTTGCTTTTTCTAAGCATTAGCTTAACATGCTGGAAGATTATTGTTTTCTGTGGGAATTGTATCATTGTCTCATTTTCTCCATAATCATTGCCAGGAATCCACAGCAAACCAATTAGATGTTTGAACAGCTGAGATTTTTGTTTGTTTGTTTGTTTACATGCTAGCTCTTTACAGATCTCTTTAGATGTTGATAAATAAAAGTTGAAATTTCATTAAGAACCTATTTCATCCATCAAGACGCTATAGGCTTTTTTCACATCAAATATTTTTTTTTACTTTCCAACCAATTACAGCTAAGGATAACAATTTCCTCTTTAGAAATACCTAATATTTTAAGTAACTTTTTTATAACCAAAGAAACATCTGATCAAATTTGAGGTGTCCATGGCAAATGAAGAAAATGAAGCAAATAATGATAACCCTTCTCAAATTGAAAACAAACAGTCCTCATCTTCCTGGCGTTACTGAACAAACTTCCACTAATACATGTTTCAAGGCATCACTCAAAACACTGATCTGGGCTTAAGACCATGTCACAATGTAATCAGGCCCCACCAAAACTGAAAGCTGCAGTAACTTTAAGCCACAGCCATACCCGTGTGCATGCACTCATGTGAAAGTATCGCACACACTAAATTGCACTGAGGCCGTGAGAACATGCAACTTAGTAATGTGCAATATCTCCACCAGAGCAAGCAGAATGGGAGCT
Organism: Setophaga petechia; assembly: GCA_024362935.1. Classification (NCBI taxonomy): domain Eukaryota; kingdom Metazoa; phylum Chordata; class Aves; order Passeriformes; family Parulidae; genus Setophaga; species Setophaga petechia. The sequence continues at coordinate 25,645,922 of JANCRA010000008.1, forward strand.
TCAGGGAACAAGGGTATGGTGCATTCAGGAAGAGAACGACATGCTGCTCAGGGAAAGGAAAATGGTTCAGGCAAAGGTGTGCATGCTACTACTTGGAAATCTGTGATTTGGAGAATTACTGCTTCATCCATCCAGGACAAAAACAAAACAAAAATAAAAATCCGGACAAGAGCACCCCCTCCCTAGTTCAGGGGTAAACAATTTAATTTTCTTACTTAAGCAGTAAAGTAGGTGACTCATGGATCAACTTTATTTTACAGAACCCTTCTGAACAAAGCAAATCTCACACTGTTATGGGCAGATAATGATTCCCCTGAACCTTCAAAATACTACATTATTAACTACAGTTACAATGAAAAAATTCACTAACTCCTCTTGAGAATTAAAATTATCTAAACACAGTAAACTTGTCCAAGTGGACCTCATGTTTCTAAGGCAAGTCATCTTCCTAAACCTGACAAGAGTGGTGCCAAAAGAATTCCTGCAGCTCAACCTACTCTTGCATAAACCTTCTCCCATAGCTGTCAGGCCCCTCCCTGTTTCCCTTTCTTTGTTCCTAGGGCTGACTTTAAGTGGTTTCAGTGTAAGTAAATCATGTATTTACTATATTCACAGGCAACTAATCACCTCTGTCAGTAAAGGAAGACTCTCACACATGATGAAATATTACCTTTGTAATTCATCGCATTTTTGTCCTGATATCCACTTATGCAATATGGAAAAACAGGGGAAAAAAAAAGAAAAAAAGAAAAAAAGGAAGAAAAAAGGAAAAAAAAGATAGGACTGTGGAGGGATTAAATGCAAAGAACAAATGAAGAATATATCAAGAATTAAAGAAGAGTAATAAAATGTGGCCACACCAAGAAAGTTAGAATCAGACTGAGAACAACCTGAGATTGCAAACCAAAGAAAAAAGATAACAGATACACCCACTGGCTTGAAGGACCAAAACTACTAGAGAACAGAAGCTCTTTTACTGCTGAGGCACTAGCAGTATTTGGGATGATTATAACTTTCCTAAATTTTTATTTCCCATTTATAGGCAATGGCACACAAAGTTCCAGCATGGAATTTTGAATTGGTTGATTTGAAAGAGAACCAGTACCTCATACATCAGTCAGAAATCCCTATGGTCACATATGCCATCAGTAAGTAGTAATCTTACTCCCAGATTTTTTACTGTGTTTTAGGGAGTTATCACACAACTACTGACCTTTCCTCTTCCCTGTAGATTAAATGCTGCCTTCCACAGATGCAAACAATGAGGAGACACAAATGCAATGTATGACAACAAAGCACACACAAGTGTTTAGTCTAATCATAGGAGCATTTTCATGATGGAAGTTACTCAAAATTGAGAAAATTGGTTTATGATCAATTTGCAAATCTGTTTGTTACATACTCCAAACACTGCCAGTTCCCATCTGGAGGGCTGGTTGGAGGCAGCAGCACTGCCTGGTTCAAAGGCACGTATCTGGGGTAAAGGCAAATGCCCAGCTTACACTCACATTCACAACACAGGAAAAGACCAAACTAGCAGCAGATCATTCCTAAGATTGCCATTTGCCTTCCAGTCCCAAGGGAGACCCAGAAAAGAGTTCTTTTGTTGACTGCCAAGGGTTGCATGGCCCCTTCTTTCCCACTGCCCCTCATAAAGAGGGGTCATCTCTTGAGCACTGAGGCCTGAAGGACTGGAGAGAGGAGGACCTTTCTTCCATCAAGCTGCTGCCTTCCCCACCTGGCAAGGGACACTCCCATCAGCAGTCCTGCCTTCCACAGATGGGAATGGACACCCATAACCATGCAGAAGGTGATCTTCCACCATCAACCCAAGCCCTCACTCCAGACCATCACCAGCATCAGCCCTATCATTGCTCTGAGTCACACTATCACGAGCAGCATCCCCAGAGCTGGAATTTGTCCTGCTGAGCACACAGCAGAGCTCCTACAGCCATCCCCTCCTGCCCATGCTCACCCAGATGGTTACTGTGGGAGGCTGTCACAAGCCTTGCTGAAGTCAGAGCAAGTCACTGCTGTCCCCTGGTCCTCCTTTGAGGACAGTCACCTCCTCAAAGCAAGGCCCCTGCTTTTCCCAGCACAACTTGTCCTTGGTGGAGCTGTGCTGGCTGGTGCCTCCAAGCAATCTTCTGTCTTCCACAGCTCTGCCTTTGTACCACTAGGTTTGCCAAACAAGCTCTTGGCTCAGGCATAGCATGATGCTCTTGTAAAATCCCTGCTCGATCCCACCACCTGATACATGCTACTGGCATTCTGCTTCTCTGGCATCCTGGATGAATAAATTTCCTATCAAAGGCCAGCAGGGCAATTCATCCCATGGTTTGCAGCAGGCAGTTCTTGGATTACACTCAGCTTCTTCAAAGCTCCTGTATTGTCACCACAGCTGCATCTATTTTTTCCCACTACTCAAGTTCAAATTTATAATCTGTGGTATTTTGACAGAAACAGTGAGATTCAACATTTGGTTCAAAGCAGCCTGGAAAGCTGCTCTTACCCCTATACAGCTCATAAATCTATTTGTGTGAACAGAGAACTGCCACTGTATTTGCAAACTCACCATCAAAGGAGTTAGAAAAGTATTTATAAAATTTATAGCTATTTATAGTCCATAAAATAAAAAACACAGCACAGTTCCAATGAGAGAAACTGAAATGGGAAAAGGTCTTTGTTTAAGACCTTGTTGGGTAACATCTTTAAATTAAGGGATTTCAACAGAAACAAGTTGCCAATTGCCCACCTCTTCTTTCCCCCTTGCTGTTTTCCTCTGAAATAAATGGCAAAGCACACAAGGGAACAGACTTCCTTTATTACATCTAAGTTTCCTAGTGCTTTTCACAAACACATTTTAAGTAAAAGAGCACAGAAGTGACTGGCAACATGGAGGATGATTATTCTTATGTCATTTGGTTTATGAGCAACAGAGAGATTAGGTCTATATCTTGTCAGGAGGACCCCTGCCCACTAGACAGGACTAGTTAGATGCTGTCTTAGCTTTGTGCACATGGCATTGTCCTGGTGAAGGGTGGTGGGAGCTGGAACACAGCTGGTGATCTTTGAGATTTATTAACTGAATCTTTTTGGTCACTTGAAAGCATGGATATTTTGAGGGTGAATGCATATTGTGTAATGCTGTCATAGTCTAATAATGAAAGCAAACTACAGATGTTTCACTATTTGATAATTCATAACACAAATGGAGCCTCTTTCATCCTACCATCAAGCACTAATATCCACTTTGCATGCCATTTGCAGATGAGGTGAAGAAGCCATTTTTATGTTCCTAATTCTGCACCAACAACTCATCTCCGAAAAGAATGAATAGTTCCTGCTTTGGGACAAAAGAAAGGGCTTGAAGTAGCAATTGTTTTTCATATGACAACAGATTGGGCACGCATAAATTCATGAGAAATTGTTAACTACACTCGCCATATTTATATACTGAAGGTCACAATAAGTTTTGAGTGGAATGCAAGCTAACTGAGAATCATTAGGATAAATTCTTGGGTACAACTGAGAAGTGAGGAACTTCTGAAAATTTCAGAAGAATCATTCCAAAGAATTCAAACAAGGCACCAAGTACAGGCTACTCCAATCAAATATGAGTGACTGATTCAGGCTACCTTAGTGAATACACAGACTGAGGTCTCTTGTGTATGACACACTGCTTCCCATTCCACATTGCCCAGATTCTCCAGACACTAGTTTTCTCTCATATTTGCAGTTACTGATGCATGTTGGCTCTTTCCTATTCATTTTCCTGTGGGTTCTCTAATGTTATTTTCTTTCTTTTCTCCACTCCAATTCTGAGAAATACCTTGGGTCACCTGTGTCACATACCTGTAAACTTGTAACTGCATTTAATACAATCATCCTCACACAGCATCCATGCCCAGACAAACCATATTCTACTTTTCCACACTGTTCACCTCTACCCTGGGCTAAAGAGAACAATCTGTGAGACTCTTATCAGTTTCTAAATCCACTCACACTATTCAGAAAAGATAGAACTGGGATACTAACCATGTGATCAATGAAAACTCAATAGCAGTCACTCAAGAGAAAGGCTATTAACTTTTTGGCAGATTTCCAAATCTGTTGCTTTTTACCTGAATTGCCCCTTCATTTCAAATGACTACAGCAGTTAGCATTCTTGTTCAAGATCCTACACAACATAATACAAACTTGCCATTGTTAAAATGGCAAACATTTAGCAATGAGTTTGGAAAGCAGCTCTAATACCTTTCCCATTTAAAGCCTACTCATGTATTGTATGTATGCACAAGATGACACAGAAAGCAGTGGTGTTGCTTTGATACAGAATTCAGCAGAAATTCTGTTCACTTTGCCCAGACCATCAACTTTTTTGAAAAAGTGAACTATGACTTAAACACCTTATTTAAAATCCAGTTTATTACATTATCGGCATGTTAGTGTTTCAAGCTGCTAACAGGTGAAAGCTGATGATTTTATTAATCTGTGATGCATGAACTCTACTGCACCACCCCAAAAATAGCTTTACTGTGATATTTTTGTGAACCATATTTAAAAACATTTAAAAAATCTCCTTTAATTATTGAAATAGTTTAGAGCCAACACACAAAAATGGTGACTCAGCAGGAAACACTGTGGATGCACTCTGTAGGTGCAGCACAGTAGTGTTCCAAGTGTGATAAGGACAGCACTCCCCTGGTGTTCCCTTTGATGTAATTTGCTTTATGGAGATCATGAACTAGATTTCTTTCAGGTGAAACTGAACTGGAAAATATTCTCCAGAAGCATATCTAATACATTCCAGGTACAAATGGGTACTTATTCTCCAATATTAGACAAAATACTTCAAACTAAATAATTCTGAAATGTGTACACACTGATGTCAGGTCCTCCATTTCTACTGTTTTGCTGCATGCATCTGCTCCTACTGAGCTGTACCAGCTGTTACTGCCAACACAACTCCAAACACTGCTTCCTGATGAGTTAGGGATGTCATGGATGTAGCAGTTTTACAAAACACTACTATTCATAACAGTGCAGACCTCCATAAATTGTTAGCCAAGTTCAATCAAATTAACAATCAAAGGGGAAAAAATCATCAATTCTAGGTTCTTTAAAGCATTTTTGCGACTCATCTTTGAAACACAAGCTGCTGCAACTGTTAATTATTTGCAGCTGAACATCAAATTTAAAGCAGAAATTTAAACAAAGGGCAAGAAATCAGCAATTTACCTTATTGCTTCCTCCACAGATTGGCCAACTATATTTGAGGAGGGACCTGGCTGAGACAAAGGTGTCAAGCTTATCACCCATTTTACTGGCTTGTAATATTCATCACTGGAGCTTAACAGGTAGAACAGCGTGGTCAGAAAAATCACCTGCAAGACAAATAAAAGTTTTAAATTACAAGGAAAACAATACAGAATTAGAGTATGCAGCTATGCTTCAGATATTGAATTTTACTGAAAAGGAAGAAGATACTCTTCCACAAGCCTGGATTTAGAGAAACAGAGCTGAAAGAATTATTTACTCCCCTGCTCCAAAAAGGACTTAACATTTACAGCTACACATTATAAAACTTCTGCCTCTGTTCAGCTTGTTTCCAAAGTCACATCTAGACCAAACAACTAGAGTGCTGATAAACATTATAGTTGTGGGGCTCTTTGGTTCTTTTTCAGCATGTTTAATCAAAAAAATTTCAGCACGTTGCAGATCAAAAAATTGCTGAATAGTTACATCTATTCTCCAAACAAGCAAACAAAACTGCCAAATAAATTTGGGCTGTCTCAAGAGTCATTATGCAGCTGGGTATCAGATATGAATTACATGAAAATTCACAACCATAAATTTTATGTTAAGCTGGCAATCCTAAGTGAATATTCCTCCTGTGAGTTTGATGATGAGTCTCGGTGGAAGTGATGGCAGTTCCACTGCTTCAGTTAAAAGACAAAGAAATTATTATCAGATTGGATTAGCTTCCTCTATGTTGCAGTCAACTATGTTTCTCTTATCTTTCTGTTAGTGGGCTCAGCAATTTCTTGGGTAAGAATGAATCACAGAACTGTGTCCATCTTGAAACAGAATACCTCAAACAAGAAAAATCCATTCTGTATTCTCCAAACGTAAACTATAGCTTATATTTGCTTTATGTACACGACTCAGATATTTTTTCTTTCCTCCCAAGATTAGAAGGAATTCTCTCACTTTCCCTGTTTCCAACCTACTTGTATTCTAGAATAAACCACATCTTAATCTTTTCTTTATGAGCCAAACAGCCTCATCTCCATAAGTCTCTTACTTTCAAGCATTTTATCCAGTTTGCAGACATCTCATGCTCTTTTCCTTCACTCCCTCTGAAGATGCTCAGAAAAAAAAAATGCAAAGAGTGTTGCAATATTTCATTACCAATCTCAAAATGACATCTGTCTCTGTTCCTAATTTCTTTACACTCAGCAAAATGCTACTACCATTTTCCTCCTACTCTGCCCTCTCAAACTTAAACTTGAAAGTCACATTCAACTGTTAACCCTCGTCCAAATTGCCATATATTGGTTGAGGCCATATTCCATTTCCCCAGGTGTTGAACTTCTGCCTTGAGAGATTAACCAATCTAGCTAATAAAACAAGTCATTATATTAGCAGATTTTAGTAGCATGCTGTTAACATTAATTTTGAGCTTAAAAAAAATAATAACAATAATTAAGCCTTGTTTTAATGAGAGATAGTCTAGCGCCAGTAACAGTATCAGCTATGTTTTGCTACAGCTTCAAGTAAGAGAATCTTAAATCACATTTTAACATCCTTTGTAATCCTGAAATTATGGTTATTTTTCTTTCTTGATGGGCTCTGCCATTTCTAAGCTACTATATTTCCTGATTTCAGTACAAAAGTCTATACTGAAGCAGGCACCCACATGATGTTGTGTCTTTCTTCCACTGAGCAGATCCTTCTGCACATGCAGTTTTCAACAGACAGCAGCATATTGCCCTAAGCACAGTAAATATAATGTCTGCTTATCCTGACTGTTCTTCCTCAGTGTTTACAGAAGAAACTTGCTTTCGTAGGAGACACAAGATAGACATAGCCACCTGAAGGGTGAAAGCCAAAGCGATGGCTGGGAATGAACAGCAGTGGAATAAAAGAGCATTGAGCTGAACTACAAGACAGGAAAACTTACAAATCCTACTCAGTTTCTGCTAAAAGAAGATGGAGCACACAAAATTAACTTTGGAATTTTGGAGTAGCTGCCTTTTAGGAAATTAACATATTTCCTTCAGCACAATAGGTGTTGAAATGCAAAAAGAACCTATAGTCATGGAATATAATAATGTATTATTAAATGGCTTGCTGACTCTTCCAACAAGTAGAATAACCTCAATACTACATTCAGCAGCAAAAGATATATACTGTCTTAGAGTAACTGGAGGTTAAAAGCTTTCAGACCTCTTGTATAGGATATTTGAGGTACCTAAATTGTTTCCTAAGCAACAATTCAAGATCCAGCTGATGACTATGAGAAAGAATTTACCAAAGACAAAACAGTATGACCTTTCCATAGTTAAACAATTGATGGATTACTACTTCATGCTGTAGAATTTGTCCTGTAGCTGAAAACATTAAATACTCTAAGTTGAGGAGGGATACACTGAATTAAAGGAGAAAACTCTGGGTAAACACTCTCTACCAAAATGATAATTCAGCATTTCCACAGGTATTAAGAAACACACAACCTAATTGCTTGTGCATCGGGTCCACTGATTCAGTAAATATTTTTGTATCTATTTTTCATACTCAATTTTCTGCTAAAAAGGTTCAGGGTTTTTGTTTGTTGGGAGGTTTTTGCTTGTTTTGGGTTTTCTGGTTGTTTGTTTAGTTGTATGTTAAACAGCATCCAAAATCTGTGCATTCCCTGCAGGACTGTAGATGCCCATCAGCCAAATGGAGCTTATTCTCTTCCAATCTTAGTAACAGAAAATGAGCAGAGTGAGTGAGTGTGTGCACATGCGAGTACACACACGTGCATAATTCTACACCCACACAGAGGCATACACATACATCCACGTGCACATGTGTGCAGACAGGAACTTGTATTCAGAAGTGAAATACAAGTGACACTTCTGTAACTAATGATCAGTTTTCAAAAGTCTGTTGAAAATCTGAATACCATCTTACTGGATTGTGGATGGGTACGCTACACAGATTGACATTCCTACTTAATTTTTTGATTGAAGATGTATTTTTCAAAATTGAGCTTTTGAACAAAGTGTCCATTATTTCCATGCTTTAAGGAACAAATTTTTAAACCCAAAATAAAATTCAGTATTTTAATTTCTATTCAAGATAGGTAAAACTGGATTGAAATGTAATCAGTAGAAAAGCTAACGACTTTGAGCATTATCGTGTTGGAAAACTTAAGTTAGTGTGTGCCCCCCCAAACTATTAAAAACTTTTCTGTGGCAACTAGGAAACCTGAAATATGAAAAAATAAAAGTACAGTTCAAGCATCTAACCATGAAAATAATTTCAACACAGCAAGATCCCAACTATCTCTGCTAAACCAGCTGACTGCAGAAGTGTCCCAGCAAGAGGCAGGATGCTGCTGGCAGACAAAAAGTCAGGATTGTGCATCACAGCAACAGCATGCAATGAACTTGATGTAAGTGATTAGGCATCTAAAGATAAATTCTGTATCTAAGCCTGAGTGCCTTGAAATCACTGGCAATTAGTTCCCAACCTTGTAATTTTTATATACTAACATTTTGGACACAGTTTTAAACGTGCTATCTTGGGTGAAGTTGTGGACTAAGGAAGAAATAAAATGCTCTCATGCAATCTATTTTTATGGAAGACAACCAGAGAACAAAATTGGTGATTTCCCTGGAAAAAATTTTTCCATCTCCTGAACGCAACGGCTTGTATAGGGATATGCTTACCCAGACATACCATAAGATTTCAGCAGTTATGTAGGACATTACAGGCTACAGCTTAGTACCTTCAAAGCCTGAAACAAGAATTTCCCACTAATGAAATAGTGAAGACAGGAAGACTTACTACCTCCTAATCTGGCCCTCTGTTGAGAATGCCCCCAAACAGATAAAAAATTGGCAAAAGCTTACAGAATTTTGGTATTAGATAAGTTTAGAAGATGTTTTCAATGCTTTAGGTTTGAATTTTCATTGTTACAGTATGTGAAATTAGGTTACTCCAGTAAAATGGACCATGTAAATCAATGACACACTACTTACCACTGAAAGCACAAAATTGAGAAGAGCTGTCCCACTGTGGAAGAGGATTGTCACTAATGCTGTAACCGTAGTAAACAAGAGGCTCACATTGCGACTCATCACTATCCACAGAGACTCCAGGATCTGAAAAAGGAGGGAGAAGACAAATTTAGACACTGGATGCTATTAGCAAGGACAGAGAATTACTTGCTGAGTGATTAATCTCCATCAAGCTAAACAAAGATGTCTTAAAAAAAAAATCATCTTCCCTCACTCCTGTACTACAGCAGGTTCTATCAAGCGAAAATGTCCACTTTACCAAAGGTAAGTTTCTATGTAGCTGATTTTAAGGTTTTGGAATTTTTCTCTCAGTATTCAAAATTACTTCATTATGCAAAATTGAAAAAAAACTAGATGTGGTGACACTTGTTTATTGTGATTAACATTCCTGCCAAGCAGCTCTTGTCTTGGGAGAAAAGATTCACCTTTTCAAAAGCAGAAATGTTAAGAAATGAAGAACAAGGAATAACATCACAAGGCAGAAATAAAAATGATGCTCCCAATCAAATAATAAAATTACTACTTCAATATATTTGTGGTTAAAAGCTTTCATGGTAATGAAATGCATGTTTTTAGTAATATCTGCAGAGAAATGCAAAAGTTGTGACTTTGAGTAAGGCTACATAAGTTAATCAAGTAATTATTAAAAAACAACTACTAGTCTTGGTTTAACAGATAGCAATTAGACCAAATTAAAACAAAATCATTTAACCAACACCCTCTAAAATCAAGAAACCTTTTCTCAGCAGTCAGCAATTGCAGAGCAGACAAAGGAGTGTAAGCCATGTGATCACCTCTCCTTTAGAAGTGAGTGAATCATATTAAACATAATTTATTAAGCATGAACTTGAGAGGGAATAAGTGCTGGAGGAAATGACAAGGAATTACAACACAGAAAGACCTACTTAGTTCATGCTTCCTACTCTTTAATGGGAATTATGAATGTTAAAGCTCATCTTTTGTACAGATTTTATTAGTGTCTCTTGAGAATTCAAGTGAGGTTAGAAATGAAGAGGACACTGTTGAAAAATGTTCTCCCACTGGCACCTATCCCTTTGCTTCTTCTATTGACTACAAATTCATTCTGGGGGTGTAGCAGTGCTACAAATTCATGCAGCCCCACGGTAACATTATCATGTGCACATTATGTTAGGAGGACTGTAGACACACAGGACAGTGAATTCTGAGGGAGGGAATGGTTTGTAGCTAAAGCAGAGGCCTTCCCCAGCTGGCATTCAGGAAGGATAGTGCAATCAGTGTTAATAGCAGGCCTTAAGTTGTATGCAAGATTCCCCTTCCAGATATTTAAGCTTGTTACTAGAACTTGGTGTGTGAACAGGAGCTTCTGTGCCACAGGTCTTCTGTTATAATGTGGAGCTTAATCACAGAACAGCAGCAAAGGCCTTGAAAATAGGGACATAGGTTGAAAACAAAGGTCCCTGAAACAGGACTCAAAGCAGTGCTTTGAGTAAGAAGGTATATAAGATGCACAACTTTGAGCTAGGAAGATTGCTCTTCCTTCAAGAAAATGAGGTAGGAACTAAGAAAGAGGGGAAAAACCACAGCAGGCTAACAACAGGACAAGGCAGCTGTCATGACCTGGAAAAGTAATACTTTTCCCATGTATCAGAGCACACAGTCCAGGGCAGAGGCCAAGGGGCAGGAGCTGTCTGGAATAAGAACACCTGATGAAAGGACAAGCTCCTTAATCTGAGGGAAGATGGCATCCATTAAGTTCCAGCTCTGCATAACTCAAAGCTCTTCAGCCAGTTCATTTACACTCCTGTGACTCAGCCCATTAAGCACAGTCTCCTATCGGTGACAACTACGCAGCACCATATTGATGGTTTTTCAGTCTCACAGCTCATGTAGGACATGATTGTTAAGGACTGACCACTTTCAGTACACAATGATAATGATTAGAAAACCATAGGCATGAAGCATGTGGTTAATGAAAAGTGGTCTAGTAAAGTTTTGCTCTAAAGAGTAAAATTACTCTGATTTAACAGCCTTCTAACTAGTAATCACAGCAATTGTTAAAACCCTCACTTGCACAAATAAGCTGAGCTGATACCAGTGGGAGTTTATGAGGAGAAGAGCTTGTTCCATCTGCCAGAGGAGAGCACAGAATTGGTGGGACTGTGAAAGTTTTCAAAATTGGATGTTTCTCCAGTATAGGCAGGATTTATTGAACACTTTCCCTAGAAGTTTAAGCCTTAGGGCTGACAACCAGGAGTATACAATTGCAGGTAGTTTGAATTTAAGTATCAGTTTGTTCCATTAACATCAGGAATGGCTCTCCCACATGAACATCCTTGAGTCGTGGAGTCATTGATTGGAACTGTTGAACCAGTTATCACCAGCATCTGCATTAGAGTAAGGGTACATAGAGCCTTTCTACAGCTTTGGTATGTCTTAGGAAAGAAACTGCATCTTTTAGGACTCCAACTTTTAGTGTCCAACTACAGAGTATTCCTTGTTATGCATATGTATCATTAAAATTTCAAGATGCAAGCTTTTCATAGCTAAGGTGAGAAGACAGACATAGCAGACACTAATCATTACTGAATACAGTGTCAGAACGTGCTCAAATACTTCCCTACAACTCACAAAATCAAATTACATGCAGCTGTATCTAAGAGTTCATAATGCTGTTTGATTCCCAGAGCCTACTGCAGCTGAGTTGATGAGGTCACCTACTACACATAAAGAATTGTTACCACCTTGCCAGCTGAGTTCTCCAAAACACAACAAAGTGTGACTATTTATGCAACAATGTTACATTACTTTTAGCGACTTTTTTCCTATTAAATAACAGAAAACCACACCTCCTTCCCCAAACCACTGCTCTATAAACAGCTGTAAGGGATCAGGGTTTAAAAGTGCTACAAAGCTGCACAGAATTCAGGACTCTCTTACACATCACACTGGGCCGCCATCAGCATCAGTTACTCTGCCTTTCCAATCCGTAACAGGCAAGATAGAAAAATTGCACACAATATTCTCAGGCATCCAGAGTGTCCTCTTGGCCACTTTTAAACTGGTCAACACCCAAAAATGAGGGTTAAAAGGCATTTGATCAAAACAGTAATTTACTGAGAACTTCAAATCAGCAAACTTCTGGAAGCCAGATAAAAATGTACCTAACTCAATTCTGTATAAAGGGAATAAAACTGAATACAAAGATTGAAAAAACCCCAACTACGGGAGCCAGAGAAAAATATTACGATGTGTAGTAACCCAGTGAAATATTTGAGGAGCTGACTTGATTTAAAATGCACAGATCAGTCATGCTAAAAGCACGGGAAGGGAAACCTAACTAAGCTGAAGCTTGCTGTGAATATCTCTGTGCAAGGTCTTCAGTCTTCCTGTCTGGGAGATCTCTGAATGAGATACCACCTGCTGGTGGAATAATGAGTATTCTTGTGCAAGGAGCCAAAAGATCAAATTAAGAAGACATTAGCAATGTCTCATCTAACATCAAGGGAGCTCTGAGTCATCATTCACAGATTTAGCCAGCAGCAATTCACTTTCTCAATGCTACAAGCATACAAGAAATGGAGAAAAAGGGTTATGAATGGAAAAACAGATGAGTGAGGAAAGAATGAGTCTTTTTTATTTTTCAGAAATTAAATCTTAATAGTCCAGCTCCACGCTGCCTATTTCATCCATCTGATTAACTACCTTGGAGTGGAGTACGGGGTGCAAAATACAAGACAAAGTGAGACTCCACTCTTGCTCTCTCTGCCAAGAATGAGATGAAATAAACCTCACTTCAGAAACACACCACTGATTATATTATGCTGGTTTTTAACACTACTGCTTCTAATAGTAGAAAAAGGCAGCAGTGCTGCTAACACCAAGGCTTGTAGAGAAAAAAAAAACCAAAACAAACTGATGACTTGGAAAAGCTTATCTTCATATTAAATCTTGAGGCAATTTACATGTTTATATAGTAAATTACTTTAAAATAATTAAGGTCTGTCTACATCAAACTACAGCTAAGCATAACTGTTAAAATGAACAGGACATTTTGAGGGGGGTACAGAAGTCTTCCAAACTTTACCTGATACTCAAAGTTGCAAAGTTGAATCGATGCATGTTGTTACAAATTAAATGAACATCAACAATTCCCCAGCACACCTACATCAGTAATTTAATTACATGCCTTCAACTCTAAAATGAAAATTTCTTCCATTACAGGAAGAGCCTGAAGTGAAGCACTAGCATCTGTCTTCTCTTAACATTTTTCTTATAGCAAACACTCCTAATAAGGAGGAAGAACACTTCCTTTGACTTCCATCAATGGAAAAGAACTTATCTGTTTGTGGCTGTAATATGACATTGTCAAATAGCTGTATTTTCAGAAAAACTGTCATCTGCTCTACTCTGAAATACTTCAGAAAGCCAAGAGGATAGCAAGACAGTTATTTTTTGGTAAACTCCATCTATGCATAAATATTTGTTACATGCAAGTAGTGTAATCACACACATTTATTCTTTTCCAAAAGTGGAGAAATCTCATTAGAGCTTTGTATCTGCTTCTTTATACAGTTCTTTACAGCTATCTCATTGTCTTTAAATTATCTGCATGTTAAAAAAACCTGCCAACACAGCTTTGGGACTGTACTGTGTCTTGCTATATTCTTAAGAACTGCAAGCCAACATTGATTTCAAGTGTTCAACTTTACTCTCCCCATAAACAACAAACTCAACCAAAAAATAAAAAGATAGAACAGTTTGGGTTGGAAGGGACCTTAAAAGATCATCTGGTCCCAATCCCCCTACCATAGGCAGGGTCACCTTTCCTTAGACCAGGTTGCTCAAAGCCCCATCTAATTTCATCTAAATCCCACTTAAAGTTCCATAAAATACAGAAAAAGTAAATAAACAAAAACCCCAAACTAAAGAATCTAAGCAACAGAAAAATAAAATCCCCAGAACATACACTCCTAGAAGCACTCATATAATTTAGAATATTAACTCTTCCCAATTCAGTATGTCATTCTAATAACCCACTTCAGAAGACCAGGAGAAAGGTTTTCATGCTCTGGTAAGAACATAAATCCTGAATACAGTAAGGCTGCTATATATCTTAGGCTAGGTAAGAAACTTGCTTAAACATACCAGACTTAAGCAAAAGCTATTCTTATTTTAATAATCTCCAAATTTAATGACCTAAACAAGAACAGAGACTGTATTTTCATAAATTTTAATTAAAAACATTAGTGTGAGTAATATTCATGCAATGCACTGTAGATGAGCAAGCCAGGAAAGAAAATGCTGCCCAGTAAGGATGTGAAATCAGTATTTAGAGCTTTATACTAAGCTGACTGGTTTACAGTCTGCCATTAAGGACATGAGTACATGGAGAAAAAAGACAGGTGTTTCCCCACTGCTGATGAGTAATGAGTTCCTGGAAATAAACAGGAAAGCAAGTCATTTGCTGGCACTTTTTTCTTGAACTTTTAAACCAGGTTTTAGAAGTAAAGCAAGCATGTTAGCTAGATGAAAATTTTAATGTTAATGTTTTTCATTCTTAAATATTTATTCTCTTAACACTTTTCTTTGCCTCTCTCTAGCCTGCTAAGATTACTGAAGCACATTTTACATCATGGTTTCTGAGCACTGTGCAGCAATGCTGGAAATGACACACTCTTATCAAGTAGTTTCTCCTCCTTCTGTGCCTCTTGCCTAGAAGGAAACTCCACATTGATTTTAAATCACAGTGTGCTGTGCATTTTTAAAACCTTTGCCTCAAGCATGCATGACCAACTTTGAGAAAGTACCAAGCAAATTTCATAATTAACTGAAAAAAGGTTTACTGCAATGAAGTTTCTCTCAACTCTTCCTTGTCTCACATCTTCTATGGTAGAAGCTGTAACAATTTAAGCAGCATCTGGGGGAGGACAGAAGAAGCACATATGCCTGCCTATCAGTCTAAACCAAGGACTGCTTGGAGGCAAATATTAGCTTTAACTACATCCACAGATCTGCTATAGTGCCAGATAGGTATAAATAATAGTCTTACAAAATTGAAGATAATGTAATGACAACAGCTCAAGGCAAGGATGAACTATATTGGGGATTGATTCTATGTATTAAGCATTTAGGATTTAACATGATTTAGTGAAACACCTTAATTTGGATTGCTTTCAATGCTTCCTCTTTTTCTCCTCATAAGGTGAAATGTTTTTGTTCAGGAATTCACACTGTAAAAAATATCAAATTCATTCTCCACAGAACTTTTATGAAATAAAAAAATAAGCTGCTTTAAACTCCACAAATAATAGTAATTTGAGGTAAAAAACCAAAAAGATCACCCCTCCACTTTTTTTGCTTGGTTTTGTTTTCACAACCTCTAAGTCAATAGCTTCTCCAGTTATAACTTAATTGTTTTCTTCTTTAAAGAGAAAAGACTGCATAAAATAATGCACTGAAAATCAGCTTGCAGGTGACACAGGTAACAATACGACTCAGGAAGACATGTAGGAAGCTGGTATCCATGAAGATGCTGAAAGCACAAGAGCTTATCATAAACATTTCTGTTTGTTTTACAGCTATATCTTAAACAGGCTTGCAACAATTGCTTAGGTAATTGTAAATAACACTAACAGTGTTTCCATAATTTTTCATTTACTTGAATCCATAACCTCAGTGGTACTCCAAGGAGAAATTTCTATCAGTTAAAAATTAGACCAATTTCATAGTAAGTGCAAAGAATACGTACCGAGAGAAACGTTTCGATGTTATCGTGAACAAACGATGCAACATCTTGCCAGTCCAGAATATCTCCAAGCCAGCTGTTCTGACGGTTTATGTGCCACTTGTGTCCTTTGTGTCTTCCAGAATGTGTTACATTCTTAAAAACAAAGAAAATAGACATTTGAATAAAATTTAGAGATACGAGAAAGACAAAAGCTAATGCTTTAGACTGGTGTTTCCTTAATGAGGAATAGATCCAATATGCATTTAAATACTTAGAGATGCTTTAACTGGCATCCCCTAAAATACCTGAAAGTCCTCTGTACGCTGGAAAAATTAAAACCTGACAGAAATTGTAGTTAATTATCCCATTTAATTATATATGTGTATGTTGTATTGATTCACCTCAGTTAAAAGTTTACTGCTTGACTGATACAATGGTATCTATGTTGCTCTTAATGAAAACACATAAGAAAGAGGTAATGATTTCAATTATTGCCTACATAATTTACTGTTTGCAGCATAGAAGTTTTCCTAGCACAGCCCATAAAGGAAAACACAAGCAGAAGTCCAAGCACCTAGTTTTCTCACTATTAGTTTCTACCTCTCCACAGGAAATGTTCAATTACACAAAACCTAAAAGCTAAACTGGATGCAGGAGGATATCTTCTGACTACACAGAAGTCTTTGTACTTGCAAAGCAACAAGACAACAGGACATGGCCACAAAAACAACAGCTAATTCCTTAAGCGGCTCCTCCCTAATTATGATGTTGCTATTGCACAGTGAATAATATCTGATTATCATCTTGAATGCCACAGGCTGGGACAGCGATAAATGTTTCAGAGAAGGATGTCAGAACTCTCTGTAAGCAAGGTTAAGCAAACCTGTTGACTAAAACATCCTATTCTTTAATAGAAGGAGACTTCTCAAGTTCTTAACTCTGATTTTTGCAATAAGCATTCCACTACTTGTTGAAATTTTCTGCACACTTCTAGCCTTAGCAACCTGCATGCAAAATGGCAGTATCTTTTCTTGCCACACATGGCAAATAACATTCCAAGCGCAGTCCCTGCACTGACTTATCTCAGACCATTACATTTTCTGCTCATTACCAACTCTCTCTAGATGCGCTGTTACACTTTGTGATATACTATTAGCAACACTCTATAACAATCCACTGCCAACACAGAGATCTTTCCTCTGAGCTAGCAATTTATTTAGAGTAGAAACATATGAGTAGACAAAAATCTCCCTCAAATAGGCCTTCTGTATTTGTAAACTGTATGGAGACCTATCACCTCTTCATCTAGTTCTACACAAAAACTGTTATTTCTTTAGTGCAGAGATCTTCTTGGAACTTTAGAGGTATTTGAAGAATAACTGCATAAGGAAAAGTGTTAATGTAATTGCAATCATTTAAATGTACAGAAGTATTTCAGGAATATGATTTCTGGATTTGATATTTCCATGCACAATGGTTAATGAATTGCTCTTTCCTTTAAACTACAGACAGCATTGGCAGCATAACAATGATTTAACTCTTAGGAATTTCCAGGATTCAGTATACAGAACACATTATAAGATCGCTGCAAAAATGCATTGTAAGAAACTTAATGAGAGGGTAATCACTTTCTCACAATTTCAAATTAATAAAAGTTACACAAATCA
Organism: Setophaga petechia; assembly: GCA_024362935.1. Classification (NCBI taxonomy): domain Eukaryota; kingdom Metazoa; phylum Chordata; class Aves; order Passeriformes; family Parulidae; genus Setophaga; species Setophaga petechia. The sequence continues at coordinate 25,663,591 of JANCRA010000008.1, forward strand.
TGCAGAAGACCAGTTGCCTTTTCCCAAGACCTCAACAACCCAAATAATCAGCAGAAAGTGCTAAACTATGAAATACTAATTATAAAAAGTGAGAAAACTATAAAATGGCACACACAAAAACACACTTTACTACTTGAATGTAGGACACAGCTCTGGCTTTACTAAAACTGTGACTCAAGAACGATGCGTCTTACACACTTGAAACTTTTACCTTCTTTTTACTGACTTTTGCACAACCTTCCAACTTTCTGCTAATCTCTTCCTCAGAAATGCATACTTGGCATAATTACATCAGAGTACTAAGTGACAGTTTACATGAACACCATTTGAATGAGTTACCCACCTTCACAAACCAAGAGTGATAAAGCCTGTCCCAGAGCTCCAGCACTTGTTTTTCAATCACAGCAGTGTTATTTACTTTTTCTCCTAAAATCTTATGGAGCTAAAACACATAAAAATCTATTATTATACAGGACAGAACAAAGCAGGCATCTACTGATGAACTTCACACTTGATTAATAACGTATGATTGTCTGAAAAGGCACATTTCAAACTCAAGTTATTAAAAAACTAGTATCAGTATGAAATACACACTTCAGATAAAATAGTTCACAATTCAAAGACTTTGTTAAAAACATTCTGCCGCACTGAGGACTTCTTTCTGCACTGCAAAACAAATGCTGTCTTTAAAATCCTTAATCCAAAGCCCTTGATCATATCTTTAGAGTAAATATTTCAAATAATTTGAGATGTGTGCTAGACATCAAATACATGAATAAGAATCTTGGCAAATTCTTCTGAAGAAGAATATAGCTTAACTATACAAATTATGATTTAAAAAATATCCAGTGTACCACACCCAGCCCACACAGAAATTAGGGGGGAGGAAGGGGCAGAGGTGAAAACAGAAGTTTACATGGTCTCTAACACAACAGCCAAAGTCAGTAAAAACAAAATTAGTTAATTTTATTTGATCCATTTTCACTGGGAATCATTAGAATGATGACAGATTCTTCAGTTCTTAAAAATAAACTAATCCCTGAACAGAAAAGACTACTGAAATCCCTCCCACTCTTCCTTCAAAAGTCCCAAACCAGAGTGGAAAGAATAGATTTGTCAACAAAATGGTTAAACACATGGAAAATAACTACTGAGAAATGTATTTTAATTTCTTTTTTCTTTTATGAAATACAAGAAATGAAAGCAAAAACCCAAGAATTTGAGCTTTCTGACAGCTCACTCTGACCTTGTGTGTGATCCATTCTCGGCCATACTGGTACACGTTGTTGGCTGCAGAATTGAGCGCCTTCTGAATGACCTGGGCTTCTGGGAGCCAGCTGAGGGGGGTGGATTTTAAAGAGGGAAAACAAAATTAACTGCTATATATTATATCCACTTCATTACACTCAAAACACATTACAAATTAACATTCTGAAACAACAAATCATTATGGTTAAATACATATAAAATTACTACAACTCAAATGTTTCCTTCTACATATTAAGGAATAGATTTTCCCATAAGCAAAGCAGAATTAAATCTCGAGCATGTCATTGCATTTAAATCCTCCAAGGTTCCTGAAACCTTAATTAATTTGACATCTCAACTTCTTCAGAAGAGATCTGCTCTTCAATCTCTATGTGTGCCATTCACACAACATTACTTTTTTTTCCCCAGAGTTTCCTGAAAGTATCGTATGAAGCAGTCTCATCTAGCTGCAAACACAACCTTTTGAAATTACAAGCTGAATGTAAATTGTTAACATAGTTTCCATGAAAAAGCAACCAGCTGACAAAAGGTCTGGACGTCAATTATTTCTAAGTCCTCACCAAACCACCTGCTTGTGAATTTCTTCAGGGACTCGCATCACTTTCAAGCAATGTACCCTACTGAGTTGTCAGCATTTTACCACTTCTGAATATAGGGCACAAAATCTCTGCTTTGACTTTCTTTTTACATCTTGATTCAATGGCACTTGTTGGGAGCCCTTCCAAAACAAAATGAAAGTATTCAGGAAACAGAATTTGTATTTGTTCACCTGACTGAAGATCAACATGGAAGCTCCTCTGTCTGTATAATGCTCCAGAAATGTTCCAGATTGGAATTCCCAGATATTTCAGTCACTCACCTCTAAGCATAATATGAGCATCAAGCTCTGAAAGCTGGTAAAGCTTCATGGATTTGGCAAGAGGTATTCTTACTCTTAATGAACTAAAATACAGTGTGTTCTGACAGTCAAATTTCCATGTCCATTAGTCCCACTTATTTGCATCTTAGAGCAAAACAGAAAGACCAAACAGCACAAGAGATGCCATGAAGGAATAAAACCACATGCTTTAAGTGCTTTCTGTTCTCATGATTGTGATTACCTCAGTAGTGCTAAAGTATGTATTACTACAGTGGTTATTAACTATATCCTTTTAGTTCTGTTTTTGAAAAATTGCTTTTCTCTTATAATGCGGCATCTGTTTTCTTTCAATCTTCTTAAACTACCATCACTTTAATCTAGAATGTGCCCTTGAAAGAGTCAACCATTCTTATTCTGGAGAGATCTTTTTTTTTGCTGTCATTAAATTGGTATCTCACACTTGCCCAATGTCTGTTTAACCGAATCAGAATGAAAGCCATTTGGCACATGCCCTTCTTAAAATCACACTTTTCAGCCTCATCTATTCCCCCTCTTGATGTTCATGCAATGACTCCTTTGCTGACCAGTGTGCCCATGTTTTCCTCTAGATGCATTTCTCTCAAAACCATCTCTCTCCCTTACTACTTGTCTTGGTGCTTTCTTTGGTCATTACACAGACCAAACCTTACAAACTCCCCACTGCACACACCGCACACACCTACTCGTAATAGGAATGGCCCTGCCCATCTGAGTCACACCAAACTCCCCCCATCCACCCCTGAACTCTTCTTCAGTTTTTTTTTTCTCACATTTCTCACAATGGGTTCTTTTCCAGACTATCTACACTAGCCTTCTAAAATTTGTTTGGGAAAAAGACAATGCCACTCTAAGATATGTTCCTTATTCTCACTACATTTCACTCAAATCTGGAACTATATCCCAAATGGACATACCGTGTTTGCCAGCCCAAGTACTACCACTAAGTGTTTGTGTGAAAACGACCTTGTCAATGGCTGGCTGTACTTAGCTAAGATTCTCAATACATCCTGGTGCTAAGATTCAGTTTCCAACTTACTTTGCATACCAGGAACAATGTCTTCAACTCCTATTCCTTCAAATGCACTCCACATCCATCTCTTGACATTCAAAAATAATTTAGCTCTATCCTGAAACTTTCTAGAGTATTCTTTGCCAGCACTTTTCTTTCATAGAAAAAAGGGACAAAATACAGATCTCTTCATCCTCTGCACTATACAAGTTTCTTCTCCACAACTGTAGTTAGGAAAGTTCATGGAGTCGTCCTTCACCTCCAAAACCCAACCAGTACTCAAATGAGATAACACACTGACAGTCCTCCAGAGTGATGCACAAACATCTCTGCTGTCTGAGAGTTTAGCTTTTGCATCTGCCTGTGAGAGATGCCCACATTTCTGTTCACCTAGGGGATTTTTTAAATTAAAAACTATGCATAAGAGCACCTGGAAGCTTGTTCATCCACCCTATACTATTTGCTTAACTTCAGCATTCTTACTTTGCCCACTCTGGGTGACTGGCTACTGTCTCATTGATCAAGCTGCTTGTGACTTGAATCATGTGAACGCTCTCTTGATGTACCTAAATTAAAGACAGAGAGGAGAAATGTTATACAATGCAAACTACAACTCTTCCTACATTCACAAAGAATTCTTTTTTGGGGGAGAAGGGGAGTGAGTGGTGGAAGAGGAAGGAGGATGGGGAAGAGGGGGAAGGTGAGAAGGCATGCAGTGACCAGTTTGTACATTTAAAAAAATAATTTTTCCAGTGCAAACAACCCACTAGGAAGAAAGAAGTTCCATTAACACAAGAAACATCTAGTCAATACAATAATAAATTCTGGTCACTAGTAATAGCAAATGGAAATTCAAACCTTATCCCATCAGTGGACAAAAATTCAAAAATAACAGCAGTGCTGTCAAGAGAAGTACTAAAATACAAAGCAAAGTTTCAGATACAACTTTTTAAGCCATGGATCAAAGAGGTGTAAAAATAAATGAATACTTAGCTCTAACATGACCAATGCTGCTATGAAGTGCCTAACTAAATAAATTCTTCAGCAAGTATGATAAAATATACCTTTTATAAATACCTTAATACTCCTTCTGTGAATGTAAGGGAGCTTTAGGCAGGAATGTTTGCACAACTTCAAAAGTCTTTAATTTTAAGTGCTCAATATTACATATGCCTACATTTCAGAAAAAGGAGATTGACATCAGAACCCATTGATCTTTGTTCCATAACTGTATTCAAGTCAAACATTCAATCTCCATTGACCATTTCAAGTATGAACACAGCTCCATTAAGGAAAAAAAGTACATGAGTGACCTCTTCTGGTGAGCAAAAAAAAACCCCACCCAAACTCAACGATAAACCAAACATCAATTTCAGAGAATACCTGATCATGAATCTCAGTACATTCAACTCAGAAAAGGATACCATGAGGTTATTGCAGACAATTACACAAAAAAATTGACAAACACACCTTAATTATTTTGGAAATATTTCTGATGTGAGGTAAATTAAAGAGAAAAAAATCTAAGTGGTTCTTCTGTTGACAAGGTAAGTGTCAACAGGGTGCAAAACAAACCTGTTTCTGTAATACATAAGCTAATGTCCTAGGGTGACATTATGATGCTTGTATCCCCATTCATGTGTTCTGTTAATGTTGGATATTATATTCTGTGCCTTTATGAGTGGCCCTGAAGAATGAAAGTTTTGTTTTGGTATTCTTATCAGCCTGGCTGGGACAGAGAGGTTTTTGCTTTGGCTGCTTTTTGGCTTTTCGCTCTTGCTCTCTCTCGCTTGCTCTTGCTTGCTTCGCTCCTGCTTGCTTTTGCTCCTAGCTAGTTCAGCTAAACAGTGAAAATTGCTTCCTGGACTGTTTCTCCTCTCTTTTCTTTGACCATCCCGAACCTGCTCCGGACTGGGACCTGGGAAACACCGAGAGTTCACACCTTGTGACTGCAGCAGCTGCCCCAGCGCCGGAGGGACTGAGGACAGAGCGACCACCCCACCCTCGAGAGAGACTGTCTGAATTTGTCATCTTTTTCAGAGTGGTGTCATCCTATATTGTTAATTTTGTGTGCTGGGGGGTGCTGTGCCTGTCAAATAAACAGGTTCTTTCCACTTCTCTCCGAGAAATTCTTCCCGAACTGGTTGGGGGGAGGGGCCGTGTGGGTTTGTTTTCTGGAGAGGCCCTCCTTTGGAAATCCTCTACCAAATCTGCCCTAAACCAGTACAGCTAGTAATTCTTTTACTAGAATAAATTTTGTATTTACAAATGCCTATATGTTAGCCTTATCATATAGGTAAAAAACATAGAAATACAAAGAAATAGAAACATTGAGGTTTTTATATATTTTATAGTCTTAGAATGGTGACAAGTTCAAGTACAGTGAATTAGTTCCCAAACATTTAGAAAAATTCTTAAAGTTATACAATCTCGTATAAGTATCAGTAACTTTCATCAGTAATGAAAAGTAGCTTTATGATTGTATTTGTTAGCACGCTGTACCTTTGCAGTAAGGAGAAGAGCTAGCAGAAGGGTTCCTATCACCAGCACAAATATTATGAAAATGCTGATTATTTTATCCAGCATTTTCTCCAGCCACACGATAATCTGTGTAGAAAAAAAAGAACAAATTATAGCACATAAATCAATCTTTAATGAAAGCAATGTTGTATGCTATGCAACAGTATTGTTATTTTTATTTACAATCACAGTACAAAATCAGGCTCTAATCAAACAGCATTTATGCCCAAGCTTGGAAATGAACAATTAACAAGCAATGTTAGCATGATTAAGGTCATGGTATGACATGTGATTTTGCAAAAAACATATACACATTACCACACAACACAGCAAGCTCTCTGCAAAGCAAGCAATAATTCAACAGTTACTTACTAGACCTAGAGAAGTACTTAAAGAAGACATTTATGTCAACTAGAACCCAGAAATTTGTCTTGTTTGTCTTTGTTTCTTGTCCTTCAGCATCCTGGAAACTTACAGATATTGTCTGCACAAGACTTCAAAGCTATCAAGGTATACTTTAAAGCACAACCATAACTTCCAGATTTGAATAGTTAAAAGCCATCTAAATGACAAATGAGGTATTTTTGCAAGTAATAAAAATTTTAAAGCTGCCTCATCACCTTCTGAACTAAAATGGGACAGGTGGGGTTCTGCATTATTGAATATCAGGCCAATTATTCAGCACCAACTATTTCTATCCACTTCCAGTCTCAGGAGGATGCTCAGCATTAAGCATGCATCAGCTAAACTGACTGATACAGGAAACAGGCACATTTGTTGTTCTGTCAGTTCACAAAAGGCCCATTCTATACATGTCCATAAGCAAATGGTAATACCACATTTGAGTAGAGAAATTCTGATAATGTCATTCAAAACAATTTAACTGCTCAGTCACATGACTTTGCAGAGTGCTCTGGAACACAGCAAGCTGAGCATCTTGTACACAAACTGATTGTTTACATAAAAAGCTGTGAAAGCACATGCAAGCATGATCAAATACATTTTTCTAGCTCCTATGGTTCAAATACAAGATCTATTTTCTATTCCATTTAGCATCACTACAGGAAAAAGCAACAGCACAATTGTAAAATTTGTGATTCACGAGAACTGAGGTCAAAGCATCAGTTTTGTGTGTAGTAAGCGAAAGTACTTCAAGTCCAAGTTATATGTTCAATGATTAAGTTGGTAACTTTTTAGTTAGAGATCTTATAAAACTACTAACATGCATGCTAATGGTTTACATTAGTTCTTTCTGCATTATTTACCCTATCCCTACAAATGAAATTGACCCTGGAACAACAAACTTCTCAGACTGCTCTGTGATGACTGAACTGGTCAACACTGAAGTCAGATCTCCTATTTGACAAAAGCAAGGATTTTTTGTGTGTGTGTTCATCCAGTAGTATCTGAGCAGTTTATACACATCAAGTAATTATTTTTAAATTTCAAGTTTTCACAACCAGCTCCTTGTTTGATCTAAACTAATACGTTCTTGTAACAAAGTCTGTACTACAATAAAAACTGCAGAAAGGAACTCAGAAAACACGAGGAAGTGTGAAAAGTCTTTTGTCTTAGGTATTTTTAACCTAAGTTTGGTTTTCAGCATTGCTAACAGATTTCAGCCATCAGAAATGCATTGCCAGTGCTGGAGGGAAGTGACCTGCCTGCAGTAGTACTACAGCTCTGAAAAACTTTGAGCAGTCTCTGCACAGGGCATATATATATAGGGGTTACCTCTTTGGAAATAAGACTGAAATGAGATTTGCTGTATCCTTCCAAGCCTCATGTACATCTAGTGATTATGCAAGAGAAGCCAGAAATGAAAGTCCTTGTTTCAAAGGACACAAATAAAAAATATCACCAAGAAAACACTACTGGATAGGCAGGGAAGAAAATTTTATAGTGGACTTCAAAATGAAGCTATTAAAAATTAAAACTGCCCTCATAATTTTGAAGTTCAAACTACTATTTACTTTCTAAGTCAGAGTTTAAAGAAATCCAGTAGTCTTACAAATAGTACTTTAATCAGATTTACTGCAGCTATGTAATTGGAAGTACTGTCAGAGATTTCAAAAAATGCTAGGCTCAATAATTGTGTGAGGGGTATTCAATAGGTGAAATCTCAGTGGAGGCGAGGCTGAATGCTTTAGATGTTTTGCCACATAGCAACTAATGGAAGGACAAGATCCAAAAGACCAGGATGAGGATTCTTTCCGAGATGGCACAAGTTATCTTTCCCAGACACTCATACTGACAGTTCAAATATGCCTGGACTGCCACTAAGGTGCAGCTGCAGCACATATAAATCCTGGAGTACCTTTTATCTAGTTAGCAAAGACATGGCAGCACTGATGATGTACTGGTACCAGCAGCAGCCTCAGCCATGCCAGCCCACCTTGTCTCTATTTACTTGGGCAGGTAGCCCAAGGAAGTCTGATGAAAGCCAGCTTTGGCAAGCCTACAGGTACTGCAATTACATCTCTCAACACAGACTTAAGGGGATCCAAGTTATGTAAGCAGTACAGATACATCACAGCAGAAGACTGAATTGGACTGAGTATTGTACAAGTAAAAGCAGATGGACATTTACTTAAGGTTATATTTATTCTTTTTTTTTTTTTCTTCTATTAAAACATACTTTCTTCCCCTACATCAACCCACAACACTTCCTTAGCAATCCCTCACCTTTTCACACTCCTGTTAAATAATGCAGAGCTGCAGGTAAGCTACTCACTGCAGGGAAGCTGCACTGTTAAATGCCTGTGTGGTCATATTTATCACTGAATCAGGTCCAGACTTCACTCTAACCCCAACCCTGCCAGACCTCCCTTTACACCCTTCCTGTAAACCATGGGCATGCACACAGAGACAAACGTGTACTGACTAAACACACTCATTAGCCAGAGGTCATGAAGTTTTATATTCGGTTCCAAGCTTCTAATCCAAAGGTTAGTCACCAGCAGAAAGCTGAGGCTGCCACAGCATCCGAGATTATGCAAAGGTAAAAGAAAGCCAGGCTCCTAAGCTACAGAAGGTCAACTTGTAAAACCAAACTGAAATATTACTGATTTGTGATAGACTGTCCACAAAAAAACTCTCTTTAAATGTCACAGTTTTGAATGGAAAGGTTATCAAGGTTTTTATTTTCATTTAACTCACTGTAAAAAGGTTTTTTATGATTGAGTTACATTCTATTAGAAAGCTCCTCAATAATTTGCAAGTACTCCCTCTTTCAACTTTTGGATGATGACACAAAACCGTATTATGCTAAGCTGTAACAGAACTACAGTCCATACTTAAAAATCAGAAGTCCTACTATCTAGGCAGGTTCTCCCAGTTTTGCAGTACGATACATCATCTATGAATTATTATTTTCAGGTTTCATACTGCATAGCCTTTGGGGCAGTAGTTTTTCTAGTATGTTTAATTTGCTACATTACCCAAACAGTAAAGCACACCTAGGCATCTACTTCATATTTGATTAATCTATATAAATAAAATTACCAACATGGACTTCTATTTTTTCTGTAAACAGCTCCGCTATTTATGAAGTTTTTTTCCCAAGACATTCCTTAGACTTCTCATTTCCCTTTTCTTAGTTAATATTTGAAGATACCATCTCATTAATATCATCTGCAGAGAATAAGGGGAAGTCTGTAACCAGAACGCATCCCAAGGTTATGGTGAAATAACTCAGCTGAGTAGTTAAGCTAGAAAATGTAGAGAACAGTCTGTGTGAGGTCTCAAGTCTACCTACACCAGTACTCCTGCAGAAGCAGCAGAAGAATTTAGCAATTCCTTCTAAAGGCTCCTGACATAGACAATGTTATTAAGAACAAATTATGCCAGACTGACTGAATCTATTCTATATTTTGGGCTATATATACCACAAACAGGAATCAAAAAGCCAAGGTTTATTACCAGTAGTCATAATCAACCACAATTTCAAACTCTACCATATCCATATGACTTTAAATTTCCTGTTGGATTATCAGAAATTTATGTCTGTGGTCTCTGAAGTATGTCCCTTCAAAGACAGGCAAAAAAAGGAATCACCTTTAACTGCAGCCAGTGTTCTATAGCACAAATCCCCTCTTTTTTCTGCCTCTAGTAGAGTGTGACATTTTTTCAAAACTTTTTTTTAAAACTACCAAAACACTACACACAACAAAATTAACCCACTAGTTGCACATTTTTTCACTTTTTTAAAAACCTTGATTATAATACTATTACTGTATGTTCATTCACAGAAGTCAACACTGTATGTAATACTATCAGGATTTCAGGATTTCTACTTATGAAACTGTAAAGTAAACCAACAGTTTTCAAAGATAACTCCAAGGAACTAAAAAAACATGCTCTGTTAAGAAATTATATCCACAGGGTTTTGCCAAATAATGAGAATTTCTAAACTAAAAATAAAATCCAGACATTTTAGCATTTAAAGCTATTACAGTTAAATTGGTTTTGCAACCTACCAGTATTGAGGAAAAAATCCCACATCTACTCATGAATTTTCAACAAAAATGACAAATGACAGAAAAAAAGCAGTTGAGACTACACTTTTTCTTGTGGGTCACCAAACTCAGCTCTTTACCTGAACTCTGCTAGCAAACTGTTATCAAAATTTAAAAAAATTATGACAGGTTAGGGTTGCACATATTTACTAACCACACAAGTCACTCACATAAGATAAACATTTCGTAGTTGGGAAATAAAAATGTGATTTTAAGACAGGAGAAATATAGTCAAGGGCAAAAGAACATTAAAAATGCCCCTCTTCTTGGACAATTATAACTAAACCATGAAAACATATCACACAGTTTTAAAAGCCACACAATTGGGAAAAAAAAAATCTTAGCTCTACCAACTACCTAATCTTTTGTTTTAAACTAGCCTTTTTCTTTCCTTCAGACTTGTTAAGATTCAGCAGTTCTGAGGCCATGCAAAGTCTCATTTTGTATGCATTCACTCCTGGTACATGAGGTACTGTGTCTGTGTACACAGGCAAGTTTGGCATTGCAAAAGTAAAACACTGACAGCACTCAGTGAAACCAGCCCATGCACCATTTGCAAGCACCTACAGAACTACAACTGTGCTTCACAGCCTCACCACTCCCCTGGTAATTTAGTTAACTGATGCCTTCCCTGAGCAGAGAACAGCTCTCCAGACTGGGAGGGAACTGGTTTCGTTAGGTGTACAAGCGGGGACCAGGCAGGATCAACTATTCTTAAATAAAAGTGCACCTAAATCACTCTACCCCTTGAAATGCTAATGCAATACTCTGCTGTGCTAAACATTCAACTATGTGCATTTCTACTGGAGTAGAAGAGATCAGACAGAATTATATGACCTTCAGTAGCTTATACCAAGAGCTGGAAAAGAGGCATTTGAGAGAGAAATCTATATGAAGCAAGGCATGTTAAGGAGTGTTCATGCTGCAAAATAAAAAAAAAAAAAATTATAAGAAAATCAAACTCCCCAAAACCACAGAATCCATTAGCTGGAATCATAATTTTTCTGTTTATTTACCTTCTTATTAAGCCAGTGCCACAGCTTGTCAGTGGCAGGCGGAGATGGAAGAAAAGGGAAAAAAACACAACACAGTGGAAAATTATTGAAAAATGCAGTAATAGAGGAAAAAAGCAATGAGAGGCAGGCAAAGTCATCCACAGAATGAAAATGAAATTGTTCTCGACACAAAGGTAAATTGCAATAGGAAGAAAAGATCATAACAAATTCTAATGAAAGAACCTGGATTTTACTACTAACATGCACTTTTGAAATGAAGAGAGATATAACAAATATGAACAACTTTAATGGCATTAACAGAGCTATCAGCATAACCTGGACAATTCTAGTTTAATTATACTGACAGCTACCATCACATTTCAGAGCAGGACTTGTACTCTGAGAAGGACATTTCAGCAACACACCAAATCTTGACATGAGGCACTCATTCATGGCATTAATACTCCCATTCAGGCATTCAAATATTCCCATTCTATGCATTTCAAAACACTCCTATTATGTCAATTACTCTTGGACAGATTTCATGGTTTTTTGGTACAACATTCATATTAAAGTATTCACATTCAATGGCACAACATCAAATACATAATTAAGTCTGATATACATACAACAGCAAATTGTAGATCATATAATGTACAGATTTCATGTAATTCTCCTTGCACTTCTCAACAGTCAATTTCTCCTTTTGCACTGAAGTTATTTTTCATTACTGATGCTCATCCACATGCTAAAGTATATCCATTTCAGGACCTAGTTTATGTAGGATTATACTCCTAATTCTAACCATTACTAATCATTAGTAGCACAATCAGAACAGAGAAGAGCTTTAATGTTGTTATTCATCTCTGTTAGAGATTAAGATCATGTAAGTGAAGTTTGTTTCTCCCTGAAAACAAGACATTGAATTCTCAGTAAATCTAACATGTTCGCCAGTTGCCAGAAATTACATTAGCTCCCAATGGAAAGAGAAGATACGAATATTTCATATTTATAAAAATCTCATAATGTTAATTAAGTTAGAAGCAGATTTACAAAGAATCATGAACATTAGGAAATATGAAAATGAAATATGTCATAAAGCACCCACATTTACTAGCTTTTGCTACTTATGGAAAGCATCACAGTCAGAGAAATCAATTACAAGGCTTCAAAAGCCTCAAACTGACACTATAGAATTTGTTTCTACTTTACCTCTTCACCTATGGAGTAATTTATCTGTGAAAAAAGGGAAAGTTGTTTTCTGATTAAACAACATACTTTTAACTTTATTTCTCCACTTTAAAAGCTACTGTCTGTACCTGAGGTTCATTTTGGAAAAAACATCGATCTCACAGCTGTACTGCTCCACTTTGCAATTCCACACTAAATACAACAAAAGGGCCCTAACATTTTAGCTGAATGTAAAAGGACGTCTTTGGTATTTTCCTGTAATTTCAGCCTCTGGGAATTGGATGATAAATACAGTAACTAGGAAATAACACTGTATGTCCAAAATAAAAATATCTTTTATCAACATTTAAGACAATACCTGGAAGGCTCTACCTGCCTATTAGCTTACCAATACTGATGTTTAAGTAGTTCTACAAATGTAATCCACCTACATTTGAAAATAGGCTACAGCTTAATTCTATACTTCAAGTCATCCAAAACTAATAAGCCTATAGCCACTTTTCCAGTATTTTATTGAAAAACTATTCATCTAAGTTCTTAGATGTGTATGAAAGTATTTTCTATAATAATCTAACTATTGGCAAAGACTCTGCCTGTTTTCTGTGCTTGGTAAAACTATGTAATGTACTTGATATCAGAAGAAATAGAAGTTGACTTTATCCAAAATCCAAACAATCTAAATAATCCATATATAAAATTCTAGTGCACTCTACCTAAAAAAGCATATAACAACTACATGATTCACTCAAGTACATCAGAAAGCATGTATGTAAAATATTAGTACGTTCCAAGGAATAAAAGTCCAGTGCATGCAGCTGAGCCACTGCCAATGCTGCTGAACACCCTCACAAATTCTATAATCAAAGCACAGTCATCATATTGTAAGGCAACAGTCCTCTTTAAATAAAATTTAAAAAAAAACCCCACAAAACAGTAAAGAAAATTATTAATTCTCTACTGTTGATAAGAACACCCATGATACCCCATCTGTTAAGTTTAGAATGGTTCAGTGGCTGACAAGAGAAACCTCCCTACTCTCTCCTCCAGGAAGTCTCTCACATCTGAACTGCTGTCTGCTGACTCTCCATGAGGCAAATGCACAGCCAGGAACAGTATACAGTAATGACAGGATACAGTATCCACATCCTATTTTCATAGCCCATACTTAAAGGAGATACATTCATACAGAGACTGACCTACGGCTTATAAAAACAATAAAATGCAATGCCCTTTCCTTTCTCATGACCAGAGTTTCTCTTCATTTCAAATTTCTCTGCACTTCCAGGAGAACCAGGGGTAAATGAGAATTGTGAAAGAAGAGGAGCAGTTCTTTTCTTGATGGTTTTGTTTAAAAAACAGATACAATCAGTAAAGCTCAGATTTGCATGCATGAACAGTACTCACCCATTTCTCACAATGGGTTCTTTTCCAGACTATCTACACTAGCCTTCTAAAATTTGTTTGGGAAAAAGACAATGCCACTCTAAGATATGTTCCTTATTCTCACTACATTTCACTCAAATCTGGAACTATATCCCAACTGGACATACCGTGTTTGCCAGCCCAAGTACTACCACTAAGTGTTTGTGTGAAAAAGACCTTGTCAATGGCTGGCTGTACTTAGCTAAGATTCTCAATACATCCTGGTGCTAAGATTCAGTTTCCAACTTACTTTGCATACCAACAAAAAACCAAACAAAACAAAAACCCTAAGGAGATCCAGCTCCCATGTAAATAAGCTAGAAACAAAATAATAAAAATTAAACTTCTAATTGCAAAGGAAGTGATCCCTCAGTCTTGGTTTCTCACACACCCCCAATAAAAGGTAAGCTGTAACAATTTACTCTTTCTATTTCTATTTTGTGTTCACATATTTTTTACTTTCTCTTCAACAGTGCCTACTGAAGTCAAAATATTCAGTAATACAACTTAAAAAATCTTGCAAGGATGTAATTTTCACTTCTCTTGTTTTCTTGTCCCTACAAAAAATGTAACTGCCAATAACCTGTGGCATTGCTTCCCAGATTCTGAGATACCATGCATCCATCATCCTACAATACACAGAATGAGCACAGCCAGTAGAAATTAAAAGATATGGATGTATTAGTGTGATAAGCATTGGAAGACTACATATAATCCCAGCCACCCATGATAAATGCTGGCTGAAACAGAATTAGAATAGGCACAAATGAGGACAACAGAATCATGCAGATTATCAAGTGCCCTTCTAGTAATGTCTGGGAAAGCCTAAACTGCTTTAATATACAGAGCACACATTCAGGAGGAATACAGCTCTCATCTAAAAAATGGAGGGGTGAAGGGAGATGGGGAAATGAGTTGGTCAACACTGTTCTCCTGCTTAGACAAAAACAACATGTAAATAAACTGACCTTAAGTACATTTAAGCTGAAGAGCGAGAGGTTCTGCTGCACATTAAAGCCCTACCTTCTTTAAGGAGAAAAGACTTGGTGGAATTAGGAAGGATACTGTATCATACAGTTATACAATACAAGGATACCAAACTTGACAACTCTTGAAATAACAACACATTCAACATTGTGTCTAGAGCAGCTTCTTACTTACAGAACAAAATCTTTTTAGGAAAAGCTTTGTATAATGTAAGCTTTTATCCCCACATTAGGAATTTTCAGTGCCTTTGGAAAACCACATTATTGTGTTTATAGTTGCATTTTGAAAGGCTTTTTCTTTTTCAAATTCTTCCTCAATGAACCCTGTGAAATCATTACTTTTTTCCTACAGCCATTTTAATGTTTTTGTTGACCTTTTGTTATCCATTCACCCATCAGATCCAGACTTAAGCCCCTCCCTCTCCTACAGGAATTTAGAGCTATGAACTGCAAGACCAATCTGCCAAGGTACAGATGCTCTGACAAATGTACTTACAGGGTTCAGGTCTTCAGTTATAGAAGTCCTAAGATAAAGGCTTTTTCCAGAGCAGAGAATACTTCAACAGCACATTTACAGAAAGCACATTCTTACACAGTGCCACAGCTATTACAAACAAAACAATAAATCTATCCATTTACATGAAAATTAATAATTTTAATGAAAGAAACTTTATAAATTTCCTGGAGCTTTCCAACTATGCAATTTGCAATGCAAATGATGGCATATTTTGCATGGGGAAGAAGGAAGGGGAACACAGAAGCCTTATTCTGTGGCAATTCCCAAATACTTTATCCCACATATTTCTTCACTTACAGAGGAAAGACTCATTTCTGTACCACCATAGTACTGTGTGCAACAACTTTGCTTCCACACAGTACAGACAAATATGTCTGAACTAACTTGGACCCTACTACCCAAACACAATGGTCTGCTTTTTAATTAAATTTTCACATTAGAAGTAAGAAAATCTTATCCTTTAGACTAAAGCTCATTAGGTTTAAATTCAAAATCTTTGTAACCAGGTAAGATTAAGAGAACTTTGCCTTACCCAGATGAGGAACCTTATAAAGGTGATTCAACATTTTAAAAGTGACTTCTGTAAAGGTCTGCATGCAACCATTTAACAAATTTAACTGTGCACTTAAATGTGAATAGTGATAGAAGAGACATCATTTAAAATACAACATTAAACAGATACAGTTTTACATGAAAGACATATCCATTAGTGACAGACATTTATTTTAAAGCATCTCAGAATATGGTGAAACAGCGAATAAAACAAACTTTCAAGTTCCTTAAGGAAGTAAGTAGAAATACCTTACTGTCAAGCTTTAGCATAACACTTCCAAGTCCTCTGATGGGCCGTGGAGCAAGAGCTTCCTGACGTTCCTTCACAAAATTTTCAACCAGTTGCCACCAACTTTTGCAGTGCTTTGCCATGAAGTTCAAAACTCCAAAATGAATCACGAATTTTTTAAGTGCCCAAACTGTAACCACAAGAAGGAAATCCACTATCAGAGATTTCAGAGGAGCACCACAAGACTACTTATTTATTCTATTCTGGAAGAATGATAAAAAAGAAAGGAAAATACTCTTGAGTTTTATTTCCCATTAAAAACTTCAGGAATTTGCCAGTGTTTTTAGTACTAATCTCCTCACTATCTTTGCAGCTGTGCCTATCCACATGGAACTTAGATGACAGCACAAGAAAAGTGACAGCACACTATCCAAAAATGCAGCTCAGACTTGATCAAGGCCTGGGATAAGAAGGTGCCACTCCATTATTCCAGTACAATGGATTTCTTCCATATCCACACACACACACCATGCCAAATGGTTCCACATTAAGTACCACAATCAGAACTTAACACCACCTACACAAAAAAGAAAATCTTCAGCCTAAATTCTTAAGCTTCAGGCCTTCTAAGTTGTTAAAATGTATCTTTCCTTCAAGAACTGACACCACATCATGCAGAATTTCACAGTAAGGAAGCATCCATTTTAATCTTCTTTTGAAATATTACTGATAAGCTAATTGTGATTAGCATTTCATCTTGGCAACACAGGGTACTGAAGTTTCTAACACTACTTGTAACTTCACTTTTTTAATACATCTTTTTTTTATTGTGACTATTCTCCAAACCAGATTCATTACTTACTGCCATACATGAGCCCCACAATAGTTGGCAGTACATCACTTCATCATCAAAAATTCACATCATGTTTCTACTTGGAGAAGTGTAAAATGGCATGCATAGCCAAAAAGGTTAACTTTTACTGCCAGAGGGTATTTATCCAAATTCCACAAGAGCTTGTTCTCTGGAAGCCACACACGTAATAGTTTATGTTCTTGTTCTTGTTTTGGAGAGCCAGCACAATGATTTGCTGACATTTAGTTCACTTACCCTCTGGCACCACCGTGTGGCAAATATGGGATTTATTCTCTTGAAGAAACAGAATAATCCAATAATTTCTCTAATAAACTGAGTGGCAAAGATACAAAAAAGGAGAAAACGCAGTGTGAGTGCCAGCATTGAACTTAAAGGCTGAAGTTTAGTATGATGAAATGCAGCTTATGGCCACAACACAAACTGCTGCTCAGCAAAGCCAGGCAGGCTTGCATTTTACAAGGTGAACAAGATCCTCAAATGGCATTCTAATCTTCCACTGTTACTTAAGTGTAAGTGTTTACACAGTATCTTCTGAAAAAATGTATTGTTGCTCATTGCAAAGGAGGTGCTACAGTCAATCAAACAGCTATAAAAATATTAAGTTAAAAAGAGACGAGAGGAAAAGATAAAGAAACTGTTATTTCTAACTGTTATCAGAAAGCACTGAGCAAAACAAGAAAAAGTCTGCATAATAACAAGTTCAAAACCTCTGCAGGAAGCAGAAAATTACCTGAAAACAATTAAAAAAAAAAAGGATACAACAGAAGTACTGAGGAAGAAAGTGAAAGATCTTTAAAAGAGACAATATCAGGATTTCCAGGCTCAAATCACTCAGTAAAATGCTGCAAGTGTTCCACAATGTGTTTCATTGCTTAGCTTTTCAATTCATAGCAATTCTTTCACCTTTTCATTTTATGGTATAATTATGGTATCATTTTCCCACCCTCTACACTAAGCAATTTTAAAAGACCATTTCATTCCAACTGAAGTATAAACGCACTCAAGGAAAAATGTTAATGGCACCAAGATGTTTTTAATAATCTAAATGCTACTTTTATGAGTCCTCTTTAACAATATAAGGAACTCTGGTGAAATTAACTACCTATTTAAGGTTTTGGGGAGGTCTTGGGGGGCTTTTACATACTAGAAGCATCCTCTTTAATGTTTCAGAAGTGCTTCAAGTTATTGTTAGTCTCTTTAAACTTAAACCATTGCAAGAAAACTTGCTTTATTAGCCTTCCTAATTTCCTAGTATTTTTACAATTCCCTCTCTTTTAGCCATGCAGACTATCATCATTCACCTTCTGACCTTTAATGTAATCCACTGTTCTAAGTTTGGCTCTGTTCATCATTATACTGCCCATGTGTAATATCTTTCTGATGATTCAGTTCTATGTCACAAAAACACGTCATGACCCAGTGTCACTGCTAAGGCAACAAGTCACAAATATTCCCAAAAGCAATTTCTCTTTTGGATTAGTTTATTGTTTGGGTAGTTCTTTTAGACCTAATGACTGTCAGAAGCAGTATTCATCTGTCTCATTTAGATGTGTACTTTAATCCAAACTTGTGTGGCTCAAGCTTAAACCATTCACTGCTGTCTAGCTGCAGAACTGCTGCTCCCCTTTTTCCTCACATGTAGGGCTTTCTGAACTGTGCTAAAGTTACTCCTTGACATTTTAGTAAACTAGTTACGTAAACTCTGCTTCTAATAAGTCTAAAATTTATTTTCTAATTTCTTTTTCACTCCTGATTGCTACCTCCCATGACACCCAGACACCAAAACTAGGAAGTTGCTTCTGTAGTAGCTATACTGGAATGAAACAAAGGTCAAACCCCTCTCTGCTTTACCCTGCATCCAGCTATTTATATGTTTTGCCATCACATTACCCTTGAGCTGCTGCTACAGTGCCACAGCCAAAGGTGCAGCTGTTCCTTTCTCCATGCCTTGGAGTTCACAGCCCTCCCAATCTCTAAGTGTGATCCCCAAGTCACAAGTTCCAGATGGTTTACAGAGCTTTGTGTTCTGTGCACAGATGTCAGGCTTTGGTAGCAGGGTGGCCTCTGGGGTGGCCACTATGGGAAGAGACCACGGGTTGTCTTGTCCCAGACACAGCTCCAGATGGCTCCACAACAGCTCCATCCCTGGGCAAAGCTGAGCCCGTCAGGCACAGGTGTGGTGCTTTAGTGAAATGTATCTAAGGAAGGGCAGAAACCCTGGTCAGGGACAAGAGGAAGGAACACAGAAAAAGTGACTAGGGAGGAAAAAGGAACAGAGAGATGAAGAGAGGTAATGTAAAGGCCAGGGAAGCAGAAGTGCTCTGCAGAGGAGCAGAAACACCCCTCAGAGGGACCCTGGGCTACATGCTGGAGCAGGTACACCTCTTGAAGGGACTGTGGCCTAGGGATAAGGAAAATCCCAACCAAGCCCATACCTCCCTAAACGGAATGCAGCTCATGGATAAGCCCACATTTAAACACTGGAAGAATGGTTGGTTTGGAAGGTATTTAGCCACTAGCTGGGGCCAACCCACCACACTTAGTAAAAAAGAAAATAGCTACGCTCAAGTGTTAAATGCATTTTAAAATGCTAAAACCTAGCATTTTAAATGAAGTTTAGGGAAAATCTAAGCAAACTAGGAAATTCACTTTGTTTACAGTAAGGGGATGGGAAGAAATGCCTTCCAATTCATAGCAGCTCACACATACTCCCAGAGTTCCCATTTTCCCTTTTCACTGCCCCAAAAGAGTAGAGGAAAAAGTAGCATCCAGTTTTAAAATAATATCTTTTGATAGCTATTGTAACTACTCCAATTCTTACCTGATATATAGGAGAACAGATGCATACAGATGTGAAGCAACAAAGCTAATTAACCTCAGACCTAAAATTGGAACTACATTTATCTTGTCACTTGTCCACAGTGCCTAGCAACCCATTTTTTACAGAAATTAAAAGCTAACATGAGCTCTGCTTCACTACTGAATAACAGCTAAACCATTCTTCATTTATAGGTGCAAAAATATGAAAGAACTGACATCAGGAGGAAGAACTAACTGGTCTAAACCAGAAGTATTCTTACTATGTAAGATATGGCCCTAAATTATTTAAGGTAACTGCAACAGTCAATAGACAAAGAAATTTAACAGAGTTGTCCACTACAAGGTAATAGCCAGGGCACATCAATCCTCCTTTTTGAAGCTACAGTTCATCTTGTCTTAACAGGTCATGAAAAAGCTTTTATTTAAAACTCATACAAGCCTACAAGCCTTTCCTCCTGTTTTATTTAATATGATGCCAAACCTTTCTAGTAATTGGATTATTACCTGCAAATGGCACTGGCAGCAGCTGCACAATCCAAAAATTTAGCCAGATCTGAACAATGACAATGGCCCACACAAGAGTAACAAAGTAAATATCACTAGTTTTCTTTTTTCTAAGAAAAGATCCAATCTCAGTTCTTTGTCTGTTCCCAGAAGATGATGAAGCGGAGGTGCCAAAAGATGATGAAGCTCGTGGAGGTGGAGGCTGATCACTTTCTGCTGTTGATCCTAAAACAAATACATGCAAACAGAGAAATGGAAATTACCACATTAATATTCACCACAAAATAGAATATGTTCCCTATTCGCAAATCATCTCTTTTTTTTGGAAGGTGGGGGTGAAGGAAGGGACAGCAGCAGAAGACTGTGTTTTTGTTGTTTTGGAGTTGATTTTTTTCTTTTAATTTCTCTAAAAGACTGAGACAGCCTTGGCACCGATCTGCATTTTGAAAAGCTAGAACAAGGCTGTGTAAACTCTCCCACATCCTGCATCACTGTGCCAAACAGTGCTGAGAGGAGGAGAGATGAGAAGTTGCTACAGCCTCTAAGAGGGCTCCAGTAAATTACAGTAAAAAAGCAGGTAAATTACAAGCCAAATATGTTTTATCAAAGAACCATAAGACCATGAAAAACCACAAAATATAATTAACTTCTAGAAAAAAATCTGAAGTCTTAAAATAAATCTTTCACTTCCCTTTACTTCAAGTACTCAAAAAGGAATCTTAGATTTGCTCAATACTCATTTAAACAGAACAAAAAATACAGAGTATGCATTGAAGAGAAAGCTTGCACTTTACAACCGTCTCACTACTTTTCCAGAACACTCACAACACAAACATAGGAGCACACACACTGTCATCCTAAATTCCTTGCTCTGTGCAGCAAATATCAGCAACATCAAGCACAAGTTAGTGGATAACAAATTTTGTCAGTCTCTCACTCATAAGTTAGCTAACAAGAAATTAAATTCAAAAATGTAAACTGATGTGTTAAAGACCCTATACATAAACAATAGTCATTTCATGCAAAAATATTATGTTCAAATTAAAATTTTTGGACGCAGAACATGCCAATTTATTTATTTGTTCATTTGATCTTTCAGTTCCTGGATGACACCAAATCCACCTTCAGCCACTCTATGTAAAATTTCTCCCTGAGAACATCAGTATCAGATTTTACTGAGGCTCTGTGCTGTTGTCCAAAGGCACACATTTCCCACCCATCACCACTTGAGGAAAGTCTGCAGCCATAGTGCAGGAAGACACTATGAAAAAACCTGAAAAGTTACTCTGTGCTGAAACATAAAAGGCAATTTAATATGTTGGTACCTACCACACAGCTGGTAAACAAGGAACACAACTCTTTCAATGGACTTGTGCCACAGACACATCTTCTCCCATGAAGAAAAACTGCATAAAAACTGTACTACAGCATACTACAAGAAACAGTCAGACTGCTCGTGCTCCACACACACGTTTTTAGCTGCAGTGTGTCACCAAAACCATTCCTAGCCTAAAGCATGACAGCTAAAATGTTCAAAAAGGCAACACTCATTTGTCATACAGTAAGAGTAAGCAAAAAATGGCATGCTCACACAGCAGATGAATACTTCTCTTTTCTTGCAGAAATCTGCACTGCTATTCAAGGTAAGTGGAATTACTTTTGCAGCTTATGAACACATCCCCACCACACCAAAACAACAGTGCAAATCCATTGATTCACCCAGCTGGGATTGACACTGAAATGATGACAGAAACATCAGATGGTTGCTGGTTATGTATTTGGTGGAACTCCAGAATATTCATGAAGGAACTATGGCCCGCAACTTGAAAGAAGGAATTCTGCAAGCAGCTAAGCACAGCTTCAGGCACGGAGGTTCTTGGCAAATCAGTGTGTATCTCCAGGGGATGATGGCCAGCCCTACTATACAACTACAAACAGCTTTTTGTAAGGGGAGAGAAAAAGTTGCCTGTAAACAGAAATTATCTTAAAAAGAAAAAGTGTTTTTGTCATATGGAAGAGGGTCTATGAGTCCCCTGTACTTCTCAGCCTATATGTAATAAAGCAGAAGAGAACTAACAAAAACAAATGGATGCACTAAAGAAACACAAATTTGAAAGCAGTATATCCATAATAAAGAATTTTCCCCTTCCATTTATTCAACACTTTGTACAGTTCTGCTCCAAAGTTAATATAATCAACATAAGAAGCAATAATACAACAAGCAGAAACTCAAATATTTATTAAACAAAAGGAAGCACCAAAAGCAAAACCAGAATAATTAGCTGAAGTCTATGCCTAAGATGAAAGTTATTGACTATTTTTTTGCCCAAAAACACCTTAGTAGAGTCAACCTTTGGGAAATAAAAGAGAACATTTCTTCTTTTTTTAATGAAAAATTTGATTGACATATTTTTGCAATGAAGAATGATTTAATTAAATGACAGCAACAGCAATGTTAAAAGCAGTAACAATTTAAGAGTCGTATTTCTTACAGTTTCCCTGTAAGTAGACTGTACACAGAACACAAAACAGAGGGGCAAGAGATGAGGGAGCAAAAAAGGAAAAAAAAGAAAGAGGAAAAGAAAGAAAGAGGAAAAATCCCATGGCAAGAAAGCTTTTTCAGAATGCAGTTCTCCAGCACTTTCAGCAAAACTAAATTGTCACTCCAAACGAGCCAGTATTCTCCTCATGACAAACACAGGCCTGCATCAGAACTGCCATTTAGATGACTCTCATAAACCAGTTCACAAAGCTGATCCACCCAGAAAAGAACCAAAATTGCAAATAAAAAAGTCACGTTCTGCTGGCAAGATATGCTCTGCAAACCAAGGTGTGAGCGCCTTGTCATCACAAACAGAAAAACAGAACTGTGAGTACAGTGATTTTGTGTAACGTCAGTTTCCGTAAAATCCCATTTAGTGTGCTTCATGATATTTTGAGATATGAAACCTGGAAAATACCTTTCTATCTTCCAACTAATGAGACCATGACAGTCTAAACAGCTAGCACAATACTCAGGAAAAAATTCTAGCAAAATCAGAATGAATGGTACTTCTTTGAACAACAACAAAAAAAAAGCAAATTTTCCAGGCTGCCTTATTAAGACCTGTTCTTTTCATTACACAGTATGCTCTCTGTCACAGCAATTTCTTCCTGTCACAGAATTTTGAATCATTCTCCTCCCCAGGGAGACGACAAAGAAACTGTAACATAAACAGAAAGGCAGGTGTCTGTATCTCTATGCAGGGCATAAGTTAGGAAAACAGTAATTTTATTACTATTAATGAACAAGTCCTCAGAACATCAGGATGAAGGTACTCCTTCATAAAGGACCACATCTTTCTGTAATTTTAAGTGAAAAATATTTCTTATGCTTTTTACCTAAGAAAACAAAGAAGGGAGGGCAAAAGGGAACCTGAGAGTCATTACTTCATTTAAGGATTTTAGTATCTACCATATTTGAAGCTAACAAGGCAATAGAATCTTCTCTACAAAGTACTGCAATAGGTGGCCTTTGAGTCTTAGTATGTATTGTTTAGGTGGCCTGTGAGCCACAGTAAAATATATGTATTGTATAAGATTGTACAAGTGGCCTTGCCCTGGTAGGTCCCAGTTGCTCTTGATGGGCTGCAGCTGTGATGTCCTTAACTGGGTGGCAGCTGTGGCTAATGAAGATAACTGGGATAAAAGGGGTCGGGTTGGCCAGTCAGGGACAGCCTTGGAGGAGCCCTGACGAAGAAGCAGGAACAACACTCCTGTGAAGAGCTGCCTGTGCGAAAACCACCCAGAAGGTATGGGACTTTAGAACTATGAGAACAACATACTGCAGTGGCATCCGCTTCAGAAATTGCAGAATTCCTCTTTGCTATATACACTGGAAACTCTTGGAAGACCAAGAACGAACACTTAGACCACATGAGCTGGTACCATTAAACTCCTCACCGCCAGTACTAAATACTAGTATTCAACAATAAAATATGGAAAAAAATGAGTGTTCAGAAAAAAAATATAAAATCAACAAAGCTTATACTCCCTCCTAGTCTTTTAATAAACAATTTTAAGCCTGGTTGTTCTGTAATGGATTTAATACAGTGTCAGGAAAACCAAAAAAGCAGTAAGTTCTAAAGCGTGTACATAAAACTTCTTTCTCTACAAGAATAATGCTTCATCATTACTCAGAAAAGATCCAAACCAAAGATGGCCAAAATTATGATTAATATATCACAGAAGAGAATACTAATTTTTACCAGATTGTTGGAAAGTTATTTTAACTGTTGTTAGGAATTAAAAGAAAACTCCATGCGATTTTTTTGTGCTGTGAAGGAAAACAACAGAATTCACAAGACAAAAAAACCCTCATCTGGTTAGCTGTTCCAAGTCAAAAAATATAAAAGATATAAAAGACACCTTTGAAAAACTGATGTAGTTACCTCTTCTTGAAAACAGAAAGTAAATGGTCTTAAAGAAGTGAAAAAATAAGAACTGGTAAATTTAAAAAATAGCAATGAAAGAACACAACCACTAACATAGCCCATTTGTAGGTGTCTGTTACTTGTTCAGATTTCAAAATTCGGCTTGAAAAAATTTGCATTCCCAAAATTAAAGATTGGACACAGAAATACAGGAGAACTGTCACCATAATGCTCTGATCTCAAATTTCAGGACATAATTCTATAGGCTTCTATGTTTATATTGATGATAGTAATGTAAAATGTAGATAAAAAGATAGGAGTAAGTTGTCTAAAGCTACCATTTTTAGATTTAAAAATTAAGTTTTGGAAGTTCACATTCTGTCAAGTTTAATGATCTGTTTGGTTTGGTTTACAGGAAATGGATGAAACTTCTTAATTTCCAGAGATCTCAGTAATAGCTTAATTTTCTAGTACCACATTTCATCAAAGACCTACCCAAAAAAAAGATAGTGAAGTCCAAAATCACTGATGTATATCTAAACACTTTGTCTGAACTCTTTTAAGCCAATTGTCTTATACAAAGTGAAAGTATCACGTTACTCAAGATACAATGTCAAGTAAACTCACTACAGGAAGGACTTTGAGCATGCCATATTTAAAGTGGTGGGGGATTTTTCTCACTGCAATGTACACAAAAATTCCTCCAGTCTGTCTGTATTTGGTCCAGAAATCCAGCTATGTATCATGTAACTGCCAACAAGTCAAAAGGCTAGAAAAATTAAAGTAATTAACAATGAAGAATAGGAAAAAAATCACACCTTCATTCTAAAAAAACACACAAAACAGTAATAAATCCTTCTAGTCAGGTCTTTAACAGCCACATAAATTATTCTTTGCTAGACAGCTTTTATACTAGCATCTTCTTTACATTTTCTAAAAACAGATAAACCTGATTCTCAATTTGGACACTATTTGGGACAGAATGAAGAGGTTATGGACCTATTTTGAAATTTTATCTGAATTCCATCCATTTTCATGCCTTTAGAGCAAATTCAAATGTTTCTTACAGAGTATTCAGTCACCTGAGGGTTGGGAGGAATGTTCATTATTGGACTCATCTTCTGTCATTGAAATTGCCATGGCAATTGTTGAAGCAGCAATGGAAATCATCTGACCAGGAAGCTCTGCCCCTGTAAAATATATACATGCATGTGAGTAACAAAAAGCTTAAGCCTTAAAATGTTTTATTTTGTGTTAGATATCCACTATTCTGCTGTCAGGCAGCAGAAATTACATGCATGGATGCTGTGAGTGTTTAGTATGTATTATAAGTAGTCAATATGATCAAACAGGAATGAGCGCTATTAATTTTAGTATTACAATACACCTGCAGCCAGAACTCAAAACCAGTTATTTGCTTAGTGCTTTCCTTGATAATGAACTGCTACCAACCAAGACATTCACAGCTGCTGACAGTCTAGTTACTAAAAAAATTTTTGTACCAGTTAATCATCTTTACTAACCAACTAGAACAGCCAGACAGGAAAAAGGTTTCCTCCACTGGGACTATATGATGCCTTTGCGTTTTTCAAAACTGATTTGCAACAGGAAAAAAAATATTCTTCTCAAAATCTAAAAAACCATATTTTTAAGAAACTATTTTTAAAACAAAGGGAAGCATACCCACATGGTCAGAACAACCCTTGAAACCTGCTGCTAAAGTAAAGTAAATCATGAGGTATGCTGTGAAACCTTCTTTCATGGCAGTCTTCTATTAACTGCATGATTCTTCTGCCATAAACTCTGATATGAGAACATCTATTATATTAAATGTGTAACATAAATCTAAAAGATTACTATAATCTTATAGTTGTATTAACAGATTATAGAGATTACTGGCAAATGTATTTTATAGTGCTGATATCATCCTGATATGCTTGTTGATATTGGGAACTTGCTGGATGGAGTTGTCTTGGTTTCTCTCACAGTCAGCATCATAGGAGCTACTAAACCCATATCGCTCATTTCTTTTTTCAAAATTAGCCTCTGATTTCAAACATCCTGGGCTACCTTCATGCCTGAGATTACATATTGAAATCCATAAACTCAAGGAATTTGGCTCAATAATGAGTCGCTACTTTACCATGGAAAAGAAACATCAGTCCATGGCAATCGCTTTCTGTAAAGAATCCAAGATTCACTTCAGCATGAGTAAACCACTTTGAAACACAATAAACATCCTATAGCAAATTCTCGGAATGCATATGCTATTGAATTTATGGGGATACAGTCCAGATTATTTCATGTAACTTTAGTGAATTTTTGCCTCCAACAGTAAAAGAAACAGTGACTTTTCCTTACCAGAAGACTCCTTTCCATTCTGCTGCTCATGCAACATGCCTACTGTCATCAGAACAACTATAACCAGAAATACAGGAATTCTCCAGGAACCTGCCACAGAAGCTGAAAGATACAGTGTTGGGATTTTTGTTTTAACAAGAAAAATTACACCATTAATAACCCCTACATTTAGCAAAACCAACAATGGCAGCACATCGACCAAAAAACAAAGAAGTCATAAAACAAACAAGCTTTCTACATTAAAGAAAAGGAAGAATAGCAAACAAACATGAGCAAGTTTCTCAATTAACAAATCAAGTAGTTGCTGTTCCTAACTTCAGTGATAGATTGTTGCTAGAGAACAATTTTGAAAACAACATTCAAAATCACATGAAAATACACACAGAATTAAAACATTTTTGGTAACAGAGAAAAGTCATGTTCCCCCCAAAAATGTGTATTTATGTTAGATCTCCACAGAATGAGATTTTTCTTGGATTTTGCCTATTCAGCCTGTACTACCAGTAAATACATGACTGTCAAAATTTAGGCAAATGCAAAGCCATTACATATAGCTTAAACCTCAGGGAAGCATACCCACGTGGTCAGAACAACCCTTGAAACCTGCTGCTAAAGTAAAGTAAATCATGAGGTATGCTGTGAAACCTTCTTTCATGGCAGTCTTCTATTAACTGCATGATTCTTCCGCCATAAACTCTGATATGAGAACATCTATTATATTAAATGTGTAACATAAGTCTAAAAGATTACTATAATCTTATAGTTGTATTAACAGATTATAGAGATTACTGGCAAATGTACTTTATACTGCTAATATCATCCTGATATGCTTGTTGACTACTGATAGGATTTTTTTCTTTTTTTCTGCTTCTGATACTACTATTAAACACATTTTGCAGCTTCAGCCTTGGTTAATGGCAGGCTTTCAAAAAAATATCACAAATGAATGTCCAAAGCCAGCCTCATGTGACCCCAGCCTTTCCTCATTGTCAAGAAGTTCACATTGTCTGTGAACCAAATAAGGGAAAACCACGGGAAGTACAAAGGCATGAGGAGTGGAAGACATAGCTCAGCATCTTGATGCCTTCCCATTCCCTACTCTAATGCTCCCTTCTGGACCACAATTACTGAGCAGACACACCAGCCTGC
The DNA here is from genome assembly GCA_024362935.1 of Setophaga petechia. Classification (NCBI taxonomy): domain Eukaryota; kingdom Metazoa; phylum Chordata; class Aves; order Passeriformes; family Parulidae; genus Setophaga; species Setophaga petechia. The sequence goes on from JANCRA010000008.1 coordinate 25,691,816, forward strand.
ATTTCAGCTAAGACTCTATTTCACAGATTTAGCAGAAGAGCAAGTGAGGAGCTTTGTTTACAGAACCCTCAGTTATCAGAATAATTTCCTGTTACTCACCTAAGTGAAAGAGCAGCATAATCCAGACAGGAACAGAGACTGCTTTTAAGTAACGTTCAGTGCTTATATTCCACTTGAATGAAACCATCAGCAGGTAACCAACTACCAGTGTCCATATCTTTAAGAAAAAGATACACATAACTATGTATACATACAACAACAGAGCTCTACTGTACTCATGTATGTGCGCACACTCATGCACACACCCATAACTGTCACAGACAGAGAACTGAAGTCAGCTTTAAGTCTTTAAGAAGCCCACATTTCAATTAATTATATGAGTTCATCAACAGCACCTATGTGGCCACAGGGAGACAGAGCTGGGCAGCACAGCATGCTGCACTCATTCCAGCATGGAGCAATTTGCCAGCTCCTGTGTTTCAGTCCAAAGAGACAAAAGGGAGCTTAAGCCAAAGAAGCCATTAGGAAGCACAACAAAAACTGCTGTTCCTCAGTGGTGCCGGTTCACAAAACAAATGCCTTTATAGGACATGTCATTTTTCCGTTTTTTAAACAAAAAAACCAAAGACAGGAAGACATCAGTGACAACTTGGGTTTGTTGCTTCTAACTGCCTTCTACTACTCTACTCATCAGAGAAATCACAATACAGATTTGGAGTTAAGAATCTTGAGATGATGAATTTGAGCTGAAAAGAAAGAAGGAGGAAGGAAGAAGAGGTAACAGGAGGTGAAAAGCTGCTACTCAGGAGAGGATGTGAAATAAAAGAAGTACGAATACCTGTAAAAATTAAAATCCAGTGTTTCATTCTTAAAATAAATAACTGAAGGCCTTTCTGGCTCAAATTCAATGAACATTCCCTATCCATTACCAGTTAAGTACACTTTCAAATTTACACTTATAAATCCATAAATACCAATGAAGTTTGAATAGAATTTGCTGAATCAGACATCACTGTAAGAAGGAAGAATGCACAGGCAGAGACACAGAACAAGCAATTAGGAAAAACACAGCAGGGGAGTTTTCACCTCTATTTGCACTATACAACTCATGCTGAAAACACAAGCCTCTGAAAAGCAGGAGTGGCTACTGCCACATACCCAGCTGGTGGAGAGGAAATCTTAGCTGTACTGAATTGAGCAGACAAGCAGTGAGTGATGTCCTGATAACTTCAGAGGGAACGATCGAATATGCAAGATTATTCAAAATCACTTAAGATATGTGAACAAAGGTATACCTGGTTTTTAAACACTAATGCTTCTCATCTAAGCATTAGATGATATGAGTCATCATATCATCTAACTCCAACTTTTCACTTATTTCTAGTTTTGCATCAACAGAGTTCTATAATGCTTATGGCCAAGTGCAGACTCAAAATAACTGTCTAAAACTAACACTACCCATGTACATCAAGACTAGTCACAAACAAACAGAAATTTTTACCAGAAATGCACAGTAGCACTCCTTTAATAGGTTGAAACATAAATTCACTCAAAGGGCACTTCACAGCCCAGCTCTAATTGCAAGAGATAACTCATCACAAAGATACTATCCCACTCCCTAACATCAGTCATACACATCTCTGTACGACGAACATTCCAGTTCCAAGCAGATTTTCTCATTAGCTTTTAAATTTAATGATAAATTACAAACAGGAGACTCAGTGCATTCAGTAATTTAAACTTTCTGTTTAAAAACAAGTAGGAGGCTAACAGGGTGTAAGCCTATGTTTAACAGCCAACAAAGCAAAACATACCACACTGGTGTTATCCATGCATGTAGCTAAACATTATAGGGCTTAGGTATTTAATAATTTTTTTTGTGTTTGAAATTAAAATAATTAATCAGTTATCATTTCTAAAAGCTTAGCAAATGATTCAAGTTGAAATCTTTATTTCCACTGAATAGAGAGAAATTGCTTACTTTTAAATAAATCAGTCACCCTTTTTCAGAGATCAAACAATAACCTTCCTGAAGCTCTGTAAAAAGAACTAAGTAGTCAACTGACTGGGGAAGAAGTTGAATTTCAGTGACACCACAGAATAATCTGTTCTTTATTGGTTAATGTTATGGCCAAGCACATCCCTAGACTGCAAGAACCAGTGCACAGGAACTAGGGTAGCCTACTTCCAATAGTTCATAGCTGAAAGCAACTGACAAGGCAAATTAACTTAAATTGACATGGACTAGGATTTCATCCCATACTGACTTGGCAACAGCATACTTTTTTTTTTCCCTTAACCCTTTAAAAGTGTGTTACATAATCCTTTCCATTGTCTTTCTGGATGGTCTCCAAAAGTTTTGGCTTGAAAAGCATGGAGGATATTAATAGCCTCTCTCTATTATATGTCATTCTCAAGAACTGACATAATTGAAACAAAGAATGAAAGACTGCCTACTTTCACTAAAATTAAGCTACTGCAATTATTGCACTGAAACTGTAATTGATAAGGTTCCATGCTAAGACAAAATTCCTATAAATTTAATTTATAAGGGTGTAGAGCTAACTAAGTGTATTAGTTACATACACTTCAGATTTTGCAGAATGTGCTAGCTACCATCAACTTTATCAAGCTGAAATCAGTTGCAGACCCTAACTTTCACCATGTACTCTGAGATTTTAAATCACTCCACAATCACAATTATTATTTACAGGCATAAACGACTTCCATATATTGCAACTTCAGGATAGTTTAATCCTGCAAGCTGCCCTTCTTCCTCCCCTTGCCTATCTTAACAGACAGCCAAGACCTCATTTTTCACGTCTTCTCTGCTGCATTTGGTAACATCTCCCACAAACTGAACTAAGCGTAGCTTTGCATTTAGATATGTAAAACTGCCCACTTTTCTCAATAAATAGTGCTAAAACTGCAGAGTAACTTCTTGGATTTTAGCCTCCGTTTCTGTGTTAAAGTGGCAAATTTAAGAGGCAGATTTAGAGACATCTAAGGTAACTATGAAGGGCTTTACTTCTCTTTAAATTGCTAACTAGAGACAAAATGACACCATTGAAAGATGCAACATTTACGTTAAACTCAAGCATCTGCTTCAGTGATTTTTCTTTGAAATTTCAGTGCTGGAAAGTCAAGGATTTATCAACATGAACTATCACCAATATTACTGAAAGTTTGTTTCTCCTTGCTGTTGAAGAAATGAAGTTGAAGGATTTGAAAATCAGACCCACTCTTTTGGCTTTGACCTCATTTTTCAAGAACAAACTCTAACTACTCAGCTTTTGACAATGCTTATACTGATTTATGTTGGAGAGTAAAATTCTTTATTTACATAGCTCCCTCCCCTTTTTCCTATCAACAAGTTAACCTCTACTGGGAAAATTTTGCAGATGAGTGCATTCAATAACTCAATGCTACTGGAAGTGGCAACTCATTATCTCCTACTGCCAGCTGGGCAGTCCCACCTCTTCTGCACAACAGCTTCAACATCCATGCAGCCAGCTCAAGATCCCTAAGCTCATAAAAAACTACCTGTAATTCAGTTATAGTAAAATAAGCTCACAGAAGAATGGCAGGCACCAACAAAAGGGCAACAGAAGCATATGTAGGAGTGGAATAAGCAAGAAGAGCTTCCCACTGCAAAGCTGTTGGAGTGATTTAGTCTTCCTTGGAATGCTGCCCCAATACCTCAACATCCAGCAGCAAACACATTTCCCACCTGCTTCATGTGCCTTCTCAGGCACATGTGGTTGCAACAACCTAGTCAGAGAGAGAAAGCCAGATAAACTTTCCCAGGAATTATTTTGGGAAAAGCTGTGAGAAGCTCAGAGAAAAGAATTGAAACAATTCTTATCTTAAGGCTCTGCAGCTGGTGTTTGGAACAGTTTTTTCTCATTAGATGTTTAGTAAAGGATGGTTTCTTAATTAGCCAATGGTGACAGTGTTTTAATTACATGACCAATCAGGTTCACCTGCATCAGAACCATGTATAAAAAGAATGGGTTTCCTAATAAAATTATTATTAGCCTCCTGGAGACCTAGAGTCTATAAATGGACATGGACTTAAATTAACAAAATTATTTTTAGCCTTCTGGAGACCTAGAGTCTATGTGCAACTCATTCATCCATTCCTGACTCAAAGGTGACAGGCGCATTGTATAATTCTTGGGTGGTCCTGTGCAGGGCCAGGAGTGGGACTTCAGTGATCCTTCTGGGTCCCTTCCAACTCAGGATATTCCATGATTCTATGAACCACAACAGTGAAGACTGAGAAGATGAACCAACAGTTACTTCTTCTGATATATGCCCCGCCATCCTGCCAAAATTGTTCAGTTTTTAACAAGTCAGCACCTAGAAAACTGAGAGTCTGAACTCCTTTCTTCCCTTATTGCAGCTTTACCCTCTCCTCTGGCCATTCTGAAATTATGTTTTTTCCCTGGCTGCTCTTTCCCACTTGGAAATCATACAGCAAGGTTTTTAAGAATATGGTTTAAGTTTTGGGGTTTGTTTGGGGAATTTCAACTGAGCTTTAAATTTAAAACCGTTTGATGAATCTACAGATCTAATTCAAATTGCTTCCTATTTTCCAGTCTCAGTTTTTTGAAAAGAAAAGAAAAAAAAGAGAAAAAAAAGGCCAAACTACCTCATCAGTTCCCATCAATATTTTAAAACAAAATTTTCATTTGGAAATAGAGATTTTAATTAGCTTTTCTCAAAATAAAAAATAATTTAAAACATTGACCAAGCATTAACACAGTACTTTGGCAAACTTTTAAAACAGCTCTGCAGAGCGAAGATGGTTTAAAGAGGTGATCTTATGACACCAGTTCACTATTTCTACATCTCCCTCCTCAGTGGTGATGCAGGCTGACAATGAAAATGAACCCACCACAAAAGCTGAGCAGAAGAGCGTTGGACTTGAAAAATGAAGCAGCACAAGGCATTAAATGCACTGCTGAAAGCCAAACTGTGTTTGCCTCCAAAAAAATCAGTGGTTTCTTTATCTGCCTGTTCATTTGAAAATTGTTTTCTAAGCAGCATAAAGGATAATAAGGAGGCAGGTAACAAATTATGAAGGTGTCATTTTGACTCCAGTTTCCAGAAGCAAAATTGATTTACTGTAGCTTTAGCGCAGTTTCATTAGCACACAAGAGGAAACATCCCATAATGTGCAGAGTAAGTGTGCAACTGCCTGTCCTTTAGTAAGGAGACAGCCTTTATCAAACAAAAGAAAATACCCAAACTGCAACTAATCACACATGTAAGACTATTATTCACCTCAGAGCACAGACAAGCACCTCCTCCCTTCGTTTAGGAAGCCTTCATTTACCTAGAGGAGGTTCTAAGTGGATACAAGTAAGTTATTCCTTGTCCCAAGGCCAAAGGAATTGAACTGTGTGCCCATTCTGTTTCTTCTAGAACCCCTAAATGTGACATATAGCATTGCTGGTATTTCTGGCATTAAAAAAACAGACTACTAAACTACATGAAACAGAAACATGGTGTTTAGTCAGATCACCCTTTTCTGAAGGGATGAAAGTATGAACTTATAACTAGAACCCAGGGGCAGGGAGAAACTGACCATTAAAATAACACTGCCACACATGGGCTGAAATTATTTTCAATGTGTCCTGCAACATTTCCTACACTGAATTTAAGAAGAAAACATAAAATCTAAGATATCTAGAAGATTGAAGCAATGGATGTTGACAATACTTCTCATTTAGTTCACTTTTCCTGTCTTAATTCAAAAGCTACTTATGAGAAACTAGTAATAAAAATGCTATTCAGAAATCAAATGTATTAAGATTGTCCTGCAAAAAGAGGTTTCCCAGAGCACATCAAATTCTTTCCCTGCAGACAGAGCCCCACTCCTCTGACAAACTTCATGGTAACACTTTTGCAAGAGATGGCTCCTCAACACACACAATTTCTTCACTTTCTTCTTTTATTATATAGAGCACAGTTAAAATTTTGCTGGACAGTTACATAATGATCATTCCTTTCAGAGGTGCTGGAAAAAGAAACATGATTGTGTTCAACAAATACATATAAATACCAGTAAATAGCTAATATTATGTAGCATATATCATTAGGCTTTAGGCTACTGCCAGCTCTGAGGCTGTAGTTTCTGCATGTAAATGGGAACAAGCTCCTTGGCTTCTCCAAGAAAGGTATCTCACTGCAGGCTCTTCCAAAATTAGGGTGGGTGTGGAAGGGAAAAACAACAGTAGAAAACACTATCAACATCCCAGACTTTCCCTGCCTCTTCCCATCTTGTTTTCAAACAGGCCACATGTGGTCTCTACACAGTTTATCTCTACCACACAAAGTTGTGAAAACATACCAAAATCTGTGGTTTTGGCAAGATATGTTTACAGTCAGTACTTGGTTGTATCTTTTATAAGCCAGGATACCATAATAATAAAGGAAACAGCAGAAAGAATACTTAAGAGTTCGTTCAGGCATTTGTTTTGGTTTTGGAGGTTTTTTTAAGGTGGGCAAGCTTTAGAAACCTGCAAGACTGCTCTAAGAAGAAAGGGAACGGAAAAAAAGCCCACCAATGCTAAATCCTCAAAGAAATAGAAATTGTACACACATTAAAAATCAGAAGTGTGCCCTTTTCTTTAACAGAAGAGAAACTGGCCCATCAGGTGAACTCAACAAAACATAAATGCTTTTTTGTCCCCACAGGTGATATTCAATAGGACTGTGGAAGCCAAAAGCCTCAGAGCATGAAGAACGCTTGGAGAATTTTGGTCTGCAAGGGCTGCTGGGGGGGTGGCATTTAGTGGAACACAAATGGAGGTTTCCCTGGTGGGTGTCTTGCACAGAATCCCTGATGGCGAGCAGACAGTACATCAGCCAAAATAGGCAGCATGTACTCTGACAATATTCCAAATACAGCAGTCATGGCCGTGGTGGGCAATGGCATTTTCAGATCTGCCCAGCACCCTGGTGAGGATAAGACTGATTAGGTGCTCTAACTGCATGGAAACCCCCAAAACAACACCAGCTGTACCTCATATAGTCAGAGATATAAAAATACACTGACATACACATGTGACTACACTATTGTGAGCCTGCAATAACCTGTGACAAACCAAGGAAGACAGGCCAGAGAGAAAAGTTTTGACAGCCCTATAATCAAGTTCACCACAGAGGATTCTGCTCATCGTGATTACATCAAATTTAATTTATGAAGATGAACCTCAGAGCCAACATAGAGCAGCTGTGTAATTCTTTACATCTGCTGGGATCTACAAACTATATGTTTCCCAAATAAACACGAGCATGTAAATTCTTCTTCTAAAGCAAAGAAGAAAATATAATGAATAGCTGGAATTGGATACATATTAAATTAAGTGTAAACATCAACCTAAAGTAGTTTCAACTCTTGCCACAAAGCAAAAGAATTTGGTTTTCAGACACAGTGCTGGACATAGCATAGCTCCTGCAAAACCAGTGAAATTGCTGCAGACCAAAAGAGTGTAGGACTATATTCAGTCCACTATGGGACAAACTCCCATCCCTTCCGAGAAAAAAACTATAAAGAAAAGCATTCCCCTTCCCTATTATATAAAACTGCTGTTTGTGCAGGGCCTTCTGAATAAGAATTCTGCAAATAACCAAAAGAAGGCTGGAGTCAGAACAAGGAACTCATCTGGAATTTTTAACCACCCTCTCATTTAAGGCTCATCAGCCAACTGCACTTTTTAAGCAAGCTTCTTCACAGATTATAACGTCTGAAGGGAAAGAAAACGAGACCATGGGAGCACGATGCTTGTAGACTAGCCTAAGATCCTGAACTTGTTCTACAAATGCAGTTTTGCAATCAGCTATCAAACAACCCAGTCATGGAGGTACCCAAATTTCTGAACTGCAGGTATGACTTGAGAGCCACGGATGGGAACACAGGCACTTCTGAATCTTGACTCATCAACACCATCAATGGCTTTGCCAGATGTGAGGACAGCAGGACAGGAAAGCTCTTTAACACACTGGTGCCAAGATACACCTGACCATGTCATTCTCACATGCAATTTCTGCATTTGAAGAACTTTTTTTTCTAGAACTTAAGAGGAGAGTTTTTCTCTCAGTATCGTGGCCTAGTAGATACCATAAAAATACCTTTAGTTAGAGAATAACAAATCAGTATTCCAAATGCCCATAATTCGCATGAGAGGCATCCACTCACTTCTCTAGCACAGGAGAGGGAATCAGAAAGGGAGAAGACAATCGTGCAAACAGAAGGAACCATGGAGGATTCAGAGCTCAGAGAATAACAGTACAATGGAGAAACCAACTCATAATATCCCAAATTCCTGTGCAGCTAACAAGCAGAACATATGCATACAAATAGAGCCCTGCAATATAACACGGCAATTAAATGGCTTTTAAAGTGCTTAGCTGAAGCTAAAACTGGCACTATTTACTGATCCAGCTCAGGGCTCTTCAGCAGCATGGATAAAATTAAATTATCCTGCTACAGCTCTGAGATAATACACATCAAGCACTACAAAATTAAAAAAACTGGACTAAGAAAACACTGCAAAGTGTACAGATGATGCCAGACCGAGCAGCAGCTATTTACAAAGGAAAGTCCACAATTTTTTTTCTCCTTTAAGGCCCAGAAGGAAACACAGACAGCTTGCCTAGAAAGCAACTGGTTTGCTTAAGGAACTCTGTGATCAGTTACCTTGACACAACCCCAAAATCTTCCCAAGTAACTCATGTCTGAAGAGTTCTGGGAGCTTACTATGTTTTGTGCAGTTAATATCCCACCACAGTTCAATGAACACCAGTGTTAAATCAGAAGGATCAGAGACTGCTAAACAAGGTTTCACTGAGCAGGCACAGACACCCAGCAGTGCATTACAGTCATAGTCACAAGCCTCAATAAGTGCAGCTTCCTTCAGTACCCTTATATTTACACAGCATTAAGTATGGTTTAATTAAGAAACGTTTATTAAAAGCCTGGACTTAGCCAGATCAGTTAGTGCAGCAATATTATAGATTTGTTAAAAATAAAACAAAGAGGTCAGTGCAAAGTTCTTAAAAAATCTTAAGCTTACCAAGCAAATTGTGTGGCAATAAGTCAAAGCTTCCCACTAGTACCAGGCCATGCTTTAGCTCTGTTACAACTCAGCTGAAAGTAAACATGGTAGTATCTTGCCTCTTTATAAAGAGAGAATGTATCTGTCTACTCAGTCCTAATTATACTTCTGAGGACAAAACAGACCAGAAACACATGTCCTCTGACATCTTCCAGGACCAAATAGTCAATCTTTTCCTCCAGTGTTTACTTTCAAGAGGCTAAACACATTCTCCTGTCCATTCTATTCACACTAGAGGCAGTCTGTCAAAATATTCTCTGTCAGTCCATTCAAGAGCACTGTTACCTAGGGAAAGGGCATACTTTTTTGTTTAAAAGACAGAGCTGCTTTTGAAAAGTCTTTGACATTAAGAAATCTGAGCATGCCAGTTGTACATCAGTATTTAACAAAAGTACAACTTCCTGATCTGACCTTTCACATATCCATTTGCTTCCGATACGTAGCACTTTTTGTAATTTCAGTTATAAGTAACAAAGTGTAAAAGAGTTCTGCCAGAAGTTCTAACTATGCTACCTACAAAACAGAACACAGGGAAAAGTAGTGGGATTTGTTACCATCAGTAACATTTCTAAGTTAAACAGCTTTACTTTTGAAAGTCCAAACTGCCTTTGCACTGTTTGATACGCTAAGAAAAAGAAAACCCTACACAGTACACCGAGAAATAAGCCTTAAGGCGCCTTCCCCCATCCCGGGTCACTTGTGGAGCTGCGCTGTTATTTCGCAACACTTTAACACACACCTTAGAACTCAACAAGCCTCGATGTTCACCCAAGAGCTCGCCTGAACCACCTCTGACTTAACAGCATCTCCAGAAGTGGGGCATGCCTAAACGCGGCCGCGGAACACCGACATTCCCTCACTCACCCACTGGCTGCTGAAGTAGTCGAGCCCCTGGCAGATGATGCGGGCGGCCTGTGCCAGCAGCACCTGCACGCCCAGCGAGCTGCCCAGGCAGTAGAGCCCGTAGAGCAGCGGGCCCCCGGCGCCCAGCAGCAGCAGGAGCCGCCGCCGCCGCAGCACCTGCTCGCCCAGCGCCTCCACGCCGTAGTTGGCGAAGCAGATGGGCAGCAGGAGGGCGGCCAGCAGCACCGGCGTGCGGGAGCGGTGCAGGCGGCCCAGCCACCGCCGCCCCAGCGCCGTCAGCGAGGTCTTGAAGGGGTGCAGGAAGGTTCCGCAGAGCACGGCCCAGAGCAGCGGCCGCAGGAACGCCTCCAGGATGAAGTACACGAGGACGGCGGCGCCGCAACACAGCCCCGCAAAGAGCAGCGCCCCGGTGTTGTAGAAGGCCTGCTTGATGGGCTTCTCCAGCCGCGGCAGCGACATTCCCGCCGCCCCGCCCTGGCCGCCCAGCGGCAGCCGCGGCATGGCCGCGCCCGCGCCGGGGGAGCCGCCCGCCCGCCTCTCCCGCACCGGCGAGCCCGGAGGGGCCGCGGCGGAACCCGCGTCCGGACCCGCGGCGGGATCGGCGTCGGGAGCCGCGGGCTCTGCGCTGTCAGCCATGGCAGGCACGGGCACGGCCCCCGCGGGCGGGCGCGGAGCGGGGCCGGGAGTGCCCGGGCGGTCGTGCCCGAGGGCGCGCAGGGGCCCTGGGCTGTAGTGCCACCGCCGCGCGGCTCCGGGCGTGCGCTCAGCCCGGCGGGAAAGGGGCGGTGCCGGCCGGGAAGCGAGCTGGGAAATGTAGTTCTGCTGCGGGAGAGCGGCGGCCGCGCTCCCTGCGACCGGCAGGAGCTGCGGGGCTGTGCCCGGGCCGTGAGCCTGTCCCGTCCCCGCCGAGCGCGGACCCAGCTCCTTCGTGGCGTCCGCTGAGGAAGGCGGCCAAAGGCTGGAGCGTGGAAGAGCCCAGCAGCTCTCGGCGCAAGCTCATCCCCGTCCCAAGGTGCAGCCCTGCTTCGCTGAACGCTCTGCTCTCCCTACTGCTGCTGCAGTCTCGGGGAGCGGAACAACTTCGGAGATCTGGAGTGTCATTGCATGCTGGAGAGCAAGACTGGTTGGACCAGGTGGAGCATTTTCTCTCGTCTGAACATGTTTTGGCAACAGATCGTTTAACAACGAGGCGTCTGCTCTTTTACTGGCAGTCAGGCCCACTGAAGCAGTAGTTGTGCTGTGTGGTTTTTTAGACCTGACATTTATGACACTGTGCCATCAAATGCTATTTGCAAATAATCTAGAGCTAACTTCCTGCAGCTGGCATACACCAAACACCTGAGCGCAAGCATGAAGGCAACTGCTAACATTTTGCCTCTGTAATAAATGCGTCTGTAATAAAGACACATGGTCTGAGCAAGTTTTGTAAGGGCTGAAATCCATGACATTTGAACTAGCTCAGTGCTGGCACTGTGCTACTCTGTTTTCCTGCCATGGCTTAAGACAGCCCTTCAGAAGGTACTAAAGCTATTGGCAATGCTGGCATAAAACCCCCAGAGGGATCTTCCTCTTTCTTTTCTAGGAGGTAGAGCTTATCCTCTAAATTATAATAAAGAGCTCACATACTACTGAACATATTAAAAATACACAGATATTTTAAAAAAATGAAACAATCAAAATTCTGTATTTTTTAGAATTTTACATGCAAGTTTAACCTTCTGTAACTTCGTGTTAGATTGGAGTCCATGAGGACTTTAGTGGAGCATTTCTTGCATGATGGAGATGTTAAAAAGCTGAAATTATCCTGAGCACAATTGTCTTTAACTTGTAAAGTGGGAATTCTACACTTATTCATACCTAGCTTTTAAATGCAGAGCAGTACCAAGACAATGGCTAGATGTGACCTATCCCTATCATAATACCAAGGGTGAAAGGAAGAGGTGTTTCCACACCCTTCCTGTGACTATGTTGGATCCTGAAGCTGTAGGTGAGGCTGGGCCCAAGCCAGTTTTTGACATTTGGCACTGCAGTCCTGACTTGTCCCTGCAAAGCCTTTCCTGCCAGTTATGCAGAAGTTCACACTTGTAAAGGTTCCTCTGAGCTCCTGCAGCTCCTTGTTTTCCCTTTGTTGAACCTACACGTGATCTGTTCAGCAAAGTACTTCAATTTTATGCCATGAAAGCACTTACAAACCTACAGGCACTTTGTTTGATCCTGATGAGGCAATACAAGCAGTTGTCCATACAAGAAGCTTTTATTGAACCTTAAACTGATACTGTCACTCACAGCTCTTTGATCAGATAGATCTGCCTCCTGGCAGGGTGCTGAAGTAGGTAACAAGAATGCATCATTACCTGAACTTTTCTCTTTAGTTCAGAAGCCAAACTCTAATTGCTCATTACAATACCTTTATTGCATTAAAGTTCAATTAGCAAGTGTCAATTAAGATTTACACGGGGGAGAGCGGAGAATTCTAATCCTTCTGTTAGCCAAACAGAGATGCCAGCAAATCAAATCTTCATAGGCACATCTTTATTCCTTTGATTTTTCTTAACAGACTCAGTCAGCCATGTTCTGCAGGAACAGAAATTAATGCCACCTCCTTGACTTGCGTGAAGCTATAAATATTGTTTTACATAAGCCAAGGATCTGGTCCCTACTGTTTAAGACCTTTCCTTTCCAATTATGCTTTCCACTCTCCATTTTAAACAACTAAACATATTAGAAAGGGGAAAAAACCCAACAATGCAATAAAATAAAGATTTCTAATTAATGCATCACCACAACAGGATTACTTAAGAACAGGGAAATGACCCACAAGCATCAGAAAACAATCTCTGAATCTCTGACAGCTGAGGGGAGGATGTGGGATTTTCACAAGACACACCCCAGCATCTAAAGCTTAACTCCACAACAGATTTCAAATAGCAACTTCACAGCTGGTTTTGCCTAAGATTTGAAATGGTAAGAGATTTTAGATTAGATGCCCATAACTTGCACAGATACGTTTGATTTAGGCATTTTTATGGTAAAAGATAAATAGCACACCTCAGGCTCCTATACTGCCAGAAATTCTACAACAATCTCTTTGATTATATTTTTCCAATTAGGAAATCTTCAAGGGAAAAGAGGGCAGCAAAGGAATGCTTTCATATCCGTGGAGAAAATACATAAGCACCTGAAAGTACATGTGATAAGTACTGATAGTCTTTGGTGCTCTCCTAATACCTCCTATGTAAAATCAGGTATTAATTAGTAAAAGGGAAACTTCTAACTTGTGTCTGCTTCCATACTAGCACTCATGATTTTGTGATCTGAACTGACACCTTTTGAGTCCTGTTCAAGAGGTCAGAGACACCTCTAGCTCTTTATTCACTCGATGTGCAGTCAACACAGACCAAAGTTCCAAGCTGTTTTACATGATACCAAAATACTGCATGCTGAGGCAGCCACAAAGCAGAGGAGATAGACAATGCCAGCAACTGCAAGTTGATCATTATTTACAACCGAAATAACCACATGGAGCTATGAAATAAGTCAGGAACAAAGCCACAAGGTGTCAGCACTGGCCTGTGTATTCAGAAAATAACTATCCCTGCATGAGACACTATTTGTTTTTACCTGTGTTACTGAGCATTTGCAAACATTCAGTTGTGGTTAATCTCACTTCATAAATTCTCCTTAATTTAATGATAAAGTAATACCATCTTCAGGTCAATGAAAAATACTTAATGTAGACTATTATAGTTTCACTAGTACCAGAAGCAAAGAAAAAAAAAGTTAAAGTCAATGATTTAAGATACAACATTTGTGTCTTCAGGTCATCGGCATATACCTTTGCATTTTGGGCTAATGAAAAATTATTATTTTATGCAGCTCAACTGCTAAGATGAGAAGGCTCCAAATTAAATGTCATTTACAAAATATTGGTGAAAATGAAAACCAATCCTTGGGAACACCATGTTTGATTGCACCCAGTGATTATAGCCTGACTTTATTGCAGAAACAACTTTGTTCAACATCTCAGTTAAAGTGTACAAAATTATCAGCAGAGCAACTCTTGAATGATTCACACAGAAGACTGAATCTTGTTCAGTTAACAAGGGGAACGAAATGCATGGTTGTAAGGCAGAGTGGTCAATAGCACCGACACAAAAGTGTTCAATCACTGGAAAAAGCATGCAAAACAGCAGCATTAGGACCTGTGGATGGACAAAATCCAGAGCACTATCTTTCATGGTTAATCCCACATGATAATTGTGTGCACAGAACATGAGCTGGATATACAGATCTGAGTAACAGAGGAATGTTTGGGAGCCATCAGGTTTTGTGACAAATTCCTCACCAGTCCATCAGCTGTCACGTAATGCAAGACAAACAGAAGATAATTTAAATAGATTTGGTACATGTAATGCCTCTACTGATCACGATGCCTTGGACAGTGCAAACGTAGCTGACACACACAAGATCCATCCTTTCTTGCAGCCTGCAGCTACAGGCTTGCAATAATACTACAAAAACATCAAACAGACCTCACAGTGTAAAAGCAATACATTTCTTGTTGCTCTGAGCCAACTTTTCTTCCCAGTCCAACAGTAAGGAGGAGTAAGGAGCTGAAATACTTGCTGAAACCTTAACAATCTCAGAAATTGAAGCATCCCTGTTTAAGAGACTAATACGGCTACTTTTGCTTGCTAAGTATCATGGCACTTCCTCGTCTTTGTTGCCAGTTTCTAATATACTTTCATTTTCTTCTTTTCTGCAAAAGCCTGTTCTGGCTGCTTCAGAAGCTATTCTGGTCGAGGAACAGGACAGTGATGATAGTAGATAAAGAATATCCATTTTGTAATATTGCAACTTGATCATATTTGTATCAAATAGTTACAAAAACACAGCACAGAGAGCACAGAGGTCAGCACAGGAACCTTTAAATTCTACATACTTATAGAAATTGACAATGTGGTTAATACTTTGTTGAAATAGAAATGGTAACATTTACTTAGAGTTTCATTGTGATTCACATAGTAGAAAAAAAAAAGGCAGTCTTCTCACATCTGTTTATTTGCTAATGACCAGCCTCACTGACTTAAATGGAATTAGGCTAACAAATTCAAGACCGTGGCATGGGAAGGAATTATTAACATAGGCAGCACAGATGGTTCTTTAACCTCATGGAGACTTTTTTTCCCCTTTATAAATGCCATACACACATTTTCTTAGACTAAAAAGGCATTTATTGCAACAGTTTTATAAATATCATTGTCTGTCACTGTCAATTAGCTAACAAGGCTCACTTGAACACCAACATTTAGTATAAAATAGATGTAACAAAGCAATACTTTAGGGCATGCACAGATTGTAAAGTAGTCCCATAGGTCACTGTAATTTCATTATCTATTCACTCAGTGTTATTTTTGCTGAAAAGACTAGAGCACAAAGAAGTTTGGCAAATTCTTCTGGACTACAAAACCGCCATTCTGCACTCCTATCCAACCAAATGCTCATTGACTTCACATGGCTGCTGGGTGTTGGCATACAGAATGAAGCCTGGCATAGAGAATGCAGAACACCACTAAACACTATAGTTACAAGTTTCTTATTTGTATGTTTTATCTGTATATTAGTCCTGACAAAGAACTTAATAAATTTAAAAGGTAGAGATGGCATTTCAGTTTCAACCATTACACTTCATGTAATAAGAAACAAGTGGCAAGAGTAAACACAGTTATGACAGCCAGCTTATTTGCAAAGAGGTTAAAGCAAACCAGACCTCAGGATATATAAGTCAGAAATACCAAGATATATCAGGCATCAGTTATAACCTAAACAGAACTCAACATGCTAATAAAATACATCTGCCTAAATAAAGGCTGGGAACATCACACACAAATGTCAGGGTCCCACTATTTCATTTTTCTAATGAGTTAATAGGTCTGAAATTAAATCTTTGAATCTCTTTGTCAAGACTTGAATGATAATTCCAGCTTTAAAAATTCTACTGTGGTAGTTTTTTACATTTCAATATTATTATTTCAATATCATTTGGTTCATATCACAAAAGGTAAAAAACTGAAAAAGAACCCATTGCTTTCTATGTGAGAAGTCAAGTATTTCAGAAGCAGACACCATATTCTGGAGTTAAATATCAAGATTTTTTTTCCTCCTAGGTTTAACTGTGGTATCTGTGATTCCTTTCTTATTACCCTAGTACTCTATATGACAACATTCTTTTGACTTATTGAACTTATTCTTGTTTCAGCTTGTATGCAAAAAAAGTGAAAATAACACTGTAATACATCTGAGGCTAATTTTTGAATTGAAGAAGGAAGATGTGTGTATAAGAACTGCAAACACACACCACACACATAATATCTCAGGTTTATATATTTTCTTCCTCTATCATTCTGTCTCCCCAAAATCAGCTAGAAGTCAGGGAACACGTAAGGTCATGTGTTTTCTCTTGTCTCCAGAGGAGAATTTAGCCTTTTTTTTTTTAGATTATCTTGTATAATCTTGTATAATTCTCAGAATTTACATGCACACACAAATACCTTCAGCTAAATCACACTGCCTAAATATTAATTACCAAAGAATACTTTTCATTATCTAAATCTTACAGACCACTGTTGTGAAAAATCATCAGGAATATTTTTGTTCCTTGGCACGAACTCTAAGTGATTTTTTCATTTATTTAGTCTTCTACCAATACCACCATAGGAAATTAAACTGAATGACGTCAAAACTAAGAGAGAGATATGAAGCTGAATCACAAGTTACCATAAAAGGTTCACTTCCCTGAGTAAGCATTGGAGCCATAACAGATTTGCAGCTGCTCAGCACTTCTGAAAAATCCAATTACTTCTTCAAAAATGCAAATATGAATCTAAGAATCATTTAGAAACAGCTAAGAAAAGTAACGGTAATTTTGTAATGCTCTACTCTATAAAGAGTAAAACACCTTTACAGAAAATGTCTTAAGAATGCCACATGAAAGTTCATCTTGTAAGGACATTCCTAAATAGCCTTTAATTGCAGATGAGAACAAGCCTATGTGGAGCAGCAGCTGTTCTAAGATAGAGGATGTGAAGTCCTGCACTTATTCCAGCCCCACACTGGTTTGGAAGAACATTCCTACTTAGCTAAGAAACACAGAAAGAGGGCAAAAGCAACAGTCGGGAATGGCTATGGAACCATGTCAGGGGAAGTTCAGATGGGACCTCAGGAAAAGATTCTTGTCTAAGAAGAGTCTGTTCTAGTCACTGGAACAGGCTCTACAGGGAAGTTCAAGGAGCATCTGGATGATCCTCTGAGCCATATGGGTTAGTTTTAGGCAGTCCTGTGAGGAGAACAGCGTTTGTTGGGCTCCAAGATCCATATGGATCCCTTCCAATCTGAGATAGCCTATGAGTTCTAATCAAAATATTCAGTAATCCAAGGGGAAAAAAATCTGTCCCTTTCTTTACAGCAGATGCATTGCTATTGCCAAGTTGTAACACAGATTTTCAAAGCAAGTAATGTCTTTTAAGTCTGCATTTTCACACCTATCAACTCCATAAGCTGCACACATCCTCTCTGACATTTCAGAATTGCACTGCTTTTGCCTCACTATCTGAGCCCAAATTAGGTAAGTTAAGTAACCACGTTTAAGCATATATAATTCTATCAAGCCTACTGTGAAAGTAGAAAAAAAAAGTTACTGAAAGGATTACTTTGTATTTATAAAAAATGTTTAGAAAAGGAGGGCTTACCTAGGTCTTACTATGTATTTGCAAAAATCAGATACCTCGACATACAAACTGCATATAAATAACTAGATAAGGAAAAAAATGTAAAAATCTGAAATATGGTTTAAAAATTCTTTTCTTTTTTTATTAATTTTTGTACACAAGGACTTGATATTTTCTTTAAAATCTTCCTGCTAGATCCATCTCTATCCTGGGCAGGTTGAGGGAGAGCTGCCCAAAGAGACTGCTACAGAAATACTAATAATAAAATTTTAATTAGAGGAGCTAATGTACAAAGCTGTGAAGATTTAGAGCCCACATCTTTTGATACTCAGACTGCAGCCAGCAGGGAGTACCTGCTCACTGGCCATTCTACAAACTGAGCAGGTACTCACTCCCTGCTGCAACTAACTGCTGCTGTTGCCCCTGGGGTCTTGTTGGGTTTTTGTACCTCTGAAGGCCAGATCAAGCCTCCAGCTCTTAACATGGAGCTTGACAGCAGAGGACATCTTATGGCATGGTCTGACCTGATCATCAGCCCATAAACAGCTGGGACCTGTCTGACAGGCAAAATCTCTTTCAAGTCAGATTCTATTCCTTCCTAACCCTACATCAAATACTACTTGGATAAAGACTGCCAGACAGGCACTGCCACACGTAAATTTATACAAAAACAGAAAGCATGCCAAAACCATTAGCCCTTCCTTGTTATTTGTCCTTACTACCAGTCTCTCCATTCTTCTGTTCCAAACTGTCTGGAGTCACCAGTGCCTCACTGTGCAGCATTCGAGCAAAATGCTTTACCAGTTTCATTATATGGGGTTGAAAAGGATCAATTCTTGTAAGCCATGCACATCCACAGCTCCATGGAGCACTGAAACACTATAATATTTAAAGGTATTTCTGATTCTATTATAAATCTAAGGCTCTATGCAAAGTCATCTTTTGTATAAAACACTAAGATAATAGCTACTTCTGAAAATAACTGGTATTAGATGTTATGTAATCCTCTGAAATACGTATTTTGTTCTTGCTATGTCTATTACCAAATACTTTGGGGAAATTATTTGGAGATGTTAAAACAAGAAGAGGGTGGGGGGAAGTACACCTGCTACACAACAGTGTGCCAAACTAATGAAACCATGGAGTAACAAAATGCCATTCAAATGCTATTAAAGTTGCATAATTTGCATATAAACTCTAATTCTGCTTCTGGAGTACTGGAGAGTGCAAACTTCCAAGGGACCAAGAAAAGACCTGAAAGGCCAGACAGAAGGTCTACCCTCTAAAACAGGAATAATTTTCTTTTTGTAAATCTCTCATGTATTGGAGGGATGAGAAAGTAAGAAGAAAAAAAAAAAAATAACGCCTCTGTCTTCCCTTGAACTTATAGCAGTCACTAATAACTTCTTTGATATTTTTAGTACATAGAGGCAACTGCAGGGCTCATTTTTCAGGATATGGTGCCCCAAATGAGCTTCAAGACCACTGCCTGGGTGCCATGCTGCTGTACACCACACTCCAGTCATTCTCTAATCCCTGTGCTGAAGATTGGGAAAGTCAGTACCAAAAACAGCTTTAACATCATTTAAGCCAGACTGGGGGTTTCTTCAGATTAGGGATGCCCCAAGTGTTTATTTTCTTACTATCCAAGTAGTGCAAAACCCACCAAGACAAAGAAGACCACAGAGGGAGTTCAAACTTTTCTCATCAATACGTTCTCTTTCAAACAGAATACTTCCCTTGTAATAACAGAAGACACAATCACCCATTATCCAGTTACATTACCAAATCAGTTAGGTGCTTTTTTTTTGAAGGGGAAATCAATTGGCATTTCACCTATACCTAAAAAATGCCCAGTTATTTGATACCAGCAATGAAAAAAAAATTATGCAAAAAAAAAAAAAAAATCTTTCTAATTGGTAGTCACAGTTGTTTCCAAACAACATCATATTCTAAATATGCCCTCTCTAAACTCAATGCCTCTGTATGAAGTCACTCTGCAGCAAGAAATTCTTAAAATTAAAGCACTTAGGAAATGTGTTCTTTAATAGTTGTTTGGTAGTAATCACACTAAAGAAACAAAAAAATATTTGGAGTGGGAAATATCTGCCTCCTTTTCCAAAGCACATCTTTTCTTCTAGTTTGTGTTAGTACCAGTCAATTAGAAAAAATAATAAAATAAAAAAAGCTTTGAAATGCCATAATCAATTAAAAATTACTTTGAAGTCTGTTACTTTATAGTAACTTTGTGTAACAGGGATAAATCCTGCTTTTGAATATTAAAAAGAAAAACAAGAAGACAACATGTGAAAACCAAAATAGTCTCCATGACAAGTTACTATGCCCACTCAAATGTTAAGACTTACCAAATATCATAAAAGCTTGCATACCACATTTCCCTTATAACCTTTCTCTCCTCAGATTTCATCCAAACTACCAACTTCTAGATACTTATACCTTCATTGTTTGGCAACTTGAATTCCACAGTCCTGATTTTCCCACTGTGAGGAGGAACTCTTAGATAAACTCAGTGCTAAACTCAACCAGCCATTTAAATGCCAGATAATAGATTGTTTTGCTGCTTCCTGTGGCCTTTTATTTCCTCTCTTTTGATTAGAAACACTTTATTAGGCTAATTAAGTACTGTGAAGCTTAGATGAAAGATTTTTTAGAAGTGCACATTTCTGCTAGTACTTCAACAGGAGAAAAGTATGATGACAAGAACATAGTACACTGACAAGTAATTTGAAAAAGGAATAAAAAATAATGTAAAACACTTTGCTCTTGCTTCAAATCCTGAACTTTAACCACATCTGGCTCCATATATGTAGAAAGCAGACTGACAGCTATCACACGATTTTACCTTGGTATTATTATTGTCATTTATAACATACCTGTGTGCTCAGGTCCAAACAGGCTATCCTAAATCCAGAGCTCTATTAAAGAAGAAAAGAGAAGCCAAACTGGGTTTCTATCCAAGTTCAGTACCTTTAAATTATTAAATTAGCCCTTTAGTGGGTAATCAAGTAAACAGCTGAAACAGTAAAAACCAAGCCATAAACTAAAGCAACCCTCAGGCTCTAAGAGCTGCAATATCTCAGCTGCCTGAGAGAAAGAATTTACCCTAATGATTTCTTCACTTCACCTGTTTGTTGAATGTAAAGCTCATTATCCAGGCTTTTGCTTATCTGCTCCAGCCAATCTTAAGGCTAAATTACACAGCTGTTGTGGGCCAAAGCAGACCTTATTAGATGGTCTCTACTTGATCAGATGATGAGTAAGTTAACCAACCTGAGAGAAGTAATTTATACTAAATAAAGCTACTGTGTGCACTTTAGAAGTTCACTTCTGTATTTCTCTTCCCTTTCCTGAACTCTAGCCCAGTAATTTTAAGTGAACAAATCCTTAAAGACATCAATGAAAATATAAAATATTAATCAATCTTTTGAGATAGGGAGAAAGTGTTTGTTATGAAGATAAGTTCATCTTCAATCTAATTCATATACTTTAAGCATAAGTTTAAAGAATTCTGAGCCTTAAAAAGCTTAGGTCTACAGACATCAATCTGTGAATAATGATGCAAACCCAACCAAGCTAATTAATCATTTTATACTCCATGCAGCAATGAGAATAGAAAAGAGTTGCATTACATATACTTTACCAGATTCTATGTTACAGAGTCCTCAAGTGTATCACATTAGATAAAACTTTGGCACTAGTTAGACTTCAATTCCACTTAAGTAGAATTTTAGTGTAAGTTGGAAAGTGAATGAGTAACCTTACCTAAGTACATTTGACTGCTATATGTAAACGTGTCATACACTTCCTAATATGTAAAGAACAGAAATTCTTCACTCCAAGTTTTTATTATAGTCTGGCTCATAAAAGCATTTTGACACTTTTCATCTCTGTAAATTTTGGCATTCCTCTTGTACTATTTATTGGTGATAAGAACAGCTAATGTACTTCCTTTTTAGCTCATCTTTTTCCACAATACCTATATTTTAGCAGTGGTTTGATGAACAAAAGATACTGCTGTTCTTAATAATCCCTGTCTTTTCTTACAAGTAACCTCATTTATATTTCTTTGTAAGATTACACCAGCTGCCCAAAGTCACCCTTAACATGAACAGGATTTAGTGGCATACAACACAGAAAAAGAGATTACTTCATACTACTGCACAATTACTTAAAAATATATTTACATGTCAGCAAAATTGCTTCTTTTCATAAAAAGAGAAAAATTGATTTAATCTATTAGAAGGACATCCTATGGCTTGTTGGGAACTTTTATATTCTGCATGTTTTACACTTGGTTTTCCTATGTATGGAGAATTTATATTGCTGTATTCTCCCTTCCCCTAGTTTAAATTACTTTATATCTCACTCTTAAAAGAAGTAGGCAATTTTTTCAGAAAGGCTATTGAAACGCAATAAAGACATTCATCACCTATTTCTGTTGAAAAAAATATGCAAGTTTAGTTTTGTGAAGTACTACAGCAAGTACACTTTGATAAATATTTAAAAAACAAAAAAAGAATTGGGGGTAACTATCCACTACTGGATAGGGAAGTTTTTATACTGCTGTGTTGGTTTCCAGGTCTTAATATTAGGAACTGCACTTGTAGTTGTGCTCTCTGCTTTAGAAGTACCAAACAGCATTGCAGTGTTTTCCCAAATTTGCTTTTTTGTAGAAATTTGGAAGGCAATTTTGTTATTTGATAAGATGTCCATCACTAAATTCACCTGAACACACATACAGGCATCCCTCTCAAACACACAAACACACACATACACACATTGATTTTAAAAAAGTCTCATTTTCCTTAAGCAAGTAATCACAACACTGAAAATATTCTCCTATGTGTTCACTGATTTTCTTAAATGATTTGTCACCACTCTGCCACTCAAGGGAGATGGTTATTTCACTCTTCTGAGAAGCTAACTATGTTCAAAAGCAGCTAGATGAGGATGGTGATGTGATATAAATTCCAAAAGAAAAATGCATTGTCCATCCATATAGCCGTCCATCCTGAGAAACTTCCACTGCCAAATTCTTGCAATTTCCCATTGGTCATGGGGTTCCCATCAATAAATAGAAGGTCAGTGCAACAATGAGGAGCAAGCAGAATGGAGAGGAGAAGGTCTGATAGGCAGCCGAAGGCATGAAAATATCTTCGTACTTGTAAATGCTGACAACACGCTCTGACACGGGTGGAGAGTCGATATCATGACGAGTTATAGAACCTTTAGCAGGTGAGGGCAGAAAGAAATAATGTCAGATGTAATTTTTTCTATAACTTTGCTGAGGAAAGAGGCAGGGAGGTAATTTTCAAACCTATGGAAGCCCGCAATATTACACTGTCAGGGAGTACAAATGAAATTCAAGTAAACAACAAACAACCTTCAAATGAATTAAGAACTTCTAGTTATGAAGTTCTTCTAAATTCAGTTTTAAAAAGTGGGAATAGTAGATATACAGCCAGGAAAACAAGACATGTCCTGTCTTTCTTTTTTAAGCCTCATGCTGCCACAATTTTAGTTCTTTAAAAAAAAAAAAGGGTGGGGAGAGAGTGTGTCTAGTAAGAATCATGTAATTGAAAGACATTTATCAATTTTGGCACTTCAACTCAGTTGGTGAGATCAACTTACCCTGGATTGCTGGGCCCCAAGCAAACAGGTAATACCAACTCAAGTGCAAGTCCACGATAGTTTCTTCTCGGGGAACATAGACAGGACGCTTGAATCGACACGTTACACGGTTGTTTTCAAAAACCCCTTCCTCATCTCTAGCAGGATTTCTCTGGATTTCTTTAGCCCACTGACCAACATTATAGAAGTGCTGTATTCGGACTCTTCCGTTATCATCGTGAACACAAGCCATGACATCATCACCTCCCTACAAGGTTAAAAAAACCCAAAGATGGAAAACAAAAGGGTCAAAAGGGTCACTTCCTCATTTATGTATATAACTTTAATTATTCAAAGCTAATCAAGATCTGGGATGCTCTTTCTTTCTTTCCAAGTTATATATACAGAAATATTTGTATCCCTAATCAGGTGTCTTCAGTAAGATTGAAAAGCATGTTAGGTGGGTAGCAATAACTTCATACTGTTACTACCTGTGAATTCTCTTTTGGATCTTTCTAAGAGTTATTTTACTTAACATATATTTGTAGAATATGATATCATGCTGACGTCACATAATTAATTGATCTGTGGAAGGCTGTTTTCTTTTGTTATTTGTGAAGTCCTGGCATACTGCTTCATAAAGTGTTGCAGTCTTGAATCCCTGATGTGTACAAAATCCACTGCATCAAATCATGGACATAAAACCAATAAACTTTAGCGAGACAGAGGAAAAAACCTACTACATATGAGAAAATAATAGCATTGATTACAATAAGTCTTTTCTAATCTCTTCTCATGTTCACTTAGGAAACACCATTTCTCGTATCTCTCATTTCTTATAAGAAATGTTGTAATAACAGAATACAGTATACCACAAGATACAAAGAAAAAAGCAATCAATATGTGCTTCTTCACTTAGCATAAGCAGCCACCAGAGAACCAAGAGACAGAAGGAAGAAGGAGCCACTTACTTGTAAAGGAAATTCATGGAAATACTAAAGCAGTTGCTGGAGTAGTTACTCAAGGTGACTGACAGAGTGGTAGAGCACAGGGATGAGCGGGAACTTGAGGAGTACTACCTCATAGAAGCCTCAGCACCAAGAGCCATCAGAGCACTATCCAAGCTGGATGAGTGCCACAGCCATCAGTGCTGTATTAAACACAGGCCCTACCCCTCCCATATCCTTCTGATATGTCAGACTGATGAAAGACATGACGCTTGCTACTGTGATCATCCCTTAGTTCTTTACTACAGGGAAAAGAGAGGGAAAGAGTGCATTTCAGCACTATGGGAATATTGCACTGTGCACTTGTAAAAGATGTGCAAGAAGTGGGTGGACAGAGGGGACAACTAGGTAAAACACATGCTTGAACAATTTCTGCACCTTGGTGCTGCTGCAGACCTTTCCAGCCTCTGTCTTGAGACTATCACTGCTCTCCATAACTTATTTCCCAAGTTTAGCTTTTATACATCTAAGCATAAATCCCTCATCCTTAAGTACAAAGAGGCAAAAATAAAGGTGTTTTTACATTGAAGGAAGAAAACTAAAAAGGAAAGAAAAAAACATTCTAAATCTCAGTTAACAGAATGACATTTCAAAATCCGGCCAAGGCACAAAAGCCTGAAAGTGGAAAAGCATAACGTTACTTGAGACAAAGAAATAGGTCATAAGACTTAAAAAAAATCTATTGAGGACATAAAATATTTTTTTTTCCTTAACTTCTGAAACTATCCAGGCCACACCATTTTGATCAGGGTCTCCAAAGCACAGCCCATTTTTCAGAGCTAAGCTGTTTTGACCCAGAGCCATTTTATCATCAAAGCCTGTGCATCCCAGGACACCAAAACATCCTGGAAGTTATGAAAAACATGAAGTCAGCAGGAGAGCCAGACAGGAAGAGAGAGGCTAGCTGGTTTAGCCCAGCTGACTTATGGGCATTGTAAGATATGTGGAGCAAATTTGGAAGCAAAACCTTTTACTTTACAATTCCTTTATTCTCTTTACCAGAAGCTCAGACTTAACCTGCTGCTTGCTGTGCCTGCTTTCCAAGTGGCTGATGAGAGGAGGGCAGTGGGACCCTGGGGTCCACTGCAGGTACCTCAGAGGTACAAACTGGAAACACAATCTGATAGTTTGGGGACAAATACTTAGAGGTGCTGAACTGCTTTGAAAACTCTGTTGAGTACCTGCATTGGCAAGCTTCTAAACTCTTCTCAAAATTTGGCTGTAAAGCTGTTCTTTACATCAAAACCAAAAACTGTTTCTTGTGACATGAACTGTTCTTTATGACACAAAAACCTTCTATTGTCTTGTGTTTATTTACAGTGTCATATTAAAACATATGTAGTAATGACTGAGAAGCACTTGTCCTCGCATTTTCTATTTCCCATTTGGGTCAAATGATGCCTTAAGTTTTAGCTTTCATATTTTTCAGATTTTGTACTGCATTAGTATATAACTTTGAACTTCATATAAAGTGTTAGCAAATTCTCTTCACAGGTTAGTTAGACAAACAATCCTTTTCCAGCCAAGAACCAAGGACATTGTTGCAGCTTCAGGCCCAAAAAGTGTAAACGAGTGAATTGAAGAGAGCAATCTGGGAGGATGGGACTTCATAAAACTGCTGTTAAGTCAGTGCAAGTCATCCAATTCATTTTTTGTGGGGGGGTCCTATCCCAGGACATCTAGTTCCTGTATTTTTTCAGACTGCTACTTTTAACACCACAAGAAACAGTCCTTTCTTTGACTTGTGATTTAGGACATAGGTCCAGTATTGTTCTATAAACTCAGGAGAGTTTCTGTACATGAACACCGATATTATGAACTGCATTTTAAACCTAAACATTTTACCAAGTGTGGGGGTTTCACAGGAAATATATTTTTTGGGATTTCTGGGATATGCTGTGGTCAGGCCAATAGGTGCTCAGAATTTAATATTGGCACCTGGTGTGGCCACTGGGGATATTTGGACACGCCCCTGAGAACACATACACATACACATACACACACACACACACACACACACACACACACACAGGGGTTAAAAGCAGGGCTCTCCCCCCCACCCCATAGCTCTCTTTGAATTTCTGGCGGGAAGTGTTAGATCTCTATCCCTGCTGCCGGCTGGGCGGGGGGAGGGGAAAGCCATGCGGCCCTAGGAGAGGTAGGCCTGGCCCCCTCCGCCCTGAGACTGGAAGGGTGGAAAAGAGAGAGACCCCAGGTGCCATCGGACAGCCCCCCCCAGAGAGAGAGAGCTGTGCCCGGGACTGTTATCTTGGAATGTGATACCATGTGCTGCTGCGGCGAAAGTGGGGGGGGGGGGGGGTGCGGCGAGAAGTCCGGCTGCTTGTGAGAGCTTTTAACCCTTTGTGGACAATGAAAATTTTACAGAACACTAACCCTTCCTAGAAGAGAGATAAGAGTAGAGGATGAAGGAGGAAATGGGCCAGGGATGAGGTCTGGCAAGAGAGAGAGAGAGATGTTGGTGGAATGGAGAAGATGGAGTGGCATTTTTGCTAGACTCTTTCTTGTACAGCCATGGACTGTTTCCTTGTGATACAGAGACTGCATTCCAGGGGGAAGCAAGGCCTCAGAGCCAAGAGAGTTCAGTGTTGAGACCCCTCGGCCCCAGGGGGTGTATAAGAAATGGGGGAGACAGAGGTCCAAGAGATGAGACTGTGCTCTGTTTGGAACAGGACAAGGCATCCTTAAAAAGACCACCCTCGAGCAGCCTTGCCCATGCACAGTGGTGAGAGCACCGGGCATGGAAGGAAGATGTCACAATGGCAAAAGGATCTCCGGGCAGTGCTACGTGTGACAAGCAGCCCATGGCACAAGGAAGGACTCCTTCTACTCTTGATGAACTGAGGATTTGATTATCCAAAGGGTGGTGCCAGACCTAGTGTTGATAATTTTGGGAAATGTAAATGTATTGGGAATTTGGTGGGAGGAGGAGGGGGAGTGTTTCTGTGCAGTTTTCATTTTCCTTGTGTGTTTTTTTTCCTTCTTTGTAGTTTAGTTAATAAAGTTTTTTTCCTTTCCCCTAAGTAGGAGCCTGCTTTGCTTATTCCGGGTACCACCTCACAGCAGACACCAGGGAGAGGATGTTCTCATGGGAGCACTGGCATTGTGCCAGTGTCAAACCATGACACCAAGGATCACAGACAAAACATCTTTGCATAAGTCATCTATTGCCCACATTTTTTAAAGTCCACACATTAAATGCTTCTGTTTTGCTCATTGAAATTCAATGAAAAGTTGAATTTTAATGGAGCTTTTAAATTAAAAAGTTAGTACAGGAATAAGCATAAAACAGAACCCAGTAACAATCCAGAGGAGAGAGAAGAAATTTTAATAAGACTGCCTTCTTGAGTATAAATGTTTAAATTAGCAGGAGTCATTTTCTCACACATTTGTGGTTTCTCTGGAACAACACATGGGTATGAAAAAAATCAAAAAATTTCCCAAGTTAAACAAAAGTGAAATAAAAATTTATACTGCTGAAAGTCAGCTGATTTTCTCAAGAATAAAATTATTTGCTATTCAGTTTATGATGTGTCTTTTGCCCAAATTACACTGGCATAAAGCGCAACAGGACATTTCCATGTGAATTGGCTTATCCCTGAGGGCTTTTCTAATGAAAAGGCAAAAAGCTAGTGACATTCAAACATTCAGAGCTGAACTGAAACACTGTTGCAGTTCTCAGAGAAGAAGGGAAAGGAGATGTTAGGAAGGATGAAGCAGTTTTCTGTGAGGCAGTGCTCCCAGGGGGGCTACTGAATGGTGCTTTGTTTTCAGCAAGCCAGTTTTACCTTACGTGCTCTGTTTCTCACCAATCAAATATATAAATGTACATAAGCCATTTATATCACAGCATGTGAAAGTGTGTGTATATTGCCAACATGAAAAGCTGTACATATCTTACCATTTTCTTGTCTGAGGAAAATCCCACTGCCACCCATCCATCTGTGTCAGCACTCAACTCAAATTCAACATCAGCTCCAATTCTCCGGTAACTCAGAAAGTAGTCACACGTCTCTGCATTGCATCCAGGCTTACCATACCTAAATGGAATTGGAAATATACATACCATTTTCCTTGACATTTCCTGCTATGGAACTTAATTAAGGTTTTGAAAGAAAAAACTAAAAGAATGTATTTTGGTATAATGGCAGTAAAGCATATATTCTTCTGGACATAAAGTAGCATTAATTTTTTGCCAGGATTACTCTTTTAGTGTATAGTATTCAAACACTACAGCAAACAATAACACAACATTTTACTCTGTTGACCTTCCTTGCTCTGTTTTTTTAAGTGCTTCAAGAAAATACAAGAAAGACCTGTAGGTCCATAACTATGACATGTATTCTTAAATAAACTAATGTTCTCAAATAATATATGTCCTCAAATAAGACCATACCATAGCAGTATGGTCTTAAATAACAAACACTTATTAAAATTACTATGAAACACCAACCAGAGTCTCCAATATCATCAGTCAGCATCTGTAAACATAAAGGTATCTAGACTCTTATCTCAGACTGACCTGAAGCATCCCTTGGTTTTTCCACAGTCATCCACTCTGATTTTTGCGAATGGGTCCACAGGAGGAGCAGTAGGGAA
Source organism: Setophaga petechia (assembly GCA_024362935.1). Classification (NCBI taxonomy): domain Eukaryota; kingdom Metazoa; phylum Chordata; class Aves; order Passeriformes; family Parulidae; genus Setophaga; species Setophaga petechia. The sequence continues at coordinate 25,720,790 of JANCRA010000008.1, forward strand.
AGGGTAACCTGTATAATCAGAATAAACCATTACTAAATAAAACACAAGCACTAAAAATCAATAATACTAAAGAGAAGGTCTTCCAGCAACATTTACTTTGCTGATAACTGAACTGTTCAGATGAGTGACTACTTTGTCATGTACAAAACCCACTGCTCAGATGGTCCTGGACCCAAGTAACAAAGTAACATAAGTAAGTGAAAACAAAACTTTTCTGAGGTTTCCTACATTCATCAAGGAGAGAGAAGAATGCTGGAGAGAAAAAGTTAAATGTAAGGCAACAGGATCATGGACTATTGCAGTGCACTCTCTCCTTGTGCACTCATAGTTCCCTCAGGAAATCCGTAAGGGAGCTGAGTCCTTAGCCATAAATGACAGCATTAGGTATAAATGCAGGCAGGGCACCAGATGCAGAAATGTAGGAATCGATACTGAAAAGACCTTGTAATACATCCTCCTTTATGAAGTAAAATAAAACACATTGCAGTAAAAGGTAAGAGAGTATCAGGGCAGGGAATTGCCTGAAGTTACGGCCTTCAATCACTTATGATGGCAGACCCAGAAGAGCCAGACAGTGAGAGTTATGATTCCAAGTGATCCCTTCTGCTGGATTATAGTACCAAAGAAAAAGTGAGAAAGTTTACTAACAGACCTATTCAGCCTTGGCTTGTGGGAGCTGGTGTCTGTTGCAAAAGCACAGACATTTTAATAGGATGTTCTTTTACTTATCCATTTAAAAACCAAAGTGCTAGCTGTGGAACTAGAAAGTCCTCTGAAAACGCTTCATTGAGTAGGAAAAGTGCTTCATTGAGTGGGAAATGAACATAGCAGTTAGTTACAGCACCAGCACACAAATTTTGACCTACACAGCTTAGGGCATTCGGGAGCCCTGATTTACTTCCCTAGATTTCTGATAATGGTAATGGAGAAAGTATGCTGTAAGCTGCAAATCACAGTTACACTAACTGTATCAAGGGCAGGTAAATTACCCTGCATTAATAAGTTTGCAGAATTTCACACCAGCGTGTAGCGGTGCATCACTGAAACACAGGCCACAGGACATGCAATTTTCCCACTCCTTACTTTTTTTCAAATCCATTGAACAAATGGTTTTCCATGCAGCCTAGCTGCAAAAGCGGTGATTTAAAATTCCACCATTTGTAAATTCAAAAAATCCCACACCAAAAACGCACGACCACGCTGCTTCTTGACACTTTAGGGTATCCCACGTCCTTTCGAAGTGCTCACATCCCAGGACTCCTTTTTACGCTACCAGCCCGGAAAGCTTTGCAAGAGGGGAAGGCGAGGGGCCGCCGGCTGGCCCCGCTCTGCGGGGAGGCGACGGCCCTCGGCCCGAGCTCCCGCCCGGGGGCTGCCCGTGCCCGGGTATGCTGTGCCCGGGGATGCCATGTCCAGGGATGCCCGCGGAGCGAGGCGGCGGCTCTGCGGAGCCCGGGGCAGGGCACCCTGACCCCCCTGCGGCCCCGGCCCCAAGCGGCAGCGCCGGCTGAGGCGGCCGGGCCGGCGGAAGATGGCGGCGGGCGCTGGCCTTCGTGCTGAACAGCGCTGCCACCGCCTCCCGCCCGCCGCCCCCGCGCCCGCCCGGCCCGGCCCGGCCCGGTGCTCCATCCCGGCCCGGGCCCCTCGCTCGCCGCGCCCCGCCCGGCCCCGCCGCCCGGCCCCGCCGCCGCCGCACCCTCCTCGGAGAGGTAGCGCAGGTCGTAGAACTCGCTGGCGAAGGTGCCGTACGAGGAGTCGTGGTGCGCCGCCTCCTCGCCGTGCTCCCCGCCGCCCGCCTCCCGCCGCCCGCCGCCCTCCTCCGCCGGGCTGGCGGCGGAGCCGGCCAGGAGCAGCAGCAGCAGCAGCAGCAGCCGCCGCCGAGCGCCGCGGCTCCGCTCCGCCATGGCGGCGGCGGCGGGGCGGGGAGGCGGCGGCGCCCGAGCGCGGCTCCGCGGGGGAGCGGGGGCGGCGGCCGGGGAGATCCAGCCCCGGGCACGGGCGGTGCCGGAGGGACCGCGGCGGTGGGCGAAGAGACGGCCCGGGAGGGTGCTGAGGGGAAAAGGTGTCGGGGCGGCGTGGGCCGGAGATGCGCGAGGGAGCGGCGTGCGCGGGAGAGGGATGCGCCGGGAGCGGGATGCGCCGGGAGAGCGGGATGTGCTGGGAGAGCGGGATGTGCTGGGAGAGGGATGGACCGGGAGCGGGATGCGCGGGCGGTCACAGGCACAGGCAGCACGGAGCCCTCCCGCAGAGACCGCCGCTGACAGGTTGCGCTGTTGTGGCCTTCCCTGGATCACTGATTTCCCGCATCCCACAGCGCGCCCCACCTAGCAGAAATTCCGCCGGCCGCGGACACGTCTCCCACAGGCCGGGCACAGCCGTCGAGGGGCAGTACCCAGCCATCCCTGGCTGCCCCTGTGGCCTCGATTCACTAAAACCTCTTGGCATGTTCTTCAAGAGGACGTGATAAATCCTGCTCAGTAATTGCCGGGCAAACTTAAGTGTTTTCACTTTTTTTCCCCTTACTTTATTTATTTTATTATTATTATTATTATTTTTATTTCTAATGACTTCTGGGATGGGACTGGAGGCGCAGCGCGACTTAACATTCTTTTCAGGTAAAACCCCATGGCAGCGAGCGTTCGCTATCTGATTGCATGTTCTTGCTTTGTATTTTATACAATGTAACTGCAGAAATACCAACATACTCCAAACCTGGCAGGACTGAAGGAGTTCCCAGGTTGCCCCCAAAATTGTCTTGGGCTCTGGTATCTGAAGCTGGACTTGCAGCTAGGTATCCACGAATTGATGGAGGAACCATGTCCTTTCATCCCTTGCCTTACTTTGGTTTGGATTGCTGTCTTTTGGTTATAGCTATAATTTTACTTTTATGTTATTATGCATGGTCACACTTCCGCCTCTGAGAGTCTGGAATAAAATTCGGGAAAACATCAGTGGGGAGGGAGGGAGAGAGAAAGAAGAACACGCAGCAGTCAGTAATATTCTGGAAATTTAAATAACCCTCCATTTAAATATTTTCTTTTTTTAGTATCAATGACTGCACTGAGTTACTTTTTGGTGGGGCACTGAGACTGCCCAAGACCTGGGCTGCATTAGGGATAAGTTCATTCCCGTGGGCTGAGCGGTGGCTTGTCACACTGGAGTGTGCTCAGCTACATCAAGTGGAGGATGTTAATTCACACCTCCATGGTTTAGTCTGGTGGAGTAGCATGCTATTTCTTGCTGCAAATAGAGGAATAGCCACACAGAGGAAAAAACTAAGTTGCAAAAATAATACCAGTTGCACGCAAATTCAACATGTACCACAGTAGCATATGGAAAAAGCTATAGGAAAGCAACAACAAGCTCAACTGCAAAATATTGAGTCCCTTCTCCCTGCCCCACTGAGCTTTGCAAACTTTAGCAGGCTAGTGGAAAACAAGCAAACAAATGGCAATAGAAAAGCCCTTATAAATCAGGCTAACAGCAAAGTAAGGCTGCAGCTTATTCTTTCTGGCAATAATTAACTCTGAAGAAGGCCCCCCCATCTCTCTTTTTGAAATAGCTAGCTGAGGGTTGTGGTGCCTGTGAAGAAGCATTTGCTCAGCAAGGGAGCAGCTGTCAGCTGCATGCTGGTTTCTCCTCCCTGGGAACAGGCTTTAGCACACTGTGATATGGGCAATGCTTCACAGTTATCGTAAACACTTAGGATATTTGTCATGTATTGTTTGTGCCTACATGACACCTATCATTTTAAATCTGGCAGCTGAGATATCTCTCTGTGATTACAGTGGAGCTGCACTGATTTTCTGAAGTGAAGATATGGCTAAGAGACTGACCTTCCTCCTAGTAAATCCTTAAAAATTAAAACTAAAATACTCCTGAATTTTCTGTTGCTTAGTAGAACCTCTTGTGGTTGTCTGAAGGTCATCCCTATCTCAAAAATGGGTCGCTCGGGGAAGCTACATCACATTGAGTCAGGTGGAGCTCTAATGAATACCGTCAGTCTTCACCAGACAGAAAGGTCTACACTGCAACTAACAGCACTGCCAGCAGTACTGCTGGAAACATCCTTATCTGATTAAGTAAGTGAGGTTGTCATAAAAAAAAAAAAAAAAAAAGCATTAGCAGAAAGAGCCCAAACTGCAATTGCATGAACAGCCTTAACCCTCAAATGTTGAACTCCCTGAATGCCACATTTCTCAGCTTGCATGTGCTTGTAATGCCTTTCTCAGAAGAGACACAAACAAGCAGTGTGAGAGCCACAGGTTGGAAGTCCTCTGGCAGCAGCAGTCCTCTTGCTTTTGCTGAATTAGGCATGTGAGCATTTCCACCACTTCTTGCACCATTGCCTGCTGCCTCAGGGGAATCTAGCAGTCAATTTTTTTGGATGATTAATTGCTCTAGCTCGGGCAATTCTGTGGTGCTAGCACTCAGTCTGTGGGTGTCTTCCCAGTACTGGAGACCAGACTTATCCCCAGCTTATCCTTGAGGCCCACTGTGCCTCCTTTCTTGGCTGTCTTTGTCATTCACAGTACACCTTTCCCCTGGAGGCTCATGCTTTTGGGGCCCTTTGGAATAGAAATTAAAGTTTCAGATATAAGTCATAGTTTATATAACAGACATTCAGAAAAAAATCATAGTTCTCCTGGTCATTTCCATCCAATCAACAAGTGCTGAGAAATTAGTATGTATCCATCAGTGCTGACTGAGAAAACAACTCCTGAGACTGCAGTTTTCTTATAGTAAATCTGTTGTAACCTGAAGTTTGTAATTCCTATGCAGTTTTCTGAAAACCCTTACAACGCTCTTGTTCAGTGTGGGGAGTGTATCTACTCTACAAGTCATTTATCTTGGGCTTTCCTTTATTAAACAACAATAAATTGAGAAATTTTGAATCATAAGTTTTCATTAGTAGTCATTTATCCTGTGCTCTAGTTAACCACCCAGGAATCTACAGAAGCATGCTTGTGGTGTTAGTTACTCAGACTAAGACATGGGAGAAAAAATGGTTGGAATTTCTTGCAAGCAGAGCTTTTTCACAGCGTACAAAACAGAATGATGATGGGAAATATGTCAAATGCCAATAGACGAAGTACATTTCCTATGAGAAAAGTGAAAACTAAGTGACTGCCTTAGAAAAACCAAAGCATTACAAAGGAAACAGATGTGTGCTATTTCTGAAAGCAGCTCACTAAAGAGATGAGTGAGCTTTTTGAAGGCATGGTATTGCTTCAGATCTTCTGGAGAAAGGCAAGAAAATATAAACTCTAAATATGCTATCATCCAAATAAAAACTGCTTTAGATCCTTAGATCATCTTTTGCTCAGCACTGGTGAATTTTTCATTTTCTGCTGTCACTGAGTTATGTATCTAGTCTTGCTTCAAGAGTGATTGTGCCGTTACTGCCCACAACAGCACTCTTTCTGTAAAATTAATCTAATGTAGGAAAAAACAATGTCTCCAAGCTCTTTTCCACAAGCATAACATACACCAATCGAAAGACTAAGTCCAGAAGTAAATCAGCATGAATTTGCTTCAGTAAGCTCTATGGACCCTTCCCAAGGTATATTAAAACTGCAGCTTTGTTTGTTTGTTTGTTTGTGTGCTTATGTGTGTGGATGTTGGTTTACATCAGATAGATAGTTTATAACTTTTCTCCCAACACTGCATTTTTTGTACCTTCTGGCACTCTTTGCTACCCCAGCTGGAATGCAGTTCTGGGAGGTGTATCTACCCTGAAAGCCAAATCTACCAGATGGTGGCACAACCTGTACCAGGAGGCTCTTGAGCAAAATAGTTCACTTTTTCTTTTAACAAGTCCTCATTACAAAGAGGTTATTTATAGTGTTATTCTAGTAAGGAGCCAAAATAGACCAGCCTTTTAATAGACCTCGCAATAAAGGGCATTACACTGAGGCCTCCCTGTGCATAAATACTACTTACTTACTGTGAAAAAGTTGGCCTGGAGAGCAGAAAAATTTACCTTGTATTATCAAAGAGTCCTTTTAGGTAGAAAGGTTTTAAAGAGTTTAAGCAGCATTAATTCAATTGATTCCACATATGAAAATGTCATTTTATTGTAATTATTTAAGAATTCAGAGATGAGGAGGAAAAAAAATGAAACTCTTATCTCTGATGAGACTTCATCTGAAGAGTTACAGTAAAAGTCCTATAAGTTTGCCTGTTGGAAAACAACCATTTAAAACAGCCTTTCCCCAGGCCAAATACAGATATCTCTGAGTCAAAATAACAACAACAACAACAACGATAATAATAATAACAATAACAACAATAATAATAATACCCTTATCTTCTAGGTGAATATAAGTGGGTGAGAGAAAGCAGAAAAAGAGCTCCTTTTGGCTCACTGCTCTGCAGTGAAGATGCTTTCTATATGTCCTGACAGAGGCATCTTCAGCCAGGGGATCTGAGTGACATAGGTCTTGGCCCCTCTTGGATACAGATGCCAGGAGGGTATGCTTTGTTTCAAACAACCCATGAATAAATTCCGGGATTAGGGCAGTTTTCTCTGGCTCTTGGTGTCGTTGGAGTGCGGGCGAAGAGCAGCCCCCAGGCTCCGGGAACATGCTCTAAATCTGGTTTAGGGACAGAGCATCCCAGTCACCCCCTGCTGCTCCTGGAGCTGCCGGCCTCCTGCCCAAACACACCCAGCTCTCTCTACACTGATTTTTGGGCTTGTGCTGCAGGACAGGTGCCTTATCTCTCTCTCTCCCCCCGCAAATGCAATAACGCGTTGCGTTCCAGCCGCAAGTGCAGGCTCGAGGTTTTTTGAGGAAAGGGGGAAGGAGTGGCCGACGAGAAAGAAATCGAGGAGGCAGAAGAGAGTGTCCGCAGGATACAGCCGGTTTGGGCTGGGGACGGTGCAGCCGGCAGAGATGGGCTCGCCTGCCCGCTGTGCCGGAGCATCGCCCCCGGAGCCGCCGGTCCCGGAGCAGCGGGGCTGGCAGTGGCACCCGCCCGCCGCCGAGCGGCACCAGGGCACCGAGGGACCGCCAGGTGCCCGGAAAACACACGCCCATCACGGCGGCAAGACGGGAAACTGGGCTTGTCCCTCTCTGCCAGCAGGAGGGGGACGGGGGGGAAGCTGACGGGGAGCCCCTTAGAGCCAGCCCCCTTAGGGAGCTTGAGGCAGCCGGGATCATCCCTGCTGATCCTCGTGAACAGGACGCACACGCAAATGACTGGAAAACTAGTGGGACGGCAAGTGAGACTTCTCCGTTCTTAAACAATAGCAAGGAAAAGGTTTCTGGAGCGGTAGGGTGAGTTACACAGCGAGGAAGGGAAATTCCAGCCCAAATTCCAGCTTTTGTCTCAAGCTTTCCTCCTTGCATATCACTACCTACCAGGCATGTCCGTAGATGGTGAAACCAGTTTGGTGCACAAGTGGCTTCACTGACTTTAAAAAAAATCTGTTCTTTTGTTCACCTAAATACTGGGGAAAATGAGTTATAATGAAGGCTTTGGGTACCAAAGAAGTCCAAACTAATGGAGCAGGGTTATATCTCTCAAAAACCTCACTGCAGGCTTCGGTAGGATCCACAAGATGCATAGGACTCTTTGAACCATGGATGCAGGGACCAACTAAACAGAGAACAAGTTTCTCTGAGGTAGAGAAGATCCCATACATCTGCTAGTGGTATGACAACAAACAACCTTGGAGAGTCTGGATACATTGCTCTGAGTTGCTTGTAAGCTCAGTTAAAAAGAGAGACATTTTTAATATTGTCATTTATGTAAGTTGCTACTGATATTTAAATTAGCAAAGTCAGGTTTACTCCTCACAAAATCAATGAACTGAGAGTTCACCATGGCTTATTTATCCAGAAATTCTAGAATACAGGAATGCTGATGAAACAGTGTTATTGAACAGAGCAAAACATTTTGCAAAAGACGAGATTAGGAAACATGTATACTATTTAGTGTGGGAATAAAACCATCATATTTCGGGTGAAGTTGGGGATCTCTAGCCACTCTTACACTTCTTTTTTCTATTAACTGAAAAAATTGGAGCATTGCTAAATGGTTGGGATTTTCTAGTTAAGATCTTCATGTGGCCCAAGTCATAAAGAATACTGAACTTGTTTTCTTGTTTCTACTGTGCAGGTATGTAATATATCCTAGGGTTAATTCAGTGGTTTACATACAGATGTTTACAAGGATAAAACTAATTAAAAATAAGTATTTAACTGGCTTATCTTCATTTGGCATTCAATATGTGCCTGGAGGAAAGGTTTCCAACAGCCCATGCTGTGCAGTAGCCCCTTCCTGTACAATTCAAAAAAATAAGAGCATGTTATGAATTCTGAAACCATTTCAGCATGCCATTAAGCTGATGCTTATGAGTTTTGTTCTGATGCTGTTGCTATGCCAATTTGAGACAGGAAAACAGTCTCTAAGCATTTACTGAAAACATTGCTCATCAGTTGGAAAAAAAGAAAATGGGGAGAAAATCCAGACATCAATCTGGTACTTGAAGAGAAACACAAGCTCCCCTGTTCTGGCAGCCGGTTCTCCCACATGTACACAGAGCCCTCTCCCTGCCATTGTGAAATAGTCACATATGTCAACCACCCAAACATGTAGCAGTGAAGAGCAAAAGAGCACCAAACAGAGGCTTTCTTGCCACTCCTCACAGGCAGCCACAGTGTTGCTGAGTTGGCATCCAACAGTTTTACCAAGCTCAGGCCACACTGGGGCAACAGCATTTTTCTCCGTAAGAGTTGATGGCACAAACCCTGAACCCAGACATAGAAAGAGCAGTTAAACATTATTTACTGTGATATAGACAGTTTAAATCTGCCCTCTGAGCATCCTTTTGAACCATGAGAAATTAGTTTTTCCACTCCCTTAGGCCTTTTGTGCCCTGGCCACATGCTGAAGGAAGAAATTGCAGGTGAATAGAGTGTGCAATAGGCTGAGGAGGTGAGATGATTTCATTGTGCAGGCTTCAGGCAAAATGCTGTCAGGCAGGACTGGATGCTGCTCTAGTCCCAGCTCTGGGCATCCCTCAAGGATAGAGTTAATGGTGTGTGGCACTAGGGATTGCAAAACAGCACAGCTTTTTCCATCCATGGTAAACCATGCTGCTTCTCATGAAATGTCTCAGCATTTGGTTGAAGTATATTTAGAAGCATTCACGTTTGCTGAAACAACACAAAGAAAAAACCTCAAACTCATCAGAATTCTCATTTGTAGCGAAGTATCAGTATACTTTTACCCAAAGTAAAAGTCAAGAACACAGTTTTGGGTTTCTAATCTTTTTTTGGGAATCAGAGTTCTTTGTTTCTACAGTTTTGTTCAAACTCATGACATCATACCGTTGCTTATTGTATTCATATTTTGTGTACCAAAAAGAGTTTAACAGCATCAGAAAAGGGAATTTGGATACTTTGCTTAGTATTTATCCATGGGAAAGTTTTGCTTTTGGTTCTCAGTTTGAAGAAAGTTCTCAAAACACAAGAAAGTCCTGCTTCTGATCAGCTGCTCTCTGAAGATCAGTCCATGTTCAGTTGAGGTTGCTGCAGTCACCCCAGCCCCTCCACCCCTGTGCCTGCCCTCGCATGATGACTCAACCTCTAATGACACAGTCACACATGGGTTTTTCCACAGCACCTGTCCCGTTTGACAGCCTGCAATGAATGAAAGGGTTGAGCAATGTTTATTTTTATCTTCTCTTTTCTATTTGAGCTCTGCTTTGGGGACAACTGTCAAAAGCACATTTAACCACTCACTTTTAAAGACTTGCATGCATCCTTCCATTTGCATCCCCGTGCTTATAAAATTGACCTTCAGAACTACAGCTAAGTGAAGTCACAATTGCTGAGTAAAAGACTATTTTACTTTACTTTTCTGATTGAAGAAGAGACTCAGCAGCATTTTGCATTTCTCTTAAGGGAACATTTCATCTTTGGGGGGAAAATGGAGCTTTTCCAGGTCTTCCACAGCACTGTAGTTTTAATAGAGTCATTCTGCCCCATTCCACACAGGAATGCTGTTACAGGTATTGTATGTAAAACATTTAATGAGGCAGCTGACCATGGGACTGAGGGATGCTCACACAGACAATGCAAGCTGTGTCAACAAACACTAGCTTAACAAGCATGTAGGCACAACTGCAAAAATAAACATTTCTTGTGCTTCCTTGATCCTTGTTTAAACGATTGATGCTCGCACCACTTTCCTTTTTCTTTGGTGGTTGTTCTCTATCATCAGGAGTCTCATTTCCTTGTGCTGTTTTCCTTCTATCTGTTCCCATACTGGGAGGGTTTGACAGGTATCTGACCCAAGAAGGGGCTGGCAGAGAGCCTGAACAGATGTAAACCCTCAGCCACTTCTCTTACTCCAAACTTTCCTCTTCAGTCGTGGCTGCTCTTCCCCTGGAAACTCACCCACTTCCACTGAACATTTGCAGACAGAAGAACTTCCTCTGTGAGTGCACAGACACGACAGGCAGCAGCACACATCTGCCACCTCCAGCTCATCAGGTGTGCTTGGCCCGGAGAAGTAGCAAAATGCATGTCCTGCCAGGATAAGAAACCTACAGTGAAACATTTGATGCTTGCACGAACAAGAGCATGAGCATTTTGATTCATTCATGAAGGGCTTCACTTCTCCACTTATCAGGAGAAGGAAATAGGACAGCCATTCAGGGGCTGTGCAGGGGACCAAACTTTGGCTTTGTGTGCCCTGGAACTGTGGTTCCCATCTGCTTACATCAGTCCCTTTTTACAGATTGGTTCCTCCAACCTCCATGACCAGGCAGTAGTGGGGTTATTGCCCACAGGGGACTGTATCATTCCTTATCCATGACCAGAGTCATGGCTTTCCCTGGCATTGCTTTTCCCTGGCTTTTCCTAACACACGCAAACACCTGCAGCCCCTATTTGTACATCTGTGTATCCTTCAGGGGAGCTGCTCACCTAGCCTGACCTTGTCAGATGCCTGAACTGTGCTGCAGGTGAGTAAAAGGAAAGAGTTTCTGGATGCAGCCATGTACAGTGGCTCCAGCTGCACTGCACACTGCTCTGCTTCCAGCATGTGGCAAAAGGAAGCAGGAAGTGAAGACAACATTTACAGTAGTTATCAGTGGGAAAAAGAGTGGGAGGCTTTATAGAAAATCTCCTCTCCAGATATTATTCACCTTCACATCCAAGCGTGGTTTTCCAGGGACCTGCCCATCTTGCCTCCCTTTCCCCTCCCACGGATTTCTGCTCAGTAGGTACCACAGGGTACCACAGCAGTCTTTAACTGAGACCCCTGTTCATTAGCTATCAGTGGTTACTGTCATAGGAGGCTCACAGGTGAGATCAAGGCTTCACTTTTCCAGGTGATGGATCCATAAAGGTGTTGCAGGTCCCTGCTGTAGAGCTGGCCCTGAAATGAGGCAGCAGGTCGCAGCAACCTTTGAAATGCCAGCTCCAGCTGCTACCTCAAGGTTCAACTTAAACAGCCCAGCTCCCCAGAGAGTGACATTACCAAGATCTCTTGGTGAGCTGACTCCACAGGCTGGAAGGAAAGAATAATATTTCAAATGAGTGGACTGGCAGAGTTCAAAGGGATAATAAGCATTTAAATTCAACATGAAAGACATCTTCCTCTGCAGAGCTTTAGGATGGAATGTAGCCAGACAGATAAGCTATTTAAAAGCCCCTTTAATCAAGACTATTAACATGGAGATTTTTGTCATAATTAAAAACATCCCCCTATTCAATCACCTTAAAGGGAAAGTGATACAAAATGTAATTTATTTTTCTATTTGAATCCCATATAAAAGAACAGCAAAAAAATTTTTTCCTTGCAGGGAATAAGAATATAATTAAAATTATCTTTGAGACAAGATTAATTCATGCTCATATTTTAGCTTGCAGTGAACTGTTGCACTTGTATTTTAACAAAAAAAGGTAGAAAGCCTACATTTTTACTTCCCAAGTGTTTAATTTTCTGACCATAAGCAATAGTGAGATAACTTAAAAGGAAATTTTTTCTTCTTACATATTTCCTGATATCTCAGAAGATGTTGTGGAAAACAAATTCAGCTCATGCAGAAAACACACTTCCTTTTTTGTTGTTTTTTCACACTTCCTTTTTTGTTGTTTTCTGTTGTTTTTTGGGTTTTTTTTTTTTGTGTATTTGGAAGTAAACCACATTAAAAGAAGCTAACATATCTTGCAGAAGGCAAAGAAGACAAAATAGTGCCAAGCACTTGTATTCAGCTAAGCTTGTGAGTACCAGAAAGAGAAGATGACACTTCAGGAGATACAGAGTGCTACCAATGCACCTCTCTCCTTTCCTAATTTAGGAGCACTAAGTCCTGCCTGCTGAGGGAATTCTCTCTTCCCTCTAAAACAACTGTTGACTATTTAGCTCACAATGATGAAGAATAGAAGAAAAAATTAACAGGACCAGAGAAACTTTCTCAAAGCTGCCACAGCAGGGATGCTTCACGCAGAAACATGGCACCTGGGTGGAAATAGGCAGTCCTTAGCAGGACAAGGGCTGCTGTTCACTTTGTTTTCAGGCAGATTCTCAGACCTGAGTGGTGACAGAGGAAGAGCAGCAGATGGGACATGCGTGAAACCTTGAGCCTCCCACGCAGTGCTGAGGCAGCTAGCTAAGAACCTAATCCTGGGCAGGGAAAATATCACCATCTGACAGAGATTTGTCAGTGTGAAGCAGCATTTCTCACAAGCTGAGAAGCTGTTCAGTGCTACAGCTGTGGGGACTCTGAGGATGTCTCCTGTTGATCTTACTAGACCCAAAGAGGTTGCAGAGTCCTTTGCTTGTCATGCTCCTATTGCTTTGCACTCCTCAGATTTTCAGAAAATGCCTTTGCTGTGAATCCTTCTTCATTTCAAACTGATACTGACTGAACTGGAAGATCCAGAAGGAGCATGCATCACAATATATCATATACATCAGCTCAGTGCTACCTCTGGTTTATAGCACAGCTGTGTGCTAACACAGCTCCCTTGTTTTGTCCCTGGAACTTGGCTGGCCAGCTTCTGCAAAAAGCCTTTTGTTGGACTGCAAAACCTGAAAATAGATTTGAAAATGCCAATGTTCTTCCTGAAGTCTTGAGCAGTGCAATTTCAAAGTGCATCTTACTCTCTCATGGTGTTGAAAGTGATCAAGTGTCTCCTTACCTGAATTGAAAATGCTGAAGCAGCTGCATAACCAAGCATCTGCTTGATAAGGTGGGACATCTTCATGCAAGCACCCATCTGTACAGCCCTGGTGTAAGTGCCCTGTCTGAGCCAGAGAACATATGCTGAATGGCAAATACCATGTGAGATTGCTGCCTGACAGGCCTCTTCAAAGATCAAGATCACCCTTCACTAAAAATATTAGGTATGTGTATTTTGTCCTGTACATCTCTAGGGGTTCAGAGCAGCATCTACCTTTTTACAAGTAAGGAGCACCTGCATCACCATAGCTATTTATAATAGAAACTTCATGTCAGCTTTTCCAAGCAGGTCTAAATCACAGGCATCACCTTGCTTTCCATGGCAGCTTAATCCTCTGCCTTCACCCTTCAGAATCTTGATGAAATATGCTAATTTCCACCAGGCTCTATCTGTTCCTGTTCCTTAGAAGGTGTCTGTGCAGGCCACAAGCTGAACAGAGCTGTGCCAGCTTATGGCAGCTGGCATCAGCTGTGGTAAGACTTGCTCACCAAGCCTTGGGCACTCCACGTTCTGCCGTGTGCATTCCAGGCAGCCTTTCCTCGGGCATACATGTCTGGAGGAACAGAAAAGGCAGGATCTACCTGAGGTGCTTGGATGGTTCCTAGGCATTAAATCTATTTAGTCACTGCTTGAAACTAAATCTATTTGAGGACCATTTAATGACTTTAGTTAATCAAAAGGTTCTTATTTAACGCTGGTTACTCTTACATTTAGTGAAAAAAGAGAGATTATTTCCAATATTGTCTCTTAGGATAAGAAGAATTAGGTACTTTTGCTGATATAATCTCCTCTTAGTAAGTAACCAAGAAAGATTCATTATTGTCTCTTGAACCTAAAGAAATGTCAAGGTATTAAAACAGTGACATTTTGTTGCAGTGAGATCTGTGAGATAAACCAGTAAGCTGCCTGAAGGCAAGATCTGAGATTACTCATCTGATTCTGTTGCTGTGGTATGTGTGGCATTGTGGCATAAAATTGCTCTGAGTCACCCCCTCCCCTGTCAAAGTTCACACAAATGGCTGTGCACCATTTATCGTGGTTATAATGGATTCAAAAGGAACAGAACTAGAAACTGAGAGCTGTTTGTGGTGCTGATTTTCAGAACAAAATATGAGCTTGTTAGAATCGGTATACATTTTTACCACTGCCAAATGAAATGCTGCACACGACCTTATCAGATGATGCTGAGAAAAAACAGTATTAAATAACTTGGGTTCAGCCAGTTGGTACTGAGATCGTTTAAATGCCCTAAAAAAAGATTATTTCTCCTAAATTAATCTCTTTTCTTCCACCTATCTTTCCCGTTTCCATTTTTATTTTACTACAGTCCTTTCCATGTCCATTGAGGAGACAACATGAAAAATCCTTGCCTGGTGAAAAGACCTGTCCTGTCTAGGTGTCCAAGATACCAATTCTTCTTGCTCATCTTCTGGGGACTGTGTCTACTGTCCAGCTGTAGCTCTGTCCTTCAGCCTTGTGCTGGTGCCTTTGAGCTTACCATGGCCCATATTTCTGAACCTGCTTGAGTTAAGCCATACAGAGGCAGGCAGTTGTCATCCAGCATGTATCAGCAGCCTGGGGTTCTCTCTTTGCTGGCCAGGACAGCCTGCAGAATGCCCTCAGCTTGTTCCACTCTTCCTGCAGGACGCCTGAAACTGTCACAGATCACAGCAGGTCAGCCATTCCCCCAGCACATTTTTTCCCTTTCTCTCAGTATATGTTTTAGAGGCAATAAATACTTCTGGGCTTTCACAAAAAACAAAGCCAAACAAAACAGGAAGAAGGGCTTTTTTGACAGTTTGAAAAAAGTAGATTAAGGGTTTTTTTGCATTTCTTTGTAATAGAAGGTGGTAAGAAATGAGTTGCAGCACTATAGCAATGAGCATCAGCCAACATTCTTTCTCCACTAACCTAAGGCCTGGCTGGCACATAAACCAGTGCTAAAGCAGAGAGGCCTTGCTGTCACTAAAAAACACGTTTTCTCAAACGCCACTTTTGAATTAAAATGGATTTTAACATCAAAAATCCCATCACTACCATCATTTCATCCTTCACAGAGTAAGGATACTACTCAAGCTATAGCAAGGCCTTCCTGCCTTCTCACTAACTCTGTTCTGGATCTTGTTGTTTAGCCTAGAGGAAAGACAACTGACAGGGAACCTCATTAATGCCTGTGAGTATCTAAAGGGAGGGTGCCAAGAGGATGGATCCAGGCTCTTCCTGGTGGTGCAAAGCAATAGGACAAGAGGCAATGTGCAGAAACTGATGCACAGGAAATTCCCTCTAAATATGAGGAAGAAATTCTTTGCTGTGCAGGTGACCATGCACCGGAAGAGGTTGTCCAGAGAGGCTGTGGAGTCTCCCTCATTATTCAAGATTTGCCCGTCCTCAGGTCTTTTTTTCTAAGGAGAAGTGAGAACTCTGTCAGTTTTGAGTGCTGGGGTTTCTTCAGAGTGGAGGCAATGTTTCATTTCTCTCAGACCCTGAACAAGCTCGATGTGTCTTGTGCCCACAGCAGAGGGATTCACATCAGTCTCCATGCCCCAGGAACCTTTCAGCTGAGATAGCTCAGCCCCAGAGATGGTAGGTTCCTATGCAGTTACCCATGCTACCAACAGTCTGTGTTTATTTTAGAGTGTTTTCAGTGATGAGCCCTCTTCCTGCCTCTCAAGAGCCCAAAGGAAAGGAAAGCCCATTCAAAAGGGCTGCCCTGGCTGTGGGGTTCTGCTTGGCTGCTGCTGAGGGCTTCATTTTAACTCTTATTGCCACTCAGAAATGCTCAATTTTAGTGGCTCAAGTCTTCTTGTGAGATTTCAAGGCAGCCTCAACCACCCAGCAGTCAACCATTCCCCACTGGTCCCTTGCTGGAAAGCAGACATAGCTGCTATGCTATAGCTCCTGCTCCAAGGAGGACAGGGAATGAGAGCAGCTGGATCACCCCAGTCTCCACAGGCCAGGAGCCACAGATACATTTTCATGTGGCTCACATCTGCACAGGAAGAACCCACAGATTCAGTCTGGGAAATACATCCCATACTCAGACTTCTCTCTATGTCTCCTCTTCCTCACCCGAGGAAGATCTGACCTTGACCTTGATTATCTATTTAATGCTCAAAAAAGATCCCAGACTATCCTTAAAAGCCTCTTGAGATGGATCCAGATCCAGATGCAGCCTACAGGCAGACTCAAACATAGAAGAGCCAGAACTGACAGGGGACCCAGGCTGGTACTGGCACATGAGACACAGATGTAACCAGGAGAGGGACACCACCAAATGAAAACAGCCGCTCCATCACAGCTTCCAGTCCTTTTCTGCCTTTCTGCAGCTCTGTCTGCCTTCAGAGTGCAGAGAACAGGGCACACACCCCATAGCACACCCCAGCAAAAGGTCAAAGTTAAAACAATCTCTTTTAGGCTTTAGCTGCTTTTGGTTCTTCCTTCTCCTGAAGCCTGGTCCCTGAAGACACCTCACTCCTCCAGCCTCCCCTCCATCCCTAGGCCTGTCAACAGCCCTAGACCCCTTTTGTCTTCTAGCTGAGCTGTCCTACCCCATGGTGCCTGACAAACCTCTTCCCCAGGCTTTCTGCCCCACATCCCATCTCCGCCCTGGCACAGTGGATGAGCTCTGTGCACTTCCTGAGTCACTGCCAGCCAAACAGGCAGAGCTCAGCCCTGAGGATTTGTCAAGCCCTGACATGGCAGGCACAGAGAGGAAAATAACTCTGCTATCTTTTTCGGAGCAGGCTGCAGCTTCGTGCCTTCGTTATGTATTACTCTTGTCATCAGGCAAAAAGCATGCAGGAAAACAGCCAAGCCTGGCTTATCAAATGTGCCTGGTAAGAATATCTTGTGTTTTAAAGCCTTGGCACAGCACACAGCACAGGCAAGTGCTTCTGCTGCAACTGTTTGAATTTTCCTGGCTAGTTTGGAGGGAGGCCACGGGGACCAGTCTCCCCCTGAAGTTGGTCATGTGTGAGTGTCTTGCTGAACCAAGGCCAAAATTTCCCTAGAACAAAAAAGGCAGAGCTTGTATAAGCAAGAAAATCAACAACAAAAAAAGCTTTACTCACATTTCCATAAGGCATGGAAATGAGGAATAAATCTACAGTAAATTAGCTAGAGATGAACATTTGGATTCAGATTTCGTTAACTTGCACATCTGGTTAAAAAGAGGTGTGATTTATTGCAAGCTCTAAGGAGATACATGGACCTGTATTAAGTGACTAGGGAGAGGTGTCTCCCTCCTCCTTCAATCACTTTGTTTCCTGTTTTAATTTCATAATAGCCAGTTTGAAATTTCTACAAACACTAATGGGATCTGTTTTCCCTCATGAGAGTTCACTCCTCCTCCTTTGATAATAATCAAAGCCTTTAGCAGGAGGGTGTTGGCACATCCCTGGACACAGTCTGCCAGGATGGACTCGGCAGGGCTGCAAAGGGCAAGTCTGCCCTGATGGGGAAGATTTTCTGTTCCCAGAAAGACAGCACAGCATTTATAAAAAGTCACTCTTCCATATTAATGAAATGGTTTGCACTAGGTGGGTGCATAGCTAAGCTGAGCACCAGGCACCTGATGGTGACATTAAGCACCTGAGGGTGGGGGTGGCAGTGCCAGCCATGGGATGCTCTGGGGAGCTGCAGGTGTTGTGATTTTTCAACCACCACCAAGAAGCCCTGTTCTCCTGTCCCATCCTTGCCAGGCTGCTGGGCCACACAGAGATTTTATGCTCCAAGACTGCAGGATGCTACTGCCTGCCTAGGCCCATGATAGGGGTAGTCCAATCCATTGCTACATCCCTAAATAATGTGGTTTGAAAACCTGATATTGTAAAAATTGCCCAAATGGCAGTCTCCATCCTCTCAGGGGGAAACGGGTGGGGTAAGATTTATGTCCCTTCTCAGGTGCCCAAGGGTAGGAAAGGTAAAGGTGACTCCAAATAACCCCCATATATATCATTGTTTACTCCCAGCAAGAGTTCAGCTGGCAGTGTTAGGTGAGTGAGGGAGAAATTAAGCAGCCGTGGGTTTCATGTGGCAGCTAGAGCTGAATTTACTCAGTTACTGCTCAAGCCCACACAGTAAGGCTGTGGAAGAGATGCATGCATAATTCATATACTTTTAATTAAATGGTAACATCTTTCAATATATTGAATTTACTGCAATTACATTTATTGCAATTACCTTTATCTCTTCACACCTTTTGACTTACTGAAGCAGCTTTTTTTTTCTTTCAGTTACAATACATAGCATAAACAACATTAGGTGGACTTTAGGACAAGATGTGACAAAGGAGACCTGGAGCTGTTCCAGGCTGTCCCCACTGGAGAGAGCTGTGTCAGAACAGGGATGCCCAAGGGCCACTGAGGGAGATAGAAGCTGCTCTGAGCTGAGCCACAGCTGCAGGGAACAAGTCCTACATGTCCTAAAGCTCCTCCTTGGGGGTTGGATGCAATGTTCTTGGAAGGGTTTTCAAGCAAGCAAGGCTTTCCTGCAGGAGCTTTGCTCAAGCAGAGACCACAGAGCAGGCAGGGCTGTGCAAGCTGGTGGGAGCAGCAGTTTGGGATGGGCAGAGGTGGCCCTTGGACACCAACTGAGACATCAAGTGCTGCACAAAGATTTTGTTCAGGAGAAGGGTGTCCCTAGGAAGTAGAGCCTGGCCCTTTAGCCATTGAATTTGTAGGCAATGCACAGAGCTATGAGATGTGTCACCACTGAGGAGCAGACTGCTGAGACCCACCATGGCATGTTCTGCTCTGCCAAACTCATTGCTCAGCTCCCCCCAGTCTGGGATGGGATCTGTTGGGTGCAGGGCAGGGTCAGACTGGGTCTGCTGGGCTGGGCAGGCCACAGCACAGCTGCACTGGGCACCACTCGTGTGGGAGGATGTTTCAAGGCACCAAGGATGGGACACAGGACTGGCAGTGCAGGGATTCAAGTCACTGCACTAACCCAGTTTTTCCAGAGAGGGAACCTAAATCGTCTTGCTGGGGAAGGATGGGAGATAGAAATTCCACAAGGGCAGAATGAGGGTGAAGAAAGGAGACCCCTCCCTCTTCTAACACATCCCCCATTTCTTTCCAGTGCTTCAAGGTTTAGCACAGCAATATGAAGCAGCATAGCCAAAGACCTCAGAGGTAGGAAGGGATAAAAGGGATAATTCTACTGCTACCACATAGGATTATTGTGAAGACAGAGAGGTTGCAAAAATACCCTGTCTGAAGCAAGAGGAAAGAAAGCAGAGAAGAGAGGAAGAGTGGGAAGAAGGGAAGGAGAAAGAAAAGAAGGGAAGGCAAAGGAAGGGAAGGGAAGGGAAGGGAAGGGAAGGGAAGGGAAGGGAAGGGAAGGGAAGGGAAGGGAAGGGAAGGGAAGGGAAGGGAAGGGAAGGGAAGGGAAGGGAAGGGAAGGGAAGGGAAGGGAAGGGAAGGGAAGGGAAGGGAAGGGAAGGGAAGGGAAGGGAAGGGAAGGGAAGGGAAGGAGAAAGAGAGGGAGTGAGCTAGGGAAGGAAGGTGACTTTTGTCACACTTCTTTGGGGTGCCTCCATTCACTAAAGCCTGGCTGATAAAATGAAGATTAACCTTCCAAAATACGAGAGCAAAATCACTCACTTCAGAGGTAAGACAAATAATAATATCCTCTCTTTAACACTGCTCCTCTGTGTCCTTCTCTGGTGCTATGGAGTAGGCAGGAGAGTCACTGAGGCTGAGCAGTTTACCCACAGGTATTTACTGGACTTGATGAGAGCTCCTGCAGCCCTGGCTGATGGCAGACCCTCACTAGCTGGTCTCTAATGAGACATCATCTCACAGAGGTTTCCTGGTTGGCAAGAAAACCCATTATGCTGTAATGCCTGTTAGACACTGGACCCAGGACAGCAGGAGGAGAGGTGGGAGATGAGTGAGACACAGAGGAAAGGTAGAAAAGAACAGATGGAGGAACACCTTCTGAGGGTCAGGGAAAGCAAGAGCTGGCAAGGGCCTTCAAAAAGGCAAAAGATCTTCAATGGGAAAATCAACAAAGCCAGAGGTGCTTGTGTGGAAGGGGTGCTCACAAGGGTAAAGGAGGGAGGCACACATGAAGCAGTCTGGGAGTGAGTGCCAAGCAGAGGAAGGAGGAGGATTGTTAGGGTGCCATAGAAAGGCACTAAGGGGTTGCAAGGCAGGTCATTACAGGAGGTACCTTCTGCTCCTGCTGTCTCACAATAGCCAGGGCAAGTTGTCAGGAACCCACACTGAGCCTTGACATGTCAAGCTGGAAGCGGAGAAAGGGGAATGCTCTTGGGCTGCAGAGCTAAGTCAGCTCCAGCACTACTCATCCCTGTGTTCATACACCAGCAGCCTTGGCAGAGGTGTTTCTCAGGGGCTGTCATCCTGGCCTTGCCACAGGGGAGCTGGGAGCCACTGTGACAAGGACACTGCTGTTCTCACCTGGAGCAAGCACGTGCGCTGCCACGGCACCCACTGCGGCTCTGCTGCAAACCTTGCTCTGTTCCTTGAGCCAAGACTGGTCCTGTGGGATTTAGTCAGCTTTGGAGGGCACAAGTTTGAAATGTCTTTGCAGGAGGGACGAGTAATCAGTCTCACACTGATGCTTCTACCACTAAATCCCTAATTTTGCACACTCTGAGGGCACCTTTCTCCCCAGAGCCTCATGCATCTACTCGTGGTCTCACAACACAGGCACAAGGCAGCCTCCAAAACCTGACAGCCTCAGCTCTTAGAGGTGCCTCTTACATACACAAGCTCAACTGCCCCAAACCCTCACTGGCTGGCCATGGAGCTGCAAATATCTCAGCTCCCAGCAAGGCAGTGCACATTCCACCTTGGAGAGCGAAGAGGTTGAGTCAGCCACAGCAAGAAATGCACCCCAAGAAGGACAGAAGTGCTGGGTGCTATTAGCACTCCTCCCTCCAAAAAAACCCACCCAATCTTTGTCATTTCATGCCAAACCACCTTGTGCCCTTGACAAGCCTGCCATTGCTGGAAGGGGGTCAGTAGCCAGAGCAGAGCATGAGACAATTAGCACAGAAACTATGGGTTTTTTTGTTGTTTTTGAGAGCAGCACGGCAAATCATTAAAAAAAATAAGATATTTGAGTTCTTTGCATAATGGGGTCCCTGGGATGCTAAGCTGACTGACCAAATATCTTTCAAGAAAATAATTTTTGCTGTGGTTTTCTTGGATTTCTATAAGAGTTTGCTAATAAAAGACAGAGGAAGAACAATGCAGGAGGGTTAACTTGCTCCCTGCTTGAAGAACTGAAATAATCACTGCAGGAAGCAATTAAGACCCATGTGGCTTTTATGCCACTCTGATGACACAGCTGAGCACTCACTGGCATGATATAGCAAACACACACACACAGTAGAAATACTCATTAAAAAAATAACACAATTAGTATCAATTGCATATTGCTTATATAATGAGGCAATTTTGTATTTGTAATTTTAAAATAAAGTAAAAAGGCAAATAATGTTTCAGGCAGTACTTTGCCATCAGGCTACCCAGCAGGTGACAGTGTGGGTTGTTTCTGTTCTTGTTGTTGTTTCTTGTCTTTGTTGTTGTTGTTTTCCCCTATTCTCCTGACCATCATAGACCCTAAAGATTGGTGAAGTGACATCTCACAGGCCATATGCACTACTGGCAGCACATAAGATCGAGTTGTAATTGTCAGGGTTGTCAAACACAACTGATGCCACAGCTAAACTGCTCCAATTTCCAGCTTTTCACAAGAAGGGCAAGCCTGTTCTCCTCATCTGACACCAGAAGCTGGGATGCTCCCATGAACCTGTCCTGGGATGGCTGGGAAAGGGCAATAGTTGATTTTTTATTTCCCGCATACCCTGGTGTATCCTCTCACACATCTGGTCACAGCCAAACATGACTCAGGGTTTGCTGCAGAGCTGCCCTTCGGGTCAAGTTGCATTTGGGCATGGGGATCCCAGTGCTGACCAGCCCCAAAGGCTTCACTGTGCTTGGCAAAGGCACAACCATTGTCTTTCATGAGGCTTGGGGTTCCCTCCCCTTGCCTGTGTCTGCACCCTCATGGGTGCCTTCCCACCCCCTTGCTGCCGCAGGATTTTTGCACCACAGCCAGGCTGAAACCATTGCCTGGCTGTGGCACAAAAATCCCCCTGCCCCAATATAACAGTGCCTGTATGCAAAGTCTGTTTTCTGCTTGAGAAAGCATGTCCCCAGAGATATAGAATTAATCTCAGTGACTTCAAACTCAGTCTTATAGATCAATCATCTGATAATGAACCAAAAGATTGCTCAGATTTACATCTGAAGTCCCCACACTTCTCCATTGCAGCCGAATTCCACAAGAGTATTTGCCAACCTTTTAGAGCGCAGCTTCTCATCACACTGCACCTCAGAACACTGTTCTTTAGCAAAGATCTTTATTAAGGAGAATTAATTAACTAGGTTTGCTGTCTGGATAATCAATTTTCTTGGTACAAATTGAGTGGAGTTGGAAGAACACTGAGCTGTTGCTCCTCTGATTTCCCCGCACAGAGAATAAAAATAGTAGAAGATCCAGATGGAGAAATTGGGTTGGGATCAGATTGCTTCTGAATAAAGAGTTTTGGCAACCTCAGAAAATGGGGTGAACATTGCTGGGATATAATTTCCTAAGTGCACTGGGAAAGTTAATGTCAAAATTTCTCTAAATCTCTGATTTAGAGATCTTTGAAGGAAAAGGAAATGTTTCATTCTGAAGCAACTTTCCATTTAGACATTGAAAGAAAGGAAAAATCAAAGGCAAAAATCTGACTGAAATGTTTTAATTGTGTTTGAAAAACAAATGCAGTAAACAGGCTTAGTTTGTTTGGGGTTTTTTTGGTGACTATGTTTTTAAATTTTTCTCTATGGAGCACTTTAACAACCTGGTGTCTCTCAGCTCTGTGCGGAGCATTCCTCCCCACCCCTTCCACTCCAGTAATACTTTTTGCTATCTTTTGCTCCCTAGATGAAAACCCAAAAACCTGCCAAGTTTTGTGTTCATCTACCTTAATCCTGCCAGTGTTTTCTGGCTCTGGTATTCAGCAAAATGTACTCCACCTAATGACTCCACAGATGATTGTCACCCACAACACTAGACTATAACTTTAAGCTGAAGAAAACCCTCTAGGCTTTATGAAGAAGTTATCTCTCCATTTTTAATTAGCGTTGTAATTCTTTATATGATGGTGGATGCACTTTCCTAGCAAGAAGATTGTTTCCTTTAATTAGCATGCTGCCCCTTGCCTCCTAAATGACTGGTTTGACTACAAATTGCTCAGACTCTGTGATTTATTTTTCATCTCTTTTATTGCAGGCATGAATACAGGAACAGGTAAACAGCGGAGCCGTAAAAGTTTCTCTTTAGGCATGTTTTCAACAAAATGCCATCATACACTGTCTGATGATACACGCTGCTACTCAGGTGAAACAAAATGGTGCGAGCAGTCTTGCTTTAAAGCTGCTACCCACCACTCAATGCTGCAGCTGCCAAAGAAGCCTCCACTTACTCTCTATCTTCCCTCCTTCTCCACATCATCTACAGCTTCTTTTACGGCACTTAACTTTACAAAACACAGTTGTGAGGCTAATCTTACATGCAATTACAGATCAGTCTCAGTATATTTATTGCAAACTCCTTGAACATCAGGACATTAAAGAAAAAAAAAAGAAAAAAAGAGAAAATTATTCCATTGCATAATTACAAGTAGGTTTTTTGTAGCAAATGAACCAGAAGTGTATTCAGGAAAAAAAAAATAAATAAAAGCAAAGGCTATTTGTAAACAGTTCAAACAAAACATGATGCTGCCTCCAATGAAACATTTCACTGCATTGCTAGCTCTTTTTCAAATGGGCACGTAGGCATCCTGCTGCAAGATAGTGAAGCCATTAACCAAAACTTTGGAGGAGTTAATTTTCATATTTTGCACTTCTAGGGTCTATGAAACATGAAAAGTCTGCACACATGATGGCATCTGAGAGAGGTGTGGAATCTCAACCAACATTTCTAAAGAAAACTCAGTTATTCCTTTTAAAATAAAATAGTGGAAACAGCTGAGCCACACAAATAAACAAAGCACAACTGGTTGGCTTCCATAAGAGACTGCAAAATGAGAAAATATTTAACTCCTTGCATAGCTATTTAAATGGCCAGTAAATTTTGCTGGAATCACCCAAACATGACAACATTGCATTCTGCTGCTTAGAGACTTGGCACTAAAAAGCTGGGATCTGCTGAGGGGCCGGAGCATCACTCGGGGCACTGTGAAAAGCCAGGGCCACCCCTGGTTAGCTTTGCCAGCGTGGCTATAGCAGGAGGTTTCATCAACTCCCAGGTGGAGCATGACTACAGCGAAGCCTCTGCACTTATGTCACTGTAAGTTGTTATCCCAGCCCTCTGTTCTGACAAAAGGATATTTCTGGCAGTTTATTTACACCTAACACTCAAGGCTTTCGCTGGCACAGCTATGCTGATCCCAAATCATTCCTCGAAGCTGAACCCTGGATGATGCAGCTGAGTCAGCAAGGGTTTGCAATGTAGACCTAACCAGAGGGAGGGAAAGTAGGATTCATCTCACATAACTTTAGTCAGTATAAAGGTAGACACTTAAGTCAGAGGCACCTCAGGAAGACAGGTCCTTTGATCTCTCACCAGGTGAGAGCTGGGCATTTTAATGTTAGATGAGATGAACCCTTTCCCAGGAGAGCTGAAGAGACAAAATCCTTCCAGCCACCCTCTTCTGTCACCAGTTCTGGGGCCCGTGCTTCAGAAGGCTGCTGTTCAAATGCGTTATCTTTACACATGTCAATGTACATGATAATGATGGCCTGTGCTGGGCTTCATGCTGCCACAACTACAAATGCAAGCTTAAAGCTAGCTCAGATACTTCTGCACTATTACATAGACATACCTTCAGGCAGAGTATCCTTTAACACCTGTAAAGTTAAATTATAGGAGCAAATCTGCAGTATCTGCCCCTCTGCAATATATTCATGTTGACATTGTCTTATTCACAGCAGTTTTGGGTAACAGGTGTCCTAACACTGTAATTCCCAACCAGAGGTGAGGCAGAAGTGTTTCTTCAGAGGATGTGAAAACTGAGACGCTCAAGCATGGCTGAAGAAGGTACGTAGTAAGAAAGAACATTTATGACATTCCACAGTTAAAAGTTTAGTTTGATTTCAGTAAAACAGTTTTAATAAAGCTCCATTAGACTGCAGAATAGGAAACAGTGGCAGCCAGTGGATAAGACACTAAAACACAACAAGGCAACATACTTAGAGTTGTTCTGTAGAAAATGTCCCACAAAAACTAAGCAGCCACATGAGCCTTTCCCTCTTCTCCTGGTGGGAACCACAGAAGGAGGAATCTCTGCCCTTCTTCAGCTATTCCAGAGCATGCCTCAGCTATAAAGATTTGGCCATATAAAGTAAACTTGGTTCACGTTACTTCTTTTTCGGTTCTGATTATTTCAGCTGAAGAAATTTTATACAATGGGAGTAAAAACGATGCATTAAAAACAATACTGTTTTAGACTGCTTATGAGCCAGAATATCTTATAGGCTAGTCTGACTCAGGCATTCAGTTTTGCTAAAGGCTTTTGCTTTAAGTGACCAGACAGTCCTAACATGGATCTGCTTTGCCCCCAAACCTGAGGGCATATGGTGGGGTTCTTAAAGTCCACTGCATCAATCAGTATGACTGAAGGGTGTGTTCAGATTTTTTTCTGTTCATTTGGTTGGGGTTTTTTTTCTGGGCTTTCTTTGACAATGACTTTGTGAAACTGTTGCCAGTTCACAAAGTTACCTGAGGGTTACCTAACAGGCAGAAAACCAGATTGAGCTAGTCAGCACTGTGCCATTCTCAACCTTACTTCATTTCCCTCTCCCAAACCAGCATTTCTAGTTAAAATTTTCTTTTATTTGTTCTTCAAAATACTCACTCTCACTTGGACGCAGGCAAAATGTGCTGCTGCTTCTCCCTCACGAGTAACTTCTGAGAAGTGGTGAGAAAAGAGTAACAGGAAATTGCATTCTTTTGTGTCTGTGCATTTTCCCCTCCTTTTCGATTTTCTCACAGGGATTTAATGTTCCTAATCAATTTTTAAGAACCCTGGATTGATGGACTGGGGCATTAAAACAAAAGGAACAGAAGTGTCCTGGCACTGCAACTAGCAGGTGGACAGCATACAAGTCATATCTGATTACCCAGAAAAGTCACTGGAATGCTCTTAAATCTACAGCCCAGGTGTGTTTTTGTGGCTCCTTGCGCCCACTGCTCATGTTGAGCCACTTGATTAAATTTTGTAATGTGATTTTCTACCTAACAGTTGTGCTGTGTATTTTGACCCAATTTATGGCAACCAGAAAGTGTTGTGCTTGATGGATTTAAATGGGAAGCCTAATGCTAATTTTTTGTCCCAGCAAATATAAAATAGACAAGTCATTTTATACCTTCACACTGCAATCCAGTCTTACAAAGCTCTCCAAAACTCTCATTTTAGAAAAACAGCAGAAGCTAACTCTGAAGGAAATCCAATCTCACAGTAATCACTTCCCAGCCTCCACACAAACAAACTGCTTAAGCTGAGATAAAGCCATTGTAATCAGTGCCAAATGAAGGGCAATATTTTATCTTAATACAAATAAGAGAACATAATGTACAGAGTAACAGAAAAATATACATCTTCAGCCATACAAAATGCACAAAACCTTTCCTGTTGAAAGTGTACCTTGTAGCTGACAGTCAGATATTGTTAGTTTTCTAGATGACCCTGCTCTACTGAACAAGGGGAAACTGAGACCCTTTTTTTTTTTTACCTAGGAGATAGTTGGTAGCGTTACCTGTATCCCATCAATTCCTTCCCTGTGGCTGTGGCTCTGCTAGTGTTGGACTACCCACCCCACTTCATGCCTGAGATAGCTCCACTGGATGTAGAGGCTGCTTGGGTGTTGGAGGTGAACGGGATGTATAGCACAGGATTGCTGGGCCATACACGCTGATTAGTAGAATTAAAAATATGGGTATAGGCACAGCTATGCCTTAAAATACCATTGTTATTGTTCGTGAAGGGGACCAATCA
Organism: Setophaga petechia; assembly: GCA_024362935.1. Taxonomy (NCBI): domain Eukaryota; kingdom Metazoa; phylum Chordata; class Aves; order Passeriformes; family Parulidae; genus Setophaga; species Setophaga petechia. The sequence goes on from JANCRA010000008.1 coordinate 25,748,075, forward strand.
ATTCATGTCAGCCTGGAAGGTGGTTTTTTACCCAGGAAGGAAAAAATTCTCCTTGTGTGAGCTACACACCGCTGAGGCTCTGCAACCTTCAGTGCTGGGGCAGAAGATGTCTGAGCATGGGCTAGCCTTAAAGCCTAGGCAAACTGGAGAAGGTAAAGCTCCTCACTTGCTCTAAAAAAGTCAGTATCAAGCTAGAAAGTCAGTAGCAAATTACTTTAAACAACAGATTTTTCATCCATTAATGGAAATACAGTAAGATTTTGTTGAAGGTTTAGGTCAAGGTGATAAGCTACAGGAAATATTGGGTGTGTGTATCTGTATGGTGGAGTGTCTCTCCCAGTTGCACCTATTTATATCTCTGAGGGACGGTTAAGGTTAGGAATTTAATAAGACAGCCTTTTATTCTGTGGAGACTAACAGTCCTGGGGTTAGGATGTAATAATCATTCTTCTGCTTTAAAAATGGTTTTCTTAACAAATAGCAGTAGCTCATTGCAATTTTCAATTGTACAAAATGACATATTTTCTATGTTACTATCAAAATATTCTGCATAACATTAATTTCTGTGCACTTATTAACATATGTACAGAACAGTGTTTCCCAATAGAAATCAGTATGCTCCTTGCTGATCCTCTTTGCCCTAGATTTACCAAAACCAAACCAGAAATTAATTGTGTTAATAGTATAAAATCTCAAGAGAGAGAAAGGATTGAAGGTTTATTTCCCAGCAGCAAATGAATAAAGGAACTCCTTCAAGTCAAAGTCTAGCCAAGACGTAATTTTAACCAACGGCGGTGAATCCAGGCGAGCCAGGAATATCACACATTTCCCGATGCATTATGTTGAGTACACAGAAGCAGAGGAATGTAAACAGACAGAAGGCACATGAAAGGCCCCAATCCATTCTCCATCTGACGGAAGTGCGAGTTTCATAATTCTGTCATCAAGAGTCTTTTCATCATTTTCTCTCTCTCAAGTTCACGCCTCAGAGTCTCAGCACTGTGTAATTAATGCACAAACAGCCAATTATGGGAACAACAATAAGTCTCAGATTTCAATTTAAAATAATTAACATTTTCAAAATACCAAAGGAGGGGAAAAAAAGGTCAGACACAATTCAGTGAAAAAGCTGATAACTGATGGCTGATTCAAAAACAAGTATCGCTTGATATTTCTGAGGAGTAAACAGAGGCAAGAAGAAGGATATAAAAAGATCCACATGGCAAAATAGTTTATAATTTTATCTAACCCCCATTAAAGGCTACTGATTTCAAAGGAAGCTGGACAAGGACTCTAAAAATGGAGCAGCTACAGCAAATGCCATCATGATAGACTACAGTTACAGCCTTCTGCTCCTTGGTGCAATCTGATATTGGGGGATGTCTATATACATAGATATATAGCTATGCTGAGTTTACCACAGTCCTGCACATATCAGGATGCCATAATCAGAGCCTGAGGTCCTTGCTCTCACCAATTCACCCCAGAGCCCAGAGGATTTGTAACCCTGGGAATGTCCTGGTTTAGTGACTCAGTTTCTGATACTGTTTACCATGCTGTTCTGAAAGTTACGTATCTCACACTTGTAACATAGTTTGGAGATTTAAACGGTATTGCAGAAACCTTGCAGCCCATTTGTGGACAAGCAGGGTAGAATCACCTACTTGTGCATGAGACATCTTACAGAAGCTGAGTTCAGCACTACAGCTTCAGAATTACTTTTTCACTGGAATGATAATTTTTTAGATGAGTAAGCAATGTTGAATTAATGTGCAGGTGCAATTAACCAGCTGCAAAAAATAATTAACAACCAAAAATGAGAAACTACTGTGAATCCAAAAGTATAAAAGATTCATTCATTATGATGCCAAAGAAATACTTTTTTCTTCATAAGCCTTGAATTATTTTTGCTCTAGAAGTACTGACTATATCCACTGCTACATTTATATTCAGTAAATTATCAGCTTGAGTTCAGTTTTGATTAAATTATAGAATAAGAAGCCAGCATGCAAAACCAGTAGGATGAAAGACTAGAAAACTGAAAAGAGTCTGTCTGTAAAAAGGTGGTATAGCTTGTTGATTCTCTGAGAAATTACAAGACCACAGTAGCTTGACATAACTAAAATAGTAAAAAAAAAAAAAAAAAAAAAAAATAGAAAGAGGAACAAGAAAGAAAACCAATGCCTGTTTTTCATTTAGAAGAACAGACATTTCTTAAACTCAGGTTTCCCTCATGAACATCTAATTTCAAAAAACAAATTGTAACAGCAGTTATTAAAACAAAACTTTTGTGGTTCAGACAAAATGACTTGCCTGAGGAAAAATCTGCACAACCCTTTGTCTCCAGGTCATTGGTCACAGAAATGGTACACTGCTGGCTGCAGCAGTTAATTAAGGTAGGCTTTTTTTTATCTCAGAGCATGAGTATCAGTTACAGATATTTCTTTACATAACCTCCCTATTCTGAAGTAGTCAAGCAAAAATCTTTCAGTATAAGAGAAAATGACACTTTATGGTAATTATGACAGAAAAAGGCAAATTAAGCTGATTCCTTCAATGCAGAAAACATCATAGTATTTCTGTGAAAGAACTGCACAGTACCTGTCTGCCAGCGAAATGGGCTTATGCGATGTATATACTGTCTGCACTGTTGGAGTCGGGATAGTCTCTGCCAGAGACCTCAGGACAGGTGATGGAGACACCAGCGTAATCTTAGGAGATGACTGCACCCCACAGCATTGTAATTTGCTGTCTGCAAATTCTGCCTACAAAAAAAAAATGTATACACACACACAGAATGAAAAATTGTAGATTAGCTTCTGCTGGTCTCGCCATCCTTCACTATCCAATTCATTGCCAAGCACACAGTAGCAGCAACTAAGAAATAGAAAAAATGAGAGGCTGTGGCTATGACCTCTCAGTGCAGCCTCTGCAGAGGCTCCACAGCCACCTCTTTTGATACCTGAGGGACCAGCCTGATTGCAACATGCACTGAATGAGGTGACACCTATGGGACTGGCAGCATTCAGGTAAAATCATGATCAGTTTGGAGAATGACACTTATCATTATTGTATTTCCCCTAAAAATTATGCAGAATGTTGACAACATGAGATTTCTGGAATATCCTTCAGGAATCCTATACAATTTGCTGGTGAGTCCTCTAACAACTCTTTGTTTTGTTAACAGCTGGGAATCTGGGTTTTAGGACTAGGTTTCAAAATCTCCATCTCTTTCCCACTTTTGCTAACTGACACATGCCTCAAGAGAATTATTCTTTCAGTATCCAATGAAAGGCAATGTTAAAGCAATATTGGAAGTGCAGATTTAAGACAAGCAGCAAGCAACCATTTCCTGTCTTTCAGGTGAGGTATTTCAGCACAACAATATTGTAGCAAAGACAGGGCTATGTTTACAACCAGAACGGGAAGATTCCTAAAAGTCAAACAGTCCTGTCTTGCTTTTTGGTGTGGGCTATTTCTTATGCCAAACCACAGCAGCTAGTGCCTGTGGTGCATGTCTGACCCTAACCTGGGAAGAATACAGAGCAACTGCAATTGTCAGTGTGTCAAGATCATTAAAACACGCTCCTACTGGTATCTAAATCCTGCCTTTCTTGCTTGGTGACTATTTCTTTTGAACCTCGTTCAGAGTCTACTGCAGGGAGGAGGAAAAGTCACCATCATAACAAAGCAGCTATTTCAGGAGCAACTTTTTTTTTGTTCTAATTATTTCTCAAATTCTGAAAACCTCTGCAAGTGATTTACAAACTTAGTTCAAACAGTGGGAAAACTATTTGAGCCCTGTGTTAGGTTTGCTTGCTTATTGTCACTTTTTAACATGTTTAAACACATCTATAGTGATCCAAAATAATCTCTGAAGCAAAAGGAATTCCATTAATTCCACAAAATTAGTAAAATGGAAAAATGTAAAATCAACTAAAGAAACTTTCATGTGTGTAAATAATGGCTAATAGGACCTGTTCAAAATTCTCTGTAATTCAACTTTTAAAACTCAACCTTACAAACTGCAGGGGTATGAAATTTGGTGTGCCTGTGCTCCGAGGACTGCCAGATTTTACCCTATGGCGGGAGAAGAAGACATCACTCTGAAGCTCATGTAAATTCTGCCAGCCTCACTGAAATCAGCAGAATGATGACAAACTACATTTGCTGAAGAACTGCCTTGAGTCCCATAGTGTGTCTGCTCTGGATGATGATTTTACAGTAGATATCCAAAGCATCTTTTTATACATATGTCTGATTGCGCACTTAAGCCAAATATTTAACTAGTCTAAACAGATATAATTTCATTAATTTAAAACTATGTGGCTTACACATGCCTGAGATTATGGCCATCATGCCTGCCATTTTTCTATGGAAATCTCAGAAATTCAGGTTGAAGATTATATTTAAACATTACAGGTAACCAAGTCATCTAATTTTTCATCTGATCAAATCAACACAACTGCATATACACCACCAAATCTGGAACTATATACAAAAGGTAAAGCCTTCTAAACATCACTATACATAATTCTTTTCCTGCTTAATAACATTCCAATGTTTTCTTGCAAGTGGGGAAAAAAAATGGAAGATAAGGGGAAGCAGGACAGAAAAAAAGAAAAAAACCCAAAGAAAACAATTACCAAACATTACCATCTGGGTCTGCATGTCAGTGGAGACCAATCAGAGTTAGACCTGCCTGCAAGTCCTAGCTACCCTTTCCTTAGAGCTCCTGCCTGTGGTGTAGCTCTCTTCATGCCCTCAGCAGTGCAACAGGATGGTCTGAAGTGCTGCAGTGGAGAGACACCTCCCTTTGGGCTGGGACAGAGGGCTATGAAACAGCAGACCAAAGCCACCTAACTCTCCTAATTCTTTTCCCATCTCTGTGCAGTCCCATGGGTAGCTGCTTGTTCACCACAGATATTTGTACATAACTCACTAAAAGAAATGTACAGGGTCACGTGATGGATCATACATAATTTGGTTTTTATTGCAATGGTGTTTTAAATATTTTTGATCTCAGTTTTTCTCTCCACCCTGCCCAGGGAAATGGAAATCTATGAGGACAAGATGGGATTTCAGAAAGATTAGTTTGAATTTTGCTTTGCTTCTTTTCTTCTGACAGAACATAACAAAAACTCAACATTTGAATTTGCCATGAAATAGCCATTCTCTACAATATGGAAATTTCTGTGGGTAAGTATATCAGTATATCTTCTGTTTGTATTTTAGTGTTCTGCCCCCCCAGTTATGAAAATGTATGTTATATAGCCCTCCAAAAATTTGCTTTCATCCTAACCGTCAGAGACAAAAAAATAATATCTGACAATCAATACTAATTAGTGAGAAACCTATTTTGGGAGGCACATAATTTTGCTTAGATAAAGGAGTACTGTGAAAGACACAAGCACTGTAACTTTGGGTTACCTTTTATCACAATTTTATGATCTGGACTGGGCTGACATAAAGAAACATTGATGTGATGTTCCTGTGTACATTCAAATGCATTTAATTAGAGCTCAACTGTGACACTTACACAGCTTGGGAAGGCTAACTCACTCTGGTTTTAAAGCACCTATTTGGAGAAAAAACACATTTACATAAAAGCCCATGATCAGGTTTATTGTGGAAGAAAAGCCTCTTTCTTTAAATCATTAAATACAGACAGAACCTTAACATGAAGTAACTTATCTTGGATTATATGCCAGATATAGATTGCTGCAACCAGTAAAATTTAAGGTCAAAGTCTGAAATGCTTCATTTTGCAAATGAAACTTTAAAATTATAAATCATTTTACATGGCATTTATAAGCAGACTGTTTCTTAAAGAGTAGTTAATTTTGTCATACTTATTAGATAATGCCTCTGCCACCAAAGCAAGATTTTGAACATACTTACTTTTTAAATTGTAAGATAATTGTTTTCTGTTTGTACGTAGTTTACCTCACCAAAATCCCTAAGTCATTTCTTCTGTGAATATTTAACAAGAATGAAGTTCAATATTGGATTCAAGTTCTTGGGTAAACATGAGAGCTTGTACAAGGATACCACTGTAGTCATTCACACGCCAACTATAATTCTTTAAAGTTCAGCTGTACATTCAGTGAAAATCAGGGCTCTCTTTGTGATGGCACAGCAGGTGGTTTGAGGCAGGAGGCCATGCAATTGCTGGACAGAGGACTAAATCTTCCCATTCCCTTACTGCTCCCTGTAAAGATGTTATGGAGCTTCACCAGAGTTCTCTACAGTCCTGAAATGAACATTTTGGGACTGACTTCATTGGTGGTGAACCTTGACCTTTAACTTTTAGTCCTCTGTCTATTAAGCAGCAATGTCTGAATGCAGGCAACATTTTGTATAATGGGAATATTTAACTGCTTCATACTCTTAATTTCTACTGGGAATTTATCTTTTTTAAATTTGTTTTGAGGACTGATTAGTGCATAGATTTCTGACACTTTAAAAATCAGTTGGAATTGTGTTAAAACACAGTTTTTTATTTGCACATTCTACTTACAGAAAACTGTGGTACTGTTGTAAAGGGATCGAAAAAAGGATTAGATGTATCAGCAGGAAATGTCTTTATCTTTAAAAAAGATAAAGAAAAAGATGTTATTTTCAGAGCATAAAAATGCAAAAGAAAAAAAAAAGCAGCAAAGCATTGCAACTACAGTGACATATCCAACAAATCAGAGCAGTACAGCAGTGCTTGGACCAGACCCAAAAAAGACCCTTCCAAAAATGCATACAGAAACCTGATGATGAATAGTCAAAGCATAAATATGAAAACCTGATAAATTAATTTTACCATGTAATTAAATATGTTGAGCAAATACAGAGCTGGTTGCATACAATATATCTTCCAATTCTGTCACCAGAATTATGTGATTCTTTCAGCCAACACTACATTTTAAGATATGCAATATGAAGTGCAGGAGCAAATTTTGCTGTACAGGGACTTTGGGTAAAGGACCTGTGCTTTAAATATTTTAGACATCCAAATTTTCACTTACACTGTTGCTACCAAAGACAAACGATCACCCAAGGTGGGATCAAAAGAAAATCATAAATTAAAAAAACATGGGGAAACCTGTTTGTTTCAGGCAGCAAGGATGCTCTGTGTTGAGTAGAGGGCTGTGGATAAAGGATAACCCTCGGAGGTTTTTTGAAAAGTGCATGGAAACAAAGAGGAGAGAGACCAACATATCCATCTACCAAGAGGGTTTGGTCCATGAGGATATAGTCACTGGTGTGACCAGACCCTGCTGGAAGTCACTTCTGCCCTTAACGTAGTTTTAAACATTAGCTGAAATTAAAAATATATTAAAAGCAGCAACAATCTCTGTCCCACCTCATTGTGAATGCCGTTTCTCATTATTTTCCTTTTTAGAATGCAGACATTATTATTCATTCATTCAGAGAGGACAAAATAGCAAATAAACATTTGAATTTCAGTTGCACTTCATGCTTTCCCTTTGGAAAATTTCATTTTTCACTGTAGAGGTGTGTTTTTCACTTTATTACAGAAACTGCTGTGCATTGCTTTGTTATGCATGCATTCAATCATAATTTACTAACCACAGCTATACAACTGCTGTCTAATAATGAGGAAAGCTACCTCGAGGGCCCCGAGCCCCTGTAGGCCAAAGAAAAACCTGGAATTATGACATCAAATATAATTAAGTAAATGTACAGTGTTTATTTTGCAAATAAAATAACAGAAACATATTGGCTTATAAGGGTACCAAGGGAAATTAACAGCTATCTGTGGGCTTCCTTCTGCAAACATGTGGAATTAAGCTTAGCATTAATTGTCAGGCTTCTTACACATGAGGAGTATGGATAACAACGATACTGTCAAGCATGAAAATGACTTTTTAACAGAGTAAAGGTGTTTGTAAATCAATTACACAGGCACAAATGAGCTAACAACTCTGCGAAGGAGAAATTATTTCAAATTACAGTTTTCTATGCAAACTTATTAAGGGAAGTTTCACAGTCCTTTTACAGTCCTATATTCATGTCTGTTAGCAAAGTGTATGTATGTCTGCTGTATTGCTGATTGAGCCTAACTCATTAGACTGACACAATAGCTTCTCATAAGTTTGTTATTTTACATTATACCCAGAGCCAAATCTGCACAGCTGTAGCATATCTCACTCTTTTGAGAGACAGCAAATACCCATGAGCCCAGGCTGACATTCTCAGGTTATGAAGGGTTTACAATATGATGTTACAGTACAAAGTACAAGTGTACTCAGTTACAAATAAAATCTTTGAGCCAAAGACAAACAGGGATGGGAATCTGGTTGCTTGTGTGCCATAGGAGTTTGATATCCCACAGCTAAAATCTCTCCAATTTTGCCAGTTAGTCTCATTACAGAAATGAAGCGCAGTTACTGAACACAGGAAAGAAAAATTATGCATAATACTGCAGACTCCACTGAGATTTGGGAGCAGAGGCACATAACAGGAATCAGCCTGATCACATGCTGTGACCCACAGCCATACAAAATGCCCTCTTGCAAAACCAGCAATCTGTGGATGTGTGTGAGGCCAGCCTATGCATCAAAACAGGGCAAGAAATGGTCAATCTGGTTTAGTTATCAGGGTGAGTCCCTCTCTCAAGGAGCTGTGCTATTTTAATCTTGAGAATAGGACAATTTTGACAAATGAAAGACTCACTGAATTATAAGCTCCTCAATTTCTGGCCTTTTAAACAAAGTGGAAAGAGAAATTAGGGAACAGAGGGGCAAAACCCCCATACCTGTGTTCAATTTAATAGTGACAAACAAATCATCCCACTTAGCTTTTAGTATTTACTCTTCCCCCATATTTTTTGCCTCTGAGAACAGGCCACTGTTACTCAAAAGGCACAACATAGTTTATTATTTTGGCTCAGGCCTTGATTAAATTATTGCTGCCAGCTTCCACAGGCAAGGTAGAGAGACAACACTGTAGTTGCCTCTTCAACACTGGCAAGAAGTTCTTATCTATGGCTTGGCTCTTCTGAGTAGGAAGTTGGTGCAATATCCTAATCCATACAATAGCAGAAAAAAATATATTCAAGATTATTGTTTAGACAGAGGATATGCAGGATGGGAAGACAACAGTGTGGAAAACATCACTTTAAAAACTGGTTTATGTGAAACCTGATTTGGAAATTTGAAAGGTCTCTTCAGCAAGGAATATACTTTGCCTACTTTGACCTAACTGTCCTGCATGTTTGCCATGGCCAGCAGTAGCAGTTGCCAGGACCTGGAAGGGGGAAGAAAAGCCTGTGATTCCCACTCCACCACACAAGGAAAGAAGCATCATGGGTGAGTCTCTTCCTTACCCTTACATTGGAGTTGAGTTTATTGTGTGAATTCAAAAATCTCAGAGTAGCTCAGAAAGCAAAACAACTCCCTGAGCAGAACCTAAATGTTATGCCTTCCTCACACAGCCTCTCTCCCTGTCCTAGGAGGAAGACATGCCATACCTTTAAATATCTCCTAACTCACATGGAAGAAGCAGAGTCTTAAATTTTCCAGGGTGCTTTCTTCTCCCTGTCATGACAGGATCAGTTGAAAGATGCCACCTGGGAACTGAGAACAGGAGAAGGGCAGAGCCAACTCTACCACCTACTTCAAAGCTGCAGTTGCTCTAGCATCTGAAGACCCTCAGCAGCTTCCAGGCTCTACCTGGGAAGGCACACACCAAGGGATAAGGAGAGGGAAGAGGAAGTGGGCAGTTCCATGGGCAGGTTGATCTCATGAAGCTGAACTCTAGCTGCTCAGAGAAGTGAGACACAGTACCTGTCAGTGCATGGACTGCCTATAGACCAGAGTGAGGTTTGCTGTCTACTTTGGTATGAAACAAAACAAGTAACATCTTTAAAATCTACAGCTGGGTACAATTCCTGTCCTGGCATATGGAGCAGCAATCTCTCCCACATTACTCAGGTAGACATTTTCTGGTACAGTCAGGCTCTTCCACAAGAGCAACAGAAACTAACTGGTGTCACAGGGGCTACAGAAATAGCATGAGCAACAAGAGGTTAGAGCTGCGCTCTCCTTAACAGCACAGACAGGCTTTTAAGTAAGAAACTTGATTTCAAGCACACTTGCTCTCTCTGCAGGAGTGCCAAGAGTCTTGCAGCCAAAGTCACAGCCATAAAACAACCTTTTAGGCAAGCCCCATGAGTAACTGTCAGGTGGCAGAAGCATGGCTTGAAAGGGGAGGGAAGAAGGCTGACATTCCAGCAGCATCTCACATGCTGAGGGCCTGTTTCATAACCTGAAATGCCCCTTGCTTGAAAGGTCAGGGAGCAGTACCATAGCAGAACTACTTTGGACTAGTAGCTCCTTGTCTGAAATATTTAGCTTGGCAAGTTCAGAATTTACTAAGCTTAAAAAAACAGTTGACTCTCAAAAAAAACCCCAAAAAACAAAGGATTGGCATAGCCTCAAGAGACGTCCAATGGCTGAGTAATCTTTAAGGTGAGAAATCTGAAAACCAGTCAGATATAAGTCATATCAATTTTCATGGGAAAAAAGCGCAAAAATTTATTCCTCTTTATTTTCTGCTAGTACTCAAAGATTCTTATTGCATTATTGCTGTCCATTGGAGTGGATTCCTCCAATATTTTGGAGGAATCTTTGCCAGAGCCAGAAAGAATTAACGCACTGATTTTCCTTGACATTTATATAGCAAGGGAGAATGAAGAAGCCTGAAGGAAGAATCTTCCCCTTTTCTTTGCATTTGTGCAAAGAGTTCTTCTGGATGGAATTTCAAATCTCAGTAAAAACAATTGCACATTCCTGAAACACTTTTAGATGAGTTAGGAGGAAAAAAAAAAGCAACTTTCTCATATAAACAAATGGAAGTGGAAGGAGATAAAGAAAGAGTACTTTTGTTGAGTTTATTGATATAAAATCAGCTATTTTGGTATTTCTAACAGAAGGGAATATTACAAATGTCCTTGCTTTGGCAAAAAAATACTACTTTTGGGAGAAGTGGGCTTAATTTGGATGTGTTCCTTTGCCTTTGCAATATCCCTGGCCTGGCACAATTATCCTTCCACAAAGGTCCAGTAAAATTTTCTGCTGTTGACACTTTGCTTCACTGCCATCCCCTGCCCCTTGACAGGAGGCATTTGTAACATTATAGTGAAGACGTGTGATCTCAGTGGGTTTGCACTGTCACTTTATACACTGACCAGATGGAAGACAGACTTCAGGCCAAACACTTCACTGGATTCCCATGCAGTACAGCAAGAAGAGGCAGAGCTGCTAACACCTGAAGCAGTGTCATAAATAAGGCCCTCAGGATACACATAGAGCCAGGGGAATATTCTGTTTTGCTTTATTTCATTGCTTTATACACAACATAAGTTGAATACCATCATATCTATACAGCACAGAGACTTTTTTCTACTCATCAAATTAGAAAGAGGCATTGGCTAAGATGTCTGGAAGATATTGCAATGGCATTTCCCTGTCCTGACATGTGACATGACTGAAAACATTAGGCCTGGTTTCCAAAACCAGTGTGAAGATTCCAGGCTCCACAATGTTTCAGTAAAGCTCCTTGTCTGCTGTAATACCATTTCAGTGGCTGAAATGAATACTGAGGCAGAAAATGTAAAAACCCAAAGAGTTTCTGGTATTTTTTACCATGCAATATCTACAGGGACAAACAAATTCTTTTGAGTGGGAGCAGTTTCAGGCTCAAATGATCCAACACTTGGATTATGTCAACCCCAGTTCATGTCCTTCTCATGTATCAACGTAGCCAGCATGACAGGTCGGCATAATCACTGCCAGGATGCACAGGGCGAAAATCAGACAAAAACAGTGCAGCAAACTTGCAACAGGACAGAAACATAAATCAGAAATAGTATTGACTAACTAGTCTTGGAAAAAGCTGTGTGAACTTGATGCCCTGAACCACATTTGGTGCAAATCCCACATGCGTTGCATCACAGTCCACCTTCTTCTCATGGGATGCAGGGCTTTTTCTAGTTTTTGAATTGATCTCCAGGTGTTGGTGTCAGCAGACAGATTTTGTTGACACTCATTAAAGAGGGCACTTCTGCAGAAATGTACTATTGAAAACACCCTGAGGAACAAAATGAGAAGTTTCTTAAGAGGATGGGTTTCTGTTCAAGCCACTAATCCAGGGAGGAAGAAGCTACAAGTTCAGAACCTCCCTGCCCTGTCACTCTCTCTGAGGATACAACACTGGAAAATCTCCCTCATAGTTCCATCTGGTATTTGGGTCTCCCTTACTCATCTCGCAAAAAACTAGGGGAGTCTGGAGATCAAGGAAATACTTCCAAGAATATTCTTTGATTCCTAAGAACCACATAAGTGCATCCAAATCTTTGAATCATCTGATTTGGTGTGAGTTTCCACAGGACCACTGTACTGCAGTACAGAGTCCCGATTCCCACAGGTACCGCTCAATTCCTTCTGGTGAACTGAAAAAGCTCCACTTTGAAAGGTCCATGTTCATCCCACAGTATCTTTGATGAGACAAGTTTTCTTGAGGCCCCTCAAATGGTGAGCTTGCCATTCCTCTGCTCACTGATGTACACCAGCCCTTCTTTGGCCCTTGCTGCAGGCTGAGTCCACCTGCCCTGGAACATGACCTGGCAGCACATACTACCTTCTTGATGTCTCACCAGCTGCTTGTACTTTCCTCTCCATCAGGTATTTTCCTCCCTCTTAGAGGGAGACTGTGTGATCCTTCCTAACACAGAGGCATTGTCAGGAGGCGGCTATGTAGCTCCTTGACTGTGCTCCAGTGACTTCGGCCTCCCAAACGGATGTCAAGGGAGTTCATGAGAGTAGAAGATGTAGAAGGTTCTGCTTCTGCGAAAGCTTGGATTTGCTGCAGTTCTAGCTTTCCACAGATATTTCTTGCATAATAGTTTGTGTCTGCAGTATAAACTATACACTATTTGCAAGCAGGTCTACCTAAATCACAGCAGTTAAGATGCCCTGGATATAAGCCTGAATCTTCATGTCAGCTTCTGTAACAATTTACAAGGACAGCCTTACAATTTTGCACAATTTTGTTGGTGTTAGTATCTTTTTTATGCTGCCTTTAGGGATCAAGTACCCTAGATTTTTACTCTAAGGACTGTAATTATGGGTTGCTAGCAAAGGGATTTCAGAGGTATTGGGAGAACATGAGGGATGACAGTAATAGTGTTATTAAATCAGTCCAGCATCTCTATAGCACATTGGAAGAAAATACATATCCTGGATAATTTTTAAGACATAACTTTGCCTTGTGAATATTTTTGAGAAGACATTTTTCAAAAGAATACAGAATAAGAACAATTCAGATGTGACAAAACAAGACGATGTCCATGCTCTCACAGTCTTCAGGATTTTCAGTACTCTTTCATTAGTGCTGTGAAGGCGAGCAAGCTTAAGCAGAGCATAACCACAAAACGGGCTGTCAGCCCAGTCACCATCCCCTGAGGAAAACGTGGCAAGGCAAAATGATGTCATAGTCTTGCTGTGTTGGCTAAAATGCAGACTAAAGGTTTGCTTTGTCTTTGTTTAAAACACAGAAATGAAACAAACAGAAAGCAGTAGATACCCACTGTATATGGTTGCTCTCCAACAGTTGCTGCATTAGTTGCATTTCTGGGACAGCTAATGCAAAGTTACCTTTCTTGTCCCTTGGCTTTTACCAATGAAATCAACGGTGATCCAGTGGTTGGTGCCTACACCACGTGCACAGCTAACAAAATCAAGTGGCATCTTGGCAGATGGAGGCTGTTTTCACAGAAGAAAGTCACTAAAGATGGACAACATTAAGAGGAGGAAATGAGTGTTGTGATTCCTGCCAGCTGAGAGTGTCCCAGGTAAGACATATACTTCCCAATTTCACTGCCAGTAAGCAGACTGTATTTTGTACCAGATGGAAAAACTCATCCCTTACTTCACCTGATTATTTCTAACTATAGATACTGATTGCTCATCACCCAATAACTGTTAGTGCACCAAGACTTATTAACATGGAGACTTCTAACCCAGGAACATTCCCACAAAGGCTGATTAATAACCATGTAACACACCTGCCCTTTTTTAGAACCCTCAGGATCTAAAGATCCTGTCTTGAAAAGTTATGACACATTGGCACAAACAGTGTAGTGCTTGACCTTAGTCCAACAGAAACAAATAGTTTGTCTCTCTAGTGTAATCAATCTCTACTTGTGTAAGAGAAAAAACTGGCTGAAAGTCCTTAAGCATCTAGAAACTCAACTCATCACAGTCTCCTTGGATGTCAGGATAGTAAGAAATACTTTGCACCAATTTTCTGTCCTATTTTTCTGGGCTATTGAACTCTGATAAAATCCCCAAGAGTTTATATAGTTCATTATTATAAAGGAAAAGAATAGCACAGGTAGATTAAAGTCAGTAGAGCTGCAGAAAAAGTGTTAAAATTACAAACTGGTGCACTATTTATAAATCTATAAAGAAGAACACTTGAGTGTATTTTCAACTTCAGCATGTGACCAGTCCCAGGGACTACCACAGCCTTATTCTGTGCACGTGCCTACAAATTTTGGTGACCTCTCACAAATTATGATCTCAAGAACACACAAGAGGGCTGACTGCTGTGCTATGCTGCAACTGCCTCGCTACTCTAAACATCTACTCTGAATTAAGCTTCTACAAGACAATAATAATTTCCCATCATAATATGTCACCTTTTCCAACATGCATCAAGGAAGCAGAGCACTGCTTCTTTAAATGTAGTGGATACAAAACTATTTGATCCTATCAACTCCAGCTGGAGTAGAAGCTGAAAGTCTATAAGAAGCAATATTTTGCTTAGTTTAAGATTCATGCATGAACAAATTCAATCCCATATCTAATAAATGTTTTGTGATAAATGTTATAAATAAAAACCTATTTATTCATAACCTCATTCCCTTGACTATGAATCATTCATATTGCCAGCCATCAAGCATTAAATAAACACAAAGATTCTGTCTTGACTGCAAGTAAAATCTAGTTGTGTTCAAACACAAGAGCTCATTAGGCATATACAGATTCAAACACCTGCATTGTAACACTATGCCAATTCAGTGCCATGAAACACATCAGATGCTTCTGCGTCTGAGGGATATTACCCTAAAAGCCAGTCTCCCAGTCTGAGACACTGCACTCAGATATGTCCCAGGCTAAAGAGATTAGTCCCAGCCAAGTGATAATCCAAATCAATTAAGGCTATTAGCATATAACTCACTCTTGCCCATCCTTAATTACAAAAGAAATATCTCCTTTGGGCCAAGAGCACAAGTATAAACCTCTTCTGCTTGGCCCAGGAATGACAGCAGTTTCAGTGCCAGAAGGCCGTTGCCATTTGAGCAGAGCTCTGCTTCCCCATATTTTCTTTATTGAGCTAAGGCTTGAGAGGATCCATTATTAAAGACATCTCTGTGAAGGCAACTGAAGAGCATTATAATGTTGCAGGGAGCAGGAAAAGTAAAATGGAAATGAGAGAGAGGCCAAACAATGACAGTCCTCTCCCCAGAGATCTGCTTGTGGCACTTCTTCAAGGGTAGAAATACATTATGAATAAAATGTCACAGGCAGATCCTGGTCCCCAGTCACCAACTTCCCGTTCATCCCAACAGGAGCTCACAGGCCCCAAACTGGGGCTGAAGATTTCCTGTGAGACATGTTTCCAACATTACTGCCTCAAAGACCCCTTCCCAGCACCATGTGGAGATGGAGGAGGGGAAAATGCTCTTGTCTGGAAATCTCTGCTGATGTTGCGGTCCCTGGGAAGATTACAGTTTACTCTTTCAGTTCAGAAAAACCCTGAAGTCTTCTAAAATGTAAGAGGAGCAAAAACTGGTCCAGTCAAATTCATAACTTGGAAATTATGAGGGGGCTTACAGTGTTTACTTTTAAATTTCTTCCAAAGAGCCCTGGGATAGCTGCAGGCTAAGGCCCAGGATACTCTCTTTTCTTGGCAGTGGGGTAAGAAAAAGGCATCATTCTGATTTGTTGTTGGGTTTTGTTTTTTGGTTTGGTTTTGAGGTTTCTTTTGCAATCCTATGCCTGGAGCATTTTGACTGTGCTTTCTATGAGCTTGGGAACTAACTGTTTCTGGTGCCCAACTTGAGCCACACTGCAAATGTACAGAAAAGCCTTTATCCATATTGCCTCACCACACTACTCATGGTGAGGAAGAAAAGAGAAAGCAAAGTTTCTTCAACCCTTTCTCCAAACCAGTAGCAGCCAGACAGGAGAAGGCCAAAATTGCTTTAGAGGGGCACACAAATATGGGCTCTTCTGACCACAGATATTTTGAAGAGAGCAAGCTTTGTCTGAAGTCTGGGCAGCTCAGACACTGATGCAAACACATGGATTCTATCTGTATGTGAGCACTTGAGCTTCATGGTTATAAATTTTGACAGTTTGCTCAACTTGGCTGCAGCATGAAATGAGTGCCAAATTGTGCACAAATTCAGGTGGTCGGAAGTCCACTGTGCTTGGCAGATGACTTCCCATCTCCAGTACTGCCAACAGGGCTCTCAGCAGAGCATGTGCACATGGCTGGGTGTGTATGCCAGATGGCAGGGCCAGCTCTTTCCTCACAATCCATCCTGGCAATATCTGGTACTTTGCCAGAAGAGGCCAAATGACATTCCGCAGCACTGGAGCACTTGAAAGATTCTAGTCAACCTTTTGACAAAGGACCAATAAATGACATTAACTTGCTAAATTAGTTTTATAGAGGTTTACTTTCCCGACCTCACCAACTGCATCTCCTAGAAAGTACGAGCATTTGGCCTTGGTTTGCTGAAAATGAGAGGAATGTCATATCATAAAGCAAACCATATATCCATAGTTCTTCCATAAGTGATTGTTTTGTGGACAAGTTCCAATGAATAATTCTGAGAAGCATGCAAGAACTGCTTTTTATTAATCAGGCTTAAAATCGTTGTACAGAATATCTAACTCTGTAGAATTTTTCTTCCTCAGCTCAAAACAGTTTAGCCTCTTTTTTTTCAAAGAGTCATATAAGGGATATGAACAGAAGGGAACCCTTCCTGCTAAGGTCATTGGTTTGCAATCCAGTTACCATGATAGCTAATAAGCTAGAATTAGGGAACTCCTGTTTTTTTTCTCCCACAATTAAATCACAATTTTCTTCCATGAAATACAATGTCTGGGATAAGGCACAGAACTGTGGAATTACCATAGATGTGCTGAGGTTTATGAAAACTTCAATTTTATCAGTTTGACTTACTGGTCATTCTTCTATTGCTATGCCTCTGAATTATAAGATTTGTACTAAGCTTTGTATAAAGTCATAGCAAAAGATCTCTCTGGATATAAATCTCATAAGTCAGTGATTGTATTTCTGTTTTGGTTCTGCTTGCTAGTAGACAGACTACAGAAAATTAAATATATATTATGCTTCAGTAGAGAATTTACCCACTGTTGTGAATAACAGCAAAAAGCAGAACAGGCCAGAAGAGAAAATCTCCGGTCGCTTAGGTACCAATTGTGGTTCATCAAAAAGGACTGCTACTGCTGAGAAATTCTCATCAGAAAATGCCTATCTATTGTGTAATTGTAATGTGTATGACCCCGAATGTGTTACAAAAGAAATGGTGCTGAATAAATTTTCTATATATTTAAAAAATATATTTTAAAAGGCTTCAATCAGCACTTTGTCAGTGCAGTTTTTAGTGCCTAATTCAGAAATGACATTTTGGTTGGAAATGTGAGTTCATTGAAATTAATAATCCAACATCACTTGAAAATGAACCACTATTTAATTTCAAATTGGTCTGATCTTTTCATCTACCCTTCTTACTACTCTCTGACATTCATTTAAGGATATTTTCCAATACGAGCTTTTGAAAGGAAAATGTAGACAACCAGATTCTACTTTTCAAAGAAGAAAAAAAATTCCTATCAGTTCTGATTGTTCAATTGTGTAGCAAATAAAAATAAAGTTTGCTTGATCTTTTTGCTGGTTTTACAAGTTGAGTCACTCAGCCAGTCAAAAAGCTTCAGAAAGCAGATGTTCCTATTTTCTGCTGAAGCCTGGAGACATTCAATTGAAATTTCACAGAACAGCCAAGCTGTTAGTATCACACTTGTTATCACACTGGAAAAATGTGAATTAGAATTACACATATATCAATTCATTAGATGGTTGGGAAGAAAACAAACACACAATAGTTACTCACTGAAGTCTAAATGCAATTGTCACTAATCACAGCGAGGAAGAGAAATTAGGAACTTCGCAGCTGCTGAGACAAAAGGAATAATGTACTTCTCAGGTCAAAAAAAGGTGATCAATATGCCTTTATCAAAAGTCTTTGTGACGTAATAGCTTCATCACTGTACTTGTCTAATCAAGAACAAATGTAAAAAGATATACCTGGTTTCAGTCTTTGCATGGCAGCTGAGCATTCCTGTATCACATTGATTACTGTTGAGTGGAAGAGGAGACTCAGCCAGTACAAAAAGATGGTGCTTTATACTCTGTGTCTGGAAAGCATTGTCTATGTATTGTTCCCTTTTATTCTTCTTAAGCAGATGTAACACTTGCTTACTGCTGCTCAGAACATGGAACATATTTGCTTGAAAAGTAAAGCAATAATCTTAAATAAAAAAGATGTATGAGTGAATACATCAGACCTGATTTACAACAATTCACTGGTTATAAAAACTTTGTTAAAGATTTGCCTTCTCTGCTTGCTGTAGGAGGTAGATGCCAGCTGGTTTAAAATCTGTTTGCTTGCATTTACTTGATTCCTTTCATTTACTCTGATGTTGATTTCAAGCAAAAGAGAAAGCTGCTACTGGCATGGAATGATCCTTTATTTTTTTCTGAGGAGGCAGGAGAAAGGGATTTCAGGTAGTTTTCTTCTTATTTTTCTTTTTTTCTTTTTCTTTTAATTTTTTTTTTCTTTTTTTTCCCCTTTTTTTAAGCCTCAATAATGTTCATGACGCTCAAGTTTTCTGACATTCCTAAACACTGCTGAAGTGGAGGCAATCTATATCACTTCAGAGGTACTGAGAAAAGCTCTGGACTAAAAACGATTAGTGCACTAATTGCACAAAAAGTGAAGCACACAGACAGTCTTGGACTGCCCTGTCTGTGGTGTTTGGCAGATGCTCTCCATCATCAGGGAGCAGACTCCCTGGGACCTTGCCTGTCAGTTGGCCTCAGGTCACCATTACTGCAGTCAAGCACATCCTATAACTCCTCCCATAAAGTGGTCAAACTTAAAATAATTTCAGTAGTACTTCATTTGGAGTACTACTCCAGAAACTACACTGCTGCAAATGTACTTTATCAGTCCTATAGTCCTCAGGAGAGCCATCTGTGAAACCCCAGGGTTTCATAGATTATTTGACCTAAAGCTAAGTAATTTTGTTTGTAGGGTTAGTGTTCAGCCCCACTAAGGAATCTGAAGCAGATTAAACCACCCAGCACCCACCTACATGTGCAGCTGTGACACCACAACCTCAGTCCTCCAGCTTCACAGGTAAATCTGGAAATGGCCACTGAACCACCCACCATACAGGCACAGCAACATCCCACCACTGTGCAACAATCTCACAGTCATTAGCTACAGAGCATTCTCTATCTCTGCAGGCACACAGGTTCTACAGGATCCTCCAGTCTTCTGGTGTAAATATCTTCTCAAATGAGATCCCATCTGCTCAGGTCTACTATGGAGTCCAGCCAAAGCCTTAAGTTCCAGGACCAGCTCTGCTTGCACGATCTGGCAGAAACCAGATTTACTGATAGGCATTTGCACATTTTATAACTTCTATGACCACGAAGCAGGTGCAAGGAATGCCAGAGAATAGTTATGACAGTATATGAAAAATCATAAAAAGCAACAAAAAGTAATGGTACGTGGCAGAATTTATCACCTCTACAGGGAAAGGATTCTGCCCTCTTGATCCAAACTATCTTCTGACATTGCACCTTACCTTCGCCTCAAGTTTTATAAAATGTTAGCCAATGGACCATTGATTATTTAAAAGAACTGAGTTCTATGATACCTGCCTCAACTTTTTTTCTGTTTAACACCGTTCACTATTTTTGGAAGCTTTTCTTGCTCATATATACATCACTCTCTACTTATCATGGGGTCCACAGGTGCAAAGTCAGCAATGGATTTCACTTTGTGGATTTTGTTGGGTTTTTTTTTGAGAATTCACTTTCAATTTGTTGAAGAAATAGAAAAGTGTTGAATCATCTGTCATATATCTAGAGAGTGCACCAAGTTGTCCTTCTTAGTATACAGATAATGGGGGAAAATATATTGGGCCAATGAATTTAAATCACTTAAAAGAGAGGAAAAATAAAAAGTAAATGTAGAAGCTTAAAGTTCATCTTTTAGAATTCTCTCTTGTTTCTTCACTGACTATTTCTATAATAGATGAATGGGAGAAAAATCTGTAAATAGCAAATCTCTAAATAGCAGTCAAAGAGTTTTAGGTAATTTAGTGAATTTTAAACTACGATTCTAGGGGCTGTCTGTGCCTGACACTCCATTATCTTGCATGTTAGTAATTCAACAGACTGCTTATGAAACTGGCATCCACCAATAAAGCCCTGTATTTTGCAGAGCTACATATTAGTCACAAGCCCTATTTATAATTCTTTATGTATTCACCCATTTATCTGGCTGTCCAAAGACTATGATAGTTCTAAAATGTTCTAAGCCCCACCCCTAGTTACTGACATCCCTTATATAACCTAAATGATGCTCAGGTAACCTGCATCTGCTTGCTTCGAGCTGTGTGCTCCCAGGAGCCTTATGCTGGATGGGCCCCGAGCACTTCCTGCAAATCCCCAGTCAAATGTGTGGTGCTCAGTTTGACTGAGCCTTGCAGTGCACCTCTTTGCAATATGTTCTCATTCAGCTGGTGCCCTTTTCTTGCAGCAGAAAAGAATGGTCCTTTGCAATATGAGTAAATTTAGAGTATTCCTTGAGTTCACATGGAACTAGATTTATAGTCTGTTGCTGTAAGTTTTTTGCCTTGATGTTGTTTGCTTTAGCAATTGCTGTTCTTAGCTTTATCTTAGTTTAATATGGAGTTAAAGGGCATGAACTTGAAACTGGGAATAAATGTGCATTTGACATCTTGCTTGCTGCTTTTACTTTTTATGTCTATGTTTAACAGACAAACTGGGTTTTTTTGCAAATTCTTTTGCTCATAATTGACCATTGTATGTAAATTTGAGTGTGCAAATGCTGTTAATTGAGAAGCAATTGCTGGCTTGGGAAATAGCATTTTTTATATTCCCCTTGAATCCTTTGCATACTTATTGCATCCAATTCATCTTATACTAAGAAACTTTTTGTTGTTGTTTTTGTGATGAAGATGTAAAAGTAGAAAGGCTCTAATTCTGAAATATATCACCCTGTCTTCAAGAGTACTATTTTTTCTTCAGTACGTGGGTCACCGTCAGTAAAGCATCTATAAATTTGTCTCTGACTGAGCTGTTTCAAAGATCTTGGGGGCATGCAGAGATACTTGATCTATACTTTCAGTCAGTTAGATAGTAGATACATGCTAATGTTCTTATCAAATATCAGTCTTGAATTACATTATACTCACTCTCGTTTAGAATTCAATGCTAAAAGGACTGGTTATGGAAGTATTAGAGTTTGATACGGTTGCCTGTCTTCCACTGAAAAACTGGTCTGCACAGAAAGTGAAAAGTTCTTCAAAATGAAGGCAGCAATTACTGAACTCACTTCCCACTCTGTTATTTGGTTTATTGCAACCTTGCAAAGTTTTCATAAAAATTTAGCAAGTAATAATTAAATTAATTCTTTTTATTAATAAAACAAATATTAAAGGGAAGTAGAATGGAAAGATACATTAATTATTTTGCTCTATTCACTGCCTCCTGCTCTCTATCTACTGAGAGTTTGCAGGGATGTTTTATCACCTCCATCAAGATACAAAAACTTCTCCCATTTTCCCCATGAGCTGACTCACTTTTGACCTGGTTACCTTCACTTCATTTCCAGAATAGTGGATTATAATGCGTTAAATTCTGTACACTTTCAGACTAAGTGAGATTCCTTTGAATGAGCAGGGCTGCATACCCTAGTAATGCTATCACTAAAATAGACATACTGGTTTCCAACTCATCCTAAATAAAAAATATCTTGTATTACATTGAAAGCATAAACTATCATACTGGTAATTTATACCTTTTAAACGTTATATCTCAAGCTTTAAATAGGCAAATAATTTTCTACTTTCCATTTTCCACCAATAGATGGCAGGTGAAGCTCTATAAAATTATTCGCTTGACACAGCATGAGATAACCTGTAATTTGAAAGTACATAGCTAGCTGTAAAATGCTGCTCTCTGATACCTCTTTAGATGTGATCATGACTTAGTCCTAGCCCATCCACCTTGCATTACAAACCTTAGACTAAGTTTAGGAAAACCTCCATGTTGTATGTAGAACTCTTATTTCTTTTGTCCCACTCCATTAGGTCAACCTGAAGTTTGTGCACACTGATTTCTCTGCTGGTCGAGAAGGTACTGTCAGTGTGGTGCAGCAGCTGTTACATTCATTCAGTGCCTTAAGACTGAGCTTTCTGTAACTAAACAAGAAAAGCTCTGCATTCATACACATGTCAGAAATCACACCAATTATAAGCCACACAACAGAATAGCTTAAAACTCTGTGATTTCCAGTTCCAGAAAAGCTAGAAACACAAGGAGGGAGTGCAGGAGGAGAAAGAACCTACTACAATGACAAAGCTTATTCTAATATACCTCATTAAGGATGCTCCTTATGTGTTAAAATAATTCTTTATATATGCTGCTGCATTTTTTAAAATCCATTTGCTTTTTCCAAAACACAAAAGCAGGAGGGATTGAATCTTGTTCACATACAAGCTAAAAGGACACAGTGATAAAAGTCACAATAGAGGGATAAAAAAAGATGAAGACTCATGCTATAATTGTTTTAAGGACAACAAGTAATATGTTGTAGTCAATTAATTGTAGGATCTAATTGAAAAATGAATAGAAGTGTGCATAAGCCACAGGGGTTTGGGACTGCTGAGCACAAAAGGATACCTTTCCCTCTAGGCAATCTGCATTAGTAAATGTACATTATTTTTCCTGCAAAATCATTTCCTGAAATCAGTCTACCTCATAATTGCCCTGCTGTTACTGGCAGTCTAAGTATTGATGACTAAGTGACCATTAGAGCTCAGCTGGTTCTTGTATATATTACAATACCTCCTCCAGGCTGACTGAGTAGACAAATTTGATTGTTCTCATCCCTGCATTGCAGCTTTGATGATTTCTATTAATTCATTCAGTAATGCTTACATTTTTACAAGTTAATTTATTTTCTTGAGCTCCACTTCTAAATGTAATTCACAGCATATATTCCATTGTATTTGGTATCTTCCACTGTTTTGCTGGAAACAGCAGCAAAACATGGATAAAACCCAAGGCCATCAGGAAACATCAATGGTTAGACACTGAACAACGAAGATCATACACCTCACTCAGTGACTATCAATCACTCTCTACCAGTAATGTTACAGAAAAGAAGGGAGGATATCCAAAGTTGCTTCAAATGAACAGCTCTCCAGTGAACTAGGGAAGTTTGGCAGCACACATCATGACCAAAACAAATTATAATCTAATTTTGGATGACCAATTTAGGTGTCTTTGTCTTTCTAGCCCAGACAACAAAGACAAGAGAGCTATAGGAATAACCCTCTGCAGAAAAACCTTGACTACACAAGAATCTGAACTTCCATCTCTATCATCGTCTCAGGCAAATACCCCAAATAAGACAACATGAATGACCCCTTCAGATACTGTACCTGTTACTGAATGTGAAAAACATGGGTGCAATTAACAACCAAAGTCCCAAGGGCCAGGTCACAGCATCTAAAACCAGCATATGACCACAGACTTGACAGTAACATGATGCTAAGCTGCACATTACCTTGACCCTCAAATAACAGACAGCATAATCATAATCATAAACGGAACTATTAAATAATCAGACTGTCTCAAAGCTACACATTTGCCCTTAGCTTGTCTTTGCTTGGAGCTTCTCTCCCTGAAGAGTAAACTTTTCATTCAAACCTCAGCTGAGAGCAGCCTGTAGTCAGTGAAACTGCAGAGAAAGGTCTGTAAACAATACCTGCTCTGTAGAGAACAAGCTGACCTTTATAGATGTTAAACAAAACAAAAAGGGTTGATTGATGCTGGGCAGTACCTGCTCTCCAAAATATTAAAACCAAGAAAGTCAATGGAAGGTTAGTTCATGAACATACAGTGTGATAAATTATGTCGGTGGGTGGTGGGGTAGGGAAGGGGAAAGCATGATTTGGTAAAATATTTAGGGCAAAAAGCCTGTATGTTAATCTGGAAAAGGACAAATTGTGTATTGCTGACTTCTGTTAAATGGAAAAAAAAAACCCCAAAAACAACCAAACGTTATCTAGAGGAGGTCAGCTGCTGAAGTCTTCATGACTCATTTCTTAAATTCTGATTAACACAGTAAGACATCATAGGTTTTTAGAATAAGAAATCTATTTGTAAATTCCAACAGATAATTACAATTTAGCCACAAATGTGCTACTAATATAGAAAAGGACAATCTAACCTAGATAGAATCATGGAATCACTTATGTTGGAAAAGGCCCTCCAGATCATCAAGTCCAACTGCAACCCAGCACTGCCAAGTCCCCCCATTAAACCAAGTCCCTCAGGGCAACATCTACAAGTCAACCCAGGGCTGTCAACTCAACCACTTCCCTGGGCAGCCTGTGCCAATGCTTTATAAACCTTTCAGTGAACAAACTGTTACTAATATGCAATTTAAGGCCGTTTCTTCTTTTCCTCTCACTTCCGGCTTGGGAAAAGACCGATACCTATCTTGCTGTGACCTCCCTCCTGGTAGTTTCGGTTTCAGTCTGCCTGTGTCTTGTGGATCCTCACAGCTCTCATCCAGTGGTAACAGGACATGAGCAGTTATTTGCAGATAACTACAATACTGTCTCAGAAGCAAAAGGCACAACCCCACAGCACATTTCCAATACTGTAAACTAGGACCTAACCATGAAGTGAAAGCAATGCCCAGAACAGAATTACCTTAATACAAAAACATTTATGGCCAAAATGTAATGTTGTCCTTGTCATGCTTTTTATACGCTTTAACCCTGGTTTGTAGAAGACACCAAAAATGCCTTTGGATAGCAGAGGAGCTATCAGGCATTACAATTTTTTGCAATGCAGGATGGCTTGGAGGAAGTTAAGGATTGTATTATGATTATGCAAGAAATCTGCTGAGAATCTCCGATGAAAGAGTTGAGATCACTGAAGTCAAGAGGTATTTAGATTTCAGACCAGCATCTCTCCCTGGCTTTTAAGCAAAAATAAAAATCACATAGCTCCAAAAAAATAACTTACTAATCAACGCATTTTAGGCAATTTTGTCTAAATTGAGGAAGAGAACTCTGCTAATGAAACATGAAAGTGCAGGTACATGTCTTGGGATTGGCTATTAGGTAAGCTCTGAACAAAATTGTGGCAAAAAGAAGTAACTTTTTAGACAACTCCCAAAAGCAAAGTTATGATTAC
Source organism: Setophaga petechia (assembly GCA_024362935.1). Taxonomy (NCBI): domain Eukaryota; kingdom Metazoa; phylum Chordata; class Aves; order Passeriformes; family Parulidae; genus Setophaga; species Setophaga petechia. The sequence goes on from JANCRA010000008.1 coordinate 25,773,722, forward strand.
ATTAGGAATCTGTGTTAAAGGGACAAAGAAGTTTGTGAAACCAGTGGAGCAATGTGTAAAGACAGGAGAGAGAAATAAGTAGTTATCCAACAATAAATGCATTCAGAAGATCAGCCATAACACTTGTTGATGTGGACTAACTTTCAGAAATTCTGAGCTGAGTTTGACAGAGGCTCAGGATCACTGAATATCAAGAAAATTTACTTTATTCCTGTGCACTCTGTAACACACTACATAGTAACCCATTTATTTTAGCTGCAGAAAAATGATTGAAAACTTCTACATTTTCCTGGTTACAAACTAAAACTATTTACCATTGGTGTGGCCTCTGTGAAATCCATCAGAAGGTCACCTGGCTCCAAAGCAAATGTACTCCCCGCATCTGTGGAACTCTAAAGGCAAAAAAGAAACCCAGCATTGGAATAAAGAACCGTTTCATTTCTGTAATTTTGTTGGTTATTTTTGTTGGGTTTTTTTAATTCCTTAAAGCACAGATTGCCAAATGGATTTTAAATTTCACACCAAGTTTTTCAGGTGTGGCTACTCAGGAAAGATAAAAAACATAATTACACACCTTTAAAATCCACGTGAGTAATCTTGATCCACTGCCCACTAATTCCGAGGAAAAACTGTTATGGATTTTTTCTGGGTCTTGGAGCAGGCTCTCAATACTTCCTTACACAAAGAGTTAAACAAATCCCTACAACTCTGCATTAAAAAACTGCTTTTAAATGTAGAATTATTCCATCTAGGGAAAACCTTTTACTCCCAACTCCTTCCTATCCTTCCTGAACCCTCTCCCAAGTGACATGAGCTCATCCCTTTGTGTGTTACCTTGCCACCGGGCGAAACCTGTGCTTGTCCTTCTGATGTTTGTGGCGTGCACGTTTTTTGTGACCCGGGAGATGCTGAAGACACAGGTGTTGATGCTGCTGCTGCTGCTGCCAGTGCTGGAGGAAGGTCATCTTCATCACTGTCGTTGATAAAAACAGACAGATTTTCTCATTAGAAAATGCCACTGGACTTTTGACTGCACTTGTGTCAGAGGAGGCAGTGGCAGCCTGATGTTTGCCGCAGTGCTTTGACGTGAAGCTCCATTTACTTTTCCCTCTGAAAAGCAGCTACCTTTCCAAGTAAATTAGATGGTTTTTTAAGCTTTAAAGATTCCTTAAAAATGGATTGACTGGGTACTTCTCATCTGCAAATGGAAATCTTATGGTTATTAGATGCCAGTAGCGTTTCTATGGATTATGTATATATGCAGAAGTGAATGGACTAGATATTACTCCACTTTAATGTTTATTCTTTTCTATGGAGGCTGGAAGCCTTGATAAGAACAGATATAGAGACATTCCATCCATGGATCTGGCTGCTTCATTGGCTTCAGACAATGCTAGGTTTGACACCCATTATGGAGCTAGTCTATACTTCTATTTTCAAACTGTATTTAAAGGAATTTGATTGACTCCAAAAAAGGGTCTCTTTAAAAACATTCTTATGAGGGTATCTTTTTCCTGTCCCATTTATTCAATTTACTGAGAAAACATTTTATTTAAGATGAGGTTGCATGCTTCCCCTGGGCTTTAGGCCGTCAAGCTGAACTCTTTCCATCTCACCTACTGTCACTACTAAATGAAAGCCAATAAAGAATGTTACACCTTCAGTTACTTTTGCAGAACCCTATTGACTACAGATCACTGGGATCAGTCAGCCCTGAGTCAGGATGCTTCCAGTTGTTAACTGCAATTGGATGGAGGTAAACAGAGTCATAATTTGGCCTATGGAAGCCTTATTACTGGGAATGATGTGTGAAAAGACTACAGATTGACAGCTTAATGCACAGTGAAAAATAATGAGAAAAATTACTTCTGCTCATAAAACAGCACTAATTTAACTACCAATTAGGTACTCAGTGCACAGAAGGCTGCCATGCCAGCTTGACTGCGTGTATCTGCCTTGCCAGATACTTCCAGAACAGAACTACACTTGATTTAATGCCACTTGAAGGCAGTATGCCTGGACAATACAAAACCCTTCAAAACTACATGACATACAGGTTATGCAACTTTATTCTGGGTTACCGAGCATTGTTTTTTAATGATGATGTAAAATTTTGGTGATTAATATTATCTTTTTCAAACTTCATTTTTTATTCCTTCTGGTTAAGGATAGAATTCATCACCATGGCATGTACAGTACACAGGTTTTATGCTGGAAAGAAATTGTGAAATCTTTTGGACCTGTTGAATAGACATTTTATTAATGTAACAAGCCCAGAGCTGAGCTGTTGACCTAGTTAATCTCTCTTTCAGAAACATGTAGATGACATTTTCCCAGTCCTTGCTCTCCACTCTCAGCAGGAATTCACTGGCACCCTCCCCATTCTTTCTGAGTCAAGTTCCTCTGATGTATACAAGGAAGTGGAAAAATAAGAGTTAGAGTTGATTTATCAGCCATCTAGCTATCAGCACAGTAGCTGCAAGACTGAAAATGGCCTTCACTGTATTACTTTCACAATAATCCTTTGCTGTTCCTTCACATTTCTCATATTTACATTCCAGATACAAGATAATTTAATTTAAACAGAATTTGAGTGTACAAAAAGGAAAAAAAAATTAGGGCCCATATTTTCTCATTAGAGAATCCTTGGCCCTACACATGGCTACAGTATAGGTGGCACCTGTGGTTAGATGTGTACATCTGCTGCCCCTCACACCTTATCTTGGACAACTGAAAATCCACATGGGAGAAAGACATGTTCAAAACTGTTCATCAAAACCTCATCAATCAAAAAGGGATTGTGTGTTTCCATATGCCAGTCTTGGCCTCTTGGACAAACACCAATTTGGCTAATAGCTCATTTTCCTCCTAGTTTCAATTTGACTAGTTCCTCTGTTTCTTGTCCTAAATAATTTTTCCGTTTTGGTAATGCAGATATTTACAAAGATATTTCACAGTGAAACAAAAAGTCCCAGCATATTGATATTTATTAGAATCCTTTTGAAGAGACAAAAAATATATTCAGTCACATTAGAATATTGAAATCCTGGATGGACTAACAGTTGCCATTCCACACAGAAAGCATACATATTTTTTTCCTTTATAATGGCATTAGTATTCTAGTACTTACAAGTTTATGCTGACATTATTCCTTTTACCCCTTAATTTCTGGTGGCCTTGTCTGTCTTTTCATGGGAGGACAAATCAACATTGACTTTCACTTCTGCTCAGTACTTCACATCTCTAGAGACTTTCAAGTGGAATGAATTATGTGTAAATGGGATGCCAAAGCCCTCTAGGCACAGATCCCTCTTTCCAGGACTAAGAGAATTCATTTTGCTGGCTGTAGCTGTAACAGACTCAGCAATTTCTTCATGTGACAAATCACAGAGAGGGAGGGTGCACTTTCTGAGAGGCAATGGCTCACAGCACAGCTTGATGCCCCAACAACTAAAGAGTGTTTTCCTCATTTTGAAAATGGGGTTGTAATGAAGCCAACAGAGCAGCTTGTTCCCCCTCACACCAGGTCTTTGACTTTTCATGTGGTAAAGAGGTTTTTAATTCTTAACCCATAAGCTTAGGAAAAGGTGGATGGCCTGCAATTCAAAGGGTTAGCCCCTGCATAGGAAAGGCAAATTAATTTTGTATTAAAAGCATGAAGATTCTCAGTGATGAAAGGAATGCTATTGGTATAAGATCATTATCATGTAATTGCACTCATGCTTTCAGAAGGCACAGCTAGAGCAATAATTAGCATCCCCTTTCATTTTCAGCTGTGTAGGCAAAACCACAAAGATAATGCTGTATGTTACTCACAAACTGTACTGCCTCGTTAACTTCCTCACACGGGGAGCTTTAACCTCCTGCTTTTCTGTAGGGACAGTTGTTGGTGTAGTTTCAGGTCTCACTGGAGCTGGACTTCTAAAAATAGCAAGAAAAACATGTCATACAGGCTCTATTTAAACTACTTCAGGCATATCACCAAAGTTCTAACTCATCAACACTTACTTATCTTGCAAAGTGGCTAGTGCCCATTGGAGTTCATCCTTTTGTTCCATTTATAGTTCATTGGCCAGTGTGTGTGTGTGTGTGTGTGTGTACAGAAAAGGATGTGTGAACTCACCCTCCTGTGCTGGGCATACCATTTATAGAAGAAGCCACTGGTTACAAACACAGAGCCTATGTGAAAGACCACGTGGAAATGTCACTGTTTCCAAAATATCACATTTTAATAACAGACCAGCAGTTCAGTCACGTCAGAAATATTTTTACAAAACATATGTTTAACAAAAACTATTTTATGAATTGTGAAACCTGTTCTGCTTAAAATATTTTTTACTTGAAATGAAACATTATCCTTCCACAGTTGAAAGAGCAGCTCAAGGGAAATGAACTAATGGATATGATCCAAGAAAAATGATCAAATTTTTTCCAGCTTGCTAGAAAAAAGTAAAACTCAGACATGTTTCAGATGCTCATTAATGTGAAATACATCTGCAGAGCTCCAGCAAAGGAAAGATATGGCAATGAGGAGGTCCACATGGAAGAATCTTCTTAACCATATATCAGTAGAATTAACTCAGGCTTCAATAAAAAAATCATAAATACTAAATAAAAGTTCCTCATGACCTTGGGAGGAAAACATTTCAACCATGAGCTTGAGGGGCATGAAGACACATGAAACATCTTAAATACTGCTTTTACTTGAAGCAACAGGTTATGATTAAATACACTATATGTGTACTATAAACATAATAAATATGCCAAACATTAAAAAAAATCATTTGAAAGTCCAGATTAAAAATTTGTTAAATGATATTTTGCCATCTTACCTGAAGTCAGATTCTAAATTATTAACTTGAGCAGCCCTACTGATTGCTGATGGGACTGCACATGCACTGAGGTACATTTCACAAATGGCAAATGTTTTTCTAGTCTACTTACATTGTATTAGCCTTCTAAAGCCTTAATAAGACACGCATGTTTAATTTTCACTATTGCAGATCCCTCTGATGCCCCAGTGTGTTTTAAGCTTTGCTAACTCTCTTTGATAACTTCTGAATCTGATGCTGAGCTACAACAGAACCTACTGAGATGGCATAGCCTTCAGGTTACATATTCAGTTTTCCTAAATATTTCTTAGTCTTTGGAGAGGTCACAGAGCATAAGATGGAACAGTGGAAAATAGTAAAGTACAAAGGGCATAAATACATAATAAACCTGATTACTTGTTCCACTTCTCATAAAACAGCTTTTGTCAATTATTTACCTGCTATTTTTCCCATTAATTTCAAGAAGTTGGTATAGATAGCAGTAAGATATCAATATCAGATGTATTTCCTTTCCCCTGTTCAAATATTAGTGTCAGTCATTTTTATCACAGATTTTTCAATGATATTAATGCAGAACAAGCCAGCCAGATCTGAAGGCCTTTTGCTGAGTTTGTTAGGCTATTAGGCTGGCAAATAAGGGAAAGATAAGCAAAGGTGGGGGTGGGGGGAAAGCCCAAATAATGTTTTAGTCTTGAATTCAATACATCTGACCTAAAAATATGTGAATCAACCTCATCATGGAAGCTCCCAAGTTCATTTTGATCAAGTCAGACATCAGATTGGAAGACAACACTAGCTCTTCTTTTCCTGAAACAAAGGTATCTTTTGGCTACTGAAAAAATTACGTGTTCTATTTCCCCAAAGTGATTTCCAATTGAAGTCTGACACAAGCAGGATAAATATGTTATGACACATTAAACAACAGAAAAATCACATTCTGAAGGGGTGTAAATGACTGTAATTATTTTCAGCTCAAATATATTGGCTGACATTCTTGCTCTGTATGAATGGTCCTCACAACTTTCCAATAATTTTGTAAGAGGATACCTTACAATTTTTAAAGCTTTTCACCAACTCAATGAGAGTGGAAACAGAGTAGTATAAACAACATGAGTTGAATAACATTTCCTCAAAATGATATCAAGTGATGAACTAATACTATGAAGGGGTTCAAGAAACAGCAAAGTGTAGAATAGGAAAGTTGGTTACAAATCTATTTCCATTTCATGGGTTCTTCAAATTTTTCAGGACAACATTATAATCTGTGATGCAAGTCAGTCAGATACTTTCATACAAAGGAAGATTTGAAGTGATAATTTCAGGTCTTTTATTACATTTCATTTTACAAAGCCTGTGTATCTCCTTTGGAATGCTGTGGTTTGGAATTTAAGGAAAAAAAAAGGGAGAGGTGGGGCTTTTGAAGCAGTTATCTCAATAGTCACAATCAAATTTTTGTTTGAAAAGGTGTAGTGCAATTTTGTAACTAAAGCAGTTTGCAATGATTTCAAAGCAAGTTATAAAACTCACTTATACATATGAAAAACTTTTTAATTCAAAGTCTGAATTAATGCTGAAAAAAGGTTTAACATGAAAAAATTCACTCAACTGTAAATAAAATGGTTGAGATACAAACAGCACCTACTCTCTAATCCAATAGAAAGATGAAAAACTTATTATATTTCTTTGAATTCTGCAGATTTTCAAGTAGGAAAAAAAAAGGTCGAGTAAACATTAGACACGCCTACTCCTTTTTCAGCCATTGTAATTGCTCAGATAAACTTATGTTTTGTACTACACCAGTAAAGTATTCCTCTCACCTATCTTGCAAAATCAATACCATTTTGAAAGCAAAATCTTCTTTCCCATTATGATAAAATTTTGCCATAATTTTTGTTAGAGGCTGGTGGCAGCAAGTACCTTTCCCCTGATATTTCTCAGGCCTCTGGGGAAGAGACAAGCACCATTTATTGCACATTTTGAGAAGCTGCAGGTTAGCTAGGGTGTAAATTGAAGTTACCCCCAAATGAAAAGGAGCTGTGGCAATGTCTCTACCCAAAGAGGCCATTAGCACAAGATGAAATGTTAGACTAGTCCTACAAACAGCAGAGCTGGAATTTTGCCCTCATTAAAACCTTGCTAGGTTACCTCTTTCCACACCAGACTAAAAATTCCATGACAGCTCCTGCTCCATCTTCACTCTTCCTCAGTCTGAACCTGCTCAAAACTGTTGCTACTCTCTCAACAGCAACTAAATGCAAGAAGTGCTCAGCTTGATCAACTCAGTGCCCAATCTGTCTTTTAAAAATGGCAGGCTTTTAATATCATAGAAACTCTTAAAAAAATCTCATTGATATTCGAGAAAAAGTAGCAGAATAACTTCTGTTACTGTCTTCTGATTTCTACAGCCAGAATTCTTATATGGAAAAATATGACTTTTGAAGAGAAGCCCTGTAATTATTTCAATTATTTAAATAGAGTGATTATGTGCAGATATCACCACTTCAAGTTTGTAGTCCTATAAAAATTACACAGCTATACAAATCACAGTAGTCCTGTACAAAGTATACAGCTTGAGGAAAAGTATAGGAGGAAAGTGTTAAAAGATCAGTGGGACTCAGAATTAAAATGAAAAATAAAATATACAGTGTATTACAGTTCCTTTAGAAGGTCCTTTTTCAATGTCATTAATTCATAAAGCTTTTTCCTGTAACAGTACCCAACCACTACTGCATACAAATGAAGGTACTGAACCAAGACAGAGTTACTTAATGACCTGGCACCTTACATAAAAATCTGTCGCTTCCTGGTGAGAATGACAATAACAACCACAAATGTCAGCATGCAGTGGCAGGTCATCAGAAACTGCCTGTGCACTGAGAGCTCCAACACCCTCCTGAGCCACAGCCAGCACACTCTCCTGAACTAGCTTCAGCCTGTTCCACCAGCCTGCACAGCAACACAAACACAACCCAGAGAGAGATCCCCAAACCCAAGGAATCTGTTTTATTCTCAGACTAGCAGCCAAGGAGGCGACTGAAACCAAAACTACCCACAAAAAAAAATTACCCTGTGGAACATTTCAAGTGACCACAGATGTATGCTGGTTTACTTTGAACCTTCCTTGGGGGTGGAATGCATGTGCTCATGCTGAGGGACTCAGGGTGTCCCACCTCACCTTGGCTCTGATTGCAAGGCTGAGGCTGCACTGCTCCTGCACCACCCATTTGCGTGCAATGGCTTCCTTGTCCCCTGCTTGGGAGGGGACAGACCTCCATGCTTGTTTGAAACGTGGCAATTGGGCTATGTGGGAAAAAATTATTCTCCACGTCATAAACTGAATGGCATTAATTAACTTCTCTTCCTTGGAGGATGCAGTTCAGAATTTTAAAACTACCAAAGTCTGCTGGGGGAACACACTTCCTGTGCTTCTCTTTAACAGGCTTTATCTTCTTTACTTCTCTTTCTCTTTGTGTCTATTTTGTCATCTGGAACAATACCTCTCCCTGTGTTTTCCCAAACTGATGCCAAGAGATAGAGGATAAAAACCCCATGATTACAAGGATACAGCCAGCTGCATGAAAGTTAACCTGCTTTCAGATGCTGACTCATGGAAAAGGAAAAAAAAAGCCCCATTAGCTGATTTTGGCTGCAGAATTCCTTTTGAGTGGGAACATGATAGTGAAAATTTGGGAAGGATAAGCAAGAAAGAAAGGAAGGAAAAGGAAAAATACTTGATAGATGCATTCTCTTGTATATCAAAGACAGAGCCTAACAAGCTAAGCAAATGCAGACAAACACCCAAATCTTTCCTAAGCTTGTGCTCTTAGTATTTCACACATTTCTTTTCCAAAGATCATCTGAAGTTAAGAAACAATATGGTTTTTTTCCCTTTGATAAGGTGCCTTTTCTCAGAAGACAGGTTAGCTCTTCAAAACATTGCTTGGACATTTTAAAGCTACTGCCTGTATCAAATTTTCTGAATAAAGTTTTTTCTTCTTTTTACCTCCCATACCCCCCTCCCTATAGATTGCAGATGTACAAAAAAGATCCTTGCTACAGATTAAGTGTTTTTCTTACTCACAAATTGAGTTCTGCTTCTTGTAAAGGAAAAACTTTCTGTGCCCTCCATTGCCCTTGCAATGAAAATTATGTGCAGTCTAGACAAAAGTACAGTGCCCCTGTAGTCCAACAGATAGATAATGATCATACAGGAGCTGCTCTTCTCTCACAGCTCAGGGTAATGTAGGAGGTCAACATCTGGTATCTAAGGTCAAACTGAGCTACAAATCCTACCCCAACTCACAGCAACCAGGACAGCCATAATGAATTCTGTGCTTTCCAAGGAGCCTAGGCACAGTTTAGGGGGCAGAGGACTGAGCCAAAGAAATGCACCTCAAGTGGGGTATTTCATTAGCTTATCCTCATCTGAAAGGTCTGAGTACTGCTCCTTTCTCTGTAGTTTGGAAGTTAAGAATACAATTACAAACAATTCATCAGCATTTGGCTTCAGGCAGCAGGTCAAAGAGGTCTTTAAGACTCAGAATGAAGTCAAAGAATATACATAGATGTGCTATCTGCAATCTTTAATGCAGACTGGCATGCAAAGGCTATTCAAGAGTTCAGCTTGAAGTTACGACTTTGATGCAGAAATTACTGTGTGAGGTTCTTGCAAAAAGCTAGAGCAGTAGATCCATTAACCTGTCCCTGGACTGAGGCCAGGGTGATGTGTATTTAGATATTTGCTTATTTTTGGAAATGTTGGTTGAAATTTTTCAGTTGGAGAATGATTCTTTACAATCATTTTTTTAAAGTAAAGACTGAATGAGAAAGGAGTTTTTTAAAAGCAATTCAAATTTCCTAAGAAGAAGCCAACAGAGATAATTATTTTTGTTTACCTAGAATAATTCACAACATATATATAAGGAGATATTTAAATGTAATATTTCAGACTCTGCCTCACAGATTTAACTCCATTCTGAGTTTAAGAAAAAGCAGCCTGCTTGAATTCACTGAAGTTCATGCCAGGTAAGACTAAGAACATAATTCTTGATCAGCTTCAGTTCTGAACTTCCTGAAAGTTCTTTTGGAAATATCTACTTTTCCAGGGAACTGAAGTCTTCAACTTGGGGAAACAAGCTGCCCATAATCATGCAGGTGAGATATCAGGTCACATAAAAGCTACCCTGACATTCACTGGAAGTATATGTATAAAAACAGATACTGGGATGCTAGTTTCACATTAAATTGTGTACAGATTAGGCAAACATCACTACATTTTGCACCTTGCTTATACAGTCATATTTTGAGAACACCTGCAGAGAGCCAGAGTTCTCTGAAAAACATGGTTCAGACTGAGGTATGCCAGCAGGACGTTAGCTCAGAGAGAAAAAGATGACAATTTAAATTTTAATATAGTTTGTACAGGTGAGAATGGAGAGGCAAAAGCACAAGAGTGCAGATATTACTTTGAGAGACACTCCTTCCTCGATGATAGATGGAAGTTATATTTTAGAAGTATCACTTTGGGCACAAAAGGTGTCTGACATTTTCCTATCAATCGAAAGGCAGCCGGACTCAAAGCCCAGTGCACCCCAGAGGCACAAGGCACAGCAGGTTGATCACATTCTGACAATCTGTATGAGCCATGCTTACTCTGCAGTAGGCATTCAGAAGAGTGCCTGAGATTACTTCTCCTGATTCATCTGCACCCCGTAAAACTTAAAACAATTTAATGTTTTCCACCCCTCTTTTCTGGTGTGCAGCATCATCAAGCTGTATGAGATAACATTTAATTTTACGTTACGTGTTGAGCAGCTCCTAATGTAATTAGTCTCAATGTAATGGCGTAATTTGTTTTTGGATGGGAAGATTTACAAAGAAAATTAGAATAAATGAATGCACAAAGCACCAGCTGGTGCTTATACCTACTCCCACATAAGAAGAATATTGCTATTTGCAATCCTATGAAAGATGAGATAATTTGGATAACAAGGATCAACAAAGGGTGATGCAGCAGTTGGTCTAAACAGAAAGAAATCCACAGACAAATCCTGAACCATGTGGGATATAAAGCCTGCCAAAGCTGGCAGTAACCCAAAAGCATATTTTAAGGGAAATAAATATTGCAGTGCATAAATGTACCACATGGTGCATGACAGCAAATGGCAACAGCAACAAGAACAGTAATAACTGACCAGCCAACTCGAGGGCTTCAGCTGAAGAGGGCTTCTGACTGACAACTGAACTTTTATTTACACTTTTGATCACTATTTTGAGTAAGAGGCTGTCTAATCTCCATCTTGTATTTGGAGGTTTTCAAAATTCAGATAGACAAATCCATGGCTGACTTGATCTAGAGTTGGTGACAGTCCTGCTTGAGCCCTCATAAAATGAAGACTAACATGTAGGAGATGAAGAAGCTATTAGTGTTTACATGTACCAAACATATCATATCTAACCTTTCCTGAGCAGCATGTGAACATGAAGAAAAGTGTATATTATCATCAAATCCTGTTGCTAGGTAATTCCTGTCTTACAAATTTTACTTCAGTTGCTTACCCAACTTGTTTAACTTCAGGCATTTTTACCAAGATTTTTACTGTTAGGTTTATCCCAAGATGAAAATTTACTTTGGCAAACAGGCCTTGCCCAAAGACAGACAGGATTTTGCTTTGTCCTAAGTAGTAGCAATTCTTAGCATCTGAACTTTTTTGGTGTAATTCTTAACTCTGGAATTCCTTAAGCCAGTACAGCAGAATTATACCTGGATTTGCATTCAGACATGTTTGAAGAAGAAAACAAAATAGGAGAAAGTGCAGACCCTTATCTTAAATACAGTCCAAATGTGTATGTGTGAATCTACATGCACATGCACTCAGGTATCCATGCTATATGATTATCCAGGTGGTCTTAGCCAGAAAGAAAACATACTTCAAAGAGTTTTCAGGAGAAATTAATGTATAGGCACTGGGGAAATTGTACAGCTGGTGCTTCTGTTTGGCAAAGATTTGACTAAGAAAACAAATTCTTTTCATGGGGATCTGTGCTTAGCCATATTTTCCTTATATTTAATAATTTAAGCAAGCTGGCAATTAGGCAATACATTTCTGCAAAGAAAGTTCACGAGTTTATCTTTCTAGCATCCATCCCTTTACTGAGAAATGGGTGAGGTTTATAAAAAAGTGAAAAAGTGACTTTGTAATTCCCATTCCCCTAATACACAGCAGGACAGAAACCTCCATGTCCCAAATCAGAAGGTGGGACATGCCTCTGATCAAGAGGAAAGTGTGACCAGAGGTGATAGGAAAGCTGCCAGCTACATTTTTTTATTTTCCTTTTTTGCACAACACTTTACTTCCTTCACTATACTTCCTTCATTGTTTTTGGCAGACAGCTGGAACCCTGATCTCTCAAGGCTAAAAGAATCAAGTACAGAAAAACTAGTTGGTAGAGGCAGGGGATGAGAGCCTTAAGAAAACCATAAGAACATTCAGTAATCTCAAACGTGAATTAAATTAGATATCTAATCAGTAAATTCTCCCAAAACACTTTTCCCTCAACAGTTCCATCTGGATACAGAGACAGATACCTGAGTGTCAGGAATTCTCAAACAGATGGGAAAATTCCTCTGCTGCTTCCTCATAATCCCTTCTGGAGCATTTGCTACCATGACAGGTCCTTTTACAATACTAAAGAAGAAAGTGATCTGTTAGAAAGGCTTTTCTAGCTCTATTGTAAGATGAATTCCTCTTGTTGGCCTTGAAAAGGATGGATGTGATCACTTCTTCCCTTGTACACTTGGGGTCTAGATCCCAAAAGAAGCACTATTAATAATCCTAGCAAAATGACTGCCCTAACAAATTCCAAACTAACCCAGTGTTGACACAAACACATTTTTACTACGTGCTTTAACAAAGCGTGCCTCACCATGTGAAGTGGTGACTGCAAACTAACTGTATCTCTTCCTGATTCAACACAGGCAGTATAAAAAGAAAAACAAAAGAAAACAAAAAAAGTTAAAAAAAGTAAGCAAATACATAAATAACACTTTTTGCCCAGGTATTTCTTCCAAAAACCAGTGTTCTCTTCTGCCTTGTCCAAAATGCATACAGGTCAGCTATATAGTGACTAGTATAGAGTTATAGAGTACCTATTACTTTGGTGTTGAAGAAAATGTGTGTGCTTTCAGATCTGTTACAACAGAGTTGTAATAAAGAAAGATTTGACTCCTCTTCAGAGGACTCTTGTATCTTATCAAGGTAACTCATGGCTCTCATATTTAACCTGCTAGAGAAATTCCCCTCCTGTTAGCTGCTCTCATTTGACTTTGTTCAGGTGAGAACTCTGTCACATGCAGCCCAGAAAGATCCAGCTGAGGCAACCATCCAACATCCCTGCAGCCAGTGTCCAGATCTGCAGCTCTGTTACAGGTTATCTGCAAAGCAGTAGGGTCACCAAGGGGAATGTACAACTATGTCCCAATTCAGAGTGTAATTGAGGATTAAAGAGGATGTAAGCTAGAACGCTGCAGCATGTATTCAGTTACTGAGTCACCAGCTCTTTCATCATTTAATGTTGGAACCAGCACTTGAAACAGTCTGGGAGGAAAAAAAAATCCGATCCAGAGGAGGAAAACCTACAGAAAAATGTAGGACTGCTCTCCAGAAGCAGGGAGTGAGAGAGGACTGTGATCACAGTCTGCTGTGATCCCATATCCTCCTGCATCCTAATCTGGTGTGTACAGGTTACCTATTAACTGCAAGATCAGGAGACAACCTTGCAATTCCAGCCTGTGCACCAAATGACAGAGCAAATTTAACAAGGCTTCCCCTCCTGAAAGCTGCAAAGTTAGTGCTATTTCAGCTTCAGCTCTGATTCCCCATTCCTCATATTTAAGATTACTTACATAAAGAAGTGTTCAGAGTTTGCCAGAAGACACAGATAACAGGTGGATAAACTGCCTGATACACGACAACTTTGCATAGTACAACATTATCCTGAGGCCATGCCCAAGAAAATTACTGGAGACTGACTTGCAGGAAAAGTGGCTATACCACACAGACATATGAGTAATTACTAGTTGAACCAGAACTAATTCTACAAAGAGCTATAGCAATTGTTAGCCAAATTGAGTCTGTCATGGCAGATGCTAAAATAATTGCTATGGGAGATTACAAGCCATATCCAAGCAGTTAATTCATTAAAAGTGTAATATTCAGAATGGCAATGGAGGAGCAGACAAAATGGTAGCAAAGAGAGCAGAGTTTTTTAATCAAACAAGCACTACTGCCCTCCTCTGTCACCCTGTAGTTCCCTATTAATAAGAACAATTCATGCTTCAGTTACTGCTCAAAACTGCATATGTATGCTTACTAGCAGGCCTGAATGAATTTCCCCATATCTTGGGTTTGAAAAAAACAAAGAATTTTGTAGTGTTTTGTACAGTTATCAGTGTGAAAAATAGACAAAGTCATTGTCCCTCTTATAAATCCCTCACATGAAAAGAGTGGAGTATTGTTAAAAAGCTATGACAGCTACTGGTTTAAACCAGCAAGATATTTCAGCAGAGTCCTCAAAGATTCACAGAGGTGTTGTTTACAGAAATGTCTGCATGAGCACTTGCAGGGAAAAAAATATATATTCCATGTGGAAGGTTTTTTTACCAAGGGTTGTTTTGCTTGTCTCTGCTAAAGAGAAGAGAAAAGCTCCCAGACAATTTGTCTCCCAGTATGAACTAACCCTTGGCTCTACTCAGATGCAATTCCTAGCAGTGCAAAGGCTCATTTATGTCCATCAAATTCCACAAGACAGAGGTTATAGAGAATGTTATTGGCAAATAGATCTCATGCTGGCTGGCTTCAGAGGTGCATATAGCCCTGCAGAAAGGGTAGCTGCTTGAAGGAGAAAGAAAATGGTTAGACACTGGATTTATTTTGCATTTTTCTCTGAGTTTTGAATGCAGGCTGTTAAAATTGGTCTATCCCTTAAAACTGGTCTATTCCTGAGCATTGATTACTTGTATATGTGCACCTTCAGGACACAGAAATAAAAGAATACCATTTCATTTGGTACAACTCACTGTAGAGGGAATGATGCTTGACATATCACAGATAAAAATAAATATTAGACAAATATACACCAGAACGCAGCATACCAAGAACTCCAATGTGACTTTTACAATTTTATAAGCTTGAATGTGTGTGAAAGAAAACAGTGAAATTTGCTTTGCAGCCAGGTTACCAACCTTACCTCATGCTGAATAGTACTTAACTAAAAAGCACTTTACAAAGCACACCACATATTTACAGTTCAACATGATGCAGCAGGAGAGAACCTATTCCAAAATGTGGAGTAAAAAGGCCTTTCTACAAATGTTATGCAGAAGTTCAGCAGAAGTGATTAAGGAAAACAAGTCTGTAGCCACATTCCCAGCCACACAGGGATATTCAAATTAGGTCCTCCTGAACTGCTTCTGGAAGTGACAGCAAACCAACAAAGCACTGTGCCAGAGACAGCATGGGAAACCCATTTCAATTAAACAAAGAAATAGGTCACTGTGCAATATATGTGATGAGTTTTCTTAAGAAAGAAAAGGATTTCTCAAGAAAGTTTAGTGCAGGTCTAAGAAGAGCAACGTCACAGAAGAAAAATGGGTGATTCTAAATATCAAACAGACTTTACAGCCTCTTGGATAAACAAATGAGAAAATCATGGCCTCTCAGGTGAGACATTTCAGCTCTGCAGGGTATCCCAAGACAAGAAACTGGGAAACTGGGAATCACAGTTGCACTGCAAGCAAGCCAGGTGCTGCTATGGGAGGCAATAGCATTGCCTCTCGTGACTCCTCCTGCCTCAGAACCATCAACCATGTCCACCATTCTTCTCTAGGTAGCTGCTTTCATTAAGCAAACACAGGAACTCTGCTAGCCCATTCTGGTCAGAAAGGAATTTCTGAACGAGGTGGTTTTTGAAGGCTAGTGCAGATTTATCACACTGTAGGGAAAATACAATTTGCAATAAACATTGACAAAATTTTCCCAACTATAAGCGTTAATTTTTGAGTTCAGAATGACTTAATTTTTCAAATAAAATTCATTACGCCCCTCAACTAGACTTTTCTATAAGATAATTAAATGTCTGTTTTCTGTTGCAAGAATCAACACCTAAAATTTATAAAATGAAATCATGAGATGACTAGTGCTCCAGTACATATGTGTATTACATATAGATGAACATATAAAAACCAGATACACTGGTGTAATTAGTTGATTAACAGCCAAGCTGTAAATCCACAATATTTTTCCCTCAAACTCTCCACCCAGATTTCAACACTGAAGATGTTCAAAGTGATGGAACTACCAGACACATAGAGGCAGGTGATTTCCAAATGCTCCTGCTGCATCCTCTTCACTAATCCCCTGCTGGAAGACAGCAAACTGTGCCACTCAAATCATGTTTACAATTAGCATGCCTCTTCAAAATGGCCACTCCAATAAAGAAAGACTATTATCCTCTATCAACAGAAGAAAAGTACAATCAAAAGTAGTTGCTACTGGCTGCAAATGAGCCATTTTTCTGAAGACTGTAAACCAAATGCCTCTTCTTCTGCGAAGAAAAGACCTTGCACAAATCAGGAAAATGCAGACAAAGGGATATTCCAGTTTGGACACCTAGCATGTTTCTGATAGAAAAATTATGAAAACTGACTTATTTTTATATAAGCTTTTCTGAGATTGTCCTAGACCTGATTTCTTATCCAGAGTTTTGTCATTTAATCAAATAGATACACTTAGCCTGATCTTTAAAGCTGAGCTTTTATCAATTCTTAAACTATATCTGATATATATGTACAAAATAAGCACTGTTCTGGCAGCCACCTTCTCCTCAGGTCATTGCATGGTGAACTTTACTCAGCAACCTGGAGATGAGCAAATTGAACTGCAACAACAAGTTGAAATAATGTTTGGAAAATGTCTCATTACATCATATATTAATTTTTTTGCTTCCCCTACAGACAAGAAGCAACAGACCTTACATTAGGGTCCTGCAGACTGGAGGTCTTACTGGGATTTACAAAAGAGGTCTCTTCTTTCACAGCCTGTTAAAAGAAGAAGCCAAAGTTTAGTACAACAACCATGCACTTAGGATAATACAACTGTTTATTAAAAAAATATTCCTGTAAGCAGCTCAAAAAACAGCAGCACCCAAAATGCCTACTCTGTCCAGATTTAAAAGACATGATCTTTTTGGGTTTTCATCACCTACAGCTGAGATTCACTGTGATGAGCAACAATGTACAATGGGCAATAGTATAAGGGAGAGAGAGATTGGTACTGGAGGAGAAAGAAAGGAACACTGACATTTATGGCTCCACCAGAAAGCACTTGAGCAGAAATCCTACAAAATCTACACAGACAAATATACTGTAATTGAGCTATCCTTTCAATTGGAGTAGAATAATTATTTATTCTGAAATAATGACACCAACTTTTCATTCAGTTTTTGAAAATCTAACTGAAAAATGTGATTCCCTACATATATTCACACTGTATGCACAATTCACAGAATCTCACTCACTACTGCTCTCTGCTAAATTACAGAGTCCTGTCTCTCATATGCCGTTTTTCTGTCGATTTGAAAGTACTAGTATTGCAAAATAACTCCCATGGAAATTGCTTTATTACCTAGGAAATGCCCAGTCTGGGCAGGTGTTGATATACTCCTCATATTAGATGCAGTATTCCCAATCCATGTGTAAATGTCAGCGTGAGAACAACACTGCCCCCCACTACAGAAAATACTGACTACAGAGACAAGAGTATTTCCAAATACTCCTCCCCATCAGTCAGGGACTTCTCAGACTGTGACATTTGCACCCTGCTGTGTGAACAGAGGGGGACAGAAATAGTCCCACAACAGAGTGGTTTTTCAGTGTTTAGTATCTGAACCACAGTAATTTGAGGCCGTAGGTCCAGATCAAATTAAATTAAATGTGTCAGTCTAATCCTCTTAAAATAGGATGAAACAGATTTCTTCAAATCCATCAAATCCAAATCAAAGGATTTTACAGACACATAAAAATATTGTAATGTTACATAAGACCTTCCATTCAATAAAAATTGAAATATTTCGTTTGTGGGTACTCATAAGAAAAGGAAACAAAATCAAATCTGAGTTTCTTCTATACCTTAGCGATGAACTAAAACAAAAATATCAGTAGGGATACTCAGTGCTTGGGGAAATCACCCAAGTGTTTGGTTTGTTTTCCCATTGTGCTAGAGGGAACAGAACTCTCACTGCCACTTCCCAGATCATTATTTACCAGATCATCAGCCATGGTGTGAAGGGACTGCTCCAGCTTAATTGTGTACACAAAATCAACTGTATGAACAATTAAACTGGAACCATTGGAACCTGACAGAAAGTGAACTCTGTTCTGGGTCTTCTCCAGCCCAGACAAGTACCTGAGGTGATGGGTTAGAGGGCATTTTGAGACAAGTCCTTTAGTAGGAAGTTCATCCCTTCCTATTAGAATTGTTGAACCTTGTATGTTGATACCCAAGCCCCCATCTGCAGAGAGGGGACCCTCTGACCCTCATCAGCAACTTTATCCCTCTCCTAGGGAGCTAGTTCCCAGAGGAAGCTGGCTTTCAGCTAGGTTACTTGGAGGAGAACAGGATCAGCAGCAGCTACTGGAGAAGCTCCACTCCCTTACATATTTGGGTTTAATCTCCCTCAGGCAGAGGTTTTCCCAGTCCTGCACAAACACTCCAGAAATTAAGGAATCAGACAAATGTGAGACATTATCACTACACCACCATCATTGTAACTCAGCCACCAAATGTTTTGCTGCTAAGGTTTTCAGTGAATTAATGTCACATCATAAACCATTTGGGGATCAGGAGTTCAATTTTAAAATTTTAATAAATAATTTGTAGCTTTAAGCAATTCAGCTCAGCTTTAGAAAACATTTTTACTAGTTTCTAGTAGTTCTGTCTTGCATATTGTTTATTCAAAATCTATTGATTTCTTGAAAGGAAAGGAAAAAAGTTTTTAAGGACTTGAGAGAAAGCATTGAAAATCACTCTTTGTTGGCATAGATGAGCAGTGGAAGCAATATTTCTTTGTTCTACAGAGATTATAATGCTTTTTATAAAGCTGTTTGGTTTCTGAAATGTGTAAATGTGAATTCAGCTGTCAGAAACCTAATACAAGGTCTCTTCTTCCATACTGATGTCTTAGCAATATTTTATTGTTAAACCTGTCAAGCTAGCTGCTTATTATGTGTCAAATTGGTTACTTTTTAAAACTACAAATTTTAGTTCATTCCAATTTTCACCAAAGTAATTGATCTGCATTTTAAGATGCACTTGAACACAACAATGGAAAAAAGATAACAGAGATCAGGAACGCAATGCAGGGGTTGTGACTAGCAATGAAATTATTAAAATTCCACCTCCTTAAATGCAATAAGCCATGGATCTCATTAGCCAGCTGAGAGGGCTTCACTGTATTAGAACCTTGGTGGCTTCTCACCTCTGTGACTAAATTATTTCTCTCTTTCTTCTTCTCTCCATTGGAAGGCTAAGCCTGCATCTCAAGTCATATATTCCTAAGCAGCATGACCAGCATCCTCCATCAATGTGGAATTTCTCTTGGTACTATTTTTTTTCCATTATTACTCATGTTTCAGAGATCAGAAAATACTCCTGAGCCCACAAGTAAGCAGACCAGTGAGCAAGTAATCCCACTCTAAATTGTAAGGAGAGAGGGAGCATGCAAAGAAATGGCGGCCCTGAACAGCCCCAGGTGATGAGACCTGCCCTCAGGGTGCCATGGGTGTGCATTGGCAGGTACAGATGAACAAGGATGGGCTCATTCTTCTCACCTTATGCCTCTCCTCCCTAGCTGTGGATGAACAGACACAGGAAAATTTTATACTTGCAAATCCTTCTGCAAAGGACTGCAGCTGTCAGAAAGTGTACCACCACTGCTTCACTTGAGGGCTTCTAGGCTTTTGGGGTGTTTGTCTGTTCTAAATGAGAACAGTAAGTCATCACCTGGCAGCCTCTTGCTTTTATTTTTCTTCTTAACACTGCAAAGCTCATCCACTGATCACAGAAGGACTTTCTCAGCCTTACTGAAAAGACATGACTGTAGAACAAGGGTTATGCTTGTAGACAGCCCTTGCAAGGTAATTCCCAGATGGTTTGCCTTCATTTGAAAACAAGCGCACCTGCTGGGGCCAGGATTTGTGTTTCCATTGCAGGATGCCTTCCAGCAATGGAGAAAGGGGGTTTAGCCAAGGGTAGGAGGAGATGACTGGTAGGGAATGTACACACAGAGCTGGACAGAGGCTCTCACCCACTGAAAGCCCAGCACTGAACTGTGTAAGAAAGACAGAAGTAGAAGCAAAGCATGAAGCTGCTTAGGTCTTAACTAAGGCAGACTCTCCTCTCCCACAGAGGCTGCTACTCTGAGGGAGAGATTTCAGGACATAGCAGACCTTGAAGCCCAATTTATAGAGAAGCAGATTAATTTAATAATTACCCAAAGACAAACAAGATACTTTTCTGGCTACCAGACTGCAAATCAAATTAAAAGTTTATCCATATAATCCTGCCACACAATGCCATTCTGGGGTTTTTTATCTGCATCAGGCCCAGAGGAAAAGAAAAATCATTAATTTTCTGTTTTCATATGCCATTAACTTTCTGGATGGTATTAGAAACAAATAACTACTTTATAATTTTAAGCATTGCTTTATACTATGACAGGACAAGAAACATGACTGGGCAACAATGCCATTGTACAGGCTCTCTTCACAGATGATTGCTAAGAAATAGTTTCACCAAAGGATGAAAAGAGGAGAAAAATATATAAATTTTGTCCACAGTTCTCTGAGCCATCTACCTATGGGCAGCTGGGAGTTCTCAAGACTGCTTTTCAGTCAACCCTTGAGCAGTGCTAATCCCTGCTGCTGTCTTGGCAGCCAGGCCCTTTGGAGCCTTAGAGAGGGGGTGGATGCTCCAGGGATGCTACACCAGACTCTGCTGAGCTTTGCACAGGAGGTGGGAACTTTCTGGCCCATGAGAGTAATCCGATGCATGAATTCATAAGCCCTGGTGGCTGTATTTGCCTAGTGAACAGCAGCTCCTTCAATTTTCTTCTGAAGAAAGAGTTAGCCCCAGGGTAATGGAGGACAGAACCTTAAAATGGGAATTCATTGCACCAAGCATGTACCAAGAGGGAAAATACAGTAAAGACAGAACTTTGGGTGCAGCCTTCTGTGATTTTTGCCAGAGGGGCACTGTGCAAGGCAGTCTGTGTTCTTCATGCCTCAAGCAAGCACCATGGGGAGCTAGTGTCATGGTGTCTCTCCTCCTTCACAAGGGGAATTGCTGTGGCTCTCACCTCTACTGATCCAAAATAGGAGCACCTTGGATAAGCAAAGTACTGCATGAAGAATCAGATCACTGCAGCCCAGGGAGAGTGCCAGGTTCTCATCTGAGAATGACAAGGGTCTAGAAGGCACATAAAAAACATATGATGGCCCTTATTTAGCAATTTCACAAAGTTCTCAGTTGCAGAAAGAAAGGGAAAGCAACACAGCTTTCACATGTTTGGAGATCTTCAAAGGTAAAGAAGGAATGACTCTTACCACAGTGGCCTGGAAATACTTCTCTATCTTGGCTCTTTCTGAATCTGTAATGATGGTAAGGAGGCCTGAATCATATTTGATTTTTCAGCTCTTTATCAACAATTTAATCTTTTGTCAGCCATGCCAAATGTTGGCTGATCTCATTAGATAATACAGGCTAAGGAACATGTCATCAGGAAGAATGTTCTTCCAAGGTAAACCTACCTTGGTGATTTAATATGTCAAATGTAACTTCTCAGGCAGAAAAGCATGATGTTTATGTCTCCTGGGAACAGACTACTCTGGTTTTTTTCCCCTCTGAACGAGGCCTGGCACCATGGGCTATGGTGAGGCTCTTACACATCAAGACAATTAACAGTACTTGTCTCATCATGTCCTGGCTGACTCTCAGAGAGGAGACAGAGCTGACATACCCACAGCTCTGGGAGTCTTGTGACACCACTGCCACATTTGCCTCCACTATCCCAGGTAATAAACTCAAGATCTCATCAGTTCCCATATTCTGTTTATATACATCTTCACTTGCCTTCTGCACCTCCAGCAAGGTTGCCACATCATTTCCTCAGTTCCTTCTCTGATTTTGAGGTATCATTGCTGACGTTCTTCTAATGAGCTGTCACGTATCATATATTCATCACACACAATCAAAATCTTGTCTTTTTATACCTGTGGAACCATGAAATTCCTGTAGCCTCACTTTTTAAGTTGAGCAAACCTGTTTTGACGTAGCAACTGAACGCAGAGAATTTGGAGCTGAGCCATTTTTAAATTCCATTGTTATGAACAATTATAACTGATGCGATGTTGCACTTGCTGCTGTTCCAGCCGAGAGTCCCAGAGCAGTTGCTTCTTTTTACCTAGCCTGAAACTTGACAGTGAGGTTATTGCTCATCCAAGTGGGTGACTAACAGCAACAGCTTTAGCAAGGAAGGCACAGTGTACATAAGGAGCTGTGGAAGCTTCCCCCACAGCCTGAACACCTCAGCTGTGACCTGTTATGCTCACATAATTTCAGTTCTGATCCCTGTGCAAAGACTGTCAAATTGTGCAGTAGCTCAGTGCCATGAATAAGGACGGATGGAGAGAGGGAGGAAAGGAGGAGAGGAAGCAAGCAGCAACTAATTCATGATGGAAGGAGCCTGAAATGTTGGAAAAGCTGATCCTTTCAGGGTACTTAAGTCAACATCTAGTGAAAGCTGAGAATTCCCCTGGGTATCCAGAAGGATTTGTTTAAGTCCTATAATAAGAAAGATCACATATGATTATAAATCCTCAAGTGTCTTCCCCTCACCTACTCTATTTTCATTCATGACCTGATTAGGGTTTGAATCCAGATCTCCTTAAGTGAATAAAGCTCCAAAGACCCAGCTTACATAAAGACAAGGAATTTTTTGTAGAAATATATGGCAAAATCATCTGGACTTTGAAGATGACAAGTCCTTTCCCTTGGCTCTTTCCTTAAAGGAGGCAGAACACTAAAAGAGACAAAGAATTGTCAAAAATGTATCCATGACAGACTGGCACTGTGGATCACCTCACTTCTGCACCTTTTCTACCATAAATAATGCATAGATGCCAGTCTCATTTACATTGCAGCCATGTCTTGCATCTATGTAGAGAGCAGAGGATGACACTGGTATCCTGCATGACCTGAGGTATTTTCTGTAGCATGGACTTGTCCCTTCCTCAAGACAACTCTAAACAGCACAGACAACCTGCACTTACTCATATATGTGCAAAACTTAATGCAAAACTACATGATATTTGGCCTATACTTGTTTCTAGGAAAGGGAGAAAAAAGAGAGAGATGGCTATCCACCTGGCCTAAAAATTTGCATGTGTATAGGCTTGTCAAGAAAGTTTGAGTGTGAAAGGAGTTAGAGGACTGAACGTCCCTTTGTTCAGCCTAAATGTTCCTTTGTTTACTGAGAACCAGGGCAGGGGAATCAATGGCTTGAGAACTCAAACCTGGTAGATTGAAGATACCTCTCCCTGGCCAAGAGTTTCCATCGGGGTTGAAAAGGGAGAAATAAATGGGATTTTGTATGCTCTTTTGTAAGGATTCTGCAGCTCTAAACCACCTTTTCTCACCACTTTTTTTTTTTCTCAGCGAACAACCAATAATGTAGCTAATAGTAATGTCACCTTTTTTTGTCTTCTATAAACTGCACTGGAAAAATGTACCTGCAGAATGAGCTTGGCCTTCCCGTGTCTGCAGACAGGAGGAAGATATGAGTGATGCAAAAATCAGCTGCAGAAGAAATCTGTGAGAAAAGGGATCCTTCCCTGTGCTAACCTGCTGGACACACATCAACCCAAGGATTTAGGAAAGCCTGGGTAACAGGTGCAGAATACAGACACCACTTGTGGATGACAAACTGCTAGAACACTGCCTGCCAAAATAAAAAGCCCTGCTGAGATAGCTGTACATTTGCTCAGGACCCTGTGCTTAATTTTAAGGATAATTAGGGTTTGTCCAAAGCCAAAATGGATAAAAATAACAACTGAAACCTTCAAGTATCTTTCCTTCATCACTTGGGCCATGAACCTTTTGGCAAAAGGGACTCTTTGTTTGATACCAACAAGTTATCTCTGCTCAATCACAGCATTTCAGCACTGACTCATGCAAGCTGCAAAGGGGTTTTAAATGCTAGGGAGAGCTGGTCTTTTGTATTCTGACAGCTCCTTACTGCAGCTTTGTACGAGTACCTCTCAAAAGAAGAGCCTGGAATATATGCAAAAAAAAAAAAAAAATAGACACGTCAGTTGCTTCACAGCGTTTAGGGCTCCCCTGGAGCTTAATTATGTGGGAACTGTGACATGTAGTCTGTCAGCTAAAAGGTGGCAGATCCCTGTGGCACAGTTTGAGAGGTGTGTTGTGAAACATTACTCATTTGCTCTTGCCCTACAGGTAAGTATGGCATGCCCTGTGCAAGCCACAGGTTCCCACAGCTGCATGTGGGTTCCTCACGTTTCTCATCTGTGGTGTCCATGGCAGTGAGCTCCTAGATCCAGCTTCCAGCATCCCTGTGCACACTGCAGTTTGATTCTACATTTAGATGAGTAGCACATAAACATTCCCATCTTCAACAAATAAAAAAAAAACCCAAACAACCTTCACTCATGTTAGTTTTCTGCTGCTCTATAATTCTAAACCACAAGCAGAGCTAAGTGATCAGCACCATAACAAATTTTCTGTCTCTAACTCAGGGCTATAACTGTGGGAGATGTATTGCCCCCTAGGAATGTGATAAGCTCTTTGGCACAATTCTGAAATGAAAAGGCAAGGGATCATATTTCATGATATATTTTCAAATGTCTAGCCATATTTTCCCTGGTTTCATTTTTTAAATCATAAGCACTGGAATCATTCATTTCTAAGGCTCTCTCTTGTGTTGGTGCCTACCTGCCATAAAAAAAAAAAAAAAACTACAAAAAATTTCTGTCCCAACTTATATTATCCATTTGCAAACATTTACTCAATTCTCTGAATTAACAAGGAACAGACAGCTTCTTCTTCTACTACATGCAGGAGGTGCTTTCATAAACTTGTCACATCCTGATGTTAGTAGCATATGGTATTGAAAATATTCCTACTGCTTGAAGGGAGAGCTGTTACAAATACTTCAGGCAACAGTTTGTTAATTTTGGATGTGATCCTACAGTGCACCAATATTTTTCTCATGCTTTTAAACCTAACCATATAATGAAGATGCCCCATGAAGTTTCAAAAAGAATGAGTTAGATCATAGATTTTTTGGGGCCCTTAGAACATTTCCTTTCAAACACCAACGTGTATAAGACAGAGTGTTTCTTTCTTCTTCCTTTTACAAACTAGAGGAGCAAATTATCTTTTCTTTGCCTTCTTTTTTTTATTTTTTGTGCTATCATGAAATATGGGATTAACTGTACTCTACATGAGGAAAAGCTAGACTGCCTTGCTTTACAATGCAAGAAATATAGGCTGTGCCTTACAGACCCTAGATATGCCTCTTGTTCTGGCTGCCTAGTAAATTGAAATATGACAGTACAAAAAAGAAGAGATGAGAAATTGGAGTGTTAAGAATAAGGCCAGAAGGCAAGACTTCTAGGAGATATAATATGGAACTGGCATCAAAAGATAGAATTGGGCAGAGGATAACATCCTTAGTCCTCCAGATATACTGAGGAGCAAGATATGTCACATGGGGTCAAAGAGGGGCAAGATCACAGCCCTGGGGGAATATATGGAGCAAAGTAGTCGTCTTCCATGAAGAAAATTATTCCTTATCTGCTCCCTTGAAAGGACACTGTGTCTCTCAGCACTGCAATTCCACCCCAGATCACTTTTCCCAGAAGATGACTGAACTGCCATTGGGAAATGGCTTAGCTATTGGTGCTCAGCTAGTTGTCTGGGAAGCTGGGGGCAGGTAGAGAAGATAACTGAGTGGATTTATGGTATCTAATACCATAAAGGAGTTTTTCAGGTCCTCCTGTAGCAGCCTTCCCTTCTCCCACCTTCTAGAAGATAAATGTTGTGTTTCCACTAGCTATTTTGACCATTTTTCCTATCTTTTTCAGTGCTTGTGTAGCCACAGCTTCTTACTGTAACAGCTGATCACTGCCTGGTCTCTGCCTGCTTTTTTTGCAATGCATCTGATATTTTATAATTGACAGGAGGGGAGCTCAAGTGCAAAAGAACTCATCTCTAGTTACACAGGCAATTTTGTGGCTAAGCAGGTAGTTGAATGAGGATTTCTAAGATTAAGGTGACTTCCTATTTTACTGGCTATAAATCTTAAGCCACACTTTGTTAGCAGTGAAATTTTCAGGGATTTCAAACTGAACCTTATGCCATTATTTTCCCACAATATATGCTATGCTGCAGTCTTCTTTACCTTCCTTCCCCTGAAATAAGATTTTTCTCATTGAGGCCAAGTCCACAGATATCTGCTTAATCCAATTTGATTTTTAAAGCCTTGTGAAAAACAACATAGGCAAGAAGGAAAAGATGAACGCTCAATTTGCTGTGAAAACTATTTACAACACAACAACAGCTAAAGAATATAGTTATGGCAGAAAAAGCAACCAGGATGCTTTCTCTTGGAAAGCCTCAGACTGAAAAATTAAGGCAGAGCAGGTCAATTGAGAGATGCATACGTTAAGCACATTTCCTATCTTGCCCTAATAATGTATTCTGAATGCAGCAGCACACACTGCTTTCAGCCTTTAACTAGCCAGTTAAACATGACCATTAAGGATATTCAGAAGGAAATACAAATATGAGAAGTATACCATGACTTCCTGTAGAAAAAAAACATACAGGAAAAACAGAAGGTAAACCCATGGGCAGAAACATGCTGCATAAAAAATAGTTGATACAACACAGAGTTCAGAGAGGTGAGAGAACTGCTTTAAGCAAAAACAAAAAAAAAAAATCACCCAAACAACTCCTTCCTCCTTATGCTGCCAGATTTATGGTTTCTGTTATTGAAATCTAAGGCAGTGAGAATAACCAAATTTTGATGCTTACTTAGATATAGCTAGACCAGATGTAATGTAGCTCTCAAATGAAAGATCTGCCAGGGAACAACAAATACACGAAGCTGATTGTTAACTGAGTCCTTTGCAGGGCAAGCTGACCTGGTACTTTATTGTGAAAAGAAACAAAGCAATGGAAATACCAACATAATTTGTATTCAAAGAGAATAGTGTGCTCCATGATACCACAGGAACTTGGGATAACATTATAAAAATCTTTTTACCTCTATTTTTCTTCCTAAACCTTTGTGTTTGGCTTTATTTTTTGGCACCGATGGCATTATCTTTTGTCCACAAATTTCACTTAAGAAGAATCACACATTTTAGGTTTCAACCTCTGACTGGAAAAATAACTTTTTACAGTCATGCTATTTAGCATCAGTTTTCAGTTGTATGGCATTATTAAAAGAGTATTTTTGAAACAGGATGTATCTAATGTAAATATTAACCAAGCAGTGAAAATAGAAGCTTAAAATTTAGTTAAAAGCACACGAACAAGTAGGAAAGCAAGAGACTATGTAATATTTCACACTCAGGTATCTAAAGATCATCGCCTGAAGTAAAGGTTGAATTTGGATACACAGATTAGAACAATCTTAAACTCAGTTTCCATGAGTAGTGGATAGCCTCAGAAAACTCCAGAGGTTACTCTTTCTAAGCTATGAAGTAACTAAAAGCTAGAGTGACAAAACAGAATTTTCCTGAGGCCACGTTTCCTATTTTCTCAGCCTCTCCTGGCTGCATTAATCATGTCAGTTAGGATAAATTTTCTACTTCCACCATATCAATCATTTTGAGTTACCTGAAGAAATTGCAGAGCAGCTGGAGAACGCTATGTCAATGTGCATACGTGACTAAAAATTACATGCTTCCTCAGGAGGAATGATGGGATTTTGGAAAACTGGTGAAACTATGCAACAACTAAAAAAGCAGAGTACTAAACTCAGATTACCTGGGCACCTACTCTGAAAGCAGCTTCCACTTGAGCTTTGAGGATGTTGCACTTCAAATGGTCAGGTACAGATGAAGGTGACACGGGGGCATGAAGAGTCTTTTCTGATACCTTCTTGTCTTCAGCCTGCATTTATTAAAAAAGCAGTGACATACATTAGAAAGATAAGTTCATAAAATTATCAAAGGTTAAATTTTTACTTAATAATAATTTAATAATTTATTACTTAAAAATAATTTAACTTAATAATAACTTAATAATTAATTGTAATAACTTGATTCAGCAATACTGGCTAAAACTTCCATATTCACACTCTGAAAGATACATCTTAGAATATTTTGAAATATTTAATGACTTGATACTATGTTCAAGACAAGAATAGCTGCAGGGAAACCTGAGTAATAGAAGCAAGAAAATTATGTGGAATGAAGATACATTAAAAAAGCCAAGCCAGGCCCTGGAATGTTGTGCAAACCTGTGATCACACCGAGGAAACAAAACATTGTCTCAAAATATCCCACAGAAGGCAGAAGAGCAAACAGCACAATTATAGTGAACACTGGCTTTTTATACCACCCTTAAAATGCAAAGCTTTGCAAGTTTAACCAGAGAAATGTGAAGGAATCTCCACTAAATTGCAAGCCAAGCAAAATCTTCTTCATCAGAAGGAAAAGGAAAATCAAGGAACTTTAAACATTGCTTATGCTGTTTCCACCTGATGTCAATCCTTTACCTATGCAGTGATCTGCATCAGAAATTTTGGCCTCAGGGTAGCTAGTGCAGTGCCCTGGTCAAACATGACCTAAAGGTTCTCTGCCTTGAACAAACTATATCCAGCAGAAATGCCACATTAATAAACTTCTCATGCAGAAAAGGAAAACAAAAAGAATAATGTATCAACAAAGAGAGTATGGTGAGACCAGGATTGTAAACATGAACTCTTAAACAATGCAACTGCAAAATGGCACATATTTTTAGAGAATTATTGGTCAATGGCATAACAGCCATTGCAAACTTTCCTATTCTTCCTGGAAGTGACATCTGAATTAGAGATGAGTAACAGCCCAGATTGTGCATTCATTTTCTGCTGTCCTGGCTGAGAAGGGTGAGTGGTTGTATACACCCAAAGAGAGCAGATATATAATGCTGTCATTCAGATTTCAGTCACAACAGGTATAATGCATATGTACACCAGGTCCAGTGATCCTCAAGGTTCATCTCTGCCAAATATTTCAAAACAGAACCAATCATTTTTTTTGCTACTGAAATTACCATGTGACTAGCCCTTTAAATTCAAAATCTGTCTCCTTTATCCTTCCTTCTGCCCTCCCCCATGCCATGCCACTGGCTGATGGTAACTACAATCTTACAGACTCTTTCCTCGAGCAAGCACAGACAAATGGGAATATAAAGATTTGGGGAACACTTTCTGCAAGTGGAGCAAGTCACAAAAGCAAGTGTGTTGCCTGAGGAAACTGTTCAGCAAACACTGGGGAGGGAAAGAGCCAGACCTT
The DNA here is from genome assembly GCA_024362935.1 of Setophaga petechia. Classification (NCBI taxonomy): domain Eukaryota; kingdom Metazoa; phylum Chordata; class Aves; order Passeriformes; family Parulidae; genus Setophaga; species Setophaga petechia. Next base: position 25,803,200 of record JANCRA010000008.1, read on the forward strand.
AGAAGAACTCTGTTGAGACTGCAAGATATTTATGTGTAAGCAAAGTTGGTCTAGCAGCCTTCTGCATCCAAAATTCCATAGCTGCCAGGTATAATTTTGAACAACTGTCTGTTAAAGGATTGCTCGTCATGAGATTTTTTTTTTCTCTGCCAAATTTCTAATAATTCTTACATGTTTATTTGTCAAGCTACATTTACTTTTAGTAGAGGAAGATATATTTGGACTTCCCATTCTCCCCAGTCTCCTCCTAAGGGAAAAAGAAAATATATAAAATGAAAAGTGACAGTGTCTAGCTGGAGCAACTTATGGAACTGTAGTCATCTATTCAGTCTTGATTAAAACAGTAGTTCAGAAAGTATATGGAATAAAACCAATGCACCAAACCCAAACATGAAATATTTGATTGCCATAGGTGTCTTTTCTAGGATACTTGTGAAGATGAGAAGGGGAGATAATCAAAAGGACAAAAATATTTGTAAAGAAAGCACAGCTTTTACTTCACTGATATTCTTGGTAGACAAAGTGAACCCATTTCAAGAAGGCTGTTATTACTGCCAACACTCATGTGTATTGATTTCTAACAGCTGAAAAACAACACATTAAACAGTGGCATTTCTAAAGGCCATGCAAAATCTCACCTTTGTTTTAACACTGTATACTAATTAAATAACATTTCAGTCAAACAATAATAGACAATGGTATTTTACTTACTATAGCAAGACAATTGAGGGTCGTTTAGGAGACAAGCTTGTTTCATAACAAGAAATGTTCCCAAGTCCCATCCCTCTGTTATTCAGATGGATATAGATGTTTTTCAGTTCTGTTGTTCTTCTTCCACTGCCCAATTTTCCCACGCTGATCAAGAGGAAAATAAAAACTCCCAGGGCTGCCCTATAGCTCCGAATCCTCAAAAGATCTAAATCTCCTGCTGTATTCAGTATTGTGTATATGACTCCATTTAACAGAGATCCCCAGTGTGAGATCTGATGTGTAAGTCCCACATTGAGATTCTTGAGAGGTCCAAATACTGATGGTGGCTGACCTGGCTGAAAGAGAAATCTGCTTCTAGAAGGTTCACACTTTTCAGAAGCCAGTGCTGGGTATTCAGTTCTGCTTTAGTCATTGTTTGGGTCACAGTTTAAGGGTTTCACCTTCAGGCAAGCAAAACTTTCTTTGCTTGCACTGCATCAGGAACAGCAGCACCTTTGGCGACTGGTCAGACATGAAGAGCAGACACTGCTGCAATTGCTGCTCAGCCTTGTCCTGCTCAGCAGCCGCTGAGGCAGCAGCCAAAGGCCACCATGTCCCCCTGCCCCAGTGGAAATGTCAACTGCACACAAACCACACACAGGGCACGGGAATACTTGGCCTGACCCAGGCCTTCTTCAGCTTCTGAACGCATGTCAAAGGCTTCTTTGCCTGCCTGCCTTGGCAGTGGCAGTCTCTTCTGCCACAGAAAAGCACATCCTGAATCATTGCTGAATTCTGCTCTCCCACAGCTGATTAGCTTAGACTGTTACACACAGAGTCAGTGGCGCTGAGGATCCAGATGAAAAGCAAACTTTAATCACAGAACAAAGCAGCATCTCCTTATTGCAGACTATTAGCTCTTCTAAGCATCTATATAAGCTTCTATTTTTTCCTAATGCAAATAATCTTTACATACAAGCTTGTTCATCACCCAGTTTAACTCCTAAAGTATAACTGTCATCAAGAATGCAAAAGAAAATATTTCACGGGTACAAAAGTGCATGCAGAATCTTCTGTGGCTCATTTCACTAGTTTGTAAGAAAATCTAAGATCTAAAACCTGTCTGCATTAGGAATCTCCACAGAGTATTGCTACAAGAATGAAAGCTGTATTCTACTTTATTTCACTGTAGAATAAATAAATTTTATATTTCCAGAATCCTCACTGCTCACAGCATAAAGAGAGTGGCTATTCATCTATTGAGCCAGGCTGGCAGTTATTAACATTTTGTTTTAATTTATACACTCAGAGTACTGTATTTGGAAATTATTACAATGCTAAGCATGGCAGGATGTTAATGAAACTTCCTATTTTATAATTTTTTATGACACAATTCAAAAGAATCTTAGATGCCCTTTTCAAGTGAAAGTCCTAGAGTCAAACTTGCATTTGAAAGAGATAATAGTCTTGCTTAGAATTAGAATTTAAACTCATCCTAAAAGGTTTAGAAATTAAGAAAAAACCCATTAGGATTCCTGATAAATCTCCAGTTTTCCATGTCCAACTCTGCTGATCTCAATAACAGCAATGTGTTTACATTTTTTTCACCATCAATGCAGAATTTTATTTTTCCATGGAAATAGAACACTGGAAAATTGCATTTAAATGGAAAAAGTCACACAAGCTCAGATATATACACATATAAAATTAGAGGCATTTTTTTCTTTTTCAACTGAAGTCTTACATTTGCTTTTTCTCCTCCCAAACATTTACTTTGAATTCAATTATATTTGTTGATACTTGAACTGAAGGCAGATTTATAGAGTGTCAGATAATGATGACACTGACTTTGGTTTGCAAACCTAAGTGAATATTAAGTACACATACAGAATATAAAAATAGTTACAAGAAACACAGCGATACCACTCCTGTAGATAACATTTCCAAGCTCTGCTTTAAAAGGTTCATGCTTTGTTCTGCATCAAACTTTGTACCAAAGGCAAGATTCATGATCTTGTGCCTCTGTGAATTTATTGATAGCCTCTTCTTAGACAAACAACATGTTTAAAACATGTATTTGACTAGAGATAACTGAAGAATAGAATTAATATTTTCTTTAGGAATGCAGGTCTATTTTTGTCACTAGTCATCACTACTAGTGGGAGGTAAAATTTTAACAAAGACAACACAAATATATAGGTTCTGAAAACACATTAGCTAACAGATTTCCTGGGACTCAACTACATCTGCAAATGTGCATGGAAATCTACAGACTCTTTTGCTCCTTTTACACCAGAAAATTGATTGCTTTTAACCATGTGACAGCTAACACCAATTATGAACAGATACCACAATGATAAGACCTGTACAATTATGTGTTACTCTTATTTGAGGTAAAGTTTACAAGCAGAAACTGCATCTTCTTCATTAGAGAAAAAGTACAATTGAAAAAACAAATAAACAAACCCCTCATTAAGCTGTCAGACACAGAATATTTTCCTCAGGTTAGCTATAACTTGGTCTAATGAAAAATATAACTCCCAATAAGTCTTGTTATGCTTATATCCTTGGAGTAAACCTCTTTAATTCTTGGTGTAAAATTTATTTTATAAAATGCTATTGCTCAATGTTAATAAATCCTACTTCTGTCACTGCTAGCTGCATGACAGTCCTAGAGGACCATGGCAGTCTTTTTTCCTGGATATACCCTCTGATGCGTGCACCACACAGAAGAGTCTCAGGTATATCAAAAAGGTGGGTTTCATTTTGTCAGTTTTCTTAAACTACAGATGATTTTTGAAACCCCAGTGGCTTTGGACATTGCTGTTAATCAGGGAGCAGGTAGTTCTACAGATTTTTGCAGGTGGTGTCATTTGGAAGCTGACAATATGTAACAGGGCAGTCCTATATAATATGCTTTTGCCCTGCTAGCAAAAGGCCATAAGTTCTAAGCAGAGTTTGCAAAGATGTTAGGGCTCATCTGGCTAGCTCTCTCTGACCCTTTCTCAGTCTGCCTGCAGCTTTGTTCTACTAAGTTTAGTTGTAGCAGCAATAATTTTAGATAAACAACAGCAGTGTTCTTTGTAGAATAAGGTATTTAGGACTCTAACACAAACATGTAGTTTAAAACAATGTAGGGCTGATATGAAAACAGGGGCTTTGAGAAGGGAAGACACAAGACATGGTCTAGAAGAGTGCGGATATGGAATGGTAGGGCAAAGGGCACAGTCTGGCACTGGGGACCCAAGGTTGTAAAGAACTCACCAATGGCCAGTTAAAGTGCAAACCTGAACCTGGACAAAATTGGGTTTAGGGGCAATAAAAAGAGTGAAGACATAATATATAGCATATATATGTAAAAGCCACCATGTACAGTAAATTCAGGTGTAATGCAAAGATGTAGACCAGTGAAGAAAGAGCAAGATGCAAAAGCTTATTTGAAAACATACAAAAGGACCCAAAGTATATTGTAGACTGAGGAGAAATAAGAAAACATGAATATGCCTGGATAGAACATTGGAACAGGCTGCCCAGGGAAGTGTTTGAGTCACCATCCCTGGAGATATTTAAAAGACATGTAGATGTGGCACTGAGGGACATGGTTTAGTGTTGGACTTGGCATTGCTGGCTTAAGAGATGGACACAATGGTCTGAAATGTCTTTTCCAACCTAAATGGTTCCATGATTCTATGACCGTCATAATTCCCCCTCTGACTCCATCAAAATGAAATCACCAACCTTAGGACCCATAGGTGAAGGGAAAGGGTTAGCATAACATCAGGAAAAGAGGTAGAAACAATTTGAAATGTATTATTATTCCTAATTTTTATGCCATAATTACAGCTGAGGTAATAATTACTAGACTCCCGAGATTTCAGAAATGCTAACAATACACTCTTGGCTTCACATCATAAACACACACACACACAAAGCAACAGGGGATGGAAGAATATATTTTTCTAATGAAAGGTTTCCAAGAAAAAAATCAGAAATACATTCACAGCTACAACACTTAAGATTGTCTGTCTTGGAGATAAAGGAGTCTGCTAGCACCAAAGGGCATTGGAACACAAGTTGAAACAGACTTTCATCATTCAGAAGGTGGACAGACACGTACACCATACCAAACAGCTCTGGAAAAGAGGTTGGACACATCCATTCATCATTCCCATGAGACAAAGTTTGCTGTAGCAGACAATCGAATTAATTAACTGGAGAATCTAATTTACCCAATTTCTTGCTAATTCTCCTATGGGTCGATTATTAAGCCTGACAAATTCCAGCCTGAAAGCACTTTGCTTGAAAAAAATAACAATTAGCAACAAGAAGGGAGGGAGTGAAAACTGGGACTCCACAGCAGATGTGGAAAACATTCCTTTTTTTTTTTTTTAATCAGAAATAGAGTAAATGAAACAGCTTTGTAACAGCTTCAGTGGTTTTATTTAAGCATAATATTTTGGAGGATGCAAGAGTAGGCCATAAAAGCACTTAGTAGACCAGAAATCAATGGAGTGGTTCAGGAGAGGAGTTAAAGCTTCATTTTTTTTGCCAGAAACTAGACACATTGAATACTCATTGAAACCTGTTTGCTGCTGGACTGAGTAGCTAGCTAACTACCATAACCAAAGGAACTTTGAAGGCCTCACTCTCAGTTAAAAATTCTTGTCACATTTTCGAGTTGTTCAATGTGGTCTACCCTGCCTTGTTACCTTTCTGCTGGGCAGTGCTCTATGGCATTTCAGCCCAATATTTGAAGCATGTCTCTCTCTTTCCCTGGAGAAGTCATCTGATGAGGCAATTCCAGGCTCTGCTCAGACCTCAGAGACCTGTGGTTTGTTTGTTTTAGCTTTGTAAGCTCTGTATACACATTTCACCAGAATCTAGGTCAGACAATGGAGCTTGAAGAAACCACAAACAAAAGGCCAAAAGAACTTCAGAATGATTTGTTGGTCACAACCCATAGCCTGTAATGTAGGGCTGGATCACTGAAATGCTTTCCAGTGGTGACTCTGGGACAGTTTCAAGAGTATGTACAATTTTCAGATTGCTAAAACCAGTAATTTTAATAAATTTTGAAGGGCTGGCGCTTTTGCATTCACATGGTAGCTGCTGTTCATGGGAATGCTGCCCAGTTCTTAAACCCCTCTATGACTGCCAGGGGAAGGTTTTCATTAGACAGCCCATGTCTCTAGTCTTGCCTTTTGCTGAGCTTCTGCCAGAAACAGAAGCATTTAGCAGCTCTTGGTGCTCATTACAAGACATTTTCATCAGCTAAACTTTGACTGATGGCAGACTCATCACAGCAGACACAGGCTGCATTTACTGTGCAGCTGCACTTATTGTGAAGCTCTGACTTGTTATGATACTGGGTTCTGCTAATTAGTCCTTAAATAAATAATCCATCTGACTGTGGACAAGATTCTAGAGCTGTCAGGACAAGCCAAAGAAAACCTTTAATTATAAAAGAGCTGAGTCCTCCCTCCGTAGACTTGCAGCGAATAGGAACAAGCAAGAGGATCAGAGATCAGGCAGAAGTTGCAGGTACAATATTTGGATTACTTTCACAGTACGGTGGGATACAGGACCAAAGTGGTTTAAGCTTTCAGTTTAAGAAAACAGAACGTAAATCTATCCATTTTGAAATCACAGGATCACAGGAGTATACCATTAAGATCACATCTTTGAACTTTTTGTGCAGCACAGGTCAGATTGGTTTACTCAATTGTGTGCTGTGGTCAGTGTGGAGGGAGTCCTCTCACATCTTCACTTTGGCCTTTTAAATATGATAAACTCAGCTCTCAGTGAGCTCAATAGTGTAGAACAGTCCTTTAAAGCATTTTTTGGACATTACATCTAAGTGAATGTTCTCTGCTGGGGTTCAGATAGAGCATCAGTAATCACATCTGAACTACACAAGTCCTCTCACAGGACCTGGGTATTCATTGGACGAGTCGGTGATGGAGAATTTTCCTTTTGCAAACTATGTCAGTGCCTAACAAGCTTTGCCTATAAAAAGCTGCACTTATTACCAGTTGAGAATATTTCTAGAAGATAAACTTGAGAAATGCACATAGGAATGAAAGGTGACTACTTTCCCATTTCACCCCAGTTTGTTGACTTTATGATTTATCTTTTTAATTCCCACTTAAGCCAGACAAAATTAGAACCCCTCACAGGTGAAAACCAAATAGATTTGGGAGAAAGACCAAAATATTCCACCTTCCTCTGTTCATTGAGAGATCTCCAAAAATCATGACACTGGTAAGACACCTCATGACTATATTAATAAGGCATAAGGACGGCAGTCCATAGCTGAACTACACCACAATCCTATGATAAACACTGAACATGGTTCAAGGAAGTCTTAATGAGAGAAAATCCCTTCCATTATAGAATAAATTCAATTAACTGTAATGTTGAAAAAAAAATCCAGCATTTAACTGTCTCATTAGAAACACCTGGCTCACTGATTTTTAGCCTTGAGGTCCATCTCCTGGAATCTCTCATCCAGAGAAGAGAAAGATTCTGTTATATAGATGTACAGTCCCTTTGTGCTTGTATTTTTGGTACACTTGGTCATGTTCCCTTGGATTTTAATTTCCCTAACACTTTTGAAAGCAATATCAATAACAAAAGGCTATTTGCAAAACCAAGTTAAAATAATTTAGTTGAGTTCTTCCTCAAGCTGACAAAAAACTCTCAAAACACCACTTTTCTTTTAAAAAGACAGAGTCACTGGGGGCCAGGACCCACCTCTTTTGAAGACAGGGGCAATTCTCTCATTCACAGGGTCCAGCTCAGGACCTGTGCGGCTGCAAACCAGAGATCCTGATCCAGATTTGGATCAAGGGATCCCAGTTCAAGCACAGTGGATTTATCCTCACATGGATATGAGGAGACACTGACTCGCTGATCTCTGGCAGAAACAGCAGGACATGGCTGTTTGGCCACCCCTGCAAAAACTGTCTCATAAAACACCCACTAACATCAGATGCCAGGGGGAGTTTATGGCATAACACGGACTCCTCATGTAGAAAAACAAGATTTTTTTTATCACTAAAAGTGTTGTTATTTTTTACAGCTCTAGGCTGCCTAGATGACTAACTCTTCACAACTAAACTAAAACTATAGCATAACATTGTTGCAGCAGCTTCTGAAATTTTAAAAGGCAAAGCTGATTGAAATGCTAAATCTAAAAACCAAATCCCAGTCCCATAAGAAGATGGTGAGAGGTGATTAAAAAGCAAGCCAGTTGAAGATGAATGTTGATTTGAATTGGAGGTGAAAAAGCAGCAGATTTTGAATATGAAATGACAAAGGTGCTCTGGCATGTATATGTAAAAGTATATATGTATATGCTATACCTTGTTCATGCTGACGTGCAGGGCTGGCCATGGTCCAACTACCTTCACACTCTCCGTTTCTATTTTCTTCAGATGAGAAGTTTCATCATAAAGAAGGGGAAGTCCTGAGCTCAGTTCTAAAAGGATGCCCAAAAGAAAGAAAGAAAAAGAGACAGTCTGAAGGGAGGCTACAGAAGAACTTCAGAGCAAGACACTCAACTGCATTTGAAGAGATGGCGGTTAGCAAAGCATTTTCTCTGTAAGACCCTCTAAAATGTTTCATAATTATGCCAGTTGGGTCATTTTGCCTTTTTCTATTTAGCCAACAATTCCTCCCCCTCCTCCTTCTCACCCATCCTTTCATTTCAGCAGAGCTTTTGCCAGCTTTGGGCTAGATATTTCTCTCCTTACCTCCCTGCTGCCTCTACCCCCTCTATATTCTAAAACTTAGTTGACACCAGAGGGATTATTTATGCAGCCAAGGTGCCACTCTCAAAACATGTGATGTGTAAAGAGATCAGAGTATAGCTTTTGGCTTCTCTCAGACATCTTTATTTAGATGCCAGCTTCTTTAAGACTGTTGTCAGGAATTTGCTGTGCTTTGTAAACAGAGATTTTAAGCAAGCCACTGACACGGAAAGACAAAGAAAAAATACTTTTTCAGACAGCCCTAAAAGGTCTCTGTCATCATCTTGGGGATGCTGTGGCACATATATATATATATATATATATATATATATATATATATATTTGCAAGTATTTGCAAGTACTCTGAGAAAAATAAACTTCATCATGTGATGAGTTAATGATTCTCTGTGTCCTCCCATATTACTTCATGCCATGGATTCTAGATAATAACAGTTGGGAACAATCCAGTTCTGTGGAGTCTGATTCAAAGCCTACTGAAATCAACAAAAACCTTGCACTGACTGCAGTTTGGTTTGGATCAGGTTCTTAAGCTGTCCTAAGAATATTAAATATTACTCACTCGAGATCTAATTCTACAGCTGTTTAAATATACATTAAGGGCTTTGCTGACCGGCTTAGAGGGATATAAGCGAAAAGCTGTTTTTTCATTTTTAGTGAAACATTATCAGACTCTGAGGTAATAATGTCCTAGAAAGAGTTATAATATCATCATTGACCTCCTCTTGGTGGTCTTTCATCACAAGTTAGTGTTGCCAGAGTTCAGCATTTCTCACATCACAGCTGCTTCTATGCATATGAGACAGTGAAACTGCCTGATACCCTGGGAATAAATAAACACAGCCATAAAATCAGACATGATGATGGGCAGGTTTTTTTAAGAAACAAAATCATTCTAATTTCCTCCTAAGAAAAAAAATAAAGGGGGGGGGGGGGAAGTGCCTTATTTAAATTATTCAAGTTTGCTATTATTTTAAACTGCTTTTAAGTTGGGGGGTTTTTTTGGTTGTTTAAAAGGAGAGCTCTGGAAGACAAGCAGGCCAGTTTAGCCTTTTAACCCAACCTCAAAAACAAACAAAAGAAAAGGCAAAAATGAATTCCTACAAAAGGCATAAATTTCCTGAGTCAGCATTAAGTCTTGGCAAACCCATGCTTTCATTCCAAGAAAGGATCTGGCAGCACTGTCGTTTTTCAAAGTGCTGTTTTCAGCTTGAAACTCAGTCTGTGTTAGACCATTCTCTGCTCAGGGTTATGCAAGGTCTTTTGTAGTGAGCTGCTCAGGAGTGAAGGATGCCTTTTTTTGAAGTGATAACCTGCAAGCTCAGCCCAGAGTTCAAGAGGCAACCTGGGTCCCCTCTTCCCATTCCTCATTTTCTGTCATAAAAATTCTGTGAGCTGCACTGCATACGTGTTGGCATCTGCTCCCAGTGATAGCCCCAGCTGCTGCCGGTGAGTCTGCTCATGTGCACCTGGAAATCCATGCACGACCTTGCCATGCCAATTAGGCTCAGCAAGCAGCTCACCCTCTCTTCCCTGTGAGGCCAATTGCTGTTGCCTAGGGTGTGACTGGGGTTCTGGGATACACTGGGGGAAGATGTGCTGCACCACAAGATGTGATGTTAGCTTTGAGGTGAGGTGTAGCATTGCGAGTACAAGGATCAAGCTGAATGCAGGAAAACAACATCTTCTGCTGAGCTGCCTTCATAAACACACACGTCAGATTTGTTTCACTGGATTTCACTTCCTCCAGTAATTGAAGGAGACAAATTACTTGGAATGTGAAAAATCAGGCACATCTGGCCTGGGTTTGTTTTCTGTTTGTTTCTGTAACAAAGTCCTGTGCTGTATATTTGCTGGGAAATATGCATTAGTATTTAAAGGAGCCCTGCCTGGGCGCATTGTTGTTACCCTCTCTCCTGCCTATGTCCCACTAATTGCCCTGGAATTTTGGAATTTCTCAGAATAGATTTAAGTGGAAGAAAGGCATATGTTTTCTCCCTCTCAGCCTGATGGTGGGTACATATCAGTGGGTCACTCCACATTCCACTTCAGATGAATTCAAAACCATCTCAGAGCTCAGTGATGAGTCCAGTCCATAGCAACTGGAACAAGTCACAAAACACCTGTGGTCCCATGGAAAAGCACAAGGTAGGTTAAGTGCTGGTGTCACCTCTGTCAGCCTTATGGGGAAGTTTCTGCTAGGATAGCCTATTTGCCCCATGAGATCTTTTTGCTCTTCAGGCATTTCCACTTAAGATATTTTGGTCACAAGCACCCTCTTTCCTGAGAGCATCCCCATTTTAGTGACCACTTACTTCCTAGAAACACTTTCCCAACACTGGCCTTTCCACACAGCCTGGAGCCAGACATCAGTCCCCCATGTCCTCACGTTCCTGAGGCAGACTGCTGATAGTGTTTCCTCTCTGCCTGATTTTTTCTTGGCCCACACACTGTGCCCTGTCCTCCATAAACGGCCAATGGCCAGCATGCTCCTAACCATTTCAGTACATGCACTGTGAACCTTTCCCACAGGCTCTCTACAAGAGTTTACTCAGCTGAAATAGCCTGAGCAGCATTTTAATGAAACCATTAAAAACAAACCAATCCTTGTCTGCTGAGCACCAACCTTGAAAAGGCACTTAAACCCATCACCCCAAGCTGCAAATGAGTAAGTTGGGTGCTGTTTTAAGGGAAGTGCTCCTGCCCAGACTGCCACTGCTCTCACAGCATGAACATGGCAGATATAACCATGGACTGGTTTCTCAAGGGAAATCTGCTTTGCACCTCCAGCCGAATGCACAGGTGCCACAGAGAATCAGCAATGAGTTGCAGCGGAGCAGCACAGCAGCACAAAGCACACTGCATGCACAGCTGCCTAAACAGCTCAGCTAGGAGCAGTCAGCACAGCTGCACCACAGCCTCTCCCTGGAGGTGTCCCATCCCTTTCCACTCCCTTAGAGAAACTGGGAATTGGCATTTGGTGCTACTGGCATTAGGCAAGAACCAGCACTGATTCTGTTCTTCTGCATCAAATAGTGGAGCAGCCTTCAGCAGACCAAGTGAAGAGAAAGGTGAATCTATCTCCAGCAACAGGTGTCATACACGCCTTGGCTTCTGAAGTCCCTGTCAGAGCATGGCAGCTGCCAGACAGGCCAGGGACACTGCTCCCTACCACCAGGGTCAGTCTTGGGGAGAGGGCTCATTCTTCTCATGTCTGGGGCAGGACATGGAGCCTCCCAGGCCCCAGTTTCATCTCACTGAGCACAAAGAGAACTGCTCCTGATGTTTGCCCTTGTGCTCTTCTAGGCTTTTCCTAAGGTTGTTTCGGCAATAAGGAGAAGCAGGAGAGCTGTGTGACCTGAGAGGAGACAGAGTGCTGGAATAAACACCCTGTGCCGTGTGGTTTTTGCCATTTCTTTAATTACCCCCTGTCCCGCAGGTGGGCCCACGGCAGGGTGGTGGGGAGCTGGAGACCAGCAGCACTGCGGGGACTGAAGTGGGACACCGGGAGGGGAGTCTGACCCGGAGCTGTCCGCTGGATGAGAGCCCCGAGGAGGGGGCCGCGGGAAGCAGGGCCAGCAGTGCCTTCTGGGTCGGGACAATCAGCAGCAACATAGCTGGCCGTGAATGAATTTCCTGGCATGCTTCAGCTCTAATTTGGGAAAGGAAAATATGGGCTGGCACACCCCCCAGAAAGGTCACCGCCTCCCACGGTGGCAGGCTGATAGCCGGGAGAGGTTTTCCAGCACAGCCGTGCCAGCGTCCTCCCAGGGCCCAGCCCGGCGTGCGGGGCGGCCCTGGGAGCGCCGGGCCGAGGCCCAGCCCGCACAGGGCCGGGACAGCCCCACACCGGCACAGCCCGCACAGGGCCGGCCGGGACAGCCCCACGCCGGCACAGCCCGCGCTCCCCTCCTGAGGGGTGCCGGTGGCTGCACAGCAGGGCCGAGATGCAAATACCTCAAAACTATCGCACTCTCTTGGGGAAAGAAAATGAAAGAAAATGTTTCTGATCTTCTGAAACAAAGTCTGGTTAAAGTGCCTGTCCAGAGAGATGCCTGTGCAATCCTGCTGAGGTGGGACAGCTTACAGTCAGGGTCACCCAGACCCTGGTTTCAGGAATTTGAAAGTTATCAGTTTAACAGACCAGGGTGAAAGATTCCATAATGGATAGCTATCTCAGGGTCATTTACAGTTATGAAGGCAAAAACTGGAAGAACTCATCATTTCCTAGAGACAAGGAGTATAATAGATCATATTTTGTTTTGCCCATCATCTGCCATTCTTACACAGCTTCAGCATCTGACACACTGCAGAGTGCAGAGATTGTAAATCTGGAGAGCAGTGCTCAATGACAGGGATGTTTCTCTTCCAGTTCCTGTGTAAAATATTTGGCCAGGCTCCGTACCCTTAAAAATGCCTGTACACTTTCAGCAGCAGAGACTTCCACCCAAACTCCCCCAGATTGCATCAGGAATGGATAGACTTCTCTCCTCATTGCTTTCTACAAGCCAAGAATTTCTCCACTAAGGAAGCAAAAATATTCCAGTTTTGGTTGCTACAGCTTGCAATTATTCCGATTACTGAAACTAAGAGCAAGATGCTGTATGTCCAGGGCTCCAAAATTTCTTCTGCCCATGCCCAGACATGAAAACAAGATCCAAACAATGAGGGCTGTGGGCCAGCTGGACAGATCAGCAAAAGACAATAGCAGATGGGGGTAGGTTTGTGAAACTATACAAACAAATAGTAACAATGAAAAAGGAGCCTGTGCCAAAAAGTGGTTAGACAGTCAGTATCTGTGACTAATGGGGTATTTGTTCAGCTATGGAACACCCACCTAACACCAATCCCACAACCCTGCAGCAAACCAAGGAAATTGCAAATCTTGTCTCATTTGCACATCCTACAAAGCTAGCAAATAATAACAGGAAGCACATTCTTCAAGAAGGAAAACCAAAATGCACACTGTTTTCCTTTCCTTTGCCTCCTTGCCCGAGACAAACCTGAAAGCAGCGCATCACTGAAATAACAATCACTGCAGTGGACTTACTGGTTGGATTTGGAACTGCAGAAACAATGTCCTTGGTTTCGGGAGCAAGGGCACCGTAATTGGCGTGGTGGTGGTGATGCCGATGGTGGTGGTGGTGCCTTGCAGCCATTTTTGTGGTGTATGGAGTTCCACCATTCTCCTCAATGTTGAACGGATGCAGATCGCTGTTGTTCAACGGATAGCTACAAAATAAATCCAGTTCAAATTAGAGCAATAAACAGTAGCACCAATTGTACTTTTGGAGAGACAGAGTGAAAACTTTCTTGGGAAAAATTGCACAGCAATTTTTGTAAATAAAGTATTTTTTTATCCCAAATCTTTATGGTTTTCTATCTCCACAAAATTTTCGTGATGAGAAAAAAGGATGCCTCTGCTTGTTTGTTTGACTTTAAGATCAGAACTATTTTTGATTTTACACAGTACATAATCTCTACTAGAATCTTTCCTGGGAAAGGAAAGTCATCAAGCAGAAAACAGTAAGTCTTTTAAAATGAAATTGTCTGAAGACCAGACCAAGGAACAGCCTCAGAGTAAAACTACATTCCTGAGAATGTTCAGGTCTCTAAATTTATGATGCAAAATAGCTATATAAAAAAATTCTGACTTAGGGAAAAAGTTGAGAAATAAAACAATTTACAGATAGCAACATACAAAATAGCACTTGGTCAAAAGTAATTGTACCGATGCTGATATAACTAGTTTCGGTCTTGGCGGGGGGTTTTGCATGTGTTTAGTTAGGAGATTAACTATCATCAATCTGCAATTGCTGGCAAACAGGGACACTTTGACATTTTAAGTCATCATCTTTAACTGAAAGGTGACAAATTACAGTGTTGCTTTTCTTCATTAGCTTTAACTGATACTATTTCAGTTTATTGTTTGAAATTACGATGTATTTCTAGAAGTGATATTTTCTCTCCATTCCAGCAACCAAAAAAGATTGAGATAATTCTACACAGATATTGCAAACTATTTGAATGTGCTTTCCTCAGAGGAGTGCTTAAAATTTTTATAAGGTTTTAACTTATTCTATAGTAGTGCATTAGACAGTTCTTGCAGTAAATCAATCCATTTCAACTAAAGATGAATCCCCTGCCTATTTGAAATATGCTAAAGAAATTGTATCTTCAGCTGCATGGGTTTTCAGTTTGCTTTTATTAATAACAGCAGCCAAAAAACCTGACAACATGAAATGAAGGCAAATCGAATAATTAAAGGAACAATGAATAAATTATACCTAAGATATTTGCTACATATGTTTTCTGCAGATTACTTAGTGATTCAAAGCAAAATTAACCAGTCATCTGGTAAATAAACACATCTGTATAATTTCCAAAGTTCTACTGAAACATGCAGCTTGGTACATCATTAATAACCACTGTCTTCTTAGTAACAACTTTAGACAACATGAGGTTTCTGACTGGGTACTAATTGAATAATACTTTTATGCTGGTTACTTTTTGAAAGCAGGAGGCGGGGAGGGGAATGTTGTGTATATTAATCTTGGCAGGTTCCCAGCATGAAGCAACCACTGCCAATAAAGGCACTTCTGATGGCTTTTTTGCCTTCAGGAAACAAGAAATAGGTGTCTGATACACAGGGAACAGCTTTTGTGAGCTCAAATAATGCAGGACTGGTCTGTCTTTTCAAACTACACTATATCTTTACTGCTATAATCAAATCAAGCAAGTGCCTACAGGGGGAAAATGGTACAGGCTAATGAGATTGCACACTAATTGTAGCAGCTCTCCTGCACTTTCCCTTCAAGGGCCTTGGATTGACGTGACATTTTTTGACTGAGAGGATAGGTGGTTTTGTTAACATGGTTAAAACCCTGCTGGGAAATGAGTTTAGGGATGCAGCCTCAGCACATCTTTTTTTTTTTTTTTTTCTCCATCTGATTCATTTTTTTTCAAGACACAAAGTCCTACATGTAGGGAGTCTCATTTCACCAACTGGCAGGTTGGTTTAGCAGATTTTCAATTGGTCTTTTCAAAATTAATCACACCAAATCCTTACACTGACTTGTCATACTGCGATGGTCCCAAGGTATCTTCTGTGCTGAAATGAGAAGGAGCTGAGCACTGAACGAGCCAACTGAATTGACCTCTGGCACGAGGGCAAATGTGCACCAAATCCTCTAGATGTATTACTTGACTGTCCAGAGAGGAGAGCAACATGTAAAATGTAAAGTGCAGGGAGAGCATTACATCAAAGAAGTAAAGAACTGGCCCAGCAAAGCTGATGTTCAGCTATGCACTGAAATCCTTGTGTCGCTACCCAGGCAGTGCTCTCTGATGTGAAATCCCACGTTCGAACTGCCGGCCAGGTAAAAGCGTGGTCATCTGCACTCTTCCGGGGCTGACAGTGACTGACAGATGGCGAGGCAAGCTTATCTCAGGGTGAGCCAACTCTTGCACATCCGATGCATATGAGGCTGGGCATTGGCACAGATACCCTCATGACCAAGGAGTTACTGGACAATCAGAAACAACAGGCCTTGCAGCAGCCCCAGAGCCTGCCAACTAAAAAAGCTGACGGTACCCAAACAATAATATCATAAGTAGTCCAAATCCCTTTTCTATATACGCATATATATTTTAGGGGGATATTAGGTTTCTTACTGTATTTTCTACAAGGTGACATCATTATTATTATCTCATATCACATTTTTCACTTTTCTTCCAATGTTTTAAATATAGAGATTTAACACTTTTCCACCCAATGCATCCTTTTGTTGCTAACTTTGCTTTCTATTGGTTGCTTCTCTCTGGCTTACCTGAATAGAAAACATGCTCATGTATCCTTCCCAATCTATTGATATAAATAAATCACTACTTTCAGTGAACCAACTTTTTAACCATATGCTGAAGTGTTCATAGTCCTGACCTCCATAAATTGACTCTTGCTCCCCAGACATTAGCTAATGCTCTCAGACTATGGGCATTATGTGGACAGGTAGTAGTTTTCATCCTTTCTCTTGCATCAGCCTGCTGGCCATCCTAGTATGCCAATGTCACACCTTTGGTTTACTTTTTAGACACCAATTGTCTGTCCTGCAGATTTCCTCTTTCTCTGCTGTTATTTACTTGTGTGGCTTTCTCAACAAGCTTCAGCTGTTTCCTATACAGACAGCTCCTGTCCTTCAAGGAAAATGAGGCAGGTCCCTACAGGCAAGTCTGCAAAGGAAGCAAGCCTTTCTTCTTTGTCCCTCAGTCAGGAAAAAGCACTCCTGAGGATTCAGTTTCTGCAGGCTGAACCTTCAAAAAGGCCACTCAGTGTTCACAAGAAGGTTAGTGTTGCCTTTAGCCTCAAATTCACATTAATTACTTCCTTCTGACCAAAAAGGCAGTACATTGAGGAACAAGGCAAATAACACATATCTACTAACTTCCTGTTCTATTTCACAGTTTTCATTTACATTACTAGTCCTCTGTCTCAGTTTTAATCTCCTGACACCTTACCCAAAAAGCTGTTTTCAGTTGACATTCTTAGATTTCATGTGCTGCAGTCACCTACTCTTTACCAAACTATATCTCTAGTATAGAATCCACACACACAACAATAGTGTTAAGAGGACACAGGAAAATAAGGAACAGAAAAGTTTTTGAAGGCCTTCAAAACCAAAGTATGTGGGCCTGTGTTACCTGAACTGAACCTCCAACACATTCACTAGCAGAGACTCCATGACCCTCCTGTGCAATCAATTTCAGTGTCTCGGCATGTCTCCACTTATTTCTTTGTTTATTCTGTCTCCTTTACTGCAATTTAAGCCACTATTTTATCTCCCATCAATCACACACACAGTAAGAGGGTTATTTCTTGCCACAGAAGCCCGTGTTTTTGAAAATGGCCCTTTACACCTCCCCTCATCCCCTCAGTATCTGTAGAGCTCTGAATTCCTCAGTTATCCTTCACAGGTTGCACATTACAGCTCCATCTCTGTCCACCCAGCTTCCCCCTGCTCTGCTTCCAACATGTGGTGCTAAGAACTGGACATCCCATTCCAGCTGAGGCCTTGCAAACATGTTTCAAAGAGGAAGGGTTGCTTCCCATGTCCTACAGGATCTGCTCCTGTTTATACACTGGAACATGACATTTTTTAATATAGTCTGGGGTTGTTGACTCATGTTTAACATGTGATGTTCAAGAATATCAGGTCCTTTCCTAAACTGGCCAGGTTTCCAGCCCCACAACCTCATCTGTGACACATTACTCCTACATAACAGCACAAACATTCCTCCTAAGCTGTGCCCTAATCCTTCTGATGTGCTAAGATCAATACCTGATCAGGGCTTTTGTCTCATCCATGACAGGCTCGGTATGCAAGGACTCCCATTTTGGTGTAACCCATGAGTGACAAGGGGTTTTTTAAAAAACAATTGCCTTTCCATGCCATCCTCCCAGCTACCAGCCTCAGTCTCCTGTTGAACATAACTGTGCAGCCCTGCAGAAACATCTTGCACCTGTGTCACAGAGCAGGCTTACTCCTGCACCCTGCCCATGCCCCTCTTTCCCCACTCTTCCTCTAGCCATCTTCCACCTGTCTGAAGTTACACATGGAGAGCAAATAGTGGGGCTTTCTTCTCTCCTCTCCATGGGGAGGTTGGAGGGGCAATAGCAGAGAACAGGCTCAAACTATCGTGCCTCATGGATGACTCTAAGAGTTCAGACCTTCCCTACCACAGCTGAACAGTGGTTTAAGAAAATTCCAGGCTTCTAGGTCTGGTTGTGATAACCTTCAACAATTACCGCACCCACTTCTATTTGCTTTGAACATTCCTCCTGCAGCAAACCACTGCAATTTTCCAGTATTTAAAAATCCTCAAACTTTCCACAACATCTTCAGAACTGCTCTCAGTCCTCCCCCATCTGTAGCTTGGAGCAAGTCTGGTGGTGATTTGCACAGGTTTTGGCAGCAAAAATTCACACTGCTGGTGTTGTACTGAATGTGCTGGGAGATGTATCACCCATCACCATATCATTACAATGCCTTCTCCAACATCAAAATGGGCTTTAGATGTGCTCCCAAATGGCAGCCAGGGGAAGTGTTGCAGTGCCTGTAAACATATATGTGTATTAATGTGTATGTAATGAAAGCTGCCACTGCGTGTGAAATTTCAGTGTGGCAGCCAGGGGGAGGAAACTTAACAGCTATGTGAAGCCAAACATTCATTTTTGGGTTTAGTATCACCCTTTACTGGGATGAAGGAGGGTAGACTCTGGGTTAATTGCCTGCCCATGCTTCAAAAGCAGTTAAAAAAAACCCAAATAAACTACAATGAAATTTTAGCTAAACTTCCTTTAATCATGCTTAGAGTCTCACATACCACTTGTTTTGCTAAAACATGACAAGTGGCACAGAGAGAGAAGGAATTTTGCATTCTCTGAAAATGTCCCTGTGGAGAGGAAAGAAGAGGAAATGAGGGCATAGGAAGAAGGCATGTGGATATCACTTAATAGCCAGGGCTATTGAACTGAAGCAAAAGACTTGACCCAGCATTACATGAGAAGGGAACACAGACCACAGCAGGATAACTTCAATAACAGGAGAGAGGGTGAACTTTCATTTTGCAGCCAAGGACTGGGACATATAAAAGCAATGAGTATTCCTAAGTAAAGGAAAACTGGGATCACTGAAACCAAACCTATGTTGTTTTTTCGTCCTGCACCATGTAACCAAGATCTCTTTGCTGGCCAGAATTGGCTTCCTGAGCTGTGTGAAGTGTAACTAAAGCTAACATTGTGGTTACACTTCCATGCTCTGCTCTGACACCAGAACATCACAGCTGGCCCATTTGCTTCCTTCAGGGAAGGCATGGAAAATTGCATCGCAGACTTCTTTCCCTGCTGCCAGGGATGATCCACAGTCCTCATCCAATCCTAGGGACACCTCAGAAAGCAGAGCAGGCAGCCAGCAGCCTGCTCCCAGACAACCTTGAAATTAAAGAGAAAATTATAATAGGGAAAAAATATATTAATAAATGGTGACAGAAGCCTGCTGTAGGACACAAGATGCTGAACTAAGTTTTGAAGCAAGACTAATCTGGAATTCTTCACCAGAATAAAGCCTGCAGCAAAGCATGTTCTAATAAAACACCAAGGAACAAATCTTGACTCGATAAAGACATTGTCCTCTTAGATTTCACCTTATCTGCATAAAGATCATTAAAAAAATACAGTCTTGCAAAACTGTCATGCAAAATATGCCCACTGGGGAACTAAGCTTGCTTTTCTTCATTTACAAAGGCTTTTAATTAACACTAACAATAGCTAATGATATTTAATCACCTGTCAAAAAAAATTCATTGTCCCAGATGTCCTTGTAGATGAGAAAACTCTGAAAAGCAGACATAAAATTTTCTAAGACCAACAAGATCCTCCCTCAAGTCTGCTGCCTTCCCCTTTCACACAGAGACAAAGGCAAATCTCCTTGTCCTTAAGAAATAAAACAACTTGGGGCAGCTAATCCAAGCAAGCTAGCTCAGGTTAAAACAGGAGCAAAGCCAAGCAAGGAGCTGTGGCCTCTGAGGTAGCCTGCAGCTGATCTCAGATTGCTAGCCATGGCGCAGCTTTTCCCACCACTTAACTCATTAAATAACTCAGGTCCTGTGAGCTAAGCACATTCCTGTCTCATCTCCACTGTGCTCAGTATCACACTGCTGCCAAAGGGTGCAGAGAGAAGCAGGCACAGTCCTGAGGCTTAGCTAGGAGAGGAGAACACAAGAAATCACAGGATGCGACAGAAGTTGCTGGACATTAAGGTTAAGGCAGAAGCAGCCAAAAAATGGTATAGAGCATGCCCAGAAGGATTGCTGGAATTCACAGGTACTTATGGCAGGGATACATGAGCAACAGCCAAACATCACAGAGCTCTGAAGGAGGAGTATCAGGGTCTCTTGGGTGAGAAAAACCATGCAAGGCCAGCACTGGCCAAGAAACTCTATCAGTAACTCTGTGTAAGGTCCAAACTACCTTGGAAGCCTTGGGACATTTGAGTGTGGACTTAGCAAAACCAGAAGCAATGCAAGGAAAAAGCAGGGGCGCCTGCAAGGAGACAAGAGAAAGGAAAGAGGTGAATTCATGTGCAGGATGAATTTAATTCAGGATGCATGGAAGAAAAGTGACCAGCCCGATGTAAGCAAGCTGCTGGTCAGTCAGCTTAGCTGGTCAAGCTCTGATCACCACAGTCCAGGGCATCTTCTCAACTGTACTTCTATTTTCTGTTGGCATCGAGGATGGAGGGCTCTGTGCTGCCCCACATTTGGGAGCTGCTGTTTCTGTATGCAGGTGCTGCTCAAGGTGCTGCCCTTCTCCTCCTCTGCTCCTCAGCAAGGCTGGCTGAGTGGGTGCTCAGTGAGCATTTACATCTCTGGAAGGAATGCTCAGCATCTCATCCTGGGTTGTGAAGCCAGGAACTACAGCAGCCTTGCATCTGGCAGATTAGAAAGGTGTAATCCCTTTAGCCTTGAAGCGAATCCACTGGATTTATCTTCCCTTAACAATATGCTCCCATCTTACAAAATCTCCTTTCTGTCTCCATCCTTACTAAGCTGAAATTCCTTGGGAAAAAAAACTTGTTTTAAAACAAATTAACCAAACTGCTTAATTTTAATGCTTGTAAATTATTCCAATTCTGAACTGTGCTAATGCTTTACAAAAAATATGCTGTCTTGTGAATTTTCAGTAATTTGCCATAACTTTGAAGTCCAGTGTGAACACAACTGACTCCATTGCTACAAAAATGACTTCTATTTCGGTTATAGATTTTTGCCCTTTTTAAAACACAAACACATATTAATAGGTAAAAGTAGTACAAAATCAATCACTCAGCACAGCAAGATCTCTCTTAATTACATACTTGCAACCTCTGCCTTATCTCTGCGCAGGTTCTCACTTCAATACTTGGGCAATTCATCCAATTTACAGCAGGAAACTGTTCATTTTACCTTTAAAGCCATTTTCACAGTTGTTTTTTTTTTTTAAAATCAGAAATAGAGAATGAGACACAAACATTAAATGTAACCATTGAAACTGAAAATGAGTAATAACAAACAAAGGCCTCCTGGGCTCGAAATTTTGATACAGAAGCAGCATCCAATTTTACATTCAAGTTCCTTGAAGTTTGCTTCAAATCAGTCTTACTACTGATTCAGAAAGCCCCAGGTACTGAAGACACAGATGCTGAAATCACAAAGCTCCCTTGCTGCTTTCATTCCTCTTCACCATTCTCAGAGTTTCTAGCAGAATCCATTGCTTTTCATTTTCTAGTTCCTTTCTTTTGCACATAACACTGTAAAAGTCTGCTTCTCCTGAACCTTCTACTTGAGCTTTTTGTTTGCCTGACCCATTTTTTCCTGAGCTCTTCCTTCCTGTTTGACTCCTATATTCCTACTGATGAGAAAGACTTGGCTCGAAGGCACCGTGATGCTGGCTCTGCTGCTTGCCAGCAAGGCCTTAATATTCAGGGCCTTGGTCCCTGGAGATGAAAGGAAACAGCCACTCTGACATCTGTTTAGGTACTGAGTCCATTACTGTGCAATTACACAATTTACAGAGCACTGGAGATTCACTAATGATTTGTATCTCTACTTCTCTAAGGAAGACAAAATTGCAGAAATTGGTAATGGCAGGTAAGCTACTGTCATTAGAACTCCAGCACAGAGTGTTATGGGTTTAGGGAGGAAAAAGTAACTTAGAAATAATTAGCTTCTTATCTGGAGTTTAATTGCATTAGATCAGTACTTCCTAATTCTAATTAGGTGTGGCTAATTCTTTCATTTTTGTTGTGACTCAGAAAGTAGAAGACGTTTTTCATTGCCTCAGTTAAAAAAAAAAATAGTGTTTTTTATAATCCATCGGCATAAGACATTGGTAAGCCAGCAACTAGAGGTTTTCCAAACTGTTCTTGTATGAAGCATCTGTTCTTGTGTAATCCAAAACATCATTTGTGTGATGCAGATTTTGCTGTTTGATAGTTTTAAAGATAAAGGTCATACTACTACTGCTAGGAAAGAAAAATGAAGAGGAAAGGGAAGAGGAAAAGAAAGATGAAAATGAAAAAAAAAAAATCAAGCACACTACAAAGATAGTATGTTCATGGTGGAAATATAAATGTGGTGGCAATTTGAAAACAGAACCCTAGGGGGACTTCCGCAGGTTCCCATAGCCACAGCTCAACATTTATCTTAATTTTAAATTGGCAGATTCCTCAGTTCTGAGAGGGCGTGATGATTAAGGCAGTCATCATAAATGCTTCTTCTGCTAGTGACAAACTAGATAACTTCTGAACAGATTCAGGCAACAGATCATAGAAGATAAGGTGCCACCAAACCCAAAGGAATATCTCACAGCCATTAGAAAGCTGCTATGCAAAATAACACAAAACAAAGAAGTAACATTGGGTCAGGCTGTGGAACTACTTATCTCCACTAATCTGTGTGCCAAGTCTGCTAAGATTCTAACTGAAGGAGAAAAAAAAATCATCTTTAGAAAAGCTGGATGGAAAAGAAAGGTTTTTGGTTTTTTAAAAATCTCTTCTTCCTGTTCAAAACTGAAAGTATATTACATGCATAAATTAAAAGCAATATGCAAGTTGTACCTTCCATAGCAAGATACTCATATCTGCAGAGGGAGGCCTGACACGTGAACTTCACAATTAAATTCAGATTAACACTTGTGAAATCAGCACTGTGAAAGTAAGTTGTTTTGCTTTAAAGCACAGTCATGAAGCAGTCATTAGTAAGTGCTAGAGAACAGCATTTACTTTGTAGCTTTATTACTGGAAATGATTCATACCAATGGAAGAACTCCAACTGAATTATCTGTTGGGGTTTTTTTGAGGTTTTTTGTTTGTTTGTTGTGGTTTCTTTTGGTGATGCAGTGGCAACAAGAGCAACAGCACATGCACTGAGAAAGGGGAACTCTTTGGCCAGTCACTTCAAGGTACAAGAGTAGGTAGAAAGCAAGGAAAGCCAACCAACACCTTCATGATCACCACACACTATTTTACCATGTACTGCAGGAGATAGACAGAAAAGTGTGGCCCACCTCTCTACATGTTTTTTCTGATCTGATTTGACTAGGACTGTTTTTTTCCAAAAGCTGCATCCTTCTATGTGCCTTCTGGGAAGGAGAACTGATTTTCCTGCAGGCTCTTCGATACTAAAATCTGGGAGCAGCATAAGATCATTGTGATTTTCTAAGCATGTGCAGTTTGGCTGTAACATAGGAAAAAAAAGGATTTATTCTGAAATAGTTCAAAATCTCCATCCTGACAATGCAGCAAAAGTTTGGTTAGGGTGCATATTGTTAGTTCAAGCTGGCTCTCAAGGTTCACATGAAACTTCTGTCTTAACAAAAGAAGCCAGGGTCCTGGTGGATCAGTACCCTTTCAAAGCACAACACACAGAATCTGAGGTCAATTAAAAAAATTACATTTCCTAATTTATGTCCATTAATGCTGGTCTGTAGCAGCTCTGGCACCAGCAGTCTCTTTAGCCACCATTAACAATGCTGCAATGACAGCATTTCTCCTACAAGTCTGTTTTCCTTGGTTCTCTGTTGCAGAGTAATAGGAAAACCTCTAATTGCCAACACTCTTTCCAGAGAACTGGAGTGTCAGGTTAGATGCATGTCCATCAAAACTTCTCTCCTTTGAAATAGGTAGAAGCCTGCCTGCTTGATGCACAAACTGAAAATATTTCTCCTCTCAAAAGAGATGATTGCAGTGCTGAACTGTCTCCTGTCTCTGAGAGAGCCCCATCTTGCCAACTCTGATGCCTGAGAAGCAGGTGATATACTCGGTTTCATTTTTCCCCTACTGCCTTTGATGTCCCCCAGCTCATTCCTTGCCTGCACCTAAAGTTCCATTTTCAAAATTACTTGCAAGCTCTGTCACTCTTTCTCTTGCAAGCTGAAAAGGCATCTTCTGCAGTGCTCATTCAGAGGAAGAGAAAATCACATTTTACATCACCAGGCCATAATATATGCCTTGTTGCCATCCACAATGTGAGAGAACAATCCTCCTCTTGGTCAGTTTGCCCATGGTTTCAATGATAACAGGGTCCAGAAGGACTTAATTCTTTCCTTTAAGTATGCAAACCCCTGACTGCCAGCTTTAGAAATGCATTATAAAACCTGATCCCTTTGTTCACTTTGCCTGTGACTCACATCAACTAGAGAAAAATAGCTGAAAATGAAAGTTTGATGAAAAAGCCCACACTAAAACAATATATTCAAAGTGACAACAGTTTCAGTATTGTATTTCAGGTATCATATTTCAGTATTCAATATTAGTCATTAGTTTGCATGCCAGGGCCTGGCTGGGGCTGAAAAGCGATATATTTCAGCTTGTGTTACAGATGTGGTGTCACAGAGTCACCAGCTTTTCAATTCCCCCAGCAGTTCCTGGGGGAGAGGACATGGGATTATGGTTATTACAAGGCCAATCCTTCTACAAATCCAAATACACTGAGTGTGTAGAGCCAGGCCTGAGCCCTGGCAGGGAAGATCTGGTTTCCAGCTTTATTAAGCACAGGAGGAAAGTGTGCAGAGAGTTGATCAAAAGATACCCTCAGCCAAGTTATATCAATTAATTCTCCAGCACACACAAGAAGCAATTCCACGTTGGACTTCAGATCAGTGCAATTTCTGCGAGACCTAGTGCTATACTCAGACTTCCCCTCCATCCCCACCCCAAGTTGATCCAAGGAGAGAGTTTATGACCTGTAATCAAATTACAGAAGTTTCCAAGTGCATGCTGGATTCATAAAAAGGTTTCAGACAACAAACACACTTCAGAACAGGGTGGAGAAAGTTTGCACATGCAATTCAATGGGTATCCCTGAGAACACACTTCATTTGGATTAAGAAGGTGTTACCTCCTTTTAGCAATCTTTGGGGTTTTTGTAAAAAAAAGAACAAACTTCCCTGTGTATATTTAGAACACATGTAAAATGTGTGGACTTAGAATGACTGTGTAACATGCTTTTTGGTAAAAACTGTGCAGCATTTCCTCATGAGGAACTCCTAGGTAAAGTAATTCAGTCATTCACTGTATAAACACTCACATACCAGGCCATCAAGGTCCTATATTGAGTTTGTGCCTATAAACTACCAGAGGATTCCTGAAGCAGCACAAAATTAAGATGTAGTATTGATTTTTTTGGACAGAGCTTTCCCAATATTTTAAATAAAAATTGCTGCTGCATTTAACAGCAGACTTAACCAAACATTTTCCAAACTTTTCTTCTCTCTCCCTCTCCACATGCAATCTGGTTTCAGCTGCAGTATTTTGTGTTGCTTCAAACAAAAATTGTAATCTTAGTATCACAAGACCTCTATGACTTGTTAAAAACAAACTGCTGTGAGTTACAACTCTGCTAATTTTAGGAAAAAACCACCAATGTGCTTTTTAATATTTAAAGCAACTCTTTTCTACTAGCCTGTTCAGACAGATACCACCCATATCTACCTTTGTTTGGGTGGTGGAAGCTGCACAGGTGAGAGCAGAACTGGGGTCAGAGAGGAATCAGGCAGATATGCTCCCTCTTCCCAACTGCATCCTAGCCCATTTGCCTACAGGAAGGCAACCATGGCTAGAGGAAGGAAGGACAGACACACTGATCTCTTCTTACCTAGCTGATGGCTCCCGGACTTGGCTGGCTCAGGTTTCTGCAGGCATCAGGGAGGGTGAGGGATGAACAAGTGAAAGGGAGTGCAGAATGTGTGGGCTCCTTCTCCAGAGGAGCAGAATGACAAGTGCTTCCCTCGAGGCGACACACACAAACTGCAGAGCACACAAGGCCCTCAGGTTGTTCTTCCCCAACGTGCCTGAGGCTTTTTAACACTTACAGGACCAGCTGGGCCTTGAGCTCTTTTCTTGCAGTCTGTCAGGGAATGGATCCCTCGCTCAATGCACCCTCAGCAACAAACCAAACCACACACAGCAACACAGGATGAGGTGGAACACTGGCAACAAAGCACATGGAAGCTGACAAGGTTATATGACAAGAATGACACTGTATTATGAATGTAGGTGTGTAAAGAATAAAGCACCATTGCCTCACACTTTAATGTGAATATTCAAAAAATCCTCCTCCAGAATGCTTTCAGAGCAGCAGCTAAACTAGACTTTTGTTCCAGTGGCTCCAACAAAGTTTCTCTTTCTTCCTTTCTTAAATAAAATGCTGCTGAACTAGAGGAAGACTGGTCTGGGGAAACTAAAGTCAGCCTCTGTGATTGCACACCTTAGGCTAACTCTGGCATTTTCACATCTCAGTGCACAATTGCTTTATTGTCTTGCTCTCTCTACAGATTGTACTGAAAACATTGATCCACCACAGCATTAGTAACTGCAGGGGAAATCAGGTACAAGCATATCTACCCACCCTCCCCCAAAATCTTTCAAAAATAAATAATGCATCATAACCAGATCAACAAGATTGACATTTTTTTATTTGTACTTAGCACATACAGGAAAGATCAAAACAAATAATAAAAGATAGCATTTGTAAACAAATGTATTTCACAAAAAGTTATAAACTATCAAATTTCCTCTGAAAAAATTTGTTATAGCCATTTATAAATGTGTATTTATCAAAATCAAGTTAAAAACTACTTCATTTTGAAAACATCCCGAATGAAGATTCATTCATTCCAACCACTTCAGAGAGACCACAGATGTAAGGCCTAGCTAAAACAAATGCATGAGTGAAGATGGCACTGTGATTTTTGGTTTAAAGATAACAAAAAATCTGCAAGTGATCAAAATACCAGCCAGCCCAATTCAAAGTCCTAGGTCTGCAAAATATACATTCAACTTCACAAATGTCTAACTTAAAAATAGAGCTATTCCACTGGAATGTCCTCATTTTTTAATGTACTGATTATATGTTGTGTTTTTGAGCCCACTCAGACAAAAGTTATCAGCAGGTAGTTTCATGTAATTAAAAGTTCACTTCCATAATCACATTAAAAATAAGATGACAGCAGCACCCTTTTAGCAAGGACTCATTTTTAACATTCTTGCCTTTTTAGCAGCAGGTATGGTTTTGGGGAATGTTATCAATATAAGAAGTAAAAAAAACCAAAAAACAAAAAACCAAAAAAACCAACATATTCTATGAAATTTATTACAGTGTTCTTTCCCTATACTTGTTTTCAAAGTTAGGTAAGCACCTCTATTTTCTTTTGCAGAACACAAAAACTAGAAACAAATAACATCCAAACCTATGACTGCCTCAGTAGGCTCCCTTTGTTGGTGGCCCATAAGCCAATTTGATTGCCAGAGTGAATAATTTCCTTCCTCTAATCTCCTATTTGCATGCCACTAAAAAACAAGGTTCTCAGTCTATTAATTTGACTCAAAGGACACAAGGTAATAAAAATAACTAAGGCACAAATGTCTGATCTTCAACAGCAGGCAGAGGGTCACAGATTTGAAACTAGGGTAGAATGAAAACCCCAGAAATATTTCTTGTCTCAGGGCACTGAAAATTCTTACCAGAATTCAAAACAAGTTTTTCAAGATTTTTTTTTTTTACAAAGATATGGAAAACACTTTTCCCAAGAATGTCCACAAACACTAAACAAGGATGGATGTACATACAAAGACACACACTTTATGCACAATACACTTTGAACATACTGCAGACAGACAAGGACCATGGAATGCAATGATGTCTAAGGTGGCAGGTGAAATGAAGATGGCTCTTTTTCAGAGTGTCGTCATGAGTTTATCTTGGTACACCATGCTTTGGACTCCTCCTAAATTCTTCTGGTTCTGTTCCTGGATATACCGTAAATTGCTGTCCTCTCCACTTGTGGGGGGTTTCCAATAGGGCCTGTCATCATGATAGGGTGGCCTGTACCATTTGCACAGTTATTGGTTAGTGAGGAATGGAAGTCAACTTAGGAGTGCTACACAGAAACATGAGCTCATCCTGCAAGTGCTAGGCATGCACACGGAGCTACTGCATGGCAAGGAAATGGGGACAGACCTATAGGTCTGATGCTGAAGCTGCTGAAGCAACTGGGAATCTTCTAGCTGATTTCAAAAGGCTTTCAAAGGCAGCTCAATCATTAAAAACCCTCTCTGTTTGCAATGTTACAGACAAGCATAGTGCATCAATGATCTGGAATTCTAAAGGGGGGGTGGGGAAGGAGAGGAGGCTACAGGAAAACTAAATTTGTACAACGAACAAGTAAAATAAAACATATCATGCAAAACGCTGAGCTCATGACAGTACACCCTTAAAGTGCAAAGGGTTAAGAAAGGCAATCCTATTATGAATGAAAATAGCTCTGTAGTTGTTGCCACTCCTTTGGCACTGGTGAAGTTAATTAACACTAAAGTAGCCTGTAATTTACAGAGTTGCATTTTCTTTAGAACACCCCCAGTCTACAGTTAGCACAGGTAATTCTCTGAGACTTGCAGAGTTAGAGATACTAACTTCAACCATTCCTACAATGTCCCCTGAATCATTGCAGCGGAGTGGGGAATAAATAAAACAACAATTTTGAACACTATGTAGGAAACCACAACATTTAACATTACCTTATTACCAAATTGAAGCTGCAATTATTATATATACGGAAGAAATTCTTTTCTGTGAGGGTGGTGAGGCACTGAAACAGGTTGCACAGAGAAGCTGTGGATGCTCCATTCCTGGAAGTGTTCAAAGCCAGGTTGGATGGGGCTTTAGGCCACCTGGTCTAGTGGAAGGTGTCCCTGGCCATGCCAGGGGGTTGGAACCAGATGATCTTTAAGGTCTCTTCCAACCCAAGACATTCTATGATTCTGGTAAGTTTTTTTATAGTAGCAAAAACACAGGCAAGGTTTAGATTTTACCTTTTTTTTTTTTAGGTATCTTCTAAAGTTATATAATGACAGCTGTTAATTGGATTTTTTTTCCAGAAGGTTAAATATTAAGCTAGCTGCAAACAATTTCACTGAAAGAATCTGCAAACAATTTCACTGAAAGAATTTTACTAAGAAAACTGAGACACAATTCCACATACTATTTCAAAAATTGTTCAACAAAAGCTCCATATATAACATGTATTACACAGTTGATTTCATTTCAGCATATGCCTATTCCAGACTCTCATGCACAGCAGAAAGAATTTATGCATCTGTACTTCTGATCTCAAGTTTGCATTTAAATGGAATAAGGTTTTTCAAATCAAGCTGGTCAAGATTTTAATTATCCAATTATTTCTCTTCGACTCCAAGTTAGAATAACTTGAAACTTCCACTTTAACCACACATTTAAATCCTTCTCCCTGAATGGGACAAAAATTCTGAGCACCTTTTCTACCAAGCTTCTATGACTGAGTTTTTAAGTATGGGTAGGTTTTTTTTTTTCAGCCTTACAAGCCTTGCTATAAAAAAGCCATTGTTCATATTTCACTGACCTTAGTCTTTGCCCAGGCTAGTGGAGGGACTGAAGGGGGAGGTTGTCTACACACACTACAATACATTATTGTGCTTATTTCAATATCACTCTGCTCCAGGGTGAACTATTTGGCTTTAAAATGTCACGGACTGGTATCGTAAGTGATGAAATCTTTAGAAAAATTTCAGCAAAACCTCAAATGATTTATAAAATCATTAGGCTCTCTTGGCAGCCACTCTTTCATAATGTGAAACTGTACATTTTAAAGAGCTCATAATAAACTGGATAAAGAAACCCTAAAACCAGGAAGACTCCGGAGCCTAAAATACAGGCAAAGTTCATTACACAACTTCAACTCTCCTGTTTCTAACATGAAATTAATATCTGCTTTACTGCTGTGCTCTAGGAATTTTGAGATGACAATGCCTGTCTGCTTCTCTCCCTGTTATTTCTAATCATGTACTTGCCCTTTTCCTGCATTCTCAGACTCAAACTCACACCAAATTGTCTTTTCATCCATTCAAAACTTGGCCTCATCCCCAGAGCCTGCCCACACTAAAACCGAAGTCTACCTATTGTGATGTAAGAATATAAATGTTAGATAAGGAGAAACAAAAACTAGGGTATTGGTATTTTTCATTGAAGACAGTAATTATTTGTCTAAAAACCTGAGTCATCTAAAAAGGTTACTTTTTATTAGGATAAAGAAGTGGTTGATTTTTATCATGTGTACATGTATAGATAGATATCCACCAGCAGGTGCATGCCTTCACTGTGCATTCCACCAAGTGGGTTTTAATTGGACTGAATTTCTTCCAAAATTTCTTTTCACTCAATGTCTCTTATCACTAGCTACAAAGAAAGAAATATGCGAGAAGATAGCACAACAGCACATGCAGGAATGTTTTTGTGAAATAGTTCTCAAAAACTCAGTGCTGTAATTTTACTCATTATCTCTAATGTTCTTGATAAATTGCTCCATGTACTTGTCATTTTTTCATATACATTTCTGCAAAAGATGAAAACAGTGCTCCACTGCAAGAATATAATTATTAATAACTTAACTTTACAGTAAAATGAGTTTCTCCTCTGTCTTAGGAAATTAAATACAAACAAATACTGATTGATTCGCAATTAAGCTACAGAGCAGCTCCCTATCCAACAAACTCCCTACAGGAGATCACTAACATTCTATTTTGATTTTTGAATGAGAAATCAACTAGAGAAAAAGATTCATATTCCAAAGCAAAACTTAGAAGTTATTTAATACCGTCTCTATACCCCATACTTCTGACTTTTGTTTGCTTTTCATGTGCAGAGAACTGCCCAACATGGTCACCAAAGCTTCATACCGAGTAACAGAAAGAAAGAAGTAATCATCTTTTTTTCACAAAGGGAAGATTGCTTACCTTACATTCACAGGGGTGTGTGGATGCCAGTGTGGCTGAGCAGGATGTATATTAGGATGATACTGGGGCTGCAAATGGAAACATTGAAATGGTTAATGAAATCATATTAAAGTTCCCTATTAATTTTTAACTTTTATTTTCCTGGTGAACCCTAGAACTCTAATGCTTCTGACCTTCTCCCATGTCACTGAGCACATAGTGAAACCTCTTGGTGCTGAACCTGCTCATTAGGACATACTCATGGGACAATGCAAAGAAAATTGTTCTCCTGTTTGACAGACAACCTGGCACATCCAGTGCTTCTCATAGAAAGCACATCAAAAAATGTCAACTTTGATCAAAGGTGGAGAATAAGAAAGGTTATAAGAGCAGGCTTCAGGAGATCTCCTGTCTTCGGTGACATGACTTCCTTCTTATATTCACAAGATCTTGAAGAGAAACAGTAAAACAAAATCACTGGTTTTAATAAAAAGTGTTAAGACTAAGTTCTCATGCACATACAGAGTTTGGAAGCTTGCTTTTTCTCAGTACCTACTGACTGTCAGCAGCACAGATGAAAACCAGGTAATGTTTCCCCTGGAGTGTATTAAAAAAAACCCCAACAAGCATTTGACCAGCAGGGAACTCAGTAAGTGTTGTGATGAGGGAGGTAATTGCAACTTGGAAATTGTCACGATCACCTACTGTGAGAGGATGCTTAGACAAAAGTTTGCTCACAGAGCAGTCTCCTGGGGCCCATCACATTCACAGTCCCAAAGGCTTTAACTTGCACAGAAAGAAAAGGAAGGGAAAGAAGATGGCAAATGGAGTGTACTCAGCTTGCAGAGCATCCAAGAACACAGGGGAAAAAAGAGAAAACTCCTTAACCCTGATATGGTGCTGTTTATTTCTGACTGACCAGAAAATCTAACTGCAGAGTAAGGAAAAGGGAGCAAAACAGCTGTACAAACTATAAAGAGCAAAAATATTTACCATAAAATATGGAAATGATCACATTTCCCTCTGTAACTGGTATGCTCTTACCTGGTAGTTATGGAGTTCCGGAGTATTTTTAGCACTAAGAGAAAAAAAAAAATCCTTTTATGTAATCAATACATCTACATCACAATGTTTTTTAGTTCAGGGAAGTACTACAGAGAAGCAAAATTCATATTCTTAAGGACATCGTTATTTTATTCAAGATATACACCACAGCAGTTAAGATGTAAAAGAGTAGTGTAAAATTTGTTTTTTTGCTTTAGATTTAAAAAACATGGACAAATTATGCTTGATCACATAGCATAAGAGCAGTGAGCAAAAAGGAAGTATGTTTTACTTTAGTCTGATTTCATATATAAAAATAATAAAGGAAATAGATTAAACAATGGAAGCAGACAGACCCTAAGAAGAATCTGGTGATGCATAATGAGACATGCCAAGGCAATTCATCCCACACCAGAGAATCTGTTTCTACAAATCCTAAAGCAGATATTGTCTTCAGAATCCTTTTAGCCTGAAAACAGCAGTTGAGAGGTAGAAAAAAGTTGGGTGGTCACTTACCACAGTTGTGCTGCTTTCACAGGATTGTTTGCTTAAAAAGAAACAAACACAAAAATCTTAAGTGAAATATCAGCTATTTTGCAGTTCTTGTTGGCTAAAGTGAATCCTTATACAGACATATTTGCACAGAAGTGTCTGAATTTCAAGTGCAGCCCTGTGCTTTCTAGTAATCCTGTGCAACATCATGAAGTATGAGGAGACACAAATCTCCCTCTGGTCCTGCAAGAGTGAAAGCCCTTTAGAGATGACAGCAGACAAGCATATTCTTCCCAAATGCCACAACAGGACTTTTGGTAGAGTATGTTTTGTACTTTTTCCTCATCTTACTGTAGTATGATGTCAATACCATCAAGTCCACTGGAAATCAGAAACTACCTCTTGCAGAAATTTTCACTATCTTACAGAAACAAGAGTATTCACAAAGCTGGCAATGGCCTGTGTCTTACTGCAGGGAACAATGGTAGCCAAAATAGCCCAACAGTTGGGAATCCTGGGAGGCACTGAGTAATCTTGAGGAACAAGGTCTTGGCCTCTGCTTTGGACAGGCTGGAAAGAATGGTGAATGTGGCAGCTGAGAATCTGGGGTATATCATCTCTTTTCCATGACTGTGTATGTTTCAAGAGAACTGAAAAACTTCTCAGAGAGAAAGTGAAAATCCAACTGACTGCTGAATGCAGGAAGTTAGTGACACACTGCAGAAGTCTCAAAAGTGACAGAGCTAGGAGAAAATCCAACCCTTGTGGGTTGCATTTAGAAACAGGGCTTAATGGCCAAAAGGTGCATAAAAAGACAACAACCTACAGAGAGTTTTTGCATTAACTTAACAAACATGCTGTTGAGCTCTCTAGAAGACAATCACTTGGGTGTGAAAGAAGTTCTGATTGGCTGCTATGGACAGAGAACATAATTAAGCATAAGCCACACTTTCTCTCTTCTGCCTCTCTCTCACAGACATAAGTACAGAAGCACTGAGACTCAAGGCAAAACCTGCAGGTTTGACAGATCCTGTTATGGTAAAAATTAAATTTAAAGAATTCATTCTTCCACTTAGAAAATAGCTCACACTATATAGTTGACTCTCATGTCTCACATAACGGCATCTCACAGATTTATTAAATTTGCATTTCAGTTAAACTCCTTCCGAGTACTAAGGAAGGAAGCAGGGGAAAGAGTTACAGTCTCTAGAAAGCATGCATGCTTCTCACCCTTTCTCCCCCCACTGTAAATGAGACAAAAATGTCCCCATAATACCACAAGGGCTGCTCATGGAACTGTGGTTTATATTCTGGAAATGCAAAGGAGGGCAAAGACATTCTGAGGGAATGTCATCTCACCCTACAGTGTACAGCAGCCTTGCTCCATACAGCAACTATACCTGCAGGCTCAAGTAATACAGAATTTGGAGAGAGTTATCCTGCAGTGCTCCTTCCTAGGACAAACAAAAAGCTCAAGCTTTTTCTACATGGAAAAAAAAGCTCAAGTTTTTAAAGACAAATTACAAAACCACAAGGGAAATTAATTCCTTGTCATTCCATTTAAATTCAGCACATCTCAATTCCCAGGGCATGCTAGTTAAGGTCGGAGTCTGGACAGGTGAATAACATGTCATTACAGTCAGAAAAGCCACAACAACTGCATAATGAGACTGCCCAATAACCCTAAAATTGTCTGGCTAGATAAGCAAGTCAGTGAGGCTTTTGGACACTGCTCCACCTCACATGACACAAGCAATTCTTCAAAAAAACATTACATGCTTTGCCTTAGTGCGTTTTCTGCAACTTTTCTTTCCTCCTCAATAGAGCAACAAAGGAAACCACAGGGACCTCCTCCACAGATGGGGGTGGAAGAATGAATTGTAGATAAAGACTAAAAACAGAAGAGAGAAACAACGAATTCTGGCAAAAAAAAACCACCTCCATGCACGTTCTGATTTTTTAGGTGATCTGACATATTCTGTACAGATGTCACAATTGTAATGTGGCATTTATAGGATTTAATAGGACACCTGCATGACCAGCTCAGTGCACAGATGTCCAGAAACACTTACCCTTGTAAGTGGAATGCCTCCGAGAGGGGTATCTCTTGCTGGGCCTTCTTTCAAACGTGCTAGTTCTGCGTAACCTCGTCCCGTGTGTCGCTTGATATTCTGTCCTCCCACTTAAAACACAGAAACAAACAAATTAAACTGCTGCCTTCTGCTGGAAGCTGTACCTGCTCCTTTGTACAAAGATAAATATATTGCTGTTACTTCACTAAATACCTGAATCTGAAGCGTGATCCCAGCCTTATGAAGTCGGATCTACTAGATTTACTATTTGCTGGAGCTCGCAATCTGAAGAAAGCGTGGTGCTCCACCGCACACTTCCACAAATGTTTGCACGTTTTGGCACTGTCTAACCGGAAAACAAATGTGTGCTCTTGCTCTCTGCCCTAAATGCAGAAACAAAAGCTTTGCAAGTTGGCATGCATGATATTAGTTATTGTCCTTGGTAGGAGAAACACAGCCTGGGCCAACAGTGTGCTGAGCCTCCCTTGTGTTCTTACCAGCCTGAGCACACACCACACTTTGTTGGGTCAGGCTCAAGTAAGGGAAAGAAGTTACCTGTTCATCATCTTCTACAACCACGAGCGTTAGTTTGCTCTTTTTAAAGTCCATTTTTGTGATTTTAGGCCTAAGCAAAAGAATCAAAAGGAACAGCGTTAAAATAATATTAAAATAATTTTATTTCTACAACTATTTCACATTTGAGAGTGGTACTTCTAACCAGGCCAAGCCACATTCAGATTTAACCTTCAGATTTTAAACTTTGTAGATTCAATTATAAATTACAAAATACAGTCAAGATCCCATTATGCAAAGGAGAAAGATTTCAGCATTTTAACAATAAGGAATATAACACGAAAGCAGATTACCAAAAGAACAAGCCTATTTTGTTGGCTCCTTCAAAGATCAATATGCCTGTTGGTGTCAGTCCAAGAGCATATTCACAACCATCTCTTCCCTGCAAGCAAGTACAGAACAAATAATTAATCTGCCATGAGCGGTGTACATTTTTTTAATAGAGTAGTATTGCAAAATCCATAGGTCTTAAACTAAACAATAAAGTTGCCATATTTTTTAACATTACAGAGCAGAAGAATAAGCAGCTGTATTGGGTGCAGAGTGGTATATTTTGGCAATGGGAGGCTGCAGGGTATCCTTTGTGGGAGGAGGCCATGTGCTGCACAAAGTGGCACTGAGATCCATGGAGATGAACCCACACCAACACTGCATCCAGGGCAGCCCACACCTCACCTCACCTGTTCAAGTTCCTGACAAGGGAAGGAGACACAACAGGAAGGAACTGAGGGACACAGGAAAAAGCATAGGAAAGGGATGCAGTGGGAGCCCAGAGAAGCACCCTTGGGAGGAGTGCTGCAGATGGGAATGACTTGGGAGGGACCACGGCCCATGGGACAGCCCAGACCATAACAAGGACACTCCTCAGGGACTGACCCACACCAGGGCAGGGATCTCACACTGATAAAATTAAACATCACATGGATCTTACCTTTACTACATGCATATCTACACCATACATTTCTAGCCATTTAGCTTTGTTCAAGTAGCACAACTCAGCCTGCGCCGGGCTCTTTCCCCTATGAACATAAAATTCATACTTCATGGTAAAAAATTTGTATCCACTTTAAATGCTTTCAGATTCATTCCCCTAACCCTTTTCTTTGTGTCCTCAATCTTAACAACACTAAATTTTAGCTTATGTTTTTACCCTCTTCCCTCCAAATGAAAATAAAACAGAGGACTGAAAATGCAAAAAGGTCTAAAATTGCCAATAAGGATGAAAGTTCAGGTAACAAAGCATCACTGAAATGTACCATATTTATTAACAAAAGACAGGAAAATGAGTCTGCTACCACTCTGAACACAAAATTTGTTTGAATGAAAGAAAGAGAGAAAGAGAGAGAAAAAGATTTATTTCTAACATAAAGAGGAAAAAGACCCGTCTCCTTAAATTATTACAAAATCATCTAAAGAAAAACGATTAAACCCAAATTACTGCCTGCCATTTCTAGGGAATGAGAGGGCTCAAAGCTTTTTTACAATACTTCTCCACTGACAAACATAACCCCCACTTCATGCCTGCTGAAAGGATTTGACTTTGGAAGAGAAGAAAACCTGTTGCTAGAGACCCCACTCCCACACAGGTACTCTACCTGCACTCTTTCCATTTCTGAAAAATGTCAAATTCCATTGCTTCAGTCTGGTTTGGTGCAAACCTGAATTCAGACACGAGCTCTGGTGTGTGCTCAGGGTGCTCACACTCTCCCAACTCAGCTGAAATCAATCAATTGAGAAATTAAAAATATAAAGATCTTGGGATGACCAGAAATATTTAATTCCATTATCCCTACAAATACAAAGACAAGGATAGTTTGCATGTTCCTACGCATGTTGCAGAATGCTTTAAGTTAACATCCCATCCCCCCACTCCTGGCCCCAGTAAATTCAAACCAGATTTCACAGCAGAAGTCAGATAAATGCATTTGCAGGAGCAGAGTAAGGTTGTGGTATAGAATTCTGACATTCAGGAATGTTATGATTGAACCAGCTCAACTAAAGCTGCTTCTCTGGATTTTAAAGCACTTATAGGAAATAAAATTTCTATTAAAAACAATCATGAATGCATCTGCTGTTTTAGAAGAGGTGACTTTGAAACTTCCGCTCATTGTATACTTTTCACTCCCTAAGACTTCCCATTCTATCGCATGCTTTGTTTATGTGTACCGGTTCAGGACAAATTCAGGAGTTATGTTTCTATTCATGTCAAAACATAAAGGGAATACCTAGTCTCACTAAACAAGTGATAAAGCTGTGTGGTTTTTTAAATCACAGTGGTGGTATAATATTCAGATTAATAATTTTAAGGAAACAAATGCTGAAACATTGACATAATTAAGGTGTCACTTTCTACTTATATGCTTAGGCTCTGGTGTTTTCTTTTCTAGGAGCAGAATACTTTCCCACTCCACTGAGCTCAGCAGGAGATGCAAGTGCTAAGCATTTCAGTAACTGACACCCTTAACTGCCTTGTGTCTGTGACAGCTTTGCTCCTGGAGCCTCTCAGCTGTACTCAGAGGCTCAGCGTCGCTGCCTCAGGACTCTGTGGCAAGCATCAGTGGTAAATACACTCTTCAGCAATACCATGTGTCACCTGACACATGATGTGATTCCCAACCAGGCCTCTGTCAGTCAGCGTTTCTTAACTGTTTACTACTCCTACTACTACTACCAAAATGAAAATAAAAATGGAAAAGCATAGAGGGAAACGAAATCCCTTGAATAAAACAGTTTTTTTCCTTCAGGGCGCTTTTACACTTAACAGCTGCAAAAATTTCAGTCACAGCCAGACTTCAAAAATACTTAACAGGATCCATCAGTAGATAGGAAGTTACATTCAAAATCCAATCTGTTGGCTGATAACACCTACTAGGTAGTTTTGAGAACTTGAGCTTTGCTGAAACATTTAGCGGTCCTGAAGATATTAAAGAGATTGAGTTCATTGGTCTTCATTTTAATTACTGTCTCACATACATTTTTTTTCTCTCAACAGTTATCTTCCATAGTAGTTACAGTATTCTTATCTCTGTTAAAGAAAATGACATACAGATATCTCAGCTCCCTGGCTGTTTCATCAAAGGTGAAAGCCTATTTAACACATATTAATAAGAATTACTGGCATTCCAGTCTCCAGTATAGAAGAGGGAGCCACAGCAAACATTAGGAGGGAGGACTTCAAGGGGATAGAAGAAGGTACGGATCTGAAGTTTGATGTGTTGCCAACCATCTAGGAAAAACATGGGGGATTTCTCTACTATTTAACTGAGAGAGGAGGTGGGGAACAAAGGCTGACTGTGCTGCAAGGAGGATGTGTAGGGATGAGAAGAATTGTGAGCTTGTAGGACAGAAGATACACAGAGAGGCTCAGCAGCTCTCATATTTTGAGATGCAAGGGCACAGCAGAAGACCCATCTCTTCATTTTTTTCTTCATGACATGCTTTGGCATGCTCCTTCTTGGCCCTTTTTTTTCGGGGTGGGGTGGAAGGTGGGGCAGGTGTATAACACATGCATATACATTATCTGTGTTCTTCAAAAAATAACCTGAGGGATATTTTCAAAAGGATGTTTCCTAGAAAGTTTTTGAAAACTCCAAAAAATATATGTATTTTTAAATATATAGCTGATTCTTTTATACTGAGAGAAAAGAAGTTTACAGTATTCCATAAAGATGTCTTATGATTAGAACTGAAAATTGGAGATGTGAGAAAATGTTTTCCTTTTCAATATAATTAGCAGCTTCAAAAGTATATCTGGTTAAACACAAAGACCATACAACACTAATGATGCAGTTAAAAACTAATTGTAACAGTGAGAACTCAAGTTTGATAACAACATTTCCACAGATAAACCCTAAATGAAGCATAATATTACTTATATGCTTCATACGTTGCCCCATACTACAAACCAATGTTACTTGCTACATAATTTCCTTCAAGGTACTTGCAACAAATCAACAATTTATGTTTGAAAGATGATTCACAAAAAAAAAAACAAAAACAAACCAAACCAAAAAAACAACAAAAAAAATTCCTTGGAAATTGCTATTGGAAACCAAGAATTACTTGAACAGAAAACTCCCTTGATACAAAAGAGATATGTATGAAATTTAAAGCTTATCTGTGAAAAGACTTTTCTTTCAGGAGGCTCAGACTACCAATGCCTAAATAGCAATTCATAGCTTTTTCCTCACTCTTAGGAAAAGCACACTAATGAGCGAGACTGCATTTTACAAAGAAAATGTAACCCACTGAGGAGGGAATAATCAAAATTTCTTTATACTTTTCTGCTTAATTATGTTTCCAATGTCAATAAAATGTAGCAAACTTGACACCAAAAATACTTATTATTATGTATGCCAGCACAGAGAATGAATGAGTTGCAATAATGAAATAATTTTAGACAAGCTTATTGCAATGATGTCAAAATAGTGGAAAACTGAAACTGAAAAAAAAAGACAGCAAAAAAAGTATAAAACAATGTTCCCACAGACAGCAAGGGTATTAGTTTTGGTAGATAGCTGGACAAATCATAAACATGATGGACATCTATTGTATTGCATTTACACAGTAATCACAGGTGTCAGCTGCTACCCAAAATTTTGAGGCATTAACCTATTATTGTTTGCTTGGACCAGATGTGAGGCTACTGGAGTTTTATCTGTGGAAACATAAGCAACAAATCAAATTTGGGCTCCACATTTCCTTCACCTCAAAAAGACAAAAGGAGTCTGCCTGCAGCAGCTTTCTGCACACCTGACAATCACAGCTGTGCCAACTGCTGCAGTAAAACAATCCACTGCCTTAAGATTTACACCTGTTGCTGCTTGGAACTGAAGTCCCAGTTTTGCCTGTCAAGTCCATCTAGAATCACTGAGTTACTTCCACTGCTGTATTAAACTAAGCAACTCTGCCCAAGCTCTCTGTGTGTCACGGCGCAACCACCAGTGAAACAGGAAGAGAATTTTTCATTTCAATTAATGTTGCTACTGATTTGCTTAGAATGGTCCAGCTCACTGCACTTTCTTTTAGAAAAAATGAACTTGATTTTAGCTTCATTACAAAAATTTCCTCCCCATCTGCAAAACAAATTGCTTGAAATGGAAAAAATATTTGTATTTACATGCTTATAGCAACAAAAAACCACACTGTCCTACAATAACGTAATGAAACCCAGTATACTGGAATTGTTTTCACATAGTGAAATCCTTGCTCCTGCCACTAAGAAGTGATCTTAGTTCTCACCCTCTCATGTAATTCTCTCCTCTCCTGTACGTGCCACTCCCTCCCTCCTGCCTTGTAACCATCTCCTGAGTCACCCACTGTGGAGGCTTCATCTCCCAGGCACAGTTCAGGCAGCAGGAAGCCCAAATTCACAGGCACCCACCTCCCACAAACTGTGTGAAGGGCCAGCTGGCTCTTCAGCCTCAAGTGGTAACACTTGAGCATGCACCACAGCTTCTCCCTCAGCAGGGAGCTATTTTAGGTTCTTCTTCCCTGATCAGCTCTGGGTTTCCATGAAACTTTTGTCCAGCCATGCTTTAGGGTCTCCCTCCCCATACCAAGTGTGCTGATATTTGCTAATGTAGATCAGAAGTTAAGGACGGAGGCAAGTCAGGAAAGTGATCTCCCTAAAATTCTCCTCCTTGGGTAAAAGAATGGCATTCATGATCAGTAAGAATGCATTAGTAACAAAAGAAAAGAAACCAGTAAATGAGTTTTTCAATAAATTAGGACAAACTTCTTTCAAAAGATTGCATACCTTGAAGACACAGAGCTGCTAGTTCAACAGCAGTTTCATATGGGCATTTCAGTCTAAAAAACAAAACAAAAAAACAAACTATAAAAATCACATCTCTTGTCAGTGAATTCCTCTTGCAATAAAACTAAAAAGAAGCCTGATACAAAAACTGGAAACATTAACTTCCACAAACTACTCATGCTATGAAATTTCTGCAATTAATTGTTACTTGCATATCATTATTTCCTAAGTTGGTACATTCTGATTAGCATTAAATATGATACGCTTCACTATAAATCAAGATTGAACTAACAGAGAAAACACTAAATCAACTAAAGAACCATTTTTGCTTTAACACTGTATTTTAGAATATACGACTTTGAGGTTTTTTTATTTCTGTAATTAAAAAAAAAATAGTGCAAGTGTGAATGCATATTGGCCATGGTAAGACTATAAAAACACAAAGTATTTTTTCAGAGTTGCCCTGAACAAAATGTGTTGACCTTCAACTTTCTCATCCTCTATTTTACCCACCATACTGAAATTATGTGGCAAGCCCATGTTACATTTTCAAGTCATAAAACCCAGGACAGTTTTCACTCTCTTTAAACATTTCCATCACCTCATCAATCGACCAAAATCTTTACCCATTCCGTTTCTCAGTAATATAGTCATGATGCACACAAAGTCCTATATATCTGTATTCTAAAGAAAAAAAAATGCACTAGGAGATTAACTATTATACATTCTTTAAATTACAGCTGCAAGTGCAGAAAGGTACTTACTTCCCTGAAAGAATGTCTTGCCGGAGCTGTAATACAAACAGGTACCTGACAAATAAAAAAATCAGAAAGTCAAAAGTAATTACAGTGGCATCCTTCTAGTTCCACTGCCTGGAAGAATATCCCAACTCATTGAGTAGTAACAGCATTTGAATAACTTGCTCTTTACAAAAAAAAGGGCCTTTGGGATCACACAGATACACCTGCAAGCTTCAAAGTTCCCACAGCTTCTACTAAAATCAAAGAGAAGAAGATTTTTTTGTCCACTGGTTGTGTTTGAGACATTGTCCAAAGTCTTGCTGATGTTTAGGATGTGCTCTATCTGAGCATACACCAACAGCAACCTATATGTCACTAACACTGCAGTGTTCTCCTAAACTTGGGTCTCACCTAATTCAGGCAGGAATCGAACTACAGTGTCTAGAAACAAACCACAGATAAAGGCATGTGGGCTTCAGGGCTGCCTTCTCAAACACAAATACAGAACATGGAAAAAGTCCAAATTGGGCAAAAGGAAAGTTTCATACCAAAATGTCACTTAAAAATACCAGAGTTCTGAATAAAAGAATTCCATAGAGCTCACACATTTATTTAATATGCCAAGTAGGTATTTACAGCCTTCACACTGTTGTAGTATTTTAAGCTGTTGCTTTGCTAATCTTCAGTTGTAGGCATGCTTCACTGACACCACTCAGAGCTGGGCTCTGAGGCATGCACAAGTGCCCTGGGTCATGCAAGGGGTGTGCAGAGGACAGGAAGGCAGAGGCAGGCTCTGCAGTGCTCTGGACACTGCGGGGTGAGGCTTGCAAAGATGAGTGACTCAAGAGAAGAAAGCATGAAGCACTCCTGAGAGCCCAGTAAATGCAAACACAGACCTCTCCTGTCTTTACAAAGGATGCTAGAAAGACAAAGTGGGGGTTTTTTTCATCACAGAGAATGTGGAGTGAATGTGGTGAAGGACAAATGGTTGAAATCAGACAGAGAAAACAGAAATTAAAAGGAGGATTGAAATTTCTCATGATAATGCTAGAGCAGAATCAGATTTATCCACGTTAGCTCTTTGGTACATCTCTGATTCACATACTTGGCTAATACCTGACTGCCAATCAAATCTGGGTATTTGCATGTGTAGATTAAGGGTAGACAAGTATATATCCTATTCTTATTGATAGCCCAGATCATGCACAATCCCATAGATTCTTCTAAACTTGCAAGAAGACTCTGGGCAGTGCACCTATCAGTTTCAGGGGGCTTGTGCAGTGCTGCAGCCTCATTCTGATGGGTATGGCTTATCCTTCTTCCTTTTCTGTGCACAACTGAAAAGGAAGGCTGGCAAACACTGGCATCTCAATTGTTGCTACTCCAAAATCAGCAAGATACCTTAGAAAATTCTCCAGAATACAAAGTACAGACATGTTCCTCTGTTGCTCTTCTAACTAAACTAACTACTCAAGTCTCACAGAAGTGACAGAAGATGTCTTCCAAAATGCACTGTATTTCAACTGTGTTTTTAAACAAAAAAAGAGCAGTTTTAATGCTTCCCAATATTGTGTTAATTATGAGAATATGATGTTTTTAGCTTCACTAGAAATTGAAGTCTACTAGAAAGAAGATCTCCAGAAGGAATTTTGAAGACCCCCTACCTCAAAAGTTCATAGTTACTGTAAAGGATGATTTTTCTTCTACTTGGAATTATTTTGAGTATATGGTATTTAATCTTCACTTTTCACTCAACATGCTACATGATCCAACTAGCATAAAGACTCTTAAAAAAACCTCCATGAATTAAAAGAATTAAAAATTTAAGAACTATAAAATTCTTAAATTCAAAATTACTTTCCCCAACCAAAAAAGAAGAAAAAAAAAATAAATAAATAAAAAAGGCGGCCCAATTTTTTTTACACAGTTTCACAGTGGTCTTCTGCCAAGCTTATAATTAAAAGAAATTGTTCACAACACTGAATATTTAGCTGACTAAAGTGTTTTTCTAATTAAAATAGTCTTCTGAAATGTCACCTTTCAGCAATAATTAGATCACAAGGCATCAGAGGTTAATACTTTCAGACAAAATGTCTTACTTGATCACAGCAATGATCACATAGCTCAGAAACCTAATCTCACAGTGACTAGGATCATATGCTTCAGAGCACATAAGAAAGAAATCTTGTGGTAGACAGTAATGCCATAATTTGACCACAGGGGAAATGTAATACTTGTCAGACATGCACCCTGATGTATGAAGACTTACATCAATTTCCAGAAAATACATATTATTCCTATTAATTTAACTGCATTTTCTCATTAGAGATGTCCATAAATCATCCAGATTTTTGGATTCTCTTAAGATCTTATACTTAGCTAGATAAGTGGCAGGGATTTCTATAAGTTAATCATATATTCTATATTGAATTATCACTGCTGGACTAAATTGATAACAGATATTGAAGACCCTGTGTCTCTATCATGAGGTGGTGACAATTAGCCCTTTAATCTTGTCTCAGGCAGTGAAAAAAACCCATGGTGGGCATAGCAGACAGCAGGGAGACAGTAATCATCTGCCTGCAGGCACAAGTTTAGTGTAAACATCACATGCACATGAACTACAACAATCAACCATCTTTAAACACCTTAGGCTGATTAGGAGTACACTGATTATTGCCAAGCAAATTACAAGACACAAAGAGCCCTACGGTGAGAGGCAGAACAAAAGAAAAGATAAAGTAACATTAAGATAGATTACTACTATACAGAGAAGACACAAAGTAAGCAGATACAAAAGATAAGTAAATCCCAGCTGCTCCTTTCCCAGCTCTCAGAATATCCTCTGAACCAAGGTGCTACAGATCCACCAAGGCACAGGTCCACAGAAAGAGCCCAGCAGTTTGAAACAAGAGACTTCCAGATATTTGTAGAGTGACTTTATACAATGCAGACTTTTGCTTCACAGAGAACCATGG
Organism: Setophaga petechia; assembly: GCA_024362935.1. Taxonomy (NCBI): domain Eukaryota; kingdom Metazoa; phylum Chordata; class Aves; order Passeriformes; family Parulidae; genus Setophaga; species Setophaga petechia. The sequence goes on from JANCRA010000008.1 coordinate 25,848,154, forward strand.
GGAAGCAGAAGGGATTCAATTCACTGTTAACCCAGAGCTCAAGCTGGCTATTCCCACAATTCTCTACCCTTGGTACCACTATTAAATCACCCCCAAGTCTCAGGGCAGCAGGAACAAAGCAGGGCTCTGGCATTTTAGCAGAACATAATGGAAACCCCTCTCAGAGGATGGCAGCTATCAAAAGCAGGTGTCTCCCAGCTGCAGCTTTCCCCATCCAACTCTGCCCTTCTTTGCCAACTTCAAAGCACCAGAACACAGCATCTCCTACACACAAACATGCTTGGAGAGGCCCATGGATGCTTTCTGGCAGCGACTAAAAAACATTGTTTCTCTGACAGTAGAAAAACACCTAAGAAGGCAGACAAAATGAGCACTCTTAATAAGAAAGCTAGAATCCCCTGCTTGCAGTACCCCCACGTGCCTGAGATGTCTCAAATCCCCCGTCAGCCACTCACAGTTCCTACCTTGTGAACTCTTCGTGAAGGTTGTTGGGTTCTGACGAGTAGTACTTAATGCGAAAATGCAGCGTGTACGGAGGTCCAACTGCACATGCAGATTTGAAATGGGGAAAAAATACTCATTTATACTCATTGCAGTCCTGCTAAGACAGAACAGTTGCCACACCACCCCACACCACCCAAGAGACCCAAAATTAATTACATGTTTCAGATTCATCAAAGAAAATATTTCATGATTTTTTAAATTCAAAAATGCATGAAATAAACAAAAAATATAAATGATTACCATCCTTTTTGATACTAATTAATTCAAATTTATCAAGGCAATAGTCCATTTGGCAAACACATTTTCATCCAAAGAGGGGTGCCTCATAGCATGCTGTGAATGACAACAGTTTCCAGGTACACTCCCTGTTGCTGGGCCCAGGGGGAAATGGAAGGAAGAGGGAAGGAGGGGGTGATGCTCCTTCTTACCAGGCACAAACACTACTCCAAAAAAAACCTCTACCCTATAGATCAGCTTTCAATTGAAACACATTAATTTGAAAAGGTAAGATAAATAGACTGAAAAGTTCTGGAGAAGACTCTAGAAGGCACCCATGAACACAGAAAGATAAAATAATTCCATGGGGTTGCCAGAATTGTGTTTCCTAAAGTCAGAAGGTGAATGCTAGATTGGACTTCCCATGTAACACAGAAAATAACAAGTTATCCAGCTACCATGAAATTGACACCAGTGCATCCTTATCTGCCTAACCCTCATCTTCCAACCAGCTGCCTGCTGATGTATTAATTGATGGAAAAAGTACTTTTCCTCAGTTTTCTAAGGTCTTCTGTAACACGTAACAAGCAAACACGTGCCTATTAATGATCCTTCCACTAAGTTATATGCAACTAATTAGAGCTTTGATTCTGTCTCCCTTACAGCTCCTGTAAGTCAGGTTATAGCACCTTGAGCTCACAGCTCGGCACCACTGCTGAGGTCTGCAAAGGTGAGAAAAGTACTTGGAAAAAACAGCAGTGAGCAACATCCATCATGAAAGAGGAACTCTTCACAAAGCATCTGCTGAATTCAAGGTAAAGGAAAGTAACCTGTTGTGAGACAGATCTTTACAACACCGAATAAATTGTTTCCCTCTTCAGCATTCCTCAGAGCCACGATTTGCTGAATTCTTTTTAAAACAGGCTCTTCACACATTAAAAACAGACAAAAAAATGCAACTAAATTGGCAGAAGGTCTTACAGAATTCACTGATTTTCCAGGACAAGGCTATTAGAGAAAGAGCAGCTGCAAATCAGCTAGTCACCTAAGGTAAAGCAGTCTATTATGTGATGAAAAGGGGAGAGAAAACCAAACAGCAAAAACCTTACCCACAGCAGCTATCCTCACCATGAATTCTAGCAGGCTGATACCCACACACCAAGGGGTGACAGCAAACTATCCTAAAGGCCTCTGAAGAACTCCACTGTTTACAAAAATCATTTAGATACTTGGGTACTCATAAAAAAAAAAATAAATAAAAGGCAAAACACTACTGAAGCAATGAAGATGTATCTCTGCAAGGTCCTCCAAGGCAGTCAACAATTTTCTTGTAAAACACATTTTAATCTCACAGAAGCCATGTCTTCATGGCCCATCACTGTTGCCAACTGCAATATTGTAACAAAACATGTTAATGCTAATACTGTACTGTACCCAAGCCTGCAACCAGATTATCAAAAATCCAGGAGCTACTTCCCTGCCTTAGACAATTTTCACAGAAAATACAGTCTACCAATCCCTCCATACAAAACTACCTTTGATGAAACAGCAGCTATTTCAGAACTACATTTGACAAAACAGCAGGTATTTCTGCTAGTTAAACTCTTAAAATAATAATCTGGAAAAAATATTTAAAAATTAATCATTACACAATGAGGTATTTTCCATTCACTCTCTGAAAGAAATTGCAGGATATCTGTTGTGGATCAGAAGCAGTGACAGAACGGCGCTCTGTGTCCAGGCAACCCAATTTCACAGATCAGACTGAAATTACCTGGCAACCCACTCTGCCTTAGACAAACAGCACAGGTTTAACAAGGGCTTCTGAAGGCCTGGCTACTGCTTAATAAGTGCACTTGCCTTTAGACACAATACAGTAGCCAATTACCCATTAAATTAAAACTCTTTTCTAAGGAATATTTATTCCATAAAGGCCATATTCGAACATTCTCTATCATGTTCTAATACACTAAATTCAAATTCTTTGGGAAGTAACAAAATAAACAGGCAGAGACATAGTACTTACTTTTTATTTGCTTCTTAATGAATTTTGAATGGTCCAACCAGTGCTAAAAAAAGAAAATCCACACTTAGAAGCAGTTCCATTTCAAGATTTTTGCTGACTCCATAAACTGATTACAATAAAATTTAACAGATAAAAATCTATTATAAGGAAATAGTGCCATATTTTTTTTCTAAACTTCTCATATTGGTGAAAGTGTTTATTGGCATGTTTAATAACTTCCCTTCTTCCACATGGGAAAGCTTGATTTTTAAATTCATCAGTACTGCCAGGGAAGCCACTCTTTCAGAGAAGAAACTTCAAAATGCAAGGCCACAAAGCAGTGCTGTGTAAGGAAGGCATCCTTTTGCCCCAAACCCCTGAGTTTCAGCCTCCTTTAATTCTCTGTTTGATGGAGACCCTCCAGAGCCTGTACTAGCCTGCCTTCCACTGCTCCATAGCCAAGTTTTTTCAAGGTAAGGATGGAGACTTAACCCCATTAAAAGCATTTGGGAAACACTGATGTCCACCCCACCCCTTTCTTTTTAAACTAAGGCAGAGGATCTGGAGTAGTGCAGCAATGGTGACAAAAACATCTGATTCCCAGCAAAGTGTACGCACTCTCTTGTCAGTATAAGTTTCATCTACAGGAAGGCAGCAATAAACACAATCTGGTGTAAATTTAGCTTAAATCTTTGACAGTCTCTGCTCAATGTCCTACAGAAGGCTGCAATCTTATTTGAAGCAACTCCATGTAAATGCTTCCGTCATACAAAGTGGTAAGAGAGTTTTGGATTTCTTTAAAATAAGTGGTTTTCTATCTTTATATATATTTTAAAATTATGAACTAGGTATTATGAAACAAAATCTTAGGAGAAAACCCTCTTCTTTCTTTCTTATTAAAGCATTAACATTTTCAGGAAAAGGATAATCTCTCAATGACTACTTATTGTTACACCACCACCATGCTCTATGGCTGAATAAATATCCAGAATTATTTGTTGTCTAGTCAGTAACTAAATACCAGTATTAGTATGTTCTAAACCAATGGAAAAATCTGTCACAGGTATAGAAGTGTACAGATCAAAATTCTGACAGCTTCCGACCCTTAAGATAAATAAATCTCACAAGAGAGAGAAAGAGAAATGGAACAATGATTTTGAAGGTGATTTTATCTGCAGGAGACTTGCAAGACTCCCTTAGATGAGGCTGCCAAGAAATCAATTCTTATAATCCCTAATCTGGTAGAAATCTCTACCAGAATGGACATAAAACATTACAGCAGCTCATATAAATACAATCCTTACAATTGCAAGTAATTTACTTTGTCACTATTTTGCTCTCTTATGAAAAATTACAGCCTTGTGAAATCTCAAATTTTTGATAAGGAAAGAAATATCAACAGTGAAAGTTTGATTTTTTTTACTGAAATTATATAAGACTGTTACTTTCATAGCTCCAGGGCAGATAAATTTTTTATTCTTCAAACACCTAGCTGTGAAAGTGTCTTTCTGTTTAATACTTATTTTGGCCAAAGAAAAGTCCCTCAAAGACAAATATGATTAATGCATTAAAAGAAAAGTTTTTCATGTAGAAGAACATCTATAATACATGCTAAAAACTCCTGTTAGTACCATGTTCTGGAAGAAGCACTGCACAACCTGAACTATAATAATTCCCAGTTAAAAAAGAGATGATAGTCCCTTTTCTTGGCATGTGGTCTTTAAGGTACATTAAAGCTCAAATAAGAGTAAGTTTCAAACTGATTATTTGCAAGTGCAAATACTTCAAGTAATGGCTTACAAAAATACCTAACAAGACTCCAGGAACTGCTTGTGCAGACCATTAAGTGAGACCACAGCTTAGACAGGAGCTATCATCACTCTCTGTACCTAAGCAGCCAGAGGCAGGCGGCTCCAGGAGATAAAGCACAGCAAGCATTAAAGCCACCTCTCTTCAGAAGCAACAGTGAGCTCCTGTTTCACCCCCATCCTGCACTGCACATGAAGTGCGTGTTGTGCCACCACACAGATCATAAACACAAAGATGGAGGGAGGTAGGGCATGGACTGACAGTATTATTGGCCCAGAGCTCCAAGGCCTGGAAGTTTTCATGCAGATTTATGAACCAACTCCAATTTCAGAGTCAGATATTTTCTGCAATTTCTGTAAAAATCAGGCTGAATTTTTACACTTCTTTGCCTCAGATAATGTCAGAGGGCTTCTTCACACTGTGTACCACACCAGCCTTCCAAATGTCCCTCTGAGCTGAAAGAAAAAAAAAATCAAAGCATTCTAGCTAAAGCCTAAAATAGGTTTGGGCTTGGCTACACACTGCTTACTGACTCAATTAGAGGGAAGTGAAAGCAATGAATTCTGAAGTCTCACTAGGAAGCTGAATAAAACCAGAGGAGCCTTGCTCATCTCTCAGCACAGAGATACACGACTGTATCTCTGCCTCTCTTGTGCTCTGGCTAAATGACCACACATAATTTCAGGATCTGGACTCACCAAAGAAACTTAATTATGGATCTCACAGTGTAGGACCAGGACTGACCAGACTCATTTCAACCATACCCCACCATAATCCCCGTATCCTGCTCAGACTTGGAAATATCAGTGCAGAACAAGGAGGAGGAAAGGATTAATTGCTTTAGGACTGTGTTATGATAGGAAGACAGTGTCTAAGATATTTTACCCACAGTAAGGGAAGAAAAATCCAAACCTGATCAAACTGCAGGTAATCAGAATTCTGTGATTATGCTAGAACAGAACCAGTAGTTCAGCTGGAAGGGACATACAATGACCACCTAGTCCCACTGCCTGACCACTTCAGGTTAAGCGCATTGTCCCAACATCTCTTAAGCCTGACAGGCTTGGGACATTAATTACTCTAGGGAGTCTGTTACAGTGTTTGACAGCCCTCTTGGTAAAGAAATGCTTCCCAATGTCCAGTCTGAACATCCCATAATCCAGCTTTGAACCATTCCCATACATCCTTTCTATGGATATCAGGGAGGAGAGCTCAGCACCTCCCCCTCCACTTCCCATCATCAGGTCCAGAGACCACTGTGGTCCCTCCTTTAATTTTGTCAGGTAAACTGGAAGGTCAAATGCTACATTAACTCCCATTTATTCCTCTTTAATCTCAGCAAAAAATGCATTGCTCTGTCAAATGAAAAATGCTTGCTATGGTATTAACTGACATAACACAGTCAGTGTAGCCATTGACTGGGATTCATGTATTGAAAACAAACACCAATGAATTCCACATGAAAGAAGTACCATTTAAAAAATATAATTTCTTAAAATACTGGAAACATGTATTTATCTCTTCATGGTCTCCTGCTGATCATACACTTTATCGAAGTGAAGAGGAAAAAATAAGTAGCTCAGCATTTCCTAATGGTAGTAGCCAGTATTTTCTCAAAATAGATATACAGCATGGGAAGGATATATTTATGTCAAGATACAGCAGTTAAACTACAGCTGCTAAAGCAGTCAGCTTATAAGGACCATATGAGTGCCAAATGAAGACTGAAAGGAGAATTTCCATAGCCTGACACAATCCCACAATCACACACCTGAGCTTGTAAATTCTACCACCTCTCTACTTGCTTCTTAAAAGAATGAAAATTCCTTGTGTTGATTTATACAGCCCTCAAAGGTCACTTGAAAAGGAAAAAAAAATGCATTAGACCCTTTTTGACTGGCTTTCTTTGCTAGCTTAAAATGCATGAAGAACATCTTAATAGACTGTTCTCCCTTATGCTTATTTATATATTTAACTATCAGTAAGAGGAAGCCCATTTTTACTGATAGTTTTATTTGTCCTCTGAAAAATATCAGTTGAAAGCTTTCTCAAGTCATGCCTGGAGGTACAAGAGGGAGAATCATGCTCAGTGATCAAGTTCAGAAAAGAAGGTGTGCTAAACAAAAGCTGGCACCTTAAAAACCAAAAGTCAATTATCCCTTCAGCTGTCTTCTTGCTTTCTGGTTTCCTAGGCACCTGAATCCTACCAAGCTGCCTGCCATTACTCACACAACCTTCTAAAGCAGAGAAGTCCAAAATGTATGTATCTCATGGAGGAAGGAAACACCAACAAAAATCAAGCCAATAAAAATTCTACCCACCAAACTACAGTTTGGGGATTTCTCTACATTTAAAGATTGAAAAGTGAGCAAAGGAGCAAAAGCCCTATTCTCTTTTGCAGGTCACCTTTCAACATTATTGTGATAGTAACAGAATACCAAATGAGAACTGGGGTTATGTAGAAACTCAGAAAGTACATAAACATATACTAAGAAACAGGATAATCTCCCAAGAGTTCACAATGTAAAACAATGAGGTATTGTTCTTGTGTTTCTCCAATCCCTCCTACAAAGTTATGCTCCTCTTGAAAAGGAAGGCTCGCCTGACTGGTGACTTCAGCTGCTCACTGAAAGGCTGTAGAGATGATTGACACCTCTCAGAGGTATTCCATGGCAGAAGGATGAATGGCACCAGACTCAGGAGAAATCCCAGCTAGACAGGAAAACTGTCTCCATGAAGTTGTTCAGAGAAAGCACAGGTGCCCAGAGGGACTGTGGAGCCACTGTCCTTGAGGGTATCCAACATGACTGAATAAACCCCAAGAAACCAGATACAGCTGAAGGTGCTATGAGGAGCTTGGACAGAGACAACCCTTTCAACAGACAAGACTGCAGGCATTTTTCAGGATGCTGCTCTACAATCTCACCTACCCAACTTGAAGAAAGTAAGAAAAAAGGGAATGCACTTCTACTCAAATACCATTCATATTATAAAGCCAAGCTGAGATTAAAGAGGTGAAAAATTTGCATTTGGGCTCAGATGAGACCAACTTTTCACAACATAGTGGCAGGATCTTAGAGGGGTTTTAGTCTCAGCTGGCCAGTTTTGATTTAGACCCCCTTTGAACACTGTTCTCAGCACCTTGTTGAACAGGGCCCCGGCACTCTGGTACAGAACCATATCAACACTGCTGGAGGACCAACCTGATCCAGGTGCAAAGTTTTGTCAGTTTTCTAAGTTGTCCCTGGCCTGAACAAGGCAGACCGGTTGCCCTCCAGCAGCCCCCTTCCACTGACACCATTGTGCAGCTCCTATGCCAAGCTCTCTCTTGCCCTGTGAAGAAGGGCTGCCACCTTTCACAAGTCCCACACAGTGGGACAGAGCCGGCAATGCAGGGTGCAAGCAGAGCTGTCCAGCAGCAGGAGGGCAGATGGAGCTGTGATAAAGCTCCAGATTGTGATCTTGGGAAGTACAGGGCCACAGATGCTAATTTCAGAGCCATGAGGGCACTGGTAGGCCTTAATGGATCTTTACCAGCCCTGAGACCTCCACATGTTGTGTGGCATTCATGGAAGCCTGGCCTGTCCCAGTCTGAGTCAGCACAGAGTCATCTCAGGAGCATCCTGATAAATGATGTGGTTTAACTGCAGACCAGACAATCTAACCCAGAATAATAGAGGGACATCCTTCAAGACCATTAGCCTATCCTAATTCATATCCATGTGATAACCAGATAATATTTTGCTTTGCAGACTTGACAAAAGTAAACCACAAAATTATAGAAAAATTATATAAAAACTTTCCTGGGCTAGTATATTTCTCACTAGATTTACTTTACAGACAATGAAAGCAGATACCACTCCAGATCAATTCTAGCAATTTACTTTTAATTTTGATTCCTATGTCCAAACATGAAAAAATAAACTGAAGGGATTTGTAACAAGTAGGTAACAAACCCGACTATATCAGTGGAAGAAAAGTGAGAAATCACTTCAGCTTATGTTCCAACCATACACAAAGACAAAAGAAACCAGCACAGACTGTTTGCTGTCCCAGAGAGAATTCTTTACACTCAGGAGAGAGGTGCAGAAGCATCACTGACAGACAGCACAACAACCACCTGCCCCGTATGCCTGCTTCTTAAGTGTGTGTCAGAAAAACGTCCTCCCAAAACAGCAGGTGCTACTGAAAGACTAAAGACTGGAATGTGTTAGTGTTTTGCAGTCTTCCACCAAGTGTTCACAAACCACAATACAGACTTGGACAGCAACAGATGGAAGTGTTCCACACTCATCAGGTGTTCTGCATCGCTGTGGAGTCAGCCACATTGCCTGTGTCCAGTGACTGAACTGGCATTCCTATCATTGCCACAATTAGAAACTGAAGCATCAAGTGCTTCAGGATGTTCTACAGCTTTTGGGACCCTCCATCTGCGACTGGTATTTTTTGCTCTTGGCTACAATCCACAGACACACGTCCTGCAACCACCACAGTCTCAAAGTGCTCCTCATCCAGAGGAAAAAGAGAGATTCAGGGAGGGGAAACTGAGTCACAGAGGAATGTCACAGCTTTATTCATTGGGAAAATAGCAAGTTTCTAACAGTAGCAGAAAAGGAAACACTTAGCATTATCAAAAATTTTCCAGTCTCCCTTCTTTCCCACATTCAGTATATTGAAAAAAAGGCTAGTCCCTATTTTCTTCTGCTTCATGAACACTTAAGTATTAAGAAGTACAAAAGGAAAGACTCCCTGATATCACACTATGAGGCTAATTGACTGGTTTGAGCTGCTCATTTTTCCCCATCCCTCACATCTTAAGAAGTCATAACAGTAATATCAAAAGCAGCAGCTGAAAAACCCAATCAATGAGCCCTTAAAAGAAAATTCAGATACAGTAGAGGCAGTCATAATGAACCAAGGCCCTATAAGTCACTGACCCAATACCTGCTGAAACATCCAGAAATCTAGTTCTTGATGTGTAGAGGAAACAAATGTACTGACATTATTTGTTGTCCAGCTTGCCTCCTTCCTGCCCCGCAGTACTACTGAAATCCTTTGTCATGAGCCATACACAGTCCTGGCTCTCTCAGAAAAACCTGGTCAGAAGGCAGCCTTTCATAGAGGTGAGGCTCTCAGTGTCAGAATCAGTGCATCCTGACACACTGCTGCTGGTCAGGCCCACTCTGGGCAACACAGTTCTGAGCAATTTTTTTCCCTCTTGTTTTTTTTTACTTTTAGCAATTGCTTTCATGCAAGCCTATTTCACTTCTATACAACTTTCTCCATGTCCTCCCTCCATTGTCTTCTCACCTCTTGAATCAAAACCCAATTTAGAAATTGGTCAATACTGAGAAGTTCAGATGCAAAAAGGACAATTCACTGCAGGCTGGTCCTGGCACTCATCTTCCCAGGGAATCCTGGTCCCCACCGTAGCCACCAGTAGGAGGCACAGGGTGTTCTCACACATCATTCTTGCTGTACACACAGTAAATCCAGTGCTTCCCAATGTGCCAGATACACTGGTGGCAGCCACACATCCTCCAAAGGGTTCAATTGGCTGCAGGGCACGGCTGGAAAAGGCTGTTCCATACAGACCTTCTTTAATCTAAGGGGTCTTTGTGACATTAGAGATCAGACATAAAGGACTTCAATGACTTAGAGGATCACTGAAAGAGACACATGTGAGAAAAAGGGCAATTTAATTCTTTTGCTTCCATCCATTCCCAGGGATGGCAGCAGTTCATTTGCACAAACTAAAAAAAATAGAGATTTCAAAGACTTATCTTAAAAATCCTTCCCTTTCAATTACTCTGCAATTGTTCTTGTGAACAGAAACAAAATTATGATGGAAGCAGGCAAATTCCAAGCTAATAAACATGGGCAATCCTTCAGTTATAAATTCTTATAAAACACAGGAGGGGCTGGGAGAGTATCCATGTTTTGCCATCAAAGGAAAATATCAGCTACCAATAGTCAAAAACCCAAACCAACCATTGAAAACGTTGCATGCAACCAGTTCCTACAACGATCAGTGAAATACTTCCTTGTGGCAACTGAACTTCCATAGCATGGTCTCCCAAGATTTTACTATTGCTATTTCCAACCTCAGCTGAAGTTTTCAAGGCCTTCTGCTTTGCTAGAAAACACAGGCTGTAGTAAAAATAACTGAAAAGCCAATAAGCTTTGCATTTTCTCTAAACCACTGCAGAGACCTCCAACATCAGAGTGACACCCTTCAGTCACCCCAAGCACTCCATCTCTGTCCAAGTTCTGTAACAGCTAGAATAGGAAACTGTTTTCTTGTCTTAGAACATTTCTACTTCTAGAATTCATAGCAAGTAACTCAAAATACAACAGTACACTAAGATTTGTTTAAGAATAAACTATTAAACTATTTGTTTAAGAATAAACTATTACATGACTATTACATACTTCAATCCTTCAGATGGATATCTTCAAAGAGCACAAGATACAAACTAATGCTGAGTTCACTGAATAGGCATTACAGTATTTTCTGCATTACTGCTGACATCTTGCTTTTTACAGCTCTGTGCTGGGGGTTTGTATTAAAAATAAGCTGTTCAAACAATTAAAGTTTTTTTCTCTCTCAAAGCAGATAAACTGTAATCATTTTGTTTTCTAAATCACAGCTATCAACACTGCTTGTCCCAGGTCTTTGGCAAAGTTACAGGACTGAAGAAAGCAGTGAACTCAAGAGCTGCTGGCCTTGGAGCACACAGAGGCAATCTCCCCTATTCAAAGACTATTTTGTGCTCTCTTACTTGTAATGGTGGCTTAAAGATGTTTAGCCCTTAACAATACATACTAAAGACAAAGTCTTAGAGCCTCAAAGGGGTTTACACAATTTTAATCTCCCAGTCCCCCGCTTGGCATTGTGTGTTTGGGCTGGCACTAAGTAGAAGCCCATGGAGGCTAGGCATAAACTGCTGGGCAAACAAAAAGAGCAGGTCACAGGTTCAAAACAGATGAAGGAAGGCTCTTAAAGCATGGAACCTTTTGGCACAGGGTGCTGGGCAAGATAAAAGCTTGTGCTTGAAGTTCTCTAAGCTCTACTCTCTGCCCAGCTTGAGCCAGACCAAAAAACACAAGAGCCAAGTAAGAGCTTTTGGCCTTGCACTTCAGGGATGGTAAAAAACTTTGCCTTCAACACTCCTCCCAATTCAGGAAACCACAACCCTACCACCAAAGCCCTGCAACCAGAGTTGGCTTTTTTCAGACCCCCCCCAGCAGCTCTTCACAGCCTTAATCCCTCTTGCATCTGTAGATGCATCATGCACTTCCCTCCTTAAAAGAACAAAGAAATAGCAAACAAACAAAGCTGAAACACTTGCATGTATAGGTACATTTTGCCCTCAACACCAGTGAGAGAGCTACATACAGAAGACATAGCTACTCACATCTGCAGCTTTCTTACCAGCCAAAAGAGCCTTCAGTTTTGCAAACATACAAGCAAATGAGTCTTCCCAGCTTCCTCAGCCCAGCTTTTGGCTGATCAGCCCTCATTCTTGCTGAGAAAGGACATTTCACTCTCCCTTTCTGCTTCCCTTCTTTCAAACCATTATGGACCTCCTTGCTAGGTAACTATTCCTAGCTATCAAATTCCCAGTTGGATGATTTGACAAATCAGTGACAATATAACATGTTTTTCCCATTATAAGCAGGTTCTGCTCTATTAGCTGTGTCCCTATAACCAGATTCATCATAAAAGTATACACAATTTATGTATTTAGAAATTTTATCAGGAGCACACATACACTAAGCCACCTAAAAATGCCAAACCCATTATGGCCATACTTCATTCAAAACATCAGTTTTCAATGATATTAATCTAAATTATTTAGACATCAATATAACATTTAAATAGATTAATACTGCTTCTCCCCAAACCCACAGATTCTCTTCTTCCAGTATCAAGTCATTACAGTACCTGGATAGGTTTCCTATTTGTTGTTTACAGTGACTGGTGAAACAGAGATGATAATGCAGCTGCTTAAACCCTGATCCATTCTTTGACCCAAGCTCGTTAGAGAATAAAACTGAGAATTCTGGGATGATAAACTTAGAACCTACCCTTCCCAGAATATCAATATTGTAGCTACATTTTCCCATTATTTTATTATGTTATCCCAGAGAAGACATCTTCTGCTGCTTCATGGTAAAAAACACTTACGAACTGACCAGAGAGCACTAAAAGAAACATTTATTTTCCAAATATGCAAATTTTCTATCCACAGTGCAGGCTTTTGTCAAACTTCCTGCTCACACGGAGTGAGCAGACAAAGGAAAAGATTAAATATCTGTCAATACAGTGTAATCACAATGCTGTAGTCTTTTAACCCTATCCTATTAACATATCTATTCAGATCTGTAAATACTTTTTTTAGATATATTTTACCTGTAGATACTGGAGGTCCTTATATAAGGAAGAGAAGAACTTTTAGCTAAAAGGTTTTGCTCTAGCAAATTAATCTAAACCCACAAAGCAATACAATGTGTGCACAGAACAGCAGAGAGAGAAAATTTACAAGAAATCCTTGCTTGCAAAACATTTTGAATACCATGAGTCTACTAACCATCAAGCACATTTTTCTTTACCAAAATTCATTGTTGTTTTAAGTTGTGTGCAATCAAGTCACACACATGCCACAGAAGATAACTCAGGACTCATTTAGAGGATGTAGCTTTATGTGCAAGAACCAAACATGGCATCACTTGTTTCAGCCCCCAGTGCTGACATCTCTTCATGGAACTGCACCAGCAACAAAGCAACAGGCAACAGAAACTACCACAAAACATAAAAACCAACTTAAATTATACTCACTGTAATTTGGGAAGCATCCATGAATTGCAGGCCAAAGTAATCCGTTTCTACAAGGTCCAAATGATATACAATCTGGTCAAACAACTCCTGTCCTTTTGCATTTTTCTGTAACAGAAAAGAAAACACTTTTTAAAAAACTACCCAGTGTGGGTTTGTTTTGGTGTGTTTCTTTTCAAGTTTAAACATGTGAGAAGAGATACACAAAGGAAAATAATATCAAAAGAGCAATTCTATTTATTCTGAATAATTGCATTGACATTTCTTTTATTTTCCTCAGGAAGCAGAGAGTGACATGCCATTCTTGTCTGCAATGATTCCAACAGCATCAGATTTCACTCTCAAAGCAAGCTTTCAAAGTTCCTCATAATTAAAAACATACAAAAGAAAGGGAAGGGTTATGCCCTACAAGTGTCCTAAGTCACAGAGCCATCATTTTGTACCCCAGGAAGTCAGATTCTCCAGGAAAGTCTTGATTAACATACTCTGCCTGAAATCTGCTGGCTATCAACAACAATTGCAGTCATGCAGTGCCACACCACCACTGAAGCTGCAAAATAAATTCTGGACAGCCTGAACACTCGAAGAGCACTGTGAAGAAAATTAATGGGATTTGATAATATTTCATTTATGTTGCCAATTGCCAAAATATTTACAGCCTTTAAATGAAGAAACAAGGGCCAAAAAAGCTGTAAATCTTACTTGGCATGCCATCTGAAACAGGCAGGCATGGAAATAAAAGTTAACTAAAACCCCAGCTATGGCCTACAGGTAAGGGTAGAAAACTTAGCAGATCTTAAAGGTAGGATGCATTGGCTTGGGTACTTGTAACTTGAGGTTAAGACAAGAATTTACATACTCAATCTTCAACACTAGAAAACCAAAGCTTGAACATTACAGGTGGGCTGAAGGAAAAGGCAATAACAAACCAATTTTTCATGTAAATCCTGTTGAGTTACTTGGGGAAGAAAGTTTTCAAATTCTTGAGCAAAATCAACCCTTGGCCAAAAATACATGAGATGATCATAAATCTGAGTAAGAGACTGAAGCTACAGCTGTACTTCATACAGGGAAATACTGACCAGGATTCACTTTTGTGACTGCTGTCCTTCTTACAACTTTAAGGATTTTTTTTTTCATTTTTTAAAACTAACTTATTAGGCATTTCCACTTTACCCCAAAATGTAGCAAAATTCACAGTTAAGCATTCAGTTCCTTTAGTTTGGTCTTCTGCACAAAGGGACCATCAATCATAACATGAAGAATTCCTGTTCAGGGTTCTAGGCTGTCTAAAATCAGTTTTCTTCAGCAACAGGCAAGATCATGAGTTACACCTCTGTTTTTCCAGGAAAGTCAAGCAAGCTCAGGTACAGGAAGCAAATTTTATCTAAGTTGTACTTTTTAGGGTTTTTTAACTAACAAAACAGAAGCACAGAAATTGAATTGTATCAAATTTCAACAGCAGAATTAAAGTTCCATAAAAGCTTAACACCAACATTAAACTGTCATTATAAGATAGTGTTTCATTATTTTGAGGGGGTCAAGAGGCAGATAACAGACATTAGTAACCAAAGTTCAACATCTTATTAAAGGCAGATGAGACTACAATGACCTCTTAAAACAGTACATTGCTAAGAAGTCATCATTTTTACTTGTACAGTAATTGTTACAAACTGAACAAAAAGTATTCAGAATATATTTTCTCATATGGAGTAAAATCAGTACTTGTTAAAAGAAGCCAAACCAAATCTCAACAAAATTTAAACAGGTCTTGCTTAACTGAGGGAGGAGAAAACCCTCAAAAGCAATAAAGAGAAACAGCAGAACATGAAAAATTCAAAAGTAGGAAAAATGCACTTGATGCCCTACTCTGCTCATGGTTGCTTGCTTTATGGCATTAACTACCAGTATATGTTTATCTTCCACTGCCACACACCCAATAGAAACCAGAGAGAGCACACTCCACCTTCTGTACCCAAGCAGTAGTTAATGTTTAACATGTGTTACATGCAGAATAGCTCTGCGCTGCACAGTTAGACCATAAAATGCAGTATTACATACATAGCTTACAGGAGATTGTAACATTTAACTTGTCACTAAATTAGCTTTCCCAGCAACTTGTACCCCTTAAATGATAAAGCTGTGCAGCCAGCAAATTGCTGACCCAAAACTTTCTTTGAGATGTTGGACTACAGGGGGAGATAAAAGCGACTGACTCCTTTCCTCTACTAACAGTAAAGGATTACCTGTTCTTTATTCTGCCTCATCACTGACTGACAATCCAACAGGTCAGACTGTGGACTGATAAATTAAGGTGAATTGAATGAAATGAGTGGAATAGTCAAAACAGAAGGCTTTTTCCTTAGTATTACACCAGCATGACAGTGGTCTCAAAAGCAAAAAATTTTGATTTTCATCATCTTTTTCTTCTCCCGTCTTCTAGACAAAACAGTGACTCAAAGACATGTTTCTCCTTTCAAAATCTGGTATCACATAAAGACAATAAAATTATTTTGTACAGTAAAATTTTCATAGTAGAGCTAACCATCTGGAATTTAATAAATCATACTCTCTCTATAGACCTTTGACTTGTGCTTATTTTCTGAAGATACAGCTAAAAAACCCCAACCATAAACTAAAAATATTTTGCAGTCATACCTTGCTAGACAGATGGTTCAGAAGTATCAGATATAAATGGCCTGCATAACTTATATCTCACAAAATGAAGTACATGGCAACAAACAGTATGCATATACTACTATATAGAGTTGCTATTTTGTTGGGATGGAGTTACTATAATTGGGAACAGTGATGTAAGAAAAGTTACAAAACCTTGTGTTCACTTGGGTGTTTTTGCTTGTGTCTGTTGGGGTTTTGGTTTCGTTGGGTTTTTTTGTCTTTGCTTTCTGTTTTGGTAGGGTTTTCTTTTTGGGTTGGGAGTTTTTGTTTGGGTTCTCTTGTTTTGTTTTGAAACATCTATTAAAGCATTGCCAGTTTCTGATGTAGTGTTCCTTGGAAGTCAGGAGAACTTGTGTGAGCACCATGAAACCTCATAGGCAAGCACCGGGAGGGTGGGCATGGAATGTTCAGCTTACAAACAAAAACCACAGCGGCAACCTAAGGCATAACTGAATTAGCATGAGGCAGGTACTTAATGAAACATAAAGACTCAATTATATTAGCAGACTGGGAACCTCCCTGATAATGAGCAATCACTTGAGAGAAAGGAGAAAAAAAAGTTTCTCACGTCAGTCCCCTGTTCCACCTAACAGTTATGCGAGTTTTGTCCACTGTTTCATTAAAGCCATTCTCAAATAAACCCCCATATCATCTTCCTTGGGATCATGAATCACATTCAGGGAGAATTCCTATGTTAAACGAGGACTCACTGCAAATCCTATGAGGATTCCAATTGGGATGGGTATAAAGCACCTTGCACAACAACAGCGACAGCTGCATGGCCCACATTTCAAGTAGGCTACATTTTCTGCTGCCAGAGAGTTCCCAGTCTCAGGGAATCTATGGAAATTCTTGTCAGCTAAAACATGACAAAACAAAGATTAACTTCTCTAATTAGAAACTCTTCCAGACTTGACATGGAAATAGGCAAGAGATTTTAATGTGCTTCTGGTTGACATGAAGGAAAGAGAACATTGATCAGCCAGGGACGTTTTACACCAACTGGCCTTGTCTAAACAAGTGATTAGTGTTGATCTTAGCTATTCCAGAGCTCTTTGAAAGGTTTTTGCCAAAGGGTATGAAAAGTGGACATACATGCCAGAAAAGTCCCATTTTAGAGCAAATACAGTGCAAGGATGCCATTGATCACTCTCAGAGCACATACAAGCAGAGCTGGAGAGCTTCTGCCCACACTTTCCCCAAAGCCAAGTGCAGTTACTTGAACCCAAGTGGAGAGGCTGAAATTCTTGAGTCTTATTAGAGAGCTCAGACTACAGGGCTACAAACAAACTATTAACAGATTTCAGAAACTGTTGAAGCACTTCTTGGGAAAACAACCTGTCAAATAGGCCAAGAGGTACATGAAATAGTCTGCCAGCTGACAAAATGACAACCAAAATTAAGGAAAATAAGCTATCACCAAGTCAAAGCCAATTAGCTTTCCAACCAAAGCCAATGCATCTCAAACTGAATAGTGAGTAGGAACAGCAATGGGTAGGTAGGGCAGGCTTAGTTTCTGTTTTGAAAGAAAGCACAAGATTATGTATTCTGCAATATGTTAAATATTTTTTCAGAGTGGGCTGCTGTGGTCTGATGGTCAGTCACTCCAGGTCTGAGCTTCTAGTAAATTCTAAAAGGCACCTTTGTAGCTAGCAAGTGTCACCTCCACAGGCCTGATATTGCCCTGCTCTGATGGCACCAGCATTTCCTCTCCTTGGCACCTCCTGCAAACAACAGTAGCTCAATATGTTCTGCTCCACCCTCTTACACCTGTTAGTACTAACCTAAACTGTTATTAACTCAATTTTCAAAGCTCATTTTAAAACTCAAGGCTTTAGCTGTTGGCCATACTGCTTAGCAGTGAGAATTCGCTTTGCCTTTTAGCAGTCACCGGCAGCGCTGTCTCCAAGTGTCTCAGACAGGCTAAACATGCATAAAAGCCATCTGTGCTCCTAATTAGCCCTGACTCCTGGTGCTCAGTTATCATCTGTCCTTTAACTTGCTTTCTTCTGCACAGTCAAGCCCTCAGTTCCTCAAACACACTCAGCTGTACTGAAAGCCAGCAGCAGTTCCATAAATTTAAGCGCAAAAATTCAACTGTTCTACATTCTTATAAAGCCAGGGTATCTAACAGCTTCAGCCAAGTACATGTTGGAGGCCATGGCTGGGCTTGCAAAAGCTGCACTGAAAACCACGTTATCCATCCCAGTACTGCTGTTGCAGGCAGTACTGTCAGTCAGCCCCTTGTGTTCAAACTCCAGTGTGCACGCTGCCATCCAGAGAGGACACTATGGCAAAGGGCACACTGCAAACCAGCCATGACCTGGGTGCCTGTCCCACCCTCCTCTGGTGGCCTAATGAGCACATTCGGAAAAGTGGGGAAAGAGTTGCAGGTTTTGTGCTTAAAATCATGCAAATACTACATTGATTTTCATAAAATCAATGCTAACTGAAGAAAAGCAAGTTATTTACTAACACATCATACTTCCGTGAGGCTGGCTAACTTGCTCAAGCTGCAATGAAGATGTCAGGTTCTTTTCTTCCCAGCCAACCACTGACTTAAATTTTCAGTTCTGGTTACAAGCTCACTTGAAAATGTGACACTGTTCAAATAACCATTAAGCCTCTCACCCTGTCATGGCAATAACACCAGTACTGCTTCAGAGCCTGCTACTGCATGCAAATGATGTTTAAATGTAGTACAGACCACAGAAACAAGCAGCTTTGCTGAACGTGCCCAGAAGAAAATGCAAGTGATGACGCATGTGAACTTTTATCTGAAGGAGAACAAAATTCATTTTAGTTCTTTTGAGAAATTAGCTGAAAACAAGAGTCAAAATCCCCTTAACTTCCCCCCTGCATAAAACCTAAAACCAGCAAAAAATGCCAAATGCATACACACACCACCAAGCCCTCAGCCCTTCATCAGCAGACAAAAACATCCCTTTAATGGTATTTACTTATTATAACCTTGAAAGAACAAACATTTTGCTCCCAGTCATTTCTGTCAAGGCCCCAAACTAAAATATTGCTATTTCCTGAGCATAAGCAGCTTAGAAGCAAACTTAAAGAACCCCTTGAAAAATGACAAAACACCGAAGCAAAAAGAACCCCAAATTCCCGGAAATAATAAACCAAACCAACAAACCAAGCTGCTTCCTTCAAATTACTCTCTATGATAAAAGTCTCAAAAGCTAGGACTGTCACAAGTCACATCCCATCAAGGGGATGGAGGGAACCTCAGATAAGCACACAACTACTTCAGAATATTCTCTCTGTGGGCAGATTGGCCAACAGTGAAAGCCAGCTGGGTTCCTGCATCCAAGATGCCAATGAGAATTTGCAGACAGTCATTAAAAAAAAAATCCCCTAACAGTGGGTATAGTAAATCCCACTATTGCTGCACAGCAGCATTTCTTAACAGCAGCCAGACTTTCATCTCTCCACCAGCTGCTGACAAGAAGAATCAGCGTTCACTGGAGGAGAAGCCTGAACAAGGACAAATAAATAGATCACTGTATTTTATATGTACCAAGTCTCCCAGTGCCATAAACCCAAATGGCACTGGGCTTCTAGTCAGATCACTGTACATTTACCATGCTAGTATGACATTGGAAAAGTCTCTTGCACTGGCTTATACTTTCTTTCTGTTATGTAAGGGCAGTCACTTGTCAATAAAAAATAAAACAAATTCAAAAATAGCCGAACAGCAGCAACAAAACCCCAATAAAAATAAAAACAAATAAAGCAAACAAAACCAAGAAACCCAAACTACTAAGAACTAGGGGAGGGGAAGGATAATATCCTATTTTCAAGCTTTCCAACAGGAGGAAAGAGAAGATTTTTCATTATTCATAAAGTACAAACTCATTAGGATGAATCAAAGATTGAATTGGCAGCACACCATTATAGAGAATATACAGACAAGAGAGCAGAGAGGGAATTACCTCAGATGCAAACAATCTCCAAAGAGTCCAAAGCCATGCCAGGAATCACTCCATGGAGAGATTCCTACATACAGCAACACAAACGTAAAGCAGATCCAGGAAAGTCAGGTGAGATTTGAAGGGAGAGTATAGGGTTTCCTTTGCCACTTCACACATCCTTGCTTCCAGTCACTTCCTTCCCCACCTCTCAATCACATTCTGTCTCTTCGTCAATTGGACAAGTGAACCAAACTTACAAAGTGATCTGAACAATGCCAACTTCTCCTGAAAGCTGGTTGTGCACAGTTGTTTTTGGAATAGGCACTTTTGCTAGCTGAATTTTACAGTACAGCTGTTCAAAAACTGATTATAGTAGCATATCCACAGGCTCAGAAGCCTGTTTTGCTGCTGAAAAAAGGAGAAAGATACTACATTATGTCTCAAGACCTACATTACCTGGAAAGGATAATTTCACCACTTGCTTAGCTTTTTTCAGAGAAGATGGGGCTGTCCCCAGGCTGGACACAGCTGGTTTCAGTCATCTCCACAGCAGACCCACTGACCACTGGAAGCGGCGGGTACAGAAGTCAGGAGTGAAGGAGTGGATTGAGTCAGGGAAAGAATCAGCTTTATCTTGACCCACGAGCCTTTTAGTTCCCACTTTTAATTCTCTATATTTTCTATCCCCATCCTGCAGACTGAATGAGGGGCTGGGAAGGAGCCTGGCTGATAGCTAAGGCTAACCCACTGCAGTGGGGAAACCCTTATGCAGGGCAATTTCACATTTCCATCACTCATCTAAAAGGGCATGCTGCCTTTGAAAAGCCTTTAATCTCTCCAAAAGTCACGTGAAGGGCAGGCAGGTACTGCCATGGTGGGTGCCCTATACGTGCAATTACTACTGTCAACATTATTACCAGCAGTGATATTTCTATTTTATTAGACTCAGAGGAGGGTGAGGTTCTGCTCCTTGTCCTTATCACCTACATGTACTACTGGCAACACAGACCTCTTCCCAAGAGAAAAGCACTGTCAGCACTTCTAAATGGGATCCTCAGGCAACAGATAAAAGCAACCATCAGCCACAGAACAAAGCAGTAAAAAAAAAAAAAAAAAAAACTCCTTACTTGCAACTTTATGTTCTGGAAGTCAGTCTGGACTCCTGTTATTTCAGGAACAGACAGGTTACCCCATTACATTTATACATTCAGAGGCACAATTTAAAAACGGGTTACTTGTATGTAAAGAAGATTCTTTTTCACCCCTAGAATGCCAGCTCCCCCTCCTGACCCACTTGAAATATTACATGCCCCTCAAACAAAGTGGTGGAAACACAAAGTCAGTAGGATAAAGAGAACAAAAACCTATGCTGAGACTCCTTAACCTACATGATTTCACTCAAAATAAAATTTACAGTTCTGCATTCCCAGAGGAAGAGGTATTATTTGATAAAGCTAAGCTATGGGCATTGAAGTGGAAGCCACCTTTTTGAGGTGATACCATCAAACACAACTCAGTGTTATTCTTTAGGCTGCCCTTGCCCATTGCCCTCCTGCACAAATCACGATGGGATAGAGGTGCCATTTTTCTGGAGAGCTAGAGAAAATTCTAGGTCATGAATTTAAACTGTATTTGAGAAATAACATGCAACACCGGCATAAGATGACATTAAAAAGAACAAGGAGAAATAGGCAAGTGCTATCAGGAGCTCCCAGGAGAGTTTAGCAAAGACTCTGCACTTTCTTATGCTAATGCAGTACCAAAGTTTCAAATGACATCTTTACTTTCTTATACACCTGCACTTGAATTTTCCAGGAGTAGAAATAGTTTTAAACAGATGCAATTGTACAAATAAAATTTTCCATATAGACACATCATTCATTTAAAATTCACATGCAGGGGTTCATGTCTCAACTATTTCCAATTTTTTAAACTTGTTTTTAAATAGGACACTTTTATGACTGTCTTAAATAAAGTAGTTTACCTATAAGGCTCTACTGGCAACCTTTCTTCAGAATAAATGTAGCTCAGACCAGCAGTAATGGCCAGTCAGACACACAAGCAACACAAGTAGTTGTACTTGACATAAACTAAGACTGCAGGGCTCCCACTCTCCCAGGCAGACAGGTCACAGGTTCTGTCCCTGACTCCCACTCCAGAGGTTTCTCAGGGCAGCTGAATGCCTTGTAAAGAACTGGCTACAGGGGGAAGTTACATCAGTTAAACATCATTCCTAATTCAAGCTAACAGCGCTTTCAAACCCCCTCCCCACATAAACACACAGCAGAGCCTAGCGTGGGCCTGGCGTGCCAAAAGCTCCTTCCTGACACTGGTATCCAGGCAAGGAGGAGGCCACAAAGCTGTGCTGAGGCTGGAAGGCAAAACCTAGGACAGCTGCTTCAAGAAATGGTATCTTACATAATGCCTTAAAGATTGTCACTTCTGGGTGCATAGAACAGAATCCTCACCACCACATGCTGACCCGTAAAAGCAAAAAGCAGTTTCCTTTACATACTATCACATCATGTATGCTGCATGAATTTACTTTTATGTCTGGATAAAACATAAAGTTCCTTAAAACCACTCCTCTCCTCTAGCATAAACTTGCACACTGTTAATGCTTATGTAATTCATAGTCAATAATTTCTATGTCTTTTCTAAAACTTAAATAACATCTACTATTTGTGGCACATTTCACAGCACAAAATTAATTCCACATGCATGCTAGCATTAGAATTAATTATCTATATTAATTACCCTATAATGTGCTAAACCTTCCATATAAATCATATTTATTATTAATCACCCTGACAGTTACAGCCAGTAAAAGAAGTTCAAAGATGTGAAACAGAAGCAGTGACCAAAAAGGGAGTCTGGAACTTGAGGACGAAGCTCTAATGTGGTCTTTTCCTCAGAAGCTCTATGGATTTAAAAATGCAGAGAAACTCTTTTTGAAGTTGTTTATTCAGACAGCCAACTGACTTCAGTACTCTTCACTCTTTGTTCTTTCATACACTAAGTCATAGTCTTCTCCAAAGAATGAACCCCAATTATTCGCTTCTCTCTGAAGAGACCCAAAAATCCAGAGATTCAGAAAAATCAGTAAACTCTCCTACACTGCAGGCTTATAATCAGCAGATTTAAAAAAACAGAGGAAGACTGGGGAAGTTTGCCATAAAAGTATTTCATTTAGTGGACAGCCAAGAAGACAATTATTTTTAAACACAAGCATAATTAGACAAGTATATGCAATTAAAGACAATCACTACAAATTACCTTTACTTTCAAGAAAGACAATATACAAGATGAAAAGCCATGTGGTTCTTATTCAAAAAACTTCATTAGAACCACTATAAAAAAGAATAAACAGCAGTTCAAGTTAATAGAAAACATCTCTCTCAGACCATGCTACTGCTCAGTTAAAACCAATGGCAGAGCTAGATTTGTTATAACAAACTTTAGCACTCTAATCTTCTTACTGCTGCCAAGGAATTACATGACAAGATAAATTCTCATCATACTACAGTATTTAACTTCTTGCTCTCTTATAAATATTCAGATCTGAAGGACAAGTGAACACCTTACTGTACTGAAATAGGCATGGCAGCACAACATTCTGTTTATCTTCATTCTAAAAGATGAGCAAGGACTCATGTCTAGGGGTTTTTATTAAATAAACTTAGGAGTTCTGAGTGTTAATATGAGGAGCAGAGACACTGGGTTTTAGCCAAAAATGATTTGTTGATATTTCATACCAACCAACAGATCATCCAATCGAGTTAGGTAAGAGGCTGAGAAGATAAAAGCTCTCATTATAAACAGAAGCTCTGACCCCAGAGTCAGTATGCAGAAAAGAACAGTATTCATCAGAATCTGAAAAAGTGATGTTTTTGAAGAAGTGAGAAAAGAAGAACCCGCTAATCTGCACAAGTGTCAGGCTTCTTTCCTGTCAGGTTCCCTGCATGCTGCAATTTTTGCTGCCTACTTGGAGGGAGTGTTGTGTGCCAGCATTTCCTCTGGATGTAGTTTAAACGACAGCCTTCAGAAATTTTAAGGCAAAAATACAGATGAAAACACATGATCAAAGGTCCATGTAAATACATTCCAGAAAGTATAGACAGACTTGCAATAGCCAGAAAGCTGCCCCACATATGGTTTGATTTGAAAATCCATTTGGAGCAAGCTCCAGCTTTTTAGTAGTTTGCAGGAAGGTTTGAGTTTTGTCCTTTGCTTTCAGGGTCAGCTACTCTGCCTGCTCCATGCCATGAAATTAATTCCGGACACTTGCACGGCAAGGGGAAATGAAATACAATCAAAAAAACTATCATGGAAATTAAATCCAAGCAGCATAAAGGAGTAAAAAAATATAGCATCAGCTTTTTATCTGGCTTATTATACATGTGTATTAATAACATATCAATTGGAGCTTGCATGTTTAATTCAGACCACCAAACAAACTTAAGAAGACTTTGTTACTGCCATAGTGTCTGCCAGAGATTCAGCAGAACTCATTAAACTGGTGACACTCCCTGTGCACTGTGACAGGCTAATGGGGCATTCCTTGTCGCTGGTTCTTTTCACCTGGGCACTTTACCTCAACACAAGGTTTGCTCTGCTTGACAACTTCTGTAATTTTTTTTTTTTTCTTAGAATCTGACTCTCAACACAGATCAGATCTGACACTCCAAATTGGCCAGTCACAAGTGGCTGAACTACTACCACCTCAGTTCTTTAAAATAACAACTTAATTTTTAAGTGAAACTTCTTAATTCTTTTTTTTATTTCAGGGAAAAAAATGTCACCACGGTCTCATAGTTTGAATACATCAAAGTCCATATCCAGAAGTCACAGCAACACAAAGCCACTTCACAGAACAAATTTTAGTTGGAGGAATAATGAACTACTTAAAAATGAAGCCACTCTTTGATGGCTCCAGTGAAGACTGTACCACCAGTTCTTTGCCGACAGTAACAAAAACCTTCATTTATAAAGCCAACAAAATTGGTAGCAGTCCCTTTGTCTCAGAAGAATTTTATTTCACAATGAAAGTGAATGCAAGAGCAGAGAACTCCCACAAACTTGCAATACTTCAATTAAATATCCAACAGAACTTAAAACATCAGCATTAATACCAAACATTCTGATGGTCTAAAAAGTCAAAAATTCACTGGAGGATCATATTTTGCTGCCCTAATTCTTTTTCTACCACTAATCACAGAATCATAGCATACCAGGTTGGAAGGGACCTCAAGGGTCATCTGGTCTAACTTTCCTTAGCAAAAGCACATTCTAGCCAAGATGCCCCAGTACCCTGTCCAGGTCAATCTTAAAAGTGTCTAGTGTTGGGGAATCCATCATCGTCCTGCAGACATTATTAATATGAACAATGTTTCTCATTATCAGACTCACAGACTTGGACAGATTCAAGAGCAAACTCAGGTTTTTCTCTTGGAGCAAAGTTCTGCAAGCCTAACTCTGGCTGTAGGGACAACTTCGCTGCCTGACAACTTTTAGATGACACCAGCAACTCAGATGACTTCAAAGTCATATATATGTAGCCAGCAGAGCCTTTAACTGCAACCAAATACAACACCACACTGCTGATGCAGAAAGAACAAGTGTCAACTCACTTGTTCAGCTGTGCTGATTCTGAAAGAGACAGTATGTCGTGAAGTTTATTCAGGCTGAGCAACAAAGCCCATATGCCTGTTGATACAGCCAGAGAGTCTGTAGACTAAGAGAGACTAGTCTTTCATCTCCCCGTATTGAAAATACCTATGTTGGGGGAAAACAAACAATTTAGATGAAGACAGTGATAAGCTGAATGCTCACTCACCCATCATACATACTGAAGATCTTTAATTATGCCTTTTCATCATCTTGCATGAGAGACCAACAGAAGTTGTTTATTTCGATTGTTCTTGGTTCTCAGCATGGTCTCCCACAACATCCCCACATCCACACTGGGGCACTACAGTCTAGATAGGTCGATTATTGATGTCTACATCACTGGTCTCAAAGGGAAGTGGGTAGTGGTTTGAACACTTTCTGGAGACAGGCTGTAATGGGAATTCCCTTAGGCATCCATCCTGGAACCTATCCTGTTCAACACCTGCATCTACCATGTGGAAAAAGAGATGGAACACATCACTTTTCAGAAGACACCGAGCTGGGGTGTGCAGGTGACCAATGTGAAGGCAGTAGCCAGGGACACTGCCAAGCTAGAGATCAGGGAAGAGCTACAACAGTGTTACAAGGCTGGGTCATATATCCTATCAGGTTGACAGGGGTACAAAAAGATCACTACTGTGATGGGTAAAACAAATTCAACTTGAAGAAGATTAACTTATCTTACTGCTAATTAATAACAGCAGGATAGTGAGACATATCCTCCCCACTTTCTTCCCAGGCTCAACTTCATGCCAGACTCTTCTACCTCCTCCCTCACTGACTGAGTGAGTCTGGGGAAAATGGGTAGTGTCTCTTCACTGCTGCTTCCTCCTCTTCCATTGCTCCTTCCTTCCCCTGTTTCAGGAGAGAATCCAACCCCATGGGACACACTCCTTCACTGACTTCTCCAGAATCTTCTCACTGTCTACAGTTCTTCAGGACTGGCTCCAGCATGGGATCATTCCACAGAGCAGAGTCTTTCAGGAACAGAGTGCTCCAGCTGTCCCCCAGCCTGCTCCAGCATGGGCTCCTCTCTCCATAGGGGCACAGTCTCCTTTGGACATCCATCTGCTGCTGCTTTGGGTCATCCATGGGCTAAAAGGTGAATCCCTGCTCCCCCGGGGGCCTCCATGGGTTGCAAGAGGGCCATGGGGCTGCCTCAACCTGCTCGTCACCACAGGCTGCAGGGAATTTGTGCTTGGGTGTCTGAAGCACCTCCTGTCGCTCCCTCTCCAGTGACCTTGGTGTCTGCAGGGCTGTTTCTTTCACAGTTTTCTCGTTCCTCTCACAGCCACTGTGCAGGGCTTTTTTCCCCTTCTTAAATATGTTATCACAGAGGTGCTCCAACACTGCTGATGGATGCAGATTTAGCCAGTGGCAACTCCATCTTGAAATTTGCAGGAACTGGCTCTGTCTGACATGAGGTCAGCTTCTAAACCTTCTCACAGAAACCATCCCCACAGCCTCCCTGCTACCAAACCCTGCCACACAAATCCACACATGTATGTAAACATACATATGTTTATGCCCTTTTGCAGACTCCACTGTCTTTACCTTGGTATGCACGCTTCTCATACATCACATATGGATTACTGGGCCATCAGTAGGAAATTCAAAATAGCCAGGGCTCCAGGGTGAGGGTAGAGAGTCTTGCTGTACAAGCTCAAGGCAAGGTTATCTTAGATCTGCCATGCTCATCGTTACTGAAAGGCAATACTCTCTCTACTGACAATATCACTGATCTCACGTCCTCAACAAGGCATAAAAACTCTTTCAGTCTCTGAGAACTAGGCTGTCTCCTTTGTTTGTCTCTCTCATCTTCCCTCCCCACTCCCAACTTTCAGAGGAGGAAATGATTCCACACTTGTTATTCAATAACTCTGGGCATTGAATTAAAAGCCAACCTTATAACAGATGTAATATATTTAGTGATACAAACACAGTCAACCAACAAAATACAGCTTATTTCCATGTGAGAGCACTCTCTTCTTTCTGTTCAGACATTCCACACAAAGGGAAGTGCCAAGACTCCATGGGGCACAGGGAGTCAGCAGGGAATGCACACCTGCCTGCAAGCAACACCAAATACTTTCCAGCTTCATTTTCACAACATCCAGGGGCTGTGAAATCTCATGTGTTGGAAATCATCCTTCTTTAGCCTGAGCTACTCTCTCACTCCCAGTGAATTAATTTTCCCCAGTGAATCATGAAGATGCAAGATTTACAAACTACAATATGAAAAATATTTAACAGTTTGAAATATTTTTAAAGCCTTATGTTATTTTAAATGTAAACATAGGTTTAGATTTATTATCTCCCAATCCATGTGAGTCACAAATGTTCCCACTTCCCCTCTCCCCAATTTAAGCTTCCTGTAAATGAAGAGACATAAGATTGACAGTTTGTTGGTAACAAGCCTTTTCTGATGTTGTGTGTAACTCGTACTGAATTAATGCCATTTTGTTTACATGCAGCATTTAGAAGCAAAGCTTTTTCTCAAGTTATGTTCCAGTTTTCATTAGTTTTCATCACTGTTAAATCTGCTGCTTGTTTTGAATTTTCAGGATAAACCAGGATCTAGGGTAAGTATTAAATTGTAAGATTTGTTTGAAGCACAAGGGTAATGGCAGACATCAAACTCAAACAATTGTCTTTGTTATTTTCCTCTGAAGCATCCACTTAGTTAAGTATAACTGCATGAAAAATGGAAGCCTAACCACTCAAAACAAGCATTTAAAATAAAGTCCATTGGCATAATGCATCTGGTTCCCAGGACACAAGATCAAACAACAATTTTCAGAAATATACAGGTCTAACCAATTTGCTTTAAACCAACACAAGAAATGCTTAAAAATATTATCTTCCAGAGAGTCACCAGCTGTCTTCAAGATCCCAGGGTCTTGAAGGAATATGTTACAGCTTGTTTACCATCTGGATACAGGCAGATGCTTTCCTGGTCAGTAAGGTAACTTGACACTCCACTTTCCTCATGAAGAGGTTGTGCCACAAGCAATTTGTTCTGGAGGAACTTCTGCACTTCAGTAAGCTCAGCACCCACTTCAGAATAGGAAGTCTGCAAGGTAATCACAGCAGAACAACTCTGCTGGAACTACTATGGCTAAGTTTCATATGGAGTTACATCTTAATACTAAAAACTAGGTTAAACACATATTTTCGACTGCAGAGTGAGACTGACTCAGCAAAGACTAAAAAGGGCTTAAAAGGCAAACCAAAAACATTGCTCAAAATAAAAAAAAAAACCCCACCAAACAACTACAAGTAGTTTTGAACATATCCCATCAAGATGAATAAGAACTAAGTGTAATATGTATGTAGCAGTGTTTTTCACTCATAATATTTGCATCATCCTTAGACATGAGGATTTTAAAAAAATTGCAAACATCTTCCTCCCTTTGGAAGATATCAGCAGGTATGCTGCAGTATTTACAAAGCTTCACAAGGAAACCAGAACTGCCTTATTTACATGTCAGAACAAGCTGGTGCACATGTAACACTACATAATGGAACAGACATCACATACCATACTTTTATCATGCACTAAAATCACATCTTAATTTTTCTCAACAGCTTCAGATGGCATCTGTATTTTTGTACTTCATAGCAGCTCAGCTATTGATCCTGTATTCTTTTTGCAGCATCTCTGTGAACAGATGAAATATTATTTTGATGTTTTTAGACAGGGTAGGGGTTAGTGGAGTCAAGTAATATTTTCTTCATATAATATCACAATATTAATACAAAAGCAGTGTTTTTTTCTGTATTGAACATGGTAGGCAGATCAGTTAGCTGACAGAGAAAGTAAGCAATACCAGGAATGCACATCTAACATCTCGCACGCTACTGATCCAGAAACCAAAGGATGAAAGTCATTATAGTGGAGCAGGGGAGAAAGACTTTGACTGAAAAAAGTGAAGGCTGCAACTATGTGTAGCATGGAAGATTCAAGAGAAGACAGCAATAAAATGAAAAAGAAAGTAACAAGAACCACAGAAGCAGATGTAAATTTTGAAATGTATGAGGTACAATTGAAAAATTCAACCTCGAGAAGAGACAATGTGGAACAAGACAGGAGACCAGCTGGTAGTCCTCTACTAGCCTGGAACCCATAGAGATTACCAGCATTAATACAACAACAAACACCATTCTCTTCTAGATGGCATACATACTGAGCCTTACAAGACCAGTTTAAGGTCATAAAATTATCTTGCTGCGTGATCCTGCAATGCCCAGCACAACCCTGCCTTAATTATGCCTGGCTGGGTACCATTAACAAGATCTAGATTGCCCTGGCAATAATATTTACAAGGCACGAACGGAATGGGACACTCTCTGATCAGTGTCCTGAGAGGTTTTATTAAAGCATCAATTCCAGAACATTGTTACAACAATGGGAAAAGACAGATGCAGCCTCTCACTGAATCCAGCAGAATGCCAGAGAGACTTAATGTTACAGCATATCATAAAGCACATAGATGATCATCTTTAGGACTTGCACAGCTACAAGACTTGTAAGGAGATATTCTGTTTACTTTTTGCCCAACACAGTTATTTTAATTTCAGGCTACTTAAGAACTTCTTCAATCACAGAAACAAATGTAAATATTGAAACTGGAGGGCCCAGAGGGGGAAGTGGATGGCATTAGAAAACTTAAGCACAAAAGATATTTACAAACAATTTATCCAAAACCAACAAAATTATTGCATGTGTAAATAATTGTACAGGAGAACTGACTGCAATGCAAGAATCAAGGTACAGGAGGGAAAAGAGTTGGGCAATCAGTTGGCAGAAGGCCCTGCATCAACAGCCTAGGATTGCCCAAGCAACACACTGTACAGACAAACAGCTCCAGAAATTGCGCAACAAACTCTGAAGTGCCACTGCCTCAAATCAGGAGAAAGCAAGCACAGTTCTCACACAACCCACTTCCATGCTACAGCTTTCAAACACAAACTCATGAACAACTAACTCAGATATTATGCTTCTAGTTCACCACATCTGCCCACTACAGAAGAGCCAGACTTAAATATTATTATAAAATTACTGTCAGTTCCAGACAACAGTATGAAGTATCAAGTGTAGAGGTTTGGCATACTAGTTCTGAAAGGTAACAATTAAGCAGCAACTATTGATGAAGGTAGGGGGATAATCAGTGTTGTCCTAGTGAATATGGAGGATTATTTCACATGAAACATATTAAGCACAAACTTAGACTATGTTGCTGCAGCAAGTCAATGTTTAATCTCACAGAGTAAACTCAGCCCTTTGGTGTGAATACACCTAGTCTTTACTAACTCTTGAAGCCACAGACAGGAATTGCTGAACATCTAAGAATTCTCAAGCTCTCTAGTGCTTTCCAGTTTCTTGCTCCCTGCTATGCTGAACTTGAATTGCCATCCATCAGTGACAGAGAGAGCCCTTGTGGAGGAGATGTTGATTTAGTGAAGTACAAGGAACTCAAGAGCAAACTGCTTCTGAGAAAATCCCAGCTCCCCAAAGCAGTCAAAAGTGTGCATGGGTGCACATGTGAAGATACCCAGGAACACTTAAGATCCCACTTTCTCAGCCCCATTTCAGGCAAGAAGCTGATTGGAAGCAACAAAGCCTACAAGGATATTAAGGGTTCCCCAAAAGCTCTATTAGAATTTCATTACTGGGAGAGAATATCTCATCATTATGGCAAAGATAAAAACAAAAACCAACAAAACTTGCATAGAAGAACTTTGCCTAGACTTCCACTCCCTCAATAGGAAGACAAGCCAGACTATAATTTTAAAGTCTGAAATATTACCACGTTTTCCTAGGACAAAGCCCAAGAGACTACTGCTGCCAGTGCTGAACAAAGCATTCTTGTTTAAAGGGACACAACTGTGGTTCTTTCTTTTCCCATCTCTTTCCCCATACACTGGAGGTACATTCATTAACTGCAAAACTTGCTGCTTGGGCATGTTAAAGCATCTCCACTGAATTCAGAGAGACTTCACATCTATTTGTACACACCCCCAAGAAAAATAGAAGAAAAACAAAATGAGATAATGTAAAACTATCAAAGGGCAGGAGGCTTCATACATCCTTTGCCTTGAATATTTAAAAACAATAAGGATAGATGGATGGATATCCATACACCCAGCTCCTGAAAACTTTTATGGGGAGAGATCGCATGGCTTCTCTGGATAACCTGTGCTAGTGCTACACTACCTTCCCTTTCTTTTTTTCAAATTTTCATAATCTTTACTGTAAACCTCTCAAGCTGAAAACAGGTCTTTGGCATTGTAACATCATCCATCACTACTGATACAAGCTTGGCTCCATGATCTTTATAATTGCCCTTCAGATAGTTGCAGATCGTTATCATTTACTCTACACCAGACAAGGCTCACTCCCCTCAGCCTACCCTTGGGGGTCATGCAGATCACCCTGAGAACCATCCACTGAAAGATCTGCAGTTTCCTGACATTTACTTTTCTAGTCAGCCCAAAAGGAATGTTCTTAGTAGAGGATCCTCAGTGCCAAGGACCGAGAGACAATGATTTCCCATAATCTGCTGGCTGGCTATACTCCTAATGTAGCACAGCATCAGATTTATTGACAATGATGGCTCACTACTCGTTAATATTTAACTTGCTTTAAACCATAATCCCAGGTTCTTTTGAGCAGAGCAGCCACTTAGCCCATCAGTTCCCAGCTGCACTGATTCATGGTATTGTTAAGCATCAAGTGCACTACTTTGCACTTCATGTTCTACTCATGAAGCTTTTGATGGCCCAAGCCTTAAGTCTCTCAGGATCCCTCTGGATTTATGTTTGGCCATATGTCATGTCAGCCACTCCCACTAATTTAGTGTAATTTGCAAATATATGTCATCATCCAAATCACTACTTATTGAAAAACATGGACCCCAGAACCAACCCTTGGCATACTGCACTCAGTCAGCTGCCAGCTGGATGCTGAGCTATTGATAATAGTCCAGCTGATTTTCAACCCATTATGCAGCTTGTTCATCCAGCCCATACTTCCTTAGACCTCTAAATGTGAATGCAGTTGGTGGTATTATTCAAACCCTTAGGAACCTCTGAAGGTGACACTTCTGTCATTCATACAGAGAGCCATTTTGCCACAGAAGGCGACGAGATTGAGCAAGCACACTCTTGTTAAATGCACACTATTAAGTAATGAATTCTTGACCATGCATTTACAAACTTTACTGATGTAGAAACCAGCCACGATCCTTCCAGGGATGGAAATAAGGCTGACTAGCCTATTACTTTCAGAATTTTGCTGCAGTTTTTTTGCAGATGAACATATGATTAGCCTTTTCCTACAACTCTCCCCTTATCTACTAGTAATTATGCAGAAACTCTTCCAGTTAATCTTCATTAGCCCTCTGTTGGGCTTTGGCCTTTCATTTTTCATCCTTAAACACCTGAGGAATGCTTTCATACTCTTATTGCTGGTCCATGTTTCCACTTCTCATATGTTCTTTTTCATAAAGATTTTTGCTTTGTTCATGAAGAAGTCTCATGTTCAGTCAAGTGAGCTTTTCAGTTCAAAGTCCTGACATACCTGGAAAATGAGATGGTGTTTTCTTGAGCTGTCCAACAGCTCAGATTTTCAAATTTTCTAAGTCCTTTATCAAACACTTCCTCCAGGGATCCCAATTTAACAAATTCTCAGATAAGCAAGTCTGAGTCCAGTCCACAAGCCTAATTTTACTGCCCAGCCTTCCAGCTTTCTCCCAGTCCTGAACTCGTCATCTCATGATGACTCAAGATCCACCAGACTCTTTCATCTTTGTTGTATAATAGGCCAAACAGAGCATTATCCCCATCTGCTAGGAATTCATCAGGTACAGCTTCTAGGAACATCATCTGCCCAAAGTTTAGGCCTTCTTAGCAGATGTCTGGATGGCTGAAAGCCTCTGTGATGACAATGGGCAGGAGACCTCTAGATGTTTTCAGAAAGCATTAACCACAATATTATAGGGCACACAAAGCAGATGATGGAGAAAAACAGTAGCATGTATTTACCAAGGATAAATCTGCTTGATCAACACAACTGACCACTATGATGAAGTGACTAAATCTGTGAACAAGAAGGCAGCAATCAAAGTTGCTCACTTTGACTAAAGAACTTTCAACATTGTATCTGACAGCACCCTTGAATCCAGGTCCATGTATTGATAGTTAACACATCTAGACTCTAGGTGGATGAAACACTGGCTGGATGATTTGGCTCAAAAGGCAGTAGTTATCAGTCCATATTATACCTAAAGGGCAGTTACAAGTAGAGTTCCTCAACCAGAATGCATCCTCAGTGAGATGCTAGCACGCAGTGAGCTGAGGGGTCTACTCACACTGAAGTGCAGGGCAGCCCCTCAAAGTAACCCAGACAGGCTGGCAGAACAGTCCAAGAGGAACATTTCTCATGAAATTCAAACATGGGCAAATGCAAAGTTCTGCACCTGGGACAGACTAACCCCCTGCAGTGGTACAGGCTGGGGTCTGGCTAGCTGGGAGCAGCTCAGCTGGAAAGGACCTGACACTCAGGCAAACCAGGAGCATGCCCAGGCAATAAGGAAGGCAACAAACACACTAGACTGTAGCAACAGGAGCGTTACAAGCAGACTGAGTGAACTCATTCTTCCTCTTTACTCAGTGCTTCTTAGATCACATCTGGGAGAAGGCAGCACAAGTTACAAGAAAGCCATTGATAACTGGAGGGGGTTCTGCAAAGTGCAGCATCTCCCCATGAAGAATGGCTGAAGGAGCTGGGATTGTTTGGGCCAGAGGAAAGAAGGTTTGGAAAACAGAAGAGCAATCTGAGAGCTAAGCAGAAGTAACTGCAAAGACAGAGCCAGGGTCTCCACTAGGATGCATGGTAAGAGAACACAACACAAATCGACACAGAAAAGGTTCCAATTAGATGTCCTAAAAACCTTTTACCTGAGGGTTGCCCAGAGAAGTTGCAGCACATTCATCACTGTTTTCAAGATGAGATGATATCCTCAGTCTGAATTCAAATAAATAGTCTAAATTCAGTTTTGACTCTGCTTTGAGTAAGAGCTGAGAACAACCCATATGATTGCCAACTAAAAGCATCTAGAAAGGTCTCTAATAACAAGAATATCCTCTAGTCCTAAGCATTCTTCTGTTCAAGTTCCTATGAAGACACAAGCTTTGGAGAGCAATTTTCTGTCTTTATATACCACATCATTTTTTCTTCCACTGGAGAATTCCAAATGGTTTTATAACTACAGGCTTTTACAGTTCAGTCGCTTACAAAGTATCACCTTATGACAATTCATTATGGACTCCAAATGTAACATGACACCAAAGAAAAGAAACTGAATTCAAAGAGGGAAGGGAAACACCTCTCAACACTAAGATACTTCAAGATTAATCTGTGAAAAAATCAGAATTAATACCTATAGTCACAGACAGAAGAAGGCATCTGAAGGTAGTTCCAACATTTTAAAAGTACTTCTGTATTGAAAAGTACAGAAGCAACAGTCACTATGTTGCAACAAAACACAGGAGAACACACACCACAGTATCTCTCCACCCTTAGGAGAGGGGGGAGCACTCTTTCAGGTCCTGATCCTTTCTGACAAGAGTAGAAAGGCTGATAAAAATACTGCACTAACCAGCAGTCAACAGAACAATGCTCAGAGATCTCTGTGGTAGATGGCATTTTCTGGTGGAAAGAAGAAACTGTCTTTTCTGCAGAAGGCTGGAATAACTGATTTCAAAATAACAATGAACAACTCACAAGGTATCTCGATTTGCAGACACACCATGAAGCATCTGTTTTACTGTGTCTATACTTCTGTCCTGAAGGGGCCAAGGCAGGAATCTTTCTGCTCTCTTACAAATTGAGGGATCTACATGCTATATACAGGTATTACTACACCTCAGCAACACAAGCCTCAAATTGCCAGCTGGCTTTCTGCTCACAAAGGTGCAGATTGTTCTGGGACCCTGAACCTACACGGCCCCACTGTCAAGCAGGCTGCAGTCAGAAAGAAGCTTTGCACTGCTGATGCCAACCAATTTTCCATGTGCCTTTTTTTCCCCCAAAAACTTCTACTTTTAAAATGGAAAAGTCATCTATTTATTTTCTTTTGTCAACATATAATACCATAAAAGCAAAGCTGCTTTCATAACCAATCATTATATGAGAAAAGTTACCACTGAAGTGGAAAAGAGCAGTATCCAAAATAAATCCTCATAACAACACAGTGGTGCCTCAGTGAGATAAGTACAAAGGGAAAAACTCCCAAAATACAAAGCAGTCCACTCCAAGAAAGCAGTTTAAGTAAGCTCTTCAACAGTATTGGATTGAATCTCTACTAATTACTAGCAAGCAAATTCACTTTAAAAAAAAAGGAAAGAAAAAAATCCTTCTGATACACAATTCAGGTACCACATTCATTTAGAACAAAGGTCCTGGAGAAATATTTTTAATATTTATGTATTTTTCCTCAGTATACCTTAGAGAGTGGTTGATTTCTGTAGAAAATGGCATAGCAAATAGTATGAAGTCAAAAGCTTTTACAAACTAGGACTCTATAGTACTTAAATAAAAAGCCAAATACTCTTGTGCTACTTTCTCCAGCTTGTGGCCTCTATCAGAATAGGAGTGAACTGCTCTTTTTCTACAGTTAAAACAGTTTTTGCAAATTCTCAGTATTTCAGGTTTCAATGTAAAATACTTGGCTTCTCTTCACAGTAGAAGTTCATATGAGATGCTGCACTACTTTTGTTGGTTTTTCCCTTTCCCTTGGACAAGGACATCTCAAGTATTTTCATAGAACATATTACTTTCAAGGTTTCCACAGGGATGCAAGTCTCCCACTTAAGAGTCAAAGTACAGCAGATGTATCTGAGAAGAGGACTAAGACATATGTTATGTAATGGCAAAACTTTCCCATTCTATTCCAGCAGAGCAATTAAAGCAAAGATTGAAAGGAAAACTACTGGTGAACTATCAGCCTATTTTAATGTGCTCTCAAAACATAAATTTGTCTAAATACACTCCTAAACAAGTTAGAGAAATGTAATTTAAAGCGCAGTTATGTGGGGACTCATATCCTTGATCAATTGTACTCACAAGACAGCAGCTAAATAACCAGGAGATGGTCATTTTAAGTTATTTCCTGGATGTTATTCTTTCCAACAGTTTTAACTGTTGGCTTGAATGACAAACATTGGTTTTTAAAATTTATAGATGTTATCAAGACATAGGTCAAATAACTTAGGTGAAAGTCTCCAAAACAAACAATTCTGTACCAAGATTTCTTTTTTAAAGATTAAACCCAGAAAATCAAAGCAGCACTAATAAAGAAAGCATCGATCAAAAGAGGTTTCAACATTGAAAAAAAAAAGCCATTAGACATAAGATACCATGCAAAGAAGATAAAATCAAGAAAGCAGTAGAGCAGAGAGAATGGGGTGCTCACAATGGATTAAAAATTCCATGTAGTCAATACTAGACTGTTGCCCAAAGAAGCAGGTTCGATTTCCAGCAGGAGTGTTATCCTCCTAGGAGAGTTATCAGTGAAGTCTCTGGAAAGCAATTACAGTTCCTCAGTGCTAATAACAAATCACAACTGGAATCCCATACTCAGTTTGGAGACCGTGTCTACAACTGCTGACAGAAAAAGAGAAAGAACCAAAGAGAGAACTGCAAGGACAATAGTTTTAGCAAACGTGGCTCATACAGAAGAAAACAAAACAAGGCTGCTTGGATGCTCGTCTCAAAAATGCTACCATCTAAGAACACAGCCCAATCACAAGAGTCAACATGTTCACTCCTTCAATACACCCAAGTGCTTTATGAAGAGGACAGCAATCAGTGATGTTCTATATGGAACAGGAAAGTCTGAACTTGCAGCTGAGCTTATTTAGACTGGGAAAAGTTTTAATGGTTAGAACAGTAAAACAAAGGAGCAAGACGTCCAAGGATGGTTTGGGATCTCTTGCCTTTGGCGATTTGCAAGAACTAGACTGACAAATACTCCAAAGAGACTTGATGCCGCCCCAGTATCCTGGGCAAATGAACAATATCACTTGCATTTCTGTGCGACAAAGTGACTTTGCAGTACTAGTACTAGGTCCATGATATCTTCAGAGTAAATCTGTTCTTTCACAACTGCCCATGTTAGAAATGGAAATCAGAATGGCTGAGGCTGGAATTCACCTCTGAATGTCTAGTCCAGCTACCCTGCTCAAACAGGGCCAACTATAGAACAGTCCTGGACTGTGTCCAAACTGCTTCTCTGTCCATGGATGGAAACTCCCTGACCTTTCTAAATAACCTATTCCAAGGCTGGGTCATTCTTACATAAAGAATGTAAAATATGTAAAACAAACTTCTCCTGATGTTCAGATGGAGCCTCCTGTGTTGCAGTTTGCACCCATTACATCTGGTCCTGCCACTGGGTGCCACTGAAGAGAGCCTGTCTCCATCTCTGCACCCACATTCAGGTATTTAAACACAAGTTGTGTGTGCCATCTGTGTGTCTCCGCCCAGCCCACGAGACTTCTCTTGTACAGGCTAAACAGTCCCAGCTCTCTCAGTCTTTCCTCCTATGAAATGCTCCGGTCACTTGATCACTTCAGCAGCCCTTCATTCAGCTCTCTCTGTTATCCCCATGTCTCTCTCGTACCAGGGAGCTCTGAACCAGGCTCAGCACTCAGGTGTGGCATCCCCAGGGCAGAGCAGCAGGGGAGGACCAGCACCCTCGGCCTGCTGGTGACACTCCATCTAGTGCCACTTGACTCCTTTGTGCCAAGGGCACGCTGCTGGCTCAAGCTCCACTTGCTCCACCAGGACTCCCAGGGCCTTTTTGTGCACAGCTGCTTTCCAGCTGCTTTCCAGTAGCTTTCCTCCAATCCAGCATCTGCTGATGCCTGGGTTTGCTCCTCCATTGGTGCAGCACTTGGCAATTGCCTTAGCAAAGCGACAGGAATGGAAAAGTAAGACTTTATATCCTTCCTTTCGAGACTGGTTCAAGCAACCTGTTTCCCATATGTCTTATTTTATACTCTCTCTCTTCCCTATATTCTTCCATATTTTTCCATCTTCTACCAAATCTTTCTTCTGTTCCCTGCAACATTTCAGCAACTATTCAGCGCTATAAACTCCTTACAGATCACATTTGCTTTGCTACTACTTACACTTCAAGATCTTGTCAAGCCTGTTCTTCAAGGTGCACACACCTTCAAGCTAAACGAAATATATTTAAATCAAGTCTGAAATTACTGCTTGATAAACAGCACTGCACATGTACCATGTCTCAGATGTGACTCATCTCTACCAGGGGCTAATATATATGCATGCCAGGATCAAACGGAACAAAACAAATGCCATCAAGATTAAGAAGAAACACACATACAGAGAGGTTTGTATTTACAAAGCAGCCCAAAGGAGTGCGCAACAACTAAAATGAAGTGAAATTCAGGCACACAGCACCACCCTCCAAGGCACATAACCCTCAGCTATACTTCAGGTTCATATAAAGAACAAATAAATTAAAAAATAAGACAACAACAATCAAGGCAGTAACCAACAGAAATAACTCAGTGCTGGGAGGCAGACTTCCCTAGATTTTGTTATTGCTTCAGTCCCTTGTTTTTTCAATTTATTAAACAGCTGTATGTGAAGTTTAATATGTAAACAATGCACACAGGATGATATTGCTTTAAATTAAGCCTGCACAATATCCAAGTAATTTCACTGGAAACATAGTTTATAAAAAACTGCATTTGTTCCAAATAACATTGTTAATAAGAGTGTTCTTTACATGGAGTCATTGTGCATTTCTGTCTGCTTCCAAGTACAGAAGCAAACTCTGCTACCAGTCAGCTGTTTCAACACCCAAAACTCAGATGGAGAGATGGTTTGTAATGATTCTTTCTGCATAAGTTTCTCCTCTGTATTCCACTCTGCAACAAGCAAGCTACGACTGGTAGAATCTTGCTTTTTTCCAGGCTATTTAATAGCACTGAGTTCATGTTTCCTCCAACATATGAGGAACACTCGTTGATAATACACATCAGATAATCCAGGAACGCAGGTTCAGCTTTCACCTGAAGCACTGCTGCTTTATTGCAAGCAATTAGGCTGGTTTCTACATACTCAAAATGCTTCTACTGAAACTACAAAATTCTCTGCTATCTGAGACTTTCACATCTTTACTGGCAGAAAAGTGTTCCATGCTTTCACAGTTTGTTTTTGGGAAAAACATGTTTAATTGTTTTAACTGTCATTGTTCCTACAGGCTACATATCATTGCTCCTACAGCTCTAAGTTTCTCATTAATCCTTTGTCAAATATGAAAGCAAAAAAACAAACAAAAAAAGAAAACAAAAACCCAACCAAAAGAACCTGGGTTTTGTTTTATTTTTTTAAATGTTATCAGCTTTCAGGAAAATATTTACTATATTCAGAAAATCAACTGACATGTAAAGTTTCTGTGGAATAGGATTAAGGGTCCTTTATTCTAAGGGTGTAACTCCTTAACATCTTGGAGAAGTACAAGAAGAAATTAATAAAATTTGAATTTTTTTCAAAGTTTCGTAAAAACAATAAGCAATCCCTCTTGGCATGTATGTCATTTAATACTAGAAAAAGAGAACAATCAAAATAGATGTCACTAGTAAAAGCTGTAGCATAAATATCTTTTTCAAATTGCACACGCATACACAAGAACAAACAACATTCCAGCCTCATTCATGTTTAAATTAAGATTCAGAATACCTAAAGGCTGCTTCCAAAACATCTGTTAATTCAGCCTTTTTTTGAGAGGAAGAAGGAGTCTCTCAAATGAGCACAATCTCTCATTTATTTAAGCAGCTATTCCAAGAAAACTGATTATCTCTCCAAGAGAATGTTAATTCTTCTACCTTTTCATTCAGCAATTGAACAACAAGACATACATATCTGTAATACACAACAAGATTGAGGCATGCACTCACAAAAGGAAACAAAAAACATTTTTGGATGCTTTCAGCAAAATTTTCTTTTTATGGCAAAGGATTAAAAAGGCACAGAAGTGTTTGTACTATCAGCTCCTTTAAGAAGATCACACTACAAGTGTACAGCAAACATACAGGAGCTTTGTCAGAGAACAACAGAAGTAGAACAACACTAGAAATCTGTGCCTTAGCTTGAAAAACAGCAAAATCTTCCCTGAAGTGCACATGCAGGCTCTGAAACCCCATCTCACTATCACAGGCAAGCATGGTAACTGGGCAAATTATAGAAGTTCTTGCCAAAGGTCTTTTGTGATGACCAGGCAGGGCTGTAAAGACATCTGCAATCCACATTTCAATTTGTGTGGACAGTGCTGCTGATTTTCTTCCCTTCCTCTTCCTAGGGGATATTATTCATGGCATGTTATACAGGTACTGTAACTATAAATTTAACCAGAAAATAAAATTTGGTCTACAGGAGAATTAGCATAAAAATCATTATGTGCCTCTGTTATCTTTGGATGGCTAATTATCATACAATAGTAGATTACAATACAACAAGAAAAGGCATATACCAGAGGTTAGAATTGTGAAATTTAGCTGCAATTTCTATGTTTATCAGAAGGCAGTCAGGAGACACGGGAATGAAACCACCATTTTCATTTTACTGCCCAGAAACATTCCTCTGTTCTGAGCTCCTGCTCTGCCCTCTCTCACTCTTGGGAAGGTCAGAATATGGTCCCAGTTTGCACAAAGGTAAAAGCTCTCCAGCATTACTTCTCTTTAAAGCTCTTTTCAAACCTAAATGTTCTGTGATTCAGTAACTAGGTCTCTATAAAAAAAAAATATCCCTGTGGATTCCAGATCTCCCAGGCAAGCATCTCAGACTTTTCAGAGTGCATCCACCTGGCACAGCGCAGGGAGACTGCACACCTGTGGAGAGCACAGAGCCTAGAACTTCCTAGTAACCCCAGATATGAGCAATTTCTATAGAAAGCCAGCTCAGGCTCTGCTGTCCCACTTTCCTGGCTAAAGTCTCATCTCATCATCAAGGATGGGGGCTGAGGAGGAATGCAAGTCAAGTAAGACTCACAGGGAGTCCAAACAACCACAGCTTGTGTAAGATCTGCTCCCTCATTCCCTCACATTCTGCTGGCTCTCACCCCACTTGTGGCAACAAAATACTAAATCCCTCAAAGTCTGCAAGATAAGAATCTGAGTCTTAGCTACCTTTAGCCACCTAAATAAGAACAAAAGAACTGGGCTCCTGCTGAACTATTTCGGGGAAAGGAACACCCAGGATGAAGCAGCAGCCCTACAGACATCCAATACACATACACTTTTTCACACAGACAGAAGCTGCCAGGACTTCTTTTTGAAGTGGAAAAGAGCATCTCTGTTAGCTAGAAGTCTCCTTGGGCAAACAAAGTCCTCATTTTTTCCCCACCAGCAAAACTAATGGACCTAAAGAACTTCCAGGTGTAAAAGTGACTTTGGGAAAAGTGAGTAGAACTAATATTCTGGTTTAACTGAAAAAACCCAACATGCTAAACAAATGGAAGTAGGAAAAGTAGGTAGGAGGAGCACAGCAGCACCTTTGCTCAAGTTAACTGAAGCAGACAGAGCTTGGCTGACCTAGGTATTGAGACTGAATTGTTCCCAGGGGTAAGCTTCAAGAATCAGCATCTGGGGACAGTACATTAGCAGAGCTCAGAAATGCCTTATGATACAGGCTGTAACACTGAAAGGCAAAATGCTGAAGACACAGGAACTAGGGCTAACATAAAACACACCACTAGAATTTTTTAAATAACGAAGTGTAAGAGATGAGTTCAGGTGAAAACCATCTACTTTTATCAATAATGCAGTCTTGCAAAAGGTTTCTGGTTCACAATGGACCAGCCCAATTTTCTTATAAAAACAGTTTTTTAAATGGAAGACAGCAAATCTGAGGGGTATCTAAATGATGTTGACTGCTGGATTTGCACTGACCCTCTCCTTTCTCAAATCCCCACCCTGCAAACCATATTTAGAAAGAAGCAAACATAGAGAATACAGAGGAAAAAAAGGCAGTCTGAAGCTTGACACCTGCTTCAAAGCATGGTATTTTCCATATAGAAAAACAGATCTAAACCAAATCTGAACTGTGAAAGATGAATTCATCATAGCTGGCTACATGTCATCTGCCAAGAGTGTCTACTAGATCAGTGTTTGTTCTGGGCAGGTGAAAGGCCTATTGAGATATCACTGTTTGCACTGCCTACTTGTCCCCTGACAAGGGTGGAGCACTGGAATAAGCAGGTCCCAGCTTGTTGGCACTACAATAAACTGAGAAATGCTCATCTTACTCTGCTTCTTTCCAAAAAACCTGCAGTTTTGCCTTCCTGAGTTTCGAGTACAGTGCTGTGGCATCTAATGGCTCTTTGGGACAAAGATTCAGAATGAAACAGGACCTGAAACACGGCTTCAAGGAGGGAAATGCAAGGATATACCAGCTATATATGTGATGCTACTGACAAAATGAATACAATCACAGTATGCCTGAAGTCCACATCACAAAAAAATGGATCCATGCAGTTAAAAACACCCAGCAGCAAATTACTACAGTTCACTGACATGAGCAGTAGCATAGTTTCAGCACAAGCCCCTATTTAAATAAGTACTAAGTTGGCATTTAGTACCAAGACTGATAGTATGTCACCATATCAGCTTGCTTAGAGCCCTTAATTAAGGGGACACACTACAACTTTTCCTTCAGTGTTTATCTCCCACCCCTGCCTCCCATCTCCTTCCATCACACCCACAGGGAAAATAAAATCATCCTGCAACAGTTAAGCATCCTTCCAGTGTCTCAGCCTTACATTTTTCAGTATGAATGAACACTGGCCTTATACTCATTTCTAAGGCTCATTTACAATACAGCTGGATCAGTTCTTTCCTAGTTCATTTGCTTTCAATAGGGGCTTCATTCTCAATTCAAATGACAAATCGCTCCAGCAACCACACATACACATGGCTTCCACAAGCCTGGCATTTTTTAGGTTTAATGAAGCCCTTTAAATGACTGTTGTTTAAATTATTGTGTAGCAATATATACATGCTAATTATTTTGGAAGACCTGTGCAAAGTAGACAAGCATTCAACTTCAATACATAAATATTGTGGCCAAGGATGTTTTAGCTACTGAATAGAGTTCATACAGTTGATTCATTTCATCTTTCATGCATTTTTCTGGCAAAAAGCTTCTAATAACATGAACTAAAGAACATAATCCCTTAAACATCAGGAATAATAGCAACTCTGTTGACCTGAATCTGTTCCCTTCAACTTCCTTTATCTGAAAATTGGCACTCATGCTAAATGGACAACATAAATAACAGCATTTAGTGATTGGTGTTTGCTGGATAAGCTCCTCTACTTTTCCATATTACTCTAGGAGAACTGTATTTTTAAAGTAATGATCTTTTTCAGATATTGCACCCTACTGAATACTTCTTGCTCATTTCGGGCTACCAGATTTCTTAATTTCAGAAGAAAGATGGCACAGTCATCTCAGTTTCTCAACAAAATAACATCATAATCTGTATTTTATCTTTGCTAGACCTTAAAATTGAAAGAAGGGCTTGTAAAACATTTATTACTATAAATAACATTGAGTACAGGAGGGAGGATGCAAGAAAAATTAGATTTGGAGTATGTTACAGATATGCCTACATTTGTTATTAGCAAAGTGCATGCACATTGAGTGTTTAATCAGGAAGCAAGAGTCCTTCTCCATTCTGTGACACTGGCAGACATGGGGAGGTGATGACTATCAACAAAGAGAGCTTG
The DNA here is from genome assembly GCA_024362935.1 of Setophaga petechia. NCBI lineage: Eukaryota > Metazoa > Chordata > Aves > Passeriformes > Parulidae > Setophaga > Setophaga petechia. Next base: position 25,892,627 of record JANCRA010000008.1, read on the forward strand.
TGATCTGCAGCAGCTCAAGGTGTGCACATGATGCAGCCAGCAACAAAGTCACATTCTCTTACTGCCTTTGCCCTTCCTCTCAGTTCTGCTGCTCTTTTATTCACGTGATCTGTTACATTAACACAAGGCTCTCACCCTTCACACCACACCTTCCACAACAGAGGCTTTAGTCTCATTAATTTCCAGAAACCTTACGTTAACCCTGATTTGAAAAACTATGTCAGCATAAAAATTTTGAGGAAAAAAAATGCAACACTGGAAAATGCAGGCCTGACCTAGTTCAACCTAATTTATACAAAGAAAAGGTGCTTTGGCTGTCTACAACAGAAGCTGTAACAACCAGAAATCATTTGACTACTACTAAAACATAGAAGATGGTTATACTAATGACAACAGACAAGTTTTCCCCTATTCTATCAAAGAATCATTTTCTTCAGGAATGCAAGTCTGACTTTATGCACAAACCTTTTCTCTATTCCTCTACTTCTCTCCTCAAACTAAATAATACATCCTCAATGCTGGAAGAACAAAGGCAACAGTTTTTGTTTTTTTTTATTTTCTTGATAAACTTATTATTTACCCTCCCAGGTTCAGATTTGCTTTTACACTGTGCCAAGTACTGTTGCCAGTTAAATTTATCTACTGATTTATAAGTTTTTATCACTTGCTAGATCTTTGGGTCCCAGAGCTGTACTTTGAGTTTTCTTTGCCCAAAGCAAGTGCACAGTGAACCAACATACAATTAAGATGGGAAGTCAGGCAACAATCATCAAAAATTAATGTGAAGAGCACAACAGATTCAGGAAGCAAAACCCAAAAATTGTTAAGTGTCATGAGTTTGGTTTGTCACCACAGCCCATCCCCAGATGAGTCACAGTTACTCAAAACAAAGATCATTAGAGTCGCAAAGCATACATAATAAAGTTTTCTTCAACAACCAGGTGCACTTTAGCATTATTACAGCAAAACCACAAAGTTACTGCATTGTATGAGCATAAAATCACTGAGGAATGCAGCAGATTTTAATCAAATGTTCCAAGTGTTCATGTATTTAAAAACCCCAGCACTTTCTCAACTCATCTCCTATTTACACCTATTTTTATGCAAGTTAGCAAACACTTTCAATTTATTAAATTTGGGGAAAACCCCATACTTTACAATCTCAGGTTGATTTTTTCCCTTAAAAATGTGCAGCAAACTGAAGACACGTTATTTTTGTCAAAACCGTTATGTTAGCATGCAAATTCAGCATGTCAAAAAGAAGAATGATTATGCTGAGTTGCACGGTTTGTTACATTCTTTCTTCCTGTCATGAACAAATTATGATAAATTACACAGGATTGCAGTAGTTAATGCAATTTCTCCTTTAACACAAAAATATAAGAGTTCATCATTGTTTAGAAAAATGCACTTTGAATGGATTGCTATAAGCTCTTGAGTTTCTAGCTTCAGTATTTTGCCAATAATCTTTTCATGTGTTAATGCTTAACATTCCATTTAACTAAACCCAAATATCACTAAGTTTATAAAAACCAGTTTAACCCATTTTTTAACTGTTATTTTTTATTGAGCTACGAGACATAGTCTTATTCACTACAAGGCCTAAGCAGAACAACTTGTCAAATCTTTTCCCACAGGTTAAAGAAATTCTGTCCACTGAAGCAGCAAACTCCAGAGCACCATAAAGGTCTCTACTACTTGACTGTCTGAGGAATCCTTCCTTTGCAAAGTCTCCATAAAAGCCAATTTACAATGTTACTCCTCACCTAATCAAAACAAATACAGTAGTACTACTTTGCTTATTGTCCAAAATGACACTAGCAGTCTGAGGTTGGGAGCATCACTCTCCTGCCTTATTGTCATGTTTTCCAGATGATAGCCACCAGGTCATCCTAAGAAATAAGATTTCTACCATTGGTTTACTTTTTGAAGGTGACAGATTCCTCAAAATCTAGATAAAGTTAAGACACACACAATAAAGACCTCAACACATTCTCATCAAGTACCAAAACCACACTTCATGTCATAATAAGCAAGTTCTAGCCTTGAAACATTTCTAATAAAAGATGAAGTTCAAGACAAAACATCAAGAGAAAAGAGTAGGCTCCTGCAGATGTGAGAAGATAATTATCTCTTGACTAACTCATGACCCACAGCACTTATGCAAGTACACATGCTGTCCACCAGGCTGGAGAACAATATGCTATGAGCCTGGCACACCAGAACAGAGTATTTCAGATTCAGAGAATGAAAGCAAGTGCACGGAAACAGCCTGAAAAGCACAATCATTGGGACAGACAGGTTGTTCCCATCCAAAGCATAGCAACACAAAAGTTCAGCTGCAGCACCAGCCACATTCATGTATAATTTTTGATACGTTGGCCCAGGCAGTTGAATCAGATGGGAAAAGATTATCATGGTAAAATAGATGACCTAGGTATCAGCAGCATGAAGTTTGGAGAAAGCTGCAATCATCATCAGGCAGATTATTAGTTATTCACATATCAAAAGAGTAGAACATTGACATCTTTTAAGTACTGATCAGGAACATGTAAAAAAAAAAAAAACAAACTAGAGACAACACTAAGAAAACCATGAATCTAGCACTTAAGAGTGAAAACAATTTAACATAAGTCTGCCAATTTACATGCACTCACATTTCATTGTGACTGGCAAAATTGTAAAGAAAGTGTATTACAACATTTTAGATGATGCACAACATAGGAGTATCATATTTAAACTTATCTGGTTTTGATTTGTTTTACACTGAACTAGTAATTTGTGTTTAGACAAGTCATAAACTTGTATCAGAAAAGAAAAGAAATCTCACAGGCAACGTGTTCAAAGTCTCAAGTTCTATTCTGATACATTTTTAACGGGCAATTTAATGACAAATATCTGTTTTTCTGTGATTTCAAGTGTGTAACAAGTCACTAACAAATAATAATACCTGTAATCTGTCCATATTAGCTGCAGCACAGACAGATTTGTTATTTTAGCAAATTATCAGCTTTGTCTATGCTTCATCACTGTTCTTAACCAAATTCTACACTGCCAGTTTCATGCAAAAGAAGTGCTTTTAATTTAGGCTTATTGGGTATTCCACAAGTAAAGCTCATATCTTCTACCCTACAAGGTTATCACAAGAAAGTCGCCTCAATTCAATAAAAAATGTCAGAGCAAAAAGAACTTTGTACTGTAACACTGCAATACCTTTAGTCAGCTCCCAGTATTTGTGTAAGGTGAAATTCTGCTTCTAGAACAAAGTCCAGATAAAGGGGCACTACAGCTAAACTTGTTTCCTCGGTCTCACATCGTCAAGGGGCTTTTCATCTACAGAATATGTCTTATGTATCCACACTTTAACAACTAATTTTTCCCTCCAGCAGTGTTTCAGATCCTCTTTTGGCCAGTACAGAACTCAAGCATTTACTCCCAAAATACAATGGCAATAGCTTGCAGGGGCTTTCCAGACACAAACCTGTACAGAGGAATACTGTGGGTGCAGAAAGAGCAATCCAGAGCCATACCAAGAAGCCTGACAGGGCAACCTTACCAAAGGTGTTGAATTCATTGGTACTTTACCAAACCCACATTCACCCATGACTCTGCTAGAGATCACCATCCCCTACACAACACCACACACACACCCCTTTATCTCAGCCATTGCAGCTCAGTGTCTCTCATGGTTTAAACTCACAGCTGGTTAGGCAGCAGACCCTTCTGTCAGTTCAGGCACAGAGCGAGACAGCTGAAGGCAGCAGCGACTGAGGAAACCTCCGGTAATCTGTTCTGCTCAGTTTATCAGAGCCTCAAGTCTCCTGTCCAGATGGGGATAACAGACATTGTCACCTCACTCCCCAGACAGTATAAAACCTCCAAAGATGCTTTGGGAGTATCACAAGAGGAGCAGCAAATGCCTGACAATTTTTAAAAACTGGATATTAAATTGGAAACCTTCACCCATGAACACTAAAACCAACACTTCCCAGCTCTGGTTGGCATCATCCTTTACGTTTCCCAGATCTAAGTTGATCTCCCTCACCCTGAAGCTGCAGCACAACAGCCCTGACTGTAAATGGATGCAGGCATGCATGTACACAAAGAAGCACCAGATGGCCTGGGAACTCTGTTTTCTTTAGCATTTTGAAAACAGGATTTATGCCACAAGCCATCAAAAGAACACAACTACTTAGTCATAAGAAAGAAAATCCTGAAGCAAAACTTTTTTTTCCCTGTGGTTTTCCCCCTTAAAAAAAAAAAAAAGTATCTTTATTCAAATGTTTAAAATAGTTGTCATTCTAGTAGAAACCTGTCGTTCTAATGTAACTTCTGTACTTGGAAGTAGAAGCATATTTTCCACTGGAACACTTTCAGCATGATTCAGAGCTATCCATTTGTTCCTTCAAGACAAATAATCTTCTACCTGCTTCTTAAAAAGCATTGATTTAGATCATTCTCTTAAACAACGCTTCCTTCCATAAATGCAGTAATTTAATAGTAAACCTTAAAAGGTTAATTTGGAAAATGTAACATGAAGTCAAATTCATCCGCAGTCTACTTTCTACCTTCATAGAGACTAAATTAAAAATAATTGAGGTATTAGAAATGGAAAGATAAAATTTAATTGACATTTATTCACAATCAAGAATTACTGAATTTGTAGTAGCAAGACTCATTTCTGGAATATCTACAAATAGAGATCTACAATTAAACTCAGACCACTTTAATTTTATGGATCCTTAATAGATTAGGAATCCAGGCCCTGCTCAATGCAGCAGTCATTTTTTCTTCCTTCTGCTTCACCTGCAGCCAGCCTTAAAGGGATAAGGGATGCACTCCATCACAGGATATCCAGATCAAGTAATGACCCTAAGACCACCTTTTCAGTCCTGCTTCCATTTGAAACTCCACTGGTGAAGCCTAGACAAAAGGTGACTTTCTCTAAAATTCCTAATATCTTTCTAAATTCAGTATCAGCTTTGTTATTCAACTCTAGCTGAGAGTTAATTCTAGATTCTGAAAATAAAAAGTAGAGACAGCTGGGTCCAGTCAGCAATTGATTAGATAACAGCAGCACAAATTATACCACTCATCATGATCTCAAGCAAATTGTCTCATAAAACAAGTCTAACTTCTTCCCCCATAAAACTTCACTGTTATTTGACTACAGCAATAAGAAACCTTAGATGAATTTCTTCAAGATCTCTGACTTCAGATCAGATGAGTTCTTGCAGATCTATCTCGAGCTATTAGCCACAATTTCTGTCACTGAACAACATGAGGGCAGCAACCAAGCACTTATTTCTTCTCCACTTCACACTAACCTGTCGTACTTTGGTGGGACAGACCAGAAGCACTCACATGGTCAAGCTATGAGAGCACCAAGCACATGAACCAGTTCATTCCTAAAGTGATTACTTAGAGCCTCACAGCCCAACTCAACAACACAGGCTGTTCAGAACTTTCACTTTAAAGAGCTTCTGTGCCCTCTGGCTACTGCTTGACCCTTTACTTATGCCATACTTTCAACAAATTTCTGACATCCAACGCTGCAAATGCACCTTCCGCCCCCGACAATGAAACATCCCTGGGTCTGATCCCTGACCTGGCTTTCAGCACAGCCCCACAAACAGCTGAAAGGGCAGGTGTTTGTGTCTGTCTACAGCACTATGATGGGATGAGAAGCCAAGAACTGTTTCAAATTAAACTGACCACAAAACACCCATTCTCTCAAAACACAGCTGATGAGTCTGACAGAAGCAAGCAGAAGCATTCCTAAAATAGACGTGTGTAGTTCACAAGAGGCAGATTTTTTAAAAAAATTAATCACGAAGGGAAAGGAGGAAAGCAGCCAGCAAGAAGCACTGTCAGTGCAACCCCAAAGCATTCTGCTCACAGTCACTCACCAGTTTTCCCTGGGAGGGAACTAATAAAATTACTCCTGCTGAATAAAACTGGCACAGTAGCAGGAGATGATGGGTCTTGTTGGTTGTATGTACTGATTTGCAAATCCTAGGGATGCAGAACTGCCTCAACACACTGCTGCTGAATTCAGTGAAAGCACAAGTCACACAGAAAGGAACGTGAGTTTCACTCACCCTCACTAGGTCAAAGAAGTGCCCTGACTTTCAGCAGCACTGTAAGAACCCTGGTTATAACAACAGAAAAACAATGGACTGTGACCTCTCAGTGGAACCTTACAGCCAAGAAAACAAACAGGGGAACATTAAGTAAGAAGCAATGCTATTTCTTATAACATTCAGCAAACCATTACAACACAACATTGCTGTGCTCAGCTCAAATGTCTGCACATTAGTCAAAAAGTCAGAAAAAAAGCTATAAAAAATATTTCTGAAAAGCCTGAAAAGCATCTGTAAATATATTTTGTATTTATCTACTTAGACATAGACAAGACTGAGAGTTGGCATGTGTATGAATTTTACATACCTGCATGTGGAGAATATTTTTCCCCATAGTTCCATGACTTTTTGTTGCCTGCCTGCTCAAGTACCAAGATGGGATAACAGGGACCATAAAAATATCAGATACAAGGAAAGAGCAATTATTATACTGATAAGTCCAAATGCAACATGAATAAGTAAGTGCTTCTCATTAAAGAGTCTTGAAGACAGATAATAATGAGATCAAAGGACAGCACCAATAGTAAAAAACTGACAGCCTTAAAACATCTTCTTGGAAGACATTCTAGAGACTGATTAGGGAAGGGGAACAGATTAAGGGTTCTCAATGACCTTTTCTGACCTGAAACAAACCTACAGTTCAGATCCTATTTATTTACAAGCCATTATATGACTCTCTCCAATATAAAGAGTGATAGAAGAAATTATGTCTAGGAGAACAGTCAGTTGACTTCCATTTAACATCATCCTAACAGCCTCAACAAAAGATGTTAAAAGGAGGAGAAAATGGAAACCAACACAGCTGGAACACCTACTAGCCACTAATGCAAAGTAAATTTTCTTAGCAAATGCAGTAGCTTGGTTGGAAGTGGTGGTGAGGTAGACAGGGCTTTTTGGGGTGAGCAGGGTGCAAATAAAAGCAGGTAAAAATAATCAGAGACTTTCTGCATACATTTCATTCTAATAACTCTCTTTGAAAAATAATTATTTGTAAAAACAAGAAGTTCTGTTAGTATGTGTAAGTTTGTATCCATTTAGTCAAGCCTTAAGAACACTGTCTCCCTCCCTAGTGCAGCTCAAAAGGAAAATATACATCATAAATCCTAGCTACCTCAAACATAAATCCGACTTCTTACTCCACTAGGAACCAGTAGCCTCACAAAGGCTTTAGAGATACCAAAGGCACTTTAAGAAACATCATAAATTCATTTAGATCTGAAACCAAAGCTACAGGCTTGTCTGCGGTGCCATTTCTGCATTTATAACCCATTCTTTAGCAGTAAAACCACCCCAAGTTTATTAGTATCGTGGGTTATGTCCATGCACAAGACAGAAAGAGAAGTATACTCCAAAGCATGTATTTTCATTGTAGAGCCACAGAGTCATTAAGGTTGGAAAAGACCTTTGAGATCAAGTCCAAACACTAACCTAACACTGCCAGATCCACCACTAAAACACGTATCTAAGCATCACATCTACACATTTTCTGAACACTTCCTGGGTGGTGATTCCACCACTTCCCCAGGCAGCCCATTACAATGCTTGACAACCCTTTCAGTGAAGAAATTTTCCCTAACATCAAATTTAAACATCTCCTGGCACAACTTAAGGCCATTTCTTCTTGTCCCATGTCTTGTTACCTGGAAGAAGAGACTGATCCCCACCTGTCCACACCTTCCTTTCAGGCAGCTGTGGAGCAGTAAGGTCACCCCTGAATCTCCTAGAACATCAGCCCTACACCCAGCCTCCCACGCCCTCGTCTGCCTCTCAGGAAGCTTCCACTACCATCTGTGCAGAGGCAGAGATTATCCAAGTTTGGCATTTCACAGAAGATATTTTCCAAGCAAAGCAGACAACAGTCTCAGAAGCAGAGGAAGTGGTCACATTTTGTCCCTCCAGAACTGCACTGAATTCATGTTTTGCTTTCAGAGACACTTTTTCACCACCACAAACTGGAGTTGGATCGCACAGGGTCAGTCAAATATCTGCTGTTTCCAGTGAGCACTTTCACATCATGCACAAGACAACAGAAAGAAAAGAACTTCGTCCTCCACCTCACCTGGATCAGCTCTGCAATGCAGACAGACCACTGCACCATTTAAGAAACTAGTATAAAAAAAATATATGTAGTTCTCTAAGACTCAAAAGGAAAATTGGGAGAAAATCTTCCTTCCCATATACAGGATTTTGGAGTCTAATCCAAAACTTGTGCAAGGAATGCAGGCAGTGCTGGTGTCTGTAGGGAGAGCTCCTCAGGCCTGGCTTTTCATGGGATCTGCATTTGCTGGCTCCCACAAGTCATTTAATGCTGCCCCAGTCTTGACAGCCTTATCTTGTTAATGAGGTTAGTGCATATGCATTAAAGAGAAATTCATATTCTGTAGATGTTTCCCTATCTCTCTCACAACCTAAGCATTTGTTTGCCCTGTAGCTTGCAAGAAACAGCTTTTCTAAACACCTTACTGAAGATTTTGGTATTATGTAAAAATGCCCTAAATTAAGAAGTAACTTTTGATTTCAGTAAGCAGTAAGGTGCATTACAGAGTGAAAAAGAAACAAGGTTCATTTTGAGGGCTATCCTTCAAGCCAGAGCTTGCACTGCAGCTTTCCCACTCTCAACAGCTCCCATAAGTCACAGCAAGCTCACACAAAGGTGTCACACAGAGGTTCTTCTCACTATTTTCTCTTCCTAGAAAGCTTCCAGCATGCAGCTTACAGAAACAGCTGAGAAAGTTCTCCCCTCCTGGCATTACACAAATGCTGAGAAACTGGCAGCTTACACAGGGAAAAATCTGCTTTCTGAAACAGAATTTGGATGAACCTTATTTTCTGTTTACAAAAGAACATATCTTTCTGCTTTGTTTGACAATTTTTCAAGATTCTGATCATACTGGAAATGTTGTCAGATGATCTGTTTTGCTCTCTTGAAATGAGATTAAATTCTTCAAGAAGAAACCTTTCTATCAGTAGCTAATACAACAACATGTATTAAATATGGTCCACTTTTCTGACCATAACAATGTTGTTAAAGCAAAACGTTTGCTGAAACAGATGAACTTTTTATTTTTACAAAACATGTTTTATGATCAAATCACAGACCAAAATATGCTGGGTGTTTAATGTGAAAATACATCAAAATCCAAGCACATGAACTGTAAAATGAGAATATCTGCTGGAAAATTTCAAGAGCAGCAAACAAAACCCACTTGTTTTTGTTTCACAGCACTGAATTTTTCTATTCCCACTCCCTTCTGAGAAATGCAGTCATCAACTTAGGCCTATTTTTTTGCTAATATACAGACAAATGCGCCAACTCCTTCCTCATTTTTTCCATCTTTAAAGTAAACATCTTTATTTTCTAAAGTCAGAAATGACACATCAGAAAAGTTTTACTGTAAGATAAATTTTAATGCATATAATGCATCAACATGCTACACAGGGGAAAAAACCCACAATTATAAGTAATACCAACAAAAGAGGGGATGGCTCAGGGAATTCAAGGGAAAACATGAAGGCAGTGGGTAAATAACTGTTGTATTGCACTGGGGGTGAAAAGTAACAAATAACCTCATCTTGTTTACCATTATAACTTTAAGGATACTGTATAAAATATTTGTTCTTAAGATTATTTCTTCATAGACTGACCTCCCAAAATATATTATACACCCTTCATGAACTAAACCCCTTTAAATAAAAGAAAAATTCCTCTCCAGGTGCCTACTGTTTGGAACAGTGTCAGTTTTGGTGCCCCAAAGGCTCACCGATTTTCACACCTAAAAACAGGGCGTTGATTTTATAAGTTTTGAAACAGTTAATTGAACAGAGAAAAGCCAAATGTGAAATATCATTGTATGAGAAGAAGGGAATGAAGGCAACAGAGCACACACACAGGCTGCTAACAGCTTAAGCAATCAGCTTAGAGGAGAAAGGGAAAAGTGCTACAGACAACATCTAATGGCTTCACTGGCCTCTGTAAAAGGAACCAGGGGTCTCTACTCTCTTGGTAAGCAAGTTCCCCCATTAAAAAGAAAACCCATCAAAATGAACATCTCATTAACTGGAAGAACAAAACTCCAATGTGCTGCTGAGTGCTGCAGGCAGAATTAGTAGTGCCAGAGAGATGCTGGGCACACAGAGCCACCCTGCAGCTGGGTGCTCCCAGCCCCACTCACAGCGTGCCCTGGGGCAGATGAGACTCCTGGGCTGACTCCAGACAGTGAGAGCCGGGCTGGAAATGCTCCTCCTCAGGGAAAGGGGATGCCAGCCACAAAGCAGAACATTTCCTGCCACCCTCTCTTCGTTGCTAAACAGCAGGGAAAGAAACTAAATCAAACCCAGTAACATGAAACAGCAGGAAGAGGGAGGAAAAGAAATTAAGTCTTTTGCACAACAAAGTTATGTTGTTACACTGTTAAACCAGCTCGTCTCTCCCCAGAGCTACAGCAGGATGTCTGAATTCAAAGCAATTTCCATAGACATCCAAAGACCAAAAAATGAGAGAAAAGTGGATACTGCTTGCTGGACTTTACATTTGCAGGGTGCTGCCCTTCCTAGCAATACGACCTACTTTGAAGAATACCACCACTCTTCACTTATTTGCTTAATTCAGAGAGATAACAGACTCATCATTCATCATCTCTCAAAGCACAGCACTCATGGAAGGTTCATTATTCAGGAAGAATTTTTACTCAGTAAGTAGCTTGAATATAAAACCTCCACACTGAGGATCAGCATCTCTACTGAATAGTGATCTTTATTGCAACACAATGATTGCACTGACAACTGGTGTGTTCAGACCTGCTTACGAGAATATAAGTTCTTGAGTTTGGTCTTTTTACATAAATGTAAGTGCTTAATTTAAAGCCATACCATTTTCATAGATCCAGGAACCACTAACAAGCTATGAAAGAGATTTGTTTAAATGACAGAAAGCAGCCTTGACCAATTCTGGATGGAAACAAGGGAGAAGAAGGAAAAAATTTCATAGGACTGCTTATTTTCTCAGAAAACTTGGAAAATATTCACTTGCACAGTTAAAGCAGGTAATGTTTGGACATCATATCATTAAATGAGATGTGATGCAGTTAGCCTGCTAATATTATTTATCAAAATCAAAGTGAGAATTTGTTCAGAGCCTGGGATAATCTTAAAGCTTACCAAAGGCAACTGAAATTGTTCATCATCCAATATATAACCTGAAAGATCTCACAGTGAAATGCACACAATAGGAAACCTTAAACTTAAAAATGAGAAGCAGTATCCTTGTTTAGTCTCAGCTGAGGACAAAAAAGAAACAGGTGTTTTCCCAGTCAAGACTGCTAAATTACAAAAATCCTCTCAAGTTTACATTTATTTTAGATATATGCATAACGTACAAATGAAAATAATACATACAATCAATTACTAGTGCTACAAAGAACAACTGAGGAAAGCATTCTTTTCAAACAGTCACAAAAGAATTAATCCTCAAAATAATGTTGCAGTCTAGAAAAATTTAATTACAGGTCACAATCCATAAATGGTAACACTGCTTTTCTAGCTGTATATTTGATATTGCGATGTTCATATAAAGTGAAGTTCTTCAAAAGAAAGTACCAACATTCTCCATGTATTTGTGTAGAGTTATTTGTAATATTTCACAAAAAACCTAGCTCTTCTATTAGGATTTCCAGTCTCTTATACAAACTGTACCACACATATTAGGATAATGAAATACAGAATAAATTCAATGTGTTTAAAGGAAAAAAAAGGAAGGGAAAACAAAAAGACAACATTTGGTATTTGTTTGGATAAACTATCTGTGGTTCCATAACAACAAGGAAGGGAAATAATTTGAATCTGTACAGATCAAAATCAAACAGCCAACATAAATTAACTCTTAATATTTTCATGCTTCCTAGCAGGAGTCTGAGTCTGTAACTTCAACAAATATTTCAAAATAATCTCATCACAATATAGCTAATGGTCCAGGACACATTTAAATTGATGCATAGAAATAAATGGAAATAGTAAGTCAAATGAAGAGCAGATGGTCACTCTAAACACTTCATTACCCTCCAACCCTTTTATTTCTAATGCAGAAAAAATAAAAGAATAAAAGAACATTTACCATAGTCTACATTGGAAAACAAGTACTAAAAGCCCCCTGTTTTTCAAGTATTTAAAATACTAACCCAGAAACACCATACATACTGCTAGTAGCTGTTGAGTACATCCTTCTAGCAAAAAAGTAAACTATTTGTACATATCCTTATCCTTCTATTTACTTTGCAAAGAGCCTAAAAACTCAATGATGTGTACGTTCTCCCTCCTTCTCTCCACCTCCTGTCCACATCATTTGGCTTTTCAGGTCCATTGTTGTTGTCCCATTTGAAACCATGCATTTTTAAAGTATGGAGGTTTAACCATTGAATTAATAACTTCAGCAGTAGCTACCAGTGTTTCCCTAATGTCAGCTGTACAGATGTTCACAACAAGCTGCCCTCCACCTGCACCATTTGTGGCACAGGGGGCACAGAGGGGTGAGTCAGGCTGCCTGAACGAGCTGCAGAGCCAGCCACAGACTCATGGCCACAGCCGGGACATTCAACTTTCCTGGGGGAGCAACAGGACTGAGGAGCCTTTCAAATTCCTGACAACTGCAGGAAAACACAGAAATTTTCTAAACTAGTAAGAGGGAATAGGACAGAACTATGCTGAAGCCCCAAACCAGAGGGAAGCAGACCTCTAATGTTCTTTTAAAGAGTGCCTTCCAGAAGAGATCGCTCACAGCTTGTGTAGCTAGCTTCTCTTGGGAGGAAAATAAAACTACTTTTACAGACTGGGAAAGCAGAGTCAAGTAAAGGAAGACCCATGAAACTAAAATAAATCTTCTTTTATAAGAAGAAAATTCATTAGGTATCATGCTAGTGATACAGATGATATCCACACAGAAAAAATATAGATAATTGCTCAAGGAGAAGATTGTAAATGAAAAGGGAGAGGTGAAATGGTTGGGAATTTAACAAAATGAATTGCAAAATGGACCTAGGCTTGAAGAAGGCGAGACACTAAACAAGGCCTCTCAGAGGAAGTTACATAAAAAAGGTATTTACAGAGGCATTGCAAACATGAGCACAAGGAAGTACATGAAGACAAAGCATGTGCAGAGAAGCAGGAGCAGAGACAGCTGTCCCCTTTGTTTCAGAAAAGAAACAGATGAAAAATAAATCCCATACTTTATATATAGTTATACTGTCATTCATACAGTCTCTTCAGCTTTTTTCTTCCTGTACCATCTTCTGCAATCCAAACAAAACTAGTCCTCTGCTTGCTCTTACACATGTACTGCACTTCCAAAGTCTCTTTGCTCCTATTTCTTACCTCATAGGAACTTTTCACTTGCCCAGATGCTCTTTTTCCTCTTCAGGACTCCTACTAAGAGCCCAAAGCTACAGACTTGCCACCCAGCACTATAGGCTAGAAGAGAACCATTCAAACAAAGCCCCAAAACATATTAGACATATACTTGACAAAAAAAGTTTCTGTATTGTCAAAGTGTTCTGTAAGTTTCCTTCTTATAGACCCTCTCCCTTCAACTCCGTGGTGGTTTTCCAAGTTTCTCCAAGGTTTGCTATCAGACAGGTAAGCCCAGGGCAAACATCTGCTATGAAATGCATTTTTGGACTAATAAATGAGAGCCACACCGACTTTTCACATGTTTTTTCTCCTAAGCATAGCTGTCTTTTAGTCCACTGCTAAAAGGCTTCTGAACAAATGCATACAACAACTTTATTCTCTCCCCACCTCTCCCAACAAATAAGCTCTCCATCAGAGAATTAGTACCAGGTGCTCTTGCTTTTGCATTACACTGCTCTTGTCACTGGTTTTCTCCCCCTGCCTGGTTGTCAACTCTTTGCAGCAGCACTCCTGTCATCTTGTCTATCTGTATTACACTGAAAAATTGTATTGGTTTTCATTAATAACTAATGGAACTCACAAGCAGAATCTCTCTTACATATGCCAAAACAAAACGCTGCTTTTTGTCTCCTTATTCTACAATGTACTCCCTTTCCTACTAAGTTTCTTTTATCTGCTGTAGATTTATTGGAGATGTTTGGCAAGAAAGAACATCAAGGGCCAAAAATTCCCTCTTCTCTCTCAAGAGCCTAATCTCATGCATTTCTGAAGCATGGCTGCAGTCATGTTTGCACACCCCATCTCATTTTTCTCTCTCTGGGGCTGTGCATGTTCCTGATTCTGTATGTGATTGTACTGTGAATGCCTTTCACACACCTCCAGTACACACTGCAGCAGCACATCAAGGCATATGGAACAGGGATAACATAATTAAAGGTTATTACCAGCAGACAACACATTGAGTTCCAGGTACAGCTGCTTAATCAGAGCTGTAAGGTACTCAAAAGGCATTTCAACACAAACTGAAGAAGCAAAAATATCCAGCCTCTTCATAAACTGATCAGGCTCTGTTGGTAGAAGGAAATTACTGGTGCTGGTGCTCACAGGACCTCGTGAATATGAGAGGCCTTTCCCTTTCCAGTGTTGCAAAAATGCTTTTAACATTTTCCAGCAGGTACTCCAATTCTATGTTGTTGAAAGGTAACTTCTGCATAAAGAAGGCATATTACCAATTTTATAAGTGATAAAAGCTTTAAAGAATTTATTAAAAAATCCCATTACTCATGTGATGTAATATATCTGTCAGAGGGGGGTGTATGTCTGTGTAACTGCTTAGTTAGGAAACTCCAGAGCACGACCTGAATCAAAGTGTCTACATGCATAATGGAGCATGTCTCTAGAGATAATATTCACAAAACATTACTTGGCAGTCATATAAGATATGAAAGAAAGAAAAAATGAGTTGCACTTCTCTCCTGTTATTTACAACTTTATCAAGTCGAATACACTAATCAATAGAACTGAGATGACTGTTCTAGAGTTAATTTAACATTTATACTTGATGTAAGCATAGAGGCCAGACAGAAATTTTTGCTATGTTCATGTTACCCCAATAAGAACAGAATACCACACACAATAGATCAGAGATTAGAAAACAGTACTGAAGAACATTTACTATTCCTATCCTGAAGTGTTTCCATAGCAGCCAAAACAATTATTAAAACAGATACACCAAAAGAATGGCAAAGAAATAATAGAAAAGCCATTCATCTGAAAATAATTCACAGATCTGAGGAGTTATATTTGAGTTGTTGATTAATTTAATCCTTAAACATTACATACTTTCTAACACATCACACAAGTCTTTGTAACAGCCTTCACAGCAGCAGAGGAATTTATCAGAGCAAGAAGATTTTTAGAAAGAAGTATTTATAACAGACAACATGTTGACTGCTGTGGATTCACATCACAGAAAATGTAAGGTATCTCAGATCTGCTTTACAGGATGAGGATTTTCATAGTGGAGGAAGCCTACCATTTGCTTCTTCTTTTATCCTACTTAAGACTACAGAAAGCCAAGAACACTCTACACATTCTCCTCCCGCCCTCCCACAATTTATCAGAAAATACCGTTTTCAACGGCATTAAGCAACATTAATTTCTGCTACTCTTGACAGTCACACTGAATAGCCATCTTTCATATCTGCCCTTTAAGCTTTCATAAGATGCACCTAATTAAAAATCAAAGGCTCAGTTCTTAGAAATGTCAGCCATCATGCTTTAGAGTTAAGAAAAATTTGGCTTTTTGGCTCTATCTGAAAGCTATCTATGTATTAACTAGCAGGCACCATCACTGCAGCCTAAATGTCAATGCTCTCCCCTTGCATTCTTTCTGTAAGAACACAGCATCACCTACAACCAGTTCTTCTTTCATTAAAGCCAGGAGTCCTTCAGAAAAACAGAGGCGGGATTGTTTTGGCAACAGTGAGCAAGCGGCCTTCCATCTACCTACAACCAAGCTGCAAACTCTGACCAGCTAATAGCCTCCAGTGTAAGTGAGAGTGGAACACAAAAGATACTGAACAGGTTCCCAATGGTAAAAAGAAATACACAGACAGCTATGTGTGAGGGAGGAGGGATGATTTCTAATGGAAGAGTTTTTCTCCTTGCATCAGTTCTCATCATTGGATTTCAGAAGTGCAGACACGTGGTGTCAGGTCAAGAAGAAGTAATGACACCATTTATGTTCCCCTTCCCATGGGAAATCACCCCACAGCAACAGAAGTGGTCAACTGCCACTCACTCCTGTATAACAGGACCAACCTTAATAGCATCTCACATTCAATACAGGGCCCTGAGGGGCTCATGGGTTTCAAAAGCCATCCAGTGCATTATTCTGTTTAGAAAGAATACTTTTAAAGCACATGATTCTTGCCTTAAGAGTGAAGAAAAAAGCCAGCATCATTAAGCAATCCTTGAAATTTCATGCAAGAAGCTGAGTATAGAAACCATTATCCAGGGGTATCTGCAGTGCTCAGAATAATCTTATGTTGACATTTGTGTGGGGGCAGCTGGGTACGAAACAAGTTTGTGAAAGCCAGAGAACACCTACAAATGAAAGAGTACACAGCACAGAGAAAGGCAGGCTAGCAGATGGGGTAGTCCAAGGGCACATGCAGTAAAAGAAATAAAGTACAAATGCTCCAGCAGAAAGAGGGTGTGGAAGCACCAATAACGAAGGAAGGTGACTCTAGTTCACTACTGCTATACAGCCTAGAGAAGAATGAGCTAAGGAAGAACTTTGAGATCAGGATAGATCTCTGCTTCTGTTACCACCATAAACTAACAAGAGCTTACAAGACATGTACTTTCTGATACAGACACTATCACACAAATTATAACATTAACCACAAAGACAGTTAGTGATTTACTGCTGCAGGATTTATTTTTCCAACTGCCCCCACCTATAAGAAAACACTGTGGCAGAACATGTTACATTTAACTTGGACAAAAGTTTCAGGGTTTCAGTTTTATTGGAATATTTTAAAAATGAAACAATAACTAAAAGGAAAAGAACTCAGAACCTTTTTTCTGTGTATATAGCTATTTTTCCTCCAGTCATGTCTTTTCTGTCATTTCTCCACACAAGCAAAGAAACCCCGTAGTCTTTGAAATCCAATAAACCTTTCAATTACTTCTAAACAAAGTCTTTGAGATAGCCTAAAAAGTTGCAGTTGCAGGACTATTGTGTTCTAATATCAACAAGTTCCTTTTTCAACTAGAAAGGCAAGAGGGGAGCAATGTCAGCATGAAGAGCACATTTTATGGACGCCAGTATCTCCTGAAATAAGTGCTGGCAAACACAATCAGCAGCACAGTGAAATCCTCTGCAATCATCTCTGTACTTGACTTCATGAGTAAGCTGCTCATTGGTGATGAAGCCCACACTCCCTCCTTTTGATAAAATTTGAGCTAAAATGAAAGAAAGCACCATACATTTTTTTTAAGAGATGCTACTCAATTCATTCAGTTCAACCATGCCATACCTCCCGCTTGTGAGTATTAAAGCACACTCTATTTCACGCCCTATTCCCATGAAATATAAACCTGCAAAGCTCAGAGAAACTTTACTGATCAACTTCTATAAACGGTGCAATGCCTCTTTCAGTTTTTCTAACGCTCAGTGTGGGTGTCACTTTCTGTTGAAGAAAGGAAAAAAACATGAGGAACAGATATGTAATTCAACAGAACAGTTTTTAATCCTCAAAACACTGACAGCTTTTACATGCTCCAAAGTCCTCCATCACTCTAGTGATTTGGGTGAAAAAAGATGCCAACTTCTTACTCTCTCTTTGGACAGCTGAGCTACAACCACCACATGTTCAGCTCATATTCTGAGAGCACTGGCAAGTCTAAACTTCATTTGGAGGTCAGTTCAAGCGAGAATGCTCCACCGCTTCTTTACTGGGCCCAGCAGATATGTCCATGTGTTTTCAGCACTCAAGGACTATGAGCATCATTACCTTACTTTCTGATCCTACAAATCCTCAGACCATCTTAAACAGCAAAATCTGACCTTTAACAAATCAGAGTATAACCTTAAACAAAATATTTACCAAGCTTATTGACATAGACCTCTAAAGTAAATGCTTAGCACACTGATAACAATCATCAACTCTACATTATAAAAGATTTGTGCTGAGATGCTAGGAGGAGTGCAGCAAGTTGAGAAGGAGATGTGAGGAAAGGAAATATATTAGCATTTCAAATATCTAGAAATGTGCAATGTAGTCTCTAGGCAAGGGAGGCCTGATAATGCTGCAGCAAGTATCTCTAGGTGGCTCCGTTCACATACTTCACTTGTAAGAGTCTTACTCAATCTCTTCTGTTTCTTTCAAGCAGAAACAATAGGGTTGCCAAATTCCATGCTTTAGTGAAATTATGCCAATATATACAGATGACAGCTAATATGAAAGGCACCTAACAAGAGTCTAAAAGTACTCTGAAAAAAAAAAATCTCTTTTATATTGCTGGAGATTAAAGCAGTGCACAATTTCTCAAGCTGTTACACTCACTATTACTAAGTTCTCCCACCTGTTTTTGGAGACCAAGCTTAATGGCTGGTGACTATTTAGGTTGAAATGGAAAGACGACTAAATGCTTTTCAAACATAGTAAACTTCCACACTATTTCATGGGAAACTTGGGTTTCAAGAGGGAGGGAAAAGGTCAGCAAAAAAAAAAAAGGATGGGGGGTGAGTACCTAGCAGCTGTGAGGAATGGGAAAACCAAAACTGCAAATTACCGATACACACCGTACAGCTGCGTTTGAGAGCGATAAAAGGACACACAACGAGCTTTGGGGATGCCGAAACACCGACAAACACGGCCCAACCTCAGCGAGCAGGCACAAACAACACACGCACAGCCCCGCAGGCCAGCACCGTCCCTTCCTCATTCCTCATTCCTCCTGCACAGCGGCGGGAGGGGAGAAAGTTCAGCGCCGGCACCGGCCCCGCACCGCCGGAGCCGCCCGGGCTCGCCCTGACCCCGGCCCCGCTGCCGGGCGCCACGGGACGGGGAGAAAGCCTCGGGCATCCCGGAGGGCCCTTCGGCCGGCCCCGGCAGCGGGAACTGTGGCAAACAAGAACTAAGGAGAAGAAGGAGGCGGCGATCCCCCGGAGACCCCACCGCGGCCGCACCTCGCTGTCCCCGCAGCGCCACAGGTGCTGCGGGGCTGGGGGCTGCGAGCCCCAGTCAAAGGCACCGCTGCCCCGCAGAGGCTCCGTTCTCCCCCGGCCGGCACACCGGGATGCCCCCCTAGCCGGCGGTGCCGTCGGGCGGGCTCAGCGGGCAGCCCCCCGCAGCAGCCGGGGAAAGGCACAGGTAGCGCCCGCACCGCGGGGAGAGGCGCCGCGGGAGGGAGGCAGGCAGCGCTGCAAGGAGCTGCTTTCGGCTGCGCAGGGGAGGAGGAGAGCGGGTGCCCACCTCCCCGCTGGCTCCGGGGAGAGGGAAGAAGGGCGCAGACGGCTCCCGCCGGCAGGACGGGGGCGGGCGGCGGTCATGGCGGGGAGGCGCGCCGCGCACCTGGCAGCAGGTGCATGCAGGCGGAGACGGCGGCGAGGGCGCCCGCGGAGGGAAGGACGAAACTAGCGAGGTTTTCCCGGAGAACGGCGCCTGTTGTGCGGCCGTGGGGGGGCACTCGCAGGTGCCCGTCGCCGGGGAAGGGGGGACGATGCGGAGGGGGGGAGAGGGTAGCTGCAGGCGCCGTTTTGCAGGCGGCGGAGGTAAGCGCGCACTACTCACCGGCAGCTCCACGTTGACTTCGGTCCCGTCCAGGAGAAGGACGCGGCACTGCAGCACCGGCTTGCTGCCGCCGGCCGCCGGGATGTGGACGGGCGCTCCGGCGCTGTGCACGACCCCTCCGGGGAGCGGCGAGGAGGGGAAGGCTCCCGAGCCGACGGCGGCGGCGGCCGCTCCTCGCAGCCCCCCGTCCCGCTCGTCCCCCTCGCCGCCGAGCCCACCTCGCCCGGCTCCGCGCCCGGCTCCGCGCCCGTAGCGCTGCATCGACCGCCGGCCAAAGGTCCTGCGCAGGAACCGCAGCATCCTGGGGGCGCCCTGCCCGGCCGCTCACACCCCCGAGCCCGCAGCTCCGCGCCCGGCCCCGCGGCGCCTCCCAGAGCAACGCAGCAGCGCCGCCCGCCGGGAGCCAGCCCGCGCCGGGCGCCAGCCGCGCCGCCCCGCCGCCCGCTCCGCCCTCTGCAGCGCCGCCCGGCAGCGGCACGGCGGGGCGGGGCGGGATGCGGCCCCTCCCGCCGTCGCGCACCGGGGCGTGCGGCGGGCAGGGGGAGCTGCTGAGGCGGCCACCTGCGGGGGAGGCCGGGGCGAGCGCCCCGCAGCTCGGCTGGGCAAGAGCCGAGCCGAGCCGCGCTGCTCCTCTCCTCCCTCCTCTCCAGAAACAGCCCCGGCTCCGCGGGCGCTGAGGCGGTGTCTGCGCGACGGCAGCCCCTCGCCACCGCCCCCGGGCCGGGGAGGGGAGAGGAGCGCGGGGGCGCGGAGCCTCCTTCCCCGGCCGGGCTCGCCGGGCAGCCCCTGCTGCGCGCCGGGCTCTGCGCGCTGCCCCCGCCCCGCGTCCCTCCCGCGCCCGTCTGCCGCTTCCGCCCCTTCGGACGGGCGGGAGAAGGGACGGGGGAAGTTATTTGGAAATAAAAAAAAAGGCGAGGTGGGGGGGATTGAGAACTGGGCGCAGGCAGAAGGACGGATCTCGTCTGTGTTGGAGGTGGCCGAAGCGGCGGATCCCACCTGCAGGAGGAGGAGGAGGAGGGCATCGCACCGCCTCTCCCGCCGCCGCCTACATCCCCCGTGCGCAGACACGTCTGCCCGGTGCGTGGGAATGCCCCCGCGTTTGCCTTTGCCATCAGCGCGGTCTGGTGGTTTAAGGAAACCGCTGTGAGAACTTGGCCCCGTGGAAAAACCAGACCCTCCCGACCGTCCCGGGGTTTTACTCCCTTTCGCTTCCGTAAGGAGTACAGGTTTGTTTATCTGTCACAGCAAATCCATAGGTACAAATACTCTCACGGTCGCTCTGCCAAAAAGTTAAGTATTTATGTATACTGGCTCGGGTGGGAGCGTTTTTGCTGAATTGCTACGTATAAAGTACTGGACGTGAATCACATCTTGCAGAAACAATCAGTGAGGCTAATTCTGTTACCCTATGGTCAGATGTGATCTGAAGAGCTTTGAACTGAAATAATTTGCTGCTTTTAAAGTGTGGGTTTGGGGATTTTTTTCTGCTGTGAATTTATTTCTCAGCACCTCGCTTCCAGGCCCGTTTACACAAGCATTGTCCTATTAGGTATTCAGAAAGCCTGCCAAAATGTCTCAGCTTGTCATTTTTTTATTGAGACTTGATAGTATTAGGTAACTGCCTGCTGCTTCTGCATCCTTTTCCATGTTCCTTCAATGCCCTGCATCAGGTCTTGAAGTGTCTCATCAGCCAAGACCGTCACCAAACTGCATGATCTTTGGCAGAGATCTACCTGCAGCCCTTCTGCACTTTATGGCTGCATAAAAGAGCTTTTATAGAAACAGAGTGGAAAGGTGCTAATCGCTGCCTGCTACTGCTCACAATCAAAAGTAGACACTTAATACAGATTATGGCTTTTTTCTCTATTTTTTTCCTTGAATTAAGGGCAGAATTTCAATTTTCTTTCAGATCCTGAATGGTGCAGCATACCTTGGGGTTCTTTCACTGCTTTGAACACTGTGAAGATATCCCAGTCCCAGAAAGCTCATTTGCATACCACAAGCAGCACAAATTATCTTAAGAGTTGGAAATTCAGCAGAAATACTCTTGTCTCTTGAGGGAGCTACAGCAATTCTGGTGCAAAGGAGAGTGGGGTGGAAGAGAGGTCTTGCATCACTTGGGACTGGACTGGCAGAAAACTGAGCAAATCTTTTGCCGTGCTAAAAATCTTTTTTACTCTGGAGCTGTGAGACTTCAGCCCTTTGTCTCTTTCAAGTTCTGTCATGGAAACAGGAGTCTGGTATTTTAAAATGCAGGAACGTAGGCTTGCTTGACTTACATTAGCAGCACACCTGATACAGGCCAATGGCCATACCCCAGAGGCAGTCCTGCATTTACAGAACTGCCATAGGGATGCTGAGGTCCCATTAAGGGTCATGTTAAGAAATATAAGGTAATGCTCACAGTAAAGCATCTTTTAGAAGGAGCTGCTGGTGGGAGGAAATAAAGCTGGTTTCTTAGTACCCAGCCTCTCTTGGAGTAAAACAATTCCACCGTTATTTTGTCTCATGTTACCAGCAGAGCTATCTTTAGCCGTGAAACAAAAACCTTGAGCAACAGTGGTACTGAGGATGCCTTGAGAAGTATTTAAACTAGCATTTATATTCAGATTTCTACCTTACATGTTTCACCCATCTACGTCCTCTCTCCATTTTTGGATGGACAAGTCCTGAAGGGACCTGGTTTGCTGGCACCTGTCCTGCAGTCCCTCCTCAGAGTGCCTGCAACTTGCTTTCTTTCCAGTGAGAGACACAAGCTGAAACTGCCATGGTCCTCATCTGTACTGTAGTTAAAGGCATTTCCCTTAAATCTTTATCAAAATAGCCTTCCACTGCAACATCAACTTCCCTCAGAGTACTCCAGTCTCCACTGGAAGCCATGATTCGATTACTGCCGCAGGAAAGGTCGTGACCTAGGCAAACCATTTTTCCTAACCCATATTGAAGTTCTGGTACCAACCCCTGCAAGTAACCAGTCTTACCCACGGCTTTGCCATGGTGCCGAGCAGTGTGTAAGTGGGAGAGCATTTTCCAAAATCCTTCCTGACACTGGCAGCAGCAAGATGGGAAAACTCTAACCATTGGAGCCCCTGTTGCTGCTTGTAGAGAGATAACTACATAAAAGTTTGATAGATACAATAATGACTACAATAAAGTTTGACTTTATTCTTGCTCTTTCATTCAGCATTTTGGTTTTGTTCAAATCTTGTCTGAAGCTTTTGGAAAGCTTGGAAATGGAGGCAATCATGTCATGGGGATGAGGAAGCAAAGCCATCGACAGTTCTGTGAAGAGGCTTCTCCTGACAGGGCATGCATGTGCTGCCTGGACATCAGAGACCTCTGTCTTGTTTTACTTTTTGTCACTGCAATCACATTTATGGATTTTTCCTGGCCTGCCAGACTCACTCTATGCAAAGGAGTGTTCTAAATTTAATTTACATGCAGCTAGAGTTTCTTTTTCTGCATTTTTGGAGAAATGTTATCTTTACTGAGTAACTTAAACAGGCTTATATTTTGCAAGGTTCTGCCAGGGTATGTTTTGTTACAGTCATTACTTGGAGCAAACTTGCATATACAGATTCAAAGAGCAAGTATTGGTGCAAACCCAAATGTCTATGTTAATAAACTGGGGGGAAAAAGAAACTTGAGAAGTTACGACATAAATTCACTCAAGCTTTTGGATATTAATTTTCTGGGGCTGTTTCTCCAAACACATAAATCAAATTAAAATTTTTATTAAAAATTTCATTAAAGGAGATTCTTTTCAGCGTTAGCACTCATCCATTACAACATTCATGCAGCAGCTGGCAGTTCTGTCTGTTTATTTTCCCCAAAAGCATGTCAGTTATATGAGCAGGTCTAATGTCACTGGTTTTCAGGATTTTTATATTTCCAGACACAGATTTAGAATAAAATACAAAGGTAATTCTGAGTTATATGGCTAAGGATAATTTGCATTTCTAGTCCATCTTTCATCTAGAGAGATCCCAAAACACTTTCATTTCAAAAAAGGAAAATTATATGTAGAACTGTTTTACCAGCACTGAAATGCAGCAGCTATTTAACAGCTGAGAAAAATGCTATGAATCTCTCTCCTACAATTGTAATGGAAATATGCCTTTGAATAGGCAGAAAGTTACCCCAGTCATGGGGCCATGATGCTGGTGGATGAATTCCTGGACATGGTACCACATGATCATAGGTAGTCAGGACTTTGCTTTATCATGTTCTACTCCAAGTGTTTCAAAAGTCCTCCATTAAGAAAAAAAATTTAACACTTCTCCACTTAGAATATCAGTGTTTCAGTAGGCATGAACTGTGGAAGCAATTGCTGTTCATGTTAATCCATATATACAGAAAAAAAATCCTTTTTTTTTGTCAGAATAAATAAAATAGTATCTCACTGAAGAATGTGTCCACTCAAAGAGCTGTTCTTTTATATCCAGAGAGGTTTGTTCATAAACATGTAAGAACAAAAACCTTTTAATTAGAAAATCTACAGAAAGAAAATGTTTCTTGAGGAGTAAGCACTTTACAATGCCTTCCTTCCATCTAATAAGCAGGTTCAATGTGACTTAATCATATGTTCTGTCCTTTAGTAAGAATTTTATCAGCTTTGTACTGACTTCAATGCATAGAAATAATATTGAATATTATCTATATTCAAACTTATGATTAGGTTTAAAGCATTAAGGAAAAAAATTTTCAATGCTTTATTAAATTGCAAAGATAACAGGTGCTCAGCTGAAAAAATTGAGGCATTTTTCCACTGGTCAACTGTTTTGATATCAATCTTTGGTGAGCCTAGAAGACTGCTCAGAGTGTTACCTATAAGCAAT
This sequence comes from Setophaga petechia, assembly GCA_024362935.1. Lineage (NCBI taxonomy): Eukaryota > Metazoa > Chordata > Aves > Passeriformes > Parulidae > Setophaga > Setophaga petechia. Next base: position 25,917,311 of record JANCRA010000008.1, read on the forward strand.
CATCACATGCTGAAAGAGTAAAGTTTTCTAGGAATATTTTCTAACTGTAATTATGCATCTTTTAATGCTATCTCCACTGAAAATAGATATCCATGGCTTCTTGTGCTGCGCATGAATTAATAAGGTCTAAAATTTGCAACAAAATTACTTTTGACTGACACTGCAATGCTGAATGATACCTTGTATAGGTCTGATGGGCAACAAACTATTTATGAAAACTGCTGGAAACTTTCAAGGCATATTAAAATCGACTGAGCAATAAAGCAAAGGTGAAGGTTATAATAAACAAGCATCACATTAGATGTGTTTAATTAAAAGAAGCATAAATCAGATACTCTGAGTACTCCACTGTCTGGATGTTACACTGGTGGCAAAAAGGAGATCCCCTCCTCATTTGGAGACTTCAGCTCTTCACTGTTGAACTGTATGAGAGCACCACTGAGGCTGCTGAGTCGATTTATTTGTCCTGCGCCTACCATTAACAAGAAAACAGGAAAGAAAAATCCAAACTGAAAGATGGAACCATAAGTGCCAATAGTTTAAATAAAAATTATTATTTTTTTTAAATCAATTTGCATTTCTAATCTTACATTATCTATCACAGGTTTGCTGAAACCCGAGGGATGTGGACCCTATTTGTTACAGATTCACAGAATCACAAGGTTGGAAGAGACCTTCAAGACCATCGAGTCCAACCCATGCCCCAACACCTCAACTAAACCTTGGCACTGAGTGCCACATCCAGTCTTCTTTTAAACACATCCAGGGATGGTGACTCCACCCCCCCAGGCAGCAGGACATACTATGTTGTTGACATACTATGAAGTGGTTTCATAAAGTAGAAATGTTCTGTAACTCTTGTTTTCAGAAACTGCATTTTCCTAAACAGCAAACAGCTCATTTTAAGATGTAAAATAAATGTTCATTAAAATGTTATTTATATCTGACTATATATATATTTATATATATGAATATATATATATTTATATCTGAGTATAGAAAGAAACAGCACCATCTACTTCCTAATGAGCTCTCTTGTGTGTATATGGACTTCAGCTTCCTAGATAGATTGTCAGACACAGATGCAAATTTATCCCAGCAAAAAAAGCAAAATCTATCATAGGATTGGAAAGCAATATCTCTTCATAATATGTGACCTGGAGGGGAAAATCTTTGAGAGATTTTGTGACTTAGCATCTATTGATCATTAAATTTTACTGACATCCTGCTTGTGTACTGAGTTTGTGGGGTTTTCATTTCATAAGAAGTGTGTCACCAGCTGAAGGAAATCTGCTCCTAATCCTTCTCCTCTCCTTCCCTTCCTCCATCAAATAATAATGTACATGTACTGTCAACAGAGGCTCCTTCTTGCCCAGCATTTTCCTCTTTTTATTGCTAGACACTGTGCTGTGTGCACACTGTCCTGTGCCATCTTGCACTGATGGCATCAAAACACTCTAATGGTCTTTTGAGTCTGTTTTCCTTCTCTGGTCACATAAATGGGTTTTTATTTAACAGTATTTTTACTCTCTGGATCCTCTGTCAGAGGATGGCAGTGTAAGGTGGAGAGACACTTAGACCACAGAAAGGGTTGTGATGCTGCCAAAGGGAAGAAAAGAGGGCTCATATCAGCTTTGTCTTGAGATATTCCCATGCCTATGGCATTTACCAGTTGGAATCACTGGGAAAAACTTCTAGCAGGTTTTCAGAAGCCCTTTCCCAAAACCAAAAGTAAAGTCATGTAGATTGGCTGGAGTATGTGGAAAAATCAGGAAGATCCTCCTTACATCACTGGGACAAAATTTGTATCCTTCGAATTTATCAGAAGCAAACACAGTGAATCCCAAGCATGCAGAGAAATAAATTTATTTTTCTCATCTCTTTAAAGTCAATGATACAGAAAGATATATTTCTTCTATGAAGGGCTGCTTCTGCTCAGAAGACAGGGCTGCCTAATAACACACAGCAAAGTGCTGGCTACTACATCTTGAGCCAGAGAAGTTTAAAAATATATAAATTATTAATATAATAAGTTTCCTTTTATTCATCCTATGATTTAATTATAAAGAAATGTTTTTATATTTTCCTAAGAAAGTTTGATAACTTCAGCAATATTACAACACATTGCTGAAGAGATGGAAACAATTGTTTCTTTGTTTAGCTCTATTTCCATTAAGTGTAGTCCCGGTTACAGTGCAGAAGAAATCTGTCTAAAAATCAAGACACTCTAAAAAAAAAAGCCTCATACATGTAATGAACTGAAATGAACAAATAAATTTACATAGCATCATTTTTATGTGAACAACAATATCCACAGTTATTTTCTCCAAAATACTTTGTATGCCTTCAGCCACACATGAACTCATTTGACTGGATATATTGCTTTCAAAAGCAATGGCATGATCCGGACTCCTTTACAAACTTGAATTTATGAACTCTTCTAAATTTGCAGCAGAGAAAATATCTGTCTTACACCCTGACAATAGGACCATTTGCAGACCTGAAAGTCACTGGGCAGCTTTAGGTGAAGACTGGAGATCCATGGAGTGTTCCTTTACTGTTCACTGGTGTGAAGCCATGCAGAGAGAATTTTGCTGGGCTGGATGGGATTTTTTTACCCTGGCAGCTCATGAAAGAGTAAGGCATGTGTCATTCAAATTATTAAGATGTAGTGAAAATAATTGCAAGCCTATTTAAATGTAAGTTCTTTATTGTGTATAAGATCATTGTGTTAAAACTCTTAGCAATTAAAAAAAAATCTGAGCCAGAAATAAAGAATGTTGGTAGTTGTACCTCACTGTAATCTCTTTTCCTGCTGAAAGCACAACAGATGTTTCATTCCCATGTTTACAGTTTTAGAGGCGGGCGTAAAAAAATTGTGCTAACAGGCAGGCAACCATAAGTATTCTCTGTTTGGATATTTAAGTATTCTCACCATCATAGATGAGCAAAATTAAATGGGAGAATAGACTGGGCTGTAAACATTTGTTCATTGAGGTTGCCTTGCATGATGCAATAGCATCAGTGGTAGGGTGAGGGGTACTGACTGCTCCCATCCTGAGCTCCAGGGAGTTGAGGAGGCCTTTTGAAAAGAGTTGGGAAGAAAAGAGATTTCAACTCTTCTGGATCTGGTTCTCCACAGGGGCATACCAACATGTTACCATCTCAAACAGGACCCAAAACATATCCCAGAACCACTGAGCCAAACACTTCCAGCTATCAGCTTGGAACCCTGTAACATTAGAGTTCCATTGTCTCCAGGCTAGGATCCTATTTAGTGGAGAAATGGAGTCAATATAGTTTCACTTGAGTGAAAAGGAGTTTCAGTGCACTACTGGAATAGCTCTTGAGTGTGGAGAAATGGACTGCTTACTTTTTGTCAGGGGGTTTAATGTTTTCACATGCTTTGCTGCAAGATTAAATTTAAAAATGAAAAAAACCCAAGGGTTTTGTGGTTTTTCAATGTCTTTTGAAATTGCTGAGCGGGTTTATACAGTTATCCAGAACATGTAAACAGAAAGTTCCTGGATTAGGTTTACATGCAGGCATTGAGATAAAGCATTATGATCGAAATCTTGCTTTCGCTGTCTTTCTTAAATGTTAGCAGGTGAAGTTGTGTATTCTCAACAATTAATGGTTTATTGCACTTGAAAACTAGAGCAGAGGGAGACTCCCCAGCACTGAGCTGCAACAAGTACACCCAGTGACAGAAGCAGGGAAAAGCCAAGTCAGAACTGAAGTGCAGACAAATGCTGAAGTCTTCAGTGGTGGCAGAGCCCAGTCTGTAGGCAGCTGTTGGATGCTGTGGGAAGTTGGGATTGGGTCCCTCCCCAGACTGTGGGAACACCAGGGCTGCATTTGCATAGTGGCGCAAGCTAATATTAGGAGCGGCTGGGCTCCCAACCTGGAGTTCACCAAGGGTTCTTTCACTGTGGGGGAAGGACTCACCTCTCAGGTTAAAAAAAAAAAAAAAAGGATGGAGAAAGTGTTTACTTGTTGATGCACATGTTCTTTCAAAGACCAGCTTCTCAGAAAATTGTGTTTTGGGTGAATGTGGCCAGCCCCCTCAGTCAGTCAGACAGTTTCTGTGAAACACCCACTTAGGCATGGGGAGAAAGGTAATCCTGTTTCATTTTCCAAGAGCAGCAGAAGAAATGGAGCTGTACCCAGCCAAGCCTAGTGCCTGATGTCACCATGTGCTCTCTCTGACTGTCATGCTTATCACCCTTCCTCCAAACTCAGAAACAAAGCATGCATTTTATTCTTTCTCTGACTCAATAATGAAAATTTTGGTTTTTTGTAAGAGTGAAAACTATGAATCTTTAAAACGCATTGGATAGAAAGAAATTATTTTCGAGACATCAGATAGCCCAGAAAAGAACACTACCATGTGTAAGTTAGAACAGAGGTGTATCTCTGGGAAGTTACCTCTTATCTGCCTGTGTTACAAGGGCCATCTTCATCCTGAATGGTGAAATAACTCACTGCTTGCCAAGATCAAATGTGTAGCTGAGGTATTTATTCAGTTCCTAAAATGTATCTATACCTGCCTGGAGGCACATCTACATAGACTAGAGAGTTGTTTACATAAAAAGAATGAAACCCAGAGGGGTATAGCCTCCTCTGGTAAAAGTCAGACAAAAAAATCACTCTCACTTGTGAGGACTGAAAACCCTTCAGGCCTGGTTTCAGGCAAAACCCTCTGCAGATAAGATAAGCCTGGCTGCAATCCCGAACTGAATCCCAAGCTGGAGTTCTGCCCAGCCAACTGGGAGAGCTGGGAGCTGTGCAGGGGCAGTGCCTCCAGTTCTGAGATACAGAGGATGCCTCAGAAAGGGTGAGAAGAACTCCCTGGCTGATGCTGCTGGAGGTGAGGAAAGAGGATCAGCAGGGAGATAGCCAACTCCAGATCTTAATTAGCCTTTAATATTGGGTGAAGCCACTGACTGAGCAGACTCAGCAACCTGAGATACACCAACACCAAGCTTTCCACAGCAGGAATACATCGTGACAGACAGCTATGCTGGTGGCAGTGGGTGGCCTTGAAGTGTAGTCCCAGCACACCCTAAATGCTGATGCAGGACAGAGCTAATGATCATGCTAACAAGAGCGGTGGCCTGATGGCTGGAATCTTCCTGCTGCCTCCTTTGACAGTCATAGCACAATTACAGATCTCGGCTACCAGCTAGTGTATAATTTTATAAATCTCAATCAGCAACTGATGAGAAGCCCATTGCCAGCATGGAACCTGGCTCTTCCCCCATCAAGCAGCAGGGTTGTCTAACATCCCACATCACAGCAGGAAAACAGCCCTTTCTAGTCTTCCTGAAATGGATTCAGAGGAGACTTTTGTAGGTATAAGATCATTCAAAATGAAAAACCTCAAAATATAAGAATTAATGTTTAAAATTATTAAAAATAAAAGAAATTATTCTGACAATATGAACTTGGCAAAGAAAAGAGTAAAGCTCCGTATAGTAAAATTTTTCAAAATATAAGGCTGCTTTTCTATTCTTTTTCTTGTCCAACTGGTGTTGTTGCAGAAGCATGGAGCAGAGTTAAAGCTCTGCTAGTCCTTCTCCTGAGAAGTGTCAGGAAAGATGAGTGCCTGTCCTACTCCTGTGCCTGCAGTGAGTTGTTCTGCTTTTGTTTCCGTCCACCCAGTGGAGGCAAGATCTGATATCCCATCTACAAGCAGAGGAGCAGTCATGGTTGTATTGGTTGCCTAAGAGGATGGTCAGTCACTTTTTGTTGGTTCAGAATCAGCACTATTTGTGCACAGGGGAAAGGAAAGATTGCAGTCTCGGAGCAGAGCTGGTTGTTAGCTCAAAGCTCATGCTGACCCTGAGAGCAGCACAGTGGGATGTAGCAGCTCATCAGACCTCTCCCCTTGGGCAGGTTGATTTTCTGCCTCCCTCCAGCTTTGTTAGGAAGAAGAGAGTATTGTGTGGGTCACTCTTTCTCATATGAGGGGAAAGGGTTCCCATATCTGGCCATAGAGGAGTTCTCCTCTTCCTGCTGTTCCAGAAGAATTAGAATAGATGGAACAAGACATGTTGTGGAGCAAAGGGTGTACTTAAACAGTAGGGCTCTTTTGTCAAGTAAAAGGCAACTCCAGCTTAGGTGTGCTTCAGTTTGCCTTTTTTTAGGTGGAATTAACAGAGCTCATGTGCACTCCTTCAGTCTATTTCTGGGCTTTGCTATTTTATGTAACAAATCTTTGACATCAGTTTGGGCCCAGATCCCATAAGAGTATTCTGAACAGGTTTGAAGTCGGGTGATGGTCACAAGGAAACAGAAGTAAATACACAGCCAGGAGTGAGCCAGTGGCAGAGGAACGGACTGGATGCCTTTGCTAATGGTAGGATCTGCAATTCTATCTGACTTGACTGTTCAGGAAAGAGTGACGGGAGTGTTTGAGAGCTACCCACTCAGTATGCCAATATTCAGACACCTCACCTTTGTTTTTCTGAGTTGGAGCTCTGTCATCTGATAACACCTAAAAATTATAAAATAAAATGAACCAAGAGGCAGATATAAAACCTCACAGCAGCACTGAACTTTGCACAGTTTAATTAAAATGCCTAATTGGATTAGCAAACAATAATTTGGATTATTAGACTTGCCATACAACAGTTTTCAAATGCATGATGAATCTCAACATTGCAAATTCTCTCTGTTAAGTGGGGCAGCAGTTGAAGTACACTAATTGTTCCAAAATATAGCTTGGAAACAACTTTATGAAATCTTTATTAAAAACAAACAAACAAAAAAGGACAGCAGAGTTCCCATCTCTGAAAGTGTTCAAGGCCAGATTGGATGAGGTTTTGAGCTACCATCTGTTATAGTGGAAGGTGTCCCTGCTATGGCAGGGGGATTGATCTAGATTATCTTTAAGGTCCCTTCCAACCCAAACCATGCTATGATTCTATGATGATTCTGTGTTTCTCAGGAGCACTTGGGAAAAAAAAAAAAGAAAAAAAAAACCAGAAAAAAACCTGCAAAACAAACAAACAAACCAAAGTGAAACAACAACAAAAAACCTTGACAGGAACTTTTTTGGCAAAGTTCCAGAATTGTCCATAGCATCTACTAATTTCATTAGCCTGATCTATAGCTCCCATCAGCAGCTTGATTTTTCAGGCTGGACTAAGTAACTCTGTTTTGAAAAGACATGTCCATATATGGCAGGTATCTAAACTGAACAGCAAGATCAAACATTTAGTCTTGGCCTGTGGTCCTTGCTCTGACTCTGTATTTGCTACTCTAAACAATCTTGCAGTGAAAAAGATAATGGGCTAATGCTCAAGCTTGAGAATACCTGGGAGCCAAGGTGTCCATAGTAGAACTAGCAAACAAACAGCCTAGATTCAGCCAGGTTACTGGCAGCTGATCATTACAGACAATAATCTTCCATATCTGACAGAAGACAAACTGATTTAGATGTTTGACATTTTGCAAACATGGTTAAAATGTAAAGAATGGAAATAGAGTGAGGAAGTCTGGCACTCATCAGAATACAAAACCCCAAAGCCAATCAGGTGTCTAATACTTAAAGCAATGTCTAGGAACTGGATGTGCTGCAAATGAATTTTCACTGTAGAAGCTTGCTGGAAATGTCACTGAAATATGATTCCCAGTAATTATTTGTAGCCCCAGACAAGTGTCATTGTTCATGACCAGCAGTGTGAAAGTAACATAAAGTGAATATGTGGAATTCTGTCTAAAACAAACAGCTCAACATTATTTGCTCAGCTAGTGAGGAGCATTGTTTCTGTGAATACCAGCCATAATAGAAGTCTGAGCACAATATTTCAATAATAGCTTAAATAATCTTTGATCAAAGAGCAACAGGGTGGTATTAAGAGCCAGACAGATTAAATCTTCCTCAAAGAAGAATATGAAGTCCCAGACCTCACTGCTCCAGATGAATTGACTGGAGAGACTGGTCTTTTCTCATGCAAGGGATGCAACCAGGCAGCATGTGAGCAGGGAGGGAGCAGAGCAGGGCCTTGTTCCTTGGGCAAGGCTGTGGTGACAACCTGGGGATCTTTCACTGTCCTCCTTCTACACCTTCTTACAGGTGTAGAAGAAGGGCAGTGAAAGATTCCCACAGAGAGGATCCCCACAATGTCCCCATGTTGTCCCTTTGACTTCTGCTCTCTGAGGCACAGCCTGGGTCCCAGTCCTCCCTGTCTGGGTGGTGCCTTTCTCCATTCACTTGCTCAATTGTTCAGTGTAGCTCACAGCAGTTGAGTCTTTCCTGGCCCAGGAAGTAGCAAAGGTACTGGAAGGAAGGTGTGAGGATGGCGTTCATCACCTTCTGCTGCTGTAAGGTGCAAAATGAAAGACAGCATCCAGGTGGACACATACCTGTGAGACATAGTGTTTGAATGGACTTGTGTGATTGTCACCCGTCTGCTGAGTGCTGCCGGATGGCCAAAGCCTTGCTGTCTAGCTGTCCAGTGTAGAGAAAATAGTGACATGAAGTCTGAGGGCATTTGAAGAGCTGGATACATCAGGCAGGGTGATCCCTTCTATGCTCCTGCATCACACTGTGGACACACCACTTGCTTCCCTGCAAGAAACTGTGCCTCAGCTACATTATGCAAGTTATATACTATGGCAGAGGAGGGTCTGTGCCTGTGTGGTGGCAGCAAAACAAAGCACCTCCATCACAAAACTCCTGTTCACACACAAAGGAAAAGGCATTTGGATACAATGCTGTCACCTTAAAATAGCTCCCACTGCAGTACAGAAATTCTTTGGTTTCCTACCTTTAATCTGTATATACTTGTGGCTTTCACAGGTATATACACAGAAAGAGGATTTTGTGCATTCAGCCTTTGGTATCACAACTATCCTGGATTTGTACTCCATTTTAAGGTGTATCTTGGTAAATCAAAATTGCTCGCTGTCTACAAAATAAGGAAAAAGAAGGTGGGAAGTGAATGTAAGAGGGGATTTCATCAATATCTCTGATTATCTGAAGGAGAGGTGTAATGAGGATGGATCCAGGCTCTTCTCAGGGGTGCTGAGCAATAGGAGAAGATGTAACAGGCAGAAACTGGAACAGAGGAAGCTCCACCTGAACATGAGGAAACTCTTTGTGTGTGGGTGACCAAGCACTGGAACAGATTCTCCAGAGAGACTGTGAAGTCTCTCTCACTGAAGATATGGAGAAACATCTGAACAGTCCTGTGCCGTGTGCTCTAGGATAACCCTGCTGGAGCAGGGAGGTTGGACCAGATGACCCACTGTGGTCCCTTCAACCTGACCCATTCTGTCACTCTTGACAAGTGTTGCACACCACTCTTCTTAGGAGGAGGCACTCCCAAAATGAATCCTGCCTGCCCAGGACTCAAGGCCTGCAATGCTTATCTTTGAAGGTGTACAGAATAGCAATCTCTGATGTGTGCATACAGATCCTGAGTTATTCAGGCAAGGCTGGCAGCACCATACCAGCCAGCTTAACTAAATAATCTACTTGTTCTTAGTGCTTTCCCTCATTACAGCATTTTACAAAACCTACCTTAATTAAAGTTCACAGCAGTCCTGTGAGTTAGCAAAATGTCATTATCCCAATTTTACAGATGAAGAAATTGCAACAGAGAGGTGAAATGCTGTGCTTGAGGGCATAGAAGGAGAGTTTTAGGGGCAGGATTAGCCATTGGGAACTTTTGGCTCCGTGCAGCACAGCCAGCCTCCGAGGGCACTGAATGGCCTTAGAGATGCTGAAAATACTGCACTCCTCCAGGGCTCCTTTGCAGTCTCTGTGCACTGTCCATAAGGTGACAAAGGACACTGGTCTGGGATCTGGGTGCTGGCATTTGTTATCCCATACTTACCTTGCAGAGCTAGGCTGTGACAGGCATGTGCTAGGGAGGAGGAGAAAATCAGCAACATGACCTTTCTTGGGCTATTGTGGAGTCTCAGAGTGCTGCTCTGTGAACAAAGAGGGGCCACAAACAACTTAGAGCAGTCTGAGGCTGGGCCAAGCCACAGCAGGCACTGTACCACCTTTGACCGCTGCTGGATTCCGGAGGGCTCAGGACTTAATCCCCAAACCATGCAGCCTTGCTGAGCCAAAAACCTCATGGTGACCACAAACATATCCAAGACATCTACGAGCAAGCTGAGGCAAACATGGATCAAAATTGTGCGACATTGGCAACCCATCTGGAGTGGTGCAGGGGGCAAACTTCTACTCTGAGTCATGCAGCAGAGGTGTAGAGCTGGGTCTCACACCTTTTGAGCCACCACCCTAGCCAGAAGGCTCAGATGTTTGCTGCTGACACTCCTACACCTTCCATTTCCATGTAAATATTCAGAAGGGTTTATTTTTCCTTATAAGAAAGGAAAGCCCCCATTCTACGTGTTAAAAAAATGCTTCACTACAAAGCAGAATCATTACCAGCTACTCAGCTGAGCATGAAACATTTGGGTCAAAGGCACCTCAAGATGTCTCTAGTCCCACTTCCTGCTCAAAGCAGGGTCAGCTCTGAAATCAGACCAGGGTACTCAGTGTTTTATCCAGTTGTGTCTTGAAAAATATCCAAGGATGGAGATTGCACAATGACCCTAGGCAACCTGCTCTAACGCCTAATTTTCCTCCTGATGATTTGTTTTTCCTTATATCCAGTTGGAACCAGTTGGACTGGTGTCCTGGAAAGTAGTGTGTTGTTTCACCTATGGCTACTTCCAGATTTTTTTTTCTTTGTTTACAGCTCTGCTAAAAAAAAAAAAAAATTAAGAAAAAGAGACCATGGAAACTTTTCACTATGGATTTTAGTACAGTAGCCCTCTGTCAAGATCTCAAGCTGAAGGCTCATGATTACATCAGATATATAATAAGAATATATCTTTTTTTTTAATGTGACAGAATGCACCAACTTTTTTAAAACTCCAGTGTTATTTGATTTTCCCCCCTTGTTTTTATGAGGCAGTGCTTTCATGTCCCTGTAATGGAACATGGATCAGAGGTCTCTAAAGCTCTCAAGTCTGCATCACGTCTTAATACCCTAAGGCATAGGTAACATGATTGAGATTTACTGCTGAAATTCACCTAATATATTCTTGTTTCATCAGTAATGTTAGTCACCTGTTACTTTCTTGAAATTCTTTTTAGAAACATGATACTCAAATTTTCCTGTGAAGTTATTTCTATATTTACTTCCCTGACTTGGGGGAAGGGGGGAGCCAAATGCATATTGCAGGATCTAATGCTCCCTGAATCACTTCTCAGTAATTACACATGCACCAAAGCCAGGAATTGTGTGTGCCATGCAATTGAGGGAGGTAACATGGATCTCATTTGGCTTTGTTGTGACAAACCACACCATAATCCTGTGTTGGAGTATGCCTAACATTTATCTGGTCGTGCTTGTAACTGTGTATGGCATTGCTTGGAAATATTCTGCCGTGTTTACTTTGCTCAGTGGGCAGGAGTTACTGCACCCACCTCCCAGACATACTTACTCCATGGATATGGAGTACTCCTTGGTCTGGCAACCAACAGAAATGTAGTGTGGAGTCTCCCAGAGATCAGTGATAAGAGAGTGAGGAGTTGGATGTGACTGATAAGAGGGGTGTGCCAAAAGTGGTGCCAGGCTATTCTGCCACTGGTATCTCCTGGCAGGAAGTTAATGGAAGGATCTTTCCCATGGAATGAAATACAGAGGGATACTATGCTAAGGCTGTAGTGGTTCAGCCTTCAGACAGTGCCATTTGCTCATGCATATTGAGAGCCATGCCTCCTACACTTTAGACTGCAAATGAAAGTGTAGTAATCACTGGAAATACCCACATTTCCTGGTGAGCACTGAAACCCCACTGTGAGTCATCCAGGACCTTGCTCTGCTTACCCCTCCCTCCCTGGTGAGTTCCTTGATGCCGTCACTGTCTTTCCTCTCCCTCTCAGGTTTCAGCTGATCTGCACTGCATGAGCAGGAGGGCAGCACACAGCTCTGCCGTGCCTAAAGGGAGAAACAAGTGGGGAAGGCTGATCCTACCGATGGACTGAGATCCCTGGGAAGCAAAGGTAGTCATACACCTGAACTGTGGCTCAATGGTTAATGCAGAGCAGCTGTCTTGAATTGTTCTGGAGAATACTGACTTTTGGAACTTTCATAGTTCCTTTCCCCTATCCTCCCTCTTTTTTTTTTTTCCCTGTTTTCACGGTTTCTACACCTAACTGGGGGTCAGAGACACAAAACCGTGAGCAGGCTTGGGCACTGCTTGGACCACAGGTGCCACAGTGATGCTGCTGAAGGAGCTGGCTGACTGGAGAGGTGAATTTGCACTGATGTCCCTGCTGCCAAGGCAGGCCTGGGCCAGAGCTCAAGCCCAACTCAGGTGTACTCATGTGACCTGTGGTGGCTGCAGTGTAGACATATGGTCTGTTTTACTCGAGGCCAAAAGCGACAATTATTTATAGCTCAGTCTTAGGCATGGGACTGCACTCTTTTATTTCTCACCAAGATGAGTAAGAGGCAATAAGAGGGTCTTGTTCTCATGCTCTTTTTTCTCTCCTCCCTCACTGACAAGAAAAATTTTGATTGGTTTCTGCTCTCCTTGTTTTGAGCACTCATGTGATTTCATCATTAAAGTGTCTAATGTAAAAAATACCTGTCTATACTTTGACAGAAGTTGACAAATAATTCAGTTGGGTGAAGTTCCTGCATTTGTAAACACAACATCATTGCTTAGTGTTCAAAGTTCTGCAGTGAACCAGCCATATAACCACTAGTATATCTCTGAAATTCAATACAGAAATTCTTAGTTGGTTTTGTACACATACCCTTTTTGTACAAAATGGTCAAGGGAAACCTGTGTCCTTTTAAAAGCAGACCTTTGATGTTTAGGAATGACATCCTGGTAAATAGGACATGCAATCCTACAATTTTGTTACACTTCTAGACTGAAGTGAAATTTTATTAGGTACTGAGAAGAGAAAAAAACAATAGAGTATTGTGGAGTTTCCCCTAAGTTTAGCTGTGAGGATCTTATTTGTGCCAGAGGGTTCACCCTGCTGTCCCTGGCATCTCATTCCAGAACCCAAACTGAATTGAAAGCACAGAAATTACTTCACTAAAGCTCCTAAAAGGGCAGGGTGACACGCTGATAGGAACCCCAAAGTCTGCAGCCCTGAGAGGTGGGAGCAATAAACAGAGTGACTTGTGAGAAATGCTGTGCCAGAGCTCTTGGTGAATCATATAGCCTCAGAAGAAGAGTAGATGAATTTTCTCTCTCCTGCATCAAGGAAAGCTAGAAAGCAACACCAAACACACCGATGGCTGTCACTCACTGAGGTGCACCCAAACAGAGCTGAAAATGAATTTTTGATGAGTTAATAAATGTTGTGCCTAAGGCCAGGTTTTGACTTCTGAGTGGGTCCTGGCACTGTGAGCAGACTCCCTGAAGTCAGTGGGAGTCCACGCAGAGTAATGTGTAACCCACCACAAGGCAGTGCGTCACAACATGTTTCAAATAATATTCAAGGGCCCTAATCCAAAAAACACATCTCCAGCTGCTAGAAACTGCATCAGCAGAGAACTTTCCCTTATTTCAATAGAATCACCTGCAAGGATAAAATTGCCCACATCCATAAACTGGATCAGGACCTTGAAGCATATTTCTACTGGAGTCAGGACTGAATACCTGCATTTTTGTGAGCATAACTGAATATTCTGCATGCGTTGAAATCATGAGAATAGACACAATTTCTTGAATCTGGAAGAAGGCCCACATACCTACTTCCATGTCCTGCCCTGCCCAATTTTCACAGACAAAATACTGCTGTAGGAAAAATATGCAAAAGAAACAGGAAACCCCCTGTACCCTCTGCTTGGGATAAGGCTACAAATGTTTCAATTCCCAGAGGTTTGTTCTATAGCCAGTAATGAACTCTTAGTCCATAAGATGTATATTGAAAGAAAGCAGATTATACTGTGACATATCTTAATTGTCTCTGCACAAAACATGAGGCACTTTTTAGCTCGTTATAGGAGAACACAGGATGATTTGAATTCCACCGGTATTTTATTAAAATTGTTATTTTGATGATACATTATTTTCCTTTCTGTGGTGAAATATTTTTAGTTAGGAAAGAAGACTTATGTAAAAAAGTGCTTATACCTGTAACTCCAGGGTTCTAGGGCATGTAGGATGTATTAGGCACTTTTGGTCATTGAAGTTATAGATTCTCTTCCTCACTGTGGAAAAAGTGCATGGGGAGTCAGTTATCAATAGAGGTATCTATCACAAAGCAACCTCTGTGACACTATAATAGTTCCTGGTCCACTATAATAGGTACCAAAAAATGAAGTCTGAGAAGGGTGATTTCTGTCTCTTCCTTTTCCCAAAATTTCCACCTATTTCATCTCTATTTGAAGGTGACAGGTATCATCTGCCTTTGGTGTTTAACAGGAAAACTGAGCAACAAATGACATGGTATAAAGGACATTTTTAATAGATATTCAATATTACCCCAAATAGGTGCAGCATGAAGAAGCAGAGGTCAACAATGAACACATGGTCTAGAAACTCTGTCTTCTGACAGCAGTGCATAATTTGCATTAATTATGTCTATAGCCATTACATCTGACTCCAGCCTAGGCTTCTCTAAGCAAATGAGAGATGCCAAATTTGTATTAAGAGTATTGCTTTGTCTGCCAGTGAGTTGGACTTTCTGTCTTTGAGCAGAGAGCTTTTTGATCAGGTGTCCAATAGCCATGTTTTTCACAGCAAAGGTTCTCTGTTTAAAGCCTTTAGAATTGCATGAGAGCATTCTGCAACCTGGAAGTGATAATTTGTTTGATGGTATTCAAATGATGTTTGAAATGCTGAGGTGCATTTTTGTATGTAAGATTTGAAAGTTGTGGTTAGCTATACATACCAAAAATAGCTTTTTAAGAGTGTTCAGCCAAATGGTTTGCCTTTATACAAGAATATACACAGAGACCAAACCAAGAAAATTTTAGATTTAGTCAGGAAGCTATTGCCTAAATATCAGTCAAAATTTTCATATAATTGCAATGTGAACTGAAGAAGAAATCTTGAAGTGATTTTTTCTGCAGTGGTTTTCTTGGTTAGCAGTTCTTTGAAATGTTTCCTTTTCCTCATGAATAACTGTGAAGTCCTGCAAGGCAGCTGCCTTGTTATTCTGGCAAGTGTACTGCAACACGTCTGCAGTAGCCCAAAACACAGAACTGCTTGGGGCTCTCTGACCTGAGACATAACAAATGTAATAATCATTTACCTGCTTCACTGCAAGTTTTGTCAGAAAAATACAAACTATTATATGTATGTAAGATGCTTTATATAATTAAACATACTGTGTATAATATTGAGAGTAAATGCTAGATTCTATATAAACTATAACTTAAATAGACAATTGAATCCACTGTCGACCTTCTTAAATGGGAGATTGTTTAGATACACAGAAACTTCAGGAATCCTCTATTCTCTAGGAATCTATTTTCTAAATAGATTTTATTTGAGCAACTATTTCCACAGAGGTTCTCAGGCTAAAAGTGACTAAAATGTAACCATTTTTACTACTACCCGGAATAGCATAATTATTCCCCATCAATTTCATACACTCATGAATATGCATGCACTACTACTTTCTTCACAAAATGGGAGAAATGTGAGAAAACTAACTTATGGCTTCAGAATATGTTAAATATTTCACTTACAGGAATCCATGAAGACTGATTTTTTTCCCCCCTGGATTCTACTGACAACAGGAATTGATTTGCTGCACTCTTCTTGGAGAAAAGGTACTTGGCTGCAAAGCTGCCAGAAGCTGTAAAAAAGGTCTTCCTAATATTCTTGCCTACACAGATAATGCATATGTGAGTGTACACACATGCTAAAGCACCATGGCTTGGAAAAGCTGCTTGAGGCATATTCAGCATTTAGCTTGGACCAAGCTGACCTAGTGCTGAGAATAGCTGCTGGAGATGTGAGGAAGTGAAAAAGAGTCCCACTGAGAATAGCAAAACCACCACCAGCACCATCTACCAATTAGTACCCCTTGCTTATGCATACTGTAAACAATCCTACACACCATTGTATCAGTGAGCATGAAAGTGCAAGCAGATTCTTTGAAGAGTTAGAGAATCGTAGCATCATAGAATTATAGAATAGTTTGGGTTGGAAGAGACTTTTAAAAGTCCTCTAGTCCAACTCCCCTTCAATGAGCAAGGACATTTTCAAATCAGGTTGCTCAGAGCCTGGTACAACCTGGCCTTAAATGTTTCCAGGGATGGGCTGTCCACCACCTCTCTGGGCAGCCTGTTCCAGTGTTTCACCACCATCATTGTAAAAAAAAATCCTCCTTATATAAGAATATATTCTTGCTTCTTTCCATCTACCAGGTTTCTACTCAACTCCCCACCCCCAGGAGACGTCTGCTAGTGAGAGAGAGACTGGTGCCACCGCTGAGAGAACTGAGAAACAGGCAATTGCCAGGCCTGGCAGGACCAGCCCACTAACCAGCAGGGACATGCAGCCCATTTTCAGTGCTGCTGCTGACATTGGGACAGGCAGAAGGGTTTCTGTGAAGCACTGTCGGTGCTGACTGCCTCACTTGTTTAAAAATGAGCCTGCAAAATTTATTAGATGGAGCCATCTGCTTCTCAGTCATTCTCCTACACTACCTCTGACAGTGACTGACAGGAGAGAAACAATGAATTTACAGCAGTGGGTGAGAATCAATTGCATTTCTGATCCCTCTTCCAGAGCTGCTTGGAGCCCTTACAGTTCAACCTGGAGTACCTGGTAACACATCTCCTGAACTTTTAAGATGCAGGGTTAGTATTCTTGGTCACTTTTGCTTTGCTCCTTGCAAAAGCCAATGAAGAAGAGTATGCAAAGGAGCAGAGGAGTTGAGTTTGCAATCTTTATTGTTAATCAAGCTAGGGAAGGGGGAGCTTCACTGTGACAGCCCCAAATTTGCTTTTGTTTTTAAAAGGGAGCCATTCAAACGTCATTTGGATCTTATTGACTTATAACTTCTGATTTCAATAGTCCAATAGATTTTAATAGTTCTATAGGCCTTAATATGGTTATGAGTGTATGAGTGCATATTCTTTGAACAAGGAGTGAACAATGATTTTTTTCATTGACGGATTCCAGTCTAGAACATTAACTTCTTCTGTCACAAGTACATAATCGTCATTGCAAAATGACTTGCAGTTGTGTATGTTTATTTTGACTGTTTATTCAATTTCTAATGAAAACTTAAAGCATTGTGGGTTGTTTTTTTTTCTGATATTTATTTGGTGTGAAAATCAGGTGCAAAAAATAATGAAGTTTTGTCAAAACAAGAGAAGAAACTGCTTTGATTCACTTATATTGCAAAGAAATGTATTAGTTCTGCTCCTTCCACTCCAGACCTAAAAAAGAAACCATATGTCCCAAACTTTGGCTACTTTTCAAATTGTACTGGTTGATCTAACTAGCAATACCACTTTTGCCTGCAAACCTCAGATGACAAAAATATGGACTCTCTTGAAGTTAATCAGTGACTTAAGGCAGCAGCATAGCTAATTTGTTTCAGCCACTCAAGCAGATAAAATAAACAAGTGAAAGATGCTGCTGCCATTTCTTAAAGCTGATTCACATGTCCTCAGGAATTAGTTTTTAATACCTGCTGCATCAGATGTGTATGTTGTTGGTAGGGTTTGTGAAGGAAGCCATGCACTAGGAGAGGAGCACCAGCAGCAGCTCAGCAGAGAGAGGAGCCCTCGGGCTAGCTGCTGCATAAGGCAGAGCACAGGTGCCTAATCTTGCAGTGGTGGCAGGCACCAGACCTGCTAAATTGGATCTGCTTCTCATCAGCCTGCACACCTTTGCCAAGGGCAGCTCTTCCCCCCAGGCTGGCTGCATGCTTGGGCTTCCCTTTCTCCCTGAAAGCAGCACCCTCCTGGCTCCTTGCTGGCCAAGCAGCCACCACTGGCTGACTGGCTGAGGTGAAAAGTCCTAAGACCCTGTCTCCTCCTTCAGCTGTATTGCATGGCTCAGGGGCTCTTTCTGTGTAATGCCTTGCTGGTGCTGCTGGCAGGGCCACCCACTCACAGCTGTGCTCACCACAGGCTGGAAAACAGGCAGCACAAGTGGGCCAAAGCCAGGCAGCATCCTGTCTGTGTTGGCTGCCACCCCCATGGACTCAGGATCCATGACCAGTGCTCGTCACTATGTGGTCAGCTGCTCTTCTGTACTTTACGATCCTCTCTGAGTGGAAGCTGTGGTCAGGCACATTTAAAAAGGTCCAAGCTCCAGGCAGGGTAGTGCCCAGCTTGGCTTGGTGACCTGTGCTGGAGCTGCAGGGTGTCAGAGGAGTCAGCAAGCCAACACGGGGGCTTGCAGACAGCCAAAGAAAACATTGAGGGTAGGCTGCCCCTTCAGCATGTCCATGTCAGGACAGAGTACCAGGAGCCACTTCTCTCTAAAAAATGTGCAAGTCTTTACTGTCACCTGGAGACTGATGTTTAAAAAATTCTTGTGTTTTCCTCCCTTTGGTATTTTTGAAGTATTTTGGTGTTATATGTGAGTAGCCAGCTCACCATACAGGTGACAAGAGGCTGCTCCCTGATCAAGATAACTTAGGCCAATGTCTCTCACCTCTGCTGGCTGTAACATAGAGACAGAACTTGGGGCACTCATGCTTCTCCTGGAGGAGCTGTCCATCTTTCCATGGCATTGCTAAGCACCAGCTGGAAGATGGAAGAGATCACAGGTAGCCCAAGGCCATTTTGGTCTCAGCATTTCCCTGGGGAGAGGGGATGGTCTGTGCTCCATGCCCTTCCTCCTGAGCACATCTCAGATCCCACCTCTCCTTGTGCAAGCTCACCACCCGTGACCTTGGCTGTACAGAGGCAAATTCCATCTTGTGCTCTTTCTCACCCTCAGTGTGAAATTATTTAAATGAAATTATTTATCCCATGCAAAGGGGAAGACATAAATAGGGCCCTGTGCCTTCCTGGAGAGCAGCAGCTGCAGACATCTAGCTTTCGTGGCACATTCCTGGGCCAGAGTTTGACAGTGCCTTTGGATCAGGCTCTGCTGGTGGCACAGGCAGAGGAGCACCTGGCCTGTGACTCCCCAGGGCAGGGAGATGTGTGATAAGGAACTGGCCCTTGTGCTGCTCAGCATCAACAAGGCAGGAGCATGTCTGGGCATGCTGAGAAGCAGAATGTTACAACCCCAAAAAATCCAAGTTTGGGAAATACTGATGCATTCAAAATGAAGTTGCTGTGTCAACTTTGGGGGAAAGGAAAGCTACAGAAACAGTTCATCTATTGTTTGTGAGCAGTTTGTGGTATCAGCAAATACAAAGTAGATACAGTGATACCAAGAAGTGTTTGAGCATTATTAGATTAGATGTAAGAAGCATAATGTTGTACTGAGCCACGTGACCGGGTGATGATTATATTTCTAAACCTACAAGACACAAATGAGTGCTTTATAAAAGAAAGGGGAGAAAGGTGTTATGCAAATAGGGAGAAAAATGTCATGTTATCTGTTGGAATTGCTGCAACGTGATGAAAGTGATTTGCAGAAATATGCACAACTCACCAAGAAATACTGCCTGTGTCTCATCCCATCTGTAGGAGAAGAAAGCTGGCATGTGTAGAGCTTCTTGATGAAAGTACTGAGCACATCCTCCTCCTTCTCCTGCCTTGCCTGGTGGCATAGCAAAGCACGTTTAGCTTTCACTGAAATCAAGAGCTGGGGTCATTTAACATCTACCTGAAACATTTTACATCTTGCAAAATGAGGTACTGTGAGGTTTTGGGGTTTGGTTTTGTTTTTTTTTTTTGCCTCCTTGCTGTGCAGGATACCTGCTAAGAGCAAGTGTTAGAAAGCAGAGGCAGAGGTATTTTCTGGTATTCTCTGGAGAGGTTGAGCTTTAGCTCCAGCAATCTGTGTTTTCTTTTTATAACAGCACCTCTCACTGTGGTATCTTAGCACTTGCTAAAAGGTAATCTCAGAGAGTAAATACATGTCCACTCCTCTGAGTTGCCTAGATTGGAATTTGTCCTTTAATTCCGTGTTCTGGTGGGATTGCTTATGTAACAGTTTGGGTTTTTTTCTTCCTTAAACTAAGGTTATAATTCCATGGTACATAGAATTAGGCAAACATTTCATATCATAAAACTACAGCCTGTGGGTGTGATGGGCTTTGGGCCAGCATCTATGAACAGACAAATGCTTTTTGTCATTTTGAGGAGTTAGGAAATCAGACAGATCACACAGAGATGAGAAATAGTAAATGTGTTTAATTAAAAATTATTTTCTCAAGATGGTTTCAACAAAAATATTGAACATTTGAAATGTTGGAACACCTTCTTCAGCATTGCAAATGTAGGCCAGCAGGCCTGCTTTAAAGGACTAAGGGGGAGGAATGGAAACAAAAGCGGATAAAAAGTCCCCAAAAAACCCAAATGTGTCTCTATTTCTTAGGGAAGCAATCAGTTTAGCACACATATTGATGGAGAGGGTGATACACTTTCTGTCCACAAAAAGGGCTTGGCAGGCTCAGTTTGAATGGCTACATGAGGGACACATGCCTAGTGTCATTTTGGTGTCTTGTGCTAGGGGGGCTTCCAAAGGAGCAGTGGAAACCACCCATGAACAAGCTGGTGAGCTGCCCTCTGATTCTTCACAGAAATGCTTGTTAGACCAACTGGAAAGGTTGACAGGTAGGGTGTGTACTCTTTCTGTAGATCTGGGCAGCATCTGTGGAGTCTGACTGAAAGCAGCTCACCCTTTAAAGAGTGACACCCCACCAACCCTATCAGGGTAGCTCCTTTAGTACCTCTGTTCTATCTGTTTTCTTCTACCTTGTGCATGAAGGTTGAAATTAGCTTAAACCAGTCGATTCCACTTGCAGAAACACTGCTCTGGCCGGCCTCGCCACTAGAGAAATCAAACCTTTGACTCAGGGTGGAGGGGCTGTGTGTCTTTCATCTCCCTGATGGCTCCAAGACCAGCTATCCTATCCCATCTCATCCACCTGGGTTGAGCTGTGACTAAGGCTGATGGAGCAGTTGGCATAGGGAGCCAACACCACCTCCCTGAAATAGCCAAGCCAAAGGGAGACATGGGCAGATTTTCAGTGGTGTTTCAGTGGATTTTCAGAAGGGCCAACACTGCCTTTCAAAGATGAAAGAGGTGATTACTTAGCTGCCCAGGAAACATTGTTTTCCTCTGTAATGCAGTCTCTCCTTTGGAGCTGGGAGACACACTGCTAATGCTGCATAATCACTCATTTGGGACACCAAGGTGTCACAGGCTCACCACAGCCCTGGGAGGAGGTAGGGCTTGGGAGGGTAATGCCAGATTCCCATACTGTTATCCCAGCTCTGGGCAGGTTTTCTGTGGGGCCATAAGCTGGTCACTTCTGTCTTTCTATCTTCATTTGCCCACCTGAATGAATTAGAAGCTGGGCTTTGTTGATTAGCTGTCTAATAAATTACATTGCGCTTTGCATATGCAGCACATGATTAAAGCATCCCCATGGCAGTTCATTAAAAGCCCTAGAGCAGTAGTATAACAACAGGTAAACACATAAATTTTGACAGCCCCAGTTTTGCAGATGCATCTGGTTACAAGCAGAATTTAATGTGACTTCAAATAAACCATGTGAAAACAAGCTCCTCCATTTGTCTGGATTAGCATAAGCTCTTCCTCCCCTCATCTCATTTCCTGCATGTTTAAACTACAAATACAGCTGAATTTGAATGTAATCCTCATGTCTTTACCAACTCATCTTCACTGACAAAAGTGCATCATTAAGAAATAGTAGTGTAAGAAGTGGGGGGGGGACAGACTAGCCTCCTGTTTTTAAATGTGATAAAAGCAAACGCATCCAAATCTGTGTTAGTGAGTAAAAATTTATTCCCTAAGCACAATAAAAGGTATCACAGAGCATACAGGCACCAAAAAAAAAAAAAATCTAGCTTCAGGATTACCAAAGCATTTCTGTAAATTTGGGATGCTTTTCTCAGTTCATAAACACTTATTACATGTAAGGAGACCCAGTGCCTGGAGAAAATGTGCTGTTTAACCTATTATTGATTACTTTTACAATCTTCAGAAGCAGCCAGATTGTATTTCAGGGGAGAAATGGAGAAGCTGAACGTGCAGTGCATACTCTGGAGAGCTGCCAGTTCCACCTGTAAAGTAACAGGGGGTTGATCCAAGCCCAGTGGACCTGGGGGAGGCAAGCCATCATTACCTGATCAGGGTAGCAGTGTGCAGACAAACTGTGTTTGTTTGTTTTGGGATGGGGGTTTTGGGAGTTGCTACAAGATGAGCTGCTGCAAGAGACATTTCTTTAGGACAAGTGTCTAGGACCTGAAGCAACTCATCACCTGGAAGTTGGAGAGAGATCCCTGAAGACTGATCCAGCAGTAGCTTCCCTTGCCCTGGCAAAGTCTGGGACTGTGGGAACTACAGCCAAGTGTATCAGCAACCAGACCTGAAAGTGGAAAAAGTGACTTCAGTGTAGAGACCTAAAAATCACTTTTTGGGAAGATTTTGAAAACCCCTCTTCCATAATTTAGATACTCCTCTCTGTTATTGCCTGTCCTACCCTGGAGAAGATAGTGACCACTGAAAGAGATGGTTATTGAAAGCACAGAAATTTGTAGCTAGATCATATATCCCCTTCCACAATAAATGCAGAGAGAAGTGAAACATCAGGGTTGGCCTGGTACAGATCTTGTGCTGTAGCAAGAGGAAATACACAAGGAAACCTGTGGCATATACACATTGTCAGAGACATCAGAGTGGTCAGACTGGGTCAGACTGAGTCAGACTATTTGCCAGTTTGACCCAGTATTGAGTCTCTGACCACAGTCACAGTGGACATGCAAGCGAGAGTGTAAGAACAGGTTAGGCCTGTTTTCCCAGAATAATCTCCCAGCCTTTGAAAATTTGCAGCTCCTGATCCAGAATAGTTATTCTGGTATTTAGAAGCTGTAGTGGATGTTTATGAATTAACCTAGTTGGTTTTGGTCCAATGTGGGTATTTTATCCTGTCTCTGTGAAAAACTTTTTGCTTTTGCCAGTTCTACCCTAGCCACTCTCTGGTGTCACTTCATCCTGGTGGGACATCAAACTCATGTGGGACAGCCAACAGTCACTCCCTACCCATCCTTCCATGATACTTGTTGGATCTAGAGAACATCAGTCCATTTCCTAGGTTGGAGAGTCCTGGTGTCTGTGGCTGCTCCTGGTGTAAAAGTTATTCCACATTTCTGAATATCCTGGTAAACCCATCTCTGAATCTTTTCCCATCCTCTTATTTTTGGGATGAGGGCAGATGTGCCCTTTGTGGAGCAATATTACATTTATGAGCTGCCAGCCCTACCTCTGTTGCTGAGACCAGTCTTTTATTCAATACTAGTCCCTCTTCTGAAGATGCCCACCACCTCTGCAGCTGAGAACCAGAGCACAGCTGGGCTACAGGGCGCTCACAAACCCCCAGCAGTGATTTTGGCAAGGGGGAACAGTTGTGATACCCCTACTGTTCCTGGTTTGGAGTTGATTGCAGGAGCAGATCCCTGCAAAACTGGCCAAGCAGGGAACAGGGAGAGAATTCAGAGAAGGAGGTGCTTGAGGGATCAACACTTCTGAGCCTTTTCCTCGCAAGTTTAATACTTGATGGCATAACAGTAATTTTTTTCCCCCAGCACGCCAGTCCTGTGAAATGAATGTCATTCTTTTTATGTTGCCCAGACTCACAACAATGAGCTTTGTTTTTACAGGCTGCCCAGCCTAATTGCTGTGCCACGCTGGGAGCTTACAGCCAGTTTCATGGCTATGCTTCACATCATCTCACCCAGCACTTTTCCAGCATTGCTACTTTAGAAGCACCTCCAGCCCCATCAAACAGCTACATGTGTTTCTTCATTTCTTCTGGGTGTATTAGCTGGTGTTGTTCAGGTTGGATTTTATTACTATATCCTCCAGATAAGGCTGCTGCCTCTATGATAGAGTTTTTGCCACCTGCTATGAGATTAGCTGCAAATTTAATTTGAGAGCTATTCATCTCCTCTTGATACCTACCATTAACAACAATAAAAGTAGAAATCACAACTAAGATTCCCAGAACCCTTCGGGTACCTGGCCTTATTTCAGTATATAGTTGTTGATTGTTCAGTTTTATCTATTTACAGTCCTTCAAGTAGTGGTATACAGAGCAGCTCTCTGACATGCTATTAATCACCTTCTTTGAAATGACTGTAGAAAAGATATTGGGCCAGGAGCCAGCAGTTTTGGGATCATGTTAACAGTTTGCTGTCGTATTTCAATCACTTGTACTGTGCAAAATAACCCAAGATGTCCCTCCCTCAGGGTATTAAGTAAAGATTGCAGCCCCTGTGATAAGGGAAGATTCTGAGAAGCGTTAATCTAAAGGGAGCAGTTCAGTGGGAAATGCAGGGCAAGAGCATCGTTCCTGCCCAGGGATTGCATTTTTTGAGAGCATGGTCTCTTTAGGAGGGATCCTGTTTCCCCAGCATTCTGTCATTGCTACAAATATTGGGGCGCATTTGGGTGTTTTGCAACATCCAGAGCTTTCAGTTTATACAGATTTAGAAAATCCTTAATTAAACAACAGAAGGCATATTATCCTGTCTCCTTTCATCAGCCTGGTACCCATCAACTACAGCTGGCACAAACCAATTATCCCTGTGGCAACCACAGCTTTTGACAGCTCTTGACACAGACCATTTTCAATTTTGTAGGCACCCCATGCTATTTTTATGGTTCTGCAGATGATGCATGCAGTCTGCACCTTCTTCTCTTGCACTTGTGCTGTGGCAGTCAGGAGGGGACTTTGGTATTGCCTTTCACCAACAACAGCAGCCAAGGCTTCCAGGACAGTGGTCACAGTGCAGTGCAGAATTTGGCCATCCTCATCCTTGGGAAGCAGGCTGTTCATCAGGCTGAAGCTGATGCTCCAATTGTCTCACAGTGGCTGTCATTCCCTGCAGCCCAGCACTGCCAAGGTCAGTGATTGTAGCCTGAGATAAGCCTGTGTGATGGAATTGCCCTCCTGTGACACCCATCCCACTGTGCAGGTTCTGGGATATTGTCTCAGACTGCCTATTGCCTGTCAGCTGTGGAGCAGAGTGCAAGGTGATGGAGACCTGTTGCAATATTCGAGGGGAAGGGGAAAAAAACAAACCATGAGGTCTTTCAAGTCAGTGACGTCAGTTCACAGCTAATTAGAGGGCAGGAGTCTCCCTGTGGGCTGGTGACCAGACTGGCTCTGCTTCATGGCTGCCGTGCAGCTGACAGGGAGCCATGGATGACTGGGAGCTCAGGCTTTGGGCTGGGTGTCACCACCCCACTCAATGGCAGAGCCAGCCAGCAGTTCAGCAGTCATCTCCCGGGCAAAGATTGTCTCCTGGCTCAAAGGGAGATTTAGCATTTTCTTGGTTTATTCCATTTATCCTTCTCCAAGAGCCCAAGCCAAAAGCTATTGACTTAAATGGGCTTTGCATTGGTTTTCCAATTTGTTGCAATGAGAGGCATATGAAATTGTCACACATTTCCTCATTTATAAGAGTCTTACTTATGTTCCCTCTGTGCTTAGTTCCATGATCCAACAGAAATCCCAGCATGTAGTAGGAGATAGTTACTGCCTCAAGGACAAAAAAATAGTATTTTTCTTTGCAACATCTCCCTGTGGATTTTTAGTCCAAATCTCTTCTCATGGAAATCAATGAGAATTTTAGAAGTGAGATCAAGAAGGATCCAGAGCAGAGTCCCTCAACACTTTTTGTTTACCTCAGCTGGGCTGCAAGCCTTTTCTCTCTTCTTTTAACAGAACACCATGTTGGCACATTTTCTGGATAAACCTGCAATATACAGACTTTTAAGGAATCGATATAGAATTTTCAAAGAGTCAAGAGTCGTGATTTCCCACACATACACAGCATGGTTGGCTTGTTTTGGAGTTTTTTTTAAATGAAAAGCAGAATACCAAGTAAGAGCATGAGGAGTAGGAGAACAATTGTATTACCAAATGCAGAACATTCTTAAATTCCTGATGTTTACCTTTAAAGGGAAAACTCTAAGAGCTTGAAGTTGACGTTTTATATGTTGCATTTCTGGGTATTTTCTAAAAAAATATTTAGAGAAATTTTTCCTCAAGTATCTCCAGAGGTAATTAACTGGATTGACCTTTCAAAAATTGTGTCTTCGGTAGAAAGATAATACTTTGCAAAGTTCTATACTAAAATTGTTTGGTTTTTATTGAAGTTGGTGACACCACCAAATGTTTGAATACCTCTTTAATACACTGGTAATTTAGGCTCTATAATTTTAGCCACTGGAGGGCTCCCCAATTTTTTAATTAATTTAGTAGGACATATAGTATGAAAGAGTGGAGGAAGAATACAAAGCAGGGTGGTCCTAGTCACTACAATCCTCTCCGCAAATACTAAATTTAATATGAATTCCAGGTATCCCTTGGGACAATAATTCAATGAAAATATTGGGAGAAAATTTTAGTGATTTTGATAGAATAAATAGTCCACTATGAGTTGACCAACCAGCAAGACTGGGTGTAATCTTTTAGCTAGATATACATAAAAAATAAAGCTTCAGGACTTGGTAGCATTACACAATCAGGTGAATTCCCACAAAATTTTATACATCCGTACTTTAAAATATCTTTTCATGTGGATGTTTTAGTTGTCATTGCAGCTCCCCCATGCTCCTAGCCTACCAGCTCACCGCTATAGTGCCACTTCACTAACACCTTTCCAGAGGCAGCTGCTCAGAAAAACTGCCATGGTTTTTTTTTTGGGTTTTTTTTTTTTTTTTGGGCTTTTTTTGTTTGTTTGGTTGGTTGGATTTTTAATAATTATCTACACAGACCTTTCTATACTGAACACGACTGCTCAGGGCCAGAACAGATTCTACTCCTGCTTCCTACTCTAGCTCCAAGCACTGAGCTGACCATTTTCCAAGATCTTGGATCTGGTTACATGACAATATCCATCCCTGCTCTTGTCAGAGACCTGGTGGTGTCCTTGCCACAGCTGACTGCAGAAGGAGAGGCCAATAACCCCAACCATGAAAGATTTGCTGGTGAGCAGAGGAAGACAGGTCACGGGCGGGCCTGTCCCACTGGCAACCACTTTGTCAGATCTAGGTTTGAGCAGTTTTTATAGACAGTGCTGCAGTTCTCTCTGTCCTACTGACCTGCTAGCTGCCATCCTGATCAGCCACAGACCCAGGGATCTGGCATGGCTTGGATGTGCAGCTGTACAGTGGCTGGTATGTACTGCAGAAAGCAATGTGAGTGGGGAAAAGCTGAACTCAGACTCAGGCTTGCAAATCAAGGCACAGAGAACGCAAATGCTCGTCAGTATGGATGCATTTGGTGCACCCTTAGGAAAGAGAAATGAGTGGTGCTAATTGATCCCTCAACTCTTGTCTTTCATACTGCCTTTGTGCAAGGGAAAAGCACCCATTCCTCAGCATGGTGAACAGTAGTTGTAGACTCCTTACCGGAAAGGCATATTTGCTGCTAATAAAATATTAACCCAGATGAATGGCTGGTAAAATATTTAAATATTCAACATTCCTCTACTCTTCAGCTTCCCAGCTGGCACAAGTCACTACCATGATTTGGAATCTGATCAAACATGTTTCATCGGTACAAAGAGGCTAATTTATAAAGAAGGATTAAACCCTTTGCAAGACCAGGCTGGTTGGAGTTTCGCTTTCCCCTTTTCATGCTGTAAGGCTCTTAAACGTTTTTCCACACAGTGCTTTTCACTAACTTATCTTACAGCCTTTTGAGGCCACATATTTTAATTCAGAAACCTGAGGGCTGAAAATTCCTATTTATCCACAAGGCAAGCTCTATTTTACCCTTGGCCCTATGAACAGCTTTGCAGTAACCCTTCAACATACTTCAAGCTTGACCTGTCGAAGGGCAGACAAGGTTACAGCAAGTCTTGAGGCCAAAAGAGATGATGAGCAGAGGTGGAGAATCATGCCAAATGTCGTGCAGATACCTAGAGGTAGTGTAAATGAAGTTTGCCTGGGACAGGGCAAGGGAGCAGAAACAAAGGGAGCACATGACAACCTTGGCCTCAGGTAATACAGGTGCACATACCATGGTGATGAAGGCCACATTTCAATTAGAAGTGGTGTGGAACAGCGTTGCTTTTTGTGTAAAAAGTGGGCTGCCTCATCATTTCAGGGGGTGCCCCTGAGCCTTCTGAGAAATGGGACAGAGAGGGAAGTTCCTGTACTTGTCCTGTCGTGACTTTGCTGGTTGACCTCCCTCTCTTCTCAACTTCAAGATGACTAAGAAGCCAATTGAGCTGGTACTGAAACAGCATCATCACCCAGAAATGCTTTAAACAAAAGCCATTGCTTCTTGGCCACAGGCAGGTCTGAGTCTTCTCTGGCATTTTGAAGCAAGATGCCCTCCAAAGTCTGCCTTGGAAGAAGACCCAGTTGGCAGCAAATAAATGATATCAAAGGAATGCTTGATCTGAAAGGTGGGTTTTTCACCTCACCCAAAACCAGATACCTGCCCAGCTTACTCCAGTGTCCTGGGACAAGATCCATACCCCACTGCATTTCTTGTTCTGCTCATCACAGTAGCAGAGCTACTGTGCAAGAGCTGCAAACACACACAGAGGTAAGCCTGTTCCAGACATAAGCATTGATAATTTGCTAGGTGAATTAATTTAAACAACAAATTGGTATTAGACTTATCTTGGAACTTTAAAACCATTAAGTATTCAATTATTTTCTAGGAAAGCTTTGAAGTGGTGCAGTTAGATTCAGCTCTCCAGCTGCTATCAGTGAGCTGCAGAATATGGCATTTGCATACTCCTGGCTTGGATGCTGAGAGCTTGCCTGTCTATTATTTCAATTGGTCTAGGTGCAGATTATGGTGATGATGTAAAGGTTCGTCAAAGTTTTTTTTTATTATTTGGTTTTAAATTTACATTACAAACAACTCTTAAAAAAGATCCAGTTAATCTCAGCTTGGCCTGTTGCCTGGGAAATTTTCTGTGCGGTGTTTAATATTAAATATTACTCTTGAAGATTTCTTTATTTTCTGAAGTGTTTATAACTATTTCTGTTTTCATCACAGTTTGAAATTGGTTATTTCATGAGTACACAGGTAAGAATGTGACTCTTCCTATGCTTCATGCAAAAATCACCATTATTTTGTTAATCACTGAAAAGATGTTGCTAATACAATAGCCTGCAGAAGATGAGAAAGGGAGAACTGAAAGGTTTCTGTAAGAATGCCTAAAGAAATGGCAGAAACATGATACAGCTTTCAAACACAGACAAGGCTTCATTCTTTCTGTCTTGTTTGATAAAAAATGAACCACATAGTGAATACTGTAGCTTCATGTTACTCCTGTCAAATCTTTAGTAAGTGGGTGTCCAGGGAATTAGATCATAAGCAGAGGGAATATTCCTCTCATTTGAAAGGTTTCTCATTGTGTTTGTTAATTTAATTGTTAAGAAGGCAAAATATGCTATTTTCAAAGGGATTCAATGAAGTGAGATCTGCCTGACCCCTTTATAGGCTATTCTGAGAGACGCTTATCCTGTGTATCAATGGAAATACCCAGAGAGAATACATGTAATATAATTATTCATAAAAGAGAGCTAAATCACCGAGCAGTTACACATCACTTAGGCTGAAAATATCTTCAATTAAGGTAGGAATGAAGTAATATCACATTTTATGCAAGTTCCCATCAATAAGCCTGACACATGTCAGCTCTCATTTAATAACATATTTTACTTCTAATAATTCTCCTTTTTTTCCAGGTTCAAAAAATATCGAAGAAGGCTCAACTGTTCACAGAAATGAAATGTGGTTGTAGGAGGAATTAAGGTTTCATGTTTCAGGGCACAAAATAATCCTCTTCTGAGGAGGCTAAGATGCATTTTCCTGTTTGGAAAGGAGCACCAGCATTACTGGGATGCTGCTGGGATGCCACATCACTGGACTCAGGGAATGGCAGAAGTGGGAGCAGAGGTTATAACCAGCTTGACAAGTCCTACAGCTCATACACCTCCACTTCTGTCCCCAAAGTGTTTGTGAGGTCCTTTCTGCCTGAGCTAGTGCTGATTGCCTCATGTAAGTAAACAGAAAGGGCCATGTTGTTCTGGCACACAAATGTTTCCAAAGCATTAGGCTTTCTCAAATTAAGTGAACAAAATGCAGCTTCATCCTGAGCAGCAAATGGGAAGAGAGACAAGTGAAAAAAGGAAGATGTTAGAGATGGGTTAGGACTGGGAAGTCATCCTGAGTGATGGGCTCTGGGCAACCAGAACAACCTGCCCAGGCAACACTGCAGCTGGTGAGCTGGAGAGATGAGGCTCTTTGCCCCCATTAAACATCCTAAATCCTGCTCTGCATAGATTGCAGGAATGCCCTGCATGTAATTCCACCCCTCAGCACCTGGATCTCAGTGTTTGCAGCATGGAGAGAAACCAGGCTGGGAAAGGAACCAAGAACACATAGAAGCCATTCCCACAGGGAGCTTCACTTAATCCAACCCCACACAAACACGCTCAGTCAGGAAACAGAAGGGCTGCAGCTCCTGCCAGGCAGCTCTAACAGCAGTGTAATCAGAGGAAAAGAGCAAATCCATCCTGCAGCAGCTCTTAAAAAGAAGCTGCCAGGCTGCAAGCGCAGCAATGTAGGCAGCAGCAGTTAGAAACATGAATTTCCATGTCAGCATCTCAGGCTTCTCTCCCTCCATTATTTCCCTCAGTGAAAGGGTTGCAAACTGGGATTCGGCTTTTTAGGTGTGCAGTGCCATTTTGGGCACCCTCAGGTTGCAGAGGAGTTTGCACAGCACTGGCAGGACCCTGGACCAGCCACTGGAGGCCAGGTGGGAGAGCACAGAACATCTCAAACAGCATCCCACCCCTGTGTTAGGCAACTAACTCAAGGTAAACTCAGAGAAACCCCTACAGATACGTGGATCTAAAATTAAAGGGATGAAAGGCAAAAATGCAATGAATTATTGTCAAAACTCTAAATTTAGTTTCTATAAACACAGACAGAAAAATATAACTGCATATATTTGTATAAAGAAATTTTTAAAAATGTATTTTTTAATGCACTACTATCCGTTGTGAGACACTTTAAATAAATTGAATGGGAAATAGTGAATCCTGCATAGAAAACACATTTGCTGAGATGTTTTCTGATGCACCTCACTAGTGCTGCTCTTCCAGCAGAGACCCAAATTTTGTAAGCTCTGTGTCAGGTATGATTTTCTTGGTCTTTTTGGCCATTTTTTATGTACTGGGATATTCCAGCCCTATGTACAGCCTGGCCTCCTTCATCTCACAGAAACAAAGTTACTTCTAAGTTCCAGTGACAGTGCCGTCAAATTTCTTACGATTTTAAGATATGGGAAGAGTTTTAGTAGAACTTGAGCTTTTCTTGCTGTCTTGCTTAAACCTATCCATATTTATATACTTACCAGTAGCTTACTGGTATTTCATAAGAGACCAGCTCTCCCCATGCTCATTAAAGAGGAAATTTGGAAGCAAGAGGGACCAAGGAAGCTGCAAATTAATGCTGATGAAAATGAAGAGGAGAGCAGGTATTCCAATAATTCTTTCTTATCTCACCCAAGCTGTGCTCCAACAGAGAAATAATCTGACCCTCCAAAGTGCAATTTAAAAAGTTCAGGATTCCTTCCTGACTATAAACTACACAGAAAAGCCCCAAGTGTAACTCATGCTATACAGCCTTTGGGAATGTGATGATTTCTCAAGTAGACACTGTTTGCAACAAGTCACAATGTCGAGGCAGAAGAGATTCTCACTGAATGATTTATGGGAATTTAAATTACATTTCATATGGCATAGATGTAAGTGAAACTAACCACAAATGTAAAGAAAGAGAAAGGTCTTTATCATGTTGAAATAAATTTCACACATTGACTCATGAGAAAATTATTAAGTATCAAGTCAACTTTTCCCAGAAATTCTGGGTAATGCAAAATTTGAATTTTCTTACATCCTGGTTCCAGTTTAGAAGGATTTTTCCCCCTTGTATAAAATGGCAGGAATGTCCTTGTAAAAGACATTCAAGTTCCCAGCAAAATCTGCTGTTGCTTTGTTCACCTCCAGTTCCAGTCTCCCGAGCTAAATGAATATTGTTGTATTAACGCTGCCCTCATTGGCATAAGCTGGTTTACTTCAGTTGTTCAGAAGCCACTTAGAAAGTGTGAGCTGTCTCTGGGCAAAGGCAGTGGTTTTCTTCTGTCATTCATTACACCACATCTTCACGGCAGGCTGGAGCATCGATTTCAGCGTTATCCTTCTTGAATAACATTAGAAAGCTTTATGGTCTGCAATCATGAGCTCATCTCTGTGCAGCCTCTGGATACAGCTATAATGAATATACCTGTATTTATTGACCTGTAAACTGGCTTTAAGATACACCTGGACAACCCCTCACAGCTGTTCCTCCACTGCTGTTCTCAGCTATATCCGCCTGGTTAGGAACAAATGATCCTGGTTTCTCTGGAGCTTTGGGATCTGGTAAATGAAGTGTGAATGTGATTTCACACTAAATGAGTCTATAAAAGTAATGATTTAATGCATGAAATTTGTTTATACCTTAAAAACATCATGACCCTTTGCACAGATAACATGGCCAAGGCCCACAGGGATCGGGGCTAATCTCGGGATTGAAGGCACAGAAATGGGGCTGCTGTAAGGCCAGCTGGGAATTATTGCAGAGAAGCACAAGGGCACACATTGCATTCCACACACCTCAGAGCTGCTGCCAGCATTCTTGTGAGCTGATTGGCCCAGGCAGAGGGTGCCTGCCCAGCACCTCTGCACCTCTGCAGGCAGGGTACAGCAGCCACTGCCCCTTCAGAGTGGGCTGAGCTCTTGGTATATCTGAAAAATACAGGAATGGTAGGGTATCAGGTACAACCCTGGACAGAGGAAGGAGGCACAGACATGGAAATCAGGTTCCCAAGGAAAGCTCCTGGTTGGAGATCACTTGCACACCCCTCCTGGTTTCTTAACGGCAGCTGAATGATCTAAAGTTTATTTCTGTGGAAAATACTGATGGAAGCTCCCCATCTGCAGTGGATGCCTTGGCTCCAGCAAAAACCTTGGCAGTTCATTTCCAAGGGAGTAAACTCTTGGGTTTACAGGGGGTGGTTTCTCTGATCTGGGGCTCAAATGGCCTCAGAAAAAATGGAAAAAAAATGGGGAATGTGTGACTCAGAGTTTAAAACTGCTGTGGTTCTGCGGAATAAACATTGATGTTAATGTAAAAGGTATATTTTAATGGACAGTGCCCATTTTAAGAAGTTCCTATATGAGTTCCTTTATGACAAGTCATTACTTTTTTCTGCTGAAACATATTACACAAACATGGCATATACAAAATCTATAGTGAGGGAGGGCAATCCTGTAACTGGTTTCACGATAAAGGAAAGAAGTAATAGGTGCACCGAAACAACTCTCTAAAAGTCTCATAAAGCAAACCAGATTGAAAATCGTTAGTGATAATACCAAGGTAATTCCAGTTTAACTCCATTACACTGAGAAATTACCAATAAATGACAAAGAAGTGCTTGCTGCAAGCCAGAAAGCCCAGACAACAACAGATTTTGTCAGTTTTTCTCACATTATCTATATACAATACTGCTCAGCTTCTTAATGGAAACAAGGTTTGAAGCTGATTTTGCTTTGTTCCAAACAATGGTGTCTCCCATTGGTGTGGCATGATTGGTAGGTATTTTTTTCCTGAATTCACACAGTCATTTCCTTCTGCCTTTACATTTAAAGGTGTTATGCATAACGACAATGTCCCATAAAATTGTATTGTACAATCTGTGACTACATTTGAGTTCACATGTTCCCTGGATAATAGTGGAATATATTTGTCTGAGGTTCAGTAGTCACCAACATTTTTCACTCATTACCTGTTGGCAGATTTGTTTGGAGTGTACCATAGACTGTGCATGAAAACCTGTTTTACATTTTCTGAGGGGCTGTGTATTTATTTTAGCACACCTGTACACACTGTCAAGCACCTAGGTTCAACTGAAAATTTCTTTCACATCAATGGGTTTTTCTGTTTCCCTTTTTTTATAATACTTCATAAAAATCCACAAGAGCACAGCAGTATAAAATGGGCATACATAAGCACATGTATCCAGTCAAGATTAGAAAGCAAGCTTCCAAAAGAATTCAGAAGCAAACAAAGAGACAAGGCTACTCTTGAATCAAACTGCAACCCCTTTCAGCAGTGTTAGCAAATACTTTTCTGTGATATGAATATTTTCCCCTTTTCCAGGACCAGTTCAAAATGTTTCGTTCCGCTCTGAAAATTGCCTGATACTGCATCTAATTTATCCAAATCTAATCTTCCCATCACAGATGTCACGTGTTGGCTCCAGGAAAAAAAAAAAAAAACAAAAGGAAAGAAATGCAAGCTGTGCATAAGAGAACTCTGAACTCTGAAAGGCTGCTCTTGTATGTGTGTGTGTGCAGACTTGCACATGTGCTGTGTGTGAGCAAGGGGACATGGCCAGGAAGGCAGCTGGATAATCAGACTGGGGAAATAGGTCTAGCTGTCCTTAGTCAGAGCTTTGCCATTTCCCACCACCCTCCCCACTGCCACCAGAGCCTCTGGGGACTCGTCAGAGCAGTTCCCCCACATTGCTGGGAGCAAAGCTTATCTGCCACTGACTGCCAGGAAAACTCACCTCCAGGCTGGGGAAGTGTCAGGACCTGTGGCAGGAAGACCAGAGTGAACCTCATAACCCAGACCAAAGGTTCAACCCGGAAAACAGAAACTGGTTATGAAATCCAAGTCTGAATTTAGTGGTTGGTGTGAGTGCCATAACCTAACGCTGGTCAAAAACTGGTCCTTGGAAACTGAGTGCCTTTTAGGGGTGCTAATAACACCAGGGTTGTGGATTTGATCCCTCTACTGGCCATTCGCTCAAGTGTTGGAATTGGTGATCCTTCTGGGTCCCTTCCAACTCAGACTATTCTGTGATTCTGTGACAAGCACAGAAGCTGACTTGGAAGGATAGACTCAGCTGTCATCACTCAGGATGCATCCCGGTGTAGTGCAGCAGATGGGCACGAAGCTGGGTAGTCTTTTGCTGGAAAGGTTCAGTTCATGAGGGTAGGAGAGCAGTGACCCAGCAGCAGATGCCTGTAGTTACAGTCATCCTCAGGGAGCAAGGATCTGTCTGGCCCAATCAGAGGATGACTAGGCAGTGACTCTTCTCACAATGGGGTTAATCCTCTTTAAGCTTCTGATTTTGGCCCAAAGCGTTCCTGATGGCTTCACTGGCACCATGTAAATTTCCATCCACCAGGATAAACAGGGAGTAGTATCTCAAACAGCTGCATCATGTTAGAGCCCATTTCAAATATCCAGATCTTGGTACTGCCCTAGTTGCTTCCCTAGGTGCTGGGGAATGGGGGAGAAGAGAGCAGTGGCTGGTAGCTGCTCAGAGAGTTCATGTGACCTAACCTTCAGTACAGATGTCATCCATAGGTGGGCTGTGATAGATCATGTGTAGGGAAGGCATTTGAAGCAATCTTCATGTTAAATGAAGATTTTTTTTTTCCCTCTGTAATTACCAATTATCATAACAAAGAAACTGAAGGGGCTGATCAGATTTGTATTGAGAACAGTTTTGTTTCCACCTCTTTTCTCTTGTCTTGGGAATAAAACATGCAAAGTAGCACAGAAGAAACTTTCTTATAAATTGTTGAATTATAACTAAGCATTTCAGAGGTTGCTTATGTATCTGTGTATACAAACATATATATATGTAAGAAAGCAAAGAGAAGCATCAAGTTGACAGACATAATTTGTCTTACCTTATGACTAATGTGTATTTTTCCCTTCCTGTCTTACATCATCATAGTTTCTCTTACACTCAACTGCCTGCCCCTGCAAGCCAAGTTAACAATTCAAAATCTTGAGTTCCTCAAAGAATCCTAATTATTGTGCCCCACCACTTGGGGAAGAAAGTGAAACACATGCACTCTGTGATGCTTTTGGGTTTTACCCCAATTATTATATAAGCAGTAATATCAGAGTGCTGCGAATACAGATGAGGCAATACCTGCTTCTTCCTTTTCTTCTGCTTTACTTGTGATCAAAGCAATCCCATTTCCCACTTTGACTACTCTTAGGACCTAATACAGCTCATGTGCTGTGGAGCTGCTGCTTGCTGTGCTCCAGGTCTGGTTTTCTGGAAGTGCTGCATCAGCTGCACTGGTGCACAGTAACCATGCAAGTCACCAATGGGTTTATATGACAAGGTTTTGATAGCAAGGGTGCAAACATCAACTTCCCATGTGATGCCACCAATGGGGCTCTCAGCAGTGCTAGGAATCAGGAGGATCCTGGCACCTTTGGTCAAGCCAGGTGGAGTCTAGAAACATTGAACTGTGAAGTAGCAACAGCCCTACCCATTTAAATTTTTTAGATAGAAGAAAAAAACCCAAACAAACATATACCCAAAGAAACATGGGTGAACATGTATTTTTGGAACCCGCAGCCTTTTCTACTGGCTTCCATTCTTTATCCCTCAGATATTTGAGCTGCATCAAGGATTTTTTTCCTTTCTTATCACTTATTTTTCCATTTCACTTTGTAGGTAATTTTAGGCAAACAAACTAGTTTCCCTTTCTCTGTCTAACATTCAGTATAACTTCAGAGGACCCAATTAACTTTCTGTGCTTGTCTTCTTCTTTGCCTTGCCAGTTCACCATGTTTGTCTGGGCTTTCTTGACTTCTCATGGATGTCCTGCTCTTCCCTGCCACTTCTTATATTGGCAGTTGAAATGAACTCCTGTCATGTACTTTGCCTTTTTTCCCTTCTTGTCTCCTTCTGATTTTTGTAAATCCACTTGCCTTAAGGTGTATTCCTGTGACAGGAGCTGTCCCTCTTCTGTGACCCTCAGCATTAAATCTCATAGGCCTCCTTTGATCAAAGTGTCTCCAGGGGAAATGGCTTCTCTTCACTATTCTGTGAACTTTAATCAGTAAAGCTGCAATCCTCACATGCTTGAAGAAATTTAAGTAATTCTTATATGGGCAGCAAGAACACTGTAAATATCATCATTTCCACAGAAATGTAAACCAGCAAACACAAGGTTAGAAGGCAGCTCTGCGCTTGCATTATTGGAAAAGTGTGCATAAAGGGACATGTGATAAATACAGCTCTGTAATGGACTCTGGCTACCATAGGATTTGTTTATTTTCCTGCATTGATGTACCCTCTCTGAGGGGCTGAGAATGAAAGCTTGACTGGGCGTGGATGCATTTATACCAAACTTTGTCTACTTGTTTGTCTGCAGCTGCTCATTCTCAGACAATTAACTTTTCTAAACTAAGTTATGGAATTTGGAAAACAGTTTATTTGGCACAAAGGATTAAACCCAAAGAAATTAGGTGGTTTTTAACAATCTTTGTCAATTTAGCTCTGTTTTCTTTTGAAGATTCTTATTAAATAGTAACCACATTTGAAATGTAGTCTAATTAAGAAGAATTCATGAAAGAGAAGGGAAGAGAGAAAGCTTTGACGCAGTTTGTAATTGTTAATAGTTTTTCTACAAGCACATTCTAATTCTTCATCATTTGCCACAGCTGGAGAGTTGGAATATCTAAACTTTGACTTATACGTAAGAAGTAATCCTAACTTCTATTCTTGCATAGGTAGTAAACAGTCTATTTTAATTTATTTTGGTGCCTGACCAGCAGCTCCTCCTTATGGCTGAGTGGCTGTTCCTTATTTACTACATTCCCTTCAGCTGCCTCCATTTTATATGTGAATAAATGCCTTCCTTTTGGTCCCGAGATCTGAGACCAAGAGCTGCAAAGATATTGTGAAATACTGTCTTCAAGCACTTTATCTGCTTTAGACAAAGAGGATTTTAGAGCTTACTCCAAAGCCTACATCTCTGTATTTCTGCAGGTCTTTATTACTTTTGCTATTCTTCCAGGGCTACTTGCGCTTTGACTGCTCAAAAAGTTCTAGTACTTTCCACAGTTATTTTCCTCTCTTTCTCATGTTTCTTATAACCTGCGCCTACCAGCTATTATCCCCATTATACTCAAGTCTCTTCTTTTAGATGATGGAGCTGCCTTCTGGGCACCACAATTAAAAACATAAATAGAAGGGAAAACTTGATGTTTGTGGTGGTATGTGGAAGTCATCTTTTTGGGCATGCTGCATATTATTGATGAATGACACCTCAAGACCACCATCGTGTTTATATTGGTCTCACTTTGGTTTGTGTGTTAGAAAGCATCCAGTGTTTGGTTGATGTGGCAAAGCCACTCTAAAACAGATCTCATAATGCAGTAGGGGTCACTGATGACAGAGTGATGACACTGTCTGTTCCTGCTTGTCAATTTCCAATTCCATGCTAAGTCAGATGTGCTCATCAGGACACTCTCTAGTTATTTTGAGAGATTTTCTGATATTTCAGGCTGAGTTTTTTTAGTAGATGATCTTTCTCTTGTAGGGACAAAATTTCAGTGTTTTCTAGGCTTCTAGGTTTGATGCTCATCTGAATTCAGCAATAGCTCAGAGTTAGAAAAAACAAATCTCTCTAGAGGAGAAATATAGCAAAAAGAATTCCTCAACCACCCCTTGTGTATAGCATCTATGCAAAATCAGGAAAAGCAATTGGAAAAAAAAATACTGTGGTCTACCCAAATATCTCTACTGAAATTGGCTGCTAAAATAGATGGCATTTTCATGCACAATATATGAAGTGATACTTACATGGAGCTATTTTGTCTTTCCTAACAGAAAATGTTGGTAAGGTGAAACAGAACTTTTCCATTAAAAGGTTCAATTAACTTGGTATATTGATCCAGAAAGCTTACTAAGCCCAGGATTGATTCTAGGAGGTGAAAGTGACTGAGATTCAAACCAACCAGTACTTAATGATTAAAGCATTCTCCTGAGATGCATGAGGCCCAAACTGAAATTCTTACTTCTCCTTTTAGGCTGCTAATTATTTGGCTAAATATATAAAATATGGTAGTTTGATTTGAGAGGTAAAGCTATTTCTTAATAAATCTGTTTGTCAAAAAAGCTGCTTGAATCATGGTCAACACAGGCAGACTTACTCCTGTGACCACCACATTCAGCCGATTTCTGTCCACAGAGTAATTTCCAGGTTATTGTTTGGACTTTCTTGTCTGTGCTCTCTTTTCTAAGCAAGGTGGTTTTCTTCACACTCTGTTCAGAATGGAAATTTCAGACTCCCAATTTTTTAAACAAAAAAGCAAACCTCCTCAATTTTCTGCCCTGAGCCAAGTTAGATCTGTGTAAATGGCTAAAGCCACAGGAATACCACATTCTGCTGATGTACCCCTGTACAAGCTATCAAACCTAAATAGTGCAACTATCTTTTATACATGTGCTTGAAATGAGATTTCTGTCTCTTCCATAACACTTCAGTTATCTTACTCTTGCTGCTCCTCATTACTCACAGCAATTTGTGAGTACTACTTTGCATTTATCATCTGGCCAGGATGAAAGCTGCTGACAATGAGAATCAGGGCTCTGTAATCCTTTCCCATGTCTGATGCTCCCAGTATCACATGTGGCCCTGGGACATATGTCCAGAGAGAGCTCTTGTAGAAAGTGCACAGCCACAGGGATACCCAGGTGTTGGCAGGACATGTGTGGGAATGCATTTGAAAACAAAATGAGTAAACACATTAATGGAAAGAACCTGCAGCACTGGGGAAAAAACACCTTCCAGGAGTTAACAAGCCCTTGTCTAACGTGGCAGTGATGCATTTGGTTGATGCGCTCCTGCTTGTCTTAGCTAAGCCCTCTGAACTTATGAACTGGACCTTTGTTTTCAGAGTTAGCATTACCAGACTTAGGTATGGCACGAGTTGCTGACATGTTCAGACATCGATCTATTACTGAAAAATGTGCCTCTCCCTGAGCCTGATTGCAGTCATCATGCATTTTAGAGGTAAATAGCACCTGTGGTGAACACTGAATCCAGCCAGCAGGAGCAATGAGTGTTTATTAAATCAGCATTTGTGTTGAGGTGGTTGCAGCAAAACCAGATAAATTAGTTCTGTTGTCCTGGGTGGTGCCTCTCTCAAGATCCTTTCTTCAATATGATTCTAGAGCCCTGAATTATTATAATGACACATGTGATCTGTTGAATTTGAAAATTAATATTTAATGCATTGACTTGTTGGTAGTTTTATCACAGACAGACCCTGGATCCCATTTTGACAACGGGAAATGAAAACAACAAAAAAAAGAATGGCTTATATCTGCTTTATAAGACTGTTTGTATTTTTACAATAGGGGAAAAAGCCTTGCTATATTAGAGTGGAAGTCTCTATCCTCCATTTTAGAGATCTAGGATGAAAGATGCTAAAGCGTGTCTAACTGTACACTATCTGTGAACATAAATCCTACCCCATATTGTAGCAAAAAATCACAGTCCATGCCTGCCCAGATAGCAGGTGGTGGAAATTTTCTGCATGTATTAACATGGAACTAAAGTCTAAGGAGATACATGTCATGCCTACTTGTACATGCATAAATAGAGAAGTTAATTTCTGATTTCTAAACACTGTATTTAAACTAAGTAAACAGAACTATAGCATGACTACCAAGTGACTTAATGAACAGCATATCAGAAAACAAGATATCACAGTTCTTGTTAAAGTTCTCATTTATCATAGCAGACTTGAGTGATTTTCATCAAATAACTTCATCCTGCTGTGCCTCATATTCTTCTCTAAAAAATCAGGATAGATAGATCTCTTACAGAGTCAGGCAAAGATTTGCTGTCAGTCTGTGCATCATTTCATTAGAAAATGCCGTTTTCTAAAAAAAATGTGCATCAAAACATGTAAAAACTGTAATTTCCATCAAGAAATGTAAATAGTTTTTCAGAAACATTTGAGACTCCACAAGGCTGGAGTTGTTGTGAGGAGAGGGCATAGGGGTACTTTACAGGACCCAGATATTGTGCTGTGCTGCACAAATTACAGAAATTTCTATATTTCCTCATGGCTTTGTTTTGAAGCTAAAGAGGATAGTGGCAGTGGTAACTGAATGTCAGAGTAGGATGTGCTCAGGGATGAACACTGTGGCTATCCCAGGGTACTCACAGATCAAATAGCATGGCTGATGGCCTTCATCAGCAAGTGCAGTCTGACATCTCCTGTGAGAGCCCACCTGTGAGCTAAAGATCAGCAGCCGAGCAAGTTGTCATTATGGAGAAGAAACTGTGCTTTTTTCATAGTGCTGCTGCTGCCCTGTAACCGCCATGTTGCTGCCCCTGGGGCTCTGTGAACCCTTCTGATCACCTAAAATCATGCAGAAGTGTTTCAGAGCGATGTTGAGCATGTAAATGTGATGACTGGGGAAGGCAAGCATGGGCACAAACAGCTGGGGACGGGTCACAGCGAAATAAGTTATGGAATGGCAGAGATAAGATAAAAGGGGAACAGGAAAGCTGTGCAAGGCAAGAGCTCAGGTGGTTGTTCCCTTAATTAGGACAGGAGCTCACTGCCACAAGAACTCAGTGAGTCATTCCTAAGATAATTGAGCTGTTGTAGGTGGCAGATTCTGGAAGAGATACAAAACCTGTTTCAGACCACAAGCCAATTTTGGACTACTGAGGGCCTACACCTAACATGGATGCTGTTCATTTCAGGTTTACAGAGTTTTAGCACAACCAAACCACACTCCCTCATCTATAACAAGACCCTAAACTGGAAATGTAGGTGGAGCAATCCAGCCAGATCACTACACAGTAAAAGCATTTTAGGCAATGAATATAAAACTCATGTGAGTAACAGAATCAGCTTTTGTCATTACTTGCAATGAAACCCAGGTGACTCATCTACCCTCAAAAATTTATTTCCATGGTACTCTCAGTGTCATTTTTGACTGCAAAAGGTTCAAGTGAATCATTTATGAACATATTCTAGCAACTCAGCCAAGGGATATTCTTCCAAGCCTGGTTTCTTGATGAGACAAAAATGGAAAATGAAAACCTGCATCAGATCAAACTAAAGCTTTTTTCAAAATTTCACCTCGGCCTAGGAAAACTGAGTTCAAAAATCTCCTCTGGTCTAGGGCCAATTCAAACTTAATGTCTCTGCCTGTCAGAAGGGATAACATATAATTACCTACCTCACCAGGGCATTGCAAAAATTAGTTATTATTTGCATAGAGTGGTTGAGTAATTTAAAAATCTTCATCTCAGCTCTCATGAAAGATTGTCTTTCTAAACTAAAATAAACTCTTAGTAATTTCAAATTGGTGGAAGACAGGTCTCCCGATCACAACTTGAGTAATTCAGTGATGCCCAAAAGAAACAGGCAGATACCAGGGAATAGTTGGGATATGAAGGACGAAATAGCTTGCTTCTCTAGCAGACCTCCTCTTGTAGGATTTTGGACCACCTGTCTGTCCTTCAGCTGGAAGACAGAAGCAGTAATTAAAGCAAACTTCAAGAAGTTGCTTATATTTTTGTTTGTTTCTAGTTCAACTGCCCTGAACTTTTACCACAGCTTTCCCTCATTTCTTGGTTATCCACACCTAATGGCACCCCTTTGCCCCCTTGGGTCTCAAGGGGTGCCTGTGCCCCAAGTGCAGTGAGAAAATGCACATCCTCTCCTCACATCCCAGGACTTTGTGCTACTTTTACCTCACACAGCAGAACTGCCGTGCCATGGAAGCTGTAATTTGGTTTTGGTATTTAGATTGCATTTATCAAAACAGTTAATTTGCATTCACAGTCTCACTCGTGATGACACCTTCTATTTGAAGTCCATTATATTTGAAAATGTCTTCTCTGTCACTTGCAAGTTAGGAGAAACAAGGCAGGCTGTGTTCCCAAAAATTCCACAACAAAAATCTCTTCTGTCCACTTGCTTCCACTCAATTCAGCATTAGTTCTTGTTTCCATCCATGTGATGGGGGGTGGCGCATCAGGACTGAGCAGAGCTATGCAGAAGAGACCTGCTCCAAGTGGTTTTTCAGTGCTGTGCTGCAGTGCCAGAGCTGTGGTGGGGAGCCCGTGCTCCATGCCCCACTCTCACAGGCCGAGGACACTGGGTCTGCGTCAGGGTTTTTGGGGCAGGGGCTTTGCAGTCAGAGTGAATCCTCCTACACAGTGTCAAGAAAGCCTGACTGGATTTCTCTCTTGGATTGTCTGGTTCAAAAGGAAGTACTCAGAATTCAAATTGTTGCACATTTCTACTACAATTTATTTAAAATTCTGGTATCCAGGTTTCCTCCATCCTTAAGACAAGTGGCCCTTCATTCACACAGGATGCCACCACGTTTGTTAACCTTACACAAGGTTGCAGATGTGGTCTGTTAACCTTACACAAGGTTGCAGGTGTGGTGCCCTGGATAGGTTTGCAATAAGAAAGAACTGTAACAATCTCAGTGTAGAAGGCTTTTACAGTTATATTTTATTGCCTGAGTGTTCATAATCTACCTAAACACCCTTAAATCCCTACATAAAGGGTGGAGGAAGGAAGGAGATCAGGATAGGATTACCATGAAGACAGGGTGTTGTGGAGTCTCCCAGAGGTATGGGAACATTAATTTGATCTCCTAGGCTTCTGATGTATACTCCAGTATGAGCTTTTGTGATTTCACCTTCAGAGTCACTTGGGTATGTAAAAATGAAAAAACAGTAAATACAGTCATTTCTTTTCTCCTTTCCAAGGAAGACTCAGAGATATGTTTGGGTTTGATCATTCATACATTTATTTGTATCAAAACAACTTTCTGGCTAGGAGTTTTCCTGACTGAGATAGGCATATGTCATCCCATACCATGGCATAATGAAGTATTCCTATAGGAGCATAGGGCTTGCCTTGTGCTTTGTTCCTCCATCCAGGATCACTGGAAGAAATGAGAAGATAGATAAAATAGAGAAGCAAAAAAGGGACATACAGAGGAGATAAAAATGAGCTGTATGTTCACCCTCCTAACCACTGAGGAATTTTCTTTCCTAATTGCATAAGCATTAGCTTTGTTATC
Source organism: Setophaga petechia (assembly GCA_024362935.1). Lineage (NCBI taxonomy): Eukaryota > Metazoa > Chordata > Aves > Passeriformes > Parulidae > Setophaga > Setophaga petechia. Next base: position 25,961,419 of record JANCRA010000008.1, read on the forward strand.
TCATTGCTTCTCCCCCTCTCTCTACCCTTAGCTTTGTTTGGGGTTGGGATTAATTAGCATAAGATGTTAGAGCATATGAATTGCAGCAAACTTCTGCTTTATTCCACAGCTGGGGTGGCCAAGGCACTTAAAAGCAAATTCTCATTGATGTTTCTGGGAAGAGATTCAGAAAGGATTTTAACCTACATAGTTCTGACATGTAACAGGAACTAAAGGAAAAAGGATTACATTAAAAGAAAAAGATATCTTTCTCTACTCACCCAATATTTCAACAGTTCATTTCAGTTTTTTATATAATAAAAAACAATAGTTCCAGCAGGGAGGGAAATGGACTATGAATTTTCCACTTCTGCGTATCTACCCCCTGTGGTAAAGTTCATACCAATGACAAAGAAGCTACTCAAGAAGAACAACTTTTGGTTTTTCTGTTTTGCATTCACAATACCATATATAACTAAAATCCCTCTGAACCTTATTAAGAAATTCAAGCAACGATTTTTGCTTCAGTTCCTCACTTATATCAGCCCAAAGGCATAAATTAGAAGCTTATCCTTACATGCGTACCTTATGCATGTAAATGTCCTTGGGCATCTGCATTCACATGAGAGCCCTAGGTCTGCAGGAATATTACCAAAAGATGATACAGTTGGGAAAATATCTATAAGAGTGCCTTTTGAAAAGCAACAGTCCCTGAACGTGTTCTCAGTAATAAGTATTTGAAATTAGTTTCAAGACGGGAAGTAGTTTTCTTGTGAAACTGGGTTGGTTACACAGAGGTCTGTGTGGCTGGTGGAAAAGGACATGGAAGGTCCAAATGTACTATTCCATGAAAGACTCCCTTATTGTCTTCCTATTCTGATCGAAGATGTTTCTTTTTTTCTTTTTCCCAAAGCTATTTCCTTCCCGTTCCTTCTACCTACGAGTGAAAAGCACACTCATTAAGAGCTGTGAGATCTACTTTTCTTCATTAAAAGTATATTAAAAAACACAAACCAGAATTAGAGCTGCATAATGCAGTCCTCATCACATGATAAAGTACCACCAAAAAGAAATATTGTTTTCAACACTGTCTTATATTCATTAAATAAACACTGCTTGAGATGGTGCTCAGATTTCCTTCATTTTTCTACTACATGATCCATTGGACTTTATTTTCTTGTGATTATGGAAACAACTGAACATTACACCTATAAGTTCTAGTTGCTTGCTCCATCATTTTCTTTTAATAGGTTTCAACAGCAAAGAGAAAATTAAACCAGGGAAATCTTGTAACAGAAAATGAAGAATACCTGATTATGTGCATTCAGCAATTACTGAGGAGGAGGGGGTGGTGCAGCTCTTTTCAAGCTATGCCTACAGGGCACTTCCACTGCTTTGGTACATAGGCGTGCAGTTTGCCACTCACTCATATTTTGTGAAGACATTTCACATAAAATTCTGACTACTTGCAAGACAGTGCTTTGATACCTGCTTAACCAAAATGGAGCAGGGACTGAGTTTGCAGTTCATTCAATGGAACTGAGTTTGCAGTTTATCCAACAAATGAAAATGGACTTAGCATTCTGCAAAATTCCAGCGACAGCCAAAAAGATGACTCTCACAGTTTGACTGTCACTGCCCAGAAGGTTCCTAGGTCCACTGTGTCTGACTGAAAACCTGCACATGCATTGGGCATCACCCCATGCCATAAGGTGCTCCTCTCCGAGCTGGGCTAAGTGATCATGAACTGTGTTTCTGCTAAAACTTAGTACAATTCAGGAGAGGAGGATGCTTCTGTCCATGGAAAGGGGGGAGCTGTCTCCAGTAATCATTGTCTGAGCCTGCTGGACTGATGAGACAGAGCACAGAACAAAACCCAGCTGTTGACATTTGGAATAGTGATGGCAGCTGTTGCACTCTCAGTTTTCATGTCCCTAGATCCTTCCAAGGTGCAATGTTTTCTTAGCAGTGGGACAACTGCTCTCAGGGATTCAGTTTCCAACAAGAAATCAGCAGGCTGCATGTCCCTGTGGAAACTGTGCCACCTTGCTGGAAAAGACTTTAATCAGAAGAGAGAGGATGCAAATGCCTGCAGAGTCAATGGGGCATTCAGCTGAGATTTGAGCCTTTGATTCACGAGGACTCTCAGCTCTGCCACTGGATTTTATGCAGAAGCTGCAAAAATAAAAAAATGTACCAAACCAAACAAAACCCTACCAGCGAGAAACTCCTACTCTGCTCTGGGATTTTTAACAAGCCATGGATGTAAGGTGCCATCTTCCCCCATGATAATGTTCTAGATGGCAGATGGAGCTTCTGCCCTGTAGCCCTTGGTAAGTGCCTAAGGCATCGCCTGACTCCACTGCTGCAGCAGGATGCAAATTTGGCTGATTGCAGGTGACTTGCAGCTCCCAGTCAGGCTAGTAACTAGTGCTGCTAACTCAACAGGGTAGCAAAATAGGCATGCAAGTGTCTCCTCGGAGGCAGAGAGGCTCTCATAAATTAGGTACTGCAAAGGTCACATTTAGCTTTTGGTCCTGTTACTACCAATCTCTAGGGCCTCTCTGACAGATCAGTGTCACCCTGGTTTTTTAAGATTTTCTAAGTCTTCTGATGTTGACATTCTTATAGGGAACTTTCTTACGCAGTTTTTGTAAAAACTTATTGTTTTGCATTCCTTTGATGGAGGAGGAGAGAGTTGATGGACTGTTGGTTTAACCAGTGTCATTGGAGAGGTGTCACTGTCACCCTACAATCTGCTGTCACTTTTGTAAAACTATAAAGATTGGAGTCAGAAAAATAAACATCCCTTTTTTCTTTCACCTTGAGAGCGGTGGTGTGCTTGTGTTCTTTCGTGTCCTATAGCAACAGATCAGTACTACCTTAAAAGTGAAATTTAAGTTTTCTGCAAGCAATTTGCAGCAATATAAAGAGACCTGACTCCAAAAGAGAGTCAGGCATGTGTAGAAGATATATGTGCAAAGCTCTGCAGGTCATGAAAGGACTCTTTGTTTCTACCACAGCAGCTGGAAATGAACTACAACCATTCTGTTGCTTCCAGGGCAAAGACAGCCTGGTTAAGCTGAGCTGTCCACCATCCTCTTCCCTACTGGAGGTATCATGCTGCATGAAAATTATGTGTTCTGTGGAGGTGAAAATAATTCAGCTAGAGATTTGCCTGTCTTCATAATAGCAATTGTATGCTGATTTTTACCTGTAAAATTGTCCTTGTTTAAGATCTACCTAGAATCATTAAACTAAAATCATTTGGGCTTGTAGCTGGAAGCAACATGGTCCTGCCTTCTTCATGCATAGAGAGCACTTGGCTGTTTGTTGCTGGAAAACATGTCACAAAAGAGAAGGACTCAATGTCAAAGTTACAAAGCTGAAGGTAATCCTTGCCTCAGAAAAATGTGCATTAACTAACTCCACTCAGCTCTTTTATTCAGAAGACAGAAAAGAGGAGTTTGTGCTAAAGAACCTTGCTACAATACATATCACATTGCTAATTTCCCTTTGCAGCTGAATGCAGAAGCAGCATTTCAGCGCTTCTGACTAAGAGATAGAGCAGTTCCATGTGTAAGCAGCCTCACACTGACAATATTTTTGACCACCCCACTGGTATAAGGGTCTGAAGCCCAGGAGACTTTGCTCATCAAGATCAAGGGAGTACAGTGCATGTTTTGTGAGGTTTTCCATCCTATCCTCAGGTACTGCAAGAACTCCTTCTCTCAGGCATATCTCCAGGGGCTGTTCAAGGGCCATCTATGAAGACACTATTCTTATAGACCTCCCATGCTCTGCCATTTGGGAGAGTTTGCTCCTTTGTTTTCCCAAGTAAGGGAATTATTAATACGTGTTAATAAGAAAAATAAAGAGTTCAGAGCATGCACACACCATTTCCTCTGCAGTTGGTATTCATGAATGCACGAACTACTGCTTCTTTTAATCTCACACGACCACAAGTTGTTTCCCAAATGCTGGCTTTAAAATCAATTTGTGGTTTTGGAGAAATAAAGGGCAAGTACCACAGCCAGATTTGCTGCGACTGCCTAGAGCACCTAACAGAGAAGAAACCAAGACTTCAGCACAGTTCCCTCTCTGCCTCCCAAGTCTGGTGCAGCTGTAGCTGTATTCTGCCAACTGCTCTGTTGCTATGCCAGCTTCAGTCAGAGTTTATCTGTGTGGTAATGCACAGCTGCTTGCAGGCAGCAGTTCTGCTTTAATAGCATAATACAGAATAAATGAATAAAATGAACATAAGTTGCGGGAGGACTGCAGGGCACTTTCAGGAGCAGCATAACACTTGCCACTCAGCCAGATAACCTATGCCATGTCTGCTTGCTGTCCTTGGGCATGGGCTTGCTGCCCAGAGTTCATTGGCAAGGCCAGCACATCCTCATAGCATGCAAAGAGAATGTATGTGGGTGTCCCTGTGTTCCTGCCCTGGGGGGTTTGATTTCCCACCTAATTACGTTGCCTTGGGGTGTTTTACTCATGCTGACCCCTAACTTGGTCACTCCTAATGATCTCTGTGGGTCTCAGGCCAGTGCCTGTGTTGTATAACACATGAGAATTCAAGTTCTGCCTTCTGGTCATTGTGATTTAATGTTGTATTGATATTTGTGCTGGTACCTCCACCAGACATTACTGTCCCAATGACAGAGGCAGTGCCACTTTTCCAGAGCTCCAGCAGCTCAAAACCCCAAACCGCTGCTGATTTCAGCTTGTTCACGTATTTTTAGCAACCAACTGCTGTGGATGAGGAGCAGAGGTGCTCACTGTTCTGCTGTCTTAGCTGGCATGCAGTAGCTCCTGGGAGGTGTCTGGGTATCATTCCACCTTAAATTCCTCTCCAACATGAATCCTGGTGTGGTAGAATAATAGAATTGTTGAGTTTGGAAGAGATCTCTAAGGTCATCAAGTCCAACACTTAACCCAGTTCTGCCAAGTCCATGTCACTATTCCATGTTCCTTGGTGCCACATCTACATGCCTCCAGGGATGGTGACTCAACCTCTTCCTTGGGCATCCCATGCCAGTGCTTGACAAACCTTTCTGTGAAGAATTTTCCCCTAAAATTTAATCTAAACCTCCTCTGCCACAACTTGAGGCCAGTTCCTCTCATCCTGTCACTTGAGATATGGGAGAAGAGACTTTTTTCAGATAGTTGTAAAGCAATAAGGTCCCCTTAAGCTTCCTCTTCTCCAGGCTGAACAATCCCAGCTCTCTCAGCCACTCCTCATCAGACTTGTGCTCCAGACCCTTCAGCACCTTTGTTGCCCTTCCCTGGATGTGCCCCAGCACCTCAGCGTCTTTCCTGTAGGAAAGGGCCCAAAACTGAACACAGGGTTTGAGTGGTGAGTACAGGGGAAGAATCACTTCCCTGGTCCTGCTGGCCACGCTACTTCTAATACAGGCCAGGATGCCACTGCCCATGAAAACAGCAGGTGCCCAGGAAAGTCAGGTTAGCTTGTTTTTTTAATTGACAAAGTTACATTTTAATGGAAAGAACAGAAGCATCTAGTGCCTGATTTTTTAACCCCACAACTTTCAGTGTGACCCAGAGACACACACTGGCTCAGGCCACACAGGTGGCAAGATGTTCTCTTACAAACTCTGAAAGACGAGCAGATTCCTAGAAATTGCTGCTGTGCATGTTTTGTTTCTCTGTGCCCCACTGCCCTTTTCCATTTGCTTTTGCATGTCTGTTTGCGTTCCTTTATCCTGAATCTTTTCTGCCCTTTCTTATACATGCCGGTGCCCAGTACAACATAATACAGCTTGATTGGCTCACAATCAACACTTTATAATAAAAATCACGTACTATTGTCTGATATAAGTCAGACATAGTGGAAAATAATTTGATATTTTCCTCTCTCTTATACCAAGAAATTTGAGGACACTTTGGTAATTCTGCTATAATGCTGTGTGTCACTTTGGAGACCTTCAGAGGCCACTGCTTTGCAAATAGCTATCAATTTGTGAGACTTGAACAAGCTTTATGTAGCAGTTTTTGCATGTAGCATAACTGCAATAAGCACCAATTTTGCCTATAAACAGGTACTATTTCCCATTCTTTAGGGATTTCTTTGGTAGGAGGAATTATATTAAAAATAGACACTTTTAGTTTTGCAATTATCTCAGAAATCAAGTTTAAAATGTGGTTTTAAGGGTAACCCTTTACTGACAATGGATTTTGCATTACATTTTCTCCTGTGTTTTGTGCAGACTATTTTTAAGCAGTGTGGTATGGTATAGCTCTGTGAGGTCAGCCAAGATTTTTGAATTAAAGTCCTTTACTGTGTAACTTTCCAAATCTTACTCTCCATTTCCTTGTCCTTCCTACAGAACAGGCTACCTTTTTCATCAGGTTTTTATCTTCAGCAATCAGATAATACACTTTAGTACCATGAAGCCTCAGCACCAAGAAATTCAGATATAGTCTTGATGATGTGAAGATGTGTCAAACTCTTTTCTTAAAAGAAAGTTAAACTTTACACTGAACAAAACATACTTACATTGGAAATTTGTACTTAATAAGAGAAACAAACTTCTGTCTCCCTCGAGAGATCTGTGCTACTTAAAAGCTGCCATTACCTAGGCAGGCAGAGGAGTAACTTACCCATATTGCACAAAGGCTACAAAGGCATCTCACTGTGAAATGCTCTGTATACAACACTTTTGAATAGGGTATCAGTAGACATTTACCCACCAGTTCCCTCTTGAGTGGCACTCCTGTGGCTTCTAGGAAAGGTATTGAGCCAATATCAGACTTTAAATAGTTCAGCCCCAGCTGAAAATTAAGAACCAGGGAGCTGCTATCTCACTCCCCACCCCCACCCTTCCCCACATAGGATGGGGAAGAGAATTTGAAAGAAAAAGGATAAAACCCGTGAGTTGAGATAAGAACCCAGTTTAATAAATGAAAAAAACCCATCATCCTCATCATCATCATGTAATGAAAATGGCAGTAACAAAAAGAGAGAGGAATAAAACCCAAGAAACACAACTGATGCATGATACAGTTGCTCACCACATGCTGACTGATGCCAGACCCTGTCCCTGAGAAGTGATCAGCCCGTCTCAGTAACACCCCAACCCCCAGTTTATATACTGGGCATGACATTTTGTGCTATGGAATATCCCTTTGGAAATTTGGGTCAGCTGTCCCAGTTGTGCTACCTCCCAGTTTCTTGTGCAGCTCCTCACTGGAAGACCATGGAATGCTGAAAGTCCTTGACTTTGGGTAAACACTGCTAAGCAATAACCAAATCATCAGTGTGCTAACAACATTATTCTCATGCTAAACCCAAAACACAGCTCTGTACCAGCTGCTAGGAAGAAAATTGGCTCCAGCTGAAACCAGGACACCTGGCTAAGTGTAATGCAGTAAGGTGAAGTAAGAAGGAAACTTTTCTTCTGGACATTTAGTCAGCAAAAGCAAGACTGTAAGAGGAAAAAACCAGACACCAGTCATTATGGCTTAGCATTAATCAAAGAGCAAAGCAAAACTGGAGATTTGGCCAAGAAGTGAAGTCATGCTGAACAGCACAAAGTCACCTTCTAGAGGAAAGCCTTATGTGACACCATTGCTAGTATGTCCCATCCAGGTGGTTCTCCACGTCAGTATCCTATCAAATGTGGGTTTCCTCTAGTTCTGTGCAGGTTAAGCATTAAAATACCCCTCCCACACTGTGAACAGGACTAAGCTAGTCTACAAATAGAAACATGATGGAGATTTTTAGAGAAAGTTTCCAAAATTTCTGTCTGGCTTTTGGAAACGGCCAACTTGTGTCAGCTAAAATTGGGTCCCTCCTTTCTTCAAACAAGTAAATACAAACAAGTTAGCCTGAGGCATCCCTGCAGCATCAAAAACATCTCATCCTTATACTTACTGTCAGACAAGATTAAAATAATTCTTTGTAGAATTATTTTACATCTGCCAAGTGAGGACCTGACTGGTAGGAGGAGTCTTTGATGACAAATGATAAATTAAAAGTCTAACAAGCAAGAAAGGCCTATAGATTTGTCTTCCCTGCAATTAGGGTGATTGTGCAATGTAGAAGTGTCTTGTACCCCGTTTTTTTCTCAGTTTCTGCTGTGCTTAGGCCAATTTGTAGTTTAGGTAGGCAGTAGTTTAGTCTCAGTGTTAGAGGCACACGAGCTAAAGCTGTCCCTATAACCCAGGCAATACCATCTACCTCTGCTGTTCATCTCCCTTAAAGATTTTTGGCTTTGGCTGGTGGCTGGGGCAGAAAGGGCCTCACTTCTGATACTCCCTGCAGCACCAGGCAGGATCCTGCTGGATCTGACACTCACACACAGAGCCAGCCCAGTGCCACCTTCAACTTCAGAGCCATCCTGGATCATCACCAGAGACCAAAACCAGGAGAAATCCAGGATTTTATTTCCTATTACAATTAGTTAAGCTACTAAACCAGATGACATGTACTTGGAGTTGTGCAAAGCCTTTGACACTGGTGACACTGGAACAGGTTGCCCAGAGAAGTTGTGTAGGTCTCATTCCTGGCAGTGTTCAAGGCCAGGTGGGATGGGGCTTTGAGCCCACCACTGCTCCAGTGATGCCATCCCTGCTCATGGGTTGGAACTAGAGCATCTTTCAGGTCCTTCCAACCCAACCAATCTATGATCCTGCAGACCTTTCTGACAGCTTCACAGCATAACAAGCAGGAAATCTTTCAGAAGAAGATCCTTTTAGTAGTTGTCTTGCTCAGTGCTCACCAGCTGTTAGAGGCAAAGAGATCTCTATCTCTATAGCTTCAGGCCACATGGCTTGGCTCAGCAGTCAGTGTTCCAAGCCACATTTAAAAGGATTGCTAACTAACTACTCTTTGCTATTATCTGTCACTAGACATTAATTTTGGCTTAGAGATTGTACATTGGAGTATTCAGGAGAATGCTAATGATGTAATGGTAGGGGAGGGGAACCTTTTGATGCCACAGTAACTGAAGAGAAGGAAATGAAGCCAAAATATTGCAAACCAGTAAAGAATTTAACAAACCAACAGAATCAATGGAGCAAAAATCACTTTAAGTGGCTTTGTATTTGCATTCACTATCAAGGTCTCATTAATGCAATTATTATAATATTGATCCTTTTGCAAAGGAAAAAATGTAGTGATAATTTTTTTTGAATATAAGAATAATTGTAAAAAGTGTTCTTGTAAACAGGGATGGACTGGATGATTTCAAAAACATTCCCTTATCCTGAAGCCTGGAGCTCAATTATTTACCAGCAGTGGTTCAAATTCTAAATCTTGCTCTGCTCATCCAAATCACTTATGAGAAGGACTTGGTTTACAGTAAATTCCTTTCCCTTGGAGCTGTGTCCTGCATTGTATAGGCATTTGCAGATATGAGAAGTGGGTATGATTTCTGGAAGCACTGGGTTCCTAAAGAAAATGATTATGCATTTAGGAGGGTTTTCTGAAATATCTAAATGGCTTGTAATTTATTTTTGCAGGTTTCAGCTCACTGTGATACCTCTGCAGACCTCACCAGTTATGTATTTGAATCCCAAATGTCTTAGAAAATATACAAAAAGATATTGCAACCACCTCTCCCAGTTTGTGTTACTGAGCATTTCGTAATTTATCTGCTTTTCGGAAATCCTTTGCATACATTTTAAGTAAATATACTTCCTTAAAACACTCTCCAGGGATGAGATAAGCGCATTTCTGAGAAACTGTAAGAGAACCTGGACAGATCTATCTCAAGTATGCTGTTGCCTTTTCATGAGGGAAAATGGCACCCATTTCAGTTTCAGGCTCAGTGCATCTCCTGAGGTACAGGGAGGCTGTGTCCAACCAGTACCTAGTCCTTGCCACTGGTTCCACAAAGTCAGCACCTATTTTACATTTTTCACATAGGTGAAGCCTAGATCGAACATTTATGTTATTTCAGCAAGTTGTAATGCGAGTCAGTCTGTCAGTCATGCCCCCACACAGATCTATTATTCCATTTGATTGCCAGATACAAGCAATTTGAAAACAAAATGCTCCTGAAATGGCTTGATTGCTCTTCTTGTCAGTAATCAATTACTCCTTAATTGATTAAGAAATATATGATTTTATGATGTCTCTTGTATTGTCTCCCTCTCTGTTATGTCCGTGTGCTCAAAATAAATATTTGCCCTACGAAAACCCCGTCTCCTTGCCAGCAGCACAAAATGATCCTCAGCCAGCAGCTGAGATTGCTTCCAGTGGCCAGCAGTGTCCAGCAGTGGCCTTTGATAGCCAGCTCTGGTCAGGGGAGGCCTAACAATCCCTCTGAGTATGGGAATTGTTGAATTTCAGGTGGGGCTGGGATGAAATCTATCCATGTCAACCTGCTCAGCAGCACCTGAGAGAAACAGGGACTGCAGTGCTGCGGGGGCAGTCAAATACTGGGTACTTTGTTAGGCATGAGCAGAACATACTTGATGAGAGACAGTTGGTGAATCAGTCATAAACCAGCTTGTTACCACTAATGGAAAGTTAAAAAACTGAATTTCATGCAGTTAGGATGTGACCTCCCCTGGAAAAAAGGCCAGACTTCAATGGACCACTTCTGCTAAGCGTCTGGGAATAACCTTGTATAGCTCTGGAGAGTGCTATTTCTATGTCAGTTCGATCTGATCTAGGACTGCATTGATGCTGAAATTGATGTGCCATTCCCTCTTCTGACTTGTGGTTTCAAGTCCCTATGCCTGACTTGTAGTAATACAAGTAAAAGGGCAGGAAAACATGAGGAGGGGGAGGGACTCTTTCTGACTGGGGCTTGCTTGGTGCATCACAAAGTAGGTGATGCACTGCAGGAATAGCAGAAATCTCATTTCTGCAGTGAGCACTCCTGCATTGTCTAGAGGGAGTCTGCTGCAAAGGTAGAAGTTGTCATGGCAGAGCAACAAAAGTGCAACAGCAGCACGTTAGCACTGAATTCAACTTTTTTTGATTGATGTCCCAAAATCAGCTATCTTGTGGTTTTGCCTTTGAAATTTTCAGTGTGGGAAAGAACAATAGGTAAAGTCCCAGCTACACTTAGGAAATGTGATGTTAAATTATTGTATTGGAAGGAAATGAAACCATCTCCTTCCCAAGTGCTGATCCACAAGCACATTCAATTTCTGCCCTTCTCCTGCACAACTTCAGACCAGAGCCATGTCTTTCCAATTCCTCAGTGTGCTGCTTTCTGACTCCCTTGTGTTGTCTGAACAGCCTGCAGCACCTTTGACTTCCTCTGGAGCACATCTGGGCAAGGTAATTTAGTAGCTGAACTGAATTTCTATCAGCTCAGGAGAAATGCCAGTGCAGAGGAGTTTCATGGGATGGAGCAGTTCAGTGGGGTGAAGGCTGCCTGGGCTACCTGAGCTTTCATACAACTGCAGGAACACCCCTTATCTACCTAAGACTTACTTTGGAACAACTGAAAGCCTATCCAAGCCTTAGCAGAACATGACCTCTTTAGCCCTCTCCTCATGGAAAAATTGGGTGTTTAAGACATCACAACAGCATTTAGACACTTCCTCAACAACAACAACAATTAAAAAAAAAAAAAAAAGCATTTACCCATATTTCAGAAGGATTTCACCAGGGGAGAAGTCTGAAATCAGCATGTCAGATGTTCTTTGTGCACGATATGTGGAGCTGTTGTAGAAGTTGTTAAGCTTTCTGTTACCTGTCCTGCCCTTCTGCTGTCACTTCAGCTGCAGGAGCTTGCTAAGCTTTGCTGTAGTACATCTTCTACCAGAAACAAGGAGATACAGGAAAGCAGCTGCAGCAGAATAAAAAGGTCAAAAGCCATAACAAAAATGCAGAATCTCTGAGGTTGGTTCTCAATCCAAGGCATTCATTATCTTGCTGTGCACAACAACACTTTTCCAATTCCTACCTGCTGCTGCAACCAAAGCCTTGTTTACCATTCATTTAGTGCACAGTCTTTAGGAAAGGATGTTTATGAGATAATTCGTCTCTCTTCACATGCATAATAAAGAATAAATTAATAACTATATTAATAAAGCAGTTATATTATTATAAGTTCCTTTCTTTATTGCTAACATAAATCATAAATGCCCCTCCACCCAAATTATAGCACAGAGCACAATTCTTACTCATAACTCAGAGCTTTCAATTATTTTTTCAATTTATAGCAACTTACCTTCTCTACCTACTATGTCCACAACAATTCTACTGCCTGCAGACACTAACTAGGAACAAAGCATGCATTACAGCTTGTAGAAATCACATTGCTACTTCAAAATTTAAGCAAAGCATTAATGAAGTTATACATATTAAGAAGTGGGTTAGCACTACATATTTCTTCTCAAATGATTGTGTAATTAGTTCTCATCAACCTCCAGACTTCCATACCAACAGCTGGAATTGCTTTCACTACTACTTCCTGGCACGTCTTGTGAATGATGACTACAGAAATCCTGTGACATTCAGAACTTTGACATGATGAAAATTAATCTTCATTTTAGGAACATGGGAGCAAGCAAATGTGAATGTTAATGTAATTAAAGACTTGCCACTTGGGGAATGTTGGGCACGAGGTTTGAACTTACGACTAACATCACTTTTTCACAGCTGTGATGCATGTGTTTAGAGAGAAGAGTGATACATTGAATTCTAAACCATTTAACATTTGTAAATAGGTGTCATACTCTGTGTAGGTGGGTGCAATTCCAAATGAAGCCACCAAATCCATTTCCAGTCTTGTACTTGGGATATTTTACCTACCTTCACTTCTATGTGGTGCAGGTCTGCTAGTCCCAGTGATGGAGCTCACAGCAAACCATCACATCTGGAAACATATTCAATTTTCCACATGGTTCTCTATTTTGATCCTATAAGTCAGAAGGGGATTTCCTCTTCCCAATTTTCTTTGCTTGTGGCCAGCAGGAGAACATATTGCAGCAAAAATAGACATTTCATGCATATTAACCTAATCTCAAGCACAAGGAGTATACTTCTTCTGAAAAATCTCTTAATGTAAGATCATAACGACTAATGCAACTGGGCTAAAGAAATAAAAAAACCCCATAATTCTTTCTATTTGTCTACTGATATTTCTGATTTGGCACAAGAAGACAGTACACGACTGTGTCGCAGGATGTGAGGTATTCAAACACTGAAATACTTGGATGTCTGGGAGCAAATTTATCTCCAGGGTAAGTGCTTCACAGGCCTTTATTCCATACCCAACGTACTGAACCCTGCCTTTATACTGGCATCTGCCCAGAAAAACTGACCATTATCTCCTTTTCATTTTTATTTCAGGCAGAAAAGAAATTCGTTAGGAGCTGAAGATACCCAACATTCATTTCCTGACTAGGAGAGGCCTAGCTCAAAAGCAAAAATCTGCTGTTGTCTTTCAAGGTAAAAGGCATGCTGTCCATGGGGTTAAATGTGTAACTAAAGCAAATATTTCTCTTCTTTCCCTCAACACAACCTTATAAGAACTATAAGGAGCATGGTGGATTAAAGCCCAAAGTGGACTTGCCACATCCAAGTGCTCAGGAGGACCCCAGATATTCCATAAGTTGTGAATTCAGATCATCTTTCTCTGATATACTTGTCTTATAGGCAGCATCTCTCTAGTCTTCCCTCCCAGTCATGGCTCGTCCTCTTGAGCTCTGACAGAGAAAGAAAATTGGATGAATCTTTCTCTTTGCAACTGAAAATGATGTGAAATCCCCCAGCCAGGACAAAAACAGGGAGGTTTATGCATCCCAGGCCCAGTCTATTTTTTCTCTTCCCTTCTTTACCTCAGGGAGAATGACAGCAGTGGGGAAGCGCTTGCTGTCAGGTGGCCCAGGGCAAGAGTAGGGCACTCACACCCTGAAAGGACTTTTCTTCTCAAGGGGCTTCAACACTGGCTCTGCCCCTCAAACCCCTTGGCCCACTTCTGCAAGGAAAGGGAGTGTAAACATCACCTCTCCAGAGAGGAGGGGCAGGGGACAGGCAATAAGAAAGAGATTGCTCCCAGTGCTCCTTGAGGCCAGCCCTGAGGACAGGAGAAAGAGGACCAAGGACAGCCTGGCCATCTGTTCAGTTCTCTCCATAGGCACCGACACGTGGCAGTGGGGTGCGCTGAAATGGAAACACCCTTCATCTACTCTTCCAATGAGCTATGTTGTGGGATCCCTCATTTCTCCTCCCTCATTCTTCCTTTCCCAGGAAAATGCAGGAATGGACCTCATGTGCCGTGAAAGGCAGTTTACCCCCTGCTTAATGAATTTACCTTACTTATAATGAGTTTCAGCATACTTTCGTGGAAGGTTCATGCTCTCAGCTTGGTCCTCTCTTTTTTCAGTTCATTAAACCAATAATGAAGATGAAGTTCAAGTACTAGGACTGCTAGTGAGCTGATCATGGCTAAAGTGGAACACCCATTAAAGCCCAAACTAACTGCTTCAGGTAGACTTTCTAGTTATGAAACTATCAATTTAAGGATTTCACCATCTTAACAAGTCCTATTTCTTTCATGTATGTAATAAAAATGAATCTATTAATCTTCAATGTGCACATCCCCAGAAAGAAATGAGCAGGAACATTTTAATTTTCAATCAGCATTTCTGGTGGATGAACACAATTAAATACTGTCATATAAAATATCTATGATAGCTTAAGGGCTTAGAGTAAAACTACATGAATAAATAAAAGGACCAGTGAATGAATAATAAAAACTCACATCTAAACCACTGAATTCTTTTTTAAGATAATAAATCGGGATTAATCTAAGCACATTACCATATTTGTATGTACATACCTATGTGCTCAACCTGCATTTCAAATCCCTTCAAAAACATCCACTATTTTAACCTGTGAACACACATACAGTTGTGTGGACAATTGTGTGGTGTTATTCCAAGCAGCAAGAAAATGCTGGTAATCAAAACTTTATGGTAAAATATTTATAAAAATCAATTTATAAATATACAAATTCTGTTCCATTTTCTGTTACAAAGGCTATTCCACATGATCAATTGTAAAATCTTGTTTTCCATTATGTCCCACATGTCTGCTCCAGGCAAACTCCAAGTTCTCCATGCATCCTTACAATCCTAGCGGCAAAAAATGGTCATTCAGGTTAAGATGGGACAAGTGACAGACTTGCAGAAGAAGTCAAGGCACAGCAGCTGCAGGGCTGCCTGCTCATAGAGGTGGAAGGAGAAGCTGAAACAGATGGGGCAGGAGCATCAGGAACTGCTGGGTAATGTTTTGACAAGAAGGAAGGATATAATGAAAAATAATCTGGAGGGATAAAATCTTAGGGCAGGAACAATGACAGATGTAAGAGATATTTACTGTTGAACAGGAGCAATAGGAGGTAAACAGAAGATGAGGACCAATGGCTCTGAACCAAGACAAGAGTGGGGTAGAGCATGGAGATCAGATGAAGATTAAATGGGATTCACCAAGCAAATCTGTGGATAAAAATGAAATGATGAGACTTCAAAAAGATTTCTGTAGATAGGTCTGAAGGAAGAAGTGTTATAAAGTGGTGGTGTTAAAGTAAAAAAGGAGAGAAAACATATCTCTACATGCAAATTTATTTAGTTCTCTTTGCACATTTTTGGGAAGAGTGGGATTAATTTTTCATTTCTATTGAACATTTGGATTGATTAACTTTTCTTTTTCTCTTTTTAAAGTATTTTGCTGCATAGTATTTATCCTCTGCACACTCCTACAAACACACGTACCTATGTCACAAAGAAATGAACTGCCGAAAGATAAAAAGTACTAGTTAAAAAAGTGTTAATGAATTCCTCAGGGTTTTGAGAAGTGATGAGTAACAACCACCAAAACAAATATACACACTGAAGAATATTTTTAAACTGACTTGTTCACAGAAGACTTTTCCCAGACATATTTATTATAAAATACTGTGAAATAGTTCGTCTGGATTTTGAAGAAGAATAGCCTGGAAGCTAAGTCGTAACCAAGTCTGTAATAAAATTTTAAAAAAAGATGAAAAGTGTGCAAATAGACCACATTAAAACTTTCTTATTACATTTCAGTATTCTCAAAATATTGTTTACTGTATATGTTATCTTTCCTGATGGTAGATCCACATTTCATTTTTCCTATCTGTCAAAACTATTTCACTTACAGTATTTGTCACTTAAACACTTTCTCAGTGGCAGCAATAGTATTTCTCTGTTGTCTCATCACCTGCTCTCATTCAGGTATAAGTTTTAGCTGTGGCAATATAAACCTAAATGTGCTTGAATATTGTTTCACATGATCTATGGAGGCTTTAGATTTCATTAAAAGTTTATTTGTTCTACTGAATATATGTACTATTTCAGCAGTGTGAGAATTATTTCAGCAGTGTGAGAATAAAATTCAAATAACCAAAAATCAGTATAACGTCTGCTAACAGTATTTGGCTCATTAAGATTGGATTTGAAATGAGCTGCTCAAAATGACTATTTACTTTCTTTTTACCAGTCGCAGAATGCTTCAATTTTAAAATCTATGGCTTTTATGGAATTAAGTAAAGAGTAGGATGTCTAAAAACAGAAGAGATACTTATTCTTGAGTTGAACAACTAATCAAAAGTTCTTGTTTGGGTTCTAGCAGTGCAGAAAAAACCCCAAATATATTTTATATTTTATGCCATATACAGCAGAAAATGGAGATTTTTTCCTACTTAAGAAGTGAATCTGCCTATTTCCGATCAAAACAGGCACATATGACTAAAATGTGCAAGAGTGGTAAATACCACAGTTTAATATTTAATAATCCTATGATCAAACTGGTTTTATCCTGTAAATGGAATCAATTTATCACTCATTACATTTTTATCTGATATCCAACACTGGGGGTTTATTTCAATACTAGTTGATGATGAGATGGTGTTTACCAGTCTACTGCAGATTGGTAGACATATTTTGGGTCAACCTTTACTGGCTGACAGAGATCAGCAGTCTGATACTTGAGAGATTTTGATACTGAACAAGCAAAGTTTCACTAAACTCTCCTCAAGTGAGAAGGAAACTTTACCACTCTTATCTGGTCATCAACTCTCAGAACAAATCATCAACATACAATAGAATAAGATTTGGGACAGAAAATCAAATGCAAAAGCATCTTTTTTTATTTTTCCTACTTTTTGGTGCTGCTTAGTCCTTTGCAAACTTATCTTCCATTAAGGCCTTGTATGCGGAAGTGTCTTCCCCAGAGTAAGTCTGCTGGAAGTGTTATCTACTCCAGTGGACAATCTGAGCAGGAAAAGGAGTGCAAATGGGACATGTCCTGCCAGCCCACAGCAAGATTAAATATTCCCTTCATGAAGCATTCTTCTTGAAGATCTGAATTTTTTTCCAAGTGTTGCATTTTTTGACAATAAAATATGAAATTTTACCTTCTGTCAAAATCATGTGTGAAATTCTCCTGCTCTGATTCACCCAACACTGGCCCCTTCAATCTTGCAGTAATGTTGCCTGAAAAAAGAGCTCCACAGAACTCATAAAGGCTTTGGAATACGGTGCATTGCTCCTCCACAAATATCATTAAAGCCAAAGGTGTGTGTGCCTCATCTCAGTAAATCCTTAAGAGGAGACCTTGTGGCTGAAGTATGGAAATTATGTAGAAAATAAGCTTTGGTTTGGGCTCCTCTCCACCACTGCTTCTTCCCTGAGGGAATTCTCCATTGCACAGTTTTCTTTCCTCTTTTTCACTAGCAGGCAAGTGTATGCAAAATCCAGTCCAAGCAAGATGTGATATTTGGACTGACTGACTATTTCCAAATGGACTGCAGAGGAAGTAGAAGGATTGCCCCACACTGCAAGATGTGACAAAATCACATCTGAGGCCACAATTACGGTGCAGAAAACACTGAGTCCCTGATAAAGAGGACTTTGTGTTTCCGGGAAGCTGAGGACAAAATCTTAGCTCCTGAGATTATGCACACTATTGCTGAGCATGCACACAGAAAGGGAGTATCAGGAAGAGAAGGAAACTACATGGTGCAACACAGAGCTTGAACTGAACACAGGTGTCTGAAACAAATTGCTCTGGAGGACCCACATCCATCTCTCTACAGATAAAATCCGATGGAGAAATTGTATTCCCAGCAAGGATGGCAGATGGGGCAAAATATCGATGTACTTGTATAATTTTAAGAAGGATCTGACAATTATTAATGGTTAGTCTTTGGATAGTACTTTACATTTACAAATCTCAGTACAAGCTGTATTAAATTAATGATAAGTCCTAAATACACTGGAGTTGAACTAATGCAGCTTAGAATGACTGATGCATGAAGACAGAAGAATCCCTAACCTTAATGAATCATGTTTGGGACAGTGGATAGAATAAGTATTAGAAATAAACATGGACAGTGTGTGTCAGGTTGATAACATAAAAAATTAGTCACCTAAGACAAGCTTTTCTGTAGCATTCCAGCTTCTGACTGTTTTGCTGGTAGATTGATGACCATGGGGTGAGTTGGGTTGCAGTGGGCAGCCATGTGAAGATACACAGTGCTTGCTCATGATGCCACAGGCATTGGTTTCCTCTGTCTACTAACAGTACTGCCAGAGCACTTAGTGATTCCTGAGGCTTTTAGCAGATGCAGAACAAGTCTGTGAGTAACCATTACATCACTGTTACTTTCAGGCTTTTGGAATGGGACATAATGGAGCACTACTAATTAATGTGTATAATTTTAACATCAGTAATGTCAACATTGCAGAATCAAAATGAAAGACCTGAATGAAGACCATCACCTGCTTAAGCAGATAACCAGGATGATTGTGGAATGAAATTACTTGAGATGAAACTGTTGCCTCCTCAGTCAGGCTGAGACTGATTCTCCTCTGGGTAGAACAGCACTTCAAAAAGCTCTGACCATCCATTAGTTACAGGCATTGCATCCTCATAAAAACCCTGCAATTCACTGGCTCCGTGCCCTGTATTGCTTTTTGGAAATACCAGACACTATCTCAATCTAATATATTTACAATTGCATTTTGAATATATCTAGAATAACTGGCAGACAGATCAATTTTTTTGATAAAAGTGACTTTCCTATATTAAAAAAAAATCTGTCTAAGCAGTCTGCATTTAAAATTTTCTATAACATATTGCTGTTAAATTTTCTGTGTCTGCTTCAGTGTTTATAAGTAACACCATTATTCCATGACCAGATAAGCACCCTTCATTTTCCATTAATTTTTTTCATTCTTAGCCCCTTGAATTGAGGGAAATGGCAGGCACATCTGATTCAGAGGTTGCTAGCAGAGGCTGCAGCTGAGTATCAAATCACATGAGCACTGATTTGCTTGCACCCTTGCACCCACGGGTGCCTGAAGGGCTCCTCCCAGCCTTGCTGCTTAAGCTTCCTTATCTCTACTGGGGCAAAAGCTGGGTTTGACTGACAACAGTTACTGACTCCAGAATTCTTGCAACAGCATGAAACTCCTCAGGTTGTAGAAAAACCCTTTCCCAACAGCACAGTTGTTATTTAACTGCACAAAAATCCATGGTCTACACCAGGACATCGACATCCAGCTATAACCACACTGAATGCTGTGGTTAGACAGTCCTGTGTTTCAAACTTATAAGCTATTACTAATGATATCATAAAGCATCTTCATATTATTCTCACTCCTTTAAGCAATCCGCCACATTTAAGAAATGTTTATTCTTTCATTCATGTAAGAGGCAGAGGCTTTGCTCCTTTGTGCTCACCCAGATTAACTCCCCCCTGCAGAAGCAAACAAGAAGAGGACACAAGTCTTGTTATATGTATAGGTAGCCTGGTAGCTATGGTAGCAAGAGTTTGCTGGAGTGAGCCCTGTTTTGGAAATAAGAGTGAATAGGTTACATGAAGTAAAATAAGCACAGATTTGTTTACTAGTAAGCTGCTGTGATAAATAGAAATGAAAAGGATTAGGCATTCCTTTGGGAAACATGTCTCTTCTTCATATTAATTACACTGACAGTAGCTTATTAATGCTGCGTCAGCTTTTGTTTACACAGTTTTCACAGATAAAAAAGAGAATTGGTACAACAGAATGTGAATACAGACATTTATTTTTTTGCTCGGTACGTGTTTCAGTCATTATTTGAATAAACAAATGAAATAGCCTCAGCATTATAAGATAAAGCAGAAGAACTGAACTAAAATTATAACAGAAAACTGTCAAAGCTTCACATTTGCTGCTTGGGAAATGCATAATACATGTAAGGTCTTCTTTGTGGAATCAGAAAGTCATCTTACTCAGTTCACCTTCAATCTCATTTTCCCAGGTGAAGTTTCTGCTTAAGTTTTTTAAGGGAACATGAAGAGATCTAGGTCATTAAGGCACACTTCTTGTTCTTCTGCTCAGCTGCAAAAATCATCATAATATGTTTATATTATAATGATATAGAAAAGTCTGTATTGGTCCCCTATAAGACGTTTGTGTTGCATAGCCCCAGGGAAACCCACATAACCCCCTGCCCTAACACAGCAGGAAAGGGCTGTACTAAGGTCGTGCTGTACTACGTACACTCCTGTCAAATTTAGCAAGAAACACAGAGAAAACTACCTGGGCTTTACAAATAAAACAACAGCTATCTGTTTTGTCAAAGAGACTGAAATACCGAGGAGAGGGCTAAAGAAATGGGTTGTGTTTTAAATAATAAAGAAACTTAATGCTTGATCAGATCTCTGTTCTAGGATATGTACAAAACTCTGGTCTTGTATAATTTTGTGCGCAGCTGTATCAGCAGTTCCCTCAGGACCCTGAGAGAATAGTGGAAAAAGTTGACGTGCAAGTGTGTTACATTGTAAAAAACTCTTTTCCAGTTGTTTTTCTGTTTAGTTGATTAATTCTTATCAAAGTTCCTCAACTTTTATTTTCTCTCTCAGGAGTTTATTGGTTAGCTCAGTTGGTTAGAGTATGGTGCTACTAATGCTGGTGTTGTGAGTTTGGTTCCCATATGGGCCATTCACTCCAGAACTGGATTTGATGATCCTTGTGGTTCTCTTCCAACTCAGAATAAATATTCTGTGATTCTGTTATCCTGCCTCAGACCACATGGGAGTACCAGGGATCTCAGTGGCAGGTACTTCACTCACTACGTTGGGATCTTCAAACTGAAAATGTCGTAATTTTACAGCAGTCTGCCCTGCCTGGGATATTAATCATGCATTGTTTGTGGGGGTTAGACCTTGGTGCTTTGTCATGGAACAAACTCTAAAAATATAAGTACCAGTAATAAAACCACTCTGGCAGGCTGGGACATGCTGCTGAGGTTTACTGTCAGAGATACAGGGAGAAGCTGCTGGGGCCGAAATTCATCACCCTGAGTTGTCCCTGGCATATTTCCCCCGGTGCTGCCGGCATCACGGTGAGTCAGCCGCCGCTCCTCGATTGCCAAACCTACGTCAGCCGCCTGGGGTTAGTCACAGAGGGACCAGGGGAGACGTCTGTCCCTCCCCATCAGGCATCATTACCAAGGCTGTGGCCCTGAATACAGAGTGCTGCTGCAGTCGAGAGGTGGCCAAGCCCTCAGGAGGCTCCAGGAGATGATGGTCCACAGCTTCACAGGGCCTGCTTGCTCTTAATTGCCACCATCCTGTCTCCTGCCTGTGTCAGAGGGTGTCCTGGTGACAAGACAGGGTCTTAGATTTGGTTTTGCCATCGGGGGTGAAGAATGTGTCATTCTTTGCCTAGGGACTGGCCCAGGATCTGGGGTCTTGTGGAACGTTTGTGTTGTGCTATCTGGCATGACAGGGTGCACCTCCACCCACATTGTGCCCACCACCTTAAATGACCCACAGGCTGCCACCTCTGCTACCCAGAAGATTCAGGATGGTGCTTCAGAGACCAGGGGAAGGCGCACCCAAATCTCTGGAAATCCAGTGGGACTAAGTTTTCTAAAGAAGTGGCCTAGTTTTCTAAAGAAGAGGCCTATCACTAGAAACCCCCTTATTATGCTGGTGAATACTCAGATGTCTTTTAGAAAGGCTGTGAAAAGCAATAGAGGAGGGTGTGTGCTTGCACACATATACTTATAATGTAAAACAGATGTTCAAAACCCATTATTTTATCTCATGCAAACATTTATAATGTTCCCCTAGAAACAGGCAACCTTCTCTTCTTTGGCAATT
The DNA here is from genome assembly GCA_024362935.1 of Setophaga petechia. NCBI lineage: Eukaryota > Metazoa > Chordata > Aves > Passeriformes > Parulidae > Setophaga > Setophaga petechia. The sequence continues at coordinate 25,983,513 of JANCRA010000008.1, forward strand.
AAATGCATGTTTGGCTGCATTCCTATACATTGATAGCATCTATTTTTTGTCACGTAAACGACTGAGTTAAAGAAATAAATGAAATTAAATAGGAGTTTTTTTCTCTCTTTTTCTTGTGTTACTTGTCACATGCAGCAAGGAAACTTCCCAAAATCCTGTGTATGTTGCTGGTGTTGTATAATGTTTAGAGTTTTGAGAGCCTTGTTATTTTAAGCATATACAGACATAAAATAGCAATATAGTGATCTTAAATATTTACCATTACTGTAGATGGTTTTATTTATAGAAATCCAACTGCCTAATTTCTATTTTACTCATGTTTGGGTGGATGTTCTGTCACAGATTTAAAAAATGACCTGCTCAAACATCAAACAGATGGGTTCAGTTCTTCTAGGTCTGGACTGACATTTATTACTTATGGGAAATACAGCAGGGATTGTCAACAAAAGTTTTCTTGCCTTCAGTTACCACATGTGCCCATAGCATATGGAAAAAGGGAAAGAAAAGGATGATTAAGGACCACCTGCCAGAAGGTGAAGAAATATTAATCTAGCTAAAACCTCCAAAAAATAATTTCAAAGTATAAATCTTGACAAGTCAGATCTCTTCAATGCTAACACAACATCATCAATGACAGCTGTGTCCTGAGTGGAGTCATAAAGGGGAAAGCCCGTAGAACAGCACTTGTATTTTTTTTTTTTTGACACAGAACAATATGGTCATCAGGCAATAATCAGCCTGACAGTAATCATTCTGGCTACATGAGAGGACTTTTCACAGTGCAATAAGAAAAAGGCTGCCTTTTGATAGTATTTAGCCTTGCTGTTGTCAGGGTGACTGGAAAAGAGCTGTGCACAGAGAGGGATAAAAGAGAAGAAAAATGATAAAACTTTTTTTGAAGGAAAAAAAAATCAGTTTCACAGAAAGAAAATACTGGTTTCAAATCATACCAATCATGCAAAAAAAATGACTGGAACTAAAATTTAGGGCAAAAGTGAAGTCTGACATGACAAAATGTTTACAGAATGATTTTCTTTATTCTAGTCAACATTAAGTGAGAGAGAAAAGAAAATTACTTGAATGAAGAAAATGAGGGAAAATAACATGTAATGACATTTTTGTGTGACTTATCAGTTGGGCCACTCCTCAGATCTCATAGCTCCTTGTCTGTAGGATTTCACTCACTTAAATGTCCAGCACGGGCAGGCCCTGTGCAGCAAGTTTCACAGGTATCCAGCTGGGAATCAGGCGCTGCTGTGCTGCTGCCTCACTGCTGGGTGTCCTACCCTGTTGCTGGCCTAGTGCAAGATGTCCCACTCAAAAAGCTGTAATGGCCCTATACCTTCCCAGAGAGGCATTTCCTTGGTTTCAGTAGCTTAGACCAAAGGAATTGTGTTTAAGGCCCAGTGCTGTGGCACATGTATTTGAATGAGTCATGTATGTGAGTAGGACCTTGTTTTATCCCTCAACAGCGGTGAGGGGGAAGAGGAAAAGCCTTGTATTTTCCCATTCATATTTTGAAAACCTAAGACATGATATAACAGACCTCCTAGAATTAGGTAATAAATAAAAGGATAGAACTAATCTGCACATTAAATTAAAGAAAAAAAGCTTTCAAAGTGAAATGCCAAAGCTTATCTGTGCTAACATTGACATCACCAAGGGAATTTAAAAAAGTATTCCACTTCCCTACCTCACTTCGATGATTGCTGATTTGTCTCTCACATCTTGTGTGTTTTTCAAAGAACTCTGCTCCAGGATGGACCAGTCTGTGGACTTATTCTGCTTTTAAAATAGAACTTTTAATCCGTGATACAAACCAGTTCGTGGGAAACTTGCAAAGCAAACCATGCAGCAGGGAGAATGGTCCCCTCTGTCCCAGCCCATCTCAAGGCCACAGTTCCTGAATGAAGTCTTCAAGGGCTGGTTTCTCTCCTGCCTCTGCTGAAGAAGACAAGCCAAGCTCTTTGTTGATGGCCCCAGACTGTGGAGTCACTGCTGCCAAAGTGCATCCATCAGGATGGTCCCTCGCTGACCGAAGGAGCATGGCAAATAAAAGTGTTTGTCAAGTGCTGCATAAATGCCCACAAAGCAAAGAATAACTCATTTCATGTACAGCACTTGGTAAATCACCCATTAAACAATAAAAGAACAACAAAAATTTATGTTTGCCCATAAACTAGGTACTATCTGCTTTGTGTGCCAGACACACAGTTTCCTGGGAATAAAACTGGTCATGCAACAAAAGGTTTTGTTATGTGCACGAGGGGATGACAGCCCCTCTCTTTCTACCATTGTAGCTCTCGACTTGGCAAGCACCATGGCCCTTTAGCACTGCCTGCCGTGTACAGTCACCTTATATAGTGCTATTTTCTGACTCAGCACAGGACATGCAGACAATGCACCTCACTGAAGGAATAAATAATATAAGGAGGTTTTTTTCACCAAACTGAAAGAGAAATGGAAACAAGCACAGAGAAAAGCACAGTGCAAATTCACAGGGAACCTACACGTGACCATGGTCTTGCCAGGTGGCTGTCATTTTTGTCCCCAGATGACCTGTGCTTAGTGGGGGCTGAAGCCATGTCCAGTTCCTTGGGAACTGAAATGATGTAAGGATGGCTAAGGAGAACAGGAAAAGAAAGTCAAGTTTACTCAAAACAAACTCAGGTTACTTAAAGCACATGACTGGTTTTCATTTTTTGGCTGAAACAACTCACTGAAAATGTGTTATGTGATGACAGAAAGAGGGAAATTGCCATCTGCTGGTATCCAATACAGCCAACAATATTTTCCTATCCAAGCACCAAAACTGCTTTTGTGCCATATATTCTTGAGCAGCTGGCAATCGTAGCAGAGCAACAAGCTGCTTCAGTGCTTTGACACATGGTGAATGAAAACAAAAGGAAAAAAAATAAGTGAGAAGATATTGGAGAGTGGTTAGAAATTGGCAAGCTCTTAAGCACTAATCTGTGTTTAGACCCTGAATCCTTCATTGCTGTGGGTCGAGTGGATCTGTGGTTTGGTTCACTCCTTTCAGAAATGCAAAATTCATCTTCCTTCCTGTGCTGAAGGCATCCAGCTAATACACTCTGGAATCACCTGCAACCCAACAGATTTAGCACGTCTTTGTGTTTATGTGTGCTTATGCTCCCAAGTGACTGGTATGAGGAACTGCAGCAACTCGCTGCTTAGCCCTGCCGGACACCTCAGCTTCGGGTCAGGAGAACTGCGGTGTGCTCCTCACAGGCAGCTGGGACATCCATTGGCACTGTGAGTTACTGTGGCTTTTCAGGAGGCCACAGATACCTCTGCAGTGTCATCTCCATGTCTCCATTGGTGTTGGTTGTGAATGACACACAGGAACAAGGCAGATGGAGACCCTGGAGAAGCAGCCTTTGCAAAGCCGATGGATAAGGAAAGGTCACGTGGTTCATACTGGCACAGACAATGGACCAGTAGATGACACCTTTCCTATTTCAAAAACTTTTTAAATTTTAGAGCAATCTCTATAAGACAAGCCTGTATGGCCTTGCACTTTTTGATAAAGGTTATAAATAACAGGTCTGGTTTTGTTTTCTTTTTTTAATAATGTCTGTGGTTTTGCTAGCAAGCCTCTGAAGTTTTCTGTTTGCTTCTGATGCTGACATCTCATCTCATCTCATCATATCCGGAATCTGTGTGTCTGTGTACTGGTATAACCAAAGTATATATAAGCTTCAGGTATTAACTTCCAGAGCCACTTCTTTCTCCAATTTTAGGTGCCTCGTAATTCTTTTATTTTTAGCCTTCTCTCAATTCCCTATGTCACTTAATGAGATCTTCTCTTGTTTTTTGAAATCACAGTATCACAGAATTGTTAGGGTTTGAAGTGACCTCTGGAGACCATCCAGTCCAACCCCCCTTGCTAAGGCAGGGTCACCTAGAGCAGGTTACACAGGAATGTGTCCAGGTGACTTTTGAATGTCTTCAAAGAGGCAGACTATTCCTCGGCAGCCTGTTTCAGTGCTCTGCCACCCTCAACAAAAAGCAGTTTTTCCTCATGTTGAGGTTGTGGTTTAGTTTATGGCTCCTCATACTGTCACTAGACATTGCCAAAAATGTCTGGTACCATCCTCTTGACACCCAACTTTGAGATATTTATATGGATTAATGAGATCCCCTCCCAGTCTTCTCTTGTCCAAACTAAACAACCCCAGCTCCCTCAGTCTCTCCTCATAAGAGAGATGCTCCAGACTCCAAATTATCTTTGTGGCCTCTGCTGGACCCTATCCATTACCTCCATGTCTTGTGCTGAGGAGCCCAGAACTGGACACAGTTCTCCAGATGTGCCTCACTAGAGCCAAGCAGAGGGACAGGATCACCTCCCTTGGCCTGCTGGCCACACTCTTCCCAAAGCACCCCAGGATCCCATCCTGGCCACAAGGGCACTGCTGGCTCATGGCCAACTTGCCATCCAGCAAGACTGACAAGTCCTTCTCTGCAGAGCTGCTCTCCAGTGGGTAACTCTGCTGGGACTTGGGGTTATTCCTCCCCAGGTCCAGAACCCTGCAGTTGCCCTTCCTGAACATCACCCAGTTCTCCAGCCTCCCAAGGTCCCGAATGACATCTCAGGCTTCATGGGTATCTGCCATTCCCCCCCAGTTTTATACCATCAGTGAATGTGCTCAGGGTACATTCCATCCCCTTGTCCAGGTCATTGATAAACCACTTGGATAAGACTGGAGCCAGTATTGATCCCTGGAAGACATCACTGACTACTTACCTCCAGCTGGATTCTGCTTTGCTGATCATGACCCTCTGGGGTCTGCCATTCAGGCAGAGCTTGCCTATAAAATAATCTGAGCAAGTTTGGTCTCAGAAAAGACAAGCTACAAAAGGAGTAACCTGGAAAAAGAAACCACCACTTCTTTTTCTTGCATTTGAGAGAGGAAAACAGAGCCTCTTTTCAATTTCTTCAAAGAATGATACCACTTGTTGCTTCTTTTATGCTTTTGCAGGTTTCAGAATATCTGGGGATTGACTATCACTAATCAAGAAGGACAGGATGTTATGAAGGGTGGTGGAGGTATGTGGTTTCCTATATTTTTTCTTCACTGGATCACGTTTTTAGCATCCTGCTGCAATATGGCTTTTTCTGGCTGATAAACAGACACTTTTAAGTAGAGTTCCACTTCATAGCTAAATTCCTTACTAAACATGAATACAAAGTGCTGCTATATCTGGGATTTCAATTACTGTTGTGGAGAAATCTCCTGTTGACACAAAAACTAAAGAGAAGCTCCCTGTGTTTAAAAAAAAAGAAAAGGTTTGCATCTTCCCTGAAGAGCTGGAATAATAGAAGCTTTCAAAATACTCCATGGCCTGTCATTTGTAAACCTCATCTGGGTCTGTGTTTCAAACACAGTTGGTGTATCTCCTCCTATTCTACACTGCAGACTCCCAGAATTGCAGCTTGCAGCTATTGGAAAAGGAGGAGTTTGCTGACAGAATATACAGCAGAGGCACTTCAATTGCTTAAACATGGGCTCCTATTGCTTTTTTAGATGGTACAGAGCATCTTGGATAGAGATGGGACTATCCATCTGTCAGTATTAGCAGGATGTGACTCAAACATCAGAGGAGACCCCACACATCTGGGGAAGCAGCTGAGGACCAGGTGGTTTGTAATACCTGAAATTATGCAGGATCTGTGTGGAGAATGGGGCCAAGACTTGTAGTCTGCACTATACTCAGCTACTTTTTTCTTTCTTTCGAGAACTTACTTCCAACATGAGAAATAGGCAATGCTTTCTGTGTTTCCCAAAGTATGTTTGTTTCCATTAATTTTGTTTCAAAAGCCTGTCTGTCATTTTGGGCTTCCCACTTGGACTTACAGATTTTTGAAATATCAGCAGCTAACCCTAGTTATTTACCCTGACCCCTACAGTCCATATATCCTTTCTTGCCTCCACAAAGACAGGCACTGTCAGATGCTTGAGACCAGAAGGAGGAATTGAGAACTGAAACTACCACCAACTGTAGGAGAGAGAATTTGGTTAGACTAGACACTCATTTCAGGAAGTTCAAAATTAAATTAGAGGTATCTTACAGTTTGAGTAAGACAAATGTTACTTACAAGTAAACCCTTCCGTGCTGCACTTTTATCCTGAATCCTGGTGTTTCCACAAGTTGCAACACAGTCTCACTCTTCAAAGGAAATCAAGCCCTCTCCTTTGGGAAAGTACAAAATTCTTTGCCTTGCTAACTTCATTATAGGACCTAATAGCAAATTTAAATACAATATAAAACCTTCCAGCCCATTAGTCAAGGAAGATGCATTCACATCTATATAAATACAAATAATGCAATGCTGTCTCTGCAAGTGTTGATTAGACCTTGAATGAGGAAAAGAAAATGGATTTTGGCTTCCTGGAATGATGTGAAGTGCTTAATTTTAAAAAAACACTTTTCCATGAAGTGAAAGTTTACTTTTTATTTCTTAAGACATAAATTACTTTGAGTGAGTAACGATGATGGTTGTCTATTTAAAATGGTCATTACAGCAAGATTCTTATGATTTTAAAGTTTTACAGATTATTAGAAGGTGACAAAGATATATGGAATGTTGGGCAACTTTTAGGCTTCTGTGTTTTTCTTTATTTACCAGTAGAGAAAGTGAAATTGTGAGAAAGTCCTAAACAACATGGGCTACTTTGAGAAAAGACACAGGGCTCAGGTTCACAGTTAAACTCTACTGAATTAATAAGTTTTGCATCTGTTTGTTCCAGGGCTGGGAGGCACGTCCAGCTGGGCAAAGTGGCTCAGCTCACACATAGGTGCCATCTGGATGAATATTTTAAGTCTCAGCCTCCCTGTATTGTGAGAAACTGTGGGAATCAGCCAGATTCCTCATCAGCTCTGAAAGTGGTGCCTGGCATTCCAGTGTGGGGAGCTGCCTTATGCTAAGCTTGATTGTTTAGGCATTTTACTTGAAAATGAATTTGGGTTTTCGACTTGTGAATAGATCTGACATACAAGGAACTCTTCTGCCACAAATTATCATCCTGACACAGAACTTCAATGCCTGTAGGAGACTCAGAATCCTTTTCAGCCCATCTTTAAGCTATGAGGAAAGATGACAGAGCACCACTGATAGTTGTTGGTCTGCTAGGTATTTCTCAGAGAAAGTCAGTAAATAAAAATGTCCAAAGTAAACATTTGAAATAATCATTGATAAAATAACAATAACAAGGAATTAAGATGGCATGATTATTCATAATGCACCATTTTTCAAAGAAAAGAATAAAGGTAATTTGCCAAATACATCCAATTTCATGCAATGGACACAATTCACACTTCTATTCTTATACTATACAGTATAGTATAAGAATTACCCACAGAAGTGACTTTGGCCCATCAGTATGATCAAGGCTTTGGGTCACTCCAATAAATATACTGCAATTTATGTTTTTCTCCACCCCTCGTTTTTTCCTCATATTAGTCTGCTGAAGGTTTCAACTTGAGTGATCCAGATGCTTGCATTTGCAGTAGGTAGTAGGAGGAAAGACAGCATGTGTAACAAAGAGGCATTCACCTGACTGTGAAAATCACCTGTACAAAAAGCCAGCACATAACTTATGCTACACTTCTGCAAACTCCAGCTCCATAGCAGAAACCCTTAGCTATGGATAGGGAGATCTAATGTTAAACAGTGTTCCCAAAAAGAGTGGGAAAGACCTCTGTGGTGGATGAAACACCATTCACTCAGATGTAGACAGAGAAGTAAACCTGCACAACTCAGTCAGAGGTGGAAGCACTTCACAATGCCAGATTGTTTGTGAGAGAGGGTATTTTTATAGCACCTATCAAGTGAATTTGGCGGGATACAACACTGAACATGGCTCAGTCACTTAGTTACCTGCCTAGTCTAACCATCTGTTTAGCTTTGTAATTTGTATGTCACTAACTTATAATCATACAACATCTATGCTAGGACGCAAAGGAAGAGGAGAAAATACCTTGTTGCCCACATATTAATAGATGTGCCTCACCCATTTTTTGATTTAGTAGATAGACACTCAATATGCTAACTCTTTTCTAACGTCTCTCACTAATAATAAAAGTAATCATTTCCTGGGGTAAATATTTACCCAAGCTTTGGCCTATTCCTCTTCACTTCCTAGATGAGTACATTCTAATAATGCCCTAATCGTGATACAGATTACCCTATGCAGTCATTTATTTCCGAGGTAAGCCTTCTTAAAAACATGCCAGGCTTAAATGCTGATGGTTAGGAGCTGATTCTGGCAAGCAATTAGCACCCAGAGTGACTATCTGCATAGCTTCCACAATAAATTACCTGGACACAGAATCTGGTTCTCACTTTTCTCTGCCACAGGAATTCTAGGATATATGTCAAAGTAACTAAATGGGAGGAGATGCAAAGCAGCTAACAGCTTATACATTAAAACCTTTTTCTAAATTTCCAGCAATAAATTCTTTCCAAAAAGGTCCTCTCAGGGAAATGGGTCCGCCATTTACTTAATATAATTATCTCTGAGTACATCTTTATTTGCTATCTTGATAAATACTGTATGGGCAAAGGCCCTCAAAGAACTAGCACACAGAAACATGATGCCTTACAGGAAGCTATTGCTAATAATGGAGACCTTTCAGGGAAAAAAAAGAATCAGTGTACCATGTGCAAATGCATTGTAATGTGGAATTGATGGAATAAATGTACCCAGGAATACCAAACATAAAAACTGGGTAAGTCTGTATGAAAGTAATGTGTTCTGTGTGACTTCTAAAAATAATTTTTGGTGATATCAGCTATATTTGATGGCAATACCAAGCAGATAAGAAGCTGTGTCAAAATTATCCTCCTTCCCATGCATTTTTTAAACACGTATAGTCTTCCCCCCTATAATAAGTATTTACCCACAAGATATGGCACTGTCCCAATAACACTTGACTGTACATCAGCCATGGTCCCAAGTAAACAGGGATGTGGAACTGAAGCCACCTGATAACCTAAGCACTAACCTTTGTGCCAGACACATAGAAAACATCTCCCCTAGCTGATGTGTATACTATATCATTTTCTCTCCACCCCATTATGTTTCATGTCTCTGCTTTCGGCAGGTCCTTCCTAAATCCCACCCTTGCCACAGGCAGACCAGATTATTCCACCTCCCCATACAGTTCTGAGAAATCAGATTCCTCCTAGCTCAGAGGCAGCAGTGCTGAAAAGCTGGCAGTGAGACAAGAGTAGAACATGAAGTATAGGCTAGGGAGGCAAACAGTGTCGGGTGTAAGACTGGAATGAGAAGGGACCCGGTAAATAAACCACTTGGATATTCACTTACATTAACCTTGGCCAGCAGCCAGACATCCAGCCAGCCACTCTCTCATCCCTCCTTCTCAACAGGGTCAGGGGAAAAAAAATGATGAAAATGCTGGGAGGCTGAGGTAAAGACAAGGAGATTGCTTGCCAGCTGCCATCTCAGGCAAAGAAACCTGAGGATAATAAAGCTAATTTATTGCCAATTAAAATAGATTTGGGTAGTGAGAAACAAAGAAAAAAACCAAAACCAAGCCTTTCTCCCTATTCACACCCTACTTTATTCCTAGACTCAGTTTCCCTCCTTCCTGCCTGGTTCTTCATTGCCCTACCCCAAGCAGTGCAAAGAGTTTGAGCTGTCCTTGGTGTGCCCATCACCAGCTGATGGGGTCAGGTCTGTGTGTGGGCCCAAACACAGCAGACATGGCTGTGTTTGGCACAGAGCAGTCATTGGCGGTTTCTTACTGTGTTTCCAAGAAGGTTTCCAACAGTTATTAGGTCTATCTGTGCTGGTTACACCTTGCCATCTACACCCAATACACACTGACATTGGTTTTACTTACTGTTGAACAACAGCTGAAATCCAGCTTAACAAAGCAGTAGGTGGAAAGAGGAAGGGCATTGTATTGCATGGCTCTAACACAGTATTCTCTCTTTATGGAGAATATCAGCTTATTCTCCCTTGCTGACCTTCATTGTCATTAACAGCCATAAAGCAAAACAGCCACTCAGGGGCCTCATACACACAATTCAGCTTAAAAAGAGTTTAGGAACCCGTCATTTGCGTTTTGATTAACCTTACTGTGCCTTTGCAATGAGACCTGTCATTACCATTACTGCTCCCTGGCACAGAACCCAAAGTGCCATTTGCAAAGATAGCTGTGTCTCAGTCAAGGCAGGGTGAAGCCAGAAAACAACACAAAACAACAATTACAAAGTGCTGAATTTCAGTTTATTATGTGCAACATATGCAGAATCCCCCTGAGTCCTGGAAGATGGAGTCCTCCTAAATCCCTTCTGATTTGGTGCCTCTGTCTCCAAGAGCAAATACAAACAACTATTACTTCTTAAATGAAGCAGATAAGAATTTCTTGGCTTTAGGGATCTTGAACAACATACCCTAGCTTTCCCAGAGGAATATCTGCACTGGTTTCTTTTTTATTAAATGAATACTAAACCAGTGATTTATATTTACAGCATCTGACTATGTAAATTTTTAAAATAAACACGTATTGAGTAGGAAAATGACACCTATCATTATGAAGAGGTTTGCATTGCTGCAAAGCTCTCCCTCTAAGGATTTCAAGCCTGTTTCATTTGCAGTCCCTATAGCTTATCCCTGGGGATCTTTCCCCTGTGTAAACCTGAAGGAGATTGGAGGCTTGGCTGGATTACCATTGAGAGGCATGGGCAAATGTAGCTAGGACTATGCCTGGATGATTTTGATTTACAAAACTAGGTTGGAAATATTCATCTGTCTCTGGAGGAGTGAACAGCAGCTTGTCACTGCTTTTAACATCCCCCTTTCTGCGTAGGGGGTAAATACATTACATTGGATGTTGCAAGGTGAGCATTTAGAGTGGGGAAATATATTTTGTTTCTTTATAACATGTACATATCCTTACTCTTGGGTGAGCTTCTAGGATAATGTTACTTAATTTTAGTGAAATATGTTTTCAGGTTTTTTCCTTTCAGGTACATCCTTCTTCACAGCTAATGTTCACAACTTCTCCTGGTTTGTAGACTTAGAAGTCAGTGTACCTCATGCACTGTGAGTTTCCTCTGTCCTTCTGGTGCTATGGCTCTGAGTTGTAATCAAACACTGCAACATGGGAGAGAGGATCTCACTTCCAGAGATGATGACTCCTGATTCAGGCTAAATCCACCCTGTGAAGGCAATGCAGAGAAAGCATCACCTCCAGGCCTGACTGCAGATACCCTCTAGCTCTCAGGCAATGGTCCTTGCAGAAAGGACCCTCCAGCTCTCAGAAATGGTCCTTGCATCTCCTGCCTTTAGAAAGGTACACTTTCTACCATTCACACAGTGATACCTCTCCTCTTCTTGAAATTCTCTCAAATGAAGATGGCTGTAAAAAAACCCCACAGCTGTCCTTCTACTGGAACTTTACTAATTTGATGTCCTTCCTTGCTTTATTGATGGTAGTTATAAAGACTCATTTGCCATAGCACTGATTTTAGAGATATCTTTTCCTGAAGAGAAGGAACTTTTTATTTGAGTATTTTTAAATTTTTTTGGCTTGCCTAAACCACCAAACTCATTATAAAGCTTTTATGTAGATTACTACCAACAACATTAGCATATTAATTATTCCTCTGTGAATTCCTAAAATGTTAATTCACCTCATACTGCTAATTAAAGAGGGCACAGCTATGAAACTAGGCAGAGACTACAGTTCAGTATCCAACAGAATTTTTTGTTACCTGACAAATAAATCAGCTTTCACTACTTTTTTTGTTACTGAACTGAAAGGACTGCCTACCTTGACTCACCAGTCTGAGGATTCCAAATAGTTTGGAATCCTCAGACTTGTTCCTAGTTTTACCCAATAAAGATGGACTCCTGGATATCAGCATATGCTCATTTCACTCTTTCCAATACTTGCTTGGTTTGGAATCAGGGAAACAATGATTATTATCCAGTTATACTGTTTGGGCTCTGGGTTGGACCACTGGCAATCAGGACAATCCAACTTGACTTGGATTTAACTTGTGTGCCATGATGCATCCCTGTGCACTGGTCTCCAACTCAAAAGCCAGTTTCAGTTTAAGGTGTGTTTGTGCTCAAGACTTCAATTTCATTTACAAATGCTTTGTCAGTGAACCTGGGAGAAGAACCATTACTGCCATGCTGCAGTGAGCTGGCATCACCAAACCTCCCTTTTCCCTTCCTGTTGAGAATGTGTCTCAACATCCAGCAGAACCAACAATAATTGCTGGTAGCCTACAGAGCTTCATACTTCAGAAAACGGAAATTCCTGCAGCCTGTAACTTGCATGTCCCTAAGTAATGTTTCAAGATCTGTGCTGGTCAGAAGGACAAAAATTACATTTGAGGAAAGGCCCAGGCTCAGGTCTGAGACTCAGAGGTACACATATAGCACAGGGTCCAGAGTTTTTTGGTTCATGAGTTTTTAACTAATAGGTGCAGAAAATCCACACCTGCTTCTGACCTGATTTTGCCTTTTTGGCTAATTATTATGATAGATTCATGTGAATACATCTCCTTAGGATTTTATGGCTTACCCCCTATGTAGCTAGCTAATTTACCAAACTAGCAAATTTTGTGAAGAAAACCCCAAACTGCTGTGAATCTTTTCTGCAATAGATTGCAGGAGATGGAAAGTTTGATTACCAGCTCCATGTAGCAGAAGTTTGCACTGCATAACTTCTCACTCAAAATCTCAAAGCCTGTTTAATCAGACTGCAGAGGCAGGTGCATGTTAGAAACTCTCCAAAGAGCTTTATCTTGCTTTATCTCAAATGATGGACTGTCTAGGTTGAAAAAAAACATTAATGGAAGCAAAGAAAGAAAATAACATACTCACTGGAGGAGAACATCCCTTTGTAGACTTGAGCAGCTGAAGTCTGCAGAACAGAACTGAACAAGCCCCTTGGCTTCCTCATTTGGGACAGATACAATTTTTCATAGATTTAAAAACAACAAAATTTTTCAACATTTAAAATCAGTGAGTTCAACCATAAATCAAGCACATGACTCTAAACCATGTCTCTCAGTGCCATATCTACGTCTTTTACATACCTCCAGGGATGTTGACTCAATCTCTTCCCTGGGCAGCCTGTGTCAAAGCCTGAACACCCTTTCAGTGCAGAAATTTTTACCTAATAACAAATTTAAACTTCTCCTAGCACAATATGAGGCCATTTTCTCTGCTTCTATCACTTGGTAGAAGAGACCAAACCCCATCTCCCTTCAACCTCCTTTCATGCAGCAGTAGAGAGCCCTCCTGAGCTTCCTTTTCTCCAGATTAAACAATCCCAGCTCCTCACTGGACTTGGGCTCCAGACCCTTCTCCAGCTTCATTGCCCTTCTCTGGACACACTAACCCAAAACTGATTGCAGGATTCCAAATGCAGCCTCCCAGTACACTACTGAGTACAGGGGCATAAATGCTCTGGTCCTGATTGCCACACTATTCTTTGTACAGGCCAGGATGCCATTGGCCTTCTTGGCCACTTGGGCACACCCTGGCTCATGTTCAGCTGCTGTTGACCAGCACCCCCAGGTCCTTTTCCTCTGGGCAGCTTTCCAGCCACTCTGTTCCCAGTCCGTAGCACTGCCTGGGGTTATTGTGACCAAGGGCAGAACCCAGCAGCATTTGCCTTAGTGGACTTCACACCACTGGTCTGGTTCCATTGACCTAGCCTGTCCAGATCCCTCTGCAGAGCCTTTCTGCACTCTGGCAGATCAACACTCCTGCCCAGCACCTGAGGGTGCGCTTGATGAAGGGATCAAGTGCATCCTCAGGCAGTTTGTTTTCTGCAAACTGCGTGAGGGTGCACTTGATCCCTTCATCCAGATCATGGATAAAGGTGTTAAACAGGACCAGGCCCAATACTGAGTCCCAGGAAACACCACTGGTGACCCACTGATGTCTCACCATTCACCACCACTCTCTGGGCCTGATCATCCAGAGATTTTTTAACTCAGTGAACAGTGCAGCAGATGGACAGACACTTTCTCCAGGACAATGCAGTGGGAAAGGGTGTCAAAGGCATTAAAAAGGTCCAGGTATAAAACACCCATAGCCTTTCCCTCATTCACTAGGTAGGTCACCTTATCATAGAAGGAGATCTGGTTGATGAAGCAGGACCAGCCTTTCATAAATCCTTGTGGGCTGGACCTCATCCCCTGGTTGTCTTGCGTGTGTCACATGATGGCACCCAGGATTATCTGCTCCATGCCCTTCCCCTGAATTTCTGCTTTGAACCTTCTTGTGGAAGGCTGTCACATTTTCTCATGTCCTGTCAATTGGGGTCTCACCGATTACCCAGGACTGCTGGTAAATGATGGAAAGTGACTCAGTGAGCACATCTGCCACCTCCCCCCATACCATCAGGGAGTTCCCATCTGGCCCCATAGACTTCTATATGTCTAAGTCTCATGACAGGTAACTGATCATTTCTCCTTGGGTTATGCTTCATCCTGCTCTCCATTCGTGTCCCAGCCCAAGGGGTTGCATATCCAGAGAACAATGGCCTTACTATTGAAGATGGAGGCAAAAAAGGCATCGTGTACCTCAGACTTTTCCTCAGCTATTGTCACTTGTTTCCTCCCACATGCAATTTTTTCTTACTTTCCCTTTTTTTACTCAAGGTAATGTAATGTAAAGTTGTATTTAGACTTGCTGCTAAAGTACTCTGGGATCCTCCAATGAGGAGTGCTGTAAAAAGTTCAAGGCACTGTCAGACAGGGAATTATCTAAATCACAGGGAATTAACTAAAGAAGATAAAGCTATTAAACATTCCATAACCCAGTTGTTTCAGAGGAAACGCGGAGAGATAAGTATTAACGGGGTTTCTTAGAAGATAGAAGAGTGAAGAAATGAAATAGTGATAATATGTCTTTTGTCCCTTAAATAAGAAATATAGTGTATCTAGAAAAAGCAGAATCCCTTTTTCTTAGAAATAAAATTACAACAATTACAGAAAAAAAATCCCACATGCAGGTTGTTGTCTCATAATTCCTGTTAGGACTTGAAAGCATGGATTGAAATTCTATATTTTTGGTAAAGATGCAATAATCTTTGCAAATTCATGGCAATGCTACGTATTTGATGGAAGGATCCCCCAGACTCAATATCATGAGTATGTTGCTTTGCATGAGGAATATTGTTTCCACTGGTCAAACACAGAGGGTGTGATGAGAGCAATGTAAAAAACAAGACATGCACCCATAGCTCACATGAAATTTCAGTTGGTTGGCACACACATCTCTACCAAAAGAGCAGAGGACTCAGTGAGCAGGATGATATCTGAGCTAATCTGTCAAATAACAATAAATCACCACATCAGCACTGTAGACCCCAGCTCCCTTGCAAGTACCTTCCCAGCAGAAAAACCATGTAGAACAAATCAAGCAAGCAGAACTCTCATGGCTCCCTTACTGCTGCACCTGCTAAAGCAAATGCAGTACTATTTTAAAAAGCATGTCTACTATAGTACTGGCTCACTTTGAATCAGTGTTCATATCCAGGTCTTCTTTTGGCTTCAGTCAGTATTATACTGGCACCATAGAGATATTCCTTTCCATAATTTCAACCTTACAGTTTGAAATTATGTGGGGAATCCTTATTAACACCTTACGGTCAAGATAATGGCAGTTCTTTGTTTAAGCTGTTTATCTAAGTTCCACTTCTTATGAGGGGATTTAGCCCCAAAGCTACCTGAGTGCCTCTGTTTATCAATTTCAGTGTGTTAAAAAAGAAAAAAAAAAAAAAAAGGACAAAGAAAAAGTAGTGTATACAACTAGCTTTAAAATCATAGCCAAAAAATATATTTTGAGACAAGGCTGTGTGTGATCCTGCTGAAAGTCATAAACCTCCCTTGCTTTAATGGTTCTGCCAGAGTACCCTTATTTAGCAGCTATGAAAGCATAAGGCAAAGGCACTTATTGGGAAGCAAAGTTTGTGTCTGGCTCTGTTCAGTTGGAGTGAGCCCTTGGCTCAGCATGGCTAAATTGGTCTCTCTGCATGTCAGCCCCTCTCTGCCTGCTGGCACTGACATTGCTGTGCTCCTTAGTGCTGCTGCAGTTTCACTGCTCATCCTTCCCCGCCTCCTCCTCCTCTCCCTGCAGCACGTGGAAGGCAAGAACATAGACCCTGTAACAGAGGAGGTGTACAACTGCAAATGCCTCTAATCCAGGTTGTAAAAGGCACAGAGCAACCAAAATCCAAGTCAAGCATGACACAGAATACAGGTCCTGCAGCATTTTGGATTTTGCTTCCTTCTCTCCATATGAAGTCTCAACAGGCAACCAACTCACAGTGGCATCAGGAGTAGCTTATCTGGTAAACTGCCTGCTCAAGACAAAGGAGCAGCTGAATGAGTTGTGGTCACATAGTTAGCACTCTAAAAACGAGCATTTGTAATAGCCTGACAGTGCACTTAGAGCCCTAGATTACCCTCTGGAGGTGCCATACAAGGCTGTCAACACCTAACTTGCTGGCTGCACCTTGGCTTGGCCACAACCCCTGGGCAAGAAGACTCTGTATAAGGAACTGACTGTACCTCTGGGACGGATAGCGTGGTTCTGATACTTCTTTGTTCATATATGGTGTAATCTGTTGTTTGGTCCTGTTCCTTGTGCTCCAGCCTGGGGGAAAAGCTGAAGAGTTTTTCTCTCATGAGCTAGTAGACTTTTTCTTCTTGTATTCTGATGTCTGAATGCAAGGTGTAAAGGCAAGCCGTTCCCATAAGGCAGGTTGGAGTGCTTCTTCCTGCAACCCTCTCTCCCAGAATGGGGATGTATTGCTATGAAAACATACAGATGTGCCCTTGGAGCACATCTTTTCTGGAACTACAGGTGGAGATAGAATACCCTCAGCACTTGCAGAATGAGACTTTTTTTAATACTAAGTGAGAGTATTATAGAATGGTGTTGGTGAATCTGACGATGAAGAGACAAAACTGACACAGAGGGAGAAGCTACAGCTAATGTATTCATAATGCAAGACTTAGCTGTCTCTCCTGGGACAAAATAAACATGAAACTACCCAAAGCAAAAAAAGAAGCCAATTTGCATAGTAAGAAAGGGAAGAGCTAAGTGTACAGTAGTGTACAGTACAGTAGTCATACACTTTCATGGCTCTGGTTGAAGAGTAGCATGCTGTTTGCATTGGAAGTTGCCAATTTCAAGCTCTTAATGAAAGGAAAGAGAAAGAGAGGTAGCAAAAAAAAGAGGGATATATTCAGGGACATTTCTCTTTTTTTCCCATCTACAATCCTCAGCTTGCAGATGAACTTTCTTCAGTGACATGTGCCCATTCCAGGCCTCAATCTTGCTCCAGGCTGGGAGCAACTTGGCTGCAGATCAAGCAATCAAGTGCACTTTCATTAACTTAGGGCTGAGCTGCCTTGCCATCATTCTAACCTTGTCCTCTGACACAGAAAAATTTCCCCCTCCCCACATGCCCTGGGTAGCTCAAAGACCTGCTGCTTGGCACCAGGGAGGATTCATAAAATAAGTGTCTATGTTCAATAAGCACAATGGGGTGGAAATGGCCCAGGTATATTAGTAACACTGCCAATATAGAATTGCAGCTTTGACAACTTTGAAACAAACAGGAAAAGCTGTCATTAGTGGAAAGGTGATCATGCTGTCCACAGAGTGAGCAATGTGACAAGTCAAACAGTTTAGCATTTTGAGAATGATGCCCAGGAGAAGACGATGTGTCTGGCCTTCAACAAGGTTGTTGTCACTGCCTGTGGGCTTCCCACTGTGGTGCTGGCATCCCTGCTCCCCATTCTCCCAAGATGACACCACAAGAGAGACTTGGAGAAGATGGTTGGTGACCAGGATAACACCCCTGGGTGAGACACCTCCAAGAGGAGCTTGACAGCCAAGCACAGCACCTTGCAGAGCTAAGGGTACATTGCTGTGGTGCTCTGTAAGGACGTCAGCAAGAGCTCACCTCAATGCAGTGCCTTTGTATGTGGTAATGGGCCCTTATACACACAATATACTGTTTAGACCTACTTTAGATCAGTTCATTGCAAATTTCAACTCCAGCTGGGGCTGCAAACATGTAAATTGCTGCAAATGGGTAATACAGAGAGATTCTCCACAGGTCCATCTATACCATGTGTTGATGGCAAGTTGAGTAGGAGTCAGCAGTGCCCTGGCAGCCAGGAGGGCCAAGCATGCCCTGACATCAGGCACAGCATGCCTGACTGGGCAAGGGTGGGGATTGTCCTGCTGTGCTCTGCACTGGGGTGGCCTTGCCTTGAGTGTTGGGGGAAGTTTTGGGCGCCACAATATGAAAAAGATTGAAAAGTTGTTGGAGAGCATCCAAGGAATGCTACAAAGGTGAAGAGACTTGAGGGGAAGTTGAATGAGAAGCAGCTGAGGTCACTTGGTCTGTTCAGCCTGGAGAAGAGCAGACTGAGGGGAAACATCACCACAGTTACAACTTCCTTGTGAGGGGAAAAGAAAGGGCAAACACTGATCTCTCCTCTGTGGTGACCAGTGACAGGACCTGAGGGAATGGCCTGAAGTTGTGTCAGGGGAGGTTTAGGTTGGATATCAGGGACAGGTTCTTCACTCAGACGGTGTTTGGGCACTGGAACAGACTCCACAGGGAAGTGGTCACAGCACCTACCTGACAGAGTTCAGAAAGTTTTGGACAATGCTCTTAGGCACATGGTGTCACTCTTGGAGTGGTCCTTTGCAAGGCCAGGAGCTGGACTCAATGATCCTGATGAGTCCCTTCCAACTAAATATATTCTATGATTCCATAGTCTTTTACATGGGTATAAAATCGACCCTTTCTGATCTGGTGGGATTTTACATATTTGTGTGAAGGACTATAACAGAGATCAGAAGTCAAAGAAGAATCACTTTCTCCTATGTGATGCAGTTTTCCTCAGGTCGTTCTCATTCTCATCAAATAGTCTTTAGAATTCTAATTTACATTCCATTCCATTTTAAGGAATCAAACAAAATACTTCATGGCTCATGATACTCTGTGGCTCATTTTCCAACCACTTGCTGTGACAAAAATAGGGATTTGTTTTGCATGGATTTTTTTTTTTTTTTGCTATCTGTTAAAACTGACACTTTAAAATAGAGGGTACATCAGATCATAAGTCCTAAAGTAACTGCTATGATAATATCATCTGCAGTGTGTGTCAAGTATGTCCCAACTCTAGCCCATCTCTCCTGCTTGTCTGCGTGATTACCCTCAGCACTGCCAGGATCACCTTTTTTCAGCACAGAGGGCACCAAAACACCCTGCCTTGTCACCACCTAGGTTTATTGATGAATTAGAAAATTGCAAAATATGTTATGGGGATCAATAAATGCATCTATTACACATAGCCCATTTCTTCTCTCCTAGGCAGTCCCACATAGACTGTTCTCTCTGGAAATTATACTGCCAGTGAGGGCCACTATGCAATGCATCTGACATCCTGATAGTGCATACTCTCATTAGGCAAATCCCAAGGATAACTCAGAAGCTAATGAGAATAGTTACAGATGCATTAACAAGGTCACTGATAAGAATATAGTCACAAATCACCTAATTAGGAGGGGGGAAAATCCAGACGAGCTCTTTTATATTTCAGTTTTACAAGTGCCTCTCTGCAGCCAGCTGCTAGCAATTGCTTCTCTTTCTCCTACCTGTACAGATGGCTGCCAAAATATCTCTCCCAAGCCCTGAGGCCTGAGAAAAGAGGAAGGAGCAAAACCTCCTGAACTGTGGCATTTTGATCCATTATGGAAAAACTAATTTGTGATTGTGAGAGTATCTCCTCAGGCCTGCTTCTTTTGTACCCTGAAGTGTTGCTCACATCCCCCTGCTGCCCTGCCGAGCCTGTCTCATTCTGCACTCATTTTGTGTCAAAGGATATTGATGGGGCTGTGGCACTCACTACACTGAATGCAAACTCCACGGAAATTGAGAGATTTATTAATCAGTTCTTCATAAAATCTTACCTCAATTTAAGAGAATTAAGGTCAGTGAAAATCAATTCTGGCACCATTGGGAAATTTTGATTTCTCCATGTTCTGTTTGCTTGGCTAGAACCAGGACAGAAAACCAGACACACTGGTATTCCCAAGGGACAGAATGAAGTCACATTTAAATCTGATAAAATGAATAGGATGGAACTTAACACTGACATAATACTGTCATTATACAGGAAATATAAAGTTGACATAATCCATTCTAATTTAAACAAATGCTATATATTTATATGTGGTCAAAATAAAACCCACATCAACTGCATGAAAACAAAATGTTTCAATTCAACCAAGGGTTTTTAATTTAGCCGAATCAACACCTTTTGAAAAAAAAACAAAAAGTGCTTTTATAAAGGTTTGGATGCTACAAGGAAATGCAATATAACAAAATGTCCTGCATCTGCAGCTGTGCTCTAACTACTGCCTTACTGTTAATGGGCAGGAGATTTATTCTACTCCTAATAATGAGAATTTACATTTTAAAATATCAGCTAATACAGCCTGATTCTATTATGTGTTTATTACACAAATAATTTTTAAAATTGTAATAATGTATTCCATATATAGTTAGAGTAATATGTATGTACAAATATAGAATACTATAAATACTGAACACAAATACTTATAATTGTTGTACACATCCTAGACCAAAATTCTTACATAAGTTATACTGGCTGTATTTATATAAAAGCAGAATATATATGCTGACTCTAGGAGAGGACAAGGCCTTGAAAGCAGAGGTATTATACAACCACATCATGCCCTTAAGATAGAAATTTATTCCCCTCTCTATTAATTCACTAAATCCTGCTTGCTCTTGCTCAATACAGCAAACTTCCCTACTATTCCCCATCTAGTGAGGCAACTTCATTCTCTGCTGGCCCTTTCAAGGTTACTTTCTGCCTGAACAAATGATACCCACGCTGTCTTTTCCTGACTTCGACAGAAATCATCTTGTCCTTCATGATTGGTGTGCAAATGTGTGAGCACTAATAAATAACAGCACTGCTCATTCACACAGCGTCCTTCACAGGAGCACTTTCCAATCCAGCAAAATTAACAACAACATCAAACAAAACCCTTGCCAACTGGGATATAAAAGCAAAACCACACACTGATTGTCTGAGTAAGAAGAAAAATCAAGGTAAGGAATAAATATGGGAAATTTATTCATACATTTCTGGAGAAAATTAAGTGGAGACCTTTTGTAGCCTGGTAGCAAACTGCATGGGGAGCCATGCTGGAATATAATCTTTTTTAGGGTGCTCTGGGTCAGGTCCCCCTACCCACATAGGGACTGGGAAACCCATGCAGACATGTTTGTGGCAGGGAGTTTCCCATAGGGAACAGAGGTTATTTCATCCTCTGGGTAGTGAGGGAAGCACAGATACTGTCCTGAAATATTGAGGTAAGTCTTGCTCTGGAAGGCAGGGAGGGGAAAGGAGCAGGGACAGTGCCCAGAGCAGACGCATGAGGAGCTGGTTGCAGAGTCTGCTCAGGTCCCCAAGAGTGGACTGGCAAGACTTTCAGCTCCTGCTGTGAAGTAGCTGGGTGGGTACCCAGCTTGGTATTGGTACCCCAGAGGCTTAGGCAGACAAGAGCCTGAGGGTCTGTAAATGCACTCAGCAGCTCCTCCTTATTTTAGGTCTGACCCTGCTGTTGGCTGCAGCAGAGCTTCAAAACAACAGGGAAAGGAAGTTAAAAGCTAGAAAGTTACCAATTCAATGTTAGCACTATCTCAGAGCCAAAGTTCCAATTGAAATCTAAATCAGTAGTCTAAGAAATCTGGGTATTTTCCATTTTCAAAGAGCTCTATGCCTCTAGGACAAGCAGTACATTTAAACTACCAAGAATGCTAGTTAGCTGGAATAACTGTAGAATCAAAGATTACCTTTAGAAAAATGCCAAGGGGCACAGGTAGTGCTGCTCAGAGCTGCAGTGGGTCAGTGGAGTCTCAGCATCCAGAAGTCTCCACTCCAGCAAATATTTTGGCGATAAGTGGATAAACAAGGCAGCCAACACAAGACCCTGAGTGGAGCCCATCAAAAGGCAGCACTCAAAGGGAAACACAAATGACCAGCAGCCTGAGAAAGCACAAAACATAAAGTAACAAACCACAGACAATCCTGAGTGTATTTGGGTGGCAGTCTTGAATGTCTCTCTCTCCATTCTCACTGACATAAAAAAATGATACAAGATTGAAAAGCTATAAAAACCATATTCCAAACCTGTGGCCCAGCTTTTCCAGCCATTGCCCCAGCATCAGCAGCAGCTGCTGGCCAAGGGCCTGCACCCTTAGGGGCAGGGAGGGGAGGACAGGGGGATGGAGCCAGCAGCTGGAGGGGCCCTGCCATTTTCAGGGAATTCATCAGCAGCAGCTTGCTCAGCAGACTCTAAGACACCAGGCACACGCATACACAATTCTGCATATGATTATTTCTAGTTCAAATTAGAAGATGAAGTAAAAGTTCATCGGTGCAGAATAAGACAAAAAGTGAGCAATCATGCCTGACAGCCAGCGGTTTGTGGAAACTTCATGAACTGTTGCTCTGAGCTACTTGCAGAGGTTTGCACCCACGTCCCTTCATTGCTACCATGCAGCTCCCATCTGACTTCATTGCTGGATGCCCCATTTATGTTCTGTAGTTTAAAGAAAACTCAAACATATTTAAAGGGTGGGGTTCCTACTGATTTTGTTAAAAAGCCAAACACTATCTTTTGGGGTTTGGAAAAAGCACCATTGTGTGTTGGAAAATTCAGACTCTGATCTCTGTTCTTTCCTCTCATTATGAAAGTCAGTGTATGTGTCTCAGTGCTTTCTATTAGGGCATAATCAAAGCTTTTTGCCTGGTTTTAGAATACAGATATTTAAGCCAAACAAAAAGACTTCATGGTTCTCTTTTGTTGGTTTGGGTTTTTTTTTTCTATTTCTAACATAGATGTTTTAAACAGTATTACCTGTAAGACTGAGATAAGTAAGAGCTCTCTCTTGCAGCTGGCATGCAATAGAAATTATAGATTCTGATTTAATCTGTTTGTCCAACCTGAATGATTCTAGCTAATCAAGTAAAAAACCCCAAAATTAAAAAAAGTTGCAGCAAGAGCATCAGTCCTTCCAACTTACTATTTTCTCTCTTCCTGAAACAGTCACTTATTTATGCCAACATATACCTTACTGTTTGAAGGAGAATACATTCATTTCTCCTGGATCTGAAGGAAAATATATTGTACATTGACAAACCCTTTGCCCACAGGGACAAATTCAGACTGCACATTAACCCCAGGCCTGCAAAACACAGTTTAAAAAAGGGGATGTAATGTTCTTCATGTGTGAAAAACACCCTATTCTTCAAACTGAATCACATTTCTTTTCACAGACAGGTCAATATTTTATCTTGATTTGCCATATTTAGTGTTCCCAGAATGAAAGTGGGTAAAATAGAAAATCTCCTAATTGTCACAGATTCTGTGAGAAGCCACAATGGCTGTATGTCACCTTGAAAAGCAGCTTATCCAGTACAAGAGACCTGCGTTCACAAATTAATGTAAATTATGTGAAAGCACCAAGGAGTGGAACACAGGGCTATTATTCGCTGAAATGAGTGACTCACAGTATTGCTGCTGGAGTAGAGATCAGAAAAAAAATCCCTACTCTTCAAAATCCCAGCTTTGGTTTCATTTTACAAAATACTGTAATTCCATTTTCTAATGAAAGTAGATTTGGCCTTCAATTCATTGGTTTCACCATATTAAAAATTAATCAAATACAATTGAAATTAATATTTTATTCCCTTTTTTTCCCCATGGCCTTTCCTTTCTGAAGGTAGCTGCACTGGTGTGTTGCTTGCAGCAGCAGAGTCCTGCAGGCATTGACCAATCCAGGCTGCAGGAGCACCATGACGTGCTGGCTGCACTCCTGCTGGCTGTGAGGGCTGTGGGAAGGGCCCCTCACCCTTTTAGTAAATCTGTGGCAGAACATGTGTGGGTTTGTCCTGATGACATCTTGCCTGGTGGGTACAGTTTGCTGTGGGCTCCCTGCCCTGAGGAATGCACAGTTCCCAACCCACGAGGCATCTTACAGGTTTTTGGGCTGGCCTCCTTCACTCCAGAGCATGACAAAATCAGTGTCCAGATGAGCTCAGCCTGGAGCTTCCCAGCCTTGCACAGGACTCTGTCCACTGAGCTCAAAGCTTGTCCAGCACGAGCTGCATATTGGGAAAGCTCTTCCCAGCACCAGACCTGCAGCCAGTCAGGTGTGTCATCCAGGGAGCTCCATGAACCAAGGCTTCTTGTGTCTAACTACATACTAATTCCACATAGTACATATTTTTCCCCCCACCAGATTAATTTTTCCCTGAATATAAACAGTGGGAAAATGCTCTGGTCATAGAGTTATGCTTTGCAAATGTTCTGTTATTCATGTTCCCTGTCACTTATTAAAAACAAAATGTCTCAGAGCTTCACGAATGTACACAGCACTCAGAAGCTGCAGGCAGTTTTCTCCCCTCTTCTGTTTAGAAATTCACTGACAGCTGGTGAAGCCCCACCTTGGGTACTGTGTTCTTTGGGTCCCTCACTGCAAAAAGGACATTGATGTGCTGGTCTGTGTGCAGAGAAGGACAAGGAAGCTGGTGAAGGGTCTGGAGCACAAGTCCTGTGAGGAGCAGCTGAGGGAGCTGGGGTTGTTTATCCTGGAGAAAAAGAGGCTCAGGGGAAGCTGCATTGTCCCCTACAATTACCTGAAAGGAGGCTGTAGTGAGGTGGGGCTCAGGCTCTTCTGTCATGACTCAAGTGGAAGGAAAAGGGGAAACGGCCTTCAGTTGTGTGAGGGAAGGTTCAGATTAGATGTTAAGGAAAAAAAAAATCACTGAAAGAGCAGTCAGGCATTGGAATAGCTTGCCTGGGGAGATGGTGGAGTCACTGTCTCTGGAACAGAGGAGGCATCTGGATGTGGCACTTGGAGATACAGTTTAGATGTGATTGTGGTGGTGTTGGGTTGACAAGTGGACAAGATGATCTTGATGTTTTCTTCCACCCTTAATGACACTGTGAAAGACACACTATTTTCTTTCAAGTTTGTTTCAAGACAGAATTTAACTGCAAATGAGACACAGTTTACTAAGCATGATTTGTCATGCTCTTGTAAAAAAAACCCATGTTCTGTATCAGCAAAAATTTTAAGTCTATCCATACTTGTAGCTTCTGCCCTCAACAAGAAATACCTTCATGTTGCTCTCAGTCTTAAATGCTACTACTCTTATTTTAGAATTCATACCCTAAGGTTATTCACAGCATCTTCATGGAGTAGTTATAGAGCAGACTCTGACTTTACCTCCTTTGTTCTTCCTCTGCAGCAGGCCTTGCCTCTTGCACTTGGACATGTCAATTCTGGGTCAACAGGCTTTTTTTAGTTAACTTTTACCACCTGCACCATGCTTTTGTGCCTCCCCAGATCTTCCATCTGGCCCCCATTTTCATTTCTGTGTTATCATATTTGATTTTAACTTTATAAAATTCAGCCATGAAAAAGAATGTTACAGTATAATCTATAAGATAGATATTTTACAGAATAAAAAGCTGAAATGCATTTCTCAGGAAACAAGAAAAATGTTCAAAGATGGTATGGTCTCTATTTAAGTTATTTGCCATTTTTAAAATGCTTTTTCCTCTGCTGCAAAAACTTCACCCACTCTTGTATTCCAGCCCACGGCCACTGTGAATAGTTTGGAGCACCCACACACATGTTCAACTTCCACAGGTCTAATCACAGAGTCCTTTTCACAGTGATTTTCAGAACAACATAGATGGAAAAAAATAACAAAAATTTAAAAATCAAGGTCGATTCAAAGTCTTGAAAATTTCCAGGCGGTTCTGCAGAAGTTGAGTCAGACTTGACCATGACATAAGCACTGTCACAGGGATGTCATGCTGTACCTGCCTCCCTGCCAACAGCTGATGGGACTTTCCAGTCGTTGATGTTTGTGCACAAATCCCTGTGATATTGCTGCAAACAGCTGATATCCACAAATCAGGCTTGTTATTTCTTTCTTATACCCTAAACGGTCTTATCTTTTTACCAGTGAATGTAATTTCAGAAAAATCAGCTTAAAAAGTAATGGCAGTCACTCTCTTGCACAGTGGGAGGAGAAATGAAAGATAAGATCATTTTTCTCCTATCTGTCTTCATAATGACCATGAAAAAAAGCCTCTGAAATTAGTTGAATGAATCTTGGCACTTCTTTTTTGGCTGAGATCATAATTTCATGGTTAATTATTCTGTATCTAAATTCTCTCTGGTTGCAGCTTCCATGAACTTTTATTACTTTAGCAAGATTCCTGGTTATCAAAATCTCAGTTTCTGTTTACCAAGACAGTAATACCCACACTGAGGACAATGTCTTGGCTTGACTTTGGACTAAGTTCAGGGTTTCTTTTAAGCATACAGGACAGCAAGTGGGGTTACATATCTTTTCTAGTTGCATTGTAGCTACTGAGCAGCATTAGTGTAGGAAACAATGCATTTTTGTTTCTCTTAAGGGTACAGTAACTTAAAATTAAAATCTGAGGAACAAGTTTGGGAAGTGTCTCTCTCTTCTCTTTGTCTGTCACACTGCCAGCTGGGCTTTGCCATTCCTAAAACACTTTTTCTCCTCTATTGACAGGAGATGCAGATTCAAAATTTCATGCAAAACAGAATTAAATACTCAATCTGGGAAAGAGAAAGTGTGGGCTTTTCCTTTTAATGTATTTCAGGTATATACTATTTGCAGTAATATTTTTTTTTAAATAAAAAGTGCCTAGTATACCTGTGATTTTAATCTGTGTGTCCCTAAAACATTGCTAGGAGAAACTTATATTTTCATGCAAGTACTAATGAATAGATGTCAAAACTCACTTTACATAACAGCTAACAATACAAACGCTCCCCAGAATGATTTTGCTTTTGAACTCCAGTTTAATGGACAAGAAATGAAATTTTAAAGTCCAGTCATTCTACCCTTGGCTCATTCAGAAGTGCTTTTTCTCCTTGGCATTTCTATTGACTGTGCTGTTTCAATGGAGAAAAAATAGTTGTCAGTGTGGAGACAATAATACTGAGTAGCTGGGATGGGATCTTGCTCTTGAGCATTGCTCAAGAAGGACTCCTATAGTTTCAGGTGGATTCAGCTCATGGTTGAATGTGGATCTGTGTCCACAGGTGCTCCTTGACTTTCAGGTGGTTTTCCCACAGCTGCTGCCCTACAGCTTTTTTTGCATTTTCAAGGAGCACAGATAAGTAGCCACCGACTGGTATCGCCCCAGCAGAGGCAGCTCCCATTTATCCTTGCCTTTGGAGGAAGCTGAGGGCACTCCATGCACTGCAGGTTCAGGGAGTTTACCAGCTTTCTGCATGGTTTCCAGGAGAATGTGTTTATCAGCACTCGGCGCCGTCCCCACCGCGCACGCTCCTGCAGGCGTTTGCGCGAGAGCTCCTTGGTCGCTCGTCAGGCGCCAGCAGAGGTTGTTTTGACAACACAGCTATTCATGATGATTCCTCCAAATGGAAACATTTCACAGCAAAGTTATTCACGCTCTGGGTGAGATTTCTGAGCACAACAAGCACGCCCAGTGGCTGCTACTTGAACCACTAAGAAGCTGCTCACTGACTGACAATAAATGAGTAACTTGGGTCTAAGTGTGGCAGTGCAGAAGGGCGAAGTAGAGAATTGAAGCTGAGCATTTACCTCTTAGATGAGTTTTCTAACCATTGGGCAGCTGGCTAAGAAATATTTTCACTTTTTGGAGCTAACTTTGCAACTTTCTCGACAGGTAGAACAGGAAATATCTTGAAACTAATAAAACTTTTTTTCATGGGATGAGGTAGCCTTTTTTTGTCCAGTCTCTACATCAGCAAACTTCTTTTCAGGTGATAAGGAAACATACTGCATTGCTAATATGGCTGAGACCAACACAGCCCATATCTGATATACTAGCCTAGGAGCACAAATATTAAAGTATCCAGCAGACCAAACAAACTCATGCCGGGATGTGCAGATGTGCTGCCTGAGGATGCACCTTTTCACCAATCCCTGAACAAGCTTCTTCTTTTTTCTCTCTGTGTGAAAATAATAGATTTTTTTAAAGATAATATGGTAGACAATATGGCACCTTATAATCACAGGTGTCTTCAGAGGGCAAACAGACATCAACAGCTCTGTGCTCCACACTGAAAAGTGAACAGACTCCAAGAGGAGAGAGCCAGTTAAAAATAGTTATAATAACAGTAAAGTAGCCATAAGTGAACGTTATAGAAACTAAAACTTTCTAACTATTAAAATGGGAAAATTCTGGAGCACCTCTGCAGAGCTACTCAGGCTAGAGAAAAAGTAAGTAAATGAATAAAAAAAAAAAAATCCCAGCCAAACAAAAACTTCATAAACCAATAAAGCCATAGCCCTGAGTACCAGAGAGATCATCCTTTTGTTGTGTGTATTGACCTGTTTTGACCAACCTGCTTTACTGCCCTTGGAAACAAGCAAAATCCTAGTTATTTCTCAATATTATTTGTTTTTCATTCATTTTCTTCTTTTTACTATAGGCAAAAAAAAATGGATAAATAAGTATTGCTGGCATCAGGTACAGGGATGGTGTTAAAAGTCAAGGTAATACAGGCAATGAACAATTTAAAAGGACTGTCAAGAAAAATCATTCTTAGGAAAAGGAAGATGAGTATTCAAAAATAAAACTAAAACTTTTCTATTTGACAAAGTTATATTGAAAACTGCTTTTTTTTTTTTTTTTTTTTCTTACTTTCTTCTCCTCAAAGATCTGTATGTTGGAGGCTCTACTGAAAATTAACTACTGGAGAAGACTCATCTAGGCTGTTTTGATATGGAGTGAAATGTTCTCAGTTCAGGAAGGCACTTCCCCAAGGAATGGCCATGCAGGAGACCCTGCCAAGGCAGACGCAAGTGAGCAGTTTAGGGGTTTGAAATATTTTCCTAACCAGAGAGTAACTTGAGGAATACCTACAAGCAAGGCAGACAGATGCAAAAAGTGCCTTTGTTACTGGTACTGTTCATGACCCTTGGGAGACAGAAAATATTATGTAGCAGGGAATGGTGTGCAATCCATAAATTTTGCAGTGTATAGGGTGCCTGTGTGCAGTGTTTAAACAGTACTAAGCTGGAGGGTGGGAACAGAGTTGGAGAAAAGGTTGTTTTCAGTGCTGCAGAGTATCTGAGAAAGTGCTGGCTTGCTACATTGCTCAGCTAGTTCTTACAAGCAGGAATTCTTTTCCCATGTGTGAACATTTCAGGCTCTTCTTTCCTCATGAACACACAGATGTACATATCACCATTGAAAGGCAACCAAGGAACGTGAGGTGAGAAAAATACAGCTGATAACTTTTGGGTCTCTTCCCTTATTCTGTCAAAGGAAAAATTCACTTAGCCAAGAAAGGGAACTGATAAACCTTTGAGACAGCCTAATTCATTCAGCTCGTCAAAAAGCGAAGAGATACACACACAGCCCCATTCATCCTGGTGCCCTTGCTGTACATTAATAAGAGATGTATTCACCCTTTCAGGGGCTCTCAGTACATCCTTTCATTTTGGACAGTGTCTCATTCACCTTCTCCTGAAGTGCTTCTTTCCAGTAGCATCAATCTAGGAGGCCATCAGCCCTGCATGCTTGATAATTTTCAATTAAAACAGTAACATCTGCATTGTATAGGAGGAAAAATGCCGGGAGACTAAGGAGGACAATTTCTAAGTTTAGCCATCAGAGGTGAATGTAACCTAATTTAAATGTGATGAAATTAGACCATTTGCCCTAATTTTCATGCATTTAGCATTATCCCAAGAATACTGATGAGGATAGAATGAACACCTGAGAGCAACTGGCAGGCAGCATGGTCACTGTGCTGCATCACATTCAAGGTTTGATTTCAGATGGAAAGATAGAGTTCTAAAGGTGAGGGATAGAGGCAGGCTATCTGTGTCTCCACCTTGTTTGGGAACAGGAGAAATTCAGCATCCTCCCTTCGAAATCACATGGATTTCTTCTTTTATTTCTGCTAGCCTGCTCTGCCTGTGTATTGAAATAAAATCAATACTGCTGTTTTAGGGGAGAGGGCTGCTCTTTGAGAGGTGTTGGTGGGAAAATTGGGATTTGGGAGATTGTTGGTTGCATTTTACTTTTTAAGTAAATGGAGGTAGGAAGAGGAAAGCGTTGCTCCTTGAGTCAGTCCATAAGTAGCACAGACGCTACTACTTCCATCTATTGGTAGAAAAGTAAAAATTATTTTACTTACTTTCCAAAGACAGGAATTACAAGAATTTCTAGTGCCATCTATGAGTGAACACAGAGAATTGCCTGTATTCCTATGCCTTATTTCACACACACACACACACACACACACACAGACACACACACACACACACTCACACATAGATATAAAATACAGAAATGCACATTGCTCATCTTGACGTCTCTAAGTCCACACAAGATCATTGTGAATAAAATCCTTTTGCAGCTATTTAATACACACACTTGAATAAATTCTCTTGGAGTTAGTAAAACTTTAAAACTCATCCCCACAGTCTAAGGTACCATGCAAACCAGCTGACTTTCAATGGGCCATCACAATGCAAAGTTCTTAAAGGGAAGCCTAAAGGAGATACCTGAGCTCAAGTCTCTAAACTTCCTAAATGGCAACAATCCACGGTCAAAATCTGTTTTTGACCCTACCACACTGAAGAGAAGCATCTTCCCACCACCCCTGCTGTAGTTCAGGTTTTTTAAAATACATCCTAATTCAAAACCAGCTGGAAACAGCAAGATTCAAAACCCAGTTGTTGTCCTCCGCTCACCCCTGAAAAGAAAAGAACAATCCACCTGGAATTCCCCCCTGGATCTTACTGGCAAGCAATTTAAAACCTCAGAATGATAATTATCTTTTTCTAATACTCTATAGGTTGAATTTAAAATGCTTTTGAATACTCATCATTAGAGACTGTCAGAAGCAGGGATGTGGGAAATCACATACTGTAATATTTCCTTTTTTGATGTTCCCAGATGTATCAATTTCAAAAAGTGCAACTTATGCCTGGGAGAGACTTTCTATTTTATTTCTCCTCACCCATATCTCAGTCTATTTCCTGAGCTTTTTCTCTCCAGAGAGGACAGTAGCAAAGAGAATTGGCAATCCAGAAAATAAAGAATGGTTATATTGGATTCCAGGAGAGAAAGACATGGAGAAAAGGACTACAGCATATCTTAAAAAACACATTTCTGTACCCTGGGGAAAAATTTAGGAGTTCACATTAAGGCAATATTCATTTGCAGAACCTTCTAAACAAAAATTTGCAACATAAAGTATTGTAAAGGCTGTCATAAAAAGTCAAACACCAAGGAAACATTTCCTGGTATTTTTTCTACTATTGTTGAAAGAACCAGAGCAGAGCCCCTCACCAAGCAGAGTGTTTGAGGTTAGCTCAGCACCAGTGCTGCCTCCAGCTCTCTGCAGGGACATTCCTTGTGCAGCAGCACAGGCAGTGGGGGCATTCCCATTGCAAGTTCTCACATCCACACTGCCCTCGGTCCAGTGAGTGCAGCCACCTGGGCCAAGTGATGCCCTGGGTTTTCATATGGAAATAGACAGAGTCTCATTACATTGTGGAGAGACGCACACAGAAGTAACAATGCGACGTCCGCTCTGGTTACAAAGTTATTTTTAGTTTTAAGGGAATGTTCAAAGAAAAACCGTGTGGAGTGTGACACAATTTCTACATTAAACAGTAAAGAAAGTGTGTTATTTGCTTTGTGCTTCCTTCAGTTTCTCCCAAAAGCAGAGGTCAAAGGAGGCTTTCATTAGCTGGGGACTCGCATTTGCCTGATATCCGACTCATGTTAAAAATACAGCTAAATATGGATTACCAAAGGAGCACTTAAACCAAAAAATGTCCCCCAGAACCAGAATCCCAGCAAGAAATGTACATAACAGTGCATTTCTCATCACTGGTGGGCATCAATGGAAAATGTGAGGGGAATAGAGGGGGGTGTAACATACATTTTATTTTCACCTCAGTATTTTTCTCTGAATAAGAACATTTTATGTTAGTTTAAAAATTTATTCTGATTTGTAGTAGACCTGACTAAACTAGTAATTCCTTTTCCAGAATAAAGTACAAAGGCAAGATAAAAATCAAACTCCAGAATTTTCAAGTTAATATGTTTTAGTTCGGAGAATGTGAATGTACAAAAACATAAAAAAATATAAATTGGGTTTTCAGTAACCAAATGTCAGCAAATTACTAAGAAGGGTGTGGTATAGCAGAGTCCTTGACTGACACCCTTTTTTGAAAGCAGGTACAGCTTACTCACTAAGTTTGTAAGGATTCTGCATGGGATTCTGACATGACACTGTGAAACACAACCTGTCCTGCTCTGATCTTTCCCTTCTCCTTATAATCCTTCAAATTCTGTGATGTATATATGTTTCCAGAGTGTATGTACCTGGATTTTGCCTTTATTCCATCATATGGGAGGTCAGTCGGGAAAGTATGCAAGTACTGCTGTCCTTGGGCTTTCCATCCACACCCTAAGGCATAAAGTTCTTCTAGCAAATCCATGTGTGTCAGTAATTAAAATATAACTGCAGACAAGTATTTCCCCTACACAGAGACACTATTGCATGCCTCATCTTTCTCTAAGCCATTTATTACAAGACAGCAAAAAATTTGATTTCTTTACCCAGGATTTATCTATTTTTCACACTCAAGAGTCTGTGTAGATACACAGTGAGAAGCAATGGTGCAAATGCTTGCAAATTTATCATGGGACATGTTACTGCAGTTTCAGCACATTTCCAAGCAATAATGATAAGTAGGTTTTTAAGAAAGGTCCTTTATCTGATCTGGTTGCCTGAGGAATTATCCTTCTTTCTGTAAGGTACCACCAAGAAAAAGACAAGGTCTGGTTCCTCAAACAGAAGAGAACAAAAAGAGTTTCAATTTTCTAATGTGCATTATGAGGCTTTTATTTTTCTAAATGTTGACAAGGCTTCCTTAGGCTTTGGCTTTTTGTTTGGTTGGTTGGTTGGGTGTTTTGGTGGGGTTTGGTTTGGATTTTTGTTTCATTTTCCCTTGGAGTTGGGATTTTTGGAGGGAGGGTTTTGATAACCTATATTTGGCTGCATTTTTACCATGAACCTGATATCCTGAAAATGCAAGTCCCCAGATAATGAAAGTCTCCTTTGACCTCTGTTTTTTGCGAGAAACTTAAGGGAGGACAAAACAAATAATACACTTTCTTTACTGCTTAACATAGAAATTGTGTCATACTCCACACTGTTTTAAGAGAAGAAGAAAGGATACTGTAAGGTATCCTTTGGTATACTTACTTTGGTATATTAACAGTAATTTGGCTATGTGGTAATTTCATGTTATGGATTACATACAGCTCTTTGTGTGCATGTTAAATGGCATAAGTAAAACTATTGAGAAAACAGTTGAATAAAAAACCCAAAAAATCAAACATATTTGAAAAAAAACACAAGAGACTTTCAGAAAATACATTTTCAGGCAGTGGGCAATGACTACCATGCACAATTCTTCACAGGAACTGAGCTCAGAAGATGCCCTTTGGTTTTGCCCTTGAAAGTAATGCATCAAGGGAAGAAAATTTCAATTAACTAGAAAGCAGAAAGATAAGTTTTTAGAAAATTCTTCTGAGAGTTATGAAAATAGGTCTTTATTTTTCTCTTCTTTATTACTACACACTGCCTGCATTGATGTAGACTCATAACAAAGTTGACTAGAAACACAAATCTCTATTAAAAGAAACAAGAAATACAGAGGAAATCAAATTAACACCTTTTGCCAAAAACAAAGACATTAGGGGGCCAGTTTGTTTTGGCTTTCTCAACAAAAATATAATAGTCCTTTTATATTATCACCTGGGCATAATATTTTTAAACATCAATTGTGAAAATGCAATTAAATAACCCCTAAATTTCACAGACCAGGTTTAATATAAAAGGCCCTCTTTGGAATCAGACTGGTGAGATTTTTTCCCTCCTTCATTTTAAAGTAAAAAACCCCAACCAAAGAAAAAGAAGACGCAAGAGAATTATTCCTCCCTTCAAATTTTCAGTTTAGATATCAATTTCATCCCCCTTTGCACTCAAATCCTTTGCTCAGCTCTACTTTTGACCTTTCATTTTTAGAACAAAGGGGGAAATAAGAAGAGAACTTGAAAATTCATGCAAAATAAGGGTACCTAATTTACTAATGCAAACATCCATATTTAGACTCCTGGAATTGACAAGCATATTAATTTGTTCCTGACATTGAAGTTGGAATGTGAAAGAAGGGTGTCTCTCCCACTTGCCTGAGATTCAAATGTGTCATGCCTCTGCACATGTCCTTCCCTGCTCTGGCTGAAAAGGATGAGCAAGAGTAGCCCTATGAGTCAACGCCTACCCTGGAGGGCCTTCAGCCATGGCATTATAAAGGCAGCAGCTTTGTTAATTCAATCAATCACGTGAGTGTTTGCCTTTGGCCACTAATGAGGGCAGAACGAGTCCTCCCTTTCATATTTTAGGAAATCCACCTTTCACATCCTCAGTGGAGTCAGGTTTGGGGGTGAAGTTTGACCAATCTGTACCAATTTCCCCCCAGTTCCACACCCTTGACTGTGCAGCGGGTTTGGCTCAGTCTCCTCCCACAGCGGAGAGCACTTCAGCTGGCCACTGCTCTTGGCATGGGATAATAGCCTGGTACATCTCTGGTGTTCTTGGCATGGGATAATAACCTGGTGCATCTCTGGTGTTCTTGGCATGGGATAATAACCTGGTACATCTCTGGTGTTCTTGGCATGGGATAATAGCCTGGTACATCTCTGGTGTTCTTGGCATGGGATAATAACCTGGTGCATCTCTGGTGTTCTTGGCATGGGATAATAACCTGGTGCATCTCTGTTGTTCTTGGCATGGGATAATAACCTGGTACATCTCTGGTGCCTGGGCAAAGAACCTGCTGGCTCTGCCTTACCATTTCCATGGCCCAAAGCAGTTTGTGTGGCAATGGCTGGAGTATAGCACTGGGGTACCCACGAGAGTACAGCTCACTGCTGGGCTTGTGCCATGGTAATCCCTAAAAGTTAAGGTCCCTACACTATCCATTAATGAACTCATGGAAGAAATGGACAAAATAAATGCCTGCTGGTATAAATCAGATTGCTCTTGTTATTTTCACCAATATAGAGTTAACAATCATTTGCAATAGCTGCAAAACTGGCCTCTCATGTGTAATGGATGACAGAACACAGCTTCTGGGGAGGAAGAACAGATATGTCCTCCCACTTCTTTATGAAGAAGCTCCATTATTTAAAATGCTCAACAGATAGAGGTGACTTCTAAGAAGTCAACATGCATCATGAAAGATCTCAGATTTTCTGCTGGTAGGTGATCGTTTTATTTTATCTTCAGCTGTCAGTGTCAGTCAATTGTAATGCTAAGTAAGGTTGCATCACTTGCTTTCCTCGGGTGCAAGAAATGGGATGTTTTACACAGGTCTGCATAAATTTTTGCTACAAGCTCTCCAGTAATTCTCAAGGTACACTTTGAATTTAAAAAGCTTTTCTACATCTAAGGACTAGGAGTGCATTCCTCTTTGAAACAGGTTTGATTTATTCCCATGGCTGGTGAAGCTGAAAGAACAGAACCAGCAGCAAATAGCAACATCCAGCTCAATTTGTTGTATATTAAATGTTTGCTAGTTGTTTTCTCCCTGCAAACATATTCCAAACAGACAAAACTTCTCAGGAAGTAAGTCTCTTTACTGTTAGCGATGCACATAGAAGTTGGAGTTGGATCTGTCTGCCATGAATATCATCTCCAAGGGCTATGAGAGCTGATTTTAAGACATGTCTGGCACTCCTTCAACAGAAACTGATGCTGGGATGACTTCTTGGAGTCACCATCCTCAAATGTTTCCTCTCCACAACCCTTTACTGTGACAAAACAGACAGCAAAATCTTTCATTTCAGCAACTTCTGGCTTCAGGACTGCTATCTCAGCAGGATGTGAAGGCAAGATAAAAAAGCCAGCAGTGACTTTGCCTGTAGATGGGTCAGAGAAAATTTTCATGAAAACAACTTTCATTTCATCATAAGATGAAGTCCAATGACTGCAGCACAGTCAGGTCCCAAGCTATTATACATGTAAGTAACAGCTCAGATATTAATATATAGCAGAGGTAATCTGTGGGGGTTTTTTCCTTTTGTGTTTTTTGTTTGTTTCTTTGGGTTTTTTGTTTCATTGGTTTGTTTGTGGGTGTTTTTGGTTTGGTTTTTGTTTGGTTTTGTTTTGTTTTTATAGGCTTTAGGTTTTGGTTTGGTTTTGGTTTTTTTGCAGATGTTGTTTGTTTTTTTTTTCCTTTAACTTACTTTATACTTGAGATTTAGCTGAAAAAGGATTTGTGAATGTGTCTTTGCAGACACATGACACTGGTCTGGCTCCTGCTCCTAGTACAGTACATTTTTCCTGTGATTTAATCCTCATGAGAGGCAGTAAAATATTATTTAATATTTAGACTTTATAAGACCTACCACCACTTTTTCCTGGCCCAACCAGAAAAATAAGGCTACAGCAACCAGCACTGCACTGAAGTAACACAGAGCAACACAGGACTGGCCCAGCCTTTCCCAAAGCAGGCACAATGCAGATCAAAGGACTTAACAGAAAAGCCATGTTTCAACAGAGGTAAGTTTCATAAATCCAGCCTCAGATTAGGTAAGCAAACACCCAGCTCCTGATAGCTGAAGGTGAAAAAATCAGAGACTCAGGGGCTGAGCCCTTGCTGAAACCATTGCAGCTGTGCCCACAGCATGATGGAAACCAGCTGAGGAGAGAGCTGGCACTGTGGGTGTCAGAGCTGCCCTGCTGAGCAGCCCCAGGACAGAAGGGATTTATGGGTGGAATGATGGTGGTGCAGAGGAGTGAGCAATGTCTGCCTCCTGCCAGCCTCTGGCAGGCAGCTTGCAGTGATCCCCCAAACCCCAGGGCAGCTGCACCATCCAGAGGGCATCTGTGGGGGGTTTTTCAGGGCACCTGCAGGGTAAGTGCCCTGGGTCCAGGACCTCATGTGCAAGGCATAGAATGGGCAGACCGCCCACTGTTTTCTGCCTGTTTTGAGGATCAGAAGAGGACACAGATAATTTCCACCAGGCCAACTGTGAGCAGCTATGTGGTTTAGAAAGGGATTTCACATACAATGCTGCAGCAAGGATGATCTTGCCTGCTGTGCTGTCCAACATGAGGGAGAAATCTCTGAAGAGCCCATGGGTAAAAGTGGCAGCCTGTGTCAGCCCCCTCACTCCTCCATGCCACAGCAGCACTATGGCCATTAGTTCAGGACAACATGCATTCATTGAGCATGCACATTTGGCTTCAGTCAGGGAGGGTATTTGCTTCATACCAAACAGATTTGTAACAATAATTTGTACAGGACCAAAGTACCTGCAGTGAAAAGGATCTAGGAACATGGAGATAAAACTGAAAGGTCTCTTCTCAAAGACACAATATTTGAAGAATAACAGAAGCATATTTGTGGATCAGCGGAGTGGAGGTCATAGACTGGATTTTTTTCCATCTGCAAAGATTTCTTAGCCCACCAAAGAGGAGCCTTTTTATACCTGTATTCAAACACAAACAACAGAGTTAGGGAATTTTGGGGATGGACATGTTGCCAGTATCTTCCCTACATTATTAAGAATAGCCAAGAAAATCGCTCCTTATCCATTTCTAGATGCAGATGGAAAGCATGGTTCTGTCGGTAAACTCATTACCAGAAAAATTATTCCTTTTATTACATGACTATCTTGTAGATATCTCTGTTACAGTCCTTTGCTATATTTGATTAAGCATTCATAGCTTGTTCAAAAACTGTAGTAAGCTGCACAGTTACTAATCAATCAATATAAACAAACTGCTGTGTCTTGAGTCCCTTAAGAGGAACGGAGGAAGAGAGAGAGCAGCTATTTTTGCATCACAGTGACTCAGGGGTACTGCTCTACGTGCTGAGCAGTTTGTATTTTCCAGAGAACATCCACACCTTTTCATTTCAACAGTAAACTCCAGAGAAGTGCTCCTTCAGCTGAGCACACACTCCACAAATTTCTCACATAGACCTGAGAGAGGATATTTAAGAGTCATATATCTAAAATGTGCCTTGAATACTTGAAAAGGAGAGGTTTTGATGTGTGTCAAAATAAGAAGTATTCAGCCAGAAATTGTCAAAGTGGGAGCTTTAATCTTACACTTTTAGCATTTCCACCTGGAAAAAGAAATATTAAAAGAAACTTGAAGACCACCAGTAATGCGGGAAAAAACCCTCTGAGCCAGCGGGGACAAGCTGCAGCAGCTCAAGGAAAAGAGACATAACCTTATTTGAAGAAAAGGCTTCATGTGTCAGAAAGAGATTAAATTTGGACAGTAGAGGGACAACAACACTCTACTCCTGGGACTTCCAAATTTTGGGGAAATGACACAGGGGAAGCAGGAAGCAAGGAGCAGGGCTGGGGACACACACTTGTGTGGTGGATCTCTTTGCTGAGGAGGATCCTGGAGGGACTGCAGCCCATGAAGGACCCACAAGAGAATGAGGATCAGTGGGTGGCATGGATCAGCAGAATAAAACCTTCTGTGAGCTAGCCCAACCTCATGGGTCACCTGTCACCTCACTCAAGGGACAGGGAGGGACTGAGAGTGACATGCCGGGAAGTGGGGACCAGGAAATGTGGAGGAGAACTGTTGGACTGAAGACCAATATGGGGAAAGGGGAAGAAAGACATTTCCCTTGGGGTTTGTTTTATTGATCAGCCCCTTATTTTTCCCCTCAATAACCAAAGTAGATATTAAAAGTTCCTGTTAATC
This sequence comes from Setophaga petechia, assembly GCA_024362935.1. Lineage (NCBI taxonomy): Eukaryota > Metazoa > Chordata > Aves > Passeriformes > Parulidae > Setophaga > Setophaga petechia. The sequence continues at coordinate 26,022,480 of JANCRA010000008.1, forward strand.
GGAAATTAATTGAATTAAATTAAAATCTCTGGGTCAAGACTGCTTTGCTTGTGATGAGAGGTCTTAATTTACTTAGCATTTTCACACAGGTCTGGGCTGGTTTTTTTGGTTTTCTTTTTTTTTTTTTTTTGCAATCACCACAATGTGCTGATAGGGGGATATTTCTTCTTTAGGATAGGGATGTTCAACATGCAACATCTGATGCCTGTGGAAGGGAACTGCAGGGCAATGAAAATTGCCTGCCTGGCTATCACTTCTGAGCACAGGCTGCTCTTCCTCTGCCACAGTCCAGACCAACTTGGGGACAAGTGGCAAAAGCTGCTGTGCTCCATCCTGTTCCTGAAACAGCGTGTGAAAGGAGCCTACCATCCTGGTTGCTTCATACAGTCTTGCACCCATCTGGGAACAAACAGGGACTTACCTGTGCATAAACATCAGCTTTCTGGCTCTTTTCTGGCTGTACCACCCACACCTAGGGGTGTGTTTTTGGGAAATCCAGCCTGCTGAAGAGGCAGTCAGGACCTGGCAATCACAGCAGGAGGCTGGCTGCATGTACAGCAGGGAGACCCTGCAGCCCATGAGGAGCAGCAGTGCTGTGACAAACCCAGCCATCAGCCACATGACAAGGCCCAAAGGAACTTCTGCCTCCTGAAAGAAACTGTGCAGCTTTTCACACACAAAACTATCCTCTCCTGTCCATAAATCATCATAGCTCAGGAGAAACTAATGCCTGCATAATAAAAGGATTACAGAGCTTTCCTTATGAGGTCAGAAAAGTCCAGAGCGTTTCAATCAGCGTTTGATATTTGCAAGCTAGGAAAAGCCCCAGGATACTGGTTTAAGGATTAGAAAAAATAACAGACATATTTCTTAAACTGGTTTTGAAATCTGCAAATATTTTATGCAACAGGAAGACCAGGCTCCAGGAACAAGGCAGTGCCAGCAGCCTGTTCAGCAGCACAGGAGATGGTGTCCACTCAAAAAATATTTGAGTCTTTTGGGTGGGACCAGGGTTCATGGATTCAGAAGATAACAGAGCTGTGTGAGGCCTTCACAGTTTGGCAACAATACCTAAACACTGGCTTTAAAATGAAGCTGTATTGGTCTCAATTAAACATTACATGAGTGCTTAAAATAAAAACAGACAGGAACACACTGAACTCCATCAACAGTTCTCCACTGTTTGAAATTGAGTTCCATTTCCAAGATTTGCTGATGTCACTGAGCTATTTGGGGTGCATTCCAGAGGAAACTGGAGAAAGGTGGAAAACCAGACAAAATGTTGTCACATTAAAGGCATGCAGTTTGAGCTGTTTCCAAATTATACTAGGTACTGAATTGAGCACATCTATTCAGAAGGGATAACACTATATTTTAATAAAGAATTTAGTACCAATCTCTGGACAATCTGCCAGTGGCAAAAAAACTCCAAAAACCAAAACAAAACCAAAACCACACCAAAAACAAAACAACAACAAAAAAGTCTAAAAAGAAACAAAATGTTACAGACAATAGAAAGGCTTTCAAGAAGCTCATCAGACAAGTGAGCTGGTATCTGGCTAATCATTCAAATTCTGTTTATCTTCTTTTCAGCAATATAGCTACGGCAGAATTTGAAGGTACCACAGGATAAGTGTGTGAGTTCCACAAGAAGCTGGGCTGATATAAACCACCTTTTCAAACAGGCTACTCCAGGACATGTGACTTTATGTGCTGATCATATAGAAGAATAGCCTTGCTTCAGTGTGTTAGTTGTCAGCACACAACATAAGATTTTTCAAGAAATCAAATTATATGAGTAGTTACAGCAAACTTTACATGCCCACCCAGCAAAGCACTGAAATGCACTCTTCTCTCTCTTCAGAGAAATGTAAAGCATCAATGCTGCCTCAAAAGTTTCTAATGCTGAGCTCTGTCAGACTCAGGAAGGTTCAGAGGGCCCAGGATGCTGAGGGAAGAGATGTGGGAAAGGTGCTTTTAGAAAGAGATTTACTTTGTCACCCACAAAGGAGATGGCCAGAGGGAAGGGTCAGCCATCTGCCTCTCAAGTCCAAGTCCTCAGGTCAGCAGGGATATGGCAAAGCCTTTCAGGGAGGAACCCTCCTCAGGATGGCTTCCATTTAACATCTGCAGGGGTGACTAAAAAAGATGAATAACATGTTCATGATGTTTGTAGATGCTGATTAATTAGAAAATGAAGCAAAGAGCTAATGTGCAGCTGAAAGGCAGTAATATAATCAAGCACTGGTGTGTGAGGCATACACATGGAGTCAACACACACACATTTATATGAGTGTGCACATCAGCTACCAAACATAGTGAGGGAAATTATTTTCTGAATTACTGTTTTTATTGACATTGAACTCACTCTGTTGAATGGCTGAATGAAAACACTTTTCCATCAAATGCAACCATCTAATATATTTTGCTGTTATGTGCAATACTGTTGATCTAGATCTTTGCTTCCACAAAGGTGATTTTGACCAGATTCCTGATAATGTTTTTCTTCCTATCCTGTTTTATCTTTTGTATATCTGTGTTGTAAAAGCAGCATGTGAAAGCATTTCAGGTAAAGTCCAAAAGGGAAAGGGTAAAAGTACAAATTAAAACCTGTTAATTTTTACCTGAGAAATCAAAACTTTGACATGACCTTGTAGCGAGAGAAGGAAGCAAAAAGGGTGTGATTCCTGCAGGTGAACAGCTTTTGCAGTGACTGTTTGAGCTGGGTCTCTTTGCCAAACAAACACACTTTCAAGCCCTTTCCCTCTGACTGGATTCCAGATGGGGCTGCCCGCTGGATGTGGTAGCAGGGGAGTGGCAAACAAGGCCTGAACATCTTCCCACCTGCTTAAGGCTGGTAGGATGCTTCTTTTCTTTGCAATTACTCTGTGACCTGTGAAAAAAAGTTTTTCATGTTTCATTTCTGAACACTGGGAGTCAGGGCCACTCGCAGTCAGTGCAAGGTCAAGCCACTGAATTATTGTTTATTTTCCATTGTTTCCTTCCTCTGGAAAAACAGCTCTGCCCCTTTTCACAACTGCTTGTAAATCCTGGGTTTGATTAGCACTGCCAGGCTCATCTGCACAGGCACAAGGATGAGGATGTGAGGCCACAGGGTCACCTGCAAGCAGCAGGGAGAAGTATGAGGAACACTGATCTGTGCTGTGCACTCCCACTGGCCCCACATTTTACACTCTGGTTCACTGGGCCAGGGAGGCCTCAGTAAGCTGAAAGCCTCTCACAGGTTTGAGTGGGGACAGATTTTTAGCTCTTGAATATTAAGGCTAACTGTGTTTAGGGTTAGAAGTTTTTTTCCATTTTTACATACACCAATCTGAAGAGAAGAAAAAGGAAAAGCCAGCAACCCTCACATACACACATGCATTCAGAATGGACTGGACATGTTGCTTCAAAGAGTTTATTTCCTTTGATTCTCTCAGCTTACAAACCCAGCCATGTATTCTGGGTTAGAGCTGCCCTATGAAAAGTCATGTCCCAGTTTACTTGGGGCAAACTGGTCACTCAGCCCTGCTAGGGCTGGGGCAGAAGCTCCTGTAGCAGTGAGTGCTGCTGACCTCCTGCTTCTCCCCTGTTCCTAATCTGTGGGAGCTCCCCCAGGTGACCTCTGTGCAATAAACTCTGGTGTGTCACAGGAAATGTAGGAAAAGAAGCTGCAACTCTGCAATATCTGGGTGACAAAGCCAGCTGATGTTGTACCCAGGGCAGCAGATCAGATGGATTGTCAATAAATTGGTACTGGTTTTGCTGGTGTGGCCTGCCCAGAGTCATTTAGCATACTGGGTGACCTATAGCACATCCTTTCCTACACCACAACTCTACTGTGCCATACATGCAAAGAAGAGCCTGCAATTTCCCTGGCATAATTGCCACAGAAAAACCCCTCAGCCTAATGAAATCATTCAGACTTTTATAAAATGGCATGTACAGCTTTACAAGAAAGCCTGACTATTTCGCTATAAGAGGCAAAATTAGAGTGACTTTGTTAGCCTATTTTCAAGGTGTCACAGTAACAGAAAGACATCAGCATGACACTCTTGTAACTCCTTGGATGTCAAATCAAAACTCTTTCAGAAGGCAGCACAGAAGCACAAACCACCCTCCGTTAGCAAAGAGAACTTTTATAGCATCTGTGTCTCTCAAATAGTTTCAGACTGTGGTAGGCAAAATCCCCAATCCTTTGCTGTGACCAGAGGGGTAGGTGCAGGAAAGCCTTGGTGTGTATCCATACTCAAGGCTTGACCTCTCTGGCTGCTGGTGGAAGAACAGACACAGGCTGAGTGAATGGGCAGGAGCTTTGGGGAAACTCCACCTCAGCCAAGAGGAGTCACAGCTCTCCATTACTGCCCACCTGCCTTCTCCTCACACCCAGCCAGGTGCCCTGCTGGCATTCTGTCCAGGTTCCAGGCATTGCTGGCTGCTGACTTTGCTGCTTTTTTGGGGTTACCAAGCACATCTGCAGCAGAGCAGGACACATCCATCAGCCCTCCCACCAGCAACCACAGCATGGCATCTTACTGCAAGGCTGGTGTGCTGCTGTGGCAGACACTGAACAGCTGCCTGCCCCAAGAGAAAGGAAGCTGTGCTTGAATGAATGGGTTTAAATCCAAGTGTTCAAGTCCAGTAGCTCATTTATGATACAATGTCAAGATGTCTCACAGGAGTTCATTCTTCACCCTCCTCTGCACAGCCCACCATGCAGTGCAGTCTCTCTGGCACAGCCAGAGTTTCACTGTGGCAGCTGCAGCACTGCAGAACATCTCTCTGCACAAATGGCTTGGTTTTGTCTTGCCACATAAACAGCAGCAGTCCAGGAGCAGTATCTCCTACTGACACTGAAAAAACAGCTCTGATGTTCGTGACTAAAACCACTGAAAGAGAAGCATTTCATGGTTAATTTGTAATACACTCAAAGTCCTTGTCTGCTTTGGAATTTATAGGTCTTAACCACTGCTTGGACTCTTTATGGACCTGGGAGATGCACAGGACCCCAGCAATGTGGTGATTCCCTGTCTCTCATTGTTGTGATATGCTGCATTTCCATCCTTCATTCTGCAGGGATGATTACAATCCATGCACCTCATTTGCATTAGCCTCATCAGGCTTTGTGAACTTAGTCAGCTAAATATCAAATCCAGCTCTTGCAATTCTGCTTACCTAGAAGAAATAAAGCTGGATGAATTGAGGAAAAAGCAATCAGCTTACGTTGTTCTGATACAAAATATTTAAAGCTGATCTGGGATCATGTATCTGGGTTACTACATTGGTATTTAGAATATTGTGAATGTTGGGTATTGGGTGCCCCAGTAAAACCCTTAAGAGGAGAAGTTGTGACTGCTGCTTGTTTTCAGCTGTGTGGCACCTGAGACTTACAGCACACCCTGGACATGTTCAGGTAGCTCTGAGATCCCAGAGTCCAGAGGCAGCAGTTCCTACATGCAAGAGACAGAAAAGAGAAGCATGCTGTGCAATAGCTGGCCAGATGTATGATTTTCCAGAAATCATGGAAAATGCAATTCTTTACGAGGACTTGATGGGACTCATACCATTCACTACCCAGAGTCTTGCTCCAGCTCCTAGAGCAGGCCACAGAGTCAGGGTCCTGGCCATTTGCCTGCCACTGCTGTTGAACCAGTCCTGGGTGAATCAGTCAGCATCATCTCTGCTGCTCCACTGTCCTACAAAACAGATGGTGACTGTGCATTTTCCATGGCATTGGGAAACAGAAGGGATATTATCATGTCTTTCTAGGACCAAAACTCAGATAAAAAAAAAAAAAATCCTCTTTAAATATTTACTAGTGGAGATTTTGTTCTAAGTAATGAAAAATGTCTGATCAAACATAATACTCCTCTGCAAATATTAGGGTAACACGGCAAAGAAAGCACGGAGTGAAACTGCTCATTTTTTGAGATTCTGCCTTCTTGTGGAGCAAGAAACTCTGAGGACTGTTTAATTTCAATTTCCCCATAAGTAAAAGCATGTTCAAATAAAGCCCAGGGCACATCAATCTTTGCACTTACAAATCTGTACAAGTTTTGTGCAAATGTGACACACACAGACCTGTGCTATTATTTGAACTGTGAGTCATAGAAAAAAAGAATGTAAGAGCCAGCACAAGGACAGCTGAGTGAATTTTCATCAACCTCCTTGATAATGATGTGATAAACTGTCATCAGGGCTTCCTCCTGTTGCCAAAGAAAGCCCCATGACCTGTCAGAGCAGTAGGAACCCCTGGCAGAGCCCCTGCCAGCTCTCAGTATAGGCACTGCAAGTCCTTGGTGGTGCTTGATGAAGGCAGCTTGCACATGAAGCGTGGGCTTCATCAGATGATCACTGAAACGAAATTTGCTCCTTGAAAAACATGCACACATTCCCACAGTCCCAGGAAACAGTGGGCTGCCAAAAGAAGATTGCCTCAGCTGACCTGGTCTAGCTTTTTCCTAGCAGACATACATATTTCAATACATATTCAAAATCCCTTAGGCCAATTTGCCAACTTCTGCAAAGACCTCATGGCCTGTCCTCATCTAAGTCATTGAATGGGCTCACAACTGCCCTTCAAAAATGCTAAGGGTAGGCAGTCAGGATGATTTTACCCACCTGTGTTCCCACAAAAGGTGACCACAGTGTTGAGCCAAACAGCCCTTGTGAAAATTCCATGAGAAGCCAGTGAATCTGCTCAATGTTTTCACTCTGTTGTCTCAAGGCTTCTTCCTTGGGCATCAATCCTGTCACACTTGCAGTTTAATGAGTCAGGAGGTGAAGGGCATCTGGCTGCTGGGGAAATGATAGGAAAATAAAGGGCTTTCCTTGAAGCATAGCTAAGTGCCAAGATTTTTGTGCAATGCTGCAGCCTCCAGTGTGCTGACCACACTGCCCTTACAGGCACAGAGAAATCAGGCAGCAAAAAGCAATAAAGTGGTTATATGGTTTGCCAGAAAACCTTAAAAAAAAAGGGAAGAAAGAATAAAAGCACCTGGATTTAGTCAAAGTTTTGCCTCAGAACAATGTGGTAACCTTCCCTTCCAGAGAAGGTATTATCTTGAGGAGGTGGGTTCTGGTGCAGGCGCTTTCATAACACCCATGATTGGTTTCCTCTCCCTAGAAACAACATTGGTCTATCCAGATCAGGTGCTCTGTTTGAGCCAAGACATTGTAACGAGATCTCTGAGGCCAGTTTCTGACTGGGGCCCCAGAGTGCCTGGGAACACAGGCACCAGCTTGTCCTCCTTGGTTCCTCCTCATCTGTAGGGAGAAGGTTGGAGATTAGGCTGGGATTTGCCATGCTCCTTGCTGTGCCTTGTCTATAGGGATATCACTAGGTGGCCCTGTTAGATTGCCTATTTCTAATGAGCAAGTTTTTAATCTTCAAAAAAATATTGTACTGTTAGTGATTGGAGCTATTTAATTTTTTTTTTTAAATAAAGGATTCTCATTTTGAAAAGAATCATTTCATGATTGTGGGAGCTTGCTGGTAGGTTTATTACCTGTATTTCGACAGAAACTCTTCGAAACCACAACTCTGGGCTCAAAGAAATGAAATTTCTTTCAGTAGAAGTTTCTTTGTACACGGTTTGAGATGACCTTGGGTCTAAAGTTAGTAAATGCATATAGATAAAAGAAGATGGGCTTTGAGTAGCTGACAATCTGGTCTGCTTCAGTAGAAAGGTAAAGCAAAGGTTTGCTATGGTTTGGGTCAGTGCCAAGTGGAAAAGAACAAGTTTTTTTTTTTTCAAGTGGAAAGGCTGACACATTTGCCAGGACTCCTTACATTTACCTGGGACTGCACAAGGACAACACATCAGCTTTTCAATCCTGCCATGAGTTTCTTGTCCTCTAAAAGATTATTTGTGCCTCTGTGAGAGGCCATTGTAACATTCAGCTCTTCATCACAATCCTTTCCAATTAGAAAAACCAAGAGTGTTTGTACACTGAAGCTTGAAACCACTTGTACAGCTGCAGAACGAGGGCAGCTTGGGAGTGAAAGAGTTTGTAACTACAAAAAGTCCCACGATTACATTTCCCAGCACTGAGGATCTGTGTTGCATTCCTTGTACAGCTGCTTGGCTAGTCAGCATTGTGAATTTTAAGGAGAGCACAGAGTATCAGCACATTGTGTTGAACTTCTTTTGGGTCTGCTGGGAGAAGGGAGACTTAAAAGGTCGGAAAAGAAGAAATTATTCTTGCAGTGCCTAGGAGAAATAACGGGAGTAGAGGATGTGCTTTGTGGAAAAGAGTGATGCAAGCTCTCAAAAGTTATTTTTGAGTTATTGGTGAGTTATTTCCTGCAAGCAGCCGCCTATGCTACAAAAGAGATGTTGGTACTCCACCAGTTAAGGAAAACCCAAAGACCAGTTTGGCTCTTCAGCAGTGAGCTGACCTTGCACTCTGAACACCTGAGAGCTGCTGTAATTCAAAATTGTGCATGCTCCAAAAGACCAGATGCCACAACAAAAGTCATGGAGATGAGAAAAACCAGTGAGCAAAGAAGCCCACTCCTCTTCAATATATTCACCAAACTAAACAGAGCAAATCTACCTCCCCAGCAAGGTGTCAGTGGAGAGGGGAGGGCACAGAATATTTGTCCATCTGGCACAATATAGCCAGAAAAACTGCATTCTAAAATACTCACTGTCTTTAAATAAGATGAAAAAGCAACGGGTGGGTTTTCTCCACTAGCATCAAGTCAGCAAACCCACCAGTGACATCTGCCAATGTCAATGGAGGGAAATCTGTCCTGGATACTGCACAAATGATGGTGATTGCTCTTTGTATACCAAAACAGCATCAGCCCCAGTAAGAGAACAAAGCCCAGGTTCTCAAAGCAGAATATTTCTCTTCCAAACATCCTGACTAACAAAAACATGAAAGGTCTGGTTTAGGACTCAAAAAGACCTCTCCTCTATTTTGAAGCCATTTGACTTCCATAGTGCTGGGATTTCTCTGGGAATTTGCTGGGAGGCTGTTGGGAAGACTCATGTCACATGTAAGACTGGGCATCCTTTGGGATCGCTTCCTTTCCTAAGGACACATTTTCCAGCTGAGGAGCTTTGAGATGAACCCATGACCACCTTGCTGATTAGAGCTGGCCACTTGCAGGGCTTTCCAGGGGTTATTTGCTTGTTCTAGCCTTGCACTTGAATAAACTAAGCATCCCATTAAGTGGCAGAGGCCACACAACATCTGTAAAACCTGCTGACTGAGCTGTCTGAGAACCCCCTTTGCTTACCCGTGGTTGCAGGAAGGTTGTGCAATTACAAATGTCAAGGCAATTTGGCAAAACAAGAGGCATTCCACACTTAGAAATTCTCATGATTACACAGCATCAAGTGGTGTGTACAGCCACACATGGGATGGTGACAGAGTTCTCTCTCAAGCACTAAAGAAGTCAGCAGGTTTATAGCTGTAAGCTCTAGAGAGACGTGTCACCTTTCAGCCACTGTTCCTAAACTTGAGCAAGTGTCTCCTGTTAGGTGCCAAAATGTTATGTGCAATGGAAATAGAAATTAAAGGATGCTTAATGCAGGAAAAGTTCTCAGAGAAGGGGTTTCTGCTGCCTGCATCCCTTTCTTCAACAGTGGCACCTCTCATCCCAAGAATAAATTATCCACATATTTCTAAGCACTGAGGCAAGCAACAAGGGCTTTTCACATCTCTCCCAGCCTTGCCTTCTCCATACAACAGTTATTTTCAATTACAGCCAGTTTCCATCAGCATCTCTCACTCTTCTTGCTTGCAGGAGACAAGTTAGATACTGACTTTGTATTTTCACCTAAGCTGTTCTCTGGGCTGTGGAGGAGAAAAGGGAATGAAAGAGAAAGTGAGTGTAAGTGAGTATCAAGAACCTGCCTTAGATAAAATATTCAAATCTTACAATGAATAATGCATGGGAATGGAAAACATTTTTCCAGCTATGTGCAAGCCCAGTGCACTGTAGCAGAGACCATACCAACTTGGCTAGCAGCACCTTTCAAAGGACCAAAGAATGCAAAAAATTCTGCACAGCTTCTGTTATTAACTAAATTCCCCTTCAACACTGCAGCAGCAGATGCAGGCACAGACCATGCATACGCTCACTCACACACACACACACACACACACATTCTTTATGCTTCTGCTCCAGCAGAGTGGGTGCTGGGCTCACACACAGCAAAACAGCAGCAGAACTTTGTCAGAGGTTTCAGCTGGAGGCTGGGCTGCTCTGTGCTGCTGATCAGCAGGGACTATCCCCAAGATGATTAATAGAGGTTTGCTTTGCAGCTGCCATCACCAGCACTCTGCACTCCTGCCTGCCCCCCCTCTCCACTTCCCTGGTGGCCATAGCAACATCCCCAGCACTGCCTGCAGTGCCAGCTCTTCCCTCCTTCCAGGCAGCCTCCGCTCTAGGAAATCATCCTCGTGAGCAGCAAACCTGTGCTCCCCACACTCACAGGCTTTGAAATCTGGGACCATTTCCCAGCAGGATTCTGACATTCACCAGGGGACAGTGGCCCCACTCATGCCCTGCCCATCCCACCACTGACTGCTGCTGAGGAGCTTCCCAGGGGTGAAACACTGCAGACACCAGGCTCAAAGCATGGCAGGCTTTACCTGCTGGCAGCGTTTCATGGGCACCTTTGGAGCCACTTCTGTCCTTGACAGAGGGGATGAGCCTGGCCTTGCTGCAGCTCTGCTTGGTGCACTGGCCCAGAGTGCCCTGCCTCTCCTTTCTTTGATCCTCTCTAACCAGAGGGTTGGCCGAGTTAAATCCTGGCAAGTCCCTTTGTAAGAGCTGCTGAATCCCAGCTGTAGTTGGGAAAATGCCATCCCACTCCACTGTATGGGAAAATGCTCATCTAAGGACATACTGTAGCCTGGGCTGCCTGAGCATCCATTTAATGGGTGCCACACTGCTGTGGGAGCTGCTCATCTCCCTGCTCTGACAAGCTGCAGATGTTTTCTTCAGTGTTATTTTAGTTTCAGGCAAAGTGCACAGAGGCTGGAAAATAAGTAGCCCTAAGGGATTTTGTGAAGCTCCCATTTGCTGCCTCAGGATACACATGCACCCCTGCTGTCTCAAGACACTGTGTACATCTAGAAACCAGGGAAAGGAAAGGGAGAAAGAGAAGGAACACAGAGGCTCTCAATTCCCACTCACAGGCTCTGGGGAGCAACTCAGCACTTGTATAAATGCAGGGACAAGGGCCTGTACTGCTCAGCAGCCAATTCAGGTAATGGCCATGCCAGGCTGAAACTGCTGCTCTGGATCAGTTCTATTCACAGCATTCCTCTTTCCAATTTTTGCTGGCACAAGTTTTCCAACAGGCTTAGCTTTCAAAGCACTTAGTGCTGTTTAAAAAAACAAAAAACCACAGACTGTCTCAAAGGCTTCCACAAGCATACATACAGCTAGAAGGAAAGATTTTGTTTACTTTTTAAGCCCTTCCCTGCTTTAAGACATAATTCATTTATGCAAGCAGATAAAAATGTTTTTTATTGCAGGCCAGCATATTTCCAGACAAAACTAATCATCATTAGCCTATTTGATTACTAAGTAAACAACCTGATTAAGTATTGATCATTAATCTGATATTGCTTGGATTCATTTTAACTTTGCACTTTAATGTCAGCTGCTGTGAGATGCAAATACAATAGATTGACTTTCCAATTTCTTGTCAGAATATTGTACATGTGCTACTGCAGTATCCCAGTCTCAGATATTACATTTCTCCCCTGAGGTCCAACAAACAAGAATTTCAAGAGGGCAGCAAATGAATTTTTAGCCTGAGGGAAAAAGTTTGATGAAAAAAGTCACATTGTTAGTAGTTTTCATGGAAAATGAGATGAAAGTGGGGTTGAAAAAAAATACTGGAGTAGTTTTAGCACTGAGGGCCTGATAAAAGCTGTACCTTGTCGTTTTTTAGACTAGTCTCTTTTGCACACTAGGGCTCCCACTCAGGCTCACACAAAGTATTCCTCACTGTTTATAAGGTAGGAGGAAGACTGCTGCTCCCCGTGGGCAATGTCAGGAAAGAGAGCCTGCCTGGTAAAAGCTAAAATATAATTCAGGAAGCATTATGATATCTGGATTGACTAAAAATCATTATTTTTATTGGAAGTATTCTTTCTCATGGTGAGAAGTTCTTTACTCCTGTGAATAGCTAGCAAATTCCACAATAACTGTGAAAGCTCAATTTATCCAACAGAAATGTCAATGGAAATCATTTGGGTCAGCTTTCAGAATACCACCTTGCACTTTGAAAACAGCAAGCAAAGTAGTGTTCCTGTTTTATCCATCAGGAGTTGATGGCAGACAGGGCAGGTGGATTGGACAGCAAGTGGGTTTTAGTGCACAGAGCTGCTGCTCAGCTCATGGCTTCATCACCAGTTGAGGGAAAAGATGTATGGGGGCATGAAACAATCACTGCATGCATCACCACATTGCCCCCTTGAAAGTGAGGCATGGGGATGACAGAAATCCATCTGTATTGTTCTTGGATTCACTATGAGTAGTAAACTGCTGTGCAAAATACCCCCAACTACAAACCACATATGAAATCCAAGCAGTCCTAAAGTGCCAAGAGATTTCGTAGGAGCCCCTGGTGAGGCAGGATGCAGCTGGGGTAACCTGCTTCTCCAGCCTCCTAATTGCTTTGATTCATTTTCAAGGAAGAGGATAAAATGTCACAATGACATATTTTGCTTGAGCTAATCAATGCTGTGGGCTGAAAAGCAAAAGAAAACAGCCCCATTAATTCACAATAACCTTCTTCTGAAACCTTGTGGGATTTTATGCTTAGCTGCCACTAAACAAAGGTTAAATAACAAAAATGCAGAACCACTTGCTTTGCTTCTGAGCTCTGATGGGTAGCCTGATAAGATGGATGCTGTAGTATGATCCAGACCAGACACAGCAACTCCCTCAGGCTTCTGTGCCAGCTGCATTGCCTGTGCTCGCATCCGTCACTGCTGGGCTTCCTCCTCTATCCTCAGTGAGCAGCAGCACACGTGGTCTGAGGAGCAAGGGAGCCCCTGAGGAGCCTGTGCTGAACTAAAGCTGGAGCAGCTTTAGGGCCCAGGACAGCTGGAAGGCTCAGGTGGGGAGCAGGACATGCCAAGCCCTTCCTGTGTGCTTCTTCAAAGGCCTGCGTGAGTGAACCACGGCGGAGCTCTTCTTGTGGGCTGGTTTTGTTAGTTAGTTTGTTTGCAGGTTTGCACTTCTTTTGTTAAACATGAACAGAAGTTAGGGTTATTCAGGGAGGATGTCCTGAACCTTTTTTCCCAAAACTGTCCTCTTGCCCTGACACAAGAATTCTTTCCCTGCCTCACTGCCATGCCCAGGGGCTTCTCCCATCCCTTTGTATCAGGCTGCTTCTGTGCTCCATAGCCTGTGTGCACTGAGAGGGCAAAGAAAGCCAACAGCTTTCCTAGGATTACTTTTCAACAAAAATGACTCCTTTTTAAGCAAAACTTACTACTACTACTTACTAGTTAAATTTATTTTAAAAGTAAAAACACTCCGAGGAAAGATTCCCTTCAAAAAGCAAACAGACCAGTAGCAAAGGAGTTAAAGCCATTGATTTCAAAGCAATTGGAATGCCAAAAGCTTGATAGGTGACACCTGTGGATGGACTATTATGGAATAAGTTTCTAGCTTTTTATAAAGGACAAGCAAGATTAAAATAATTAGTCTAGTATGACAATGAATAATTTTCAAAATATATATATATATTATTTTTAGTCTGACAGGACACAGGATAAACCTAGAAGTCTCTACTTAGTAAGGAAAATGAAAGAAGCAGCCTGGGACATACAAGAGGTTTGCTACAGGTCATCTAACAAGCAGCAATAGGTATAGAGTTTTAATTTGTTTTCTTTTAAAAAATGTGAAGTCATTAGCTGAAGACTTTGGTAGCCTTCTCCCTTCCCAACACAAGGCAATAAAACAGGCAAGAGATTCAAGAGCTTTTTGGGATATGATGGGAATGATTTTCTGCAAAGTTGAAGAGAAGAGGGAGGTTTGGAGGATAGGTAGCTCTCTGAAGAAGCAGTGCTGAAAGCACACACACACACACACACACGCAGGCTCTGCCAGTGCGGAGGAAGCATAGCAGGAGAGCAACTTGGCTCTGCTGGGAGCTATGAAACAGCCTGAGACTTGGGAAGAATAGAAAAATAGGACATAGGGGAAGCTATTCAGGAGAAGCATGAGAGAAGAGCATAAATTTCTAAGGGTAAACTCAAAGACCAAAGACACAGAACAGATCCAAAGAGCAGCAATATCACCAGGAAAGTATGTAAATTAATAAGAAAATAGAGATCACTACTCAGTAGGAAGGGAGCCCTGAGGAATGGAGCAATGCATTCTACTTTGACACAGCTAGGAGTGGATGGGCAGAAGAATAATACCCAGGAAAAGGGTAAAAGAACCAAGATACCAGAAGAGAGCAAGCCATAGGGTACTCTGGTAAGGTAGAAAATGCCTGAAAGCTTGCTTAACTGATTAAACCTGAGGAAATGTACCCAGATTGTTCATCAGCCTATGGGAGAACATGTCAGAATGACCAGAGATTTTTGTTGAGCACTTGGAGAAAAAATGGCACTTGGTAATGGGAAACAGAAGAGCAAAATGGTCCTTTAAAAAATTGCTTCAATGTCCAGTGATAACAGCACAAGTGGTTTCAATTGCAGCTCCTAGAAAGGCACTAGAACAAATGATTTAATTATATGTGAACCTGCAGTAAGCAAATATGTTACAAGCAACCAACATCTCCAACTTATTAATAAAACCCACATCAAATCAATCCAGTTTTTAACACATTGCCATACCAGAATATAAAATCTGAGAGAGGCTTGTGGGCATGATTTGGGCATTTTTTTGTGATCCCCTCTCCACCGTTTTGGGTTTGAGCTGGGTTTTTTTTCCCACATCCAGTTAGGTTTGGAAAGGAGAAATAATTGGTCACTGAGTGCAACAGAGGAACCTCGGGGGACTTTGGTAATACAGGAGCTTAATAATGTCCCATGAAATTAGATCTCTTTAAATGTTTCTCTTTATTTGTATATATTACAGTCACTGCTTTGTATCTCTGGCTATCCAGATCACTCACACTGGCTCCCCACCATGACACAGATGCTGCAAAGTATTTCTTTAAGCAGCACAGTAGGAACAAGGTTTACAAGGAAATCTGAGGTTCACAAACGCCAGATGAATGTAAATACACATTTCTGTGTGCACATGAAAGCGTGCTGCAGTGGCATCCAGAGCTGTTTTAAAAATAATTATGTGCATTAGTCATGGGGTTGAGCAAGGAAAGGTTTCATAAAGGCAGAGTTGTCAGCCTCCATCCACACACAGCTGAGTGTGGGGAGGTGCAGGCAGAGATCTAAGACGTGAAACTGGCTGATAATTACCTTACACTACTCAGCAAGAAAAACTAAGCTGTGGAAGCCATACAACACATGTGAATTACCACCCCACATGGAGGGGTGAGCCTCTGAGGGCAGGGGCACAAGCTGCCAGCCCTGGGGGCAGAGGGTGGTGAAGAGATTCTCCATGCTGCAGCTGCCTGAGGATGGACATGTAGGCCTAGGGAAGTTCTGGTGAGAGACATGAGACTGAAAGATTTCAGGGACCCACAGGAGAAACCCAGTGGGTGGCTCAGGCTTTTCCTTGTGAGGAAATGTGGGCAGCTTCCAGGCTATGGTACCTGGCTGGGCAGGCATGGTACAAGGGGCAGCTGACCTGAGTAGGGTCTTGCTTTCAATAAGTGATGGGGATATAGCAGAAGATGGGAACACCTGGAAGGTGTGGACTGCGGTTCAAAAATCTTATCTATCAAGACACAAAAAATCATTGGTTAGATTCCTCTCCTCCTTGGGTTGCCTTGGTTCAGTACACATCATCTAAATAAATCAAACCACTGGCCACTGAAAAACCCAACAAACTAACCTCAACTTTCCAATTGTTTCAA
The DNA here is from genome assembly GCA_024362935.1 of Setophaga petechia. Taxonomy (NCBI): domain Eukaryota; kingdom Metazoa; phylum Chordata; class Aves; order Passeriformes; family Parulidae; genus Setophaga; species Setophaga petechia. Next base: position 26,038,454 of record JANCRA010000008.1, read on the forward strand.
TCCAAATAATTAAGAGAAAAGTAACCAACCTTTTCAACAAAAACTCTAAATTTTCCCCTTTTCCTTTAGCAACCTCCTACAACACATGAACATAACTAGTGGCTGCATTGCAGACACCATCTGTTCCAGCACAACAGCAACTCACCCACTTCTACCCACTCAGCATGACCAGAATTTAGCAGTGCATGCTGCGTGTGCAGGGGAGGCACATGTGTTGTGAGTGGTGGAGGAGAGCAAACTAGGATAAGGAAGGGACAATCACTGCTAGAGGGGGAGCAGAGTGCAGCTCTGCAATCAATCCTTCTTTTTGAGAAGATAACGAGTTGGCCATACTCGAGTAGGGTGAGAAAAATTCATCCTGGGATAACCAAATGTTTCACCATCTTGCAAACTGCCTAGTACTGATGCAGCCATCCAAACCTATTGCTTCCTTGCCACCAGCCACACCAGCAATCCAATAATTTTTTAGTGTGAAAATCTTCTAGTACTGTGCTGCACAGAGTATTTTCCACGGGTAGGGCATCTCATGGAATATGAGTAAATCATTCTGGTAGTCAGCCTGGGAATTCTGGCATCAGCCCTGGCATGGGCAGAGGACTACAACTTGACCCTCAAATTCTCTTCCCTCATCCAATAGTTTTGCTCTGTGACCATGAGATTCTGCAGCTAACCTTGTGGGAAATACAAATTACTGCATCTCACAGGACTGTAAAACAAACTTTGCTTGTCAACAAGACACAGTACCTGTGGGGAGCTACACAAAAATGCATCCTCTTCTGCTGAACTTCAGCTCTAGCTACATCCTCCCACTGTCCCCAACAGGGAATGCATGAAATCTACCAAGACCTTTTTCTGTAAGCATTTTAAACAATTAGCACAATTTCATGAAGGAGCAATTTCTGTGAAGCAACAGGAACACAGTGAGAACAAGGTTGTGCCCAGGGTTTCAATTATCTTTGCAGAAAGGGCTCTGTGCAGAAAGAACTGAGGGCTTCCTCTCAAGACATGTTGCCAGTGCTGTACTTCCAGTTTCTATGACTTTATGCTCTCTTGCTTGCTATACTTGGATAATCCAGGTTCCATGTGGTATCATTCCCTTTTTACTTGAATGCTTTGGTAATTCCATCAGTTCACACAGCTAAACTTCTGCTCTTCAAATATCTGCTGAAGTTATATCTGCCTCATTTCTGTAATTGAGCAGTTATTAAAGAAGTTATTTTCTCCTATATTTAACCTTTGTGTCACACCTCTGTTTCCTTATATACCATGGCTTGGTTGACTGTGCACGAATAAACTGTTCTGTCCCTCCTCTGCACTAACCCAAAAACTCATTGGAAGTGGGATTGCATTTGATAGTTATGTGCTCAGCATCAAGAACCCTAACTGCATCATATTACAAACTTGAATAATAATCAGCTTGATTAGGGCAAAAGGCATGATATGTAAACCAGTGCTTGAATATACACTGAATGTAATTATTGCTAGATAAAGTATTTTATTTTCCCTGTTCTCTGCCATCTAAACTCCCTGAAATGCCAGGAAATCACTTTCCTAAGTCATTACCCTTAAAATAATCCTCAATCTACATAACCTTGTTATGACAGAAGAGCAAACAATTTGTGCAGATGGCAATAAAGCAAGCAAGATTCAGTGTCACTTGAAGTAGTAAATTATGCATGTATTACAGGAATCTACAAAAGCAAAATCCTATGCATATAAATAATAAAACCAGCTTATATACAGATTTTTTTTTCAATAGTTTGAATCAAGTTTTTACTTCAATACAAAAACTACTGTAGCACACTAGAAAAAACCCACTCCTTATTTATACATATTATTTATATTACCTGTATGGCCAGCTTCATTTTAGACTGACCCTTTTTAATACTGTTTATGGTTGAGATGTCAAACTGAATATATGTGTTCTCTGCCCATTTTTGGAGCTACTTTTGTTATTCACTTAAATGTTCTGTTGTCTCTTTCTATACATGTGCTCACATACACATCTATCTCTCTCTCTATATACACCCCTTTCCTATCCTGTCTTGATAAAGAGATAATATTTGAAAGTAATGCCATTTAAACAAATCTTTAGGACTACTGCATGAGTACTTGCCAAGATGGAACTTCTCAGTTACAGAGCTGAGGAGTTGTAAGCCAGGCCAGTTCTGAGCAGTTGCTGCCGTAGAGGGTGAAGTTGAGTAACAGAGGCCAAAGAGGAAAAAACCAGCATCAGGCCATGAGAGAACAGATGACTTTACAAGGAAGCTCAGACTGGCTGTGGCAATCCCTGCCACAGGGACTGAAGATGGGCAGCTTGTTTCCCTTAGTAAAAATCCAAGGAGAATGGGGAGGAGAAAGAAGCATAGCAAGTTCCTTGTAAAGGGTTATCCTCCAGTCTTCAGTAGGTCTAAGAACTCTTGGGTTCTGTAGATTTCCTGCATCCTGCATAGCATCTAGGCTATGTTCAGTCTTAACTTTCCTTCAGCTGGAAGTTCTACTTCTTCTCAGTTCCTGCTTTTCTTACCAAAGTAGGGGAAATATCCGCGGTATAAGAAAGAGTTCCTGCAGAGGTGGCAGTTTCCCAGCTGGGTGCCTGAGACAGTTTTAGACATTTGCTCATGCACTGACATCTCATTTCATAGAGCAGGCAGAGCTACTGAGGTAGCAGAGATGGAATATCACAGTACTGAAAGCTGTTCTTATGGAGAAAACAACATCCTCTATTCAAAATGCAAGTGTCCTCAGCAGTACAATGTGGGGAAGTTTTCTAGCAATAGTTTCTAAAACTAAAATAAAAGCCCAAAACAAAACAAAAAACCCGAAACAAAGCACAAAAAGGATCACACAACAAATGAAAAATCAACCCAGCTGGACAGATGAAAATAATTAAGCCCTGACTCTCCTTAAAAAAAAAAAAAAAAAAAAAAAAAAAACAAAAAACCCCAAAAAGCAAAACACAAAAAAACCCCAAACAAAACAAACAAACAAAAAAAAACCCACAAAAAAACCCTACTCACAACCAGTCAGGAGGCAGCAACAAGTAACTCTGTAGGCAAAATGTATTTCTGTTTTTGGCACCGTTACCTGAATGCCGGAGTCACTGCATCCTTTTAAGCTAAATGTTATACATAAGCAAATTGGTCCCATTTGAAAGCAGCAATCTCATGCTAACTTGGAATCTGTGTAATTGAATGCAAAGAGCTACAATACATTTCCATGACATTTGTATGAACGTGCATGAGCAGAGTTACCCAGATCAGGGCTGAAGACTCTCATGCTCAAAAAGGACAAACCACTTAGCAAGGAATAACATCCAGTGTTTAAATGAGAATTTATCAGGTCTAAAAGAACAGGGCATTTGTACTGACACAGAAAGCTCTGAAGGCCAAATTTACACTTCAGCAGGAACAAACCCATTAGCAATCAGCATTCCTATTCCCACAGCACTCTGGGCTACATCAAAGTATACAGTGAGGGTTTTCACACACCCTTCATCCTGTTATTACCATCTGACACCCCAGCTCACACCATCATTTGTGCCAGTGCAACCTGACTGTCCTTAAGCAATTAACCCTTGGGACCAAGAGACAGCATGTGCTGAGGAAACCTTTTTCTATCAGTGCCAATTAACTAATTTTTTTAACTGTAGTTGATGCACAGATGAACTGAAAGGCTCCTGATATAAATGCTGCTGCATCTTTCGTGAGTGGGTGCTAAATACAATGAAATAGAAGTAAATCAGAACACCTTTGCTTAAAAATAGAGTGCTGCTGCTATTTGAGTTCCTCAGTAGCAGTGTCAGGCCACACAAGGGTACAGGAGTGTACAGAGGAGTCTGGCCTTTTATCATGCTCCAGCAGAATATTGGTGCCCCTTATTCCTGAAGATGGACCTAGGAATCTGAACTGGCTCTGAACCCAGAGACCAGCAGCAATGACCCCAGTCTCCCCAAATGACTTTCAGTTGTTCTTACAGGGTTCATTTTAATAAATTGTGAACTCTTAATTTTGCCACTTTAAATGAAGAAACAAGTTTTCTTAGCAGATTGGTTTTTGCACATGCCACCTTTGCATATTTATTTTTCAGTAAATGAAACCCAGTTTAATTGCATTATACTAGGATTGACAAAAAAGAACTCAATCTCAAATGGACATGAAACCAGATATTAATAATAATATTAATAATTTTTATATTAGTTAAAATATTTTACTTTGAGTGCTAAAAGGAAGATAAGCTAAATTGATTCACTGCTTGAAAATGCATATATCACTTAACTAAGGCATGGAAAAGCTAGACATGAAAATAACACATATACTGGGGAATGCCATTTGACATTTATATTCCCAACTGTGACAAATTCAAGCAAGACTGTTAAAAGGGAGGTTCTCTTGCCTATGACTGCTCATTAGGACCCTTTTGAATTACATAAAGGCACCCCTTCCACACTCCTGGCTCACTGGTGGAGCACCTCACTCCTCTGGTACCCAGTACCATAAGGGGTAGCCAGTACCATAAGGATTTTAAAGGATTACCTTGTATGGAGGAATGGAACACCTTCATATCCAAAAATCATGTGTAACACTCAGCAAGTTAAACACTTGCAAGTTAACACTCTTCTCCCCTCTAGCAATCAGCCATGGTACAGCTTCAAGCTTGGAGTTTACTTCTGCCTTATCTCCTCCAAAAATCCCTTCTTGCACCCTATCTTGCTATCAAGATGTGAAGATAGCAGTACATCTTTCCATAAATGGCTTCATTTGGATTTCCAGCAAAACCTTCATCTTGAATAGCTGTGTACCTGTAAGAGATTCCAGTGTGCACACATATCCTGTGTCTGAGCTGTCCAGACAGGTGGTTTTGGCCTTGTGCTTCCTTTCACGGAGATTTTATTGAATTCATGACTTCATCATGAAGGGTTATTGGCCTCAAGCTTGAAAAGACTAATCTGTAGGCAGAGCCACGCCTTGTAAACAGCAAAACGTGCTGGCTGACAACCATCCCAGTTCTTAACAAAATCCCAAACATATTTTCAGGTCAATGCTCTATCCATCTGTTAGTGTTTCATTCAATGTGTTCTCTATTTTGAAACTTATGAACTTGCATTTCAATATGCATGTAAACAGAAATAATTCAAGAACAGCATCACTGGGCTCTGATTTGTTGTGAAAACATGATCACCACCATGGGGCAACAGACGGTGCAGAAGATTGCTCAGGAATGCCTGGTGAGTCCCCTGAGAAAACATGAAATCCCAAAAGGAAGGACAAGCTGCAGATTTCATACGCAGGAGCAAAAAAGAAAATCTGCACTCAAATGGTTATGTGGCCTCACATGACATGACTGCAAAGGTTTATTCACCAAATTAACCAAGACAATCCTCTTTCATAGGACTTGTTGCAAGTGAAATATTCCTAAGAGTTTTTGACTTGCTTGTTTTCTTTTTTTTTACTGTGGTATATATAGACCAGACACTTCCCATTCAAGCTTGATTGCTTAGATAAAATTCAAGCAGGATCCACGTGTGATTTCTTTGATGATTCCTATCCAAAAGGTCAGTAACTTTTAAATGCAATTCTTATTTGCTTTTTGAATAAGCCACAGTAAAACCATATAGCCAAAAATGCTTTATTTGACCATTAGCCATATAACCAATATGCATAAAATGGTGGCTATATTTTTTTTGAAAACAGTTCCAAACCCCAAGAAAGTTCTGCTGAAAACATTAAACAACTCTTTATTCCTATAAAAATAAAAAAGAAAAATTATACATTCAAGAGGTGTCTACACTTTTAAATAATAAATTAAACTTTGTAATATCAACATCAATTTACATTTCAAATTATTTAAAAGAAAAGTACAGTGTAGAGTACAAAATAATCTCTTTCCTTACCTTCCAAATACATCAAACACATTCTTTTATTTCTTTAATGCACCGGCACCTAAGATGCTAGAAGAAACTATAGAGTGCTTCAGGGAAAAGAAAAAAAAATTTAAAAACCTTCAGCTAGAGTCCCTAAATGGATATTCCCTTCCAAGATTTTGCTGACAAAAATGCTAACTGAACTTTCATGAAAGTACAAGCTTAGTGACTAGAATAGTGAAATTTTCTTCAAAACTTGCAAAAAACCCCAAACATATTCAGCTTTCCCAATTGTTATGCAATTTATCCCAGTACTATAAACACATTTCCATATCAGTTGTAATCAGTTTTAACCATTACATTATTTGTGAGAATGAATGGCAGGCACATTTTTAAAGCTTTTATAGGACTGTCCCCACTATATACCTTGTATTTCTCTATCAAGGTTACACACTGGAGTGTGAAAATCTAAATAAATTATGTGTAGTGCTCACTGCACAGGTTACTGGAATGTAAGCACTGATACTCATCATTTATTTTGCAAAACTGGGATTAGAAACAGATTTACATTTGAGCGCATATACTAATTCCCCACCTAATTTCTACAGGCAGTAATTCAGTTCTTGCTAAGCCCCAAGTTTTCAATCATGTATGCAAAGCTCTGAATTAGAAGGGCCCTGATCAGGACTAACCCAAGTGCTGCCTAACTGAAGCTAATGAAGCCCATGGCCAGTAACACTGCTGGGCTGAGCTTTTTGGTTTTTTGGAATGAAGTGCTATGATATCTTTGCAAACCCATACAGATACACCTAAACTCACTTTGAACTAGACTGCTGAGGTTAGATAATACAAATACAACCTCACTAAGATCATCTAGGCTGTGGATTTACTGTGCATTTACTATTTCTCTTTCCCAAAGGAAGGCAGCCCTTTTTCCTTACTTCCTTGCAATCAGGATTGCAACCAACCATGTACAAGAAAGTTGACAAATAATGAGGCATTTGGGTTGATGATGCACTTTCTGTGCTTTAATGGCCATACTGCACACTAGCTGAGAGTCAATTTGCTTTATGTCAGCTGCCCCCACAGCTAAGAAGGTACTTCTAGCAGCTAACCTTTACATCTTGTAAGAAAAACTATTTTTTTTCTCTTTTTAAAAGGTATATTTTGTACAGAATTTGGTAAATAGTCATTCCTTACTTGAAGATTTAGATATTAACTTCTTTTTTTTTTTTTTTTAATTTTAAAGCTTAAATTCTAGCTTGGTGCAAGACCATTTCCTGATGCTTGGGAGAGCAAGCTCAAAGGACGATTTACAGAATGTTTATACTGCAAAAGCCTGATACAAATATGATGCTACTCTGGCTTAAGTTGGTAACTGATGTTAGGTGAGGGGTTTAATAGCCCTAACAAAGCATCATCTTCCTCTTAAGCATGCAGGGCAACCTCAACAGGATTGCAGGCAACCTCAACAGCAGGGCAACCCAGCCAAATGCAGGTTTAATTTATGTCTCAGGAAAAGACACGAAATGAAAACAGACAATATATTTTCTAAGACCAAAATATTTAAGAGGGTTTTTTTTAATGTTACTTAAGAGCACAAACCAGTAGATGAGGAAAATGTTCCACTTAAAATTATTTTCTAGGTGGGTTTGGCAAAAATTAAATCCCACAGCCAACAGTATGGCTCTCTATCACTCATAGAAGTGTTTTAAAGGAAAAAGAGTAAAAAATAATATCTTTTCCACCTCTACTTTATCTGTTAAAAACATTTTCATGTTCACAATGTTAGATTTTCTTTCTTTTTATATTTAAGTTAAATCCAGCTCTTATCTGCCCCAAGGAAAACATTTCTTACATGCTTTTCCATATATCTTTATGATTTCTACCACTGCTAGCAGCACTGTTTAAAAAGAGATCAGTCTGAGACTGGTTTGAACACCACACTGTCCCTCCAGCAGGTGAAAGAAAAACATCCTTTCTTAAGCAATAGTAACTTTGCCTGCCTGAGACAAAGCCAGTTTCACACTTGTAGGAAGCCTCAAAGTAATTTTATAAAGCAAGACAATGACATTTCAAGAAACAAAATCATGCAAGTCAAGTAAACAGAAGTTAAACAGTAAGAGTAAACTGAAGTGTTTCACTAATGTCTATTAAAATAAACACTTTAATATTTTAAATACAACTTTAATTAAAGGTTAGCCTGCATCTAAACCCAAAATAAAGCACAAACTAAGACAACTCTTAGTCAAGTAGTCTGCAAGCAAATGTCCCCTCTTGAGATGAATTTGTCTTTAAAAAAAAGAAAAAAGAAAAAAAAAAAAAAGGCAACAATATTTCCTGGTCTCTTACAGTCTATACAATTCGGTTTTCCCCATAATATTACTGATCCTCAACATCTGCTCTTTATATGAGTGGTAAGAATGCTACTGTCACAGTAGCATTGAGTAGCAATGTAGCACAGTAGTCTGAGCTGAAAAATGGTTAAATCCATTGATACTATGTGGTACTTATTCTTTTGATTCAGAGAAACTTCTTTTTTCTTCAGAATGACAGGCATCAGTGATTGCAGATGCTACTGTTTGAAGCTTATACAGTGTTAAGTACTCTAAAACTCAATCATATTGCATTAGACTGGTATATTTAAAATGTAAACTACAGTTAAAACAGAATGCCAGTTAAGATGGCTGAACATTATCAGTGTCAGAACTTAAATGCAAGAAACCCATATAATCAAAACATTGTTTTATATAATGAATTAATCATTCACATGGCCTTTGAACAAAATATTTAATGAAAACTTTACCTTCTGTATAGTTTCAATTAATAAATGCTTTTAAACAAGTAGACTGGTTGCAGGTTACTAATCAAAATACAAACATTTCCCAGCACATGTTTTCTGGAGAGGCTGAAAGAATCAAATAAACTTCCACTTAAATGCTACATTTCAGGATAGAAAAATAAAGCCATTATCAGTGAAATAACTATGTTTAAATTATAATTGACTGAATATGAACCACGTGCATCTATTTCAAACATTTATACATTTAGGCTGACATAAGAATACTGTCTATAGGGAAGTGCTTTTTTGAAAAAAACTATCATACTATAAAGCCAATGCAAAGTTCATTATATAGTTCAGAACTGAGTTCTTTTAAAATAGATATATATTTAACCAAGTATTGCAGAGTAAGAAATATGAGGCACCAAAAAAGCAAAACCAACAGTTAAAAAACTGAGTGCATATGCAGACTTATTCCTGAATTTGTGGGTACATTTTGACTGCATACAATTTAGTATCAACACCTAAAAGACAGGATAATTAAAAGCAAACTCCTAGATTATATTTTTTTTTTTTTGTAAAACACCACTTCTATTCAAGGTTTGGTTGTATTTTAATGACTTGTATTTCATACATCTGGTTACACAAAAGGCATTCATGGTTTAGGGCACTGTTTTTCTTATTTTTAACAAATAGCAAGACCTGTCCCTTTCACCTTTAGCTCAGAAGTGTTCCTCTGTGAGATTTCTGAAGACATGCTGAATATGCAGTATAGTTACTTCCACATCAAATATAAAGCCACTAAGTTAAAATTTGTTTAATTCTGTAGAAATAAATGTTAGTGTATTTCACAGTGATGAAAATGTCAAGGGTTTATTGCTCCCTCTTCATCCACCACCACCACACCAGACATTTTGAATACTTATTTTCATGACCATGCCAGCACAGGGAAAATCAAGGGTAAAATGTTTATGAAGGTTATACAGAATCTTTTCTTCACAGCATTTTCTACCACTTGCCAACTGCTTGACAATTAAAAACTTTGTGCTCACAAGTTTTAACTCCCACCAAAATCCCCCCAAACCGACCATTTAAATCTATAGCTTCATGATTTCCTAATTTTTGTGAAAACAAAAGCCAGCGGTAAGATGTTTTTATAATTATGCTTTCATTGCAAGATCAGATCTAAGGCATACTTCATTCAGTGCAAAGTCATCACACTCTACAGAGAGAAGACAAAACCCCTTCAATTCTCCCGTATGGATCCTACAGGTACATGTGCAAAACCCAGCAAGACTGAAATAAAGACGGACACAATATACAAGATACTTGTGTAGTTAATATTTCCTCCTAGGTATTTAAAAAAAAACAAACAAAAAACTTATAGAGATTACTATTTATATAACTTTGAGCATTCTCTCTGTGGCCAGCAATTTCAAACAAGTTATTAAAATCCAAGAGCTCCCCAATTATATTACCAAACCCATCCAAGTTTACCAAAACAAGAGCAGCACTTGCTGTCATAACATGACAGTCATCCTTTAAATGCACACATACAAATCCAAGTCAAGCCTATACCATGTATCTTGAGACTGGAATTATACAAGAAATACATTTACAGTGCTTTGGTAAGTACATATTAAAAATGAAGAAACATAAATAGCAATTGGAATATAGGAATAACTTGAACACAAAGAAACCATGAGTATGTCCATGAAAGACACGGATGTCACAAAGATGCTCTAAATATTTTCTTACAATTTATTTTCTTGTCTTTTTTCACTTCTTGACAAACTATTAAATGCAAGTTATGCCAACTGCAAGGGATGATTCTGAGACCTGGGCAGAGGAAAACTTAAAAAAAACAAAAAAAGAGATGTTTTAACAGACAGGCACACATGTAACAAAGCTTCCCAAGCAATATGTGCATGTCCACTACCATTTTACATTTGGAGTTACAGACTGATTAAGCTACTTAATGCAATTTAGCAAGATAAGAGTGAACCAGTCTTTTGGTTTTTAATCTATGCCCAATCAAGCAAGATGACAATGATACAAAATATTACAGAAAACTCCAGTCGAAATGAAATTTGGAATGAACTATGTAAAGATGAGCACAAACCTATTCACCATTCAAGATAACAAAGCCAAGAAGGTTTCCATGTTGCCAACTATTCTGCACATCTCAATTAAAACTCTTTCGATCAATAAACAGTAACCAGACATCCTCTTCAGCTATAGCTAAAATTGTAATCCTGGAGAAAGGATCAAGCCTACAAAAGACAAGTCAGCAATTTAGCTCATCCTACATGCACTTTCTAGTTACCTCCTGAGGGAAAAAAACATAGTCTTCCAGTAACATGAGAGATGCATATTTTACAGCTGTGATAGTTTCTATAATGAAACTCCAGCTATAAATGATAATATCCATAATACAAACCATAATTCTAAAATACATCTGAATATGTGTGTGCATATATATCTCTCTGAAAAAAAATTATCTAATTTTCTCTTTTATACATATAAACATCTGGCTAATATGCTCCATAAAAATTTTACCCTATTTAGGACTAATTTTTTAAATAACAGAGTTTTAAACAGTCCCTTAGAATATTTTTAAACACTATTAAAAAATTAATAACTATCTCAGGTTAATCAAAAAGCACACACAAAATAATTTAACATTATACAAATGTGGTTATACTGTTCAGAAAGTCCAATTCTCCCATCTGAAATGAAATAGACACCAGTGTACCTTAGGGTGAATTACTCATCAATGTACAAATTCATTCTTTCTTTCCATGTAAATCTTCAGGTGAATTTAACTGCATTTCTGTATAAGCAAGAAACACAGTAAATCTGGAGAACTCTTGCAAAAGGGAGTCGTGTTTTGCTGGATAAGAGCGCTTTGCTGGAGGGCAGCAAGTCAATATTTTATCACCATCTGAACACTAGCAACACCTGTGCCCTTGTAAGCTTCACACCTTGAAATAGCAGCAATGTATTTGATGGGTTCAGTAGTAATTTTTCTTCCAGTATTGGATTAGACTACCTTGCATATACAGTAAGTCAAAAGTCTAGTACTTGTGTGCAACATTAATCCACATTTACATCTGAGAACTCATAAATACACATGGAAACAAACATGACAGAGAATTAAACCTCATTTTAAGTTAAAATGTTTTCAGTACACATATAGAAACTGCAGTGAAAACGATAAAGGAGATGGACAGCAGAAACAGAAGAAAAGGGGTGCAATAACTAAAAGTATGAAGTAGGTCACTGTCAAAAGGGCAAGTTGCAACTAAAATTGATCAACAGAAGTCGTAGACTGTACCACCTGCATAAATGCCTAACTGCAGCATTATTTTCACATCACATACAGTAGATGTGACTTCTAAGCAGCATATTATAACAGCTGGCATACTCACTAATAGATTTACAGTAACTGAATACTAAATTTCTCCAGCTCAGTGTACAGTAGTTATGCATTAGCCTTTAAAGCACTTCGTCAGCCTTTTAGTCAAGGTTACAGTTCCATGGATATTTAGTATCCCAATAATAAAGTTACAAATATTCACCTTCAATGAGCTTTCATATGATACAAATATATTAAATACCTTCTTAAGATGAATCATTTCAATAATAGTTTTCCTTTTGCTATCTCAAAGGAAACACAAGGAACTTTGTAACTTCCAAAGTAAAGGGTGTTTTAAGGCAGTAAAAGATGTGTGTTAAGGTTTCCATGATTGTTTATGGTTGTCTATGTGAATAAAGCATATTACACACAATTGCTGTCATATATTTATCTATGTGACTTTGTTATACTGTACATGATTTAGCAATCTTCTTGAGAAATTTAAAGTGCCACAGTTCAAATGTGCTCATCTGTCTTTTCATGGGCTTCTAGTCCATTCTAGTTGCTTTCAGAAACAAGCCCTTGCTTTACTTAAAGAGCAGTTTTTTAGGCAAAAAAAAAAAAAAAATCATCCTTCACTGCTGTGCTAACTGGAATCCAGTGGTCGAACCAATCCTTCTTTGTAAACACGAAGAATAGCTTCACAAACAAATTTGTATTGACTCTGTGGAGGAAAGAAAACACAAAAACATTTATGGATGCTCAGTTAAACTGCTGATTAGACAGTATTATTGAATAGGACTAACAGATCCAGGGCTTCTTTTTTTCCTGGGCAATGACAGGAGAGGAGCTACAAGGATGGGAGGAGAAAATCCTACTCCTCTGTCTGTGTTCATGGTAAATAAAGCTGACATTTACTCTTCCTTGAAGGACAAGCATTAAAAAATCACACACCAAGGAAAATATAGTTCCCCAAACTAAAATAATACGTGCTTAGTTTTCAGGGAAAAGGAATTATTTGTAAAAACTATGCATGACTTTTGACTAAATTTAACTTGATATTTACCTTCTTTATATATCTCATCTATCTTGGGAGGGTTTGGTAGTTATCTGATTATTATGAGTATTCTGAGCTTGCCAGTCTTGCAGTTACATATTACTGGGCACATTCAAAGTTGACATATAGGATCTATAGGTGTGACTACCTAACTGAAACCCTTATTTCCCTCCCCCCCCAACAACCTACAGTACTGCAGAAGGAGTCACTTCATTTTCAGTTTTTGATCAGACCACATATCTCCTTTTGTAACAGAAGGGGATCAGAACCTTTCAAATTAATATTTTTGAAGATGAGCAGCCACATTGATTCTTCTCTCACTTCACATTTTTATCTCAATTAGATATCTCAAAGTCTTCACAAATTAGAGCTTCTTTCCTGCATTATACTATTACAAAGACTAGCTCTTCCATGACCTTGTAACGTAACCATTTGTTAAAAACAATTAGCCTGTAAGCCTCTTCCTAAAAAGTGATACAAGGAGACATCATCAATAGGACTAGTGAAGAACTAAAAATCCAGGTACCCCGAATAAATTTTTTGGCATAACACAATCCTGAGAACACAAGATGATTGAAATTTAAAAGAACTTGCAAAGATCAAAGCATCCTCACTTGTTCTGTGAAACTACTATTGTCAAAACCCCCAAATGAACCCTTTTCTCCAAAGTTTCATGATGTATATTCAGAGAAGCAAAGCTTCCTATTTTTCATATCCTTTTTTTCCATCTTTGAAATGTTCTCCCAGCTGTTCTTGTATTGTCAGCTCCCATCAACTCTTCTGAAGCATCTGGAAACATTCTCCCACTATCTCCCAAAGGGCAGGGCTAAAAGATAACATTTGGACTGTGAAGGACCTTAGGTTGCCTCTATATACCAGCAGTTAGGAATGTTATCCTTGTCCATTACATAACACAACACATTCTTTTAAATACAGAAAAACTTAAAGGAAAACAGGAACGTGGAAATGACTTTTCTGCATCTCGATTTTCCTGGCTTTTCTTCAACCTTTCAGTCAATTACTCCCACCTTCAATAACCCTTTGTTCTTATTTCTTAATTACCTTGTCTCTTCACTGTTATTGTCATTTCCATATTTCTCCTGCCTGAACAAGCCAGGTGTGATATTTAGCTCTCTGTTCAATACTTCTGTTAACTTGGCTGATCAAGTTACTGAACAAATAAAAGAATGAGCACTTCACCATTGCTTCCTCTGACTCAATCTCTGACTACTTGTTTTCCTTGCTCTAATCTGTTGCATGTATTCTTACAGCTCACTCAGCTGGTAGCTACTTCTATTTTGTACATCCTAATGTATTCTGCATTGCTTACATACCTAATTTCTCTTTATTGGTTAATCTTTCTTTTTTTTTAATGAAAGGCCATAGAGTTACCCCAACTTTGTTATAGATTAATCATTTTGGTTGAATGATGGATTTGCTGTTTTTGCTGCTCATGGTAACAAAATTACTGGGGTCTTTGAGAAGCTACAGCTTCCATAGGATTAACAACAGACACCAAACTGACCAGGTAATAGCTCTGATCAGTTCACTCTTTTTAGAGTATGCCCTGTCACAACATGTACCTGGCAAATCACATCACCTTAGAATTGGAGCACACACACAGTCCCCACAGGGCAACTGAACATGCTCTAGGCAAGATTATTAAAACTGAACAATCCCTTCATTACAATTGAAGAATCTCTAACAACTTCTCCCAGACACCCTAAGCAGGATCTCAAATATGAGCAGTGAGGCTGGTTGGAATGGGATGGGAATGGGATAGAGCACCCAGGATAGATAGAAATATTAACATGCAGTTTCTGGTATTCTGTTTTCTCACAGCTGAGTGCTTGCTTCTGTGTCTCACTTACAGCACAGAATGCCAGTGTCACTGGCAATGCACAGAATGCATTGTTCACTGGCTTTTCACAACAGTATCTGCCTTCTTCAGAAATAACAAGCAAATTTAGTTTCATAGTATTACTGCTACAGATCTCTCCTGATTGCGCTGACAGCAAACTCTGTGACACAACAAGCAAGGTAAAGAATCCTATTTTAGATATTCATTTTCCACACCGGGAGCCTGACTGTAGCTGTATTTATTAGTGTTCCCTGTATTCTTCAGTTATGTCAAAATGTGGAGTGAAAGGACAATTCTGGCTGATTTCTGTTGTAACAAAAAGGATTCATTCTTCTGGTAAGTTGAAGTTTACTTCAGGTTTTTACATCTGATTCTCATGAAGAGCACCACTTCTAGAATGTCAAAGCTTGAATTTGTGTAAGTAACTTTAGAACCTGAGGGGCATAGACAGGTGCAACTTCAGAAGTTAACACTCAGCTTCCTTAAACTTGAAGCTAGTATTCTTCATCTTGTAACCACCTTTGTCACCAGCTCAGCTTTCATTTCAGCAAGGAACAGGCAGGGCACCCTTCAAAAAACTCACTTTCAACCACATAGACCCAACCCTGTTCCAGAGGATGCACTCCTGCTGCAATGGACACAAGTCCCAGCAGCACACATGGAGAAGCTCTGCTCACTGAGCCCTCTAATTGTGCACAGGCAGCTGCAGATCCTGACACTTTTATGCCTTTTGATGATCCAAGATTCCCCTCACATCTAGTCATAATGCTAATTCTGCAGTCATTAACCTGTTCATGAATATAATTTGTCCTTTTAACTTTTTAAGTCATCAAATGGATTTGATATCAATGCATTTCAGCCATTTTATTTATAAGATGAGACAGAAATGCCCAATTTAATTGTTGGCTTTCCGTGTTTAAACCCCCTTACTTTCATTTCTCATAGGGCATTTAACTCTCCAAGATAACCTACCCTCAGAATTCTTGTCATCCAACCTCTCCTAAAGAAAGAACAATCTCTCATCCTTCATCCATCTCCAATGTCAATATGTTCATTTCCAAAGCTGACAAAAAATGGCTCTCACGAACTCAAGTTGTCTCACTTTCATCTTAAAATTGTCATCTACTTTCATGTTTCTATTATTGGTGCTACACAACTTGCCCTTAGTTTTTTTCCAACTAGGTAGTGGCAAAATTAAAAAAAAATCTATATGTTCTTATAGGATTTCTACTCTAAAGAGGCCTTTTGAAAAGCTACTTTCTACTTTTCAAACCAGGCCACAAACACTTCGATTTTACCTTCAACTTAATAACTTCCTATGGTGTTCTGTACCAGAATAAAAAGTAAAAATTTATTCTAGCCTAGCAGCGAATTTAGACAAAGGACCAGGAGCAGATGATCGGTATGAGTCTGACTTTGGACATTCTAACTACTTACAATGTATCAAAATCAATTATCTTTTCATGGTAAGATAAGAGATATTTTAAAAACAGAAAAATACATACCTCATTAACAAAGCAGCCTTTGCTGCTATGCTAAATTATGCTAATTTTATTTGATACATATTATTTGATATAAAGTTTGATATATAATGGCAGCTGAAGATTCATACTACTAGATCCTTTATAAAAATTTTGGACCTGCTTTATAACTTGACAAGTGCAGTAAATACACAGAAAATGATGTTTCCTCTCCATCACTTACTGATGTTTGCACCATCATAGCTCTCTGGTCCCGCATTTTCCGTACAATATCCAGTGGATAAACAGGCTGGTTCCTTTCAATTAAGCACATGGCTGTTTCCATAGTGACCAACACACCGGTGCGACCGATTCCTGCACTGTGAAATATAACAGGAGAATAGTCTGTAAAATTAGGTTTTTGCAAAACACCAAATTCAGATTGCAGTCTTAATAGTAGGACAGCCTTGGAAATTATAGAAAGACCCTAGTAAAATCCAAAGTTTATTTTTACAGCAACTTCAGTAATATTTTCTGGTAATTGCTAAAATGAAAATATTTTAAAATGTAAATAAAACTAAAACCTCATCTAAAGTAGATGTATTTTTAAACAACTAAACTGATCAAACTGTGCAGGTTTGATATTTTTGTCTTTAAAAAGGTAAGATCTAATTGACTGCTTTTATGACACACACACTTGAACAGCAGGAAAAGAATTTTAGCAGTACCATTCAAAATGAGATTACAACAGTGGATAAAAATCAGAAAACAAACTAAATTGCAGATTATCAGATCTGTGATAATTATGTGACTAAGCCATTTCACCAAAAGGTTGCAGGAGAAAGGGAGACAAAGTAAACTCATCCTTTAGATATAACATCAGTGTTTCCATCATCAGCAGTAAATTAAACTGAGCTCGTATTGCACAGTTTAACATTTTCATCTCATTCAACAATCTATAATTAGAGTTTTAAAACACAAATACCTGCAGTGAACAAGAACTGGCTCATTCTTTACTCTCTTTGGCCTCATACAGTTCACAAACTCCAAGAAGTCCATGGAGTCATCAGGAACGCCATGATCAGGCCAAGCTACGTACTGGAGATGGGTGACGGTGTGCTGTTGTTCTGTCTAAAATACAGCAAAGTTAAAAAAAAAATGGCTGGTGTTATGAATCCTGTATATAATGTTTACTAGATACAAGTAATATTTTTCACAGCAAGTGTTTTCTGCAGATGCAATAAGAGGTAAAATGTGTAGAAAACGTTTGTGATTTTAAAATTCAGTGTGAAGTATAGACATGTACTTCTTAGAAAGAATTCATGAGGCACAACATTCTCTAAATAAATGAGGTATGAATTTTAACTTCCATGATTTAAACATTTGACTGTTGACCTATTATACTTTGACATCATTGATTCACCTGAGGTATAATGCTCTAAGACATAAGCATAACAGTACTGCACAATAGCTTTGAATTGGCTGGAAGAAACTGAGAACAGCAGAACTACTGAGAACAATACCAATATAACAGGGATTTAGGGCTATACAATCTATTGCAAATATGTCTGTGTACTCTTACAGATTCAGGTACAATAAAGTTGCCTGCAACATTTGCCAAATCTGGTTTCTGTTAGAAAACAGTATATATGCATATATATCATTCATACACACATGCTTATTGTACATATATGAATGACATCTGTATGATCCACAGGAGAATACTTTTCTGTATGGAAGCAATATAATTAGTTAAAAGACTCTGTTGTACAGAGAGTTCTTTTTTTGAATTTTTGAATTATATGTAAAAACCCTGAGGTTTTACAGAAGTTCTTTCAGCTTAGCTTTTTGTTAATTTTGATTATGAAATCACTCAATCATCTATGCATTCAGATAGTTACAGATGTAACTAATGGTTAGGGTGGGAAGGAAAAGACCTAAGATGCTCATGAGCTCTGAAACATCATACAGCAAGAATGTCAGTCTTTACAAACTGAGACAAGTCTTCATGCTCCTTTATTTCTTCCACACATTTTGCAATAGTTAAGCTGTTACCTGCATTTAATTTATGTCCATTATCAGACTTAACACTTGGCACCCTTCAGAAATAAAACTCTCCTTTATGACTGGATTAGTCTATAAAAGCTGGCTTTCCCTAGTGGTCCACACAGGAAGGTTTCTGTGATGCTAGTGAGTGTTGAAGTTTTTTCCCCTTTTCTCTTGTGCTCACAACTGCTGAAATATAGGACCTGTTTTAAATGTCTTCAGCTGCTTGTTTTCCTCTCCCACTTGAGGATGTTACACTGCCGAGGAACAGGCTGGTAGGACACAAAAGATGGAATAAGTACTCCCCATGTACTAAGCAGAGTCTTAGGGAATACATTTATTCCAATCAAACCAATTGCAGAAATTTACAATTGCCCACCGGGACAAAAAGAAAAATTACACAGTTCATACTTTGCTTCTTAAAAGCAAAGCCTGAGCAATCAACAATTAAAAGGTACAGCATAAGGCCCACATGGACAACATAATCTATCATTAATGACCAAGCTCACTGTAATACAAATTACATCGGGATCTACCACCCATGTCATCCAAAGATGCACAATGACCAGGATTTCTGCAAGGAAAAGCATGAATGGCCTTTTGCTATCCAGCTCTACTGAGTAGGGAAAGTTGTCCTTGATCAAATGATTGCCATTCACATTTTTCTGAAATGCTACAGATTAAAAAAAATACAAAAATATGTATAGAAAGTGTCATTAAAAAGTTCTCCCTGGAAAATCTGCACTTGCTTAATCAGAACCTCTTTAAAAGGGAAATGAGATAAAGTAGCAATTACACATAACAGTTTGAGCTGATTCTCTTAAATCAGAGATGTCTGAATTACAGCATCCTGGTGAAACAAAGACTTGATTAATTTGAAAATTATCCAAGACTGAATATCCAGTTGCTTTCCATGTGCTTCAAGAACTTAAAGCTATGCAGTATGGATAAGTGCCAGTGGCACGCCTGACAAATACTGACAGTGATCAGTAGAAGTAAAAAGTCATTTTACAAGCTTAGAACAAAGGAAAGAGCTGATTTAATTTTTACTTATCAGTACTTCAGGCTCAAATAGAGTGAGTTGCATTTAGTCAAATAGTTTACAGACATTATGTGCAAAAAGTTCATTACATAAGACTTACTCAGAGTAAGAATACACCTAGAACACGCACTTAGTCCTCACAGCTGCTGCTTTTGCTGTAAGCATCTTCAACTTTGGTTATGTGCCCTAACCATCCTTAAAGACCAATATAGGTGTTTGTTAATAATTCCAGGTATGCCTCAAGCCTCAGTGTAGCCTTCCAACTACTTGTACTTTAACATGATCAGTTTTGATTCTTCTGTTGAGCTCTTCTGAGATGATTCAAAATGCTGAAACTTGACTATTCTGCTTTCCACTTGCTTTTCAAAATGCACAAGTATTTTAAAACACTTTATGTTTTATTAGCAATGTAAACAGTAAATATATTCATGTATGTTAGAATCAGTTTTTCTATGCATGACTTGTTATCTGTCTTGCAGAAAATGTCAAAACAGTACTCTGCTGAAGTCCAGATTTTTAAAGTTATTTTTAGCAGGGTTTTTGGTTTTTTTAAAAATATATTATCTTCAAGTCTAGTAAAAGTCAGTTTTTAAATACAGAAAATGTCAGCCAATCAACACCCCACATGGAAATAACTTACATTAAAAGACCATCACAACTACTCAAATCTAGCACTTCTTCATGAAAAAAAATTCTAGAATTGTAGTTATTGGTTCCATAGCTAGGCCTACAGTACATGTTCTGGTAGCAATATTTATTTTTAAACACTATTCCTGTCAGATCTTGCTCCTTTATACAAATCTGATAATGGAAAATAGGAAGTAACTTCTGATATTCAAGTTATTAATCAGACTAGTATTCTCTACAACTCAGTTTAAATCTTTTCCACAATATTTTTTTTTAGCACTGCGGTTTTCAATGACAATCATCCTAATGACTGATAAATGCATAATTTTTCTTCAGAAATATCTGGCTTTATTAGTCCTGTTTTATGAGTCTTAGGGAAAGTGAGACAGCAACAGCTGCTTATGGTTTGGTTGCTATTTTTGCTTAACTTGACCTTGTACACCTTGCTATTCCAAAATTATTTAATTTTTTTTGCATTCATGTGGACTAATTTCAATGGAATTAATGTATTTGGTATTTCTCCAAATTAGTTTAAAAATTATGGATTAAAAAAAATTAGCCCAAACAACAGACTCCAGTGACACTTCAGTAATTTGCCCAGTTTATTGTCAGCCCTTTGGCCAACATTTAGCTTCTTCATGGCATTGATCCACATTTACTTAGTAAGGAACTACAGAGGTGTAAGACATCACCAGCTCTTTGTTATTGTGCTTCTTTGCTGTTATTACAGAGAAACTCTTCAGCAAAATAACTCCAACAAAATTATGTACTTGTTCCTACCCATCCTGGGCAAATTCAAGATATCTAACTGCAAAAGCAGCTTCATTGTGGTTAAGCTAACATCCTAAATTTTGGTCAGAAGCACATGATCTTTTCCAGCGAGTCTGTCATTGGGGCTGAAATTCCTGACAAAGAATACATCTGCCACAGGTAGTGCTTCAAATGCACTTGCAATACAGCTGTATTGTCAAGACCTTCAGCCACAAAAATATCCAATCTTCATCCTTCTGCAGTTTGCAGCCTTGCTTAAAATAATTACATTAAAAGGCAAACTTTCTTGTTTCATTCTCCTTAAATGATAGACTCTCCCTGATTAATAAAAGATTTGTGTGCTCTTCAGAAAATCAACACACAGAACTAATCATATAGAAAATAGGATATTTAAACTTGAAATGTCAACCTTAGTTCTTACTTATGTTAAAACCAAGCAATTGATTTTGCATTTCAATGTTTCAGTTAATGTCCTTTTTCACAAAAGTTATAACATAATCTTCAATAATGAGACAAAAAAAAATCACAATGTAGAACTACATTAACCCTGAAATGGTCCTTTCATCTTCTAAGCAGGAAAAGGTGAGCTCTTTGCCACTGAGCTTCACAAACATACCTTGAAAGCTGTGTCTGGATAATCGGGGTTGAAGCTCAGTTTCTAAAGAGTAGATACTCTGGCAAGAGGCATTTGTCATTTCTGGGACAACTGTTGATACATTATTATGCTGCTGTATGCACTTGCCATCACATTTCTCATTTACTTTTGTTTTTTCGTTCTTTATGTTTCAAAACCAGTGAAATTTAATGGTCAATCATACTCTGCAAGGCATTCATCTCAAAGGAAACAATGAAAAATTGTTTCAGGCCTCTTATGCTATTTTGTCAAGGATCATAAAGAAATACGTATCTCAATTTACAAAATAGTGCACTGTGTGATGAACTCTGCACTCTCACAACATTATTTCTTTCCTTTGGTCTGCTTGTTCTGGTCCCCAAAGTGCACTGAAGCTTTTTTTAAAAAATAAAAAGTTTCAACCAACCCCAAAGATCCCCAAAGTTAGTGCTACAATATAGCTTTTGATCTTGTTCTGGAAAAGGCCAGAAATTAAACCTTTCTTCATTTTATGAGATATATAAAGGTTACAAATAATTTGAGAGAAAATAACTAAAATTTTGGGTACATATAGTTGCAGTACTACTTTTGTGAAGTTAATTTCTTCTGTGCTGACATTCAGGTTTATCACTTACAGAGAAATTGGCCAAAATACAGAAACAAATATCATGCTGCTCCCTGACTGGGTGGTTTCTCATATCTAGAAATAGAAGTACAGTAAACTGTCTTAACTGAAAAACCTTTAAGTACTCACATCTGACATCTCACATGTTTATGACTGCAAAAGGAAACTTAATCACATTAAAGCAAATTTGGATGCACTGCCAAGTGAGAGAATGTCAAGTTACAAATGTATGAGACTAATAGATTGGTCATGCTGTAAGAACATGGATTAAATATTATATTTTAAAACAGATATTGCCTTTTCCTTGCTTACTACTTACTATTACTACTAGCAATTCTGGAAACAGTAAAAGCTGATTAACTCTACAGAAGTTTAAAAGACTGGCTAAAAATTAGCCTTTGGACAGTATACAGTGATTTCTTACACATTTTATGATAGCATAAATCCTTCATCATTTTAGAAAATACCTGTGGCCGTAGAATTTTGGAAAAGAGATGAAGGAAAACACAGAAATGCAGGTCTACTTAGAAACAAAAACCAAACTTCAACCCCTACAATTCAGGTTGTAGGAAGTCTAGATGTGACCTGAACATGGATTTCACAACACAAGACAATATGCTGTGTTGTGCCTTCTCTTTGCTTTCTAGCTCCCTAGACATTAGCATTAAAGTATTAGGAGTTATGGAATATAAGTATTTTTCATAAGCTGAACACATTTCAATTGAGATACATATGGACTTTTTTCTTTTTTAAAATCTGACTAAAGACAATGAAAAGGAACTGGTGAGATTCTGCATCTTCTATCAAAACAACTTTATTATGCTTCACTTCTTTATTAGCTGTTCTAGCAGCTTGTGCTACTAACCAAGTGACCCATATTTCATCCTTGAAACAGCAGAGTTACTTAGGAAAAAACTCTCCTTATAAATCAAAGTACGTATGAAGAGTCAGTGACTGCAAAACTGTTTAAAGAAAAGCACTAAACTTCCTTTTGATGACTATTGCAGTATCTGTACAGCACAATGTATTATAGAACTTCAAAAAGTGTATCTTTGAAGAAGCTCTAAAGAAATAATCATACCATGCTGATCCATATAATATATATATATTCTATTTTTAAAAATGTGTATTTCTGTGGGTATATAAACACACATCATATCCACACACAGAGACATACACATATACATTGCCAAACACACAGTCTTTATCTACCCAACCTATAAATGTAATCCTTCAGCTTGTTTGGGGATAATTAAAGACAGGGAGCATTTACCTCAATGTTTGTAATGACCATTTCTCTGACAACATAAGCAATTGTGCAGTCTTCAGAGTGGCACCTGACACGGAAGCAGCCATATTCCATTACATCTGGTGGATCAGGCCAATACTGATGACATTTGGTCTGTAAATGAAATCAGGCACACATCAAGACTGTTGTATATGAGCCCATCCATTTCCAGCCTTCTTTCTTGTGTTGTGGTTCAGGGAATTCAAGGAGTGGTACTAAATCTGTTTTAGTTTGCTAGTTAGATTTTTTTTCCATCCAAAAAATAACAGGACAAAATAGGCTAAGTCCTCCATAAACTTCTGTTTTAGTGATTTATAATAAATATTCAGGTAAATTAGATGCATGATGCTTTGTCTGCTTCTCATCTGTAATTGCAAGAATGACTTCTCAAGGCATAATGTGGGAAAATAAAGATAGATTTACTCTGTCTTAAGAAAAGAAGTGCAGGGATTAAATGTCAAACTAACTTTACCATCTAATAACAGGTTACAGGAGAGGCATAGCCACACTTTTCTTGAGAGTGGACAATGAAAGGACAAGAGGAAACTGTAAAGAAGCTATAACGGAAATTCTGACTAGATCTTGGCAAAAAAATTCCACAAAGAAGGACAAGCATAGAAACAAGAGCCTTATGAGAATGTGGAATCTCCACCTGTGGAAATTATTAAAACTTTGATGTGACACTGCAACCTGCACAAATGTCAAAGTTGTTTTTGTCTGTAACTTTTAAATTGATAGAGTAGCACGAGCTGGAATTTTTGGAAAGTTAAATTTTTTTAAATTTTACCTTTAATAGAGCTCAATTTTCAGAGGCTTAAAATTCAAATTATAACCATTATGCCTGAAAGTTTCACTGAAGTAATTTATCTTAACTACTTTCCTCTTCAAATTTAAGCCAAAGTAATGTATTCATTTTGGAAAAAAAATGAGCATTACTGAGGAGGAGAAAAAAGTCCTATCATACAAATCTTAACACCATTGGAAAGAGATAGTCTGGAACATAAAACCTCCAGGGACTAGGAAAATGTCTGGCACTTGGCAATGGAGATATTGACAAGAATATACTTCTTTTTCTGTGCCTGAAAGTTCTCCTACAAACTGGGCAATTCTAAATAATTTCTGAAAGGAAACAAAACTCATAAATGTGTCTGGTGTGCAAAGGTACCAGCAGGATGATTAGAAGCTATCAACAACTGCCTTGAAGTTTCCAACTAACTGTATGAAATCCAGACTATTACTGATCTGTCTTCCTCAATTGAAGGAAATTAACACAGCAATAAAATCAAAAGATGAAGGAAGCATTTCTATATAAGGTGATGTTCAATAATGTCTGCTTCCATGAGCAGCTGCATAATGTGACTGTGGTTAAAACCCGATTGCTGCTTAACTCTACTTCCTTACATCTCAATCTTTATGCTGTTTAAGACCTAAAATACTCACTCCCTTGCTTTCTAAAAACACTGGGTTTTGACTGAGGTGTCAGATAAATTTGATAATGTAAGACAGATCACATATGAAATACAGATAAAGGCTACAGTGAAGGCATACAGGAGCCACCACCTTCTCCACCTCTTAAAAAATTGAACTGCTGAGTTTTCAGCTTCTAAAACTTTAAAACCAATACCTTCTCATTTAATCTAAAAACTTAATCTTTAAAACTACAAAGGACAAATCAAATCAAAACACACCAGATTTTCACTGTGCTATTCCAAAATTCAAGGAGAGATAGAATTTATCTAAACTTAATTAAAATAATTATCAGAGCAATTCTAGGAAGGAACCTGAGATGTAAATAAAAATGAGCAAGCAAAATTTTGACCACTAGTAAATACCACAAACAGACTCCTTTGTACAGCAGACTACAAGGTTTCCTCAACCTACTCAATGCTTCCAGACATTTGCTGAATCTTTTGGAGAGAAAATGCCACATGGAGGCCAATGCTCAGGGAGAAAAACAACAGCACATAGTACCTGTCTGATCAGCACAACAGAGTGAATGCAGTGATTTCTGTTTATTAGACAGTTGGCTTCTTTCCAAAACAGCATAACAAAAAGCAAAATGAGGACTATCTGCCCTGTCTAAGTAATTCAGGAAACCTGGCCCTCAGAAGAATAATTCAACTGAATAAGTTTGCCTCCTTTAGGGTTATTTAACCATAACAATGGAAAAAAGTTCAACGTTAGAGTACATTTTTCAGCATACAAAGGACCTGGGCGCTTACCCGTCCTCGTTCAGTGAGAGTTGTTAGCATGATGATCAGTGATAATTTGTGATCCCAGACCACTTGCCAGAAGTGTGCACATGTGTGTGGAAGAGGCCCCTGAGTAGCAATGTACCGGTTCACAATGCCAGCAGAAGGAATTTCCATCTACAGAGAGAAAGAAAAATCCTATGATAAGTTCACTCTCACTACTCAAGTACTTTTTTAACTTTTGCATTTCATTAAAGGAAGTTTTGAGGGAAGAAGGAAAAAAAGCTAAGTAATAAGACAATCAAGATTACAATTTGATATGTGAAAAACTTTTAAACCATTAATTTAGAACAGATTTAAAGCACAGATTCTACAGTCCCTCATGCTGAACTATGAGCAGAAGATTAATAGTGAAAATGTACTTGAAAACTTGAAACTGCAATACTTTCTAAATTTTCTTTAATATTTAGTAAGGAATCATGTTAGGGTATATTCACCAAAGGCACAGCAAAAGCTGATTATTGCCTGATAGTAAGCACAGGAAGTTAATAACTGACTATGTGATTCAGGTGCTTAGCTTATGTATCTGACAGAAATATATACACATTTTCCTCCTTTTATTCCCTAACTCCCAGTCACACTTGATTGATTAGAAAAATCAAGGCTCTAGTTTATCTTCTGGATCCTTCATAGCATAGCTATGGTCATAAGTAGATTTAGAGGGAAAAAAGGGATTAGTTTTATGGAGACAATCTCAGCATTTGAAGTATATGGAAAAATAAAACAATTTTTACTGGTTAAAGACTTTGCACATATCATAGTGTATCACTACATGGTAGCACCCACTGTGTATTAGGATGGTCACCTGTTTCACAACAGACACTCTTTTTTAGGTTATGAAATTTTACATCTTTCACATTTACAAATCCCCCAAATTAAAACAAAATATCCTTACTCCCTAAAAAAACCTTTTTTTTTTCCGCTTAGTAATACAGATAGTGAGTAAATGCAGGTCTCTGTATGACTTACATTCACATAATTTGCATTAATGTAATCTTCATCTCCTTGCAATATTATCCTTGTGGCATCATCTGCACACACACAAGAAAGAGGGAATAAAATTAGCAATTAAGAGACATACTTCCCCTCTATTAAGTTTAAAAAAACCTGAGGACTTGCAGAAACACAAACAGCAGAATACAAACAGAATAAATTACCTTTTAGAAAATAAAATGACCAATTACATTACTTCAATTATATAATTAAATCTTTAATCAGTAAGTTCAATACAGCAGATTTAAAAGCAAAATAGGCAGAAACTGTTCTTTAGACTCACAAGGTAGAACATCTTTGTATCTATTCTTGTCCATATTCTGAGGTACCTTTGCACATGTAACAGCCAATCCTGGTTTCTTTCTGTAAAGTTGCTGCAAAGTAGAATGAAAAATTACAAGATTTTGGGGGATGTGATTATGCTATACACACACTAATTACATTCACACAAAAATACATAGACTGAAAAAACTACATATTCCCTTTAATGTTTTTCCTATCCTTCTGCAAAATTCATTTGGGAGATTTTTGTATTTAACATGACAAGAATTTCTGTTATTGCTAGCCCACCAGGATAGCTAGAAAAATTTCTAGGAAAAAAGCAAAAAAGGCATGTGAGCATCACTAATATAAACCATTGCTCTGCAAGTTTGCCTTTTGCTTTTAAAACTGCAGACCAGAAGGACAACAGTGATTGAGGGTGCAACAAGGGAGCAGTGAATGGCAGCAGAACAAAAAAAAAAGCTGCAGACTTACTCTCTGGAATCAGCTACAATACAAAAATTTCAGAGAAGTTTTATTCTCTGGAATAAACCTATCCATTTCAATCCTGCAAGTAACTAAAAAACCACAACTTCAATGTATCAATCTCTTAACATGTGACTTCTCTGCTTTTGGGCCAACCCCTATGTTGCAGACTTTATCTGGAGTAAATGGACACAGTAATGGGGTATATATAATGTGTGTATAACCAAAATTTTGAAGTTGGTGTGAGGTTAATGGTTGGATTCTACTATCTTGGAGATCTTTTCAAACCCTAATGATATTTGCTTCTATGTACATAAAAAAAAGATTAAAAAAAAGTTGAGAGGGGAAACAACAACAATAAAACCAAACAAATCCACAAGAACTGTAATTATACAACTATAGCTTTTGTGTATTAAATATACACGAAAGCACCTTGTGACTGAGTTATTAAATCTGGATGTGCCACTGAACACTTACCACAGAGTTCATTATACATGAACTCATATGTTTAATGAGTTTAATTGTTCCATATATAAAATGGAATGAAACAAATAGGAGGCTAAAATCCCCTACTTCTGGTTCAGAGAAAAAGAGCAATACACAAAAATATTTATTCTACTGAGATTTGCAGGACCTTAAAATTCTGTATTCACAGATCACTGAACTTTTCAACTTATACAACATAAACAAGCCATGTGAGAAGAGAACTTGATAATATATGTAATGGAAAAGCTTCTATTTGTTGTAAGTCAAGTTCCACTTTACTAGAGCCTGGATGCAATTTCTGCCTTTTTTAGGAAGACAGAGAAGAATAATTTAAAGTCAAGTAACCATTCTTGAGCTTCACTGTTGCCTGGCAAACAGTCATTTGCTATTGACAGACTTCTTAAATTCTGACTAAATGGAGGAAGATATTCTGGAAAAACTTGATTATTCACAGTCTACTGGCTAATTATTTACTATTTTACTAAAGTGAATAAAGAGTTTGAGTCACCAAAGCTGATGAGGAGATATTGCCATTGCCTCTGCTTCTGAAGATCACTAAACAATGAACTCAAAGCAAGAAGACCACTAAGCTGTACCCTAGTTTATTAGATTTCAAAAAGCTTTTGCATTTTTTTCTGTAAAATCCTTTTATAGACATTGCCATAAAAAAGATAAAATACAGGCTCAAATATCCTATGAACATCATAATATAATATATCAGAATATCATAAAGGATCAAATATCCTATGAAGTTCACTACAGGAAATTTGTGTACAAATTTAGTCAACAAATTTGAAAATTAGGAAGATATTGAAAGGTCAGTTCACATTTTTGAGGTACAGCTTCAATAGCAGTAGCAACAGACTGCTTGCAATTGCTGCACTGCATCCCATACTGTGGATTTTGGAAAGCAGTTATGAACCATTGTCTACAATTTCTTAAAACCAGGGGAATTTTAATTCTCAGAAATCATAGAAAGAAAGGAAACCTCATAAAAAGAGTGGTTATACAATACAATTACCACAACTCTTCAGCTGTTACCATTAAATTTTCCAGCTTTAAAAAAAAAAAAGTAAAGGAAAAAATATCAAAAGGGGAAGAAATTTTATTACTGTTCGACAAGTTTTCAGTGACAGAAGAGGTTACTGCAGAACCCAATGCCAATTTTATAAACCCTAATAAACTAAGGTTTATTCACAGCTACTACAAATGCTTGAATCTACAACAGTAGAGCAACCACAAACATACATACTGCACTGTATCACCATTAGAGAAGCAGAGGAATGATCCTTTGGAATTTCTTACACTAACACTGAAGGAATTAATGTAATAAAATATGAAAATTTTATTATGTAGTTTTCTATTCTAACACATTGAAGAACATAGAAAAGGAAACAAAATACAAGACTGACCTCTGTCAAAATCCTATTACTCTACTCAATTAACCAACTACAAAAAAATAACTGATTTAGTGAACTTTGGGTACTTGAACCAGAAACATCTTAATTTAAATACATTTTTCTCAGCGGATGGTATCTTGTCTAAGACGTAAAACTCATTCTTCCCTATTCTAAGTAGTGAAGTGTGAAACTGATGGGCAAGTCAAATTGTTGCTCTCTTGAGATAAGATTAAAGAGTAACAAATGAGATTGGTAACTAATTGCAGCCTCTGCATTACTCACTGGTTACAGCTACTGTTCTACACTAACAGCATCACAGAGTTGAGTATTACCTACCTCAAACTGAATAAGGACAGTCCCACTTTCTAGCCCTCTTCTTAGCTGCTCCATAGACTCCTCCAGTGTATCACCACCATATTCAGAACAGACAGGAAGAACAGATTCTGGTAGAGTGTGAGAATCAGCTTCATCTTCTGATACGGGATCCACAAACTGTTTAACTACTGAAAGATGTGAATGAAGTTATAATCCATTACATAGAGCATTAATGTGTTTTTAACAGATATTAAAATTTACTAGCATGAAATAACAACAGAGTTTGCAAAACCTCAGAAAAGCAAACAATTAAAAGCAACAATTTAATCACACTTCTTTTTGTACTATATTACTGTAGAAACTATAAAGAGTATAATGTCCCTATGACCTTTCTGAAAGAAAAACTCCAGATGGCTGTTTATGAAGGCAAAGAACTTGAATTCCTAGCACAAGGAGATTTTGCAACCTTGTCTTGCCTAATGAACTGCTAAATAGGCTAATGAAACACAACATCCACCATGGTAAAAAACAAGGGGGTTTTACCTAAAGCAGTGTAGATCGTAATTAGTGGAATATCTCTACAAGAAACATCTATTAGTTTGGACCTCCAACAGCAAAACAAAGGCAAAAATCCCTTCATCACACTCCTTTGCCATTAGAGAAGACACAATTATCTTTTGCAATTTCTTATGCAAACACTGAAGGAACTAACTGAAGTTAAAAAGAGTTATTAGTCAATTTTCTTCAACATTCCTTGCTATTGAACAACATGACAAACATTAATGAAGCAATCTACATAGCATTTCTGTCCCTATGAAATGTATTGTATCACCAGACATGTCCAGCTGTGGTTATCCTGCAGTGATGGGAAGAGTTCATACCTGTCAAACTTCAGAGAATGGGGAGCTGGCTATGCTCATGCCTATAAAAAATTACTGGTATGGGGTCATGGGTCATCTTTAAGATTTCTCTTATCCGCAAGTTGGAAGGGGATTAGAAAATTAAGGGAAAACTAAATGCTGCATAAAGCCAGAGGAAAATAAAATAAAGAGCCCCTCTATCTTCTTAGAAACACAAGAAGTTTTAAATAAAGACAGCGTTACAGAAGTACACATCACCTAGGCTGTTTCATTCCCTCCTATTTCCTAGTAATGCCTAATCCCTTCAGATTTTTATGTCTTCATGCAATCAGGAACTTTGTGTAATTGTGTGTGCTAATGTCTTGCAATACCTTTTAAGGAAAGCAAATAACAAAATAAAGAGTTTGACATCATCTGAAAGCTCTTGGGATCTACAGGTGTTTTAATATGGAGCAAGCAATGCCAAACTGGACGAGTTTTCCATTTATAAACATACAGCTTAAGACCTTGCATATTTCAAAGATTGTCTCCTCTTTGCAGGCAGCAGTTCTGCAAGCAACCAGCCCAGGTTTATCTCAGTATTGTCCCAAAATGTCTACTGTAAGAATGCAGTGAACTTGCTTCATCACATAATTGTGCAGGGGAACAGCCCATGTGTTTTTGTGAATCTCCAGTTGGGGGTTTTTAAAATTATGCTTTATTTACAAGAAAACCCAACACCCCATGGCAACAAAAAAAATAAAAAATTCAAGGGACTATCTAGTCTCATAGATTTTTAGAAGAAAAAATAAGAAGAAATTCTAATTTGCAAGACTCTTTGTAGCAGTGGTAAGAACCTATATAGTATAAACTACTTGTACTACTAATTCTAATTTAGTGAGACCTACTCTTTGCACAGACCTATTCCAAGTGCTCTGAGAACATGCTTATGCAAACAGAAGAGAGTACACCACCAAGCATAACAGCAACAGTCTCAAAAAAATTAGAAGTGAATAAAATTAGCCCAGTTACCTTTCCTCCTGACCAAAAGTGCAAGCTCTCTTGTGTGGGATTCTCTGCTGGCTTTTATGAACATGACCACCTGGTCATGTGTGTGCTCTGAGATATCTCGGCCATTAATTAATACTATCTGATCACCTTCATTCAGCTTTGGAATGCATTTATCAGCCTGTTTCAAGACCAAAGAAACACATTAATGTCATCACAACCAGTTGTGCAAGCAGGAACATATCAGGATATTAAGTACATTGTGTAAGCAGCATTCACAGTTCTCCTGGCAAAGTTTCATACTCTGTGTCAGAGGTTCTATCAAAGGTTTCAGCTCTAAAGCTCTCATGCTTCAAAACTTCTCCCCGACAACAAGGAACAAACAATTCAAACAACATATTGATAGCTTTAAAAAGAATTCACATTAATCAAACAAATTGCTGTCAAAGATCTCTATTTCAGACTCCAAGTGTCAACAACCTCTGAATTTTTCAATAAAGTGTTTCAGGCGCATGAGGTAATCCAGTTCACTTTTTATGTGGTGAATACTAAGCAGTCCAAACATGATTTTCACAAACATGATTCAAGTAACATGACACTCCCCAGGTATGCACTTTTTAAATTTCAAAGAAATCCACACACATTCCATATATTTTTTAATTTATAGAGTCGTCTTTAGATTTAGATTAACTGCTGGACTCCAAGATTTGTTTTTCTTTTTTTCTGCCACAGTTCTCTGTATGCTTAGCCCTATGTCCAGCACAAAGCAATCAAAGCTATGGCCAGAATATGATGATGATGATGATGATGATGATGCTACAAAGATGTCTAAGGGACTAGAGAAGCTCTTGCATGAAGGAAGACTCAGAGTGCTGGGAGTATTTAGCCTAGAAAAGGCTCAAGGGGATCTTGCAATGTACATAAATACTTAGATGGAAGACACAGAGAGGATGAAGCCAAACTCTCAGAGGTGCTTTGTGACAGGATCAGAGGCAAAGAACTCAAACTGAAACACAGGAGACTCCATTCAAGCATCAGGAAACAGTTCTACTGCTATGGTGACTGAGCACTCCAGCAGGTTGCCCAAAGATATTGCGGAGTCTCCCACCTCAGAGACCTCAAAAGCCACCTGGAGATGGACCTGGGCAACTGACTCTAGGTGACTCTTGAGCAGAAGGGATTGGAGAAGAGGACCTCCAGTTGGAGGTAAGTTGGACCTTCCAACTTTCTATACTTCTCTAATAAGAATATGCAGGATTATACAATCTTTGAGTGTCAAGTAATGCAGCAATTTTTTCATCATTACTATCCTAATCTTTATTTTGTCTAGGAAGTCTCCAGCTACACAAGTGATATATGAACACTTCATTCCATTTATTGTATGAATGAGACATAGACCTTTACTCTTTTTATTTTTTCATAGGTGTACCCTGTATTTCCTTCATAGCCAGCACAGGTCCCCTGGGCTTTATTCATCCAATATCATTAGCCCTACCAAACAACCGTTACCAATCCCCTGTGAAATTAAAGAAATTAAAACTAGATCCAATCCTGACTATGCCCTGCACCAATGGCTCCTAATATATTACCAACTAGTAAATAGGAGATAGAAAGAAGAAATTATATCACAAAAATATCACAATGATGAAAAATGCAGAATAAAAAAAATAGTGGCATGAATATGAAGAAAATAAATTGGGAGTCATTTGTACCAGCAAACAAAGTTAAAGAGAAGAAAACTAAAGACCTGCTTAGTGTCAAAAAACAGACAAAGAAGAAGAGAAAGAAGCAGGAGAGAGGAAAGACGCATCCAAGAGGAAAAAAAATCCCATACAGAAAAGCTGATTAAAATTTTAAAGAAGGAAGAGTTGCCCCCAACTTTTTCATAGAAATAAGGAAAGAAAATAATGAAGGATAGGGAAGATTGACAATGATTCATAAAAAATGTAAACAGGAAAAGAATGGGAATTAGGAGCAGCCATGATGCTCTTCAATACTGATTTAACTAGGTATTCACAGGTCCCCAAGAACACCCTTGCCATATTTTGTACAATTTACAAAGGCAAGACTAAAGAATGTAACTATGAATTACTAATTTAATCACTCTTAAATATTGTTAAGTTTTTCTCTTTGAAATATAAGTATTTGAAAAGATAGGTGATATAAAGACCATATCAGGTCTTTAACTAAGAGAGTCAAGATGTCAACAAGAACTTGGAAGGAATGGTTTCCGAGCTCCTATATTTGCCTATAATTTAGATTTCTTGGCTGACTCCTATTAGTCTTTACTGCAGATGGACTAATATCTTTGCTCAAACAAACCTTGTTAATCATGTGATTTGTTAATGCACCAGCCTTCTTATTTGAATCATCTGACTATATAAAATATATCTCAAAGGAGAATTAATTCCTCCTATGCAAGCATAATTTATAGATTTTTCAGAGTCTGAGCTCTTCCAGACAATTTATTATGTCAAAGGCTCTCTGTCCTATTGATACACTCAATGTGTCATTTTTATGCTAATCACCTGCTATTGCTCCAAGGAGCATGCAGGGGGTTTTTTTCCATTAAAATCTCTATTACATAAAACCATAATGACCTCTTTAGTACCTGAGAGCATTAATACTGTTTGTGAAGAAAATCTGTAAAGATCTTTAATATAAAAAAAAACCCCAAGCCAAACATATGAAAGAAATGGTTGTTCCTTCACTGAAATGTGCTTTCATAAAAATTTTGGGTACTCTATCCTTCAGTTTTCCCAGCATACTAAACTGCTACTTTATTAAAAGATTTTTTAAAAAAAATTTTAGGAGGTGGAAAGAAAAATGCTGCCTTATTTTGGGGAGTAGATTTGCTTCCCCTCCTCTAAAAAAATACACATCTTTTTGTAGGAAAGTGAGAAAAAGGTGGCCTACAAACCTGAGAAATAATCTTAGCAAATAATATTTGTTATGCTATCTTAGCAAATAGCATCCCTGAAGACATTTTACAGGGTAATGAGTGAATCTAGAGAAAGTTAAAATAGCAGTAATGCAGGTAAGGCATAACTGAGCTAAAATAATATCAAAATGCATTCAACAGACAAATTTGAACTATCATCTTCATTTCATTAAACAGTAAAGGACAGGTAAAGTTTTGTTTATGGAAAACAATATAATCAATGTTAATACTGCTATTCTCTAAAAATATGTGTATTATTTTCCTCTTGCAATAACATGCCATGATTTCCCTAACACTGCTACAGAGTATTATATATAGGATAGCTGTTTCCAGTTTTTTTCTGTGATCCTGGTAACTTGCTCGCTTGGTGGTTTACTAGGCTAGAGAGATAGTAAGTCACTCTTGTCCATGCCTATGACACTAAATGGAGACACTTCAATGAAGTGTTTTAAAGTTGGAAGACCAGCCCTTCTTCACTCAAGAGAAAAAAATACAGATCAATACTTTCCAGAAGACTAGCCAAATCTGCCAAAGGAAATGACTGCCTCTGGAGGAACATATTTCATTCTCTGATTGCAGAATGAGCCTGTTTCCCCCATGTAATTTCAGAATCTCAAATCACCCTTAGAATATTTGCTAGGTTGACCATGAAATGTCTTAGGAGCTGTTTTATTTTCAATTCCTAGACGTAAGTTATAATTTACCACCAAACATTTTTTCAAATAATTATTATGGTTCATAAAGGAGTGCTATGAACTGTGTAAATCAGGCCAAAATCATAAATGTGACCAAAAAAATAACTTCTCAAGCAATCTGTTTCAGCTGGATTAGCATCATGACATTTAGACATCAGTCCTGTGACTGCTTATCAAATTTCAGAAGTCAGAAGATTCAGAGTGTGTTGTATTTTTAGGTTTAAGTCAGTAATATTTCCTAACAAGTCTGCACTGAAATTATTTGATGAGAGTTAGGAAATACAGTTTGGAAAAAGGCAAGTGAAAAAATTTGATATAACATTTGTCCTCACAAATTTATGTAATAATCATTTAGAAAAAAAGTTTTAAAAGATTTTATGTTCCTATTATTATTTCACAATTCAACAGAAGAACTCAATGACCCTGCTGATTCTTATACATTTAACCTAGTCTATAAATATTTCCATAAGCAAAATTCTATGGAAAAATAGGAACAGAGCAAACATATGCTCCCTTTTTATGCTCCCTCTCTCTTGCCAAGTACTCTCCCATCCTATAAATAATTTTAGAACTAAGGATTTCCTCAGTCTATTGTGGCTAGCTTAGTCAATAACAATAGCTTTTTTACCCAAGTATTTGTCCTGTCCTGACCACACAAAAAATTATTTTAACCACACATCCTTTGTCAAGGAGTTTCACAGATCTACTATCTTCTACACAAAGAACTATTTCACCAAACATGAAGAACATGACCTTCACAAACTTAATTTAGTAGTTCTTATTTCTGTAGACCTAATTTTAATAGTCCATATTTCTGCTGGAATTCCTTTTTCATAGTGCTCCTAATCTTGCAGATCCCTACTACATCTCCCTCAAATCAGCTATTTTTTCTAGGGTGCAGGGGCCCAAATTATTTACTTCTTTAGTAATGATATTCCTTTTTCCCAGTTCTTGCCCCTCATCAAGCATTTTCCAGTTCAGGATGCACTTGTTCAGATGAGAGGAGAATACAAATATACCTTCTACTTATTTCTGGTTTGACAAACTCTTCCAGATCTTTTAAGCTCTTTTAGCTCAGTGATTAAGAAATCACTGGTTATACCAATCCCTAATGAGAACAGTTCTGCTGCTATCTCATACTGGTTACAGGTGTCCAAATTTCTATGTGTACAGACCTTTGAGAGATGGAAGGAGTAGCAATAGAAGGGATTAAAAGCCTCAAGAATTTACTTACAGGTGATCCTGGAGTTATTCTTGACACCAGCAGTGGCATTTTCTGATCTACTCCACCCTAGAGGAATGAGAGGAATATGAAGTAAATAGCAATGATAAATATATCATTAAGCATAAGCAGCATTTAAAAGAAGTAATTGCTTATTTTCTTTTAATATCATTTTTTCTATGCTGTGTCATCATGGACAGGATTGGTAGAACTGAATTTTCATCAGTAAATGGGGAATTATGGGGCGGGTTGTGGTGTCTTTAAATGTACCAATTTCCAGTAAACTAGACTGGGTGTCTGTTTCAGGCCATACATTTTAATAAGCATAAACAGATAAAATGAAACATTTTTTGTAACTGTGTGCTTGAAGCAAGCCCAATTTAACATGTGAACTTCCAAGGCAGACAGTTTTCTTAGATTTTGTGACAAATGTGCAAGGAATCTGGTAGGATCAAAATCCCAGACAACTGTACTCCTTTATTCTCTTTACAACACCAATAAATGGCCACGGTGAAATGACCAAACTCTAATTTTGACATTATGGCAAATTTATAATACTCTGCTTAAATGGAATTTCAGTGAGGGAATTTAAAACATTTACAATAGTCAATTATCAATAACAATTTAAATTTTCCTCACAAATTAATTTTCAAAATTTCAATATGATCTCTAAGGTGTATAATTAAATGGAACAGCACAAACTATTTAAATTGTTTTATAATACAGAGGTCCAATTTTCCAAAAATCGATGTCTTAAATTAGGCCTTCAAGTTCATATTTCAGGAGCCAAATAGGCAGTGTGCCTTGGATATGGGCCATGCCCATAATATATGCAACTGAAAACCAGAGAACTATTAGATGCTTATTTCTGTAAGTGTTGCTTTAGCACTTGAGGATTAGGCTGCCACTTCTAGAAACTCTCAGTCCACAGGACATTCCTGTAAAATAGACTGCTTTCTCCAAATCATTATATTAAAAAAAAATTTAAAATCATGAAGTAAAAACATCTAGTCCATAAAGCATTTAAAAATAAATAAAAGACAGCTGGTTTACCTTTAGATTAAATCCAAACTTCCCTTCTTCATCTGGTATGATACGCACCAAAAGTAAATCTCCCTCAATCATGTCATTCTGCGATATATAGAAAAAGAAAGAAAATGTTCTGATTTTTAGAAGAAAATATCAGCAAATTAGAAAACAGTGCAAACAAATTTAGAAGTGCTGAACAAAAATACTCTACATAAATCCACCTTTGAAATAGGAAGAGGTTATGATTGTAGAATATTCCTATGGTAGTAACTTTTTAAATAGTAAAAAGAACAACGTACATCTCAGCAAATGCTTTCTGGTTGCTCTGTCCTAACATCATTACTCTCATCTTAGCTTTCCTTCCCAACTGATAAATCCTATTAAAGTTCCAACCTGTTGTCATTAAAAGCTTAGGTGCAACATATGAATAGAAACTATTCTATTCAAAGAATGAAGTGACTATTTTTAGGACTTTTCTCCATTAAACAGGTTTATTTTTACACAACAAATCCACAAGGTAGGAGAATTAAAAAGTGTCAGCAGCTAACAGACATGTTGGAAATGATAGAACTATTCTAACTAATTTTAGTTAGGTGTTTTAATTAATATTAAATGTCCACTTCTAGGCAGAGCCCCTCTGGAACAAGCTGGGGAAGAATGATCTATGACCATAATGTTAGCAGGGAGCAGCTGCTCTCCAGCCAGATCAGAACTCAAAAGGATGATGTTTAGCCACCCCTGAGAGATGCCTGGGATAAAGTAGAGCTGTGTCTGCTTATCAGAGATGCCTGGGATAAAGCAGAGCTGTGTCAGCTTTTCAGACAGATAGCAACTTGACTTAGCTGATCTTTTTTTCCCTTGGAAGAAACAAGATTCAATTATGTAAGGATTTCTATTCCACTAGGAACTTTCCCTGAAGCCTCTAGAATGCTGGACACTTTGGAAACCAATGCACTTGATAAGCTTGTCTATCACACAACCCTGGATAAATGTGAGTGGCAACACAAGATCTACTGTCATTACTACATAAAATATGCCCATCCTGAACACAGCCACCACTTTGCCCATTCTCAAACCGCAGCTCCGAGTCACGCTCACTACTAGCTCAGACTTCAAAGGCACACAAGTGCCCATACCTTATCACAGTAGTACTGACTGGAGTCTTCTGTTGAGCTGCTTTTTGTAACGTTGTCATACGTTTCTAGGAACTGCTTATCCACCCCTTCCAATGGGTAAGAGCCAGAAATGTTGCCAACTCCATTGGGAGAGCGAGCCAAGGCTTTAGGTGAGAGATGGGTCAGAGAGCTCCGTGTCGGACTGTTTCCCAATACGTTCCTTTATTTTGAAAGGATAAATATTATAAAGATACTGTTAATCCAGATATTTAAATTTAAAAAAAAGATTTAAAAAGAGCAAGTTGTAAGGGTTAAAAGATTTAATACCACTTCTTAGTGGAAGTGTAGGGAGACAGGATTGGATTGTGATCTAAGCCTATCATTAATCAGTGGACATCCAGAAAAATATTCAAAAATTCTGGAATAGCAAAACCATTTAATGCAAAATATTTGGATGTTTGCAGTGAAAGGCACTGTTGTAGTCGTACAGGATGGAGAGAGCTGAACCACAAGGGAAAGGCACTTCAGTTGCCAATTCTATCCATGCAAAAATCTTTTGCTGTGATTCCACTCTCATTCCTACAAAGTACTTTTTTCTTTAAGACTCCTCCCTCTTATGAGTACCATCTCAACCTCATCCCTGTGGGTGAAGACAGTTTGCAGAAAAGCCAGGGTAAATTGTCAGAGAAACCGGAAATGAAGAGAAAATGAAAGGTTTAATTGCAATTAAAATATTGTGTTATTGAGGTAGTTATAGCCATACTAAAGGACCCAGAACTAACTTAGGGTACAGATCTAGCATTCAAGAACTTTAGCATTCAATGATAACAAAAGTAAACCCTCAAATCTGGCAATTGGCCAAGTTGCCTGATGGTGCTCCAGGACTTCCCAAACATTCATTTCGCTACATTTCCTCTTATGAAAAGGATGACATACAGACCTCTCATACAACCAACCCCCTTCTTTAATCGAACCAGACTCATGGATACCATACAGACCAACTGCTCCATCTTTATAAAAACTACCTTATGTGAAGATTTCTGTCTTGAGAAAAGCTCAAGGTATAGCAACATCACATTTTGACAGTGCTAAAGTGGCAGGAGTACATATCTTGCCAAGTAAACCTTGGTATTAAAATTTGTGAATTCAAACATTTATTTCTGCTTTGGTATTTGCTGATACATGTGAGCTTTTTTGAACCATTTCCAGCAGATATTTAGAGCTGTCAATGAAGAAGTAATTCTACTCCAAGGAGTGTAACTTTTAGCATACAGGACTTGTATTGCAACAAACTTTGATACTACAGCCACTTGTTTTTTGGCCTGTGAAAGTCTGATCACAACAAATACAAATGTCCTGAGAGGTGCCATCAAGGAAATGTATTCTTGCCATAATACCTCTGACTTTCAGTTAGACTATGCGTACTTGGCAATGGCAATGAGTTATTTCATGCAACACTTGCAGTACTTTCAGCTACTACAGAAAGTGGCACTTTTTGAATGCATTCAAAGTTTCAGAATGCTTTGAAGTAGTGAACTATAATTACGCTGTCAAAATTCTGGTTTTATCTGATAGCTTCCAAGACTTTTCATGATTCTGATGAAGTCAATGTTAAGCAAGGAGGAACACTCGGTATGTAAATACATCTTAATAAGTTTTTCAGAACACAGTCCAAAAAAACATTTCACTTACAAGTTGAAATTACAGACCGTGTAATGATTTTTTAATGTAGAAAAGAAATTTAACAATACCAGAAAAATATTATTTCAGTCAGTGTCATCTGGCACTATTTAAATAGTCACGACATAAAATTGCCAGTGGATTTTTACATCATTGAACTTTTGCAACAGTTTCTAACCAAGTTTTTTTGTTAATAGTGACGAGAGATCTATTACAACTTAAGACTTTCCAAATCCTGACCCCAAAACTTATCTTTCACAAATCTTTACAATCTTCATTTATTTGTGTCTTTTAATCATACAAAACCACTACTTTGAAAAATCAGTTGAACTTATATATTTCCTTAATCATCTTAAAAAGGTAAGAGAAAGTATAAAGAAAACTCACTTTGGTGATTCTTGTTCAGATGACCTGGTAAAAAAATCACACAAAAAAAATCAACATTAAATGAATATAAGTTAAATCTTAAAAAAATAAACAAGAACTAAACTCCAACTTCAAAAAAAATCCCAAAAAACTGCATAAAAGCCAAAAGTTGTGCTCATGATGAATTAAAGAATACTTAATCCTATGGTTAAAGTCTGAATCAGATAATTAGGGCGTTTATGAGACAGTCTGCAAAAATCCCAGGGCAGCTCTGATCACTCACTTCTGCTTTTGATACAAGCCCAATACAGGCAGCACACATCTGCTACTGCAACTCAAGCTCTGCAGGAGTTTACCAAGGCAATTATTTAGCCAGACACAATAGATCATTTTAGAGAGTTTTAGGTGTGGATTACAATGACTACAGATGTCACTGATTGTATTTTGTAAAAGTCAAACTGTGGCAGGATCTTTATGTTTAGGCAGCCAGAAATGAGCACAGGTGGCTTCAGAAGCTTGACATTTCCATTGCTTATTCTCATGAAGTGAGAGCAGAGAAGGTGTTGACAGAAAATTTTGAGACAAAGTATAATGAAAGTAGAAGTGGTTATAGCAATGAGGACAATCTAGAACGGAAAAGAAATCAAAATTTGCGCTGCACAGCATTTTCCAATGCATTCAATTAACTTCATCAAAAATCCCCTGAAACAGCAAGCTAAATGATATGACATAAATTAAAGCAGTAGCAGTGCTACTAAGACAAATTTTAAAGTAAAAGTTACCACAAAAGGTGCTTACAAAGCAAAGTTTAAGGCAGATTGGGGAATTTTACAAATTCATTAAAAGAGTGACCAAAAATCCTGGAGTGGTATATGTCCATGCTGGAAAAATATGTGAAGTAGTTCAGCTAGAAAGGAGACTTGCTGAATTGCCAAGTTATCATCATTAATACTAAGAGTTACATTTCACTAAAATTACAGTAAAAATAGCACCAGTATCAGTCTAGTTAAGATTCCTTGTATGTAATTTGACAATCTGAAAAAATTCTTCCTCGAGAGGCAGAGATGGTAAAGCTTGATCCATGAGGAATTTTGGAGGTTTGAGTTCTGTGTACTTTTAATATTTTTAAAACATTAAGCTTTATCCCCTTTTATTGCAGAGATATCTAACTTGTGACCCCACTGACATCCACCCCCCACTCACCCACTCTGGTGAGTGAGTCTGGTTCTGTTTGTCCACAGTCCCCAGAGAACTTTTACCCTCCAATTGTTAAGCAGATCCTATGGGAATGCAAATTCACCTGCTGCCTGACCAGCCCACATCTAAATGGGAGAAATACTGAACTTGTACTTTAACTCCCCAGTGAGAGGACAATGCCATCTTAAAGTTTTGGGATTTTTTTCCTGCCTAATCACTGGTTTTCACTAATCTTGAGAAACTTTGCCTGTTCAAAAACTCATCTCCTACATTACATTTGATTGCATTGTCCAAATATTCTCAATTGCAAACAGAGGCAGAGGGGCTGTACAATGACATAAGCCTTATTTCCTTAGGAAGTCACACTAAAAATAAAAAAAACCATTGAATTTATTTCATTAAGCTAATGGACTTCCTTGTAAGGCAAAGAACAACGAAACTTGACATTTCCAATGCTTATTCTCATGAAGCAACATCTTTTTTACATTTTGCCACAGGAGACCTATTACTAAATCCTGTGCAGAATCAAAATTGCCCTGAGTAAACCCTTTCAAGAGTCTTCATTAAAAATTGCAGACACACAATTGTGATCACTCTAATAATAAAATAAAATGCCCTGGTTTTCATATATTATCTCCGCTCTATCTTCCCAAGAGAAAGAGGTAAAGAGAAAGAAAAAAAACCTACTTGGGGTTTCATCCATAGACTTTCTATAAACTTACAGTAAATTCTTCATTATCTCTACCTTTGGAGACTTGAATGTGGGATATAAATTCTTAGTACTATTTGATGAAGATTTATTTGTTATATTATTGCACTTTAATTCAAACACATCAGATCTAAATGATTGACTGAAAATTCTGTGACCTTTTAAATTGGGAAGAAAGGTGGCCAAATATTTGACCGAGAAAAGCAACCAAATTCATTGTCTAAAAGAATTCATCAGAGACAGCGCAGCTGCATCTTCCTCAAGTCCTCAGTAGGTCAGCATGCTAGAGCTGCAGAATTTTGCACCTCAACACAGTTAAATAGTATTTCTATCATTTAATTACTTAGCAATGTGATGAAATACATTAAACATGAATAACTAGGTGATTTTTTTTTGGCTACACAGTGTTACACTAAGCCATCATCCTCATTTCACAACATACAAGGACTGTATTTTAAGTCAATGAAAGACAACACTCACCAGAACAGCCATTCAACTTTTTCATCAAGGAAGACAGCCCTTCCTTGTAAGGAGATTAAGCTTTCCATTGGTGCAGCAAACAAGCAATCACTTCAAAACTGCAGGTAATTTCTCTTCCTCACTTCACAATATAACTAAAATTATGCCATTTCAATCTTGCATTCAGTATGGATTGATCTATTGACAATTACCTTTCAATATAGGTCTTTGCCCTGAAAAGTCTAACTCTCCTCTTCTGTCAAAAGGACAGAATGGAAAGGTTTTAAGGAAAGACCCCTCCTCCTCATTTTGTGTGACCTACCAGGGAATTTTGCTATTCTGAGAACCGAGGATGATAAACTACAGCAGAATAAAACCCCGAGAGAAAAGGGTCAACTGAAACAATAGCACTGTAGCAAAACTCCCCCTTTACAAACAACTGAAGGAAACATCTGTAGGTTTTGCCCTTGTGCTGTTCTTGAAGTTCTTAAAGCTTCTTTCATTGTAACACCTGCAGGGCTGGGGAAAGTGAGTATGCCAGCATTTCCATTATCACCTCTTCTCTGAGGACTCACCGTTACAACTGGGGTTTTTTATTCATAAGCAAAATAAATGGAAGGTACTTGCAGCAACACTTTTATGCTGCCTTTTAGAGGAATTTATACTCAGAATATTCAGCATTTCTGTGAAGAGAATAACTGTGTAAGGTGTCATAAGTTTTTTGTACTGCATAATTAAGAGAATCAGTGCAGAAAACTTGATGACTTCATGGCATACACAAGCTTTTCAGTGATTTCCTAGAAATTTCAGTCATTGACGTTTGTAAACTGCTACCATCACCTTCAAAGGAATACTTTGTTATTCTGCATTGCCTCTATTGACTGTGCCCAGTTTACTGGCTTGCCAAGAAAGTTTCATGTGTTTTGATGCACAGCAACTGCTTGGATTGCTGCAAGGTTTGCCTTATCACAGATTTGCAATTTAACTTTGATACTTTCCATTTAGCAGCAAAATTATTGCATTTTGAACTAGCTAGGAAAGTGTAGTACATTTGAATAAGGATATATATTTAAAAAGCAAAGTTTGCATCTAAGCAAAATATATACATGTACTATTTTCATATATATTTGGGTAGAAAAGTATGAAATACTTAGTCTATTAGTAGTAGCAATATAATTCTAATTGAAATATTCCCAGCTCCACTGTCTAGTATTAGAATATCTTCCTTGAGAAAGGCTGAAGTACACAAACAAGGACAATAGAATTTTGTGAAATGCAACAGATTTTGTAGAAACAAAGAAATTATAATATCTGTGTATGATTAAGTACTAAGGATAAATGACAGCTTAAAACAAGGGGAGGGTTCACTTATTTGCAATTTTCCACCCAAAGAGTAGCTACGGGGACTCAGCTTGATAAATCTGAGGAGCACTTTTATCAACAGTAAAGTTTTAAAAATCTTCCTCTCATGAAAAATCATATTTTAGTTAAACTAATGATGTGTTCCCATAGTACATTCACCAAAGCTCACTATGCAGCTACAGTTATTGTCTATCAAATGCTAAGCAAAAAGAATTGAACAAATGCAACATCCGTTCAGGAAAGCTATTTTCAGTGCAATACCTTCACCAGATGATGCATCAC
The DNA here is from genome assembly GCA_024362935.1 of Setophaga petechia. Classification (NCBI taxonomy): domain Eukaryota; kingdom Metazoa; phylum Chordata; class Aves; order Passeriformes; family Parulidae; genus Setophaga; species Setophaga petechia. Next base: position 26,082,944 of record JANCRA010000008.1, read on the forward strand.
ACTCACACTAGGAACATATGTGCACTTCCAGAAATTCATAGCACAGTGCAAGTGAATTTCCGTTCTGTATATTAGTTCATCATTTCATTTCCTTCCCCCCAGCTCTGGGGTTGCACACATTATTCCATCTGTATCACTAGCAAAAGATAGTTTTACAATGCAAACTGAAAATGTTTATAGCTTTGCAAGCATTTAAGACAAAAGTTTATGAAGAGATATATTGTATTTATAACAAGAAGAATAATAGACTATAATAATTTATATTGGAAGGGAACCTGAGAGGTCACAAAAACTGTTACTCAAAGAATAGACATCAAAGCTAGATGAGGGCATTCAGGTTGGCAAGCCACTTTGTGTTTTGAGGTTCTCCAAGGATGGAAATAAATACACCTTTTTGCTGATGTATAAAAAGGCTAAAATAATCAAAATGTGATTCCCCCTCCCCTAATTATCTTTTGAGAATTTCCCTAGCTATAACTTGTGTCAAATACCTCACATTTTTGCTCTGCATCTTCAAGAAGAGTTGGCTCTATATTCTTGATAATTGTCTTTAATCAGAGCAAGGCAACAATGTGACCAACCCCTCCTCGACTCCCCCAGCCTTCTGGTTCTCATGCATCATATGCTTGCACCTGTGAATAACTTGCCAGATTTATCTCATCAATCAATATATGATTCTAAATATATGATCTATAGCATCTCACCTGTCAGGAAGCCTTTCTTGCTGACTGTTACTATGCCTTATCACTTAGAAATAAGTTTTACAATAATGTTCTTTCTGGTTAGACAGAAAATTTCACTATTTTTTTCTGTTAGGCCAGCAAATCTACTCTAAAAAAGTACCAAAACACTTGCTCCTACACAATCTGCTGCTCCAAACCAAACAGACGTGTTCAGTTTATTTAATTACAAGGTGAACAGCAGAAACTGAATACAAATCAGATAACAAGACCCTCCTCCACACAGCTTATCAGGTTACTTTTCCAAGCCAATAAGCCAGTTATTTTTTCTCTTTAGCACCTTGTATACTCTGCTGGTTTTGGCTGAGGTAATTTTCTTCACAGTGTCCAGTATAGGGCCCTGTTTTGGATTTCTGCTGAATTGTGTTTTGGATTTGTGCAGGGCTGATAATACAGAGATATTTTTGTTATTGCTGAGCAGGGCTTACACAGAGCCAGGGCCTTTGCTGCTTTTCATACTGCCATGCTGGTGAGGAAGTTTTGGGTGCTTGCGAGGTTGGGAGGATACAGAGCCAGGACAGAGGACCCCAATTGACCAAAGGGAAATTCCAGACCATATGCCATCATACTCAGTGTATAAAGTGGGGAAAAGAAATAGGTAGGAGGAGAATTTGGAGCAATGGAGTTTGTCTTCCCAAGTTACTGTTATATGTGAGGGGGCCCTGATCTCCCAGAGATGGCTGAACACCTGCCTGCCCATGAGAAGCAGAGAATTAATTCCTGGTTTTGTTTGGCTTCTGTGCATGGCTTTTGCTTTCCCTGTTTAACTGTCTTTATCTCAGCCTATGTACTTTCCAGCTTTTACAGTTCTGATTCTCTCTCCCTGATTCCACTGGTGGGGGAATGAGTGAGTGGCTGTGTGGTGCTAGGTTGCTGGCTGGGGTTAAACCAATGCAAATTTATATATTCTTCCTGACAAGTACCCTTCCCATTCAGAAAAGTGCATTCAAAAACAGGAAGAAAGGCATTAAAAGGGCAAACAACAGCTATATTAACACTTCAAACCATTTAATCTATGATATGAAAAAACAATTAAAAATATTCTAAAAAGCACAAGCCATTAAACCTGAATTTACAAGGTCAAAAATAAGCTCTTCTCTTCATATAAAGGAAAAGGGAAACAGCTCCTGTACAGGTAACATGACTAAGATTATTCTGAACTGCCAAAATAAATTACTGTTTGTTTCAGTAATCCTTTGTGTGTAACATCTTTTCTTAAAGAAACCTGAGCTTACTAACATTCATTTAAGGGGCAGGTGCTGGCCACAACATGGGTCTTCCCACAAAGCCAGATGAAAACCTTAAGTCCATGAACAGAGAAGAATGGAGTATACTCCTTTTTTATACTGAATGGTAGAACACCATGCAGCTTCCCACAGCTGGGTTCTTGGAGGTTAAGAGCATTAAACAACACTGTGGTTTTCAGTTTTCATTTCTTGTCATTAGTTTGTTTTCATCTCTCACTGCCTAATGAAGGGTGAACATCTGTATCACACCTCATGTACCCAATGACACTTCAGAAAAAGGAAAGGAAAAATGAAAACAAGAAAGAATGAAGTCCAAAGATGCATAAATAGTATTTGGTTACACTGGATTTAAGTTTTCATGGCAGACCTTAGTATTTCAGGTTCACCAAGTGTTTAAATATATATTATTGAAAAATTTAAAATTACATTTTTAATTTACACCAAATACCTTAACATAAAGTCACCAGTGAAATCATTATAGCAGTTTAAATTTTTACTTATTTACTTGAGGGTAAAGGGCAAGCTAGTTTATTTTGAGGAGTTTTTCTTTTAGCTTCTTCTAAGAGTTCATGTATGAAGAATCCTACACATACTAGGTTGCATTTTAATTAATTAATTAATTTTTTAAAGCTATCAATGCCAAGAACCAGACCTTGCACTGACGATGGCCAGTGCAGCCTCTCAGGGGAAAACCTAATACCTGATAAAAGATCAAGCATGTCAAAGTTCATGATTCCAAAACAACTAGTCTAATGCCCCAGTTAAAACCAAGTTTGATTTGAAGGTCACTGCATAAATCAAGGATGTCTTGGAATGTTCCAACCTGATATTGAAACAATGCCACATACTTCAGTATGATTATTTTATTTTTCCTGTACCTTTTCCCCTTAAGTGACACAGTAGCATACAGATCAGAGTGGTGTCAGGGAAGCAAATCAGCAAGGATGACTTCTTCCTCAACATCTGTGAGTCTCTCCTTATTCCAAATTTGGGAACTGCAGTGGTACCTTTATCAAGACAGACTGCAACAGTGGTAATCTTCAAGCACTATGCCAGGCTAGACAAAGCAAAAATTGCAGTAAAAAAGAATTCCCTGGACAAGCCCATCAGTCTGCCTTTAAAAATGACCAGCTGAGGGCTAAACCTGTTCAATGTGTGCAGGCAAAAGCCCAGAGGAAACATCCACATTTAATATTAATCATATGCAAGGTAAACTTTTTTCTTACAAAACAGATTCAGCTGATTGGGTAGGATTCCATCCATCAATGTTCAGTGTTCAAGGAAAAATTTTACTACACAAACATGCTTAATTTCACTTTGCATCTTTCAACAAAGGAAGTGAAGTAAGTAATAACTACTGTAAGATTGCAAAATGAAAAAAACTGGAATGTGGACTAACAAACTTCAGTGTAGAGAAAAAGTGGGGTTTTTTTAATGGCTACTATTTTACCTCAATTGTAAAAAAGGAAATGATAAATGACTATTTTATTTCACAAAAATCTAACAGTCAGGATCATTTATTCCATTCTTCTTTCAAACCACACAATTTGAATTTAATTACTCAGATTTATGCAGGTATTTTTTCATTTACTTGCAGAGTATCAAATATTATAAACATAACCAAAAAACCTGATAATGCATTAGGGATAATACATCTTAGAGATAAGATGTAAGAATAAAAGCAATGATTTATATGTGGTAGTAACAGAAAAAATCTCCACAGTGAGTGATATTACTAAGATTCAGCACAGTCACTAGGACTCAGAAAATAAATGAATGCGCTATTTTCAGATTTAGAACATCCTTTTTTCATTGTCTGAGAAAAGGCATGAAGGCAGGAATTTCCACTCCATTCTCAATAGGTATAAGATAACTGAAACAGGAAGGAAAGAAAAAACTACAGGGGAGAAAAGAAAAAGGAAAATAAAAGAAGTCCTACAATGTGCTAGCTGGCAGGACACAATTTGCCAGTCACAAAACACAGCATGGGAACATAATTTTCTGTCTACAGCTTCTACCCTCATCATCTCTTCTTATGTCTGCCTCTCAGTATTTTTACTCAGAAAATACTTCTAAAAGTGTATCATCTGCAAACTTTAAAACGCAGCAAAGACATGGTTTCCTATCTATGACTATTCACAACATCTAAAGGCTTAACTTTTATGTATTATCATGGCTACTACTGCCATTAGTGCTAATAAATAGCATTAAGGTTCAGCTGTCATCCAATCAGAAATATAGAAAAACATTTTAAAAAGCCTCACTTAATATACTCAAAACATTTAATATACTCAAAAAAGAGACAAAATCCAAATATGCATACATGTCAATTTTCTCTTTTTTGTACTGAAAACTCTCTGCTATAATGTCACAATAATATTATTATAGAATTTAAAGAAAATAGTTTCAATCAGAATTTAAAGTTGTATTCAGTACCTGCACACTGTGACACAGGTGAGTTTAATCAGCTTCCATTAAGATATTGCTTCTCAAAATACACCTTGCCTTAAAGTCATTAGGCATCACTAAAAACCATTTTTCCTTTGCAGTGCTACAAAGGAACATGCATTTCAATAGGGCAGCATTCTCCCCAGCTCCAAGTTTTAATGTAGCTGTTTTCTTTATGAAACTGAACAATTAATGACTTTGTACATTTGTGATAATCTGATAGTTATTAGGAATTGAGTGTAGCCATACATATAATGTAATACATGAACAAACAAATAATCAGAGTGCACAAAGACAGGTGCCTCAACTCCTGGCAGCAAACCTAGCAGTTGTTAAGGCACTGCAGAGGAGAACAAAGTAGGTCCTCAAGGAATACAACCAAAGAGCAGACACTGCCTTTTGACAAGCCATTGACAGTTCCTCTGAAGAAGAAAAAGATGGATGACTACCAACATTATGAAGTTCTTGTGTATACCCAAATGCAATACCTCTTTCAACTGAGAAGGCTGAGCTGATGATGTGGAACATGAGTGAACTCTTAAAAGAGTTCACTAAGTCTTTCTCCCCACAAAAAAGAGTTTTTGACAGGTAGGAAAGGGTTGCAAAAGCTACTAGGAAACAGGATATTACCGATTTGAACAGACATGCCTTAGCAGTTCTTCTAATTTTACTAACAGCTCAACTACTATGTATTGTTTAATGATGAAGGGTTGGTATGCTTTTGACTTGCATTTTGTGTCATGGCATTTCCAGTATAGCAATTGGTCAAAATCCAGCTCATGCAAACAAAACTGTTTGAACTCATGGTAGCATTACAACTGATTGTGACTGTTTCACACTACAGCTCTTTGGGTTTTTTGTTCAGTGCTTTTAAAAAAAAACAAAATAAGCAATGGATTCTTTGCCAAAGTCCTTACCTTCTCTGTGGACTACGGTTCTGAGAGAACTCTGAATCACTGTCCTTTGACGTTGGAGAGCCCTTATATGTGTAAAAAACATCCTCTGTTTCAGTAATATAGCTAATCTCATTTGTAAGGTTATCTACAGATGAGTGCCGTGGTTTGCGGATTTCGTGACGTAGTCTAGGACTCCGCCTTCAAAACACAGAATACAAACACAAGCAGGAAGATTAGAATATTTCATGAAATTTTATAAAAGAAAAACTTCTATACTATTGCAGTTATGATCTGAATCTTCATATCAGGCCTATAAGTCTCACTTCAAAATAATCAATTTTTAAGCATTCTGTATGGTGTACTAGGCAATCATACACTACTAGGTTCAGTACACTGAACTGATTTGTGTTTCTTCCCCTGTAAAATGCAACTTATATTATTATGTTTTAATCATAGGATGGTTCTGGTTGGAAAGGACTAATGGGGGTCACCTAGTCCAATCTCCTGCTCAAAACAGGGTCAACTAAGGCCAGAATAGGCTGCTTAAGGTGTAATTCACTCATATTTCAAAAAATCTGAAGGACAGAGACCACAAAACTTCCCCAGTCAATGACTGTCCATGTGGTGAAGCAGTTTTTTCCATATCATGACAAAACCTCTTTTGTTTCAACATATACTTGTTGCCCCATTCTCCCACTAAGCTATAGTGAAAAACCCAGCCTAATTCTGTAGCTGACCTCCCCCTAAGTAATTCTGGGCTGTCATTAGGCATCCAGGCAACCCCTGCTTCTCCAGGTGGAACATGTGCCGCTATGTCAGCCTCTCCTCACAGGATAGGTGCTCCAACCTCCTGACTACATTGGGGCTGGTGGTCTTTGCTGGGCTTGCTGCAATTTGTGTCTGTTTTATATTTGCAGACAAAAAAAGCTGCATCATTCTAATGAAATCTAGAGAATAATGGGCCAAAAGGGCATCACTTCCACTGACCTACTACCTACAACTCTGTCAATTCTGCCAGGTTGGACTTGTTTGCTGTCAGGGCATACCAGATGGCTCATGTACCACTTCTGCCTATAAAGATTACCAGGCTGTTTTCCAGAAAGCTGCACTGCAGACAATACTTTTACACCGGGTTCTTATTTCCCAGGACACTATGTTTGTCTCTGTTGAATTTCACACATTTCCTATTGGCCCATTTCTCCAGACTATAGAGATCACTTTGAAGAGCAGCCCTGGCCCCAGGCTTATTGACTCACCTCTCAGTTTGGTGCCATGTGCAAACTTTATGATCAACCATACCATTGCCTCCTCTAGGTCATAAAGAGGTTAAGCAGGACAGGTCTCAAGAGCAAACCCCGCAGTCATCTACCTTTTTTTCTTGTCCAGGTAGAGTGTGACCCATTAACAACTGTCCTCTTAGTCCAGTCATCCAACCATTTGAACATTTTTTTTTTAAACCATCCTCTTGTCCACCCATCCAGAAACATAATGTCTTGACTCGGGTAAACGATTTTGGCAGATAGCATGAAAGCCTTGCTAAAGTTGAGGTGACACCCATCCTTCTGTTGTCATATATATTCTCAGAATAAAAATGTCTAAATATATCAGTACACACTACATAATTATTCCGCTAGAGTACATACAATTAGAAACGGTAGGAGGCTAGAAGGTGTGGAAAAGGCTGAAAATGGATTTACCAGTTGGGGGTAACAGGAGGTGATCGAGAAGGAAGGCTTTTGGTCTCTAGGTGCTCAACTGACAAGGATCGTCTCATAGATGGGTTCCAAACCATCCCACCTATCACTTTTCTGCAGTACTGGTTGTTTACAGACCTGAAAAGATATAAAAGAGCTATATGTGAGTTATTTTGCATAGAAAAATTAAATGAAATAAAATATGCTTATGAAAGTCAACTTAATAACCCCCTGTGCTTACCCCTCCTTATTTATGCATTTACATTCTCACAGAGACATTTGTGTCCCTCATTTGTGACAATAAAAGTGATTGTTAATCCCTGCTGCATTGCTTATCATAAGCCCAGGTAAAAATAACTTTTTCTGAGAATTATTTTTAACCCAATTGTGTTTAAGAAGACAGAGGGAAAAACAGGAAATTCATATGTCCTAGTGGTACTGAACTGAGTGCCTGACAAAAGACAGTTCAAATACAGGCAATATGTTCTGAAGCTTTCCTGTTAATATTCACAAAGGGGTAACAATTCAGCAAGAGCTTCACTGAGCACAGGACAACTTTACCCATCTACCTGCTGCCTCATTAAGAGCTAAACCAGACAACACTTTATTGTGAAAGGAAGCCAGCTTTGAGTGGTGAATTGCTTATAGAGATAAAGCATTAAAAAAATCTGACATGAAAATAAGATCTCCAGGTCTGGACTGCTTCTTTTGACAACAAGAAGAAAGAATTGAGAAGAAAAGGGCTGCAACAGGAGAAGTACCACAGCTAGGAAAGCAGTAAAAGTATCTTTATAGTGAATAAATACAGCATAAAAAAAATCTTGAAGTAGATTAAAATTGAGATAAACTAACTCTTATGCATAATTTTATACAGCATTCCACAAGTCAAGCTGAGAGATAAGCTGCTCACCTTTAAGTTTACAGTCCTAGGATTTCTCATAGAAGAAACAATTTATTAGTTACAGAGAAAACACCTTTGGCCCATTAAGCCCTGAACTGTACATAATGAGCAGTTGGGCTAGCAGGTTGTGTAATGATCCTATTATAGAGCTGAAAAGCCTCAATTTTAAATAACATTAAAAAAAATAAAAATAAATAAAATTGAAATGTTACTAAGCTGTGGGTATTATGCTAAAATCAGACCTTAGGCATGCTTTGCATTGTACTACTTTTTGCTAATATAAGTAAAAGAAAAAGCAACCCATTAATTTTTTTATATATATACTGAAGTATTTTGCATATCTTGTTCATGATTTTAAAGGAAAAAAATTCCCTCATTTTCTAAATGTACTTTAGAAGCTTTTCCACGTGGAGAAAACAGAGGAAAAACTTAGTATGTAGCATCTACCTACTACAATCAGCTACCCATGTATGTTCCCATGCTTAGTAAACAAAGTCCATCCCATTTTATTTTTCTAACACTTTTGAATACAATGACAAGGTACCAGCTACTCATCTTCTTCAGAAACAGACGTCTTTCAAAGAACCCTTAGATAGTTGGAGCAGAGGGAAAGACTGGAAAAAGATGAATGCATTATAAAAAATGCATTGTGAAGAACTCCATATTAATCAACTTTTCATTTTTACAAGTGGCTGTTGAGGCATTTTCCAACACAGACAACTTGAAGTGCAACATAACTCATGTGATGGAATCCTAAACCCTAATTCTAATCTTAAACCCCTAATCCTGACCACAATATCACTTATACAGTATGTCTCTAGATATTTCAGTTAAGGCACAGTAGATAAATAGTCTCTTGAATTCAAGTAGATGCCCTTCAAATGCCAAATATCAGCATATTTCTCAGCAAACATTCTGGGAGGCTGCCAAAGCCTTTCTGGAATGGGCTGTACTATCTGGAAATTATGCTTCCTTTTTCCAATCTATTACTGAAGCTATCCTTGGTGAAAAATACAGATACATTTTTTAGCTTTTCAACAAGGAATGAGAATGCATCTAGGAGAGGTTATTCAGTGTTCAGGGCAGAATTTACCTCTCAGAATCTGGGAGATGTGATTCAGTCTGCTCCTTGAACAAGGCTTACAAGTGATTTATACAACTCAGCAGCTTAATTTAAATGGAATGCCTCTAGTACCTTAAGCTAAGAGAATCAAGAAGGGCACAGGTGCATGCAAGTAAGAAATTGTACTCAAATAGTGGAACTATTTGAACTGATGCAATAAATGCCAGGCTATCTGCCTCAAATAAGTGTAAAAGAACATAGACAAGAAAGCCACAAATTGCATAGGAAAACCTGTGATACTTAAGATGGTAAAACCTGCAAGTGGCAACCTTCAAAGCTGATGGAAGCTGCATGAAAAGAATTTTTGAATACAAGTCAATCTTAAAACTTCCAGGACTGCACGCTGTGGCCAGCGGAGCTTTTGTGTGCACATTTGGTTTTGTGGTTTGGGGGTTTGGTTTGTCAGTGTCTGTTTGATTTATACAATGCAAAAATTTCTTCCCTTTCATAAGGGAGAATGCAGAATCACTTTTTTGGTTGTGTGACTTCCACATGAGTTCAGAGCCATTCTTGAAAAGGAATATGGAAAATCTTATAGCATTCCACAATCATAAACAAGACGGAAAGTAAAAATTTTCAATATGCAAAATATGACCTCGAAAGTGACTTTTTCACAATTTTTCTAAAATCTTTTGAGAAAATAATTTGCTGAGTTCATAGGAACTACTCAAAGTTTTTCAAAATTACTGTTGCTTCTTATGTAGTTAAGGAGTCTTTCATAGCAATGGCTGCTGAGTTACCTCTTCCTCATGTAGATCCCAAAATTCATGCTTACTGCTGGTATAAATAAGACCAAAGAGGTTTTCCTAAGCTGATTGAAGGTATCTCCATAACTGATTCTCCTCCTGCAGATTCCTTAGAAGTCTAAGTAAGCAATTCAACAGAGACAATGCCTCAGAGCATTGAAATCACTTGAAAGGAATTATTTCTTAGCAATTCAGATCAACAATGAGAACTGTCCTGTATGCCACAGACTATTAAGAAATTGTAACAGGAGATATGCCAAAATTAAAATGTTGATACTATGATACTAAATGGTACCCTTTGGAATGATACTAAACTGGTACCCTTTGGAACTCATACTGTTTTCTTTCTTAACATTACAAAGGCTGTGGAATCACAGCCTTTGTAATGTTAAGAAAGAAAACAGTATGTGTATATATCTGTCCTACAGGAGGACCAGGATTTTCAATCTCTTTGCAAATTTGAAAGAAATAAACGACTCCAAGACCTGACAATCCAGTAAATTTTGAATCACCTCAACACCTCCACTACTGGAAAAACAAGGTCATAACACTCCATAAATGAGTTAATTATAAAAACAGGGATTTTTAAAATTTTAGAAAATTAGAATACTGTTGGTACAACTCCTTTTTGCCCCATGACCTAGAAACCAGATCATCTAGCTATGACCTAGTACTAGGTGAAAACATGGAATTATACTCCAGTAAAAAGCATAACATTTTATCAGAATTCCCACATTGCCCTCAGGGGTTAATTGTTTCATTTACAAGCAATACCAGTGCACTTGGTATTAATTTCTGCAGTATCAAGAGACATCAGAGTGTGAAAAGCCAGAGAGTACCAAAATCTGAGGAGCCATTTGAAGCATGTTGATATCATTCAGAAGTTGAAGCTTATCCAAATAGAAGACAGAAAATCTCCAAGTCTGACAAATTATATGTAAACTGTAAAGAGAACAAACTACAAAAAACTCACAAAAGCACACTACCCATGAACAAAAAGAAAACAATGAAATACTTCTCCAAAAATCATGAGAAGAAGCAGGTTTCTAGAGAGTCTACAGATCATCAAAGGGTCAAAGACCCCCCCCCCAGAATCTCACATCCAGAGAGGATAATGACACAAGACTTTCTTTTTCATTCACTATTAATATAAAATATTTTTTTATATGTTTCATTACAGAATGTTTTTGGGGTGGAGCAGGTGGATTGAGATGGGATGGACGAGACAATGAAGGCATAGGACATGACATCTTTGTAGCTGAATTGCTGATAACTGTAACAGCAGAACAAATCAACAAAATGGAAGAAATCACTGTGACTGATACTTCTTGAAAAAATGTAAAAGCCCCTAAAATAAAAGAGCATAGTAAAAAAAAAATCACACAGGATAGCCAAAATAAGGGCTAACTGCAAAGAAATGGAGAGAGACATTACAATGTCATGTGACTGGACAATAAACTGGCAGCTTAACTTTCATGACAATAGGGCTCAGTAACTGCATATGGGGAGGAATAATCCCACCTTCATATAGGAAAATCACAGGCTCTAAAGAATCATTTCTTAGTAACTAAATCTTAAACAACACTAGGAAGCTAGTGTTTCTAGAGCTTTGTAACTAGAAGAATCCAATGAGACAAATAAAGGATTAGAAGTGTCACAACAGAGCTGTCTTGAATACCTGAAGGGGAAAAAGTTTTTCATCTTTGTGTCAGTAATAAGTGGTTGCTGTGATGCACTCCAGAAACTGCCCTGACATATTAAACAGAACGTGTATATGACACTAATGGCTAAACATTTCGAAACAAATCTGCTCTGCAAATTCTCTTACCGGACCATTAGCTACATGACACTTTTCCTTTCCAGTGTTTTTATGCTTCAGACTGAAGCAACAAATTGAAAATATAATAGTAAAACTTATATCCAAACACCTTTTGAGGCAATTATAAGAAAAGTTCTACTGTAAGGAGATCACATTGCAGAAAGTGAAACCACAACCATATAACTTGTTGAATGGTTCTTACATAGACCGGAACAAAGCTACGGACAGGACTGAATTCTGCCACTCCAAACTGAGCCTCTACTGACACAAATCCTCCCATCCCCATCACAGAGCAAAACATGCTGTCAAACAGTACTTACTTTGCTGGATTTCTAGAACCCAGAGTCCAATAATGTGATAATATCTTTTTCTCATGAGGTAGTGACTTCTTTGCCTGAAAAAATGTGTGATGCTCTACACAAGATTTCCATAGATTTTTGCATGCTCTGTAATTTAACATGTTGAAGGCAACAATATGCTCTCTGGATTCATTCTGTAACGGTAGGGAACACCATGTTTCAACATATACAAGTAGATGAAACAGTAAACAAGATCATTAAAAAAATATTTTAAGCTTAAACATGAAAAATACATTGTGGCAAACAACAAGCAAAAAAACAGCATATAGTAGATTTTGAGCTGGAGATGGCCAAAATACCTCTGTGACTATTTGAAATTCCAAACGGCAAAATGTGCACTTCACAAGTTCATGAAGTGTTAATAAAATATTTAAGTCTAGAGCAATAAAGATTTTGTATCTATGAGTATAATGTTAGACTGATAAGTATCTTTTTAGGTTTCCAGTCAGCGTTTGACTTCGTAAGACAAACAAAATTCTTTAAAACATTCAATTAAGTGTGCAATGTCAAAAGGAAAAAAACCACTCATTCTTTGAATTCAAACTCTTCATGTAAGGCTTCAATTCAATAATGTTCTTTCAACAGCCATAGTATGCAAAAAGCATATTCTTTATATTCTTTCAGAAGAAACTGAAGATGTTAACAGTGATCTTTCTTCAGGGAAAGAAAATACTTCTGATGGCACTGGAGCTGCTGTTACTGCTGTTGAAATCCACTCCTGCTTGGATGATAATGTGAGACCACAATGAGGAGGTTCAGAAGGCAGAAGAATATAAAATTTGCGTCTCGATGCAAGCTCTCACAAGTAACTTCATTCCAAAGTGCCAGTGAAACATGAGTGCAACACAACATCAATGTTTATCCCATGAGTTTTGTACAAGAAAAAGCTTTGGTTAGTTTATCTAGTTATTGATGCAAAGAAAGTGGAATGAGAGCAAAGCAGAGTACAAATAAAGGTAACATGAGACTCAAGACAATTGCCAGCATAGCTCAGCACTTCAATGAAAGAAAAAGTTTTCATCACTCATCTTTTCTAAATCCTCTAAATTATGACTGATTTTGACATCTCAACATATAATTAGACAGGCAACCTTTTGCTTGTTCACAGCAACAATCCTGTTAGGAAGTAACTACAAACCAATATGGTTGGTGTAGTCAATCTGTTTTTCTTGTGTTTTTTTTTATTTCTAGGGAGCCTTTTACAATTGACACGTATCTGAGAGCAAGTCTGCTTTTTGCAAGTCACTTCATGTCTAGTCCAGAGAATCTGTGGCTTTTAAGAAAAACAGTGAGACTCTCAAGAGAAAAAAAGATTTCCTCTTGATTTAACATAAGCACTGAAAAACATTTAACTGATTACAGTCTTTAAGGAACGTTTTCCCTATATCTATTAAAGCATTTAAAATATATTTTCTTTTCAAGATGTGGGTTTGTTATTTGAGTCTCTTGCATATTGGAAACAATTTGTCAGTTACCACAATTGTTTCTAAGTAGTTACATAAAGCAGGAAAGCATAGTAAATCTTAACTCAAAGTTTCTTGAAATACATGAAGCACACATCACAAAGGTTTAACGACAAATGCTATTTCTGACATACTCTCTGTCAGTTGAATACCACTTGAGGGGTTTTACTACTCCAGCAGATAAATAAAAGTAAGTGTATAGATATTTTTGTTGGCCTGGAGCACTGGCCCTTCAATTGCCAAAAAAATTATTTTATCCAAACATCCCAATTATTGTGAAAAGCTATAATATAAAGATAAGAAACTAAATACATCTAATATTCTCTTTTTAAATTTAGGTTTGATAGTAGCAATTAATTTTGCTTGTTACAAGTGTGCTTTTCTGTTGTCACAGAACCTTCTTAGCAGCCTTTAAGTGGGTTGAAAGTTTCAATAGGGATTTAAGCTAGGAAAAATATTTTGAGAAGTTTCATAAAAATATAATCAATTTTTAGACTAACATATTCTTTTGTTAATAACAATCGGCCTCACTAACAGGCCACCTTGCAAGTTATGCTGTCAAATCTGTGTATTTTTTTAAAGGTGAGGAGAGCTCTAGTGGGAACCAAGGACCTAATGCCCATCATACTTCTCAACTCAAATTCTAAAAGAATGGCATTTTCATGATTATCAAGAAATGAGGATTAGAGAAATTTGAAGTAAAGGGAACAATTCCACATAATGAAAGTGTTTTGCTAGTTCAGCATATGGAATAATTTCTGCATTAGTTGAATGCCTACTCCATTAACAGAAAATCTGAAAATATCTACAGCATAAAAAGCAAAGATATATTTTAGTATGCAACAAATGAAGTTGTTTTTAAGCATTAGGAAAGCACATTGAAAATTAAATTTCATTTCTGAAAGGTACAAAATGTTGCCTTTAAACAGCGTAGTTCCTATTCCTACCTTAAATCCTCCACCCTTCATTAAGCCTACATGTCATGAGCTTCTCTAGCATCAGACATTCACTGATTCATCAGTCTTGCTCCCCAGTCCTTATTTGGCTCTTCAGTAGAAAAAGAAATACTGCATACTCCTAATCAAGTAGCTGATCAACAGACCGGAGCAGGGGGAGGGTAAAAGAGAAGGTGAGTAGAAGGGAAAGAGTGAGATAAGGTAAGTTGTTTTTTTCAGAAAAGGTACATAAGGAAAGAAAAATGGAGTAAATGAAATAAGGAGAACAAATCAATGAAACATGGGACATCCCAGGGGAGTACAAATCCATTGCCTTTGAGAACTTTCTGTAGATCTCTGAATCTAGATATGACATATAAAATATAAAAGAGGTTCTATAGTACTCTTGTTCTCTTTATTCAAACCTTGCCTAAGAATATACAGTATCTGCTCTGTTTCCCCACACTGTTTCATCTCTCTTACTTTCAGATTCATTTACCTATTTGCTTCTGTCTTTCTAAGCAAAAAAAGTGATCATTTTGAAGACTGACACCAATGCAGTCATCTGCCCTCACACAGCCCTCAAGAATCCCACTATTCTAGTGAAACCCCTAGGACTCCACTCCCCTCTCTCCCTCTGCATGGCACCAGAAAGCTTTTCCAAGCAATATCACCAGAGCACTGCACACTTGATGCCCTAAATTTCAAACCAAGCAGGCTGACAAGGATGGATATATCCACAGATTCAGTGGCACACCTGGTCTGTTTTTTCATATAAACTGAGAAGGAGTAAAAAGGTCATGCAGCTGGCCCTACTTTTCTTACAGTTATGTAGCTCTCTAAGCACGACACTGCGTGCATTACTGTCATCTCTGGAGGTTGTGAAACAAAGAACTATGATCACTTAAGAGAAGGTAAGCTAAAAGAATGAAGAGCCTTGAACTGTCATAATTTATCAGATGTTTGATTGAACAAATTAAGATTGCTGCTCTCTTCAAAAGTGACACAGGTCTCCAGAGACAAAAATTCTACTTTTGACAGCAGCCAAGTCTTTATGTAATGAACACACATATTTTACATTAAGTCCACAGATAGTTCTATATTGACACTTTATTCTTCCATATTATAAAATCATTGTGAATACACTCATTTTCAGAGAATCATAGAATGGTTTGGGTTGAAAGGGACTTAAAATCATTGAGCTCCAAGCCCTGTTGTACTAATCATTCTCAGAGAGTCTGTTACAACACTTATTCTCACAGGCCATTTGGAAACTGCAGTCTGAAAGCCTGCACTTATCTGTATATTTGAAAATACGTAGATTTTAAAATAACAATTTGTCAGTGAATTTTTTATCCTCAAACCCAGGAGAGAAGTTACTTGCAAGTGTTTACACTCACAATTGAGTAGAATGGTCTATCAGCCACTCATTTCTTCATGCAGTGAAATATAAATGAACAGACTGTATGACTGTATTTTTATATGACATGTCTGCATATAAAAAACATATTTAGAAACTTACAGCTAGTAAAAAAAACTTAAAATCACCCTACTGTGTGTAAGGACACACCCTGTGCATGCTATGTGTGTGTGCAAGCATTATTGCAGTAACACTAAGTCTGGAAACGAACTCTTTTTATACATGAATTCTGAAATGTAACATGTACATACTTGCACACTCCTCACATTTCAAAGAGCCCACAAAAATGGGAAAAAAGAAGGACACACAGAAAAGAAAAAAGAAGAAAACATTTTCCTTTTGGGTAAAAAAAAGGCCTCCTTAGAAATCTGCGTTCAGCAGACCTTCTAATCTATGTGGGTGAAGAGGTGGTCTTGTAACACAGTTCCTATAAATTTAAGAGCTTGTGTACTACCAGAAAGAACCTCCACGAAGTTTAGGTACAAGTTAACATTTACCTTTTACTAAGTTTTGTCCTCAACTGAACTAAAATATTTATACATCTGCTGATCACTAGTTTCTGAGAAGTTGTTTTTTTCTGTCATATTAAATAATCCATGCTCTTTGTAAAAAATATGTTATTCTTTTCATATTGTGACAGCACAATAATAATCAGTAATCAAGTTTTCCTTCCCTATTAAATAGACTAATATTTCAATTGTTCTTCAAAGGGCACAAAGCAACCAACAGAAGCCATCTCTTAACAGTTGAAAAATTTTATGTGTGCTTTATCAACTATCTTCATATAATTTGCTAACTCCTAAAGCCCTTCATGATACACACAGCAGCAGGTGACTATTTCCCTTTTCAAGCTCATGTGTTTCAACTGCAAAGCTCTCCTTTGCTCCAGGAACCTTGCCTTCTTCCTCAGCTCTGTCTCATAAGCTGAAGGGACCTCATAAACTCCCCTAGATGGGACAAGCAGTTTAGTAGATTCACTGCATTAGGGAACTCTACAGGGCAGGGAGAGTAACAAGGAAAAGAGCAGCAGATGCTGGTGAGAAAGGGGAAATATGCTGTTAACAGATATTGGAGAAAAGATGGAGATCTGCATTTACCCAAAATCTCCAAGGGAGAAGAAGCCTCTGTGGGAAAGATGCAGTCCAACAGACTGAAAGTGGAGGGAAAGTGTTGGAAAAAAAAAACAAAATAGAAAAAAGAGAGGGAATAAGCAGACAAGAATAGCAAGACCAAGTTAACAAAACAGAGTTTCAAGGGCACACTATCCCAACAGAGCCTTTTGATCAGCAGTTTGTAGGTTACATTCAATATAAAATATTGAATATGGACACTAGAGCAAAACAATATTAGAGGACTACTTACATGTTTTTGCCGTTGTTGTATAAAAAACTTTTTCCTTTTAAAGGAAATTTTTAAAATGTTCACCCTAAAAGACAGAAACAGGCCATGAAATACTGAGCAATGTTTAGAGTGATAAAACAACAAAACATAATACTGTGTACAGTGAGCCTGAAAGATTAGAGCTGTAAAATATTCAATGAATAATATGCAGCCATCTCTTGTGTTAAGTGGCAAATAGATGTCCTCGTTTAATCTTTAAATAGTTCACAGCAGTTCTCTCCCACCAAATCTATTCTTGCAGCAAAAAACTCGATGACATCTTCTACACTAAGCTGCACAAATGTTAAATGTGTCAACTTTTGTATAACTTTAGAGTCATATGACAACTGTGACTAAAGGAACAAAATTTAAGACCCTAATGACATGACAAGGTTGGTCTTACAACAACTGAAACTTTGCAGAGGCTTTGCAGAATTGGTTTCATAACGTGAAAGATATCATGCATTTGTCTTAATCACTTAACAAAATCTCTAGATAAAATCATCATTTTAGAAGGATGAAAACTGTAGGAACAAGTGTTAATATACTTTTCACTTCATTAACTTTGCTATGTAATTTATGTGGTAATTTTAGAACTGAACACATCTTTTTAAATATACACAGCATGAATACATATTTTCTAAGGTAAAGATTACAACTGAAATTGGTGCTCAAGCAATTTTCATTTTAATTATACACTTATCAGTTTTTCTAAATTAAACAAACTTCAACCCACCTGAACACATTCCCACAGCAAAACAAATTTGTCTAAAATACCTAAATTTTCTCTGCAATAATTCTACTTCAGTAACTGAAAACCTGCATTTTTGGACAAAGAAATCTCTGATGTATGGTCAGCTGGAATCTTACAGAGGCCTTTAGGAAACCTATTTAAGGTTTGATCAAGTCATATTTGCCTGAAAAAAAATCATGAAAGGGTTTTGTAAGTTTACTGCTGAAAGTCTCATAATATTTTCGAGAACAGATGTTTCACAGGATGTTAGATATCAGGTATGAACTTTGATGAAAGTCCTCTCAGTTTGGCACAGTTTTTGCATTACTCTCATTAAGTGGGATGGCATAAAAACTCATTCCCAACTGCTCATGGGAGAGGCACTTGAGTTATAGAGCAACATCCTTCATGGACACAGGAGAATATATTTGCCAGTTACTAACAAGAATATTAATGGAATTACCTATCCCTCTTCCTGCACAAGAGGTGGAAAACAATGCCATTTTCAGAAAATGCTTTTCTCCATCAATTACAGAACCACAAAGAAACAGGTGTTTCAACACTATTCTTCAACAAGAGAAACTGATGTGAAAATTAATGGAAAATTGAAATCATATCCACCTCTCCTGTTAGGCCAACTCTTAATATACTTGTGTCATTTGACTTGCTACCTCAAACATCAGTGATCTGCGTTGCTCATCTAAAAGCTCTTGATTCTGAGTACCTGACAAGTCAGAAATTTTCAGTTGTATTTCCTGAGCTGCAATTCATTGTATATTAATTCTTTGTTGATTCTAGTGCTACTCTGGCTGAACTAGTACCACTCAAGTTTTGTGCTTCTGGTTCTTTCTTACCACATTTCTTGACTTAGACCAAACTTCAACAAATAAGTTTTTGGAATTATTCCATAGTTGCAATCATGGTCTGGTCTTACCCCAACATGGAGCCCGCTGAAATGCAGGAGACAGAAAACTAACCTGGCAGACTAAGTGAAAAACCCTCCACCCAACAACAAAAAGGAAGCCAGCATCCTAAAGTACCAAAACTCCCTCAATTGCTCTCCACTACCTCCTGCTTTTTCTTGAAAAACCCCAAAACAAGCAAACAAACTACTAAAACTCCATCAAAACCAAAACAACCCCCATGATTCAGTGCGTGACCATATAATCACTTCAAGCCAAATCAGAGCATTAAGCCTCTTTATTTTGACATTCTCCTAAATAGAATACCCCTCTCAATTCCATTCATTCTTCTTAAAGTACAACTAAACCTACTTAGCTCAGGCATGAAGAACACTTGCTACTCTGACATTTTCATTTAACAATAACTAAAAATCATTTGCAATGTTATGACAACAAACTGACTGAATTTTCACACCTAGAAAAATCTGGAAAAAAAAAATCTAGGAGATTAAGGTGTCAAAGCACTTAGACTTAACAAGTTCTTGAAGATGCCATATCCAAAAATTATATTAATAGAATGCAGTTACTGCTGTTATAGCTGGTGGTTCAGTGGCCATTTTCTCTCACCAATAATCTGTTCAGCAACTATGCAACACTCACAAATCATTAAATTTCATGGTTTATTTAAAAAGCACTCACTAGTTAAGAATGATAGATCTTTTGGGTTCCATCTTCCTATCATTCACAAGCATCAAAATAGATTTGTCACTCCGTGGGCCACAGAATCGCTAATTTTTGATTAAACTGGCAGTCCTGTCCTAGAACTTAGTACTAACAGCTGGTACTTGTGACTTGAAGCAAAGAGAAAGTTTCTTTACCTGTAAGCCCTATACTTTGCCACTGAAAAAAGATTCTGTCCAATTTGCTATGCAAGATACTTGTTTTCCAAGTTTTAACTAGCAATGTATTATGCATTCCTCAAGCAGTTTCTCTGAAATTTTCAAAGCAGTGAAATGGCATACACAAAACAGCATTTACTACCTAACTTTAGTTGCTGCTGATATAGAGAGTATTTGTATGTTTTTGCCATTAATATTTACTTGGAAAATTTGGAAATTACCACATAACTGTTAAGCACCCTTGAGAATAACTCTGCAGAGTGCACAAAATACTGCATTAAATACAAAGCTATTTTTTAAACATATCTTGACTTGCATTGTCGCTGACTGATCAGTCAGCTCTTTACGTAGGTTGCTTTGATTGAAAAGCATCTTTTTGCCAAGGCAGAGCTCTCTCACTGCCTCTGTTCCTGAAAACTTTTGGTCCCCTTTGACTACTACCATATGGCATAGTTGTATTGTTGTCATCCACTGCAGAGTATTTTACTTAAAATTTTGGAAAGAGTGCTTCGATGGTGTTTGCTGCCACCTTGAGTTCTAACTTGTTAATGGTGAAGTTTGCACAGTCCATAGGAAAAAACACTTGATACAAATGGTGGTACATGAAGAGCCTAAATAAATACTACTTCAGGCATTACAGAAATACATCCTGCTTTGAAATCTAAAACAAAAGTGAGAATTCAAACTACAAATACATCCCAAGCCACCACTCTGGTGGTTTTCAGTGTTTGCTTGTTTTGGTGGGATCAGGGAATGGACACCATTCCTGCACAAAGAATTATGATTAATTCAAGCAAGATGCCAGAAATAAATGTCAAAAAGTTAGCCCCTGTGTAGGGAGCTTTTGCTTTCAAGATGAAATGAAATGTTTAGATAGAGAGGCAGAGAGAAAGTGAGTGAGTAGGAAAGCTTGGAACAACTGCATGAGCTGTCAGCTTAAAATATTACTGCCTAAACGTCATATTTTAGAGTGGGAATTATTTGAACTGAAAAACCTGTGGGTTTACTTCCCACAATTTTTTTCTGTAAATGAGAATAGGCTTTTGTGAAAAATGTTTTAGCATCTGTGTTTTATTCCTCTGTGCTCTTCAGGAGTAAAGTAGCACAGGAAGTTGTAGATTCCTCCTGTCCTGTGTGCTACAAACTATTTTTCCCTTACTTGAAAAAATTCATAGTCACAGATTTTAAAATGCCATTACTCTGTGATTTTCAGGAACAACTATTATCAATTCATATCTTACTTAGGTCAACTAAGTTGGCAGAACAAGACTGGCAGAAGACAGAAAATGTTCCTCCAGCTGGCAGTGTTTAAAACCTGCAGAGGTTGAAAGATGCTGAGAGGCTGATGTATGAAAGAGAAGTACTCAAGGCACAAAGATGAGAGACAAGTCTTTTATGCTTCAATGTGCATTAGAAATTGAAAAACACAAGTTTTCACTCTGCTGCTGCATGAGAGCATTATTATTGACATGCATTTACCCGGGATGTTTGCAGTACATCCCAGGAAGTTGAAATGCAACTCACAGCAAAGAAAAAAAAATCCAGAGATCATGCAGTATATTTTCCCCTAGAATTTAAACTGAAACTGATTTTATTGCTTTTCTATAGGAAATAGCTGTTTGGCTGGGTTCATAAATGCAAGGATGGAATGACACTAGGATTTAAAGATTACAGTTAGAGAGTTTTTTTTATAATTAAGGGCCAAAAAGCAAGTACGACTCACTGGAATGTATTTTTCTGTCATGATTAAGAACACTGTACTATCTTACTGAAAAAGTTATCCAGAACAATTGCTACAAATTCAAAGAATTCACGTATAACATGACAAAGCCATAGTTTTATCAAGCATAAAAAAAAAGGTCATACTTCATTTAAAAAAGAAAGACTGGAAAAAATTTCTTTCTCATCCAATCCAAAAACCTTAAGGAAATGCCTGACCTCCATATAATTTCTTATTCAGGTTATAATTTTAGTATGATATAACTAATAAAGATCAAAAGCACTTTAAAAAAATTGTAGCTTATATAACTTCTCATGTCATTCACATCACAGTTCCTGTGCACATTATTTCTTTGCAGAGGTTATTTTCTACAGCAAAATCATGCTTTCTAATGTTTTATGTATCAGAGAATAATGTGAAGGTCTCTCACCAGCTTGTTAATGTTATATATCCATATTTGATGACATTAAAAAATGTCTAAATTATATTATCTTACTTCCTGTAAATCTGAAACTCCAAAAACCTCATTTTACATTTCTACTCCAAGAAGAGTCTTCTTGCTGAATGCCACATTAAAAAGTTCAGACTGAACTTAATTCAGACTGAATAAGGGGCTGAACTTTAATAGCAATACTGATTGGTTTTGTTTTTAAAGAGACATATTATTGAGCACAACAGCAGCAAATCTCTAAGACCACTAGATCCTCCGAGTAATGTACTCATACCTGTATGTAAATTAACTTGATCAAGACTTCACACAGTGCAAGGATTTCAAAAGTCTTAAAGATTTGAAAGCCTAGGCAAGTTTTTGTTTTTATCTAAGCACAAGAAAATAATACAATACTCCATAAAGAACAAATATGTGTATTGTAGGCTTCTTTGGAAAAAATGTGAAAGGAAATGGACCTAAGATTGAAAAAAAACTATTATATTTCTTTAGAATACAGGAATTTACCAGGGATAGAAGCTTGTACAGATGAGTTTTCTATATACAGCAATTCCACTGGATGCAATCCCAATCATAAGATCTAGATTATGGAGATCCTAAAAAAGAAAAATACTATAAGAACACAGATGCAGTTTGTGTCATTCACATTTATCTACTAATAAATTTTCATGCTTTCTATACCTAAATTGCTACACTTGAGGAATAAAATCAATGACATTTTTGAGTTTTGATTTTTGGACATCTCTTTCCTTTGATGTTATCTATTACACATTCTAAATATTATTCATTCATAAAAGTTGTAACGTTCATCCTACTACCCAGCATGTTCCTCAGGTCTGCATCAAGAGTAAATTTGCAAGTCTAACCTTATTTATTTCAGGAAAGAAGTTGAAATTCTTCCCAAGATTAGTCAGGTAAATGTCACAGAATTTTGAGAACTGAACAAAAATTGCCTGATTATATGTTGTTAAAAAAGGAGAGGAAATAATTCCTTACTTTTCCTAAAAGGTCTTACCAAGAAAGACTGCACAGGAGGTGACCATAATTTCACATAGAGAGTATGTTGGAGAAACACACATGTACATGAACATTTCATATAATAAATTAAATCCATTATTAACTAAACCAAAAGTTGTGCATTAGCTTAACACATGCAGCTGGAAAAAAAAAAATCAAAATTTTACAATCCTTTCTAGGTACTGAGATACTCAAGAGAAAACAAATAAGCAAAGATTTGAGTTTAAAAAAACCCCAAAAAACAAAAAGGCAGAGAGGAAGATTCTGGATGGTCATTTTGAGCCTAAATCCAGACAAATGTTAAAGAAGTTACAAATCTTGGCTTCCCAGTTCTTATGATCAATACACACTAATATGTCATTACACAAATTTCTAAACAGACCTAAATGTATACATCGATCCACATGTAAGTAGAATACATAGTTTCAAATATCAGGTTTGACTCAAAAGCAGTTTCAGATTGTTTTTAAAGGACAGCCAATGGTAACAGATTAAAGCCTTCAGTAGCACAGTTGCTCCTCTAGATGGTACTCTGGGCTCAATTAATATATGGCTTTCCTCCATGTTCAATCCCAAGCTGTTTATTTTAGCAAGGTATGGGAAAATATAACAGGTAGCATGTGCTCTGGAAATACTGTGAAAGGTCTATAATAAATCCTTTAAAAACAGTTGAATAGAAGTGTGATTCAGGCCCATGAATGAGCGAAGTCCAACCTAAACTGCAAAGTATAATACAGGAATCCAGAAGTGACATCCCTGTATTTTAATACTTGGGAAAAACACTGAGGCATTCAGGACATTAAGTGCCTACAGTTTAGCTGTTTCTGCCATGATGTGGCCAACCTAAAGCAGGGTAGAAAATTGTATTATTAGCACTTTGAGCTTACACTAAGTTCCTGCTTTTAAAAATCAATACTGTGAAGAAAAAACAGCTTTTAAAGTAAAACCTTAGAATCGACATGATTAAGTAGAAACAAAGGATTATCTAAAACACTTGATGGGGATTAATTAGGCTAAACTACTCTATTTTCTCCAGAAGCTTTGTCAGAACAAAGTTCATTCCTTACCCTCCTCTGCACCAGCCCAAACCACTAAGCTCCCATGTTATTTGTTGTTATGAATTCTCTTGTATTAGGCCTAAGAAACACAAAATCAAGATGCTGGAATAGCATAAAGAGAGGATCTCTTTAACGAAAAATTATATTGATGTATAGTTATTTCACTTTCAAAACATGCTGTTAAGTTGCATAAGAAAGAAAAAACATGCATATTTTTATTAGAAAACAGGTAACATAAAGAAGATTATAATAAAAAGCTGCAAATAAAAGTTGTAAAAAATTGTCATGCCAGGCATCTAGTGAAGTACTGATTCATATTTGAGTTAATTTGCAATTACCATTTTTATTTTTGTAGATATGGAAATAATATTGATTCAAAAAATTTCCTATCTTCAACTCTCTAAGTAAAAATGAAAGATAAGTTAACAGCAGATGAATTATTGAGCAGAGGGGATAGTGGTCCAGAGTGAAAAGGAGATTAGAAATTCAAGAAATATCAATATAGTTTTAAGATATTGAATTCATTCTCTTGAGTCTCCTAACACTATCCCCTATTTTAATATTTTAGCAGTTCAGATTTTTCATCAGAAAAAAAAGCAAAAGTGTTTGCAGATGAAAACTGAGCTCAGACTGAAGTTGCGTGTTTAGTAGTTGCTAAAAAAAAGGTTCACACTTATATTAAATATTTAACTTTGTATCGTAAAACAAAAAAAATAAGGAAGCTATATATCCATCTGCCTGAAACATTATCCAAGAGTACCCCACTCTCAACCACCAGCACAGGAGCACCAGCTTCTTTGGGCCATTAGTACAAAAGCCAGTTGTTACCTGGTTCTTCTGCCATACACAATCTAAGAGGAACAAGATCATCAGAATCCACAGAGATAAACCCTTTCACAGAGACACAGTTTAATTAGCCCCTGCTAAATCTGTCAAGGCACTGGGATGTGACAAAACTGGAAGGATGATTTAAAAGCAGTACTGAGAGGGGGGAGGATATCAGGAGGCACTGTAAACATCCCTGCCAGAGCAGGGGTAGGACATAGTAGCCTCTGAAGAAGCAGCTTATAAACCTTCACTGTAAACTTCTTACAGGGAGCAAGACCAACCTCATGTTGGTTGAGAGGTTTGCCTCATGGCATTCAATCCAAACAGGGACTTGCAACTGATGTTTTGGAAGGACAAAACTTCAGAGACAACCAACTACACCCCAACTAATGACTTCCCTTCTCAGCTTCAGGTCATTTACAGGTAGAGAACTTCCTGGTTTAGAAGCTTCTTTTATGTTTAATGGACTCCAGTGACTGCCTGACTGCTCCTGATAGCTACTTCACCTTGGGCATCCATTAAATCAGAAGTAACCCTTACAGTTCAACTGTAGCATTGTGGGAAAAGTTCCTTTACTTAAACCTGTCCCTTTTTGGGTAGACTGAAGATCTTGTTGGCTATTCACATTCTCCATGCTGTTCACCTGCTACAGAAGGCTTTTCCTTTAAACATTCACGATTGTTATCCTTCCCTGTACTTTTCTTTTTCCATTACCTACTCTGAGATAAGGAAGGGAGAGGAAGAATGAAGATCAACATCCAAATGATATTAAAACTCAATTTGAAAGGTGGCATGATATTTTCTGGTTTGGGTTCTATTTCCTTCCTCGCAGCTTCTAAACTTTGGGAAGTCTAGTTCAATGGCTAGAAAAACCAGATCACTTCAAATATTTCATCCTTAAAAAAAAGAATTTTGATAAAACTATTATTTTGAATTGAAACAGTAGCAAAATTGTCTGCAGTGAAATTTCATTGAGCTGAAAATGTCTGAATCCGGTCCATTAACACTGCTGGCAGTGGTAAAAGCACTACTGACACCCAGCATGCAGTTCAGTTGCCTGCAGCTCAGGAAGGATAATGGAAATTGGAAGAGCTTTCAGAAACAACATCCTGTCAATATTAAGAGACTGGTCACAGTCTAGTGTGGAAATCTCAGCACTCAAGTTGGCTGATCAAAATACTAGGCTATAATAGAAGTTAAAAGGCAAATATCCAATCAAGTTAAGTGCATATAGTGATCTGAAGTGTAACACTAAGAACTTCTTCAATAAAGTAGAAAGGTGACAGATGACCTAATGGACAGACTATACAAAGTCAGATTTAATTATTTCCCTTTCTTTCTACTTTTATCCATTATTAAAAAATAGTGTCTACCTTTTGAGCACTGTATTTCATGAATATGAATGTAATTACAGTGGCTTCATACAGAAATACTTTAAGAATTTCTAGAAATTCAATGCAGCACTCACTTATTTGTGGCAGCATAAAGAAAAAAAAGAAGAAAATATGCTGAAGGAAGCAAATGACTCATTCTATTCCTTTCTCATCATTAAAGAAATTTATCAATTTTTCATTCTAACTCTTAGTGTCAGGATTATTAACAAACCTCAGAAAGTGTTAGGAAAACTAGAAGACATCTTCACCTATGAAATCAATTATCTGTTGTACACTTCCTTTGGTTTTTACACTACAAGTCCTATACAAAAACAATTTACTATTACACAGAAGCACAAAAGGTAACTTGCACCCTAGGATGCAAATAAAAAATACTACGACATGTTTCTTATCAATAAACACCCTGTATTTAAAGAATTCAAATACATTTTTACTGGTCATCACTCATGCTGTTAAATACTTAGATTTAGCCTGGAATCAAGGAATACAGGAATTTAAACATGAAAAACCCTCTATAATCTTAACACTAAAGAAATTAGTGCTAGAAATTCAGAGAAATTAAACTTGCAAAACACCTGCCAACTAATAGCACTAAACAGAGCATTTCATTTTCTGTCATGCTAAGACACTCAGAAATCTTTGTAAAATATATTGCAGTAATCAAATAGTTTATCTTAAAAATACTTTATTACACTTTGAGGAGCTCTAGCTTATTTGGTTGAAATTCTAGCACCTATGCCACACATAAGTTATTGAAAAATTACCCAGCTATATTAAAAATAGAGATTATAAAGTCAGTACTTAGATATTACTTCTTTTTACTGCTATTAATTAATGTTAAAAAAAAGCATATAAATTTACTTTCCAAGGGAAAAATTACAATGTAAACATACTCTACCACTGTGCAATTCCACTCCATAGAATTCAAGTGTTCTTGCTATATTTATATAGCAGGACTCTGCTTCAGATTGCTTGAGGCCACTAGAAGGGAAAAAGTAATAAATTTGAACCACAGACAAGTCAAAAGTAAAAGATATTATATCATATTTATTCCAAATGCATAAAACCAGAAGAATGCTGAAGTCCAGTGTCTCAGAAGTAACACTACATTAAGTAGTGCTACAATTTCTTTACTGGTGAATATCCTGCTAAAGTACTCCCAAAAAATTAAGTGACTTGTGTGTGATTTTATTACCTTAGCCACTCTGGGCTAGCTATTTTTAGAAAAATCTTTGTTATGTGTTATGTTCAAAGGGATGAGGAAACAATTCCCCTATAAAATCTGAAATTTTTAATAAGAAACTGTATCTGTAAATATTGTGCATTTCATAGTCTCTCAGCAAGTAGTCATGTAGAAGAAAGATAAGAAGCATGCATACACTAATAAAATAAAGGGGAGAGAACAGACTAAAAGTTATGAAATACACCAAGGAAAGGCCACCTGAGTTAACCTAAAATCTGTAAGTCCTAAAATATTTTTTCTCTTGCAGCTAAGACATTAAAATCATAAAAGCATTTGACCTTCTCATCTTCAAGAAAGCTTCTGTAAGTACAGGTAAAAACAACTCTTTGCTAGGTAAGCTTCCAAAACAACATGCATAAAATTACATTAATCAAATGCAATTTAGGTACAACCTGCAAAAAGTTGACATAATATTGAGTTATGTTAAGAACTCCAGTCTCTACTACTTCCAATTAGCATCTCTCTTTTTAAATGTAAAGCCATCCAAATACAATGCAAATGCAAAGCCATCCTGAGACAGTCACTCCAGGAAATCTTACATCATGCTGCAGAGAACTGAAAGCTACCTTCAACTGGAAAGCCATGGCCAGTGTGGCTTGAGGATGCCATAACATCAGGAAAAAAGAGAGTAAAGATGAGGAAAACTTCTGTTTGTCACAATACTGAGCTAAACTGGTTTCTCAGATCTACATATACACTGACTTTTGTCAGCTTGATTCTGAAAAACTTTAGTAGACCCTGCATCTTTCACTGTGTCAGAAAATTATAGAAACAAACCAATGTGAAATGGTCATTTTGTTATATAAAAGTATGCTGAATATGTTTGCAAGAGTACATTGCTGTCATTTTAAATATTTTGATCAAGTACTTTGTTCAGAAGGTCTGCTGCACACAAACAAGATATGCCTGCAAATTTTAATTCTCAGTTTGTATACTCCATCTACACCAGACCAGTCATGCTTTGTGTCTTGAAGGGCCAACAAGTATCTCAGCACAGACCTAGGTTTTTTACTCATTGTTGTTACACTCTCCTACTCAATTAGAAGTGAAATGAAACCTTCAGGTCCCTAAGCAGATGGCATTTATTCAGTGAGATAAACAGGCAAGAGGAAACTGGTCTTGATGTTGCAATTTTTACAGTTGTTGATACCCAAGGACTAGTGAACCTCATCTGGAATACAAACATCCTATTTAGTTTCAAATGCATCCTTCTCTTCAAACTGACGGTTGGATCTAGCAAGCGCTATGAAAACCTTACCAATTTGGACAATATCTGCATCCTAAGATCTCAGGCTGCTTATGTTAGTGAGCAAAACACAGCAGGAAAACCACATTAGAACCAACTATATACAAAAAAATCCCCCTATGGATTTAGGGATGAACACAGAAGGAAAATTTCTGAAGGTACACAAGTTCAATATGACAATAAACTGCTTTCTTAACAGCTACACACTGTCCACTGAACAGTGTGACATGGACTTGTGCAGGGAATACTTCCTCAGATTTTGAAAAGCGACAAAAGACCTAGGTAACAAAAACTTTGCACTGAGTTACAGCACATAACAAGACATAACATAACTTCTCAAGTCTGTATTTCAGCAATTCAAGCCTTTTTATTTTCCTTTGTGAAAGTTTCCAAAGCATAGACACTAAAGAACGAAAAAAGGATAGATGTTTATAGGGTTGGCTTTGAAACCCTGTAATATAAGAATACCAATTTCAAAGCTATAATAACTTACAGATAACCTACACGGTTTACAGCAATATTTTTTATTCCAGATTAGCAGAAATTTAATTCCAAAGGAACAATGTTCTCTCAAAGGTAAAAAAGTGAATTCTTCTTTTCCATCTTTCCTTCCTAGCAGCTCTGGTGAACACCAGAACCATTCTTGTCAAGTATGCTCTTGGCACTGATCTAGTCAAATTCATGTCTGAGACACAGGAATGCCAAAGGAGTATGCAAGAAATACTGCCAGGATATACAATAATTTGTTTGCCTCTCCTCACACTCTGAAGTAAATTGGCTTAAGAGCTAAGTTTCTAAAGATGTGTTAAAACAATAAAAAAATTTTTTTTCAAGTCCAATTTATTCAGTATTTTTATTCAGACCTCCAATTACCAACATCTCTGTTAATTCCAACACAGATATTAAACTTCTCAACCATTAAGGCTTCTACACCCCAAAGACACTCAATGAAAGCACTGATATCACTGAAAGGACACAGAGAAGAAAGAAGTCTTTCCAACAGACCCCACCACACCTTAGTCTGGACCAATGCTAACTTTGGATCTTTCCTCTGCAGTTTAATATCTCTTGCTACCACAGCACTAAATACCTGAGCTCAACCCAGCCAATCCAAGACTCTTCAGAAACTTCCCTCAGTGGTCTCCAAGGTGACAGCTTCCAAAAGACAAGCAGGTTTATTCATTCCTGTCTAAAAACTTCCCCTCAAAAAACTACTGAGCCTACTGGAAACTGCAAATTAATTTGGAAGGAGTAGAAAGAAGCATCAGCTATTGTGTGCCTGAACATGAACTGTTTGGAAAGCAGCCCAGATTAGTATCTCCAACAGAAAGGACAGCTGGAGTTTAGAGTTCAGTGGTTATCTTCTTTTGCCCCAAAAATGACAAGGCCTGCTCTGGATGGCTAGGGACCACACGTGAAGTTCAGAACTACTCACTACACCCACTAGCAGTAAAGAAACCAGAGGAAAAAATAAGAGTATTGAAAGATGAGGAAAAGGCAGCTGAGGGACATTAGGAAGACATGAAAATGGAAATATTTCAGGGTATAAATCAAAGAAACTAAGAGAGCAGGGAATTAGCTCTGCCACAGTTAAGATACAGACAGAGAAAACAAGTCTACAGAGATTTGGATTTCATTTGCTCACAGACAATTTCTTAGATTGGTATATTCGCATTCCGCTTGCAAGTATCTGATCAACACCACTAATTCCAAAGCTGCAGTCTTACAAGAGACAAATCAGCAGGATCAGAAAAAATAATTAGCAGTGCACTGACTGGAATAATCTGTTGCAGCCTTTGTATTACACTCAGGAGAGAGGAGTGAAAGCACAAAGTTAATTGAAGTGGCTTATGGTTATGGCATTTCTTGGAGTTTTTTCTCACATATATAGACAAAAAAAATCTGTAGAATTTGAAAAATGATCAAATGTTCTTCATGCAGCAAATACCTCAAACATCTAGTATAGTGTTCTAGATTGTTAACTTTAATAATATTTAAGGCTAACTAATCTCCTGGAGGTAATAACTAGAAATTTATTTAAATGTTTCAACACATTAGCATCATACTCTGAATATAATTAATCTAGCATCTCTATGATAAACCCAAGTATTTCATTTAACAGCTACATAAAATACAACTGGCTGTTGTAATGAAACTACTAAGAACTCGAGTCTTCATTCTGACATCTGTTTTTTTCTTTAAAAGCTCAAGAGGTGAGAGAGAACTAAAAGTTCACATTACCTGTGTTGCTCATGTAGCGTTTCTACTTTGGTAAGAAAATCTTTGTTCTGCTCCGGTATAAAGTTGTAATTTGAAAGATATCCTGAACAATGCACTGAAGCATTATAGTCTCCAAGTTGTGCTGTTAAGAAACAAGAAACACATATACAAAGTTTTCATAGTTAATTGAATTTTTGTTTAGAAGAAATTCCTTCTCATTAAAACACATACACATATGGGAAAATGCAGAAATTACCAATTATTTCCCAACAGACAAGAAGTGTTGAATTTCAGGAACTGTATGACCTCAGCAAGGTAAGATTTTTTTCAAAATACACTTACCATAACTATAATCTCAGGCACTGAATGACTCAGTACTTTAATTAGTTACTTATGTAGCCTCACTTTTGCATCACAACCTGTAACAGCACCAGACAGATGTCATGTGCTGTGCTGACATGCACATGCTGCACTGTAACATCAGAGAATACCAAATTGCTTCAGTAAGAGATGGCAAATGAAACCAATTGGACACATTTACTTGACTAGAACATATTAGAAGTTTTCAACAAGATCTGTCACTTAAAAAGCATCCACTCTTCCCAAATTCAGGTGGAAATCGCTCTACTACCAACTATAACACTGTCCTAGAAACTGAGCTGTGAATTACTTAACAGAAAGTGTGAAATAACTGCTGATTGACACATAACTTTACCAAGCTGCTAAAAAAAGTAAATAACTATAACCTGTGCTAACTTTCTTTTTCATAAGGAGTATAGAATAGTGATTATAAAGCCCTACAGGTTCCCAGAAGTTATTGGTATGATTTGCAAATTAACACAAAAGAAAGTAAGTGATAGGCTGCAAACAGTTCAGCATCAAAACCTCCTCAACTAAATCAAAGTTCAAGAACACACTTTTAGGATAAATTATCAATAATATTAACACTATTTTCCAGAAAATTAAAAAAAAAAAAGTACAAAATAGATATTTAAGTGATTCAAGTTGAGGGGCATGAGAGGCACATCAGAAATAACTTACACATAGTAATTATGTAGAACCTGTAATGCAGGGGATAACTATTATTTGCCACATATATATATTCAAATTGCATGATTTATATGGTCCAGAAAATGGAACTCCAATGATACAGTACAATTCCCAGGGAAATGCAGTCCAAAGCTAATAAAGTTGCACAGCTAATTGTCTGCATCAAGAGAAATATTTAAATAAAAAAGGGAATGATAAAGAAAAACTAATTCACTTAAATGCAGAAAGTCTTGCCTGCTTAGTTCTTTCTTTTAAAAGGTAGCCTAAACTTTAAATTAATTAGCAAATGGCAGGCAAAGGACTAAATATTTTCCATGAGAGCCAAAAAATGTATTTGAACATTACTGTAAAATTTATCTGAAGAAAAACAAAAAAACAAGAATAAAAACAAACCAAAACAAAAAAACACCAAATCAACCAAGACAGACAATGCAGAAGTATCATAAGAAACTGATTTTAGAAATATCTCTATATTGATAAAAGTCCAAGTCTGACAATGCTAAGTCTAAGGCAACAACAATAAAAGTGAAAATTTGAAACTTTTAGAAATAAGTAGTATGCTAATAACAGTGTAAAATAAAACTCACAATTTCACAATTATAGTAGTTGACTGAGGATCCCTTCCTTTGCTAGTCATTAACACAACCCATCTTTTCTATGAAACAATCTACATCTTTAAGGTTTGCTGCAGCCAGTTTGAATTCCAATCTTGCCAATGGGAAAAGAGCAGATTGCCAGAAATAAGATAATGGTTTTCTACTTCAATTTTGTTTGCAATAGGAAAAGATATTGTTACCATAATTTTACCTTCTCTAAGAGGGGCAACTGTTATTCCTCCATACATTATGAGGTAGTCTTCTTTCTGATCTTCTAAATAGGCCACTGGGTTTTTTTCCTCTTGCTACTAGCTACCTGAGGCCATGCCAACAAGGGGAGCAATTTAGCTTCTCCAACTCCCTAGCCAGCTGTTACAGTAGAAGAGAAACATCTTGCTAGACTAATGATCTTGTGTAAAATTTAATTATCCAAGCAGGAAAAAAAGTTAGGACATATCGACATGCCAGCAAGAATAATAACCCATGATGCCTCTATCTCTTTACTGGTTTTCTCCAGAAGAGAAAAGAAGGGCAAAAAATATTAAAGACCTATTTTTAATCTGAGTTTCTCCTGACATAGTTTCTGCTCTGATCATGAGACAGCAGACACTAACTCAACGAATATAGAGTATAAAAATAATAATATTTAAACCTTTTTCCATTCTAGATTACTGTTGCTCTTCAATTTATTATAACTGGCAAACAATATAGAGCAAAGTGAGAGAAAGTGGAACCAAAGACGAGTCAACAAACAAACCCCTGATAGTTGAATATCAGAATATTGTATTTTAGAGTTATATATCTAATATGAAAAGCTTTAAAGGAAGGAATGTGATGAACCATTAATTTAGAAGGACATAGTCAGTAAAAACAGGATATTTCTTTTTAATTTCTAGTAAAAGAATATTTCAATATCCAAGTAGCCATGCCAAAACACTAGTTCTACAAACTTTCAATAAAGTAAGAGCTTATAAGTGCTTGAAACACAAGTCTTGAGATTATCTATGTTGACAGAGCATAGGATCTGTAAGCCATATATTCTTCATACTTTTTTCAAAAGTAATTTATTCAGATATCCTTCAAGGTGCAGATGACATTGTTCTCCAATTCTACAGATTTTCCTTATAAATAATAAGAAAAAGAATTGCATCCAAAGTAATAGCACCAGAACCTATTTCTGTACGTGGGCATTTCAAGTAACTTCAGATACAAGAAGGGAAATGCTTGAACGGCTCATAGCCTAACCATGATGAGAAATCAGTTATAGATCATATGGAAAACTGACCCAAGGGAATGACTACGAAAGCTAGACTTTAGAAACCAGTTAAATATCAACTTTCTCTAGACCTGAGAAGTGTACCAGAAAATAATCAAGCAGGTTCACATTTAATTTGTAACTTTTTTGCAATTTTAATGTTTTAGATCACATGAATAAAGCACAAAAGTGAATTGAGTTTCCTGTTCAAAAAAAATGATAACTACATATAAAAGTCAGGTTCACAGGGCAATGGAATAAACAAACCACAGGAAGACCCTTGCATATAAATTGTAAAATCCCTCACATATAAAACTGCAGTCCAGGATTAAAACATAGAAATCATAGGATCATATGACTGGCCTCCAAATCAGGACAGCAATAATGACTCACATTCTTGAGATGAAGGTGAAATGTAGTATTAAAGGCTAATGATTAATTTATCTTCATATGAACACTGAGGTACAAAAAGAAAAGATACTTAATCTATACAGTTCAATCAGTTTAGAAATTTTAAGTGATTGCTTCTTGGCACAAAAAGAGAACAGAAGAAAGATGAACTTCCTAGCATAAACTGTTTCTGAACAGTAACTAAAAATTATTCAAGTATTAAAATGTTTTTTGGAATCAGAAAACAATCTGCTACAGCAGAATTCAGTTTCAAAGAATCAACATAAAAATGCAGCCACTTACTAAAGACAAATTAAAAAGATACATTGGAATGAGCAAAATACACCATGTTGAAAATGGTTTTCAGAGACAAATTTCAAAAAAGACCAAAATCCTCGGAAGTGTATGTTGAGAAGAGGAAAGGTGCTTCAACAAGTGGAACCTGTATCCAAATAAGGATGTGAACATGAACACAAACCCACTCAGTCCCTAAGAAATTGTGATGTCCCTACAGGACAAGTAGAACTAGTTATCATATGAGTTAAAATAATTTGTTTTGTAAAAGGAAATAATGCTTCACACTCAAGAGTCCTTACAAAATGTTCAGCCTAGGCATGACTGTAAATAGCTGCTTATGACCACTTACAACAGCTGGCCATTTTGTGGTAAGACAGAATGAGAAATTAGGCATTAATAAAAACAAAGGAACATTTGTAGAGGAAAAATAGAGAAAACTATGCATGCACAATGGTAGTCTCCAAGTTATTTACCACTCCAGAATGAAAAATGAGCCAGTCATTGTAATGCCTTTTATTAAAAGAACTAAAAAATAAAAATCAGCAGCTCAAAACCCAGACACAGTCAAACAACAACACAAAACAATAGTCACAAGGAAAAGGAAGAAACAAATTAGAAACTATAAATTATACTGAGTTGCTGTTTCTGCATCTCAAATACAACATGTACTTCAGAAACCATACAGACACAATCAAAAAAAAAACTATTGAGAAAAGCAAAGTATAATCCAAAGTACAAAGAATATTCATTTTGAGGAGACATTGGAATAAAAGACTTAAAGGAATAGTTACCAGTACTCCCAAAACATTGTGAGGCTTTACCAAACATCCTCTGCCATACAGGTTGTTTCTCAGCATTCATCACTACTCATTTGAGAATCACAAAGTCATTCAGGTTGGACAAGACCTCTAAGATCATTGAGTCCAACCCCTAACCCAGCACTGCCAAGCCCACACTAAACCATATCCCTCTGTGCCACATCTACCCATTTTTTAAATACCTCCTTAAATGCTGACTCCACCACTTACCTGGACAGCCTCTTCCAAAGCCTGACAACCCTTTTGATGAAGAAATTTTTCCTAATACAGAACCTAAACCTTCCCTGGTGAAACTTGAGGCTGTTTCCATGAGTGTAATTTTGTATTACATGGACCTTGACCTTGGGAAACTCTTCTTTCCCCTTTTTTAGTTATGTTACACAAAAAACATTTAAAAGGTTCATCCAACTCAAAATGCAGAATAGTAGAGTCAGATCTATGAGGCACTGCAGAAAGTCAGCTCCTTCAGCTACAGCAGTGGCCAGTATCCCAATTTGGGTTTCTCCACTCTGGGGACTATACCTTGTTTTAAAGTGTTACAGTTCAAAAATTATTTGCAGCTTAAAGGAAGACCATCATAAATACTTCAAGCAATGATCTCCTGAAGTGGCTTTTGTATTGCCTAACACAACTGTAAAATATAATTAGGGAAAACCAGCCCAAAAGAGCTGAAAAGTTGCTGTATAAAAACAATCAGGACACTTAGATGATCTGTTGTACAGAAATGCTAGCAAGCTCAGGAGCAGCAATCCAGAATTCAGTGAACTATATGGAAGGAAATGGAAATGTTTTTCAATTAATCTCTCCAAGCTGATTCTTGTATTGGGAGTTTCATCACCATCACACAGATAACACTGGCACTGCTGATGACAGGTACTGTAAGATAGGATAAAAGGTGCCTCTGCCTGAACAACACTGATGCAGGCTTCAGAAGAACAGGTGTGACATGCACACAATCCTCAGACTACCCAATACACCTACTAAGTAATTTCAAACCCTGGAAATTCAGCTCAAAGTTCTCTCTGCTAATCCAGTCTGATTTTGATTCTAAGACAAGGGTTAAAGATGCCCTGGAAAGAAGCAGAAATCTGGATGATCTGTAAGCAAGTCTCTCAGCTTATATGAGATGTCCTTATGAGCACTATTTCACTTGAAGAAAGCATGGGTAGGGAGCACACACAGAAAAATCCCCAAATTCTAACCATGAAAAGAGAGAGGTTTCCATAAACTAGGAAGTCTGAGAGGTCAACCTAATTTTTATAAAGGCAAAATGATGGCAAGTCAGAAGAAAGAGTCAAGCCTCCCTGTGGCGTTAATGTTTCTTTAAGTCTTACAGCCCACCTCTATCTCTGGGACATCAATCTTCTGGCATTCCCAGAATTCTAATACTCTTATTCCCAGTTCCTGAGAGACTTTCACACTAAAGTTCACAAAGTTCAGCTTTCCTTGACTCCTCAGCATCACCTTTCCTCAGCTTTCCTTTCCTTAGAAGAGGTTAAAATCCATTGGAAGCCCTAGCAACCAGTCAACCCCTTTCTGAACAAGTCCCAAAGACAGAATGCAGTGTGCTAGAGATGATTCCTGGGTCTCAAAGCAGGGCTGAGAGGAGCAGTACCACAGGAGACAAGAGCAACTGATGCTCAGGAAAAAACAAGCTTAGAAGCATTCATAACATCTTGGCTGACTTTATTGCTGTGCTTCAGATTCAAGACCCAAGCCAGCAATGGATTTATTAACATAAGAGCATATTCTCACAAAACTCATGGGGATTTCTCACATACCAGTATCTGGACATTTAAACAATGGCCTGGAAATGGCAATTTGCTACATGAAGCGATAGAAAACAAGTGTTGCTAAATCACCATTTGAAATTTATAAAAGGAATAGTCATACTGTATGGGTTTCCTTATTTGGTTTTATAGACAACATTCCCATTTTACACTACTAAAACCACACGATTTATCAAGGTTGTTTTTTTCAGTATGATTGTAACCTTCCAACTTCACAATGATGAAATTATTTTAAATGTACCTCAACAAGTTCTTCTTAAAAAAAATAATTACAAAATCCACTGACTGTTTTGTCGCAAAGCACATTCCTGATAATACACTAACAACTTATTCTTGAAGTGCCTGAAGTATTTTCGTAATCAGGTTCAGTCACATGTTCTTCAGACACAGTATTCACACCCACTTGCATTCCCCTGCAACTTAGCCCCACCAGGCAAGGCAGGGTGTGCTGCAGCAGGGCAGAGGGACACGTCAGAGCTTTATTTCAGAACCAAATGCCTGCACACAGGGCACTACAGAGAAGCAGCATCCCAGCAGATACCACCAAAAACTGTCCCCTTGCGAAACTCAGACAAAGCCTCTGAAGCCAACCATATGACCAGCGCATGGAAGAATTTTAGATAAGAAGTGAAAGCAGAAATATCAAACACCAGACATCATACACTGTGAAAGAGTTCTGCTTCAGCCCTCCCATCAGCAACAACTGCTACACCTTTTAAATAAACAACCCACAAGGCTGTCAGACAACAAGGATTTCTCCTTCTGCATACAAGGGAAGGTATAGAAGGAGAGAGCAGCCTGAAAGCCTCCAAGAAGTGGCAGTAAATAGCTCAGGTAGAACTGATTCATGGTAGCCTCAGACAATGGATTTCTCATAAGCAGCTACCTCATACCAAGAACTTCAGCTTTCCTTACTAAGTATGATTAGAAATTAAAATGCTAATAGAAAACTACTTAAAATTATTTCAATTGACAGGAATCACAGCAAACATGACTCAGCAAGGAGACCGAAATCCCTGATTTCAAAAATGTCTTTCCTATGCCATCATCTTCAGGTAAAACCAAAAAAAATCTTAATGGAATATGTCTTTCTATTAAGCATTTCATTCCCTACCAATGCAGAGAATAAATATCAGTATCACACAAACAGCAACAGAAAGCAAATCAGATAGCAAAAAATAGTTACTTTTGGGTTTGGGGTTTTCTGTGCTGTGGCTTTTTTAATTAAAAAAGAAACAAAAAAAATATGCACCACCTGGTAAAAGTAGCACTATAAGAAGTTAGAAAGAACAGATAAATAACTCAATGGAAAATCCAGAATCCATCATGAAAGAAAATATTAAAACACACTAGCACCCTTTGACAATCTTCACTGTCCTTCTAACATTCTCCTTTAGTACAGATAACTGGGTTAGTAGGTATCCTAGCCTAAGTACTAAAAAGGGAACAGTGGTAAAACTGAAGGGGAAGCAGAAACATCTTGGGGATTTGGGGTACACTAGATATAGCATGATTAATTTCCCTTTTGATAAAACCTTTGCATTTATCACTTTTGAGCTTTAGCACAATTGGATCACCAATTCATTTAGAAATCGTAATGGTGCAGAGTGTTGCAGCCTTCAAGTGCCCTTACTGGGCCTTGGAAACACCAGAGCAGGATGCATTTCATTTGGCACCAAAAACTGGGACTATGGGAAATTTGGAAATTTTTACTGTTTTTACTGAAGCTTGAATCTGATTACAGTTTCATTTTATAAAAGGGTGCAACATATGATATACTTTAACATAAAAGCAAGTGTTTCAGAGACTCTTAGGGTTTCAATAGATACTAAGAGTTTATCACATTCCTCTTTGAAAACCACAATTTAATTATTTTAGCTTGGTTCTTATTTCAAACAAAAAATACCTCAATTGTTTCTGGGGGCCTTGTTAACCTTTCCATAAAAGAAATGAGATTCAGCCAAATTACACAACTATTCTCGCTTATTTTCCCCTGACTATTTTAACAAATATGCAAACTCCACTAAACCCCCAAACTGCTTTTTTTCTTTATTTGTTTAATGAGAAAGGTCCTCCTCCAGCTGTTTTTCATTATCTGTTGAGGATGCTTGCGAGGCATTGTCAGATTCCAGTTTGGTTTTCCTACAGAAGATGTTTTTCTAGTATAATCATTTGAAATTTTTTTGCTAGCTGAAGGCAGATGAGAAGGATGTAAGTTCTTATATGCAAAGTCACCTTAAATGTGTTGCAAAGGGCCAGTTTTACATAACTAACAAACCAAATTCCATGAAACAAACATTGTGTAAGAACACTGTAGTTTCTTAATCATGAGTTTACCTTCCTCTTATCTGTTCTCTAGCTGACCACTTATTCCCTTGGAATGCTTTCTCATAGCTATTATAACACACAGTAAGTTTCACAGTTGTGTTTCCACTGACAATGAAAACGACTTTTTAGTCAGCAGTCAGAAGCACACATAAATAGCAACGTTATTCTTGTATCAACATTTTTTTCTTACAGGCCTAAAAAGTATTCTTTTTCTATTTAGACTGCCTCTGGAGCCTGCTCTTATAACCTTCACCTGCATACTGAATACTCTGCACAAATAGATAAAGAAAGAAATCTTTCCTGACTTTTCAGTGCCAAAGAGCCAAGAAAGTAGTTAGTCAAATAAATTAATTAGCAAAATAATGGTTGTATATTACTTACATTGTACTGCATATGATGCCAGGACAACAGCAGAATTAATGGGGCATGACAACCTGGACAGGAGAGGAAATAATTTCATTTAAACATAGGCTGTATGTACATCTCATTGAAACTGTCTCACAATTAGTTCAGTATGTGAAGACTAATTTATCCTCAAAAGAATATCTGATTTTTTCTTATTAAGTCTGATTGTTAAAGCACAGTACCAGACATTAAACAGTCTCTTAAGTGAATGGAAGGAACTAATTGGAAAAGGACATGCTCAAAGTCTTGATGGATGCTTAGTCAGCAAAGAAAAAGGAGACAATATTTTTATGGGGCTCTGAACATTAATAGCTGTATTCTGGTGTATTTAAAATGAGACACAAACATTAAAATTACCCAAATGCCAAGCACAAAGACAGCTCTGATCTTATGATCAAAACTGACTCTCTAAAAGAAAAAAAGTCAACACTGGTAGGTAACTGACATTTGGCAGCAAATACTTGGACCATGTTTTCCTTGTTACTTCTTTTTTAATCTACAAACACATAGAAATCACAGCCAAATAAACCATTGGGTAAATGCCCACCATATAGGTAATATAACCCTGAAATGAGAAACGATAGCATGAATTGCCCGTTACTATTCCTGATTACTGCACTAGGTATTGGGTCCCCAGGTTTGGAATTCCATGCCTGGCACACCAAGTCTTGCATAAATATTTCTGGGGCTGATGTTCAGCCTGTTGACACACAGCATCTCCCACAGCCCATTCACAACAGACATATAAATTGTTCTTAATAAGTGAGCTATGAGAAAGTTTGTAACATTTCCTAGTAAAGTCATTTTTCTTTAAAGCAACGTTTCACAAGGCATATTTATAGGATAACTGGGATAATTTTACAGCAACAATACCCTCAGGTCAAAGGTTTTTAATTTTATTTTTAAAAGAATTATAGAGAAAGCGAAAATTCTTCTTATTACCTTCCTTCTGCAATATCAATCTTCAACTGCAGAAAGAATAAATGCCTAGAAAATAATTTTTTTGAAAAGAAACAAATGTGCATTTATTTTTAAATGGTATGATTTAAATAGCAACATATATAAGTTTTATTTCATTAGATTTCCCAGCAAGCTATACAAACAGATGAACAAATATTAGTGACATTTACAAATATGCAATCATACACCCACTTATTCTCGCAACATTTTTAAAGATCTTTGGCTGTCTCTACTGCAACTCCAAAGCCGCAGCAATAATGTCACAATTGACACTACAAAAACCAAATCACCACTGAAATGGGCTCTTTTTCTTCCTGGAATACTCATTTTGAATGAAAATTGAAAAAAAAAAATTAAAAAAAGGAAAAACACCCCAAATCCCAATCAAGGTTTGACTGTGAAAGTCTGTATTGGAGCTACTCAATGATGGATGAGACATTTCTCTAGCAGCATATGCTGACAAAAAAAAACTCTTAAACAATTCCACAAGAGCAGCTTAGTCTTCCTCTTATTAGAGGGTTTGACAATGTTAGTTTATAGTGATATTGAAGAGTGGGCATGTGAAGAACTTTAAAAAGCAGATCTTAGAATAATTTCAGTTTTAAACTGCAGAATATCTTAAAACTGCATGATTAACAAATACCAAAAAAGGTCAAAAGCTAAATTTTCTACAAGATTTATAATTTCACATGTTGTACTATTTATATTCCCGAGTCACTGAAATTAATAAGCAATGAAAGTTCTACAGAAATGCCAGATTAATGTGTGCCTTCAAATTCCAAACTCCAAATTACAGGTACTGAACAAAACAAGTATTCAATTCAATCTTGTGACAAATTAATTGCAAATTGCTTACAATTCATGCACCTCACCATCCCAAAAACTCAAAGACAGGTTTAAAAATGAAACTTCAGAAATCTACTGTAAACTTAAGCATTATACATATTTGCATGTTACAAGTAATGGGCAAACTAGAAAACAAGAACTGTTATCAGTTCTTCACCAAAAAAAATAAACCCCACCCTCCCACACCCTCAGCATTAAATCTACTACACCTGTTCAAAACTGACTCAATGTTGATACAAAACTTCTAAGATAGATAGACCTAGGGCAAGCAGACCCAAAAAAAGAGAAAAATTTCAAGGCACAAATAAACGTACTTTTAACACCAACATCTTTGTACTAACTTACACTCCAGCTGTACCTCAGAGTTGTAAGCTGTGTATATCAGAAACTACTCATTTGAGCATGGCATTAAGCTCTCCATTCCAAATGCATTCAATATCAAGAGTAATTGAAAGTTACCCATGTAATAAACAAAGCATAATTTGCCAAGCTGCAGACATGGGTAAGACACATTCTTAGTTCATGAAGGCAAATAGAAGTTACCTGGTTTGTTCTTGCTGCAGTGTGTTAGGATCAGGTATAAAAAACCTTACACGAAAATGAAGCGTGCAGGGAAAACCTCCTGCAATATTTTAGAAGAGCAAATCAATATTTAGTTTAAAACAGAAAGAGCGTAATATTTTAATTTCTATATTTACAGAAAAAATACATGAACACAACCACATAGAAATCTCATGCATTTTTTTCATGAAACTCGAAGAAACTATGCAAAGTCTCTCCTGATGCCCAACAGCAACTTTGAGAAGAAAATGCTCTCAAATGTAGTAACACTTTACATGAAAGTACTTCGCATATGCTACATAAAAGGCATTACTGAGCTTCCTTTGCCTCCTAAGTATTAGAAGAGAGAAAAGCACTAAATATATTTAAGGTATCTCAGTTGGGATAATGCTCAGTTCTATCTAACATACAAATACATTAAATTACAGCAGTCCAACATGCTACTTTTGTATATGAATTGAAATAAAAATGCATGATCTGTAGCACAACATAGAAATGAGAGTGCTGAAAAACATATCTCAAGTGTCACAGCCTAAACTGGGACAGTGACACTCAGTGTCTCTCCTAAGCTGCTCTCCAGCCAGGGTTATGTTGGCTGGCCTGTCCCTCTTGACAGGCATTCTGTGTTACCCAAAGCTGCATAAAACAAGACATACTAGAACAACAGATGCACCTGGAAGTGTGTGGCATTGGTTTTTTTGGTTAGTTTTTTTAAATAAAAATGCATAAATTTGGGGTTTCTTATTGTATGTGAGATAGGAAATTCTCAGAACCTAATCCTCAGAACACAAAACTGGCTATTTCTCCCTCAATCAAACCCCCTCTTCCTTTGCTTCCCACTCAGGAGGAGTTCACTGGCACAACAATATGACTACTGCTTTCATGGCCATCTAAGCACGTCCAACACTGCTCAGAAACCAGGTTTAGCTGCCATTATAGCATCAAAGTTAATAATCTAACAGGTCTTATTTCCTCTCAGGTAGGAGTATGGAGAAGTAAAAGAATCTGTTGAAAAGACTGGAAGACACAAGACTTGCTCTTGAAGAAAAATCTACCATTTGGACAAATATGCATTTGTTCTAGCCATAAGAATGTAGAAAAACAGAACTGCAAAGTTACAATCAAGATAGTAAAAATAAGTCTTACCTTTTAACTGTTTTCTAATAGGTTTGCTTGGTTCAAGCCATCGCTGTGAAATGAAAAACTATTAGATGGATTAAAAATAGTTACAAATAAATACAGTTTATGTGCAGGTGTGTGCATGAATATGTGTGTATACATACACGTGTATATATACACACGTATACATGCACACACATTTATTATTTACTATACTTACAGGTGAATCTACTGAAGTCTCATTTTGCTGTAAACCAAAATATTCCTTCTCTGTCACACCCAGCTGGTTATAGGTCATATCCAACAAAATCTGTCCAGTGTCTTGTTTCTGAAAATAAGAAAGGTTTATAAGTGAAATCTGCAACACTTATACATTTTAAGATACAATTAATTGAAACTAATTTGGTTTCGTTTCTTTCCCTAATTTAATTCATGAATAAAATAGCTGCTAATTCATCAATTCAAAGTTTTTCAGCAATAAGAACTTTACTCTGATAACGGTTTGGGTTTCTTTCCAAAATACTTTAGGCACAAGAAATTTCCTAATATGAACAGACATGTAGTCCAGTCCTTGATGTGAGTGCAGCAAATTAATTGCAAGCAGGTCACCCCTCCCTTGTCCACAGTGGGAGCCATGCCCTTCCCTGGAGTGGCAGCCTGCAGGGATGGCTTGCAGACACATGGGGCTGCTCTGGCCCCTGCTGTCACCATAAAGCAGCATGCTGTGCTTCCACATCAGCTAATAAAAGGCAAAGTATACACCAGGATGGGAAAAAAAAGGAGGGGGATCCTGTGATCCAGCCATGAGAGCCCATAAAATCAGATTGCACTCTCACCTGGCCCTTTGTGTCCACATGCTCAGCTGCCATTCAGCCACCCCATTTTCTGCCCATATGTCCCCTGTGACAGGAATCACAGAAGAACTGGCACAACACGGTATCAAACAGGCAGCAGAGATCAGAAGTTTAAGGCGGGTATAATTTCCCTCAAACCAAAAAAAGAATCTCCATGCCATGGCATTGTGTAGAACAGATTAACAAACTTCTGCCAAAGAACACTATGAACCAATTCTATTTTAAAAAGCCACCAAACACTGAATCAAAAAAAAAAAAAAAAAAACAAAACCAAAAACCCCTCAACAAGACTGCAATCCTAAATATGCTAATAAGTAATAGAGAGGTTGTTGTATTGGCTTTGTGTGGCTAGGTTTTAGTACTGGAGAGGCACCAGAGCAGAGATTCCCCTGCAGATCATGGTGAAGGAGCTCTGTCCCTGCAGCCCATGGAGTCCCACAAGAGAGGCAGAGATCCACCTGCAGCCTGTGGAGGATCCCATGCCAGAGCAGGGATGCTTGAAAGGAATTTGTGAATCAATGAGAAGCCAGGGGTGGAACAGGCTCCTGGCAGGGACCTGCAGACCCATGAAGAGAGAAACCCACACTGGAGCAGGTTTGAAGGACTGTACCCCAGGGAAGAGTGATCCATATTGCAGCAATTTGTGAAGAACTGTGGCCTGTAGGAAGCCCATTGAAGAAATTTGTGGAGAATTGTCTCCCATGGGAGGGACCCCACTGTGGAGCAGGGAAAGGACTCCGCTCCCTGAGCAGCAGGAGAAACAACCTGTGGCAAACTGACCCAAATCCCCATTCCCCGTGTTGCTGTGCCACTGCAGGGGAGAAGGTAGA
The DNA here is from genome assembly GCA_024362935.1 of Setophaga petechia. Classification (NCBI taxonomy): domain Eukaryota; kingdom Metazoa; phylum Chordata; class Aves; order Passeriformes; family Parulidae; genus Setophaga; species Setophaga petechia. The sequence continues at coordinate 26,127,922 of JANCRA010000008.1, forward strand.
GCCTGAGGAGGGATGAGTGGTGGGAAGGTGTTTTTAAGAATTATTTTACTTCTTATCCTGCTCTGATTTTGTTTGTAGTAAATCCAATGTTTATCCCCAAGTTCAGTCTGTTTTGCCTGCGACAGTATTTGGTGAGTGCAGAGCTGTATGGCATCTTAGCTCTAGATTTTTTATACAGAATTGCTGGACAGAGCAAAAATCAGGCCAGTTTGCTTTTTCTATTGAAAAAAAAGTGAAGAAAATAAAGATTCCTAATTAATTCAAGATTTTTCCAAATGTCTCTCTTAAAAGTAGAAACAATCAACACACATTAAAACCAAAACAAACAAAAACTCAGAGGAAAATTATTTGAACTGAAAAAGACAAGCAGTTTATTCTTGAAAAAATTTCTTAAAAATTCATCTCTGGTTTTATTACACTCCAATTCCTTAAGAAAAAGTCTTGATTTTTTTGAAAATAATGTCTTGAAACAAAGGACAATGTATAAGCCACATTACTGTGACTGGTCCCAGTCTTGCTCAGTGTGTAAGTGTTCACTTATAAGCCAATTCAATTCTTTGCTTAAACATTTTTTTTATAATGGAGCAGCCCAGTAAGCCCTGTTCAGAAAACAGATTTTTATGATTTTTTTAATGGGGTACAACAACTATTGTGATTGAGTGCTTTAAACCATATTGTATTCCATTGTCTTTCCTTATCTCATAGGAGCAATCTTCCTATTTAAAAAGATGGGAAAAGAAAAACAAAATTTCAAGCAAAGGACACCCACTTGGCCCATGTTATTTTGGGGGATTATCCAACACTTTCTACTGCTAGAGCAGAACTCCTAGCAGCTCATTTGTGACTTCAATATTCAGAGTTACCATATAGCTGTTGACTTCTCATGAAAAGCTGTGCCCATTTTTCTGGAGTAAAGTCACACATGGAAAAAACAATGTAGGCAACACCCAGATGTTGAGGCTACCTTTTCCTCTCCAGCACTCTCCCATCTTATCTAACTTTCAGAGAAAACAGTTGAGATCTCACAACAAATGTGAGTCCACACAGGCCTGTAAAGGCTGTGGGGCTACTAAGAGCAGCAGCTTTGCACCCTTGTTTTAACCTAGCTGCACATTCCCACTCCCACCTTTCAAACAGGCTGCTGCCATAGTCAAACCACAGCATTGACCAAATCCCACTTTTTTCTGAAATAGCATAGGCCTAACATCCAGCTTAGAAACTGAACTGTCAGTGACAGGTAAGGCCATGCAACCATGCATTCCTTGTCACACAAAGCCATGGCACCATGCACCTGTCAGGCGGCTCTGTCCATCAGTGTCATTGCCTCCACCATGCAGACAGATTTCTCCATCAGAAATTATCCATACGTGTACACAAGAGGGCCCCATGGAAATAGCAGATTGCTCCTTATGAAATAATGGGCATTTCCTGACATCTGAAAACTCATCTTTAGCACTGACCGTATTCATTTCCCCAGGGTTGGGTTTTAAGAAGCCGAAAGTTGAAACGCTCTTAAGTGTCATCATGACACCTGCACAACTCAGAAGCCTAATTTAATTGCACATCTACGGTGTGAACTTTTGACAGCATCTAAAGGAGCTCCTAAAGTTATATTATGACCAAAAGCAGTAATTACAGGGGATGGGATAGATACTTTGATGAAAGAAGGTGTTCAGGAATATCAGGTTTCATTATAAATGGAGCAGGAACAAGACCACAGAGGGTGGACTCTTCTGCTAATTTTTAGCCTGAATTTCAACACTTCCTATTCCTTTTGGTCTTCTTTCTTCACAACAGCATTATCTCCAAATTCCTTTCTCAATTTCCATGCTTCCAGTCTTTCATCCCAATTCAGATCCCTTCACCTTCTCTCTCCCCAGCCCCTCACAATTGCATTCCTGCCTCTCCCCCAGCATATACGAATTGCTAAGCCTTCTCATTGTTTCCCTGTAAAGCAAGCTCCCCACTATGACATCTTGCTCAGCAGAGTTCTCTCTTAACAATGTTCCCATGGGTCTCCCAACCCTAAACCCAGCTGTTCAGCCAGCACTAGTCTCATCCACCTACACAACTATTTACTTCTCTTCTTCCTCTCCACATTTCCTAGAAAAAAAAAAAATATTTCCAGCATTACTTTTATGTGGTTCCAGTGTTTGCCCTCTAGTACTAAATGCACAGGTTGTTTTTTTTTTTTTTTTCCCAGGGCCTAGATCAAGTATCCAGTCAAGAAATCTAAGCTAAATAAAAAAATGTTATTTTAAATTGTTCAAGTCTTGTTAAAATTCTCAGTTATAAGGGGGTTTGTTATTTTTCAATGAAATGTGTATTTTCTTAATTTTGGTACTGCTTTAAGAAGCATTTAAATTATTTTTTGGTCTATATACCTAAAAATGGCCACACTGCTCATGCTGCACAATCTTCAACTTACTTTACAAAATAACAGTTTTGACACCTAGGTGTAAAAGGAAGCAGGTTAACACGTCACATCAGAGTTTCTGAATTTTGACATCCATTCCAATACAATTCATAGCCACAACATATTCAAATATTACAATGTGTCAAGTGCCTTACAACACATCCTATTTTCACTCCCCTGTGCCATAGGAGGGCAAAAACAACATGAACACTGCTCAGCTATACTGGGCATTAGAATCAAGTTCTCCTTAACCCTATCAACCATTAAGGCAAATATTTAAGACGTTCCTAATTAAGCTCCTGTTTTTCTATAGTGTAATTTAAAAAATGACGTGTTTTCCTCACTAGCTTGCATGCTATAATGATGAAAACTCTTAAGAATTTCGAAGTTTTGCTGAAAAGAAACATTTTCAAGAAGTTTATGTGTTTCCACCTGAAAAGAACTATTTATTTCACCTTCATGATATTTACCAATCCTTATTCTGAAGTATTAAAAGCTTTGCATCAACCACCTCATAACCACACACTATTCACCTCCATTTAAATCTGTCTTCAAATCAATTACAGCTTATGTTGGATAGGCCAAAAATTAATATTTAAAGCACTCATAATTAACACCTGTTACATTCTACTCACGCCACAACAAGTTCCTACATCATTTAGGGAATTTAAATTAGTCAAATTCAATTTCTAATAAGTTAAACAACTGTGAAGAGAAAACAAGCCCTTCAATGCTTTTTAATGTCAAATACTGCCTGGAACCTGGAGTGATCAAGACTCACTGCCCTAAGAACTGCATAAACTTAAGGGGAAGTTGTTAGAACCTTGGACTAAAGAGGTAAATCTGCATGTAAAGTTCTTTGGGTTGATAACTTCTACAAGGGAAGTGGTACAAAGTGACCATTTTGGAGGACAGTGCAATGTAAAGTATATTTCCCTGTCCTCTGCAGAAGCTTTGCCCCCACTCTCTGGTAATGATAACCTCTCAGTTAAGCACCACCTAAGCTTTTGGAAATTCAGTCTGACTTCAGACACAACGCCCACTGCCCGCCACGTGCTGTGTGAGGTCATCCTTTCCTAATTTAGGCTGTAACACTCCTTTGCAACCAGACAGCCTACGTCCTTTGGTCCTAAAAGATGCATGAGCCTGAACACAGTGCTACCACTTTCTTTTCATTTCCGCAGTAATTTAACACACAGCTAATTTGCTCTTCTGCTATCTCTGTCCTTGTCTCTTCCTGGAATTTATTTACCAACCTGATGCTCTTATTTGACGGTGGAAGATTTTGTTCATCTAGAAAAAACAGAACAGGCTTTTTCCTAAGGTCCAGTCTTCTGCAGAGCAGCCTAGTTTTACCTTCTAAGCCTCACTGGAACTTCCCTCTTTTGTCTGAAAGTGGCCAGGATCCACATGTGACATTCCCTGGAGGATTGCCTCAACACCAAGACTAACACTGCTAATACTTCCTTGACACTGGCTGAAGATTCTTGCCTGGTGCATGAAAGCACTTACCTTTTTCAGAACAGTAATACACGAGCAGCTCAGTCTGCAAACTGCCACTGTTCTCTATTGTTTGCAACTGAAAATTGAGCTTAAAAAAACATTACCTCATCTCATAAAAGCTATTAGTTTACACTACTGATTCCCCTCACTGCAATTACTCCTTGTTCAAGATTACCTGCTACCTCGTATGCCTGTATCTTTTTGTTGTTAATAAGGCCTCAAACTTAATATTTTTGATCTTTTGAAAAAGTTTCAAGAGCAACACATTAAGGAAATCTGACAGTCAAGAACTCCCTTTAATGTCCTTGCACTATTTAATATCTCCTTCTCATCAAGATCTACAACCACCTCCTCAGCAAACTCCTGGCCCACCCTGTAACATTTCTAGATTCCATACACTTTAGCACAGTATTTTCCTACATAAAGGTCATACAAAATATTTGTCCAAGGACAGAGTTTAAACCCACTGCATTTCCTCTGCCCCACAACAATGATTTAAAACAAACATATATATGAGGTTAGTCATTCCATTCTAACTTTAGAAAAATTTCCCCTCCATTAATTCTTTCCTTCAGCTTTTATTATGAAGTCTTGCCCCACAAAGGGCTAAGACTAACATGCCTGCCGTAGGGCAGATCACTTTCTCACTGTCCTCAGAGGCATCATCAAATTTCATACTGTCTTACTGCTTTCCAGTCAAGTATACTGACCTGACTCTATACAAAACTAAATATTTGCTGCCAGCCTGAAACTTCATACAGCAATTCTTTCAACAAGCAGGGACACAGACTAGCATTAAACCATCTTTTTTATCAAACAATACCGAGTAGGAAAACTTGGTTACAGATATACAAAAATTCTGCAAGATTGCATTTTTCTATGAATGGTTTAAAATTATAAAACTCGCACCCACAGTCAAAAAGAACCTCTAAGACTTGTACCTCTGTCTATTATTTTAAATATACCAACAGTAATTGTGGGTGTTCATTTTAACCATCATATTCCTTCTCAAATACCAGAAGAAGAACCTTAACTGAAGTGGAAGGAAAAGAAAAACATTCCTTACAATTCAAGTTTCAATTCATGCAACTTTTTGAATTATTACAGTCCCATCATTTTATTTCTAGAAGGAAACACTATTACTAAAAGACAACTAGTCTAAAAGCAAAAATCCCAGGTAATAAGACAAGAACATTAACTGTCTAACTGATAGACAATGCAATTCACAAGTGATCTGCCACTGTCAGTTTTATACCTTCTCAAAAGTCAGTTTACTTGAGACATGCTTCCCAAGTGGTCATTCCTGGTAAATGAGTCAAAGTAGAGCAAAACCAGAAAACACCTGCAAGTTTATATCAAAAGTTACAGACAAATTTACATTATTGCACAATGTATATATATAATAAACACCTATTAAACACATTCATACACAGTATATGAGCAAATTCTCTATATATCAGAATGACAGCTAACATTATCTCCAGGTGAAAAGCCTATGCATTATAGTCTCAGAACACGACAGAGGTGACAATATGGACAGAGGTGAGTAACCCTTACCATAAAACTGAAACACTCAAAATTTACTAGGAGGCTTCAAGAAAGCCTGGATATAATTAAAGTCAAGTGCAACATTCAGCACTAAATGCAGTAAAGTCTTTGCCTCAAATGTGGTTTTGAAATAACATTTCCAGCTCTTGGCTTCCATGCACCTTCAGTTCTTTGCCTGGACTTTGGACATGCTCCATCTAAGTACTGGAACACATAACAGTGGAACAAGAAAGGCCATGTCAGCCTTGCATAGTTAACATACTCTGAGGACTGTAAGCAACGTAGTGGAATGTGTCTGTCTGTTCTCCCATGTGAACTTTCTTGATAATGATGACCTAAAATCAGCACATACCACAGGTCATACTGATGAACTCTTTGTGATACCATGAATCCAAATTTCAGATTCACTGAAACTGTGGTATAAGACTTTTATATAAAACATTGAACAAAATAGCCCATCCCTTCACTACTCTCCCAAAGTAACAAGTCCAGGAGAAAAACGGTGCTGCTCTCTTGCAATTAAGTCTTTATTTACAGCTGGTCAGAATACCAATATTCTTTGGGATAAATGATTATTAAAAACTTATAAGAAAGGAAAGTATGCAGCTATCTTTAGGTCTCTCAATAGATAGAAAGTTCCTCTGGTGATATCCATATGGAAAATCTACCTTTCTTTGTCCTCTGTCCAGTTTTACAGTACTTGGTTTTTATTCACCCTCCTACAGACAGAACCACTGGGAAAACAAAGTAACATCTGAAGTATCATTCATCAGAATGATGAAGAAGAAAGAAACATATAGGTATAACTACAAAAGTGCCGTGTCATTTGGTAACACTATTGGATGGACATCAGCTCTGTAGGCTCTATAAAGATCTTGTTCCTAGACAATGAAATGAAAGTTTAACCTTTATTCTCCCTGTTCTACTCTCCAAAAGATCCAGTATTTTTAAATACCATGAATGTTCTACCATCATTTTCACGATGTTAGTACTAGTTCAAAATTCCAAAATATATAAGTTTTTATCAGTGTTGTAAGTTTAGACTATTTAATCAATTATCTTTCTATTAAATTTAAATCCACCCCATATTTTGTAGTCTTGAGCACATGTACATTGCCAACAAGATAACAGAAATGACAACACAGGAATATCCATTTGTTTAAACTTACAGTGAATTTATCTTAAGTTTCTTCTTATCCATGAGATTCCTTTTCTTTAATGTTATTTTCCGCTATTTTCCTATATAATCCTCTTACAACTTTGAAAGAAAAAAATTCTTTTGCAATAAGAATTCTGTGTTCAGAGAGTTGCTACGTGACAAGCAATGTTCAGTTGTTTCCATCCCACTGTCTTTAGAATGGGAGAACTCTCCAATTCCACTTAGGCTATTATATGGACAAAGGCCAAGCTTCAAGTATTCTGCTTTTCCACTGTTACTTTCTACTATTTGTTGATGAAAAATATAATTATGTCAATGAATATAAAGCATACTTATGTATATGTAAATATTAGCCTAATGTTCGTTCAAAGTGCAACATCTATCCAAACTCTGAGCCTTCACAGATCAGAACCAGGTACCACTATACCACAAAAAACCCTGAAGAATTCCCAACCTTAATTTTCCATGGATAATATTGAAGTTCTTTCAAAGAGAAAACACTGAACTCTACGCTTTAGAAGAGGTGATCCTGTTCAGATCTAGTTCTCCAAACTCTGACAGAGAAAAATTCAACATATTTCAGCAATAATTGTAAAGCAGAGAATGTAAAAAACCTAGAAAACTTATTTAAAATATCCAAAAGACAGAGTAGGTCTTTTTATCCATGTATCTTGTCTGGTCTCTTCAGAAAGCACCTTCATTTTAATAATGTACTACTACATCATTTAATAAATTTCTGGTAATTTGTCTTCTGGATAATTATGCCATGTGATATGCATATTTAACTTCTTTAAAATACGGAACTGTCAATTAACATGTCATCCAGAAATGAACTAAATGTGGAGAAAAACATCTTCATAAGAGAAACAGTTTCTCTAAGGCAACACAGAAAGATTTCACTAGTGGGGAAAATGTGTTCAGAGCAAAACTTACTGTTTTTCAATATGTACATGTCCTTCAGTTCATGACCAGCTGACTCCCAGACTGACCACAGACCCAAGGTATTCTTTGCTCACAGAGATAAAACTGAATTATGTTGGCAATTAAAATAAACACAAAAACACAAAAGTCAGGTTGAATTTTTCTGCTAATGTAAGCAAAACTTGGATACAAATTTTCTGCAGCTGGCTTCAAATCCTTTGATAAATGGACTTTACGATGCTACCAGAGTGTGGCAAAGCCTATTCTTAGGCTGCTGTAAGGTTAGATAATCAAGAAGGGCCATCCTCACAGATAAGCACAGCCTCCCTCATCACCAGCTCTGTACTCAAAGAACATAAATCTGCAAAACCCTTTTCTTAGGCCATAACACAGCAGGGTAGCTGCATTCCCTGCTTGTTTCATGTAGAGCAGTAATGAGCCCTATACTTCCCCTGTGAACAGTTCAGCATCACACCTGCAGTAAAAGATGCCCTTACAATTCCTGGATGGAGGAGGTAACCAGCAGAGGTACCCTAAGGGTATGCTGAAGGTAGGGAGAGAAATCAGTTGAGTTCAGAATTTTAAAAAATCATGGAATGGTTTTGGTTGGAAGGAACCTTAAATATCATCTAGTTCCAACTCCCCTACCATGGCCAGGGTCACCTTCCACTACTCCAAGTTGTTCAAAGCCCCATCCAGCCTGGTCTTGAGCACTTTCAAGGATGGGACAGCTGCAACTTCTCTGGGCAACCTATTCTAGTGCTTCACCACCCTCACAGCAAAGAATTTCTTCCTAATATCTCATCTACATCTACCCTCTCTCAGTTGGAAGCTAGTCCTCTCTTGTTGTATCACTACATGCCCTTGTACAAAGTCCCTCTCCAGCTTTCTTTAGGTTCCAGAAGGCTGCCTTAAGGTCTACACAGTTCCTTATCAATGGTTCCCATTTTACACTCACTGCCTAAAGGAGGAAATGGGGAGCAAATTTCACTTGTATAATGCTGGACTTCAGGCCAAGCACTACACCTAAAGCCGTGAAACAGCTTAAAAAGAACAAATATTCTACTATGCATGGACTTAAAACCATTTTGAATTCCTCACTTTACACAGATCCTTGTGCAGGGCAGATGGCAATTATGCCAGCTCACTGACAGACAAGACAATTCCCAGGGCATGCTGGAGATAAACAATGGAAATTGTATACTAACATGTTGGTCCTTCTCTTACTTACTTTCCTTCTACTCCCCTCCCCAATATTATACACATATATGAACACATAGCATGCAAAATACATAGTAAAATGAGACTAATTCTGGATATACTATTGTGAAAATAGCCTTTTTAACCTATCAGTTTATTTATATTTTAATTAATATCCAATATCCAACAGACAAAGTTAAAAAACTAAATCAGTTTGCAGAGAACTGCAATGAGACTTGGGAAAATACAACTTTTGAGTGCAGTTTTGAATGTCCTATTAGAAAGCACAGTGTAGTCTAAGATATCTAAACAATACAACTTCCTCAGCAGAAGGTTTCTTCTCAAATAAGGTATATTGGATAAGTATCATATTAAAAAATACACACAAATCTTACACACAATTCTACTTAAATGTATCCACAGTTTTCCTGCATGGTAAAATAATTCTATTGAAAGCTGATTGAGAAGTTTCCCTTGTTTTCATTCAAAAATGAACTGATATTTTAAATCAGTACTAAAAGTTATAATCCTTGCAGAATAAAATACACTAAAAATACAGAGTATAACACTTCATTACACCCCTTTCCCTCCCCACACCCAAATAAAGAGACTGTATTGAAGTACAAAAGACTGATCAGAACAGTCCTACTGAGCCACAACCTCTTCACTGTTTACATCATCTTTGCATTTCTGAAAATATGTACTGACATCACTACAGGAATTTATAAGGCCTCCTTCTTTCAGGAGGAGTCCTTTTTACTAGTCCTTTGAAGGAGAAGCACATCCCAGTTCAGGAGTTTCCTTTAAATATGAATTACTTATTCATAGTTGATAATGATCACCAGATCTGTTTCTTCATGGTTCCCATATCATGTAGAACACCTTTTTCCAGATACAATCTGCATGACATGATTTTATGACATTGAAGTTGGTTGGTTTGAAAACAAATTTTTTAAATCCACATCATAAGCAGTAATTGTGCAGTTTGTTATGACAAAGCTACATCTTCAACATCTTGTGGAGATACCATGCCTCAGGGTCCCATATTTCATCTGCAGCTTTCAAACAAATTTCTATGTATTTAAAAAGAAAGCAGTTTTCCAAACTTACGTTGACTTTGAAGCTTTGTACTGAGCCATCCAAAAAGTGGACGTTACAGATTATTTCTGATCGGGTTTTCTCTTTTGGTAGCTCCGATGCTCGTATGTTATTTATCCTCCCACCTAAGGCTCGTAAACGGGAGTTCATAACTATTGCTGAATAACCTATAAAACAAAAATTATGTTTAATGGCAGTTCCTATAATTCTCTATGTTTGTTTTTCAGAGTAACTTACAACATCATGAAGACCTCATTACATCCCAAGCTAACAAATGCTTCTTATAGAAAAGAATAAGTTGTAAAATTAGCCTGTTGTAAACCAGAACATGAATGCATAAATATAGAGAGGTTCCCATACTGTAAATGGGAACATTATCAAGAGAATTACAGGTAATCCCTTCAATGTAGGGTAGGAATGAGTCAGTGCCTTAGTTTAAATCAGTAAAAAACTCCAAACACCTACTATAATGTAGGAAGGCAATGTCAAGACAAGTTTTTATCATCTGTAACTAGGACACCCCTTACCCCCATTTACATTTCCTACATATTTCTGTATTTACAATACAAGTTCCACTACAATAGTTCTGTTTACTCTCAGCTGACAAAATAGTCTTGAGTTAATGCAAGTCAGATTCTATAAAGTAACACTTTGTTTCAGGAACATATATGCAAACACCATATGTAAGGCAAGCAGAATTAACTCTTAAAACATGCCAATATTTTACAGTCTAGCATACATAAATTCATGAAGCCAGAAATTAATATCAAAGAAGAACATCCCACAAGAAAACACTTATTTTGTTGCTTAGGCTTTTTTCTTTAAAAAAAACAAAACTCTTAATGAAAACCAAAACTCTAAAAAACAGGATTTACAAATTAAAACAAACAAAGGAACATCCCATTAAACAACAAAAAGCCATTCATTGAAATAAGAGGTGAATTAAATTCAGACAAGCCTGTAAACATTTCAAGCCTCTCTTCACTGGATCAGTTTACCAATTAACATCCCAGCGTTTAAAGCCAGTTGGCAAGCGAAGCAGAGGATAGTTTTCCAAGTTAATTACCATACCAATTACCAAACCATTCCTCACTTATAAGGGGACAGCTAGAAAGGGACTTGCATAATATTGAGTGTTATATAGACTGCTGCCCAAGCTAGACAGGACCTATATGAGCACTATTTTGCCATCTCCCCTTTTTTGTGTATCTGCCTTAAAACACAGGCTGCCTTTTCTTTTACATAGTTACAGAAATGGAACAATTTAGAAAAAAAAAAAATCACTTAAAATTCCAAAGCATTGTCTCTAGTACATATCTCTTTGAACGGGAGACATGAAAAGCATGAAGAGCCATGAAATGTAAAATTGCATAAAGTGGTGTTTTTGGGGTTGCAAAGACAACAAAGCAGCTCAGTGATCCTTCTCCACTCAAGTCCCTGTAATCTATACTCAGAAGCAGCTAAAACAATTGCCTTCTCACAGACAGCTCAGAAGGCAGACACACATTAGCATTCAACACTTCCAACAACACTCTAATGGGATTTTTTGTCAGTCAGTTGATAGTTCACCATTGTATATTTCCTAAAATCAAAACTGTAAGCTATCAAGACATTTTTTGGCCAGTATGCATTTTTTTCCTCAGAAAAGGTGTGGGTTGGGGGTTTTAGATGTTTCTTTTCTCTGGCTCTTTTTTTTTTTCTTTTGTTTTTAAATGAGGGGATAAAAAGGAAGAGGAAATCTTTAGGAGAATTATGAACAATATTTCCATATAAACCACCAAACACTCCTATTGTTTTGAAATTTTTCTTGGTATACAGTCTGCATTTAATCACAGGTTTTGGTTTTTGTTTTGGTTTTTTTTTTTATATATCCAGGAAAAGGGGTAATTAATGACTGGTTGCCGTTAAATGAAACATACAGTTATCCAATGATCAAGAGTATACAAAAAGTTGATGACAAACTAGGATTGTAAAGGAAACCTTCAATCTCACATTCTCTAATCTTCTAGCAGCTAAGTTTTAAACTATTTATTCAGCACTGTGTTCACCTTTCACCAAAACGTCAAGCAACTACATGAATTTAACTACAAAGCCTTTTCTCCACTCTTCACCTCAGCTGGCAAAAAACACCTTCTCCTTTGCAGAAACAGCTCTCTACCCACTAGTTCACTGATGGGTAAGTGGAAGGTTATCCTTCAGTGTGGGCCAGCCACTAGATGAGAGAGAATGTTTTGATAGCCAGGTTCAAAGCTTCATTAGCCTGGCCGTAGAGGTTCAGTCTGCATTGCAACACCTAAAAGGTCCCAGCACACAGACTTCTCCATTCCTGGAAAAAAGACTACTTGACCCTTTTGCTTATAATGCCCAACCTATCTTACACTTCTACCATTTCCTTTCTCTATGCCCTAATTATATTCAAACTGTGTCAGGCTTCAGCAGAGCACAACAGTCCACAGGAGTCTCCCTGCTCCTGATCTACCCAGAGAGAGGGAGCAAACAGTGCTCAGCCCCTGAAGCCCTAGTGCTTCAAGTTAAGCTACACTTGGAGACCCTTCAGACATTTTGATACCAAACTCTAATCCCTCTCCAGCAGAGCATTATTTTATCAAGTGTTACAATATACCCAGATTTTGTTACTCACTTGTTTGAGCGTCAAATGCAGAAGCCAATAAAATGGCATCAATAACATTCATATACATATGTGCTTGCAATCCAGAAAAAAAACAACAAGAAAAAAAAACCACCAGCAAAAAAAGAAAACTCTTATAACTGCAAAAAATTAACCTGGATAAACCAAACTGATGATTTTTATTTAAGTGACTGTGCATAGTAGCACAAGTAATTATAGGTCCATTTCATACCACGGTCCCTCTGTAAGAAACCCAGCCTGTCTCCTGGATAACCTAAACTATCCAAGAGCTAACAGTAACACATACTTTCATACTGCAGTTCATTATAAAATGAGAGGTGCCTAGTTTGAAATTTGTAGTCTTGTACTAGTTTTTCAGTTACCTCTGGTTTAACACCTTCGGGTGATCTGCTGGATGATGGGTTATATGCCCAATGCCCCAAGTGAAGCAGTAGGCTGGAAATTAATCATGAGAAATTCAAACCTGCAACTGTAACCAGTTTGCATTGGGTTCACAAATGAAAACCTGCAATTCCTTTATTTTTACCACTTTATGTAAAATCACACCAGGAACACAGAGTTCATGGTTTGTACTTATGGCAAGCAAAGAGCCCCAGCTGAGGCTGTCCTCAACAAAGCCAGCTGACCACAGGAACTGTGCCAAGACAGGGACAAATGGCTGAGTGTTTGGATGCCACAGCTATCAGTCAACGGGAGCTCAAGGGAACTAATCAAGGCCTACAGAACTGCCACCAGCTGGAGTCCCCAGCAGAGAAAGCCACACCTTCTACTTCCCACCTCCATGGCCTTGAGCACCACTGCGCCAAGTGAGCTCCTCAGGGAGCTGTGTTAGGAGTGTCACACCACAGGAACCTGCCCACACCACTTTGCATGTCCCACCTCAGTGTGCCACGTGTTCAGCAAGTCTGCAAGGAAACAACTTAGTAAATCCCTAGCCTAAAGGGCAAGGGAAGGAGAACAGGAGATAGGTGAGCAGCTGAGCTGTTGGCACCTGCTCCATGACTTTTCATCCATAAGTGAGCTGTTTATAGCTGTATTTTAAATTGGGCCAGATTACTGGAATGGCTTATGGACCCCAGTGCAACATGTAGAAGCATATGAAGGAACCTGCAATGGCAACTACTTCTGGGGAAGGGAGAGGGGCCACAGAGATGCCCAGCACAACCAGAAACCTTACGCTTCTAAGACAAGGACTCTTAAGCCCTAGCAATCACCCTCCAGCCCTGAGCAACCAGAACCAGCCATTACATGCAAATCTCAGTTCCTGTTTGTAGCCTCAGGAAGAAGGCTGATTCAGAAATGAAACCAAATTTTAAAAACCTGTAAGACAATTTAATATTATCAACAAGTCAGTATTTCAATGGGTTTTTTTCCCTTTCCTTAAAATAAACATGTTTTCCCTAAAAAAAAATTCAGGAAGTTGGGAGGTATATTTTAATTAAACCAACAAATAAAACACATCGAAAACAGAGTTATTTTCACAGCTATAAAGTATAAAACAAACATGTGGAATTCTATCCCATAATGAAATCATGCAGTAGGCTTACAGGAGAAACAAATACAAGTACAGATATGGAAAGAAGTTAATGTTTTCCAAGTACATTAAACACATTTCTGGACAAGTCTGGTTATGCATGCCTTCTCCTACAGTAATGCTGCAGTCAAGCAGAACAAAAATAACATGTTTTCCTCATCTTTTATACTGAAGACTGACTCTTAAAAATGCTTTTTTTTTTCCATACTAGCATTTAATTTCTTTCCAGCTGCTTGGAAATTGCTGGTTAAAAAGCTTAAGACTCCATTATCAGTATAACTGCCATTAAATTATTTTTTACCAAGTAATTAAATCAAGGGCAGATTTGCTGAGTATATACTCAAAGACCTTCTACATATAATCACACTGTATATAACCGTTAATAGATGTGTGTTGGGTTTGTGATTGTTTGAGGTTTTGGGGGGTTTTGTTTGGGTTTTTTTTGTTTTTTTTTTTAAATAAATTATTTATTACCTCCACTTCTTCAGGTCAATAGGGATAATTTACTCCTGTAGATGGGTACACTCATGTTTTTTGTAGGAGGAGATTACTGCACTAAGTTTTCTCAGTTTATTACAGTCTTGACTAAAAATGTTGGCCTCTCAAAAACCATATATATTACAGAGTCTGTGGGAATGTCATCTACATGAGGATAGGCTTCCAACCCACTTACATTGTCTGAGTGATCACCCCTGACAAGGAAGGGGAAAACAGTAGCACTAATGACATGGTCAACTCTTGTGTGTCCTTTCCATAACAGTTACATTTTATGGTTATCTGTTCCTTTACTTAAAAAGTACAAAATAACTGACATAAGAATGGAAAGAGGTATAACAAATTAAAGGTGTCTTTGTGGCAATGTAGATCCCTAAGACAACTGATACAATGCTCTTCAGCATGCATCAGCCCATGCAGTTAAGAATTACTTACACAGAGCCCTATCTATCATCAGTGCATCTTAATGACGACTAAATTATTCAGCCATATTTTCCAATAGAAGAATTAGACTTAACTCACTACGTATGAAAACCAGGTTCTGCTTCCACCTTCTGCAGAGGAAATACTTCATCTTTTCCACATTCCCAATAAGAAACTAAATGCCTCCCTATTAATAAAAAATTCAGCTCTTCTATTTCTCTTGGGAAAATCCCAAGAGGTATTTGCCACAATACAAATTACCAAGCATTACTAAAGCAATAATCAAAGTAAAAGATAAACATCATTTTGAGCAGTGTGTGCAGATCACCATTTTATCCTTATTTGTAGTTATTACTTCAAAAAATTTTCCTGACATATTCATGTAAGTTATATAGAAAGTAAGTGTGGAAGCCAGAAGCAACATGATGAAACTTCACATTACTTGGAAAAACCAAAAGCTAAAAAAAATCTAGTCCAAAGCAATTAAACCATAAATATAGAACAAGCACGAAAGCCTTAGATGATTAAGCCTTACAGATTATAGTATAAATATACCTCCAAACTGAGATACAAAGAATAAAAGACTTGTTGCAGCATGGCCTTCCTTAGAACAGGAATAAAGGTTAATATCCATATTGAAAGTTGGTGTGTGTGTGTATAGATATACACACAACTTCCAAAGCAGTAGCTGCAAGTTTTCAAATCAGTTCTCTTTAAGAAAGGCAGCAATATCATTATAATAGAGACTCTTCACACCAAGGTTAAAATCAAACATTAATTTTATTAATGATTTGGCTTTCGTAGATTTGTTTCCAGTGGCTATGACACCTATGATATTTTCAAGCACAGTAAAATTACTTATCTCCGTGTAAGTAACCAATAGGTCTAACAAAGTATTCTAAGAATGATATCAAAAATGGAACTATTAAGGCTTAAATCATTCTAGCTATCATCTTTGGTTTTCCAGAAAAAAAAAAAAAAAACAAAAAACAACCTATAGGCAGAGAGTCTTCACAGAAAATTAGTCCATATAAGCAAAAAACAGGCATTTTGAAGTTATACCTCAAACAGGCATAATACATTTTGCCAGCCCATAATTTCCCAGAACCAGTACAGAACTGAGCAAAGAGAAAACATCCTTCTGCAGTAAAATATAATGATACCTCTTCTCCATTTAATAGCCCTTAATGCCAGAGTTCACCCACAAATAAGCCTTCAGGGTAGACCACATAGAGTATGACACCTCTATTTGTTTATTTAGAGCGCACTTCAAAGCATTTTAGTTTCAATGAAGGTAGGTACAAGGAAGAAAGGCTCATTCTAAAAACAAAAACCAGACCACAACTAATTGTGAGTACTCTTTCCTATTCTAACCAGTACAGAATTGGAATCTAGCTTTTTATTTAACTTTTAAAAGCCATAACTAAATAAACTAGATTTGTTCCTAGGAATGTCTAGGAATCAGGTACCTACCTATCTACAGTAGTCATTGCCTCTCAAAAGAGAATCCAATATATGCAGGTGAATAAATTTTTAAAAGTCCCTATACCACTACAAGAGGTTAGATGCTTAATTAGTGCATAAATTGAGTAATTAAATGATTTGCAAGCCTTCTCTGCACTTCATTTAGCTTTTCATTATAACACAACCCTGGTAAATTCATATTGCAAAGTGTTTTCATGGGAAATCCAGCTATTTTAAACTCTGGATTCAGCAGGACCAGACATGAATATCAAAGACAGACCAGAAGAGATGGATGGGAGAGGAAAAATGGCTTTCAGATCCAGCATTATACTGTACCCTGACTGACATGCCACTGAGATCCCACTAAACCAACATCATACTGAAGGTAATGCCAGCAGTGTGAGCAGCTGCAGTATCTGGTGCAGAAAAGCCATGCACCACATTAAGCCACCAATCCTTATTTCAGTTCTGCTGCCTGGGACCTACATACACTTATGCAGCTGCACTGGGAACATTATTTCTGTTGGGGACCATCCTACAGTGGCAGAGTAAAAACACTAAGTGACCAAATTATCCTGAAAAACAAAGGGAATAGTCACATCAAACGTTTGTTCTGTATATACATATATATTCATTCCAATGCAAGTTTTAGAGACAAAGATTTCATTTCAACTTTTTTGAGACCCTTCTTTCTTCCTGTCCTTCCCTTTTGAAAAAGGTGCGCTTCACCTGTAATGATTTACCAAAAAGATTTTTACCCAGAGTTGCAAAACATGCACAGCTTCAGCCATCCCAACAGCTCTTGCTGTTAAGGCTGAAGAAGCAGAACAGGCTGCCATCAGGGTAACAGAGATTATTAGACCAAAATAACCATACTCTTTACATAGTAATAGCCTTTACATGGGGGACTGGGGGTTAGAGGGATTATCCCAGCTTTTCAGCAACATGTTCAGCAGCAAAGACTGCTTATCTGAAAACTTAATCTTGAAATCAGATAACCCAAAGGTAACTAAACTCTAGAAGAGTTTATTGGTGGAAAAACAATACTGACCACCAATTTCAGTGTTGTTCAGATCTTGTGTTTTTAGCATCCTTTATTCCAACTTCTGAGGTAAATATTTTGGTCACATTTGCAAAGGATCAAACAAGATTGTATGAATAACTCCTCAAACTTCCAGGGTATAAATCTGGTAATGCCAACTTCACAAATGCTCTTTTGCATACATACAATAAAACCACACAGGTAAGGCACTGTAGGATCCAATGTATCATTTCAGAGAGAATGAAGCATTATTGCTAGACTGAGACACAGGACGAGCACAAGTAAAGAGATGGTATCTACTGCATGCAGAATGATTGACAGCAGAAAAACCAGAGGGAAGAAAAAGCAAGAGACCTGCTCCCTACACTCCTAAAATTCTGCAAAATACAGGTGAGAACAAGACACACTTATAATGCTTTTACATTTTTTGCAGCTTTTACTGCTCATATCAGAGATCTTTATGATGTTCATTTTTAAAAACCATTTCTAAAATAACACCTTCAGCCAGTGCACTGAGGGCAGTAAACAGCATGCTGCTTCACTTCCTGCACACTGCCAATCAAAGCGTTCAGGAACTCTATGGCTTCCTCTATTGCCTGCCTCAGCTTTAAGCAGACCACAGAACAAAAGAAAATCATCTCACTAAAAAAATGCGATGGATACCATGACTTTATTTTCCAAATAATACCTTTGGGAAGTAACTAACAATGTTGCATGAATTCAAAATAATAACTGCAGAATGAAAGCCAAAGTTCACCTTCCCCAGCTTGATGGTGCCTTACACTAACAATGCTGAAGAGTAGAAGTGAACACTGAGTCAAAGTGAAAGCTGAGCACTGCAGTGCCCAGCTATGAACATTTCCCACACATATATGAGTTTACATAGAATAAGTAATTTACACCTTCAAATTTTCAAAACCAAGTAAATAAGCATTCACCACTGAAATTTATAAAGATAAGCAACTAAAATATTCTGAAATCTTAGTTAGTAAATTAATCATCACACCAATACTGAAATACAAAAAATACATCATTCTATTGGCAATGAGCCGTGTGTCATGAAAATTTTGTATGACACATAACATGAAACAAGAACCATCATGTCAATTCTCCTGCCAAGTAAAGCTGTTATATTTAAGAAGAATTATAATCATCTGCATGACAGACTCAGGATGAGATGTAGAAAAATAACCAAAGCTTTAAGGATTAAAATATATTTCCAAAACCTGCTTTTAGAGGGAAATTCTAATTTTTTACTATATCCATAGTATGATATTAATCAAACAGTCGAGAAACTTTCTGTTCTACTTTTGGTTTTAAAAATACTCTAATGTAAAACTGGGATTATTCACACAAATCTCACATTATCCACTATGCTTACAGGTTAATATAAATCTCTACCCCCTATAGGGTAACATAAACAAATACATATAATTTTCACTTTTGAGAATGTTGCTGAGAGTGTCAGAAAAGTATCAAGTCTCCATATAATGTTCCCTATGTGAGACACACTCTTTTCTGATAACAACTTTGAACTGTTGTCCTCCACCTATGAGTTAAAAGACTACTGTTCTACACTGAAACACTGAATTTGCCAATACAGTATGATGATGGCCTACCAAAAAAAAAGAAAAAAAAAAAGAAAATCACAAACTGCAGAAAATGCCTTTTATGAGAACAGGCATGTTTAAAAACAACTCCAAACACTAGCTTTCTTAAACAATCCTCTCCTCATACTCAAATAGATGCCTAGAGTAATTTTTTCTTGTACATATTACCCAGACAAATAAAAGACACCTTTTACAATTTTTGTCTCCAATTAACACAGTACGTTTGCATGTCAAAGCTACAGTTATCAAAGACTTCAGTCTTTCCAACAGGACTCATGCCATTGAACCTCACAAAGCAAAAGAAATTTAAGCTGTTTTTTAAGGAGCAGGTAAACAGCAGATTGTAGGCAGAACAGAGTATAGTCTCAACATAAAGCTGTGAATCTAAATGTTCACATATTATTTCTGATGCTGGCACTATTGACATTTTGTGAACTGGTCACTTTCCCCCACCTCAAATTGAGCATGGATCAGGACAGAAATAATTGCCAAAGCATACTTTTGAAAACTTTGAAAAAGCAGGGGTATAGGTAGCTGGACTGTGGATAAACTTAATAACTTGTTCTACAGAAGGACTGAATGGCCCTCAAATCTGCCAGCTCAGAAAGATGCTGCTGGAAGTGGTGACTGCCATTTTCTGCCAAAGGGGAAAAGAAGGAAAGAAAACACCTTAATCATGGATGTGAGAGTATTAATGAGTATTAATGCCAGGGAAAGCTAACTCAGCTTTTAAAGAAAACAGAAATTCCACATAAAATTCAGTGCTGGGTTGTTAAGAAATAGCCTGAAATTGAGAAATACCCTGAAATTACAGATGACTGAAGTTTCCTTCATGCACAGGCACAGCTGAGTAGCAGATCAAGATGTGCCACTGTTACCCGGTGTTTTCCACTGTGGGCAATACTCAGTCTACTTCTCAACACAACAGAGGACTGTGTACCATTCAAGCTTGGGAAGAAAAAATCTTATCAGTGGCAACAAAAAAACCCAGTTCATACATTTTGCAAGAAAACATTTCAGACCTCAGAAGAAAACCTATCTTGTAAATTGTGTCAATGAACAAAACACTCTTCAGAATTATTATGAATTATCTTTCTGAACCCTGATACTTCTTTTAGAACTTAAAGCTTAAAACTTCACAAAACTGTTTTCTATACATTCCTGTTTCATATATTTTATAATACACATTCTGCTGCAAGCTTTTGAAATATATTCCGTTAAGCATGACAGAAGACTTCTGTTATAAAACCTATGGCTTCAAAAGGTCCCCAAAGGGGTTTGGAACACAGCACAGGCAATCTGCAGTTAACCACAGAATACTATTGAAAAAGATTAAATGGTAGAATAATCAAATGACAGCAATTCTTCCTTTAAAAGAAAAAGGAAGGACACAATAGCAATCTGGAAATTGAAAGTTATGTTATGAAGGGGAACTTCAAGCTGTATGAAGAGAAAAAAGTATTTCTTTTAAAGACTGTAATTCTATAATGCAATTTATACTCCAGCACTGTTCAAAATGATGAGTTCAGGAAACCCTTAAGTCTCACAAAACTAGTTGAAGGAACTACACAAAGTTCTATCTCATGATTATTAGGAAAGCATTTGAAAATGTGCTGCAGAAATCTTGCATCTTAGAATCAAAACCTAAACAACACCTCCTGATACTTTGATCATAATGTCTTGTTTTTACATATTCAGATAAACAAAACTGAAGATGTTCACGTAAGAAGTTTACTTGCCCTGTGAGGGGACTAAGGGCGATGAACACCTCCAGAAAATTTACAATTTTTTATATGGGCATGTAGTGATAGGAAAAGGGATAATGACTTAGACTAAAAGAGGAGAAATTCAGTTTAGGTATTAGGCAGAAAATCTTCACTATGAGGATGATGAGGCACTAGGACAGGTTGCCCACAGAAGCTGTGGATGCCTCACCCCTGGAAGTGTTCAAGACCAGGTAGCATAGAGCTTTGAGCAACATGGTCTAGTGGAAGATATTCCTGCTCATGGAAGGGGGTCTGGAACTAGATGATCTTTAGAGCCCCTCCCAGCCCAACCCAACCCAACCCAACCCAACCCAACCCAACCCAACCCAACCCATTATATTTGATTTGTAAGTCAAGAAGAAAAAGCAAACACACACTGTGGAAATCCAGTCTAGGAACATCTGCATTTTGTAAACAATCATCAGAGATGAACAGCTTACTGCCATTCTTTCCTCTCTTCATCTCATCTTCCTCCTGCATTTATGACTAACAGAAATACTTGTATTTTCAGCTTACCAAAGCACACCTCTTTCTTCCCTTTTCAGGTTGTTTTACAGACTTCAAAATATCTAGTATCACAAGAATTTGTTATCAACTAGATCAAACTGTTCTCCAGGACCTGCAGTAGCACTGACTGCAGCTCTGTAGCTTTTGCACAAGTTCTCCTCCTCCTGCACAAAGAGAATAAGCAAACAAAAAAAAGCAACACTGCCATTCAACCTGGATAGACATTTTTTCAATTCCTGCATGTGCTTGGACATTCTTACTTTAAAAGAAGAAAGTAATTCCTCCACACAGTGAAGAAAAAATAAAGTAAACATACTACAGAACACATCCTAGCTTGCAAACAATTTGTGCTTTCTGGTTTTCCATAAGTATTTAAACAGTGTATGCTTCAAACCAGCAAAATCTAAACATTTACATCTTTACATCCCTGATAGACAATTTTTTGACCACTCTACAAGATTAACACACACCCTGTGACGATGGTGCACCTCACTAGAAGGAGACTGCTCCAAAAAAGCATTCACCTAAAATAGATGCTCCTGCATCTTCCCTCCACTGCAAACCCAGTGCCAGCTATCTCTTGGTCATTTTCTTCCTTTCAACACATTAATAACTTCAGGCCCCAAAAAACAAAAAGCAACCTCCCAGTCAGGATTCAACAAGGTTTGGTGCCAAGCTCAGGCTGGACAGCCATGTCCCTGGCAGCACAGATACCACCCTAGACCAGGGAAGGCAGAGCATTCCTCCACCATCACAGGCTGGGATGAGTATATTGGGGCAGCTTTTAGACAAATACCTGATAAACCTTCTGCCATGAGGCCACCAAAGTAGAGTGAACATGAGCCATGCAATCCAAACTGGAGTTTGGGGGAGTAAAATTGAATGGATTAGAGTGATATTTTGTAAAGGAGTCTGGTAAAGAACTGCTTGTCTTGGGTGAAGTACTGCTTTGGTTTTGTTGGCAAACAGGGAGTGGGAGGTTGTTTTAGGTTTCTTGGTGGTTTTTTGTTTCTTCTCCAATTCTCCTGCTGACATATAACACTGGCACAAGTAATTCAGCCCACTTAGGTCCTTTTTGTTCATTTTTAACACAGTTGTCCAGCAAATGCTCATTTATAAAAAAGCCTCCTGTTGCCATCTGAAGTAATGCAAGTCTCTTCAACCTTGTTAAAACTCCCATGCAGAGCCAAGATCACATAATTTACAGAATTAAAACATCTCATTTTTGAGAATGCATCCCTATGTATGAACTGCTGCTATTTTTCAGAGTTTATCATTCAGAGGCTAGTTTGGTTTTTAAGTTTCAAATCATTCAGTGCACAAGAGAATGCTAAGCATTTTCAAACAAACACACCAAATTTTGCCAAGTAGATCTGACATGCCCCAAGCCTTTCTATTTCAGTTTTTGTATTCCTGGCTGGCAGGTAGAATATTTATCTTCTTCCCACAAAACAACCTTAGCATGCTGTGGCAACAGATTACAGAGGAATGCAGGCACTAGGCCAGCATTGCTGATTTATACTGAAACAGGAGCAAAAAAAGGAGAACTCTGCTTACTGTCCTGAGATCCGGTATCTCTCCCAGTTTCCTCACCGCTCAGCACTTTTACAATGCAGAGGTAATGGGCAATGCCTCCCCACAGGCAAATTCCTCAAAACCTAATGTGGAAGGGCTGGGAGAGGTAGAGGGGTTTGGCTGCAGCATCTCATCAGGTTAGAGCCATGATCACAGAACAGCTGGAATGAGACCCAGGACAGAAGTCCACAACTACTAATAGTTTTTGCCTTTGTGTTTCTTTCATGACCCAGCAATACACCAGAAGTGCATTTTAAATGAAAGGCATAAAAACAAGGACTACTTGAAAACACAGTACTGTATTTCTAGTTTTGCTTAAGACTAGTCAATTGACCAGAAATGAGCAGTACAGCAAATCAATGACAAACCAGCCTTTTTTTCCTGGAAATAG
Source organism: Setophaga petechia (assembly GCA_024362935.1). Lineage (NCBI taxonomy): Eukaryota > Metazoa > Chordata > Aves > Passeriformes > Parulidae > Setophaga > Setophaga petechia. The sequence goes on from JANCRA010000008.1 coordinate 26,151,224, forward strand.
CTGATCATCATGAAAGCTTTAAAGGAGAACTTAATTTGAAATGGGTTCTTCAATGCCATCAAGCTTATTTTACCTTAGCAACTGAATAAATGAGATTAGCAACTTGATTTTGAAAGCTATTAGCTAAACCTTTACATAGATCTCTAATATTTAAGCTTATGCTGTAATCAGTAACAAAGGTAATGACCCCTACTCCAGATTGCCTGCCCTAAATTACACCTAAATAAAAATACTCAGCTTTGTTTATTTAATCTTAATTGCTTTCCTAGTGCAAAATGTACCTTGTCATGACCAAGTAAGTGGTCTGCTTGCCCACGAGAGCTTTCTGAATGTGACATCAATATTTACTCATGCTGAATGCTCTCAACTGCTATGTGATCTTTGGAATTAAAGGACAAATTCTGACCTACGCCACATACACTTTCCTACTATTAATAAAACGTAGTATTTCACCCAAGCAAGTTTGTCCTTGGCAAAAATGGGGTGGGGATTCAGCTTGAGCATACACTGCAAATTAACTGCTAGATCTAGCCAAAACTTGTAAGGTATGTAACCTTCAACCGGGTTAAATTCATGCAGCAGCGTAGAGCCCCCCTCTCGAAGCAATATGACAAGAACAGAAATTCTATCAAAGTAAAGGCAATTTGCAAGACTAGAAAGAATAATTGGTAGGACAGTTTTGCTGGGGACTGAGTGCAAAGACAAGCTGGCTGCCTACCCTGAACCAGCAAACACAAAGCAGCCAAAGTGAATCGCAGCAGCATGTTTGGAAGGGTGGTCTAAGAGATAGACCTCATAGCAGAGGTCTGGCTGGGAAGCACTTCAAAACCTTGAGGAAAAATCAAGAAGGGAATGCCTCCTGGTTTATTTCTTATCATATTCATGAAGAAAGAGCTCCCCTTTCCATAAATTTCAAAAGCATTATATCAGATGAGTTCAAACATAAAAATAAATCAGGACTGATAAGACTAATTGAATCAGGAACTAGCACAGGCTCTGAAGAATATAGGGGGTTTCAAGTAGAATAAGTAGAAGACCAGACATAAAAGCAAGTGCTGGATGAATAAAAGCATAATGGGATGGAACAAAGCAAATGGTAACACGGGTATGACAACCATGCAGAGGTTGGAAGAAAAAATCAGATAAGATAGTAAAGGGGAATTACCTGGCATCTTTAAAAAAATAATGAAGTTTGCTCCTGAAGAACTAGATCAGTGCCAAGAAAAAAAAAAGTATTAAGGATTTGTACAAATTCCTACTACCAAAAAAAAAAAGAAATTTAAGCTGTTTTTTAAGGAGCAGGTAAACAGCAAATTGTAAGCAATTTTACAAAAAAAAAAAAAAAAAGAAAAAAGAAAAAAAAGGGAGAGAGGTTAAACTATTTTAAACTATTGATTATTGTGAAATAAAATATGGTGTTTGGGGCATTTTTTGTGAGGTCACAGTTGCTTGGTTTTTAAAATCTCCATTCAAGTTTCAGTATCTTTTGTGGTTTTCCCTTCATAAATGTTAGCATGATTTCATGCTGAGTCTGGAATGCTTCCTTGAAAGGACCTCTTTTTAGTTCCAGCCAGTCTCAAGAAATTCTTTTCTCCAGATGTGCATTTACAATATGAATATTGTAATATTGTATTGCACAGTTGGGTGAGAAATCAGATGCATCTCATTCAACTATCTGACATTCTCTTACTACTGAATTTGTCACCTTTTCTCCAACATGACTCAAATTATTCATGTACAGACAGCTAACAGTGACCACATACACAACTTAACTTCAGTGACAGACACGCACTACTACACTTAAATACAGGTCTTAACATCTTATTTTACAGATAAAGGTTTGATCTGCCACAGTATAAAATATTTTGCCATCATTCACGTTTAATGCTTCAAGACCAACTCCTCAGGTCCACCTTATCAATATCTCCAGAAGGAGAGGGAAATGAAAACCTCAGAAGAACAAGGATGACAACTGTTTCTGGTAGTATTACTACAACCATCATCACAGACCATGCTAATTACCTTCTTCTACCTCAAGCTTTCAGTATGCAACAGTTTAGCAAACTATCACCTTCTTATCTCTAAGAACCTTTTGCTCAATGACCAATATTAAGTCATGACGGGAAAAACTGGCAACATTATCAAAGATGTACAAAATGTAGTGTACTAAGCTTGTAAAAAAGAAATGTGCATTCTTACTCATGTAGGTGGAATTAGAGGAACCATACTGTTATTTGCTTTGGGAAAAACCCCAAAACTATTTTGATCAATTAATCAAACACTTGGAGAGCAAAAAGAGCAGAATATCAATGTTGTTGAAGTAAAATGAAATCCTTAGGAGGCTGTAGAACTTTCCCCTAAATTTAGAAGTTCAGCTACTACAAAGTGTTATCAAACCTACAAAATTTAGTAATACAACTGCTATTAGAAATGAAGTAAAGAAGGGACTTAAAAATTCAAAAATGCAGATTTAGATGGCTACTTTCCTCTGGTTTTCGTGCAAACTTCCAAAAGAGGCTTGAAACTGAGCTTGGAAGAGAAGCCTGGCTGTGCTGCAAAAGTGTGGCTGCAGGTCCCCAGCCCAGCACACCCTGCCGCAGTGACACTGTCAAGCTGCCCCGCACTGGGAACACGGAGGTCCAAGCTACTCATTAACCAGGGCCGGGCAGGAGGCTCCCAAAGCCTGCCCGGAGATGGGGCTGCTCCCAGAGCTAACGCACTGCCTGCTCTCGCTCCGAACAAACTCCAGGGAAAGCCCCTGTCCCAGCAGAGTGGGCTCATACTGACAGCAGGTGTTCAAAACCACCAACTCCTCTGTTCTAGGACTAATCCGTTTGAAGATCTTCTCCCCCCCTTCCCTGCCCTGTCACCTACATTATAATATTTTTAATTGTGCAAACAGTAGTTAATTATAAATCTAGCTATCCAGAAAAAGGTGACAGCACACCAGAGCCCGCAGCAGTGCTATTTGAACACGGTCTGTGATGGCTGCAATTATGCTAAGGAGTCGTGGAAGAATAAGAAACTTCTACATCAAATATATCGTCTGGAAAGCAAGCACAATGCAAATACCTTTCTGCCCACTTCAAGAGCAGGTCCTAAAGTGGTTAGGTGCCAGGAAAACAAAAACAGTAGGGTTGATCTAAATGCAAAGAAAATAAGATATCAAATCATTTAAACAAGCAACAAAGAAAAGAATAAATCATTAGCAACACCTGGTAAAAAAAATACAAAGTTTTCATTTTGAGAAATGCTGACCTTGTAACTGTTTTTCTCCCTGCTTTAAATAATTTTACTAGCTAATGAAAAGAAATAAAAAAGTTAAAAAAGAACCTGATGAGTCATTATAAAACAGGCTTGTAAAGTATATCAGTATATGTACTCCTCTTGTATTGCAAAGTTAAGCACTGGAAACAGCATTTAAAACTTGCTAAATATACTCAAGCCACATCATAACTAAACCAAGTAGTCCCTGCACCTAATTTTACATGCAAATCAGTCACAGGTTAACATAAAAGGTTTTGAATATTTAAATATACTTTCCCATGAAGTAGCTTACAGGATTTTGCTCTCTCCAGTAAGAGAATTTTAAGTTCCACTCTGAAAGCCAGGTCTAAATTTTTAGATCTCCTGTACAAATTTTACATAGTATATGCACAGACATCTCCACAGCCCTCAGGACTATTTCCTGAACCAGTAGATAGCAGAATTACCTTGGCAAAATTTGAAAGGCTAATTTGAAATGTCATACAGGGAATGTCAATAGATTACATTGACTTTGTAACAGTTTCTACAATGAATGGCGGGACAAAACCAAAAAGACTTACACCAAAAAGGCCAACCACTACAGCTGGCCAATTTGGAAAACAGACAGACAAATAAAAAAAAAAAATCCACCAACAAAAATACCCAGAAGCCAAGTACAAACAGGATATGTTTACTTCAAAGTGTTTTGAAACAAATACAGTTCCACCATTTATAAGCTTGTCTTAACATGTTCAATTTGTTCTGCAACAAACATATCAATATATATGTTATTTTCATATATATACATACACATAGACAACATGCCATCAGCCATAAAACCTCATTCAGGCATTCATCATTTACATATAACCAATAATAAAGGGGGTGGAAGGTGTTTGCTACTAATAGTCAAATGGTTTCTGATTAGGTTTGAAACTAGGTTGTTTAACACTACTCAAGCAGCATGGTGTGCATCAAGCAAACTCCTTACAGGATGCAAGCCCACTAAGCTCCTTCTGCTCTCATATAAGTAAAAATAACTGGTATCAGCATTATAGCTATTTCTGTAATACAGAACAACAATGTAAATTCTTCTAGTAAGTTTATCATTGTATATTGGCAATGGTATGGCATTGGCAGACTGATTTCCCACGTTTCTTTTCAACAGAAAAAAATATCCTTTATTTTAACAAGTTTAATACAATTTCCATTATGCTACCACAAATATTTTAGAAAAGTATGGCTATATATGACCTAGATCACAGAATCATAGAAAAATCTAGGTTGAAAGGGACCTCTGGAGATCATCTGATTTAACTGTTCTTGAAAGTAGGGCTTTAAAATAGATTTTCCAAGGTCCGATTAGGTCAAATCTTGAATACTTCCAGCAAGGAAGCTTTCAATACTTCTCTACATAATCTATTCCCAGAGTTATATAGTCGTCAAAGAAAAATTTTTTTCCCCTTATATGCAGGCATCTAATTAAAAAAAAAAAAAAAAAAAAACAAAACAAATACCAAAAATGAAGAAAACAGTAAACATAAGCACCCTGCAAATAAAGCAGAATACTAGAATTTAATGTCTGCAGAATATTTATTTCAAGTAACTATAGGTTTGTAATAGATGTAACTGACCAAGTCCCATATTTATTATTAAATAAATTGGCAATATATCGGTGATCCCTGTTGGTGAGTACCTCTGGCACCATCCACTAAGAAAGTCATATAGGCATTCCCAGATGCCTCTGAGCATGCACCTTCTACTACTCTCATCTCTTAGGGTTCCAAGCTGCCAACTCTCCAAGCCTGAGCCCTTCCCCTCTTCTCCCAGATCCCAGGCCTTTGTGAGTCCCACACATTCCTCCATACTGCCAGTCTTGCCCAGCTGTGAGACAGAGGATGCAGAGAGCACCAGTGTAGGTAGTGAGTGAAGTCAAGCAGCTGCTCACTCTCTGCCCTGTGGGCAGAGCAATACAGACATCTGCAGAGCCTTTCACAGCCCTAGGCTGTAAGCTCTTGATGTAGTGCACAGCTTGAGGTCTGTAAGACATTAAATATATAAACAAGAGGATCGAGCATTACAGGTGCAGGGATGGACAACCAGCACGCTTTTTAATGAGCAAAGCTCAGGAGTGGAGTGTTTATTTGACCCAATGTTGCTTGAGGTCACCTGACAGCACATCAGAGTAAAGTGTATGAAGAAACACAAACCTGTACCTCATTTACTTGTCACACGTCAACTGCCAAAAGGGATCCCTATGAATGGAAAGGACATTAATAAAGCCAGGCTCCTCATGCTGTCTAACCCTATCTGCTGGCAAGAGGCACATTTGTTGATTGCCTTGAAGTTGCCTCTAATCAATCCAGTAAAACAGGCTTTTTTATTACCCATGTTAAAAGTTCAACTTTGCCTTATAACATGCAGATGGTTGTAGAGCCAGTTTTTCTTCACAGAAAAGAAAAGCAAATGTGCTTCAAGGAATGCTGTGAGCAGTCTCTGAGCAAGAGTGGCTATTTCACAGCTCTGGGTGCTGGCACGTGGCAGCTGAGGACCACTGATAGACACAGGACTCCTGCAGTGCTGTGACCCTCTACACAACTGAGGTGACACCTACAGCAACCCTTTCTTCACAGCTTCTACAACATTAAGCCTCCTATCTATTTTTGTAAAAAAAAGTTGTAAGAATAAGCATAGTATCTTGACCTTAGAAATAATTTTACTTAATTAAATAAACAAAGCTTTCTAGTCCCTAAAGGGGGACTACAAAAGGGGAGGGAATCTTTGACATGAACATAGTGACAGAACAAGGGGAAATGCCTTCAAACAAGGAGAGAGTAGACTCAGATTAGGTATTGGGACGAAATTCTTTCCTGTGGGGCTCAAGGCCAGGTTGGATGGGGATTTGAGAAACCTGTTCCAGTGGAAAGTGTCCCTGCATACAAGAGAGAGGTTGGAACTTGATGACCTTTAAGGTCCCTTCCAACCTAAATCTATGATTCTATAATGATAAGCAGTGGAGGAGACAGACCATGTTTGTTGGTTACATTAATGTGTTCATAAAGGTCTGGGGGACAGAAGGAAGAGGGACAAACATAGGCCAAAAAAATCTACTTTTGCTGTTGGTAAATGAAGTGATAATAAAGACTCAGTGCTGAACACCTGGGACACTAGGCAACATGAAGATTTATTTCCTTCATACTCAGTTAACATAGCTTGTAATTGTCTTTGGCAGCTTTCTTTGACACCCAAAAGAGAAATTTTAAGCCAGTTGTTTTATACTGGGAAAGATTTACTTCCTGGGTAATCGGTAAAAAAAAAAGCAAAACCAAATAAGGATGACCATAGTACGCAATAGGACACTACTCCAAGTCAGTCCAATGTAGCACGCACTGGTTAACGAGTAACAGAGGCTGTAACTGACAATAGTAACAAAATCACTTACTCCTGAGAATGCTCACTTGGCGACAGAGCTAACTTTAGACCCCAACACAACAAATTCTAGAGGCTTGCTTTTAAGACCACATTAATAAATCTCTGAAAATTGTATTTTCAGAGCATATTATCCTTCAAAATTTCTTTTAATAAAGGGTTAGAGTCCTCCTTTATAAGCCAAAGAAAATAGGTAACATATCATGAGAAAATGTGGTTTCCTAAATAAAATAATCACAACTCCTCTGCAATCCTTTTGCTCCAAAAAGACGGAGGGCTGTTTTGAAGAAACATTATTTATATTGTGTTTTCAGAATCAAGAAGTCAACACAAATAAGAAGAAATTATTTCAGTCATCCATTACCTTCACCAGAGTCATACAATCATTTAGGCTGGAAAAGATCTCTAGGATCATCAAGTCCAGCCATTAGTCTAGCACTGACACCACTCATCCATTTCCCTAAGTGCCACATCTACATGCCTTTTAAATATCCCCAGGGATGGTGACTCCACCATTTCCCTGGACAGCCTGTTCCAAAGCTTGCTAATTCACTTGGTGAAGAAAATTTTCCTAATTCTGAATATGCCCAACATCATATTCCACTGCATTACTGTTGGATTACCACAAGACCTCTGATGGCTCACAAGTCACATAAATTTAGTTAGAAATCAAGTATAGTTAGATGAATGACACTCACAGTAAAATCAAATGTACTGCTAACTCAGGATCTAAAGCCAATATCAGGATCTAAAGTCAATATAACACTAACATATAATAAACAAGGTTTACCAGTTTAGCACTGATTTTAAGGAACTGCGTAATTTTAAACAACTGTGTAATTCTTCTGTTCATAGTGACAAGGAGAAATAACTGTGAGGCTGCAACCCTATGCAATCTGCTCCAACAAAATTATGATGTTCCCAATTCATTCCAGGGAGATACTACCTGAGATATGCAGACTGCTGTAGGCCAGTTCAGGCTCTGTAATTGAACAGTAACAGGACACTTAACATGATACATCAGTTATTTGGTACCTCTGGTCGAAGGCACCAAGTATCACATAAATGAATTGAAAGATTAAATATTTATCTGAAAAATAGTAAAGCACTATCTGTTCAAAAAAGGTATAAGACAAAAAACCCCAAAAAGCCACAAAACACATAACCCACAGCTTTTCCCACTATCAAACACTGAATCACTTTCTAGTTACCAAGAGCCACTGTGCTTCCCTTAATCCTGGAGCCTTATCAGCTGCCAAGGGCCAAACCACCAGCTTCCTTAAAATAGGTACCTTTTCTCCAGATGTGCATTTACAATATGAATAGGAAGCACATTAACCAAATCTGGAGAATAAACTTTAAAAAAATTGAACTTAATGAATAGAAAGCTACTATTAGGACAGCTGCTTTACTTCAAGAGTATTCTGGGGAGTTCTAAAATATGTCAGAGATTTTTGGTTTCTTGACTTCTAGTGCTCCCTGAATGGTGTGGTCTCACAAAAATTTCCTCCACTTATTAAATTTTCTGGCAAATACTTCAAAGAAAAACTGTGTTGCTAAAGTCGAACAAATCTGAAAGCAAGAAGTAGGAAAAACCTCCATTGTGGCTGCAAATGTAAAACCCTACACCTATGTGCAGCCTTACTAAAAGCTGTTAATTTTATATACACAAAGTATAGTATCACAAGCATTTTGACAAATTAGGAGTTGCCTAATATTTGCACATCTGAATTTTCTCAGTGATACCTCAAATTGCTTATACTTTTGGAGTAAACCAGAAAGCATTGATTCCACCCCAAACTGTTCTCCACAATTCTCTGTTATAAACAAGTATTGGATTTTTATCACTGGTTTGCAACCTTCTATGAAACAGCCATCAAATGCTACATACCTCTCCAAGCAGCCTATACTGTCTCGTTCTACTATTGTGTTTTTAAAATAGTTTTATTAAACACATGGAAAACTTAAGTTTTTTAACTAAGTACTCATGCTTAGCTAAATTCTTAGCAACCTTTTCAGGCATCATACTAAATAAACTATATTTACAAAATCATGCTGTGAAGATAGAAAGGTTTATGATCATTAAAACAATAAGGTCTTTCTGTAAAAATATTATCAAAAGACACGATCTCTTTTCAAACTAATTATTAATAGAATTATAATTATTAATAATTATTAATACAATTTTTAGAGTGGCTTATGCTCTACCCAAAGTTAAGCTCACCAATGAGTTTCCATCAAGTGAAAATTGTGACATCTTTTTTAGGCATCTGAGAATGTCATAGATGGAAGTGGCAATGGGCAGAACAGATACTAAAATGGCAACCAGGTTTAGTTTACACTATTATTAATAGAAGGATTGTTCTAATAAACAAATGCACTGATTCACAAATGGAGAGAATCAAGTCTTAAAATTGAGTTAGGCATATGAAAGGGTGTAAACCTTAATCAAATAGCTGTAGTCCAGGCAATTCTATGTGAAAGAAGAAACTATCAGAGCGCAATAATTTTATCCCTTAAAGTATTTTGATAATCAACACAATCCACTGACACACTGAACACAAAAATAAGAAGCCAAGGACATCATAAAAGCTTGAACTATACCATAACTATAAACTTAATGCACCCAGTTGGCCAGAATGTTAGACAAATGTTTTAAACATGTTTCCAAGGTGCTTTAATAAATCTTTACTGATATACATATATATATATATATATATATATATATATATATATATATATATATATATATATATGTAGAATTATATGGCTAGAAACATGTGCAAAACCTAGACATTATCTAATCCTACAACAACCTCTGAAACCCAATAAGGACAGCTTGTGCTCACTAGGTTGTTCAAAGATGCCTTTCTTTCCTACAGTAAACATGGACTCACATATTCTGAAAGAACCATGTAAAGATAAGGCAAGCTGTACTTTACCATGTGCTAGCTGATCTTCAGCTTGACCAAAGTACAATTTGCTGTAACTACAGGCTCTTAATGTGCTAGTTAGAATATCAGCAACACAGTCAAGAAGATACCTTCTTCCAAACCACTAGCATTGAAACCATGGCAAAAAAAAAAAATACTTGCATGCCTTAACTTCAGGTACATATTCACATCTGCCTCAACCAAAAGCTGTGCCTTTATCTACATCATTATAGTTTCAGAAGCACAGTCCCTCCCCATCTATGTAAGAATATGCAAAAAAACCCCAAATCACAAAAATTATGAAAAGCATTTAGACTGACACAGATGTAGAAACAGAATACTACTGTACATACATGAAATAAAAACCTTAAGTATAAAAGAAAAAAACCACCAAAAGTGAGCGAAACTGCAGGGATCAGACCTCTGCATACTTGGGCCAATCCCTGGGGAACACCCCATGTTGAACAAGAGGATCCACAGCCACAGAACTGCAGGCAAACAACACAAGAACAACACTACAGTAGGAAATCCCACATGTGTACAAGTCACAGCTCAGGCTCCCAGCTTTGATTCATAAAATGCGTCATTCCAGAGAGTGTAACTGTATCACATAACTTGCTAGGGAAATAGCCATGGTTACTCATCATAGTTTGGTGTTATGAACTGCTGGCTTTGCATAACACTGTACACATCAGATTAAAATCTCTCTGGGGGTGGAGGGAGAGGATAGCAGGAAATCAATGAACAAGATGTCAAATCATAACTACTTTCACACTTCAAAGTGCAAATAAAACAGCATTTGACTTAGTAGTGAAATACTTCACTGTTGATTTCAGCTGCTCCTTCTCTATGAACTATTTTTCAAATTCTTGCTCAGGCTAAGAGAAGAAAAAAGTCTGGATCAGAATAAATAATACATTACTTGAAAAGAGGCTTTTTGCATCTTGCTGCACAAAAACTTAAAAGGTAGCTTTACTTTGTGCACATGCACATTTAATTTGACCTTTAAACCATATTGTTGAGGCACAAGCCTTGGTTAGCACTACTGGCACCTGTCAGAATCACCAAAATTACAGCTACCTCCAAAATACTGCAACTGTATTTGCCAGCTACAAAGGCTGAAGCATTTTATGATTTCACACAAATTTTAGCATTACTTTTTCTTCAGAAAATATTAAAGTGAAGCATATTTTGTACTGTCCACCTTAGCATCATAAATTAAATATTTTGTCTTGTTTGAACAGTTATGTGAACTGAAAGAAAAACTACACAATTAGTTTTATATTACATTGCAATAGAAGAACAAAAAGTTGGAATCAGTTTCTGTATACCCAGTTTTCTTCTGCTTGCAGAGAACTTAAAAACACACTGATTTGATTTTCACTTTGAATTATTTAAAACCTCTTGAACTCCTTGTAAAACTCTGCCTCTCACTAACACACATGCACAGGTTTGAAGACTGACTTTTGCTTCACTTTTTATGAATTTCTATGAGCACACCAATTAACATTAGTGGGAGAGTTCCAAAAACAAAACTAGCGACTGAACCTGTGGCTGGTAAGTTACTACCTCAGTAACACAGTATGGATTGAGAGTAATTACCTAGCCAATTTCAGAGTGCACCAGCCACCAGCTTGAATTAGTAAGATAAAAGCTGGCTATTGACAAAGATGATAGAGTAGGTGGCTGTGATAAGGATTGGTACTACCTTGCCTCTTGAAACATACTCACTGAATTGGTCAATACAAACAAACATGCAACTTATTAGCTTGGCTGTATTTCAACTTTGTGATGCAGGGAAAAGAACAATTTCATTTTTGGCAAACACTTTTTAGAAAGCCTAATACTCCTCCTGCCAAAAAAGGGATTGAGATCACTTATCTTGAAGAGTTGCTCTCAGCTCCAAATTCTGAAAACCACAGTTTCCTCAGAAGTGTTTTTAGTCATAATTCAAAGCTTAGGACACTCTCTCCCCCCCTAACATATGTTGCTGTGCTTGTATCAAACCTAAACTTGCCAAGAGAGGGAACTGATGAAATTACAGCCAATATGACAGATTAACATATGCTCATAGCATGCACAAGCTTCATTGCTTCTGGGATTTCTGTTTTATGTGTAAAACTGCATTACCTGTCAAATGTTCTATAATCTTCATATTGAAGAGACATTTGCAGAAGTTTAACAGAGGGAACTTAGTCAGGGAGATACATCAGACAAGTCCACTCCTAATGATTTTCATTTCAAATAAAGGCCATTAGGATAATGTGCTGGTTCAGACTTAGGGACCTAGAGCCTGCAGAAAGCCACCACATCCCTTATGCAGGGATATGCTCTCCTGTTAAATCAGTGGCAACAGTTCTTTGACAGAATAACTGCATTTCTTAAAAGGAGAAGTATTGTTATTGGATAGAGACACATGCTGAGAAGGGATAGTAAGATAATGTGAGACAAAAAGTCTCTCCAACCACAGAAGTGTGACAGAGAAAGCCAGAGGAACTCTAAGACTGGTGAAGAGGCAGATACAGTTCTGCTTGTATCTTTTTCAACTTTTTTCTGGAAACTGATTTAAAAATACCTCGCATCTTCCTGAGGAGTACCAGATAGATAATCTGTATTCCACATGTATGTCCAGAGCCCATATTTTGGGACATCTCTAAGTTGTAAGCCGAGAGCACGTGAGACTCACCAGGTGAACAACGGTAGCGCAGTGCACCAAGAACCTACAAGGTTTTCAAGTCTCTCTTGATTCCTCTTGATCCAGAAGACAGGAACCCTTTGTTACCATTACTCATGTGTAATGCTTGGAAATCTAAACCAAAATCTAGCAGACAGGCATGACCAGACTTCAGCATGGACCAGATTTCAGCGTAACCCAAGCAATCAAATTATGTACGAAGTATCAGTGTTTTCTGCAGGGAGAAGGCTCTTCAAGATTGTGAATGCAGTTGGAAAATAGGAAGAAAAATTAAGATCAAAAAAAAAGCTTTATAAAGCAAGCTATCAGACAATGTTTTCTATAGTATCTGATTTTGTAGCATTTCCTGAATGTCAAGGTATGAAAAGAAGAAAGAGAAGGAACACAAAGTCCCATATTGGCCACGTGACTGAGTTTCATGTTACAATGCTAATAATAGAAATTAGAACTACTCAGTGAGGTTCAGTGCATGCTGACTGAAGGCAATGGTATCATAGGGTATGGGGAGATTAGAATCAATTATCTCAAGGTATGTCAGGATGAAACTTGCAGCACATCTGTTACTCCACTCCAACTGCTTGTGTGCCTGCTCTTTCTCCTTAGTAAACACCTTGACAGAAGAATAATTTACCTCCCATAAATTCCCACTTGTAATGAAGAAAGCCCACATACACCTTCTGACTTCTAGGCTTCGAGAACAGGAAAACACTACAGATCATGAAAAGCATCCAACTCCAAGACAAAACTGCAGGCAGAGCATTACTAGTTAACACTGACACTTCCCTTTGCTGGATTAAGTTGCCTAAACTCTGTCTCTGTCTTAAGAGATGACCCCAGTTCAGAGTTACTTGATTGATTCAAGTGAACCATCCCTTGCTCATCTCCAAGGCATGGGATGCTTCCATGAGGGGCTAAAATGCCAGAGCTATGGCTTCTCATCAGTGTTGTGCCAAATCTCCCTTGCTGACTAACATCATTCACTCAACACCATGGAACAAAATGTACACTGCACTGCTACACACAGGTAGCCAGAAGAGAAACCAATGCTACAAACACCAACAAATACAAGGGAGAAGCAAAATAAATATTTTTTGCTTAATATACTTTTTTGGGAAAACAGCTGAAAAATGTTGCTCTCTGATTTTCCTGTGTGAACTTTCCAGTAGATGAGCACACAGTGTTGCCTCTGACAGACATCAGTTCTCAAGTTCAGAGTTTTATGAAGCTTAGAGAATGTGCTTCTCAATCAAAAAACAGACAAAAAAACCCCCAACAACTAAAACCAAACCCACACCACAAGGTTTCTATAGAACTTACAATGAATATTTACCACATTTAAAACAACGAGACTGGTAACTGTGGTCCTCGTCACCACTAAACTACATTTTACTTTTAACTGGTTGAGTTTTAATGAACAAATACCCCTATGTATAGATGCCAGCATGGTAAATATTACTTGTGAATGAAGTGACACAACAGAAGAACTGCTCATGTACTGATATTTAGTCCACTTTGGAGAATCTAACATTAATGACTTCTGTGCACAAGACTTCTGGTGTTGTACCTATGTAAGGTTACTCCTCCAGTGTCTATGTAAAGCTATCATTTACCCATCAGTGTAAAAAGTAGGTCACAGCTTAGAAAACTATGCACAACTGTCTCTGCTATAATACTGACTGTTAAAAAAACAGTCCACCCAAGATCTTTAGAAATCAGCTGATATTTTAGACTCCTGGAATGGATGAAAACATGATTTACCACCTGGTAAGCCATGAACATATTCAAGAAGATGATGATACTACCACTAGCTTTTTTGTTACTACTCTTTTGTTGCTTCTCTCTGCTGTTTCAAGCATATTACACCAATAATACAAAATGATGAATTGAGAAGCAGTCATGGAGCTTTGCAATTTAATAGCATATCACTTAACTATAGCTTTATCAGCATCTTACTGAAATACTGAAAGTATTTTGGAAGCATGAAGGTAAAGAGTTAAATACTGTAAAGTACAACATGTCACTGTGATATTACTCAAGTTTATGTACTAAAATAATGAACTGTCCCTGTCTTAGAAGATGCAAAAAGTTGATATGGGAACATTAGAAATGCTTATTAAGTCAGAGAGAGAGATGACAAGTGTTAAGAGTTCTTCCAGGAATCCACTGCTAGAAATATTAGAGTGTTTAATGAAACAAAATTAATCTTATCATCACAAGTTGGTCCTTCAAATGAGCTGTTATGTTAAGTGTACTTAGAACCATGTGGAGTATTACATTTTTTTCTTATGAACAAGGAAACAAAAATGTATTAGGTATTTGTCACCAACCTATCAAGACACTTTTGCCACAGGACAATGCCAGAGAACATCACCATCATAAAAATTTAGCATTTGTATTGCATTGGTGAGCAAGCCTTTCTAGATATGGTAACTGAGGAGACTCTTCTTCCCCACAGCTCTGTTTGCTGTTTCCCTTATGATCAAACCACTCGGGTAATAGGGACAACTTGCTTCTTGTACAACTAGTTCCAGAAAAAAATTGTTTAAAAAAAGTGAAAGTGCAACTGCTCTACAAAGCTAAGTATTCTACACATCTACATTCACATAAATAATCTTTCAATGCAACACTGTGCAAAATTAATACTTCAGTAATATATGCATTTCTACTATAAAGACAGTTTGTGAATAACAGAGTAGCAATACCAATATTTAATAGCGTTTAAGAACTGACTTGTTCTGCTTTGTTACATAGTTATTATAGCAGTAGCAATTTGTGACAGGCTGAAGAGCGCCACAAGGGAAGCGACCATTGTAACAGGGAAGACAAAAAAATCCCAACTGTATCTTTGAAAGAGAGGAAAGCAAGGAGCAACAGAAGGAGAGACTGACTAATTACTTCAGATAAGGTCATTCAAGAGAGGAAACAAGAACTGCTGCAAGATGAATGAGAATTTTATATTAAAAGAGGCATCCTATTTTACCGCTGTTGCATCTGTTCCATAACACCAGCGAGGCAAATAGTTGTCACACTTGACATATATGGATATATTATATATATCTTAGATGTATTACAGATATACTGGATATTTTTGCATCTCCACAGGGCAAGACAGCACCCAAAATGCTGAAAAGTATCTGCTGAAGAGCCCCGGCAGCCTTTGTGGCGGGGCAGCTGCTGCTAACTAGTCTGTGTACAGTACTGTGGTACTGTATCTCCGGGCTTTGGGGTTCTGATCCTTCGGCAGACCCATCGGGGCAGACCCATCGGGGCAGACCCATCGGGGCAGACCCATCGGGGCAGACCCATCGGGGCAGGGCCGCTCTGCGCCCGCAGCGCTCCCGTCTCCTGAACTCGCCCGAGGCACTCGGGCCTCGAGAATACTCTGAAGTCGGTGCTCTGCCAACGATTTGGGAGAGGGGGGAAAATGGGGATAGAGAAGCCAAACTTGCCCTATAATAACAGGCAGCAGAGGCGAGTGCAGGGGAGCCCGGGGACGGGACGGGACCTTCCCCGTGCCCTCCCCCGTGCCCGGCGCTAAGCACACAAGGCGCGGAGCGGAACAGAAAACAGAGGGACAACGCGGAGCGGAGCGCCGGTCCCCGAGGGTACGGCACGGCACGGCTCGGCGGGCGATGGGCTGACACCCAGCCCGGCACGCCCGCGCACCTTCCCGCTCGCTTTCCCCCGCGCCAGCCGCCGGGAGCAGCGTTCGCCCCCGCGGGGCCGGCGGACAGCCAAGCACCGGCGCGGGGCCAGCCGCCCGCCCGGGCACTCCGCCGCCCCGCCGAGGTGCGGGAGAAGGAGGAGGAGGAGGGAGGCGCGGGGGCGGCCCTGGCGGCACCGCCGCCCCCGCCTCCCGGAGGCGCCCCGGCGGCGCCAACTTTCCCCGCGCCCCACGTCGCTCCCGCCGCCCTGCCCGGTACCTGCCGCGCCGCCCCGCGCCGCCGCCGCCGCCCCGCTGCCCCAGGGGGCGCAGAAGGCCGTCACGGCCGTCGCGGCCGCCGCCACCGTGCGGACCGAGGAGAGCAGGTGCGGAGCGCGGCACCACGGAGCCGATCCCGATCCCGCCGCCGGCTCCGGCTCCTGCGCCTGGGCTGGGCGGGCGGGGCGCGGCCGGGCGGGGCGGGGCGCTGAGGAGAGCCCGCCGCCCGCGCCCGCCCCCTAGCGGAGGGAGCGGCCGGGCGGGCCTGGGCCAGGCCCCCGCCCGTCCCGTCGCTGCTCTCCGCCTTGGCTCCGCTCGGAGCCCTTCGGCGCTTTCCGCCGTTCCCTCAGGGGGAACAGGAGCGGGGTCACCGCGGATGGCGGGGTCGGGGCTGTTCCCTCGCCTCCCTTCCCGCCCCACAGCAGCGCTGGCGAGGACTGCCCCACCGCCACCTGTTCCCGCCCGGGTCCCTTCGTGCCCACAGCTCCTCCCGGGCTGTGCCCGCTGGCAGCGCGGCTCGAGGAGCTCTGGTGGCTGGCTCCAGAGGCTGACACGAGCTCGTACCGCACCGCCGGCTGGCGGACCCTGCCATGGGACGAGGAACCGCCTGTGCCTCGTGCCATGGCCTGGGGAAGAACGGGGCCGATACAGGAGGTGCGAAGTGTCACCAGAGCCCGCAGTTGGTGGCACAGCCTGCCCCATCGCCTTCCCTCACGGAAGGAGGGCAGGTCTGGCCGCCGGCGAGGCGTGGCGAGCTGGCCAAGGCTCGGGGATGCCTGTGGTGCCTCCCGCTGCCCCCGCGTCCCTGCTCCCCGCCGGGCACCGCTGCAGCGCCGTGCCGAGGGATCAGCTCAGGTCCTGCGAGCGGAGCAACTGGGTCAGGGCAACTCTACACCCGTGCTAATTAGCTGAGCCTTCCTGCAGCGCTAATTAACTGAAGCAGAGTACCTCAATGGCCGAGCAATCCCGTGGCATGTTTTCTCCAGTTTTAAAGAAATTTCCTGGTTCTTGGTCCTTGTGCCCTTGTGCCAATGCGACTGTACATGAGATCAATGAAACAGTCCGGGTTAAAGTACTCAGAAAACCCCTCCAAAACTGTGTGAAAGTTGGATGGTGCTCTCCTGATCTGTTTTGGCCCCTGCCTTCAGCCATCTCTGTTAACTCAAATGCAGGGGTGGGAGCAGGGAGAGAGTGAACCGGTGCGCCAGAAGATCCCTTTCCATGCTTAGTTCAGGGACCTCTGTGCTGCAGTACACAGTATAAATATGTCTGCTGTGGAGATGGGGCATTCCGAAATGCAACTTAGCTCTTGCCACCTGCTTATCTGTACTGCCCTTCTAGGGAGCCATTTCTTGGAATGCCACGTTCTTGGCTAGTTTGGGGAAAGTAACATGAAGGCAGCAGCTCCAGCGAAGGCAGAAGAATGGGAGCCAGTTTGAGCATGTCTACACAGTACTGCCTATCTGAATTTGAGTATTGGGAGGAGCGTAGCCGTGTCACAGATTTTCCCACCAGGTACAATGCCCACTGCTGTTCAGCACAGCTGATTCATAGGATTTTGCAGTTTTCCCACAGCCTTCTCTGAATGGTTCTGTCTTATGCTCATGTTCACCAATATCTACCCTGAAAAGTGTTCTTTCCCAAATGTTTGAGGAAATAATCTAATAATCTAATCTCCAGTCATTTATTAAAGGTACACAAACTTAATTTTCCATGCATTTAAACCTTAATGGAATATTGAGACTTCATTCTATTTAACTGTTTCTGAGATTCAGAATGAGAATTAGTTCACTTGTTAATTTTATAACATTACTCCAGAGTGTGAGCTTATTTAACTCTGGAACAATAAGGATGTTAAAAAGCATTGGCATTGCCATCCCAAATCAGCCCATTAGGTCAGTGTATTTCCTCCAGAACCTCTCCTACTCAATAAGTGAGGATTAGACCCATGAAATGCTTTGTGTCCCATGGAAGGAAGTTAAATTTTCTTTGAACTGATACTCAGCATTTTCCAAAGTACTTTGCAAACAATAGTCAACATCTTTTCCTTTGGAGAGAGTGCAGGAAAACGGTACTACATAACAAATACACAAAGTGAACACGCCACCAAGGGCCAAGCTGCTGCTCCCCATAATGAAGGTTACTGCATCTTGCCCTATGTAGTTCTGTAGGAGCATTAATTCAGAGGCATGAGAGCCTATCCATTCCAATTAATCACAGTCAGGACCTGATGACTTTAGAGATGAAATATGAGTGCATAAGGCTTTTGATTTAGTGGTGTAGTTCCTGAACTCAGGTCCAAATCTGTGCAGCAGAAAACTCTTTCATTACAAGCATCAGAAATTCTACTGCTGGGCCTTGAAGGAAATATGTAATCCCAGTCTTCCCCTGAGTAAAAACTACTACGTATTTCATCAGGTGCTATCAGTCATGCCTGTGAAGAAGAGTAACACACACTTTTGATTGGGAGTTGTAGATTTAATTGGAACAGACTACAGATTCTATTGCACACAATTACTTTCAGCTCAAAAATTCTGTTCTTGGAAAGCACTTGCCCAAATTCCTTGACTTTATGGAAAGGTAGAGAATCCTATATTATTAAGACCAAGGAAGAGAAAAAGTAATTTAATACCTAGGATTGCCACACACAGGATACCATAGAAGCACTGTCTCTCACCAAGAGATGACTTGTCCCTCCAAATGTGGTATCAGCTTATAGCAAACACTTCTGAATCCTCTACTCATCACCTATTTGTTAAGTTGTGCTAAATTAGATAAGTATTAATTAATTTAGTGTAATTTGTTTTCCTATCACACAATCAAAAATGTGGACAAGATACTAATTCCATGAGAATAACAACCTCAAGTTAAAAAGAAAAGCCACTACTCCTCTCAGAAAAAAAAAAAAAACAAACAAAAAAAACCCCAGACAAACAAACCCCATAAAAACAACAAGGTAAAAGTCACGTCTGTTATTTTCACCTTTTGTGGCTGAGGCATTATTATTTTCTGTAATTACACAAACTCTCTTTTTGCAGGATCGTCTTTCATTCACTGGACATGTTAACCCCTACAGACTGGATGTCTGTTTTCACTCTTGAGTATCCAGCTGAAGACATCTAAGACACAGTTTTTCAATTAAATTTCTGAATGTGTTTATTCACATCTCTGTGCACTTCTTTAAATAAAAAGAAATCACAACCTGAACCTCTGGTCAGTTTGCTCAGAAAAAAGAAAAAAAAAAGCTCAATTACTGATCAGAGGAAAGAAGTCCAGGTGGAGTAACTTCCTCAGCATCACCTAGAAGTGTCATCACAGTAACAAACATCTCTGAGGGCAGTTTGAGCAGCTGCTGAGCCAGGGATGAGGAAAAACCTGTGAGTAGTGTTACTTTTAATATAGATGAATTCTGCAGTTAGGTTAGCCAGTAGTGATTTGAGGAAAAGTGTGCAACTGTAAAAAGCTATCAATGTGCTATCCAAAGAAGTGTTAAAGGGCAGGGTGGATGGATCTCTGAGCCACCTGGTCTAGTGGAAGATGTCCCTGCCCATGGCAGGGTGGCTGGAACCAGATCTTTAAGGTCCTTTCCAGCCCAAACCCTTCTATGACTCCATAAAATATCTGCACACACACACACACACACACACACACACACACACACACACACACACACACTTTCAGAACTAAATCAGCCAAATTTAGGAGGAGTTCCTTCTTATCAATAAAAGACTCCTTGCTGTTAGAATCATGAACATGCTAAAACTTCTCAAAAATTGGTTACAAATAGGGAGTTTGTGTGATTGTTTTAAATTAGCAATTCCTTATCTTAATTCTTCTTGAGAAGGCAAACTTATGATCAGTTCAGCCAGAGGCAGAAACTCATGATGTGAAACTTCATCCCAAATAATTACTTTCTGGCACAGTTGTAACAAAAACAGGATCTCTACAAGAAAAATGTTTGTCAATCTGAGCTGTGGTTACTCTGCCTTATAGGTACATCTGCATATGCAGATGAATAAGAACAGAATAAACTTCTCTCCACTTCCAGAGACACTACAGTTCTAACCACTGTCCTTATCTCAAGTTCAAAAGGCATTTAAAAACATAAACCAATTGTGAACTTTAAAAAAAATCCTAAGTGGGTTAAAGTATGTTCTCATTATCACAAAACACCAGTTTAAAATGAATACAGTCTGGGAGTGTGAATACACACAGCCAGTGTATGTTCCCAGCAGTTAGACAGTAAATTGTCTGGCCAAAGTAATTTATGTGCTTGCACAGTCTTCATGGATATTATCCTCCTCCCACACTTTGGCTGACATTTCTGAAAGTGCTTGCATTTGCTTACAAGCATGTATGAAGCAAGTCAGGTGCTGATTCATGAAATGTGTATCGTGAAATATTGGTTAAACAGTGTGGAAGGGTGCCGGAAAAAATTGAAGCTGGGGATATGCCTACAATGTTGCACTTACACCTGAACAGTGAAAGTTGTACCAGGCTGCAAAAAAGTATTTCTAAGGGAAACAGTGAATGTACAATCAATTCAGCCTTTTAAACTTCAATACATTTAAACACATAGCTGGGAAATTTGCATGTAATTGCATAAAAAAAATTGAGTAATCATTTTTATATCTACTTTGATTATCTGATCAGTAGTATACTGAATATGTGTTTACATGAATATTGGCCTTTCTGTTACTGACAAGTGTTCAACTCAAATTATCATTTTGGCATAGTCTTCCTTTACTCCTCCTTATGGCCACTCAAAATTTCCTCTTATTAGTAATATATAATGACTGTAAATTATGAAATATGGAGACATATTGCTGGAACTCCTATAATTTTTTTTTCATTCACTGTAACAGTATTTCCCCACTCCAGGACATATCTTTTTTAATCAGAAAGTATGATTCATAGGAAAGAAGTGTCAAATAATTTTTGTTTTGTCTAAAATTTGCAAATGTTTTACATTTAGCAATTAACCATGAAAAGCATATTTAAATTAATCCTATTTAAATGAACCCAGCATATATATATTTAATATAGCTGCACAAGAGAAGCAATATGGTACTATGCTAATCTTTCTGTAAAACATACTTCGTTCCTTTCAAAATTACCACTCCCTGAAGTAAAACAGGAGTCCATTTTAAGTTTTGCATCATTTGAATTTGAGATGGAACATTGAAGAAAGCTGCCTTAATTGAAGCTTAAAAGATATGGAATTGAGCCTTTAGGGAGTGTTGGGCACTTTTCTTGTCATTCTGGTTGATTGATTTGCATGATGTGGGTGGGGAATGTTGTTGATCAGGCTGTCCATTTTAATTTTGTACTGGTTGTGTCAGCTTTAAAGTGAGGGGCGAGTACACAAGATTTAGTACAGACATTGTGCTGCAGACCAAAATAAGTAAAATAGCACTATATACACCCTTGAAAAGCGTGATATTTAAGTCAACTCAGAATATCATATGCTGCAATACGTTATTTTTAGTCTCATATTGAGCAAGTGCCTTCTCTTTTTTTCTTTTCCCAATTCACATGTGTATAAACAAGGTGGAATAAAAGTCTTTAAACCTAACATGTCACTGTCCTGGTTCCTTGAGAAGTACTGTCCTGAATTTAACAGAGAACCAACAAACCTTAATGATGAGAATTGAGATGTCCCCTAAAGGAAAAAAAAAAAAAAACCTAAAGCTATTTTGCTCTTCTGATTTACATTTCAGGGTAGGCCAGATTTAGCTGCCATCCTGTGTCTTACCACAGCCTGATGTCCTATAAAATCACTCGGAGTAAGAGAGGCTGGAGCAGTCTCCTAATTTGTTGTTACATACACACCTATTGTAATCAGACTTATCTTTTAAAAAGGCAGAACTCTGCACTTGCTAGTTCTTTGTGAACCATTTCTACCCAGGGCGTTTCACTGGGTAACTGTTTCTGCCTGCATTGCTTTGACACTGCTGTGACCACTGTGAAAATCAAAAGCACCTTCCAACAGATGGCACACAGGCCAATTAGTGACAGTAGTGCTTCTGCATTACTGGGTGTCCAATATGAATGGAACAAAAAGCCTTCCTTTTCCCTGTGTTACTCTACAATGGCGTTCATTAACACTCAAAAATGGGGGAAAAAAACCTGCCACCAAAAAAACAGGTCTCTCTTCCCACCCACTCCCCACAGGAGATGAGTAATTGAGCAGCTTTTTTTCTAAAGGTTACAATCAATGCAAAACAAAACAAAACCAAAAAACTCAAAAAAAGCCAAACACAAAAAAACCCTTAACTATACTTCTATTAAGAGGTTCTTAATGAAATGTGCAAATGCCTCAGCATTTTTGTATTCAGCACAATTCAGTCCAGTAGCACATGGGGTTATAATGTACCTAAGGGGAGAAGACATAAAGAATTAGGTCTGGAGTCTGGGGAAGTCAAAAGCTTGGCTAGACTAATTGATTTTGCAGGCTGATGTTTTAAAAACCTATACAGTGAAAATACTAATGAGTTCCTTTTTTGGAGGGATGAGAAGAAGTTCTAAATTTAACTATGAACTTCCACTAACTTTCAGTAACTATGAGGTCTTTTGCTCCAGGTATTTAGGATATAAAACAGCTGGAGAGGTTATCCTCCTGCGAGCCCTCCAAACATGTCTCAGATATGTCTGGTGCTATTTGTTGTGACAGGCAAAAAAAAGCAGAGTATATCCAAGAACTTAAAAGCTGAATGTTGTAGCATTGAACACACAGATGCTCGGCTCTGGAGTAAAACCCTACATTCATCTCTTGGGCTGCTTCAACAGAGTACAGAGGGAAAGTTTTCCAGTTCTTATTATGTTGGAGAACTGTGTTAGCACATTGAATCAGGAGTGCTTGGTCACTGTTTTCAGCAGAGAGATGCAGGTGTCAGGGGCTGGAAGTGCTCCCTACACAGGTACCTGTCCAATCTCACAGCTCTGCCTCAGGCGCTCCAGAGAGGTACCTCTGTTCACTTGGGATCTGTTTCCACCAGTGTGTTCTTATGTGCAAGTAAGATTTATGTCCCTTATTTCTGGATTCTAATCAGGACCAGGTATTCTCCAAGCTGTGGTTTCACAGCCCTGTTACTGCAAACGTGAGTGTGGGCAGGAGTGGGGCTCAAGGGACATCAACTGCGCATTACCAGCCCCAGGTACAGCCTCGAGGTCTGTATTTTGTTGCCTGCTTAACATAAAGGGTTGAGATGCAGGAGTTTTAGGTTTAGTCCAAATCCCACTTTAGACTTTCTAGGTACCCATGCTGTACCTGACTTTCCATGCTGTTCATACTTAGGAACTAATTCTCATGAGAAATTATTTGATGCTCTGAAAAGACTGTCATCATTCTGTGGATTACACACATAGAGAAGAATTGAAAGAAATCGATTGAAAGGTGTTAAAATAATTCAGATTTATAATTTTGACCTCCTGGCAAACTCCTCAGCTACAACATCCCATTTATTATTGGAATATTACATATTCCTTGTCACAAAACTATCTTTTTGGAGATTACTGAACTGTGTTAAAGTATTTGCCACTTTTGAGAAGAAACATAACCTCCTGATTTTCTTCCTCTTTGTTGCAAAACCATTTCTTAAGTTCAACATGATTTCTCAAAAGTTAGTCTTTGAGGCAGCACAAAGATATCCAGACAATTGTGTTTAGTTTTCTTCTCACTGAATCACCTTGTGATGGAATTTGCAGTGGAGCTGATGTCCTTGCAAGGCAAAAATAGGAAAACAGGCTTTGAGATGCTACTTTAGATACTTAGATTGACCCATTCCTATCCAGAGTAAATAGGAAAAAAATTTATTATCCAGGTCCCAGCACTGCAGTCAGGTGCTCTCATTTCTGATTATTCCAAGCAGAGAGAGGCGTATTTTCCCCAGAGTGACCAGGTGCCTAAGCAACTTTTAGAATTGCTTTAGTTAGAGAAAGAAGTGTAATCATTATCTCCTACTTTCCTAGCAAAAAAATGAATGCCAGCCTTTCTAGATTAGACATGTAGTAAGAGTGGCATCTAATGGCTCTGAAATCTTCAGGATGGTGGAGGAGGACATACTGATTTTTAAAGGGTCACATATAGGTGTTCTGCCATTTTATTAGGAAAGGTAGGAACAAACCAAGAATTTTGGATGCCACTAGGCATCTAGTTCCACTGGGATCTGCAGTTTTTGATGCACAGATGCATATGGATCCTGTGTGGAGCTAGTTTGCTGATGTGTACTCTTGGTTGACTACCACCCCTATAAATAAACAAATATATGGCACCGTCACATGTTCTTCCTTTCCTGCCTTCCACTCCATGTGAAATTTTTCTAATTCTTGAATTACAGTATGACATAATCACCCACATTTCCTCTGGCAGCACTATATCTCTGTAAAGCCTGATAGCTGACAAAAACTGTTTTCAAAGCAGAGCTGATCTCATTGCTGATGCTTGTCCATAAAGATGTTTTGGCATGAAAAGATATTGTATAAACTGATGTGTTTGTTATTGAAACAAACCTTAAGTCTTCATATCTATTCAAAAAGGAAAAGAAAAAAGATGGCAACTTCTTTACTGGATGGAAATGGCAAAGCAAAAGAGTTTTTGAAATTTTCTAGTTGCTAAAAGACTATTAAAGTATGAAAAGAAACAAATTAAGCTGATAAGAGTAGGATATTTGGCCTTTATGCAAATGATTCCTGATGCTTCTCCTCCAAACCTTTCTTTATGAGTCAGTAACTCCAAGTACCACACACTGAACACTGCTGCAACCTGGCATGCTGCTATCTGGAAATTTCAGATTAGACTGTGTTTAAAAAATTGTCAACACAATTTTTTAAACACCGGAACAGACCACAAAATAAATAGGGGGTGGGGGGCTGAGGAGAAGGGGAGGTGGCAGTAGCTGCTTACAGTGGGTTAGACAGAGGCTGCTGTTCTGGTCAGAGAATTATCTGGAGCAAAATAGCTACAATTATAGGTAGGGAATATAAATGGAAATATGAATGAAATATATACAGTTATATGACCCACTAATGACTCCAAAAAAGGGCGTAAGATGAATGAGTCACTGAGTTTTAAATATAGTTTCCTGCTGCAATGGTTCTATCATCAAACAAGGCTCCACATGAATTAAAGGGGAGTGAGGGCTATATGATGGGGTCGTACAGCTATGCCACAGTGACAGCAAAGGCAAAGGCTACACAAGTTGTTTCCATTATAAGCAGTATAAGAGAGAAACATTTGCAAAGGGTGACTCAGATCAGAGAGGTTTCAGTTTGACTCTGATACAGCAGTTCAGATAAATGCGCTCACTATTTTCTATAGTCTGTGACCTTTCCTGATTCATAAATAGTAACATTCATTTTTCTGCACAATATTTATTTTAACACTGTTACTATTGATTTCACTGTATTTCATCATTTGTTCCAATTATAAAGTTAGGCTCACTTACTAATATAAGATCATCAGCTTTCTAAAGGCAAAGAAAATAACAAAGTCGTGCTAGGATTTTAACAGCTGGGAACAGAAATAGCCTTTGACACAATGCTTTTAAACTATTTTTTTTATTACATGACACAATTTGTTTTTTAAGAACTGTGATGTATCTTACAGACGCATGTTTGGCAAAGCGTGGTCATTAGAGAGGTAAAACAAACATAATGACTTCTGCTTTGCTGGCCACCAAAACAACACAGGCAAGGAAGTGAAGAATTTTACAAGGTCCTTTGAAAATATAAACCCAGAGACTACATTACAAATGTTCTTCCTATCATTTGCAGTGCTGTCTCTGAAGGTCATTTCTAATTTCAGTCATGATTTGCATGAAGTGAAAAAGTAATTCAGATAGACTGCTAAAAGGTTTGTGGGTTTAAGGGGTGATATATTGCTATACAAAGCTTCTGAGTGCTTATATGCAAAAATATGTCACACAACTTCAAGAGATTTTCTTTGCATATTTGAAAAAGTGAAAGGAAACTTCAAAATAATGATAAAAAAGGTAACATAATTTTTTGCCATTTCCCCTCTCCTGCATCACATATGCATATTTCTAAAGAGATAAGAAGAATGAACTTCACTGCTGCTCTGCTGCCAATGTCTGTAGAGACAAACTTAAACAATTATTTATTTCTCAGAATAAATAAAACAAACAGCATCTTTCTTTCCCTGGAAATTTTGGCATCATTTACTGATAAGAAACCTCAAAAAGCTTCTGGTATTTAAAAGCTATTAGGAACCCAATCCAGCCAGCCTTTCTCCTGTCTCCAGCTTGAATGAATTGGCTGGCTCTGATGAGTGAGCACAGCGTGAGAGCACAGGGTTGGCCCCTTGGCGTGGGTGACTGCTGTGCAGCATTGCCCAAGCTCATCCTGTCACAGCAATAGAGCTCAGAGTTTAAGCTGCCCTTCAATCCCTGGTTTAGCACAAGCTGTTTATAAGCTCTCTGGTAGCTTGTTAAAGGAACAGTTTACATTGATTATAATGACACCAAAGAAGTAATTAAGGGGGAATATTTTAACTGTACCTGAATTTAACTTATCCTGTGTTGCTATGCAGATTGTCTGATGTGTATATAACCTCACCTTGAAAACGTATTTGTAAAGGTAGAAGGTAAAAGATAAAAAAGTAGATAAAAGTAGTATGGAAATAGAACAATATTATATGTGAGAGGTTGCATGTCTGGCTGATTTCTTCCTGTCAATACCAAGACAACTGTTATCTGCAAGAGTTTCTTTGAGTTAGCATGTTCAATAAATTCAACCTTGGCAACTGTGCTGACAATCAGCATTAAAGTTATAGAGCTTAGGTTATAAAAAATCTTTTCTCCCATTTATTGTGAAATTCGGGAAGTGCAGCTCAAAGAAACGGAAGAGATAGAGCAGGCCTGAAGCAAATTCTGAAGAGCTTGTGATCTCCCCGTGCTTATTTATGTGATGAGTCCCAACAACAACATTGGCATTTCCTGCAAGTCATATTTGTCTGGGAGTCTTTGGAGATTTGTGGCAAAGAGGGCAATGCAGCTTTTTGTCTGCTACCTGTGCATGCCTTTTAGGGGTTTCATGGGTCTGTCCTGTACCTCTTGGAGTTAAATATCTTAGTGTCTCTTCCACACGCTGGGATAATTTCCACCATGGAAGATGGTTATAAGTTTAGACATACGTTCATGAAAATGCAGTATTTTTAAGGGCATGCAGTTGCAAATAACCTACTTCCATAATGTTCATGACTTAGTGTAGAGTTAAATAAGATTAAATAAGATAAGTCCATCCTGGAATAGGAATAATTAGTATGTGAACTATTTCGTGGGGTACCAGCTGTAAAATGCTATTGCCATTAACTTTGCAACACTAAACTTCATGCAAAAAAAATTTGATTGATACCTGCAGTACCAAGTGCCTAAATATTAATGGAACTAGCACAGATTTTCACATCAAAAGCATGCAAATATTCAGAACGAGTTATTTACTTTTTATAGTGAACACCTAGAAAAAGTGTCTTAAGTAAAATATTATAGCTCTAATTTTTTGATGGACTTATTATAAGGAGATTGGTGAGTTTTGTTAAAGAATTATTTGAAGAAATTGACAGTGGTAATCTACATAACACTGGAGCAAAACTCATGCCATTTTCATATGAAGGTAGATACTTTTGAAATATTTCTTGTGTACTTTGTATAACAAAGAAAACTCATTTCAATATAATATTTCATGCTGAAAATAATATTTTGCCAACGGTATAAAACATGAAGATTGATTTTCATTAAAATTTTCAGTCAGGAAGGCCTTGGTATATATTAAAAATCAATAACTGTTTTTGTCTCTTTTAAATCTTATTTATTTCTATTCTAAGAGAGAGTGGGAATAAGAAGCCCAACTGGTGAAAACACTAGTATCTTTGTATTGAAATGGGTATTCAAAAAAATCACATTATGTACTTAGGGACTCTAAACTGCACATGCCCAGGTGCTTTATTCTGTGCCCATAAAGAGTCCCATGGACACTGAAGAGGACTGTTCGTATGCATGAAGTTAAAACATATTTATATACAGTTGTAAGTTTAAGAGCTAGTTTAAAAAATTCACTATGGAACCATCATTTTATTGCCTTCATATTTCCAGTGAAAAGAGCATTTAGTATAGTAATTTTTTTTTTTTTTTTTTATCAGAGAAAACTGCTGTGTAACTCTCCACATCATAGGAGAGAAATGAAATGCAGGAAATAAAAATCGCCGTCAGCCCAACTGTGCAAGTTTTCTATGGGACATGTTTTTTCTTGAAGTCACTCCTCCAGATTGTATTTCAGGGACAATATGAGAGTTCAGACTTAGAAAGTGACACCAGAATCTAAGCGCTGGAAAGCATTGCCTGTCAGTCACTTCTGAGGACAACTTGAAAATGATTAATGCAACAAAATAAATTGAGCATGGACTCAAATGACTTGGTAAAGCTGAGTCATAGCAAAAATTTCTATGATGCCGACTGCCTGAAAAAACAGGCCTTTCTGTTTCATAATGGCATAAACTACTTTTTTTAAACAGTCAACAGTGTTGTTTTCTGGTAATGCAAAAAATCTTCCTTTACACAGAAGACAGATTTACTTCACTTTAAAATGGAGGCAAAGGACCATAACTGCCACACACTGTATTTTTAATTTATCATTTCCAAAAATGCAACATGAGGAAATTGCTTGAAAAATAAATAGCTTGAAAGGAAAAAGACAATTTGGCCCATAGATGAGTGGGGTTCCAGATGTAATTCTAGGGGTTTTCTGTTGAAAGGAAATGACCTTATAATTAATATAAGATGGTATGATCAACCAAATAAAATTTTCCATTCTGAAACTGCAACATGGGGGTTTTGAGCATATGGAAGGGAGGAAAACACTTTTATTACAGTCATACATTTAGCCGAGAATGAGCAAATAGATTATATTTAAAGAATGCTTTTCCTGGTGACTGGGAGTAAGGCTCAGAAACAAATCCCTTAAACTACTATTATTAGCCATCTCAGAGGAGAGAGATATTTTATCTGACTCTGCCCCAGTTTGAAGACCTCTCAGTAATTTTAAGAAATTGAAGTAAAACTACATGAAACTCATTTGTCCTAATTTCTAGGGCCTACTAAAGAGATCTATTGCAAGTCTTATCTAACCTAAGGAATGATGCTTTAGAGGGCTAGTCCCCTGCTCCCAAACATAAAGCTTTCTTCCCACCAGCTCTACTCCTTTGCCCTAGAGAGGTTGGGATTTTATTTTATATTTCAAATATAAATGAAACTCTATAATCTTAATAGAAGTTTGGAACATTAAAATTCAAGATATAGTTTCTACATAATGGCAGAACTGTATTGAGGCACAACCCACAAGCACCACTTTCTTTCCTTGTTGCATTAATTCATTTGGTGGCAATCAAGGTGTGGTCTCCTAATTAAATTTACATTCAGCTAAATGGCTAAAGAAAAAGAGGTGTGTGTGTGTTTGTTTGTTTGTTTGTTTGTTTGTGGTGACAACCTTCCAGAAAATTCTCTTCTTCAGAAAAGTGCCGCCTATGTTTTCAGTACCCTGAAAAACTGATGGAAATTACCATTAATGTGTGTCAGTTAGAAAAAAAAAATAGGAAATGTGTGAAATTACAGTATAGCATTTCCTATGATAGCACCACGAACTCATGAAGCTTTAAGGAAAAAACTAAAATGAAATAAATCCCATGGTTTCTTGAGTGGTTTTGAAAGTGTTTGAGCTGGGAAAACCACTAGTCTTTAACAGCCAAAAATACTGTGGATTTCTGTCAAGCTTGTCTTTCTAGGTTTGTATCAGTTCATATCTTCCCTGTCTTTCTGGTGGCTACTTGCCTTCTTAGTACCTTAACTAAAGGGTAAGGAATAAAGCTATACTTGGCTAGCAGGCCAGACTGATGAGTCAATATAAACTGCTTTCTTGGAGGCAAAAAATACCTTTCTTATGATGGAATCAAGGAATTTTATTTAAATTGACAGCTAGTACTTATAGCAAGTGTCCGTGTTAAAAAATAATGGTCTGGATACTTGAGGCACAGAGGACACATGAGAGTTCAGCCATTACTTCCAGTGACATCCAGTCAAATGGATACACTGTCCAAGGTGTAGGACTTTGTAGCCACAAAGTTCACAGGTTTCTATTGGATTCTGAAGTGCAAAACCCAAGAATGCAGATTTTGTAGAGAGAAGTAAAATATAATTAGGTGAACTGACCATGCTGTGCTTGGTCATGGAACCTCTGCAGTGTCTGTTGCATCTTTCTAAACAGAAAATACTTTGCTTCCATTTCTGCCTACATTGTGGGAATTTAATAGGCCATTAACAGTGCCTGATGATTGAAAAGAACAGCATAAAACTCCTGCTCAGCCCTGCTCACTTTCTAGCACTACAAGTAAAGAACATCACAATCTCTCTTTGGATGCAAAAGGAAATATCTGTTCAATAAAGTCAACACTTGAACTGAAGAGAGGGTGTGAACAACAGTAGAAAGATACCCATGAGTAATTTTGTGCATGAATGTGCTGGTTGTGGGAGAGGAGTGCAGCTTTGCAGGTGGGTAACTCATGGATGAGTCAGGAGCAACTCAGGTGACAAACCTGCAGGAAGTGTAATTCACAAAAACCCTTCACACTTAAAGTGCCTTCCAAAGAATGTCTGTCTGCAACAGCAGGTACTCTGACATCCACAGAAATAAAAGTCTTTGCAAATCTGAGAGGCGACATCATTCAGACCACAAGAGCAAAGCCTGTGAAAGTGGCCTCAAGTTACTAAAAGAAGGTCACAAACAAAATTATCATTCTCAGAAGGAGCTGGGGGGAAAAGAAACCCCACAAAACAAAAAGTCCAAGAAGAAAACTAACAAAAAAAAACCCCCTCTCAAGAGTCCTAGCACTTTTGAGAGTTCATAAGGTTATGGAAATACTGCTGCAGGTTTTGTTTCCTTTTTTTCCCTCTAAAAGGGGAAGAAAGAATGACATAAACATAAAAATAGCTTTTAAGCTGTGAAGAACTAGTTCACCAGGATAACCGTAGGACTGATTTCCCCGCTCGGCCGGAGGAAGATGCTGACGCGCTCTGCACAAGTCCTGTGCCGCCCTCTGCTGCCCGCCGCCCGTCCCCGCTTCCCCGCCGGGAGCGGCGCAGGGCGGGGCGCGGGGAAAGAGGGAAAATGCCACGGCTGCAGAAATGCCCATCCTGCCCGTGCTGCTCTGTGCGCCTCGGCTGGCACTACGCAGCCTTGCGTCTCCGGGAAGACGCATTCCTGCGCTTGCTGGAGGTGTACCCTGTACGTAAACCCGGGCCTGGGTGCCCCCGGTAATCCCGCAGCTTCCTCTTTCCTGAGCAAAGCAGGTTTTTATAAAGCTCCACGTTTCCAGCACTCAAGTTCTCTGTAGAAATACCCCAAACCTGAAGCTTTCAATCAAGCAAGAAACTATAAATTGGAAGTCTGGAACTCTAAGCAAGCAGAGCCTTTTCTGCATCCAAGAATGAGCGCCTTTGGAAGAGATCCACGCTGCTGTTTGCATTGCAGGACAGCCGACCAGCCTTAGTCATGGGCCAGGAACCTGTTTACACTAGGTTGCAGCATGGTAATAACAATTTACGACTCCTGGAAATGAAGGGGTTTTGATTTGGGTGTTTTTTGGTTTTGTCTTAAGCTATATGACATTAGCTGTAAAGAAAATAGTGGAATTCCCAGCTGTGTTAGCCTTGCAAACTGAGCTGAGGGTTCATTGTTGCTGATGCTCCTGTTAAACACAAAATACAAAGCCCCTATCTAAGGTTCTCATTCCGTAACTCCATTTTTCTTCTCTCAAATCTTTTCTGATGTGTATTGCAGCCCTCCCACTGCACAGTTCTTTTTCAATTTTCAAAAGTTTTGCCTTTTTCTTTTCAGAAAGCAGCTTGCCATTTTCCAAGGATGCTCCCAAAACTCTGCTTCTATTTTGCTACTTGTCTTTGTTATGATGATACACTTTTATAAGTGTTTGAGCCTTACAATGTATATCAAATTAGATTCTCTGCAGTGAGAAAGCAATGTAAATTGAGATGAGGACTTGAGGGACATGTTTGCTGCTGGAGGTCCTTGGCTGTTTAGCAGCCAGCAGAGCTCAAAACTGAGGCTGAACAGAGGAGATGAATTAACATCAGAGAGGGGAGCCAAAAACCCTGAAAGAAAGAGGAGGACTAAGAGTGTGACCACTCCATCATGTGGCATGTTCCTGTCTGTGTCTGTCACGATGGGAGGAGGTGTGTTATTGAGCAAGCCACGCTGTTTCTCATTGCCTATAATTACAGATACACCCATAACTGCACACACAAGCTTATCACAAAGAGGATTTCACCTCCCATTGGACATGAGCAATGCTACTATAGTTTCTGTCACAGGCAGCACTTTTGTGCAGGTGGAATTTGGTAGAATTCTCCAGAAAGCTGTAAAGTCTCAATTTTAGTTTTCTAGCTGCAGAGGTAATCTTGTCTAAATTATTCAGTACTGTAGCTCAGATACCAATTCTGGGTCATCTCGTGTAAGAGTGACCCTCTCCACTCTCAGGAATCCCACAATGATAGCAATATTTTTGGAAACGTGGTCATAACAGGAAGTTGCACACACAATAATCCTGTCTCTACCTCATACTCTTTGTACACAGGCAGAGTCTGGGGAAAAAGAGCAGCTCCTAGTCACTTTAGATCATCTGTGTTTGGACAGTGCCACACAGCGCCACGTGCACTGAGATCGCAGGACCAGCCGTCATTCTGTCTACTTGGTTGGCAGGTCTGAGGATTTACCTCCCCTGCAGCCCTGAGGGGGTTCAGATCCTAGATCCAAATAAGGCATATTTTAAAAACAAACAAAAAGCCATCTGTTCCTGTATAAGCTGAGAGCAGAGACTTCAAGACCTGCAAGTTAAAACTGCTTATGACTTACTTCTGGTGAAGTCAGGACCTGTCCTACATGCCTATAGCCAGTGTCCATGGCTGTCATTTTTCTAGCCAAGAGCTAGATTCCTAGCTTTCCCCAGCTGCCAATGGAGTCCTTGGACTTCTTGGCATTCCTACTGTGATAACTCCCTGATGAGGCTGTCAGTGTGCATAAGGACTTGCTGGACTGGGGGCTTGGGGTCCAATCCATTTCTTCACTGAAGGTAAGAGGAAACTTCTTCCTGACACTGTTGAAAGTGCAAAGGGACTACAGCAAAATGAGGGAGACTACAGTCCACATTTTCTTTCATAGCTTTCATAGCTCCCTGAAATTGGGTAAAGAAGTAGTTCTCCTTTACCACTGAGCATATCAACAGGCTTGATCAAATACTTTTAACACTTACTGATATTTTCTAGTTTTATTTCCACATTTCCCTAAGATAATGAATGGGAACAGGGTAAATACCCACACACATTTTCAACTGAGGTGTGTTGCATAAGTTTAATATGGGTTTTAAACACGCTTTAATGAGCAGTTTGAAGGTTGCTACCCCACTGACTTCTAAATGTTAGGATCAATTTTATGCTCTTCCAGTTTACTCTGAAGTACACAGTAATTACTCCTATTTTTATCAGCTAACAGTTTTGGAATTAACATTTATTTGATGCTATTTCTTCCATTTGTTTCCAATATAGGAATAAGATTTCCCCCACATGCATTTGCCTGCATTAAACCTTAATTAGAAAAGTGAAAGAACAGATCTTTGAGAATTCAGTTAACATTTGCTAGCACTTCATTAAGTAATGCCAAATGCAGGAAGGAAGCAAACATTCCATTCTTTAAGAAAATTAATGAATGTTAGTGCATTATTATATGGAAAATATAACATAGGAAACATTTTCACAGGCAGAAAGTGTATTATTACATTCTGATACCAGAGAAGGTATCAGAGGGAAAGCAAACTCTAACTTCAGTTTTGATCAGCTCATACAGTTACCACTGTTGTTTTACAGTAAAATTTGCATTGTACTTGTTTCCAACAGCAACCAAAAACATCTGGGTCTGAGTTTACCCTTTGCTTTCCCTGGCTATAGCAAGCAGTGCCCGAGGTAGGGGTGACTTCAGCTCTGCCTGCCCCCACTGTTCTTGCAGACCCAGTGAGGTGCTGGGGTTGGCCTGACTGCACTGTGCTTATTGCTGCTGCTGCTGCTGTGACTGAGCTCTGAGTGACCCGCATGGACGCAGCCAGCCCTGGCTGCCCCAGAGCTGTGACTTTTTCATCCACAAAGTCATGTAGAGAGTCATGCTGCAGATAACCTAGTACTGGGAAGTGAGTGCCAGCCTCTGAACAGCTGTGACCTCCAGAGATAAAACCCAGCAGCCTTCCTCTGCCCCCAGTTAGCGCCATCAACCAGCTGCTGAGTGGGACCCTTGTTGGCCACAGCTGTGCTGAAATCCAGTGTCAAGGGCTGCTGTGATGGCTGTGTCTCCATGATGATCCCTGCCTTCCCACTGGCCTTGGGACTGGTGACTGGGCAGCGAGCTGCCCTGCACACACGTAGAGCAACACACCCATATATATCTCATCATCTGCATACAACTCTCCATAAAGCTGAAATACCAATAGTCACACCATCCAAAACAGAACTACAGTAACTATTGAGTGTATAATGCTTCTCGGGATAAATAAATCTTGAGAGTCACAGGGAGTTCCAATAACAGAGGCATTAAGTTCAGAAAGGAACAGGGGTGTAAATGCCATGGCCTTTTAGGGACTGCATACTTTGAAGGAAGATGCCATCACAACATTGTCCTTTACCTCTTCTTTTCTCTTAGAGTTTCCTGAACCTCAGTGCTTTTGTGCTTAGCTGAAAGGAAAATCCACATGAACATCATACACTGGGTTCCCCAAACTCATAAGGCTGTATGACTATGTTTCTGACTATGTTTCAAGATCAAAGGACAGGACCTTTTATTTCCTCACCCCAATGCATGGCCTGATGATAGTAGGTGCAACTTCATTTCAAGGGCTTTAACTTTTCCTAGTTTGTTACGGTGCTAAATATCTTTCAATCACAGCAATAAACAAAATGCCCAGACCTTTGTGATAACAAATTCCAAAACTACTGCTGTGGAAGGTGGACCTTCAGAATTAATCAGGGTAGGATTTAATTTTTAATTGCATTTTTCATGCACAACTTTCAGTAATCTGCTGATATTTGTATTGCTAAAGAAATGTTCACAGTGCTCAGTTGCTCAGCTGGATTCCTGCATGACCTTAAGAAAAACAAAAACTGGAGGCAATTAGTATCTATAAGTATCTGAAGCAGATGGATCTAGGCTCTTGTCAGCAGTGCTGAGCAATAAGATAATGGGCAGAAAATGACACTCAGGAAGTTCTACCTGAATATGAAGAACAACTTCTTTACTGTGCAGGTGACTGAGCACTTGAACAGGTTGCCCACAGAGGCTGTAGAGCCTCCCTCACTGGAGATATTTACAAACCATATGTATGAAATTCTGTGTAATGTGCTTGAGCATGGAGATTGGACCAGATGACCCACTGTGGTCCCTCCCAACCTGACCCATTCTGAGATTTTGTGAAATATCACCCTGGGAAAGGCTGGTCACTGGAGAAATGCCTCTTTGCCTGGCTAATCTGTATCCAGTCCCCTGGAAATACACTAGGAAAGGTAGATGGTCACTGAATGCTGGGCTGCTACTTCACACCCAGGTTTGTGGGTACTCCTGATGGTGATTGGAAGCTACGGCTTGTTCTGGGCTTACTCAATTCTATGTATTAGGGACACATTCTCTTCAGGCTTGGGTGGGTCTCCCGAAGACTTACAGGTGTTGCTAAGCAGTAATCTGTGTTAATTTAAAGAGTCTCTTTGGAGAAGAATGATTATTTAGGTGCTGTACAGAGATAGTGTAACCCTGTGGCTTTTTAATCTCTAAGACAACTAGAACATACAAACTGATTGCACAAGCAGCAGGAAACTGGCATTTAGCTCTGTACCAGATCCTGTCGTGGAAGAAAAAGGGCATTTCTAAAGGTATAAACCTTTGCAAGGCCAATTAGCAAGGAAGCCTGTAGCTTCTTCCTCCTGCTCTGCACCTGCCTGGGCCCTGGTGCTGGAGGTAACAAGTGGCAAAGAGTGTATCAAGTGCACTCCAGGCCATGATAGCTCTGAAACCTCCAGCATTTCTCCAGGAAAAGAGAAAAGGGAGGGGGGCAGAACACACCTTCAGCTTTTACCTTTTCTAGATGCCTTGATCCACAGGATGAACTGATGTGAAATAGTAGAGTAGCCTTAAAAGAACAGCTACTCTTTCTTTTAAAAATAGATGTATTTATTTCCAAAATGAATCCAACACTGATTCAGCGACAACCACAACATTACCAATGGTCCCAATGGTAAAGCCACAGCTTAGACTGGATGTACAGCTAACACAGTGCATGAAAAGTTAATTGTTTACT
The DNA here is from genome assembly GCA_024362935.1 of Setophaga petechia. Taxonomy (NCBI): domain Eukaryota; kingdom Metazoa; phylum Chordata; class Aves; order Passeriformes; family Parulidae; genus Setophaga; species Setophaga petechia. Next base: position 26,187,859 of record JANCRA010000008.1, read on the forward strand.
GAAGCCAATGATCATTTCAGTGCCTTCATCTTATAATACGTGAAGAGAAAACCTAGTGGCAATGCCACTGGGAAAGAAAGGACAAAAGCAAGTTAGTAACCTTCACTTTGAGGTTGTGTTTTGTTTCATTCTTTTTTTTTTTCTCAGATTTCTGCCTCAAATCAAAATTGGTTAATGAAGTCCTTCACTGTGAACAGTAAGTCGATTACTGTAAGGATTACATTTGTCTTTAATGAAGTGAATCCTACTGCAGTTGCTCCTGCTCAAGGATATTTTAATAAATGAAGTCTTGTGTCCTAATGAGTTTCAAGCATATTAGAAAATTGTGAATAAATAAAAAATCCAAAAATATTTTTTAATTATGCAGGGATTTTCCCCAAAGTGAATCTATCTCAGACAGGTGGCTTTAAATACCTGGTTGTTTAAGAACCATTTCCAAATGGAGTATTAGAAAATTAATCTTTTGCAGATGCTAAACTCATGGCATTAATTAATTAAAGAAGCTGGAAATCAGCACAACTTTAGTACAGAAATAGATAAAAAGCTATTAAAACACAAGCATCTTAAATAGAAAATCTGATTTGTTTTTTCTTCTTGGTTATACCAGAGTAAATCCAAAATTAGTCTTTGGGTTATAAAAACTTCCTGAAAAATTATCTTTTCTATGTGTACAATTTAGACTGTGAGATGAAACATACCTTAGGCAAAAACCCCTTACTTATTGTGAAGTATCAAATCACCACTGGAATAACTGGAGCTGTACTGACAAATCCCAGCAGAGTGCCTGAACCATCCAAGTTTCCAAGCAGAAACAAACTGTGGTTTGACACCTGCCTGTTCTATAGGTATTTCAAAATCCATGTGACTTCACCTGAAAATAAAATGAGCCAAATCCAAATTCTTCAGACATTCTCCTGCCAATCTCAGTTATCCTGTTCTCTGATTCTGATTTCTGCATTTAATAACGAGTCTGATCATCTCAGCTGAGTTCAATTGCTTGGGGTTTTTTGGTGCAGTAGCTAATCCATCTTTGTGCAGCCATGCAAAAGTATCACCAACAACTACCACAGAATTAGACCTCAGCAACAAACCAGCTAAAGCTGTGAGAATGGGTAAAGTGCCTCTGAACTCATGTCCATAGGGCATAAATCCAAGCTGGCAAATCCAACCAGACTTCCATCTGAGTGGGAGGAGGCATGGTTAATTTGATTAGAAAGCGGCTAAGGTGCCCATTCCTGCTACCACTGCTAAAATAATAGTAGGTTAGGGCAAAAAATGAAGATGACACACTTGCAAACAATCTAAAACGAAGTAGTCCTCAAATTTACCTGTTCCACAGCCTTCCAATGCCTTTACAACAAGGGATGTGGGTTTTCTTATGACTGTTTTTCCAACAATAGAAAATGACTTGATGTCAACTTCTGTTTTTGAATGGCATGAACCGAACTGGGTGGAGGAGGAAGGAGCCAGCCAAGAGGAAATTTGAGGCTTTTTTGTTTCTCCCTGTAAGCAGGTATGCATTGACTATACTGCTTCCAAAGGCGTATGCTGCAACTCAGCATTAATAATAGCTCACAAAAATGTGGCTAAACCTGTATAATACACAAGATGTAGTCATAGCACCTGGTAGGACAGCACCCATTATAGTGCAACCTCAAGATGTCTAAGTAGTAAGTCCTCTGCCCTCTGCAAGTCCACCACATTTACAACCTATTTGCTCCCAAATTCCTCTATCTCAGAATGAATCTGTCTAATAAAGGCAGCAGAAATCAGGGTCATGGGATTTTCCGACAAAATATTTTTCCTGGAAAATTCAATTTCTGAGAACTAAAATGGTTCTCCAAAATGTAACTGTTAAAGAACAGGGAAATAAGACTTCCTGAGAAGATTCTCAGTGGGCTCTGGTGCTCTCACATCTTGTAATGCTTGTAACTACTTGTGGGTTTTTCAGTCAGATTCCTGCACAGCCTTGCCACATGTAGTGAAAAATAATCCCCAAGGTTTCTGCTGCAGAAGCGAGGGATTGGCAACCCTGAGGTTTATCTTCACTGTACCTTAGCTTTAGACTCTGCAATACGGGGCTGGAAAGCCTCAAATCCCTGTTGATTCAGAGGTTTCCAGACTTATCTCACAGCTGGTCCCTCCTCTCCTTGGATCTTAAAAGCATGTGGCAGCAATGGAAAGTGAACTTCCAAACTCAATTTTATTCCTAAACCAAAGATTTTAACTGTTTCCAAACCTTTTTTTTTTGGTTGGTTTGGTTTTTTGGTGGAGGGGGTTGGGTATTTTTTTTGGTGAATTTTTTGTTTGTTTGTTTTGTTCTGCCACTGTGGAACATTTAGAACATATTTTTTTCTCCATTTGTCCTCACTTGATATCTTTGGATTCCCAATAAGAAGGAAAAGTATCATTTTCACCAGCTTTGATCAAAGTCCAAAGAAAGAAAGAAAGAAAGAAAGAAAGAACGAACTCCCAAACCTCTATGATCCCCTACTTAGGAAAACTGTGGAACTTTCCATCCTAACAGCAGAATTGCATCATTGGTTAGAAAGAGCAACACTCAGAATGGTTTTGCATCGAAAATACAGATGAATAGAAGAGCTATGGCCTTTGTCATCATAATCAACGAGTTGATCCTGTTATTTATATAAGATAAAGATTTGTATTTCCCTGCTTTTCACTTAAGTGTTTTTTTTTTAATCTTGGCCAGTGAATAAAGAAACTAGTTGAAAGATTTCAGATGATGTGAAAAGAATGAAAAAAATGTACTTTTTTTATTCATTGAAATGTTTTCATTAAGCAAACTCAAATTGTGACCTTTTATTCAGATTCACTAAATTTTTGTTTTGAGATATTGTGGAGGATGAAAAAGGTGTCTGTGATACACTTTGGTATGGTGTCTTAAGAAAATAAGGATTACATGATCATTCTCTCAGTGCATCTCTGCTTTCCTGTCCTCCTTCTCTCTTCCCACACCCCCACAAGGTTTTGAATCTAGTTTTGACGAAATGTGTCAGAATGTTCTACAATTCTTACAGTCTCAGAAAAGTAGGCTTGTGAGTGAAGTTGGAAAAGAAACACTATTAATAGACCATTAGGGGTATAAGAACAAATATAAATCTTATTAAACATGGGAGAATTTTCACCAGAATTTCTCATTATGGCCCCACTATTTACAAATCAGCTCATTAACAGTGTTGGGGAATTTAGGTTCTCTGTGTGATGGTCTTCTGGCTGAACGCATAAGAAGAACCCAAAAGTTTTAAAGAAACGAGAAACAGCAAAATAGAGACAAGGATAAGGCTCTGAAGAAACAATGGGGAAGGCAAATATTCAGGAATTGCCTTCAGCTAGGAATGGTCTAAAAGGATGGTTTTTCCCACATTTGATCACCGAGAAAAAAAAGGAAAGAAGAAGAGTCCAAACTATTGAACTATTGTTATTTAATCTAGAAATCTATTGAGGCTGAATGATCTGTGAGAATTATGAAGAAGTTTGAACTGCAAAAAGGCAGGCCCTGAAAGAGAAGACAAAGCCTCCCCATCACACAGAACATTGCTCCCTGACAGTGATGGAGATCTGGGCTGAAAAGAGCAAACAGGTGCTTTCAAGGAAGTCTTCAGAGATAGAACACTGAAACCATTTAATCCTTTTTTACAATGCATTATGACTGTGAATAGAAGAATCCATCATGTTTTGAAAAAATTCTTCACAAGTTATTAGTTAATCACTTATATATCTTCCATAGGAGCAGCCTTAAACTTCCAAGTGCAGCTGGGAGGTGTGGCAATACTGGGATCCCACTAGGAGTGGTTGCACTAGGGGTCATACAGCCCAGGGCAGAGGGAGAATGAAAGTCACACTTGAGAAGGGTTGAAAGTAGGGTTTAAAAAAACCAGGTTGCACTGCACGCCTGAGGGAAATGTGGTGTAAAGTCCAAAGCCATTTAAAAAGGAAAAAAAACCCCAAAATTGGAAAAACAGCCTTTGAATGATTGACAGAGGAAACAAGACTTTTTTTTGGAGCAGGTCCCAGTGAGTTCCCACCTCACTGTTTTCTCTTCAAAACAAAACTCTCCACTCCAAGTAGTTCTTAGCCAGGTTTGCTGCCTGGGTGTACAAATCAGAGGGACTGGGGGGCACTACAGAGCCAGGTGACAGCCAGACTGCCTGAGCAAGGCAACAAAACCAGCCGGGCTGTATCGAGTGCTCTGTAGCAACTGCCCCATGACAGTGTTCCCTCATAGTAAGCAAAAGCAGGATAAACTGGTCTGCAATTACCAAGAGGGTTAATTCCCTCCTTTTAACATAAACATAGATCTAAAATGAGATTATATTACATCAGAAACAAGGCAAAGTTTGAGGATATTTGTTGAAAATTGGCCTAATGACTCTTTTGTCATTGTAATTCACACCTTTCACCTTGTTAATATCCAGCAATTGTAAATTGGCATACTACCAGCAAATGAAAGTAGTATCTTTCACTTGTCCTTTTGCTTATCTGCTCTTTCCCCTTCTTTCTTAGGTACTTTTCAGACACGATGGACATCCTTTTAAAAGCTGCTAGTCATTTCCAGTTTGTGACCACTGTACAGCCAACTGCCTGTTTGTTTCTATAACAGGAGCCTTTTATTTTTTGCTAAGCTAATGACATCAAAGTACCTCTGCAGCCCTGTGCATTTTAGAGTCCCTGGCTGACAGCAGATTACACCAAAAGAAATCAAAATTCCTTAACATGTCCTACACCCAGCCAGGACACATGGCTCCAAGGAATTTTGTTGAAGGCAAAGAAGAAACTCAAGAGGACAATTTCAGGACGTACTAGACATTATCAAAGCTTTTCTAAATCTGTCACAGAGCCAGTGGCTTGACCCTGCCTTTGTAGACTCAGAAGGGAGCCCAAGCCATGAACTGGCCTGCCCATGTAGGGAACACCATACAAGGGGTCTCCAGCCATGAGCACCTGCACTGTGGGGTGGGGAGAGCACATGGTGGGCAGCAGGTGTGGCCCTGTGGGGATAAAACCCCAGAGAGGTGAAGAAGAAAGGCAGCTCAGGCTGTTTTGAGGGTGGTATTGCTGAGCTGGGCTGGGCCCCAGCTGTCTGCCTTGCCTGGTCCCCTCCCACAGCAGACAACTCAGAGCCCTGTGGAAGCTGTTATCATCTGCCACCATGAATTACTCGCAGAATTCCTCCTCCCTTTAGTCCTCCAGTAGATGTCTTGTGGCTCAGATTCAGGAAAATCACTACACCCATCTTGGACACAGTAGACAGATCTTCCAGTGGCACTAGAAGCAAGGAAGGAATTTGCCATGCCCTTATAAAGACAAATTTTCCATGTACCCAGAATGACATGAACTGCAGGGTTAGGAATTGCCCTGTTTCAGTTTGCACAAGCAGGCTGTGCTGCCACTGTGCCCTGAGGGTGATGGTGACATCTCCTACACTGATATATCTTTACATTCTATAGTTTGTTATTTATTAAGTATTCCTTTCCAGAAGAATCATCAGAACTAACCAGACCAGAGAGGAGAAGAGTCCCCTTTGCCAGGAAGCTTCTCCTCTCAAGATTCCAGTTTCATGAATCAGATTTCTGTTTAACTCATTTTTTCTGGCACAAAATACAGCAGATTCATTCCATGCAGACAAGTAACAGCAGAAAAGGATACAAGCATTTTCAGGGGGCAGTAAGCTAGCATATGAAGGGAAGAAGTTAGTATAACAAGTCCAATTTGATAGCTGTCTTTTCTTCAAGCACACAGAACTTGCCAAGTAGATGCTCTCTGCTGTCAGTTTTTAGCTTTCTTTCTCTCCCTTATCACTCTGGTAGGAAGCAACACTCATGTTTTGTAAACACCTGCTCCTCAGCCTAGGAAAGAACTGTGGCTATGGGGGCAGCAGGAAGAATTTGTGTGAGTTTTTTTACAGTGCCGACATGCTCTCAGTGGATATAGGGGCATGCTTGATTCACACAACACCTCACAGACTGTTTTCCTCCCTTGGCTAAGCAAGATTTAATCTTTTAGAAGGTTTGGTGTAAATCTTAAAAAAATATGTGGTATGAAAATACCAGATTGTGAGTCTGAGGTTAAAATACAGCCTTGTTTTCCACTGAGAGCCTGAGGTGCATGCTGTTTGCTTACTCATCACAGAAACCAGTCTGGTGCATCTTTCCAGGTTTTCAATATTAGATTATCTGAGGATATAAAATCAAATTGGGAGAATGAGTCAGCTGATAGATTATTGCCTACTATGGAAGAAGCACAGGAATGTCATTATATTTGCCTACAAAGAACCACATGTACCTATGAGATTGTAAAGATGATAAGCATGAACTTGATTACTGCTAATATGCTCTGCTTCATGTCTCAGATATTTCTTTTCTATAATTTTTTTAATATCCTAGAGTTGATAAAGTGCTTCAGAGAAATTAAACTGATGAATACTGTTTCACTGGCCTCATTAAAAATTCAAGCAATAATACTACAATAGCAATAAAAGTTATTGTTAAAAAAACAAACAGTTCCAGCTTAATTGTATCAAATACAATTAAGAAAATGGCATATTAACTCCAATGTTAATAGGAGTATAGTTTATATAGCTAAAATTTTTTTTTCTATTATTACACCACACCTAATTCTCTCCTTTTGTAGAGCTGAAAATTAATATTTCAGTTTACACGTATATGTTATATATTATTAGCTAGAGCTGGGATAGATTGCTGTCTGGCAGTTGCTGCTGCCGCTATACATTTACACAGCAGAAAAAAAAACCCCAACAGTAGAAAGGCAGAAATGACAGTGGTATTCAATCAATTGTCCCTCTGGAAGCTGGAAACAGTTGTCCATTTTGCCACTGGGAGCCTGTACATTCTCCCACTCTTTTTCCTGACATGCCTGCAGTATAGCAACTTGACAGCTCCCCACAGGTTTTCCCTCAGGTCTGGTCTGACCAAGGGAACAGATATGGTGGCCTCACTTTGCACTTTGCAAGGAGCATTCTTCTGTATGCTGTCCTGTGGGGCAGGGAGCTCAAGCTACAGGAGGTCATTCAAGAAAACACATCAGGAGAAACCTGCTCACTTTAGGTGGCCAGAGCACTTTAGGTATAAATACCATAATACCAGAGGGGCTCTTCTGGGAGAGTTGGAGGGAATCACAGCAGCAAGGTGGTCTGAGTAAAACTGCAGGGCTGATGGAAAGTGTTACCTGAGGTTCTCCAGGTAACAAAGATCCTGTTTCCCCATATATTTGGATTGAACCCTCACAGCCTTCATCTGAGCCCACAGGCAGTGGGAAGGCCTGGCACTTTCCCACCAGGAGCATTTTGGAGGTGAAAGCCATCTGTGGAAAACTGACTCTGAGTGGAAACCACGTGCTCATTAAAGCCAACGGGTCTCTCCCACAGGAGGTAGCCTTTCAGGAACGGGCTGCCCCAGTGCGGGTCCCCCACAGGTCCTGACAGCAGCCCTGCTCCCATGTAGACTCCTCTCTCCACAGGTCCTGTTAGGATCCTGCTCCAGCCTGGGCTCACCTGGGGTCCTTCAGGTACCTCCACCTGCTCTGGTGTGGGCTCCTCCATGCACTCCAGGTGGATCTCTGCATCTCTGCTCCACTATGCTCCTCCATGGGCTGCAGAAGCACAGCTGCCTCACCATGGTCAGCACCACAGCTTGCAGGGGAACCACTGCTCCAGTGCCCAGAGCACCTCCTGCTCTTCCATCTCCACTGACCTTAGATCTGCAGAGCTGTTCCACTCACATATTCCCACTCCCCTCTCTGGCTGCAGTTGTTTTTGTGCATTAAGTTTTCCCCCTTCTTAAATATGCTATCCCAGAAGTCCTGCCATTGCTACTGACAGGCTCAGCCTTGGCCAGCAGTGGGTCCATTTTGGAGGCCCCTGGCACTGCCTCCATCAAACATGGAGAAATTTTCTATCAACTTCTCACAGAATCTATGCCTGTATCCCTTTCTCCAGCTATCAAAACCTCAGCACGCAAACCCAATACAACATTCCACCCTTCTGTCCTCCCTGGAGTGAGGCTGGTCATCAGTCCTCATACAAGATCTTCTCCTCTCATGGCCAGAGAGGGCAGAGCCCTCAGTGATCACCAGTGAGGGGAAGCTGATATTGCACAGAAAGAAAAAACTAAAGTGGAAGCAGCAAGGAAAAACAGCTAACTATGATACTGAGATGTGGAAGGAAGACAACTTGCCTGAGCCCTCCTGCAACATACAAACAAATGCCACAGGACAAATCCAAAATTGCAGAACAGAACCATAGTTTCCATAGGCTTTTCTGTCACAGAAGCCATGACTACTGGCTGTTGAAAAAGACTTAATGGTCAATAGCTTCCTGCCATCTCAGACAGTTACAAACCAAGAGGGATGCAGGTGCTGCCAGCCTGTCCTGTGTCATGGCCATGGTGGCTGTCACACAGCATGCCTGGGGAATGCCACAGTTCCAGGGAAACAATGGTCCCTCACTGCTCCTGAGGGTGATCTCCATGGATAGACAACACCTTCCTACAGCAAAATGCTTTTGTCTTCCCCCTGGATAATTTCTTTCTAGCAAAGCCTAGCAGAATTTCCCAGAATTGCTTTCTCTGAGCATGAGCTGCTTGTAGGATGGTTGACTAGCTCCTACCTGCAGGGAAGGCAGGGAGGAAAAGGCATGCTCTCTTTAATTTAATAATTAAAATAAAATTGAACGAAAATGAAAATATTCTTCATGAAATGTGGTTCTTTCTTTTTTTCAATAAAGAAGAAAAATGCAAGTAAGAATAGTGTCCCAAATAGTTCTGATAAACATCAAAACTTCCACTTGAAGAAAAAGAGTTACTGGAAAACATTTTTGAGGCCAGAGAGAATTCTGTATTTATTAACAGGCAAAGTTCAAAAGATTAATCATACAGAGTCTTTGATATTTTATCATGCAAAAGAATAATCTTGATAAGAAAAATGTTTTGGCAAGAGCACCCTCACTGTTGAACACATGATGGTTGCTCTGGAAGAAGGAACAAGATCTAACTTGTTGAAATGACACTGTAAATGCAGAAGAAAAGCAGGTTTTACTGAACTCTGGTCCTAGACACTTATGTTGGTTTTTGTCCAATTTCTTGGACTACCTCTCACACAGCACCAGTGGGAGGAATGAAATAGAAAAGCCATCTCCTTCATGACATTTATTTTTCTTCTTTCTCATTCCTGCTGGTTTTATTGTTGGGAAAGAAGTCTCTAGGAGGCTCACAAGGCCATTTGTCTCTGAATCACAGAGAACAACAGGCAGCTCAGTGAAAAGCCACACTGGGGGAAAAGAAATCAAAACCACAAGCCATCAAGGTGAGTTAGTATTTCCGCCCCTGGTTTTGCAAGGGATTAACTATTAATAAAGATTTAACTAATCCCTGCTTTGCCTGTGCAGCTGAAATATTAATAATGGCCATACATCTTGTAGATCTGTTGTATTTACTCCATGGCAAGTCTGCAACAGTGAATATAGCTCCAGGCTGTTTCTATATTACTGAAACTCACGTCATTGTGCTTTTCTGACCCTTTCCCCCCATTATCCTTAAAAAGAAAAAGGAAAAAGTGTTTTCTTCTACTCAGACTCTGCTGTCACTCTCCATTCCCACCATATGTTATTTTCCTTTTCATTATCTCAGCCACAACAGTAAAAGTACAGAATGAAGCATGGACAAAAAGCCTGGAGCTATCTTAGAATGCCTGATGTCACAAGAATTACCTAACTAGCCAGCTTCCCTTTGCACTCAGATTTGATATGACACCACAGCTGGAAACCTGTAAAGTGCTTTTAGTTCTGACTTTAGTTCTGCCCCTCTCTTGTTTACATATTTTTTGTCATCTTTAGAAGTTTATTTTCTTTACTTTGATTTCACAAGTATTCTTATTTATGTTTTAGGTTGCATGAATGTCTGAGGTTTCTAGAACAGACTAAACCTTGGTCTTCAGGACAACCCACAACTTCTAGTTCTATAGTTAAAGCCTTTAGCCACAACCCATAAAACATGGACCACTATGGACAAGGTTTATTGATAATCTTTTTTCTCTCCTGGTTAGGAGGTACCTCAAACTTCACGACAACTTAATTTCTAGCCTCATAAATTCTCCTAGTGCTATTAGCTGTACCCCAGCTTCACCCCTCTGTCTCCTCAGGGTGGGAGGAAGGGCAGGGAAGGTGGGCATCCATTGCCTTCCTAAAAATACCAAAGGAGGTGCAGGGACTTCAGTCACAGGGGGGTTGGAAACAGGCCAGTTACTGTATGTGGAAGCCAAGGGAAACGCAGATGGCAGTCTCAGGATTTTGAGCTGTTGTGATCTCATAATATGATATCAAATAAAAAACCATCAGATTTGACCTTTTCTAATTCTGGACAAAATGTTATCAAGGACACTTTTGGCTTTCATCTCTCTTCAATTAATATGTACCTCCCTAGCAAATATTTAATTAATCCCATTGGTTTCTGTGCAGCAAAAACAAATGTTAAAAGAAACCGATCTAAAGGAAATTGTTTGGCTTTTGGAGTGTTGGGCCTTTTCGTTATGATTTTTTTTCCTTTTCCTTTTTTTAAATTTATTTTTTGATCTCTACTTTATTCTTTTGTCCTGAAATTACAAAATTGGTTCCGAACTTTGAACACAATTGTTTATGACAATAAATCAATTGACTTCACTGTTCAGTGCCATCCAAAATGACTTTGTAATCTGGAAAAAAATAATTGTTCTGAGGAGAAAGGGAGAAATGGACATTTCCCAGGCTTTTTTGACCTTCTGAGCAAGAATTGGAACTTGCCTAGTGGTTTAGATGCTAATCTATCTACCCAGTGTGTGGGTGTGCTCTGAGTCACAGCCAACATGTGCAGTCACTTCTAAAACAGGGCTTCCTAAATATTTTTGTAAGGGTAGCTTTTGTTTAACTTTCATTTGGCAGAGTCCCACATTGGGAACAGTCAAAAGCTCAGGAAGGACCATATGTTGCATGTAGAGCTGCTAAGGACGACTTTGAAAGCATTCAAGTCTTTTTCTCTCAAACTGAAGAAGAAAAGACTCACCCTTCTCCCTAACATGATTCAGATATTGCTTTTTTCTCACCCACTTGCCAGAAAACCACATCTGTCAGACCTCAAGTTTGCAACAACTGTCTGTCCTCAGTGAAGATAAATGTCTTTTTGTCTGAGTTTTTGTTGGTTTTCTTGGGGGGTTTTTGTTTGTTTTGATCTTTGGGGTTTTTTAGTGTTTTGTTTAATTTTGGGGTTTTTTTGGTTTTTTTTTTTTGGTTTGGTTTTTTTTTTGCGTGTGTGTACTTGTTGCATTTATTTTTTTAACCCATGTCCAGCTACCAAAACTCAAGGGGCATTCTGCTGAGGATGTTCCAGGCAACTGTGACCCTGTAAGTCTGAGCAAACAGGATGCAGTGGCCATATAGGCAGTAGGTACTGCAGAGATTTCTTCAAAAAGTATTTTTTGGATATTTTTCTCCCTGTTACATAACTGGGAATGGGGATAATGAACATTTTTCAGTCAAAGCATCAGAGGTGTTACAAATTGCTTTCTCTCTAGGAGGCCCTGTTATTAACCCAGTTACTCCTAGTAATAATACCTGCTGCTCTGCAAATAAGCCTGAAAAATGCACTGGGGCCAGATTCAATAAAGGGTTTTGGTGACTCAGCGTTAAGTTGCTGTAATACCCCGTATTTAAGATCTCAGGCCTTTGAGCAGAGTCTGAATCCTGAGCAATAGATCTATAAAGTGCACAAAGAGTGTTAGGAGCTAGCAATAACAACCCCAAGCAGCTTAGCGTGTACCTGCACAGACCTAGCCAATAAAGCTGGCTGGGTGGGGAGGGAAACCTTAAAACCTACCTGTCAGACCTGCAAGGAGATACTTGCATTTGGCTGGGATCTGCAAACTGGATCCCTTCCAAAATATAACTTTTTGGGCTTTTCTGCCGCCTTTATTTATTTTCCTTTTTCTTTTTTTCTGCTTCCTTTCAGAGAACTGTGCAGGCCTTAAGCTTTTTGATGTTCCCTCTTTGCCAAAGCTTCCACATAACCAAAGGACATGCTGCTGCTAAAGCAGTGACCTGGGAATTGGATGTCCTAAGTTTGGTTCCTTGCTTTGGCTGCACAGTGTGCGTGGGAAGGGGGCTGCTGCTCCCACCCACCCTCCTCTCCCCCAAGCTTATGCCTTTAGCAGCTCTAAAGTAGGTCAGGCTGAGTGGGCTGGAGGGATGTGCTCCTCATCCTCCATCTGCAACTGTGCAGGACACATTTCAAGAAACACTACTCCATAAAGAGAAAGAGCATATTAGGAAACTGAGTCAGGTTTCCTCATGCTCAGGGCACTCACTTGGCATGAGAGCATCCAGGCTTCTGGCCCTTGTCTCTGCTTGGTTTTCTGTGTTTTATCCACTGGTGCCTGAATGTGAATGATAAGAAAAAGAAGTCCCAGTAGGGAAACTAAAATTCAGGCCTGTCCAGCTCTGCTTGGAGTGAGTAACCAGCACCAGGCTGGTGTCATGGTTGAAGTGGGACTGCCTGTTGCCAGAGTAGCCTCTCTGCTGCTGGCATGGCTGTGTCCCAAGAAGCTGAAAAGATTTGAACATTCTCTGTTCAAATAGGGAATGAAAATCTCCAAGCCCTCTAAGGTAAATACTCAGTCTACTATGAAGTGCTCAAGCAGAGAACAGGAATTTTGAATTTTGGCAGCAAAAAGAAAGAGTCACTCTACATAATAAGGTGAGAAATATGTTCCTGGAAGCTGAGTATGGTTAGAACCCATTTGTGGGAACAATTGTCCCTACAATAGGCCTAGTTAGGGGTATGTACAAAGTGACACTTGAATTACCCACTCAACTCCACTAAGACTTGGACATCTCAGGTTATAAACAGACATACAGCTTCAAGATCTTGGTAAACTGAAGAGCAAAAAACCTTTTAATCAACAGCAGCTTTGTTGGGATTTTAGTCTTAAATGTCTCAGCTAGGTCAAGTCCCAGGTCAGAAGATGTGATGTGAATTTGACACCTTGCTCCTTTTAAAAGAGCAGCAAAGGACAGAGTCTCCTGCAGACTGCAATGGTCCAAACTCCATCACTCTGGAAGGAAACACCATACAAAATTTTGTTCTCAGTTATATCATTACAACTTTGACAGCATAACTGGGCCAAAGATGTGATAGCAGGATTGCTTTGTGGGGTTTTTAGTTTTGGTTTGTTTTTTTGCTTTATTTTTCATTGGCAAGGTTATGCTGTGGTATGGTGAGAAATACAGGTGGACACCTCAGTACCAATAGATTTATGTGGCCAGTGCATTAGAGCCTCTACCCCTTGGGAACCCAGTAAAGCAAAAGTGATGAAATACTTGCAGATGTGATTGAAGAAAAAAACCTCAAGAGAGTCAGAAACCTTCCTGGACCCAGGACTAGATGTGTGGGCCATAGATGTGTGTATGATGCCTTTGAGATGTGACATGTATCCCAGATGTTACTGCAGATATATTCTGAGTCCATTTTAAACTTCCTCCTGCTGTTTTCTCCCTGAACATTGTTTCTCTTTCTTGCAGAGCTAGCCTAGGCCAGCTCTCACTGTCCCCAGAGCCCATCTCCCTGCACGGGGAGCTGCACGCCTCCAGCTCTGGTAGCGTTCCCACCCGCGTTACCACAGCAGCACAAACAGCCAAACATTAAACACAAGGATGCTGCGTGGGCAAAGTCCCTGCATCCTCCGGGCTCCTGAGCAGCCTTTATGCATCTGCCAGGCCCCTGGAGGAGCCTGCAGAGTTTGGGCGTTTGCTCCATCTCCTTTTTCAGCTAAGCCTGGCATTTTTTCTGGGACATATAAAATAATCTGTGCAGAATGACTAGTCAGCAGTGGTTATACCAGCTTTATGCAGAGAAGATTTTTAGTGGCCATTCTACTCAGGAAGAACATAACTTAAGCTGTTTCCCCAAATATACTTCTCTGTAACTTTTGACAAGCACATTTGTCCATCTTATATCTGTTTGGGCTCCACCCTTGCATTGCATAAGTGCTTCTTCCAAAGATAATTCAGTGCACAGGAATTGCCATGGAAGTATCTTTCAATGTGGCTCTGAGTGGAGAAGCATGTGAATAGCATGTGTGTTGCTTTTGGCTTGTTTTCAGTTTATTTTCACTTCCTTTGGACATATCTGATCTTCAGAAATTAAGGACTAATACAGATTTCATTTCCTATTAGCTGACTACAGCTATAGATTGGATTCACATAAACTGATGTGTTAATTTGGCAAGATATCAAAAAAATCAGCCATAAAAGCTGACAGGCAGCACAGTTCCCTCGAAAACAGATTTCCTTAAATAAATCTTTTGTTTTGACAGTATGACAGCTCCGTTTAAGAACTGTATGTGTATTAGAACAGTATATTTTGATTTCTCCAAGACATGAAATTTAACTGTGCATGGCTTTTTAATTCAAAATGTCCATTTACTGGAACTTGCAAAGAGTGTGTTAGATACGTTAGAAATTGATTCCCTGTTATGTTTTAAAAAGGTAGCTGTTCATCAGGAGATAGGTAGGGCTGTTTTTCTTGTGATCCACCTGAGACCAGTTCATAGTCTGATATGATTTAATATGTTAATCCACAATCCAAACAAAACAAAAGAAGTCTTTACAGGCAAATTTGAGAAGTGATTTTAAAAAGTGATATTGCTAACAGGGAATCACCCTGCTTTGAGGATGATCATTAATTTGAAAGTCTAAGTCTAAAAAATGCCTTCTGACATGATCAAACAAAACATTTAGATTTGAAAAGGAAAAAAATTAAAATAAAAAAAATGAGACTGAGAATGAGGAAGTGTCTGGGAAAAGTGTTTCAAATAAAGACTTTTTAAATACTCCTCCTAGGCAACCACCACATTTTTGTCTTCTCAAGACAGAGAGAGAACAGATATTTCCCACATCTTCTCATCAGCACACACATAACACCACAGTGCTGCTCTTAGACAGCAAGAATGAAATATATTAGCTGTACAATTAGATTTCAAATCCGAAATCTAAGTAAGCCGTCCTGAAAATGTGTTTGACATTTCATAGCTGAGAAACAGTGGTCAAAAATAAGCAAATGAAAAAAAAACCCGACCTTCACTACAAACATAATTTGTGGTTGAAATATCTTTGTTTGGTTCTAAGAGAAAGTTGATTGGCTTTTAGAATAATTGAAAAAAAGTAGCTATTAACTGCCTGACAGAAAATTAAAGTACAAGCACAAAAGTGTGAGGGTTTTTTTTGAGGGTTTTTTGTTTGTTTGTTGATGAGTTACTGTTTGTTTTAATTTCGGGTTTTGTTGGTTTTTGTTTTGGTTTGTTTGGTTTTTTGTTTGTTTGGTTGTTTTATTGTTTTTTTAATAAAGGCTTAGACTAGTGTGATTTTTTCATATGCTCTTCTAGAGTTAATAAATTAATAAATAAATAATTATATATTTGGGCTTTGGGAATGTACAAATATTACCTAAAGAAGCAGCCTAACATATGATATTCAAAATACACAAAAGATATGAAACTATTATGAAAACAGATAAAAATGCAAAGGGAGAAGTACAAAAAAGATAGCTTCTGTAATTTTCCTGAGAAATTTACATTTGCAAGCAGCTGTTTAGGAATATTGTGTGACTATGTCACATAGTTTAGAAGTCTGTTTATCCTGCTCTAGTAGCCACAACATATTTGAAACACTTTTTTCTTTCAAAGAGGAGTAAAATCCATTGTAGTGGCTAATTTACTATTTTTTCCTTTGAAAGCCGCCTCTGCCAAGGGAATTTCTAATGGCTTCAACAGAGTTTGCTCCAAATACCTGGTGAAATAAGGCTACAGACCACAGAAAACCCCAGCTCATATTGCCTTCAAGGGAAGGGAAAATATTCACCTGCGTACTGAATAACATGACACTACAGCACTAGACCCTCACATTTCTATGGAAAACATGCCATGTGACTAACTACAGGCTGATTTTTCAATGTTCTGACCATTCTGGTTTGTCTTAGAGGTCAAAACCCCCCAGATATCTTAGTTTTCCCTTGCAAGACTTTTAGGGAGACAAATGGCATTAAGCAGGAGGAGCATAGAAAATGCATCATTGCAGACAGCCAGACCTTTGGTTCAGGTATCAAGATTTGAGTTTCTTGTTGACTTCACATAGCAACAGGTAGAAAACCAACAGCTCTCAATAAGTAGGTCCAGACTTCCAAAGACATACCATACTTAGCAGAAAGAATTAGGTTTTTATTTATAAGCTTAAATCTCCAGCAGGTTGACCTCTTGGATCAATCCAAGACATCACTTAGCTTTGAGCTGAAAAGCATCACCCACTGAGGCATCATTTGACCCTTTACAGCTAGAATGGACCCATTCAGTGCTCTGTTTGTCTTTTTAACAAGTCAGATACACACCCTACCTGGTCTGGGCAAGAGCTTAATACTGTAAATGCAGTGAGGCTGGTCCTTCACATAGTCCTTTCCTAAGCCCATGGGGTAACTCTGTTGGCTTCAGGGGGGTCACTGCTGATTCATGGCACCAGAAGGTGTAATTAGTGGACCCAGCTCATCCATCCTGAGGTATTACATGGCTTCCTTCCTCCTGTGGATTTAGTTCCTTTGGGCTTGATTTGATTTCTCTATGCAATTTTTTCAGCCCCTACAGCACTGCGTGTCAGATTTCTGTGAATTTGACAGCCAAATTGAGGTTGAGAAATCTCTCTCTCACACACATGCAAATACAACGACACACAATAAGAAGTTAAATTTCATACACAAAACTGAGCAATTTGAGAGGTTCAGTGACTTTTTAAGTCTTCCGTAAAAGGCAATAACATGATTTTAACCCACTATGACTCCCATTTTCCATTTAACATTAAAATGAACAACAGAAAAAAAACCAGTCCATGGAACAAAAACAATCATTTATATTGCTGAGGTTACAGCAAAGCTAAAAATAAAGTATTGTCACCCTGCTTTTAAAAAAACCTTTTAAGAGGACACTAGGCAGCAGAAAGGAAAGTGTGGTTTGGTTGGGCTTTTTTAATAGCATAGATATTTTAACTCCAGGTTTCATTTAAACTCTGTCACAGTCAGCTGGTTTGAGCTTCTAAATCAGATCAACAGGACGCTGTGGTAAGGATGATTTTTATCTCTCTCTTGTCCTTTGCATACACAAAGCAGGGAGTAGAAAACAAGACAAAAGTGAAAACGTCTCTCCATAGGTAAACTGCATTTTGCTGACATCCCTGTCCTATTCTGCTCCCAAAAATGAACACAAAACCCTCTGCAAGGTGATAGTTTTACAAAGAGAACAAAGACAATCCTTCAATCTGGAGTAAATTTTAAATAACCTCTTCATGAAGCAAGCTAGGCCATTCAAAAAGCAACATCTCTTTAGTTGAAAGGGAGAAAAGTTTTTTTTTTTCCTGCACTGGATTTTGTTCTGGCAGTGAACTGAAGCGGCTTCAGGACATACCAGTTCTATTTCTACATTTGCTTAATATTTTGTTCAGACATGTCCAGTCCACACTTAGTTACCTGACTTTACTGTAGTCAGCTACATTTCTACCTTTCTGTCATACTCATCTTTAGCATGCTGGAAATCTGAGTTAGTTATTTCACTAGTCTTTTAAAACATTCTCAGGCATTTTAAAAGCCAATATGTAGAGACTTTATTTGGTTTATTGTCTGTATTATATTTTCTGGTAATAAAAATAAAATTTCTTGCTCACAAAGAGGTTCTGTGACAGCGTGCTTTCAGGAAGGAGGGATGGATTTGGGTATATTCCCACTTTACCCTAATTTCAGCTGATATCTGGATAAAATATCAGAAAGTGTGCTGATGTCAGGAAAAACATGCATTGCATTGGTAAAAAAGCCTAAACTGTTGATTTTAATCACACCATGTCTTTCTTGAAAATGCTTTCTTTGCACTCCAGTCTGCTTCTTAAGTAACTAAATCAAAACTCATTGTTCATGTTCTCTACCACACAAGCAGCTCCACACCACAGCACTTTGCAAATACAAACAGAAAGTGAAAGATTAAAGCAAGTTTCTTCAAGAAGCTTCTATATCAGAGTTGTGCATACAAGCATCCTTTCTTTTGCTTGCAAGCACGCTAATCGTATTTCAATTGCATGCCTACAATATAAAGTTAATAGCTTCCTTATTTCCTTCTTTCAGCATTTCCCCTCTACTCCCTCAGTCTTTTCAATTATACAACCTAGATAATTTCTTTCATTTCCTTCCTCCAGCGCCCTGTTTTCATTTCTTATACAAAATCATATTTGGTCACTTACACTTTTCTTGAGGATAAGCACACGATAGCAGCATCTCTTGCTCCACCATGGTGCTGTCTGTTGCAGAGGTCAGTGGTCCCTTGAATAGCGCTTTAAGAAAATATTTGGGAAACCTGAGCTCACTCATGCAGGCTTCTGATCTTCTCCAGTACTCTTGGCTTCTCTGTGCGCTGTCACATGTTAGCCTCCCTCCTGAGAAACCTGTGAAACGGGTCTGGCAACACACAACTTGTGTGTCAGAGGAGTTTTAATTGATTCATTGCAACAGGTACCCACCCTCATTTAAAAAAAAGCTGTTGAAAGGAGTAGTCTCTTAGCACCTCGTTTGAAATTACAGAACCTGCCCAGTGTCACAGCTGGCGCACTTTAAAGAGAAACTACTTGCTGGGTTTGCGAATGCACAGGAAATAATTTCAAATCAATCTTAACGTGCCAAATAAACCACAAATAGCGGGAGAGCTCGGAGCCTTCTGCGCTGTGGGAATGCAGGAATCCTTCTGCTGTGCAATGAGGTGGTGAGGGCTGCCACTGCATCTCTCCAAGGCACGATGTCCTGAGGGACAAAGCAGCTACACATTTCTCTACAGAGTCCTCTGTCTCCATGCTCAGCCACTCTGATCGCTGCTGAAGGGGAAAAATTGTGTGGGCCTGACTTCTGAGGAATGCATCTTTAGGAATATGAGGTTATCAGTGCCCCAGTGCTTGCAGGGAGGATTGCTCCGTGCAGCAGCCATGGAGGTTGCTCTGCCTTACAGCAGAAACCCACCCAAGGTTCAGTGAGGAGCCTCCAGCACTGCTCTGCAAGCTCCTCTCAGATCAGTTACCATTTACCTGCTACCCTTGTGACCAAGAAGAACTGCAGGTGGACCCTGATTCTGATCCCATATCAGCTTCACATCAGGGTGCACTTTGTAGCACTCCCATAGCAGTTCCCTACTGCTTTTACAAGCTGGTGATACCATCTCCAAGTGAGGCTGTGGTTAGCAAGGAAGCAAAAAGCCGGAGACATGGGATTTATGCCTGACTCTGCCTCTAATTTGTCCTGTCACCTTGGGCAAATTGCTTTACCTCTTGGTGTTTCTGTTTCCCCATCTCTACCACGTGCATAATTACAGTTCACTTTCTTTGGGAAATGCTTTGAAATCTCTTTACAAAATGCAGCATGAAAGAGGAAGCTATCATTATAGGCCACTTGTAAAATACTTGGATGTGGCAGACAATAAACACCAAGCATTTGAGATTTTAAGCATATAAAGTGTTTTGTTTGAGAAGAACTTGACCTTATTGTAATAATGATTTTTAAAAAAGAGACACTCCTACAGAATTTGGCAAAAGCTCAGAGTCTATTTTCACAGTGGAATGATGAGAGAAAACTCTAAATCAATTCTCACTTCTAGGATCACTACGCCCTCCTGGAAATAACAATTCCACCAGAGGCTCCTCACTGGAAAATGATATAATGTGGCAATTTCCTGCTTTTCTTTCACCTAGGTTAATAAAATCTCTCATTTTATAGCCTGTGACTACTTACATTATACTCAATAGGTCTAAATCCTCACCCTCATTTTCTTTCCGTCTCTTTGAAAACTGAAACTCAACAATGCTTACAAAGATTGGTTTTGGTTTATTTTATTCATGTGCAGGTAAGATGGAACAGATTGATGCAAAGTTGTGTTTTCCAGTGGTTAAATTCACTCATATGGGAGCCTTATACTTCTTTTAATACTTCAGTGAACAAAATGAAAGGGGCACCCAGAGAAGTTGGGGCTACTCCATCACTGGAACTGTCCAAGGTCAGAGCCGTCTGTACTATAAGGAACCTGGTCTAGTGAAAAATTTTCCTGTCTATGACAGAGGGCTTGGTTAGATGATCTTTAAAGATCTCTTCCAACCCAAATAATTTTGTGGTTCTGTGCATACTTTCACCCACTTCTGCAGTGTTGCTCACAAGGAGCCTTCCTCAATGGGGAGCATTGTAAAAGGCACAACAGTGAACTTATTTTCCTCTGGACATTAGAGCAAATAATTTTTCACCTACTCTGCTTGGGAAGACAGCAGTAGCTGGGCTGTGAGAAGAGCAAGAGAATCTGATTTGGCTTTCCTGCCTGTGCTTCTGCTGCCATAATCCATGTACCTTTCCCATCAGGCTGAAGGCATCTTAAATGATGGTAACATTCTTGGGATGATACACTGAGGACTCACACAAGCTTGAAAAGTAAAACAAATTTGCAAAAGCTTTCAGGACTTATATTGTTTGTGTGGTCTGTGAAGAAGCAAAGTTACTGCTTTTTCCCCCTGCATACTCTTTCTGTAGGACAGTTCTCAATAGATATTTATTTAACCACTCTCCTGCTTATAGTAAAATCCTTAACATGGGTGATAGCCCAGAGATTAAGCTGGGCAACACTGAACTGAAGATAAGTGGATGTGGAGAAATAGCTTTTTGTGAAATGCCCTTTGATCGCACTTCATACTGACACATTCCTAAGGCTTACCTGAGTCTTGAAACATAATTCTCTACATGACTTAACATGGCCAGCCAGCATTATTATAGACCAAGATAATAATGCATATGATAAATGCATAACCTACTTGCTTCTTACTCCATAATCCACTAACTTCAGAGTCATGTTCTAGGATGTCCTAAGGTTACTGCACTGACAATTTATAGTACGAGGTGAATAACTTAGAGCTGCAAGCTCAGAAACTCTTGGAAGGGCGTTTGCAGAGGAGTGTGTACTCATTTGCATTGTCTGAATACATCTAGTTGCAGTAGGTGACTTCTCAATAATCACATTCTCAAATGAAGCACATTACCAAACTCATATAGGGTATCAGATAAGCATAGTTTGAATGTCAGTGGAAGGAACTGTTAAAAAAAATAAATAAAAGTTTTCTGTAGAGAGATAGTATAAAAATTGCACAGGCAATACTTTGATTTTTTTTTTTTGCTCTCTGTGTAATTCTTCCTGTGAATGAAGCATGTAAAGAATTAAAACAGTTCCTCAATCTCTGGGAATCAAAGGTACAGTCTGAGTTGTTTCCAACTTTTTACAGCACAGAAGTGGAAACTATCAATTGAAATTGTGCTATTTGTTTGAGGTCGCACTTGTATGAGTGAATGCATTTGATTAAACATCAAATCTGAAAACTTTCCAATAAGTTAGGTGAAACAATATTGTCAAGTTTAGCCAGAACACCAGGAAGAGTCAAATTCACATAAAATTGCATTCAGTTGCAATTACAAAATTCAGAGTATGAAGTGGTATCAGCCATCTATGTCTTTGGACAGACTCCAAACATTCAGACTGATACACACATTTCTATGTCAGTTGCTGCCAAGTGTTCAAATGACAAACATCCCATAATTGCAGTCCTCAACCTTCCAAGAGGCTCATATCTATAATTATAACCATTGTCTGAAGAAAAAATCAAAACAACCTGGGCAATTGATCCTTGCCCCCACTTCTGTCACTGAAGTGACAAAATAACCAAGTCCTGCTCTTACCTCCTTCCTTATAATGCTACATTTGCCCTCACCTCAATATCTTGCTGCAACCTACAATCATGTGTGATTAATTTTGTGGACTGATCAAAGCTTGTTCAGTTGAAGGCTGATTTGGGAATATGCCAAAAGTCTGAGGGTGGATGCTAACTGGCATCCAATGGATCAGATTTATGCAACTGTTCCTTTAAACAGCACAGATTTTCCACTACAGGTAATGACTCTGTTATCCAGTGCTCTGTGAACACCAAGTCTTGAACACGTTGGTGCAGAGAGATGTGTTATGGTGTCATCCAGACCATTTGTGTAATCTTTGCCTTGCTGTTCTAACTGAAGAACCTTAAAATGCTAATTTTACACAGCAGGACAGTGTTTGTTGGAAAAAAGATTTCTGGTATTGCTGCACAGGCTACAAGACTGGGGCAAGCAGAGGAAAGGGAGCCAGAGCTCTCTTGGGAAGAGGTGAAGCTCACTTGGTGAGAAACTGTGCTGAAACTGCTGCCTTGCCCTGGAAGCAGTGAGCTGAGAGGTTATGAAACACAGAGATGCCAGCCATGGCACTAGGGGAGCACACATCCACATCACCTGTGTGCAGGTGAGAGGTGCAGCACGCACTGGGACCAGGGCTGCTGTGTGTAAAAGGCTTTAGGAAGTGCAACCTTGTTCCAGCTGTGTTTAAAGGAGAGGCTGTATCCCGAATTCCGGACACCTGCGCTGTAGATCCGTGTGTGTGAGGTGGTCAGCCCAGGCTGTCTCTGCAGTCATGGAGGGAACCAGGCATGCTGAGAGCATGAGTCGTGTGAGCTGCTCCAGACACATCCTTCAGGAGTAGCTGAGCTATGCCCTCGTTCCCTTTGAGCACTGATTGCTCTCCCTTGTCTGTCAAGGGCACTCCCCCACGACCAGCTCTGAGGTGAGCTTCTGCATTTGCTGAGATGAATTCTGCTTTCCAGATGCTGCACAAAACCAAATAGGTTCCATTTGTTTTTCTAATCCACTTTTCTATCTATTTTCTCAGACAAGGGGATGAATAGCTTTCCCTAAGCTGCGTCCTGCAGACTCCAGGAGGACCCTGGGACCATAAAAGTCAGAGGAGCCACAAAGCAATACACAGCATTAGCAGTGCTGAAGAGGTCACTGCCGAGCAGTAAAACTAGGGGACCAGCATAGATCACCTGAAATTTATCTTAACATTTTCTGAACATGATATTAAATTGTTGAAATTTTTTTTTAGTTTTTTTTTGGTTGTTTATTTTTTAGATTTAAATTAAACAGCAGCTCAATATTGATGTCTCAAGATCACAAACCAAATGTCATCACATACTTTTTTGACAAAATCTATCTCAGGCATCCACTGGCAGGGTAATTTCTGTGTGATGTGTATCTGCTGTAAGATGCAATGCACATTTCTGAAGAGCAAAGAGTGGTAAGATAACTTGATAGACTGCCTACTTCATCTGGGGTCATTTCCATGAATGCAGATTTAAATACCACCCCATTCAACACTACTATGAAAACTTTTCCTTCTAAACTTCCAGTTCCTTAAGGTAAATGAGCAAATCCCAGCAGGTTGAAAAGACCATGGGAATGAGGTCAGCCTGCTAAATTGCTGAAGAAATCTGAAGGGCTCCAGGGACAAAAGGCTGGGAGGAAGTGATGTGCTTTCCCACTCTCTGTGAGGGTGATGCAATATGTTGTTATCCACTGCCACTTTTTTTTTTTTCTCTAGCTTCAGCTCAAGGGATCAACAAACACACCTGAAGGCAGCAGGGATGTGTTTAAACAAAGGACATGTGAACAGATTCAAACCTCAGACTTAAAACAGGCAAACAAAAAGACTACATAAGGGAAAAAGGAGGCAGTTGTAGTAATTGCAAGGACAAAACCATGCAGAATAATGAACCCAGCAATAAACTGCTGCCAGCACACTCAGATTTCCAGTTAGGTCTGTAGATTGCTCCACTGCCAAATCCTGCCTGTTGAGGGGGGCACAATCAGGTAGAACTTTTTTTAAGGATTAAGTTCTTTTTCCAACTTGTCTTCTCTCCATATTTGGTTATGTTGTGGTGTGAACGTTTGGCTGACTGGCTGGTGAGCCAAGAGGGCTGATGCCTGCATCTGCTTTTGCTGTATGCTCTCACTTGCAGCAGTTCCCCTCACAGCCCCTCTGGCTTCATTACTTGCAGCCTTGAATTGCTCAGGTCTGTAGCTCTTTGTTTTGGCAGTAGTGAGTCATGCTACTCCAGCATGGATGAAATAACGTCAGATGGAAACTGTGAAAGCTCCATCTTACAGTGAAAATTTCATACCCTGGAGGTGAAGATTGTTCTTGATGAAAAAAGTAGGGAGAGGTAGATATTCATGTATCAGCTCTGAAATTCTTTATCATGAAAATAAGGGCAATATACAGTAAGTTCTCTTTTAATGTTCCTACATCAAACAGAAAAGGAGGAATTTTATTTGTTGTTTCCATTCAAAATGTATTGATGGAGAGCAATGTGTCCACCAGTGGTTGTGCTTGGATCATTTTCCACAGTTAATCTCTCCCAATCACCCTAAAACAAAGGAGTCAAGCAGCCAAATTAATGTAGCTCAAAAAGAGAGGATAGCTGGAGAAGGCAGAGATATGTCCCTTGGTTGTGGAAACCTCAGTTAGGCGCCCCCCTCAAAGTGCATTTGTGGCTGGTTCCATCTCTTAGAGCTTCTGAGAGTACATGAGGGACCAGAAGCCTCCTGGAGCAGTACAGGGTTAGGTGTAAGCAAAGTTGGCTAAACCCCCTGTTGGGCATGTTCCTCTTGCAGCTTATAATTTTAAGTGATTGTCTGGAATTTAATCTATTTTTCAACTACAATTAGCATAAACTGGCACTTCCTCACCCTTAGTGCTGAAACTTATTTTTGTCATGAACAAAAAAACCAGAGAGGTATAATAACAAGAGGAAGAGGGTAGTCTTGCCTATTAGTCAGTGCATGTAGCCAGGTTCTTTTAAAAAACAATAATTAAGCATAAACAGACTAGATCATAGAATCATTGAATATCCTGAATTGGAAAGCACCCACAAGGATAATTGAAGTCCAATTCCTGGCCCTGCACAGGACATCCCCAAGAATTACATCATATGCCTGAAAGCTTTGTCCAAATGCTTGTTGAACTCAGGCAGGTTCCATGCTGTGACCACTCCCCTGAGGAGCCTGTTCCAGTGCCCAGCCACCCTCTGGGTGAAGAACCTTTTCCTAATATCCAACCTAAACCTCCCCTGACACAACTTCAGGCCATTCCCTTGGCCTCGTCACTGGTCACCACAGAGGAGGGATCAGTGCCTGCTTTTCCTCTTCACCTTGTGGGGATGTTGGAGACTGTAATGAGGTCTTCCCTCAGTCTCTTCTCCAGGCTGAACAGACCAAGTGACCTCAGCTGTTCCTCTTTTGGTTTCCCCTCAAGGCCCTTCACCGTCTTTGTTGCCCTCCTTTGGATGCTCTCTCACAGGTTAACGTCTTTCTTGTATTGCGACACCCAAAACTTCGCACAAATTCAAGGTGAGGCTGCCCCAGTGCAGAGCAGAGCGGGACAATCCCCTCCCTTGCCTGGCTGGTGATGCTGTGCCTGATGCCCCCCAGGACAGGGTTGGCCCTCCTGGCTGCCAGGGCACTGCTGACTCATGGTCAACTTGGCACTGACCAGGACCCCCAGGTGCCCTTCTGTGGTGCTCCTCTCCAGTATCTCATTTCCCTGTTTGTTTGTCCCATTCTGGGTGCAGGATTCAGCACTTGCCTTTATTAAACCACATATGGTTGGTAGATAATGCCAATTTTGGTGGAAATGATAGGCAGGAACTAGAGGACACACTGAGGGTATTAAATGTACAGGAAATTCCTGGTATGATTTTGTAGGTCAACTGAGAGATGGGGATTATTCCGAGTGGAGGGCAAAAATGCAACCACAAACATTCATTTAAAAAAATCATAAAACTGATCATTTAGGGTGTAGGAGGTTGCTCAGAGTTTGCTGGAGGGTTTAATTACCCTGCATTTCTTGGATGAGTAAGCTTCTTGCCTTCTTTTCAATGTGCTGACCAGAGGACATATGTAAGCTTCACTGTATTTAGTAAATACCTTAGGGTAGACGAATTCCAAGTGACATCCCCATGGTTTCATGCACAAAATAGTGACATGTCATCACCGCCATGTTATCATCAAACAAATTGTCACCATGGCCATGTTATTCAATACTGAGTGTGACACCTTAATGACATGGAGTGACATTTTGTTCCTTTTCCGCACCTGTAAGTCTCAGAAGTGTGGCTCCTTCCTAGCCTAGTTTTAAGTCCCATCAATCCTTTTCCATTGGCACACAAACATGACTCTTGCACACACACTACAAAGCAAGAAGTGCCTACTAACTATATCTCCAAGTTTTATGAAAGCCTAACACAGAAGGAGCTGGCCACCAAAGGATCCTGAATAACAAAAAAGCCCTGCAGAGGCAATCCTAATTTGGGCAATCTCTGAATAAAGCTTTAACTGTACTAGGTTATTTGAGCCATATTCAACAGTTGAGGTGAATTTGAAGCTCTAGATGCATTAAGCTTCATGCTTAAGGAAGGAGCTGGAAATATTCCTGTGCAATTCTATGTGGACTAGTGAGTCAGATGTGTCCATGCAGACCAGCAAAGAAAATGTCTCCCAGTCAGTCAGCAAGACAGTGGGACACCCTCTATTTACCCACCTCACTAAGAACTCTGCAAACTTGGGTGCAGACCAAAAGTCAGGTAAGTGTTCAGTTAGGTATTTGTCATCCTTAGATGAAAGGAAGTGACATATTTGATACACATTAGCTTAGAGATAAATAGCAAGAAACTGTTTTAAAAGCTGCATAGGACCAGTATTTCAATAATACAAGTTTTAGAGGTATACTAGTTGAATTTAATCAGTCTCCACTTATGTTCATTACACATAGATGATACTTCATCTTCACATAAGGCTCCAGATTTCTCTCATCTATATGTGAAATGCTCCATACATAAGCACTTTGAAGTATTGTATCCATTGACCTCTTTGCAGCTATGCACACACACACAATTTTAAGGATTTTTTAATGTTTTCAAATACTCTCTGCACTAGAGGATTTCATCTAGCTTATTATCCACTTGCCTACTGATTTCTTTGGCATCTGTGCTTTGCCTGTTGGGAATCAGGAGATTCAACCAAAGATCTAAATTAAAAAAAACACAGTCTGGGCTTACCTTTATTTTCTTCTTTCAGGTAGCTTAGATGTAAAAGTTAAACAAGTTGTATAGTAGATGAGGTTGTTGGGCAAAGTAAACATGAGTGTTTAAAAGAAAATATTTTAATGCTTTATCTGACATTAACTTCCAAATGGTGATATACTTATTCACATAGCTATTCAATATAACTTCACTAACAAAATAATTTCTATTCAGTTTATTGTACGTATCATGTTGGTTTTAAGGGAACATCCGAAGGAAAAAAGACAAATTAAAGGTCTATATTTAACACTACGTATACATACACTTCTAACATTGTGCTTCAGCTTACCAAAAATATACTATCCCTTTGTGGCTTATAAAAGGAGGTCTGTGATAAAAAGCCAGCATATACCTCTCAGTATTTCTGCTGTTAATTGCCCTGATCTTATGAATCTACATGCCATGACTAAAAATCTTGCTGCTCTTTATGTAGTCACACACCCCAGCATGGAGAGTGAAGGCGTTGAATAGTGGGTCTTACAACTGTTTTATAAAAATCTCTGTGAACACGAAATATTCACAGCTAATAGATGCCCTTACAGAAGAAGATGTTAACATTCCCTGGAAAACAGATCAAACTTGTTTATTATCCACACAAGGATGCCTCTCTGCCTATGAAGGAAGTGCCTCCAAAAGAAAGCACAAATGTAACACTTTTGCATCTTAAGTTTTAAATGCATCTTAAGATGCTTTCTCAGAATCTGTTACTCCTTTTGACCACTATAGTTTTTAAGCCATAATTCAAACCAAAATAGCTGATAACACAACTTAGTCAATGAACTGATGGAAGTGTTTCATTATTCTTTCTTTGACAACTCTCAGTGCCTTGTTCTTACACAGACAGTGTCAATTTTCTGTCACTTGTGGCTTTTTTATTATTCGAGAGTTCATTATTTTTTAATTATTGTATTTCTTAAATAATTTATGGTTTGCAATCTTGTCTTTTTTGATATGCCCCTTAGGACCAGGAAGTTTGTAATTCAGTGAGTGTGGTCAGAAGTGGTCCACTGGTAATTGAGAAAATAAAGGAGATAAGGTAATTAACAGGAAACTGATCCTATTCTTATTTAGCACATATTTTATGCCTTGAGAAAAATAAATATTTTTCTGTGTTTGCTGTTAGATGTAAAGATCAGCGATCACTGCATTCCAGGTGCTGTGCAGCAAAGGCTTTGAAAAGAAGTGTGAGCTACCACTGTGTGTTGTGCATTTCTGCTTTTAAGGCCAGATATTCTGTTTTGTGATTTATATGAAAGTAGCATTGGTTCCATTAACTATATTTAGAGTGATACAAAGCCAGATATAAAAATAATAGATAATACATCTGATGCCCTGAGTAAAGATCCACTAAGCAAAAATCCCAACCCTTTTGCAGGATTTTTTGGACGCCTTATTCCATGAGGCAGTGGTACCTCATCATATAATGTTCTTCAAGAGCTAATGACGTGAGCAGATGGGACTTTTGCTGTGAGTCAGCTCCATATTCATGATACAACTTCATCAGCATTTTAGCCCAGGTGAGGAGGGTGTGCTGAAGTGACTCTCAGTTCCTGGACTACTCAGCTTTGGCCTAGGAGAGCACTAATTGGATTAAAAATCCAGCCACAAAAAAAGCAATCACTCCTTGGAGTAGAACAATGCCTGTGACAGAGATTTTGGACATGTTCTGTAGAGCCCCTGCTCTTGCTCTGCACTGATTGCTAATGTAGACAAGGCCTCAGGGTGCCCAGTGTTGCTGCTTCAGTAAAATGTTGGTGGGTTTTTTGGTGATCAAAACACATCTCCTCTGACAGTTTCTTTATGTTTCTTTAAAACAAAAGGTCTTGTGGGGAACAGACCATATTAAGGGAGGGAAGGGTTGGCAGGATAATTGAAACAATTCAGTATCATGGCACTGACTGGGGTGTGGAGGCTGGGGGCTTTTTGATTGACTTGGTTCCAATTTCTTACAGGATATTAGTTTCTTCTATATATTAAACTAAGAATTAAAGCATTTTAACTTTATAAAAATGTTATAAAGTTATATTTTAAAGTTATTGTTCTGTTTCCAAATGAGAATATATTACCTTAAAACAAACAAACAAAAAAAACCAAAAAACCAAGACAACCAACTAACTAGCGAATAAAAACAATTTATCATCTAAATCATTGAAAAAACTTGCATGATCTTGAAATTCCAGAGTTCCTTATAGGACTAGGTTTCATTTTCAAAGAAGCTCTTTTTTATACTATTTCTGAACTGGCACAACTATAACAGATATGGCCAAACATGTTTCAGAACAAAACCATATACTCCAATTCCTTTCAATAGGTGCTGACACCTTGCACCCCCTCTCTCTGCTGAGAGCTATTATTTCCCAGGAAAAGGTGGCAGAAAATTAACTTATAAATCCAGATTTCTGGTAAATGCCCAAGGAAGCTCAACTTCGCTCCCGTTAATTTGTCCTCTTGCAAAAAATTCCACCGTGCTCTGCATTCATGAAGTTTTGTGCAATTGCAAAGAGTCAAAAGAAAACAAATTTCTTTCCCATGGTGCAGGCTCTGCCCCTACCAAGGAAGAACGTTTCTGAGCAGGCAGAACAGCAAATATTCCCTTCCTTTCCTCGCCTAATGCCCTGCCACCACCCACAACATTTGGACTCCTCCCAAGGTCAAAAATGACAGTTGTTTCTCTTCCCAACCTGAAAGATATGGCATTAAAACCATTAGCATGAAGATATGTGAATCTTGGAGAGCATGGAGCTCACCTGCCCTGCCAAGGCAGTGGAAAGATTTATAGTTTCTAATTTATTTGGGTTGCACCACTTTTATTGTGGTGAAAATTATATTGCTTTTTAAAATCCTGCTTCTGCTGTTCCCAGACAGGAATGAGTGGATGCTACAATGTGGTTTTTTTTAGGATTAGCATGCACAGTCAACTTTGAGCTTATACAACAGGTTTTGGATTCTGGTAGAGCTTCTAATGCCAGGAATGGGCTTTGTGTGTGACCCCAGTTATGGCCATTTGTCTGGAGGCCTTTTGGTTTTATTGGGCATTGTATTACCTCACTTTCTGCACAACTTCTCCCTCTTGCCCCCCAGCAGGAAGGTTATCACCTGCAGCAGAACAAAACCCTCCTGTGATTTCAGCTTGGACACTGAGAAAGAGAGAGATTTCCTCAAGGAAGCAAGGACCAGAGGGGGGAAAGATGCTCAGGATTAGGGCAGTGGTGCTCAGCTGAAATGGTTCAGGAAAAGGCAAACAAGAAAACCAGAGAATGTTTTTGGTCTTGGTACTGTGAGCAGCAGCTGACAGCTGAGGCTTGGTACCCTGAACTACCACACATGGGAGGCAGTGGGATGGTCTGAGGCCATGGTGGGCCTGACTCAGCCTCCTGGGCAGCAAGGGTGGAAGTGCTGGAGCTGACCTGCTCTGGCCATTTGGGTAAGCCAAAGGCAATAACCTCATTTGAGTATTTTCAACAGTTTCTTAATCTGTGGGTAACCACCCTGCTGTGTCATGCTTTTTAGGGAGAGAGAGGCATCTTCTCCAGGAATGGCCAGCTTCCTTTTCTCCTGGTTCAGTGTCAGCAGCTCCTTTTCCTGCCTTTGCTGGGGCATAGAGATATTAAAAAAAAAAATATATATATATATATATACATATGTGTATATATATATATATATATATACATATATATATATATATATATATATATATATATATATATATATATATGTGTATGTTTAAAGTTGCTGTTTATACTGGAGAGAAAAGAAAAGGTTGATATATTAGCAAAAAATTACAGAACCTCCTGAAGGTCATATTAAGACATGCTTCCTGACACCAGCTTCAATTAGTGAATGGACTCTCAGATTGCTCTGGAATTCTGCCCGTGTCTGAGAGCTTCCTCTTAACCCTTGACTTGACTAGTTTTCAAAAATCCAATTGCAAACAAATAATATCAGTTTGCCAACACTGTGAGCAAAGCACATGTTACTTTAACTCCTGCTAAAGAGCAGCCAATCACAATGCCCTGTGACTCAGTTATTCATGAACTGGTCTAATTTTCCTGTGAAAACTTTAAAGAAACTTTCAAATTGCTTGCACACAAATGCTTTTTGATCAGCTCAGCTCTATTTTTGGAACGAGCCGTCATGAACACATTAGAAGTCAGTCCTTCTCATATTTATATTTTTCATTCTGTCTGAGTTTAGGGGAAATATGTGTCACTTATAAATTGGCTTATTATAGCTTTGTGTTGAGCTCATATGTGGAACACACTGGTCTAAATCAGATTCCTTCATCATTTTAAATTGTAGCCCTAACAGAGGAGCTAAATACACAATTATATACTCATAATAACACGACTCTGGCCAAAGGGCAATGGGGAGGGGTAAGATACTGACTGAGCCAACTGGTCAAGCAACAACACAAGTCCTTTATACAGCCACCCATTCTCCCCAGGGCTTCCTTGAAACCCAAAGAGCACTGTTTACATTAGAAAACCTTCTCACAGAGGAAGCCCAGGCTAGGTTAGAAGCACTGGCTCTCCTTACATGGGGCCTTCTCCCTCTTTTCACTGCTCTGGTGACACCTGGCAGTCCTGGCTTGGCTCTGAATGTTGGACTGGCCTTTAGATGCCAGCTCCTGTCCATAATATCCACCTATCCATATGTACAGGAAAATAACTGACTGTGACAGTGCATTACTGATGGATTTCCATCACAGTATTATGCTGGGTCTCTGGCACTTTGGGTGAAAATTTATGATGTTTTTAATGAGATCTGGGATGTGTCTGCTCTGGAGAGCTGGAAGATGAGCACAAGCAGACAAAAGTACTTGATACTTACTAGGCACCCTGAAGGATAGGTCCTGCTTGGAAAAGTCCCATGAACTGAGAGTTAATCATTCAAAGAAAAAGAGGAGAGATAGCAACATGATGTAGGTCATGCTCTGGGAGAGCAGATTAGAGATGGATCATTTACAAATGCTATCCAGCTGGCAGCCACTCTCACCCTCTTGGTAATGAAATTCACTCAGCATTTGCTATCAGTATGAACAGAGTTTAAGATTATGTATAGGCTGGACTTGCAAAGCATGACTTTTCCAAAGGCACAGAATTTTTTAGCTTGTTTTCTTCACACATTTAGAAGTATGATCCCCAGCTATCAATATATACTGCAGTGCAGGACAGGGTAAGATTTCCATCACATTTGTTACTGAGATAGGTAAAGAAATTCTTTATTCCAAAGCTCCATTTCATCAGTATTAAGAGACATTTCTGATTGTGAGGACTCTCATAAGATAACTACACACATGCATTTATAGAATGTTCTTAAAATATATATCACCAAAAAAGTTGCTGAAGAACCCAGCTCATGAAGTACTGCAAATCTCCACCCCACTGCACATTTAATGAGGGAGACAGCAGGACACAAGCTCAGATTTAACTCATTCCATAGCGAAACTGCTTCTCAGTTAGAGCAATGCAAAGGAGATGAAAACAAGAGTCCAAATTGTAACAGACTCATTGCCCACTGTAAGTGGAAGAAGGAGATTGCATCTTGCCTTTCCAATTTGTTCCTCCCTCTTCCTATCAGGCTGGACAAGTTACCTGTGCGAGTGCTTCTGCACCCCACAAAAGGACAATACAGCCTCCATGCACTGAGCTCTGTGTGAGAGATCCTGTTCTCTGGGTCTGCTCCAGCCCCAGGGCATAGCCTGAAGCAAAGGATGTAGGGGTGTGTTTAATTTGCATGACCTCTCCTTCACAACTAGAAAACCAGGCCAAAAATAATTTCCTCAGGGTCTTTCCATTGATTCTTACTTGAAGGTGCTGTAAAAATACAATGCAAGATATATAAATATTCAAGCACCTCTCACAGATCCACTTCTGAATAGCTTGAAGAAGAGAGAAAATAAAAGTGCCTAAAAAGGTAGGACATGGATAATTATATGTATATTCAAAGCATCAGTATTTAAAAAAATAGGAAGGAAGAGGAGACCTTAAGCTTGAGTGAAGTTCTGCTGCAATACACAGTAACCACATCATATTTCACACACAAATCCATGAGGAAATATATCCTCTCCTCAAAATCCCTAATTCACTGGCCACTGTTTCCTTCACAGCTTCTTCTACATAAGAGTGTGTAACACCACCACTTTTCTCAGCAGTTACAAACACTTATCTGATAAAGATTTTCCAGTGTTTATCTGGATGCTTTGGGACACCCTGACCTTGAAGGAGAAGGTCTACATGCACCTACCTGCACCTACATGCACCTCTCTTCCAGCCAGGGGCATCTTTTGAATGCGGTGAAAGAATTGCCTGCTGTGGGAAAGGAGCAGCTCAGGTGTTGGTTGTTCCTCCTTGCCCCGAGGTAGGACCAAGGTCACCTTGTTGGAGAGCACATTGGAGGGACCTGTGGGAGCCCTGTCCCAGAGCACTGCTGTGCCTCCCCCAGGGAGAAGGGGATAGCGCCTCTTTTGGCTGCTGAGAGCCAGAGGGCAGGGATTCCCACCACCCCGCTGGGTTCAAAGGGATATGCTAAATATATGCAAAGGCATGAAATCAGGTGCAACAGGGAAAGGGAAGGCTGATTATCTGTGGTCCAGAAGGCTGGACTGTGCCATTGCCTCAGGGAGGAAGAAAAAACTCCTCTGGACACCATGTGCACTGGGTCATGCTTGCTGTGTCCTTGCCTCTAAGCAGGGCCAGTTAGCCTTTTTTTCCTCTCATTCAGAGGTAAAATTAGGGATAAAATCAAGATAAAAGAAAGTGTGTTGGCTCAGATCAGGACAGATTAAGTTGTCAGAGCTTTCTTGTCAATAAAGGGAGAAATAATTGTTTTGGACAATATAAAAATTCAATCATGTTCATGGATAGTAATGGCCAAGATTATTTTGCCATGCATTTTATGCACCGACATGTAAGGGCATGGCAGATTCTCCTGTTCATTATCAGTGAAAAGTCTGATTCCATAAAACATGAAAGAATTACATTAATCCACTTCCCCTGCTATTTTGGAGGACAATTGATGTCTGATCACAAAGTGCTCAGAGGTGAGTGGTGACCCTAAGCAGAGGAAATGGAGAAAACAGGTTCTCTTGGTGCCCTGACTGGAATGGTTATGCAAGAACCAGGCACAAACCACTTCATTATCTAGGGCAGGCACTGTCCCCAGGGAAGGGAAAGGCAGGGAGCTCGAGGCAAGAGGAGAGGTGTTGTCAGGGACAGGAGCATGTGCTGCAATGTGGCAGTGACCAAGGAGGCTTCTGTCCTTCTGTCGGGGAGGAGAGATGAGTAAGCCTCTCCAGGTGACTCAGCTGAGGTCTGATCAGCAAAATTGCACAGAGCTCTGGGTACCCCTCCTCTAGAAAACAAAGCTTGCTTTCTAATTTCTGTCAAATCCCTGACCAGATGGAGGTCAAGTGGTACCAGCAATATTTTCTGGGCTGGGAAGACTGACTGGTCCAAGCTGGGAAAACTGACTTGAGGAAAGTTAGGTGAGCTGGGATAAGCTACAGGCAATTTCTCTGACAAGATTATTTGAAGGGTGGAGGTGAAAAAGGGAGACAAATCATCTAAGGCAGAGAAAGCACTATGGCCAGATCATTATATACTTTTACAGCACTTAAAAAGTGATCAGACATTTTATAAAACAAATGAAAATCCATAGTCTGAGACCCTTATGCTCTAGTCAGAGGCATAACAGGACGGATGACTGGAAGGAATGAAAGGCAAGAAAATGGAGATTGAGGAGATTGAGGGATATAATAATAAGTAATGGTCTGAAACTAAGAGAGGACAAACTTAAACTGAAATAAAAATTCAAATAGATCTTTAGGGTCATTGCAAAATCATCCAAGAAAACAGATTAAATATTCCATTTATCACACCTGAACAAAATGTCATGTATAGCATCACTTGCAAAATGCATGAAAGGATTTCTCCCTAGAGGAATTCACAAACTGTTTCAGACAGGAGAAGGAACAGAGATGAGGTCTCAGCAAGAGGAATACAGAAACAATGCAAAGAGGAGAGCACTGGACACAAGCATTGGCCTCTATGGACATTGACAACAATCATATAGAGACCCATTACACCAGTGGTACACCGCTCAGCTGGGGTTTTCATAAACACCAAGAGTGTTTTTGGAAGCTCTTTCTGTTGTGTCAAGCATTAGGGCTGGGCCTGTATCCTGATTTCCAGAGAGATATGGGCTTGATTTGGTCATCTTTCTTCCCAGTAAATCATCCAACACCATCAAATACGTAACACAATTCTGTGTCCCAGCACTTCACCACCACACCACAAATTAGGATGCAAAATAGCTGTTCTCTAGTAACATTTTTCTTTAATATTGAAATACTGCATGCACACAGGACCATCTTACAGGAATTTTATGCCAGAAAGTCCACTGGTGTAATTGCTAATTACACAGGACCTAGATTTGGATCAGCTCTCAGGGCAATTTTATTGATTTCCTCATTCTATTTCTGATTTCTTACACTCATTCCTCACTGACTTAGCAGCAGTGAAAATGCCAATTCCTAGAAAAGTTGGGGCAGAGAGAGAGAGAGACTTCCCTCACATTCAGCACAGCCTCTGGGAGTAAACTGATCCACATCTTCATCAGTAGGTGAAGTAACAATGTTTGTAAAATAGGCCATCTTTCAAAAAAAAGTATTTGTTCTTCTTTACAAATCATATTCCACAAGTAAACACATTTCTCAAGAAATTGGTGCATCATTCACAATTTTGTTTTCCTACAGAAAATTGCTTAGGACCCTAGGAGCTGATAGCTCAGAACTGACAGAATGGTCCAAGTAGCATAGAAAGTTTTTTCCAGTGCGGCTGAGCCTGAACACACTCATTTTTGAGCAGATAAGATAAATAGAATAGATAAAGCTTGCCATCTAGAGGAACTGTACAGAAATCCACTTTTCTTTCTACTGAACCTGTTCTTGCAGTTACTCATTTGAGTGTGAGACCAAGAAGAGCAAGTGACACATTTTAGTATTGATCAGAACTCAGCAGCTACCAAAGAGATTGGAACAAGCTGATAGAGACACCTGCCTTCAGCTTGTCCTTTTGCCATCCAACTTTTCCCTCCTTTTGCACCCAGTATAAAGATCCCTGCTCCATCTTGCTCCCACAACTACTCCATGGTGAGATTCCCTTCCTACTGCTTTCTGTGTAATAATGAGAAGGGAGAACAGAGCAGAGGGATGAATCCCTGCCCTGGCATTTTGCTGAGGTGGAGTCTGGAGGATAGGTGAGGGAAATGTCTCAGGGGACTGAAGTATCAATTCAAGACAACATTCTCTGCTCACCACAGAAAGACAACCTTTAGACCATGAAGAAGATCACAGGGACAGAAAAGAACCCAAGCCACAATCTACTGGAGCTGCCTGAAAAATGCAGTTGATAAGGCATGGGTAGGATGGTACAGCTGTGTCCTGCTAAAATCTCAGAGGTGCACTGCAGTGCATCTCTTGGGTAAGAGTTGCCTCTTGGTGAGAGCCCCAGAGCAGTCACTTATGACTTGCTTGGTAAAGCTGACAGGATTTCCAAACCTGTGTGTGGCTTGGAGTGGAAGGTGGTCACGGTGGGCAGGGATGAATGCATCCAGGCAGCCAGGCCAAGGAAAATCAGGTCTCCTGCTCTGGAGGTGAAAGCAAGCTGCCCTGGCTGTGTGCAGTGCAGTCGAGGCTGCTGTGCCACTCACCCTGGCCAAACACATGAGGTGACTCCCAGCTACTTTCTCTTGCACAAGAGTGTGTTACGTAAGCAGCAGTGGTGGTGCAATTATTTGTCTGGATACAGCACTGGGCACAAGGTCAGTGACACTGCATGTTAAATTGCCTCAATTTCAGACCTCAGCTTCCGCCTCGAGTACAGATGCTTCAAAGAGATTGTGAGAAGAATGAAACTCTCATTTCACTGGATGGAAAGTAATACGTCCTTCCAGATTCAGGCCTAGCAAAAACAATAAACAGAGCTTCTCATGAATTTCCATTACATTTGGGAGAACTTCATATAATTAAGAGAATGACCCTGTCCTGCTTCTCTTGAAATTAAAAGGAGTTCTGCAGTTTACAGGAATTAAAAATGTAGAAGTGTTCACTGTGCTTTTGCCTTTTCCCAGTCACATTGATATCAGAAGAGTCACATCAATAGAAGTCAGTGAGAGGTGGCCAACTTACACCAGGGCTGGACGTGACTGATCGTGAGCTGTCATCCCTCAGGCTAATTATGAACTCATCAGTTCAAGGATTCTTCTGAGTTCACTTTTAGGGATCAGTGTGCTTAGTCCTCCAAACCTAATTTTTAGCCTTACAATGACATACCTAAGTACCTATGTTTAACTTCTGAGTTACCACTCCTTTGGGCTGGGAAACTGATAACAATTAGATGAGTTGTTCCCAGATCAGTGCTGGCCTCATATTTCACCCACCCTGCTCTGTACCCTGTTGTTTAATCATACCTCACTGCTCTTAATGAGACTCATTTGTCTTACTCTCAAGTTTCATTCTATTTCCTGCTTTACTGACTTTTGTGATGAAAGCAACAGAAACACTGCTAATTGATGCCTTTCAGGTGACATTAGCCCTTGCAAGAGCATACAT
Source organism: Setophaga petechia (assembly GCA_024362935.1). NCBI lineage: Eukaryota > Metazoa > Chordata > Aves > Passeriformes > Parulidae > Setophaga > Setophaga petechia. The sequence goes on from JANCRA010000008.1 coordinate 26,225,568, forward strand.
CAGGGGTGGTAAACATCTGTCTGATAAGAATTTTCCTTTTTATATTCCACTTTGGAAATTTAAATATAGCTAAAGCTCTGCTGATAAAGGATAAGCAATATACAGCTTTCAGCTGAGAAATTAAAAGGATGGGGAGCATGGTAACAGAAGTCTCTCAGATCCTTGGTGGCATGATGGTGATTATAAGACCAAGTTAAGCAGACTGACAAAACCCTTTCATCAAGAGCTGCCCTCTGCACATTAAGTTACATGAGCATAAGCCTGTGAGCACAGTGTCCATAATAGTCTGGGTGCAGGGTCAGACTGGGTCAGCTCAGGGACAGCAAGAGTCTCCAAGTTCAGCTATTAGTTGAAAAATAATCAACTTGGTCTTTGGCCCACATTGGTTACCTGGCAGAAAGTAAAAATCAGGGAGAAAATCAGTGGAGGTGTCCAGGCTTGTGCAGAAGCAGACCGACCACTTTGGTCCTTAGTCAAAGCAGTTACTGCTGCTTTCTGTGCCAAATGGAGAATGATCCCGATTGTCACACAGAGAGAGCTGAGCGTTTTCAAGAGCATTTATCCCTAGTTCAGGCCTTGAGGGCACTGATATGCCACAATTGCCCAGAGCAGTGGGCAAGACTCTATCCCTGCTCAGCCCAAGAGACCTGTCTCAGCTCCATCAGCACTGCCCTCTGCTGCAACAGGCTGGGGATGAAGGATGCTGGAGTTAGGGAACCCTTTTTGATCCCTTTGTCATGAGCCAGGTGATCCACTGCTATATTTGGTGCTGGCCTAGGGCTGAGAGAAACATTTGATAACATCTCAAGGACTCTTCTCCCTCCATTTTGCTGCTCTTCTCTAAGACATCAGGATGACGTTCCTCCTTGAGATCAATTGCACATCACTGCAAATATTGAAGTCTTGGGAATCTTCCAAGTGATCTGATGGAAAGGCTCAACTTTGTACAGCTCCTTTGTAGTTCAGCTAGAGAATGTGCATATGAGGATATCCCATCAAAGGGAAGAAGAGCTCATAAAAGCAAGAAATGTTGATTGACTTACTAACAACCTCCACCTGGTAATAAAAGACTTGGCTGCAAGGATTTCCAGATTCACAACCTCAACTTCTATGCTTGCAACATTAGCCTAATACAACAGGAAAACCAAAAAGTAAAAACATTGGGAATCATTTTGAGCTCTGCCACCTCAGCAGACAATTTAGGTTCTAACACCTTCTCAACTTCTTTACAATACAAACATCCTACTGATCCTGGTTCGACATCACCCTGGAACTCATGTAGATTTATTCATCACCTATGCATGGGGATTTCAGAACGATACTTGAGGGAAGGTTCTCTGCTCCCACGTGATTATAGCTTTTATATGTTGCACTGGGACAAATAAGTATGCCAGGTGCCAGGGAAGGAAAATGAGGCCGCTCAGCAGTTCAGGCCTTATTTCGTTCCCGTGATTGCCTGAAAATCTCATTGACCTATTCTGCCTGATTCACACTTTTTGCACTGTACATGCTAAAGCGAGAAGCACAAAGATACATTTGTGAACAGCTGTCAACTTTCTCTTGCCTGCTGGCAGTGAAACAGCTGATTAACTGCTTTCAGATGTGGTTCATTTAGTAAATTAGGAAGTGGTACATCTTTGTCTAAAGTTTCAGAAATACTTGGGCTGCATGGATATTTGACTGTTGCACTGCTCAGTCAACCCAATTTTTATTGAGTGTTCAGCTCATACTTCTAGGAAATCAAATTTGTTAAGTATCCAAAACTGGGTATGCAGAAATGGAACTGCCTCAGTTGCATAGCAACTTTCTGAATATTGTGGAGATCCATTTAGAACATATTAAGCAAATATGATTACCACCAACCTAGAGAGGAAATGGGAGTTTACTCAGCAAAGACAAGTTTAGTTCTGCTGCTGACTTCATTCTGACCAAGATTTCAACCACATTCCAGTCTTGCAAAGAATATACTAAACACCCCATCCCTCCCAATCCTTTAAAATAAACCCCCAAATTTTCCTTGATCAAGTCAAGGAAGGTCTGAGGATTGCAACACAGGATGTATGAGGTGATGCTGAGGGAGTGGATTTCTTCAGACTAGAGGAGAGAAAGAAAAGGGCTGGGGGTACAATTACCTAGGGACCAGGGGTAGAGACCAGTCTTCAAAAAGATGCACAGTGAAAGGATAAGTAACAGCCTGAAGTTGAATTTTGGTCTAAAGGATTTCTTCATGAGAAGTTGGAAAAGCAAAGGACGAGGTTGTCCAGAAACATTGTTGGAGAGACTCAAAACTCAGTTGGATACAGCCTGAGAGACCTGATCTAGCCCTGAAGCTTGGAGCAACGTTTTGAACTAGAGGACCTTCAGAAGTCTGTTCAAACACAGCTACCCTGACATTGAGAGCTCCGTTACCAAGAGGGTAGCCAAAAATTAATGAATGCTAGTAGCACTCAAAACAAAATTTCACATGAATGAATTCATGCAAAGCCCATCATAAACATTTTTAAAAATTTATGAAGTTGCTATTGCACAGCAATATTTTGACTCATTAAATGAGGAAACTGGCTTATAATGAAAAAGGATCACACTGAAATACACAGCTTTCTAATCTCATGTTTTCTTTCTTTTTCAAGTCCAGCTTTGCTTTTAGAGATAAATGAGAAATAGCTGAAAGACAGAGGGGAGAGTTAACTTTTAAGGCAGCATTTCCCCTTTCTCAAGTCCATTCATGAATCTGTAGTTGCATTTTCAGATGGATTACTGGGCTCATGACTCCTATGCCCTAAGGGCACCAAGGGGTCTTGTTCTACTTACAGGCTCTAAAGAGGCTTCCTCTTCTCTGCCATTCATGTTCAGACATCCTCTTCCTGCCTGCAGTTATTTCTTCCAAGGAAAATCCAGGTTAAGAAAGGCTGAGTATATGTCACAATAATGCCAGCATCAAGAGGTCAAAAATCATGATGTTTCTGAACCAATAAGTCTTGCTATAGCTAGAAAGCTTTTCAGCTTTTTATTGCAGTATTAAGGTCAGAATTTTCCTCTTTCTGAGAAAGAGTGCATCTCTTCATGAGGCCTTCCCTTATGATTTTAAGGTTTGCTCTGTCATATAACTACATTGATTAGCAACTTTATCTCCATGCACACATCCAGCATGAGTATCTCTGTCAATAATAAGCTGATAACAACACTATTTCAGTGACTTCTATCCATGATCTGGCAGTCAGGAGGCTGTAAAATCAAGAACTGGTAAGAGAAACTGTGGCTTGGGTGTTCAAAACCCAAGAAATTGTTTTTTATTTATATTAATCTATTTTAGAAGGCTTAGATAGTTTTGTTTAGTTCTGTCATTCACTTTTATATTTATTTTCATATTATTTTTAAACGTAATTTTTTTCTACAGAGAAAGTGGTAGAAAATCAAAGCATGCTATTTTCATTTAAAAAATTCCATTATTTTGCTGTATTGTGGCACTTTCCATCTGATCCACTTTGCCTCGCAATCTCTACTTGTTCCTTCTGGCATAAAGATCATCACTGGAGACTTCAGAAAAATAAGAACACCTACTTAAAGTAAATGTCCTAATTTGAGTTTCTGAGAGAGAGAGGTGTGTGTACTTATGGGATTTCTCTTCCAGCAAGCATTCCCTTTGAGCCTCAATGTGATGCCTGACTGCTTCTTCTCTTTGATAAAGTGCCAAGGCCATTTTTCCAAATGGCTCGTTGCATAATATCACCATTCAGCTAATTTGTAGTCTCAGTTTAGAAAGCTGTGTCTTGTTCAGGAGTTTTCAAAGTTCAATTCCTCTTACTAGATAGAATTTACAATTTAAACAAATATTTTGCCCATCAATATTCAGAGGATGATAGATGCAATCAGAAGAAATGCAATACAGGTTATAATGACCCTCCCAACCCAAACATTCTTATTTGAAGCAGATCATTGATTTAATATATATGCAGATAAATATGCTAATTTAATACCTGACAATCTCATTTAGATCACATATAGCTTCTTAAATACATGATTGATGGCTTTTATTATCTATGCACTTAACAAAAAGGGCTGGTAGGAATCTACTTACATTCTTCCCAATGTTTCATGCAGGTCCCTGCTCCACACAGCTCTCAGTCTTGCTTGACTGATTCAACCAATTGTTTCAGATTACCCACTCAATGAAACCTCAGATTTTCTCTTCCTTGACATAGTCTTCACTTTGCTCCAAAGTAAATAGCTCCAAATTACCATGCTGTGCCGGGGGAAAGGCAAGGGAGACTGAATGAATACCAAGTGTCTCCATGATGCCAGTAAGAGACATAAAATAGTATAATAAATTGACAAAGTCCTTCCCTCAGAAAAAAACCATACACAACTAGTGAATGAAAAGTCCTCCAAAGCTGGTAAACTAAATTAGCAATGATTGTTGGATTTTAATTGATTTAAAAGTCTCTGGCCACAATACACAACCCCTATGCTACAGCACAAGGCAGCAGTGTCAGCATTCCAACATTTTCCCTGGGCCACTGTGCCACTCCCTCTCTCACTCTCACTCTCCATCTTCTTTTCTAACTGACCAGTCATTTCTGAGGAACACTGTAGCTTATTCAAAATTCTGGCTGACAGATGAAGCAACTCAGACAAGAACCTTCACTTTTCAAGTGCATTAAATCACTACATTGAGCTTTGGATAGCAAGTCAAACATAGACAACTTAGATTCTTACAGTCACTGAACCATTCAGTGTGGAAAACACCCTTAAGACCATCGAGTCCAACAGTTAACCCAGCAGAGCCAAGTCCACTAACCATGCCCCTCAGAACCACATCTGTGTGTCTTTTAAATACCTCTGGGGATGGTGACTCAGCCACTTCCCTGGACAGCCCACTCCAATACTTGACAACCCTTTTCATGAAGAAATTTTTCCTAGTATGCAACGTAAACCTCCTGTGGCACAACTTGAGACTGTTTCCTTTTATTCCTTAAAGCAGAATAAAAACATACATTTGACCAAAGAAAAATTTAATTTAATTTCAGTATTAAAGGGTTTGTTGGGAGAAACTTTGAAAGGAAATGCAAAAGCTCCAAGGATAAGAAATAATTGAAAGCATTTGGCTAAACCAGTGAAATTACAAATATTTAATACATGACTCACAGGAATTACATCCATGAATGATGGATACTGCAGAGGCTCATCTCCATTTGTAGAATAGGTTCAGCAGTGCAGGGCCTTCTGTAGTCTTCTAGTTTTCTGTAGCTTCTGGAAATAATAACTCACAAACTTTTCAACAGTATTATCTGATTCATCTATCATAAGTACCAGGAAACAACAGACTTGACATTAGATCACTGCTGGCTTTTAGAACACAGTCTCATGGTAAACAGCCCTTTTAGAAATCAAAAGCTGATTTCACTTCTGGACTGAGGAATCATCTCTGCATTAACAATCCTGGCCAGTATGCTTTAATCCAGATGGGACACTTGCCTCTGAAAGCCAGCAAAAAGCATGAAAGGGGCCCAAATATGGTAGGTACTGGTTATCTAGGAGAAGCTGATGTTGAATTCCAGATTTGAAGTATGTTGAGAAGTTTTGGTTGCAAGTTTGGAAGAAATTGGCTCACAGAAGTAATTTGGGTTAAGACAGAAATATACCTAGTTATAGGCTATGTATGAGCCATGCAAGGGAAGGGGCTTACATTCGAGATCTGTAACCTTTCAAATTTGCCTTGAAACTTCTGTACGTAATCAAATTCCTTGATTTTTCAAATTTTGGTGGGTACTTAAGAGTGGTGCCCACTTGGTGGGTATTTAAGAGACCCCTCAGCAATTCTGAGGGGCAAATACTACAACATGCAATATTTTTGTTTCTCTCCTTTCCCCATCCTGCCTTTGCAATGATCAGTTCCCCAACAGCACAATTCTTGAATATCATCCTTAGAGGAAGACTTCACAGCACCAGCAGAAAAATTACTAACTTTTTCTGTAACACATATTTCTGGGATTATTAGGGAGATTTCTGATGTACTCTGCCCATGACAGTAATGCTCAAAGAAGCCCCATTTCAAACTTCCCTAACGTATCTCCTTGTCCATAGTCCTGAGTGAGTCACTTTACTCCTCATGCAGGAGAACTGCCTATTTTCTTTTCCAATGGAAGGGACTCACCCCACCAAGTGACCAGCAAAGCAAACTGGTTGGCATGAAAAGGAGAGAAGAGAAGCCTCTTAAATTGCTTTAGAGGCACCTCTCTGTCAATGGCTTACTCTGAGTTCTCAGAATGTAATTTATGGGCCTGAAGGACCTACTTCCTTTATTTTCTGGGGAAAAAAGTCACAAATTGAGTAATGAAAGCATGTGCATCAAAACTTTCTCTTAAACTGACAATAGAAAATGCCACTTTTCCTTCTCTCACAAAATTTTTCCTGTTCACTTTGGCCTTGCTACTTGCACACCTACCAAGAAGTCAGAAATGTAGGTACATTTTGATTTCATCTTTTGATGACTTAAACTCATATTTCCCCTAATGGCCTATTTCAAAACACTCTTGAGAGGTTCTTCTCTATTCTTGATGAAGTTCCACCTTTTACTTCAACATTGGTGGCCAGAGGAAGGAGACAAGGCTGCCTCTGCAAACGCAGTGTCTCAAAAATCCCACTGGAAAGCACTCTGCCTTCTCCTCCCCTCTGTGGGGGCTATGCCTATGTTTTGCCCCAGTAGCTGCCTCATGACAGCTGTATAATGGAGACACAGGGATCTATCCACATTTCACCTCCATGGGAGTGAGCTACCTGTTGTGTTGCAGAGTTCTGCTCTTCTTCCCCTCCCACACAGTGAATCAAAAAATGCATGAACAATTAGCTCAAAGTCATGTGTGGATGCTGCCTCACTGTGCTCATGTCTGTCTCTTGCTGGCCCTGTGAGTCACAGATCATTTCCATGTAAACCTCATGAAAAGGGAAGGACAAGCCTTCCCTGAGATTCCTACACACATCAACTCCTGCTTAGTCTTCCCTATTGACTGACAGGTTAGACAGTGAGGAATAACAATGGTGGATCCCCCCAGGCAAAGGACAGGGAAATAAACCACCTCTTCTCTCACCATCTCACCCTTGGCGAAAGCTCCAATCACTGGATAACAGATGGATTCAACAGGAATGACTGTACATATTTTAAAGGAAACCAGTGATTATGAGCTCATTTTGTGCAGGGCCTGAGTATGTAGCTGATTGGCATGTGCCTACACAGATGGAGGGAACACCTCACCTGTGAATCCCAGCAGCAATGAAACATCCCTTCAGTCCTGAGCCATGTCATCCATGTGCCCAGCCATGCCTCAAAGCAGAACTGAGCACCTCATGAGCCTGAAGGTCAGGAATGCAACCATCACCAGCAGAGACATCAAACACAACATATATTTTATTGGTTTAATTTCTAAGGCAGTTAAAAATTGCATGAAAAAAGATTTGCATAGCATAATCTCTACGATTTATGAAGAATAATCATATTTTTATGCAGTCCTTTATTTTGATTTGTATGTAATTTTGACTGAGAGATGATCTAAATTTTTTCGTATACTTTGAAGGACACCATTGAAAGTATATAAATCATAAACTTATCTGAAATATCTTAGTCATATCAGAAAACACAGAGCTCAGAAACTTCTCCTAAAAATGCTGATTTCTGTTTTGTGATTTCAGTCTCCTGGCTATTATTAGAGCTTGCAACAATCACCATTTTTACCTTGAGATTGGAGAAGGGGCTAAGTCTCACAGACAATGGAATGCGTCTGAATAATTAATTGCAAGTAAATAAGCATTTGGTTTTCAAACATATAGAGGACTTTCTAGATAAAACACTCTGGAAATACTGTATTAAGTACATTTATTATCCATATAAGGCAAACATATATCTGCAATTATTATTTAATTATTAAAAGATTTAATTTGGCAGTAATTGGTATATTTAGATCAAAGAGCCTACATTCATATGAAGTGGTCTTATTTTCTATATACTTGAAAAGTTAAGAAATAAACCCTTATAGAATATATAATTTTTTAATATAGTGTTTCAAAGTGTTTATGTCCCTTTTGTATCTGCAGTCCTTGGGGTTGCAGTATGCTAAATTTCTTCTTCCTCTGAATTATTTTTTCACATTATGGGAGGCTAGCTCTTTCTGCAAACTTATAGTGCATGCCATTTAAAAGTGACTTTTTGTACTTCAAGATTTTCCACCGAGTTTTGTCACTGAGAAGAATTTGTCTTCATCGATGGAAAGACATACCAGTACTGGCAGGAACACTCCACTTACTAGAAGGGAAATATTATCTTTTATTTAGCTGAAAGATTCCTTATGTATCTTCCATCAATCTGAAGTGTTGTGACATTTCCTACCACTGTACCACAAGGATGTTCCTTCTGGGAAATGCACAGACTATACTAATGACTGTGTTCATACATCAGAGAAAATCTTTCTTTTCCCCCTGTAAAATGGAAAAATTATTCTTGATCTAATATAACCAAGCCACAGTAGAGAGAATGTGTAATTGACTGTAAATAATAGGTCAAAATGACCAAGCATGACATTTTTAAAGTTCAAATCCTCTCATCCATAGTTATCATACATTGCATTATGGATATTCACAAACAGTATTTGTCAAGCCACTGTGTACCAAAGTGACTTATTTTATACTAAATGCAATAACGAGTGAAACAGAACCTTTTGTGGTTGCTTTCAATTTCCTTTCCTAACTTTTGTGCCATTTTCAACAAATGACACAACCGTGAGGTGAAGAGGACAGAACAGAGCACCAGAGATCACCGAAGATCAGCATACAACAGATCTCTTAACATTAAATCTGCCAGAGCTATGCTGGCATTCTACCCAACAAAGCAATGCTCTGCATAACAGAAAGTGAAGCAGTTAAGAGATTTAGATACCAGGAAACTGCTTTTCAAGGTTCCAAAAAAGCCTGCTCATTACAACCTCTGATAACTGACTTTTAGAGAGATAAACTCCCTGCTTTCCAAAGCAGGCATCAAGGAGCAGACCTTGGGCTCTGAAGTGGAAGGTACAACTCTCAAAACTGATTTTCAGTTTACATACATATGAAAAACCTCTCTCTTCCCATGTATTTTATGGCAGATTGTAAGAAACAGATAATGTTTCTTCTCATTTCCATTACAAAGCTCTGCTGAGAGACTGTTCCAGCTGAAGAGTGTAAAACCAGTTCTTCAAAAGAACAAAAGAAAAAAAGAAAGCATACATTAAAAAAAAGGGGGAAAAAGGAAAGAGAAAAAGAAGAAAGAGCATTTTTGAATTCTGATTTGTGCACTGAGTGATGAGCTTCCCTTTTCCCATTCTCTGCTGCTCTGTGGTAGTCGCTCTCTTTTCAGAATGACTGTTTGACCAACTCTTTCACAAAGCTGCCTGCCTCCCTCTGAGGATATGCTCAAACAACTCAAGGATTGCTTCAGCCAGAAGCACTTTCACACAGCTGGAGCCAAAATTGCCCCTAAATCATACTGGATGAGAGTTTTGATGGTGCTTTTTGCAGGGTCAAAATTTCACTTCCCAGATGGCAATAGAGCAGCCAGTCTAGGAGAATTTTGTCTTCCAGAAGGACTTCCTGGACGCATGAAATCATCCCATAGCTAGCTGGACACATGTTGAGGGTCATAAAACACCTGGCCTCAATGCATTCAGTCTTGATTTACATCAACTTTTCATGGATTTTCTTTTTTGCTCCATGTCTTCCTTTATTTCTTTTTTATAATTTTCACAATAATTGATACTTCAGACTAAGGTTTCAGACATTTGCTCTCATAAATCAGAAAGCACGAGTCTGGTTTAGGAGCTGCCAACAGCCGTTTAAGAAGAGCATTATGAAATGAACAAAGGGTAAGAAAAAAGAATGCTTTGACCTGTTTGTGATGGAGAAGCATTCAAACTCTGAAGAGTTCCCTCAAGTGGCTATTAGAGATTGCTGAGGATAAACAAAGTTTGTATAGAAAATGACTGTATGACTTGAAAAATCTCTAATTAGAGACAATGTGTCAGCATCCACAAATGTAAAAGGAAACAAGAGTGTGGAACTCATAGAGCCATGAAATGACTTGGGGTGGAAGGGACCTTAAAGACCATTTAGCTCCACTTCCCTTCCATAGGCAGGGACACCATTACATTAAAAATCCCAGGGAAGACATCACATAAAATAAATCAGATGGAAAAGTAACAAATGGAAGAGAAAGAAGTTGAGAACAAATGGATGGAATTCCTTCACGGGGAATGTGTCTTGCAAATGAGTCCTCATTATCCTTGTGCTGTGTTAGCATTCTCACACACTACTGACACAGACTTCCCAATAATTCCACCTTTGCCATTGCTTTCACACTGTCTACACATCACCTTCAGCTTCCTTTTGGAAAAGCTGAATGCACTACTACTCTCATGCCACTCTTCCACTGTTCTCTTCCAACCCACATTGTTTCTAAAATATGTCTTGCATCCTCTTCTAATTGAGGTTTTGACAAAGCAGTAGAAGGAAGCAGTGTATTGTTGTGTTTACTTTCCTTCATTGAGATGTGGCTTTCTGACAACAAAGCTGGGCTTGTTTTGGGAGTCATCCACCAGTAAGACTTGATCAAACCTGTTGCACCCTGAAGCAATTGTGCAAAATAGAGTTATGGCTGCTGCAACCTAATCACAAGCAAAAACATGTAGGTGAGCTGTAATTATCAACAGTTTTGCCATCTGATAACATTTACAGCAAACAGAAAATTACCAGAAGAAAATGAATGGAAGCTTTTTCTTCTTTTTTGTGTAACTGACTACTGACTTTTCCCTGTAGTTGCACAAAAATTTCATCTCTACTAGAGAATCTATCCTGAACATTTTTCTTCACTGGATGTTGGAGGTTGAATTTCTGTATTCTCCTTCAGCACTGGAAGTACTTGAGATCCAACTGATAAAGTATCTGAAAAGGATGAGCAAAAGGGCTGGTTCATCAGGTATATGCCAAAGTTTGTCTGAAAAAAAGCAAAATATTTATTAAGATGCAATACATATTAGAGTAATCAAATCTACAGAGGATCTCACAACCCAGATATGTTTAGAAGAAATATATTGCTTTAAGAATAAGGAGGTATGTACTATGTCCATGTAATTAAGAACATTCTTAACTCATTAATTATAATAGACTGGTAAACAGAAGCTAATGCCATGTTATTCAGGAAGAATAACTTTAGTAAGTGGATAAATAACACAGTATTTCATCATGAGCTCCATAGTATCATGTATGTAACTCACACTCCCTCACAATCCTGTTATTTAATGTCTGCTCTGGCTCCTTGACAAATGCAGTTAATGTATTGTCACAAACAAAGGCTCTGCAGCATGGGAACACTGGTATGTTCCAACAGTAAAGAAGTCTTGCATCTCCCACCATGAATGATTCACCTTGTTAACAGAACTTTATTCTGCCTAGCTTCTGTGAGTTTCCCTTCATTTGTTTTTTATGAATATTCAAGTATGTTTTACAGAAAATATTCAGAAAATTAATCTTGGAAGCAAGAAAAATATTCTTGCTTCCACTTGTTAAGTGTCATTATCTGTGAATCTATCCCGCATAAATATTAGAAATACTTATAATATCTCTTTGGGATACTGAGTAATATAGAAAAGAAAAACTGAATATCCACTTTGCCCACTGGCCACGCAACCCTCACAGACCTGATCTGAGTGCCTGCATTCTTATGTGAGGTCTTGATCTCAAGCATCTGAGCATTGTAGTTGTGGGTGTGATCTGGAAATGTCACAGGAAGAGACTGGTGTGGTTCTGTGGTTTTGTTTTCCAGCAGTGGAGAATTTAGAAACATGCAAGAAAAAGATTGGTCATCGCATGACAATATTTTCCAAAGAATCAGATAATAGTTAATAAAAAAATACATGAAGTAGGAAAAAAAAGGAACATTGAAGACCTTGTTAAATTGATAACAGATTTTTAGACTTCAGAAAGTCTTTGCTCTTTAAACTGAGGACCTTGGAAACCTGATATTAATTTTCTTGTCTCTTCTTGCAGGTTTCAAAAAAAGTATTTTGATTTGGTAGACTACAGCCAAAATGTACAAGTAAATAAATAAGAACACTAAATACAAAATTCTATTATCCTCTTCTATTTCCTGATTACATTTACCGCCATTGTTCAGATCAATGATTCTGCAATTGAGTGAATTACATGTAGAGCAGGTTAAAAAAATAGTAGGCAAAAGGGATTGCAATAAAGAAAAAAAACAGATGAATTTAAGGGGGCATATTTCACAGATTAAATATGAAGGCAGTATGTTGTCTCCTATTCTTGCACTGTGTAATTGAATAAAGATGAAGCAATGAGGTAACAGAGAACATCTCCTTAGTGGTAAGAGAGAGGTAAGTTTGAGACCTACCCCCAAGTAAGAGAGGTGCTGTAAAGCAGAGATCTATCCAAACATGGCCTCAAAACCTGAATTTGGGTCTTTCTGCCTTATTTGTAATCCTAAACATCAATGAGAAAAATGGGCCCTAAGCTATTCTTGGCTACCTCTGCTATTCCTTCATCCCACTGGCATGTGACATCAGAGGGCATCAGCTGGACCTCTCAGGCCTATCCTACTGCTGGCACTTTTTGGGTAGCAGTGTCTGTATTGATGTCGATGCTTGGTGCACATAGGGCACATCCTTGTGGTCAATGTTCTAAGGTTACTGCTGAGCAATGACTGCAGCACTGTAAGATCCCAGCCCTCTAGCACAGTGACTCTGTTCGACTAACCCTGATGCTGTAATGGTGTCAGTAACTGTTTCATGTAAAATATTAAAGTACATAGTCTTATTTTTCCATTTTTGCTTTTCTCTCGGTCGTTGACAAGTTTCTCTATTGGCATAAATGACGCATTTTTCAGCCTTGTGGTTGATAAGCTGGATTCACCTCCTATACCCTAATACAAAAATGACAGTTGCCATGATTTTGTGTTTTCTAAAAAAACAGGTCCATTATAAAACAAATATTGTAAAATTAATACTAGCTCATGCTACACCACATTGCACACAGGAAGGAATTTCTTAACTCATCCATGTAAACGAGCTTATTTGACGTATGAGAAGTTTTTAATTTATATTTACTGTATTGTCATCTTGATGTATCTTAAAATGAGACTAAAATAAATCTGGGCAGATTTTTCACTGTGAACAACTTAATTTACCAATTTTTGTTATTGAAAATTATATAGCAGGTTTTTTTTTAATGCACCTTAAAACATTCAGAATTACTTAAAAAATGCATGTCTGAATGCATTTTTTCTTCAGGAGTTCTCAAATGCTGTTTTAATACTGGTCCTTAGTATTTTCTTTCTCTGACTGGGCATCTCAAGTCTCAGTGTTTTTTTCAATGAGTAATGCCTAAGGAGTTTCCAAGGTGATGATACACTGATGGTGTACATATTTTAGTACTAATGCCTGTTTGGAATCGCTGACTTCTTTATTTTTTGTGAATGTTATTAAAACCAAAATTTAGCCTGTAACTGACAGGGAGTGGATTTAGCATCTTTTAAGTAAATTTCTCTGCTTTTTTCAATAGTTACAAATAATGACTCAGGAAGTACTGATAACAGCAATCACACACACACCCCTGACAAGCAACCACAAAAGCTTCATCTGCCACTTCAGCTCTCTTTCAAGAGAAAGATAAAATGTAGAAATCCTCACACTTCTGATGAAAAATGAGGCTTTCAGATGCAGAGATTACAGCTTGCAGAGTTATTACAGTGAACCTCATAATCTCTGCCTGCTACCTTTTCCTGACTTCAGGGACATTTTATTCTGCATATATTCTTTGCAGAACACACCAAGAACTGGGCAGGGAGTGCAGGACCATGAGCACCATGGCTTTGTCTGGTAGATGAGACTCTTCCCATCAATGTAAAATGTTACAGGAACAAAAAAATTAAAGCCTCTTGATTAGGAAAAAGTAGACCACTTCACTGCTGGGAGAAAAAGAAAAACATAAATATTCTTGCCAACAGTGAATCATATGATAGTCATCACACTCACTCAAAGGAGAAGCTATGAAATGCTGTCATTCTTGCATGTTGTTTCAAGTTCATTTACTGGATCAACAGTTATATGGTCTACTCAGAAATTCACTGACAAATACCCTGTGTACACTATCCCCTTCTGCAAGACAGAAACGTGAGGGGCTTCATCTGACAAAGGCCTGAGGTGGGATGTCTGTGAGCTATGACTCCTAAAGAATCAGTTAACACAGACTGGAACCTGGAAGAGAAATACTCTGCTAGAATGTGTAACAAGCACATAAATCATGCTGCATGCTAATACTCAGATTTGGATGGATGAGTTCTGGATTTTGCCTCTCAGCTGCCATATACCAGCAGATAAATTTACCTGTCCAGGTCTTTTAATTTGTTCATACAATAACATAAACTCCCTCTCATCCAAAGATTTGGGAGATGCAATTATTAAAATTGATTTTTTAAATGTAATAATGTTTTATTAGCTTTAGATTTACTAGAATGTAAAGCCTTACAAAATAGGAGAGAGGAAGTACTCACTTCTGATATGCTGATTTTTTATATTGGAAAAAGGCAAAATTTTAAGCTGGCATAAATAAAACCCCATATTGCTCTGTTGAAAATATCTGGACTGTAGAATGCTTCCTTAAGAACTGATATTCCTTTGCTCTACCTTAACTAAATACATTTTCCAGTTCAGTCACCGATGAGAAAAGAGAACCATATTATTTCAGAGGTCTATTAATTACAACAATCACTGTTCTCAAATGTTCCAGATATTTGAATGAAAAGCATTGCATGGTGTAAAGCCCTGTGTTACTATGAAAATAATGATAATGATGCATCAGATATGAGAGGTAATTTGCTATCCTTGCTAACATTTCACTAAGCAATCCAAAGGCATGGCATCTAATTCTGCAGGAAAAGAAGCTCTCCCAAGGTACAATGAGATACATAAAGGAGGATCAACAGGCCCCAGAAAAAAACACAAGCTTTTTAGTGTATGAAGGCATGTGCAAACATAATGGATTTCCCTTGATGTACTGCTATCCATACATTTAGACCAGAGCAGACTGCTAATGCAACAATTCCCTTTGCTACCTTGCCAGCAAGTACCAGCTTATAGCACTGCCGCAAGTCTACCCACAGGGCTTCCACTATCATTAGTGCTAAACTGCATCTGCAAAACACCAAAGAGAGGCAGGAATGCTGTGTTCTCCCTTTCCCATCCAAGTGTGTTTTGTGTCAGGTGGTGAGGCATGTGAAACAACATGTGGCCGTTTGCTTAATGGAGTTATCTAGTCTTTCCTAACCTCCTGCAGTAACAGAGAGCACTCTGTCACAGGAGGAGAGCTCATCTTTCCTTTCCAGTCAAGAATTACAGAAGGAATCCTTTATGAGTGTTTCTGCAGAACGCAGAGCTCAAGTGCACATTATAGAGGTGTTTACATTTTGTGTCAAACAATGACATAAAAGGTTTCATAGAAACCAGCTGGCAAGGCTTCAGCACCATGCTTTGCATTTATCTGGAAAGATGTAAATTGCTTGGGTGGCTAGTTACAGTAGCTGGTCCTGACTTTCAGCTGCAATCCATCTATGCAAAGGCTCCATCTTTCAATTTGAAGCATCAGGCTCTCAGAGTCTCAGAGGAATGGAGAAAAATAGGATTTTAGAAATAAATATTGAACTACTTCCTACCAGCCTTACATTATTTAGCTCATTATTGAAGTTCGTTGGCAGTACTGTTATTTGGGCTACTAGTTTGATAAATTTCAATTTGATTTTTTCAGGTTGGTGTTCTTGGAAAAAACAATCTAAAATGGTAAATATTGACATCTGGGTATCTTTTCCATCTGCAGTATCTTTAATGTTTTGGCAATCAACTTGCTACAGCAGCTTTCCAAAAACCTGGGAAACTATCTTAAATCTTATTTTTCTGCAATAGATTTTTTTTGTAGTTTGAATCAGATTATTGACAGATGGGAGCAAACACTGCTGATTTCCTTCACTGAATCTGCATCTGATAGAAGGAAAAAAAAGAAAATTAAGTGTATTAGATGACTCCTTAGCAGAAAAGCACATGGTAGAGAAATGAGTCACCAAAGGATTAGTTCTGCAATTTAACACAGTCACATGAACTCGATGTTCTTTCTATCTCCCCACTGTGAGCTGTGAAAGGTTTGGATCAGTGACCTCTGTTAGGTCTGCTGAGCACACTAAAAATGCCATAGTCCTTCCTGGGTGCTGCTCACTGATGATCAGCTAGTGCCCATCATCACTGGGGCGACCTGCAGAAGGAATGGGCTCAGAGATCTCCTCAGAATAGACCAGGCAAATCTACCAGTTCAAACTCCCTCTTTCAATTGTCAGCTAAGCTCACCCTCATGCACAGCAGGGCATGCTCACAAGACCCCATCTGCCAGCAGTGCTGAAGGCTGGGAAAAACCAAAAAAGGCAGAATGCCCGTGTCTTTGCAGCGTGAATATCAGCACAGCTGAGGCAGAGAGAGCTCTCCCCCGCGGTGATCAGCAGCGCCTGCCTCATCTCGCAGCGTGGCTTTTATCAGAAGCCAGCTCCTTCTCAAGAGGCTGGATTGCTCCCTTTGCCTTAGTTCTGTTTGAATGAGCCACTTGGTTCTAGCAGTGCATCACGAAAATCTCTTCATAGTTGAGTTAATCAGAATGAGAGAGGAGCTCATCTTTGCTGTGGGAAACATGCAGAAGATGTTGTGCCTCTCCTGAGAATCTGCATCCTGAGTAGGTTTTGTTGCCATTTTCTCGCTGAGTACAGAGTGCTCTTTACAGAGGTTTCAAGTCATAATCCAGTAAAACCCATATGGGCAGAAAAAGTCCTCTGCATACTGTACCTCATGTGGCAGCAGGGAGCATCCCTGTCCTAAGTGTCCCAGATGCAGCAGCTGTGGCTCACCATTACTCGGAAAGGGCCCCTGTCCTCAGGCTACCCAATGTGGCCAGGAGCTCATCTCACAAAGGCTCATGTACTGTGGGGACCTGGAGCAGAGCCTGCTGTGCAAGCCTAAGTCACCTCAGGTCAGCGGGAAGCTGTGCCTCGACAGCCGGCCCTGCTCACTGCACCGGGCTGGCTTCGACATGGAGCCAGAGGAGCTATTCACCAAGGACAACAGCCAACGAAAAGAAAGCCCTTTGTCTGCTTAATGAGTCACTGAGACGAATCAATTTTTTTTTTTGTCCAAACATAGAATGCAGTATTTGTAACTTGTTTGTGCATTGTCTGGTTGAATGATTTTCAGCCTATTTGTTACTGCTTTGTGCTGGTGCTGTGCCCCGTCTCTGGTATTTGGCGGGTACTGGCAAAGTTCCCAAGCCCCAACTGCCTGAGACACTTTAAGAACAGGAGCTTAACCAACAGGAAGCAATGAATTTTGAATAAGGATTTTCAGCTAAATAAATACATATGAGGAGATTTGTGGAGCCTTTGGGATGCCGAACTGTCTGGCCATCATCTGAGCGCTCTCAATTCCAAGAAGCAACACAACCTAAGGAAGCAGGACCTCAAATAAACACCTGCATTTCTCACTTACTTTTTGGTCTCTTTCCTAAACAGTTACTCTCTACTTTGACTATATTCACATCTGCTCTGTTTTTTCTAGTAACTAATTTCTCAGGGTAAGAATAAAGTTTAGTCTTACACGCCAACTGTATAATT
Source organism: Setophaga petechia (assembly GCA_024362935.1). Classification (NCBI taxonomy): domain Eukaryota; kingdom Metazoa; phylum Chordata; class Aves; order Passeriformes; family Parulidae; genus Setophaga; species Setophaga petechia. Next base: position 26,243,302 of record JANCRA010000008.1, read on the forward strand.
TCAAACACTTTCTGATTTTTCAGCCTATTTATCTTCTTAAATACATCAGTGCAGCAGCTTGTGTTTTTCAGATCAAAATAAACACACTGTAAAGAAATACATATGAAATAAACGCAAGCACAGTTAAAACCAATGCATATTAATAGTCCATTTCTGAATTTAAAATGTAGTAAGCATTTTATAGAAATAAACCATGCCATATCTGGGTTGTAAGTGCATCCTCTTTTTGCAGAAAAAATCCAAATGGTAACAACTTAGCTGTGAATATTCGCTCAGCAGATATTTCACTACCTGTGCAATAAAGTCACTACATCTTTCATTACAGCTATTTTGAAGTACTGTACTGACCTTTCTACCTCTGGCAGCAGACAGGGACTGCAGAATTTCTTTGTTTCGTTCCCCAGACTGTTGATCAATGCAGATTATTTGACATCTGCTACATGGGCCCACAACCTGAAATTTTAGTTAAAGAAAGTTCATGGCTGTTTATCAAAGCAGTACAGCATTGAACAGTACAAGTTTCTGACTATCATAATATATTAAACACATACCTTTTGCATACCTTTTCTGTGGTTTTTGAAGCTTTCATTATGTAAAAGGTCAAGTCTGTTCACCTAATGTAGCAAGTCTACCAGCAAAAGTCTCACTGAATTTTTAATTCACTTTTTTCTTTTTTTAAGGAAAACTTTCTCAGAGACAGAATCTGAGAAATACCAGACATTTACATATTTGTATTTCCTGATGGTTCTACTTCTTCTGTGGGTTAGCAGGGCTGCTTGCCCAAAGAACTGAAGACAAAATTAAGCCAATGCCTCAGGATTCAACCCAAAGAGGATTTTCTTGGGACTGTTTTAGTGCAGCTGAAATGCACAATATATTTCTTACATGCATGGCACTTTTAGACACCCAGAATGTAAAATATTTTAATATACAAGTGTACTTAATCAGAAGAAATAATTAATCTTCTATCACCTATTACACATGATTACATCATATGCAGTTGGTCTTAAAACTAATTGTTGCTTGAACTAAAGTATGTTTTTAGGGGGAAAAAAACCCCAACCCTGCAACAAATTTCTTCTTAGAGCTTTAAAATGGAGAATGACAACATATTGCACTTTCACTTAACACTGCTTCCCTAACTTTAGCAGTACTTTCTGTACATCACAGAAATTATGTCTTACAGTATATCCCAGTATACACATTCTACTTTTGTAAAATGTGCCATAAATTTCAAAAAGGGCAAATAATTAAACTGTACACTTAGAACATTTTACGTGCTGATCTGAAGTGATATTTCAGGTTTTTGAGATGCATCTAGACTGCTTGTATAACTCTTCAGCGTAATCATCAACATCAAACATCAGCTCTTTTAGAAAATTATTTTCCACAGCTTTATTTTTTTAATTAAAAGAACAAGACAGAGAAGGAAATTTTTTCCTGCTTTACTTTGTTCAACAGCTTCTACCATTTTTGTGGCATAAAGAAACATTAACATAATTTCTATTGTTACTACATCAGTATCTGAAAAAGGACCTAGCAGAGATGGGAAAAGACAATGCAAGTTACATAAGCTTTTCTATTTTTGCCTTGTATTCCTAAAGTATATCAATGCCAGAAATAGGAATGCCTTTTATTTTGTAGTTTTACAGTAACTTGTCAACAGGATCCTCAGCTGAACTCCCCAATGTAACTCCAGCCTCCAACAAGCAATACACCACGGATTTTGTTCTTTTTGTTCCTCATTTCTTACTTATAGCAATTTTTCCTCAATTTTCTGTAACTTATATTGCAACTTACTGATCAAAGTACACATAAGAAGAGAGTAGATAAGCAATATTTTCCACCCTTGCTGAGAAAGTTTTTTACAGCATGCTGACTAGAAAAAAAAGAGTGATGCCTATCACATCTTCTAGATTTGACCCCAGTACTCCTGTCATTCACACTTAAATTATAATCTCTAAGAAAACAACAAATAAGCCACCTTCACATCCTAGGCAAAGCATCTTCAAATACATATTTCATATGTCCTGGTCAGACAAATTCAGCAGAACATTTAATACATGTGTGTATCATTCCCTTAGGTGTCATGTAGCTTTTACAGATTCTTTGTTAAGAGCTTTTCTTGAAAAAATGTATTTACAAACAAGATCTAACTCTTCAGCACTTTCCTTACAGTACAAAGGACATTATGTTGCTAGCTGTGAGCATACCAAAAAACCCTACCAGGCTAGAATTAGAAACATTTCCTGAGTGAAGACTAGGATAAGATGTATACAACAGAGAGCAATAGATCATGACTGTTCATTTGTATTCATGTCCAGTCTCTGGCCATCAGTTACTTGATTTGCAGTGATGTGAAGTTATATATGCACTACTGTGCTAAACAGCAACAAGCACTCTCTGTTGACGTGCTGGCTAAATATGTGCTGTAAACTTTGCCTAAAACACCTGATTATTATTCAGTTGAGATAGATAAAGATAAGAAATGCTATGAATTATGAAATTCAATAGAAGTATGGAGAAATATGGCAAAACCCCTTAAATATATTGAAGTATGTTTATCATGGGACATATCACTTTTTTTTTTAAATACATGTCACAAATTTCACCTGCACAAAGTGTGATGCCCATATTTTTGATTCAGGAATCAAAGCCTTGTAAAAATTGGTTTGTCTCCAGGAATCCAAATGCTTTGTGATACACTGGGGCACAGCCAAGAGAGAAAAGGTCACACCTGGAATTGCAGAGCACCAATTGAAATTTCAGCCCACTCCTCCTCTTCAAAGGACTCTGGTGCACTGATGACAATGTTGGCACGGAAACGCCGGATCAATTCCTCTATTTCCAATGGCTCCTTCAATCTGTCTCACAGAGTTGACAAAGCAAAAGAAATATCAAAATTATTAACTAATTTTGCACTAGATATTTGTGGTACAAGACTCTGGTGGCTCATATGATTATAAAACGCTTCTTCAGAATAACCTGGACCAAGATTTATCACAAAGGCTATGGGAATGGCACAAGGTACTCAACTAGAGTTTGTAACCTCTCAACCATAATATGTAATTCTCTAGGTGGCTTCTTTAGAGGTGTAACCTGGAACTATAGGTATGAAAACATGTATACATGTGATTGTGAACCATGCATATGAGAAAATTCCCAAATTATTATCATATGTAAGGCTAATGGTAGCAAGTAAAAAGATCGTTTCCGTTAGTAATCATTTGACCTGTTAAATATCATAAAAATAGAAGCTTCTAGAACCAAAGGCAAATAAAATTTTATTCTGCACATGCTACAATGTCAGAAGGGACAAAACCAGTAGTTGCTGAAGGTGAAAAAGGCCAGTAAAATAATTTTATGAGAGATATATCCCTCACATTATTATTATTTGCCTTTGGGAGGCAGCAGATTGCACCAAACGATAGGTGTTTTAAAAAAAATTAATCTCTGTGTGGTGATATCTCCCCCTCTTTACAAGCATTTGAGCTGCCAGAGTGTAGATTTGTGTCAGTGTGGAGAATGTATATGAGACGGAAAGAGGAGCAGACTGCATACAAATATCAGAAATCTTGCTGCATCTTTGAATTGCCATTCTTCACTCTCCTTCTAAAGGAGAACTTGAACAACAGCAGAAAAAAAAAAAAAAGAGACACTGTAAATTTGCCAGAGGGCTCTCTCAGTGCCACAGTTAGTGGAGAAGAAACTTCTCTTTGCATTAGCTGTTAAGGATATGAACCATTTTTGATACTCCATAAACTGTACTCTGACAACTTAGGGATGTGACATCCTACAGCAGAGGCAGAAACCTGGGTAAGCAGTGAAGAGAGGCATTTCTGTCCCAAAAGAAAAATATGAAGAAAACAGTAACAACATACAACTTAAAATGTATTTTAGTTAGAGAAAAAACATGCAAAATCAAAGTACAGGGAAAACGTCACATCAAGCAGTCTTGGCAGAGGTGTCCTGCTAGGTGAAAAAAAAAAAAAAGCTTGGTTTTATTTTAAACAGTCTGGATGATCTTCTCTAGCAGACAAAACTGCATGAGGATAATCTGCCTGTGCAGACTTTCAATCAGACCACAGAAGCCCAGCTCCACCAAGCCCCAGTGTTCACAAGGGCTCCAGCAGCCTGGGGGTAGAAGGTGGGATGAGAAGCTGCAAGGCAACAGGATTTCCCTCAAGATCCCACAGTTAATCCCATGGCTGAGACACAATTTGTAATGAATGCAGGAGGTGGGAGCCAACAGGAAGCGTAGATTATGCCAGTGCTCATACAAACAAGAAGGAAAATAGCAGTTACCTGTGAGCACATTCAATTATGCTGCTGTGCTTCCCAGCTTTGCTGTGGGCTCTTGGAGTTTGGCTGCAGTGGAGCCTCTAGTTTTGACTGTGCTTTGCAAAATCTAAGTGGCTGCCACCCCAGCCTGCACTGGGAGCATCAAAAGCCCAGAAACTTCAGAGCTGGGCCTGCAATGTCCTGAGACAACTGATGAAAAAAATTTCAAGCTTCTACTAATCTACCCTTTGCTGCTGAACTCAAAGACTGCAACGCCCCTACCCCAACCTCTCTGCCTTCAACCTGCTCAGGCTCACATCCAGAATACCTCACCTCTCTTGCACCTCCCCCAGCCCTCAGAAATGCTTGTAATTACTTAGCAACATGTATCTGAGTAAATTTCCATTATTTCTCCTCCCACAAAACATGCATTGGTTGCATGAAGTGGCAGGTACCTTCATCCTGCAAATACCAACACGGACCTGTTTTGAAAATCAGTGTAATGTGCCAAAGTCAGCCTAGGTGCTTTGGATTTTCACAGCAGTGGGCTCTGCAATGAAGAATGCATTGTCTATATTTAACAGGCAAACTTGAAAATTAATATTTATATCTGCAGGGTTACAGTTCTAACAAGAACATTTGAGCACTAGGCCAGGCCATAGGGATTTGCATGGAGGTGACCTGTAATGGGAACGGCCGAGAGGCAAATGTCTGCAGGTACATGTAGCCCTCCCACAGTATACTGGATTCTAATTTTTAATTGAATTGCTGTTTCTGTTTTAGATCACCTCTCAAGAACCAAGTGCAAACTGAAGACTAGTTTTTACTTATGTAAGATACAAAGTGAAACTAAAAACTTAATTGAAAATTGAAATTGTTTTGTAAAATTTAGCAGGTTTCATTTAAGCAAAACGAAACTCAAATGCCAAGAAGCTAAATAATACTTTCTAAAAACCCTCCAATATTTAATAAAGACCCATAAGTGCAGTTCTTAAAAGTACATTGGATAGTTCAATATTTGGAAAGTCCATGTTCCATGATTTAGTAACAGTGCAGGATGAGGATGCTGTATATCCGAATTTATTTCTCCAGCACCCAGAGAAGGCACTGCATGCCAAAACTCATGGAAGGGAGGACACTTCCAACTCAGACTGCAGAGTGGGAAGCCAGATGCTTCTCAGTCACTATTACAGCTCTGGTCACATCTGGAGTTTCTTTTGAGGAAAAGGAGATTACAAGCCTAGTTGTGCTGGAAGACATTAGGCATAAAATCAGCGTATCATCTGACATAGAATGTCTTACTGAAGTTCATTGTTCTCCTTTGTCCTCACTTGCTGGTTCTTACTCTTCATCTTTGCACTCAAATCCCATATCTGGAAGGTTCCTCACTGAGTCTTATCATGGAAAAAGCCCATCCTGAGTAAGGGATGTCTGCAAGAAGTGCCCTCCCAAGGAGATGTAATTCAGCCAGTCAAGCCTCACAAGAAGACAATAATTGTCACTGAGAAATGTTACTCAAAACACTGAGAGATGCACTGCTTCAAACCTTTACTACAATAATTTCCCATGAAATTCTAAAATTGCCCAATAGTCTGCTCCTGAAGAAGGAAAATCCTCAGACAATGCAAGCTCCAGTGGTCTTGGTGATGCTTCGTTCAGTCAGCAGATTTAAACCCTTAAATCCTATATATGTATCTATATATCCTGCAGACATATAGATACATATATTCTTCTTCAACTCAAAGCAGGAATTTTCAATGCAGGGGACGTGTTTGGTGCATGACTAAGAGAAGAGAAGGTGACTCCAGGAAGAAGCAGAAGAGAAGTTTTAAGAGACAGGAAAAGAGGGATGTGGGATGCACAGACATAATGGAGGCTTTGAGGGAAGATTTTTTGTGGAATTTGAACCTTTTATATTCAAGAAACAAAAATTTCCTGTAGTCAGTATATGAAAATTTGTTTGGTAATGGGTTTATCTTTGAACTATGGACTGACTCAGTGTTTCATTTGCTGCATCTATTCTCCCACTTTTATATAAGTAAAGCCAAATTAAATTAAGAAATAAAATTATTCCTGAAAATACTTTCAAAATATTTCTGTTGTGCATATTTACTCTAAATCTTAATAATTCCCATGGGAGAGAAATAGTTCAGCCAGACTTTATATTTTTACCTGCCAGACAATTTATGTTGAGAAAACCTCTTTATCCTTGTTCTTCTGACAAATAGAAGTTGGCTGGTTCTCACTACCTTTCCACCAAATCATTTGACAAAAATTTCATTTAAATTTTTCTAAAGAGAACTGGTAGACAGATGATGCTCACACGTTTAATCCAAATTTTCAGAAAACATAATTACTAATTATAGCAGTTTAGTAGCTATATATTTTATGAATGTTGAAAAGTAACTATCTCTACATTTCCACATAAAACACCTATATTGGCATCTTATGGCAAGATTCTGGAATGCAAGATCACCGAGAGACATTTGGAGGCAGAAGCATCTTACCTTGCAGAAATGTGTTCTTTCAGCTGCAGAATGCTTGCTACATTTATCAGGAGGTATTGTGCTTCATTCACAAGGGAGAGTGAGATGTTTGTAGCAGATGACTGACCTAAAAGAAAAAAATAAATCCAACATTCTAAAATGATCATAAAAATTAGTAATTTCACCTCATCTTTCCTTTGACCTCTTACTCATTCTCATTGCTAGTTTATTCATTTGGTTCCAGGAAATAAGGAAATATTCCAAGGATGCCCTCCAACCTGTAAGTGGTTATGATGCAATGCAGTTAGAAACTGAAATAGAGGTGAGATTTTACCAAATTTGTAAAATAGTTTACAAGAGCAATATCTATGCGTTTTCAATACTCTCAATTATTTTTGTAATGAAATATTATCTCTGAATTAATTATTTGATTCTTCACAATCATTTTTCTAAATGGTCTCTTTGCGTTCCCAGACAAAATCATGGTCATGATTCTCTCCCCCATACTGGTGCATCTCTACATTTTCACCCAATTTAACAAGTAGAAGGGCAGCAAAAAGTCAGTTTGGGTATAAACAAAACTACTAGATCTATACTGGATAACTCCTTCAGCCTTTATCAGGGTACCTATACACTGTGTGAAGTACATGAGCCTGATTTTTGCATAAGGAATCACAAATATTTTTAAGGATGACAACATACCTTTTGTATTTTTCTGATGTGACTTGCTTTTCATGTCTGAACTTTGTCTTATCAAGCGACACGGACGACCAAGAAATGCAGAGAGCCAGGCAGCAATTCTTTCTCCACAGTCATACGTTTTTACTCTATTACAAGAAGAGAAGAAGTTTAAATTTGATTGGCCAAACATTAATTTGCAAACCAGAAGTCAAATTGTAAAGATGTTTATTCTGCTTCCTTCAGTACGAAGTACAGAATCCATACTGTCTGATGAAAGTCTGATGTGAAGCTCTGCATGACTCTTAACTCCCTGTTTCCTCAGGTTCACTCCTTTCCTCTTGAAGTCAACTTTCACAAGATCTAATTTAGTTTAGTATGGAAAATTACTATGGAATAAAGGATTAATCATAACACTGAAGACACTGACTCTGAAGTACAATAAGTGGTTGCCTATATAACAATATTGCAATACAGTATTATGAAATAGTCACACTCTGGTCTGTACTTTTTGCTAAAAACAGAGCATATTTGTGTAATCTTTAATGATCCCATCAGGTACAATGATTTTACCTCTCTAATTTAAATCATGTTTGTACCAACATTTCATATTAAAACATGGTTCCACTAACTGAGGCCAAGCATCTCTCTAAAGATGATTTCCAATACTTGTAAAATGTCTAGTGAGTTATGCAAGTTGGCAATAGAATTGCCTTCTTTACCTGGATGCAATCTTTCCTAGAAGGATTTTGAAATCATCTCTCTCAATCCAAGAAGGCTACTGATGCTATTTGACATTTGATTTCTCAGGCCTGAGTACACTTAATGTTGTTTAAATCTCTCAGACATCTTGTTTAAATCAGTTGTATGGTTTTCACTCACAGATAATTGAAAGAAGTAAGTAGTTCCCATCTATATTAGACCTCAGGATGGGATGACTTTCACTGTGGGAATGCTCAACTCTCTACTGACCACATAAAGAGATTTGACTGATACCTAACTTTAAATGTAAGAGGAATGTGACTTCTTATGCTGATCTAGGAAAGATTCCTATAGCAAGGAAAGTGAAGTAGTTGTGTTTCTATTCTCACCCTGATGTCCTATCCAGTCAAAGAAGTTGATCTGCATGGAAACCATCTGCTTTGTTAAACAAGAAAACAGCTACTCACAGCAAAAGGTGCTAAGCCCCAGGATTGAGAGGAAATTGGCTTGGCTTTGCAAACTGCTCTGTCATGTTCAACCGAATTTCACAGGTACAAAGCCAGCAGAAGTAAAACCAAGGAGATTTTATAATCCTGCATGGATCTGGTATCTCTTCAGTGCTTATTCTGAATTTTGAATTATAGTGCAGCTCTGCATTCCTCTCCCCACTCAGATAGGACAGATGTCAACCAGAGCTGCATCTACCCAGTGATGCCCTAGAACTGGAATGGTGTTCTGGTATGAGTATGAGATGCAGGCACCGTGTCAAGAAAGAGGCCAAAAGGTGAGTGTCCACATGAGATTTCACAGTCTGAACTGTGTTAGGGAGAAGGCTGTTAATGAGAACACATGAATCTTCCATGATAACAGTGCAGGTGAAACAAATTCCTCCAATATTTTTTTCCACCTTCACAGAGGTTCTAGGGGTATTTAAAATCTCTTTTGAGCCAATTGCCTCTGCCAGCCTGTGGAAAATTAATACTGCATAAACCAGGAAGAAAGTTTTGCCCTCTCTTTATACACTTATTGTTTTGAGTCACAGCGGCTGAGTTAGAGACTCACACCATTCTTGATATTTCATCAAATGTCACTGTGTAATTTTTGTATTCCAAATCACGTGTTTTCAAATTGCTTTCCCTTATTGTCAGACCATTTTCTGAGCAAGTACCATCATCTCTTCAAGGTCTTAGTCAAAGTCATTCTGTTGTAGCTCAATTCTACTTGTTTTCTGCTTGTGTTTATTTTTGTGGAGTATAACTTTACATCTGTCAGCATTACATTTCATTTGGCACATGTCAGGCAATTTATAAAGGAGAGCCTATTTCTCTCTGATTTCACTTGCTGTTTGCCTTGAGTTTCCCACTCATCTTTCTATTATGTCATTTAGCTTCAGTGCATTACAACTGGTCCCTCTAGCAGGGTAATTTACAGAACAAGAAACAAGGACAGATGAAGTCTGAATATTGATCCCATGGGATATAATACAACAGGCTCAGTTCACCTTGTTCTTAACTACACCTTTGTCTTCTACCACTGCTACACTTCCCTTGATCTCTTTGATATTGCAGTCTGTCAAAGAGGAGGTTGTGTCCCTCCTTATTTCAGTAGAGCATCAACCTTGAGCATTTAGGGTCTTCTTCAACATCAATGCTATCAACATTGCTTCTACTTTCATCATGTATGTCACTGGTAGACATTGTATCAGAAAGCCAGGTCCCTCTGATGTAAGCAGCCCCTGCAGGGATGAAGGCTAACACTGATGAATTGCTTCAGAAGGGAAATTTGGGCTCATTAAACTTCCGCGGCTGCTGCGAAATTAAACTTCCTCACATGACTGCTTGCAGATTCTACATTGTGTACTTTTCTCAGTTATCTCAGTCTAAATTCAGAGTAAGCCAACAGAACTGGATGAAATAACAGCATCAGAGCACAGAACTAATAAATAGAAAATACATTCACTAGGCATTTCTTTCAAATGAAAGCCTTTTAACAAAGACTTTAGGCCCCACTGCTCACCTTAGACATGTTGCAGGAAAGACCCCTGACCACAAATCACCTCCTGTCCTCTTGCAAAGCACTGTTTTTCTCATTATTTTTGGCCCTGAAGGCTCCTCTGCTGAAACACTGGAAACTGGTATAAATGGCTATTGGGTCTCTGAGCAGTCGCAGAGCCTCATCAATGTTGCTCACTCATCCTGCTTTACTTCTTGTCTTGTTTATTTGCTAGTCCCAGTCCACTCCTTGCAATTTGCTTTCACAACCCCTTTCTTGTTCATTCTGTTCTTTCCTTCCTTCACAGAACTCTAAGAAAGTTTCCCATGAAAACTTCCTATTTGATACAATAAAAATGACACAGTCAGTTCCATGAAAGAGAAGCTACAATAAACAGTATAGCAACAAATTTTATGCACACAGAGAGAAAGATAACTCAGGCTGTTTTATAGCCTGTAATAGATGGGCTTACCATGGGGAGGCTAGGGATGAGTCAACAGTAAGGGAAGTGGGACAGATGGTTAAAACAAATGACTCTTGGGTGGATTCCACTACCTGAGGAAAATACACTTCTGAGGAAAAGATCCTCTTTTATCATCTGAATAGCTAGTAGAAAAGAAGGAGAAGATAATTTTCTGCATGGCTCCATGGGGAAATTGCCAGGTCTTCTGCTGGTTTGTTTATGTGTTACTCAGAGAAGCAAATGTAGAGGGCTACAAAAAATTAGTATACCTTGGTGAAAGGAAGACATAAATCTTTAAGTGGCTCTTTTAGTTGGACTTACCAAGAGACTCATTGAAAAGAAACATAGTAGATAATGCAAATGTACTTTAGGAAGGCACTTGATACACTGTCACTCAGAAAACTTAATGAGACTGAAGGAAGTTCTTAGAAAATATGATGAATAAACACTTAGGTTTATGGATAGGACATAATTTTATTCCTAATGTTATATTCACTGAAGTGGTATGTCTCCTGATTAGAATTAATGTTATTTAACTTACATACCTGCAGTCAAGATTGTTAAGGGGACACTGAACAACATGGATGGTCAAAACAAAATTAAAATGGGTTGTAAATATGGAAAGCTGTTTATAACTTTAGAAGGTTCTAGCAATTTTAAATCCATGCAGTATGAAATGGGCAAAGCTGCTAACATCATCACTATTAAATGTGGGAACTGAATTCAAGTCCTGCTGAGACCCCCCAGCCTACATTTGGAGGTAACTGGGGACACCTCCTTTTCTCATGCTTGGAGCAAGTAAATAAAAAGATCTCACTCATTAAAGTGAGGGAAAAGTCAGTTAACTGTACTGCTCTTCCTCTCCTTTTTTCGTGTTTTAAAATTTTTTACTATTTTCTATCAGACATGCTGGGCATGCCAACTTACTTTTTAAAATAGGACCACTCTCCCGGTCCACTAATCATTCATTGCTTTCCACCATTTTTTCAAGGACTTCTGTCTGTGTGTACATCTGTTCACATCCTGAGAGCCACTACAGTGATTTTCAGCTTCAGTACCTCTCTGCTCTCCCTTACCTGTGTGAACAGACTTTACTCTCACAGGTCACAGCCTCTTTTCCAGTATTGTCTTCTAGTGGTACAGATATTGGGTCCATGCCTAGGTGGGAAGACAGAAAGTCGTATTTAAATAAAAAAATAATGAAGAATGATAGGATCATGAAAAAAGTTCCTATTTTTGCTCCTTCCACAGTCACATCAGCCTCACAAATAGCAAATAAAGAAATATTTTTTCTTTTTGCTAGCATTACATTCTCTGCCGGCAGGTGGCTCCAAATGATAAAACAAAGTGCAAAGGCTGCAGATGACCTTGGTACTCAAAGCATATTTAAAAAATACACAATTTCAGCTTTGAGTAATTTCCTTCTGTGTTTATCTCAGGCAACAAAACTGGCACAGAATTACGGCCTCAGTCACGGTTTCTGTTGAAAGGATGATTCCTCTGACAAGACAGGAGATGATGTTAAACGCCGTCATGTTGGAGTAGAGGGATTGAGTGATCTGAAAGATGGAAGATGGAGGAGGGGGGAAGAAAAAAAGAGGTACAGTCTGTTCAAAAAAAGAAATATACTGTGAGAAAAAACTTTGATAATTTAAAGACAAGACAAAATGTATGGAAAACTGCAAATGAGAGAATTATTCCCATCTATTCGTCTCCAAGTTTAAACCAGCTGACGATTCCCTGGTAATGATCTATTTTAATTTCCCCCACATCTTCCTCATCTTGAACAGAATGAGCCAAAGAGACGGAAAGAATACTATAGCTTGCTAAAACCAAAAAGAAAAGCTGTACTACTTTTCTTTCTGTTAATTGAAAACAATAATCTTAAATGAAGAACAAAGTGTTTTACTGTGTGACTGCAATAAATCCAGCTTTTCCATTACACTGCAACATATATTAACCAAAACCTTGACATTCCCCTCCTCCTCCCCATTTCCCAGAATTATAACTACATATTTTGATATTATACAATATTGTAAAACAAATAAAAATCATGCTCTACCAGCTCTGTGAACAGTGAAATCAAGTTGGCTTATTTTTTTCTGAAGAGCAATAAAATGTAGTTTAGATTCATTGTAACACCACTATCGACTCTGTTTCATGCACGTTTTACAAAATAGAAAGTGGTCTACTTCTTCTTTGGTTAATTATGTTAGTATATGTCACAAGTGAAGACAGAGGGGAAAAGTTGGGTTCACTTAAGAAAATATTGCATGTAAAAAATGCTTTGAACAGCCCTGTAACATCCTGAACAAAAGCCAGTGTTATTATCTTATCAACTAGAACTCTTGGGCTTTGAAACAATTAAACATTAGAATCATTCCTTCTGGAAAAGATGAGTTTAAAATATTTCATACTTTTTAAGAAAGGCATACTCACAAAATTTCTTAGAATTTCAGGGCTTTAAAAAGGCTTTTATATACCAGCAAGTGTATCACATTTTTATTGAACAGTACACATTTTACAGTGATGTTTAGGTCAGTTAAACATTGTTAATTACAATTTTATTCTGTCTTTAAGGCAAAAAAATAAAGTAGAATATTGCCAGTTACTAAAGTGCAAAAGCTGTCATTCTCCATGGTACTTTGCTTGATAATAAAATTCACAGATGTGCTCACAGTATTAATATAAAAAAATTCTTATCGTTATAGCTCCTATTTTCAGTCAATGAGGAAAATTAGAGATTTGTTATTTCAATAGACTGAAATATAAACCATTCATGTATATTCTTTCATCAGTGTACGCACTTAATTCCCATTATTTTTATTGGCAGTAACACATGACTATTTGAAGGCACAATAAACTCCATAAAGTGCAATTAGCTGCTCAGTTTTGCTAGCATCTTTCTACTCCAATATTTTAAGGTGCCTCCTCCACACTCAGAATTTCTCCCACTGTGCAGTGACAAACTAATGCCCAACTTGCCAGAGTAATGCTGATTGTTAGCTAAAATTGAAAGAGAGAAATTAGTCTTTTCCAGAAATGTATTCTCAGCTGAATTCTGTTTGGCTACACGTTTGTGTAGGTCAGGAACAAGTGCGATGTAATCTGTGCTCCCACGTATTTGATGGAGGGGGACAAGGAGATTTCCCTTGATTCTCACTCCAGTAATAGGGCTTCTGGAAATGAATGCACTTGCTCCTGCCCACCTTTCAGTTACTGGGAGCCAAATCTCTAATAATTTCATTCAAGACAGATGAAATTCTTTCTCTCCATGAAGGCTGATTTAGAGTTAGGTACACTGATTTTCTCCAAGTGGGTTATGTGATAGCAAGGCTTTGCTACACTCTGAACAGTAAACAAAATAGGGAATGCCTGTTAACAACTGCATAGCCTAAGAAAATAATTCTGACAAAATTAATAAATGCAGTTTCTCAAAATTAAAATCTCACTCCCTCTGAGGAAGAAAAGTACAGCCAGTGAGAGAGCATGCACAAAACCTTCCTCTCCCTCTGCTCTCACTCAACCTCTTTGTCAGAGATCCGGGAAACACCTGGAGCTCCCCAGCTACCATGGTGGCCAACTAATTTTGCAGGCATGCCAGGCAAAGACCCTAGGCCTTCAGGCAGCCTGGGCTTGTGTAGAGCCCCACTCTGCCATCCTTGCTACCCACAGGGGATGGGTGGCAGGATTGCATAGCTGGGTCGGTCAGACAGCAAGGTCTGCACTTCCACAGCTGGGGCTACAGACGCCCCCAACATGCAAGGCTTAAAGAACAAACCTGAAAGGGTGTCTCAGCACATAAAGAATTCAGCAAAAGGTGTTAAAGTAGTTACAGTCACACTAAATCATGCTGACAATTTTTTTTTGGACAGAGAAGACAGAGAATATTAAGCCACATTGAAATAAAATAGCCATAAACAAATTTTCCACTAATGAAAAGTTCTAGAGGGAGAGGAACATGTGTGCCTGGAGGGGAAGAGAGAACAGACTCATTATGTTTTAAAAGTGGCACAGATAAAGTGTTTACCATAACCTAACAGTGTAACAGCAAAACGCTCCTAAAAACTGCTGTGTGCTCCAGCTACGCGGGATCCGGCTCACTTGGCTTCAGGCACTTACCAGAGCCCCTATTCTAGCAGCATGGCTGCCTTAGGCTCTCTCGTTTGGAGAGAGGCGCCTCCAGCCAGCAAAGCCCGCCCTGGGCGGAGGTGTGTGCCACAGGCTGTGCTCCCAGCGGGAAAAGCGCGGATAGCAGCGGAGTGGCCGGGAGAGCACCGCGGGTACGGCTCCTTGCAGAGGAGAGGCAGCCGCCGGACTGCGCCGTCACCGTCACCTGCAGCGATGGGCCTGCACAGTAACCGAAGCAAGGGCATGGCAGAAATGGAAAGAACAGAGAAACTCAGCACAGCGACTGTGAGGGCAGGGGGAGGAGAGATGTAAGTAACAAAGCTCAGCTTGGAAAGAAGCATTGAGGCTGCGGCTGGGCAAAGGCGGTTTGTGTGGGTGGCCTTCCATGTGGATGAAGGAGTGGAGCAGGAGGAGACCTGGAGGCGGCTGTCAGTCACCAGGCCAAGAGCTACGGACCTGAAATAGCATTGGCTACTGACACGGGCAGCCAAGGTTCTGAGCTTCAGAACAACCAGCCTGGCTCAAGCAGGTTCCACTGCTCCCCACCACATGGATCTCTGCTCACAGGCAGCATTCAGCTGCAGGTCCTACCTACATTTGCAACCAGCTACAGACAGGCTGGAGGTGTGGTGACAAAAGCAGCTGGGATTAATGTGGGATTTGCAAGGAAATTGTCAATTTATTAAATTAAATTTGTCTGCCATGAAATGATTTAAGTGGAAGACATAACACTGACCCATGTTTGTGAAGGGATAAAAGAAAGAGATTAAAAATTTAACACCAACAAACAAATAAATGGATTTAGACTGCAGGTAAGAAGAAAGAAAAGATAATAAATATTGGAACAACTTCCTACAGATTTATGTGCTCAGCCTTACGCTGCTGGTTTGTGTGTGCTCCCATCATTGTGCCATCTTAGGAGCAGTAAGCTCTGGAATAGACTCCCAAGCAAGAGACTCCCATTATCTCACTGTCAAGAATTTTAAAAAATGACACAGGTTGCAAGACCAACCAGCAGGACTACTAGAAAAGAGGCCCCAGATTATCTCATGGGCTAGGACTTTGGTAGCTAGAGTCATTACATAAAGAATAAAATGACTCCATTCTTACACACTGGCTGTACCAAAGCAGGCTGTAAATAAATGGCAATGACATTTCCATTAGAGCACACTGATCAATTACTTTTGGGTAGAAAAATGATCAATGGACTTGCACAATCACTTCTGTGTGGAAATGATTCTCACTTTCATTGGAAGGAAGGCAAATGACAGCAAAAACTTCAAAAAAGACACAAAGTAAAATGTAGAATTTAAAGGCAAATTTCACCCTGGCACTAACTGTGGCAAGAGATTGTAAATCTCAGTGTGAAATGGGTGACTTGACTGTCATTTTTGTCTGGGGAAACTTCCTCCTGACTCCCTGAAGTATGACAGGTCTTACTGACAGGTGTTATTGACAGGTGAACATACTAATGGGGAGGCATTTGTCTGAACCAGTGCTAGCAAGGAAAAAAAATGAAGAACAGGCTCAAAATGGTCAGAAAGGAAGTGAGATGGTAAGGAAATAAATCTCTAGAAATAATTAGTTCTGAAGCACTTGATAATTTAAAAGTTGTGGGAAAAGGCTGTCTGTGCAACTCTACTACAGAAATTTGAGGTGCAAGATGCTCCATGTAGAATTGAAATGAATTAATGATAGATTTTCAAGCAAATAGTACAGAGGAAAGAGAGGAAAGCAGCAGTGTATGTGTCAGTGAGCAAGTCTGGAATCCCTAAGAAGAGACTAGCTTGTGTTTGGGATTGGAAACAGAAAATAGCAAATAGATTATTAGTTGAAGTATCAAAATGTACATTTGAGAAACCTATTTCAGACAAAAAGAATCAACAAGTCAGACTTAATTCTATGGAGAGTGCTCAGACAGTTGGAGATGACAACAACTCTAATGTATACACAGAAAGGAGACTGTGGTTACAGATCCACTCATATGGATTTCTAAAAAAGGGTGAAAAATCTGAAGACAAGTTCCCTTGTTTTGCTCTCGCTGCTGAAAATATGGGCACGTGCATTATTAGTGGTTAAGACATTATGGGCTGAGTAAATGTGGGATCCCAGAGAAATGATGAACGCTATTCAGACACATGAAAACTCAGCATTAGTAATGACTTCTGTGGAATTCAAACCTGTTCCAGTGTTCAGGGGCAATGACACTGTTATGAAAATAAATAATTTTCACCCCTGAGTAGTAAAAGGCTTTCTGTAACACTTTACAAATTTTTTTCTTTTTTTTTTTCCCCTCAGCAGTGAATAAAAAGGATTTTGATAATTCCCAGGAAGCTCAAACATCATAAAATATTTGCCTGCTAGTGCAAGTATTTAATTGAGTTAAATAATGTCTGGTCCTTATTTTAATTCATACTGATTTCCACTGAAGACTTTACCCCTCTAATCCCACAGATGGAAGGAGGAAGAGAGATACAAAATGGGAATGCTTTTGTCCAAGGTGTTTAATGTTAAGACTTCTATTCCTTTACCTTTGCAGCATTAATGATCCCTTCAGGCTGTGGGATTTCATGCTGTGGAGAAACACTAGTCAGTAAATTTCCACTTCTGTCTGTTCCTTTCTCCATCCTGGAGCATTCACTTTATGATTGCACATAGGGAGTCACTGTCTACTCTCTGCCTGCCCAACAATAAGTTAGGAAGCCCCCCAAGGGCTTCATTGCCCGCAGCTGGCACAGAACCTGTCCCTAAAGTCACAAGTAAGGATGCACAGCATTCAGTAGTTTGGTGGGAGCATGCAGGTGTCCCTGCCTAGAAATACAATTAAGAAGGGAAGGAAAGGATATTGTTTACTAACCTTCTGCCTGAATGACCATAATTTTTTGCTTCAGATCAATTGAGGGGCTCACAAGACACAATCTTGGCTCCTGCTTCTGAGTCATGCAGACTCCATTCTGGTTTACAACCATCCAGTTGCGGTCATACAGCAAACCCTGGTTTCCTACTGGCCATTCTGTAACCTGGGAAAGCATTAGGAGGGGGTACAAGGGTTAAAAAAATGTTTACTGCATTAATAGATTCATGCTGAAAAGAAACAAGAGGGAAAAGAATCCATTCATCAAAGATAAAGATATCACTGCACAAAGCTGACAAAAGAAAAAATCAAATTACTGGAAGTTGTTACATATTATCATACAGTTTAACAGAGCTATAAGAATAAAGTCTCTGAAACACTCTGAAAACTCTCTTCAATTTTATACTCATCCATTTTTAGGACCTATTCCTCCCGAAATTTTCATTTAACTTAAAAAGCACAGAAATTTTACGGGAATTTTATGAATTAAGGCAAAACCAAACAAACAGAAAGCAAGAAAATGGTGAAATTCAAAATTCTGAAAAACCTTGCTTTTCATAAAATAGGACCATTTTATCAATTAATCCATTTGAGAAAATCTCTGCCACTGAAGCTTCTGGTTTTGCTGGGAGAATAATACTGTCTTTAAATTCCCTTACAACAAAACACATTGTCTTCTTTGCTATCTGTTCTTCCATTATGTCTATAACAGCCTTTACATTGAATAGCCCATACAAGAATATTGTCCTTGCTTTCACATACATTTTTCTGGTGAAAAGAACATCTGTTTCTGATGCTACACAGATGGTAATCTTGAAATCCAAAAAGAGAGCAATTTTAGTAATGCCTTTGGGTGACATTAATATCTGCTTTCTTCTCCAGAATGTTAAAATATTAATACCATTCTTGTATATAAAGCTGGCCACCAACATATTCTTCAGCTCACGTATGCTTTCTAGTCACAGTAGAATGGGGAAAAAAGTTTACAGCTGAACTTTGTTGAATTCTTATAGAAAAGCTGAGCATATCTCACATGAATTAGCTGACAAAAGACTTCAGCAAAACCCTATTGAGTAAAAGATATGTCAAGCACAGCCTGATGCTATGAAGAACAGCATGTCTGGAAGCACTAGCTAGATGAATTAAAAATCACATTTTTGTTTATCATGTGATCAACCCAAAACTTGACAGAACCTAAAATATCTCATTCTTATAAACTTTTCCTGTTTTTATAGAAGCCTGCGGCAGCAGTTTGACACTGACTGCCTGACTATAGAAAGCTAAGGACAGGCATGGTAGAACTGAAAACTTAAAGCATCAAAACTGAAATAAAAACAATTTCACCACAGCGCAATCAACTATACTGAATACAGAAAATAGAAAAATAAAAATTAGGAGAAGAAATATGTTCTATCAACCCCCTTTATTTATAATATTATTTGGCATTTTTTATGCAACTGTGGATGAAAATTCTGTGATAAATAGAAATTTTAAGTCTGTCAGTGTCATCTGAAATCACATTATCCAAGAACCTCAAACTGTCAGCACCTCAGCTATGTGAACCTTTGCCCTGTCTTTTTTAGGAGAGGAATCACCCCAAAGACTGCAATATCAGCTGAAGAATACACTTTTGTTCTTAGTGGAAATTATTCTTTGGAGAGACCAGCATTTTTGGTTACCCTGCATAATTAGACTTCAAAATGCATTTGAACAGCTGGTGATCATCTGAAAGCTGCAAGAATTTCCTGCTAACAAATCTCCCTTCCAAAAAAGAAGATCATTAATTGGAAATACATGCTCCCATGAATCCAACAGATCTCTACAGGATTTGATAGATATAGAGAGCAGAATAAACTAAAAAAGCAGAAAAATAGAAGAAGACCACAAAGTTTCTCAGTTCCCTATTGCAACATTCAGTTGTTTTGGTTCCACTTCAGGACTGCAATCTTATTCAGGAAATAGCTTAAGCATTTGCTTACCCTTCACTGAAGGCAAGAGGCTTTATGAGCAAAATAAATCTTCTCTTTAATCAGAGCTTCAGGAAGTTCTTGCATGCTGACAGGCATTAAAGGGTAAGCCTAGCTAACTAGCAGATATTTGGAAATAATCAACACTTTCCACTCAAGATATTTCTGACAGGTCCAAAATAATGGCAACTAACACCATGCTTCACTCAAACCACAAATGTGTTGCAGTCCATGACTACAGGTCCTCAACCCATTTTCCCCTCTTCCTCTGGGTATTTGCTGTTGTGGTGAGAGTCACACACTGTGCCCTGCAGTGAGTCCCTGCCCTGTCATGGATGTCCTCTGTGCACTGTCAGGTGCCCAACTTCCTCTCCACTTTTCAGCTCACTGTATTGCACATGTTGCTGGTAAACGAAGTTGCAACAACAAAATAACTGTGGCTGCCTTGGGTGGAGAGTCCCAGAGGGCTCTGAACAGCCAGAGCTGGTTTGCTGCTAATACTGACACTGGAGATGAGCAAGGAAGAACACATTCATTTCTTCTCTCAGCACTTAGGCCTGTGCAGAGCATATCCTGCCCTTATTTCAAAGGGGCTGAAGGCATTGTTAAATAAAGTAAAATAGAGCAGGTTAGCATATGTGGCAGTGAGCAGTAGTTCATTGTATAGCCTGTAATGTGATTCCCTGAAGTTGCCTGGCCATCTCTGGCTACTGGGACAAATTAAAATGGGAGGACAGAAGGAAAGCAGGGAGTGCATGGTTTTACTGATAGATACCAGCAGACAGCTTCATTCCAAGCATGGCAGGTGATTATGCATCCCAGGATCATTCAATGTATGGTCTCCTCTACCTGTCATAAGGATCATTGCATAATACAGCCAGTACTTGGTATTGTCCCATCTGCTTTAGTGCATCTTTTCCTATCACAAAATGAAAATATTTACTGCAAAAACGTGTGGTGTTGTTTGGTTTTTTCTTTATTTCAGATTTTTCTGTAAAATATTTTGTGCTGCAGTTCTCCCATAGTTCACAGTAATGTAATCATGAAGGCCAACACAGGTTTTGAATGCATTAAAGGAATCACTGAAAAGGCTTTAAATTATCTAAGTTCAAAAATGCTAATGGTCTTACATATAATTTATCCACTGACCACTAGGAATTTGCATTGTATTTTAAATTAAAAGCTATTTCGTCTTTGTTGAGATGCAACTTTTTATACTCTGAAATCTACTGTAAGAATAATAAAGTTAATAATTTGTTATTAGTTTGAATTCCTAACCTCTTTCACTGGGCACATTGTATTATATAATTATGCAAAAGTCATCAACATGAGAGATGTTCCTGTTTAAAAATGCATGTTTAAAATACATTTTTATGCTGGAAAAAAATAAAGTGGTCTGGGATAGAGGTTACTCCTCTGCTTTTCTCTATTTAATAAAATAATTGTAGGAAAAAAGCCCAAATTTGAGAAGCTGAGCTAGAAAACTCTGCCCTCTGCTTCCTATACCATGTGTTCAAAATCCATGGGACAGCAGTGGCCAGGAACACCCCATACAATTCTGCAGAAACCACCTGACCTGCAGCTAGCTCACAATCTTCATGCCAAGTTTCATCCTCCCAGCTGCCAAAGCACTCTGCACTCTCATTTTCTCTGGAGGTCAAGAACCTCTCATATTAAATCACTTAGAATAGAACAGAGAAATCAGAGTTTAGGAAAGGAGGAGATTATGTGACTCTAAAGAGGAGATCAAACAGCTGTGAGTTCGCACTCACATCCTCCTCAAGTTTGTCCTCCTGCCACTAATCATCTATCCTGCAACCAGCAACTCTGTGGGCAGATTTCAGTGGTAGATGGGCTGAGTCCTGCTCACAGTTATCTGGAATTTTCCACTGCACACATTATCTTAGGAAAACTCAAGTGATCATGTAGTTACTGTAAACCCTAGTTATAGCACACGCTAAAGGTCTGACCTCCCATACCAGCAGAAGGCGTCCACTTGAACTTACAAATCCATGAGCTTCTGATCTCAAGTATCAAATTATTGGAAGGTGAATGAATTTACTACAGCTCAGCATTTGAATCACTTCTATCCTTTCACATCAGCTACCTGAATTACCCTATTACAGATAAACATGGAGATCAAGTTTTTAATTGGGAAAATACTGTTCTACATTTCCAGCAACTACAAAGCATCTAAAACTATTTTAGATTAAAAACAAGATACTGATTTTCAATTCTTGGATTCCAATCAATGACTAAGGCTACATGATTACTTTAGAACCACTTCAGAAGTTTATGTAAGGAGATAATAAAATGTTAAGTGTGAAGTCTATGAAAAAAACCCACTAAACAAATGGCAAAAGAATAGTTTTGGCTATGATTCAGTCTTTTCAAACTAAAGCCTAGAGATTCTGGTATAGTCAACATTTTAGAAAACAAAACGATTTCCAGGATTTGATTCCATTTAATTGTGGTAAGGTTTCTTCTCTAGCATGTCTTGCTTCACACTCCAGTGCATGTGACATGCATTGTTTTCCTGTTTCAAGGTGATACAGGCTGAAGCTGCAGTAGTGACATATAAAAACATATATACAGATACATATTGGAAGTTAGTGCACTCAGCAGGGTCTGGGTCCTGGCAGTCATGACTTTCTATTCTACTCTTTCTCATTGGGAAGAGACTAAGCTACTTGGTGATTTAGAATAGGATAATTGAGCTTTAAAGTTCATTTTACAAATGGTGGTTTGTAAGATGGCATTTTTATCTCCTCTACAGGTAGACAGTGAGATTGGCAGATCTTTCACAGGCTGGTTATAAATGTATGACAGGTCTAGAAGTGCCAGTCAGACTTTGAGGAAGAAAAAACAAGAACATCTGGTGGACAGGAAAAGTCACAAAAGCAAACATATTTTTTGCAGGGATTTACTTCAATATAAAAACCCCATCAAAATCAAAATACTCTTTTGACTTCAACTCCTGGCCTGCTCTCCCAATGCAGTGAAAGCCCCTTCCCAGTGGATAACAAAAATTTCCCAGTTGTTAGGTCAATTTCTACTGTCCTTTTGCATGCACTATAAACCCCATGGAAACCATGTGGAAATGCACAAAAAATACTGTTTAAGTAGAGGAGAAGAAGAGCTAAATGCTCTTTATAGTCAAATTCCAGTCCCTTCCAAGACCATACACTAAATCCACTATTTATTTAATTTTCTGTTACTCTTTGGCAATACAGGCTCTGACAGTGCTTAGATTACAGGCCTTTATTGTGGCTGAGGCTTTGTCATAAAAAAATCAAAACAGACTTCAAAAATTACTCTAGACATGCAAAATTAAACCTCATAATGTAGTTGCAGTTTTTATATCTGTTTTTAAATTATTCAGATCAGCTAGTGTTAGCTGCATAATCAAAGTTGCCTTGGATTCCTCTCGCAGTCAATGAAAAGAAACAGAAATAACCAGGAAAATTTATTTCTCATATAGCAGATGCCTATTTTGTGCTAAAATGAATAAGCAGGTATCCTTCTCTCACTGCTTACAGAAGAGTGCTGAGCTGTAGAGGTGGAAGCTGAGGTAAGATGAGTCCTGTTTTCACTCTGGGCCCATTAACACATGGCACAAGCACTATGTATGAGGCATGGGGATTTCCCCCCTCCATGTAGAACTGCAGTCCTGTCTGCTGGGGAGTACCAGGTTCGTGCGAATTTATCACCTAAAGCTGTTTCCCCTCACAGAGCTTGAAGAGGAGAAATCTGGCTCAGCTTGTGGGGAAACATAAGCTTTCTTTCATGCCGAGGTATGTCTTACCTGCTTCTGGGCACAATCACTTCAAAGCCTTCCTAGTGCTGAATGTTGTGCATGTATCTCACAACAACAGCCTGCATGTCAAAAACAGAACTTAACCCCAAAGGTGCATGAGTACTGCCAACATATTTCAGCAACTTCCATAGTGGGCTTCTCTAATACAGCTATGAAAACTGCAACGCTTCAACAAAGGTTAAAAAATTTTCACGTGAAATGGGCAATTAATTTGATTTTCTAAACAGTTTGATCTAGTGGGAGGTTAATAAGGGGTGGAAATTGTTCGTTCAGGTCTCATTTGATGCTCAGGATTGTGTTTCTGAATTAAAGACATCATAAGCCAACCCAAATTTAAAAATACAGATGTTTAGTTGATCATTTAATAGTGTTTAATTGCCCAACCTCTCTGCACTGAAAATGAAAAACCAAAACATGATCAAATCAGCTGAGAAGCCCTGTTTGAAATTCAGGAGATTTGTCACTGGATTTGACCCCAATTTTCTCTCAGATGTGAGACACTGACCTACACCAGTAAGTTTTCGTAGGGAAAGTTATACCATTATTGACATTCATTAAATCACTTCCCAGTATGGTACTAAGCAGAGTGACATCCTAGGTCATGTGTGGGCCATACACCTATTTCATCATGCATTATTAAAAAAAAAGAAGTCACAGCTAAGGTGATGATATTATTAACTTGGTAAAAAAGCAATTAAAATCTTCAAAGAGTGAACTTTCAAATAGCACAGCAACACTTAAATGTCATATTTCTGTTGCAAATGTATTTTTAATGATAACATTTCTTTGTAATGTAAATCAGCCGCCTCTCAATTATAACATGTTAATCAAGTTACTTCTCAATTGCTGCCTACCCTTCAATGCCTACGAGTCCATCACATGTCATTCTGTAAAAGCATACTAATTATTTGATTATGTTTTAGTCAAGTTTTGCAAATCCAACTATTCTCTTCAAGACAGCATGTTACGTGCAGATTTGCCTGTTGTGGGGGAGGGGAGAGCAGAAGACACATTTACCCCTCCCCTGTAACTTCAGCCTAATTCAAAATCCTTCAAGGTAGCCTAACATGTGGGACTAGATCCCAGAACCTGGAAAAAAGGAAACATGGGTACCCACATCCTGCTTCCTAGTATCTCATACACACAGGTCTGATGAAGAACACAAGGCTGAGCTGCACAAGTACTTCCAAACGGTTCAAAGCACGTACCTCAAATGCAGAGCAGGATTTGATTGGGTAGAGGTAAATTTTGGCAACAATGATGGGCTTGCCATCTTTTCTACACATTGGCACTGCAGTCTCAGAAACAGCTGCCCTCATGCTTTCTGCCTCAGGTTCTGGTGGCTGCCAGCTGCCAGTTGTCTCTGCCTCAGATGGAATATTCCTGAGTTCTCTGTCAGAGATTTGCAGAATTGGAGAAAATTTATCTGCCTTGTTAAAAGAAAGGTGGTCATCTGGAACAGACTCTGTCGGCAGCTTTGTAACAGACTGGAGAGGAATCTCAGCATCCGAGTTGGAGAGTCTGGTGGCTATGATGAAATTCAAAAAAGTCTGTGCATCTTCAAAAGACGACATGTAGCCAAAGGATATTCTCACAGAGCCAGTGGGACGTCCGTCAAGTAGGTCTATGTTATCTCCACAGACATGGCCAGCCTAGTTTGAAATAGGAAGAAAACCAGAGAGCTGTCATGATACTTTGCTTTATTTCTCTCTAATTTTACCTAGCTATTAATGAGTCTCTTAAATCTAACCTGAAAAACTATTGTAAAAAATAGAAGGTTAACCTCAATACAAAGAGAAAATTAAGAAAATACCCTCAATCATCTTATGATTTACTTAGACTATGAAGATAATTTTGAGCTGCTTGTCCTATTCTTTTCTAGGGGAAGAGATACTTCCCAAAAACATATAAAGAATCACTTAAAGGTTTTATGTCCCATGATGGTCAGCTCAGACAACCTCCAGGGATATTCCAGTCTCACATGCACAGTTCACTGGGATTCAAACTGTGATGTTACGTTCAGATAAGAAAACAAACCATGAGATGGCTGATTTTTTGGGGGAAGTTTTCTCAATATTCACTAGTCAGAAAAGCACCATTTTATACCACCAGTGGCTTTATCATGGCTTATGTTTAATAGTCCAAACAGCAGAGAACTAACTCATTTGGGATAGCAGCAAAGCAGACTTTAATCTAGAGCTCAGATATCCTAAGTGACATAGGAATATCCAACAAATCTGTCTTGCTGATCCAGTCAACACATTGCTTTTAGGATAAAGGGAACTAGTCTTCCCCCCAATGCTTCTTCCTTTGATAAGCACAAGTTTCCAGTTGAAAAAATTTTGTTGAAAAATTTTTTGAATGCCCTATAGTGACCTCCATGTAGATACCCATCTGATAGGTCTCTCAGACAAGACTCTATGGAAAACTCTCCCTTAAGAGCAAAGGTTTCTCATTCTTTAAGTGAGTCATTGAGTGCTGCAAGCTAGAGTCTCCCTTTGTTCATCCACTTAAGAGTAGCTCACCAATGGACTTAAGATTTAGTCCAAACTCAGCATCCTATTCCCTAAGTGCAGCAGTTGTTGAGTATTTTTTCTTAGGATTTAATTTATTTACACATTTCTGCCACATTAAAAATGTACACATGAATAGTTTATTTACATTAAGTCTTTTTTTTTAAGCAAGAAATGTCACAGGACAGTGAACACAGATGCCATTTATGCAAGGAGAAATAAAAAACCCTACAGCTATGTCAAAGCATGCAACACAGTAGTAAATATTTTAATACAGTGTGAAGTAGTTTTTATCCCTGACAACAGAGCAGAAGCAATATTTTCAAAATTAGGTTGCATCTGTTAATATACCCTTCTGTAACCCCGCTGCCAAGTATTGCTTGATTGACTGAGGAGAGAGGTTCCTACTGTGCAAATAAGTAAGTGAGTTCCGACATAACATCCTAAGAAAACTAACCACACTTCTCCAGGGACACTTGAAGACAGAAAGTCCTCCCTCACAGGCATTTTATCATGTACAACTTCATCAGGGAAGGAGGAATACAGCCAGCACCCTGGGAAAAAACGAAACTGAAGTATATGCGCAAATAATGTGATAAAAGATGCCTCCCTCTACACGGTAATGTTCTCAATAACTCATCCTGATCCTTCTCAAAGCACTGATGGCAATGGAATGTCCCCAAATAATGACTGTGTAACTGTACCACCTCATTATACAACCTTTGGCGATTAAGTGTCTCTCCATAAATTTAACTTTGGCCTATCCCCATTTAAATGACCCAGACCTAAAAGAAGTCACTCGCTTCTTAGCAAAATCCTCCTTGTATAAGGAGATCCAGGAGCATTGCAGCTGGTTATTTGGTATTTTTCACTTCAGCAAAAGGGTAGACTTTTGTTTTCTCAGAGGAGAGAGCTTCCATGGCAAGTCAAAGCACCATTTTCCCAAGGAAGGTATTAAAGAACTGCAGCAGCCTTTAAGAACTGGTGCTATCAGTCCTGCATGTAAATGCGCTTGCAAAATTATCTATGTCTCTGGGAGCTATAATATCATTATAGCCATTAGATTTTTTTTAACCTTTGAAAGAACACCATTAATAAAGTTTTTGATTGTTCTGAATTAATTTACTGTAATTTCAAACTCTGAAAAATATGCACACAGGAAGCCTCCTCCACTTCAGTATAATACATCCTGCTATACGTCTTTTAATGACAGCTTATGGAAAACATTAGTAATCTTGAAAACAATCTTTATACATTAATATTCTAAAAATCTAACACACCAGTAATCTAAGTAGATTTCACCTAAATTTGCTTCATTTTCTGAGATTCACTGCATATTTGCCTTTACTGTTTCCTGTCCAATTTGCGTATGTATTTTAAATTGTAACACCCAACAGCAACAGGTCTACAATTCTTGAGCATTCGTATGTACAATAATTAATTAGGATACTTAAAGAAAAACATGAGAGGAATTGTTCAGGAAATTCTATTCTGCTGGAAGTCTTGATATCATGCAATTCCAAACCCAAACAATTGGTTTTCTATTCTCCAATGAAATAATAACAAGCAACACATACTTCTCTGCATCCATCAAATGATTTTGTTTCAATACCTCATTTCAATGAGCTGAGTTTCAATCATTAGTTCCTTAACAAGGCAAAGCAGTTGAATGCTTAAAAAAACCAAGTCAAATTTAACTTCATTTGTAAAGTCACAGAGATTCAAAACCATGGGATGTGATGCACTTCAGGTCTTAACTTCTAACCACATTCAGAGGCTAACCTGCAGGTTCCTTTGGATGTCCTCATTGCTTATGTCCAGATGCATCTGGCAGGCTCCAGTGTTACAGAAGCAGCCTGTGCGAACGTGTATGTTGTGGAGACTCGCCATGCTGTCCACCTTCCCAATCCAGCAGAAGACACAGGAGAAGAATGAAAAATAGACATTTTAAAGCTGTGGTCAACAAGATACAGTGTTTTAAAGGTAGAAATCCATGGAAGCAAATTATTTGTCTAAACAATTAACAACGTACTGCAGCTTTTACCATTCCCATACAGATTTTGCATTTTTCAACTTTGTTACTTCAGCCAGAAGAAAGCAGTGGTAGGAGCAGAGACATTTACCTTAGCATTGAGCAACTACTCCACAAAAAAACACACACAACCAGGTCAACCAGGTCCTAAGCCTATGAATGCTAGTACATCTGCTGAATTTTAAAGCTGTGAACAGGTTTATTCACATCAGTGCTGCTAATTACAGACCTGCATCCAGGTGTTATTTGGCATCTTGTCAGAGCCACTACCTGCAACTGCCTCTGAAGAGACTGAAGAGAAGCCTGGGGCACCTTTTCAGGTAGCTAAAGAAAACCTTTTGCTCCAAGGATCTGAAACTGCAAGTCCTCATTACAGAAACTGATGGCATCTATGGGATTTTGGCACACAACTGCTGGAAGGATCATCCCATCAGTAAGCAGTAACATTTGCCAGGACAGGGAATGAACTTGAATGTCTCATTGAGTTTTGTACATACAAACCCCCAGTCTATCAAGTCCCTGGTGCAT
Organism: Setophaga petechia; assembly: GCA_024362935.1. Taxonomy (NCBI): domain Eukaryota; kingdom Metazoa; phylum Chordata; class Aves; order Passeriformes; family Parulidae; genus Setophaga; species Setophaga petechia. The sequence continues at coordinate 26,271,746 of JANCRA010000008.1, forward strand.
TTCTTCCTCATGCTGTTTGGTATTACACCACTTCTTTATCATCCACTGAATAATGAATGGGCAGAAATACAATACTTGATGACAAACTGGCATGAATAAATTATGGAAAGGAATGAAAATTATGTGCAAAGACAACAGAAGAATGCGCCCACATGAGCCTCAGAAGGAGACATATATATGCATGCACTGGGAGGACAGCACTGCAAGGGATACAGATTGTCAAGGTTTCAGAGCACACCTAAGAAACGCTACAGGGATCCTCTTAGTACAGCTAAGAAACCATGGAACCTCACTGCAGGGACCTGGAAATGCTTTATATGGATCTCAAAAAGCAAGAGCAGCAGCTGATAGGATTAGCTGAGCTACCACCAGCTATTTCTTTGATGAAAAATGATGAGCATTCCTGGTCAGGACTGCAAAAAAGGACAGTAAATAAATTAATGAAATCTGACCCCCACCTCTGCCATAGACTCAACTTGCACAACTTGCATTAACCCCTTTTGCTCCTTTTATTCAAAAGGAGAGCTGAGAGTCTTGCCAATGACCACACTGCAGACTCAGGGGACTCCGCTGTACCAGGGACAGAATCCTCCATGCAGGAAGCTCGGGCTCAGCTGGATGCACAGCAACAGCTCAGCCTGAAGGGGCAGGAAAGGGAGTGTCAAACAACTCACACTAACCACTTCCCTAACAGTGAGCTCATGCTTCATCTGAGGTAACAGTATAAATCTTCAACCCAGCTTTTGTAACTGGCTAAATCTCTACTGGCTTTTATTATTTTTAACATAAATTCCCTCTGTACAGAACAATGGCCCAGTACATATACCAAACACTTTCTGTAAAATTCAGTCTATTTTCTGTCTTGATATGCCAATCTTCTATCTTCTGATATCTCTGAGTTTAACTGTATGCACCAAGCACCTTTAAAGTAACTATGTCAGTGGCTAGAAAACCCAAGCCTTCTGTTAGAACTTACTCCATGCTGAAATAATTCAACCTAAATAGTATTTAGCTCTGCTAAAAGCAGTTAAGAGTCATTGGGGTTTTTTTCATATGTGGGACATAAGGGTCTCTGCACAAAAATGTGCTGTATGCAAAAAAAAAATCTATATTGCTATAGCGTACAAGTTCTCAAGTTCACATTTCAATTTGTTCTGTGCCACTAGTTCAGTTGAAAATTGTTTGATTCTCTGAAACAGACATAATCAAAATAACTCCATATATACAGACCTGGAAAGCAGAGAATACAATCAGCCCCAAGATCCCTATTGATGATTAATGCCTTGGAGAATATCTTGTGTTTAAAGCATTTTTCTCAAATTGAAGCTTTAGTAAGAGGCATCTATTGAGAGAGACTGTTGTGGTGTCGCTAGCTTTGTTTTGTCAGAAAACTTCAATATGGGAACAGTGACATTTTCTTGATGTCTTTTTTAATTTAGATGAGAAAAGTTGTCATGCTGCCATAGCATGGTTTGTCATGGTGCTAGTGACTTGTGGGCGGATCTGTCATTCTGTTAATCATGACAAGCAAGGCAAAAATCATGACATACTTCACTGCTGAAATTGTACAATGTTTGGGCTTATTTACTCAGTATACAAAAACCTTTAAAATATAGAATCTTTTTAGTATTCATACTTTTTAAAAGGAATGTTCCTGGGGCAGCCTTGTCAATCAAAATGTATGTAGTGTAATACAGTTTCCACAGCACATCTTCAAGGAATTCCAAACAGGATTTTAAATTTTTTTAAAATTTTGTCAAATAAATTATTACTGTTCTTTAATGAACAGTAATTTCACTCTAGCCATGCAATCCAATCCTTACCTAAAATAATACTTTAGTTGTAGTATATATCAATCTGTACACTGGACCAGGATTACTAAGACATAAAAACATGATCATTAGAGGAATATGGGAATTGTGATTCAGGAGAAAAAAGGTAAGTTATGCATAGCTTTAGTATTAACTGAAGTTCATGATCACCAATGTGATAATGTGCACAGATCTTGGGTATGTTTGGCACACTTTTCACTGGAAACAATGGCACCATATAAAGAACCAGTAAAGTCAGTACTGCAAAAATATCTGTCCCTTGAATAGATGCTTGGTTTTCCCTTGGACATATGTTTTGATTTCTTCTCATTTATTTTCACCCTTGAAATATACTACTTGGGGAGTTAATTTAATCTCTCTCTGCAGTGCTATCACATAGCAAAACAAATGGAACATAAAACATCTGTTACAGTTATTTTGATGAAGAAAAGCTTCCTTAAATAAAACAAATCTTTAAAATTGCCATAAGGAGCAATAATGGATATTGAACTCAGGGTTATGAAATACAGAATATCACTTGCAGCTCTGTCTGTAACAGCAGGGGGTGACTTTTGGGAGCGAGGAATGAATTCATCAATGAAGGCACAGAAGCATGAATGGTACTAATGGTAAGTACACAGCTTCATGTACTTGGATTGCCAGTTTTGGTGATTTTCTGATCTGATACTTAGAATTATTGTGCCTTGGTTTTTAAGAGATTAAAGACTACAATTAAACTGCAAAACAAATGCAGAAATCTTGCAGCATTTTACTGATTTCAGTCAGTGAGGACATGGTAATCAAGCCATCATGCTATCTTGGACTCCCTTCTGTCTCTCAGAGCCCCTAGGCATTCATTACGTTTTTTGAAGCTCTTTACTGTGGGCTTGGCCCTGTAGATTGCTTCACACCCCAACACTTCTGATGTCACATTGTCTTGATTTTTGACAAGCAAAATATGATTTTCACACTTCCAAGTCATGGTCTTCAAATTTAACAAAGATACGTAAAGGAAGTTTGCCTAAACCAATTTTTTAAAACAGTTAATTATTTTCCATCAATGAGCTTTTCTTTAGTGTTCCCAGATTGATCAAATGCTCACTTTTGGGATTTTTTTCAGAGTGCTCAATCTGATAAATATTTTTTTTTTAAATATAAAAAATATTGAAGTGGAGAGCTTTCAGTTTAATGTATTACCCTACACTAGTCCCCTCTTGGAAATCTGGTATTTCAGTTGATACTCATCAGCTAGAAAGCTCTGAGAAGAAATGAGATTCTGGTCTGTTCTGCTTTCCCATTTCCTGTCACAATGCACTGGTGACTTCCCTGTGTTTGCTAAATGACTGACTTCTGTCAACAATTCACTTCAGGGCTTCTGAGGCACTCAGTGAAAGCTGTGAGTTTTTCTCTGGCATCAGGTTTCATTGCAATAAGTCTGAGAATGATACTTGCTGTAGGTATGTAAATGCTAAATGAGAGTAAAGATTTACAAATAGCACATAATTTTGCATTATTCCTAATCAACCAAGTCTAAGACTTTCACCAAGAATGATGAATGCTTTAGAAACTCCTGCTGAAGTCATTCCCATAGGATGCAATTCTGTAGCTCTTATTCAAGCAAGTACTTATTTGTGTAAGTTATCACAAGAATTATTTACATGAATAAAGGAACTTTCTATAACACATCATGAAGTGTTCTGAAAAAAAAATCATATAATTCAATACTGGCAAGTACTGTCCTTCAGGAATTGGGATTAGGACTTCTCATTCTGCTTTCTACAATGCCAATGCCCAAGTACCAGAGCAGTTTGTCTGTCTGATGGATTTGCTCATTACAAGAATTTCATTGCATACCACTGATGGCTGGTAATAAAACAGGCTTCAAGATGCTGTTCTCCACATCCACTGGTAAATTAATTCACTGATTCATGGCATGGAATTGGAGAGAAAGTAAGCTAGCTCTTTCTGTCATCCAGCATTTGACTGTGAAACGCTGTTGCTGATGCAAATGCATACTTAATCTTGTTAAATACAATTTAATAAGAAGTAGGTCAGAAGGAAAAAAAAATCAGCACTTATTTCCAAACCATTTAGTGGGGGGGTAGGGGGGGAGAAGGAGGAATTTTACTTGAGTTACAGTATCATTAACTGTTTTAACTGCATAGTTTTCTACAACAAAGGCATTTTTTTTCCATCTCAGACAAATAATTTCTATGTGGGCAGATTCTCTCAGTATTGAGTAATCTGATCCTCTCCTTTTTACCTCTCTAGTTGTTGACAGTAGTTTAAATTAACCAAAGAGAGGACATATATCTCTTCTTAGTCTTCATCCATTCATCACTTTGACCAAAATCCCTTTGGTAGAAGACAGTGAAGTATTAGACAGGGATATTGAAATGTATTAATATTGTCTAGTTCAGTGTCCTGAATATACTTGTTCAGTATAAATGCTGTCTTATCAGGAACTTTACAGCCAATGTGATAATTTTCTCAGCTAGTTTTAAAGACAGTCAAATAGCAGGTAAGATTGCATGAGAGAGAAGCAAGCTGGAAATATTGACATAATTCAAAATATGTGGTTTGTCACCCTGCAGGAATTCTCACTTAGGAGATGGTATACACATAGTATAAAGGAGTAACATGCATAAAGGAGTAACAATAATTTTACATTTCTGACAACCAGAAGCTAGAAGATTTCTTGGGGATAGGGTGGCTATAAAAATGAAATGAAACAATGAAACACAGTCTTGTTAATGGATGACCTAACATTTTTTTCAACTGTTTTTTTTTCTTTCCTGCTGAATATGCAAGTGAATTTGAATCCAGCTATTTGAAACGGAACAGACTGATGAATAAGCTAAACATCTTGGTTTTCTTTTTTTGATTTGCTGCCTTAATGACCATAGCTCTCTCCAACCAATGACACCTTCTCTTCTGGTTTTTTTGGGTTTTTTTCCCCTCCAGTTCAAACTGCATTCACTGACAAAAAAAACCTGGTTCATTAAAATTATATCAGGGAAAGGATAGATTTCAGGAAGAAAGCAAAGTAAAGGAACTCAAGTCCTCAGTGGCTTCATAACTGACTTCAACAAAGCATCCTCCTGTGAGTCATAGAAAAACATCTGTATCTCTCCATCCCATTGAGTATCCCCAGATATTTTGTAGGCTAAAGGCTTTCAGTCAAATTGCTGCTAGTCAGAAATGTTGAAACTACTGGAAAACTACACAGAAGACTAAGCAATAACGAATATCAAGAGGGATAAAGGGGAATATAGCAGACATATGCAAGTGGAAACAATGCCTAGGAATAAAAATGTGCAGTGAATGCTACTGAAAGTCCAGTGACATAGGTTTAATTCATGTCACAGTCAAAACCTTCTCCACCATTTCCTATTTATTATAAGGCTCTTAAATCCTCTACTGTCTGTATTTAACCCCTGAAAATAGGGATAATAGAACATAGGGAGGTTGGGGTCAAATTCCCGTATTACTTTAGTTACAGTCACAGGATCCTATACAGTGGTGTGGTGGGGAAGAGGGATGTGGGAGCAGGAAGATGTAAACAAGGAAGCAGAGTAACAGAGAAGGTGGGGCCAGTCTCTTTCTGTCTTGAAAGGCTTCAGATGGTGGACTGAAACTAGACACTGAATGCATTCAAAGGCAGCTGATCTGCTTTTACCAAGATCAAGGACAAGGGAATCCAGTGTAACCTCTCAAAAGTGCAGTTCTTTTCCTGGTACCATGTGTTTTTTTCCCACATTTCTCCCATGTGACAAGGTCTGTAGTTTAGAGTCACAGTTTGGCCCTGTTACCAAACAGAAAATGTTTAGCCTTCTTTCATCTGAACAACTATGAGCATCTTTCTTTGATCTCTTTTCGTTTCCTTAGCAACGTACAAGGACACTCCAGAGAAACAGTGTCAGACAACATCTTCAGTCTAGTCTTTCATGAGGCTTTCTAACCTTGATCAGCTCTGATGTGCAGTTTAATAGTAGGCCATTTCAGGCACACTAACTCACATGTGTCTTTGTCCCCCTGCAATGAGATGAAACAGAGAGAACTCAGCCTGTATTCTGCCACTACTACCTCTGCAGGAAGAGAGCTTCATTACCTACTAACCAGGTTTGCATTTCTCACACTGAGCCTCTGAAGTACAGCCCCTCCTTAAGTTTCAGTCAGTGATCAAGTATTATGATTATGTTCAGACCTAGATCAATGAAGTTGCATCCTATATTGTGAGCTCCTTTTTGCAACGGTTGTCTTTGAGCACACAGTGCCATGTCACAAAAGCAAAGATCCAGATTGTAATGATTTCTTGCCAGTTTGAAGAAACAAGGTGCCATTTATTGACATGCCAGTGTGGTTTACTGCATTGCTGCTATCTCCCTGGTCCAAGACACCACAACGCAATTGGAAACTAATTGGAACCAAGGAAATCAGTATATGTTCAACAGGAATCTTCACAATAATCTTTTTGTCCTTATAATCTTGTTTGCATTCTATTGTGCAGGTCCATCTGCCATTCCTGACTTCCTGAAATCAATGGCTAAATCCATAGCTAAAATCAATAGTGAGTAATCAACTCAGCAATTTTTAGGTAGCTATTGGGAAGATGGCCAAAAATCCCATTAAGCAAGTTAGAGAACATTTTTCTTTCCCTGAGTCATCAAAATTAATATAATGAGTGGTTATGCTTCTAAAAGCATTAGTGTAACTAGCTCAGAGTCATATGACCATTGCTGCAAAGCCATTCTTAGCCGGAATTAAAAATTGCTGGATTTCCATTTTCTGTGGCCCAGATGAAAAAATGCTGCACTTCCAAAACTGAATGATTGTTTTACATGGAAGTAAAAAGAAATATATGGGGAAAAAACCCTAAAAAGACTAAATAGAAAGAGCAACAAAAATGTCATACTTAGTAACTTTCTATGAAGATTTATTTCAAATAGGTTAAATGTAGTACGAGGTTTCCCCCGTCATTGCCCACCTTCTCCTGTAGGGATGTGGTATGAATTTCCAGATAAGTACTGACAAGGAGTACCAGGCTCTGGTCAGTCTGATCCAAATGACTTGGTGTCAACTTCCTGTGCATGGGAAATGCTGTAGCCCACTTTTTTTTCACTCCTGTAATTCACATGTTGCCATTGCTCTAATTCTGTACACCATGTGTGCAGTGGGCTGGAGATGATCTTCCAGTAAAACTAAAAATATTGTCTAAGACACAAACAGCAATTACTTTGAGAACTCAACCCACTTCAGGTATTGCCTGGTCCTTTTATCAGGTAACGATAAGCAGTGACATGAATATGTATTGAACCAGCTGTGTGTATATACAAATGCATCCGCCACTTGATATCTGAAGATTTGACAGTATTTAACATATTTTGTCTCCACTCCTGTGAGGTGAGAGTAAATTGGGAAGATAAGGCATTGAATCCCTCAAGGTGACACTGAAAGCCAACAGCAAAGGGAGGGCATTTCATCGGGCTGTTGCCAGGTCCTGGTTACTAATCTAAGTCCAGCTGAACAATTCCTTAAGATATTACTAAAGGAACAGGAAGATTTTAAAAGAGAATGTTGTGAAACCAAAGCAGTGTACTTACAGTATGAAAGCACTTCCAGAACTGGCTATCACCATGATATTTACCTAGAGCAGCTACTTTTTTTGTGCGTTTCCCATCCTGCCTCACACCACTTTGTCCTGTATTACTTTTGTTTGCAGACCTGTCCAAATACAAGCAGATGGAATAATTTCTACCTGTGTACACTGCTCTGTCTCTTCCCTCATCACACCTCACCCATACAACACTGCTTCATGCTTCTTGTCCAATTCTTCCACCGCCTTGGATGTCTGAAATTCTCTATTTCTGCTTTTCTGCCCAAACTGGTGTCTCTTTCTTTGCTCAATACATGTAATAATGGAATCATTCTGCAGTGAGAGAAATTTAGTTTAAATACTAGGAAATATTTTGCAGTAGTGAACATTGTACTGCACGTAAAATGTAAGAGTTGCTGCCATCTCTGAGAGTGTAATTATGGTGTGGTTATTTGTTTCTTGCTTTAATGAAGTCCCAGAACAAATTGCCTCTGATAAGAAAGGTTTAAGTAAAGATGACCATGCAATTCTAAGATATATTTTTCTCCCTCTACATCTCAAACCACAGGTTTGAGCTGCTAAGCTGCTTATGAGAAAATTCACTAACATAGAATGCTTTGGATACAGAAAGAAAAATGAGATTAAAAGGAAAATGAAACTTTGTTTATTGGGGAAGTCTCATTCTGATTTTGCCTTCTTCAAGCAAGGTGCTCATAACACCAAGGTTGTGGGTTTTATCCTGTATGGGCCATTTACATAGGGTTGGACTTGATGATCCTTGCAGGTCCCTTCCAGCTGAGAATATTCTGTGATTTGGAACGAAAGATTATACTCCTAACATACACTGCTAGCAGAAAGAGGCTACCAGAGTACAAAGGTGTCACAGTGAGTGGTTGGATATAAGTGATTTGAGGCCACACATTCTGATGGAAGACCCTGGTCTTCACTTCTGAATGATAGAAAGCAAGGGAGAAAAGGAACAACCCTGTGGGTCATCAAATCAATCCTTACTTTACATTAATTTAAGGGCAGCTGAAATGGAGGGAAGTGGGCATCAAACTGTTTTATAGATTTAGACTGAAAGGATGCACACTAGAAGTTGTCTCTTAAGAAATGTTGATTTTTTTCCTTTTAATTGAGAAGTGGGTGAAGAAAGTCAACTCAAAGTCTAGACCTCCCTTCACTCTATCTGGATTGATGAGGGTGAGCCAGGACATGATAATGTATGCTCCTAGGCAAAACTGATTATAATATATGTGAGCAGGGTTCTCAGTCTTGAGAGGCAAAACTCATTCATATGCAACACTGCAGAAGAGCCTTCCTTAGGCAAACCAAAATGTTTACATTCTCTCTCTCTGGCAGCTATTCCTGTTATAGCAGTTTGTCTATCACACACAAGTGTGAAGTGGTAGGCAAGAAGGCTGAGACTGCTAATGGACTGATGCTCATTCCCTTCCTGACAGGATTTTTAGGGGACATGCAAGCATATGTACATATGTACACTAAGGGAACTTTTGGAGGTGAGCCTATCACAGCAAGTTACTTGTGCTTTAGGTTCAGGCTCCAAGTTAAGGAGGCAGCATGAAAAAGCAGAGTAGGGATGGATACTGGTAATCCACAGCTGAAATGTGAAATGATGATAATTTTTCAAAAGACAGCCATGATGGTTTGCTCACTTTTTAAAGCCCATTACTAGCTCTATTATGCACAGGAGGAGAAAAAAAAATATTATCTCAGAAGATCAGAGTGGAGAAAGAAAAAGTTTGGTAAAGGAAGGGCTATTTTTCACTACTAGCATAACACTGAACTGAAAGTTGTGGCTGGGCAAGAGCTCTCCAGTGCATACAATTCAACAAATATTTCAGGTAAACTTCCATCTGGTCATCTGTGTCACCTCTTTACCTTCTTCTGGCTTCCAAACTGACTTTGTAGAATAAAATGTGAAGGGATTATAAAATCACTCTGAAATTATCTACTGACTATACAAAGGGAATTTCACAAATCTCATCTCTCTATCAAAACAAAGAGAAAATTTCATAAATTATATTAGCATAAAAGGTCTCATAGAGCAGAGATGGTGATGTTTCTTCACATCTGCAAGTGTGAAGAGAACATACAACATTTGCACTTTGACCCAGTTTATAAGAAATCCACGTTTTTGTGTGTATGATTGTTGTTTCAAATCTATGTTGTTCTCTTATGACTGTTCCATTTCTTTGACATTTCAAATCAGGTTGGACTTCATAGAGTTCTATGCAAGTTTTTGCTGAAAAACAAAAAGATGGCAAGGACGCAAACTGAAGCTGAGTCATTGCTGTCAGTGTTCAAGAGGCTGGAAAAGACTTGGGGATGACAGAGCACATAACATTCATATATGCTGAAAGCTGCAGATATTCATTGTTAATGAATGAGCTGATGATTCTCTGTGTGAAGAGTTTGCTGCATTAGTCAGCACCAGATATATATCTGTAACACCATCTTTTGTTACATCACAAGACCTCTTTAAAGTCTAGGGCTGATTGCTTCTCTTTTTCTGATAGCCTCACAAGGAGGCAGAAGATTGATAGTGTGCTGCTTTAATGTCGACTCTTCTGCTTCTATCCTGCAGAGGTCCTTCATCTCTACTCCTGCACTTTTGCACCTTTCCAAATTACCAGTCTGTCATCTGTCCACACTTCATTAGCAGCAAAAACTCTAATGCTGGGGAATTATCCATTCTCGACTAGACAAGTATATATGAAGAAGCCAATTGGCAAAAAGGCCATCTTCATGTCCTGGACCTGTCAAGTACTCATCATAACTCAGCCCCTGATCATAACAGAGGCTTTTTGATGCTGCAGTGCAAATAAACACTTAACAAAATGACAGAGGTGCTACTGCAGAGGACAGGCATCTAGCGTGAAAAGAATACAGGTGTCCTCCCAAGTGATTTCAAGAACAAATTACTACCAATAGTAGTCTGTGAGACAGCTTTACTGAAGGAAATAATTTTCATGGAAAGTATGTGGTGCAGTTCAAAGGAGGAAATTTAATGCAGTTTTAGTGCTTAAAGATGAGAGGTTTATAGAAATTTCAAAATGGTAGTAGTTTAATTCCTAGATAATGTTTCATGAAAAATCTAAATTAAAACCAAAGCTTCTGAGTGACTATTGTTGTTTGGGGTCCACAAGTCCCTCTCATTTAATTGTTTTAATTATCATTTGGAGCAAAAAATGCTAAACTAGCAATTAAACTGTCAATTAAACCAATGATACATATAGTATACGGCACAAGTTTATTCCAAGTATAATATTCTACGACAGTATTAGCCTTCAACAGTCACAAAGAAACATTTAAATGAAAAAGCAATTGCAATTCAACTAACTTCCATAGTTATTTCACTCCTACCCTATCACTTCTTAATATCCAAATATTCTATGTCATCTATTTTGGGACAGGAAGCTGTAAAAATTGTTGCCATCTCTATGAATGCAATCATGGTATGGTTATTTGTTTTTCACTTTAATGAAATGCCTTCATTTGCTCTTCAGAGCTACAATGAAAGTTTTACTCAAAGATGAACCTGAGATTGTGGCTGTTTCCTCTTGGGGCAAATGACCCCTATGTATGTAATTCAAGAGTGTTTGTATTTACTGGCACAATCTTGTTAGTTCTTGTAATTAAGTTGATAACACTGACAAATGGATTTCAACCATATTAGCAGGTAAGAATAACTTTCTTCCCCATTGCTACACAGACGAAAGACAATTTTTTTTTCTGTTCTCAATTTTTATTATATGTCATGTATTTCACTACACGCCTTTCACATGCAAAATATCTTGGGCTTAGTTCAGAGTCTTGAATATCATGCCAATTATGCAAATCTTGAGGCTTAAATGTAAGCTTGGTATCCTCTGAAGACAGTGTCTACTTATGAAGTCTTTCTTGCCAATCTCAAGTGTTCCAAATAAACTGCTCCAAGCCTCCTCATAATATTTTCTCTGGAATCAGTTTGCCATATTTTCCTTTTCAAGCTACCAAATGTTAATGCCCAGTCACACTGTGCCCTACAATAGGCAATGGGCACATACCAATTGCCTGTCAGAGAGGCAAACAGAATTGGTTTGATGCCTGGTTATAAGTAATGAATTATAGATGGGATATCATCCTTAAAGGAATAGGACATTAGGTCCTTTCTCTTTTAATATGGAAAGACAACCTGAGTCATTAACTGGTGTCCACTCATAGTAGGTAAATGCCATCCGATTTTCCCCTCATAAAAAATTCCCCAAAATGTTTTCTGGGAGCCTTCTGAAACTGTGTTCTGCTGACTCCACTGGATTGCATGGGGAGACTGCCCTGTGAATCCACATGAATGGGCAGACCATAGACACCACCAAAGCAGAGGTCACTACTTCACTTCCAAACAATTAACAAAAGTATTGGATTTACTTTGATTTGAATAAACCTATATAAATTTAGACATGCATGCAGGTATGTAGAGATTGCATAGTCAGTTTGATGACGCTTACTTTTTGTTGTATGTATTTTCTTTTTAATGATAAACAAGAATCAGCAAAAGTTTTTACTCCCCCCTAACTTTTATAAGGTCTCTATGAAAGAATTTCCTTCCATAAAGAAGCTAATGATATATATATGACACATACTGTAGCTTTGGAAAGAACAGTGCTTGTTAATTTCTAGAAGTCATTAAATTGCACATTATTTTAATTAAACAAAGTATTCTAACAGGCACTGTAGATGAGACTGCGATGCATTTGAAAATTTTATAGCTCTTCATTCCACATATGCTAGAAATCTTCAGAATCTGGTGAACAGTACAATCCAGATGATACAGATCAATAAAGAAGCATTTTATGAGCAGTCAGTGTAGCAAACAGGCACAATGGATTCATAAGACTATGAAAGAATTTTTAATTTGAGGATATGGTTGAGTTTTAAAAAGTGAAACATGGATCAGCCAATTTTACTAAGAAGTTGTGAAAATCAGAAATCAGAATAAAGGTTTTGATTTTAATCAAAAAAACAGAAGCAACATTGACATGTTTAGGGAGTTTTACAAACTCAGTTGTGTTAATATCTCCAATCTTTTCTAAACATTGTCACACATATTGAAGGCTACATAAATGACTAATTCCTAAAATGTGGACTACTTTGAAATGAAATGTGGTGAACCTTTGCTGCTATTTGATATCATTGGTTAAAAAAGATGTATGTGAAGAAGAACTTATTGAGTACTCTACATTTGGCCATCCCATGTTCATCAGGTAAAAGCCTTACAAAAATGTAAAACTCCACACTTGCAGCTACAAAACAAATGCTTCACTTCTGTTCTCCCTAGTGAGAAATGGATCTCTTCCTGTATTCTTGTAGACATATCTCCATGTTCTCCTCATTATCTTATTCTCTCAGGAAGCCAAGGGAAAAAGAAGAAGAAGAAGCAAAACAAGAGCACTGTGGTTTCTCTGCCTTCTGCTGATGAGCAAGTGAGCAACTGTCCCCTGAATGACCCACTGTCTACACAGTCATGCACACAATTATGGTCACTCTCTGCTGAAGGGAGAAAAGCCTAATGAAGCTTCATCTTAAAGATACTTGCTGTACCTAATGGATAAAGGCTACAAAAAGCTGCTGAGAAAGAAAGCATTTAAGAATTTCTTGAGCTTGAATCTCACTCTTTACCCTGATTATTCAACTTTATTCCATGGTTGCTCAGGAATATTACAAGAATGTAATTGTTACAACTGAAGGGAAAAGAGAACTTTTCTTTCATTGGTGACTGCAATATTCTGAGATCTAATTTCACTTGTATGTCAAAGCTCCAAGGCAGTCTCTTTATCAGCTTCTCCAGACTTGCTCTTCAATTCCCAATTTTGAGTACTCTAGAGAAGGAAGCCAGAAAAATATCAAACTGCCTAGTCAATGTATCCTGTTAAAACAGCCCACTTCCAAACTTCCTATTTGTGGAGTAATAAATCTGTAAGATATTGCCTCTGGCTATTATGTATTTTGTATTGTGCTGGCACTATTTATTGGATTCTTTTTCTACTAGTTTAAAAATGGTGTGTATATGTGGTACAGAGCTATGAAAAAACAAACCCAAAACCTCAGAAAGGACTACTGTGAATAAAAGATTTGTTTTACGACAAAGAATTCATTGTGAAAAGGCTTAAATTAAAGCACAACCATAAACTCGAGTTAAGACAAGAGAAAAACATACCTGTGAAAAGCCGAGCACTTGTCCATCTTCATCGAGCACATTAAAATTAATGATTGGACCTTGGGCATCAGGATTGCTGAAATCTGTGTCACTGTAAATCCGTACTACAGGAGCCCCATTGGCATATTTCAAATTAGACAGCACGGTGTAGGTGTAGTGAGCTAATGCAAAGGTATGCTGCTTTATTTTCTCCATTCCACCTACAAAAGAGAAGGGCACATACATGTCAGGTGCATTATTTTTATGGCAATGTAAAAAAAAAAAAAAGATTTTTCAGAATGGCATGATGTGAGGCAATTAGCACAAAATTGATAGTTTTGTGTTTCTTTAAATACATATACAATTTTCAAGTGTTTCTTTCCTCATGTAAAAGTTTCAGAAGTAGTGTTGCACCAAGGATTTATCTATAGTTAATCTACTGTAGAAAGCTAAAGTTTCACTGAAATGGTTTACAGGAATGACAAGATTTGTACTTCCAGTCTATACATAAAACTAAGATGTTATGGTACAAATTAATTGAAAAACAAGTTTTTCTCCAGATCTAATTCTGGAGACTGGGGGAACACAGACAAATTCTCTATCATAGAAAGCCAACTGTTATGTCTGAGATAAAAAAAATAAAGTCCTAAATACAATGACAAAATAATAAAGTCATTTTACAAGGAATTTACTTGAATAATGCAGATTTTTTCTTCCAAGACTTCTTTCTACAGAAACAAAAGGGCAGTGCGAATTCTTCATTAACTACACCCATGCTATATGGGGGGTCAAGAGAAACTTTACAGACAAACTTTCACAGAACTTGGCCTGGGAAAAGCATAAAGAGTAATTTTTTTTTTCTTTTTGCTACACTGTGCAGTGTGGAAAAGAGAACTGCAGAGAATTCCTGACAGATGAGGATCTCTTCAACATCTCTGCTCTTTAAGGAGAGGCTGTGTCTTTGCTAGATGTCCCTATTGAAGGAGATTTTATTATGCCCACAGTGCACAGCATTATGGTGGGCGTAAACCATGTGGAAAGAGTGAAAACAGGTAAAGAATCTGCAAAGACCTCTTGAAGTAGCAGACTATTTTTCTTCCTGGGTTTTAGACCCAGAGTGTTTTCTGTAATGCTGAGTATCCTATTTGAGGCTTATGAGCATATTTTACATTTTATTTTACTTTTTTTTATTAATCTTTGTAACTATGAATCTCACACTTACTTCTGTGCAAATTACTTTTATATCTGAGTATCTGGAAAGTTCCACACTTGAAAATTCATAATCTTGTTGACTTTTCTGCCTTTATTCATAAAAAATAATGTGTAATTTATGAATGTATATAAAGGAAAAAAGTAAGATACATTTCTCCTGGCATGCAAAAGAACTGCAGTAGTATCTGTTATTTCGCTTTTTTTTTTAGTTTCTCTATTATGTGCTATCTCCTTTAGATAAGCTGGGAGGTCATATATTAAAAGCATAGTAACACATTAGATATAAGGTAGAAGCACATTTTTTTGGTGCTGAAGAATAATAAAGAGGAATAAGATATCTAATTAGACACTAACATGCAAAGCACTTGTAAGGAAGCATGCCAGAAGCTAATGAGTGCAATTTCTAGATGTTAGCCACAGTAAACTTGGTAAGCATCTCTAGAACATTTTAGTCTGAAAGATTATTTGTAATTTTAGAGTCTCTGAGAATAAAGGATTGACTAGTCAGAAATGTCCTAGTTATTGTTAGGTAGAAGTTAAGTCTTGAAACAGCAAAAAAAGGAAACCAAAACTACACACACACACAAAGTTATTTCTGAGCATTTTCCAGAAAGTAGCTGTCTTAAGAGAAGTGACTGCCTTGTCAGCTTCTGAGATGTGTCTAATCTCCTGATTCAGAGCTTTTCCAAACTGACAGGAATCTTTTAATAGAAGATTAAACTACTGTCCTTGTGCCTGGTTGAAGAAATCACTTATTCAGAAATTTCAGTCACTCATTCACAGCAATCATCCCTGCTATCATTTCTATATTGTTTTCAGCTGTTTTCCTTTAAAGTTTCTTAATCACATTTCCTTGTTCATTAGCGAAAAGCTGATGAGCCTTTTAATTATTTATTCTGGCAAATCCAAATGCAATAGCCTGCAGTTGCCTTCCTGCCCTGTGATTGGAGAAGGGAAGCTGTGTTGCCAGGGTCCCATATTTTTAAGAAGCAGAGCAGGTGGTAATTAGGCCTGATGTCACAGAAAACCTTGTGGAAAAACTGCCAACAATCTGAAATCTATTCTGACAGAAAAAGGAATATATTCAGAAAATAGCTGCAATTTATTTTTATTTTGTTCAACAAAATTATCTGTACTGTGTATTATATAAATACAGAGCTTACCTCATCTCCCTTCTAGGAGTAAGAAGGAAGGGAAAATAAAAGCCAGAAAAAATCTCTGTTTGAGAATAAAAGCAGTAACACATCATAAGCCTTTTGTAAGACTTACAGTTCAGAGAAACCATCAATATTTCACCTCAAGAACTTGCTAGGAAGGACTCAAGTACACTGACTTCTTCTCAGTTTAGGGTTTTTATTCCCCTCAGGTGCATTATTTCATCAAGCTGAATTGCATCTAGTTGCTCCTAAAAATTATTTTTAAATTAGGAACAATTTATACATTCTATAATTTGGATGAGAATTAATCCCATGTCTAAATTACTTTAGATGAAGTCTATCTATTACCATCCACAGTATTTATGTGTGTAATGTGTGTAGGAACACATTCAGCACAGAGAATGCTCACAGACCACAACCTGCACTCATTGGTAACTTTGTGTAAACTTTTTGAGCAGAAGAGATTGACAAAGTAAGCTTCTACTTACTTTTGTGTATAAACCTCCTTGCCAAAGTATTCTAGCAAACCTGTGGAGATGCTGTTACACCTCATATTGCTGATGTTTATTTGCACACTACAGCATTCTGATAGGTCAGCACCATCTCAGACCTGCCATCCCACCTTATATCTCAGACTGGCTATTGTTATAGAAATGAATACTCTTCAAGTATGGAAAATGCAGAGTGCCAGTGTACTGGATAACCCACAGATAAATTTATAGTGTCAGTTCTTCCATAGAAATTGCATGTATGCATATATCTCTCCACACAGGCTGTGGGACAGTTAAGTCATATGTAAGAAAAGTTATGCCACACTTACAAGAGGGTACAAACCGTATGCATTCAAAGTATTCACAATTGTTATCATGGTCTAGGAAATCCACTGCTTTTCTTGCCTGTTGATAACATCTTGTATTTATATAACCTCTGTCTTGTTAGCTGCTTATTCTGTGCAAAATAGAGTAAGATTATTTTTTCCCAGTGGAATTTTATCTAATCAGATAAGTCTGAGATATACAGATGTCAAATAAATATTCAGTAAAGAATGATTCTGAGTTAGCATAGACCTGGTTTTGCATTACATAATGGCACACATATAATGGCATATTGTCTCCTTTCTGAAAGAACCAGGATTTCAGCAGCCCAAATGTTCAAATGTTAGCTCCTCCTGGAAGAGCTCTAGACAAATAAGCATATGTCAACACCTAAAAAAGATTTTGAAGATTTTGAATAAATAGATTAAGGTAAAGTAGAGACTGTAAAGGAGCCTCTAGAATGAAAGATCTGGTGCTTAAGGTTTTCAGGCTGTACTCAGAAACCTCTGTGATCTGCATTCAAATACATTTTTTGTCTCTCTTATTATGAGAAGCTAAATACCGGAGATAAGGAAGAAGAGAGATATAAAACAAATTCACAGTTATTCCAACTCAGTGTGAAAAAGCTACAGAAATTGAGGTTTAAGGGGGCCAAATTTTTTATCACTCCAGTAAATCCAAGCTCACATATATGTTTGGATAAGAGAATGATCAATGTGATTCACTATCTGTCAGCATCACCTAACAGACAGATGCAAGGCAGAGAAATAATGAGCTGAAATCTCAGCAAACCAATCAGCAGGGAGTGAGACCATGCTGTAGCCACCTTCTACTGAATCTCAAATGAGGCAGATCACCATGCAGGACCAGTGAGCCAATGTACTAATGAAGCCATGGAACCTGGAAATCCTGTCAAACATTTGGAGTCCTTCCTTCACTTCCTCCAAGAAGCATACATTAAGATTAATTTCTGAGCTTTTTTTGGTGTTCTTTGCTGCATAGGACTGGATGTCTCTGACTGAGGTCTGTCACCTATTTAGTGTTATTCTTCCCACTAAAAAACCTATTGAGGTGAACTTGGCGAAGTTGAGTGTTTCAGCTTAAAACCACATTAAACAATGTATTCTAACCGCTGCTATTCTTTAGCACTCCTGTTTTAAATAAAATGCTGCAAAGATGAAAATGAAATATTCTTAAGATGATCCAACTCCCTGCCCCCAAAGTGCAACCCTGAAATGTTAAAAATAGAATACAAGAAAAGAAAATGAAGAGAAGAAAATATAATCAATCAGTTTGGTAGAGCTTCTACATTTATATAAAAAAATTAAATATACCCAGTCCTGGTGAGTTTTTCCTCCTAAATTATGAAAATAGTTGCCCTAAGAAAGACCAAATCTAGCTACTGCCTGTTTCCCAGATTGAGGAGTAACAGATGCCTAGAGGAAAAAAAATATGAAAAAGGCATGTAATTTCTCATCAGCTACAATGAAGTAAACAAAATATATATATTTTAAAAAATCCCAAGATATGAAAATGTCCTTGTGGGGTGGCTAACAGCAACCAAACAAAGCTAAAAAACTAAACAGTTTTTAAAACAGAACTAGGGGTAGAAAAGCCACTCATGGAATTTCAAGATTACAATTAATACATTAACATTTCCTTGGTGTCAATAGAAAAGAGCTCCTCTGATGTAAGAGAACTGCAATATTGGTCATTACTGCTACGAAAATCTCATTCATTTAATTCAAAATGAACCACTGTAAATGGCTTATGAGCCAATTCATAACAATATTTATCATCCACACCCACAGAAAAGGCACAAGACATGGATAGATTGCAAACCCCTCTTTCACTCACAAGACCAGTTCAATCAACTTGACCTATAAAACAAGTGTAATAAAAATTATTTCAGGGAACACAAAGTGGGGTAGGCCAGGACTGCTTCTGCAGCTAAGGTGACTGCATTTGAGAGCAAGAAGGTAAAATCTGTGCCTACAGTTGCCATTGGTAACTCTAAAAAATAAAGCAGACTTCTTTTTGAAGTTAAGATGTAACAAAATGAATTAAATTAAAAGAAAATTTTGGTTGTGAAATTATGCTTTTTTTTTCCCCTGAAAAGTACATAATATGGTTTGAAAGTACATAATCAACTGGCAAGAATCCATATCACAAGGTCAGGGTCCAGACTGAAACTTTAGCTGGACTCCTGAAACCTAATTACATACTTTCTGTGTGTCCAACATAGAGAGCTGTGTTACACTCTCAACACAACTAAATCCATGCAGAATTCAATGGGTAATAGGGGGACCTTTTACTCTCTCAACACTAATTCTTTGCATAATAGCTTAAATCCTTTTATTCTCCTCCTTCTCCCACACCATCTCAATAGTTAAGACTGTGGGAAGCAACTGCTTAATCCTCTATTCAGAATGTTATACTGAAACCAAACATGAAACACATATTCAGTGTTTATCTTAATGAACAGAAGGCTCTTTGATGCCCCATCTCCCACTTCTTTAGAGCAGCTAATTCAAGCTCTGTTTTCACACAGTGAGGGGAGTTCGAAGTCTCTGTTCTAAATAAAACGAGCAGCGCATTCTGAAAGAAGCAGCTCCTAATTTCCAAACATCATAATGAGGAATACTTTGCCTTTTAAAAAAAAATTTGGGAGTTGCATGAAAGCAGGGAAGTTGTACATGCCAGCTGTCTGACCTAATTTTAGTATAAATATTTTAATTACAGGTACAATTAAATTTCAGTTAGCTGCTTCTTAGACTAAGAGCTATCTGAGAATTCAAATAAGCTTAGAAATGTAAGATACATTTAATTCACTGCTTGAGGGTGTTTCTGTCCATCTTTTCTTTCCATGTGCCCATGCCATATTCTCAACAGAGGTAATAATTTCAGGATAACTTTTCAAACCATAAAACCAGCAACATAAAAGATGACTGGGGAGTCTCTCTCAAAAAGGCAGAGTGCCTTGCACACCTCATGGAAGCAGCAGAATCATCCCTAAAAGTATGTATTTATGTGATACTCACATTTTACCTCTAAAGGCTTTATCTCCCAAGGTTTTTCTCAGTCCAGCAGAACAACTTCTGCTTATGATTCTGTCATCTTAAGGACAAAATGCAAGAGAAGCTTGTACTATAAAAGCACATGAATTCTCCTGGCAGTTGTTAGAAATCTGAATGTTACATCCAGGCCTGTTTTCTTTTTTATTATGAAATGTCTCTGTCCTTTGTTTAATGGAGCCTGCGGTACACAATTCCTTGAAGTCAGCATGGGGAAGCTTAACTGCTGCTTGTTTCCTGGAATTTTTAACTCTCCACAATTAGTCTGCTAATACAAGGCAGAGCATAAAGCTCTTTCTTTGTCTCACAGCTATATAAAGGGAATTAAAAAAATGTTAGATGAGGCAGTAGGTCTTAGGTTTTCAAGTCAATAAGACTGATTTGACCCTGATTTTGCATGAACACTTATTTATTAATTTTTAACTTACTTATTCAAGTCAGGAGCAACTTTCTAATCACTGTAACATAGCAGGAGAAGAACCTTTGTCATCTGCTCAGATAAACTGATACTATCATCAGATCTGCAGTTAAGTTGAATTCTTCCAAAAAATAACTTTCCTTTAAGACCCAGCCACCAGTGCTACTTGATAGTATCATGATTTTCTAACATCTTCACAATTTTGTGAGTTGTTTGTTTTCGTTTTCCCCTGAGGGGAGGTGCAGACCAATGGATACAAACAACTTGCAGCAAAAATAGACTGAATATAAAGAGAAATCCAAATATTAGGGGGTGGGAGTTGTGGGAGGAAATTTTTCCCTCATCATCAAGAGAACCCTTTGAAATATTCTGAAAACCCTGCTGGCTTCCTTCTTTTCCTTCCTAAGATGACAGATCCTAATCTAAAGCCTTGCTAGGATATAAATCAGTTCTGCTTCAAAGCTCACCCTGCCTATATTAGGTGAAGAAGAATGGTTAATGCTGTGCCCAGAATTCACACCTCAGTACCCCTTGGTTTGACTCTACCTTCCTATAGGTTTTGTATTAGCAAAACATGTAACATAACGTTTTTGGAATCTCTCTCAGTTAGTGAAATACTTTGGTGTTCACTGCAGCATATTGATTTCTGTACAGCTTTTACCTTACTTGTAATTTTGGTTGGATGCCTTTCCTCTTTTTCTCTGACAATCTATGAACCAAGACTTTTCCTGCCAATATATGAAGTAGAGGAAGGCTCCGTCTCTGCTCTTGTGCAGCCTTTTTATCCTGCTCTTTCTAAGGTTCCACAGAACTTTCCCATCACAGTGAAACAGAAAATACTACAAGTTCATTTAATTATAAGAATCACAATACACTGAAAGAAAAGTTTCCAGAGAACAAATCTTAAAGCATGATGCTGAACAGTGATGGAACAAGAAAAAAAAAAAATCACTCAATTTCCTCATTCTCTATTTGTAACATTCAGGAATACAGGAAGTTAATAAAAGAATTTCTATCCTTTTTTAATGAAAATAACAATATTTTTCTTAGTGAAATTTTTGGTTTACTGTTATTAATATTTTTAATAGCCTTAAAGGATGCTTTGCTTCTTGTTTTGCATTCTCAAACTAGGTCTCTGCTGGTACTGTAATAATAGCAATAGTAGCAATAATAGCAATAAGAATAATAACTACCATGGAAGGAAGGGTGCCATTAATGAAACAATGGTAATAAATCAAATAAAATAAATAATAAAAATTCATTAAGAAGTGCTCTGAATTCTGGAATCACACTAGGTCTTCTCCTAGGCTTTTTGACCAGGCTAATGTTGCTTTAACAATTATCTACATTAACACCACAAGAGAGACCTATAGTTAACACATAATCTGCCCTGAGGTCACAGTATGAAGTCTGCTTTACATCAGTCACTGCTTTACATCTTTTGAGGACCAAAAGGTGACCCACCAACACACCTTCCCCTCCTGTGGCTGTCTTTTCTGACTGGATGTGGCAGGCTGAGACCTCTTGAAGTTCATTGCTGAGTTTGTGAAATGAGTGAACACACAAAACATTTCACAGATAGTGAAGGAAAAACTGAGAGCAAAAAGTGGCTAATTTGGCACAGTGTTACACACTCTCAACACACAGGTTTCAGCAATGATGTTATAGCTCCAGCCTCAGTTCCCAAGAGTTCATGCAATAAAAGTGAGATGGCCAGTGCTTCTTAAAGTATAGCCATTGCTGGGGGATGCTCAACAATCACTCCTGTAAAACAGCACCAGGTTTTTTTTATAAGCAGAATGTCCTGCAGTGCTGGCTGGCATAAATTAACTTCTGGGAGGTTTTTATAACACTGTTCATTCCTCTGAGCTTCTGAAACCCACTGCACCTAGAAGATCATGTGCTCTCTGTCAAGGGGCTGATGAGCAATAAGGAAGTGTACTGGATTAAGACTGAACATTTGTAATATTGCAAGCACGGAATAGGTATTTTACTCAATTGTAAGTTCAATAAGCAGATCTACTAAACAGAAGACTAGAAAAGAAATCTAAGGTAGAAAATGTTGATATTATAAAGTAATTTATTGCAGTTTTGCTTCCTTATAAAGACAGCAGGTAGTGTGCTTGTGAAAAAAAATAACCACTCTTGCCCTTATATCAGCTTCAATAAGCTGTAAAGCCATAAATCAGTCAAAATCCGTACTTCAGATTCAGTTTAGAAGAGTTGAAGTATTGAAGACATGAGCAATTCCTACGTGCACCACTTGCTGTAAATCAAGCTCCACAGTGACCTCGGGAACTGCCTCTGAAGACAGACTTGGGCAAGTTAAAAGAAAACACTGATGCGAGCAAGGCACCAGGATGAAGGATGAGCGCTGCCAACACAGAGGGAGCCACTGACAGGGAAAAGAAGCAAGGCAGCATGCACTGAGAAAGCCCTGGCCTCTTCCCATGGCAACCCATTACATTATGAGCTCTGCAGAAGGAAGGGAAAAGGAGTAGGGCTGCTGCAGCTCTGTCAAATGAGGGACTTTGCAGGGAAGCTCTAAACAAATAGCTTGAAAAAAGCCATTTTCCTCATCATTTCAGTTTCAAGTATTTTTTACAACAGCAAGGCTTTAGAAATGAAGGTCCAGTTCAAGGCACTGTTCACAAAATTCCATTTCTAGGTAACAAGGAAAAGGCAAAACAGCAAAGGTTTCCTTCCTACAAGGTAGGGATGAAGCTACAACACTCATGAGATGTGGAAGGGCCCAAATTCACTTATGTCTTCCCTCGAGGGCTTCACACTCTGTCGCTACCCATAACAATAAAAAAAGTCTTTTACTTCCATGGTTTCTTTGGAGCTCTCAGTTTTTGGAATGCTTTTTCTTAGATCCAGCGAAGTGGTAATAGTAGTTACTACTCTTCAGGCTGTTCTCTGAGATTCATATTTTAACATGTTAAAGAAGACTACCAGGGCAAATGAAGGAAAAAACCAGAAACAACAGCTCTTCTTGTGGCTTTTTTTGTTACTCAGCATTACCTACCATGCATTTCTTTCTTTCTTTTATGCAGTATATTTTACAAAGACATCTACAATGCCTTTATTTGTAAATGGAAATATTCAGGAGAGAATCGATTGTGGGAAATAATGACACAGATAATCCTTATTACTTTCCTTTTCATTCTTGCCCCACCAAGGGCAGTCCTGCTATTGTAAATGAAAACTATGACCACGGAAAGAACTCCTTATTTAAAGCATCATGAAAAGAAAGCCTGCAGAAATGACTCACATTGTATATGGCCATTATACCTAACAGGCACTGAGTGTTACTACTGTTGGCAAAGAGAGTTGGCACACACTTAGCTCCATGACCTTTGGCCACACAGAGGTGCTGCAAAGCATGAGATATGCAAATGCCATACTCACAGCAAAGAATCTCTTTTCATACCTTAGCCTTGAATTACAAAACTTGATGAAATATGTTCATCTTTTTCTTTTTTTTTAGTTCTTGAAAGATGCTTAACTCAATACATGAGATAACTTGAATGGCTGCAGTGGCAAACAAGACAGCCTTGTAGATAACGCTGTCTTGGTTCGGAGTCTCTAGCTGACCAGTCAGAAGCCCTGGCTTGCAGTTGAAATTACTTACACCTATTAAAGATTATCATTATTTAGTCTATTTCATTTATTAAGTGCAACAGATATTCATATCTGAAATGAACTAATCAGAATGTCTCTCTCAGGCTGCCCAAGCTTCTAATACTTCTCTTGACACAAACTCTCTAATATTTTATTGACTCAACCTTTCTGGCCTCACCACACCTCTGGTAGTCTTACATACCCAGGTGACAGTCCTACAAGAATTCCATCACACTGCTGAGGTACTTTGCAGGAGAGAGAAGACACCTAATTCAAAGCTGCAGCAAACTTTAGACCAATTAGAAGTGGAGTGATTAATCAAACTGTTCAAACATTTGAGTGCAAACCCAACAGGAAAACTTGTATAACTAAGAGGTGTGATTTTAAATTCATGGTAATGCATTTAAAGGCTGTACATATCAAACATTAGAGTGGCTGGCATTTCATGCAGAGCTGGTATATTCATTTACCTCTCCAAAACCCTTCTGCCTTCTTGGATATGGTAGGATAAAGGGGAAACAATATGCAAACAATCAGCTCTGTTCCCTTCCACAAGAACAATAACAGTCCCACAATTTTGTGGGTTCCCATCTGCAACATCTTTTACTAGTACCCAGTAGCATTCTTCCATGAAACTCCTCAATAATTTTTAAGAGTTCAAGAACACCTTCAATGTTTCTTATAAATGGTTTGAATTTACTGAGCAGTTTTCAACAGTGAAATTTTACTAAATTGGTGAGACCAAAAGGCAACTGCAAGGACATCAACCATAGTGTGTTGTTCTATTCTAGGGTGATCAAAAGTGACATCAGGATCAGATGAAGCATTTATCACATGGTATTAGCTTGGCTGTGATATGGCATCTCAACCCTTTCCCCTTTCATTATAGTACCTGTTGTAACTCTCCCCAGAGAGCCTTCTCAAAGAGAAGGCATCAATGCAAACTATGAAGGGAGGTCAGAAGATGCAGGATGAGCTGGCCTTTTATGGCAATGGGAGGCAGTGACCTTAAACTCCCAGGAGAGACAAAGCAGCAGCGACAGCTACACTGCAAGTCGCCCTTCAGCTAGCTGCTGAAACTTCAGCAGTTTGGAACTGGCCTGGGAGGGTATTTTACACCAGTTAGCAATTTCCCTTTTTCTTGTCTTCTCACATACTTTGACAACCATGCTCTCCAGAGTATGAGGAAGCTTATGTGACATATCTCTTGCTCTCAAGTCTTTGTAACAATATTGTGTACTGTCCATTTTTCTTAATTTCTTCCTAGTTATTCTGATATTAAAAAAAATCCACATAGCATTGAGAAGTGATAGAAAAGCCTACATTTTGATCTAAAGAGAGACTCTCTAATGTCCCAGACAGTTCTACTCTCTCACATTCCATCTAATGATAGAAGTTTCACAGGATTAAAACACCCCTTGTAAAACTGGAGAAAAAAATAAATAAATTGACAAGTAAAGAAATGATGGCTCAAACACTTCTATCCTTCTCTATATCATGCAAGAAATAAATTGATTAACATGCTGAAGTTAAGATGAATCATGGAATTTTTAGGATCAGTAGAAGCTGTGTTGAATCGTTTCATCTATCTTAGACACAGAACAGAAAAGGAAAAAGGAAAGTACTAAAAATTGAAGGGTCAGAAAAATTAGTTTTATGGTCCTGCAGAGACTTGACTCACCTGTAAGGTCAGACCAATCAATCAATCAAAAAAATAAAAACATTTCTTTTTGAGGATTTGACAATGTAAGTCCTGCCAAATGTACTCATTACAGCTCTTGCCTTTTTTCTTTCTTTATCAGAATGATGCTGTCAAGTTCAGTATGTGATCTAATGTAAAAGCTTAGATCCTTCTTTATCAGAACAGATAACAAGAAGTGTTGGTAGCAAGACAGCATGTTGATTATTTCTGACTAAAAGCTGAACCTTGAAGGCTCACTTCATTCAATAGCCAGAGCCAGCAACTCTAGTCTTTATTTTCTTCTGCAACTCTCAAGCTTTGACTTAAGTCATACCACACTTTCTTGTAACATATGATGAGCTCTGTTACAAAGGATTAATTTGTTTCCCACATCTCTACAGTTCTTTTTCCCCCTCATTTCCACAGGTCTTTATGGATAATATTCTGGGTATGTGTGATATGTTTGTAATTTTATCCGAAAATATTCAGCTAAAATAAACACATCACTATACTGCTCAGCTATTTTGGCTTTTCAGCTATGCTGGTATTACTTTCCTGCAGACTTTGCCTCTTCATCTATAGGCAGGGAAGAAATGAAGGAGGGTGTCAGAGGCATCAGGTACTTTAATGTCAGCTGCTTGTAAGCCAGGTTAGTCAGTAATGTATTCAGAGCCTATTAAAGCTGACAGGATCCTCCACAGCTGTATAGCTCTCCTGCAGTAACCAGCAAGAATACTTTTCCATATCCTCTGTGATGCTGAGATGCAGATCCATCCTTCAAAGTGTTTTGAAATTCTTCCATGCTAACTAAATGCACCCCATTGGACTTATCTCTTTAGTTTTCATATTTTGTCTGCAGCAGAGACAGTGAGTATTTGACCCAAGACAGAGGCTGGATCAGCCTGTTTCACACATCTGCTTGTCGAGCTGACATTTATTGAAAACTCTTCCCATCAGAAGAGAATGATCTATTACTGCCACAAAATGGCAAAATGCCAAGAGACAGATGTTGAGAATTTCTGCTTCCATGAACAGGAAGATATTATCAAGACTAATTTGTGAATAGGAGAGCAAAATATATCTTTAAAATCACTTAACACAGCCATAAAAATATATTGCTTTTAAATGCCTACGATGTTATTCAATTAATGAATTAGTATCACTACCCTCAATTTAAAAATTCCAATTTATAAGCTTCTCAGACTCTATTTTACACCCTTTTTATTCCCACGATCCTCCTTTTACTCACCTCCAGCTCTTCTAAATTATTAAAGAAAATAATGAATTTCACCAGAACCTGTTGCCACAGGACACATGTGCTAGGAGCAGGGCCTGGGATCTGCTGCCAGGGCTTGGAGATGCCCAGAGACCACCATGACACTGCAGGACAGTCACCCTGGTCCTGGGGGTAATGAAGGAGCACAGAGACCTGGGGTGCCCAGCTCCCAGGAGAGCAGCTCCCACTCTCAGGAGGCTGAGGATGCCAAAGACAGCCATGGAGATCCTTTTGGAGAACACCAACTCCCAGGTTGCTGAGGGGCTCCCAAGCCTTCAGAGGAGGTGCCAGGAGAAGGATGGGGCAGGAGGGAGGGCCCAGTGGTGGGATGGGGCCACACTGAGCTCTCTGGATGCTCAAGCCAGGCATGCCAGCACTGGGGGCACCCTGTGCCAAGGCAGCCACTTTCATCTCACGCCTCTTCCTCCTCTTCCCGCACATGGGCCAGGGGCAGCAACATGCAGAGCCTCAGGACAGCCATGGCCAGGCCTCATCCCCCCAAGGGGACAGGCTGCCACTGCTCCCAAATACAGAAAACTTTCAGGTACCTAAGCTGAGAGAAAGCACAGTTTTAACTTTCAGAGAGTATTTTTATTATCTCTAAGCAGGTGACAGCCACTGCAGGTATAAGAACTATCTTCCTTTCTTGACTCCAGCTTTCAGTCGTCTTTAAATTTCCTAAGCTTTGAAATGAAGATCTTCTTAATACCAGAGAAAGAGGCTTTGCATATGAAACGAATTATTAAACTCACATGAGATGCATCCATTTTGGAGATGAGGGATTGCATGAAAGAGAGACACACTGTGATCTTTTCCTTCTTGTCACTTTCATATTAAAACAAACGCTGTATCATTATTGGGACCGGTTTGTCCAAGGTCACTCAATTGTTCAGCATTTACAAGCTGGCAGCTCATCACAGGCAGAAGCAGCACATATAATCATCATTGATGCTGGCAGTCTCCACCCTCGCTAATACTACTTGTTCTGTCAGCCAGTCCCTGGCTTGTCGCAGGCAAATGGAATTATTCTTTGAGCTGTGCCTCAGATCTGCAGTTCAAGGGAGCTGTTTGATGCTACACCACAATTAAATACCAAATGGTGTCATGCCTATTTATGGAACATGCCAGGTCAACAGCTACTGATCAATTAGGCTCAACTCCTCCCACCCACAGCTCAACATGACTGCCATGTCACGTGGTGGGCATCTCTGAGGGAAAGCACCTCACCTCCTCCCACGTGTGAAGTGGCTGAAGAGCTGTCTTCACAGTGCCATTGTAGCCCCCAGAGGGGGCTCTCCCTTGGATAGCATTGATCCCACCATCCAGCTTTGGGTGAACGACTCCATTACTCAGCTCCCACTGCGAGGCAGAAATATACAAGCTATAGGAGTTCCTGGCTCCAGAGCCTTCCAGAAAATACCCTCTACTCTGTAAACTTCAACAACCTTTCCCCCATTTTATTAATTCTCTTCAAAATTTGTATTTGTAACTGCAACTGCTGAAATTTGACACTATGTAAATGACAATTGTATTTATTAACATGAAACCAGGTATTTGAGTTTTCAGCACAAACTTTAACGTTAAAGTATGATCTTTTTGGAGATGACAAAGAATTCTGTTTAAAACTCCAGAGATAAATGATATCATAATATTTTTTAAATTACTGAACGTTCTTTTGGTTTGCGTAGCTCACTAAATATGCCAAAGTGGCAAACATACCTGGAATGCCACACAGATGATACAGAGAGAGAAAACAATATATATATTGCTAAACTTGCTTGTTCGCTAGGAACTGCTGTTCCATCAAAAAAAAAAAAAAAAAAAATCCCATGAAGTCCACTTCCTAATGTTAATAGAACACAGAAAAGCCATCGACTACTAAAATGTTATAGCTATGCTTCTCTTTGGTACCTTGACAATTCAAAATTACCATTGATCTAAACCACTTCTTGCTAAGAACCAATACATAAAACATATCTCTAAGTATTTTTTTTTTTTTGCTGAAGGAAACACTAAAATCCAATAACAGAGATGAAAGCATTTGTTTTGTGAAGATCTGCTGGGCTTCTGTTAGAGAAACACTTTTTCTAAAAAGAATTAGGGAAAGGGACATAAGCATATATATGTAGATGAACATAAGAAATTTTAAGTTTGATTGAAAAACAGGTGTGTATTGCAGATAAATTTTCAATAAGTCTGCTCTAAAATTAAGATATTCTGCCTAAAGAAATTACTGAATCAGCACTAGCCTCTTAAATAGCTTGAAAATAAAAACTTCATTAAGACCTCAATCCTGGCAGTAATTAATTAAATATCATTAATAGCCATATGACTGTAAGAGGCTACTTACACAAAAACCTAGTAAAGCAAAATCTGTTTGGCAACCCTGCAGTTACTGTGAAAGTCTGGATAGTTTAAGAGAAAATTTTTCCTTTTTAGAGGTTGGAGGCATTTCAGGCTTTCATATGGGATTCTATATCCAGTTCATTTTTCTCTTCTAATTGCTAGTGTATGGTTACAAATGTAATAGAAAAGCTTTTCTTTTCCATTAAATCCTTGATAGCTTTTCCAGGAAGGGATAAACTCTAAATATTTAAGATTAGTTTCAGTGATAATTTTTACTATGCCCATAAAGAGCTCACAGGCTCTATCTTCTTCCCTTGCTAGCATTCCCATAGGTATAGCATAGACTGATTGCTCTCTGAACAGTACAATGATCTCATGAACCACAAGAATAAGCCACTTCCTGATTCTGTGCTCATGGAAATAAATGATCAATTTTGATAGTGATTTAAATTTTCCTGAAGCAGATACATAGTCTACATACACAAATGCCTGTTATTACCCAGTTGCTGATGTCCTTGTCCAGCTTTTCAGAAATGCTCCCCAGCACAGTGATTAGTGACTGCAAAAATTTGGGTTTAACCTTACAAGAAAATTCAACTTCAGGTACAAAAAGCAGGTTTCAAGGATGACCTTCTTCAGGCTCAGAAGTGGTCCATCCCAGCAAGCAGGAAACATAGTTAAGGCAGCAGACTTTCATGGATGAAAAAGGAGCTCCCCACTCAACTAAAATACAAGAAGTACAAAGATGAAAACAGAACCAGGTGACCCAGGAGGAACACAGAGCCATGGTTCAAACATGCATGGATGCAATCAGGAATTTGGTAAGGAATGTAACTGGTAACAAGAAGCATTTCTACAAGCAGAAGTCCCATTGAGAAAGGACACAGGAAAGGGTAAAGGTTTCAATGTTTTCCATTACTGATTTTTTACTGGTGAGCCTTCCTTTGGGAATCTCAGGCCCTTAGCTCAGAGGAAAAGCCTAGTCCAAGGACAACATACCATCAGTGGAACAGGATCATCTTATGAACCCCTTAAAATAAACCGGGCATAAACAACTTCATGGGCCCTGATGGGATGCTTCCACAAGTGCCAACAGAGCTGGTTGCTATTGCTTGCAAGGCAAATCCTGATAATCTTTGAAAGATCATGGTGATTGAGAGAATTTCCTAAAGACTGGGACTGGAGGAAAGCAAATGTCATTCCTATTCTCAAGAAAGGCAAGAAGGAATTTTCAAGGAATTACAGGTGGTCAGCCTCACCTCAGTCTCAGGGAAGGTAATAAAGCAAATGACTCCAGAAATCATTTTCATACATGAAGGACAAGAAGATGATCAGGAATAGTCGAAGATTTACAAAGAGTGAAACATGCTTAACCAACCTCATAGCCTTCCTCAATGAGATGACCAGTGTGGCAAATGAGGGAAGAACAGCAGACGCTGTTTATCTTGACTTTATTAATTTTTGACACTCTCTCCCATAAAATCCTCACAGACAATCTGATGAAGTATAGGTTAGACAAGTGGACAATGAAGTGGAACTGAAAAATGGCTTTACTTCCAAGCTTAGAGAGTAGTGATCAATGGCACAAAGTCCACCCCAGGTGTTGATACTGAGTTCTTTGCCATTGAAAAGCTTTATTAATGGCTTGGACAATGGAGCAGCATGCACACTCAACAAATTTCCAGATGATACAACTAATGATTGCACTCCCAACCAGAGGGATCTAAACAAGCTGGAGAATTATAAAGAGAAATTAATGAAGCTCAGCAAAGAGAAATACAAAATCCTGCATTTGGTTAGAAACAAACCCAGGCACCAGAACTGGTCGGGGCCTGACTGGCTGGAAAGCAGCTTTGTTAGAAAAGGGTCTGTGTGTCCCAGTGGACAACCAGCTGATCACCTTGTGGCAAAGGAGGTTAATGGTATCCTGGGCTGCTTTAATTGAGGTTATCCCTCCCCTCTATTCAGTGCTGGTGAGGTCACCTCTGCAGTGCTGTGTCCAGTCCTGAGCTCCTGTCTTAGGTTGGAAATGGGGGTGTGTATTCTATTCCTACCTGTTTGAGGTGGGGCAACTCCACAGTCCAAGATGTAGTGGAGTGAGTCCAGTGAAGGATTACAAACATGAATAAGGGACTACACCATCTCTAAAAAGAGAAGCTGAGAGAGATGGAACTGTTCAGTCTGGAGAGTACATATTTCAGGTGGGGATCTTTTTGATATGCATAAATATCCAAAGGGAAGGTTGTCAAAAAGATGAAGCCAGGCTCTTCTCAGTGGTGCCCAGTGACAGGACAAAAGGCAATGGGCACAAACTGAAAAAGAGGAAATTCCACATACAGGAAAAACTTGCCAGAAAGCATTCAACCTTAAACTGGGAGAGATCTTTTTCTTCATTCCATTGAGTAAAACATTTAGTCCCTCTGTGGGCCTAGAAGAGACATATGGACTCATTCAAGCAAAAACGCCTGCCTATTTATGCTGCTAGTTCAGTTTTTCAGTAATAGATTCATTCTTCTCTTATATGGACACAGTGACTAACAGTTTTAATAACCTGTGAACAGCCAGACTTGATTATGACTCTTTTAATTGCATTATGAAATTCAGTCTCTTTGAAGGGAAAGCAGGGTTTCTACACAACTGTTCAAGAAATGAAATTCCTGTTATATATGAAACTCTAATATATTAAAAAGTAGTTCTGATTTGAATTGCAAATATAAAGTGATGGAATTCCTGTAAAGTGAAAATTTTCAAAAATCACCACAAAGTTAACGCCCATGAACAAACATCTTCCTGGTATCTTATAAACAGGTTTTAAAGAAGTAGCTGCTGAAGATGTAGAACTCATTGTCCTAGAAGTATCTTTCCACCAAGTACCTTCTGAGTGATGTAACTGAAAAACTCACCATGTTGGTTAGTTCTGACTTCTGAAAACTTCTAAAGTTAAAAAACTCCACATCTCATTATTATTTGACAGCATTAAAAAAGATGTATAAAAATAGCATCTTTAAAAATACAAGAAAATCTATAAGAAATTAAAATATTTTTATTTTCTAGGTACAAAATAAATGACATTTCTTTGAAAAGAAAAACAAACCCAAAAGCTCAGAAATGGCACATTTCCAAAAAGGGTTAAATTTCATAAAAATTAAATGCCAGAGAATAATTTGGTTAATAAATATATTGCTGTCCAATAGATCTGCAAGCAAAGACTGTATCAATATCATCAAGGAGTTTTACAGAAGACTCAGCTCTTTTTAGAGTTACCATTCTGAGATTTGGTAGACTCTTGGTTGGCCTCAACACACAAACAGAAGGAAAATCCGTTTCAGGATTTAACAGTTGAAGTGATGGTCTACAATTCCTTGGGACTTGTCACAAATCATCATGGATGAGGGACAAGGAAGACTACTGTCAACTTTTCCTTCTGGCTGTAATCTATGATGCTCATCAAACAGAAACAAAGCTCATATGTGAGCACATAAGGACTTAATATGAACTTCCTGGGAGGAGGGACTCACAGTGTAAGACACCAGTTCATATCATTTCATGTGGCCCTTGAGAATTTTCCACATTTACTGGAAGTATAGCTTCAGTGCACAGAGGTTGCTTGGACACCTAAATTCATTATTGCTGACTTAAAGGGGAAGGTTTGTAAAGGGGCTTCTGGAGGAAAACATTTGTAGGTCCCATTAAAGCCAGGAAAAGAAAAATCTGAGACTAATAAAATTTCTTCCTTTTCAGGAGTCCTCCCCTATGATGAACTATAGAGTAACATCTCTATTTTCTGGTTAAATCTTCTGGTAAAATCTCATAAAGATCTGTAGGCTATAGATAAGTGGATATAAACTATGCCAGCTCCAAAGCTATGTAAGTTGTAATAAATTCTGCACAGCCTCAAAATAAAGGTGTCCTAATCTCATTTGT
The DNA here is from genome assembly GCA_024362935.1 of Setophaga petechia. Classification (NCBI taxonomy): domain Eukaryota; kingdom Metazoa; phylum Chordata; class Aves; order Passeriformes; family Parulidae; genus Setophaga; species Setophaga petechia. Next base: position 26,304,879 of record JANCRA010000008.1, read on the forward strand.
TCCTTTTTTTTTTTTTTTTTTACTTTCATATGCTTTAAATTCAGTACTAAGCACAGGTCACCCAGAATTGCATTCCACCTGCATCAGCTCATGAAACCCATCCTGAGGTTTGTTATTTGGTTTGTTATTTATAAATTCATTTACTCAAATAAGTAGTAACCTATTCAAAGTATCGTGAAACCTTGGTGTTGAGCAGGCTTAATTAAGCTTTGAATACCCAATTAAATACCTAATTAATTAACATTATTTGGAGGAGGCAGTTATAATTTACCTGCAATAGTATAGTATGGTAAATTAAAAAATTTCTGCTACTGCTAATCAAGTTACATTGAATACTAATAATTAATAAGACCAGAGGAAAAGAAACCAAACAGTAAGAACAGCCAAAACAAATTCTCCCTAAAGGTAGTGTCAGAGGTTCCAGCTAGGAAGACAAAATCTCAGCACTTCTCACTACCTAAAAGTAACGTCAGCCTCTGCCATCAGACAGCGGTAACAGAGCCTAGTGCTGCCCTCACCAACCTCTGCTTGAACATTCTCTCCAAGGTCCTTACAAAACTTAAATGCTTATTCCATCACCACTAGCTGCTAGACACAGAAAACTAACAAAATCTGCTGAAAAATCAATCCCCTGATCACAGACTGTTGATGCACATCTCCAAAATTTCTGCCCAGTAAAAAACCACATCCACACAGACTAACACAGAGCAGGCAGTGCTTATCCCTGTTGTTTTTCCCCAAACGTGCACCCTTCATCCCCAGAACCACAGGACACACACAATTACTAAAACCTGCCATTTTATATGCTTTATGCCACTCCTACCTACCCTCTCACAAACATCAGTAGGTCCAATCCAGGTATCTCAGACTATATCCATTCCTTTTCAAGGATGCAGAGAAAGCAAGTGAGGAGACAGAAACTCAACAGCTCACCTGGGTGAAAGAAATTCTGCAGCAACTTAAGAGAATTCTTCTGCCAGGTAAGTGGTTTTGGGAAAGTTGGGATAAGGAGTTCAAAGCAGCCCTTTGTCAGATACATGAACTCACCGTTCTTCCCTACTCCTGGTTTGTCTCTTGGCTTTTTCTGGTTTTGTTTGGGATTTTTTTGTTTGTTTTGTTTTTAATTTTTGGGGTTTTTCTAAGTACGTAGTGTTACACTGGCTTTTAGGTAGAAGGAAAGAATTGATGAGTTACCAATCTTTTAATTATCTTCCTCTTGGCCCCTAAGGCCTCAGTTCCCTTTAAAATTTGAGCCCAGGAAAATCTTGCAAAAATTGCTCCTAACTTCCTTCTGCTGTGATTATAAGTCACAAACACAAAAAAAGGTAGTCAAAGATTGTTAGCAGGGAGAATGGCAAGCAATGTCTAAGTGTCTCTTCCAACCCGTGCTGTAAAGCAGCTCTGGATGCTTTCTTTAAATCTCAAGGCATTAACACTGCTTCATAGCCATTCTGCCAGTTTCATTAATTGCACTTCTATTCCAATCATTTCATAAGCGGACTGTACTTATAATCTGGCTATTTATCCTAATGTTTGATGTTTCTGAGTCACATAAATACATTATGTTTGAATGCAGAGAAGTACTTTGCATGACAAATTTGAGATTTCTGCCGGAAATGTTTGACTGAAATTTATTTTTGCTACCCATAGGGAATAAGCCTCTGCATTATTTGATTGTTATTCACATTTTGGTAATCGCATTATGAACCTCTACAAAGAAATGAAATGGCAATGTGCCTTTTTTTTTCCTCTAAGAGCAAACGTCTCCCTCCCCCTTCCAGATGCACAGACCTTGAAAAGGCATTAGAAAATTAAAAAGCCAACAGAAATGAAATAATGTATCTATGTTTGAATATTCATTAAAATACGACATTGCTTAGTCACTGTTCACCATTTGGATGGTGCAGGGTGCTTAGGCAAGCTTAATGCAACAATGGGAATTCAGTCTTGTTTTTAAAGAGTGGGTGGAGACTTCCGTGGACAGATTCCTAATGATTTTCAGCTGTACTAAGTCCATTAATATTTTTAGGCCATAAATCACCTTACATCAGTTGGTGATCTGACTTTATGTTGTAAATAAGACTTCAGCAAAATAGTAGTAGATCTCATTCCTGGGTGTTACTCAGATCCATCCTGATATTTCTCATTCTCTCCAGCAGCTGCTCTACCTACAGTGCTTTATACTAAAGACCACATGTTTTGTCTAATGGAGTTTTTTGCCCTTGATGTTGTTTGCCCTTTGTTACTGTAGTATTATATATGCTTTTCTACCCTAGAAACTTCTAGCAGCTCCCACACTGCCAAAAAATTTACCACACTTTATCTCATTCTGTCTAGCCATTATCAAACATCACAAGCACAAGAAAGGATGACAAAAAAACATCATTGGGTACTAAAACCCATGAACAAATTTATTTCTTGTTTCACCTCACAAATTGCAGCAATCTGTTAATAGTGTCCCCCACTGCTTTTAGATTTTATGAGCATCAAATCACAGCAAGTTTTTTTTCTCTGGAATTCGATAAAAAAAAAATCAACAAAAAATAGAACAAACAAAATTAAACAAAAATGCTGCCTCTACTCTTACCCTTTCTAACATCAATTTTCTAATTGGAATGTCTGATGTACTTCCTAGCCCTTTGGCAGCACTTCAGAATCTCCTCTGTTCTGTTATACTGCCCTGAAACTCCTACTGCCTGTGCTTCCACCAACTAACTAGCAGGAACCATCATCTTCTGTACTTGCAAAAAACAGGAAGACAAGTTGTGGTGGAATGGAGACTCAGGAGAACACACAGCCTCCCACCTAAGCACAGCTGCTCTGCTGAACCAGTTGTGCCTGTGCTCAAGGTGAAGAGGAAGGAACTGCACAACACCATGGGTATGTTTTCAAGCTGTGACCCAGCATCTCAGGCTCAGCCCTACCACAGGACAGCACGTGGCAGATGTAGGTTCTTGTAAGACATCAACTCATTTATACCACAAATCAGGAAGCCAGCCACATACCCTTCTCACAATACCTTAAGCTAAACATACAGCATGACATGAGATCTTTCATGTTGGACAATGAAATAATTTCGAGGCCTGTCAAAGCCAGTCCTTTGAAAATCACCAGTTATATTTTAGCTTGTTGCAATGTAAAAGATAAAACGCAGTTGCAAACCCCACACAATAATTACCTATATAGACACAAAATTACCTATATAGAACTGCTATTTTATAGGAGCAAAATCTCAGAACATAATGAAAAAGTTATAGTTTCTTCTCAAAATCTCATGACACTGGGTCAAATAATGCACCCCTTAATGGGGTCGCTCAAGTCAAAGTGAGGTTGATTCAACCTTTTGCATTGTCAGTATGTGATGGATGTACAGAACTATCTAGTCTGCTTAGCTGATACTTCTTGAAAAGGGTAAGAATTCCTTCCAGACTTGCTAGCAATGTAATGTCCACTAGTCACGTAGCGTGTATTAATACCAAAGACAGATAAGTGGCTCAGTAATTTAATGAAAATGATTAATAGAAACATGTCAACCCATTAACTGAGTAATCATTATCTATCTTCACATTATGTTTCTCACAATTAAACTTGCACAATCCAAACATCCACATGCATTACCCACATCAAGAAAAAGATATTCTGGAGTTTGAACTTCATTGCTTTCCTTAATAATTGGATGTACCCAGCAGTTTAACTGCCCAGATCAACAGCACCTTTCGGCTAGCTCAAGGCCCTCTCATCGATCTTTTGCACACATGGTAAATTATTCAGACAACAGCAGCTTGCAGACCCCAAATCCTTTTAATGTTATTGTTCTAATTGAATCAAGTGGCATTGGAACAATTGGATTGTCCTCATAGCTTCTTTTCGTAATTCCACCCCTTGTTTCTTGATCACTGGCCTAATTCTGCTGGTGACTTTCTTCTAAGAATACCAAATGCCCTGTGGAACAGCAGGAACAGGAAGCATTATGGGAATGCTTCAAACATGGCAAATGCTATGAAACCAAAGATATGTGGGAAAACATGGAGATTTGTGTTATGCTAAACAGGGTTTTAAGTCCATACAGGCTTCCTTTTTTTTTTTTTTATAAGCAGAGACACATCCCTAAAGGATGCCACTGATTATTTTAGTCTCTGTTCATGTGAGCACTCATTTGTGCTGCTGCTTATTGCTGAGCACCCTCCAATTCTGTGGATGTACTTTTGTGGTGAGGCAATCAGGACTACATTACACATTTCAGATTATAAGAAACATCTGATTTACACGTTGGCACCTAAGTATCTTCCACATTATTCTCCAAGATAGTCCATAGAACCTCTGTGTTCCACCCATACTATGTTGATATATAATTACCAGGGGCTTTAGGTCTCTACCGCCTTTGGACTTTACTCATGTTTTTTAGCTTCTACTGACATAAAATTCAAACCTCTGCCTCACAGCCTCTTTCAGCCTACACAGCACTCTGGTTACAGAAAACAAAATTCTGGCCCCCACAGCCCTAACAAGGATTGTGAATTCAAGCATTCAACTGGAGGGTTTCGTGATTTTTATTTGTGGAGACAGAGGTGGATGAAACTTCAGTTTGTAGGTTGGGCTGCCACCTGTCTGAACTCAGAGTAGGTACACTGACTACTCAGCCTCTAGACATCAACTCTGGCCAAGATTTGGTGGGGAGGGCAAGGGTGGGGGTGTCGGGGAACAGAAATCTCTTAATCACTTAATCAGCAGTGATGCCGGTGAATTAGCAGATGGTGCAAACCAGAGCCTAAGTAAAATCTGAGTTTCATGTCTCTCTAGAAGACCTTATTTATCTGAAAATAAAAATAAAAAGTAGATATTCTCACACCAGACAATAAAAACAGTGGAGAAGAAAGAAATTACAACAGAACAAATTTCTAATGATACTCGTTCCAATCGAAACTGGGTTGAAAAAATAGTTGAAGACATCTCCATTAACAGACGTGATACCATTTCCAAAACCCTACAAAAACAGCAGCAATGAAACTTCCACTAATGTCAAGAGGGAAAAAGAGAAAAATAAATGCAAAAAATTAAAAAAGGTGCCTGGAAGCACCCTGAAAAGGCACTGGCCTGTTGTTTTCAGTTGCCTATATAACAATTTTTGGTATACTTCAGAAAGTAAATTACCCACACTTGGACCTTTACCTCTACTAATTAGAAGCTGAGTTTCACAGCTTAACATATAGCCACAAGAAGGAAAATTAATAATAATTTTTATGATCATGTGAACTACATTGAAAAATAAACCCTTTCAAGGCAGACTTCCACCTCTCTCCCAAAACAGGCTCAAACACAAATGTGTGAGCTCCCAACCTACCCTATTGTCTACTCATTTACCTAGAATCAATTTGATCCAAATTTTCTTTAGTATAGAAGAAAGATCATACCACTGTAGAGAATTGCCAAAATTTATGGAAACTTAATTTTATAAATAAAACCAGCTCAATAATTCTGATCTCCAGCCTTGCTCTCTAATTTTTGGGATGAAGTTATTTTAAGGTGTGAACTAGCCATGTCCAAGGAGTGAAACTAGTTCAACTGTTATAGGACTGTACTCTGAAGATATCTGTCAAACCCACCTGTAAATGACAGCTTTTCAAGCAACATCACCACGTACTTTGCCAAAGATTATTGGGTAGGTGGCATCAACTACCATGTCTCCACTAACATCAATAAACTATGACAGTTTATATCATAGAACCTTGTTGTCATCTTATTGCAAAGCTCCCATACCTTCTCAGTGATTTCCTCATGCGCAGCTCCTCACAGCACCAACTCCTTCTTATTCACAGCTCAACCAACAAATTCCAGCCCTCTCCTCACCCAGCTAATCCACTCTTTTGTAGCACTCATCTTCTTATTGGACACAGCTGTGGCCTATTAAGGACAGGCCTGTTCCTTATCTTTGGTGATTAGTACAGCTGCAACTCCTCAGGTGTGAGACTACCTTCTGCACTATTCTCTTACATTCTATCCCTCGACAGAACCATTAAGGTTGGAAAAGGCCTTCAAGATTGAGTACAACCATCAACCCATCACTGCCAAATCCATCACCAAACCATGTTCCTAAGCACCACACCTAAGCCTTTTTTGAATACTTCCAGGGACAGTGATTACAAGGCTTCCCTAAGCAGCCTGTTGAAATGCTTGAACATCACGACTGAAATACTGAGTTGTGCTGCTGGACACTCAGAAACAAATAGCTTTTTTTCCTTAAAGGTTTTGCCAGTGTAGTTATGGTAGCAAAGTCCTCCTAACATATAGTTCAATCAGCTCCTGTGACAATACTCAACCTGGTCTGCTTGGGGAAACAACTAAGGAAACGAGAAAGGAGGGAAAAACAACCAAAAATATTTTCCCAGCTATTAAAGAATTGCAACAATTGCAATTAAAGCAGCTTACAAATGGAGATTCTTTGCCCAGTAAAGTCTTCCTTTCATGGAAATTAGGATGTGGATGAAAATGGGGAAATAGGGGTGTGATATGGATGATCAGATGTGTGGATCTCAAATCTGGAATTAGGAGGTACACAGAGAGTCCTGAAAGCATAACAGAGCTGAAATGGCATTTCAAATCTATATAAACTTAGAGTAATATAAAATGAATGCTTATAGGAATGTAGCGCACAAATGTCCAAAGTAGGTTCAGTAGGATGAGTAGGTTCAGAGAATAGGGACATTTTACTTGAATGAAGCTAATCTGAAAAAAATTCACTTATTTGACCGCCTCAAATAAGACCTTTAAATATATTTTACCAGTAGTGATTGTGAGAAAAGGAACACACTCCAACTGGATGGATGAGATGCTACTTAGTGTCTTGAATCCACACGTTACACAAAAAGGCAAAGTCTAATTTTGAAATAGTAAAGACCTTTTGTTGGGACCATGTAATCAATCATCTGTGTCTTTTCAGTTCTGCTTTTGCACCTCTGCAAGGCTATGTCCCAAGGTATATGAGTGTCTCCTGGTGGGGTAGCAAGGCTGGACTGCAGAAGCTGCCAGGTGCATTCCCAGGGGTTCCTTGAGGACCAAAGCCCAAGGGGGACTTGCTGGTAGTTCTGTTTGTGTGAGTCTTGTTCCACCCTGACAGCCTCTAGGTGTTTAAACCACAACTAGAGCAGGTAGCACGTAAGAGCCGAGCCCTCACCTAGAATGGCTCTATTGAGAGCCATTAACAACTGGGCAAAGGTGACAGCTGAGGCAGATCTTTATTGAAAAAATCAACTGTGAGTGTGGAGCAAGCATTAGACATGAAACCAGTCCCTGTAGGCAAAACAGCTCTCCCAATTATACCCTGTGGTTTCCTTCTTTCCATTTTACATTGACTGAATCAAAATCAATGGAGATTGATGACAATTATTAGGTGATTTGCAATGTACTGTTCATCTATAATGTATCATAAACTCCTTTTCTCTGATATGCACATTTCTGCTAAAAGTAGCTGGCTGTTCAACAGGAAGCAACATTAGTGAGAAAATAGGAAAATTTTATTTTGCTGTTATTGATTTTGTATCTCTGGATACACTACTTAATGCTTCTTCCAAAATAATACATTTAATGCTGCAGCACATCTAAAAGCTTCAAAGTAGTCATTTCCACTCTAGCAAGTCTCTCATTCAGAGATGTAAGAAATGGCATTGTAGGACCTGGGGAGGAGAATGCCAGTTAACAATTTGCCAGTAGATGTCTCTGCTAAACACACTGAAGGGAAAATACTCAGTTTGAAACTTAAGTGAAATGCAACTGGAAGTTTGCATACTTCAGCTGAAGAGCAGGGTAGGACCAACTATGTCACTAGTCCTTTCTGAAGACTACTTTTACATAGTCACAATAAAAAAGGCATTTACTTAAAACTCAGTGGCTCTCAACTTAGTTAAATATTGAATTTGTCTCCTGATATTATCTCACTGAGTAAGGAGACTCAAGAAAGGCTAAGCTTATACATTAACATTCTCGACAGAAATTATGAGTGTAGAGTCTTCTGGAAAAACATTTTTATCATTTAAATCCTAACTTTTGTGAAAACAAGCAGTCCTTCCTACTTCCAACAAAGAATTTCTTTATTAAATATTTTTGCCTCAAACTAAAGTACCATTATATGGAAAAAAATTACTTTTAGGCTGAAATAGTGCAATGCATGGTAGAATAATTATGTCCCTGATGGAAAACATTCAGAGGTTCTCATATTTTCTTTACATCTATATGTTATTTGGCAATGGTCTTATTGGCAAAAGCAGAGCTTCTAAGCAAAGAAACTAAGATTAGTTTCTCATAATTGGCACTTGCCGTTAACATACAGCATGATTTTCTGATTAATAATGAAAAAAAAAAGATCTCAAAAGGCACAGATCAGCTGGAAAAGCATCTGCTTAAAATACACACACATAATTAAGAGAGGACGTCAAACAGACTTGATTACATATTTCATGGGTATGTGTCAAAGAGTGTAAAGCATTTGACTTAACCCCAGGGTGACTTCAAAAGGATTTACTCTGTCTAGTGTTTGTGATTAGCACCATATAATCTGGATCTGCTGAACAAGTGGAGTTTTACATGATATGCAAATTTCATTTCACTTTAATTTAGCCCCTTTGGATTTAGCATAAAATCTCTGTGTTGCACGAAGGGCTAAAACAGCTGGATCCAGTTAACTGGGAAATTAAAAATGCACTAAATGAAATAAGATAATCCTTGCCATGGTAGCCAGCACACACTAGAATGGGCCCCTGAGATCTCTGAGGGGTGGCTGAAGTGAGCACTGGTAACACCAGCCAGACCGTTTCCACAAACACCAAAACACTGATCCTTCTCTAGTCCCAGTGTGCTCTGATTTTTCATAAAACTGAATTATTTCACCACCATGCCAAAGTTCATTTTTCAGGGGCGTGTTAGTAAGGAAATCGTTCACCTTATCAGTAAAGGAAATTAGCACCCACTAGGTAACATTTTATTTCCTTGTTAGTATATCAAGATGTGGAAAAAAAATAATTAGCAATACATTACCCCGTGTAAAATGAAATGGAATTAATTTATTTGTCATTTAATTTGTATTTCCCTTCCAGGTTTTAATTGGAACTATACAGAGACAATTCTTGAATATTTCATATGCATGTTTTAAGAATACAGCTGAACAAGACTTTTCATCCCCCATTTCAAAAGGCTATTCTAAGAATAACAAGGTCCCTCACCTAATCTACCACTTGAGGCATCGAAACGTCTTTGGAAGATCTGCACCCAAGTCTAAAAGCTGCCACTTCTGTTCTCCTTTGAAAAAGATGGTTTCATAGGTCTTTATCTCTTAGCAGTGATAATGACAACTTTGTAATGAAAATGAGAAGTCCTTCAGGTCCTAACTGTATCTGACACAGAAAATGATCTCGGGAAAAAGTTATTACAGACAGAAAGTGCTTCTTATCCAAGATATCCTTTGGCCATACGTAGGCAATGCTGCATCATTGCACTGCAATGAGTAGATCTGTTTCATTACACTTGACTGCTGCTAATATTCCTGTGGCTTTTATTGAAGACTTGGTCTTATTGTCTCTCAATAGGGGGTACAGCAATTTCTCCTGTTTTATTTCCTGGAAGTGATGGATTTCACCAGGCTACCTTAGGCAGAACTGGGAACAGATTTTGTATCTACAGTATAAAAAGTAGCCCCCATCTATTAATCCAAACTTACCTTCCAAACACATTGTATGTGCTTGGCTGTACTTCCAGGCAGTTGCACAAGATGCCTCACCTCCTTGCTCATTTTGTAATACTGCCTCTGTAATTGTTTTAATTTCATCCATAGCCATTAGTAAATGCATGCTCACTTAATTCTGTTCTTCCTAATAAATTAACCACTGTCTCAACAATGGCATCTTCTGATGCAAAAGAACCAACTGCGCTTTCTTTCCTCCTAGTCTGCTATAACTAGTCATTTGAATATTAAAACCACCACAGACTTCTGAAATCAGATGTATACACACATTCTTCATATAAGACATCTTTTTTTTACCATAACAGGCACATTTGCACCCTGGAGACAGAATTTTTTTTTTGCCTTTGCAGGATAGTTTGCTGTCAGACTGTGAGCCTTTCCCCCTCAGAGAAAGCAACATCTACCTGAATAAACCTGGATCTGAAGCATGAAATATATGTTGGAAATCAGAAATCACTCCTGGAGTAATGGACAGATAAAGGTTTCAAAAATAGAAAGCCTCCCCTCAGGGTTCTTCCAGAACATTTCCTGTTATGCTTTACTGGTTTATTTCAGCCACAGGAAATGTAGAACCTGCCCTGCTCAAAAGAAGCTGCAGATCTAAGAGAAGAAAAAAAATCCCAAAACACTATTTCCACCTTAACTAATCTGTTAGTTCAGCTTTCTAGTCCCAAAGGGATCATTAGCAGAAAAGTTATATAAAATTAAAGAAATGCCTTATACCACACTAAGCTAATCATCTAAGCTCCTTTAATAGACAAAGAAAAGAGCTGATATCGCTGGCTTTAACCCCTCTCATTCTAAATTTCAAAGAATTTAGAGGGATCAGGCTGGTAAAGTCACTGTCTGTTCCACTGATTTCAGTGGGAATCAAAATGGTAGCTCAGACATCATTTGTTGACAGTAAGATAAGGTAAATGCCAAGCAGAGGTTAAATGCAGATCTGAAAACATACTTGGTTACCTAACTCCCTGCTCCCCTTAAGATTAGTATTTATGTGATTTAATAAATGTCAAGTAAATTTTGTGCCTAAGGAATGGAACTCAAGTATCCCAATTCCTCGCCTATCTCCCTTATTAGACTTTTCATGGCCCCATTGACTTCAATGGAAGCATTCAGCAGTATCCACACAGATGAAACACAAGTCAAAGTTCTCACAGTGAAACACGATCTCATGTTGCAAATCTAAAAGGGAACAAGTGCAGGTAACTCCTCTGCAGATGTTCTGACTCATCAGTAGGCCATGGCTTAGTTTTATAGCAGCCAACTGATGTAAAGGAGGAAACTCACCTTTCTTATTATAATCCCACATGTAGAAAGAAAGATATACATGCTTGCAAAATATTTGGACTGGACAGTTGGTATTCACATTAGTAAACCCCCAAATCCATTAAAACTATGAATGAAATCAGCACTAAGGATGAAAGGAGTAAAATACACAAGCAATGTGGTCAAAGTTTAGGCGATGTGACCAGACAGGAGTAGGATGAAGCCACAAACTCTACACAAAAGAAATCCCAGAAATCCCTGACAATTGTACTTAGAAGAACATTGTATTTTTCTGGCCCCTAAACTGGATGATTGTATAACCTTAAGTGTTTAAACACAATACACCTGAGAATGTGTGCAGTACCATTAAATGCAGGCTGCCAAACATCTCATCACTGACTGCAAGCAGTCCTTGATGGAGCGGAGCAAAACACAGCAAAAGTTCCAAAGACAAAGTTAAAAAAATAATTTACCATCACCATTTAACATCCTGCACTACATGTTGCTTTGGATGTTTTGCAGTGCAATTGTCTTTATGAAGGCCAAAGAAACCTTTACTCTGTAACAACCAATCAAGCATCTGCTGAATCAGAAGCTACTTTCAATTCATCATCCTTAGGAGACTTAGACTGCATTTTAAAATTTCTTCTCATACACATTGTATTTTCTTCTGAAGTAAATTAATGTTTCCCGAACAGACATTATAATCAAAGTAAACCTTATAGCAGTAAGGCACAAATGATGTGTCTTAGTTTCATTTTTAAAGCAGATGAAAATTTACTAATAAAAATACATACAATAAAACATAAGTTTAAAAATCATATAGACATAAGACCTCTGGGAATGGTTTAAATACACATGCACATCATTATGCAATTCTGGCAGGAAATTGTTCTAAATGGAAATTGAGACAGGTCAAGGATGTATTCAGATGATATCAGAGTCAGAAACTGATCTATATGTTTCACAACACTGACTAACACTGAAAGTCTGAGTTACTTTCCATTAGTGATTTTCTTCCCTATCTTCAATAATTACACCAGAATAATCCAGCTAGAGCATATCCCCAAAGAACTTCAGCAGTGCTTTTTATTACACATTTGGACACGATTAATGACAACAACACTTTTGTTTATTTTGCTTGTTTCTACTCTAGGCTGTTTCCAGTCCAGAATGAGAATCATTGTTTGGGGAGTGCAAAGTAAGTGCTCCAGTAGCTACAGCGAAGTGAGATTCAAAAGTGACTCACATCTGACAGTGCATTTTACCACTGAAAACTCTGACAGCTGAAATGGAAGAAATATGCATAAAGAGGTTTAAAACAAATCTGCAGTCCTTCTGGATGGCTGTAGAAGTGCTTCTACAGCATGCAACGGCTTTGTTGTATATACCCAAGTGCTAATAATCTCTGTTCAAAAGGAACACTGTGCCTTTGACAGAAATTAAATAATCTGCAAAACTCCATGTTGTCAATGATATTCAGGGGAGAAAAGGATGGTGAGAGGAAATGGCAACTGCAAATCCCTGAATCCATTGTTGTTGCATCAGTTGTGCCAGTAACATTGAATGCCCACACAAATTGAAGAGTAGGGCCCCCAAAACCTTTGTCTCACAGCCAGCACAGAAGAGACAAGAGACCTGATATGGCTGAGCCACCCTTCACATCAGCTTTGAAAAGCTGACACATAAAAATGTATGATGGAAAAAATCCAAACATGATCATAGTTTGGCTATGTTCTACTATCGTCTTTGAGTGGTTTGTTCAATTTCCCTTCTGTATGATTAAATTCTAATTAACAAAAACGCATCACATGGAAATTTTTGTGATTATGTAAGCATAATTACAAAGGTTTTAACATGAAATGTTGCAAGTTCCTACTTATCTGGAACAAAAGCTAAATTCACCTTTGGTCATGGAAAATGGTCTAGGACCAGCCCAACTTTGCAGAAAATTCTTGGATCATGTGGTGATTAAAATCCTTTATAGAATTCCATTTTTCTTCCACTATGGATTTCTCCAATCTCTTATATCTGTAAAGATGCAGTGCTGGCACTTTTGCTTTTCAATGTGGCACTCCAGAATTTGACTAGAGACTACTAAAGTACCTAGACTATACCAGCAGTGATGAAGTTTTAAAATTATGGTATTTGTCAAAACCATTTTTTATTTAATTTCTCAATTTTCTCCTCTCCAATACAGGTTTCTTCTTGTTTGCTCTTTCAGTCGATGTTTCTCCATCTTTCTACATTTTAGCACTGTAGGAAAAAATGTTTTTAAGTTTTTAAAATAAAAATATTCCTAAATTTTTGATTTTCATTCTTTATGAAAAGAGTGTAAGTATAAAAAAATTTTCATACTTACACTCCTTTCATAAAGAACAAAAATTCATATATGAGCCAGTTCATATTTTTGACAACTGAAAGACTGCAACACTATTTTTTTATGCCTCTCTCCTACCGTGTCATCCACTGATACTCACTTCATTCAGATTCAGGGCTGAGTGTTCCCTCAGTCTAGTATTAAGAGAATTTTCAATTCTTTAGGTAAAATAGGTGCCAATAACAGAGGAGGTGCTATCATAAAATCTCACATTCATGGCACGCAACGCTCCTACACATTAAACCAAAGCCCTCTTTTCAAGTGAACGTGTTTTTTTTTAAGATTGCACATTTTTGAGAAGCATTCTGTACTACAAGAACATATACTAAAGGCTGGTTACTGATCCCTGGTCTCCATGTTGAGCAACATAAAATAAAACATCCTTACTTGTTGGGTTTAGTCAGACTATTGATGCGGATGAAAACTGCTATTGATTTCCACATGAACTAGACCTGAAGCTTCTAACAGAATACTCCTCACAGAATCCTTGCACTGGGAGGAAGAAGAAACCAGAATCCTTCAGATAAATCATGACAATAAACCTCCACAGACACTAGCTGAAATTACACTAACCTGAAAAGTACATAGCCAATGTCTCTCTGGACTCAGGCATCTTTTACATCATTATGCACTTTATGACTTTATATAGGAAATCGAAGAGTGCACTGGAGAAGGAAGGTTCAGACATTACACATTAAGTAATACATGTACCTGATCAAGAAACACATTTCAGGAACATCCTTTGTTAACCTGGCACATTCTAGGTGTGGAAACATTCCATGGTACACCTGCACAGCCTGTGGTGCAAGCTTCCCTGGCCAGGTGTCATCTCCTGCCCTGTTCAGGAGAGTGCCTGCCCCATGGCAGCAAACACAGAGAGATTGTGCTTTTGGGGTGCTGAGCCAGACAAGCAGAATCCTGTCCCAGAGGGAATGTGCCTTCTCACAGCACATGAGTATCACCCTTCACATGCAGATTCTGACTTGAAGTTTTATTTGGGACTTCAGCATTAGCTCCATGTCAGGGGCTTCAAAGGTTGACTCAAACAGTGAGTCACTCAGCCACTTTCTAGTGTTACTTTCCTATTGCACCTTTGTCAGTGTGAGGCAGATGAGATGTACTCAAATCTTGCATATCCAGAACAGTCTGGACCCTTTTTTTTTCTTTCAAAACCAGGCCAGTAGGGAGCATGTGAATAAGCCAGTTACACTGAAGTCTCGTCTTCACAATGATGAACATAGATAGTAAAACTAGAAAGGAAAATTAAGCTAGAGCTGTAAGATGATAAGACCTGTGCCCTGAGCATAAATCCAGAACTGCAGTCTTCAGTATTAGAGTTATATTAACTGACCTGTGAGTTTTTCCAGAACATCAAATCCATGCTTCAGAGCAATGATATCAAGAAAAGAGACTGTACCATCTTCAAACCTAAAGAATGGAATAAATGAGCACAGTAAATACAACAGGCAGCTATGGTATTGATTTTAAATCTATTTTAAGAGTTACTATTTTTATATTCAGTGATTCTAACTTGCAGAGTGGGAACTCTTCCCTTAAGAATTAATCTGCCAGTCTTGTAGTGTCCTGTGGCAGAAAAATATTTTCTTCAAAGCAATAGAAGTTCACATAAACAGTTGCTTGCACATAGAAAGATATAATTTTCTCCTGCATAGAGTAACTGTGTACTAACCTACATTAAAGTAATGGTTAGCAGTTATGTGTCATGAGCTAATGTCACAACCCTAATTTACCTTCTGAGAATTTAGGGAATGGGTGAGAAGACAGGTGGAGATTTGTGTCCAGCCCCCCACCCCCTGATGTAATTACACAGCTGAATTAGAAGGCTCCAGTAATCTGGTGCAAAAAGGAATCAGACAAAGAGATCACTAACAAATCTCCCTCTGTGTGCTTCTCCTGGAAATTAATTTTTATCTGACCTGCAACAAGAGCATTATACATGGATGGGGGGAGGGGTGCATTCCATACCATCATCTTTTAAAGGAAACCCAAAATAGAAGCAAACCCACTGAATTTTATGAACTACTCCAGCCATTCCCACAGTCCAAGAGGAGAAAGTGAAGATCCAAGGTGAGATTGTACTCAAGAACAGATGCAGAAAAGTATTCAAGGGACCAGAAGGGACATCAGGGAAGCATCAAATAGGCTTTGTGGGCACCATAGTCCACAAGAAGTTTTAAGGAGAAATCATTCATTTTGCCTCACCACGAAGAAGAATGCAGAATAATGCAACTGATGAAGTCAGAACTGTACAGAACTCAATACTTTGCAAGGCTGAACCTAGGGTCACAGCAAGTCTCTCAGGAAGGAGCTATGCCCAAAACTGTAACAGTTAATGCTGGAAATGAACCCACCCTAAATCTCATCATTCAAGTTAAAAATTAAACTTCAACCATGAGGATGAGACCTCCAGAGGGACCCAGTGTTCCTTGGATCTTTCTTGGAAAGATTAGATAATATCTACATTAAAGAATTAGTGGACAAGGTAGAAGACACACACTTTTGGGCAAAAATACTTTAAATACATGTTTTAGACCAGAAAATAGGGGATTACATTTTTTTTCTTGGGTGCATAATTTTTCATAATGGACGTTAAAAGCTTTTGGTGCCACAATTAAATATGCCTCGTGAAAAGGCTCAGTGTTTAAAAATGTCATATATGAAATGCTTTTTCTTTAATAAAATAAACATCAATAGAGTAATATAATAGCTCTCACTTCTATCATAACTTTTCTTACTTCCTATTTTATTTTTCTATAGTTATCAAATATTTTCAACACTGCAAGTGACATCAGCAGGTAAAGAACATATTAACCTTCCAAAAATCTTTGGTAAAGGGCCACAGAAAAGAAAAATGCAAGAGTATTGTGTATATATGATAATACGCTCAGCTGCAACAAAAGAAGATAGAGGCAGCAAATAATTATAAACTATGTGATAAGAGAAGAGGTGCACCACAACAAGGATGAATGATCCAAAAGAGAGCACTTATGTTCACATATTTTAACATAGCATAGTCCAAAGAATCCATCCTAGAAATGTCTGAATCTTCCCTACTAATTATTAATAATTGATATTGAACTTTAGAGAAGAAATCTTGCTGGTTGTCAGTGATGAAATATAAAAGGGCCATTTGTGATTTGAAAGAGGCCTAACACCAGGAATATTATCACAGAGACCTGTGGACCAGTATCTGAGGGAAGCATTACTGTGCCAAAAAAGCCATAAAAAATCTGGGAGGATGAGGAAGAAAAGATAAGGCAGAGGCTAACAGTTGTTTTGGAATTGTGCACAGAAACCTTTTGCACTGGTTGCAGAAAAGGTCACAGCAGTCCCACATGTCTGCCAAGGAGAGATTACAGAGAGGATCCATGAGGGGGAACTGACCTGCTCTGCTCAGTTACACACAGTGGCCAGCAAAGCAAACAAAACACTGGGAACTGAACCAGAGCAGAGACACTGGCACTGAGCCCATCAAGGAGACTGCACAATCCCCAACAATTTTATCACTATCATAGTGATAAAATTGTAGAAAAGCGATTGAAAGAGCAACAAAGGTGCCAGCCTAGATCATCAAAGACATCTGAGTTGTACCCATAGCAAAAGGGGGGGCAACAATTGCATTTCTGTTTATCAGATTTGATTATTAACTAACCAGACAACTGCAATCCAATGCTACACAATAGGAGATATGCATGGACCATGTCGTTTCACTCTTCTAAGATCTTAAATATTTTTATGAAAATAATTCAGACCTTAGGAGTCTTCTCTCAAATTAAAGAAAATAAACAGAGCTGTGGGCTTTTGGTCAAACCTTATGCTCCAGATCAGGCCAATTGTTGTGGCATGATATGCATCCTGCATTTAGTCTCTCCATATCACAAAAAAAAGTATCTCCTGGGAGCTCCATGGCAAGAACCAGAAGCCACGAAAGAAATTAAAATAATGCTAAAAATATCTGCTGAAAGATATGGGCAAGTTGTCTCTCTTTCTACAGTTTAGACATGGACTATTTGGCAACGTTCCTCTCTTCTATTTTGTTTGTTGATAGGGCCCCCTCTATTCCTGTATTACCAGCTTCCCTGTTCTGATTAACAAAGCATGAATATGTTGTTATTCCTATAATATGTATATTTACAGTACTTCTAGTGCACTTGACTCTCATATATCCTTCAGTTTTAGTGAATACCTGGTGTTCAGCTTCATGTCAAAATTTTCAGGAATGCTGTATCAATTCTGATGTTCAGCACATTAAGCCTTAAGTGCTATAGCAGTAGTGCCATGGCAAAACATGATGCCATGAAGGGCAGCTGCTCCCTTCTTGGGACACAAAGAGCTCTCCCTCAGAATATTTAACCATATTTACAATTGAGAGGAAACATGCCCCTTGAACTGCAAAACACTGGCTTCAGTGGCTATTTTTCTGTTTGGTGCAATTGATGCTTCAAATGAACTGTTTCCCACTCAGTGGCGGTTGCAGTGTTAGAATAATCCGTTCAGGATAAAGTTCATTTGAATGCTGGTCTGGAAGCCACTTCCTGTATTAATCAAGATTTTGCAGCTGATGATGTATAAAGGATACTTACAAAGGCTAATACTGTGGAATACCAACCCAAGGAACAAGAAGCTTACCTCTCTTATCTAGTTCTTATTATAATTGATCTCACTTAATCACGTCTGGGATGAGCTCAGTTGCTTAGCTGATTGTGTTTGTGAAGCGCTAATAGCATTTCACATCCAATTGCTATCTGACAAACTGACTAAGCAACTCGTGGCATAACAAAGAACAGAGCAGCATGCCTAACATCTGGCCAGGAGTTATGAAGCTGATGAGCTGCTCTCCCTTCCCAAGTCACCCAAAAACTCTGCTTTTGGAAGCAAAAACTTTTGAGTCACAAGAGAAAAGTATTGCTTTACAGGGAGCAGTTCTGCCTTTAGGATCTTCCTAGGGTTGGAGATGGGCTAGTCTTCCTTTGAATCTTAATTCAATTGGTTATTATGACACATCTCTGTTACACTTCTGCATATAAATGCTATTTTCTAATGTCACCATCCCACACTTCAGGGCAACTGAAACACAGAAGGAAACTGTGACATCTTGGGCAGTTTCAATTCATCCTGCCCTTAGCCAGGTCACCTTTATGCAGAAATATAATGACAACAATTCTGGCCTATACAGATGTGATTGGAAATAAACTGCTAAAGGGCTAAAAAAACCTCTTCATGTTTGAAAATAGAACTTAGAGGAAATTTGTTGGAAGGCAAAAATATTACCCTGGAGTTGTACAGCACTGACTTAAGACTTCAAAAATTCCCTCAAGACCAATCAACTGATGCTGAGGTGGTGAAATATGTTTCATAATATAAGCTATTCTGCATATAAAAAGTATACAAGGGCAGGATTTTAGGTGTTTTGGGTAGAAGCATCTGCTTCTGGATTGGGAATGCTGACTTGTTTAGCAGGCATATGAGCGATTGAGTTGTTTGAAGTTTTTTTTTTTTTTTTTTGGTTTTGGGATTTTTTTCAATTTATTTATGCATATTAAGTAAATCAGATGTAGAGACATTCCATCTGTGCATAGAACCACAGATTCATAGAATACCATGCTAGAGGAAACCTCAAGAATCATCTGGTCCAACTTTTCTTTGCAAAAGCATGGTCAAGACAAGATGGCATATTTTGTGCACCTAAATCTTAAAAGTGCCAAATGTTGGGGAATCCACCACTTCCCTGAGGAGATTATTCCAATGGCTGATTGTTTTCATTGGGAATGTCCAGTCAGAATCTCTACAGGAGTAACTTGTACCCATTACCCCTCATATTTCCCGCCTGATTCCTTGAATAAAAGGGAGTTTCCATCTTCTTTGTAGCCACCCTTTAAATACTGGAATATAGTGATGTTTCCCTTCTAAAATCTAAACCATTTGCCTTACTAGTCACCTTCAGCATGCTCAGCAAGATCCCAGGCTCCCCAATATTGTGATCACAAAACCATTGTTAACTGAGATATAAATGAAAGTAGTTTTTCTTGGTTTGTGTGGAGCAAATCCAGCAGTGCCTCTTTCCCAGCAGGCACAGCTAACATACGTATAAAGAGCTGGTTCTCCACACATTTCCAAAACTTGATAAATGATATGTTAGCTATTGTTCTTCCAATAAATGTTTAGGTTGTTGAAGTCACCCATAAGAACAGGAATCTTGGTGATTTGAAGCTTGTTTAGGCAACCCAAATATTGCTTTGTTGGCCTTACTGCCTTGGTTTGGAGGTCAACAGCAGACACCTCCTGTGAGATCCTCCTCAGAGATGACCCCTGTGATCTTAAGCCAGAGGCATTAGATAAGGCATCCCCAATCACTGTACTTGACTTCTGTCCATTCAAGGCTCTCTTTAACTTGGAGTGTGACTCCTCCTCCTCTTCTTCCCTCCCTGTCATTATGAAAGAGCCTTCAGCTATCAATTACAATACTCTGCTCATGCCAGTTGTCCCACCATGTTTAAGTTACTCCTATGATACCATAACTTTCTGACTGGGCACGGAGCTTCAGTTCCTCCTGTCTGTTTCCCCAGCTGCACACACTGATATGTATACACTTGGTAGGTGATGTTCTAGTTCTCACCTTGGGAGGCAGCTAAGGAACATTTCCATATGTGCAGTTCCTATCCAGAACACAGGCCAGAGCACTGAAACTTTGATAAAAATCCCATCACAGGGTCAAAAATGATCCTGCTCATTTGAGAGCATTGCTGAGTCAATGCAGCGAAGGAGCGCGGGGGGAACATCACTGTCAGCCAGCTGCCACTCTCCCTTACACCGGGGTAATGACTCCATTCAGGTCAAATGAACAGAAGTCATTCTTGAGTTTCTAAAGCAGGTAAAAGAGAAACCAGATCCACAGAGAATGCGTATTTCTTTGAATAAGCTGTTTTTCTTTTTTTTTTCTTTTTTTCTTTTTTTTCTTTTTTTTCTTTTTTTTAACACTCCTCAAGAGTGGAGCTGCCCTTTGAAGTGAGATGTTACATGAGTTCCTTTCATCTTTTCAATTCATTTATTTTCATCTAATTAAAAAATACAACAATGCAGAGAGGTTCTTGGTATGCATTTAAAAGTAGTTCATTCAGATGCTATTTTTCAGCTCTAACAGATACTCCGTATCATCACCACATGAAACATCTGTCCCAGCAAATTCAGTTTTTATGTTTTATATATTTTCATGTCTATTCTAAAGTGACATTTTCTGGAATTACAACAGCACCAAGGGTATACAGTATGAAGCTCATGGCTGTAGGAACAGACTGTTTTCAGTCATATTCACGTTCTTAGGTTAGTAATTGCCATCTCTGATATTAGCAGGGGAACAGATTTTAATTGGTCTCACTGCTTTCCAACATCAAAACCCAACATTTGCAGAAGGACAATATTTGTTTTGTTCTTCTTTAACTTAAAATATATCATTACTAGGCTACAAAACCTTTAGGGCCCTGCTATGCTCTTTAAAACTTTCATCAACTCCTCCTGAGACCAAGTTCTCAGGTACTTTTCCAGGGTATTTGTGTGTCTCCAGAGGACAGGATTCCCTTTGCCTGGCCTTGTCTCCCACAGGTGATACTCTTCATTTTTAGCAATTTGCTAATTGACTGTATTAGCCACTTTCTTAACTTGGGGAAATCCTGGTCACATTAACACCAAGAGTTGAACTTTAAGGCAGCATCTCCCAAGACCAAGCATTTGTCTGTGGGCTTTTTGATCCTCTACTAGTAAAATCTTTGGAACATGATATGATCGACAGATGACTAACCTCAGGTACACACTCAGTTTTGACTAAATACTTGTTGCTTCAGTGGCATTCACTTTGTTTCACACAGTGAATGCCATTGAAGCAAGTAAATAAAATTAGGAGGTAGCCTGTTGTTACAGACACATATGCTACCATTAAACCATTCTTTCGTAATTATGTAACATTTGTGTAATTGCCTGCACTGGAGCATACTATAGAAAGCCAAGAATTTAAATGGTAGGAGGGCAGTAATAAATGTTAGACCTCTGAATAATACACCTATCTCACCACTTCAGCAACCCCTTTTTTACCTCTGTTAGTGGCACATTACACAATCATGAACAGTGATTTTTTTCTTATTCAATGAAAGGAGATCCAGTACCTTAAAACCAGCCACTTGTGGAGGAGAAAATTGAATTAATAAATCAATCCATTTTTATTTTTCACATGTCTCTGTGCATCCCTCCCTTACATACAATTTGATAAACTCCTAGCTGGTAACTTTGCTCACTATATATATCTAGAAAAATCTTCCCCATTTGCACTGAAAAGATTAGCAATCCTTAAGCCTGTTACTCAAATTGGTCTGAGCGACACACTGTGATTTTGTAGATTATCAGCTCCTCAGAGATCTGAAACAATGAATAAATTATATCCCAGGGATAACATACTCCCCCTGCCAACCCCTACAAGGACCCTTTAAAGCAAAATAATGACAAAATTACTTTCTTTTTTCCCCACTAGAAGTCAACGGTCACAAATCAACCAATGCACTGCATGTCACAGGCCAAAAGTTCCCTTCCAAGTCCACAAAGTGGGCCAATATATTTTCATTGCATTGCTGTGGCAGATGGGGAGAAACAAAAATAATCTTTCTCTTTTAAATTCCATTATACAAAGGGATATTTCCTTGAGGTATATTAAATTTAAGTCTTTAGGAACATGAGGCCTGCTGGTTAACTACCCTCAAAGAATAATATGTTCAACTATCAGCTTGTTAGCTAGCAATTTATACTCATTCATCTTGACTTGTAACTTATTAATGTCAACAAGAATCCCATTAAGGTGCAATTCAGTGTGAGCAGGCGTATTGTAAATGATTTCTGTATCTGTCTGAGTATTTAACATTTGATATGCATTATACTCCCATGATTATATATCAATAATCCAAATGTTCACACCTCTGCTTCCCATGGGAAAGTAATATCCACATATAACCCCAAGTAATAGTTAAAGTGAGCAATTTGCAAAGTGTATTTGCATAAACTGTTCACTGATCAGCTATGAGTAATGAATCATTAATAAAAAATTCAAAAGTGATTCTTTGATTTTCTCCTTAGGAGGTAGGAAAGGATAAAAGACATTCTGGAAGTAAATTTTTCATAGGCAAGAATCTGACCAGCTGTAATAATTTTTCTATGTTCAGTATAAACAGATCTGTTTATTTTCTCATGAAGATTGAGATGTTATCCTTCATCCTTAAACAGGTACATTTGGGATAAAGAATAACTTTGTAATTAACTGCTAAAGATTTAAACTGAAGTATCAGTTTAAAAATTGGCAGACAAAAAGGGATCCACTTGAACATTAACTCAGTCTTAAAAACCTACACCCAAAAATATGACTGTGTAATGGTGAGTGCCAGTGAGGCAGGCCCAGAGCAGTGACTTTGGATAAGACTAGCAGTAACCTATCCTCAGATAATGGAGAAAAATCCCTATGAGTTCTTTCCAATGGGTGGTCTCCATTCTATACAAAGGTCCGTGCCTCAAAAAAGGGGTTGCTGTGATGTATTAACTATATTTCTGCCTCAGATAAAAGTAAATTCAGCAAGACTTCTGAGCATTTTATTTCCTCAGCTGGGGAGTGTGTTACTGATAAAGAAAGCTTCATAAAGCCTTACTTATCGGTAACATGTATGGGTGGGTGCATGTGTGAAAAGTCCTCTCTGATGTCATCAACTTCTTTCTCTAGCAAAAAAATTATTTCCAGAGGTAATTTTCACAGGCAATGTATACACAAGACTAGCAGAATGCATTGGGAGCTGTGACTTAGGACCATCGTGTTAAATCACTCTGTGCTGAGCACTTTTGGGAAAGATGTGCTCGTCTTTTGTGGCAACCCAAAAACTAACTTAAGGAACTTCAGATGTTGTTACTGTCTGTAAGACAGAGGCCCAATGTGTGCTCAGGAATGTGAGGGATCTGGACAGGCCAATTGTACAAGATTTAACAGGGTGAAGCACTGAGCCCTGTGCTTGGGTCACAACAAACACAGGCAGTGCTACAGGCTGGGGGCAGAGTGGCTGGAAAGCTGCCCAGTGGAAAAGGGGGAGATCAGCGATTGTTTAGCCTGGAGAAAAGGAGGTTTTGGGGGAACGCTACTGCTCTTTACAGCTTATCTGAAAGGAGGTTGTGGCCAGGTGGGGGTCAGTCTCTTCTCCCAAGTAACAAACAATGGGACAAGAGGAAACAGCCTCAAGTTGCAATGGAAGGTTTTGATTGGATTTTAGGAAAAATCTCTTCACGGAATGGGTTGTCAAGCTTTGGCACTGGAAGTGGTGGAATCACCATCCCTGGTACTTAAAAGCTGTCTAGCTGTGGCACAGAGTGACATGGTTCAGTGGTGGACTTGGAGGTGCTGGACTAACTCAGATAAAGTACAAGCAGGAAATAATTTTTGTTTTTATAAAATGGAGTGAGTTAAGTGGATTTCAGAAGCTTTCATGAATGTGCTGAATATTTCATGGGTGTCAGCAAGAATAATGTTATCAGTGTTTTTGTCTTTTACTTCTGATGTGAACATGCATGTATGTGAAATTATTGTAGTTGGCAGCACACACCAACTACAAGTACTAACAAGTGAGCCCTAAGCAGCTAAATTCAGTTTAATGTATGATATGTGTAGAAACAACACTGTGTATCCAGAAAGGCTGGCAGCTTGACAGAACTGGCATTATTAAATTACTGCTATGAAACAGCTTAGATTCAGAATAAGGCCTTATTAGCTAGTTTGCATTTTGAGACCTTTGTGGTAACAGTGAAATCATCAAAGAAGAATGGGACAAGACAAATACAAGGAAGACTTTAGCTAATAAAACATTCTAAGATATATGAGTAGCCTTATTATGCCAAGGGGATACAATCAACTAAGACTTTCACAAGGAAATACCCTTACTGCTTCTGCACCTCTTTCATGCTTGAAAAAAAATTAAAGAATTGTACAGTAAGGTCTGCTACATCAAATCAGGTGCATCCTGGTAACTACCTGGTTTACTTTGGGACTATAATCTGCATATTATAGTCCCAAAGCTATTTTTCCACTTTGGGACTATAATATGCAGATTTCTTCCAATGTTTTTTTTATTTTTCAGCATTGCTGTGAGGCCTGCTAGTACTTCATACTACCTTGTGAAGTCAACAGGTACTACCTCAGTGATGAAGACTAGGAAGTTGAAGTAAGCAACTTTTCTTTCCAAGGACCAACTCTAAGTGATTTTCCAAGCATGGACTGGGTATTGGGAGGTACAAATTTCCAGAAAATTCAATTCACAGCGGTGATACTGAATTAGCAAGTACTGCTATTTTCTCACTGTTTTAAGCAGTTTGCAGTTTATACTGCAGAAAGCCAAGAACTCCTTCCATGCAACTGCCCCTCCTCCAATGGGAGCACAGTGATGGAGACCGCAGGAATTTCATGTCCTCATATAATCAAAGTTCTCCTGAACCTGCATTGATAAGGTCAGTAACTGGAGGAAGTTCTGGAAATCCTCCAGTCATCCTAATCTAGAAGAAAGGGTCATCTGAACTAACAATTCCTTCAAGAAGTCAAGAAAATTCTGGCATCTTACCAGGCATTGCTTATGCTTGAAGAAGGGAGCTCAGGGAGATGACTCCTGTCACTCACTTTGACAGAAAAGAGCATGAGTCATGCAGAGGAGGAAACAACAGGGTAAAGGAACAGCAGAGGGTTAGGAGTGTGTGCATCAATAGAGAAATAAAAACCTTAATATTCATAGAAGCATTTGTTATGCAAGCAATATCATCCCCAGCTATCACCCAAATAGAAAACAGGATAATGAGTGAGTAAAAAAGGCAGAGATGTTTATATGCTAAGACAAAGTACATGGGCTACAAAATGGATAGATTAGAGCCACTCTAGGATGCAACCTTATTAGTATGGGGTAGAAAAACATTCACAA
This sequence comes from Setophaga petechia, assembly GCA_024362935.1. NCBI lineage: Eukaryota > Metazoa > Chordata > Aves > Passeriformes > Parulidae > Setophaga > Setophaga petechia. The sequence continues at coordinate 26,330,254 of JANCRA010000008.1, forward strand.
ACAGAAATCATGCTAAAGAAAACACAGATAAATATAGGAGAGACAGCAATGAAGAAAACTGAAATGTTTTAAATTGAAATGTCTTTGGTGAGATGTTCAAAACAAGGACTAGTTGCTAAGATTCTGCTATAGGCTATGAAGCTATGTAGGAAAAAGAAGTTTTTGGGTCCAACAGATACTTTTCTATCAGTCTCACAGAAACAAAATTTTTCTTTAAGCAAAACCAAGATAACCAAGAAATGGTCAGGTTCACTTATTGCTTAGCATCAGACACAAACCAAAAAAAAAACCTTCTACAAATAAAATAATTACCTGAAAAATGGCTTTTACGAACAGTTATACAATACACAATTGGAGACTTTGACTTATTGAAACCCTGCTCAGAGAAATTAGAAGTTTACTTGTCACAGACAGACAAACAAACTCAAATGAGATTTTGAATGGGGCAAAATGAGACATTAATGAAGCTACTTGGCCAGGAAAACTGAGCTGAAATCATCAAATACTTAGATAAAGAGGAGACTTAAAGTTACTTGAAGTTGAGATTAAAAGTTAGATGGAATTTGCGTCCCAAAAGTATGAAAGAAATAAAGAAAATTAACTGTAGAGAAAGCCTCCAGTAATAACCTGAACTAAAAAAAAGCCTTCTTATGAGAAATGTTAATACTTCTTATTAATGATGACATGAAATCAGAAGAAGTGCTGTTCAGGGAAGAAACTACTGTTGGAACAGAAAAAACGGATAAAGTGAGAACTCCCAGGAGCGAAGCCCTGACAAAATAAATGCAACTGTACAGTGAACTATTCTTTATAAACAAACAATGGAAAATATTAAGGCTATATAAAAACATATAAATATACTAAAAAAGTAAATAAAAAGAAAAAGAAAATTATTATGATTGTTATTCAAGAAGCAAAGAGCTGGTGGAAAAGTCTGAAAACTACCTGAGTACTTGGACTCAGATTTTAAGAAGGACTGATGAAAAGCAGGTCAGGAGAGGGTGACTCATGGCTGAAAGTGCACGGAAAGTATCAAAACTGAAGTTATTGCAACTGGTATGGAAACTCGTTTCAAAGGTTTTAATGTAGCTGAACACAGGCAGATAGATGAACTATGTCCCAGAATTATAAGAAATTGGCATGAAGAAGTCCCTAAGACAAATAACACAAGCCAGTCAGCAAATTTTTCAGACCAAGAATGAAAAGCAGAGAACACAGTATTTCTACTACAAAAAGGGAAGCAGAGTTATCCAGGGAACAACTCATCTGCTAGCTTGAACTCAGTGTTATGTATTTTCTGAAAACAAGTCCTGAATGAAAGCACAATTAAATGAGTAAATAAAAGCATGTTCAAATGTATCATGGATTGTGCCAATGGAAAATCAATCCCAGAGAAGCTGCCATTTTAAAAGCCCATTATTTTTCTAGGGTAAAGATTTTTTAGGTAAAATGCAGAACTAATTCATCTGGATTTCAGTAAAACATTACCTCCAGTGTCATATGATGAACTACTGTAGAACAAAGAATATTAGAAGAGTGTAACAGTAGGCCAAGAAATTGTGCTGAAAGGGGTACTATTGTGCTTGGAAAAGGTTTCCCATTTAATTCCTTGAGCACTGGCTTTGGGACAAGTATCTCTTTTAGTAGTCTCAGTCATGATCCTGGCATATAAGGTCATAATGTGAAAATAAATTGGGCTGCTGAAGTGAAATCTGGAGACTGTCAGTGCTGGAGATGGGGTTGTATAATGTGTGCAGTAGGAAACAGATAATGTTGAAAACCTTAAAAACAGAAATGAGATTAAATGTATAATATGCTATAATGTATGATAAGTACACCATCATGCATAAGCCCTTTTATGCACTTAGGGATTACTGACATTAACTTCTGCCATGAACTGGAGGACTGTCATCCAAAATATTAGATTTGTCAGTCTATCAGATCAGCTATCAGCCATCAGGATGACAAACAGGAAAACATGCTAGGACTTATGGACAGAAAAATAAGAACACCATTAATAAAGGTATGATAAGACTTTCTGTGGCAGGCTGTATATGATGAACAGAGAAAAGGAAAGCCCATCTTAGAGAAGAGTTTGATTCATTCAGTATGGAAATTCAAATCTAAGTAGAATTGCTTGGTAGATCTAAAGATGGAAAAAGGGGTAATAACCAGGAAGGAAAAACAGCTAAAAAATGTAGTTAAATGACCAAACTGACCACAAGGTAGTGTAGACTGCAAATTGAAAGTTTGTAAACATCCAAGACATGAGATCATAGAAACATTTCCCAAGCTAAGAAGCAGGACCAAGACAAAACCAACATATCCTCCTTCTCCTGTTCCAAAGGTATCCCCCTCATTCTGCACACATGCTCAGTATAAAGAGGGGATTATAGAGTGTGCATGTATTTGATCATGAATAGGTTGATTACATGACCCATAAAGTTTTTGCCCCCCTCCAAGAATCCAAAAAAAGAAAACGCCAAAATAGCAACTCCTTTTACTTTCTGAAACTTCATATGAAAATAACAACTGCACTAGTTTGTCACTTTGGGAACCCCTGAAAACCCTGGAGTCATCCCTCTTGATGTTTTCCTGTGACCAAGTCAGTTCCATTTGACATGCAATTAGGGTGACACCATCTTGCTCAACATCAGCTGTGTAAGAGACTACTGAGACAGGAGCAAAAGAAATGCACATACTGACAGGGTTTCCTTTCTTATAAATTTGTGTGCAGATTCTACCAGCCTGAGAGTATGGTGTACTGACTAGTTCACTATGCTTCCATAAGGAGGTCTCTGCTGATGGTGGTGAGGAATAAATAGATAATTTTATTTACATTGATCATCAAACAGAAGTAAAAGGTGATCTTGACAGCTGTACAATTTTATAAAATTATGTTAACACGGCAAATGTGGAAATATCCACCTGCATTAATGTTTTTTTTTTTTCACTTAAGAGCCCAGGAATTCTCTCTGCTTCAATCATACTGGACACAAAAGATTCATGAAGAAAGAATAATTGTAACGTGACATTGTAATATAAAACACTCATTTCAAAAACTCAGCATGCACCAATACAGCAAGTCATCTATTCCTTCTTATGAAGAGAAGCACTTTTAAAATTCAGCTCTAAATGAGTCTATAATTCTCCTGGACAAAAATATATTGAGTTTTTGTAAATGCTATAGGCAGTGTTGCAATAAGTGTAAGAGAAAATATTTGCACACAAGTTTCACCAAATTGCATCCACCACCAGAGAAAAATAGGTATGTTTTCTGTAAAAAAAACCTTCTCATAGTTCATTTACAACAAAAGACTAAGCAGGGCTTAAATGAACCTACTTCCTCTTCCACTACTTTGATTTTTCAGCTAGAGCATATAGATATTTCAGGGACATGCAGCCAAATAACTGATGCTTGTAAAATAATAGTCAGTAAAGATATTTGGTGTGAGTAGAAATATCCAGCAGCAGAACCAAGTGACGTTGCTCCAAATAGAGTACGTATAGTTGACAAAATGTACATATCTTCTCTTCAGACTTGCTAACCACTGGAAATGGTAGAAAGCAGGTAGCTTTGTATGCAGGGAATTCATAATATACAGAGGAAAGTATAATGACACTTGAAAGTATGCTTAGTACTACACAAGAAATAAAGTAGTTTGCTAAAACAGAGTCTTAAAAAGATAGCAAAGAGAGCAAAAAATTAATTCTTGAGTTGGCATGAGCTCTGACTGGGCCAATAGGGTGCTGTGGCAGTGCACCAGAGCACAATGGGAAGCAGCACAAAGCATTGCTGCCCTCAGCTTGGCTGCCAGACTCCCAGATAGCCCAGCAAAAAGAAAAGAGTTTGCACCAGCAGAATGGGAGCTCCCCAAAGGCAGAAAGTTCTGCACTGGAAAATAAATGTGAATTTGGAGTCAAAAGGTACACAGAGTTGCTATTCAAAAATAAAATATACAATTTTTAGGGAAATACAGGAAACTTATTAGTATGAAGGTTGAAATACCACCCAGACAGTATGTTTGGTGGTCAGAGGGATCCTTGATTTAAAATTTAGCTCAACACTAGTCTTCTATGTAAGACAGCAAAAATCTGGAACGTCATATGTCACCTTAAAATGACACAACCAGTAGGTCTTTGAATAGTTTTGCCTTCAAAATGATTATTCACATAATGAATTCCAAATATATTTCAGATTTTTAATCTCTTAATATATGTAGAAAACCCCACATAAAAACCTAATAAGACTGTCAGCCCATTCAGTATTTTGATATATCAGCTATGCCTTCAGAAGACTTCTTTCCTTCACCCTCCCTTCCCTGTGTATGTTAATGTTTGCTTTACTGGTTATAATTACTGAAAAAAATCCAGTTGAGATTAGATTTGAGTTATAATTAATGATGAATGTGTCAAAGTATTATGATGTTGTTTATCACACTGCTTGCAATGTAATTTAGTGCAATAATACTAGGCTTGCTATGTGACAGTTATTTAGCATTTAAGTCTTCTTAAGATGCTCTGCAGAGTATTCTGAATGTTAACTATGGAAAGATTATTTTATACAAAAGCAGCTTCAGGCAAAATGTAGCGACAACTTGCTAGAGCCCAGCAAAAGCTCTTAAATCTTATGTCATCTACGAGCTGAAACATAATAATTAAATAATCTAGACATGTTGTAAAGCTAATGAGAAATCCAAAGGATAAAATTAAAAACTGACATTAATAGGGCAGCTTAACCATATGAGGGAATAAACAGTCTTTGTTCTTTCTGGTACAATTTCTGAAGAAATATCTTTCTTTCCAATGTGTACATACACACAAAAGATTGAAACCTCAGATCCTGGGGGAAAGAAAAAATTAATAACTTTGGATGCCATAGACAGCTCAGGGTATTTTAAGGTAAGTCTTAGCCGTCCTAGTTTGTTGTGTTGGGGTTTTTTTTGTTGGTTTGTTTTTTTTTGTTGGTTTTTTAATCTTTGTAGCCACTACATTAATTTTCTTTTCATTTCAAACGTGGTCCAAATAATTTTCTACTGTCAGGGGGTCCCCATTGTGTATTTACTGGAATGCTTGTGAATCTTGTCACTGGCAATGAATGTGCACGTTTGCCCTGAGGGGCTGTGTCCCAGCACAGCACTGAGCTGCTGCACAAGACCTCAGATTGGCAAGGAAAGCAGTAGTTTTACAGATATGGACTGTGATGACTTTAGACAAAGCTAATAAACTGCTACATGTTTCTACCAGGAAAATATCAGGCATGGTGGGAAACAAGAATATGTTAATTATTTTCATAGTTAGCATAGCTAAAATGAAAAAGTTTCAACATTCAGTCCAAATCTAGATGCAAGGTCCAGTTTAAGAAAACCTGTACACATACATAGAAAATCAGTTCACTTGGGGATATTGTTTTCAAGTTGCAGCATGCTGAAAACATATATAAAATTCAAACTTCTCAACAGAATTTATTTACTTTGTTGTGGTTTCTCACTGTGTCATATAGTATTCTGTGCACATATGACAATGCATATAAAATTTACTAACATGTTGTAATCTTATCCTCCTAAACCCAAACACACTTGAGGGACACAGTTATAGGCTCTGATTAAAAAAGAACAGTTGTCCACAAATTCTTCTGAAAACAAACCTAATGCTAAAAGTGCTGCCATTCTTGTAGAAAAAAATCTAAATTGTCCTTGCTTTGGTATAAACTTAGAAATAAATATTACTAATATCTTGCTGACATATGTGAACTGTAAAAAATCTAAAATTTCTTTTGACTTGTAGCTTACAAAATACAAAAATGTTTTCATAGCAAGCATATTCACTAGTTTTTATGGTATCTAGCAAACTAGTGCTCTTTAGGCTATTTTCTGGCTAATACTTTATATTTTGGGGGGAAGGGATATATCTGATAATACACTGTTAAGAACATTATAACTAATGTAATTTTGCATTTGCTAATGTTTCTAAAGCTACATTTGTTATTGGAATTCAGTTCTGCAGGCATGAAGTTTAATACAACTTGACTAAAGTATTTGTTCAATTAACCAACATAGCATCCATTAAAATTCTGGTGTTCAAACTCACTGGAGCCATTTCAAAGACTCCTTTGAGAAAACCAGAATAAATTAGTGAGATAAGTGGAAGATTTTTGAGAGGTAAAATGTTTGATATAGGCACATTCATGATCGAAAAAAAAAACTTGGGAAATTTTAAGCTATGCAAAAGGAACTTTTTTACCACCTTCTGTTACCATAATAACAAACACCAATGATGGAACTGAAGATAACTACCCACAGAGATGGATATTGATTAACAAGAGAGATCCTGGCAAAATTCCACTCTTAAGAAGCACTTGCCCACAGGCCTGGAGAGTCTGGCCACTAATTTTAAGTGGAGCCTTTGAGCTTTTGAATTGTTCTAATGACACTCCTGCTAGCAGCAACAACTTCTGTGGACAAATTTATCATGGACTGTAATCAGAATTTGTGACTCATTTTTCCCTTACTCCCTCCCTCTGCACGCAGGTAGATGTCACCAAGAAGAGAGTTTGTGCAGGTAGGTTGAGAAAAAGCACCATGCTGCCTTTTTCTGCTCATAACACCCATGTCCATAGAGGGAGAAGGTGCCTGGGGAATTTTCTGGAGAGACTGGCAGATACAAATTGCTGGCTGCTACCACAAGATGTTCTCACGGAATACTGGTGCCTATATCTAAGTTCACTGTTCTTCAGAACTTGCACTTCTCCTTGGTCCAACAGGTGCCATCTGCTGTGCTGCCTTTACTTGCACTTTTTTATCCAAAAGATCAAAGCTATTTTTTAATTTTAAAAAGTAACATAAAAATGAAGTTTTTCATTAAAGTTATGGGGGTCCTCTTGACTTCCCTGCTTTTGGGCAGATACATGGCACTTACCTCAGTTTCTTGAGCTATATATCCTGTGAGATATGAGTCATCAATGTTTATCCTGATCAGAATAAACTGGACACTTTCCAAACAATTGCTCACCAGTACCAGCTCAGGAACACATTCAACCATTCAGCTCCTCCAGCAACCTCACACCACTCTGCATGGTGGATCAGCTCTGTGCTAACCACTGTGAGCAGGTTATAATTTAATACCTTGTGTCCTTCCACGACACCTTTCATTAGCATAGATGCTAATGAAATACAAGCAATGTACATTAACCTAAATGCTACTGTAAATTTATCTTCATTTACATTTTCCTCAGCCACTATTTAAAACCAAATCTCAGTGAAGCTCTGACTGACCTTTTTGAATACACATACCAAAAATAAATACTGCTCTCCTGCTTTACAAAAGTGAACTGGAGCTTAAGCAGACAAGAGCTGCAGTTTCAATTTTGAGATACTAAAATGGGAGCTGCATTTGGGTTCTGTTTTCAAATGCTGGGAGTAGCTACTGTTCTGCCAACTGACCAATGCTGGATTTCAGAGTTTAACAAAGGCATTAGTGTTAAACACATTAAACACATAACAGTTTGGGGAAAATAAAATCTGTGCTCAGTTTCTAAATCTGTGTTAACCAGCAAGGATACATATCCTAAAGTACAACAAAAAATTATGGAAATTGAAAAATAGAGATGAGCATATACAAAAATCAATTCTAAGTATTTCCTTTAGACACAAAATGATAGAGCCATAAAGGTTGGAAAAACCTCTAAGATCACATCCAACTGCTAACCCAGCACTGCCACGTTCACCACTAAAACACACCCCCAAGTGTCCCATCCACCATTGTGACACTTGATGCCTTTTGAACACTAGCAGGGTTGGTGATCCACCACTTCCCCTGGGCAGCCTATCTCAATGCCTGGCCAACATTTCAGTGAAGAAATGTTTCCCAGTTATTAACCTAACCTTCCTCCAGAGCAACCTGAGGCCATTTCCTCTCATCCTGTTGCCTGTTACCTGGGAGAAATCATACTGAATCATAGGCTATTACGCCTTTACAGAGTCACAGCACACTGGCAGATTGCAGACTGAATAATGAAGAGCAAATAATCAGTATTGTGTACATCTAAGACACAAAGCTGCACAGAGCGACTGTCTAAAAACAGAATGTCATCTGGAAAAGGACAAGAATTCCCTAAAGTGAGTAGAGAAATGAAAATATTTAGTCTCAGAGCCTCTGAAAAGCACAAATTAACATGACTGCTTAACATAAGCGAGGAATGCTTAAAGTATCAAGGGACTATTTGAAGGCAACATGAAGAAGATACCAAATAAATGCATTATAAACAACAGTAGCACCACACAGACTCTGCTGTATGCAGCCTTTTTTGTCAGCAAAACTGTACCATTTGAGAGGCCCGTGAGCAGGTAACATGGTCTTGCTAATATAATTTGAGCACTTTGAGTCAGACGCAGCAGCAGCGGAAGACCACAGAGCATTTCTTGACATAAAATGAAAAAATAAACAATCCTCTTTTTTCTAGTTGTTTCTCCTCTTTTTCTTTTCAGAAACGAATCCTTCCAAAGCAAGACAGTGCAGGTGCAGCTCTTGTGAACAGCAGGTATGTACATACTTGCTCTTAGCAAACAAAGCAAGCTGGCACATCTTAGCTCTTCTACCTCCTCGGGTGTCTTGGTACATACTGATTAGCCTAAGGCTAATATTTATGCTAAATAAGGGCATAATGCTAAGTAAGTCTCTGCACTGTTCCCTCTCAGAGACAATGGGTCCTCACTCCGTGTTCTGGAATACTGTGCTCCTCTGGAAAAGCATCCGCTGTATTCAGTCAATCCAGCAGCCATAAATCTCTTTTATTGCACAAGTACAAATTAACTATGCTTGCCCAGGTAAAAATAATTTATATTTAAGGAAGTAGCATTTTTAGGAGTGAACAGTCTTTCTAATTCAATGAAGAGTAAATTCCACACACACACAAAATTTTCATCTAGGAGGCTGCTTTGAAGTTGAATCACCTAATGTGTATTATTTTCCGGTGATAAAACTCTTCTTTCAAAGGACATGCATTGTAAATGACAGAAAAATCCATGTTTACTTCCAACACAGTCAGCTAAAATCTCATTCTTCAACAATGAACACATTATGGCAAGAGGAGGTTAGAGATAAACTAAATTGAATATACTGTAATTATATATAATTGTAATTGTAATGGTAATTATTTTTCTTAATTTGCGTCTTTATCAAACGGCTGAGGAAATATTTATAATGTAATTGTTATGCTCACTGGCAGAATCATAATTCACACTGTAAATACAGAGCATTCTCTGAAGCTTTTCTTAAGAGTGAAGTATAATCAGGGGATTGCAAAACAAAACCAGAAAAAACAATGGAGGAAAACAGAATAATGAGCCAACAGTTCCTCAGAATAATCTTACAAGGAAGATCATAAAAATGTAATTTATAAAAAAGCCCTGCAAAGCAGTCACACTCAGTCTGAATGTTGACATTTTCTACCCATGCAAGGTTTCTGCAAACAGGATTATTACTGATGCATCTCATATATGCCAAGGAGGTCTTATTCTCTTAGGATGCTGCTATAAGGCAATGCTGAAAGCGAGAAGACAAACTTTGAACTTCTCAGTCATAAAGAAATCCTCATTTTAAATGGTAATCAAATTGCCAGGATCAAAAGGATTCAGGGTTTTATCACTCCATTGACTATATTTTTCCTGCAATCAGGGAAGTAAATGAAATAAAAATATTAAGACAGAATGCTGGAAACAGTACAAGGTATAACACTGTCTTCTTGGATCTGCTGAGAGACTGCAAGAAGACCCAGGAGGGACCTCAGCTTCCAAATCTAATTGGGGCTGTAGATATAGACATCATTAAACAAATAAAGAAAACACGATTGACACCATGCCTCACTAATTTTTAGTTGCCTGAGGTTGCAGAACCAAGTTCATCTTTGAATGCAAGATGGTGTCTAAAAATTGAAGTACATGGAAATCAAAAAACCAAAAATCATAGATCTAAATACTACTGCTATTTTTTCTTTTTTTTAGGATTAGGGTTTATTCTGCAGTATCATATAAATGAGATTATTTTTCTTTTACTGTGTAATTTAGGTTAAGTCATGCAAAGAGTGTTTAAAAGGATTTTTTTCTTTTTATTTTCTCCTGCAAACTGAAACAGATGCCAAAGATATTTTCCCCCATGGAAATCTGAAAAATGGTACTGTCATTGCTTTACTTTTTCCTGCAGATCAGTAATGCATATAGTGATTATATCACCATGGGTTGTCAAATCACTGAGGTATATAAAGCCATAAAGTCTCTGTTGCAATTGATAACTATATACTCCAGTAAAAATGTAGTTATACTGTTCTTTCTTTCAAATTTAAGAACCAGATTTCATCCCCTCCAATAAGACTGTTCTCTAGAAATCAAACATTGTTAGAATTCTTGTTTTGACTTAGAGAGAAATGGACAAGGAGCAGAGGATAAGCATTTGGATGTCTGTGTATTTTCAGTAGAGTACCAGCAAACACTGTCTGATTTAATGGTGTCTAAAGCTTGTAACGCAAGTTTTATAGAAAGAGGTAAACAGATTTCCCAGCTGTAGTGGCTAATCCCATACACAAGGTTGCTTCAACTCATGAGTCTTGCCTCACTTGCATTCTAGACACTGTGACTACAACAACTCTCATGTCCTTGGAGTCTCAGAGGCAAGAATTTGGCTGAATACTTCTAATTACAGAAGTATGCACTACCTGAACCACAGAAGCAGGCTTAAAACTTGCTCCTCCTTGTGAAAAGGAAAGAGATGTGTTCAATGTTTGGGTTTTCCCTTTTCCCTGAACAAAAACATTGCATTAGAGGATTTTTCATGTATTTAGCTTCAGAATAGAAACTGAACAGACACAAGAAAAATCTTGCGTTAATGTTTAAGTAATCTTGTATTAGTGTTTAAAAAAAATGGCAGTGTATGCCTGGAAAGTTAGCAGTTTGAAATGAAGCAATTAATCAGCTGCTATTACAGATACAGTTAAGATTCACATTATTTATTCTCAGGCAGCACCACCCAGACTTTCTGGGTCACAAAGAGCCCTAAAAGCATCAAGCATCAGCCATTACTAGTTTATAGAGTTGATATGCTGATGTTTTCTTTAACATCAAGTTCTTCTGACACTTTCAAACCTTTATACTGTAGCTATAATCAGCAGGTACCTCAGCACAGCCCAGAGAAAAGGTGAGAAGAGACTTGGCTTCTGTTTTTACCTTCTGTACAGTTAAGCCTACAGACATGCTGACAGCAAGGCAGAGGAAATCATCCAGCAAGATTAAAAATAGTTAGGAAGAGACTATTGTAGCTGTTGCTCATCCTCTGATGGTGCACACTGATCAGTCTTGTTTGCCAGGTCACTGCCTCAGACATAGTTTGGCCAGACAGATTTCAAAGGCAGTGGATGTCAGACAAGGCTCACGCACAGAACCGTGTGGAATTGAGAAATTACCCTGTCACGAGACAGAGGGTCCCACTTCTCTGTTACTCTGAGTATCAGCTGCAGTCTCAGCTCTCGGATAGTCTTGGAAGAAGAATGAGTTCTGAATGTAAGATGGAGGAAGAAATACTTGTGCAATATGCTGCATCCATCCCTATGGCTTAGACTTTCTTTGGCAAGTAGTCCCATGAAAAAGCTAGTGGCATGCTCTCCTCGTTTGTGTGTATACAGCTTTCCTTTCTATACATGTCATTTGCACCTGGAAAAAGAGTTGTTAGTGCAATTTGCAGACATAAATATAGTGAATATTATTCCTCCACCCCCTTCAGGACATCCACACAAAAGCACAGTTCACAGGCTTGTCAAGTACTTTCACATCTTTTGTTAGCCCATTATAGATTAAAAAACATCTCTGAATGAACCTCATATGATATTTAATGATGAATGGGCTTTGCTTGATAAATTCTTTGTGTACCTGAGGAAAAAATAATTCAGAAATGTTAAATTAATGGATTATTAGTTGTTAGCTTGGGAAAGCAGCAGAGATAAGTTTACTTAAATAAGATGTTCTGCTGAGAATTCTTATGATTGTATAAATTTCTAACACTCCTGAAGCCACTTAAACAGCTGAAGGTAGATCTCCTTGGTTGTTATTACTGCTTCATTAACTACAAAATGGCTTCAAGATTCACATTCCCACCTTCAGACCATAATTTAAATAAACCAGTCTAGGATAAGAAATCTTTATCTTTGACTCACAGTTCTGATTGCCAAGCATTTGTGTTCATCAGACTAGAAGGGAGATTAAATGAGAACTTATTCCATCCACCCTGCATGAAAGTAGTATATGTAAATTTACATTTTCTCACACAGGGAAAACTGAAATAGATCCTATATTTGCTATACTTCAACCTTAGTTATACACTATGATTTGTCAAATAATGAGTTTCTGAAAATTCCATATAGTCCATCTTAGAGTGCACATCCACTAAGCTGTGCATAGTATCACTTTTAGGATTTAGTGACAATGTTGATAGCATGAAGGTAGTAGAGAAATTTTTAGGGAACACAAAATTAATATATCTACAGTCCTATGCACAGTTCAAATGAATCATGCCAACAGTTCCTTAGACTTGCCTGCAGGTGGGTTTATGATGTGGACATCAATCTTAATATCTTTACAGAAAAATCTTAATCATAATTTCTTTACAGAAAATATTTAGGATGTCTGCTGCAAACTGGCACAGGAACAATTTTGAAGACTATTCTCCTTTAGCAAGAGAAGAATAGTACAATTTGATTAACGTTTTTTATGGAAGCTGAACACATTCATATGTCTTCACACATGACTGAAGGTAAAATTTTGGCTGAAGGTAAAATTTTACAGCAGTTTCATTCATAATGTTTATCTGTGCTCTGCTGTGGACTTACATAAGCAGCACAAGATAAAGAATACAAACAAGAAAATTACAAAGAACTCAATCTTCTTGAAAAAGAAATCATGCCATTAAGCTAAAACAAGCTTCATTGTATCTTATTGTTTAAAACATTTTGCACACCATGTCCCTTACCAAGTTTTGCTTAGTAACACCACAGAATCTAGTCCCCACTAAAATTTAAAATTGCACCTTGCACTTCTGTGTGTAAAACTCCTTGTAAATCCCACCAGTTGGTATCAGAGAACAAGAAGAGTTACAGCTACATGAATTTTTACATGTAGAATGTACACTCACATGCAGTCAAAGTTTGGAGTTTCCATGGTTATTTGTCTACTGGTGAGTCTACTACAGTTTTGGGTTATGTATGCCCTTAGATATATATATATATATATATATATATATATATATATATATATATATATACTCGTATACATAAAATGACAAATACTTCAGAAAATCCAGGTGCATGGTCCTGCTTATTTCTGTCCTAATTTAAACAGCACATTAAATGCCAGGACTGCAATTCCTATGAACAGTTAGAGAGGTGATATTTCTGTTCATTACCAATTCTGCAGCAATCTGCCTAGGAAAATCATCTAGAAATGTCTAGATAGAGAATTGCTGAGATCCATGTACTTTAAAAAAATCTATTCACTTGATTAAAATTGACTAAATTTGGCATAAGGAATGTAACCAAAGGTCTCCTGTTGAATTGGGTCAGCAGGCCTGCACACAGCATTTCTGTCACTCCTCCCAGACAGGTTATGCTATTCACATTTACTGTGTCATGTTTTTGAATGCCAGCAAAGGCTTTTCCTGGGCTTTTAGGACAACAGGGCACAACCTTTCTGGGGTACATGTATCATCTTAACAAAGAGCCATACTAAAGTATCTGATGTGTAAAACCTTATTTTGAAAGATTTTTGCCATACAGAGAGGTGATTTGAATTGTACTACAAAAATGTTACAAATGTTTATCATTAAAATTATTAGAGATAACTTGGTGTCTACATGTGGATATTTGGCAGTGAAGGATGGGTTGTGCAGGACTCTGTTTTAGGTCCTGTGCCCTTCAATATCCCTATAAATTACTTGGACAAAGGACTGGAAGGGATACTAAGCAAGTTGACAGAAGACACAAAATTGGAAGGAGCTGTTGACTCCCATGAAGGCAGGAAGGCCCTGCAGAAAGATCTCAGCAACTCAGAGGACTGGGCAATCACCAACTGTATGAAGTTCAAAAATCCAGGAAAGTGCTAGATTCTACAGTGGATGTGGGACAACTCTGGATGCATGGACAGACTGGGGAAGGAGATGCTGGGAAGCAGTGCCATGGAAAGGCACCTGGGGGTCCTGATCAATGACAAATTGACCATGAGTCAGCAGTCCTGGCAGCCAGGAGGGTCAAGCATGTCCTGGAGGGCATCAGGCACAGCATTACTGGGGAAGGGAGGAAATTGTCCTGCTCTGCTCTGCTCTGGGACAGCCTCACACTGAATTCTGCATGCAGTTTTGGGCAAAAAATATTAAAAAGATATTAAGCTATCAGAGAGCGTCCAAAGGATGGCAATGAAGATGGTGAAGGGGCTTGAGAGGAAGCCGAATGAGGAGCGGCTGAGCTTTGAGGTCACTTGAAGGAGACTGAGGAGAGACCTCATCACGGTTACAAATTCCTCATGAGGGGAAGAGGAGGGGCAGACACCGATGTCTTCTCTTCTTCTCTGTAGTGACCAGTGACAGGACCAAAGGGAATGGCCTGAAGTTGTGTCTTGGGAGATTTAGGTTGGATATTAGTAAAATGTTCTCCACTCAGAGGGTGGCTGGACACTGGAACAGGCTCCCCAGGGAAGTGGTCACAGTACCAAGCCTGAGAGAGTTCACAAAGCATTTGAACAATGCTCTCAAAAACACATGTCACAGGGTCAGGTGATGGACTTGATGATTCTTGTGGGGCACTTTCAACTCAGGATATTCTGTGATTTCTTATATGTATACATTTGCTTTACTTAACTGGATAAAAGCTCATGCAAGGTTTATAATTTATCTTTCTTAAGACAAAGACAAAAAATCTAGGGCTAACAATGGCTATTTATTTTGAAACTGTCCTTCTAAACTAACCCATCATGATAAAACACAGAAAATGTATATACAGAAAACCCAAGACCTAAATATGCTATGACATGAACAACACCCTTTTTTAATACTGATGGAAACTTCAAAGCACTTGCCTTCATTGATATATTGACAGCAGAAAACTCAAAAAATATACTTTATTTTCTAGGAAGAGATAACTGGGTTCCTGTTACTTGGCATCAATTTATTGATTTGCTTAAGAGGACAGACTTTGCCAGATCTGTCAGTGATAAAATCATCACACTATTTTACCCATTTAACTGGTCATATATTAGTGTAGCTAACTTAAGATCAATCAAGACACTTCTAATATGAAGCCAAAATGAGTGGTAAGAGGAGTTAGATTCATACTAACCACTTTTTAGAAGTGAATGTTACGAAGAAAATCCATCCAATCCATATTGCTGAACTTAAAGACTGTTGGCATCAGCAACAATTAAAAAAAAAGAAAGCGCCACTTCAGAGTACAACTGAAAACATAATGGTAAAATGTTTGCCATAAAGTATGAAATAGGAGATACAATCCTTTCAGCATAAATACTTTCCCTGCTGTAACTCTAAAACTTTTTATCATTAAATTCACTAAAAATAAAGCTGTTACAATCATTTGACACAGTTATTAAGCCATAGCAGATGTTACTTGATAATATAAATGCATAGATATTAAAAAGTAGATTATTATAATGCTAGAGAATCCCTCTGATTTTTTAATTGAACATGAACAGACACAAATGTGACAGCCAAGTGTTAATCAAATCTGTGTATTTCCATTTTTGGAAACCGTTCTTATATGTGAAAGTTAAGGAAGACTGTAAAACTCCTTTTTCTCAAGAGCATCAATATTTTCCTTTTTCTTCTCAATTAAATCTGTTTGAGAAGCCTGTAGATGTTTCTTTCACAGGTTCCCAAGAGCACAACTGCCAGATGCACTCTTGCATATATTTGACTAGTAAGAAGATGAAAAAAAGAACGTAGACCAAACCCATGCTTGTACTTGTAATCTTCAAATATTAGGTTGAGTGGTGTCATCTAAACATGTAAACCACTCTGTTTCTACATATCTCTTTTTTACCACTAGGAAGGTAGTGAACACTAAGCTTTTTTAAAAAAGTAGGTCCCTGTAGCTTAGCTATAAATAAAATATAAAACAATATGGGTATCAAATAAGAAGCCACATACTCTGAGTCACTAAATTTAAGATAGTTATGTAGGTTTTCTGCTATAAACAGAAAAACCTTTATGGCATTTAAGCTTGTTCTCTTGCATTCTGATGTCGTTTAGACTAGAAAAACATATCCTTTTCTTAAATGATAGGACACCTCTGCTGATACTGACAAGTATAAGTCTGATTATGAATACCATTCCAAAAAAGATTTTAGAAGCATGATTCTGAGGGGAAGGAAGTCACCAAACTAGAAAAAAATCAGTGAAGGTGAAGTTCTCTTTCAAAAGGTCAAATCTGCAATTGCTACATGATATGCCACATGGAGGTGTTTCAGTCTCCTTTGCTGGAGCCTTTACAGTGAGTTCATGGATCTCAAAGGATCCATGCACATCATGCTGAAACCCACTGATTTTTAGTCATTTCCTGCTGGGCAAGCAAGAAATGGGCAAGTAAAAGTAAGCAAGAATGATTAACATCAATTCACGACATTACAATGTATTAGTACATTATAGTAGAGGAGATCTTTTGTCATTCATGGTCAGGCATTTCCTGACATAACTTTAGTTTAGCAGCAGTTTCTATTAGAGGAGCATACTTCTTCACTATGCAATGATTATTTCCATTAAGGACAAAATGTTAAAGGAAACTACCTTGACCCATCCCATTTTGGAAAAACTAAATTTGGAAGGCATTCAGTCAGTAATTTTAATTGCCAGGCACTTTACCATGCCTTCCTCTTCCCACTGTCCACAAAAAAAAAAAACAAACTAAATCCATACAAGTAGTATGGGGCAGGAACTGCTGTGAGAAGGGAGAATATAAGTATTTCTTAAAAGTTTTGCTTCCAAAAGGATCAATACAGAAATACACCAAAGCAATTACCATAAACTTATTTGACTTAAAGTATAAGCTCTGCTAAAGGTTAGGTTTTTGAACCAGAGACTGACTGAAATAAACACGCTTCAGTCTTTTTTTGAATTGGAGAACAGATTCCCCTCTCCACAATTTTCACTGCTATGTGTCGCTCTTTTTTAAAACCCAACAGAGTATTATCTTCTAAGTCTAAAGAGGTGTTTCAACAGGAAAGGTTTCAACAGAAAAATAACAAAACTCTTGAAACCAAGAAGGTTCAAAATGCAGGGTTTGTGCAGCCAGACAACCTTGCTCCCGGTGTGCATCTCTGGAGAGGCACCCCTGGTCTGTCACAGGGCTGCACTTGCAAAGGCACCAGCTCACCATCTGACTTAGCAAATGGATTGGGGTGGGGCTCACAGTCTTGGTTACTTCGCTGTACCTGGGCACTGAGAGGGCCATGCTGCATTCAGCTCTCACCCGTGTGTGGGAAGTCAAACTACATCTTCACAGCCATGAGCATGCATGTGTATGAGCCTTGAATCCACATGTGGTCCCTGTTCTGCAGTGTCCTATTCTGCAGCACAAAGTGCACCCAGCTGGCAGAAGGACTGGGTGGCACGGCAGCCATCACAGCAGCATCCTGCAGTTTGGACTCATTTACTCATCAAAACAGAAAATCTGGGAAACCACAGATTACAATGGCTTCTTGGAAGCCCATGATGGCAACGTCCACGCAGAAGACATGCCAGGAGCTTTGGCAAATGCTGAAGGGAAAGGCCCTTGTCCAAAGCTCATGACAGCTTCCAATAGGCCAACACCACTCATCTGTGGGTCAGAGACACATGAGGAGACAGAGACATTGAGCTGCATTTCTTGGACTTCCCCATCTGCTCCTAACATCCCAAGCCCTCCCCACCCTGCCTGAACGAGCCCCCTCAGGTGGATGGGTCAGTTCCCAGGGCAGATTTGCCCATCCCCATGCAGAGGTGCCACCCTCACTGCAGCAACCTCACATCACCATATCCAGGGCTTGGGGCTGGCACCTTTACAGACACATTGCTTCAAATTTTCCTTCATTTTTGCCATCTCCATTCTGCTTGTTCTTATTTCTCTTAGCTCACACCTTTCTCCTGCCCACATTATCTCATGTTTTAAAAAGTTGCAAAATAGAAAATATAAACACCTTGTCATAGTCATTTCCTGCCCTGATGACTTTCCTCCTTAGGAAGGAACATGGAAAAATGCATGCACACACACATGAAAACCATCCTTCCTTCCCTGTTCTCCTCAAAAAGTTAGAGAAAGCAGTAATGGCTTTCCTGGGATAGGAGGGAAGATGTGAGAAGGATTCTTTCCTGTTTGGGGGGTTCTGAAGAGGTTCAGGGACATGCTTTGTGCGGGACCAGACTAGTGGGCAGGCACATGTGCTGCCCAGACCTGGTGCTTTCTGCACATCTCAGGCTGCACCATGTAAAATGAGACAGAACTCACTCCAAAGAAGCCAAAAAAGCTTCAGCAGCCAATTCAGAACAATTTCAGCATCGCCTTGGAAAGTATTTAAGTGAACACACAGGTGCCAGAGGATTCAGGGCACATAAAAACTAGGTTAAAATAATGTTAAATATCTAAATTGACCCCCTGATAGCAGTTACAGCTCTTCCATATGTCTGCCTTAGCTCATGCTTTTGTCTCTGAGACTTCAGGAGTCAAATAAAGAGCATTATACTAATTATATACTATACCGTGGAGTATTTACAGCAATTCCTGTTACTATGAACTGCCTGAGGTAAAAAGAGAGAGAAAAAGCTTTAATTCCTGCACTTTGAAGTAAATCAATCCCTTAACATTAATTAAATACAACTTGTATATTGTAAATACTGTCTGGGTCAAAAAGCCAGTCTCACCCTTTTACATCTAGTATCACGACCTTTTAAGTACACACTACAAATGGCAAAGAAAAAAATGTGATTTTTATGCCAAACAAGTTATCATTATATATACTCATATATCAAACAGACTAATTAATCACAAATGTAAAATCGACAAAGCATAATTTAAAATGTGCCATAAATTTATGCGCAGAAAACCAATTCTGTAATGTCACAAAAGCTGGTGCTAGAAATTCACAAAGCCTTTTAGAGAAGTATTTGAGAAAAGGTTTGATTCTAAATTGGAGCACAAGAACTCCATAGGGTAAAACTATGTTATGTCACCTTGTTAGCCGCAATGACTTCAAAGATACATCCTGGTTCAAGCAAAATTTTTACTGTATTTGATCAAAGGCAAAATCAAATTCTGATATAAACCAAAATTCCCTTCTTCCTTGCTATCATCTCAAAACCCTTTATATTTTAAGAAAAATGCATTTCACAATGAGCACCACATTTTTCTTTTTAAAAAATGAATGTGCTGCAGCTCTCTAGCAGTTTATAAGGTTTATTTAATAAATCAGTAATTTGGTTCTATTCATACAGTGGGAGACAGTTTCCCAACAAAACAGATTGGGGCTTGCTGTGATTTACATGTGCCTCTCTGTGGTAGGCATGTGGCTACACCAGGCCCATGATTTCTACTGCTTCCAATGGCACTTGCAAAACAAAAAATGAAAGATGGTTAGTTGGATCAGCCTACTTACAAGTAAGAGAATCTATGGTACAGTTTAAATAAAAAAATTCTTTGTATTTCTGGCTTTTATTGATTTCATTATGCTGAACATTTCTAAAAAGCATGCAAGATCCACTACTTCCCCTGCCTGAGGAAAACATCTTCTTCTGTATTTATTTTCATACTGTAGATTGCACCCTGGTATTTGGACACTCCAGGAGTGTGCAAATGAATAGAAGTGGGGCTGGCTGCCTAACAGAAGCCACCTCTGCCAACTGTATTGCCTCCTCAAAGTTTTACCTATATTATTGCTTCTGTTTGGGTGATTATCCACTAATCCAAGTCAACAAACATGTTTTCAAGTGACTGGTTGTGCTCTACAAGCATTTATCAGGTGCACTGCTTTCAGTTTATCCCAGATTCAGCAATTTAAGGTGAATCTCATGGTGAATCAAGATCAAAAGTGATACCCTCAGGATAGCATTTGGGTCACTGATGTACAATTTTCAGTTTATTCTGACTATGCTGAGGAATGAAACAACTTCAGTATTGAAAAAAAAAATCACCCAGAGGATTAGACTGCAAAATGATACACGAATGCCTTCTTAATGGTGGGATTTGGAGTGAAAAAAAATGAGCAAAACTTCCCTTTGCATCAAATACTGAAGAATTTGGCTGGCTGCAGTGATGGCTGGCAGAAAAATACAGCAAATGTCAGCTGCCACCTTGGATGTCCTGAGAGGTAACAAAACAGACTGCATGAAGCTTGCCAGCAGATACTTAACACTTCAGCAGAGAAGGGAAAGAGTAACTGGTTAGTTGAACGTTCTTACAGTTACCCTTCTATTATTCCACAACTCTTGTCTTGAAAAACAGTTATCAAAGTTGTCAGAATTAATTTCTATCACTTAAATGAAAGGACTTTGCCTTTCAGACACAGAGAACAGCTGAGTCCTATGCAGTTCTTCTCAATCACCTCTGACCTCTCATCTCTGCAGGACAGGGGGGCACTGGGAGCTGAGAGGAAGGAAAAGACTTGTTCACTGTCTTGATCCCTGTTCAGGCTTACAAGTCCCTGTCAGGAGCTGCAACAGGTCTGCCAGGTGCAGAAGCCATTCTCATGGTGCAAATGCCCATTAGAAATTAGATGAAGATCCCATCACTTCCGAAGTACCCAATCTGAAATCCATGATTGCTATTTGAAAGGGTGCTTGTTCAGAAAATTCTCCCACAAGTGGCCCTGGAAATTCTCCCATAAGTGGCCCTGCTTGGAAATCTCTAAACATCACAAAAATGCAGAAGCAGCATAGCAAAATGCTTAAACAAAATGTGGTTTTGACAGGGTGATACTTCAGTCCACTTACCACACTGAAGTAATCATGGGCAGATGGCCAGAGTCCTCGTGTGTGGAGCCAATGAGCATGTGCCAGACTACAAGGTGAGCTTGCACATAAAGAGTGTGCTCTTCTCAGCACAGTCCAGGCCCTGGGTGATTTCTCAGCACTATGAAGAGCTTTGGTGGAATAAGCCAGCACCTGTCAGTATATTCTTTCTTTCTAGGCTGACAGAAATGATCATGCTAAAGAGATTGCTTCCAGCAGATCGGCTTTATTTGCCAAAGGATTCTCAAGCTGCTGCATACCCACCACGCAGCCTCAGGATTTTGTCTCAGCTCCAGCTCTTGGGACTCTAGTTTTCATCCCTAGCTTTCTGCCTCTATTTTCCATTCCTTGCTTCCTTTCCTACCCCTGAGCACACACAAACCCAGAATGCAACTGAGGACCCAAACCATGTCAGTATACACTACATAAGCATGCACAGAGTTGTCCCAGAGATCTCTAGCCACAGCATCAAGAATAAAGAAACCTGCTGTGGCTAAGTGCAATGCATAATAGACTACAGAAGTGTGGCTGTTGCTTTGGGATTGTTAAATTATTGAAGCAACAGAGGCAAGAGTCACTAAAACATGTCAGGGACAAAGTAATGTCATCCAGATTTCCAAAGTTTTTGAAAATGCATTTGGAAATGAACAACATACAACACCTAATGCTCTAGATACTTCACACTGCTAGACTAAGATGCAGATACCCAATTTACGGATAACACAATAGCTCCTTTTCCCTTAGTCATAAATTCCAGGATGATCAGATTCTGAATAGCACTCCCAGATACAAAAGAAAAATAGGGCAGATGATGAATATTTTATCGCTGAATTCTTGCTACCCATAATCATATTATTTTATTATCTCATGCTCTGCAGAAAAAAAAACCATGGGAAATGAGGCTAGATTTGTGAATGATAATAGTAATTTGTCAAGCTGTTTGATACAAGGATGAAAATACAATAAACATGTTTTTAAAAGTTGAGATGGGAAGATTGGCTACTGACATGAAATGGGAAAACATGAAAGTGATTTAAGGGTATTAAAGAAATGTAAAAGAGATGTTGGTACATTAATTTGTATAGCAGGAACCACAAAATAAAGTACAAGGAACACTAGCAAAAGCTGTATCTATTAAGAAAAATGGCAACCATTTTGACAGTCCTGGGAAGGAAAGATGGATAAACTGTATCCTCTTACATGTTTCCACTAAAGTTTCACCTTGACTTCGAAAAAGCTATTTTCTTAGTACACCGCTCTTGGATTATGAGTGAATGGGGAATAACCTTCTGCTAGTGGCACTCAGACACATATATTCAAATCCTCTTTTCCAATGACATTTGCTAGAGTTCAAGATTCCTTATGAATTACCACATGAAATGACATGTTTTAGTGTATTCAAGCTGAATACTAATCACACACTGTAAAAAACCATTTTTAAAAAAGAAGAAAATTAAAAATAAAACCTTTTAGAATTACAAAGAAACGTCTGAAGAGACAATGCAGTTGGAGCTTGGGACAAGTGCACAAAATCAATCACAGAGGCACACAGGCTGGAAAGGACCCTTGGGAATCTCAAATCCAACCTCTGGCATAAAGCATGTCCAGCTGGAGCAGGTTGCTCAGGGCTTTCACCAGTTGGGTTTGGATGTCTACAAGGACAGAGGTTCCTTACTGCAATATGGCAGGGATAAAACCTGACTAGAGCTGCTGTTCATGTGACAAATAATGACCTAAGTGTTTCAGCCGCTAGCAAAGGAATGGAAATGTGGCCCACAGATAAGGTAATCATATTAACTCTGGCTATGGTGACCTGGCATTTCATTTGAAGTGTAGTAGTTCTGTTCCTACCTGCTCTGCCTGTATTTCATTAATGGGAAAACACAACAAAGCAAAACCCATAGCAGCTAAGAGAAAAAAAAAAAAAAAAAAAAGAAGAAAATGGTGATATAGCTTGAATCGTATTGATTGAGAATGTCAATGCAACATGTTGTTTTTACTCTTCAAGAAAGTTGTCCGCATTCCTGACCTATGTTTGAAAACATCAAGCTTCCCCAGGCAGAACCTTAAGTTTTCACAGTTATAGACTGCATCAGTAATGCCCTAAACATGAACTTTTAAATATTGGCTTTTCAAATAA
The DNA here is from genome assembly GCA_024362935.1 of Setophaga petechia. Taxonomy (NCBI): domain Eukaryota; kingdom Metazoa; phylum Chordata; class Aves; order Passeriformes; family Parulidae; genus Setophaga; species Setophaga petechia. The sequence goes on from JANCRA010000008.1 coordinate 26,353,412, forward strand.
CAACTAAAGGATCAGATGATGCCAAGTATAAATATTGACCTATGAACAATGACTTAGACTGTCTGCATGACACTTTGGTGTTTAATGGGAGCTAGTATCCAACTGTCAGTTTTGATTATTTTAGTTTTAATCCCTCATACCAAAGATTACACATTGTGTACCCAGCCTTAGAAGTCAATTTCCTTTGTTTCTAACTCTGTAGTAGAAGACAGTTAAAGCAGGCCCTTCTTCTGAACTCAGTGAAAAAGCCCTTGAAACAGTGGGAGCCTCAGACACATGAAAGATTTATAATTAGTCAACTTTTGAAAACTCTTGAAAAAGATACAGAAATAGAGTACCCCACCAGGATCCCGCACACCTTTCCCTTCCTAATTAAAGGAACTATAAAAGCAGAACTGACATCTAAAACACATTTCAGATGTTTTCATCTGCTATGCAATCTCAGGAGTCATGTATCAATTACCTCTAGAAAAGCTGCTTGGAAACTAGAGCCTGCCCAGGTGAAATTAAAGGGAGTTTTATCCTTGGCTCGCAGATGATGCAGGAGCACCCTGGGATCCCATGATTTCTATGCCCTGTTATCCTGAATTTCAGTGAGAGCTGCGTTTCAAAGCCTTTTTGGTTTGAAAAATCAGAAGTAGAGGTCTGAATGACAATGTTTCCCTGTTCTTTTTATTTCTATATTAAAAGATTAACTGGACATTCACTGTACCAACATCCAATTCAGAAATAACGCATGGTCTCATCTAGCAAGAGCCAGGTGAATGCAGCCAGCCTCTGCATTTACCAGTCCAGAACCAGAACCACCCAGTGCCATTCAGAGCACACCCTCAGAAGAGGTGCAAACACATGGAAGCATCATTTTGCACACAGTGAAAGGTCAGATATTCACATCATGGGAGATGCAGGGCATCGTGCCTCTGAATACACATCAATAAACAACTGAAAGGAATGAAGGGCTTTCTTTACCACTTCCTCTTTTCACCTCTAGCCTTTCCCAAGGGCTATAATTTTATATTTATCTATTTATCAATATATATGTCATACTTGTTAGAATACTGTGGGATAAAGCCCTGGCAGGAAGAGTGAGGTAAGGGAGGTGGTTAAGATTCAAGGGTCATCTATTCCAAGCATAGGAATGATGCATCTTAATAAAGAGGAAGTCAGGCAAAAATGCCAGGAGGCCTGCATGGATAACAAAGAGCCTCTGAACAAACCAAAACACAGAAAGGAAGCCTTCAGGGGGTGGAAGCAAAACCAGGTAACCTGGGAGGAATACAGAGGGGTTGTCTGAGCTGCTAGGCATCAGGTTAGGAAAGGTAGAGCCCTGAGAGAATTAAATTTTGAAAGGGACGTCAAAGGAAACAAGAAAAACTGTACATTAGTAGTAAAAGAAAGACGAGGGAAAATGTGGGCTCTCTCCAGAAGGGATCAGGACACCTGGTCACCCAGGATATGAAGAAGGTTTTTATTGAATGACTTTTTTGCCTCTGTCTTGACCAGCAAGTGCTGCGGCCACACTGCCTGTCACAGAACAAAAAGGCAAGAAATGGAGGAATGAGGAAAACTGTAGGAAAATAACAGATTTGAGACCATCCAAGGAACCTGAAGGTGACCAAGTCCATGACATCCAATGAGATGCATCTGTGGGTCCTGAAGGAACTGATGGATGAAGTGGCTAAGCCACTTTCCATTGTATTTGAGAAGTCATGGCGATCAGGTAAAGTTCCCACTGACTGGAACCCCCATTTTTAAAAAGGAAGGAAAGGAATACCTGGGGAGATACATATTGGTTCGTTTTACCTGGGTGCCCAGCCAGAACATGGAGCAATCACACTGGAAATTATGCTAAGGCCCATGTTAAATAAGAAAGTGATTTCTGCCAGCCAACATGGTTTCATCAAGGGTAAACCATGCCGACATATTTGGTGGCCTATTATGATGCATTGGTGGATAAGAGACGAGCAAGTGACATCATCTACCAGGACTTGTGGAAAGCACTTGACACTGTCTTGCATGACACTCTTGCTCCTAAACTGAACAGGCATGGGTTTGACCACTCAGTGGATGAGTGGATGGGTTGGCTAGACGATGACATGCAAAGAGCTGCCACCAATAGCTCGATGTCCAAGTGGAAATCTGTGACAGGAGTTGCCCCTCAGGGGTTGATATGGGGACTGGCACTGTTCCCCATCTTTGTCAGTGACATAGGCAGTGGAATTTAGTGCAGCTTCAGCAAGTTTGCCAGTGTCACCAAGGTGTGGGGTGCAGCTGACACACTGGAGGGAAGGGATGCCAAAGGGCCCTTGGCAGGCTTGAGAGGTGGACCTGTGTGAATATCATAAATCTCAACAATGCCAGAAGGCCCTGCACATGGGTCAGGGCAATCCCAAACACAAATACAGGCTGGGTGGAGAGTGAACTGACATCAGCCCTGGGGAGAGGGACTTGGATGTGTTGATTCATGAGAAGCTCAACATGACGCAGCAATGAGTGCGCTGGCAGCCCAGAAAGCCAACCATGTCCTGGAATTCATCCAAAGCAGTGTGGCCATCAGGTTGAGGAGGGGATACTGCTCCTCTGCTCTGCTCTCATGAGACCCCCCCTGGAGTGCTGGATCCAGCTCTGAGGCACCCAGCATAGGAAGGAAATGGATCTGTTTGAGTGAGTCCAGAATAGGGTCATGAAAATGCTCAGAATAGGGTCATGAAAATGCTCAGAGGATGGAGTACCTCTCTTACAATGACAGGCTGAGAGAGCTGGGGCTGTTCAGCATAAAAAAGAGAAGGTTCAGGGAAGACCTTACAACAGCCTCCCTTACCTGAAGGCGGCCTACAAGAGAACTGGAGAGAGACTTTTTATAAGAGTGTATACTGACAGGACAAAGGGAAATTCAAACCAAAAGGGGGAAGGTTTAGATCAGATATGAGGAAGAATTTTTTTACTATGAGAGTAGTGAGGCAGTGGAAAAGGTTGCCCAGAGAAGTTCCTCAATGCCTCATCCCTGCAAGCATTCAAGGCCAGGCTGGAGGGGCCTCTGAGAAATCTGGTCTAGTGGAAGGTGTCTGGGCCCACAGCAGGGGGCATGGAACTAGATGACCTTGAAGGTCCCTTCCAACACAAACTGTTCTATGATCCTGCGATGAAATGCTGATCTCTAGCATTGCCTACGTGCAGATGTAAGACAGGAAGACCCTTAACTGCAAGTTGATGCTGACATGAAGGAGAGGGGCAGAGAGACCAAGCATCACAAAAAGTGGCACTTCAGTGTGTTCAGGAACTGGTGAAGCTTACCTTACTTCAGTGTGTTCAGGAACTTAAGGTGAACCTTACCTTATTGCCCTGCATTTTCTTATGTGTGTATGTTTGACCTCCTTTAGGTGTTCTCTATTTCTGTAGACCTTCAGAGACACTTCAGAACCTCAGCCAAGGAATAAGAACACTGCAAGTATTCATTGTAGGTAATGTATTCTACTAAACTTGTTATTCTGATAAAGCTTGTCTTGAAGGTAAAGCACTGCACATTTCCAGTGAAATACATAGAACTAACTTTGCCATTTCACTGAGGGTAGTTACACTGTGTGATCAACCTTGCTCTGGCTGCTTTGGGTGAGGAGTTTCAAAAATAATCAAGTTTCTACTGAGGTACTTTAAATAAAAATTAAAAATGCATGGATTGACCTTTATGTCACTGAATGAAGCCTAAAATGTCACAGAATGAAGCCTTATATTTTTAGCAGTTTTGGCAAACTCGATCAGGAAAGGAAGGTAGATATTTCAGATGATGTTCTCTAGCTAGGAAAAAAGAATAATAAGACAAAGGGAGTCAGATGTGAGATACCTATCCAACTGCATAAAAAGAACATGCATCATAGCCCAATGCATTGCCAAGCCTGAGACATTTGTCTAATGGAAATGATACTGCAAATAATCTCAGCAAAAAATCAAAAGCAAAAAATTTGTTTTGTTAAACAAAGTCTTACCTTTCTGCTATGGATTTCCTGGGGAAATAAAAATCCTCTCCTGCAAGGTAGGCAGCTGCAGTTCCACCTCCGAAATAGGTTTTTCTCAAGAGGGGAGCAATCCTGTTGTTTACCAATAATGCTCCTAAACCAGTTGGGAATCCAAAGATTTTATAGAATGAGATGGGGATAAAGTCAGCTTGGTGAACTCCCAGGTCTAATGGAGAAGTGCTCACATACGAGGCTGCATCTAGTAGAACAAACCACTTTCCTGGTCGTTTGATGGGGCAGAGTCTTCCAGATTTTATGTCCTGTATCCATGAAAGGGGATATTTGGTACCAGAGAAATTGCTCTGAGCTGGGTAAGAGAATAGATGAGGTGTTGTGCAGTTTTGTTCTTCAGCTGGTAACCTGCTTTTTGCTACCAAAATTTCCTTTGGTTTTATTGGAACAGACAAGACATTCATTGAAGCAGTTATGCCTCTCATACCAACCACAGATGTGTGGCTGTCAGTTAGGTAACAAAATCGACTGCTGGGCTGCTTTGTGCCTTCAGGTATCCAAGGGAATGATTCTGCTACCAGTTTAAGTGCAGCTGTGCATCCAGATGTGAAAATGATGGTGTAATCCTCAGCAGTAGTGTGAAAGTATTGCAATATTCTGAAAAATAAAAAAGAAAAATATCTATTTATTTTCTGATTTTTGTCTTTTTTTGCTGTGTGGTATATTTTGGCATTCCTCACCATAAGTTCTACTCTGACATCAGATATGAACAAGTTTTGCCAAACAGGACAATAAACTTCAACAAGGGTACCTGAATCATTCTGCCCACAAGAGACTCTTATCAGTGTTGATGTGAACGTGGCTGTGTTCTAAAGAAGCCAATTTGCCTGGCTCCAAATAGAATGGCCTGTCTGGTCCCTCAGTGGGATCAGAATCAAGCCTGCATAAAATTAAAATTACACTGTCCTTCAGAGAGACCAGTTTTATTGGCAAACTATGAGGGTTTTCAGTTTACAAAATATTTGGAGCAAATAGAATATGTTTCAGTTAAGATAATCTACTTAAGTAGTGGACATCCAAATTAAGGGTCACAGTATTCAACAGGGAAACCTTAGCAAACAGCTTTGCTCCTTGCTTGTGTTATTAACAATAGAAACAGAAGGCAGCAAGAAGCAGCCACACATTTCCATGGGCCTTATGCACATAAAGCTGTAATCTCTGTACTCCACAAAGGTAGCACAAAGCAGAAGAAATCTGATGTTTTCCAATGAGACAGACTATGAAAAGCAAACTGGTCTCTGGAGGCATGTCTGTGCTACACATTCTTTGATGTCTTGACAGCACCTTGCTGGCTCTAAACTACCTTTTGTGACCACCATCCAACACAGATATGGTACCCATGCTAGGTTGTGCATCTACTACAGCTTTGCAATGTGCAAGATTAATATTTTCAGAGGTTGAGGAACAGCTTCAATTCAGTCACCTTTCTTACCTTTTTGACCTGATGGACTTTTTCTGAATTAACTTTATAAAACTCCTACTAATACAAACAGAAAATGTAACATACATCTGAGAGACATCAGCTTCAGTGAATAAATCACAGCAAAGAAAATTGAACCAGAGCATACATGTTACTCCTCAGAAATGCTCTCCAAGCAGCTGGCATTTGATCTGTTGAATTCCAAGATAAAGACCAGCATTTAGAATCTATGAACTCTGGTTTCCAATGGGTATCATTAAAAGTTTGCATGTTTTATACAACAGGATATTCCCTTGCTTGAACAGGCAGAAAATGAAGACTGAAGTGCATTTAAATATAAGTTGCACAAATAATTATGTGACAAATTCAAGTTAAAAATCCTGAAACATAGGACAGTGGTGAAATTCCTTAAAATTTTACTCATCTAGTCTGAAACACAAATGCTACAGGCAAAGGGTTTTAGAGCTGGGTGGTAGGTGCAGCAGTCAAATATTAAACAGTGGAAAAGAAACAATTGCAATGGCTTTGATGATGTGCACTAAAAAAACTACCCTAATAAGGCCTACTGAAATGATATTATGAATACTTTTCTCAGTTGAAGAAAACTCTAAAAGTACTGGGTAGTACAGGATGCAACAGATGGATTCATAGGCCCAAAAGGGACTTGACATTCTTCAAAACTTAAATTTTTGAAAATTGATATAAATGGTAGGTATTTTATGTCTCCTGGAAATGAAGAAAAAGCTGCAACTCTTACGAAGAAGCAGGTCATGGATCTAGGCTTTAAACATTCCAAGAAACCATTTGAAAGAATTCACAAGAATCTTTCTGAAACAGACTTGCCAGGGGATAGTTGCTGCAAGCATTCACAGCTACAGACATAATTATTAAAGATCGTCTTCGTAGAAACCAAATTTTCCATTAGAGTTTAGAAACCCCATAAGGGCTGAAGACAGGAACAATCACAGACTTTTTTGCATTGAATATTGAGGTGACAGCCTGCCTCATTCATTGCTGTGACCTGAATCACTCCCCTTTCCCCCTGCACAGAGCTGTGCAGCCTTTCCCTCCACCTCCTGCTTTGCAGCCTGGAGCATGTGTATGTCACATAGGACACCTGAAACCCTTAACCCAGGTGGCTCCAGGGTTAACACTCAGAACCATGCCCTGAATTTCTGTCCTGATATCATTCTGCCTTTATTCTTCTTTCCTCCCATTTACCTAGATACAAAAAAGGTGGAAAGCAGAAAAAGAAAGAGTCCTAATTTCATCTTCAGGGACACAGAAGGAAAGCATTATACCTCTGTTTCTAGGGGAAAGGAATGGTGGGAAGTGGATTAGAAAGGAATTTGGTCTTTGTGGTTATGGGCATAATTTTTTACGTATTATATGATGTGGCTTATTTTGTATGCTCTACATATGCTCTATGACTATATAGGATAAGATTTTGGAGTCATCACACTGATATAAACAAAACTGCAAAAAGGTTGTGCAAATCCAAGAAAAATCAACAACAACAAAGTATCCAACTTGGTCTATTTTCACCTCTGTGAGCTGTAGGACAAGTTATGTATTCACATGTATGTGTACACACAGAATATATTTTGAGCTAAAAAACTTGGTGATAGGAGCAAATCTTAATATATAACATCTTCTCATAAGAGTCAGCTGTCAAGAGCAACAACAAAAAGCAAGCTGAAGGCTATTACAACTCTTCTCCTCTTTTACTCTCAAAATTTCTCTGTTCTCCCCACTTAGCCTCTTTGTGCCACACAGGCTCAATGCAAGGTGAGACACACCAGGTAAAAAGTGAAATTTTGCATAAGAATGGCACCTGGAATTCTCCACTGGAATTGTACTTGCTGTCATGGTTTGACACTGGCACAATGCCAGTGCCCCCATGAGAACATCCTCTCCCTGGTGTCTGCTGTGAGGTGGTACCCGAAATAAACAAAGCAGGCTCCTACTTAGGGGAAAGAAAAAAACTTTATTAACTAAACTACAAAAACTCAACTACAAAGAGGGAAGAAGAAAAAAAAAAGAAAAACACAAGGAAAATGAAAACTGCACAGAAACACTCCCCCTCCTCCTCCCACCAAATTCCCAATACATTTACATTTCCCAAAAAGGGTGGTCAGGCAACCACCCTTTAGATAATCAAATCCTCAGTTCATCAAGAGTAGAAGGAGTCCTTCCTTGTGCCATGGGCTGCCTGTCACACGTAGCACTGCCCAAAGATCCTTTGCCATTTGTGACATCGTCCTTCCATGCCCGGTGCTCTCACCACCAGCATGGGCAAGGCTGCTCGAGGGTGGTCTTTTTAAGGATGCCTTGTCCTGTTCCAAACAGAGCACAGTCTCACCTCTGGGACCTTTGTCCCCCCTGCCATTTCTTTTACACCCCCTGGGGCCGAGGGGTCTCAACACTGAACTCTCTTGGCTCTGAGGCCTTGCCTCCCCCTGGATGCAGTCTCTGTATCACAAGGAAACAGTCCATGGCTGTACAAAAAAGAGTCCAGCAAAAATGCCACTCCATCTTCTCCATTCCTCCAACATCTCTCTCTCTCTCTTGCCAGACCTCATCCCTGGCCCATTTCCTCCTTCATCCTCCACTCTTATCTCTCTTCTAGGAAGGGTTAATGTTCTGTAAAGTTTTCATCGTCCACAAAGGGTTAAAAGCTCTCACAAGCAGCTGGACTTCTCGCCGCACTGCCCCGCACCGCCCCGCCCTTTTTCGCTGCAGCAGCACACGATATCACATTCCAAGATAACAGTCCCAGGAATGGCTCTCTCTCTCTGGGGGGGGCTGTCCAATGGCTCCTGGGGTCTCTCTCTCTCTCTCTCTACCACCCTTCCACCCTCATGGAGGGGGCCAGGCCTACCTCTCCTAGGGCCGCATGGCTTTCCCCTCCCCGCGCCCAGCTGGCAGCTGGGCCGGGGGAGAGATCCAACGCTTCCCACTGGAACTTCAAAGAGGACTCCGAGGGGGGAGAGCCCTGCTTTTAACCCGTGCGTGCGTGTGTGTGTGTGTGTTCTCAGAGGCGTGTCCAAACATCCCCCGTGGCCACACCAGGTGCCAATATTAAAATCTGAGCATTCACTGGCCTGACCACAGCATATCCCAGAAATCCCAAAAAACATGTTTCCTGTGAAACCACAAGGCTTGCTTACCACAGTACTTAATTTGACCAAAAGACTATAAAGGAGTATAGCTGGAATGCAACAATAGTGGAATGGGATTTAATAACGGGATGCTATCATCCAACCATGAAAATCAGAGCCAGTGAGTACTTTTATTAAACATTTTCAGAATTCTACAAAACAATAAATACTATTTTGGATTGTTTAGGCTCACAAATAGTGATAGCTCTATGTTTAATTCATAAATGAGTGAGACAAAGCTCACTGGTATTTTAACTATATTTAGTTCAAATTCAGTAATAGCAGAACAGTTCTGAAATAAAATCTCTGACATAACACTGTTGTATTATCTATTCAGTTCAGTACCAAAAATTGACTTTCACATGAAAAAATCAAGCCTTATGGTTAATTTTCAGAAGTCTCCAAATAAATTAGAGGGTTTTTTTTTTAAACCTATTTCAGTTCCTAGAGTTAGAGAAACAACCAACTTCTATTTATAATTTACTTAGATAGGAAATAGATTCTTTGGTGAGTCAAACTAGCTGCCTATTGAATTTTGAGTCTCCAAATGCCTTATAAAATTGCTATGACTCCAGTACTTGCAAAAGAGGTGAATTTTTCAGGTCAGACTTATATTTTGATTGAACTATTTCTAACCTTGAAAAGAAAAACAAATAAATAAAGCAATAACAATGAGTTCAGGGAATTTTCTTCTCCAGAATGACTTCTGACATGCAGACCAGAAAAGCTGCAAGAACTTCAGAATAAGGTTTATAAAATTAATACTACAAACTCTTGAACTAGAGCAGCACTGCCATGATAAAATCAGAGTACTCAGGGATAGAAAACTGCAATATGTCTCAATGACTTCTGCAGCCCACAGTCCTACATCCTCTGTTTTGACATGGATATTGGGAAGCACTGGCTATTACACACAAAATTCCTAATGCTGCCTGTCATTGTGCAAGACATTCCCCATTACAGTGAAATGCAGTACACCTTTATTACACTCCAGAAAGATTTATAGCCATATATAAGGTCGCTGTTGGCAGCAGGACTAAAGACTTGCAGTGGAAAACTGATAACTTGATCTACTACAGCTGACAGCTGCAAAGAGCAGTAGCATTTTATAGTATTACAAATTCCCACTTTTCAAAGGCCTCTTTGGAAGAAACGACTAAGAGGGTAATTGTTTCATGAAACCTATGGATACCACTATGCCATCACTTGTGAGATGGCAGAAAGGCTGAGGAACCAGTCCCTTGCTGTCTTGCTGGCAAGGTGAGGGAGGAAGCTGCAAACTCCTCTTCTCCTTGTCTTCTCAATGTCCCCAGGAGCACAGATTGTGGCATAGATCATGCAACCTGTCCAGAGAGAAGGCACTGAAAATGCCTTCAACTTGACCACACTTCCCTGTGTATGTTTGTCTGAGACCTCTCTGTTAGCTGGTGTATAATCATTTGTAAAAGTTGCCAGGAGAGTTTTGTATCATTACAACAACAGCTGAGCCAAAATGCCTTTCCTCTTCAAAGCAAACACTGGCAAAATAAGTCAATTTTTAACCCAACCACGCCTGCTGTCTCATTTTATATGCTCAATACACACAAAATTAGTAATGAGTTTTATACTTAAAGATTTCTATAATCAAGTCATATATTTAGATGGAATAGCCACATTATCTAACTTATCTAATCCAAAAGCCCAAACTAATGGTTTAATTAGAACTATCACTCCGCAGTGCCACTGGCAGCTCTGCGGAAAGCAAAGGACACTATTTGTTCAGCTACCTTTGGGACACAGTGACACCCAAAGTTAGATGAAAGAGATGCTGCCTGGCTGCCCTTCCCTCATGCAAGAAGCCTCACGTTCCTCCTTGCCATCAGCTCTGTGTAGCTTTCAGCAGATCACTAGCAAACAAACTTATTCCCATACACCATTTCCATTACAGATTTCCAAAATTCAGCTCATTGACATGGCTTTTCTTCCATGCTGCTAGGCTTAAAATACTTCTAAAATATGTTATATATCAATTTCTCTCTATACAAATCTACCATTTGAAAACAGTTGTAAAAAGCTGAAAAGCACCTTATATTGTTAGGTTTTCTTCCCTCTGTACTGTAATTCTAATTGATACAAACATTTTTATCTCTAGTTAGCAATTTCAAAATATAGTCAAGGAATTTATGGTTGTATTCACAATTTTATTTAGATTGTATGAGTTTTCATAATTATGAATACAATGATTCTCTAGTCAGTAGCTGATCTATATAAAAAAACCCTTATAAAAATTTACACATGACAATTTTAACAGGAGATTCAGACTCAAGGACAGAAGCATAGTTACCTATTCAAGTTTAGGTAGCACTTCATGAAGGAAACTTTTCAGCTGCAAATTTACATCTAATTTTTTTTTTTTTTATTTTAGCATTTTTTCAGTGTCATGCTACCCAGTCTGGACTTGTATTGAGAGAGGCTTACCTTGGGCCTTAGATATATCATATCATTGTTTTCTGCTTTATGGAAACTCTGAAAAAATGTAACTTGCCATTGTTTAATGAATAGATGTTGTAATAAGTAAATTTAAAAATTACTTCAGAATCAGAAAATATTTTTGTTTATTTTTTTTTTAATTTAAATTCTGTAACTGGCATTTTAAGCCTTTCTGCACAGAAGTGCAAGTCAAAGTAGACAGTTTGAAGTCAGTTCAGACAGGCTGAATGTACATTTCTGGGTAAGAGTATTTTAACATTCCCCATGTATTAATCAAGAGTCAGATGCAGCTAGCAAAGCATTCAATGGAAAAACTCCCACCAGCTTTTGTGAGACCTCCTAAGGTCTTATAAACTTCTGTGCCTGTTACAGACACTTTCAGGCTGAACCCCTGCTTTCAGGCTTAACTTCATATGCAGCTGTACGTATTTTCCTCTCTACATATACAGAGAAAAAAGGAAAGGATAGTGTGGCTATCCTCATTCAAGCCAGCACAGAAGGATACCACAGAAAATGTTCCAGTTTACACAGGAATGTTCCAGTTTACAAATAAAGAAGACAGGCTTTCTGGGTAGGAAATATTTTATATCTTATTTCATAAAGACAAGGTCTAAATCCAGTATGTCACAGCACCAAGTTATATTCTTATTGTCAATTCTGAATTCAAATAAAAGCAAACTGAAATCTATAAATTCTTTAAAGAATCAAATATATTCAAGCAAGAAAAAATTGGTCTGGCCTGTCTCCCTTCAGTAAAACATAACTTAAAGGAAAAAGGCCCTTGCAAATGTTTAGGTTTGGGGTTTTTTGTTTGATTGTTTGTTTGTTTGTTTATTTTTTTCTTACAGCAATGTATTAATCAGAAATCTATACCATATAATCTGCAACCTGAGCAGCTAATCCAGTGGAGATCCACCAAATTGAAGGATTTCCCCATGCATTAATACCAGCATGAGAAAGAGCAGTGGGATAGATAATCTTTTACAGTTCTCTCTCAAAGTTTCCTCAGTCAGTACCCTTTTCTGTTTCAGTTTTCTTTCTCATACTGACAGTGCACAAATTTAGATTTTTCAGAGTACATGCTAACTGTGAAATAGCTGCACACTGCCTTGTTTATCCTCAGTAGTTATACACATAAACTTTTTTTCTGACAATTTTACTTGAAAGACACTTATTCTGAACCCAGCTTCTTATTACTGCTTGCAGAAGAGTGATTAGGATCCTACCCATTGATAGGCATTCACACTCAGCCATCTGAATTGAAGCATTATAATCCCTTACACTTATTCCCCTGTCCAGTTCACTGGAGACATACTGTGGAAATACCCATTTGCTTACAAAGGGTCATAGTCCTCACCAAACAAATCCCCTCTCCAGCTGCACCAAGCCAGCAGCTCAGCAGAATGCCTGGAGTCTCCCTCACACATCAGTCCTAGAAGAGCAGGGGCTCTTTAGTGGCCACAAAACACCTTCCTGCAGGAAAAGATGCTTTGATGAACAAAGCCTATGAGAAGCACACACCCTGACTGAGAGGTATTGACCCTCATTACTCATTTCAAAGTGCACATCCAGAAGGTGGTCAGTGTCTCACCTGGCACCCTGCAGAGCGAACTACAAATAAGGGTGTTATTATGGCTCTGCATGTAATCAAAAGAGCAAAACAGTCAGAAGGACTCATAAAATCCACAAAATCCGATGCTGCAAGTGCCCTGTTGGTACAGTTTGTTCTAACACTCAACTGTATCTCCTCTCACTGACAGAAATCTCTAATGCCTGTAACTTTCTAAATGTGGCAGAAACCCCTGGGTAACTGTTTTCTTTGAAATTAACTCTTATTTTTCTGTGTAGAGAGGGAAGATCAATATCTACTCGATTTAAAAACCACTTTGTGGATATTTTTTCTGAGTAAGACCAGCCAGATCTGTTTACTTTAGTACTTGAACAAGAGCCAAAGATTTGTAAATACACCCATGAAAACCTAGTATTTTCATTAATTACAACACTGAAAATTTAAGCATGGGTTCTTTAAAGAAAATTCACCACCTGGTATTCAAGTAACTAGGAAAGAAATGTAAAAAATAACCCATATTATAGCAACCATTTAAGGAGGACTAGCCATAAACACCAAACAGGTCATGAAAAAGCACTTCTGTATTTGCAAAAACTAATTGCCCAATTGAAAAAATACAAATTAAAATTAATCCATTTTTAAATCATTCATGTCTTAGAATTCAAGCTATTTCTGCAGGAAATCTTAGGAGTCACTAGGAGGAAGCAAAGTTAAAAACAAACACAGGAAGGTTTTGTGCACAGACTAGCACATCACCTCAGCTCTAGGCAACTCCACCACAAGATGTTTTCAATACAGTATTTTCTTCATAAATTACACCAAACACCTAAACTCACTATATTTTATATAAACTCACTATATTTTATATATATAAACTCACTGTATTTTCCTCTTACTTAGCACAGACCATAAGTTTTATATTTAGGCATCCCTTGAACAGAAACAAACACAAAAAAATTTGCTTCAATGGTGAACATTTAAGACAGCACAATACCAGCCAGAGGTGCATTTCTACCATAAATATGTGCAATATCCTATTCACAGGCTACAGGAACAAATTAAAGGATGTGCATATGGAAATTCATATCACTGTAAGGCATCTACAATGTGGAGACCAGAGTAAATCCCTCTTTAGAGCCACCCAAAGATCACAGGCTCTGCATCAAGAAGCTCATCTGGCCTAAGCTTCTTGCTGCCTTAGGCTAAGGTGCCTCACCCTGGACATTTCCAAATCCTTCCACTGCATGCCAAAGGCATCAAAATGCCTTGTGCACCATACACAGCTATGCTCACCCAGCTTAACCTCAGCATCTTTGGAGTGCAAACATCCCTCTTCCAAATCTTACTTAGTAAATTCTGATCTCTGACCTTTCCACATGTTCTGAGCTCCTGCTGGGAGACTCAGTGTTGCAGTGTTGAATTCATGCTGTTAGTGCCAGCAAGCATCACTGCCATAAGGCCTGACTACCCGCCCCTGAGATATTTGCTGGTAACTGGTCAGAAGTTAATGCACATTTTCTTTTCTGATTCTTGGAAACTGGAGCATAACACTTGGCTACTTTCAGCAGAATAACAAATAAAAATTTATAAAGGTTGTTTCAGAAAAAAAAAAAAGAAACAACACTTAGGTGTTCTGATAGTTCCACACTTCCAAGTTTTTACAGTAGCTAACCTTTTAAGTAACATCAGATAAGAAATTAAATATACTTCACTGTGCTGAAAAAACTTTATAAGCTAGCCTTTTTTTTTCTTAAATAACATACCATTGCTTTCAGTCTTTTTTAAACATTATTCTTTGTGTAACTTTCATTTAGTGGAATTTGTTTCCAGATCAGATTTGGCCTTTAAACTGTGTACATCTGTGATCTCTTCAGACATGGTGGTTTGTTTTCTCTTCTGTAGTAGTTTTGTAGCCATTTAAAAAACTACAGCAATTTTTTCCTGAAACAGCGTGTCACATAACCCAGACACTCTGACACTGGCCATTTTTTTTTTCTTGTAGGTGCCAGAGAATGGACATGTGACAGTGAGTCTATGAATGGTTTACAAAATGGATTTTCTGTCAAGCAAGCTTGACTTACTTGCACCTTGCTGGATATTTTAGACTGTAAGGCACGAGTAAGGCAGCACAGCTGCAAAAGCAGAACCCAGCCGCTCTCACACCCTCCAGCAACAGTTTGGTTTCTTCTGTGGGATGTGAGTCAAGCACAGGCATAAGTTCACTGAGTCTGCCATTACTTATTTAGCCTTTTTGGGCTGGCATTGCCTGGGACTAAGTTAGGTTTGAAAGGCAGGAGAAGAGCAGCTGGGTAGACAAGCCTGTGCGCCTCCCACATACCAGAGTGTGTCTACATCTGCTCCAAGCAAGTCCATCCCTCAGCCTTCCTGAGTGCCAGGGATCTGAGCACAACACTTCTGAAAAGGTGTGTGGTCCCCAGCACTCCCACATCTTCCACCATTCTTCATTCCTCCACCATTCCTCCATCAGAAGGTTGAGGAGTCAATCACTCTGACTCATGGTTATCAGAAAATGGATACACTTGAGTCTGTAGCTTGTGAAGAATATAGCTGCTGACCTCCCTGGTAGGATGAGCCACTTGGAAGACGTCTTCCCAATGCTGAGGTCTATTTGATGGTTTCTGCTGCAATTCCTGCTCTGAAGCCAGGCCTTGATCCTAATCTTGAAACCTATCAACTACAAATAAAGTGTGATCACATCAGAGATCACACATGCATTGTCAATTCCTTAATATTAATATGTTTCTCTGGAGTAATTGCAAAACACAAGGTGAAAGGAAACAAAGACAAAATGCTTTCATGTCAAAATGAGTCAACTACATAAAATGTATCCATAGTGGTGATAAAATACTCTGATTCCAAATTCCAGAAGCTCAGAAACTAACTGTTGCCAGTATAAACTCTTGGAACCACCTCTACAATGTGTTGTCACAGTATGATTGATGGTCTGACTACAAAAAATCATCTGACCCCCTGCCAGAGCTTTATTGCTCAAAAGGAAAAAAAAAAATTATGAAGAAAGGATAAATTTTTGCATTTCATAAAAGGCCTGTAGAGTGGGTTTACACTTACTTGAAAATTGTGGCCCAGAACTTTGGAAGTACTCAGGTGCTGAAGAGGGAATTACATGCTTTTGTAAATCTGGGTCTCAGTTACTATGGTGACAGGGACTATGGTAAATGCTCACAAACATATATGTTTGTGACCTTATTTCATCAAGGGTACTTTTTCAAGTACTGTGCTTTTGTCTGGAAATTACTTTAGATGAAGATCTTAATCTGAAATCACCTCAGTCTGCTTTCAAAATACAGAGGACTTACATAAATCTATTCATGTATTTCAACAGTATTTTACTTTACATGGCATAGGTATCCCACCAAATTTGGACTTATCCTCAACAGCAGTCTGTACTTCACCTTGCTGTGAGGGAAAAGCCACAAGTGAATCCTGGAAGACAGTTGGCCACCATTTATTTACCATTTGTTTTTCATGTGATGTGATGTCCCAGTTCAGCAGCATAGCTCTGATTCTGCTTCCTAGGAAGAGCATTGAAGCATTTTACACAAAGCTGCAGAAACTTCCTCAAGGGCAGTGACAATAATATGAAGAGAACAGCCAGTAAGTCTCGGCACATGAACTCCTGAAACCTGCAAGGTTCATACTTCAGTACTGGACTATCTGATTGCTTGTGAGTTAGAAATAACACAGCATCACAAATTCTTAGTGAAGCCATCTTGGTGACTATAATTACAGAAATACTCAAGAGTGAAAGGCTTTTCTGCTTGTTTGATGCATGCTGTTCTCACATTCTTGTGTTGGCTCAGAAAGCCCCAAGATTTCCCAGAAACTATGAATGGATGTTTTTCATACGGGAAACATCCTTTCTGCCTGTCAAGGCTCTCTTCATTCACCTTAAATCCTGACAATTGAGCTTCCAGTGCTCTTGGCAGTTGACAGAGAAACTGTTTGACACATGATGGATGCAACAAGGCATAAATGGCTGTTGAGGGATAGGCTTAAAACAAAGTTGGTGGCAATCTACAACAGCAGGGAAAAAGGAACAATAAAAAGCATTTCAAGGAGTTTACAAGTGACATTTTTAGAATCATAAAATAAAAGCAGTTGGCAGGAAACTTAAAACCCATAGGATCACAAAACATCCATATAAAAGCCATTGCTTTATTAATTGAAGACAAAATATGAACAAAACTCAGGAACCAAATCCTGCATATGTGAGAGAGAGCTAAGAGAAGTATTTTGTGACTTGCTGCAATCCGTCCCATCTTTTCTGAGGATCATTCTGTTCAAACCAAAATGGATGTGACAATTATAACCTGAAACTAATGTTGTTTGAAGTGTCCCATTAGCTAATCCTTAAGACACTACTGATTGGAAAATTCACACCAGAAGATGCATATGAAATAACCCTTGCTTTTTGAAAACCTGAAGAAATAAGAGGTTACTAAAAACATGCACTAAGAGCCACAATTTCATATAATCCTTCGACATTTCAATCTCATCTTGTAAAGCTTCTAGGCAAAAAATTTAAGTCAGAAAATGTAGTGGCTGCCCTTAATTTCTCTTTTTGTCACTATCTAGCTTCTAGGAGGTAGAAACCTGACTCAGGAGGCCAGAAAATTCATATGTGAGATGGTTGATTTGTATATGAAAATACACACCTATCTTGACTATATTCTGGGAAACATTCTGAAAACAAATTCATCACTGAATTACAATCTAAACTGTAATTTAGAGCAATTTACAAGAAGTAGTAATACTTAGGAATGTATTTATGGCATTTCAAGTGTGCCACCCTGCATAGCAAAGCCAGAAAAAAAAAACCCAAAAAAATTCCACAAAACACCAAAACCCAAAAATAACCCAACCAAAAAACCAAAAACAAACAAATAAAAAAAACAGGTCAGGGAAAAATTCTCAAAATGAGTAGAGGACTACTCACGTGTGTAGGATATTGCCATGCACAAGATGGCACACTATGCTGAGCTGAAACAAAATACTCAGCATCTTGTGGGAAAAGAGCCACAGATCATACCCTCAAAACAATGATTATGTTGACTTTTTAAGTTCAAGTTTCTTTTTTTATCTTTCATAACAAAAGCAGAAAGAACCCCACAACTCAGTATGGAATAACCTCATCATGTTTGACTTCTTTTAAGTGCTATTTTAAATGGGATGGTTAACAGTTTAGAACATTTGCAAAATTTTCTCTTTCCTATTCCAGGTATCGGTGACCTTAAAAAACCCCAAAGTAAAGTTGCAGCTGACAACTGAAATCTGCACTGTAGCCTTTCACTGCTGGAGTTGACACCATGTGTTGAGCTAGAAAAGCAAGAATTTTCATTCTTCTCGAATACATGCAGATACACTGAAATTGCCTCATTCAAACTTGGATAATTTCACAGTACTGTCCATGTTCATGCACTGACAAAAGATTTGTTCCTCACTACATTATTTCCTAGTTTTGTTGTTCAGGGAAGGGGTTAATTAGTCTCATTTTCATTGGTAAATGTGTGGTCATTTTAGCAGAACTAATGGTTGTGACAACACAGATGCAATTCCTGTCAATGTATGCATGTGTAGGGCCAGGTGTGTTGTTACATGCTCACAGCTGCATAAAAGGAAGCCCTCTACCCTTGATGACATTTCAAGGTAAACTATGGTCTAGAATTATTGCTACTGGGATCCAAAAGTTCTGAAAGTGTATTCAAGCTAAAACAAAAGCCTGGGTACATTCATGTATTATCTTATATAGTAATGAAATCCTTTTGGGAAAAATGTAATTAAGTGAATAAATCTTTCACTACACATAGATTTAACCTATAACCCTCTTGCATTAGGGAATATAGGCATTCTATAAATTCACCAAAATTGGAAAGCTTTATTCATGGCTGGAAAAAATACATTCGACAACAAATAGAAATTGCAATAGCCTCTGTGTCACCACCACATTACAGTAAATTAGTTCTTGTGAAAGAGATCTCTTCTCAAATACAAACCAGAAGCGATGTGAGCAATAAGATCTGATCAGAGTTTTAGAGATCTACTAAAGCTATTCTCCACAGCCCTCAGCTCAAATTCCAACAGGATCAAGTAACATTTCATACGTTTGAAGCAGGAGAACAGAATTACAAGTTGTTTACTAAGTTTATTCAGTTAAAATCTACTCTTTCTAGTCTGTACTTTTAAACCCTACCTATCAAAATTTCAATATCATTTTGGAAGATTTGTCACACTTTTGATGCTTTGATATTAGCTTTGGTAACATCTAATATCATGAGGAGCAGAATGAAAAGTGAATGTATTTGATGAATATTTATTCAAAGTTCTAAGGACACTCATGGTGTGTATGTCTGTGCCCTTTGTACATTGCTTTCTGCAAACATTCCAGCAAATGCACAGCAAGCATAAATGATTACAGAATGTTCTAGGAAGGTAAATACTGAACTTGTAATTGTACATTAGAACTCTGATTCTAAGAGCTCTGTTCTAAAGGCCAAAGGCAGAAGCTTACACACAGGCTGTATCTCATTAAAAGGTTCAAATTTTGAATTAAAAGATCTCAAAATTAATTTCTGGCAAGCAACAAGCTTGTCAGCAAATTATGCCATGAATAACAAACCATGCTGAAGAACAGTCTTATTTTTATGGACAATTTCCAGAGTAAGTGATATGAAATTCCCAACACAGAATAAATAATTATGTTCTTTGCCCAGCTCATGGTCATCAGTTCACTAAGAATTTGTCCAGAAATAGTATCAAAAGGCAATCTTTTTTCAGAAGCCATACTTAAAGAAAATTAAATCCCAGAAGGATGTGTGAAAGTCCATTGTACTGCAGTATGTATTTTTAGCTATTACACTTCAGATTTCATTAAGTGTTTGTTCAATGTGACAGAGCACCAGGAGGTAAGTGCTCTGGTGTATCATTTCACAGTTTTTAATCATCTGTCTAGACCATCTGGCTGCAACTCAAAACTGCATGTCCCTAAAACAAAGGTAGATGCATGAATTGTCAAGAGACGCCATCAAAGTAAAGTTACCTATGAGTATTAGCAGAAGAAGTCAGAAACAGTAAGTGGTCTGCTATAAAAAGCAGAAGGGCTCATTCCAAATGTACTTTGTGATTCAAAGACAATTAAATGTGAAGGGTACAAGATACTTTATGCATTGGTGCTCATTCACATTAAAGTTATATTGGGCTCTTTTTCATTATGCATAATTTTTCAACAAAGAAAAGGGCAAGAATTCCATAGATATTTTCAAACTTACAGTTTGATTGTTTTGAAACTGACATTTCTCTATGTACCAATATTTTTATAGCTATATAAAAATAAAGGTGTAGTTACAGCCTGTTGCACAAGAACTTCAAGAAAGCAACTTTGATCAAATTATTAGGCAAACCCTTGCTCTGTTGAGATTGGGCAGCTATCAATCAGGCTTTTATTCAAGACGTGCAGATGTTGTTTGCTAAGCCACTGGTCATTATGGTATGTTTGGCACTGTATGTATTGCTACATATTTGGACAGGCTGGGTTGATGGGCTGAGGACAATGGCATGAGGTTCAGCAAAGTGAAGTGCCAGGTCCTGCACTTCAGTCACAAAAACGCTGTTCAGTGTTACAGGCTGGGGACAGAGTGGCTGGAGAACTGCCCAGGTGAAAAGAACTTGGGGGTGCTGGTCAACAGCAGCTGAACATGAGTCAGCATGTGCCCAGCTGGCCAAGAAGGCCAATGGCATCTGGCCTGTATCAAAATCAGCGTGGCCAGCAGAACAAGGGCAGTGATTGTCCCCCTGTACACAGCACTGCTGAGGCTGCACCTCAAGTCTCGTGGCCAGTTCTGGGCCAAAGACATTGAGGTGCTGGAACATGCCCAGAGAAGGGCAAGGGAGCTGGTGAAGGGTCTACAGAGTAAATCACATGAAGAGTAGCTGAGGGAGCTGGGGTTGTTTAGCCTGGAGAGAAGGAAGCTCAGGGGTGACCTTACAGCTCTCCTCAACCACCAGAAAGGAGGTTGTAGGCAGGTCAGTCTCTTCTCCCAGGTAAGCAGTGACAGGACAAAAGGAAATGGCCTCAGGCTGTTACAGGGGAGGTTCTTGTTAGACATCAGGTATAATTTATTCACTGAAAGATGCTTAAGCATTGGAACAGACTGCCCAGGGAAGTGATGGAGTCACCGTCTCTGGAAGTGTTCAAGAAATGACTGGACATACAACTTAGTGCTATGGTTTAGTTGACAAGGTGGTTTTCAGTCAAAGGTTGGACCTGATGATCTTAGAAATCTTTTCCACCCTTAATGCTTTTGTGATTCTATAAGTCTGTATGGCTCAGAGTAGATTTGGCCACTTTATTTCTGGTCCTCAACTCTTGCTACTCATTAGAGAACTGCTATCAAGCTCACCAGCAAAATGTTAGAGCTGGGTATCAGCTCTCAGTGATTCATTCACCTGTCTTACCATTTTGTTTATATCACTATCCCTAAAAAAATATCCATTCTGATTTGGTTCCTACAGTTAGAGGCAGGAAGCTAAGAGCCCTTGCTCTGTGCCCCCAGAATGTCCTATTCTAAAAGATCCTAGTTGTATTTTTGTTCACCTTGTCTTTCCCACTAGACAAAATCAATAGTTACCTTTACAACAAAACAGCAGAAACTATGAAGAGTGGGATACACTTGGTGGACAGTCCTGCTCCAGGGTGTTGCACTTCCCAGGGAGCTCCCAAGGTTAAAAATGTGTTTCTGCACACTGTCACAAACCGTGCAATTTCTGTACTCTACTGAGACCTCCCTCACAACCATTTACTCCTGCTGAAACAACCACTACCACTTCCAGTGTACTCACTGCACATTTTGGCTAGAGGTCTGGTTGTATCAATGTCACATTGCTAGCAGCAACCCAGAAACAAGATCATTACGGAAGAATATGAAAGATAGAAAGCTCTGTTGATATTTATTGACTCGAGTTACTGCTTCATGTAGGGGTGCAGTGCCACTGATACACCACCTTTATACCATATAAAGAACTTCAAAAAGCTCTCAGAATACACCTCTGAAGGCAAAACACCCACAATGGTTGGCAATAAAGCAGATTCTGCTGCAGCATGTCAGTTTTCATCTGACAGATGTTGGGCAGGTTCTCCAATTCCCTGCATAGAGCTACTGATTGATTTGTTTCTTTTCTTGAAGCAGGAAGGTTACTGCTTCCTCTGCTGCTGTCTTCCCCTCCTCCCTCTCATTTGGCAGCTATTACAGAAAACTCCTGCAGCAACAGCTATCACTTCAAATCCTGTCTATTTTTCACTGGAAGCAGCAGATGTACCCATAACACTTCACTAAAGTTAGAAAGGGAGGGTTGACATGACATATCTGTACTACAAGTGCACTGCAGGTTTATTGGGTGCTTAAGCCTTGGGAAGGAGAGTATTTAAGCATGTCTTTAACTCTCCATGTTTACCCATTGTTTTCAATTTGTCTGCAATTACACACATACCTAAGAACCTTCTTGAACGGAGACATTACACAGTAAATTTTTCACATTCATCCTTCTTCCTCAAACCCACAAATGATTCAAATGCCATAAATATCATAACAATTGTATAGGCTATTCAACAGTTCTCTACTCAATGTTGAGCCATACTGACTATTTTTGTTTAACCACAGGGTCAAGCAGCAAAATGAAAGTACTCTGCCCTCTTACTGCTTGTAGGCTGGCAGAAAAGGGGGAGATGTTGAGCAGACTCGTAATGGATTTTAGCATAGCCTTTTTTATTCTTTTTTCACATGAATGTTCTGGAGGTCTCTAAGAAAGAGATTCTAGATAAAGAATTAGATTCTAGATAAATACTTTGTTTATAATATTCCATCAAGCTTCAAAGATCTCTGTGCCTACACATTTCTTTAAATGTAAGTGGCAAGGTTAATTTTTTATTACAATAACTCCACATATTAAGCAATAATGACAATTATAATAATTTAGTATTGTTTTATAAGTCATGAAATATTGCAAATAATATTTTTCATCTTATTGCTCTTTTAGTGCAAATTTAAGCAAATCTGTAACTGTTTCCATTGATGTCATGTTTCACTTAATATGTGATGGTGAGATTAAAAGATAAGGACTGAGCTAAAAAAAAAATCCCCAATGCCATCTCCCAGAATTTCAGTTCCTCTTACCATGAGCTTGGAGTACAAACACACCTTTGGTCACTGTTGTTTAATTATTTGCATTCTTGTTACTACACAAGAAGCTCTGCTCGCCCACAGGATGCTGCTGTGAGAGATGCTGTATTCACACAGAACAAACTAAATTCCCCAAGGAACTTCAGGATGGCTCTGATTGCCTTCTAAAAGCTTGTGTGTGCTGCAGAATTGGCAAGGTTTACAGCACAGCCTTGAAAAACACTTTACAACCAGGCAGACTGCACAAAGCAAAATCAAACACAAATTTTGTTTTGCTTAGAGACATATCTGTGTATATGCACAGACCAAAAAAAAAAATATCCCTTTAAGCTAGGGAAAAAAAAATGTAAATAAAAAGAAAATTACTCCAGAATAGTTGTAAAGCTTTACAAGATCTTAAAAGCTATGCAAAGGAATAGAGCTTCTGTGTGCTCCCCAGACAAAGCTAATTGACTGTCGATTTAAGAGAAAGAAAAAGCCTTACAGTCTTGTGATATCTACTTTATTCAGTGCATAAGACTTCTTGTGGACATATGGAGACCATTTGCGACTTTATTGTCCTTATTGTTCTCATGAGAATTAAGCTTTTTGTGATTCTCAGATATTGCTCAGCCATATTACAAAGGAAGAAAAAAATATACATCTGCCACAAGCTTGCATTTCTTTACGATCAACAGAGGTACTGTTATTTTACTCTGAACGAGAAACCAAAGACAAATTAGCTTTTAAGTCATGATACGTAGGTGCTAAAAAGGTTTATATTTTGTACAATAACTCAAGAAGCATTTTTACTTATTATATTGAGTAAAAACTGAGCCATCAGGGAATTAAAAAACTTAGGAGATTTTTTCCTCCCTTGATCTCTCTTTTCCCTTTATGCTTTTGCAGAATACTTGGTATCTGATGCTCAGAAACCCAGGTCAGAAAAGGACAAGCACTGCAATGTTCTTGTACATAGGCTGTTGCTCTTTTGCAACCACTGTTCTGTACAGCAATTGAGGTACATTGCACTTTGATCCTCTGCTATTCTTGGAAAGCTACAGGCTGAGGTCCTGGCACAAGCTAAAGTCTTTGCCATTCCTCTGTAACATTCAGACATTTACATGATTAAGTGTTACATGATTAAGTTTGTATCTCAGATGTTACCAACTGACATTCTTGCTAGCAATTCCACAAATTTTTTGCCAAATAAATGCTGCTTAGATAAGAAAATGTTGACAAGTGTGAACATTTATTTCTGTAAGGCTTCTCATACCTTTCGCTAATGCAATGTGTTCCAAACACATTGCCAGCATTATTTAATTTCAAACAGTTCTTTCAATAAAATGTTTCAAAGAGAAATAAATAAATAATTAACTGCTTTGAATCCTCAAAGCATTAACTAAACTACACTTACACTACCTTCTAATGTCCCAAGGCATGACTGTTTCCATGCGTCCACGAGGACAAAATATCTAATGTAACTCACTTAGCATGGTCTTCTCTGCCTTTGACATCACTCCCTTCTCCATTCCCTGCTAGTTCAAATTCTACTGCAAGAAATAATTTCTTCCTTTGACACTTTGACCAGCTCACTGTCCCCAAGTACCTCTCCCCATCTCAACTGAAACAAAAAGGGAATTTTCCTCTCCACTGCCAAGGTTTTGATTCTTAACTCTGTGCCACAAATCTCACCACTTTTGCATTTTCAAACAGCCCCATTCCTGCTCTTGCAAAAGTTTGTAGTAAGCATCCACTAGCAGAATATCCATTTATGGATATTTGATTACAATTCTCCCTTGTTGCCTTCCACCTTCACTGCCCTCCAGAATAAATTTTCTTTCAACAAGTGGGGCACTACCACTGTTACTTCTTATGTTGATGTCTCTTGTCTGATGGGTCTACTATGGTCCCTTAAACATATGTGCCCACCTGCAGCTCCTGCTCTTAAAACTAGTAATAATATTTTCAGGAAAGAGACTACCTTCCCCAGATACTACCTAAAACATCAAGCACCACTGGATGCATCAGGTATTTTTTGCACTATCAGAGAAAAAAGAAGAGAAGATGCATGGTAAACATTTGTATCCTAAATGTTGAATGCAATCCAAAATTCCTACAAAGCATGAAGATTTTGGATGCCTGATTTGGTAGCTCTTCTGAAATTAAGGCTTAAGTAACACACCTATAACACCTACTAATGATGATAACAGTTTGTCTCACTCAACTATCTTTTAATTAATAGCTGACTGTATTTCAAACTGATTGTACTTTAGCTGATAATTTTATTGAAATTATTCATCCAAGAAATCAGACCGAGGATGTGTGAAAATCTCCCCTTTTCAAATTACTACATAAAGCCAATTTCCATCAGCAGTACAATCTGAAATGTTTCACCACCAACATGATGCTAAAGGGATACTTATTAGTACCCATAAAGAAAATAAAACATTTTTATTTGAAAGAGACTTATTTTTTAAACCATGAAACTTAGCTACATCTCTGCTTTCAATGTCAGAAAGCAATAGAGTATACGAATGGGCACAGCCAGAAACCGTGAAGATAAAATATTTTGCAAGAATTCAGCATTTATAAAACATGAGTAACTGACCAGAAAGTCACACACAGACACACAGAAAGGAAAAGGTTCACTAAAGAAGCTTTTTCTTTGAGATTATGGTATAATGGTTTCAAGTGATGCATTATTTTCTTTGGAAGCAACAAATTGTACTGCTAGAATAAAACATCCACAAGGAAAATGAAGCTTACTAATGAGAAATTACTGTTATATAAAAGCAACCAGATTAAAAGAATACTCTGTTAAAAGATACACTTTTTTTTCCTGCTAAGACAAAAATACCATCAGAATAAACATTCTGCAGTACAGAAAACCCCATCTCTTCCAAGAAGCCTCTGAAATGCTAAACTATTATTTCTGGACACCAGATGTAATTAGAGTACAACCACTTTAAGTGCAGTCTAAGCTGGATTAATCAATAATGCATCAACTCCATGCTCAAAATAGCAGGTCACTGTCACTGGGGATTAGCAGGTATCACATCTGGGAAAATGTGCACACAGAGCATTTAAAATTCACCAAATATATGACAGACCAAAGCACACAGCCTTTACAGATCCCAGGATCAGCTACATCTAGTAGGAGAATAATGGAGCACTTTGAGTGAGGCCAAGCAATTTCTGCCAAGTGTAAGCAGTTAACCAGCTCGTGCCATGGGGGGCTTGGTTAGCTCTATAATGTTTTGGTAATTGAGTAATATTCCGTTTTAGATATATGTACACAAAAGGGAATATGGGCCTGACAGCCAAGAAGGCAAGCAGCATCCTGAGCTGGATTACCTAAAGCACAGCCCACCATCCTCTTCTCTGAAGCAATCATCAGGAGCAGCGAGGTTTCAGGCCTCCAGCACAGTAAAGACAGTGATCAAGTGCAGCTAATTCAGTGGAGGAACATAAAGGCTGAGCACATGACTTGCAGGGGTTCTAGCCCCTGAAGCTGAGGACTTCAGGGGGATCTAACAGCAGCCTTCCCTTACCTGTGAGGAGGTTGTTAAGACAGAGACGAGCTCTTCACAATGGCACAGTGTGAGGATGTGGGGCAAAAGATATTAATTGAAATGAGAGAGGCTCAATTTGGACAGAAGGAAAAGCTTTTGCCCTATGGGGACAGCAAAGCAATGAAACTTTACCAAGAAGTATTATACAGACTGGAGTTCTCAGAGGTTTACAAATGGATGTGGCTTTCAAGAACTGTATAGTTTTCACCATATACCAAACACCTTCTTCTTCCATTCTTAAGGTCCTCTACATTTAAAGCACAAGCAATGACTGATATCTTTGGCTGTTCTTTTGCACTTTTCAGAAACAAGAAAGCCAGAAGTAGAGCAAAAACGCCTCCCAAAGTAGATAATTTCGTCTTTGCAAGTGTGAAAATGGGTTTGATATATGTCACACAACAAGAAAAATAAAAATAGTTAAGTCTTAAATAATTAAGAACTTGAAGTCTGGCTTCTAACTCTAACTGGATATGCGGCTGTTTTTTGGGTTTTTTTCCAAAGCTGACAGTGCAAACCACTTGTCTAAAAATATTTTGTTTACATGAACATAAAATGAGCCAGAAATCAAAAACAACACCAAAAACACCAAACACCCCCATGCTGTTCTTCTTTGTGCTCCTGTAATTCAATTAAAGGCTGCTAATAAAAAAACCGCCCTGTTCTGAACAGCAGTTAAACACATACCTAGTTTTAAACTTGTGGGCTTGTGTCCCACTAGAGACTTAAGATTTTAATGGATGTTTATGGTGTGTCTTAGTCCAGACACTAAGAGATAATATGGAATTATCTTCTGGAGTGGAGGCCTGACATAGTTTACCAGAAGGGAAGTTCAAGTTGGCTAAGTGCAGGTTATTAAAATCTGTCCATGTCTGCGTGGGTCCTTCTGGCATCTACCACCAGAGTTATCTGCAAGTCCTACAGAAGAAAAGACAAGGCAGCAAAAAGGCCAGTGGCTCTAGCTTTCCAAACCAAAGCATTTAAAATCATAATTTACTTTTTGTTCACTTCTTTCCATTCTGATTGCTTCAGCTGTGACTGCCAAACACAAAATCCAAGGTAAAGGGTTTTCTATGGCCTGAGGTTCACGTGTGAGTATGTATTTCTTCCTCAGTCAGTCCATCAGAGGAAATATTGTTTTGAACAAATAAAATTATGAAGAAAATATGCTACCAATCCATATTTTGTACAACAGCTCTTTAGTGTACTTTTTTTTCTTAGTTTCTCAGGTTTCTTTGCATCACCTTGGTGTGCGAGTATCGTAAAAAATGGAATCCAAATACAAAATGTGTGGTAGTTTTTGCACGTGCAAGGTGAGGAGTTCTGATAGCAAATGAATATTTAAACACAGACCATCACAGATTTGCAAAAGCCAGAAAAATTTGTCACTTTGTGTAGTTTGCAGGAAGATTAAAATTTCACATCCTAATCAGTCTCTGAAATACAATTTTTACAGTTTTTAACTGTCTTTTCAAGGAAAAAAAAAGGATGTTTTTACTGCACTTTGCATAGCTTTCTGTGAAACGTGTTACCAGTAGGCATGATTGACTGAATTGGCTTGTTGCTGCTTAAACAAACTTGAGAATGAACTTGGCTGATTTTAACTCCTAATACCACTCAAAAAAGTCCTGGATAATTATAGTTTTGCAAATGTAGAAAACCCTCATGCAGAGTTCTAAAGACATTAAGTTGAAATCTTATGACATCGATGGTTTATTGATCAGGCAAATGTCTTACATAAAAAAAAAAATATAGGTATGTACAAAAGAGCCCTAAAAGAAATATTGCATGTTCTTTCAATAGAAATAGGAGGGAAGCAGCCAAGAAAATAGCACGTAATATGAAGAAAAACTATACAAGAGATAGCACAAAAAAGATTTTTTTTTTAAATGCCTAGAGCAAATACCACATATTCTTAATCCCAAGCCACCTCCACTTTACAGACTGTTATACAATCACTATAAAAAACCATTTTGATTAAGAAATATACTTTTTTATTTTTAGGGATTCAACCAATGAAGAATTT
Source organism: Setophaga petechia (assembly GCA_024362935.1). Classification (NCBI taxonomy): domain Eukaryota; kingdom Metazoa; phylum Chordata; class Aves; order Passeriformes; family Parulidae; genus Setophaga; species Setophaga petechia. Next base: position 26,381,848 of record JANCRA010000008.1, read on the forward strand.
ACATGTGATTAAACATGTAATTTTTCAGACTCATAAATTTTCCCTAAGGTCAGGATCACTCTTGATGGAAATCATACAGGTCCATTCCTCAGATCCAGCAAGTTAAGCACAAGTTGTTGGAAATAAACCCCACCAAAAACAGACACTGACATCACTTGAGGATGTGGCTTTGGTTTGCACGGGCAAGCAAGAGGCAGAAGGATTCTGCAAGCATCCTCATTATGAAGGAGATGCATGAAACAGCCCCACTAGCACAGGGTAAACTGTGTCTTCTGAGTTTCAAAGAGGTTTGACAGCTAGGAAGTCGAGGAAGAAGACAGTTTAGCTGCACACATTTTCACATTTGGATCATATTATTTGTTTTCATTAGGTAAAAAGTTTTTCAACGCTTACAGAGACACCTTGACATTGCAATAAGTTCAAAACCACTAAAAGTCTCCCTTGATTTCACCTTGAGATGGAGTGGGGTAAACCACTATGTATTTCACAAAGGGCTTTGGCTGCTGGACTTGCTGGGAGATACAGAAATACAGGATCTCACAAAAAAGTTCAGCACAGAGAGACAACCTTTCCTTCTTTGGCAGCATTGGCTGTATAGTGGATAGCAAAGGTCTGCGTTTATCTAAAAAGGTGTTGTTAATGCATCAAAAGATTTATTAACAATAACATGGCTTGGAAAGTAACATGGCTTGGAAAGTAACATGTTAAAAAATTTAAAATTATTCCACTGTTTTCTTCTGTAGCTTACCTATAATCAGCACTGCTATTTACCCATGTTTAACCAATTGGTAGTCCTATTCAGAAATGTCAGCAAGAAATATGATTACTTGAAAGGAATCACATTTGTATAACATTAAATCAACAGCTAATTAATGTAGCAAATAACCACTGCATTTTTATTATAATCATTCTAAGTGTAATGGTTACAGCAACAGTAAATTTTATTACACAGATATATCTCTGTTTTGATAATGTTGTTAAAACATAACTATCTGGCTGACTGTTTCATGTATTAGAATATGTAAAAGCCTAATATCATGTTCTTCCACCTGTTTGGGTTATGATATTCATTTGTTTGAGTGTTGAGATGCACCCCTGAAATTATCATGCACATTAGCTGATAAAGAAAGAGAACAAGACATATTAATGGAAGACACAGTAATGCAGTGCCACAGCATGCTCATGCATAATGCAAACAGCCATTTATTTCCCTCAAGTAATAATAAAAAGATTCATAAAGATGCTAAGCTCTGCTATTGTGCCTGGAGAGCCCCATTTTAGCACGTTTGCATGTAGCCAAGAGGCATGGAAAACCTCCAGAGCAACCAAACAGGCCAAAAAATTAGGAGTCCTAGAAATAAATACCTTATCATGTACAGGCCACCTTCTCCAAATGAACAAGCCATGGTCTTGTCTCTCTATGGTACTGACCAGCACTGAGACCCACTGCACTCCCTGGTAAACCTCTTTTATTTGTCCAGAACATCAGGAATATCTAAACTCATGTCAAAATATTTCCGTATCTCCAAGGTGCTCAGAACTGTGGGCATCTATCCATTACCCTGTCCGCATCCAGAGGGATACACCATCCTCCCACTGCTCACAGTCGTATTTCTCCCAAGAAAGAAAGAAAATGCAAATCACAATTTCAGTCTGCCCATATGTAGAAGCACAGAAGATAAGAGGGCTAATGCATATGTCTCAAACACCAATGGCCAGATACTTGTGGAGCCAGCCAAGGACTATTGGTAATAAAAGTGTGAGAAAGAACAGGATGTGATAGGAGAGGGTGATCATATCCAGGTAGGGCTGCACTTCTCTGGTACAAACATCCTCATTATGGCTTCTGGAGACAAGCACAGCACAATAAAATACAAGAGAAGCAGGCATGGACTGTCAACCAAAAGCTGATCCAGTAGGGGGGAATCAAGATCACTGAAGACCCCTGAGGCTCTCCAACCCATTTCCACAAACATGTAGAGGAATGGACAGTGCATGGTAGCTAATTTGCATAGAAAGCAAGACACTAATCTCCACTTGAGTGTGTGCAACCAGTGCATCTGTGTGGAATTAATCCACAGTAATATTAGCAGCACGGATACAGCTCCAGTGGTTATTCCTATTGCCCAACACTCAAAGGATGTTTGGATTTCTGTGTTCAGTTTTGTGTCTTCAGTATTCGTAAACTGCATTTAGTCCAATAGTGGCCTACTAAAATGGCCAGGAAGTTGAAGCACTTGTCCTATAGAGAAAGACTGAAAGATGGTGTTCTCTCAGCCTGAAGAAGAGGAGAGACACTTCAGGAAATTGAATTACCATATTAATTAATTAAAGAGAGAGGCGTTAAAGACAAAACAAAGCCAGACTCTTCTCAGACATACACAGCAGAGGATAAGAGGCAATAATCACAGATGCAGGAAGGAAAATTCGGATCAAAGATAAAGAAAGTATTCCCCAAGAGGGCAGCCAATCACTAGAAAAGGCTTCTCAGAGAGGTTGTGTCATCTCCATCCTTGGGGATAACTCAAAACTAGTCTGGACGCAGTCCTGAACAACCTATCTTGAAAGGTAGCCCTGTTTGGTGACACATGCCATTCCAGAGATCCCTTCTAACCTGAATTATTGTATGAATCTGCATGTCATAAGGGAAACTAGACAAAATCATTATGAAATGCTGTAAGGTGGGACATTGCTGCTCCTTTGTAGAACAATAAAAACTGAACTGATGCTGGGGAGAAGGAAAAAAGGGTGTGTCAAAAATCTGGATTTGTAAAACACTGTTTAAAAAATGGCAGGATAAAAACTGCAGAGATATTTGAGAATAAACAAGTTACAAAAACACTGTGGCCACAGCAACAGAATTCCTGCCAACAACCCCCAACTAGGACAAAAACTAAGACTCAAGAGCCACAGGAAATGGGGAGGCTTACAGAAAATCAGCTCCCTCTATGGTAAAGGCTTTAAAAGTCATTGGGGTCAGTTTAAAATTGATCCATTGTCACTTTATAGGCAGCAAGTGAAAGGACTGCTGGGTGGCTGTAATGTGATCACAGCCACTCAGTCCCGTGAGCAGCGTGAGGCTGCACTCTGCCACGGCTGGGAGCAGCTGGCAGCCTCTTGCTGGAAACCCTACTAAGAGAAAATTGCCACTGTTGATCCTCACGCTGCTGTTCAATTCGATGGGAACTTTTACTGCATAAATGACTGTAGGACCATACATTAAAACAGCAAAAACACAAAAAAACATGTCTTAATTTCACAATCATATGGTTCCCACTTGTTTATAACCAACAGGAAATCTGTGTCAAAGGGCAAATTTGGCTCCCAGCTTACTGCTGCATTACCTAGCTGCTCTTATAAAAATGAGGAAACAAAGGAAAAAAGGAAAAAGTCATATACAATCATGGATACATTTCCATTTCTGACTTGGAGATGACCTTTTATCCTGGTAAATTTCTGGGTTGTCAAATATTGGAAACAATGTATTTATCACATAGAAACTGATGTGTTGGCGACATCTTTTTTAAAAAAACCTCTGTCCCAGCCAAATGTCAAAGTCTGTTATTTCATGTTAAATGGATTTATTCAATTCTCTTGCAAGTCAGTGCACAGCCTGACCTTAGGTAGCAACTGCAATAAGGAAGCCTGTACAGGGAAGTAATCTACATTACATAGCTAGTCTAGTACCAAGGGTACACTAAGTTCATAACTAACCTTCATCACCATTTATCCACAAACATGTTGATAAATCTCTAATGAATATTCTACTAATATTCACCTTCAGTGAGAATTCTAGGCACTAAAGCACTTTTCTGCTGCTTTTTTGTATGCAGCAATGGAAAGGAGAAAACAATAAATGTTGGCACACACAACTTTCTCCTTGAAGGCAGCTCAACTGCACGCACAGTACTCAGCTGTGCTGAGCATCCCCTGATAGATCTAGTCATCTAATTATTGGGAACATTTCCTCTCATCCTACATGGAAATTTAAAAATTAGCTATCTGTTTTCTTGGGTGCTGTTGCAATATCAAAGAAGGTGACAGATCTTGTCACACTTCTTCCAGACATTGCTCTGACATTGGGAGTAGGAGGAAAAAGAAGAAATGAGAGATTTTGCTGCTCATTACATTTTTTTGCCCCCTCTGGTGCCTCTGTTCCATCACTATCCTTGAGGGAAAACATCTGTTACCTTACCAAGAATTTGCCTTCCTTCTTAGATCTGTTTCCCTCTGAAAAATCTTTAATTTTGCTGCACTGGCATTTTTAATGTCCTTTATTCTTTCTCTCCTTTCAATATGCTTAGGTTTTAACCTGCACAACTTTATTTTTCACCTTCATCCTAAAAAAATAGTAAAGAAAGAGCAGTGAAATGTCTTCTTAGGGGCAACAACTATATTTTTTTCCTACTCAGCTGAAGGATTTCTATCAGCATCTGTAGAGATTTCATCCAAGGTAGGCATGAACATGCAAGTTGTACGTTTCTTGTCGCAAAAGAGCTCACTCAACTTTTTACCTGGGCATATATTTACACATACTTTGCTCTGTTTTTATTCCAAGCTTAAAATCTCCTCCATCAATAACCAGAAAAGTTGAAATAAGGGACAAAACTTTATGACTGTTTTTAATATCTAAAATAGAGGGAAGATATACATGTGAACAAGCACCTCTGATAACCAAGAATTTGGGACAGAAGATTAAAAAAGCCGAGCCCCAACAATGATTTTGACTCTTACAATGAATTTTAGTTCCAGGCTACAGTTGTATCAAGTCCTTCAAAGTTATTAAAGTTGTTCTTCTCAATCCAAAGTATTAATTTATTAATTATATTTTGCCACCAGCATTGATAGCTATCCTAGCCAAATCTAAAGGCTTGGTAATTTTGCTTCAAAGCTGTGAGGTTCTTATATTGTGTAATCAATTTGTCTTGCTTGTAGATAATTATATAGTAGCAAGTGACACAAACTAGACAAGATGTATTGATTCCAATAGGATAAAAACTCAGCCATGTTCTCTGTGATTGTTCAATATACAAAAACCTCTCACAAGGCCATCTCCTCCTGCAGCTTGAAAATTATGGTAAATGTTAAAATGAGGTCAAGAGTGATAAACACCTCAAACCTTCTCTCTTTAGAAAAAGACTGTAGTCCTATAAATAGTTCCAAGGACAACCATAACTGTTAAATGGGTAAGGACGATGCAAAAACTTCAGCCAAAGTGCCAGATTCAAAAATTACTAAAGTTTATGGCACTAACAAAAGGCATTTTTATTAACCCCCGAATTATAAAATATCTCAATCCCTATTTGAATTACTGTGAAAAGTGAGCAAAGTGTCTTGACAGTCATTGCAAGTCTATGTGGCAAAACTTAGTCACTGGAAATGCCACCTGCAACTCTGGGCTCTTATTGACAGCTCAGTAAAAATAATTTTGAACTTTTCAACATCCAGTGCTCCTATCACCAGCAACTAGACTTCAGTGTTCCATGAAGATGGAGATGTATCTGTTCCTTGCATAAAGAGATCACTGCATTGCTGTAAATAAATAAATAACTGCCTATACACATAAAATGTAATCTCATTACATGGGTAAGTCTTAAAGTTAGCTCTTCAAATTTCAAACATATTTTATCTTTTCTTTGTTACTTAGACAATGAATCACATGTATATTGGTTGTGACTGAACGTGGACTTCAAAATCACTGTTCCCAAATACAGCAGAACTAAAAATTCTTTCAAGGAAATGGAAGCCCTGTGTCACTCTGAGCAGACATGTCCACATAGAGATTGAATGATGTTTTTAACTACAGTTGAGCTAACAGGAATCCTTTTCAGGTATCAAAAGACACTGACTAGTTACAGCACCTCATGCAATAGGAAAAAGAATGATTTTCATGACATGTAATTTGGACATGACTTATACTGTAAATTAAAAAACCCATCTCATGTAAAGAGATCTTATTAGAAACAAGAAACATTTTAATGGCTATGGGACATCTTCATTTGCAAAGATGACAATTTCTTTCCTTATTCCTTAAAGATATTAAAAGTCAAAATGTACTGAAATTCAAACAATTCCCCTTTCCCAGCCCATGTCTTTCTTTTGTCCTGAATTATTCCATTATGCTACCCAGAGAGGCACTTCCAGCAGTTTGTTAAAAAATAAGAGAAAATCTTACTGATCATAGCTGGTTAAGAGGGAAAATATTTCCTAAGAATGCACTGTGACCTGTCACCTTCCATGCAGAGGAAAGAGCTATGATTTTCTTGGGATCTTAAACAATGGTTTCAGGGTGTCATTTGAAGCTCATTTTCCCACTTATTTACTTTTCTATATAAAAAGCATGTCAGGTCAAGCCTGAAGTCTTAGAGAGGTACATTGTTTTAGAATAGAAAAGTGACCGTAACCTCCAAGGCATTAAGAAAAACAACTTGTCAGTTGCCACAGAATGCTACAGGGCTTTCAGTGGTCACTAATTTATTTTTTTCTTCTGTCAACAGCCATCCGCAGATGGTCTTACTAAATCCAGAAGCTTTCCTTAACTTTCAGAATATATCAATCATACCACAACAGATAGTGAGTATCTTTCCTGGTGAAAAAGATTTTTTGTTGATGGCCATATGAAAACTATTAATTTCCAGCTGAATCCCTACAAATCTATAGGACCTGATGGGATTCATCCAAGAATCCTCAAGGAACTGGTTGATGACACCACAAAGCCTCTCTCAATGATTTTTGAGTGGTATTGGGAATCTAGAGTGGTCCCAGTTCTCAAGGTGGGCAAAAAGCAGGACCCTGGAAACTACAGTCCTGTCAGTTGCACTTCAGTACTTGTTAAAGTTATGAAGGAGATTATTCTGGAACATATTGAAGAACACCCCTCATTGGTCACTGCCAGCATGGGTTCATGAAAGAAAGTTCTGTTTATCAAACCTGATTTCCTTTTATAACAGGTTAACTGACCTAGATGATCAAGGGAAGCCAGTTGATGTAAACTTTCTGGATTTCTGCAAAGCTTTTGGTACCATTCTCATGATATCCTCAAGGACAAAAGGCACAGCACACATCTGGATAAACACATCATGCAATGGATGAGCAACTGGTTCACGGGTTGGGCTCAAAGGGTCACAGTGAACAGGGAGACATCATGCTGGGGACCTGTCACTAGTGGGGTTCCACAGAGTGTCTGCTTATGTCCTGTGCTCTTTAACATCTTCATAAATGACTTGGGCACAGAATTAAGGGATACTAAACAAGTTTGCAGACACTACAAAACTGGGAGGAGCTGATGATTCCCTTAGAGGCAGAGAGGCCCTGCAGGGAGACCCCAACACATTAAGAGGGCTGGGCAATCACCAACTGTATCAAGTACAACAAGGGAACTGCTGGATTCTGCACCTGGGATGGAGAAACCCTGGATGCATGGACAGACTGGGGAAGGAAATGTTGGAAAGGGACCTGGGGGTTCTGATCGTGGCAAATTGACCATGAGTCAGCAGCACCCTGGCAGCCAGGAGGGCCAAGCATGCCCTGGAGGGCATCAGGCACAGCATCATCAGGTGAGCAAGGGAGGGGATTGTCCCACTCTGCTCTGCAATGGGGTGGCCTCAAGTGCTGTGTGCAGTTTTGGGTGCCACAATACAAAAAGAGATACTAAGCTATCAGAAAGCATCCAAAAGAGGGCAAAGAAGAGGATGAAGTGCCTTGAAGGGAAGCCAAATGAGGAGCAGCTGAGGTCACTTGGTCTGTTCAGCCTGGAGGAGACTGAGGAGAGACTTCATCATGGTTACAAATTCCTCATCAGGGGAAGAGGAGAGGCAGGCACTGATCCCTTCCCTGTGGCGACCAATGACAGAACCCAAGGGAATGGCTTGAAGTTGTGTCAGGGGAGGTTTAGGTTGGATATTAGTAAAAGTTCTTTACCCAGAGGGTGGCTGGGCACTGGAACAGGCTCCCCACAGGGAAGTGGTCACAGCACCAAGCCTGAGAGAGTTCAAGAAGCATTTGGACAACACTTTCAGATATAGTGTGAGTCTTGGAGATGGTCCTGTGCAGGACTGAGTTGGACTTGATGATCCTTGTGGGTCCCTTCCAGCTCAGAATATGTGGTGATTCTGCAATTAATTGCAGAGGACTGATTTTCAGCACTATGGTATATTTCTATATACAGTACTTATTGTAATTCAAAGGAAAATATTAGAAGAAATTAATTATTATAAAGATTCTTCTGATAACAGGCTTAAGAAGGTGATTTGAGATTTTGACTTTTTCAGTAAACTTGCAAACAAGCTTTGCACATTTCACTGTTTGATGTGACACATTTTACACAGTGTGGATTAAGCTTCAGCTGAACATTATCTTTCTTCATATGCATTTTCCTTGATTTTTGTGGGAACCAAAATCCACTGAATTCCACTATTAGTGTAAGAAAACAGCAAAATAAGAAGGTGTCAGGGTCTCTAAGCTGTCTCCCCATCTCAGAAAACATATTTTCATAAATGTATGTGTTCTATGGGAGAATCTTCACTACTTACTGTAAAAGTTTTAACTTATTTTAATCCACAGTTCCTTTGCCTCTCAGATACTATTTCAGCCTGTAAACTCAAGTTCTTTCCTGCTATTCAATTGTCTACATTGAAAACAAACAAAAGCGTAGACTACAATTTTTTTACATGCATCTTTTCTTTCTGGTACATGCACATGTCAGTTTTCTGCAATTGGCTGAACAATCTCTTTTGACTAAAATCCCCCATTTATTTATGCTAGCAGCAGAAGTGCAGCATATGTCAGTTATATCCCTGCATCTCAAGCCTTTTTGAGTCACTCATTCCAAATTACAGGCCTTTATTCTGTAGAAAGAAAATCTGCTTTTCATGTCTGGGTGCAAAACATTTAAAACATAAATAAAAACAAGAACATCTGTGCAGTGCTAAGTCAAATGCCTATCAAAAATCTCATATGTCAAGGGTTCTTTGTCCCAATTAAACTCAGAAAATGGTCTCAAGCAAACAAAATTTGTTACCGTGAGTTTGATTTGCACATAGATTTACATTAAGGAAGTTTCTATCCTTTAATACTGTACTGATTGAATCTTTCAGATAGATATCAGAAGAGACGTCAAGCTCACGGGTATAAAGTTGCTTAAGCTTCACAGGAGAAAAGAATACTTTTGAACAAAGCCTGGGCATTGCAAATGACACACCTGGAATCCCCCAACAAGCTACATAAATGGTAGAATGGTACTGTACATATTTTCCTCTTCAATAAGGTAGTTACTAGGTTCACTTTTTATCTATCCAAGCAATCTGCGAGTTGTAGAACTTAGTTCCTAATGTGTGTAATTTGAAATCCATCATTTTTCACAATGTGAGCAATCAGACTGGAATTATTTAGAAATTATCAGTGCAAACTGCCTCAGTTCATTGAAGGGTAAGAACATGAAAGAAGAAGAAAGCATATCCAATGAGTGGACTAAGTAAGTGAAATCAAGGTACATGAGGTCATGGTGACAAAATGCTGATCTCATCTCATTGCCCAGACCAACATGCCCAGGTCACAGAGACAGTGCAAATTAGCTCACAAAAAAATCCATTGTTACTTGCAATGTGGTTGTCAATCATTAACTTGTATCACTCTTCATAACCCTAAGTTTTCATAGGTATTTCCCAACTAACTGTGTGCTCTTCCCCCCATCACATAAGAGAAACGAGAACAAAAAGCTTAAAAGTAGGCCTATTGCAGACTGGGGTTTTTTACCCTCTTAACAGCTATAAAAAAGATGTAATGCAGTTCAGCAGCACAAGTAACAAGAATGATCCTCAGCATCACTGTTACCTAGCAAACTCCATAAAGTCAAAGAATTTATACATATACAGAACAGTAGGCACAAATTCCATAGTTAGGAAAAAAGAAAAACCAACATCATCAAGGCTTTGCATATCTTGTCCTACTAAAAGTTTGCAGGTATAAATATAGTTATTTTAAAGGTTTAATTAAAATTAAGTAAAACCTGTATACACTTTGCTAGTTTAAAGGACAAAATGTAGGGAACAAGGTCTGAGAGTTAAACCACTGGTTAGGAACTCAGAAAATAGTAGTTCATTTCCATAAACATCATGCATCACAGTCTTAGTAACTTCAGGCAGTTATTACAGAAGGGCTATTATGATGGCAAAAGCTTTACTGCTTGTGAACCCTCCTTGCCCACAGATTTCATGAGAACAAACAATAGAAACATCAATACAAAATGAGCTTAAACATCTACCGCATGTGTCATGCTTTGCAAGGACATAGCACACTCTCAAATGACTTAGAGAGCAATTCTGAGTACTGACGAGGCCCTAGGTCTTGTTAACTGCACTTGTGTATAGACTTTACAGAATTTTAGGAGCATTTATTTCACAGCAAACCATCAAAAGCAGTACGGGCTACTTGTATAAGCATAAGATATTTATTATAAGAAAATATCAATCTGTAACCTTGGTCTTGAACTGCCCAAAGATGAAAGAGACACTCCTTTCATGACACTGATGGTGATATAGTTTGGCTGTACATATTTTTAAAATTAAATCTAATATATTATTTTCCACTCAAGTATCTTACAATGATAAGAAGTATCCCCTTATTAAGCTTCAAAACACCTCTCTAACTCAGCGAGATATTATCTTCACATTTTACACATAGGAAAAAAGGTTCCAACAAGCTGAAATAGAGCCCTAGCCCCACATAATTTAGTCTATCAAGAAGAATTCTAATCCCTTCAAACTCCAAATCTATTAGCTCTCTAACTTCTAATGTGAGTGATTTTTTAATGTTGCTAATCAATAATCTCACAGAAGATTTGTAATGCCTGGAATATAACAAAATCTAGAAACTGCAAACTTTTAAGATATATTATCAATAACAATAATGATCAACTGAGTGTCTTGTGCTACATTCAAGGGAAAATGTAACATAAAAATCTTTAAAAGGTCTGAAGGAACAGATTACTTCAAAGGAATTTGACCTAGCAAGCTACAGAATGCAAACCAGCTTCAATACAGAAACCTCACTTAAGACTACAAGATAGTGTTTTAATTATGTACCACAATGGTTATACAGGTTTGGAGGATTTAATGTAACAGAATTAAATTTCAGTAACTCATTGAAGTGTACACTTGCTGAATTAAAATAGGTTGTCCAGAGAAGCTGTGGATACCTCAGAGCCCTGGAAATGTTCAAACCCAAGCTGTATGGGGCTTCAATCACCTGTTCTACTAGAAGGAGTCCCTGCCCATGGCAGGGGGGTTGAACTGGGTGACCTTTAAATGCACTTCCAACTCAAACCATTCTAAGATTCTATGATTCTATATTGAGTTTCTTTTGCATTGCTGTGTTGAGTATATTATCCACAGTATCATATTTCTGGTTTGCATCTTAACTTCACACACACCCTAAACCTGCATTTTGAGCAGTCTGGCTGGTGGATCACCACCAATGCACTAGGGCAACACTCTGCCACTACCACATTTTACCACTAGAAGAACGTCTCAGGCAGATGTATGTTAATGAGACTACAACCAACATATTCCCCTTCCTCTCCAGTACTTATTATTCACTGAAGTGCATTCCTGCTTTACAATGTTTTTAAGTATATTAAATGTACTAACAATGCAGCTGGCACATTAGTAGCTGTCCCAAGGATGAATTTAATTCTGAGTGTGAACAGCAAAGTATACACAAGGGAAGATTGTATTTACATGCACAAACACACCTAATGCTAATTAGGCAGAATACTGGAGAGACTATAATTCCTTGCAACATTTTCTATTCTACATTTTGCCAGTGTAGCTAGGGTTCCTTCACACTCACTTGTCTAAATACTTTCCTTTAATAAGTGGGGGCGGGGGGGTTAGGTAAGAAATACATTCCCTCTTTAAATTTCCTTCCCAGACTTCTCAAAAAATAAAAGCTTTTTAAACACACCCAAACAGAGGTAGAAAAATTATTCATTATGTATATAAATTTCTTTGCTTCTGATAAGAGGACTGTCCTGTGCAAGAGATTCAGCTGAAGCTTTCCCTATTTAATTAGCACTGGCTGAGGTGTAGCCCTAAGAACAATGCTAGGAACCCCAGTACAGGTGAGGTTATCTTTCCTCTTTCTCATACCCACTGGCTTCATTTGTAGTGAGAAAGATGTTTGTGAAAATAAGAAGTGAGCAGATAGACCTCTTTGTTTAATCTTTAACACTGAAGTACATCTTGTACTTTTGAGAGCTGAGGCAAAATTTTACTCTTTCATGGCTTGTACAGCTAAGGGTAACTGCAAAATTAGAGCCCTTTGCCTCATCTTACACCACCACTAAAAAAGCTGTGTAGCACATTCTCTTAAGGGAAGAACATTTTAAAATATCCTAAACTCTTGCCACAAGTCTAATATGTGGGAAAGCTTTACAGTTATATGTTACTGCATATGAAAATAACAGTATCTGATTGTCTAACAAGTTTCTTTTTATAATATAGATTCAATAAACAGTTTTATTTCTCCACTGATTTTAATTGTTCCAAAAATCTTTAAATTTAAAAGAAGCTAAGGAACAGCCTTTTAATACATAGCTATGCTGCTGTCACTACTTGTTCTCCCCGAAAGCGGCTACAGCACAGAAAAAACCCCCAATGAACAGGCTTCTGCAACTAAGAGCTCTTCTCTTTTTCACTTATTCAGCAGAGGGATACTTGGTATAACCATATATTCCCACCTCACTACTTAAACCATCAGCTTTGCACTGAGAATTGTATTTTCTCTGACTAAACTGCTATTTCATAGCCTTTGCAAAAGAAAGCTCTAAGTAGTTGTGTAAAGGGGAACAAAACTAGTTTTGCACCTTCTTTGTTACACCCTGATTTTTTGTGAGCAAAAGGCTGGACTCCAAATTTTCCGAGCAAAAGGTTTTTTAAGGTTGGACTCCAAATTGAATAATGTGGCAATTGTGTAACATTTGAAGGACAGAGAGTGCACTATGTTTTGTCTCCACTCATATGTACTAGAGTTATTAACATTAACTGTAACATAGTTGTTTGTACTTATAGGAAACTTAACTGCCCCAGAGCTGGAAGAGAAAGAAATACAGTGACAAAGAACAGCCCTGTTTTTCCCCTCTCCTCCCCCATGAATCATAGAGGGCATGAGTAGACCTAAATCTACCAACTTTTCACAGTTTCCACTGACTGCAGTGAATTGTCTTTGATCCTTAACAAGTAGTAATGGTGCTTGAGATGACTCTGTCCCACAAACACAGACAAGCTTTGCATTGAATATTCTACATTTTCTTATTTTTCTCAGAGGCAAACTGTTTTACACAAGTCACTGCTCCTTCAGATTACTGCAATATAGTACAGTGACTATTTATGCCACTTTTAGAGGTACAACAGTAAAAACAGCTGTCAATATCAATCTTGGTTCAGTCATTTATATCTGTCATTGAAAAAAAAAATCCTTTCTTATCTTCTTTCTCTTCTTTTGCTCTGAAGTTCTGCATAATATAAAGGTTATCACATTCTGGACCAGGTGTTTAATCAAATGTTTGTTTCCTTCTATAAATAGAATTATAGCATCAGAAATGCATAGATTAAATACTGCTTTTTGGATTCTGGGGCTGGAGTCACTTCACCTACATTTAACATCAAAACATAAACTAGTCATCCCTAAAAAAGTAGATTTATGCTACCTACCTTAGATACCAATCTCAACCCAAGATAGTTAAAATAAGGTAACTAAATGACCAACTTGTAGAGTAAAAAAACTCAGGTCAGGACTGACATTGAAGTGTTGGAGCAAGTCCAGAGAAGGGCAGTAAAGGGTCCAGAGGGTAAGTCCTATGAGGAGCTTACAAAAGATAAGGAGAGCAGAGGAAAAGGATATTGGTACTGGCAACATACCTTCATGCATCCCAAAATGCATAACACCTGCACAGATTTCAGTGCAAAAGTCAAATTGAATAGTCCACCTCTTACAGCATGTCCAAACTACATGCTTTGTAGAAATACTTTCTGACAACTGAAGTTATCAAAAGAAATCAGTCCACTTACAGCAGCACAGACAGTCTGGTTTTGCGCACATGGAACAGACTATAAAACCGAAGCGAGCGTTTCTCATGAAGGATGTTGATACCTCATAATTTATACACACAGACTTACAGCTATTATCAAATGATGTAAACAATGCAACTGCTACCATCCAATCGTTTGTGCTCAAAGCTGCATGGCATTTATTTTGTGTGATCAATCGGAGATGCTTACATGTAGATAATTAAATTCAAAATCAGTGATAAAAGGAAGAAAAGCCTGCATTGATTCTCACTGGATAAAACCCCAGACATCGCATCAATTTATTTATCCACTACAAAAAACAGTTTTAGATATTACAGACATTTGTGGGATAAAATATTCTACCAGAACAGTGCACTGTGCTTGGCAGCAAACCAATTCCAGTGACTTAGGCAGAAGAAAATTGACATTGATATTGCAATTGCTGCAAACGGGTACAACTCCCTCATAGTATTATGAGTCTGTGCAATTACTACAGTAAGAAAACTTCACAGGTAACTGCTGTAAATGCTGAACAGGAAAGGTTTGGGGAGAATGCATTTTCTTGAACACACAGGTGTTTGTGGCTTTGTTTTCCACATTTCACAAAGGATAAGATCAAACACCCTAGGAAAGACAAAAGGAATCCCCAGAACAGATAAAACCCCATTAAAAAATGAACCACAGTTGTTTATTATGCAAGACAGAAACCAGGAAGCTCATGCTAACTCCAGTATCACATAAACTAGTTGAAAGAGACAATGTGTCTCTTTCTTCTCCACTTAGTACTTCTTTTCCATGTAACTAATAATAATTGGATAAAAGAGGTGTTTAGGGACCAAGTCTCTTGACCAATGATTAGGGGCATTCTCAGGGAAATAAAAAGTGAAGTTTCAACCCATGGGCCAAATCAGGTAGAAAAGACTGCTTTGGAAAATATACTTGGGGACTACATGCTAGAAACATGTAGCATGCACTTGCATAGGATGTACTTCATATTTTTCTACTTCATACATTCCCTTGCCTCTGATTATCCAACCTCAATTCCCTGTTGTTGGTGTAGCTTCTCTGTCCTGTTGTTAGAAGCAAATTAGCACAATAAAAACTCACAGAAGATCATAAACTCAAAGCCCAGTGGTAATTACAGCCCTTGGGAGGGATAGGGAGAACTTTATGCCATGTCACAACCTCTAGTAGGATCTCCACCTCAAGCTCTTCCTGAGGATGCTGTCAAATTTCAGATCAGTACAACTGAGGGGAGAAGGTCTCAGAGACTGCTGGAATAGGAAAAAATAAATACTGAGTTTCTCAGCTGCAGTTGAAATAGACTCACATAATTACATCCAGTGAGAAAAAAGTGAGCAGGATGCTGCTATATGCCACCTCTCAGAGGCCAAGCCAGGCAGTCAAGCAAAATGCTCATTTGAGCCTAATAACAAGCTACAGCGCTCTTTATAAGTAGTGTCAATCCAGAAGCATTCAAAAACGAAAAGGGAGATACCACAAGTCTCCTAATATTTACAGAGACTGTGTCAAGTTTTCTCTTGGGAGCAAAAGTCACAGCTGTGGGCTTTAACACCCACAATCTCACAATTTCACAGTCAATACAAGCACCATTCCTCTGGTACACAAGAGACACAAGGTTTCTTTTTTGTAGACATAAGACACAGATCCGGGTGCAAGACCCCAGAGTCCCATGGAGGTAAAAAAAAGTTGAATCCTAAATTCTGTTCTGGTTTTTGAATTTGTCTTGTTATTACTGGGTTAGCAGTTTACTAAATGCAGAGTACTTTTGGACGTCTGCTGCCATGACACAATTCTCATGTCCAAAGCATCCTTTTCAAAATTTTTCAAGGCAGGCACAAGGCAAGAACCTGAAAGATTGCTGTTTTTCTAGCAGCTCTTCAGAAGAAGCAAGGCTGATCTGACAATCTATTTTACATAGACAATGTCAGGATATAAGTGAGATCATAGAGTTGTTTTTTGTTTTAACTGGAAAATATGTTATGAAGTGCCTGACAGTGAAATCAGTGAAGAGGGGCTGAGTAGTTATAACATTCAGGTAAAACCAATGCAGTCTATGAAATGAGAATATAATACTTTGGATACCAAACAAGCAGGAAAAAGACTGAAGATCATAGAAAACAGTGATGAATGGCAGTACATCTTTTCTCCTTAAAGTGTAACTCTTCTCTGGGCAATAATAGTATGAGATCAGTCTTATCCTATGTCATGAAGTAAGAGGACAGAAAAGAATGTCCAAAGTCCTAAAATGCAGGGTTCAGTATAAAGAGGATGTGAAAACAGCTGAAAAACTTCTCAACCAGAATTTCTTATGAAACTTGGGTTTAAAAGGTGTGCTAGCGAAATGGAGAAAAATGTAACCAATAAAAATAAAATCATGGCAGACACATAGCACTGTGGAAGCCCTCTGGGTTTTCAAAATTATGTTAGGGCCTCTCATCTCAGTCTGCTCCTATTTCTGCTCTCAGAAATAGAATTGCATATGTAAAGACCAAAGAGTTGTCTTTCTCAGTAGCCTACCACCCACGGATTTGAATTTGCTGGGTTTTTTTCCCCCTTTACATTACCAGCCTTCTAGGCACACCACACGCATTACACAGGTATAAAAAAGTACTAAACCAGGGTTCTGCATATAATGCTGTTCTTCCTTACAAAGCTCTTTCCTGTAGTCAAATCACCTGCCCACATTAGCAGAAAGAAAACATAATAATCCCTTTGCATTGTTATGAAATCAGCAGACAAACCCATAAAAACATATCTAGAGTGGAGAGCCTGAGGCAAAAGGAGGAAACACTTATTTAAGAAATGTAGAAAATATATGATTAAATTTGTTAGAATCCTACTTCTAGTCCATTAGTCAATTTGGTTCAGTACAAACTGCTGCTGGGATGCAGAAGAAAGTACAGAAACTCACTGTTTAATTTTTGCATCTGACTGGCAGTTCTTCTCTCCTGACTTGCATCAATTTCTCTCTCTTTAGCTTTGTTTCAGAGAATTCAGCTATATGCTTTTGTGGTCATTTTTATCAGCAGCCCTAGCTTACTGTATCCACTGCAGGTAGCTTAGGCAATTTATGTTTTTAATTTTTCTGCAAAGCACCTAGTACAATGGTGAGAGGCTCCATTTAAAATTACCTACATAAATAAGAAAATATAACTCCATTAGCATAACAAATTGTGCTCAACAAACTATAAACACTAAGTTCAGAAATTTTAGTGGCAGTGGGACTACCAATGCATGGAGGAACATGTATTCATTTTCTAATAGGTCTAACAGACCTTAAGTTGTTGCATAACTCAATAATAAACTTCTCACAATTTTCTAGGAAGAATTAAGGATTCTCATTTTCTTCTTTACATTCTATCAGTAGCTTTTCCTGGGCAACACCCTTGTTTGTGCTAGACCCAAATGCTTTGAAGTTACAAATAGCCAAAATCCATCTACCACAACTCCTCTGACACCATTAACAGTGGGAATAATGTATGGGACCGGGCAAGAACAAAATTTCCTTATGCAAAGCCTTTAGAAAGCTGATCTCTACCAAGTGATACCCAGAATGCTGGATTTTCCAGCCCCAGATCCTCAAATCAGTGCAAGTCTCAAGCATTTTGAACATCCAGTCAGAGCAGTGACAGAAGGCCACATTGCAGGGCAGTACTCACCCTCTTACAGCTCCACTCTCAGAGACAGGAGCCCAGCCTAGCAGGGACCCGAGCCATGCCATGTGCCACAGGCATCATTATCATGAGCTGCTGCAAGTCTGGCTTTCACCACCTCCATTCTCCTGCCTTGCTGCCTGCCTAAAATGACCTGCCACAGCTGGTACTGTGCACATGTGTCTGTCCCCACTGCTCCAGCTCCACATTTGGAATTTGTTGTAGTCCAAATGACTGTCAGCAGCTCCAGTGTGCTGGTACTAGAGGTGTACCTATGGAAAGGGCATGGAAGGAGCCCATGGGAGATAGTAACAGCACGTGACCAAAGCTGGTAGAGCTTTATTTATGTGACAACTCATCCCATAGCTCCCTTAAAAGCTGTCTTCAAACACAGCATGTCTCATCAGGTAAGTCTGCTGACCTCTGCTCACCAAATAATGCTTTGCTGGTTTTTTCCTTTCCTTTTAAAAAGTGACACTGATCTGTATGCTACAAAGAATAAATCATGAGGGCAATTCTTTCACTGTAGTTGTAAAAACAAGTTTAACAACACTTATATTTTGCTGTGATTAAACCTTCACAGAGAGTTGACATTCACAAATTTTAAATTACTTACAATATGCTGTGAACCTCAGTGATTATATTCTAAGCCATCAAGTTCACACACGTTCTCCTTCTGTAGCAACCCACATATGCTTGAGAGAAATTGCTTCTGAACATGCCTAATTTCAAAGTCTTCATTTTATACACTGTATGTAATCAAAATTTTTATTAAACATTGCCAAGCAATCTGTCTCATTTAAAATGAACATCTCAGAAAATGTAAAGGTCCATTAAGCTGTAAATTGTGCACTATAACTCTGAATTCTTGAAAAGTTACTTTGAATATTGTTTTCCCAAATGCTTAATTCCATATTTAGCTAGTTCTACTGCCATAGTTATTGTATTGGTCAGGTATATGATAAGAAGTCAGTATAGCCACATGAGCAAAATTCTTGCATCTAGAAAGAAGGAATAAAAAGAGAATGTTTAATTTGCATTTCTTTTGTTTGAGTTTTATACAGGGAATTTCACTATATAGGTAAAAAACACAAATCTGCTAATGTAGAAATATAATTATACCCTAAAGGCTGAGGGATTCTGCTACAGTAATGGTTTTAGTGATTTGATAGCTCAAGTTCTTTGCAAGTAAACGTCAATTAGACTTGAAAATGAAAGTCAAACAAGTGACATATCAAATATATATATGCTGCTGGTTTTAAATTACTTATAATGGAGGTGAAAAAATACTTTAGGCTGTGAAAATAAAACTGAGATGACTCCAAAACACATAAACCACATATAAACATATTCAAAAAGATTGCTACCTATTATAAATGGTTCTGAAACAGTATGAATGCAGGTCTTTGTGTGCAAAAAAAAACCCTCCAGTGAAACACTCAAATTTGACTATTCCAAACTCAAGAAACAGCAACTCTTTTTTACATACTAGCTAATTAATTAGACCTTACTTCCTATCATGTACTCTTGCCAAATAAAATTGTATTTCTCATCCTTAAAGGACTCTATATCCACTTTTGTTTTTTGTTTGTAGCAATGTGAATCATATGATACTGAAAGTCAAGAAGGAGGAAAAGGATGAAGCACATACTAATTTCTCTAAAAGACTTGTAACTCAAAGCACAGTATTACATGGATGTTGACAGTTATTTTCCCTCTTTCTCCCTTCCTATTCAATTTGGCCTACACACCTTCTCACAACACTGAAAATGAAGTAATTATCACTGCTAAGTGTGAATTTATTACATCTTGTAGAAACTTTGTCAGGGGACTCTCCCTCCTCCAAGCCTTATGACCCTTCTATAGGAACATCTTCAGCCAACTTATCACGGCTACATAATTGAAAAATGGCAGGACACACAGCCAGAATTTGTGATCAATCCCTTTCCACTTGGCAAGGCCTGTGACAGCTCTGAATTGCCAGGCATGAATTCCTCATTTACAGCAACACACTTCGTTTCATTGTCCACAGGGTGCAGCCGGAAGCAAAATCCTTCTCAGCATTCCAGAGTCCAGCAGCAGATACCAGGTGCTTTAGCCCTGTTGTTGATACTCATGTTTACAGCTCTGATTTTCATGGGCTACAACCAGGGGGAAATTTACCTCAGCTCTTTTTCACACAATTGAAAAAGAAACATCTGAGGAAATCAAAAGGGCCTGAAATTTACCAAACAAAACAACATGAGTATTTTGTTGAACACAAACAGCTTTGAAATATATCAGCACTATCTTTCAAATTATAATAGTTGTTCAGGGCCTGAGACTTCAGATTAAGAGAATTAAATTTCCAAAATCCAGTGGAGTGTGTGCTTATTTAATTAAAAGCAGACAGAATTTCATTTGCAGTTCATTGTTAAGAATGCCACCTATAATACCACATTTTGACAATGCAGCTTAACTCCAATTTATACTAAAAGCATACTTCATCAAACTCATTCTGAAGTTCATTAGAAAAGCTAAATGCCAGTACTATTTGCTATGGCAATCCCATCCCATTTAGATGTTTAAATAGGCAAACACGGTCAGATAAACTCACAGCGGAGTGTGAATGTTCTATGGTTTTTCAGATGAAGTCTTCTGT
This sequence comes from Setophaga petechia, assembly GCA_024362935.1. NCBI lineage: Eukaryota > Metazoa > Chordata > Aves > Passeriformes > Parulidae > Setophaga > Setophaga petechia. The sequence continues at coordinate 26,402,232 of JANCRA010000008.1, forward strand.
ATCTGAGTCTCTACTGCGAGCTACATGATGTATCCTTGATTTTAAATTTTCACAGGTATGGCTCAAGGCATTGAAAAACTACCTTGCTTGTATGTGTGCCTATAAAATAAACCAGTTTATTTTCCTCTCAGAAATGAAGCAGCATTAACTCATCACTGTGGCTATGTCTCACACAGCAAAGACAGAAAGTCACCCTTGTGCACTGCCTTCAGACAATGCACATGTAAAGTTACCACAGAACTTTCCCCCACCCAAAGGAGAGTGAAGGAAACTTAAAACAAACAACAGCATGCCATTACTATGACAGCCACTCAAGACAGCTGACAAGTGTTCCTGGAATGCTGGAGGCCTCCCTCCTTCATCTATGCAAATTTGTCAGCCAAGTGGGAAGCAGGAGAGGTACTGCCCTACCTATTTTGGTTTGGGTATGTTAGTTAGCTGAATTATACCATGGTTGTTTAGGTTACTTCCTTGACTGAGGTAAGCTGCTACTGACAGATTTACAAACTCCTTTCAGATGACCTGCAACACACTGAGCTCATCACAAACACACGCAGTTTGTGCTGGAGTCATGGACAATAATGCAGAAATTACCTGCTTGTAGCACACTCTTTACATAGGAGGAACATGACCAAGAAGAGTTAGAAGGTCTGTTTCAATCTAGGCTCTGCCTAGTCGCTGCCTTCATACACTGTCTCAGCCACAACACTTCAGAGGGCCATCAACTGCTCTCATTCCAGCTTCAAAGCATGCTAACACCTAAATTACTAACAAGGCTGGCTGTAATAACAGTTATTGTAAATGTCTTGTTACATGATTGCAGATTAAAATGAGATGATCAAAAGTGGCCATAAATACCTTTTGCAGGGAAGGAACCATTCCTATGGTATATTATGGAAACATTATATGGTGTACAGGACAATTGATAGAGTTCCCATTAAGTATTTTGGCATAAGGTTTTACACATGTTGCAGGCTGTTTGGTCCTTGGAAGGCCAGACAGGCACTTCCCAGTGAGCTTGTACATGGGGATTTTGGGGTTTGCAGTGAATTGGTGTGGGACTAAAGGCTTTACAGCCCTGCAAGATGAGCAAGGCAGCTATTGTCTAACAGAACATTTTGGATTCTTGTTTTCACCTTTCACAAGAAGACAAATATGTGTGAAATAAAATAACTTTCCGGTTTTATGAATTTACAGCAAGATTGTATGCATCTTGGGACATCTCTTACTGGCAGGTTGATCTCTTTCTCCTGTTCAAAGTTAGCTGGACAGTCATTGAACTGGAAGTTTCACACCCAGGTTACCAGAGAGCCACACTCTAAAAAGAAGACAGAATTAAACAACATACAAGATTTTGGCACCAGGATTTTGGAACCCACAGGTCAGCAAAAACTTTTTTAGCAGGGGAAAAGTAACTAGAATTGTGCCTCACACCTCTGCTGCAGAGTGCTTCCCTTGTTAGTACAGAAGCCTCAGCCTTATATTCTAGAGGTCAGTTTTAATATTGTTCATATCTTTCATCCATTTATAGTTTTGTGTTCATTTTTTTCCTTCCTGTAAAGCAATACTGTTTTCATACATAGTTTACTCACAAGTCAGAAATATCTGGTCTGTGACCACTGACAGATTTTGCAAAGAAGTGTTTCATGTGTCCAAAATCTCCTTTTTATCACATGACAGGTATTTGCAAAAAAAAAAAAAAAAAAGATTGAAAATTTAAACCCTTTTATAAAAGGTAAGAACAGACAAATTAAAAGAAGTGGTGAGTGGATGGCTGAGAAAACCTGAGTGTTGAAAAGCTCATTTGAGAACCATTTTCTGTGATCACTGGATTCATTACAAGACTAAGGAGTCTCCATAAAATCCAAAGTACATACATCAAACTCCTCTAAACAGTCTCACCATCTAAAAGCTTGAAATAAACTCTAAATTATTCACAACATGTTATTGAGCTGGCAGTCAATAATATCAATGATGCAATTTTCCTCTGCCTTGACACACGCCAAATACACTAATAAAACCTAGCAAATTAAACCTGGATTCACTAAGTGTTATTAACTTTAATATAAAGGAGACAGTTCTCTTAAAAGTCTTGCTTTGTTTATCGTTCATATTCTTTGTTTATCACTTATATTTTACCATGACTTATGCTGCTTCTTAAAGGCAGCCTTTAATTTCAAGGACACCATCTCTGCTTACAACCTTCAAACTAGAAATAAAGTTTAAAACAGGTAAGAAACTTGAATCAATGCAATCAGCAGAAAAACAATAGAAAGAATAATGAAAGTTAGAAGGAACTGACTAATACTGCCAGCATACACTACAAAGTTCTATCTGAGTGTTAGGTACTTATTTGCTATTATTTACAAATTACCAATTAAAGATAGTGCATTTAGCTTCAAAGAACAGAATGCTTAAAGTGATCAAGTTTAATCAAATTATTTTCTCTTCTTTAAGTCATTGTGGTACCCCTAAACAAAAACTCTGTACAAAATCTCACAATCTTCTTTGATTTTTGCTCCATTCTTGTAAGTATCAACCAGTTTATGGACCACATTATCACTTCCAGCCTAGCATGAAGTTACATAACAAAAACAAACAAGAAAGCTCACGTTCCAATAAATTTATTACACGTTAGAAGAACTCCCAGAAAGAAGTGCTTCCTTTCTGTCTGGAAATCCATTGTGCCACCAGATTTCCTCTCTTTGTTTGAAATGCTCATGCCATTTCCTTAGCTTTCCAACACTTTTGGTCTTCCCACAGCACCCAGAACACTTGTTGAGGTCACACCATCATTTCAAGAATCTTTTATTCCATCTCAATTACCAAACCCTCAATTGCCAGGCTACAGGATTTACTTCAACAACCCCATTCTATTTTGTCACACACTTCAGAAAGATTAGGGTAATTTGGATCAAGCCCAAAGACAGAGTCATTGAGACTGGTGTGGGGGATGAAAATTGCATTTTGGAAGTAGCATCTAGGAGTATGTCTTGTTCAGCCTATGAAAAGAGGTCTCTTCTACTTAAATACATCAGAAGGGGTTAATAGTAGAATAGACCACAAAACCTAGAAGCAATATAAAATTTGGGTGTAGGAACAAAAGGACACTGGTTTCTCAAAACCCAGTGTAAGAGGGAGAATTCTGTTCCTCATAATGGGGAAAGATCATCAACAGTAGATGAAAATTACTCTATAATAGCTGAAGATGAAACACAAAATCCTGAAGGTTACATGCATTCCCATACTCTTTAACCATATCAGCTGGGATATGTTTCTGACCTGGCTGCCCTGAAACCTGGCAGCCTAAAACCCCTACTGGGCACACAGACTCATTTCATCCCTGTCCAGGTTAAGGTGGCTGGGTTATACCACACCCTCACCCCTTGACAGTCACTGCCCATCTTTCCTCCTCCTCAGTTTTTTCTGCTGCTGCAGTGCTCCGCTGGCTCTGCTCCCTGTGGTGTTTTACAAATCCCCTGGGTAGCCTGGAAGCTGTGCAGCTGTCTGCCTTTTGCCACAGAGAAGTTTTCATCAGGGCAGCCATGACCTCAGCAACAGGCTGTTACACATTTAATGAACACAGCTAGCTGGCACCTGCCTGCGGCCAGGTGCAGTCTCAGCGCTGGGGGGAGGAAAAAAACTGCTAAGAGACATGAGATATTAACTAAGAATTTCAGCAGGACAGCACGTTGGAGAGGGCAGCAAAATAAAAAAAAAAACAAAACAAAAAAAAAACCAAACCAAAAACAAACAACAAAAAATCCAACAGCATTAGGACTACAGCATCGAGCATGGCTGCTGTAAACAATCTGCTCATTAGAGAAAGGCAGCTGAAGGCTTGTGCCATCATTTGGCAAAGTAAATGTGTCTGCTCGGTGTATAAGAAGACCAGATGAGCTACAGATACTCTGGAACAATGCAGAGAGGAAACTGGCATTATCACAGATGAGAAGGCAGCCACAGTCACACTTGATGTATCAGGGGCAGAAGATAATTCTAAGGTTACATCAGAAATAAGAGTAAAAATAAATGTGATGAAATCATTCAAACACTGCAGAGGCACCTACTCCAAAGTTACTACTACTTGCACGTCTTATCTGCTTCTGGAGAAAAAAAATAGCAGAAGATCCTGAATACATTGCTATATTCAGGAGATGAAAAGTTCATTAGTAGTTAAAATATATATATATTCAAAATTTAAATAGTAAGTAATGAATTAGTTAACCCCCATTCATAATAATAAAAACATAGGCAACACTAATAGCTATTGACTTAGGTGCACTTTAAAATATAACTACTTCAGTGGATATCAGTGTTTAAAGTATTAAAAATCCTGATCACTAAGGATCATGCAGTGGGGGCAACAAACACAGTACCAAAGTTCAAAGGAACAGAACAGTGAGTAGAGTCAGAACAGGCAGTCAGAATTTTGAATGGGAGCAAAAAGACTCATAGCGCAAATGACAACTTTTCAAGGACTCAAATCTGCTAGTTAAAAGTGCGGCAAGGAGGGGCTCCGATGGAAAATAAAGGATGAGCGCAAAACACTGTCTTGCAGCAGCAATGATACCAGGAATTTCAGATGGATTGAGACACATATGGCAGGCACCATAGAAGCCCTTGGGAATGCTTCATTGTGTCCTCAACAGCTTAATTATAACAATAAATGAAATACTCATATTGCTTTGCAAGTGGAATGAATAAGATTCAAAAGGAGCTCAAAACTGGGTTTGCTAACTTCTCAGAAAGATTATTAGAGACTATTTTAAAAGGGCCAGAAATAAATGATCTCTGTGTTTCTAAAAAAGTAGATGAATTAGTACTTCCCAAAGTTATGATTTTAAATATGACAATAAGGTATGAACAGCACAAGTAAAAATTTGTCAGTTGTGCACTTCTTGCTGCAGGATCATTGAGTCAGTTTCAGATGGAGCAAAACAGAAAGTGTCCATAGGCTTCAAAAAAATAAGACATGAAAAAAAACCAGCCGAATTTTGAACACCATACATAATTGAAGATGGCTTTCCAAATTTCTTGACTTCAGTCAGATGGAGCACCTCTCCAATGCTACAAAACTTGTGCTGAGAAACAGCACTGCACTGAAGCCAAAACAAAGTTGTCAAGCACAACAGGTGCACACAGGGGATGGCAGAAATTATATTTGTGCTAAATATCTGGTCTTCCAAAAGCCTTACTTGAAATAAAAATAATCATGTAAGCCACTAATGAAGTTGTCAGGCTCCCCTGGAGTTGGCAAAGGAACTGCTAATGCTCCCAGCAGCCAGGAAGGACAATGTTACTGCTCCTTGAACATCCAAGGCAACACAAACGTCACCAGAAACGTCACCCACTGGTGTCTCACAATGCTGCTTCCTAGGAAAAGCAGCTCCAAACCCAGAAGAGGCAGGAACACTAAGTTTCTTCTGTAAGTATTGTATAGCCTTGAGAGGGGAAAAAAAGCTTCCATATAAATCCTGGAAAAGACAAAGAGACTGATAAAAAGAAAAAAAGGAATTTGCATTGGGGAAAATTCACTATTTTTTTTCAGGGTTTTCTTCCAGTTGGACTATCTCATTCATCAGCTCATGTGCCCTTTTAATGACCTCCCCATGGGCACAGAGGCCATTGGGTCCCTGCCAAAAAAGCAGCTGAGGAGGAATCAAGGCTGTGTGCATTAAAAAAAATGTGAACTAAACCAGTGGCCTGAATCCAAGTAAGCCTGTACCACTCTCCCTACTCTGAATGTTATCTGGAGAGCAATGGCACAGAAAGATCTCGTTTAAACTTAGTCTCCATAACTGCTTTGTCACAAACATATTATAAAGGCAGAGTCCTGAGGGGTTCTTTTCTGAATCAGAACGAAAAAAAAGGTTGCATCCAGTCTTTTTCAGACCTCTATGCAAAACATTTTAGCCTCCCATACCAATAAAACTCAGAATTTTCCAGAAGCATTTAATCCTTTTTGTTCCTAAACTAGCAATCTTGACCTCCAGCTTTTAATTTATTTTACTGAAGAATTTATTTCTTTCAATAAATGAAGAATTACAGATTTGACTCTTTATGCAACAAAGATTAGTCAGGGAGCATGACAGTGCATGTACCAATTTTATTTGCTACTCTCCATACATAGGAAGGTATAAATTTGACTACCAGAAGAGTAACAGAAGGTACTAGCAAATTCCTTTCCAAAGCTTCAGCTCATCAAGTTAATGATTAATGAATTTATTAAAATAGAGCTGAAAGTCCAGGAGCAAAGTTCCAAAGTAAAACAAAGTGATTTTACTTGTTCTTAAAACAGTCTCTTAACTCATTCAAAAATGACCAGTTACCCTGACCAGAAGCTTTTTACTACCTTGCATAGGATTGCAAAGAGTAAACCCTCCAAAAGTAATAGATTGATGCATAGAAACAATTGTTTATAAAATGGAGTCCTTTGCACAAAAGGTTAGGTGTGACTGAGGGAAAACCAAGAAGCATTTGCACCAAATCCCCTGCTGTGCTGTCACTCAGCACATGACAGAGCCCACTGTGGGGTCATCGGACACTCACTGGGGCACACTTGGATTGTTTAATTGTACGCCTAAATAATTTCATGAACCACAAGGAAAAGATCAGCCCTCTTGCCTAAACTCTTCCAAAAAACCTATCCATTATTCCTAACTATCTTCTAATGCCTCTCTCATTTACATGTACAGCATCACTGCAGTGAGCACGGTGACCTTTTGCTGGACTTCTCCAACTGTGGTACTTCAGAGTTGTCCCACTGAGCAGTGGGATCAGGAAAAGCAGTGATTGCAAATGGTGCTCTAAAACAAGCATGCAAAAGGGCTGAACCACCCTAGATTGGAAACAAGGTTTTCAAGCTGATGGGTGCCACTAAGGAGGACAGGATGCAGTGCTCAGATGTCACTCATCCATACGGTCTCCGCCAATGACCTTTGCAAAGAACAAATCGATACTAAGAAGATACTGTATCTACTACTTCTTACTGTGCAGGAAAGGTCAAGCCATTTTTATGTATGTTTCAGTTCCAACATTACTGTTTTCAGACATGGAACTGCTTAAACCCAGGAATTTAAAAAAAAATCCCTATCTTGAACAAAGCACCATTTCAAAATGTGTTACCTTAAAGAAAAGACTTGGAAGGGAAACTGATTTCTTAAGCAAGGTATGATGCTTGCAGAAGAAATGTAAAGTTCTATCTTGATGTCATAAAATGTTCTCTAAAAATATAATTCTAATGAAATTATAAAAGAGCACTTATGAGACTGCTTCCTTAGCATAATCTGGTACCACCTGTGTGTTTTACCACAGAATCAAATATATTTTTAAAACACTGAGCCATTTACAGTTGTTTTGTGCATGCCCACTGTACCTGTTTTTGATTGTATGTACTGGTTAATCTCCTCTCACAGTTCACTTAGACAGCATATTTTGAGAGAAGCCCTTATAGAAATACATGTTTTGGTTCTGTATTTTAACTTCATTCCATTTAGCTCAATGCCCAATCATTTTAGCTTCATCAAGAAAATTCTGTAATATACATATTGCCACAGACTAAGAGATGCTTGGTACCAAAATCATAACTGAAATTTCTGGCCTTTTTAAAAAATATATATTTGAATTCCCAAAGTATGATTCAGCTTAACACTTCATAGGACCTGAAAGTTCAAGGATGAACATCAAAATTCTATTACAACACTGCTCATACATGAAAAAGTATCCTGTTATATATCTTAAACATACCACAGATTTCAAACTTCAGTCTGGCTCTGGTTAGAAAACACTGCTGCACTATTTGATATTGCAAGTACAAGATCCACAAGGACAATGTGTTAAAATATTCAGAAATCTAGTATTTTAAAATGTTTGCATATGGGAAAAGGGTTATTTAATACTCAGTATAATGAATTTCTCAGTTACATGAACTGCAGCATTGTACTCCTGCTCTCTAGCTGTGTGGAAGTGGAGCAATGGCAGTGCCATACATCCATAAGCAAGGTAATAAAAAAGGACCTATAATCTTTGGACGCATACATTTAATACATTTTCATAAGGTTTATTACATTTCTTGCTTCCTCTTTCACCATCACTCATGGTTAATGTTGAGGTATGCACAATGCTTAAAATCACTCAGCTGTCCACAGTGAGGAAAGAGAAACAATATTTTAAAGAATAAAATAGTTATTTCTAATCTTATTGCACTTGAATTGGTTAAGAGGTAAAGCATCTTTTTATAATTTTGTAAATCAGAGAAAACATCCACTGACTCAATTATTTAATTATTTATGTTATTCTATTGCAAAGCCACATTCTAAGAATGGTTTCTCTCTATCAAGCAGATATGAAGGTAAAACCAAATCCCTCAGCTTTGTACCATTGAACAATGTACACTGACAGATTAGGAAAGTCTATTCTAATGCTGCTGTTACCCATATCAGCAAATATAAATCTGAAATTAGATTGGTGTTAATTTTTAATTAGCTGATTGTGCAATCACTTTGTAAAATCAAATTTTAAAAATAATTTTTAAAAATAGCATTGTCTTGGGATCAAACACTGAAAAAAAGCTATAATTCTGACTGCAACATATGCCAAAAGCCAAATTACAAGCTAGCAACTAATTTTAAGATTTCCAAATCTTAAAATCTGCTGAATTTCACTGAGGAAATCTAATCTATGCACTGTGATGCAGGACAGAGCTGCCTGTCTCCCTGTCTTGTCATACTGCTTATTTTGATTAGCTGCAATGGCATAAAGGTATAGATTTTTAATATACTTTTATTGCTTTTTGGATAGCTGACTTATTGACAGTAGGTTTGGGGCATTTTCTCCTTGAATTTTTATGACTATGCCTTTTTGACAGCTATGCTTTTAAATTTTTTATTGGGAGTTTAAAAATGGCTGCATTACTTTAGGGACAGATGAAAAATTTTATCAGGTGTAATATCAAAAAATGTTCATTCAGACGCAGAGGGCATTTTTAAAAAAACAAAACACACAAAAAACCCTTCAATAATAACATTGGTATGTTCTTGTTATCTCCCATTCTGCCCTTAAAAAATTCTCAAGTATTTTTAAAGCAGTATCCAAAATAAAACATGCTGAAGATATAAGTTCTTTTCAAGGGATCTAGGTTTTTACTCAGTGAAAGCCTATTTCCTTACTCCCTAACAACAAAGAACACACAGTACAATAGTAATTATTCTAAAAACAGTTGCACTGCCTACTGTGCCTTCATAAGTAGAACTGTGAAACAGCAACATTGCAAGACCACTCAGTAAATGGAAATCAGAATGCTAACTCTGCATGTGAGCACACAGGTCTGATCAAAAGACTCTACAGACCGTGGGTATTGCTGTAACTAGCTATAAGTGTGTGCTTATGAAGACAGCTGCTCCTCATGGGTAGCCTCTTTCATTTCATTTGGCCATACATTAATAGGTTGTCATCCTGCACAGCATTAAGAGAGGGCTGTGGTAGAAGAAAAAAGAAATGCTTTCTCCAGAAAGCTGGTGATGGGAAGGGGGAAACAGATTGTAGTCAGCAGCAGCATCCAACCAGAAATTCTTGTTTTTACACTCCCATAAAAACAATCAGAGAAAATGCAGCAGAAAGGTATAAAACAGATTTTTTTCATTACAACTATGAATACTACAATGCTATTGATCTGAATTCTGTGATGTGTTTTGGAGAAATATTTACTTTCAAGGAAGAAGATAAAATAGGAATCCATGACATTCTTTACTTGCCTTAAGTGTGTCATTAAAAGCAGGGAAATAAACTCAAAGCATCCATATTCTGTGATAAAAATGAATTTTACAAAATAGCAAGAGTTTTCTGAAACAAATCCCTAAAACCAATAACCAAGTGCCTAAGTGGTATATTTCATCATGGTGTAAATCACGACAAATCAATTGCAAGATGTGTACCTTCAGCACACTCCATTGTGAGCTTTCAAAGGAATACTTTGTTTAGAGAATCAGTTCATTTTCTCACCCAGAAGCTCCAACACTCAATTTTACCTTTTTTTCTTTCTACTCTTAAAATTTATACTGAAAATGCTTTAAAAGGTATTTTATTACTCCAATGGAAGTAAGTACTTGCTGTAAAACAACGTACACATTCCCATAAGCTTTTTGCAAATTCCCACAAGCCATTACACCATATTTAATTTTATCTGAATTTTAACATGTCTTTGCACCTAGTCCCACCTTACTATCTTACCATACTATCTTACTAATAATCACTTCTGAAATTCCAAGTCCTACATCTTAATTAAAACTGTGAACTTGTATTACAGCACTAAATTAACTACAGGACTTTGAGGATTTGGGCATCTGGGAGGAAAAGAATTGATATGATCCAAGAGTTGATTGGATCATACTCAAATACCTTGTGTTTTAAGAGTGAGGTGTTTCCTTTAGGTATTACAGATGATCCTTACAAAATGGTATCACATCAAAGTCATCAAAACAGTGCAGGCCTAACGAAAATGAAACTATCAAGTGCATCATACAACATCTGAAATAAAGATTATTCTACCTGTATCGAACATGCTCGATTGTGTCATATGTCAGCTTGCTGCTGATATTCTGACTATGAGGGTTGCCTAGGAGACAATAGAGATAAAGAAATTAATCATTAATCACAATTTTGCTACTAAATTTCTCTTTTATCAAAGTATTACACCCTGAGAGCCTATAAGATGATAAAGACTCAATGCGTACTTCACAACAATTCCCTGTAGCCCCTCAGGCAGGAGAAGGGACATACAACAGGACAAAGCAATTATGACAGACCTAGAAACTTCAGCTGGATCTCTTACTACTATTTAGGCAGTCCCCCTAAAAAGAAAATGAAAGTGCATATGCACAAACATCCTAGAAAAACTACAGACAGAATGCACATTCATAAATATATCTGTGCATAAAGTAAGAAGCAAAGGACAGGATCTGGAGATAACAGGCAATCATGATGGGATAGAAGAATTAATCCTTGGTTTTTTAGTGTCTGAAATTCAAGTAATTCATTGAAATATAAATTTTATTGCAAAATTAGTAGCCACCTTAGCCCAGCTCAGCACAAGCATATATAACAATTAAGACAGTGTGATATTTTTCTTGAGCAAAAAAGATTAAAGCAATATTCAGCCAGACACAGCACACTTTCCTATTAGCAAATACTTAGAGAACATGTAAAAACACTTTGGAAAGGGAATAAGGAAAAAGTCACTATACTATCACAGTGTTTGCAGTAGGCTCCAATAGTAGCTACTCTTTTCAAAATTTAAAAGTTACACTACTGAAAGTTGTTGAGTGAAGGTGTTGAAAATAATGACTTTAGAGCTCAAATCCAAAACTTAGACTTTTCATGTCTGATGTTGCATTTCTGTAATTTCCAATTCAAATATTTTCAATTTAGAAGTGAGACTATCTCTTACTTATATTACTTTCCCTCATTTACACATGCAACAGATAAACTGCAGTTCTTTGGGCCTGTGGATTGTCACCAAGAAAATAAAAAAGTTGCAAGTCAAACTCCCCCTTCATTCACATCTGCGCTTGTTAAATTGACTCTTCCTATACTGTCCTTAGACAGAATTTACTGTCCTTAGAGTATGAGAGGTCACTGGAAAAAAAAAATATTGACCATGCTGGAGCTCTTGTTAGCATTTTAGATTAAAATACCAATAAAAATGTACAATTTTTTCACCTATAACATTAAAGGTACTATGCAAATCTGCTCCAAACTGGCAGTACTACTATTTCTATTCACAAACACTCAATTGATTCACAAATTATTTTCTTTTTCTGACACAGATGGTACTTATTAAAAGGGTTGAGCCCAATGTTTGAAATAACTAAGATCAGAGTGCAGATATTTTACTTTACAATGTCTGTGGTGACAGAACGTTAATTTTTGTATCACTGGCATGCACTTGAATAGGAGATCTTGAATGTAATCAAATCGATGTATTTTATTATAACAGAAAAAAAAGCCCCTATCTCTATAAAGAATAGCACTTATTTTGTAGTGGAACTCAAATTTATGCTCTGGTTCCCAGCCTTGCCAGCATTCAGGAAAAAGAATACGGGGAAATGACAAAATGGCACATGAAGAATGAAAACTACACAAAACTCTCAAGTGGCTTGCCCAGGTGACAAGCACATGCGTTCCAGTCCTGAAGTGAACAAGCATTTTCTTGTAAAGCAGTGGTACCCAGTTCCCAAGTGAGGAATCCCTTTGTTCCATGTATCAGGGAGCACAAGAAACACACAAAACTAGGAAAAAGGACACATGACCCACAGATAGCAACACACCATAGGAGATTTGATTACTTCAGTGGGACTTCCCACAGCATAATACTATGCAGTATATTTTTTTTGTGGTTGAGCATGACTCACTTTAATGTAAACTGTCTCACACAGTATCAGTATCTCCTATACAATGGATGCTGCTGACTTTGTATAAAATCACTCAGTGTGTGATTTTCGGCTAGATAATAACATCAGAGAGAAATGAAAGGTTTAGGCAGAGGATCTGGGATGAAGTACTTACAGGTGGTGCTGTAACAGTCAAATCTCCACCCAGATATTACACAATTCTGTAGACAGTTTACTCATATTTCTCTGCACAGGATTGCTTTGCAATCCTTTTTCTGAGTAGGCACCCAAGTCTAATAGTCAGAGCAGGACAAAGTCTAATAGTACCTATTCTGTGCCTAAATTCACTTGGGATCTTTGAGCTACACTTTCTTCTGAATAAAATTCTTATACTGAGTCACAGTAAAAGCTCTTTGTGATGACTGTCTGAGAAGGAGGTTGGTTCTGGATTCTGGTCCTTGCATAAGAAACTAGGTTTGCATTTTTGTGTGGAAATGAACCGCAAAGAACGAACAGTGCTTATAGCTAAAATGTATATCTTTATCCCAAGCCTGGTGTCCTAACAGAGTCATCCAACAGAGCCATGTTTGCTTTGATCTTTCTTCTTTACCAACATAGACAGGTCCTTGGCCACCAATGAGAATGAAGCCAGGGGCACAAAGGGCCTATGCCCCCTTTGTAAAAGCACTGGTCTTCCAACTACCCCATAGCAGCATTAAAAAGCCTGCAGGAGGTCTCTTCCAAGAAGCTCAGTTTTGAATGATTGAGATGGAAAGTTGAGAAGACTCATGGGAACGTTGCTTTGCACTTACCATAAATGTTGTTTCTCAGGTCATCAGTAAAAGCTTTAAGTAGACTCTCTGGGAAAAGCGCTGAACCAGCATGGTCAAGGTAAGTAATCCCTAAAATACAAATACAATTACTAGTTTCAATTTTTAAAAGATTCAATGCTCTTTTCTCACACAGATTACATTGTAAAGTGCACCATCCAAATACCTCTTCTCATTCACTAGCAGAAAATTTTAAAAAAGGATGAAACAATAGAAGGCAAACATTTTGATTACCTGTCTATAATTTTTAATCAAAACCAAAGAGGTCCTTCCTTTCATGCTCAGATTACACAATCCTTGGAAGAGAAAAATCTTTTGTTTGGCCTGTACAAAAATGAGCAAGCTGGTGTCTTCAGCCATAGTACCTTGCTACTTCTAGGCACTACTTATTATGAAAACTACTATTACCACAATGCTAATAATTATTATTAACAGCAACACTGATAGTGACGTCTCCTTGCTGACAGGTGACACAACTCTCTCAAGACTTAATTGTTTCTGAAGACCAAAGACAGGACAGGTAGACATTTTAATGTATTTAATCATGTCTCTCCACTCTACTGCACTTAACATTCAATTAATTTTTAAAATCTCCTTTTATATTATTAAGTTATTGCAAAACTTTTAAATAAATGCTTATTGGAAATGAAGGCTTTTTCATGTTTGGCCATTTTAGATTTCTTATCATTTAGCAATTATTCTTCCATTTCTCCAGTGTGTTTCATGCTCTTTATTAGTTTCCTTATTTCACTTACCTTAAGTATTTCAACCTATTTCAAATTTTAATAATGATGAATATGATTAAAATGTATTAAGTATTTTAAAGGTCTTCCCTTTCCACATGGATTTAAAATTGAGTTAAGCTTTAAATGAGACGTCTCGACACTTGGAAATATATAATATTATATATTATGTCACTGTAGCAGTGATCCAGTGGGTAAAGCTGTGAGGCAGGGCTAATAATAAAACCAATCCAGACATCCACCCCTTATTATCAAAAGAGAAGAGTCCTCTCCTGCCTTAAGATTTCCTCACTTAGAGTACCTAGCAGAAGCAGAATTCTTAATGATGGCTTGAAGTCAGCCAGGTGTTTAAGGTGCATGGACAAAACCAAGGGTCAAAAAAAATAAGGGTCAACTTATTAGCTGTACAGGTTTTTCAGGTTTTTACTTGTTTAAAAAAGATGAGTCCTAGGAAGTTTCTCCCAAGCAGTATGAAGCAGAACACACAAGAACTCGGGGGTCAAAACGCATATGGAGGTCTGTGCTGCTCAGTTCCCAACAGCGGCTCAGCTCTCTGCAGGAATGCAGGGCTTTGGAGGGAGAGAGCACACTGCCTACAGCAGGACACAGCCAGGCCCCTGCCCAGCACTGTGGCACAGCTTCTGCCAGCAAGGGGACAGCAGCTTTCCCTCCAGCAGGACACATGCTCACCATGGCTACCAGTAGCTCAGGCAGACCCTGAGATGGAGCTAAAGCATGGAGCAAAAGCCACAACTTCCACCAGCTCCAACAGCAGCAGTCAGGGCAAAATGCAGTCATGGGCACTGGCTACAGCTGGGAGAGGTGGGAAAGGCAGGACAGGGGCTGAGAATGGGGAGAGGCAGCTCTGAGCCAGACACAGGTGGAAGAACTGCTGTCCTGGAGGGAAACACCCAGGCTAACACTCTCCCAACAAAGCCTCCACAGAGGCACCACTTGGCTCTCATGGACACCAGGAGGACAGCCAGGTGATGCTCCTCTGGGAGCAGCTTCTTGTTTGGACCTTTCCAGCCCCAAGGATGGAGACAGCACAGAAGTCATTACACAGCTCTATAGTATGAGCAAAAAACAGGCAACCAGCTGAGGCTCCTCAAACACAAACCATCCACTGACAAAGGACAGGCACTTCCCATCCTGACCAACATTCCTGCGAGACAATGTGGACTAAAAGACCTCTAGGTAAAGGCTCCTTAAGTGGTTTCTCAAGTTTGATTCCTTATGCAGCTCATGATGAAGGACAATATTGCAGTTCTGTGAAATGGAAGTATAAAAACCAGCTAGTCATTTTTTAAACTCCTCCTCTGGGTATAACACTTTTAAAATCTGTGAGGAAATTTGGCTGAGGAAAGAAATATTATTAATTCTTAAACTTTTATTTTATATTTAATGCTGCTGTTTAACTGAAAACAGAGAACAGCATTTAATACTCTCTCCCACTGCCCAAAAAAAGAAATGGGCTACCTCATCTTTTGAGGCTGCACTGAAACAAATATCTTCATTGCTATTGCACTTTTATGATGTAGTTTTTCCTTGCTGTCTTATTTCAACCAAACTGTATTTTTAAAGAAAAGGAAAAAAAAAAGTGGCACATGTATAACACAACAACAAAAAAAAAAACGTATTAATAACTTTCATTGTGTTTTTCCCCTGGTTTAATAACATTTGCTATTTTATCTTTATTGAGTGCACATTAAGCAGAGATTTTCAGTATACAGAGAACAATACAGTTCCCATTGTTTCACTGTGGTATTTAGTATATAGGCTGTCAGCACTATGAAATGATACTGTTTATGGGAAATAACAGGAGAAAGAAAATATAATATGATCAGCCACAAGAACATTAAAATGCAATATTCATCAGGACATCGTTTCATTGCTCAGGGAAAATGTAAAATTAACTTTTAGTTTAATTTACATACTATTATGTTTGGAGTGTGTAACTGACTTCACCAGTCTAATAATATACCAACTATTTGATAAAATCATATTTCAGAAGTAGGGTTTTTTAATACAAGTATCAAAAACCATGCAATGTGTCGGCATTAGTCATGGAGAGTTATTCAGCCAGAGTATCGGTTCATAAGCTGCAATATTCATATGCTAATATCCTTGCAGATTAATTTTACATGGGGAATTCTTTGGGAACCAATGCAAGCCAGTCTGTCCTGCCGGAAAAGTCCCAGCCGAGCTCTCTGATCTCCTTATGTGCTACAATTCACCTCTTAACATAGCATTTACCATATCTGTGTGCTATTGGCCCCTTGTAAAAAACCTTCTTGAACGCACACCTACGTACAGCCTCATAAAAGCCAGTTTAACTGAACATTTCTATCTCTTAAAAGAAAAAAAGATAACTTAATTTGGAGCATTTTAATATTAGAGTTTAAGGTCAAGCGAGAACATTAAAGTGCATGAAAGTCCGAGAACCTGCAAAACATACAAGGCAAAGAGAAACTACCAGATCAATCTCTGTGAGCCATATATCTGCTTCTGACAAAAGCACGCTTACCTAAAATGTGACTTCACGTGACTTAGAAGAAATTGAAAGACATCATTTGATGAGCTGAAAGCGGAGCTAAATCTTTTAGTAACTACTAAGCTGTGTAAATGTCTGTTACTGAGAGGACAGTCTCGAGGGGAAGCACAGAGAGCCACCCTGGAGGCAGGGTAGCCACCCTTCCTACCCCACAGGTAGCCACTCTTTCTGCAATGGCCTGGTGCCACATGGCACTATGTGACTAAGCTGTCTCCTACTTCACAATCCACCCATAAACCCATGCCTAGTCACCCAGCTCCTCTCTGGCTAAATGATTACTACTTTGGTATTATGAAATATGTTCTTTTAATCCTTGAAACTGTTCTTTGTACTACACATTTCTGAACTTTGTCTAAGTATCACTTCCAAAAATAACCAATTTACCTACGCACCATCTGGAGGTGTTCACTCTGTGTTCATCTCCTTTTGTTATTCTTTGATTCTACTACAGTCACCAAAACAAGCCAACCTGAGCTCCACAGGTTATTTCTCACAGTCTTGACACTTCAAAATTCCTGCACTCCATCTGATTATAGGCTGCCAGTTATATTGCCCAAAGTCTCATAATAAAGAATGAAATGTGTAGTTACAAGGCAGCAACTCTACAGAGTCATAAATTTTGACTGGTGGATATAATTGCTATTCAGTAAGATTACATACACAATATTACTTGGAAAGCAGATACAGAAAATGCCCTAGGGAGAGAATATATATCTTAAGTATGGCAATATTTACAAACCCAGTATGAAATAAACACAAGTTGAAGGCAAAATTAAACATTATCTGTCAAAAGATAAATATCACATATTCATATACCAAGCCATAAGCAGGAGAAAAAACGAGGGACAAAATAGGGAGAAGTGAGCTCTACAGAGGTTGCAGACAAGTGTGATTTCATTTGGACACAGAGAGGTTTTAACAGGTAGGATCACATCAGGTACCTCAGACTCCGAGAATCATAGAACAGTTTGCATTGGAAGGGACCTTAAAGGTCATCTCCTTGCAACAACCCTGCTATGAGCAGGGACACCTTCCATTAGCCCAGGTTGCCTGAAGTCCCATCCAGCCTGATTTTGAACACTTCAAGAGATGGGGAATCCACAACATCCCTAGGCAATCTGTTCCAGTGCCTCATCACCCTCACATTAAAGAATTTCTTCCTAATATATAACCTAAACCTAACTCTCTTCCAGTTTGAAGCCATTTCCCCTTGTCCTGCCTGTCTTAGGTTGGGAATGGGGGTTTGCATTCTATTCCTATCTCTTAGAGGTGGGGCAGTCATCTTCTGTGAATTGGGCAGTTTTCTTTATCCCTTCTACAACCAATCCTCCCTCAGGGGAGATATCTTCTGTTAATGGGCCATTGAGTCTCACTGCATGACAGACAAAATTACATCATCCTATTGTGAGAAGCTCCACCCAGAGGGAGGAGCCAAGCATTCCTAACTGGATATAATCATAGATTTTGGGATACCAGAACAGCCCTTCTCACTGGATTCCCAGAGGAAGACCAGGCCCATCTACACCACTGCTAGACCTTCAGAGGAAGACTACACCCTTCTACAGCATCACTGCTCCAACAGAACCACACCTGACACTCCAGGAGGACTGCAGCCACCATTCCAATTGGAGTGTTACCAACACCCTGACCCATAGGGTATGAGGTTGTATTCTGACTCTGACAGTGTTGTTTTGTATTACTGCATTGTTTATTTTTTATTTTCTTCCCTAATAAAGTACTGTGATTCCTGCTCCCATATCTTTGCCTGAGAGCCCACCTTAATTTCTGTTTTTATAACAATTTGGAGGGCAGGGGGTTTACATTTTCCATTTCAGCGGAGGCTCCTGCCTTCCTTGGCAGATGCTTGTCTTTTCAAACCAAGACACTGACACTACATGCTCTTGTAAAAAATCCCTCTTCATTTTTCTTGTAGGCTTCAAATACCAGAAGGCTGCAATTACATCAAACTGAAGCCTTCTCTTCTCCAGGCTGAGAACAATCCCAGTTCTTTCAACCTTTCCTTATGGGAGAGGTGCTCCATCCCTCTAATCATCTTGGTGACCTGCTCTAGGTTGCTCTGACATGTCAGTGTCCTTCCTGTGTTGAGGATTCCAGAGCTGGATGCAGCACTGCAGGGGAGTGGGGTCTCAACCAAGCAAAGAAGAGGAGCAGAATCACCTCCCTCACCCTCCTGGCCATGCTGTTTTGGATGCAGCCTGGGATACAGCTGGCCTTCAGGGCTGTCAGCACACACGGCCAGGTCATGTCCAGCCGCCAGGTTATTTTAGTAATCTAAGTCAGATACCCTTTAGAGTCAGCTCCTTCTTTCCAGTCACTGTGTAAGACTTAGCTCCCCCAAGGGATGGTCCTAAATTAAATAGCACAAAGTAGCTTTAACTATGTAATGTAGTACATATAACCTTTCTAAAAGTGCCTGAAGTTCCTGACACAGGGCATGATATGCCTACACACTGTATGGACAGACAAAGATCCCCATTACGCAAAACCATTATTCAAGTGCATTAACAGAAAACTAAATCCTACTAATGTGGCTTGAGATTTGCCTTTTCTGGTTATTTTCTGGATTAAACATTTAATTAATATTTTTAACTGCACCTTCTGCTCCTTTTTGGCATTGATTTAGACAAAAACTATCACTTCAGAGTTTGTTTTCTCAATAAAAAAATGCCTCTCATCTAAACAGTCCTGTTCTGCTAGATAAGGTAATGTTTTATTTCCCTTGCTTAAGGCCAAGGAGCTCTTCAAAAGACCACAAAAGCATAGTGCTTGATGGACAAGGCCATAGATGCTCAAAGCCTGAATAGTTAGTACGCAGTTAAAGAAGTTCCTCAGCATGACTTGACTTAATTGCTGCAGGCCTGGTGAAGTAACACAGCAGTCAGCCCACAGTCCTGGGGCACATTCTGCCAGTCCACCAAATTCATCAATTCAAGTAATCACAGCTTGACCCGACTGCCAGATGCTGCTCCACACTAGGCTCCGACCAACCTGGATAATGGTACCAATATTCTAAGGGCTGCTATCCACTTACTGAGTTCTGTGGGAAAATGGTGTTTAATTAATGTGTTTGAGCATTTGACTTGATGGACTCATTACAAAAAGCAAAGCATGAAATGTGCAATTACATTTATCCATAATAAGCTCCCATTATTTTTTCCATGTGATATTGGCTTGCATTATTTGCTCTCACTGCATTATTACCTACAGCAAAGTAGGCAGAACATCAAAACCCTTTACAGAGAATACCAGACACTCTCTTTGCTTGCTGTACTCCCCAGCAGGGGCTATACCAACTCCACAAAAGCTCTTCAGGTGGATGAGGTTATTCAGTGTCATTATGCACTGACACTGCTCTATGTACATAAGTCCCCACTTGCAGGTTTCAGTTTACAGCCTGCTGGTTCTGAGGAAGAGGGGATCGCAAAAGAAAGCAATGATTTCATATTTACTAAGAAAGCACATTCAGGCCTACGTATCCTTCACAGCTACAGAAAAAAAAATAAATAAAACCTGCAAGCCATCAAATTTCATCATTTGCCAACTCCTGTCTTAAATAAGACTGCAGGAAAGGGATAATCAGCACTCCCCTTCATCCTACCTGTGAGGCATAGCTTTACTCAGTGCATCACTGGGGCAAGAATAAATATTGACTGCACTCAGTGATGTTAATTTCCACTGACAGTTTTAATGGGTTGTGTGAGACTGGTTGAAGTCTTATTTGTGGGCATGAACCAGAGGTACCCCAGCTTCATACAAATAACCTACTGCAGCCTGTCTTTCTGTCTTTGGATGAAATATACATCACAAGTGATCCATATTCATGCATTTCTTCAAACAACTACAACTTGCTCAGACAAAAAACAGCATTCACACCTCCCTAGAGAAGATATGATCATCTTTCAGTCTCTTTCTTTTTTCCCTTTCTCTCTGATGAAATTGATCACATGAAAGAAGAGTTGAAAGAGAGCATATTCCCCATTCTTCTATTACCAGAAAATGCTTTTGTTGGTTTTCCAGAAAATTTCATAGAAACATTCACATTTGTGTAGGAAAGAGGTGGTTTTGTGTAGGAAAGAGAATTCTCTCTTGAGATGAAAACAGAATGGCAAAAAACAATGTTTAAGGTATCATAATAATTGTTTATAATAGCGGTCATTACCTAAACATTCTCGTAGCATACTCCTGCTTTTTTTCCTTCCTTTTCTTCCCATGAAACAGCCACAGACTTTAAAAAATGTTTAAAACTGACTAGTCAGTTTTATTTCTAGTCAGTTCTCTTTCTTGCTCTGTGACCTGAAATAATGGGCTTCATATGAAATCTGGGACAAAACAGTGACTCAATATTCTCTCCAAAATATATAAAATTAATCTTGAGATATACAGAAAGCCTTTTAAATTATTTTATGTGCTTCCAAAAGTACTAGAAGATAAATTAAGTTCAAAACAAAAACCAAAAGTAACCCTTTGCCCTTAAAACATATTTCATTACACAGAAATAAATCTTTATGAGCTTCTGGTAGCTGGAGCCTTGGGTTGAACTTCTGACCATAGCAATAATTAAAAACCCACATGAGAACTGATACACACAATGGACACTCAATGACAGAAAGCAAAAATCAATTGTCCCCACTGTTAAGGCCCTGCAGAAGTACTTCCTGGCCATCATTCCTTCCCAATGACAAGACCACATTAACACCTTGTTTGGCAAATGTACCAGTACTTCTCTCTGCAGCTTTTTCTGGCAAAAAAAATCAAGGCTGCCACTGCAAACCAGCGGTGAAGTTATTCTCCAGTGGAAGTTCTTCATACAGGCTCCCCACAGACATTTAGAGCCCTTGATTTCCTTCTACCATCCAGCAAAAAGTCCAGGACCAAATAGTGAAGACCAAGTTCAGGGATGTAAGAATGAGTGAAGCATAAATTTCTGTTCAGTATAAATTTGATCTTTAAGGGAAAAATATGCAAAATCAAATGACCACATTACTAAGAGGAACTGTGCATAAATTCAAAGATTGTGGAATGAAGAGTGTGAGTGAGGACTTTAGCAAAAGCCACACTCATAAGATGAGAGGTCTAAAAAGTTTCTCCTGGCCCACAATGGGCAGTCCTTTGCTACAACATTCTTCAGTTAAGCTACATCCATATTAAAAAAAGCAAGTTGGTTGTTCATCTCTTTGCTCAAACCAGATCAGTGCTTCAGAAATCCATCTTCCTAGTAAGAAACTACATCTCAACCTCTAGACTGTTTTTCTATGACCAGTGTATTCTCAAATCTCCTATGTCAGCGTTGTTGTGCTTTAATACCTATCTTCAGCCATTCAGCTTTAACAGGTATTTCTCCCTTGACAACCCAGTAGCATGTCTCTACCTGCTCTGGCTAAAACTGCCATGTTCTTTTATTCTTAATAAATGGTAATTCCAAAAACTCATTTCAATTCCAGCCATACCTCTTCCAGCTGGAAGCCCTTTCCTGGGAGCAACAGGGGATAGGAGAGCAGGAGTGGGGGAGCAGAACAGACATTCCAGAAGATGATGTCAGAATTTTGGAAACCTAGAGTAGGTGTCCCTAACTTTACTGGAAAAATACCTCATTAGACCAACACATCCGGATTTCTTGGGTTGCACTCCTAATTGTTATTCCTGATTTACACTCCTAAATGATTGTTGTGTAGTCAGAAAAAATAGTATTATTCAACCAGGGAGAAGTTTAAATGCTTGAAATGCCCACATTATGCTTGACCAAGATCTCCTGTATCTCCTTTTCACCAGTGAGCAGCTGTCAACAAAAGGTGAAACCACAAACACAAGACTGCAAGAATGGTGAGTAAAAATGTTAAGCGTAGGAGTTTCAGTATCGCTAATGAGTAAATACTTAAGACTTAATACAAACAATTTACTTTTAATGAGGCAGAGAAAATACTGAGATTTCATTAGGGAGATAGTAAGTATGCATGAAAAACTACATATAAGCTTTTCTTCTGCATATGTATTGGGTTAATATAGACATTCTTCCGTCATAAAACCTTTTGGCTCCAAGTTCCCACAGATCAATTTACACTTTATAGTAATTTGATCCAAACTGCTCTCTCAGGTGAAACTATTCAACTACAAACAGACCAACCTAAAAGGTAAGATTATACTCAATTGCTTTACCTCTGTTGAAGTTCATTGACCACATTAGGTATGCAGATATCAATAACACAACTCATTAAATAACCTTATTTCTTATTTAGGGATTTTTTTTAATAAGAATTATTTTTTAAATTTTTTTGAGAACTGACTGTAATTTCTTAATACCTCCACAAAATTCTAATACATCAGTACAAAAAGCATCTTCTAATTAGAAAATAAAATTGTTTCCACTCAAAAAAAAAATCTAACAGACACAAGTTTCTCTAAATAAAATTTAATAGGTATGCAATTAAATATTGGCATAAATGTTCTGTTACTACCTTATTTTACTCAACCTAAATTAGTTTCCACAGGTTATCTTCCATTTCTTAGGGGCATTCCCAAGTATAGATTCAAATACCCAACAACCATTTTCAGAAATGTTCTAGGAATGAAAAAACAAATTTATCCAAAAATACTGTTGTAGGAAACCAAAGGTTTTAATTCTGAAACAGTTTGGCAACTGTAGAGATTTTTTAACTAGTTCTGACAAAATACCAGCTTGCTAATGAGTAGGTCTGAAAACAGCAGTATATGATAGAAATCCTACTTAACAGACCTGCTTTAAATACGAATAACAGCATGCAGTTTCCAAATACTCAATTTATTTTAAAATTCCCTGATGTCCATATTAAAGGTTTCTAAAAGAAAACTAAAAATCCCTTGGGCTACTGGCAAAAACATGTAATTTAGAAACATCTTCCTTAAAGAATGGCTAGCGTGTGACAACTTTTGGAAATTAGGTGATTACTTTGAATCTGACTTTGGGCAGCAACAATCCACTGTTGGATACCGCCATGAAGCTGTTTAGGAGGAGGAGCTTGTGGCCCTTCAAGAGACATTACATTGCACAGGGTACAGATACTGTACCTTCACAGGATAGGCTCTCTGAACTCAAAGGGCTGAAACCCAACAAAAAAAGTCTTTTCCAAAGTCCAGTGACTCGAAAGGACCCCATGCAGAGTCTGATTGCATTTCTGCTGTACTACTAACCAAAGCAGAGCTTTGCCTTCAGGTCACAGAGACCTCAACTCTGCAAAGAGAAACAAACTCCACTCAAACATGAGAACACAAGTCAAGGTTTCCGGAGCCTTTGAAGTAATTATGAGTAAATCTGAGTTAAACCATTAACAAATACACTATAACCAGCACTTCCTAAACACACTGCACTGATCGCCTTTCTGGTTCCAGGCCAAGTTAAAGAGCTGGGTTACACTTCACAGAAACCCAAATGACCTTTGAAATAAGTGAAATTTTCTTTTCTTTAATCAAAAGCATTGGACTGTTTATACAGCTGTATCTTCACCTACAGAACATTTTCAGTCTCTAGGGTATGCATGCACTCTCTAAAAGTCCAGGTATCAATTTTAGAAGTGCATTTGTAATAACCCATAGATAAGAGGAGTAGGAGTGTTGTAATAACAGGCAAAAGTAACAGAATCTCAAAATCACACAAATCAACTTACTAGAGTCAGTTACATCAAATGAAGAACTGCTCTAGAGGTGTGTTTAAACATCCAGATGATTCTTTATTTCCTCCTAGCACATATTGTACACATATTGTACATATCTTATTTAAAAATATGCACAAATGTGCCTGTGTACAGAGTGCTGAGATGGGTATATGAATATATGTAAATAAGTATCCCCTTTAGAGGATAATTAGTGTTTTCCTGTTGCTTCTCGTAGCAGAGCATAAGGAAAAGCAGATGTGAGCCTGAAGACTTCTCTTCCCTTACCGTTCTTTTCCACTTTCTCTTCTCTAGCGCTTCTCCGATTGTACATTGTGATATTTTTGGCAAAGTCATAACCTAGAAGCCATCACATCTGCGTTTAATTAAAATCAACGTCTACAGAACATCATCAACACTCAACAAAAACAAAACCAACTTTCAGTAACAATACAATAACCACAGTTACCAGTGAGTATTTTTGCAGACTCAGGCATCTAATTCGAAAAAATTTTCATCCACTATAGAATTCCAGTACTGGGGACTGAGCTCAAATCCTGCTCAGGTCAATGCAAGTCTACTCAGTCAACTACTCCTTTTGATCTTTGTTTATCAGAATGTTCTGTGTTTAAATGAAAATAGTATTTGGGGCACCACTGAAGTTAGTCCAATTAAAGTTACTACCAAGAGATATAAATATCTGAGCATCATAAAAACCCAATGACTGCCTGACACTACTGATATAAATATACAGAATTTAATTTTTGGTAGCACCCTTACATTGGATACCTTTGGCTACAAAAATGAGTTTCACCATTATTCGTTTTTTGGGTTTTTTTTAATGGACCCAGCAATAAAGCAATTACTACATCATCCCAGCTTTATAAGCTTCACTAGGTCATAATATAATTTCTCTCAATCACAGGGCTTCTTTCAATACTAATGACTTTCAAAATTAAAGAGAATTATAATTTCATCATAAATTATTCAGAGTACTAAATACAAGTGGCCTCATTAACACTAGACTAGCTTTGAAAATGAGTAAAATATTATACATGGAAAAACAAATATTCCAGTTTCCCTAATCTCTGAAATCTGATCTTAAATTCTCAACTCTGCCCCAACACCGCTATTACACTTTGCCTCAGAGCATCTAAGAAAACATGATGCATTTAAAAATCAAGGTCTTCCCCCACAAACTGTACAATACTTGAATAAATGACAAGACCAGACACAACATTCGTATAATGTATCTTACTCAATTTCTGAGACAAGATACTTGAAAATGCTACCTAGATAAAACTACAGATGGAATATAGGCTTCCAGAAGTGACTACAGTCACTTGGATTCCAAGTATGGGTAGCAATTCCCTCTGTGGAGCCTCCTCCATAACTAGCACAGTCACATGGAAGCACTAGAGCTGCTGGAATTCCTTAGGCAGGCCAAAGGCTGCTCTTTCTTTACAGGCCATTTCTACAGATGCTGTCCAAACCAGATGGTTGAACACCTCATCGCTACATGGACAGAGGATGTCTGGTGACACATGAAGAGTTACACAAGAAAAGAAATTCAGGAACTGAATCCATAATATGAAGTGAGGATGGAAAGGAATTTTAAGTGAGGTGAGAATTATTTATGACAATTAATTATCTAATTAATAATGAACAGTATTATCATAATTGAAAAAGTAATAGTAATTTGCTATTATTTCAAAGCTAACTTTTGCACTGTTAATTTTCAAACACATCCTCAGACTAGACTAGAGGTATATGGAGTTGCTATAACTAGAGGTAACATCTCAGAAGAGTACTGAGCTTCTGTAATGATTTCTTTTTATATCCCCAAAATGTCTACTTTTTGTTGAATTTGTGCTTGCAGAGATTTTTTTACCATATTCCCCCAAAGCAAGCATGTTTAAGGCAACAATAGCATATTTGGTTCCCATAACTTGCATTCTAAAGCTACCTATTAAGATGAAATAAATTTCTGTTTAAAATAAAATAAAAAATAAAATTATGGAGTTTTTTAGGAAAACTGCATGAACACTTTCCACCAGGAAGAACCTAAATATATCAACACCACTTTCTAAAATAGTGAGTAAAGGTTCCTAGTGGAGCACAGAAAGGCCAAGGTAGGGCTCAGGGCTTTGGAAACTGTAAGGCAAAGAAGCATACCTCTAAGCAAAGGAACAACAAAATCAAACTGGTTAAATAAAAATTTCAGTTTTAAAATGAGTATGTTAGCATGCCCTCATTTGTGTCCTTAGTTACAGCTACCTCAAGAAGGATCCAATTTCTAAGGAACTGTAAGATCACAATTATTGTAAATCTGGTTCAGTACGATATCTCAAACTGCCCACCACATTTCAAATTAGACTATTAAAAATTCAAACAATTAATGGGAAAAAAATATGGGTCACAATACTCTGAAACAGTGGTAACTCAAAGAATGAATCTAACTCAGTTCATACAACAATTGGTTCTACATGTTTCATTTCAGATCTACTTACTTCCCAAAACTCCTCTCCAAACTTGTGCCATAAGTACTGGGATGCAAACAACCTCTATTATGTCATATAATCACCACCATAACAAAATCAATGTAATAATTAATCCCCAATAGTAAACCAAGAATTAGCCCAGGCAATCAGCTGTACAGAATGCTGGTTTCATGTGAGATAACTGCATTGAGGAAGTTTGTTTCCACATGGAAAGCAAGTATTCCTCAATGTTTTGTACAGACACCAGGTATCTGGTACTTTGCCTCCACAGAAAATTAGGATAAAGTGAACCTTGTGAGATCAGTCATTGCACAGTGTATACAGGGCATTTTATTTTTTACTACAGAGCAAACTACAGGGCTTCTCTTTTCCCATTTCTTCTGACTGAGAGACAAGAAGAAAGGTATTAAGGGCAAATTTTTTCCCATGCCTACTCTGTGCTCTTTTTCCCCTACTCCCCTTCCAATTTGAAACAGTTTTCTTCCTTCTCCTATGAAAGATGATGCTTTGTGTTCTCACCACAGTGAGAGTAAAATTCACAGATTTAGAGAGAGACACCCATTTATTTATATTTTTTGTCTACATTTGTATATATATGCGTTGTAATTACTGCTCAGTGGAAAGACAATAAGAAACAATCTGTTTTGATAGGAATAGATTCTTCCCTATATAAATTTTTTCCTCTAGTGTTTCTTTTTTTTTCTCATATATTACTGTCTACAAGCCAGGAACCCCAGCCAACATATAACCAGAGACTATATGTTAGACTAGACTGCTGTTTTCTTCTGAATCATTCCACATGGAATACACAGTGCAGTGAAGCAGACTCAACACATACAACCCTGGCTATATCTCACTTGAATTAAGAACCTAAACAGTAAAGTTTCTCCTCTAGATTCAGCTATTTCTGTTCTACAACTAAGGGGAAATTCAATCTGCAGTAAAAAAACAAAACAAAAAAACCAAACCAACCAACTATCCAACACACCCACCCTACCAAAAAAACAGAAGAAAAATAAAAGAATACCCAAACAAACAAACCAAACAGAAAAAGGAAAAAAGGAGACATGAAGTGACTAGAATGACCTCAAGTTCTGTAGCTAGATTATAAAACAAACCAACCAAACAAACACCACATACACAGAGAATCTCTTATACTAAAGTAAAAGACCCAAGAAATTCCCTTCCATGCTTCACCTCTCATACCTAGAAGACTTTTATAATTTTATTATAAATATCAGTTTTACTCATTTGAGAAATTCTCATGCTATTTCAATACATGTAACAAACCAAATAATTTTAAAATACACAATACATTCTCTAAATATAAAATTTAGGAAGCATTTGAAGAAGTGGGAACTAGGCAAAGACAGATGTTCCCCAAAATTTCTGCATACCCCACTCTTTATAAATCATTTCACATGTAAGACTGAGGAGAAATCATTGTAAACTAACAGCTACTTGATTAGGTTAGTGCCTAATCACAAATACAGCTAGAATGGATGAAAACAGAAGTGATGGCTACTAGATGCTGAATGTATCCACAAGATATCCAGCATTCAGATTTGAAGATCTGATCAGACACTTTTGGAGACATGACAGCTGTCATGAGATTATTTGGTACTGTTTCCCCCACTTCAGTGGCACTGAACTTTATTCAGAAAGCATTGCAGTGTAATCCTTGTGACACTTTACAAATACACCTATCCTTCTCTGTACTTGCAGAAATGAAAGAAAAACTGAATAAAGTTCTGATGGTAACAGCCCTTTAATCTCACAGAAGCTGTCATGCTCAGTGATGCAAAGCCTGGATAATCAACTGAGTGCCTTCAAACAAGCGTTACACACTGTGAACTCGATATCCAAAGGAAAGGAGGCTTTCATAATTTTTTTTTTAAATGGGTAACTTTGGCACCCATGATCTAAAAAGCCTGATTTGCCTTTCATTATTGCTAATCAGGATATAAATATTCCAACAAAAGCTGGTGTTTTTAAATTTGACACTGGGGAGGCTGAGAGAGGAAGACTTCTCCAAACCTTGAAAAACACCAGACTGAAAAGAAATTCACAAAAATAAAGTAATGAACTACTCATTAGAATTTATAGTTTTTCATCATTCAGGAAGTACTCAACCTCATAATAATACAGGCTTCTAAGGACAATCAAAAGGATGAGTTGTAAGAGAGAGAAGTAGATGGTTTCAATCCCTAGAGAGCATTTTAACGGAGTAGCCTCATCCTGTGGGCAAGATGATATTGAAAAACAAGGGATGGAGGGATGATTTGTTTTTACACAGCCTACATCTCAAGGAGGCTGCCCTCAGGGCCACATGAAGGGTTTCTCTCCTGTCCTCCTGTCTCTCCCAGGGGATCAGCAGAAGCTGGGGCCATGTCAGTGCTCCCTAGAAGGCAGCACTAGCTCCACAGCCCTGTGGTGCAGTGATGCTTCCTGTGCTCTGCAGATGAGCTTCACCAAGCTTGAAAACATGAGGCAGCTCCTAACAATCCCATCATGAGTTTCTCACTCATTCACAGAAGTTTGGTTTCTTTCCAATCCATAGTTCATGACTAAAGATCAGTTTAAATTCTATTTTCCAAACAAATATGCTTAGGCCTCTACAGAAACAAAGGATGGAAAGCTTAAACCTCAACTTTAAAATAAGCTTTTTAACTTACTGTTGAAACAGCTCTTTGTGACAGGAATAATGAATATTTTAAAAGCTTATTTTTTGACCAAGACATCTGCCCCGTTCCCCCTTCTTCATGCTCTACCCTTTTCTTCAGCTCAGGGTTTTTACTGAGGCTTTGAGGAATGTAACTGAAGTGACTCAACCTCTTGATCAACCCTTTGAAGGAAAATATTTAACAGCAACAAATCCTAATTGTTAGTATCTGAAAGGAAAAGAAGATGCTTCCCAAGGAATAGACTTTCTTTACATTGGAATTACAGTTGCATTGTTCTGTTATAGGAGAACCATTTCGATGCATGGTAGTCTCCTCCATGTTGCAGAGCCATTAGCTATGTTTGAGTACATCAATAGCTGCTATTCTAATTGATGAAAAGCTAAATTTCCATGTAACCCAAAATCAGAACCTTTACTCTTTCTGCAGAAGAAAAACAAATCATTAATGTTCTGATCATTAGACAAGTTAACCTATTACTCTGAAAGTGACCCTGAAGGACAAAGGAAAGATAAAGCTGCTGGTGCTATGACTTTTTAATAAAATTCCAGTTCAGAATTTCACCTGAGCATGAATTTTGAAGCGTTTTACTGAAATACACAACTCATTTATCAAAACCCCCTCAGATTTATAGCTATGGTTTCAAGAAGACCTATATCAAAGACAACGGGGAAGGGAAGGGAAGACTGATTCTCACCAAGACTCCAGCTTTGCAATTTAAGATTGGTTTTGGGGATATTTAATATATACAGAAAGTGATTTTCCTTTTACAACTGTCACGGTTTTCTCCCTCCTGTATTTCTGATCTTGGTGAGTTTGGAGTGATACTAAGACAACTCACAGAAGATATGTTGACTAAAACACTAATGATTTGTAAAAAGAGGGCTTCATTTAATTACCAGAAAAAAATCTGTCAGGGACTTGCACCTCAGTCACACCAGAAATGGAAAAAACTAAATGGAAAGGAGTTTCTGGGTTTCAGTCACTGAGCTGCTCTGTCCCCAGAAAAAGTAAGATGCAGTGCAGTTCAAAACTGTTACACACTTATTTCCTTAGTCTATCTTAAAAGTACACCTTCTAAGTTATCTCTTAAAGGTTATTTTTGCATTTTAATGTCTCTTGCATGTAATTTCATGCTACCCAAATCACAGCTTACATGGTTTTTAGTTTATTTCTTACGTAGTCCAAGTCTTTTAAGTCACTTCTGATGAATTTAAATGACACATATTTTCATGCACTTATAGTGATATTAAATGATCTCCTTTTTAGAAGGGCAAAGAGTCCTGCATTTGTGATACCAGTCTGTCTTGGCAGCATTGTACCTGCCACTAAATATCCATGCTAAGGAAGTAAGAACAGGAACATTATCATACTGCTACACTTCATGACAACCTTCTATGATATAAAAGAACTATAGAATTTTTAGGGTTGGAAAAGACGTCCAAGATCATTGACTCCAAACTGTGACCAATCCCCACTTTGTGAACTAAAGCACAGCACTGTGCCACAATCCAGTCATTTCTTCAACACCTCCAAGGATAGTGACTCTGCCACCTCCCTGAGTAGCCAATTCCAATTCTTCGGGAATTAACTCCTTCATCAAACACTTCATTTGTTGTGAACACAAACTCTGTGACCAACAACAGAGTGCAATTACCTACATACGGTTTTGTCTGAACATTAGTTTGGTCAGCTTCCCAGCTAAGCATTACCAGCAAGTTTGTGTGTGGGGAGGAGAAAGCAACATGTCTGTGGATGGTAAAAGCTTCTTTTTCATGCAGTCTTTCATTTTGGGCCATTCAGTCTGCTAGGTAGGGAATTCTTGCTAGGTAGCCACTTTCATTTAGCTTTTTTTATCCAGTCTCATGAGAAGGCAAGGTGCATTATCAAAGCAAATAGTCCATCACAGCTGAGACTGGGGAAGGTGTTATGAAAAGAAATGCCACTCTGCTCACTGGGCTTACACACGCCTAAATTGATTAAATATATAAGAAATATTTTCCTAGTGTGTGATGAATCAAAGATGATGACAGATTTAAAGAAAGTTGCATTCTGCCAGAGCAGCCAAGTAACATTTTGTTTTTAGACAATTCGAACTGTTTAACATTAAAATAAATTATAGAAAGGCATACAAATAATAAAAATGCAACTCAGAGACACATTTAATAAGCTACACTCCTCAATAAACTGGGAAATGTATGGCACAGAAGATGAAGAGGGTATTTTACTCAACAGCAGTACAAAGTTTTTTTCTTCCTTTTTTTTCTAAAGAAAGGCAACATATGCTGGAACCTGTTGCTGATATCATCAGTTCCAAATTACTGAATTATGATATCTTAAATGTGCTGTGTGACATGAACATAAACATGTGAAGAATCTTGGGCTTCAATTTCTTCTTCCAGAAGAAATTAGAGGAGAAACTTTCTGATGACTGTGTAACTTCACCTGACCCGTTCATAAGTTTGCAAAGGGGTACACACAGTGATATTTGGTGTTTAATTGTGCAGTAATGAAATTAATTCACACACCATTAATTTAATTAATGAATATTTCTTCAAATAAGCTTCCTGTCATCTTTCCAAATTTTAATTTGGAACATTATTCTGCACATTGGCAGAAGAAATAAGCTTAGTTGTATAATCATCCCTCACAGCTAACGATGTCACCAAAATATCACATCCTTGTGATCACATCTTTCTTTTTTAGGAAAACCGTGACAAAACCCCTGTCCAGTCATGCTCTTAGCTTTCTTTTAAAAGCATTTTAGATCATGGTGCTTCAGGGACTAATCTGAATGAGCACAGAAAGATCTGTTTCTTACTTCTCATGTGAAAGCCATAGTCCCATGGCTACTACAGGGAACCGTGAGGGAATCGGGACAATGCTGAAAGCAAGAAGGAGAAATAAAACACTGTCGAGGAGTAAGCCTTGCCTCCCAGCTTAATACATGTATTTCACATACTGGGGGAAAAAAAGAGCAACTTTGCACTTTCCTGCATGCCACTCTCTCAAGAGCTGCCTAGCTGGGGTCACATCCCCGCTGCAGGCATCTCACAGACCATCACTTCTCTGCAGCAGAGCAGAAGGCGAAGGGGCGAAGAGCACAAAGGCACAAAATCTATCTGGGCTGATAAAAATACTGGCAGGAGCCTAACAATTTGACTCACTAGCAATTAAACTAATTAAATCTGACTTTTAAATGGTTTGTGGCCTGTATTTACACCTCCCTGCACTACTATACCTGTTTCTCTGTAACTCTGACCTCCCGGTCCACACCTTCAGTCTTGACACCACCCTTTGCCTAATTGTGACAGAAACCAGTCAGTGGTTCTCAATATGCAGATGTGGTAACACTAATAGCATGATTAACTTCAGAAGATGATATAATTGTATCACACAAAGTAAAACATCTGCATTGATGGCTTGGGCCAAGAACCACGAGTTATAAAAAGCCTGAGGCATTTGGACACTCATCCTACTTCCTAAATATCCTCTCAGAGTTAAGCATCCTACTGGCTTCCCGTTCTCCAAACATATTGGGCTGTCTACACATTTATCAATCTCATATCACCACTTTTTACTATGCAGTGTTCTGCAGTATGGCTTTCCTAAATTCTGTGACAGTGTCTTCACATCCAAGGAATGCCTCTGCAGCATCTCTCTGATACCAGGCATGCAATGAATCAAGCTGATCAACAAAAGCTGACCTCTCACCTCTCCATTTGTCTGTTTGTCCTTACACAGGGAATACCCCTGAATTCTAACAAGCAGTGCAGAAATGGGAATTTCTACCCTAACATCTAATGGAAATTTCAAGGGCATCAGATTCCAGGTTCTGATTTGGAAGAACAAATTCCAGCATAAGTGCAGGAACACTAGAAGCAGATCACTTCTGCTGGAAACATGCATAAACACACTCTTTAATTAATAATCTTATATTTAACACTGAAAAAAAAAATCCATGATCACATGGAAACATATAGGAATGGGTTGGGAAGAAAACAATACACATCTCACATATAGCAACATCACAACAATCCAAGAGGACGCAAAGGCAACAGAAGGAAGAAAGGTGCCAGTACAAACAGCAGAGGCACAACCAACACCAAAGAAGACTTCAAGCATCTGCAGCCCTTTATTGCTCTTCAGTCCAACCTTTTATACCCTTCATCTTACATGCCTTACACCTGTGTGCCCTCTGTGGCCTTTTGTGATTGGTCAGCACACCTCAGCACTCCATGTCCCGTTACCTTCAATGCTGCTCACCTGTCCTGCACAGCTGCAGCCCAAGGGGATGAGGCTCCTTCACAGCCCCACTCCCAATGACCACAAACTGTGTGCCTACAGCAGAAAGCACCACTGACTTGGTATTTTGTAGGAAAAAGACACTAGTACTTTTCCAATTTTTAAGTAAGAGATAAAAAGTATCTTGTGCTCTTCTAAGTAGAACATCTGCCTGTTTCAATACTTTCAAATAATAATATACATCTTGTACAGGCATTAATTTAGAAGATAATTTATCTTTTAATTAAAAGTGCAACTTTTTAGAAAATGGGTGGCTGATACCCTGCAGCATCTATGGAGTTCTATAAATTATCTTCCCAAATCTAATATTTTTTCACATCTACATATTGACTTAAAAAAAAAAAATCTCATGTCTATATACAATTATTCATTCTTGTAAAGAACCTAGCCTCAACCTATTAACTATTTATTTCTAAAATACCACAGAATATTTGGAATTTATGTCACCAGTATCAAGTTTATAGAGTTTGGGACTTTGCTTTCCGGCTCCACATTTCTTTTTTTTTTCCACTGACTAAACTTCAAAGTAATTACAACTGTTTTCCGTGCTGAAATATTACAATGACAATATCACAGACTACTCTTCATGTAGAGCTGTGTCCATCATTAACAGCAACTGAAAGATCAGTCCTGCACAGAGTAGACCATGTTATGAACCCTGAAATGCAACATAAGGAATTCTGTAACACTCCTTGTTACTTCTGTGTAGGCAGAGGAAAACATCTGAAACTAACACACAGCTATTGTTACGGCATTTGGGAATAAACACGCTTTATGGTCAACAAATGCTTCCTCTTTGATAGCAGTTCTCTAGATAAGAGCTTTTATAGATAACTGCTGCTGACCTGAAATCACCAGGAAGCATTAAGGCTTTACATCACCATACATATGTTTTATTTTTACAAAAAATTGTCATTAGTTGTGCAGTTACACTTCCCATACTACAGCTTCTTTTCACAATACCTTCTCCACCCACTGAACATATCTTCCCAGATGCCTTCTAGCATTTCAGACTGTCCAACAGCAGCTTCCTTTGATAATTTTTTTGCTTTTTTTTCTCTTCCAAATAAAAACAAATGGGCACTTCACAAAATCAAATCGTATTCTGGAGGAGATGCTACAGAGAACAGGAGCACGTTACCAGAGATCTCATAGCCACTGAGGAGAGTGAAAGGGTCTCAACAGTGGTAGAAAGAGGAGCTCTCAGCTTTAAACATCAAATGGAAACGTTTAGAAGATTTTCTCTATGTTCAGGATGAGCTAGACATAAGGAAATTCAGACTTTTTCTCCAGCACAATGAGCATCCCGTCTAGGCTACACAGGACCTTCCAGCGAGACAACAAAAAGCAGCCTCATCCATCCCTACATATTGCTTTTGCTGCCTTTGTGTGGGAGAGGCAAGCACTGGATTAACATTAACATATGCCCATATCCGTATGTGGGAGAAATAATTTATCCTTTCTGGAGATGCTGTCTCAATTCTGGCCAGCAATGTGGGGGTGTGCTTCAGGGAATTCACAGTAAGCACTGCACCTGACCATAAAATGGCACATGCCTTGTTTCTGGTTTATGATAGTCTTCAAACAAAAATTAATGAAAAGAAACTTATCCCTCACTATAAAAATGGTTTTTACAGAATAAGATCAAATTTGCCTCCTTGGTCAAAGCCCAAAACTGCTCACAGAACTCAAAGGTTTGCTGAAAACTCAGTCACTTAGTCTTCAAGAATAAGAAAAAACTGAGATTAAAAGGAAAAGATTCATCCACAGATAAAAATTATTAATAGTTAAGAGATCAGCAGAGTAACACGTACACATATAGAAGATAGCTACCAGATTGAACAGAATGGTCTTACAAAAAGCAAAACAAAACAAAACAAACAAATAAACCAACCCCCCCAAAAGAACTCATTTTAGGATGCAAAATATGTTCTTTTTTTTTTTTTCCAAAATAAAGAAAAAGCCTCAGGCACAAGACTGGTAGAATTTCTGGTTGATAAGGCAAGCCTACATTTGCAATCAAGAAGTGAGCACGACTCTTGAGGCTCACAGTCCACTCATCTTCACAAGTTTCATAAAGTGTGAGCATCAGCTACCTATCAACAAAATTACTCTGAGTTGACACACCAGAATGTATTTCTTATTTCTGAAGTTCACCCAAAAAAACCCCTATATTACCCTAAAGGTGACAAAACAGACTTTTCTCAGAGGACAGAGATGAACCGAGCTGTTGAGGACTTAACTGCTGCAGGACTTAACTTAATTCATGGGTATCTAGAAGGGGACACAGAGATCTGCTTTTCACATTCTTGTACTCGAGAGGAAAAGTCACCACACAAATAATTACCAGCATTATAAGTAAAAAAGACTTATTTTTCTGTAACGTCAGATGCCAAACCCAGCTATTCCTTAATTGAATAGTACAATAACCCCTCATACAGGTGATCAGTTCATGGGACATCACTTGAGTCTCAAAGAAACAAAGGCCAATTCTGTTACTCAAAGCTCAGTCTGCCTTTCCTTTTTGTTTAACAGACAAATTTCATTATTATTGTCAGTTGTATGTAATCATACATATCACAAATGTTCATACTACTAAGGTAAGGCATGATGTTGAAGTACAGGACAGTGGCAAATTTGACATTAAATGGGAAAGTCCATCTCAAGCTCACCTAAAGACTATCTTTAAATAGCCACTAGCCCTTAAATAATACCTGATTTTTATTTGGAGGATGGATATCCACTGCTTAGTGCTCTTGGAAAGCTCCCACTGAACTACCACAGCTATATTGGACAAGAATACGGGCACACAACTTAAAATGGAAAGGTATCTTGTGATTAAATGCTGTGTCCAAATCACATGTCAGCTTTTTCTTTTTTAAAAGCATGATACAAACTGAAGCTGGTATTTTCCTTGCTATGATAAACATCACAGAAGCAAATTCATCCCCATTACTTAACAACAGAACCTATAAACTCCTGCTGATTTCTTTATCCGTTTCTAAAGCACAATTTAAAATCCTACACTGCAGATAAGGGTATACTGCTCACAAGATTAAAGTCAAGGTCACATATTGCACATAGGCTGCTGCCTGTGAAACAGCGATCTGTTTCACAGACTCCACATATATTTTTAGAAAGGGCTGCTCTAGTCATCAGCTAACAGCCTTTGAATTACAGAAGGGAAGATAAACTTTGGCTTAAAAGGGAAAATGTAAAGTCTTCTGTGCCAAAACAGACAGACCCCTGCTGATTCAAGGAAGTAAAGTAGTTCTTTTTATCTCTTCACAAAACCTGAA
The DNA here is from genome assembly GCA_024362935.1 of Setophaga petechia. Taxonomy (NCBI): domain Eukaryota; kingdom Metazoa; phylum Chordata; class Aves; order Passeriformes; family Parulidae; genus Setophaga; species Setophaga petechia. The sequence goes on from JANCRA010000008.1 coordinate 26,439,177, forward strand.
GGGGAAATCCCCAACACACAGAGTATGAACCTTACTGATGGAGCTAAGAGTGAAACTCCCCAAGACTTGATACAACCAAGGTGGACCACCTTTGAGAAATGCTGGCTTCACAGTATGCCTGGTAGCTAAGCTGGTGCTCCCTCCAGACATCTGTTGCACCTTCTGCTCAACAGGCACCTGTGCAACTATTCATACTAAAGCTACAGCAGAAGCACCAGCACCACATAAGAAATGGTCTGTAACACAGAAAAGATTTCTGCCTTGCCCAGAGAACACCATTTGCACAGTATGCCATTAGTGGATGCCACAAAATATTAGTAATCAGGAAAAAGCGAATACATTGATATACAATAATTACTACCACATGATGCTTATAAAAAGATGACACTTCCTAAATCAAACATTAGGCTTAATTCATGGGTATCTAGAAGGGGACTCCAAAAATTCTGTTCACACAAAACGTGAGCAGCAAAATCTGGATTTTTAACCAGCTTTAATGACCAAAAGATCTTTAAGGCATGCCCCAAATAAACAGGGCACAGGCTGAGAGAGTGAGGCTGTTCACCCTGGAGAAGAGAAGGCTCCAGGGAAACCTTGTAGCGCCTTCCAGTACTAAAGGAGGATTACAGGAGAGGTGGAAAGGGCATGTACTGTTAGGACAAAGGCATTTACTCACAGAACAAGGGGGAATGGATTCAAACTGGAAGAGAGAAGGTTTAGATTAGCTGTTTGGAAGAAATTCTTTGCTATAAGAGGAGTGAGGGACTGAAACAGGTTGCCTGGAGATGTTGTGGACTCCCCATCCTGGAGGTGTTCAGGGCCAGCCTGGGTGGGGCTTTGAGTGACCTGGTCGAGTGGAAGGTATCCCTGTCGATCGCGGGGGGTTGGAACTAGATGATCTTTAAGGTCCCTTCCAACCCAAACCATTCTATGATTCTATGATTCCTGTTAACTCCCTAAAATAGCACATGTTCTCTTTTGCCCAATGGAACTAGTTAAGATTGCTTTTTACTAGAAGGGACAAAACTACAGCAGCTTTATGCAGTAGGGAGACAAAGAGCAGAGATCAACACCATGAACAAGTAGAAGTTCATAAAGTGAATCACTGTTTGTACAATCAGGACTTACCCAAAGAGTTGATCCAAGGCCACCAGAGATGTAAAAACTTCTACCTTTTCCTGAAACCTGCATGTTTTGGTAGGCCACTGAAAATGCTGAGCAGCTAAATGCTAATTTACTATTGCTGCCACCAACCTGTATATTAGCCACCCTTTGCCCTTTTTCTGCAAGACAACAAAATTGAGAGCTTTAAAAGACTTTTCATTACATCAACATCAGTGTGTTGAGACCTCTGGCAAGTGGGGATACACAGCTAAATAAAAGGAGACCAATAAATAAATAAAAGCAGCATGCTTCTTGTTGACACTGCTCTGCTGTCCGCCAGTTCCTGGAGTCTGTCCTGGACTAGTCCAATTAGTCAGCTTTGAGACCAAGAGACGTCTTAGGCAGGGGACACTTAGCCTAGGAATCTGTCCCTGGCCACCTTGCATTTGGCACTGCTGGCATCACTTGAAGGCACCAGTTCCAGGTGGTGACCAGTGACCAGAAATGTGTCACTGTTTTTCAGACAAGAAGTCCCAGACAGGACCCCACATGCATGCACAGCAATCAGTTACATTTACTCACAGAGGTGACAAGCTTGCAAGATGAATGCATGACAATTCATGAATTGGATAACATGTTAAAATTCCAAGGGGGAAATCAGAAGGAATTTGAAACCTAGGTCACCTTACCATAGGTGATCACGTGATTATGTAGTTTCAATTAGCTAGCATTACTGAAGATTCTATTTTATACCCTGTATTTGTTCATCTCTTTCTCGAAACATACTAAGTTATCTCCATCTTATTTCAGCAGGCTGCACAACTCAGAAGACTACATTAGCAAAAACATTTTCAAATGGAGAAAAATTCTTAATGCTCTGCCTTTGCAGTAACCTCCCTTTGGGAACCAGACTAACCCACCAGACATTATTCATTAGGACATACACTTTATTTCAAAACTGGGGAGCCTCTGAGAAATGAGCCTGATTCTTGGGAGTTTTAAAAACTCAGCTGCTTAAAGGCCTAAACAATATTTCAGTAACAAAATAGCCACTTTTCAGAATTTACACCTAAATTTTGGAGAAGCAACTTCTGGTGTTCAAGTTTTCACTGATGTAACTACTATGTCTAATAATACACTGTGAGACTGACTTACTAAATCTTAAAGTTCTTTAAAGTGCTGCTGAAGTTTTTTTCACATTCCTCTAGAAGCCAAGTACACCTCCATTCAATCTAAACACCTGTGCATGAGAAAGCCCACTCCTGTATCCAATCACCAAAATTCGGTGAAATTGCAAAAATAAAAAGAGCAGTAACACAAACCTCTCAAGAGAAAGAGTGGCCTATATAACAGTTATAGGGCATCCAAACTGATGCTAGTTACTCCACTCTCTACCTGGGGCTTTTTGTCATAAGATTTTTGAAGTGCCAATCCCATAAGCTGTCACAGACATGTTTTATGAAAAGTCCTTTCCTTAGGATTTTTTCTCCTGAGAAACTGAAAGGCCTCAGGAACAAAATGTAAATAGTGATTATCTGCTGCTGTGGAATGCAACAAGTGGATCATGTGGTTGTTTCTAATTAATGGCCAGTCATAGTCCAGCTGTCCGGACTGTCTCGGTCAGTCACAAGCCTTTGTTACAATTTCTTTTTCTATTCTTAGCTAGCCTTGTGATGAAATCCTTGCTTCTATTCTTTTTAGTATAGTTTCAATATAATGGATATGATAAAATAATAAATCCAGCTTTCTGAAACATAGAATCAACATTCTCATCTCTTCCCTCATCCTAAGACCCCTGCGAACATCATCACAAAAAGCACTGATACTTCTTTAAACAAGACAAATTACTGTCATATAATCATATAACTATCATGATTATATTTGAAGTAGTATGCACAAGGATGTTTAATGCTGGGGGATAGTAACCTGTAAGAGTAAAAGTAGTTCACAAACACCTCTCTAACTATAAGCTGTCACTAGAAACGGGTTGATGTACTGTTATATAACGTCTCTCCTTCACCTCCCAATCCCGTTCTTCATATCCATATCGAAATCCTGTTACTGAATCCATGGCACCTTTGAGGCATTTGTGCCGGAGGGAGGAGGACAGGGACGATAGGGAGGAGAAGGCGTAGAGCGAGAGCTGCCTCTTGTCTCCTCCCCGTGCCGCAGAAATCACCGCAGCGAGCTGAGCCCAGCACTTGCTGACAGCGTCCCCGCCCCTGCCGCCGCTCCCTCGTACCAGAGCGCTCCCTCCCGCCCGGCGCCGATCCGAGCCGGGAATGGCCCGGGCCGGCCCGCCCCTGGCCCGCCCTCCCGCGGTACCTCGCAGCCGGGGGAACTCCCGGTCCCGCAGCGCCCGGAACCCGTCCCCGTGCCCGTAGCCGTACTCGCAGCCGGCGGGGCGGCCGTGGAGGAAGGCGCGGAAGGAGAGCGGCTCCTGGGCCATGGCTCCCGGCATCCAGGGCCCGGCGCGGAGAGCAGCGCGGTCCCGCCCCAGCGCAGCCTCCGCGGGCGCTGCGCTCTGGGCCCGCTCGGCTCGGCACGGCCCGGCCGGTGTGCTCCACTCCGCCCGCCTCCCGCCCCGCCTGCCCCACATGAGCCGGGGCCGGTCCGGCCGCCGCTGAACCGGGCACTGGGGCAGGCACAGGGAGGAGTTTCCCGTAAGGAAGAAGTTTCCCTTAGCGCTGGCAGATCGGTTTGGCGGTGGCCGCAGCAAGTGTGCCCTCCTGTTGAGGCGTGCTGTTTAAAATACTTCATGGAAATCTCTCTCCCCTAAAATTTTCCAATTCAAGCTCAGATTTCCCTCGATGCCTCTTCCATTGCTGCTAATGGCAGAGGTCGCTTTCTCACACCTTGCAGTTGGGGTACAATACTCGGGCATCACGTCGAGCTGGCTCATTTGGCCATAGATGCTGTGTGACCAATGCAAAGTACCACGGCCCAAAGCCAAAGGTGTGGAATGGGCTGGTCACCAGGAGTAGAGAGAACAGGACTATTCTCCCGTGTAAAAACCATTCCTGAAAAATCCTCTGAAACTTATACATAACCAAAAAAAATCACAGCCAAAGGAATGTGTTTGTTGAGAGTGTGTTTGTTTGTTTGCTTTGATTGGTGTTTCATTGTTGGGTTTTGTGGGGGGTTTTTTGTTGTTGTTTTCATATTAATTTTTTCCTGACATACTACTCACAATGAATTTTTCTACTTACAGCTCTGCAATCTGTAGAACATTAAATGACCTCCAATGTTAGTCCAATACCAAAATAAAACTTTACGTATTGGGATGGACCTACATCCAAAATCTGGAAAGGCAGACTCTCGTTAGATTGTTTGAATGCTACTAGTGGGATGTCAGTAAAATGGGAAACTACACAGAACAAACTTCAGCCCAAATTGAACTGTAAATTTAGATTTTTCACTTACAAAGTGGTACTGAAATAAATCCATGCAGAAAATTATAAAATAAGCCTGACATGAAATATAGCATGCTAATGTGCTCCCTGCTTTATATACTAGGAATTTTTGTCAAATTTAAACACATAGCCCTGGTGTCAGGGCATATATTTCTATAACACTATAAAAGTGTGTTTGCCTCTGACTCTATTTGTGATTGGGGGAGGTATATAGTGTATGACATCCCCAGGTGAAACCTTTCAGCCAGCTGATGATTTTACCAAAATTAATTGCCAAATAAGCTATACCTTAAACATTTCCTTCCAGATGAACAAAGCACCACTGACAAAAAAAGAACAGTTGCTGTCAAGTGGAGCAACATTCTTGGCTGATCTCCTGAAGTCATGTAAAAAAACCCAAGAAACAAACAACAAACAAAAACCTTGCACCAAATATCTTTTTAAAAATTATTTTAACAGTTTATGCATTGCAATTTAGGAGAACCTATGCCATCACTATGATTTATTTTTTTATTGCCAGTATATGTCGAAAATATCTGCTATGGATTTTCCTTAATATTTCTAACTTCCTGTTATCAATTTACAGAGCAATTTATTTATATTGATTGCTATGCATAGTTCTCTCACCACTTGCATATATTGTTTACATCAAATAGTTGTTTTCAACCCCTTATTGAAACTAGCTTTCCCCATCAAAACAGATGACAAAACACAGCTTTCTGATCTTACAATAAATGTGTCTTGAAGACCTAATTTCCATTCACATTTTTATATAAAATATGGTCCCTCACAATTGATTTGTGTCTCTTTTATTTGTCCTGATTTTTGAAGATTAGTCCTTTGGAAGTAACACATACATGGAGACTACTAATTGGGAATGTGCTCTGTTTGCAAACTGTATGTAGCCTCATGATGATCACTGATTATTGGGTTTCCAATGAAGTGCCTTGTTAATCCATCATAAAGACTGACCAGAGTCTTTAAACAGTAAGAGGCATTCAGGCCACTCAATGTCAGTGTAGAAGTTTTTGTGTTTGAAGATTAGTATAGCTTCTAAACAACAAACTAGGCTTTACTGTTAACTCTGTTACTGAGGTAAAAGATGGATATTTCATAGAATTTCAACATGAAGCCACAGCTTTCAGCCCTGAACATGGTCACACCCAGCTTGCCTAACCACAACAGGACTATTCCAAGGCACATCTTAGTGTTCTGCTTTGACAAAGCTTTTCTGACAAGGCTGCTATAAAATTCACAGGGTAATGCTGTAGAAAGCCCAGAGCTAGGGCTTTGTCTCTGCCTTGATCTACTGTATGAGCAGGAGAGGGTATCCCTTCCTTGTAGTAGCATTAGATATTAATTTTTGAAAACTGTGAGTCAGAGCTTATGGACATGATTGGATATTGTATTAAAGAGTTGAGCAGTTTGGAACCAAGTAACAGGAAGCACCCAGAATAGTAAGAGCCAACATAATGCAGTATATGTGAAAACTGCAAACTGGGCCTTGGAAGGGAAGGGTATTGCTCTCAAAGCAGGACTTTTGCCAGCAGAAAGCCAGATTCTCTTTGATCCTCCACTGACATTGAAAGCATTAGTGGAAATGAATGCTACAGCCATTTTACACTGAGGTCAGCACAGCCTCACCTTTGTGCTTCTATGTTAGGAAAGGCATTATTAACTCATTGCAGCCTAGATTACACTTGTTACACGTTCAGGTCTGACATAAGCCTTCTTATTTATTCATTATACACAAAATTTAGTTCACCCTGCTATATTCTTTTGCACATTGCATCATAGAACAATAAAATACTGTTTTGCTCATTGTAGAGACAATGAGCTAAATGTATGCACTCAGTGCTCCAGTCTCTGATTAACTGCTTGATCTGAAAAAATGTGCTGGATCAGAACTCTGATGCTATTGCTTACTAACTATAAACAGTTTGATTTTTGGCTTTGTTGACTATAAGAAAAACTTTATCTAAATCAGAACATGCTTACAATTAGTTACAGAAATTCCACTTACTGTATAGCTCTTTGAGACCACCAGTTATAAAAAAGCTACTACAGCATATAGAGCAAAAGTCAAGATTGTAACTGTTAGTTTATTCCTGGCAAAAAAAAACCCCAAAAAAAACCCAACAACCAAACCAACCAAACCAAAAAACCAAAGCCAAAAAAACCACAAAAAACCACAAAAACCAAACTATGCTCAAGAAAAATACAAGACTTCTTCACTTACACCTGATATTCTGTTTTGCACATAGATGGTTGCTTTTAGTAATGAAAATGGCCAAATTTCTTATCAGGATTAGAGGTGTCATTGTCATCTGTTTACACATTTGGTCTATGGCAATCTCTCACTCAGGGAAAAAAGAAGTGGAAATCAGTACCTTGCCTACACAAACTCCCCCTTACATACACAACTGTAGCAATTGTATTCCACTTGTAGCAAAAGCAGGCATGAAAATACAGTTTTGATGGCTTAAGTGGAAGGAGTCTCTTGATTTGAAGAACAGAAAATGCTTCATCATTCAAAGGACTAACTCCATCTCTGAAGTAGGTTCAAAAAGACATTACCGTGAGACTTGGGGTTTATTCCTAAATAACTTATTAGCAGAAGAATCACTGAGAAAGCTGTCCCTGCTTGATGGCTTGCTCCATGTCCCCCAACATTACTACTAAGAGCAACCATAGGTGCTTATTGCCACCTCAATAGCTGAGGAGAAGCACTGCAGGAAGGGAATATGAGAGCAGACAGGGAAGTGACCCCTCACACCACTACAGGGAGCAGTGGGAAGGACACAGGACTGGCAGTGTTATAATAACCCTGTAAGCCTCTGCATCCTCCAGTCCATTGTGGCCAACCACTTCCAGCCACATGCCTTAATCATTCCCCTGTGAGGGCCAGCATTTCTAAACAAATCCAGATCATCAGATTGAGAAGATTCCTGAGGCAGCGGGACAGGTCATACCAGAAGATTGAGCAGAAACACAGGTGCCACAATGATTTGGTGGGGCAGGTAGGATGGGTTGCCTCTCACTTCCCTGCCCTTTTTGCCCTCCCATTCCACTAATGCTCACCATTTCCTCACAGCTTCAGCCTACACGTGCTTCCCACTTCTTCCTCCAGTCTATTTGCAGCACACCTTCTCTTTAGGTGTCTTAAAATTTGGCTAATCCTTGCCTACCAGTGGTGAATCCTGAGACATATCCCCATTCCTGAAAAAACTAGCAACTATTAAGACATGGGAAAAAATAGTGTCCCTTAATAGTGCAGGTGACATATTTTGCCCCATTTCTCACTCCTCTTCAGGCCTGTGTTTTGAAACTTTAAGCTCTGGAACAGAACTCTTTTTTCTGCTGTCACTATGTCTGTTCAGTGTTTGTTGCAATCATCCCCTGTTCTGAGGCAAACCCCAGTCCCAGCTTAGGTAGCAGGTGATGAACAGTCTAACGGGTTTAGGCCATAAGCACTCACGCTCGATGGAAGTATTTAATTCCTGCAAATGTTATTATTAAACTTTATGTTCAAAGGTTTTAACAGTTACTAAATATGAATTTTTTGCAACAGCGTGGCAAAGCTTTGTGCTTCTAAGGAGAATCCAAAAGTTTAAAGGAAGACTTGTTGACATAAGCCTCTGCTTTTAAGACTGATTGTGTTGCAAATATGACTTCATGGGTTTGAGGAACAGTAGCTAGGCCATGTTTCATTAGTCATTCTCACTAAAGCAGACTTCACTAGAAACACATCTGCATGCAGCCCTTGTCACCCTAAGAGTCAGGCAGGGCACACTAGATAGAGATATGAGAAAAACAGAAGGACCGAATGAAACACGAACTAAAACATGTTTTAACAAGAGGGACCAAACCAAATGTTTTTGGCAAACCTCATACCCCATATGGGGATCAGAAGTGAATATGTCTGGGATTCAGGTTTTACCACTTGTCCTCACCTATAACACCTGTCCAGACAGGGCAGTTTTATCACGAGTTACCTGTTACAGTACTGTCCACAGAAATCAACATGAGTGATAATGCAGGGTTGGGCTCGAAATTATAGTCTTCGTTTCATAACACATTCACCATGGCTAGATTTGCAAATGCTTGCAGCATACAAATACTTTTTGCTTTTAATGTAATGTATCCAGAAAATATAAACACTTTCTATCTCTGACAGGGCTACAAGCTTCGTGAAGATATTTTACAATGAATTATTAATGTGGATTGGAGAGTATAATCTTGCTGGTTGAGGCTTAGTGATATTGACTTTAAATGGCAAAATGGCTTTTTATAGTTACAAAATCCAAAACATTTCATATATACACATACAGAAGTGCAAAGAAGATTTCTCTTCTGCATAGTAGATGCAACACATCCACGTACAGGTTGTTTATAACCATGAAACTTATAATTTATACCTGTTATCACAAGCAACCAAAAGTCATTCCCAGCAGGTTAACTTTAACACACTGGCAACTTTGTAAAAAATTTAATTCTCTCTCTCTTTGAAATTACATTAGAGATTTAAAAATATACCTAAATATGCAATAATATTTCTCATGCAACCTCCCATTTTTAAACTTTCCATTATCATTTGATTGTTCAGCTTTTATATTCAGAATTTTTTGTGCAGACTAAAAACCAATATGAAACAAATATGTGATGAGCTACTGTTACCAGTTGAGCTTCACTACCTTCAGTATATTGCTTTATTTTTAGGGTATCCTCTGTGTCTGTAGGTAATATATTTGACATCTCTCTTCAAATACAAATTAAAGTATATTTTATGCTGTTGAACAACTGTCAGAGTTTAACCTAGGCCAGAAACTAAACTTCAAAAAGCCACTTGCTCCCTCCCTGCAGCAGGCTGGGAAAGAGACTCAGACAAGGAACATCAAGAAAACTTGTGGGTTGAGATAAAGACAGTTTAACAGGTAAAGCAAAAGCCATGCACACAAGCAGTGTGCACACTAAACAAGGAATGCATTCACTATTTCCCATGAGCAGGCAAATGTTCAGCCACCTCCAGGAAAGCAGGGCTCCATTATGTTTTACGGTAACTTGGGAAAACAAACCCCATCACTCTGAACATCCCCCACTTCTTCTGTCTTCCCCCTGCCTTATCTGTTGAACATGACATCAGCACAAGTCTCTGGGGCTGGATGGGGTGCACCCAAGGGATGCCAGGAGCATTCACCAAAGCACTTTCCATCATTTACAAAATCACACAATAATCTGAGTTGGAAAACACGCAGAAGGATCATCAACTCTTTAAGTGAATGGCCCATATGGGGATTGAACCTATGAACTCTGGAATTATTTACTAGCAGCTTTGGCTAACCAGGAGGGGCACAGGTGACAGGAAGTTAGCAAGTGCAACACTCATCTGCAAGAAGGGTTAGAAAGAGGATCCAGGGAATTACACGCCTGTCAGCCTGACCTCAGTGCCAGGGGAGGCCGTGGAGCAGATCTTCCTGAATGACATCACTTGGCACACACAGGACAATCAGAGGATCAGGCCCAGCCAGTGTGGGTTTGTACAAGGCAGATTGACTTGACAAGCTGGATCTCCATCTATGACAGTGTATCCTGACTAGGAGATGAGAGAAATGCTGTGGGTGTTTTCTATCTAGACTTTACTGAAGACTGCAACATAATTTCTGACAGCATTATCATGGAGAAACTGGCTACTTGTGGCTTAGACAGGTGCACCCCTTACTTGGCAAAAATCTGTCTGGATGGCCAGGTCTAGAGAGGGGAAGTGACTGGAGTTACATCCACCTGGTGCCCGTCACCAGTGGTGCTTCCCAGTGCTTGGGCCAGTTCTGTTTAAATCTTTATCCATGATCTGTGTGAGGTATCAACAGCTGGCAGATGACACCAGGCTGCGAAGGAGTATTGATCTGCTGGAGGGTGGGAAGGCCCTACAGAGGAATCTGGATAGGCTGGATAGCGTGTCAAGGCCAACAAAATGAGGTTCAACAAGATGACGTGCCAGGTCCTGCACTTGAGTCACGATAACCCTATGCAGGGCTACAGGCTGGGAACAGAATGGCTGGAAAACAGCACAGTGGAGAAGCACCTGGGGATGCTTGTTGATAGCAGCTGAACATGATCCAGCAGTGTGCCCAGGTGGCAAAGAACGCCAAAGGCATCCTGGCCTGTATCAGAAATATTGTGGCCAGCAGGACCAGGTTAAGTGACCATCCTGCTATACTACACCCTGGTGAACCCACATCTTGAATCCCATGTTCAATTTTGGGCCATAGAAGGGTAATGAAGCAGGTTAAGGGGCTGAAGCACAAGTTTTATGTGGAGCAGCTGAGGGGCCTGGGGTTATTTAGCCTGGAATAAATGAGGCTCAAGAAGGATGTTACTGCTCTACACAACTGCCTAAAAGAAGGGTGTGGACAGGTGGGGGTTAGTCTCTTGTCCCAGGTAAAAAGTTACAGGACAAGAGGAAATGGACTCATGTTGCACAAGAAAAGGTTTAGACTGGATATTAGGAAAAATTTCGTCAATAAAAGGTTATCTGATACTGGAACAGGCTGCCCAGGGAAGGGATTGAATCACTATCCCTCAAGGTATCACAAAGACAAAGTGTAGATATGGCACTGAGGGACACAGGTCAGTGGTGGATTTGGCAGTGCTGGGTTTACAGTTTGGTTAATGGTCTTGAAGGTCTTTTCAAAACTAAATAATATTATAAGGTGTAAGCACTGCTCAGCAGTAACAAAATAATCTCTGTTATCAATACTATTTCCAGGAAAAATCCAAACTATAACTCCACAGTAGCTAATGAAGAAAATTATTTTAATCCCAGCCAAAACCAATTTTGACACTTCTGGCAGCACACTGAGGTATTGTGAATAGTGGTTTTGGCGACAAATTTTTGCTATACAGAATATTCCTCATAAAAATACTCATTTTCAAACAGAAGAGCCTTCATTTCAAAGACACCGTTGCTCTTCCTTTCTGAAGTGCAAATGGGTGGTGGGAAAAATGAAGATTACTTTTGTTAATTTAAAATAATCTTATTCTGAATGAATTTTTACAGTCTTTTTTGTGCATGCAGATGGTTTTCAAGCTATAGCAGACAGTTCACTAAGTAAAAATACCCTTTGTACACACAGATTCCAACATTAGATGTAGTGGTTTGGGTTTTTTCTTGAAAATGTTGGAAACACATTATAAGAAGATACTACCTCCAGTTTGGGACTAGGAGCTTCACTTAAGTAATTATTGTTGGTCTTTTGTCATTTTGGCCTTTTTCAAAGTGATTTTTACTAGCCAGCAATTAAAAAATAAAAATAATAATTAAAAAAAAAATCAATCTTGCATTTGATGGAATCTCAACTACCTAAAATTCTTCTATACTAAATTCTGAGAAGCACTGCAGACATCATTCATAGCTTTAGAAATATTGCTTGGGAGTCTTATTTTATGTAAGAGAGTAATTATACCATTAGCAACAATCAGGAAGTTAGATGTGATAGATACAATGACCAGTAGCCAGGTTTTCACACACCTATAAGCAATCTATTGCTCTATAAGCTCAAACTGAGCTGGGAGAAAGAAACCAACATATTAGTATGCACCTGTGATTCTGCAACAGGGTGAAATAAATCCCATTAGAGAATGGAGAGGCCCCTGGGCTTGAGAAAGTAATTACAAGACCAGAAAAAGGAAGGTCTTGGGTTGCTGTTTTGGTTTTACCCAGTAGGCAGCTGAGCATCATGCAGATGTTTGCTCAGTCCCCACTGTGTGAGATGGGGGAAAGAATCAGGAGTAAAATTATAGTTGGTGGGCTGAGATGCAGATATTTTCATGGGAAATAAAAGGAAAATACTTATTACAGAAGAGTATACAGACCAAGTAATGCAGAATCCAGTTGCTAACCACTCCCTGACCAACGCACAGCCAGGCCATGAGCGGGGGATTGCCACCCCCAGGCCAATCTCTCCCAGTTTTATTGCTGACTAGGACACTGCATGGAATGGAAGAACAACTCATTTACTGCTGGCACAAAACTTGAGTCCCAGAGCATTTTAAACACAAAGCAGTACAGCATCTCAGGCTTCTGCCACTTAGAAGCAGTCCTCTCCAAGTATCTCCACAGGCCCTTTCCTCTAACCTGTGAGCAGATTAAGGAATGAGCCACAGAAATCAGCTCATCAGGAAGCAATATAAACTAATAGAAACAAACCACAGACAAATAAGCTTATAAGGAAGTACATTCTGTTCAGATAATCTGTTTGTCTCAAGTCTGGCTGAAAATAAACTGCTTCCTGCAGCTGGTGTTATGAACAAGTGCACTGACAAGTGATAAATCCTGAAAGTTGGTGCTTATAGGGTTGCATAACCGTGTCCAAATCCCTAATTCAAAAGAGGAACTTGAAATTCTGCTGCACAAGGATGCTATTAAAACAGTTCACAGAGTCTCCTGCAGTATAGGTTCTCTTAGTAATTATAGTCTGTTACCAGAGTACATGCAACAAAAAAATGTTTAGTCTCAGTGGACTTATCCAACCTGATCAGTCTGACTCCAGAGTATTGTGCATCCTGAACCTTCTTCCCACTCTGTATTCACTATCAAACACATTTTATCTTAGCCTATTGTCTATTTCTGGATAAAAAAAAAGACTGTACCATTTCACTGAATCACAGAATTGTTTGGGTTGGAAGGGACCTTTAAAGCTCATCTTGTCTTCATCTTGAACCACTCATCTGTCTCAACTAGATCACACTGCTCAGAGCTCCATCCAGTCTGGCCTTGGACAGTTTCAGGGATGGGGCATTTACCACCAATCTCTGCGAGCAACCTATCCTAGTGTTCTTCCACTCTCATTTATGACAAAAGAGCTGCCTCCCAACACCACTGATATCAGTGAGGGGCACTAGAAGCCCTTCCTTGGACTCTAAAGACCTCAGAGTTCAATTCAAGTCTGTGGTTTGTAATATTCAAGAACTACATTGCTTAGCCAAAGAAAGGAATAATCACATTGACTTTGAGAAGCTGATATTGGAATTGAAATTAAATTACTCACAATGAAACTTGTGCCAATTTACAGGTTAGAGTTTGGAGTCAGTTGTGCTACAGCAACATGCCAAATCTTAAATTTCAAGCCATACCCTTTAAAAGTTTTCACTTAAATTTTTTATGCTTCCCTTTATAAAAAATTTAAAGAGAGGGAGTTTTTCTGCAATTAAGAAATACTCTATGAACTTTTAGGAGGGACTACGTGTTTCAAAAAGTTAGGAGGTAGCATTCTGTAATTGGAGTTGACACTTGGCATAGTGAACATGCACACTTGACCCTGCCAGAGCGTCCCTCATTTTGCATGTGGAGACATCCTTCTACAGCATCTGACTGGCAGGCAGCAGCCCTCAGTCAGCTCTCCAGCTTACTGAAATAGGTGGGTAGAGGAGCAGAAATAGTCAGAATTTATAGTACACAACAAAGAATGAAGGGATTTGTGAAAAGGAAATTAAAAGGAATTATTTCTGGCTTTTGTCAAATTCATAGAAAACATTAACACCATGAGAAAATAGTAGAATTTTGCATAAAAGCCAAAGGGCAGGTAAAGAACAAAGCAAGCACCTTTTCAAGCAACAAAGTGACATTGACCTGCCAACTGTCATATAATGAAAAGGAGTTTATGTCAGACCTTGACAGGCTGGTCTGAGAAACATGTTACGCTGAAAGGGTTCAGATTTGGGGTTGGTATTTTTTGGTCTTTGCAGCTCTTAGGCAGTAGCAGCTGAAGAAATAGAGGGAAAGGGAGGCTCTGTAAATAAGACAAAAAAGAGAAATCAATCTAATAAATGCTGTGGTAGGGATATAATGAATATAAATGCAAATCTATCACCTACAGCAACAAGAAGTTACTTCTGGGATTTCCCATTGAATGGCTGAAAGTATCTCAACTTTTCCATATCTAGCCAAAACTCTGGTTAGGTGAATCTCTGTGTGCTGGCAGTCTTGGTAGATTTGCTGTGTGGTCTGGCAGCAGCGCTCTCGCAGCCTTGTGCTGACATGTAAAGTTCATCATTTCTAAGAATCAGAGATTCTTGAATTTATAGTGAGAAATTACTTTCACTTTGGAAAAAATTTTGCCATACAGCTTCAAATTTTTCAGCAGCCAAGTCATCTGAAGTAACCCTGTTGTACATCATGTGAGTTCTTCCGTCAGAAGTCTGTGGCCAGGTAGTGACTGGAAAGATAATCTACTTGGCTCCAAGTAGATTATGAAATGCAACCAAGGCTTTTTGGGCTAATTTGTACTCTAACAATTTCTTGCTAGCAGCAACTGCTAATATTAACAAAAGCATTGATATGCAACTGCCTGCACCTAGTCAGAACTAACACCATGCAAATCCTATAAATTACAACAAGTTACATTTTTGTTCACTAAAACTTCATGTAAATAAGAAAATGTCACTTGTCCACATCCCAGTTTTAATGTGGTTAATAGAAAGAAATACTAGCTTGGAGCAAAAGAGAAAGCACCATGTCAATGTTTGTAAAATTGTTATTGGCAAAGTAATTCATTTGTTTGCTGTAATGCTCAACATTTTTGTCTCAGGATACATATCCAAAAATTGAAGAAAATAATGTGCAGAGTGTCACATTTTTCTTATGAACAGTTTGAAATATTACACAAGGAAAGAAGTAAAATTCTTAAATGGAGACCGAGGCCTGTCTGAGATTTTGAAATTCCCAGATCAGTTTACTCTTTGGTAATTTCATTATCAAAGAGTACTTTGGTAATAACAAAATACAAGCTTGGGATCCTTACAGCAAGAAATTTTTAGCATGTTTCAAGAGTCAGAGAAATCTTCAGGGTAGTTACAGATGAAGCCAGCCCCTTTCTTCACTTCACATACCTTCTCCCTTTCTAATCAGGAGAGAGAGTTGCTTTTGACACAGGGAGAGAGAAGAAAATCTGTCTTGCTATTAGAATTCAAAAAGTGAAATTCTTGGAATTTTTACTTCTTCAAATAACACTTTGAAAAAATTATTAAAAACTCCAAGCTTGTCATTCCAGATTGCATAAACCCTTCTAGGCCTGTGGCTGACAAATATTACACCTGCAATATTTATACAGTGCTCTTACATGTCAGGAAATATAATAAAGCCATTTATAATAACAATACTTTGGCTTACATAGTGCTTCTCAGCTGAAGTTTTTAATAAAAACACTCCACAAAGCTTAACATTCACAAGGGATTTAAAGCCTCAGTACTCCACAGTATAAACCAGCCCTACTATGAGGTAAAAAGAATAGCAGAGGTAAATTCTAAATTATTTCAAAATATCATTGATTTAGTTTCCTTTTGCCTTTCTGTGGAGCATAAATATATATATTACTTGTCTTTCTCAAGGGCCAAACAGTGTTGTGGTCAATAAGATAATGATTTTTGTTCCTACTCTGTTTTTCAGACAGAAAAGCCATGAGGTATGGTTTAGATACCATTGTATATTACCAAGCTGCCTTTGAGTTGATCAGATAGAATGATTTAGACACCACCACAAACACAGACCTGCAATATAAATTTTCCCTTCTCAGTCCTATGCTTTGACCAGTAGATCACACTTGTGCTCCCTGGAGCCTAATGCCTTCAGCATTTTCATAGCTGTTGTGTAAAATATGGTAACCAAGACCACTTGTAGCACAGAAAGAAATGTAGTATTGCTACATGTGTACCTCAAAGATGTGTATATTATTCTCTTTTATGATAATCTTTCACAACATAGCTAGTGGTGCTTCTTTGTATTGTGTATTGAAAAAGGCTACATTTTTAAAGTAGAAAACTGATGTAAAGAAAAAATTTGGAGCATATTTCATAGGAAAATTTCTGAAATCAGAAAACCGCTCTTTTAAAATTACTGGTGTTTGTTGCTTCATTGCAAGAAAGTGAACGATTAAGGACATCCGTCAACTCCTATTGAGAATTAAATCTCTTCAAATAACAAGAGACATGGTTGCCTCACTATTTGTCATAACTATCACACTACATCCTAACAGAATAATGAGCAACAATCATCTACAGCTTGCACACATGCAATAGTTATCCCTGAAAGCTTGCCAAATCCCAGTGCAGGTGGTGCCAGCAGAAAGGATCAGAAAGTGATGAGCGATGCGAGAGGATGCAGAGGAGTTATACTGGCAGACACAGTCAGAGGATTTTGAACAGAGCTTTATCCCCATCATGTAAAGCTTTGTCCTAAGTTTCTAAGCTCTGTACTGCAGCCAGGATAAAGCCACTCATTTAGGAAACATTGCAGAAAATTTGAACACTGAACAAACTCCTTTCATAAATCCACTGGCACTAGAACCACAACCAGGACTTCAAATCTTGTGTGAGTCTTGGCATTCATGAACCAACAACATTAATACATTTGTGCTACCACATATGACTTACTTAATTAACATTATGATATTATACAGTATAATACAGTAAAGTGACTCCATTCCTCATTTGACAGCAAAGCTATGTCTGAAAAGCATATGTGGCAAAACTGTACACACTAACATTATGATACCTATTGCTGAGTAAGCTACTTAATTTAGGTTTTTTGAGGGAACAGCTCTGGTGTAATCTGTTTTTCTATCTTTAATGTTATTCCTTTATTTTTACTTTAAAGCACAACTCCTACAACTCTTAAGTGTTAACATTCCTGACACACAGCTCCCCTTATCTGCAAGCCATTGCCCTTCCTTCCACATGTGCTTACTGCACACACAGAGTCTTGCAACTAATTTGAAGTTCCATTCCTTTAAAGAGATGAAGAACAGACTGGGGACAAGGACACTATTACTTCCAATGAGATGCAGTGTAAAGCAGAAGGCTTAGTCCTTACTCAGAAAGGCCCACAGGGCCTGAACTAGAAAGCAAAATTCAGACCTGGAAGTACAAGATCCAAATCTGAAAAGCTTTAATAACATATTTTTCTTTACAGACTAAATATTTGTTAGATTGACAAAAATCACTATTCTACTGCATGCTGCCATGAACTGGGAAAATCAGTTAATAATGCTGGAGGACAGAGAGAAATCAGCCAAGGGACAAAGGCCATATATGCAGTACATCCTCCCTGTGAAGCTGCTGGCGTGGCTGCCAATGCTGCCGTGCTGGAGAACACGTCCTACTGCATCCTCTAACCCACATCCCTTCCCAGCTGAACAGCTGTGTGACCTGGTGACAGAAAGCACCAATTGCTTGGCCTCCTCAAGTGTTGTGCATATATAACCTAGAAGAAAGCCTTTATTTTTTTGGTAGCCTGAGTTCCTCGTGCACAGCTTCAAGATGTCATTAGCAGTTCCTCTGAACTCATCTGTACTGAATTGTAAAAAAAGTCTCAATATTTTTGCATTTCTGTCTGATGATAATTGGGATTAATTGGTGAAAATGGTAAGGGTAATTAGTTTTAACAGGCACTAAGGCCCATAACCCAAGCTTCTTATGACAGAAATAGAACAGCTGTCAAAATGTGGCATGAGAAATAACATGGCATCATCCAGTCATTCGCAAATGTCGGGGGCTGGAGATTACATCAGTATTTGTATGCACTTCCTTATGACTGCATGCAAACTACTTTAAATAAGGTGAAATCTCGTGCACTGTGGAGTTATTACATTTTTGTTATTGACATTGTCCAAAATACAGCAACTTAGGATTTGCCAACAAACACTCCAGGATCAGGTAGGGAAGTTGGACCTCTTTGTCCAGGAAGGAACAACTCCCTGAACTATTGTTTAACACTAGATGAAGGGGTCAGTGACAAGTTAAATCTTTTACTTTTCTGTAGGTTCCTCCCCTGCCCTCTCCAAGATTTATGAAGCATCCCATCTGAGAATAGAAAGCAAAGTCAAAAGCAGAAGTTACCATTCTTCAGACTAGTACAGCAGCTTAAAATCTTGCAAAAATTAAATACTCTGTCTCACTTAGTCTTTCCACGCAGCCCTCCCATTGCCTCCCCCATCAAGGGTTTCCTCATTGTAAGCCTGGAGCCTCTTGGGCTGAAATCAGGCTTTTTAGGCTTTGCCTCCCTAACAGTGAATTGAGGTGACCCATGACAGCTGTACCCCCCAGCCACCACCCATGTTCCTGCTTATCAGTTGAGACTGGCCTACACATGCTGTGCTGGGACCCATTTCCACACATTATTAAAAGTACTATTTTACTGCAATGCTGGGGTGGGTGCAGGAGGAAGTGGAATCACTAAAATTTAATTTTTAAATGCAAGTACAGCAAAGCATAGAAATGGGTCAAAGTATTAGACTGTGACATTCATCAGGGTTTAGGGAAAATCCTATATCATATTTGGACCTTAAGAGCAGCTTTAATTGTAGAGTCAGCACTGAGCAATCATCTCATACTAAGGTTAATGAAATCCACATTTTTAAAATCAACTTGTTCCAGAAAGCCTGACAAATATTTGAGATTGAGACACAAATATTTGAGAAGAAACAAGATTGTATTCTAAGGCTGAAGGAAAGATGACTGTTCCTAGGACTACAGCATAGCAGTAACTCTTAAAATTCTTGGTTAGGCTGACAGAAGGTGACTGGGGGTGTAATCACAGTGCGACAAGGAAAGTTTACGTCTCGATGGCATAAAAGCCTGATCTTAAATTTTCCTAAAGTCTTTAAAACAGATATTAAAATAATAATGCAGGCAGCAAGCACTTGTAATCCCACTGAGCTCAATTACTTTTGAATGTGCTCAGCACTTTTGAACACTAAGCTATTTATTTACTTGTCTATGTGCATGTACAGACACATTTCTGTATCTTATTTTAGACAAGCAAACACAGGGTTTAATCTTTTCACTGTCTTACCCTAAAATGCTATTATATATCCTTTTAAAGGAATAGGCCTCCTTCATTTATTTTTTCATGGGAATAATCTTTGTTTCAAACAGCAAGACAAACCAGAGACATCATTTTACAATTTCAGTGTTACCTACTTGAGCCTGGAGCATGAAAGTTGGATAGCCACTTCACATAGTTACAGAGCCAACGTGAGTGAAAGGTGATTGTAAGTCCATTTTAGCCTTGAGACTGAGAAATGGGGTGACTGTTAGCAAGGTGTCCTATCTCACACCCATTTTCCCCAAATAGCTTTCTATGCACTGATAACTGGACATAACTAAGTTGAATTGTTATGCAGCTATGTTATACTCCTGCCCTACTTACAGGAACACTGAATTCAGTCCAAGAATTTGTAAGTGTTCTGTGAATGCCGACACTGTTGCCCTGTAAAAGGAATTGGACATCGCTACCATATAACACATTTCAAAGCTACCAGGGAACCTTTTGGGAGGTGTGGGTATACTGTCAATTGTTAGGTTCATCTAATATACTGTAAATTAATAGGCCATAAGACCAAAAAGGAACTGGCTATAATCCTGTACCCACACTGTTCAATGCATATTAGAGGAATCCCCTGAATTAATTTATGTCTAAATAAGGTTTTGGTGGAAAAAAAGGCCCCACAATCTTGATATGCCAATTTCCAGTTATGTGCAATCTGAAAATATCTTGGGCAAGCTGCTCCAATTTCAAGTGACCTCATGGTTAAAAATTAAAAAACATCAGCTTTATAATTATAGATTATATTCAAGAATTATCATTGTTTTCCAAAATATACATAGGAATGTTAATATCCTAATATAATTGATAAAATTTCTATATGTGTGCGTATATATATCTCTAAAACATCATTTTCCAATGAAAACATCATAAATACAAAGTTCCATTAAAAACTGTGAGATAATATTCAGGTAAATTCTCTACATAGCTTAATGTCATTTATGCTGCAAGAAGACCTTTAGCCTTATTACTTGTGAAAAACCAGACATGAGCAATCAGAATCCTTAGAAAATGTCATCTTGATTCTGCCTCTAAACATTCCACCTAGCACAGCATTCATCTTTTAACTCACTTTAGAGGCTACGCCGTAAGAAATATTTTCCAGAAATGTTGTGGATAGAAGATAATATACAATAGTGACTCTATTAATATTTATGGTTCCAGGAAACTCGTGGCAGAAGAGGTTTCCAAATTAAGCCAAATGTCTCCTTGAACCAGGCATCAAGAACATCAGCAGAAATGCTAATATGAACCCTTGCCAGTGGCACAGTCATGAATCTTCAGGCTTAGATTGAAGAGAATGAGCCCTTTTAGTATATTTAGAAACATAGAGTGTTGTGGCAAGTTTAAAACCAAAACCCCTTTCTCCTTGCTATATGAATAAAGTCTTTCCTTTTGCTGTTTATTTCTGGTTTTCAATCAGGGAAAGAACATCCCTGCAGCCTCTGATTTCAGTGTTTTTCAGAGCCTTCAGGAGCTGGAGGATTTAATTGTTATCACCAGCTCCAAACAGTGCCTGGCAGGAGGCATCTGCAGTGACAAGCTCTCTATCAGGAAAACCTGGAGCAACCAAATTGTTCCTTGTGTCTTCACTTTTGAGGGCCAGCTTTAATGTTAAAATAGAGTGCCACTTAAAAACTAAGTTGAAGATGCTAACTTCCTCTAGGAACAGTTCATATCTGCAGGTATCCTTAAAGGAATTCTTGATGCATTTTCACTAAGTCTAGTATTTCTTCATCTCCTTTGACTCTGAGGGTAAGACAGGCTACTAAGGTGGGCTGGGTGGGGAAAGGCAAAGAGATGGGTTCAAGTTCCCTGATTTTGAGGACATGAGCACTCACTATGCAGAGAAGGATGTGAAGAAACTGAAAA
This sequence comes from Setophaga petechia, assembly GCA_024362935.1. NCBI lineage: Eukaryota > Metazoa > Chordata > Aves > Passeriformes > Parulidae > Setophaga > Setophaga petechia. Next base: position 26,460,444 of record JANCRA010000008.1, read on the forward strand.
CATTTATTGTGCACTATTTCATCTGCAAGTTGATTAAACAATTTTCAGGCAAGTAGTTTTCTACTGAAAGATGCCAAGTCAATGAAATTTAAATGTGTCTCGTAGAATTATTATAAAATGCTGAAAAAAAAGTTATCCCAGCATCTTGATACAGTTGCAACAGTTTGTTTTTAACACACAGAAGACAAATGTGCACTCGTAAGATGACATTTTCACTTTGTTTGGTATTGTTAAGATGTCTCATCCTAATCTAGGAAAAAATTAAATTTTGATAAATCCTGCCATTAAAAAAAAAAAGGCTATTCTGTTCTTTGACTAACTCAGTTTAGTGTATCTCCATAAATGTATCCCAGATTTGTCTGGTTTGCAAATAATCTTTCCTTGTGCCTTTCTTTATCCAATTCTTCATAATCCCAATAGGTTCTTTTTCAAGAATACTCATTAGTCAAATGTTTTTTGCTAAATTTCATCCTGAGCTATCCTGCCTAGCCTAAAGGTTTCTGATTGTGCTTTATGTGACAGTTATCCTCTCCTTTGCCTTTGAAATGTTCTATGAATGGTTATTAACAAACAATTCTGTTGATAAAGTACAAGAAAAAGAAATCAAAGTGTTTCTCAGCAGTGGTACCTCTGCAGGGCAAACAGGAATAAAGCTCAGTGAAAACATATTTGTGTCACTCAGATTAGAAGATGGGAATCTGAAAGTGCTCTGTCTAAGATATTGTGAGAAAAGCCACCAGTTTAGCACAGGTTCATTTCAGGAAAGCACTATATTCCACGAGAAAGAACTCTCCCAGTAAAAGCAGGTTTTGAGATCTAAATTAGTATCTTCTGGTTTGTCAAAGTTGCTCTTATACTAATAGGTTGAATTTTTTTAAGAACAGGTAGAAGTACAGAAAAAAAAAGTAGAAATGTGGATAAACAATTTCTCTGAAGAGAGTTTGCATTGATACTAAATCCTGAAAAGCCAGGTATTTCTGGAGCTAAGAGCTGCTTTTTTGAAAAGTTTAATCAATATGAGGAAAAATTTAGGGCCATTATTGTTGAGATCTCTGAGTGTTACAGGCAAAAAATTATATTAAATATGACACCAACATCTTATTTGGTATAAAAATTGGAATTCTAGCCTAAAAACAATAGATTAGGAGGAAGAAATAGTCCAGTTAATAATCCCAGAAGGGTAATCTGAGTTTTTGAGCAAGCAGCTCACCTCTTCATGTTGTCTTTAATCAGTAAGGAATGCTTGATTTCATTTCCAGCCTCACCACCTCAGTCCTGGGACATCTGGACGGGTGTCTGGTAACAAGCATGCTGTAAAGCTGAATTAGAGCAACTCTAACCAATATTATTTCAGATATAATCTATCTTTATATAGTATTAAACTAGGAAAATAGCAAAACTGAATTATTTTCACTCACACTCTGAACCACTCTGGTTAGTCTTCAAGTTTTAATATTGTGTGATTTAACACATCTGATACCATCGACACATCACTGTTGTGCTACAGAAAAACACAATACACAGGCAGTATTTTAAATGACTGATATCAAGCTTAGGTTGTAAATTGGCTGCACCACAAGTTCCACGGAGAAAAAAAAAAAGTCACTAGTTGGGCACTGAGGTAGTGTTTAAGAAGCAGAGAATACCACAGGTACACAGTAAGGCCTGTTCTGTTCAGTACCTTCATCAGCAGATTTGATAGCAAGAGTGCACCTCAGCAGATCTCTAGGGAGGTTCAGTCTAGAAACACCTGACAAACTTGTGGACTGATCTGTGAGAGACCAAAATGTTAAAGGTGAATGGCTCAAGCAATCAGCCATTTGGAAAGCAGTAGGTGCTTTGCTGATGATGTGCAAGGAAATAGCCCAGGTGCCAGGGCAGGCATAGCAGAGGATGACCATGACAAATGAACTTTTGTTTAGCAGCAAGCTGGTTTTGAGGCAGATGAGCCAGTAAGAGGCTATTTGACACAGAGGCCAGTAAGCTTCTGTGAGGTGGGATAGTGCACTTTGTCTTGCTTTGTCCTCCCCTACACAACTGGCTCAGATGCGTAAACTCCCCGTCCTGTTTACACACAAGCCTGAGAGTGTTCATCCCTTTTGATGGGGCATAATTGTCTCAACTGCAGTGACCTGAGAGGCAGCTGTCATGTCTTAGAGGGTGTCATAAACCATCAAAGACTCCCAAAGTGCCCCCAGACTCATTTCCAGGGCTTTCTACAGGAGGACTGTACATGATCCGTGGTGCTACATCAGACAATGTTAAACTCACCCCTAGGGGAGATACTTGGGTGTCCCCACATAGCCTGAGTATATATTAACACATTGAACTTCTCTTATCCTTTTTTCTTTCTCTTTTATCTCCTAGATTCTTCTTGAGTTATAATGTAAGCCAGACTAAAAAATTCCAGTCATTGCCTTAAGTGCCTTAAATTGTCTGGATAAATTGAAGTTCACTAAGTTAAAGTTTATAAAGTACCTTACTTTAGATGTTGTTTTAAGATTTGCCAAGTACCTTATTCTATCTTAATTTTCTAAAGTTTGCAAGTAAAAGTTTGTTATTGAAGCTCCTGAGAATTTTTGATTTTCTCCTGTGCACCACCCAGGGTGAATCAAACAACCTTCCCCTAAACCCACTGAGCATATCAAGGTATAACATGAGCCAAAACATGCCTCAAGAAGCTCAGCAAAAAGCCCAGAGAATTACACTGGGGATCAGGGGATCCCATCTGTCAGCCCAGCTGGAAGAGAGCTGGATGAAGAGCAGACCTGCTAAAATGGACTGGGATATTTCAGTCAACACTAGGTAAAAACATGAGCCAAACACTGTGCTCCCCATCAATGCAGGAAACTGGTGCTGGACTGCATCAGGTGGAGCTTTCCTCTTTGCCATGGAGACTGCAGTTGGAATTTTGTGTCCTGGTTTCAGGCTCCCTGTTAAAAAAAATGATGCTGAGGAACTAAAGGAGGGTACAATAGGTTGCTGTCAGGATGTCTGGGGACTAGAGTTGCTCCTCAGAAGCTGTGTGCCTAAACACACAGCTTAGTCTGGTGAAAAGAAGACTAAGGTTAATTTGCCAATAGCTCACAACTGCTTGAAAGAGTTAAATGCCAACGGAAACAACATCTTCCCAGCAATGGTAGAAATGTGTAAAATAAGGGGAAATGGGCAAGACCTTCAGCTTGAGGAGTCCAAATGCACAACAGGAAAAATTTCTTCATGAGGAGAATAGCACAGCACAGGAATGAATTAATTTTGAAGACAATGATGACTTTTGAAGGATTTTCTTCCTTGGCTAGAGAAAATCATTGCTAAAATATATGGAGAACACATGCTCTGAAATGGTTGAAGTAGGTGGTGCTTTGGGCAGCAGTTGAAGCAGACAGCCTGCAGAGGCCCATAACAGCCAACACTTCTATGGCTGTGCCATCAGTTGCTGATGGTTTGTCTGCAGCTCTTGTCAAGGACACAGGGCTGCCTTAACCCAGTTCTCCTCCCTCTTTTCCAGCTGAAAGAGCTGTCATAACAGACAACTCTTCTTTCATCTCTCAAGACTGATCTAATTTTTCCAACATTAACACCAACCTACTTTGGGAGCATGTGAGGCAACACTTAAGGAGTGCCTCAAAGCAATCCTTGCAAAGCTCCCAGTCAGCAAAACAACTGTGCATCTATTCCTGCCACCTTCATTAATATGCTCTAGATTTTGTGAATTCTTGCTGATTTTAACAGGAGTGTTCATCGTAGATCTAGGGTAGTAAGAAGGCCTTAATATAGATGGCCTCTATTTCCACCTCCAGCAAGAGTGAATGAAGGTTTTCACATATACAGCATTTAAATATCCTAGTAAAGACTGCTCCAGAAACACTTATTTTAGAATAAAATTTTAAAGCGTCTTTAGTTCTGTTCAGCTTTAATTTTCCCATTTCTCTGGGGGATTCTTAATAGTCATAAACATGTTCAAGAAAAATTCTGTTTCTTTTAAAGTTTCAGACTTCTTGAGTCTGCTTTTTGGACACTTTTCCAGGGAACGAGTTTCCTTAACAGGAAGGCAAAGGGGGATTAATATACACGAAAGAGAAATTCTCTCTTCAAAATATATAATAATTTCTGCTTTTGAAGTTTTCATTTATTTCTCTTAGGGATGACATAAAAATACAGGATTGAACTTAACACAGATGTTTCAGATGATACATTCTGAAGTATTCTTTGTGGATGGAAATTTTACGCAGCGTCTCTTGTTACCGACATGAAACAAACATATCATTCAATCTTGTCATTGCTGTCATTAATCAGAAAGTTATCCTTACACAAGATATTCCTACTTCATTCCACTTCAAAATTTCCAGTTCATGCTTGAAATCATGCCAAAGGCAACATTTATGCTCAGCAATACATAATTACTAATTTTTAGTAAATAGAAGGGACTTACAAAAAGGTTTTTTTCCATGTATTGCTTTCTATTTTTCATTACATGGGTTCTTTTCATATATATCTGATCAGATATGGAAATATACAGTGTAAGCAATACCAACACTCCTTTTTCCTCCTGTTTTCAGAACTGACTTTCCTCCTTTAAGATTTGAAAAAGTGATGGCCTTACATCCTATCAGCCATAAGTCTGCAAGGTTTTGCCATACAGTGCTCCAAACCAAAATGGGGGGGAAAACAGTCCAATTAGTACTGTGCTTAAGCTTAGAAATGCATCTCTGCTGTGGTTTAACCCCAGCCAGACACTATGCTTTGCAGAGATGCTTGCTCATTCTTCTACCAGCAGATCCAGGAAGAGGATAGGAAAAGGTAGAAAGCTCATGGATTGAGATAATGACAGTTTAGTAGGGAAAGCAAAAGGTGCGTACACAAGCAAAGCAAAACAAGGAATAAATTCACTGCTTTCCATGGGCAGGCAGGTGTTCAGTCATCTCAAGGAGAGTGGGGTCCCATCATGTATGACAGTGACTTGGGAAGACAAACACCATCACTCCAAATGTTTCCCCTTTCCTCCTTCTTCCCCCAGCTTTATATACTGAGCATGATGTCATATAACCTGGAATAACACTTTGGTCAGTTTGGGTCACCTGTCCTGGCTGTGTCTCCTCCCACTTTCCCATTCACCCCAACTTCCTGACCAGGATGGCAGCATGGAAAGCAGCAAAGGCCCTGGCTCTGTGTAAGCCCTGCTCAGCAATAACAGAAACATCTCCATATTATTAGCTCTGCATCCAGCACAATTCAAAACATAACTTAAATTTACATTTAAAATCAGTTAACCTTAGTTTCATGAGAAATTTTGGTAATTTTTCCACAAAGATAATTTTAATGAACTCGACATCAGCTGGTACAGTGCCTCAATTATTGAAACTTTGAACCATTACTCTGTTCTGTTCTTTTCCTATTCTTCTTGAAAGAATTACATTATTGGAAAATACTACGTTTTCCATTAAATATATCCTTAAAAGGGAAAGCAGGACCTCAATGTGTGCCAATAGAGTAATTTGCCCCCTTTTTAAGCTCCACTTGCTTCCATGAAAGTGAAATAATACCTTCCTATTTAAAAAAGTCTAAATAATTACTTGCCCTGTTTTCAAAAGATATAACCAAAGATATAAAGTCAATGAATTACAGCCAAAAAGCCATTACAAGCATTCCTTTGCCCTCTGTAACATCTCTCAGTTCACTACAGCAAGTCTCAAATGGACTCACAGTGTCTGATGCTCAGCATCTGCACTGGGCAGGGGAATTCAGAGTGTGGCAGGGAGCTTATGCCATTACCATGCAGAAGCAGGGAGGAACATTTGATCCAGTATTATTTCAGTTATACAATTACCTTCTGCCAAGCTTGGTGTGTGGATGATAAAGGTATTTTAATCTGTTTTTAATTCCTTTGTTTTTTGCTTTATTTTCAGCTATTTAAGTTAAAACTATTTAAAGTAGTAAAGGCCAGCTGCTCTTAGCATTATGTGCTTGTTAGGCCAGTATTTCAAATGCCTGCTGTATTCCTTTATCTGTGATCACAATACTTTGTGGAGTTTCAGTTGCTGAAGCACCACTCCATAATTATGATGTTCAATCAATATTATGGATTTTCAGAAGAAGTAGCTTTTCTTCTGTTCCTTATCTTGTAATCAGAATAATGTTCAATTTGTATATATGAATGTGCTCTTGGCATTTGTGAGGCTTTTTTTCTTCCTTTCAGTACTGCATGCCAGAGCGTCACAGGAATGATCCAGTTTCATTCAAGGTGAAAAAATGCTGATCTCATAAGAAAAAAAATTGCAACCAAAACAACACAACACCACTGACAAAAAACCCTCTAAACAAACAAACAAAACATCCAATGAACTGAGTCAACAGAAAAAGCAGTATCAAAGCTCAGCTGGGAACAGCACAAAATAGCTTTTAGCCCCCATGATACTGTGGAGCCAGATGTCCTGAGGAGTGTAGACTTCAGGATAAAGGGGCGAAATATATACCTGCTCTTTGCTATCTTCCTCTCACTACTCTAAGAACATGTATTTTGGTCTAGATCAGATCTGTATTTCCTCATGGGCAAAACACAGTCCCATTACACCTCAGAAAGCCATGCTCCTTTCCTGTTGCCCACAGGTCCCTCAGCTCACCTGGCTGCTGCTGTAAGTCTTAGACTAGTGAAGGTGTTTTCTTGCTTCCCCCAGTTTCTTTAATTAGAGTTCTATTTGCAGCATGTATTCAGCTGAACATGAGAGCAGGCTCTGCTTAATCACAGGGGCCACCACTGTAACCAGGAAGGGAAGGTGAAAGCTTCCACTTTCACTTAAGTAGGAAAAAAGTAATTCAGTGGGGATTGTAAAGTGATACTTGTGATTCTAGTATAATACCTATTATTCTGTTATTGATTCATAGGTAGCATATCATAGTTAGGAAAATGAGAAAAGGGAGGTGATTTAAGAGGGAAGAAGCACAGGACAAGGATCAGGAGTTGTGCACCAAAGACTGCATTCAGTCAAGAGTTTAGTCTAGCCTGACTAAAGATCAAGTGAAATACAGCTTTATGAAAAGTGTTGAAGAAACTTTGTCATCAATTGTATAAATACTCCTCTGTCCCACAGATACTTGTTGGGTAAACATTACTAGGACAGCACTTATTTCTTTATCCTCATTATCATCTGTGTGCTCATAAATCCAGAATGGTGCCATAAAATAAAGATTTTAATAGTGATGCAAACACAATTGGATATGAAGATTATGAAGCGAAGTTCCCACTTTCTCATGAAACAGAAGGTAGCTACTTTTGAAATCCTGAAATAACTAGGCACACTCTACTGTAGCTTGGAGTTTTGAAATAATGAGGAAAACCTGTAATACTGCCCCTAAATAAAGGGTAATACAGGACTCCTCACATAAATGGGACTTTTGTGTAGGCAACTGAATAGATAAAATATTTAGGGGTTGGAATAAAAAGAAACCTAAATAAGAGAGTCAGATTTATTTTAGAAAGAGGGGTAAGTATAAAAATGGATATGGGCAGATGGAAGTGACTGAAAATCTCTCTAGGGAAAGGGTAATACTGTTGAAATAAATATTCTAAACTTATCTATATTTTTAGCACCTTTAATTCCAGTAATGTGGTGCAGTTTGTTGACTCTCAACTTTAGTTCTTTCTAAAGAGATTTCAAGATACAGCATTACCAAAAGTATGTTCTGTCTCAGAAAACGAATAGGGACTTCTTAATTTGTGTCAAAATGATTCCTTGCAATGTTTGCAATCAAGGAAGGACATCACTATGACAGAATAATAATGATAGGTAAAATAACTAATGAGCTAAGGAAAAGAAAAATAGATGGATTGTGTTTTTTTCTATTCTCTTCACTGCATGAGACATCTAACCATTAAAAATAGTTTGCAAGTAGGAAAGGTAATCAATAGCAATGGTACAAGGCGGTATTACAATTTGCTAATACTGTTACTTTGAGAAAGTTTCAGTAATGCTGTTACAAACTTTTCCATTTTATATTTACCTACTCTAGGCATTGTCTATAATAATGTACAAGCCTTTCAAAAAGGGAGAGTAAGGTTCCTAACTGTTTGGGAGGTGATGAGAGAAATGCCTAAAAGGTAACTATTAACAAAAGTCTAGTCCTTATTTCTCAGAGGCATCAAATTCTTGCCCCAACCCATTCCACTTGGTGTTTCTCCATTGAAGCTTTTAGCAAGTTCTCTGAATGTTGCATCTGGCCCTGCTGGGCACAGCTAATGCAGGCAGAGCCTGTGGCATGCCCTTCTGAGCATCATTTGTCTGTAATCTGCGTAAGCAGGTTTTCCCTCTTTTCCAGATTCTTCGTGGGCAAATAGGAAAGGGATTCATTCCTTTCACACAAGCAGCGTAAAAAGTATTTGATGGAATCCCTGACAACTGTTATCCCTAACATTCCCAATATGGCCTTACTCAAATCAGAGGTTTTGGATTCTGCTAGGAATTCCACAGGTCTTTGTCTTTTCCTAATACGCTTCCAGAGAACAGAGCTTCTGTCAAAGTCAAATCCAAATGCAGAGATGTACCTGAAGTTTAATTTGGCCTAAATGTTTTCCTGACTGGAGAAGGCAAATAGAAGCAGCATGGCAGTACAAAGGTTTCTCTAATTAAGTCAAAGCACACAGGAGACAGTGATTTTGATCTCTAATACTAGAATCTATGTATTCAAACACTTGTGTTTGTGTGGAATTGCTCCTGGAATAGTCTAGTCTTAAAGCACATTCCAAACCAGGTGTACAAACTGTGGACCCACTTCACCAAGTATTACTCTATTTCGACATCTGTATCTACACCAAGAGACTAGGGTGAGCACTATGAGAAAATACACTAATTCAGTTCTGGGATTCTAACTTTGCTTTCCACTCTCATTTGTTGTTTTCCTAGAGAAAAAAAGACTGATGAAGCTTGAGATCATCCAGCTTCTTAAAGTCTGAAGGGGTTTCGAAGACAAGATCCTGGTTTGGCCTGCCTATATTTTGAGTTTTGGTTTTGTTTTGCTCATAAAATGTGAAAATAAATTTCTAAACAGGCAAATACAGATTTTCCCCACTATTTCCAATGTTGTTCATATGCTTTCTACTCTATTAATCTTTCCCAGTCAAAGAAATAACCTATCACTGATCTGCTTGTATTTTAAAATTGGGTTCTAGCTTATAGTCTGGTTTTATATAACAGTACTTTTTACTTCTTTGGTAATGCAAGTCTTTCTGCCTTCTCAGTAACTCCAGAGCTGAGTGAACCATGCAGCAAATTGTGATCACCAAACACATTACTCCCTGTTTGGAGAATTAGTTGCCATAAGCACCCTCTGAAAAATCACACTTCATTAGGTACATGTATAATGCACTAAACTAGATTATATAAACATGCACTTTTACTAAGGGACTTTAAAATCATCAGATCAAATGCCTACAGAAACAGCATCCAAAATCATCGTCTTCATCACAATAAAATTGTGCCTAAACCTGGTAGCAATACATTAATCAAAAATCACCTGCTGCACAGAGCAAAAAAGCTCATGAAGTCTGTATTACACAAATCATCACAGGATAAAATGCAGTTAATTGTCTGTTCTGTCCTTTGCTAAACATATTTCTATCGTCATCCAGAGTGGAACTTGCCCTTGTGCTGTCAGTCAGAGCTTTACAAAAAGCTTCATGCTTGCACCTTCCATTTCAGTGAGACAAGTTCAGAATGAACCTGCTGACCAAACATTTATGCCCAAGGTAAAGAAAAACAGACAGACTTCATATTCACAAATTCACTGTCCAAAGGTGTTCATATTTTTCTGTTGCTCTTAATTTCCTGCTGAAGGAAACAGTCATTTCATTGAAGCCTAAGGAAAACAAAAGGTGTGTTTTGTCTAAGATATCACTAGGATAAACATGATTAAAATATTTACCTGGCCACCAAAATTTAAGACATAAATCATAAGATAGCTTGGTTGACTTGTGATTAGCAAAGTATTACACTTATTTATACATATTTGTATCACTAAGAAATGTGCATGCCTTTGGGAGAGAAGTAATTCTTGAGTTTAGTTACTCTTATTTATATATTAATATATGCAGATTTAAAGAGTTGATGTGGAATTTAAAGATAAATTGCATCAGGTACTCCAGATGCTGGAAATAACTTACTTTGCCTGTCCTGCAGCATTACTGTTTGTTTTTCATTTCAGAGTTCACAAGGTAATGGCTTCATTATCCCTTTATCTAATTTCACAGAGAAATGACAATTCCTAGCTGCTGAGGTCATGGCCCATCAAAAATTATACTGTCTCTAATTTTATATCCGATCTCTGGAAGATCCTAATTTGCTTATCTCAGTTCTCATATACCGACTAAATTGCTGAATTCCATTAAAATTTCTACCAGCTGTCCAAGATTTAAGACTGAACTACTGAATTGAGACTTATTGAATTAAGACATTATTGCCAATGTGAGTCAGTAAAACAATGATTAAAATATACAAGATGAATGTGCTTTTTAGTTTCCTGTGCACCATTTGAATTCATCCTGAATGTGGCTTTGTACACTGTACATATGATATCTGATCAACCCAAAATGTATCTCTATTTTTTCTTTTTTTAAGACTTTTTTTCTTTATACATTTACTGACCTCAGCTGCAAGAGCTGTAAGAAACAGAGATAATATTAAAATTATTGTGCAAATTTTAATGGGTGGGTAGTGCAGTATTTTTCATGTTGTATTTTTCTGTATAATGCTTCAAACTGAACCCTCTGAAATGTTGTTCTGCAGTGCATTCTGAAGACCATTCCTTCTGAAGACCATTCCTTCTGAAGAGTTATACTTAGTACAATATTTAGCTTCCTGCTCCATTCTCCAAGTGTGCTCATGTTCCCTACACAAAGAGAATGGCAGATACTCTGGTGACTGGTCAATTTCAGATCCACATTTTCCATTTTGGCTCCATTTGGCTTTTTTGCCATATTTCTGCTACTATAAGAGAGAAGAAGCTTGCACAAGCAGCAAATGCAGTGTTTCATAAAACCCAGTTGAATATTTATTGCTTGGAGAAATGGAGAATGGGGAAATGTGACATCTTCACATCTCTTTTCATCCTGCATCCTTGCTGAGACTGTGGAACCTTAGGAGATCCCACTTGAATAGCTAACTTGCCAGCAGTTTTATCTTACTCTGCTAACTTAGCATATCTATTCTCTTCCCAGAGAACTCTGGTTTCTGACAACAGTTGCATTTCCAGCACTGCTGGATTACCATCAGGTAAGAGGACTATCAGCATAAGTTAAGAGGCAGTGATAGTTGCCGCATCTTCTTTACTATCCACAAATCCCTAAATTTGCAAACAAATGTGTTGCAGCTAGATTTGTGGTCTCAGTGCCTGTTGACCAGTACCTGGGCTTCACCACAGCAAACCTAAGCTAAAGCACATGTCTGAAAGATCATTTCCATTCTCAAGAGCAGGTTCCACAGGTGACATGCAGCCTTATTTTCTACTAGGGCATGAAGGTAGCTTCTAAATGAAAGATGTAATAAAGAAAACAGATTTTCAAAGTATGCCCAGAAAGATTGATTCTTCACTGGAAGAAAGATTTAACTTCTCATTACCATTTTTCTTACATGGCAGAAATACACTGGAAGTCAAAGAATTTTGTAGCATTCATCACCAAAGGGGAGGGGGAAAAAAAGACAAAATATACATACCAGCATCTCCCACTGTGCTGCTACCTGTGTGTGCCTGAGACTCCAGAGATGATTAATCACAGGGTTTAAAGATCAGGTTATCATAAGCTGTTTTAGATATCCTTGGTACTTCATCATCAGTGTGGTATGGTTAAGCAGAGAGAGAATTTGGCATCAGAAAACAAACTCTGAGGTCACTTGCTTCTCATTGCCAGATGTAGAACTTAGATTGCTTTTGTTCTTGTAAGTCATTTGGTAGTTTGTTCAAAGTCTAATAGTGCATCCCTTTCTGTCTGTGACTTGTGTGTGTGTCTAGTGACAGCCTCAGAAGTATCCTGTAATGGTGCTTCCCACTGGACTATTTTGAAAAAGTGAGGAGATCTTGCCACATGCTGCCTTGGGTGACCAGGTGGGAAAGAAGGGAAAAATCATAGATGAGTAAAATATACTGTATATATATTCCAGCATACTCTATTGCATATGCCCTTCTGTGTTGCCCCTCCAGCTCATATCAGGATGTTTGAAGTCCCTCATAAGGACCTGGGCTTGTGAAGAGGAAGTTGCTCCTACTTGTCTATGAAGGAGTTAGTCTGCTCTGTCTGCCTCATCAGGAGGCTGCAGCAGACCCCACTATGTCACCTGTCCCTGCCCTCCCTTCAGTCCTGACCCATAAACTCAGTCAACTCCTCATCCATCCCCAGGTGGAGCTCCATTTACTCCAGCTGGTCATTGATACAGAGAGTGAAACCCCTCCTCATCTCCCTTGACTGTCCCTCCTGGAGAGCCTACATCCATCCATTCCAACACTCCAGTCCTGAGGGCCATCCCACCACATCTCTGTGATGCCAGTAACATCGTAGCCCTGCAGGTAATGCATGTCTCTGACAACACTTCTTCATTTCCCATGCTAGTGTGGTCGCTCTCATGAACACCAGCTTCCAAGGCAGCTAACAAGAGACTCATTCCATACAAGTATTTAATTAAAACAGAGTGTATGTTGACCAGAAAATAATTCATTTTTTGCTTCAAACTGACCATGAACAAGTAATCATTTATATTCACAAATTCCTTAATGGAAAGCACTTACCAACTAGTTTGGACGTGTCATTTCAAATGTCAAACTATTCCATTTTGTCTGCTTGGTGTTAATGGTTCACAACTAGTCCTAAGTTACCAGAAAGTATTTGTACTTCCTGCTTAAATATATTTATATTTTAAATATATTTAAACAAAAGATGACAAAACAATAAATAGCAAATACTGAATTAATGAATTATGAACAGCACATTTCTGGTAAGAACTGTTTGATGAAAAATCACCTACACTAAGGAATCATGAATCATCATCCAGAACTCATTAACTCTTTTTAAAGTATCTGGTAATTCTTATAAACAACTAATAATACAACTAAAATCAGCTGGAGAATGAAGGAAGGTGATTTATTCAGATTGTCTTGATGAACCTACATTAATCTACTACTTATTGTCCCATAAGGATCTTCCTCCCCACTGCTACAAGAAGTTTTGGAATATCTTCTTTACTCTTGCTCAGGCCCCAGACAATTACAAACAAACATGATGTTATGCCTAGCACAACATAATTATTCAGAATCTGCTTTTAGACATGAATAATCTGTTACAGGGCTCCCCAGAAACATGCAATATCTTTATTGAGGTTTTGAGTCTGTTCAGCAGCTACCTCAGCAAGCTGCTAGTTAGGATTTAAGTCATGTGCTGTTTACACCAAGGGCCATAGTTTGCAGGCTGATGAAAACACTTTTGATTGTGTTGGGAACTTAAAAGCACAGGCATGCAGCTTCAGCACGTGTTGTCTCCTCCCTACTTCACTTTTACCTTCCATTTCACAACATCTGGTTGTTCTTTTGCTGTCACAGTTCATAGATTTTGAGTAGAGAATAAACGTTCTTATATAGACTTTTTTTGCTTTCCCCAAAATATGCCTTCTTTTAATAACATAGATTTTTCTGCCCTGAAACTGCATTGAAAATCAGTGGTCATAAGAATACAAAAAACCTTAAGAAAACCCATACTGAGTTAGATAAAAGTTGTAGGTAGCCTAGCACCAGCCTCCAGTCATATGCTAATAACTCATGCCCAAGGAAGAATTGAGGGAGGCACATAGCAACAATTACCCAGCATCCTCCCTCAACCTCAGGTGCTAACTGCTTTAAGAGCTTCCTGAAGCGGAGATGGTGACTTAAATATTTAATAACCTTAATTAGTGTGCCATCCAGCAACATGCCCAAATCCTTTTCAAACTTTGAGGATTTTACTGTCTATTCCACTCTGTGGCAAGCTCAGCCACAGGCTTTGCCATGGGCAAATCTTTGGTATTATTCTGGTCCATGCTGATTTTATTTGATGCCCTGTAGTCCTTGTGTACACAAACCTTTTATTCCTGTAAATATTTATATATATATATATAATTTTTTTTTTATATATATATACATGTATATGCATAAACAAAAAAACCTAGTATCAGATCAAAATTTACTTTATCCATAAGACCATTGTCATCTCTGTATCCAAAGGCTGATAGGCTGGGCAGAGGTGATAGCAGGACTCCAGCAGAGATCCTGCCTGCTGCTCTACTATGAGGACTGTAATCATCACTTTCACTCATGCCTATGGCCAAAGACAGTCACTATAACATTGCCTGTCCCCTCTAAGCTACAGAATTCCAAACCTTGTTTAAGAACTCGTTCATTTATCCGCTTAGGAGACCACCAGGCTATCTCAGGTCCTTTCAGGGTGGCTCTGGATGCCTGGCAGACTGGAAAGCTCTGCAGGAGCACAGTGTGCTCCTTGCAGGGGAGGCAGGGCAGAGCCACCCAAGCCCACTTACATATGGGCACAGATGTACCTGCAAACCCCTCTGGGCAGCAAATCTGAAGATCAGATCCTGCACTGCCATTATAAGTTAAAGCATCAGCTATGAAATAGTCCAGATACTGAAAAGACTTTTCTAGGACTCTGTAAGTGAGGAAGTGAAAGCTATGCTATGCTTTGCACAGGCCTTTCATCTGTTAAGGCCTGAATATGTGCAAAATATATTCAGGTCTGAGTCAGCATACCCCTCCCATGTTTGAAGACTCACAGACACATCCTCTGACAATATAAAAGTATCAAATAAGGCTATTCCGCTTAAGATCTGAAATTGAAATTATCCAAGGTTAAGTTTTTTAAAATCTGCAATGTAACATTTTTGAAATTAAAAATCTCACAAAAAACCTAGAGCTGACTGCAGCACTTTCAGGATACTGTCAATAGCCAAAGCCAAATACCCTACCACAGGAGAGCCAGTAGCCATATGATTAGGCTACAGCAAAGGCCTTGTCATTTTCCCCAGTTCTGAACTGGGGAGTAGACTTTAACCAGCATTTACGTAGCAGCCAGCATATTGCCTGCTGTGTGAACAGAAGCTCTGTTACTGACAATTGCTTTTCATGAGATGCTGAGAAGATTTTGCTCAAACAACAGCAAGTGGGCTAAGACTGAATAAGAAAACAAGGTAATAACTTGCATAAAGTCACTCATGCTTAAATACTTTCCTTATTCTTGGGGAAAAAAAAACCCCAACCACTTTTCTGTGTCTGTTTTAAATAGTAAGACATCAAAAGAAGATAATCCTAAATAAACACATGCCAGACTTTTATGTTGCATGTCAAATAAAGCCGTTCCCACTATGAGTACATTGTGTAATATTGCAGAAAAAGCATCAAGGAATGGAGAGCCTACCATGCACAATTATGTCCCTGTGATGAGCACTCTCCTGTTTAATTCCTCTGGGATTCTGTTGCTGGAAATACTGCTCTGATTAGGCCTCTTTACATGTTATCCATTTTCTGCAGATCCAAAGAGGAATACATTTTGAAAGTCTATGATTAAAGCTATTTGCTTTAACTTAGATGTTGATTCTACTTGTAATGTATGGCCTGTCATCCTTCTAAGGTACTTCCTGCAGAGATAAATTTGGAGGAAACAAGTGTTTTATCCAGTTTGCCATGGAGAGTTATAAATTCATAAAAAGCAATCTTTGCAGCTAAAACTATATGAACAGTGTGGCATTCTAATTCTATACAGTCACGTAGAATTTGTTTTTATGTAATTACACCTTATCTTGTTAACTACCATCACGTAAACAACATCATTAGTACTCTGAAATATTTTCCAAAAAAACCTATATCATATTCGGTTTCTTTTTTGTGAGAAATCACTCTAATTTCACGTGGGAGTGCAACAGTTGCTGCCAGGTTGCTATACTTGAAACAAATTCTGCTGCTACCTTGCACTTGGAAACAGTTCCACTAGCCTGGCTGGAAATGGTGTAGAAAGGATTTTTCACTTGGACAAATACCACTTTGGTCAGAAGGAAAGAATAGCTAAAACTTTTACTGCCATCTCTGAAGCTAAAAGGCACTTTTGTGCCCAGGCATATGATTCTGCCCTTTGGGGAAGGTGGAATCAGATAAATCAAATGTATAAATTCAGGAGCTCTTCTCAGGCAACTCACATTAGCAGGTCCCACCCCCCTACAGGAAGCCAGAAAAGCTTGCTCTAGGTCTGTGCAGAACTAATGGTTTGCAGCAAGTTTAAGGCATTTCTCATTTTGAACAAATCTCTGAAGTCTCATAAATCTAGGTTTACCATGTTTATAAAGCTGCAGACCTCCCAATTTGTTCTCTAATTATGTTTTGTTATTGTTATTATCAGCTTATTCTTGCTATGAATGTTTTTGTATCACTTGAAATTGATGCTAATGCTCCCTGACATACAGCCTGACATGTATTAAGAATGCAGAAAATGAAATGACAGAACTAATTAAAAAACCATCTGTTCAGTTAATTTAGAGGTGTGCCAAACAGTTCAAATGAGACTTGGTCAGCAGTAAATCACATCCACCTGTACCATTTGCTAAGCAGTTACTGTCCCTAGTCATGTTATTTCCTTAGAAACACTTCTACTATTCAGTCCAGAGACTGCACACTGAGCAGTGGGAGCATGAAATCACAGCTATTACTCTTGAACAGAAATGGTACACATAAAAATGTAGTATAAGCCTGCTAAATGAAAAAAAAAGACATACAAAAAAATGCTGTATATCATGTAGACTCACTCCATTAATTGTAATGACTGTGCCTCCAAGACACGGAACAATCACATCAGTATTACCTATAGAGATATTGCAGCTCTCTATCCAGGAAAAATTTCCCCCTTAATGTCAATGGGCTGTACCTTTCTCTCCTGTAATCCCATCAAAGTTAATAGAGTTGTACCAAGGATACATTTGGTACCATCTGATTATGGCACACTGAACATGTTATCTTATTGCCTGGCTGCTGTGTTATTGCTTTACATACAGAAAACATAATGATTCAAAAAACATTTAACTGGCAAGTTAGATCTTTTTTCTTTTAAAAATAAAGGAAGACAAGCAAGTCTCAGTCTGATGAGCAGCAGTCTGTCACGCAGCAGAACTATATTATCACAGATTAGGTATGTTTCCTCCACACCAAAGAAATTTTGCTAGAATAAGAAAAGCACCTCTATGTAAAATAAGCTACTTCCTGGAATTTTCTTCCTGTTCATTCTGCAGTCAGCTTCCCTTCTGCATGTACCACTTGGATTTTCATTTCAGACTCCTGTGCACAGAGGAACTCCCTTAGCCAGTCACTTAGACTCTTGAAAACTTTAACCAGTGGGCAGCTTGGAAAAGTTTAAAGCAGACAGCTCCAATGGGAGACAAAGCAGACAGCAGCCACCTGCTTTTAGCATCAATCTAATAAAACAGCCACTAATAAACAACAAAACATCAGATAAAAATATATGAACTCATTATTTCTCACCAGAAAATCTTCCACCATTTCCTGTGCTCCGCATGGTTTCAGGCCAATATTCTTATTACTTTTCACCAACTTCTAATTTTGGTTTACACAGTGTCATTTTGGAATGCTTGGGAATTTAACCCTCTATTAGCAAATGAATGGTCAAGTGCATAAACACTACAAGGTGCATAGAACCTGAAAGTGGAGGGCCGCCAGAACTGGGATATCAGTGTGCCAAGTTCCATGGACAGGGAACTTGCATATTGCATTCCTAAACATGGACATTAGGAGGGACTCTCATGGATGCACACCCACAGTTTTCTACATTGCTACAATCAGGTCAATGAGCAGTGAGGAAGGGCAGAGCTGGCTGAGGGCCACAGTATCACTGGGGGCAGACAGAATCCAGAAGGTGTGAAGGGAGAGAAGGGAGAGACCCTTTTACTGAGAGATCTGCGGGTCTTTAATGACTTGGGGAATACATTAAGAGAAGAGTACACAAAAGAGATGAGCAAAAAAGGTTGGACAAACTAAAGGAAAGAGAAGCATGGGAAGCAGGACACTAGCAAGGACCCCAAGTGAGTGGAAACTCACCTGCTGGCAGCCCTCCACATGCAGTAAGAGTATTTCTCTCTTGGTTATTCCAAAGTCACTAAGGGGACCATATTTTTCTAGCTACATTAAGCCTACAAAAGTGTGATGCCCCATTCCATGAAGGTTTGTTTTAGGAAGAAGAGTGTTCATTTCCAAAGCATTCACTGAGCAAGGTAGTGCCAGAAACCATATTTCATTAATTTACTGGGATATGGGTTGTTGTATGTTCAAGTGATGTGTGGAATAAAAGGGAGTTGACTATGCACAGGGGTGTAAAGAGTCTAGCAGGTAATTCAATATTGATCCCAGAATGTGAGATCTGATCAGCACTTTAGTTATTTTCTATTGTCAACAGAAATAATAATTTATCATCCTTTTCAGTGACAGCAATTCACTGAGAGACAAAAGAAAAATGTTACAACTGATTTATGTCTCACTAGAACAAATCTGAACTCTGGGAAGCAGCTTGGGAGTGGGGGGCATCACTGTTATTGACTAAAAAAGGACAGGTTACTAAAACTTTAGGTTTCAAAAACTGCAATGATCTGTCAGTCATCTGAAAAGTAGCATCTCAACTTGCTCTCTATGTGTAATGTGACTTTTTGGATTGAAAGGGACAGATTTACTAGATACTGCTTCCTCTGGGACCATTATGTTAGACAGACCTATAGGAATGATCTAAAGTTACAATTTTACCTTTGGTGTTTCTGGTCTAAGCCATCACTTCTACTATATAGTCAAGTATCCTTAGGAATTCTGCAGTAAAGGACATAAGACTGGATCCTGAATAATCTTTTCTGGGTTTCTCTGCACACTTTTGGGGCACAGCTGACCCCAACCTATTCTTAAACACCTGGCCTGTGGGAGACTTCCTTTGGAGCAGTCTTCACCCTAAGCACTGAAATTCAGAGAGAAGTTCTTTAGCCATGAAGAAACAGGGAGAGCACAGAGTTTGCACTCTCAGTCCCCAGTGTAGAAGTCTTCCATACTCATACACCATGTTGATGAGCTTGAGTAGGAAAAAGGAAACTAATTCTGCTTTGGTGGTGGGGTAGATCCAGTCTCCTGGCATCTGACCACTGAATTTGAGCTTTGCTCAAAATGAGTGACCAAGTCAGTAGGAGAGACCAAGTCACCAGGGCCTTGTTGGAGCACTGTAGCCAGATGAGTGGGGTATAAATAGATGTTTGTCTTGGATTCACTTCCCAAAGAGAGGTGAAAAACCAGGGCAGCACAGGAGATTGCTTTTCTGTCTTGTGGATGAAAGGCCCCCACTCAGCCCTCACGGGTGCTTAGCAGTCTGGTTTGAGGATATTCATATGAATTAAACTACTGACATGTTTGGTGTTTATGACCAGCAGTAAAAATGGAGAAATATGGGTGCTTTAGGAATTAGGTTGATTCCAGGCCTTGGAGCTGTAACTAGTGGTAACTACCAGCCTATCTTACTTAAAACCTTGTTCAGACACAATAGGAGGGGGAAAATAACTTTATGCTTTAGAAGGTAAACTAATTAGTAGAGGTACAAGGAGAGGGAATGGGACAGCTCAGTCAAGATTAAAATGAAGATCACTGAGCTCTATTATGAGTTCAGTTACATTTCTGTGTTATCACCTTACAAAACATTTTTCCATCCCTAAAAAAAATAGAATCATTTAACAATATACATGCTACTTTCCCACAATGATAGCATTTTGGTCATTTCTTATCAATTCTAGGAAAGGACTTGCACCATGACAGATCTATAGTGCCTATGTCCCCTGGAGGAAATCAGCATGCCATTATGTTAATATTTGTTTCAATTCCCAAGTATTTGCTGGGTTTTGGGTTTGTTTTCTTTTTTTTTTTTTTTTAACGTGGGATAAATTAACTCTAATCAAATCAATAGTATGGGTGCTGAACTGTTTTGTAGATTTCAGATCACTTTCATGATGACTTATAATATAGAAATTGTCTGAAATACCACTGACAAAGTTGTGAAGCTGAAGGGTTGCACTCACAACAGCTCCAGTTTCTGTACTCCTTGGGCTCACAACAGTGGTTAGGGAATCAATATCTGATGAAACTTGAACGTTTCCCTCATACAAAAGCAACATCCGTACTCACTGCTAGAAAAAGACTTCATTAAGCCTGTACTCCAGTAAAAAAGTTACCAAGAATTAAGGTTTTTCCTCTGGAACCATGGTCATATCAAGGCTATCCACACCCACTGCCCCATCTGATCTTAAATGCAATTTTCAAGGCTTTGAAGGTTTGCATGCCAAGACTGTTGAATTCTGACACTGTTTGAAACCCACTTAGAGAAGCCCCAAGAAGCTGGAACCACCACAATTTTAGCCTAAACAATGTTGGTAGATTTACTGTGATTGTAAACCCATAAAAGATTCTGAAAAGGCAGATTCAAGCCAGCTGAGTGAAGAATTCTGCTTGGGGTTCATTTAGCATTTTACTTTATGCAAAATATTTCAAAATATTTTAATTATCTAGGAAAAGTTATGTCCTATAAACTGCTGGAAAGCACTTTGTGGTTTTGAAGTAGAGGTATATCATCTGCATATTTCCAGCCTTTATACATTGTTGACATTGCTTTTCATTTCTACACCCCACGACGGACTAAAATCCAAGTTGCTCATTTTGGCTATCAATATGTTTATACTGTAAAGTTTAAAAAAAATGATGTTACTGTTATTAAATGTTAGATCCAATTTAACATTTACTCTCTGTAACATATTTATAGCAGCAAATAGGGGTATTTTTATTCATTTATGCATCATTTTGCCTAATGAGCTAAAACTTACTGACTCATTTTATTTTACTGAACGAAGATATTCATATGCAATAAGACTCATTTTGTTAAAAGGGTAAGCCTGGTAACCAAGACTCAGTGAGCCAAGAACTAAAAGCTGTGTGTGCAGCAGTATAATTCAGCATTTGGACAATGGATATGTGATCCAAGCAAGTTATCTATTGTGAAGACAGCAAAGAGCAGTAAGGCAGGAAAAACAGTATAAACTGTTTTCATGTGAAGGTATGTAGGTATTTTCATGTGTACCTTCTTATGTTTCTTTTCTGGCAGTTACATTCCTGACTGTAGCGCATACTGCATATTGAATTATAACCAGAAAACTTGAATTTCCTGATCTAAAATTCTTTCTTCAATTCAAAAAAGCATAATGAAAAATGCAGGAGAACAAAGAAGGAAAAAAATACTGAAAGACAAAAAACCACATAATTCAGTGAAAGACCTCTATCAGTTTATACTATCAGAAAGTAGTATAAGCCATGGCTTCATAAAAATCTTATCTTCTTTGCAGGGAATAAACAATGGTCTTGTTTTTGTTTGTGGTTCTGCTAATACCTGAAAGACAATACTCAACAAATTTGTATTTGAACCAAGATGTTTGAAAATTGGTCAACTATTGGAACAAGTTTCAAGGAGACATGACTTTCCCCCTTCTCTTTTCATTGCTGTCAGGCAGAACTGGGCTGCTCAGGGGGAATTTTTGGAAACTCTGCAGTGCCCACCACCCTCTGGAGAGCACAAGGGCCACCCCCACAGGGGCCTCTGCTTGCAGCCACTCGCCCTGGCCAACAGGGTGGTGCCAAGTGAGGAATTTGCAAGCTTTGCTGGATTTCTCCAAAACTAAACTGCCAGCAACTGGGACCCTGCAAGTCCTTAGAGCCCCCAAAGCCACCTTTATCTGATTAACAAATCCTGGGGAAATGACTTATTTTTCCCATGGAAAATGGCCTCCATTTGCAGTCGCTGCTGCTGCCCTAAATCATTCCTCAGCTCCCTGCTCCTATGAGGCAGACTCACCTACAATGATTTCAAAGACTCAGGAGAACAATCTCCAGCCTGCTGCTCAACAAAGCACATACATATCTTTCATCAAACACGAGTTATTCTGTTTAGTACAGCTAAAGGAACCCCGACCAAAGAGAACACTGATATTCAGAGGTCAGGCAGATGGGTTTGCTGTCAGCCTCAGTGCGCAGCCAATAGCTGCCATGTCCTAGCTCCTTGAGAGCAGAGTGCCCGCTGGTACAGGCAAATATGTCACCCACCACTTCCACACAGGCTGCAAAACACTTGAGAGTAGCTTAGCCAAAGTCATGATGCCTGAACAAAGTATTTACAAAAACATATTCAAATCCCAGTGGGGAGAAGTCAACCCTAAAAGTGCCATGTCGTGACTATGATACAGAAACACTAAACATGCAGAGAGGATGAGCAAGCCAATTCCTTGGGACTCATCTACTGAGGCTTTTCCTCTGGGTAAGTTTCTGCCCAATTCTTTCTGTTCCATAGACTGTTTAACTGGAAACAGGCTTATTTCCAGAACCTGACTGCAAATGTAAGTTTTATTTTATTTTTTATTTAAAAATGATGGAAGATTAAAAGTTTGAGAACACTCTGCCAGACCCATAAGGGATGGAAGTTTGCTATAATTGTTGACTTGGTGAACTAAAATACAGATAAATTGAAGTCTAAATTGGGGGCTTTTTCAATTCACTGTGATGTGAAAAAGCAGTTCATTTACTGTGCTAAAGCTGTCTCTGTTGCAGTTTGAACTTTGCAAATGTGCAGAATAAACCTCAGTAACCACAGGTACTATTTTGCATTACTCCATAACCTTTGGGTTCCAAGATTTGATATGATGGAAGGGGAAGAAAAAAAATTCTGAAATCTTGCTTTCACCTGAGACTACCTTATGTTCCAGCTTGGGCAAGACACTTGAAATAAAACATTGGTCCTAAGCTAGGCTCCCAGGCCTATTTTTTCTAAATAGCACATTATAATATTTAAAGAGTTTGTGAGCTTCAGACAAAGTTTGCTTTAAGTATTCTGGGATCCTCAGTAAACTGACTCCAGGGAAGAATACCCTATCATTCTTTACTCCCATTTTGGCAATTTTTAACCTTTCATTCATTTCACACTATTTAAAAATATATATCCCCAGTGCTCTTATTGTTAAATATTTAGCCCAGTTGAATATTTCTTAGATCATTGATCATTTTACAGTACTGAAAGAGAAATTAACAACATCAAATGGCAGCCCCAAATGATTTATCCATTTGAATAACTGACCACATTCAAGCTTTTTACAGAGGCAGATTTGTTCATCCCCCAGTTTCATTGCTGTGAAAATATGTATTTCATTTTAGTCTTACTGGCTGTTTTCATAAAGAAGCAAGGAATTTTAACCAGGAATTCCCAAATATTAGACCCCTGGATTTTTGCATACTCTCAGAATAGCCCATGGACTACTATGCAGCACCATCTGAATTATAATTTAGAAAAATATTTTTTTCTGTTCTGCAGGGTTCCAAAAGCCCTAAGCTGCTACCTCAGCCTGATGTCTCCTTAAGTCACATGAGTAAGATAAGTAGCATTACTATTTTTGAACAACTTTCACGGTTTTGTTCCAAATAGGGAAGGAGAGAAGGTTTTCGCAATACAGGGTGTTTCTTCTTGGTTTGATGCTTCCTCATAATAGTCCATGTGCTTCTTTCTTTGTGACTCTCTTCCCTTATTTTTTCTATCCAGTAATAATAAAGAAATAAAAGCTATACAGCAATAATGAAAAGATAGGCTATGCAAAATCCTTGAGGTACTCTTCAGATACATCCCCGGGTCTTTTTTTCTCTTGCCAATTATGATGTACTTAAGATTAAAGTGTGATTTTTTTCTTTGAAGAAGAGATGAATGTGTTTTCCCACTTTACTAATTACAACATGATATATGAGGCAGAAAGCTTTGCAAGAGGTAGCAGAGCATGCAAGCACAGATGAATAATAATTAGGCTCACATGTTTTAGAAATTAAGATTTTATTAGAAGGCTGTTATTTGAAAGTTTTAATGCTGTGTGTAAGTGCAGTTACTATAAGTGGGTTTTTTTAAATCCAATCAACCAAGTGCTGCTTATAATGTAGGGGCCTCTACTAACTCTCAGTAAATTCAAAGACTTTCACTCACTTCAAAGGGAGTTGACTCGAGCCCTAGAAAAAGAATTTGTTAAAGTGATTAGTGTCAGAGCTTTGTTTTAGACCTAAATTGTAACTAACCAGAAAAATTTTTTTTTATTATAAAGATTTAATACACATCTGGGAATAAGAATTTCTCTCTCAGTTACTGTAAGACACCCAACACTGAGGGAGAAAGGATGGTCTTATTGCTTTGTTACAACCCATGGTACCTCCATTGCTGAAAAGTTTGTGCTGCATTCAGCAACGCAACATAAAAGAACAATATTTGTGCTACCAATGTGTACATCTCTAGGGACATGCTGGGAAAGCAGCTCTGGAAAGACGACTAACAAATTATACAAACACATCTTTTCCAGCAGGGTATAAGACAACATATATCCTTAACGTCACTCACCTAACATTAAAAGGAAAAATTACCCATAAAATGTTGCTGGCCTCAAGAGAAACCCCAAGTGAAATTACCTTTATTCTTACACATAGTGTTTCCTTGAATTATGAAGCTATTAACCATGGCAGATGGCACCAAGCAGGAGCACTGCACCCTTGGTTTGGCTGTGCCAATCTGAATTACCCTTCTCACTTTAAGTGGCCAATTCTCTGAATGCATTATTTCATCCAACTGGAGTTAGATGTTCCTCAGTGAGGAACAGAATCATCACTGCGCCTGTTTCAGACACTGCATCTCTGGCCTTCCCATTCTCCTTCTACGTTGTGTAGATCCAGCCAAAGCCTCAGTATTATTTTAACCCCTTTACCCTGCACACAAATCAGCAGCCACAGGGAAACATGTAGGTCTCCATGAAGATCAGAGGGTCTACCAACACTGGCTAAATTTTAAAACCAGGGGCTCCAATATTTATTGCTTTAGGCCAAGCCTACCTTTTAGAATTACAGAACCAGTTGGTTGGCAGTTTCTTAACCAACAGACATCTAGAAACATAGAAAATACTAATGCTGAAGAAAAAAAAATAGGCAGCCAAGGCCACATTTGTGATTATGGAATCATAATAATCACAAGCTATGATTAATGGCTGTAATCGGCATAAGCTTAAATTGCTAGTATAGACATATTCAGTTTGCAACCTGTGGAGGAAACTCCTGCAAGACTTTATACCAACCCAACCTAAAACTGAGTGGGTCAGGCACCAACACTGGTGTAATAATGGCAGCACAGAGTTTAGAATGTTCTTTGCAGATCACAGAAAATCCTGGGATGAGACATGCAGTGTTACAGGCATCCACCCTAGTCTAAAACTACATATGGGAACACAGCACCTTTCACAACTTCCCAGGTACAGCAACTGAAATATACAAAAAAGTGCAACTCCACCAGTTCTTTATTTATTCTGTGACCATTTCCAAGTGTTTAGGGCTTTAAGCATTAAAAAAAGGACTGGAAATAAATAATAATAACAACAGATATTAAAAGCCCCCCAAAAAACCCAAACCAACAAAAACAAAAGAAAAAACCAAAAACCACACAAAACAAATTAAAAAACCCAAACCACAAAAAATAACCAACCCAAAAGCACTGATTGTAGATATGTGCTTTAGCTACTATGTTCAAATCCAAGTTACAACCTTGTCAAATTCTGGTGGAAATTCAGCTTGGGATATAGCTCAGCCTACAGACCCAGAAGTGGAGCCTGGTGGAGCTGAGCAGAGACCTACAGCCACAGTGTAAGAGGACCTGTACACCTGTGAACATCAAGTAGTGGGCAGGATGAAAGATTTGGGGTTGAACCCAAAAATGGAGATGGTGCCAACAACTCTGTATTTGGCTTTGTTGTAACCAGGTCATCATAGTAATTCCCAAAAACATTTCTTCCTAAGAGGAAGAAACTCCCAGAACAGCAATGACACTTACAATTCTGCTGACATACAAGAGCTTTGTATTCCACCACCACCCCCCACCTCTTTACAAGGAGATGTTTAACTCTGTTGGTAATCAAGGGCCACTCTCTATCTGTTTGCTGTAGGTTATCTATTGATTTTAACTGCTTAAAGTTTAACAGAGCTTTAGTAAATTTCATATTGATCTATTCAACTTAATCATGATTGGTTTTATGGGTTCTGTTAAAATATATAGTGTCCAGGTGTCCCAGTCAATACCTATATACTGTTTTCAATTAACTCATTTCAAGAGGGAAAAAAAAGTCTATGCAACATATATCCCTGGTTATTTATTTTGCTAGTCCATGTCTCAACTGCTTATGCAACTGACCAAATCAATTTTTAAAGCAGTGTAACATAGATGCAAACTATCACTGAAATTCAGGAGAAGTATTCTAGTATTAACTGCTTGAGGTTGCACTAAACATACAAAGCAATACAAACACCAATAATCTGTTTTAGTTCATTCTCGGTTTAATTTTCTCATAAGATTATGGTGCACACTTTTGTTTGCACTGCATTCTGGACCCCTCATAAAAAGAGTTCTAAGCTTACCAAGAGGACGAAAAGGAATTAAAAGATAGTGTTAGACAGTACAGCAGCTCTGTCAATAACAGGAAAGAGAAGATTTGTCTCAGTGTATAGAACATCTGCATAGCATGAGGGAAAGGAATCTTAATTTTTAAAGACTCAATGCGAAAGCATTTTTTTTTAGATACCACATATCTTTGCCAGTTTTCCTAGAAAATATTTTTCTTTATTTATAAAGATGTGAAAAAACATCCTTTTCTCTCATTCAGGACCACACTAGTATTGTCAAAGACCTTTTTTTGGGTTTATTTCAACCAGTGAAATTGTGGCCTGCCAGTTTCACATCAAGCTTATCACAGCTGGTACAAATCATTCCTGTCCATCACAGCTGCAGTATACTTCTGTCATCCTCTGAAATTTAGAGAGAATGCTTTAATCATTTTACTGGCTTGTGCTGGTGTTCTGACAGTACAGAACTATTAAAAAAAAAAAAAAGGAAAAGTTCTAAAACTAGGTCAGATGTATTGTTGGCATAATAAATCAGTTGTTTAAAACCTGTTTTTATTCTGCTTTGCAATTTTGGAAAGTGCTATTGGTACATACTTCAGAATTCAGTCTTTAAGAAGAAACTCCTGGTATTTTTCTCATTTCCTCCTTCCAGATTATAAATGGTTTGAGTTCCATGATGCAAATTGCCACAGGCTGCTTCATAATTGGGTACCACTTCTATACAGAAGCATTACTTGGACAACTGTAGTGAAGAAAATCTAACATAATCCTAACCTAGATTTTAAAATAGCTAGTTTCCAGAAGACTATTGTATTCACAGGTAAAGTGGGCAGTACATTTAATTTAGTTTATGTCTTCTGTATTTGCAAGTTATTTTAAACACAGTTTATCTGTTCAAGTATTGAGAATAACATTTTTAACCACATGAGCGAAACAAAATCCAAATTTAAAACTACAACTCTTTTTGCAAGGGAGAGAGATATCAATTTGGTTTATAAGCCTTGAGGCAAACCTTACCCCTATTAAAACACAGAAAGAATACTTGTTTAAGTTACATAAAATGTTTGCGTTGCCAGCACAAGGAATAAATCATCATAGAGGATCCATTTCTGCAGTAAGTCAAGGAAAGAAAGAAGTGCAAAAGAGCCACAGATCTGACAGGTAGCCCACTAAAACAGTGGTTTAGCAGAGATTGCTCCCCATTTCCCCTTTTTTTTTTTTTGAGAGAGGAGTTCCTAGGTTTTGATTGCAAATACATCAGACACACATTCCAGTAAATCCATTTTGTTTAATTTCTGTAGTAAGGAAATGGACAAAACAAGAGCTAGAGGTTTTCTTATTTCTATTAGGCATTAAATTCCTGGGTTTTATTATATTTTGTGCACATTTTATAATATCAGTTCCTCAACTGGCTTTCTCAGGTGCTGTGTGATATTTTTATTTTCATTTAATTAGGAGTTAAAGTGAACAGAATTATAGAAGTTTCATCCCTCCATGTTTCCTATAGAGAGAAGTTCATAATAATGCACAGATCAGAAAGCTTGTAAAGTCAAACTGATAGGACAGCTGTCATCACTCAGAGCTCTTGTCTATCAGGTTTTTTGGCTTTCTTCTAGAAGTGAAAACCCAATTCTCTTATTACCTTCTAAAGGGTTCAGAAAAGTGCAAGTTTTTCCGTAACTTGAACAACACCCTCAAAATGACCTAAAACCATGAAAATTGCTTGCCAGGAAAGAACTAAAGTTTTCCATGGAAGATCTAGGAAGCAATAAAATATCACTGCATAAGTTCCTGTTAATGTAGCACACCCATTATTAATTCTGCACAACCTGCTGATTTCATAGAATTGGTTCTTTCAGTTTGATTTTTATAATTTTATAAGTAAAGCATTTTATTCAAAGTACATGCAGAGACATTTCAAATTATCTTTCCTAAAAAACCAAACAAGCAGCAGGGAAATAAAAGGGAAAAGTAAATTCTTCAAGAGGAAGACAAAGCACAACAGAGTTAACAAATATGAGAAAAAGGACACTTCTTCATTTTATATGTTTTAACTCAAAATAAGAAAAATATATCTAAATTTATAAAACCCCTATGGGAGTCAGATATGAAGGATGTGAACCAGCTGTTGTAGAAAGAGCCTTGAATATCACAACTGCAGCAGACTATTTATGCCTTTTTCAAACACAAAACTTCCAAGCTCGCAAAACTTGCAAGTTGTTGTTTTATTTTTTTAAAGAAAACCAACCAAACCACTAACCCCTCATGATAAACCTATCAAGATCACAGAGGTTCCTACAGGAAATGCAGGACAGGCTGAAGAAGTTTCTGAGGAAAGGGTCCAGAGAAATTTTAATGAATGACTCCTCTGACAAAAATCTAATTCTAAACCCTTTTTAGACAAAGGTAGTCACTGGGCAACAATAAATATATGAGATAGAGAATGTGTAACTGATGAATCAGAAAAATTTTATGCCAGGCTGAGACTCTAACTCATAGGGGAAACCATACTGCAGGCACAAGAAAAAATACTGTCAGTAGGATTTGAAGTCTCATTGATAAGCTGTTGAAAATAAACTATTCAATTACCAGGCTTTCTGTTTTCACCTACTCTTTTCATGGCTAGATAACTTGTGAATACAAATCAACAGATGTGCATTTTGATTTAAAAAAAAAAGTGACAATAAGCTTATGCTCTATTCCCCCCCACCCATTACATCTTCTGACCCCATCATAAAAAAAAAAAAAAATTACATGCTCTTTTTAGTGGTACAACCACTTCCAGGAATCAAAACTCTTTGCTCAGAACTGAGACAAGATAGGGCATATTTTCTCTTAAAGTTTTAAAGGGTTTTAGAGACATCCAGATGGAAGATCAGGCATATAAATTAGATGATCTTTGGCCTATTTCAGAAAACAGTGACTCAGTCTATCATAGAGCAACTCTTCAGATTATTTATTGGGATGCTTGTCTCCCAACAAAAGCGTCAGCAAGCTTCTAGAATTACATTAGGTTCAGCAGAAAAAAAGTTGTAGGTTGTCCTGAACAAGGAGGCAGTTGAATTCTGCTCTACATTTAGCAACAATGAGCTACAAAAAAACCCCAAAAACAAACAAACAAAAAATAACACCCAAAAAACCTTCATGTCTGTCTCCTAAACGAGACTAAAATACTTTAGCCACTCTTAATGCAGATTACAAACTTTGTTAAGGAGACATTACTTACAGAAAATGTAGCTGATGTGCTCATTTTTCACAGGATGCACCACATGTCACGGGTGAGATGGCCACCATACACAAACTATCACCATGCAACTTCAGAAACCTTCAAGCATATGCACTTTCTTACTCTTCAGCCCAACTTTTATAGCCTTCATCTTATATGCCTTACACCTGTGTGCCCTCTGTATCCTTTGGTGATACAAAGGGCACACAGGTGTAAGGCATGTAAGATGAGGGCACACAGGTGTAAGGCATGTAAGATGAAGGCTATGCTGAGATGTGCTGATCCTTTGGTCAGCACACTTCAGTGTTTCATATCCCATTACCTTCCATGCTGCTCACCTGTCCTGCACAGACTCAGCCCATTGGGGATGAGGCTCCAACACAGCCCCACTTCCAATCACCACAAACTGTGTGTCTACACTTATCCAAGGTGGCTCCTGCTGAGTCCCTTCTGACAGGCAGTGCCGCCTCTCCCAAAGAAGGCATGTCAGCCTTTTTTGTACACCAGTCCTTTCAAGCTCTCTGGCAGCTCAGCAGCCTCCACCAGCACAGCAGGTCCCAGCAGCCTGGCCAGTCTGGATTGTGACCTGGAGGTGTGGGACAGGCCCTCTGTGGCTGTGCTCCCACCGGGGCTGCATCCCCCTCCTGGAAAGGCTGAGCCCAAGGGAGCCTCACTACAAGCCACAATCCACCTCTGCAACCTGGCACCACCTCTGATACCATTCCATGTGTCTCCATCACACACACCTCAAAAGATGCTATGAGACTGTTGAAATATTGGGTTATGTGACAAATATGTACATAAAATATTCAGCAATAAAAGAAATCCTAAACCTCCAGAACGCAGAAGCCTCTCCCCTTCATTACAAGCAACTCCTTAAATCTCACAAATTATTCCCTAATAAACCAGGTGAATATGATTTAGATTTTTTAATTTTTTTTTTATTTTTTCTTTTTTTACAGTATGAAAATCTTCAAGAGGAAGCAGACAAGCAGAAATATCACCTGCAAACCCCTGACATGCTGAGAGAAACTCTTGGGACTGTGAGTAGCTCATATTGTGCCACCCAAATAAACTGAGTCATCCTCTCTCTAGACACTGTTATCTAATTCAGCCTGCATGATTTGACCTTGGAGTTCATAAAAGTGCATTGGAAAAGAAAAGATCTCAGCCTATAAACCCAACAAAAAAGCTCTCAGAAAATTTCTGGGAGCTTTGAAGAGAAAATGCCTTTTTCTCTCTGGAGAGGAAATGGAATAGTTGGTCTGAGTCTTGTGTTTGCATACAATTGCTACCACACTAAGTTTTTACCTTACTTAGAGATGTACATCTACATGTGTGCAGCATGTTTTCCCAGCAAAGAACTAGATGTCCTGTACTACAGCCCTGAACTCTGACACAGCATTTTGTACAAGATGGTTGAACACCAAAAGGGAAGGAAGAGTACTGGAGGAGCAACAAGGCTGAGCACATGATATACAACACCGCAACTTAGATTCAAACCATTTATTTGCAATCTAAAAATGCTTCCTTCAGCACAAAATATTTACCCATAGTTAAGTCTTTGCATAACCTTTAACAGCTTGTTTGTAACAATCTCTGCAGCTGAAGTGCACAGCCACCTGATTAGGAAAATCCACATTCATTCCTCTTCATCACAAATCGCAGCATCACCTGTCTTGCTCCTGCTCTTCCTATCTTCATTCAAAAGGTCAAGAGGATTCAGTGGAAGGGGACCTATACATCTTTGGGGCATTCACATTTTGTGGTTCTCTCCTGTCCTTACAGGATTTATTTTCCACTCTGCTATAGCTGGCTGTTACTATACAGACCTGAAGCACCATTTGTTGTATGACTCAGGGTTTCAAGCCTATATAAAGCAAAAAGCTAGACAGAAACTTGTTTTCCATAATGGCAAGAAAGGACATTAGGACAGCATTATACAGCATTCAGGATACATGTGGCCTTTTGCTTTAACTTGACATGGGCCAGACTTCTGCTTTTTCAGAAAGATGGATGGAGATAAGCCTCAGGGCTAGAAAGACTCTGTGCTAATGAGCAAAAAGTTCACAGCAGTTTAAATGAAAGCATAGTCCAGCTAGTTTACATTAGCTATTTTTTTTTCTTTTGTAAATAAGCTTTCAATGCACAGAAGTAACATTCTCTGAGATATCTGAAACCCTGTCAATAATTTATGCAAAAGCTATTAAACAGTTCCTCTGTTGTGTGCTCCTAAGTTTTTACATGTATTTAAATGGTGGCATCACATTTTTATCTATGTATTTTACTTCAATGAGAGCACATTTCTCTCCATTCCTCTTTTAAAAGTTTGTTTGAAACTCAGAAGTGTGACGGGAACATACAACATACATCACAAAGCTCAAGCAGAATCAGAAAATATGAAGTCATGCATGAAGACACTATTATCTTTTTTCTGTAAGTTAGTTAAAGTCAGGCAATAATTAACAAGGAAAAAATATTTGGGAGGAGAATTATTAACTTCTGAAGGAGGACAGAATCCCAGCAGTAAACAAAATATTATCCAGGTAGGCAGCTGGTGTGCTAAGGAAAGAGCAGTGATTTCATCCAAATAACACAAAACTTAAGGCCAGTTGCACAGAGCTGGAAAGGTAAAGGAGAACACCACCAGCATGTACAATGCTCTTTCAGGCATCTGCATTTTGTAAAGGCTCAGAAGATGGTCAGGTGTGATCTGTCAACAAGGCTGTCTGTAGTAAAACACCATTAAGCAACTTCAGAAATTGCTATTGGTCCTGTCCATTAACTGCTGCATGTTCTTTTTAAGTGTTTAGGAATATTCTGTTTATTGGAATGTCACAGGTTCTTGCACACCTATAGAGATAATATTCTAATTTCTTAAGCCTTACAGATCCTAGTACTTAATCCTATGCTAAACAGAGCTTGTAGCTTATATTAAGACAAAAGCTTAAGATATGTTACTGGTAAGGATTATTGATACTCACCTGTCCTGCACAGCCTCAGCCCATTGGGGATGCGGCTCCAACACAGCCCCACTTCCAATCACCACAAACTGTGTGTCTACACTTATCCAAGGTGGCTCCTGCTGAGTCCCTTCTGACAGGCAGAACCATCTGATGAGAACCTTTTGGTAGAAGACTGGGGTTTGGATCATCCTCCTAAACTGCAGGTATGATTCAGTTCTCCTTAACTGATATTAAATAGATCAGGGTCTCTCATCTGACCTTGAGCTTCTGCAATGATAGCTGTTATGCAGTTATGCAGTCTTTCCTGAAAGTTTATCCTTTGTCAATTTTGCTTTGTACGGGATGTTTTCCCTAATATTGAAGTTACATTTTCCCTCTCTGCTTGAAGCTTTGGTTTCTTATCTTCCTCTCTAAATTAATCAACCATGACTGTAACATGCTTAATGTAGAAAATATATTTTGATCAACTAATTTCCTCACCAGACATGACCAACTCTGATCTTTTCCTTGTACTATCTTATTTTACTCTTTATTAATACTTGGCTATCTCTAAATTGTTTTCAATTTGTCTGTCTTTCAAAAATGTGGCACCCATAATCAAGCAAGGAAGTCTGTGGGAGTAATGAGTTCTTACTCGTAAAAGTGACAGTGTAGGGTACTATCACTCTTGCTTTCATATTATGCTGACAAAGAATTCATGTGTTGT
This sequence comes from Setophaga petechia, assembly GCA_024362935.1. Taxonomy (NCBI): domain Eukaryota; kingdom Metazoa; phylum Chordata; class Aves; order Passeriformes; family Parulidae; genus Setophaga; species Setophaga petechia. Next base: position 26,493,886 of record JANCRA010000008.1, read on the forward strand.
TTTGATCCATTATCATCCTCACTGCTCAAACATCTTGTCACTATATCTTATGGCTGATTTAAAGTCAAAAGGTATTAAATGTGCACTGCAGGTAGAGCTGTCAGAGCAACTGGTAGTCAGGATTTTATTCTAGAGAGAGAACCAGTCTCTGTCTTATAAGTGTACTGAAAGGGTGGTAGAAAAACAAAGGCAGTTCTTCAAGAACTATGAAGGTGTGGGAGGCCTGCTAGCTGTGAGATTGGTCAGGAAGGAAGTAGGAAAGACAGGTGAAGAGGGAAGGGTAAAATGCAATGGAAAAAAAAAGTTTAAATTAATCTAAGCCAGGTGAAAAAAGCAAATTTAATTTGGGATATAGATGTAAATTATACATGCTCTTCCCCAGAACTTCTGTCCAAATTTGCTAATATCCCTTCTCACTCATGTATTTACTTAGATAAATAAGATTGTTCCTCTGGATTTCAGAGTTCATGTACTTGTAAAATAAACCCCAAACATGGCATGGGAGACATCTGTGTTTATTTTCTCTCAATTTATATTGTTTGGGCTCTCATATTATAGGTATTAAATCCCAGTCCTGTAAACCCAGTCAGCTTTCCAACCAAGTGGTTTCCAACCAAGGTAATTAAACTTGTGTAGAATAAATTGGGATGTTTGTTATATCCACAGAGTTTCCATTATCTTCAATTTATGTTCTCAGTGACACTGAGCAAAATTTATAGCTGCATCTAAGTCAATGAGTCTTGTTGACATGCAGTGTAGTCCAGCCCAAGCAGACTATTGTGGGAATAAAGCAATTTTTATTTTTGCTAGTGAAGGTAATTGACAGAGACTGCAATGCAAAGATCGGCATTCACATCCAGGGAAGAGAGAGTACTTTAGGCTCCTATTTTTCCAAATAAAAATACACTTAAAGATTTTATTTCACTTTCATTTTACTTTATCTTACAGGTTGTATTTAGGTCATTCCCAAAACATGTTGCATTCCTTCTTGACGTGTGTTCTTTCTGTATTCAGTCCTTATTCTGTTCTCCAACTTGGTGTTCCAGTAAAATGTTGCTGAAATTGAGGGGCTGTATGTTTTTCTCTGTGTTTTCTCTTCGACTTTGGTGTTGTTTAAACAGAGAGGTATGTATGCCTACTGCTGGTTCAAGACACCCAGTATCTTCTTTTTTATGATACTAAACAAAAACAGAGTTCATTTTCTGTCATCTTTGCATTCTCTATGCTTCACAGTGGATGTCAGAGCATCTGGGCACTGTGCTTGCTGCTCAGGCGTGCCAACATGAAGAGTCACACCTCAGATCCTTTGGCTCTCCACCATGTATGTTTAGATAACAGATTCTGCTGCTAGTGTTTCCTGCAGGTAAAGTCACAGTAACAGACTGTCTGTGCCTGAAGATCCACCTCCTCATACAGCATGAGTTATCTGGGGCAGCAAGAAAAGGATTAGTAAGAGCAGCTCTTTTTAAAGTTCGAATTAAAGTTTATTGGAAATAATCATTCCATAAAATTCTTGAAAGCCTCAATACATGAGGGAGAGATTGAGACCTATGCTTTTATATCTGCTTCTTGTTAAGGATCATTTGTCATGATCTATTACCATGTCACAGATAATGCACTATGGGGAAATATTGTCTCCTATGGAGCTTTACTGTGGCTAAGGACTTCACTCCAACCAACATATCCCTGCTGAGCTTCTCTGACAGCTCTTGTGTATAATGCCAATGTTTTACTGATATTTACTAGACATGCTCAGATTAGAGACAGATTTTTAGGGACCGTACTTAGTATCCCATACCATCTTATCAGTATTCAACAAACATCACAGCTTATGCCACAATAATTGAGACAACTGGTTTTGTTTCCTTTAAGTTTTCTTTTTTAAGGACTCCCTTTCCCCAGGTAGCTCTGTCTGAGCAGTACTTTGCCAGGACAATTGATGCCCAGTTTGGGCTGCACTGCTGCTCTGAGGCCAGCACAGTGGTGGAGCACTGAAGGCAGTTTTCAGAAATGACTGGGACCATGAAGTCACAGGGTTTTGTGAGAAAGTTTCCATCTGAGAACATTCAAACTGTAATTGCTGACAGTGCAGGCTGGATCAGTTGAAAAATTTTCAGTGGCTTTTGGAAGAGACATGGACTTCCATGACTTTTTTAGGAATTTGGAAAACAGGGTTACAGCATGTTAGTGCATGTTCCTATGGTTTTCATGGTCCTGAGGAGAGAATTTAGTAGTTATAAAAGAGTAACGTTATTCCAAGAATCCCACCTAGAAATTCTTTTAGGAAACACCTCAGCCTCTGATTTGGAAGATTAGGAGTTGAGCATGCCTATGCTGTTCTCAGTGAAAATTTTCACTGCTCTTTCCACTGCTCCAATGGGCTGAAATAAAAAACTGTGTTTAAACATGGGTAATACGAGTACTATTGATAAACAGGTCATTGGAGCTCTGATGAAAACTTACTGCAGGTCTTTAATTCTATAATTGTGCTTTACATTCTCCTATTGAAGTCATATTCTCGTGTACAAATAATATATCCTTTACAGACTATTTGACAATCACAGTAATTTAGAAGAAAACACGGTATGAGGACTGTAAGGTAGCGAGGGTGAGTCATTTGCTACACATTCCCTTCCCCACATGGATATAGAAATAAATGTTCTGCACTGGAGTACTTGGCATGTACAATTATGCTGTTTGCTCAAGTACACTCTGTCTTGCAGTTGCAACTGTTAAGCCATTTTTCTCTTGATGGTTCCTTCAGTACATTTACCTTTCTTTAAAAACTGTGTGTGTTGTCAGACTTGCAGCTGTAGACACTCTTTTCCTCCTTGAAATATTCTGGTCAGCATTTTTAAGATATCTTTAAGAATTGGGCCCCCAATATGAAAAACAAAGAGAACTGCATACCTCACTTTCTTAAGCACATTTGAAAATCCCATTCTTCCCTCATGCAAGGTCAGGACTAAAAGGGTAAAAAAAATATACTTTCAGGTCATCATCTTGCAAGAATTTCTTTATACAAGATGAATTAAATATATGCAGAAACATTTGAAGTATGTGGATTTAAATGCAGATTTAATTGGAAAAAGACCTTTATAAATGCAATGAAATGCCATTTTTAAGGAACATTTTAATACACTGGCTTGCCTGGCTTTCCCAGATATTTAGCAACGGAAAAAGCCAAACTTTTTAGCTCCGGTAAGGCTTTGGATTAGTAAGCAGGTCCTGGACACACATTGTGTTTTATATACCGTGAACAGTTTCCTCTTTATTAATCCAGCATGCAAGGCTTTCATTTCTTACTGAGGCCCATGTTTTTATTTCTTGCAGATTTTAAAATCTGTTGTGTTGGCACTTCACTTCTTGGAGACCACTGGTGTCATTTTCTCCAAATTGTTAGCGTAAACAGTCTGTAACTTGAGTAAGCCAAATGTGGGTGTATTAATCTTCCTAGTGCCAGCTAAGCAAGCCTGGCAAGGCACAGTTTAATTCTGATTTCAGAAGAGCAGTAAATAATAATCACTTTTTCCCCCCTTTTCAGTGCTGAAAGACCCAGATCCTTGTAAGTATATTTGGCTCTTGTAAGTTAAAAGATGAATAGAAGATGAGGGAAATTCTTTTTATAACCGTATACAGGAGCAAGGATGAGTGAGTTAGGATAGGAAAAGAGCAGCGTGGAATATTTTAAATAGTGGTCAAAAAGTAGACTGACATACACAGACAGTTGGCATCAGCAGTGTTAGTCAAAAGCTAACTGCACCACATCAAATAAAGCAAAACATGATTTCATGAGTGTTCTGCAAGGTTAATAAGTTAAAATCTGGCTACTGTTAGACATCAGTCAAGATATCTGCCACTCTCCTTGGTGAGAAGCCTGTCTCACAAGCCACTGCATCAGCTTCAGCATATGGTTGCCTTGTGAGACATCCTCCTGTACAGTGCCCATGGGGTAGTACAGGTCAGCTTCCTGCAGGACACTTAAGCCTGGCTTTCAGGACAGAGGGTGTAATTCAAGCCTCAGAGCTCTCTCTGTGTTAGCAGAAGGTGCGGTGACAGATTTCCCACTCCTTGAGTTGAATGTCAAGAGTTGTTACTTCCACAGCAATGTTCCCTTTCCCCCGCATCCCACAGATAGAGCTCACTGGGTTTCTGGATCAGGATAGATGGCACAGAGATACAGGAGAGCAGGAGTCAGGGTGATGCCAAGGGAAGAATCCAAACTGTCCTGGCAGCAGTGTGCTTCAAACAAGGAAAATATGGAGAGCCTCAGACAGTCAGCAATGCCATATTTGCAAGGACATTGCTGGTGCTTCAGGAGTGTACATGGGCAACGTGCTACCCCCAAAACATTTGAAACCTCCAGGGAGATTATCATCACTCTGGAGCCAATTTCATGCCTTCTCCTAGGAGGACAAATATCTCTCCTTGCATTTGTTACCAGGAAGCAGAGAGATCCCATCACATGCCCATTCCAGCAAAGCTCACACGTAACCTGAATCCCCATGGAATTATTAAGTCAAGCACTGTCTTTATGGATTTTATGCTCATATTCCACACTGTGTTTAAATGCTTTGCTGGGAGGGGGGGGACAGTGCTCCCTGCCATCTGAGCATGGTTACCAGGAAAAGCACAGCCTAACCTAACACCAGCTTTAGCCCCATAAAAACGTCATGGATCAATTCACCTACAGGCTTCAGTACGAACTCAAATAAATCAACTAAAGCTTTTGAGATCCAAGCACTCTTAATTACTGTTGATATGAACAGTGAAATGGGTTGCTTAGTATCCTACACCATCCCCAAAGTTTCAGTATTTACATCTATTGAAGAGGTTTTCAGACACACAGAGTCCTTGATTTTTATAAAATGTATTCCTTGACAGGAGATAATAAAATTCCTTGGGAAAATAGGTTTGAGTAATCTGTCCCAGAAGGTTTACACATAATAATTTACTACTGTGCTTTCAGGTTTCTCTGCAATACTCTACACCATGGAAGAGAACTGATGCACTCTATCAGAGCACTGGTGTTGGCATATGAGGTCAACAACGCCTGGGAAAGGCTCTGAAATCATTGTTCTGCTTTGTTTGCTTTGCTGAGAGGGTGGGTCCTCCCTGGTCTGCAGCATCCATTTTCTTCCTAGCAAAATAAAATCCAGCTCCTTCCTTTCAGGCACAGTCAGCCAGCTCAAACCTGCTCTCTGAATGCCATAGCTGCTGCTTTTCTATGGCCAACAGAAAAGCAAAGAGTGGGAAAGCTGCTGCTGAACCCTAGGAAAAGCATTTCTGGCTTTGTGCAGGTAGGTAAACACACACTCTTTAAAATTTTGCTTTAAAATTTAACTGTATCTACAGAGATGTTTGTGGTTAAAAGAAAGCATTATCTTTTCCTGTTTGAAATCAATATTTAGCACTGCATTTTCTCTGACATTCCTGAAAGGAATGCAAATAATCATATATACACAAGCAAGAATGATCTGTCAATCACAGCTCATCACTACTTTTTCTGGAAGTGAACAAGGCCAGAATATGGGACAAGAGCCAATAAGGAAAATAATACTCCAGGAAGCTTTAATGCCCACTGTAACCACAGCCTGAAGCGTCAGCATTTCAGAGATCAATAATTTACAGGAATAGATAATGACAATAGCTTGATTCAACTTCTCATACGCCCCACAGGAAACAAATCAACACAGGTAACTGGAGATACACTGCAGTGATTCTGAAATGCCAGATTTTGTAAATTTGGGTCTAGTACTGTTTCTGAAGCTACTAAGAGGTGTGAGGGGTGGGCTCAAACCTGTTGATGTGAGGTAGAGTCTTGCCATTTACTTCAACAGGCTTTTCAATGAGGTCCTTTGTGACATTTCTCAAGAGGCTTGAAGTACCCAAACCAAATCATCAGCTTAGTCTCCAATTTGTCCTTTTGCAAAACTCATACATCTGTGGCATGTCAGGCAGCAGACATTAAAGCCAGACAAGACATGTTCCAGTGAAATAAATGGGAGTCTCATCATTAGTTCTGAGACTATTTTTCTGTGGTGGTGACATACAAATGCAGGAACAACAGGAGGGTCCATAGGTGATTTAAGGAAAATCAACACCCACTCTTCTTAAATGGAGAGTAAAACCTACTTTAAAACTGACAAATTCTGTCATTGATACAGAAGCACATCAGCAGAAGGCTAATGTAATTGCATTTTTCTACAATGGCAATGTATTTTAAAATATGTTCAATTCATTCTCTTTTAAATAAAATACAGTGAAATAATAGAACAAGAACAAAATTCTATCAAATTATGATGAAACCAGCCACTTTAATCTGCAGGTGACAGAACCAATACCACTTTCATTCTTTATTGAAATGTGTTATATAGATGGCCTCAATTTCTTTATTCCCTCAGTTTCAGGACAGCTCACTGTTTAAAACTAAGGAGTAGCATCATGGTTCATGCTGGATTGATACTGGGCAAAGTCATTAGAACAAGACAGAAGATGAATAATAAACAGTCTATTTTATGTCACTGTTTTCCAGGTCTGACATGGGCATCACTTTGTACTAATTTAATAGCTATGTTCTCATTATTCTGAAATAGAATTATTTCTAACTCCCAGGTATCTTCTCTTGATTTGTGTGACACCTTGCTTAGGACCTAAGTAAATTCCAGCCCTGTACATTCAAACGCCAAGGAATTCAAATTAGTCATGAGATGGTTTTTGAAATCATGAGAATATAAATCAACTAGGACTGGGGGGGGGGGGCGGTTAAAATACATTTAAATGGGTATTTGTATGCACTTGTGTGACTACTGGTGCTTTATGAAACACCAGCAATATCATGAACCTGGGCAACATCATGAAGCACATAACACGCCTTAAGTTAGTAAAACAAGGCCTCTTGTAAGAGAATCCCTATCTAAATAAACACACTCTGCTTGTTTGGGGGCTTTGAGCTAGATTGTAAGATTTTCCTGTCCAAAACTAATAGGCCTTCTGGCTCATTTTTAAGATACACATGTTTATTAAAAAAAAAAAAAAAAGTATTTACCAGGAAGAAAATCAGAGAAAACCTGAAGAAGGCAGGACAGACTATTTGACATTTCAGAACTTCACCAACTTTTATTTCTGGACTGAAACCATTACCACTGTGGCACTTCCATGGGGACAAAGCCAATGGAAGCGAGGAGACAAGGGATCCCTGACAACCTGAGTCAGGTCATTCCCAACCAGTGTCCCAGTGGTATGAAAGGGACTGACCTCATTCTGTGTCCATAAGTTGCTGTAGAACGTAGGCTGGGGTGGACAAGGAAACAGAAGCAGTGGAACTGACTACACATGATTCTTTCTACTTATGCAGCCCAGCCTTCCCAAAAGTAGCTGTTATCCCACCAGGATCTGGCACATGAGGATCACACTGGGAGGGAATGAGTCTCCCAGACCCATTTTGGGTGTTTGTCCTTCCTCCTTCTCTGGCTAAAGTAGATGCCCAAAGGTGTCTGGGTGCTCTTTGTTAGATTTGACTGTCCATCAAACAGGACAAAGCTCATGAACAGCCACATGGACCAGGAACACACCCGAACCATTTGGTCTGACTTGAAACACAGACTGTGCATGCTCCTGTTACACACTAGGGGACAGGGTATTTGAAAATCTAGGAAAAAACAGCGGACTACAGAGCTCAGCACAGCAAAGATGTGCATCCTTGGGACTGGGCAACACCCTCTTAACTCCATGGTTGTTCCCATGTCCACATGTTGTCTGTCACCACAATTGAAAGCAATGAGATTGAAACACCTGTGAAAGAGCCATTCTCTCTTAGGAACTCTGAAATTCTTTGAAAATGTGCCTCTAACAAAAAGTACAAGTCCTTTGAAAAATATAGTGCAAAGCAAATAAGGATCACTGTCCCACAGTGTCTCCATGGGAAAAGTGAAGAAAGATTTTGATGGGGAACAGAGGTTTCACCCAGCTATTTTTTATCAATCACAAAGGTATCTCCTAATAAATCAAGTTAATTCAAACACAGTGATATGTATTTCACTTAATTTCCTTTCAAAGTTGTTACAAGCAATATAACAACATGGTCATTGTTTTAACTCCACAGGGATGTTGTCAAGGCAGTGTATCAAAATACATAAAGTTAAAAACCCCATGTTGCCCAATTTATATCATCATGCAATTTAGTTCCCAGTGCTATAAATTTCAGGTGGCAAGTTTAGCATTTTGAACAATTAATCTGGAAAAGTGACAGTATATTTACTTCTACCTTATTTCTCCTCTGAGTTCACATAATACAAGTAGCTGGAAAGCTATATCAGACTTGTAATGTAATAAACACGCCACTGCATAAGGTGTTCAGAAGCCTTTGACAAGGCAAACCCATAAATGTAGTCCTCAATAAATATCAGGTCTGGTATAGCACCTGTTGACCGATGTCATTTCCTCTGCTTAAGTATTGTGCAAATGAGTTCTGGGGCAGATTTACTGTCAAAAGGAGAGAATTGAGAAAGGGGTTTTAGTCCCAGCCATTAATCTCAGTGCTGCAATGCCCTCTCTCTCTTTTCCAAATGACTCAGGGTAAATCCAAAGCTGCTTAACCAGTTATACTGAGGCTCTACCTTCCTCTGGCATGTGATGTGCATATAGACATATATATTGTAGACACCTTATTCAGTGGCAGATCTTATTTGTGAAAAATGCAAGTGGGACACATATATATTCAGTTCTTTTTGCTGGGTGGTATAAACTGACCCTCAGTAATTTGTTATTAAGAAGCTCCAGCTTCACAGAACTGACATTATGACACACATAATATTTTCATAAACTGTGAAGGCTAATAAGTGTTATTATGGAGTAAGCACTTCTGGCTTTTCATGAAGTGCTTGATAGGATTGGACCTTCTCTAGAGGTAAGATATGATTAATATAACCTTGGCCTCAGATCTAAGAATACTTTGATTATTTGCCCAGATAATTAAAGCTGTTTACTTGTGAAATGAAAGGCCAATTTAAACAGATTGTGAACCTTAGCCTAGGGAGCATTCAAGAGTTCTGCAGCTAGTTACTGGCAAAGGATGAATTTTAATACTGACATAATTATTTCATCATAATGAACATACTGAGATTGGTTAAGATGCTTCCTAAAATTGGGATTATGATCTAAATGTGCTGCAGATATACAGAAAGCTGTCAGCTATTTCTTGATCCTGTCTTGTGGCTAGAAGTAAATCATTCTGTAAAGAAACGTGGAACACTAACTATAACCTTTAAACAGCTAAGGGAATTATGTTGACAAATACAAACATGAACATGTGTGCAGCAAAAGAGAGGGACCAAGTTACAATCATTTAGGGCATGCAAACATTAAACTGTATGATTTCCTTCCCTGTTTTTTTTCACAGGTCTTTTTCTTAGTACTGAGTTCATCCATATTCTCTTAGACCTCATGGGAGAATGAGTTATTAGAGGCAGGCATGATAGCCAAAAGGCACAGGTGTAAAATCTTTGCACAGGGATGGCAGGAAAAGAAGAGGATGTGTTACAGGACCATGTCTGTGTCAGGAGGTCATGCCTTTATCAGGTAAAATGGAAATTTAACTTGCATTATTTCTGTTCCTTTAACTCTCTCTGCAGGCATTCATATTCAGAAGTAAGAGAGAATTTTTTGGCATGGGATTAAGCAGAAGAGCTGCTGGGGGTTGAGGAGGAGTGACATGGGCAGCCACTGCTCCTGAGAAGGATGCTGTGAGCTGCAAGGAGGGCTTGCATTAACAGACTGAGTAGATGCTCTTAATCCTCTTCAGTGCAAGTGCCAAGGTTAGGGGAAGTGAGCAGTAAGAAACATCTCCTGCCTTCCCATGGGACACAAATTCATGGTTTTCTCTGTGTGTGCAGAGTTTGTCATTGGCTTAAAATAAGTAAATAAGTGAATAAATAAATATTGCTGTGAGACTGTGGTGAGAAAGGTCCATGATGTCTGTCTGCACATTCAAACCACTGCTTATTTCTTGTGCCCTGTGAGGACTTCTGTTTTTCACTGGCAGCGAAGGTCAACAGATATTGTATGGAAGGGGTTTTTCCAGTTTCTATTTTGTTATTAATACACACAAACACCTAACCAATTTTGTTTTAAAGGCAAGAAAAGAGTGGAGGGAATCTTGACTGCAGCCTGTGTGCAGTTCCAATAGAACCTCCCATTTTCCCCCTCTAACTGTAGGCATAACCTGCAAAATGGGATCTCTGCCCAGTGGTAGGGAAAGGTGTTCTGTGAAACAATATACTGCCATAGAGGGAAATTACACAGAAAAATGAAGATGGAAACAATAATCAATAACATATAAAATTGTCGAAAAGTAGCAAAAATATATTTGGAAAGGAATATGTGAATTCTTGTGGGGACTTTTTGATGTAGTTTACACATCCAGTGATATTTTAACAGGATGTGCTTCTGATTGATTACTGTAATACAAAATTCCACCCAAGCACCATGTAGATTTTTTATTTTTTCACATAAAAATACATTGCAGGAAATAGTTTTAAAATGTTCCTAAATTCAAGACACTGAATTTTCTCTTTGAAAATGTTACTAATGAACTTGCTAATGTAGTATTTTGACCTTCTTACCACTCCTTTCTCCATATTCTTCATCTGGCTATAGGCTAGATGAAGCATACTCAACTAGATTCTTTCCATTCTTGACAGCAGGAAACAAAGCAGCAGAGAGAAAAAAGCAAACAAACAAAAAACAAAATCAAAACCCAAGCTGTTAAGAGAATCAAGAAATATTTGCTAAATGAGTCAGCAAGGTCTAGATCCTTGCTCTTCACACAATCATGTGCTAAAATCACTCTGTTACAAGAAATCCTGTTAAAGAATTACATTTTTAGGTAGAAGTGTGAAAATCAAATATAGGATTTTAAAGCCATTTGATCTCCCCTCCAAAATACTCTAATACTTTGCTAGAGAGCACTGACATGCTGGGATGCCATCCCCTTTGATTTTAAAATAAATGGGTAATGAAAAAAACAGAAAGCATCCCTAACCCCTAATTGCGAAATTCACTTTTCCTATTGTTCAGTTATTTAACAAAAAATTAAAAATCAGAATGAACTTCTTATACATGAAATGTTTTAATTAGAGTAGGCTAAGGAGGTATCTGTCCTCAGAAGACCATATGGCTTAGAAGTAAGTAATTCCACATCACTGGTTTGCTGGCAATAATGGAGTGAGGCGGAAGAATGAATTCATTTTAAATCACATCCATAAGGGAATGAATTGTTCAGAATGTTCTTTGTGCCACACAATGACTGTAATTTTAAACTGCTAATACCTTACAATAAGATCCATAAATGGGTTATTTCTTGCTTTTCGTGGGGCCAAATTCTGCTCTTTTGATATTCTTGTGTAGCTGTTATTAAGATCAGTGAAAGTCGAGCCAACTTTTACAAGTAGGGTACTTGTTTGAAATCTTTTTGGACGTAGTCAGATAAAATTGGGCTGCCCAGCTCAGCAATTCCCCCCTTTGTGCCACAGAGCACTTGCAGCATTGGGATCTGCAAAAAGGGAGTTCCTGCCTAACTACTCTCTTGTAATGAGCCTTTTGGGTCAGGGATTTGTCTTCAATTCCTTTTTGCAGTTCTGGTTAGCTCAATGGGTGTCTCCCTGTCACAGGTTGCCTGTGCTGGGCCCAGCTTGCCTGATGAGCAGCTTTCCTGGAAAACATAAAATGTGAGGATGTGTCTCTGAAGGTTAAGATGCATCTGACCAAGCTGAAAATATAATTATTGATTTAAATGGTTCAAAGTGTTGCACATTCATTAGCTAGAGAGGAAAACCATTGTTGTTGTTCCATGTTACTCATGGTACAGCCAAGCTGGAGGCCTTGATCTGCAGGATCAAGAGGAGATTAAAATTCCCACTGTGTCTGGAGTTAGCTATCCACTAGCAGCATCTACCCTGTTGGCTGATGTTGGCTGGTTTATACATGGGAGCATAGATACAGGTACTCAAATATACTGAACTACAATGACCAAAGCTTTGAAGGACTGAAACCTAAGTGAGAGCACTGCACGGTTTCAGAATTTGCTTCCTAGTTCCAAGCCTGCCTGGATGGAGAAGCACCATGTTGCAGCCCTGAGGGCAGCTGGGCAGAGGGTATGAGCTCATACCCTCACACTCACCCAGGAACAAGCTGCCCTGATGTGATGACTGCCCACAACCCCAGAAGGACACAGCCCACCCCAGGGTACAGCCTGAATGTGAGAACATGTCCTAAATCGCACTGGGGTCACCAATGGGCGAGTCCCTCAAGGTCTAGGTGCTGTTTATTCTACAAAAGGGTCTGCTAAGCACCTACAGCTATTAACTGGAGCTCCACATTCTGCTTGGGTTGTCAACTCACCAGCCCAGAGGTGCTCAGCTTGCACTGGGAAAGGTCCCACAAGCCCCCAGCCATGGCCTGAGCAGCACCAGTCTGCAAGCCTGGAGTTGCCCTGCTGGTGCTGCTTCATGGACTGGGCTCCATGCAGAATGAGAGGGGATGTCAGGCAGCATTATGTTTGGGGGAAACACATCTACAGCTAAAACATTTGAACACAGGAGACCTCAGTTAAATTCAATCCTCTCTCCGAAGGGATCTGAGTCCACCTCTAAGAACCTGCGAGCCATTATACCATAGACAACAACAGAGACATGAGTTATGTTCCCTGGCAGGACTGCTCCCTGGCATGTGACATAATGAAAATACCTAGGCTGCAATGAATGCTGTTTTAGGTCTAAAAGCTACACTGTTTCACTCAATATTCAACTAAATAAAGCTTTTACTGGGGTGGCTAGTGGCACTCAGGTTTCCATGGTTTACATTGCTAAAAAACAGGACCAGGTCTGAACCCCTTAGCAAACTGAATATTTAATTTTTCTGTGCCAAGTGTAGAAGCTCATATGAGAACAACTTTGAGGAAATCAACTACTGTCAATGGACAGAGCCATTCCTTTTGTACCACTGCAGGAAAAGAGCCATTCCTTTTGTACCACTGCAGGAAACTTTTTCAGGGGAAGTACTTTGGCTAAACCCAGCTAATGAATCAGCTGTGCCTCTGCGCAGGCATGGCCTTGAGACATCCCTTCTACAAAAGATAAATGAGAGATCAGGATTATTAACTGTATTAATGTAGAGAAGCGGACAGAGAAAGATGGCATGACCTAAAGGGGGGAGGTCCACAAGGATCTGAAAGGAATTATACTGATGCATTCCTCCATCATTAATATTTGTGTTCAGGTGTATTCTTCTCTGAAAGGATTCATCAGCAATCATATGCCATGGAAATGTAATTTTTTTCTCATATGGCAACAGAAAACATACACCTGCATATTTGTTTTTCCTGTATTGTTTTCCATAAAGTACATTTGTAAAAAAGTAGAATTGACTAGAAGACCTCTGCAGTGCTGTTAGTTCAGAGATAAGCATCCTACTCAATTCCTTTCTGTAGCTAGACATGTCAAAATGATGGAAAGAGGCAGAAGAACAGTGGCAGAAATAGAAGTTTGATGGGCTAAAGTAACAGAACAGAAAAATTGGAAGAGGCTAAAAAACATTCAGTGATCTTTGCATACATATAGGCAGTTTAGAAACACTGTCCTACTTGTAATATATCCATTGAAGCCTAATCAGCCCCTGAAATTCTGTTAAGAACATCCCAAAACAACAGCTATGTTGTAAGAATTTAAGAGATAAGTTAATTTTTTTTTCTTTTGTCCTTACAGAGACTGAAACTTTAGCTCATGTTCCACAGACCAAAGATCCTAAACTACCCTGGGAGGCTGCTCAAAAATGAGCAATACTTTTCTTCTTACAAGTAGTAAGCTCCATCAGGACTTGTGTAAACAAGCAGCTCTTCAGGAAGGGATTCCAAACGTATCCTAGCCCAGTGACAGCAAGAATGGGTGCCTGGGTGGGCAAATGAGAGCCTGGCTTGCCAGGAGCCCATATCTGAGCCAGGGCAAGCTCAGCTCACAGAACAGTACTTGCCCTATGCTTAGGAGTGATTTACCTTGATTCCAGTGCCTTTGTGGAGCACCCTCCTTTTTCTGCTCTCTGCCTTCACAGCTCCCATGTGAGACACAAAGCACTGGGGTCAGAAGTGGCTACTGTTTGTGTCAGTTGGTGGCAATTGCCAAAGGAGGGGGCAAGTTTTGGATCCTCTGTTTCTCCCTCACCTATCTCTGCTTCACTCACTTGTTAGATTTCCCTGAACCTGTAATAAAGATTCACCCTAGTGATGGCTCCAGCCCAGTTCTAGCAACAGAGAGCCCTTCAGTTGCTAGTCACCTTTGCAAAAAATTACTTCAGCCAGACCAAAATTTATGGGAAAAAGAGAATCATTTGGTCTTAACCAGTTCTCCTTGTTCACAGTGAGCTGACTACAGAGCCTTCTCTTGGCAGAAAGAGAAGGAGTCCCTTTTTTTTGCCAGAATCATTGAGGTACATGAAGACTTCCCACAAATAAGTGAGATTCACAAAGGGACTCTCAGAGACAGAGGGAATGACCCTCATTCTCATTTGCCCTGAGGTTGATTTATATTCTGCTTCATGTGTGATGGACATCAGAGTGCACCTGAAAAAAAATAAATGTGTTCATACCTTCCTAGCACAGCTGGGCTGCTACACTGGGTCCTTGTGTGAATTGAAATAGCCCATCTGCCTCTCAGCTGGAATTTGCACTATGTTTTGCTTTTACTGGGCACAGGTGGTGGCCTAATGGAAGAAAATTTCAATACAACTGCGTTGAACAGCTCTTGCAGGAACACAGACCCTTGCTGAAACTGGAACAAAATGTCTTAAGTCTGGGTCTCAGAGGTGCACCCTGTATCCTCTGCCAGGGCTTACTTGACAGAAAAACTGCCAACCATTGCAGTCAAATGTGCAGTACTTTGTCTTGCAGGAGCTGTTGCTGCCACACTCTGCAAACACACTCTCCCCAGGCAGCAATTGCAGTAGGTATTGTACCAATGCAGAAGCCAGCCCTAACATTCTGTGCCCAGATACAATTATTCAGCTTTGTTCTGCTCTGCCATTGTTTTATGTAAGAAACCACTGAGAAGTTCAAATCTTCTGAAACTAGCCAGTGGTAGAGTGGAGTGATGAAGTGAGGATAAATGAAAGTGGTGGCTCTTGTACAGCCTTGATTCTGTCCCTGACCTTGAATTATTTTGGGATTTTATACAAGTCATTTTATTACTTTGTGCATTTTCTGCCTGCAAGCACTGCCTTTTCCTTGATGTTCTTTGGATGTTCTTCTTTCCAATGAGTCTGTACCTCTGGGTCCTTGCTAAAACTACATGATAAATAAACAAACAGTAATAAAAGGTGTATCTTGGAAAGTGTCTTAGCAACTCAGGAGTGGATTCGATAAATCCAAGCTCTCCGGTGCACTTTTTCCAGGGGAACAGTACATACAAAGTAAGATGGATCTTAACCTTCTTGTCAGTGAATCAGGATGGCTCCATCACCTGAGAAAGGATGAGCAACCTCCTTAACTCTGTGACTGCACTGCAGCATTAGTCAGCCCTGGAGATGATGGGGAGATTATTTAATAGAATTGAGCATCAATTTTGCGGGAGAGATAAACACTTCCAAGGTGGAGTGCAGCCACCACATGGCTCCCTCCTGGCTGATGGGAGCTGAAGAGCTGGCCCTCAATGTTGCTGCAGTAATGCTGCTGCTCTGAATTGTTGCTGACTTTTACGTGGTACCAGGAGTGCTGACACAAATCCATAAGAGATTTTTAAAAGGCAACCAGAAAGATATAGCAGACAAAAAAGATAAGGGCTGGGAGCTAAGTTAGAAGCAATCAGGCCTCCAGCTTCATTGCTTTTTGTAGAAAATATGGGCTGTCGTTGGAAGAACTTAAAGCTGTATCTCAGCAATTTGTGCAACTGAGAAGCCTGATAAACACAAATTAGCCTTGCTTCTTACAATTTTAGGGCCAAAATTGATAGTTTTAATGCATTACGCAGGTGGAATAAGAAGAAAAATTATGGCAATGGCATTTGGTATAATTTATTTTTATCAACCCACAGAAGCTTTTATTTGGGTGGAAACACAATGCTAAAATGTTTTTTCATGTTTCAGGTTTACATATTCTCAAAGAGTAGATTCTTGCCTTCCATTGTTAGGCATCTGGAAGGTTTTTATTTCATATTTAAGTCAAATATTTAATTTGCAATGTCTCCTGCAATTTTGTATTTCTGCATCTATAAACCTAATTGAAGAATAAAGGTCATTAGTGTTAGTATTCAAGGAGAATGATTAACCATTTTGCAAGAGGTTCACATATCCATTCTTAATATTCCTGTAAATTTCTTCATTTTATGGTAAATTTAAGAAGCACCTACATCATGTTACCTTTTAAAAAAAAAATATAAAAGCTCTATAAACAGCCAAGGCTATAAAGCTAGCTGAAGTCTACACTGTTTGGTCTCAAAAATTCAATACGCTGCAGAAAGCAGGAAAGATTAAATTACTTGAGTTCAGTAGTTTAAAAATATTTTCCAATTCTCCTCTCTGAGAGGTTCGAGATTGTTCACATGACTTTCTCCTGCTGAATTATGATCACAGAAAGAAAGCAATTACTCTTTCCTACCCAGTCCAGAAAAGAAAACTTTCACTGAAAGCAAACTGCTGAATATGTACAGTTCAGCACTCCAGCAGTGAGAGGCAGACATCACATTTGCCACACGTGAGCATCGCTGTATCAGTATCACCCTTTTACAGATGGGAAATCCTAACACAGGGAGATTAAGGTAAAAAACACCCTCTAATTCTGGTTGCTCTGTTTGAAATACCTTGAACCTACTTTTCCAAAGGATTTACTGTATACAGCAACTGTATCAAAAGACAGTTTCCATGGATTTCAGCAGCATTTGAAAGTTATCACTCCTTCTGCAAATGAGACCCTGAGGTATCAAATCAGATATCCAGAAAATGAAGAAAACACAGTAAAAAAGACCACAAGTGAAATACCTGCTTTATAGGATTTTCAATCCCTTTTTCTGCATTTTCCTTGTGTGACGCCTTTTTTCATTAGCTGCACCTCTTCCAAATCCTGCATGTCTCCCAAATTCAGTGAATGCTATCCCACAGAAAAGGAAGGTTCATTCCTAAACAGTTGCACACCACCAGCCAACTGAAAATTGAATATAAAATTGATTTGATGCTTTCCTATATGACTATTTTTTTTCTTGTAAATTGGTGATGTAATAGAAGAAAATAATTTTGAGGAATGTGCTGGCATGAATTTATTTTTTTCTTAATTACAAAATGTTAGCTTATAATAGCTTTAGAATAATACAGTTATACTTGTAATTCAAAATCACTTTTTTAGATTATGGGGTAAAAAAATGCTTAAAGAGATAAATGTCAAAACTTATATTCAACTTTTTGAACACTATGAATAAGAAACATGCCACCTGACTTTTTTCCACAATTTATTCTGAAAAATGTTTGGGTTTGGATGGTTTTTAAAAATCTTTGGTTTCTTTTGCCCTTTCAGAACATACCCTCCAGTCCCAATCATGAAATTCTACAATTTTATACAACCTCGAAAAACTATCTTGCAAATATCATGAGGCACTTTAAGACAGATATATGATCTGTTTTTCAAGTTGGGCAGTGTGAGCTTTTCCTGCTTCTTTGCTCATAAATTTCTATTTTCCTCACTGTATTTATTTTCCAGCCCCCTACACCTTCTTTATCCACTTCTGTTGGTCCTTATTCCCACGTTTTTTAGCCTTCCCAGTTTTTGCATCTTTTTCTCCTGTTGCTTACCAACCTCCACTCCTATTTCTCTTTCCTAAGGAGCTCCTTGACAAACTGTCCTTTTTTTCCACAGGCTTGTTTTCTTCTTCTCTTTCTCTCAGAGGATGCAGATTTTTCTTTTCCTGGGCTCCATCATAACAGCATGGGGAGCTTGGAAACAACCTTGTTACTCATAGTCTAGTTGCTAAATGAAGATGAGAATGCTGCTGCTTACAGCTGCTAGATGTTGTATGGCATCACACTGGATTGTGCTCAACAGAGATAGGAAGTTTGGGGAATTTTATCCATGAGCAATGAGCATATTTTACAAATCTTTTTAAACAGCTTAGTCCTTGTACACATACAAGCTTTACCTCCTTGTTCTAACAGTCTCTCCTCACCAAACTTCTTGACCTTACTTCAGGTAATGAGGAATAGCAAATAAAAAATTACTGGTGCTTAAAGCAAAAGACTATCAGGTACCGTTTGTTTCTCAACATGTGTGGAAAAAAAAGTTTCTCAGGCATTATTCTCTAAAAGAGCTGGAATGTATTGAAAATATATGCCTAAATAAACCCAACAAAAGCAGACAGAGTCCAACACCTTATTAGGATGAAATTTTGAAGATCAGTAGTTTAAAACTTAGACAAAGTTATAAGAAACTAAGGAGAGTTTCAAGGGTAACATTCACCAGGTTTAATAGTAGGCAGTGCTATCAGTTCCACTGCTAATAAAATACAAAGTGAAATAACCCATGAGTAAAGCAGTATGTTAGCAACACTGTTAGCAGATATTAGTCTCCCTCTAGTCAAATCCTTCTGGTGCAACATTAAACCTAAAAGGTAGTAGGAAAAAAGTTGACAACATGCTTTGGGATTGAATTAGAAGATCTAGCTTCTAAAGTTACCTTGCCCTTTTTCCACTCAAATCACACAAGTGTGTGATCGAGTTTCCAGTGGTAATGTGAGCCCTGTTTGAACCTGAGCTGACCTGTACAGAGCCAGCTAAAATGCCTAGGTATTGATGTTACAATTTATAAAGAAAATCCCGATAAAACATCACCCATGGAGATGAAGAAACTGCCTATACTGACACTGCCAGTGAGCAGAACACACTATAAAATGGTTTGTGTCACGTGGCATCTAAACAGAGTTCATGAAAGATGCTTTAAAAGGTGCCAACACTGTCTCCTCAGCATAATAAAAGCTACTGATAATGACAAAAATCTTGTGTCTTTTGTGGCAGCATTTGGCTTTATTTGCATCAATCATGAGAGTTCATTCAGTCTATTTTATTAGCTTGGGCTGTAGCAAATACAAAACGGCTGGCAGGAAACTTGGTGTACTCTGGAGGAACAAACTGTGTGGGCTTAGTCTCATCAAAGCCATTGTGCTGATCATGGCTATGAGACAATGGCTAACAGCTGTTCAGAAAAATACCTCCAAAAACCAAAACATTTTTATTCCTTTTTTGGTCTTTTTATTTTTAAAGAAGAAAGAATAAAAGAAGTTCTTTTTAAAATTGGCTGAAATAGGGATATATTGGGGTTTCTTGCATGAGATTCTCTATGTTCACTCTTCACACTGAGCTAATTACAGATCCAGGATAGCTCTTAATGCAGTATTTGACTATGGACTAATGCAGTCATCAGTGCCTGTGTCCTTGAGATCATTGTGGTGTGTTTTGGGATGTCAGTACATTTTGACAAAGTGGTCCATCCTCTCTTATTTGCAAGTTCCACACAAATCCATGCACAAAGTAGCTGCAGTCCAGCTTCCAGCCCAAGCTCCTGTTAATGTTAGTTGTATAGTCTGATATTGGTTGTTTATAAATTGCCACCAATATTTATCAGCTAGTATGCTCAATGGAGGAGGAAAAGCATCACAAAACAAGACAAAAGCTGTCAAATGACAAAACGCAACAGCAAAATATTGTACAAATGCATCTAGAATTTTCTGCAGATACAACCGACTCTTGGAAGGTAAGATTCATTTAGGCAAGAAATTGTTTTCTTCTAAAAAGAGATTATACTATGGAAAGGCATAGGGAGATATCTATTCTAATATATGGGGGTCAGACAAATTATATTTGCAGGATCCAGGGCATGTGTTTCAATCACCAGCCTAAAAGTTAGTGAAAGAGAACAAACCGTGGTACAGATATAGAAAATACTCCATTCCCAGAAAGTACAACTTGTTTGCAAGATAATTGGCTTCATATGTGAAATGAAAAAAAAGATCTGAAGCATTTATAGCAGACTTCAGTTTGGCAAGTCTGACATGCTGTTTTTTGGGTTTTTACAATCTCTAATGTAAGTTCAGATTGTGGTGGGCCTCGGAGACATGGAACAGAGATAAAAAATACTTCTGAAAATAGGATTAAATATAACAGAATAAGAAACTGAAATTTTCCAGCCTGCAGAACATACTCAGATCAGATTACAAGTTTTGATTTCTCTTTTTTAGGCTCCTTGGTGCCATATCAGACTAGGTTTAAAAGCAAAATAAAACCCAGGAATATTTGGAAGGAAAACAAAGGTGAACCTGCAAGAAGTTGGAAGAAAGAATGTCAAGAGGACAGTGATAACTACAGATTGGAGCACCCACCAGCATTTGGCAGAGTTGCTCTCTCTGTAAAGAAATAAAGCCATTACCACGCAGCCTCAGTGACAGCACCAAAGGGAATAAAGGCACATGTCTAAGGAACTGCATTAGTTTGGTGTAGAAATTGCTTGAAACAGAGTCACATCCACTGTCTGGAATACTGTCTAGAAGCTTTGACACTCCAGGGACTTCACAAGTGAGTGTGGTATCTGAAGTCAGAGTGAAAGGTTTAGAGAGAAAATGCAGGCATAGGGAAAGATATAACAATAATGCATTGCAGAAATTATTCTGAGAGTGGGTGGATGTGGATGGGTCATATAGGAAAGACATATTCTTCAAAACAAAAGGGTTGGAATTGTTTCAAAATTGTTGGGCTGAACACATATATTACCCTGACTACCAATTACACTTTTTTTCATAGAAGAGAAGGCAGCCAATAAGGTGGCAAACATGGATATTCAAATTTTAAAAAGGGAAAGAATAGCCATGATTTCAGCAACTAGCCTTATAAAGGAAAACAGCTTTCTCAACTTTCAGAAAGCATGGTAACAAAGAAAATATTATGGAAATATATTAAAAAGATATACAAAAGAGCATCATTTTGACACAATTCATCTAAATGAAACAAAAAAATATTGGTTAGGATTGGATTGGTTTGAACCTCTTAGTGCTGGATCATTTGTGGGCCACTTGTTAATTCATATTCTCACTACACTGAAGTAGCACTGAGACCCCTTGTATTTCCCCATCTATACAACCAAGCATCATTTGTTGCAGACATTTTCCAGAATTTTTATTGAATTTTTCATCTTTTGTGAATTTTCCACTTTTAAATTCTCGCGTTTTGCCCAGCCTTTCATCTTCCTCTAGATTAAATGTGGGAACTGCGTTTGTGAGACAAGCAACAATTCTGGAAGCAGCCTGGTACTGACCAGTAAAAATTTCTGTTAGGCACCACCTAATTGTTACTTTTCACTTAAAATATTTGTGCCACCCTAAACTGTCAACAGTGACATTTTTAATAATTGGTAGGTCACAGATGAGAAAGATCATTTTGCTGCTAGGCACGAAAGGTCTGCTAACCCCTACAAATCATGAAAATGTTGCATTATTTTATGAAAGAAGAAGGGAAGACAAAAAAGCCAGAAAAAGATAAAACTTCTAAATCTTTAATTAGCCACTCAGATTCACTGATGGAGAAATGCAAGTGCAGGGAATTTATGCTCAGTATCAAGAGGGAGCCGACTCTGCACAAAAAAAATCCTAGTAATCCTTTTGAAAAATCCTAGTAGTCACAGAGAAAAGAGCACTGACCCTTTATAAATGCTTACAACCTCTTTATTATGAGGTGGTTTTTACAGAGACTGCATAAATATAAGCAACAGATGTTAGGGATCTCTTTGTAGGCAACACAAGGTAATCTTTGATAAAGCAAGGTACAACTAATAAACATAATTGAGGAAATAAATATTGACCACAGCTTTGAGGTTGATCTGTCCAGGCTTTCATCTCCAATAAACTCTTCCTCCAAGACAAAAGCCTTTAAAGTCAGACAAATCAGGTTTTACTGTAGTATTAACTAAGATCCCTAACTTGTCTGCAGAGAAAAAATCTGAAGTGACTATGCCAGATGGAGTCTAAATATCAACAATTAAATTAAAAGGTTCATAAATAACTCGTCCTTCCCACTGTGTCCTTGCAGGTGAGTCATTTCCTCAAACCTGCTTTCAATGACAACTCAGAGCCTCTCTGAATTGCAGCAAAATCCACCTAGCAACTCCTGGTCTCTGGGATATTTTTCAGGAGAGCTTGGCTCCCAGCTCTGTGCTTGCATCCTCTTTTCTGCCACACACAGTGGGCCCAGATATTTCAGCCCCAGAGACAAGTTCAGTTCTACACAACACTGTATCAAACTCCTCTTCCTCCTGGGAATTTCACTCAGTTCAGGCTTTTACTGGAAACATAAAGCTATTGCAAATAAGTAAATAAGCAAATAAATGAATAAATAAATTTTATTTTTATATTTTTATATATACATACACATACATATATGTAATATATGTGTATATATATACGGACACATTATTAATATTATTGTGTATAACAGGTGTATCTGATGTCATGAAACAAGGCTGATGCAAGCTCAATGTAAACAAACCAAAGGAGATAGCTCTTCCAACAAAATGCATCAGAGCACTCAAACTGTTTCTAAAAGACTAATCCGTTTTGGATGCCAAAAAATTTACATCAATACAAGCAGAAGCTATATGGGTATTTGGAATAAAACTCCACTGAAGGCGACTAAACTTATGAACTCTTCAGAGCTGCAAGTAGTTGGCTACTGGGAATGTATGAGGGTAAATGTCATGTGCTTTCCCTGTTCTTTGCCCTAGGAATCAACCAGTGTCCACTGCTGGGACAGCACTCTGGTATGAATCAGCCCAGCTCTTCTTCATAAACTTTGGAGTAATGAGAAAAGCCTACAAAGCATTGTTTTTCTAAAGCAAGGATATGGATGCTTACAAGCTAAGCACGTGGGGAGTCTCAGGCTTCTCAGCACACATACAGATCTCAGAATGACCCTATTGCCACAGTACAGATCACTGACACATCACTGCAGCAGAGACTCATGAAGAAATCCAGCTAGATGTACCTGCAGGTGCACATGTGTCTGTGTGTATTTGTGTATGCATGTGTATCTGCATATAAGTAAATATCTGTGCATGTGTGCATGTGCCTGTCTCCCTCTCTCTATCTACCCATTTTTAGCCCATCCTTTTGTTTTCTGAAATATGTATTCCTTCCTCTGTTTATCACAACCAGCATCAATCTCAGAGTGCAGAATGCATTAAACACCAATTATGGCTCTTTATTCTGCAGGTGAGCTTACTTTAGTTTTAGTTTTACTTTAGTTTAGTTTTGTTTTCTTTCCAGTCATGGCCCATTTGCTGCTTTTATTCCTCAGAATACCTAGTTTGGATTATTTTTCCTTCAGTTAAGGTTTGCTGCATATAAAAGCTGACTGCAAACATATCATTTTTAGATGAGCCACCTGGATATTTTCATTGCAGTTATCATTTCCCATTTTTGTGTCATTGCATTTCTTTCTTTACAAAATGTTTACAAAGTCTCTGTGGATCACCTTTCTTATAATTTTCTGACATATTGAGCATCAAACTTAATTAATTATTTCAGGGCTGGTCACTTTTTTGTTTCTCTAGCACTTTAGATAATAGTCAACCCATAAGGGATGGCTTGTCAGTTTGGAAATTTCTCAATATGTGATCTTTCTCCCAGTGAATTGGCAACTCCACATTAAATTTAGGCCCCAAAGACAGGAGGAAACCTTGTACATAATGAAATGAGTGTTATTTTTGAAAATATTCTTTATATGTTTCATAAATATCATGATGGACCAGTTGAGGAAGTTTCACTATCATGTGCAACAAAGCACAGGCTTCTACTATGTTGCATTTATTTTTTTTTATTTATTTATTTTTATTTAATTTATTTAAATTCTGCTACCTTTGGAAAGGGTAAACCTCAGAGTTGCGTGCCAAGATCCTGACACCCTTGCAGAGACACTGGTCTCTAATGACAATAAGAAGGCTGGCTGGACTGGCAACGTGGTGTGTTAATATTAGGAACTATATGAAACAAAAAAAAAAGGGCAAAGGAGTGGCCAACACTCAAATACCAGGAGATTAAATCAACACTGCAGGATTTAGGACAAGGAGCAAACACAAAGTCAGGTACAAATTTTCAGTCTGAAGGCACGAGCAACATCTAGGCAATGCCTACCTGGATCAGGTTTACCTACACTCAGCTATTTGGGAGGAGACAGCCAAGGCTTGCTACCACCATCCCCAAAGAGCCAGTGATCTGGATAGGAGCATACATTGATTAAGATTCCTCTTGAGGCATCAACTGCAGAAGCTTCCAAACCCCGAACAGACCAAATAGTCCAAAAGTAGTGCTGCTGTATTTACTGCTTGTTCACAGAAACACACAACAGGGAGGACTGGAAAGGATGACTGGAGGTCATCTAGTCCAACCTGCCTGCTCAAGCAGGCTCCCCTAGAGCACTGTACTCACAGGTTTTTGAATACAGCTCAGTTCACATGGGCCTTGTAAGATGGTGTCATTAAGCTGGGCAAATGGTACAAATACTGAATTTCAAGGAAATCTGTCTTTTGTTGCACTGAATTTACTCATTATGATCAGCAGTTTGAAGCTTATGAGCAAGGGAGACATTTAGTGTCTCAACCACCTAACTGTGACAGAAACCAGTCGGCCAAGGTTTTGTGAGGGAACTGCCTAGACCTTTTCTTTATAATGAGATCCCCAAAGAAGATTGAAAGACTTTGAAACTCAGAAAGCAATTTTTTTACTAAACCTTGAATCAAAACCTAAAGACTGAAAACAAAAAGCACAAAATTACCAATTCAAGTGGATTAAAAATAAAGAAGGTTTCCTAAACATGTCTTCCTTGGTTACAGGTTTGCTTTTGGTCAACTCAGTGGCTTTCTTAGTTTGTCACAAACTTGATTAATCCCCTCTCATCCTAGGTAGTCTTTTCTACCAGCATCTAAAGTCTGCCTGTCTGCTCCTCCTGAGCTGCAGGATCCCAGTTCTCTGCTGTAACTCTTCTACACTCAGCTGTCTTGCAAAGTTTTTCCACCCACGTATGCCCAGCTGCTGGATAGACAGGAACCATCTGCTTTACCCTCTAAGGGGCTGCACCTGACCTAGCCTTCATAAAGGGACATACTACAACTGTGAACAAAGGAGAGAAAAAAGAAAATAATGTCCAGTATGCAAATCTTCAATGATTTGATGATAACCTGCTCATGGTTTTGAGTAGAAAGGGAAATGCTAACGCTAATAGATGCAGCACCAGTCTAAAATTAGTTTTTCTGAAGGATAACACAGACAAAAACAACACTGTTACTAACCATATCCAGATATATTTGACAGCAAGGAGGAATATGTTAGTCATAGCCTTTTTAAAGATCTCATAAAGGAAGAGGGGCCATAGAGCAGAAGCAATTAGATTTTACATTTTCTGAAGTTGACACAACACAAAATAAGATCTCTTCTTTAAATGCTAAAACAGTAAATACATAAATATCTCAGATATCACCACTGTGGTACTGAAACAGAAAGAGATACCTGAATGAAATGTCTTAGAATAGCAGAGGACACCAAAACATTGGGAGAAGAAAACATTGGAAAGTTTTGACTATAAGATGGATATGTGAAAGTGAGGTTGATGGCTGTACACAGGCTAACCATGGTGGTTCCTCTGGTTCAGCATGAAGTATGAAGGATGAGACCTCTACAAAGGCACAGAAAATCATGGTGTCATAGTTTAACCCCAACCTGCCACCAAGCACTGAGCAGCCCCTCACTCACTCCCCCACCAGCAGGACTGGGGAGACAATAGGAAAGGGAAAAGCTGAAGATCTTGTGGCTTAAGATAAAGTTTAGTACAGAAAGCAAAATCCATGCACACAAACAAAGCAGAACAAGGAATTCACTGCTTCCCATCAGCAAGCACGTATCCACCCATCCCCAGGAAAGCTGGGCTCCATCACATGGTACAGTTACTTGGGAAGACAAACATCATCACTCCAAACATATCCCTGGGTTTCTTCTTTCTTCCCCCCCGTTTATATGCTAGGTGTGATGTCATATGGTCTGGAATACTCCTCTGGTCAGTTTGAGTCACCTGTCCTGGATGTGGCTCCTCTCAACACCCCATACAGCCACAACTTCCTCATCAGCAGTGGGAAAACCAAAAGGGCCTTGGCTCTAAGTCCTGCTCATCAATAACAAAATCATCTCTATTTTATCAATCTTGTGTCCAGAACGAATTCAAAGCATAGCCCCATACCATCCACTGTGAAGAAAATGAACCAAAACCCCAGCCAAAACCAGCACACAGGGCCATGAGAGATAAAGAAGAAGGACAAAAGGACCTGGGTCTCATATGGAATCAACCCCAAGCATCTTGCACATGCCTTATGTAAAGGTGTTATCAAGCTTAAGTGTAAGGCCAGCGCTGAAAGTCCATAGCACAAACCAGTCTGTTATATTCTGCACGGGATTTTGCAGATATGATGCTAATAGGGAGGCTGTAAGCTTTCCCACTACATGATGACTTTTGGGATCAGGGTGGCTCCTGCATTACAAAAGCAGGGAGATGAGCTATGACTTGGTAAGGTTCTGCCTCTCACATATCCTTTAGCTTTAGCTTGGGGAAGACTAAAAGAAAAATGCAGCATTACACAACAGCCAATATTGTATAACCTACCAGCATGACTGTCAAAACTGGGAAACCAGTGGGCTCAAATGGCAAAGATCCAAAGGAACAGCTAAAGGTAATTAATTTGCCGGTCTTCTATGAATTACCCAATTAACATTATGTTCCAACTAAAATAGTATCAAGCTAATTTACTCAATTTCACTAAGAAAATTAAAAAATCAAACATTTAAAATCATGCCACAGCATAAAAGAAATAGGCATATCCATAGGTTCAAATTTTAAATCACCAAATCAGTATAACATGTATTCAGATTCATGACAAATCCTTCATTGAAACCTGACAATGGCAGCACCCTTTAAAATCAGGTACATTTACGAGATTATGCAAGTGACAGAATCCCTGCATAAGGCTGGAGTAGGCTAGGTTTAAAGTTCTGAAGATAGGGCTCTCCCCAGTCAGTCAAGATTTGGCAATAATATTGAATTAAACATGCCTTGTGCTTGGCTCACTGAGAAATTTCATTTCAGCAGAATTGGTATGTTCACTGATGACTGAAACCTTATTATTTTTGTTAAAATTATCTAGCATTTGACTTCATTTGCTTCAGTCGTGGGAGCTCATTCAGTCTTTCTTTTTGATTAGTTTGGGATATAAGGGCTAGCAAGAGCTCTGTCAGCTCTGGAGGAGCAAACTGTGTGGGCTCGATCTTGTCAGATTCACTGATGTTATGCTGATCATGTTTAATATCTGTTCAGGGATGTAAAAACTTTTCTCCAGGAGTGAAATTGTACTGGCTCTGCCCAGTACCTATGAAAGAAAGCTAATCTAAGGGCAACTGAGGGAATACTATTCACTTGTTAAAAATCCCTATTTTAAACAGATTCTAAAGTTAGCTCTAAGCAAAGACACTTTTTTCCAGATTAATAAACCTCTCCTTTCTCAGAATACTGAGCAGATTTACATAGAGCCCTAAAGTTAGTTCATAAAATGTGTTTAAACTGGCATGAGAAAATTTTACGATAGAAGAAATTTCACTATTTCTTAACCTATACAAAAATGTACTCAATATTTCTATTATTTAAGGGAGCACAAACCTATGGATATGTTTGTTATTTACTGCCTCCTTTCTGTTAAAAATATATATTTTAAATGCAGACCTTCTTTATTCTCAAACCACCAAAAGAGATGCCTCTTTTTAAACCTGTTCTTTAAACAAAATAAATCAAGAGGCTAGAAGAGTGTCATATAACAATTCATTCACAGCTTTGAATTTCCAAAAGATGTAAAATCAAAATGAGCCTGTGACTCACATATACAGATCCTTGAAAAAGTGAATCTCTAAACCTGCTTTCTCCTTTTCAGGTGCTTGCAGAGATCCTCTGCTCTTTCTCTGCCTGATCTTCTCACTCTCAGGTCTCCAGCTGCCAACCTTTAATTTCTTTGCCACTGTGGCACCTGTGTATTGTGGGGAGATAGAATGTAAGAAAATAAAGATGGTGCAGAAGATAATCTCACCCCTGAGGAGTTGCAGCTGCACTAATTACCAAAGATTAGGAACAGGCCTGCCCTTAACAGGCCACAGCTGTGTCCAATGAGGATGAGTGCTATAAAAGAGTGAGTTAGCTAGTTGAGAGGAGAGCTGGAGTTTGTTCACTGGGCTGTGAGGAGATGCCCATGAGAAATCATCAAGGTGGTATGGAACTTTAGCAGTAAGATGACAACAGTGTATCTATCTCCCCTGGTCCTCTGCCATCACAGTTTCCTTACATCTGCCAAGGATCTTTCTTGGTTTTAGCCATTCCCTCAGCCCACCTACTTAGTTGCCCACCCCAGCAGGTGCCTGGGAGTGAGGGACTCAGGGCTGCTGATGGGCAGTCAGCCACACTATCCTGCTATGAGACCTCCCAAGTCCTGCTGAACCTATCCTGTTGCCCAAGTCTTAATGACAAAAGGCTTCCTGGATGGGGCAGAAGGAAAGCTGAACCATGGATAAGGCATGAAAGCACAAGAGGTGTAATTTACAACAAATCCAAATGCTTCTTATGAGGCACAGACACTTTTTGAGCTGCCCTCTATGGAATGTTGACTGTGTTCAGTAACTTTTTGGGTCAGACATATACTGCAGCTAAAACTTCTGAGCCTGTTAGGATAACTCATTTAACAGAACTAGAATCCCAAGTGATTAGTTTTCTGAGGAAAATCTTCTACTGAAATATTCTGTGTCACATTCCTCCTATCCTTTAATCTATAGGCAGTGCCTTGAAAACTTATTTGGAGGTAATTTGAATTTAAAAGAGGAAATAAATCCACCCAAATCATCCCAACAGCAGCTGACTTCACTAATCAAGAAAGATTTTTACATAGCCAGGGATCTTTCATCAAAGACATGAGGAAACCTTCAGTGGAGTCACTCAGGACTTGGCAGGATATTATAAAGCATCTTTCATTCAAGCCCTGTCTGAAATTCATTATTAAACTAAGACTGTCAGAAAATGAGGATGACATTGGGCAAGACTTGTGTGAACATATGAGGCTGTGGTCTTTCACAGAGCCTCAAACAATCCCAGGACTCGAACTCCACTCAGACATCCCCTGTGGGCAAACCTAGATTACAGACCTTGCTGCCCTCAGCTGTGCTTACTCATTTATGACACAAACTGTGTGCTGTGAGGTGGTAATGTTTCCTCTCACCCCTAATTTTCATACCCCTTATACTGAGTCAATGAAATAAAGAGTTGCCTTAGTTGATGTTTTCTGTTTGCTTTTGATTGTGGATATTTTCTCTGTGGCAGACAGAACTGCCTTGGTTTCTAGAGTAAAATTTCAGAAATATCTCACTGAGTGGGATGATTTTAGCTTGATCTCCCACTGAAGTGAAGCTTGTTTCATCACTCATCCTGCCCATGTAGGTACAAGCTGATTTCTAATCCATTGCTGAATTTCAATCAGATTTGACAAAGATTCTCTGAGTTTCATGAAAACAAATTGAAGAGATAAAGGGCTGTTAGTTCCCACTGGAAAAGAAGAAAAATAAAATGAAAATATATTTTTCTTGGGTAATATGAGACTCAAAGACTTAAGAGAGTGAAAGAGTGGAAGAAAGATATGTAGAAATCCAGACTTTTTATTTCCTCTGTCCAAGAAACAGCTTGTTCCATTGTTAGCTTCTATTCCTGAAGGCAGGAGCTCCATCATTCTTGCCTCACCAACTATTACAGTTCCAAGGTTTATAGGGGACACAGTACTTCCTGGTTTCCAAAAATTTCTTCTTATTTATTTTTATTTCTTTTTTAGATGTTTTTATGTATAGTTGGAGAAAAAAAACTGTGGAGGACTCAAGAGCTGAAAGAAAGAGAATCTGTTACTGCTTATGAACTGAAATGATGGGACTTGCTGAAGTTTTCCTGCTGACACCTTATATATCAGCAGTCACTGAGTGTGAATTATTGACAGTTTCTGCTCTACACTATGTTGTTCCCATCCATTGGCTCTGTAAATAGTGTGGCAGGTGACAAACTGCATGGTTCAATGCTCAGCTCTTACTAACCAAAGGGCTTCCAGGAAACACCAAGTTGCTCAGGGACCTTGCTGTGAGGCAAGTATGAATCATATTTGAAAAAAAAACCTACCAAAACCTTGATTAATAGAAGAAATGTGATTTTTTTTTTCTGCTTATCTTTCAGGGTAATCCTTTGTGTCCTTGAATTAGGAAGGCCAATGTCATGCCAGCTGTATTGGCATGCTTTAAAATTCAGCCTTTAGCACAGAATAATGATGAAACTTGGCTTTATAGGAGAAAATCTGATTGAATTCCAACGATGAAAATATACCCCCCCAAAATAGAAATAATGTTAGTAATTAGCTAAAAAATAGTGAGATTCAATGACTTAATAGTACCATTCACAGTTTTAAGCTCTTTATAATTAAGAAAAAGTTTAGAAGAACAGATTATGAACTCTCCTTTTATGAATGGAGGTAGTTTGCTAGGGGTGTTCTGGCAGCAGAATAGTTCCCAAAATAGAGCACTGGATTCACTCCCAGCTAAAAGGAGCAAAACTTGCAGATGTTGCTAATGCAGACAAAAACCAGAACATATACATGTGATCAGATGCTGCAATTCTAAGAATTGCATCTGGCACAGAACATGTGGCTGTTTTAGCATCACACCAAGAAGTGTTACTCAGTCTTTATGTACTATATCTTTCAGAAGGCAAGCATTTGAAATACATGCTTAAATTAAATATGTAAGTAGTCCCAGTAGAATTATTCAGATGCACAGGGACATGTTTAAGCAACCTTCTGAATCAAAATCCTCAACAACCTGATCTGAGTTAAATGACTAACAATATTCACCACTTTTTCCTGGAGACAAAAGCTCTCTTATTTTTTCTGTGGTTTATTTGCTTTACTCTATTTCCTTCAGATTTATTTCTTCTCCTGGGTTTTGGATTTCCTGCTTCCTATTGTTATTCTTCATCAAATATTTCATGTATAAGTGGTTTCCAAAACAAGGCAATCAATCCAGAGCAACATATTTCCAGTCATATATAATTAACTGAGTACTTTTGCTGTCATGCAATTGCTCTAGGATTTACAAAATTATTTTCTGCATGCATTTATGCTGATAAGCTAGAAAAGTAAATAAAATTTCATACAAAATCCTAAAGAGAGCAATAGATGATAGCTATATGGCCTCACATTATGCATAACCACATTTTGGATTTTCA
Source organism: Setophaga petechia (assembly GCA_024362935.1). NCBI lineage: Eukaryota > Metazoa > Chordata > Aves > Passeriformes > Parulidae > Setophaga > Setophaga petechia. Next base: position 26,525,278 of record JANCRA010000008.1, read on the forward strand.
ATTATATCCACAATATGATGAGGAGTTGTTGGGAAATTATCCACTTCACTACTTTCTTCTTCAGCATCTTTCTTCAGCTCTGGATTGTCCCATCTGTCTTGCGTTCATGAATTTTCTGCCTCAGAACTACCAAAGTTGGTGCAATGCAAAGCCTTGAGGGCATTGACTGGTCATGGAAAATAGCAGATGATAAAGATTCCTCAAATAAATGAAAAAGTACAATACACAGTTTCCTGCTTCTAACAAAGGAGGTAAGAGATCTGTTGGTCAAATATTATAAAAATACTTTTTCTTTTATATATTCTTACTATATTTCCCTATTTATCCATGATTCTTTTCAACACTAAGACCACTCACTCCCATCAGTGAAAAGGAAGCAACTGAAAAGTGCCATTTTTTCCTCATCACCATAAAGAACCCACTGGGAGACACATTCAGAAGAGGCATTGTCATCTTGTCAACTATTGGCCCTGCTTTCCTTACTCCCTGGCCTCTCTCCTGACTGCCCAGATCAACCATTCCCCCTTGTGCCAGCTCTGGCCTCTTCACTCTTTTCCAGGAGTCACTTTAACCTGCTCTTGCAGCAGTCAGCCAGCCAGAGTTGTTCACTGCTTTTGCTTTCTGCTCCCAGGGATGTCCACGGCAGCTCACAGACAGGCCTGGCAATCACCAGGGCCAGCCCAAAAGGAGAGGTGGGAATGTGTGGCCATGAGCAGGGTGGTTTCTGGGAGGGGGAAGTGGAAAGTCCCTCACTGAACATTCTGCAATTCATTAGCTTATCCACCCAGCTGTACGCTTAACATGATGCAGTTTTCCTAAAGAACATGAGCAAGAACCATTGGCAGTATCCATTTTGGATGTATGAAATTTCTGTATGTGGTCAGGGGATCATATAGTGCCACATGTCCTAAGGAAGAGCACCAGAAATCTCACTTCCACATGTCATGGAAACAGTGCAGTGGAGTGATGGGAAGGAAAAAAACAAACATTAAAGTGACTTGGCAATATTTTGCAGGCAAAATGGGGTCTAATTTTTTAAACTGTTGGTAGTTTTTTTACCTAGCTCTAATACTTTACCTCCAAGAACATTTTGAGGAATAGCTTTTATGAGTGAGGTGTTTTATGGATGAAAGTGGTAAATGTCCAGAATGGAGGCTACTCTCACCAGTTGCTTTCTGGCATTCTGCAGTACAAATGCAAGGGAAAGCAATTACTTTAAACAGGTTTTATAGAAGTAATTTGATTGGGAAAAGAAAACACTCCTGAGAATGCTCAAAGACAAAGCTCTTGCACAAAGGAGAAAAAAAGAATAGTTCATTTCATCATTCTGGTGCAGAGGGAAACAGCAGCCCTTGCCATCTAAATAACATGCTTAAAATCTTCTAGGGGTGTGAGAGAACTCACTCACCAGACACAGCAATGCAGTGAAATCCTTCTTCTGAGAACTACAAAGCAGCAGATATGAGTTAGGGATTTCCTGATGCCTCCTGGAAGACAGCCCTTTCAAAGCTGAGTAGAGGGGTCACTAGGCTGCTTGCCCTGGGAGCAAGTCACCTAATTAACCTCTATTGAGGAGAACAGATAATTGGCCTCTGAAGTAAAAGGTGCTTGTTCAGATAAAATCTAGCTGGTGAAAACTTTGAGATTTACCTCTTTGTAGTTATTAACCTTCATAAGACCTAATTAAGGCCTGTGGGTAAAGCACAAGCAGTGAGGGATTTTATACCCATGTCATATTTTCTCAAGGGACTCTAAGTACGATGTCCTCTACCCCTTTTGTTTTGTGAAATGGTAATTCTCTCATCCACTGGTTTTCTGCAAATAGTGGATAACATCAGAGAATACTCTATCTGGAGTAACCTACATTTCTGCAGTTCACATGGAACATTAAGCACCAACACTTACTTTGGGAACCCTGATTATTGCTGCCATATAAGTCTGTTTGCTCTGAGTATTCAGTGTAAATCCTCCATCTGCACTAAATATAGGACCAAGTGTGAGAAGTTCCCTGCTTTAGAGAGAGGAGGCACAGGCTCAAATACTTTGTCCAGTGTCTCAGCAAGCAGAGCACGTCTCTATATCAATTTATTTTGATAGCCATTGTCAATGCACTGATGGGTACTGAAACTACTGACATGGTAGAGCCATACGTGACCTAAACCTCAATTCTGCAGCATTTTTCATACACTTCAATTGTTTGATTGGAAAGATGTTTAAAAGGAGACTCGATCCTTTAAGATTCACAACTGAGTCACACATAGCTGAGGAGAAGCTGATGTGAGAGATTCATATTCCAAAATTCTCATTGGGGAGCTCTGTTACAAAAAAAACCTTGTGAGAGCTGTGACTGGTCTTTCTTTACAAAAATAGGCAAACATTTTTAAAGAATTATGCCGTGTCACAAAAACTGTATAGACTGTAAAATGACAGAGTATAGTATTTTATTTTTTTTTTTTATTCATGCAGTTCCTGCCTAGATTTCTCCAGTCCCTGGAAGTTTTACCATGTTCCAGTGATTCACTTAGAAATCCCATGTTTGCAAGTGCCATAAGTTCACTATTAAAACCTATAATGGTGATTTTCAAACAGTAGTATTTTTTGTCTGTAGGGAGACAAGTAGATCCATGATATTGCTGGCAAGAATGCCTTGAAGCATAGAACTGGAACTGCTGCTGCTGGGAATGCTGCATTAGAGAGCCATCCTCGAGCCCAGCAGGCAGAAGCATCACCAGAAATTCGAGGCAGGAGGACAGGACCTACTCCTGCTGCTGTAGAAAAAGCCACTGCACAGGACTTGCATAAATTAGTGCAAACAGCAGCAGTTCTTTGAGCAGTAGCACTAACTTCTCATTGAACAAGTAAGAGAGTCATTCTTTCACTTAAGGCCAGAAAGCAGAGTTGCTTTGAAACCCTCTGAGATGGCAAGAAAAGCTCACATCTTTGCTGAAGATGTCAGTCTTTCAGAGCCTTCTTCCCCTGAGGTTCAGTGTAACCTCACTCAGTGCTTGCCAAACAAAACAGGGAGCTTTGTTCTCTGAGTGGGAAGTTAGAAATGTTTCCAGGAGCACTGTCATCACTATCATCTTCACCCACAGGTTCAGAGATGACTCAGTGTGTCTGAGGATGCCACTTTAGGAAACCAAGCTGAGTGTGCTGCTCGTGCCAGAGCCAAGGCTGATGTCAGGCTTACTAAACAGGCGTAGCATTATCCCTAGCAGTCATACATTAGTTTTAGATGTTGGGGTTATTTGACTTCTTTAATTGAAGGGTAAGTGGGGATGTCAATTATATTTCTGTGGGTAAAGTCACTAAAAATTAACTTAACCAGATCTGGTTGTGAATCAGTAGTCAGAAATTGTGTATTTAAGTCAAATATGCGAATGCCTCATGGGACTGTATTTGAATGATCATGCACTTTATTTTCAAAGACTGATATGTAAAATCTCTGCAGTATCTTTAGACTTCAGTGAGGGACATAAGAAAGCTACAGGTTTTTCTTTAAATGCAATACTGTTTCCATTGATAACATAGTACTATCTTAAATAGAGGAAAATCGGTTTAATTTCAGCTTAATTTACCTTATTTCTTTCATATATGTCTTCATAAAGATACTGGCTGTTTCTAATAATCATTCATGATCACTTTAAAGTGATCTTCATGAAGATACATCTTCATAAAGATACCTGCTATTTCTAATAATCATTCATGGTCACTTTAAAAATATTTAGAAACCAAGCACATTTTTAAATAAAACCCCATTTTTTCCTGATTGTAGCTCAAATGCTAGTGCTGACCTACAGACAGGAAAAAGCAGCATGAACTGCTTCCCTGGAGCAGCAGAAGAAATCTCCTGGGTGAGATTTGCTAATACCAGATTGGGTGGCGAGGTACATTCCAAGTGTTTAAAAATAACAGTATGACATTACTGTATCAATGGTGGAAAATCAAAGGACCTCTGTCCTGGTTTGTAGGTCAGAAGTCTGGCATTCACTGCTATTTTAAGTGGTAGTAAATTCTGCATGGTGACAGTATAATCAGGAAAAAGTTCCTAAAGAATGTTGGTCTATTACACCAGTGACTGAAGAAGAATTTCAGTTGCAAGGCTGCCTGTTCATTGCAGGTTGAATCAGTCCTACTTGCCATGTATTTATTCTGGCAAAAGAAAAAATGTCCATGTAAATGTTCACAAGCAAGGTGAACATGGCAAGAGGTGCATAGGTACTTGAGGAAAATCCAGGTGAATTGGAGCAAGACAGCATTACTTGTGTCTAGTAATTATCACTTGACTCTGGGGCCAAAGTGAGATGATAATGGAATTGGCTGCCAGAGTAATTATTCAATATTTATTACAGAATTTTAATACCAGTGAAATTAAAAGGCTTATAAAAGTAGGAGCCTGCTCTGTCAAGCATATCTGAATGAGCAGTCCATGCAGGTTTATGTTTTTTGTCCTACATACATATCAAATCCCTTGGAATTTTCAAAGGTAGGGAAAACCATCACCCATCTTCAAAGATCTTAACCTAAACTTTAGAAGTCTTCTTTCCTTGGTTGCCAGTATGGACAAATTTCTCTTGTCAAGAGATTTCATGATCAGAATTTTGTGAACAAAATTAATTTCCTGTCAAAGTTTTGCTGTTAGTTAAATATAGAAATGGCAAACTAACTCTCTGAGTGGATCATTTTAAGTCTTCTAAGAGGATTAAAATATCTGATTCAGAGACACAGCCATCAGAGGGATGACTTTTCACAGTGAAGCAAAGCTCATCCTTGCTCTAATGTTTATCCTGAAACTTCTATACATATTAGAGTTTACTTAGAAGGTATGTTACCAGTGTGTTGGTTCTGTATTTTGCTAATACTGAATGTGATTGCTCATACTTAAAGTGACTTTTACTTTATACATAAGGCATAAGAAGCTATAAATATATAAATAAGGAATGAGATTTTTTTTTAGCTATGCTCCCTATTGGCTTAAGTTTACTGGGACTTTTGAAAGCCCTACTTGATGCTCTGCTTTAGGATCAGACTTGGAAAATAACTGGACTTTTTCACATTCTAGACCTGAAGTTATAATGCCAAAAGGAAGTGTATTACTGCTGCTGTTTATACTGCATTGCTGTGTGGAGCTCAGAGCTGCCCCTCGTGCCCAGCACAGTGCAAAGCCTCAGCATGGAACGTCACTCATCTAACAGCTTGTCTTGTCCAGATAAAAGATGATGTATCTAAGTAACATCTGTCATTTATGTGTTTTCTCCAGTAGGGATGGCCATCATTTTGCCCAAACACCTTGTTGATGCTACAACAATTGCTAAAAAATGGGGTCAAGAACTTTATATTACTCCTAACTAGAAGCAAGCTGAATTAGCTGTTGAACTTCCAGTGTTATTTCCACTTCAACAATGAACTGCAGCACATTGTCCTCCTGACCTGTGCGCTATGTCCTTCTGTAGAAAGATAGTCAGTCAGAAAAATAGCATCATGTGGTTAAAAGCATCATTCCAGATTTTCTGAGACACAACCCAAGTACACCAGCATGCCTGGGCTGTCTGCTACTTTTTCAATTTTTGCAAAAATTAAAGCAAGTGGGTAAAATCAAAATATGCAAGACAGAATTGGACACCCTTAGTCACCTGTGACTCAGTAACAAATTAGACTCTGATCCAAAACCAAGCAATGCTCCAGCAGTCTTAAAAAGCTCTTTGCTAAACTCCCGTCAAACTAAGATAAAACTTTGTAAGGTCTGGCCTGGAGCATAACTTAAATTAAAATTGTGGCAGAATTTTTGATTAAAAAATAAATGAGCCGTCACCACTTTTGAAGTATTTTGGAATGAATCATTACCTTCTTGGAAGTGGCAGCTGGAAGTGTCTTCAGATTCTGCTCAGACCATGTCATGCTCCTTATGGCTTTCCATGGGGATGTGACAATGCAGTTTATCAGAGAATGAGTTGAACAGGCAACTGTACTGCAGGAAGACAGGACACTGCTGTTTAGTGTGTCCGTCTGAAACTGGGAAGTACTTCATGGTGTTGCAACTACACTGGTAGTATCTGACTCGCTTGAGATCAGTATTTCATTTTCCTTATAGAAAATAGATTCCTTTCTCCTTTTACCTTAGAGAACCATGGTCTTGCCAAGGTGCAGTGTTCTTCAGCTGAAGATGAGTAATCCAAGACTGGCTTGTCATGTGGTTTTCTCAAAAGCATTTAGCCTAACAAAAATAGAGTTTAAGTGTTGAGGTGAATTTACCAAGCTACACCACTGCATTTATATGCATTCATTCATAAATTCATTAAATCATCTCTTTAAGTTACTAAGTTACTTGCATGAACCTCAGTAATTTAGTTTATAAACACAGCATCCAACAAAGTTTACCAGCTACACTGAAAAAAAGGTGCGATCTTGTAGGGAGCCTCATGTTTTAAAATATCTGCTCTCTGTTTTGTGGACTGTTTTAGGACTGAAAAGCTATTTTCAAGTCTCAAACAGCAGAAATTAATTTCGTGAATTTGTTTCTTAGAGGGCATAGATGGAAATGAGATTAAGGTTTTTTTCTCAAGTATATCTTTTAGTCAGCCAAAGGTCAAGCTCAGTGCTTTTAAGGCTTTCAAATTCTTGAGGCATGTCTTGAGGCAGATGCTTAGGATTCAGCCTTTGCAGATGAAGCTGGATTCTATAAAATGTGTGTCTGTGAGCACGCCTGTCAGTCCTTGCTCTGCTTCTGTTCAGGGCTTTTCAAGAAGAGATTCTCTAAATACTGAAGGAGGATGGAGAGAGTCCTTCCATCTCTGTCACTAACTTCCTGAATTACTACTGCTTCCTCCAGTCAGACCTGGCCATGTGTGTTGGATGAACAGTGAAACAGATCCCTGACTGCTAAAAATCAGCCCCTGATGGCATTTTACTGATGGCCATACTAAGAGTCTGTCCTACTCCAGTGGGTGTCTGGTGATGTGTATTGCAGAACGAATGCATGTGAATCTCCAATTTCTATATAAAACATTTTGTTAACGCTTACTCTCCCTAGGTATATTAATCTTACTGTCTCCAGGTTTTTATGGTTCATGACATGCACTAAAGAGTTTGCTCATATGAATACGAAGCATTGAAAGCAGCTGAGTTATTAAAGGTTTTTGTCTTTTACAACATCACTGTGCTAAATGGCCAGATGCATGTGATGCTCTCTTTATTTAACACATCCCTGTTTATTCCAGAAAAAAGCCAAGTCATCTCTTCTAAATTTGTAGTCTGATCTCCAACATAATACAGGTCCCAACATTTCTATAGTTATTAAACTTAATTATATTTTTCTGATATAATATTAGGAAATTAAGTTGAAGTTTAATAACATAAAAATGTAGATCAATATTAAAAGCAAGAAAATGAGACCATTAAAAATAAATGGAAGTAAAAATACTCATTCAATACCCTCAAAGGTCCTCCACTGCACTGAAATTTATATTTTGAATCTAAGAATAGGGTTCATGTGTACTATTTTCTTGGAAAACAAGAATAATTGTGACCAAAAAAAAGAGCAGAACTTCACAATGGCTAATTGCATTTCTGTACCACATGTGATTACAAAGAGAGTAGTAGTGATAAGGGTATTCCCTTGACGTGACTACCTATTCCAACCCGTTCTTTTTATTATTAATTCTTTAAACAGTTGGACACTCACAGGGTTTAATTTTCCCAAACTCATTCTATCTATGTGCAGAATAGAAGTAGTGATTAATTTTTTGAAAGGCTTTGTTAAAGCTTTCAGCATTGAAAAATTAGGCATCAGGAATGATAAAACAAAATGCAATTGTTGCTGTTGTTTCTATAATGCCTTCTTTTTTACTGGATTTCACCAACTGATGAGTCTAAATACTACATAGATATTGGCACCTGTTGAGCTGAACATCAGATTTTTTTTAAACTGAGGAATAAACATTGCTAGAATTGAAGTTTTTGCCAATAATTACCTTGTTAGGACATACATTTTTCTTCTGATCTGTCATCAGATACACAGAAATTTTTATGTGGTTTTCCTGTTATTGTTTTTTTAACATTGCATCAGTAGAATTTTGTGCAGCAAGCAATGGAATGCACCAGGGAAGAGGGCACACCACCTCTTTCAGAGGTGATCAGATTTCCTAGGCCTTCCTTGGGAACAGTATGGGCATGGCAGTTTTTTGCTGTGAATTGTAATGTGTCGCTATCGGATACGAAGGAACACGAGTACACAGCTCTCAAGGTGAAGGAAAAGAGGGACGTTTATTTTTCTGACTCCTATATTTATAGTTTTACAAAGGTGACAACGGATTGGAGGGTGACAGTGACGCCTCTCCAATGACACTGGTCACACCAACAGTCCATCAATTCTCTCCTCCTCCATCGAAGCAATGTAAACAATAAGTTATTTACAAGACAGTGCGTGATAAAGTTCCTTAGAAGAATGTCAACATCAGAAGGCCTTGAGAATCTTAAAAAAACAGGGCGACAGTAATGCACACCTAGAAACAGGGAAAATGGGGATCATGGCTGTAGCTAATCACTAAGCACCAGAGCCACAGACAGTGAGCAGAAGACAATTCCCCAGATGCCCTTCCCATCCAATTTTCTGTGCCTTTGGCACTGTCTGTAAATACTTATGCTGAATCTCATGACCTAAATACAGAAGGGATATCTTTTCTTTTTATTCATCTCACTGTAGAAGGAAGATGTGGTTTAAAGCAGCACAATCCAGTGCCAGGAATAAGAAATTTTAGGAACTGGTGTTGCTTCTTGGTGATGTTAATGACACAATTAGTGTCCTGATCTTAAACCGCTGAATATTGTAGCCATAAGGAAACTAAATAAAGAGAGAGAGGAACCCGAGCAGTTCTGTATTATACAATGTTTCCAAGCCATATGGATTTAGTGCATAAGTACTCAGAGCAAGACAGGGCAGAGCAGGGAAAGCTACTTCAAAAAGCGTCTTCAATTTGTCATTCAGCTTTTTCAGGCTGAAGGCAACTAAACAGATCCTATCTGTTTGGCACAGGCTGCACTAAAGAAGACACAGGCTAGAAAGCAAAGTGCAAGTCTAAGTTTTGTGAGAAGTTTATATTCAGTTTGCCAAGCCACAGAGCAACCCCTTACAGTTCATTGTTACTATTACCTGTATCCCCTGAACCAGAGCTCACATGGGCATATCTACTTGCTATGCCATTACACCTCCATTTCCCACACTTATTTTCAACATGAAGCATGAAAATATAATTCCAAAAGAAAAAAACAGAATAGATGCCTATTTGGTCTCCTAACCCTGTCTTTTCCCTCCCCTCTATATTTAAGACCTTCTGTAATAAATTCATTGACATATCTGCGGGATTTTGCCTCAAGTTATGTATGTGCCATTCACAGGGTATCACTAATATCCCACCTTTGGTAACAATCATCAGGAATAACACTACCCTGGGCCCCCTATGGTATTCTGTGACCCTTTAGTACCACACTTACAAGCACACTTTATTCCTTTCTGTGCTAACCCTGATGTCAGATGTCTGCTGTCTCTCCGTTAGCGTGTATAAAAGCAACAATTGTTTTGATCCACTCTTTGATCCTTTGAGTTTTACTTTGTTTTAATCAAAGGCTGAAAAAGCCATTCTAGCAACACTGCATGAGAGCAGGTGTCCAGGAGAAATATAAGCGTACAGTGTGGTCTCCGTGTTCAGCAGTATCAAAATAGTGTCTCTCTCCATAAAGATAAGTCTGAAGAAAAAAAGGATAACAGATAGGCCCTTTCTTATGTAAAACAGGGACACCCATAATGTTTCTCTAATCACAGAAAGGTAATGTGGATACCTATGGCAACTAGATATTCTCTTTCTGCTTCAGGTACTCATTTAGAAAAATTGAAACCGTCTCACATAAGTATGTGAAGATTATTAAAAAGGAAGGCAACAGTGCAAAGATAGAAATAGCAGTAAAATAAAATTATTTTTAAATACACCCTCTATGCAAGATGTCAAGTCCTAGTCAGATTATAAAAGGGATTAAATAACTTCAAAGGGAAATTAATACATAAAGTTGATTCTTAATATCAGAACCTGGTCTGCCTGAGCACAAATGCTAGAATTCCTTTAGATCTCAAAAATGGTAATTTCTTTCTGCCCTCTAACAGCAGCAATTGCCTTGCTGGGTAAAGTGCCCATGGGCAAAGGGTCATCTCTTCGGTTTTACCTGGCTAAACCCTCTCTGTTTCTTTACAGGACAGAAAATATAAGGAAGGTAGATGATGGCATATGATAAACTGTCATGATTGTATTGGAGATATTCAGTAATTCTCCTGTGGCTATTTCTAGTCATGCTGAAATTTAGGAAGATTTACCAACCTTCTGATACTGCCTTCCCTGTGGCAACAAAACCCAACTTCCTTACATATCTCGAAATTTTTCTAAAGCGGTGAATAAAAATGCAGTAAAAGCTGAATGTTCAGAATTTTTACAGCATATTTTTGTCTCTACAATTATCTCATTTTTTTATTGAATCTTGGGCATTTTGTGTTGCAATAGGTTTGTACACAATCCTGAACTAAATTGCAGATGACCTTTTTCTTTGCCAGACTTCAGGCTTTTGGATCACCTGTAGAACTTAACTGCCCCATAAAAATTGTACAGGTTTTAATTGAAATTGGTTTTGGAGCCCCAAACTAAGGACATAATGTAGGGCTCAAGAAATCTAATTATTAAATAGTGCAAATAAAACCTAGATAATTTTAGTGGAGCTTTTCTTTGAAAACAAAATAGTAACAGAAATGTCCAACCCTCTTAGTCTTGTAGAAAATATCCTAAACTAACATAATTACAATTAAGTTAAGAATAAAGTGATAATTTCCACAGTTCATTATTTAAACGAAAATTAACTGAGAGTTATATTTCTTATATCTGATTTCCCCAACCTCTAGGATTTTTTCAGAAGTTCCTGAATTTAGAGCAACTGAAATAACTATTCAATGGGTCACTACAGGTTTTCTAGTGTCAATTTCTAATGTGAGTCTCCTGTTAGCTTTTGTTGGGATTTTGTATCAGCCAGATAAATCTTTTTAAACATAAACATTGTAGTAACAGCTGTGGTCACCACTTGGGACAGGATAATGAGGGCTGTTGCCCAGATCTCTGGGTTTAAGGCAGTATTAGATACAGACCTGCAGTCCAGCATAAAGCAAAACAAGGTTTCATGGATATTTTGCATCAACAGAAGAGTGGCAGGATTCAGGAATCACTGGTTCTTTTCTAGGCTCTGAGGAGAGCTGATCTACATTGGCCATAGTTTATTCTCTCTTTCCCCCCATTTCTTTCCCCCTTCTCGTTCTTTATTTCTTTTTTTCCTTCAGGTGGCTCATTGACATCCTTATTCCACACAACCAGATTCCTTAACCCCATCTCAATTTTTCTCTATACTTCAGAATCTGACCTTCAATATAGTACAGGTGCTGTATTTCACTATTTAACTTTACCTCACAGAAATATCCCTCCTAAACCGTTGTGAGAAGTCCTTGCCTTCCCAGACTAAATCTCAATGTCCTGCAATTCCAGACTAGGTGTCCTGCAGAATTTTATATCTAGTGTCTTCCCACAGGAACAAAGGAAAGGAGTCTTTCAGCCCATATGACATTCTTTTTTTAGTGTAGGAAACTGCTTCCTAAACCAGAAGAAACTTCAGACAAAAAAAAAAAATAATCAAATATTGTCTTCTCTAGATCTCCTTTAACTTCCAGACCAAATTTAAGCAGATACAATTTATAAGTTTATACTCTTTTCCTTTGCGCCATTCCACATCCCATGGTAGCTGATTTACCTACAAATTTCAAGAATGTCCTCTTTCTTATTTTTACTAAACTAAATTATATATGCTCTAAACTATACTAAACTAAATAAATTCTGCTCTTCTAATCCCCTTCCTCCAGATAAAGTTTTCCATTAATCACTCATTTTAATTCTCCTGCTCTGCCCCTGTTTGTGTCTGGATTCATCTTCATTAAACAGAATCACCCAGAATAGAGCAAAATATTGCAGACATGGCCTTAGACATTAGCACTAATACATTCTTTTCTGTACTAGAGATGCTGCATCTTAAGTTTTCAAATACATTTTTAAGGCTATGCATGTCAGACTGATGTCCCATATATTCCAATAATAGACTTAGACTTCTTGTTGCTTTAGCCTCATCAATTTTTAAGAGTTGACAGGTTCCAAATTCATCAATGAAATTTGTGTTATTCATTGCAAAACCCACTTCCAGCCACAGTACTGAACTCTACTTTAGCTACTCCAGTTGTCAGCGATACTCTGAAATGTACCCTGAATTATATTGTAACTCTTCTTGAATACTGTCAGTGCCTCACAACTGCTTGTTATCACATTTAGCACAGTGCCATTTTTGATGTCAAGGTCATTAATAAAAATATTTAATGAGTTCTGTCTCAGGGCTGATCTTTGAGGAGTCATCACTCTATAGCCAGATAAATGCTTTTTCAGCATATTCTAGAGCTCCTTCTCTATTTTTTCCCTACTAATCTTATCATTCTTCTATAAAAATTGCATCTTCTACAGTTAAACTAAAGCTTCCTACATGACACCAGAGTGAAGAAAAGACAAAGAATAGGCAGTATCACTTGTCTGTAAAATCCCTAACAAAGAAGGGTGTGAAGCCAGTATGGAGTGAGACATTTTCAGCAGAATCAAGTAATATTTTATCACATTTTTACATGCTTAAAGTACTTAAGTGCTTTTAGTTATGTCCCCCACAAACATTTCTGCAAAGTCATACCATGCCTAGGAGGTCAAACATATGGACCCTGCTATAATGCCTATTCCCCTCCAAGACCTCTCAAATATTTTTATTGTGCTTGTTGCCATTTTGTCATATGGTCCAAACCCATAATAATTCTGTTCAAACTCCTTGCTGTGAACCTTTCAAACACGTGTGTCAGGCCATTCTGTATTCTGCAACGCAGGGTGTATCCAACCACTGTGGCTCAAGCACCCTGCTCAAGCTCTTTGTATGCTGTTTCCAAGTCAGATGAGCTTATTTGAAATTCTAAACTCTCACCTCTTTTACACTTCCTGACTTCATCCCTGTACTAAACACCCCATCCTTCTTACGGAGGCCGATATCTGTTTGCTAGCTCTGCAGACATTCAAAATCAACAGCCACCAATTCACCTGCTGTACCAAATATTCAGCACACATGCAAAAAAGGGTACAATAGAATCTGAAGAAAGGAATAACCCCCGCTGGAAATCATTTCCACACAGAAGGAGAGAGAATCTCATTCCAAGGGGCAGATATATTAATTATTTAACTTTCCTCAACCCAAGATTCTCAGTCCAAGGTTCTGGGTGTCCCCAGATGGCCCAGCTCTCCTGCTAGTCTTGCCTGTTGTTATTCTCTCATGCACACTGGCTCCAGGGCTCCAAACAAGTTAGGTTCATCTAGTCCACCACTAATTTGCTGCGCAAAGGAATGGCTTGCAGGGATGTTTCAATGCAAGTTGCAGACAGGCTAGCAGCACTGCAGCTGGGAAGGATGTGACTTTCAGCTCTGGCCCTCTAGGGTGGCTTCTCCATCTGGCGCTTAAGAGAAACCAGAAGAAACTGAGGACAAGAACATGATTTTGAAAAGTGTGTTCAAGGCAGCAGGATACATCTTCCACGTGTGATTAAAGGACACACCAATGCTACCATCTTAATTTGGGGCCAGGACACACACCAGAGCCACAACCTGCTGAGACCTACACCAACTGATTTGTAATCCAGCCCATGTCAGCTGGCTCTCCAGAAGGGTGCAGGGCTGGGATATGCTGCAAGTCTGACAGCTTATGAACTGGCAAGCAGTTGGCACTGGCCATGCTCAAAAAGAGATTTCCTCTGAGAGAAGCTCAAGCCTACCTTCCTGCACAGCCAACAGAGGAACATCTCACACCTCTGGACTCCTTTAAACCCACGATTTGTGTCAAAATAGTGCTGATGTCCTGGTCATTGTGAAGCAGTACAGCAGGCTCTGACTACAGATGATTTGTTCAAAGTCAAGTAGGAAACCTGTTGGCACAAGAAAGAAAAAAATCTCAGTTTTTCCAAATTTCAGAGATAATTTCAGCCATATTTTTTCATGCTTTAAAAGAAAAATTAAAGCCTTACAGTTGAAAATGGATGAACTATTCATAGCAAATAATGTAACCATCAAACAGAGACTTTTAGTCACTTGATGTATTATCGATGAATAGACTGATTTTTATGAATATGCTCATTAGCTGTAATTGTTTAACAAATGATTTATCTGAAAAAGTTTCATCCCCTGAGTTGTCTCTGATCTACTTGCTTTTTGAATATTCAGTAGATGTGGTACATTATTACTTTGCTCCCTCATAGAATAAGTGAAATATTAGCAGTATCTGTGAACACTTGCAGCATGAATATTCATTTGTGAATGCACATGTTATATGACTTGTCATTAAAGGCATCCATTATCGCCCTATGAAGAGTAGTTTGACTCTTTTAAAAAATAAATGTAATTTATTGTGGCATGTATTCATTATCAAGGTTACTCTAAAATACAACTAAGTAATTACCTTTAAATGTTAATTCATCCCTTGCTGCAAATATTTTTTCTTTTAAATACAACTATTAAATGCTGCTGTAAACAGAGAAATGGACTTAACTCTTGCACTGCCAAGCATGGGTTATTTTCAGAGAATGAGTATGTCTACACTGAAACCCATCGTATGATAACAATTTGCATTCACATATACTATGTGTTCCTGAAATAATTTACACTGTAAGAGGCTGAGAAAAGTTAAGGCATCCAAAAGTTAAAGACAAAAAAAAAAGAGAGAAGGGAAGAAATATGAGACATTCACAGGAAAAAATAAATTCCCCAGAAAACAACAAAAATGTCATAAAGTAAACAAGTTGAAGTGCTGTGGTACAGTTAAAAAACTTGGCAGAATGTAACGATAAATGACTCAAGAGAGGAGGACATTGAAGATGGAAATTCTGCTTGTAATTTGAACATATTAAAGGAAACCTGATTTGTGTAAAGGGCTGGCAATAATTTATTCGCTTACACTGAAAAATTTTACACATTGTTTTGAAATTAATTCTCTTTATCCAGAAATAGCACTCTGAGTGCTACTGCTGTGCTGTTGCATAGCTTCTCACATGTAAAATCAATATCTGCTAAATATGGCATACCAAGTGAGGTAGTGACAAATAATGGACCACAATATGATTTGTTAGGAGTTTTTCTGATATTCTGCTAAAGAATATGGTTTTAAACACTCCAGTGTCTGGTGTACCCACAGTGAATTGCCCTTATAAAAGCACTGCTGAATATTTTTAAAAACAGAACTTCAAAAGCCTCAGAAAGAAATTCAGATCCCTGCCTGATGACACAGAGTTTCAGGGAATGGTTATAATAATTGCATAGAAGTGTTTTCATTCAGTTCAGCTGGAAGTTGACAATCTCTTAGGTTGTCACTACTGCTAATGAGAGTATAGATATTTCTTATTAGCTATGAGAAAATGAAGCAGATTATGTTATGGAAGGTAAAGGAAGTTAAAGCTCTTTCATCCATAAATATAAAAAGATATAAATATATAAATATTTTCATCACTAAATATAAAAAGAACAGCAAAGCATGGGTGCAGAAAGCAATTGTCTCTCTGGAAGATGTTACCTGTTCACTGCAGGAATTGCTAAGCAGAGGTAGATCAGGAGGAAAAACAAGAGACCTTCTCAGACATCTCCAAAGGAAGGAAAAACAGAAGCTGCACTCCAAGCCTACAAACAGTAAGTCAGAATGGGCCAAAAAGGATGCAGCAGATCAGATGCCATAATGGAGTGAACTGTGTAAATATGTCCAGAAATTAAAACCTGGGACCTACTGTGAAGGAATACAAGACTGAAGAGACTGACTCTGACCCTTGTGTTGCAAATACTGTGTATCTTCAGTCAGGAAGATGGATGTACTTAGCATCTGTGGAGAATCCTACTAGAAGTCTAACTCTTGCTCTTTCCATGGGCTTCCAAAGAAAATGTTCAGTATGACTGGAGAACTACACTTGGTACTTGGAAACAGAAAAACAAAAGCAAACACAGTAAAACAGTGCAGCAGCTAATGAATACAGTGTGTTTAGAGCACATAAAACTGCAGAAGTAAAAAGGGAAAGGTCCAAACAAGAATCTGGGATCTTTGTGGAGGTGGGTAGAGACACAGCAAAGAATGATAATTTGTTTTAATATGCAAAATGAAAACAGAGTAAACTCAGAGCGTGGAAGAAAACACAGACCAAAACAGAAATTTTTTTTCAAACGGAGTTATTATACTAGTGAGAAACAAAATGATTTTCCAAAAGAGACTAAACAAGAATAAAATGGACTGATAAGAGCAGCTGTGTATGTATTTTCAAGAAAGAAAAATATTCAGGAACAATCAAGATCATTATAATAGCATCACTAAGGATTTCTAGTGGAAGAATTAGGTCCAATAACTTGAATAGTACCTCAAATATAAATGGAGCATATGTTAATTTCAAATTGGATGGCAGACACCAAGTCCAGTTACACGTCAAAATTACTATTAAAAACTGAAAAGAAAATGTAGTCATGTGGAACACAGGTGGTAAATCTAACATTTTTCATTGGAAAGCCTACTTCTAGTGGGAACACTTGAGAACTGGTAATTAAGTGAAATAAAATTCTGACAGATTATATAAATTGGCTCTGGTCTTCCTTTCCATGCCCTAGCCTATGTAAGTAAATTTGATTTTAGTACTAATATCTTCAAAATTGTGCTGCTTATGATGGTTAGCCCACCAAAGGTAAGGCAAGCTATTCCAATACTTCACAGTAAATTATTCTTTTCTGATTCTTCTGTCCTAATACAGATGTTACAAATTTCTAAAATATAGCTAAAGCTATGCTGGCTATGCCTATCTTTTTATGGATATATTATTCATACAACACAAATTGAAGACAAATTGCCTCAATAAATTGTGTTATTTGATGCAACAGTGGTAATAATGTTGTTCTTGTTGTGTTGGCATCATTGGAAAGATATTTCATTGTTGTAATGCCATAGAGATTTTTATTTTTCATTCAGTTTAGCACCATGCAGTTTATTGCTTTTAGCTGATCTTTTGATTTTTATTCTCATGCCACCAGATATTCCATTTAAAAATCATAATCATATTACTTCCTTTATGGTGAATGAATTCTACCTTGTAAAAACCCCTAGTAGAATTTAATTGAATTCATTGGAGTTTTCAGCAGTTCATTCCATCCTGAATAAGAACAGACACAAATTTCTCCTTCCCTAAACTAGTGGTGAAAACATTATTTTAAAACGTGAGACTTAGGAATATTTTCTTAGATTCCCACTTGAAATACTGTACCACTGGTTCCCAGAATCTTCCTGGCAGAAATTTTTTTAAGGCCTCTCAGGTTTAAGAAAAAAATATCATCTGAATATTTTATTGCTTTATTAATTGATTGATTTTGTCCAAAATGGAGATGCAGTAGAAGAACTGAATGACTAAAATTGGGAATTCTCTATATTTTGGCTAAATATCTTCAAATATATTTATCTGTAGCCAGTGTGTTGAGTGTCTTCACTGATACTGTGTTTCTGTGTGGATATAGTTGAATGAACAGGAGTCAAAAATGAAAAATATTTCAAGATTTGAAAGCAATGAGGCAACTAGTGCAACTTTCTCCAAGTGTCAGCATACAACCCAAAATGCACGGTGACACCCTCTCTAAAATAATTTCTTGTCTTTCTTGTGAGTTTCCAAATATATGACAAAAGAGAGCGAGAAAAAAGGAGACAAATATAGATGCTGATAATTATAGGAAAAGCCTTCTGGCACGTCCAGAAATAGAAAGCAAACTTCTGACTCATAGGTCTGCATCCTGCCCACTGCACCACACTGCTTTTCCTAGAGACTTATTTTTATGGAGTAAATGCATCTTTCATAAATATTAAGATTGATATATATATTGTAAAATTGTCACGAAACGCTCATTTTGAGTACTGTTAAGAATTTACTGTGCTTATACACATTTTAAAATAATGCCCCACAAGAAGACCCCCAGACTGCAAGATGTTACATAATTTCACTACAAATGCTTAATATTTTATAAATCAACAATGTTAATCTATCTGAGCTGAGCTATGAAAATCTTTCAAGCGTAAGTAATTGGAATTTTGCAAGGATCTTTATTGTATGAAGAAATACAAAAATGCCAAATGATTAAGGTGTTTTCATGAACAGAGACAGTATGCTATTGTGAATTAAATTAGTTTTAGCATAACTTTTTGTCAACATAGAGGAACACTGTATGTGCCTCTGATCTTCATTATCCATTCTCACTGACTTCATTGCTTTTAGGAAGACATCTTGTATACCATTTGAAGAATATTTTAATTAAAAAATCTCAAGTATAAAACATTCTGGTTTCTAAGAAATACATGAGCTTAGTATCTTAAATTTGCTCTCCATCTAGTGTTTACTGTCTTAAATGTGTGCCCCTTTTGTGTGGTATTTTCTGAGACCACCACTGAAGGAAGGAAATGATGAATCTGACTCCATGTTCTTAGAAGGCTAATTTATTATTTTATGATCTTTATTATATTAAAGAATGCTATACCAAAACTATACTCAAGAATAGAGAAAGGATACAGACAAAAGGCTAAAAGATACTAAAGAAAACACGTGACTCCTTCCAGTAAACAATCTCCAACCACATTCCAAAGCAGCAAAACACAGGAGAAGCAAATGAAATAATATTGTTTTCCTTTTCCTCTGAGGCTTCTCAGCTTCCCAGGAGAAAATCCTGGGCAAAGAGATTTTTCAGAAAATATGATGGTGTCACCTTTTGCTCAGTTCACTGAGTTCCAGAAGCTCAATTTGCACTTTTTACATACAAGTATCTCCCTGTTTCTTGGATACATAAATTATAACAAGATACTCCACTACCTGAAGGGAGCTTACAAGAAAGATGGAGAGGGACTTTTTACAAGGGCATGTAGTAACAGGACATGGGGGAATGGCTTCAAACTGAAAGAGAGTAACTTTAGATTAGATATTATGAAAAAATGCTTTACTGTGGAAGTGCTGAGGCACTGGAACAAGCTGCCCAGTGTTCAAGGCCAGGTTTGATGGGGATAGGAGCAATCTGGTCTAGGGAAAAGTGTCCCTGGCCATGGCAGGGGTTGGAACTGGATGACCTTTAAGGTTATTTCCAACCCAGGCAATTCTATAACTCTGTGATTCTATAATACATATTTGGGAAGCACAGTAAGTACAGATCTAAAGTCATATATTTATGCAGATGAGTAAAAATAACATACAGATATGCCAACATTCTTTATGATTTTTGAGCAAACCAGCACTAAATACTTTAACATATTTTAATATACAGGAAAGGAAAAGGTTTGGGGTTTGTGGAACATTGTTTTCCCTTTTATGGGCATAGGCAACCAAGCAGTCAGGATGGTCTACTTGGCACAGGAAACCATCTTCAAGAGAATAGTTTAGCTACAGCCACTGGTGGTACATGGGCAGCAAAAGGAGACAGAAATAAAATCAGCTCCTATTTTGTTCAAAATCTAAATGCTGAGGAAAATATAAATCAAATGATCAGAAGACATGAACGCTCTTTATATGCTGATGTATGGGCAACAGGTGAGAGATATTTAGACTGCTTCCTTCCATATTTAATTTATTTACTGAAGCAGGAAAGGGGGATATTAATATTTTTTTTAAAACTTGGTATGTTCAAATATATTTGTTCTATGGAATGAAATAGCAAAAGCCAGAGAGAATGGATCTTGCTCATCCAGCACTCCCAAGTCATTGAATGCCTGAAACCAAAAGGTTTTCACTCATTTTTTACCACCATTCCAAGAGAAAAATCACAATATGGATAAAGCGTTTATGTTTTTCCTTCCATCAAATCTGAGTGCAAAGTGAGTTCCAAAAGTATTATTTAATAACATGCAGGGAGGAAAGTTAATTACTGTGGGTTCTTTCTCTCCATCTGACAGATGTTTCAGCAAAAACTATACTTCTGCCCCTGGAACCTGTGAAACTCTAGGTGAATATTTCCTGATCTGTAACTGTGTTTGACCATGAGGACATGGTATACTACAGAAACTTCTTGATTATCAGGATAGTGCTGCCTAATTCAGAGGGAGTAATGAAGTCTGATTTAAATTTCTTATGTGGAAACAGAATATATAACTGTGTAACCAGTGTGTTCTAGACTTAGTGCTTTAATAGGGCCAACTTAGAAATGCTGAAAATAACTATGAGTCAAATCAGTTGGGAAAAAAAATATAAACAGAAGCATCTGAGAGATGACTGGAATTATTTCACATTATATTCAAAATCCAAAGTCTAAAAAGTGGAAAAATATCCACACCATTTAAAAGGCAACTTAATAATGGAAAAAGCAGGAGTAAAATTATATTTAATTTATATATGTATGTATATATATTTTTAAAATGAAATGGGGAGTTTATCCATAAATGTTCAAAGTGTTTTGACTGTGGTTCATTATTTTAAAATGTGTATAAACATGGGGTAAACTCTCAACATAGTGCTCATAATAAGCTTTTGATGAGAATACTCTTCATTCCTTGTTTAATATTTATGAAATAAGCATTTACTTAGTGAAAGTAAGCCTTTAAGTGAGGCACATTTCTCTGTGACCAGAATGAAATGAATATAAATAAGTTAGAAAGTAAGAGTTATAGGAAATATATAGAAGAAAGAAACATGATGAAAAACCACTAGTCAGCAGAGTTAAAAACAATGCAAATTAGACTTTAATGTAAACTAGGAACAAAGGAAACCCTGAAAACAGTGCCAGTCCCTTGTTTATAGATGGACGTTCTGGTCTCTGTCTTGGCTCAACTCAGAATTCCACTGCAACAGTCTCCATGCTGGAGGAGATGGTAGAATTATTCCACTTAATTGAGAAAAGAAAGGTAAAGCAGCGTGTCAGAAATGTTCTTTTCCAGCAGTGGGATGATGCAGCTAAGCCCAGTGGTGATGAGGGCACTGGGATAGCTCCCATGCTACCAACACTCTGGTCACTTCTGCTTCACTGCTTCCTTAAGTGAGGTGCTCTAAAGCAGCACATCCACATAACTGTATATTTTAGACAGTAGCTGATTTTTGTTGTTGCATTGGGTTTGCATAGCTGAGCTTTGGTAGGGTGGGCACTTATAGAGGTGGCTTCTGTGAGAAGCTGCTAGTAGCTTCCTCCATGTCCAGCAGAGCAAATCCCTGGCAATCCCAAAGCTGGACATGGTGCTGGTCAAGGCTGAGCTAATCAGAATTGATGGCAATTCCTCTATGATAACATATTAAAGAAGAAGGAAAAAGAAAGATATTGCACAATTGTAATTTTGGTAAGAGAACAGTGGGGTGAGAACAACCCTGCAGATACCAAGGTCAGTGGAGAAGGAGGAGGAGGAGGAGGTGCTCCAGGCACCCAAGCTGGGTTTCCTCTGCAGCCCATGGTGAAGACCAAGATGAAGTTGAGACCCTGCAGCCCCTGGAGATCCACAGGGTTGCAGAGAACCACCCACAGTCCATGCAAGAGTGATCCAGGTTGCAGCAGTTTGTAGAGAGCTGTTGCCTGTGGCAGGCACTTATGCTTGAGAAGTTCACAGTCTCCCATGGGAGGGACCCCATGTATTGGAGCAGGAGAAGCACTCCTCTCCCTGAGCAGAGGGAGAGACACTGTGCATTGAGTTGACCATAATCCCCACTCCCTGTTCACCTGCATCCCTGAGGGTGGAGGCATAGCTGGGAAGGAGGGAGAGGTGGGGAGTAGGTGTTTCTAAGGTTTTATTTTACTTCTCATCCTGCTCTGATTTTGTTAGTAATAAATTCAATTAATATCTGTAATTTGAGCCTGTTTTGCCTGTGATGATGGTATTTAGTGAGTGCTTTTTTAGACTCCTTATCTCAAGTCATGAAACGTTTTTTATATTTTCTCCTCTTTGTTCAGCTGTGGAGGGGAGTGAGAGAGAGGGTTTGGTGTCTGGAATCCAGCCAGGGTCAACCCTGTACAATTGTCTTGATCTTCCTACTGGGAGCTAAGTATTTACCTTTTGTTAGTTTGCTTGTTAGCTCTGAAGACTCCCTGGAAGGCTGTGTGAAGAGGACCTCGGTAAGATCTTGCATTCCCACCTCATCTATAGCATGCTGGTCAGGCAGCTGTCAAAGAGCCTTCATCACCTGCCAACAAAACAATGGAGGGGCAGAATCTTGGAAGCTCAAAGATGACTGGCTTGCAAACTACTGAGCACCTGGCTCTTTAGCAATGCTAACTCTCTTGGGAATCTGAAAGTCTGCTAATGAGCTAGGAGAAGCAAGGGCCACAGGGTCATCAGTTAAGGGTCAGTGAGTTACATGAACTGCCCCAGAGCCATGATTCTTGGTTTTTCCTTTTCCAAAAGGACTTCTTCATCTGTCAGGGCTTTGACTGCATACTCTGAAAGTGAATATATTGCAAATCATCTACACAGGTCTTGATACCAGCTACAGGAAGACGAAGCCTTGGAGACTTTATATTAATGGAGATGACTTAAGCTCTAGCTTCTCTATTGGGGAAGAGGAGGGGAAAAAACATCCCAGCACAGGACAAAAAGGAGTTTTAGGTAGTGTGAGGTGGAAGAAAACAGCATATCAGACGTGTGTCATTGCAGATGGGAAAATACAGTGGGAGTGGTGTTCCTAGCCCCACAGACAGAAGCACCTATGGATATTAATGCACTCATCCAAGGTCACTATGCCCCAGACAATAATTCAGTCAGGCTGGAGCTCCAGGTTCACCCACTGGATCATCAATCAGTATGGCAGCACCATTTGTGTGGGAATAGCAAGGTGCCTACAGAATAACAGGAGAAAGGGGAGGTCAGAGGGGTTTCTGCAGGATCTGTAGCCAGAGGAAGGCACTGCCTGGAAATTCTGGACAGGGACTTGGGAGCAGGTCTCAAAAGCCATCACAGTTATCACACTGTACCTACCAACATGCTCCTCAGACATACCCTGTATCCCACAATAATAAGGTCTCTCAATAATAAGACCTCTCCCTTTTGATAGATGCTACACATAAATAAATGGTAGAAGGATTTCTCCATCCAAAGCAGTTTGGTAGACACAAAAATATCACCAAATAGAAGCCAGCTATTTTTATGTTCTTTCTGGTCCACAGCTTTTTGAAATTACTTTTATGGAAACGGCCTGTTCCTTCTCCTGAATGATTTTGTTCCTATGGCTTTGCTTGGTCCCATCTCAAAGTTTGAGTCCCTCACTCAGTGCACCTACACCCACCTGTAGGCAATGCTTCTTGTGATTTGGGAATGATCAACACCTTTTCAAGTTAAGTCCTTCCTTTTCTCAGGACTTCTTTCAACCATACAAAGTTAATTGTCACTCCACTATGAGCCCTATTCCAGAGGTAAGTTTTCAGCACAGTTCCTCACAATATGCCTGACAAACTCACAGTACAGTCTTCCAAAAAAGACACCATCCCAGCTTTACTGTGGCATACTTAATTCTCTTAAAGCCCAGGGCATTTCAGCAATGCTGGACTGGAAAATCAGTGCAGTTCTACATTACATTGAAGGTCATATCTGAAGGTTTTTATGTTAAGCAATCATAGACCTGTGCTTCCAAAAGAAATGTTATTTTGGAAATTTCAGTTTTATAGGTGCTTAATCAAAAAAGCCGTAAAGAATTCTTCTTCTCTGAAACTCCTGAGGATTTGCCTTAGAAACAAACTCTTACAAAAAGAAAAAACTATAAAAAAGAAAAGAAAAAAAAAGAGGCAATATCGGATTGTTTTCCCTACAGTAACACTTTCCCCCATTTTAAAAACAAATTGATTTTTAGAGAATGCATCAAATATCCCTTTTCCTTTCTATCTCTCTTGAAATACGGTTTGAACCAATTCTTCAGACACATGTATTTCAACTATTTACTTTAAATTGTGATTTGCATACTGCCAAGTATTTAAGTGTAGCTGTAATTACAATGCTTGGGAGTGACAAACACCAGGAGATCATCTATCAAGCTAATTTATCTCCCTATCTGTATCAGTATCATTCTACTCACTGTTCTTCTTTTACAGTATCTGCAATACTATGGTATTTACAATGTTGTGTTTGCCAGACGCATGTTAATTAAGCAAGAGGAGATTTAAGTGTGTCTTTGGCTGGTTTCTTCATTCAACTGTCTTGAGAAATACTCAAAAGTAATTTCCATTAACTGCTGTGCTATTTACTGGCGAGGACAGAAATGGTCATTAGCGACTCCCTGCTGCTGAGTGCAGCCCTCCACTTCATCATAATTCTTGGGAAAGGTTTGCTTCAATGCTAAAAGAAACTCAGTGTATCATTGTTCCAAAACCACTGCCTTGTTACAAGTGCCAGCATAGACTGACATTTAAAGATTAGAATGTGAGTTTTGACAGCTGAAACAAAATCTATGCATCAGCAAAGGAAACACATTTTTTAACAAACTTCAGGAGAAGAGGAAAAGACCAGTTGTGAGTCCAATTAATCCGGTATTCTCATAAAAATCTAGGCCTGGGCCTTCAACATCTTAAACCAGGAAAGGCTTTTGGAAGATTCATTTTACACCTTTTTTGTTTCCTTCTTTGTGCCAATATGATGTGCTAAACTGTCTGGAACAAGATAGGGGTGGCGTCACTACCAGTTAAAGACAAAGAAATGACTTGCTGCTTACTCATGCCCTGTGCCATTCTGTGCTCTACCCTCCCTAGGGCTCATTTTTTTAACAAATCATTTTAGCATGCACAGACCTTGCTTTTTAGGCCTTCCTGTGTCATATTTTCACATAGAAGAACTATTCTTGAAGAGTTCCTCCATTCTATAGGACAAAAAATAGACTTTTCTTTAACAGCAGATGACTATTGTACATATCCTTGCCCTACCCAGCTATTCCACAACAGGTGTATTTACTGCACAATTTACTGCACAATCATTCCACATTTATTGTGGAATTTGGGAGAAAATGTCACTTGGGATTATTTTTATAGTTCTCATATTTTTCTCTCACTATCTTGAGGCTGTAGCAGAATAGAATCTCAATCCTCACCAACACTGTGACACAAAAAAAAGCAATAAGTGGCTGTTGGTTCTTTTGGTTTTAGTTTTTGTTGGTTTTTTTTTGTTTGGTTAGTTAGTTTTTTTGTAGGGTTTTCTTTTCTATAGTATTTTTTACTTTCCCCACAGCATTCTGACTGTTTAAGAATGTGATCCATCTTGCTGAGGACTAGAGGATGATTTTTTGGTGGAGTATGTCTTTACTTAAGACATACTATGTGAATATACAGAAGGCATCAATTTTCAAACATCTTAATTAACAGGCTTAAAACCATCAGTAAATCAATCAATGGAAATTCATGGTAGAGTAAAAAAGTAATACAAGCTATTTCCATGAATCACTGCACTTCTGGCAATTTCATGTTCTTAATCATTATGGAGAGCTATCTCTTTTAGGTACACTGTCTTGCAAAGGTACCAAATGATCTTTCATTCCATTCAAAATTCCCTGTTAGTCTTTTAAACAGGCTCTCCCCCCCAAAAAGAGCAAATGAAATATTCTTTTAATTAAACAGGCACCTAAACCTACGCATAAATTGATGCTAATATGCATATCAAAGATTTTCTGCAGAGCCACACAATGCCAGAAGCACATTTCTGTTTCATAAAAATCTTAATGAAGTTTAAAACAGCAAATTCTAACATCTTTACTTAGAGATATAGAACCTTGTAGGTTTTTTTAATAAATACACTCACTGATTTCTTTACTTACATGCAATAAAGTGTACAGGTTTATATATACATTGATAGAATAAAATTATCTAGACAAATGATGTTCTCGTGCATGGAGAATATCTATTAAAAAGAGAATGAGGACCCATGCTGAGTGCATAAACTCTGACTGCTTTGAGAGGAATATTATGATTTATGACCTACAAGTGAGCTGTCCTCTCCACCAAGAAACTGCTTCTATTCCCTTCCAATTTGGGTAAATTTTCACCATTTTTCAGCACTTTAGGTTAGGGAGTACTGGCCAGGTATGGGTTACAGACAACTGAAAAATAGAGGAAAATTCCATTTCACACCCACACAATTGTGACCAGTGGGGAGGTTTGTGGTTTGCAATTATTAAAGGAAATGCATGGTCTTTGCAAGTATAGGGTCTTACTTATTTCCTTTCTTTGAGGAATGATAATGCAGTAAATCATACCTATGAAGTTTTATTAAATATTTATCATAAAGATTTTCTAGCCTTATTAGTTTCACCTCTGCCAGCAGAAGAGCTTTCACAAAATGGAATGGGATTTCTATTTTCCACTTCTCAGCCTTTGACTACAATGCATTAAGAAAAATACAGTGACTTATTTTTCCAGATGTGTTTTTCTTTCTTTGAGCATAATTTTCTCACTGCTTTTGTTTAATTTTACACTTGACTGAGGTGTATAAACTGAGGGAGCTGAGATAATTTCAGAAAAATACGTATGTGGATTAAAAAAAATGTTTGAATCATCATTTTGACAAAAAACACCAAAACTAATTGCAGCAATAACATAATTAGCTGGAGTGTGAATGGAATTTGCTTAAGAAAACGTATGATCCATAGCAGTGGCACAGCAGTGATGTAAGAAATACTACTCCCAGCTTAGAACAAGTGATGGACTGAAGATAGCTTGAGGTGAAGTTAGAAATGAAGCACCTTTCTGATCCATGTCATGCCTCAAACAAGGCCATCTAGAGCTGGTTGTCCAGGACTGTGTCCAGATGGCTTTGCAACATCTCAAAGGATGGAGACTCCACAGTTTCCCTGTTGAACACCATTCCAGTGTACAACCACCTTCACCAAAATTAAAAAAAGTATTTTCTGATGTCCAGGATGATTTCCATATGTTTCAGTTTGTGCCCCTTGCCTCACATCCTCAAGACAAGGGGATCATGAGGATAGAGGGACCTCATCTTCCATTTGCAAGTGAAAAACCAAATGAGAAAAAAAGACTTTGAAAATGCCTCACATTATGCATATTTAGCAATTATGCTAAATATGAAATAAGATCAGCGAGTCAGAATGGGATTTTGGATTGCTTTTATGATGCAGGTAATCAGTTTGTTATTTTAGGTCAAAATCATAATTATGTACTGCTCTGTGCAATGGGAGACCTGCTTCCTTCCTGGATCTGTCCATCCTCCTCCAGCAACCTAACAAGATTTCATGCTTTTTTTTCAAGTTTGCTGGGCACTTCTGGCATTTTCTAAATTAAATCAGCACTGAATTATTAACTAAAGCCATTCTTGATGTTAATAGCCTGATATATGGCCCTAGCCTCGCAAGCTGTGCTCCCCACAACATTGTGTCTGAGCACTTGTGTTTGCTGCCAATAACTGCTCCAAAGTGATCTGTCCCAGATGTGCCACCTCTGGGCTCCTCAGCTCCATGACTTTATCCTCCAATGACTTGCCAAAAGATTGACCACAGGACTGGCTCACATCTGAGCAGAGACAGGCACAGTAGAAGCCTGCTGAGTTTCCACCAGCCCATTTGTAACTGGAAGCCATGTGGCCTGCATCCCCTCTGTGTACAGGCCACTGCCTGGGGAATGTCTGCTCTCTCCTGACCTGAGACTACTGCAAGCTCTCCAAACCACTGTGGTACTCCCATGTCTGCTAAGGTATAAACTCCATCCTGTAGCAGAAATGCAGGATAGAAGGCTTAGACTAACACCAGGTAGCTGATATCCACATGCACCATCACTCCCATCTTGGGATTGCCCTGGCACTGACTCCTTCTGTGGTGGCTATAGGTCTGAAGCTTCATTTCAGCTTCAAATGAAGCTGAAATGAAGAAAATGAAGAAATATTTTGGCCTGTTTTGAATTTATTCATAGATTTATTTTTTCAATTTATTCATTGCTGTCAGACTATAAAGGGTTTATAAAACCCTATTCCTGATTAAAACATTTGTTTATAAAACACCTGGAAAGCAGCATTAAAGGCATATACCACTAATTTTGCAAAAAAAAAATGATGCTGACTAAAAAAAACATTTGTCTTGACAAAGACCTTATGCCATTTCCTACACACTGAAGTAGCTGTAAATGTTCCCTTTTTCTAGATCCTCCATCCTTAGAAAGATATGTAGCATGATGTGCAGAAGGGGAGAAGCAGCCCTGGTTGTGTCCATGGACCCAAGAAAGTCATCCAGGTAAAGCTACTGATCTAAAGGTGATAGAAGCTGTGAGAGTTTCCCTTGCAACGACCTTGCTTATCTACTGGCCTTGATTTTTATTTTTCCTACTGCCCAGCCCCATGCCACCTCCTTGGGCTTTGTACCTATCAAAGCAGGAACAGACCTATCCAAATTTCAGCAATTACCCAGTGACTCCCAAGGCTGAGGCAAACACCAGTCTGTATCAAACCAACTTAAGGTCAAAGGTCTTGAGATGCTTTATTGCCAAAAAAGCCCCAAACAAAACAAACCAAAACCAACCCAAATCAAAAACACCACAAAAAACCCCAACCAAACAAAGAAAAAAATGCTGCTGTACAAAAACATTAGAGTTCTTGTGTGATATCTTGCTCATAACAAATTCAGGCAAAAGCTAAAGGATCATGTCTTGTTTTATTAAAGAAGGCATATTAAGCTTTCCCTGTAATATTAAAATCTGTATCTTTGAGAATTCTTTACCCATACATCCAGGAAAAAAATTCACTTAGCAGCATAATCCTCCTTCCCTAAGTCTTTAATTTCGCTTCCTTACCTTCTGCTACCTATGGCTTTTCCTTCAGTTGGGAAGTAACTGTTTCTGACAGCTCATTAATTGGTCTCCTGTATTGCAGTTAAGAATAAGAAATGTCCCATTTGCTTTCAGCTCGTGCTGCTCTTGTGGTATTTATTTGTGAAGTCTCTCTTTGAGGTTTTCATGCCTTTCCAGCTAAACCCTCAGTTCCTTTAATGTTTTGAATTTTCTGTCATGTCCAGATTGCAAACCATCCACAAATTAAAGGCTTGTATTACATTGCTTGGTTTGATTGGTTAATTCTATTTGCTTTAATCATAGCTTAATTGTGTGTCTCCTCTTTTCAAGATCTGTTCTCTTATTCAAGATGCAGGTACTGAAAATTGCAAGCCTAGGTCTACAGTCTTATATTAGTCAGAAGCTCCTCTATGTTTTTTCTCCCATTCACACAATCTCTGCCAAAATACATATTTTTCTGTATATATTCATACATTCTCAGATGGGACAAAATACTCCTCAGATTTCTGTAATATAGTTTCATAGTCAGCCTCCTCTTTCTGGGATACCTAAAAAGTGAAAAAAATTTGCTGCTTCAGAATCTGCTATTACAAGAAACAGAGAACCTCCTCCTGTCTACCTGCCTTCTACTGCTGGTGGGCATTTTTTTAAACCCTCTTTTATCTCAGACACGACGTGCAGTCAATCATGAGCCAAGGATTTTAACAAAGAAGTTTTTCAAATTCCAACAAGTCAGCAGATTATATTATGGATTTTGATATAAAACAACACTTTGACCAATTAACACCAGAAAATTCTAAGGGTCCCTATAAGCTCCGTAGCAGTAGAGCTCCTGCATTTTTACTCCTTTTTTTTTTTCCCTGAAACTATTCTGAATTGATCTGTATCCTGTTTGGTGGTGCTTTTTAAAGTAGTAAAACAGCTTCACCTCAAATACTACTCTCTCCATTGATATTTCCTATGGGAAAGGCATGGAAACTTCACAGAAAAACGTGTCTTAAGAAAACCTTCAAATCAGTTTGTCTCTATTGCTTCCTCATAGCTTCCCTCCCCCCCACTTCCTGTAATAGCTTTCATGTGTATATTCAGAAAATTCAAAAAGGGTTTTTGCACATAAGAAATTGACACACTGCAAGTCAGAGGTGTTGCATGTTCTCAGAATCTTTTGGGAAAATCAATGGTGGCAAACCATCAAAGAAAGGAGATAGCCAACATCTCTTCTTTATTCCCCCACACAGAGCAAGAGAAAAGAATACCCCTACTACTTGCTGAGAAAGGATTAAAGGCAAGCTAGAATGGTGATTCCATTTTCAAAGTTTTACCAAATTTGGTATATTAAATGTTCATTATGGTTTATCTTTATCTGCAGTAATTCTGAGACTCTGTTGGGTTTCCTGCTTCTTATTATCTCTCAATCTGGATGTCAAAAGCCCACAGGGCAGATTCAGTAACCCTAGTACAATTTAAGGTAAGGGGAGAGGAGCCATTCCATGCTATCCACAAGTTTGCACAACTGCACTGCACTAACCTGAATTCACTTCCTCACTACCAAACTTAAACTTTAGACCCTTCTTTGGCCTAAAAGGAGGGATCTGTCCCTCACCAACCCTCACTGTGAGGCAATGCCTCCCTGTCAGATGTTGCTACAAGCAGTAATCTGGAGGAGGAAAAGTTCACAGGTTCTACCTCACTGAAGAGAAAATGTATTTAAACAGTTTGCACTAACCCAGCTGATCTAGCCTGATGTACACTGGGAGCATGCACCACTGCTGCTGGTGGCTGCAGCTCCTCACCCATCCCGTCACCCCGAACTGGAGACACCCTAGGCTCAGGGCCAGGGTGAAATAAGCTGGGACAGGTTTGGAAGACTAGTAGTGCAAACAAGACTCTTGAAAGTATCCCTAAATGATCCAGGACAATCCCTGTCTCAAGGGACGCTGGAGTTTTGATTCATCTGCCGGAAGCATGTTTGTGCTTAGGAGACAGCAAAGAGTTGGTCTTGAGTGCCAGCAAAATCCTCCTGAAGAAAGTCAGATTGATGAATAAAGGTTCTTGTAAAATGGGGCTTGGGATGAAAAGATTCTTGAAATATTGATGGGATTTGATATGTCAAATGGGAAACAAACTATTTTCATTGTTGGTTGAAGTAAAAATACAGAAGAATCAAATTATTCACAGAAGGAGTCTGCTTCTTCCTAGTTGACATAATCAAATAATACAAATGAATACATGCACTAATTCAATTAATTTGGCAAATTCCCTGTTCAACATTCAATATTTAACAATTTCAGATAATAAATATAATTTCCTCTTATTAAAATTAAAGTAACTTGAGTATGGGCTCCCACTTCCATATTAAAGGACTACATCTTGTCTGATCCTGTTTTCACATACCAGAAATAGTAACACACCTTCTACATGCCAGTTTAAAAAATAAAAGGCATGTTTTTTCCCCGACAACATTTACATTAGACTTGATTTAAACTATTTAGGTCAGTTCAATGATTCTGATGCTTCATGCATTATTTTCTGAAAGAAGAAAATAATTGTGGTAACTGAGATTATCAAATCTGTCAGATCATGCACGAATTTAAATATAAAAGTGAGAGTAAATTGGATTATGGGCCAGATTTATAAACATAAGGGTAAGCTACACTTAAAACAGTTGAATTGATTCTTGATTAATTCACAGACAGGTATCTCTTTTCAAATACAGTCAGAAGTTACTGTACACAATACAACTATATATTGGAGTAATTTTTTAAGTTCCATTGAAATATTTCTTATACTCTTTTATATTTTCACTTCACTTGTCCTGGTAAGTAACATTTTCATTCATGCTGTGGTTCAGTTATTTTGAAAGCAGGATGTGAAATGCATTGCAAAAAGAATCAGAGCTATAACTGTAAAATACTTGATAAGTTTCCTATTTTTTTCCCTATATTCTGGTCATTAATTGAATTAAGACCATGAAACAAGAAAAAGGTAAAAGTGTGAAATATTAAAGGGCTGCAGAATATTTTAACACAACAAAGTAATAGGAATTTACATTTATCTTAAAATATACTTCTGAATGTGAGAGTATAAAATGATATTACATTTGATTCTCATTTTGTGAAATTGCTCATCAGTCCAAGGTTGACAAGGACAATGAGAACTGTGCCTAAATCTATGATTAGGAAGCAAGAGTAAAAAGTGACAGCAAGAAAATCTGAGTTGACAGAGAAATATCAGAATAACTGATAATGGAAGGGCTGAAGATACATGAAATCAGAAGTATTATCATTAAGGTGAAAGAAGCATTTTTGACATGGGTTAAAAAAATGCTAGACACAACTAATGATGATCTGATCTAAGCTCTCATGGTGTAAATCTACACTCACACTGCTGCAAATTCAAAGTCCGATTCAATGGAATGCTGTCATCTTATTGTAGGGATTCCATACTGTTGTCTCCTTATCACAAAAGTTTCGTACCTTCTTGGTGTTTCTCATGAGCACCTCCTCAGAGCACTGACTCTTTCACCTTCACAAAGTAGCCACCAGACTCCAGTTCCCTGCTCACCCAGCCACCCCACTCTTTTATAGCACTTTTCTTCTCACTGGTTACAGCTGTGCCTGTTAAAGCCAGGCCTGCTCCTAATCTTTGCTAATTGGTCCAGCTGCAACTTCTTAGGGGTGACGTTACTTTCTACACTATCTTTATTTTCTTATATTCTATCCCCCTACAATGGAAGTAGTCCCTTCATTATAAAGTAAACAGTGAACTAAATACATACCTAAGGAAAGAGAGAAAAACGTGGTCAGCTGAACCTGATGCTACTTAGGTGATAGGAAATTCATGGCACAGGTCAGGTAACAGACAGAAGTTGGGAAACAAGTAAAAACAAAGGGAAAAATAGAGATCTCCATAGGAAATCCTACAGACTCATGGCAAGTAGAGATAGTTTCATCAGAGCAGAATAAGATGTAACAGTAAAACAAAGGCAACTTGAAGGACAGAAAAAAGAGATGAAATATAATGACTTAGTAAGATGTTTTCCTTTTTTGGCACAGTCATAAAGGCAAAGTTCCAGCTGCCACCAAAATAGGTAGAATAAACACATACACTTGAGCTTTTTCCCTTACTTCTATAGAAGTGTTATTATTCTATAACTGCATTATGCTTATGGGAACCACAATTTTCCTCATTACTCTTTTGTTCCATCCTTTCTTTTCTCTTTCCAGTTCTCACACAGGTTGGTTTTGTTTCCTTTTTCTCTAGCTTGTAATCAACCATCCCTTCCATCCTCCTCTTTTTCTTATTTCTAAACTGGCTTATTGCTACACACTTAGTTTGCGTCTCCTCTCTTTTTCTGTGGCCCCTCCTGTCAGCATAAAAACGCACAAAGAAGGGAGCAGAGGTAATTCCCTTATTCTTTTCACCATCACTTCACCAACATCTCTTGGCTCTGAATGCATTAATAAGCCTTAGTGGCACTAACCAGCTTTATCAGGGGCCTTGACTCACACCATTGCTCATGGACACATCGGCTTGTTTAAGCTCTTAATCTCTCTCTTGGCTATGCTTTGGGAGATTTGCAGCCTGAATTTCCAGCTTAATCTCAGATCTCCTCTGTCACGATGGATGTGCTCAGAAATCACTGGAGCTGAACTAGTCCCTGTCTTGTGGATTGATTTCACACAAACTTGTCTGATGATCTGGATTTTCACTTGAACCTGAATGAATTCTAGTCTTTGTTCAACTTACTTGGATGTTGTGAGATGACATCCAGAGCAGGGCTATGGAAAAGATTCCAGGACTGGAGAATCTCTTTGATGAGGAGGAAAGGCTGAGGAGCTGGGCCTGTTTAATCAGAAGAGATGACTGAGAAGTGATCTTGTCAATACACACAAATATCTTAAGGACAGGTGTCAAGAGGATGGGGCCAGATTTTCTTTCAGTGATTCCCAGTGACAGGACAATGGGCACATGGGGCAATGGCCACAAACTTCAATACAGGAAGTTCCATGTGAGTATGAAGAAAAACTAACGTGATGGTGACAGAGCACTGGAACAGGCTGCCCAGAGAAGTTGTGAAGCCTCATTTTCGATGATACTCAAAATCTGGATGTGATCCCATGTAACCAGTTCTAGGTGAATTGCAGGGGTTGGACTAGGGGATCTTCAGAGGCCTCTTTGAACACCAACCATACTGTGATAGATTCTGTGATTCTGAGTGTTAATATCCTTGGGATGCAAAAAATTTGAGAAGCTCACTGGAATTCAAAAGAATTCAGCTGCTTCCTCAAGAGAATCTAGCTGACGCTTTTTTACTTGCATAATGGCAGAAGAGGGAAACTTCATGTCTTTCTGTCATAAGCATCAGAGACAAACAAGACCAAACAGACAAAGCTTGGGTAGCTGTGTGTGGAGCAGGACTCTTGTACATGTTGCTGTTCTATTTTACTGGCTTGATCTTGCCAATGGTGTCCTGCAGCATAGCTACATGCTATGAGCTTTGTACATGCACTGTAAAGTCAAGCAATCTCATTCTTACTGTACACAATGTATTTGCTATAAGTACTTGAGATGAGTTGTAATCTCTCTCTGACTCCCTGTATATGATGGGAAAGACAGATTTGAAAAATGAGGAGAAAGCTATGACTTTTTTCCTGACAAATGAAGAACATGGACTGACAGCCAAATGAGAAATCCATTCTAGTCTCCTTTTAAAATGAATGAACCTGTCAGTGATCTTCTTGGTCAGATAAGAATTACCAATAAGTCTGAACAGATAGCCTACAAAAGTTTAATAAATAAGCTAATAGTATGGGGGAAGAGCCAGTGTCATTCAGATCCATTGGAAAGAGCTTGTAGAGGTCAGCCTTGTGCATATGGTGCCAGGTGCCAAAATAAGCAGCATGCTCTGATGCCCATGGGTAAAGAGGGTGTGGTGCATTATCCAGGGCATGGTTCAGCACTTCACACAGGTAGGGCAAGCAGGAGAGGCACTGGGGCAATGCAGCTCAAGCAGCCAGTTTAGGTGGAGGCCATTGCCCTTGGCAAGACAGCTTGGGTATGGTGTCCACTTGAAGGGGAGACAAGACATTTACACTCACCAAAAGGGATGTATGTAGTGACCCAGGCACAGCTCCCAGACATGGAGTTGTTCAGGTTTCAGGCTTTGGGGAGTACCTGAGCCTTTCACTGCACTAGTTGTTGTGTCAAATGTGACCAGGTGGATGACTTGCTCAGCCTGGTATCAGTTACAGTACGAGGTAGAAAGGTTAAGAAATATTAGAGAATGAAAAAGGGAGATAGACTGCTGTAATCAAGATCTGGCCTCCCTGAGACAGAAGCAGACACCAGAAATAATTCAAGATCAAGGGGACCCTTTCTTCATCCTCCAGCAAGGAGAAGGTAGAAGTTGTAAAGGAGTGCATGGAGGGTAGTCAATGTTCCCTCTGGGTGGCAAGTGAAATCCTTCTTCCCCCACCTCACTCCACAGATGCCTCAACACAAAATGCATGAGGCTCTGTGCATGGAAGGCCAGCCAAAGGAGGAAAGACGATGAAGGTCTGGTTACACCAGAGGGGTCACCACAATCAGAAAGGTTAACCCACCTCATTACAAACACTTCCAAGAGTGTTTACTACTCCAATTTACTACTTCCAAGAGTAGTAAAAGGTAAATTGAAATAGTTGTAGGTGATTCCATCCTAAGGGGAATGGAGGGAATATGGCCAAACCAGGCCAAACCCACAGGGAGCTCTGCTGCCTCCCTAGGACTGGGGTTAAGGACATCAGCAGGAAGCTTCCTAGACCGGTGCAGCCCTCCGACTACTACCCAATACTGCTCTGCCGCATAGAGGACAATGAAGTAGCAACACATACTCCAAGAATGATCAAAAAGGACTTCAGGGCCTTGGGACTGTTGCTAAGGGAATCTAGCACACAAGGTATTTTTTCCTCTATACTTCCAGCAGAAGAAGAGACATTGGAAGCAACGGATGGACCAAGTCTGTTAACACATGGCTCCACAGCTGTTTTCACCACCAAAATGTTGTGGGTTTTGACAATGGGATGGCCTACTCAGCACTGGGCATGCTGGCATCAGGCAGAACTGACCCTTCTCAGTGAGGGAGCAGTCTTTGCTCCACAGCCAGTGGGGCTCATTGGCAGAGCTTTTAACTAGATGAGATGGGAGAGGGGAGCTGCACCAGGCTTGTCCCTGGCAAGCTCTGGGATGGCATGAAAATGTTAGAAGGACAGGGTGCTAGCAAGGCCAGGCTGGATGGGGCTTCGAGCTACCTGGTCTAGTGAAAGTTGTCCCCACTCATGGCAGGAGGGTTGGAACTAGATGGCCTCTAAGGTGCCTCCCAAACCAAGCCATTCTTTATTCTATTACTCACTTTCTAAAATGCAATCATTATTTAATAAATCATTGAAATGGATGTAATTTTGAGAACTTGTTGATTGTTTTCTGGAAGAAGTATGTTCGGTGGTAGGAGAGAAATCCCTTTGCATTGCTTCTACTGAGTGTGCGACATATCTGCTGAAACAGAAGTGATTGGGAGTAGTACCACTTTCACTAAAGTCCAATAGTCCTGGTCTGTGTGACATCCTTGGAAGGATGCAAGAAATAGACTATTACTCAACAACAAAAAGCAACTAATTGGTGGGAGTATAGGGGCTGGAAGTGCTCATCACCATCCTCTGAAGACACATATTTACCAATTTGTCCTAAAAAGGACTGATGGGACAGCAGTTTAAATGAATATTGAAAGTTTAGGTATGACAACCCTCTACAAAACCCCGTACAAGCCAAAGTATCACAAGTAATCCTTAATAGTTTAAGCAGTTTTGACAGGAAGCAGACACTCAAATGCAGCTGTGACTCTGGACTAGTGATCACAACAGGCATTTTCTCTGATAGAGGGTAGAAGCTTTCATTTTAATAAGAAACTTAAGATAACAGCTCCTCCTCTGCTGAAGGAGAAGGGATTTCCCTCCATAACTCCATCATTTGTCTGCTCGAGTTCCAGCTCCACTGCTCTGCCTCAGTCTGGAACAAAAGATTTTCTCACAAGTGCACATTATTATCCTGGTTTATGTTAATTCAAATTATGTAAAATCGCATCCAGATCTATCACAATGCTAATAATTTTAGAGCAAAAATATGACACTGCATGTCATATTTCTATTAATATGTAGTTAGATACTTAAAATTGCTGCCACTTGAATCAAACTGCAATCAAACAGCAAACAACACACTCAACACTACACACTACTAGAAATGTTTATAATTTTAAGGACACGTAGGCTAGAATAATAGCATTTTAAAAGAATCCTTTGATTATAATTGGCAAAGTGCATCAAAATTTTAACAAAACAATCAATAAGCTGTTGTAAGACTATTCAGGTTGGTGATCTAGTCTGAAGACTAGACTAGACTAGTTTCATTTCAGTGTTGTTTCCTATTTTATTTTTTTTTAATTCAAGAGCCTGTTTTAGCTTTTATTTCCTGGTCTCATTTTTAGAAATCTAACATTGCTTGCTTGTGAAATACCTTTTCACAAATGCAGTAAATCTTACTAGTAAAACCCAAGGAACTCATGCTTCTATTGTGTTGTACAAGAGAAAGTAAAGTCACAAGGCTACACCCCTCACACAATAGTAGGTAACAGGGAGAGGATTTCTTAAAGGGCATAGTGTAAAGTAATTGGCATATCTGTGATCTCTGGGGACTTCCTAATCGTTTCAAGTACTACTGCTTGCACACTAAATTTGAGAGTGTCCATTAAAGGAAGGTTTTGACATGCTCTGTGAAAAGTTCCCAAGAATGTCCATAATCTGTGAAGTGGTTATCACACCTGGGCATGACTGACAGACCTTACTGTACTCAGGTGAAGCAGATAAAAGCCTAGACATCAGGGACAACCAGAGAATCCCAAAATGACTGAAACAATAAAGATATATATTTCCATTGATGCACAATAATATTATTTTTAAAATCTACTTATTGGCCTGAAATTCTCTTTCTAATTTACACTGATAAAACAAGCATCTGCACATACCAACAGTAATGAAAGAAAGACTGGCATTATGCCTCTTTCAGACATATCACTATCATGCACCATTCAATTGATCCTTTGTGATTTAGAAAGAATTTTTTATTACAAAGAGAAGAGAAGAGAAGAGAAGAGAAGAGAAGAGAAGAGAAGAGAGAAGAGAAGAGAAGAGAAGAGAAGAGAAGAGAAGAGAAGAGAAGAGAAGAGAAGATTTCATTTTGAATGGACCTACAACGACCTTGTAGTCCAACTGCCTGACCAGTTAAGGGATGACGAAAAGTTAAAGCATTTTATTAAGGACATTTTTAAAATACCTCTTAAACAGTGACAGGCTCAGAGCATTGCCCACCCCTATTGGAAGCCTGTTCCAGTGTTTGACCATGCTCTCAGTAATGAAATTATTCCTATTTTCCAGTCTAAACCTCCCTTGACACAGTTTTGAACCACTGCCATGTCTCCTGTCACTGGGTACCCAGGAGAAGAGCTGAGCACCTCCCTCCCCATGTCCCTTCCTGAGGAAGCTGTAGAGAGCAATGAGGCTTCCCCTCAGCCTTTTCTCCAAACTAAACAAATCTGAAATCCTCAGCTGCTCCTCACAGGACATGTGTTCCAGCTCCTTCACCAGCTTTGTTGCCCTCCTCTGGATGCATTCCAGGACCTTTGCATCCTTCTTAAAAGGTGGAGCCCAGAATCACACACAGTAGTCAAGGTGATGCTGCACCAAAGGTTCGCCTCATGTTGGCTGCAGCATGGCTTTGAGGGAACAGTACTGACAGCAGTGGAGATCTGCAGGCATCTACAACAGGTTGAATGGAAGCAAGGTGCTTTGTGGCTGGGTCTACCCTGCAGAAGATTAAATTTCTGCCAATGGGTACTAGAGACTGACAAGGGGTCATGGTGGCCTGGTTCATACCTCTCAGCAGTAGAAGGACATCAAATACAGTACCCAGACTCAAGTTTTTATCTCTCTGCACTGTCAGCATACAAGATTTGTATGTTTCATAATGAACAAAACAGAAAGTCTGTCTTCCTCTGGACAGCATGAATGAAAACCAGAGGAAAGCTTCCTAGCAGTAACTGTTTGCAGCAACAGTGACACCCTGAAGCAATATAATGACCTGTGAGAAAGGATTTTGTTTGTGTCAGTTTAGATGTTCTGTCTTGTTCTCTCAATAACCTTTCTGACTACCTTTGGGTTACTTGTGCAATTTAGACAATTATCTCTAATGCAGATATATTGTCTTCTGTAAAAAAATAATTTCTACAGGAGCTCTATAGATAATAAAAAATCCGATTTTAACCTTTGTCATCATTTCCATCCACTTAAACGTATGTTTAAGCTGTAAAACTGTTTCCCAGCATGCAAAAGGCTTGAGTGCCAAGTTATGCTTGCAAATCAGACATTAAATATGCAGATCCTGTGACATGGAAACTGAAACGTACATTTTACAAAGATATGCTGGCATTTGAACATTTTGTATTTGGGTGATCTTGAACACCACCAGTGTGTGTGCTTTTCATCGCTCAACTATAAAGGCATTCATCAAAAGGGGGTTTTGGTTTTGTTATGTTTTTGATTTTGTTTTTAATTGGAATAAAAAATAATAGCTCTGTGCAAATTTGGGAAAGTCAATAGGGACACAGAGCCATAATTGACAGTAAGTACTACCCTGATATTGCTGGGCATAGAGCAACTAAGGGAGCTGGTAATGGTCAGAGCCTCACACTGCTTACTGAATGGACCTGTGGTTTACAGTAAACTGATGTTTTTGTAACAGTGCAAGATGATTCATAAATATTAAAAACCAATGAGAGTTCATGTAAATACATGCTAACTGAGAAGCAGTTTCTTGAAAATGAACTGAAATTAAAGAAAATATTTACTAGCATAATGTATTAAACATTACCCTCCCTTTAACGTATAAAATGTTTTCCCAACTTAGTTATTGCAGAAATCAAGACCCAAAGTATAACAAAGTTTATTTCCAATGTCTACTCCCTTTAGTGTGGCTAGGAATAATTCTGTATATATTCGGTTTTTTAAAAAAGGGAGACATGATCCAAAACCTGCAGACTCTTGGGTTCATCTCTTATACTCCTGAACAATATGGCTCAAGAAGAAACCAGAGAAGAAATGGGAAGAAATTGAGCCCCCAACAAGACAGAAGAGGATCTCCTTCCTCTGATTCCTGTGAGAAGATCACTTAAGTAACTTCAGGCTCTGATTTTATTTCTACTTCATATGAGAGGTTTGGAAAGTTCATTATTCTTCCAGTTCCTCCTTCCTGTAAATCCAGAGCAAGCGCCTTTAATCTGGAGGGGGAAAAAAAGAGTTAAAATACAGAATAATGAATTCCTTGGTTCATTCTGAGGATGTATTTTTTAAAATTTAATTTAGCAAGGATGTTCTGATTCTAACCAAGACTTGGGTTCAAAATACTTTACCTCCTCCTCTATTTCAGCTGATAGTGAGTGGTAAGCCAGAGCACAGAGGTAACTACTATATCCCTGAGAGCTCCTGTGGGAGTGCTCCAAAGGCACCTGTGAGGCCAGAGCCACGATGAACAGCAAATAAAACTAGTCACTCCACATCCCTTGCTCATAGTTGGTTCCCCACCATTTGGCCACCATGACCTGCTCATCAAGGCTGCCTGCAGACCCCCCACTGGCAGCTGGTTCACACAATATCCTCTCTGTGGGTACCCAGGACAGGGTTTAGGAGCAAACATTTCATATCCCAGTACCTCCACAACACTCATTCCAGACACCTTATCTACTGCCAGCTATCAACAGCCAACACTAGTGTGAGTAAGCATCTTTCTAAGCATCAGTTTACATCCTGGAACATACCCTTTTACTATTTACTACATCTATTTACTGTATGTGCTTATGGAATAAGTATGTACACTTACAGAGTTTGCATACTGGAGCATATCCTTCTACTATTTACTACATATGCTTATCTCAGTGCAGCAGTGGTGCTGAAGCACAGCTTGTGTATCAGTTGCAGGTTGTGGATCCAACAGCTTGGTCTGCATTTGCTCTCATCATTTATGGGACAATGCCAATTCAAAATCGCAAGTCATAAACAGACATATTTACTTGCAATTGCTAATAGCGCTGTAGATAGAAATAAAGTACTTTTTAAAGCTCATTCACTTATCCGCACTTAAATTCCCGATTTTTTCTTTTTTGTTCTTTTCTACTTCTTTCAGTCTAAGGAATGAAAATGTAAAAGGTGTCCAAAGTTTTTTATATTTATCTGCTCAAAACCAACTTTAACAGGATTTATTTTTAGTTGCGAAGTACTCCTGAGGGCATCAAGTCCTGTAAAAATCTTCCTTCAGTAACATGTACATGTTTTCTGGATTCTGTCAGCTGTTTGAGATAAATGTGACCCGCCGATGCTCCTCATCAGCAGAATGCTGCGAGTGGCTTCCATTTGGACCAGGAAGAAAAATCATCTGCTGGCGCCGCTCTCTGTGAGCCACGCTTCCGTGTTAAAGGCACGGCTGAGCGCGGTTTTACTACTTTTGATACGAATAAGCGCAGTCCTCAGCCTCCCGGCTCGTTACTGATGCTCTCCCCAACGACACCGAGCGACGTTGATGTGCCGCTGATAGATAAGCGGCGTTCAGCTGTCAGAACGCCGGCTGCCTTTCAGCATGCCCAACTTTGGCTCCCCAGTCCTGAGCTCCCTTTCCCCGCCGGGTGCCGCAGGAGCGGGGCACCGCGGCCCGGAGGGCGAGCCCGGGTCCCGCACGGACCCCGCGGGCGGGGACCGCGGTTCCCCCGGCCCCGCACGGGCACTGCTCCCCGCGCAGCCGCTCGGCTCGGCACGGCCGCGGAGAGGGAGAGCCCCCGCCCCGCCGCCGTCCCGCCCGGCCCGGCCCTCAGCGCCCCGGCCCTCAGCGCTGGCGGCGGGGGGCGCCCGCGGGCGGCGGCGGCGGGAGCGCGGGCGCGGGGGTGGCCGAGGAGCGGCGGCGGCGTGAACGCGGCTGCAGAGCCCCAGCGAGCCGCGGGAGCGCCGCGCCCGCCGCAGCCGCCGGAGCCGGGCGAGGAGCGAGCGCGGCCGCCCGGAGCCGGCCGGAGCCTCCGGGAGCCCCGCGGGGAGGCAGCGAGGGGCCCTCGCCGAAAGCGCGAACAGAACACCCCCCACACCCCCGCCCCGCCGCCTCCGCCCGCCCCCAGCGAAGAGAAACAAAACACAACCCCGGCACCGCCACGCTCTCCCTCCTTCTCCTCTCGGCTTTTGGTGGTTGTTTTTTGGGGTTTTTTTTTAAATTTATTTTTTCTTTTATTTTTTTTTTCTTGGGGATTCTCCTCTCTCCTGCCAGACTGACTTACACGTTCTTGATAATTTCTCTTCCCCTCATTTTTTATACTCTTCTCCCTGCTTCCAAACCCTGTGTCTGTGTGTTTCAATACTATCACAACCTCTGCTAAAAATAGATCTTTTTATACCCTTCCTCCTCTCTGACCCCATCCAACACCCCTTGTTAAGGTGAGTTGTGTCTTTTCATCACTTTTTTCCTTGTGTGTTGGTTTTGTTTTTTTCTTTTTGGTTTTGGTTGGTTTTTTGGTATTTTGGT
Organism: Setophaga petechia; assembly: GCA_024362935.1. NCBI lineage: Eukaryota > Metazoa > Chordata > Aves > Passeriformes > Parulidae > Setophaga > Setophaga petechia. Next base: position 26,567,790 of record JANCRA010000008.1, read on the forward strand.
TTCGTTCTTTTTATTTTTTTTTCTTTTTTTGTTGTTTGTTTCGTTTTTTTCCCCATTTAGGGCAGGTTTTAGGGAGGAGGGGATGTGGAGGAGAGAATTTCACGGGGAGTCAGGCAAAGCCTTATTTTGCCTTCTGCAGCCTCAGCATCATTCCGGACTGCTCCCTTTTCTCCCAAGGATGTAGCTAGCTGATGAAAGTGGGGAACTACTCTTCCTTAGCGCTGCATGCTTGGGAGCCACAGCAACAGCAGGAAAAAAAAACAAGCTTCTTTTCCCTTCGTCCTACCCCCCACTCCCTTCCTCATTCTCTCCTCCTTGCTGTGTCGTTTGTTTGGTTGTTTTGGTTTTTGTTTTTTTTTTTATTTTGGTGGGATGTTTGGTTGGGATTTGGTGGTGAGGGGGTGGGTTTTTTGTTTGGTTTTTTTTTTTTTTTTTGTTTGTTTGTTTCTTTCTGTGTGTATGCTTGGTTTCTCTTTTGAAGCAATACACAGGGGACTTGGAATGAATTGCATGTAGTGCCAAGGGAGCTCTGTGTGTGTGTGCACATGTGTCTTGAGAGTGAGTGTGTGGGTGAGTGTGCAAAGTGCATTTGTATTTCGTGTTCCTGGGGGTGATGAGTGTAAAAGCTACCAAACAGTCCCTGTACATAGAGCAAGGAGCACAGCAGGGGCTGCTCAGGGAGAAGCTGGTCAGGGATGCAGGAAAGCTACAGAGCTCTCCACAGAGTTCAGTCCCTTGTGCTCCAGAACATCTTGCCATAGATCATTACTGGCACCTTCAAGGTGGTGGCTCCCATTCCTCTCCTGGCTTCTCAGTAGAGGAGTGCAGAAAAGGAAAACTTTACAACTAATGAGGAGGGATACCATTTCTGTTCCTCCAGCAGCCCGAGACAGTGTTATTCCAGGGATGAGTGAGGAAAATAAGAGTTGTGATCCAGAGTAGATGGATCATTTGCTGTTACATATTAGTGTTCAGTGAGAAAAAGAGACATGAAACATTATCAATCTGGTCAGCCAGCAGAAGCATTGGAGTCTGGCTTACTCCCCAATTCCAAAGTTCCAAAATGACTGTTTTTCATTCTTCAGAAAACTGTGCCTATTGATGGCAGAAATGTGCTTTTACGGTAAAACAGTCTATTATAAATCTGCCGGGGAACAATTTATTATTCAGAGGCAATCAAGTAATTTATATGTTTCATGGATTTCCCCCAAGTCTTTTAGTGTGCCTTCAATTATGTATTTTACCTATGTGCGTGAAGCGGGATAATATAGATTTTAGTTGCATTTTAACAAGGTGTTACGGCATAACTTGCAGGGTGCCATTTGCAAAGTGTCACTTAATATGAAGCAAAATAACAGCCTCTAGCTCTTTTTCATGGATTTTTCACATCTCTCTTGTTTGTTTCAAAACAAGCGGTGATTTTGCTTAAGAACTTGTAAGGAAAACTGGCTTCACAATGCTACACAGTTTCAGATATTAGCTCAAAAGTATTAACACTTGTCTGGCTGTGAGACCTGAATTTACTTAAAAAAACAAATACAAAGTGCATGAAAGAGCGCTTGGTATACATGGTTTTCCAGCAGGTTGAATCATTTTTGTATCTAAAAGTTTACAAATGAGCTATAATGATTGTTGTAATCTTTGTTTGGAGGCCTTCATGGATACAGGAACATTAATGTTTCCTGTCCAGTTAATGCAATTCCAAAATATCCTGTCTTTCCACATGCTGCATAGATAACACTCAGTAAAAATGAGCAGTCATGGAAATAGTGTTGTGCTATTAAGGGACATTTCATTATTTCTTGTTAGCCTAAATTAAAATATTTTACACAAGTTTGCCTTGGAATTTTTTTTTCTGCTGTGGTTGGCTGATTGTGAAAGTGGGAAGCATGCTTTGAGTGAGATGTGACATTCCTAATGCTTGGTAGCTGTGAGGGGAGAGACACCTGATGTGCTGTGTACATCATTCTTGAAGGGATGCAGGGTAAGAAAAAGGGATGGAAAATGAGCGCAGTGCACTGGCAGTTTAGATAAATAAATATGGGTGATGCATGTTAGCTTGTCATCTGCGGTTCTGCTGAACCCTGACTGCTGGCTAAACATATTTTCATGGTAAGCACTGCAATGTGATACAATTTTTCTGGTTTGATAGAGTTTGCTGTTAAAATCACATGTAGCACAGAACAGTTCTTGTTCTGTAGATAAAAATCTACAGAACACCACCTCATTTTAATCCACAGAAGGCTGAAATATCCACTACTCCTACTGAAGTCACCAGGAGTTACCTGTGATCAGCACTCTTCATGGTTTTTTATCTCACCATGTCAGGATTTAGGATATTTCCAAAGGATGATATTGACAGCCGATCTCATTTTGTTTAGATTTTATTTTGGGTGCATATTGTATGTTTACAGGTAGATATTGTCTTTTACCACAGCAGCACTAAAATATATCAGGAAATGGAAAACTCTTAACATTGTTTTTCTCAGGAGCTTTTAAAGAGAATTCTGCCAGTGTCCTTTAACTGTTTCTGGAAAAGCAGTGCTCCCTTCAAAATCTACACACTAGAACCCTTTAGTTGGTTGCTTAGCTGTTGGTGAAAAAGAAAAAAAGATAGAATGTTTGTACACAAAAAGAGCAAGTCATGTGTTTGGAGTTTTTTTATGACAACTGAAAGACAGGAGTTCTTTCAGCTGGGTATGACAGTGTTGAAGTAAGGTTAATGTTGAGTTTGATCTGGGGGTTGTTCCCACTGGCATGAGTGACAACACACCAACACTTAGCTTATTCTGTAATGTACTAACCTAGATTAAACATCTCTAACTTATGTTTTGAGATTTGGATATGGCATCAAACCTTGGATTTATTCACTTCTAAAGCCTTTTTTGTTTGTTTGTTTTGTTTCTGAAACAAGTCTTTTAAAGCTGTGAACTTCCATAAACAAAGTAATGGAGTGTTCATAAGTCACTCCAACTTTGTGGACCTTATTGCTGTGAAAGTAAGGTGGGATTTCTCTCTACTGCCCACCAGCTGAAATTATTTTCTTGTATTATTGCACCTTGCTATTCTGCAATGTGAGTCTAAAATGCTTAGTCAAAGGAGTTTTTATTCTGTGGATGTGATGGTTCTACAAAAGAAGAGCGTGTGTATTTTGTCTTGTCCTAAATTACAGCTACCCATCAGGTTCAGTGACATTTTGTTGCAGGGAAAAGTTGCTGTTTCACTTGGGTATCCTTATCAAGGAAAACATATTGATGACAGACTTTCTTAGAGTTTTAACAAAGTAAATGAGAACTATCACAGGGCTGCCTGGTAATTTTGGGGCTGGGGCGCAGTGGTTTTATCTGTATCCACACCGAATGCAATTACAATATACATTAAAAATCAGTAGTATCTGAAAATATTAATGGATTTTTCTCTTTACTAGTTTAAAATGATACTATATGTGTATGTGTTTCCATCCAAGTGTATATTTGTAATTTTAAGGTTTTTAGATGAATGATGTTACCTTAAGCAAATATGACTATTTATTTGCACTTTTTCTGCTGGAAATACAGTCTTTATAATAAAATAGGTATTTTCCTTCTGTTGTACTTGCTTATGCATTGAAGAAAATTAGTATTTTCCTCCTAAGAAACGTGTTACTCTGAAGAAACAGATGCTGAACAGATCTGCTAGGAGTTCCCTTCCCAGTCTTGGTGCATGTGGATGAGTGTCAGAGGTAACAAGTGCTCAGGCATGGCAGGGGCAGGAGGAGGGTGGCTCTCTGCAAAGCAGGAGGTCTAATGACCTGGTGCTGCAGTGGCTGAGTTGTTCAGGGCTAAGAGAGCAAAGAGCTCCCTCACCCTTAACAGTATAAACTCTGTCGTACGGTTTGTATTCATCAGTCTGCTTGGTTTTCCCTTTATTAGATAGGGACGACTTAGTTACGGTCTGGTACTGCTAACACAGCTCTCTAAATGGCAACTGTTTGTAGGAGGTCAAGTGAAAGGTAATTCTGGAGAGGTGTCTCCAGCTGCAGTGTTTCTCTGCGGTGTGTTTTTATTTACTCCAGTTTTCCCTGGATTTGTGTCCAGCTGTTCTACCTTACTTGCCAGCGTAGGCTGGAGGTTGTTTTGTGTGCAGAAAGTGTTTTTAGGAAAGGGGAAAGAATGTTAATAACTTTAGACAGCACAGTGTAAGTGCTCCACCAATTCTAATTATATGCAAGAGCTGTGGCCTTGGAGCTAAAATGCTTAGAACTTGCTTGATATAAGTATGGTATTTCATGTCTCGTGAAGAGAGGCACCTTTTAAAACAAAATTCTATGGGAATGCATTTTTTGGAATGAGTTTTACTGTAAGTCCCAGTGATCACTCATGTCCCAAAGAATCTGCTAGGAGCAGTCCAAGTAATTATGGGTTAAAGTGGGGTGAGGCAGTTCCCCCTATTCCATCCACTGCTGCAGCTCCATGCTGGTAGATGGGTACCTGTTCTAGCACTGCCATTGTATCAGAGACAAAACTTAAATTTTGTTTACAGGGCGGTATACATAATGCACTATTGATTCCTGCTAGCCTGCGAGGCTTTTAACAAAGAGTATGAATCCAATAATTTTGATTATGGATCTTGCAACATCTGACTTTGTCATCTATGCATTAGATATATTTAGATGCTGTGAACACTTAATCCAAGGGAACAAAATGCTTGTCTTCTGTAAATGACAGAAAAAATACTTAATTACTTCATTCATTTGGCCTTTTGAGGTATGGATGGCTCAGGACTATACATTTCTTGATTACTATTTGGCTCTTGGTTTACTTAAAAATAGTTGCACAAGGATTTTCTATTAATAATTTTTGACAAGCTCTTTTGTGTGCATTTTAAAAAGTGGTTAGTTTTATAGCAAGGTTTTAGGGCCAACCTCAGAAGTCTGATGAGAAATTAGTCCTCTTATTTAATAATAGTTAATATTACATTTCATTAATTAAGTGACATGTTGTTGTGGTTTAAGCCCAGATGGCAACTAAGCCCCACTCAGCCACTTGCTCACTGGCCCACCAGCGGGATGGGACAGAGGATCCAAAGACTAAAAGGAAAAACTCATGGGTTGAGCCAAAGACAGTTTCACAGGTAAAGCAAAAGCCACACACACAAGAAAAACAAAATGAGGAAACTTTCATCACTTCCTCTGATGTGGCAGGTGTTCAGTCATCCCCAGGAAAGCCTGGCTCTGTCTGCTCTAACAGTGACTTGGGAAAACTCCATCATTCTGAACATGATGCCATAGGCTAAGGAATATCTCTTGGATCATTTGAGGTCAGCTCTCCCTGCTGTGTGCCCTCCCAGCTTCTTGTGAACCCCCAGCCTCCTCACTGGTGGGGAAGGGTGAGAAGCAGGAAAGACCTTGACACTGTGCCAGCACTGATCAGCATTAATAAAATATCCCTGCCTATCACCACTATTTCCAGGAAAAATCCAAACCCCAGCCCCATACTGGCTCCTGTGAAGAAAATTAGTTCTATCCCAGTTAAAACCAGCACGTGTATATAGTGCCATAGTCTGTTTCAAACATACTGGCACTTTACATACAACAGTATCTTTTATAATGAGCCATCTGCAGCTCCCATAAAGATTTTTAAAAATTGAAAATTTTGTGCAAACCGAAGTGGTAGAGTTCTTTGAGCTCTAATGGAATAAAGCACCATGACTGTATGATTCTCTTGCCAGTCATACCATTGCATTCTTTCACCTGGTGAATTCATAAAACATCTATAATCCAACCTTAGCAGTTTCAGGCAATATCTTTAGGTCATGATGTCTGCCTCAGTAACCTTGAGTACACCAGTATTCGGAGACAATGTGGTGAAAGACAAGGAACATGAACTGGGAAGGAAATAGGATCCTGAGGTGGGCTTAGAAAACTCTTCAGGATAAACAAAAAAGCCTGTCTTTCTGAAGGCCAAGACAAGTACCCAGCCATGATGTTCTTCCAAGCTTCTTTGGACTTCCTTGCCAGACAAAATCTGAGTGTTTATCAGCAGCGCAGAAACTTAATGAAATTTTTTAGAATGATAGAATCATAGATTGACTCAATTGAAAAGGATGTTAAAGATCATCTGGTTCCAAACCCTGTGATGGCCACCTTCCAGGCACCCCTCAGAGGAGATCAGGTTTCGAATTTGTATAACCTATCTGAGGCTGTAACAGGAACGGAAAGGTAGAATTTAGCAAATGTAAATACTTGTATTTAAATAAGGATTTGAATGGTTCCTTCTCCTGTTGTGATATCCATGGAGAAATGTGTTCTGTTTCGTGTGCCTTTTGAAAAGGTTTATACATTTTGCCTTTTAGTATTGAAACTGAGGCTGTAAAAGTATGAAAGTTAAAAGTTAAGTTATAGCTTTCACTTAACCATTACAGAGGCATGATCAGGGTCTTAAGACCTCTCATTGCCGGTCTTAGAAACATCTCTTGAAGTGGCACTGAACGTGGGGTTTGTGCAATGCTGTTCCTACCTGTAAAACAGGATAGCAGAGCTATGGCTAAATTCAGCAATTCATATTGCTGTTAAATAATTTCTTGACTTCAGCAGGATTTCTTGCCTAAGTGAGAGACTCCAAACAGGCTGGTAGAACACTGACAACAGGGAAGGTGTGAAGTATCTATTATTATTACTTTAGAGAATCTTATCTTGTATGAGATGGCTCATGTTTCAGGCAGTCTGCATAACTAAACCAAAATTCCTTGGCACTTTCATTTGATTTCTGCAACATGACACTGCTTGATTCCATCACAGGATGAAATAAATTGAGAGTTCTTTCTAAAATCTGAGGTCTAAATAAAGCACATGTTAAGTGTAGGAATCTTTTAAATATATTAATTCTATATGATAAAAAATATAGTCTTTTAGCTGTGTGTTTCTGGTTGTCCATCTACATGCAAGAAATTATTTTGTCTCTATATGGATTTTCACCTAATATAAAAATATTTTATGAATTCTAGAAGTAGATGGGTTACTCTTTACATGTCAGAGATGAGACACTGGTGAGGCACTGGAGCAGGCTATGCGTAGAAGTTGTGGATGCCCCACCCTTGGAAGTGTTTGAAGCCAGGTTGGATGGGTCTTTGAGCATCCCTGCCCATCGCACAGAGATTAGAACTAGATGATCTTAAAGATCCCAATTCTAACCCAAACCATTCTATGTTTCTGTGTCACAGACATTAACTGGTCATCTCAGCAATCCCCACCCATGAATTTTGTAGTGCACATACAAAATATTAAGCAGCAGTAATAGTAAAATAAAAGACCAGGACAAGGTAATTTATTTTCCTTCTCTTTTTTTACAGTTAGTTTTCAGTGGTAATGTGGGGTAGAGACTAGAAAAGAATTGTAAATGTGACTGTTCCTAGCCACCAGCTTAGTTTTAAAGCTGCATTTTGAGTGGGGATAGGTGCCTGTGTTAGCATTTGGGATTGGCAGAATTCTCCTGCCTGGCAATGTGGGAGAATCTGGGAAGAGGAGGATTTTGATTCTTTCGAGTCTGAAGGTGAAATCTGCAGTGCCATATGGATAATATCAGATCCTTCACTCCTGTGAGATCTTTCCAGTATGTATTGCAAAGGCAAACTCACGCTTGATCTTCAAGGCTGAAATCTTAAAAGCAGCTTCTAAATTTGCACTCTCATGCAGATTTTGCTTGTGTGTGACACATACAAGTGCAGCCTAGAGGTGTAAGCAATGTGAGGCAGAATCAGGGATAGTAGAATATATGGAACCAAAGAAATTTTTAAACAAAAAGGTAATGAAGTACCTGCATAAGCAAAAATTAAAAAAAAAAAGTGAGTAAGTGTGAGGGAAGCTTTAAGAGAGGATGGAAGAGGGAAAAACATTGTTCTGGGATGGGATTAATAAGATTTAACAGAATGTGAGATAAAAGGCACATAACAAATATCAGAGATTGGAGGCTGGATTGGAAGAAAGCACAACTAATGTTAGAAGGCAAATTGCAGGCTGAAAGGGAGCTGTACACTGACAGTTTAAAGTATAGTTTCAAGATCAGCTTAAGTTGGTCTAAATTCCAACTGCTTCTGCAGAGGGAGTCCTGCACAATCCTCCTTCTTTCCTCTGAATAGTGTGCTACAACTGGTAATATTAAAAAAAAAATATTTAGCCCAGTCAGGTCCTTGATCCATCTGACTAACTGCTCGTATTAACACTACAGCTGCCTCAAGGCACAGTGGAGGGGAGGCATAGGAAAAGGCAGCATAAAATTGACTTAGGCTGACAATGGATCTGTGCTCTTGGTCTGAAAGTCCTGGTGAGATTCTGAGTTGTAAATTATTTAGAAGAGAGTCTGGCTAGGAAGACATGGAGTGGTAACACAATGGAAGGAAGAAGCCACCTGGGACAGTACTTAGAGTGAGCAGTTCAAATGGCTGCATGCGAAGGAAAAAAGATGTTAAAAACATCTAGAGGTAAAATAAAGCATTTAAAAGTCACAAGAAGAGAGTGTTTATGTTGTCTTTGTGTTTAATTCATGGGCACACCTGCTGTGCTGTCTTTAATTACATGATGAAGGAGGGCATTTTTCCTGCTCCTCACAAGCAGCTACCCTGTCCCTCATGAGCAGAGGGTTGTGCAGAGCAGTGCCTGTGACCTGGGGCTTGCTTCACCTCCTTGTCTTCAGAATGACAGAGTCCAGTGCTCAACAGTCCTGCTAGAAGCTTCGGGCTTCCATCTCACATCCTTCATGTGCATTTCTGTCAGAGGCCCTCAGCATATTCCATACTGACTTTTTATTAACCTAGTGTTTATGGCTTCCAAACAAAACATTTTTCTGCCCCTTTTATCTCAGAGCTGCACCTGCAGTCTGCCATACATGTACAGAATATGTTACCCTTACTTTTAAATTGTAATTCATGATTCAAGTTTCTCTTGCAATAACAAGAAACTATATAGAAGGATAAAAGTAAATTCAGAATAAAATGCCTTCAGAGAAAAGGAGGAAAAGATTAGAATATGTTTTGTAATGAATGAAATAGAAAGCTCCCAGGTCTTACTGGTTATCTTTTAAATGATTTGTTTTAAAATATTAAATGGGGACATTAGATTATGCAGAAATACACAGACACATGCTAAACCATATTATGGATTCCATTTTTTAGAAGAGAGGGTTGAAAAAAAAGCAGTTTACCCAGCCCTGTAAGAAATAAGATGCGGGCAGATGATGTCATGCTGTCTAGACTGGAATAAAAGATGTATTTTTAAACATTTTAGCTAACTTACTTAAATAAAATATTTTGAAAGTCTAAGACATCATAAGTGCTAGATGATTCTCTTAGATTTTGCTTTGATCATGTTCTATGGGTTTTGGTGCCTTTTCATAACATTTTTAAAAACTTTATTTTCTCCCTTTAAACATACCTATAGAGAATTGTATGCTCATAAGAAGATATGACTGATTCTTCTGGGTTATGCAGTTCAGTCCCTTGCCTTTGCAGCCAAGATGTCATACAATTCCTTTCATGTACTGATCAAACTCCTTCTCACAACTATTTAGGGAGTTTTTTACTTCCCATACTCCATTTGTAGGCTGTTCCAGTTTTCTGGTTTCTTTTCCCCTTAAATATGTTCATGGCCTGCTTTTATTACTTTGGTTTTGGACTACTTGAGCTGTTGTACTTGAGCTTCAATGTAAGATGTTTACTGACTCGGAGCGTGGAGCTGTCCTGCTCACTGCTGGACTTAAAAAGCAAAGTTCTTGCTGGACAGAGGCCAGCTATAGTGATGACTCCTGAGTTCTTGTGAAGGATAGATGATGGTGTATAGTTAGGCACAATAGGTTTCTGGTCATGCTCCTCATTTATGGATGACTAACCTTAAACCAGATTTCACTATTGACCTTCAGAGTGTAAATGATATGTCAAGAGCCTTACCCACATTTCTCTTTTGGGAGGTTTGATCTTCCAGTGCACAGTGTTCCACAGGGTTTTTTGCAGACTCATTTTCATTTGGCTTAGTTCTGGTTTCTCACTATAAATAGTTCAAGTAAAACAGAAAGAATCTTTGTTTGTAGTTCGAAAAAAACTCCTGTTTCCCCTCTGGATTAAATTTCAGTTGATGAGAGTTGAGTTCTTAACATTTACACAGATGCAATATTCTAAGCATTAGTCAGTCTTTCAAATAGGAGGTAGCCATTATGCTCTAAGCAAAGTTATTTTAATATTGGACTATCTAATATTCTTAGTCAAGAATGCATTGGATTTCATGTAGCTTTGGTACTCTGTTACTGATAAGTACTTCATTTGGGAGGCCAGAAATTACTTTTGATTCTGAGCACATCTTCTGGTTTTAAAATTACTGGTAAAGGGAAGATGTATTTTTTATTTGTGATCCTTGAAGTATAATGTAAACAGAGGCCAGGAAATTCAAGTGGCTGGCATTTTTATGTTTCAAGAATTTATTTCAAATAGCTTTCAGAAAGCTGTGGGTACCAATGTTGGCATACCCTCACCCTGAGCACTGTGTGCTGGGGGTTCTGGGCCCTGCAGTTTTAGAAGAATGTGAAGGTTCTTGAATATGTCCAGATGAGGGCAACAAAGCTGGAAAATCTGTCCTGTGATGAGCTGCTGAGGACTTTGGGCTTGTCTAGTTTGGAGAAGGGGAGGTTGAAGGGTGACCTTTCTACAGCTTCCTAAGGAAGGGACTTGGGGAGGGAGGTGCTCAGCTCTTCTCCTAGGTACCCAGTGACGAGGCACATGGGAATGGTTTAAAACTGGACCAGTAAAGGTCTAGGCTAGATATGAAGAAACATTTCTTTACTGAGAGGATGGTCAAACACTGGAACAGGTTCCTTGTAGAGGTGATTGATGCCCCAAACCTGTCAGTGTTTAAGAGGTATTTTGACAGTAATGTGCATGAACTTTTGGTCAACCCTGAATTGGTCAGGCAGTTGGACTAGATGATCATTTTAGATTCCTTCCAAGTGAAGTATTCTGTCCCTATACAATATTTTCAATTTTCTATTTCAGTTCTTTTCCGAAAATCAAGGATTAAAGTCATGACATCGAAACTTTACATTATTTGCAACTTTATAGTTCCCTATGTGTGAAATATTTTAAGCAATTTTATATATTATTATGTTATACAGGTAGTTGGTGTTTACCTAAAATTGAATTATTTCATTTATCAGTTGTAAAAACCTACTTATTTGCATATTGTCATTATTTTTCTGTTGGAAATTTAACATGGAAGGATAAGATACAGTTCTATATATCAGATATTTTTAAAATACCACAATAAGTAGTATTTACTGTGTCAATGCTATAATACTACAACAAGAAGCAGGATCTGAAACAGTAAAATTCCACAGTGAATGAAGCAGCTGGAACTGTAACTCATATCAGCTGCCCAACACCAAAAACTCCTTTGAGCTTTCTCCTGGGGCCGTTGACATTTTCCTTGCCTGCAGAATGACTATGCATGTTATCTGCAAGGCATTAATCCATTAGTAATGAGCCACCTTTAATCCTGGTGTAGATGTCCTCTTCCTGGAAAAGGGTGTGTGTCACAGCATAAAGATTTCTGTATACCTGTTTGGGCAAATAACTTCCCTCGTGGATTTGTCCCATTTAACCTAGCAGGACTGTGGTTTGGAGTGTTTGTAGGAGTCTGCTCTGAGTCATATTTGTCCTGCAGACCTGGGCATGGAAAGGATTCAAAATCCATGTAGGGGAATAGATTTCCAGTGTGTGTGTGCACAAAGGTTGGGGCTGGGAAGGAGCCTAGAGTCCTTAGCACTAGCTCTGTTCATCAGTCCAGGATGTTTATACTGGCTTAAAAGAATGCAGCAATGCACACAGAAGTGTTGTTTACGTTGCTGTTATTAAAGAAAAAAAAAAAAAAAAAACAGAAAAAAAAGCTCACATGATTTTTTTTTATTAAAAAATTAATTATAGATCTGGAAAAAATATAATAATTATATGTCATGGCAGTGATGGCAGTGTCTGATCTGTTTTCCTGGCATGCTTCGGATGCTTTTTGATTTCAAATTTCTTTTTCCACATGCTGTTGCTATGGTAAGAATCAGCACATCAGGGAGAGGTGTCATAGCAAATAATGTAATAAAAAATAACCTATAAGAGCTTTGTATTTCATGGGGCAGCATAGGGACCATAGTTTGGAGTTATTACTGAAGCCTTGTCAAAAGAGTTTTCAAAGTGCAGGTGGCACCTCATTATTCAGGGATTGTTTTTACATGACCAAAGCAAAACAAGGAATTCAACCCTTTTATCAATAAAATTACATTAACTACAAATTAATTCTTATCTTCTTTAGAAAATATTAGGTCTTCCATAAATCAAGAAAGGGAAAATAAATTAAAAGTAAAAAAAAGAAAAAAGGAAATATGATAGGGCAATATAGATGAAGCTAAGCAAAGCAAAATCAGAGATTTTCAGCTTTTCTGGGGAGTATGGGGGGAAGGAGGAGCAGAGAGGGATGATGTAAACCAAGGTTTTATCAATTTGACTTTTAGTAATCAAGTCATGATAGAATTGGATGAGTACAAGAACATGGAAATACCAGCTGTGGCATGCCAAGCTCCTACGTAGTAAAGATTGATCAAAGTAGTTGAGTATTGAAAAACAGGTGGCATCTTCAGATGGTTCCAGACCTTATTGCTGCAACTCCATTACCAAGAGTACTTGTGTACCACAGCCTGCTAAACAGAGAGCCTGTTGAAGAGAATTGAATTTACTGAACAGAAGTTATCTATGTTTTAAAATGTGGTGAAATAAGCTTATCATGAGATGAGGCTGTACTTTTAAAATAGCAGCTATAGTTACAGATTAATTAAATGCATGAGAAGAGGTGGCGAGGGGATTAGAGACTCCAAGTTCTCTGAGTAGCCAAAGACATGGAATGACAGACTCTATTGGAAGGTCAGGACATCAAAGGGAATCCTTATATTCAGTGTTAGAAGAGAGTGAGCTTGCCACATAACAATTCTAACTTCAATTCCTGCAACAAGATACTGGAGAAAAATCCATGAGTGGGCTTCTGATCCCCTCCAGAGTTAATGGCCTTTGGATATAGGAGACTCCAACCAACTTGCCCATTTGATAGCCAGAAACAGGGAGACTGACCAAGAGAATTAATTCCAAATTAAATGTTTATCACCATAAAACTGAGGGGGTTTTTTAATATGAATGGTTCCATCAATCCGAATGTTGCTTTAAACTGCCACCTAAATGCTATGTAGAAGAATAGCTCTGTAATATAAAACCATTTGAAATGGAAAGTATAAAAATATGTTCAGTTAGGGGTTTAGTTAATTCTTCAGACTACAATGACTTCAGTTATTTTTTAAGCAGATACCTCCTCAGTTGCAGTCAGTGGCCTCATGCCAAACCCAGCATCCATTTGGAATCATGCGGAGTTTGCACTTCAGTAGTGTTTTAGCAATGTGACAGGCTTGCCTCCAAATGTCCTGGCTGCAATTTGCTCACAGTAACCTCATTCAGACCCACCCATGTGTTTCAAGGGTTGGCTTTCTGCTGTTTAGCTGATGTTTTGATCCAACATACCAGATCTCACTTACAGGATGGTTTGCAAACTCGCAGAGCAGCAAAGTTGTGGTGAGGGTGCCTTCTTGGCAGCAGAGGGAACTGGTTTTCTCCCGAGGAATGCTACTGCTTGTTTGGTCCTTCTGCCTGTGCTCTCACATAGTGTGACAACAGTGGAGTTAATAACAGCTAGAGTTGAGAAAGCAGTAGGATAAGCTGTCCAAAAACTTAGACTTCTTGGAAAATCCCATTCTAGCATCACTCACTAACTTCCATCAGTATTAAAGAGGATTTTACACCAAAGACCTCTCTGAAAATCCTGCTAAGCTTCTGTCTTTGTCAGTCCTAGATGCGGATATTTCAGATCAGAGAGCAGAATTACTATTATTTTTAGATAGTTTTTTCTGAAACACTGTTGGCAATGTGCTTCTTGCCTTCCTCCTCCCATCTCCGGTAACTCATGTGTACATTCACTCATATCAGCCACATCTGCCAGGAGAATGTGAAGCTCAAAATGCAATCCACTCCCTAGAAGTTCTTTCAGACGTGTGCCTGTACAGATGATGGGATGCAGACTGTTTGTGATGGACTCCAAGCCTTGACAGCTCCAGACCCTTGGCATACTCCAACTAGAGGGGTCAGACAAGGGCTGGACCTTCTTAGACAGCTGAGAGACTTGCAATCAACAGAAGCTTGTAGACCCTCTCTGTAGGGCTTTTGTTCATAACCCTGACATGATAACCACCCACATCCTTCATGGCTAGCCATGGCATTCAGGGGTGCTTGGCACTTTGTTTTCTCCAGCAACTTTTCTTAGAATTGTGCTAATTTGCATTGTTATTACAGCTTCTGATGAGTTTTGGATAGTCATATATTTCACTAAATAGTTTATTTAAAATGCTTCTCTGAGAAGGGTGTTATTTTGAGGTTTAAAATGTGGACTGTCTGAATGAAAAGGAATGTTCTTCTTTCTAGTCCTGTTTTGAGGATGTCTTCTGACACATGAAACTTTCATTATCCTTTAATTATTGATAGGAAGCATTTTCTTACCAGCATAGCACTTACACACTGTAAAGTCACTTTTCAGGAGAAATTACTGCAAGCAGTTTTTGGATGAGTTTCAGTTTTGCAAATTGCTTGGGTTTTTTTTCCTTTGTTTTTTCTTAGTATCCCATAAATTAAGGCACAAATTATAAGCAAGATCGTTAGGCTGTCATGAATCACTCAAGTACTAATGGCCTAATGCACTAAGCCTTAATTAGTAATATTGTATTTTTAAAAAGACAATATTGTGAATGAAACCTGAGCATGCACTGTTTTATAACTGGGCTTCCCAGAAGATTTTAAATGGATTCCTCTTCTTAGTATGTTTTTAAATAATTGATACGGCCACTTCAAACCCTTACTAGACAAACGAATTATTGGCTGCTGGTGACAAAATTTGGTTTGGGCATAATAACTTCACAGAGACATGGCACTGCATACATCTGCTGCTCTAATTAGAAAGTTTGCCTAGGGTGCTTGTATCAGAAAGAGTGGGAAAAAATAGTGCTCCACAATCTGTTGTAACAGAGTGATTCCTGCAAAATTTGATTTATACAAGATTTCTGTTTAACTCTTTCACTTCTGCTGGAACAATCTGATACCATTTTAGCAAATTTTATGCAGGCAGGACAGTACTGGCCTTACCTGAATGGGCTGCCTGCTTGCAAATGCCACTTTTGTGTGCCAGGTTTAGGGCCTGCAAGTGCATTGTTCCACGGTGGAAAAGACCATCTTGTTGTCCTCTGTACAACAGACCACTGAGACCATTGCTACTGTGTCCTACAGGAGTCTGCTAAAAGGCCTTCAGTTGCTCCAACCACAGAGAATAGCCAGAAGCCCTACTGCTAAGTTTCTTTATTCCAGGTAGGCTCTCAGTTTATGAGTTTTTAACAGAGAAAGTGAAAATCAGCACTAACAGCTTAAAATTAGTTTTAGTGGCCCAGTGATAGCTGTATATTTTTGGAGGGAAACTTCTTAATCTGGGACTAAAAGCAGTTGCTGTGAGACAATGATCAAGTGCATCTTGTTAAACCAGGGAACACGCAGCACTGGAAACCAAGCCCCTTCTTACTGGAGTGGTTGGAATTCATCCAGCTGAACAGCATTCTGCTCAAAAAAAATAGCTGTTGTTATGGGAAGAATTAATTGGAAGTGTACAAGTAAGATTAGCATTTTTTTTTTTTGCTGATTTTAATTTATCTATTCACTGAATATTTCCTGGAAAATTATTAGTTTCAACAAATATCATGTGTGTTCCATGACAACACACAGCAGGAGTTGGGTGACATGGAACTATAATTTATTGCAGCTTTCTGAAGAAAGTTAGTAGGCTTGGTGGAGAGTGTAGAGAGATACATCTTGTTCTCCTTAGACCTCATTTAAGTCAATAAATAAGTCCAGTACAAGGAACTTTAAGGGCACTGAAAATAAAGCAAAGTGGTTTTGCTTTAAAAAATTACTTAAAGAAAAGAAATCATGCCAAAAATGTTTGTGCTTTGAAGGAACTGAAATGTAGTCAGGCACATGAAATTCCCTGTTATCAACCAATCAGAATGTTTCAGAGAATAGATAAATGTCTTAAAGCCAGGTAAAAGTGTTGTGGGAGATGAAACTCTCACATGTCCAATTATCTGTTCATACTATGCTATTGTTGAACAGCAAAGAGGCAGAGCAGCTCTTCAGATATGCTAATGAAATGTTTATGAAAGCAAAATCCAATATCAAAAATTGGGGAAATGTAGCAACCTGAGATGAATGTGTACTTTGAAATATCTCTTGTTATTTTGAATTTTCCTTATCCAAATCTATACAAAGAAATGATGAGGCAGTATGGTGCTGACAGACATTTATAGACACACGGCCTGACATAAGGCTGGATTTACATTTATTTATTCTACAATGTTATGCTCTACCTAATCCAAGTATTTATGTAACCTACTAACTCAATGGTCAGTGTAACTACAAAAGTATTTTTCTTGTCTTCAAGACCACAAATGATGATGGTAGAATAGTATATAAAATATTTATACATATCCACAAAATTGTGGATAAAAAGCATAAAATCTTTATATTATTTCCAGGAAATATTAAGAATTTTCTAAATAATCAAAAGAAAGTGGTTTTGTTCCAGAATGTAGAGAGGAATTAGAAAGGAAAGAAGGAGAGGAAGCTACAAGTTGTTGTCATTTATTTGTTCCCCCAGCAGTAAACACCTAAAAATCAAAGAAATCTGATTGGAATGATGAGAGACTTTAGATCACTTGGAGCTGAAGTTTAGTTTATTTTCCCTAGCAGGCATGCTTATAGTGTTCTATTTATCGGTATTTGGGGGGTTTTAAAGTTTAATTTCTGCTAAACTGAAATATATGGTTCTAGGGAGGATCTCATAAGGGAGAACTATATAAAATTCCTTTCTTATCCTTCTAGATGATTTTTCCTTTTCAGTGGGTCATTGGCTTTTATGCAGTGTGCTGTGTTCATTTGTGGACTAACATTTGACATATGCATTATTCATGTTGGGACTGGTACAAGTTTTTTCAATGATTGCAGTGTCCAAAAGAACATTAGGAAGAATGAGGAACATTTAGAACGCTCTGGTACTCTACAGACTTGTTCATGTTGGGCACACACCAAGACATTTTGCATATCCTTTCTCAATCACTCTTGATATACAAGCAAAATTGAATTAAGTACAGAGTGGTATTTCAGCAGCAAAGATGCATTCCATTCTCATTTGTCCTGCTTGCCTCATCAGCCCAAAAGGCCATATATACATGCAATTTCTTTTCTGCCCTTCTCAAGTCCCCAGGCAATGATACAACACCAAAAGCATATCAGGAGGCAGCTTTCATGCTCAAATAACTTCATTGTTTCAGAAATAATCACTCTTCAAAAATAAAATCTGAAAGAAAAGAAAAACAAGAAAAAAAATTAGAATCACAAGCTGATGGTCAAAAAGTGCAAAGGTGGCTAAAATCTAAAATGTGACAACTTAGAGATATTTCCATGGTATCTCATTTCCATGGGAGTTCAGGGGGCTTACATCTTTCTATGAACTTGACTTCCCGACCAACCAGTCCTGACCAACCTGGTGTAAGGAGAGGCCTTTTTCCTTATCTAGGAGATTGTGGGAATCTGATGGCAAACAGCACCATGGAAGATCTAGTCAAGCCAGAGAAATAAATGGGAGTAAATACATTTCACATCACATGTGGGAAAAACTGTCCCTTCCAAGTGCAAGTTTGCAAGCTTTGATTAACACTGGAAAAGCTTTTTGGTCAGATATTTTCATGGGAAGCAGGTTTTTCTGCCGGCACGGGGTGAAAAAAAAAGCAGTGAGTTTCTGAAACAAAGTATTCAATCTTGTGCCACAGCACCACATGAGCAGGATGTGGCAGAATGTTGTCATAGCACTACATGATCAGTGCAAGAAGGATGAGCAGCCAAAACCCCAGCTACACATATTTTTGGGCACCTGTTAGTAGACACCAAAAGTTCCTTGGATCTTATCTGTAGCTGTTACAGAGAGCTGAATGAAACACAAGGCTTGCAAACAATAAGGAAAAAAAAGCACTAAATATTTTGAGTGTAATAGAACTATATGCCAGCAGGCAGCAGGGACTCACAGAATGAGAGTCTCATTAAGTTGTTATGTATGTGTTCATACAGAGAGATATATGGAAAAAATACAAGAACTTAGATTTTATGTGGTGTTCTAAGCAGAAAAGAAGACAGTGCTTGTTAAAAACATAAGGTAATTATTTTTTATGCCAGATGACCTAATGGTTGGATGAAGAAAAATAAAAGTGCTGTCAGGTGACTCTGAAAGGATGCTACAATACTTATTTTTTTGGCACGCTGTCTTAACCAGTACCAATTTTGAAGTTACTGATTTTTGATAATCCTTTGAAAGTGCCCAGTGAACAGTCCTTTGTTAAAGCTCTGTCACTTTTTTGTGATGCAACTTATTGCAGGCTACAGAGCTGGACTACAGACTTGAATAGTGTCTAAGAAAAAGGCTAAGATCTCAGAAAAGTTGCTGTCAAGTAGAAATAGTAGAAGGAGATGCAGGGGGATCACTCAAAAAAACCTAGTTACCTTATTCTAATTTGTTGTTATTGTTATTTGCACATGCTGCTGCAAACTAAGCATAGACTGAATTGGTACAATTTGAGACCTGCCCTGGTCTCAACTATGTGTTGTGTAATTATCATCATTATCTGTAATGTACCTCCTTTTCTTTGGTATAGGAATTCAGTTGTGTATGGAAGAGTATAGGAGACATTTTAATATATTTTATTATAATTTCTTTCAAGGAGAGCTGCTATCCTGCCTGGGCTCCTACAGAGTCCCTTCAATACTTGAAGCATATTTTCTGCTGGTTGGAGAGTTGTTTGGGTAGTCAGATTCACATGAATTGGGAACTTAATGAGTAAGAGTGCCTCATACAGATGCTTAAAGGAATTTTTCCTCCTTGCTCTTGTGAGATTTATTATGAGGAAGACTAAAGACTGTTCCAGGCCAGTATTTGCTAAGTGCTTAGTTGCAACTGAGATTTTTTCAATCTGGTATCTGCCTAGATATTCAGTTTCCACAAAACTCAGCCCCAAGAAATGCATGTAGGTGTGTAGTCACTGTGTGCTTTATTTTTCTGCAATGATACTGCATGGAATGCACCTGTGTATTCTGTGTAGAGAATCAGGTTTGAATTTCCTTATTCGAGGCCCAGTGTAGTTACAGTCTTCTGTGGTTTTGACTTTCACTGTAGAACTTCTCACAGACAGCTTTACTGGTGTTTTATTATGAGTCATGGCAGTCTGCTAGTCTCTTCTGTTTCTGCCTAATCTCATCTGAAAATTTTAAAGTAATATTGAGCTCCCTTTTTACTGAAGGTTTAACCTGCAGGATAGAATATAAAACATTACTAAGACATTGCCATTCAACATGATTCGGTCTAGCATTTATATTTCCTTCAAAATCCACCCCAGTAGCTAACATTCAGAAGCACTGAGGTTTCTGACTCTGTGGGTAAGCTCAGTGTTGAAATCCCTCTTATTTATTTCACCATTTTGAACACTAACATATTCTACCACAAGGTCTCTCGCTGCACAGAAATATTTTAAATAGCTCTGTTAGAGCAGGTTCAAAGGATGATCTCTCTGACATGCATTCTTCAAAGCAAGACTACATTTCTCTGCAACAAAAAAAAGTGTCTTACCTCTTCCCCTTCCTACTGTGAGTTGTGCCAGAGCTGTAATTTTTTTCAGTAGGGATTGTTTATAAGAAGGACCTATATTCTGCTGTTCAGCACAGTAGAAACCCTTGAGTTTTCAGTTTCAGTGTATAAATATTGATTTTTGTACCTCACCGGTTTTGTTAGTTAACTCAGAGGTTATAGCATTTTTTGTTGAATGAATGTCTTTAAGGAAGTAAAATATGGCACCATCCTGAAGACTAAGTGCTTGTTTCAGAAAGTGACCATTTAATTCCAGCAGCTATCTATGGCCTCTTTGGGGTGTTCTGTCTTGGATATGATGGATTTTGT
Source organism: Setophaga petechia (assembly GCA_024362935.1). Taxonomy (NCBI): domain Eukaryota; kingdom Metazoa; phylum Chordata; class Aves; order Passeriformes; family Parulidae; genus Setophaga; species Setophaga petechia. Next base: position 26,587,927 of record JANCRA010000008.1, read on the forward strand.
TGCTTAAGGTAGCCCTTGTCAGTCAGAAATGACCACAGATGGCTGTTTGTGTGCAAGCAATGCAAAATTTACATACAGATTCAAGTTAAAGTCATCAAAGCTCTTGGTTCTTGTTAGATGTGCATAACTATTCTCGATGCATTTCCTACCACAGCTTGCTTAATTCTTTCAACATATCTTTAGATTAAACAGAAGTATTATTCCTCATTAGAAAGCACTCAGTTTTGCAGGACCCTCTTGATTTCACATTTCTGTTTCAGTACTTCAAGAAGTTAAGAACAGAGGATAAGTTAGAACTGGGAATGGTCCCAAACTTTGATCCAGTGAAAGTGCTCTTCATAAAAAAGCCTTTATAGCAGTTATCCATGGAAAAACTGCACTTTGAACCTCAGGCTCATGCTGTGGGATTTGATTCCTAGAAGTCATATTCATGGCTCAGTGACCAACCTTTGCTCTCTCTGCTGTGAACCTGACTTCAGAACTCCAGCCAGTTGGAAAGCACTTCTGTAACCAGAATGAGAACAGCCTCAGGCTTGCAAAGATTACAGATAGAGGATACTTGGCAATGTGAAAAATCATCCTCACTGGTGTATATTTCAACACTTCTCTGAAAGCTCAGTTTTGCAGGTTGTTGTGCATTGCACAGCCACCATCAATTTCTTCTGAAACCAGTGGACCAAACCCTCAGCTTCATAAATCAGAGAAACTGCTGCTGTCCCAAAGATATGCTTGATTGCTACACAAAAAAGTCACAGCAAGCCTGAAGATGGTCTGAATTTTCAGGTCTGTATATTTTAAGTCTTCAGTTCTACCCAATGCTTTTTGACACTAGGAAAATTTTCTCATCAAGTAGATTTGTGGGGGGCTTTGATGCATAGATTAGGAAGTTCCTTTATTTTTTTCTTTTCAGAGAGTAGTTGTTTTTTTTTAATTTTTCCCCATAAGCACTGTATGTCTCATTTCTCCTCCGTGGATTAGTAAGATGTGAAAAGTCACCTCTGACTTACCAGCAATTCTTCTTTTAAGTACCTTCAGAAGACATTTGCTGAGTAGCACCAGTTGTGCAATATAAACAGGTGGCAACATTTCAGTTACTCTGTGCAGGTAGTCTCTGCCTCAGACTTGATGAATTGAAGACTTGGTGGTGTTCCCCAGCAAATACAAGAAACAGATCTTCATTGCATTGAGGAGACTGTGGAAAAAATTGAAGGAAAGTGAACACAGAATTCCCATAACTCAGTAACATCTGCTTTTATCAAAAATTCCACAAGTTTGACTAACACAAACAAGAGCAAGGAGGGAATGGGACATGAAAGGGTAACAAGTACTCTTGTGTTTGCAATTGTCCTTATCCTGCAGTCTTCCAGAGAGCCTCACAAAGTGCTCCACACCAAAGGAGGTTTTTCACCCTCTGAGCCCTGGCAGCTCACCCTTAGGGTTTCCCAATAACTCCTATGCCTACATGGAGAATGACAGCTCAAGGCTTTTTGTCATAAGGCTTTTTGTGTGTTAGTGAATCAGAATTTCAGTCTTGAAAGAAGGCATTCCCTGCTCAGAATCACTACTTTCTAAATGCTGTTCCTTTCATATTTAATTTTGAAGCTATTCAGCAGGGCAGCCAATCATAGCTCTCTCCTTCCCCTGCCTGGCTTTCATTCCTTCCTGTTCCATCATCAGCATGAAGGAGGTATTTCACACTTAGCTGCAGTGCCTGAGTGGCACAACTGCAGATTTTGTTTGGGGCAGCAATCTGACTCTAGTTGTACAAGCCTGTCTTCACAGGTGCAGTGGTGGCAATTTTACTGACTCTTAGTGCATAGGTAGGAGCAAATGTTCTTGCTAGGCTCTTTATTTAGTTAGAATCTGGGTATTACATCTTTCCCTTTGAATTGTACCTGAACATAAAGAAGGCTCAACATTTCACAGCTCTTTCACAGTTTAATGTACTGCAGTTTCTTTGGTCACTGAAAGTGTCAACTTTACTATAAGGAAAAAACACCTTGTAAGCTGTCTCAATGAAGATATTGTCTCTCCATAACTGTCTTCCTAATCCTTTAAGCCTTTCCCAGCCCAAACTCTTGTGAAATTCACAGGAATGCAAGAAATCTAGGACAACAACTTAAAACAATTACCAAGATCAGTCTCTGTTTGAATAATGCAATAGTTGTATAAATATTGAAGTTAGGACTCTGCATTTCTGTTTGCATTATTTCTGGCAACTAATCCTTCGAGAAGCCAGGGGGTTCATAAGTGGGAACTGCTGATAGCTTACATAACCTTGTTTTGATGCTTGTTTTCATTGTGAATCCTTGCCTGGATATAGACCAAAAAAAATGCAGCTAGAATTCCGTTCACTACATATTAATTTTTAAAAAATTTTAATTGGTCTTTTATAGGTGGCATGATAGTTAGCAAAGAAGCTGCATCTGCATATATTATTTGAGATAACTTTCTATTTTTAAGGTAGGGACTGTGACAAAATTATTTGCATAATGACTGTTGGGGTATGGCAGTGCTACACAAATCTTGTCAATAGAAGTGTCAATAGAACCAGGAGGAAGAAAAACAATTGAGAGAGCTCATTAGCACTCCAAAGTATATATTGTTAGTTCCACAAGGAAATACTTAGTGAGCTGACAAACACTGGGAAAGGTTTTCCTTGCTGCAGATAGAGTGCATCTTCTCATTCCCATTTTAAAACAATACTTGCAATTAAATGTCTAATCAATACAAATATATACATAAAGCAGGTTTACTGATAGCTATTTACTTAAGCATGAGTGCACTCCAGTCTCCTCCTTTCCAGAGTCTTTGCTCATACTGCTCAGCATCCATTTCCTGCTGTTTTTTGCTCAGCATCTCTGGGAATCAGAGGGGGAAAGACTTTGAGAAAGAGAGCACTTTTCTCCTTTTACAAAAAGAAGCAAATGTTAAAAAACTCAACCCACACTTAAGGCTTAAAATGAGTATTTTAGGACATGGGGCACTGACAAATGCTATAGCCTTCCATACCCTTGCTCTTGCCCTGTGCTCCTCCCAGGTAGAGTTCCTAGCAGAATTTTCACAAATGATGTGCCATGAGCAGTCAAGCTGCCATTCTGAAACGGGTGTTCTGGCAGCAATATTCCTGACTAATTTTGAATCTTCCGATACAAAATACACTGCTTGCTTTTTGATTAACCTAATGTCTGCAGGAATCTGTGTGAATCTGTGTTAAACATAACCCATGTGAGAAATTTCTGTATTTGCCCCTTTAGAGTGACCCAAGAAGGATGTGCACAGGACTCAGTCTCTCAAAGGCACCAAACTTCCTCAGTGTTTTCTGTGAATCTTCACATGAGTACCTTTGAGGATCTCTGTCTTGCCCTTTTGATAATCCTACCTGATGTATCTAAGCCTTGAAGCAACTACTGCACCGAAATACTATTTTGTGAATCAATATCTTTCACAATAAGGCTTCTTTTAGTTTCAATCAGATATGCATTTTAGGATGACAAGCCTCTTCAGAGAACCATTGACCATAAATACCATTCATTTCCCTTTAAGCTCTTGAGCAGCTCCCTTGAGCATATCTGTTTGTCAATGCAGAGAGCTGGGAATTTCCAGAGGGCCATTCAGTTACTAGATGGATCAAGATTCCCTCAGTTTTAAGAGGACAATCACCCCTTGTAAATGAAGTGTTTTAATTTGTCCTGAAAAGACTTAAGAAATACTTCTTTAGGAACATAAATAATAATTGTTGCAAGCATCATAATGGTTTTCAGCTATGGTCTTACAGACCCCCAGGCATCCCTCCTTAGAGATCAGTGAAAGGTAATTAACAATAACAACTCACTATTAAAAATTTTAATTTTGTTATCTAGGCATCCATGCATGCATCATAAAATTATTGGGGAATATAAACAGAAAAAAACCCTGAAAAACACAGAGAGCTGCTTTGTCACAGCCAAATGATTTTGGTATGCCAGATTATGATACAATCAAAGATACTCCTTAAATATCCCAAAATCATAAGGGTTTCTGTTGATACATCTAGAGACAATAGTTATCTTATACCACTTCCTCCTGGGAGCTCCATTTTCCATGTGACTGTATTTTCACAGGACACACTGAAGCTTCATTTCTCCTAAAACCAATAATCCTGAAATAGATCTGTGTTTCTGAGTCAGTTCTTGTATTTATGAATGAGAAAGGGATGTTTGGAGTGCGGTGCTGCGGTTGTCTGTGTGCCTGTCTGTAAGGTCTGCTTGCCCAGTAGGTGTAGCCCCACATTTCTCTTCACAGAGAAAAGCAAGGCACAATTCTTCCCAAGAATATTCTTATCTCATTTGCTGTGCCTGTGTTTATGCAAAAGTAGAATGCAATATAGAGATTGTTGACCCAGAGTGATGGTATTTTGTTTCCTTGGCCTATCAGGGCCAAGAGTGTGTCTGTGTGTCAGGACTGTCAGGTGACAGTCACGAGATTCAGTGCAGTGTTGTGCAGTTGTGTGTAGGGTTGAGTGCTTGGCAGATTCAGTTTTAGATGTATAGAATAATGTAATAAAGTAATTAATTAGCCTTCTGATAAGATGGAGTCAGGTGCATCATTCTCTCCCCTCTCCGGGGCCATCACAACATTGCTATAAGTAGATAAAGAGTGAGACCTTGCAAGAGTCCAATTCTTTGGGCTCTTTCTCTTCACACTGATGGCAGGCCCACAGGCTCCTTTTCTAGGTGCTCTGGAGGGTGGCATGTCCAGACCCCCATCTGCAGTGTCATCCAGACCCCCATCTGCAGTATGGCAAATGCTAATTTTGAAAAGGTCTGTGATTTTTCTTTTCCATTTTTTTTTCTTCAGGAGCATGAAAACATTTCTGATCTGATTTTCATTGTCTTAAGAGGTCAAATACCTCTTAAGTAACTTAGTAACTGGAAAATGGGAAATGTTTGATATGGTAGTTTGAGTCAGGCTTTGAGTCAGGCTGTGCAAATGGTGGTTTAATTGTACAGAAATAAATAAAGACTTCAAATTAGTATCCTGTCTTATTAGCACATGAAAATTCCATTCAAATTATGCAAAGAGACCATACTGCCTTGTCCATAAAATGCTCTTAGGGCATGATAATCTGATAATAACCAAACACCATGGAGTAGTCTTGTTATTTTTTATAAAATCTAATTAGTTATGTGAATAAAAGTATGTAGAAAAGGATTAAAGATGAGATTGCTCATTTGGAACAGCTTCTCTTCTGGTTATTAATCTCTTCCCTTAAAGTGTTGATCAGCTACTTTGAGTTCCTCAGTGAAATCACTTCTGGGAGTAAACCTGCATTATCTGTGAGCAGTATGACTTGATGGAGGTAAGGAGAATGATGCAAATCTTCGAATTTTCTTAACATAAAGAGTGACAGGGAGATTTCTCATTTTGGTGGTGACTTTTTTCATCTTTCCTTTTGCCATGAAAATTTTGCCATCAGGTAGGCCTGAATTTTGAGCAAGTTGTTAATCAGTCAAGGCGTGTGTGTATTTGTGTGTGTGTGTGTCAGAGATTTTAAGTGCATGTGGTCAGTTTTTCAAAGGAGCTTAAGACCTAAAACCCTTTCATGTGTCACAAGCTAAGATCAGGGCTCACTCTGGTGAGCTTTTATAAAAAGCTGGACATAAAAGTAAGGAGTCAAACTCGGGTCTCACATGGTAGGAAATCATGTTCTGTAGATTGATTCTGCAGAACCAGATGCAGGAAAACTTTCAGGAGACAGATCTTCCCTCTAGGGTAACCCTTTAACAACCCATTAGATTTTCATGAAAGTGATTTCTGTTTGCTATTAAATCAGTGGACTCTTCTTGGCCAATATGTCTTCTCAGTTCTCTGGAACATCAATATATAATACTGGAATAAAAAGGGGTCAGTGAAGTCAGAGTTCATGTCACTCACTTCCTCTCTTTCCCTATGTTTACAGATTATAAAATGGGATCTCTTTGAAGTAATTTGTTATTTCCCCTGAAATCTTCTGTAATCTCCATACTTGTGAGATCATTTTCTAGGTTTCTATCCTGTAAAAATGTTTGGATGGCCATGCTGCTACAATGAAGTGCTGATAAGTAAAAAATATATAGTAATCTCTGCCACATGTTGATCTTTACATATGCAAGGAGCTCTGCATTCAGGTTCGAGACTGAAACTGGACTGCTGTCATTCAGCATTTATGGAAGCAATTGCAAGCTTTCAAGTGACATCAGGAATATGCTAACATTTTGAATAATGAACCTACCTGTTTATTCATCAGTCAAAACTCCCTTTTCTTGAGAAAATCCCACTCTGGTTTGGGATCTAGAGTCTCCTCTGAAACCTATGTGTGTTTTGTATGTAAGTATGAACCAAGTCAATGAACATCTTAGGGGATGAGATTTTTCTTTCCTTTTTAGAATTGGTTTCATCCAAAGGGAAGGCTCACTATAGACCAAACAACTAATACAAATATTTCTATCAAGTGAGGCACTTCAGTCAGCAGTTCCAAGATTCACTGAATTAAGGTCATTGACAATGCTAATTAACATTAACCATTAGAACATTAAATCTTCCACCTGTAGAGAAGTTCTTCATGAATTATGTTTCAACATTAGAAATCTTTGGAGGTGAATTATGATAGTGGCAGTGCTTCTGCTTCTTTAGTAGAGGGAAGGTTCATCAGGGATATGTCATAAATAACCAGAGACGGTTTCATGGTTCAGACCCTGAAATTTGGCATGAGTGATTACTGGTCTGAGCTCTACCCTTGTCACAGGTTGTTGTTGGTTTTTGTTTTTTTTTTTAAATGAGCATCATATCTTAGTTTTCTAGCAGTAAAACATTCGCATTTTTTTAACTGAAAGGGTTATCAAGCACTTGGCAACAGGCTTCCCAGGGAAGTTCTTGAGTCACCATCCCTGGAGGTATTTGAAAGTCATGTGAGTGTGATACTGAGGGACATTGCTTAGGGGTGGACTTGGCAGTATTACATTAATGATTAGATTTTGTCATCTTAAGGGACTTTGGCAATCTAAATATTTCTGTGATTCTATGATGTATTTTTAGGGGGAGCGGCTTAAATTATGTGATTTAAAGTAGTTATCAAAATCTATGTAAGTATTTATAGTAAGTATAAGAAACTGATTGGGAAAATGAATGAAGAAAGGCAGTATTTCTGTCCTTAGTTCTACATTAGCATTGTAGAGTTTATCTTCCAACACGTTCAGCATGATCTTTTAAAATAGTAAATTGTGTTCAGAAAATTATTTCTCAATCATTGTTATTCAACATTATTCAAATAAATTCATGTTGGTTCTCATTTGGTGCTTTTACACTTTATTCTCATTTTAGATCATAAGAATCATGAATTTATTCTACCTGGTAAAACATGTAAGAAGAAAATAACACCTACATCACATACTTAATATTATCTATAAAAGCTTCTGTTTGTTCTTTCATAGCATTTTGTAAAAAGAAAATTTATCGTAAAGTCAAGGCTTTATACTTTTGCACCTTGAGATAGTGTACATACATAAAGTTAGAAGTTTTGAAACTTTTTTCTAAAGGAAGAGGTAAAGCTTTTGTCTTGAAGTCTTTGAAGGGTAATATAGATCATAAAGGAGAACACAGCTCAGCAGACATCTGGTTAAATATGTTTTGAAGTGACCTGTAGAAGATATATATGGGCCTTGATGCTTTTTTTGTTTGGGTCGATCTTTTTGAGTTTTCTTTTTTTCTTTTTTTTTTTTTTGCTTTACATCAGAACATTATACTTTCACATGTTCAATTCTGTATAATTGAGATAGCTCAGGTTTGTGGGGCACCAAGCTGCATATCCAGTCCTGAACTGTCAATCAAGTTGATAAGTATGTGTCCTGTTGACTGCTTCTATCAAAAAAAGATGATGATAGAAATCAGTGCATTTTTTTTTTTTTATTAAGTAGCATTAAAAGTATTTCATTGGCTTGAATAACATTTTTCCTGCTCATAAACTTCTCATTTTTAGCATCTAGGAAGAGTCTAATTTGACTGAATGTAAGTATAAGTTGGATTTTCACTTCCCAAAGTAACCCTTTAGCAATTCTGCATCGAGGGCTTTCTCCTCCATCTTTTGTACCACTGTTTCTTAAAAATAATGTCTTTCTCATAGTCCAGCTAGGTATTATTCTGTCCTGAACATATGTCCATTCTCTGTTCAAAGGAGAAGTAGCTGTTCTTCATAACTACATTTCCCAAATTTTTACTTACAGAGTGTATTAGTACACCACTTTGACCATGAATAATTCTTGCCAGCATGCTTTTTCTTGGTTTGCATTCGACTTGGGAGAACGATTCAGTAATAGGGATGCTAAGGCTAGATTTTACTGACAGTTCAAGAAGAGCTGTTGGATATGGATTTTAGGGTAATGAAGAACATTCAGTTTTATTTAACTTCTGGTCAGGTATCACACACACCTGAGTTTTCACAACCTGTCTCCCTCCTGCATTAGTCTTGTGCTGCCAAATACCATTCCAGTGACTCCAAAGAAATTTTTGCACCATACAGGAAGTTAATATAATAGGACATCAGGTCCTGCTAAGTATGAAGATTTGAGATAAAGTGTAGAGACATAAAGTGTCTTCAACTTAAAAGACTCTTTATGAATTACTTTTATGTGTATTGATGCTTTTATTGTTTTATTGGATATAGTGACAGTATCAATTACCTAAGGTGTGTTTGTAGATTAAGAATCAGCTTTTGCCAATTATGATCCAAGTACTATGAAGCAATACTTTAGATTGAATGATTTATCCTGGAAACAGTATTTTAGATGAACCACAGAGTGGAACAGAGTGATGATAAATAAGCTGATGCAGTGACCTCTGTCATGTGGCTAGCTGATAATGCCCCTGAGTTGGTTCCCATTGGCTCCCCTAACAAATGCATCCAGGTAGGGTTTCTGTTTTTATGTGGTTTTGCTTTGATTTTCTTCTTTCCTTTTTCTCCTTCTTGTGAGAAATAATGAAAATGTTACACTGGAGCTAAGACTTGTGTGAAGAAGTTGGTATCCTCATACAAGTTTGTCAAAAGTACAAAAGTTAACTATTAAACAGATGTTTGAAGTTCTGACACAAGCTTTATCAAACTCTTTTTTTTTCCTGCCTGCTCGGTTCGAGTTATTACAGATGTCCTCTGCTTCAAATGCTATAGAAAGCATGGTATTTTCTTGAAGGAAGCCTCTGTGAGATTTATTATTGGATAGGGTGTTGACAGGTTTAGGAGTTTCAATACCTTTTTCTGAAACCTTAACATTCTGCTGAAATGAATGACGGAAGGTTAACCATAGCCCCCCTTTAATCTTTCATCTCCTATCTCTTTGCCTGCTGATGTTTTTTTACACTAATTTGGAGCACTTCTTCTGCCATGCTGAGAAACTCCTAACTCATCAGTGACACTTTTGAAACTCAGGAGCATCACAGTGCAGTGTAGTTAATAACAGCACCTTTCTATCTCATGGATTTAGTACTTTTACTGTAACCACTAGCAACTTAGTTTGCTAGGTGTACAGGATAACACAAAATCCATCTCTGTTTTGGTTCATCCAGAAATTAATGTTCTCAGCTGGATTGATTAGGAGCATGCAGCAGTCCTTGATGTCACACATGAGAGAGTGTCTTTGGAGATCTGAAGAGTACCTTGGGAGAAACAGAACAATATTGAATTCTCTCTTTTCTTTTCTTTTTTTTTTTCCTTTCCCTCTAACTCTAATTAATCAGTGTATTTGAATAATGTTTCAATTTCCTATGCATTTTCTATTTGTAAAACATGGAATTATAGGTTGGATACAATCTATGCCATGGCTGGAACATTGCAGGAGACATGTTTTCTTTGGCTGGATGTACTGAGTCTGGCCCATCAATCAGTGCGTTTGGGTAAGGAGGTCAGGAAGCGCGTTCTGATTTTGCACTCTCCATTTCCCAAAGAGCAGAGAGAAAGTTCCTCCTCTCTAGCACAGTCATTCTCGCCGTGGTGAAGGCAGTGCATCCCAGCACATTTCAACAACAGCTCCTCTCTTCCATAGTTTTCCAGATCTGAAGCCTTTCCCTTGGCTCCTCTTGTTTTGGTGTGCTTTCCCTCCTGCCTCTCCTGCTACCTGCCTGTGGCCACAGCAGAGCACTAACTCCATACTACTAAGATGACAAACCATGCAGTTTATGACCTCCTGTTCTGGTCCATGTGCCACTTGCTGGCAGCCCAGCCTCCCAGACACGTATCTGGAGGATGGATGATTCACAGGTATCGCACAGCACAACAAGATCCTTTCCATTTCCCTAATGGCTTTTTCGCTTTTCTTTTTGGAAACAATGCTGCTGGTATTTTCCATCAAAAACTTCTGAATAAACACTTTTCCTTTTTCGATGTTCTTTTGCTCTTCTTTTGTTTTCCACCTGTTTTTCTTATATGTATGGTATAACTCCCTTCTCCCACAAACAAATCTCAGATCCAAAAATCAGGCAAATATTTTCAGTGTACTTTTTGTCACCATCATTTGTGTGGTTATCTGTAACACAAGTTTATACTGTGGAATGTGGAGACTTGTCATTGGTTAACTAATTTTGAACAGAAGAATGTTCTGTGGGAGAACTGGTATAATATTTGGCATATGCAGTGACTGTTGTTAAAATACTTTGGATTTTAATAGTAGTAATGGAACAGGAAGAGGATAAATATTTTCAGTTTATAGCCCCTGATGTTTGAATTCAACTTCATTGTGACTAGCAGAAAATGAGTCCTATTTACAGCTTCACTATGAAAATTTCCCTTCTTGCTGTGACAAAGAGAAAATGAAAAAATGTCAGGAGGAAAGATAAACAGAAAATTTCACTGCAGTATTAGGCACCAAGAATAGTGAGGTACTATTTTGAAGAAAAACGCTGCAAATGCTGTGGCAACTGGCATTATCTTTGAATCGGTATTCATGAAGTTCATAATTAATTAGAATGTGTTGTTACTCTTGCAGCTGAATTTTAACACTACAGCATTTTAGCACGCTCTTTTTTCTTTGACCTAAATCCGTCTAATTTTTTGTCTTCGTTAAAAGTGCAGAACAAAAGCACTATTGTGTCTTGTGCTGTGCTCAAGCAGATCAAGTAAGTTTGCATTGCTAAGCAAAGCCATATACATTTTAGTCATCCCACAAATGTATGACCCCAACACAATTAAATGAGATGAGTGTCCACGTGATGCAAATGTTAACTGTTTTTGCTTAAACCTGTTTGTAAAACAGACAGTCCAATAGTGGAACAAAAGAGAGGGACAAATCTGAAAATGCCATCAGGCATAATAACGCTTAAGTCTAGAGAGGAGAAAAGCATTTCATTTGTGGATGTAAATGAAATATCATTACGATTCAGTGTCTTCAAGAGAGTTCTTCATTTACATTGGTTATTGGTAGCATTTCTTAAGGATGATTTAATATATATATTCAAAAGCTTTTTTTTTTAAACTGGGAGATGATTCAGAAGAGCATGGCTGCATTCTTGCAGATGTAATACAATCCACACTTCCCAGTCCTGTGATTTAATTTTCTATTCTAATCAGAAGAAAATGGAATACATTTAAAAATGCTGTGAAAAATAACAGAACACCCTATGTGCTAACACATTCAAGACAATTGCTCGTGCTATTATTAGATTCTGTTTTCTTATATGGAAGTTGGTTCTATTTACTCTCTTAAAAAGACTTGATTTTTGTTAAAAACTTTCTGGATTTGTTGGGGATTTTTTTTGCCCTGAAAGCAATGATCTTTGCTCTGTTGTTAGGGTAGGATCACCAGCTGCCTTACAAGCTTTCGTGCAGGCATGACTTGCCGGTCTACCTCATGGCCCCAAGTACAAGAAATTGTCCTTGCAGCCCCACAGGCACGTGTCACCATGTGCTCACAAGGCTGGTCCTCTAAATAAGCCATAAGCCTGAAATTCATGGAGGGCCAAACCAGGACAAGATGCTGCTGCCTGCTAAGAAATGGGCTGGACATAAATTCTTTTTAATATGGCTGAAGAGCTGGGACTCTGGGCAAAGGCTGACATAAAGGTTTGAGTATTTCTCATCAGGAGCATCAACCAAACAGGAGGAACAAAGCTAAATAAAAGGAATTTTGAAGGCTTCGGAACAGAGCAGGTCCTGCAAACTACATTGCCTACTGCAATGTTTATTGAAGAGCCTTCAGTCTACAGCATAGACCTCTAGTTCACATCTTTTGCAAGATGCAATACTTAGATCCATCTCTAAATAAAAAAAAAAAAAAAAACAAAACAGTATGTTTTAATTTTTTTAAAAGATAATTTTTTTTTATCTTTGGACTTCTCAATGTACCTGCAGGTTTTCAGGAAAGGTTGTGCAACACTGGATCTACAATTCTCTGTCAAATGTACATACAACAATTACCTTTAAAATTTTCTAAGAGTAGCCACTGGACAGCTACGTTATGGGTTTTATTCACTCACTACCTCCTGCAGATAAACCTGTGGACATAAAAAACACCCCTGAAATGTCAGGAGCATCAGAAGGCAGAATTGTGCGTAAGAACAATTGCATATTCAGGATCTCACAGCAAAGAGAAGACACGTGGCCAGGTATAAATCCCGCTCTTTGTGTCTTTTTTTTTCCCATCTGGATCACTTTCTGTAGACTGAGATACAGAGGTAGAGAGTTCTTTTTATTTCCAAGAGAAGTATTTTCCAGGCAGATTTAAGAAAGAAATAACTCCAGACTGAACTTTTTTGGTATCTTGGCTGTATTCACAAAGCACTGGTGTCTCTATACCAAAGCAAATTCCATGAGGTGGATTATTTCTGAAGGTAGGCAAAGAGAAAGGAAGGTCTGTTCACCCTATTTCAGGATTATCACATCTTTATTCCTCAGTGAGGAATGTGTTTATACTCATATAGCTTTAAACTGTGACCCAGATAAAAAGAGGTATGTGTCATCTTACCATACCTAAGCCACTCAGTCTCCTTTTCATAGCTTTTGTTATTTTCTTGAACACATTCTGCCTTCCTCTATGACATTTCCTAGGTTTAGACATTTTAGAAGCATATTGTTTTTTTGACAGCTGAGTTTCAGGTGTGTTGATGATCAAGTAGCCTAATTTTAAATGTTGGCAGTGTTATTTCAAATGTGATTGTATATTTGTCATGAATGTATGTTATTATGCTCTATATTTTGTCCTTTTTTAAACTTTGAATTGTCTGATGGCTTTGTCATCTGGCAATTCCTTTTTTAAAATTTGTTTTCAGCCAGTCCCTGGAGTTTTTCTAGAGTCAGCCAAGCACAGTCACAGTTGACATTATCTTGTGTTAGTGATAGTTATGAGTGGGAGGCTAAAGTAGATGACCTCCAAGGTTTTTTTCCAACCATTATTTCTATGGTTCATCATGTATTAGTCATTCTTTTTACTGTGTATCACAGGTGTCCTTAACTTTATATGCTTCCTCTGACTTTTTAACGAGTTTGAGATGGAGTGAGAAGTCATTTCCTGCAGTTCCACAGCAGACTGAGATCTCAAGAGAGGCACAAACTCCTGTGAGTGGCAGGCAATGCCACATTCAGGTGGCATGTGCTGTTAGTAAAATCTGAGTTCTTCTGTAGCTGGTGCTCTGATCTTTCCCTCATGGAAGAATCATTGCATGCCTACGTTGATGGGGGAGACCTCAGAAACTGAGTGTTCAGATCTATTTCAGTAGCTGTCTGAAGCTTCACATTTTGTGCCCAGATCTGTGAGGGTGGAGTTTGATCAGATTGATTTGACCTAGCTGGGATGTAGCAGTAGACAGCACACACTGAACTTTATTCGCTGGTGTTTCTCCTGTACTGTGCCAGCTGCAGTGTTGACAAAGCAGTGTAGTTATTTGACCTAGACCCTTGATATTTGCTTGAAGAGACATGTGCAGAACTGTAAATGTGCTACATGTGTTGCTGTATTTGTTAGGCCAAGGTGTGGTATCTCACGGAAAACTCCAGCAGACCCTGTACCCATGCACTTTAATACAGCAGGAAATAAATAGATTGGTGGTGAGGAATGGAAAAATAAGAATCAGTTGAGGAATGACAGAGGTTGTATAATGAGCTGAAGATAAAAAATGAATAAAATTTAGATGTGTATCTTGGCTAAGTGAGAGACAGATGGAGGAAATCTACAAATTTTGGGGGTGTGAAAGCTCTCCTGGAAAATGCAGCTCTGTTGAAATCAAAATACTTCACAAAGCAGGTCAACTGCAGTAGACTTTTGCTTCAAAAAAAAAATAGAAATAGACTGTCAGACAGAACACATTTTAATATTTTGGAATACATTTTTTCAAATTCTTAGTTTTGAAGTGATCCTTTGGATTCATTTTTTTAATCTATTTTGATTTATTTAGAAATAAATGCGAACAATAAACAAATAATCAAAGGAGACATGGAATTTTCCTTCCAAGATTATTTGAAGTGTTCCAGTTTTGATGTAATTTGGAGCAAAGCCAGAGTATAAAATCCTTGGAAATTGCTGTCATCCATTCAGTTCCCAGGGGGCCTGAGAAGGACTCTGTTCTGTAGCACACTTCAGCTGGTATCTCTTGAGAGGCAGAAGCACCAGTAATTGCCAGTAGCTGTACCAGAGCTTGTTTGCTTTGCACTCTGCAGTGCAAGGGATTGAATGTGCAAGTGGTTCCAACAACTCACTATGCCTGATGTCCAGCTGCAGTGATGCCACTTCTCCTGTCACATGTTCCCCCCCACCCATGCCACACCAAATCTCTTTCAGGATCAAAACAATTTCCTAAGGGAAGATTTTCCTATTAACACTTTCTGGGGACTGCATAAGAGAGTTAATAAACCTTTCCTTTCTCTGCCTTCCTTTTTCCATAAAATCTAGTACGAGGTGACTGAGATAAGTGCTGACTGATATGTCTTGCAAGAAACAGCTCAGTTCTGCTATTGGCTATTAACTAATTGTTGTGTGCCATTGAGAGATGTTTCTTGTGTTTGTACGTGGAGGGTTCTGTGATACAATCTGGTGTTTGAGTGTTTAAGGCATCATTTAGTGCTGAAGAAGTTATTGTTCTTGTGGGAATTCACAGAAAAAGTGTTTTGGAAAAGTGTTGCTATCACTGCCAACTTAACAGTCTACTATAAATCTATTGCATTACAGGAAGCTGGTTTGGTTGGTAGTTTTTTGGAGGGGTTTTTTTGAGAGATAAATTTCCTTGTCTTTCATTATGTCTCCTTGGTAGGATATTTAAAGAAACATATAGGTAGGTAGGACCTCATTTAGAAGTCAAACAATTGAATGAGCTTCTCAATCGAGCATGAAAACTGGAAAAAGCAAGACCTGTAATTTTCATCCTGTTTCTGGTCCTGCAAAGCAACCTTTGGATTCATCTGGTGTGAGAAATTTGCCACAATCCATTCAGCACTTTTCTGCCCACTTTGATGCAGTGCTGTCATTACTGTGAAATCCATGTTCAGGGGCTTTTTTCCTTTCAGGCATGCACATTGCTCCTGCTGTGGATAATTGGTTATGTATGGTAGCATGGGAAGAAGACTTTTCTAAAGTGCTTACAAAGACACTGCTCTGCAGAACTGCAGTAAATAGCTACTTTAGCAGTGGTTTTTAAAACTAATTTATTAGTTTGTCCTTTTTAGACATGCCAACCTTTGTACTAGCAAATACAAATTGCTTTATGGTTTAAAGACATCATCTGGCATTTTCAACTACTACTCAAGAGCTCTGTGCGCATTCAAGATCAGTGGCTAATTTCCTTTGGGGAATGGAGGAGCTAGGTGCTCCACCCAGCTATCTTTTCAGCAGACTCCTTACTAGAAAGGAAAGTAAATTTGTCCCTGTTAAAAATTTGGTTCTTGTGTTTCATTCTCTGTGGAACCAACTTTGCTGTGCTCAGTAGGTAATGCCACTCCCATCTGATTCACAGCTGGGAGAGGATAGTCAGAAAATCTGCGGATTCCATGTGTGAAATTGAGACTGTTCAGTTTTTCAACAGAAACACCTTTCTATGAAA
The DNA here is from genome assembly GCA_024362935.1 of Setophaga petechia. Classification (NCBI taxonomy): domain Eukaryota; kingdom Metazoa; phylum Chordata; class Aves; order Passeriformes; family Parulidae; genus Setophaga; species Setophaga petechia. The sequence goes on from JANCRA010000008.1 coordinate 26,603,956, forward strand.
GAAAAAACTTGCATGCTTTGTACCACTTTAACTGACATTTGCTGTGTTTCAAGTAAAAGGTTTTTGTCATAAACCACAAAGAGAATATTCTATGGTATTAGTAGTGGTAAATATTTTGGAATTATAAAATGCTTTTAAAATTTGAATAAATTACTTTAGGGTGGAAAAGGAAAAGAAAGATTTATCTTTTCTATATCTATTCAAGAAATGTACTTAAGGGCTATTGTGTCTTTAACAGATAATTAGCATAAATGACATGGAAATTTGGGAAAGTGACAGGCCACACTGCAAAGTCACAATTAGAGCTACCACTGTAAATAGCACAAAAACTGGAGCTTTTTCAAAATAAGACATTAAGAATTTCAGATTTTTGGGTTTGTTCTTTTGATATGATTTGGTTTGTAAATGTAAAAGACCAAGCTGGATATGAAATAAAAAGCATTATGCGCAAAAAGCATCTAATAGCTTTGCATAATATCTCGAGTGAATGGCTTAGGTGTATTTTGGTGTCAAACTTGATCTCTTTGTGCATGACAAAGAGATTTTCTAATGGCAGATATGAAGGAGTAGCCAGGAATCTATACCAATCAAATGACAAAGCAGGTTATGAGCTCTCTTCATTTAGGACTGAGATCAGTGTAATACCAAGTGGAGGGGCATCAATGTTTATTAAATTTATCTAACATTATCATCCATAATAGTTTAAAAAGTATACATATAATTTATGAAAGATGTAAAATCTGAAGCTAGTTTGCTTTCAAAGGCTCCTATGAAAATTAGTCCTTTAGATGATTTCATAAAGCCACTAAATGGCTAGAGCAAATGTATTATTAAAATGCTTAAGGATATATTTCATACAGCAGCAGGAAGCAATGTGTGTTCCTGTTGCGATGTTTTTCCATTCATGAGAGAAAATGGGTTTTTTTAGTATGTAAATACTGAATTTGTAAAATATATGTAGGAAGAAGGAGCTCTAGTTCAATGCTTAGTTTGTAGAAGTATTTAAAGGACATGCAGATGAGCCCTTTGGAAACAGAAAAGCAGAACAATTGTGGTTCATCAAACATAGTCATAGAGGAGGTTCTTCAAAGTGATGGAGACACATGGCTCAGCTTTCTTCTGATCAGTAGGGTGTTGGTCAGCATTTAGCTGTCCTGAGGTGGTCATCTGGGATTGGAAGGACTGTTTCTTGTCAATGCTGGGGACGCCCACTGCTATCTGACTATCCCAGGCAGACCTGGGACCTGGCTGTGCTGATCTCTCAAGGTGGCAAGGCTCAGGGCTGCTGGGATACACACAAAAGTCCTCACCCTTGGTCTTCCAGTACTACTTGGTCCTGATCTAAAATCCCTTCAAGGACCAGACCGTGGTGGCTTAGAGTAACATGATGCTTGAATGATCCTAGCCTTTTCTCCAAATATATTTTGGTAGCTCCATCAAAAACATGAGCCTCAGGTAGGCAGATGTAGGGGGATAGAATATAAGAAAAATAAATATAGTCTAGAAAGTAATCTTACCCCTAAGGAGTTGCAGCTGGGCCAATTATCAAAGATTAGGAACAGGCCTGACTTTAACAGGCACAGCTGTAACCAGTGAGAAGAAGAGTGCTATAAAAGAGTGGGGTGGCTGGTTGAGCAGGGAGCTGGAGTCAGTTGGCTGCTTTGTGCAGGAGAAGGAGTCAGTGCTCTGAGGAGGTGCCCACGGGAACCACCAAGAAGGTAGGAAACTTTTGTGATAAGGAGACAACAGTATGGAATCCCTGCAGTAAGATGACAACAGGCAGAGGTCTGGATTTTTTGCAGGTGTGTTACTCCTGGCTGCTCATGATAGCTGGTCTTCAGAGCTATGCTTGTTCAGGTGTAGTCTTGTAAACAACTGCAGTCACAAACACACCTACATTTCAAAGTACAGTGTGAAGATAAATACTTAATTTATATATTCTCAAAAAATTAAAAAAGAAATTAGTTATGGCATTTTGACCTTCTAGGTGACATAAAAAATGCCACATTCTCTCAGTGATTGAGAGTTCTCCTTTTTAAACCTGCATCCTCTGTATCTTGTGCTGATCTTTTCCATGAGTCACTTAATTGCTGCCTCACAGGAGCCTTTGTGGAGTGAGTTGAAGATGTGCAGCAGTCCTGAAGCCCATGGATAAGCAGAGGGAGTGTGCTGAGAGGTTATAATAATACAGATACTAACTGCTTGGCTAAAAACCTTGGTTTGCCCCTAAGTCAAGGATTTTTACAATATCTTGCCTTTTTTTGGTACCCCTAGACAAGCCAGAGAAATTTCACTAACAAGAATTCCTTTTCAATGCTTTGATAGACTTGCACTCTATTTTTGTACTAGAGAAGTCCTAAAAGGAGTGCTCAGAATTCATTGATTCTATTTTTTCCTGCAAAACATGTGGAGAGATTTTACTAAATTTCAATAAGCTCGTTTAGTTAATCATACAGATGGAAACCCATATTTCTGTCAGGGACATTTCCAGCTCAGTGGTCCAGCTTGGAGAGTAGGAAAGTATAAAAATAGATTTACTGGAATCCGTGTGAGTGACACAGGTATCTACTCCCAGGGAATATATCTCATAATGTCATCTTTATTGCATTTTGTGATCATCAGACATACTTCAGGCCTTATATGTTGTGAAGACAGAATCATGGCAGGGGGAGAGGGTTAACATAATTTCTGCTACTTTTAAAAATTTGAACATCACAATACTAGTAATACCTCTTGCTGATTTTCTAATATGTTCAAAATATAGTAATTTTTGCTTATGTTCAGTGCTGTCCATGAATCAATGCTAATTTGTTAATGGGTTGAAAGGACTAGAGTTTTCAGGCATAAAATAAATTAGATTTTTAGTGGGCTGAAGAGTCAGCATTCTTTATGGAAACAGTAACCAGGGTTTTTTTTCAAATTCAATTAATAATGACAATACTAATATAATTGTGGGAGGAACTTACCATCCCTTGGATATGATGGAATTCAATTCTTATTTCACTTGCTTTTTGGTGATTGTGGAACAGAGAAAAACCTAGACATATTGAGTTTTGGGTTTTCCAGAAGTACTTAAAGCAGTAGTGGGTCAGATCAAGTTTGTTGACAAAACCCATGTGTGCTGTAATTTACAGACTCTTTAGCTGTTAAACTAGTTCAGAACAATTTTCTTATTAGAGGATTAATTCTTTTGTAAATGAGTGCGTTATAATATAACTTATTGATACTAAAATAAGTGGACATAGGAATTAATTAAGGAGTTCAAACAATTGCTTTTAGCAAAAAAATCTTTAAAAAGAAATAAAACAGAAACAAGTTAAAGTTATATTAACAAAGTCTCATTCATAAATTTAAAATTAAAATAATTCATTCATTTTGTGATGAAAAACACTCCCTGAGTGTTTTGCAGCTCCTGAGTGGTTTGCAAAACCCCTTGCAAAAGTTAACAAAAAATAAGAGGGCCATCATTTTGCTTTAGTTTTATGTAGAGGTAATTCTTCCTCACAGGATGAGGAGAATTAGTCTTTTTAGGTACAGAAGAGTTATTTTTGGAAGCATACAAAAAAAAAAAGGAAGTGGATGAGTGGGTCACCAAGTACATAACATATTGCACTGCACACAGATCCTGTTAAAATACAGTGACTTCCACTTGACTACTGCTATTCCTCATTTTATTATTATGTTTACCTATTTCAGCTTGCATCATTCACACAATCTACAAAACAGCTGTCTGTAAGAAGGCTTTTTGCATAGGCTTGATGAAGAGAAATAGGAATGACTTGATAATATCAGAACACAATAATCCTTTTATGTGGGTATGGCCAAGTGGTAGTATTTTTAGTTAGGGTCAGCTAGGGTTTTTTCTCCTAAACCCTTCTGTTACAGATCCTGTCGAATTTGTGGGGGTTTTGACAAGAACTAGTCAGTTGTTCTGTATTAATGTAGATCATCTCTTCTAGATTTGCAGAACTGAAATCCCCTTGTCAGAAGTGCTGTAGGAGCCATGATAAGATGTTTTTCCTGACGTAACTTCCATTTTTCATACCTTACTGTCTTAAAAACAGCTGGAGAAAAAAAATCACTCTCAAGCAAAACAAATTGTCATGCAGTGAGATATATCCTCACCTACCACTTAAGAAAAATGAAACATATGGCTTTTCTTACAAACCAAGGGGCAGCATGACTCCTACATTAATTTTTATCACTCTTTCTGCACGTGTTTCTGTTGTTGTGGCAATAAATCTTTGCCCGTGTGATCTGTCATGCTACGGGTTATCTTCTATGGCTTCTGGCATTTTGAAGCTTATTGTTGTCTTCACCCATGAATCGGAGGGCAGTGGGGCCTGTGCAGTGAACAGAGCTCTTTCACAACCATCATCAGCTGTGGTGAGTCACTGAGGAGGGCAGTACACACAATCCACTGTTCTCATGGGCAGGTGAACAGCAGTAATGCTGAACTGGGATTAAACAATCAATTATTTTTTTCCCAGTCCTGTATGGATGTTTTTTTTGTTCCTGAAGAATCCTCAGAGAAAGGCATTTCTCTGGCTGACATAGCCTGTCCTTCATTCCCAGGCATCATCCCAGCCATTTCCAAGCTGGAGAGTTCCCATGGAGTGCAGTCCCTTTGCTCAATTGTTTCTTTGAAAGCAGTGACCCTAGATCTGCAGTGCCTAAACGTGTATAGCTTGATTACAACAGACATTTTTTAGTGAGACAGTTCCCCCACTGCTGGCTATTACAGCAATAGTATTTATGCTGTCAATTTCCTGACTCCAACAGCTAGGTAACATAAATAGCATTTGACTTTTTTTACTTCAAGAGCTTTTTGGAAATCTGGAATTTTGTTCTTCCTTTTTAGACTGACTTTAGAATCCTACCCTTTTTAAAAATGTGTAGATCTTATTGAATTTTTTGAGGGACAGAACCTCTCAGTATTTTCTCCCATCAATGAACATTTTTTCTTCCAGGTTGTCTCGTCTTTAGATTCCTGTGCATCATTTGCACATTTTTTTATAACTTCTGATGGAAAAAGCCCCAACAAAATGATGCCATATTTTAAGAGTTTTTCTTTCTTTTTAGCTGTCTGTGTGGATGTCATTTGTCAACATTTTCTAATCATTGTGGTTAGTGTGTGCCAGTTATAGGGCTGGAGTGGCTAGACCCATGGAAGCTCCATGCAAAGCTACCCAGGATCACACTCATTTGCAAGAGGCCATCCTGTGAATGCTCTGATGTTGTGAGAACCACTTACTCAAAACATAGTCATGACGTGGTGCTCGTTCACCTGAATAAAATGTTTTGATGACTCTGGTTCTAGTCAGAAGCAGAGTACCTGGTAGACATACCTCCAGAGGCAAATCTGCAGATCTGGGGTTCCCTGCTGGATTTCATCTTCAGGCTGGATCATTATGGCAGTTCATTTCCTACAGTGAAAATCTTGATCTTGTCTAAAAGTTTTGGAACTGCTAATCAGACTGGGGTGAGGCAGCAAGGGCTGCTCTTGCTTAAACACTGCTGACCTGCCACTGAAGCTGACAATACACATTTTTCTCCCCAGGAGTATGATTAGATTGTAGGCTTTTGTAGCAAACTACAGATTGGTCCAAATTTCCTCTCAATCAATTTCTACTAAGATTTTCATTTCAAACAACCAAAAGAATACAGAACATCAACTAATAAGGTGACGTGGTATGACCTTGCCCATGGAGAGCAGCTGACTGCTGCTGTCCAAGAAGTTTTACTTTAACAGCAAACCTTTGAACATCAGAGATGCTGAGCTGTAGCAAAGCAGAGCCTCTCCAAAATATGTGAGATCTTTTGTGTACTGAATACTGAAGTAGACTGCAGCAGTAGTAGTGCTGTTTTAGATAAATGTTAAATATGTTGCTAAATAAAAACTACTCATAGGTTTATAAACATGGCTCTGTAGGAATGTGACAATACTTCTCTGAACACAGCATTTTTTATTTGATGTTTCTCTTCTGTTGACATATATCAACTTAAAAGTAGCCATACGGTTCCTAGTTGAATATGAATTTGGGAGGGCTGTTGCATATTGCTTAGTCTAAAAGAAGTTACTCTGAAGCTATTTACTCAAGTTGCCAGACTTTACAGGATATCCATAAATAACATTGTGTGAAACTTGAATCCACTGTCAAAGTTAAGCCATATGCCAATTTCAAGATCTCCAGCATAGGAGTATCAGACATATGCACCACTCCCTAATATTTTGGTGGAGCACATGGTTGATAGGAGACTGCAGCTCATGCCTCCTGGGGGTTGAGTCAATGGAGTGACTTCTGTTTACCACCATAGACTTTTGCTCAGGCACCATCTGTTGGAGTTTTCCCCATGTTGGTAGTAGATATCTGATTATTTGAAAACAGGATCATGTCTTACATAATATTTTTGTGTATTTAAGGGACCATTAAAATGGACAGATTATAAGTGATTGTTTGGGTAACAGTCTGAATAAAACAAAGAATGCAACATGTTGCATTAATAATGCAACATTAATAATTAATCATGAAGGAGTAAACTGATTTCTCAGAGAAAAGCATTTCCTAAACGGATAGATCCTTCAGAAGAATGTAGGACTTAGACTAAAAAGTACTGGAAAGGATCTAAGAAAGGGGGATGAAAGGATAGAAAGCCCTCTTTCCTTCTTTCCCCCATTTATTTGGTTTGGAGGGCCATGATGAATCATTTGTCTCTTGCAACTTGCAGCAGTGATCTTACTGTCCAAATGGCTTAAAGAGAGCTTCACTAGGAAAGAAAATAATCAATAGGATGAGATATTAAAAGGGAAGTTTTCCCCTTCTTACTCCAAGCAGCACTGTCAACTCTCTATTGAATTTATGATCTACAGGAAATTAAACATTGACAGCATCACCCACAAAGATAAGCATATATTGCTTAGGGTTAATGACTTGCTGAGTTTTCTAAATCAAGCTATGTATACATTAGTACCTCAGATTTTTATCAAGTGACTGTTGGCAAGTAAGCATGAATAATGATAGCAAATGAAAATACCTTTTATAAATGACAGTCGTGCTGTCGCATTTTAAACTCTGGCTTTCCAAATATCTGCCTACTGTCTTGGCATAACTAATTTACATGCGTGCAGTATTTTGTTTGAATAACAGAATTGTTATGTTATCCACTTTTGCACACACTTATGGAGCCCTAAAAATGGAATTAGAGATGCTGAAGCAGTTTGCAGTCCAGCAGACTTGGAAACATGTGCCCATGGTAGATTCCAAATTCATAATTAAGCATCTAAATTAATGGCTCTATTTAAAAAATGCTGGGCTCTCAGGAGTCTCTTTATTTGCTTGAGATATACTGATCTTAAAATTAGGCCCCAGCTCATGATATCTGCAGCTGTAATCAAACTTTTTCTTAACTTTCCAGCTTCCCCAGAGCTTCAGGCTCCTTTGAGCTAGAGGAGTAAACACATTGATTGAGCCCAGGAGTTTTTAGTTTCCTTCTGTTTTAAATCACATAGTAGGGGCAGGTCTGTATCCCTTTCCTTTCAATGATCTCAGATACCAGCTGCCTTTCCCGACTTGCCTCTCTGACCTACTGGAGGAAGGCTCCTTGATCACCACGGCACGATGTCCTTTGTGAAAGCTATGCTAGGAGACTGGTGATGATCACTGGGAACTGGTTGATAAGGACAGGCCTGTGTGATACGTACACAGAGAGCATTGCTACTGTTGACATTTAGGTTATCTCTTTGAAAAAAATTGAGGGAGAGAAGCTCTACGCAAAATGGTCTGGATCATTTGGAGGAGCCCGTGCATTTCCACTGGCCCCAGAGAGAACCTAATTTTTCAATCTAAACTAGATATCTGAAATTCATGCAGCAATTTTCTAGTGTGGCAGAGTCAGAGTTAATGTAGGTACTGTTTTCTTACTCTTTTCTGTACAATACCTATGCAATCTATTCATTTTTCACTAAAATTGAGGGAGGTAGTTGCAAACCAAGTTTATTTTTTCTTTTAATGAGGAAATAGAGAGGTGGGGAAAAAGCAGTTTTACCAAAACTGCTGGAAGAATTTCATAGCTAAGAATATTTCCTTTGGGATGCATAATGATGGTACATGCATCTTCTTTAACTCTTCTTCCTTTAAAGGCCTCTGACACAACTGACCAGTTCTTTGTGTTTTGGTCATTGGTTTGGTGTGCTTGGTTGGTGCTGGGTTGGTTTTTTTTTTTTTTGCTTTTTTTTGTTTTTTTTTTTTTTTATCTCAATTACATGAAGCCTCAGGGGTTGGCACAATAGTAAGAGGAATAAAATTCAGGTCAAGTATATATATATACACTTCTGATAAACATGGCGTTTCAGTAAAATTTCCATGGAAATTGCACAAAAAGGAAAAGTTTTGCACTAAACCTATCCCCCTCTTACTGCTTTGTATCCAAAATGTTTTGTGGCTTTGTCTATCTTTCACCAAACAAAAAATGACAAATGTGAAAAGGAGATGGCAGACCAAATATAGTTAATACAGACAAGAAATAGACCTTTCACTTTTATGCTTCTCACTCTCCACCACTCTCATCCTCTCAAAGTCCTATCAGTCAAAACCACAGACAACAAAATAACTCAGAGGATTAAATAGAAGAACCATTGACCATTCCCACTTTGAAGAGTGCTGAAGGCTTCTTAAGAAAGACAAATGCCACAACTCTGACACAGCACCATGGTAGTAACATCTCTTCCCAGCCAAGTGGTAACTATGTTGAAACTGTTTTGGTTTACCATCCAGATGAAAAGCCAAAGAAATTCACTTTTCCAAAAGGAAGCACATCAGTCTGACCTCCTCATGTGTACCTACCTGTTAGTGAGCCTTTAAAGAAATCTCTCCGGTAAACTCAAATTTGGCATAATTTCAAGACTGCAATTTGTCAGCATCACTGATAGGGCACTTTGGCTTTAAGTGAAGAACAGATGATGAACAAAAATATATGAATCATTTTTCATGTAGCAGATTCAAAGTAGGTGAAAAGCCAGTATTTTATTACAGTTGCATTTTTGGTGGCAGTTTAGATTTAAGCAGTCTTCAAGAAGAATTGAGCATTTATGAAAATATGCCCATCAGAGTAAGAGTAGTACTAACAAGAAAAGTATTGATACTAATGCAAGTTCTCCTATTGCAGTCTTTGACTGTTTTTTCTCTGGATTTTGACCAGGCTAACAAAATATATTTCTATTTAGAGGCCATTAAGGCAGCTTCTTTCTTAAGAAAACAGAAGTACCTGTTTGCTGTATAAAAAGGTATTAGTCATATTTCATATTAAATCTAGAATCCATTTAGCAAGACTGAGATTGATGTACCACTCTGATGCCTAAAAGCAAGGGGACTCAATCTCAGTCTCACAGAAAAAGCCTGAGACTATGGAGGGGAGAAGAGGGTCTTTCCCTGAGTTATGGAAAAGCTGCTGTCTTTACTGTTCTGTCTCTGCAGTACCAGGGCTCCCCTTGCTTCTGAGCAGTGTCTGTGATAGGCCTCCCTTTTGCATGCTGCAACCTTCAGGGAAAGGCTTTCCTTCAGAACACATACATTGTTGGAGAGAGAAGTAATTTCTGTATTTTTGGAAGCTGCATGCGATAGACTAATCACTTGGAAACAGTACATGTTGAATCTTGGATGACCAAGTTATGAAACACACTAGTTTCATAACTAGTGTGTTTCATAACTTGGTCACAGTAGACAGGGAAAATTGCTATATTGTTCTTAAATGTATAATTTTTAAAAAAAGGGGGGAAAAGAAGCTCTTTTTGAAAGTATTCAAAGAAGATTTTTTAGATATTCAGATCAACTTTTCAGATAGGTGGGTGATCACTGAGTTTCACAGTCTAGCTCTGTGGAAGAGCAATATCTAAAAATTTGTAGAGAAATTTCAAGTTGCAACCAGTCAGACTGTAAGGATGTGTTAAGTACCTAGAGAAGCTGAAACGCCTGTAATGAGAACCCAAAAGTACAACAGTCCTAGAATTTAGTCCAAGTTAGGTATCTAAGTACTGCTAAAAATTCTCGCAAGTACCTACATGCTTCTTTTGGCATGGAATAAATGTAATAAATGTCTCTTAAAGTAATGCCTTTTTTTTGAAAAAATGCCTCTTAAAATAATTCCAGAAACTACAAAAGAATGTCCTAAACATCTATGAGGGAGAGAAAGAGGCTTGATACTCAAAATTTTCAGAGATTAAGAAGAAAGGGAAAGATTGCAATACATGAGGAAAATGGAATCACCTTAAGGGGTGAAGTAATATCAGTAGAATGGAATTTTACAGTGAGAATTGGAAGGTTATGCATTTAGGGCTCCATAAAAAGCTCTGATTTTTTTCCTAAAGAGATATTTGGCTAAGTGGCAGGAAAGAGCTATTTTCTATGAAGCAACTTAAAGATCATGGCTTCTTATTCCAGCAAAACAAACGCTAAGAGCACTTTTATTTTAACAGAGTATTATTTTCTGTTTTAACACTAAATAGGTAAACATTTGAGATGAATGAAGTAAGGGACTGCATTGGCACAAAGAAAAAGTGGGCACAAACAAGAAACAAATGAAAAGGTTTTTAGCTTTTAGAGGAATGGATTTCTGCAAAAGCTTTTCAATCTGGGCAGAAAAAAACCCAGCGAGTTCTAACATGAAGATTATGGCATTTGGAAAAGGCTTGACCTGGCGTTACTGGGCAGAACTGATGTCCTAATAGGAGAGAAGTAAAAGGTCTTTAGAGTCTGTAATGCTTGAGGACTTTTTAATACTTTATGTGCTATACTATAGGCTTTAAAGTGTGTTAATAATGCCAGTTCTTAGCAAAATTCTCCTTAAACATTCCATATCTTAATAAAAAAAAAATTATAGATTTTTCCTGTTTCTGGTGGGGATTGTTGTTATTATTGTTATTATTGGCACCATCATTATATTAAAGAAAACATGGATGATCAAAATATGTGAAAAATTTCAGCCAGTGTATTTTTTAAGGAAAATTCCGAGGGGCTAAAACTAATTTTTCATATGTTAGTTTTATGACATTTGCAGTTATTAAAGAGTAGTGAGTACTTCTGGATTTGATGAATGTCTGCATGTGTACTCATCACTAGAATCTCTATAGATGGATAGAACTGATCTAAGACTACTGATACCAAGGTTTGTCCTTGCTGGTTGCCTGTTGATTAGCTACCATGTTGCCAGGGAAATTATAAACGTAATTCACGCCTCAGAAGTGTGTTCTTCTGGTGTGTGGCATCTGTCGCCTGTGATGGTTTTAGTCACTGATCTATCCAGTCATTGCTTGGCTGTTTCTACTGAATAAGCAATTTTGTGTTGGGCATGCTCAACCTACCAGTGTTAGGGGATCACTGGCTGTGGTAGGTGCAACACAACAAAGTTGGTCTGTTCATCAGCTAAAAGATGCTGAGATCCAGGAGATAATTTTATCTGGTTATTGCTCTGTTACGACTTGGATATACCTTGATTGTTTGCCTTGTAGTTGTTTGTTGATTGCAGTTTCTGAATGATTCCTTTCCCCAATAAATTTTAATGGAGTTTTCTGGGTTTTTACCCATATTTTTTCCTTTTTCCTCCATCTTCCTGGATGCATTGCTATTTATTCTATTTCATTCATATATTGGAAGTAAGCAAACACTTGCTCAGGAACTACCTTAACACAATGGCATTCCATTTTGTATACCCAGTTTTTGACTACTTTCTCCAAAGTAAAAAGGATTTGTTGATATAAGCAAGCTTTCAAGTATTGTTGGTAGATAAAAAAATTCTTTCTGTAGTCCAAGAAGATTACTGCAATTTTACTTAAATGTATAACTCAGAAGGGGAATGAAATATCTTTTAGTTGTGTTACTGGTCCTCAGTCAAACAATGATTTCAGAAAGAGGACTGAAATTCTGAAGTGATTTATATTAATAACCTACTTCTTTTGGTAGTTCCAATCCCTGCAGGTGTGAACAAATTGTGACAGAGAGAAGATAATAAGTTTATTAAAAAGTAAAAGAGAATATGTTCATACAAAATGGAATTTACATATTGGATACCTAGTGAGAAATGCTGTTGTGATGGTAGAGCCACAATCCAAAATCATCTACATTAATAACAAGGAAAAGATTAAGAAATAAAAATATTTTGCAGTACTAAAAATCACAATATTATAAGTTTGTAAAAAGATGCATACAAAGAAAACACAAGTCAGTGCTCTATGTATGCCTAGGAGTACTTGTCATTGTTATTTTTCTTCATCACATTCATCATTGTGCAAGTCCTGAATGAAAAAAAGGAGTGAGGTTACTTTGCATCAGTGTTGGTATCTATGAAGAGAAATTTGGACCTTCAGACTTCAGAGCAATTGTTCCAAAATTTGTGGAAATTTGAGAAATCATCACTACAGCAACCTCAGGGAATATGATTTAAATGTTTGTTAATATTATGGGGGAAGGGAAGTTCATTGGGGATTTAGGGGTTTTTTTCCAAAACCATTGAGTAAAGAGATTGACATATCCACACTCCAACTAGCCCTCCACTTACATACCTCCATAATAGTCTGGAGCATATTTGCTTTCTGGAATAATCTTAAAAACCCCTTGATTAATACATATGTAGGAAACATGCTTACATACTTTATTATGTTTAGACATATCTGTAGAATTCCTGAGGGCCAGCAGCCTGATGTTGAATTAGGTACAGCCAGCAAGATCATGTCCTAGCGTATCACAAACAATAATAGTTAAAATTACTCTTTGTGGCATATAGTGGGACAGATCCTTTCACTTGCTGAATCATTATATTATCTTGTAAAAAACCCACTAAGAAAAATGACATAAATTCTGTTGAAGTAAAAAAGCATCTTTTATAACAGGGTAAGGGCTGAATACTAAACACTCTCTTTGTTGTGTGCAATGAGGAGTGTAAGATAAGAAGTGAGGAGATACAGCAGGGTCAAGAGAAGCTGCTTTTGGAGGCCTCATCCATGGCCATCAGCTAGAAAGCCATGATAAGAAAGGTTTTCTTTTGAGTTCTGTTTCCAATGGAAAATTTCAAAGGCAAAACATCACCTCAGCCCAGCAGATTTCTTTGTTTCTCACCTTTTTTTAACCTACCATTGACATAAGACAAAGAAAAAAATATTTTCATTTTAATGGATCTTATTGTATTTTTAAATACTTTTGGTCCATGCCAAACATTTTTACCTGTTCTATTCCGATTTTTTTCTTCCTCATTTTCACTGTGTTACCATTTTCCTGCCTGCAGCATGTGTAAAGGCACTGCATTGTTTGTTCTCCCCCCTTCCTGTTGACAGGAGTGGTGTTTAAGTACTGTAAACTGACATAGTATTGCTTTCTTTCATTATTTTTCCTTTGACACCCATTTTAACATCAGGTTTCTTTATAAAAAAGCACCACATTTTTGGCCATCTCTATGTTAGAGAAAAAAAGTTTTTCCAAGCTGATTTCACATATATATTTTTTAAATTACCACAAAGTACCTCTATGTCTATGATATTATATTAGATATCTATTAGATTTTTTTATGTTTTTAACAAGTAAAAAATGTCTTTACAGCTCAAAATATTGTATTACTTTCTTTGGCTTTTTGCTTCTTTAGAAGCATTATGGAGTGTCAAGGTGAATAATGTGTGAATAACAGTAATAATATTTCTGTATCTAGAGAGATGAAGGTCCATAGCATTCCTGTCTTATTTTGTGGTTAACTTGTGCTATGTAGTTATAGCAGTAGTCTGGGGTGACATACAGTCCAGGAAAATAACCAGAGGTCTTATCAGAAGTAGAGGATTCATAGTAGTAAATTGCCCTTTTTTTAGTTACTGTTTTCCATAGCAACTCTGTTGAAATAGAACAGAGATTCTGATGAAAGTGTGGAAGGCTGTGTCACATTCCCTTCCCCTCTCCAGCAGCAAGAGAAAATTAGGACAGGGTATTTTACACTGCTTATATTACACAGCTCTGTGCTTCTGGATTATCGTGTAGAGCAGAAATCTAACCAGGTGGCCAGCACAGTCCTTCAAACAAGAGTGTCCATCTCCATTAACTGTGGATGACTGTGGACAGCTGAGAGAATAGCCACCTGAAGCTTGAGAGTGTTGTTTATCATGATCTCCCTCCCTCCCTTATTCCTAGCTATATGCCTTGGAAGTTCGTGCTGATCTAGGTGACGAATTACAGACCTGTGTAAGTGATTCTATTTTTTTACCAAATTGCCTCATCTCTTCATATATTACCAGTTTATATTCCCCAGCACTAATTTGAGCGTTCAGGACTTTGGAATTGCTTCAGATGACTGATTTTGTTTTCAAAGCAGCAAGCAGTCTAGCACAGTGTTGTTTCTTTCTGTTTAACCCACAGCCACTGTGTTGGTATTCAACAGCAGCCAGAAAGCACCACTTGCTAATGATTTTCTGTCTGAAAGTGAGGCAGGTTGGGCTAGCAGCACACCCTGCACAGCTGGAAGGCCACAGCACAGCTGCTCACAAACAACTCATTCCCTGAGCCAGTCAGCATCTTCCCATTCTCCTTCAGTGCTCCACCTCATTGATTTCAAACCGTCAGGATCTTTCCAGAAACGCCCCTCTAGGGGATTTCCTACACTTAGATGGGAAACTCATTGTAATAAATATCTGCCTCACCATGCCATACCACTGGTTTTCAAGCAGCCTTCTCCATTGATCTCACCACAGGGTCTGCTATAAACCAAAGGCATGTCTGGCTCTTTAGCAATAAGGTTTGTTCAAGTAAGAGCAATCTCTGTTGCAGTGGCAAGAATGCTTTCACACTGAAGGAATAAACATGCCTTCTATTTTGAGCTTGACTTTGAATTGCCATCTTGCTCATCTTGAAATAAAAGTTTCAACAACTCCATAGTTCTTATTGCCTAACACATTCAAGTGTAACTGGGACAAGATAGCATTGAAATGCACAAGCCTGGGAAAAGGAGATGGTATTTTCTTTCTCAGAGCAACTGCAGTGTTTGTGCTGAGAAATAGCTTTGTGTCCCACCCTTAATCCCAGGAGATAGTACTGCAGCTCTGTGTCATGAAGTCCTGCATGCATCAGATAATTTGTGACTTAGCTGAGTCTTTATAGCCCACTATAAATACGCATGTGAACAAAATAGTGCGTTCAGGAGATGGTTTTCATTGTTCTCTTTCACCACCCTGGCCCTCTGCACATACACCAGGTACCCTGGAGGCACAGATAAAAATTTGCTATGGACATTTGTTCCCTATCCAAATGAGAGGAATTAAGTGCTTTACTAGAGATACATGCTTTCAAAAGCAATATTCATAAGGGGATCACGTAGTTTTATATAGATGGTGGCATGAAGTACTTCCAGCAGGATCTGAAAGATCTAGTGCAGTGCTTGAGTGAAGGATGCAACATACGGCAGCGCAGTGATGGAGAGGCAGGCAATCTGTTTGCAGCCTTATCTCAGCCTCAGCTCCTTATCAGGCAACCTTTTATAGACATGCCGATCCTGCAGAGAAAGGCATCATTAGTAGCTGTAATTGCTTCCTGTGCTGGAGTGGACCATTTAAAGAAATGCTTTATAGCAAATATAAATATCAGAGCTGCATCTGAAGAAGAATGGTGACAACCAGAGGCATCCTTTTCCATGGGCAGACTTGGATTTTATGTTTTGATTATTTTATTAGATTATTATTTTATGATTTTATGTTTAGATTATTGAAAAATCAGTAATGTTCTGAAACATATCATTGCATATGTGGAGCACACATACTAAGGTAGCTATTAGACAAGACAGGGTCAAAACTGACTATACATGGTTTGGATTTGTAATTTTACTGGGAAATCCTGTTTCATCTGTTTTTGACTCTGGGCTTTTTTACTTGTTTATTTTTAATTTATTTTGTTGTTTTTGTTTGTCTTCCCTTTGCAGTGGCTTTGACTGGGATAGCAAAAACTTTAAAGCAAATTTGCTTAGTTGAGATGTGGTTTAAAAATAAGGAATATCTAAATTGGCTGCTGGATAAACTCTGTCATTCTGTTTTACACAGTTTTTCAGATTGTAATATTTACTCACAGGTATAATTTTAGATAACCACCCAAACACAGAGATAATTATAATAAGCAACTACTTCCTTAGGAGTTTCAAAGATAATTTTTCGCATTTCTGTCAGTTAGCAGAATGCGATTTATGTATTATCTAGTAAACCAGTGTGACATCTAACAAGCCTTTAATGAAGATCTTCAAAAAACATTTAAATTAGTCCTGATCAGCCTGCTCTAGGTAGCCCTTCTTGAGCAGGGAGTTAGATGAGATAACCTCTAGGGATCCCTTCCCACCTCAGCCATTCTGGGAGTTTGTGATTCTGCAGTGCTCTAATATAATTCCCTTTATTCATTCCTGAGCCTGTCACCACTTTACATCTAAAATGCTCTGACCTGCCAAAGTATTTGTTTCATACTGTTGAAATATAAGGATGGTTTGATTGGAGTTAATTAAATATTAAAACTACTGCATGGTCTTTTTTTAAATAGAGAACATATATGGCTTCACTTCCTATGCATCTGATGCTGATCTCAATCACACCAGCCTAGCTCAGGAGTAACAGACTAATTTCTAGGATTGCAGTAGCCTGTAAGCTGAAGGGTGATATAATAACTTGGCTGCTGTGCATTTTTTTTTCTGTGTCATAGTTTAAAAAATCCCACAAAAAACAAAAACTTATTTATTATTCTGTAAATCATTCAAGTTCCTGCCATGGGGTTTTTTTTTCAGATTTCCAGATTTTCTTGGCTGTCTTCAAAGCATGGAAGACTGTTGTCCTTTATTTATCTCATTTGGGAGTTTTGTTTGTATAAAACAGCCTGATTATGCCTGCCTTACTCTCTTGAGTGGTTTTTTTGAGTTTTAACTAGTTACTCACAGGTGGAAAAAGTTGATGTTGAGCAACTTTGCTTGTGAGAGAGCTTGATTGGTGTGAAGACCTGAGCATATCTGTACTTTAAATTTCAGTGATATGCAGAGATACTATGGTGAAATATTTAAATATCTAGCTTGATTAATCAATGCAGTCTTGTCACAAAAGCACAGAGCTCAGGGTCATAACTCCATTTTCAGAATATGTGGAGTTTCTGCTGCTTAGTACAAGATCTTCTGATGCCCAAAAAGCAGATTTAAAGCAAAAATGTAGCTGCAGCAGAGCTTGTTGTAGAAGTCAGTGTCACAACTGCTGACACCATTTCCCAAAGGGAGAGCAGCTGACAGCCATTCAAGGAACTTCTCTCTCAAATACATTGATTAGAGTTGAGAGAGTCCTTCTCTGCAACTCTCTGTGTCCATAGAATGGGGGAGTGGTCCACTCATAAATCTAGTCCTAGTTGTGATCTTTTACTGTTATAAATCAAACTTTTGCTTCTTCAACAGGACATGGAACTGTATCTAGGGGAAAAAAAAAGGCATTTTAGAGGGTGTTATGAAAATCAAGGAACCGAAATATTTATGTTCTGGTCTTATGAATCAGAGTTGGATTTTGGCAGGAGGTGTCAGAATATGGTGTGTATGGTGGCAGTCTACTAAGTGTGATTTTCAGCTGAGGAAAATTTAACACTGGGTTGGTGGCTGAGAATCAGATGGAAGTGTTGGTTTTCACTTACCTTTTTATCACAAAAGCAATACAAGGACACATTTCCCAGAGCGTGCCAAACTGGGCCCTTATTAGAGGGCAGAAAGAGAAAGATTCAGCAGTAAAATATACTGGACAGGAGTACAGAGAGGTGAGAGTATTTATAGAAGCCATAGATTATCATCCCTGGTTTGTCTAGGAGTCCAGCCGTGTCAGTGGAGGAAGCCATGCACTTCTGAACCCAGGCTGACAGTACAGCTTCAAGTCAGAAAGACAGCACTGTGCTTAACCTGCTACTCTTTCTGCACAAACCTTCCTAAAATAAGAGCTTCCCCAAATTGCCAAGGTATTTGGAGGTAGCAGCTTTGCCATCAATCAATACCAGTATTCTATGGGATGACAAGTCCCTGATGTTTCTGACATTTAGATGTCCTATCACACTTAACTCTGTGATCTTCTCCAGTCTTTGCTTCAACTTTTGGATTCATTCTTTACTTTATAAATAATGTTTACATTTTACTATGTAAGTCATTGCCAACCTCTAAGCTGAGGGTAAATTTCAGTCCAGCCAACTTGGCATCCCAGAATCCAAAATTTTCACATTTCTTCTTCAGGATGAGCAGATGTGACCTGAAGTTCTGGCTTCAAATTTATAAGTTTCAAAAGATCTGATGTCCAAAAATTTCATCTGGAGCTTGTTTTTCCACTTATGCTTTGTGGTTCTTTGCATGAGCAATGAGGGATTTTTCAGGCATCTGTGAGGCTTAGTGGTACAAGCTGGATCCTAGTCCTAGGGAAACAGAAGAATCATGGGGTTATGTGCCAGTATTTTTGTTTCCTAAGCTGCTCTCTTGACCAGGACTAAGTCTCCTCTTTGTACATTCTCATCTCAAGCCCTTAAGGGAAATGAACTATCATATCTTTGGCAGCTGCATTAAAATAAGATCTTACTGTCTATCTGTTAGGTGAAGAGATTAGTTAAATGGGAGCAATAGAGAGCTCAGGCAACTCCTTAGATAAAAAGAGAGAGCTCTTCATAACTTGAGTCAGCAGTGTTCCTCTTCTAACCCCAGCATCTCCTGTTTCTTCCCCTTCGTTTCAGTATAACATTTAATGCAGTGCTACAGGAAAAGGCATGCCTCTGTTCCTTTTATTAAGTCAATACCTTTAGAAATAGTAATAGATTATCTGTGAGATTTCAGGGTGATGTGAGACTGTCGTCATAAATGCTGTGCCTCCAGATTTCCTGTGGTGAAACAGTAGGATCTCAGGTGATTCAAGGTTCTAGTTTTTTGTGGGTGACATGCAAATATTTTACTGGGATGTGGAGGTGAAATATCAGACTTGAGTGCTGTTGCAAACAGTAGCTCTTGTGCTTACTGGCAATACACTGCAAGTGCACTTCTTCCTTACATTTTGAAGTCACTTTAAAAATTATTCTGCAAATTCCATGCACTACAACTCCATTCTGGCAGGTTAGAATTTGTGAGGACATGGGAAAAATAATTTCCTGACCAAGGGGTAGAAAAGGAGGAGCCCAAACTATCTCAGTCCTACTTTTACTAAAATTGTAAGCTTAGGAATAGATGGATTTAGATATATTAGGATATTAGAACTTAGATGTTTTGGGGCATCAAGCCTGACCAAGCACCTAAGAGACCATGGAATTGCCATGAGGAGGGTTCTGTTAATTCTTCTTTTCACTTGGCAGCAACCCCTCCAGATGTGAGAGTATCCCCAGCATTTCTGGGGAGGAAATGCTTTAAAGGAGGAATGGAAAGGAGAGATCAGCTGTTGGACCAGGGCCCATGACCACTGCCATTAGAACTGAGCTGGATTTAGTATGCTAAGCACTAATGGAAGCCATTCCCTTAGTGGATGATTTTAGCAGATTTTTGGGGTACTCACTTTTCCTGGGAGTGCATTATTCACAGTTGTGCAACATATTCAACATGCAATGGCAAATTGGACTACTTCCACAGAAGATGGGCTGAAGCTTAAAATTGTTTAAGAGATTACTATCCCTTTTTATTATTTTTCTTATTACTCCTTCTTTTACCTGTTCAGTGCTATTTCCATATGGATTTAATCCTGTTCCACATCCATTAGCCACTAGTGCTGCATTAATGTGGATTGGCCATATAAGATCCTCCCTGGAGTATGGTCCTAGCTCCCATGGGATGTATAACTGAAGCAATTTGGTTTCCCATGGCTTCTCTCCTTAACTCCTAATGTATTTGCCCACCCTGCCTACTTTTCTGAATGAGTTTTATATTATATTTATATGAGGTTATATTAATGCAAATAGTGATTGGATTTGGAGCTATGAAATATTGAAAATTGACCCTGAAAAGACCAGAAGCTGGAAACCAATGGAAAAACCTTACTGAGAGGGGTGTGCTCTTCTTAAGAACTGTAATGCACCACAATATAATGACTTAATTTTAAATTATCTTAATATCAAAAAGAAAAATAGTACCAATAGCTGTGTATTTAAATAATCTTCAGAATCCTTTTTTTTCCTCCCTCAAGTAATTCATTCATACTACAAATTGTTTTGGTAACTTTGCAACCCACATTTTATTTGACAGTCCTATTTTGTGAATGTAACAGTGATACCTCAGCTTGAATATTTTTAATATTTTATGAAAACAAAGTATTTGTTTACTTTTATATCGGTCTACAGAATGCAATATAATATTTCCTCAGTATTCATATTGAAATTGTCAGATGTGCATGTGCACTGTCAAAATCATTGTAGAATCTTAAGTAAATAATGACATCTGTGAGCAACCTACAATGACAAAAATGGATGACTCTGTGGAAAATAAATGTAATAGCATGATAGATAGCCAAATAAACATGTGAAATAATTTTCAAACATGCCTGTTTTTCCTCCTGTTCCATGCCATACACTTCTAACTGTCAAAATGAGCTTGTGTATTTTAGGTATTGCTTATTTGTCAATGTGTAAAATACAGAGAAAATAGGTTCCACACAGGAAGGAATTACTCCTTTCAAAACTTTTTTACTTTTAGGGGAGCAAAAATATTTGAGAAGGCATTGTTTATGTAAATATGCACACTTATCTCAGGATCACCATAGCCTGGGCTGGATGTGTGTAGCCAGTCTGCTTGTTCTCTACAGAGGAAACTGTACCAAGTCCTCTGCCAAAGACGACAAGGTCAGGGAGTGGCTGTGGGGGACCGGGACTGATTGTCACCTGTTTCTGGCTGGTCCTTTGCAGGGTCTCAGCCTGGCAGCTGGCTGGTGGGTGGACATTGCTGCCCAGGGCTGACTACCACAACAGGATCCTGCTGGAGAGCACAGTGAGGCTCTCAGCAAAAGGTCCCCTGGAGGCCCTGAGGGGAAAAAACAAAACCAGGAACGTTTAGCAGGAAGCTTTAATTCAGGACATCTTGTGGTCCAAATCTCATGAGAAAGCTTTATTTTGTACAGTTTATGCTTCTAGTAGAGTTTTCTTTATAGAGGCACCCAGGGGAAAGCTAAAATGAAAGCAATTCTAGCAGGTGTTTTTTATAGGGGTGTTTACTACTAAACCAACCAAATCTAATGTGCATTTTAGCAGCTACTGTAAGTAGTTTCTTAATCTATGAACCACATTCTGGTTTATGTTACTACTGGACAGCATTCTGTTATCAAAATATTTAGTGAAATTGGTAACCTTTTACATTTCCATATTGTAAAATTCATCACGTACCTACAGTAGGAGACAATACAGGTTATTAATATTTACGTTTTTTTAACCTTCCCTAAGTTGTGTGTAGTGCATCTGTTACTATATCAGGGACATGGTTCTCTGTTGTTCATTGTCCTAAAGTAAATGTTGAAATATTGTCACAAGGAATGAGATGAGTAAATTCCTTTCTATTCATGCAAGAGAAATGATCTTTTAATCTTACAAAACCTCAAACTCATATTCTTCCATGGAAACAAAATCTTGCCAAGGACCAGAGGGTTCTACTAGGAATTTTAGTACTGAAAAAAGTTAATTTCTCCTTTTTTAATTTCTTTTTTGGGGGGGGGGGGGGGGGGGTGTGGGGTTGGGGTGTGGTTGTGGAGTAGAGGGATGGAAGAGGAGGAGAAGGAGGAGAGTTGCTTGGTTATATCTAAGTGTAGTATGTTCTCATTGCAAACAAAGGACAGGGAAAAGACTGTGACATTGTAGAGATAAAAGTAAAATAAATTACTTTTAGTCTGAAGCCATGATCTCATAATGTAGAGGTAGGAACATTTTCTCTCTTTAAATATGCAGAGTGAATAACTGGAGGCTAATAGTAATAATTATTAAAATAAAATTCCATTGTGTTCTAACCACTGCAATCATTACACTCTTACAGATGAAATCCCAGACACTGAAGTCAATCATTAAATGCTTTGAATAGGGCAAAATTATTCCCAGGGAGTAGTTTGATCTCTAGCACCACTTTCTTCTCTGATATGGTATCTGGATCAAATTATTACTTAAAATGTCTAGATAACACTATGAAAATCTATGGTAATGCTATGAAAGGTTTCAAACAGCACTCTATGTACTTAGTAGCCAGGAATGTGGCCTTGAGCATTTTTGCATGAATGGTAGAAGGCTGATATTTTCAGACAGGTATTGATCAGACAGAATATGGGTCATACTTGTGGGAGGCTGTGGAAGAATTGTCTCTACCAGTCACAGCCTCATGGAGCAGACTGTTTGTTAAGGTTACACGAAGCTGGTTTTTTATTCTCCTTTATGAAAAATTATTCCTGCTGTCACAAGGTCAGGTCCTTTGCAGTGCCATCTGCAATATATTCAGCATTCCCTGTAATCACTGAAAGGGCTTTCTCTGCCCATTGCACCTAGAGTAAAAAAAAAATCCTTTTGAGTTGAAGCTTAAGCATGGCCTGGGAACCTCTGTTTGAAACATTTACATTTGATTCATTCAGCTCATGAATTACAGTTCTTGTTTTTATCTTTTCCCTATAAGACCTTTCAGATGCATAACAGAGCTCCAACGTTGTGGAACTGAAGATAGATGACATATAGGAAAAAAAATTATAATTTTATATATACCAGAAGGCAAAAGAAGATTTGACTTGGAGATGTTCTCAATCAGATCTGAAGAGCAAAGTAAATGCAAAGGATCAGCAGTATAAAGAAGTAATGAATAGCAAATTAAACATAGTTGTCATAAAGCAAGGTTTAAGCTCTTCTGGCTGAAATAGGATCATGTGGCTTAGTAAATTAAAATGCAGAATAATATCATTAATTTATATGCCATTTTTCAAATTTCTATCACACTCATTGCTTTACATTGCTCAGTCTGTCCTTACAAGTTTGCTCAAATTCAGCCACATTACAGACAGGCAGTAGGCAACAGTTTCATAGCATACTGCAAAACAGTGTGAAAGAGGAGGAATTTTGCCAAAGATATTGACATAAACCTCTCAAGAAAAATGATGCAGAGCAAGCAAGGAATGCAGTTTTTAATACATATGGATGCATTCACACATGGGCAGGCTCTGTGTAATCTATTTCATCTGTAGTAAGCTGGTAGGATGAAAAGCTATGATTTTAGTGATTCTAGGCATCTCAGTCCTGACGCATGCAACCCTTACATCTTCCTTCTGGTGAAGCAGAGGCTTTAGAGAAAACTACTTTTAGGGGCAAAGAAATTTTTAAAGGTTGGGAATATATAACCTGGAGGGCTTAAATTTACAGATGAAACTGTTATATCTGGATATGGAAGAATAACCTGCAGACAAAAACAGTGTTCACAGCCTGGCATTTCAAATGTACCACAATGCTTGTCATTTTTTCAAAATGTGGGGCTATAGCCAAGTGTCAAGTTTAACTGCAGTTACAATATATTCAATATTATCAGTATGGAAGAGGATGGATTTTTCACTCAAGGTCTTGAGTAGTTATTGAACTGGTAACTTGGATTTGCAGTGCAGTCTCATGTATTTGTTTTAAACTTGCAAATCCCTAAATTTCTTTGCTTTTTCAGTTGAAAATGATGATGACTTTTGTTCAGTTCTTTTTCGCTTTTACTGTGTCTCTTACCAGAGAGGAGCAAGGCAATAAAAGAAAGCATAAATGAAGAAGCATCCACTGACATTTCATGTTTTCAGCAATTCAACTGAAATCTAAAGATCTAAGAATATTGTCTAGCCCCTTCAAAACAAGTTCTATTCATTAAATAAGGAATTTAAATTTTTTTTTTCTCAAGTCCTGTCCACTGTTCTTCCATGGTTTACTGTGAGGTTGGGCTTAGTGCCACAAACTCCAGAAATGCCTTCATTCCTTTCCTATAGTAGATCATTAAAGACTGAAACATTGAGCTGAGAATTGCTGTGTTTTTCCTCCACCTGAATTGGGTGTGATGATAGTACATGAATTATGGAAATAAAAGGCTGCCTTAATACATAGCTTGGCATTTTGCCATGGCATAAATGGGCATACACCAAATTTGCTGAGTATTTGTATTGGCTTATGGTGGTGGCAGTGGGTGTTGGTATCATTTTGAACAATCAAAGGCAGAATATCAAATTAGTTTTGTCTGGTTTACTTTAATCTCAGTTGAATCAACAATGACTCAGGTTCAGCATAACAGTGATTGTTGGAAGTTACTCAGTTTGCAATTTGCCATATGAATCTCTATTTGGAGATGAATAATCACATTTCATATGGATACTCCACAAAACTGAGATTTTACGTTGTCCTGACCTTCAGGTCTGTGCAAAAGCCTTCACCTTGAGAACTGTCATTGTGTTGTAAATTACAGTGGTTTTAAGGAATCGCCGCTAAGTAGGCAATTCCAGAAGGTATTTTTTAAGATAAGTTAAAAGATCATTTACAAGATCATCATTTGCTCCTTTAGATATGATATAGATATTTTAAAGTCTTCACTGGAAAACAATGCATGTGAAAAATGGCAATTTTCCTACATTACCTGAACAAATAAAACCATAGGCACTTGTTCCCCTTGGCCTGACTAAAAACCTCAAAGTGAAGTATTGCATTCGTATTTGAGAGTGGTAGGTGCAAGATCTTAATTGGGTGACCATTCTTTGGTTACCATTCTTCTTTGGGAAGCACATCTGTACTTTTTGGACATGTCAAATAAATACTTCTTATTACTTACTGATGTTCAGCTTAATCACTTCATATTTTCCCCTATTTTCAAGTGTTCATTCATGTATCATTAGAGATGAGTTATGAACAGGATAAATTGGGTCATTTAGTTATATTTCCACTTTACATATTGCCTGCTTTAAAAAAGCCTGCTGTAATAATTATATTTCACAAAGTATTCAGATATTGACAATGACAATTTAGAGTCTAATTCTGCTATAGCTGTGGTACTCTAAGGATCAGAAGTCAGATGATATTCAAGGTATTCTGTGCATTTTGCTGGAAATCCATTTCTAGGCTAACATAACAAATGCATTATCTCTTTTCTGTAAATGCTCACACAATACAAGGTGACCATCAAGTGATTTTTAACCATTTGAACTTTTCCCTGTATTTGTTGTCTTGCAGTGAATAAGATAGATTGGAAAAGTTCTTTGAAATGTTGAATTTTTTCGCACTATTTGAAAATAAGGAATGTTGGAAACACCTGTTCTGATTCTTATTTTTAGAATACTCCCTGGAAATCTTAAAGATGTATATCGTGAGTTCTCACACTTAAGCCGAGACAAAAGTGTTACCAAAAACTCTCTTGTCCTGTGAACTGTCAGTCACCGTAGTTGCAGAAATTTTAATGAAACAAAGATTTTTTGTGTCTAACAGGAACAACAAATTCTTTTATTTACCCAGCTTTTGTTTCCTGTTTTCCATGCTGTCCTTTTTTGATGAGTTACCTTGTCATTGTAGTTTACTGAGGTAAGCAATCTTTGAATGTTAAGTGTAAAAAAGTAGGAAAGCAAAGCTCCTTCTTCTTAAAAAAGAAAAATACAAAAAAAAAAAAGCCCCTGAAAAAACCAAACAAAAACAACAAAAAAAACACCACAAAACCCAAAATATTTTCACCTCTTTTATTTGTTGCACAAGGCAAAGAAAAAGGAAAAAATGCCAGTTCTGGTCCAAGTTCTTTGCTCACTCTCTTTACAGTCATCCAGATCAACTTTAAATGCTATTTTAAAAGTTGTGAAGATAGCTTCCCTGCCCTCCTTGCACATCCAGCCTTGCCACCATTTAGTGTCTGAAGATGTGATGGATTTGGATTTATCACTTGCTTTTTGCCTCCAAGGTAGTGGACACTGAGTGTCGGGTATGAACTGTTCTTTATTGCGCTGGTATCAAATAGAACACAAGAAAAAGTCACGATTTGTTCAAAATTATGCATCATTATTAATAATTCATGTGGGATGAAATTTTTACTGGATAAATGAGTAGATGCTAATGTTGTAGATATTAACACAGACTACTATTACCCTAACTATTTTAAGGCTTTAAAGTTGATAAGGGAACAGTTAGCAAACAATTATGTGTTAAAAACGAGAGAGTATTTCTAATAAATGATAATTTGAGTCTTTTACTTACAGATATGAGGCAGGTAGCACATAGTCTATTTGACCTATTTTTCCTAAAATGAGAAAAAGATAAAACTGAAAAGAATAGCTTCATAGCGTTCATTGCCTGAGGATTGATTTAGATTTATGCAACGTGGCATGTATTTCAGAAGATTAACTTATTTTTCTTAGTATCAGAATTAGCTTTTTACCTAGCCACGGTTAGTTTCATCTCTATAAATAAAACCAGCTCTATAACATGTTCTTCTACCTTTCCCCTATTATACTGCTGCTGCAGTTGGATATCAACCAGTTTTTCTCACATACTTTGATCTTGCAGCAGTTTATTCTGATTTTGTGTCCTTTGCTCATCATTTTCCCTGTGTTGTTCATCTTTCAATGGCTCCTTCTTTATGTTTTGCTTTTTAAATAGCATGACTCATCTGTACCTGTCACACCAGTTTACTGAGAATGACATTTTGTATTTAGAAAAAATAAGGCTTAGAGAAGTTGCATGATGCAGAGGTCAAAGGCAGCAAGAGATTTCAGGTCTTAATTTGCACACACTGCCTGCCCACTTGTTCTACTTAAGGTTACC
Organism: Setophaga petechia; assembly: GCA_024362935.1. Classification (NCBI taxonomy): domain Eukaryota; kingdom Metazoa; phylum Chordata; class Aves; order Passeriformes; family Parulidae; genus Setophaga; species Setophaga petechia. Next base: position 26,630,697 of record JANCRA010000008.1, read on the forward strand.
ATATAATACTTACAATAACAGTGAAAATCAAGGGGTGAGAGGAAGATTCAGGAAGTAAAATCCTCTAACCCAGAACTGCATGCCTCTGTGTGTGTGATAAAATGGAATGCTATGGAGTAGAGCAATTAGGAAGAAGTGCACCCTCCCTTAACCTTTAATAGCTTGAAAAGGATTCAGTGGAGATACAGAATCAGGGTGGAAGGATGGGGTCAGATTAGTTTGGGACGGAAGTGGTGTCAGCACGCATTGATTTTTTTTATTTAAAATTATGAACGGATGACATTAGTTGTGGCAAGTTGTAGCACTGCTAGTGTGTAGTGGCTTTTTTCTCAAAAGAGTGGTAAAATACCTCAGGTAGAAGTGACAACCTCTATGGTATCATACTGGGTGGTGATTCAAGGCACAAGCAAGAGCCCTGCAGGAAATGCCATCAGATCACTAGTCATTGTCCTCATTTAGCTCATACTGGAACCAGAGGCATTTTTCCACCTAAAAAGCAACCAATTGCTGTCTGAGTCCAAATAGTCTTAATTATTTAGGTTTGAGTTGTAGCAGGAAAAAAGACTGTATGTGTCAGAATATGTTTATGGATGCTCTTTATGTCTTTCAAGGAAATTTGTTCTTCACAAAATTAGCTATGTCTTGTCATTTTACTTTAGTTCAGCATCTACCAGAAAGTAATCTATGGCTGGACTGTGTAGAACTTTGGAACTACATTAGATTTTATGTTTTCACGCTTGTAATACTGGAATGATTCCTTTTGTGTGCTAAATTTATTTACAACTTGAATCTCAAACACGGCATTGCCCATTTGGGTATTTTGAGACAACCGCTCACTAAAAATTATGAGGTAGCTGGAGATGGGATTTATGGTCCCCATTCACTCTGTTGGCCAATACAGTTTTTCAGAGCTGTTCAAGCTTCATATAATGTGTCGTTTTATTCCATGGCAGACAGACAAAGATAAATACTATAATTTTAAGAGAGTGTATGAGGTATCCTACATTTTTATGAAAAAGGTTTTTGGGATTTTTGTATATTATGCTTATTTTATGTCTCATGGTGGACCTTTTAGACTCATCAAGAGTTGCAAGTGTGGGTCCCATGGATCTTCACAAATGATATACCGCAACCAGAACTTCACAAAATCATTATTCAACACTTTGCAGAATGCAGAAAAATGTCTCTGTTTCACTCAAAGTCTAATCATTTGTATTGCAGAATTTTGAGACGCTAATAAGGATGTATTGAGCTTTTGCAAGCCTATTGCCAGTAGGCAATTTATTACTCAATAAATCCCCCACTGATGATCAGATAGCTAATGGAAAGTGCTCCAGACTAGTAGTAGCAACATTTGCTTTCTCTATTAGCCCAATGTTTGCAATTAAAAGATAAATCAAAATATTTATTAGCACAATATCTACAAAAGAATACTCAGATTGATCTTGGATCATTGAAAAATAATGTATTTTACATCAGGCTTCAAAACAGTTCCAGGGACTTTGGTCTAGTTTTCTCCCTAGTTTTATTTTCAGGCCAACAATGTCCTTGGTTGGGTTTTTTTTTTTTTTTGTCTATATCTAGGGGTTTTTTTCCACATCTATTGCTAATGAATATTGAATTTCTTTCTCAGCAATAAAAATCTGAAATTTGTCCTTTATGTGTGCCTTCTAGACATCCTCTGCTTTGCACAGGAGCTCTCTGCAGCTTATCTTCTGTGCCAGCTGCCCTAGCTGTGGGGTCAACTCTCACATGGCATTTCAGCAACTGTACTGTCAAGACAGAGCTGGAGCCTGGGGCTGCTCTGTAAAGATGTGTGTGACTCCTCTGTGGAGACAAATACACAAGGGTGTCATGGTATTGAAATCATGGTGTTGTACTCATAGAGTAAGCATTCAGTTTCTATATATTGATAAGAAGATGGATTGCTTTGATTTTTTTCCCCCTACAAACATTGAGCTCACCATTTCATTAAGAGAAATACCACATGGCTAGGATTAATTAAATGTTAAATCTTGAATTTCATTAGCTCTTGTTTGCATTGGCAACCTTAACCCATGTAAAATTGAGAGCACAAATGAAAAAATATCTATTTGTTGTCCAGTTCTTTCATTAGGACATGGTTGCATTTGGCATTAATCTGTTTTCTGCGTTGTGTCTCGTCTTGCAGCAGGTAGCAGGAACAAAAAAAGCTGGAGTCTAAAATTGCATTCAGCTGTTAATAGGTACTTTGTATCTTAGCCTGCAGCTAAGATTGCTTCTGTGTGAGAAGTGTTGGAACTGCACTTGCCACTAAATTACTATGGATGTTTCTCATGCATTGTAAAGAAGAATATGTAAGTCTGTGCTATCTTTTGAAAGTTGTCCTGAGTCAGCATACAGTATTGCCAAATTATTTGCTGCTCCAGGCAAGGTCCTAGATACTTCCTGAGGAATATTTCCCTTCAGAGAGGGTGGGATCCAGAATATGCATGGACTTGAAGAGTAGAACATCTACTCTTTCACTATGCTACAGTCTGCCTGTGGGTGGACTTTGAATAAGTACTGACCTCCTTGCAACTTCTGAGACATAAATTCAGACTGTAACTGAAGCATGATGACTTCTTCCTATAACTTCCCAATGACTGGAGATGGAGGCTGACACAGAGATCCTCTCATACCAGTATGTGAAAGTTTTGCAGACACAAGAGAGGTGTTGCCAGATTGTCAAACTCAAAGAGCAATGCATGCTATTTACTTTACACACTACTGATAATTTTAGATGCTTAATATAACAGGTTTCTAACATTTTGAGCTCTCCTCTACTGGTAAATATTCATTCCCTAGACAACTGAGATGGTAGGTGTCAAGAAGACGAATCCAGGCTCTGCTCAGTGGTGCTGAACAATAGGACAAGAGGTAACAGTGAGAAACTGATGCACAGGAAATTCCACCTGAACATGAGGAAGAACTTCTTTACTCTGCAGGGGACTGAGCACTGGAGCAGGGCCCTCCGAGAGGGTGTGGGGTCTGCCTCACCAGAGATACTCAAGAGCTCATCTGGAAAAATCCTGTGCCATGTGCTCTAGGATTACCCTGCTTGAGCAGAGATTGGTGATCCACTATGGACCCTTCCCACCTTATCCATTCTGTGCTTCCATGTCTTTTAAGACACCTCTTCATTCTAATGAATTCTCAGGAGTAAGAGCTTCAAAAAGAAGTGAAGTATTACAAAATTTAGACTACGGCTTCATCATGAGCAAACAAAAAAGACTTAAATATTTGGGACATGCTGTATTGCCGGACCTATAAGAAGGGTGAGAGTGGGTTTTACAAGGTTTCCTAAGATACCTGAGCACACAACATCTTTAAAGTTTAGAGAGATAATAGACCTTATTACCTTGTATAGAATATAATTTGGTTTCCTCCTATCCTACAGGCACTTGCTTTTAGGATGCCATTTATTTGCTAGGCAGTACTGAGAGACATAAGGGTTCAAATTCTTTCCTTGGAAAAAGAGCTTCTCCTGTCTGGATAATAACAGCCTTTTATTTCATTAGGGTACACCAAGTATCCTGCTGTCTATCATTTCATTTGCCAGAGTTTTCAACAAGCCATTAAAGGTAGTGCCAGTAACAATGGGAACAAAATTAAAAATAGGGATGAGAACAAAAGAACCCCATTGATAAAAAATGCAAGAGGAAGTAAATCTTTATTCTCAATGTGTTACAACTCACTGAGTCACTGGGCTTGAAATGAGATCCCTGGATTTGTACTTCACTCTTGTGTCTTGTTCAGTTGAGATGTAAAAGCTTCCCCATCCTGAGTTAATTAAAGAACTGCCATTAATGCAAATTTGTTTGAAATTAGCTTTCATGCTGCATGCACAGGGAAGAAAAAGTTGGCAGATTTGAGTGGCAGAAATCTGTGCATACATCTGTGTGCCTCTTCAGGGTCCTAAGTCACCTTTGGAATACAACTCTTTCATTGGATTGTGGAATTCAATATCATTGCTGAGATACAGGATTGCCATGTACTCATTTCAGTGAGGTCCTGGACTGCAAATCCATAAAAGCTGTTTCTTTTCAGACAGGACATCTCCTATCAACTGCAGAAGATGTAACAGTTTCCATTAGTTTGCTATTAGTTTCATTTGTCCCCTGTGCAAGGACTTTCAAAACCACCTTGGTATGTTCCTAGACTGTATAGGTGATTTTCCTGTCAGCCATTTCTCGCTCCTAATTTAATTCTTTCATGCTCTGTATAAGACCACCAAGACAGGATTTTCCTGCTGCCCCACAATGTGTATTCCTACATGGATATTTTTTGACTCCAGCTCCATGAGAAAGTGTGGTGACGTTACCAACTCGAGCGTCTTTGGTCAGGTAGGGTTCAATTTTACAAGATATGTCCAGCCATTTAGCAAGATGAATTTGCCTTAGATTATCAGAAAATAATGTGAGATGCAAATTATGGGCAAAAATACTGTCAGACCTCTGTTTGAAAACCAGACTCTTTTTCATTCTCAGGCTTAAATGGAGGGAAAGAGATTAGGTGTTCCACCCAGATGAGGATGCAATTACTGCACATCTTTAACAACCAGACTGGTTTCTTTTCCATCTTCCATTGTGCTGCTTCCTAGGGCTCCTCTCCTGGAATATATTGTGGGCATTATTTATGTTCACTGTGGGATATAAATTGCAAGCATACAGCAAACTATGATGACCCAGATTGTTTTTCTATGCAAGAAAACTTCCCATTCAGGGTTATCTGAATGTAAATATGATGTGTCATCTGATCAGAATAATGAAGACTTTGAAAATTCATTTATCTATTAAGTGTTGATAGAAAACCTACACCAGATAGAGAATTTTCATCATTTACATTTTAAAGTACTCTCTCTCAGAAAGATTATACTGCATCAAAAGATTTGCACTTAAGATGTCATTTGAGTAAAGTAATGCTGCACAAAATCTTTGGTTTAAAATCAAATTAGTAGAGGAAGCCATATTTTTTCTCTAAAAAATGTGAAAGTTAACCATTTGTAGATTACCTCCCAGATATCAAACTTTCGGTTGTGTTGGCAAAATGCTGGGGGAGAGCATGCTTGTCTTATTGAACCTAGATTACAGGCTTGTAAAAATGTTGTAGTGAAGGTTAATGGCTTGATAACTGAAAATGTTAACCTTTGCACTGCTGTTTCTGGGCTGAACCTGCACCATTCATGCTTGCTGTTAGCCCTGGCAGCTCTGGTACACACCCCCTCATCACTAGAAGAGCATTACATGTTCATTTCTTCAGTATAGCCTCTGATCAATGTCATAGGTGCCCTCAGCCCTTGAAAATGCATTCTGTAACTAAGAAAAATAATGATTCTGAGATGAAATATGAATAAGCAAGCAATTTTCTCCTCTCAGAACAGGGAAGTAGGTTTCAGTGGGTGTACAGTGGCTGTAATGAAAGCAAAGGGAAGCCCTTTGTTTGACAGCTTGAATGAAAGTGTCCTTCACAGTCACACGCTCAGAAAAATGAACTTAGGACACCAGGAGCATGAAATGCAAGGAGCTGAATGAACTCTTCTGTAAGATGGTCCTGTGAGATCTGACACAGTTCTTTCTGTCTCTAGCATAGAGATACCCAGACGATGGAAAGGGGATTATGACTAACTCTAGCTAGTTCCCTTGTTAGCCTTCTTGCTAGGATCTGTGAGCATGCAGTGTTCTAAGTGGTCTGAATCCTCCGTTCTGCTTGGAGATGAGAGCTGGATTCCCCTTGCTTTGGTGTTATCTGATTCTCTGGTATCTAGCCCAAACATCTGTGCTAGCAAAAGCTATAATTAGGAAGAAGTTACCAGTATTTTGCATAGATAAATAGTGCATTGTTTACTGACTGACAGCAAAAGGCATAAATGAAACAGATCCAGTTTTTGCTGAATTTGGACTGATCATAGAGCTGGAGTACACTATTGCTGCCATTACTCTTGATGTGTCCCGTATGGGTAAAAAAGGGGATGTTACACCAAACACTGATACAAAACAAAAGCCAAGTTTTCTTCATTGGGACTTTCATACCGGCTTAGTTCTCGGTCATCACACTGATAAGCATAAAGATAAAAATAAGAAAAGTAAATTAAAGGATTAGAGCAAGTGAGTGGAATATAATGCTTTAAGTATTGAATCATTTCAAAGAAAGTAGAAGATAAACTATGATGCTTTTATTTTCTTTTTTGAATCAAAAATCAAAATATTCTCAGAGTTACTAAATTAGACAAGCAGATTTAGGTTTTGTTTCTTGTGTTTTATGAGTAGCATTAATTACATGGGCATTGAACCACTTTGGAAATTAACAGAAAAAAAATACAGAATGAAAAATGTCTTCATTGCTGCTGAAATGAGCTGGAAAATAGTTCTTATATTGTAATGTAGAAATCTTGCAGTGCTATCTAACCAATAGGATGTAGTATCCCAAAGAGGGTAAATATTTTAACAAAACAGGAAAGCTTTTTGTTATTATCCTTTGAGTAATTTTTTTTTCTTTTCAATAATCTCAGTTGTTCCAGTAATTCTCAGTAGTGCAATATCCAGCAGTACCTTTCTGTTGAAACAGATGGCTATACTACTGTAGGTTTCTCTGCAACGTGGCTTAAAGATGCTGACTAATTTTGCAACACAGTGTTTGTTTCATGTTGCAAGAAAAAAAAGGCAAATATTTTTCTAATATGATCTCATCATGTGGGCCATTGAGACTAATCAAATCATATTATAAAACCACATTTTTTCCCTTTTGCATCTCTCTGTACAGCAGTTGGCTATCTATGATGCTCATATATTGCGTTGAAAATTTTATCTTGGAGAAATCTCTGTGTTGTTTCATAGAAATATCTTTATTTTCCTCAGGAGGCTCATCTCTCTATCTAACAAAAAAACCCCACATGTGTATGCACATGGTTTGTCTTGTGTTTATAGTATTTTATATTAATTTCTTTATTCACTGAATATGAGTAAATAGTACTTACTGTCACATATATATGAAAAAAAATATATTAGCTCCACATACCCTGTTAAAAATTAAGGAAAAGGTTGGATGACTGAAGAAAAGAAGATGATAAGAGCTTAAGACAAATTGATGTTGGCAGTGGCTGAGTATGTTTGGCAGAGTTTGGGAGAAATTGCAGTCAGTATGAATTTGATATGTCCTGCCATCTTGGTTAGCTCATCTTGTAATTCTTTTTTTGCTTTCTGAGAAGTCATAATTTCATGGTGATCTGTGCCTGCAGCAAGCTATACTATGTTCAAGGAAGTACCTTTCCTCAAAATGTTAGTTGAAAGCCAAGTGCAACCCATTTGTCAATACTTATTCAAGTCCTTACCAGCAGGTCAAGTCTTCCTCAAGCCAGGGGCTTTTCCTGTTTTTGGAGGGCACCATCACAAACTGTAAAATACAATTACTCCAGCTGTAGGTTTTAGTGCTTAAAATAACAAATCAAATGGGGTCACAAGTGAATCAAGCCCTTCTGGATCCCGCTCCATCAGTGTAAAAGGTTACAGCATCCTGTGAGCTGTGCCATCCATCCTCCAGCCAAGCAGGGCCCTCGAGCAGAAATAACAGAAGAGAGCATGTATCAGCCTCTTGACTGCAAATCACAGCCCAGCACATCTACTTCAACTGCCTCTGCATTCATATTCCAGGCTGTCATCTAGAGCCTCTAAGGAACAGCTGGCTTGCTACAGGAAGATTAACGTCTGGGGAAAGTGGGAAAAGAGAGAGGGTTCAACCAGTTGACGGTGCATCTTAAATCTCTGTTGTTCCTCTCTTCTTGAGAATTTGGTAGAAGACCAAAGACTAAAATAAGCATTGTGCTGAAATTTAGTTGTATGATTGATGTCCTGTTTCCTTTTTTTTTTCTTCCCTATTTGTAGCTTTTTTTGCTTCTGCAAAAGAAAGGCTGACTAACACATTTTGGGTTATCACGGCTTCTGCTTGTTTAGAAAGAAAATCCAATGCCACAAGAATCTTTTGTGTTTTCTTCATATATAGCTAGAGGAGAACTATCTTCTTTAAGGCTGCAAAATGCACTCATCAGGGATAACTAAGTTGTAATATCTATCAAGTGCTATAATTCCCACAAGCTTGAAAAGTGCAGAGTAAAGCAACAGATCTTTTACAAAAGAAAATATGAGTGTCCATTATGCTTTAAGAGAGGAGAATTTATATAATAATGCTGAATACAGTGACAATTAATTTTTACAGTGAATATATATTTTCTTCCAGTATCTGCCAATCCAAACATTATACCCAGGACATATATAGTACTGAGCAACAGGTTTTTTACAAAACGTCGGATGTTAATGACACAATATAGCTTTTCTTAGATATTTCCTTAAATCTTTATCTTCCCTGTATGATATTACTCAATAAATGTATGAGGATCTGAAAATCCATTCTGGAAGTCTTCCATTAGCCTTCAGATTCACTGAATTAGCCTGCTTGAGTAAAATGATAATGCAATTATGTTTTCTCCATCAAATTCACCAAGGGCAGAATTTTTTTCCCCCTTAATTTTGCGAATACCAGTGTGCTGATCTTTGTTCCTGGGTGTTGACATCATTACAAGATTTGTGAAATTGCTGTTTCAAAAATACTGCCAAGCTTTGTGACTGAAAAGCTTACAGGCCATATAGTGTCCCTTGAGTGAGCTCAGAATCTTCAGTGGAAAAATCAGTAGATCCCATACATGTAATTATGGAAAGGTTCCTCTAAAGAATATGTTCAGATGAGATTTTTAAAAGAGTCTAAAGGAATGAAGTGCCTTGTTGATTTATCTGTATAAAATTATATTGTCAATCAGTATTTTCATCCCCATGGCTGTTAGAGAAGAGAGCAAAGCTCCTCTTTAATGCATAAATGCTCTGTAACTTAAATCACACTTTGTTGGAACACATATGTCAGGCAGGCATGGCTGATCAAATTACTGAGCACATTGGCTCTGCATGCATTTTCCTTTTTAAAACTTACTATTAAGAAAAAAGATCTATGTCCTCTCCTTTTTTATTGCAGTTGCAGGGTGAGAGTGAAAGGTGAAGGGTGTAAGAGGGAACTTCACTTGGAGTTCAGCAGCCCTTGGATTTAGCATTGGATGCTTTTCACTCTGCTAATATTTTTTTTCATAGAATACAATCATTAATACCTTGTGTGTGCTGGATTAGTAAGGCAGCCCTGCATAGCCCTGTTAAAAAAATCTCTTCTATGTGATTCTCTTGTTTCAGTCCCCTCTGTTTTCTCTGATGTTGCTAAGACAGGAATGATGACAATTATGGGGGAGTAGGAAAGGGTAGATGATGAAGTAGATAGAAGATTGCAAAAAAACCTCAACAAACAGTAATTCTGAGATGTTTATATAGTAGAAAAATATATTCAGTCCTGAAATTATTTAAGCCACCCAGTAAAACTCAATTTAAAATGTCCCATTCCTATTTATATTAATTAATGGGGAATTATGTTTGGCTGATGTTCCGTCTCTTAGCTGTCCTGTTCCTCTCTTCTTCTCCCCTTCCTATTCATTTCGTTACTGACTGATTATCTGAAGGTCTTGCAAGTTAGCAGGTGTGGATGAGACTAGCACTGACAAGTACATGTATCTGGCCTTTTCATTTTTGTTTCTGAGTGCATGTGGACTAGCTGTCACTCTTTCTATTATTTATATCACTGGCACTGATGAAGATACTGGGCTTACTACTTGAAAGCTTTTCCATTTAGGGAAGACTTTCTTTTGAACACTAACAATGCTGTTTTCTGCTAATAAAATAAGCAAACAAGAGCCTTAGTAACTACAGTAAAAACAATTATCCATGTACAAACAATAATCCAAAGATAATTTATATTACTGTGTCCCTCCACTTCTGTGCTGCTAGATGGGAAAATTATTTGATTCCTGTGCTAATCCACGTGAGCCAGAAGGCATTTTCCATTGAGCTCTACAGTGCACATTTTTTCACCTTTGGGCACCTCTGTGAAGAAGGCAGGGTGCTGGGGTCCAAATAAAGCAGCCCAACTTGCACGGGCAGCTTCTTGAGTGTAACTGTGTTGTTGCACAACCACAGCTCAGTTATATGAGTTACAGAATACAGCCTGTTCTGTAAATATTTAGAAGGACTACTTGTCTGCAGTATGTTAATTTTGTTTTATTTCACAGTGTTCAGTCAAAGCTGCTTAAGTTCTCACCAGTTGAATATTTTTTGCTTTCTACTGGGTGCAGCCACACATTGCAATATGACAAAATATATACATGTTTACAAGTAGGTGCTTATCCAAGCCTATATCTATGTGTAGTCATACAGAGATTATTGGTAAATTTAAGAATAAAATTTTCTGTATTTAATTATTGGCCATGTTTAATGGCAGCTAATGAGGTTTTGTTTTGAGGGAGATATTATAGCTTGGGATTTTTCCATGCGTCAGCAAAGTGAAGGAGATTCAATAACCCCACTGAAATTAGTGGATATATAAAATTATTTTATCACTTGTCTAAAGTGCAAAAAGCAGTCTTGTGTTTTGCTTATAACATTAAATGTTTTTTTTTTTTTAAATAAGGAATACTGAAGGACTTACCTGGCTTATGGGAGTACATATACAGACTTTTATTTCACAGAATCATAGCATCATTGAATTGAGGTTGAAGGGAGCATCTTGGGATCATACTGTACACCCCTCCTTCTCAAGCAGGCTCAACTAGAGTAAGCTGACAAGGACCCTGTCTAGTTGGGTTTTGAATATCTCCCTAGAACGAGACCCTGCAACCTCTCTAGACAACCAATTCCAATGCTTTTAGCAGTTCCCATTGCTAAGAATTGTTAAATAATGTAGTACAACTTATGGCTTAAGAGTGAAGATAAGTTTTAAGGGGTTTTTTAAACTTAAGAAATAATGTTTTCAAATGCATACAAGATCATTTGATGGAAATGAAACATAAAAACCTGCAGATCTGAACATCATCTTGATCTCAAAAAACATAATTTAGAGTCTAATAAAAGTACAGATCATTGTTTTCTGTCACATTTTCTACATTTCTGGTTGTTTTGAAGCTGGGGTTTTGCTCCTGTGGCTGGTACACATAATAGCTCTAAATATTTCTTTGAAAATAAAATGTGGGATTTAGAATAAGTGAGGGGTTTTTTTGTCTGCATGAAGATTTGGGTTTTCCCCCTAGTATTTACGTTGGGTTTTCACATGTTATATTTCTTTTACTGTGTGAATAAACAATTCACATGATATGTGCACTATAAGAATTCTTTGATAGCAAGCAGTTTTCCATATCCCACAATTCCTGTAGACATTGGGATCAATTTTACATAGGTTTGTAGCGTTTTCTGGAGTTTGTGAGCTCATTAACAGCATCCTCAAATATTTTTCTATGATAGATATATAGGCTATATTATTCTTGCAGCAAAAAGGAAAATGTAATTTAATTTAAAATAGTTTGTTCAATGATTTTGTGTTGTTCTTTGTGTCCATATATGAACATGTCAAAGTGGAAATTGGTAACAAAAATATACATAGAATTTTGTAGGGTACCAGGTGTTGTGACGGTGTTCACAGGGGTTTTCAGATGAGGGAAGAGATGAGGATTTGACTCCATGTTTTAGAAGGCTTGATTTATTATTTTATAATATATATTACATTAAAACTATACTAAAAGAATAGAAGAAAAGGTTTCATCTCAGAAGGCTAAGAATACAAAGGAAAGAATGATGACAAAGGTTTGTGGCTCGGACACTGTGTCCAAGCCAGCTGTGCCGTGATTGGCCATTAATTCCAAACATCCACATGAGACCAATCACAGATCCACCTGTTGCATTCCACAGCAGCAGATAACCATTGTTTACATTTTGTCCCTGAGGCCTCTCAGCTTCTCAGGAGGAAAAAACTCCAAGGAAAGGATTTGCATAAAAAGATGTTTGTGGCAAGGTGTCTTGTGTGTGACATGAAAAATCGAGCTTTTGGGTGATCCAAGAAGATGTAGGCAGATAGAAATTAAACTCAAAGGGAATTCATTTCCAGCCATTAGGCAGGCATTTTGGGATTCCAGTGCAGTAGTGCACCTATGCACTAGCCTGTGGGTGTACAAAGCAATATTTCTTAGTGGAAGCAAGAATAAACAGACCCTCGTGCAGCTAAACAATGCTAGTGGAAGGCTTGATCTGACATTTTGGGCAGAATGAATGCTAGAGAGAAACCACCCAGACTGTGGCCCATGCTTGGTAGCAGAAATGCCAGTTGCAGGTTATGGAAAAAAATGGTCTGAGAATCTGTGACTGACTCACTGAAACAGGAAGAAAGAAGACTTCTTGGACACAGAGCTTGTTGTAATAGAAAACCTGATCAAACCAAAGGCAACTGTTTGTTTTTCTTCATGTCTTTCTGCTGCATTCAGAGAAACAGGACTTCTTGATACTTTAATTTTTTCCCATTTGTGTGTATGTAAGCAGCATTACACTCACATCAAAATGCTTACTTCAGGAGCTAAAGCATTATAAAGGCCCCAGTTTTGGGTAATATACTATTTTTGTGTCCACTGCACATCTCTGAACATCTGATCAGATGTTTTATGATCAGATCTGAATAGCCTGTATTGAATGACATTGGAGTTTTACTGAAGAAAATGAAACCAGTTCTTCCTTCTAGGAGTAAGCCTCTGAGGTGAGGAATGTCTATACAATAGCTAAACCCCAAGGGCTGCATTTGAAAAACTTTGGCTGAAAAACATTCCCTTATAAATAATGTCACTGACTTTAGATGCTGCTCAGTGATTGCAAGTTAGCTAGCCTTTGGGCCAAGATGGAAACTGTGAGCACCCAATGTTTATTTGTATATAACTCTAAGTGCTTTAAATATATTCTTTAATCTTCCTGAATAATTAGAATATAGATTTGTGCTAAGCTTTGTGCACCACTTTTAAAGAAATACTCAAATATTAACAGAATGCATCTAAAAAACACTCCAGAGCTCTGTGGTTGTTCACTAGCAGCTCACAGCCCTCCAGACTGGTCAGGAAGGCTTTTTACATCCTTTGGACCTTGTTGTGAAATGATAAGATAAGGTGGCGAAAGATCTCTCTCAAATCCTGCCAGGGTAACCATTGGTAACTGTTCTCTTTGGGCATTGAGTCTACTTGGGAGAACACAAGCAGATTACATTTTATTCAGAAACAAGAGCCAAACCAGAAAAATGTCCATCCACAGATGCACTAATCCAGTGGGGCTGGGCTAAAGACAGTCTGAAAAGACAGTGTGCATTTCTATTGAGTGGAACTGGATGTCTGGAAAGGCAAATACAGAAAATGAACAGTTCAAGAACAGTGCTTATGAGCCAGGATGACTTTTGTTGTGTTCCTCCGGGGTAGATGACAACTAAAATTCAGTAGCTTCTTTCCTGTCAGACCATTGTTAAAGGGAACCAAATCAATTTTGCTTTGTTTAAGAGCAGTGCTAGGAATGCTTGATCAATATTCACTTCCTCTTTTTGTCTCTTTGTATGGCTAAGTGATTTGTACCTTTGTTCTGTTACATAAGCATCTGTTACAGACTTCATTGTGCAATGTTTATCACCTGAGAAGTTCATTACTTAGAAAAATACTTTATTTGATCCATATGGGACTGTAACTAAAGGATGTTTTCTCTTTTCTAAATGAGATCTAAACTTTCATTTTACAAAATAATCATGTCAAATTGCACAGAGGAGAGATGGCCAATTTACCATTAGCAAGTTAATAAAATTTTTTGCCCTGGAATGTAAATGAAAGGGAAAGGACCATCCTTTCTCTTATAGTACAGTACACCAAATCTGTCTCCTATTTTCTTGTCTATTATTGGACAGTCTTTGGCTCTCAACAATGATACCCACTGCCTACAGTCACTATGGGTGGAAAGCAAGAAGAGCACCTAAATAATTGTTTAAAATCTCAGAGAGATGTGAAAGCTTATCTCTAGCTACTGAAGTGTCAAGTGGCACAAAGTGGATTCGCTTGCACTGTTCAAAAGTACGGAGCAATTTAAGCTTTACAAAGCCCCCAGGGTTTAGTAAGGAAAAGCTCTTGTGACTCAAGTGTGTGCCAGCTAATAAATTCCTTCACAATTCACACAGAGCTAGGAACTTCTCCTATTGTCTTCTCTTTGAAGCATTGCACACAGTGCAAACACCTCTCTCCCTTTTTTCTAGAGTCATATGATATGTTAGTGAGACTTTTTGCACTTGGCCTCTTTGAACTCCATGAGATTTGCAAGGTATTGCCTCCCAAGCCTGTCAAGGCCCCTCTGGCTGCCACCCCTTCCCATCAGTGTATCAGCTGCTTGGTGACACTGGCAAACTTGCTGAGGATGCACTCAATACCACTGTCCCTGCTGCCAGCAGTAAAATTGTTCATCATCAAAAGATGTTGAACAACGATGGTCCTGATGCCTACCCCTGAGGATACCACTCATCACTGGATTCCACTTGGACATGGAGATATTAACAGCTGTAGGGGGGTAGAATATAAGAAAATAAAGTTAGTGTAGAAAGTAATCTTACCCCTAAGGAGTTACAGCTGGGCCAATTATCAAAGATTAGGAACAGGCCTGACTTTAATAGGCCACAGTTGTAACCAATGATAAGAAGAGTGCTATAACAGAGTGGGGTGGCTGATTGAGAAGGGAACTGGAGTCAGTTGGCTGCTTTGTGAAGGAGAAAGAGTCAGTACTCTGAGGAGCTGCCCATGAGAAACACCAAGAAGGTATGAAACTTTTGTGATAAGGAGACAACAGTATGGAACCTCTGCAATAAGATGACAATAGCAAGTCTTTGAGTTTGCTGTTTGTTGTAAGCCAATTTCTTGTCACTGAATGGCCTGTCTGTCAAATCCCTGTCTTTCCAGTTTAGAAACAGGATGTCCTGTGGAATAGTGATATGCTTTGCACAATTGCAGGTAGATGATGTCAGAAACTCTTCCCTCATCCACCAATACTTTATTCCCATCAAGGAGGGTCACCAACTTTGTCAGACTTGACTTGCCCTTAGAAAACCTTGCAAACCATGCAGGCTGTCACAAATCACTTTGCTTTCGATGTGCCTTAGCATAGTTTTCAGGAGAATCTTTTAGAGGTATCAAATTCTGGAGTTTAAAAATTTTCAGTTCCCTTTAGTAAATGGCCAGGGTTTTTTTTCTGTCACATGTCAAAGAAAAGATGATGTTGAATTCCTGCACCTCGTTGAATCTCTCTGAAAAAAAAAGATTCTCAAAGGGCTTCTCTATGTATTTCCATCTGTAACATATGTTTTTAGTGCTTGTATTAGTATTTACTTAACTGAAAGGATACTGTTGAGAAATATATGTGTGGAATCTCTTCCATTTATTATACATTATTCTAGTATCTAATGCATCATCTATATTTTTACATTAACAAATTAACTCCAGAAGGCAGGAGTACCTCATAAGCATAATTTTCCCTTTTTTTTTTTTTATTCCTTTCTTTGACTTCTGTAAAATTCATTAATGAACTTTGGAGCTGATCCCCTGCTAACAATTACAAACATTTAAAGCCTAAGCAAAAGTCTTGATTCAGTTCATCTTCTTTCAAAGTCAAATTTTCTGAAATGGGATGCTTTTGTTCAGAGAATCTTACCTGTATACTACTGTGCTTCTCAAATAAATGACTCTCTTGAGATGGAAGGGGAAGATAATATAATGAAAACTGCTTTTGAAATTTCACAATTTCCAGGATTTTGAGGGGCAGAGTTACTCATGCAGAACATTCATTTTATCATTGCTCTTCATGGTGTCTTTCAAACCAAAGTCTTTGCTGGTTTAGCTGCTGCATCAAACTAAGAGATTTATGTGGCAGTAGCAATTCTGTGTTGAACTCCTCTACAACAGACTTCTTTACCAATGTGACTCAGCTATTGATGCTGTCAATATAAGCTTGATACATGGCATTTCTTATAAATCATTATTTGCTAAGATTGTATTTCTGTCTAAAGTCAGTATATCACTTCTTGAAGGGAGCAGTTTAGTTATGCACCAGAAGAGAAACACTAAAATCTTTGAAAGGCAGGTTCTTTGCTAAACCAGAATAATGCAGTGTTTTTCCATAAATCTTTAGATGTCACTTAAAACCTGCCTTTTGAAGTAGCCCAGCTGTAGCAGTCTGTTCTCTAGCTAGTGTGACTACAGGCATTTATCCTCGCAGATTTCATGTCTTGGTCACAAGCCACTTTATTTTCCACAAGACCAGAAGGCCAGACATTATTCTTACTGTTTTGAATCTAAGATATTTCCCATAGAAAATTATGTACTGACGAAGTCCAGAGAATTATTTTCTTTCTCCCAAGGAGAATTTTTTTCATTCAAGTAAGTAGTATGTCTTCTGGACTTTCAGGTTGGAGGTTTTTTGGCTTACTATGGAAGGTTTTCAAAGACAGAAGGATGAATTAGACCTCTCTGATTTTCACTGAGATGATATAGCCAATGCATAGGCTCCTGAGTTTCCTCTAGGTCTTTGAAAACCTTCCACGTGATTCTTTTCATTTTTTTGTGCATCCATTTCCCTGGTTTTGGTGCTTTTCAATCCTCTATAGAAGCACTCATGGGAACCTGGAGGAGGTATGCGCTCTACAGTCAACTCCTAATTGCCCTACTGGGTTCATCTCATTCCATGTTATGTCTTATTATCCATCTGTATCTTGGCCTTCAAACATTAAACGTGACCTTGGGCTGTGATCTGTCTACTAACTAGACAAGATCAGATTTCACTACATCTTGCACAAGAGATCTTCAAGGGGAATTTAAGGTATCTAAAAAAGGTTTTTAATGATTGGGTAGGTGACCTCAGGGAGCCACAGGATCAAAGAACCTCATATGTGCTATCTCACCATTTTGTGAAAGAAATAGCTGCAATTTATGCCAGTTCTGACCATTAAATGCTGGATGCCATTTTTTCTAGGAATTGGTTAACAAAGAACATAAGCTTTACCTCTGCACATCAAAGCACTCAAAACTATGTTCAATGAACCCAATTGTTATTCTGTTCCTTCAGGAGACGTAAAGCCAATGACTAGGTCTCATAATTGCTCTGGTTTTGGTAATCACAAACTAGTAAAAGTTATCTAGTGGTTCCTGGTGAAAGAAAGTTCCTCCATGGGATAAACAGTAGCCCCAAAAACCTTTGTTGACAGCACCATCAACCACTTCTTCTTGGATTTAGCCATATGAAATGCTCACTACATGTAATTGTTCACATAGAATACCTTCATGGTGCTCTGATGAGTATATATTTGGCTTCAGGAGACTTAAAAAATGTAAAATTATGAGTTAAGAAAAATTCTTACTTTTTTATCAAATACCTACTAATTAATAGTAACTCCCTCCTCCAAGTGACATACTAAACATGATATTGCCCCTTTACACAAGTGGAAAGACTGACAGAGCGAGAAAAATGCCTCCATTGTGACTTCTATTTGAAGAATTGTCATTATTTTAAACTTATGAAATACTGCAGTATTAAAAAACATGGTGATAATCTAGGCTAACAACATAAGTGTTAAGACAGTATTTATTGTTATATATAAATGCATACACAAATGCACGCACACATACTTGTATAAACACAATAGCTGTCTAAATGAAAAGAAAATGGAGAAATCAATTATAAAAATGATAATCAATTATCAATTGAGGAGAAGACCTTGGGAGTTAGGGGAAAAAAATCACAGATATGGTGTGCCATGGTTGAAGAGCAACAAAGTGCAATAAAATGATTTTCTTTTCCTCTTGAATCAACTGGCCAAAACATTCTGTTAAGCCACAAACATGACACTCATTAAAAATAATGCTCCAGAAAGGAAGTATTCCCTGTGCTTCTCAGCATAGGAGGTAATAACAGCAGAGGACAAAGGAATGGTGCACTAAGTCTTACAGTAGATGATTCATTAATTACTCCTGTAGTTCTGCAATACTATAGACTCAGAGTCATATAGAAGAGAGCCATGTGAAGCTGGACTAGATTAGCTGGATTTGTCCATACCTTTCCCATGGTGTTTAGGTTTCCCAGGTTTCCTACCATGGGAAATCTGCAGAAATCCTCAACATTTTCTTACACACTATATTCCTCATGGATCATATAGTAAAACTGCTTTTTTTTCTGTGCCTCTTAGACCTTTCTTCACTTAGTTGCCTTTAAAGGTAAGAACTGATTCTGTCAGAAATCATGTATTGTAGGGAACTGCAAAATGTGTTAGTGAAGGGGTGGTGGGAAAATGCTGCTTGAAAGGTGAATGAAGCATTCTCTACAGTGGATACTTTACAGTTGGCTTCTTGAACTCGACAAAGTAGGGGATGTTCCCAGAATAGCATTTAGAGCTTAACAGATACAACTGGTCCAATTCAGTGGTGGCATAAATAGGAGCAGACAGGGGGAGTAAGCAACACTCCTGGTGTTCGTGCTAGAGTTTACAGTGGCATCACTTGAGTAGCAAAGCAATTGGAGAACAGCTCTGAAACAGGCAGGCTGATTTGTGTGAAGAGAAATACAGAGTGCAGGACTGTTTCTGGAGGACAGGCAGATGGGAAAGAATATATATGTGCTATATAGGCCAGGGACCACTCCTTGAAATGTTTGTGTGTTCAAGGCCAGGTCAGATGGGACTTTAAGTAACCGGGTCTAGCAGAAGGTGTCCTGTCCCATGACAGTGGGGTTAGAACAAGATGATCTTTAAGGTTCCTTCCAACCCAAACTATTCTGTGATGAGTATCTCCATAGGTTCTTCCAAGTTCATCTTTGTATAAGCAGTGATCTTAATCAGTGGCCATTTTCCCATGGATCAAATTTGACTTATGGGTCAAAGAACAAACCTGGCACAAGGATATGAAAAACCTGTCTGTGTGTTACCTAGATGGAGGTGCTTGTGGTGCCAGTCACTGCTCCTTCTGGAAAGAGCCTTCCTCTTTTATTCAGGAAGAAAGCCAGATTTTTTTTCTTCTGTTTTCTGGAGCTGAGATCTATAACTGTTTCCAAATTAATGTATGCACATCCCTGGTCACAATCTGCACCCCTGCTAAGTTTGGAACTTAAAAATTGTCTACATGTGAAAAGAAAAAACCCAGTGAATAGCATTTTTTATCATGCTTAAAAATTGCATGGGGAGTGCTTTAATTTGGTGCAGTATTGCTTCTGATAGCCAAAATTAAATCTGCCTGTAGTGGATTGTTGCCTGTTACTGGATAGAAACATTTGTTAGGTTGAGTACGTGCTGCCTCAACAGACAATGAAAAAGATAAACAATTGATTGCAATCAGAAACCAAAACAAAAACATTGCAATAATGTTGCATATTTGCATAGTTATCATGAATCGGGGGGCAATATAAAAAAATCTCTTTTAATTCATATACAGATGAGAATTAATTTAAGAAAAGGGCCTGGGGAGACAGATACCAAACACTATCAGATTGTGCGATGACTTCTGACTGCTTTTGTACTGGATATGAAAATCATCCAAGGCCTGGAAAAGCCAAAAGAGGAATCTTTATTTTAAACTTGATGTTGAGTGGGCAACTACTTTTGGGTAAAAATGTCAGTTTGATCTCAGATGAGGTCTTGGTCGAGTTCCTACACGAAATTCTGCCTCTCTAATAAAGATTAGTTTCTTTGCAAAGCCTTCATGGCACTTACTCCTCTCTAGAATGCTTTGGAAACTGTAATTTCAGTTTCACAGCAATTCCAATATATTCAAGTATGTAAATTTCCAAAACAGAGTAAAACACCAAGCAACATTTTGTCATTCTGTCCCTAAAACAAATCTAGTGGAAGAAGAAGTGCATAGAAATATTCATATAAATAAATACTTAATCTTTTTCTGTTCATGACCATCTCTGGGCTTAGTACATAAATGTCCCTGTATGTTGCTCTGCAATGGAAGTGTTCTGATGAGCTGACCACTTTCTACCTGTATTCACAAGGAGTAAAGGATATAATTCTGGAAATCTAAACCTGTCCCATCTCAATCATGTAGGGTTTTTTTCCTACTAGTATCAGTATTGAAACTCCCAATGACTTCAGTGGAAGCAGCACTGAGACCTGAATTCCCTAAAATGTTAAATTTAAATGAAACTCCATAAAAAATGCTTCAGCTCCTCCTGTTCCCAGAATGGAATAATACATTGTTTTCAAAGCCATAGTCTGGAGAATAAATCACAGATTAAGTTTGAGGGGTTTTGGAGAAAGGAATTAGGAGTGTCGGTGGGAAAACAGTTTAGACAAATTGTTTGTGTTGTCTGCCAACAACTGCTTGGTTTTTGTAATTCAGCCTTACTGATGTTGCTAACTTAGAATTAGATATTGTAAAATGACATTACATCTGTTCTGTGGGGGGAGAGGAATGCTGATGTGAGAGCATCTCTTAATGAGGAGCAGTTGATATATATCTGGGCAGTTTTATAGTTTTGTCAAACAACATAAAAGTGTTATTCTGGATTTACTAGGAGGAAATAAAATCCAAATTGAAATTAGATTCTTAAATGGCACAAAATTCCAATGTTTATGTCACCTCTGAAAAAAACCCACATCCTGTTAAATAGGAAGCCTTAAAGCTGCATAGTATATTGAAGGCAAAATCAGGGATATTATTTACTCAAGCAAAACTTTTTTCTGTGTTACTGCCATTGGAAAATGAATAAGTATTATTCATTTTGTCTTTGTTATAAGTTGGTTATTGATAGAAACACCGAGTTCACCATATCCTATTAAATATGACTGTGAGGGGTTCAATTCTGACACCTTTTCTTGCCATACATCCATCTTGAAATCTCAGTGAGGTTTTATCTCTGTAACAATTCACTTGCAATTTGAGGCAGTTTCAGGACATTTATATCAAATCTTGGAAGCATAATCCTGAACATTCTCGTAGGTCAAATTATGGTTATTGACTTCTGAAAAAGAGGTAATAAGTGTTGTTGCTTTTCTTCTGTTTTGAAATTGAATATTTGTGACCTAACTCAACTTCTCCTTCGTATTTGATCCATATCATCAATTTCAATGGGAAGCAACAGAAAGAGTTTAACCAGTGGCCACATAATGTTGAAAATTGGGCAATTCCACTTTATCATATTTCACATTTTTCCTTCCATGTCTACTGGGCAGTGAGTTATTTGCACTTAACTTTCGTGGTTCACCATTGCTTGTCACATCATATGGTCCATTTTTTTTCTTTTCTTGAAAAACCAATTTATCTCTCAGGGCTTGCTCTTTATCTCTTACACTTGCTCTTGCTTTCACTAATTTTATGCCAAAGGAAGGTGATTCAGGCAGTTTTTAGAACCTTTTGAACCTTTTAACTTTTTTAGAAGCAGGTCTACTTGTTTGATATGTTGCTTGTTTCTCTGTAAAAAAGTAAATCTACTTAAATCTACTTCAAAGGAAGAAAAATCCCTCTTTTCCTCATTAATATGGAAGAGAACCTCTTAGTAGAGTGCAAGGTGCTTGGGACAAGATAAATGATGTTTTTATTAAAATTAACCAAGCAAACCATTTTCTTCAGGTTGGGTTGCATTAAAATATATTTTTCTTCCTAAAATGTAAGTCCAGTGACTCCCTAACCTAGAATTAAAATAATTTTAGATATTGCTGGCATATTATCAACAGCCATAGAAGAGAGTTTGTTTGCCAGCTTGTGAAAAGAATCTGAAAGTGAAGTGGGACCTGGTTTATTTTCTGACAAGCAGGAGGTCACTGACTTTGGCATGTAAATCACAAATGCTTCTGAGGATCACCTCTTGTCTTGGAAGAAGGGCTCAGAATGACTGCAAAATTGAGTTACAGTGCAGTATTTAGAATAATCTATCTAAATCACATTATAGGTATTCTTCTCCCCTTGTGCAGAAAAATATCTTTAGGAAGAATGAAAGCTGCATTTAACCTGACACTGCCCTGCTGTGATATCCCACATCCTGGGACCAAAGGCTAGCCTGTATCCTGCTCTCCTTTCTGTCCCTTAAAACAAAAAGGAAGGAAATTAACAATTCCCTGGTGTTTCCCTCTGTTGTAGGAGGAGGAAGTAAGCTCAGCCCATGGAAGAAGGGTAGAAATGAATTTGAAGCAAATTTGTTGGCTAAGTGAGCATGGCATGATATGATTTGAGGTGAGAAAAAGCAAGAATTTACACTCCAGAACATTGAGGGATCTGCTGTTAGTATTGGTAACCAAAAAGGTATTTGGAACTGGAATAGAGCAAAATTTTGTGATCTCAAAACAAGGTCAGTCAGTCAGGAAAATCTGATCAGAACAATTTACTTATATATCAGACAGTGGTCTGAGTCCAGGTATGATTTCTGATAGCCATTGCCAAGTTAGCCTGTTGTCTTGCTCCAGCCTCAGGTTGCCAGAGAAGGGAAGTGCTGAAGAAAAAGCACAGCCAAACAACAAATAGCTGGGAGATCTGGGGAACTGTACTATTTTCTCTTCCAAATGTTGTACTCCCAGACAGTGTGCCACCACACTATTTCATATGGTCATTTCTTGTGTGTAGCAAGACTGGATTGAATTGTGCTAGAAACTGAAAAGAACCAGCTCAGGAGTCGGGGAAGTAAGAGTGTTCCCACTCAGATTCTTTACTTCATATGTTCCTCTGATTTATGAATGGGAGTGAGGGGATTGACCTTATCATGTTTGAAAACATGAAATCCCATAAGAAATGTCAGGATACTGAGTTGCAAACCGGCCAGGATGAGGTAGAATTTTAGATGCTGTAGATTTCTGTATGCGTGCAGGTAGGATCTGTCCTGAAAAGAGATTAGCTCCTGCAGTTATGCTGGATAAAGGAACCAAACTAATCTATGTACTAAAGCATTTAACTTACACTGATCAGAATTTTTATCACTTTGATAATGCAATTTTGAATATAGAAATCTTTCTACATTCACAATATAGTGTCCTAGTTGAAATGTGAAAGTAAAATAGCTAGAAATACTACACATTAACCATGCATACATTTTCATATGCTAGCCTTTCAGGTCTGACAAACTGATTGTGTATGATCTGAATGAACCCGTTGTTTTAGAGTAATCAAACCTGATTATAATTTTCCCTTTTTAGTCTCCTTACAAACAACTCTAAACCCAAACGAAAATAACATTTTTTTTTTTGTCTTCTGGGGCAACATGCAAATGAACTGCTGACTCATAAGTCCTTGTGTTAGGCATAGATTGCCAGCTTGAGAAAAAATGATGAGAGAATGTAGCACTTTGTAGTTTTTTAATTTTATGGATGCCGGTTGCCAATATGAACACAGGGTTGATGTTAGTGGAAAAGTTGGTATTTTTTCCTGTAGACCTTCCATTTAAAAAATTAGCTTGTGATTAATTGCTGTGTGCTTCCATTACTGCAACATAGATGGATTTTAAAAGCCATTTGACAAAAAAAAAATGCACCTTGGAGTATTTTAAGTGCAGCAGCTGTAGAGCACTCAGTAATTTTATTTTGTGTTTTTTATATTCACAGTGACTGAAAAGCAACTTGACTTAGGATCACAGGATAATAACATCAGTTCTGTTCTTCTCCAAAGTTTCATATTCTGTTTGTGTTTAGTAAGCTGACAACCACATCTGAAACTCATTGATTAGCTGCTTATAATAGCTCATCATCTCAATGAAATAGATCATTGACAAACTTTTTCCACTTTGTCAAATGTATGCCAAATAACAACAAAATGGGGGCAAAGGTATTTGAAACTGTATTAGAATAATGCTAATCTGGTTTATTTATTCTGAAAAAAATTATTTTCAGAATAGTTTGTGATCAATTTAAATGGATTCTAATTTCAGATTAAATGTGTTGTTCCCTTCATTTGTCTAAAGAATATATTTATCTATCCTATATTTATGTAGAATATAGGATATAGTATATTTATTTATTCTGTCACTGACTCATAATTTCATTTTTTTTACAAGTGAGAAGAACGTCTTAAAGCAGTGCACGTATTCAATTAACATTAATTATTCTATCAATTCTAAAGTTTTCTGTCCTAGATTTTGAAAAAATCTTGTAAAATCCATTGTCCCACACACCAATCTTTCATGGCCATTCACATAACTCAACATTTGCTACTTCTACATTAAATCTCACCAGATTAACATTGTTATTCAAGTGTGTGGAGTTGGATGGTTGGATGGCTCTCTTTTTTTTTTTTCTTTGCATTTAAAATCCAGATAATCTGCTGGAGATCCGTGTTCCAATTCCTTGCCCTATTCAAACATACCAGAAAACAGAAATGTATCCCTTCTGTGATGAAACCAAGGGAACCAAAAGAATATCTTTGCTGAAGTTCACAATTGACTGTCACTAATGAAAACAAATTGATAAATTACAGTTTGAAAATGACAGCAATAGGAAATTTATATAGTGGTTTGACTAAAGCAGATTTCAGCACTTTTAGACAATTGCTTACAACCATCTGCAAAAAAAAAAAATCTGTTTCTTTTTCATTGAATGTACAGAAATTTTTATACTAACAGAATTGAGTCCTTTCAAGAATCAGCGCTTGATCACAAGGGAATGAAATAATACTCCACAATGGATCTGATAAATGAGATATTTAGATATGAACAGGCACATTGATTTACCTCTGATTTTTTAAGGACTTTCAAAAAGCAAACCAGAAAGAACTTTAATTCTTTGCTATTTATTCTGGGAAGCAAGTGGTCGAGCCATGTGCTGTAAGTGACTCAAATCTGGATATTTGAATTTCTTATCAATATTTTGACAGAATGATTGTAATGCACAGCGTTAAAATCAGTTAAAATCTTGGGCCAGGATGTCTGTGAACATAGAAGAAAGTCGTGTATCATCCTAAAATACTGCCATTTGATTACTTCACTGCAGGAAAAAAAAGAAAAAAAAGAAAAAAAAGCAGCAGTGAAATCTGGACCTCTCAGAAACAGATTTTATTTTAGGTAACAATTTTAGTGGCCAGTGTTCAATATTAGAAATATGTAAAAAACTAAGGAAATTTTGATATCGGTACTTCTGCCCTACATTAGTTCATAGAAACATTTAGAATAGGAAACTATGGCTGAAATTAAACCAGTTGACATTCTTACTTTAATCTCAATGGAGATATGTGTTATGGCTGTCCTGTGCTGCACCCTTCTTGCTGTGCCTGAGCAACTTAGCTACCCTAAGCTACCTGTGAGTTTGTGTGACAGGAAAAATGAACCAACCAGAGCTCTTCTGTGATGGGGCAGCATTGCAGCATCATATTCCGATCTGTGTGTTACCAACAAAATACATGCGAGCTTATCTTTCACTTATAAACGAGTCAGGTTTCCCTTGGAGCCTTTCAGTTAGAAGAAAGAAATAAACACTTAGCAAAGGTTACTGATAAAATCTACACTTTTGCTATTTTTTTTATTATTATTATTTTTAATAGGAAAATGTGCAAACTCCCTTCTAGCAAAAAGATGTAAATTGTGGATTTTAAGAAACAAATCCTGCTGCACAGCAGGTTTAGACAGGCTGCTACTGTCAGGGCCTTAAGGCATTCTGTGATTTCCCTGTGGTAAGCCATGGTTCTCATTTGTAAAGCCAGGAGAATTCCCACTGTTGCTGTAATCATATGCATGATCCTTCTTCCATCTCAGTGCTTCGAGCATCAGTTAAAAAAAGAAAAATAGGGCAAATGGTGGTTGTCATGTAGTCAGCTATCCAAGAGCTTAGAAACTTCATTTATTTTGTAGGATTTAATTTTGTCCTCAGGAGAAGAATTAAGCATTTTAGTGGAAATCTTAAAAAAAAATACAACTAAAAGAAAGGAAAGAGAAAAAAAGCAAAAAACAAAAAACAAACAAAAAAAAAACCACAGAGGAAAAACCAAACAACAAAAACAACAACACTGAAACATGTCCTGATTCAGACATGGCCGTGAAGACCTCAGAAATTATTTTTTTTAATTTAAAATGAGAATCATTTTTCCCATTTACTTCTGTTTTCCAAATATGTAAAATTCTTTCAGAAAAGGCCTGAGTCCATCCCATGATCCTTGTCATATAATCTCTGTGTTCTATCACTTCTGCACTTGGTGACATCCTGTCCAGCATTTGATTCTGCAGCTTTCCTATTAGCAGCACTTGATGGACTAGTTTTAGCATGTCTTTTTGATTCACTTTCTTCTTTTGATACTCAGAAAATATAAATCAGTATGTTTCACAGGTCAGTTATGTTTTGTGGGTAAAAGTACTTTGGTGTCTTTCAAGCCTTCCCTTTGAAAATTTCATTTTATATTCCCTCCTTCCTGTACTGCAAAAAAGGCTAAGTTTCTGTTCCCTACTTATCTTCTCTGGGTCTTTCATGATGCTGTAAACCTCAGTCTCCCCTCTTTCTGTCCTCTTTCTTTTCATTGTTAAAAAGTTCTGGTCTGCTGCTTCTTCCCTCTATGGAAAATGCTTCAGGAATTTCATTGCACCTGCTGTCCTCCCATCTAGAAGCAGGGAAAATTCTGGATTGGAAGAAGCCTCTGGAGGTCATCTGAACACACCTATAGCTGACAGCAGGGGTTTGGATGAACTTATCCATTGGCCCAGCAAGACAAATCTTGAATTACTTCCATTAAGGGAGATTCCACAATTTCTCTAGACAACCTGTTTCAATGTGTGGTTGTTCTCACAGCAAAGAACTTTTTCCCATAGTCTGATGAAATTGCCTTTTGAAGCAACTGATGCTCATTGCTTCTTTGTCTCTTGCTATGTCCTTGTGAAAGGAGTATCTCCATTTTCTCTATAACCCTTCTCTAGACATTGAGAGAATGTAATTAGACTGCCCCTTCCCTTCCAGTTGAGTAAGCTGAATCCCTTTCACTTTTCAATGGGCATCAACTTGAGGGCCCTTCACTGAACCTTCTCTAGTTCTTCAATGTCTCTTTTGAAGTGGGAGTCCAGAACTGGACACAATATTCCAAATGTGACCTAACAAATACCAAACAAAGCAGTGACAAACGTTCATCTGCTGGGTTTACTTTGGCTGCTGCAGTCAAGGCCCCAGGTTGGTTTCGTTGCTGCACAGCTCAGCCAGTCAGTCCTTGGACTGCGACTCAGGATTATTCCATCACAGATGCAGGATCCTATAAATATCTTTGTTAAATATGATTCAATTCCTTTTGGCCCAGTCTTACAACTTGCTGAGATCCCTGTTTTCTGTAGTGTATAATATTGTCATGTCTTGTCTGTCTTGCTTGTCATGTCTTGCTCTGTTTTTTCTCACAGAATGTGGAGCAGAACTCTGTGAACCAGTGGAGGCATGGAGCCATGCTATTTGCTCACAGTAGCATAGTAACAACAACAAATAATAACAACAATAATATTGATATCAATATTAATAATATTACAGAATTATTTTAATATCATTTTATATTATCCTTATTATTAATATTATTCTTAGTTCGTTTCTTTATTATTAGTTGATAAAATCTGGTTTCAGTTTTGTTTTCTGTTCCTTTACAGATTATCAATACTGATCTATTTGCTTTTTTGATCAACACTGAAACTAACTAGATGTTTTTAGTAAAATGTCCATGCTGATTTTAAGATCTGTTTAATCAACAGTGAGAGCTAGTTCAAACCTAGCAGAGTATTTGTAGAGTAAAAAGGGCATTTTCTTCTCTGTACACATTAATTTGAATTTATTGACATTGAATATCGCCTATTATTTTATTGCCTAGCTTTTCACCTACCTTCAAAAAAAGAAAACTGAAATATGATATGATTGAGTATGAAATGGTACTGTTAAAGAAAACCAAGTATTCAGTGGTTTTGATAACACAAGAAACAGAAGTCATCAAAAGAAGTTGCAAAATTTTTAGAAAATACAGAAATACTCTGATTTCTACAATATTTTAGCTGCTGAAATTATGTATGGTTTCAATGCTTATTTCAAAAATATATTTTAAAGTGATGTATCAAGACTGAATAAGGATAAATCAGTCCAGGCTCACAGAGTCCCAAACACAATGGTTACGCAATTTCTTTATTTGACTGATTCTTAATTGTTTTATTGCCAGGAATATCTGTTGCTACCTATTATCAAAGACAGAGTACTGAACTGTATGTTGTGACCAAGTACAGCCATTTCACATTATACTTCTGAGGAAACCTTCATCAACTGCCCAGTCCATCTTAGACTGAAGTGTCCTGAATAAATATTTCGTGTATATTTCCTTATGTTTCTAAAGGTGGCCAGAGGAAAAAAATGTTTTTCGTAACTGTAGAACATGACCCTAGAACCCTGATGAATACAATATAATCTGTTTTGGAGGAATTCATTATGAGAAAGTTCATTGCAAATAGTCAAAGGAATGTGCAAAGAAATGCATTGGAAAGATTTATAAACAGCTGCTTCTGTAAAGGTCCTTGTGAGTGTAGTAGTGATCAGGCTGTGTATAAGGATCAAGCTTTTCAAACTCACTGAAGTTTGAGATGAATACTAGATATTGACATAATTTTGAAGATAAACCCTTGGTAGAATACACAGACTGTATTTCTGAAAAGTATATGGTAAAATAACTTGCAATGACTAGTAATGACATGACTTTATGTTTCATTTTTGGGATGTTACACCTAGGAGATTTGCACCTTGTATCTCCATTTTTTGTTTCTGCACAGCACAACTCCATTTTTAAAAATCCCTTATCTTCTCACAGACACAGTTCTCCTTGTTTGATAGATATTTCTTACTTATCCTTTGGCATGCTTTCCTCTAAGAAGGGCTTCAATTCTAAAATGTTTGTTGCTGTAATTTCTGACAAGGTGTCATATTTTCTTCTTTCACTAGCAAATAACTGGGAATACACTCTTGGTTGGTTGTGGCAAATAATACTGGAATGTAGAATGAAGAGTTCCTCTGGTTTTGGGTTTGCTTGTTTTTCTGCTTCTAGGGGAGAGGGTGGATGAGATCAAGAACTTTAAACTTCTCCTGCCACTGAAGGATGAGATCCTGCCTTCCTTCCACCCAACAGCTTTATTTCTTAGCCTGTATTTTCCCTGGTGTTACCACAAGTGTTTCTGGAAGGAGCCAGCCTGGGTTACACCCACAAAGGCAGCAATGTTAGCTGAGAGATCCAGGGCTACATTTGGTAGCAGCATCTGTTCATGCCAGCCTAAAGTGTTGACACTTTAGCTTAAACAGGCTGTATTTGCTAATATTTGCAACATCAATGAACAGCTTTTACATTTCCAAATGGCTGTATAAATGGGTAATCACACATATCTACATCACAGCTAACCCCTTGAAGGGACTGACTACAAAAGTTAATATTTTTTTTTAACTTTGCCTTTGATAGAGAAATTAAAAAAAAAAAAAGTGGTTTTAACAGAAGACCCTGTAAGACCCAAAAAAGTTGCATGTAATAGGTTAATTTATTATTTTGGCCCGCTAAATTGCTTGGACGTTCTTCATTGAGCTACTTGGTAGTGTAGAATTCAGCTTCTCACTAAATAAAATGGTGTCAGTAGTCCTTGTTAACTGAAGAGATGGCCTGTAACTGCACATTTTAGTTAATTTTAGCAACTATTCAGACAAATTCTCACCTCCTCCCCTTCACAGATATGTTCTAATTCCCTAGGAAGAAGGCATAAAAAAGCCTGAAAATGATGTTTCCAATTAGTGTGGCTTTCTCATATTTAAATTCTGTGTGGCTCTGCCAGATAATTGAATAAAATGTTCTATGTTCTTTTGATCTTTGTTGAGATGATGTAGCCTGTTAAATATTGTTTCGTTATACTGTTCATGTTGACATAGACTGCATTGTGCCACTTATAGCTTCTTTGGCACAGCCCTGGAATCAAGTGTTCAGTAATGATTAATGACCAAGGATACTCAGACCCACTGTTGAGTCTAAGAGCTCTCTAATCTTTGCTCCTGTTCCTTCCTTCAATTCCAGCATTAGCTAATGTGGCTTCTGTGAGCACAGCAGTTCTGGTATCTCGTCATACAGCTTGTACTGCCAGCAGTTAGCATGGCATAGAGCTAATGATCATTAGATTCTCAGTTTTCTTAATTCTTGCTTATTATTGCATCTTTGGTGCCCTTTCTCACTCTTGCAATGTTTTATTTAGTCTTTAATAGAGAAAAGGCTGTTAAACCTGTGCTAGACCCTTTTTTTTAGTCCTTGCACACTGTAGAATCATTTAATTTCCTTTGATATGTTATGCCAATTAAGTGATATGTGTGTTAACATAAATATTTAATTGTGGAAAGAGAGATCACTTTGGCCTAAAGCTTTAATTGAATTAGATGCTTTTCAGATGATTGTCAAGATTAAACAGTCCATTATGAACATTTGCCACTGCAGGAGATTTCTGCTTATTGAAAGACAAAAGGGTAATTTCATCTAGTGTTGCTGTAAACTGTACGGGTCCTTCATACTGATAAGGGAATTCTCCCTCTTTTAACCTTGATATGTACTGTAGTAATGAATTTATGAATCTTTAAATTCAGGCACATCATTAAAGTGGGGATATGATATTAGCACTGCCAAGTAAATTAAAAGGATGAAAATTTATCTACATAGCAGCTAAAGAGATCAGAGTCAATACCAATTTGTCAATAATTACCATTGCTTTAAAAAGCAAAACTAACACAATAAAAGGAGGCAGCTATGGATCTTTATTGCATACTAACTGGAGTTTGATTAATTCCAATGACAGATTTCCCATGGCAAACTGAAGTTTTAGGGACACTAATTTTCCTTGACATTGTGCTGCTGAGGCACCTAAACTATCACTCCCACAAAATATGCTTGTGTTAATATGGAATCCAAATGTTACACTATCAACCCAAAATATTTCTGGTCTGGGGCAAAATGTTCCTGTATTGCAGTTTTGCCTAATTATGTGAACATCTTCCACAGATCAGAATCCTGTTTTCTTGATATACTGTGGACTGTAATCATGCATATATCTCACACTGAAAACACGTCACAGCAGTTTCCTTCAAAATATAGTACAGCTATGCATAATGCATGATAAGACTAGAGAGATGTGCAATGTGAATCAAAGTTTTAATGTCCTAGTTTTCCAGATATTATTATCTATTCACTGTGTTTTTAAAGGAGCTCTGATTAAGAATCATCTCAGCTGTGACAAGCCATAAAGCCAAGCACGACGTTCAGTGGGACCCTGAAAAAAAATTCTCTCTGAACAAATTTTTATATTAAACTCATCATTGGGGAACTTTGTTCTTATCTTGCCCATTGCTGGCAGCATTTTGTCACCAAAGGTTATAGAGCAAAGACATTTCCTCTTTGTGTCTGACACACCTGTCCTTACTCAAATGGTTGATCTGTATTTGCTCCTTTGATTTGTTGTTGACCAGGTCTTCAAAAGAACAGATGCAATATTTCAGCCATCCTTTCTGTCTTGGGATATGCTGTAACGTAACTGAGACTGGCTTGACTTGAATTCATATCTGCCCCCTTGGTCTGCAAAGTATCCAAATGTCAAAAAAGCTGTTTGAATGTAAAATGTACAGCTCAGCTTCACATCTGAGTGCAATCCTGTTGTGGGGACTGCACATTCTCAGGCCAGCTGTTTTTTCACTTACACAGTATCAGACTACTGGAGTCTACCTGAAATTTTATGCTAAATGCAGTTCTTACATAGACTTCAGCTTATGGGGCAGTCCACCCACACCCTGAGTTTCTTATTGTCTGGGGTAACAGCATGAAATAGTCAACAGTGTGACTGATGCTAAGGTTATGTCTATTCAAGTAAGGGAAGTCATATCTAGAGTAGAATGGAGGTGAAAATCAAGCACCTTGCTACTTCTGCAGGACTGCTGAGAAGCATTCCCTCATTAATATGAGAAGCTCTTCTCATTTTGCTGTAGGGCAAGTGCTTGCTTAAACAGGTAGGAGGGTTTTCCCTTGTTCCTTGTTAAGTTTCCAAGATAGTGAAGGAGGGGCTTTTAGGGTCTCAGTCATGTAACAAGCCTAAAATTAATTAAGTACTTGGATAATTCTATTGTCATTGTGTTTTCTTTAATAAAAACTATTTATCAAGAAGTGTATTTATTGTCTGTATTTAATGAGTCATAAGCAAAATTAATTTGATAATTTCTGTGTATTTATAGTTGATGGTAGCTGGAAAAAAAAAGTAGTGTAAAACTGCTTTCTGTGCTTGTAATGATGGAGAACTGATTCTGTTTTATTTAAGAATTTTAAGCATCATTAAAGCAGTAGGCTAGAGAGGGTGCTGTTTGCCTGAGTGCTTTACTAGCCACTAGAAGGGAGGTGATAAATCTGTGTTGAAATATCATTTAAAAACCTAATACATAGAATGAGTTCTTACTTGGTTATGGATGTTCATTGATCTCTTTTCTTGCTGTATTTCTTTACCCTACTGGAGAGAGTAAAAGGAAAAAAGGACTGATGGGAGTGCAGGAACACGAGAGTCGGTATGAGGAGCAGGTTGAAAAAGTGGGAAGAAATCAGACCAGTGAGAGGAAATGCAAATATTTACTCACAAATATGTTGGTACAGATAGGAGAGCAAGTGCTGGAGGACACTGCAGTAAGAGGTGCCTACAAAATTGTCTTGGTTTGAAAAGACAGATGTCTGCTAAGGAAGGCAGGAGCCTCCCCTGAACTTGAAACTGTAAACCTCCTCTATTGAAATTGTTATAAATTTGAAATTAGGCAGGACTCTCAAGCAAAGATATGGGAGCAGTTATAACAGTTCTTTATTAGGGAAGAAAATAAAACATAAAATAAACAATGCAGTAATACAAAACAACACTGACAGAGTCAGAACACAACCTGATATCCTGTTGGTCAGTGTGTTGGTAGCAGTCCAGTTGGAATTGTGGCTGCAGTCCTCCTGCAGTGTCAGGTGTGGTTCTGTTGGAGCAGTGATCATGTAGAAGGGTGTAGTCTTCCTCTGAAGATCCAGTAGAAAAGGCAGTTGTTCCTCTAGGAATCCAGTGGAAAGGCTGTTCTGGTGTCCCAAAATCTCAGATTATATCCAGTTAGGAATTCTTGGCTCCTCCCTCTGGGCAGAACATCTCACAATGGCATCCTGTAATTTTGTCAGTCATGCAGTGACACTCAATAGCCCATTAACAGCAGATGTCTCCCCAGAGGGAGGATTGATTTGTGGAAGAGATAAAGAAAACTGCCCAAATAACAGAAGATAACTGCCACACCTCTAACAGATGGCAAATCGAATACACATAGCCTTATAGGACAAAAATAAAGGAGCAGACTCATCTAGTGAGGAGGCATTAGAAAAAACAGGCAATTCTTTATTCCTTGTTTCTCATTGGTAAAGATGGGCTTTGCAGGCATGTCTCTGTCCTTGCCGAGTGCTCTGGCTGGACCTGAGGCAGAATTGACAAGAGCAAGAGGGCCAAGGAAAGCCCTTCCAGCTCTTCTTCCTCCTGCTGCCCTTGTCCATCCCTGCCCTTACCAATGGGAGTAAAGCTGGAAGGCAAGGCATATCCATTCACTGGAGGAGGTGAACCTTACATAGCAGCAGCAGCATTGTAGGACTGGTTTTGTCAGAGAAATTGCGCAGTGGGAACTGAGCTGGGCAAGACCAGCCCACAGTAGTCATTGAATCTATCTTCAGACAAGACCACATGTGACAGCCTGTGGAGAAGATTCCCCCAGGCCACTAAAAATGCCATTAACTTGGACATCTCCTTTACAGATGACCTCAGCTGTTAGAAGCAATACCAATCTTCAAAGACCATGCCTGACCATAGCATGTGAAAGGCTGCATGGACCTGAAGTAGAATTGCTTTTGATGCCTTCTGCCAGTGAAGGGGGAGGCATAGTGCAGAGTCTGAGTGTGCTACTTTTGCTTTCCCTCTGCACTCCTCCCCAGGATGCTGACACTCATCAAAGTACCATGAGGGTTAGAAATGCAGATTCAGTGAGCTGCCATTTCTGGCTCCAAACTGAGCGGAAATGGACCTACCCAGGGAATACTCTGCATAGGAATGGCTCAAGCCCTTCTTTCTTACACCATATTATTGTGGGGCTGTACAGAGCATCATGAGCACACATGCACTGCTTTTAGCTCAATGCAGAATCTAATGCTAACTGTCCTGCACTGTATAATCATGAAATGTGGGGAAACTTAGTGCTTCCTGTGTTCAAGGAAAATTCAAGTTAGAACTTCAGCCAGCAGAAACAAATGACTTCTTTGAGAATGAGCTTGTGATCCTAAAGCAGTCTCAACATAACCACATAGAGAACTGGCGTAACCCAAGTAAAGCAAAAAAACGCAACTCTGAAGAGAGATGATACTTGGTATTTACAACGATTATTCCTGCAATGTAGTTTGGTTCCACAAAGAAGGGGCTTCTGAATACAGTTTTTGCAAATAACTGTAAAATCCTTCTTTGCTTGCAAATTTGGAAGTCAGATGAAAATTCAACCTTAAGCAAATTTCTTTATGACTGTGTAGTAAAAACTGTCTGATAGCCTATAGACATACAATAAAGAAGCTCAGGCAGAACACTGACCTGCATTTGTGCTTTTTCTAGTTACCTCTCTCCTTGCCCTGTGATTTAGTATTATGTGGGTGAGATATTTGTACTAGTACACAGGAAACCCTTGAACATGGAAAATAGTACTTACTAAAATAGATAGCATTCCCAAGGGGGAAACAGCAAAATTACATGAGATTCATAGAATAAGGAATAACTAAAATTGCCCAATTATTTAAACTGAGATATTTTTCTATCAATATAATATCTTGCTGAGCTTGTGGAGCATAATTTAGAGTAGGCATTTTGCCTGCAGATCATAATATAAATATTTTATATGATCTCCCACACTATTACAATAATAGAGGTAGTGTTATTTAATCCACTCTTGGCAAAGCAGATGCTTGCCAGAATGCATAAAGCACTCAAGGACCTGGTTTTGTTATCATGGAAACTGATTGGTAGAATGATTTATCTAAAGTTTGATTCCTCATTGTGGAAGTGGATTTGATTGTGCTTGTGAGACACAATTTAAGGTTGTGTTGAAGCCTCATACAAAAAAAGCGTTTGTGATAGAAATATTTACAATATGAGGATGAAAAAACTCCTTAAATGTAAGCAGGTAAAGCAAGAGCCATGTCTGGGTTGGGAGGAGGGCTGGGAAAGACTGCATTTCTGCAAATTATTTGATTTAGATTTAATAGAAATTGTGACCACAAAAAGTGAATTTGAATACACCTCTTAAAAAGCAGTTGCAAGCAAAGAAACTACAAGCCACAGCAGAGAGCATGCAAGTGCTGCTATATCTTCGTAGCAGTCTCATAAAGTGGGTTGCAAGTCAGCAGGGGTGGAGAAGTTCAAAGTTTAATAAAACTTTTCCTAAAAACACAACCTTTGGAGTGTAATTTAATGCCTCTCTTGACAGTCATTGTTTCTCTTATTTTTTACCGCAACATGTGTTTCAGTTTTGGTACCTGATATGCCCTGACCAAAGTCCTTGGGCCTGAGGTGGGTATTTGGGTGTTGCACGATTTAGGGTAGGTGGTCTAAATACTTCCCTTCCTTTTCTACAAAGTTGATGGGGGATGAGTATTGATTGCTAATCACCATAATTTTTCACACTCGAGCAGACTTTATTGATCAGAATGCTAAAATCCTATGGAAAACATTTAAAGCTATGTCCTTCCCCTGAGGTGATTGTGCCTAAAGCTGATATGCATAGGGAATGATGAAAAGATGACCATTGTTTTGTACATTTGTATGTGATATACTATGTTAATGAGCACTTCCTCTCTCTGTTTATGCTTTGTTTTTCATGCTTACTGTAGCTTTTATTGATGTGTTTGATAACATGGCATCAGCTGCAAGGCAGAAATGTTTACTCTGTCGGGTTTTTTTTTAAAACTGTTCAATGTAGATTAAAAAACTTCAGCAGCCCCTGGATGGATGGGCTTAAGCTGAAAATTTACATGTGAGTAACAAATATTATAGTGCAGATGAGCCAGACACAGAAAAGGAAATTCATAATAAGGGACTGCTCTGGCAGTATTAATCTGCCTCATGTAGATTGTGTGATGAATCATCCCATGTCACCACAAGGACTGCTGCTGCTGAGCTTTGCCAGCAAGTGGGACAATAAAAAGTGTGTATGGAAGAGTTGAGGGAAGGGCACACACAAGGGAAGAGGAAAGGGACAAAAAAAGGACATCTATTTAAAACTGGACATGTCAAGCCTGGCCAATAGCTCATGTTATATATAATTCAGCCAATTCATTGGGTAAATCATTTCATATGCTCCACAAAATGCAATTTGCTTCCATGGCCAAGCATGACAAAGCTTTTACAGAATTGCAGTTGGCAAAGAGCTCTTCTAGGATAGTTAATTCAGGGCCTGTGAGATTGCTGAGGCATCTTGTCAGAACATTAAATAATCACGCAATGTCATGAGGGAATATCTAATTAAGGGTCCAATTTCTCAAGGGTCTGAGTACCTGTTACAATGTGCTGAGAACCCTTAATTCCCACTGACAAGAGTAGCAGCTTAGGGTGTTCCCAGCAGGCGTTTAATAGGATTGTGCCCTTACTTCATTTGGCTGGGATAAGTCCAGGCCAGTCAGGTGAAGCAACAGTAATGAAACAAGACAAGATAATGACACATAGGGTTACATTCCAGCAGGAATATTATTACTTGCAGATGACGAAACACTCAGGTGTGAAGTCCCTGTGAAATACAGGAAAATATTATAGGATGCATTCTTAGGGGTTAAATTTGTGCCTTTGAGAAAGATCTGTCTGTATTCATCCCATGCAAAAAGAGCAGTAAAAGGCAACACAAACCCTTTATCACCCCAGACCATTATGCTGTATGAACAAGTGACGGAATTCCCATCCATGGTTTGGTTTTCAAGGACTTTAGAGATTTAAACAACCCCATGAGGATTGTCTGCCTTACAAAGGCGAGCAGATTTTTATCCAGTGTTTGGGAAGCAGAAAGCTTGGGTAGGGGAAATACGGGTGCTGAATTTCCCTGAGCAGCATTCTTGGTGTGACCCAAGAGATAGAACAAAATTTGAGGTAGAGAGATGAAGCCTTACCAGTAAGAATTTTCCTTCCTTCTTGTATACCTGCAGTTGTTATATAAAGGAGAAGAATGTTAGATGCAGCAGAAGAGAATAAGCATTGAATTTTGGCTTATTCTCAGACATGACAGTAGAAATAGCATTCTTTTCTTTGTCCTGAAGAACTGTTACAAAAAGGACTAAATGAGTAGGGAGCATGGCATTATGTTAAGCACTTTTGGGAGAGTGAAAAGTTAAAATTAATCTTTATGTTGTCAGGCTCTTAAGTGAGGAATGATGCATTAGACAACCTGATTTTATTTGATTTGTTGGGAAACCAGAGCTGCAGTGTTGTTTCTTGAACAGAGTTACAGGCTTCGCTTAAAGAGAGAGGCAAAGCGCACACATCACTCTGCAGTAGATCAGCATAAGCATTTTCTATATCATGAGTAATGTTTACTGGAAGAAATCAAATTACTGTTACACAGACCATCTGTTTTCTTTGCATGCAATCATGTAAGTGTTTTAGGACAAGCCATCCTTTTTAATCAGTTGTAAATCTCTTATGGCAAGGCACTGTTTTCTGTAATAAAATCTATTTTTATGATAAATGTAAGAGTTTTAAATACTGGTTTCTCCTGCATAAATATAGTGTACATATTGTTCATAACATAAAAAGTAGGGGTGTACAACATTAGTTATTATCAGTCAAGAACTTAATTTTAGGGCTTTTTGCATAGCCATTTTTGGATATTTGTTGGATCTGCAGCTCACTGGTGTTCAACTATTATAGCAAATAACAT
Organism: Setophaga petechia; assembly: GCA_024362935.1. Classification (NCBI taxonomy): domain Eukaryota; kingdom Metazoa; phylum Chordata; class Aves; order Passeriformes; family Parulidae; genus Setophaga; species Setophaga petechia. The sequence continues at coordinate 26,668,533 of JANCRA010000008.1, forward strand.
AATGAGTAATACTGTCCATTTATAGCCCAAGAAGTTGATTCCTATATAAATTTAGTAAATGGAGTATAATAGGGCCTCTATTTTGTAGCATAACTGCTATGATAAAAGTGATTACTGTGGAAGATCTTTTAGTCTTAGTCTTTTGTCTAAATTTTTACCCTTGGAAATACTGAGGAAAACAAGGCATGGCTTATTAAAAAATGAGCCTGTGGAATGGCCTAATGACATTAAAGAGACTTGAATTTATGTTCCAAGAAGGAGTCAACAATAGAGTGTGATATTTACTTCATGTTTAAAGGCAGCTCATTCACAGACGTAATTGTCCCATTCATTTTAGTGGGTGCTGAATTGAGCCTACTATTTTATTTTTTTATCACTGTCAGCTGTCAACTTCCCTGATTCATGTATTGTCTTTGGGTGCTCTTGAATTCAGAGGAAGCTGAAGGTCTGCCTGTTTAGCAAAGTTTCCTCTGATTTCAAAAGCAGCTGTGTGATTGCTTTGCCAGAATTTGCTCTGTATTCCATAAAATGACCCTGAAATAAAAGAGAGAAACAAGAACTGTAAGTAACACAATTGGAAATTCCCTCAGCAGGTTGGCTGTCCTCCTCAATGAGGTTGGCAAGCCTGAATTTCATTTGTTCAGACACTTTCAAATCAATGCTATTTTGTCTGAATAATTAAGCTGCTTACTCAGGCTTGAAAAGTGTATGGTGCTAAATTCTTGCGCTTTTTTGGGTAAACATGAAGAGGCAAAGAGGGAGAAACAGATGGACCGTGCACCTGGAAAAATTATAGTGCCTAGAGTCTGGTGCCATCCCATGGTACAGTGGAAGTTTTCTGCTCAGGGAAATATCAGATGAAATCAGGGGCCCCTATAAGTCCTATTGTGAAGGCTGGACTCGAAATCTCTATGTCCTGTGTATTACCACTTACTTTCAGTGAAAGGGAAAAAGCAGAACAGGGTGAATGGCTTACAAAATCATTCAGGTGATGAGAGTGAAAGAGAAAATAAATCTGTATTTGTAGCGGTCTAATAATTTGTTTGCATTTTTTTGTTGTTCAAATTCAGTATTCTTTCTTTGAGAAAATTATTAAGATGAGATAAAATTTTACTTTTTATTCCCTCTGGCTTTTCTTCTTATATTCACCCTGCTTTCATTCACAGGGAAGAAAATTGCAGGGAAATTAAATAATGTCATTGAATCACAGCAATTTGTTTGTTAGAATAGACTTCTGGAAGATGCTGGAGGGTATCATCAATGTCCTAGTCTAAGCAAGAAAAAAATTAGCTAACATCACTCACAGCCTTGTTCTGTTGAATTTGGAGTATCTAAAAGGATGGAGATTTGCCAGCCTCTCCCAACAACCTATTTCTCAGACTTCCTTTTGTTCACCTAGAAGGTCATCTCTCTGTTTCTCATGTTCCTCAGCAGTTTCAAATCCATCTGAGGTCTGGCTTTCCCAATTTCATCCAAGCAGTCCAGAACAAGGAAGTTCTGCATTGTTCCCAAGTAGCCCTCCCAACCTCTTCATCCTGTGCTGTCCATCTGCTGTGCCTGTATGACGTCCCAAATGGCAACCTGGGAGGTCCCAGTGCACTGGGGGACCTGTTTTCAGCAAGCATCTTCCTCTTCTGGGCCCCTTTTGCTGTCTTGGGTTTCAGGAGACACATTTCAGTTGGAGCTGTCAAAAAAGTTGATGCAAATATTTGTTTTATATTTTTCATGTCATTCTTCCTACTCCCATCTTCATATTCCCAAATCTTTTTCAGCAAAATAGATAAGATAAGGTGAAAGATATCAAAACAAGGGATTTCTACAAGGGATTTTTTTAGCATGATTTTTCATTTACAAGTAAAATTACTACAGTATTTTGATTTTTTAAATCTTATTTTTGTAGGGGGTTTTTACCCAGAACTTTGGAAAAGTTGCCACATGAGTTCTTCAGTAGCTTCAGTAGAATAGACAATATATTTTCCAGCTGTATGATCTCTTTTTTATCCAAGAAAGATATTTTGATGTATTTACAATTGTCAAAGAAGACTCTGGCCTAGCTCTAAGAACAGTAAATGCAAACACTACTGCTTGCAAATTATCACAATTTTCTATCAAGAAACAATTCAGCAAAATTACTTAATTTACTTAGTGGTAAAGACTGTGGTAAACTATGAATTACTGTTGTCTTAGCTACACTGTATTTTGATACAGTACATTTGTTCATTGAAATGATAATAAAATAATTTGCTGTACAGCAAGTATGATGCATATCTTAAATTACAATGAATTACTTATTGTAATGAATATCTTAAAATATAAATACAGAGCTCCTGACTTCGTATTTAAGTGCAGTAAGTAGAGAATACTGCTGTTTATTTTAGGAATTTCCTGTGTCTGCAGTGCTGATTACACTGAAGTGGGAATCAATGACAATGTGCCATATAGGAGACTTTATTTATAGTTGCTTTATAACTGATCTAAAGTGAGACAATAGATTTTGATACCCATGACCTTTAATAGAAAACTCTCTGAAGAGAAGTTTCCAATTTCACCTCCAAAGTAACCCCTAGTGAAAGTCCTTTGTATTTTAGACTTTGTGAGGCAATTAAATAATGACCTATTCTTGGTTCCTTTCTCCCTCATTTGCTTCTGTATCTTGGCTATTCAGTTGACAAAACAGAAAAAATGTTCAGGGGAGCTCTACAAAGATAGACATTTACCCATTTCTGCTTTTTAGAATGTTCTTAAGTGATGTATGTTTGGGGTTTGCATGTTTGCTTTTCTCTCCTTGAGCTATTGAGATCCAGTGGTTGTAGAGGATATGATCTGTGCGTGTGTTCCAAAGTCTCCTCTTCCACAACTTTACCAGATGCATTTTTGAAGGAAATGGAGCAGGAAAGTGACATTGATGATGATCATGTTTGGCTTTGAACTGGTTCCCTCAGCTCACTTGGTATGGAGGGAGGAAAAGAGGGGAACAGAAATGCTTGGTCACAGTTTTGAAATATATTTAGGTCTGAACAGTTCATCCTTGAAGAGGAAAAGTCTATATCTATTTTAAAAAAAGCCATAATACCAGTGAATAATCTTCATTCTGGACATTCTGGAGTGAAAAACAGTAGAAAAAATAGCTTAGAGAAAGTACAGGGAAGAGAATATGTGTAGAATGGTGAGATTGAATTAGTATTTCAGAACAGATCATTGCAGTATCTGAACAGTGAGATAGAAACTTAAAGTACATGCATCTAACTAAATGTATCTATTTGAAATGTGACCTCTTAACCAGTAGAATTAATTGAATCACTGAAAACTCTCCTCACACTTATCATTTCTCTACAAGTAAAAAAGGCAGTGTAAAAAATTGGGGCTCTTGCTAAACAGTAATTCCTCCAGGCTGCTTATTTTCAATCAACTCTTGGGGCTTTTATTCCCCAATATTGTCTACTATTGAAGGCAGGAGGTAAGAATTACTTGAATTATATAAGGAAATTATTGTTCCAGTGCCTTCATACTCCACATTTGATCTCTTTATCCTCTTTGTCACAGGTAACAATCTTACACCCAGAGCAAGAAAAGTAAATTCACTTGGCTGTCCCATATCTCTAAGGAACCTGATGCATGAGTGGACTAGAGAAGAGACAGAGAGAAAAACTCCCAAGACCTACAGATCATCTGGCTGGCAGGGTGAGTAAATGTCCTGTCATCTCAGTCATGTGTTGTCAGGTACACAAGGAGTGAGCCTGCTTTGAGCATTGCCTCAGGAATTATTTATCCAGTAATTGTTGGGAAAAAGAGGATCAAAATGTGTCATGTTTCCAGGACTCTGACATTGGTGGCTCACATGAATTCAGAAGTACTAGGCAAAACACCTCCTATATTTTCAGTTTAAGCCCTGGATGTGGATTTTTTTAGGCAGGCAGTTCTATATAGGGAGGAGGGGGTTAATGCGTGCTGTGCTGTCAAAGCCATTTTCAGTCGTGGTAGGTGAAACAGAAATATCTATTACTGAATAGTCCAAACTCCTCATGATTCATAAGAGATCCAAAAAAGAAAAGAAAGGAAGAAAACTCATTTTCTCAGTGCCAACTATACTTGGATTGCTATGGATGTGGGTCTGTGCTCGCTGATTCTCACAAGTAACTTCTTCTTGTTTACAAAATACAATAAAAACAAACAAAAAATTACCTAGCATAGAAGCAAACATGCAGTAGCCTTATGTAATAGTCAGAACCTGATTAAATGATCCCCTTTTCCTTCTGGCTTTGCCTGTTCCAAAAGGTGGTAGAAGCAGAGACTCTAGCAGGTTCTGGAGCATTTCCTACAGTTCACAGCAGTGAGTCAGGGGTTCTGTCAACCAACTTAAGGGAATCAAGATCCACATGTACAGAGGATGACTTATTTTTCAAAAGGATGATGCAAATAGAAATAGACAAACACGGAAGAAAATATGTCCCGAAGATTACCTCAGAGTTCTCTGTCTGGTGGTTTGTGTCTCCAAAAAAGACATAATAAAGATGTTGCCTTCCTCCATTGGAGTAGCTGATGCTTCCCCTCTGTATTTGGTCCTGTGCATTTCTGCACCCTAAACACTGGCCAGGCCCCATGTGTTCTGGTCCCCTCTGCTGGGGTATAAATCATGAATACAGCAAACCCATCTTCCCTGCAGCCCAGGCCCGGTCTAAATTTGTTCTTAGAAAGGAAAAAAGCAGTTGAATTACAGTTTTGTCTGTGTGAAGATCCACCCTTACTATGAGCTATAAGACAATTTACCAAAGCCTACAACATATTAAAATAAAATAAGAGACACTCCAGGGTTTTTCCTTCAACTCCAACTGCTCTCTTATAGGAGAGGAAAAGCCTAGAAATACAACAGTGCCTTTACAATTCAGATTAGGTGATGTGTTCTGTATATTGGGCTGTTTTTCTTATCATATAAGCAATATTCTGACTTTGGTGAAAGTTTGCACTTTCTGACTCCACATTCTTTGAGGGCATCTGTCTAAATGCAAAAGTTGTCCAGACTTTGTCTTATGTTCCAGTTAGAAGAAGGAGAATTTTGCTATTTTTGCTTTTTGTTGTTCTTTGAGTTACCTTGATTTTAGTAAGTACTCCTCTGAGTGTGCTGGAAGATGACTTTGGTCCACAGAATTCTTACAGAAATGAGGTAATTCCCTTGGCCATTCTGAACCCAACAGCAACAACCAGCCCTGCTGTCTGCTTCTGGGCTCTGAAATCCGTAGGAAAAGGTGTTCAGATGCTGATGAGACACTTTTCTGCTCTAGCAGCTGCTTCTTGCCTCCTTGTGAAAAGGCAGTGGAGCAGATAGAGCCTGGGGGCACAGGTTTGTCCACACTTCACAAATAACAGTGTCTTCTATCACAATGGTATTACACTCTCTTCTTTTAATACAGTATTTTAAGTATGTATTTTAATACAGCTTTTTAAGTAACCACTCCTTTGCCCCTCAATTTTCTACTTTATTTTATATCATATCTGTGCAATAGAGGTGGGTTTGATGTGTTTTGACACAGTGATGTGTCAAAATGACACAAATGAGGGCTAGTGTGACTGAGAGCAATAAAGGCATTCAGTAAGATGTCAGCATAGCTGAAGATTAAAGTTAATACATTTTTTGAGTCTTTAAACCATTTCTATTTGCATTGCTTTTGCAGTTCACACATAAAATCAGTCTCAAATTGAAACCTTGTTGAAGCTTCATGAACATTACTTCAAGAAAATAAGACGTTGGCAAATGATTAAATGTGTAATTAGAGGTTTCACATTTAATCGTATCACTGTAGTGATTTATGGTTTATTATTTTGTCTAAGTAATGCACTTCTTTTCTAGTGTTTTTTCTTCCCTTCATTGTTGTGAGTGTCTGTATTACTACAGTAAGGAAATTTGTCACAAGGACAGTACTTTTGTTCTCAGCTGCAAGATACAGAGGAGAGTTAAATCAAAGCACAGAAGATGCAATACACTCCCCAATGCAGCTGGTGGGAGAAGTGTGACAGGTTTACATTATTGGGCCAGCAATGCTTTCGTGGTGAGAACAAAGGGCAGGATGTGGCCTCTGTGCTTCTCTGCTGTCATATTTAGGGTTGAAACAGGTGTCTTCAGTAGCTAGTCCCAGGAAGGCTCAATAAAGACATGGAGCTGGGACACGCAATCTCCCTCTGTAGTACATGCCAGAATTGGGTGGAAACCTGCAAACGCAGCAGAAAGAGCCTTGAAATAGCCCTTAGCAAATGCTGACCAGAGTCCAGCACCTACAGGCTGTGGAGTCCGGGCCCTTCTCCAGAGGTAGGTCTCCATAGTAGGATTTTTTTAAAAGGACTCATCAGGATTTGTGCTCACCACAGCTGCCCAACAGATATGTGGGACCTTGCTTGTGTGAAACTGATGGCTCTTCCCTCCCTTTCCAAGTACACCAGCCACTGGGCTGTGCTACCCTCTCTCTCCTTTCTTCCAGCTGCATGAAATTTGCAACTTCACTCTGGCAGGGCTGTAGTATGTCTAGTAAAACAGTCCCAGATCCTGTTTTCCAAAACAGCTTGTAGTTCTGCTGGAAAGGCGGTGTCCACACTGCCCCAAGGTGGGGAGAGCCTGGAAATGGGATTCCTCACACTCAAGTGAGTGTTCCAAGTTATGCTTGTGTGGTAGAGGATATTACTTCTTCCAGCTGCACCACAGAAAATAAGCCAGATCTGAGATTTTGGGACTTAGGTGTTGTTTCAGGCTCACAAGGGCTCTTGAACTTGGAACACCTTGTTGCTGAGGTGGAATTGTTTGTGAGACTTCAAAGATAGAGTGAGAATTGAATTTTTGGTGGCAGTTTTCATATGTAGATGAGAAAATTTTTGTGTACTACTAACTTCCTCTTGATCAAGGACCTACTTAAAAAAAAATAAGATTTATTCTCTTACTAACATATGATACTAGGAGTCCTGTCTTACAGTAACTTCACACAAGTGTGGTTTCCAGACTATGGCAGGATGAAATAGCTTAGATTTTATTTCTGGTTGGGAGTTTGAGTTCACATTCATGTTAACTTCACCTAGTACTGTTGAAGTGAGCAGAAAAAATGTTGTCATTTTCACTGTTTTAACCTAACTGTGACTTATAGATGTACAGTACAGCAATGTTTAACACAGTTTAATTATGCTCTGTTGAAAGTATTGTATTTTACATTCTCCTTATCATTTTGTAATATTTTTGTGTTTCTTCATATTCTTTGTCTTATTGAAAACACTGGGGCCATTTCTTTTAATGCTCTGCAATGATTACAGTAGAAACTTCCAAGAGATCTTTACAAAATTGTAGCTGAATAAAAAGTGTAAAAAATAATTTTTCTTGAGAAATGGTTATGTAAAAAAGGACTTCTGTTTTGTTTTTAGTATGTGTCTTTGTCTTTTGAGCAAATTTTTCATTGCCGTAATATTTTTCAGCTCTTATTGCTTCTTTTTCACTGTTGTTTGTTTGTTTGTATTTTTGGTTTTTGGTTCAGTTGGGGTTTGGGTCTCGTTTGTTTGGTTGGTTTGTTTTGTTTTTAAGGTAGGTAACCAGTGAGAAAATGCTGTTCCAAGAAGTTATAAGAAGCCATAACTCCAGTACTACCTTTCTTAATATGTTTTGAGGCTGATATTGGTGTTTTTTTGAGCCAATGTGCGTTTGTTTTAGGAAAGAGGTTGTTCATATTAAACTTGTGATTTTTCCCTGAGTTATAATAGCTAGTTTAAGATCTAGCAATCCACATGAGAAGTTCCTGTTGCTCCACTCAATCACCAGACCCTTAATTGGCTGTCTGGCATTTTTCCCTGCTATTGCAGTCCCCATTTGAATCAGAGGTCACTCAAAATTTCATAACAGCTTTCGTCATATCTGACTTATTTAGTGATTGGTTATTATCTGCTCTTCAGAATTATCATTAAATATGTGCAATAAATCTAGTCCTACAGAAGTACTGTGTTGTACCATCTTATGCTCATGATACAAAATTGGGTGGTGTGGCAGATACACCTGAGGGATGTGCTGCCATTCAGCAGGACCTTCAAAGGCTGGAGTGTTGGGCAGAGACAAACCTGATGAGCTTCAGCAAGGGCCAGTGTCAGGTCCTGCACCTGGGGAGGAAAAACCCCAAGTCCCAGCACTGGGCTGGGCTGTGACCCACTGGAGAGCAGCTCTGCAGAGAAGGACTTGTCAGTCTTGCTGGATGCCAAGCTGGCCATGAGCCAGCAGTGCCCTTGTGGCCAGCATGGCCAGTGGGATCCTGGGGTGCTTTGGGAAGAGTGTGGCCAGCAGGCCAAGGGAGGTGATCCTGTCCCTCTGCTTGGCTCTAGTGAGGCACATCTGGAGAGCTGTGTCCAGTTCTGGGCTCCTCAGCCCAGGAGGCAAAGGAGAGAGTCCAGTGAAGGCCAAAAAGATGTTTTGGGGTCTGGACCATCTCTCTTATGAGGAGAGACTGAGGGAGCTGGGGATGTTTAATCTAGAAAAGAAAGGACTGGGAGAGGATCTCATCAGTGTATATAAGTATATTAAAGGGTATCAAGAGAATGATGCCAGTGGTTCCCAGTGACAGGATGAGGAGCAATGGCCATAAATAAAATCACAAGAAGATCCACCTCAATATGAGGAAGAATTTCTTTACATTGAGGGTGTCAGAGCACTCTCTGCCCAGGAAAAAGACTTCCCATGGAGGTGGTGAAGTTGCCCCATCTGGAGATGTTCCAAACCCACCTGAACACATTCCTGTGTAACCTGATTTAGGTGACCCTGCCTTGGCAGGGGGCTTGGGCTGGATTGTCTCCAAAGGTCCCTTCCAACTTTAACAATTCTGTGATTCTGTGATTCTGTGATTCACATCTTGCTGTTATTTAAAGTCTCTTGCCGTAACTCATTTTATGGATACAAAAAATGTGTGGTATCAGCTACCCCTTATGATGCTTGAGATTTCTAGTCTTGCACAGTGAAGCAGAGGTAGAGGTCACCCCACAGCAAGGTGAGTGGTCCTGGTGGCTTCAGTGGGTTTTTAGCTTTGCATGAGTCACATTTAAAGATTTCAGGACTTCTTTATGAGAAGCCTCTAGAGAAGCACTGCTATGGGCTGCCATCCATAATATTTAGCTCTGTGCTTAGAATAGAATAATTTATATTTTGGAACCCTCATATACATGCATATTTTGACAACAGTATTTGTTTGGTTTTTTCATATTTTAGACAAATTCCTGCTTGTCACAGTAGATTGAACAGCTTTTACTTGTTCTGAGCCATAGAAATCTAGTGTGTAAATTCATTTGAGCTTGAGGATTACTACCCTTTTAGTGTTTATGATCAAAAGTGTTAGCAAGACCCTTGGGGCAAACTCCTTACTGGAATGAAATAGCATGGGCTATTTGAAGTCAGCTGGTTGAGCCATCCCAATATACAGCAGAAAGGAAATTGGCCTCTGGTCCTTATGCCAGTGGAATGTACTGGAGTTTTTACATACAGTACTAGCATATAAAAGAGTACAAAATTTGGAGGCAGAGTATATTTTCTGCTCTCTCCCTGACTCAGTATTAGAATCACAGAATCATTTATGTTGGAAAAGACATTTGAGGCCATTCAATCCAACCATTAATGCATCACTGCCAAGTCCACCACTAAACCATGTCCCTCAGAGCCGCATCTACAGGTCTTTTAAATAACTCCAGGGATGGTGACTTCCGTGGGCAACTTACACCAGTGTTTTCAGTGAAAAAATGTTCCTAGTATGCAATGTAAATGTTCCCTGCTATATTCTAAAAGTGCTTGGGAGGTCTCTAACAGACTGCCACCAGGATATCTGCCCTGTTGGCCTTCCCTAAACACTCATAAACATTCAACCCATCATAAAACTCTAGACTGTCAAAACACTTCCTATCATACAGGACTACTCCAACTACCTCTCCTTCCTCTCCTATTCCTTCTTAGGAGTTTATAACCATATTGTTTGCCCTCCCTAGGTGCTACAGTGTTACATGTGCCATATTTAAACTTCAGAGCTAGAACAGATATTTTCATTGACTAGGAAATACTGTGAGAAGTTTGAGGCCTGTAATGTAGATGCAAAAAATTACAGGTGAGATCCCTGAAAATGCAAGTTCAAAACAAACTTTGCAGCTCAGATCAAAGTCCTGTTTAGGTGAAATGGTTCTTTTTTTAACTCTCATTGTACATATTTTTGCACTTTTAGCGCGGAAATGTTATGTTATATTACAGCTATTCCTTCAGAAAACTTGGGCAAAACCTGCTTCCTCTAGGTCACAAGGAAGAATAGCCACAAGGGAAATGGTGCTTGCTTTCTAAAATGCATATATTCTGTTGTGCATTGCTGAGTAGCAGGGGGCAAGCAGTTAGGAAGAGCTGATTCACTGAGATGTTTTTGTAGAGGAGAGTTAGCACTGTGAAGAGAATTAATGTGAAAATTTTTATTGCTTACTTGTTTCCAGGCTGGATTTCTCCATCACAAAAACCTCAAGGCACTAAAGCCTCAGGCCCCAAAGCAGACAGTTTTTCTGAGAGGGGATCATAATTTTTTTGATCACTGAGTGTGACGGTGTTCACAGGGGTCTCAGGTTGAGCGAAGAGATGAGGATTTGACTCCATGCTTCAGAAGGCTTGATTTATTATTTTATGATATATATTACATTAAAACAAAAAGAATTATACTAAAAAAATAGAAGAAAGGATTTCCTCAGAAGGCTAGCTAAGAATAGAATAAAAATGAATGATAACAAAGGCTCTGTCTCAGACTCTCTGGCTCTGTCTGAGCCAGCTGGGCTGTGATTTGCCATCAATTAGAAACGTCCAGCATGGGCCAATCACAGATCCACCTGTTGCATTCCACAGCAGCAGATAATCATTGTTTACATTTTGTTCCTGAGGCCTCTCAGCTTCTCAGGAGGAAAAAACCCCAAGGAAAGGATTTTTCATAAAAGAGGTCTACGACAACAGAGTTCTGTAGGAACTTGGATAGGTATCACATAAAGCTGCTGGACAAAGCAGAGCATGTGCAATTTGACTGGATAGGGAGAGACATGCAGAAGCTGGGCTGCTGCCCTACACCTCATCAGGCAGACCAGGTCCCAGGGTGAAATATTCACAACTGGTTTCTGCCATTTCAAGCACAAGACAACAATGCATAAAACCTGAAGCTGTTCCTCTAGCTCCTGTTCTAGTCTTCTGCACACCAATGATATAATTTATATGATTATACATATATAATAAATATATAGCATATACTTGCTACAAAGGAATAAAATGCCATTCCCAAGAGCTACTGTAGTCCTAGAATTCATAGCAAGGACCAAATGTTTTGTAGTATTGTAACACTCCAAGGCTGAGGACGTTTAGCAGAATGGGATGCACTCAGAGAGAAAAATAAGTGATGTTAACTTTAACGATTCTGTGAAGTACCTTGAAGCTCATGTCCAGATTTTCAATAAAAACCCTATTAAAAGTATTGTAAACACTTCACAAATATATTGGGTTAATCTGGATTTAGGGAGGAAGCCCAAGTGTACTGGAACTTACCAAAAGGTCGCAGACCTTTTGATGTAACAGAAAGGCAATATTTCTCTTTCTAACCACCTAATCCATACAAGAGAAGACTAAATTTATTTCCTACAAACCACTAACAGCTTTTTCTTCTTGCTTACCTCCCACTGCATCTACTTTGATGAAATAATTGCACTCACTCTTGCTAAAATATTAGCATGAAATAATTATTATTTGCATTTAAAACAGTGTGTGCGTGAGCTTTGTAGTTAATAGTGTGTTAAGGTGGAATGTTATTTCATTCACTCTTTTTGGAAGCCCAATGTTGTGCATAGAACTGAAGTTTATTAAGTTACTCTTCCAACTGTGAGCAAAAAAATGCTTCTGCTTTGCAAGACATATAGTAAACTTGGGGTACTATTGTTTAGTATCTTTTGAAGATTGACTGCAAGGTAGCAATTTCTCTACGATATTTTTAAGTTTTAATATATAGAATAATTTTTTTTTAATGTGTGTGAACTGAAACTCAAAAGGATGGCAGCTTTTTTAGTGAGGCTCCTTTTTTCCTGTTAGACACTTTTTTGGAGTGGAAGGTGGGAAGTAGGGTATATGGAAGTCCCTATGGAATTTTTGAGGCTAAATGAAAGAAAAACAATTCTGGTGAACTTCAAAGGACAATGACTGGTTTTCTCACTTGTGTGATTGCCTTTGGCTGTTGTATTTAACAGTCAGTAAAACTTATAAACAAGCAAAAATAATCATTTGGAGCAATTAGGATTGGAGGTTAATGAAAATGAGAAGCAACTTAAGTAAATGAGGAAAGCCAGTGGGAAAGACCAGAGGCACTGAAGCAATATTCAAGTGAAAAAAGTAAATTTGGGAGATGGGAAGAAAGAAAATTGGTATGATGAGACTGATAATACTTTTGTTCCCACAATCTTTGGCATTTATTCCCTATTTTGTGTTTATGCACATAAACAAGCCTCCCACCAGCCTATTTCTCTGTGTATCTGACCCTACTTAATACATTCAATTTATCTCCATGATTACCAAAACATTTTGAGAAAAATATTCTAATTTGAAATTCAAAGTAATTTAGATAGTTTTTTTGTTAAAATGGATAGCTCCTTAAATAAGCAAATGAAATACTAAATCTAGATATTCAGTGTTCCCTAGTCTTTTGGCTTTCTTTTCCCTCAAGCAACCCAGGACTAACCTGGGAGATCTTACTGCCTTAAAATGCATTAAATATATTGATCTTTAGAAAGCTTTGGCGCCAGGCTGTCTGTAGCCTGTGTCATACTGTCAGAAAGGAAATGCTCCTGATTTTGTCTACAGAAGAAGCCAAAATGAAAAACATTATGCTGGGTTCAGATTACTGTGAGAGCTGGTGGGGCCAGGGGAATTGGCTAATAGCAGCTGTATTGCAATTAGGGGGGAAGAACTTGGCTAAGAGCTGCAATGATTCCTTTTAGCATCTCAGAAAACCTTAAATGTGTAATTTTTGAAAAATCATTCGTTCAGAAATATCCTATGTATTCACTATACACCTACTCACCAGGCTCAACAACATTTTGGAGGGGATACTTTCCATATCCTTTCCTATTTATAACATCATATTCTTTCTTCATAATGAGATTCACTTGATGTCAGTACAGTCTTCTTTGAGTTCTGGACTAGTTTCAAGCTGTGAGCGGATCATATAAAGTCACTCCTATTCATCTTTTCTATTTTGGTAAGTTGCTTGGATTCAATGATTTGCCACCATGAGCCTCTTAGTGAGAGGTTGGTTATCCAAACATACTCCCCCTGCAATTACAGTTCACACAAACATTCCACCACCATCTTCTCACGGCAGCACTGAGTCAAGGCTTCAGCTACGACACGGGTTGAATCATTGTTGCTTTCTGTCATAAAGTTTAGCTGAAAGTAATGTGACTTTCTTTGGTCACTGAAAACAATCTGGGTTCACCCAAAATAAAGCATATAACTGCTGTCCTGAGTCACTTCCTACTCCATTGAATAATTAATTTTCCTATCAGCAATTGCCTGAAGAAAGTTGTCCTTTAGTCAAACTTAAATAGGAACTCTAAACACCTCTAGCTGCGCTGCACAAACACATCCCCTTGGTGGTGGTATCCACCACCTTAACACCACACAAACTCCTGTTCCCACCAGCAGCCACCCACAATTCCCTGGTCCCATCACACTCCTGTCTCCCCCACCAGACCACAGCTGAGCTATTTCCTGCATTTTACCATACAGAAGAACATCTTCTACCCCTGTCACCAGCAACCCTTGCACGTGCATCTCCCTGTGCAGGTTCCAAGCAGCCACAGGCACCTCCAGTCCCTGCCTCCTCTGTCCTGAGCAGAATGTAGAGCAGAGCAGGGAGTACCAAGAGGAGTGGCAGTGGCATGGCAGCCCTCTCCCAAGTTAACCACATTGTATCTGAAGATTAAGCATGCTTCTGGGTGCTGTCTGCTCTTCAGATATGGGAGTAGGTTTGTGGGGTTTAAAAAAAAAGTTGCTGTATGAACATTCATCCTTTTTTTTTTTCTGAAACATTTTTGTATCACTACTCTTATAGTAGTCCAGACCTCAGTGCAGAGATTGCAACTGTTTATATATATATATATATATATATATATATATATATATATATAATTTTTTTTTTTTTTTTTTTACTTAGGTAAAATATACTCTTATATAGTATACAGTCTTACCTAGAAAATTTCCTTAGGGATCCATTTTTCTGAATGTCAGCGCCACTTTCACAGGTGCTGCTGCTTCACTTTCATTAATTCTGATACCTGATTATCCTCCCCAAGAGGAGAAGAACCTCCCTGTATGGCCCAGGTGAAATGTCTCTTCTCATTACAGCCAGTTCTTAGCTGGTGCCTACCAGGCTGCACTGGAGTTTTTTAATGCTGTGCAGGTCTGCTCAAGGGAGACAAGCGAGCTCTTCTGCTAAGGTAAACCTGCATTGCAAATGAAAGTAGTGTGTGTTTCCTAGATTATATCTGATTGCTAGTTATGGTAAATATATATAATAACATATAGTTTCCTAAAGAAAGTGTTTTACCAGAGTTTTCTGTGTTGTCCTTCAGCTTTAAAATGAGGCATCATATAGTGCATTAGAAAGGGTAGTGCTGGGATGTATTTAAGTTATTTTCTGGCTGTATAGCATTCTTTCTGTGCTAAATGAAGGAAGAGGGATTGGAAGCTGTCTTTTTCATTTTTCTCTATTAGGACAGAGGTGATTTAATTGCAGAAAACAACAGGTCTGCTTAGTCTCCTTGGCACTAGTGTCTTAGAGTATGATGAAGGCAGAGGGGCTTGAGGTGAGGAAAGAAGAGGAGAGATTTGAAGTTGTTCAAGAATTACTTGAATGTCAGAGTCCTGGATGCTGTCTCCTCTTTGATCAGCCTGACCTTGTCCTCTTTAGTAGAAACTCAAATTAGGAGCATAGGATTGGAAGGGACCTCCTAAGTAATCCAGCCTTTCCTCTTGCCAGTACAGCTCCTGTTATATACAAATATCTGAGAAGGTTGTTATAGTTGCCCTTTTATAGGCTGGATATTCTGTAGTTGAGTTTCTGTGAAAATTGGACACCTTCCAATTTTTTTTACTAAGGTAAGTTCAAAGACAGTTTATTCATATATATTTTACTACTGGTATTGCCTTTTATCTTAAATGGTTTTGCCTTTTTGTTACATGTGGAACTTTCTTAGGTTTTATTTTTGAGAGAGTTGACAAACTAAGGTCTTTGTAATGTATCTTTTCAGGTAAGTGAGGTGGAGAGGTAGGTTTTGTTGCTTGGCAATTTCAATTAGGTGTTCTGTCTACTTTTTTCATTTGTTAAATTGTTCTTGTTTTAGGCTGTGTAAAACTATTACCACTCAGCATTTCAAAATGACTTTTCCAAGAGTTTATACAGTATTGATGCTTCCTAATATAAAAACATTTATTGGTATATCTTGGGCTCTCCTATGGAGAGAGCGCTTATTGGACTTGTAGACTTGAGCTTGTTAGCTTGTAGACTTCTTGAGTAAGGGCAGTTTTATCTTTCTTCCTGTATCCGTGTTGGAAGTGGCCACCTTGGGCTGTCTCTATTGTCACTAGAGAGAAACAGGTAGAGAAACAGACTTATTTTAGTCATCCAATTTCAGATAAAAGGAATTGCACCCTAAATCTCAGAACCATTGAAGCCTATGGTGGCTTGCATTGATGAGAACTTCTGTATTTTATGAGAATAATCTTAGTTCTTCTGAATGGCAGATAAGCTCCTGGTTTATAGTGGTAATTCCTGTTGATGTCTATGGCTGCATGGGAACCCACCAGAATACAATCTTACTACATCTCGGGTCTTAATTTATGACAAGACAAAAGCTAAGACCTGCTTGTACTAAATGGACTTATTTTTCATATATTCCTGAATCAGTAGTTTTGGAGGGCTCATTCTGCTCTTAATCTTGCAAAATATAAAGAACCTTGAATTTCTCTAAGACTTGAAGATGGGAGTTCAATGTTGGCAAAACGAATCTCTCAGAAATTTATTTGGGTTTTTTTATGATATCTATTAGATATCAGACAGGGCAGTGGGACTCAGCTGCTGTCAAGGAATAGGGAGGCAGATGGAAGGCCCCAGACAGCATAAAACTTTCTCTGTTATGATTTTAGTAGAAAAGTGCTTTCTGTTATCTCACCTACAATATCCAAGTAATATTATTGAGGATCTAGAGCAGCTCAAGAATTTTCAAGCTTGGTCAGTGCTCTGCAGACCTTGAAGAAAGTACAAAGGTGTTCAAAATGCTTGAAGCCTGGTTTTCAATCTCTCACTGAAACCAAGGATAAGCTTGGACTTGTATCGATTTAATGTTCTCCATCAATCTTTTTTCTAAGGAGGCAACAATGTCTGTAAAGTCTTACTGAATGACAGTTACTCAGAATTATTTGTAACAGCCTGCTTAGAAATGCTTCACAGCTGTCTACAAGCCTTGTAAGCACTATATCAGGGAAGATGCTCAAAGCTAGTAGAAAGCTATGAAAAGTGCCTTCTGCAACATGTGTCCTGGTAGTCAGTGGTGATCATAGGACCTAATGAGTCTACTTGTACTTTAGAATTTGTCTAGCCTGCCACTCTTCCCCTCCCCAAAGAGGAATTCCTCACCCAGAGGAATGACTGATCCTTAATTCAAAAAATATTACTCCTTCAGGGCTGGAGGGTGGTTCAGGCTAGGAAACACTTTTCACTTTGCTGGGGAAAGAGAAAGCATGTTCCTTTGTTTGCAGACAATGTCTGTTCAGAGTTGCTCAGGTACAGAGAGGGGAGATGGATAAGAAGAGCAAATGCAGCTGAGATGCCCAGAGCCTATGGGCTAAGGTGGGACAGACAATTCTGTGGAAGTTGCATTCAAATGCATGCAAATGCTGTTATTGCAATGAAATGTAAAGGAAATGAAATTCCATGGACAGTGTTGAAAGACCTTAGGATTAGGTATTTTGTCTTGCTCATGCCATCCTGTGTTAAGTGGAGGTCCCACTGATAGGTTTGTCTGCCAAGGCACAAATAAAGTGTTGTCATGCTGCATTGTAGGTTTTGAAATATTGATTGTTTATTTCTGAGGCAGAGTTGCATTTTCTGAAATAATGATAACTTTCATCTAATTTACATCTGCTGATATGATGGCTGAACATCATCTTGATGGCTTATGAATGGGCACAAACAACTTTATTATTGAGTCATCCTAACTCACAAGTCACTCTGCTGTTTGACTCACCATGCATGGGCATGGGCAATTGTGCAATTGTTTTTGTGGGGTCAGAGCTGATGGATGCCATTCAGAGTCTGTGCTCCTACTTAGAGGCAGCTGCCAGAGCTTTCTCATGTCACTGCTGAATTTCTCTACTTCTTTATCCTTGTTGTTCCCATAGTTGTAGAACTGAGGAATTATTTTTAGGGTAGTGTGGTTCATATAATACTATGTTTCTGCTCAATTTTTATACCCTGTGTAGGATCTTGCGAATTACCATCATCATCTTTGTAGTCTAATGATGTTGGACCAAATTCATATGAGCCTTTTCATTCTCACTTCATACCACACTTTTCACAATCATTCTATTGGCAGCTTACTTGAAGATTTTTAAGCCAACTAAAAATTATGAGAGCTCATTTTGTCTTATTTGGCTATACCTGCATGAAAGCTTTACGGATTGCTGAAGACTAACTGTTCAGAAACTGCCAGAGAGAACTGCTTCTGGGATTTCAGTGCTATTGTATCTTTTACCTTGGGAATAATATCTGTTGTAATAATGAGTGTTGTAAGGATTGGAATCTTCCAGGGTCATAATGGTGGTGTTATCCATCTCTTTTTCCAGTGTTACCTATATTGCAGTCAAAGCATCACTATCTACCCTTCAGAAGACCACCTTTGAGGTTTGTCTTCAGTAAGACAAGCCTTGACCTTGAAGCCCTTTTCCAGACCTAGAACACTGTGTTAGGAACATACTGGCTTTGTTTTGCTAGATTTTAACTCGGGGAAGGGAAGTTGCACTTATTAGTGAACTTGTTTGGTGTGTTTTAAAATTAGCTCTAGTCTAAGCTCTAGACTCTGAGCTAGAGTCATCCTACTTGTTGTGAGTCCAAATTATACCTGCTGGTTTGTGTGATGCTGTCTTGAGCAGCCAAGGTGAAATACTTCCCTTGCTTTATGTAGATCAAGCCCTATCATGTTATTTTGTCCTACCCCTTCTCCTATGGAGTGACAAAAGCGGCTTCCTTCTCACCCCATGGACAAATATAATAATTTAGGCTTCTTGCTGTATTGGAATCATCACAAATTCTATGCATCCATGTAAAATCCCTTAAAGGGGAAAAAAATTCACACAGCAGATATCTGAAAAAGGGAATTGGATACTATCAAAGCTGAAATGCGTACTTCAGGATGTACTTATGTAGGTTCTATAGTACTGCTTCATTTAAAACTTTTGGGATTAAAACAATTTAAAATATTCTCTGCAGGTTATGTGTGTGTAAGTTCAGAATCATATACACATATATAAAAATACAGGCTAGATATGTAAACTGATACATCTGTTACTTGGAGATCTCCTAAGGTATCCCAAGTCTGACCATGTGAGCTTCTTTCTTTAGTCCTTCAGCAGCTTCCCCACAAACAATGTGCTCTGCTTCTCTTTTGTAGATTCATTTTCTTACCTTTGAATAGCTGGAAAGGTGCTGATACTCCTCAGGCAATACTCAGACAAGAACATTGTGAACACTAATGCAGCTCTGAAAAAGGAAGGAATCCAATCCACAGAGTCATTCTTTTATAAAATATAAGTAATAATTTCTTACTGGGGGAGAGAATTTATGAGACAACAAAAAGACCTCACTTCAAACATATAAAGGCTGATGCAGCACAGTATTTATGTATATATATGAGGATTTTTTGAACCATAGAAGCCCTCAAAATGTGTATTTTTTGCTTTTAGTACAGGTAGAAGATGTTTTCTGAAGTTTCACAACCTGCATATGTCCTTGCCTAGATCAGTTAAAGCCATACCTGCACAAACAAAATCTGTCATATTTTTCTGTTCCTTTGGAAGACTTGTGACCCACACTTCGGAGATGGAGTTCTCATTTTTTTTGTCAGTTCACAAGGAAAGGTGATATCTTGAGAATGTACGTACCAGGCAGTGGGAAGTTAGCACCTGGCTCTCACTACATTAAATACAGCATGCCACTGTTAATGTAAAAGAAGACTTTTCCAACAATTCCAAGTCTTGGTGACCCTAGGGACTGTGAGAGTTTTGGTTCATATGTGTTGTTTTATGAAAATTCCCTCTATGTTGTGTGGTCATGTCCCATACCAGTTTTCAAAACTTTACTTTTAGAAATGCTTCTTAAACAAGAGTCTCTGGTGAACAGAAATAGATTCACGTTGCTCTGCTAGGAGGAAGGAGAAGTTGATACCTCTGCTTCATTGCAGAACCTAGAACAACCTTTTGCTCTTAGAAATGGAAATTTAAATCCCTTTCAGCTACTAAGGATGCCTTTGTTTCATGTTTGCACAAAATCAAATACTGTGGGGCTGGGCCTGTGATTAGGATGTCTAAATGCTGTGGTACATAAACAAAAATGGTTGTGAGTGGAAATTCCCAGACTGGCTGTGGCTTAGCCTCATTCCTAGTGGCTTGGTGCATTGAAAGTGTTCATCCTTGAGATTCTGAAGTCCAAACATGTGATTGATATACTGCTTAGGTCATGACACTGAGTGACTGGCTCAGTGCCAATCAACAGACCTAAAGCAAAGGAGACCTTGTATGAGAGCAGGCTTCCAGCTCTTTCAGACCAAACAGGCAGTCTAGAGCCTTTCTCAAACTACCCACTGCCTCTTTCCTTCCCCTGAGGGAATGAGAGGCCTCAACAAGTAAGATATTATTATTTTTTTTAAATATATAAATTCCAGCCATTCTGCCACGTTTGCCTTTTCAATGAGCAGCTTGGGACATGATGTTAATGTTAAATGTACTACATTTTTCCTATAAGACCCTGAAAGAAGACATAAGGAGAAACAAGCAGATCTATTTCAACCTCAGTTAAGACAACAATTCTTATCAAGTATGTGGGCAGGTTGTGGAAATAAAAGGATGGGTATTTTTGATTTCTTTTGGTTTTGTTTTTCTAACAGGTGCTATATAGTATACTTCAGGGCCTCAATAAAGTGTTCACATTTCTATTTTTGTTCCTATTTTGAAATACCAAGAAAACAATTGCAATCTTTTTCTAACTTCCCTTCTGGCATTATAATAATAAATTTCCTGGGCAGTCTCTGAGATAAATGTAACAAGTGTTAGCACATAGCTATTAAATCTTCTAGGACTGTGAAATAGTTGTTCCTATCTGGCCATTTTCAGCCTTGTAATAGAGCATATTTTAACTACAAAATCTATCGAAGCTTTAGAATAGTTCTTACATTCTGTTTTCCCATAGTGCTCCCTGTTAAGCCTCAATGTACAAAATAACATCAATGTCAGCTCTAACTCTAGATTCACATATGCACAATTAAGAGCGTAACAGATTTTTTTTCTTCTGGTTTTGGAATAGGACTAAATTGATATGATCTTTGCTGTTCCATGCTAATTTTGTCTAAATATTAATATCTAATGATTAGATACTTGTCTAGGGCACAGGTGTTTTCTATCATGTTTTGTAGCTGGTATTGTAAATTAATATTGGCTTTGATTTAAGCTTAGACTTTGTTCCACATTGTGCTGTTTAAAGCCTATTGTCTCTGTAGGATCTGTTCTGCACTTGCACACAGCACATCTCTACCACAAGCATGCAGCAACTTGTTATTTCTAGCCCATTACTCTGCATAATGTAATGCATGTGATTATGACATTTTGGAGACAGGAAACCATCTAATGCTAGTTTGAGGATCTTCTGTTTGTGAGGTTTTTCCCTTCCATTAATTCTACTACAAAGATGATGTGATTTTTCAAAGCAGCACAATGAGGGTGTAGATGAGGAATTTAGTCCTGCTTTATCTTCAAACACTGCATACTTGTTATTCACTTAAACATCTTCCTAAAAAGCATGGTCCACTAAAAATGTGTCTCTAGCAAGCATGAACATCTCTGCTAATTTTTTTGAGCTGAAGTCCCTAAGACTTTGGTTTTTTTCCTTCTGCATCTTCAGATTCACTGCTGTTTATTACCATGCTTTAGTTCCTTAGGGCAAGCTGAACAGTTGTATTCAATGTTATCTCCCAGATTTTCTTGCTTTCCCGTTCCCTTCTGCCTTTATAATTGAGAAAAAAGATACTTGCTGAATTTCTCCAAGGGAAACTTTCATTTTACTATTAATCCCCGTTTCAGAAAGCTTTAAAGCTACCCTTACTGTTTTGTAGAGAAGTAAAGCAAGTAATTCTGAAACCAGATAAAGTATTTTCCTATATTTCCCAAGTTAGTGTTCCGTTAGCAAATTGAGTAATTCCACACTACCTTTTGCCTTTTCCTAATGCATATTTTTAGGCCAGATTTTGTGTGGAGTGGGATGCTGTCATTCCCTAAGAAAGTAATTTTATTCTTGATTCACTTTATTGGATGAATTTCTAGAGTCCTACCACTGCACACTCTTCCCTCTTCTCCCCAGCAGTAGCTGTAACTGCTCTAGCCAGATGTGCAGCACTGCTGCCCCTGCAGAGATCTGAGCCATCTGCTCTGTGTCACTTGGACATTTCTTAAATAATTAGGGGTCTTAACAACAAAATTAAGATACAGTGTTTGATGTAAGCTGCAGGGAAAATAGATTTCAGGCTGTGATTTTTGCATAGAGTTTTGACTCCTTTATAGCCATAGCAGTCAATGACTTCTCCAGTGAACTTGATATTTAGCAGTCCAGTGAAAGAACAAGTGTGTCGTTCTCGCACACAGGAGCAAGAAAAAGCCTTTTATCCACTCACTTTCCGTCCTCATTCTTCTTAAAGGGCTTAGCCCTAGACTAACCACCTGATTCTGCCTTCAGCTGTGAGCAGAAGGCCTGGGTTGGAGTTCAGTGGGATTATAAATCACAATAGCTATTTATCTTGCTTTTCTTACCTCCCTTCTGGCTGGCACGGGATGTCAGGTGTTTTACAGACCTACAACAAGTCTCACTGATGAGCAGAGTATTTGTTTCCATCTCAAAGAGGGAGAGAAATATTGGTTTCTTAGAGCTGCAATGTTGCAATTTCCAGAAAAGTAATTTTGAACCGTTTCAGGGAGTATAACAATGTATTAGTACAAACCTCTTGACAAATTGTAGCTTGGGTGCTTGCAGAATAGGAGACAAAAACCCACTAGATTATAAAGAACAAAATAGTGCTGATGCTGAAGTATTTTTCTGTTGTTACAAATAAATTATTTGGGAACACTTCTGGAATGGAATATATCAATCTTGATTTTGCTCCTGTGGTGTTGTGGGTCCACAAATTAAACACTGAGTAATCCCTCTTGTTTATTGCAGAATTGAGCAAAGAAAGAGCCTCAATGTGGTCTGAATTGTGGCACTCATTGGAAGTAACCCCTATGACTTGCTTCTAACTTTGATGCCTTTAATGTAGCTTATAAGGTGTTCTTAGTCATCTTATTTGCCCAGTATGGCCCTAAGACCTGAATAAAACCTCTAGGTGTGACTCATTATATTGTTTCAAGTAATTCAGCAAACTAAAACCAATGTTAGTTGATCTCTGCTCACGTAGAGCCTCACAGAAGACCTGAGGCTGGAAGAAACCTCTGGAGATCTTTTGTTCCAATCCCTCTGCTCAAGCAAAGTGTGTAAGAGCAGGTTATCAGACCTGCTCACATCTTAAAGCAGGACAGGATGCTGTTGGAGTTTTTTGCCATGAGGGTACACTGCTGGCTTGTGGTTCACCACACCCCCAAGGCTGTCCTCTGCAAATCCACTTTCCAGACACCTTGTCTCCAGCATGTACTGGTGGGGTTATGCCTCTGCAGATGCAGGACTTTATGCCCTGACTTGTTGAGGTTAATTAGAGTCCTCTCTGTCCAGGTGCTGCTGAATGGCAGCGCATTCCTGCTGAATAGCACAGACTAATGGCGTGCCAGACACTCCTCCCAGTTTTGTACTGCCACAGACTTCCTGAGACTACACTGAGTTTTGTTACCCAGGCTATTACTGAAGGTGCTGACTCTGTTGGCTCCAGGGTAAACCTGTGGGGTACATTACTAGTGGCATTCCTCCTGCTGGACTTTGTGCCACTCATGATAGCTCTCTGGGACTGGCAGCTCCACCAGTGTCCCACCCATCCCACTACCTGCTTACCTAACCTACACCTTGTCAACATTTCTAAGGATGTCATGGGGGACTGTGTCAAAAGCCTTATTAAGGTCAAGATAAACAGCATCCACTGCTCAAACAAAATCCACTGAACTGGTCATCTCACAGAAGATGATGAGATGCTCAGCATAATTTCCTCTGCATAAATATAGGCTGACTATCTTCCTGCCCTTTTGACTATTTGGAAATGGTTTCCAAGATGTTGGTCTGTCACCTTCCCAGGGACTAAGGTGAAGCTGAGTAGCCTGAGCCCAAGTCCACTCCCAAGTATGTTAAACATTTTCTCCTCTATGCAAAGCACAGATAACACCAAGTGTTTTGACATAAGAATAGTAATAACCATCAAGTAGTTAGGTGTAGTGACTCATGTTTTTCTAGCTAGGTGGTTCTGCTCTGAGACACAGTACTGCAGACCAGTCTGGTTTGGCAGCAGGAAGGCACTCCACAAAGGGAATTATGGCTGTTCCTAGCATTTGCCAGCATATATGAGAAGCAGGCAGATTTCATCAGTGATAAAAGGTGCTATTCATGTCTTCATTATGACATGTTCCTCTTCCAAGAGGAAAGAGCAGTAACGGGTTGTTCTGACACTCTGGCCCTATGTGTTGTTACCTCTAAGAGTACAGATAATCTCTGCTGCAGAGATGGTAATGGGTCAGTGAGGTTTCTTTTTTCCTTTTTGTTTCTGGCTCACACATCTCAGTCTTGAATGTTTTCTGCAACTGTAATTGGTAAGTTGATGTACTTGAAGGAAACTTCCCTTCAGGAGGAGCGTTGTGGCTCATTATAATTCATTTCTAGCCTGTTGCAGCTGTTCCTTGTCTTAAAAATATGGAATTTAGTAGTCTTCTGGTGAATTGAGCTTCTTATACAATGAGGGGCAGGTGGGGGTGGGGAGAAGCTTTTAAAGGCAGCTATTTCATCTGTGCTCACAGTTTTACCACAGCAGCATGCTGTAACAAAATTTGAGAGGTCAGTAAACAACTTGGCAGTAACTAGGCAATTTAAACAAAAGCTTCTCCTCAGAATTTGATGATTGGAGGGAGAGGAGGAGAATTGGGATTCTATTGTTTAATGTGTTACCACAGTTGCTCCATTTTTAAAGAGTTGTGTTTAATAAGGATAGTAATTCTAGCATTAAAATAGCAGGCTTTTTTCCCAAATAATTGTCAAATTTCTTTTATGAAATTGATTGTTGATTCATTACCTCTAATGAGTTCTGTATCCTCCAACAAACGTAAAAATTGTGTGTCTGCACTGGGGAATTTACAACTGAGTCGGTTATGCCCCACTTTTTAACAATTAGCTTCAGGAAGATCTATGATCTGCATGCAACTAATGAAGGTAGTGATTAATATTATTTTTCTCTTTAAGGCCTTTATGTGCTCTTTTCCTGACCTATAAATATTTTACAGAATCCAGTCTGTGATAAAGCTTGCTTTCATTAGGGGAGCACCACTAATAAAAGGATTTGGTTTTTTTTATGCAGAAAAAATCCCTCCTGTGTGTTAATTATTAGATAGATGATTGTCTTGTTTGTCTGTACTACTTGGTCAAGAATTTATTGGATAATGCTATAAATGTTTAACAGATGGATGGTAGATTAACAAAGTACATGGATCTGAATTAATCTATTTGCATCTCCGCCTGCAGTGATGAATTTCTAGTTGTTCTTTAACCATATTCAAGTAAAATTTAAAATTTAAAAATTTAAAAATCAGTTTCATATTCTGATTATAATTTAATCAGTTGGATAATTTTTATAAAATAAATGAATTCATACCAATAATAGATTTGAATTTTGGCGTAATAGACCGTATTTTTTTGTACTTTGGCTAGAAAGACTAGCAAACATTGCGGACTAAAGTAAATATCACTGGGTTTGTAAACAACCATAGGAACTGTTCCCAGTGAAACTGAAAATTCAGAGATGTTTGACTCTAAGGATTGTGGTCTGACCCTCACCTGCTGTTTCACAGTCTTGCAAGTGCACATTGATATGCATGTGTAGGGATTTGGGGCAGCATCTGCTAGAGCACCACACCCAGCCAGTGGCTATGCACAGCCCTCACAATATCCTACAAGCACACCAGGCTTTCATCTTCTCCCCCCGGGAGCACCATGGGGCCCTGTGCAGAAGGGCCAGTCAGTGATATGGGGCAGGTTCACAGCCATTGATTTCAATTGGCTTTTCCAGCTCTAGATTTTGAGAGAACAGTTTTGCTACCAAGTTGCTTAGGAAAATAGTTAATGCTTTTGCTTTATTTCATATATGTATGTGAATGCACACACACGTGTTTGTGTGTGTATATATATATATACACACACTTTAAGTTTCATACTTGCTGTTGTCTCTAATGATTTTTGTTATATGATTGAAAAAAGCAAAATTATGTACTTTTCAGAATGGGAGTAGTTTGTTTTTGTTTTTTTCAAAATACCTTTAGCATTGGAACTTGTTGGCCCTTAACATGTACCATTTACAGTCTTTGTGTTTCTATTTGCACAAAATTATACAAGTATGGGGGGTTGACATGGGTCAACAGCCATCCAGACACCTGCTCATTTTCCACTCCTTCAGAAAATAGAAGGAACTATCCAGGATATTTTCCTGGATATGGAAAATGGCAGTTTAATAGGGAAAGTGAAAGCTGCGTGTACAACCATAACAAGAGGAGGAGTTAATCCACTCCTTCCCGTTGCTGGGCACATGTCCATCCACTTCATGAGAAGCAGAGCCTCAGGATGTATAGCATCTACTCAGGAGGAAAATTACCACAACTATGAATGTATGTGTGTCTTCTTCATCGTCCTTTCTACCTGCTTCTGTTGCTGAGTTCTTTAGGCACACACTGAATTCTTTCCTCCTCCTGTGTTTTCTACCAAGTGCACCTAGGTTCTTGACAGAGGGCAATCCTAGGAGTGGGCTTGGCTTTTCCAAGCAGAGGAGAAACCCATGCAGCTGGGTTTCTCAGAGCTGTTTCCTTATATGCACTATGAGACCTTTATGTTCCCACAGTATATAAGCACTTTGGGTAGCTGTTTGAATCTCTCCTCCAGTAGCCTGAAGTTTTGCACTTAAACAGCACTGAAACCTATGATTTGTGAGTTGAAGCTGAAGAGAGGAAGTATAATAGTGCCTTTTCAGGCATCTGTTTCTGAAAGAAATGTAGCAGTGGTCTAGGAAGGCAGCTGTCATTTGACAAGGCTTCAGGGTTCTCAAACCAGAGCAAAAGTTAGGGTGAATTGGGGTCCCACCAAAAGATGTTTTAATATCCCCATCTTGTCCTCGCTTATAATTGTTTACAAAGCAGTTTTCATGCATGCAAAAAAGATTATTTGAAGGAAGGCTGTACATAAAACACTTCTTCCCAAGTGTGGTTCAGTCTCTGGTTGGGATTGGACTCTGGTGGTCTGTTTCAGCAGCTTGGTACTGCTTCTGCATTGGGAGCACCTATCCAGGGAACCAGGCAAAATGTAGTCTCAAGTCAAATACACCAGCTGCAGATTGACGTTGTGTCTTTGATGGCAATTGCTTCAATGTTCTAATCTGTTCCTCTTGCGCTAATTTTCTTTGAACAGACCTAGGGAGCACTACAGAGATTGCCAGGAGGTTTAGCTTTTGACATGGTCTGCGAGGTGGGGCTTTTCCCTGAGGCCTGTGGAAGCAGCTTATTTCAAGTAGATGAGCCCTTGGAGCAGAATTCAACTTTTCCTTGTGAAGCACTCCAACCTAAGTCCTCAAAGGAGTGAAGAGTGCTGCACTGACAATTCTTAATTTCTGTGTGATGATAATGCACTTGCTGCTGTGTGCCTTGGATGCTAATTGCAGACTGTTGGACTCACTTGAACTAGCTAATCACAGCAAATCCAGAACTAATGGTGATTATGCTTTGGATGGGTCTGATACCTATTTAAATATTGTTCTTCACTTAGGGAGGGTACATTATGTTCAAATAGACCTGCAGAATTGCTCTAACCAGGTTCTGAAAGCAGGAGGCCTAGGAGAAGAGAGGATCTGTAAGCATTGCAAGAAGGGTTTTTCCAGGCATGACGCTGAAGGGATAGGGTATGACTCTAAAGGCTGAAGTTAAATCCTTTGAAAGGCAGAAGTGTTTGTAGACTGAAGGGCTGGCTGAGCATGCAGGAGTTGTGGATAGGGCAGCTGTTACCTGTCAAGGTACACGAAACTGCTTGCTGGGAAGGCACTTGCTTATCTGGAGGAGATGCTGCTTAGTGTTCCTTTGTGTTAATTCAAATGCAAGAATGAGGGGGTTTTAAGAAAATACAGTTTTTTGTTCACCACTGGTGAACAAATCTGTACAATGCCTTGCTTCAAAAAGCCTTTTTTGGCCTGGGTGTGGAGTACCATGCTGGGTGGGTGTAATGTGATCACTGCAGCTCTGTCCCCATGGCCAACACACTGGTGGCATGCTCTACTGTGCTTGGCAGGAAAACCCTGTAAGGAAACTCAATACAGAGAGAATTACAATAGCTGGTCTTTGTGGCTGCAGGGGCAGGTGTTTTGCTGTTGCGAGGTTGTACATGGATAAATAAGGTGACAACCTGTTCAAACTATGCAGCTGCATGAACTCTTTTCATGCTGCATCTAATGCCAAGCCTTTTTGGTGGGATGGCCAAGGTCAGAAGCATTGTGAGGGTTCCTGAAGTGCCATGTGGCTTTCACAAATCCTGAGTGGCAGGCATGGTGTTTCATGTCACAATTCCAGGGACAGGATGTTCCTCCACTGAGGAGAACTTCCTCTTGTTATGGAGATGTCTTTTGGCAAAACAGCTCAGTGGAAGTTGATCCAAGTAAATCAAGTAGTTCAGAAAAAGGAATACCTAATTTTTATATTAATTATAAAGAACATAATGTGAAAATGAGCTTATTTATAGGTTTTCCATGATTCTAAAAAATAGTGATTTCAATGGGAGGTGGGTGTGTTACTTTAGTGCCATAAGTTCTCATTTTCTGGAAGGAAGTTTCACAGGCATCAAACAAAACAATCTGGTACTTCAAAATAAGATCCATAGTAACTGGTAGCCAGGTTTATTTGTTTTTGTATTTATATTTAACCTGAAATCAGGAAAAAATAGTTTGTCTGTGAAAAGGATCGGTTTTAAGCTTGAAATTTCTGCTGAAATGGAAGAAACACTGAGATTTTCCATTGGTGTTCTCTTCTTCTCCATGTAACTCTGTGGCTTTTCCCTGCCCAAGCAAAGTGTACACAGAACATCATAAGTAAATGATTATTGCCAAGAGTTGCAGATTGCTCAGTTTAATCCAAAGGGATGAATGTTGCTGTAGAATTGGTCCCCTTCACTGTAAGGCAGTGTTGTCATTAGATTTCATTACCTTTGCTTTTTCTCTAATACGCTGACATTTCTTTTCCACTGCTGTTGAGAAGAGAGCTGAACATATTTTTCCTGATCATTGCCATGCTGAATCTGACTACTGACAGTATAAGGCCTTTTGCAGGTCATTAAGATCTTTCCTTTCTTTCCTTCCCCTCAATTTTTTAAATTTCTTAAGTTATTTCTACATCTGTTTTGGCTCTTGTTAGTACAATCTCTGTTCCAGCATTTCTCATGTATGATAAGACGGAGCACAAGAAATTAAGAAAAGTCTAGATCAGTATAATGAGTGATTTTCTTCATTGGTACAAATCTTATTTTTTAGTTTCATGACATTCTGTGAAAGGTAGAAGGTCCTTAGAGCCTTTAGAGCCTCATCTCAAACACTTGTAAACTTTTCACCGTTCAGAGTTTGCTATTAAAGCATGTCCACTTCATTCCCATTGTGGGTGGGATTTGAGGAGGGAGGAATTAACCACCAGAGTGCTTTAGGGAATAAGCAGACTGCATGAGGTCGAATATTGGTATCTGAAGAAGGGAGAAGTCATTCAATGGAGACACAATTTCCTATTTTTCTCCCATGTAAAACACAATGCATGCCCTGGCACGGCCAAATGGTACTGACCTGTTCTTGTAGACTGATTTTTTCAGTTATGTACCTTGTACTGTCATTGCTGCTTGAAGCTTGTATGTGCCTGTGATGAACAGAAGAGTTAAAGCCTTTGTATAAAGATGAATTTTATAGCTTGCTTTCCTCTTGATATTGGTCATACTAATTATCCTTCAGTTCCCAAGGGCCGTTTGAAATAACTAAAGGGCATAAGAGGGTTCAGTTTTAATTATGCAAAAACTGTTTCTCTTTGAATGATGATCTGATGCTTGAATAATTGTAGATTGGGGATTGAATAGGAGAATATGCCTTGCTTTGTTGTATTGCAACTAAAACTGATGGTCTGAGGGGACTGAGGTTCTGGCCAAGTTAAATAGATACATGCAAGTTTCAGCACTCCAACAGTCACTTACTGAGGACAGAATAGGAAGTGAACGTAGGAAAAGTACTGTATCTCTGTAAAGCCATAAACATTAACCTTTACTCTCTTCTGAGCCTTAAAACTTGGTGTAACCACCAACAGATGGAAATTGGTTTGCTCAGTTTTGCCTGACTTGCCTTGTGGTTTAGGAGGGATACTGCATGATATAGTTCTCCCACTGCCACTCCAAGCCACTCTCTCCCCTTCCCCTCCCCTTTGGCAGAACAAAAAGGAGAACTGGAGGCACAAAAATTAAGACCACCATTGTTGAGATAAGAACAATTCACTGGTAACAGCAATGAAAAAAACCAATAAACTGCAACAGCAACAGTACTAATGGCAGAGGATGCAAGGAAGAGGCGAACAATTCACACAGAACCCCCCCCAACAGACAATACCTGACCACTCCCTCTGCCACACAACACCCAGGCAGAAGGAAACCACCTCCCTGGAAGACATTCCCTTCCTACTGCCCAAGAAAATGATGTGAGGTGATACAGAATAACCTCTGTCCTAGCCATGCTCCCTCCTGTCCACTGTAAAAATTAACCCTGTCCTGCTGCAACCTGGACAGTTGCTTCTTAAGTTACTCTGCAGAAACCCCATTATCAAGTTTATTGTTCTCAGTATGAAAATTCATTTTAATGGCTGCTTGCTAATGGTTCTGCTCTTGCAAATCTTCAGGTTTCATTTGCTTCTATGCACAAATATTAAAAATGCAATTATGGCATTGTGGACTTTGTAGATCTGTGATTTCCATCTTCATCTCTGAACTTGAAGACTTTAACTTTCTGTGATGTTATAATTTTAAAGAAGTGGAATACCCTACTCCTTATTCTCTCAGTCCTTGAAGGAAAGAGGAAGAGAAGATATATTGCTTATCTTTGACTTAAGGGATGCAAAGTCAGTTCAGGAGTCTGAATATTTGCTGAATGACTTGTGTGTTACCTCTAAAATCAGACTGAATGTATCTCAGTTTTGGCTCAGAAAAATTCCAGGACACTCCTATTTGTGGAAGTGTGGAGGGAGGGTTTCTTGATTTTTTTTGTTTGTTTTCACAAACAATATCAGGATTATGAGAATGTTCCCTTCTTCTGAGCTGCATAAGACATTAGCTGCAATAATGCTTTTCCCCTGAAAGATGTGAATCTGTCTTCTGTCTACAGACTTCAAGGATGGCATAGCTTCCAGTTCTGCAGCTCTGTCACCCAAAGCTGAGATAGTTATCAAGCAAGAAGCAGGTGTTTATGTTGTCTGAAAGACTGAAGGTTTTGATTCACACATCTGTTCCAGTGCATGTATAATAGCAAAACTAGCAATTCTGTCTTAAGTTTTATGCCATTCTAGAAAAACTGATGGGCTTGCAGTGAGATTTCTCCTGGGATGTAATGGGTTTAGCTTACCTATGACTAAAGAAATGCTCTATGCAATAGGATATTGGTTAAAGTAGAACATTGGGTGCTTTCTACTTCTGTATTTATGTGGATCCTTTATATTTTTCTAAGTGCTTAAACCTGTGTATTTAATTTTCGTTAGATTTGTTAGAAAGTTGCATTTGAGATTAATGCAAACAAAAAAAAAAATTGAGGTTTGTACTTTCATGCTTGCTTTTATTCAATGGTCAAGCCAAGAAATGTTATCTATGCAGCCTTACATTTGACTTTCTCTGCAGGGACAGTCATGAAATACAGGGGAAATGTGAGAGCTCTCTCACTGCACTCTTTTACCACCAGCCAGAGTTACAGGACATCTTAAGCTGCTCTAACACATTGTTTTTGTTTTTGTGTGGATCCAGATAAGGGCAGGATAGCTTGTGGGACAAAAGGTGGCTTAGATCCATGTTACATTAAGCACATGGGCATGAACTCTAAAGTAACAATTATTTTATTACATCTTAAAAAAATATGAAATTGGATAGCTTGTCTAAGGGATACTTTATCTGCAAGGACAGGAAATATGACTTCATGATAAACCTGTAAACACTAATCTTCAATTTACATTTTAGAATATACTGTTATAAGGAAAATGCCCAGAGCAACTCTTTGTGAAGGAGAAGTTGCCTTAGTCCTCAATTTCAAAGTGCAACTGTCAAATTGCTGGTAAAATGTTTTGTTGTCAAGGTTTGTTGTATAGAATTTGTCAGTTTGCTAAAGAGCCTTTAATAACTTGCCTGATTTTAGATCATTCTGATTCCAAATTGTGCATACTCAGAGAATATTGAGATGGGTAAATCCAAGTCATTTCTCAGAGTCATCCAGAATAAAAGGATCCTTTTGTTTTATTTTTTTTGGGAATATGTTGAATGGTAACTCTGAAGCAGTTTGGACTACTCTGTAAGCCTGAAGTATCTTTGAATTGGCTTCCATACATTGGGAGTATGAAAATAGATTTACAAAAGAGGATACAGCAAAGCTGATGGGAATATTGGAGCAAAGAACCACTTCAAGTTGATATTTCTGCTCACTGAATGGTATTCTCAGTTTCAATTAAGTATTTTTGTTCCATGGAGATGTTACAGAGCTTTCTTCAACCACATCCCCCCTGTTCTGCAATTTGCTACTCAACTGATGCAAGAGTCTCCTAATTATCAGTGGTAGAAGGAGACAGAGCAGGGAAGGACAGTGACATGGGTGGCTGTGGAAAGCAAATATCGATAATACAAAAGACATGCAAACTATGCTAAAAAAGTGCAACTTTTACTTACACTGAGATGAGATGTCAGAGAGCTAATACTCACTTGAGTCAGTTGGACACTGGCCGTGTGAGCCCAGCTCTGTGGGTTCTGAACCCGAGCTGGAGCCAGCACAGATGTCTCTGTACCTGCAGCCTGTATAGTCCAGCACCTGAGTACTCTTCCTGTGGCTTGTGGTAAACTCAGCTAGCTGAGTTTGGTGCTAACATATTTTCTCAAACTTTACCAGGTCCTTTTTCATTATATTTTTGCCCTTGGCTGAGTATTTTTAACCCACTCTTTAGCCTATAAAACCCTTTGTCTTTGGTAGAGGATTTCCTGTCTTTGAATTGAAATATGTGGCTTTTCAAAGAATGCCATGGCATTCCTTTCCACAGGATGGCAATATCCTAAGATTTCAGTTTTGAATAGATATGACTGTATATAAGAACTGTTTGGAGGAAACAGAGGAAACAAACATATGAACAATGTTTTCAGATTGTGTAGGAAAGTTAATAAAATAATCTAAATTGGAGAGATGCCAGAAGAGTAAATTAGATCAATAAGAACTGATTGCTTTTTAAAAAATTTTTGAATTCCCCATTTTAGTTGGATGTGAACATAGTTGTTCATCAAATTGTCATTAATAATATGTAGATCTCCATAGATGATTTTAGTAGAATAGGATAAGTCTTCTAAACTGAACAAAACAAAAGCAGTTTTTAATGATAAACTAAGGCCAAGCAAGAATTGGCTGTGATCATGAGTATGTGTCTTTCTGTAGTGTTAAATATTCCATATATATTCCTGACTGAAGTGAACTGAAATGTGGGATGGAGGGATCCCTGCTCTCTTGCATCTGCTGCAAACTGATGGATTGCTGCCAAGCATAGGCATCCTCTGACCACTACAACCAGTTTTTACTGTTTCATTTTTTTCTCATAGTAAGCTGACTTTCACCACAGTTTTGGAGCAGATGGATGGTAGTGTGCATGATGCTCTGAGTGGTCTGTCCCTCACTTGTAGAAGTAATGGCCTTTCCACAATTAGATAAACTGGGGTAAGATTTTAGCATAAGTAAGGCACAATGCCTTTGAACTCATGCCTTTGAACTGCAGCAAATGTCCATCTGTTGTTTGAAGGCCATTTGGAATGCTTAACCCTTGCCAAATCCCGTTGTCTTTGAAGTTCATGGGAGTCTTGCCACTGACTCCAGTTGGGATGGAATTTAGATGACATTTCTGTTTGTCTTTTTTTCACATAATTTTTATGGGAACTCTAACAGACTGATCTATGCATGATCAGGGCTGGATGAGGGAAGATGGAATTTATAAGCAAAATGTCTCTCTGGCCTAGTGGTGGAGAATATTCTAGTTCAGTGATTTTAAGAGGTTAGATTTTGATGATGTTGTCCTTTCTAATTCCCTTTTAGGAATCATTTACTGGTGGTATGTCTTGACAAAAGGAGATTTAATTACATGAACTTGGACATCATACCAATTATTTAAAAATCAATTATTCATAGAGTGCTGCTTTCCTGAACAATGAAAAAATACTTACCCTTGTTAGGAAAGGCAGATGAATGACTCCAGACACTCATTATAGTGAGAGGTTGTATGAAATATTTAATCTTTTGGTAATATGTGGTTCCACACTTGTGGAATTTATGATGTTTTATTTCTGGGTCACTTACATACTTGTGATGTGTAGTATGCTCTTAAGCATCTGCTTAAGTATTGCTTGCTCTTAATATTTTCAGGATCTGTGATTATACTATATGCTGCCATGGAGAGGATTATACTGTCAGTGTTGTGTCAGAGCAGCATGGAAATGCAGTCTGATGTATAATTAGAAGGATATATTCAGGAATGTTTCTTAGGTGACTGAATTTATATTGATTATTCAGAAGAAGTGCACATCAAATTACAGACTTTGCATCTATGTAAGAAGCATACATACACTTCAAATGCCACAGGCTGGTAGGGCACCGAAAAAAATATGAAAGAGTGAGCAGAAATGGATGCAGACCAGATCAAGTGCTCAGAACAGATTAGGGAGAGGTGTTTTGTGCAAAGTGATTTTATGCTTAGTGGCTCCTCATCTTTCTTAGTGCCAGACTGTTCCTGTCACACAGATTAGAGATGGCTGGAGGGAGGATTCAGAGAGCTCTGAAAGGCCTTTGCAGCAGCAAGCACCTATGAGACACAGCAGCGTCTCTTCGGTGCTGGGATAAGCAAGGAGAGGTGGGTTTCATGGAGAATATGCTGCAGATGGGAAGACACTACACTGTTCTGATGCATGCCAGATTTATCCATGGTGGGATACATCAAAGCAGCCCTAGAGCTTCAGGAAAACTGACCCTATTAGCTGCTTCAGCTCTGGTGCCGGACAAGGAGGATGAAAGGGTCTAAACTGCCCAAAATAAAGGCTGCTTCTCTTTCTGCTGAGTGAAGGAAAAAAGCATGGCTGAAGAAAGTCTCCCTTTTGCCTTTGCTTTTTTTCAACCTATAAACATAATTGATAATAAATAATGTGGGTTTTCTCCAGCATCTCCAGCTGTTGTTTTAAGGATAGCTTGTGTTTATAGGCTCATATTAGAAACCTAATGGGTAATGTGAAATAGATGTTTCCCTGTTATCTGAAACTCTGGCTTATTGTTTAGGGTCCTGCAGAATTTAACATGAGATCTAAATATACTTCCAAGTGCTGTAGTTCAATGCCCTGGTGTCTGTACCTTGCCAGAGAGATGCAAATCCCTATAGCTAAAGAGCTTGTTTCTTCTACCAGATGCAAAAGAGGAGTTTCAGGTGTTTATCAATGTGCAGTTTAACCAAGAAGGAAATATATGTCTTGAGGAGGAATTTAAATGTAGAAACAATAGCTCTTCCTAATTAACAATGGATTGTTTATACCAGATGCATTATCAGAATCTTGCTTGACTTTTGTATCACTGTGAAGCTGTAGAATTCGCTGGAGTTTCTGATTTGTTTCTCTCTGTAAATTTGTGTGTAAGAATGAACACAGGACTTGTTACGGTTGCCCTTTGCAGCTACTAAATATTGTATATGAATTGCTATTTTGAGTATTCCATTAATTATTTAAAGGTTAACATGGTTTCTCTTTATGACATATGAGATTTGTGAGTAACAAAGGCTAAAGTGTAGAGAATACTTTTGCCAAAACTATTTATTTTTTGAAGTAATCTGCTAAAATCAGATGTATTTGAGCAGCCATTTAGGTAAGATTTCTCTTAGTTAAAACTAGTCATTTTAACAGGGATTTATGAGTGACCATTTAGACCAGCTTTTTGGCCTGTAACAGTCAGTGTCCTGTCACTGCTCCTAGCTGCTCAGATTTTTTCCAAGGAAGGTTTAATAAATCGACCTATAGAATTGAGATTTTTTAATAGTGTAGTTAAAATTAATTCATTGAAGTAATCTCATCAGTTCTCCTTTATCTCCACAAAGTGCTGATGAATTTCAGCTGTGTTTTATGCTGCTGAAGTTATAAGTAACACTGTTTTTGTTTATTGGAAATGTACACTTGAAAAACTAGGGAAAAAACGATTACAAATATATAAACTATTGAAGCACCAACTATGAGACACCTACATGCAAAGAACCTGATATTTTGATGCTGAGAAATCTGGGTTTGTTCAGTCTGGACAGGAGACAGCTTCAGGGAGACCTTCCAGTAGCTAAAGGGGGCTACAAAAGAGCTGGAGGGGGATTTTTTTTCAAGGATGTGAGGATGAGGAGGAATGCCTTCATACTAAAAGAGCGTTGTTTTAGATTAGATATAATGAAGCACTTTTTTTGCAGTGAGGATAGTGAGACATTGGAACAGATGACCCAGAGAAGTGGTAGATGCCACAAACCAGAAAACATTCAAAGTCAGGTTGGATGAGGCTCTGAGCAACCTGGTCTACTAAGATGACCCTGTTCTTTGCAGAAGGCTTGGACTGCATGACCTTCAAAGGCTCACTCCAACCCAAACTATTCTATGACTCAATTCAGTCCTTCCTTCCTTCAGAAGTCCACCTTTAGTCTTTTTTTGGCTGTGTTTTACTGGCAACCTCCCACATTAACCACATCACAGGTTGCATTATGTTGTTGCTTTTTAATTCTGATGACAGTATTTTCAGATTATTACCCCAGTTAATTTAAAACTGGGGCACTTGCAACACTTACTTTTTATACCTTTTGCATCATACAAGAAAATAGCTATAGTTTTCATTCACCTGATCATTTTGCTTTGTGCTACATACTTTTTCTGGTTTAAGAAATGTGGAGGGGTTTTCCTTGAAAAAAAAAAAAAAGAAAAAAAACCAATATAGGAGTAGTATACCTAATGATGTTTAGAATTCTGTTCAAGGATATTTTCAATCTGATCTAGAGTTTATGTGAGTAATTCAGGCTTGGGATGCTGCAGTTAAATTCATACTTGAGACTTATGGGAAAGTGTGGCTCTGGTTTTAATATGTTATACCAGAGCTTGTAAAACTCATTCTTTACTGTCACAATCAGTGATACTTGGATGTAAAATTAAACTGAGAAGTGTAATTGCATCCACACATTTGTTTCTTCAGTGGGGCTTACATTTATGTCCCTATTGCACCATAGATAATGATTATGGGTAGGTCTGGTCCCACTCTGCTGTGTGTAGGATCTGTAACCTTGCTGCAATAGAGCAAGAAGAAACAGGGGTGCTGCACCAAACCAAAGAAATTCTGTGGGTCTGTCGCTCTGCTTCTGAGCTGCTTTAACAGCTTGTGAAAGTGGATGGCCAGACTCCTGAGATCTTGCCTTTCCCTGCCTGCCTTGGTGGCAGGCTCTCTCCTGCAAGGGGGCATATTGGTCCTTTTGTTATCCCATAAAAAGAGCGCCTGATGTTTCTTTTGGATTGGCCTATGTCTGTTTAAATTAATTTTCAAAGTGATTGTACCCATGGGTTAAAATCCTTAAATTTAATATCATAATCTCTCAACTTTTGTAAGTGTAACATTGCTCTTGTTGGTTAGGAACAGTAGCTGAAAGATTGCAAAGTTTAAGTAAAGCATGAGATGCTTTTAACCTTTTTTCATGCATGTTTCCTAAGCTTCAAAGAACATGTGTGGACTACACAAGATTTCTGTATACATAATTTTTACCATTACAGAAAAATAACTAGTCATGTATATTTATTCATTAGTGTAAAAATATATAGTGGTTGTCTGTTGATCTCTCTTTTTTTTTTTTTTTTTTTTTTTCTCTGAAAATATTTGGGAACAGGTGGGATTTAAAGGATATATTTGTTATAGTATTTTTTAGAGGAGCTTAGATGAAAAAAGATTACTTGAATTTTTTTTTTTTTTTCTTGTAGCTAAAGGAGCCATATGCATTTTTTTTCTAGGTAATGGTGGTACATGCTGCTTCTCAGGGCTGCTGAGTGATGGGGTGTTTCTTCTCTAATAGCTTGAGTTTGAGATTTTAGTAACTCATAGAAAAGCTGCTGAACTCTTTAAAAGTCTCTACATCTTTCTGCCCTACTTTTGAAGACTTTGGCAAAGACTTGTGCCTGCATACTGTTCTTGGGATTCCATGGTACTGTCTTGCACTTGGTTTGTTTCATTCAAAGTGTAGAAGTCCTTCTATGAGCAGGGAATTCTTCATTTTGCTGTGATTCATCCAAACATACTTAGTGATAGTGAAGTGGTTCTGATGGCAAGATGTGGTGTCTGGGGGTGTTGTTTGAGGACACAGGGTTGCTGCCAGTTCTGTCAGTGTTTTATTGGAAGATTTTCTGTGCAGGGAGGATGTAAGCCATCTAAAGCTTTCATACGCCATAGTAACAGAGGCTGGTTTTCAATATTAAAGTGAGATTTTTGCAAAAAGTTTGGGTTTATGTGTCAAAGTGTGTATATCTGACAGCCTTTAAGATTTAATCCTTACTTCATGTGGGAACTATCCCCATGGTGCTTGCAGCACCTGCATAGTCCTGCGGAAAACAAAAAAAAGAGGATGTTTT
Source organism: Setophaga petechia (assembly GCA_024362935.1). Classification (NCBI taxonomy): domain Eukaryota; kingdom Metazoa; phylum Chordata; class Aves; order Passeriformes; family Parulidae; genus Setophaga; species Setophaga petechia. The sequence goes on from JANCRA010000008.1 coordinate 26,706,962, forward strand.
CCACATCTTTGTCCTCTGCCTTTTCTACTTTCTTTTCTTTTACACTTTCTAGTCTAGGCTTTTTCTGCCTTTATGCCTGTGATATTTCTTTCCCTTTCTTTAATCTGTAGCACTTCTTCCACTGGTTGCCTATTAGCTGCTATTTGCTTTTGAGGATGGGGCATCTGTATGTGAGTCAGGTGAATCTGCTATGTGTTCCCATTCTAATATGAATGTCATAGGAGTAAGAAGCAAAGCTATTCTTGTTTGTATTGGGTTTATAAATGGTCCCTTCAGGGTCAGGAACATGAAAATACTTTTGCTCCTTTTGTGTTATGCTGCAGAACAGAGCACGCAGTAAAAAACTGATTCTGATTTGGGTTGAGTATTATTTCTTGCCTACAAAACTCCTTGCAGCAATCCCTTTGCTGAGGACTTACAAATCTTCTAACCTTACCTTCTTCTCTTCCCTTCTCCTTTCCTGGGAGGACTTGGATACAGCAAAAGGTACCCACACTGAAAGTGATGTTGGCAGGAACCCCGGAGGGGCTTCCTTCCTAAAAAGCAGGGAAGGTGTGGATTGAGAGCTGTACAGTGGGGATAAAGTCTAACACACCTATCCAGCTTTCTCTTACCTCTCAGGTTAGGAATTCATTAAGCCTTGCCCCAGAAGCACCAGCTGCAGTGCTGTGCTGCTCACTTTTTGGAACACAGCGTGCATCAAGTTTTCCTTTGCCTGGTTGCACTTGATGTTTCCTTTGTTATTTACAGATGGCTGGATACAGATAATTCCAAATGTGAATGTATTAAGCGTATCTTATGCCTAACACTAACTGTGTTTTGTGCTGTTAGTGTGGATGGTGGGCTGCTTTTTGGGTTTTGGAGGCATCTTATTCTGCTACCCCAGATAATTGTGTTGGCTAAGTGCCATCTTTTGTGGAGAATTGTGCCAGGATTTAATAGCAGTAGGGCATTCCCTGTTGGGTGCTGGGGATACATCAATTTAGACCTTGCACAAACACATCTAAAGCATCAGTGGTGCTAACAGGAGTTTCATCACTGACTTGCCAAGTCCAGGATTTTCTATGTGGCTCTAAAGAGAGATCTGCCATTGTTCTCTTTGTACTTAGCTTGTCCACGACACCTGAGTGCTATTGACATCAAAATTTCTATAAAAGCTCTCTGGTTTCCTTTGTCTCAGTTTGTCTGCCTAATCAGTAGGAGGATTTTAAAACAATTCTTTAGTAGGCATAAGAAAAAAGTGTGCTTAACATAACAGCAAGTGTGAAATAAGCAACCTTCTGCTGAAAGTTCACATGCCAAACACAGCTAATCCACCATATGTGTGACCTAAAAAGTACAGACATATGGATATTCTTCCCTCCCCCAGTTTCTCAGCCTTTTCATGGCTCTGCAATTGTAAGTAGCCCAGTAACACTATATGCTCGATCAATGTATGGGGTCCGTGATGGTATTTTGCAGTTGGGATTACTGCATTGCATAGCATGCCTCAAAGTAAAATGAAAGGAATACCATAAGCTTTTCAGCTGTGACATGTCACCTCGGCAGTCGTGTGCCTTTTGAAAATACATAGGAGTTGACAGTTTTTCAGTAGCCCAGGGAGAATGATGTGTAACAGCAAATACTCTGTTTTTGATTCTGCTTTAAGTGGTTTGTACATTCCTGATGACTTTTCTGTATAAGGAACATGTATCTTTCCTTGCCCTCTGACAGTGTCTGCTGCAGCCCCTGGAGTTACCTGGCTCTGGCATGGAGAGAATAAGACTCATGGTAAAGGCAAAATAATAGGATTACATATTTTTAGAAAAGGATCTATTTCTTGGCCATAGCATAGGCAATATGTAGCTGTCATACCCTTGGGATTTGTTTTCTTACCTTCAAAGACCAGTTACAAAAGATGAAGCAGTGGCCAGGGCTGCAACCTCCAAAGTCACTTGAGGCTTGATCCCAAAGAGACGTCACATAAGTGGCAGACTTTTTACTCCTTTTCAGGTAGGCTGGTACTCGTCATGGGTCCAGTTTTCTGACACATAACTCATGTCACTTATTGTGTTGCTGTATGCTGTGGTATGTCACCCATTTAGTTCAAGATAAGAAAAGCAGGCACAGCACAACCCACTTTGTAGCCCAAGCGCAAGCACGTGCTTCACAGCTCTGTTGTAGACAGAGCACAGCTTGGCCAAAGTGAATATAATCAGTTCATTTGTATGCAGAGCTAAAATTACTGAAGAGTAGCTTCCAGATAAGGATTCATTTAGGGAACTGTGGCGACTGCATAATTACCTATAGGTATGGCTTTAATTGCAGTCTGTAGCCAATAAAGAATATATTTGGTCTATAGAAAGAAGCAAAGGAATAGAACATGTGCACGAGGCAGTTTAATGTTTAAAGTACTGTTTGCAAATACAAACTATTAAAAAAGTGAATCATGCTGGAAAATGGTCCCAAGCCATAAAATATTAATTGATCATTAAGTCTTTGTAAGAGGCACTGATATATACTTTGTATCTAAATGTGTCCCCTTTTAACTTCCATCTGCTTTGTGTACACCAGTGAGGGGGAAAAAGGCACATTTTTTACAGATCAGAATGTAAAAATGTTTGCATTTTACATAGGATATGGTGTCCATAGACTGACTAATATTTCAACAATGAGAGATTTTATTCTACTGGAATGATTATGTTAATATTTTTGTTTTTCAAATCAAGAGAAGAGAGGGAACCATGTCTCTTTTGGGAAAAGGGGCAGGTATGGAATATGGAATTACTAATTTTATATCATAGCTCTAGCTAATATTCTAGTATAAGGGAATATACATACAATATAGATATATAATTTTAGAGAGGACTTGAATCTTTGTCCACCTTGGGGCTGAGTCTGGAGAAATTTTTATCTTGCAGGCAGAGAGCTGGAGTGAGGATGATTGCAAGGTCTGGGTTGGGGGCAGTTCTTCAAGAGACAGCAGAATACAGGATAACACATGTGTTTGTACAGGGCAAGAGTGTCAACTCATGCAGAGTATCTGAAGGATGTACCAGCAGATAGAGGACTTGATAATTATTTGGCAATGTAATGATGATTCTTCACAAAACCCTAGAATGATTCAGGTTAAAAGGGACCTTAAAGATCACCTAGCTCCAACCTCCAGCCCCAGGCAGGGACAATTTTCACTCAACCAGATTGCTCAGAACTCCATCCATCCTAGCCTCAAACGCTTCCAGAGATGGGACATCCAGCTCTTCTCTGAGCAACCTGCTCCTGTACTCCATCACCCTCACAGTGTAGGATTTCATCTTGATATCTAATATAAAACTGTGCCTTCAGGATGAAGCCGTTACCCCTTATCCTGTCATTATATGCCCTTGTCAAAGCTTGCTCTCCAGTTTTCCTTCACTTTAGGTGCTGGAAGGCTGATATAACATCTTCCTGCAGCCTTTTCTAGGTTGAACAGTCCCAATTCTCTCAGCACAACTTGAAAGGAGAGGTCCTCCAGCCCTCTGATAATTTTCTTGGTCCTCCCCTGGGTTTGCCCCAACAGAGCCAAGTCCTTATGTTGCCAGCCTCAGAGCTGGATGCAGCCCTCCAGGTGGGACTCACTGGAGCAGAGCAGAGGGGCAGAACCCCCTCCCTTCCCTTGCTGGCCATGCTGCTTTTGCAGCAGCCCAGGATACTCTTGGCTTTCTGGACTGTGAGAACACATTGCCAGGTCAAGCTGAGCTTCTTGTCAATACCCAAGTTCTTCTCCTTCAGGCTGCTCTTAATCCACTCTCTGCCCAGGCTGTACTTGTGTTTGGAATTGCCCAGACACCTGTGTGGGGCCTTGTGGAACTTTATGGTGTTCATGGAGGTCCACCTCCCAGAGTTACCCTAGATAGCATCCCTTCCCTCCAGTGCATCAACTGCACCACATAGCTTAGTGTCTTAAGCAAACTTGATGAGGGAGCCCTCAGTTCCACTGTCCATGTTGCCAACAGAGAGGTTGAACAGTGATGGTCCCAATATCAACCCCTGAGAAACATTTCCTCTTGCTGGTCTCCACTTGGACCACCTCACACGAAGAAAAAAAATCTTCCAACTGAAAATTTCACTATATCCTGTTGTTTAAGCATCCAGGGAGGGCAAGCTAGGTAGATGCAAAAGGAAGGATTTAATTAACCAATGCATATGGCTGTGGGTCTGTAGCATGCAATACATGCACATATATGAGGAAAAACAGCAGAGCACACACTGAAGTCTGCTAGATTTTCCTTTTTCGTATTGTTTTTTGCCTATACTTGACAAGTGTGTTCTGGGAAAATTTGACTTTGATAACAAACAGTCTGCTGTGAATGCAGAGGATGATATCTGCATTACTTAAATATTTAAGATGCTAAAGCAGCACTAAAATACTACCTGACTGTACGATATATCCTGTACATTTTCCAAAACTGAAATCTGATAGCCATATGTTAAAATAAATGAACATTGTTTTCCTTGGAAGGTAATATTTTTTACTTCTAACAACAGATGCATGTAGTGCTCTCTGCCAAAGAGAGAAAAATGTCACAGTTAGGAAAGGGGCTGGAACTGGGTCTCACTTGCCTGCTCAGAGAACTAGATTTCTCTCTAAACTTTTTCATTTGTGATTTTTCTGAATACAGACTAATAATTTCTGTTGTATTTTACTTCTAGTGGGACTTTCTGGTAGTGTGGATTCTTCCACTGAAGAGAAAACCTTGACAAACTGTTCTATTGTAAATAATTGACCCAGAGAATTTGAAAATCCATATTCCGAGACCAGTACCTTAATTTTCTAAAATACAGTATACCCACCATTTCAAAATAGTCTCCTGGGCTTGGGGGAGGGCAAGGAGTTGTTCAGTTTCTCTCTCCCAGAATGTCTTGGTGACTGCTTGTACCACGGTGGAAAAGGGAATGTCTGTAAATTATTTTTCTTTTTTTTTTTTTTTTCCCAGGGCATGCAAATGTGCCGTATTTAACTTGCTATATGGTATGCACTTGTCAGTGTCAAAAATGGTGCAGTGACTAGTGACACCAGAACTTTTCCTTTTCTCCTTTGAAACAAGTGTACCCATGGTACTCCTCTGCAGGTCTTGCTAGTCTTCCACAGATAAGTCAGCTGCTCTCTGTGCTCTCAACTACATTAGTGCCACCCATGTGTTACAAATTAAAACTTGTAAAACACATGGATTACTTTATTTCTTTGGCTTGTTTGTACCAATAGTTGTAGGCAGTCCCTTTCATCATGACATTCATAACAGTCCTCATCCAGTCCTCTGCATTCACAGGGAATTCTGCACTGCTGTGAACCCCACGTTATGTATTCCTTGTGGGTAATACACAAGCAGCCATAAAGCATCTAAGCATCTATTTTGTCACAAATTTAATCTACACTAAAGGTGAAACCCAACAGTTTCTACTCTTTCTCTCCCCACAACAGTCATTGCCCAGAGATGCTGTGAGGAATGGTGAATGCATTATTCACACTCAGTCCTTGTGCTCTAGCACGAGACTTGGTTACAGTAAAACTCCTTGCTTTGGACCCCATACACACTTTGTGTTCATGCACAAATGAGCCTGCTTAGAGCTCAAGTCAAGTCCTGAAAGAAAAAGGGAAAGGTCCTGAGGAAGTTTACCCCATGCGAAAAATGAAGGTGAGATGTTTGGGGACTTTATTGTCCAGTACTCTGTTGGAAGGACTGGTAGGACTTTCTTTCCCTGGAATTTGGAAACAGCCTGTAACTTCCTTCCATGGTCAAGTAGGGATGGTTGTTGAACTTTTCTAACTGGTCCAGTAGCTGGAAGGACTGATATCCTGGGGTCAGGTATCTGGTGGAAGACAGCAGGGAAACTGGAAGACTGAACACAGAGAATTGGATCCTTTCTCCACGGACTGTCTGCTTTGTGAGAATTACTGGTGTTCTGGTATTCTTACCAAGAGCAGATTTTTAGAACACAGTGACTGAAGCTGTCCTCCATTTAGTGGCACACAGAGAAAGAAGAATGATTTATGCTGTGAAGTGCTGACAATTACAGGCAGAAAAAAGTACCACTGATCAGCTTTGCAAATTTTAATGCATCTACCCGTAATTTAACTGTTTCTTAACTAAATTCTTCACCTGGTAAAAGTGATATATCCTCAGGGATAAAAGTTGGAATAACATTTTGAAATTTCCTCCTAGTCTGGACCCAGTTAAATGAAATATCATGTCTTAATTTTTGCCTTTTATGTCTCTTTTAAGCTGAATGCTTACTTGTTCATCAAAAGTTTGGGGGTTAGAATTTTCTGTTTGTTTGTTTTTGGATTTTGCTTGGGGACAGGTACCCTAAACTTGTAAAATTTTTCATACTTTATTTTTGCTGAAAAACCACTTATGCAAAGAAATTAATATAAGGAATTAGTTTCCAAGCTAGCTAATTGCATTCTAGCCCTGTAACTTTGCTTCTGAGACCCCAGCTAGACACAACGCACAGTTTTGCTAATCAGAGAGAGAGATCCTAATGAAGAACTAAGGAAATTATCCAGGTAGTTTGTGTACTGGCATCACAGCTGCCATCTAAAATAGTGCCTCTACATGTTTAATTGATGCATCTGTTAGCTCTCAGACAAGTAACATTAGCTGTAGGTCAAGTTAGTTTATCTACCTTGATGAAATTCCTGTTCTCTGTTGAAGGGGAATACTTTTCTGCTCTCTACTCTATGTTTGGGCTCTTGTTCTGAAACGTGAAGGTGCACAGGAGTCCCTGGAGCAAATTAATCTTCTGTGGTCTTCTTTCAAGTGAAACTAACTCCCATGCTTGTCTCTTCTGTGCAGCTGTCAAGCCATTTGGAGACTTATTGATCCTTGCCACAATAGAACAGTGACACTTGAGCAACAACAAACTGGTTTTGAATGTTTTCTGATGTATTGCAGGCATTAATGCTATTCAGGTTAGCACTTGGGCCGGATATGTTGTTTTGTTTCACTTGCTGTCACTCTGTTCTTTGTTTGTTGCCTTCAAATATGGATATGCTTGCAATCTAATTTGCACAGCAACCTAGAAACAGAGCTCCATTTTTTAAAGTAGGCTGTTGTTTACTACCATTGTTTTTCCAAACAGAGAAGCAAATAAGCTCTAGTACTGCAGTTTGTTCTGGTGCTGAAAAAGGAGAGGAGGGATTTCTGGAATGTGTTATACGTGAAGCCAAGACTACTAAACTGTATGGGGTTGCTGGAATCCTCTAACATGACTGGGCACATGGAAGCAGGGCAAGTATGGGTGTATATGCTTGGTTTTGTGCAGGAAATAGGTAATGGAAACCATATGGCTGCACTGATCTTCAGACAGAAATAAACTAAAAGAAAGATTTGGAATAACTGAGACCTATGACCAACTTGTGGCAATGTAGAGAAGCAGAACATTGCAGAGTTTGTTGTACACTCCCCGTTTGGAGATGATTTTATTGAACTGCACTGAAAGATGCATGAAAGATTCAAGAAGGTTTTGTGGTAAAGGGTGGGGTATGTACAGTAATAGCAGAATGCATATGACAGCAGGAACCAGTGGGACAGTTGTTGTACTTGATTGCTGATATCAATCCTTTCCAGAAAAAGAAGCTGCATAATATATCAAACTACAGGGGGAAAAAAAAGAGACTAAAAATGCAATGTAGGACACAACTCGAAAACACTCCAGTTGGAGACAGATAACTTTATTCTGATATGTCCAATATACTGAAGCTTTTATGTGTAACCCTGTAGGCTCTCTGGAATTTCAATCCAAAATTTCGTGGGGTTTAGGTGTGATTGTTTGCAAATTGCAAACATTTCTAAAGGGCCTTTGGGGGAATCTTGAGGTCACAGGCAAGTAGCTAGGTGTAGATAGTGACTACTCTCTGAAACTTATGTGAGAGACTTGAAACCTTTTTTAGAAAAGAAAGCATTGATAAAATCTTATTTGAAAAGCCATTTGCAAGAAGGGTAGCAGTCAAAAATGTCAGATGTTTAAAGCAGCTATTTTTGCATGGCCTGTGGTAAAGGTACTGAGTTATACTTTTAATAACTAATCTACTGTGCCTCCAGATGTACAAGAAAGGTGTCTTTTGTTTTATGCCCAGGACTGGGAACAGTCTCAGAGATGCAATTTGGTGAAGAGGAGATAGGTGAGAGTCTCAGCATCTCCTCCAAAGACTACTCAGAAATGCTGTCTGCTGTCTCTCTCTCCACAGCTGGTAGCCCTATAAATAGCATTGGTTTGACAACAGCTTTTTCATGGGAAATGGTTGTGGAGAGAAGAGGTTGGGAAGGGAAAGAGGTTGTAAGCTCTGCTGTGTGACAGCTGAGCACAGGTTACAGGGTTTATTGAAGACTTTTCCTGAGGGTAGCGTGAGGCATTGTAACAGGAGGGAAGAGGACCAGGTATTTTAGAAAGGAACAGAAGGTGATGAGACAAAGAAAGAGTCTTTGAACGGTTCTGAAGATGGGTGTTTTGAAAATATAAAAGTATGTTCTATCCATCCTATTTTTGTTGTTTGTTTTACGTTTGTGTGTCTTTATCAACATATGACAAAAAGAGGAACAACACAGATATATTGTTCCTGGGTTGTGACAAAGCAGATTGCCTAATCTTCTAATGAAGTTATAATACAGATTTGTTATTTCCCCTTCCATTATGCGGAGAAACTTGGAAAAGTGAAAATCCTAGGGAATTTCTTGTGTCAAAGGAAAATTTCAGGTTTGCATTTTTCAATCTATGGCAGTCAAGTGTGTATCCTGTACTGGGTTGTGACAGACTGTCAGAGAATGAGTACGTTGTTAAGTACTAGTTAATTTATTGTGACATTCATCTCTTTGCAGTGATTAGGTTTTTGACAGATGTTTTTCCCTTTTCAATTAACACCTGTGCAGGGAAAAACCTCATCTAGGCAAGTTATTTATTTGAGCCAGCTTAGACCCAATTTTCACCCATGGATGCAGGAATACATACAGTACACTGAAACTGAGCTCTGCCTCTGAGTCAAGGAAGCAAATATTCTTTTTAAAGCTAAGGCAACCCTCCTCTGCTGTCTGCCTGAATCTTTTTTACTCCTTCCTTTTCAAGAAACTCTGACCCTGACACCACTCTCCTGAGCAGCATTGCCTACAAAATGGTGCAGTGTTCCTACAATGTTTCCTGATGGATTATTCTATTCCTGCTTCAAAACTAAATCTCCTTTGGTATTGTCTTAATCAACTTTAAAAATAAATGTGTTTTCTGCAATTATATTTCTATATAATTCTGGTTTTAAGATAGAAATAAAAATTTTTGAAATACCCCTTTTGGGGAGTATTAAAATCTAAAATCTCTATCAATGTCCGATTGATTATTTATTTGAGCAAATTAAGTAATCTATTTCAGTCTTGGACCAAAGACCTAGGAGTACTGGGGTTTATGGAAGTCCATAAATCTTTCTTCTCTTGGAAAATGAAGTTGTTCAAGCTAACTAACTTTTTGGTTGAAATATATTTGTCCAGAAAAAATGGCTGAGAGATCAGAAAGATTTGAATGTGCTGAAAGACAATTTGGTAGAGAAGAAGATTGGACTAGCTGAGCTGGGAGCTTTCAGAGAAATTAAAGGAAAAAAGCAGGGTATATCATCTTTGGAAAAAGGGGCAGACAACTCAGGAAGTGTACAAAGATGTCATTAGATCATGTAGAAAGAAAACTATAAAGATGAATGCTCAGAACTTAATCTGGCCAGTTAAAAGTCACCTGTGTTGGTAATGAAGTGGAAAAGAAAAAAATCTGAATATGTAGGACTATAATGCATGTGAGAGGAACATCACTTTGGCATAGTCATCTGCTAAACTCCAAACTCATCTGTCCTGGTGAGGCTGTACCCACCAGGACATGCTTGCAGGAAGAACGAATTGCAGCCATGGCCTGCCTGGGCCAGAGGGGAGCTTGTGTCTGCATTTATTGTCCTGCTGCTGATGGGCAGTCTGCACAGGATGGTCCTCCAGCCCTTTCAGGACTGTAGGGATCAGACCATGGATGATGGAGGCCCTGCTTGTTGATATGAAGGAGCAGGGAGGTGAGAGGGTCTCTGTCTCCCACAGCCTGAATAAAGAATCCCCTTTACACTCCTTAAAACTCAAATAGTGTTTTCGCTCTGCTAGGAAGGTGAACCTGTAGGCACCAAGCGCAGGGAAGGTTCTTAACAAGTAATAAAGAACAGCAATAACAACTGATTAGGTCTGGGCAGGTAAGAAGAAGGGGAATACTTTGTGATTATTTAAAATCTGAAAATGTATTGCAAGCAGGTCCCTCCATGCACTGCTGTTAATTACCTAGACAACAGAAGCTGTGCAATCACCTTCAATCACAGACTTCTATTTAATAAGCTTATTGTAATGTATTGCGATTAACACGCTCCTAACAGTTTGTGCAAATTTTCAGCTTTTTCTCCCAGAATAGCATTGTAAATCAAGCTATAAAATCCATTGGTAAATCTACTTTTCCCCTGTTAAAGTAAGTGGATGAAAATATGTGGTGGCAGAGCTGAAAGTGGCACATTCTGGGTAATGGGGTGGGATTGCCAGGCAGAGCTGGACAGCTGCAGCTGTGCCCCCAGTGTGTGTGGGTCCCACAATTAATTGGGAAAACTCTGGGGAAGATCTCCTAAATCCACTAGAAACATTTGCACATTCGCACTATTTAAAATACTTTCAGTGTCAGAAGCAGAATCTCTCATCCATACCTAAATCAGCCAAAATTCCTTCTCTTTTGTACCAGCTCTATTCAGGGCAACAGTCAATTGGAAGTTGATCCAATTGACATCAGAAAAATGAGAGCAAACTTCATCCTAAGAAAGTTCCCTCTAAGTTTAGTTTGTCTATGTATGGATTTGGCTGAATTTTCTTACATGTATCTGCAACATCTGGATGTATCTGTGTACACTTGTGAGAGTCTGCCGGCAGACAGCTCTGGTGTGTGTGCTGCTAGCAGTCACGAAAATAAAGTAATGAGAGGGAACAATTGAGAATGATTCTGCAGGGATGATACTGCCCAAGAAGAAATTCTTTACAGGCAGAATAATAGAGTTTAGGATATAATTCCTTGGATATTTATGATCATACTGATACTTTTCTATTACTGGTTATATTTAGCCAGCGTACTAGAATACCAAAATAAAAGATACAGAGCAGTATTATTACAGACACACCCCCCTCCCAACAATAAGTATTAAATTCTGAGAGATGTTTCTCTTTTCCTCATAAGTTTAGACTATTTACAGGTTTGCAAAATATTTATGGAGGTAAAATATCTGCAACAGAGTTATCAATGACCAGATGAGACATTTAACCATTTGAAAGATGTTTATCTGTGGTATCTGACAATACCATGCTGAATAGAATTGGGCAATGTAAATGCCTTGTGTGATGCTTGTATTTGTAAGACTCTTCAAGGTTGAGCAGAGGAAGAGAGGAAATTCCAAAAAGACAAAGCACAGGCAAATAGAGGCAGTTATCTCAATTGCCTACTCTCTCTTTTTGTAGTGTTTTTTCTAAGCACAGAGTGGAGTGTAGCCAGTTCTCACACCAGGTGGATACTTGCCAGTCCCTTCTGGACACCCACTGAGGAAAAAGAAAATCCCCTTTCAGGAAAAATTTTAGAGCTTCAAAATAAAATATTTGGTTTGTTTGTTTTAATACCTGTCGTCACCTCCAAGTAACCATGTTTCAATATGAACTGTGTCAGTAGGAGTTTTTTGTTTGCTTGTAAGTTGTTAGCCTCTCCACTGTGTAAGTCCTCAATCAGTTTTATTTAAACAGTTCCTGTCCTGCTACAGAGATTGATAGGAGGCAGATGCTTTAAGTTTTTAGGGGGAACAGACTCTTCTCCATTTAGCTGTAGTTTTAATCCCATTCCCTTTCCTTTCCTCCTTTTTTTTTTTAAGTAATAATATTCTTTCCTTCTACATTTGTGCATTGGTGGAAAGCAGGCAGAGAATAGCTTTTCAGCCCTCTAGGGAGTGGTGCAACTGCAGCCTGAATGTGGGATGCTCAGAGAGACTTACTCTGAGCTAGGTCCTCTCCCTGCTTGGAAATATTACAGCAAGCAGGATTCTGGTGCAAGTAGCCATGGCATGTGCAAGGCTGTTGTTGTTCAATCTGAACTGAAGAGCATCTTTCTGTAAAGCTGAGTTCTTACACATGTGTGAAACATTTTGATTTTTCTGGGTTATGGGACTTCCAGTGCCTCATTATCAAATTCTCAGCCAGTGGCAGTGATGCTGTTATGGGTGTGCTATCACTTTGATTAGTGGACTTAAGTGCATTCCAATTCCTGTAATGTATATTCCTATCACAAATGTTATCTCAAGTTGGCAGCAAAAGTCAGGAACATTTTTTAACTGCGCAGACCAAGGGATATGAGAACAAGGCAAAGTACTGGTAGAGCTATAAGACTTACTGAACAGTTATTTTGAAGTTCAGAAAATGCTACTAGCTGTCTATTGAAACCAAGCCCCCAAGTGAGAGAGAAAGAAAAAAGAATTGTGCTGATTGATTTCCAGTTTTCATCCAAACTAGACTTGTTTAGCCAGAATGCCATCTATTTATGGAAATTAAAGGCAGAAAATAAGTTAATTGTGGTAACTACAACAAATGTATGGTACATGTAGCTATGAATGAAACCTGTATTCAGATTTCCTTGAAGTGAGGAAAAAAAATGTTTCAAAATATTACAGGTTTGCTTTTTTGGTTTTGTGTTTTAATTAAAACTTCTGTGAGAAAATAAAAACATAAGAAATAACACTTAGAGGAACAATATTCTGAGAAAAAATTGCAAGAAATAGTAACATTCAAACCAACAAACTCCAGCCAGAGGAATATCTTCTGTCAGTCACACCTGTGTGGCTCATGTATTTTTGAGATTTTTTCTGGGCTAGTATTATGTTGTTTGATTACTTAATTTTTCCCTGTGCCCTTCATCATGCATGTTGTTCAAAGAATATCTAGGTGATCATTTCCTTTTCTTGTTTTGCTTAAAAGAATAAAAGCAACAAACAAGTTTTTCTTCATGTGAACAGGAAATATAAGTTATACATAAACTAGGAAGCCTTATTTCTGCTTCATGAGACATTTTGGTTATAATATGTCTGCTCCTAAACAGAATCCCCAGAGGAGTTTATGCAACTTCATTCAATGATGCTTGTTTAGAGGTTTCAAGGGAAACTTTAATTAAAGGAGGTTATCAAAGGTTAGCAGGTATCACTTCCAAAGCGTCTATGCAGATGTGACCACTACAGTCAGCCTTCACATCTTCACAATAAAACTCTTCCTCAATCACTTTTCTCTTTCCATTGTTCAATTTTTTTTTTTTTTTTTTTTTTTTTTTTTTTTTTTTTTTTTTTTTTGGTGGGGGAGGGTTGTTGCATTTTTTTGAGAGCAGAAAAGGCAAATTTTTTTTTTTGTAGGTGTATAAAAGTAGGCATGATTCAAACACTCTAGATTTGGGAAGGAGGGAGATGACTAGCACTTATTACTGCTTTATCCTAGGCCATTGATTAAACCTGTTTCTTTGCAAGTTTTGGGATTTTTGCAGTAGAGTTGCAGTACATTTTGCCTTTTCTCTTACATACATATTTTCTCTCTAATACAGAGAAGTCATACATAAGATGATAGAACTTCTGTGAGAGAAAAGAAATATTTGGCAAAAAGAAAACATCTAACAGGGACTCATAAAAATTCTCAGATTTCAATGACAGATCTTTCAAGTTCTTTCATCTTCCAGTTTCTGAGTTAGTTGAGGAACAGTGGTCTTGAAGTACAGAGACTGTATGTCTGTATCCCAGAACAGTAACAACTGATACGTGTTAAAATTGGTGTCCTAAGCTAGAGAGGAAAACTTTCACAACTCTCATATGCAAGGGTTGGAAGTACGGGATTTGATTACTGTCAATATTTAACAGATGACTGTTCAACTTATGTATATGCAAAGTCCCTGGGATTCTGATGTTGATGCACATAAATATAGAATGCTTTGCTGCTTAACAGAAAAATAAAATCTGGCATTATGTAGGTTTTTAGGACATCTCTCTTGATACTTAACAGACATTTAGATTTCTGAAAAATGCTGAAATAACTTCGATTGTGCATTCTTGCTGAAACCAAATAAATGGACAAAAATGTTTCACAGAGTCCTATCTGGGAAGCATATGAAAATGTAAGAAAGGCCACCATGTTTATTTTTGTGGTGCAGAACTGTCCTTGAAGCCAAGTGAAGTAAATTTGCCTACACTAACTCCTTCCATCTGTTCTTCATAAGCTTATTTACAGCTGAAAAAATAAAACAATATTGAGAATGATGCTTGCCTGGCCTGTGGGATGTCATGGTTCTTTAAAGGTGACTTTGCTTAAAAGATCTTGCATGGGTAACTCTAAGTGAAATGGTGCTTTGATACTGGAATCACTTTGGAAATTGCTTTTAAGTTAAACCTTTGGGTAGCTGCACAGAGAGGTGGTACTTGAGAGCAAGCTCTGTATCATCAAGAAAAAGCAAGGTCTGGCAACTGGAAGCTGAGGAAACTTCAGACTGGGAATGCAGTGTAATTTCTCAATAGCGAGGGTGGGCTGCAAGTAGAATGCAGAAGTGTGTGGGTAACTTGGGACTTTTAGATTCTTGGCACTTCTTTAGGTCAGTGTCAGATAGTTTGGGGGAAGATACTTTTCATTCTATTAAACCTTTTCATTCAAAAGGAACTCTTAACAAGAGTATTAAGGTAGAATTAAGGAAATATCAGGAAATAACATTCTCAGATACTACATTAAGAAAGGGTGACTAAATAGTTTCAGTGATACAATGACTTTTTAGCTTCATCAAAAGGTATTGTAAGGAGCTTTGTTTTGCTTTACAGTTTAATGGTAGTCTTCCATACTATATTGTCAAGTGTACATTAACTTATTTCATGCTTTAGAGTTGGAGGTGCATCTTTTTTGCACAATGCCATTGGTCCTGTAAGCATCTTTGCTTATTGGATCCTAGGCTGTTTTCTTATGAAGGCTTTGGCAGAGATTTTAGTTTTTCACTCAGCCCTAAAGATGTCATTTCTGTTGCCACTGATAGCAGAAGCCAAATGTTCTCGACATAGAACAGAGGCAAATGTCAATGAGATTTTGTACTTCTGTCACTGCTCCAAATAGAGCACCATTCATGAAAAAAGCTTTTCTTTATTATTTTTTAAGGCAAAGGTATTCATCCAGATACTGAAACTTTCTCTATATTTTGAATACAATTATTGATAGCAGATGTTTTATTTTCAAGGAGTTTATTCAAGGTCCAGCTCTTGAGCAAAGAGCACAAACTGTAGTTAGTGCAGTAGGCAGAAAAGCTAAAAGTCCTTGTGTCTCCATTATAACAAATATCCTCTTACTTTTCTGTCCTTTTGGGAAAGGAGATGGACTAAATCTACTCTCTTGGCTAAAGGCACAGTCTTCTGTTTCTGAGAGTCATGGGTTTTGTTCCCTATTCAATTTCTGTAAACTCCCCACTTCAGAACTCAGATGACAAGAACTGGTTCAGGGTAAGATAATTTCTGTAAACTTTTTAATTCCTCTAAAGTCTTGCATGTGTTCTTAAAGTGTCTATTTGGCTACAATCTGAAAGGGACAAAAATTACTGTCCCTTATTATGCTTATTGCTAATTTAATTATTGTCCTAAAAGTTTTATGCTTTGTGGGTGCTCATGCAGTTTAACAGATTCTTTGTGTGTAGTACCAAATGCTTGGCTATATTAAAAATTAACGAAATCATCAAAATAAAACAAAGCATACATATGAAATGATATTATAATTTATGTCAAAACTTATACTGAAAATATGCATTATAGCACCAAATAAACCTCATTTCAGATTTATTATGCCCAGAACTTTGTTTTACAATCTATGTTTTCAGTCAGACATGATGAAGCAACACTGGAAACATAGGACGTGCAAAGCTTAACATACATTTTCAGAAATTAGCCAAATATGCTGGGGCATTATGAAAAAAAAAAAAAGATAAATAGAAATTTCATATATAAAACAAACATTGAGTCTGTGTTTCCTGAAGGTATGCATCTTGAATGCTACTGAAAATCCTTGCTATCATTGTACAATGAGGTCTCTACAGGTTTGCGGTTTTTATTACACTTGACCTATCATCCTGCATGGAATTATTTGTAGGTAATGATGAAAGACAAGGGTTTGAGCTTCTAGATTTGCCAAAGTGAACTGGCTCATATCTGGGCTTGCTACAATGAATTCAGCTTAAATTTTGGGGAAGGACGATGCAGGTGCTCATAGGGAAGCTGGGAGAAACAGATACAGATATAAACAGAGATCAGTTTGCAGAAGAATTGGAGAGCCCGGTGACTAAAGAATCCTCACTGTGGTGATGAGGGACTTCTATCTGAGCTTCTACTGAACATCCACATTGACCTGATTGCATACAGAGGCTTGCACAAGATCATTTAGCTGAAAGGACACTTTTCCCTGGCTCTGAACTGGGAAGAAGGGGAAGCTTCAGATACTGAAGTTTTAGAAAAGAGAGAAGGAAATGTAAAATGGATGTGTATTTTTGAGGGTAAATTGAAATATCTGAGATCAATAAAAGTAACCCATGTCTTTGTTATTATCTATTAAAAGAAATGGGGAGATTTTTGCTTTTATTGCCTGATAATTGGGTCATGTTTTATGCAAGATGTGGACCTCTTTAAAAGTCACATTTTCATTTAAGCTAGTGCAATTTGGTGTGAGGGAAAGTCATCTTAGGAGTAGAAGTCCTCTTTGTGTTCATGGAGGTTTTATTTTGGTTTTGGGGGTCTTTTATCTCTTCAAAATAACATATATCTAATATTGTAAAACTTTATGCCTTACAGCCAATTTCAGGAACTTGTTTAGTTTTATATCTAGCAGGTTATCTGTAGGCATCACAAAGACAAGGTTCCTGTGAAAAACTGAAAATGAAGACATTTATCTTTACCTGTCAAGTTTGCTTTTTCTTTTTACAGAGAGAAGTGTTTCTAAAAATTGCATATATGTCTGGAAGACAGCCTAAAGTCCACTTAAGCAGCATGGAATTAATCTCAATTCCTTTGTTTTCATAAAGATATTTATTGCTCTATGAACACAGCTATAAATATCAAACAACGGGAATAAAATATTTTTGCAGTTGAAAACTCATTTGCATGTTATTGTAATAATTTATTTCAGATACCAGTTAATCTGCTTTAAGTGGAAGTATACTTTTACACCATCCATACACTAATGAATTATTTATTAATCCATTTGTTTTAAATGTATCATAGTAGTTTTTTTAATACCATATTTTTAAAAAATATGTAAATCCTCCCAGTGATTTACAGCAGAAACAATGACTATGATATCTAAAATTCCTCTCCCAGTCCCAAAGTATCCTTATCCTTGGACTACAGCATATATTTCTAGAGAACATGCAGGTGGGAACCAAGACAGGCTCACTGGCCATGCAGTTCTAGGGTGGGCCAGAGACTCCCAGCTGTCAGAGGCCTTTTATTGTAGCTCCCCTTCGTGTAATTCTGGTGTCAAAAGAGATCTGGAAGCACAAGGAAGAAAATAAATAAAATAATATTTAGCAGAAGTTCCATTAAGGATTTTTGCTTTCCTAGAGATATTGAATGTCACCTGTGGCCTGCTATGGTCAATTTAAAGTATTTGAGCCATGATCCCTTAAGCTTTTGTGCAACTTAAGTAAGAACTGGCTTACAGTAGTGAAAAGATCAGACTAAGCCTCTTCAGGTGCTACAGCAAGGCATTTGAGTAATGAAGTTTTACCAAGCCAGCAAAATTAGAAGCTTATCCTTCCCAGAACGGGACTTCTACACTTGGTATGGGCTTTGGATGTGACAGAAAAACAGGAATTTGTTTGTGTCTGGTCGATTCTAAATTTATGCTTGAAAGGGCATGACTTAAAAATGGGACAATAGACTTAAAAAAAAAAATCTGCAGGCTCTGATGCCCTCAATTTTTGCAAGAGGCTTATGAAGTTAGAGGTTTAAAAAGGAAGCCTACCTTAACTCATTTATTCATCAGACAAATTCAAATTTATTTTTGTCTGCCACTCTTCCCTGCCTCTTTCCACAATTGTCATGGAAGAATAATTACCAAGATACTAAACCTACAAATGTATTCACAAAGTATTTCAATTAAAATCAACTATTCTGCTTTACACTAATATTTTGTCTGTATTATGAGTTTCGGGGGTTGTGTAGTTGGTTTTGGTTTCTTTATGTTTTTGTTGTTTGACATTTTGTTGTTGCTGGGGAACTGGAATTCATTGAGAAGGGTAGGGCTCTTTTCACTATAAAGTCAGGTTGAGATCCTTACCTTTTAAAAGCAATAGTTGCCAACATCTCTGATAGGGTCAATTGAAAATATGTAAATATGAGAAGGCAGCTCTGCTGAAATGAATGAACAACTTGTTCCAGCTGAAGATTTGCTCTAGTATTTTGTTTTTAAAATTCTATAAGCCTGCATGAAAATATGCTTATTTTTACAACCCAAAATAAACCTTTTTGCTGATGCTCTGCAGGATCGTAAACAGCTTAAAAGCAATTCTGAGAGCTGATGTTATTAGCAACTGGAACTCTGTTTTGATTGACTGGGAGTATTAAACCAAGAGCTCTCCAATGAACCTTGTAGCATGACATCAGTAACTCTGAGTAAAAATGGGATCATGCCATCATCCTTCTGCAGTCTGAGCTTTGTATTGTACCCACTGCACAGTTTCTAGTTGGGCTAAAAATTGTCATCCTGTTGCTTTCATGGGAAGTGATTTCACTAATAGGTTTAATGTACAGTAATGGTGCAGACTGTTTTCCATTGCCTCGTGGGTGTGGGGCTTTTTATTTGCTACATGAACTGTGCAATGTGAAGTTAAGACTATAATGTAGTGAACAGGGAGTGAAGAATGAGCTTCTGATTTTATTTACTTTATTTTAGAAAGATCTAACAGTCATCTGATCCCTTCTTAGCATTCAGATTTCTTGGAGGAGAGTAGGATGATTCAGTAATCATGACACAACAGGCTGACTCAAAGTCAAGGTTCATTTCTTACTTCTGCCATCAGTGTTATTTTGAGATTCTTAATCCTTATGCTCTCAGTTCCCTTGCGTATATGATGTGCATAGCAAGGCTTTCTTGGCGAGGTGATTTTAGGGTAAATTGATTTATTTCTGTAATGTTTTGTTTGAAGCATTTTGGTTCACAGATGAAACTGTAACAAGGAATTTAAAGGAGAAAAGCATGTAACAGACTATGAAGGGTAAAAAGGTGTCAAACCAGCATGTAGTTGTCACCTGTATAATAATACCCTTTACATTGTTTTTTTTTCTTTTACATATGCTCAATATCTACCTTTCCTGTGCCCAGTGCCTTCATTGCCTGGAGTTTTTCTCTTGGAATGCCTGTCAAGAAAGAGTAAAGTATTTGCCACAGCACATTTAGCTGACACTGTGCCTTCATTCCTCTGGCATGGTGATGTGCCTAAGCCTCCCACAGATGCAGCTACTCTCAGATTTGGAGTATTTTATATCACAGCAGCTCTGAGAAGATGGTAAAGTGTAAATAGAGGAAAAAAAATCCTGGTAGGATTACTTTTTGCCTTTATTTCTACCTGTTCAGATGACAGAGATATCATGACTAGTGTGTCATATATACAATGGCAGTATTTTAGGATGGAATACGTTGATATTTATATTAAGACTTGTAGAGGACAGATAGAGCTAACATACAGATCTTTTTATCTGGTGTTAATTTTGACTGTTATGTAATTAGGAGTGTTTGTGATCTTCTCAGGAAGTAATTTTTAACAAACTTGATGAGTGATTATAATGTTGAAAAGCCATTTATTTTGCTCATAAATGAGCAAGAATCAGTGAAAACTATGTTTGCAATTTAGACCAAGTTTGACAAACAGACCTTCTATCTTTAAAATCATTGGTAATTTTTCCTGTGACTTTCAAGGGGCGTTTAGATCTTGAGGCTTTGTGTTAGGCTTTGGGATAATTTTGACAAAATATGTACTTTTTGATTTGCAAAAGGAAACTTTGTTTTCGTATTCCTTGCAATTTTGAAATGGAAGAGTTGCTGAGTATAACACACGTGCTTGGCCATCGGGGACCTTGGGGAGGATTAGGTAGAAATTCAAGGCTCTGTATGAGCCAAAGGATATGCCTAGAAAAAGCTGATTTGGGAAGTAGCCTTCTCTAACACCTCAGGAATGATGGAAGCAGAGGAGCCTCAGATCCAACAGATGCTTGTATCGAAAGGCTGGTTTGATTTGTAGTCGGATTAAGGGATCACCAGAATTGGGGCAGACAGTAGGAAATCAGCCTGTTTGAACCCCGTCCCATTTTCACCTTCCATGGGACTTCAGCAGCAACATCTGAGAGAGACCTGTAGGAATGTGTCATTCCTTTGACTCCATTGCTTCTTTCTTTTTAAACTGCAAAGCAGCATTAAAATATTTTTTCCACAAAGTATTGATTTTTTTGCCTTGGTTCTCAGTATCCCCCCCCAAGTTAAATGCAGGGAACACCACAATTTCAGATTACAAAAAAAAAAAAAAAACAACCAAAAAAAAAAAAACCACCTTGTTTGATGCTGAAATAATGCTTGAGGCTTTTAAGTGTTCTAGTAGTTCTTCATTCCAAGAATGTATTTTGGAATGTGGTAAATGTGATTTTGGCTTTGCAGAATAGAGGGTATGACTCAGCCTCTTCAAAGTAATAGGATTTAAATTTGTCTGTTGTCTGACTGATCTTTTTTTTCTAAAAGTTCATATCAAGGGAAGATAGCAAAAACCTTGTACTGTAGTTTATAGTTCTTTTCCATACCAGTGTTCTTTGATGTCCTGGGTTTCTTAATTTTCATTCCTTCTTCTGAAATCCTACTGCTTTTTTTCCCCCATCAGATTAGAGGACAGTATCTTCTTGTTCATGTTTAAGTTCTCAAGGATAAGAATCAGACTTAAAAAACCAGTGGGTGTTCTTTTATTTTATGCCAAAAGCTATCCAAAATAACTTTTCATGGATGCCTTCGTTGGTAATGGTCTTGGTACCAAGGTTGATGCTAAGGGAATAGAAACAGAAACCGGCAAGTTGTTATGCTTTCTAAAGTAAGTTTGTCACACTGCATCAAAAAGATTTTTCACCAAATTTAAGTCCTAGTGCTTGATTCTGACTATATCTTCCTGTACCTCAACAATTTCAATAAATTCAATATTGGATTGCATCTGCTGTACAACAATAAAACATAATGTACAGATTGATTTTTTTGTGCCCAAAGAGCTGTACACTATATTTGGGAGTCGTCCATAATAGTATTTTTTAGTTCCATTTCTTCTGTTGCTGGTACACTTTTTTATTTTCTGCTTTTGCATAGTGTCTATGACCATTTTTAATATGGTAGAAGGAACCACAGTATTTCTACATTAATGTTCATTGGGGATAATTTCTTAAGCTGAGATTGTTGGAGGGACTTTGCTAGTGAATAGCATTTGAGGCTCAGGTAATTCCACTGGGGATGTACAAATGGGTTGTACTTAACAAATGATACAGCTGGAGAAGTTGTAATCCTTACAACCTTAACTGCCCACAGTGCCTTTTTTCTGGAAGCTGTCTGATGGCAGCTTTCTGTCAGAGGGAGTTCAGTGGTCCTTACATCCTGTCCCTAGGCCCTGCAAAGCATCACCCTATGGTCAAGAGAAAACTTGTGATGCTGTCAGTGCACATGAGCACAGCGCGATGGCTGGTGGCTACCTCAGATAGCTCTGCTCTGAGGAAGGCAGTCTCTCACAGGTTCGTGGCCTTTTTTCCAAGGTTGGTAAGCAGTGCTACCAGACATTGGTCAGCTCTGTTCAGGGCCTAATAAGTTGCTAACAGAGTTCAGCTATTTTGTTCTTATAGTCTTAAGGGGAAGCAGTTGCCACCTTTTAGCAGTGTGCAGGGTTGCTGTCCCACCATGGCTGGTCTGCATTGCTGCCTCTGGTCCATTCCCTGCACTCTGGGGTGGAGGTTTTTGAACTGCATAAGAGCTCAAAGTAACCTTTGTAAAACTGCAGGGGTCTGCTATGAGCATGCTTCTCTTGCAAGTTTTGGAGAAAAAAATCACTTCAGACTATTCCTGTGGTGAAAGGGAGTAAGAAGCAGTCCTGAGAGGATGTAGGGCTTCACAAATCCTAGGAGGAACTTAAATTCATGCATAAAACCAGAGAAAACTTTTAGGTGTCTTTAACACTAAGGAGAATTCAGGAGCATTATGCATTTGGTGACCCTTTTCGGGATAATCAGAGAAAATGGACAACAAGGGCATACAAGGAGAGGTGAAGCTCTTTGAGCTCTTTTTATTTCCATGGAAGCAGCAACATTAGGACACCACTTTTTTTTTTTTCTTTTTTTTTTTTTTTAAGTCACTTCCAATATATTTCCCAATCAAACTTATGTTCTATTGCTTTCTATTTGAACAAAGAAGAAATCTGTCCTGTAACATTACCATTTTAGGAGCTCTGATTAATTTGTTTTCATTTTTGAGATAGTAATATAAACGTTTTTGGGTAAGTGCAATTTTTTTCCTTATTTGCATGCAGTACAGCCACTCACTCAATAAAGCAGGTATTTTCAACTGGCACCTGTTTATACTATCCTAATGGCAGTAGGAATATTATCTAAAGCTTTTATTTTGAGGTTTCTTACTCAAATATTTGTTTCTCCTAAAGAGAACTCTCTAATTAATGGTCGCTCACTACACGCTGGTTTTGATTAGCATATTGTATCCATCATCCTGGATAGGTCACCTGATTGGTTAATGTAAATTAAGAAATTCAGTATTTTTAATTTTTTTATTAATAAATACCCCAGTAACACGGCTCATCCCAGTTATTTATGTTCCTGGGTATACAGCTTCAGCTCTTTGTCAAGTTGATCCTCTTGTCATCAAGTGGGGTAGGAATTTTGGATGTGGAGTCAGTCTGCATATACTCCCTTACCCAAAAATAAGCAGCAGAAGGACTTGCTTATGCAGGGTTCCTGGCAAATGCCTGCTATCTACTCATGCAAAATAAACATATCATTTCCATAAACACTCTAGCTATGCAGCTTCTACCCTGTTTGAGATGCATGGCATTTTAATATGAAGGGAAGAGGCATAAATCAATCTTCACTTTTAGGAGCATGCCTCTCTTCCTGATAGATACTTTTTGGGTGTTCTCAGTTGACATGCAACAGGTTATATATACCACACTCTAAACAGGAATGTTTCGCACCAGAACATGGCACTAGACCAAACTGAATCTATTTGAAAGGCAACCAGGAGACTTGCTAGCATTAGACTGAGGGAATGGTCTGATCTAAGAGGAAATGAAAGGGAATGAACCTGGATTGCATTTACAAACAGCAGAAGTCAACTATTTGTGTCAACATTTCAAACCTTGCTCTTTTTTAAAGGAGTAAAATAGAAGAAAATTATGGCCCTTGGAAACTGATATGAGAATCATCAGCAGAACACTAGCTATTGTAATGTGCAGAGCTATAATTAACTTCAAAGGCAATGAATTCTGTGCATCTGTTGGCAGCAAGACAGGAACTTTGCCTTTTAGAATAAAATAACACAGAGGTGGGCTTTCTATTCACATTTCTAATGTGGTTTGAGCCCCTCCCATTTCTCTGTGTTCCATAACCCTTTCTTATCTTTATATACTACTTTAACTGTCATTAAGCACATATTGGGAAGCATTATTTTTCATAAAACTGCTACATATAGTTTGCTTTCCTCTTGCCCTTTGTATTTTCTAGCCTCAGCACTATGAATTTTTGCCACTTGCCTTTCAGTAGTCAATTGTGATTTATTATGTAAGTGTAATCAGGCATGATAAAACATGATAATTACCAGTAACCTCCTTCTTCCATTCTCAGAGGTTTCTATCTCAAGTACTCACTACTGTCTTGTAGGTTTTCCAGAAGTGTGTGTATACATATGTGCATATTTTGTTTAAGTTCTAAAATAAACTTATAATGTAAAATATGGTAGTTACCCATATTTTACATTGATATATAGAAATTTGTATCTGAAATGGATCTATGAAAAATAATATGAAAAAACTACTTTTTTTGCTTGTTGAAAGGAAATAAACAGTCAGTTTGGTTATTTCTTCTGTCTGGTGAGATCTATATATAACTTTTTTTTAATACTCAAAAACTTGGGATTAGTTGAAGGTTACAGTTAAAACTTCTGAATTTCTCTCATACTTTTTCTTGTGGTACAAATTTCTTCTTGAATGTGTCTTTTACATTAGAATTACTGTGATGGGATTTTTTTCTTGATGCTGTGTTTAATGTCTTTGGTATCAAAAATTTTAACACATCACTCTTGTGTTCAACCTTTTGAATATCAAAATTACTTCTTCATTAATTTCCCTGTGTTTCCAGCATATCTGTATTAGAGACAATAATGAAAATTCTACATCCGAACTTCACTGAAATGTGTATAGAGTCATAAAATATCTCATGTTGAAAGACATCCATAAGGATCATAAAATCCAGCTCCCTGCTCCTCAAAGGGCTGCCTAAAGGTAAACCATCTAAGATCATCATTTAGACATCTCTTAAACTCTGGCAGGACTGGGGCTCTGACCACTTTCCTGGGGAGCCTGTTTCAGTGATCAACCATCCTTTCAGTGAAAAACCTTTCCAAATGCCCCATCTGAACTTTTCCTGACATGGATTCATTCCATTAGAATGTGTTTAGACAACTGAAGGACTGTGCTGACAGCTTTAAACCATTCTTCACTTTCCAATTGCCTTTGGATATTTTCCTTATACATGGCCAAACTTTGCAGGTCTTTTTCCTGCAAATAAAAATCTCAATTTTAAACTTACCTTTTAAATGCAATCTTTCACCTGTTTCAATGATTTGAAATTCTGAAATATCTGATATTTTTTGTGTTTCATACTTTTGAAAATTCAGTGAATAAAGAAGCTCTCAGCTTCAGGAGTGTTTGTATATTGGTGAGGGTTTTATATATTTATATATATATATATATATATATATATTTAGATGTATTGTGAGAGTCCTTGAGCAGGCTTGACATCTCTCTTCCATTTATGTACAGGTGTACTCTATACAGATATAGGAAAAAGTCTGGTTTTTACAGGCTAGTCAAAAGATGTCCTTTATTATTTTTTTCATTTCTGTAAGTGTTGAATTGAAATGTGCCTAATCTGAAATTAATTTTATTTCTAAAACTTGTTCTGTGCCCAGATTTAAAAAGAAAATTTCAAATTAAAAGAACATTATTTAAAAGAATTTTTTTTCTATGCAATTTTCAAATGAAAGACAAATCAGCAGAAGGCACGTTCTTTAAAAGTGCACAGAGGGGTCAAGAGATCACCATGCCTTTGCTAGTCCTGCAGAGGTTAAGCCAGCTTCCTAACCTTTTCTGGGTGACATTTCAACAGTGACACTCAAGAAGCAGCCCCTACCGTTTGAAGTAGATTCTCAGGTTGCAAAAACTTACTGATCTAATCTAACAGCTGGCTGTCATCTAAGCTGGTAATCCTGTTTACTCTTACATCCCAAACTGGCTATCTGCTCTTATCTTCTCTCTCGCTTTTACTCTGCTACTTGCTGTTCAGTCAGCATGCTTTGCCAGCAAAACAGACAATGATGGCTTTTATTCTTGCCTCAAAAACCAAATGAAAAACTGTTTCTTGCCAATTTATTGAGGTAAAATGTCCCAGCACTGGCTTCGATAAATGCCTATGTCAGAGATGAGGATGCAGGGTAACAGCTGGCAGGTGAGTTGGTCTATCCCCCTTGGAACTGCAGCATTTCGAGGACTTGAACTCAGAAAATTCTGTCCTACTTGCTGATGTCCCCTAAAAGAGACTTTTAACATTTGTTAAGTCCTCTTTTGCCTAGTCCTTGTCCTGTTAGCTTGCTCTACCAAACCTTACATTCTGATTTGCAACACATTCTTGAGATGGGTATTGGTAATATTTCAGCTACCATAATTCAAGAGAGCCCATCTTAGTCAGATTTCTTCAGATGCAGCTTGAGAGCCACCCTCTTTGCACCTTAATTATGCTGAATTCCTTGGGACTTCAGCAGGAGTTTTGACTGTGCAAGTGATGCTGAACAAGGTCTCTAGTTTACAGGACTAATTACCCCATACTTTGATTTGGCTCAAAGAGTGCAATTACTGCAGGAGAAAGTAGTACTGGAAGAAACCATCTCAAGGCAAAATTTGTTTAATTAATATCTTTATAATTAAAGCTAGTGAATCTTTGCTCTGTTTCCTACTATGCTTTTTACACTATCCCAAGACAAAATTTGTAACTAAAGTGGTGTGAAACAGATGAAAAGACTCTGTGCTTTATGCTGCAACATTTGGCTCTGTGTTTTTGTTCACAAATGTTATCTGTAGCTGCCAATGAGTGTTGTCATGAGACACTTTTTTTTCTGTTTTATGTTGGCTTTCCCAGTAGACTTTTACTTTTGGTTCTCCCAGAAGGTTTCAGTGTCTTTTTTAGCATCACTAGCAATAAAAAGATCTCCCAGAAGGACAGATTTTACTTCCAACTGGGTTCTACAAGTGACTTGAAAAGTCTTAATAACTCATGCAGAAAGTGGCTTATATTCCCAGGGAATTACTTAAATTACTCCTTTTCTTACTTCAACTCTGAGTTCAAAGGGGATTCATATGACACCCACACCACCAATTCTGCCTTTAATTCAGAGGCCAAAATGACATCAAACAGGAATGAAAAGCCCCTCTGCTGTCCTCGCCAGCTGCGCAGTGAGCTTTTAGCTCGGGGGAACTGTGATACCCAAAAACCTTCTAAGAGGCCACTTGTTCAGCAGCTCTTTCAGCTGCCTGCAGGAGCAGCCTGCAGAGCACTGCTGCTGGATGCTGGAGAAGTCCCATTATGATAAATTATGCATGATAGAGGTACCTGCTGCTCCCATCTCTGATGCACTTTGAATTCAGCTCGAGTTTATTTGAGGAAGTCAGTACCTCTTGCAAACTGCGCTTTCATAAATTATTACTAATTAAAAATAGCTTAATGTTCAGTGGTGCTTAGAACCACAATTCCCATCGAAATTGGTGAGTGTGCTTACAGCATGAAGTAGGTCTTACAGCAAACCTTGTGGACCAGGTACCAGATTCAGATTTAATTCCTGTATATTTTTTGCCTTCCTGAGTAGGCATGCTGGTGTAAGAAACATATTTTGTTTTCAATTATTATGTGACCTTGTTTTTAAAAAGTATTAAATGTGCTGTCTTTTTATGTAATTAGTAAATGCTCTTCTCCTCCTCATTTCAAGTGACAGTAGGTGCAAGTAGCTCCTATAAAGGACTCATGTTGGAGTAACTAAGTATTCAGCAGATAAATGTTGTAAACTGAAGAAGCTAACAAAGCTTGTGATCTTTATCTTTAGAATTTTCAAGAATAGGCTCTTTAGCAAATATTTATTTTTCCTCCTTTTCCTGCTTAAAAAATGCAAGCTATGAATTTCCTTATCCCTTCAATTCTACCCCTAGATATCAATGATAGGTCTTAATATCCTTAAAAAATGCAAAATTGATTTTGTCTTTTTTAGCTTTTTCCTCTCAAAACTCAGGGCAGGAGGACATCCTTTGTGGATCACATCTTCCTCTTTTTAGCCTTAGCAAACTTGCCTTTTGCACCACGCTTTCATATAGAACTCTTGCAATAGAAAAATTGTGATTTTGACATATGGAGTATCTAGATGCCTAATAAGTTATACTATTTTTACTGGTTTGATTCAATTTAGGTAAAAAAACTGTGCTCCCTGGAGAATATAACATGTGATGTGTTGCCTAGTGCCACTGACTTCTACAAAATTGAGAACAGAAACACATACAATTTGAATTTTCCCTTGCTTATTTTTCTTCTACTCTGTCTGTCCAACCTGTTGCTGTTAAACAGTGGATGAAACAGAAGTGATGGCTGTGATGTGATTGAAAAGTTAAATGCTATTTTAAAGGCTATTCAACTCCACATTGTTTTTCTGGTCAGTTGTTCCTGTCATTTAAATTATGATTACAGTAGATGTTAAAACAATCCCCCAAATACTGCAGCTCTCTTGATATATTTAACTTGATTTATTGTGGTTCATTGTCACGATGCTTTGAGGGATGCTTACAGATCCCCTTAGCCTTTTAAACAATGTGAAAATGTATTCATCAATGAATTCAGCTAGAATTTCCAGCTCTATTGCAGTTAGTTATTGAGGAATACTCTGGAAATTCATTTTAAATGCTCTTTTCTCTTGAACTTGATGAAAACCTAATGGATCTTCACCAGCAGGACCAAACCCAAGGATTTATCTTCTCAGTTTTGGTTTTGTTTGTTTTTTCCCATCTCATGTCTGTGTGTTTTGGCATAACATGGGATAGGCAAAGCCCATGAAAGAGTCAGTCTCTGTGCATCTGCACTGCTGGCAGTGAAAGGGCAGGCGCTGGCTGGCTGGGGGATGCTGCTGCTATTTTACCTCATTCCCCAAGGCTTCTAATTTCCATTAGAAGCTCTCAGGTACCATAAAGAAACTTAAACACTTTTAAGATTTTGGGTTTTTTTCTGAATGTCAATGTCCCTTTTCAAATAAAAAGCATGCACCTCTTGTTTATGGAATAGAAACTTGGTCTGTGTGGTAGGGGCTGTTTGGTTGGATTTGGGGTGCCTCCCCTCAGGTTTTCTTTCTGCTCTATTCAAAATAGTTTTGCATCCTCTATCACTCACTGAGACAGAGCCCAGGCACTTGAAGCTGGGCTTCCCACTTCTTAGCCTGTGATATTTGTCTTAGTTTGCTCTTCTTGTTCCTAAAAAATAATTTCACTGAAAGCATTCTCAAAATGGAAGTGTTTGCATGAAACATGTTGAGTTTGATGAGTTAGCACATATTTGACATACTGTAGAGATCAATCTTAGTGCCTAAAGTTGGCAGGAGAGAGAAAAGCATAAAAATACTTGCAAAGAGACTACAATGGAGTGAATGCTGAACAGGGATTTTTGCAGAGAGTGAGGGAGGTGCTGTTTATTTTGAGCCAACTCATGCTTTGTTAATTCTGTTACTGGCAACTTGTCTGGGAATTGAGTCTCTCCATTTTGACTCATGAAAACTTAATCTTGCCTGACAAAAATGCAGAATGATGAGTATGTGTTTCCAATTTTGAGAAGGCTGTTAAGGAGGATCCAGTCCTGTGCTAATGGAAGTCCTGCTGCTACTGCTGTGTAGTGGGAAAAGCAAGATTTGAAGGGCTGCATAGATAAGTGCTCCACTTAGCATCACATAGGGGATAGCATTTCAGCTAATGTGCCAGGCTCATTTCCTGCCAATTCCCACTCCTGTTCTTGGTTTCTTCTCCCATTTCCCCCTTGGTATACTGAGGGAAGGCTTCAGAGACTTTTATTGCTACTGACTATGGTCTAAGCCCACTCCTTGGCCTTCCTTGCTTTTGGTTACCTTGTGCTGGTACTGGCATGCAGAAACTAGAAAATAGGCTTATTCTATTAGCTCATAAAGATTACTGGAGTCCCTGCAATCCTTGCCACTAAGGAATGGGGAAAACAGTGATATTGCAGCATACCCAAAATTTAATATTTTTATATATGAGTCTTGCATCCATTGCTGAACTGGAGGGGTTTATCTTCTTTAATATACTTGGACCATGTTATGAGTTGGTGTACTTTTGAGGACCTTTTCTACACTTTGTTGTGCATTTCTAGCTATTTCAACTTCTATAAAATTGAGAGTTTCAAAATCAGGTAATTACTATGCAAAACAGAGCTCTGTCATAAAATGTGTCAATGTTGTGAATGGTGGACAGGTAGACAAAAGGGGAAACTTTTTTACCTGGTCTTTACATATTTTAGAAGAGCACTGTATGTATTTATTTGAGCCGGTAATGTTGAAATAAATTTTAACTGCATGCAGAAAAATCCTGTAAAATATAACAGCACCAACAAGACTGGATGCTAAATTTTTGGAATACAGCTTGAGGGATGCTGCTCTCTGAGGACTGTTTTGCAATTTCAGTTTTGAATGTCACAGTTTTGATTTTAAATTTGAGACTCTATGTGGGACCTCCAGGACGTTCACCTTTTCACTTCCCAACTGCCGTGATTTGTTTTGCGGTGTTTTCTTTGCCTTTTTAGTGGCATTGACTTGCCCACTCACTGCTACAGAACTAATCAAGCAGTCTGCTCAGGAAACACCCTGCAGTGTGCATTCCTTCAGTGTGACTTTCCCCCTTTGCAATGGCCAGTGTGCAGTGGATTGCTAGTGATCCATTCTCTTCTGCTGCTGGCTCTGTGGTTATGCCCACCCTGGGATTCATTCATTGTTTCTGTCACAAATGATGCTGAAACTTCTGTGAAATGCTTAGAAACTTTTCAGAAGTATGCAAGAGAGGAGAAATCATTAAGTTGATTCTGTTCTCTGCTGGCTTCTGTTGCACTTGCTGTTCTGATTTCCCTGGCCCTCGCTGTTTCTATTTTACTTACAAAAGTTCCAAGTTTTTACTTTTGTGTAGTTTGTAATTTTCCCAAGCACTTCTTAGAGAAATTCTTCTGGACATCTGCACCAACAAAATGGGATCATGCATGTGTCCACTAATCCCTAGTGGATACAAGCTTTGTGAACCATTTCAGGCACTCGGGGGAAAAAAAAAAAACATACTGCAGTCATCTCCACTTCAAAATCCTCACCAATAGGACTCTGGTCATGTTTGTGTTGGTGTGAATCCAGAATCTCTTTATATGCATTAGTGGCTTTAATATAGATTAACCCTGTTTTTAAATGGAATCAGGATTGGGCCAGTTGCGCATTAACTTTACGTCTTAAATATGCTAGTAGATTAATAGCAATTTCACAAGTACTCAGTTTTCTCAGGTGGGAACACTCTGACCACATTTGTGTTATGAACTTCAAAACTGACAATGTACAACATTCCTTTAGGTAGCAGCAGGCTGATCCTGCCTTTGGAACTATGATCCCAGCTTATGTACCTTGTGAAGTTGCATTTTTAGCCCACGCACTAAGTCTTGCTCCCAGCTGTGCTCAGATAGCAATGTAGAGGAGTAACTTGTAACAATATTTGGATCCATTCTTAAGAGACAACAATGGGTATAATTTGGAGCAGAACCTGAGATGTACTGTCCTATGACTAAGACTGAGAAAGTTATTTTAATAAATGCCATTTGAAATATTTAACAAATTATCTGTAAGCTTCATAACATATCATGGGTTTTATTTTGCATGTGTAAACAATAAAATATTAATTATTTAAGCCCTGTTCAGATTTGAAAAGTTAAATATTAGCAATTAACAATAAAGAGAATTACTAAAAATCTCAGTTCTCAATGAGAGAGCATATTATTTGATGAAGCTTACATTTCTAATGGCTTTACTCCTATACAGTATCAGTGAATGAAACAAATGCAAGGGCTGCTTATCTAGTTCTGCTCATGGTATATGGCCCCCTAAAGAACACAGTATTGCTGTTGTAAAGTTAGGATAAATGGAAATGCAGACTTGGTTAATAGTGCCTGTGTTGTTTGGTCTTGAGGGAAGGCGATCGTAGTAATCTGTTTCCCCGTGGTTTGCAGGAAACAGCCTAAATCTAGGTGGGGACAAGAAATGAAAGGAGCTCCTGGGAGATTTGGTTGCTTCTGTGAGCAGATTATCAGCATGGTCAGTTACAAGTACTCTGATGTAACTTGGAGTGAGAATAGTCCACCTTTTCAGTCAGCTATGTGTCATTCTGAAAATATTCCTCAGTGGCTTTGACCCTCTGTAGCCATTTCAATTAAAAACTGCTGTGCTCGCTTCTGATGTAAGGCTAGTGAAGGTTCTAGAGGAGGGAATGAGAGTGAGTGCAGCGAGCATTTATCCCACAAAATGCAGGGCTGGATAGGGATTCTTGGGCTCCACCTACAGTCAAATCAATGCCGTGCCTAAGCGCGGGGAGGTTTATGCGAGCACCATTCCCACAGCTAAAGTTGCTGGCATATTTTTCCAGCTGATTATTTTAGCATGGTGCTCCGGCGGCTGCTATTCTCTGTTTCTTAGCATAGTCTTGAGTGTTGTGCTGATAACTTTATAATGCTGGGAGTGTTGCTGCCGGCATGTTCAAGTCTACCTTGGGTATCTGCATCTGACTCTCTTACACGTGGATGTGCCCAGCTTTGACTGGCTTGTACTGAGAGCAGATGCAGTTTGAGAAGTTGTGCTGGACAGATCACTTATTTTTTTTCACCCCTGCCTTTCTTCTGTGTGAGTTGAAAATAATGCTTTTGAAATTGCTTTGAAAATTTTAGCACAAAGGGTGCTACATAATGTGGTATCAGCATATTTAAATGGAATAGTTAATATGGTGAGGAGGGTGGAGATAGAAGTCTAGCGTCCAGCTGAACTGTATCCAGCTAGAATGACAAGCCTCTGAATTTAGAGGAACTATCATTTGGGAGGGACATGGCTTTTCTTTTTAAATTGTATGGTGTTCTTAGACATAGTCTTAAAGGCTATGCAGTTGGCTTTAAATTTCTGACAGTTTTTTCTTCCCCCTACATGCTTTTGAATAAGTTTCCTTTCTCTTCTCCATTCCCGGCACACGCATGTATACCTAGCAATAGTCAGACAAGACCGAAAAGAAAAAAAACTGAAGTTTTTGCCCTCGTCTTCTTCTCAGGCTGGTATAAAGTGCACCCAGGACATATGTTGTGCCCTCTGCTACTTCTTACCCCACTGAGATTAGTAAGAGTTATCTTCCTGCTATGAATCCCCCCAGACCACTGGAAAAAGGATGGATTAGCGATTCCTTCTTCTCAATGTCACTAGAAGATGTTGCTCCTCAAAGTGACAGAGGAAGGGTGGGAGACAAGAGGGGTTATCCAAGGGGTTGTTTGCTCACTAAGTGCATCAGCTGCTGTCCTATCATCTGCTTCATTTTAGCAGATGTTGGATTACTATTCTAAGACTTCAAAGGATTGTCACCTTCTTTCCCCATCTTCTCTCTCACCCTCCCACAATATGGTGCTTTACACCTCAGCCTTGTCTTTTGCCTGCCCTGGTGTTTAAGGATAAGCTGAGCAACATGACTCCAGAACAGAGAATGTGATGATTCAGCTTGCTTGTTGGGATCTTCTGCTATAGATGCTGGAAATAACACAGTTTTGACTTCTTCTTTTATTTTGCAGATTTGTTTAGTTGCTCTAAAACATATGCTTAAAATAGACTGCTATCTCCAAGACTTGTTCTCTGTTAATCAGCAGCGAACAGAGTAAGCCAATGTGCACCATGTGTGTAGAGAAAAATCAAATCGATGAAGACATAATCACAGCTATTCTTCTACTCAGAGTAAATATTAACAACAGTGTTTTATGATAAACTATAATTGAGGACATTAACTTACTGGGGAAAATAATCTTCCTTGATAAACAGGCACATGTTGCTGTTGAATCAGGTGCTGACAGTAGCAATATTATCTAGATTTCAGTAAGTCTGCCTACATGAGTGTCTGTCTATAAAAGGGTATGTTTTGATGCAAAAGAATATTTTTGTGGAAGTGTTCCTGATTCCAATTTGATATTCCCACTTGCTTTCTCGTTTTACAGAGTTAAATAGATTTCATTTCTATTCGCAGTTTTGCAGCTACAAGAATAGCCTATATACATATTTATCTGTACCCATGCATATTTAGCTAGATGTGCTTTCCCAATTGCAATACTATCAGAAGCTTTTATGCAAAGGTAAGCCTCATTTTTGGTCCAAATTTATATTTAGATTATTCTGTCTTTTATTCTTGTACGTCTGACTCTGTGTAATTCTGTTTGCGTCAGTGTCACTGCATATCAGATTCACAGTTGAAATAGAGAGACAAAGGCTATGCACCTTAATCTGTTTTAGTGTTGTGTTATATTTGTAATAGAGAAAAGAACTTTAGTCCGGGTTATAGCAGTAAAAATAGAAATGTGAATTTCATTTAAAAAAAAAAAAGAACAAACCCCCCACCCCCCAAAAAACACACACAGTTCATTAATAGCAATGGAAGAAGATTAGAAAGCACTGGTTCCATTTAGGATTATACAGTAGAAAAGCGTTGGTTCCATTTAGGATTATATGGAAGAAAAATTGTCTGTGTGATTTTGGAGACTTTTTTTGCTTGTCTGTTTGTCTGCTTGTTTGTTTTCCAGTAGAACTTGCTGTATGCATGGAAATTAAATTTTTGGATAGAGCAGCAACAAAAGCAGAAACTGATCACTGTGAATTCATGTACTATCAGAAAGAAAACAAACAGAAAAACATATGCAGTAGACTAATGCAAAGATGGAAATGGACAAGAGCCTTGATCCATAAAAGGAATCCCAGATATCTTGAATTTTATTTTGGCTGTGGTGATTCATGTCTCTTCAGAAGTTTCTCAACAGCAGCAACTGTTGTATGCTGCCTTTGAAACCCACATGCTCCCACTGAAGCAGGGTTTGAATCAGCATGGAATTTGGCTTATCAGACTGTGTCTGGGAAGCCAGCAGTTTTTTTCATGCCAGATTGCATCTGGATTAAAAACTGAAGAAAAATGTAGTGACACATTCTGAAAAGAAAAAGACAGGCTTTATTGGCTTCAGTGAAATCTCATAATCAGATAAATGCTTCATACTTTGGATATAATAGTTATTTAAGCAGTAATTATATTCATTAAATATGTGCTTTAAAGTTAATGTTGCTGGAGATATTTCAAGTATTAGAGATGTTCACACAAGTCACTTTTCATATTTAGAGATACTTTGATCCTCATAAGAATTTCATGCTTTTTGATGTGTTTATATGAAAATCAGGATGGAAGAACAGACTATATAGTCTGGAAGTCACAAGAACAAAATAGTTTTGTTTGTGATCATGTTTTAAGGAGACACTCATGCAACGTCCTAGAGCAGTATGATTTTAATTGAGCACTGTGTTTTTTGTCTTACTCTGAAAAATAACCTGAATGTTCTTTAAGTGTACATTAGTAGTCTGGGCAGAAAATCAGAAAATAAAAGTTCATATCTTTATTTAGGAAGTTAAGTCAGCTGAAATTGATTCTCTTTCCTAAATGGAGTCTGATCAGCAGTCTTGTTTCTCACCAAGGATAGAGAGCACATTGGTGACTGCAAATTGAGTGATAACCTAGAAGGAGCTGTATGATCGCCAACACCCTCTCCTGAACATTTGTCAAAAGCATAGCTGTGGAAATTAGCTATTTCTAACTAATCATAGCTTGATTATAACGAGTGTCAGTTTGATGGAGGTGAGGAAAGAAAGGGGCAGGAATGGGACTGTCAGAGTTAATTCTGCAAAATGACATCTGGCAAAAAGCAATTAGGGTTATTTGGACAGCTTGCCCAGAACAGCATATTTCTCACCTTTGTCATTCATAGAAGTAGTAGCTGCCTGTAATAGATACATTTTTCTGTAAAGCTGCAAAAAATATAGGTCATGTTTAAGCAAGCTTTACTTTTAAGAGTTAAAGGGTAATCCTAATATAACAAGTAGTTGAGTTGCTCACTACAGTACAAAGGTTCTTATTTTTTTTAAGTGACATATCAATCAGTGTTTTGTTTCAAAACACAGTACAAGGCAAATAAAATCAAATTTTATCACTGCCTGTGCTAAGTGCACTGGAAGAACAAAGGCTGAGGTGTTTTGACTCTGAGAAAAGCATGTCATCTTTGAAAGAATCTTACGGATATGAGAAAAGATGGAGAGGGAAAAAATCTGTAATCTGAAATCTGTAATCAGTAATCTGAAATCTCAGCAGTTTGCCCCAGTTTTACAATATAACAAAACAGAATGAGATGACCAACTCTCACAGCATGCCACCACCGGAGTTAATACATTACTGGCTGATGACAGTGATTATGTTAAAAAATGGCACCCTTAGGATTAATTATCAGGTAAAATTATGAAAATTCATTTCTGTAATATTGCTGGGAAATGCAGGTGAAAACTTTGGTTTCTGCATGGGCTTTTGGAAAGGACTGGCTGATAGAGGTGGAATAACAGCTCACATGGCATAGAATGGTCTGCAACAATGGAGGAAGGTCTCCCTTGGTTTCCTCACCGCCGACCAATTCCTGAACATAGCTGGCCTAGCCACATGCATTTAGGTTCCTTCACAAATTAAAGAATTTGCTCTGCTATTTTCTTGTAGCTCTGAAGCTCTTCTGAGGCTTTCTATAACTAACAGTAAGGTCCATCAGGCCTTTACTCAATTTCTCAGAAATATGGTAACTATTGGGACACACAGGCTTCTGGATTTGTCTCCCACTAGCATTAACTGTAATAAGAGACAAGGCAAACAGAGGTCATCATCTAACCCTATCACAGTTACAGGGTTTGGGATGTATTTGCTTGGCTTTTTTTTTTTCAGATATGTTTAGCGTTCCCTATCCTTTTTTCTTTGCAGTAAGAGTAGATTTTCTTTCCACTTTCCCAATAACCAGATGGTACTGCAGTCACAGAGCACGCAGGGTCTGTGGGGGTTAAATAGTTTTCTCCATTTCAGATTTTGTGCCAAACAGATTTAAATTCAACATTGTTTGTTTAGGATTCTGTACTCAGCACTTTGTATTAGATGAGAAGAAGCCCTACATTTAAATTATTCAGTCCTTAGGACTGATGAAAATTGTCAATCACCTTCTCACATATTTAACTTATTCTAAAGGATGCTTATAGGTGCAAAAATTCACATCCAGTTGCATTTATATATTCTTGGTTTATTTTGTCACTGAGTAACTCTGTCCTTCGCACCTTCTGATGTATTCTTGTGTTGCTCTACAGACAGTGGGCAGAAATCAGGTTTTGGGTATAAAAATAATAAATTCCATTTTCCTCAAACTGATAAGACTGATAGAGAAACAAATAACATGGAAACATTACACATTCCATGACATTAAACAACAATGGCTGGCATATCCTGGGTAAAGTAGGAGAAATACCACTACAGCAGGTTATTTTCTTGGCACTAACTGCAGTAAGTGTTATAATTATTTCTGGTATTTACATTCTGTCTGCCATCAGGACATGGTGGTAACTATGAAATGAAAACAGGGCTGAAGTGAAGTGGGGATGGGAACATGCAATCTGGGAGAGTGTGTGCAAC
This sequence comes from Setophaga petechia, assembly GCA_024362935.1. Classification (NCBI taxonomy): domain Eukaryota; kingdom Metazoa; phylum Chordata; class Aves; order Passeriformes; family Parulidae; genus Setophaga; species Setophaga petechia. Next base: position 26,744,168 of record JANCRA010000008.1, read on the forward strand.
AGACCCATCCCACAGTGTCAAAATGCTTCCACCCCACATCAGGATCATAATGTTTTATTTAAAGTAAATTAATAAGTAAATAGTTGCCAAGATCCTTCCAGGACCAATGTTTTCAGAAACCACACTGGGGTGCAAGGCCCAGGCCTGCTTGGAATGGGAGAGAGGCATAGGTTTGGCTACCTGTGATGGCATGTCCCATGAGTCCAGTCATCATGGGGGCAGGAGATGGCATGGACGTGGGGATGGCAGGGACAAGGGATGAGGCCCCAGGCTGGCACCTCCTGGGTGCCCAGGGTGCAAGGAGAAGCATGGACAGTGCAGGCTGCTAGGTGAAATATCTCCTCATGGAGGAGCTGGAGGCAGCAATGCCCCTGAAATGGGGGGGCTGTGGGGGCTGACAGGCAGTGCCTTTGCTGGCTTGGGGCTTGGTGTTAGCTGGGAATTCTTCCTGGACATGGATGTGGTTTCATTAGGAAAATCCCAGCCCACTCTGCCATTTGAGAAAAAGTTGGTCAGGGCAGCTGTGTTCTCCCTCCTGAAGCCTCATGGGCATGGTTATTGGTTTCTTTGGGTCTGGATTGAAGGAGAAAGAAAAAAAAAGCATAAAGAAGAAACTTAAAATTACTCTCTATGCCCTTTATCTTACTTTTATCTACAACATACTAAAAATCTTGAAACTTAAATTTCTCACTAAGTGATTTAAATTTTTCACTACACTTACACTACTCTTTATAATGTATTCTACACTTTTATAAATTTTAGTCTATCTTAAAGTCTAAGAAACTTTCTCCGTAACTAAGAGTTAAAGTCAGTTCTCCCCTAGGAGTCAAGACACTAAAAAAAAACCAAAAAATTTTCTCAGTACCCTAAATTTCCACACATGGTGAGCCAATCCCACAGTGGGAGAGGTTTGTGCTCTTGAGCTTCTTCTGGGTTTGTGGCTACTTCAACCAAAAGATAAAGTCCCTGAAAGGAAGAGAATTGGCTGGTAGGCTGAAATTCATGTTCATTCATTTCACATTTGCTCTTCTGCAGATGAAGGTCATCAATCAATAGAAAACAGTTGTCTTTGTGCCACATTCCAGTCTTGAAACAAGATGAAAGCCAGTTGGTGATCTCCATATGGTAACAGGCTTTAGTAAAAAGATGCTTCAAAGAACAGTGATGGTTAAAGCCTCACCACTGAGAAGTGGTTACTGAGTCAACACTTTGCAACTCTTTAAAACCATCTAAGGGAAATTGCCACATCCAGTGCCCCTCAGAGTGGACAATGACTTCATGCAGCTTCATGCAGGAGTATTTTTACTGAGCTTGTGGTTACTCTGTCCTTTTATGGTGATATGAATTTTTGTGAGAAACTCCTTATGGACTTTAAAAATACCCAAACATAATAATGAGGAGTTCGAAATACAAACCTCTGACCAGACCTGCATGCATATGCTCCCAGAAGGACAGCATAGATAACGTGTTTTATTTTTTCATATTTAGAAGCTTTCCCTAATGCTACTGAGCAAGGCACTCAAACTCAAAGCTATACATTTTTTTACTACATCCTGCAGGTCTCTGCAGGTCTCTGTACTCCTTTTTTCCTTCTTGTGAATCTGGATAATTTTTTTTGAAATATAATTTTCTGCCTGACTCAGCAGTTGTCTCTATGACAAATCTGAGGGACGGGAGAGGGGACAGGCTCTTTATCTAGCAAAAATTTAATGAGATATGTGTTTCTCTCAGCTCTTAGTGGGAATAAAACTCTCTTTGTAAAAACCCCTGAGAAATTTATCCGACAGAGGGTTGTCGGGTTTACGTGGGCTTTTTTATTCATTTGCTAGCTTAAAAAAGAAAAATCAGGCCTAGCAGTCAGGTGTACCATGTAGGTGTGCAATATGCCCTAGAGGACTATGAAGCTGATGAATAACTAGCTTCCTATAATGCCAAGTATCTCATCCATGATATATAATAATACTAATTTTTTAATGCTTTCAGAAATTCCCATGTAAAGGAGCTCTGCAAAAGCAAAGAATACACATTAAAAAGCATCAAAACACTTTGATTAGACCTCTGTTTTCCTTGCTTTATGATAAATAGTTGGAGAATTACTTTTATTTTATATAATTATTTATGACGTTTCCAAATGAAGAAGGTTTGTAAGTACATAATTTGAATGTAAAACTGTGGCTTCCTCATCAATGTTCAGTCCTAAAGTATTTTTTGGATGACTTTTAAGTGTATCAGGTAAAAATAAAAAAACAAAAATACAGGATTGAATCTTTAAATTAGCATGATGTCTTGGGGGGAATAGGTGGCTAATAAAGTCAACAGCAGCATGTCAAACAATCATTTATTGGAGCTACAGGTGGCCAGCTGTCAGATGGGTTTCCACTGAAATACTTGCCCATTTCTGAAGATCTTTCTTTTTGTTGTTGTTTTACTCATTTGAGTAAATGCTGTCCTTTTCATCACTGAAACTTGTACCTACTTGAAAGTTTGGAGTGTGCATAGGAATCATAAAAGGAATAAATCCTTGTCATTTGCCAAGAACCTGAAACCATCACTTCTGGTAATCTGCCTGTCATTTGCAACCAGGGAGATGTCAATATGAAAGGCAGGTTTTTTAAAGGGAAAGAGAATAAATTCCCATCACTTGTCCAGCTGCTGTGTGCAGTCACCAGACAACTCTGAAGATACCCACACTGTTTAAAAATCTGTTTATGACATTTCTGTGGTTTTGGAGGAATGCCCAAATCAAATAAATGGGTAAGCTTTTACACAAACCATCTTATCAACTGTGTATTTCATAGTTAACTCTCTTACCATCCTCATCCTACTGTGATATGTCCTTTCTAGGCCTTGGTACTTACATACAGTCCGTTAATTTCATCATCTCTCTTTCCAACACAAATATATGTACTCCCACTTTCTACCTGTTTTGAGGTGTAGCAATGTTAACATTGACTCTTAATATTCAAAGGGTGATACCTATCTGCTATATTTACAATTCAAATTACTAGATTTTAGGGATTGAATTTATCATTTCATTACATTGTCTCTTATACAGCTGCTTACCCCTCTGCTGAGGCCTCACTCTGTTATCCACACTGACCTCAGCAAAAACATATATTCTGGGGCAAGGTCAGAAGAACCAGATCTGTGAGGAAGTGGTGCACAGTTGTGAGTTAAAGCCTAAGATGGAAGGTGAAAAATGCTGCAAGGACTCCCATGAGGCCTGAAGAAACAATGGTGTCTTGGGGAAGGTATTTGTGTGTTTGCAGGCTGTTTCAGTATTAGAGCTGGTATGTCAGGATGGTGGGACTGTGTAACTAAAGGGACTGAATGCTGAATTGGGGTCCTTGCAGTGGTTCTCTAGGTACTCCTGTAAGTGGTAAGCTTTACCCCCTTGTTAGTCCTGATTCTCTGCTAAATATAGAGATTCAAGTATCTCTCCACTCCTTTATTTATCAGCTTCATCAGCACCACAAGGCAGAAAATGGTCTTTTGATTTTTAAGAAGGTCCTAAACAAAATCTGTGACTGACACGTGGTCAACTTTCAGAACTGGAACAGAGTGAACAAAAAACTTTTCCATGTTCCTGATTGTCTTGCAGTCAGTTTTGGTGGGAAATAGGAATAGGATGCTTGGTCTGCATGAAAACTGAGAAACCACACATACAAGCTGTGGGCATTTCTCTGCTCAGCACAAACCTGCCTTACTGCTGAGCTGCAGGCGAAAAGCATCAGTGAAAAGCAGCACATCAAAGATATTCCAGCTGTGTCTGCACAATCCAGCTCCATGGAGGAATGAGTATCAGCTAGGGCAGGCTGGGGCTGTCATCTAGCAGCAGCAGTGCCTGCTGTCCCCTGTAAAGTAGCTGGAGTTTTTTGGCAGAGCTCTGCTGCTCTCTCTAAGCTTTGCTGCAGTGGTGGTTTGGCTACTCATACCTGACTTAGCCTAAGTATGTCCACAGATGACGTTGGTTGATCTTTTGGGACACAGTCAAACCACACTTACACATTTGTTTGTGTCTTTGCATTTGTGTGAGAGCAATTTGCTGCAGCAAATTACAGGTGGACTAATAATAAGGGCTGCCAGCATCTCAGGATCCAGTCAAACTTTTCTGACTTTGTCCCAGAGGTACTCTCAACATCTCTGTTCAGGAATGTATTAAGGATGGTAAGAGATATTTATGGAGCTTTGATTCTGTGTTGTCACACAGGAGTGAATGATATTTTCAGGGCTGAAGAGTTAAGTTGAACTGAACATTGCCACCTGTAAAAGTGTTAATCTCCTGCAGCTCGCTTGTTCTGTGATGATTCAACTCCATTTGTTGCTGCTTAGCTGACTACAAGATGATACTGTGAAACCATGGCATTAATTACTAGTGCAATAACTCGGGAAGGGCATGGCTAAAATATTGAATACTTACTGTTTGCTGTTTTCTTACCTCAGAAGAATAGTGTTTCAGAAGGCATTAAGGAATAATTTAAGCCCACTGTCCTACAGACTGGTTTTGTTCTGTTTGCTCAAACATACCAGTTTGTACTTCCAATTTTCGAAGTAGGGTAAATTACAAATATATCTCCTATTTTCATTTATTCTTTTTAAGTAATGGAAAACCTGTGACAAAAGGTGTGACTTGCATGGGAAATGTACTTAGGACCTTTTATGCATCCAAATAGACTTGAAACATTCTGGCTTCTACAGCAGAGATGTAGTCCTGAAACTTGAAACAACAAAATAATCATCTCCTTAATTTTGTTTGCCTGGAGTATTTTTATATCTACACTGAGAGCAAAAATATACGAGCAGCATAGTATAAAAGCATATAAATGTTTATATTTCTTTCAGAAGAATACAGAGATAGTTATGTTCCTGATGCACAGGCTAGCAGTCTTTTTTGCTTCTCACCCCACCCCAGCAGAGGGGAGGCTGGGGGTGCACAAGGAGCTGGGAGGGAACCCAGCTGACCAAAGGGACATTCCATACACACGGCATCGTGCTCCAGCCTGCAGAGCTGGGGGGAGAATATGGAAGGAGGGGATGTTCAGAGTGACAGCATTTTTCTTCCCAAGTCACCATTGGGTGTGATGGTGTCCAACTCTCCTATGGATGGAGCACCTGCTTTCCCATGGGAGGTGGTGAACAAATTCCTTGTTTTGCTTTCCTTATTAAACTGTCTTTACTTCAACCCATCAGCTGTCGCACTTCCACTCTTCCAATTCTCTCCCCCATCCCACCCAGGGGAAGAGAATGAGTGACTGCAAGGGGCTTGGTTGCTGTCTGGAGTTAAGCCATAATAGCTCCCTTCCTGCCTTTATGCAGTTGGGGTTACAGAGCAAGGCTGACAGACAAGTCCAAGTGCAAAATGCATTGTGGCAGGGTGATTTCTTTGGAAATAGTCTCCTTTGCTTGGACTATGGGAAAAGAGCATTGCCCAGTCAAACCTAGTGTTGGTGATGACTGTGACTGCAGTGCAGTGGCAAGCTCTTCCACCAGAATGCAGAAAATTTCACTTCGGGGCTGTATTTTAATTTTAAGTCTCAGTTCTATCACAAAGAGTAATCAGTGGAACAATTTGACTCCATTCTGAAATGTTCAAATGGTTTAAAAGGTTTGGGGCTGAAGTAATTTGGAATAATATCCAGAGTTTTGCTTGCCATGTTTATAGGAATTTTTAAAGTAGATATGGTGAATTGTTTTTTCATTTAATAGGAATCACAAGAAAAGACAAACTAGTCATAACTTAATTTTTTCTGAATATTTATTTGAATTTACATGGGATCAGGGAAGCTTTTTTATGTCTATTTTATTTTTTCAGAACTATAAAATATTTAAATCAAGAACTTGGGAAAAATGAGCAGATTTCAGATGAAATGGAGAACATGGAAAAACAGTAACATTTTTTCAGCAAGAACAGTAATGCTACATTATCAAAGGACAACAAATGTTTATTGTCTTGAGATAGAACTAGATAGATGCCCAGTGGTGATTTTTAAGTACCTAAACCCATAACATGAATGCCCATTGTTATTTACCTGTTTCAGAATTTACTATGTATGCTCACATCGTGTTCATTCTGATGACTACCATTCCAATTAATATCTTTGTCTGCTTGTTTGTTTGATGGAGGTTTTTGTTGTTTGTTTGTTTGTTTGTTTGTTTAATGAATAATCTATTATTCTGGAGTTCTCCTTAGCAACACAGAACATAAGCTGTGGTTTGTTGAATGATCCTTGCAAACTCAGACCTTTCCTAGTAGCATCACAAGCATTATTTGATTTCCCTTCAGCTATATGTGTCTTTGAAGTTTTAATGGAAACCTGCCAGAAATTGTGACAAGGTAAAGAACTGCATATTTTCAACCTCTCCCATCTCCATGCTTAATTTATAGATAGATCTTCACGTTTGGGCTGTGAGGGCCTGTCTTAAAGTTTATGGAATGTGATTTGACAACAAAAACTTATAACTGTATCCCAAATCAAGTGAGCACTGTGAGGTGAAACAAAATGTTTAAATTCCCCCAGGATACTGCCAGAAAGCAGTGAAATGTCTTGGTGTTCCCAACTCAGGTTTTATCATCATGATCTCATTGCTCTGCAGCTATGGGTTATGCCCTTACCAGGAACTGATATGGGATTCATTCACAAGCTAAAACTTGAAAATGTATATTTGGGAAAAAAAGGGGTTAGAAAACACTAATTAAAATCAAACACTTTTAGCTGTGGAAAGTCTTTCTAATGTCTACCTTGTAGCTGTCTAAAATTGCACCAAAAAGAATAGTATTTTTGTCACCAAGGCTATTATAACTGTGGTTTTTACCTACAATTTTCAAAATGCATAAGATCAAAATCCACCTAATTTTCAAAAACATATCTGTGATGCCTGCAAATTATTGTGAAGGTTTCTGTTATAGAAGATATTTTATTAGCTTATAACTTGCTAGTGCATCTATGTAGTTCTTCTGAAAGAGAATTTATAGAGTTCTAGACCTTAGGCTTGGAAAGATTACTGATTTTCCCCTTCTTTTTCTATGCTAACCAATGTAAATATAAACTAGAGGATACATAGGACAGAGGAAAAGACTGAACTAACGTTAAATAAAATTAATGATATTTTTATGGCACCATAAATACTAATAGTAATCATCAATTCTAATCGCCTCATAAGTCAGTTTAGGAAAACAGTGGACAAGAGCCCGGTGGATTTGAAGAATATGGTTTTATAAACTGAGAACAGAAACATCTTTGGATTCTATTTCAAGTCCTCTTTCACTTAAAAAGGATATCACAGTCATAAGATATTATAATTTTTTTAAAAAAAATCTTACCATTACAAATGCTACCTATGGTTTCTCAGCTTTTGTTCACTTTTTGGTCAATCTCAGAAAAAACAGAGATCAAAACTATAATTTTTCACAATGGGATGTAGAGCAACTAAATTGTTATGTGGATAGGAAAAATAGATACCTCTTATTCTAACAGTTTCAATGTTGATCTCATGAATTGGTTTTGAATACACTGTCATCTCTGTTTAAAAAAACAAACAAAAAACTCTGTTCTGATGTTAAAGACTCGAACTTTGCTTTTTTTGAATAACATTCATGTGGCAGGTGAGCATACAGGTTAAAGCACCTTCATCTTTAATCCAAGGTACAAGGTTTTATGTTAATGATAACATATTTTCCTCATCATTCATTCCTAGAATGAATTTCATTTGGAAAGGATAGTAAGAAGTTCCTGATGTTGTATAGGCCTTGTTTCCAAATTTTGTCTTGCTAAAGATTACCTTAATAATCATCTTCTTGAAGAAGGAGCTATGGGGCCAGCAAAAATATTCCATCAAGAAACATCCTGATATATAAGCATTTGAGACAAATGAAACCTTGTTTGTCTTAGAACTTGCGTGTTAAAATAAATGTGATCCATTTATGTGTTTCAAAATAGAATTAATTAGGTTGGTACATGAAGTGTAGGATAAAAGCATGTTTTTAGGGGATTCAGAATCCCCTTAAGCCAAGACCTTAAAAAAACCCCTAAACATACTTGTATTTAGGATTTCTAAGTGTACTATAACTGTGCTACATTATCCTGCATCGTCATTTTCCATTTAGTTTGCCTCAATACACAGAATATCTGGTCTTATTTCGTTATAAATTAATGGGTACTATGGCCTTAGCAGACCATTTAATTTCATATTTCCTTTCTCTGAATATCCACAGAGAAAATATGAGATACAAAGGACTGAACTCCCCCTCATCCTGCTTTCCTCTTGAAAATATGGGACTTGGAATTGAAGCATCCATGTGGGTGTAGTTGCATTTCCAATTATTCTGATGATGTTGTCGGACCACTAAGGCTGAGAATAAGTGCACATGCCCATTCTTGCTAATCTGTCAATGGAATGGGATTGTGCTTCCCCAGGGTGGCAAGGCTTTGGTGCAGGGCAGGAGGCAGTGCTGCCCACTGGCACCATTGCCCATAGCAGGCAACAGGGGCCAGCTCCCATCAGACAGATCCCATTCAAATATGTGTGGAAGTGGAAAGATTGCTTCCAGGGCCAGCTCTGGGGTGGAAGAACTCTAGGGTGGGTCTTGCAGTCTGAAGTCTGGGGAAATAAATCTCCCGGGGCACCAGGCTGGTTCCATGCACATCCATGGCAGGTGTGTCTGTGCTGAGTTTGCTTTCAGAAGTCAGTACAGACTGAGGTGGCTTTCTGTGGAGATGGCCATGGTCCTGTGAAGCCTTTGCCCATCCCAGCTGCCTGAGTGGACCCTTATTCCTAAAGAGTCTTATTCCTAAGGAACTACTTCAGTACACAGGCATCATCTTTCCTGGCTTTGCTGGTCCTTGCTAATTTTTTTGATTCATGGAATGAGTTATACTGTGGGTATATGGGATATCTCAGTTCCTATGCAAAACCAGGCTGCATCCTCTGGTTGTTAGCTCAGGAGATGCAGCACAGTTAGAAAAAAAAAAAAAAAGAAAAATGAAGTGTCCTATTTCATACAAGGGAGTCCTGCTAAGAAGTCCAAGCAGAATTAATAAGACTTCAGGCAGGGAAACATTTGTATGAGGGGGAAGAGCTAAAAGCTGAATCTGTACTATTAAAATGAAAAAAAGGAAGGAAAAAAGCATCAGACGAATGGTTTTAGTAGGGTGGTGAAAAATAAGTATGAGAATTTAACAACTTCTGGAAAGTAAGAGACAGTTAAGGCAAAGGCCTCTTCTTTTTATATTATCTTGTGCTTTTAGAGCTGGTTGACAGCCCAGAGAATTACTGGCAGGCCCAGAAGGGAAACTCTGCCTGTCTTAACTGTGACAAAATCTTTGAAAGAAGACACAGCCATAATGTCAGCATTTCCATAAAGGAGAGCAACACCTCAGAGTCCTGAAAATGCTTCAGAGCAGCTTCCCAGCGGGGCTTTATGAGGAGTTCAAAGAGGCCATGCGAATTCACAGAAAGTAACTAGGTTGTCCTTTCTCCTTTCTGCCAGGTAGGGAGTTACCTGTTCTCCCACTGAGCCAATAAATTGCTTTAAGAGTTGAATAAATAACATGAGGAGAGAGAGAAGCACTCAGGAGTAGATTTCAGTTCCTGCAAGAACAAGCACTTCCTCCAAAAAGCAGAAGATCCTTTTGGGCACAGGTTCCAGGCATATGGTCATTGGCATTTTGGGCTCTTCAATAGCTGCCAGATGATGCAAAATCTGATGGCATAGGTGAAGCTTGAAATTACTCTTAAAACCTCCTAAGAGCAATCATTGCCCTTTGAAGCAATCCTCCTTGCTCATGGTACAAGCAGAGGGCTCAGACAGCACAGCCAAAGAACAGCCCTTCTGAGTGCTTCAGAGGCAGGAGAGTCTCTCTTTTCTATTAGGTAACAGAAATAAAATATACCACTGTGGAAAATGGAGATCCTAGAATGCCAGTGCTGACAAGATTTGAGACTTCTTGCAGATGAATCCCATGTGGAAAGCCAGCTGATCCTGATATCAGTGTAACACCCAGGAATTCAGGCTTTGGAATCAGCCATGTATTTTACATGGGGTGGAAAAGCTATTCACTTTCAAGTTCTACAATATTTGAACCTATTCCTGCCTGACATACACAGTCAAAATGTGTGTGACCAGTGGATGAACTATGTATTATATCTGTGATATCATGAATGACTGCCTGATACTCCAGAGCCTTAAAAATTATGCTAATAACATTTTCACTGGGTAATGAAACTATTTTTTCAAGGAAAGAAGGGATTATGGGGAGAAAGCATGGAGAGAAGGGCATTTTCAGCAGGTGTAAAATTATTTTATAAAGAAGACATGAACATTTAAATTCCTGATGTGGACTTGTAGTGTTTGGTCGAGGGATATATATTTTGGTTACTTGCAGTAATGTTTTTACCTGTCAGCAAGGACATGAACCTCAGTAAAGAACAAAATCTAATATTAATGGAAAAACTCCTAACTTCGACTTTTTTTTATTCATTTCAATTTCTTTTACAAAACTTTTAGCATGTTCTGTTAAAATGTACCACATTGATTTTACTTTTTTCTTTTTTTTTTTTTTTCTTTCACCTATGCCATTATGCATTCAAATACATTGTAGCATCTACAGGCTCTTTTCTGAATCAGATTTTAAAGCACATCATGTTTGATGAACCCATAAATAAAGACTTCTATTTTCACATCTGTTTCAATCAATGTATATCCACCAAACAGAGGAAGAAAACAGAATATATTTTCCCTTCAGTTGTTCTGGGTCACCTGAAAGTTAGAGATGGAAAAATGTGTTTGAAAATGCTTTTTGTAAAACTGAGTAAATTAAAACAATCTATGGTGCAAATTTTTGGAACAAGATGTTTCAAGGAAAGGGGAAGTAAGAAACTTAAATTCACATGCATTAACATATTTTTTTTCCTTAAATAGAGATAGACTTTTTATTAAGCTGTTGAAGCAAGACTATTTTACCCTCTTGTAATACTTCAACATTGTGCAGGAAGCTAACTTATATAAAGGTTGGTAACAGCTGAGTGATAACACTTCTTCAAAGATTGTTTGAGATGGAAGTCAAAGTAACCAACAGCTCTTTGTCAGCAATACAGTTGCTGGGTACATAACTGTGTGAAGTCTTTCAATTGTGCATTTTATCCCCCATATTCTAGGAAAAATCATGAATTATAGAAGACTTTTATTGCTCAGACTTCTTTTAAGCTTTTGCAAATTCACAGCTTAAAGTACATGCAGTTTAGCCTGCTAAACATACATTTTCCTGGACTTTTGCATATTGAAAAGGAAGATTTTTTTCCTGAAGTAACTGGAAAAGCCAACCTGAAAATTGCTGTCTCTGGTAGCAGTGACTGTGGAAGCAACAGGTCACAAATGTATATATAGTAAGATGAGATCCTTTTGAAGTGTTTGCTATGTCTATCATCTACAGAGTAGTGGGATTTCTATTTCTCAGCAAAAATTGTAATATCTAAGACATATTCTTTTCTGGTGCTTTCTTATCTACAGTCAACTTGGACCTTTGAGTGGTGGAAAATGGCCTTTATCAATGGTTAGGACAAGAAGACACATTCTTTTCTCTTCAATTTGATGTATTTGTCTGCTTTTTTTTCTTACCTTCTGTATTTGAATTGTACACTCTTATTTAAACATTCTTGCTTACAAACACTTTTTTATTTCTTTTTAAGCCATGACTACTTCTTGATGACGCCACTTCTCCAGAGAGTTGAAAAAAAATTAACATTAGGGTTGAAAAAAAGTTAACATAAAAAAAAAAGAAAATAAAAGGAAAATTTATCTTCTGACACAGTTAATCTACAGCAGACAATTTCCTATATTACATGGATATTCTGAAAATGCAAAACAACATCAATTCAGCAGTTTCTGGAGTCCAAGGAGCCCATGTCTAGCAGTCAGGAAAATAACCTTTAAAAACATGGAAAAAACCCAAATCACTATGACAGTTTCGAATTTGCAGAAGCGCAGCTATATCTACTGAAAAAGCCTTTTAAAGGTGATGTTTAAATGTATGAAAGAAAACCAATCAAAAATTCTAGATATAACCTGCTTTGGTTTGGGTTTTTTTTTCCTCATATCTGTATTTTCCTTAGCTGGTAATAAATTTTTACCTCTTTTGTTCTGCCTCCCCTGCCAGTTTTAAATTTGCCCCTGCCCTACATTTCCTCTTCTACCTAGTGCTTCCTCTCCCTTTTGCTGAGACCTAATTTTCTGCTTGAAAACAAGCCAGGTGAAAAGAGTTCAGATGCCTGTTTATTTAAAACACTGAAGCACATGGAGGATCATCATTTCATGCAGCAGGCACTGATCATGAACAGTGGGCTCTTATGGAGTTGCTCCCAGGTAACATCCTCAAGGTTCCACACCCAGAGTGGTCATTTGTCCTTAATGCAGATCATACGAGACTCACCTTTCCTCCCCCTGCAGCAAAATCAAGAAAGGATGAGGAGAACACTTGAAACCTCGCTGCTTATTTAAAGAAACCAAAACATGCAGCCATTATTTTTGCAGAGGAAAGCTTGTAAATGTAGAAGAGTAGGTCCCAGAGGAAACCAGATGGCGAATGAATGTGCTCTGAATTTTAGAAATACCCTATTTTATTTAACAGCTTTAACAACTTAAGGTGTATTTAGGTTCTCAGATTTTAGCAGATAGTGTGTCTTCTATGAGCACTATCATTCCTGTAATGAGCACCAGTGTACAAGGCAAGGTGCAGATGCTCCTCTAGGAAGAGACTGAACACTTGGGAAGGACACAGGGAGAAACTCTGCTGGTTATTTTAGTTAGGGCAGTACAGTAGCTGGAAATAGGGTCAATACATTTGAGTAGTTTTGGGGATCTGGAAGCTGTGGAGGTCTCTGTGCTGGGAACAAAAGTTGTGCTATGTCCTCGGCTGACGGCACATTGCTTCTCCCTGTGGCCTCATCATCAGCCCAGCTGATGTAGTGGCCAAGAGGAGCAGTGACTGGGGGACACTGTGTGGGCTGGCTCTTCTTCACTGCACCTTTCCCTTCTGCACTTGGATGTTTCCTTTGCTTGGCTTCTGCTTGGATTCTCTTTAACAAGTTTGCTTGGCTATTAGAAATGATCTGCTAAATCTAAACGCTTGTTAATATTGGTGTGTCTGTCTTTAATGTGGGATGTCCTGCTGTGACAATCAGTCTTACAAAACTGTGAGACAGTGATTCTGTTTTCCACTACGTGATATTTTTCTATTCAACACAATACAACCCTTTGTATTAAGATCAGTTTGAGGAATCTTTATAAGAAATGTCATATCAAAGTGGGTTGTTTGATAAAAAATGGTGAAGCATTTCCTCAAGATCGAAGAAGGTGATGCAGTTATTATTTTAATATAACTACATAATTATAATTCCATGTTGATTTTTAATTTAGTCTACAGTTCCCAAACACCAGAGAAGTTCAGATCCCTTGCTTTTCTGTAGTCATTCACTCTAGTTAAGGGACTGTTTAGGAGCTGATGAGCTATATTGAAGTCAATGGACCTGAAAAAGGGTTTGCAGTAATTTTATTGATAATGTGGAAAAAATTAATCCTAGTTTTAAAACAGCTTCCCCCAATTTAGTAAATTGTTGGAGTTGTTAGAATAACAATAGCAATGGATTTCAGAAGACAATGATTTGAATCACCAAGCACAGGGAGAGACATCTTGCTGTACCGGTGCCTGTAAGTGCAGTAATTCTAAAGATGAGGGAGGAGGAAAAACAGCAGTAGTTTAGAATATGTGAAGCCCTACACCCAAAGTCCCCTTTTAAGGACTAAACTACTAGCCACAGAATGACTCAAATGTTAAAAAGATCAAAGTTTCAGATTGTCAAAATTCAGTGTATTGATTTGGAGTAATACTAAGCTGCTATCTTCAAAAGTCAGCACAGGCCAATTCAAAATTCTTGGTGCTTTACAGGCAGCCAAGAGCAAAGAGAAGAGAGGGTGAGTGTAGCAGGGAGTTGTGTGCTGATGGGAGCCCTTCTGACAAGGGGTTGCAGGATTGGAGCTTCTGATTTAAAGGCCAGGTGGCGTGGATGTAAGAACTTAAGGACTAAAGAGAAAAGAAGAAATTCCTGTGTGGAGAGTGCTTGGAGAGAAGAAGACAGAGGGCATTGAGCCACATTTAAAAACAAGAAATTTATTACTTTGTATGTAACAAAGCTTCTTAAAACGAAGAAATGGCATCCCTATTAAGACAACATGGAGTTTTATGAATGACTGGGGCTTAAATGTCTGTGGCAGGAGTTATAATTACATGCGGAATACTAGTGTATTAATTGCTGATTGGAAGTTGGGTTCCAGTTGGATTCCAGCAGTTCTCAACTGATGGAAGAAAAAGCACGATTTTGAATTAGCACAATCTTTGAATTTAGAGAAAGATGAGAGGCTTGTGTAGGTGTCTAACAGCATTATGGTTTGTTTGCTAATAAGATTTTTGCTAATTTTAGTGGCATTATAGGAAATGCTGCAGTATCCATATAGGAGTAAGAATAATACAAAGAACATTACTTGCTAATGTTAACTGCTTTGCACTTGTTCTCATGAGTATTTTGGATAGGCACAATATCTGGAAGCATCTGCCAACAAGAAGCACCCTAAGAAGCAAAATTCACAAACAGGATATAGAGTTTTTAACTAGTTAATTGTTTTCCTTTTTGTTTCTGCCTTGAATAGACAGTACCTTTCTTTCCCCTTCCATCTTTGTGAGCTGACCACTTCTATTACTTTCTTATTTCTGCTGAGGCTGGTAAGCTGGTTTGATGCATTCAGCAGTCAAAAGTGCAGTTCTCTGTGCATTTGTGTTGGCTGACTAAGCAGAGTGAAAGAGGCTGACTGTGAAAGTGAAAAGGTGATTTACGCTGGTGTCATAGTGTTGTGCAGTAATAAAACTCAGGGATTGTTGGACACACATTATATTGTACAATTATATAATTATAAACAATATAATTGGAGGCAGTTGAGCTTGAATGGGGCAGGCTGTTATTTAGCAATCATCTCTTTCAAGGCTCATTAAACACAGATTTATATAGAAAACCAAAGCTTTGCTCTATAAAGGCTAACTGTGTGGTGGCATTTATTCCCCAAAATGTAATGCATAGATCTAAAGCTGTCAACGTCTGTAATAGATTTACTCAGTGATTGTGAATGAGGTTTTTCAGCAGATATGACAGTCCCAAGCCCTTTGCCTTTATTTGAGGCAATTTTTTTTGGAGAGTTTATTTGTATGTCTGGTTTCGAAGGCTAAAGAGCCTACACATGCATACATCTGTCATCTGAGATTTTGAAATCTGACAAGCAGGGACAATAGAGATGGTAAAGTGTTTGGAAAGGTAACAAAGATCTCTTTAAGTCATTCATATTTTGGTTTTACTTTAGCCCTTTAATATTTTGTAGTTCTGAAATGATGAGTTTATGAAGAAGAAAATTAAGAAGCAAAAAATTTTGTTGCTCCTTTCCCAAGGAATTTAGTTTTATTACCCGATATAAGTTTTATTTAAATATAAATGTATAAGAATTTTATGAGTAAAGAAAAAAAGCCACAGAACTAAGAACATCTTACCATGAGGAGATCTGCAACACGTGTTGGTCCAGTTTGACTCAACCTTTTAAGAGTTGGCAGAAGTTTGTAATATAAAGTTGCATTTAAATATTTCTATATATAAACTGAAATTTAGGTGTTTAAATATTTTTTCTCAGTCTTTTAGTATCTAGAAGTCTATCTGATTTTTATACAGAGTTGTTGAAGTACTATATGAAAAACTAAGATGTGTACTTGAAAGGAGAGCCTGCAGACCACCTCTCTGGGTCAGCCCTGTGAGAGCACAGCTTGGCACTACCAAGTCTGGCCTCCAAGTGCTCAAGAGAGTTTTGAATTTGTTATCAGTTATCATTTCACACATGAATTTTTAAATGTTTCATTTTAATGGTGTCCCTGGCATGCAGTGTGTTTCATTGCTGCTCCTTCTCTCAGTGATCTGTGGGGGCCTGACAGATGCAAGGCTCCTGTGGGTTTTGTCATGCCTCTGACTGCACAAATGCTCTGCCATGGTACAGGTGCTGCATCACTGTTCCCAGAATGCAGTACCTGACCTCAGCAGCTTGTGGCTGTCAGCCTTTTAGTAAGTTACTGCATTTTGCATCACTGGCTTTCACTTTGCTGGGTCAGAAACTTCTCTGCACAATAATTGTAGTTTACTTCAATTCCCCTACAATACTGGAAAATGTTAATTATTCAAGTATCATTTATTGTAGATATATGTTTTGAATGCATGTAAAGCATTGTGCAGTTGATACCTTTAGCAAATATATCTTAGTTCTAGCCTTTAGGAACTGTGATATAGAGTCGTGCTTCAGAGCTGTTTTCCTTCCCCCACTTCTGACTTGTTTGCTCATTTATCTAAATGTGTTAACTTGCAATGTTTATCAGGATCACATTAGTGAATTAACAAGGTCCAACTTCTTGTAGCACTATTTTTAAAGTTTAGAGATAAAGCGTTTCAAAATGCCAGCCATAAAATTTAATGTTTCTTGTTAAGACTAGTTTTTTCTGTGTTTCATTAAAAAAAAGTATATATTCTTTGGAGCATAAAGAGCATAGAGCAGTTTTCACTGGCTCCATTGTAAAATGGTCTCACAACATTATGACAATGGTTTGGTAGAAAGGTTTTTGCTATTTTTCCCCTCTCCTTTATGCAAATCTACTCAACCTAACTAGGTAATCTGGGTAGTTGACTTGGTTTGTGGGTTGCGTTATGGCTTCGGTATTCCATGCTTTCTGAAGTTCATAGATAATGAACCTTAGCTGAAAACAGTCTTGGAAAAGCTTGACCTACTCATGTTAATTCTGTATCTTCTGAGTGCACAAGCAGTGCATAACTCAGGTCCCCAAACTTTCAATTTCTCAGTTACATTAAACTGTTTTTAAAAGAAAATACTGAGTTATGTTAATTAACACTGCCTTTTTTGTTTCTATCTAAAGTCCTCTCAAAAATAATTTCCAGTGGTCTCTGGTGCTCTGGATGAAAGAAGCAATCCTTATCTAGTGCTTTACAGAATTTCATGGCTAGAAAACAGTACAATGTGAAAATTTATCTTGGTTAATCACTATAGAATAGTGCGCAGACTTCTATGATTTACAAAATGCTGAATTTAGAAGCCAAATCAAGAGCTCATCATTCTACACGTGATTTGGCTTTGAAGTACTCTTTGCTGATGTACTACAGCTATGAAACAGGAATTGCTCTATCACATAGTTTTATCACCCTATGGATGGGAGAAAAGAGAAGCAGCATCATGGGATTTCCCTTAAAATTGGTGTTAGCAACATCTTCCCAAGGTGCCTGTTTCCTTGGGATCCACAGACATGGCAGTCTCCACCGCAGAGATCCCACATTGTCTTTGTCTTGCTTGACTTTTGCTGTTTGTGTGTCCTTCCCATGAAGGTAAGCAGATTATTCTTCAGGACATGGAGTTTTGCTCTGCTTATCCCATCATGGCTGACTCATTGGGAAGCTCTGCACAGGGAAAGAGCAGTAGCTAAACAAGCCTTCATCTTTAGAGGCACTGTGATACCTGAGCTGTTGTTCTTTCCCATATTTGAAACAATAAATTATTATCTTGCCTCAGACATTAGGGAGTAATAACTTAGAGCTGAGGGTCTTTAAATTGTTACTTGAGGGAGAATTAAACAATACATAACAACACATATAGGGTAACTGTAAAACAACCTTAAGAGGAAAACAGAATTACATTCCATGCCAAATAGTTTGCTCACTGAGAAAATTGCATTTTTTTGAAGATTTAACTCTTTTAAGAAATTGAATATTGGTTTGTGTGACTTGCACGTTCTTCCAATTGTATTTGTATCAGCTTTCATATAGTGCGTTTCTTAGTCTGACAGGTTAGTCCAAAGATAAAATATTCCCTATTGTAAACAGCCATATTGCAGACTAACAGCACAGAGCACAACTAATAGGATTCACTCACAGTTCTTTTCCATCATTAGTATTGCATAACTTTTTGTTTTGTGCACTGAAGGGTGATGGTCTTTTGAAAGAAGGAAGCAAAGAGAAAATTGAGATATGAACTCCATCTTGATGTAAAAAAGAAATGCTTTCAGTTCTACATATAAGGAAATACGTGTGAAATTGTAAAAAGAAAAACACTGTGTATTAAATCTGGTGAATCTTCAAGCTAATTTTTTAAAATCTAGATAAACATATGTATCAATGATTGAATATATTGCTAATATATTTCCATTACACTGATTTTTATTCATAAATCTTCCTCTAAGCAAAAATGCAAATAAAGAGACACTATAGATTTAAAACATAAAGAGTAATATTTTCAAAGAAATGACGGATCTTACAGCATAAAAAAAATTTCCTTCAGATTTTAGCAAATATATTGTAAAGGTGAGATAGATATGCCAGTGTTTATCCTGCCACTCACCTTTAAAATGCTTTCAGGTCCTTATAGAAAGAGGCTGTGAAAGCCCTTCTCAGTCATGGCTCTTCCTATGGCAGAGCCAGCTCAAGTGCCTGGACCACCCACAGGACTTGGGCACCTTCAGGGAAATGTAGAGACTCTTCTGAGATCAGCAGGGGCCTAAAGGAGCTGGTTTGATTTGCTATTCCTAATAGTTTCAAAGACAGATGTTGGACTGCTTCCGATGAACTAATGCAAATTTTAGTTCGAAGATATTCATGGCACAGGAAATGTAAAGCAAAGTGAAGTGTGATTCACAGGGGTGGGGGTGTAGAATCAGCTTTGGGTTGTTCATTTGAAAGCAGTGGATACATTTAATCTGAACTGCAGAGCGCTGTCCAACTGGTTTAAACCTCGTCTCTTTTAATTACTGAAATGTTCCCTAGAAAACTGTTCTAATAGCAAACAAGTGCTGCAAATCAGCACAAAAGAATGTGTAACTCTTCTCTCGTGTAAGTGCGTGACAAATCAATTTGCTTGCAGGCCATAGCAGAAAGTTGGTGGTCTGCATCTCTTTCCTCTTCATACCATCCAAGTATGCTGTGACAGAATTATTCCTGAGGAAATTTCCTGATGCATTATAAAACCAGACTGCTGGTTTGAACCTTGCAGCATCTAACAGTGTTAAATTTTACTTTCTTGTTTGCACTTAGCTACGTGCAAACATGGCTCACCACAAAAGAAACAAAAAAACCATGTAAATAATCCCCTGTATTAACTCTTCCAAACAGCTATGTTTTAATTTTTTTTTCCTCCTTCTTATATCCTAAAATATTGATGGATATCATTCTAGCCCAAGGCAAGAAAAGGGGGTCTGGAAGATATCTTTTCCCCTTCAGTAACTGTTATAACTCCCTATCAAGTTAATGGAAGTTCTGCCACTCAATTGAGTAGAAATGGGATTAAGTCTTTGGTTACTGATTCCATTCTGATGCAGTCAAGTTCCCTGCATCCGTATCACCAACAGAAAAATAGGAAGGCCAACGGTAATAGATATTTCTTAAAAAACAGCATTAGGTGTCATAGGTTAAATGATCCTGGCTTGTGTATCTTTTCATAGCCTACTCTGAAACAAGATTTCTTGTGCTGCTTAAGTGGAGTCAGTGAAATAATACAAGTCAGCAATGGTGGATTCATGTTTCGTTTTTCACTTGAGAACTTAAATTTCTGTGCACTCAAAGGTGGAGATTGTGTGTTGTGTCATCTCAAGTTCACACTCATGTTATACTGCTGTCATGCTAGTAGAGGGTTGAAGCTGTTTTCTTTTCAAGAATATTAGCACTACTAATATGCTCTACATACATTTATGAGTGTTGGACACCTCTAATTTCTGCTTGCTTTCTAGTGAATGCAGGCTGATAGGGAGTCTTGTTTGTCTTGTTTTATAGCTCAAGAAATTTCAGCTAAATTGTTCAAGATCTTAGGCTGAACATAGAAGGATTAAATACTTGACAGCTATGATTTTCAGAGAGCTGGTTTTATAAAAATCCAATGGATAAAATGGTAGTGTTGGCAGAAAAGACCCCCCTCATCTCCATTACAGTCCTTATTGTCTCTTTCCATTTCCCTTTTCCACCCCCTTCTTTTGGTTTTTCTCTAAGAGAGAGAATATGTAGAATGGAGCAAAGATGAAAAGTGGAAGCAAAATCCTTTGCTCAGGATTTTCCTCCTGAAAGGCTGAGAGGTCTCCGAGAAAAGGAAAACAATTCTTATCTCATTTGCTCCTGTGTTGTGCTAGTCTGGAATGTGTTTGGAGATTGTTTAAGGTGATTACCTAATTAGATTCTGGTGTAAGTTGTTTTGACTCATTGGCCAATTGGGGCCAAGCTGTGTCGGGACTCTGGAAAGTGTCACGACTTTTCTGTATTATCTTTTTAACATTCAGTAAGTATCCTTTCTGTATTCTTTAGTATAGTATAGTATCATATTCTTTAATATAATATAGTATAATAAAGTTATAAATTAGCCTTCTGATACAATGGAGTCAGATGCATTATTCTTGCCATCATTGGGACATCCCTGCAAATACAGTATAAAAGAAGAAAAACGTGGGATTTTTTCTGGTCTTTGAAGATTTATTCAAAGGGCATCATAATAATTTGTGCATACCAATTCTAATTTTTCAGTAACCTCTAGTAGGTTTTGTACATCTTAGAGCGCAATGCTAGACCCCAGTGAGCACTGGGGTGATTTATCAGTGATTTATCTTATTTAAATATTTATTAATGTTTTTATAAATATTAAAATGAGATATATCACTGATTGGGAAATCAGTGATTTATCAGTTCATATTTGAATTGTAACAGAAAGTGAAAAGAAAGTTTTGGGATCCTAAGTTGTCTGTGGTGCTAAACTGATTTTCATCCTTCCCCACAGAAATCCATGGTTTGTTGACCTGTTCTAAAGAGGGCAAGACTTCATCATGAGTGAAAATGTTTTGCTTCTTATTCAACAGGTCAAGTTTTCTTTGGATTGAGGTGGAGCTGTGGCTCATGGACATCTGATGTGATAGGTAAGTTGAATTTGGTTTATCTTACTACATTATTACCACATGGCAAATATTCATCTTGATTATGCTAGTGTAAGTACAATTTATTGTCTTTCTTATTTTGCATTTTCACCAGTATTAGTGAAATGAAAATTTGCTTTTCTTTCCATTTCTCTCAAATGACACTTAAAAAACAAAGTTTAAATTGTTAGAAATGACCATTTTATTTAGAAACAATATACATCAGGAGCTGTTAAAAAAAAAAAAAAAACAACTAAAACCAAACTTCAACAAACCTTATTTCTTGAAATAAGATGTTAAGATATCTATTGTGAAAAAGGATGTTTGGGCTTCTGAGAAGACAGTTCAGAAAATCTGGTGTAATTGATGTACAGCCCATGTGCTCATACATTAATAGAAAATTGTTTGGGTGAAGTAATGGTCAACAGCACTACATTACTTAATGACACTGTTTTCTCTTTGGCTATTTAATCATTGTGGTATTTAAAAAAGGAGTCTAGGTATCTCACTAAAGTGAGATAAAAGTAGGGGTAGAGTCTTATGTTGTGCTGTTTGCTGGATTTTATTATTCCCTGGAATTCTTGAGGCATACATCTACAGATCTGTTTGGTCTTATGAAACAGTGGTGGGACCAAGCAGGAGTTCTGTTTACCCTGAAGTATGTGAGGCTGCTCCAGTGCTAGAGAAATAGTGAAGAAAATGTAAAAGGATTTGAGTTAAGGTTGCATAAAGCTCTAAAAACATGGGCACATCCACCATGGAAGCGATTCCTGGAAGAGTTTTGGCAATCAGAAGCAGTTAGGCAAATGGCGTCCTGCTCTGTGTCAATCAAATAGATGCATTGTAGAAATGTGTATTTAATTGTGGAAAGTTGAGCTGAAAAAGTTGGGATTGCAACTTAAAGTTGAAATAAAAATTTCTAGATAAAATAGAGAAAAAGGAATTTATAAATAGTTCTAAGTTTGCCATTTCTGAAAACCAGTTTAGGAGACTGTTTAATGATGTAATTTTTCAAGTTGCAAGTAACTTTTTCTGAAGTAATCTAGACAAGATAAATATACATATTCCTGTTAGGATTTTCAGTCCTATTTACAGTACATATTGTTGTTTACATTAACTTATTTACGGTTAGGATTTAGAAATGAAGGTAGGGAAAAAAATGTCCATTTTCACTCAAATTGATACAGACCATCAAAGGCAAACTGGTTACACCAAACTAGCACTGGGATGATGAAGTGACAGCAAATTAAATGACAGGGAAGGTAAAATATATGATAATATTTTTAGCACCAGAACAGTTTGCCACCCAGACCTATATATCACGCATGAATTGAGCAGCTTCTAAAATGTCAGTACATTGTGATTTACAGCTCAGAAATTTGTCCTTTCCTAGATAAAATGAAGTTTATTTTGTGTGCATGTAATACCTTGCAATTTATTATACAGGCAGGCACTTAATGGGGTCTGAGCATGAATGCCTCAAATGAGAGGTGCACTCATACTGCAGGAGTGCTTGAGAGAAATCAGTGTTTCACATGTGTATGTAAATGTGATTGAGAACACTGGATCAAATGGATATATTTATCCATTGCTATGTTACCTTTTATCACGGATTGCATAAATCCATTCTTGCTTGTGGGAAATAGGAAAAGGAAAAATGGCACTGCAGAAATGTGTGGATCTTTCCCTCCTTGCAGAAAGAGAAGGATTCCTATCAGAGAACTGCATGAGCTCACCTTTTCAGTAGAGGTTTTCTTCCTGGTGTTTGTGTGTATGTATGAGTATCTGTTATGTAGCATAAAAGATCAATGCATTTCATCTTTCCTTAAAAGAGGAAAAATCTAAAATCTAAGACGGTGACAGGAACAAGTGTCCAATGTTCTGGAAGGTCTGATCCTGAGGAAATGGAATATAGATTGTACCACAGGTTTAAAGCAGAAACAGAGTGACAGAATTACAGTCTGTGAAACACACACAGTGTTGTCAAGCCATGAACACATTGAAAGTTTTTTCATAGTAACATAATTAATGTCCTAAAATCCACCAGGAAAACAGATGGCAGTCAGTGGATTTGATGTGTATACAATTCATTATGTGCGTAGAAGGATAGTGAGACTTTTATTCTTGCAGGAGGAACAGCACTTTGCTGAAAAAGAGAGGCAGGCACACAGACAGCTGTTTCAGGAAATGGCATTCCAGCAAGTTGGAAATATGGAACTGAGAGGGAAATGAAGAGCCCAAAAGTGAGAGTTCAGTGGCAGAGGTTATAGTGGATGTGCTACAGTGAGAAGCTGAAGAAATACAGTTAAAAACACCCTTCATTATGCCTGGTTCAGTACCTTGGGTTTCTCTGATTGCTAGTGCTTAGTTACTTGTTGTGCTGGCAACTCCTCACCTTGGTTCATTCTGCTTTAATTATCAGTTGCATGGCTTGAACACAGCAAAAGTACAAAGGAGATGAAATTGGAGTCATAATGGCCAGGTTCAGACAGGTCCTCTTAGGATGGCAGAAGAGAATAAAATCTGCTGAAGGTATTTGGGAAAAGTTGCTTCTCTATTAAGGAATAATGCCAGTAACTGTTAGGTAAAGAAAATGAAGGAGCACCATCTATGTAGTTGAAAAGTACAGGAGATGTAAACTGTGCAGCGAACATGGACTACATGTTAAAGAACTCAAGGAAACACCTTTAAAAATCAGTCATCATATTGCTTTGCTTTTCAATTAATTATTATAATTATTCATTACAATGATACCATTATGTATGGTTCAGCATTGGATATGGTTCCCCCCAGAGCTGAATTTGGAGTTGAAAAAAATCAAAAATAAACATTCAGTGGAGACAGAGTTGAAAATGAAGCTATTTCTGTTCTGACAGTGTTGTTTCTAATAGAGGGTACTGCAACATGCAGAGGCTCAGAAAGATGTCAGTGAAAATAACAACCTGACATTATATGTGCAGTAAATACTGAAGACTGGAGGCTGGTTTGTTACTTTTTTTTTTTTTTTAATATGTGAGTTGTTTGTTTCAGTTTTAGTTCATGCTAATCTGCTTGATAGCTCATTATCTTTCTCCTTTGGTTTCATAGCAGTCTACCAGTTTATGTTAATGGCTTTTTCCTTATCCAGCCTCATAAGGTCATCATTTGAAATGGTAACTTAGGGCAGATGTTTACATGAGTTAATATCTCTTTTCATTTTATATGGGCACACTGAAAAACTGAAAATCACTTACTTTAAATAAATCGCACGAATAATATGCAGTCTTTTGAGACTAAAATGCAAAATTCAAAGTCTATTAGATTGGCTATCTAATCAGAGTTCATGACAACAATATAATTGTTTTTGTTTAAAAAAAAAAAAGGAAATTCAGACAAAACAAACAAACAAAAAATTATGACCAGTGAGGATTTGTCCAGTTAAAGAAAAGCAAACGTGCTTCTTCATCTCAACAGATCTCAAGAGCTAGAACTGGCACCAGTATCCTCCCTGCAGCAAACACTGAAGTACATAAGTCTTAAAAAGCTGTATTGTAGTAAACACTGGACTACATGCTTTAAAAAAATGTGTGGGTGGATGGGAAGTGGAAATGTTTGCTGAATTACTCAGGTGGCTTTGAGCAACTACATGACCAAGTGTATGATTTATATGGTGGATGTTGGCTGGCTCTTGGATATAAGTGAGGAATCCTTAGCCCATGAATGAGCCACAGAGTGCTGGCTGAGTTGCAATGGCAGGAAGCTCACTGTCAGACCTTGGCTAAGGTCAAGAGCCATGGTGTTAGCTCTCAGTCCATCTATTGAGCAGAGCTGAAAAACAGTAAGACCTCACCAGTAGTTGGATTGCTCTTGTACTGTAGCATTGGAAAAGAGGAAGAGTGGAGAGCAGAAAGAAAGAGAAAAAGATATAAAGTAATTCTTGCATGATTGGATTTGTACATGAAACTTCTGTGTGTCTTCTCAGCAGTATCTCATCCTGTGGAGTAACATGCTAAACTAGATGATCATCAGCCAGGAGGGACTCCTTGCTCTTCCTCCTACTTTGTGGCATCAAACATGGATTTTGGAGCAAGGCCAGGGTTAGATTTTAATAAACAAGCGGAATTGTCTGTATTTTCTACAATAAGGGCATCTACAGTACTTTTGTCTCTCATCATGTTGGCTAGGAGGACATATTTGACTGTGGCTTTTCTCTGATAAACTCTTACACATGTCCCCACACTCTGATCTACACTTGTTGCAATATTTGTACTGTACTGAATTAGCAAGAGATCCTATATGAAACTTTGGGGTCCACTCTAGCAGTAATTTTAAAGGGAAGAAATAAGATCAGATCTTGGAGATTATTTTGTTTCCATCTAAATTCACCACAGTGCTAAGGAAATCTTTCTGAATAGTGGAGATGGTGAATTTCATCTTTTCTCAGTCCCCACTCTGCTGCCTTGGTATTGTGGTTATTCTGAAGATCCTGTGAGTTCAGCTGGTTTCTCATGTCATGGCTCAGCAAACCAGAAGATCTTGAGTCCTTAATGAGACTTAAACATGTGCTGAAATGTCTTTTGCTGAAAAATCACATAAGCACAAGCAAAGATTGTAATGTGGCCTTAACTGGTATCATAAAACTTAACTTAGTGTTTAATATTCTGGTTTTGAAAATGGAGTACATTTTAAAAGCTCTAGCATTCATTTACACATATCTGTCCCATGCATACATCATGAGGAAAGGTCATTTTACAAGTTGCTACCACCCCTTGGTCATTAATTATCCTTCTTGTGTTGTTTCATTAGTTCATGGTAAGAAAAAAAATATCACATGCTGTGACATTTTGGTGTAATTTGAGAAATCAGAATATGCAAATAGATACATGACTTGTTTTCTGTAACTACATTGAAATTTGCTTTCTGCAGCTGGGGAAGAAGAGAGCAACTGTGGGAGCATATGTGTTTGAAAATGTGTAATTTCACAGTGTGGCAGATTTGGCATGTAACAGGAGGGTCTCTCCCAGAGTGGTTGTTCTTGTGAATAAGGCTTTCCTTGACCTGCTGCTTCTCTTGAATGCCAACTTCCTTTTGCAAACCTCAAAGTAAGGGATGGGGGAACTGGAAGCTCAGGTCCTTCTGAGCTTGTGGCATTTATATTGTGAGACAGTTGAGATCGAGTTCATTTTGCTAAGCTGCTCACCCATAATGGATCTGTCACAGAGACTTGACAACATATTTGTATCCATTTTGGACAGCATTTGCTGCTCAGCTCTCTCCCTGTGAAAGTTTCCAGCAGACCACTCAGATTTACTGCTGGTAACCCTTCCTCTCTGCCTCAGAATACAGCTATCCTTTCCATAGGTTGGGATCACCTGATCATGCTTCCCACAGGCTTAATAGGCAGTCATCTGTTCCAGCCATGCTTTACCTTTGAATTGGTAGCAAATTTTGAATTTGAGGGCACTGATTAATTTGATCCTGATTTTCTCTTGTTTAGCTGGCATAAAGATGGCCCAGCCAAATAATGGGAAAAATGGTATTTTATGTCAGAAACTCTATTGGTGTTTTCCTCTGGAATTCAAAATTTGTTTTCATTACTGTTTATTGGTAATTTTCAAAGAGTTTCTGGTTTGTTTCTGATGTAAATATGTGGCAGGGCTGGTGGAAAGGAAAATAATGGTATCTCATAAACTGAAAATCTGACCTTCCTGCCAGCTGTGTCTGGGAAACCAAGTTATCTTTCAGAGACTGGAGCTGCTAACTAATGGAGAAATAAATGACTGCTTTTTGTATCCAACAGCTAATGCTGAAATTATGCAAGTGTATTTGACTCCAAGTTCTGATTCAAAATTGGACGTCTTATTCTGCTGAAGGCTTAGTTGAATCTGAAATATAATTTCAGTCTTTGTGGCACAAGAGGATATTTTACCCTTTCCCTTTCTCTTCCCCCAACAAGAGAATTTTTTTGAGTTCAAATCACTGAATAAACCTGCAGGAAGACATCTATTTCTAAATATAGTAAGCTGAGCTATAGGCAGTACCAAGGCCTGGAGAGACAAGTGAAAATGAAACCACTGACTCTTCTCTACTAATTCATCCCCTGAGTCTCCATTTTCCAGATTTCTTTTTCTTCCTTTCTCTTCTTCTCTGCTTTTCCCCTTCAGTGCTGCTTTTCCTTAACAATAGTTATATAATGCCATTTTTCCTTCAGGATGCATCCTATATAGTATAGCTTATATATGTATTAGTAGCTCTGTTCAAATCCATATCTTTTCAGTTCACTTTAGAGACTTTTTCCAAGCTGGAGTTCAAACCAGAAGTGGTTTTCCCAGAGAGGGCCAGCCCTAGCAGCATTGCCCTGGTTCCAGGTCAGTGCATGGAGTTTAGGTTTAATAGCATGTCCTAGTATTTTCCTTCTTTGACCTGCACAGCCCTATATCTAATAAGACAGCATCTAAACTGCTCTTTCTGTGTTTCCCGAGGCAGATAGAAATAATAATACTGGTCAAAGGGTAATGCTTGAAGGCACATTTCTTTTAAAAACAAACACAGGTTCAATGAATTCTGCCACCAAAGTGTGGCGGTTGCAACTATCAGGAGAGAATGAAGCTCACTTCATTCTCAACAAGATCCATTTAGCAAAGCTGATCTTTTTCACTGGTGAAAATTAATGCGATAAATAAATATATAAATTCTGTATCTGGTGCTTCTTTGTGGCATGGCTTTTCTTCAGCACTCTCTCCTAAAGCTGTCTGTGGCTTTCTGATACTTGCTGTTGGTCTTCCATTGCCTCCCCTTGAAAATGCATGTGGGAGACAGCCAGAGCACTTGACAAATCCACTGCTCTTCAGAGACCTTTCCAGCACTTCCAGTGGGCATGTTAATTGTAAAAGCTGAAATGAAATACCTTGGGCTGCACTGACCTCATAATCTGTTTTTTAAATAGGGTCTCCATTCCATAAATCCTCTTAGAGATAAATTAAAAATGCCTGTAGAAGAGATATAGTCTGAATGTAATAATTAAGCAGGTGCTAAGAAGCAGCCTATTATTCACATATCTAGGTTTTGTATGATAAAAAAATTCTAAAAAGTTATTACTGCTGGAAGAGAGACTTGATCGATCACCATCTCCAGCTGCCCAAGCACAGAATTGAGTAATTGGAGAAAAATCTTCTGAAAGGGACCAGCCATCATCAGAGCAGAAGTTTCCTTCTAATCAAATCAGTTTTAGGAGTAGCTTCTTCCTTGCTAGGCAGTACCACTTACATTTTTTGTCTGAATGCTGAATGAATTCTGAAGGGGAAAATAACTTCTTTGAGTGAAAGGTATAGGTGAAAACAGCATTGCTTCTATACTAGTGCCATCTAAAATCCATGTTCAGTTATGCCTGGAGGATAAGAGGTATTTAACCACAAGCCTGTGGTTAAGCAGTGGTGTATCAGAAGCTGTTGTTCACAGATCAGTCAAACTGAAGATTATCAGTCAAGTCCAACTTTGCAAATGAACAAGAATTCAAAAATTCTCATACCATTTTAAAAATGGAAAATAGAGGCAAAACTAAGACCTTTATGTAGTGTGGCCCTAAATTCAGATATTTAGTAAGCAACTTCTGTAGTAAGTTTACTATTTTCTACATAGGGAAAGTAGCCAGCTGGGATTTTATTTTGTTTGGGTTTTTATTTTTTTCACTTTCTAAACTGCTTGTCATGAAATTATGATCACTTGCAATTTGGGAGCAGAAATACCACACAGGGAATAAAAAGCCTCAGCTGCTTTTTCAAAATGAAATAGCTGTGTCTAAAAAGACTCTGCCTAGACAGTTTCCAGAGGGCTGCGGAGCATGCTGGCTTTGTGTGTGCTGTGCTGGAGAGAGGAGCCTGGAGGCTGGGTAACCTGGGGTTTCCTGAAAAGTCGGTGGCTGGAGAGATTTCAAATGCTTAATAGTCTTCAGAATAAACACTTTATGTGTGGGATTGATAAATATTACTTTAAAGCCATGTGTGAAATCATGACAACATCACTGAAGAAGGGCCCGTCTGACGGCTGTGATTGCGCTATCGCCCGTCAGCCACGTGTCCCAGCTGCCGGATCAGAAGCAATTTGGGGCAGATAAAACGTGTGCCATTGTGTTTTGTACTGTGGCTGGCACAATGAGGCCCCACTGCTACCTGGCTCTGCTGGGCACTGTCAGTCTGGGAGCATTATAACAGCTTGGAAATTTGTAAAATGCACAGACAAGATGTTCAGATAAAAGGGGTAGTGGAGCGGTGTGAAATTGAAAAAGCTTTTGAGAGATTTCTTGGTTAAACATTTGCTACTCTTCTGTGCTGTTTTGCTTGTCTTCTGCAATGTTTTGTCCTCACAAAAATGTACTTTCTCATAAAAATAAAAAAGTATGCACTTCTTTCCTTCTGTAGAGAATAAACATGAATGCAAAGTCACAGTCAGGCCTCGTTCAAGGTGGACATTTTTCCCCCTTCCAATTTTCACATTGTTGAAGATATCATTTTAGTTCAGTATTATGTAATGTGTTAAAATCAACAAAAAAGAAACATCCTTGAGAATTTTTTGATTTACAAAATATATCCTTTCAGCTTATTTTTTTTCAGAATCTAGTTATGGCATTCTCAATTTTATGAGTAGAGTCTCAAGCACTCTAGAAGCCTTTATTTGGTTTTCTTTTGTATGAAAATAATAGGTAGAAATTCAAAGGTGGATAATTGTTTAAATTACTCCAATGTTTCTTTTAAATCTTTAAATATTCAGCATTGTCATCAGTATGTTAATGAGCTTCTTCATTTTGAAAGTGTTGCCTTTACTTATGAAATAAGAACTCACTATTTTTTTTATTGTTCGGATTAGCTTTTGCAAAAAAATTTATAAAATATTGAAGCACAAGAAGAGTATAACTGTTTCCTTGTTATCTATCAGGAGTTTACATTTTATCTTGAACTTGCAATGTAGTAGTTTTCTTCACTGATATCATAGTGCAAATCTGTGAGTCGGCAATTAAAAATAGTTTCAGTATTTTCCATGTTAAATGTCTACATGTTGGTGACTGTCTTTCCCATATGTACCTCTCTGGTTGCCTGAGCATTTGAATAAGAGCTAAGTCCTTTAACTCCCCCATAGTGACGCCCATTGACTTGGGTGTGACCACAGTAGCAGTCTTGAAAAACCTATATTCAGTTACTGGCAATGCAGCAGTGTAAGGATTTGAGGAAGGCTGAGGGCACTGATAAATTTGATTTGCAAGAGAAAAAGTTTGGAGTAAAGTTTGATAAAACTGAGTGGTTGACAGCAGTTATTTGATTTCCTTAGTTAAGTTTCTGACATCTTTGTGTGAGGATGATGCTGGAGGTATAAGTAAAGCCTAATTGCTTGTGGCACTCACCTAAGACTAATACAATGGGAGAAGAACATAACCCCTTCCCTTCCCTTCCCTTCCCTTCCCTTCCCTTCCCTTCCCTTCCCTTCCCTTCCCTTCCCTTCCCTTCCCTTCCCTTCCCTTCCCTTCCCTTCCCTTCCCTTCCCTTCCCTTCCCTTCCCTTCCCTTCCCTTCCCTTCCCTTCCCTTCCCTTCCCTTCCCTTCCCTTCCCTTCCCTTCCCTTCCCTTCCCTCCCCTCCCCTCCCCTCCCCTCCCCTCCCCTCCCCTTCCCTCCCCTTCCCTTCCCTTCCCTCCACCATCAGTATGAATATCTGTGTCTTTTGTTCTGACTTGGGTACCTGCAGGGGAGCACCTGCAAAAGCATCACATCTGGGAATGATCAATGTAGGGGGAGCTGCAGTTGCCTGTCTGAAGAAGGGTTTTATTGTATCTTAACTGTACTTAAAGGTATGCTTGCCTTTACCAGGAGCATTTATCTTAGCTGGAGTTGTCCTCCACAGGTACTGCAAAAGATGGAGATACTTCAGTGTGTGGCATGTTTTTGGTTTTTTTTTTGAAATACCTGTAGAGCTGCTCTAAGGAAGAAAAAAAAAGACAATATTAAAGTATATAAATTATTTCAATACATGTAAAATATTTTTAAAGCCTGCCTTTCGCAGTCAGTATTGTTTTGTATACTCCAAAATTGTTGGCAGAACTGAATGTGAGCATTTTTGTTTGAACTGATGGAGAGGTTCAATACCCTCCTTTCTTTGCCTTCCAAAAGACTACATTGCTTTTAATTAGCTCTAGTCTTTCTGCTAAGTAGAATGAAATTTCCCAGCTGTGTAGGAGGCGTGGACCAGCGGAAGGTGTTGGAAGCTGGGAGCACTGAGACTGTTTCCAACAAAAGCACTCATGAGCCAATCTCATGTTGTGAGTAAAATAGCTGTGAAGTGCTTAGCTCTGTGTCCAGATCTGGACTGCAACCACATCTTTCTCTGGCCAAAATGTGCTGTTTCTGGCTTTTAAACTTAACTGTAATAAAACATTATTATTGAGAATTTTCATATTTCCCAGTGCTATTACACACTGTGATCTGAGCAGCAGTGCCATTCCTATATTTACCAGGAATACCAGCTAGTGTTTCAGCTTGATCCTTCCCTGGTGCTTGCTTGGCAGGCTAATTTGGATCTTTCTCTAGAATTATTTGTGGAAGACCAAATGGCAGAATCAGTGAGGCCCCTTCTGCAAGCTGATGGTTTTTACTGTGTGCATCAATTAAGTTCTCTGCTCTGTTGCATGCTAGAGCTGCTCTCAGTCTGAGACCACACGGTCTCCACATGCTCACAGCTGATTTTACTGTGTGTTGTAACTCACATATAAGTGGACTGCATGTTTACCTTCTCAGCTGCTTTTTGCCATCTAGGACTTCCTTTGGAAACATAAGTTGGAAAAATGTGTGGAGAGTGATATAGCTTCTAAATTTAATTTCTGAATTATGATTAGATTTTTTCTCCTTTTTTTGATTGAGCGTAGTTGGTTCACCTCCTCAAAATAGCCACATGCAGTTATTTAGCACCTCTGCACAGAAGGACATGTCTCTTTAGTACTAAAATCAACAACCACGTTCTCTCAGGTGGGCAATCCCATCATGGCAGAAACAAGATAAATGCTACATTTCAGAGTATCTTGTAGGAAAAGAGCAGCATAGAGCCAATTCTTTGATATTCTTCTTAGCACACAAAGCACATGGATTGAATGCTCAGGGGTTTATTTAATATGTATGTATATATGATTCTACAGTAAAAGAAAGATACACTGTTCTGCTGATTTAAAAGCTCCATGAGCATTAGAAATGCTATTGTAATTTACCTTCTGCATATCTACTTATGCAGGATTAAGTACTCTTTGACTTTAGGTAATCATTGGAAAATGTTATTTTCAGGTTTTCCTGTTTTTCTTAGTTATAAAAGCACTGTAATCCTAAAAAAATGAGTGGTTTTCTTACTCTACAGTTTGAGTGGCAGAAATCAGGTGCTGGCATGTCAAAGACAAAAGAAATTCATTCTCATATATATGTATTATCAGAATGTTAATAGTCTAGTTCTTTTTTTTTAGTTTTCTAGTTCAAGTCTTAATTCTTTTTTTGTTACATTCCTTAAAGTATTAAAATGAATTCTTTATATGTGGATTGCACAGAACTGGCCAGATGATTGGACCAAATGATTAAAGGCAGTGAGAGCTAACTCTTGTGGTAAAAAGGTCTAGGAAAACCTGATGTTATAGAGAGATCTTTCAGAAAAATAGCAGATGAAATTTCAGATTCAAATAACAAAAAAAAATCGTATTTTGAACAAACTTTGACCACATGTTTTGCATTAATGGTACTGAAATTAGCTATTAGCATTTAGACAGTAGGTCTTGGAGGAATGCTCTATATCACTCCTTGAAAATGTCTCTTCAAACCTAGTAACAGTCAAAATTGAGCACCAGTAAGAAAGAATAATGAATGGAAAGAATAACGAAATAAGAATAATGAATAAGAAAGAATAATGAAAATGTCTTATGGTGCTGCATATCTGCTTGCAAAATCCACTTACTGGAGTTTGCATGCTGGTCTGTATTTCTTTCTCAAAAGAGAAAGATGGACATTAAAAAGGCGGGGAAAGGTCAGCAATGAAGAGTACAGCACAACTTCCATTTATGAGAATATGAAGTTCACTGACAGATTTCACATTAGGAGAAACACATCTGAACAATATCCCAGAGTTTTATATAACCTCGAACAGTGTGGAAAAGAGTGCAGACTGTTTATTCTGTTTCTTATGGTGAAAGAAATCCAGTATCAAACACAATTTTTCAACCTGAAAGATTTCAAAAAATATTGAAACTGTTGGACAGTCTTTTACACAAGCAACCTGTGAAATCATTTAATGAATTCTTGGCAAAATCCCCCCAAAGCACTATCAGAGCAAAGGTATAGACACAGACTTTGACTTGGGAAGTCCCTTGGCTGTTGAGGAAATATTGCTACCATTCCCTCATTTATTTACTCTTTCCTTAGGCATGAGTTGCTTATAGTGGTAGTCAGAGGCAGAGCAGTGAAAAATAGACATTGCATCTGACTGACGTTTTTCCTACCAATATCATGGCCCATGCACATATAAGTCTTTTAAAATAAAAATGTATTTTGAGGGCTGTTTGCAGTGCTTATGTGCTTAACTTAGTAGATGAAGGGAACTGATTTTGTTTAAAATATAATATCTGTATATGAAAAATTATTAAAATC
Source organism: Setophaga petechia (assembly GCA_024362935.1). Classification (NCBI taxonomy): domain Eukaryota; kingdom Metazoa; phylum Chordata; class Aves; order Passeriformes; family Parulidae; genus Setophaga; species Setophaga petechia. Next base: position 26,777,826 of record JANCRA010000008.1, read on the forward strand.
AGAAGTACACTGAAAGTGTATGTCCAGACAAAAGTTATATGTTATTGTCTGGACAATAACATATAGGGAATATCTGTTATTAGTCTGCCAGTCTAGGTGCTGATATTCTTTATTATCAGCTTCACTATCCTAGTTTCACCTTTTGAGCACACAGGGACCAGCAGTTCTGATGAAAAGGGTGAAATTGCATGGGATACAGAAGGAGCTCATTCACATTCAGGTTGCACAAGGCTGTGATTGGTATCCTTTCTGAGAGAAACAATAATGTTTTACAAGACTGATTTTTAATTGCATCCCTTACTTGGATGCAGAGCAGTCTCTGGAGGATGCCTTTTCCCTTCTTAAAATGAAAAAAAAAAAGGCAGTGCAAAATTATCATCTTCAAGGTAGAAGCAGTGTATGTTTGAAACTTGCTTGCTGGCTTATCTGCCTTGTTAATTTTTAACTGAAGAAATACTGTCTGTGAGACAACCTTGTAAGAAAACAGTGGGTTTTAAAGAGATCTTTCAGTATTAGAGAATAGGAAAAATTTTTTTATTCTATTTCTACAAAGCAAATAATCATGATTATGGTTTCATAGCTTCAAAGTGAGGCAACTGAAGTTTTATTCTAATTTGGGAGCTCTCAGATAAAGAAATTGCATGTATCGTAGAAAAATATTTTATTTCATTAGTAGTATAACTACAGTACGTTTGATATGAATAGAAAACAGAACACGTGTGACAAGGCTTGAAAGCAAAAATACTTCTAATTCACTGAGATTGTGTTTCATTATATACCTTGCATGGAGATCCATGAGCTACTACTAAAGCCTAAATGAAAACAGCATGTTTATTGTCAATGAGTTTGAACTTACTATGCTTCCATTAGGGAATTTTTAAAGGTTTTTAATCTCAAAATGGTTGGAAAAATTGAGTTTGAGCACCTTCTGTCTTCAGCTGGTTTTTGCCAGTAAGTGACAAAGTTCTGTTAGACAAGAAGTAGCAGTGGGGCTCTCTGTTTCTGTGTACATCCACACCCATCTTGGACTCGGTGGGGTACAGTGCCAGCAAGTCACATATGGCATCACTGATTCTTTGTTTTGGAATAATTCACTACTAATCAGGGATGTTACAAGTGCATGACCTGACCTGAAACGGGAGCAGTAAATGCATTAAAATTTTGTGTGGTGTAGGGGACCATACAGTGTAGGTGTGGGTTGACAGCTCTTGGTGAAGGATGATGCTGCAGCTGAGAGGCAGCAGATCATGGAGCTCCGCTGTGGGTGCCGATGTCCAGTGAATTTGCTGAAGACCTGCCCCGCCTGCTCTTGGTGATGGTTATTTGCATCCTTGCAAATATTCCTGGCAGGTACATATGCTATTCAGAAGTTAACTTTGTTCCTTTTACTGATCATTTTCAGGGTGCAAGATGGTGGGCTGGTTATATCTTTTGTTTCATCCAATCAGATATGGTCGACTTGGAGTTATGTTCTGCGTAGTGCAGCAGAACGAAAAATTTTTCTCCAGCTATCCACGTATGACTTGTTGTCCTGTGGGTGTTTCCTTGTTTGGGAAGTTGTTGGATGGTATTTGAGTTGAAAGTTGGAGGTAGCTCCAGCAGTTTTGTTCCATTGCACTGGTAAAAACCCTAAATTTGTGGGGGGTTTGATAGGAGAAGGAAAGAAACAGAGAATTTATGGTAGTGATTATTCTTCTCTGAGAATTCAGCTTATGACTGGAAGATTATGTAGTGGCTTATGCCAAGTGGAATAGCTGCAGTGGAAGACAGAAAAACAAGTAGAATATTGATCAAACCAAAGCAGCCTGGAAGGTACTGTTTCATAAAAATTTCTTCTCTGAGAAAATATGTTTGGATATTTCCCCCTGGAAGGTGTCAAGGTACAGAGAGAAAGGTTGTTAATATTTTTTCTTTTCTTTGGAAAAAAAAAAATTGATAGGAAGCTAAAATGTATTTTGAAGGCAAAACCTCCCAGCCGAGTTTGATAACTGATGTGTGAGGACAGTAGTTCAAAATTGTGCCTCTCTCTGTCCAGACATTTGAGGCTTTCAATTTGGATCATATAATAGTTTGGGTTAAAAGGACATTTAAAGGTCATCTAGTCCCACCCCTGTGCAATGACCAAGATCAACTAAATCAGAAGGTGCTCAGAGTGCCTTCCAGTTTGATTTTGACTGTTTCCAGGGAAACCATCCAGCTCTGGCCCACCTGTTCCAGTGTCTCACCACCCTCCTTGTAAAAACCTTCTTCCTTATAACTAATTAAATTGATCTAATTTGGTACATTTGAGACATTTAAGTCTGAAAGCTAAAGGCAGAAGTTCTGAAGGATACCATAAGAATTATCTTTATAAAAAGTTAGTACCAAAAATGAAAATGCTTGCGACATTTTGAAAAATACCAACTTGTAACTCTTACAGGAAACAAATGCCTCCTATGCAGTTTTGCCAATGCTCATGTATTTTTTGGCTGTCGTTTTTCAGGTACAGCTATATTTGTATACCTGATAATGCTACAGCTTATGTGGTGCTATGAATTACTCATTCTATAAATTTATGTGACATAAGAAAAACATGGATACCTGATCCTGAGTATGTTATTCAGTCCAAGATGGTTCCCCTTAGTTGTATTTATAAGGACTCCAATAGGGTTATAAGCCTCCTTGCAGGTTACAAACTCCCTGTTTCTGTCTGTGGTGTGGTATGAAGAGATGAAAGCACAGCACTGTCCGGCTGCTAGCTTATACTACAATGCACATTATTGATATTAAACAAGAGATGAATGTGCAGCTAATATTTTCCCAGTTCTGCCCTTTCTTGTGTTAAATGGATGAGGTCAGCTTTCCCTGCTGAGGCAGGCTCTTTGAAAAGTCAGAATGGTGTTGCCCGAGTAAGGAAGAAAGAACATCAGAACTCTGTTCCTGTTCTGCAGAATACTAAACGAGAAAACATAATATGCCATTACAGGAGGACCTTGTGGCTGATGCTCAGAAAATCAAAGTAGGTTGAAAATTACACAGATACAACCTGACAGTCTTATTTTTTAAAAGCAGGGCTGTCTGAGAGTCTGTTGAGTGTACCAGATTTAGAAGGGAAGCAGCAGTAAAAACAAAATAAATAGGCAGTTTTTATGATTCTAATAAAGGCTACATTTGAGATTTCACCTATTGTTTTAAGGAAAGAATAAATAAGTATATAGAAATTTAATTTATTTCATAGTACTTGTTGTTAACCTATCAGGTTTTGTGTCTGAATTTTATAATCCATTAGAAACTTAAGAGACCATTAAAAATATTAAAAGTATTTAATGGTTGCTAGATAATATGATCTGTATTTACTGCAAATATTCAATTGCAATTAAAATAAAAGGCATTTTTTTAGAAACAGGAGGTATTAGCAAAAACACAAGTTCTGAGAGCTATTACTATTTTTTCTGTCTGTTAAAGTCTTATCTATAAGGATATATAATATGACTTAAAGAAATTCCTCTGATATATGAAATTGGAGATGGAATGCCTTTTAGATCTAATTCCAGTTTTTGACTGTAGTATGTAGCATCCAGAAAAGAATTTCTGCAAGCTTAGAAATTTTAGTAGTAATCTTCTATAATTTGGTTTCCTTCTGATTGCTCTTATTGGAATATTTGTACATTTTCAGGAAGGATTTAGTATGATGGAAGCAACCCTCCCACCAAACTTAATTAATCAGTCCTTTAGGTAACTAATTAGACATGCTGAATTTTCAGTGAGGTGTATTGTTTCACTCTAGGTCTTCACGCCTGTCTTACCCAGCAGATATCTGTAAACTGAAAGAGGATGTTGCTACAGTGCATGGTTCCTAATAAAATTCTAATTAAATAATCACCTCAATTATAGATTAAAAACTCAGGTTCAACAATTATCCAACGAGCTTCATTGAAAACCCACAGTCATGTAACTACTCCTTTCTCTTTCTGCCTGAATTTATAGCTGTCTCAGACATAATTTAGATTTAGTTTAAATGGTGACCTTAGTTGTTTCCATTATCTCAGCCTGGAGCAACCTGTGTCTATTCCTGGAATATGATTTCATTATTCTTGAACTGTGTTACCTGCAGTGTAGGCTATCTTTTCTACACTGAACATTTTCCAGGAAAATCTTTTTCAGTTCCTGTTAGTGCTTAGACCTTTGAGTCAGCCAATTGTGGAAGGAGGAGGACTGTGTCTGATGTGTTCATTCCAGTCATGGTAATTGTCCTTGAAGAACATTCTTATTTATTCACAGATTATACCAAGTTTTTGGGATGTCCAATCTAATATTTATAATGCAGAATTATACTATATTGTGTAGATTAAGATGGGTACTGGTATTGGGTGGAAGAAGGAACAGCTAAAAGCTTTTCATACTCCTAAGCCACCATCACTACAAGAATACCTATTTACTGGGATGACATTTCTGGTGAAAAGGTTCAGGTTTTCAGACTTGGTCAAAAACACATGAAATTCCTTTCTCACAAAGGCATTTCATTTTTCTTGTCAAATACCCCTGTGTCTTACATGATTTCCCCTTTTGTGATTCCAGCTCATTTTGATTTGCTGCTGTTATCCGGAGAGTCAGATTTCTATAAAATAATGGGAATTTTTTTTCCATGCTTATACAAAAATGCATCTGTTTGAGGGCTGCAACTATGCAGGGACTCTGGACGGAAGCCTTTGGAGTAAGAGGCTGATTTGTAAGGCAGAAGAAGAACATATTAGGATCACAGATTATTCACATAATAACCACCTGAAATCAGGAAGTTCTTGACTTCTAGTAAAACTTCTGAATTGTGGTTTTCCTATGTATTTTGTGTCATAGTGTTTTGAGAATTTGTAGGTACAGCTGAAGTGCTAGATATGTGTTATGGATAATGGGCCTAATGGAAAAAGTGTGTACTGGCTTCTGGGTGCTTTCAGAAGAAAATTTTTCCTTGGATTTCAGTGGAGGTACAATGCTACTTCAGACTGAAAAATCAACTTATTGATCCACAGTGCAGGCATAAATTCCTGTAGTTTGGGTTGGAAGGGACCTTTAAAGGTCATGTAGTCTAACCCTGCTGCTATGGACATTAACATATTTAACTAGATCAGGTTGCTCAGAGCCCTCATCCAACCTGTCCCCATCCCTTGAAGATTTCCAGGGATGGGGCATCCACAGCCTTTCTAGGTGACCTATTCCAGTACAATACTTCTAATAAAGAATTTTTTCCTAATATGTAATCTAAACCTACCCTTCTTCAGTTTCATTCCCCCTTGTCCTATCACTTCATGCCTTTGTGAAAAATCCATCCCCAGCTCACTTGTAGGTGAGTACCCATTAGGTACTGGAAGGTGCTATAAAGTCCCACCAGAGCTGGCTCTTCCCAGGATGAACAAACTCTCAACCTTTCCTCATAGAAGAGGTACTTCATTCCCTCAGCCTTCTTCATGGACTCACACCCAGAGATCCATGTCAGATTTCACAGATTAGCTCAGCTGGGTAGAGCACGGTACTAAAAGCACGAAGGTCATGGACTTAATCCCCATGTGGGCCAGTCACATAAGAGCCCAACTCAATGATCCTTGTGGGTCCCTTACAGCTCAGAATATTCTGTGATTCTATGACCCTCCTATGCTGAGGGTCCCAGAGCTGGAGGAAATTCTCCAGGTGGGATCTCACAAGTATGGAGTGGAGGGGTCTCCAAGGGATTGCTAAAGCTTTGGCCCTACTGATCAAAGGTGAAGTGCTGAGGCTGGAGCAGCTTCTGAGGCTGAGACCAAGCTCAGGAGAATGCAATTAAGCAAAGGCTGAAGGGCTAATTTGATGTTCTGTCTGCAGCTGGTGCCTCCAGTCTCTGTTGGCACAGGCAGTAGGAACCGGAGTGAGAAAGGAGGGGGTTAGTGCTGTCTATCAAGGGGATAGTACAGTTAATTGGAAATTAATTTACAGGCAGTGCTAGCAGTCCATCACTGCTGCCATCTGCATAAGTGACAGGCCAGATCGTTCAAGGCAGAGAGAATTACTTATCCTGGGGCCAGGAGGCAGAGTGCAAATGTGAGACTAGTCCTCTCTCTTTACTAGCAGGACAATCCTACAGAAGCTATAGTGTTTTTCCAAGTGTCCCTGGAATTTCAGATCTGATCTCCTCCATACCTGGTTGTTGCTTCCTTTTCCACTTCAGAGAAGGCTGGGCAAAGAAGCGTGTGGCATCAGGAGGGGTCAAGAATCAGAGGCAGGGCCTGGCACTGTAGGGTTGCTGCTGTTGAGTATTTTTCAAACACAAATTGCCCAGGGGTAGGGGGCTTTGCCCATGGAGCCAAAAAAATTTAAGACACACAGAAACTGGTGTTTTATTATGTGACTGTGTTATTTCCAAAACCCTTTAAGCTTAAGATGTGAAACCTCTTAAGCTTACCCAGCATGATGTGGTGTTTGTAAAGATTTATTAGCTTTTCCAAGTTTCCACGCTTTCCCCTCCATGACTCCTTAAGGATTTTGAAAGAGCAAAGTGAGTGCAACTCAAGAGAAAACAGGCAAACCTATTTGCCTTACCACCAAAGAAGCAGAAATGATGGTTGTGCCTGAAATAACTGAATCTGGAATTCTGTCATCTTTGAAACTTATGTTTGTAGATGCCCTTTATGTGCATCTCTGATAAGAATGTGTATAGTCTTATATCTGGCATCTACTCTTAAGCTGCTTTCCATATATATGGCTCTGTGGGGTTAACCAGTTAGAAATTGCCCATTTATAGGAAGGCAGGCAGAGCCTCAGTACCTTCTCACATGTTGTATTTACTTCACTGGTTGGTTTGATCCAGGATGCAACACCAGAGACCCAGCTTCAGTGGGCTGCTCAGGTCCTTCTGACCTGCTGACCATGAAGACAGTATCAAATTAATACTAAGCATGCATACCTGTACTTTGCTAAATTAGACTAATTGATTAAAAGCTGTGTGGGGTGATCAGATGTATTTACATTGAATTCCTTTACTTCACTGTCAAATTACAGGGGATTTTGTTGTTCACAGAAAGTTATTACTCTTTTTTTTACCAAGACTTCTGCTTATCACACAGATTTTTGTATTTTATCATTACTATTATTATTTATTGAGCTTACTAGGAAGTAGAAAGGGTTATTTAGGATTTTGGCAGAGAAGAAAAACAATTACTCTAAATGCAGGAAAATATTCTCTTTGCCTGATACATTTGAAATGTAATTTTGTCTGGCAATTAGAGCCTATGAGAGACTTACTGGCTGGATATATCAGGTAATAGCCATGATCTAACAGAGTCCACTTTAATTTATCTGATCATTGTACATTTTGTGGTACTCTAAAATTGTTTTGATTCCCTGACATTTATTAAGAATAAACTTCTCTTTTACCTAGGGATGATTGCATGATGCAGAATTATTAATGGTTAGTCATAAGAAACTAATCAAGTTAGAGGCAACATGAAGTGAGGGAATGAGCACTGAAGTAGCAGCTAAGTTCTTATGTTAATTTGATACGTGGTCTTGGAAAAAATCACTTACTACTCATCACAGCCTCCTGATTTTCCTGCAGCTAAAGAAATATTAATATTCATCTCCCTACTTTACCAGTTTGAGGAGAATTAGCTAATGCTCATGTTTATAGATAAAATGTTAGTGCTTCAAAAATGTAAATTTTGTTTTATCAAACGTTTATATATGTATAAATATGTGTATATGTGTTTGTGTACATCCAAATAATTAATAATGAAACTGGAGTCCTGATTATGCTATTTCTATCTGTAGTTGCCAATCCATCAAATAAGAAGGAACATTATTTTTTATGTACTTAAATGGCTTCTGTCACCAACAGGAGAGCTAAGGAGAACTTAAAGGAGAATCAATTGTTTTTTCAGGCCTTAGGTATACATGTAATTCATAATTTTATTTGCTTTTAACTCCTCACTGATTTATTTAGAGTGACAAAAAATTCATATCTATTGAAATATTGATGTTTTGATTTCATTTTTTAAGTAATTTGCTTAAGATGACACAGTCCAGAAGGAGTCTAGGAACAGAGTTTGTTTCTTCTGGAGTCCTCATTTATTCTGTGTAATTGCAAGGCTCTGTGAGTGCTAAATAACTTCAGTTCATCTGTAGTGTAGGCTTATTTAAATTAAAGGCTCAAGCTCTGAGATAAACCTTTTTTATTTGTGTAAAAACTCATGTGTTTTCATTGCAGTGATGCACTGTCATCTTTTGACCACAGGAATTCTTTCCTCCAGGATGTGAAATGCCCATTGAACAAAACACTGAGCCTTGAAACAAGACAAGGCCTCAGTTGTGTTGTGTGTTTCCTATTAAGTAATTGCATTTTTGTGGCAGCAAATATTAAAAATCACAGAGTCATAGAATTATTTAAGATAGGAGGGACCTCTGAATGCCATCTGGTCCAAGCCACTGTCCCCCTCAGCACCTGCACTAAACAAGGCTAACTTCAAAGCTGGAACTAATTTCAGACTTACACTGTGTTACTCAGGCCATCTACAAAATGTCTATTATTTCTGTCTTCCTCAAAATTTATTGTTGTGGATTTCTTGTCTAACATCATCTGGATGATGACCAAGTCATCATCTACTAGTCCCAGTAATGGTGTCATACAACTGAGTCAGTCCTTGATCATCTTGTCGAGATTTTCTTGGACACAAAGCTTTCTCAATGTTTTGAAGGTAAAATCTGGGCAAGAGACAAAATAATAAGGAAATATTTTCCTGAACAGTGCCTAGACCATTTGACTGAGTTCCAAATAGCAACATCTGCAATATTGTTTTACTATAATGCAATCAAAACCAGAGTTTAGTATCCTATTTTGAAAAAATATTAGTGCTCAGAAAAATAATGCCTATATTCTGTCTCTCAGAAAAAGAGTCATACATGGGGAAAAAAATACAAAATCAAAAAAAAAACCCCAAAAATGAATGAAGCAAGCAAAAAACCCTCAAAATAAATATATTCCAAGACTTTTTTGGCCTTTTTTCATATAGTTTTTAAATTTTTGAGCTATGTCAGCTCAATGTGCATGCATTGGAAATACACGTTTATCACTTACATAAAATTTTGGAGATGATACATTTTTCCTTATCCTCTTTGACCTTGCTTCTCCTTCTGCATTATATAATTTAAATTTGTATTGTATACACTCAAAATACAGATTTGGTGAAAATTAGTGCATTTGGCATCCATTTCTTACCTCACAATTTTCCACTCCACTCAATTTGAGCTTGACTTCTTCCAGAGTCTTTAATGCATTGTGGCTTTATCTAGACAATAATTCAGTTGTTAGATGTAGAAAAAGTTTAAAGCTGTCCCATTTTAGAAGACTCAACAGCAGGGTGACAGGTCAGGACAATCAGACCATACTGAATATCAGTCACAGCAGCTGTCTGTAGGTTTACTAAGGTTGTCTTCCAGTGTCATCCCTTGGGCTGAACATTCATTGGCGGGGGATGCACTAGACACTTGTGGAGCACATATTTTGCTTTATAGAGTAATTTAAGTTGGAAAAGATCCTCAAACATTAAACCTAACGCTGCCAAGTGCACTTCTATGGACCATGTTGAGCAGTGCCACACCTACATGTCCTTTAAACACCTCCAAGTGTGGGGGCTCAGTGCTTCCCTAGGCAGCTTGTGCCCGTGCTTGTCAATCTCTTTGGTGAAGAAATCTTTCTTAATACACAATCTAAACTTTCCTTCATGCAACTTAGGCCATTTCCTCTCATTTTATATCTTCTTCCTTGGGAAAAGAGACTGACCTCCACCTCACTACACCCTCCTTTCAGGTAGTTGAAGAGAGCCATAAGATCCCCTGTCAGCCTCCATTTCTCCAGGCTGGGCCCTGTTATCTCGACCCTTCCCCATCTTCATTGCTCTTCTTTGGATGCAGAGACCAAGAGTCCAACTCATGAGTTCTGAGGTCCTTTTGTGGTATGAGCCCAAGTACAAAGCAGAAGATTTGCTTCAGAAGCGCTCTACTGTTTCAGATGAAGATGCTATTGTAGATCCATCTCTGACATTCAACATATTCACTTGAAAGGTCCCTAAGTACTTGCCTCTCAGGTAGTCTTAGGTTTGATCATGAGGTAAACTAAGGTGATTTATGGAGAGTCCTCCCCTAGATTTTTGTTAGCATAAATAACATCAGCAGTAGGCCCTTTAGATTTGCTATTATGCCAGATCAGAACTGCAGGAAACCTGAACTTCTGTGCAAAGTAAATAATTCTTTCTAGAAATTGGGACAAACCCTTACTTAAAATTGAACTGAAAGTTGTGCCAGAAATGCTCAGTAAAACTGGTACAGAATATCTCGTTCAGACTTATGCCAGATCGAGCCCAGTGCAACCACATGACATGTTTTCTAAACTCAGTTAGATCAGCTCACAAAACATTGACAGGAGCTTTGTTCCAGCAGGCTTCATGCCTCATTGTGTATCATCTGTTCTTCTGCAGCCAGCATAAACACATCTACAGTGCACAGTGTGCCTTGGTGAATTTTAGGGCAGTCAGTGCTGCAGCCTCAGTGCTGCCTGATTTGGAACATGCTCCTACTGCTGAGTAAACCAACAGTGCACAGATCCAGCTCCGAGGACCGTGGCATTATGACTGTGGGATGCTTGCATAAATCTGCTTCCGTTCTTTGCTCATGCTGGTTATTAAATGTAGAATCCTAATTTCTCATAATAATGTTTGTTAAAGTAAATTTTAATGACACCAGGGTGGGCTTTTCTTTCCAATTTTTCCTTCTGTGACATTTGCAAAATGGCTTTTTAATGACTTCTAAGACAGGAAACTATTATCAGTATTAGTAGTTCATACTCTCAGAAAACTAATTTTTTTCCTGAACAGACGATATGCTGCTTTCCTTAGGTGTGAAAAGGCAAGTAAAATACTCTGCTTTCAAAGCATAAAATTATTTCTACTCTAAAACAAAAAAAAACAGGAGGCAGATATAATTACCAATTTGAATGTTGAATAGTTTATAGAGTGAATAAAATTAACATTTAAATGCATTTTGTGAGCTGGGCTTTTTCTGAAGGTATGGTTTCTGTCTGAGCTGTTAAAATATCAAGTATATATATTAATCAGTTTGGACAGATTGCCTTCTTTTCCATGTACATACACTACTGGTTTTACTTAGTTGCATGGATACACAGAAACGTATTTTAGAATCACCTATTATTTATGTTGGAAATAAAAGTTTTGATATTTTCTGAGTACTCTTATAACACAATAATTATGGTACAGCTAATACAGTGATATCTTTCAGTGGTGCTAAGTGGTGATTTTGATAAGTATCTCCCCTGAAACCAATGCAATAAGTTACTTTTTAAAAAATACATTAATATATCTGTTGTCTCTTTGGACATTGACCTGTGAGCCCTCAATAATCCTGTGCAATGTTATTAGGCTTTTTCAAAGAATTCCATGAGCTTTTTGCTCGTACACTCTATCACAGTTGCAGGTGGTGTAATAAGAAATGATGCTACTGAAAACATTTTATGAGTATTAAAAAACTTTCCTAGAATATATATATATATATATTTTACTGACCACTTAAAAATCAAGGATTTGTTTTCTCACTTCATAAGCAGCAGGAAACAAAAAAATAAATCTGATATTAAAATATGTTTCTTCTCTCTTACATGATACACATTGAAAGGAATGGAACATAAGCAAAAATAACATTTTTTCCCCCTTGTTACATAGGTCTTATTTAGTATTCCCTTAGGAGCAATTGTAATACTTCCAATTAGATGGTGAAATGACAGCTGAAAATAGAAGCAGTGAGCAACACTATGCAGAATTAGTAAGTTCAAGGAACAGCTCAAGCTTTGGGCAAATTTGAGTCCATTCCAAAATCAAAGACTAATGCATCTGAAGTACAGTACCGTGGATGTGTAATTCACCTGCCTCTGCTTTACAGAAATAGCCACTTTCTGACAGTCTGGTCACTATGTATGGTTTTGTACCTGTAGTGTCTGAAGAGTCTACGAATATACAGCCAGGATTCAGAGTCATAAAATCAGAAATTCTCTATAGTGTTTCATTCTAACTATATCTCTCATCTTTCTTTTTTTCTCCCCTTTTATTTTTCCTCTTTTTTTTTAATAATCTTTTGCCCTCCTTCAACTTAATTTCCTAAGGAAATGAGACTCTTATGACCATTCTATGGATGTGTCTGAATTCTGTCTTCTTTTTAAAACAGCCTAAGGCAAATTTAATAGAGAGGTGGATTTCTAAAGCTCTTGAGTAACAGTGGCTGCCACAAGAAGAGGCAGCCAGACTACGTATGTGCCTTCACTGAGTAAAGACAACTAAAAAAGATCAATCTATATTGAACACTAGGTAATGCACATTCACCTTGAGAAATCCATGCTTATTGGTAGTGATTCCCCTGATTATTTTGGTTTTTTATTACCTGCATTGGACATCATCTTCTTGTTGCAGACAAACCGCCAGTTTTACATCAGTCTTGGGTGTGTGTTATACATATATAGTATTTTACATAAGCATACATAGATGTATGTATATGTCTCCTAACCAAATCAGGAGAATTCATCCTATTTCCCCTGTGACTTCAGACACTCTTAATTAATTTTCTAGTTTCCTAGAAAATTAGTTGAATTGGCTGAGAGGAAGCTAATGAGCTCTCCATGAACTCTCTGGGTAACCCAATACTAGGCCCAACTGCTTTGTGTAGAAAATGCTTATTTTCACCACCCATATTTAAGTCTAGTTCCATGTGAAGAGCTTTGACAGATGTTGTTACAATGACTGAAGTAATGTGTTCTTGGCAAGAAAATAATGGGGCTAATAACATAGAAATATTTACAGAAAAAAAAGTGCTGGTGGTAGGAAAAAAAGGAAAAAAGCACCACCAAATCTTAAATTTGGACAGACTTGCCCTAACCTCTTCATTCAGATGTCGAAGCAAAGTACTGCCTAAACAGTTACAGGGATGGCAGTATTTATTACACCTTCTTTCACTTAAACCATTGAAAAGCTGTTCTCACTCAGTAAAGGCTTCACTGAACAGCAGAGAACTCTTGGAAGCCTTGCAGGGTTTTTTAGCTGAAATAATTGTTGTCTTTCAGCCTATATTGTAGTTCTGGTAGAATTAACTCTGTACTGTGTTGGTGCTGAGGTTGAAAGGTAATTAATAATCTCTAAGAATAGGTGTGAGCTCCATTAAAACAGTCAGCTGAAAATTCCTCGTTTGCAGCCTGTCAGGACCAACACGTGTTCAGGAATAGACTGTTGTTATTTATCATTTGTATTTGTAGCAATGCACTGGGCTCCTTGTTCTGAAAAAGGACTTTCTGTAACTGAAGAAATATCCCCAAGATCTTTTGTGGAGGAGTCTCCCTTGATGTCTAACAGGAGGTTTGCATGCAGTAGCACACCAAGCTGTATTCCTGCCTGTTAGATTTCCAGCTCTGGATTGAATCTCACCAACAGTCTGTTTCTGTTTTCTCTTGGCCTATTGCTCAGCACAGTTAATGCTCTCCTTGCCATGTCCAAACTGCTCATGCTGACCCCACTCTTGAGAACTGCATCTGCATGTGCAGCCATGGACTGAAGGAGATGAGAAATGCGCAAGCAGTTCAATGACCTGAGTCTGTTAACTGCAGTGGTGTAGATCAGGATCAAAATAATTAGATGTGGTTGGGTTCTGCTCTTAACACTCCTGGCTAGTGCAAGGGAATGTGTGCCAGGCTGCATTTGCAAGTATAAAAGAGGGATGCTTGAAATGGGACGGGGGCTGGCAGTCAGGCCAGCTGGAAAACCCTCTGCAAGATGCACAGATACATAGAAATACTTAGAAACAATGGGCAGGAGAAGAATTACATGCACATCCTCTGGATCTCAGATTGAAGATGGATGCATCTGTTATATGGTACCTACTCTGACTGTATGGTCTGCAAGCACAGCTCAGGGCACTGAGTGGAGACAGACCTGAGTGGCTTGTTTTTTTTGGCAGAAGTCCTGTGGCAGTAATGCTAATATTGGCTAATGTTCTCCAGTGGTTTTTATTCTAAAAGAACAACTCTGGTTTTAAATTCCAGCTTATTATAAACTGACATAATTTCTTTAGCTCGGAACTAGTTTATTAAAAGTGGTGATACAGCCCAGGAGTAGTATTTTCAGGACCAAGATTTCTAAAAAGAGTTGGAACTTGTTTGTGTGAATTGCCAGGCTAGTATGCCAAGTATAGGAAGAAAAGTGTTATGGAAAAGGATGAGAGTTCAAATATGCTTCTTAAATATGATTTTTTTTTTCAACTTGTTAATCAGTGATGTGTATTGAGTCAGGAAGTCATGTTTCTGTGGAAAGAAATATGAGACTTGACAGACATTCGAACTATTTGGGAGATTGGTGGGTGGAACAGTTTCAGTTACTTTTGTATAATTTAAAAAAACCTTTTTATGTGTGCATGCTATATGTTTGTTTTTATGGTAAAGTAAGCAAAGCAAATAATAATGTTCTTATTTGTAGAAAAAAAATTAGAAGGTTGTAACACTGAAAATGGCTTCAAAAACCTTTCAATTTTCAGCATTGTTGCATCCCTGGTTTACAGCTGATTCATGGCAGATGTTTTCAAGGAAGTTTTTCCAAGGAAAGCAAGCAGGTTCACACATGCATAGATATTGGTTGGGTTTTACAAGTAAATGTAAAACTACAGTGATTTGTGTGTTCCTGAAATATTTCATGACTTTTTCACCTTCTAGGAACTTGAACTAAAGTGTAATACAGAAGATTGCATGAGAGGTATAAACTTGGGCAGAATTTTATGTGTTTTAGACATGGAATTTACTTCTCCCACTTTGCCTCATAATTCTCCCATCTAAGTAATCACAGCAATTGCTCAGTTGCTTTGTGTGGGGCAAAAAATCACTATCTAAAAGCATCCAAAATGAAAAGGTTATAAATGAGATGAAATTTTACAAGAGAGAAGAAAAGCACCAAGTTTACTGAGGAAGGTCTGACATCTGTCAAAGTATGGAGTAGTTGGAATTATGTTGCATGTTTTTTTTCATTGAAAAGCATATGTGAAAGATATCAAAGGGCACGGGAACATCTGCTGCAATAAACAAAGTAGTTCTAGCATATATCTTTCTTATTTGTAATTATTTAACAATGGAAGATTATGTTGAAGTTTTTTTTAACAGTTTCTGAAGTTTTTGGCTGAACAAGATGACACTTAATAATGAAGTCAGTGTTCTTGCATTAATGAGTGGTAGACTTGCTTTACAAGACTGCTGACTGTGACTTCCATTAGTGCTGCTCCAGATAGAAATGAAAGGGTTTGGCTGTAAGTGTTATATCTCTTAAGTTAGAGGCATTGCTTTCCTGAGATTGTGCCCTCACTCAGGGCAACCAGTATGAGTGGAGGGGGGAGGGTGTTATTTTACATAGCTTTGGTTGAATCCCTCTTGCAGAACCAGAAATTTCAAGGTCTACAAAAAATGATTGGTGATTTTTAAAGAAGTTCATGTCCTAGTCTGGTGAAGCAAACAGACTACATCTCCAAACACAATACAGATTGACAAACTATAATGTGATCTCAGTGGCACTGATTTCAAACTTACAGTTTAAAGTAGCATTAGACAACGACTAGCCTTTTTCATGTACAGAACAGTTTCCTCAATTTGTTGTGCCTGAAACAATCTCATCTTCTCTCTCAGGACCATTTTCTCCTTTTCTGCATGCAGGAGCAAGTGCTGTCGCACTCGGCACTTGCACTTAGAACTCCAAGAGCAGGTGAACAGAGCCCTGCGAAGCTGATGCAAATACCAGTGAAAAAATCAGGCTGTCGAGGGAATGTTGAGCAACACAAAGGCAGTGGGTTTATCTTCTCCACAGATCTGCTGCCTTCCGTGGCACAGGATGACAGCTTGATATTTGCTCTGCAGTTCAAGCTTCCATCTTGTCAGGTGGAGTGCAGCCTCTGAGCCTCTGGGGCAGCTGACAGACTGCACACATCAGGCTTGCATAGGTGTTTCTTACAGGTGTTTCTTTACAGGAAGTAAAGTTTTTCCTAAGTATGCTGCCTCATAGATTCTATAATTGTGGCACTCCCTGTTGACCGTTTTTTTAAATAATTGCTCAGCAGGAATTATTTAAAAAGCAGCAAGGTTTTGAGCTATGGATAGAGATATTCCTTTTCAACTTAAGAATATCACCAATAAGTTGAAACCTGATTATATTAGATGATGTTATACTCTGTTTTAAACTATTTCTTTCTGAGACATGGAGTAGTAACATAGACACCGGAAAACTTGGTTTTGTTTCAAGATTCAAATTAGGATTTACTAAAAATATTTGGTAATCTAAATTTTTGCTTACATTTTATAAGGTGGTCTCCTCATTCCGTCATTATCTTCTTGTTCTTTCCTGTCACTTCTAGTATTTTCCTATGTAGAGAGCAGTTGAGGTGTCACACCTCAGGATAGTCAAGGAGCTGCCAGGTTGATATGAAGGCAGCTGGGAAATCTTTTGTCTCTGAAAGGCACTAATGGTGGGTGAGGATACTCAACCAGATGAGCTGAGTATGTGGAAAGATTTCTAGGCAGCAGGAATTCCTCAGAGTCTGGGGACTGGATCTGAGAATCTGGAATAACAGATGGGCCTGGCTTCACCAACAGGATGCAGGGTCCAATCTTTGGGCTACAGAGAGGGAAGGGCTGATGAAGCAGGACTGCAAGTTGTGCCTGCTGTATTCTCAATTTATGGAGTTGTGACTATGGTACTAGGATGCTGCAGTGGGCTTTTTGATATAGAGCTCCCTTTCCCACAAGCTACCTTAGGATGAATTTACAAAAGACATTTTGGAAGTATGAGTTTTCAGACATAAAATGTCTCTCCATTCCCCAGCCTGATGTTTCATCTAACTGGGTTGCTCTTGTTAATCACACTTCTAGAGAATTCCTTGGCCAAACCATTTCCTGGGTTAGCTGCACATAATTTCTCTTTGCTCTTATGAGGCTTCTCACAATGAATCTCTCATTGCAGGGATGTATTTGTTCATCTTTTTATTCTGCTGAGACTGCCCTCTCTTTTTCACTGTTACATGACACCACACTTCCGCTGAAGCATATAATACCAGCTAGGGAAAAACAGCTACTGCTGTTCTGAACTGGACACCTTGCTCTGTCTTACACAGTATTTCACTCATGTGACGCAGTAGATATTCAGGTGATTATTTGGGAAAAGCAAATGCAGTATTTTCCCCACTGCCTTTGTTCAACAGATGAGGTATTGTCTTTTGTCTAGTTTTTAGCCTGCTATATGCAAAATTACCTACAGGCAGATAGTTTTAATTTCGATAGTAGTTAATCCTTACAACCATTTTAGAGATTCCCATTCAAGACTTGAAACATCTGTAGTGGGTTCTTTTCAAGGTCACAATAGATTTATTGCACACCTTGTTTGTTGTCACAGCTTCAACGTGCAAAGAATGACTCTGCTGAGATGCAGGATAAGTTCCTGTGCCTTTGATCATGGTGCCATCACTGTCACTTGTCCCAGGCACCTCCCAGTTTGACCAGAGAAACACAAACCGTTGCATCAGCAGGATAAAAGAAATTAAACCTGTGCTAACCAAGTGCTAAAGATCCTATGGTCCCTGTTTGATTTTTATGGTAGCACATTGGCTTCACTTCCAGACTGCTTCCAGCAGTGCTTCTGAATAAGCCCTGAACCCAAATTATTATAGGTTCCTAATTTCAATTAGTCAAGCCTCACTAAGATAGTGAGCTTCCTTTGCAACTGTCTCTGAAAATTTACATGAGTAAGTACTGTAGAAGAGTTGGATGATTTTGGTTTTATTTTGGAAAACATTGTCACTGTTTTGATAGATTATTTTTTTTCCTTTTCTACCTACTTCACTTGCTCTTCTGCTAAGATTTTCTCTGAAAAGCAATATTGTGTTTACCTAGTAACAGTGAAGGGTAAGTTGTTCTCAGCTGTCAAATAGGAAACTACAATTTGTGTGTGACCTCGAAAGATTTAATGGTAACGTCATTTTCAGTGTTGGATTAGAATGTTTGGGAAGCTGGGAGCAATCTGTGAGATTTTCAAAGGGAGCTGCTTCTCAATGCATGGAAAAATAAAATTGTGTGGGAGGGAAAATAGATCTTTCATTACTTGATAGGAAGCAATAGGGAAAAATAGAACTTTCTTTTCTTCAACTGGTAAAAAGATTTATAAAAGCAAAGTAACATAAGATAGATTCTTATCTTAGAGTACCAGATATTGCTTTTTCTCCTAAGTGGACTACCTAGGAACTACTGTACGAATTTTTTTCTCTCTGCAGAACAATTTTTGGAGGATAGTAAATTCTATGCTTGCAATTCCAACTGGGTGGCTGAGGTTACTGCACCCTCTCTGTTAGATCTGTGGGTGCAGAGATGCCCAAGTCCCTCATGAATCACTCTACCATATTGAACAAGTCTGTCAGGCCTTTGGTCAAGCAGACATTGCTGGATATTAGCACCCCAGTTAATTATGTATTGCTGTCCATTCTTGGTTTGAGTGAGTAAAGAGAGAAGGTTATAGTTGAGAAGCTTACAGTTGTACCTTATTACACGGGGAAAGATTTGGTTTCAGCATAATAATACATCTTTAACATTTCATTAGTTTTTCTCTTTACACCATGAAGTGCCATGACATATTTATTAAAGTTGTACCTGAACATGAAGATCAACAAATAGTCTGCTTTTCTTGCGTTGATCATGAGTGCTGTTGTGTAATGCTGCAGAACAGAATTGCTAGGACTCTTGACTGTGATAAAGTGTGAGTCTTGTGGATGTTGCTTAGACATACTAGTTGACTGCATTAACTTCTGCATATAAGCTTTTGTAGTCTGCTGAGTGCTTATTCCTCTTTAACATTAACCTTAAGTATCTGTTAGATTCACTTTGTTGTAGTTAATAACCTGGTTTTATACTGATATATAATTAAATAGCATAAAATATTTGGGTTGTTTTCTTATATTTTTAAAATTTCCTGGTAATATAAATATCAATACCTCTGGTTGTGTGGGTCCTTTGCATTTGATTGTGAGAATTTTAGGACTTGTTACACTCTGATACTTCAGGACATCCATGGAATTCTCTTCTTTCTCAAAACTATGAACTTTATATTCTTTTCATATACCAAATTGATGGTTTGTGCCTGTAGACATAGACTTATATTACATAGATACAGATATCATTACAGGAATTTTGTATTTTTTGTTCATTGAAAGGCTTTTGTCTTAAAATGCAGAAGCTGTTCAACTGATATTCTCAAAAGAATAGTCAGTCTCTCAGACAAGGTATCTGATTTTTTTACAATGCCATTGACTGCACATGAATAATGCATGATTATGTCAGTCCACCTCTGGTATTACTTGAAGGCTGAAGTACTTAGAAAATCTATTTAATGACATTTTTAGCCAAGCTGCACTGAATCCTGTTGTGGATGATGTAATGGTTCTTGATAGCATTTGGAAAGTTGATGTTGTTAATTTATGTTTGTACAGCTTCCAGCCAGCCAGTATGTTTAAGGCAGCTTGGTTATCTTACAGCTGGGACTTCTGGCAAACCATGGCAATCAGGATTTCCAGATGTAGTGCCAGCAAACTCTGATTCCACTGACACATATTTGAGTAGAATAACTCTAGATTTCCTTAGAGACGCTCTCCACATATCATATGACTGAAGTCTGACTCCACTAACCCTGGCACTTTAGTCAAATAAACAGCAATAATTGTAATGTAATTCAAGCTGGAATTTTCTATCTGTATGGTACAAAGTCTAAAGAAAAGTAGTGATTAGATATAGTGTTTGTTTTAGGGATTATTTCTAGATTTTACTGGAACTCTGTGAGCAATAAATGATACACCCATATCTTCAAATCAGAGCTACATTATGAAAACAAAATTTTTTTTTATTAGTTTTGAATTGAGGACATATAAACAGGACAGCTTTAAAATGTTAGCAATTTTAAAATAATGGTGACATTCAAAATGATAGGTATTTGGAAAGCTGGTATTGGCAGTAAAATGAATGCCAGAGGAGCTTTCTATCTTGTAAAGAAGTGATAGAAACTATTATGTGAGCTTTTGAAAATAATTGAGGGATAACTAATTACTAATGAAGATAGGCTAAGTTTTCACTGCTGCTGAAGATTTAAACGTATTTATCCTGAATAGGGCAATTAATTTAAAAAATGCTATACTTACTGTTGACAAAGTTCTGTCCTGGAGCTTTGCACAGCATGCATGGGCATAAAGAGTTCTTAGGATGGTAACAGTAGAGAGGACAGTTTGTTTAATAAGACTGAGGAAGAAGCGGGGGATTTGGCAGTCTCCAATGTCCTGAATAAAGAATCTTCATTATGTTTGTCATAACCAAGTCATATTCCTCCTTCTGCAACTTGCATACATCTAATCACACAAGGAGACAGCAGATTTACCCTGCTCATTTCCTTCTTCACTCAAGAGCAATTTGGTCTGAGATGATGATGATTCACAATGCACTTTATTAGAAACATTAAATAGAAAAAAGACAAATTTTTGTCCCTGTATACAGAAGCCATTAGCAACTGATTCTTCAGGAGCCCATGAAAAGACAAACAGGAACAGAATAGAAAATTTAGGAAGATCTCTGAAGTGAGAGGAGTCTAACATAGTACAGTAAGGTGCAGATGCACTCACTTAATATATGCCATGTGCACCGAAGGTGAAAATATTTGGAATTAGTTTCTCTTCACTAAAAGGATGAGATCTGAATAATGGTGACCTTCTTGCAGAAGTTAATGTAATTCCAAGACTGGAGGTAACCAGTGAATGGACATGCTTTTAAGAGAGCATGCAGAGACCTGGAGAGAATGTGGAAGTCTCTGAAGAAAGCCATGCAGTCAAATAGGTATTTTGAGTTCAGTAAGTAAGAAAAACCACGTAAGAAATTGCCTGTTTGCTGTGACCTTAAACAAGGACCTTTCAGATGAAAGCCCACTTTGATACCATCAGCCCACTTTGGGTTTAGCTTAGCTTTAACCTAGCAGAAATTGAATATTCAGTACTGTCTTTGTGCAGATCACAAGGTTTTAGAAGTCCTAAAAGATCTAAGTAAGAGTCTGAGCCTTACAATACAATGCTGAACCCTCTAGTCCTGAAAAGCGTTCTTTACTACTAGCAGGCAGATACATAGTGATTGTCTAAGCAACAAAATTTTCTTATGTTAGGAAAACTCTTATGTAGCATTGCTTTTGATCAACCTGAGGATTCTTAAAATTGCATTCATTAAAGATGACCGGGGCCAGGGAGTTTGAGATGCCTGGACCTCTGAATCAGTGATGTTAAGTTAAACAGTTTTATTACCTTCCCGCCTCAATGCTTTTTGTGTTTATTTAGCACTCTCAAAAGAAAAACAAAAGGTCAATAGATCCCAGTTTCAGCATAATAATTCTGTGGCATGCTGAGTGAATGAGGGGTTTTTTCTCTTTGTCCTGTTGAAACGGTTGAAATACTCAACTACTGTTTGCTATAAGGTCTTAAGAGTAATTGTCATTAGAAAAAGAGCATCAATACTAAAGGTTAAAAATAAGGAACTATTTATCTTTTTTCCCTCCTTAGTAGTTAGTGTAGTTTATTTTTCTTACAGTTGGATGTAGATGTCATTTTACTTCTTGTGCATCTCTTCCATTGAAAATATGTATCAAATTAATCTATCAGTTATGTCTTTTTTTAACCTGCCTTGGACTGAGACATGTTTTCATTGTTTAAGTATAGGATTTGAATGGCTATAGTAGAGATATGTGGCATGGTGTATTTAAGCTATTTGTGATCCCCTTTAGGAAACCACTTGGTTTGCTACCATGATGCCGTTCTTGGCACAGTCAGGAGCACCAAACTTTCAGTCTGTGTTCTTCGAAGAAACTATTAGCATTGAAAGGAATAGAGGAGGACTAAGCAATATGTGACTGATCAAAATTTTGATGGAGAGGAAGCTGCTTGTGAGTCAGCAGTGTGCCCTGGCAGCAATGAAGTCAGGTAATATTTGGATACACATTAACAGGACTGCAGTTAGATCAAAGGAGGAGATTATTCCCGTGTTTCTTGGGCTGCTAATAAAAGAGAAATTACAAACTGGAGCACATTCAGTGAAGAATCACCAAGATGGCTGGGAAACTGGTGCATTTGCTGAGGCATTTGTTCACCCTGAGGAAGAGTGGAAAGCTAACATTGACCTATTGAGGAGGTTAGCAAGGAAACACAGCCAGGCTCTTTACTGAGATATATGGTAGGAAAATGAAGGGCAAGAGCTCTGAACTGAAAAGGGAAGATTTAGACTGATAGATATAGCAAAAAGCTATTTCACCTTGAAAAAAGCTGAGCATGGGAACACCATTGCTGGGAAGTATTCATTGTAGGAGGATTTCAAGTCTTGCCTAGAAGAAGTCCTGAGAAACTCAGTCTGACCTTATGGCTGACCCTGCTCTGAGCAGGGGATTGGTCCAAAGACCTCCTGAGGTCCCTCCCAGCTGGACTGGTCCTATGAGTCTGTAAAATAGAAGATTTCTGCAGACAGTCTTAAAACGTCCTGTGAGTCATCTTGTGGCAAACTGGATCAATTTTCCATATTCTACTCTTGCCACATTTAAGATAATCTAAAAATGCAGACAGAAAAACTTTAAAATGTACACCTGAACAAAAGCTATATGTGCTGGATGATCTAGGCCCTATATTTTCTGACTGCTTCCTAAAGGCAATTTAGACAGAACTAGGCAAAGTTTGGGTCAGATTCATCTTCCTTTCTTGCTGTACAGTCCTTTTGAGATAGAAAGGGACCAAACACAGAAACATATATCAGTGATGCATTGGAATAGCACACTGATGCACCAGTCCTCACAGGGATCTGGTTACTTGGGATGTCAGTGGACTGAGGATTTTTAGATGTAACCAGGTTTGAAATGCAGATAGTGTGATTAAACAGACCAGGTGTCAATTTTGGGATCACACTTTCCCAGCTGGCTATTAATGTGTTGTAAGCTAAAATGTGAAACTATGAATTATACAAAATTATAAGTTTACAAAAAAACAATTAACTGACTCCTATCCTACCTTGACAGGAAATGCAATGATAATCTGGAAGGCTGTTTCAGAGAAGCTTGATACTGATTTAAAAAGACTCCATACTCTTGCACTTTTTGATATTTCTCTGTAGTCTTAGCATACTACTGTGTCCACACTTACAGCTTTGTCCTTCTCTAACATTTGCTGTCTTGCTGACTGCATCTTCATATTACCTTTTTAAATTCTTTACTTTTTAGCAGTGAATTATTTTATCAGAAAAAACTCACATAATTTGCATCCTATTATGAAACGCTGAACTCCTTCTTTATGATTGGTACAACGGTGACTATCATTTTCATTTCCATAGAAATTCATTTCAAAGCATTTGACAAATTGGTGTATGGTGACAGGTGAAGGACTGTAATTTCATTACTAAATTGCGGTCATTTCAAAGGGTCAAAATAAGCATCTGTTTAATAACCTTGCTCTTGCAGAAAGCAATGTGAAAAGTTTGAAAGAGAGAAATTTTAAGTGTTTCCTTTTTAATGCATCTTAATATAAGAAAATAATCTTTGACTAAATTACAGTTTTCAGAATCCTTATGCAGTTATGATTAAGTCCTAGTAGGATATAATAATGCCATGCTGCATAGGTATTTGCTGGAGATATTAATGTATTTGTCTTGCATTGCACTTGGAAAAGAAGTCACCCAGCATCACCAGATATCATGGCTTCTGTGTGTAGTCCCTTCAGTCATGATTGGACAGACTCAGGAAATCTAAATAGACTAACTGAGGAGACATGAAGATGGCCTGTTTGTTCATAATCTTCACTCAGAAAGGAATTAAAAGCAGATGGTAAATCAGAGGTTTTCTTTGTCTAGTCACTGGGAAATTATGCTCAGGAGTGATGTTTTGAAGATGCACTTGTAATCAGAATGATGTTTCATTTCATCTGCTGAAAGTTTGATTACAAAGTAAGTACAGGGATGGAAAGAATAGATAATTATCTTAAAACAGTAAGTAATACATCTCTTCTCTCTGAGACAGCTCAAGTCTTTGGGAAAGTGTAGACAGAGCTCCTGATGCTGTCAAGGGCAAGATGTCAGCTGCAGTTGCCTAGTGGGACCTTTCCTGTCTCACAGTAACCATGTTCTCCAACTCAGCCTTCCCCTCTGTGGCTGCAGCAGAACTGAAGGGCTGTTCAGGGGAGAGAAGCTGCATGTGATGCTGACATTGCTGGATCATTTCTTCAGCCACAAATGTCTCAGCATTCTGCAGTCAGAGACTTTTACTTATACCTACTATCTCCAGGCTGGCTGTTGTAAAACCAGTGTGGACTCTGCATCATGGAAAAATTAGAACAGATAGTTGTTCCCTTGAGGATATCTGGTTTCAAAGGCACTTCCTGTGAAGTTTTTTTCCCTATTAGATTTCCCTGGTTTTGTGTGAACTGAAATGCCTCCATGGAATTCCAAGGCATGAGGGGGAACAAGTGACTCAATTTATAAAGTAAATCTTATTTTGACAGGTCAGCTTTCAGACACAGAAAATCAGACATTGTTAGTGAAGTTGGTGCTGCAGGAACCTAAATATCTCAGTGTGATTTTCTTTTTAAGTCTCCAATATAAATGCTTCAGAAACCTAAACACAATGGAAAAAGTCTAAGAAAGAGCTTATCAAGCAGAAGATATCCAATAAATTCTTATGACTTGTCTCCTAGTGAGTGTCATTTCTCAGAGCTTTACTAAAGTAGCTCGTGTGTTAAAATGATAGATAAGTAAGCCATTTTTCTTCCCTCCATGTTGTATTGAACCCTGAACATTTTTCTGTTTCTCACATCAATAGATACTGTTCCAGCAGAATCATAAACTGTTTAGTTTGATGGAAGTTCAATTTCCTATAAAACTAGAGAAGTCCCTAGTTCTGGAGATTAACTGCCTTTAGATATTGTTTTAGCACAATGCTAATTGTATGCTAGCCAGCTGATTTAGAAAGCAACTTTTGTCTCAGACAATAAAAGAAATTGCTTCATATAATTTCAGGATAAATAATAGATTTTGTTCAGAGTTCTCTGCATGTCTGCTTATTTATACTTATTTGAAATCCATATACAAATTTGATTTATATGGTTAAAGAAATCCTCAGGACGATTGAGTTACCTCTCCATTCCCTCTCTTGCTCTCTCTATTTCCTCCAAGGAAAGACTACTGGTCTTTCTTTAGCCCAGTTGATGTAAAGGTTTTAGGCTTTCATTTAGGCTCTCATGAGACTCTGAGGCATTAGCTTGGGTTTAAATGTGTATAACATGTACATTTTCAGATGCATTGTTTTAGAGCTTTGAACTAGAGCAAATGATAAGCTATACATTAGGAGGAAGCAGTTGGGCAAATGTATCTGGTGCTTCTTACACTTTTTGAAAGCTGAACACTTCACAGCTGCTCATAAATGCACCATGTTTCTATTTCAGGGTACACCTCCTGGCTATTAAAATAGCTGCAGAGCATGTCCAAGACAGAGTTCAAAGCCTTTGAGCTTTGCTAGGTCAGAAGTCTTTCAAAAGACCAGGGGAGCTAAGCAAGGACCATGTGCTTGGGCAAGGAGCATTTCTCACATCCCACATTGTTTTGAAGTAGCCTTGTTGAAAAAGAGTAGAATGTACAGTCTGGTGTTCTCTTTCATATAGAAACAGATGGTGGATTTTTTTTTAAGTGTCCCCTAAAGTTATGGATTTTATATCTTAAGCTCCATTATGCAGCCTCTCAGCTTAACAATGTTTGTTTTGCCTTTAATTTTGAGGTGTATGTTGTCCCTCTCAGTGCATTGAGGGTGGAGGCAGAAACTGGGGAGAAACACTGTAAATTGTGTCACTTCACTGAACTTCAGAGCAGTTGTGTTTCCTATTGAGGAGGATGTGACATCACATTTTAGAAATAATTTTGTTTTGCTTTTCCCAAATTGTAACTCCATAGAATAATTGTAAACATTAAAGCCATGTTTCATTTTAGCAGGGATGCAGCTCAATCTCATTCTATATTTAGTCAATTCAGAAGGATAAAATACAAACTCTACTTGTCTTTTATATATAACTGAGATCCACAGATGCTCCAGCACAAGTTGTAGTTGCTGCTCGTGATAAAAATCTGACAGAGCACTCAGAGCAGGTAAAGGATGAAAACTTTTGCATTTACAATTTTGCTAGCTGTTTCTTTACATGGATTCAGATTGGAAAAATCAATGGAAGAACAAGATAAAGTTTTGCCAAATGGAAGATAATATCTTTGGCTTGGGGTGTCCTTGAGTTACTGGAGTCTGGGAGAAATACATTTGGCCTTTACTCTCAATATTCTAGATAGCTACTGCTGGCAATGGTAGCAAGCTTTGTTTGACTTGTGTAAGATTATTTGCAAAATTGCTAATTATACCAAGCACAGATGAACTGAACATTTTTCAGGTCATAAGTATATCCTATTCAGATGTACACAGCAGTGAATAACTCCAGCTGCAGCACTTGGAGAACACAGTATGCCAGGCTGAAAAATTATGCCTTCATTGAAACACACTGCTCAATTTTTAGCAAAGCAAAACAGAAATAGCCAGAGATTTGCCCCAGGTGGGCGTGGGATGTCCAGAGGACAATCACAAACTGAGATGCTGACATGTCTACTGGGTTCATGAATAGGAATTTGGAGTACTGCTTCTAAGGCAGGATAGAAAACATTCATCTCTTTAAGTGAGTGTTTGGTTATCTTCTTTACCAAAAAATAGGAAATTAAAATCAAATGGAGTGTCTTTTAAAGAGATTGGCAAGAAAGGAACAGGGCTGTGGTATAGTACCTCTAAAGAAACTGTGTCAGTCTAAGAATTGAGGTGGATTAGGAATTCATAACTAAATGAAGACATAAATGTAATAGTGAATGTCCACATCTTACTGGAAAGAACACAATCAAATAGACACTAATGCCAAATATTTGTGCAACATTTAATATTAATATAAGTGAAAGGATAGAAGATTCAAATTATGATAGTCAACTCAATACTGCAATTTATAACATTAGAATTAATGTGGACTGAAATTCGAGGTGAGGTCAGGAAGAATATATTACTTGAGCTGTATTGACTTCTTGACCAGAATGGTAGAACATACAATTCCTCAATGGAGGATGTTACCAATGCAAAAATGTAGACTCGACCAGAAATTGGAAAATCCCTCAGACAAGAGACCTGTCAGAGACTGCTTTTTTTTGACATTTTGGTCATTACACTGGCGCTGCTCTGTCTCAGCATGGATTATCAGCATTTTGCAGAGTACATCCGTCATTATTTATACACTTCACCACAAGTTTAAAAATTTCCTCCTGCTTTATGAAACTGGAAGAAGAGCTCCACATAACATGATGCTGAACTAGTGACAATCAGACTGACTGATTTAAAAAGAAACTGCTCTAAACAAGAAGTTTTCCTGTGGGAGACAGAATGAAAGCTCTCCAATTTACATCTCTTAAAAAACTTCTGTGGGATGAAATAAAGTGTTGTTTCATTTATAATGTGGTAGATATGGTTCTGATTCTTAGTTCTCTTTGAAAAAATTATCTAGATTTGATTGCAGTAGAAACAGATCAAAACCTAATATTCAAATTTTTATCTTCTATATAATTGTAATATATGTGCTGAAAAGTATTTATGTAATTTTGGATCTGGGAAACAACTGACATTTTGGGGTTTTAAAGGGCATTTTTAAGCAGAAGAAAGTTGTATATGGTACAACTAGAAAAACAAATTAATTATCTTTCAAATAAATTTTAGCTGTTATTATGATTGAGGATAGGTTGCTCTTGCCAAAAGAGAACCAAATGGATTCATTTAAAATTTAGTAAATCAAATATGCAGTAACAACTTCTGAGGAAAATTGTACAGAAATATAAAAAGGAAATATAAAATATGATAATTTGGATCTGGGGGTGAGGGAGTTGTCAAATGTCTTAGAAAAAAAGGCATGTTGACACTGAGCTGAGAAATTATAGCACTTTTTATGGGCGGCTGAGAAAATTCTAATACCAGTAACTTCCTGAAAAATTCCTGACACTAAACCAGCCACAATAACAACTGTGACTGCTGTGTTATAAAGAAATGGAGTCTCTTATGGGGGACCTGCAGTCCCTTATACACCTCGCAGGGGATTTGAAGTGGACGGGTTTTGGGATTTTTGTTTTTGTGAAATCAAAGCTATATCTTCGCAGCACATTAGAAGTGCAGGTTCTGCACAGAACCTGTAGCCTACAATCAGATCCACTTAGGAAGAATATAACTTTTATTACTTCAAGTTCATCACATAAAGTTTTCTTGGGGTTACAGCACTGCTTGTTTTCTTGTAGTTTTGTATTGATTCTCCTGAGTTATTAATGTGCTTCTTAACAAGGTCCTTTTCTTTTTCACAGATTCAAATTTCCATTTACTCATATCCATATCTTAGGAGGTCTGTAGTTCCCAGAAGGAGTTCTTTTTATAATGTTTGTCTCTCTGCTCTTTCATTGGCATTTTTATGTCTAAGCAAAATTTAATAATGGAAATTAGGGGAATAGAATGCTGCATTGTGGGAGGAAGAGGGAGAAAGACAGTGTTCTATTCTGAAAAGGAAAAATTTCTTTGTTGTCACTAAAAGAATGTGGGGGAAGGATGTTTTTATTCATATGCCTCTTTCTATCCCTGGTGCTATAAAGAAGGTGCCTGCCTACAACCCTACCATTTCTTGTACCAGTGACAGTCAGTCGCTTCTTAACAGTGGTGTGGCCTGTCATATGCATAGATAAACTTCTATTCTTTAGCCAAAATTTCTGTAGATAAAGTAAAAAAAAACAAAAAGAAAAAAATGAAACAGAAAATAAGAAAGGAGAAGAAAAAAGAAAAGAAAGGGAAGGAAAAGGAAAGAAGAGGGAGGAAGAAGTAAGGAGCATAAAATTTTATCATTGTCATGATCCTTCTATCAGGGAAGTGATGATGCCCTATAAGAAAAAATCAGCTTCTAGGTAAGATTTTTTTCACTGTTTTGTTTTGGATTTTTTTTTTTGTTTTTTTTTATTTCCCCCCAGCCTACAGCTCTGTTTCCCACACTCTCATCGTCATGTACTGACTTACATGATCTTGGTCTATAGCCCCAGTGGTTGCAAAAAGCAATTTTTAAAGCAATTACAGAAACTCAAAACTCAGATGCAGCTACAAAGAATTCTCAATGCATTATTTAAAAGGCAGGAGAAACTTTAATATTTAATTAGTTATTAGACTTGAAAATACCTATTTAGAGGAAGCCTCAGGTTTTCACTTCCCAAGGGTGTCAATGTTGGAAACTAGTGAAACTAGTCTAGAATCCCTCCCTCATACTAAATAGCAGCTGAAAAGAACCACCAATGAAACAGTCCTCCCATGTGAAAAAAGTTACTTCACCTGTTAAGTCTGTATATGCAAACATTGATCTAGTGAAAGGAGTTTGAATAATTGATTTGAAGCCTTATCTTTGTAAGGGAGCTCAGAAAGGTTTTGCTTGATGCAGAATTCTTTCCATGACGTCAGAGTGTTTTCTACTTCAAAAATTTCAACCATTGTCTGATTCCCAAAAAACTCGCTGTGATTAAGAAATTTTACACAAAACTTCTTCTCAGATGTAGGAAAATGAATGGAAAAAATGCCTTAACCAAAAAAAATATAAAAAACAGACGCTCATATTCTTTCTTTTACACTAGTAAGGTACTAAAGTTCTTTGTAAATGTTGCCCAAATGGCTTAGAAACCTTGGATAGTAAAAGATCCCAAGAAATACATTGGGTAGATGAGGAAAATATGTAGTTTCCCTAACTTCCACAGCAAGGTATTGATAGAGATAAGAAAAGAAGGGCATCCAATTTCTGCAGACCTACTGAAACAGGGAAACAGGGACTGCTACTTTAAGTCAAATGTTTGTTATAGACCTCTTTGGTTTTATCTGCACATATTTTAATTTTATTTTTTTAGTGATTACTGCTTAGGTACCAGATATTCTGAAATATGTTGATTACTTATCAGAAGTAATTTTAATGGAGGAAAGAAAATTTTGCATAATTTTCAAATTTTCCTGTTCTCTAAATATGTTCTCTAATATTATTCATCCAGTTTTTGCCTGAACATGCAGGAGCAGTAACACTTTCTGCTTGTCAACATTTACACAAAGACCATTTTATCAAGCAGAAATACTCATTTGTACTATTCAGGCTCATTCTGTTTTACATAAATCTCATGACAAAACTTCTCTCATCTGTAGTGGAAAGATTAGGATTCATAATCTAGTTCTCTGATAATGTAATCATGCAGGAGTTAAGATTATAGTTCTTTCATAATAGCAGAGAGTGAGTTAATTCAACCTTTTCTGAGATACTGAAATGACAAATATATAAATTAATTCAAAGTATGACTACAAAGAATCACTACTGGCATGGCTCATAAATACACAGCATCTCTTTGACTTCCATAGGGTTATCAATGTTTGTTATACAGCACTTCCTTTCTTGTTACATTGTGTGTGGCATGAATGGTTTTTTATTTAAAAAATTATTAAAATTAAAAAACATTATTTTTTTAAATTTAGTTTAGTTTTTTTACTAACAGGTAATCAGTGGGTATTTGTTGCACTAAGCATCTTATTTACTGGATATGGATATTTTCTTCCAGTCTTTTCAGACCTCTGACTTCTACACATTAATGTGTTTCTACAGCGTTGAAAAAAGTAAATCAGAAATCAGATATTCTAATATTATAATTTCCTGTACTATCATCTCATCAGTTTTTAATTCTGTCACTTACTTTAAGCCCAAATTGAACTTCCAGCACTAGAATGGATGACCTTAAAAATTATCCCAATGCTCCAAATCCTAAATATTGTATTCACAGATTGAGGTCAAGGGTTAGCAATATGAAACACGTTAACAAAATGCCAGTAGAAGCAAACCTTTCCCCCCTTTCTATGACTTTAACGTCTTGATCACTCCACAATCATTTCATCAGCCTGAATCATTACCATCATTGCCAGTGGGGATCCAGAAATTTTTGTTTTATAATCAATGCTGGAAACAAGTTCTATAAAAAATTTGGGCTGAAAAAGCTTGCGGGGAAGATGTGGCCAGCATAACTCATGCAGTCCAGAAAATTTTAGTGGTAATAGTTACAGGGGCAGTAATCAAAGGGTGCCGTGGAAGCAGGCATCATACACAAGGGAACAGACAAAACCTGCCATTTTCCCAGAGCCTGAGGGCTGCTTGCTGTCTGGCTGCTCTGGTGGCTGCTGGTTAACATATGTGATCTTCCACTTGGTGCAGGGCTGCAGGAGAGCACGTGTGTATGCAGTGTACTGTGAGCCGTGCCATTTCCATTCTCAACAACGTATGGAGACATGGATCCAACATCCACACATTTCTCAGGGAGAGCCACAATGATGGGTGGGGACGGTGTGGCTGGATAGTGCTCAGGAGGAAAGGGACCTGGAGGTGCTGGTTGACAGTCGGCTGAACATGAGCCAGCAGTGCGCCCAGGGGGCCAAGAAGGCCAATGGGATCCTGGCCAGTATCAGGAATCCTGTGGCCTGCAGGAGCAGGGAGGTCATTCTTCCCCTGTACTCGGCACTGGTGAGGCCACACCTTGAGTATTGAGTCAAGTTCTGGGCCCCTCAGTTTAGGAGGGACGTTGAGATGCTTGAGTGTGTCCAGAGGAGAGCAATGAGGCTGGTGAGGGGCTTGGAACACAAGCCGTACGAAGAACGACTGAGGGAGCTGGGGTTGTTCAGCCTGGAGAAAAGGAGACTCAGAGGTGACCTTATCACTCTCTTCAATTGCCTGAAGGGTGGCTGTGGTGAGCTGGGGGTCAGTCTCTTTCTGCGGGCAACAACAGACAGAACAAGAGGACACAGTTTCAAGCTGCACCAAGGGAGATACAGGCTAGAATTAAGGAGGAAGTTTTTCACAGAAAGAGTGGTCAAATACTGGAATCATCTACCCAGGGAGGTGGTGGAGTCACCATCCCTTCACGTGTTTAAAAAAAGACTGGATGTGGCACTTGGTGCAATGATCTAATTGAGATCTTAGAACATGGGTTGGACTCGATGATCTTAAAGGTCTCTTCTAACCGAGAAATTCTGTGATTCTGTGATAAGCTTTAGGGTGTTCAGGACTCCCTACTGCCAGTGTGGCTTAGAGCCTGGAAGAAGGCAAGGGTTTTGATGTACTGCTCTGCCCTGGGTCTGTGCCTCAGCATGTGGAGAGACATTGTCTGGGCTCCAGCAAAGGCTTGAGGATGTATTACAAACTCATAGTATGAAGAAATAGTATAAACTCTTTAACAGGCTATTCTCAGACTACAGCAGAAAGAAAACATTATGTTAAGCTTTGTCTGATGATACAAAATTCTTTTGGAAGAATTCTATGGTTTATTTTTTAAAAATAATAATAATAACAGTATTCCTGTTGTCTGTTTTTTCATAGAGGTGAATCTCACCATGTACTTTATCATCTTTTCCCAGAAACATCTCTTGTTTTCTGTTGCTTTGTGTTGTTAGGGCAAACTTTTAAATTCCATTCACTGCACCTTTGCTTTCATTTCACTTTGCAGCTATTCCCTCTTTTCATAAGCCTTGAATATAAAAATAACTTTAATACTGCAGAGTTGCACTTAAATCAAAGAAAGAAAAAGATTAAAAAAAAATAAAAGAAGACATTTGGAACACCAAGACAAATGAGTATTTATTTGACCATTCCTGCAACCATATTTCTTGAATGCTATGCTCTGCCTTCTCTGCATATGGAAAAAATTATTCAATTTTCTGTTTTTTCAACTCTTCACCTTTGGGTGAAGTGAAGTGAAGTGGTTTAAGCAGGAAGAGTGAGTAAGGTGACTTCACTTCTGACATGAGGGCATGCCTTGCTGATCAACTGTGTCCCTAGCCTAGGAGGTACTCCAAGGAATATGGGTAGGAAATGTCCCATGAGCCCATTCCCTAAAGTAGAGATAAAGTGCATTGGCTGCAAGGATGCAGCAAGAGCAGCTTGGGAAGCTGCTGAGGAAATGTTCTGATGCATTTACCCCTTCTTCAGTTCTTGCCTGCCTCCCCTTCAGTCCTGCCCCTCGGTCTTTTGAAAGAAGTCTCTGATAGGCAATGTCCTGCTGGCAGTTTTGGTTTCAGAGTAGCTGTTAGTAGGTCTGCAGTGGACACAGAGCTGTTCAGAAACACCAAAGCAATAAGCAGACACATTTAAGGAGTTCAGAGATAAACATGGTTTCATCCTGTTTTGGCTATTGTTCAGTCACACATTTTACTCAAGCCAAGGCTTGACTATCAACCTATAGACTGGTGTCCCTTCCTGCCTGTGTATGTAAAAATAATTTGATAGGCTGAACTAATCTGGTCTACAAAAATCAGTATGCATCTCTTGCAATATGGTAGGACATTAACTGAATCCCTGTCTCTCATGTAGGGTAGTGGGCACCAATCTGTCAGAAATGGAGATGTGTTGATTGTGTTAAGTCTGTATAAGTGCAGGGAAGATGAGCAGAAGAATGGGAAGCACGTTGAGTTTTAAATATTGACTTGTTCTTTGAAGTTCTGTTGTTCTGTTTAAGAATTTCATTTCAGACAGCTAGCCTCAACAGCTCTCTTTTGTTTGTGAATGATTTGCTGAATGGGAAAAAAAAATGTGAGTTTCATATAAATGAGAAAAAATGGATTTGTGCATAAGTATTACTGAGCTTGTATTAGAAGAAAGCTGCTTTTTTTTCCCCTTTTCCACAAGATGAAGCATTTTTACAGGAGCTGCTCATCCCCATTTCTAGATGAAGCCAATTCACAAACAAAGAACCTAATTTTTTCCATTTTCCTACTGCTGAGATGATGTACTCCTTTAGCCTTTCCATAGGTCAGACTTAATGAGCAAACCTGGTAGGTTCATTGGCATATGCTCACCAGCCAAAATCCTTGGTGGTAATGGCTGGTTATTCCATTTGTCAAACAATTCTGTAAGTGCTCTGTGGGAGAAAAAGGTTCTCTCCAGGGCTGCTAAGGAAGCTAAAATGTTTCTCTCTTCATCTTTGTTTAATTTTTCATTTATTTAATGAAATAATTGAGATTCAGGCCTTAAGAATATGATTGCTTTATTAATAATGGATGGGCACCATTAGAAAGGGCTAATCAACCTTTTAGACTATTTTTTAAATAACATGTGCAACATAATGGTAGCATTGTAAAGCTCTCATTTGAAGGGATATTTTCCCCAGCTGGTTGCATTTTCATTACTACTGATTCATCAAGTGAAAGAGTGGTGATTTTAAATCCGTTTCTCAACTTATCATTGCTATCAACTGAAATATATTGGACTGGATTCTCAACAGGCATAAGGTAATATAGCTTTATTTAAGTGAGATAAATACACTGATTTCTATTACCCAGAACCTTAAGCTGCAGTTCAGGCCTGGTCTCAGCAGGACTTGTGATCACTCAAGCTGTCTCCAGGGTATTCCTCACATCCAGTGTGCCCAGTCCCTCTCCACCACTGCCTGACCTGCAGGGGCACTGCCTTTGTGTTGCACAGCCACTGGTTGTACAACTCTTCTGGTTTTCTCCCTGGCCTTCATTTCAGTTTGTGTAATTATGCTAAGCATGGTGCCAGCTCAAATTTAGTTATAATCTCAGCTCAAGACTGGCTTTTCAAATTTTTTTTTCCTCTGTGTTCTTGCGTGTCAGCCTCTAGCACACAGCAGTAGTTTTGGAATTCTGTATATAATCAGCAGTTTGGAGAAGGAGTGTTGTAAAATAGTAATACAGAACAGGACTTTATGATGTGTTTATTAACTGTAGTGAGAGCTGGCTGGCATTACAGAGATCTCCACACCCTTCCCCTTAATGTAATTTTTTAAAATAAACAATGAATGTTAGTTATACCCCATGTTGGAACAGCATAAGCTAGGACATGCCTTTAAGTAGAAATATGTAAAATGGAAAAGTAGGATGAAAGAACGGGCTGAAAGGTGCTTGGTAATGGATTTGTGTTTTGTCAGTCTCATTTTTTATTTGCAACAGTAGTTGAAAGTGACCTGGTCAAGTTATATGCTGCAAATGTGCTGGTAACCTCATGATTTCCTGTCATTTCTGCTCTAAATTGCACCCTAAATTTCTGGCAACATAGCTCAGCAATAATAAAGTCTCCTTTTATTTTATATAAATATGTATATAACAGGTGTAATTAGATACACACACACGCAGTAATGTGTGCAATATATATGCACACATGTATACATTCACTGTATGTGTGTTTATAAATATCTTTCCAATAAATACAGTAATTGCAAGAAACTCTGCAAATCCAATATGTCAAATTTTGGCAAGATTTTCAGAACAATTTTCTTAGTATTTGTATTTTTCTTTGTGGTGTTCTTTGGCCACTGGGAAGAAGCTGCTCCTGGAGGTATCTGCCAATGGACCAGTTTTTTTTCAGGTCCTCTGAGTGCTCTGATCTGCAGAACTGCAAGATCTCATGCAGCACTGTCCAGGAAAGGGAAAGCAAGACACCTTCAGTCAATCAGTGTTTCAGCTGCCAAAGCTAAGGCAGCAGTGATATTAATGTGTACACCCATGTGTGATGTTGGACCTTACAAGAGCCTGGGAGAATCCCAAGTATAGGGCCTTGTCCATGTGTGCAGAGTGAACAGCAGAGCAAAAAAGTCAAGTGTCTCCTGTCAGTATGTCAGTGTCTGCAATAAGGGATACTTTGTGAGCTTTTCAGATTGCACTCTGAAATTTTACTTCCTTTAATCTTGGCCATGTCACCTCTCTGTCCTGCCCATGATGCGAGCATGAAGGTTTCCTTACCCTTGAGATCAGAGATGAAGTGAAGACTGAATACTGGAAACCTCAGGTTTCCTATGCAAGGTGTATTACACCAAAAAAAAAAGAAAAAGTCATTTAGCTACCAACAGTTATAAATCCTAACTGAGGCTGGGCGACCTTCTAATCTATCTGCACACTCACTTTGATGTTAAATGTTGGGAAAAACACTTGACAGGCTGCAGAAGGAATACTGAATTCACATGAAAATGTGCTTTTCACAAAGTTCAGTTAGAACAGTGAAGGAAAGATTTTCACGCCTTTCAAAAGAATATATTTTGCCTGTATTAACATTCCACTTTTGCCCTTGCCTTCTGACTTAACCTTTTCTTAGGCTGTATAAGACAGTCTTTTGTTGAAGCAGATAGTGGAAACCTTTACATCAAAAGATAGTACCATAATATGATACAGTGCTCTGTCTGGCCCTAATTTCATTCTACTTACCTTTTCTTTCCTTCATGTATTTTCAGTTCTTTCTTACCTCTATTGCTGCTGCTTCTCTCATTTTTTTATCGTGACATTGGCTGAATATATGAATTGTACAGGTTGGTAAAATAACTTTTTCAAAATCTTTTTCACATCTCAATTTTATTCTTTAAACCTCAACCCAAAAAAAAAAAAAAAACCCCAAAACAAAACAAAAACCCCAAACAACCCCTCAACCAAACAAAAAACAACAAGAATATAAAATTAACTATTACACAAAATAAAGCCATTTGTGAATGGTTTATTCTGTTTGCAAACACCATTCTTCTCTCACTTTCTTTCCTTTTCTACACAGATTCTGCTCTTGCACCTACAACAGTAGCAGGAAATCGAAGTTTTCTTTTCTCCCATTAATTGTTTTTAAGATATAGCTGGGAGGGGTTTCCCTTGAGACATAGTGCAGGACACAATTAACACTGCTAATAATTAAGGTTATTCTAGAAAATCTGCATTTCTCACCTGCTATGAAATCCTATCACAGAACTGTGCCAATCCCGCCTGGCCTTCCTGTAAAAAGCACTGTGGGTGTGTGCAGGAGGCTTTTGTTTCTCTGGAGGTCTCTGCATCTTGCTCAGCCAGGAGCAGCTGACTGTGGCATGAAATGCCCTATGGACTGCTCCATGTCTCTCTTTGTTCCTGCATTTTCTGGGCACAACATATCTCTGAGGCTTCAGCTTGAGACAGGGAGATAAGGATGGCTAGTGCAAGGAAGGGCCTTGGAATGTGTGCCTGTGGCTGGAGCCAGAGCAAGAAACACTTCTGCAACACCACCCAGATGAAGCAGCCTGACTCCTCCTGGCTACCCAATAAGGGCCCTTGACAAGCAAAACTCATTGAAGAATCCCTGTAGTGATGTAGAAGAGCTGAAATAACACCTGTATTTTTAGTAAAGGTTAAAGGGTATAACATACATAAAGATATATTTGAATATTATCATGATTTTCTCTCTTCGTACAGTTTGAAAAGCAATCCTCCAGAAAGACTGATGCCTCTTAGGTGCTTCTGACTTCTACTTTCTCCAAGAATATGCATTTAAAATCTGAAAAATCTGAATATGATTCTGTGTCCATTCATTTACCCTGACATGGTGTCTCTGGCTTCAGCACCTCTACATGAGTCGAATGCAGCAGCAAAACATCCCCTTCCTAGTTGTAGCTGAATGGTAAATGATTCCCACCCTATTTCCTCCTTTTTCTCCCATACCCACCCTGCACACCTGATGGGCACCAGCACCTCCTTGTCCTTGCAGTTCTCTCTGCAATGGTTTTCCCCCATTTGAAAAAGCAGCTTCTCTTTCTGTTCCAGAGCTGGCTTGTTATTGATGACCTGCTCCTTCCCAGCTTACCTGGTCATCACAAGCTGTTACATTGCATTGTGATTCCTCTCTCAACTTACAGTAAAAAGTCTATTAGCTATAATTGGAAAATTGAACCTCTTCCAACCGTGGGTAGCTTATTTAGCCAAGATAGGTTTTGCATGTAAATGGAGCATATTACATGTCAATTGAATTAAAAAGTGACTCTTAAAACTCTGTTTACCTTTTATTAAGTGTCAAAATGATTATGCCCTCTGCCTAAATTAAGTTTAGAAGCATTTCATTTTCATTTTTGTTTATCTTGCTGTGTAGTCTTATTTAGCTAATTAATGTATTTTTTGTTTATTTGGCATTCTCAGCAATACTTTCTCATGCAAAATATAATTGAAAAATGAAAAAAATAAAATTTCAATTAAAGATCATTATTAGCCTTCTTCACCTATTATTCTCTAAATTTACATATTTGGGGGATCCTTTTACCAATTTAAGCAAAGTAACTTTTGCCTATAATCATAAACTTATAAGGGGTTTTTTGTATTTTTTTAAGTCAAAAGTGATGCTGTGTAAATTCTTGTGGATCCCTTTCAGTTCAGCATATTCTCTGTGATTCTGTGATTTGGGGAGATTTTAGTTGCAAATATTCTCTTAAGTCTTCCTTCTGGGAACTGGCAGTAACACACACGTGCACTAACCAGAGTTCTGCACAGTTTGGTTTTGTCCCAACTTGGGGTAATATCTGAACACAGAAATGGTTCATCTGACAATGTTGCAATGGTGTAGCTGATGCCATTGTTATACTTGACCTTAACCATCTGTTTACTTAAGGTGCTACTGTAGTATAGTGATATTTTCATTTGACACCTTCAGGAAAGTCCTTTTCATCTTCCTAATGGCTTTTAACATTGTCCATACTATTTGGGAGTCATGTTTTGTACCCCTCATCATCTCCTTAAATGTTAATATTTTCATTTTTCTCTTGATAGCTGATCTTCAAACCTAATAAAAGTTCACCTTGTGTGCTTTCTTCTTTTTCTTTTAAAACTATTTTTAAACCATACTTTTGCATTACTTTTTTATTCTCTATTTCCATTTTTAAGGTTTTGTTTAATTCCCTAAAATGTCAGCTCTGTTCACCTAGTTCCTACAATATCTCTTGTTTTAATTTAACTCTTGATTTTCAAGTAGGTACAGTCTCTGAAGCTTTTCCTCTTTTTTTGTTTCTGAGTTGCTTCTCTTGTGGAGCTGTGCAGTCAGTCATGTTTTCAGCTTTCTGTCGCTTGACCTCTGCATGATCATTATTTTCACTTGGTTCCCCATGTTTTTCAGCTTCCTAATGTTTATGTTTATAAAACTGAAGTTACTTTAAAGGAAACATCTTCCACCCTGTAATACAGAGGTTATACATAGGTTATGCAGAGGTTGAATTTCTTGTTGCTCTATTATATATATCTAAGGCTTTATATCAACAAAAGTAGAGTTGAGTCAGAGCAGCATGCACATACAAGAGCAGATAAAAAGCTTGGGGGGAAAATAGTTCTCAGAAATGAAAGTTCTCTAGAACCTGATAGTCAGAAGAAACCCATGTATACCTATGCCAGCTCTTGCATTTGACAAATTTATGAACTCTGGGAATCTTTTATTTTGTGTTTCACAGAGAAGACAAACTGCACTAGTAAATTGAACACTTCATAATATCTAGAAATACTTAATTTCAGGGATCACAGATTTTAAAGGATCCATGAGGAAAGCAGCTGAGCTAGTATTTTATGTAACTCTGTCTTGCATCCATTATCACTGGGTCTTGTAACTTCTTCTAAAATATAATTCCTAAGGTCACTGATATTGAGAGAAATTGGTGAATTAGAGTTCTATTATAAAAACAACTTTCCTGGTACTTCCAGTGTTTGCCACTCCAAATATTACTTGAGAGTTCTGAATAATCAGAAAATGTCCAGTGCAACAGTCATAGACTGAAACTATCACAAGCTAAGTCATGAAGTCCAAATGCAGTCTTTCAAAGCTCTTTCAAGTTTGTTTTGTTTTGAGTTTATTTAAACTATTTCTTCCCCTAAATCAGTGACACTGGTAACAGATGTTCAACTTTTACATGTTCTGGTCATAGAGTTGAGGCATACTGTAATACCTGTGAGAGAAAGATCCAAAGTTTATGTAAGATAGCCAAACACTTTGATGTGACTTACTGTTGTTCACTGTGAATATTTAGAGATGCTTCTTTGTGATGCTTATTAGTACAACATTTCAGTGGTATGTTGTCCCAAATTTGCCCTGAACCAAGACAAATATGTACATTATTGCTTTTTTTTTTTTTTTTTAGTCTACATGAGAATAGGTAAGCGCTATGTATTTATTTTTGAATTATGTGAACAGTGCAGATGAAATGAGATGCTCCAGGGCTCCAAGAAACCCTTTGGTAGTGCTGGGAATGAAACCCTGCTCTTTCCAAGTTCCCTTTCTCATGGGACACTGTTAAAACTATGAGCAGTACATAGACATGTGCCCAAAGGCAGTCAGATGTAGAAACTGAGCCTGAGGAGGTAAGAGGAGGCTGTGACCACAGGAATGTTTTCTCTTTTCATACAAGAGAGAATTTCCTCTCTGAATTCTTCTGGACAAGTGTCAGCAACAGGAATCAACCACCTTGTTTCAGATATTGCTTCTAAGAGAATGTAAATGCTTTGTCCAAACTCACAAGTTTCTACTCATTCCCACATTTCAGGAGCTTTAAAAATCTGTAAATCACCTTGAAAGAATTTTTTCTTCCTGCTTGATAAAACTTGTTTCCTCTTCTTTCACTTAAATTGAAAATAGCACAAGCCAAGCAGTGCATTGTGGGTGGCACAGCCATTCCTTCAGCTCTGGCTTTAGCTGTGCAGATCTCCATGTGACAGTTCTCCCTCCAGAGTTTCCACAAATCTAGTCCAGAAATGCTCAGGAATGGGCAATTCATTCTTCCTCTTCTGGACACTGACCTCAGTTTAGCAGTGCTCATATGGAAGTCCTCCTTCTTCAGTTTCAAGGGATGACCTTTATCAATGAAGCTGATACCTCATGTGGTCTGCTCAGAACCTGTTGCTTCCCTGCTGATCATGTTTGGAAAAACCAACCTTCTTAAAGAAATAGATCTCTCCAGAAAAAAACTGGAGACCGAAAGCAAACCATGATGGTTAACCAACTTTCTGCTTTTTCCAAGAGAGACCCTGGGATTTGCCCTGCCCAATGTAATTGAGCACCAAGTAAGGGATATTTGTCCATAAAAATATGGACAAAATATCGACAGATGAATCAATAATATGGCTATATTAGGAAATTATTTTTATTCATAGAATTTTGTCGTACGATCTGAATAATGCATGACAGCACATACTTCAGTAACAAAAAATATAATTAAAATGTCTAGAGAGAAACTTCTTTGTTCTGTAGAGGAAAACAGGCAGTTGTTTGGGGGCTTATGTTTCTCCTCTTGCATTCACAGAGGAAATCTGTTTGCATTTATCATATCTGTCTCCTTCCTGTGCATCCTTCAGGAAACATATTTTTGAAGACTAGGAAAAAATAAAACTAAATATGGGACAATAACATCCTCTTTCAAGCTCAACACAGTAATTTATATCTACTATCAAGCATATATTATTTTAAATACCAGAAAAATTATACCCTAGAATGAGCTGTGCTGCACATTGAGCTTTAATCTTCTCTCCCTAGCAACAAGCAAAAGAAACAATAAGGGCAATAAATAGACAAATAAGGAAGAAGAAATGAATAAAAATAGTGTCTCTGTTTGGGGAAATGGATCTTTAATCACTTCTTCTCTGAAGTCCCTAAAATTGAAGGTTAGAACAATTAACAGTTTCAAATAGCAGTTTCAAAATAGCCTCAGAAATGGTCTTAGTCTCCAGAACAATAGGCCTTTTCTAAAATAAACATGATAATACCCAGGGGATCTTGCTGACTTCAGGAAGTTCAAAAGACATCCATGCTCCCACACAGAGAGAAGGGAGAAGCAGCAGCCTCAGGCTGTGTCTTCACTGAAAAAAGGGATGTCTTTACACTGCATTAAATTTAGATGGCAGAGGTGTTGCTTTACTATGACAGTGGGGGCAAGAGTAAGGTAGTTTTAGCTTTTCCATGGGCTATTTGAGGTCCTCCTTGAGCTGAGGTACAAAGACAACCTTTATGAGGCTCAGTAATCGTTTAAAGCTAGGGGTTACCTAGTTTTGATGGCTATCCTGGGTTAGTTATTAAATGGAAAATGGAAATGGTTCC
Organism: Setophaga petechia; assembly: GCA_024362935.1. Taxonomy (NCBI): domain Eukaryota; kingdom Metazoa; phylum Chordata; class Aves; order Passeriformes; family Parulidae; genus Setophaga; species Setophaga petechia. The sequence goes on from JANCRA010000008.1 coordinate 26,819,889, forward strand.
CCATATCTGCATGAAGTCAAGCCTGAATTTGTCGTACGCTGGCAAGCTGGCAGCAACCCTATAGCAGGAACTAAAGCTGCAGACTTTCTTTGTTTTACAGAGGTTATATTAAAATAAGTGTCTCTTTTGGTGCAGGCTCAAAGGGTGGGTTTTATATGACCAAGGGCCAGTCTCCACCTAAAAGTGCTGAGTGGTTGAAGATATCTGTATTTGGGTAAATAAATGGTAATCTAGGTAGATCTCTGTTGCATTGCTCTTTGCTCTCTACACTCTGCAAGAGAGCTGAGTGTTTCAACACTGAAGCTCTGTTGGGAGAGCAAAATGCCATCCCCAGCATCTCCGTTATGTAAAAACAGCAGAGAGACAGGACTGTGGCTGAAATTTTTAAATTTTAATCTCAATTTTGCTAAACGTGAGAGCAATAGGAGCCAACTGTTACGTATCACTATTACTTGTGAATATAGAATGAGTCTAGGAAAACTAAATGTCAGCATCGGTTGGCTGGCATCACATGGCCCAAACATGAGCTACTCTCCAAGTGAACTGCAGTTATGGATGTCATTTTACCACTCTGAGGAAGCAGGACAGTATTGAGCCTCCCAAAAGTTTAATATTCAGATTCAGTCTCCCAGACTGGTGACTTTTTCTTTTTTTCCCACAAAAGCTCATAGCAGTTTGCAAGAGTCAGTGGAAGTTTTTCCACTTACTTACAACAGGAGCTTTTCAAAGCCCCACTTGGGCTTACCCACCTCAAAGTGAGGACTTGCAAAGTTAAATTCAAAGATATGAGGATGCAGTTCATTCTTCATGAACAACAGCTCCAGTGCTGTTTTCTGCCTAAATGAAATATTCATTGTGTGGGTTTTATCCTGGTCTATGGATGGGAATCAATGCTGCAATTAACTGTATGCATTATCTGGACCACCAGCCCAACCCAAATGTGCTGCATCATTGGGCTTCCAGTGGGCACCAGGGAGGATGAAGTTTTCAAAACTGGGCAGTGGGAGCTAGGTAGAAGTTGCATCTTCAATAATTTTTTTGCTTGCTTCAATAATTTTTGCCTCTAAATTTTGCTTTTTTAATTATTATTTTCTCAAATTTATTAATAAATAGGTCAGTAGATTCATGGTAATACAGAAAAATTTAAAAATAAGATTTCATGGTTATTAAGAAATACAGGTGACAGAAAATCACTATGGCTGCCTTCAAAACAAAAAATTCTGGTTCCAAAGATTCTGAAATTTTTAGGAGATTTCTTACCCTTAAAATAATCTAGAACTAAAAAAATTTTTCAAGGAGAAATTTTCACCAGAAGCAATTTTTGTATTATTTTTGTAATATGTTATGGGTTTTTTAAGAAACTCAGAGCTTTCCAGCATGAGAAAAATTGTAAATAAAACCAAGAACTATAATTTTTAGCTCATCTTTTTAGAGAATCTGCCCTCATTTGTTGTTCTGAACTCAATTTGTACAATTTGTTTTTTTCTTAGTTTTTAATTTAGTCTTGGAAGTTTGCAGGAGAAATCTGACACAGAGAGCACTCTCCTAGATTGCTATTTTGCCCGTGTGGGTAACTTGATGAGTTAGCATGTACATTTATATTACGAGGTGTGAGCCTCAACATTTTCTGAAAAAGCGCAGTGTGGTGCAGCCAAGTACCCTGTTGAGAGATCTTTCCTTATCTATTATTACCCCAGATTTGCTTATTTTTATAATCATTCAATTATCACTAATTTTTGTGCATTAAGGGAAAATATTTTCTCTCCCATTTCATTGCTCATGACATTCCAATACTTGAAACTGATTTCCATACCCCCTAGCTCCATAGCTTTAATTTAACTATGCATTAATCTTTTAATCTTTACCCATAAATCACAATGTCCTGTTCTTTAAAAACGTGTTCCTCTTTTCTAAAAATTCCCTGTATTTTTTATGATACAGACTTTCCAGAAACAGAAACACAGTATTTTAGATGTTGTCTTGGTGGTGTACTCATTCGGTTTTTGTTGTGTTGGAGGTAAATAATACCATGTTCTTTGTTCTACTATAAAATGTTATTTGTAGTGTGCAGCTAAAATGAGTATTTTGTTACTTCTTTTCTTGTTAGCGTTGGATGTTCATGATATAAAATAGATCCTGCTGACAGAATCCAGCATGGTCTTCAACTGTGAACCATTGTGATAGGGAAACTGGTAGAGCAGACACACTGCACTTGTTCTTGGAGAGCTTGCTGTCCCCTGAGCATCTTTTTACCTCACTTCTCTCTGCCCAAATGACTGCAAAAGAAGATTACTTGAGTCTGTATGTTAGCTGTGTGTAGATAGCTCTGTATCTTTAGGTACCTGTCCATGGAAATCTCCAATATCACCTGCATGTCAACTGAAAATCAGTGATGATCGAGAGATAAAATTTTGTAAAGTTTTCCTTCAAAGAAATTCATTAGAAACATGCAACATGTTGGTTTCAATATGCACAATTGGTTTTACCTCGTTTCATATTGTCTCCTTAGGTAGAGATTTGAAACAATGAACACACTATGCACAACATTTGCAATCAAATATTTATAGCTACCCTTACAAAGATTAACTTTGCTGCCAGAGGTGGAAAAGAGCACAGATTTTTACTTCAATTCAGCCTTTCTTCTCTATTGTGAATAATTTTCAGGCAGAATTGCATTTCTATAAACTTGTTTGTTACTAAAGATTGTGTCAGAAGCCCCTTCTAGGTATGTACTGTAACTCTGTGGCAGCAATTTGTGTTCCAAAAAAAGTGAAATTTTAAACATTTTAGTGTGACTACATTGCCATGGGAATATATAAGTGCTTCTACAGCTAGAGAAAGAGTGGCTTGAGAGCTCTTTGGCAGAAAGGGACCAGGGCATGCTGGTTGACATTCAGCTCAATATGAGCCACTGTGTGCCCAGCTGGCCAGAAGGCCAATGGCATCTGGCCTGTATCAAAAACAGTGTGGCCAGCAGGAGCAGGGAAGTGTCCATCCCCCTGGTCATGGCACTGGTGAGGCTGCACATTGAGTGCTGCATTCAGCTCTGGGCCTCTCACTTTATAAAGGACATTGAGGAGCTGGAGCATGTCCAGCAAAGGCCACAAGGCTGATGAAGGGACTAAAGGATGTTTTATGGGAAACAGCTGAGGGACCTGGGTTTGTTCAGCCTCAGAAGAGGAGTCTCAGGGAGGACCTCATTGCTCTCTACAACTCCCTGAAAGGAGGTTGTAGTCAGGTGGGGCCTGTCTCTTCTACCATGTCTGCAGTGAGACAACAAGAAGAAATTACCTTAAACTGAGACAGGGGAAATTCAGATTAGGTATTAGGGGAAAAAAAAAAGAAGTCACCCTTTGGGTGGCCAGGCATTAGAATGCACTTTCCAGAAATGTGGTGGAGTCCCTGAAGGTGTTCCATCTGGATCTGGCACTGGGTGATATGGTTTAGTGATAGTGTGGGGTGAATGTTGGACTTGATGATCTTTAAGGTCTCTTCCAACCTTGACAAATCTATGATTCCATGGTGCTAAGTACATCAGTGACCAAGGTCTTTGATGCACACAGAGAACTTGTCATAAATGCATTCAGTCTTGTTAGCCCTCAGAAAACTCAGATTTCTATCCTTCTCACTAAGCACACATTTTTTACAGAAGCTATGCTCTCTCTTGGAAATTGTGCTTCAGCAATCACATCTTCTAGTCTTCAACTCCTCTTTTTCTCATCTTTTTCAAAAGTCATGTTTACCTCTGAATAAATGATGTTCACCTGGCTAGTTAGCCCCGCCTAAATTATTCACACTTTATTGTGCTTTTGTCCCTTGTAAGTATCGCTAAACTGTAACACACATATTCTTTGCATATGGGTTTGGAGTTGTTTAAAAAACTAAGAGGGAAGAGGGTAATTACAGACAGGTACTGTTGAGGAAAAATTCTTTGTCTGTGTTTCCAGAGAGCAACCCCAATACCATGCAGCAGAGTCAGAGCTTTTGAGGAACTGGAGGTCTTTCCATTCAACTAATGCATTCCTATAGTCCTGTTGAGATGGTCAGTGGGATGGTGCAATCAGGGTTGACAGATGCCCAGTGCCTCCCAAAGCAGTGATTTTGTTTCATCTGAAGAGATAAAAAGCAATACTGCCTAGCACAGCAAGGTCTTTGGAGCCCTTTGGAGCAGGATACATCTTTATACACTTTGCTCCTAAGTGCTCAGTATCCCATGGCAACCTCTTTTCTTCAGGGAGCTTTAGATTTTGACATATCATTAATACATGAGTTGAGGAAGCAACGCTGCAAAGCTGGAGATTGGTTCATGGATTTAGCTGAAGTAAATAGTAAGGAAATTTAAAGGCAGGCTGAAACCAATTTTATGGTACTTCCTGTGGGATTAATGCCTAAATTTGTTTGTCCGGTAATGAAGAAAAGTTATCGCCTGAAGGTGTAGGTAGAAATTGCAGAGGAGAAGTGTTTTTAAAAAGGAGAGCTGCAAGATGACACCAAACACTTTTTTTAAAACTCGTGTATTTTAAAGCACTAACTGCTAATTGAGGAAGAGGGCTAGTGAAATTCATTTAGTATGGAGGTACTGTGACCTGCTTGACTACAGAATAGATATTATTGAGAGGACAGAGAGACCTTTGGGGGAAAAAATGTAGGGTGAAGTATAACTAACCTCATTGACTAACCTCAAACTTTAATTTCTGTCACACTCAGAATATGATGATTGAACACCGGCATCCAAAACCCCTTTCCTCTAGAATACACAGGGCTTTGCTTAGCAAGAAAGATGCAAGTGTGTTAGCACCTCTGTATGCTTATTGCTGCCTATGATGGGTTATATTAATATTTGGATTATATGAGGAGGAAAGGTGCATGGATACAGGCGTGGAACCAGATTCTTCTTTTATTTATGAGATGCAGATCTCAGTTTCCCACAAGATGCTGATTCACCTGAAGGCAATTTCTGAAGTAAGAAACAGATCAACAAAGGAATACAGGGAGATAAAATACATTCATGAATTTTATCTGCTGCTGTCCCTTAGTGCAAATTTGGAAGAATATGGTTTCAGATTTAAAATATAGTTGTTTGGGGTTGTGGGTAGAAGGAACTCAGGATGAAACTCAAGAACTTCAAAAAGCAATACCTTGTGGAATAATTTTACATTGAATTGGTAGAAGTTCATTTATTCCAGAGTAGACAAGAAAAGGAACCTGTATGCTTCGTCTAGAGAGAATAGAGGATAGGTTGCATAAATACGTTACTATTATATCTTTTTTTACCAAGTATGACACAAAACAAGGTGTCTGAATGCATTTTTCAAGGACAAGATTCTTCTGCTCGTACTTTATTGCAAAGACATGTCTGAAGTTGCTGATCTAGTGAATCAAGCAGAAGGTCCTTCTTCGTTATTTGTGATTAATAGTTTAAATGTAAAATTATGATCATTTAGATTGACATTGGTAACTTCAGCTAGGAACTAGCATTAGCAAAGACCATTCTCTCTGAATGCACTTGAGCAACAGAAGATCTGAGAAACGATAAAAATAACATTTTAGATATTGAACTTTCTAAATTAGATCTGACATTTTCCATTAGTTCTTCAGCCTTAAATTTTATAAATGCATCTAGAAGATTCTGGGGGATAAATGTCATCATATGTTCTGATCTCTTGCCCAGTTTCATTTTCCCTAGGACAAAATCATGTTTTAGACAGTAGTACAGTTAATTTGTCCATGTCCAGCCTGAAATCTCAACTTTCAGATGGTAGGAAAAGTGACAGGGTGCTACTTCCTGGAGTATTCAAGAATCCTGTCAGAAAATAAAGAAAACCAACAATACTAAAAGGGAATTTCTGTATGAAAAGCCTCACCTAAGCTAGCATTTGGCTTTATTGACCCTAAAAAAATTGCGTACCTAGTCAGAGAAATGCCTCCAGCAGACATGAGATCTCCTTTGGAAGCTGTGGAAATGCTGTGGCTCTTCAGAGAGTGGCTATAGCCTTGGAAGTGCTGGGCACTTACATAGATGAAGAGTTACTGATAGTTTTTCTTCAATTCACCACATTTGTATATCTGGTGCACCATTTGGAATACTGAACACGTTTTTTGCACAATGTTGTCTATTTGTACAGCCGCAGTGACACAGCGTGACTTGTTCATCCCTCATACCCAAACTTTTAGTGATTAAATCTGCTGATTCTGGGAGGGTTTACTGCAAGACATGTAGTTGTAGTTTTTCCTTAAATCTATAGTTCTTGTGTGAAGCCAGTAGAAGAAATTTGATAGTCTTCATGATTGCAGGAGAAAGTGGGAAAATGTGGCCTGGCTTCATTTTGGAGGTTCAAAGTCACATTTTAAACTTCTTATTTTATCATTAGACAGCTTGTGTTTGGTTATTAATTATTGTTCTGATGCTGGAAATGAGATCCTCAGCTGCAGATGGGGGCTGTAACTGATGGAAATGAGATCCTCAGCTGCAGATGGGGGCTGTAACTGCAATTTTGAAATAAGCAATGACAGCTACAGTAACCTGAGATGTGTTGTCCTCAAAACATTAGAAGTGACTTACCTGTGGTAGCAATCATGGTCTAACAATTACCCTTCTTTCCATGTTTTCCAAGGAGTGACCTCTCACAAAGCAGATGGAAAAAGATACTGACAAATCCGTCCACCTTCGGGGAGTGGCAGCTTTTCTGTCCACAAATGAAATGTTCAGGCCTGACCTAATGAGATGTGGGGAAAGAGAGACTTTGCAGAGACTGTGGATTGCTTGGGTGCATGCGAAAGATGTGAGACTAAAATGAAGATTGACTTAGATCTTGATTTAAAAAAATGTGCTCTGGTATACTTTAATATGTCACTAAAATACATTCCTCAGATATTTTATTCAGCATGACTTCCTGCTTTTGAAATATATGTAAATGATAAAAGGCCCAGAAAAATCGCAACAACTGAAAAAAATCAGTGTAAGTATGCTAGTTTTGCCAACCCATCAGTATGAATTGTCTGTACAAGAGAAGATTTTTTGCTTTTTATAAGAGTGGTAACAAGCAACCTCCTACAGGCCTTGATCACATTAACATCAAACAATCATACAGCTACTGGGGATAAGGTGCAGCTGTGGGGGAGTAGTGCATTTCATATCTTGTTTTTTTTAAGAATCAGGCTCTATGTCAGAAACAGCACAAGCAACAACAACAAAGGGGCTCTCAGCTGTGGCCAGGCTCAGGTGAACTGAATGGCTGCAGATGACCTCATAAATAAGAAAACAAATAAGTGATAAAAGCATCTTTAACTGTCCTTTCTGTATTAAGAGACATTTACTTGAATGGGTCTTGCTGTCTTCATTAATTTTAGTTTCCCAGACACAGTATGTGGCTGAAACTCCCTTGTGATATGACTGGTAATTTTTAATTTTAAATTAATTTTAAAGGTACTGAAATGCAAGCACGTAGAAGGGATGAGAATGATGATGTGCCACATACTTTTCTTCATCCCTCACCACTTCCTACCATTGGAGATTCTCAAATAAATGTTCTTACATTAATACCTGTAATTGGTGCTATTTTTCACTTGATTGAAAGCTGCCTACAGACTAAGCAGAATAAAGATGCTGATGCTTGTTGCTCACACAGAAGTGGCAGCTGGAAGATGCCATGTGACTCCATACATGCCCAGAAAGAGGGAAAGGCTGATGATTAAAGCATGTCCTACCATGGTCCTACTTCACTTCCCTGAGCCTCAGAACTTGATCCATTTGGAGCAGTTAACCAAGCACTTAAATGCTAATATCTTCTGTATGCTTTCTCCACCTTAATTCAAATTTCCTTTCTGATACTTCTATGAGGCAAAAGGGAACATGTGCTGTGTGTGGTGTAGCACTTCATCAGCTGGGACTGTCCCTCCAGTGGATTCCCATTTGGGTAACAGCCTGAGGCTCACTGTCTCTCAGTTATTTTTGCAGCAAAGCACAACTAGATCAAAGCAAGATAGCAAAAGAGAGTGGTAGGTGTAAAAGTTATCTTCATTGGTTCTACACATCCTTCTGATGTCTCTGAACTGCTCAAATGTTACAGGACTTCATAGTACTCCTTCTTCCCAGGTGCTCTTCTCCTTGTGCTGCCTGGTCAGTGACAAGACAAGAGAGATATTTTCTGCTCTGACCACAAGATGTGTGTGGCCTTTCCCTGTGGATGAACATGCTCATGATCTCTATCTATTATTATTTTAGTCTCCAAGTCTGAAGTAAGCTCAGAAACTAGGAAACAAAATATTTGAAACTATTCAAAATACCTAAATATTTAAATTTGGGGTGACTGCTACATTAGGTCTTAAACATTTTGTGGGTTTTTTCAAGCAAGTAAGCAGTATGCTTGTGGCACAGATGAATAATGCAAGGTGTCCAGGCAGGGTTAGTATCTTCCATTAAATCACTTATATAGTCAGAAGAATGGACAGGATTTTGGCAGCTTGGTCTTTTATGTATGTCAAATATACAAATGAGTGTGCAATAAGAAGTGCATTTAGCAAGATGTGTTATGCTTTAGTTTTATCTTTTTCTATCATTTTTGTAGGCTAAGATTTAAGTGACGATAGAAGACAGTCCTATTTCTGTCTGACAGAACCTCATCCTCTAATAGCTTCATTTTTTCAATACCCTCTTCAAGATATATGGCCCCTACATGTTTATGATTTTACCCATAACATGATTGTGTTACCTGTGCATGTAAGAGCACCCCAGTGCAATTTTACAGAATTCTGATAGTTATGAAAATATGCCTACAATTTATAGCCTGTTTGCAGGAAAGGTATAATTTTATCTATGTTTTCGGTGCACAGAGCCAGAAACTTTAAAAGAATTTTAAAAAGGAAACCTGTAACTATTTTCTTCAACACATATAATTGAAAAAACGGACTTAGGCTCAAGTGTTGATTTGAATGGGATATGTAGCATCATCAGAAAGGCCCTGGCAGTTAAGCCATTTTATGCTCTGATATTCTTCAGTGGTCACAGTCAGTCTGTGATCCAGACCAAGGCAAAGAGAAAGAAGTATACAGAAGGGAAATAACATTATCTTCATGTGTCTAGTCATTCCTTTCTCTCAAAGGTGTCATTGAGCACTATCATCTTCATCATTCTTCATATACTTTTAATATTAGAACAGTTGTCACAAAAAGAATTTTAAATTATACTCTATCTGATACTGCATCTTTTTTTCTTAAATGATGTTCACTGTCTCAAGCTGTCAGTTAGTTTTGCAGAAGATATTTTTCATGTCTGATCTTTTCAATGACTTTATCATTTACCTTCACCCTCTCACAAAGGTCTTTGGAGTAGTCACAGTTAAACATTCTTAGGACTTCTCAGAGTTCAGGAGAAAGGAGACAAGTAACAGAATTAAAACAGCAACGAGAAATCAATATTACAGTGCTGGACTCCTGAAGATCTATGGGCCAGGGAATCAGGAATTCTCTGAGGTGCTGTGCAGACACTGCACTACCTCCTCGCACGTGCTCTGCCCTGTAGCTCCCTCAAAGAGCTGGATGGGAAACAAAGCCAGAAGGTCATGTTATGCTGTCCTGCAGGCATGAAGGCATTCATCACAGGACCAGGGCTTTGTCTGTGTTCTGGCAGCACTTCATCACATTTCGTTTCTTTCCCTGTCTCTTCTACATATGTGTGTGGTCAGAAATATTTGGAAAAAAATATAGCTCCTGCTTTCTGACTCTTGTCCTCAAGCATGGCAGATGGTGGCTCAGTTTCAGAGTGTGCTCTAGCAGAGTTTGATTAACAGTTAGCAAGCATGGACTTTCAGGCTTTGCTTCCAGTCCTTTGGCAGCTCCCCATTATTAATTGTTGCTGTTTTCACTAAAGTCTTTTTGCTGAATTGGCCAAAGCAAATTCCACAGTGACAGACTTACAAGTAGAGAATATAGCTTTAAATAGAAAATAGTAGGATCCTGGTATGTATCACAGATAATTTAACATCTGTTCATGTATTCTATCTACGGTAATTACCTTTTGTTAACTAGTCTTAGTTTTTCAGACAAATAATTGCATCATCATTGGAAAATAATGTCTTTAGCATGCTTTATTCCTAGTCCAGTTTCAGTTTCTTTAGAAGCACCCTGTGACACCCCATATAACTGATTTTCTGGATGGTTATAAGATGGTGTTGACAGCCTTCTGAGAGTCCTCCTTCAATCTCTGCATCGTAGTAGCTGATAATTTTATAAAAGTAAAAGGAACAGTGTAAGACTGGGAGAAAACCAGGGAGCTATAAAATTATTCTTGAGATTCACTGGACCTCCAGAATGAGCACAAGTAATGCCAGAAATATTACCCAGGAGGTCATTTAACATCCTTCCTGCCTTAAAGACTCAACTCTTGCTCATTCTTCATAAAGCTATTTATCTCTCTGTGGGGTTTAATAGCTCTAGGGTTTATGGTTATTTTTAGAGAAAACATAAAGCAAATGTCACCTGCTTTCTCTCCCTTACTCCTCACCCGTATTTCTCTCCAATGCGCTGTGCCACTGATTGCAAAGCTTAATGTTGATGGATACTTGTAGAGTCCAACGTGGTTTCCTACCCATTTTTACTAAAGCTATTCCCATTCAGAGGAATGGGCTGACAGAAGTGTCCTTCTGGAGTTCCTCTAAGTTATATGGCAGCATTTGTGGTGAAATTCTCATCACAGAATGAAGATTCTACAAAAAAGAACAGTCTATTTGTAGAATATTGTGGGGTTTCTTATGCCAGGAGCATGGCAAGCTCCAGCAGTGGTATCTTTTCTGCTGAGGATTTTGCAAACCACTCCCAGCTTTCACCCCCTGGATTCATTGCACAGAGATTGTGAGGGGCAGTGTGAACCTCAAAAGTTTCTGGTTTTCTTATATGCAGGACTTAACATTTTGTGGTTCCTAGATGAGTGGAAGGTATAAATGAGTGGTTTGGTTTGGTTTAGCCCAAGCATTTGGGCTAAAATCTGTTTGTACCTAGTGAAGAGTGGTCAAACTGGAAGGAGAAAAACACAGGAGGTATGTTTAAAGGGGTGGTTTAAACGAGAGCCCTGGGAACTTCCAGTGGTGTTTGGTAAATGAGACAAATGCAAGAACAGTGTCCCAGGGGGGATTGCCATAAATTAATTGGAGGCAGAGCTTGAGGATTGGGCTCTGGGATGAGCCTCCCTCTGGCTGAAGCATTTGGCAGGGCTCAATGGCTCAGGTTGTACCATGGCTCTCATTTGCAAGCAGGACTGTCTCTTCAAGGACTGGGGGCTTTGCACAGCTGCAGTGTGAGAATCTCAAACATGGATCCTGATAAAAGATCATAAAACTCTGAAGGCACTGAAGCACAGCTGCTTGCAGAGGTTTTTGTCATCAATGTCATCAATCATGATTCCTTTGGGAGTCATGATTCTAAGGCTGTGACTTGTCCGATCAGCATTATTGAGGGAACAGCACTGCTCACCTGGCTCAGATGGTTTGGCCTATATGGCTGCAGCACTTCCCAAGTATTTACTGATGTTTGCATTTTTGAAGCATTTGAATAAATGTTAATGCATCTAATTCAAAGTGCCTATTACTTGAGATATTATTATTTTCTCCTACTTGTAAAAAAATTATGTATAATGGATTCTGTTTTAATGAACATTCTCATACATCACTTCTCAGAATAGTCTTTAAAGTAATGGAGTATCAAATTCTGCTTGTAAGAGGATCCTCATAAATACTTCCATCAAAGCCTAGGAGTTAAGTATTGTTTGGTCCTTTGTAACTAAAAGAAATGAACAGAGAATAATTTGTGTTTGCTCTAAAACTGTTGGGTTTTTTTCTTCTCCTAAACTGTGCATTCAGGTTTGCAAGATAAAACAGCCTGTAAATATATTATTGGGAAAGATATAAAGTCAAACACTTCTTACTCAATTTTGAAACTCACATTCCCCTTAAATTTATAGAGCATTTTAACTTCATGTTCAGAAAGTAGTAATCCACAGGTCTCAGTTTTCTATGAAGTATAAATCAGCTAAAAATTTTTAGACTACCCTATCATGCTTATATTCATGAAACTTTATATGCATTTCAGATTAGGCAGTTTGAAACCTGGAAGTATTTTTATAATGTTATTTTCCTTGATCATTGCCATTTGCACCTTTGCCTCCAAGTTTGGGCAGTACCTTGGTGTGGGAAATAGTAAAGGAAAAAGGGTTTCCAGAAAAGCAGGCCTTAGAAACAGAAAGAGCAGAGAAACATAGAGCTAGCTGCAACTGCAAAGTCTGAAAGTAGAAAAAGTTACAATGGTATAGCAAACCATTAACAATAACTTGAGTTTTAGGCTTGGCTAAGATAGACCTTAAGACTGCAGGAAAATATGCTTAGCAAGATAGTAGCAGGTTTTAAGTTTAATAATGGAGTATTGCATACTGGTAATAGAAAGAAGACAAGCAAGCTTTGTGTGAAGCAGGTGTATGTGTGCCTTTAGTGATTGGCTAAAACAATTGTCTGTAAGCTTTAGCAATATGCTATTGGCTAGAAAGTTTTTAAAGTGCTCTGTAGCAAAGAAATATTTGGCTGCTGCTGGCTGAGCTTTTCCATCTTCCTATTGTCTCAACCATGTAATGAGGCTGATGCTGCAAATAAAGCTCAAGGAATGTACCCCAGCAGTCCCATCCATTCATGAATGAAAGGGAAAAAAAACCACACAAACACACCTTGGTGTTTCTGAAGTGAGCTATTGCAGCTCATCTTTTAATTAAAATGGTGTGGGATTGGCTTTTATCTCAAAACCTTGTGTTGTTGCTGAAAAGAAATTCTGCTTATTGGTTAGTTCAATTCAAAATACAGCTATTTGGATATAACTTCAGATTGTCTCTTCTTACTTTAAAATATATGAAGAGTCACTTGAATTAACAGACCATGAGATATAATGAATCCATACCACAAGTAACATCCTATAACAGCAATGCTTCTCATGCTGTCATTTTTTTATATTTCTCATATAGTAATAATACGGGCTCACTCTGAGAAAATGTCAGTAGTTTGGATGAGATGGGATATTTCTGGACTATCCCATGAAGATATAAGTAATTAAGTGTAGCTAGATGTCAGGATGACAGATGCATTCACCATGTAATGACTGTGATTCCGTCTTGCTGAGAGCATTGTCACTCCTGACTGTCTTCCTGAATGTAAGTATTCAAAATGCATTATTTTCTCATATTTGAGTCTACACTTGTAGCTGTTACAAAAATAAGATATTGAAGAATACAGGTTGTTGTAGGCTGAAAACTGAATTAAGATTACAGAGCAGGGCTCTTATATTTCATCAGCATGTGTGTGTTTATGTATCTTTCAAAGACACAGAAATCATGCATTCAGCTTGTTCCTTATTAATAAATTTCTGTGCTAGTCACAAGTTCAGTCACTTTATCTCACAGGATTTTCCCCCTTTCATCTCAGCTAAATTCTTACTGTTTTCATTTTTTGTCTATGATGGAAAAGTTAGGGTTTCAATGCGATAGCAATGTCAATGAGAATACTTCGGAGAACAAGAATTGGGAATTGGAATTGGGTCAGATTTACTCAAGACAAGGATTTATATGCTCTGATTGGTGCAGTGTTCATGGACCTGGGCTTGGAAAGGACAACGAAAGCTCTTTCCTAGTGCAGCACCAGCAGCCTGGTGGGCATGACTGGATGAGCATGTAACATGTCATTCAGCTGACAGGCAATTCTACGTCTAGAAGAACCCAGCAAGGAAGTGCAGCTCATCTGGTGTGATGATCAAACACACCCATCCTCTTCTTTCCTTTCAGTTCAAGCCCTGATAAGAACTTCTCAATTTCTGAACAATCCTACTACCACACCATTAATGACAGGAAGCAATATTCCTTAAAATTTGCTTTTCTTATGGTTGTTTTTCATTCTGCTGGGCTCAGGGAAGCATCTCTACTAAGAATTACAGTAGGAGACCATAGAAGAATGACTGAGCAATGAGAAGTTTTCTGGGCCCTTTCAATCAATAAAAGGCTGAGGATACTGAATCAGGCAAGTTGCAAATTGAGGGGGCTTAAATATGTACTGGGCAACCATAAGCTTAAATTTAAATTTTAATTTTTGCTACCCATGTTTGTGTCACTTCATCTAAAGAAATTAATCTTCAGAATAAATCTAGTTATGAAAATTCCCTGTAGGAATTAGATTCTCTTTTGTGTAATCTCACAAAAAAAAAAAAAAAAAAACAAAAAAACCACAAAAAAACAACCAGCATGTTTTTTCCCTTGTTCTTTTCATTGAACAAGGGAAAAAACTTTTCTTCTTTCTTTTCATATATAGCTAGCAAGTGATCTGATTAGGTGATTCCTCTTTTGACTAGCTTGTGGCAATTCAATATCTATTTCAGCATTGCAATTCAGACTAGAACAAAAATCCAAACTCTTGAAAATCAATAAATAGAACGTAGGGCTTCAATTTGATTCTTCAATGGTACAAGCTATGCCAAGTGCAAATTAAAACTGTGCCTTCCACTAGCTTTGCTGAGAATTTGAAATCAAATTCAAAATTACAATCATTTTCTCTTGCAGTGATGCCCTGGAGGCATTTGGGACGCTCCATCCTAGGGCAAGAGCCTGTCTCAAACTGAGTCTCTTATTGTTTCTTTGCGATGCAATTTCTCACACCTTTGAAATCAAAGTAGATAACTTGCCCTATCATGAACAAATACAAGAACCACACAATTTTTTTTTTAAAACAACGGAATTAACAGTGTATTATTTATCAAACAAAGAAAAATATAAGTTGCTTTACATTATTTCTATTTCCCTGTTTCTATTTGTTTATTTGTAATGAATGAGAATGTACATTCCATGTTTTTAAATCTTTGATTAAAAGCAAAAGATGTTTTTGATTAGTATTTGTACCCATTTCCAAAATCTTCTTAATCACTGTTTGAGTAACATTGTTTGGCAATATGGGTAAGGTATATGAAATAGAATTTGGAAGAAAACAGTTCTTGGCTGATCTTTCTTAAGTGAGAATGATCACAGTCTTGTCATTCTCATCTCCAGATACAGACAGGCGTCTTTGGCACCGTTTTGTTAATGAAGAAATGTTGAATTCTATGCTTATTGTGCTATTATTATCTAAAGCAAGAAAAACTGTTTCTGAACTGGGGACCCCTTTGTGCTGCAAAGATGATAGGTTAGTGAAAAGCATGTATCAGATGTTATATAATGCACTGTTAGAAAGTGTTGGCAGCATGTTTTGCAATGTTTTTTTAATTCATTTCAGAGTCAAATTATTTGAAGGTAAATCTTTAATTGATTTAAAATTTAAAAAAAAAAAAAGCAGCTTATCACTGACAGTCAGTACTGGATCATACCTGTGTCAGATCTTATTGCACACAGCAAGAATCATAACTTTAAAGAAGGACTGTAAGTTTGCTCTCATTTCTCTTTGCGCCTGAGTTCCCTCTTGGCCTGCAGTGCCAGACACGGAAACCAAGCTTCCAATTTTCTTTTTCTGTCCTGCATACAGGAATAAAGTAACAATTTAAATAAAATCTTTTTTCTGTATGAAAATCTGGTTGTTACAATCCACAGATGAAATCAGAAATGAATGATCTGACTGAACTCCCTGTAATATTTATGGTCACTGGCAAGGAAGTCTTTAGCAGAGCTGTGGATGAGGACAACAAAATAGTTAATTTTAAATCATGTTTTAAACTTTAGATTTCAGAATTATGGTAGAAGTCTCCTTGTTTACTGTTCTGCCATGGTTAAATCTTTTGCCAAATTCAGCTGTGGAATGGGGATGGTTTCTGTTTGCTGTAGGAAACAATGAGTTTCCTACAATGAACCTGAGAATTACATTTGTTTGCCTTGTGATATTAAAGTCTGGGTTGTGTGCACTTGCATGGCACACGCTATATATAAGACAAGAAATAGTCATACTTGCCACTAAACCAAAAGAAGTGACAACAGATGTGAGACGTCCTTGAGAACTGCAAAAAAAAAATCAAAATTCACCTGGAAAAAGGGAGTGAATTTTTAGAAGAGAGCATAGAGTCAGGATGTTCACCCTGAAAAAGGAAGTGGCAGTACAGTAATATGACATAAAGACACTGTATAGACAACCCTGCAGACCAGATGCTGACTGCTATGGCTGTTACCAAATCTGTGTGAGAGCATGGGAATTCTGGCACTGGAATGGCCCCTGGCAGTTAGCTGGAAATTTGCAATAACATTGAGAGAGAACCGCTGTTAGTGGTGCAGAGTGCCTGTCCGCAAGGGTAGGGTGCTAATACAGGGATCATATCTCACTTTCAGCTGGGGAAAGAATGACAAGAACTACATCTCTTTCACACCTTGGGATACAGAGCACTGAGGACTGCTGCTTTACATAGCAGGGACCAGTGATGATGTGCAGAAAGGCTAAGGACAGGCAGAGGCAAACAGATCTTTTGTCCAAAACAAGGGGCAAGGTAGTGACACTTCTATGATTCCTTGTTCATTAATCAACAAAACTGAATTTAAGATGTTTCTTTTTGATGTGGCATTAGTGATGGAAATCAAACACTTTTTGTAAATAATTTGGATTTAGCTCCCACTCTGCACTGATCTAGGCACCAGGAGGCTGCTCTGTGATAGCTGGAGCAGCATGGAACAAGCTGTCAGTAGTCTCAAATAACACAGATCATCAAGTGCAAGAAACTCCTGAGAGTTTTTTAATTAATTATTGCCAAAATGGTCAAGGAAAGAGTGTGACTGGGAAAGCTTGAGGTGAGTGCATGTGAAAGTAAATATTTGGACTGCAAGCCTCATGATGGTGAAGAGGGGAGTGCAGCAGTGTAAGTGAAACTCCAGAATGGTAGTAAAACACCTGTAAAAAGGAATGCCTTTGAACCACAGGGTCAGCTCATTCCAGTGTTTTCATGAACTTGCAGCTGCCACAGAAGCAAAACAGGGTTGATGAATGTGTAAAATATGGATGGGGATAGCAAACAAAAGGTGACACCAGTGTAAATTATTAATGCATTCAGCATTTCTTGATTTTGGGGCTTAAGCAAGTCCTGCTGTGGTTTGTCTTATGGTGGTAACTGTTGAAATTGCTCAAGTCAAGGGGCTTTACTTTTATTTTGCTTGTTTTTAATGCTAGGTAACTGTGAAATGTGAACTAGTTTTGTTAGTGAATGGACTGCTGTTTAAGGAGGTGATAAAAACCCCAGTTTTCTTCTGGTTTCTTCATGAAGGCTTTGCAGTTCTGCTCAACATAAATGTTGTGATGATAGTAGGAGATGGTGCACTATGAGGTCCAAAAAACATATTTTTATTCCCACTGAAATATGAGACACTTTTTCTAAGAACTCTCTCACTGGAGAAGGACCCCTGCATATCTGATAGAATTGAGATGTGTTCTGGTTTAGCCTCCCAATGCTGTTTTGATGTCATTGTAGGTAATGCCTTGTGCTTGCTTGAGGTGTTGTGCATGGGAAATTATCTATCCAAAACTGGATCGGGATTAACTATTTAACATGTTCTGAAAAAGAGAGTGAGGTATGAACATGTGCCAAAGACTGATGCAAAACCAGTTTACTTTATATAAACTCTGCCATTAGCAATAGTACTAAAATAATAGTTTTTAAAGCACTCAGAGAAAATAAAAACCTGCTTATGAGGCATATATCAGTGTATTTTACAGTTATCCATTATTTATTGTACACAGCAAACTTAAGACATAAGCTTGGTTATTTGCTTGTTCCTGGTCAATAGAGGAATGCCTCAGCAGAAAATGGCCATTGTGTATTGCTTATGATAATACAACTGCATTTTACTGGTTTTTATACAAGCAGCAGAGGAAAAACAAACCTGTTTTGCCTCTGTCTTTCAAATTCTTCTTATAAGGGCAAGTATAACTCTATGGTGAGTGGAAGGAATTGATTCATGGGAGACTGAGAGAAACTACTAACTTGACATAACGTTTTTTATTAAAATTAAATTTATGATATATGTTATCCCCCTCAGTCTTTAGGTACACATGTGCACATACACTTGCTTTCATAGAGTCAGTAAAAAAGCAAAATGAAAGCAAAATATTTCTTTTTAGCATATAAATAAATACTACTCCACTGAAGTCATATTCACCATAGAACTCACATGTCTGCTAGAACATGTTTTACTTATTTATATAGTTTTCATCTGGTGACCTCAAATTCTTCAGCGGCTTTATCTTCACAATAGATCCTAAATATAGTGAAAACCACATATTTTCACTTTACAAGGGGGAATTAACTAGACAAAGGCTATCACAGATATTAGTCCTAGTCTTTTTCTAAGCCCCAGTCACTGTTTTCCTCCTACCACAGTCTCTCATCAAGCTAGCAGAAAAGTAGAAAAAAATCAGTAACTTGGATTCACTTTCTGCTGGGCAACACAACTGGCATTTGGGGAGGGGTGTTTTGAATCTCTAATGTTGAGTAGTTTATTGAGCAGTAACACCCTCCAGGCATCATAAAAAAGGGTACCTGAAAGATTGTCATAAGGAGCACAAGTAAGTTTTATAATGAGATTTAAATAAACCTCCAACAACATTAAATTTTGTTCATTACCCATAATTAAGTCCACCAGCTTCTGTGGGCTGAGTGGTAGAGAAGAAGAGGTATAATCCTCAATTACACTGTCCTGCACTGCTGCAGCCCAAGGGGATGACTGAAGTTTATCCCTCTCTCCCTAGTGGAGTGTTGGGATCTCTAGCTTGTCAGAGTGACTCCGAGAAAAGTTCGAAAGTTTCTTTCCCCAGCCCAGAGCTTGAAGAAGGAGTCAGAGCTCTTCATTTCTTGGTCTTAAGGTTGTTTATTGCATCTTATCTATAAAAAATTTTCTCCTGCCCTGCCGAGGTCAGTTCAGCAGGACAGTCAGAGGCACTCTGACTGCCCTTGGGGCGGTATTATTTTTTATACTACAAACTACATATAGCATATTTACAATTACTTTCCAATACATGTCACCTATTTTAGACAGTGAACTTCTATTCTAAACCAATCCCAACATGCCAGCATCACAGCAGAAGATAGAGACCAAGAAGAAGAAGAAAGGCTAGACACGCCCAAGTCCCTCCATCTTGTCCCCAAAACCCTCGCTCCAAAAATCCTAAAATCTACCTTTTCACCCTGTGTTAATTTTATTATTATACTATTTAAACTTCTGTGACTTTCAGGTCCTCATACAAAGCTGATAATTTGCTCCATGGGTCATAATCAAATCAGCAGGTGCTCTGGGCTGCATGCCAGAGTCTCCGAGCCCCCGGTACCCAGAGGGATGTACTGAGTTCCAACAGTGGAGCAGTCTGAGTTCTGCAGGGCAGGTGATGGTCTGGTGCTAAGTTCAGTCATAGAGAGGGACAGGGAAAGAATGGAGCTTTCCTAGCAAGAACAAGAGCTCAAGGCATGTTATCCAGCTCTGAGAAACCTCCTGTAAGTGCATAAGCATTTTCCTAACAGTAGTTCCCATTTTCATAGTTTGGTCAACTTTGGGAGGATTTGCATAAGAATAAGGAGCATATTTCTGACACAAAATCTTACCCACCAATCTTCCAAATTGCAACTTACTCTTTCAGTGCATGAGGTGCTGCAATTTCTCAGGGAACAATCACCTGAATTGTCTGAAATTGCAGAATGTTGGGCTCTTTAACTTCTTTCATGGAAATGTCTGAGCAGTTGTGTCTGAAACTGGGTGATGTGATCATGTACAGGAAATCCAGACTGTCAGGAAATAACAACCCAGTTATTTATTTTCCCTTCTCTTCAGGGCTTTGTAAGAAGAACCATCATGTAGCCCTAGCGACTGGCAAAGCCATGAGTTCTGCCAGTGACAATGTTATTGATACAGCTACCAATGTTGTTGGCTTTCTAACAAGGCACATTGGCTACAAATTACTGGTGCTCTTCTTTCTGTGTTTTCAGGATTCAGCGTAGGGTATTTAAACTCCTAACCAAAGATCAGTCTTCATGATGCCCAACATATAGCATCTGGCACACAAATCTGTTGCTTACATTAGTAATAATGCTGGAAGTTGAAGGTTTTGATGTGTCTTTTAACTGTTTATTTTATATGTATGTGAACAATTAATATATCCCCTCTCATGATATAGTTTGCTTTTTTGTACTGGGATGCACATGAGAGTTATTCTAGAAAAATGCAGGAAAGCAGAGTTTGTCAACTACTGCAAGTGGAAAATTTAAACATGATTGAGCTTTTAATGAAGAGAGTAATTCTCTTTCATCTCTCTGCTAGACATGTAATTCTAGCTGGTCCTTCATTAGTACAGCTTTCATCAGTATGAAGATAAAGCTGTGTTTAAGAAATTACTTAAGATTAGAGTTCAGTATGAATTTTATTTGCTATCTAAAAATGTGTTGCATTTTTCAATTGGAGTTTGAATATCTCACAGAAAACGTGGTTCTTCTGATTTTGTAGGTTTTTTGGAGGGTTTTTTGGGGGTGTTTTTTCTTTTTTTCTTTTTTTCTTTTTTTTTTCAGGGTAGTATTCTGGATGCCAGAGCCACTGTGAAACTCTTCAAATTGATATGATGTCTGTCCCACATAGTTATGAATTAGTGAAGGAAAGGTTCAGAGTAAATTGCATTAGCAGAGGTGCATGTAGTATTACATAATTCATTGCAAGCAGTGTTTTGTAAAATTAATATAAAATCTAACATAGTCTTTAAAGGTTTAAAGTGAAAAGACTAATTGCGTCAGATCCATTTTGTCCTGTTTCCTGCTTACTGAATTCCAGCTGACAGCCTAGGAAACCCACACCTCATTACCATATTTTGAAACATCTGTTAAGGAAAACAGATCTGCTTGCCAGAATTCATCTTCCTTTCAGAAGTGCCAAGTATGTGAACAGAACCATTATTCCTTAGGCAAAAAAAGACCATGTTCAGCTTTGCTGTCACCAGCCACATTAAGGCTTTATTTGGTTCAGAATGTAAGTAATTAATTGAGGAAAGCTATTCATACAATGTCACTGTAATTACTGAAACATGAATATTTCTCCCTTATATTTCATCTGAGAAATAATCCTTAGGTATCAGTCACATTTATTTTAATTCTACATTTTAACAGCTTGCTACCTGTTAATGTTGCAATTATGACATCAGAGCTACTGCTCTGTAAATGACCTGCCATCAGGAACCAGATGCTGCAGCTGTGTTTTACATGAAGGGAAATGGTGTCCTTCAGTCCATGGTTCTGGACCAGTGGCTCAGATACCTCCTGTACACTCTAACTACCTGTCTCTCAAAATACCCCTTGCAAGAACAGCATCTCCCTTAACTGTAGTCATTAAAGATTCCAGTAAGTCTTGTAAAAGATACTTATTTAAGACCTGTTTCACAAAACCAGTGAAATGTTAGCCTTTTATATTTGCATACTTTTTTTCTTTTTTTTTTTTTTTCTCTAGCCTTGCTTATTCCAAGTCTCTGTGGCCTTAAAGGGATTCAGTTATTGGCATGTAGGTAAGTAAAAGATGATAAGATTCTGGAGGACATCTGTTTTCTCCTTATTTCCTAGAGTAGACAGCTGTGTAAGCACACCATGCCTATGTACTGCTTTCCATTTCATCCTTTGGCTTGAGTTTCCTAATTGGAACAGTTTGCTCAGAATTAAAATGAAAAGCAAAATAATTAAATGCAACTTTCTCCTTATCTCTTAATGAGTCAGTGGCAAGTGGCAACAAGGCCACTGGCCAGTTATGGAGCCACTACTCCATAACTGGCCAGGTCTCCCAGACTCAAACACCTGCCTTATGGAGTCCAGGACAGAGGGCACAGTTTGGTGCTGTGAATGTGTTGCAGAGTTGTGCTGGGTAGCAGGGTGATTGGTGCTCTGAATCATCTAAGTACAAGCTGCCCCTGCACTAACACCATTGCTGATCACACTGCCATATGGTGAGTTAGATGCAGGGAAGGATCCAGCTGAAACTAAAGAAGGAGGTGGCCTCACCTTTCAGCTGGATCAGTCATTGTTTAGGTTCATCACACTGCTGGTGCTGGTATGGGGAGAAGGAGGGCAGGGCATTAGCACCTGAAAGTTTACTTTAGTGGGAAAAGCTTCATGGTACACAAAGTTTAGTTTTCAGATGTTCTTTCTACTTTCCCCTTTGTGTGTATTTACACTGTTGTAATGCTTTTCTCTTTGCTATTTTACTTTACACTTTCATCTCTTTCCTCCACTTCGTGATCAGTCCTTGTACAGATATATATGATCAGTTTCTTGTACAGATATACATATGTAGTCTGAATTTCTCCCATTAGATCTGCATGTCCCTGCTAGAATTAGGGTACCTTTCTTTATACTGCATGTTAAATTCATGCCCAGACACATGGATTACTAGCTCTCTCCTGACCTTTTTCCACTTCTTAAAACCAAGTATCACCGACTCTGGAGCCCTCAAACAGGGTCAACTCAGTGACACAAGTCAAACCCTTACATTATATAGAGACCATATTTGAAAGTGCAAACAGAAACAGGCCTTGAACTGATCTAACAACTTCCCACAGCCACTGAAAAAGGATGTTATTGTACCTCTTCCCATCATCTTCCCTGGCTGTCCTGGTAACACAGTTCTGTTCTGTACCTTGGGCCAGCTCTAGTGCCTGGTCAGCCTCTCCTGGAAATGCTTTGTTTCTCTGACTTGTCAGGAAATTCACTCAGCAAAGGGAAGGTAGACAGGCAGAGTCCAAGGAAAGGAGAAGAGTCTTGGGACTGGCTGTGGAATAGCAGATGAAAGCAGGGGAGGAGAAATAGGAAGCAAAATCTTAAACTTTTGACAGCAGTGAGGTTTGAGCATCCTTGTTTCCAGACTGACCTCACTTCTGGTGTCCCATCTGACAAATTATCAACTGAGTGCTGAAGCAATCTAGTGCACAACAACTGTGCTACATACATTGGGGCTGACTGTTAGACCACAGCCAAGCCTAACCTACATTCTAACTGTGCAGATATTGATGAGATGTTTTTCTATTGCTCTTAGGAAAACTAATGACACTCAAGAGTTGTCACTAATCCAGAAAAGGCCAGCACAGTGTAATCCAGAAGTCCCCTGCCCAAGCTCTTAATGTCCTCAATGAAGTAGTTACACTGCTCTTTCCTTTCCTTCCCACTTTTCCCGCTGCTGACTGAGTAATTGCTACTTCTCTTAACTCAGCCAGTGGTCTCTCAGGTGAAGCACCTAAAGCAGGTAGTAGTCACAAGATAGTTTTCTATCACTCAGTCACTCTGATGTGTGCTGCTCATCAGTTCACCTGTAAATTATTGTTCAAACACCCACTGCAAGTGCATCTGCGTCTGTGTGTGTTTCTGTGCTCTGCCTCTGTTGTTTGGATCCAAAGGACCTGATACCACCACCAGGGTTTAAGAGAAGGTGTCCATACCTGCAGATCAGGTGGGCCAAGGTCAAGGGTCCTGGCCTGAATTTGAAGTGCCTTGTCATCACATCCACCAACCTGTTTTTCAAAGCTCTGTGTTTGTACTTACAAGTCTTTGACCTCCGTAACAAATCCAGGGAGAGGCTGCTAATCTCAGATATGCTCCGTGTGTGCAAAGCAAGCATTCCGAGTGGTTTAGCAACATATTGTTAAGCCATATCTTCATGCTTTGGTTTACAGTTGTAAAAAAAATTATCCTTCCTTTGTGATCCTCTTCTGTAGGCTTTCCTGGTATGATACTGGTAATGAACTGCTGCTCCTGTGTCATCCAGAGCCACAGGAGAGACACTCCAGTGCATTGTATCAGATTGGTTTCCCTCACTTTTCTGGGTTTGGAACTTGCTTTGAAATATTATTACTATCTCTAGTTCACTAACAGATGTGAACTGGATCATCTCTGGTAGCATCTTCAACATTCAGATATCAAAAACAGCCAAGACAGAGCGACATTCATACATATTTCTTTCTTCTGTATTAGTGGTGGCCAATGTCACTTGTAATTCTGAGCCTATAGTAAAGGTAGGTCACTTTATTACTTTTGTTCAAAAGGTACAAAACACATTGTGGCATTCCTCAGAGAAATGTACCTCAATAAGTGAAAAAAGGGAGATAATGAGAGAACGTGCCACAGGCAAGGGGCTTGGGATTAGATCCTTTCCAATCCAGAAAATTCTATGATTCTATGATTTTTTTCATACTTACCACTGCTCAGATATGGGATGTAGGGAGATGGAATGAGATGGCAACTTCTAGATGAGAATTTACCTTGTAAGAAAAGGTGTTTAAAAGGAGCTGGTTTGCTTACTTATCTGATTATAAGAAAAATAAAACATGCTGTTTTGTCCATGGAGCTGGAATGAGAAAAACATGACTCACCAAGACCCATGTTTTTCCAAAACTTATTTGCAATGGCAGTCAGTTCTTCATCTCTCTGTGTCTGTGGGAGCCATTATTCTTTATTTGTCTGCCTTTTTGTGTTGAAAATTCTTCCTTTAGTGATAGCTACCTGTTACTTTTGCAATTTACTCCAAAATGGAGCTCCTACTTCAAGAGGGACTCATTAGTGAAGCTGCTTTCTAAATACAAGATAGGATTAATAAAATCAGTGTTATGAAGGATGTATGTGAAGGCTGGTGGAATTTCAATAGCTTGGTCTCAGCTGTATCAAAAACATAGAGAATCTAAATGTTCAAGCTCATAACTGAAAAAATGAAGCAATCACTTCCCTATGTCAACATAATTCTGGCATCTGGGAGTGTCAGAATTTGTTATTCATGTCTTTTGAGCATTTTTATGTTTTCTGGGGGAAAAATCCTGTTCATTATCTCTTCCTCTGCATCGCACTCTCACCTCTGAGAACTTTCTCTGCCTTCTTGTGCATCTCTCAGGAACATATGGCATGGAGGACATACATGGCTGACAAGTTTAGCATGTACTCTTCACCAGGAGTAAGATAAAAACAGGCTTAGATGCAGCAGCCCAACCCATCTTGGACCTATTCCTTGCACCTAAAGGTAAAGTGGCAAATTTTGCCCAAGAAGGTGATTTCCATCACTGTCATGGCTCCCATTTGATTTTTCAGAGGCTGAACTTCCTGAGAAATTCTCTTTTATTCTTTCCTTCTAACTTGGATGCCTGAAAAATGTTAGGCAGTAAAATGTTGTTAGTCCTTTTACTTTGTCCCCCTTCTCACATTCATGTTACCTCTTTCTCCCCTCTTCTTGCTTCTCTCTCTAAAGGTTGAGAGGATCTAAAGTAATTTATGCTCCTGCATTTTGAATTTTTCTGAACTGTTTATGATGAGATTGCCAAATGATTTTGTGACTGAAAGAAACTACAGAGAACCCAAGGGTGTAATATAAAACACTCCAAATGGCTTGAAACCAGAAAGTAGTTTGGTTCAATTTACTATCAAGATTTGACCTTTCCGTAATTTTACAGGACTGTAAAGGTCTACTGGGACAGAAACATTTAAAAAAAAATAAATTCTGTTAGTAATCCAGTAAAAACACTAGGGTGCAAGTCTGTTCCTGAGTATACTGCAGCTCAAACAATAATAACAACCTGTATTCATATGTGTCTAACCTGCAGGTTATCTGCTTGAAAAGCAGAATGTCATCCAGCAGCAGAGTGGGTTGTATATGTGTGTGAGTAAAAAAAGGAAGAAAAATTTTCCTTGGAGTCCCTCCATTGTCTGTCCCCTCTCCCCCACTTTCACCTTCCTTACCTTTGTATTTTTGTTATCCCAGGGTGCAAAGTATATTTTAAGGAGTAATGCTTTTAGAGATGTGTGTGGTTATCTGAGCACAAGAGCTTTACATATGAAAATACAGTACTATCGATGATATTGTCTGAGTTTGTTTTAATGTAGTGCAATGAACTATTAATTCACTTTAAGAAAAAAATATATCATCCCTCTCTCAATTGGACTGAAAGCAGGATGGATTGAATTCTTAGCTGTGGCAAAGGAGAATTGCTCTAAGCAAATTTTCATTACCTGCTTAATTAGTTATACTTTTGAAATCATATTTTAAGAGCTAACATTTGTCTACCCTGTGCAACAAAAGTCACATGGTCGTGCAGTACTACAGGACACCCTGTGGTAAACTGTATCTGTGTACATACCATAGCTATGTCCCTACTTTTCTTCCTGTAGAAGTGAAAGGGAGCCTCTTACTGTCTCTCTCACCCTGTGGTGCCAAAAGGAGTGGGCTTCTCTGTAGTGGAGCAAAGCAGTGAACCAGATTACTTTATTTGAGTATAAGATTTGGCTTCAAATCAAAACATGTACAGGTTCTGCCAACATGTTGTGTTGAGTTAGTGCAAGATCCCAGGGGCCTGTGGTAAAAGAAAACTTTGCCACTACTCTTTTCAGATTTATTCCTTGGTAAGGAGAGCAGAGATGTATTAAGATTCCTTATCTAATCTCTGCAAAATGTTATTGCCTAAGGGATCTTCAGAGCGTCTCACACCTTGTCTAAGCTCCATGAACTCTCTAAATTCAGATGCTTATACTTTTTTCGGGTTGGAGATAGTTAAAGTTCAGCTGTATGTACTGTGAGAGCAAACAATATAAATGTGTTGTAAAACCCTTTATTCCTCCTCTGGGGAAGTTTTCAGAAACCTTAGGCTTCAGAGGGATGGTCTGAGCTGGATTAAGCTACAGCAGTAAGGACATTACTGCTTCCAGGCGTCCACAGCCTGAGCTGAGTGAGATCGGCAGGTACGTGGTGGAGTGGCAGAAGGGAATTCTGTTCTCCTCAGCATCCTGTGGAGGACTGGTCAAATGCTGCAGCTAAATCCAAAAGACTGAGTGTAGTTTAAAGTAATTTACTGAACTTGTGAACTGCACTATCCAGAGAGCCATTGCCTTTTTTTGCATGCTGTTTCTGCTGTCCTTGCTGTGAAGACAGTAATTGCTAAGAGGGTGAATGTCCAAGAATGTAATATCTTAAACCTCAGCACTTTAATCCCACAGAATAAGTCTGTGGGAACACTGCAGGAGATGATATTCTCTGTTTAGAAACATTGGTCAGTTTGTTTCTTTTGCTTATAAGATCATGACTAAACGTTTCTATCCTTTGGGATATGTTTGTTTTTGTTTTAATTATCACACTGGATATATAACTTAGTGTGCAACTCTATGATTGCTTTCTCTTAAAACACATTCAGTATGTTTGCTGTGAATACAAATATGCAATGCAGAAAATAAGTGCCATAGCAGACAACAGAACCTATCTATCATAATTTATTCACTCAGCAAAGCTATAAAAAAATTTTAGTACATAATATATTAAAGCTATTCCTTTTGTTCCACCATTTGTTTTAACTGAGTTATATCAGGGGTAAATGTGAACCAATAAATCTGTGTAATAGATCCTCATCTGCTACAATGCAACGCAATCCAAAAATTATTCAGACGTGTTTCAGTTGATGATTCTGGGCTTTGCTGTCTCTGAATGTGATTCTTTCAAAACTCTCTGATCACGCTTTATTTAGTTTCATGAAGCCAAATGACAACTAATTTTATGTTACTGGTTCCATTGTTATATATCTTTTTATGACTACTGGCTTACATGTTAATGCAAGATAAAATAAACCATGAAACTACAGGGACATCTATACCAAAGATTACACCAGAGGAGCAAAACCTTGAACTAAGGCATCCTTCTCCACTTGAATGCATTTACAGCTGTGATCAGACTCAGAGAGAGCTGTGTAGCACAGCTGTTATCCAAAGAAACCTTATTTCAGCACTGTGTGCACTCCTGGAATAACACACGTATATGCCACCAAGATGGGGTTAGTACAGATGGCAAGTGTTTAGAGAGAAGGATTGAGGGGTATTCAAGAATTAACATAACAGGCACTGTAGAAGAGCTTGTGATGCCACTTTGTATTGTTTCTGTTTTGTGGAAAAATCAGAGGGGGGATTGATGCCAATGTGTTTGGAAATCCTGGCTGCAGTACATCCAATTCTTTTAGAGCCAGCTAGACACCAGCCGTGTGCATGCAAGATGTTGTGATTGTTTTTCCCTCACTGCTTGCTTGGAAGCTGAGACCCCTAATTTTATCTTCACCTCATGCAGGAATTCAAGATTATCTTCCATTTTCTCCATGATGAAAATGGGGACATTCTGAAATGAACATTTTGCCAGTATTCATGATACTTTCAGACATCAATCTTGGCATGCACCTTTTGTCTGTATTCTTGCCTAGGATAACAGAAACTTTATGAAGCTGGAGAGGCTTGTGGCAATGAAATAAAAGAAGTTAAGAATCAAGACCAAAGCACTACTCTTTTCAAAAGACAAAATTTTCATGTGGGAAATTCTTCCTTTCAGATATCTTTTAGTGTTTGTTGGGAATACATGAATGGCTGATAGTCTATCAGGTACCAGCTGAAATATCTAGTTCCATTTTTGTAGGCACCCACCAGTTGGTATACTAAAGCTTAACTTATTATAGTTTTGTTACTCTGTGCATGACACTTAGCTTAATAAGGTAGGAAGTTGCATTTTTCTTCACAGAGTATTTTATTCAGAGACAAAGCCTCTGTGTGTTGTGAGTCTCCCTACTCAACTTTTGTGAGGGTTGAATGTGAATAAACTTAATCTGAACTGCCTGATCTAATAGAGAGCACAGTGCTAACACCTCTATGTAAACTCAAAGCCAATACAAAGATCCCTCTGACTCGATAGTTCCTGATCTTACTTTACCACTTGGACCTCAGGACCTGTAAGGCAATCCTTTTGAGTACATGAAATTATAATGGGTTATCAAATCAAAGCCCAGATAGTCGGAAAAGGAGAAGTCAAACTGAAGCTGACATACCGAAGCCTCCAAACTATATTGTAAGCTATAACCTTACTGTAGATAATAAAACCATACTAGGAATAAATGAGGCCCATTACTTCCTTTTTTCTCCATTGTCAATATGAAATTCTGATGATAGTCACTTTATTGCTCTGCATGAAGCTGCATATATTATTTAACCAGTATGAAAGATTCCCATCTATTCAGCTACGTGGGCAGCTTTCATGCGATAAAGTTTTATTCTGGCAGGGGACTACTGCCAAGCTTTACTTTGGTTAAGTACATTAAAAGAAATTCTATCATCCATGTGAGTCTGCATTGTAAAATTCTGGTTTGTTCCCTGGATATTACTTTCACTAAGGTTATCAATGCGAGAAACCTTCTCAGTAATCTTTAGCACATGTTTGCTATGTAAATCAAATTATAAGTAGCAGATAAAACCTTGCTATGGCTTCTGAAACTGTGGGTGGAAAATGGATTCGAATTCGACAGTAAGTCTAACTTAGAGAATGAAGAGCTTTGCTGTTTTACAAAATTCTGACTATAAATTCTGCTGTTAAATCTGCAGTTCCTGCCACATTCTGTTTTGGTGACCTTGTCACACCTACTTCAGATGTGGTCTTCTATCCCATACAAATCAGTAGCATATGATTTTTTAGTCTTTATTACAGTAAAGTAACACTTTGAGGCACTACCGCAGTGAAAATGAAAAGCAGGAAACAGCATTTCAGGAAACAAAGAGTTTACACTGCTTTCTTATGAGTTTCTAGGAGGCAGAACTGTTCATCCTTTTAAAATCCTACTCTACACCCTGGATAGAAGAGGCTGACAATGGTGCAGAATGGCTCATTTTGAGCTTGGGATTGAGATTTGCCTTGACTGCAGTGGCATATTTTTTGGTACTTTTGATCAGATGGCTTTCTGAAAAATTGAGGAGTTCAAAGGCACCCATTCCATTCTTTCTTGTCATGATAGCTGCTTTGGAGGTCGTGGTGGCATGGCTCAATGCTTCTCAGATCTGCTAGATCTACAGATACAATAGATTTGATACATCACAAGTCCTTTTGCCCTCCTTCCATCACTGTCTTCCAGAACTACTTTAGGTTCAGAAATCTGATGCATCTTTTCAGTATGGTCCAGTTATCATCAAGATCCTTTGCATTCTTTGAAAGCAGCTGTGCTTACCTCCATCAGAATTTTATTCAACTGTGTTGCATCTGCTTTTCCATCAGTTTTCCTCAGATCACTCACACAGCTTCACAACTGCTTCTTCTCTACATTGTCTTCAGCCCCTTTCTTCACCACCTCTTTTCTTAGTTTGTCTTCCCATCTTTGATTTCTTCTCTTGCCATAACTGTTGTCTTCTGCTCCTGCAGCTGCCCATCAGCCCTAGAATGTGTCTCTGGGCTTATCTTTGTTTTATATCTTTATCTTATCTCTTTAGAGCAGCTGCTCTAACAGTGCCTGCTGCTTCTCAGTGCTGAGCCCTAATGGATTGTGTCTCTGAAATTCTGGTAACATGTTATTTTCAGGCACTCACTCTGCAGGTCCTTGTTTTCCCACACGTGATTAAGGGTCAAACTTTACTCTTTAAATGGTTGCCAAGAAGTAAGAAGAGCAGTGATGAGTCAGAAGCTCTATAAAGCCAGCTGCATAATAAAGTTTAAGTGTTCAGTGAATTAGAACAATGGGAACAGTCATAAAGCCTTCAGTGCCAAAATGGTCTTTTTGTTTATAAACACCTGCACAGTGGGATTTCCCATTGCATGACTGTAGTGCTTTGGCTCTTTTTCATTAAAAGATAATAATTTTTGAAAATAGCACAAGCACTCATGTTGAAGACTGAGAGAGTCCGTGGGGAAATTGCATTTAGATAAGAAATCCTAGCTAGGTAACACATGCTCATATTGTTTTTCTTTTTCCTGTTTGTCACTCTCTTTTGGACTTTATGGGGATGAAATAAGAGAAGAAGGTAAATTTTAGGGAGTTATTGTTGTATTTCTGAAATAGATACCTATCTCTTGCTCTAGACTGTTTAGAAACCTGGATTATGTCAATCCATGACACTGGACAATAAATCAAGGCATGGCAGATTCTCTAATTTTTCTACAAATATTGGCTGCACAGCATAACATTAATTTCTGTACATATCTCTGTGCTTTTTTAAATAGAATGAGCAGTGGCAAAAAATGCTTCAAGAATGAGCTACACTGCAGATCATATTGGTGGCTTAAGCACTTTGAACAGTGGTGAGGTTACACTCACAGCACTCCATTTTTGGTTATTTCCCTATACTTTTCTAAAGCAGGCATTAAAGCTGTTTTAAAGAGCATAATAGGCATGCCAAAAGGAGGGATTGGAATTTCCAAGGAGCTCCTAATTTTACTGAGAAAGTAGAAAAAGTAGAAAGAAAACACTTCAAAATAAAAAAGCATATTTTAAAAGCTTCAAATTTTATGCAAATCTATTTATTATCAGTATCAGGAAGAGATAAAACATTCAAAGGAAACATACAGTTGTGACTCTGCCTTCCCAAACTTCAGGCATGCACTTAGTAAATCTCCTTGAGAACCATGCATAGGATTTTTCTAGGGTCTGAAGAGTTTTGTAAGGGACTACTGCAGACAGTGAAGAAGCAAAAAGTAAAAAAATAAGTATGTTGAAATTCCTTACATCACCCTCTGAATTTTTCCTAATTAACTTCTGCTGCAGGTTTTAAGTTCATCTTATGGTTCTCTTTTACTGGTATGTGTTTATGTGTAATACTGGCAAGCAGCTATAGATAGAAATCAATAACTATGTGAATGCTGAGGAAGCAGCTGAAGGCTGGAGCTGTTACAGAGATGGGGAAATGTCCTTTACAAGTACAAGGGAGGCAAGATGAGACAGAGAAAAGTAAGGATCTTTCATCTGATCAACAAAATACAAACAAACTTGAAGAAAAACTCTTCTTTCTAGGCTGAAAACAGATATAAGAGCACCAAGTGCAGATTAGAAGCAATTTATGTTTATTTAAATTAATTCTACTGTTTATTAAGATAATCTAAAAGACAAAAATGACTGGTGCCTGCGCAGCAAAATGATAATATGACAGTGATTACTCTTTCTGGAATGGACAGGAAGACAAGTATTTGTTTGTCACTTTCAGAACAAGATCTGGATAGAGAGAAATTTTTACAGCCCTTGAAAGCAAAATATGCTCCTTATGGAGGCACACTCGTTCCCAGCTATTTTGCTCTTAGACCTATTTCCTGTACCTTCCTAGGGGTCAGAACTAAGCCAGAACTGGAGCTCTGTGGCAGTGGTGTGGTATGATATTGCTGTCCTCTGTCAATTGTGAATTCATTCTGATGTGTAGAGATAGTTTATTTTTGCACATGTGTTTTCTTT
This sequence comes from Setophaga petechia, assembly GCA_024362935.1. NCBI lineage: Eukaryota > Metazoa > Chordata > Aves > Passeriformes > Parulidae > Setophaga > Setophaga petechia. The sequence goes on from JANCRA010000008.1 coordinate 26,852,075, forward strand.
GAAGGCAACTTAGTGAATAATAAGCACCTTATCTTTGGGAACACTGATATAAGGTGAATGAGAGCACTGAGTCCTTCCCATCTCCATATTCCGTGAAGTATTTACAATTATCAATTTATGTAACTTAAAACACCTTAAATTCACATAGAATCTCATTTCAAAGCTCTACTCAGTACAGTTTAAGCCACATAAAATCAATCACAAACTGCTTTGCCTCTTTCAGTGCTAATTCCATGCAGGGACATCAAATTTTTTTTTGTTTTTCATAGTTTTCCCTGTTCTCCCACGGAGAAGGTCTTGCTATTTTATTCGTGAATAGGTTGTGTGAATATATAATTTTAAAAATAATTCCTATATTTAAAATACTATTAAATCAAATTAAAATATTCACAATCAGAGAGAGCTCTGAATCTTTTTCACACTGGCTGCAAGCTATCTGCACCTGTGAGGCATGTCTGTTTCACAGCCCCAAGCATCTGCTGGAGCTTCCAGCAGGCCCTCCAGTCTTTGCCCTGGTGTAAACCAGCTTGCAATCAGAGCAAGGAGGCAAAAGCACTTGCAGACATCTGTTCTAAATTTGTTTGTTTGACCTTCACCCACAAACTAGTCATGACTAATAGAAAAAAAATCGTCTTTACCATTGAGTGTATATTGCAAGTAAACAGTTTTGCAGAACACACATGTTTAGAAACCTTGTCTCACATCATCCTGGATTAGCATAGGATTTTGCCTCTGTGGAAGGCACTCAGAAAAAGTCCATAACTTTCTGACCATGGTTTTGTGGGAGAGGCAGCTACACATGGAAGTGATATATTTTCATTTGCTGAAGTTTGGGGATTGCATTTAAATTTCTCTGGCACTGTAACTCCTCAGCTTTCCTGAAAAGTGTGATGGAGGAAAGAGAAAAGTGGGATGGAGGAAAGAGAATTTCACCCTGTAGCACAAGCGTGGTTTGGTGAGATGGGGTATCTCTACATTAACTTTTTAGTTCAAATTAGGAGCGCACTTTTCAATGCAACTCTCCCAACTATCCTTACACATGTTTTGGTTTGCAGTCTCAGAACATTTGAGATGCTTTCTTTTGGGAGGAAACAAAGATTTTCTCCAGAGGTGTTCATATTATGTTCCAGCTGAAAACAAGTATTCAGCTAGTGGAGTCAGATCAGGGCCACTCTGAAGTGAAAAGCTGCAAATTGGGAAAAGTGCAGATGTGGGATCTCCAGTAACAAGTGTTTTGCTGCAGAGAGCTGCTTTTGCTGGTGTGCACAACAGGTTAAGGTGGGTCAGCCCTTGTGATCTCAGGTGTGCAGCATGTACATGTGGGCAGAGATTCTCCCAATTTCCACTGAGTATTAGAAAATTATTTACTCCCACATATGCTGGGATAAGAGACATATAGACATATATTGACATTAAAAGCTGCCTATAGGCTAAGGAAGAGGAAGGAAGACTTGCAGTATAGATTGTTTGAAGTACACTTTTAAAAAAACAAATATGTGCTGTAGGGAGCTACCTGTCCTGGTTTGACATAAATGAATCATTCCAAGAACTGGAGGCATCGGAAGACACCTAATCCTAGAGAGTCAGTTCAGCAAAATTAAGACCTAGTTATTAAGTGTAATCACCAATGTTTATAGAGCAGATTACTGCTTTTGGGTGCTGCTGATGTAGATATCTGATATACCACCATTGATGTACCAAGTGAGAACTTGATTTTTCAAGGTTCATTATGTAATTAGTTCATTTTTTTTTTTTTGCTAGGTGTTTCTTACTGTAATGTCTTCATATCATCTGCAAAATCTTTAACATAATTTTCACAGATAAATTATTGGTGCAGAAATTCTGCCATGCTAATTAAATGTGAGAAATGTACTCATTGCATTTGTGAATATGCATATTATTTCATACAAGTTTGCTAGCAAATGTATTAAAGGAATTTCTGTAACTAAGTATGTAATTTCTGTAAGTAATTATGTTTTGGAAAATTTACAGTTGTTTTTACTATGTTCTTATGCTTCTTTTTCTGTAAATATGGGGATGCATTACACATGTGAAGAAAAAGTTATTTATTCATATGAGGGTGAATTCCTCTACTCCCTCAAGCCTCCAGATAGAAGGTAGTTCCCCAAAATCAAGATTAATTACTCATGGACTTCATATTCTGGCTCTTCTTTGGTCTGTGTGTGTTTCTTTCTGTGCTTTTTTTGGGGAGGGGAAAGAGTGTGGCAGAGGGGCAGAAGGGTGGCCTGTTATGAAGTGGACTCTGACAAATCCCCTTGGGCTTGACCTCCAAGTTGACTGTAATCATGTAGCTCATTTACTCTGAGTTAATAGAGTCTGTGTTTAACGTTTATTGTATTTGATTAATGAAGGTTTTGCTGTTCCTTTGCTAAAGGAAAGGACAGATGTGTTTGTGGTCCACTGCTTCCACTTAAACAAACACAAAATCAGGTTTCAAATCCTACTCAAGGGTGCAGTTCATCAAGGGGACAATACACAGCCTTCAATCTGAAATCAGCTGTCAGAAGCAAAAAATTACTATGTGGTTTTTTTAATCATAGGTGAGAGAGTAGCTGTCTTTGAGCATCTAGCTTTCCATACCACTGAACACCACCCAGTATTCAGAGACAGTGGGAGAAACACCAGGCCTGGAAATTCAAGACTGGTTTGGCCTTTGTATTATTCATGTCCCTCAGCATAATATCCCACATTCCCTGCTTCAGGTTCCCTTTCAGATGCCCAGTGCCACAGCAGAGACTGTCTAATGATAACTATCATGTCATGTTCTGTTTGATGTACAGTACTAACTCTCAGAAACATGTCATTTAGAGAAAATCAAGTCTTGTATACCAAATACACAAAAATTTTAGTCCACTCCTCCCTTAATCTACTTTATGTACTCTGTTGAATTAGGGACAGTAGAGATCTCAGTCATTGTCTGTATATCTCTCCATTTGCCATAAGGACAGCAGTGGTTCTTTGACACCCATTCAGAGCAAAATCAAAGAATAGCATGGTTGCTTACTGTAAGATTGACTTAAAAGTAAGAGACTTGGTTTGAAGCAATAAGATGTGGTTTGTTTACGGAAGAACAACAGGATGATGGAGTATTTTAGTAAACATGAAGCATATCTCAAAAGCAAAATATCTTTGTTATCATATATGTCCTATGTGTAGAAGCTGAGTATTGTAATGTAGAATCTTTGTATATTAATGAAATAAATGTGTTCTGATTTGTGTTGCATGTAGGCAGATGTCCCCACTGGCCATACTTGAAAATCTTACACCAATGCTCTCTCATATTTGTAGCTCCTCTAGCAAGTACAGACACTGTCACTAAAGTAGCATCTTCAACATATTTGTTTGATTTGCTACCTCTAATTCAAGCTGCTTAAGCTGAAGAAGTTCTGATTTGATTTACAAGGATATAGGCAGTATCCATAATGGTGATGCTGGTGTGACTCTTCAGCTGACGTTGATGGTCTGATAGCAGAACATTTTGATGTAAACATTTTTCAGGACTGTAAGATGCTGTGTTATAAAAGGTTTGTATTACTGCTGCTGAAAAGATTTAACTGGAAATGACAATTGTCTGGCATTTTTCGGGTATTATAACTAATGAAAAATGGCAGAAGAGTGACTTCATGCAAGTTTGTGCTGGGTGGTGTGATTTAGTCTCTCTGCAGAGCTAGCCTACCAGTTTGTTCAGCCAAGGCCCTGAAACGGTGTTCATTCCTAATGTATGCCTGGAGAAGGGGCAGCTTATCCAGGTCCAGTATTTCCAGGTCAACAGATCGACCTGGAAGTTCCAGAGAAATGAAGTTACTTAAACAGTTCTTATCAGTAGCAGCTTTTCTCACAGATTTTGACTGATAGCAGTTCCTCCTTGGTCTTATCTCGGCAGAGTATTACGCATGCAGTCGTGTGAGGCTAATGGGGCCTGCAGCTCCCTCCATGAGCCCAATCTATCACTGGGCTTCCTGTTGTTGAAAGGAAAAGCAAGCTTACAATGCTTTATCCAAGAAGGCATTTTTCTCCTGAAAAGAAGAATGTGTAAAATATTTTCCTAGAAAAAAATGTATGACCTACATTCTACATGTGGCCAAGGGTTTTCACTTCACTTCACTTTAAGGTAAATGTGCTTAAACAATCCTAAATCTATTTCAGTACAGTAGGGAACATGTTATAGACACACAACCTTAGTGTCTGTACAGATTGTTCTGGGTATATGTAAGTGCCAGTTCAGGTCTGCACTAAACTTTTCAAATCATTTCAACAGCTGCTAAAGCATGGTAATGGATTTATTTAGGAAAAGGAGCATATTTTCACTTTATGTGTGCTTACAAGAATCCTTACCATAGCGGAATCAGGTAGGAAACTTTCTGATGACATCTTTATTCTAGAAAAGCAGCTGACAGTAACTAACATATCTAAGAAATTGCCTTGGTGTATTACTGCATCACTTATCAAAAGTCATTCACCAGCAGAAGAATCAGCAAAAATTGCAAAACATTATATGCAGCCTTATTTTCATCATGAATTTGCCAAGTCAAAATCTCTACAGGAAATCCATAAAAAGCATAAACCACCATGTGTAGTAAACCTAATACATGGCATTCCTGCTTTAGGCTACTTCTCTAGTTTGTGGTACTTTTGTGGGATTCATTGAATTGTAATGGCTTCTTTATTCTGTCCTGCTTTTTCTAATTTCTAATGATGAATCCCAGCAGAAACTGAGGTGCAGAGAGACAGATAGTGTAAGATGTAATATGCTAATGAATCTGGTAAACTGCTTTCTGTGCTAAATATGGTTAGACCTGGACAGAAATGATTAGCAAACGTTCTGCTTTCAGGATTCCTGCCAATTTTCAATATGCATGACAGCTGAGAACTGCCTGTTCTTGAACATGAATGCTGCCGCAGTCGTTGTTTCCTGTTTCTGGCAGGAATATCATGTCTGTGCAGAATCTGCGAGCCATAATCTTATTTTACCACAATGCCAAATTCCAAAGGTTCGTAACAGGACTCCCAACTGCTTTTAGTGCTTGGAACACTGCTATACACCCAAAACAGACGTCCACCCAGCAGCTCTTATCATAGCCTGTGGAATAGCAGGACGGCCTGCACAGAAAGATGGGTTTGTGTGAATCTCTAAGCACCTTTAATTACCTCTAATTACCACAGCAGTACATGCTGCAGATATCATGTGCTTCCTGCTGGAACTATCTATCTATCTATATATATATACCTCTATTATATAGAGGTATAACTCCAGTGTACCTGTGAAGGTGTTCTTGTCTTTAAACAGTAAGCCCAGATGCAGTGCTGAAAACAAAGCAACAAAGCCACTTAGATTTCTCCAGATCTATATAGCCTGTCTTAGGAGAAGAGGACCAGAATCGAGACAGTTTTTTGCCTCTTGTGCGTTCCTCTTCTCCCTAATGTCCCAAATACACTGTGCTTCTGCTTGCATTCCGAGGGTTGCCCTACTGCAGTAGAATTCTTTAAAATTTTTTTGAGAATCTTTATGATACATCCATGTTCCATATGTGTTTGGCATCTAACTCAACCTCAATAGAAAGGGAAAGGAACTTTTTCAGCTGCATAAAGGATTTTGAATCTGAAACTGTGATATAGCACAGGAATTTCAGGTTATTCAGATAACCTGAATGCAGGAAAATCTAGTGCAGGACAACCTTCACATTTACATTTTCAGTAAGTGTATTGGAGTTGTCTGGTGTTCCAGATGCTGGTATGCAAATCAGGTCCTGTGATGCAAAAATCCGAAAAGAAGCTGCTAAAGCAAATTTTTATCATGGTTAGCATTTCTCCTGAGGAGAGCTTGTCTTTGGACCTAAAAGCATCTCACATTGAAGCAGAGATTGATTATCAACCTTCCACTTCACCATGTGCCACAGAACCCATTGCACAAACCAATGAAATGGTCATTGCATGGCTCCAGACTGAGAGTGTGTTTGCAAAACACCTGACAGATGTGTAGGCAGGGTGAAAAGAGGTGTCATGAAAGTGCTTTGATGGCACTGGAGAAGCTCATTCATCTGTTTCTAGTCCTAGTCATATTTCTTTAACCAAATTATGAGAATATTCTGAGGTTTGACCTGCTTTTCAGCCTGCTTTCATAAGGGACAAAATATCCTAACAGGTGTGACCAGAATGACCTTAGTGCTTGGGCAATTAAAATAAGTAAACTATAAAATATTCATAGCACATGATACCGTCGTGATTTTCTGGCAGATTGATTGCTTCAGTCAGGCTGAGGGGACTGGCTGCCAAGGATTTACACTGGCTAGCAGAAAGCACTCATGATAATGGGTCCTACTGGTAAAAATGACAAAATCCGGGGGTCAAAGCACATAGAACAACAAGTGAAATAAAAATTACTCTGTTGTGACTATTCTGATGTAGGTGGCAGCAGCAAGTTCAGCATGCTAAAATACCTGGCAAATGTTTGGTTGTTTTCCCCGGTGCAGTGCTCCATTAGGAACAGGGACAAAGCTCTTGTTTTAAAATGAATTCCTGATAAGGAACTACTGGAAGAAAGGTTATAAGGTTATGCTTAAAGCTACTTGATAGAACTTGTTCTTACTAAAGAATTAGTTTAAATTGCATACACTCAAGCTAATGCCCCTTAAGTGCATGTGGCTTGAATGAGGAAAGCCACCCTGTAAATTAACACCATAGCAATACAAAATAGCTGAGCTGATCAGCTCAGGAGATCAGTTTCCTGAGCTGATTTCCACTGTTGGGTAAGATGACTCCTGTTGAAAGCTTAAGTATTCTTGAATGAGAATTACTGGCTTGTTGGTGGGTATTTTTCTTATAATTTTAATACTGGTGGATATTTTTTTTCACGAATGGGACCTGAGTTATCAACAGCGCAAACATTAACTGAAGCTAACTCTGCAGTGAAAAAAAGGCATGTCTCCATGCACACTCCAGCCCTCTTCACAGGCTGGGAGAGGAATTGTCTCTGTCTGTGGCCAAAGGCAGATTTTGGTAAGGATGTTCCCACTGAAATTTGCTGTGTGTCTCCTTTTTGCTGAGAACATCTACAGTTGGAAATTTAGCAAACAGGATTCCATCTCTTACCAAAATTCGCAAGAGTTTTGCTCAAGTAAAATGAAAAGACACAGCTTCTGCTTTGCAGATAAGCCTGTGATTATATTAGATGCAAGGGAAAGATATGTTTAAATAACAGAATGTCTGTCACAGAAATGACAAAACACAGACAGGTGTATGACACAAAGGAGGAACCAGCAAGTGAGTTATTAGCTACTGCCATAAAATACAAAACAAGGGCACTGCTGAGGCTCTGAAGGACAGAGTGGTACTTTCCATTTCATTCTCTCAGTGGCTACTGAGGAGTAGTAGTTGAAGATTTAAATTCTCTTTAAAAATCATTTATGAAATTCTAAAAATTGAAAATATTTGCCTGTGAAGATGAAATACCTTTTTTGTATGCAGCCATATCTCTAGAGTAAATACACTGTTAGGCTGTTGTTTAAAATGTGCACAATTTTCCCTCATAGGTGCACAACTCTGATGGTTAGAAACAAGTTTACAAGCAAATTAAAGGCAGTCTTTATACATTAAATTTAAAATAAACTATGAAAAGGACAGAAGGGAATCTCCCTTGTTGAATTTCCATGTTCAACTTAATTCAAGGCAGGACAAGTTTCCACATCAGATCAGAGAGGATCATAAGCTTTTTTTTTGTACTGACCAGATAGCCAGACTATCTTGTGTGCAAGGTCAGAAGTAATTTCCTTTTTTCTGAAATACTGATGATCTCTGTCTCTGCATGGGACAGCATGGGGACCACAGTTTGCTTTAATCCAGCTAGTGGCTTAGCCTTTCATTTCCTTTTCTCTCTTTTCTTTTGTATTGCTCTCAGAAATTAAGCAGCCACGGTTGTATTTTATATCCTTTAAAAGACCTGGGACAGACCTGTGTGAGTGTAGAAAATCTAGGAGAAAGAAAATACAGACAAAGCTAATCAGTAAGGTCTAGTGGTTTTTCCTATTGCTACTACTTAAGTTGAGGACAAGGACTTTTGTGGGGGGTGGGGGGAATTTATTTTCTTTTGGATCTAAATATTTTTACTTGGAAAACTCTTACATTATATTGATATGAAATTCCCTAAAGCCAACATAATGTGTTCCCCACCCCATTAAAGTCCAGTGCTGGTCATTTCAGCAATTTCATACTGATATATTCTGCTCCACTGATCAAACTACTTTAATAAGTACAACCATCAATTATGTGTATAAATACCTTTATTATGCTGATCATATATCATAAATATTCAGAGCTGAGCCTTGGTCAGTTATGCATGTGTAAATCAGATGTAGTACCAGTAAGCACAAGAGAAATATTTCCCCTTGCACCTTACTTTGCTGGAAGTAGTATTTGAGCCTATGAAGTGTTGCTGGATCTTTGGGTGATGTCATATTTATATATCACTTCCAGTGTGTGAGGTTACCTTTCTACTCTGAATTACTTTTGATGTCCTAACTCACAAGAATGAACACATAAAAATTACAATTTCCCTCCAGTCCTGTCTTACTATTTATAGCTATGGAGGTAGCACACTGGCAAAAACTTTATTGTTGACTATTTTGTGATTTAATTCCTCTTGTTAGTGCTTAGTTAGGTATTGGAGTGGTTCTATCAGAACCTTGATTTAGAAGATAAAATAACTATTTTGGTTGATGAGTTCTATGAAAATCTCTGCTGTCTTTGGGCAGTGATATGGTGTACTGGGTTTGTGTGACCAGGTTTTGGTAGTGGGGGGGCAACAGGGTTGGCTTCTGTGAGAAGCTGCCAGAAGCTTGCTTATGTCCAGGGGAACCAATCCCTGGTAGCCACAAAGCTGGATATGCTGGTGGTCAAGGCTGGGCCAATTAGAAATGGTAGTAATGCCTCTGTGATGACAGCTTTAAGAAGGAAAAAATAAATTATGTGCAGAAGTAATTGCAGTCATAGAATAGTGGGGTGAGAATGTGTTGAAGGAACAGCCCTGCAGACACCAAGCTCAGTGGAGAAGGGGGGGGAAGAGCTGCTCCAGGCACTAGAGCTGAGATTCCTCTGCAGCCCATGGTGCAGACCACAGTGAGGCAGCTGTGCCCCTGCAGCCCATGGGGACCCACAGGGGTGCAGAGATCCCTGAGAGATCTCAGAGATCACCCCTGAGATCCCTCAGAGATCCTCCACTGCAACCTGTGGAGAATCCCACACCAGAGCAGATGGATGTTTGAGAGGAGGCTGTGACCCTGTGGGAGGCCCATGCTGGGGCAGGCTCCCAGCACAGACCTGCAGACCCATGTAGAGAGGAGTCCACACAGGAGCAGGTTTCCTGGTAGGACTTGTCACCCTGTGGTGGTCCCACTCTGGAGAGGCTGTACCTGAAGAACTGCACCCCATGAAAAAGTGACCGATGTTGGAGCAGTTTGTGAACCTTTGCCTGTGGATGGACTCACATTGGAGATGTTCATGGAGAACAGTCTCCCTTGGGAGGGACCCCACATTGGAGGAGGAGAAGGACCCCTCTCCCTGAGCAGCAGGACAAACAATGTGTGATGAACTGGCCATAACCCCCGTTCCTCATCTTCCTGCACCACTACAGGGGAGAAGGTACAGCAAGGAGGGAGGAGTGGCAGAAGGTGTCTTTAAGATTTTACTTCTTACTATCCTGCTCTGATTTTTGTTAATAATAAATTCATTTAGTATCCCACTTTCAAGCCCTTTTTGCCCATGACAGTATTTTGTGAGTGATCTTTCCCTGTCATTGAACTCATGAGCCCTTGGTTATATTTTCTCTCCACTGTCCACTTGTAAAGCAGAGTGATAGAGTAGCTTTTGGTGGGTGCCTGGCATCCAGCCAGGGTTAACCCACTACATAAAGTAACCAATTTCACAGATTTCCATCCCCAGTTCAGAGAAAATACTGTTCAAATTACAACTGAACACCCAGTTTGGATCATATCACAACCTCAATACATTTTTAAGTTCTCCATTCACAGCTGACAAACCATTATTGATAACTGTGCACAAAAACACATAACATGGATACACTGTGTTTCAATAAACTGATACTACGCCCACTGCCCACAAGTGCATTTTTACATCTCTCACTTTGAATATCTTGATGCTGAGGGACCATAAGCTTTGGTGGAACAATCCTGGAAATGTAAGAAAGATGTCATCTCTCTTGTTCTCAGTATCCTTTGGTGGCAGTTCTTGCTCCTCCAGAAGGTTCAAATTTCTCCCCATTTTTTAAGGAAGAGAGTTTGGTGGTTTGGTTGTTTGGGGGACTTTTCTTATTTCTGTACTTCAGGACTCATAAAACTAGATTACCTTAATCTGGCAATCGTAGTCACAAGACCTCCTTAATGTGTTTTCTGTTGTCCCTTTAAGGTGACTTGTTGTCTAAGAAGGAAAAAAAACCTCCTGTAATTTCAAATAATGGAAATTATTAGCATGAAACTCCAGGATAAAAAATTTCCCAGTATCATTTTCTGGTCTGGAAAAAGGAAGGGCTCCAGTGCTCCGCTGTAAGCTCTGAACTTTCAAATGTATTTGTAAAGTTGAAACACGAAAGGGATTTCTGTGCTAGGTCTTTCAGGTAGGTGTTTTTCTTCTCTTTGTCAGACAAATACCTCTGTATCACATTTCACCTGTCCTCTAACAGTTCCCAGTGGTTGGTGGGAGAATCTCATTATCATTTCAGAGTGCTTTAACTTACTGAACTTCTGCAGGTGACTGTTTTAAGTTGGCAGCATGGCAAAGTTGCAAAAGATTCCATTGTTTTATATCTATTCTTGCAGAGCTACAAGTTGTGTTTCTTTTTGGTGGCAGAAGCTCTCAATGTTCTTTTTAGCATTTTATGGAAGTTTAACAAGCCAGTACAATAAAAATCAATTAACCTGTAAACTTTTTTCTTTTACAAAACTGATTACAAGAGACTAGTACAATTAATAAATCAAATTTGTAGTTGGAGTTGCATTGATTGTGCTTAGTTGATTAAATTGATTGTTAATTAATTAGTATCTGTGTGAAATTAAATCAACAGCATCTAGTAGTAGATGGAAGGAAGATTCAAATTATGAAGTTGCACAGAACAGCTAGAGAACTGCAAGGAATTTAACAATTTTCCAGTTCTTCATACACAGTTGTGACAATCAGATTTGCTTCATGAGTTGCTTTATTCTTTTCTTCTTTCCCTCTTTTTTTTTGTTCTACTTTAGAGAAGGTGGGATTCACAATGCCAAAATAAATGTTTACAGTGTAAATGTTGACATAGCCAAGCTTCTCAGTGAGCACCTTTTTAGTTCATAGAAAGTAATAAGCACTTGTCAGATGAACATGAGTCCATTCTAAATTATGTGTTTAAAAATGGTCACATAAATCATATAGTCGAAATTTTTATTTCTCTTCATTGACTCTAAAGAAAGTGCAGGGTATTAGTTTTACTGTAGACATCTTCATCACACATCTAAAATATTAGGTGGAAATTATCTTATCAAGATGGCTCAATTTAGTTTTTCCAGAAGATTAGTTCCACACAAACACACTCTTGCTGTCTCCAATGAAGCATGCTTATTGAAAGTAACATTTGCTAAAATGTAGACACTGCAGTGTTAGCATTTCTTATGCCCACAGATGTGCATTCACAGTTTAAGAAGTCTTACATCAAAATCAGTAATTGGGAGGCAGAAAACCCCAACACTATAAAATACAGAAGAAAAGGTATTTAGATAATAAAGGAGAAGCTCCTCTGATTGCAAGGAATTTAGCTCTTCAGAGGTGGTAACACAGATGAGGGAGGCTCCAAGTAAGCCTCTGATTTGCAAAGGAAGCTTGTAGTTTTCTCATTGCATAGACCCTACTGCATAAAACTACCAAGCTACTGATCATTTTTTGCCATAGAGGTCTAGAAGAAATGTACTGTCTCTGGAGCAGCTGGACACATATTTCCTTCTTAAAGAGGAGCTAAGAATAAATCATGTTATCTGGTAAAGTGGCCCAGTTTGGAATAAGAGCTAAGAATATAACTTTTAGTTAAGGAATTTCCTTTACTTTCTTCTCTCTGTAAATTTGATATCATACACTGGGTTTGGGGGTTTTTTTATGCTATGCATACATTCCAATAATCATCATCATCAAAGAAGCAATAAAGGATAGTCCTAGCAGTAGGAATTTGCAAGTAATACAAATCCCTGCTTAGGGAGGGCCGTGAGAGTGTCATGAGTTCAGTTTCTTTGCTCTCTGGTTTTGTTACATCCAGTTACTTTTCCATCCTTTTGTTCATTTACAGTTACCTTTTTCATTTATCCCTGTTTTGTAAGTGGGAGACTTGATAGATTCCTGCTAACTTACCAAGCAGCAGAGATACCCCTCAGTGAGTGCTGTCCCTCTGGTGCTTGCACCCTGGGAGGAGATTCCATGGGAACTCATGGATGGGAACTCATACTTCCTTAGTGAGCCAGCCCAGTGCCTCAGGTCCAGAGACCACATTGTCCTGGTCTATTTGCTCATGGAGCTGTTAAAGACATTTCCTCTTGTGCTGAGACCCCGTATCTGTGTTGAGGTTTTACCAGGGCCACCCAGCAAGAGCACAAGGAGCAGAGGAGGAGGCCTCTCTGGTAATTTCCCCAGGACCAGGAGTTCTGGTATGCAGCAGTGATTCTAGCAGAAAAAGAGATGCTCTCACATTTTCTTTTATGTGACTTGATGCACTGACTGTCAGGTCTACTGGTAGAAGGCTGCTTTGCCAGTTCAGCTGTGCCTCCACAAGGGAAGGCTTACAAGCTGTATCAGTGTTTTGTCAAATCTTAAATTATTGGAATGAATGTATGTAAATCTTCAGATACATTCAAGAGCTTCAGAGTAAATATTCATCAATCTTAAGATTAAGGAGTCTAATCATGTTTTATAAGAGATACACTCTTGAACTCTAGCTGTTTCTTATCTGGTAAAATAACTTTGTAAATGATTCTGAATAGGACGTTCTCATTCATTTGGTTAATGCAATCTCTGTGATAAAACAATCCTTTGTGAAGGATGCTTACATTTTCTTGACTGTCATTCAGCTGGTCAACAGATAACCTTATCCTAGCATTCTCTAAAAATTTCCAAATGGAACTTACCTGTATCTAAATTGGAAGCTCCAAATGCTGCTCTGACATCTTTTCTTCATGCAACTGAGAGCTAGTGGCAACACCTTCTAGCTGAAGCCTTTGGTTTCAGGAAAAATAATCCAGAGAGAAAAACAGGATAAAATAACAGAGCATCTGAATCCTTCAGATCTCAAGTACAATTTAATTCATATAGACAAGCTTCATTAAAAGGATATTAGTATTGTAAGCTAAGAACATGAAAGGGTTAGGGTTAGGAAGGGAAACAGGAAAAATTTAAATAGCAAATGATTATGCATGACAAGTAATGCAGGTTTTCCATCATTCCTAGCCATTGGAGATGTATCCATTGGTAGTTTTGGGTTTTAATGATAAATCATAGGATTTATAATTTAGATGGGAATGCTTGAGTTATAATTTGTTTTACAAGTTTCACCTTAAACATAAAACAATTGGGACCAGAACTGACTTCCAATAAAGAAACTTGATCTGCCTGCTCCACTAGGATTTTAATGCTGCTCTGAGCTTGTAGAGAGTTCCTGCGTCGTGTTCCCTCTCCTCTTGTGAAGCAGAGATCCCATTATACCTCTGTTGAATCGTGTAATGAAGAGCTAAAAAAAACTCCTACTGTGAGTTAAAATAGAGTAAGATTTCTGAGTAGGACAAGACCTTCTTTTAAATTAAAGAAAAACATCCTGCCATGTTTCTTATTTTTAAAATTAACCTCTCTGCCAAAAAAGTAGGGAAAACAAACAGTAATATATTGAAAGCTAATATATGTGCATTTACATACCCTGCTCTGTTTAATTAAAAAAAAAAAAAGGACTACAGGTCGCTACCCTTTATATATATTAGTGTATACTCTTCCTTTACAATCTTTTCTACTTTTTATTCCTGCTTAGGAATGAATGGAAACCTTACAGTGAAAATCTCCCAATGAAATAATTTTTACTTCCTACCAGTGTATTTTCACTCTACCACTATATCATTATATTCCCTTCAGTTACAGCTCTACGGTGCAGTATCTCCAAGTGTTCCATTTTTAGATTATTGAAGTTTTAGAAAAATTGAAACAGGTCTTTGTAGTATCCATTAATTCCTTCAAAGGAAAAAAAATCAAATTGATGTGCTGTTTTTCTGCCTTTCTAATAGCAAAACAAGGTATTTGAGGTTGTTTCAAGTTAGTTGGGAGGATTGCAAATTGTATCCCCAGAAAAATAGCTTTAACAGAGGATGGCAATAATGTACTCCTCTGTGTTTATAAGCCAGCCTGCAGAGCAGGCTGTCACTTGGGAAATTTCTACCTGTTGTTCCATTAACAAGCAAGGAAATAACAGATCATTACAAGAAGAGGAAATATTCAGAAAAGGTTATAGGTAAGACTTCCAATTAACTCAGCTAACACAGGTATTACTGAAGTTTGGAATCTTTGACAGTTTTCCCCATTGGACTTAAATGCAGTACATCAATATTCAGCTTCTTCACAGTGTATTTTCAGATACAATTTTTGCTAGGTAGTAAATGGTTTATTCTCTGTAATGAGGCTTCCTGTGAGCACAGTATTCATGAGACCTTGGCTTTAACAAGTAATATGGTATGCTGCCATACACACATCCAGCTTGCCCCTCTTGGCACAAAAATTTGTATGTGGGCATTTTATTGACTATTATCTAGTAATCATGATTTTCAAAGCATTTTTTGAGGACAGTAGTTGTAAATATCTCCACTACAAATTATTAAAAATCAACAACTTGATGTTAAATTTGCATATTTATGTAACTTGATGGGGAAAGAATTTAAGACCTGTGTTGTTGCTTCTTATGCAACTAGGATGAGCATGTCTCTTTGCTGTGTAGCAATGTATGCAGTGTCATCCAGTCGCACATTTTCATCCCTAGGCCCCAATTCATACTGACTTCACATTTTTCCTTCTACAGAAGGATGTCTCTGTGTACATTACTGATGCTGTGGCTTAACAGGATTTTCTGGTTGCTATTGCTAGGTAGGGCTAAACAGAAACCTCTATAAAATCTTGCAATGAAATGCTTATTTCTCTTTAACAGTTTATCTGCCAGAACACATTCCTATGCTATGGCTCTGCCACATAGCACCTCTGAGCTGACTGTATTACCTTACTTTGGCTCTGGTGTTCCTTGAATGGTTCAGGAGGACCCCTCAGTTCCCTTAAACAGCAAGAAAAAAAACCTCAGCTCCTCTAGACTGAGTTTCAGGGTATGACTTCATCTGGTTTTTTAGTGCCCAGATGCAGAGTTTCAATTCTTGCCCCTCAAAGCCCAATGTCTTGCTCACACCACCCACCTTCTGCCAACTTGAGTGCCATCTACAGCAAACCAGTTCAGATCACTGAAATGGCACAAAAATAACTTGGTAAAATCTGCTTAGACACACCTTGCAACTTCACCCTTTGTACAGTATGTATCCCTCTGTGAACAAAACATCAGAAAAAGATTCCTGACTCTTGGTTAGTTGCCTTGTTCACCTTGCCATGATGCTGAGGAGCTGTGTTGTGCCCACAATAATTGGTGAGGAAAAAATAGCACAATATGGCAAGACAGGAAAATTTAAGCATTTTTCCCAAGCCTACCTGAAGATAAAAGTCTGCAAGAGTCTATCTAATGTGAAAATATTCTGAATTTGCCTTACATTTCGAAAATATAGCCCAGAATAATATAGAGAATCTGTGTCATTATTTGTTATTGTCCCCTGAACTTTCAAAAATAAGCTTGATCCTCAAGGCTTATAGTATTGCATCCCACTGATTTAAGCAGTTTAGAGATATACAAACATACACCTCCAGAGCTGTAAAACATTAAACCTGTAAAGCTCTTAGTGCTACTGCCTAGGATCAATGTTTCATTTCCTAAGCTCTGTAGTAACCTGTATTGTTTTTTTTTTTACTAACCTGGATTGATGCAGATTGCTCTGAGAATACTGGCTGCTTTAATGTCTCTCTTGATAAGACTGTCCTATTATTAGTATGTGGAAAACAAAGGGATTTAGTACTAAACTTCCCTAAAAAGATAAAATCAATAGACAAGAATCACCTAAAAAGAAACACAATATGTTGAAAAGAAAAAAAGGACTTTCCTTCAGAACATGGACATGTTTTAGGTGTTTTAGTTGGTTTTGGACATGTTTTAGTTGGTTTATATCTGTCTGAATGCTTTGGACAACAAGCATTGCATGGGCTGAGTTTGTTTAAACTACAAGCGGTCATGCCCATCTCTGCAAGCTCATCTGGGGCATCGACCTGCTCCATGAACCTCTTCTGAGCCCTAGAGCATCATGTCCATTCCCTTTCTTTTGGAAGGCTCTGGAGACTCAAATAGAGCATCAGCCCTAGGCAGTGCTGGGTTGCAACGTTATTGTCCTGCTGCTCATGGCACCTTTCTGCTCACTGATCCTGTGGTCCCGGCTCACAGGACAAAAGAATCTTGCTCTCACCTTTAACTGTAAGACAATGCTGAAAATACTGCAAACATTCAACAACATATGCCTGCTAAAGTGAGAGATAATGTATTTGTATTGTATTTTTAGATTATTTTCCCAGGGCAACAAAGTGAGAAGCCAAATCACTCAGCAAATGAAGAAAGTGCTAGGCTGTCTCTAGTAAAATCCACTTTTTGTATGTCAAGGCAGCAGTATGAATCTGACTCCTGACTGACAACCATTTTTCCAAATTTGACACACAAAAGGAATAGACAGTTCTGCAGTCAATATTTTCAGGTTCTGATAAGCAGACAGCAAAAGTCAATTTGAATAAGAAACAGGCAGATTTTGGCATACCTCCAGGTTAATATTAAGGCCTGTCAGGTTACTGTAATGTTTTCTTTGGTCTACCAAAATGTTGTTTACTAGCTAAAGTCTTGTAAAGGATACACTTTGTTATTTATGAAATTTAGGCCTGCAGGTAATTGGTGAAGGTGAAGGCATTTACAAAAGAGTTTTATTTTAGGATTAGAGCAATAGCTGTTCAATTTTTATGTTGTATTTTCCCAGTAATGCCAGACATGTTCAGAAGCTTATCTGTCAGACAGCTATGGACAATCATTCAACTTTGAGGCATTCATTCTTATCATCATCCTTATCAAAGTCACATTCATCCACTTGGACATTGCAAATCAATAGCTGGGAATTATTTGGGGAGCATTGTGGCAAAACAGTCTCTCAGAATATAGCCCTTAATGAAGTGGATATTGTGTATGTTTTTTGCAGTTGCCTAAATTCACATTCTACCTAAAAGTTGTTGGTAGTTATGTCCTTGTAGCAATTCAGTTTTCTGTAGACATCATTTTAAATTCAGGTTTAGGCACAACTAGTTTTGAATTAAAGGACCTACATTCAGAAATCATGGCAAATCTCTTCAGTACAATATGTTGATGACATTGTTTCTGTAAGTACATTCTGTGTTATTTAAATCATTCAAGAAAAAACACAACCTATATCCAATAGCTGTACTTGAACTACAATGCAGTTTTTTACAAAAGCATCAATCTTGATTTGACATTACTGGCAAAATGTAGCACACTTTTTTCCCCCCCCCAGAAGTTAACTACCGTTCCTGGTTAAAATGAAATACACTAATAAACAAACCTGCCTCTGTCTTTTCTGAGTCTGAATCTATTTATACTCAGCTTTCAACCACTGGACCTCTGAAAATTAGGTAGAAGACAAACTCTTTCACTGTCAAACTTCTGTTTCACATATTAGATGTGAGACTATTATTCAGACTGAACCCTTCACCTTCTCTTTGATGAGCTAAGTAGATTAACCTTCTAGAGTCTTTCACTAGAAGGCACTTCTTCTAATTCTGTAATCATTCCCTAGGCTCTGCTATGAACTTGCCCAATTTCTCAGCATCCTTCTTGAAATTTGGATGCTTGAAATAGGCACAGTGTTCCAGCCACAGTTACACTGGTGCCAAATACAGAAGTAATATATTGTCCTTCTGTCCCCCTCAATCAAGCCTGACGAGTAAATTGGGAGTTGGGCTGCCTCATTTTAAACAGATGAAACACAGTGACACTGTCTTACCCTTGAGACTTACTGTCATCCTTTTTGTCATGCTAGGTCTGTGGTAGCATCCAAATTCTGCTCTTCTGCAGCTTCCTGGGAAGGGGCTTGGTGTGTTTGGCAGGCTTAAAGCTAGCTTTCACATAGAGCTCTCCACTCTGAAAAACACATAATTTTTTTTTCCTTCTCATCCTAGAGAAGACCTGTAACCAGCTGTGGAAGTGAGGTGACATTTTAAATAGCCACACTGGGCTTCCCTGGAGTAGCAGGAAGTGTGTGAGCTAAGGGAAGAGAGCACCCCAAGCTGTTTGCAGCTTTGTTCCTGTACCCAGTGTGTTCCTGGATGGGGTCAGGAGGAAAACACAATTGCTGCGTGTTGGACCTCTGTCAGCCTCATAGTTCAAAAGAACGGAGTGAATAAATCATCACCTGGAATGGCACACAGAAACAGACCAGAGTTAATATTTTATACTTTATTTTCTTTCTAAGTTCTTAAAGAGATGGCAGTGCTTGGTGGTGCTCTTTTCCAGTAGTGCCTCATATTTTTTAGTGATTTCTCTTCCCATAGTATTCTTACCACCCACAGATCTGTCAGCATGGTGAATTATTTAGGAGGTACATTTTAATTCCTGTTGTTGACACTTGGCCCCTTTACATTATTGGCCAAATTCCCAAGTTGCTTTATAAGTCTGAGAGTGGAATCAAAGTTTGAGAAAGTCAGAAGGAAGTCTGCTGTCAGTATGGCCAGGACTAGGCTCTTCCCTCAGGCTTTCTCTGCTAGTTCTTAAAGGCATTTAAATAACTAACTGCCTTTGGCTCTTTTTTATGTTTTTTCCTGTACTTTTTAAAATTGAAGGCGATATTTTCAGTGTACATCTTTCAGGGCAGTGATGTCACTTATTCCAGTACAATAGAGCATTTTACTAATTGTTGACAAATAAGAATATGTCATTTCAGAGAGAGAGCTCAAGGAAGGTCAGTCCTTGGCTTCTTTCACCAGCAAAGGATTGTTCCCATTGAAAGACAAGGAAAGAGTAACTTGCATCAAGCTTACATAAATCTGGCATCATAGAGGAGCCTTTCTTCAAAGCTCAAATATATGCAGATAGGATCCAATTAAAAATACCAGCACAATTTAATAAATTATGAGTAGATGAGGAATATTACAAATAATTTTGTTAGAAGCTGCATTGTGGTAGCTTTTTCTTTAATTTACTTACACACAGGAAGGTGTTCACTAAACTTCTAATATGTAATGCAGATTTTCTATATACATTTGTACAGTTGTACAGATGAACTTTCAAAGTTTTGTGAAAACATGTTCTAGTTTTGAGGTTGGATATTATCCATGATGGAAAACTAAAGAAATCAAATAATGATCAGACCCATAAAGCTGGAAAATGCTGTTGCAGACACAGGTAATCAAGTGTATTTATTTTGTCAAGCTTGGAATTGTGAGAATGAAGGAATGTATCTATGACCAGTAACACGCACAAAGGAAACAGACACCAGATTTTCAGATGTGTTTTGGAAGGATAACAGGAAATGCTAGGGGAGTTTCACAGGTAAGAAATAGTGCTAATTTTTTTTTCTTATTTTCATTTCTATATATGAATTATGTTAACATTTACTGTACATCTTAGACATATTATGTTTTATAGAAAAGCATCTGCCTGACTTGGATTCCTCACCACTTTTCATTAGCAGTAAAGCATCAATATTTCTGTGTGGTTTATTTTACTATTTTCTTCTTTCAATAGTAATTGTTTATGAGAAAAGAAAAAGAAAAAAAAAACACAAGAAGTTATCACTGTTCATCAGCTCTGTATGGATCAAAACTAGTATTTGCAAGGGGGAATGGTCAATAGTTTTACAGAAAAGAAGTCCACATGTATGATAACGAATTGTTGTTTAAGCAACATTATAAACTTTGCAATCATTGTATCTTAAAATTATTTCATCGTTCAGATACTAATAAAACATTTTAATTAGTATTGCTTTGAGAGTTAACACTGTCACATTTGTAAGGTACTCCAGCAAGGGGCACTGCAGGACACAGAAAGCAGATCTTGACAGTAAATCAACTCCTCCCTATTGAGGTTTGAAACATGTTTATTTCAGTTATTTTCTTGTGTTCATTTATTGTAGAAGTTTAAGCAAATCAAAATACTTTTAAATTGACCAAACACTCTTGTTATTGGTCTATGTTCAATTTCTGAAATGGTGTTAAAAAGGCAAAAAAATCTTCATTGAAGTCAATTAATGACTGTATATCATTCCTTGGAATTGTTATCTATATTAAGTATAAGACAATGGAACTCAAGGTCAGGGCTGCAAAATCGGACCTGTGTCTTACTTCTTACTTTTTAAAATACAGCTATTCTTCCAGATGGATGAAATTGATAAAATACCCAGTCAAATATACCCTGCATATATATCCTGTTACAAGCAGAAACAGGCAGTGATTTGCAGCTTTATGCAAGTCAACAGAAAACAACAATCAGACCAAGATGTCACGTAAAAGAATTTATGGAGTTAACAAAGACCTGTGAAGGGGTTTTTATTGAACAAAGTTATTTCCTATACCGGAAAGAATCTCAGCCTTTTTCTTATTCTTCTGTTGATCACATCAGTGAGACAAAAAAGGGCATTAAAGAGTGCAAAATTGTTCCAGGTTATTTTGCACCTTGGTTTACATTTACCTCCAGAGCAATAATTAACCTGATGATTGATAGTGAATTGAAACACAGGTGTCAGAATCAGATCTGTATTTCTCTGCTAAATCCTGAGCTTGACAAAGCCACTTTTTAAAAGTAGCAACCTATTTGCTAATGGCACAGCAGTCTGTGAAATGTCATCAGATTGAAAAGATGGAACAGAAAAATATAAGCATGTTTTGAGGTAAATTTGACATCCTGGAAAGCTTGGATAAATTCACCTTGTCAGAACCAGTAATGTTGCTACCCTGGGAATCTAATTCTACTTGTCTCCTGTATATCTAGCTATACTTCTTTTACTTTATTTTACTTTATTAATTAAATTTTGCAAAGATTCTGCATTTCTCAATTCCCATTTAAGTGAGCCTTGTCTTTTTTTAACCCACAAGCTTGCATTTTCCTTTTGAGAAATGCAAGGCATATGAGTTTAGTGTAGTTCTAGGAGTGACAAATCAGGTGCCTTATTTATTGAGGATGTGGAAGCTATTTTAAAGCATTTGGGTGTTTTGTATCAATTGTTTGGAAATGTGAGAAAAAAGTAGTCCATCAATTAGCTTGTTCCTCATTAAACTTCACCTGTTTGAATTAAGTACTTTGCAATGTTAAGGTTTTATTTAACATGAAGTGTGAATGTCCTCAACAGTCTGGGGTTTAGTCCTGTGTGTTGACATGGTAGGTTTGTACTCTCTTGTGTAGTCACTAATGGGTAAAAGAGCCTTTCTAGTAGCAAATCATTAACACCACTCAGTTCTTCTGACCCCAAAAACGAAAAAATAACAAAAGTCAATTAAATTTAGTGTCAGATCACTAACACTTCATATTTAAATAGATATTGAAGACCACCTAATATAAAAATACTTAATGGATTGACTTAGGCAAGCTCCAGGCCTCTGCCATGCTTGTACAAAGCTGTCTCACTCCCACAGTTTTATTAAAATAAAACACAACCTGCAGTGGAGCTGACAGCTGAGCAGCCAGGTTACAAATCAGGCTGTGATGGTAGGGCAGACCAAATGAATATTGCCATGCAGCTTGTCAAAGGCAGGGTGAAAAACAATGATGAATGGTGGAGCTTGGGCTGCAGCATGAGGGACCCTGGCGCACAGCACCTCCAAAATGATGTGAGCTGAGGGAAGAGAGCACCCCAAGCTGTTTGCAGCTTTGTTCCTCCACCCAATATGTTCCTGGATGGGGACAGGAGGAAAACACAACTGCTGCATGTTGCACCTCTGTCAGCCTCATATTACAAATGAGGGACTAAATCAACACCTGGAATGGTACACAGAAGCAAACCAAAGTTAATATTTTTACTTTATCTTCTTTCTAAGTTCTTAAAGAGACATGAGCATGTTTATTTTCATATCTCATGTGGACCTGAGGCTTTCATTGACAAAAATATTCTGGAAGTCAGATTCTGGATGTTCAAAAGGAGAGGTATTTAAATAATACCTGAAAAGTGCATTGAACCAAGACCATGAACTTTTTCTTCCAGCATGTGAGTTAATGGGGAGATGAGAGTCTGAATTAAACTGGTGCATGGAGTTGTAACCAGAAGAATCATTTTAACCAACAATCTTTTGCTGTGATCAGTTAATGCTGATAAAATGAGTTCTCAGAACGTATTTGGATCAAGTGATCCAAAAAATTTGTACAGGTGATCCCTTTGAGTGATTTTAGGATGTAATTCTGTCTTTCCTTCTCTGCAGCCTTGCCTAGTAAATAGAATTGTCAGGGAAGTAACAGTGTCTTCTGATTTTGCTTTCTTGATACATGCCCACAGAAGGTGCTCTGGAATAATATTTTGGCCTCTCAGAGTCTGAAATGTAATAAATGGTTTTGAGAAGTTAGAAACCTTAAAATTTATTGTCAGGGATATACAGAACTATTTTTCAGATCAAGATGCTTCGCATACAGAACTGCAGCTCTTCACAACAGTAGTAAATATTGTCACTAAAAATAAGAGCAGATAAAGGTTAGACAGCACTGTGGAGTATGATTTGGGGCTTTTCTTTTTTAATTAAGGTTATTGGAAAGCTACATAATTATTACTTCTACACAGAAGGAAGAAGATCAATGTATGCTATAGATGAGTTCAAGAAAATAATCTGTCTTTAGAAGCTATAAACGTACAGCAATTTAAAGAAAAAATGAACAGCAGTGGAGAACAGTGGTGAAGCAATTATGAGAGTTGCTGCAGAAGAGTGTAAGAGATGTGCACTATTGGCCTTGGTTTCTCTAAGTTTTAGCATTTGCAGTGTCTCTAAGATAATTAAAATGCAAATGTGTATTTCTGCCTGGCAAGAGAATTGCACTCTCTGCTGTGGGCTGTGGCTGCAGGCTGCTAACCCAGGGTGGGCACCCAGCAGCCCTCCAGGGCCATTTTCACCACCCTGTGCCCTCTCCATGCTCCTGCCAACAAGATGCCATCAGACCTCTTAGGCTTCAAATCAGATGAGGCAACTTTGTCCTGGTTTGCAGCCCAGGCATGCGCTGTCTGCCACCACTGTTCTCCTGTTTGCCAGTGCACTTGGAAACTGGCACACACAATGGAAACATCTAAAACCCTCTGTTCCTCAGTATAATTATTGTAGTATCAATACCAGTCTCCAAAGTGGTTTTGTCTGTCTCCACTTGACTGCCATCTTCATAGAGGAAGGAGATGCTTTAACAATATCTTAGCAGCAGAATATTTTAAAGGAAGATCAATAAACAGAAATATTGATGGACCCATAGCCTTTCTATCATATTCTTAATAAAAATCATTGTACTTGAATAGGTTAGAATTATTACTATGTTGTTTTGCACATATGCATGCATGCACGTATATATCTATTTATCTATTATACATATATACATATATATCTATTTATCTATCTATCCTCTAAACTAAGTACATGTTCTATGATAATTATTTAGTTGGCCTGAAGATGCCATAATATAAGATGAATGGAATTTCATTCTGGTTGAGATTTCCTTGATATTTCTGAATACACTTCAACAGTTCAAAGATGGTACAATAATGTTTTATCAAAACTCTCATCAGAAAAAATGTATTTCAATTCCGTATTATCCATTTGATTCCTCAGAGCTGTAAGATACTAAACCTTAGTATCTTCAACCCTTTCAACATGATCCACTCAGAAGAAAATTACATGTTTGTATTAGTCTTTTTAGGATGAGGTGTAAGAGTGAAAAATGGGATTTTGGTGCAGTTGTTAGATGACATGTGAGTCAAACATACAGCATACTTTATAAATAAACACAGCAAGTAATGCTTTTGATTGCGCAGACTGTTAAATGAAATTCCTCATTTAATTCCTTATTTGTAAGGAGACTTTTGGAAAACTTTAGCTTAAATGCTGGAATGAATTGAAAGTAGGAAATAATGTGTTTAAAGCCTGTGGAGGTTGATACTTAGTGAAATGTAGGTCAGTCAGACTACACCATACACTGTCAGCTGCTGTGTTTTGTCATCTGCCTGTAATAAGAGGAACCAACGTAGGTAGCAGTTACACTCAAGAAATGTATTTTTCTCCTATGGAGAAAAGGGTGATTGATAGGAATGTAGCCATGCTGAATTGGAGTCTAATGTTGATGCTGAGCTCTGAAAAACAAGGAATAGTGAGTGACACAGGTCAGTGAAGGAATAGACAAAATAACACCAGTTTCTTTTTCTCCTCCAAATATCCTGCATCACAAAACTTATTTTCTTTGACTTAGAGAAAAATACAGATGGATCAGGAGGTAAAAAACTGAACTCACAAAACCAACCATCCTTCCCCAACACAATTTCTGCTTCTGCATGTTCAGTCTCTCACATGCAATAAGAGCACTGGGCTCTGATGCTGTTAGGCTCTGCACCAATACCCACAAGCAACATCTTCCTTCTCTCTGAGGTTCATTGGTAATTTTCCTCAGTAAAGTGGGTGGACACCACCACAAAAGACACAGCAGCTGATAGGTGCTATTTTATATTGTGGTATCCTAGGTGTAATGTTTCCCATCAACAAAAGCATTTAACTCATAAATTAGAACGGCTGTTATTAAAATGTTTCTGAAGTTATATCAGAGCTAATTAATTTGTGAGTATAGTTGCTGAAGATGGAGTTGTCTTTTTCTGTATTGCATGCTGTCATTTTTCCTTAAACCTGACAGTTACATGTGTTGAACCTTAATACATAGTTAATTTATGACTATTTAGGGATTTATATTTTTTTTATTTTAATGAGTGGGAGGTTGTATGTGCACTTGCTAATAAAAGTAACTTCTTGAGAGCCACTCAGAATTTTTGGACTCTCACATGGTTCACTTGATTTTTCTCACATGGTTTTCTGCAAGTCAAATATATAATTTTGGTTATAATTATTCAAGAAGAATTCAGCAGCTGAATCTGTGTTTTAAAAGGTAAGCTGCTTGCTATATTCCTCCGAACAGTGTGGGAAAAGCTGATGTTTATCTCTGGGAAGGAATTTAAATGGTGTTCACGTGGGTTCACATGAGCCTAGAGAAGTCTGAAGGAGGGAGATACTGGACATAGTGAAATCTGTGGTGCAGGTGGAAGGGGTAAATGTGTTGCCACAGATGGTGCTGAATCTTTTTACAGTAAACTGATGGAGAAGGATTAGCTCAGCGGGGACTGACTTTCCTATAAGAGATCTTGCAGTGGTGTGAGAGGTTTTCTAAGGCTCAGGTTAAGCAGTCAGTGCTTCCAGTAAGTCCATGGCTCTACAGGCACCAGTGTGTACTCCACAGACCCTCTGTGGATTTTCACCTTCACAGGGTATCCTATACTCTGTCTTCATTAATGACAGCAAATCCTGTGACACGGGCAAGCAGACTGCTTTGATTAAAGGCTATGTTTAAAGGTGTGATTTCACCTCCACTTTTGCTGTAGCCTTCCTGGGAACAGGGAACAGCACACCTGTCTGTCATCTCTGCTGACAAATTATTCTCCCCCCTCAGCGTCTTTGCTTTCCCTGCTCCTGCCCCCTTTAGAAAAGGAGCTGAAGGAGTTGGCCTTAGCCCACAGCTCTCTGCTGGTACTCTGTACCTCCTCTTGTTGGCTGCTCACGAACTGGGAGCAAGAGGACTGACAGGTCCCTGATGTGAGACTCAATGTAAGGCATTTCTTACATCCCCCTCTGAGTAGTCAGGCTGCAGGCGCCACCACTGCTGCTGACAAGTGCTTGGGTGTTGCACAAGGGGCATGACATTTGGCAGCTGTCTCAATTTAAACAAAAAGGGGCTTCCCGCTGCAAACAGATGCATGTAAAGATAAACACTTTGTGATGGTACCAATTCATATCACAGGAAATTCCCAGCCTTGTTCTTGAAATCAGCACTTCTAAAGGAGAAAATTATGGTATCAAGTCTGTGTGTTATCTCCAGGGACTGGGACAAGTTATTCCTTCATTACACATTTATCAGATTGATTATTCATCTGCTAATATGACTAGGAGTGCAAATGCCCATTTACTTAGTTGGTGTCTCAAGGCATTAAAACTCTCTAACAACATAGTTACAGGGAACTTAATTGTCTTACAAGCTGTATTAGTAACAGAAATATGTTTCAACGCTCTCTTTACTTTTGTGTATCATGGAATTCATTAAGGATACAACTGAACAGAGGTTTTCACAGTCTGTAAAGGGACTCAAATGATCAGGAAGCCAATGTTAGTTGCAGATTATTTGGTAACATTTCTGATGGACTACTCCCTCATCCAGGATCTTTTCTTGAAAGTTTTTCTTTGTTTCTAACCTGAATCTTCCTTGTTGTGGCCTATATTCATTGTTTCCTGTCCTGCCTGTTGCGGGCATGAAGAACTGATTTTTTTTTTTATACACCCTCACCTGAGTCTTCCTGTATTGGGAGAGGCAGAAGGCTCCTCTCAATTCTCTTGCAATCTGTTCTCATGTTATGTGTCTCCAGACAGAATTTGCCTTTCTTACAGTAGAGTGAAAATCAATGGCAATCCTTTATGAGTCTTATACCCTTCTTCCATTGTTTTCTTGCAAAGGCACTAGTTTTCCATACTGCTGTTGCATAGACACTCAGGGAAAGTGATTTAAAAAAATTGTGAGGATCTCATCATAGTGGGGTATCTTGGTTAAAAAAAGACAGATGTCTGCTAAGGAAGGCAGGAGCCTCCCCTGAAAATGAAAAATGTAAAATCCCTTCCTCCAAATTGTTATAATTTTGAAATTAAGGGGGCTCTCAGGCAAAGATATCGGAACAGGAGTAACTGTACTTTATTAAGGAAGAAAATTAAAAAAAAAATAAAATAAACAATGCAGTAAACTAAAACAACACTGACAGACTCAGAACAGAATGTGACACCCTTTTGGTCAGGGTGTTGGTGGCAGTCCAATTGGAATGGTGGCTGCAATCCTCCTGGAGTGTCAGGTGTGGTTCTGTTGGAGCAGTGATCATGTAGAAGGGTGTAGTCTTCCTCTGAAGGTCCAGTGGAAGAGGCAGCTGCTCCTCTGGGAAGTCCAGTGGAGAAAGCCATGCTAGTGTTCCAGATCATATCTGGGTAAGAATGTTTGGCTCCTCCCTCTGGGCAGAGCATCTCTCAATGGGATGCTGTAGTTCTTATCAGTCATGCAGTGACATTCAATAGCCTGTTATCAGCAGATGTCTCCCCAGAGGGAGGAGTGGTTTTGGAAGAGATAAGGAAAACTGCCCACTTAACAGAAGACAACTGCCATACAAATGGAATAGAATTTGCTTGGCCATCCAGGACAAGTGGGATCAAATCTCCTCAGCAAAATAGTTGGTGTTTGTCTGGTGGTGACTGGAGTCTCTGCTGTAAGGGAACTTGCAACAGCATTTTCAGCTGTATGGGGTGAGCCCTTGAACCCCTGCTCTGCTCACCTCTTGTAATCCAGGCACCATCCAGCACTTGTTTAATTCATTGCTACTTATATATCTTAACTACATAAGAAACTCCACTTAAATCTCTAATCTGCACATAAAATACTGTCCTGCCTGACCATTTATGCAGGAACAATTTATAGTGATTACTTTAAAATGTCTTATTTATGCAAAATTCTGCAGCAGCAACCAGCAAGAGCAGTCTTTGGGACACAGGGTGTTAACATAACCAGCAATACAAACTGGACCAGTCACAGCGTGTCCTGGGAGGATGGAGTCATTTCTGGAAGCGTAAATTCTTACCAGGAAGCCTCCTTTAACTCTTGTGACTAATAGAATGGGAAGTCTTTAAAATATTTTCCTTTGGAATATTGATATTTAATATTTTGGGGTTAAGGTAATGCCATCTCAAAAAAAAGTTTCTTTTTAAAGTGACCCATATTACTTAATTTCTAACTTTTCAGGTGTATTATATAAATTCATTTCTTTCTGTTTGAACAGAGGTATGATGACAGTTCATTTTCCCTTGATATTCCTTTGCAGAAGCTATAATTTCCTCCCTTGCTCCCTCCTGAATCCCTTATTCTTTCTCTGGGCAGAAGAGGAGAGTAGAAGCTTTAATGGTGCAGGGGATCTTCTCTTAACATCTGAACCAAAAAGGGTAATCTGGGTGCAAGCCTTGGTGCTCCTCAATTTGAATCTTTTCTCCAGCAAGTAAACATTCTAACCAAAATGAAAGTTTTGCATCCAGAAGGGTTACTAGTTACAAAAATATTTCTTTTTATATTTAATCTTGGAGTCCTGACACTCCAGGAACTGAGGTGGACTTTAAAATTTCACAGAATCAGCAGAGAATGACCTGATGTGGATTCCTTTTCAGGCTCTGGATATCTCTTATGGCACTGGCATCAAACTCACCTTAGTGAGCAAGGCATGTACCTTCTACCTGGTAGAATCTCTGCTGTGCAGAAGGAGTTCCCTGGTTCACTGAAGCTTGATTATTTGTTATTTGCTATTTTTTTTAATTTTTTTAAGGAATGTGAGAATGGAAACTTAGATATGATTATATGATGAAAATAAAACATGGCTTAAATATGGATTCAGTACCTTAGAAATAAGGTACAGAAGAAAAAAGATTAAATGTTACAAATGTTCTGTGGAAAGAAGAGTGAATTCTGATTTTCTGGTCTGTCCTGAAGGATTTGCTCTGATAGCTGAGGATTTATTGATTGAATCTACATCATTCAAAGAAGAAAATTAATGCTTTGCTGTCAGATTCTGAGAGTTCCATGCTGTGATTTGATCCATTTAAGCAATTTTTTTTTTTTACAGTCATTTCTTATTTGTTTTACTCCTGATGCACAGGAGTAGTCTTCTCACCTTGTTTACAGCAGTGCTTCAACATATTATTTGCTCAAATTATAGAAAAATATCAATTATAAGGGACATGCTTGCTTCATTTGCACTGTAGACAAATTACAAGTTTATAGAAAAGACTGTATCCTGGTTTCTGTTAGCCAGATTTGAGCACTAGTTGAAATCCTGGAAATGTTAGTGACTAGGAGTTGTGTGGGCAAGGGGGGGACCATGGCTCTGGTGGTCAGGACCCACTTGTGTGGGTCCTGATTCTGCCCTCAGCTGGGCTGGTGTGGCATCATGTTATGGCTTCAGCATGGAATCCTCAGTAGAAAATGCTGGTATCAAACCACTATACTGGGCAACCTAAACAATCTTTGTGAATAACACTGAAAGGCATTGTGATTTTATTTGCCAGCAGTGGTGTTTATTTCTAAATATACCTTGATATAGATAGATGCATTTCTGATCATTCTTTCTTGATCTTGTAAATCTAGCAAAGCTAGATAGATCAAGATCTTACTTTAATCAATATATGTCTTGATACATTTATCAGTGCCAATAATTTCTTAATATTAAGCATCCCTAAAATGTGACCTCTGTGAAAATCTTACACCTACAGCTGAGAAAAGAAAGGAGCATTGTGGCTTCTTGAAATGTTATGAGAGAGAAAGTATATTGCTATGAATGGAGGAAGCCTATTACAAAAAAATAGAGCTTGTTCTTACAGATGATGTCAAATTCACTTGGCTTTGTTTCTCATTAGTGCAACCAAGACTATGGCCTGTGATATAAGTAAATTTATAGGCAGTGAAAAATAGCCCTGTCAGAGAATTTTAAATGAGCATTTTAAATTGACAAGGGTTAAAAGAAAGACTATTAGGGCTTGAATAAGTCTTTGAGTGTTAGTCTATAGCTCAATACACCTCCCCGGAAAATCAGTGCCCAAAATTGTTGAAAAAGATATTCTTCTTTTTGCCCGCATTTGTTTTTAATGGGGGCAAAAGATGTTTTTATTAATATTTTTGTTTTCTCAATGTTTTTAATCTCAAATGTTTTTAATAATTTTTTTAGAAGATTTTATACTATCCTCAGGGATGATGTTCCTTGGTGCTCAAAAAGCTGCCCTGGTAAATACTGGGAAGGCTGAAGGTATTATTTGATCCCTTGATCCAGTGTGTGTATAACTGGGGAAAAGGCTGTGGAGGTTATTCCACGTTGTCCTGCCAGTGTGCACAGTCCATGCTGTGGAGAGGCAGAGCAACTCCAGGGCTACACACCAGCTGAGTTGCTCAGATTCTCTGAGAGTGCAGCTTGTAAAATGCTGCAACCCCATATCATTGTTTTCACTATTTGTTTTATAAAATCTGCAAACCACCAAAGCTGGGCAATGTGGGAGCCCAGCACTGCAGGCTTTTTCCCCTTGTGCTACATCACTAGCAGGGTGACAACCAGTGTAGCTCTGAGATTAATTGTCTTAGGGTTATTTCTACTAATTGAAGATGTGACCCAGGTGTTCAGCTATGTCTTGACCATGCAGTTCAAAATCTCTTTTATTTAATACTCTTTCATTTATTCCACTTCTTCTGGTTTTGAGTTTAGGAGGCCACACTTGTATGCAGGGAGACTGCATGGTTTCAGTCTGGTATATATGTTCCTTGTATGAAGAACTGGTTTCAGTTCAGGTAAGATTCTTTATGAAGTTTGGTTGGTTTTTTTCAGTTCAGTTCATCCAATCATAAAAGTTCATTTCAGAATTACCTTTATGCAACTTCTACTGCAGGGATCAATTTTCACTTGGTGCATGGCGAACATAATGTATTGCTTCTTCAGCTTAGTACCCAACATTCAAAACTGAGCATTGTGAACCTGGATGGACAGCAATATCCTCAGTTATGTGTAAAGCTCAACGTGTGCAGTTGTATAAATAAAATAACCTCACTCAACAGGGGAAGTGTGAGTCAACAAAACAAACCAAGGCACTACGCTGAAACAGAACCCAAGTGTGCCTTGCCCATTGCATTCCAGAGCCAGTTTTTCCAGGTTCTCAGTGTACTGGAGAATAATGGACGTCACATTGCCTTTCTGGCTTCTATTTATTTTAAAAGACCAGAGAGTAATTAATTACCTTTATTTTCAATTAGGTTGACTATACCTTAAAAGAAGCCATGACATTACACATGGAATATCTGTATCTATTTTCAGATGGATAACCATGCTGTTTAATACCTAAAAACTGAAGCTCTTTGGTTATGTTCATGTTCATGCTCCATAGGTGTGGCTTCTTCCATGCAGCTGAAAGTAGCTGTTTTCACTGCTTTTAATTGGCATCTTTCTGTTTGTTCTGTACTTTCCTAATCTACTCTCCTAAGTGGTATGTCAGCCACATGAAACTCTTTAGAAGGTATTTGCAGTTTGTATTCTTTTAAGGGATGCTCTTCCATATAAAGTCATACAAGTAAAAAAGATAGTAATTACTTTTTTTAAAGTATCATTTTATTCAAATTAATATATTTTACTCATTATATTTTTGCAATATTTGCTCAAGTATAATACAGTGTTCTACATGCAGATGCATACATAGCTACATGATCTGTATCCTTGACCTTCAGATTTCTCTTTTTATATCACCGTTAAACACCAATTTGTTACTAATGCATATTTGCAGTTAAAAATTTATTGCTTTAAAAGCAAAGGCAGCTTCCTGCCTAGTCCTTAATTAATCTTTATTTAAGACACTTAAATATTTATAGTGCCTTACTTCTTTTTTTCATTATAAACACTGTAGTGCTTCAAAGAACTTTTATGTTTTTGCAGAGTGTGCACTATAACTGCAATGGCTACTCATAAAAAAATTCAGCACCTGTCTCAGTCTATAGACTGTGATGTTATTGCAGATGTAGGCACAAAGATGTGAGGTTTAATGATGGTAGATTGGTACAGAAAGGGTCAGGTTTCCCTTAGGCCTCATTCTCCCTCAGTGAAAAGTTGAACAAAGAGCAGGTAAACTATTACTGTGCCTGCTAGACATAAGCAAGGTCCAACTAACTTTAGTGCATGCCAACTGCACAGCTAAGGGAGCAAAGAAATACTGGATCTATTGCTTAACCTTCTACTGCATCAGCATTCATCGTGCCAGAGCAGTGCACTGCTCTCCCAAAGGACAGCAGCTGGGAGTGGCAGGGGATGTTTTGCCACACCAAGGCATGGTGTTTCCTAGTTCCTGTGCTTCATGAAAGCCACTGTCCAGTATCTGCACAGAGGGCTGGGTTATGCTTCCACCCTCAGCCCACCAACTGACTGTGCTGCAAACCCCTGGGCCCAATCCCCAGGACAATATTTTAGGCTATCTCAAATTTGCTGAACCCTGCTTATCTTGCAGATTTTCCCAGGAGTGCCTGGACCTGAAATCATCAACTGAGACCAATTCAGTATGCAACTTTTCAATTACCCCAACTACTTAGTGCTTTTGGTAATAATGTTGCTATAGTTAGAATAGATTCTTCTTCCTTATTTTACAGACAAACCTACCCTGGAGCTGAATGGGAGAACTGACCAGCAGTAATTCCACAGCACACTTGCTCTGACCTTTCAGTCTGTAGAGCCATTTTTTCTCTATCAGCTTTTCCTTTTCTTTTCTGTTTTCTCTTTAGAGAAGAAGGGAAAGCACAATTTATAAGAGGAATCCTATTTTCATACACTAAAACAAAACAGCTTTGTTGTTGAAAAGCAGGATAGAGGTGGGAAGGGAGTAGTTTAGGCTCATAGTCAGGGATTTGCAAACTGACTGGGATTCTGCATCACATATTCTGCAGGAGGTCACACTTGGTGATCAAAGAGGACCCATAAGAAGGTCATAATCCTTAGCAATGGAAACAACCATGCCTTTCATTCTGGCACAAGGAAGGGCAAGGTGGACTTCTGTGTGCAAGTTAAATTAGGGAAACATCACTGTGCTTCTGCATGGTCAAATTGCCTTAAACAATGGGATCACCACAGTGTTCTGGGAAACACAGCAGGTAAAATTGCAAAGCAGATATGAGAAAACTGAAATCTGAATTGCAGTACAAGCAAATGACCTGCTGCTATAAACTGTACCCTTACAGATTTGCTTACTGATTGCAACATGCTATTTATTATGTGTATAGGCTGTAGATTGATCAAGATTATTTGTTTCCATTTATATCTTGTTGGAAAGCAATGGGGGATCACTGTTTGAATGAGATAGATTTCTGCCAATCAATCTCATATGTGAAATGAGGAATTTGATCATTATTCTTGTCACTTTCAGCTGAGTTATTTAACTGAAACCTTAAAAAGTGGGATTTTTCACACTGTTTAACTGGAAATATTTGATGTAGCCAGAGATCAATACTGATGCTTGAATGGATGAAATATCATTTTAAGTCTTGCAGTGCTGAGTAAGGATAACATAACAATATAATTGGTGATGTGTGGTATGCATCAGGAATGTCAGCTGACCATATTAAGTGAAATCTTCCTCATCTTAATCATGTGAATTATTTCAAGGATGTCACTGAATGAGATTCTTCTATAAAGCAAGACCATTTCAATATATAAATATAATAGGACTGTGCCCGCAGATTCTTTTAACGAGGCATTCATTTATTCTAGTCCTGCAATAAAAATAGCTGATTAAATTGATACTATGTTAACAGTTTTTTCTTCCTAGTATACCTATGTCTCCTGCACAGTGTGTTCTCTGTGCAAATTGCAATTTGTTACGATTGTCCTGTTTTGCTTTGCTGGGAGTGGTACTTTAATGAGTGTCACTCTTGTGATGCTAGCAGTAACTTTCAGCAATTCACAGTGGGACTTTTATTTTCAGTTGCCTTCTGATAGCGTCACCATTTCATTAGCCTCAGCTTATTCCAGAGGCAGAGCAATTTATCAGATAACGAAGGTTGAGTAAGCCTCACCTATGTGACATGTGGCAAGTTCTGTCATTTCTCTGCCCTCACCTGTTAGATGTGCCATCAGTCTGCAGCGGCCGTGCTTGCACAGCACCTAGGACAGCTGACATAAATTTTACTTCTACTTCTACCCCTTTCATTGCAAGACCCGAGGCGGTGGGACAGCCTCTTTGTACTTGCACAATACTGCATCTCAAATAGTAAAGGATTTTGATACCTACTGTGGAGAAGAACGATAACTCTGGAAGTCTTTAATATTCCTGCTGAGCGGTAAGGCACAATAAGCATGCCAAATTGAGATGGTGCATGAACTTGGCAGTGTCTCAGAGATTCCCTGCTCTTAACCATTTCTGATCAGTGTCTACTGCATGGAGAAGAGGCTATCTCCTGGAGAGTGTGTCAGGGAAACAGCCCTTGTTCTTTGCTATCTGCACAGTTTTCCCTAAGTGTCAGTCTAAGCTTGTCAAACAAGGATACCATATTGACCACCGCACTCTTTTGTCCACCCCACCCAAGGCAATGATAATTCATGGAATGAATTATCAAGGAATTATCAAGGAATGCTCCTCACACACGTCTTTGTGTTGCATGTGTCCTTATGAAACTAAGCTGAGGCAATTAGGAGACTTTAACCATTTAAGTATTGCTTCTTGACACACCATGGAAATCTTCAATTAAAAAAACCAGCTTGCTGCTGGATGATGTAGCACAGCGTCTGCTGCCTCTACAAGAAGAGCACATCACAAGCAGGTGGGAGATTTCTCTAGCACAGCAGCCACAAGAAATCTCAGAGCATTATGGACAGTGGGGACCAACTGAACAATCAGTATCGAATTAGGGAGGGGACAGCTGGGAGGACTTGAAATCTTTTGCACTCTTGTCATAGACACTGTGATATTGCCTGTCTCTCTAAATGAAATAACAATAGGGAAGCCTCAGGGCAGATTGTCTGCTTCCCCTCTCTTGGGGAGTATGCCTTATTTTGCTCAGCGTATTAGAGGTGGCAGATCCATTGTAATGCAATGTCAAAGGCCTTTGGGACTTAAAATTGTTGTGTGTGTGTAGTATTGGAAGTGCAAAGAAAAAGCATTGACCCTACCACATGTGATCTTTTCTGGTAGCATGTATGCACTTTGGTTGACCAAGCTTAAAGAAAATGAAATCATTCCAGGTGATTGTCCAAACTTAGAGCAAATATAATTATTTTAATTGATTGCATAGCTCCATAGATTTTAATCAAAACTCCTTGAGGAATATGGCAACCTTTGCATTACAGATTACATGATGGTCCCAATAAACTTGTCTTCTTAAAGTCTGATTCACTTCTAGTTTAACATTTGGCAAAAATATTTGTTAGATCCAAACAGCTAATTGAGAAATGCTCACCTGTGTGAGGAAATACTTTGCCATGCTGATTGTTTTGTACTTACAACAAATCAAATAAACAACAAATCCAGGTGCAAACTAGCATTTTTTCTGTTTGTTATTCAGTTGTTTTTTACTCACGTGTATCTTGCAGAAAATTGTTTTCATCTGTTCAACAAGAAGAAACATTCTGCTTACTCTGAGATGGCCATTCATGAGCAGTATCATTCTTCCTCCACCATAAGGCAGCACATAAGACAAAAGTAGAAACAATTTTTAACAATGCATAGCCAATAGAAAACAGCTGGCAAACCACCCACATGCTAAAACTGCCTTGTCCAAACAATTCAATGCATAATTAACAAATGTATCTGCAGAAATCTGCCCATTAACAATTTCCAAGTGGAAAATAAGGCTGGATCAAACATTTTCAGACTTTCTGAAGGATGTAGTAGTACAGTAGGGTTGCAACCTCGTTCTCCCAGAGAACAGAATCATTCTTTGTCTATATAAGGGTTCTCAGAGCAGTTCAGTTCTAGTTAGCTGAAGGTATGGAATTGGTGAGTAACCAGAAAAACCCAGTCAGGACATTTTCACTGAAAACAAAGTTGCATAAATATGCTGCCTGCTCCAAGGATCCAGTGGGTTGATCTTGGCCAGTGGCTAAGCACCCATCTGGCTGCTCTCTCAATCCCTCTCCTCAGAAGAAAAACTCAATCTCATGACTCAGAATGAATTATATCATTTACCAATTACTGCCACAGAGAAAACAAACTCAGCTCAGGGACTTGAATCCCTTACACTGGACCAGCACAACCATGCTAGCTGAAATACCAATCCACCTGAGCTGTGACCTTTTAGAGTGGACAGGTGTTGGAGTAAGTACATGCCGGCATAGAAAAGTCTTCTGCTTGGACAGAATAACAATTTCATGTTAATTGAGATAAACTTTAGAGGAACTTATGCAGGCACACTGATTTGTATATAAACCTCATTTGTTTCCCATTGGTTTTGAACAGCTACTATTTCTCTGTATAGTGTATGAATTTTAAGAGCAGTCACTGTTCCAATGCAGATAGTTAGAAGTAGCTTTTTCTGCAATATCTCTTGAGTCTGGTTTCTGGTTTTTGGGCAAGGCTCTTAGAAACTGTTCCAGCTAGTGTGCAAGAAAATTTTTCAGAGGGCAGAAAATTCTGAGTTTCACTGCTACCTTTGTATAACTTCACATTCTAGGATAATTAGAATAAACAAAGGCTTTTATTTTCAGAGTTCTAGTTTAGGAAATACAAAATTAATACAATGATAATTGTAATAATCCCCTGTACCCTGTACAGATCTGATAACCTTTCAGTGTTTTGGAATTTTGCATAAATTAAAATAATAGTAACTAAAAATATCTACATGAGGTCAGATAGGTCTGTGTCCTAAACAAGTGTCCCACCTAAAAGAGCCAAAGTACCAAGTTAGCTTAGCCTAGCATGACAGAAGCCCTTCCAATTGTAGCACAAAAGTCTCAGAGGGAAGTCTTTAATAGATTTGCATCAGATGAACAGAAGATGGACACAAATGGACTAAGCAACCTTGCTTAATCAGTAAAATAATAGTATTTTGTCACCAAAATAAACAGAAAGTGACAACTCCATACATCCTATATCTATCTGTTTGTCTGGGAAAATCTCTATGCCTCCCATCATGAGACACATGAAACTGTTAAGATGAAGACCACTAACTACATCGGAATGGTATTGCCATTTTCTTCTTTTTTGAGGGGAAAAAATTCAGTATCATCTCTTATTTCCATAAAATGAGAGTTTTGTTTACTAATCCCTTTAGTCTTCAGTAGCAGTTGGATGCTTGGATGCCAGACCTGAGGATCCTCAGAAAATCCTAGCCTAAAGCCTGCCTGCTTGAGTAAGGCTGCACTATTTGAACTCAAAATGGTCCATAAGCCCCTGTGTACAAATGTTTATAGAAATCTGAAATCACATATTTACACTAATGCTCTCTAACATATGCATGTTGGATGAGATGACCAAGAATTCAGAAAAAAAGCAAAATTAATCAGAATTGCAACAGCTGTATTTAAACCAGACCAAAGGACAACCTCC
Source organism: Setophaga petechia (assembly GCA_024362935.1). Lineage (NCBI taxonomy): Eukaryota > Metazoa > Chordata > Aves > Passeriformes > Parulidae > Setophaga > Setophaga petechia. The sequence goes on from JANCRA010000008.1 coordinate 26,889,620, forward strand.
CTTGGTATCACCCTACAGCACTCTGTTAAGTTTCTTAACCTGAAGGTTTATAGTGTGCAACTTTGGGTAAAACACAGGCTAGTACTGGTCAATGTTTCTTTTACCACTACAGTGGCTTGCTTTTTGAAGCCCACATATGTTTGGAGCTTCCCACCACATCCTGTGACAATGAATTCCACCCTTTAATAATGATCCTTGTGGAAAGCATCCTCTTTTGGATTCCATGTTTTAAACTTGTTAACTACTCATTTTATTGTGACTGCTTCCTTTGCTATGAAATAAAGTGAAAACCATTCTTTATTCACTTTCTCAGTACTGTTCATTGTTGTCCTGGGGCTCTGTCACAGTCCTTTTCCTCATTTGTCCCTCTTCCGTATGAAAATGCTAAAGCCTTTCTTTTTTCTTTCCTAGTACAGAAACCATTAAATACCTTTGATCATCCTGTCACCTTTTTCTTTATCCTCCTATTGCTATCCTGTCATTTTTGAGATGAGATGACAGGAACTGTATTCAATATTCAAAATGATAGGTGGGCAATGGATTTCTTTGGCAGCATTATCGTGCTTCTTCTTCTTCTGTTTTCTGTTCTATTCCTAGTATTTCCTAATATACTGCTTTATTTTTTTTGACAGTTGATGAGGATTAGGTGACATTTTCATAAGGCTGTCTCCAAGCTCTCTTTCCCAACCAGTAGTTAATTTCAGTGTGTGTTTATAGATTTCCCAGGGTACAGGTAGGACAGCTTAGTCATTTAGCCTTGAAAATACAACTAAATTACAAGAGGGGTTGGGCTGTAAATGGGAGATTGTTGATAGAATTTTGTACTTGCTCAATTCTGCTGGCAACTTTTATTCTTCTAGGTTTTGTTATACTAGATATTTCTCTCATGTATGTGAGGCAGTGTAAATGTTTGCCATGGATCTCACCATTTCAGTGGGCTGTTGATTATTTTAACAGAACATTAATTCTAACAGAAAACTCATTCAGGAGAGAGTTCATTCCATGACTTTTTAGAGAAGATTTTGATGATTTTGCCACTGTAAGGCATATCCTGACCAAAACCAAGGGAATCCAAACAAATGCATAATCCTCTGCAGTACTGACTCAATGGAGATTTTATCCCATAGCCCTCAATATCAGGTAAAGATGCATAGCACTTCCAACTTTTTCATAGCTGAAATGTGCTATCAGTATCATAATGATTGCTGAAATGTAGTTCTGGAGCTTAATGAAATCTGAAATTAAATAAATCACTCCAGGACTGTAAAAACCTAGTTGTGAAAGAACTTTAAATAGTTGTTTCTAAAAGAGTGCTGACAGAATAAATATATTGCTGCAAGTCGTTCAGTCTCATCTCTGACTTTAAAAAAATTGCTATGTTATATTTCAATGATTGCTTTCAAAAATTCCTTAATGGGCCAAAGACACCTCAATATCATATCCCAAGTAGACATCTTTTTAAAATTAGGTTTTCATCTGTCTCCTTTCATGGATGGTAGTCATTTGACTTTGTCCTTGTAACTATAAGCTTTTATTTTCAAATTTGTGGCTGCACTACAGTACAGAAGGTAGAGATCTATGAAGTTTTCCTGTTAATGCAATTTTCTCAGAGCAACATTTCTGCTCCTTACTAATTCTGTTTATTTCTATGTGTTATAGGCAGAGTTTTATTAGTATGGATTTTATATCTCCATTCCAGTCTAAGTCCTGGGGATCTTAGAAAGATTGACAGTGGAAACATTATTTCATGGCTGTGGTGGGCTGACTTTAGCCAGCAGCCAGGCACCCATCCATCTAGTCTCTCACTTCCTCTTCTAGCAGAACACAGGGAGAAAATATAATAGAAAATCCTACAGATTGGAATAAAGACAAGAAGATAATTCTTGATTACCATAATAGGAAAAAAAAAAAAAACTGATTGCCATAATACGTAGCATTTACATTCTCTGAAAAAATTCCTTCGCACAATATTTTTTTTCTGGGAAGCTGAGAAGCCTCAGAGAAAAGGAAAACAATTCTTATCTCATTGGCTTCTCCTGTGTTTTGCTCATGTGGAATGTATTTGGAGATTGTTTAGCAACAGGCGATTGTTTCATTGGATTCTGCTGTGAGTTGTTTGACTCACTGGCCAATTAGGGCCAAGCTGTGTCAAGACTGAAAAGAGTCACAAGTTTGCATTATTATCTTTTTAGCATTCAGTAAGTATCCTTTCTGTATTCTTTAGTATAGTATGGTATAGTGTTCTTTAATATAATAGTATAATAAAGTAATAAATTAGCCTCCTGAGAACATGGAGTCAGATGCATCATTCCTGCCTTTGTTGGGGCATTCCCTGCAAATATAATAATAATATGCAAAAAAAATCCCCAGAGATGACTTTGGGAAAACCAATTTAATTTTTTACCTATTAATAATAGCATAGGAAAGTGAGAAACAAAGACAACACTAAATCCACTTTCCCTCTAACATTCTTTTTCATAGGGTCAACTCCACTCCTTAATTCCCAACTCCCATAACTCCTTCCACCACAGCCTGCATAGATGGAAGCACTCATCCCAGTCTTTCAGTTTCATTTTGATTTGGAGAGCTAAGAGATCTTCTTGGTACAATCAACTCCCGGGTCTGTTAAGGACAATTGGAAATTACAAAGCTAGACTTTAATGCAGAATAATGTTTGAGTACAAAGGGATAGTCTCATCTACTAGACCACAAATAAGGAGGCCAAATACATTAATTAGTCCAAAAGATAGCAAATGAACTTGTAGTCATTTTTTTGGAAAGACATTTAGGGACATGATTTTCTGTGCTTGTTTTGGAAAGTAATTTACTCCAGTATATTGTTTTTTTAAACCAGAAAGGAGTCAGAATTTCATTTTCACTGCTCTCTCTCAACTGTAAGAGCTTGGAAATGTAGGTATGCAAGATAATAAGTTACATAATTGCTCTTCTCATTGTTCTGACTCCCTATGCACTCCAGGAAGTTTGATCTGAACAGTTCAACTTCTGGAAGCCCATAAAATCCCTACAAATCCAGTGGGGAAATAAAAAATATTGTATGAATTAATAATCTCATAAAATGGGAAAGCTATCAATGTTGGACAAGTTTTGGTTTAGTATTTGATGGGTGACAAAATTACTAAATCCTTGATTCTTTTCCTTTTCAGAGCATACTCAACACTTTTAGATATCTTGAGACTGCAAAAGCTGACCATCAACAGCAAGTTTTTAAGTATCACTGTTCTTCTGTCAAGTAAGTTCTCCATTCCAGATTTTTTTTTTCTCTCTAATATTCCTGACTTGTATTTTATTCTTGCATTTATTATATGGACTATCACATTCATTTTCTGAGCCAAGTAAACATGACTGCAAATTGAATAGTATGGAACTGCTCTTAAATTTCCTAGCTGGAATGAAACCTATCAATATTACAGATAGAGAGGAGATAAAGCACTGAGTCACCTATTTATCCCAACTTGCAGAGCCAATGGAACTGTGGTCATATCTCTGGATGTTTTGGGAAATCTTTTTCCCATTAAAATATTTTTAGGATGGAAAAATTAAATCATTTAAATATTTGTATGTTTTTGCTGGACTTAGAGAAAGGAAGCTAGAAGAATTTGCAAACTTCTGGAAACAATAGTGTCTGAGGATACACTCTACATTTAGAGGAAAGAGTGTTAGAAGAACTGGAAAAGATTGAGAAAAGTGGAGAGGAAAAAGGTTTATATTGCAATGAGGAGGAAGAGGGTCCTTACTAAGAGGAATAGAAAACAAAGTTCCTTTCTGTTCAGCTCTTGTTGAGGGAGAGCTTCAGAACTTATTAAAATTTTAGTTTTCATGTACATAAAGTTTAATTTTCATAAGAGAATGAATTTTAAAACACAAAGTTATTCTAAACAATGAAGTTCTCTTATCCTAACTTCTTAAGTGAGAGATCTTATATATCCAGAGACTGCTGCTCCAAAAATATCAGTGGAGATTCTCACAGTACTTCTAAATTTCATCTTCCTTTCTATTTTCATAAAATTTCTGTAAATACTATGTTATTTGCTACATCTTGGAATATATTTCACTTATTTACACTTCAGTGTATCCAGTAGATTTTATGAAATGCAGTTCATGGTTACAGGTTGGTTGAGTTTTGACAATCATGTTTTATTATTCTGTGGATGATTGATATTGAAATTTTAGGACTTTCTTTCTTTTTTGCCACTATGTATTTCTGAGATAAAGAAGAGAATACATTGAATTTAGTTCATACAGCATCAAATATTTCATGACCTTTTATATCATAATTAAGCATGTTTAGCTACCAGCAGTCTCCAAAATAAGTCTTCTGAGGTATTACTTCTTATAAATGAAGAAAAAGTGATCTAAAGAATATGCACTATTTAATAACTGCCCATGGGAATAAAAATACTTGGATTTATATTTATATAAATCAGCTTCCTTCTTTCTTATTGCTTGTTTAGCTTCTTTTCAGGCATTTTACCTATAAGCACACAGCCCAGCTTTTGAGCCTTATTTGGGATCTTAAAAGATCCCAGGGTCATGGCTTCTATTTCTCTCTTCCCAGGAAGGAGAAGTACTGAATATGTCACTTGTGACTAAGTGATCCACCTGTCTGCACTTCTGTGTGGTTCACTTTCCTATTTGGGCCAGAACATGTCAGAGGTGTGGATAACAATACAAGCTTCCATATCTACTTTAGTGACCACTCAGCTGTATTTTGCTAAGAGGACAGACAGTCTAGAGCCAGCATCTTCCATTCTTCTTGGATTTGTCTGTGAGATGCAGTTTTGAAGCTCTGTCCTGTTTACCATGAAAAGCAGACCGTAAGGAAAATGAGGCTGTATGGCACAATGAATCCAAGCTTAATAATTGAATTACTGAATCTCTGTGGCATTAAGCATGTCAGGACTGTGCACAAAACTGATTTATCGGTTCATCAACCCAGGAAATAAATAATAAACTCTAAGTCAGTCTGAATGGAGAAAACGGAGGGTTTAATTTTGAGATGAAACAGGGAGGGCAAATTCCAAGGAAGAGGCTGCATTTCTGCTTGCACAAATTAATTATTTTCATTAACAACATTGTGTTTTGAGGCAAATGCTACAAAAGCAAAGGTGACGGATAGGCATATACCCATGGGTGAAACAATGGTGGTGGTATCTCCTTTTATTTTGTAGTACAACATTGTAATAGTCACAGGGTACACCCCCTCTTCTACTAAATAATGTTGGAACACAAGTCCCTCACCTCTGATCACAGTTACTATCAGCTTCCTTGGTTCTATGGTATGACCAGCAAAGTATTTATTAGAGTTTACTTCAAACTATTCAGTGTTCTCATAAAACATTATCCCTACACAATATCAATAGAGCACATGCTAAATGAAAACAACATAGAAAATACTTGGCAAGAGGAGTTGTAACTGAGGGAGAGTTTTTGCTGAAGTTTTCAGCAAGGTTCACAATTAGATGTTTTCTAATTTTGCATTTTGCAGACAACATGGAAGCTGACAGAATTTCGTTGTCAATGAAATTTGCAAATGCTACCAACAGTCCAGACCACTTGCTCTATCTAGCACCTGGGTTGCTTGGTAACCTCAGCCCATCTTTGTACAGCAACATACTGAATTTAGGGCTGAAGAGTTTCTCTCTTCATTGAGAGAAAGAGGAATTGTGTTCTAAGGGGTCCTAGTCTTTGAGGGAAATATATCAGGAATCACAGCAGATAAGCAAGTTCACTGCAAAAATTGGTAACATAGCGCAGGAGTTGTTGCTTTAGTTGTAAGTCTGACTTTGGTGAGACTGATACCAGAAGGCTGTGTTTTGGTGCTTCTGCTTTAAGAAAGAGTGCTGTAAAAAACATAGAGGGTCAGAAGAAATTATCACTCTATCTTTCTTCTGTGCATTTACTTTGTAATTAGTTTTCTGGAAAAGGGTTTGTTCCCCTCAATTGGTATTATTAAAGTATTCTGGCTTTCTGCCAAAGTGTAGCAGTAAATAAAATGGTGGTTGACCTCACTAGTTTGATAATCTAGACTGGGAAGAACAGTATTACCACAAAAAAAAAAAGTGTGTAACCTCCTTTTACATCATCTTCTGCCTGATTACTGTATTGTTGACTGGCAGCATAATTCCTGTAGTCAAAATACTGATGGGAGAAAAACTCTTGATCACTATAATCAGTCCTGTTCCACTGCTGTGAAACTATCATGGGACAGATCATTTTGACAGCTACTTTGTTTACATTAGGTACTTATATTAGTAAAACTGGAACCTATATTGTCACATTTAGGAAATTACATAAAAGTTCCTGATATATTTATTCGGATTCCTGATATTTGCTTTTTGTTTTCTTAGAAGCCAATGAATGACATTTCACATTTTTATGTTTGTTTATTTATTACATATATCAAGGTGATTTATTAGTCAAATTAGCCATTCTTTGTACTGAGTAAACAGATCAGTGTGGTTTTTTTCTGTGCCCTGAAAGATTTTAGAATTAGCAGATTTCAGTCTCTGCCATGGAGCTTTTCCCTGCAGTAGAAAGTAAGATTTTCTGCCTTTATCAGCTCTCAAGAGATAACTGTGCATGAACTAGATATTGCATAAAGCTAACCTGAATAAAGTGAAGAAAATACCTCCTTTGAACATGCAGACAAAGCTACAGATATCAAACTTGGACTAAGCACTTCTGTCAGAGGCTGTTTTCTCCAGTCTCTTAAACTATCCCAGCTCAGTGGTTTGATGGTCAGCAAATATTTACCAACAGACACATAATACTTGAATATTGCATGTTATTTAATGTAAATCCAAGTTTGGAACCACAATGGTAAAAATTCGTTTTTTTAATTTTAAAACATCTTGTTTGAAATAAAAGGATAATTTAAAATAAAAATATATATTTAAATTGAAAAATTGCACCCATTAAAAAATAAAAACAGTTTCAGCAAAATCCATTCTTGTATTAAAAAATTATGCATGACTTACTTTGTAGGCTGCCTGCAGTACAATGGAAAATGAAGCAAGCAGCTCTACTGTGTATGGCTATTTGGAAACCCTTGAGGTGTTAAAGAAGTGAAATAGTGGCTTGCCTAAGGCAACAACTGTGTTAAACTTAGATGTTGATGCATTTATTTAATAGGCATAACAAAAAGGCAAAATACTAAATGAAGTATCTTAGTGAAAATAAACAGAATTATTGCCATAAAGAAAACCAATATTATTTCTTACTTAGGAAATTGCAGAAATAGATGAAATGGACACTGAGATATAAAGGGAACATATATTTTTTGTTTCAGCTTTTAAAGATAGCATCCAGGCAAATATATTTGAGTTGTCTTTGGTAGTTATACAATATGAAGAAAAAAGAAGCTAAATGTGTATTTGATCTTTTGATTTCTTCCTAGAAATGCACCTTAAGTCTTAGGCACTACTCCAGCTCCTTAATGTAAAACTCTGTTCAAATGGGTGTAATGGATATATAATGGTTTCAGATACTTTTTCTCAGATTTCTAGCAGAATTTCTGCAGTAGAAGCCAAATGGTACCAAATTCTTTGCTGCAGAAGAAGGCACAGGAAAATTCAGATGAGTGTAGAAAGACTATAAATAAAAAACATTAGCCTCTGACCCCACAATTGTCCAGAAACAAGCACAATTATGTAGACAAATGGTGCTGATCACAATTTTCTTTCCACACAGTGTGGCAATTGCCCGGCATAGAGCAACACTGAATAAATAGATGTGCTTTTGACAGCAGCAGGATGGAATATGCCTGCCCTCAGTGAGATAGAGCAGGCATTGACTAGGCTGACAGCTATAACAAATAAAGATCTTGGCTCAACAGGAGATGTTGAGCACCTGTGACACTTGTCTTTGCTAATTCAGATTTTTGCAGTTGAATGCAGGAGTGAATATGAAGGGTCACAGTCACCTGGTTGGGGGTGGGGTGGGCAGCAGAGGGGCTGTCTGAATGAGAAAATCAGTTTTATGGAATCTCTAATCAGTCAAGAAATGCCTGTGGCACCAGACACAAAAAAAGCAAAAGTTCAGATTTCAAATTGTATTCAGGGATTACCTGTGCCCTCAAGATTTTGTTCTGTAGCATTCATTGCCTTTCTTTGCCACCTGATGCTGAACCCACAGGCAGCGCCTTCACTTCCTGCAGCAGTGGAAGCTCTTCACAGCCTTCCCTTCCTCCCCAGAAACGTGTCTGTGGCCCCAGGCCTGATCCTGATCCCTCAAGGGGACCCTTTGAGGGGACCCTTGTGTAATCCCCACTTTGAGGGGGCACTCTGCAGGGTGCTTGTGGCAACAGGAGCAGTTAAGTGGGCAGGTCCTGCTGGGGTACTGGGTGCCATAGTCTCTGCTCTCATCCTCATGGTTTCTCATTCCTTGAAAATCCCTTAGAGACAGGTCTGTCTAACTTCTGGCATCTGATGGCTGGTCGTAAGTCATGCCATCATCTCACACTTTTCCAGCCAGAGGAGGAGGGCAAGACCTTGAGGGATTCTGGTCCTTGCAAGGGCTGAGTGAGACTTCCAACATGTCTAGTTTCTTCATGTAGTTGGCCAAAAGCAACTGTTTTGCAGAATTGGGAGCTTTGGATAAGTCCCTAAACGTAGGCAGGATCACTGTGAACTTCAGTCCTCCTTGCTATTAGTGAAGAGTGCCCTCAGCTCCTTACAGTGCACTGGAGGAGAATGCTGCTCTCCTCCTGCTGCTCTGCTCCTGCTGCTGCTGCTCTGCTCCTGCTCTCCAGTGGGCAGAGGCAGCTGAGCCTCCCAGGTCTGGGCTCTCCCAGCCTTGCTCCCTTGGGCACAAATCATGGATGCCCCAGCAGCAGCCCTTCCAATGAGCACAGGATTTTAGGCTGAAAGGGTCTGCAGGGTCAGCGTGCCTGTGCCAGCCCTTTGGCTGAAGAACAGCGCTGCAGCACGCGGAACATTAAAAATAGAAGAAATCAATGTCGCTGCAGGATCCCTGGGGCTATGGAGTGTGTCTGTGACACCCTGCCCACAGCAGCTCCTCCTGGGGCTCTGGAAAAGGGCTTCAAGTTCCTGACAGACCAAAGAATCTGGGGCAGAGAGGGAGTGTTTGGTGTCTTTTTAAACAGGAGGGCCATTTTCGAAGTATGATTCCCCCATTCTGATAGGACAGGACAGGTTCAGTCCAGCTCAAGAGCAGTTTGGCTAAATGCAGTCCTGTGTAGCTCAACATGCACGGTATTTTTATATTGTAATAGCAATAACTAGTTAAAAGACAACATTTATTAGGCTGATATAGACACATTATTTGCCTGTCTTGTCAGGGTAGAAATGAGCAAAAAGCCAGAAGTACAGTTCATTAGGAAGGAACTAAGCCATATAATTACCCTAAGAAAATTGTCTTTGTAATTTTTTTTCTTTCTCTCTCACTTTCTTTTTCCTAATGTTCTTACTATTCACAAAGATTTATATATTGAATAGAAAGGGAAAAGAAAATATGTGAGTGTAATAGTATGAATTATTTTATGCTGCTGTATGGAGTTCAACTGGTTTTTAAAAAAATGAGAAGATTTCCATTTCAATGCTATTTGTTTTATAATAGAAGCTTTCCTTTTCTTCATCCTCCTACTTCCAGAAGAGTCTTATTCAGTGTATTCAGTCCTAACTGAAAGGTCACTGTTGTCCTACAAGAGAGACTCCCTTCCTTTCCTGTCACTCCTGGATGCTGTGAATAGGGTTCTGTTTCTCTGAGGCTGAGATCCATCAATGGGACGGTGCACTGGGAGCAGCTGAGTATTGCCCTCCCATCCTGGAGGTCAAGTGTGCCACCCCTGGGTGCTGGAGAAATTGTGGGAGGAGATGTATATGCAACCCCACTAGCCCTGCTGGCTCTGACCCTGCAGCACTCAGCATCCTGATAACCCATCGCTGCACTGTGCCATTAATGTAAATTAATTCAGTCTCTTTGATAAATAGTTCCCTAGATACATAATCTTTACTTTATATGAAATTTCTTAGCCTAGGAATTTAACATTTGTATTTGTATACACATTTTCTTTGTGTAATCCTGGCTTTGACAAGGGATTGATGAAGTAACACATCTTGCAACTAAGCAGTGAAGTAGTAGCCTTTTGAAGCAGTCAAAGGGCTGCTCATTCCAACTGAATTCTGACATTTCTAATCACAGTAATTACATTTCATTTTAGTTTTGTCTTATGGTATTCAGTAGGAGTTCTTATTGTGTGAAACTCAAGTCTATGTGAATAATGCTCTGGGTTGTTTTCTGTGATATTGGGAGAGGACATGCAGGAAGGCTGTTGCCATTCCAGCTTGTGCTGTGAAGAAATAAGAGACTAATTAACCAGTATGAAATGGAGACAGGACTCTACTTGGTGATTTCATTAGTTTGTGATCAGAGACCTTTGGCTGCGCTGGATGGTTTGAGCCAGAGTAGAGCAAAGAGCAGCAAGTCCAACACTAGAGGAGGATTTGAGCTCTAGGAGGAGTGTACAGTCTCAGACCCCCTGGCAGTCACATTTATGAAGAGATGGCCTGTACTGCAAGAAATGGCTGTGAGGGCATAAAGGGACTTTTTTCTGCTTGTATTTTCATACTTCCTAAATTAAACTGTGCCTGTGTGCTTTTACAAGCATATCTCTCTCTCTCTTCACTTGCTTATGAAAACTCAGACCAGCTCCAAGACCTTGCTATTAATAGGAAACAGCAAGCATATTTGAAGAAAAGAAACAAGAAAGACTTATTACCTGCAGGTAAAAGCTCAGAGGGAATAGGATACAAACAGCACAGAAGAAATCTTTAGAGAGTCTACCTTCTAGTGCTTGGCATGCTTTTACTCAGTGTCTGCAAAAGGAGATTTGGGGCAAAGCTGAAAACACTCAAGAGGCAGAGCAGAGATTGCACATGTAACATCAGGGAGCTCCTGTCAAAATTAGAAGAGTTTCTGAGGAAAAAGGAATAAGAATACATAAATACTGTTTCGCAAAACAGCTACCTCAGTTTAATTGCTGCCTTTCAAAACATCTAACCTCAAACAGACAAGGAGCCTCAGAGGTTTCATACTGATGATTTGAAAGTATGGTAAGGTTGCAAACAATCTGTTAATTTTGGCTTAACTGTAGTAATTTTTATCCTTAATTACTGGTAATATTTTCCGTGTATTGCCACAGAAAAGGATAGACTAGAGACTCCTAAAACTGGACTCTTGTAAGGCAGTGAGAGTGTACATATCAAAATGACCAGAAAGGGACTAGAGAGTCCCCAGCAAATTAAGAATGTGTATTCACTATGCTTGTAATAATGATAGTATGTTTTATAATGTTATATTTAAGCAATTGTTATTTCAGTCTTATGGAGCAAAGAGTGCAATCACTGAGATTTAAATAGTGGACTTAATTGACACTGCTTGAACAATATTCACAGCCCTTCAATAGTTGGTATTATCTCTCCCCTTATTCTATGTGATTAATTCAAACTAGCTCCCTGCTTTTTGCATAGAATTATTGATGAAAATATTTCTTTCTTCTGCAAATGATTAGCTAAATCATCCTTTTATTTACAAGCAACACTGTGTCCCTGTGCCCTAAATCTTGCTAGTTGGAAGAGTGGGAGGGGAAGCAATTTAATTAAGTTTACTTTATTGACACACTGGAGCTGTTGTTTAATAGCATGGCTCCTTGGAGTGTAGTGCAGGTAAATTGAATGAATGCCACAGAATATCACTTCCCTGCATTGCATATTTCAAACCTCTGCCAGGCAGTTTGGGATGAGCAGCCAATCAGGAAAAAGGTTTTCCCAGCCTTGCTGGTGCGGCTGGCGTTTCCCGTTATGCTCCGAACGAGGTGCCGAGTGTTCCCCATGCGTTCCCCTGAGTGTATTGAGAGGGATAACTCTGGGACTGTGTGTTGTGCTCAGCTGCTGCATTTGGAAGGCAACTTCGTGGATTGGCTCTTCAGCCATGTATCCAAAAATGCGTTTTATGAAGCAGGAAAGCTAGCGTGTGAGTCTGAATGAAAGTGCTGTGAGTAAACTATTTAATATTAAAACCTTGATACACTCATTCTGCATGAGAAATCAGACTCTAGAAGGATAAGAGATATTTTCTGGAGCTGTGCTTTTCATTAAATATTTGGGAATAAAAAGAAAAATTGCAAAACTTCTTTGTTTAGCAGTTTTTTGATAAAACAAAAGCTGCAAAGGCTTCCACTGTGTATACAATTGTGCCTGGTACTATTTCAGTTACTGTTTCTGTGGTTAAAACCTTTGTCCTAATGTCTTATTGGTATATAAAATGAGTACAACTGCTCTTCTGCAGCTGACTGGAACACACACCCTTTTCTGCTCTGTTCTTCAACACTGCCCACTGAATGATAAAAGACAGTATCTCAGTCTGTTGCACCTGTACTTTCAATCACTTCTTTTAAAAGAAGTCAAGCCAGATACGTAGTTCTGAAATGTAACAGCAACTTTCTACAACTTTTAACCCTTAAAGAGTTTAATTTTCCTTGATTAAGGCTGAGACCCAAAGACCCAGTTTTACAGTTTTGCATGAAGAATTAAATACAGCCACTCAGCTAGTTTATGTTTCATTATGAAAAATAATAAGAGGTAGAACTTTAATTACAATTCATTCTTTTCTCATACTCATTCAATTCAATGTTTGAAAAGGTTTTTGTGTATTTTTTTATCTAGAAACAGTTTTTTCTTTACATCAAATGCTGTTTTTAATTTTATAAGATGGTGAGATGACAGAGCTGGGTTGTAGGGGAGGGGCACTGTTCTTTCTGGTGTGGACCACAGCAGTTTAGAGACACAGGCAAGTTTCAAGCATGTAAGTCCTTCTTTAGATCAGACTTGTGCACCTTCTAACAATCACATTTAAAAAGTTGCACTGATTTTTGCCCCTATGGCAGGCTGATGATGAGACTGACTATCCTTTAGAATGTCATTTCTCATGGCACACAGACACTTTTGGGGGTGGATGGCCCTTGGGGCAATCATTGTCAGTTCCTCTCCTGACCTTTATGCCCTAATATGATGCCACAGACATCCTCAGAAGTGCTGCCAGGTGCTTTTAATATAGAAACCCAAGCTGTGGTGCAGCCTAGTGAAACTCTAGGCACTCAGAATCTGGCCCTCTGCTCTGAGCTCTGGCCCATGATGTGAAGTCCAGAAGGTTAAACTGCTTTTAATTCAATGTTAGATTAACATGGCTTTTGACTGGCACTGTGTGTTTGTGTGTTTGCAGAAAATGATGTTGTCTTGCATGAGTAACCCTGAGCAATTTACTAGCTGATATTCTTCAGTGCTCTCTTACTTTACTTTCATTAATCGTGTGCTTTGGCAGCCATTGCTTGAAGTCCATATTCCATATTTGTGCAGAAAACTGCAGTTTCTATGCTGATGATTGTGTCTGAAATAAAAATATTCTGAAAGCCTTATTGTGTGTCTAATAGAATGAGAAGAAAACATATTTCCATTATGCCACCCTACAGCTCCTTCCAAGTGCAACAGAAAAATCACAGTGACTGTCATAAGCGACTGTTTTCCTGCATAAGAATGCATATTATATTTTTAGGTGAAGTTCTTTAGAGATGTTAAAATACAAATACATGATAAGTGTCTTCATTTTAGTTTTACTTGATTACAGTCTATAGCACTATTAAATCAAGTTTTCTAATACTATTTATTTAGTATGGTTAATTTTTAATTTATAATTATTTAAGGTATGTGCATATTAGTAGTAATATAAATAAATATCTGCTAATTGATTGTTCTGGGTGCGGCACAGAACTCATGCTGAACGCTATTTTCTGTAGACTTCTCTGTGTATATTTTTTGGTGGCAAAATTCAACTTAACTTAAAAATCATCTCTCCTCAGCCTTCCACCTATCTCTGCCCCTTTCCTTCCCTTTGTGCTGGCATGGTTTTTTGTAGGACTGAACTCTGAACTGGGTTAGTAACCTTGGAAGGTTACCCATCTCCTTTCTTTTTCTCAAGATCCTTTATAAGGCAGAGCAATGTGCTTGTCTGATTTGCCGTGTAGCCTCCAAATCATTGCTCCAGTGCAACTGAACCAGCATCCTGGGGAAGTGAGCTGACTCAGTTCAGGCAGGCCAGGGAAAAGTGCCCATCAAACCATCACTGGGTTTTAAGACATGTCATTTGCTTGATGCTTTAGCCTGTAAACTCTACACAGACACACTTAAGTAATAGTATTGGTGTTTTTTCTGAACTACATTTTTGCTGAAAACTTTTGCTAGTACAGAAACAACATTTAGGGTTAGATTTAGTTTTTGAAATTTGAAGGTTTTATGAGTTTGGGGAATTTTAATGCCAAAGAGTGGGGGAAAGCTTATGTCAGGGCACTTATACCACAGATAAGGGTCATTTGTTTATCTTAGAATTGAGTACAATAAATTTATACTTTCTATATTTAAAAGAGTTTGCTACTTTACTAGCTGGTTTTGGGTTGTTTGTTTTGGTTTCTTTTCACGTACATTGTATATCAAATGGATAGAAGTAACACACTGTAACATTTTCCCCCCAGATACTAAAAGACATTTTTCCTGTGGCTGGGCTTCCCCACACCTAAGGGACACTGAGGCACAAGTTTTACAGCTGCAGAGGGATGGCATCTTCTATGCTCCAGCTGTTCTGCCTAAAGACATTCCTGCTTTCCTCTGTCACAGCCACCCAGCAGCTGGCAGTGCTGCCCCTCTGGTTGTGCTAGTGGAGTGGCTTGCATAACTACTCCTTAGCTTGAATCCTGCTAACTCAGCCAAGCCAGTTCAGATCCACAGTTCACACTGCTTAAAATAATCTGGCTCATTTTGCCTTGAGCATTTTAGAGAGTGTTCACGCCAACCCCTCTGTTGGTGCAGCTGTGGGGCAGGGTGTGAAAAACAGGGAGAAGCAATGTTGTCAGACCACTGATAAATTTGCTATTCCCTAAGTCTGAATCACTTTAAACACAAGAGAAGCTGATAGAAGTGGCTGCAGCTTGGTAGTGTCCAGCAGACTTGCATTCAGGCGTGATGCTGAACATGCAGCAATAATTAAACCTTCTTAAGACTAGAGCTGGCTTATGCATTCATTTTGAGGTTGGTTTTCTTTGCTTCACATTAATTGATTGCTCATTTATTTAAGTAAGTAGAGATCAATGATGATGCGTCGAACCGTTACTACACAGGAGACAAAACTTTGATTTAGACAACATCATCTCAACCAGTTAGAAACATAAAAGTTGATTAGGAGGTGCTCTCAGCAGCTCATGAAGCTTAACCTGGCAGCAGACAGCTAATGCTCCATAATCCCAGCTATGGAAAGGTCTATTGAGTTTGAAGAGTTCAGTTTGGTAATTTACTAGGAAATCCCTGATCATTCCTCCAGAATAAAAATTAAGTATATGGAGAAGATAACATGGTCTGGACACACAGGAGGAGCCCAGATGCTGAACAGGATTGATTAGTTTCATTGACCTCAGTCAGAAGCCTGTTGTTGCAATATCTATGCGGATTGTCTGCCTTATTGTGTATTACCATGAAAGGATGGCAGCACTACTGTCACAAGAAGATCCATCCTATGCTGCAAGGTGCATCATCAAAAATATTGCTGTTTAAATTCTCTACCAGTAGATGACAAAAACCTTTATGAGTAGAATTAACAGGAGAAGCAGGAGAAGTTTCTCAGGTTGGAAGTAACATATGACAATTAATTAAACCCACTGGGGTTTGACCTTAAATAAGAGAGGTTAAATAAAATCATTGAGAGGAAGCTTGTTCCATTGCATTGTAGCATTTCAAAAACCCTGTCCACAGGAAAAAGGAAAACATCACAGGAAGAAAACCTTGTCATTAAAAAATCCAGGAAGTCTGAAGGTAGTACACTACACCTCTGTAGTACATTGGCAGTGGAGATATTCTGATTCAAAAAACTACTTCAAAAGCACATCTGTCAAGTCAGACATGGTATTTTAAAGACTTTTATTGAAGCACAAAAGGTCGGCAATAACCAATATCATAATTTCTGCCAGAGAATAGGAATTAAATAGTCATTTCAGCATTTTATGT
Organism: Setophaga petechia; assembly: GCA_024362935.1. Classification (NCBI taxonomy): domain Eukaryota; kingdom Metazoa; phylum Chordata; class Aves; order Passeriformes; family Parulidae; genus Setophaga; species Setophaga petechia. The sequence goes on from JANCRA010000008.1 coordinate 26,905,705, forward strand.
TCATCATTAATTGTCTTCTGCACCCAGGTTGTTAGATATCCCTTAGCTGTCATCTGCATCCACAGAATCGTAGAATCAATTAGGTTGGAAAAGACCTCTGAGACCATTGAGTTCAATCTTTGGCTGAATACCACCATGTTATCTAGGCCAATGCACTGAATTCTGCATCCAGTCTTTCCTTAAACACTTTCAGGGACACTGACTCCACCACCTCCCTGGGCAGTACATTCCAATCTTTAATCACCCTCTTTGTGAAGAAAGGTTAATTGGACACAAAGAGAGCTAGCTGCTGGGTTGTTCTTAAAACCTGTCCCATTCCTTGGCCTTCAGGAGAGGCTGAGAGAATGAGTTGGGGGAAGAAAGTCATATTCAGATGGCCTAATTTCCATGTAAATTCCTGTGTCAGATGTTACCTAAAGTTTTCAAGTCAATTCAGAGGAAAGAATTAGATGCAGAAGCTAGTGTTCTTACAAAGGCCCTGTGACAATGGCTGATAGCTGGTACATAAAGAATAATATCTAAATGTAAGCAAGTGTCACTCAGCTTCCTTCCTCTTGGACTGGTTTATTAATGGAAGACATGGGAAATGTAGGAATATCAGTGGTGCCACTTTAGCACAGCAAATTCACAGCTTTATTTGTGTTTTAGATTACCAGTCACAGACTGTCGTGGTGTTCTGACTAAAAACACAAAGTATCTTGTTAGTCTGTGAGTGCTAATAAGTTTTCTGTGTTGCAGAACAGGAATATAATCTTGAATAATTCTGCTCTCGTAATGTGTATAATTTCTACTCTAAGTAGCTACTCGGTCTTTTACCAATAATTATTGATATTTTTAAAGATTAGGTTATAACTGATGTTTGGGAGTTATAATTACTTATTGAAAAAAAGAATTCACTGAAATATGTAGCTGTAAGTACTTTATACATTTCCATGTGGAGTGGATGCAATAGCCATAATTCTAGTTAAGTTAGAGGTTGCCTACATACTGGTCTATTTAATGGGTTTTAAATCTAAGTGTAATCAAAAAGAAAAACTTAATGTTCTGTCTCTAGACTTTCTGCTTTTTATTTCAGATTCCACTCTATTGCTCCATTGTGGCAGAAAAGGGATGCTTTTATGCCTGTACTATAAGAGTATTCTGAAGCCCCAGGCCTTGCCCAGTAGAACTAGTTCTGATGCTTCAATAACTTAAAAGCAAATCTAGCACTGGCAGAGGAAGGGAATAGCACTTTTTATGAAGTTTGACTCCAAATATGCATCCATCAGTCTGGAAGAGTTTTAGGGATGAGCAAGACCCACTGTTTACCATGGAGCTGCAGTTGTGCATGTCACTTACATGATGTGTTCTTGGCTAGAATAGTTCTGTAGGTTACAGGACAATCTAAAGAATGGTGTCCCTTTGCTTCTGGAGCACCTGCTGAACAGACATTACTGTAGACTGTATTTATATCATATTTAATTATGAAATAATAGAATATGCTGGGTTGAATGGTACCCATCAAGATCAAGTCCCACTCCTGGCCCTACACAGGACACCCTAAGAATCCCACCATGTGTGATTCTTACATGAAAAAGATTTTTCCCTGCATGAAGTACTGGAAAATATAAAAGCTGATGTTTTTCATTCTTGTGTGTATGCTCTATCAAAAGGAACTGCATAAACAGGAGTCTGGATGGGATTAAAAGGAGAAGCATGGAATGCTGGCAGTGCTATGTAGAAGTAGCATAGCAGAGACCATGGAAAGAGAGATGATGAACTGGAGGGAAGGGCAATTATATGAGTAGCCCTCAAAGAGGAGAAAAGAGATCAACAGACCAGGGCAAGGGAAACATGCAATGATAGAGGGGCCAGAAAACTGCTAATGGAAAAATGAGAACAGAGAAGAAAGAGAGATGGCACATTTTGTGTTTTAATGTAAGGCCTAATGTGCCAGGTACTCAAAAGAATTTTTAATCTAAATAAGGCAACTGAGTCATCTTCTTAACCTGAATTCTCTAAGCGTTATATATCCAGATGAATGTATGTGTCATCTCATAATGTGATTATGACAGAAGATGCAAGCAAAGCAGGTTTGAACCCAATATCTGTAGCATATAGGGACAGCTCTTAGGAAAGATGGGAACAGATGGAAAGTCAGTGAACATACCCAACTTTTAAAGCAGAATGCTTGAGAAAGCTGCTTTTTTGTTTGAAATACTGCTTAAAGATCAACACACACACACGCACACACGCAGCCCCTTTCACTGTCCAACTCAAAGAGGGAGAATTGATAGCTTAGTCCTTTGTGTTTATTCACATTTCAGGTCAAGCAGCTATGCAGATCTAGATCCTGTAATAATGTTTTAGCCATAAAGGACACTTTGCCTACTCACCTTATAAGCAGCCGGGTGCAGCACAGATACTATTCAGTCAATTTTTCTGCAGAGAAAAAAATCATAAATTCCTGACAATGAGCAAAAAGAACTTAAGGCAACATCCATTTACTTGGGTTCATTTAGTGTGGCTTTATAAGACACTGTACAATATTGCAGCTTGTTGCTCCTCAGTAATGTTTCATATCTCATTTATGATGTAGGGGTGAATTTGCTATCTGCTACCCTCCCCCTGCACCCATGTGTGACATTTAACTGCATTGCTTTGGCCAAAATTACCAAAGTAATTTCTGTAATACAGTCCTTAATGGCACTCTCAGATTTAAGGTGAGATTGTTTCTAAAAATACTTTTATATAACTTGAAGAAGAAAATGTTGTAGAAACTGAAATTTTGACTATGGTCCCTACAGGTTTCCTTACTTTAAGGCATACCTGCTGCACTCTTTGCTTTTCATGCAAAAAATACTGGAAGAAGTATAGGCACAGATTAGTTCAAACCATTTTATTCATCAGCTATGTGTGGAAACACAGGATACTGAGAGAGCCATCAGTAGGCTAAGAGATTATTTAAAGTGATACTGCCAAATTCTCAAGTGCCACTTCAGTATGTTAGTGGATTAGCATTTAATCATTACTTTAAAACATGTTGCAGATTCCAAAGTGGTCTGCTTTACAAGGGGAGCATTCTGAAAAACTGAAAATGGAAAGGCTAGATAAGAACGCTGTCTAGATGCTGTACAAGTTGTAGCACAATTTGGAATCTAAAATGAGAGCTGCTTCCCTTCCGTGACCAATAAGGTTTGTGTGCCTGTGTGATATAATATGTAGTGAACTATAATGTCTGAGAAACTAAAGTAACAAATTAATGGCTACTGTGATTCAAAAGTCCGTTGATCTTTCTCCCTGCCCAAGATGGGGATGGCTATGTGAGCTATTATCAATGTAACATTTACTGGAAAAAAGCAGGGCTAGGGGAAGTTAAAATTAGAGCCGTCTTCAGTTTTTGCAATATAAAATATAGACGATGAATCACAGTCAATGCAGATAAACCACTTACTTTCATAATGCTGATGTAGGATGGGAGCAAAAGCTCTACATTCAAATATCCTGTTGGATGCCTGTATCCTATCCGACAGGCAGTAATCAGGGCAAAGCGCTACTGAAATTAATTCCTATAATACTGAGGGGTTTAATGAAAATCCCGATGACAAATTGTCTTTGTTGTTCTGCTCACCGTTTTCTCTCTTGTATCCTAGGTTAATTACAGGGCATTTTAAGAGAAGCTTTTTGAGCACACTATACATGTAGAAGGAAAAGTAAAATGCTGTCAGTTTCTGAAACATATCCAGACTCTCACAAACACATATGAATTTAATTCAAATAGTATTTTAATCCAAGGGTTCATCGTTTATACTTTTACCTGTCAAACACTCATTTAGCTTCTCTTAGCATAACAGGTGGGAGCAAAAAATCAGTATTATCCCTCTTGCTTATCTTTTGTAAATAAAATGAAAGAAGTGGTAATTGCACATCTCACAACCCCATTTAGGACTAAAACCCACAATTACAGAATGTTTAAATTAGGCACTGCTGTGAGTTGCAAAGCAGGCAAGACAAGGTTGCTGAAAAGTGAAACAGATGTTGATAGGCAGCAAGCAAAATTCATGGGATTCTGAGTTGGGAGGGTTCTTTGAAATCTCTCTTTATTTTGTTTTCCAGCCATATTGTCAGACTTATTCATGGATCATTATTTACCAATTAGTATTTAATATTATAAATAATCTAAATTATTTATAGTCAATAAGCATTAAGCATGTCTACTCCATTACTTTTCATTTCACCTTAGTGAATGAACACAATTAAGTGACTATGGCTCCTTGTAAAAGTTCAGTTGCATCTAAATTGACTTTGATAGAGAAAAAGTTTCATTTAAATTTTTTTTTACACTTTATTTTTTTGAGAATCTATTGTCTGAAATGAATAAATACTTTGATCAAAAACTCAAAGTTTTCAGAATGATCACAGCAAATTAAAATAGAGGGTTCAGCAGCTCATTCTGGGAGCTATTCAGCAAGATCCCATGGGAGACTGTAAGGAAGGGGAATGGGAAGGGAAAAGAAATCATGCAAGGATGCTGCTCTCTGAGGTCAGTATTCCAGACCTGGGCTCAGCCCAGCCCACAGCCCATGAGTCATGCAGGCACAACAGACAGGCAGGGAGCTCCATCTTCTCTCCAGTGCAAAAGGCAGAGGAGGCCACAGAGGGCTACTCAGGAGCAGGGCCTTGTTGGTCATATAGGCAGGGAATTAGGGAAGTCAGAACTCAGCTGGATTTGAAATTGGTGAGGAATGGAAATGGCAACAAGAAGAATTTATAGAAGTAGAATCAAAAGGAGGTCTAAGGAAGATGAGGGGCTATGAAGCAAGGCAGCAGACTTGAAGCACACAGAAAAGGCTGAGCAACCCAGCATCTTCTCCTTGGTCTTTCATTCTGTCCCCATACCTCCCAGGCAGAACCTGGGAATAGCTCATTAGTGACCAAGTAGGCAAACTGGACACACACAAGTCCATGGGACAAGAGAGAATGTATCCAAGGATATGGAGAAAAGGAGCTAGGGCCATTGCAAGGACTGCTTTGTATCTTCTTCAAAAGGTCCCTAGGAACCAGGAGAGGATCCTGAAGGTTGGCAAGTGTTACATGTATATGGGCATGAAGGCAGATCTGGGGAACTATTTGCTGATACAGGTCCCTTCAGTTTCCACCAGGATTTTGGAGGAAACCCTTGTGAAAACCATGTGCAGTCACAAGGAGGACGAGAAGGCGATTTGGAACAGCATGGATTCACAAACTGCAAATTGTGGCTGAATAGTCTGAGTTCTTGCTCTGAGGAGATGCCTGGCTTGATGGATGAAAGAAGAGGTTATTTATCTTGGCTTCTGCAAGGCCTGTTGCATGGTATTCCTACAGCCAAAGTGGTGAGGCAGTGACTAGAGCAGTGGACTACAAGGTGAAGGCACTATTCACCATATGGTGAGGCTCCAAGAGTTCTGATCAGCTGTAAAAAGTCCAAATGATGAGTGATTTCTAGTAACATCTTTCAGGAACTAATTCTAGTGTGGACATGCATTCATGCCTTCATTGTAGATGTATCCAGTGGGATGAAATAAAGCCCTCAGCAAGTTCATAGATGATATCTGGTTAGGGGAGCAATTAATGTGCAGGGCTAGCATTCAGAACATTATCAATAAGCTGGAGTATATATCTGGCAGAAACTTTTTTAAGTTCAGCACAGGCCAATGCAAATTCCTGATCATGTAGCAGGACAGGCTGGGCACCAACTGGCTCCAGAGCAGCACAGCATAAAAAGTCCTGAGCATCCCAATAGACAAAAAAACTCCAATGTCAGTCAGCAGTGCATCCTGAAGGTTCATTGATGAGTGCACCATCCTAGGTTCCACTAGCAAGAGAGTAGCCAGCAAGTTGGAAAAAGTGATTCTTTGCCCTGTGCTTGGCCTAGTAAGACTACCTGGAGGACTGTGTTCTGTTTTGGATTTCCCTGTATGAGATGGACACTGACATAGTGGAATGAGTCCCTTGGAGCACCTGGCGGCCAGAGCACACGACATACATGGAGAAGCTGACAGAAAAAGTGTCTTTCTGTCTGAAGATGAGAATAAGGGGGAACCTAATTGTTTTAACCTACCCATTGACATTGTACAGATGAGATGAAGTCAAACACTTCTAGGTAGTGCAACACAATAGGACTAAAAGCAGCACCCCCAAGTCACAACATAGGAAATTTTGTCAAAATATCAAAAAAATTTTTCCTTTCTTGTGCGTGTACGTGTGTGTATATATGTGTATGAAATACTGGCACAGATATCAAGAGACTCTGTGGCATTTCCATTCTTGGAGATGAGACAAAGCTCTCTGTGCATGCTCCTTAGCAACCTTTGAACTCGGATGTAATTTCAAAGCTAATCTTGTCCGGGTAGGCCCGGATGAGCAGCAAAGGCATCTTCCAACCTGCTACTTCCAATAGAATTTGGTTTTGCTTACATAAATGGCTGCTTTAATGATTCAAACAATATTCCTGGGATACTTTGTATTTTGAAGAAAAAGAACAGTGAAAATACAGATCATTATTATTACAAAAATGTCTGTCATTACTGCTAAGAAATATTTTAGGGGTGATCATGTACACCAGGATGTTAGGATGGATTGTGGGTTTTTATTAAACAGAACAAAAAATGTCAGTTATCCCAACTGACTTATTGTTCTTTACAGAGATACCATCCCTCACCATTATCTTTTCCATAGATCCTTGTTTATATGTTTTTACTTCAGGTGAGTCCCTTGGGGCCTAGAAGATAAGGTGTATTTTCTTTGTGACCTTATAATCACTCTTTCATTTCATTTTCCTAATAATTCATAATATTCCTTTTACATTAGGCTGGTGTTTTTATAGAATGGTAAATGGTTTCACCAGTTGCAGTAGCCATATTTCAGATTTGTAGCAGATCAGTTAAAGCTCATCACTGGGTATGTATAGTTGGGACTCTGAGTTTTTTTGTTCTAGATTGAATATTTATCAGCATTATTCTTGGTCCACACTTGTATCACCAATCACAAAGAATTGAGATTATTCTGCAATTTTTCAGACATCTTTGGCTTTTACTACATTAAATAATCTAGTATGATTTAATCTCAGTATTCAACCTTAACCAAATTTCTGAGGTCTGTGTTGAACAGTGCATTTCCCTACACTAGAAATCTCTCTGAATTGTGAAGAGTGACCATTTAATTTTCTGCTCTGTGTTTCCTACTGTCTAACCAGTAAAGGGATTGTGCCCTGTAAAGAAAGTTTCAGCCTGGGAATCTCCAAAGTCTATTCCACAGTCCTCTTTACACCTATATAAAGAATTCTTTTCACTTTGCTGAGGTAGGGTGTGATCTTATTTGGGTTCCCCTTTCATATCCAAGTTACTTATCAGCCCTACAGACATTCTGGCAGACTTCCTGTCTTGGAAGTGTTTTAAAAATATTTTATTATTAGTTTTATGCCTTTGGAAACTTGCTCTTCAAAGTAATTTTTTTTGGCTGGACTTACTAAATTTAACTTTCCAGAGTTGATATTCTTTTATATTTTTCTGGCTGGGAAACTTCCACTTTCAGAAGAGCTTCTAATAATCACCATTACTGTGCTGTGTATTGAAATGGTGTAGAATAAATGAGAACTCTGGGGAGTTTCTCTTTCCACATTTCCTGCCTTTCCCTCCAAAATGACCTGACATTAACGGAAAGAGGATTTCGATTAGATATAAGGAAAGAATTCTCTACTGTCAGGGTGGTGAGGCACTGGAACAGGTTACCCAGAGAAGCTGTGGTTGCCCTATCCATGGTTGTGTTTAACAAGAAGTTGGATCATGCTCTGAGCAACCTGGTTTAGCCCACAGCAGGAGGTTTGGAACCAGATGGTCTTTATGGCCCTTCCAACCTATTCTATGATTCTATGATTTTATGTAGTTAAAATTATTAATTTTTTACCGTTCTTTTTCTGAATTGCTTTCTCTCTATTTAGTGCCTCCTCAGAAAAGGCCCTGAAACATGCAGGGAATGCTCATAAAATTCAAGCCATGGGAAAAAAGAAAAAGAGAAAACATTTGCAAAAGTTAATAGAAGAAGGAGCAGAATGAAGAAAGAAAAAGTTGGGAAAACTTACACAGATAAATAAAGAAGTAATCGTACCAAAATAATCCCTTCTGAAATGCTAACAACTTCAAGTGCAGCTTGCTTTAAAGTTCACTGAGATGAGTCCTAGAAATATTCTGAAATTATGAAATTGTGCTTTCTGAAAATTGCACCCACATATAGATAGAAGTGTATACAGGATATAAGCATGTGTATATGCATTTTCTGCCTCAGAAGTGAGGAAGACTGAGACAGCAAGGTTTCCACCTGCTTTGATGGGATTTGAATAGCAAGCAGAACCCCCAGATTAGAGGCAAATCTCATCCTTGAGCACCTGTGAGGCTTCATCAGCAGATTCCAAGCAGTGGGATCTGTCTCTTGCAAACAGGTGTGTACAGATGTGATTTTTGGCTATATTCTGGCAACAGCCCAGCACTGCAAGCTTGCAGAAGAAGGCAAGGATGGTACCAGATTATGTCAGTGCCTTTGTAGGACTGAGTCCTTCAATCTTTTCCTCATGAGCCACTCCAGGAGAGTTGCTGATTTCTCCCTGAGGCAGCCACTCTGCACAAAAATGCTGGGTCTGTTTAGAGTCGTAACCCTAAGGTAAGGCCTTCCAGCAATTTATTGGCAACTTTAATGTTTCTCCAGATTTGCAGGGAGAAGATATCTTACCTTTTGGAACTGAGCAATTATCAAACATTTTTAGAAATGCCCCTAGCACCCCTTAAAGGGAAGTAATACAAAAATGAATATTATTCTACATATAACTGACATATTTATCCATTCTTACTCTAGAGTACTGCTGGATTTAGAGTTCTTATTTGAAAGGTCAAGTTGCAGCTGCAGTTGTAAGCATTTTTTTTTAACTAGGCTTAACAATGAGACTTTTAATTTATATCTCTAAGGACAGATCTAGGCCTGCCAAATGATTGAAATCAAGGTAAATAACAGCACTGGTTGGTTCTGTCTTGTGCTGCTTGAGAACCCAGAGTACAGGATAAGGAAATAAGCAGCTGGGAGCCATCAGCACCTGGGCTGCAATCACACCATAAACCACGTGTTTTGTTGCAAGCAACAGCTTTGAGTTTGTTTCCCAGTCGAGTTCCAGATGTAAAATTTAACCTGTAAAACCTCCTGTGGTTTGAGCTGTAGCAATTTGAAGGCCTCTGCAAGGTTAGCAACTTTTCTGTGCACTGAGCACTGGAGATATCCTTATTTCAGGCAGATATGATCCCTACCCTGAAGCACTCATTATCTCTGAGGCATTTTACACATCACTAAAGGCCTTCATGTATCCTGAATAAAAGCTGTCTGATCATTCACTCTTTCTGATTTCCCTGTCTCCTCATCAATGAATGCTTGCGGGTGTAGTGCTCTCCTTTACCCCTATAAAGGGAGACAATTCCTTCAGGAGCCAAAGCTCCTGAAGGTGGTTCACAGGCAAAGGAAAGGCTCAGAGGAAGAAGAAGAGAGATACAGAGACCCAACTAAGTTTGAGAATAGTTACCTATTCTCAGTCTAGAGAGACTGGCAATATATGAGAAATAAGAAGATTGCAACAGTGGAGAAAAGAAACATTGACAGAAACCTCATCACAGTTAGATGACACAGAAAAGTGACTGAAACAAGACTATACCAGGAGACACAACACAGTACACAGCAAAACAAGGTGATGGAAGTTAGAAAACAAAATGAAAAAAAAAAAAAGATCAGGAGACAAATTTAGGTTTTGTGGTTTTTTTAAGAAGAAGTTCAGTGGAAAATGTACGCATAGAATGGTAGATATAGAAACCATTTTTCTCTCATAATGCTGTAATGCTATAGAATATAAATGGTCTGTGTTAATAGTAGCTCTGTGAGGCAGGTAAGACTATTATTTTATGTTCTGGTAGCTAAGCACTGAAAAAGTGAATCTCAAGAGGGCACAGTGCAAATCTGCAGCTGTAGAATAGGTCTGAATTTGCTAGGCATCACTGTATTATTTCCTCCTTAGAAAAGTTTCATATATTAAAAAAGTATAATGGAATTTAAATATTGGGTTTGATATAAAAAAGTCCTTATGGTGTAGCAATGTATGACTTTATGTTGAACAAAATTATTGTTCTAATTTTTTTCCTATTGTTGCAACTCTACTGGGCAACAACAGTATTTTCAAATGCCCTGATACAGTATAACCTGTCAGAAAAGCTGCAGCAAATGTACCTCCATAAGGATTTAATAACTTCAGCTTTAAACACTAATATTTACTGAAATTTGAGTGTTATCACCAATATTGATGCAACACATGGTTCAATGGTCCTGTAAAAGGAAAAGCTGCCAATACACATTTCAAAGCTGTTTCTGATTTTACATCTATCATTTATGCTACAGCTCTCCACAGTAGCTTCCTGATCAAGCTAGTCATGCTCTACCCTGTCACACTGACAACTCTTATGTTGCACCAGCATATTGAAATATCGCACAATAGCTTTTTACATCAAGAATTTCACTTCCATAAGGAACTTGAAGAGCACAATATGGACAGCATGTTAAAAATAGTCTTAATCATTAGAGATTAACTATTTGCTTTTTTGAGCATAATTTTTTCCTGATGACTCTGGAGATGGAATTAAGATTGACACAAGGTGGATTTCATACAAGGGTCAAGGCCCCTGACTCTCAGAAGCATTATGAAACCAGTGAACATAAGTTTTGCTGAATCTTCTGAGAATGCAGAAGAAGCATTGAGTTTTCAGTTTTCAGCAGCAAACTTGTGAGCACAAGCAAAGCAGTAATTGTCTAAGGTGGCAGGCTCCTGGAAAGACAAAGTGCACATCCCTTAACATCTGTCCACCCTAATTTTGTCCATATTAGGACAGGGAAAACCAGGTTGTCTGAAAGCGCTGCTGCCCCTAAAGTAGGAGTGGAAACTACTGGTAGAATGCCCAGTGCCAGCAGCTGTGATAGCTGACTGCTATCAGTCTCTAGAGGCAGCCAGATTAACAGCATGAATCCTCTAGATCTCTCCATTGAAATTCCCCATTTCTCTGTGGCAGGCAGAGGTGGCCCTGTCCCATCTGTTATTTTAGGAGGATTGACTGTCAGTTTTGTCTGAGCTGTTGAAAAGTCTTGCGCTGCCTCTAGAATAAAAAGCATTTCAAATGTTTATAGTGAGGAATATTTTAAATGAGGAATAATCATGGCATTACTTATATTTAGAAATTCAGGGAGCGTCCTTGGTCTCAATATAGCACGCTACTCATTCCAAAATGCAGATTACTTTATCAGTGTTTGATTCTCCATCTCTGACTATCTCCACTTCTTTTTCTTCTACCCAAAGTTCTTTGTGAATTCAACAGTGTAATATTAAAACCAACTTTCGTTCAGAATGGATGGATGGATGGATGGATGGATGGATGGATGGATGGATGGATGGATGGATGGATGGTCTACCATCACTGTCTGCTTTTGAGATTTGAATCACAAAGGTTCAGGTTTGACTTTCAAAATTCCCTGTGTTTGGAATATTTTGGTAATTTCCATACCTTCTGCCAATGGAATTTCCAGACATTACCAATTTGGTAGCTAAAGTCGAAATCATATGTGGAACTTCCCAAGTCTCTTCCACAACTGTCTGATTGATTTTTGTGCCCTGGAGCTTTGTTCCTTCAAACTGACCCTCAGACCTCAAGAGATGGAAGTGAACCATTCCTTTAGATTTCCAAATTGTTCTCTTGGTCTATTCTGGGCTTGTGCTATCCCCTCATGTTGCAGACAGTGTTTTTCATAGCGGCAGAATTTTTGAAAGTAACTGCTTCTCAAGTTTCACAAATCAAGAAAATTTTTTATTTAATTAATTACTTTTTTAAATTGTTCATAAGTGTCACAGTGAGCATACTACCATATATTATAAAACCTCTTTTTTTATCTCTGTTAAGTCAATGATTGTGTTATGAGGCTCATGAGGATCAGTTTTCTCACTCCTTATTTCATTCTCCTTATGGTTTCTTCCTCTTTGGTATACTACTGCCCTAGGAGAGATGAGAAACTTTCTGTGAGTTTTGCTCAGGCTCAGTCTAGGGCTTCACTCTAGCCACTTCACAGGCTTCCTTGTTCTTCCTATTTCTGGCATAATTCTGGTTATTTGGAGGTTTTTTCCCAGATGCAACATATTCCATGAGTAAGCAAGCTCTGATGTTTGTATGCACAGATCTTTGACCTTCTTTGTGAAAAGCCTTTGAGCACCGTGACTGGAGGCTTACTTCAGCTATTTAGGTGGACAGTGGCTCCCATTATTTCAGTTGTTATTACTGTCAAGGAGCTTGATTAGTTTTTATATTAGTCCCCAGTGAAGACTGGATACTTGCCGTTCCAATGAACTACTAGGAAGCTACTCCAAAAAAGAGTAGTTCTTTGAGATTTTAAAGAAGAAAATGGTAGGCGATTTTAAATTTTTAGGTCTGAGATTAGTAGTGTATAAATGTTATTTGAACTTTATGCAATAAAACAGTGATTTCTTCTTTGTACCAGACAACTAGCAACCCCCTTTACACCTGCTGGTATACTTAGTCACTTTTTTGCAAATCAGCATGAGCAAACTTCCCAAGGGCAGATTTGATGAAATGGCACACTCCCATGCATGTGAAAAATGACCTGCTACTTTCCCTGTAATAACCAAACACAGTGAGAGGCTGTTTGAAAACCCAGGGCTCACCCAGAACTGTGGAGTGTTGCTTTGCCAGCATGCAGGAGAAGAATTAGTTCATGGCTGTTAGAGATAATCCTTTCCCTGCTAGTAAAGTCATCCCAAGCCAGTGACCCTTTAAAAATAGGAAGGAATACTTGCCAGCTCTGGTCTTCTATGACCCTGTTGGAAGAGAAATTCATGTCTCTAGACACCCTGTGCACCCTTCTTTGTTTTCTACTGATAATCTACTGGTTTCACTCTGTTTCATCTTGCCTCTCCACTTCACCAGGCTGGCTGGGTGGTGAGACACTGCAAAATTATGTTAAGCAAGACCTAAGGGCAGACATCCAAGTGCAAGATTGAGAGCAAAAGGGTATAAATAAAGCAATGACAAATTCGCTTCCAGAGTATGCTTAACCATTACTCCACTTCCAAGTATCCCATGTGGGATTTCTTTCACACTGCTCTGCAGTGAGAGCAGAAGATGGTGGATTCATAGTCAGTTTTCTCCCCAGGTGGTGAGCTCACTTCTGCATGGCTTCCATCCCTATATGCCCTGTATTCCTTTGGGACTCTGCTTCTGATGCCCAGGCAAATACTGATCATGTCCTGTCTTGAGAGGGACACCTCAGACACTTAAAAGGTTATTTCATGTGAGCCTGGCAGGGAACTGTTAGTGAAATACTGCTGATTTTGCCTCCTGAGATTAGAAGTGTTGTGCACCAAGAGTGCATGTTCTCCTTTTATTCTTTGGCAGTCTGCTGACAAGCTGCCCCTGCAGCTTTAATTCTCATCATGCTCCACTGAGGTTATTTATACAATCATCGTACCTCTATTATGAGATATCAGTTGTGTGTGTGAGTGTGTGTGTGTTCTGCAAGGTTCATGATCACTGTTACCTTAGTGACATTCTACACACCTCACACTTTAATAACATGGATATCTTATGCTGTCAAATTCATATGGTATGAGTGTTAATGCAACTTGTACCCAGTGTTTCAGATAGTGTCCTTTTGGAAGATCAGCTCCTGTCTGCTTTGCTGTATGTCTAGGTAGAAAGTGCATTTTCTTCTGATCTAACTGTATGAGAATTCCAGGCAAAGAATATCACTTGTATAGAGCTATACCATAATTACATTTAAAAAAAAAAAATCCTGGTTTTATCTTATCTTGGATGTACAATGCTCCTGGTTCCCTGCAGATACAGTCTCCCTTGATACAGAAACCCAGACACTGATTTCAAAGATAGAGTTCATTTTGGACTTTATTGAGGCAATAGACCTTGGTTTTGGCTGCCTTCAGAGGGCAGAATTTCATTGAAGCAGAGCTGATGTTGTAATCTTGGATGATGATGGCATTTGTGATTGTTCAGTGAGCCTTCCAAGGAATCAGCCTACTGCTCTGGGTTTGGACACAATTATTTTCATTCTGACAAAATTACTCGTGGTGTGGAAGGAGATCACAACTATAGCGGGAGTAGATTCAGATATTTCCTACCCATAAGACGTTCTATTGTTTGCATCATGTCATGCATTTTTAGAATTTTTTAAGTCAGTGGAGTAAAAGGTCTGATTTTCTTTTCAGAATGGTGTATGAGGTCAGCTGTCCAGATATTTTTCTCTTTGTAGCACTTGTAGGAAAAGAGGCAAATATGTAGATTTTTAAAATTATGCTAAAACAAACATCATAATGAGATTAAAATTTTAGAAAACAACTGGCTATGAATGAAAGACTTCTCCTCTCTTCCCGTCCCTAATTAATTTTTAAAAACCCAGCTTGGTACTTTTTTCTCCTGAAATGATACCTGTCTCTCTTTATCTGTACAAGATAGTTGTAAACCAAAATTATTCAATTAATTGAATGATGCGATTCAAATGCTGTATATGTTGGCTTTTATCCCCTTTCTCCCTCCCACTAATAAGGAAAAGAATTCTATGTTTAGGGGATTATATCACTAGGATCGTGAGTTTAATGTGAAGCTCAAATAATTGGCATTGACAGTTTTATCAAACAAGAATAGAATTAGAATGGTAAAGTAAATGCAACCTAGAGAAATGAGACAGAAGGCAGAAACTGAGGTACGGGTTTTCTCCACTGCTAGTGTTTTCATAATTGGTGGCCACAAAAGCATCTTTGTGAGATATTTTGCTTGGTGTGGTGGGCTGATCAAAGCAGGAGAGAGGTAGTAGGATCAAAAGCTTGCTCAGGCTTCCCAGTGACAGGTATTTCTGATGAAGAGGGCTCCTAACCAGTCAATAGAGCTATATGCTTTATGCCTCACTTACCACAGCTTTCTATTGCAATCTTTGGTTTATTCACATCTGGTGAACTGGATTGTGCTTTCATTTTTTGGAGAACTAAATTTTTAGTGTTTATCTATTTGAAAGCAAGCTCGTGTAACTTATGGTATGGAGTCAATTGAACATGGGCTTTTAAAACAGAGTATTTACTATTATTTTTTCAAAGATTAGACTTTATTTCCAAATTTTGGATAGCTTTTTGTGCCTTTCTTTCTCTTTTTTTCTTTTTTGTTTTTAATTTAGTGCATGATGTGCATTAAATTTAGTGCATTTGCAGAGTTTGATCCAGAAGAATCGAAGTACATGCTTAAGGAAAAGAATGGCATGAGGTTCATGAACCCCATAATTAGTTCCCCTTCCTAGCTCTAAGCAGTAATTAAATCTGTCACTTCTGCTCTGCTGATTCATTTATTTAGCTGTTTAATTGCTCAGCTCAATACATCTTTATCTCCGGAACTGCAACATTTTATTCAGGCTAAGGAATAGCATAACCCATTATTATTTTTTTGTCCAAGGGCAGGGACATGTAAAAGAAAAGAACGCTAATACTAGATGATTTGGTGGTGTAGTCAGTTTTCACTTATCAAATAAAACAGTATTTAAGGGAAAGCTTCAAGCAGTGCTTGGGGATAGCTTTCCGTACACAGGTTTCCTTCTCCAGGAAATTATGTCAAATGCAAGGACCCAATGTATCTGATTCAGGTTTTTATTTCCATAATGAGTTAACTTAAAGCACTTCCAGGTAATGCATAATTCTCTATAAAATCAGTGCTTTGTTGGTAGAATATTTTATGATAGTTTCAAATTGCAAATATACATTAAATTGTTTATAAACTAAATAGTATCTTTGCTTTGTACATTTTAGTTTGGGGACATTGCTCAGTCAGGGAGATTTCTGTCATCTGTCTCTTAGATTTATCATCAAATGGAGCATTTTGATCTGAAAAGCAAATGGCATTTGGAATACTTTCACACTTGCAAAGACAACCCTTCTGAATATCCCTTTGTGAGGCATATAACCATACATGCAGTTTTTCTTATGCTACATTTTCATCAGTCCTTAAGGGAGGTTGCAAGATTCCTCCACCATTTCTATCCATATGTTGGAAAAGCTAGTGTAGAAAAGCAGCATGCAAAATGAAGAGGAAGAGATCAAGAGAGATCAATACAAGCAGAGTCTTTTGTTGAAAGGAGAAATTTTTTTGTATTTTTATTTTTATAACCCTTTTTTATTTTCCCTCTTTGAACTCAGGAATGACAGACACAAAAATTAAAGACGCAAAACTCACCCAGAATTCAGAGACAATCATCTTTTTCTGTCTCTTCTAGCATCAGTAACTCAATTCCACCAATTTGTTCATCTGCCTGGCTGGCTAAATTTTTATACCATGCACACAGCCTTACATGTCACTCCATTAGTGATTTATTTTTGCTGTCTTGTTATTCAGTCACAACTATGCAGTTATTTAAGTCATTGCTCATGTTTTTGCCAAGTAAGCTTATTATTCTAAAAATCTTTTTCCTGCTTACCTGGAGGGGTTTTTGTTGTTGAGGATTATGTTGGGGTTTTTTTTTATTCCTTCAGTGAGACTTCTGTCCACTCTTTTGCAAGGCAACACATGTTTGTACTGCTGCTGTGGCCAACTCAGTTGGCTCTGACTGAAATAGAGGCAGGAGCCTGTGTAAAGACCAGCCAGTGGAACTGGCAGGGTTAATTAGCCATATTGCATGGAACACCTTAGAAATTCAGCTGGATGTATTTCCATTACCCTGACCACTGTGCTGGGCTGCACAGACCTGCACCATGCCTGTGCCAGAGTGAGGACCTCTGCTTCCTTGTTCCCTGTCATCAGGGAGGGCTTTGTCAGCCTGTGGGCTGGCAGCTTTGGCCTAACAATACTCAGTCTGTGTTGTTCGTGTTGGTGTTGTTGTTTTGCATCTGTGCACTTGGGGTTACTCACAACTCTTTGTTGAAATAAAGAATATTTCTCTCTCTGCTGAATCTAGGAATTCTGGAAATCTTGTGGGCAATTTTGTTCTTGCAAGCCAGCATATGAGATTTTTGGACTAGGGTTTCATATGAGCTTCACTTAAATATTCTCTCTTTTAAATCAAATGTTCTAAAAGTACACTCTTCATTACATTGGGCACATGCTCAAATTCAGGGAATTAATAAAGCAGCAAAACCCTCTGTGACCATCCTTTGTGGATAAAGGTGCTTTGAGAATAAGTCTGTATGTGAATTGGTTTAGTTTGTGAAAGCAGTGTTCACTGCACCATGACAAACAAGTGTGATCAGAAGAGGGCATGGGAATGAAATGGAAAAAATAACATGTATTTGTAGTAGAAGAGAAGTTGATTTTTGAGTTGATGGAGACCCGACAGAGGAAATACAGGGTTAATTTCAGATGGCCATTATCTTGGTTCTAAAAGAGCATGCAGTTGGTCAATAGGATTAACTACTTTTACACAGATTTGTACATAAACATTGAGGCACGAGACTTGGACATGAGCTGAGTGCCCTCCCTTTGCAATGATTACATTCTTGAACGTCTGGAGAGAGAATTAGGTGACAGTGGCTATTGGCTTCCCCTCAGATGAACCTAGCTGTTGTCATCTGGCCATCAACAGACTGGAAATAACTATCTCAAAGGCCCTGCAGAGTTTACAAGCAGTCCTGTGGGACCAAAACCACTCCCTTCTCTCTCTCTGCCCTCCCCACGCCAGAACCAGTGGCATCCAGCTACTTGCACAGTGTGAACTGGACATTTGTGAAGTGATGCACAAGCCCAAGGTCCAGGCACTGCTGGTAGAGGCACTGTGCTTGATCGAGGGTGTGTTGGCTTTTTGTGAGTTTTGTTGTTTGGTTGGTTTTTGGATTTTTTGTTAGTTTTCAACTCTAGTTTGCTGTACAGTTAGAAATCTCAGGCTGTGGTTTCTCCTCACTCACAGCACTGGAATAAGGTTAGTGTAAAATGTGTCTAAATCAAATTACATTAAATCCTCCAGTCTTCATATAAATGCACCCCGTCTGTACCGTATTAATATATTGGTTTACTTATTGGGAACTTCTTGTTAATGTTTTAATTAACAAGGTAAGCCACTGCCTGTACTATTTGTGTGAGGCACCATATCTGTGGGGTTGGAGTCTACCTCTGCCCAGCCCTGGTCATTCGACTTGGTTATATAAGGTGCACAGACTTGGGTACCTATAAATATTAGCGAGCAGCTGTCACAAAGGGATTGTGAACGAGCTGCTCTGGACCTCGAAAACATAATAGCTTGGCACCCAGAAATACACAACTTTGATAACATACTACAAGGTCACGTATTGGGGGGAGAGGGTAAGGACGTGGCGACTGCTTTTAATCTTTGTCTCTTTTATAAAAAACGACCTGATTTTCTTGCTCTGTGTTGTTGGTATACATTGGATATTTACAATTTTTATCACATTAGGATATGACATTCCTGGCCTGGCCAGTGCTTTTGTTTGGATATTTATAGCAGCTTCTGGTCATTGTTGAGCAAAGGCGATTGCCCTGCCCTCTGGCCCTTTCTTAAGCAGATTTTGGGCAGAAGCTCCTCTCGTGTGGCACTAATTGAAGTGACTGGTGGAGGGGGTGTTGTGAGCACACTTGTGCTCATCTGCCAGGGTCTAAGCCAAGGGAGGAAGAGAGGATAAAACAGGGAGAAGGGAGGAAAGAGGAAGGAAAAAAAAAAGAAAAAAAAAAGAAAAAAAAAAAAAAAGGAGGGGAAGGGAAAAAAAAAAAAAAAAAAAAAGCCGGGCTTTGCCTCGCTCCGGCAGAGCGGAGGGCTGCGAGGGCTGCCGGCCATCTGTCCGCGCAGGGCGGCACGGCGGGAGCTGCGCCCGGGGAGGCGGGAGCGGAGCCGCTCCGCAGGTGGGTGCCGGCCCCGCGGGGGGCGCGGGGGGGCGCGGGGCCGGCGCTGCCCGGGTGGGCGCGGGGGGGGCTCTTTGTGCGCCGCGGCGGCGGGAGCCGAGCGGGCCGCGCCGCCGGGCCGGGACGGGCAGCGCCGGGCCAAGTCGGGAAAACTCCACTTGTACAAGCGCGGACCCAACAAGTTGCGGTAGAAGTGCTCCGTGCGGAGATGGGGCTGGGTTATCCGCCGCACGAGTGAGCGGCGCTGAGGGAGATCCGTCAGGGACTGTCAGTCGGGAAGTGTGGGCTTCCCTCGGGTGAGTAACCCCGCCTGAGCCGGGGCTCCGGCGCTCGAAGGCGATGATATTACCCGGAGCCTGCTTGCTGGGTGTCCGTGTGCCCCCGGTTCATGGTTTCCTGCAAGTTTAACGTGAAGGGCGGAGAGGCCGAGGAAGACCACAGGGGTTGCGGAGGGATTAGGAAGGCAGAGGTTAGTAAGTTTCTGACGTGCTGTAAACCAGCATCACTGTCAGAAGCAGCTAGTTTGGAATATTGTCCCATATTTTGGAATTTGTTTTGGCATTGGAAGTTTTTGCGTTTCGTTCAAGTGTTAATGTTTCTGGAGGCTTTTCTTGCTGTTGTTCTTAAGTTGCTGTGTAAACTGCTTGAGTAAACAACCGGGTTGTCGCTCAGCGAGTTGTGCAGTGGGGGAAAAGTGAAGTTCTAAGTGTGTGTTTCCTAAAGAAAAGTTTTAAAATATATTAGTTTTAAATTAACAGTATTAATAGAGGAGTCTGGGCTTCATACCTCATTACTATGGTCATTAATATTATTATTTTTGAAGATGAAAGAAAAATTGTTCCTGTGCGCTGAAAATTATGTTTTCGTGTCCTTTATGCATCTGTTAGAATGTCCTGTTAGTGGATATAGTTGTGTTTAGTGTACAGCTTGTATTTGTTTTTCTGATAACCTTCCTAGTAATACTGGAGAAATAAACACTCAATTAATGCGCATTACCTGAACATATTTTTTAACAGCTCAGGCATAAATTATATGCAAAATGCAGGCATAACTGGCAATTCCTTTGCATGTCTATCTTAAAGTGTTGTAAATAAATAAATATCTGTTAGATGTGTGTGTACCATTTAGTCTAGCTGTAGTCCTTGTTTGTTTCTTTTGCATATGGCTCTAGAAGTAGAACAATAGTGAAAAGTGGAGTTGAGCAGCTGGTAGTCCATTTGTCTATTGCTTATCCCTAAAAAGATTCCTGGTGCAAAGTTCATGAACTATCACTGAGAATGGTTCAAAGCCGAGTCCAGGAATTGGCCTTGTTGAAATCCATCAAGAGTTTATAAAAATGAACAGAAAAGCTGAGGTTTGCTTCCTCATAAACCTATTAAGAAATATGTCCTCTATCTAGTATGCTACTCTCTGTATCCAAGGCAAGGGAAAACCTTGGCAATATGTGGATATTGCTCCATACCGTCCTTATCTGTAATCAGGCGAACAAAAATATTTTTATTTCTTTATTCTGGAATAGCTGGTTTCTTACAAAAGACCTTGCCTTCTGTCTTTCTCTCATCTGTGTCCTTGCTGCAAAAAAAAAGACAAGTCCTCAAGTATATAAGCATTTGTTTTATTGGTTATATTCCTTATCTCTCCTGCCTTCCAATTTATGCTGGTTTGAATATTTCTGTAATATTGAAGTCAGTTGCCATTACTTCCTTCAAGGACCCTGTTTAAACACATTTGTAGAGTGTGTGCGGTATGATAACGTGTAGCGCCATGGATATATTTAATTTTATTCTTACATGGTTCCATCTATTTCTCTTGTTACTTCAGAGAAGCAAGAAACATGATGAATGCTCCATTAGTGGTATTGGTAAGAAATACATTAACGCAAGTGCACGGTCAGTAAGAAAGTGTTTTTATTTGAAAGCCTTCTCGTACCAGACAGTGTACTAATAATCATAACCTGTGCCACATGTCTTCAGTGCTAGATTGCATTTGCTTTTAGATTGTTCATAAATACAGCTTTTATTCAGAATAGCTGCATTTTCACCAAATGCCCGGGCTCCTTGTTCCTTTTCAGCCTTCGCAGCCTCGGAATGCTGTGGGAATTTGCTGGGCAAAGGACTGGGTGTCCGTGGGATAGGCAGTTCAGGATGCAGCACTTCTCAGAAGCCAGCCTCGGTATTGTAGGACACTGAGGTCTGATAATAAAGTCAAGTGAAATGTGGTATTAAAAATATAAGTCAAATTCGAAGACTGCTGTGTTGGTTGGGTACCCAAGAGCAAGCTGGAATAGCCTCTCTGGCAGATAACTGAAAATGCAGGGAGCAACTTTTGCAAGCCATGAGGGAAAGCACTCAGTTCTCTGCGTGGGAAGCCGCTTTCCACAGATCCATCCCAGGGGAAGAGGCTGTCCTGGTGAAAGGACAGGGGTTCACATCCCTCATGCTCAGTACCCAGGGAGAAGGACAGGACATGGGGAAGCAGAGGGCGAGGTGGCCCTCCTATTAGGAGCGCTGGGAGCCTGTCCAAGCCTGCTTGGCAGGGACAATTCCAGAGGGACCCTGCAGCAGGATGAGGGTGTATCACTGCAGTTGAAAGTTGTGGAGCAGCTTGCAAAGTTAATGGGGGACGTGACTGCAGCCACAGTTGTGTGGCAGAAAGGGAAAAGAGGTATTTGTGGGAGGGAATGGTTTTGGAGTGTCAGATGTTGTGGCAAAACACATGGTGGTTATGGTGTCATGTTTTTAAGGTGGAAGAGAGATCAGAGGTCTGGTGGAGCAAACAGTAAAGGCAGCGGATGACACCAGCAGCCAAAGGTCTTAATGCTACCACAGGAAGGCTTTGCAGCTGGATGGATGACCCAATTTGGGTTATTTGGAAAGAGTGAGTCAGGAGCTGGGAAGAACCATTGAGGATCCTGTTTGTCATCATGGACCAAGGAGGAAGCATTGGGCAGCTGAGCTGAGGGCAGACGTGCAGTAATTACAACTGGGGTGCAGCATGAGGGCTGACAACCAGGAGACAGGGGCACAGTGAATAATCTTTAGCCTTTTCTGTGGCATATGTGAAATTGGGAAGACAAACTTAGAGTTCAAAGCAAAACTTAAGGAGAGTAACCAAAATGATTCTGTAGCACTGAAGCTTTTTATTCTCTTTGTTTTTCTCTCAGTTAGTGGGATCTCCATCTTCTGATGTTTATAACAATATCATGATTGGGGATTGTAGAATGCACAGGAATTAATTTTCATAGATTTTGCCAGATCATTTTCCTTTAAAAGGGACCTAGTTGCACTTTTAATAACAGATGCACTCTGTTGTAATCATTTGCTAAGCAACAGGCTCACTGTGCTGCCTATGAAGCACAAAAGCAAGGGAGGCTTTGACACGTCACGTAAAGCTTACATAAAGTTTGTGAGCAGCAGCAGAAAGACTGAGTGATGAATGCTCTTGGTTTTGTTCCTTACGTGAAAATAGTTTATAGTTGGGTATTTTTCTCTGCTGGCTGCCATCAGCAATAGAAGTATCAACAGGAGAAAAATGGGTCGCTTGGGTTTTAGCATTAAGCAGCAAATCCAGGGCCAATAGGATTTAGCTGGGATGTTAAGGTTTATTCAGTGCATTTAGTTAATGAAGTTGGGGAGGGGAAGAAGGAGGAAAAAGTCAGTGTCTGGGCTTGGGGGAAGGGATGAAATAGCCTGCTGCCACCGAGTGCATCTTGCGGTGACTCCTCCTGATTGATGGATGTTCCACAAGACAAAAACAACTCAGCAAAGGAGGTTTTAATTAAAAAACAGCAGCTCAATGCCAACTCTTTTGGATTAAAATCAAGCAGAAAATCTTTGTACCAGACATCTATTTGGTATTAAGGGTGTGTGTTTTTACCCCTAAAGGTGTGGTGTCCATCAGCTGGGTGGGAGGGAAGAGGGACATAATAATACATGCAAGGATCCTTGAAGTGGCCATAGAGCCATGGGGATATTCAGCAAGAGCAATCATATGTTAATATTCATCAGTGAGGCACAGAAGTCAAGTTCAGGCTAACAGACTCCCTTTTGAGCATTCTGCCAGATTTCTAGCAGACAGCCCATCATCCCCTATGCACACGGGTGGCCCTTCGCTGTGCTCACCCGTATTCTGAAGCCTTTGTGTCCCCTGCCAGAGGCTGTCATCTTGTGTACACACATGCTGTTCAGCATCTTGACTTGCTTTCTGAGCCCTGAAAGCCCTCAGCACAGAGACACAAAAAACAATTAGCACAGAAAGTCATTGTTATTTAAAATATAAAGGGCTATTATCTGTATGTCCAAAAAAAAATTGGCAAATCAACATGAATTGATCTCTTCCCGCAGAGGAGTTAGTTGTTGGTTTTTTTAATTCTGGCTCTCTGATTTTGGCTCCCACTTGGATCAGACCTTGTTTTCCCCAAAGCTGTAATGGTCATGTAGAGTTGGATGAAGTTTCTTTCTCCTGTGCACCTCCTCAGATGTCTGTGCTTGACCATAGTATCTCAACACTGCTGGGAGTCACTGAGCAGCAATTCACACTGCCAAGAGTCAGCCCCTGACCACAGCAGACTTTCCTCCTATGGAGGATGTGGACATCGGTAGCAGGATCTGACTAACAGTATAAAATAAATAAGCAGCAGGTTTGCAAAATTAATAAATGTACCTGTTGTTCTTGGCATAATCTAGTTGCTCAGACAGCCTATAGCTTGATGCAATTCTGTGAGGAGGGTGCTGCAATATTCCTTAGTAGGATTTATTGCAGCGACACCTGAAAACTTTCACAAAATGGTCTGGAGAAAAACTTGAAGGTGTGATTTTTGGTGGGTTTTTTTTTTTTTTGATCTTACAAACATTTTAAGATAAATATTTTAAAATCCTAATTTAAAAATAAAGCAGTGAAAATGCTTAGGAAAACACTGTACAGAATAGTTTAGGCACATGTCTGTAATAAGAAAGAAAGAATTTGATTTCTTATTAAAGAATTTTGATTAAGCAAACCAACACAAGGACTTGACTGTGATGCTTACAGCAGGGCTTTATGAATGTTCAGCCAACTTTTAGGAAATGGGGGTGGCTGTGTCAGAACAGCAGTCCCAGGCACGGCAGCAGAAGTCTGGGCAGCTGCACACAGAGAATGTGGAGGTCTAGGAAAACGCTTCTGTCATCTTTTATATACAAATAGGTATATGTTTGTTGCTAAACAAATACAGATGTTATTGCTGATCTTAGTATTCTATGAAATGAAATCTGAACAGTCTGATTGTCTCAGTGGCAACAAGGGAAGCATATTATCCCACGTGCAGAACATGCTACAGAAAAGTGCAGATGGATACATCCCTCAAAAAATGAATACTTTTTGATGTATCTACATGGTAATGAAGTGTTTGGTGCAATGTCCACACCATCTAGTCCTGTATTTATGGTGGCCTATTAGCTTTACCTCTTTTGGCATATATTTTCTTGTCAGTGGGCAATAAAGCACCTATTCAGCATTTGAGCCTAAACAACTAGAAGGACAGAATCTGAGACTTGAAGACCAGAAAATGACTTTTCTGTGATTTTATTCAGTTAATGAAACTGTGTGCATACCTTGAGAATCTCATTAGCATAGTTCTAGCTACATGCCAGCATCAACCCAGAAGAGCAAACAGAAAATCACTGACTGTGTTTTAATATTAAACATTCTATAGAGTAACAGCAGAGATTTTACATGAAAAGGCTGTGAAACATTGGGGGCTAATGCAACCTTTGTAAGTGCTGCAAACCCACCCAATAATTACTATATAGCCTCAATAATTACCATTTAGTACTGGATTTAAAAGGTCCTTGATCTGCATGGACCTGGTGGAGGTTTCCTTACATATGATCAAAGTGATTTAAAAAATTGTTTTCTTTCTCTATAAGCGTATGCTATACCTGTGAGAGTAAATTAAAATAAAATGTTTTGCTCCTGCAGATAGGAAAACATGAGAGTTCTACCTTTGTTCCACTAGACAAGTTTATAGTATTCATTCACAGTGATGAGAATCAGCTTTGGAGTTTCAAGTGCTTTTAATTCAGAGGAGTTTAGATAGGTGGATTTTGATTGAGTAGTAAGGAACATCAAAAGTTACACCGTTAGATTTCTCCATGACGAACAAAGGCTCTGTGCAGACACCAAAAGAGAGATGCACTTTGTTTCCTCCTTCCTCCTTTCCCCATCAGCATTCATAGTGCACAAGTAGAGATGCCTGCTAGGTATTGAAGAGGCTGTCACTGTTAATTTACTGTGAGCATCCCACAGTGGCTGGGGTGGGGCGGAGGAAGCTGAATAAAAATTATAAGTACTATTGAAACTGGCTTGTAACAAAGTCCAATGTCCCTTCAGTGTTTCTAATGTCAGATAAGTAAGATTCTCGGAATCTGATCCTGTGTTTTAAAATGCTGCTTAAGTTTTGGAAGCTTCTCTTTTTTCTGTAGGAATGATACTTTTCTGACAAAAGACTCCAGCATGAGCCATGATAGTGAAACCTCCTAAAGCTGTTATTTTTCCATTGCCTAGAGCAAATCCCCAAGCAGCCCCCAGTCCTGACAGAAATGGGGTTGCACTTGGAGATGTCTGCTTGGAGGTGACCATCACATGCTGGGTGTGGCTTTCCCACTCTTCCAACCAGTGTTGCTGTTGGCCTCCTGTTTGCTTACAGGAACCAGAATTGCCAGTATATCTCTAGGAGCTTCAGTACCAATTAATCTGTTGGCAAGTCCTGTTATAACCTAATATGTGACATCGTAGTATTCCTCCTCTTATTGGTAGCTAATGTGTGTTTCTGAGTAATTTCCCCCATGTCTTGAATAGCATGCATTTAGAAGGCACTGATCTTGAGCTGCGACACAGTAACTTCAGGAATACCTATTCTTGTTCCTGGCTGTGGAGCAGAAGGCATCAGCTTAAACACTGGAAGTGCAAATTGCTTCCCTCTGCAGCTATTAAGACTGTCATGACTGAGTGTAAGAGTAGCTCACCTGTTTTGTTCCGTGTTGCTGCAGAGTAGGATCACATCCATAGCCAGTTGCTGAGTTCCAGCTAATGAGGGATACCCATCAGTGGTACTTCCTAGCCAGTGGGTGAAAAAAGCTTCTTGCAGTTGTGTGAACGTACTTTGTTGTGCTTGGATGACACTTTCTGATTTCTCAGAACCATCCTTCCTCTCTTCCTGGTTTCTAGTTTCAGTGAAAAGATGATAAAAGGCAGAAGTATGACCATTTAAGTGACCTATCTTGATATTTCCATGTTTTCTGTTATTACCCTTTTTCAGTCAATGGTAGCCTTAGCTACAGGGCTCTCTTTGTTTACTTTGGTTTTTGACTGAGCAATTGTATGAACACCACTTGTGGTGGACTACATATATATGTGTATATATATATATAGATATATATACATGTATGTATCCAGTTTTGTTGATAGTTGCTTCTTGACCCCAGATTTGCTAGCAGGAGGTCACTGACACACAATTTGGACTTTGGGCTGTGCCTTGTCATTCCTGGCTTTCCTTTTAGGGTGATCTACTAACCAGGACCTATTCATTTTTAATCCTGTTTATCATCTGAAAAGAAATCTCCCAGGACCGTGACCTTTCCTTGCCTGTTTTACTGCTGGTTAAGAAACAGCCCCAATCATGCTTTGAGTGGGTGTGTGGAGTTACTGGGCTGCTGGCAGTAAAATGCAACAGAGGCCTTACAAAAAAGTGTTCAGTAATCTATTTTACTGTGCTTTTATTAAACACAAGTTATTCTGCACAGATGGATGGGCTTTTACTTGGCTCAGGTGTAAAGGACCCACTATTATATGTCTAAACCTTTCTAAAGCAACTTGAATTCCCCTAGGAGAAATGCATTAAAGTTCCTATGAAAATGGGGTTTTCTATTACCTTGTGACCTTTCTGATTTCCCATCTCTAGATATGAATGACCCAGTCTCCAGTGAATATTATTATTATTATTATTATTATTATTATTAGTCAATAAAGTTTAAAGCAGATCATGTATATATTGAGGGATAAATAAAAATGCAAGTAGCCATAACTAGGGTTGCCTATGGCTACTAATAAAATGTCACCTACATTTTAGCTCTAAATGCTTCTGAGATCATACTTAAAAATACGGCAAAATGCAATTCTCTCAATGAGAATATAGCTGAGCTGCCAGGAAAATAATGCTATTTCTAAATAATATATTTAAAATATACAGAACAAGCTTGAAAGATTGCAGATACACCTTAAATCAGTTTAATTTCTAGTTCCTATGCTCCTAATGCAATTCACATTTTTCAGATACGTTTATTTTATTACATGAGGGGATTATTTTATGAAGAGTTTGAGCTTTTTGCACAATACTTTCTTGGTTGTGTTGATTTCAAAGATATTAATTCTTACTCAATTGAAAAAAATTAACTGGAATCTTTAACTACAACTTTCTCAGGTTTATACTATATTAATTTTTTTGCGTGCATTTGTTTCTAGAATGTGGGCAAATTGGGCAAAAGGTGGGCTCATGTTTGCCCTAGTTTAAAATGAAACTAATTTTAACTGTTACTAGTGCTTTCTGAAAAAAAGTTTGAAAAACTTTGTTGCGTGAAATAACCACAGAATGTTTCAGTTTAAGTTGTTTTGGATTGCTACTTTTATTTTCCAAATAGTAATTGCATTATTTGGGGGGTTGGGAATAGCCGCAGAATAAAACCGCTTTGCCCCCGCAAATATGTTTAAAGCTAAGGGCAAAGACTTTTATAAAAATCACATCAGCATAGATTCAGTCTAGTGATGATTTTTGCTCAGCATCTCTTCTGCTGCAAACCTTATTTCAAGAGATTATTAGTCAAAATTTGAAAACTGTGCAGACGTCTCTTGCAGAAAACTGATAATCTTCCTCATGAGCCTCGGCACTCTGGGTAAAGCCAATGAACACGGTGTGGGCTTTAATGCTTTTCATTAAGAACATTTATTAGGGTAGATGTCAAATGGATAAGCTATAGTAATAAACAAAACTGGGGTTGTGGCTCGTGTTTGAGGCAAGCTTTCACGTCTGCAGCCCTGAATAGCTGCTGCCTGTAAAAGTCTCTCTACACCTCTTATACAAAAGAAGGACTTACAGAAATGTGTTTGTTCAAATAAATACCTTTTTTAATTTATGATGTAAAATCAACAAGGTCATCTATATTAATTTTGACATCTATATTAATCTATGACATCATCTATATTAATTTTAACCTTACCTTGTTCAGTTAGCACTTGATCAAATTCAATAGTTTTGTGCAAGCACTGAGCACCTAATTTGTATACCTACCTATGGTTTGTATATATGCATAGTGACTTTGTGACAAAAATGGTATTCAAGGAGATTCTGAGACATAAATATCTTCCTTTTCTTGTCAATCTGAAGTGTCATTGATCTATATTCCTAGCCAGAAATATCTTGTGCTTATAACTAGTTCTATTTTAATATGGTTTACCTGGTTAGTTTTTGCAAATTGAAACAGCTATTTCAGTGTATTCCATTCATTTGCTGCCTTACCCCTTTGGAACAGACTGTTAAGGTTTTCCTGAATTTTAACATGTGTACAGAAGATCAAACATGATAAAAGTCCAAGCTCTAGGTAACCTTGCCCAGTTGTAACAAGCAAGGAAGGTGTTGAGGATGAGATGTCCACAAAATCCCTGACAGAATTTCTCCTTGATTAATCTGTTGAAGCAGTAGAATGAGAACAGATTGCTGTCTAATCCCTGAGGATTTCTGGGATCTTCTGTCCTCCTACATCCAGTTTTTGTGATGACACAATGATGTTCCCAGACTCTGCT
This sequence comes from Setophaga petechia, assembly GCA_024362935.1. Lineage (NCBI taxonomy): Eukaryota > Metazoa > Chordata > Aves > Passeriformes > Parulidae > Setophaga > Setophaga petechia. The sequence continues at coordinate 26,934,471 of JANCRA010000008.1, forward strand.
ACTGACTTTGGCTACAAAATGGCATCTCATTGTCAAAGTCATGTGTAATTCTGCTCCAGCTTGTGTCTGGATAAGAACTTTTTCTCCAAGTAAAAAGTGATTGGACAAGAGGAATCAGCTTCTCTTGTGCCAGGAGAGGTTTAGATTAGATATTAGTAAAAAGTTACTTATTGGAAGGGTTATCTGACACTGGAAGATGCTGCCCAGGGAAGGAGTTTTGTCACCATCCTTGGTGACATACTTAAAAGACATGTAGATGTGGCACTGAGGGACATGGTCTTAGTGCTGGTCTTGGCAGCCCTGGGTTAATGGTTGGACACAATGATCTTAAGGGTCTTTTCCAGCCTTATGGATTCTGTGTTTCTATTGTCCCTGGAAACTGTGTTTTCATAGGCTTTGTCTTCTCCATCCATTTCCCCTAACTTTCACTGCCTCTTCAGATCTTCTGAGTTTTAAACCTGGATGGTTCCTTCTGTTGGGGTAAAAGGAGAAAGGATTGAGTTTCCAAAGATACAGTGTCTCAGTGAGACCCATGGAAAGTGAATGTGGTATGTCCATGAGATTGGAAATGGAGAGTTAAAATCTTTGCAGTATGTGTGGATAGAAAAAGCTTACCTTGGTGTGTGGATTTTTTCCACATCTCTGAGAGGAGATAATATTTTTATTGATGTAGGAAAGTTTAGTGGTTAGTACGGGAACACTTCTGTGTCCATCACCACTTTGCTTCAGTAGGAATAAACTTTTCAAAACTTGTGTATTTCACTTGGAACATTCAGCAGTAAAATAACTAAAAGATCATATTCTAGGCAGACTTTCCCCCTCACTCTCCCATTCAAAGCAGCCTTCTGGATGTCATATTAATCATAAGGCCAGCTTCTCTTCTTTTTGGAGATCTCTGGTGGCCTGTTGAATGTATTAGAAAAGTCACATTGGAGATTGAAGATTATTTTGGAAGCCTGATGTGTTTACAGGAGAAGCTGATCTTTTGTGTGCATATATCCACTTTTTTTTAGTTTTGAGGTCAATCTCTACTTACTCGTTCCGATTTATATGAGAATGTATGTCTTAAATTGATGTTATTTGAAAATTTGCAAGTTGGAATAATTGGGAGCAAGTCTTTTCTTGCTGTTTGAGGCACATCCTGGCACCCAGTGTACCCAGTCTTTAAGTGTTATGATGGGTCATTTGCCACGTTAATGCCATTTTTCCTGTCTGTGGTTAGTTTTAACCACTTGCCTCCTGTAAGGTGGAGGAGGAAATAAAATTACTTCTTTTGGACAACCTGTTTTCTAAGTTTATACTCAAATTTGGTATCTCCTTTGAATTCATGTCTTATATTGGACACCCAGAAGCCAAAACAAACCCCAGTTCATTTGGCAGATGACCACAGGACTGGGTTGTGTCCTGTGAAGACTTACCTGTTTTACTTGGAACTGCCACATGTGTGAAGTCACTCCACCTTGGTTAAAATGCAATCATTTTGCATGCTGCTATGGGAAATTAAGTTTAGCAAATATCTGGCCTACATTCTTCTGTTCAGTTTTTCCTTCTTTAGCTCAAGGAAGTTGCTTGTCATCTTACCCTGTACCAGAACTCTCAATAATTCTCTTCTTTCATCTATATTGTTACCTGTAAGTTATTTATAGACTATGATCATATTCTGCTCAATCCTCTTTTCTGGATTATAGAACTTTAGCTTCCTTAGTCTGTCTTCATATTGAGTGTCTTATCCTCCAATTCCTATATAATTTAAGTTAGCCTTCTTTGTATATGCCTAGTTATTTTATATCTTTTTTGCAATATGTGAAGATAAGAGCTGCACATGATATTCCATTTGTGGTCGCATCATGACTTTGTACTCTGGAATTATTACCTCCTTGGATTTATATGAGACACATAACACATCAAAGACCAGCAGCTGCTTCTCCTGCAAACAGATCAAATTTGCAAAATAATCTTCAATCTCCGATCAGATATTGAACCTTTTTTCAGATGGCGTCATGTGCTTCTAAACATTTGTTATTGCTTATATTCTAGCATAAAGCAAGAATAGCTTTACTTACTGTGAGTAAATGTTCCCTTGTTTTCTGCTTCTGCACATTTCAAATGTCTGTGGATTACTGTTCTCTTGTAGAGAAAGATAAATCAAATGGGAAGGTGGAAAATATTTTCCCCAAAGTTCCTGAGCTTAATGCTTAAAAAAAAAAAAAGAATAATTCATCTTTACTGGAAATATGTTTGGGTTTTGGTTAATTATCATGTGTAGTTGTCTTTTTTTTTAATTTCAAGAGAGCAATAAAATAATAGTTCTAAAATAGAAAGAAATGAACTGCACATAAGACCAGCTGCTGGTAGGACTCCCGCAAAATCAACTTCAGTTTCTGTGCTTAGGAGGCCTCTCAATTTTTAGATGCTTGGTTGGTTTGGTTCCTCACTCCACGCTTATGCCCTCAGTGCATCAAACCTCTGAACTGTCTAATTTATCTATCTTGAATTCAAAATGTTTTCAGTTTGTATGACCCAACAATGAATTACATTCATAAATCGAATTACATAGAAATGTCATATGGTTTTATTAATGACATCTGTAGTAACTTTTATAATTAAGAAATCTTTATTTTAACTTGCTGTAATTTACTCACAGTGTGCATTTTCCAACTCAGTAGTCTTTTTCAGCTACATTTATCCTACTTGTCTAATTCTTTCTCTACTGCTGCTGCTCCTCTCTTGAGTAACATTTAGAACCTTTTACTTCCTGCCAGAGCTGCTTATCCATGGAAAAGCTCACACTACCAGCATCTTGTATACTTGCTTGAGTGAATCCTAGAATTTCAGAACTAGTAGGAAATCAGATTGTTGCTTGATTATCGAAGTCATCTACCCATTCAGGTGTAAACTCTTAAAAGATTATGTGCCAGTTATATCACCATTGGTTTCTTATTCTTCCCATCCAGATTTAGCATTGTCATAACTGATCTCATTTCTTATTTTCTTTCATACTAGTTTGTGCCAGAGATTAATTTGTTTCATCATCTTCAGTTGAAAAAAATTAAACATTGCTGTAATATTTAAGAAATATTTTGCTGCAGAGGTGACTCTTGTTGTAATTCAGGGGAAGGTTGAGTAAGGCAAACAGTCTTTAAAATGTGCTTGCTTCCTCCTGTGGTGGAGGTCCTTGCCAATTCTGGCAAATCCATTTTGACTGCTAGGTTATACTGGTTATTTAATATAGTAGTTTCAAAAGTTTTAAATACTTAAAGTGCTTTAAGATTAGTGCCAGAATGAATGTCATTAAGTAGTCTAATGAATCCAGTGTGTTCCCTTTTGAAGTTTGCAGTCACTGAGATCTGTGAGAGCAGTGTTAGTACTGCAAAGTTGAAATGCAGTCCAAAGGAAGCCCAAGGAAAGGGGTAGTACTGCAAAAATTGAACTGGAATTAGAAAGTAACAGGATTCAGGGAGAAATTTTAAGCCATTTGGAGGAAGTTTTCAAACCCCACTACTGGAGTCTTGTACCTTATTGCCACTGAATCTGCAGAGACATGGCTTCAATTACCATCTGCTCGGAATGAGTGTCTGCTTCCTAAAGTCTGTCTTGGGCTATTAGATGGGAGTTTGTCTTGCCAGACTGTGCTGGGAGCCAAGGATGGATATTCCTGGTTTGCTTCCCTGATCTGTAGAACAGGTTTCTTGAATGTCCATGACATTGCTGTTAAAAGAAGCGTGGGGAGGGGCATTCCAGAGGATGAGTGTGTTCATGAGTGCCTGGGTTTGGGATATTGAAGAAGCTATTGAAGACATTTACTTGATGTCATTTCAGATTAATAGCCTGCCTAGGAGGTTTGTGCTGTAGTACGTAAGTAGCAAAAGAAAATTGTGTGGTGAAAGACAGACATGTAGAGATAACAGGTTCTCCAGATCAAAGGAAGCCATTTGGTTTCTACTTGTACAGCTGAACCTCTCTGTATTGTTTGGTTTCCGAAACAAATGATACTGCCGTGTTACTGTGGTCAGCTGCAAAAGCCTGGGAGTGCCCTTCCAGCCCTGCAGATCTATCTGGCACCTGGAGATAAGGCCAGGGAGTAGAAAGTGTGAGTGGGCTCCACACCACAAGTGTGCATCCCCATGGTATTTATAGGCACTTACAGCACTGTTAGAAGGCAAGGCATGGGCAGAGAGAATGTGACCATGCTGCTTGTGGCTGAATTGCCAGAGAGAGAGAAGAGGGGTGTATTTTGAGACTTTCTGTTTTGAGGGTTTTGGTTGGGTTTTGGTTTGGTTGGGTTTTGGTTTTTCTGCATTTTGGGGCTTTTTTCATTTTTCTCTCCTTTTTTTGGGGGGGGGGGGGGGGGTGTATTTTTGTTGTTGGTGGTGGTTTTTGGGTTTTTTTTTTGTTTATAAACAGAACTACCTGGCTTGGTTAGTCTGCTGAGTGCAGGCAGTTGTGCTGCATGGTTGTTGTCTGTACCTTCTGTGATGAGCAGAAGTGGCCATTCCACAGCTTCACCTCACAGGCACTGGAAATGCAACTACAGCTACTCCTAAGTCAGCAGTTGTTTTTTTGGGGGGGATTACTTTGCAAAAAAACCAGATTTTCAAGGTCTGAGCAGTAGTTTGTATTAGGTTTGCTTGCCTTGTACTCAGCTACCCTTGCAAGGTTAAATAGGAGAACAAGCTCCTAGTCACAGAATTTCTTTGGGAGCAGGGGGGGTCTGTGCCCGTTAGAGGATCCAGAGACGAGGTGGGCATAGGACATGAGTGACTGCTGCCTGTAACACTCCCCTTTCTGTTTCCTCAGCTGAGCCTGTGTCTCCTCATTCACAGGCTGAGGAATGAATCCCAGGCTGAGCTGGGACCCAGCTGCATTTGGGACATGAAGTCCCTAAACGTTGCTGGCACTGGGCTGGGAGTAAGGCAGCTGGGACCCACTGACTGTGCATTAATTCATTTTGACAGGGAATCAGAACTGGAAAACGATGATTTTCTGAAGAGTTAGGGCATCAGAAGGTGATACCACAGCACCACTGTGGACTTAAAGTTTTAAAGTTGTTGTATCCTGACTGCTTTTTGTGCCTGGGTAATCCTTGCACCTTAATTGCTTCGTCCTTTGGCTTGCAATGAACATGACCACCAGGGTGCTTGTCAGAAAGTCTGTCTTTACATTGGAATGGCACAGGGAATGCTTACAGAGGCAGGAGCTGTTCTATCCCTTCCTTGTCCTCTCTTTCCCCTCCCCTGCCCCTGCCTCCCTGCCTTTTACCCCCACCCTTTTTTTGGTTTTTTGCCTTGTCTGCCAAAGAAAATGTAACACACAAATCAGTAACAATAATTTTGTGCACTTAAGATATAAAAAAGTGACCAGCTCAGGAGAGTTAAGTTGCAAAGTGCTGTGGAACTGTCAGTTCCACAACAGTTTAAGACCAATGAAAAGTGTACTAGTTCATTGTGCTGGGAGGGCTGTGGTTCACTCTCCATTTCTCCTCTGTACCCACTGATCAGGCAGTTACCAATGGTGAGGAGGCCCTTTCTGCTGTGATCTGAGTTATTTTACTCTATGTGTGGCAGTATTCTTTGGAAAGGCAAGCCTTTTTATTTCAAATTGACTTCATTATTATGAGCCAAGGGTAATAAATTTTAGTGCAAGTTTCAATAGCATGGTACTTTTGTTGGGTTTTTTTAGTAGTTTTATTAACATGACTTTTGATCTTCTCTAGCTAAGCCGCCCAATTGCCAAGTAACAAAGATACTCAATAAGTTTTCATGACCACGTAAAGCAAAGTCAATTTTATTTCATTTCATCCAAAAATAAGAAAGATTTTTTTTCTGAAGTAGTCAATTATTTTTTGAAGCCACTCTGGACCAGAGTCCTAGAGTCAAGTTTTTATTTGAGTTCTTTGCAGATTTATAGCAATACAAATATGAACACTAGATGTTTTAGGATGTTATAGCTTGTTGAGGGAAAAAAGTGTACCAGTTGATGTTCTGCATCTTTTGTTCTTAATGAAGATTTCTGGTGTTATTTCATGTACTTGATCTGGATGTCTCTGATGTCATGGCTGCTCCCAGTTGCAAATGAGAGGTGTTGACTCAGTCACAATGTTAGTCAGACAGAGACTAAAAGAAAACAATTTTATTTTTCTTGATCAAGGGCTAGAGTAGATGCATACAACTTTTCTGGTTGCTGTACTCATGAATTCCTCTTCCCCCATTTCTGATCCATTTTTGATCCTCACAAAGAATCTTGAATGTGAGCCAGATTTCTCTGGGAAATTGTCCCCTTGATGATGATATTTACCAAGAGAGGGATTTCCACAGTGTGTGAGCAAGGGAAAGAACTGTTAGCACTCTGTAGATGGGGGAATGGCTAACATGAAAATCACCATGGAAAAAATGAGATTATTCTTGCCTGCATCATATAAATGCATAAGAATTCTTTCTGGTGATTCTATCAACCTATCAAGGTTTTTTCATGTTTTCTATCAAATTGTACTATCTCAGCATAGGAACTGTTCTGAGTATTTTATTATTTTCTGTATAAAATATTGAGAGGAGGGCATTCTGTTATTGTAAAGAGCCTGCATAATCATCTAGGTTGGGCCTTCACCAGTGCATAGTGGCTGTATTGTCCATTCCTCTCTGTAGTACAGTGTATAATCAGCAGCCTTTGACAAACACCAGAGTTAGAGCTGAAGCTCAAACCTTTAGTCAGAATTTGGAAAGGGATTAGGAAAGAGGAAGTCCATAGCCAGGAAGAACCCTGTTCAAATGATTGTTTCTTTTAAGTTCCTCCGCCAAGAACTCTCTATAAAGAGCAGTAGGGATGCATGTCTTCAAATACAAAATGTGTACAAAACATGGATTGAACTAAATGTTCTAGTAACTTCAATGCTTAGTGGGCAGAAAGATGCTTTTGTTTCCAAGTGCCTGAGGGGGTATCTGTCATGTAGAAGAGTCTCCTCATAGACCACATAATCCTGGCAGGGCCCTTTTTGTGAGTCGTATCTGTGGCTAAATAGGTGCATGAGATTCTCCCAAAGGAAATATGGAGAGGATATACATCTGTCAGAGCAGCAGGCCCTGGCTCCAGTGGAACTGAGGGAAAGAAAAAAATCTGCAGGCAACTAAAATAAATAAAAAATAAGTGTTCTATTGGTTCCACATCTGCTAATTCTTGGATAAATTGTGGCGATGCTCAGGACACTCAGATATGCAGGACTTCTCCAGCGTAGCAGGTATGTACCTCCCTGGGCCCCAGATTGTGTACTGGCATTTCACTTGGTGCTGTAAATTAAGGCCAGACATTCTGGCTCTGAGCCAGGACCAGGTGCAGATCTCACATGCTGAAGGTCAGTCTCAGGTGAACAGACACCGGTGCTGTCCTGTGTAATGGAAGGCTGATAAACTGCACAACAAAGGTTTGCAATGCAGTTTGTACCTAAACCCATCCATGGCAAAGAGACCTGGAAATGAAAGCATCTGTGGCTTTAGTTCAAAGAAGTCTTGTCTGCAGAACATGAGTAAGGTGTCTCTTCCTTCCCCTTCCTTTTGAGGAAGGCTGTGATAGACGTATTCTAAGCAAACCAGGTAAATTCTGATAAAAAAATGTCTTTGAAAAAATGTATTTCAGCCTATCCATATGTGAACCATATCTCAGAAACCCATGGCAGGTAAAGATGAAAAGCAAGCATTTTGCCTTGGGCTTAATGTTGCTATTGAAAGGTCTACATATCTGCTGGAAAATATTTAGGGATCTGTGAATTGAAAACAGTTGAAAATCACTGACCTGAAAATATATTTCCTTGTTTTCAGAAAACCAGCGAGACTGAGTTAGCAGAACATTTCTCTATGGTGATGTTGATGTCTTTCCCTCCTGCCCCCATCCTACTAATGGATCACATGATTTGTAACTAGGGTATAGCCTTTCATTTCTGATGGTCCTTCTCTAATGAGATCTTTCTGCGTTTCTGTGTGAAACATCAGCATGGAGCTTTCCTAGACTGCTTGTACAATTATCCAATGTACTGCAAATTTAAATGCAAATGAAAAGTTTGATTAGTTAAAAAAAAAATTATGTTTTCCACTTAATTTTAAATGATCAGTCTTGCCAAAGAGATCTCCCATTATAATTAAGATGTCTTGTAGTTCTGGGATCAAGGTTTATTTGTATTTATGCTCAAAAAAACCCAAAATTGACCACTGTAAATGGAACAGATGTGTCTATACTAGATGTCATAATTATCCATGACAGTGTAGGCTGCCTTTGGAACACATGTGCTACAGGCACAGCATTCGAATATTCCGGACCTCTGACCTTAAGCAGATGTCATTATTTTAGTCATATGGACAAGCCAGAAGGAAGGTCAGAGCTCATTCATATATAGTTTATAGTCTTTTATTTTATGTATACATGTGATATTTTTGCTTGAAGGTTTATAGGAAGAGGTCAGCACTAAGACGTGTTTAGGGTGGAATTCGGCTTTTTTGTGACAGAACACCGTGTTTTTGGTGTTGTGGCACTGTTGGTTTTTTTTTTTATTTGGGATTCCCTGCTGTCTCTTTTTTTCAGCATGGAGCTCGTAGGAGGTTACTGTTACCTGCATTATGCACTGAAATCACTGGGATTGCCTGGAGAGGACATCAGCCCAGACTTTTTTTTCCCTCAAAGTAGCTGTCATCTCAAGTAACTGTCATCTTCATGGAATATGCTCATGTCTGATTATAGCCTTTGGTAGAAGTCTTGAGCAGGAAAACATTATTTCAGTTCAGGTGACTGGGGCTTGTAGGCGTCACAAACCACTCTGAAGGCAGGTAGGGAAGCTGCAGCTCATGGAGTTTAATTGTACTGCATTTTACTGGAGCACTGCTGTGATATTGGTGACCTTCCTCCTTTCATTTTACTGAAACCATATAATTTCATTTTGTGATGTTGCCTGAAGCCAGCAGGTTATCTAAATAACCTAAATAATGCCAGCCTCAAAGCAAAACTCTCCCCTTTTCCTAAAAATCCTTTCACTACTACCCCCGGCAATCATTCTTTTTTTTCTGGGAGGGGTGGGGGGGAAGCCATGCTAACCTCAAATCATTTTGGAATTGCTAACACAGCAAGTGAGTCTAATAAAAATAAAAGGAGAGCTGAGCAACAAATTAAAGTAAAGGCCCTGAAAGGAAATTAATAGATGAGTTCCTTAGTGAAAATCACCTTTTCCTTACATTATATGTATAGGGTTGACAGCGGCATTTTAGCTGAGTAATTAAACTCTGGGGTACATGCTTATGATGCCAGGAGAGCAGAATACTGAGGCTGAGAATTTCTCACAGTTAAATCACAGACCTATTAGAGCTGAAGCAGCAGCCAGGTGATGCCATATTACTGTGATGCACTGTAATGCCATATTACTGGTAAGTATAGTCAAAGGGATTCCTGACAACTTACTCCCATGAATTTATTAACACAAATGTTGCTTCCAGCTCTTTCATGGAAGCACCTGCCTCTAAGCAATGGTCAGAAGATGCTTATAGGTTATGAGAGATACTTCTTCAACTGTGTACTTTCCTATCCCTACAGAAGGATATACAGCATCAATATGACCCACAAGACACAGGTGAAAAATTGTTTTCTGTATGTATGACCTTAGTTTTGAAGAGCACTCATGGAACAGCATGGTTGCAGCAGTCAGTGTGTTGCAGCTGATCCCACCCACCACCCTGTAAAAAGTCTGGGACTGCTTGGCTCTCTCCAGCCTGGTCCTCCTGGGACTGCTTGGTCCTTTGCCATATGCTCCTCCCAGGCTCAGTGCTCAGGCTGAAACCCAGGCAAGAATGGCTGAGCTGACACCAAGCTGCAGCTGCCCTCTGGCTTTCTTACAGTCTGTGTTTTTTGATGTTCTTCATAAAGGCAGGGTAGGCAAGACTAGCTTATTTGTAAAAAGTTTGTTTCTTTGTTATTTATATTTTAGGGAGAAAAAAATCCTTAAAACCTTGGAAACTGTAGAAATTGACAGCTCAAATCCTCCTTTTACCAAAACTCTCCTGTTTCTTGAACTGTCCACCCTCCTGTTGTGCTTTGGGGCTGAAAAGTACCAAAGAAAGTTAAGGGCAAACATTTTTACTGTATGGATATGGATCTGTCTCTGTCCTTAAAGGAGCTAAATGAACTGTGCTGGATTAAGATCTGCTTTGTTGTATTTTTGGCATGGTCCTGTAGAGCTGCATTCTGTAAGGCTTAAAGCTGTTGAAGTTTAAAGAAAAACAGATGAATTATGGAGAAGACATATTAGAGTTCACTTAGAGTTACTTGGCACCTGTTTCCAGCCACAGGTGGAAGGCGGCATAATTTGGCAAAAAGATACACAGAAATAACCCCAGGCATTGTTTCTGTGTGGCGCTAGATCACATCAAAATTACTTAGGGCATGACAATATTTAGATCAAAGCATTAAAGCTGAAAGGTCATCCAAACCTTATTGCACCTAAAAAAGATCAAGTAATCCTTGTAAAAGCTTTGGCACAGCATTGTTTTGGTGGGAGGTAGAGATAACTCTTGAAAAAACCCAAGGTTTGCATTGATTGAAAGTAAAATCGAGATTTACAGGTTGGCAAAAGCCAGTTTTAAGGGATGAAATTGCATTGTCTCTTTTTTAATAGAGAGAAGATTAGTAACCTGATAGGAAAATGTAATTTAGCTTCTTTGTACAATATGTGAGTAAGCAAGTGTGCTCTATGAGTTAGCCTTGCAATGTGCAGCGTTGCTTGTACTGCTGGGTATAAGTCATTTAGGCTCCAGAACTTTGCGGGGGCCAGAGTAAAACATGTTTGAAAATCACTGCTTTCTAAAAGCCCATTTTCTTCCCAGTTCATGCAGCTCAAGTTCTTAACACCAAAGCAATGGAAGTTTAGGGCATGGTCTGTGTTCTTTCATAAGTGTGTTACACATCACAGTTGCATCAAAAACAGAAGAGATCCATGGGTGGAGGGAAGCTTTTTACTTTCTAAGGCCCTTGCTGGTAAGAAACTGTCCCTCAGTAGTCAACATCCTCATTAAAGAAAAGAAGATTTTAACTGGGGATTTACCTAGGCATGGGGGTTTAAGAATTCTGCTAGTTTTTCTGTAACTTGGCTTTTTAAGAGTATCTTACTAGATTGACCCAATAGAGTAGCAGGTGATGTTTGATCTATAGGAAAAATAAAGAAATTATAGGAGACGAGCCAGTAAGTTGAAATCGGATAAATCCTTTGAACAATTTTCAGCTTTAATTTCTGTGTTTGCCTGTAGAGAGACATGCCCCTGTGTCTCTACTGTAAACCTTGCAATATTGAAGCAAAAAATCTGTCTTCTGGGCCACATTGGAAGAGCCCTAAATTTTGCTTTGAATTTAAAGCCAGCTACAGTCTGCAGAGACGATGATACACTTCTATGAAACATGCTAAAGTGGGAAGGATCAAAACAATATGACTTCGGTTCCAATTTCTTGTTGATGTCCAGACTATAACAGATTTTGGACTGACTCTGCAAGATAGGTATGAAATAATGCTGGTACAAATTGGTGATGTTTTGCTCTCTTTTTGCAATGTTACACTGCAAGACATAAAAGCCAAGCAAGTTCTGTTATCTATTCTGCCAGTAGGGAGATTTTCACTGACTGAAGACAACTGCTGTAAAAGCTTTAGCTGGTGGTAAACCCATCACAGTACTGAAGGAAAAGCGTTTTTATCCTCACTTTGGCACAGATGCCATTCTTTTCATGGAGAAGAGGATAGGGAATCTCTTGGCAAGTAAATTCTGTGGATGTTGCACCTCTTAAGATTTCTCTCATTTCTATAAATCTCACAGAACAAGGGGTTTTTTCTCTGAAAGGGGATTTATCACTGCTATCTCTTAACTGCCTGTAAACAGTGTATACTTTAAATATTTTATAGCTACATGGAGAGATTAGGGCTCAGAGCACTATGGTTTTAATGCAACTTAACTGTCAAATGACTTTTATACCTTTAGTTTCATAATATGTTTTACCGAGAAGTGTGATTATCAGGACACATTTTAATAGATAACTCCTTTGTACCAGGAACAAAAAGTGAATACATAAATTTAAAAAAAAAATCCTCATGAGTCTTTACAGGTTGGACCCTTGTTTGGTTTTGGGTCATGGAAACCTTTAGCAATGCATGACAATAATCTGATTTAATGACAACAATGAAGAACTAGCTCTCTGTTTTCCAAAGTTGCAACAGATGTAGAGAGAAATTATTAATAATTTTCCAAACCTAGTGTATAAATTCTTAGCAGTGACATCTTGATCTCGGATGAAAAACACAGCATATAGATACTAAACAGAGCAGTTCACTCTAACCAGATGCTGGGTCATCCATTAGGAATACTTTATCTGATTAGTATTGTTAATGGAAGGGCTTATCCGGCCATTCCGTAAAAGCAGATCTGCTGTAGATCATGATTTCTTGTCAATACAATCATCAAGGCTCTCATGGTTGTGACAGCACAGTATTAACCTAGCAGATAGAACTGGGCAGGATAATATACCAAGCAGTCAGGGAAACGGAGACCCTTCCATTGATTTCTCTTCCATGCATAGCATTGGCCCCTGCACTGCTCCTTTCCTGTCATTCCACTTGGCAAGACAGATTACTTCAGCATCTTTCTTTACTCCACTTCTGATATATTCAGTGGCTTTATTGTGATAAATTATAGTAGTTTTGATTTTTGTATTTATCATGGCCTTGATAAATGGAAAGGTAGTACAGAAAGGGCATATTTCTAGAACTGATGGAAGTACCATAGTTATATTGTAGATTATTCTAAAACATGTAAATTAGGAAGCAAACCAAAACCTCAATCTTCTAACTGAAAAAAGAATGATCTTGAGATTGGGATATCCTACATTAACTTTGAAGATGACTATCTAATATTTTAATTCTGTATAACACACTTCCGTTGTTTGTTGAAGTATTTCTGACAATTATCACAGTGTTTAATGGTCCATCTTCATTATAAATAGCATGTTTAGATATTGACATCTGTCTTCATTATAAATTTTATGTTTATATATTAACAACTAAGCATAATTTTAATCAAATAGAATTTATGCAGACATCAGTTCAATAGGTTATATTTTGTTTGAAGTTATCTGTACTACTTTTGAGTTGGCCTTTGAAGCCATTTTTCAGTTAAAATATAATGGATTTCTTGTTTATTTTTAATAACTTGGGAAAAAGAAATATTCTGTTTGGAGGTAAGGTACATGTTTTTAAACAAAGCAGGTTTTCCTTAGCTATTTGTCTAGCTCTGAGGAGAAAAAAATTATTTTTAATGTATGATATTGATAGACTTAAAAAGCTGTTACCATTGTAAATTCCTTGGAAAATAATCCTCAGCCAAGTGAGGCCTGCTGTGACTGGCATGCATGGTAACAAACACAAGAAGTAGCTGTGCTGTAACAGAGCTCTAAAACCTAAGGGCTTCTCTCAGTGCTGATCATGATCCCAGTGCTGCACTGCTTTGCAGCTCCCATGTGAGATCCTGGCAGCAGGGAGTCAGCTCTTTGTTGCCATGGTTGTAGAGCTGCACCACTGACTTGGAATAGCTGATCAAACCAAACTCATTCCCTGTTTTCAAGAAGAAGAAGAAGAAGATAAAGATTAGTAAAAACTTCAGAAATATTTTGAATTTTATATACCTCCTGCTAAGACAAAGTGATTTTCCTTGACATTTCATTGTATTAGGGGGTTGTATTTCTATTCCTGAAATTTTAACTAAACTTACCTGCCTAATTTTAGGGGTTTTAAAATATCCTTTTAAGTTTCAAATATTTCCCCCGCCATTATTTTTTCTTTTTATGTTTCAGCCTTTACTGCATACAGTTTTCACTCCTTTATTCTTGTCTTCTAACTGTGCTTGAATTTCTTAGAATTCTTTGTCCTTTTCTTTATTTCCATATCTTTCTTATCTTTGCCTTTCTGTTTTTTCCTTTCCATATTTTCCTCCCCTTCCCTCATGGGATGAAGGACTTTATGTCCCATGCACTTGGTGTGGCTGAATCTGACCCTCCTGTTCACATACCTGCCTCTTTCACTACTTAGGTAGGGGTAGGGATTGAAATGTGAAAGATCTGAAGAAGATAAGCATAAGAAGATAACAATTCTTGTCATAAACACAAGAAGATTACAATTCTTGAAGTTCTGAGTGTACTGAGAGCTGTAAAAACTAGCAAAAATGCCACACCAAAAAAAAAAAAAAAACCTCACCAAAGAGAAGATAGTAAAAGCCCTTAGTGAAAAGACAGACTGCAAGAGGTTAAAAATGGAAATGGAAGGTTTGAAACAGTATTTGTAAAAATGCTTGTGGGAAGTGGGATATCTGGCAGTTCCCATACTTTGTAATGAGGAAGAACAACAAGTGAATTCAGAGTGAAAAAAGTGGAAAAGAAGGATGATCTTTAACAGCATGCACAGAAGCAAAGGAATGCAAGAGTAAATTTCTAATAGGCAAAAAGACATCCGGGTTCATGACCTGAAAATCAGTGAGACTTCTAATGTCGGGGAGGAGGGGTTGATGCTCTGTTTTGGCTGAGACCAGAAGATGGAGAAGGCTGGGGAAGAGAAGGCTCTAGGGAGACTTAGGCCTTCCAGTACCTAAAGGACTACAAGTGATCTGGAGTGGGACTTCTCACAAGGGTCTGTGGTGATACTACACTGAAGGAGGGTTGGTCTAGATTAAATGTAAGGAAAAAATTCTTTACAGTGAGGGTGGTGCCACACTGGAACCCAGGTTCCAGTGGTGACCCAGAGAGGTTACCCACAGAAGTTGTGGATGCCTCATCCCAGGCTGGATAGTGCTTTGAGAAGCCTGTTCTAGTTCATGAAAGGTGTCCCTGCCCATGGAAGGGAAATTGAAACTACATGGTCTTTGGTGTGTCTTTCAACCAAACTGTGTGCTAATTCTGTGGATGAACAAAGATGACCAGACATAGCAGATAGAAACCAACAAGAAGTTAACAGAAGAAAGCAAAGGGAAAAGAGCAATTGGATCTATTGTAAGGAAAGAATAAAGGAAACAGATGCTCTGAGGCAGTAAGTGTTGTGATGAGTGCCCTAAGAGACTAGCAGATGGACTGGGATTTTTAAAAAAAGCAACAAACAAAAAATCCCTAAAAGCCAAACTCCAACAAAATAAAACAACAACAAAACCCATTAATGATATTCAGGGAATTCGTGAGCTACCTTCAGGAAGAAAAACTGATAAACAGCTAGGATATCGTAGTCGAATGGATAAAATGTGAATAGTTGTAAAGTGCATGGGTAGACCCTTAGATGCAGTAAAGTAAAAGGTAACTGGCACTGAAATTTTAGCTTGACACAGCTCTTCCTGTTACCAGAGTGCTAATGCCTTGCTGGAGCTTTAAAACTGAAGAGCAGCAAACCTGAGTTTCTGTGCTGCAGAAGATGTGCAGAATGAGCCTAAGCTCATGCAAAATGCCTTTTCTATCTTGCACCTCTCATGTCTTGTATACTTTGTGCCTTTTCTGCATTTAGCTTCATATCTCAACACTTGAAACCAGAGTTCCCAAGGAGATTCTCTGAAAATTTATCCATGAGGTGAGAATTTTACACACTTAGCACAGTATCTCTTTGCATTTGGACTTGCTCAAGATCTAATCAATGGAATACACTGAACTTCTAAGTCATCTGTTTATAATCAAATCAGGAGATACCAACACAGTCAGAACTAGTGTGCTTTTGATGACTATGCTCTGTATTTGCACTAAGGTCCTTCAGAACAGAATCCAGCCACTTGGTCTGCATGAATGTACAAGCTTAGGAATTTTTCTCAGTGAATGAATTACGTATTCCTTGCTAGACACACTGAGATACCAATTTCTTTGAGGTCTTTGTATTTTAAGCTTAAGGGACTGAAAGTGACACAGCAGTCATCCATGCCGAATTATATCCATAGTACAGCACAATAGCAGTGACAACAGTGCATCCTCTAATGTGTGCTTAACCATCCTGATGCCATATTTGACTTAAAAGCAATTGTTGTCCTGTTACTGGGAATGATAGCTGCACTTCCCCTCCCTACCCAGAAGCTTGACTGCACAAGCCACTGAATGGAATATACTCTAAGTGGCCATATTTTATATTAAAATTTGATTAAATCCATTCTGTAGGCCACTCCAATGTGAATCATAATTATATTATTCTGTCAGTAACTGAGGTAATATGATAAGAAGAATGTCACATTCTCTGGACTGCTTTTAATGGAGTATATATTATAGCTCTGTGCTTCACATATTCAGCAATCCTCACTTAAGAAAGAAATTTGATACTAAATGGCAGCTTAAATCTGTAATACTTGGTGGGTCACACTCTTCCAGCTCATGCATTAGCATCATTGGGAGTAATGGAAATTGTGCAAGATGAAAGTCCAGTGAAGGATTTAAAAAGAAGTGAGGGTGGTGATAAAGCTTCCTCATATTATTAAACATTTTTCATACACACTCTTTGTTATTGCAAGGCAAGTGGGGGCACTTTACTATCTTGGTTGACTTCCTCTGTGACTTATTTTCAGCTGACCTCCCTCAATAGATGAGAATGGAGGTGGCTTTCTTTGGCAGTTTGTCTTACTGCAGCAGACCTGGCAATAACATTTCATAGCCTTCCCTTGGAGAGTTCAGCTCCTCACATACCAACAATCTTGTGTGGCTCTGTGTTTTCAGCCCTCTAACACACTTTTGGTTTTAATGAGTGTCCTTAAAAGAGTAAAAGGGGAAAGATCTTAGTGAGAAACTAGAGATCTGAGAACAAGATAAGCAGTTAGCACATGTTTGTCAGGTTAAAGAATATAGTTTCCAAGTAGGAATTCTATGTTGCAGCTTCATCGAGCTGCGGGTTGCAGCAATCTGTTTCAAAATAATGATTTGCAGTTGGTTATCTGATGCCAAATGGCCTGAAAATCAAATCTACAATTGTCGGTTCCTACATGTACAACATAGAGTTGCAGGAAAACAGAGCTTAAAAAAGTTATCTCCTTGGGAAAATGTATTGAATTTAGTGAGTCAGCTGCTCAGATGAGCAGTAGGGTTATTGCAGATGCCAGATTTAGAATTTCCTTTACTGTACTGCTGTTTCTGGGAGGTCATTTTGTCTTAGTCCTCTCCACACCGTTGTTCTCTTTTCCTTGAGCACTTACAGCAATAATATGCATTGCACAAGCATTCTCAGACAAACTTTCAAGAATAAAGGGTTTGTGCTTTGTATCCAAAGAAGAGTTGTTCAAATCCATTGCAATTAGGCTGTGATGGGCAAAGCGCTGGAAGTAACAAAGGAAGTTAGTGGGGCTCTTCCAACTGAAGAAATATTTTTTCTGTGCATTACCAGTCAATGTGTCTGGCTTCTGCTAGGTTTGGGAGCTCTATGTGCAAGAATTAACAGCTGTGGTCTGAGCTCTGATGGAAAATGTAGTATGTTACTGTCAGTTTGTGTTTTCATATCTGTGCCAAACAAGCTAAAGCTGTCAGAAAAAAAAATAATAATTAGTGACCTTGTCCTGCTAAGCCTTGAAATGGCATTGGAGCAGCAGCTGACTTTGGCCAAGTTCTCTTTTAAAAACACCCTCAGCAACATTGCAACATGTGAATAAACAGTAAATGTTGTTCTAATAACAACACAAAATTTAATTTTGTTGAATACAAAAATAAATAAAATCAAGGATAAAAACTGCTGACCTGAAGCCCAGTTCTCAATCACAGAAGTCAAGGGACTTTCAGCATGTTCCAAAGCAAGCAGCATGTCAGGCTGACCGTGCTTTGATTTTTCCTGGTCCCACTTGTATTTGCTCTCAATGCAATCTTACAATGATCAGTGTTTACACTGTGATCAGACATTATTAGTCTACTAGATGTGGGTCTTTTTCACAGATATTGGAAATGCAAATTTTTAGTTGTAGGGAGTTTTATTTTCACCTCAGCAGTAGGATCACCTTTTGCAATGAAATTGTCTCGTCGTGCTTGCTGGTGCTTCTTGTGGCTGTGTCTCTTCTTGTTGGGCTGGGTTCTAAATGTGGGATGTCGCAGAATTCATTAATACATGGAAATGATTCATTTAAGGGAGGTTTCTTTCCCCTCTGTACATGCCTGCTAATTAGCAGATGAATTTTGATGTTCTAATTGATCTGCTGCAGAGAGACAGCTGTGTGCCCCAGCTGTCCCCCGCTCCGGTGGGCCTCCTCTGCAGTAGGGAGGCAGCAGCCCTGCTCCTGACAAATTGATTTAACTGGAGTGCCGTGCCTTGGGGGAGCCGTGCTCCACGCTGTCGCTGCAGATGACTGCAGCCTTTGAGGATGGCAAACGCTGGAGCGCTGTAATTGCCCAACAATGTCCTTTCCATTGCCTTGCTGAAATTCAATTTTTCACGCCTCACCAAGTTTTCCAGTCCCCCTTCCTGCCCCTAGTATGGAAATACTGTATTCTGCCTGACTGCCATTTTAGGTAGAAATTCAGATGCTTGACAACAGGGCTTAAATTGTACTTAATATGCTAATACTAGGTAATGTAATGTGCTAGTCACATATCAAAGTATTTGCATTTAATTAATAGGAAATTGTTCTCTAATGGAATTGTATTTAGCAGGTAGTCATTGCTAGGAACCTTTCACACTAATCTTAGTGCATCAGTGTTCTTCCCAGTGCTGTACAGCTTGTGTAGGAATGATGGCTGTGGTGCCCTTTAAACAATTGCTCTTTCAATTTTAAGTATAGATTTTTAAGGCTTCATGTCCACTTACACCCTATTTTGTCAAATCTGATAAGCACTTCTGCTGTAACAGGTGCCTCTCCAAAAAATTACAACTGTGGCCCCAGAAAGTACAGCTATCTAATACATCTTTCATGTCATTCTCCCTCATGAATAGATTTCCAAGCTGTGCACAGCATCATCTACCCTTTCTGGAGGCCATTGATTTGGCCTGAATATACCTCTCGGGGAAAAAAAGAAACAGCACCACAAAAAGTGCAGTAAAGAGTTCTAATGTGTGCCACATCACTTACCTTTATGCATATCTGATAGATAACCAAGCACATCCAGCAGATTTCTGGGTGTGCAGCTTTATAGACTACTAGTAGGTAGCAGCTGTTCTGGACATTCACAGGTTTTGTGTGGAGGAGGGCACAGAGGTTTCCTCAGAAATGGCTGTCCATTGTGTTTGCATAAATGTAATGTCATTACTTATTATTATTACTATTATTTTTTCTCAGTGTGTACCTCTTTGTGTAAATGTGTGCAAGTGACAGGGAATCAGCAGAAAGGAAAAAATATGGGGATTTATACCGTTGTCTGTTAAGGTAAAACCAGCATATATATATATGCAGGCATTAAGCCATAAGGTGGCTAAAGATTTTGTATAACTGACCACATGTTGAGACATAAGTGACAGCCACTAAAAGTTCTGAGAAAAATACCTTTCTGAATTGCACTGAGCTATAGTCCCAAAGAGCAGCAGAAAGTACACTGGGAGCAGGGGGGGAGGGAAGTCAGGATTTCATCCATCTTGTATGCCACTGTTATCCATCCCTGCACACACAAACAGAACAGTATGGGTTAAGCTTAAGCAAATGTTATTTAGGTAAATGAGTATTCCTTGATGGCAGACAGACAGTTTTCCTAATTGGCAGTACTTTTCTCAAAACTCCCTATCTCAGGATAAATACCTCTCTCTCCTAAGGTCAGGCCCTGTACCACATGTTACCATTATTTTCATCCTTCAATAGTCTTTCTTGTTTTATTTGTTGTATTTCCAGTGAGATATAATGTAAGTAATTAGGCATTTTTCCCTCAGAGAATAGCAGAAGCATATCTTGCATAATGAGTAAGATGTTTTGTGGTTAAAAATAGCGCTTACTGGTCATTTTATTTCATTTTATAGCAGCAGCTGAAGATTTACTGAGTACTGCTTGGTAATGCTCTATGAAATTCATGGGCTGAGGAAGCAACCTGAACTCTTAATCTTTGGCAGTATTTAAAAAAACGATGCCCTGTGGACCATCACTAGTAGAACTGGATTATGCTGAGCTCGTTTGTAAGCCTTAATGGGTAGAAGGATATTGTTAGGTATAAGGTTTGCATCCCACTACTGTGTGTTGTAGCTCCAAGGGGTGTAGAAGAAGGTGTGTGCTCTCCTGACATGGCCGAGGTCTCTAAAATCTGAATTGCTCCTTGGGGATGTCTGTGTTGATGGCTGTGCTTGCAGGTGGCTGCAAGGCACAGTTGCTGCTTCACTGGATTGGGAATGGTATGGATGCTGTATTGGCTCACCTTTGTCGAGCCATCTTGTGCAGGGCATTACTCTGCCATCCTGCTTGTGGCTTCATACCAGCACTGCAGTTATGGCTGGTAACAGAAAGCAGGAGGCCACGGTAGGGGCACTGTGGAAAAGGAAAGGAAAAGGTCCTGTATCCTCTCTGAACATTGTGAGGCAGTTTTATCCCAGAAAGGCCTGAATGAGTAAGGCAGAGAGGCACCCTTTGGCACATTGCTCAGGATAAAAGTCCTCATGTTTTGACCTCGTCTGTCTGTATGAGTTCCATGTGCTCATCAGTCACATATGCTGACTCGAGGTTGACGCAGTACAGGGTATTTTATTTGTTGCAGGAAGTACTGCAGGTCTTGAGGTCTCCATGGATGGTCAGATGTTTGTCCTGCTGTATGTACAACTCTTTTTGACTGCCCTACCTCAGAGGGGAAAACATCCTAGTAATCATTTTTGTTGTTAATACTGTGTGCATATGCCCCTCCACATATTCTAGATTCTGTCATTGGGAAAAGCCAGTCCTTCCCTCCCTCCCTTCCTCCCCTCCAGTTGGGATGAAAGCCAGCAGCTACCTCTAGCTGATGCTAAACCTCTATTTGCTTTAGTACACACTAACAAGGCAGGCTGTTTCAGAGGAACACTGGAAATTGAAAAATGTGGGGGTTTTACTGCTTTAAGGATTAATTTTCCGGGATGGGATTTTTTTTCCCAACAGCCAAGATGGTTTATATTGAGCATTTTAGGCTGTCACGTCACTACAAGGAGGTACTTAGCTACCAGCAGGGTGCTGAAGATTGCCCGTCCTCTCATACATCTCCATCATAATGTTTGGCTGTTGTGTATCAGAGAGGTGCTTGTTCCAGCATATGTTGCAAAGTACCATTTTGTGCTGCCATTATTTACTTTTGTTTCACAAGAAGTGAACAAAATGGTAACAGTACACCTGCAATAAAGCTTCCACAGTGTATTATCACAGCAAAGGCATTAAGGAACTGCCACTTCAAGCAGGCAAATGAGTACAGACATGAAAGAAAATGCAGTGCTTAGCTCTTTTATTTTGACCAGTGTAATGTAATTACTTATACTAATCTTCCATTATATTTCCTTGACTAGCAGAGACAGGGACCTAATTGTGTCTCTAGCTGTTGCTACTGCAAAGTACCTTTTAAATCATATTAACATCCATACTTGATCTTCCTACTGGTTTTGACGTGTAGATCACAATATCCTGTTAAATTACTCAGCAAGAGTGGCTGGCTTGCGGTGTATCCAAGCCACAGCATAGCAATGTATCTAGTGTGAGTGATTTGGTGGAAGTCGAACAGGCACTGACCCCTTTTCTCTGGGAAAGCACTTGACCTTCCTTTTTCAAAGCATTATGAGTTCTGTGCAGCATTCTAATCTAGCTGGTACTTCAATACCAAGATGCCAGAAATAGTCAGAAATTAATTATTCTGCTTCTGGCTGTTCAAGAATCTATGCTCCCTTTTCTTTGGCGTCGATCTAGCGGTAGTGATGAACACGTTCTGCACTACCAAGCTGGATTATTGTAACTCACTGAAGCTGAAGATAAAAGCTCCATAGAAACTTGAGCTACCGTAGAGCACAGCAGCCTAGCTCATTAGTAGGTGCAGCACCGCGAGCACGCAGCGCCGGTGCTGTGCTTCATCAGCTGGCATCCCATTTACTTCAGCAGCCAGCTGTGGGCTCATTCAGTACATAAGGTCACCAGAAGACTGGTATGGATGCTGTTTGTCTACACATTGCCACATTGCCTCTGGTACAGGGCTGCCCATCATGTGCAGAATTAAAACTCCCTGGAACTGGACACGACCAGTTTTGGCCAAAGGCCTTTTCCATAATCTGTAAGGCAGCTACCAAAAAAAAAAAAAAAAGTCTCTTCTCAATGTATAGCCTTTATGTTCTTTTGAAGGAATCCTTTCTCCTACAGTAACAGAAGAGACATTTGAAAATATGCACGTCTGAAAGGAAGGATAGTAAAACTTGGGAACAGAGTAGAGTTCACGTGGAGAAGTCCATGAACTTCCAGTTATGACATTGCCATTCTAGTGATGTAGCAAAAAATGTCACAGAAGTGCTTTAGCTTGTGTTTTACTGATCAATACACCATAGTGTACCATGGGTGGATCTCAGTCTTGCTGTCAGGATAGGTCTAAAGAGGTCATCTAACTCCTTTAGGTAGCCTGGTTCCTATAGGAGCTGGAGACTGCTCCCCACAGTCCAAAGGGAGCTGTTGTCCATGTAAAGATTTGAGAAGGCTTGGGAGGCCATGGCAGAGGGTCACAGCAAAGGCTGCACGGAGGATCAGGAGGGCTGTGGGAAGACAGCTCTAGGAAATGGCAGATAGCATTTGGATGATGCACTGACAGAGAGGCTTCTGAAGAAATTCTGTTGTTTGACTCTGCTGTGTTCAGGGAAAGGGAAATTCTGTCATTCAGCTCTGTTAGTCTGCCCTATCTTGTCAGTCTCAGAAATACAAGACTGGAGGGTAGGGAAGTTGTGAGAGTGACTCCTCTAGGCCCTTGGATGGGAGCACCAACCCCTACCAGTCCTTCTTCTTCATCTGGGATGGAAAGCCATGCTTCAGGAGGAGAGGGGCTCATCTCTTCCCATTTGCCTTGAGGACCACCATGCTTCTTACACTGCTTCTGCTAGAAGGACTCTCTAAAGGTCATCTACTTCTGCTAGGATGAATTATTTATGGCTACCTTATCTCTTACAGAATTTTTTCCTTAAAGATCTGCAATGAAGTGGATTGCATGCAGTAGTCTGTTTCTCTGTTTTGTGATCCTTTTAGTTGGAAGGTCTACTCTCTTACTAATCAGAATTACAACATTATTCCTTTTTTTCTCTTTTTTGCTCTCTTTTTTTTTAATTTCCACTTAAATCAGTGATTTTTGTTTTTTATCCAGATACAGAGAAAACCAGCACTGTCCTTATTTATAAAAACCTTTTTCTCTCGGAAAACTCTTATCTTTTAATAAGACAAGGAAACCCCACATTTCAGTCTCTTCTTCTCAATGAGACCTTCAGGAGCTCTCTTAAATATGTTGCTTTCTTATACATTCTCTTCAGTTTCTCCACACCTCCTGCAAGTGCAATGCACCAAAATGTGGCCTCTTCATTGCTGAGCAGAGCACAGTAATTGCTTCCTGTTTTTTTCTGCTAAAATGTCACAGAATTAGAATTGTCCCTCTATCAATTAAGCTTTACAGTATTGGTTCTTATGCAAGTCATAATTAATTGTCGATTGCACATCCAAGGTTCTTTGTGGATTTGGGATTTTTGGGGTTTTCTTTTGTTTTCTAGTTATACCCCATTGTGCATCTCTTGTATTTTTTACCAAAAGTGAAGGTATCTGCATCTAAGGATGTCAGATTTCATTGCGAACTTTTTGCTCTAATGAAAGTAGTCCTCTGAATTTTGATGTATTGTTAAGGTCAGAAAGGGATATCAGTAATTTTTCATGAGGTATAGTGGTCTTAATGTGATGAATAACACAGACATTACAGCATCTGGCATTAAAATTGGTGAGAAGAAGGATTGATTCTAGTGTTTTGGGCCATGGTACATGTTAGGGTAGAAACAAATGAGGATCAGCTGTTGTTTTCCATATGAAACCAAACTGTGGCAATGAGTCAGAAAGCCTGACAGAGTTCAAGCAAATTGTGTGGGTTTCCTGCTGAAATAAGTGGCATGCCCTGCAACATATGACATGTCTTCCTCTGACCTAGGACACCTTGCTTTTAGCAGCATTCATCTCTGCAATTTATACAGGCATTCATATTTCACTTTCTCCATTTAATCCTAATAACCAGCTTTTAGAAGAACATGACAGCATAACATATGGGTGGTAAAACTGCTCATAAACCATAATAACATGGCCAAAAAAGCTTAGATAGATAGATGCACTATGCTTATTGTGACATTCTCTGATTAAGAGGTATAGCTACTTATTACAGCCATTAGCTTGGTGACTTGGAAGCAGACTGAAGCCATTATTTGAAAAACAGGTTGTAAGTCCAAATTTTAAACAACTGTGTACTTACTACATGTAAGAGATATAATTATGTTAGCAATTCTGTTCTTCAGTGTGCAGATGGTAATTTTGTTCATTTGTGGTTTGCACACGGGTAATGTTTGCTGTAGAACTGGCCTTGGCAGGATTAAGTGTGTGTTAACAGTAAGTAGGCAGTCTGTAATACACGGTTATAATTTTGTTGATAGGGTTCTGGTGGGATGAAAACCAACCAGAAACATTAGTCTAAATAATTTCTTACTGTAGACAGGCTTTCTCTGTCTGTGTGCGTGTGCATATGTTTTTGCACCTTATTATTTATTTTTATTGTGTGAAGAATTGTTTCTTTTTTCCCTTCTTATTTGGAAACTTTTATGTTAGCTTCATTTTCAATGTAGGCAGTATCTGCAAGTTTGTGCCTTTAGGAATAAAATTCAGTTTTTACTCAAAGTGATTTGACAGTTCCTATTAGTTTAGGGGTTGATGTATGTAATATACATTTATGAATGTGTATATGAGGGAGATACAAAAAAGAAACCATCGATTAAAGGCAATCTTTTGATTTCATATTTTCTCAAGAGTTATTCAACAGATGTTTGAGAACAATTAACAGTGTATTTTCAACAGCTACTCCATTTTTCCAGATTGAAAGGGGAACAGATAAATATGCAGATAAAGTCTGTAAAATGCTTTTATGATATTGAGGTTAGGTGTTGGATTGTCATGGTGCAGTACACCTATTTGTACAGTTCATTGTTCAGGTTTTCCCCTTTTAGAATTGTGTGACACTCTCACTTTAATTAAATAGATGTAAAAGAGGAAAAAAAGTAGTTACATAGCAAGCCCAAGAAGCATAATAAATAAATAACTGGGAAAACAATACAAAATCTTGTATTGTTTCCTGTTGTTTAGCCAGTACAAAGAGTTTTGCAGTGTCCTAAGGAAAAAGGGCATAGTACAGCATACTGTATAAATGTACATTAAATATATTACATACTATATAAATTATATACAAGTTTGCTTATTAAAAAATAGACTGCATATTACAATTATCTATGCATGTTTATATGTTAAAAATTCTGTATAATAACCACAAATTGTATGGCTAAAAAATAAAAAGTGCCATAGGATGTATTGTCTTAGAATGGCCCAAATGGTATAAATTCTCAGAATAAATGAAAAAATCTCAGTCTGGGCTTTGATATTATGCTCTAGCAACTCAAACAAGATTCTGCCAAAAGCATCATAGCTACCAGAGCTACCACATAAAGCAAATATGATTAAAAGATCTTATTTAGTATCACCAAAAGCCCTGACTACTTAATGTTCTTTTATTATTCTCTACATCCCTGAGTTTGTGAGAGCACTGTTATGGGTAAATGAGAGTGTTTCATCTCAGTTTGCCATGCTCACAGGAGAAGATAATCACCCACTTAGTGCCCTTTGTATCCTGTTAGGACCAACCCTAAAGGCTCTTCCCTTTTACCTGTAACTGTGGGCTGCATCCCGGTGTGAACAGACCTTCCTCCGTGTGAGGCTGCGAGTGGCACTTGGGGAAAGCACACTCTGTAATAGCGCTGCACACAGATGTGCTCAGTAGTGTGTGTGTGCAGTGCTCCTGCTGGCTTTCCACTCTCACTCTTCCCTCTGAACACCATCGCCTGCCAATGCAAGGATTTCATCTCTTCTGTAAAGAACTTAGTACAGCTGTTGGCAAAGTAAATGTAAAAGGAATATTAAAGATCACTTATGTTAACATGAGCAAATGTATTCAGAACTTAATCAAAACTAATTCTTTCTGAGACTGAAATGGTTACTGTGATTTTAAAGGAATATATTATTGTTCAGGGAATGTTAGGCCCTTTGGCTTTTGATTCCAGATGTGTTAATAAGTCTTTTATTAGGTATTATTAACACCAATTTATTATATGCTTTATAGATGTAGCCATTCCATTTAGAATATGTTCAGGTATTTTTTAACTTTTGTTTTATAAGTCAGTATAGCGTCAACTATCTGTGAATAAAAAAACCAAACAAACAAACCAAAACTTTGTGAATTAACCTAAAATATTCTGAGATATACACTTTATTTTTTTAAGAAAAGGAGTGTTAATTTTGTAAATGAGAAAAAATTACACTTTAATACAGTGTAGTTAAAAATTTGAATATGATCAATAGCACACAACATGCATTTGTTTTCTGGTCTGTAAATAAACTTGCCTTTCATTGCCCCTTGTTGATCTAATTATTGATGTAAGGCTGTTGATACTTCCCTAAATTGTTACAGCTTTGGGCATATATTCCTAATAGAGTCTTTTTTCTTCCACCAAACAGCAAGATCTCTGTCCTGTATTTGTCTCCAAAGAGTTACAGCGTTAAAAATATATCCCTAAACATATATTGCAAGTAATATTTTCTTCTCCTTCCATCCTGGAGTCTTCTGAAATTAAACAAACCTGCCTGCCTGTCATGCAGGCCACCCTGCAAAATAACAGCTTTGGAAGGCATAAGCCACAACCCTCCTTATTTATTCCTGTGCATATTTGCTCCTCGGGGTCACTTGCCTTCCCAGTTTTAAATCCTAGATAATGCTTTCTTTCTGCCCTTTTATTCCTCCCTCACTGTTGCCTCTTTTTGCAAGAGCAAAGTCTTTTTTTCAGACTAGGTGTTCGAACATCTGACTCACTGGGACTTTGATTGCAGAGAAGGATGTGGCCTCAAAAAAACCCAAACGGCATGTTATAATCTGTTTTCAGACTGTCAGAAGAGATATGGCTGATTTTGAATCAGTCAGCAAAAACTGGCTTTGACCATCTCTGAGGCCTTAAAATGTTCCTTGGGAAATACTGATCATTAAAAGAAAAGGTAAACTTCATGAGGCAGCAGATGTTTATGCAGGAAAAAAATCGTGTAAGTCTGGAGAATTCCATAGCATGTTTTTTATATAATCATTAGCAGCCATCTCCTGTACAGTAGGTTGCTTTGTATGGCAATGTAAGGGAAATGTTGGAAAGCATATCTCATTTATTAACCACTAGCTAATAATTGTTACTTTTTGCCCCTGTTTACCTGTGAGTAAAATTTGAAATAGTCATGGAAAATAATCAAAATTGTGTGTTAGTGACCAGATGAGATAGATAACCTTGTGTAAATAACAAATTAACAGGCCAGTGATACTGAGTCTAATACCTAGGAATGCAAGCTCTGCCACAAATGCTGTCCAATAAATGGGGCTTTGCAAGCAGAGTTATAGGAAGGAGTGCTACAGGACACCTCAAAAGGGCATCCAGTGCAGCCCCTCTGTCAAAAGGATCATCTTTCCTTAATCATACCCTGAAGGTCATCATGATCCAGTTTGTTGGAAAAATTTGCTCCCTGTTGTGGTCTACAGTTTGTTGCCCTCATGAAAAGCCTGGGAATTGCAATCCTAGGGTTTTTTTGTACAACACTGAGAATACTCTGTAGCTATGGCAAAAAGGTACAGGAAGAGGGACAGTCACTTGAATGCATCAGACCTGGGTCAAAGCTACTGGAGAAGGGAGGGAAATGAGATTTGGATTTCCTGCATCTTGTGGCAAGAGAATACCTTTTTCCCCATTTCCCAAAGCTGGGCTGAGCAGTTGTCTGATGCCTGTTTATAACTTCATATACAATAACCAACATCTCAAGCCCTGCCTGCAGCCTAATGCAGACTTCCAATCTTTGGTGTGCTCAGTTGGCATGCTGCTTTTCTCCACACTGACAGAAACGCAAATGATTTCTGCCAGAGCCCCACTGTTGCTGGAGGTGGTGAGGCCATGGAGCATGAGTAGCTAGGCTGGTGTATCTGGAAGGAAAAGCTTCATCAGTTCAGGAACATGGGGTGTGAGGTTGTCCAGAACAGTGATGTAATAAGGTCATGTACCAGCAGGTGGATGGGGAAGAAGGAAGTAAGTAAATCCAAAAGTACGTAAATTCCCAGCACACTTTGGCAGATAGGACACAGCCTGTTTTCCCTCAGTTGGTAAGGGGAGTGGAGAGCTTTTGTATGGTGGAGTGGAGGGCAGGGCACTGACCACTGCATTGCACATGTGCTGTTCTTCAGGCTTTGTGGCACTGTCTTGGGGAGGTAGCAAGCCTCCTGCCTCCTAATGCACATTATCCATAAGTGCTTGTAGCTAAACTCTCTGCACTGTGGTGATGCCCACAGATGCTCTGTGGATTAGGACTCTGTAGTGCTTTGACACTTTGGGGAACTCCTCTGGCAGCTGCAGTCGCATGCAGATGGTGCAAGAGACTGTGGTGCCTTCAGGGAATGCTGCTATCCAGCTTGCAGTACCTTGGGAGAGCTCCTGGTCCTCCCTATGACCTTCTTGGTGCTGATTGTTCCTTGTTACAAGGCTCAGCTGGAATTGTGTCACGCAAAGAGACAAAGTTCATTCATGATCTCGGCAAATGCACTCGTGGGTAAAGATGGACACAGCGTGCGTGACAAGCGGAGATAGCAAGGATTGTGAGACTGGAAAGGACTGGTACTGAGAGCCAAGCTCCTATTGCTCTCTGAGTCAGACTCCTCAAGGCAAATGCACTGAGTTGCTTCACTCAGCTGTGCCCTGTACCACAGGCTGACTTCTGTTTGGGTGTGTGATGTGTGAGTAACTAACCACCATCTTTGTGAAGATCTTGTGCATTCCTGTGGAAAAGGCTGGAATCTGCAGTGCCCAGCTGAAGGGACAGTTAACTGCATTCCTTTGATGTGGGTTACATCATCTCAGCATTGGGGGGAACATTGTTGTTGCTCCCCAGCTCCAAGGCTTTGTACGCCACCAGGTACTCCAAGTAGCCTTGTAGTAGGTTCCTGGTTTCTGTCTCTCAGGTGGGCACTGCACACCTAATGGAAAAAATTATACTGGAAAGAATCAGTATGGAAATAAATGTATAGTAATTTAATCAGAGTAGAACTGCATAGTTGTTTTCTTTCCCTTTTTATTGGGATTTTGAACACTTTCTTTTTCCTGAAAATAGAATTTTGCACAAGTAATTTCTAGCTTTTCTTTTCCTACTAAGGTTTTTTTTGCTCTTAGTTCTGCCTTCTCAGATGTTTTCTGATGTCCTTTCATCTTGGTTGCCATACCCTGGCTTGTGAATTAAAATGTATTAAAAAATTATATGGACATGCTGTCTTTAGCATGTAAGAGGTCTTTATCCCCCACAGAAGCTAAGTGACCTATGATAGTTAATACATTTCTTTCAAAGACTCCAGGGAAGAACAATCTATCAGCTTGTAAAACAGATAAATGAATTCATTTGACAAAGATCAAGCAAAAAGTCTTTGGGAGAGGGGCATGAAGCAAGGTTTCTCATAAGCCTGGCTTGGTAATGTGTGTCCTAGACCAGCCACTGTCTCTGATGAGGGCAGTCAGGAGCACTCAAAGGGATGCTTAATTTTAGTAACTGCAAAGGTCATTTCTTGGAAGCTGGTATTGTCTGTGTCAATTACTTCTTCTTCTTATATTTCTATCCTTTGTTTGCTTTTGATCACAGTTCATTCTTTTTGGGGTTATATTGCTTTGAGGGGGAGTTAATTTCATGATATGAAATGGTAGTACTTCATCCAAAGAAGGGCTGAATTCTAAGGTCTGTAGTGTCTTTCATAACAAAAATAGTATCAGGTCTCCAGTTGATTTGGATCACAGGGAAGCTTCAGAACTGCATTTGAACTGGGTTGCACCCTCATTGCAGACCTTTGTTGCATTTTACCTTTGCAACAAGCTGTCATTGCAAAATACTTGTTTTTCAATACAAATGTGATGGGCTTGTAGCTGTTCAGACCTGTCAAACACTGATGGTTGTCTCAGAGGCATCACCCAAGGATCTGCCAGCCCAGCAAGCACATACTTGATAGGTTTTGCACTGCTTGGCTCAGTGAATCCAAGGGGAATCAGGAGAGCCCTGAGGTTTCAGTGCATTGTTACACACCAGCTGCAGAACCCCATCAAGGAGGTACAGTAAAAATAAAAAGGCCCCAGCAAGGGTTAATGTACTGGAACGACTGAAATGATCACTGTTGATAAATACTTTATGTAATTAGTATAATACTTTCTTCTGTTAATGAGCTGAAGCCGGGGTGGGGTGCAGCTGCTTGGGGGCAGGGAGCACTGAGGGGGGATTTGAGACTGACAGCACACTCAGCCTCTAATAATCTACTGGGCCATCTTTAATTCACAATAGTTTTTCAGAATATTTGATGTAGTCCTTTTTTTGTGCTTACTGAAAGTGCCCCTAATGTTTTAATTCCCACCCCAATGGAACAGAAAGTGAATAAACAAGGAAATGAATGGAGATGTATGAAATTATGATCTTAAACTTAACAAGCCTGTTTGTTTTTTCAAGCTGCTGAATAAATCCTCTGTGATTTGTGCTGCAGAGGTCAATGTTCTGCTGTAGGAAATGACTGGTTACATGTCAGTATTCTCCAAGAGTTCATCTCAATTACTGGATTTGTCAAACATGACAAGCCTGAATGACTCTGTGGTGAAAATAGCACACAGTTTGACTATTAAAGTAATTGGAGCATTGACATTTAACCAAACTGCAAGAGAATTGCAGTAATAAGTCTGAGGAGCACTACCACAAGCAAAACAGAGACCAGTATTTTTATAAAATAAAATATATTTTACCAGTTACACTGGTGCTTTTTTGTGTTTTGATTAAGGTATATTTCAGCATATTTTTAGTTTAAATCATAAGATTAAAAGGAAATGGTAATTCCTTCTTGCTACTTTTTTTTTGAAGAAGTACTAAGATTTGTATAATTAGAAACTCCATTTATTTGATGCACATTCAATTAAATTCAATTTTAATATTGGTTCAATTTTAATATTGTTATGAATAATTCATGTATGTATTTTTAATGTCCTCTTAAAGTACACACTTTATAAAGTTAAAAATCTATGTATGTATGTACATATATGTGGAGATAATCATGTGATGATCATCACAGAATTAGGTTATAAATGTGTCTATTACTTGATCTCCACTTGCTACTCTACCTTGCTAAAGACTTATTTCTGGGCTTTCAAGCCTGAGATGTGGATATTAAAACTCATTGCTTTAGTAAATGCAAAAGAGCTTTTCTAAAATCATTTGAAAGTCATTTACTTGTCTCCATCTGCAATGAGATTTTAATTTTTTTAAAGATATTATTTCTGATGGTAAATTCTACATACGTAAACTTTTTCAATATAAAGGATTTTGAGAACAATACAACTGTCAGTCACTGTGGCTAATTTGGATTTATACCTGTGGATCAGACGAGATTTTACAGTCACCAAAATTGTGTTTCAGACAATGGCTTAAACGACAGCCTCTTCCAGTGTCTGGAGTAGGGACTGAAGTAATGATGATTTATGACAGTAGTCTGAGGGGGCTCATCCTCAGGTGAGTTACCTGCATTTTGGCACATTAATTTTACCTTATCTGAACTTGCAAATCTGTTCTCTCTCAATTACGGGAGCAATTCTTCATGTGGAAATTGGGACTCATCTGTTCCTGGTGAAGTAAATCAGACAAAATAATCCCAAGAGACAGGGTCGGGAGCATGATGCAACCAACAATATGTCTGAAGTACCTCAATTGCATTAACTTATATTTTTTGTGGGGTACAGAGTATGATTTGCCATTTCTGCAGCCACATCTTTATTATTGTGCTATCACAGCAGCAGAGAGCAGTACTTACTGATTTCATATGTTACTTGCCTTGACTTGCTTAAGTCCCATCTCCAAAGAGCTGTTGAACATAATGCTTAAGTCTGTCTCTCTTGTGTAAAAGTATGTGTTTAAATCCATCTGATTTCAATGAGACTCATACATATAGGTGAGTTTTTAGCTCAGCAGTAAAAATATAAATTGAATATATAAATTGAAAATATCAATTGAACTACTTTACTGAATTTGGGGCTTGCATGGTCCAAAGAAACACCTAGTCACAGCCTAAGTACAGATTTTGGGAAGTCTTTGTAAGGACAGACTTTCCCGTATTTCCCAAAAGAAAAAACAAAGGAGAATTCAAGGAAATGCAGATGATGTTTGGTTATCTGTTTGCTGACCTTCGTGTGAAAATTAGCTATTTGTTAGGACCAGAACAAAATCTTTGGAAAAGCAAAAGGTGCGGGTGAGAGTCGTAGTTTTGGTTTGTTTGTTTCCCCCTGAATTACATCCTAGGGGTCAGGGTGGGCTCAGGGCTGGAGAGAGGAGACCTAGAGGCTGCTTCAGTTTTTTAAGTATATTCTTTAAAACCAGTCATCTTCTCCTCTGTCACTGATGTAAATCCTTTCCATCCAATGTCCTCACACTGCTCCTGATTTTCCCCTCGTGTATTAGAGATCAGATACACTTTCCCGAGGAACAAGCTCCTGTTCCAGAGCTCAAATGGCACTCTCCTTACCTAATATAATTCCATTTACTTGGAGTGTCATGGCATATTGCAGTTGTCCATCTTTTAGTGCTCTTGTCAGTTTCACCTGTAAATTAGCTTTGAAGATCCTAAGTCATACTGAAGTGTTCCTCACAGAAGTGCCTCAAGTGAAATGAAGTAAATAATTATAAAGGAACGGCAAGCTGTGCTCTTTTCTGGAGCTCAAGAGTCTAAAAGTGGAAACCTCACATTCATGCATGAAAGAAGAAACTTCCTTACTAAGCATTAAATAGTTTGGACAGTTTTATCTACAAAGGTTAATGTAGAGCCCAAATCAGCTATTTGGAACATCAGGAAGGGAGGAATGATTTTTTCTGTACCATACAGTGGAAAAACATCCATCTAGGAAAAAAGAATCATGATTCTGAATGAACAGTAAAACAGGAAAATGTTTTGGAACAGTTTTTTTTTCAAAGCTTCTAGAGTAGAAAGAAATCAGGTAAAAACCGGGAGCAGCATTACCTTTCTGCTCTTGGGTGGGGAATGAAGGCAGTGTGCATTCTGACATTAGGAAAGCAGCATAGCCTGTGTTAGCCATCCAGCCTGTTAACCATGTCTTGAACTTCCAGATGATGGAAACTATGCAGAAATGCCAGGTACCAAAGACAGTAAATCAGCATCCAGCAAAAGGCTGCTGCCAGAGGTCTTCAAAGCAACAGGAGGACCACTTTACCTAACGTGTAGGCCTAAAGTCTGAACACAGTGAACTAATGTATGGTTCTGGATGGTAAGAACAGAAATGCTAGGGAGATTTTGCACATGACTGCCAGGGAATAGCTGTCACTAGAGACACTTGAACAGGCGCTAGTTGTGTTAGGACTTTTGAGACAATCTGCATAAAATGCCAGATAGAAGAGCACTCATTCCAAAATACTGAGTTTTTCTCTAGGTTACTGGCCCTGCAAGATGACAGTTTGTGAGGGCTCAAAATAGCAGCTCTAAAATGCAAGAGTACAGTTACAAAATACACACAAACTTCTTTCAGTCATATTTCATTCTGATGGTTCTGCAAATTTGCCTAAGATCCAAAGCCGTCCACGTTGCTGCTTTTCTGAGCAGAACTGACCAAGAAGTTTCATCGGTTTGGTGAAATTGAGTTATAAAAAGTTTAATTCAAGAGATTTGTCAGTGATTTGGCCAACAAAAGAAAGCAAATCCCAATATACTTTAGCAAATCCTATTGTAGGTTACTTACATGGAGCAGATGGAGAACTAGGCTGGGTTTTGCTCTGTGGATTGTGATTGAAGAGCTCCATTGATCAGGCTGAGGCAGCTTAAGAAGTTACTGCCATCTACTTTGCCCTGCCTCTGTTGGACTTATCCTTGAGGTAAAAATAGCAAAAAGTAGTGTGCCTGCTCCCCAGCCACTGCAGCTCCCAGCTTGAGGGCAGTGTGATTCACCTTCAGGTTTTATTTGGAATTGAAGTAGCCGTGAGCTGAGGCAGCGGGGAACTTGGAGTCACTAACTCATCAGATTTAACTGTGGCAGTGAAGTGGTATGGGAATAGGATGGGAGGACCAGCGACCTCTTCAGTTACCACTGTTAAATCCAGTAGGAATTGCTTTGCAGAGGGCTTAAAGTCCCGAATGGAGAGGTTGCAGTGAACCGTTCCTTTCCTGCAGCATGGTTGACCAGTGCTTTGCTATCTTCAGGGAATGAAGGAGCCCTCTGTTAGCTGGTAACTGTAGTCATCTTCTTATTAGGCTCCTTTAATGAGTTTGTTAAGAAAACCTTGATGGTTAATTAGAAAGCTAATATTAAATACAAGTAGTAAATAAATAACAACCAATATGGAGCACACTCATTTACCTACATTGTTTTAGTGACTTCTAAGAGATAACATCTTAGTTTTGCTCCTGTAACTGATTCAGGGCAAAAGTATATGCTCTCATATGACAAATGACTAACCATGCAGTAAGTAGCTGTAAAGGAGTTGTACAATTCAAAGGTGCTTCTGAAGTAATCTTTAAGAAACTGTCAAACTTGTCAAATGTGGTAAGCATGAAGGCATGTTTTTGTTCTGCAATTCTTCCCCTTTTTTTAGCAAATTGTGAACTAGAGATCTGATTATTGTTTTTGTTGGTTTGGGAGAGTATCTTTCAGATTTCCAGAGGACTTTCTGCAGGGATCTAAGGTTTTGAATTTACACTACAAGGTATTTTGTGATGCATCATGTTATTTTTGCAGAAAAAAAATAATCTGTTAGTCCATGAATCTCATCCTTATTCATGCTTATACAAAAGTAAACCATCTCTACTTGCAATGTTAATATAGGCTTGATGTAGAAAGGCTTTTTGCAATTAGTACAATGCTTAAGCACATGCTTAACTTTGAGTCCAGAAGCATTGAAGTACCTTCCAGAAATGGAGCAGTAACCTGGGGCTTTATTCAGCGCAACTTACAAGATTTCTCAAGGAGTAAAGGGCTTGATTTTCCTTTCTTCCCTGTGAGGGGACACACCCAAGATTCCTTTTCTGAAGATTTTTACTGTAACACTCAGGGAGAAGCAGGGAACTAGGAAAGGACGTTTCCTAACACATTCTGATACACTGCTGCCATGAGACAGCATAACTTAATCATCATATTTTTTCACTAAAAATGATGAGGAAATACTTTAGGCTTATAGTATGGAAACTTTGAGACTTATGCTGAATTCTGCTTTTGTATTTGGTATCCCACAGCACTTAGGTCTGTGAGCTTGTCACCTTCACTCATAGCCAAAGACAGTGTTCACTTATATAAAACCCTACAAAGTCAGAGCTCTTTTTCATATTCTGACTTATTATTAAATTCTTCTTAATAGCAGAACTCACAGCTTTTTTTGTTGTTATTTTTCTGTTAAGGGAAAAAATAAAAGTTGCTTTCATTTTTACAAAAATTCAGTTATTTAATCTGAGTGTGACACTCAGGCTTCAAAGAATTCTGTGCAGTGCATTTTTAATCTGTTATTTTTAATGAATTCTAGTCACTAAGAAATACTGTTATCTAGGTCAGATTTTTTGAATATTATTTTACTGTGGCTACACATCCTGCTGTGCTTTCTCTAAATGAGCTCCCCAATGAGGTCTTGCTGTTTTACTGTCTCAGAACTTTCTGGAGTAACTTTTCTTACTGTAAATGTAGGTTGTGCTTTGTTTTTCAATACAAATGTATTTTTAACTGAACCATCATCCACCATCTAAGACTCAGTCTTAAACTTTCTTGGGGCAAGGGAAGAGGACACAAAATACTTCCAAATTTTATCATTGATATTTTTGATCCTTCCTATCTGGAAGGAATGGAAAAGAGATGATCAACCCAAAATTTATTACTTCATTTCAAAGGTGTTGATATAACTGCTTCTCAGCTAGTCACAGCAAAATGGCCTTGACCAGGGGGCAGAGCAAGGCATCATTTGATGTCATGGAGAGGCTTTGAGATTTCTGAACATTTCTCTTTCTGGACCTTTGTTGTAACATCTCTATCTTTACCCTGACTTACCCCTTACTATGCGTCCCCAAGAGATTTCTCCATCCCTTGAACAGAAATGTCTGTTAGCCATGCCTACAGGAGGGGACATTGAGCAGTGGTCACCTTAGAACACCTAGATCAGTGACAGAGTAAAACTGCAGCGATTTCCTTCAGCTGGCTATCCTGCCCTTTTCTGACATCATGTTTTCTTCAACATGTATGGATTGGGCACATACCTCTGTGCTCATTGATAGAATATCACCATTGTTTCTTTATTTAATTGAAATCTTTCTTCACTCCTTATGGAATGATTACTTACATAAAGATATTTCCAGGTACATGTCCTAACAAAGCAGTTCATCTCTCAGGATTGTTTTCTTAGTCAAGGAAATATTAAAGCTTATAATTATGATGATTTTCTATGTGGAATGTGAATTTCTGACAGTGGTGTCAGATCAGCTTATAGGTAGCCGAAAAGAAAAGCCAGTTTTGTAATCTAAATGGGTAAGAAGAAAAAAGCAGAGGAATAATGTGGAGTTTATAGCAGAAGGAGGATGCTGAAACTGAAAAGATTAGAAGAAAGCTGGATGGCAGCTGGGTGAAAGCACTTCTGAAGCAGCTCACTCAGCGCTCCCTGTTCTGGAGCTCGGATGTTAGGGTTCTGAATTTCCCATCTCACTGAGGTTTGTGGCAGACCTCAGTAGTCTGAAAACAGGGGCTGTAACAGGGCACTCAAGGAGCAGTTTGCCTTAGAAGTTTGGGCTTAGGGAAATTCTGGGTAGAGTCACTGATGCCAAAGCTAAATAAAGCTGACTGATCCCAGGGAGTTCTGAGATCTGTGAATGCTAGCTTGGATTAAAAAACTTATTTTTACTCAATAATTCATTATTTAATTATAATACTGCAGCTTTACTAAAAGTTTGCAGCTAGCATTGACATACAGCCAAAAAAGAAAAAAAGAGATGTGGACTCCAGCCAACAAGAAATCCAGCCATTTCAACTGACCTGACCTGGTGTAATTTCATTTTCAAGTAACACAAGAAGGACTTCAAAAGGCCCTTGAATAGATGGTGGATAATTGACTCCTAGCAATGAGTGCTGAATATGGAGGTGCCTGTGCTGGTTATTATTAGATGTATTGTCAGCCTTTGACACCACTGATCACAAGGCTTGTTGACACGTGTGCTGTATGATCTACTTCATACCTAAGTTAAGCATTCAGGCAGGTGGTCAACATAACAACAATACCTCTCCCAAGTCTCGTTTAAACCCTAATTTAAAAGTTCAAGAGGGACTTAAAGTTGGCTTGCACTCTACAAAAAGGGAAATTACTGAGGTGAATTTTGCTGTCTGAAGGAGACACTGGATGTGGATTTGTGTTTCAGTAGGCACCTGTCTCTGATTAGAGCTTCTAGCACTCATTACTGAAAAGGTAGTGCATTGGGACACATCTATGGAAATTGAGGCTTTTTTTTAGTAGCAGTTTGAAGGTAAAGCAGTCTTTTTCAATCCTTTGCCAGGTCTATAAACATCCAATTCTGCCTTTGTAATGTAAATTACATGTCATTAAAGACCATCTGTGGTGGTGGATTTGTTTTTGTTTATATATATTATATTAGTGCTGAAGACATATATCCTTAGAAAGTACTTGTACCTTTTTATTAAAGGTTAAAATTCTTCTGAAGCATATTTATTTGGACATCTCTGACCAGTGACATTTTGAGATCAAGACCTTTGAGGTTTAGTGTATAGAAAAAAATGTTACAATTCTTTTATTCCTGCCATCCCATTCATTCATTGAGATGGCTGAAAGTTTGCCCAGTGAATTTGCAAAGAGCTGTATCTTGCCCTCTTCAAAGCTGGTGGGCAGGAATGGGAGAGGACAGGAGGGTGGCATTTAGAGAAATACATCTTTTCCCCCACAGTGTTGGTTGTTTTCCCTATGTAAGCTTGGTGATGTCTCTAATAGCAGGGCTAGTACTGATAATGGGCCTTTTTTCCTACAGGAAAAGGTGGGTTCTTGTTCTTTACTTTCTGCTCCCGTATCTATGCAGTGGGAACAGTCTGTCTGTCACTGTTGGTTAAGGAGTAGGACTGGGGTTCATGAGGACAATAACTGCCCAAAGTCATCCAGAGAAGTTTTGGGGAATTTCAGAAGTGTGTCCAACCCAGCAGCAGGTCAGGGTCCCTCTTCACACTGGGCTGTCACACACTCCATCCGAGCTGGTAGGGAGGGCACCTCCTCCAAGTGCGGCAGCCTGGGCTGACACAGCCCCTCTTCGAGCTGTGGGAGTGGGAGCTGACAGGCATCCAGGCTTTCTGTGAGTTCCCAAAACCTATTGCCCTTTTCTTTGGAGGTGGTGGAAACACCTAGATCTAGAACAAGATGAAGCAGCATGTGCCTCTGAAAAGGAGCCAACAATAAAACTTCTACAAATCAAGATGATTCCTTACTCACAGCTGCTCGCTGGGGAAGGGACCAGAGAAGAAAGCAGGACAAAAGACATTAGCACACAATGTTTAAGCAAAAATGCTCAGTCCTGCTGCTGAGTTCTTTAGTACATCCTAAAGCGGGAATAGAGACATCGCTTTTTGCTTAGCAGTTCATCTTTAAATAAGAAAAACAGCTGATTAAAGTGTGTATCTTATTTGAGCATTGTGATGGCAGGCTGATGCCCACACACAGAGGCTGACTAACAGTAGCCTAAAGGTAAAGGTCTTTACATATGTAAGAATGCCAGAAGCAATCTTACATTTAATGCATCTTAATTGACAGTGATGGATTTACTCTAACTTTTTATTTCGCTAATGGACTCTTGTAACACCTAACATCTGCATTGTAACAAATCAATCTTATCCTGACTTCTTTTTTTACAATAAAGGCATGTTTGTAGGCAATTAATTTACCTAGGATTTCCATTACCATTGATGTGGCAACCATTTATTCTTACAGCAGAATTCCTGGTGCTTTCCACTGGAGGAGTCTTGGGGGTTTAATCCATGTTTTCTAAATCTAAATTTGCAAGAAGGTGTGGATTTAGAGGAACTCTTAAAATATATTTCTTTTCTTTTAAAATGAGATTCTATTTTTTAAATGCCTACAGCAAGTGTATTTGACTATTTTTAGTACTGTAAATTGGAGCCTAATCTGCCTTTCCCATCCCTATACAGTAACACCAATAAGATAAATTAATTTGCTCTAGACTTTTATTAGTCCCAGTGAAAACAATATCTAGTGAGACTGAGGTAGTAAAGGCTTTGTATATGTAATTTGGATATGTATTTTCAGGAATGAAATGTAAAAAACAATTCTGCTGGCTTTGTTTGACCAAGTTTGTGTACAAATACAACTAGCAGATTAACAATGCATAATGTGCTCTGTGGGTGTGAACTTCTGAAGAGCCCTCGGCTCTCGATGCGTGACATTTTCAAAGAGGGCAACACCTTCAAGACAGACAACATCATATCATCATGTCTGTTCATCTCTTGAAATTGGTTTTAAAGATATTAATCCCATATTTCATTGAAAAAAGGCTCATCCAAATGCTCCGTTTCAGGAGACAATTTTTTCTTTTCAAGACCTGGTTCAGAAAGTGCCATATTATTTGGATGACAACTGGATATATTTTTAGGTTGATGTGTTATTTTGGAGAACTGTGTCTCATTGTAAATTGGTTTGGGGCTCTCTTCTTCCTTTGTGTTCTTTTCTCCATGCCTTGTTAACTTACTCCTCATACACTCCAGAGATTCTCTTCATGCAGTGGCCTGGTTTATGTCTTTTTCTTAATATTGTACAATCTCCGACCATTTACATA
The DNA here is from genome assembly GCA_024362935.1 of Setophaga petechia. Taxonomy (NCBI): domain Eukaryota; kingdom Metazoa; phylum Chordata; class Aves; order Passeriformes; family Parulidae; genus Setophaga; species Setophaga petechia. The sequence goes on from JANCRA010000008.1 coordinate 26,974,542, forward strand.
TGGTCAAAAATTGCATCATCAATTTTATTCTTGTTATAATATTACCCTAGAATCTTCCAAGCAGATTATCATATGTTATCAGTGTAGCAGCAATGTCCCTGGGGCATCTCTTCCCAGGCAGTATCCTAATAATGTGTTCTCCACAGCATCTTTTCTCTCTCTTTCTCTGTGTAGCAGTGGACAACTGTTCTGAAGAGTGCTTCTTCCCAGACCTACAGGTCCAGTCCGCTGCTAATTTGTTTAGCAACACAATCAGTGCTGCTGTTCCTAGCAAGATGAATTTCACTGCTCTGTGGATACAAAAATACAAGCCACAGATGCCTAGCTCAATTGGAAAGTGAAATCTTAATTCAATAGGAAACACAAACTTTCCTTACTTTGGCTGAACATTTAAAATGTCTTTATTAAAAAAAATCATCTCATTGAAGCAGTTTCACGCTGGTTTTATGCTAAAGCTTGCCAATTTCCCAGCTGTCTGCTATTCAGTAAAAGACAGGTAGCATCCTCTGTTGTGCTTTTTTGACCCAGATTCTTTATTCACTTACGTCAGTGTTTGCAGTAAACAGGAATTTGCAATAACCAAGTGCTGAATCCTGTTGTCTTGTGACTGAACTTTTCAATCTTTGAATAACTACCCAGCAGCAGAATAAAAATGAAGCAGAGGAATAAAACCTGAAATACACAATAAAAATACAAGTGAGGATCATTTCAAAAAATGGTTTATAGGAAGCTATGCTGGAGGATTTGCATATGTTGCAATTTACAATCACATCTGCTTTGCATAGTCCACTGTCACTTCTGTATCCCATTCCCATCATAGCCAATGCACACAAGCCTAAATGTGGAAAAAAACCAGACATCTGAAGAAATTTTCTTCCCTGCCCCCTCCTCTCTGCATTTTTGTGACACCATTAACCTAACTGGGTTGTGTGAAACCTGGTAAAGTGTATCGGAGTGTCATTGTTGTTCTTGAGCTGGATTTGTGCAAGTTGGCAAAAGTAAAACAAATTCTACTTTTTCAAAGTTGTAATAACAGTAACAAAAGGAAATCAACTCAGAAGCCTCTAACTAATTCAGAGTAAGCTCATACATCTCCCTGGGAGGCAAAGCTGCGATTAGCATGTTTGAATGCCTTACTACAAGTGATACTTTGTGGAAATGCAGCACTCTTTGTGGGAATGAAAAGTGCAGTTGCGAAGCAGGCTGTTGATTAACAGAAGAGTTAGTGTAGTGTTTGCTGTGATTTCATCCTAACTTAACAGAGCAGAACCAAACTGAACAGCCAAAAAATCAGGCAAGCAAGAGCCTTGTTGTTGTTTTTTACATCCTGAGAATTTGACTTAATACATTATTCTTGTTCCCTGTTGTCCTGGAAACAGGGGGCTTGGGGGGCAGAAAATACTGGTGGTGATTTTAATTCAAGCTTCCAAATGTTATGGAATAGGTACCTCTATTTTTCTGACATTATTTGTAGTTGTTACAAAGCTTGGAAGTGAATAAAGCAGTTTTCTGTAGTGGAAATTGTATCCATGTTTTAGTCTAAGCAGAAGAAATAAGAAGGAACGAGAATCTCCATAGCATAAAGGCATCATGTTAAGGCCTCTCTTGTACTTGCACAAGCAAAACCCATGTGCAAACCTGACATCATTTCTGTAACACATTTGGAATTGTGCTTGAGATTTAACTGAGTGGACACTACTTTGCCACTGACCCAACGGAGGTTGTTTTAGTCTGCATGTTCTCAAGGTTTTACAGAATTGCTGTGAACAAATTAGGTGCATTCTGACATCTGACAACATCACTAAATACATACACTCAGTGAAAATTAGTATTAATAATGCCAGGAAAACACATCTAGTCCTTCAGATAGGCAGTCCTTTCCAAGTTTTTAATTGATCCCCTATCTTCTTACATGTAAAAAGCAATATTACCACAACCTGTTGTCAGATGAGGATAACTGATGGATGAAGTTTGCTTTTAGTGTTAAACTGTATGATAATGCAGGGTGATGAAAAGTGAATTATAGATCAGTGACAGATGAAAAGTCCTCCATCCATAGATTCATTGATATTGTGCTATGGCAAAAAGACTCTCTCTGTATGTGCTGCTTTATGAAATTATTTGCATTGCTTGCTGTTCCTGAGCTACTAAGCCACTTTGGTGCCTCACATCATATATGCTTATGTTCCAGTAGAGAACAAGACAGTACCTTCACATCCTGGGAATCTTAATGCAGACTCTTAGCACAGATTCTTTGGGAAGAGGATTGGGGAATTCTTCCTGCCTCTCCAGCCTCAGATTCCCATGTTTGCACAGCAGTAACTGGATAAAAGCAGAGATAGCTGTTTTTCTTTGATTATAGCATTGATGAAGATGGTGGTTCGTTGTGGTCAAAGAACAGATAATACTGTTCCCAGGTTTTGAGTGTCTTCATAAAAACCCCCACAACAGCAAAAAATGTATGGGGGGGTTTGCCTCAGCTTCTAGAGTGACTTCACCTATTTCATTTTTTTCTTAAGCAAAGTACACTTTGTAAACTAATTTTCCTTAGCTTAAGGCCTATTTATAAGTGAATACTTAAACCTACATGACTGCAGATGAAGACACCCTGTGCTATTGAAATGCCCAGGGTTGTCCCAGGTCTGGTCTGAGGCCAGAGAGCTCTTTTGGCTGTTGGTGCATGTTCACGACTGCACAGCATGGCAGCAGCACACTGTGATGTCTCCCAGGGTTTGAGTAGGTCTTCTCTGCCCCCAGCTCTATCACTCATGACAAATCTGCCCTGAGAGCATGGTTTCTCTGAGGCAGCCTTGCCTTATGCTATGGAGGACATAATGCTATGTCCAAAATGCAAAAGTAAAAGGCTGCTGGAGACAGCCTGGGCAGGTCTGGGATGTGGCTTGCACTCTGAACTGGCTGTGAAGGGGCACAGCTGCACGACGTGTAAACCATCACCCACTGCCTATGGCTGGCACCACTTGGCGTCTGAAACACCAAGAAACACTATACAAAAAACAGGCTTCCTGACCCATAAAGACATGTCACTTGTATTGCAGCTGTATATTAATTGTGCAGCACTAAACATTTGCAAGAAAAGATTGTTTCATTACTAATATTGGTGAAAAATCAAGTGATGTCTTTGTGACCACTCTGAACAGGACTGTAGTTGTAAGCCAAAAAATGCAAACTACAAAGCTTTCTTGTTTCCTGTGATCAAGTTATATTCTCACATGAATGTGCATAGCAACAACTTCAGAAAACAAAAAGAGTCTTTGTTCAAAATAAATGATTATTCAGTCCTTTTTAATTTAGTATAGAGTGACCCTTTTTCTTGAGAAGCTCAAACATATCTGTGAATTTTTTGAGTGCCTAAAATTCTCCGCATATTTAAATTGCACTTATTAGAAAGGGAAACAGTGAGCATAGCAGTTGCAAGGCTTGCAAGGAAGAAGAGGGAAGAACCAAAGGTAGTGCTGCTTTTTTTTTGCATTGGTGTTTTGCATGCAGCTCTGACTCTCATATTAAAAAGTCTTGGTGTGTGATGTTATGTGATGGTAATTGTAAAGCAGAGCAAAAGTGATGTGCTATTGATTAGAATGATGAAGCTTAATGAAGTAAATGCTAGGGCATAGCCTCCGTACTGAGGAGGCTTACAGTGCAAGTTTTTGCTCAGAAAGAAAACCAAAGTAATCCAGACTGTGTTTATGAATGAAGGCTGGTTTATCACTAGGGATTTAATATCTATCCTGTAAGAGCTGCTACACTTGATTGGTAACAATATGGACTTAAGTTGTGTTTAGCTTTATTTCCAGATGAAGGAATTCTTGTGTGTCCCCTAGCAGTGGTTCAGGGTTGTGATGCCTGTAGATTTTGTTTGGCTGGTCATGGGAGGTCATCATGAGGTTCTTTGAGACCACAGAGTGTCAGTCTCTTTTCTTTCTGCATCTTTTTTGCTTGAAAGGATATTTCTCAAGACAGAGGCTCTCTTTATATCTGTTTTCACTGTGACATTAACCCCACTGTCAGTGCTTAACAACAAGTATGTAGCATTGCACTGAAAACCAACATGAAAAGAACTTCTAAGTGGCAGAAACAAGCTCTTGGAAGTTAGGAAAAGCCAGATGTGTGGTTTCTTCTGTGCCTCCGATTTGTCCTTATTATTCATACATATTGTGTTACAGTCCCAAATTACATCATTGCTGCCGTTTTTCCAGAGGACCAGCATTCCCTTTGAGCATGAGATGAGCAGTGTTCAGGACATGAATCAGTTTGGTCTAATGAATGAGGTTGTTGTCAGAGAAGTTAATCTAGGAATTGAAAATGGTGTGATGAAGACCAAGGATGGCTTCAGGAAAGGAAATGGCAGTCTTGTGTGTAAATCAGATGAACTGGAGGCAGGAGACTGTGCTGCTGGCGCTGCCCCAGGGTGGCAGGGAGAAGGATAACACTGGGATCAGGAACTGACTCTGAGCAGTGTGAGAAGGGAGAAGTGCAACCAGGCTTATCTGTCCCTCTTGGCTACTGGCCATGGGCAAGCCAGACTGCTCTGGTCCCCAAGGTTCCCAACACTGTGACAGCAGCAAGAAGGGTTGGGGGGCAGCTGTGGGACAGGCTGAGCTTTGGATGTTTTGTTGTCCCAAGTCTGGAGGGTGCAAGCCAGTGGTGGATAATGATCATTCTCTGGTTTGGTGTGCAGGGAGAGTCAGTGTCTGTCCAGGTTTGAAGATGTGGAAAAATTCATGTTGGTCCAGAGGTAGTGTTGGCAGAGGGCCACCAGGCTACCACGCCTGCTGAAGGCAGCACGGGAGAGTTTGGAGCCAAGAGCCAGGAACAAGTGTCAATGCAGGTTTTGTTTGAGTGGGCAGGATGTGGGTCATGAGGCTGGATCAGAGGGCTGCTGAGGACAACGGGACCACTGGGAGATGTTAGGAGCATGCAATCCTTAGTTGCTCAGATCTTTGTGGTTTTGTGGTCACTGGCATATGCTCTCCAACTGGCCAGAGCAATACTCCATTCCTGATCTAGCAATGCTTAGTGAGGAACTAACATTTTGCAGAGCCTTATTTGCAATGGGAAAGGCACTGAAAATTATTAAAATATAATCATGGTAATTATATTGTTTGTTTGAGAATAAAAATAGAAATAAAGTTAAGCCCCGGGTTTGAAGCTTAAATTTTTCTGCTGGGCTTTGGTGGAAATGCTTCTAATTGTCAGCAGAGTTAGGAAGAAGCAACACTTCCGAGTTTGGCATTCCCAGCTCAGGTCTTGATTTCAACTCATCATCAAAATCACATTAGCAAAATTGTCAGATAAGGTGGTTGTGCGAAGACATGCTGGGATACTGGCGTAGAAACAGGATGGTAAAATTTCCTTTTTGGTCTTTGGGAAAAGCAGGAAACCTGCTGCTGGTACTTGTTCCTTGCCACACACTTCAATGTAAGTATCATCTTTAGTCATTCCAGGAGCGTCTAAACTAATCAGATTACTCTTGTGTGGTTCTTCCTGCAGGACAAAAATGGGTTTAAATCCATTCCAGGTGAGCCAGGAGAATTCAGTTAATAACACTGAGCCATTTACACTGGAGTGCCAGCAGATCACTAAAATAAATTCAAGTTACTTGGCATGCCTTTGATAGGACATCTGCTGCTGAATTTCACCTGGTAACATCTGGGTCCAGGTGCTTTTCTAAAATAAGGGGAAAAAGTTGTCCTGGAGAAATGGTGTTGGCATTTCTAGTGCATTAAAATTCACTATAAGCATTTTGTGTACCATTTCTCTAAGGATGAGCAGGTGGTAATTTTAACAGTAAGGGTTACACTTTGTCTTCTTTCTGGGGATCTTGAAACATTTTTGAAATGTGAAAGAACATTTTCATTCAGTAATCAAAATGTGTTTGCAATAAAGCTTTCATTTTCTTAGAGAGTTATAATTAATATATAAGAAGGCACTGTAAATATGTTTTTCTTTTCTTGACTTTTCAGCTCATATTGTTCATTTAGCTGTCACAGCTTACTGGAAAACAATGTATGCTGCTCTTTTCAAAGTAAAAGAGATCACACCTATGTTTGGATGTGTGAATTGCTGAAGAAAATCTGCAGGTTAATTTAGCCTTGTGATTGGATGGGTCTTTTCAATTGGATTAATGGTGATCACTGCAGCTCTAAGAGTGATGAAGGTGGCAGTAGTAAGAAATGACCACTCCTTGTTTTGCCAGCAGAAAAGGCAGGTCATGGCACACTGCTGAGACATTCAGCTCCAGAATGTCCTCCTCCATTCATGGAGGGGGTCAGCATGATTGAGAACCAGCAAGGAATTACAAACAGATAGCAAGCTGTTGTATGGTCACATGAAAACAGCAGAAAATTTTAACCCTGGCCAGCTAGAAATGGGCAAAATGACTAGAGAAAAATGTAGCATCTGATTCTTCCCTACCATCCATTCTGTATAGACAAGTGCAGTTACGCCAGTGTTTTCTCAGCCAGCAAAGCTGTTTTAATAAGGCGCCATGCCTGCGCTGTTTTTTACCCACTTCCACTGTGGGTGATTAATGTGCTGGATGATTAATTGTAGGGTTGTGCTACAAACCAGAACCAGACTTTGGGTTTATTTTTTGATTTGGTTTGGTTTGGTTTTCTAATCTTCTTTTCTCACTTCAGTGCAGTTTTGTTCAGTGCAGTTTGTTTATATACTGTATGGTTGCATCAGCATGACTGAGGGGATGGAGGACTGCATGAAAGAAGCATAAGAAGTAAGAAAAAAGTATGAAGACTTCTTAAAACTACATTTGTCATCACATGACATGTTTCTGTATCTCTGCTTTCATTTTTGTAGGGTGAGGGTGTGCAGTGCCGCTGTTATGATGTGACAGCACCTTTTTAGGAGTTTCCTAATGAAAGAGAAAGGGGAATTGTCAAGAAAAAAACATTATCTGTCACTTCCCAAATAGTATACGGAAACAAAGCAGTTTCTTGTAATGAAATATTCCTTGTTGTCTGTCAGGTTATGGAAGGGGGCTGCTGAGGACGTGAAAGTAATAGCATGTGTACAGGAGATAAGGATGTACAACGTGCACGTGGGGCTTGCCTGCTCTGGCACCAGGAGATTGGGAGTCTGAGCTGTAAGTGGCTCAGGGTCACTTACAGTTTTTAAATATATATATATATAGAGAGAGAGAGAATGTGTATATATATATATATATATATATATATATATATATATATATACATAGAGGGTGAATGTTTGAATAATTTGGAATTATTTTTTATTCTGTGGCTATGGAAATTTTAATTCAGCTTCATGACCACATTTCAAGAGTTATCAGTGTTTAGAAGGGTCATTACATTATGCATGAAGCCACAGTTTGAAACCAGCAACTTCTAACAAACTGTTAAATTAGAAACTTTTTATTTTGCTCTCTCAGTGCCTCAGGTACTTATAAACCAGGTTGTATTAAACTGATTAATACTATTTTGTAATATTAATTCAAGCCTGATTGCCCTATGATGGGATAAACCATCAATTTGGGTGCACACACAGCCATCTTTGAATGCCAGATGCTGTATGTTATCCAGTCAGTTTGTTACTCACTGTGAACAGTTCAGGATAAACCTGGAGCTAGATAAATCAAACCCAGTATGCCAGAGAATGGAAAAAACACTTGGAAAAAGTTTATTTTCTTTACAGACAATTTACCAACAGGACAAAAACATGGTGTTTGTCTAACTGCTGACAAGTTCACAGTGATCCCTTAACTTCTCCAGAATTGCAAGGTTTTGGATTAATCTTCTTTGGTGCCAGTAAATGATAAATTGTAACTCTGTCACAAAAAATGTGCAACACTTTTGTGTCAAAATAAAACCCCTTAAAGCAGGGATGTGTACAACAATAAGTGGATTAGCTTTTTACATACCAAGAACAAAAAGGACATAGAATCCTCAAAATTAAATTTATTTGAAAAACAAACTCAAATGAAGCCAGCACTTTTAATCTACTAAAGATGTAAATGGCTGCTCACCTTTCAGAGTTCAAGGTAATATTACAGGGATAAGACCCAGTTCTGTATGCTTTCAGTCACAGTGAAACTAAGGTCACCTGCTATGTTTACAGCTTTGAATATCAAGTGAACACATTATAGCTTGTACACGGCAAACACAGCGAACTGCTTCTGGCTGTTATGTGGCTCTGGCCATATATTGGCCTGGAGGGTTGCATTGGCAGAGCTTTAGCACCCAAGAGTTGCATATTCCTGTCCCTCCACAGCCCATGCTGGCTGCTACCTGCAGTTTTGATCTAGTTAACCCTTGCTAGAAAGCAGACTAATGCTCTCACTGCTAAGCCTACATATAGAACTTGCTTTAGTTTCCATTTGCTTGGATCCTGTGTAGCTGTGGAGGCCTTGGTGCCCTTGGTCTGAGCTCAGTAAGTCCCCAGATAGTCTGTGGGATGTTACTGTCTTCATTGGCTGCAGAATTTGCAACACGGGGCTGTTAGTTTTTGAGTCTTGAGGTGCCAATGACACGATGCATAGGTCTAAATAGCCGGCCTGGGCTTGGCCAGAATTCCTGCAGGATCTGGGGCACAGCAGCAGTGTAGGAAATGGCATAGCTGGTTGATGACTTCAGCTGCACCTGAGAGCTTGGACTGGTTTCTGTATGTTCCGGCTGCACCCAGCAGAGGAAACGCCAGGCATGGACTTTTGCCCATCTGAACCTGGGATTCAGGGTAGCTCTGCCTTTTTCTCTGTGTGTGTGCTCAGTGCAGGGCTACATGCCTGTCTTTAGTCATTGCTAGCTGTGGGGTGAAGGGACAGGGGACAGTGTCCCTCTTCCACATGGAGACACAATTCCTTCCTCTCACAGTCCAGGGAAGTGCATTTATGTTCAAGCAAGGAGAGAACAAGCCAAGGAAAGGGACTTGTCCGGGCAAGACCTGAAAAGAGGAAAGGGAAGGAGCATGGCCATGGGTTCCTGCTTTGGTATTGTACCAGCTGCATATTTGCTAGCTACCACTTCATCCAGCAAAGACCTCTCTCTGGGAAGAGCCATTGTTATTCTAATACATGCTGCAAAACTGTTTTGTGATTAAAATTGGAAAGTGGGATTTGGAATGTCCTTCATGCAAGAAATAAGACTCTTTGTCTAAAATTATGAAGGAAACAGCAATAGAATAACTCAGTTTTCCATGAAAGAGCTGTTTTCATGAAAATCTTGCAAGCAGCCTGTCTCAGTTACTTAAGGGAGAGACCAACAAGATGCCTTTTGTAAAATGCTGTGCACAAATTTGCTTCCAGCCAAACCTACATGTCTCAGTTACAAGCCTATATTTTCCTAGAATATGTGAGTCATTTTATCCTCCACTACGTGGATTCCTATTTTTTTTTTTTTTTTTTGTAAATATGTCATCTGAAAGGAATTTCATAGCCACAAGTAAAAAACTGGTCTGATGACACTGGTGACAAAATTAATAACCGTGGATCTCATTTTCTGAAAGAATGCAGCTGTTAGTGTATTCAGTCTGCACTTAAAAGTCAAACTAGCTAAGTTGTGTTAATAGTCCATTGGTAAGGAGGAGGTATAATCCATTGAGTTTCGCATTTACTTCCAAAAGTTGGATGGCAAAACATTAATTTTCAGAAGTGTCAGGATGTCAACAAGCAACAGGGGAGTGATATGAGGGGGTGTGGGGGGGAGGGAGGAGAGACTGGAATCTGTAAATATTCCTCTACATCAGCTTCTGTGATTCAGAGAATAAAACCACTTGGATTATGTGTTTGCATGACCTGAAAAGTACTGCTTCTTAAGTATTTCGTCAGCTTTGCATTTCTCTGTTGTTTTGCTATTATTTTTGCTATTACTATTAAGAGTACAGCAACATTTCAGTATTGCAGTTATCTTGGTTGTCTGTACTCCTTGAAAAACTGGCTTCCACTGTTTTTCAGCTGCAACTGATATTTGACATATTTTTAGGTAACAGAAATAGGAGTTTTAGACTAGATTTTCCTTTAGGAATTCTTAACAAAGCACCTTGCAGAAATTCAGAATATTTGGCTTTGAGCTCCTTGAACTAGCTGGCAGAGTCCTAGAGCAGGGAAGAAGGCAGGCAGCATGGCTCAGAGTGAGGAGACTTTGCCTAGGGCTTGGGGATGTCATCACAGATATCCCTCTATTAACACATACCCACCTCATATAAAATATGGTGCCTCAGGCTTTAAAACTACATCCTTGAAGAAATACTCTGGGAGGCAATGATGTGATTTTGGAGGTTTTGGGGATTTTTGTTTAGCTAACCATAATAAAAAACTACCTGTGTAATTATTTTCCAAGGTCCTAATGGTTCATCAGAGTTTATGCCTCTCAGACTTTAGCCAAAAAAAAAAAAAAAAAAAAAAACAAAGCCAAGAAACACACAAAATTATTAAAATGATTAGGTTCAACATCTCCAGTCTACATTGTTTTTCTTCAATTTTGCCATTAACCAAATATGTCACAATGAGAAATTGTGAAGTAGAACCTTGTGGAGGCTATCAGTAAAGCCCAGTAAATCCTTCAGACTGGTTCACCACCTTTCCTGCTTAGAACACAAGGAAATCAAGGGAAACAGAAGGAAACAATTAAGCAGGTATGTCTGATATATCCTTTCTTATGTTGCCTTGGTTTTCACCCTCTTATTTCACAGACATCTACCATCAGCCTTTCATTATCAACAGGTTGCTGTAGAAACTGTAAAGGAGTGTTTCTCTGTAGAAGTCACCCACCAAGTGTTGTGCTCTTCTCCTTTACATGGTTTTTAGATGACTGATATCCTCCTGAAAGGTCCAGTTTGTGCCCAGAAATGCCATCCTTGTGACCTCTCAGTCTGCACTCACTTGTGCTCACAGATCAGGGAAGCTGGATCATTAATTTTATATATCCACAGAAACTGTACTTCTGCAGCAGTGCTGCCCTGCTTTTGTTTGGTGCTGCAGTTTAGGGGTCAAAAGTGCATGGGCTTAATATTTTATTTGTGCCTCTTCCATGGCAGAAAGGCAAGACACGTGTACCCTTGCCTGTCACTGTGGCAAAGGCTTTGCATCCTGCGAGGGGCTGAGAATTTGTGCCTCAGCTCCATAGGGGACCCAGAATAATCTGGGGCACGTCTGCAGCCTATGGCTGATCCAAACTGACATTTGCATTGGGAAGAACAATACATAATCTGACATTTGTGTATAGAATGACTGTGTGAGAAAATAGTGGTTGCTGCTGCATTTTATGTCATCAGAATAATATGTCTGAGCACTGGAGGAGTGTTGGGGCTGATACAAGCAGTTTTATGCATGTAGGACTCTGTCAGAATGAGCAGATATATATGTATATGTGTAATGCATGGCTGATCTCTCAATTATCTTGATTTTACATTACACTACAGTCTGGGAAGACTCTCTAGATAGCGTGACTGAATGCTGTTGCAAAGACAGAGCTTCCACTTTATGGAAGCAATTGAAAACTTAGATGATCTGCTTGGGGCTGTTGCAGTCTGGGAAAATCGTGATTTGTTTTACAAAGTAATGCAGACTAGTTCCTCTTGGCTACGTTTTGGTGCCAGATTCCAATTTATAGAAGATACATCAACCCTGTTGCCAGTGCACATTGGTTCTACAAGCACATGTGTGGACATGAGGGTGCACGCTGCTGTGTTTCTCATATTGCACATCAGCTAATTAAGCAGAGTGCAGTGAAGTCTCCCACACAGATCATTTTCCTTTTGTATCTTATAACTTCTCCTCTCCTGAGCTGAAGAATAGCCATAGACAGAAACTAGGTCTACCTCTGACAAACAGGGTCCATTTTCATTTCAATCACTTTTAATTGATTTCTCTTCAAGGAGGTACAAGTAAGATCCTTGTAGATGAAAATCCATTGCATCAGAAAGCAGTTTTAAGTAGATTTTCTTAAATGCCACAAGAAAAATGATTTATTTTGATAGAGCATGTCAAGGGGAAAGGCATAAGGAATAGTTGGTATGCTGTAGAGAGGCCCTCCTTTGGTGCTGACCTAAGAACAATAATATGGAGCAGCTCTTCTGATGCACTGTTGGGTGTACCTAGTTGATTCCAGAGAACCTTGGGCAGTGTCTGTGGGCAGCTGCTGGGAGGTAGCTGTCCTATACATAGGATAGAATGACTGAACATTTTCTGTCTATCTTTCAGTACTGAAAGATGGAATGACTACATTTTGTTTCATGACAGCTCGATTTCGTGTCTGTGTCCACACTGGGCAGCCTCCAGAATCCTTTATGTGCTTGAAATTAGGAGCCTCAATCACTCCATTTTACAGTCAGCTAAGTAGCTAAAGACCTGCCAGTATCAAGATGCTAAGGAGGCATCTCTGCTGTTTCTGCTGCCGCACAAAGATTTCACTCTTGGAGAAGCTGTTCTACGTTATAGTGTAGCCTTTGTGATGTCTTCAAAAAATTGCTTCAGTGCCCTGCCTAAGACAGGATTGGTGGGTTAAAGGCGGGCTGTGCTTCTGCATAGACTGAATTCCTCTTGCTGCTGGAGTTCAGTGGAAATGTCTTAGAGTGTGAGCTGTTCTTCCTGCCACTCCCTGAGATAGGTCTCAAGTGCTCTGGATAGGAACCTGTGGTTACAGGAGGAGGACTCTTCCCCGGTGAGGACTGTTGGTCACGTGACAAGACCCAAACCAATTTCCACTGCATTTCCACCCTTTCCAAGCTGATTGTTCAAATTTGCTCAAAACTAAAGTTCAACCTCTTAAAAATTGGATTTAAGAGGGCAGATTGGCATCACCACATGCAACAAGCTGACACCTCTATTGTTCTCTTAAGTAACCTGATAAAGAGCCACTTGCCCCATGCTGCCCTGTCCTGACTTGACCCTGACCTTATAAACTGCTTTTATTATCAGTGCTTAAGGGACTGCGTTGGCTTCTCTCTCTTCAGTTGCTACCAGTGGTTTGAAAGCTTCATTCCCAGTTCATATGGGTAAGCTAAGGTAAGTGTTCAAACACTTACCTTGTTCTTAAGAGCATTTTTTTATGGAAGAGTTGCTGCCAAGCCACCTCTGACCAGCAGCACAGGCATCTGCTCATTGTCCAGGAGTGGTCACTAGCTGGTGCTTCAGAGGAAAAACAGGTTTCACCTTGGCTGTTAAACAGTACATCCTTACAAATTCTTTAGGGAGAATTGCTAATTAAGCATGATGGCTTTTGTTCTTTGGTAATACTGGCAAGACAACAAAGTCTTGTCAGACTCTCTGTCTCTTATGCTGTGTACATTTTACATTGAAACTCTAAAAAAGCAATGAGTAATTTCTTTGCGTGGCTACTGGCCCTGTGCAACTGCTGTGTTACAGCCAAAGGTTGTGAAATGGAAAATGAGGGAAGGAATTAAATTTGTCTAAATTAAAAGGAAAAAATAAGAAACAAAATAATTGTTAATAGCCTCTTAATAGGACTTTCACAGCATGCTCTGTCACTGGAATGTATCTCTCTCTTCAGGGCAGCTTCCCTACCTGATTAGCTGATTACAAAATTTCTGTGAATAGCTGATATCCTCTGTCAAATCTTCACCTCATCCTTAGTCATCAGAGAGGTATTGGGGACCTTGGTTAGGAAGGATCAGAGAGAACCTTGTTTTACTGGGTTTCAAGTAATTCATCAGCAAAATACACTTATGATTCTTTTCCTTTTTGCTAACTGCAAATTTTTGGTTTGGTCTGTTTCCTTCCAAAAGTTTGAGTTGTTTACTTTGGGGATTATGTCTTTTATGAAAATAACCAGGTTTCCAAATGCAGATTGTCAAGCTTGCCAAGTTACTAGCACACTGGTTGCCAGAGGAGTTTTGCTTCCTGTATTGCCTGTAAGTAGATCAACGATGTGGAAACTGATTTTTTTCATGTCCTCAACTCACCTGCTGTATTTTGCTGAGGAAGGGTGAGGCAGTGCAATACAGAAGAAAGAGGAGTAATTTTTTGTCTCTCCCTTTTGTGACCTTTTCATAGGGACAACAGCAAAGAGCATGGCCACCACTTAAGAGCATGTCCAACTATTGCGTGTTTGCGTGACACCTGTTACTTCTGGGGACGATGATTTTTCTTCATTGTTTTCCTGAGAACAGCAGGGCCTCCCTTGGAGTTGTCTTAAAGTAATTCCTAGGAAATATACGTGTCCAAGCCACTTAATTTCTGATGTGCTTGCTGCAGCAATATAGCCCAGAAGACCAGCAAATAACCAAAAAAAATCTCCAAAAAGAAAGGAGCACAAGACAGGAAAGATTTGAAACTCTCAAAAGTAAGACAATGCTAGGAATTGTTCTTTCTAGCACTCTAGCACTTAGAATTTTAGTGGGCTTTGTCCGTAAAGTCTTGCTGTCTGCTTCTGTTGCCAGAGCTGCCTTCCTGCAGCGTTCTTAGGGAGGCAGTGGATGTGTCTTAACAAATATATGTTCACCCTCCACAAAAAAATAGGCAAAGAGAACAAAAAAATGAAATACAACCTGGCCAACACCTGTGATCTTTTAGAGGACATGTCTTTAAGTGCTTTAAATGGTTTGTGGGTTAACAAATCCATCTATAATACAAAAGTAAACAGGAGTCAACAGTGCTGGTTTCCATTGTGTTGAATCAAGGCTCAGGCAGGCATGGGCATGTTACAGATGCCTTGAACTTGGTCATCTGATACACAGGTGACCCAGTTCATGAGCGCTGGTATTTGAGAAGTTATGCTGAGCTGTGTGCTCGGCCCATAGCTGTGCAGTGGCACTCAGCAACAGGTGTTGGCTGTAGCTGCCCTTGGAAGGATGTCAGGTCAGGCAGGAGCCTGGATTTAGCTCATTTATTACAAGGACTTTTGTCAACTGCTCTGGATCATTTCAGACTGCATTGTGATTCTCAGTGGATGAGGTTGCAAATGTAATTCATGAAAATTTTATTAAACTGATCAAACACAGCACGAAGCTTTAGCTAGAATGTATTGCATCTATGAACTCCCCCTAAACATTAAAAGGAACTGACTTAGTGACTCATCTTTTCATGTATCATATCATCCATCAGATAACAACATTTGCAGAAGCACAGGAAGAGGAGAGATTATTTTGATGTCTTCTGCAACATGCAGCATAGATCTGCTTTCTCTTTTTCCCTGGTCTCTTCCCTGTCTCCAACTCCGACTCTGCGTCTCTCTCTTTTCCAATTTATCTGGATTAAACAAGTCTCTGATTATTCTTTATGCCACTGCAAATAAAGTCATTTTCAGAAACAGATGTCGAAAGAGCCCAGTGAAATAATCCTGGAGGCAGATGCAGTCTTCCATAAGCTGCCAAGTGCATGGTGCAATCAAAGTGATGAAACAAAATGGAACAGGCTGCAGAAAAAGTAATTAAATTATAGTTCCATTGTAGAAGCACATTTTAAAATTACTGAGATTCAGAGCCCATAATGCTGGTATTATAGTTGAAAGAATACTTGCCATGGGTCATGAGCATTTTTTTTAACAGTTATTAATCATGCTTGACTGGAAAGACATGTGTAACCTACAACAAGCAGTGGCTGTAGTTGTGCCAAAGGAAGCTTTTGTTCCCTGAAGAGAAGAATTGTATCAAAGGCCAGTGTGTCCTATTATTACGTGTGCAATGGCAACGTGCAGAACTGAAACGGGCTTTTCAGATTTCAATGCAGAGCACTGGAGGGGAAAAAAGAAAACAAGTATTGTATCTTTTTTAATACTATATGACCTCCTTTTCCTCTTACCAAGTTAACTTGCTTATTGACTAAATAATAGTAAAAAAAATTCTAAAATATCCCTCTCCAACTTCAATAAAAATAATTCCAGTGATCTAGTATAAATGAAAAAGAAACAGAAAATGTACAAAATCTTGGAGACTGGAGATTAATAAGACTTCATGGGTTAATTTGCCTCTGTTTCCTTTACATTACACTGAACAGTAGCTAAGGTCCACCTCCATCTTTCTGTCAGTTTTACTAAGGAGGTTTTTTTTTTCTTTTCTCCTGTTAATGAACTCCTTTTTCTTTTTTCATTTTCTTTTTTCTTTTATTTGTGATTGTTTGTGGTTTTGGATTCCATTGGATTGGGTTTTTTTGGGTTGCTTTGGTTATGGATTTTCCTGCCGCAAATATAAAATTGGAGTTGGTTGTGAGAACATACATACTTCCTATTCCCCTGCTTCAAAGTACAAGTTTTAAATCTTTATAGCCTGGGTCATTCCCAGGTCTTTTGTATCATCAGGGCCTTCCAGATGTGACTCATTTTTGAGAACTGTGGTTCTCAGTTGTTGTATTTGTATTATTGCTTGTATTGTAGTTTTATGGTCACTTTTTTCCCACTATGTTACTTTTAGGATTATTATCTTTCTGCTTCTATTTGAGCTCTTCTCTTTTTAGTGTCTGCAGTCCGTCCAATACCTTCTTCTAGTTATTGATGTAGTACCAAAACTTTAGTAATGCTTTTTTTTTTTTTAATTTTATTTTAGAGAGAGTTATTTATTTATTTATTAGTAACCCACTCCTGAGTGTATATCCACAGTATATCTCTGGCATTTCTGCACTAAGGCAGCAATTATCTTCTCTTGACCTTTACTTTTTTCTTTTGAATGAGCTAATGGATCACTTTGTGGTCCCAATCCAAAGGTGAGAAGGCGATGGTGCCATCAAATCATTCACATTAGCAAAGATCCTGTCTTGTTTTCATAAAGGAAGTAGAGCACCAAATGACACAACTAGTTATGTCCGTGAAAATCTGTTAAAGGTAGCAGGACCATGTATGAGCCACAAAGCTGCTGGAGCAGCTGTGGGAAAAAAAAATGAATGTGTGTCCTGTGTCTGCTTAAAGCACCTCTTGTTGGGAATTTCTCTGAATCTGGGAACTTTTAAAGTGATTGTATTAGTTCACTTTCAGAGTCCCCTTCTTCCACTTTGCACACTCAAGGTTATCACTGGGAGAAGAAGCTCCTAGTAGTCTGCAGTGGAACCATGACCTTGCACCTGCTTAGTCTGTGTCTCAATGAAACTTGTGTGAACCTGTCTTTTTGACATCCCTGTTAACTCTTCAAATGTTGAAAGTGTTGGGGAGGCTTGTTTATGTTCATGGACATATATACAGGTACATGTGTATGCATGTGTTTGTATGGAAAGAGGCTGAAGGTTAGACAAAATGACAGGCATTTCATGAAGCACTGTTTCAGCTGAGCAGCTTGGTGAAAAAAATCAGTTGTTTCTTCAAAAAGAGATTCTCTACTTTCTAAAAGTTCCACAAGAGTAACAAATGGATGGCCAGGGCTAAATGCAGTGCTAGGGCAAGATATAGTGGCTCACTTTACAACTGGCACTTTTAAGTCACTTATAAACTATTTTATGTTTTTCTTTGGTTTTGAATACTTCATTACTTAGACTGGCTTTCGAGCTTTAAAGATTCTCCTGGTTTAAATCAGTGACAAAAATATTGATTTAAGTGGCTTAAATCTTGGGATGCGTTTGGCTCTTTAGTCTGAGTATTGACTGCCCATAAAAGAGTCATTTATTGTGGGCTGAGTTTTGGTTTTTTTGATTGGGTGGGGTTTTTTTTGTTTAATCTTTTTTCAAATGAGGCTCTGGAACTTACTGGATTTTCTTATCTACTCCATAGTCATTAATTTCATGGTGAAATCTGTGTAATGCTGTATGTTTTCACTAACAATCAGTGGCTGAGAATTTAAATATTCAGGTTGTGGCTTTTGAAGGCAACAGCTCCAACGCCCTGGCAGGACATTGCAACATTGCTTTTTGTTTTGCCCTTTTATCCCCATGAATGATGGAAGTCTTTGCAGCACTCAGCCATATTTGCAGCTGTTACAGCTGTGCTGCTGTTGGACTGGTGTCTGAGACAATTCCCTCTTTGCCTCAAGCAAGCACAAGTGTGGCATCCCAGGAGGGAGCCTGACTCACACTCCAGAGGCTGGTACCCATCCCCTTGCAACTGAAGGATTGGAGCTCATCCTCTTCCCTTTCTGAGAGGCTGTGTGAGTTTCCCTTACTTTAATAAGTATTTCTTTTATTCATCTTGAAAGCTCGAATGGCTTTTCAAATCACAACCTTGTAAATAACATCATGAAGATGATGACAAAAGTGATATTTTTGTTTGTTTGTGTCAGAGGTTCAGTTATATCAATATGTAATATTTTTATGTTTAATGAAGTTAAATGTATCATCATTATTATAAGCCTCATTTCACTGACCAACAACCATATTTGTGGTTTGAGTGAAACAATTGACTTTGTCAAACCAGATATGTCTTGAAAGCATTTAATTTACAAATAAGTTGGACAAAGATATATTCTAGGATATAATTTCAACACCAATGGAATTATAAAACCACAAATATATTTAAATATCTGTTTGTTCTCTACCCAGTGGGAACATACTTGATGGGCTAATGTTTCCTATTAAAGAAGGTTCTGTATTTCCTTGACTATTCTTCTGGTTTGGGGAATTTTTTCCTTTGATCAATAAGAAGCTGTCCTTACTCCTATATGTACTGGCAAAGAAAATTACAGATCTCTATGTCTGTGAGACTGTTTTTTATTGAAGATAAGAACCTCATTTAAAAATCATTCTGTTCTTAATATTTGTTTATTAGATTACACCCCAGCAATGTGGTGCATAATGTTTTAAAATTTGTCCACATCTGTCATGTAAAAAATTATACCTTACTTGCTTGTCACTATTTAACCATATTCTGTACATATATACATACTGTGTTGAAACGTATCTCTTTTTTTCATGTATGTACATAAATCTTACTTTAAATAAATTGGAAATAGACTGTGTCTATTTCTCTGTTCTCTTATACATTTTTAAAAATGGGAAAGAGACTTAGGCTTGACTGTCTTCTCACAAGTACATTTATTTTTAAATCAACAAGCAAAGCTGTTGCTTTATTTGTTTTAAATTATATTAAGGTAAATTTAAAATTTAAACATTATTCCAGAATGAAATTATTTATTGAGGAAATGCCAGAATCGTGCATTTGACTTTAGAGGGCAGAGATTATTTAACAAATAATCACACATTCACAATGTTTAGGTCATCAGAACATAGATTTTTTCAGGAATAGGTGTGGACCAAAAATCTCTTCTTATATGGTAGGCCATTCTTGTAAGCAACTCTGTGCTGGACAGACCACTTGGGCTACTTGTACTACTTGTACCTTCCCTGTGACTTACATGTACATTTCTTTATTAGATTTATTATGTAACGCCATGTGGAATGATTAATCCAAGTTAGATGGAGTGACTGTTTCTTAGTCAAACATAAGCGAGTAAGGCAAAATTTCCGTTTGAAACAAGCAACATAAAAAATCCCAGAGGTCTGAGAAATGTGGTGCTTTACTTGAGCGTTTGGAGCCACAGGATAACGTGGCAGTTAAAGCTGATTTTATGCTTAAAGCTATGATTAGAGCTTTAGACTCTGGTGAATAACTGGTCTACCATATGCATAAATTGTCTTCCCTGATGTTGCAAACTGGCAGGTTCGTGATGAAGCTTACAGTTCATTTCATTGCTGCCATTAGGAAAGGAAAGAAAGCACCTTCTGCTCTGTCCTCCTGCTCATCCTCCAAAATCCTTTTGGAGAATATTTGTGCAGAGTAATTTATAGTGAGCTGCCACAACTTCCTTGTGGAAGCATTTATGTTGCATTAGTCCAGCATATCAGCTTCTATCTGCAGGAGCTTTTATCTCCCTGGCTTTTGCACAGATGCAGAAGCACTAGTTGGCTGCTGGGTTTGTACAAGGTATTGGCATGCTCGCTCCGCTGCTTGTCTTGTAGTTCATGGGGAATTGTAAAGATGCTCTCTGCATTTCTGCCAGGGTAGTTCTTTCTGGAATAATTGCAGAAAGAAGGGGAAAAAATTAGAAAGATGGAGGATATCTTTGGCAGAAGAATCACTGTGTTTACCATTTTTTACTGTGTTAGTCCATTATTTACTTCCATCAGGTCTCAGATCTGTTTGGCATTTGCTGAATATCATTATGTAGCTTTTCTAGATTTCCTGATACTTCATTTCCAGACATTTGATAGCATTTATTACCTGTTTGGCATGTGATGCTTTCTAATGGGATAACTTTCAATATTTTGGCAGTGTGTAGCTGTCTTATCACACACAGAATAATATTTTGACATTAATTTATGTTAAATAAGTAATTTGTCATTAAATGTTGATAGTAGAAAAATTGTGAACAAAACAATAATCTTTATTGTGCTTCTATGATTTTTCTTCCTGTAACAAATCCACAATATCTTATTGTTTATTCAAAAGGCTTTACAAAAAAACATTATTAGCAGAAGAGTCAATAAATATGTTGCTGTTTACTTCCTTTAATAAATCAAAAAGGGAACAACCAGTGTAGTTGCCTAAAGCTCATGCTTATTGGCTAGCATGAAGAAAAGTGGTCCATTTTAAGAGCAGGACTCATATACATCAAGTTCAGTAGCTGAACATTCATCAGTTGAGAATAGAAAAAATAAGTCTCTAATCTTTTGCTCTTCTCTTCAAAGATTATTTGGCATGCAGTGATTTCAGCAAATGAGATGTCAGTTGTACAGGGTGAGGGCATTTCTTGTTTTAGGGAGAACACAAAGGCAGCTGCAGGGAGAACACAAGTCAGCTTCTTCTATAGATAGGATAGGTTCTTCCTCAGGCAAAACACCATCAAACATATCAAGGAAAAACTACTGTCACTTCACATACTTCATAAAATTACATTCAAAGGCAGTATTCCTGGAGTCTTGCCAGTTTTTATACTTTCAATTGCCTATAAAAGTTGTCTTGTTATTTTTTCATCCTGTTCTTTCCTTATCAGTTTCACATCTTTGGCAAAACTACTACTTCCAACCATCTGTAGTAACTACACAGCTTAGCATATGACAGATAAAGAGATTTTTACAATAATTGGTAAAAGCACAGGGCCTGCTAAGCTGTGTAACTCCTTTTTGTTAGTGGCTGTTAGCTGGTGGAAGAATGTGTTGCTCTTTAATCCCCTTTGACTTCTGAGCTAATATTTTACCTCTTAAAACCTCCCCCCACAAACATGTATTTTCTGTATCTGTTTGTGTACTTAAATTACTGCTCTCTTAGTAGCCCATATTCAGCTTACTTTTATTAGGTGTTATTTGTATCTCCTTGAGCATGTAATTTATGAATTTCCTGAATCCTTCTTCTCTCTAGTGTTTAAATTTCATTCTTGAGCTGTTGTTTTATCTTATTTTACCTTTTTTAGCAAAAACCCATTATGCCAACTGATACATGCAAGCTTTGTTCTGGTAACACAAAGAATTAATTTTCTCATTTCTGGAATTTTGGATTCACACCAACTGTCCCCCTACTTTAAATGGGCCATGATACAACAATTTTAGGGAGCGAGGATCTGCAGATCTTGTTCTTGTCATGAAAGAGTTAGAGATTAGCATTAAATCTATTTTGGGGATATAAATTATAAGAATGTGAATAAAATGTATAATCTTATTCCTTTGTGTAGAGTCCTCTCTAGTAATTTGGGAGATGGAAGAGATAAAGTAGAAAGGTTGATACTGCACCTGCTTCTTTAGCTATTGTTCATTAATCAGGTTCTCCTGGTGCGGCTTCTGTGCAAAACTGGAGTGCTCCAAAGCCTGATTTCTCCTTTTGCAAGTAGTTATTACTGGGAGTAAAATCCTTTAAAAATTGTCATTATTGTTACTGTTATGTTATTGTAGGCTTCCTTTGAGCTTTTTTAGTAACCTCATAACAATATGGTTTAGTAACAGTGGATGTCTTTATCCTTCAGTTGACACAGAAAGTGAAGAAGTGTATGTTTAGCAAATATCCAGTTGTCTTCTTTTGCTTCAGCTGAGACTGTAAATATTGTCAGATCATTATCTCTTTTAGTAATTTTTGAAAAAACGTTCGTTGAAACAAGACAACTGCAGCTGAGCTGGTTTTGCTCTGGATTTCACCTGTAGCTGTGGCTGTTGGTTTTTGGCCAGTGATGGGGGGATGCGGTGGTTTTCTTTTGCCAGGATTTTTTTTTTTTTTTTGGGTAGTTACAGTGTTTAGTCACTTGACATCCAGAGATGTTAGTTTCAAGTGAAAAGCCATAGATAACAGCTGCCTGGCTTATGAAAGAGCTTGTAAGCAAAGTAGTCATCTCCTTGTTTGATAGCACCAACCTGTCTGTGGCAGAAAACTTATTCCTGATTTTAAGCCTTACTGTATGGCCAAATATGTCAACTCTTCTGATAATGTCATCAGTTCTTGTCCTGTGGCAATTTTCTTACGTTCCTTATCCCTTCCTGTATTCCCTCCAGTTTAAATGAAAGACTAAAATCATGTCAGTAACATAAATCTGCCTCCAAAGAACTGTGCTCTGCTGAAAGCACAGGTTGTTTCTTCTCATCATGATCCCTGGCCGTTTCTTCCAGTTCCTGGGAGGTCTCCCTCCACCTGAAGTCTTCTGATCAAGATGACTTAGCTACAGCCTTTCATGACTTCCTGTGCTTCAGTTTTCTCAGTGTTCTTTTTTATACACTCTTGCTATCTTTTTTTTTTTTTTTTTGGTAGTACTGTTTTATTGAGTTCTTGCTAAATAGATGAAATTCTTAGCTATTTATTCATAAGTGGCATGTTTCT
Source organism: Setophaga petechia (assembly GCA_024362935.1). Classification (NCBI taxonomy): domain Eukaryota; kingdom Metazoa; phylum Chordata; class Aves; order Passeriformes; family Parulidae; genus Setophaga; species Setophaga petechia. The sequence goes on from JANCRA010000008.1 coordinate 26,997,194, forward strand.
GTCCAGTTTTCAGTTCTCCATAAGTCAGGATAAATCTCTTTGTTCATCTTCACACTACTCTGCTGATATCTTAGTCTTCTTTTTCATGCCCTTATGTCTATGGCTTGATATCTGCCTAGTTACCCCTCCTTTGGGATAGTTCTTTATATTATGAAAATTACATGTTTACTGTGAGAGACTGGATTTTCTCATGCTTCCCTTAAGAAAAAGAAGTTATCTTTTTCTAAACCTACAGATACATGGAAACTATATGACTGAGTTTAACCATCCTCATGTGAATAGAAATGGCTTCTCCTGAATGTCAGTCACTATCATTTCCCCGTTCTTTTATCTTTTTTTTTCTTCCAGTGGAACAGCTTGATTGGTTTTTTGGGTTTTTTTCAATTTTATCAGTTGATTCTTCCTTGCTTTCTTCATAATTGCATTTTTCAGTTCATAGTGATGAAGCATCATAATTAGGTTCAAGAGATTTTGAGGCCCAAACACAGAGAATGCTGTGCTGGGTGCTCTGGCCAGTTTCTTCTTTCCCAACAGGTCAGATTTTACAACTGTAAAATCAAGATTTTACATAGCAGAGCAGGCATCCTCCTTTAATATTTCCAGGTGGTTCTTGCTTCCACATTGATTTTTCTCACACTGTTCCCTGTATCAGCTATCTGAAGCTAAATTTCTCTCTCCCTGCCTGTCTCCTTCTCTTCTGTCTGCATCTCTTTGCTTTCAACACGCCTCTGTGACTGTGCAGCTCCACCCCACCTCACCCTGTGCGCACACTCTCTTTCTCTCGCTTCTCCCTTGCATCCCTCTGCATCTTTGAGATGAGTAGCTCTCTTGGCAGATTCACAGATGTCAAATAATTTATTTGGGCTTTAAACTCAGAGATCAGTTGCCTGATGTCTACCTTGGTACTATGTTGATTTTATTCATCTTTGGCATCCCTGCCTGCTGCTTTCTTACCCTGTGTGCCGGAAGTGGTCGCCTTAACATGGATATCTTTTATATTGCACTGTGCAGCCGTATTCTCTGCAATGGCCTGCTTATTTTCTTGGAGGGAATTAGCAGGCTTGAGGGGTGGGAAGAAAGGGGATCAGGAGGTTGGCTTTCCATGTCTCAGGCTTCAGGCAGCCATCTCACACTATCCCCTCAGCCACAAGGATGCCTAACCTCCATGTGTGTGCTTGTGTGGGGGTTGTGACACTGCCCTTCAGCTTATAGTTCATCTTGTAGCTTTTATTAATTCGCTGAAATCCCCAAGAACTGTGCTGAGGTTTTGTAGTAGTCCGATGAAAGTGTGGCTTAGCTGCTCATTGTTTTATTTGCCTCATCTACCCACAATTACAGAAAAGCCACGTTAAAAAATTGTGTGTAATAAATATTGAGCATGAAAGACCTGTGGGTATATGCTAGCTTGAGATGGCTAATATTAAAAATGTATAGAAACATATACTTACAGATAAAAGGCATTTGCATATGACTCCACATCAGTCTCAATCCTCCATTTTGTTGAAGCTTTAAAAAGGTTGTGGTTTTTAAAATGCATTTGGATGTATTTTTCTACCTGAAGAAAAATGTTCGCTTTTTACATGATAAATGGCAGTGGAAATGTCCACAGAACAATGGAAAAGCCCCAAAGGATCTGCAGTTTGCTGGGAACTACCTGATGTGAGCTGCTTTCCTTTGTTCTGTGGGCATGATATTTTTTGCTTGTTACCTGGAGCTGCAGAGCCCCACATCTCTGGCTTTGTGCATTCTGGTCCAGAGTCCCAAGGTCAGGAAGAGGATCTTGTCCACCTGTCTTCCTGTCACTGCCAGCTCTCTGCTGAAGGCAGGCTAAAATGCAAATGCCCTCACTCTTAACATTTAGCTGTGCCACTGACTCTGCCTCCCTGCACAGTACTCTCTGCTCACCTGTGGAGTCCCCTGACTTTCCTCTGGCATCAGGAAAATTGTGAAACACTGATATTTTTTTTCCCAGTCTGAGACTTAGCTCTCCCATCAACCAGGGCAGACATAGGACCTCACTGCACAGAGCATGAGAAGGGAAAGCTGCCTGTGTTCAGCCTCCTGTTCACTCACAGAGAAACACACACAAGGCAGGAACACAGTAACTTGTTCAAAATGCTGACTCTGCAAAGGAGAGGGAAATTATTTTACCAATTAAATATTCACAATGCACTTGTATATGACAGCAGTAGATTTAAAATACATGGATGTCTCGCTGGCTGGTAGGTGGCTCTGCGGAGGGAGCCATTCTCTTCCTTGTGAGTGTGATGATCTGACATCTGCGTGCACACAGAGATCAGCATGTTTGTAACATTGTCTGCAGACATATTTGCTTTAAAAGTAAAAATAAATCCCTTTAAAGTTAAAAGTAATGAGGTACAACAACACATTTTTTTTTAATCTGTCTTTAAACCAAAACACCCAGGTCATTAACAGTGCTGTAGGTTTACTTTGTAAAGCTATAAATGTTTTAATCAGAATACTTGCACTCTCAGGACAACTGAGGCAGGTGTGATTGACCTGGCATAGTAAAAAGTCTTCTCTCTTCGTGGTGTATGTGTAGCTTTTAAATATTCTTCCTTAGCATGTGAGACTGCCTTTTTGAATTAATTCCTTTTGTATCTCACACAGCTGCCTAACTCCTTGCAGGCACACACACTCCCAGCCCTCCCCCAGACATCTGTTCTGATTCTCAGTGCCAGGTGCCAGAGTTTAAGCTTGTTGGGAGGAGGGACAGTGACAAAATCCTTCATAAAATCAAATAGCTGTGGCTTTTTTAACAATATTTGTGGTGGAATTTCATTTCTAATCTCTGGGGTTTTGAAAAGAACCCAAAAGGTGTTAGCCTTTACTACTGATTTTTTTCAGGTTTTATCTGGAAAAGGTCAGGCTTGGGTGGGAGATTGGTTTCTTGTTGGGGTAAAGATTTTCCTCCATTTTTCTTTTCCAAAGTGATGCTGTAGCATTCCAGTAGTAAGAGGCCATGGCAACTGTAAACCTGTTTCTAGTCTGGAATTATTTTTCCTGCATGGGAATACATCTCATTAGAAACACAACTGTACCTTCATCACTGAATTTTGATCCACAGAGGTTTTACATACCTTGCTTCTGCTTGAAACACAGCTGTTCTTGAAATCTTCCAAGCACGCCCTAAAGCTGCCATCGGTTTCTAGAAGTCTCAAAGGACCAGTGTTGCTCTCGTACAGTTCAGAATGACAAGGTCTAGGCTGCTGTTTATGTACCAAAGTGCTCCTGTTTGGCACTTTGGGTTTGCTTGGGTTATCTTTGACAGATCAAAAAGTGCTGGGCTGTTATGGCTGGGACATTTCCCTCAGCAAGGAGCAGGTGAGCAGCGTGAGACCAATCCCTGTCTCAGCCTGGGAACAACCGCAGTCATCTCCGCTTCACACTCTGAACTTCTCAGAAGGGGCTGTCATGGTCCTCCAGTTGCAGGTTTTCCCCTGAGTCCTGGTCTAATCTTAAACAAGTAGAGTACAGCTGATACCCTTCTCTGCCATTCCCTGAGATCTGCCTTGGAACGTTTTCCTGTCACCTTCTTGCACTCATGGTGCATCAGAGACATGGCCAGGCTGCTTCTGTTTTCTGCCTTCTCACCCAGGCACCTGACTTCTTGTTTCCCTTTCTCCGGTGTGCTAGGGAATATGTAGCATAAGGGATAAGCCTAGAAATGTGAAATAAATGGATTTATATCAGCAGCTGTGATCTGGGTGGTGGAAGACATGGTACTAAATACTCCTAGTCCATGCTGGGTTAGGGGAAATCAGGAAGGTGGAATGAGGAGTTTAAGCTGCTCTTTATCACTCTTTCTTTTCATCTCTCCTTAGGCGTGTCTGCCACTTATTCTTGCAGTCACTGAAGGCACAGGAACTCTCTGTGGCCCTACTATTCCTGTAGAGGCTTGAGAGAAAACTCTTCCAGTGTATTTCCAGGGGCAAAAACATCAGGAGTGGCTTGGTCACTCACAGGCCCTGACTGAAATGAGAAGTTTCAGCTTTGGAGAAGTGACTTGGGGTGACAGTCTTCAGATAACACACAAAGGGCAAAATGTGTAACAAGGGGAAATATCAATGAGCAAATTTAAGCCACATAGAGTGGAGAACATTTTTCCACACTGATATTAAACATGTGAGACCACCACTTTTGGAGACCAGATATACGGATTCAAGAAGGCACTAAACAAATTCATGAAGCTGTCCACCAAAGGCTATGGAAAATGCAGGTCTGGAGGCAGTCTCCTAGGGTGCCAAGAATCACTGATTGCTGGCAGCTCAGCAAGTCCATCAGCAATCACTCCACGCTTTTCTTGGGCTCTTTCTTTAAGAATTGCTGTTGATGTCTCTCACACATAACATGTTCAGCCAATGTGGGCTTGACTTTGGTCTAGTAAAGTGCTTAGTGGCTCTCAGGACAGAGCTTAATCAAATGGTGAAACCATTTGAGCCTCACGATACTTCCTCCAGAGTTTTTAGGAGAATGATCCCAGAGGCCCTTCCAATTAATTGTCAAGTCCTATGCCTGAGCAATCTTGGGGAGGGGAGAGAAGCCTGCCACTCCAAAACACAAAATGGGTGTCCCTGGGAGTGCTCATTAGCCAGTGCCCTATTTATGTATAGTGCAAGGTAAATATTTGGGAAGCCCGAAGATGCAAAGCTAATAGGGTTGTTACAGAGGATGGATAACAAAAAAGGGATGGTTACTGAGAGGCATAATGTCTGAGGGTTTTACGCTCTCTAAGATAAGCCTGAAAAGGACAAAACTAAATAAGGAGTCACTAAGCCTTTCCTACTACAGAATTTGTCTGCCCTTGGTAATATTCCTTCCTGCTCACATTTTTGTATGTGCTGATAAATGTCCTTGCATTAATAAACTCATAATGCAGCTTGTTTATCCCTTCAAAGCCAGCCCTTGCAGCTTTCATTAGCATTTTAGGATATTTATGGCTTTGTAAATGACTGGAAATCTGCAATTTGTCATTAGGAATTAAGAAAAATCTTCCTTCCACTTAGGGCTGAGGCTCAGCTTTGGCCTTTGAGGGACTGAGCCACCTCTGGGCCTCATAGACAAAAACAAAGTCAGACAGTGCCCAGATTTACAACAGCAAGTGGCTCTTAGTTATTCAGATGTCTTTGATAATGTGTCATCCGCTGTTGCTGGCAGGGATCAGTGTTTAGGCTCAGAATTAATTTCTCTCTAGCTGGAGAGAAAACAAAAATATCTCCTCTGCAAGAGCAAAAAGAGAAAGATGTAGTAACAAGGAGAGAAATAAAAACGGCACCAGACACGTGTAAAAAACTGCATTTATAAATATACGTATGTAGCATATGCACACTGCAGAGGTTAACAAAGTGCTCTTTGGAAGAAAATGTTGTATTTCACTCTGCTGTGCTCTGTACTTTCAACTTTGAAATGCAGGAAGTTAAGAAAATTTTAAAGGTTTCAAAAGGGAGTTTATCTTGTAATTGGTGAAGGGCTAAAGAGTTGGATGGGGAGGGATAATAATCAAAGGAGCCTTTTCAGCACTAAACTGTAGTCCAGAAAATCAAAGGCAGGAATGTTAATTGGTTTGTACAACATGATATTCTCAGTTCAGAGTAGCTTCAGCCACTCAACAGTACTTTTTCTTTTTTTTTCTTTCTCTCTCTCTTTAGGTTGATTAAGTGAATAGAAGTAAAAAATAAAAAAAACGAAGCTACTTTCAAGTATTGAAGATACAAGGCCAGGATGAACACGAAGGACGGAAAAGTGTCCGAAGGAGGTCTCAATGTCACTCTTACCATACGCCTTCTCATGCATGGCAAGGTGAAGCATTTCCTGTTGCCTGTGTGTTGAGTGTGTGTGCAGCTACCAGCAGAGCCTGGCAGTAACATTGACACAGGGTCTGCTCCTCCTCCACCTTGAGTCAAAAGCACCATTGCCACAGCCAAAAAATCAGCCCCTGCCTTTCAGGGAATCCTACTGAAGTTCACGCTGCAGCCCAAGCTCATTGAAGCAATCCCTGCCTGTAACGAACCCATTTTGAGCGAATCTGGCGGCAAAAAAAAAGGAGTTCTTCCATTGATAGTGAGCCAAATTGGGCAGACCCTTGCAGGAAGCTGACCTGCATACAGCTCGCCTTTCTCAGCATTTGCTGGGTTTCGCAGGGCTCTTTTAGGATACCAGAACATTGTCTTGTGTGAAATAATTGCCACGGAGTTGGTGTCTATTTCTATTGAATGCAAATGGGGTCCAGTTCTTCATTATTCTGCTGTAACATCTCATCAGAGTGAGCCCCCTGATATGCCGGGGGTTCGCCCAGGTCCCTGCGGGTTTGGGTCGGAAGACTGACTCTCATTTCCTTTCTGTTCAGTGCTTAAAGCATGCAGATAAGTGGGAAGTCTGTGCCACAGACAAAGTGACAATTCAGTATTGTCAGATTTAACAGTCTGGCTGCTGCTTATTTCACATCCACAGATCATAAAGTGGGCTTTTAATTAAAAAACACATTTCATAGGTTTGTTTGTATTATTTGCATCAGGTAACTGCAGACATTTTTAGGCTTAATGAATGAATGTTATAGAAAGGTGGTGGTTAAGTCTCATCCTTAACAGGGAACAGTGAATAATTTTTACTCCTAGAGTTTAATTTTATCACTAAAATACTTACGCATTTTAAAATAGTGGATGTATTCAAACTATGGTATGAACACACATATGATAAACCCATAGCACAAACAGGGCACTAAGGTATCTCCCATTCTATTTTACTTATGGAGAAGTGTGAGGAGGTACAGCTTAAGTTTGCAAATTAAAACCCTCAGAAATTAGGTTATGTCAGATCAATTTATGTTTTTTCTCAGAAATGATCTAACCATTTTGATTTTTTTTCCCCCTGAAATATTCAGCTTCAGGCAGGCATCTGGTGTGTAAATCTGCATCTTAAATAGGGATCTGTCAAACAAATTTAATAACACTTTCTCTTACAAAACCCACCTAAAATCTGTACACGTGTCTGTGCTCAAAATTAGGTCTTCAGGGTTGATTCTACTGGTTTCTGGTCCCAGTCCATGAAAGCATTTGAGCACATACTTATCCCAGTGGGTATAAGCAGCCCTACTGGTTGCAGTCACATTCCCATGTGCCTAAGTGATGGTGTTTTGGGCTTTTTTAATCATTGTCAGACAGCTCTGCTTGTTTCAGAATCATGCCTTTAAAGCAAAAATGAAGTATCTGTCATTTTCAGGACATTTTATTTAAACTGTGGGCTAGGATTATTGGAGTTTTTTAAATCAGAAATGAAATCAGATAAAGTTCATTTTCTCTGTTAAACATCATTGATTTTGTGTGCAACTACTTTTAACAGTAATGGATGTTATGTGTCCAGCCTTCAATGCATATGTAGCCCCAAGGGTCTAAATTAAACCCACAAAAGCTACAAAGTTCAAATTTCACCTGAATCTATACCATGCATCCTCAGTTAACAAGGCACGATGGGTATTCTGTTAGCTCCACTATGCTCTAATCATCTATCCTATTGTGCCTAAGTATTGGAAAGAGTACATTAAATCAGAATTTATTTTGGTGATAAAAGTCAGACGCTTTCCGTTTCTTTGATGTCATTTCTGTGATTTAGAAATAATACAGAGGAATAAAGGATGTCTGAATCAATATGAACTCGATGTGAAAAAGCATTCTGAAAGCTGTATGTGCCTCTGGAAGAGAAGAAACACATTTCTAGACTCTTCCTTGAGATTTGTTGTGGCAATGACATCAGTGGAAATTTTTGATCTCTAATTAATATTCCTAGACAAAAGAATTTGTCTAGAAGCAGAAGCTGGTCTGTAAATAACTGGTCAGAGCTTGAGAGAGAGGAGGAGGAATAAAAAGGTTTTTTAAATAGCAGGAGCAAACTGGATTCAGTTATTTTTAAAGTAAAATAATTTTAATGTTATTTATTAATGGATTGCATGGAAAAATTAGGTCCTCTCCCTACTAAGTTTAACTCTCAATGTCTAAACCATTATTACCAGTGTACCTTTTGCATAGGGAAGGCCAATGTGCTTTGAGTTCTTTGCATGCATTTTGATTGGAAATCCATAAATTGTACTACTGTGCTTGCTTATCTTGACTGTAAGTCCTGCAGACTTAGGAAATTTTCAGCATGTATTTTTAGCGTGATTTGTATAGAGGCTTTAAGTCAAGAATGGACACCTTAATGAGGCAATTAAGGTAAATCCTATACCTGCAGAAAAATGAGGATTTGTATGAGTGGCCAGACCTCTTCAAGATGGTAATGAGTAAAAAAACCACCACAACAAACAAATTATGTTGCAAAAACAAAAGACGTTATCATGTGGTGAAAGGAAAAGAAATAAGAAGAGTCCTGAGCTCTGGGAGGACCAGGGCCAGTGTCTCCCCAGTGCAGGTAGGACACCACTGATCAGCACCTTTGCTTTATCTTGCTTTGGGGAAAGGAGTGTCTGTGCATCCAGCTGAGCTCCCGCCAGGCTTTTGCAACCTCTGGCTGAGGAGGCTGGGATAGCCCCTGGGAGCACAGCCACTCAGCCACAGCCTAGCAAGGTTTGGGAGCAGCCAGCTGGCAGCAAGGCAAGGCACAACCTTGATATTCTCATGGCAGAAAACGTGGTGTTAAGGGAGGGCAGCAACTTTTTTATCAGTGATAGTGGAAAAAGAATTTGTGCAGGCCCTGCAAAAAGCCAACCACTGCTAGGTATGAAAGGTTAACCTCAGGGTAACCTCAGTGTTTCCAGGGCCTGGTATGAAAGATGTCCTCCTGAGCTGGGACTTTCAGAGATGTTGTGATGATGTAAAATGAAAGGCCTAATTTTCATCTTTTGTCATGTTACATCAGTGAAAAAGCTATGATGGTGTAACAGCCCTGAAGAGAAATCATGAGCAACACAAAACATTTGTGATGAATTAGAGGGCAGTTGTTGGTGAGGATGCTGCAAGGGCAGTGCTTAGGCATTCCTTGCATCCACAGAGAAGCAACTGTCAGTGTCTGTGGGAAATCTCAAAAGCAAGATTAGGAAAAACTTGTTACGAGGATGTGTGAGGAGGGATGGAGGCTGCCTGGGCGTGCTGCACCATCCATCACTGAAGGTTTCCAAGGACGAGTCAGACAAAACTGAATTCATCCTGTAAAGCTGCACTTCACAGGCACTGCAGCCTCTCCTGCTCAGCACCTTTCTGACCAAGTTACCTGAATGCTGCTCCAGAGGGGTCAGAAGCAGAAGAGTCTTTTGAAGGACATGCAGTTAGAAATATAGAATATGTTAAATAATGCAGATACGCATTTTCATCCTTTATTAATGAGAAAGATGCACCACATTAAGAAATAAAGCTGTTTCATACATTTCAGTAGAGAAAAACAGGGAATATGAGTTGAGGCTGTTTACAGTGCCCTACTTTTGTATTTTCCATCTGATTCTTGCTATTTCTTGAAGTAAAATAAGTAAAATCACTGTGTAGGAAAGAGACGTGAATGAATGTGGGTATTTTATTATCTTTGTCTACTTCAAAACTGTAATTTCTGGACGAGATTGGAGTACTGTAAGGATTGCAAGATTTCTGCTTCCAGCAAAGGCAAGAATAGCCATATTTGCCCAGACCACATCACTGGTTTTGAAGGGCATAAGGAAGACAAATGAAGTGCATGTGCATTCATGGGCAAACAGCCCCCAGCCATCAGAGCCCTCTGTATGGAGAAGCAGAGCTCAAGCCCCAAAAGAACTGTATCTCTTACTTTTTCTTCCTTTCTAAATTTTTGTCAAGATAAAATTTATTTTGGCTCTTTGCGTGTCATAGAGTATAGGTGTAGACCTCCATGTTTTTTACCATTCCTTGCTCACCTTTTGCTGAATTTTTTATTCCCATGACTTGTGGCTGATTTTTCCTTGCTTACTGCCTCAGGTAATGAGGTTGAAAGACTGAAAATTGTAGCCTTGCCCACAGGTATCTGCCAACATATTAACATATGACACTTGACATCTGCAGTGGTCTTGAACTAGGTTTGGTCAGTTCATGCCCAGGAAGAAATAACTTGGTAAAGTGTCTATTTTAACTATATTGAATAATGATTACATGATTTTGGACTAGTTTGGTTTTGTATACAGCCAGTGTTAACAGGCTGATTAAGACTCTGGAGACTCAGCATTAAAATTTAATTTTAGATGTGGATGGTGAAGAGACTATGGCAGTAGAAAGGTCTTAAATCTTAGGAAAGCAGCTTAATGGAGATTTAAAAGCCAGGTCCATGAGGTGGAACAGGAGAAAATGTTTAAATGGACCAGGCTAAAAAGGGCAGCAGGTCACAAATCCACTATGAGATCCACCTCCATCTCATGGTGGTGGTGCAAGAATCTCTGCTTCCTCCCTCCAGTACAAACCTGCAGGAGAAATAATGCACTGTTTCCAAAGGCACTGTGTGAACGTGTGCATTGATGAAATCATATTGGGTGCAGTGAAGTCTGCAAGAAACCAAAGTAGAATATAGTAATGTATTGAGCCTGAGGAATCTTTTAGAGAAAGAGAATGGAGTTCAGCAATAAAAACCAAAATGGATTAATTAAGTCAGATGGTTAGGAAGAACAAGGAAATAATTTACAGGTAGGATGAAGGAGTGAAGGGAAAACTGGCAGGAAAGTAGGACTCTTGCCAAATACTGAGAGGTGTAAATTGGAGAGGTGAGGCAATTAACTGGAGAAGGTAATTTAGAAGATACATGTTCAGTGACAGAGGGAAATCTGGAAAGCATAAAAGGCTAAAAATGATCAGATGTGTCAGTGTCTAGAGAGTGGCACATTTGGGATATGCAATGTTGGAGAGGAAAGCTATTTCAGCAAAAGTGTGTGCAATTTTGGATGTATGGTATTGGTGCATCATGGGGCAAGGAGAAGGTAATTACCTTGCTGTTCTTCTGGCAGAATCACACCTGCAGTTCTGTGCTCAGCAGCAGGTGCCACGTGTGTGAGTGATGGTGAAGAGTGACAGAGGGGGAATTCACAGAAAAATAATGAAAGTTTTAGGAGACTGAGGAGACTATGCCTAGCTTTCTTCAAACATTCTCATAAATTCATATTATAAGTACAAATGTTACAGTATTTTGAATGCCACAAGTGCTTGTGGCTGGAAATAATGATATAAAATACTACTTTGAAAATAAATCTAATAAGGGAATCCCAAGAAAAAAATCTGGTATAGACACTTTTGTTATGTTCTGTATGTCTCCTATGCAAATTTTAAACATGTCCAGTAAAGAGTAGCACATGTATTATTAGATTGTATTATCTGCATTGATGGAGGAAAGATATGATGACTGAGTGGAGCTTTTCTTTCCCTGATACCATTTGCTCAGTGATGCATTTCTCATTCAGCAGCAGTGAATTAGAAAGATGTATCTGCAGTCAAATGTTTGGGTTTGGACAAAACCCTATGAGTGCCTTAGTACTTACAGCATAATTTTAAATTCCCTGAGGAACTCAATGTATCTGAGTTTGAAATTATTTCAACAGGATCAATGGGTGACTTCTGGCACTGGAAGCACTGATTACAGTGACCTACATCCAGCTTCAATGGTGGCTTTCAGACATGTTGGTGATTACTTTGTGATGCTACATACAGAATTTTTACAAGAAAAAGAAAATTTAGATTCATAAAGTAATGGCTTGCACTTAACAGCTCAAATGCAGAATAAAATCATTAAGAAAAATTGCCTTTTTCATTAGTTCAGATAATACCATTTTAGCATCAGGGATTTCTGTTAGTGGCTACTTTTTTGGTGCCTGCTTAATTGCCTCCCTGAAAGACTGTAAAGCAAGTACAGAAATTAATTTTCCCCATCTTAAAGGTAATGATCTTCCTTTTCCATTTTTTATTTTTTACTTATTGAAATACAGAATGCAACAAAGTAACTTTAAGAATCACCTTGTCAGTAATACAATCCAAGCCATAAAATGCCTATCAATCCTATGTTTGTTCTGTTCTTTCCAGTTTCCACAAACACTGACAGGGTATTATGAGGATTGACTGTCCTGCCTATTGCTATTATAGTTCCTGTTTTGTCTGCTTGCATTGCTGTGATACCTGAGAGCCCTGGTCATGGAACAAAACTCTGCATGCAGATGCACCACACAAGATGGACCTCCTCTCAGCATTTTTGTAGGAGCAGCCAAGATACTCTCAATAGCCTCTAAAATCAGCAGAAAGGAAGAGAGGGAGAGTTCCCCCAGCCCCTGGGCACTCTCTACTCCCAAAAACAATCTCCATAGCTGAGTGTTCCCACTTCTATCAAACAAAATCTCCACATCAGTGCGTGACTAATGAACTAAGATTGCAAAAGGTACAAACCCTACTCAGTGCTGCTGCTTCAGCACAGGGACAGAACTGAGTTTTGGGTTGGTTTTAGCAGGGAAGGCTGGGAGCTTAGGTGTGAAACTGAATGTAAGCTGGCTACCCATCTGCTATCAAAAAGCAAAGGAAAAATGCCCATTGGCACAGATGCCCAAAAAAATGTTTGATGTACTTGCAGAAGATACATAATACTGGAATCTCCATCAGAAAAACCATAATTTTTAGATTTCCTTATGCACTACCAAATTTGTTAGTAAAAGATCTGCCTCAGTAAGGAAGTCCTGGGACCTCAATGCCTTTCTAATTTAGGGCTGTGGGCATCAGACAGTGACTACTGAAGCATCACCAAGGAACATGAGATCTCCCATGGCAGTGAGGCTAATCCCACATAATCCCAGAGCACAAATCAGATTCTCAGTTTACCCAAGGTGGCCGTTTTTTCTCTGAGGCTGACAGATTTCTCTGAGGCTGTCATGTTTCCAAAAACTGACTTTTCTTCCAGTCTTTGAAAAATGCTGATGCCCCACATGCTCCATGCAAACGCGTTGCTCAGAATGGCTTTGTGGAACATGTTCTTGGGGTCTTCCATGCAAGCCTATTCATGAAATTAGGTGACTATTGGCAACTCTGTCCTCAGGTTAAGGTGAGGAGAGAGAGAGTTGAGTTATGTTATGCCTCCTTATGGATGGGAGAAAGACAACTGGCCTGGATCTGGAAAACTTTATCAGCACAGCTGTTGTGTGCTGTTGCCAGGACCCCTCCTTGTCCCATGACGGATGTTTCCTGACCAAGGAAGGCTGTATTCCTTTCCTTTCAAAACTCTTTTGTTTGTAGACTCCAGCCCTACTGGTTCTACCTTGCCCTTGCTTTATAGAAAGCAGGTTAGCATGTGCAATCAGAGCATTGCCTGAAGGAATTTCAGGCTTTAGGATGGAGCCTGTGCTTTGTTGAATGTTTTGAGGTGAAAGCATATATTCCTATATTATTTCTTAAATGTATTTGCCTTCTAGACATGGCTTTATCTCAGGGATCCTATGAAGTTTTTGTTCCATTTCCCCCATAGCACTGATAATAAAAGCTGCATGATAATAGAGCAAGACCTGAGGAACTTTGTGGATATTTCTATGTGTGTTTCTATGGTCCCACAACAGCTACCTGGTTTTGTTTTGATTTTCCAGGACTCAGTAATTATTAAACCAACCTCACACTTAGAAAAAGTAATGGAATTTCACACTTTATGTTTACAGATCAAAGGTTAATCTTTAAACCAAGGTTTGTTGTCATTTGTTAAGCCTCTTGTTTTCTTAATATGACTGATTTCTTTCTCTTGCTATTCAAAGGATGCACGAGATAATTGATTAGGAAATAGGTTTCTTCTACAACCAGTTTTATATCTTTGTTTATTCATTCTTACCATCAAGAGCCCTGCAAAAGCCTTGACTCACAGGGATTTTTGCTGCCCCTTTTGTGCTGCCTTGTCTTCACCACAGATGATGCACAATCTGCAGAAATAGCTTCTTAGCTATAAATAGAGCACTTCCCAAGTGTTCATTAAGAACAAAATTCATCACATTCTTGTGAATAAGGTGTGCAAATAATATTATATGCTACATTTCACCGTGAAAGAAACCATCCCCTGTTTTTACCATTGCTTTTCCTCAAGTTATCTGCAATGAATTGGCTGGTTGGTTAGCAATATATTTTACTGATGCTGGGCAGTCTCCCAGGGTTTGTTGGTGAGGTCCAGCTCTTGTTTTATCTACTTGATTAGAAATTTCCTACTTAAGAAAATCATAATGACAACTCTGTCCCCCAGGCTTAAGAATTATCTTCAAGTTATCTGAAATCAGCATCTGGATTTCAAAATATCCTCCATTATCTCTCCCTGGACTGCAGTGAGGGTTGGTTGCCTCACTTACACTGAACTCCAAACTTGTAATGAACCAGTGCAAGTGACAGACATCTTATGCACTTAACTACAGCACACTTGATGTCTGGCAGATCTAGAAACATTTTCTGAAGAAGGTGAAGCCATTTAAGTAACCTTGCTTAGAAATCATGCTAAAACTTGAGGGTCATAAAAATGGTGTTAGATATCTCATTTAGCAGTAAAGTTATTTCATGGTGATATGAGAAACTGTATGAAACAAATACTGGACTGTATAAAGAAACATTAAAGATTTGGTGAAGTAGCTTTGGTAGTTTGAAGAATGAGGTGAAAAAGTCTTTTGATTTAGCCTGACTGTAATAGATTTCTCATCATAGTTTAAGACATGATCTGTTTTCACCAGTACTTTCTAGGGGCTTTCCTAGAAAAAGCTAAGGCCCCAGAAAAATCTGAAGTGACCCATTTAAAATCATTCTGTTGGTTTTTGGTTTTTTCCCAGTAATTTGTATAAAGCAAAACTCTGAAAAAATTCTGAAATGTCCATGTAAAGTTAGTGCTTCTCTCTGCCCCTGTGACCTTACCTCACATGGCCAAGCAAAATCCCATCTCCCAGAGTACAGAGAGAGGTGGCATTGGCTTGGATGTTTTGAAACTGGTTTATAGAATAAGCTCTAAAGTCACCCTTTAATGAGTGGGAAATTTGAAGTAGTCCACACGATTACAGTGCCATTTGCTAGCATGTTCCAAGGAACTGGTCACCAGTTTTAGCGAAATGTTTTTTTCTCAGTGGTATTCACACAGTTCTTCCACTCATTTCTTTGGTGGCTTGTGCTCTTTGTTAATAAATAACAGGGTAATGGTTGGTCATGTAGAATCCTGTCCCCACTGAAATCCAAAGCAAAACTCACAGAGAATTCAGTGAAACAATCAGCTTGAGAATCTTTTTATTCTATGCTCTCCTTTGCTTGTTTAAATACTCCTAATTTCTGTGTTAGAAATGGATCATCTTTTTTACCAATGCTACAAACAGTACATGGCTTTTCTATTCATAAAACAAAGTGTGTTCTCCTATTTCCAAGGAAGATATTTCTGCATTTATTACCCATGACCCATCCATTCATTTCTGAAAGAACAGCATCTCTAAATAAGATCCAAGATGATCAAATGGATTGGGACAAATTTGTATTTATTTTATACTGACAGAGGCTTGGAGGTTCAAGACTAGACCTACATAGTCTAATGAAACTTCAGATATACAAAACCTGAAGTTGCACCATAGACTGAAATATATAGTTGCTTGCCCATAGCAACTGAAACAGAATGCTCTCACACCTAGCAAAAGGCCCTTCTACCTCCTAAGAATTTGTTCTGTGGAAGTAATTATTTTGAAAGCTAGAATTAAGAAGAATGGAAGAAGTTTTTAAGATAAAACTACCAGATGTGCTAAGTGGTCAGATAGGAACTACTGGACATTGGAGATTCCCAAGCCTTGACATCACTGAGAGCCTTGCTCCCTGTATTGCCCATTCAGCAATTACTGTGAGATTGACAGTTACAATGAACATGTAAAAAACAGTAAGATCTTAAAAATCTGGGGGAATGGGTGTCCTAGATTTGTGTTACTGCTAACAAAAAAGCTCCATCTCATTTGGGAACCTACGCAGCATGCTGGTGTGGCTGTCTCAGCCACAGGAAGAGGGGTGACTTAAACCCACATATTAAGAGAATATTGCAATAATTTAGTTACAAGACAGAAAACTGCAGTGAACCCTTTCATGCCCATTCTCACAGAGCTGCTTCTCTACATTGTATGTACAGAGGTGCGGATATCTTATAGTCCCAAATGGACAAAAGCAGCTTTGCCAAAAACACTCACACAGCTGTGTCAAGTGTAAAGGTCTACTCTACACTGGCCAGAAGAACTGTAGGTTTGTAAAGCACATGCCACTGGAGGATTTGCACTCCTCTCAGGACAGTATCTGTTCTCAGGTCAGTGTGTACAAGAGTGCAGAATGCCATCTTGGAAGAGCAGTTGGAAGAGAAATAAAAAAAGGGAAATGGGAAACAGGAGAAGCACAGTTTGAAAATAAACCTGGGAAGGGGCCTCACAGGATTGAGGAACTTTGTGGATATTTAGGCACTGAATTCACTGGGAATAAGGCTTTGACTGAAGAATAACAAACCGATGAAGGTTGGAAGGGACCCATGAAAGTCTCCAGTCTGACCTCCTCAATCAAGCAGATTGCATTGGAGCAGATTACACAGGGTCTTGCCCAGGCTGGGTTCTGACACCTTTAAGGATGGTGATTCTCTGGGTTCCTCTTTCAATGTCCAGCCATCCCCATGGTAATTTTTTTTCCTCACATTGAGTAGGAATTTGATATTGTAGCTTGCTTTCTTTATCGTACACTACAGTAAGACTTTCCTGTCAAGTCTTTTCTTCTTAAGAACAAATGTATTTCTCTCATCTCTTCTCATATGTCCTGTGCTCTGGTCCCCTGACCAGCTTGGTGGCCCTGCATTGAATTCACCTCTCTGTGTCCTTGTCTGTCTTGTACTAGGAGCCCAAAAGAGGCCACAACCCTCCAGGTGTACTCTCACAAACAGGATGACAAAGAGCCACTTGCCCTAGCCTGCTGGCTACACTCCTGCTAATACAGTCCAGCCTTTGATTGAACAGGGTGCACTGCTGATGTACTCATTTATTTAGGTTGAAGTTTTGAGTTAGGACCATTGGGACTTTTTCTGCAAAGTCAGTTTTAAGGTAGCAAGTTTTTGTCCAGCTTGTCCTGTTGCATGGGCTTATTCCATCACAGACATGGGGCTTTTCATCTGACTTCATTCCACTCCCTGAGCTTTCTCCCAGCCCAGTTTTCCAGCCTGTCCAGAAGTATATTGACTTTTCCCCTCAGTCAGGTGTTGTGTGCAGACTTGCAGAGAGCATAAAGGAACGGTGTGCCAGAGTTCATTGAAGTAGGCAACTTTGTCTCACTGGAAAGTCTTCATGTCGGGTGAGCAGGATGTGAGGAGTTGCAAGCACAAACAGCTTCGTGTTTTGAGCTTATAAACAACTGCAAAAATAACTCAAGGTCACTGCAGGTAGTTCTTTCCTGCAGAGTGAAGTCAGTACCACTTTATCACGAGTCCGTCACTGGATAGAGTGTTGGAGGACAAAAATTTCAAAAATTCTACACTCTGTGACTGTGTTCCAGGATGGATCACACTGAAATGTATGGACTGGGTGGGGGGAAGTGATGTATCATACATCTGAGACAGCTCAACCATATGAGGCATTCTTTAACTGTAGAATTAGATTTCACAATCTTAGTATAGAAGAGGGGTTTATTTTCTTTTAACTGGTCTCTCCATCACCTGATTTCCAGTCTGATGTCGCAGATGCATGAGTTGTGTAACATGTCCAGACTATTCATTTTAGTGTTAATAGTTTCATTTTTGCTACCTGTTAGTTTTATTAACCAAGATTTTAACGCTTGAGATGTTGCCAGAACTGTCACATTGTTCCCCTACTGCATGTTCACAGACACACTTCTCAGTAGTTTCTTTGCTTTGGTGGAAGATTGTAGGAGGCCAGTAGCAATTCCCAAATCCCTAAAAAGTGATTAGCAATTATTGTTCTCTAAGTGCTTAATAGGGAGATTGAGACAGGCCACCAGGTGTTTACACAATAACACTTGGTAGCGTGGAAATTCAGCTCTCACTATTGCAAGGTGTAAGGAGGGTAAATACCTGCCCTTGGAGAAACCAGCAATTATTTTGATGCTTGTATTACACCACATTTTCTCCCCTAGATTGTGCAGTTCTGTTATTTCCTAACTTTTCTTTCCCTGATAGGGATTTGTCTGTGTTTATAGTAGCGGGATGGATCTGTAACCACGAGATCGGTTTCTGTTAAAAGTGTTTTTCTTGCACGATCATTTAGCTGCAAAGCTGCATTTTTAGTCCATCCCTTTGTATCTAACATGGCATATTTGTATACAGCAACAATGGAAGGGAGCTATGCTTCACACTGAAGGTTTGAAATAAATGATAGTGAAATAGCTTAGGAACAGCACAAATGTTCTTCTGTAACAAATCGTTTCATTCACGGTGTCTCTTTTTTTTCTGTTGCAGGAGGTTGGAAGCATTATCGGAAAGGTCAGAAAATAACTTTATATTCATGTCAAACTATTGTATATCATTTCTCTTTTCTTAGCCCAGGCTAACGGGGTTTTTTTTTATGCTTCTTTAACAGAAAGGTGAGACAGTGAAGAAGATGAGGGAGGAGGTAAGACAAGCTTTGATGTCTTCACTTGCTTCCTTTCCGGCTCAGAAACAGTGAGTTCAGCATGTGCAGACCGATGCTGCCATCAAGTGGGCCGATCGTTCAACATCCCCGTTCTTTGCAAGCGGTGGGGTATAAATATGCTGGCCTAAATTAAACATTGTTGTTAATGTAACCTCCTTATCGCTGCAGCAGTCTGGATTGTTTCATTCCCCTAGCGATGTGCCTGCTGCTGCCTTATCTCAGAACAGCTCACAGCATGGCTCTGTGCATCAGACCCACTGTATCTTTCATTAGCATATCAACATCAGTCTTGCACATGGCTTGGCCTCCTGGTAGAGTTTCCAAAAATCTGAAACCAAGTGTTAGACTGACACACGTCAAGTTTGAGGGTAGATACAAGCTTCAGCAGAGCTGGAGCCAGACATGTATAAGTCAGAGCTTCTCTCTGCCATGCCTTGGCAAAGCTTTAGCTTTTCCTCATTTTGCAGCTGTGAGCAGGATATGGGCAGGGTAGACCTGCACACCTGCCATTCCAATCCTTTGAAAAGGCTAAAGACAAATAGGATTAAAACAGGGCACTGCATAAATCTCAGCCTCCCCAGTGTCTGCAGGCTTCTTTCCCTGCCAGAGAGCAAGCTGTGCTATCTTCAGAGTAGTGTGCTCAGGTGGAGGCTACAGACCCACACTGGTCCTGAAAGGTAGCACATCCTACCTGGAGATCCATGTAATTTTTCTGCTTTGAAGCAACTGCTAAAAGTATAAGTCAGACGAGAAATCCTACTGTTTTAAACTTTAGGAGTGCAGTGTATGGAGGATGCCTCAAGGAAAGTCAGTTTGGCTCTACTAAAGCTGCAGTACATTACTGTGTCAGCTGCCTCGTTTTCTACACTGATAGAAGGTCTGTGTCAGGGAAATGTCAAAGTATTTTAGTAAAGAAAATTGCAGACATCAATCTTTAAATATACACAATGGGGACTTCATTGTCAGGTTGACTGAGTTCTGAGCTCCTTTTTTGATTACATGTTTTCACCCATATTTTCACACATTTACTAAGACGTAAAGAAAAAAAATGAGAACATTTTTTTCCAATGTATTAGGTAAACTTAATTAAACACATTTTATTGTAATTATTAATTATGATCAGGAGCAGATATCTTTGTACATAAATTGTATGCACAGAAGGGAAGGCATCATTGGAGAGTGCTCCTGACTTCTGAGTAAAACATCTTAGAGAATACCTTTGATACTTGGACTGTCTTTCAAGATAAATATCAAATGTTCTTCTTCCAATCCTGCACCCCTCCTGTCATGTACATGTGGTCAGAAGACACTTTATCTTTTTGGTTATTTTTTTTTTAATAATGGAATTGTATGCATCTTTATATCAGCACAGGACTAAGGCTGTATCTCCACATGATGAAAACTTGGTCATTCTTTAAATTACTACCTTTTTCAGTACTTCTTTAAAAGCAAAATGCAGCTTTTATTTTGACTTCCCTGGCAGATGTGGCAGCGTGCACGCCATCTTTATGGTGTGAAATGTAGCTCTGTCTTTGGGGAAATGTCAGAGACAATTCTGTCATTGAGGAAATGTCAGAGACAACTTCAGGCCTACAGAAAAGTACAGAACTCTCAGTTCTGTGCCCAGGTCTGTGGCAGGAAAAATTTTCTATCAGTAGTGTTGAGCCTTGGCTTTTTCATGTTGTGTGGGGGTGCTGCCATATGGGGAAGCACAGTCTCTTGCAGTAGAGCAGCAGCATGGGGTGGTTAAGGGCTGGACACAGCACATCAGCAGCTGTGAGGTGACCCTGCAGGCAAAGGGCCAAACTAACCCAGCTTGTCTCACATCTGCTTCAGGCCCTGATCCCCAAGAAGGTCAGTGCCTGTGGGTGAATTGAGGCTCCTGAGTCTTGTTAGTCTGCATTAACTCATTTCCAAGACTGAAATCTCAGAGAATGTGTAGGGTGCCTCTTACCTGAAGCAGACTTGATCATTACCTACACTAAAGATCCTCTTAAATATATACTAAATGTATATATATAAATTTCTAAATATATAAAACCCCCTGGTTGAGACATTTTCTCTGCACTACCACAGTGACATAGAGAACTGAGTATACTTAGGGAAGCCTGGCTTCCCTAAGACACTTCTGGTTTTCTAACTCTATCCAACAGGCTCCTTACCCTATGGACACAGTACTGTTGGTGTTTCCTGTCCTACCACTAGTCCTTTAAAGGGATGCTCAGTGCATATTAGCTGCTGCCTTCACAGGAGGCACATCTACAAGGAGCCTTCCCAATGGTGCAAAGCAGGTTCCCAGCAGAGAGGTAGAGAAGCCAAGCCCCACCTTTGGGGCTCCAAACCAGAGAGGTGCATCGCTCCTGGGGAATGCTGGTCCTCCCTGGAGTTGACCACCTTCACTTAAATTCTGCAGCTCCAGTCCTACTTAAGGTTAATCCTGCAGGAAGGAAGGAAAAAAACTTGATTGTGCAATTATTTGCAACTTTGAGTTACAGAGGTGCTATTTGCATGCTGCAAAGAAGGCTGCAGAAGTATTTACCCAGACAGAATCCGGCTTCCCGCAGTTACATGAATTTTTGGAATGTGATCAGTTTATGCTGAAATTATATGATGTTGGGGCTGCAGTTGCAGGGGAGGGAATTAAATGCCTCGAGGTATTCCTTCCCAAACTATATTCCTAATCCTACTTTGTTTGCTCCCTGGGAAGTATAACTTTGAAAAATATTTGTTCCTTTTGACAGAGTGGTGCTCGAATCAATATTTCAGAAGGCACTTGTCCAGAGAGAATTGTGACAATAACAGGCCCAACAGATGCAATTTTTAAAGCTTTTTCTATGATTGCACTAAAATTTGAAGAGGTAAGCAAATATTTTTTTTTTCTCTCTTCAAGTTGAAATACAAACACTGTTTGAATTTTCTCATGTTTGCTTTAATGTTAAATAGGATTTGTTTAATGTTCTATTTAATAGCAATGAAAGTGGTTATATTTTTATAAATGCTTTTGGCAGCAATGCTGAAGAGAAATAATGGGTCAATTTACAAGATGTTTGATCATTTCTTTTGCTTTTTGGAGGCTTCAGGGAAAAGCAATTGCTTCTAGTAATGTGTGCTAATGGTAGGAAAAATGTCTTGGAAAAATTCTATTCCCTCTGTGGGTTTGATTTGAAAAGAATAATTGCCTAACTTTTAACTCTGTTTGTATGAATCCAGTTGGTATTGATGTAAATGTTATATATGTCAAAATGAATATGTAACTCATTTAACTAGAATTTTTTTTTATTTTAAAAACAAGCTATATGATTACCAATTACCACATTTAAGGCTTGTCCTTTAAAACCAATTAAAGGCACTCAGAGTAAGTAATGCAGAAGTTCAATTCACTCTATGTGAATGTAAGTGTTCTGTGCAGATATGTATCTAAATTGCTGAGATTTCCTTCAGTTTCATGGACCAGCTACAATTAGATATGGTCATCATTTTAAAAGAGAACCTCACAGAAAAGGCAACAGAGTACAGAACATGAACCCTGGTCACTCTGGAGAGGATTTAACTCCCTCTACTTTTGAAAATCATATGTCTGGTCCAGGCAGCCCTCCTGTCCTCTCTGGAGAGGCAGATGTCCCTGCAGGAAGCAGTTCACCCTCTCCTAATGGACGAGCTTGCAGACAGGTAGACTGAGTCACCTGCAGCTGAAGCCAAGGGCAGGGTCTCGCTAGAATGGATTAAACTAGAGGAATGTTAATCCCTTTCTTAAGAGTTCTCATTTCTCCAAGTCAGCAAGGTTAGTCTCCACATCTCCCCACAGCACAGGGAGATGGTGGAATTGATGAGAATTGTCAACATGTGCCTTTATTTAGGCACGGCAAATGTTCAAACTTAGAGCAACACAACTAAAAGAAAGCTCGTAAGTCACCAGATGGAGTTGTCTTCTAGAATCAACTATATGGCTTGGACTTGTAACTTCACAGCATGATCAAAAGCTAGTTAGATATTTACTATTTCCTGATACTGGGTCCACAATTTCAGGTCTCTGGTAATTAGACACCTTCTTTTTGCTCCTCACCTGATTTTATTCATGAACAGTTCATGCAGCTTTGTTTCTATGCCAGCACTGGCCATTAGTTTAGATAATTCTTGCCTTTCCATCCCTGAGGTTTCCCTTTCTGGATATGTATTTAGAAACTGATTTTATCCCCACACACCTTTGCTTTTGCCAGAGAGACTGATCCAAGCACAGTCTTTCAGAATATGCATTCCCCACCCATCTCATGACTCTAGTAGTCCCTTTCCACCTTTTTCCAGTTACATTTTATCTTGAATGTCTGTGTTAATTGTGGACAGGTTGCAAATGAAGTTCCACAAAGGCTTATTTAACAGCATTAACAGTCCCCTGTCCTACTTATCACGCTGTCATATCCCTGCCACTGCTGGAAATGGCTCACCTCCTACTAGTTTAATTCTTTGCACACACCCATGCTTTGCCTGGTGGGTGTCCCCAGCTCCTGCTGAGGAGTTTCCACCTCTTCAGTCTTGGCAAACATTCCTGTCAGGCTCCAGACAAATGACTTTTTTTAATATTGCAGGTGTTAATCCCATTTATATTTCTTCAGTCCTTCATGGGTTTTCAGATCTTCCTGCGTGATATTCCAAACTTTCAGTATGTTGATAAAATGTCTTACTTTTGAGGCATGGCACATTTTATAAGAATGCTTGGGGAGGTTTTTGTCAGTTATTAATGAAATAGTAATGATTTTGAGGTTTAAGCCTGCAGAACCACAAGTAATTCTATCTAACCCAATTTCAAAACCTCCTATTGTCATCTCTTTCTCCTCTTTCATCTCCTACCTGTCATGGACCAATCCCTGTTTCTTCTAGTTTAAGAGGTAGCTTGGTGCACAGTGCCATACCCTCCAGTCCAGATAATCCTGGAGAGAGCAGTGTCTCTGCTCTCTACAGGAAAAACATGTTCCTCATCCTATAAAATGCTGAGAGAATCATTAGCACAGATAATCCCTGCCAGTTCCCACCAAAATGAGTACCCAGTGGAAATAATGCTACATTTTTCATACAAACATCAAACACTGCATGGCATCAGATCCTCAGCCCACCACTCAACACCACGTAGTCTTTGAAAGTGCTGTAGGTAGCAATAGGCAAAGAAAGCTGAAATTCAGGCTTCTGCCTGGATTTTGCACTTTTTTGCACTTGCTGGTTTTAGAGGGCAGCCTGGGTTCTTCAAATGAGCATTAGCAAAGGAGTATTGGCAATCTCTGCAGATCAAGTACGGCTCTGAAATATCTGTATTTAGTTTTAACATAATTGGTTTGTGGTATATTTAAAAGAACAGAAGTAAAGAAACATGTATATATAGTACTTATTGTATATATAATGCATTTTTTATATATATAATAAGTTAGGTTTCCTATAAATCTCTCTGCCAATAAAAGGAGGTAACTGTAATACTCTGGAGGCAAAATAAAATGCTGTTTCAAAAATTACAAATTAGCTAGCTACCAAGTGCTATTTTTCATGCATATCTTTTTGCTGGAGATTTCTTCAGCCATTTAAAAAATTCAGTCCAGCTCTGGTTATTGCAGCTATGTTGAAACAGAAGAAAAAGAATGCATGTGTGAGACTGCTGCTTCGAGGGATTGTTTTGGTATTTGTCATGCATGCCCACATGAAGACTTTGGACCCTTAATTTCCACCCTACAGCTGTATACCTAGAGATAAGCAGGTGTAGGAAGTCTTGGAATGCTTTTGTAATGTTAGTAAAAATTTTAAAATATGTCAGAGTGATAAAAAAATGAGAAAGGCTGGGTTTGTCTTGTGGTTGTTCTCTAGCCTTATATAACTCTGCTTTGACAACCTTCCTAATGGAAGTTACTTTTCTAGCAGTCTTATGATGAATTTACAAGCTAAGTAGGTATTCACATGAATACCTAAAGTGTTCACTGCAGGGGAGAAAGAGAGTTGTTAGAAAATGACACTAACCCAGGCAGACCCCTGGAACTGCAAGAGGGGACATTGTAGCGCAGTCAATTTTGAACTGGAGGCTGAGCCCCAAGAAATGCAGCTGTAACTTCACTGGTGAAGCTGTAACGTCACTGGGGCAGCTCTAGCTTTGCTTGTAAGTCTGCATAATCCTCTGAAAGCACGCGGTGCTGAAGCACTGGAACAACCAACAAGCACAGCTCAGTAGTCAGACCTTCTGCAGATGAGTAAGAAAGGAATTTTGGAATCTTTGTTCCTCTGTAAACATCTATGAAGCACTTGTTCTGCTCTAGAAGGAAGAAGAGAAAAAAGGAAGGTGATAAAAGCAGTTAGGGTGATACCTTTCTGACAAACATAAATTTCTGCCAGTACAACTGTGATCAATCCTGTGGTGGTCATTTCCAAGGGAGAAGCCACCTCACAGAATCCTCCTTACTGTGGAAATTTGGCAGTTTAACATTTCCTTTGAAACCAGAAAAGAAGGATTTTGATATATTTTTTTTCCTTGGAGGTTTGGTAGAATTCTGAGCTGCCAGGTTAGTTTTGGGAAGCCTTATGTGCTATGACCCAGGGATGCCAAGAGCTTCTGCTGGCTCTTCAGCACTTCCAGGCTCCCAGTTAGCCTGTCTTGGCTGTGGAGCAGCCCACCAAGCAGGGAGAAAGCCATGCAAGGTCCAGCTGTAGTGTCTGCCTGAGCCCTGAAGAAATGGATGCAATGTCACAAAAAGTT
Source organism: Setophaga petechia (assembly GCA_024362935.1). NCBI lineage: Eukaryota > Metazoa > Chordata > Aves > Passeriformes > Parulidae > Setophaga > Setophaga petechia. Next base: position 27,022,480 of record JANCRA010000008.1, read on the forward strand.
AGGAGTTAAATAAATAGGAATCTCCCAGTTTGAAAGACAACTGTTCTGTGGGAAAGTCCTGAGCTATCCCTACTCGGAAGCCTGCAGTTCTGAAGGGGGGTTTTTTCTGCTTATTTCTCCTTTGTTATGTTTTTAAGCTGGAATAATTCCTGTATGCAGTCCATGCTGCTGAGCCCCCATGTTTAGATGTTGCTTTTCTTAAATAGTGAGGAGAAAATAAAGAGAGCAGTGGTTTCCAGTTCCTGCAAAGTGCTTTTGAAGGCAGAAATTTCAGTAAAGGCTTTGAGGCCAGGCTGCATATGATATGGAAGTAGGAGACATGATTAAGTTTTGTGCTGTGTGGCTGAAGAGGATTATTCACCTACATGTGCCTCTACTTGACACAACCACGATACAGCAAGATGTCATCTTCCAGCTGAAAAATTGACATATCAATTTATCTCAGATGCATGGGTAGTGCAAAATTCTATTATCCCTCTGGCTTTATTTTGGATTGCAGTCTCTCACTGACACAACCACTAAACAGAATATGAGTTACTACTGGCTGGTAGAGGATTTGGTAGATTGGTAGAGGATTTTAGTAGATTTGGTAGCTGTCTTGTCACAGGCAGCAATGCCTTGTTCCATTCGAGATTTTATTTTCTTCACTTTTAAGCTAAATAAGGTCATACCAAGCCTTTTCTTGGATGGAAGGATGCTGCCATCAAAACTGGGGACATACTGTAGGAATCAGTGCTGGTATCACCAGGCTCCCACACTGGTTCAGTGAGATGTGCAGAGTTGCTAAAAGTACTGAGTAGTTATGTTGTTGTTTGGTTTTTATAATTTGGAGTCCTGATTGCGCAATATGGGTACTTTTTGTTGGTTGGTTGGTCGGTTGGTTTGTTTTTTTGTGTTTTTGTTTTTTTGTTTTTTATTAAAGTGATAGTCTTTATAAGCATAGGAAATTACATCAGTTCTGTCTGACAGAGCTCTTGTTGCATCATAAGTGACTTAATAGGGAATGCATGTTTTCTCATTCCTGTCCTAATCTTTGGTAACATTCTTGTGGTGAGTACAATAGCTGTGCCATGCCACCTCACAGATGAGTCTTCTCAGCTCATAGCTAGTGTTACCAAAACTCTCTGAAATTCTCATGAGCTGTTGTCAGCTGCAGTGCAGCTTACAGCTGTTTATTTTTTCATCCTAAGTTCCTTCAAAGCATCCCACTGATCAGTGGCAAGATAAAATTTATCTTTTTCTCTGTGATGAAGTCTTTAAAGGGATTGTTTTGTCTTGCCTACAAGATTTTGAACAAACAAAATATATTTAAAACCATTTAAACCTTGCAACAAGTTGAAGTGTTATGGGGAGCGTGTAATGTAGTCTCATTGGTCATTGGGATACATAGATGTGTTTCATTACCTGGACACAGGCAATTACTGTTCTGCTGAGCTTTTTGTACTTTGGTTACATAGTCATGATGGAAAAGATTTTAGAAATTGTGTAGTGCTACAAATATTTATGTACCTGCTAAAAAAGAGAAATTAGATCTAGAGCGCAGCAGAAGACTTATCACAATCATCTGATTTTCTCTGCTTTAGATTATTCACATGGTCTTTGTCATTCCTTTTTTTAACATTTTCCTTTGAATCCAATGTCGGAAGAGACATGAAATGTAGAGATATATTACACAGTATAAATTTTCTAACTGAGGTGGTGGAAAAGAGACCAAAACAGATCAAAACGGGTTTTGGAAGTCTATGAATCCAAAAGCCTCTTTGCCTTTTCCATCTGTTTTAGCTGATTTCGTGGCATACACCACCTCCTTCTCCTAGTCCTGCCCTCTGGTCCCACAGCATGGATCTTATAATGCCAGACATCCTAAGGGTTCCTCTGGCACAGGCAGCTTCATGCTCACAGTGTATCACCAGCAGAGCTGTGGTGGGCTTTCCTTACCACAAAAGCCAGCCACAGCTGGTTGCACACTCCCCAGGTCTCCACAGACAGCCTGGGCATTTGCTCAGAGCACTTCAGTGCTCACCAGGAGTGACAAATCCCCCGCTAATGCTCGCTGGCACTGTGATTACAGGACATCAACGCTTCGATGACAAACAGCTCGGTGACAAGCAAACCGCCCGTAACACTGCGGCTCGTCGTCCCAGCAAGTCAGTGCGGATCCCTCATAGGAAAAGGAGGTTCCAAAATCAAGGAAATCAGGGAGGTAAGTCTTGGGATGTGTGCTGGGGACACTGGCTAGCTCAGCATCCTACTGCAGTGTGCCCTGCCAGCATCACCCACTGCACTTTGCTGATCACACCAACGTGGGCATGCGTCGACGGAAAAACCTGGAAAAGCCTTGGTCTGAGAGAAGCAGGGGGTCCAGCACAGCTGCACTTGTACTTTTCTTGACACTAAAGACCACATGTGAAATAGAGAAACAACTTTACAGTGTATAAAGTCTTCCATGCACAGTTAAGCAAAGCAACAGTGACAAATGGCTCTTCAAGTTTGTTTTCCAGCAGAGATCCCTGCCCAGCAATACTCAGGGGACCCCAAGCCAAAGAGTTGCAGCCATTTCCAAATTAGTTACCACCCCTACAGTCAGAGAAAAGCCCAGGCAGCATTGGGGATTCCAGGCTAGTAGATCTACTTTCTAGAAAAGTGTGATTTTCATGCTCCTTCTCTGTTTCTCCTTACTGTCACTGGGCCACAGGCGACCTGATTTGATGCATTCCAAACACATGCAGAATTTTTTTTTAGTCCAGTCTTTATCTGGAGGTATTCATTCGGTGTGCTAGGAGCCACTTTTTTTTCTAACCAAAAAAATGCAACAAGTACCATATAGTGCCTGTTTTAACTCTATCATTCATGACTGTTAACAATGTAGTACATGCCAAGCCAAAGATCTGATGTTTGTAAAAGATGCATTCCAAACACATGCAGAATTTTTTTTAGTCCAGTCTTTATCTGGAGGTATTCATTCGGTGTGCTAGGAGCCACTTTTTTTTCTAACCAAAAAAATGCAACAAGTACCATATAGTGCCTGTTTTAACTCTATCATTCATGACTGTTAACAATGTAGTACATGCCAAGCCAAAGATCTGATGTTGATCTGATCACTCATAGAAGAAAATCAGGTACATGCTCAGTTGTATAGAGAAAATCTGAACAGGACATTTTAGAAAAATTGATTGTTATTCTGTAGGAAGTGACAATATTCCTCCTAAATTTGGATTCATCCCAACATGGAGTGAAGTGTTGAATACTAAGATAACATTTTGATCAATTTTTTAATTTGCCTGTGTCAAAACAAAAGGCTTTTGACAGGCTCTACAAAGTTGTAACTCTGTTTTTTTTAAATCTAAAATATGGATCCAAGACAGTAGGTTTTAAGGAGCTTTTAAGTGGATTTCTTAGTTGTGTTAAAATAGAAGCAGGCATGAGTGTGAACTGTGTGCAGTGATTGCTTAGCTGTAGGTTTTACAGCTGTCCATACTTTGGATTTTATATTGAATATTGGTAACTTCACTCAGAGCACTGTGAGAATGTGCCCAGGACACAGGTTTTTTAAGGTGAGAGTGGTCTGTTGGCTAAGTTAAGTGACTGAAGTGATTATCCTGGTTAGCACAGTTTCAGAAGCAATTGCGTGTAGCCTGGTACAAGGAAGTAAAAGAATAATTCTTGGCCAAATAGGTGTTTTGATAAGGTTAATGTAGCAAGAAGTCACACTGCACATCTTCCTAAGCATAAGGATAATGGACAAAATATTACTTGTTTTTTGCTGCTGATGAAAGTCAGAGAATAAACCAGATTAGCACTGGGAGTAAATGCATAAATGCCTCTGGTACTTGGCAGTCTTTTGCACTGGATGTACAGATACCCAAGAATGTACATTAAAAAGCAAATACCAGGAAAGAGGGGGAAATCAAGGAGCATCCAGCCCAAGATGTGGTCTAATTTAATCATCACACAACATACTGAACAGTTGCAAAAGGAGGGGTCTTCTGTGTTCTGTCATGCACCCAGATACAGTAGGGTTGCAGTACTATTTTTGAGATAAGATTATGAAAAAAAAGAAAGTAAAAGCATGAGGGATTGATCAAATTACATTGAAATTCCATTGAGTCTATTATGGGGCATGGAATTGATACTTTGGCCTTAAACAGCACTAGCGAACAGAAAATTAAATCAGTACATTAGTCAGTATCTGGAAGGGATAACACATGTTGTGTATAACTAGCAAGAAAACAAATTAACTCCTTGCTGACTGACACAAAGGCAATGGTTACTGAAAATACTTGTATTTTAAAGCCCAAATGCTGCATTGCATAACAGTCAGGAATAGATCTTTTGTGCAATATGTTAAAAAGCTTGGTAAACATCAAATGCCTGCATTTTTCTCTATTCACTGAAAAGGTCTTCCGTGTTTGTGTAATAATGTCAAGGGTTGTTTGGACTTCCTTTTTTTTTTTTTTTTTTAAACTAAAGCACACTAGTGCCAAGATCAAATTTAAAAAACAGTACAAAAAAGAATCACAAAAGTAGCTCATTACTTTCTTGGTTTCATTAATGAGCTAAAAGTTAATTTAATCAACACTAATTATGATTTAGAAGTGCTTCTATACCATATAGCATAAGGAAGCCTGAATTTCAACAAGAGACACAAGTCAGCCATCAGTAGATTAAAGAGCCATTTATCAGTAGATTAAAGAGTGACTCATTTGATTAACTGAGCCTCTTCAATTATTGGGGTTTTTTCTTCTTATTTTTTTATTATTGAAGAGTACTTCATTTCACCCTTTTCACTTTTTAGTCAGCATTGCAACTGTCAGTCTTTGAGAGAGTTAAAATGCTTCTCCTGAAGTTCAGGTCTCAGCTACTGAGGACTAACCTCCCTGGGGGTGGTAGTGTTGGCAAGCTGGCTTGAGCAGCCAAATCCATGTCTGGGGTGGGAGTTTCAATACGGGCTCTACCACATCCAGCAAAGAAAGGACAAAAAGTTTAGGGGTGCACCCCCTCTGTTGTCTCAGTGAAAGACTGGAGAGGTGCCATTGCCTGCATGGCAGTGACAGTGTCTTTGCCCTGTCTCTGCTGAAGTCCACAGGAGCCCAGGTGCAGGTGGCCGGGGACATGCTGCCCAACTCGACGGAGCGCGCGGTGACCATATCCGGCACTCCCGACGCCATCATCCAGTGTGTGAAGCAGATCTGCGTGGTGATGCTGGAGGTGAGCGGGCACCCTGCATGTCCCTTCTCACTCAGGAGATGCTCAAACACATTATTAATAATTGTCAATTGCCATGAGTTCCCCTGGGGTGCTGCCTGCCCTTTCTGTGCCAGGGATTTCCAGAGGCTCTGTTAAACTTGGCTTTTCCTGGTGTTTGAGAGCCTCTTGCAGCAAGGTTTAGCAGTCAAAGGCTGTCATGACATTGTTGAACAACAATCAAGTCTAGCTCAGAGCTGCAGTCATTGTGAAAGAAACACATTTTCTATTCTGATGTAGAATAGGGCAGAAAATATCCAGATCTTGTTTAAAATAGAAATAATTCTGACCAGCAGGGATTTTTTGCTTCCTTAGGGTCAGGTCATTGCCATAAGACCAGTAAGTTTCATTTTGATGGCAGTTTTTTAGCCCTTAGACTAAATGATACACAAAATAAATTTATATTAAAATCTGTGCCTTTTAGCCCTAGCTGAAAATACCCATAATTTCTAAGCCATCGACCGTTTTCAAAATTGTGCCTCTGTTTCATGAAATGCTTTACCATTTGAAATGTTTAATGAAGTTTCATAGCTTCATCTGACAGTGGCAGTAATGTAACCATGGGTGTCACCATTCCCTCTTTTAGCCATGCACTCAGGTCCTCAGCTCTTCCCTTGAAGCCCAGACAGGAGGCCTCTAGCATGCTTTTGGTCTGAGGGGGTTGAGGGCAGGGTGGGCTGGGCTGGGTTACCTGCATGCCTTGTTGTCTGAAGTGACCAATATTTATAAAAAGAGACATCTTTTTAATACATGCTCTGCTTCATTTTACATTTTGACCGCTTTGTGTTTTTATCTGCAGTCCCCACCCAAAGGTGCCACCATCCCCTACCGTCCCAAACCTGCCTCTGCACCTATCATTTTTGCAGGTGGCCAGGTAAGAGCAGACACCATTTTGGCTTCAGCCGGAAACCACACCGTCCTGGCCCAGCCTCAGCCAGCGCCTGTTAGTTTTCAACTTTTACTCTTTCTTGCCTGGTATAGTATTGATGTGCTTTGTCTACTGTGTGTGTTTACCGTTTGCAGGACAGGAGAACACTGCATTGCAAACTTTACACAAAATTGTGATGACCTGGTATTTCACCAAGATTTAACATTGACTTCTGTAATTAAGAAAGGTTTGCCCTTCTGCAGATTGAGACGTGTCCAGATCAGGAGCTCATTGAGTGGGGCAGCCCTGCTTATTGCAGTGGTTGGGGTTTTTTTTTTCCTTAACTTGCAGCTTCAGTAGCTGCAGTATCAGCAGTTTTGTCAGTTTTCAGAGATGATGAAACAGCGGGACATTTCTGCTAATGAAAAGTGTAATTTTTCTCTCATAGTTTTCATACTTTTTGGGACCAAATAGTGATTTTTGCAGTAAGGATTTACACACACATAGTTTCCATTGCTTGTAGTCCCTCGGCACCAAGTAGCAATGGAATTCCGAGGTGGCTGCAACTACTGACGTGCAAGTGTAGACCTTCTCAGCCATGGTGTGGAACAGCCTGATTGATAACACAAGAACAGCATTCCTGTTTCTTTTTTATATAAAGAAGTTTTGATGATTCCTCCTTCACCTTAAGCTGTATCATTCGGGGTATATCTCATCTGCCTTTAAAAATCCACATGCAGTTGGTTCTTCTGTGTCTTTTAGTAATGTCTGAAATGGGTCTGCAGTGCGTGACAAAGGCATAGCAGGAATGCTCTGCCATCACCCATTGCAGGGGGAATGCAGCTTTCACTGAAGAGCCAATGATGAACAGAGCTGATAAATCCCCTGAAAACACCATGGGGGTGTCACAAGGGGACCTGTGTAACCCCCCAGCTTTGAGGAGTGGAGGAGTGAGATGCTGAAAGCCCTGCCTAACTCAAGGGGAAATGGACCCCATAAACCCAGCTAAGAGGAAGGCAGGCATCTCTCTACTCAGGATTAACATATGTAAAGCCCCTCTGGCAGCAAGGCACCCCCACCCAACCAGATCTTTTCCTCAAGGTAATGCCAAGGTCTCTTTTTAAGCAATTACCCAATTACCTGCACAGTGTAGCACCTGCAGGCAGGTTCCCTCCTCCCACTCCATCAGCCCTATCGAGGTCATCACCCTGTCACAAGTGTGGGCTGATGGCACAGACTGTGTCCCACCTTGGGCAGCTGGAAGCTGGACATGGAGTTCCTAGTGGGGCTGAGTGCCCAAGGTGCTGCTGGCATTGTTGGTGTGATGACGCATGCCACCAAAATCTGCTAGTGTGTAAGGAAGCTCCTGCACAGGAGCACACATCTCCCAAGCATATGCCAAAATGCTTCTGACAGCCCTTGTCATGAACTGTCTCTGATTTTTTTTTGTCTCAGAGTTTTACTTTCTATTCTCTAATGATTTGTTCTGATGTATATCCAGATTTTTATAATCTGGATGTAGTAGCTTTCATCATGTTTGAGCCTACTTCTGTTACTTGTTGTCATCAGAATAAGAAATCTGCTTCCTTAGTGACCAAAGTTGAATTGAAATGTAAAATAATGTGCCAGAAACTGGTCTATGACTGAAAGTTCAGAATTATTTACTCCATATATGTAAGTTTACACTGCAGTGCTGTCCTTTAAGAAATATTTGTGTGTATGTATATGCAGCAGCCAATTCTATCAGTGTTGTAATAGCCACTGCCTTCAAAGGCTGTATATGATTACTCAAAAGCCTTGAAACTGTTTGCTAGAGGGTGCTGAGCAGTTCGTATAAATAATTGAAAGTATCCTATTTTCAGGTCTAATAGCTTTTGTCATCTTCAGTTTTATCAGTTAAAAAAGTGTTCTCACTTTTCTAATGCAACCTTCTTGATGTGAGAAAGAATGTAAGAGGCAGACACCTTCTGTGTGCTTTGAATTTCTGTGTGCTCTGACTAAGCAAAATTTTTAAGAAAATGCTTAAGTTGTGTTTGGACACCAGTATGGAAAGCCACTTTAACCAGGTTTCATAGGTGGAAATTAATACCAAAACCAAAATTTTATTAGCACTGTTAGTTCCATTCAACATTTCAGCTAAGCTATCAGAAGTTATTTTTCTATTCTAAATCATTGCTGTCTTTGCTTGTTTAACACTTAGTAAAATAAGTAACATTAGCTAAATATAATCTCTAGCTTTCCTTAAGAAGCTGGGGTTCTTCCACTCTAAGTATTGCTTTTAATTCTCTTGTGCTTCTTTGATACTGCATTGCATAACAAGACTAAAAGGAAACTGAACACTGCCCTGCTCTTCTGCTATTGTTATTTAGCATGTGCAATGGTTAAATTGGACATTTCTATGCTGTGTGCTACATTGGTGGTGCTCAGAGGGTGCAGCTTTGCTTTATGTCTCTCGCCATTATGATGGTCTAAATTGAGGGAGATGTGCAGACCAGGTCATCCCTGCTATTACTTATGTCAGGAGGGAAGTTGCCCTTGACTGTGATGGAAGCAGGTCCATAGCCCATGTGCTCAGTGGAACATTACAGGACAGATGGCTCAATAGCCTCTAATCAGGCTTGAGCTTAGCAAGCCCCAGTCCTCAGCCCCAAAAACACATGGCTCCTCTGACAAGGGCTAAAGCAGACAGAGACTGTTTTCTTAAGCTAAATCAATCAAATGACATTTTGGCAGCCTAAGAAATCAAAACCTTTCTTTCTCTTTTTTTTGGTTTTTCGTTTTTGTTTTTTTGGGGGGGTGGGTTTGTTTTGGTTTTTTTGGGAGATTTTTTTGGTTGTTGTTTGGGTTTTTTTGATTTTTTTTTTTTTTTCACTGGGGAAGAAAATTCAAGGCCCATCATGTCCATTCTGGTTTGATGGTTTTCATGGACTGCCTGTAAACTACAAGTAAACCTGCTCTGAGCACTGAATGTTCATTGGTTTTGTTACTTCTCCAGTTTTTTTGCTTCCTCCTATGTACACATGGAAGTATGAAGGAGCAGAATGATGAGGGAAGGGGTGGCTTCTACTGGGTTTGCTGGTGACTTTTTTGTGATGGGTTCTTGCTGGTTTGCAGACCACTGCTTGGAAAACAGCCGTGTAAAAGATGTTCTCTCAGCTGGGTTTGAAGTACAGCTGAGACCAGAAAAGACACTTGTGACCCAGCACAGAGGCTCAGACACCAAAGCATGGTTTCCAAACCCACTATTTGCCCACAGACCCAGCTGTAACCTCCCTGAAGCTGCTGCTGTGCTTGGCTGAGCACAGAACACCCCCACCACCACCACTCCTTCCCACTGAGGTTGTCCTCATTTAGTGAAACAGTTAAACAAGTTTCACTTGCTTGAATACATGTTTCCTTTAGACCCACGGATGACGGTGATCACTTGTTTGTGTGGAATGGAACCTTTCCTAGTGACATATAACTCATGAGTGATGCCCATCCCCTATAGATGCACATGCATGTTTGCCCATGAGCCTCCCATTGAGCCTGGTACACAGTTTTCTCCCTGAAAACTGCTCATGTGCATAATGTTTTCCAGATTATGGCCTGGCTTTATAACTAATTTAAAAAACTAAATTAAATGTTTCTTCTCCAGAAGGGAAATTCTGCTGCAGAAATGTGCATCATGCAGTTGAGACATTAAAGGTTTTAATATCCGGACTCCATTAAATGAATTGTTTTATCATTTGCAGAGGATTCATTACTTTCTAAGAGGCCTTTTGTCAAATAAGCATTTTGCAAACTAAGCTAATCAGCTCTGTTCCTGTTTATAATTCTCCCACTACAAATATTTATGTTATAATTTGTCCTTCTGCTTTCCTGCCTGTCTAAGCACAAGCACATTAATTTTTTTCTGACATGTCATTCCTTTCATACATAATAGAAAATCATAAACTCTCTATAGTTTTTTTTTGTAGGCCACTGCAGACAGTTGAAAAGGACCACAGGAGAGACAAAGTGCTGTGCTAACTGGTGCCAGGCATGCCACCATATCCCTCCTCACTCATATGCTTTTTTGCCCCCACACCTCACCCCGGTGCTGCCAGAAATTATGCCAGAAACTACATCCCTTGCACTGCTTCTGTGGTGCAGAGTGGCTGGATTTGGAGAGAGGATATCAGGCTTGTTGTGGAGGCTAAGACCATCCAGTGTGCTGGGGGTCTCCATGAAGCTCCTGTCTCCAAAGTGGCCTGCTGGCCCTGTGCCCAGGCACTGCAGGACAGGCTGCCATCAGCACACAGGCTCAGTTACCCACTGGCATGGCAGCCTGGGCATGAACTCCATGAGATGCCCCATAAGGTATCTGTGGCTGTCAGACAGGGTGTCTCAGAGCTGACTGGGACATGGCCCTGCACACACATGGCAGTCAGGAGCTGGAGATCAGGGCAGGGCCTGAGCAGGCCTGTCCTGTCCTCACTTTGCTGCTCTGGCATCAGCATCTGCCCAGGTGCCTTGGTGTCACTGGCCACGCCCTGTGCTCCTTGACCCCCTCTGTGTCCCCAGCTCTGCTCCTGGCAGACAGAGCTGGACTAAAGAGAGCTCCTGAGGGCCGAGAGCATCAGAACTCGGGCAGTGGCACTTGGGGTTCTCTGCTTGCAGGGGTGCATGGGTAGCCTGACAGAGACCTTTCTGTACCATGCCAAGGGTTATCAAGCAGCACAAGACAATTAAACCTCACACAGTGTGGAAAGCAATGCAGGTGGCATTTGCTCGGGTGGGGCATAAGAAGCTTTTGTGATGAGAACAGGAATGCTGCTTGTCCCACCTGACTAACCCGTGTTTTAACTGTGCTTGTTGTTCCCAGGCGTTCACGATTCAGGGGCAGTATGCCATCCCTCATCCAGACGTGAGTCCAGCACATGTAAATTATTCCCTTTTTGCTCCTCTCCCTCTTATTTGTTCTGGGCAGCATTTGCTTTCTACGATAGTTAGCAATAAAGACACGGCCTAAGGGCATCTTTCCTGACCAACATGGTCCATAGCCAAGTGTTAGCCCAGCTGCATCTCTTACCTTGTGTAATAATTGCTAGAAAGTACAATGGCCCAGGAACAAATGACAGTTATCTTGGTCTTTTTGCATGTGATATATTTGAGTTCTTTTAATATGTAATTCTACAGTAATTAGTTAATATTAACAATAGCCATTACATGTAATAACAGTAGAGATGTCATTTATAACCAGTTTGTTTTGTTTTTTTTTTCTCTATGGTAGATTAGAATGAATGATTAAACCTTTTATTTTTCAATATAATTTTAATTAATCCAGTTTTAGAACACGTAAGATGGTTTCTCTGCTCTGAAATAATTCCATTTGATTGGTTAGTTCTAATTTCCCATCCTGCCCTGCAGTTGACCAAGCTTCACCAGTTGGCTATGCAGCATCCCCCCTTTACTCCCCTTGGGCAGACCACCCCTGGTTTCCCTGGTACGTACCCATGACCCCCTGGGGATGTCCTTCTTCTTAACAGCTTTGTTTCCCGTGGTCATTACATCATTTTAATAATAAATGTGGTCAATGACCAGCAATCCTTCTGTCTTTACACATTAATATTTCTTCTTCCCTCCCATACCTCTGTTACCGTTCCTTTCATCATTACTAAAACGTGCTTTGTTTGTTACTTTTATTAATCACAACTGCTTCATTTGTGCCCTTGGCTAAAAGCCCTGAGTTTCTTCTGGTCAGTCCTTGCAAAGTTATTGTGGACCATACAGTATGTACCAGTTGGTTCTGAGGGAAGTGCTTGAGTGTGCTTCTTGTCCATGCTTTGGTGACATGGATCAGAGAGAAGCAAACATGGGAAAACAGTTTGTGCTCATGGCACAGAAACACCAACTAAATAAAACATGGCATGCTGAAAGTTGAATTTTTGTAGAGCCAAATGTCTTGAGAGCATCTGCAATCATCACTGCTGGGACAAGTGCCTCACTTCCTACTAGGTAACGTAGAAATAGCTACAAAATGTGATGGAAATTTAGTTAAGGACTTAAAATTTGCTCCCTACTTAATAAAGCTGAGGCTGAATTATTGATTGAAGAGTGAGAAGTCACTTAAGCCTGCAAATGAACATTTATACTGTGCTTCACAACATACACGCTTGGCATCTAAAAACTTCACAGAAGTGCATCTGTACTGGTACATGCTTTGTATGGCAAATAACATTTTATCACATACATCACAAATTCTCTGAGCAACTTGACTACTTGATACTCAATGTGAAACAAGCTTGTGCAATTCATAATTGAATATAAACAAAAGAAATTAGTTACTTTTTAATAGAATATTTATTTCTTTGTATATTCTAGTTAGAAATTACTATTTTTGGCATATCTTCACAGATAATAAACACCAAAAAAAAAAAAAAAAGAAGAGAAAGATTCATGACATCAAAACATACTTTTGTTTCTTTGTGATGTATCTGATAAAATACCTACAAGTAATACTAAATGGCCTTTCCTAGCTTTGTATTTTCCTTATTCTTGTCATTAACATCCTGCTCCTTAATCTTTTCCTGATTATATTTGTGAGATGTACGTTTCTGTAATGTTACTCTGTGTTAGAACAGTAATTCCATTTTTCCTGAGCATTTTCCTTTTGTCCACCCAATTTACAAACAAATGTATGTAGCTTAGAGTACTTTGTCCATTGCCCTTCCAAAATTACCCTTCCCAACATTTCTTTAGCAACTAATCCCACATATAATTTCCAGATTTTCTTAGGTTAATTTCTTTGTCCTTATTTAAATTTTTTTTGTTATTTTTCATGAACATGTACTCTGTTCAGCTAATTGTTCATTTGACATCCACTTTAATTTTCCATATTCTAGAATTCCTAGTAGACAGGTCCAATTTCAGCCATACATTAATTTCTCAATTGATGTGTTTAGAACAAGCTTTGGAGACTTATTTTTAGGGGAAACCCTTCATTTTCTAGAAGCTTTTTGTGATGACTGTCTGGAATCTCATGTGACATTTGTTGCTTTGATGGGTTAAAGGTTAATTAAAATAAGACTCATTTAAAATTAGCCCAGCCCTCTGAGTTTTGCATCCTTTGCTTTCTTTTCTGTTTCACTATCAGTTCTCTGTTTTTCTTTGCTCTTTTCTTTTCTCTTTTTTTTTCCTCTCCTTTCTGTATGTTTCCTTCTTTAAAATTTCATTTGTTGTGTCTTACCCTTCTTGCAAATAGCTGGCGTAACATTTTCCCTCTGTCCCCTGAATAGGACTGGATGCCACTACTCCAACCAGTTCCCATGAACTTACAATTCCCAATGATGTAAGTGGACCAATAGTCCGTATCTCTTTCTCTTCTCTCGCTCCTCTGCCACCAGAGGGGACACCTCTGACCTTTGGCTGATCTGCAAACACCAGCCCCAGGATAAACTGTGCAGCACTCAGTCTGTGGGGAGGGGCCTGAGGGGTTGGTGAAATGCTGGATGGCAGGGCAGGAGTGACTGTCCCCTCTCGTGCCCCTTGGTGACAGTGCCACGGGGCTTCACTGGGTTCAGGAAAGCCTGGGCTCCCAAAATTCATCTCTCAGGTGGCACTGGCACAGGTGGTCTCAGCAGAGGGGCCAAAGGGGGTGGAACAATGTGCAGCCTCATGTGCTGTGTGTTGGGCTGGAGTCCTCCATAGCCATCTCCACTGAACCCCACATTTACCCAAGATGTCATTTTTCCTGAGCCAAAAAGCTACTTTGGAAATGTAAAAGTGCAGCATAAGGGTTTATTTAAAAAACAAGGGCTAGGAACATTCCTGATCCAGCAGCTCTGGGTTGGTTGTGATCGACAGGCCCAGTGTCCATGAGCAACATGGTGCTGAATCTTAAAACAGTTCAAAGTGCCCAACTGTTATGCTGGGCATCACATAAAAATGTCTTCCCCTTTAATTTGATTTCATTGCAGACAGGGTTGGGGTCTTTTTTCCATTTTCATTACAAATGAGTCACTTGGAAAATGGAAGTATTCCCCTCAGTAAAAAAAGCTTTGAAGCATGGGCGGGATCACAAATAGCAATTATATTACTTAAGAGATACTTACAATATTGTGCTAGCCCTATTAAATTCAGTGGCAATGATTTACAGTAAGAAAAAGATACAGAACCACAAAGTGGAGGTGTGAGTGCTGTGATTCATTAAACTTTCTGTTACGTAAAAAATTCCCTACTGATTTATCAGTTCCTGCTGTGCAACCAAATTCGTATTAAATTGAGAATTTTTTGGAGCACCTTCTTTATCCTTACAGCACAAGTTTCTTAATTTCCCTTTCAGTCAAATGTTGTTCTTGCCATCAGAGTTGTAGATCCAAGGTCACTCTTCTGACTTATCTTCTTTTGGGGTTCATGGCAGAAAAAAGGAGGGAGAAAGTTGGCCCTGAGTCCTCTAGTGCCATGCAAAATTTTTAAAACCATCAGTTTCTCATCCATGAGGTGTGAAATGCCCAGCTCAGCACTGTCAATGAACACAAATCCAAACAGTGATTCTCATATAAAGTTTTTATGGCTACACAGTGCATGTCTTGCTGTTGCTGCTAAAGGAGCAAAGCCAAGGCTAAAATGGGAGGAGCCTACAGGAGTTCTCCAGGTGGTGAGAGGGAGTTCTGATGTGTGTATGGTGTCGAGGTGTGCATTAGAGGAGTGGTGTGCCATCTGAGCCCTGTGTGCTCCTGTCTGTGTGTGCTGCAGAGCAGAGGGAAGAACTGGCTCTTGTCCCGTTGGGTAGCAGGAGCTGCTTGGGAATTTCACAGGTGCCTTCCCTGGGGTCTCCCAGTGTGGCCATGCATGCTGGTGTCCCATGTCCCCATCACAGCTGCACTAGGGCTGCTCTCCAGGCAGCCCAGTGCCAAAAATATATTTCTTTTTGTCAGCAGTGGTGTGACCAGCAGGACCAGGGCAGTGAATGTCCCCCTGTGCTTGGCTCTGGTGAAGCCACACCTCAAATGCTGTGTTCAGTTTTAGACCCCACAGTTCAGGAAAGACACAGTTCAGAAACTGATGTGCTGGAGCAAGTCCAGAGAAGGGCAATGAAGCTTGTGAAGGGTCTGAGCACAAGTCCCATGAGGAGCTGCTGATGGAGCTGGGGTTGTTCAGCCTGAAGAGAGGAGGCTCAGAAGGGACCTGATTGTTCTCTGTAACTACTTGAAAGGAGACTGTAGGTGGGTGGAGGTTGTTCTCTTCTCCCAAGTGGATGATAGGAAAAGAGAAAGTGGTCTTAGGATGTTGCACCAGAGGAGGTTTAGACTGGATATTAGGAGAAATGTCTTCACTGGAGGGATGGTCAGACATTGGAACAGGTTGCCCAGGGAAGTGGTGGAATCACCATCCCTGGAAGTGTTCAAAAGAACATGTGGAAGTGTTCAAATAGACATTGTGGATGTGGCACTTGAGGACTTGGTTTAGGGATGAAATTATGGTGCTGGGTTAATCACTGGGCTCTGTGATGTTAGAGGTGATTTACAACCTTAATGATTCAAAGAGAAATGAGGATATGAGGGAGACAGAAATGAGGCAGTGAGGGAGCAGGGTGGGAAGGCACAGGCACCATCAGTCAGATGCTCTGTGTGGAGGGAGGTCAGGGTGGGAGAGGCAGCAGCAGCTGTGCACAAAGCCTGCGTGGGCAATTCGACTTTGCTTTCCCAATAAGCATCTCCGAGTCCCAGTTTTGATGGACAGGCTGTCAGTGTGGCACAGGGATTGTTTATCTGGCTGAAGGTGAAGGAAGCTGCAGGCCCTGGCACAGAGCTGCAGTGCAGCCCTGAAGCTGCCTGGGGTTTGTCCCCTGCCTGCTCCAGCTCCAGGGATCCCCTGTGCTGCACAAGTTCCACAGCTTTATTACCATTTGTGCTTATCTGTGTAAAAGTCCAGCACACATGAGAACACCATGAGACCTGCAAATACCCACATGCTCTGCAGCTACCGGAGAAATCAGTGTATAGCTACATGTTCTACATAATTTTATATACTTTTAAAGACCAAGATAATGATAAGCATACCTCAGTAAGAACCTGATTGAGCAAAATCAGATATAAAGACAATGAGGAGATGGAAGTTTAGCCTAGTGTACAGCAAATAGATATTAATACCCTTTTACAATCACTTCATATTAAAATAAATTTTCCTCATTCCCTCTGGCATTTAGGCAGGGACAGACATTTATTTTTCTGTTATTAATAATTTCTGTAAAAGCATCATGCTGCTTTCTTCATGCAATATGCTGGCAATTGCAATTAACCTGTTGCTCAATAACAAAGAGATACTGGAGAACAAAAAAAGTTTACAGAAAGTTATTTTTCACTTGCTAAAATCTGAGGCTTCCCCTCCAAATAATGAATTCAGAAGATTTGCTTTTCTAGGTTTTTTCATAACTTCTGTGTAACTCCAAAAAGAGAACAAAGAGAGCACTTCTCCCAGTCCATCTCAGAAGTCACCTTGGTCTTTATAGTATCTCATTTTGATTATCAAAGTCTCTTACAGGGGCTTTGATTGCCTTTCTTTCCTTGCTGGGATCTTGTCTGTCCTTCCACTGCTGCCCAAGTTACACAGTATGTTTCACCTAAATCCTAGAATAAAGGGGCACAAACAAGTCCTAAAAAAAAAGAAAAGATGACACCCTTGGGTGTAGATAACAGGTGTCTTAAGATTTCATAATTCAGTACCCCAAAACATCCATTGGGAGTAAATGAACAGACCAATAATAATTTAAAAATCCATCTCATAAAAATTAGGCACATTTTGCATATATGTGGGAGAGGCAGGGACAAGCAACAGGAAAGCAACTTACCCCACAGAAAGCACCAAGAATATTTTAGGGCAGCTGTATCTGATCACTATGCCATAGAAACAGAAGTGTCAATCCATCCAAGATGGATATGGCAGAGTTGAAGAATTGCCTTTATTTCCCTATGGTACCTCCAATACTTCCCTGTATATACCTCCAATACTGCCAATGAGTGGGACCCACATGTGGAAAATGTTCTCAGAGCAGCCCACGTTTTCTCAGTTTTCTATATGGCTTGTTGCAAAGTCTGTGCAATTATTATGGTCCAGATTTTGCATTGTTGTGGCAAGGAAATTTCTTAACATTATTATTGTATTGTTCTTAAGAGATACAGAGTATTGAGGCATCTTTTTCCAGGCCCTGCTGCAAGTTTGTAAAGAACTATAATCTGCCTCAGGAGATATTTCCCCCTATAGAGTACTCTGCCCCAGACCTTCTAGTTAAAAAACAGAAAACAGACCAACCCAAACATGAAACTAAGAGTTTCAGCCTGTATCTTTCTGAAAAGAGATTGAAGAGTCTCATTCATGATGAGCACCTGCTTGCTTAACTAATGCAGAGGCTTTGCCAAAGCAAATGGACTGGCTGTTTAGGCAGCAGGGAACCAGGGGGATCCATGAGTACCTGTGGTCAACCCCTCTGCTCCTGACAGCAGATACCAAGTTACAGAGGCTAATTCTTGGCCCTTTTTACAAGTACTGCATTATAGGAAAGGAAACTGATTCTTTTTCACCAGTGTTTAAAATCTTCATGTCATTTCCTGTGGCAGTCAATTGAACTCTTTTATTGGACTCTGTCATTGCTTAAGATTACAGGAAAATTTTTATATATATATTTTATATATATATATATATATATATATATATATATATATATGTATGTATATGTAAGGCATTTATATTTAGCATTAGGGGAAAATAAAATAATGGAAGAGAGGTAGCTGAACCAGAGATGCCATAGCATATTGGGAGAAACTATCAGCATCAGTAATTTGGAGGTGGGACGAATTATAGGAGACCTTCAAATCCCACCCTTTAAGAGTCCAGACTCCTGACTCAGTTCTGTTTCCATTTGTGCCAGCAGAACTTTATCAAAGAACAGAGTAAAGCTAGAAAAAGGCAAAAAGCAGAACATTTTTTAGGGTTGGTTTGTTTGGAGTTGTTTTGGCACAAGGAGAAATGAGGTATGTTGAGGTTGGGGAAGACAGACAGAGGAGGTGTAGAGAAAGTGGAAAGGGAACCATTTTTACTTGATGCTTACAGATCAAGAAGGAGGGTACATCAGCTGAAATTTTGGGTTGTACAAACAAATGGTGATACTTAACACATCAGCAAGCTCTGCAAGTCACTGCCATAGCCTTTGGACAGCAAAAGGAGAAACAGGTTCAAAAAAATTGTCAGGCAAATGGACTATGGAGCATAAAGGCAGAGATAGCAGCTACTGCTCAGGTGGTCTGTAAGCCTTAGGAGGGGATTTGAAATACCAGCAGAAATTTTATTTTATACCTCACACTGGTATTACCTTTTTTATTTCTTGTAAGAGTAGGCTACTGCCACAGTCATAGACAGACTACTGGGCTTGATGCACATCTGATGTGAGCTCTTCCAGCCAGGTCTTGAGAGAGTCAAAATATCTATGCATGTACATGTACATACTATGTGTGTGTGTATGTATGTACATATGTGTATATTATAGATAAAATACAAGTATTTCCAGAGTGGGTGAATCACAGAATGGGTCAGGTTGCAGAGACCACAGGGCCATCTGGTCCAACCTCCCTGCTCCAGCAGGGTCATCTTAGAGCATGTGGCACAGGATTGTGTCCAGATGGTTCATTAATATCTTCAGTGAGGGAGACTCCACAACCTCTCTGGACAACCTGTCCCAGTGCTTGGTCACCCACACAGTGAAGAAGTTCTTCCTCACATCCAGGTGGAACTTCCTGTGCATCAGTTTTTGCCCATTGATTGCCTCTTGTCATATTGCTCAGCACCACCAAGAAAAGCCTGGATCCACGCTCTTGGCACTCTCCCTTCAGATTCTGATATTCATGAGGTCCCCTCTCAGTTGTCTCTTCTTGAGGCTGAACAGGCTGAGTTCCCTCAGCCTTTCTTCATAAGAGAGATGCTTCCGTCATTTACTCATCTTTGTGGCCCTGCACTGGACCTGCTCCAGGAGCTCCATGTCTCTCTTGTCCAGAGTAGCCCAGAACTGGACACAGCACTCCAGACATGGCCTCACCAGGGCTGAGTAGAGGGGCAGGATGACTTCACTTGATCTGGGCAGTATTGTTTATTCCTAATGTTCCCCAGGATCTCATTGTCCTTCTCATTGGCCCCAAGGGTACACTGCTGGGTCATGGACAGCTTGTTGTCCACCAAGACCCCCAGGTCCTTCACCACAGAGCTGCTTTCCAGCAGGTCAGCCCCCACATTTGTTGAATTTCAGACAGTTCCCCTCTGCCCATCTCCACCCTGTTGAGGTCCCTCTGAAGGGCTGCACAGCCCCCTGGGGTGTCACCCTCTCCTCCCAGCTCTGTGTCATCAGGGAACTTGCTGAGCAGAACTCTCTGCCCCTTCCTCTGAGTCACTGATGAACAAGTTAAACACTGGCTCCAATATTGAACCCTGGGGGACACCACAAGTGACAGGCCTTCAACAGGACCCTGTGCCACTGATTACATTTATTAGTTTGTACAGTATTAGACTACAGTGTACAGTAGGCTTGGTATAGTCTGTGATAGGTTTGGCTCCTCTCCCAAATGCGCCAGAGGTGTTTGGATGCAGTTTGACATGATTCCATCTCAGAGCAAGGCATCTCAGGCAGGTCTCTTTATATAAAACAAAATCCCCATAACTAAATGCCCCTTGAACTTCTTCTAGAACACATCAGCTCTTGAATACTCAGATACTGCTCAAATTTCAGTGTAATAATATGTAATGAGAAAGGCACCCCAGAGAGCCCAAGCCCCCAGCACTGCTGTCCTTCCCACATGGCAGATGAGATGCAGTTGTGTGCTCGGCACAAGCCATGGGCCATGTCACAGCTTGCAGAGGGTGTCCAAACATCCTGTTGTCACAGCAATGAAGGGTGACTTTGGAGAGCTTCAGGCCAAAGGTTACCAAACCTCTCTTGCAGACACCAGCACCACCAGTGTCCTTGACCAGTGTGGACTGAATCCTCACTACCTGACTCAAACTCAGCTAGGAGATGGCACATTCTTTGCACTGATCCACCTGGGTGACAATCTGGGCATCACTGAGGACCCCCAGCACATACAAGTGGCAGCTTGCTGAGTGACCCCAGCAGGTCCCTGCCCTGGTGCTCTCCTCTCCTGCACCAGCTTCACTCCCTGCAGACCACGGAGACCAGTGAGACTGAGGCATCAGAAGCAGAGGCTTAGGGATCCCTGTGCTGCCCACAGACAGCCAGTGCAGGCACATTGGTGCACACACAGACAGGGCAGAGGCTTCCTGGTGAAGCACACACCAGTCCTCTGCACTGGCATGTAGTCACACACTCAGAGAGATTCCTTGGGATGAGGACAGGGAGCTCAGCAAGGCCCTCCTGTTGTAGCAGGATGGGAAATCCTGTGTGCGTTTCCTGCCACCCCATTTTTCCCCCCTCGTGGTTGCTCCTCTTGTGCTTGTCAAAACTTGGTCTTTGTTTCAGCTACCTGGGTATCCACTTTGGCTTTCTGTTTGTCCCTGAGTGTGAAGCAAGGATTGCGTTGGGAGGTTTTTCTTCTCTTGATAAAGCATGTGGACAACGTGAATCTGTTTCTCGCCAGTTACTCCAAGTGCTACAGTACCACAAAGGGTAACACTCAGAGCCTGAAGCAGCAGGGAGAGTGGCAGGGGAAGGGCAGTCTCTGTATCTTGGCATATCCTTCTGGAAAACTGGCAACATTATCCCAGCATCAACAGACCTGTAGAGCAAAGTTTCCATTTTCTACTCATTCTGGCCATGGCTGAGCTTCTCAGCACCCATCCTTCCTTAACACAGAACAAAACCCCCCTCCTCACCCTTACAGAAACCAAAACATCTCAGCCTCAGCTGCAGGCTCCGTGCCCACTTGCTCCTGGTGGCTCCCCATGCTGGAGAAGAAACACCCTGCGACACACATGCACACACATACAGAGCTCAGGCTCAGTTCTGTTCACGAAGAGTTTTGGTAAGTTTCTGTAAAGGAAGGCAGACAAATTTCAGTATCTTCCTATGCCTGCTTCTTCCTGCAGTCAGAGAACTGTAAATCCCACTGACTTTAATGCACAGTACCTGTCCAAGCAAGAGCCACACGTAGCCAGGGAGGTGTAGGGCTGTCAGTGCTCTGGAAAGGTGCAGAGCCACACACAGCAGCTCTGGATGGTCAGCCTGGCTTCCAGCTGCTGCTCTTGGCTTGCTGCTGCCACTGGCAAGTGGTTTGGTTTTCTTAACATCACAGCACGCTGTCATTTTCTGCCATGGAGACAGTGAAATAGTCTTGAAACACCAGAAATAAGATACTGACTTAAAAACATGTAGCACTGAAACTGGATCTAGAGGCATATGACCATAGAGACACTAGACTGCACTAGAGATTCCTTCCAAACAGCAGAGCAAAAATCTTTTTGTTTAGCTACTGAGCTGCTCATAACCATCTTTTTAGCAATACTACAGATTGCACTTAAGTGGTTTTTGCTTGTGTCTGTGGCACTAATCTCAGTCTTTGTCCCGCTCCAGTTAATAGGCTGCATTATTGGCAGACAAGGCAGTAAGATAAATGAAATCAGGCAGATGTCAGGAGCGCAGATCAAGATTGCTAATGCCACAGAAGGCTCCGCAGAACGACAAGTTACAATCACAGGATCCCCTGCAAACATCAGCTTAGCACAGTACCTCATTAATGCAAGGTAAGTTGGCTTTGTAAGTGATCATGCTTCTGCGAGATTGCTCTGTCTGCTCTCCAGCAAATGTCTGTCCTGGGTAGATCCAGAAAGTTGCTTTGCAGTGTCCATTTTGCATAGTATTGCTCAATTCCTAATGGTTTGTAAAGCCTGTATCATTAGAACCTGGGTTTGCTGTTAGCTTACATGAAAAGGAGCTTAATCCGGTGCAATTCCAGCTACATTTTGAATGAAAAAGCTGCAAAATCTGAATACTTATATTAGCATAGACCTAAAATGTCAGTGGATAAATTAAATTAAATGAAAATCATAAATTGTTTAGAGGAAAAAGACTTTTCACAGACCCATTTTACTATCCTGAATGGCAAATATAGTGAAACAGATTGCAAAATAGATTTAATTTACCAAGGGGAAATTGCCATTCAGAGTTGATAAACTGACATTAGGTTGCTGAAGAAGCACAGGATTTACTTCTTCAGAGACAGCACCACAAATCCGTAAGGAGCATTCCCTAATGAGACAGGGTGAGACTATCTGCTTCTCCACTTCCTGGTCCCAGAATTAATGAAAGCACTGGCTGTTTACCTAAGCCATGGTGATGGCTTAGGTCTCTTAACAGTTTTTATATGATTATTTAGAAAAATATTAAAATCGATCCCACTTTTATTTGCAATTATGTAGAGAAGAAAGTGCAATGGATATAGTGCTGTCTCATAGATCTCCCTGTAAATGCTGGACTGAAGCAATATATGGTGGGGGAGGGGAATAGCTATGTATTTTATGGCTTTTTTTTTTTCCTTTTATTTTTTCCCCCCCCACAAAATTGCTGTGATATGAATCAAGCTTTGTGTTTAACTATGCTTGCTGTTAAGGTAGTACAAAGTATGTGATTTATGTGGGAGCTACAGTCACAGTAGGTCTGTGGCTTCCTGTGGTCCAGCCTCCTCTCCATCCCAGTTTTGTAGAGCACCACTGCAATGGCTGGAGTGGAGGAATGGGATGTTTGTGTAGCTCTGTGTTATAGCAAACAAAAACACTGCTTTTCATAATTTAGCCTGAAAGCAGCTTCCTAGGGAAAGATATGGGTAGGGGTGGCACTGTGAAAACTAAGATAAACCATTTCCAGAATCCTAAAACAACCTATAGCTCTTTTGATTTATATTCTTTGTAGCAAATATAAGTCACTTCCGTAAGCCCTGTAATCAAATAAAAATGTGTTCCCTCCTTTAACCCTTAAGGATATGTTCTTCTCTTGGTGTTCAGGGATTCCCCACACATCGAGACGAGAATAGACCCCTTCATTTTTAGTTGCACAAACACCACATGGCATGCATCTGGATCTCGGAAGATAACAATTTAGGATCTTGAAGACAGCTAAAGCATGCAAATAAAATAATGTACTTATTAATGGAGTTGCAGTGAGCTGCTCACCAGAGACAGAAACTCTAGTGAACAAAACTGTTTGACTCACTTTAGAAAAATCTGTGAACTCTCACACTTCTGTTGATCACTGTTTAATGGTTCTTGTGGTGGAATGGGATCTATATGAGGTCTTTTAACATACTTTCGCAAAGAAGAAAACTCCTCAGCAGTCACATACCACGGATCTCTATCTATACCCTGTGAAACCAGAAACAAAGTATTCTGTTCCTGTTAAGTTTCTAGATAGAAGTCATTTGTTACCATCATTGACAATAAACCTTCATATATCATTATGTACCATGTGTTGGAACTGTATTTAGATGAAGTGACTTCATTTGTAAATGAAGACTCTTAAAGTAATGTGTACTAAATTAAGCTGTAAGGTAACATAGGCAATTAAGGTGGCTTTTTCATTTTAAAAAGTGACGCTGTTCCAGACCTCTCCTTTCACGAGACATTGCTGTCCAGCCAGGTGCCACCACAGCAGCAGTGCGAGTTCAGTCACACTGGGGGAGGGCTGAGAAGCTGTGAGGCAGGCGGGAGCTTTGCTCTAGTGAGGTTTAGGGGCTGGGGCAGGACAGAGGTGCAGAGCCAGGCTGCTGCTGCTGCTGCTGCTGCTGCTGCTGCCTCTGTGTGCTGGGAGCCACCTCCTAAACCTGCCACAGGTGATGCTGTCTCTTTTAAAGACAGTGGCATAAAACAGCTTTGGGGAAGAGATGAGTACAGAACCCAGACTGACCAAAGTGCGGTCTGGGATGTGAAAATAATAATTACAAGAAATGACAGTGTATAAGCATTCAGCATAAGGTAGATCTTTTACTCCCCTACAAGATCTATTGTTCATGGAAATTGGTTTCCAGGGCCAGTATTTCTGCATAAACCCATGTCTTTCAGCAACATAAGATGTAAAAATGCAAAATTATCTATCCACAGTATTCCTGAAACATATTTGTGTATCTTTTAAGCTATCCTCCAACCAAAGTTGCTGTCTATAAAATAATTTATCAGCTTGCTTTAAGACTTTTATTGCAATCTGGTGTTGGATATGTACATAGTATATTCTAAATTATAGATATATAAATATATTGATATCATATCAAGACAGAGATTTAAATCTTATAAAGTATTGGTTTGATTCTGTATTGCTTACCCGAGCGCTGGCCTCTGTATGAATAGAGTGTGTCTTAGCTTGTTTGCAGTTAAAATGTCTTTTTTTCTGTAAAGCCTTCTGTCTCTTTAACTGGTCTCCACTGTAGTAACAAGGTTTTCATTACCCAATTCCATCTTCTTGCTTTTATTGAGATTGAACTGCAGTTTAGTTTTTCTGTGTAATATCTGACTTTGGATTATAAATGAATTTTGCCAGCAGCACTTGCTCCTTGTTGAAGGGCAGTTTCCTGAAGGTATTTTTTAAGAGAAAGACCCAACAGGACTGCCAAAGTCACACTTGCTCTCTTCTCTTCACCAGTTTCAGGTAATGCAGGATATGGCCTTCAGTGTATATATTCAGAAGGTGCAGGCCTGCAAAGGGACAGTGTAAAATTGTCACTGTGAAATTCTGTATGAAGGCTGCCTCCCCCCCTTTCACATGCAACGTTGTTGCATCCACAGTTGGTTTGGGAAATTGCCACTGCTATGGGACAGATGATAGCTAACCTGATGAACTCCCACCTTATGAGCTGTCACAAGTAATAAATGGGAAAGAGGGCAAATTACTGCTACAGTCGTACCGATGAGAGTAAATCAGAGACAGGGAGTTGGAATGGCTGCTACTAACACAAGCATTTTGGCCCTGTGGGATCTGTTCTCCCTGATGGTGCAGGTAAAAGCTTAGGCTCAAACACCCCCCTCCATATCAGTAAGGATTTTTTTTTGTTTGTTTTTTTAAATGCACAGTAGACAAATTTGGAGTCACTGAAACACAGTCATGCAGTACCTTTCTGTGGACCTCCATCCCATAATAATACTGAGTAATACTAAAAAAATCCAACTGTATAAACTGAGTTTTTCAAAACATATTAGGGTATCACATGTAGTTCCTACACCCCCAAGTGGAGGATGTACAGTGAAGTTGGAGTCTCTGATTCAGTGGTCTTGACATAAGCCCCTCTGTGTGAGTAGATGGTGAGCAGCACAAGGGTGCACTTCTGTCTCTGCTTAGAAAAGCTGAGTTTCTCATCCATGGGGACAGATAAAGACTTCAGGGTAAGAAAATCAAAACTTCACCTCCCTCAAAGGAGTCTGAATTTCATGCACTCGCCCTCCTTCCCTCCCAGCTCCTCACAGAAGATGTGCTCCTTCCAGCCTCCCAGCAAAAGCTGATGAGGTGTTTATGCTCCAAGAGCCCTCTTTCCTTTGTGGAGGAGAGAGGAGCTTGGTGCTCAAACATCTCCCTCTCTCCTCCACGCTCCTCTCCCTAGCCAGACCCACTTCAGGTGTCCTTCAGACTTGCCATCAGCAGCAGTGTTTTGGGAAGCTCTAGTCCAGTGGCCCCATTGCCTGTGTATCCTGGTAGATCCTTGCATAAGGCAGGCAGCATGCTGGTCATTGCCTTTCTCTGGCAATGAGTGGTCACAGGGCTGTTACTCTCAAAACTGTATCTAAGGCGAGGAAAAGAGAGGCCTTTCCAAGCCCTGTGTGGGGTGACCATGTTTCCTTCCCAGCCTGCAGCCTGGCTACAGCTGCTCTCCGAGCCTGCTTACCCAGTTCCCAACAGGGACCAGCACAAAGCCTGTGCTGTGAAACCTTCCTGACCCTGATGGGGTTTGGGAAGAAAGCACCAAGTCCTCTGAATGGCCAGCCAGCAGCTTGCTGGCACTTCACTCTGGAAGCAAGGAGCTGCTACAGCTCCTCAGCTCACCTCAGGAGAAAGCCCAGGAGCCTGACAAGTTAGTAACTGCCAAAAAGCCCAAACTGGCTAGGAATACATATGCAACCACAGCTAGCAAAGATTTTCTAACCCATAGTCCTATTTCTATGCTAGGCTGCCATAGCTCCCAGCTGGTCACCTGCAAAAAGCATCCTGAAATTAGTATTTGTGTCATTTGCCAACCCAAAAGCCAGTGCACAAGCTGCAACAAGCAAATGGGCAAAGGGAGGATTTATCTAGGCAAACATTTTGGCATAAAAGACAACAGTGTGTCCTTGGAATTATTGTATTTTAATGTCTGAAAATGTACAGAAAAGCAGGAGTATGTGGGCCAAACTCACCTTGCCTGCTGATGGGTGGAGTTAGATTAAAGTGAAGGTGGTTTGATTCCTACAACCTCCCAAGAGCCCATCACTGCCCTGGGCTTGGAGGTCAGGTCAGTGTGGAAGTTCCTGGTGCTGGTGGGGTCTGTCTGAGGATGTGTCTGTTGTATCCATGTGGTACCTTGTGTGTCAGCTGGAAAGCTTTGTCATGTTCACTGTAACCACTGTGCAGGCTCAGAAAAGATACCACTGCTGTGCAAGTTGGGGTGTTCTTCAGTGTTCATTTTTACTAATTTACTTATAATTAGATTGCATAAATATTTTGTTGTGATATTAAAAAAAATAAGTCTGGGGACAGTATAAAGCGAAGTGAACACACTGGCTAATCTGGTTTGTTTTATATGAAAAATGCACATTGACCTCACAGTGAATGAAATTAAAAACTAACTCACTTAAAAAACAAAAAACCAAAACAACCAAAACTTTACGCCTTAAATGGAAGCAGCAAATTGTTGCTCAGTCTCCTCTCATCCTAGCAAAATGATTAAGTGTACTATTTGTGTCACAAAACTGACAAATTGAAAAAAATTACCAAAACCCCCCGCGTCCCCCTTTCAAAAATACCCTAATTTTGAAAAGCAAAATTCACCATACCAGTGCTGGGGAGTAAACTTCATAGTTATTTTAAGTTTTCTTTTAAGTTTCATTTTTTCCATCTTTTTGCCATTACCTGCATTCTTTAGATTTCTTTTTTTCATATGTAAAATGAACTAGCAACACCCCCATACCCTCTTCCTTTTTCTTTTTTTTCTGTTCTGAAAGAACTTTAGTCTCAGTAATGTTTTCCCCATCAAATCATGGAAAACCCTTTTGTTATTTCTCTTCTTTAACACATAACATGTTCCTCCTTTGACCCTCATTTTCCCTTTTTTTCTCTCTCTCCCCCTTCTCCCTCCCACTCGTCTGTCCCCCTCGTCCACCGATCTAATCCTGGATCCTGCCCTTTCGTGGTTGCTGTCCTTCCCTCCCTCCTTCCCTTCCTCCTCCTCCTCCTCCTCCTTCTCCCGGCCCCACCGCCCTGGCTGAACCCTCCCAACCTGTTTGTTCCTCTTCCTCTCTTCGTTTGCAGCTTAGAGATGGCTAAAGTCAGCACCCAGACCGCTTCCGTCACGACCCCTGTTGACCTCAACATGAACCTCTCTCAGTCTGCCACCCCTACCTCCACCCCCACCTCCATGGCCGTGCTGGCGGCCGCCTCCGCCGCCTCCGTCAGTACCCCCCCCTCCCCTACCAACTCTGCCAACCACCCACTATGCCGTTCCTGTCTCCAGTCTGCTTGGCATGAAAACTGTCCCACTCCTGGCACTAAATGCCGCGGCCGCCGCGGGGGCCACGGGGAGTTTGTCCGCTTACACTGCCAAAATTCCTTCGACGAGCGGGGTTAAGAAATCTGACCGCCAGAAGTTTGCTCCATATTGAAGGGATGAGACACAATGCAAGCTTTGCCAGCTCTGCCAAGAGTCTGTGGTAGATCCTAGTTATCAAGGAAACAATACGGCATCTTTTATTTTCTGTTCGATTGCTAGTGTTAACTGTTGCCAACTCAAGTCGTCTTCCGCTCTCCATAACACCTAACACCAGGCACCACCTTCCAACTAGTTCCAACAGCCAGCAGGTGCCAGCCCGGGCTCCTTCTCCCCGGACACTGTCCCAGGGCTGGCCCTCGGCAGCCCCCTGGCAAGGCAGAGCTGCCCCCAGCCCAGCAAGGGAGATAAAGTGAAAAGAAGGGAAAAAACGTAAATGAGGCAAAACAGTGACAGCCAGATCCCGCTCCGGCAATGCTGCCCGGCATAAAAATACACTTAGATCCATGTGCAGGGATCCCTCCAACTGCAGAACAATTCCTCATGGCAAACTGGCATCGCTGATGCATTTTTCTATTGCTAGCATGTGCAAACCCGGCACTTTTCAGTGCCCCTGCAATGCCCTGTGATGTACTGCTGGCCCCCTCAGTCATTCTGCTGCTCCCAAAAGGCCTGGAGACCCCCATCCCCCATCCCAAAATCCACCTACAAGCAGGAGATGGCGGTTAGGAGGTACCAACTTCAGCTACTTGTGCATACAACAAATGAAGCTTTCTGGTCTGAGAAAAACTGCTAAATTAAAATTACTGTAAAACAGTAAGGAAAAAATACCAGGTACCTGTGCCTTTCCACATGATTCTTTTAAAGGGTGCAACCATTTTTCTCCACTTTGGAAAAATGTAATTTTAAGAACTCTGCTTTAGGGAGGGAGGGAGGGAGAGAGGGAGAGAGAGAGAGAGAGCAGTCTCCTCCTTTTGCACTCCGATGTACACCGACACAGTTCTTACTCCTGTAAGTACTTCAGAGCAAGTACAAGCCAGATGCCGTCACTATCTCATATTTCCTCTCATGTATGTTTTATTCAGCCCAAATGACCATTTTTCATTAGATTTCTCTACAAAATACATCCCTGTTTAACTCCCCAATAATCATGCAGTCAGGTTTTATGGTAATTATGAAAAACATGTAGCATTTTAGAGGTCATTCAAAGGCTACAGCCTGGACAGATCCCATCCCTTTACCAAGCACTTCAGGATGCTCAGATTAACTAAAACGAGACAGGTAATGGCAGCCAAAGCCAAGAGAGCTGGGGAATGGAGTGGCTGGTTGCCAGCTGTTGGAACTAGTTCTTAACTGCATTTTATGTTTGTCCATCCACCTTTTTTTTTAATTTCTGTTGCATAACTCAGTAATGCAATATTATTTTCCTCACCACTTCCAAAACCAGAATCCCATTAGCCCGCCATGTTCATCCACTCTGCACTCCTTGGACACAAAGCTTTAACAATTGAACTGTATTCAGTGCATTTTAATATAAACTAAAAACACAATGCAAATGCAATACTTTTTAAAACATGGTGTTTCAAAGTGTGTTATTGTATAGGGCTAAGTACTATCTCAGTATTTTGTGTCATTTCTGTATTCTGTGGGCTTTTCTTCACCTTAGCACCTTTGCACTAAGTTTTGTCACTGTAACCATTTGTAGAACTGCGATTGTTACAATTTGCACTTATCCAAATGGGGTTTTTGGTTGGTTTTGTTGGGGTTTTTTTGGTTTTGTGGTTTTTTTCTTCGTTTGTGGCTTCCTTTCTGGTTTTTTTTTTTTTTTTTTTTTTTTTCTGGTTACATATAATGAAGGAAAAACTGGGAATAATGTCAAGGTACCACAGCTCTTTAAAAGCTTTAGAAAACTGCTGTAAAATTGTTCTGGATTATTGTAATTGTTTCAGTAATTGACATTTAAGGAAAAAAAAATCCACCAACCTCTGTGTGAGAAAACTTGCCTGCACTGAAATGCTGTTCTATGCTGGTTGTACTCAAGTGGTATTTTTTTAATAGTGAGAAGATTTTTTTTTTCTTTTTTTGCCTTTTTTTTTCCTTTTCTTTTCTTCGTTTTTGTTCCTACATTTTAGGCTGTCTTCAGAAGTTACTGGCCTGGGGGCTCTGTAATGTATCTCATCATGCCCTAGTGCATTAGCCACCAGACAGGACTTTTCCAAAGCCCCATGAGACAATGCTTTCTATGGACTAATCTACAGAGGAGTTTCTGCCATTTCTAATTTTCTTATTATTCTGAGACATCAAAAGAAAACACTTCCTTTACTCTTTAAGCAACTGTGCTTCCTAACTCTTGTGTTGCTTTCATTACTGTTCCAGTTTTAACACTGTTGTGGCTCATAACATAAAGCAGAGACAAGTTATTTTTGGGAGTTGATTTTCATTGATGTTCATGCTTTGGCTAATCTGTATAAAAGCATGGGCCGTTAGTGTTCTAAACCACTGTATTATTCAGCTAGAGACTCGACAGTAAGTTAAATGAGACGTTTTTATAAATAAATTTTTTCCTGATTAAAAAACAAACAAACAAAAAAGACGTGGTAGCTTTGTGCATACAACTGTTGTGTTGTTTAAACTTTGTTCTTTGTAACCGAGTTGCTAACTTGTCATTGAAGAAGCACTATTTTATGGATTGTCAAACTAAGATCACAGACAAATTGCTTGTTTTCAATTAATGATTAAAGGTTTCATATCATCACGCTTAAGGTCCCAGTGCTCATTGGGAAACAGTGTAACATCTGTGCAAGACTGGCAACCTTAGTAAGGATGTTAGCCCATTGTCAGGCATGATGAGTCTCTTCAGGACTAGAGGGAGCCAGATTATGAAATTAGTAGAGTCAGCAGTATTTCTACAAAACTTGATTTGGTTTTTAACAAAGCTGCTCATTGAGAACTTCTCACACTGCATAGAAAAGACAAATTTGGCTTCATGTTACAAACAGCCACTGATTTGTATCTCTGGTCTTTTCCCAGACTGAGCTATAGATCAGATACTGGGGAAAGGAAAACAGGAACAAAAGAATGAACTTGGATGCTGAGTACTGTATTACTGAGGCCCTTTTAATACATTCCCAGCAGCACTGCCTAGAGGCTTCCAGTCTGCACCTTCCACCCTTGCCAGGAGCCAGCCCAGCCCTGGGAGGAGCCCAGCAATGTGCAGTAGGATGGGGAATGGAGAGCTGAGCAGGCCCAGGAGCTGTCTGCTGCTGCCCTGACACTCTGCTCCAGCTGTTCAAACCCTCCTTTGGATCTGCTGAAGCACTGCAGTCACAGCCCTGAGTTCTCTCTTCACACACAAGCAAAAGGAAGGGGTTGGCCCCAAGCTGTTGTTGCCTTACAGCACCCCTGGCTGTGCTCTGGCAGTGCTGTCACAGGTACTGCTCTGGCCTCATGAGAAAGCAGCTTTTCTGGCAGCATCCTTAATGACACAGGACTGTATAACCTCCATCTCCCTACTCTGTTAAAGGTCCTACCTGCCTTCAGGGATTGAGCTTGGGGTCCTGCTTCCCCTCCCTGCCCCTCTGAGCTTATACGACGATTATCCTCCATGGTCTCCAGGGTGCAGAGAGCTCTCCAGTGCCTGGAATCAGGGCACGACCAGGACTTGCATGCAGATGGGGAGACCTGTAAAAATCAACAGCTTCCTCGATACAGATGCAGCCACACAACAACCCCTCATGATGAAGGGTGCCAAGGGGCACCCTTACAGAACAGCTCACTGCACCCCAGCACCCAGGAGGCCTTACCCAATGTTGACAATTAGCTATTCCATCTCTTAGGAAAACTATAGGCTGTAATACTAATTTGATAAAGTTCTCTGTTATTATTACTTAAAATACTTTATTTTTTTACTTGAAATTTATTAACCTTCTCATTCTTTAAAGGAGAGCTGAAGCTGCTTTCACAGCAGAGACCTCCATAAGTCTTCATTTCTTCAACAGCAAAAGCTATTTCTATGGCTAGCCTGGCTACTCTAAATGAAAAAAAAGTATGTATTATTGCAGCTCAACACTAAGTAGGTCAAAGCTTTGCTCTCCCAGTAAAGCTGCCAGGCAAAGGGCAGCAGCAGCTCTGGGGTGTGTAGTATCTTTCACATTAGTAATTCACATGTGACTTGCAGAAGTGAAAGAGTTAAACAAACTAGTGCAGGGGCACCTTTGTGTGAGGAATGAGGAGAGGTAAAATAAAAACATATATACTAAGAAGGAAGTGTTCTGAGAGAGTTTTTGCAAAAATACAGGCAGAAATGTGATAAAATCAAAGCTTGTTTTAATTTCATTAGTTTAATTGGAAAATATTTCTGAATGGCAAGGGAAAGCTCCTATTATCTTTAATATACAGAACAGACAAACAAAAGACAAGATGGTAGAGAAAAAAAGGGGAAAAAAGGGTAATGAATAATAGTAAGAAAAGTAGAAATAGAAAAGTAAACCACTCATGCCCAAAGGTAGATAAGAGGAAGCATGTATTCGTTGTGAAAAGGTCACTGCCCACACAAATGTGAGTTTCCAGATGAAAGACCGCACAAATTCCGCAGCTTTTGCGTCATCAAATTGGAATTAGGTTTCTGGAAACATCTCAAATGAATTCAAGCAGCTCTGTTGTGTTTCTCAAGTGAAAAAACACTGACAGCATGAATGCTAGCTGAAACCAGAAGGAAAATAAACAAAGTTAGTCTTCTGCTAATACAGAGTGGGTTTTGTTCTCAGGCATAGCCAGAGGGCATCTGTGGGCTCCGAGGTTCACATTTGGGCCGTCAAGCTCCCAGGAAGCAGCAGAGTCTCACTGGTGCCATGAACAGGGGCACCTGGGAAGTGCCTCAGCCTCAGAGGGCTGCACAGGCAAGGTGCTGTTTGTCAGGTTTCACAAGACAGTCTGAAAATTCAATTTCTTCCACAGCCTTAACACCAGCTGAATGTATTTCAGCACTGTTTGTATTCTTGGGACAGGACCTTCCCCTTCTGGAGTGAGTGTCATGATTATCTAAAAGTCACAGTGCTCACTGTGGTTTTGCTCCAGGGGCTCAACAGTGGCACAGCTTCTGCAGGGAACACTGTCATTGTCAGGCTGCTCAACTGGGTGACACAAAGGGTGTGTTCAAAGGACAGCATCCAAAGGAGGGATTTGAACAGAGATCTCTTCTATCCTGTAACTTCTTCAGCCACCAATGGTGCATGGCATTAGTGCCTCCACTGTATTTTTGGAAGAAAGACCTGGTTTAGATGTCTACACAAAGGAACTGCTCGCATTTGTTTTCCCAGCTATTGGGCCAGTATAATTCTAATGAACTGATGAACAGAAGATCAAATGAAGGCAGACACTGAAAAACTGCTTCACACCTGAAATTTCCATCTCTTGGCCTGAGCCACACTTTCTAGGGGTGTAAGTACACACTGCCTTCTTGGCACTGAAGTGTACTTAATTCCTTGGTTCCAGGGAGGAATGCAGCAATGTTGATTAGATCAGTTTCTGCATCAGAGCATGTGTCCTGTCCCCCTACAGACTGGCATGTGTCTTAGGACACATGTAATTTTTTTAACTGTAACTGAAATTAAAGAGTCAAAGTCATTTGATGGTACCTAACAAAAGGGAATTTCTGTACCATTACATACTCACACTGTGGTTTCTAATGACACCTACTACATGATTCATGCAGGCTGAATGTCTGATTTTCTAGAGCAACCTTTATGGATTATAAGAAAATAAGTATTTTTAATTGCTGAAAATATTTTAGTAATATGGCTTTTCTCATTTCTAGCTCATTGTTTTTAAGATGATAAAATGCAGAGAATAATTACAGTGGAATGTAATAAGCAAAATTTGTCTCTCTTCAAATTGAATTTATTGGCAGGGGGCCTGGCCAAAGCTGACGTCAATGTTCTTTTCAATCAGTATTTGCAATTTGAAGCAAATTTTAAAACTAAATGCTGTAGTGGAGGAAAAACAATCATGTTAGCAAATGAGAACATTGGTTTGCTGTTATTTGGGTTTGTTGGTTTTGTATGGTCACTTTTGGGCTCCTCTGCACCAAATACAGACCTTGTTCCACATCTCAGCCATGCCAGCAGCAGCTTATTTCTTCAGGGCAGGAGAGAAGTTAGCACAGCAGTTACCACTGGGGACTGCCTGCCTTGCCAGAGGAGAGCTCACTGCCAGCAGCAGCTGTAGCAATGGTGAGCTGCTCCCTGGAACTCCATTTCAAACATGCAGACACACACATTCTGCCCCTGGAAGTCATTTACCAGCTCCAAAACCACTGAGCTGGGGAATCTCAACTACTTTTTGGTGGCAAGAAATTCCACAATTCCTAAGTTTGGACAAGTTTCCATTATTATATGAGTAAATAAGGATTACAAATGTCTTCCTCCCTAATGCTGATATTTCAGTTTTCTGCAAGTCCTGAAGATCAGAGAATTAAAATAGTCTTCCTAATTCCAATTAAAATTTCATTTTTAACAGTGGTTATTGACATAGCTAGTTATTAGGATTACTTTCATCTTTATTGTTATGAAACAGAATTTAAGGAAGTTAAGAAGTGAGAAAGAAATTAAGTACACATTTTTAAAAACAATCATTTCCTCTGGTTAATAAGCTATCTGAATAGCTCATCAGAAGTACATAAAATTGTTTTCTAAAACTGAAGACATATTTAAGATTACAAATTAATTATCCCTATGTTTTTCTAAGATACAGGAGATTATTTCCCTTAATAAATTAGCCTGACTACTAAATGAGGTCAGGACACTTCTCTCTTATAGCCATGCTACTTTCATTGCTAAAAAGCAGGATGATTTCTTGCCCTCTTGACATGACAGCACATGCACGTCAGTGGTCACAAGGGGCAAAGACACTCCCATTATCTTCACAAAGCTCTCTAAAGGCTTTGTTTCAAATGCTGAAGAAAGGTACTGTTGTATGCTGTAAGGTGTAAAAAAAACTTGAATAAAACTGTTTGGAGATCTGTGAGATTCCTCCAAGGAAAAGAGCACCAACTCCTAAACAAAACGCAACCAAGAGGGATGGATGCTGTCACTTCCCCAGCAATGCACACACCCCCTGGCTGGTCCATGTTTCCCTTTCAGCAAGTTATGCAAGGAGAACAAGTAGAATGATGAGTGCTCTGGTGTTTATTCCTGCTATCTTCTCCTAATAACAATGGGGTGCACTGGTTTGGCTTTGAATGTTCAAGATCCTCCACTGTAACTAAACTCACTGCCTTTAGCCTCTTACCCCAAGACAACTCTAAAGATGAAGGCAACTGGACTAAAACAGATGAACTGTTTTAATGCTCAGTTAATTTCTTACTCATTCACAGCTGAAACCATGATTTGCAGATTTCTGTGCAAGATGAAAGTAAAATTATGGAAAAATGTACAAAAAGGAAGTGTAATTTACAGACTCAGAGATTAGCATTTTTATCCTGTCAAAATAAGCATGTCCATGATGTTCAGTGTAACCTGACATTCATTAATGTGTTTCTCTGAAAATGCAGAATGGTTCTGAAGTTTAAGTGTTAACAAGCTTGTGTGCTTTGGTGAGTGGGGTCAGTGAAAAGCAAAGATAAACAGAACAATCAGAACATAGCTTAGCTTTTCTCATAGGGAAACTGAGGGACTGTGCTTTGGTTTGTTTTGAAAAAGACTGTCCTGTTAATACTGCACCACCCTCTCAGCTGAAGTTCTCTTTACAGGGATAAATGGATCTAGAGATCTTCCAGTGCAGCATGACAGGCACCTTAGACATTGATGTTCCAATGTTTCATGTATACAAAGACATTTTATTTCAGTTTTGATCCAACGGAGTTTTCTCCAACTTGTCCAAACATTCATTACTTATTTCAATATTCTCTGAACACTTATTCTGTATTTCAATACTCTCTGAATGTTGCTATCTCAGTGACAGTCCTAATTCATGAAAGACTTCAGTGTCACATCAAACATTTCAGCAGCAACAGCTACTTACACTTCTCTTACTAACAGCTGTAAGCCAGCACATGTGAGCAGGAAAGTGTGGATGCAATAAACCACTAGGGACCATTGCCTGAATTTTGACAGCTTTATAAATAGGAAGAGCTGAACCTAAGGATCACAAAAAGTGGGAGTGATAAAAAAGCGTCTCACTATAAGGATAGGGCTTCTGCCATATCAGATATTTCCCCCAAAATAGGCAAATCAAACATCTAAGTTTTGTTCTAATCTTTATTGCTTGGTTGATAATAATCTCTGAGGCAAGGAACTGGAATGCTTTGGTAAGAGCAAAGCTTGTTTTCTCCCTTTAAAATCTCACTAGTTTTAAATCTAGAGTGTTTTAAAAAAAGGTTAACCTGTTCTTAACAACTTTACTTTTTGATATCAATCAAGCCACATGTCCTCTTACTTTCAAAAAGTCCTCAGTAAATTTGAAGTATTTGAAGATTTACAAAAGTTAAAAAAAAGACACTTACCTTTGGTAGTTCTGCTTTCCATGTCCCAGTCTTGTCAAGTTTGTTAGTTCTTGATTTTACCTAATCTGTGTTTATCAGAACAGAATCAATTTTAGATGCTTTCTGTGCCTAAAGTAGCATTTTAAGAAAATTTCCAGTATTTGCAATTATTATTTTACCTCCTCAGTTTCCAGTGCAGTACCTTCCTCTCAGGCATTTTGTCACCCTTTCATTAAGTGATGCAGATATGTAACCACTGCCTTCTCATCCCTCTGGTTCAAGAAGTGTGAGATATGCTACATGATGGCTGCACTAAGCAAAACAGGAGACCATAAAGAAAAATATCCAGCGGTGCTATGGCAGATTAAGGCTATACACTGTGGAGAAGCTGTAGCTCAGCCTTTCTGAGCTTAGTCCTTATATACACAGAGAAACTGTAACAGACCCTAAAAAAAATGTACATATTTTATTGGGAGCTGGGGCAATGGACAGAAGGTCACCTACAAATTTTAAGAAAACATAAATGCATAGTATTTCCCTTTCCCTAAACCTTTAATCTGGGAAAAAATTGTAGACTATGTACCTCTATAGACAATAAGCCAACTCTCAAAATTACCAAACTGAGCTAATGCTTCCAAAAGCCTACAGATTTATTAATCCCACTAAAATACTTCTGGTAGGAAACCAGTCATTTTAATAGGAAAGGTGCATCCAGTATTGTAAAACATTTGCAATATACTGTTTTTACAAAAAGTAATACACTACTGTAGATCTACAAAATTTTTTTAATAAGCTTGGCTTTTTAGCTTACGATCCTCTTTAAATAAATATTTAACAAAAGAATCTCCCTTCGAACAATGGAACCAAGACCACAGATAAAAAGAGTGTCAACCACACTGCAAAAATGCTACAACAAAGCCCCTTTCACCCTCCAGTCTTGTGACAGCAAATCTTGCAGTTCTTCTTCATCTTCACTCCCAACATCCTCCTCCTCTTTTTCTTGTGCTGCTTTTAATCTCATGGCTTCCTTTAACTTCTCCTTTATCTCATCCTGGCGGTTCCGCAAAAGCTCGACACGGCGGTAGCATTCACTGGTGGGAAGTGAAACACCTGTTAACATCTGGGGCCTTTCCACATGAATGTCATCACCTCCAGCGCTGGATTTTGCTTCTACAGCTTTGGATAAAGAAGCTTTACAGTGTCCCAACAGTGAAAAAGAAATAAGCTTTCAAGATGCTAGTGCACCTTCTCAGTATTCTTCAAGTGAAAACAGATTGAGGAGAGGCTTGATCAATTCTCTAGCAGTGAGACCTAATCTAAGTACTTAACAACTGCAATACAGTCACAAACCATTTTTCAAAAAGCACAGAACCAATATCCACTTCCACAAAAGAAGGAACACCATTCTTTGCTCCATTTATGGTTTTCAAGAGAGAAAGGTGTGACATCAATTATCAATTTTGATAACCTAGTGGTGACATCTCTGAAAATAAAAAAAGCAGCACAAAGTGTTCAGATTCTTTATCTGCTTCCTCTCTGCTGTAACAGAACATTTTAAGTAAACACAACCCAAAAGTTTCAGGTTACTATTCACTTAAAAAGTTCTGGCCTTGAATTGTGTTTTATAACCATTCTAGCCACTTCAAATAGGATTTTTTTGGAAAATGCCAAGTAGTACCAGCCTGATTTAAATTCTCCTTTGCCCCTTTCATTCTTATTTGCTTGGAAGGGTCAACATGGAGGGGTTACTGTCTGGATCCTGTCTCCCCTGGCATATTATTATGATTCTTACATAGCTGAAGATTTGAAGGCCAAGGAATTTATTTCATTTTCAACTTAATTTGAAATGGCCTGCATTTGAATACACTCAGAAGTCAAGCATTACAAAAAGTCTTTAAAAATGTGTCTAGAACTTTTATTTTGAGGAAAAATAATTACAATTAAAACTTGAAGTACTCTACAAATTTCTGAATTTGGTTCTATGTACTTACAGCAGTCTTAGTTAGTGAGAAAAATAAATACTTAAAGAGAGGCAAGTTTAGCTCAAGCCTTCTTCAGAATTACACTAACATTGTTAAAAGGCATTCCTGTAATTCCTAATAGCAAAGTTCAGTTTGAGCCCAATGCTGTTGCTACCATACACTGATTATGTGCAGCATGTAAATCTGCCCAGAGGGTTGAAGTGAAATTTCTAGTGTCTTTCTTTCTGAGTTGCTATCACTGTTAATATCAGTGTGTTGAGCTACAGGAAAATGGTAACAAACTGTTCCACTGAGCTGTATTTCAGGTTGCTTAAGTTTAAACCAATGCCCATCAAACCACCACTCTCCCCATTTCAGCAAAACAACACCAAACAAACTGCTTCATGTAATGAAGTGCATCACTCCACAAAACCTTAAACTTCTACTAGAATAAAAGAGGGTTTGCCACAGCACAGGACATTTTCAGTACAGGAAATGTTCCTTTAAAATGTGTGCATATATTCTACATCAATCAAAATTCCCAGGGAAATACAAATTAAGACATTAAGCCACCTGACAGGGGAAGAGGGACAGGTTGTTCCAAGAATTTGTCACCTTCAGTGATTCCAGTGCATTCTCTCTTTGGAGAAAGTTACAAAACTTTGTGTCAAAATCCATGTCTTCATTAGGTATCATTCTGCAATTTGAGGGAGTCTGTCCTTCAAATACTCAGATGATTAATGAAAGGTAGTATTGCAGTTTAGAAGCGTTTTTATCACTCTAGTCAAAGAGCAATCCATTACTGCTAGAGAACAGAGAATTTGAGGAAAAATTGATCTACTTACATCTGCTCATCAATTTCTCCAATCTGGCGATCTAGTCGTCCCTCCTCATCATCTTCTGCCACTATTGCTTCTGAAATCTAAACCAGAAAAGCACTGAGAAAATTCACCTTCATCCCAAATTCCACTTCCACTCCTTTACAATGTCTGTGTCCTCCCCTGCTCCCCTCCACCTGAAGTTAGCGTCAATCTCCTCTATGTATATTCCCATATTTAAAAGGGCAAATACAGAAAAAAAATGGTCTGGTTTAATTTGACATGGAAATGCTTTTTCTTAAAATCAAAAGAATTTTGGCTGCTTTGGGGTTAATCTTTAGAAATTTTTAATACTCTACGATTTGAAACTGAGCATAAGCAAACAACACATACCCACAGTCTGAGGCTGAAACAAGAGCTCTATCCCAGTGCTTGGGACTTAAATACACACCACTTATTGAACATACTGTTTAAATATTCCCACTGGATCCCGAAGTGTTTCTAACCTGTTATTTTTTTCAGCATATACTTTCTCAAATCTGAATGTCTGGGAGATGCTATGCAATCAATGGTCCACGCATAACTGAGAAGATTCCTCCTAAACTGAAGAATTATCTGAATGGCTTATGCTAGCAAAATGTATCCACCACTGCTTTTGTATGAACATTTGCTCTGTTTATAGTGCTGACTGCTTTAAAATGAGCAATGAAACATTTTTCTGCACCACCTTTCTCAGCAGCTGACATATGAGTAACTATTTACAATTAAAATAATTAAAAGGATAGCAAATACGCTAGGGGAAGACTGAGAACACAGGTAATCTTTAAATTGTACACAAGGGCAGATAAAACACCTGCTGCAGGAAGACTTTCCATGCAATGGTAAACAGTAAAAAATTGAAGTACAGAAAAACTGGCTAATTTACGTGTCTCAAAACTCTTTTGTCACCTTCCCAGATTTTGGAGTTCCTTTCCAGTGCATTTAAATTAAACATGAAATCCAGGTTACCTACACTTTATAGATACTTTTTTAAAAAGACAGACAAATGAGTAGTGTTTTTAAAAGTTAAAGTATGAATACAGAGCTAAAGAAGAGCCCACAGTTGTGTCCTGTTTGGATACAGGACACTGATCTGAGGTATATGCTAGCTAAATAGTATTTAAATAAAATACAATGTAACAAATGTAACTAGATACATATGACTGGATCTTGATTAAAAGTTTTCATCTTAATTTCATTTAAGTGGAAAATACAAAGAACCCTTTGCTCATTTATAAAGTGCATTTAGCCACACACTGCATTGAAACAACCAGCCGACAAATGCAGATGTCAGCCATTCTGCAGAGCTGCATGAAACTGTTGTTTTCCTTATTGTGTATAGTATTTAGAATCAATAAATATAGATTCCATTACTTACTGTGTTGACCTGTCGCATTGCCTTTTGAAATTCATCCCATTCTTTGTCCATCTGATCCTTTGGAGCATCAACTTTTCTCACCTAAAAACATGAAAATTTATAAATTAACAATTTAAGTCTAATGACTCTTTGGGGCACTTTGGGTAAAAAAAACAGGAGAAATATGAAGAATTACACTGTGTTATCAGAGAAGTCTGGTTGATTTATTTCAGTTTAAGTAATGGATATGAGTGAGAGAGTGCAGCTGCACAGTGGTTTCGGAAGAAAAATCTGACTCTACTCCTGGATTAAACAACATCCATGACTGCAGCTTTAAAGAATAATTATCAACTAAAAGTGGCTAGTGTGGAATGTCTGGAATAACAGAAGTGAGTTTGATGGTCTGCCATTTCACTGTGTCAGGTGATGAGTATTAAATTCTTCTGTAAGCTGCCTGTACAATTGCATACAGTAGCCATTTCACAAGCCAAAAAGCAGTGAATTGTTTGCCTTTGGCATAACATAAAATACCAAACCTTTCAGCCACTAGTCTGCTGGTGTTAGGTAGTCTGACTGTATTTCAAATCTAGTCTAATTTTGCTGGCTAACAGAAGAAACTGTACAGCTACAAACCAATTTTAATGACATGCAAAGCTTTTTATTCTGTGGTAGACCGCATTTAGTACTAAGACATGAAGTCTGAAAATGTAGTCGTGGTAAGAATGCGTTTAAGATCTACAGCCAAGGTAATCAAAGCCAGATTGTGCTTTTAATGCAAATAAACAAACAAGGTAGTCTACCTGTGTAATTGAAACTTACACAATTCAAGACTGGAAGATGTGGCATATAATGTATTTGAGAGGACAGATTATGCCTGACTCAGGACTAGGTAGAAATTATATAGCTAGGAGAACTAAGCAGTTTGAACATAATAAGTCATGACACCATCTTTTTGCATTAGTTATATTTTCCCTTTTTTCATTCTGCTCTTTTGGTGACATGTCAGTCATCACCTTAGTAAAGACAACAGTTTGGTGTGTTTTGTTCCTGAGTGATTATACAAAATCAAGTAGTATGAATTAAGTTTATAGAATAAATTAGAAGCTTCCAAGCAAACTCATACTGGGAAGTAATAGTCATCATTTCATTTTTCTGTTCTGTTATTATTTCTATCATATGTGTATGTACTGTGTTATTATGCATTGTGGTTGTCTTTTGTAATTCATAATTATTTGTATTTCTTACAATAAATTTAAACACTAAAGTTATTATTTTTTCTTGAAATATTTATCTAACCCAGAATTTATATGCTCTACAAGTACCTAATGCAAATAACAAGCATTTTTCACACCCACAATCTCCCTTTCAAACGCCCGGTTAATTATTCAAATAATTATTTTGTGCATGATTCTAACACAGAACCACTGCAGCCACCTCAACATAAGTGATGTCACAAACATTTTCCTCCTTCTGAGTATTCATTATGCTCAGAAAGGGCTGATTAAAAGGAAGAGCCTCTTCAAGCAATTCAATGGAACAAGTAACCACTTGTAAATTTATCAGTGGAGGCAATAACCAGAAAAAAGGTCACTAACCAGTGTTCTCACATATAAAAGCAGATTCTCCTTTCCTGCTAGGCATTCCTGCAT
Source organism: Setophaga petechia (assembly GCA_024362935.1). Lineage (NCBI taxonomy): Eukaryota > Metazoa > Chordata > Aves > Passeriformes > Parulidae > Setophaga > Setophaga petechia. The sequence continues at coordinate 27,064,569 of JANCRA010000008.1, forward strand.
TCCCTACTTACAATGAAACCAAGTATTTGAAAAATTTACTACTTCAATTAGACACAAAACAAAACAAACAAAAAAACCCACAAAAAACCAGCCAAAGGATGGCTTTTTCAGCTACATATTTCAATATTCAAAATATCATTATTCAAAACTATTCACATATGGCAACACCTGGGCATGAGTAGTGCCAAAAGAGTCTTGCCAGAGCAAATAAAACACCTAAGCTTGTTAGCTGGGCCAGTGGGACTAAATGAAGACGAAGGAGCATTATTTGGAAGGTCCCCAGATTAGATGTCATGGCTTTGCCTCACAATGTCATTTAAATACATCAGCAGCCTTCCACTGTGAGAACAAGAAAATATACTCAAAGAAAATAAAAATGACTTAGGCCTACAGCACTGTATTTCCATAAAGAAAGCAAGAAAGCCATCTTTGGTTTGGCAAATTTGTGGTAAATTTGACAAAACAAAACAAAAAAAGGTTTGTATTTCAAATTACCAGTGTTTTATTTTGTTCACCATCTGGCACCGTGCAAGCTGAAGGAAGTATGAATGTTTTGGGATTTCAAGATTTTTAGTTGTGGGGGTTTTTTTGAGAAATTTTGAGAATTTGAAGGTGAATACCCACATTTCTTTTCTTTTCTGAGCATCGTAAAACCCCCAAGTGTTAAAAGACGAGAGTGCTGAAGACCAGGCTCACTCTTGTGGTGCAACCAGCACTAGAGATGACAGCGTGTGCCACAATGGAGCTGCTTTCACCCCATCAGTCACACAGTGACTCAACACTTTTCAGCAGGATCTCACAAAGGACATTCTAGAACTGTTATATCCCCAATTCCAAAGCAAAACTGAACGTACAAATTAAGTGAACTGCTTTTCCTGGGATGACTCACAGAAATGAAGGTACATTGTCCAAATGTCAGTTCAGTATTCCAACCAACAAATGACATTTCTTTAAGAGTCACAGAGGAACCATAATCAAAAATACTTTCCAAGAGATGGCTTTAACAAGCTCTTCCTGCCCACCTCCATCCCTTTTCATGTTTACTCATTCACACAGAATGAATGTTTAAAGCTGCACCAAGGGAGGTTCAGACTGGGCAGTAGAAGAAGCATTTCTTTACCCAGAGGGTGGGCAAACACTGGAACAGCCTTCCTGGAGAGGTGGCCAATGCCCCAGGCCTGTCAGTGCTTAAAAGGCATTTGGACAGAGCCCTTAGGAACGAGTTTTAGCTTCTGTTCAGCCCTGAAGTTTTCAGGCTGTTGGACTAGATGATTATTATAGGTCACTTCCAACTGAAATAGTCTATTCTAGTCTAAATAGTTCAGTCATTTTCTTATATTCCAGTATGACTGATTACCTGGAAAAGCATCCTTACTAATCAGCAAATCATTACAACTGGCAGAAATAAATCCAGTAGCATAAAACAAGGAGATCACTTACTTTTGCATCCACTTCAGGATCATCAAAGAAACCTTCTGGCAAAGCTTCAGCGGTGTTTTCTTTCCTGAAATATTTGATTACTATCAGCCCAAGTTAACACTTTACAATCTGCTTTACTGCAGAGTTGAAAATAGTCAAAAACAAAATTCGTAATCCTTTGTGTAAGTATGTAGAAATACAAGTTTAAGCCCTTAGTTTTATCTACTATCATCAAAACCTCCTTCTCCTTCAGCTTGATCCTTCCTTGCTTTGAAGGAACTGCACAGAAAGGTTTAAATCTCACTGTTAAAACAAGAGCTGTAGCTTATGCTTCTAAAACTGTTCTTTCCAGTGTGCTGAACACCCAAACATTGTAACAGCAGAGATTCTACTTCTGAAAGACTAAAGCACAGTCTAAAGGAGTGCTCAAGTGAGCTGAACCATTACCACACAACAAGCACTTTCCTTAAACAGTGGAAAGCAGTGGTTGCATGAAGCTCCCACAGTACCCTGTGTTAAAATTTGCAAAGAGATGTCAAACAGCCTCTGTATGACAGTGCTCCATCTCTTCTCCTGTCCCTAGGGTGCAAGATACCTGTCTGAAATAATGCCTGAGGCTCGCATATATACAAACTATTCTGAAAGCAACATAACAATAAGTTCTAAGGGATCACAGTCTCTATTTCCTGGAAGATAAATGTTTGTTTACAATTGCTAAGACTATCAATATTTGATTTGACTGCTTACCTTTCAATTACCTTCTCGTGTATCTCTGCTTTCTGTATGGATCCTGAATGGGAAACTATAGGAGCAGCTGGAGTTTTGGTGTCAAAAAAGTCTATAGGAAAGGACAGAAGTCTATGACAAAAAGAACAGCTGTTCAGGCATTTTCTAAAATTCCTACTACACAGGAATTTCAGTGAGTACCTTACTGAATCAAGGGAAGAACAGACAGATGTTACTTCCCTTGGCAGCCTCAAACAACTAGAACATAAAATCAATAAGCAATCACCACACAATAACAGGAGATTCTTTGCTGGTTTATCTCTACTTCCAGTATTACACACCCTCACCATCACCTAATGGCAATAATTAGAAAAATAAAATAAAAACCTTTCATCATCAGTTACATCACAGCTTCTCCTTACAGAGAATTACTATTAATTACTAAGAATTACTAATTACTATTTCAGTCAGCATTACCTGCAGGCAGAGAATTAGCTATGACTTCTTGAGTTGGAGGTGGAATTTCAGTTTTACGCACAACAGATGATTTGCTTGATTGTTCTTGTTCCTCTTCTTCTTCATCATCGTCATCGTAATTCCCTGACAATAAACTGGGACCCGGGCCCTTGGAAAGCTGTACACTGGCACTGTCTTGCTCTGCTTCATCAAAAAAATCTGCTGGCAGCCTGGTAAAGAGCCCACAACACAACTGTTAGAAACCTCACAGCAGTGACTCCAGTCCAGCAGCAGCAGCCCAGTCCCTCTGTGGGCAGTGCAGGCTCAGAGATCCTGAGCAATGCCCTGAACTGCCCAGCTGCCAACACAGCCACTGTCTGAAGGCAGCACACGCCTGGGGCTCTCATTTAAAGTTCCCCAGGAATGCCCAGGTTAATTCTAAAAACGTATTTTAGATCCATTTTTCCATTTGCATATTCACATTAATAAAAGTAACCCATAACAAACTGGAATGGTGGTTAAAGTAATTCTTTTTCTACCTATTAAGTAATTTGCTACTTATTTTGGGTACCTAGTGCTGCCCAGGACTGGAATTCACAACAGCCACGCAGGCTCAGCAATGAGAAAACACAGATTTGCTGGAGTAGCTGCAGCCTGCAAGCCAAACATTTTTCCACATTATATTTTAAACTAATTATACCAACAAGTTCAAAAATGGACAAACCTCTCAAGTGTTAATTTTGCACACAAACTCAAATTCCTTCAAGGAAACAGCAAGTGGTACTTATGCAAGGTAGTAATTTATCCTGTGAAGTGCAGAGGAGACCCACAGTGTCACCTGATATCTGCCCACCCTACAAAGAATACCATCAGAAATTTTTAGGGGCAGTTGAGATGCTTAACCCAGCCCCTTGAAGTCAAATACAGTTCTATATTTGTATAAATTCAACTGCAGCATATGCACCAACATGAATTTTATGTGACAAAAACCATCCTAATGAAGATCTGTCACTTGTTAGTAGTTTTTGTTAATAAATATCATTTAATTATACACTGAAAATTCCTCTTAATTTCAGACTGACACCTCTTCTTTAGGATGTCAGCATTATTAGAGTACATGCTACAATCTGGTTATGTTCAAGCTGTGTAATAGCACCACATGTCAATCCTTTAAAGTCTGTCAGTGACAGTAAAATAATTCCTGTTTTCTCAGAGAGTCCTAAGAGTTGGTACAATTATCTCCACCCAGGAAGATGCTACCATGTTCAGGACTATACAACTCTGCTAGAGAACAGGCAGAAGCAGGGATCTGCTGACTCTCTCAATCTTTGCCCTTGTCTAGAAAGCAGAGACAAGGAAGAGCTGGATGAGAATGCAGCCATTGATAGTTAGAAAAAATTCCTAAGTAATAACAAGATCTACTTACCCTGATGAAGACGTGTGTGGCATTTCATCTGTACCTGTACAACAGCCAAGAATCACTTCTTAAAATCCATGCTTTTAAAAGAAACATCCCTAAGGCTTCTATGACAGCACCAAGTCCCCAGATACCATACATATTTAACATATTTGCATGTCTGGTAGCAGCAAGGAAAAAAATTACTGTCTTTCCTTTGGCAAGAACTTTGGTGCATGCTTTGAGGAAACCCAGTGACTTGATTCCACTGAAAAGGAGTAACACCACTTCTAGGCAAGTGCTCCTACTGCTTAATTTACACTGCTTCTTGAGCTATTTGGGCCAAGCCCACAGTTCCATGACCTAATTTAACCCAATAACCCAGAACAAAAAAAGCAAACTTTTCCCCTTTTCAGCAGCAATGGGCTGACATGAACTGAACAGTCTGGTGTATTCACACGCACTTCCACAAGAACAAAACAAACCAAAAACATTCAAGATGTAAAATGGACAGATTCTGGCAGCAAGCATTTCTCTCTCATTACCTTTTACTCTCTTTAGGTCTGTATTTTCTGTCTCAACTGTTTTTCTCTTGACAGGATGAGACGATGTGCCAGCAGCTGAGCCAGTGGCCGTCTGCTTTGTGCCTTTTAATTCTGCAACCCTCTGTAAAGAAATAAAAATTTAGAACACGTTACTAGCAGTAATTCTGGATGGCAGCTTAAAATACAGAGCTTTTACAACAGCTCATCAAAGTGAGCTGATACCTTTCTAGAACAGTACCACTGAAACAGACACTAGAGGTACCAAAACAAAGACCAGTGTTTCTGTCAGCCTCTGGAATGATGTGACACGAAGGAAAATGAACTGACACTTACACAAGGGAGGCTGTACCAGTAAGAAAGAAAAGACAGAGCAGTGACACTGACAGCAGTAAGGCACTGGAGAAAAGAGCAGGAAGGTTGGATTTATTCTAAGGTCCTGGAATATTAAGTGTTTTAAAATTAAAATATGGCATTTTAACATCATGAAGGACATCACCCTGCCTTGCCACAGCCATCTCGTCTGAAGGCAGGCAATGAACCCCCTCTGTTCCTTTGGTCTTTTCCTGAGTACTTGTAAAATTAAACAGTCTTTCAGTTTTTGCTAAGAAGTAGCAGCAGAACTTAAAAGGATAAAAAAAAATTAATTGGATCGCATCCAAGTTACAAACTCCCTGACTTGCTTCACAAGTTCTTTATCTTTACTACTGAATTACAAAGAGAAAAAACGTGTATTATCTTAACCCAGCGTAAGCTGTCAGTTGACAGCTCACAGATCCCCGAGCAAGCCCGGGGAGGCGGAGGGGGTCGGGTCCAAGTCCGAGCTGCAGACAAGTGACCGCCAAAAGCTGTCTACGGTGGGGACTGCTTCACCGGAGGAGCGGACCCCTGAAAGACACGGAACCCCCTTTCTAGCGGCTGCCTTTTCTACCCCCGCCTGGGTTTAAGAGAACAGAAGCCAGACGGAACAGCCAGGCTGGTTCCCCGCCTCATCCCGGCGGGCTCTCCGCCGCTCCCGCTGCCGCACGGAGCCCGGAGCAGCGAACCCCAGGCCCCGTCCCCAGCGCCTCCCCTTCCCAAGCGCTGTCCCGGCGCTCCCCAACAGCGAAGCCCGGCCGAGACCCTCCGCAGCGCCGCTCACCTCCCGGTGCTGCTTGCCCAGGACGTGGGTCTGCCACAGCAGCTCGCTCTTGACGGGGGCGTTGCACAGGGAGCAGCTCAGGTGCCCCAGGCTGTTGTACGTGCCGGCCGCGTTAAGGGAAGCACCGTGCGGGGCGCGGACCCCCTCCCGCCACCCATCCCTCCTCCCAGCCGAGCTCTAGGGTGCCGAGGATATTTGGCGAAGGGCGAGTCGATGCGCTTCTTGCCGGCGTTCTGGCGCTGCTTCTCCCTCATGAGGCGCCGCAGCTCCTCCTGCCGCACCTGCTTCCGCCCCGCGCCCGCCCCGGCCGCCGCCATCTTCCCCCGGCGCAAGGGCGGGGCCGGCGCGCGCCGTGACGCCACCGGGAGCGCGCCGGGAAGGGAGGAGCTGGAATGGGTCCGTGGGAATGGATCCGTGTCCTTCCTCGGGATGTTCTTTATTGTATTACTGAAGAACATAGTGCATGTTCTTTAGTTAAACCTTTGGAGCACCAACAGAGCTCCATGGACACAGCAGTTCAGCTGTGGGACACGGCTCTGAATAAGCCGCCTGAAATGTACCCTACCCCTCACGCCAAACCACCCAGATAAGTAAAAAAAAATTGCATCCCATACAAAAAACAAAATCACAGGGTGGGTCAGATTGGAAGGCATCACAGCGGGTCATTTGGTCCAACCTGCCTGGCACACCACTGTGTCCAGATGGTTCTTTAATATCTTTAATGAGGAAAACTCCACAGCCTCTCTGGACAACTTGTTCCAGTGCACAGTGCGCAACACAACTGTGTAAAGTACTTTATGTTATTAAAAAAAACAAACAAACAAACAAACAAACAAAAAAACCCACCAAAAAAAAAAACCCCAACCAATCCAGCTTTTTAAAAATTCTATGTCATTGCCAATCCTGGGAACACTGGAGGCCCCAAATCAGGCACCCTCCAGTACAGTTTTTATGAAGATCCCCCAATGCAGGGAAGAATGATGCATCTGACTCCATGGATTCAGAAGGCTAATTAATTAATTTATTATACTATATTAAAGAGATACATACTATACTACATCATACTTACTTCTAACTTACTTCTAACTACTACTTCTAACTACTACTTAGTTCTACTACTACTCTGCCTGAGAGTCGTGACCCACACACGTGGATCCAATTGGTCACCTCGGGTAAACAATCTCCAGAATACATTCCACTTGCACAGAAACACAGGAGCAGCAAATGAGATAAGAATTGGTTTGATTATTCTTTTCTCTGCTTCTCCAGGAAAAACCCAGAGAGAGAGAATTGTCTCTGTTCAGAGAATGTGAATCCCACACTCTGGGAGGCCCTGCTCACTGCCCTGCACAGCACACACGGCAGCACCAGCCAGAGCCCTGTGTGCCTTCTCCACTAAAATACAGCCCAAATACAGAATTTAGTGACTACAACATGACCAAGGACAGCAGAGAACTTTCCAGGTTTTATTTTTATCTTTTCATTTATCACAGTACAATAACGTGATTAACCAAAAAAAGAAAAAACCAAAAAAAATCTAGTGCCAACTTCCACGGTGTCAAGTGCTCCACTCCAAACCATGAGTGTCCATTAGAAGTCAAAAAGTGTTGCTCCAGGCTTACAGTGACATTACCTTCCAGAGGACTTGGTTATGGAGGTTGCCACTATAATTTTGTGCTGTTTCCAAAGAGCAACTCATCCCATGGCTCCAGACTCCGCATTTCCCTGAGTCGGGTTTGGTTCTTCTCACACCAGCCCACGGGATCTGGGAGAGAAAAGGGGCCAAGGGCGTGTGCAATTCAATTTCCATTTTGCTAAAAGACAAATCCTATGGTACATTTTGCCAGGATGGCAAATCCAAGGTCTGTAAACACAGCCAGAGCAACACAGCAACTGGAGGAAGACGATGGGATAAGTGCAACTAAGGCAAAAGGGAGCAACTTCTGTTTTAACATGATCATGGCAGATTGTTGGGCTGAGGAAATGATTCAGTAGCAAAACAGGTATCACAGTACACCTGAACTACAGAATCAGTGAGACTATAGCTTAAGCTTGATTATTTATATTTACAAACTCTGAAGAATATTTAAAATCACATCTTTTTTCCCCTTCCTCCCACAATTGCAGTCTGCTGCACTTTTGAAAAGCACAGATGCTGGCTTTTACTGAATTTAAGGCTATTCTGACAAAAAATTTTTTTCAACTTCCCTCTCCAAAACTAAGTATAAAAGTCAATTCACTCTAGAATGTCTTGGATAACTCTAAATACAACCATCTGTTTTCCTAAACAAATCAACTAATTTTTATATTTGGAAGACAAAACAATTTATACTGCAGAAGTTGGTCTTCATACACATACTTCTGTCCAAGAGACCAAACTGCTTAGCACTGCAAGGTAAATGTGGCTCAGGACACCCACCCTCTGCTGAATACAGATGTGCTGGTGGGAGAGGTTCACCATCACTCTCTTTGCCTCAAAGTACCAGACCATCAAAAGATCTGCTGTGGAACATCCTGAAGTTAATCCACCTTGCTCTGAGACAGGCTGAGGATGTACTCACACAAGGACATCTAAGGAAGCAGCAATTTCTGGGAATGACTGTTGGGAAGACGATGTCTGCCTGTAAATGTTCTCACCCAACAGAGAAATCTACACAGGAAGAGCAGAAATGGACACAGTCCTGACCATGACCAGAGCTTTCAGTTCTCTCCATGGGCACAGGGGGATTCTTGCTTATTGTACATGCACCTGTGAAAGCTCAACACATTAGAGAGCCCACATATGGGAGGGTGAGGATCCTTTCCATCATAGGAAAGTGGTTGATTTTGCATTCCCTGAATTAGGCAAGTGTTGCTGGTGGTTTAAGAGTCAGCTGAGTCTGGTCCAGAAGCAGCCACAGGATAGGCGGGGCTTCACAAAAATGACTACAACCAATGTTTCCTCCTCTTAACCCTAAAATGCTGGAGAAATGCAGCATGACAGACTAGTCAGCCTAGGGGGAAAATCTTCCACAGTCCTAACATACCAAATCCTAACATGACAAATAAGGTTCCTAGAAGTTTAGACTATGAAATCTTCCACAGATGCTGATAAGATAATTTCATAAGGGAAAAAATACAAGCTTGGAGTAACTGGTTAACATCAAAAAACATGGCAACTCAAATCTTGGTATGGTCAACCAGCATTTTTAGAATATAAGTGACCCTTTGTAATGCACAGCTATCACTTCATTTGTTCAATGGCATTTTTCACTAAAAAAATGTTCCTCCAAATTCGAACATCAAAGACAATACTGTAATAATAACACTTCAAGTATTATTTAAGCTTTATAACTTATCAGAAGTTAAGATCTTTTTACATACATTTTCTATTTTTATCTTGAAAGGACAGCTAACCTTAAAACATATGGATAATGCCTCACTACCTAAGGGCCAATTCTAAACATTCTCAGTCTGACTCATTTGGGATGAAGAGCTTATTTCTTGAACAGAAAGAAGCTCCTTCCCAGGCCCTGCTTTGCTGGCAGCTGTGTTTCTGGCTGACCTCCCAATGAGGAGCATCAGTGAAAAAGCAGCTCCTGTACATTTATGTTACCTACAGGCTGACATGCTCCACAGTCTGCTCAGAACCTCTGAACAACCACTGCAAAGTTGGCTGCACCCACTCAAAGTTTGTGTCTCCTGCAAAAGCTGACTTCTCACCTAGCAGAGAAGGTTAAGCACGATACATATGTGACTGCAAGACTCAGCTTTAACACTCACACAGATGGCATTGCTAAAATAAACCTGTGTCTCTTTGCAACATGTTATAAAAATTTACTGATTGCCTTAACAGACTGGAATAATCACTGCATTTTCCCATTAAATATAGCATCATGAATTCAGTAAATTCAGAAAAAAGTATAAAAAAAACCTTTCAAAATAGCTCCTCAGTTATACCTTGCTTGAACTGAACCCTTGGTATTTGAGCAGCATGAGTAATCTCATTTCATTTCTCAACTCAAGACAGAACACAAATAATAAAAATACAAATAATCTATAAAAACCACAGTACATCAGAAATCTGTGTAAAAAACATACATCTGTATCAAGGAGCTCAGTAACAACTTAAAGCACCACTCAAAATTAAGTACCATACATGTTACAGTACATTCCATTTATTATGACAATTTAAGGCTAAAATAGGTACGACTCCCTTATAGTCAAGCTTTCTTATATTTATAAATGCATACAAACATTAAGTAGATACAAATGCGTAGGGGTTTTTTATTGCTCTGAACTGTCTACTAGAATGCTCAGTTTTCCCAGATGTTGTCTCAGTTTGCCTTTTTCAATCTAGCTGTAGTCCTACAACTGCAACTTATGGCACTTGTACAATTATAGACCTTCTTTGATTTGGGCTGTAAATAAATTCAAAGATATATCAGACAAAATTGCCCACCACTGGAAACTTCATAACTTAGTTAACTAAACTATCTTATTGTCCATAAGATACAGAATTCATAAAGATTAGCTCAGCCACTCTTCAGGAAGGATTTCTTTTCAAAATAATAGTTCTAACCAAGCGGCAAACAAGACAACCAGCAAGAAATGATTGGCTGGTGCCAGTCTAATAGACTGGGCTTTGAGGGGAAAAAAAAAAGGAAGCTGGATATGTGCTCCAAAACAAAGAGCAAACTTTTCTTCTTGCTCATAGAGCAATTGTTTCCTAATTATGTAAGGCGATGCCTCATTCTGCCAGTGCCAAATTCTTTGACTGCAGCTTGTCCATTTCTTGGCCAATGTTCCCTTCAATGGTATCACACTGGGCAAGAAAAACCTGAGAATAAAAAACAAACAAATGTTATTGAATGCACAGTTTGCACCCGGAGGTGTTTCTGAAGAGCTGAAAGTACAGTTTCTATAGTGAATTTGAAGATGTCAACTCAACAACCACTTTCCAGTTGTTTTGGTAATAGCCTATGCACATCTGCATTTACCCAGAATCCAACAGAAACATGACATTGGATAAGGCTAATTAGGATAACAGCATGACTGCCCACCATCACCAGTCCAGATGATGACATATTTTCAGTTGATGCAAAGTTCATAAACAACAATAGGAAACACAAAGGTTCAGGCAAGTTAGTGCTTCATTCAGATTGGAACATGACTTCTAAGCTCCTTTCTAACACATACTTCAGAGCCAAGGCTGGGAGGGACAAACCTGCTCAGTCAAACTTAAAACAAGCTTTCATTAAACCAAGACCTTTTCTACTTCACAAGGCACCACTGAACCTTCATCTTCACCAGTAGCTGGTGTTCCTCAAAAAACAGAAGGCTCCATTCCAAAAAAAGCAGTCCACAACACCTAATGCTTTCTTAGAACCTGCCCACGAGTTCTCATAAGTAGAGTAACACACAGAGAGCAATTGGCAGCCAGCAGCCTCTGGTCACTTTGCTCAGCCTGTACACAGCACAACACGCCAGCACTGTTTTAGACCAGCCCCAAGGCACGCAAGTACAGTGCACTTCCTGAGAAAGATTCTCCCATTAGCTCTTCATGTCTCGCCTTTGTTTTTGCTATGTCTGCACCAGACTCTGACAGTCAAACCAGACATTTCATGTTATTAAATTAAAATGACAGTAAGAAAGTACTTTCCTTGTAGAGCAGCAAACTGTTGTGCCATGTGAATGTTCCTCAACCATTACACTGCATTGAATCACCTGTTTCCAACCAATCCCTTGAGCTGTCATCCACTCACGTCTGTAAGAACTTGAGTGATGAAAAAGTGAGGGTGGTAACAAACTGCAGTTGAGGGCTGCTACTCTTTCGTATCTTCCCACCCTGGAAGATGTGTGACTGCCAGCAGTAGAGGGCAGTTAATAGCCCCCCCTTGCTTTTATGGATACTTAAAAACAATAAGCACAACTTGCCACTGTTTTCTTGTTCTTGCTCTGGAAAAACAAACTGTTGTTGACAGCTCTGGTCTGAAACCCCTGAGGATTCTTCTGGAGTCCTCAAAGGGTTCATAACCCACAGTTGCATAATGCTATGCATATAAAAGCACATAAATAATTCTGATCTCTGCTCAACAGAACCCCTTTTATGAGTTAACAGCAGTTCTTAAACAAAGTCCCACTTACTTCTGCTGTAACTTCACCCAAGGGTGGAGATCCAGTAGCTTCCACAAAGTTGACAGCCACCAATCTATAACAAGTTTTGCTGCCTTGGTTAGGTACATGGAATCAAGAGTGTGTTCAGAACCCCCACATAACACAGTCACACCAGCAACCACCTTCATTCCCATATGCTTTACCTGAACTTATCTCAATAACTAAGTACAAAGTGCTTTGTCCCTAAAGCTGTAACTAAAACCATTTCTCCTATAAAGTATTTCTTGGTGGGCCTTCCTCTAAAATAGATGGCTATTCTAAAAAACTTGTGAAACATCAATGGGAGGTATTTAATAAGGTTATAATAAAAGACAAAATCATTCAACTCTATATATGAATGCAAGGTACTTCCACAAACAATTTTTAGGAGCCCAACCTGGCACTAAAGTTAGCACAATAGAAATAAAAACAGTAATACAAATAGCATTACCCTTCATTTATGTAATTTTGAGTGGAGGGAGCTGAGTTCCAGTATTTACTAACAAACCTTCAGTTCAAGGTCTCTAAGAAAGCCATGCCTAGAAATTTACAAGCATCATACAAAAGCAATTAAACCCTCCATCCCCAGCACAGGTACTTTGCTGTACAGATTTCAAAGATCTACTCTCCAAAGAAAGTTGGTGCATTGCAGCATAAGCTAAATTTCCAAAGAACACCTCTGGCAAGGTCAGGAGTAGGTCAGCAGGAGTTACAGTTAACTGCATCCTTGTGCCCAGACCTCAGTCATTACTCTGGTCCATCAAGATTCAAAAAAGGAGGAGTGATCAATCCCATTGTCTTTACGAGTTATCAGAATTACTTCACAACATCAGGCAGCCGTAAGACAAACCATTAATGTAAATAACAAACATTATCTGAAAACAGCATGACCTATGAAAATCTGTACTTTGTGTGCTTTTTTACTCAAAGGGAGGTCATACAAAATACCGATATAAGAACAAACACTGAAAAAATCTAAACAGCTCATTTTCACAAAGAAAACTCACCTGGACCCTCTTCACTAACCCCTTCTTTTTCAGTTTGCAGTCACTGAAATTCTCTGGCAAATTCTGCAGTAAAATAAGCAAACAAGTTGATGCAGGTTAATGCTGAAATGAACATATTAGACTTACAGCAAAAACAGGAATTATCAAAGAACCCTCTGAATAGGTATCCCATGCCCACTCAGTAAGGATGATTACACAGGAAAGAATATATAAGAAAAAGTTATCAAAAAGCCAGGGATGCAGCATGCTGACTGCAACGAACCAAGACAGCAAACCTACCATGTGTCCTTAGGGAATATACAGCAACAGACTACACACACTGCTTTTTCTGCTGTGGTGTGTGTTAACTGTTCTTCAGAGCTTTTTCAGAGTTTATAACATGAACAAATTTTTTACAAATACATTCACTCGATCACTTGCCATCACTGGAATGTATCATTAGTAATGCAGGCATTGCCAGTCTAAGCTGTACATCTGATCATCTCTGCAATGTACTCATGCAAGGCAACAGATGTGAAGTGTTACACAATGTCAGCTTTTCATTGAATTCAAACTGCATCATTTTCTGTACTCCTGCCACCCATTACGTTCACATATGTCACCCTGTCAAGTGCCACATGCTTTGTACTTTTCTAGATATGTGAAACTGGGCTGTTGCTGAGGAATGGTGCTCAGGTTTATGATGTTTTTCTTAACAGGTAAAACACCTGTACAGATGATTATCATTATCTGAAGTTTATGTGAACATTCTTAAAACCACTGTTTTCTCACTGGTGAAAATGCATAAAAATCTTGGGAGTTTCTCACTAGTTTACCTTTTATTTTCCACCCTCACTCCAAATCAAGAACACAGCTCTCCCTAACCTAATCTTTTCAGCCAAAATGTGAGCACAGCTGGGAAGTTTAGATACATAAACTTTTGTAAAAATCAAAATACAAACAACAACAACAAGAACAACAAGGTGTTCTTTTCTTTATTGTTCAGACAAATGGATTTTACTCTCCCTGTTTGCTGCCCATGCTGTGTGCGCTGGTGTGAGGCACTTCAGCTGAGCTGTAGGCTGTGTCACCTCCCAACAGGAACACTCCTTATCTCCTCAGAGGTATTCCCCTGGTGTTTCCCTCTTGAGCCCTAAAAGTTGCATGATGGCTGGGGTAGAAAGCTACAACCCAGTTTCCATTACTGAAACTTGGTAGGAAAGTAACAGAAAACTGTACTCAACACAGAGGCTAAGGGGGAATGAAGTGGAGGATGGAGTAGGGTGGAAAGTATGGAAAATTATAGGGGAGAGTGCAGTTGCTGCTCCCTGGATGGAATGTGGACAGCACGCCCGACTGCCCACACACAATACACACTAAGGGAGCCTAAAGAGAGGGTGGACTGGAGACACCATGGCCAGGGTCTGTCCAAGAGGATTTTGGGGGAAGAGAGGATTTTGGGGCAAGAGGGGGAACATGATGATACCTTGTAGCTGATAAGCCACGTAACAGCTGTCAGCCAAGGAAGGAAAAAGATTTCCAGCTGTTGAACCAGCAACTGTGGCAAAATCACAGACGCCCACCTCCATTCCAAAGTTTACCTTGGATGCAATACTGGTGTATGGCTCCAGCCTCAAAGGTCACCTCAGATGCAATACTGACATTACCCACCTGCAAAGTACAACTGTATCTTATCTATAAAATTCTTTCTCCTGTCCTGCTAAGGTCCACTCAGCAAGACAGTCCGAGGCACTCTGCTGCCCCCAGGGCGATGTTATCTTTTTATACTAAAAACTATGTATACAATGTTTACAATTACTTTCCAGTACCTATCACCTAAGTTAGACAGTGAGCTTCTACTCTAAACCAATCTAAAAGTGCCAACATCACAGCAGAGGATGGAGCCCAAGAAGAAGAAGGAGAAAGGCTGGACACACCCAGATTCCTCCATCTTGCCCCCTGAACCCCCATTCTAAAAACCCCAAAAATCTATTTTTCACCCGTGATAAATTCACTATCATTCTACTTAAACTGTCATGGCTTGCAGATCTTCATATAAGGTTGGTAACTGCTCCATCAGTCATAATCAAAACCACAGGCATTTTTGGGCTCTGTGCCAGGGTCTCTGAGCTCCCTGGCAGGGGTCTTGGCCATCCAAGACAGCCAGAGGGATGACCTGAATTCCAACATACAGCCCCCCCCACTGAACATGATGCATGACTAGAGTCACTCTAGCTCCACCTAAATGTAAAAATAGTATAAGAGTAAGTTAAAAATTGCATAAATGTAGGGAAGACTCTATTATTGGGGATTAGAGCTGGTTAGTATATTGCTTTAAGAACATTTTTGCAGCCAGATACTACGACCAGTAATCCTGTCAAGAGTTTTCTATTGTATCAATAAAGGAGGGCTATACCATAAACTGGCAAAGTGAGTCCTTCAAGGGCACTTAGAGTCACTGGCAGCAGGTAATATATTTGACTGTGGATAACCAGGAGGGGGTCCCTGTTATGCTGTTGTGTCCTGAATTTGTCCCTGAATCTTGTCTGGGGCACCAAGAGACCAACTAAAGGTGTGGAGGTCCAGGAGGGGCCTCTCTGTTTGCATGTGACCCCAAGCAGGTCAGCTGAACCACCCTTCCATCAAGTGAGCTGCTCAGGGAAGGGTACAGGGCACTGACAGACTGGTGGGGCACAAGGGTCTCAGGTAACCTGGGGCACTGACACACAAATCAAACAGAACGGGCTGGGAAAAACCTCCCCTTTCATGAGGCGATGCTCCTCGAGCTTTAGAAATACCTTTCTCTGAAGGTCTGATTTCATGTTTACAATTCATGCTAAGAGATTAAAGTATTATCGTAAGAAATGCTTATCACATTTTTATTGATTCAGATAAATTCAAAAAATTTAGCAATCTTTAATAAAGTCTCATCTTATTTTAATTGGAAGAACTTCCCAGATGTCTGGAAAATATTTGTTACAGGAACAGTGGTGGGATTTTTTTCAGAATACGTCTTTCTTTTAATCCCTGAAATTTTAATTTCATATGGATTTATCCAATGACAAGTATAGCAGAGACAAGGAGACAGTTAAATTTCATCAGAACAGCCTGTAATTTAAGTAAGTTCTACAGAGGAACTATAATTTTAAAAAATCTTCAGGAAAGGAGGATGGGCCACCAGAGCATAACTATGAGTCAGTAGTGCTATCAATGTCCTCAATACTGATAGATGCAATTTCACAGATTTGTTGTGAATTTATGTTAATAAAATCAGTGACTGGTATTTCAGAAGAGAAAGCTTTTTTCAATTCTCAGAACAATCTGTTCTCTGCAATATTGTCTTCTTAGATTAAAAAAATCTGTCATTTAATAGGAGACCATCTTGAGGATGAAGTGAGTGTGCACACTGCAATATTGATGAAACATTCATTAAAACAGAGCTGGTTCACAGGTACACACTGTCATGACTGTGGATTCAAATCTTCCTATTGATCTCAGAAAAACTTTGGTTTTTCTTGAAAAAGCCTTTCAGATATTTAAAAAACTGATCCAGATGACCAAGTAAAGCATTTCCTGTATTCTTCTCACTGAGATTTGTAATAAATAGTGTACTTTGACTTCTATTCCTGGACCAATTGTTTTAACTGATGAAATATATAGCACATCTGTGAATGCACAGACACAAATCTTCAAGTATTGAACAAGACTCAACTGCATTCCCCCTGAAAAAAACTTCTAAGATCTGTGGCTTATGGCAATGTGTGACTGTGTCAGACAAATTAAAATTTTATAAGATGCCGTGAAAGCAGTAGCTATTTAAACACATTTATATTACAATGCTTAGGTTACAGATGCTCTACCCAAAAGCATCCCTTCAGGACTTTTCTTTCATAACTCTGGCAGTGACAACACTGTATTTTTTCTTTCACACCCCACTACTGTATAATTATAAACTTACTTCTCCACCTTCTAAATCCCATCTTTTAAATTCACTATTGTTGAATGCATGGTGTCTAGTAAAAGTATTTAGTTCCAAACACAGCTCCACTAATTAATGAGCTTGTCTACAGTAAGAGTCATACTCCTAGAACAGAAAGAAAACAATATGCAGGCTTCCTCACCCTTATCTCTCTGTAACCAACCAAATCTCATTTTGCATATGTGAGTGATCCAAATAAGACACAGCAGCTGAGACACCTTAATGAGCTGTGACAATTCTGCCAAAGAAAAAAGCAGGAATATTTATAGTGTGAGCTTGCTGGTATGTTTGACTTCTACAACGCATCATCCATTCTTCTCAGTCAGTCACATTTTTCCCCTCTGAATTTTTTAACATGCTGTTGACTCAATCAACAGCACCTCTACATATTCAATAGCATTTAACAGATGTGTCACAACTAGCTTTTTACTTGGCTGCTGAAAAGAATGCTAATTACTAGTATAAACCAATCCTACAATAAGATAAAATACTGCTTTGCATTTCTATTTGCCATTTTGTACTTCAGTGGAACTCATTTACTGCTCATACACATCCCTCACTACCAGTCTGTACTGATGCCTCCAGAGTGCACAACCACAGTACAGCTGAGTGCTGCCTCAGTAAGATGGTGCCCTGTTCATCTGACCTGGTGTGACACCAGCACTCTGAACTGCCACATTTTATGTAAAGATTCCACCCACCTACATGTATTTCATCTGCAAGATTGCACATTAGTCCAGTTTTCATGACAAATCTCACAGCCAGCTTTGTATATTAAAAGAAACAAATATGTGTAACGTAACTGCAATCACTGGCAATCCAAACCCTCACTTATTAAAAAACAAAAAAAACCAAAAAAAACAAACAAAAAAAAAAAAACCCAAAAAAAAAAACCAACTTTTCAATGTCAAATGTTAGAGGCTTTTATTCAATAAAATAACAAATAATTGCTACAGATTTTGGAAGAAATTACTTATAATTAGTCTTAGCTCTGGCTGCTCCACTTTCTCAAGAAACAAAGCACAGGGACTCCATTATTTCCCAAATCTAAACACCAAGTCATTGATTATAAGTCTACTAAAACATTGTACTAGACCTAAAATCCCTTGTTCAGTACTATTTATAGTATTTTGGGTAAGAAGATAAAGCACAGCATGCTTTCTGTTTAAACCACACAAAAAGCAAGCAAATTAAAGGTAAACTTGGGAAATTTGAGTTTGGATTATTCCAGAAGCAGTGAAGCAGTTTTACAAGCCTGCCTGCTGGGTCCCAGAACTGCACCCAGAATACAAGTACTGAGTTTTCTTCCAAATAGGATTTGGTATCAAAACTTGAAGGGGTCAGAAATGAGCTTTAACCCCATCCAACTGAGACAGCTCAGTTGTTGCCACCTTACTGATATTTTCATGACAACACATCTGACCTGCCACTTCAAGCAGGAAATCAGTTATATGAAGTCTTTACGTCTAACAGCATTCAGTAACTGTCAGCATAATATTCTCCTTTATGTGAGGCACAAAAGGAAACAGAAATTTGAAGACTTCAAAATACTTATGTCACAGACATCCTTTTAGGAAAATCCTTTCCTTAGGATTTTTTCCTCCTGAGAAGATGAGAGGCCTCAGGAACAAATGTAAACAACGATTATCAGCTGCTGAGGAATGCAACAGGTGGATCTGTGATTGGTCTCATGTGCTAGTTTGTAATTAATGGCCAATCACGGCACAGCTGGCTCGGACAGAGAGTCTGGGACAGCTGCCTTTGTTACTCATTCCTTTCCATTCTATTCTTAGCTTAGCTAGCCTTCTGAGATGAAACCTTTTCTTCTATTCTTTTAGTATAGTTTTAATGTAATATATATAATAAAATAATAAATCAAGCCTTCTGAAAAATGGAGTCAGATCCTCGTCTCTTCCCTCAACATACGACCCCTGTGAACACCGTCACATACTAAGAATACAGCAATTTTAAAAAAAGTATTTATAACTGTTGGCTATAACAAGCAGCAAAGACTACATTATCATCATAGGCTCACAATACAAAAGCAGGAACTTAGTAAGCTTCCCACTATTCCCAGGAACACATCCATATAACACAGGATTTGATGATGGCCAGCTCAAATTATTACTCTGATTTAGTTCACTGCTGAAATTTTACAACGAGTCCATCAAGTTAAACAACATTTGTTTCACCAGTTATAGGTATTTGCACGGCATATTTCTGAAAAAAAATCCAACAGAAGGTCACTGCACCAAGGAGGAGACCCAAAGACACCACTACAACAGAAAAGCAGCATTTTTCCTTCAGAGCAGGCTATTATGATCTTGATATGCAACATAATTGTACAATGAGGCTTACAGAGAACAAAAAGCAGACAGAGAAACCGAGTAAGGAAATACACTGGCTGGGGCAATTTTCTATTTACCTATGTACAAGACCCTTGTTCTCATCTAACTCTGAGCTACTACATGACACAGGAAGATGTATATTATATTCTGAAAATGTAATGTAAGGTTATGATCCACTAATGACTGTGAAGCATTTGGATAGCCAAAAAGACATTTCTTAGTAGATTAAAATATCAAGTAAGTTTCTGTTGGGATTTGACCCTCTTCTGTGGTTAGTTACTTACAATGGCATCAATCTGTTCAAGGGTCTTCATGAACTGCTCTGCAGTTCCTTTTATCCTTTTGTCCAGCTGTTTTAGTGCTTCTGCTTGGAGATCCTTTGCTAAAAATCCCTGAAGAAGAAAAAACAAAATTATACTATACCTTACACAATACTTACCTTAGAAAATCTGTCAATCCACAAGAGCAGAAAACATATTTTACTATTTCTGTATTTTCAAGTGAGATAGGGACTCCAATCTTAATCTGTATTCTTCTGTATTTTATCAATTCTTGACATGGTAAATGTAAGATCTGTTAGGTTTACTAAAATGATAAACATGTAATAGACCTTCTTCTTCCAGATATAAAGAATGTAAGTTATCCCATATGAAACAATATTTGCCGTTTTCCAAACATTGCAATGTCTGTATTTTACAAATTCATAAATGGCATTTGGAATTCACTAAGAATTATTACTGACTCTTGGACATTTAGGAGGGGCAGCTATTACTGACTACTCAAAACATCCAAACTGTTTTGTTTGGGCTTTTTTACATAGAAATACCAACTAAACTGCTTTGCAAAGATATAAAGTGATACAAAACTGGCATACCTTCTGGATACTTGTGAACTCTTTATTAACTTCCTCTAACTTATTAGCTATTTGCTCCACTGACTTCTCCAAATCTTTTAACTTCTTTAATTCAGCCTCTTCTTCTGGACTGTTCTGTGTATTCAAAAGTACAACATTCACAACTAAGAAACAAATAAAGATACAATGCAGCCAAAAAGCAGCAGTGCTGGTACAGACATAAAGGCTTCTGAGGGTTTAGAATACACACTACACTGTGGCTATTCTTTCTGTATTACAATAACTACCAAATCAGCTTCTTCCAAAGCTTAATTACAAATATATTTCAATCAGCAATGTATATAAACACAATTAATGAGATTAATTTGAAGGAAAAAGGAGAAGTGCAATTTTTTGCTTCTTTTTGTCAACTTATCATTTCTAAAGTATAGGCAATATTTACATCATAAGATTATTATCTCATCCTCAAGTTGCAAAACCAGCCACAAACCATTTCACCAGAAATAACCTAGATGATCGAGGCTCAGTAGCTACAGTTGGGAAAGTTTTTTTTAAACCAGAAAAATAAGATGAGCAGATAATGTCATCAGTGCACAGAAAGCTCATGACCACTGACCACAGATTAGGCAGAGTCCTGTCAATAATGTAAAGCAGAAGCCAGTCAATAATGTAATTTCAGAAATGCACAAACTGCAGTTATTTGCAGTGTAACATGAGACTGAACTCAACTTTGTGGATAGGTATACAAAATTAGGTTAATGCTCCAGTTTGTTTCTGTGTCCAGCAGCTGACTTAGTGACAAAAATTATGATAGTTCAAGGGGAAAAAAGGTCCAAAGCAATGCTTACCCTTTTCCCAATCAACATGACTTTGCAACCATTTTTAACACCAAGTGCTGACAATGGTTGTTCCAATTCTTTCAGAGACTTTCCTAAACAAAGAACAAGGGAGGAAAAAACAGTGTAAGTACAGTTGGTGGCATAAGAATTTTTTTTTTAAGACAATCAAAACATGGACACCTGATGAAAGCTCATCATCTATAAGAAACATGGCAGATTTAGAAGTTACCTTTGTATATCAGTTTCTGAAAAGGAACTGGAACTCCAGTGACTTGCTCAATAAGTACAGCCATGTCTTGTAGTGTAGGTTCATCACCTTCTCGTTGGGAAGCAACTTGAATACTGTGCTTTTCATTACCTAGAAGAAAAACAGAGTAACAGTAACACTTCTTGTAACCTAGAAAATATTACAAAGAGAATCCATCTCTAATACTTATTACCATTAATGCAGAAAGTTCTCAAATGACAGGCTCTCATGTAGAATCATAATTTTCAATCAAATTATTCTACCACATTCCTCTTGAAGTGACTGACCTCAGCTGAAAATTTTGGTTTACAGTGGAATAACCTGAAGAGTTCAATGGGGTGTATTTTACTGGTGTAATTTAGCTCCTGCTGAATATTATTCCCTATCTCTTTTTAAAAGTACAGATGGTGTCCAGACATCCCACAAGCTAAAGCATGAAAGCCCACACCATCCTGATGTATCCCATTTCCTACTTGAGTCTTTGGTATCTGAGACAATTATCACTTCCTTTGCTCCCTTCTTCTCAAACATGAGAAACCAACAATCATTGTCTACCCTGTTTCATCTCCGCCACCAACCAGAGAGAATTCTCAGAGTACAAAAACTGCTTCTCCCCATATACTACTGATAAGCAGACATTATCACTTGTAGAAGTCCCAGCTTATCTGTCACCTTCCACTTCCTATTCAGACTCCCTAAGATTACTTGCATGCAAACAGGAGGTAGTTCTTAGGGGAAGAAAGGAGTACGTCTATTAATCTCTGCTTTGCAACAGACCCTTTCTACCACCCTCTGCTCCCACACACACAAAGTCTGTCAATCTGAAAGCACCCACAGGAATCAACCACCTCTGGCTGAAAGGGAAATCAAAACAGACATTTTTTACTCTGCAGGAAGAGAGAACTTAACACATACCCAAAGAAAAACTATTCTCACACCTCTAATTTAAAGCTCACGTATCTTTTACAAAGGAGAGTGTAGAAAAATTGATTTTAAAATGCTCTAGCCTCCCACAGTCACATGATAAGTGATACTGTATCCTCAAATATTTTGAAGCTTCAACAGAATTTCTTATTCCAAGACAATTTTAAGCTTAAAATCACATTATGCCCCTCTAAACCAAACACCTTCCATAAACAGCTCTTCTTATCAGTTTGTTTTGGAGAAAAAAAACAAACCACAAAACACAACCTCAGCATATTTCAAAAGGTCATTGTGATATATACACTGCTTTGCATAAGGGCTCTGCCCATGAGCAATTGAGAGAAAAAAAACCCAAACACTAACTGAGGGGAAAAAATAGATTAAGTTTGCGTAACAATAGAACCAGTTTATTAACAAACTATGAGTACCACTTTGGACAGATTGTAATCAAATTTTACTGTAAATTCACAGCAGAGTGAAATCACCCTAAGGAACAACTCATGGGTTGCTCCAGGTGCCAGAGCTGAGATTCCCCTGCAGCCCACAGTGACGACCACGGTGAAGCAGCTGTGCCCCTGCAACCCATGGAGGATCCCACAGCAGAGCAAGTGGATGCCTGAAGGAGACTGTGACCCTGTGGGAAGCCTGTGCTGGAGCAGGCTCAGGGCAGGGACCTGCAGACTCATGGAGAAAGGAGCCCATACTGGAGCAGGTTTGCTGGTAGGACTTGTCACCCTGTGGGGGATGCACACTGGAGCAGTCTGATCCTGAAGCACTGCAATCCATAGGAGGAACCCATGCTGGAGCAGGGGAAGAGTGTGAGGAGCCTGAGGAGGAAGGAGCAGCAGAGACAAAGTGTGATGAACTGACAGAGCCCCCATTCCCCTGAACTGCTCAGGCAGGAGGAATTAGAGAATTCAGGAGGAAAGTTAAGCCCGAGGGAAAAGTAGTTTCTTCTCTTTTAGTTCTCACTGTTCTACTCCGATTTGAATGTTAACAAACTACACGTCCCCAAGTTAAGTCTGTTCTGCCCATGACCTGATGAGTGCTCTCTCCCTGCCCCTCTCAAACCACGAGCTTTTTGTTGTCTTTTCTGTCCCCTGCCCAGCTGAAAAGGGGAGTGACAGGGTGGCTTTGGTGGGCATCTGATGTCCAGCCAGGGTCTGCCCACCACACTTGCAGACTGTCAAGTCACACATGAGGGTCTACTGTTCTGTTTCTCAGCCCTAAGTTCCATCTTTCCCACTTTCACTCGTGCACACCAAACTTTATTAAAAATGTTCTTGGCAAAGAGGCCAAGCCGCATCTGACAGCTGCAGGTGTAAATCACACAGATGAAGCCCAAGCTGAACAAAGGCTTCTACTTGCTACCTGTTAATGACAAAGTCATGATCAGGTAAGAAAACAATTGGAAAGACAAAAACATTCTCAGACTGTTGCCAAACAGCAAGATGTTGGAATTATAAATATGTCAAATCATTAAACTGCTGACATTGCAGAATGAAAACCCCTCAGATCAAATGGAACTCTCTGAAGGCACCAGTGAGCACATGAATCATGATGACTCCAACAAATTATTCCACAAAATTCCTCACCAAAGACTCTTAAATAAAACTACCCGGTGATAAAGGAAACATTTTAACAAAACAATTTGAAACACAATTTGAAAACACGAATGAGCAATCAGAAATAAACAATAAGCTTTAGAGGTGGAAACAACATTACCAACATAGGGCAAAAGAAATAAAGGCAGAATTTATTATTCAATTTTTAAAAAATACAATAAAAAATTACTAAGTTTTGCTAACAAAACTCAGCAGAATATCTTGTTGATTTACTACCTTACTATCTTCTTCATTCCTCCTACTGTCTCACTTAGATCCACTTCAAAATTTAACCACGATGTTTCCCATCTTATTTGTAAGAATTGCAGAGTTCAAGCTGTTCTCAGCCCTTTACAGTAAGGTTTTATATTTGTTTATAGATACATCTTCCCCCTCCACCTTCTTCTCCCTCCTCTGGTTGTTCTTTTCGAGAAGGAAAAAAGCCCACCTCAGCTGGCCTTTGAGTGACCCATTCCATCAGGTCAGCACCCACCTGTCCTACCAAAGAAACCACTCTCTGTTGCAGCCTTGCAACTCACTAGCTGCCAACACCCAAGCCTCTTCAACAAACCAGAAGGAAGCCTACTGGGTAGCACCTGCTTCTAACATGCAGCACTGACTTCAGCAATATATTTCATCTAAATGAAGATTACACAAACAGCAGAATCACAGCATGGATCAGCTTGAAGAGACCACAGTGGGTCACCTGGTCCAACTTCCCTGCCCAAGCAGGGTCATCCTAGCGCATGTGGCACAGGATTGTGTCCAGACAGTTCTTGAATATCTCCAGTGAGGGAGACTGCACAACCTTTCTGGGCAAGTTGTACCAAGGCACAGTCACTCCCACAATATAGAAGTTCTTCCTCATATTCAGGTGGAACTTCCTGTGCATCAGTTTCTGCCTATTGCCTCTTGTGCTATTGCTGAGCATCACTGAGAACAGCCTGACTCCATCTTCTCGGCATCCCCCTTCAGATATTCATTCACATCAATGAGGTCTCCTCTGTCATCTCTCCTCGAGGCTGAACAGGCCCAGCTCCCTCACCTCTTCCTTTTAAGACAGATGCTCCAGTCCCCCCAAGATCCTCGTCGCCCCCAGCCGACCTCTGCCAAGGCCGGCGTGTCACCTGTTCCCGCCACCACCCTCGCAGCACACCCACGCCCACGCTCCGGCTGGAGGAGACCCTGGCGAGCCGTGCCCAGTAAGGAGCGAAGCCTCACGGCACAGCCGGGACGGACCGCGGGCTGAGCGGGCCCGGGCCGCGCCCCGCCGAGGCCGCCCCCGCCCGCTCCCACCGCCGGTGCAGCCGGGCCCGCCCGCCCGCAGTGCCCGGTGCCGCTCCGGGCCGGGCCGGGATGGCGAGCGGAGGGGCGGGGAAGGGCCGGGAGCGGCCCCGCGGCCGGAGCTGCGCCTCCCGCCCGCTGCCCCTGCCCCGGGCGCTTACTGTAAGTGACGGTGACGGTCACCGGGGCTCCGGGCGCCGCCATCTCGCCCCGCCACAGGAACCGTCGGCGGCGCTGCCGGGGCGCGCCCGGAGCGCGTCACTTCCGCAGCAGGAACACGGGAATGCCGCGCTCCCGGGCCGCTCTCCCGGCGGCGGCGGCAGCAGCAGGGACACGGCCGAGGCGAGAACGGGACCTGCTCTTCCCCGTCCCCAACCAGGCTCCGCTGATAACCTGCCCCGTGCTCCGGACCGGATTCATCGCCAAAAACGCCACACACAGAGATCTGCTAATCTACGTGATTTTATGTCTCCATGGAATACATAAAGTTAATGATAACCCGAGCAGTTTTCAAGAAGGTTACAAGTACAATCGCATGAAAGTCTCAGGACTGCAGTAGTTTAAAAATTGCTTTCAGTTCTTTTATCAAACAGGCGTAGTAATAAGGGCGCTATTTTACAGAGTAAGCAGCAACGTATAGTCTTAGTTTCAAGAAAGAGAAACATAATACAAAGTCAAAATAAACCTCAGCTATCGACAGGCACCACTAGTCTTCACGTTTTACTTTGTCCATAAGATACAGAAATCAAAACCTATCCGACTGACTGCTTCCACTGAAGGGAACTGGGATGAATTTTCCATTAACAGAATTCAGTAGTAAAACGACTTTCTCCAAAGAAAGAACACCACCAGCCACTCGTATTGCATTCCAGGATGTAGTGATATTAAGGTTATACTGGAAAGACAAGTTCTCCAGAATTTTAAAATAAAAAAGATTCTTAATACAATTTGAAAAGTATAGTTCCATTGTATCCACTGTGCTTTTGAAACGTTTATGTTGCAGGGATCTTTGGCAACCCAAATTCATCCACCAATACACCATCCTGTAGGAAAGATAAAAAAGAGACGAGTTACCAACTCTCCAACAACCAGAACATTTTACAGAAGCTTCCTTACTACTTCTATAAAGTGTCCCTATCTGCAATTGCCACTGTGTGACAGCTGGAATCAAAACAAGAGCATCAGTTCTCCCCCACTACAAAGCTCTATTAAAGCCCCAAAAGCAAACATACAGAAGCTTTTTTTATGGTTTAAAGACTGGAGCTGTAATGGTACACTTAAATTCCACTGGCAGTCCAACAGTGTTTGATAAGAGTGATAAAATGTCATTCTAGTGATTTTAAACATAGTTAAGAGCCTTCAGTACACTGTATTCTCCAATTCTCTGTATTTAGCATCCATACATACAATACATAAACAGCATACGTAACATTAAGCACACTTTTTTGTTCAAAATATTAAGGATCCTAAATATCAAGCAACGAACACAAATGTGATTAACCCAAACCAAACAAAAATGTATTTTTCTGTTAAAGAGCAAAGGACTCACTTTGTTTTTTGTGTCCGTAGGAGTGACCTCTGGGATTGCCGGCGCGGATGCGGCTTCATCTAAGTAGGAATTGTCTTCATCAGCTAAAAGCTCATCGCCTAACGCATCCAGTTCTGAAATTGAATTATGTTGGCTGAAACATTATGCAAGAAGTTCCTTTTGCAAGAGAAAAGCTGCTCTTACAGAAACTCAGGATTCTTACTGAATGCTTACATTCAGATTCACCTCACGTCAGTAATCAGTCAGAAATACACACAATACACACTGGAGAGAACCTTCTTCCCTGTCTTGTAGCATTCCATTGGAATCTCATCTTTGTATATGCTCTTGTCATGTCTTTTAAAGGAAATGCAGCTTTAATGTTTAAAAAAAGCTATCAAAGCTTTTTAAAACACATTTAAAGCATTTGACCAAGGAAATTAAAAGATCACTGTATGACAGTATTATGATTTTTATATTCAATAAAATCATCTTCCCCCTTCTAACCTGCTTCCAAATCATCTTCATCAATCTCTGGTGTTCCATAGCTACGACTCAGTGCCTCCTGGACTTCATTGGCTTCTTCCATCATATCTTCCAATTGATCTTGTATGTCCTGAAGCAAGAATAATTTTCAATTGGTCCATATTTACTCAAATTCAATTCAGTAATTCCAACATACAAAGCACTGAGTTCTTTTAATTCTTTTTCAATAAACCATTTTTTTGAAGCAGTATTAATACAAGTCAAAGAACACACATTCAGGACAGGAGTACTTGAAAAGCAAAGAAGGTACAAAATTTAGACAAATCTACCATCTGGAAAATAAGCACTAACCTGAGTTGTGCCACAGCAGAATTTAGAAGATACATTAGCCTATTTACTGGCACTGCAGTTAAGTACAGGTAAGGAAACAATACTTGCCTAAAGGTTTACAATGCAGGTCATTTATAAAAGACAGAATAGAAAAGAGAACTTAAAGGAATTCAGCACTGGCACTGGGTAAGACCTTAAGTGCAGCATACTTGAAATTATATTTAGAGATCTTATGGAGATTTTTTAGTGCATTTTCTGCAGTCAGAGTCAGCCCTTGCTGACGTTTAGTTAGTGGCTTGGGTTTTTTGTTTGTTTTGTTGTTATTGTTCATTGCTGTTGTCTGGGGTGGTTTTTTTGTAGTTTGGTGTTTTGTGTGTGGTTTTTTTTAAGTTTTGTTTTTTTTCATCAGGCACTATCTTGCCCGCGGGGGGGGGAGGGGGAGGGGGGGGTAAAGGATTAATCTGCATATGACTAGTATAAGGAAACAAAAAAGGACAAAAAAGCCATAGCAGGAAGTATCACTAACATTTATGCTGAAGTGCAAGGAAAGGAGAGATTAAAGATTAGTTCAGCAAGGAAACAATAATCACTACAATAAGGCAAACCACTAATTTTGCAGTACCAGAAAAATCAGAAAAATCACAAAGGAATTATGATCACGGTCCCATAAAAAGGCAGACAAACACATGTGAACAAAAATAGTCATCTTGCCTTGAAGTTCATAGTCCATTCACCATTATTTCAGTACATTATTTTTGTTCTTTAATTATTTAAACTATAAAAGCTCACCTCGATTTGATCAATCTTGACTTGCTTGTAAGCTTTCTTCATTTCTTTCACTCCCAGTTTCATTGCATCCACCTAGAAGAGTCAAACATCATGCTTGTATCTGATGTAGCACAGATTAAACAAATTAAACAAGTGTGAGATAAATAAACTGATACCGTTGTCTTTGTATCCTTCAGTGCCTGAATTGTGTAATTAGCTTGTTCCATATTAAAAGACTGCTGTGACAGATTATCCCTCTGTTGTTCATACCTGTTTAAAAAAAAGGCAAATAATGGCTTTAAAACACTACACTATTTATTACCACAAACATTCTTAATTTATAAAGAGTTGAAAAACCAGCAGCAGTAGTCTAAAGATAGAATGGATTTGTTGGGTTTCTTTTTTTCACTTATTATACATAACTGCAGAATAAACAGTTTCATAAAAATCTGGCCATTATGCATTTCTGTGCACTTGAAGCCGACAAAGCTATTCCTGAACTAAGTTTTGTTTTAACTGACAGCAACACCAGATTTCCCCAGGCTGACAAAGTAGGTGAGGATACAGCAAAAGTTTAATCACCATAAGGCAGACATGCATGCCATGCTCACTAATGCTGTAAAGAGAATGGAAGAGTTGGCAGATTATCCAAACCACAGTGACTCCACGCTGGAGTTTTTCAGGGCAGGGAGGAGGAGGATGATATGGTACCTTAAAGGAAACCTTTAAGACTAACCACAGAGAAAAGAGAGACTTTAAAAATTAAGAAATCATCTTTCTCAAAACTAAACTTGTATCAAATCAAGAATGTAAGCAACATCAAGTTAAGCAAAATAATGAAAGCATAAAAATGAACAATGAGTCCTTCTAACATGCAAAGCAGGAGGTCTGAAACAAGGAGGATCCACATGCAAAACCTTCTGGACAACTAATGAGTGCATCTATTTCTGTTCCACAAGGTCAGAAAGAAATGACTGAAGGATATGACAGTAGCCTATTATGAGGGGCCCAGTAATTCCACCAAGGAAGATTAGCAGGCAGCATAGTCAAAAACCCGGAAAAAAACCCCTAAGGCCAGAATCAAGCAGACCTCCTCACAACATCTAACTCAAGTACCACATTCCTTGCCATATGATATTTTGGATTGTAAAAGTTTACTAATACTTGACTGTTGCCATCTATCACACTGCATCAAGTCACAGTTAACAAGTAATTGAGTGAGTCCATAAAGGTACAATTCATTGGAGGGACATGAAATACAAGATGATGGGAGCTTTGGCTCAGACAGCTTCTAAGATTTGCAGTTCATAGACTATGAGATATTCCAATGAAACCTTCCTGAACACTTGCAATGTTCCGATATTCTTTCCTTTGGATATGTTGCTGGACACTTTCAAGACAGTACACTAGACAAGAGCAGAGACCATAGGATCATCTATCCTGTCCATCTGGAGGTTTCTGCATCGACAGAATTACCTGCACTACATCTGCTCAAGTCCTCAAAGGTGCCCATAGAGAACAGGTGAATTTCCAGTAAACCAGAGCAAGGTAATCAAATATTAAATTTACAGTAATCAATTAATAATATAAAATAAGGCAATCTCTCAGAAAGTTTAGGAGCCAAACATATTTGTAATAATGAGCAGATTCAGGTGATCTTGTACCAATCCAAATTTATATACTGGAATATCAATCATAAATATGCTGTTGCAAAATATGTAAGGAGATACCCTTCTGTAAGGGTTCTTCAGGATTTTGCTTTAAAGAGTGCTCAGGAGAGTACTGGAATGAGAAATAAAAGTGTACCACCACCCCCTAAAGAAAACAATCTTTTATTAACCACAAACTGAGAAAGATTTCAACTTACATTCGCTTCTGCTTTAACACTCTTAATGCTTTCTGCTTTACTGTATTCTGAAAGACACAATAGTGTTGCATTAGATAAAATATCTCACTTTACACTCGATTATGCTGTTTAAACCTAATGCATTGGATTTAAGTTTTCCAAAAGATTCCTCAGTTACTAATGCCAAGAGTTTAACAATAGTTACATTCAGCATTTGGCCTGCATTAATGATTAACAAAACAGGAGAGTACACAAAGCTTCTCATAGAAAATACTTTGAGTTTCTAGCTTCTAGTTTCTAGATATATGTTTTCAGTAAGGAGAATAAACCATCAAACTTAGTCCATCAGAACTATCTTTCATTAACACATTTTAATGGTCAGCATAAAGTAATACTGCAACAGGTTCTTGAACAATACTGTTTATATCATATATGTTTATTTTCAGATACATTTTATATTGTAAGTTTATCCTCTTAAAGAACAGGTTGCCCTGCTCCCTTTAGGCATAGTGTGGAGTTTTTTATTTTAGATGAGAAACAAAAAGTCTCTCTGCCAGACTTAATTCAGGTAATAAGGAGGAAGAGAAACAAGGTACTTCTCACGGAGGAATTACATTACACTTTGTAACAAATAAAAACCAATAAAACACTGTTCAAAGATGTATGTCTAATCAAAATAATCCTGCAGGATCTTATCTCTCATCCGTAAGGCAAGATGCAGTTTTAAGAACCTGATGAACTGGCTGAATCACATGACAAGAAGTGTGAGTCACATCCTTATGTGAGCATGTTCAAATTCCACAAAAGATTCTTACCTTTGCAGGTCCCTCTCTCATTTTCTTCATTTGATCCTTATACTTCACTAGTTCTGCATCGAGCCTAGCAATTTTCTTGTCAATTGACTCAGCTCTGCTATCCACCTTTCATATATGAGGGGGAAAACAAAGAAAACAACATTCATTGAGGTTTGATTCAGGTATGGGACAAAAAAAAAAAACAGCCTCTGTTTTGTTGTGTTTCTAACTAAATTGTTTATTCACTTGTTAGTTTTATAAACAATTTAGATTTTGCGAGAATCCAGAACCAGAATCAAGTGACACAGCTTCTACCAGGAGCACAAGAAACAATTCTGAGGCTGCAGGAAGCTCTGCCATTGTAACACGTTCTCATCATTCTGAGATGCTCCCTTGCAAAGCCACTCAAGGCAGTTCTCCCTTCCAGAACTTCTGGTCAGATTCAGTGCCAGGGACTAAAGTGGAATGGAAAACTTCTAGTTGTACCTTGCTGGCATTCCACAGAGCTCTTATTTGGGATATATTTTAACTCTTCACCATAAGAAGGTTAAATATGACAATTACATAACCAAGCACATGCACAGGTAGTTCTAACAGTATATACAAATTCATAAAAAGCCTTTTTAAAATGAACTGACTACCCTAGCATTTCTCTGGAAACAACAAAATAAAGCTTATTAACTTCTCATTCCAAGAAGCCTCCCTAGGGATTAGATTATAATGACATTCCAATTATAGCACAAAACAGATCAGTGCAAATTTACAATTCTGCCTTGTTAATGGTGTGGCTAAGCATGTACAATTATGTGGATTTTGATTTCAGTGACCCTTTTAAAACCCTGCTCTATGGCAGCAACATGCATTTGCCAGAGGCATCCTGAGTGGAGCATCTGATATGAACGTTCTACACAAGACATTAAAGTGCCTGGGTACAGCTGGCATTGAAAAATTTGTATTAAGCTTTCTATTATACAAATATTTTACTAATAGCAAGAAAGAGAAAAATTTGGGATGTTAGGACTCCTGTACATTTAAAGCATGGCACCTCCTCAAGATCTTTATCAGGTAACTGCAGGTCAGCCTCCACAGGGGAAAAAATAATTTGATTTATTTATATAATGATTCTTTCAAGCAGTATTAGCAGGAAACAGAGACAGAACCTCCCACACTGACACAGGAGGTTGTTAAAGTTTCACACACACATGACACAGGACCCCAGCTCTTTAAAATGTGACCAGATAGAAGAGGGGAGAATGGATCTAATTTATCCAAAAACCAAGACTGTCCATTAGGACTTGAAGAGCTTCTGTCTATTACTCACAAATAAGGCACACTGAGTAACTTTCATTGCTACAGAAGGGCCCCAACTTCACAAAAGAAAGGGAATTTGGGTTTTTACACTGTTGTCACAACTGTTAGCCTTTTGTTCCTATGTTTCCAATTTACTACTCTGAAAAAAACCTAAGTTTAGAGTGTTTCTTCTAAGAAGAAAATTTAAAAACACTATTAATGCTTTACTTCCTGGTGCATCCTTCCTCCTACAGGCCTTGTGACAGCTTTGAGTCATCTCACTGTGCTCTGCCAGCATGCATAAAAATCCTGCCTTTAAATTAAACCCTTTAAACCCTGCAATGAATTTTAGCTAACTAAACTTTTCTACACAGGAAAGAACATCCAAAAGAGGCATGATTACTGCCTAAGAGTTGTCTATGTTTTTAACAAATGTTGCATTAATCACTGCTTACCTAATAAATTTCCAAACTGCTCTTTAATAGCTAATTACCACTGACCTAACATGGTTAAGAGATCTTACAAAGCAATTTGACTCTTTCAAAAGGTAGAGCAAAATGCGTCTAAGACAGAAAACACCCCAGAAGCAACAGCAGTTGAGCCTCCAAACTGTTGGATTTAACATTGTAAAGAAATATCAGAAGTTTTTTAATATCTCATACAGCTCTCTTGAATAGTAATTCACATGTAATTTAAAATAATCTAATCATGTCTGTAGTTTTGGCAGGATCTATCCTAGAAATTCCACTCTTGTGAAAAGTCTTTCACAAATGAGACAGATTACTACATATACTTTGGCACAAAGAGTTAATTCATAAACTTCAAACTATTAAAAGAAAGCATGTATCCCCATGCTTACTAGGAACCACTAGTAACCACCCTTTAACTCATCATTGGTTGCCAAAGTCATCACATGGATAACATAAATCCAAAATTCTTCTTTTCAGTTTATCTGCTGTCTTGCACAGTCAAACTTTCAGACAGTGCAATTACAAACAACTAGAAGAGGATCAAAACTACGTTCAGCAGGACTTTTTGGAAAAAAAAATCCCTGGTGTTGCCAATCAAAACATCTGTTTAAATTACACTTTTATATCCCAAAACCCCTCTAGGACTGAACAAGCTCTTAGCAGAAGACAGACTGCTGACCTGTCTAAATTTTCTCTTGATTTACCTGCCCATTAGAAAATGGACATTAACTTGGAACTGGCAAAAGCAGCATGAAGAATCTAACAGACTAGTAAGTCTCAGTTGTTGTGAGGGAAACAAGGCTTCCTGCTCTTCCACTAATACTGCCAAAATAGCAAATTTAAGCACTTAGTATCTCAGCTGGATTTTGGAGTTCAAGTCATCCACCAACTTTACTGCTGTTTACTGGCAACAATGGGTAAATTAATCCTGATTTTCAATCAGATGCTTTATTCACTGTTCTAATGAAATATATTTAGAATTATGTTTGGGCTTAATACTGCTAAAAAGCAATACAGATTTTTGTCAGTAAGATAAACGACCAGGACAAACATTATGAGCACTTCCCTTTCCCCATACCAGCCAGTGGCATACACAAGAGACCAATGTGTAAGTAGCACTGACAAATATTAGGTATTTCATTTAGAGAGTCTCTCCCAGTAGGTATTGCATTTAGAAAGTCTCTCCACTGGGCAGCAAAATAAATCTTCTGAGAGGAAAACTGTGATTTTTCCATGGAAACTGTTTGTTGTCAGGTTCCAGTGACAAAGCTTAGTCACACAACATTTACTGACCCTTGTTTACTGACAGAAATACACAAGAAACTCCATTTCCTTTCTTCATTTCTTAAAATTAGCTTACAACAAAAGGACCTCCAAACCATGCTACAGTTTTCTTCATAAACTTTAAAGTAAAAAAAACCCTATGAAATTACCATAAATCTTAACATGTTTTCTTAACCCTCTTAGCAAGCAGGGCAACACAACAACAGTTGTAAAGTGCTTTGCCACGTGTTTCCTGAGCATTTCTTACTTGGTCTGAGCCTGCTCATCTGTCCATCTGCACACACCTTTGGCATCGACCCTACAGCAACCCTTCTCACCCCGAAGAGACACAACACTCTTCTGTATTGGACAGGGAGACTGATCTTCTTGCTCCTGCCGCTGCCTTGCTACAACTTGTCACGGCAGGAGTTAGGTAGTGCAATCGGAGAAGTCCTCAGATGGAAATGCTGAGAACATCCATGGGGATGTAAGGAGAGCCATGCCTTCCACAGGCTCGCTGTGTACATAGTGAGCGCTCATTTATGGGATTTACACGTTTATGGGATGCGCTCCCAGGCACAGGACACAAGCGCACGTGTGGGTGGGTGTACGGAGGTACATACAAAGGTACACCCCTGTGTACGGAAACACAAACACGCTCACCAGAACACCCCGTGTGTCCCCCCCGCACATCACAGTGCTCAGGGACAGGCCGGGTGTGGCTCTGAGTGACCTGCTCCAGTGGCAGGTGTCCCTGCCCATGGCAGGGGGGGTGGAGCTGGGTTAAGACTCCCTCCAGCCCCAGCCATTCCGTGGTTCTGTGATAAACATACCCACACACGGACACGCAGGCTGTGCCCACGCAGAGCAGTGTCCCCACACACACACACATACAGCTATGCACCGCTGCCGAGGCGGCGGCCGGGCAGGGCCGCGCAGCGCTCAGCGGACCCGGCCGCTCCGGGGCGGGCGCTCACCTTCCCGATGCAGTCGGTGAGGCTGGGAGGCGGCTCCTTCGGCTTCGCTTTGCCAAAGAAGCGGTTCATGGCGGCGGTGTCTCCGAGTCGCTCCCTGCCCCGGTAACAGCGGCGGCGGCGGCGACGCTCCCGGCCGACCCGGAACCGCAGGGCCGGCCCCGCCCCGCGGAGGAAGGGCCGCGGGAAGCAGGAAGCGCCGTCCTGGTAGCAGCGCAGCCGAGCTGCCCGCCTCCTTGAGCTGCCATTGCCGCCGAGCTGCCGGCCCCGCTGGCTGGCGGCGGGGGCAGCGGCCCTTGGCCGCACGGTGCCCCAGCAGCCCCGCTCACGGGCACGCTGTCCTCCCTCAGCGCAGCCCGTAGCCAGCCGCTGGGCCTGCACCGCCTGCTGGCAGGGTAGGATCACCCCAACAACGTCAGGTCAGCTGATCGGTCAAAAATGGCAGGAAAACATATAAAGTGTACCAAAATCGCGCTATGAATCGGGAATAGTGGGGCCAGCAGGGTAAAGGGAGGGATTGTCCTCCTGTACTCGGCACTGCTGAGGCCGCAATCTGAAGTGCTGTGTCCAGCTCCGGGATCCTCAATTCAGGAATGACATGGAGGTGCTGGAGCAACCCACAGAAAGGCAACAAAGCTGATGAAGGGTCTGGAGCACAGCTGCCATGAGCTGCTAAGGGAGTTGGGGGTGTTGAGCCTGGCAAAAAGGAGGCTCAGGAAAGACCTTTATTGCTCTCTACAAATGTGTGAAAGGAGGGTGTAGCCAGGTGGGTGGGCTCTTCTCCCAGGTAAGAAGTGACAGGACAAAAGGACACAGTCTTAAGGTGCACCAGGGGAGGTTTAGGCTGGACATTAAAATGGTGTCTTCACAGAATTGGTGCTTAGACGTGGGAATGGACCACCTAGGTGGTAGTGATGCCTTAAGTTTTAACTTTGATATTTTTCAGATGCTGTACTGCCTTACAGCATCTGTAACAGTAACCCTTCATATGACGTTCAGAGCTCTCTTCAGTTTAGTCAGACAAAACAATCCTTTTCCAGCAAGAACCAAGGACACTGCTGCAGCTTCAGGCCCAAAAAGTACAAACGGCGAACTGAGGAGAGCAATCTGGGAGAATGGGACTTCATAACCTGAAGGTGGTACAAGTGACCCCAATGTGTAAATGGACCAAAACTTATAAAAGTGTGGAAACTCATGACCAATTGTCCCTCTTCTGTCCATCCTTGGTCCATCCTGGGCAGAGCCATGGCCAGGCTCTTGTACAGCCCAAGGCCTTTTAAAAAATACCTTTCAATAAATACCTACTTTATTCCTTCTTAACTCTGTCTAGCCTCTGTTCCAGGTCAGCCTCTTGAGGCATCATCAATTCAGTCACTGTCCAGGTGTTTAAGGAAACACAGGATGTGGCACTCAGTACCATCATCTAGCTGACATGCTGGTGCTCAGTCATAGGTTGGGCTCAGTCATCTCAGAAGACTTTTCCAACTAATGGATTATATTATATCATATTTATTTATTTTTTTATATTAAGAACACTTTTTTTTTTACAGAAGTTACTGAGGACCTAACATGTCTTTAGGCTTCACCCACTGATCAAACTGCTCTGACGTAAGGAATCCCAGCTTTATAGCAGCTTCTTTTAACGTTGTCCCTTCTTTGTGCGCTGTTTTGGCAATCTTGGCTGCTTTATCATATCCTGTTACAAAAAAAAACCCAACAAATTATCCGTTTGCAATTTTAGATGATTCATCAGAGGTAAGAGAAAAGTGGGACACAGTCTTTGGAAAATTACTTGCTAGGCATTACTATTACTGCTTAACTCAATTTGCAGGAAATGCACACCAAATATTTACTCCTCACTTGAACTGCAAGTAAATTTTGTTATTCTTGTCTTAATTAATTTAGATCAAAGATTTATGGGAACTTGTCCTTTAAAAAAACCTCATATTGTAATCTTCCACTCAGCCTCTAATAATGATAATTTAGGAAAACAGGTACATAAATTCTCTCAAGCTCCTTTTGACTCTAATCAATTATTTTTCTAATACCCTGGCATGGCCACTGCAAGGAGAACACAGCTTTTACAACAGCAACTGGTGATGCTGAAGTAAGTTAACTTTTGACCTGACTTGGTCTTACAAGCATTGTGACCATACAAATGAAGTGTACAAAATAATGTTACCACAAAATATTTTGGTGTGTTCTGAGAAGTTTTTGAGCCTTAAACCTACCTATATGTGGGTTCAGTGCTGTTACCAACATCAGAGATTCATTCATCAGTTTGTTGATCCTGTCCGTATTGGCTTGGATTCCAACTACACAGTTATCAGTGAAAGAAACACACACATCTCCTAGAAGTCTTGCAGAGTTTAAAACATTTTTAATCTAACAAGACAAAGAAAGAAATACCAATTATTTAATTCAGACACTACCAGTTGTACATTCTGTCACCTTTGTTCATAACCAGTGCCCTCCCTGCAATTTCAATCTATTTAACAGGCTATTTTCCTTCCAGTATCTGAAGGGGGCCTACAGGGAAGGCAGAGAGGGACTCTTTGTCAGGACCTGTAGTGATAGGACAAGGGGCAATGAGTACAGACTGAAAGAGGGGGAAATTAGGCTCAATGTTAGGAAGAAATTCTTTACTGTGAGGATGGTGAGATACTGGAACAGTATCTGAGGGATGCTGTGGATGCCCCAACCTTCGCAGTGTTCACTGAGGGTTTTTTATGTCTGTAAGTTATCTGACTGTACAAACAGTTACTTAAAAAGTCCTAGATATGTAAAACTTCATGAACTTACCATCATGGGCTTAAAGACATTCAGTTCAAAGTGTCCATTGCTTCCTCCTACAGTAACAGCAACATGATTTCCCATAACTTGGGCTGCCACCATGGTCACAGCTTCACACTGGGTAGGGTTCACTTTTCCTGGTTGCGAAAGGGAGAGAAAAGGGTTACCAAAGGAGAAGGAGGGGGAAAAACCAACCAACCAGCCAACAGCCTTTTAATAAATCAAATTCAACAGAAAACGTTTTGTAAAAGGTAACTTGTCTTACTCATCTGTATCTGCACACCACAGAAAATAAAGGTATTTCCACAAATGATATTAAGTTCAATTTACTATTTCAGTACTTTCAGTGAGGATTTGTAAAAGAGCTATGGCTGCTTCAGCAGTCTCCCAAGACTGAGAGCTTGAGGATGAGCTCAACAGCTCAACATGTGTATGAGCTAAACAGCTATTCATTACCACAGTTCTTAATAGTCAAGAGATTATAACCTGTCTTTACATGTTCAAGTTTGCATTTCTGGGAAACCCCTATCAGATCTTACTCAGCTCAAGGAAACTACTACTGACGTGTTAGAATTACTTTGTGATAAAGTTAGTACACTGTCAGAAAAAAAAACCAAAAAAACAACAACAACAAAAAAAAAAAAACCAAACAAACAAAACAAAACCAAAAAAAACCAAAAAACAACCCAAACAGAAAAATAAAAAAAACCAATCCCCTGCCAAACCCAAGAAACACATCAAGTTAGAGTGGTCTCCAAGCAAGCTTGTTTTATGGTTTTATCATTTAATTTTTAGACGTAATCCTAGTAAGAACATTGACTGTTTGCTTTTTTAGAGCCAGGTATGTTCACGACCTATCTCTTTTATAGTTTATGATACAGGAGGAACAACTTAGAATAGTTTTGGATATACAATATTCATGTGTACAGATATACAATATTCATATGTACATACTTTTTTAGGAGAGGAAAGGAATGATTACTAGTAGTATTCCTTTCTTCCTTATCCTCCCATACAATGAGATCATTGCAGAAGGGAAAATAGGAGAGCATAACACTAACCAGGAAGTAGAGACAAAAGTCAAGTTACACGACACTACTGCTACAATTCACAGATCAAAGATTATTTCAGAAAAGCCTTTACCTAAAAATTGTAGAGATCTTGCAATTCTAAAAGAAAGCTTTGAGAAGTACACTTGTATTAATAAAGCCACATTCTTACAGATACTACACTCCCCCCCTACCCTAGCCAAAACACAGCTGTGCAAGCATTTTTATGAACAGAGGTCTTGGTAAAATAGGGCAGTGATTCTCATGAATGTCAGTAAGTCTGTAATTCTCTCAGATAAAACATGAGAGAATCACAGACCTACTGACATTTGTGACAGTGTTTGGTAGACACCTGTTAAAAGACAGTGATCAAAAAAAGGAACAGGTCATTTTTCTCTGCATGTTTTCTCTGTACCTGGCATGATGCTGCTCCCTGGTTCATTTTCAGGCAGGATGAGCTCCCCCAGCCCAGAGCGTGGCCCAGAGCCCAGGAAGCGAATGTCATTAGCAATTTTCATCAGACTGCATGCCACTGTGTTCATGGCTCCACTGAGCTCCACCAAGGCATCGTGAGCTGCAAGAGCTTCAAACTTATTTGGAGCAGTGACAAAAGGCAAACCTACAGGGAGAGAGAGGGTGTAAACCTTAAACCAGTGAAGCACTTCCTTGCAGACATAAACCAGACAATCAAACACATAACTAGCTTAATAAAAAATTAAAAATTAACAACCCTGTAAGATCATCTCTTTCCTCTAGAGCTTTCTTCACAAACATATTTCTTAAAGTAAATTAAATACAAAAAGACATAATGAAAGTCATCAAAATACAGAAGAGTATAACATTTGAGCATACACCTGCAACAAAGGTACAAATTTCAACCCTTCACAGTGTGCTGCATTCTAAGCATTGCTTCTGCACCACAGTGCTTTGTGGATGTCAATAATCTTTCAAAAGTTAGCCCAACTTCGGCATTTCTTGCATTAAATCAAGTTAGACACTTTAGATTGTTAATTGCTGTGATGCTTTCAGTTATAAAAACAGATGTTTCTGCAGCACAGTGAAGGCATTAGGGTAAGTAAGAAGTAATCACAACGGAAGAGAACAACAAACCA
Source organism: Setophaga petechia (assembly GCA_024362935.1). Lineage (NCBI taxonomy): Eukaryota > Metazoa > Chordata > Aves > Passeriformes > Parulidae > Setophaga > Setophaga petechia. The sequence continues at coordinate 27,104,151 of JANCRA010000008.1, forward strand.
GCCAGAACATAGGAAAACTGGATCAGACTTAGGAGGATGCCTGGCAACAGCAAGAGCACAGGGGCACAGCAATGGAAGGAACAGCTCTGTTTATGTTAATTAAATGCCTGAGATGTAAGCCTAGGTTCCTTTATGAAAAATATTCCTTCAGGACTTTGCCCTGAAGGGGCAGTCCCAGCAGAATGGGACTGTAAAAAATTACAGACATCATTAAGGACTGACTGTGGGCTGGATTTCTGCTCCCCAGAACGACTGATCTGAGCTTTCAGCACCAGTTTGAAGGAGAGCAGCATGATTCCTCTACCTTCCAGTGTTTTGCACTTCCTGACAAACACCAAATCCCACTCAATTTGCATGGACTTGTGAACTGCACAGCTGCCTTCTGTTAGAGAGGTCTATCCAAACTTTTCCTTTTGTTTTTGCCAATAGCCACCCTCTATAAGAGCATAAGGAACTTCATGAGTCTGCCCTACTCTTACAATTCGCCCATACAGGATCCAAAACATCCACTGACATGGGAGAGCTTCCTAACACCACCAAAACATGCCCTGTACTGCTCCTGGCAGCTGTTGTTTACAGCTAGTTACTTCTCTTTCAGGGTACAAGACAGTCTTGGCCCTCTGAAACACAGTGAATAACAAATCCATTAAACCAAAAATACTGTCACTAAGCAATTTCAGATTTTACAGCAAATGTAAATGACAGATGTACACATTTGTGGGGGGGGGCATTTTGAAAACTGATACTGTGACACAAAAGATCTGGTTTAGAGATCAAAAAACTCAAGTGCAATGTAAATTAAATAAGTTTTAAATAAGTAAATAAGTAATAAGTAAACAGTAAATAAGTTTTAAGATCTATAAAGACATGATTAAAAAAAAAATCAGATAGTTAACCTTTACTCTTTCATAGAAAAAACCAGAGTGGGTTTGGAACCATTTTTTTCCATCTTTTGTGCTAAGTTGCTGCAAATTAAGAGAGCTAGAGGAGCAAAGATCAAGACAGAAGGATTATAGTTGGGCTAATAATAGAAGTCTGAAACTGTATCCATATCCAAAGAGCCTTGCTTGGATAAGCACCATCATTTCAGTCACTTTCAATGTACTAAGTAAAATTGTAACAATAAATTGCACAAAAAATCCAAAGTAGAAGGCATATAACACACAGCATTAACAAAAGCTTTAGATGTTAAAATATAAATACAGTTGAAGCTTATGAGAAGTATGGAAACTGGACAGATTTAGTTTGAGACTGCATGTCACATACACTGCTTTTCTGATACCTCACTCTCACATATTGTTTCTCACCCGTCAGTTCAGCCACTTTAGCAGCAACTTTCTCAGCAAAGCCAACCCTTGTGTTCAACCCCGTGCCGACTGCAGTGCCACCAGCCGCCAGCTGATACACCCTTGGCATGCTGGATTCAATCCTGGCCACACCATATTTGATTTGTTGCACATAGCCACTAAATTCCTTTGAAAGAAAGGACAAGTTTAAGGAACAAAGACAACAAGCAAGAATAAGCATCCAGATTATTTAGATTTTTAACATGATTTGACTAATTCCTTTAAAAACCTGAAGGCACTGAACTTCACCCATATGCTAAACCTAAGCATGTTTGCATAAGGGGGAAGTATACATCTATTAAAGGACTGCTCCCATGCTACAAAAAATTAAACATTAAACCAATCTTAATATAAAAAAACATAATATACATAGTTATACATAATGCATCCTTCTCTCACTTTTTATCTTAGTTGCATACTTAGCAGGATCTGATTCCATAGTAAATCAGCTCCAAGATTACATTAATGTTCTCAAAGAACAAATAGAGAAATGGATCTTGGGCTGTGATCACCTAATTTTAGTTAGTAAAAACTCCGCCTGTGCATTCTTGGAAAAAGTCCATAAATTCTACTGCTGTTCTATCATTTCAGTTTAATTCATTACTAAATTACTGAAATAAAAGCCATTCCTGACAATATGATAACATTTGTCATCTTTTTTATATATATATATATATATACATTTATACACACAAGATTATGTACTGAAATTTTTCACTTACAATATTTAGTAGTTTTGTGTGTTGGTAAAACATAACTTACATAAATTTACAGATTACAGACAAGTACCTCTTCCCTGCAATGTAACAGAAATACTGTGCTGTGCTATCTGGTAATGAAACATCATTTAAAAATAATTTATATTTTATTACTGTTAGAAATAAAATACATATGGGGAAAAAATTAATAAAAATTATGATGCATGCATTACAGTACAGCATATGCAGCAAACTCCATTACAGACTGAAAATACTCAGGCTGAGATTCAGCCATTTTCCTATATTTTATCCTAAACTATCAATTTAATTTAGGTGTCCTGAAGTTTTAATTTTCCAAAGAAATACATAAAATTTTTTTACCTGCCCAAGTGTAAGTGGAACAGCATCTTGCGTATGAGTGCGCCCTATTTTAATGATTTGGGAAAACTCTTTGGATTTCTCTTCAAGTGCATTCTGTAGCTTCTTTAGTCCAGGTAACAAGACCTCATTAACCTCCTGGGCAGCAGCAATATGCATTGCTGTTGGGAAAGTGTCATTTGAACTCTATGGAAAAAAAATTAGGAATATTAATTTACAAGATTTTCTCACCATTGCTGCTGTAAGATGTACATGTGTGGCATTATTCTCTTTATCTCATAAACCATTAGAAACTAAACTAAGAGAAAGCAACTTAGGAGTGTTCCACAAGGTCAGTTCCTTCTTGATAAATCAACTTTTTATGACTACATCCACAGAAAGTTAAATTTAATAGACTGTTCATAACAACCTTGGGACAAAAAAAGGATTACTATAGTAGTTATGAGAGATGGCTAACAAACGGACAGATGATTTTAAAGGAGTTGTAGGTGACTTTAAAACACACATGTTGCTTTGATAATGTTAAATCCATCGTTAGCAGAATACTGAGTAAGCACAAAGGATCAGAAAGGGAAACAACCAAGTCAGTGGCTTAATCTTTCCTTCAAGGTAAGTGAAGTTTTAAGAGAGAAGCATAATAAAAATGCCTACCATGATCCAACTTTTAGAAACTGGACCTATATTTAACATCTTTCAAGATCACCACTGTCTAATATGTTATGTATGAATTTATCTATCATGAAAGAATTCAAAGTTTTTAATCTGAAAAGCTCACACTGTCACTGAAAAACATCTCGAAATTCATTTGAACAGAAAAAAACAGAAAACTGTTACAAAGTTGTCCAGAAAACATTTTTTTCAACCTAAACAGAGGATACAAGAAAACTCAAGATTGACAATTCCAAGACACAAAACTTTTGAAATTAAAAGCAGTATAAAACAAGTCTAACAACCTGGCTTTTGTTAACATGATCATTTGGATGCACTGGCTTTTTGCTTCCCAGTGTCCCTCCCATTATCTCAATAGCTCTGTTGCTGATGACTTCATTGACATTCATATTGGTTTGAGTTCCAGACCCAGTCTGCCACACCACCAAAGGGAAGTGATCATTTAATTTTCCTTCAGCTACCTGTAATGGAAAAAACAGAAAAAACTGTTCCACTAGGAAATAAAAAAAGAAAACCTTGAAAATTTTATTACCATAATTAAAATTATGCTCTCAGTTATATTTATAAATTTGCATACAGCAATTAGTGAATTTACACTATAATAAAGATGTTTTTATGTAATACCAGATATTAGAAGAAAAAAAACCCACTTGCTATGCTTTTTGAAGACTGAATTGTGAAATACAGAGATATACAGAACTTGATTTCATGTTCTACAGACATAGACAGAAAGTACTTTTAAAAGGTACTTTTGGTTACATCTTCTCTCTCAATAACGGGACTCCAATATCACTCAAAGAAATTTCATGCAGGGAAGTTCCAGACCTCTTACACATGCAGACATTACTTGCTGCATCAATGAAGCCAGCGGATGGCTGTCAGTCTCAAACACCTCCTTCCTCTAAGGCACTCTCATGTTTGATCAACATTTTTTGGAGCCTGTTGAATCTTAGACACATTCAGCGAGTTTTCTGAACATGTGTTTGTAATAGTCTCAAAATCTGTGCTCAGAAGTATCACCCCACACATATTAGACTCAGAAAAAGGAGCTGTTGGCACAAAGGAGTTGTTGTCACAGCTCTGAGGCTTGACAATCAGTCAAGCCTCAGTCGTCCTGGGCTCAGTCCTCCTGATGTATCCTCCTGGAATCATGCTGTTCAAGAAAGGATCTTCTGTATTTCCCATCTTATACAGGGGCAACATTCCCACCTCCAAGAGTAACTTGATTCCTCTTTTTATTTAAGTTGTATTAGAAAATTATTTTGGAGGTGAGGGAAAGGGTATCATAGCAGGGGTGTTTTTAGAATACAATAAAGAAAGCCACAAATAACTTTCAGAATTTATGAATCTAAATTAAGGAGCCTTAATCCATCAAATTTTCTAATGCATCTTTAACTAGGGGAACTCTAGAAACCAGAAGAGGCTGGATATATTCTGGAATTTTCCAAAGCTACTGGGTCATGGAACTTAAGGTGCTAAGCTGGTAGGAAGAGGATACAGCTTCTGCCACCTCTGAAATACTTTTAAGCTATTCAGGACAAGAAAACGCTGTTAAAATGCTTCTACATAAAACAAATCTGTTGACTGTCAAAGTAAAACACCTGGTATTATCACCTCAAATAATGGTCACTTGCAATTCTGCACTTGGGTGACATTTATCAACATGCATTTGAACATTCCATCATTTCTTTACATGCAAGAAAGAAAACAGTAAAATATTAAGTAAATGATCTCTGGAGAACAAGATTTACTAACAGGAAATGCTTTCCTCTGACAATCTGAGCAATGCAATCCCCCACCCTCCTGTGAAAAGCTTAACAAAAACACAGTGGTAGTTCCAGTATTTTGAACAGCTCGTTCCTACCTCATTTGCTGCCTGCACAATGGCTTTAGCAATCTTGGGGTCAAGACCATAATCTTGATTCACTTCAGCAGCTGCTCTCTTCAAGATGCCAAAAGCCCTTATGACTTGAACCTGAGACAGAAGGGTAAGTTTAAACACACAATTTCTTTCCCCCAAAGGATATGTCATCAATTTATAGTGCATGTCTAGTTCTGAACCAAACTGCTTCTGATTTTAAACCCAGCAGCAGTCCATCAGCCAAGCCAGAGAGCAATCAGCTCATCTGGGATTATGCTCCCACCAACAGAAACATTCACCCCAACAGCCCAGAGAGGAGACACAGCTCTTTCTGCAAGGCCAGGCATGCTCTGTGTGTCAAAAGTTACGTGCGTTAGAACAGAATTGGTTCCATTTCTAAAACAGTCTTTTGAGAGAAAACTGACAAATTTCAGTATATAGAGACTCAGTATATAGAAAGCATGTGCACATTAATGGCCTTTGCACAGCTACATGTGACAAATTAAGTTTATATCAACTCGTGCTATACTAGACTACTTCAGTAACAAACTAGATAAATGTAACATCAAATTACTCCATTTGGTTATTCATCTTTGTAAAGATGAAAGAAAGATTTCTATTCATCCTGGTTATTAAAAAATAAAGCAACATGATAAAATTATTCAAGATTCAATTTATTTAAACACAACAAGAAATACTTCCACCACAATAATATATTGCCATAAAATTTCTACCTTCAATTAAAATTCAAAGCTGTTCACACTTCCAGCAAAAAGCCTGAGAAGAAGGTATTTAGAAGGTATTCACTTTCACATACAAAACACACTCCAGAGAAGAAGAGAACACAGATTTGAATTACTTACTGGCATCCTTTCTGAAACACCTCCAATCTTGAAGTTCATTGTAGATCTAACAGTTTGGGCACCATAGTATTTGTCACTTGGGACCTTCAGTTCACCAAAGGTATCATATTCTGTCCTGAAAGCCTCTTGAGAAGACTATAGAAAAGGGAAAAAAAATTAAAAAGAACTGTTACAATCAGTATATTCTATTTGAAAGCAAGTAGTCAAGAGAAAGAAGATGGAAAAAAATACAAAGCCAAGACATGCAGCTAGTCACAGGTGTTTCTAATTACATCTGGAAAGTTGAGACATTGCTCTAGATTGAGCAGCTGTCTCACCAGAAGTCACAAGCACAAACCATGTACCATTGTTGTGCTCTGCTGCAGTGAGGGGCACAACAACACCCCGGACCTCCGAGGCTCAGACCCCAGGCAGCCACTGACCGCCAACAGGGAAAGGAAGGCAACAAGACAGGTCTTGGTTTACCAAAACCCAGGGCCCTTCACTATGCCAGGGACTAAGCCAAGAAATGAGGGGGGTAGAGCTATGGGTTTTATACGGGTGGAGTTTAGGGTCAGGGTCCAATAGTAAGAGGAGCAGGAGACTCCAAAGGGGTGGATCGCGGAAAACAACCAATGCAAAAAGTGAGGCGGGAACATTGCAGAAGGATTTAAACCAATGAGGGTACAGGAAAGGAAGAACATTCTGGGGCCATTCCTCGTTTGACAAAATGGGGCGGAGTGCCTTTTCCCGGGTTTGTGAGGGCACACCCCACAGGGTGGAGGGGCGGAACCTTCTTTGAATCGCCCCTCACCCGATGCTGCCTGTAGAATCCTCACCTCCTGGAACAGGTGCACTCCACAATTCCCCCTTTTTTATTTCTTTTAGAAACAGGGAATAATCTTTATATTAGGGCCCCCAGATATTCTTAAACTTAATTTACTTAATACTTATGGGATAACTTGTAGAGGCAGTATGATAACTCATCAAGGAGCTCCTAGAGACATAATAGTGAACAGTAAAATACAATTAACAAAACGACAATTATAGAACTAATAATTTTAGCTAAACTTGTAACAACAAACAACCTCAATGGGAAGATTAAATGTGAAAGGGACACATAAGAAATTAATTTTAACATAGGTAAGGAGTAGAAGCTATAGGTAAAAGTAAGTTTAATGTAATGATTAATGCAACACTTAATTAAAACCTTCTCTTTCTTCTTTCTGCTGTCAACTTAATACCCTCATTCTTAGTAAACCACTCCTTTTCCCTTTTGCTCACTCTCTCGCTGCCCCCTTTTCTTTTTCCTTCTTTCTTCTCCCTTTCTCTTCCCTTTAACAGTCTTTCAAGTATTCTATATTATCACCCCTTGTTATATGTATCTACTATACCTACAAGTATAGTAGATATACTATGTCTAGGTGTATTTTATGTAATATTTATGTATGGTAAAATTTCTATGTCATGTATCCACCTAGCATCTGTTATTATCTAACAAAGGCACAGCTAAATTAATTTTAGCTGACAGTAATTCTTTACTTTTTATAGAATAGTCCAGTAACTTGTGATGATGTGATCACATTCATATGCAGCTCTACAAAGATTACGGAATTGACAAGAAGTAAGAACAGTTTATTCTTCTTCTTCCCACACCTTGGTCAGCAAAGTCCTAATTTCCTATGAGAAAGGTATTCATCCTTTCCCAGGAGAGGAAATCACCTTCTTTCAGAGACCTCAGAAAGGGGGAGAAGTCTTTTATTTGTTTATCATGGATAGAGTAAAACAATCTCAGCCCTCCAGGCAGGGAATATACATTTACAATGCTGGGTTCCTGACATAACCAGGGGTGACTGACATGACTCAGGGTGTGTCTTTGGGAAACAAACCTCTTATCAACAAAGTCAAGTCAGTCTTGCACTGCAGTGGAAGTAGAAAATCAAATGCAAGGAAGTATCAAGAAAAGCAGATGAGACAAAGAGAAACACTGCTGTGCCACCATGATTCATTGACAGTCAGAGGTCTTTCTGCAGATTTGGTTCTTTGATCCCCAAAATATGTATTACTGGAAATAGTTCAAAGGCAATAAAGTTGACAAAAGGGAACAGCTTTCTTAAGACAAGTGACTTTTTTGTTCACAAAAGAAGATAACCTGGGGACTGAAGGAAAACTGAGGTATAACCACTATTAACTGCTCACTGTCTCTCCCAATACAAGGCACAGGAGCCCTAACATGCTTGTAGGAGTCAGGTTCAAGGCAAAGGAAAGGCAGCACCTCTTCACACAAGTCACAGAACTGACACAACTCCTTGCCAGCTGATGCTGAGCATGCAAGAAGTCCACCAGACTTCAGGGAAGATGAGATAAGCCCTCAGAAGAAAGATCTAAACTGAGTTATTACACAGACAAACCACAGACTCAGGAAACTCCCTGATGTGAAAATCATAGAATCAGTAAGGTGGCAAAAGTCCTCCAAGATCATTAAGTCCAACCTCTGACCAAACATCCCCATGTCAACTAAAACACAGCACTAGAAGCCACATCCACTTATTTCATAAACAATTCCAGGGATGGGGATTCCACCACTTCCTGGGCAGCCTGTTCCAATGTCTGATCCCCCTTCCAGTGAACAAATTCTTCTGATGTCCAACATGAACCTTCCCTGGGGTGCAGCCTGAGGCCACTTCCTCTCATCTTGGGAGAAAAGGCCAACCCCCACCTAGCTACAGCCTCCTTTCAGGAGTTGTAAAGAGCGTTAAGGTCCCCCCCAAGACCTCATTTCTCCAGGTTAAACACCCCCAGCTCCCTCAGCTGCTCCTCATAGGGGGCTTGTGCTCCTCACCCTTCACCAGCTTCACTGCCCTTCTCTGGACTCACTCCAGCACCTCAATGTCCTTTCAGAATTGAGAGGCCCAGAACTGGACACAGGACTCGAGGTGTGGCCTCAGCAGTGCTGAGTACATAAAGAGTTTGGGTGAGAAAATGGGGAAAGCATCATTCAGTTCACACAGTTCTTACTCTTCCTTAGGAGTTCACTTCTGAAGTCAGACTGTTCCTCTCTCTTCTTTGTTCATTTTACATGCTCATTCTTTAGAGAACACTCCCTCAGTGCTCTTGGACAGAAGCACAGCTGGGTATTGGCCAGAACACCCTCTCCAGCAGCCCTGACCTTCTGCCTGCCCAGGTTTGCGTCACCATGGATGGCAAGCTGCAGCAGAGAGAGGGAAGTGTCCCAACCTCTTTACTGTCATTCCAGCCAGATAGAGACACACTGCCATCAGGCATCATCAGTGACATACAGAGACACCAGCCCTGCTCACTTTGAGTACTTCAGAGGAGGTGGTGCCTGTGAACTGGAGGAAATTGCAGCCCAACCCACAACACGGGTTAGCTCTCACATGGCTATCCCCACATCTTGTGTTTTGGCTGATGCTCTCCCAGGCACTGACTCCTCAAGAATAGAAAGCTTACTGTGGAAGAGTAAGTAATTCCTATGTTATTTAATCCTCTTTGTCCTGCTTGAGTCACTTCGCATTCATTTACATGCTACCAAGAAACAGAATACAATAAATGCTGCTTTAGTATGTTTAATCGGGATCCTTGCGGGTCTTCATGTGAGCACTTTAATATTCCATCGGTCAGGATCATTGACTGTCTTCAAAATCCCTGCTTTTAACATTTGGACACCTTGTAAAAGCACACAATGCAAAACTTTCACAGAGCTGGACAAGCAGAACCCATTCAGCTCCAAGCTCAGCTCTCAATATCATCAGTGGTTTAATAAGTGAAAGTGTTCACCCTCAAACAATATAAAATGTTAAACCACTGTAAGCTTTAAGACAAAAAACTAGCAGTTGCACAACTGATTCCTCAAACTTACATAATTCCAATGTCAACAATGATGAAACAAAGATAAATAGGATCAGTACATCCTTGTACAAGTACCTTTCAGCAATGCAATCATTATTTAAAAAAAAAAGAAAAAACTTTCCTAGCCAATTCCATGCTTATAAATCCCAATGAAGTTAACAGGGAAGGTGCTTTAAGAAAAATGTCATTTGCTGATTCCTGTTGTAACAGGTGGCATTAGGCAAAAGAGCAAGATGATGTTTTTCATGCAGACTGAAGGAACTGAGCTGCAGCATTACTCTCAGCCTGCAGCAGGTACTGTCTGAATGTGACTGTAACAAACATGATTGCCTCGCTCCTCGGCCAGAATTCAACCTCTTGAGCAGCTTTATGAGCTGATGGTCCCAGCTCCTGTATGTAAAGAGGTTTCTGAAGTCACCACCTGACCCAGAGGACCAGCTGTAAAATGATGCATCAGTGGAACACCCCATCATCCCTGGGTCTCAGGAGAAGCCAAAAGGAGACCTGGAAACTCTGCCAGCAGCCAAAGTAAATTCCTGTGCTCACCTAATTTCTAACCTAGCTACAAGCAAGGCTCTGCTCACAGTTACTATTCATCACATTTACAAAACTTTTTTATTCCTTAGAAGGCCTGACAAGGTGTGGTCCACCCTCCAAAATCCCTAGAACCCAAACACAGTCCAATGCTTACAGTTAGGCAAACAGATCTGTACTTTTGCCTTGTTGCAGGGCACCGATCAGAAATGATTGCACTATAACCCACCAGAGATACTCAAACAGCAGAACCACTGCAGTAATGCTCCCTGTGGAAAATTACACTCATTTATGGATGCAGCGACTTTTGGATATAAGTATTTAAACTCAAAGAAGCATCCATTTTAGCGTGTCAAAAGCAGTCTTTCGAGGCCATCAGCATGTGCAGATTGTTTTACTGCTCTCCTTTAGCAGACGAAGAATGTTTCCATTTTTAAGCATCACCTCTCTTTTACAACATAATTTGAGTCACAAATTCTGAAATTTACCCTTTAGAACCCAAACCCAGATATTTCCAATGTTCAGCTATAGAAGGACAATTCCATTTACAACATCTTGTGCAATTTAGCTCTAAGTAAAGGCCACACAATAAACATACCAGGACAGCATGAGTATTTGGTTGTACCTACATACACAATGTGTTTTAAAACAACTCTTGCTACTGAGAAAATCACTACAAACATCAAAAAGTGATGGCTTGGTTTTGTTGGGTGGCTGTGTTCTTTTTTTACTTTAAATACTGGTTAGTACATCTTTTGGTGGTTCCTCTTTTACATCAAAAACATACAGAACTTTTCCTGCAAGAATTCAACAGCTGCTTGAGTTCCAAGTCCACTGAGGGATGTTTTAAGTAGTGCTGTTATTTAAACTCCAGGAACTCACAACACACTCAGGACTGGTCACATTTCTGACCCGCAAAGAACAAAACACATCTCACTCTTGTAAGATTGCAGACCAGACTCATAAACACCCTATTTTCAGCAAATGAATGAAGGCCATGATTTACAATGTTTTTCTCAGATGATGCCAAATGGCAAAATAGAAAACGGGAAACATCCAAGAGGCCAATGGTTTGAATTACATATTCTGCTCTGCCGCTAGTTTTTTAATGCAGTTAAGTTTCACCCACCGTGAAGTTTTTTCACTCATTGGAAAGTTTGTTTTATCAAATGGTACTTTTTACAACTTCATCAATATTACAGACTGGAAACTGCTGTACTAGATAAATTGATAAACTAATTTAGTAATTTAGTAAATTTAGTAAACTAAGGAATCGATAAAATCCCTAACACACCACCTTCTGCTGAAATTCTTCTCACAGTCTACACTAGCTCGTTTTAAGGAGTGAACTCACAAAGATACACCTGAGACTAAGGCTTCCATGCAACATCCAACGCGTTAGAACTGAGACTTGAACTTCTGTATCCAAACAGTGTTTCTGTTTCTATGCTGAACCGCTTGCAACAATCGAGTCCCTCTCGCATCTGAGCCGGAAAATCAACTGATTATACACGAATATCTCCTGATGATGCCCGCTAGAAGCACCGGGCAGTTCTCAGCTGAAAGCTCCCAAGTTTTCAGGCAGCCTCAAAGCTATTCCAGTGACGAATATTCCTATTCCTGTGAGGATACAGCTTTTTATTATCTGCACCTCAAAAGCTCCAAGAAAACGCCTAAAATTCCTGTGGAAGCAGCTGCCGCACAGCGCGGCTCTGCGAAGCGGGTCCCGCACCAACACCTTCCGTGCCCGGCGGCTCAGGGCCTGAATCTGCCCCGGGGCAGCGCCACGGGAAAGGGAGAGCTGCGCGCTGCACATCCCGGCCTGCCCGGCAGCGGCTGCCCAGCCGAGCCGGGCCGGGCCGCAGGAAGGATGCGGGAAATGGCCGCAAAAGCCCGGCAGAGGATGGCAGACTCGTCTTCCCGGTGCCGGCGCGCTGCCGACGGAGCAACACGCGGGATCAAAGCCCCCACATAGCAGGCGGCCGCGGCTCCCTGCCCGCGGGGCGGGGCGGAGCGAGGGCGGCCGGCGGTGGCACTTAGAGGTCACGGCTCCCCGCTCCCCTGCCCGGGCTCACCATGGCGGCGCGGGGCGGCGCCGGGATCCAGCGGCCGGCGGTGGCGGGAGGCAGCGGGGGCGGCCGGCTGGAGAGGAGGAGACCGGCGGAGCGGCCGAGGCGGCGGCAGGCGCGGAGTGAGCGATGCATGGTGGCGGGGGCCGGGAGCACCGCGGGGGCGGGAGGCGCGGCGGGACCGCCCCGGACGAGCGTCACGGTGCCCGCGGTGCCCGGCCCCGGAGGCTCCGCCGCGCCAATCGGCGGCTCCCGGAGCGGCGGCGGGCGCTGAGTGAGGCCCCGGGGCGGGTCCGCCCGGCCTGGGAAAACCCGGGAAAACCCGCCTGCCCCGGGCGAAGGGCAGCGGGAAAAGCGCCGACGCAACGATTTCTGCACAGGGGACGGGGGAGAAGTATGAGCTTGTTCTGGTTTACTGTAGTCTTCTTAAACATTATAAAACCTTATTCCCGCCTTCCTAAGGACAGTCAAGGCTCCTTTAATAAAAAATGCTAAGTCAAGGTGCAGCCCCCTCCTTACTTCCTGCCCGAGAAGGCAGTGCTCCGACGTGCTACATCCTGGTGCAAAGTGCAGAAACCCTTCCAGAGCGAATTCCATTCTGCCACCCACTAGCAGCAACAGTTCAGGTTTTCCAAGAGTATCATTTTTTCCCCAAGAGCAGCCAACATTCAGCCGTTAAGAAAACAATTTTTTTGTCTAACATGGCAAAACAACACTTTATTCAGTTGCAACCTGCGTAGGTACCCTTCAGTCCTACAAGAACTGTTATTCACAGAAATGCTGCCAGAAGCTGCTCTATTAATGCCTTACAAGTTACATCCTCCCACTAAAAGGACACTGAATTCGAGTCTTGCAAGCTTTAATATTTAAGCAAATCTGCCCGTTGGCTCCTCTGAGAAGAGACAGTTTAGGAAATACACAGGGCATGCCACTAAAATGGCTTCAGAAGTTCCAGAGACAATATGGATTGGGTAATGTTATTATTATCTAGATTATTCTATGTCAGAGGAAGTAAGTAAAAGTCTTTTTTCAGTCAAACAAACAGTATGACAATGCAAAGTTATAACTACTACTATAATATCTTCTTCAAGTATTACTTGAAGTCAGAACCGAAGATGCTTAAGTCTCCACATCACAAATTCAGCATCTCCATCTTGTCTAAAACTTTTGCAATCAATAGCTGGGGTTGGAAGGCATCTCTGGAGGTTCAATCCCCCTGTGCCAGGTTCACCTGCAGCAGGTTGCACAGGATCACATTTAGGCAGGCTTTTAGTATCTCCAGGGAAGGAGATTCCACAACCTTTTTGGGCAGCCTATTCCAGTGCTTCACCACTTTCAAAGTAAAGACCATCTCCCTCATAATTAGATGGAAGTTCCTGTGCTTCAATTTGTGCCCACTGCCTCTTGTCGTCTCACTGAGCACATTACTTGCTCTTAAAATATGGAAATAACTACACAGTCACAATAAGACCTTTGTAATTATATACAGATCAGCATATTCAAATACAAGATTTGTAATGACTTTATTTAGACACATTTTGTGTTTTTGCTGTCCCTTTTGACAGATGAGTGAAAGAACATAAGCTGTTCTACATTCCACTTTTAATAAATGTACAGTAAGCCACAGCAGAATACAAGCTGGAGAAAAGTTTTGTCAGCATTTTCCATTCAGTGCTAAGTGCCAACACTATTTTGGTTTGCTTGTGCTATGCTTATGTACACTGGCCCCTCTGGGAGAGGGCTTCAAGTGAGATGGAAGCTGCTAGTATGAGCGGATGGCTGGTGGGACGGTCTGGCAGTCTTCCTCATTCAAAGTCTTGTCGATCACGGGTCTGTACTTCAAGGTAACCTAAAGTAAAAGGGAACAAAGAACTTCAGGACAACAAGATTAAAGAATGAGATCCAAAAAAGCCCAACAGTTAAGATTTTTATAGAGTAGGAATTCAGTTCTATCTTTGAAATACCATAAAGCTGTTCTGCTGAACACCCAACAAGACATTTTGTGACCATTAGTTTTGAACTAGTCTGACACAAGGGGAAACACAATTCCAGCTCAAATAGCAAAGTCACTTCCCAAAGATCAACAGTGCAAGATTATCACAATTTCCAAGGCCGTTTATGAGAACAGCTGTTAACAGCAAAAAAGATCCTCAAGAACCAAGCTCAAAGTACCTTCCCAGTTGGGATATCCACGTATGACAGGGTGTGCTTTCTCCAGTGCTCCTCAAATGGCTTCCGCTTTTGGCCTTGGAGTGGCTTAGAATAGTCAAACTCATCCACCCGTAACTAGGGAGAAAATGAGATTAGTACAGACCAGAAGCTCTATCTTCAAATCACTTTACAACCACAAGATCAGCTGCATTTCACTTACACCTGTAACCCAGCATGTCTCTGAACACACAGCAAGCTTTCTCTTAACACAGCCTGTGTCGAATTTGAAATACTCAGGCTTAACAAGGGCTCCAAGGTAACTTTTCTTGCATAGGATGATTATTCTGTTTATGCATCTTTAAGTCCTGCTTATGCATCCATGGTATTATTACTACAGTCCTGGTTTAGATGTCTCTAATCACTCAGATGTGCACGGAGCAACTCTTTTCAAGATCATTCCCAGTGTTCCATTGTATTGGTCCTTTTATATATAACAAATAAGAAGAGACAGAGCAGAACAAATAGGACCCCAAACAAACACTACACTAATCTTAACACTGAAGACTGCATTTGAAGATGTTACAACTTTAAATAATCCATCTGAGGGCACATAACAAGGAGACTTAATCCTACATTCAGGCCACAGAAAACATTTATACCTTATAATCCTCTCTGGCATGGGCACCCCGGGACTCTTTGCGAGCCTCAGCACCGTAAATGGTTTGTAGAGCACAAAGCATCAGGTTCTGCAGTTCCAGGGTCTCCACCAAGTCAGTGTTCCACACAATACCTGGTAAAATATTAAAATACTATGGAAGATGGTCTACAAACAAGAGAAATACGTGCAAGTGAACCAAAGGTGCATCATCAGTTGCACTTAAATAACCAAGTTCTCTTAATCTTAAGATCAACAGAATCTGTGGGCAGTATCTGTCTGCATTGTGATCTGCTCAGCTGGAGAATGAAAACTGAGTGTTCAGCCTACGAATAGTCTTGCTATCTCTCTGCAACTCCCAGCTTTCAGAAGATTCTGACAAAGTTCATCATTCCTCTTGGTATTTGGACAAGTTCACATCATGTTCTGTGGGCAGTTTGTATCTTACACATGTAAATCCAATTTCAGTCTCTGCTTCTTTGAAAGATTTTTCAACCAGAAAACAACTGCAAAGGTCAAGTATTTTACCTGACTACCATGTTTAATAAGCAGGGCTCTACAAAATATTTTGAAAGATTCAAAACGGTCAGAATCTTCAGCCAAAACTTCAAGAAACACGTTATGTTTATAGAAAAAAAAATAAGGAAAAAACCCAACAAAAACAAAGCCACCAACACTCTTCCTGGAGTACTCTGGGCAAGGTGTGTTCTTTGCTATCAAATTACCTCTGTCAAAAGTCTTTAGATGAGCCAGATCACCGTAAATTTGGCTAAGCTTCTCACAGCCTTCTTGGAGTACAGAACCAGTACGAAATACAGCAGCATGGTTTTGCATTGCCTACAACACAGTAAAACAAAATCAGTTTGATATGCTGCATATGAAAGCATGTAACCTCCTTAGCTCCAGAAGAGCTTGATACAGAGCTGTTCTGAGCTCAAACTTGTCTGCAGCCTGAAAACCCCACATTCTTCCATTCACCCTAAACAACTGAAACCCCACTATATTATACAGCAGGTAAACTACACAAGGGAATGACATGAAGGGAAGAAGGAATAAACAAGTGATATAACCTTTGCTGCACACACAAGATTCTGTCTCTGCATGGCAAATCCTCAAGTGCACTTTGGCAAGTCACCAAACCCCACAGCTGCTGGCAGCTTGTCCCACCCTATCCCTGAGAGCTTCCCCAGGCTTACCTTCTGCATGTTCAGTCGCACTTCCGAAGTCCTTATGCTTCCATTAGCAAACCTTAACTTGTCAAGATTAGCAACTGACTCTTCACCAGCATTTGGTTTAATAGGGGGAACTGGCTCTCCTAATAAGAAAATTTCAGTAAGTTTGGTAGTCAGGCTTGGGTTTGGTTTCTGGCAGTTTCAGACACTATCAATTACTAAAAATCAGATTTAAGTAAAACATAATCTGTTTTCTTCCTCTGAGGTGCACATTAAGTGTAACTTTCCTGAAGTCCCACCAATTGTATCCATGTATTTAAAGTTCGCAGTGGAATATGAATCCCATTCTTCCCTACAACGATTAATTAAGATTATATAGTTTTGGCAAAATTCTGCTGTTCATTCCTTTGAAGCAGCATGAAAATTCTTCTGAAGTATGGGATAAGCCTGTGATCCTTACCACCTACTGCTATGCTTTCCTTGTCTCCTCAGTCCCAAACCTCCCACCTTTTCTTGGATGTGTAAGGGACCAGGAGCAATCAACAAGCCTGGCAGTTAGACATGAGCTCTGCATCTTGCCTTTAATACTGGAAGCCACAAGTTACTGGGCAACAAAGCATACCCAGCATCTTATCAGCACAGTTCATCTCACATGTACCTTTGCACTCAGATTAATAAGCAATTTCTAACTCTAAAGAGCCACAGAAGGATTCAAAACAATGTTGGCACAAAGCCAGAGCAAATAGGCACCACAAGATCTAGGCTGATTCCATGAGGAATCATCAGTCTCAGAAGCTGGTGCAGTTTGGACATTAGGCAGTAAGAAAACAGATGACTATTTGTGGACTCCAGCTGCTCTGGCAATGTAACTGCCACATCCAGTATTTTGCTAGGGGTTGGAAGGGAGGGCTTGCTTCTTTGTTTTCTCAGGTCAGCAATTGTGTCTGAACCAGATTATTTTAAAATATGCAAGATTCAGCAGCAAGAATCCAGTGAATGAGATAATGCAAATTTTTACTATCTCTCTCTCACCACTTGCACATCAGTCCTTCTTATAAATAAATCAGCAAGGTGGCAGCAAATTCCACTATACAAAAGTGCCAAGTGTAAGACAGATTACATTTTGATGTAGAAGATGGTGCAGTATGTAGAAAATACTGTCTTCACATTCAGTAGTCTGTGTTTATTTGTCAAAAATCCTAACTGCTCTTGCCAATAGCATTGGCCCAAGTCTAGTTTTCAAAGGATCAATTACAAAGCAAATAGTAACATCAAAACATTTGCCTGGCACAGAACATGCCTACCAAAAGCATAAACACCAATTTCTTCCTTTTCTAACAGGTAAGAGCCTATGAGTATCATTCTAAATTTGAATCAGGCAGCAACAACTCTTTGTTGGGCAGAAATTACATCATAAAGGCAAATGTCTCTAGAAAAGTGAGACTTACCAGGCTTGCATGTACTTGCAATAGTCAGGGCACAAGCACGCCCGAAGACCACCAGGTCCAGAAGGGAGTTTGCTCCGAGTCGATTTGCGCCATGGACGGACGCGGAGGCCGCCTCCCCGCAGGCGTACAGGCCAGGCACCACCTTGTCCTCTCCGTTCACGTGCGTGATCACCTGCCAGGCACACACTCCATCAGCGCTCAGCCACGGAAAACACCTGGGCACAGTGCTAACCTCCTCATCTGCAAAGGCCATGTGCATGGAAGGGTGCAACACAGCAACCTAAAGTTTCTTCCACCTCTAAACATGGAATTATCTTAGCTGGAAAGGGCAAGGAGAAATGTATGCAAATACAGACAGGGCTAAACCCTAAGATTTCCTTACATATTCGTATGAAGAATGCATAGCTCTGTTTCACCACAATTCTGCAGGAAGTCAGAAATGCACAGGCATAAAGTCTGATCTGCACATGCTTCTAAAGCAAAATTTTACACTGAAATTTAACAAGTGCACAAAGAGAAGAATTCAGTTGACACCATCACATTGATTTTCAACTAGTATCAGTTGGAGGATCTGCTTTGGTGTTTAGATTACATGAACTACAGAGGAATAATACACATTAACTCATGCTACAGAATGCAATAGAGGCTTACTTTGATGTATGTTCAATTATATTATCCTCAACTAAAATAACAGAGAATTGTTGTCAGACCTGACAGTAATTTCATTTTAGATGTTTATTGGAACTCCCATCTCTAGATGGACTGGAACATGGTTATCAAGTTATTTTAAAAAACCAAAAAGATTGTGTGTTTTAAGTACTTTGACATCATTATTATATTATTATTAAAAACTAATCATCCTTACATTTATAAAAAACATTCCTAATGCTTTTCTATTTCATGATGATGAAAATACAGCCCAATAGTGACATGTATTCCTCACCTGTCCCTTGTAGTTAGTGGGAATACCTCCCATATTATAATGCACAGTAGGCAGGACAGGGATAGGCTCTTTAGTGACATCGACTCCAGCGAATATCATGGCTGTTTCGGAAATGCCTGGGAGACGGGTGGCCAGCTGCTGTGGTGGCAAGTGGTGCAACTGCAAGTACACATGGTCTTTTTCAGGACCACAGCCCCTAGCAAAAAAAAAATCCCAACATTGGAATACGTAACAGGAATTTACAAACACTAGTAGCATTTCTAATCCAGTTTGTTTCATTTGTGAAAATAAACAGGTTCTTTCTCAAATGTTACCCGACAAAAATTAATATCTCACATATTTAATAAGACTGTGGCACTTGGATGAATTGAGGCTATTTTCCAACTCTCAGCTTCCTTTTCACAGTAATTCACATTATTTAAGATTTTCAACCATTACATCTCTGCAGAAATAATGTAAAACTTGGTAATCAGCCAAGAGAACAGCACCACATTATTTTGTTTGTAGTAAGAGCATATGCATTAAGCTTGTTTGAGCAAGTGTCTCTAGATACACTGAATTCAAACAGGAGACTCTTAACATCATCTGTTCTCTGTCAGTATCATCAGGAATTAACAAGAAGGATTTTCTGCCTTACACACAGAGATCAGCTTAACAGTCATTAAAGCTCACTCTCAAGAATTACCATGTGCTTATCAAATGAACTATTGCACTTCACAGTCTAGCACGATGAAGAGTTCATTCTGCAGCTTTGTAAAGAGCACTAAACTAACCTTCCTTCACGGATTTCTATGGTCATGGAACGAGACACTACATCCCTGGAAGCCAGATCTTTGGCAACAGGTGCGTATCTCTCCATGAATCTTTCGCCTTGACTGTTGATCAGAATACCTCCCTCTCCACGACATCCTTCTGTGATAAGGCAGCCAGCCCCATAGATACCTGTTCAAGAACAAAAATGCCATCAAAAGAGATTTCTCCACACAGCTTCACAATCAGGATGAACACTGAATAAATAAGGTCTTCTCAAAGCCCCTGTTTTATTTTATTCCACCCTAATCATACCTCTAGGAACTGTCCCTCAAATGCCGTTATTCCTTTTAAACACTCTTTCCAAAAGGTAAGCAAGTTGATTTGAAACACTCACAGAATTTCAAATATTAAAACTGGAAGTGATCTGCACCTATCAATACATCTGGAGAATTTTATTAAGACCTTGTAGACCTTCAGCAATTGTTTTAAGATTTTTAATAAACCAGAAGTTAATTATTTCAAGGTTCATTTGCTCATTTGTGTTCCCTCTTCTGTGCTGAAGCAGTACAAGATGGCTTCAAATCCTGTGGAACATATAAGCTTACTTGGTATCCTTTTCCTTTAGAGAAGGAAGTCCTGTCTGTTATTCTGCAGCACTGGTCATCATGGAAAACAAAAATGCGAACTAACTCATGCACTTCACTTGATAATAATCCTAAAAGCTACAGAATTATCATACAAGCAGTAAAGCTTCTTTAACTAGAAGAACCTTAAGTGCAAGGGAACATTGGATCTCTATGATATAACAAAAACATTGTAAAATTATACAAACCATTTACAAAAATTGCATCATGAGTTAAAATGAAGCATTTAATTAGCTACAAATCTAGTTTGTGATCATTCTTATCCACAGTTCAGATACTGATCATGTGCTAGAAAACCACAGTACTATGTATGTACCTTAACTTCAACTATCCCCACTTCACTGAAGATGCTAGTATACAACTCCCTAACATTTGCACCTATCCCATTGCTCTTGTATCTAATATAAAACCCGTTAAAACATTAAGGACAATGGAAATATAAGAGGTAGTTTCAGCTTGTAATTCATAAAACTTCTTACTTAGCATTGTAAGGACAGCACCTCAAAATATTAAACACTGCTCTTTAAATTAGAACAGCTGAGACCTTTCCCACATTATATGTCTTACTCTCAAATTTATATCCAACAACAGCTGCAGGCAAGTCTAAACACATGTCACAAGCAACTTCTCAAATGCTGCAGAAAAGTGGAAACTGACTTGAGCCCATCATGCTTGAGGTGACTTCATGCTGGGGACCTGTCACTAGTGGGGTTCCACAGGGCTTTGTCTTAGGGCCTGTGCTCTTCAACATCTTCATAAATGACCTGGACACAGGACTGTAAGGGATACTGAGCAAGTTTGCACACACTGCAAAGCTGGGAGGAACTGTTGATTCTGTCAGAAGCAGGGAGGCCCTGCAGAGAGACCCTAACAAATTAATAGGGCTGGGCAATCACCAACTGTGTGAAGTACAACAAGGGAACTGCTGGATTCTGCACCTGGGATGGAGCAACCCTGGATGCATGGACAGACTGGGGGAGGAGATGCTGGGAAGCAGTGCCATGGAAAGAGACCTGGGGATCTGGATCAATGGCAAATTGACCATGAGTCAGCAGCACCCCGGCAGCCAGGAGGGCCAAGCATGCCCTGGAGGGCGTCAGGCACAGCACTGACAGGGAAGGGAGGGGATTGTCCCACTCTGCTCTGCTCTGGGGCGGCCTCATCTCAAGTGCTGGAGGTGGTTTTGGGTACCACAATATAAGAAAGACAATAAACTATTGGAGAGCATCCAAAGGAAAGCAACAAGGATGGTGAAGGGTCTTGAGAGGAAGTTGAATGAGAAGCAGCTGAGGTTACTTGGTCTGTTCAGCCTGCAGGAGACTGAAGGGAGACCTCAATGCAGTCTGCAACTTCCTTGTGAGGGGAAGAGATGGGGCAGGCACTGATCTCTTCTCTGTGGTGACAGTGACAGGAACCAAGGGAATGGCCTGAAGTTGTGTCAGGGGAGGTTTAGATTGGATATCAGAAAAAGGTTCTTCACCCAGAGGGTGGCTGGGCACTGGAACAGGCTCCTCAGGGGAGTGGTCACAGGACCAAGCCAGATAAAGTTCAAGAAGTGTTTGGACACTGCTCTCAGGCATATGGTGTGACTCTTGGGGTGTTCTGTGCAGGGCAAGGAGTTGGACTCGAAGCACCTGATGGGTCCCTTCCAACTCAGCATATAGGGTAATTCTGTGACATTTTAAAACAACATAAAAATCTGTTCAACTCATTAAAAATAATGTTGTAAGCACTATCTCATATTTGGTACCTGTAGGGTGAAACTGCACAAATTCTAAGTCCTGGCAAGGGAGCCCAGCTCGTGTGACCATGGCAGTTCCATCACCAGTACTGGTATGAGCAGATGTGCAGCTGAAGTAAGTGCGGCCATATCCACTGCAGAACACAACAGTTAACAGAATTAACAGGAAGAAAAATTAAAACATCACTACAGCATATCACTAACTAGGCTGTTTGCACAACAGAGGAAAGGGTTAATAAGAAAAGTGCTTAAGTTTTACCATATTCTGTACTATTTCAACCAAAAGAAAACAAAACTGGTTTAGTCTAGTTTTGCTCAACCATACTTGAAAAATGGCTGGTGACAGAAGATTGAAGAAAAAGAAAACCAATTCCAAAGCAGGATTGTTAGGTTAATATCAGAAGCCTTTCTGCCAGGAAAAAAAAGGCTATCTCAGAAAGTTCTCTCAATCCATATCATTCCATTTCATTTGAACTATCGCTTACAGTTTTATAAAAAATAGCATATAATGATGGTTTAGATTGCCCACATGGTCCTGGTTTTATATTCTTAGTTTTAAAAACTTTGTTGTCCAGGTGTTAAACATGAATTATTATGCTGCAAACATCCAGGTTAGTCTCCAAGATTACTGAGAACAGTCAATCAGCCTATTTTCAGGACAAACCCTCAGCAGAAATAGCAATGCACATATTCCATGTACCTCAAAGTATACAAGCATGAAAAACACATCAGAAAGACAAATTATGTAGCTAACCTTTTATAAATTATTTTTAAGTGTATCTTTCACAGATACATTTATAAATATTTTTCATATTGAAATAAATAGGAGAGAGCCATAAGAAGCAAAAGACTAATGCAAATAGCATTCTAATAAACATATACAAACTTTGCAACCAAGTAATGTTAAGTTACACTCATATTGTGATAATTTTATCCTATAACAGTTAGAATCACAGTGGCAGTATCTTAATGAAAATAGAGTCGCTGAAATTTTAACAAAAGTTGTTTCCTACAGGAGGTTCAGAATTCTACAGACAGACATGTTGGCAGCATTGCAACGATGTCTGTTTTAAACCGCATGTTTTAAAATCAAAGACCATCTGAATCATATATATTACTCTTACACATTCTTACTTTATGCCATTGTTCCAGAATTCAAAGTTAGACCCCATACCAAATTTATACTTGATCACAAAATTAGCATGTGCCTTCTTTCAGAAGGAATGACTGAATTCACTTATATTCCTCTCAGTGTGGGGAAAATGAACGTATAAATTATGTTCTGTCAGTCAATGTATCTTCTCCACACTGTGGATCTGAACACAAGTACAAGCACACAAACTTCCAGCTGGTAACACTCCCCAGTTTTGGTCCTTCATCACAAATGTTATACATTACCCAGTGGCAATGACCGTGTTCTTTGCTCTAAAACGATGGATGGTTCCATCTTCAATGCAGAGGGCAATAACACCACGGCATTCTCCATTCTCCATAAGTAAGTCCAAGGCAAAATATTCAACAAAGTAGCTTGTATCGTATCGTAGAGACTGGAGGAAAATAATAGAAGAACTTTTACTGAAGAAACCTCTCTTCAAAACTGTCAATGCACATGGGCTCTATCAGGATAAAAAACATCCCTACCAACTCTCAGGGAAGACTGTTTCCTCATAACTATTTAATACAGAATTTGTTAATTAATCTATTCCCGCTTAAAAGACATAAGCAGTGGCAAAAGCACTGAATTCTGAGCAGTCAGGAGCTAGGCAGCAGGACTTGTCATTTCAGTCTACACTTGGCAACACATTAGCCAGCTGCAGTGCTCCATACATGTAGAAGCACGCTGCACTTAAGCTCTCCCAGAGAAATGAGAAACACCTCCAGGAGCCCAATAAACCAGCAGGAGCAGCAGGCAGCAAGACAAGCATTCCTTCATGCCCTCAGGGATCAGAGCAGTGTTTGGCAGCACAGAGCATTTGTACTGCAGCAGTACACACACTTCGCACCTGGAGGAGAGCAATTAGCTGGCTACCAAGTAAATAAAAAACAGTAGCTACCAGGTACTTGGATTTCTGGCTGCAAGTAGCTCACTACCATTTTCAAACAGCCAGCACTTCCCTCAATTATGGTTTGTAGAATTAATAGGCAGACAAGCTGGAACACTGGTCACTTACTTGCCAAAGAACAAGCTCAGGAATGCACAGAAGGCCTTAATTCATTTACACCTTGTTTCCCCCTCCTCCCAGTTTGAAGATGAATGAAAAAAAAAAATGCTGGCTTGTACCTCTTTCAGAGCTCCCCAGTGCTGCTGGGTCAAAGTTTTGAAAAAAAAGAGCTTTTGGGCAAAAGTTTACATAAATCCTCTTGGGGTCTAGCTAACAGACACAAAAGTACTAACAGTGCAGCACTAGTTCCGACCACAAAGTTGACTCTGTACTAATGTACTAATTAGCATCTATTGTCTTCATCACATTGCCTCAGGAAGGAAGATAACCCAGAACTGCTATAAGCAGTTCCCCTGGAATCCTCATTTGTATGTGATCAGGTACATGTTTGTTTGGTTTAGGTTTACCTTTTTTCAAACTCTGGGAGGAAAAGGGGAAAAAAAAAAAAAAGTAAATGTAAGCACAAAAACCCAAACCAAGTTGACTTCACAACTGCTTACCCTGCCATACAGAGTATGTAAGAGTGAATGTCCAGTCCTGTCTGCAACACAACAGCATCTGTGGGCCTGTCCTCCTTTTCCAAACTGAAGACTCTGTCCACCAAATGCACGCTGATAGATTTTTCCTTCTTCAGTTCTGCTGAACGGCATCCCGTAATTTTCCAGCTGTTGAACCCAAATACAAGCATCAGAAACTCTTGTGCATCACAACAAACGAGCTATTTTAAGGAGATCTCCTTGGAAGCCAGCCTGTGTTATTTATAACTACAGCTGACATCAAATCCCATGAGTCTCACCTCTATCACCGCAGCTGGGGCTTGCTCAGTCATGTAGTGTATGGCATCCTGGTCACCCAGCCAGTCCGACCCCTTCACTGTGTCATAGAAATGCCACCGCCAGTTGTCATCCTCCATGTTCCCCAGAGCAGCATTGATACCTCCCTGAAAATGAAAATCCATTTTCCTGGAATTACATCACTCAAATACAGCTTTAGTAGGTTTACCACATTTCTATTAAAAATCACATACCAGATATGCACCTGTGTACAAGAACTACAGTCAAGCCAGATTTAATGTGGCTGTGAAACTCCTCAGTTTCACAATGGCTTGTCTGTATGAAAAATGCTTTTTTCTGTAATGCAGTGAATCACAGTTACACTTCAGACAGAGAAGCAGCACTGCATTTTGATAATGCTTAGAAATGGGGAAGAAAAAAGAGGCAGTATAATGAAATAAAAACATAAGAGGAAATAAGGGTTTTAAGAACAGCTGCAAGTGAAATTAAAAAAATGTGTCCTGCAATATCATTAGTTTGGAGGCAAAATGAAATGTATCTGCTACCTAATATGAAGTCTGGCAGTTACAAGTTCATGGTTAAGCTCTTATGATCCTAGAGGTCTTTCCCAAACTTACTGATTCTATGATTTTATTATATACTACCCCCTAAAAAAGTTTCAACTAAATATGTGATATTTATGAAAAGAAGCATGGCCTTGAAACAAGGTGTTCAAGTGCCCCATTCCTAGAAGTTTTTAAAGCCAGGTTGGACGGGCTGCTGAGCAATCTAATCTAATGTGTGGAATCCCTGCCCATGCCATTGGAACTGGGTAACCCCTAATGTCCCTTCCAACCCAAACCATTTTATGTTTATTCTACATCCACATCAGCTTTCTTTAAACATTTGCTCTGCCTCATTCCTCACCTGTGCAGCAACAGTATGGGAGCGGGTGGGGAACAGCTTGGTAACACAGGCTGTGTTAAACCCAGCTTCTGACAAACCAAAGGCAGCCCGCAGACCTGCTCCTCCTGCACCCACAACAACTGCATCAAACTCATGGTCCACTACTGGGTATTGTGTAGAGATCTGGAAAAATAAATCACTTTGTTATGATCACAAATAGGTCAAAGTCAAAAAAGTTTCATGAAAACACAAGCAGGATAGGTATAATGTTCTCAACAGACTTTTGCAGCAATTGCTACATCTGTTATACTCTCTTGCTTGGAAACTGTCATTAAAAAGAGCCACACACTTCAGCACCTCAGTCACACAAAGCACCTGAACACAGCGCTCCAGTAAAAGCCTGAAAGCTTCATGCCTGTCAAGCATTAAGTGTTTGACTGAATCACAACACAAGAAGTACAGACATACCGAGTCAGACACCTTCGTGGAGGCGTTTTTCTTTCCATAGACTGTGAAGTGTAAGTTCCGTGCGGGAGCCTGGCACGCTGCTGGCCACTAAGGAAAGAAGCCAAGACAACATCATGGAACAAATGTTTCCACAGGTCAAACTTACAGCACTCCCAGCTACCTCACATTTGTAGCAAATCTTCACTCACCACTGGTAGCATACATACAAGAGTTTTAATGTATTTTAGAGCTACCTGTACTGAAGCTCTGGCTTTCCTATAATCATGGTACATAATCAAAAAAGGTTTGACTGATGAGAGAATAGCCTGCAGTTAACAGGGCGTTCCAGACTATCCATTATGGACTCCAGCAACAGTGACCAGCCTCTCAGACCTGCCTGAGGCTGCACCGACAGAAGAATATGTCTGCAATTAATGCTGAAGGACTCTTGCAGTTCTTTTACAATTAAGCAAAGATTAAGCTTTGTGAGAACCACGAGAAGTAATGAAAAATTACTCTCCTGTCAAGTAATCCTCAGAATTTTAATTATTTCAGGTGGTCATAGTACCGAAAATTAAAAAAGGTTGTAGGGAATGCTATTCCAGCTGAGTGTTGCTTCAAAAGTCCAAGACATTTCTCTTACTGTTTATGAAACTAGTGACCAATTTAGAACCATTTATTAACACATAAACTTAGCACAAGGACACAAGTCTTACCCTTCTGCAATGACACTCCCTAGCCCCTGACTTGTTCAAAACCAAACCAACAAACAAATACCACACCTGAACCCACTCAGTATGCAGTCTTTGCTTTAATAAGAACTGGTCTCCACCTCTCCAAGGTATCAGAATCTGGTATTCCCTCTTTACACAGTTCAAAAATTAAGTCTAACTCAGCATGTACGATTACTGAGAGCAGCAACACAAAGCCACATCACAACACCTGTCCAGTGACATCAGCACTTCCTTATTTGAAATATAACCTAAAATGCACTGGAGTGATATCTGCAGCTGTTACATTCATGGTCCCCACTCTACAATATGCTAACAAGTGGCTCTTCCCTCCCCAAATGTCCACTTCTTCCCCCACCTCTGAAGTGAATTCCAGTCCACTTTCCCCAACCTAGTTTTATCATTTCTTATACCAACTTCCTCAAATTATCTTCTTGCATAACAGCAAATCTACTGCGTCATTACACTTGCTATCTCTGGTTTCTGCAATCACCTTGGAATGAGACCAGTTCCTATCACCTATTCACAAGGAACTCCACCAGTACTCTCCTCCAAGCAGCTACTCCTTCCCTTTTCCACACTGCTGTGTTACCAGGCTCTGAGCTCAAACAAAAACCCACAAAGCAGAAAAAGATGTCACACTAAGTCCGAAGCAAACACTAACTGTGGTAATCCTGAATTTTTATGCCACCACGAAGATCATGGCCCTTTTGAAACTAAATGTTCAATCAGGGCCAGCCCATTGCCACCTAAAATATGGAGACACTCTTTAAAGCTTTCCCCCTCTGCGGTTGTCTTTTCTGCACTTGCTTTGTAACACAAGTATAACTACAGCCCACTTTTGTAATCCCAAGCTTGTTATGAGCATGCAGGATGAGAACAGTGGGAAGAAACCGAAAACTCCCACCTCACCATGGAAAACAAATCTTCATGCACAACTTACATTTCCTAACACAAACCTGCCAGACTCCTCAGCAGCCTTTTCTGGGCACAATCACCAGCCAGGTTCAAGCAACTGAGATGCACACTGGCTTCCCACACATGTCAGGAATCACCAAATGCACTAGCCTGGGAAAGGCCTCTGAGACCATCGAGTCCAACCAATAACCAAACACCACCGTGTAAACTAAGCCATGGTACTAAGTGTCACATCCAGCCTTTCCTCAAACACTTCCAGGTCCACCACCTTCCTGGACAGCGCATTCCAATGTCTAGTCACCTTGCTGTGAAAAAATTCTTCCTGATGTCCAACCTGAACGTCTCCTGGTGCAGCTTGAGGCCATTTCCTCCCTTCCTGTCACCTCTGCTCACGCAGTTGTAGAGAGCGATAAACTCCCCCCTAAACCTCCTCCCTTCTTCCAGGCTAAACACCCCCAGCTCCTTCAGCTGTTCCTCACAGGACTCGTGCTCAGAGCCTTCACCAGCTTCACTGCCCTTCTCCGGACTCGCTCCAGCACCTCAACGTCCTTCGTGAAGTGACAACCCCAGAACTGAGCACAGTACTCGAGGTGGGGCCTCGGCAAGGCCGAGTACAGGAGCACAAACACTTCCCTGGTCTTCCTGTGCAAACTTTTGCTCTGCGGCGAGCTTTCTATCACGGTGCTCGGGCCGCACCTGCCAGGCTCCTGCAGAGCCTTTCCCCAGCACATCCCACTCCCGCTGCCTCCCTCAAAACCCCGTCAGGGCCTCAGGCTACGGCGCTCGCTTCCCGAGCCGGGAGGCGCGGCCCAGCCATGCCCACAGCCACCTACTCCCAGGAACCCGCCTGCCTCCGGGACACGAATTGTGCGGTCGGTGCCGCTCCAAAATAGCACCGGAGGAACCGAACCTGCCGGGGGTGGGAAGATCACCGGGCGCGTCAAGGTCACGGAGGAGACAGCGGAGCCGGGCCGCCGCCGGCGGGAAAGCAGGGCAGTATTAAGGGCAAGGACAGGGACAAAGGCATGGACAGGAGCAAGGACTGGGAAAAGGTCAGGGGCAGGGACTCACCGCCCGGGAAGCCGCGGCAGGGCGCAGCCAGCGCTTTGCCAGCCCCCGCGCAGCCACCGCCGCCGCCGCCATCACGCACCGCAGACTTGGGTTGGGGAGGGGGGAGCGGGCCGCGGGCCTGAAGGGCGCACGCGCGGCGCTCGGCGGGACAGACCAACAGTGCCGCAAGGGGGAGCCCCGCAGAGAGATCCCACCCCGCCCAAGAGCTGCGTGATGGAAGATTTCTAAACAGCTTCTGTTTCGAGCGTAAAGAACATTTTTAAAAAATCGAAAACTAGAATTGTGTTACTGCCGTTATTTTTCTCTGGTGATCTCCAATACTGTAAGATTCAGCTTTTTTGTCTCTCTGACAGCGCCTGAAAGTTTGCGTAATAAACAGGCCACAATCATGAAGTTGTGGGAAAGACCATTTCGTAGACACGAGATTCGGACAGAAGGGTGAAGGAAGGACCGTGCTGTCCCTCTAGGACAGAAAGCAGACCCGGCAGCCCCAGACGGCGGAATTCAGATGCGGCTCACGGCTGCCTGTGGCTCCCGGCGTTAGTGGAATAAGAAGGGCACCGCAGGGGCGGGGACGGACGTCCGGCAGCGCTCCAGGCTCAAGCCAGCCCTGTTGTTGTCCACCCCCTTTTTCTCCCGGCTGATGGGCCGGGCCGGGAGGGGGCGGGGCCGGCAGGTGAGTGGCAGTGCCAGGGGTTCGCGCGCTCTCGGGCTTGTACGTGGGGGTCCCGCCCTGGGGGGAGCGGGAGAGGGACGGGGACGGGAATGGGAATGGGAGTCGGAGCGGGGATGGGCCCGGCACGCCGTGTCGCGTCCGGGGCTGCCACTCATGGCGCGGCCAAGCCCTCAGTTGTCGAGGCCGCCGTCCGAGGGGCTCGGGCAGAATTCCCAGTCCCCCAGCGGGAGGAGGCGGTGGCGGTGGCAGCGGGAGCGGCCGCGGCCCCGGCCCCTCTGCGCGCTGTTGAGGCCGCATCTTCCCTTTGTGCATCGCAGGTGCCTTCATGAATAACTTAAATGACCCTCCCAACTGGAACATCCTGCCCAATCGGCGCGATCCTGGCGGTGACGGCAGCCGCTGGAATTACGCCCTGCTGGTGCCCATGCTGGGCCTGGCCGCCTTCCGTGAGTAGCGCTGGGCCCGCGGCCCCAGGGGCTCCGGGAGCCATGCCCCGCCTGGGCACGGCCCCGGGCCTCCTTGTTTATAGCGCTGTGAACCACCAGCGTTGTTGGTATCGCTAAGGCAAAAACCACTTTTTACACTGTGAAAAATGCGTATTTTGTGATTGGCTTTTCGTAAATATTAAAATGAATATTATATGTGTTGTGTTAGAAAGTAATGCTGTATTAATTCTCTTAAGTACTGTGTTAAATATAGTTTTAAGTTGTAGAAAATGTTAAAATAGAAACTATGCTATTTAGGATACTTTTTTAAAGAAAGGACTTGCAGAGAGATAGCAGCCACTGGACACCTAAATCTTTCAGAGAAAAAGAATTTATGACCCTCTTATCAGAAGAAACGAACTTTTTCCCACCTCCAAGGCACTGCTAGGATTCGGAGGAAGAAATTGACAATGACCAGACAGAATCCTGTATTTGAATGGAATTTATGCATCATGTATGAAGTGCATGAATATGCAACAAAATATTGTTTTTAAGGGTTAATCCTTTGTTAACGTGTGTCCTTTTTTGGGCTTGTGATGCCCAGAAAAAGGTACCCAGACATCCGTAACTCTTTGTCTCTATTGTCTCATATTGTCCCAATTCAAATTGTCCAAATTATTATTATTCTAATTGTATTACTATTTTTATAACCATTTTATTACTTTTAAAATTTTAAAACCAAGTGATTGGCGTTTTTCACAACACTCGGAGATGAATCCATATTTATTAAGCTCCAATACACAAAGCTCTCTCAAGAAAAATGGACACAGGATGTGCTGGAGAGCCCAGAGGTAACAATGCCAGATGTTGGTGATGTATTTATTTACTGGGCTAGAAAGTTCTCCATGCAGTGTCCGCATCAAAAACCTCCAGTTTGTTTCTCCATGACTTTATTTTCCTTCTCTAATCTAAGTAGCCAGTATAGACAATACAAGAATAGGGATATTTTATTTCAGAGAAAGCATGATCATGTAAAGTGACTCGCTGTGAAATAGGGATCACAGAAATACATTTTGTGGGGACATGTAAATAGAAGTGAAGGGCAGGAAAGAAGGTTTTTTTACCACTTAGTAGCTTCATTTCAGGCATAGCTAATTAATCATACCCCTCACTGTTACATGTTATACTTGCATCTGAAATATCATTTATGTGTGATAGGTTGGATCTGGACCAGAGAATGTCAGAAAGAAATAGAAAAAGAAAAAGAGGAGTACTACAGAAAAGAGTCAGCTTTACAAAAAGACCTGGAAGGCAAATACCGGGATATAATCACGGAGAACCGCCGCGCTGTCGCTCACCTGGAGGTGGAGCTGGAGAAGGAACGCAACAGGACCCTGAGTTACCGGGAAGCGCTCGTGTCCCAGAGCCGCAAACTAGTGGAAGAGAGGAAGCTCCTAGAGCAGGAGCAGGAGAAGCTGGAGCAAGAAAAACAAGTCCTTTTGCACTCTGGAGCAGAAGGTACCTTGTACCAGAGTTGCCTGGCAAAGGAAGAAGAGTGGCAACAGAGAGCCAATATTTTACTAAAAGAATTTGAAGAGGGACTGAAGGAAAGACAGGACATCTACTGTAGTCTTGTAGTACCCAGAAGTCAGAGACTAGAAATAGAGAAAAATCTGCTAGTTAAAGCAGCAACTAATCCTGTTGCTATGGCTTTACATGTGGAGAGTGGCTTACAAGATATTTTCAAACATGATAACTACTGTGGCAATGTGCTGAACAGAACCAGAAGTCAAAATGGAAAGCTTATGTGGCTGTATCTGAGATACTGGGAACTAGCTGTTGAGCTGCAGAAATACAAGAGGGTAGAAAAGGCCATGTTAGGAAAGCGCTAAGTAGGGGAAGCAGTAGGATTCCATGTGATCCACCATGCATGGTAGGGACAATCACAGTTGTAGTCCGAAGCTGTTAAATTCTTCTGCTGTGTTGCCGTCTCTCCTCCTCCTTGCACTTGTGTTTGCATGGGATGTGTGCAGTGCTGGTGCCTTTCCTCTCACTAACAGCAGATGCTCTGGTGAGCTGTGCATGCTCTTGAACTCCCTGAGAGTGTGTGTGTGTGTTGCAGTACAGAGATATGCCAACTCCCCAGGTGTCAGAAGCAGCAAAACAGAACTCAGTTTAGAGGGATTTGCCTCATTGATGGTCACACTCCAGCAACAGAGAGCGGTCATTTGCCTCCCCCAGGTGTGGTAGCACATTGTGCTCCTTATCCCTGACATTTTACATGGTGTCTCAACACTGTCTTTTTTTATTATTACTATTTTTTTTTAAATTTGTTTAAACAAGACTGATTTTGAGGCAGGTGTTTGGGAGAGATGGTGCTGGAGCCAGCTGCTTGACACGTAAATCTTACGTGTCTGTGTTCAAATACATATATATATATATATATGTGTGTGTACATATATGTGCATGAATGTATATGCGTGTATAAGTGTATGTGGAAGAGTTCTGAGGGTGGAATAGATTGATCCTGTTTCAGACTAGTCAGTCTTGCCTTGTCTTCCAGCTTAATATACAAATAGTGCTTTATGAATGAAACCTCCAAAAGTTGCCAATCCAAATAACACATAAAGAAACAGATTGATGTCTCATTTGCACTTGGGATCCATTATCAAATTCTAGGGAATATATAAACTGGAAGTTAAATTTTCATATATTGGAGATACCTTAAGAATACTTCTTTTTTTCTCAGTCAAGGTTTTAGTTGTAGCCCAACAATGTGCCACCATTATGGATGTCCCCTTGCTGCTGCTTCTGCCTCTCAGGGCACTGGCTGCCTCCTGGGTTGCTTTTAAGAATCTCCTTGCACCTGGCTCTGTTCCTTGGACAGGTCCTGTTTGTTATTTGCAAATGGGAATATAAATGCAGCCTGCACTGGTAGCCACTGCTCTCTCTCCACCTGTCTCCCTTCTCCCAGAACTGAAGTACATACCCTTTTCTGCAGCTCTGGAATTTTGTGCTTGTGGTTCACCACTTTACATACACATGACCATGAAAGCCTACAGATATACAAGCTTTGTGAGCTTTTAAGAAAGGGGGCTTTTTAATTTAGCTAGTAAAAAAAATAGATTTGGTAAGAAATAAAATAATGAATGGAATAATAAATAAAGAATAAACATCCAGATTTAAAAAATCCAGCAACAAACAAAACTTTAAAACCCAATGCATTTCAATTTCTTAGAACTTTGAGTATACTTTGGGTCCTTTTAGCAGTAGGAACAACCTTTTTTCAAGCGTGCCATGTATTTAAAATAGTAAGAACTATTTTCTTCCCCCTTTCTAATCCAGCCTTAGACCTCAAAGGGGCAGTGTTTACCCTTGTGTTTTTAACATCAAGTCTTCTCTCTTACTTGACTTTGATTAGTGCTGGTAGGTTGTCAGCTCATTAATTAGCAGTTCATTATTTTCTGAGGGCTGGACTTGACAAATGTGTTTGCACTAGGCAATCATGCAGAACCATGGCTTGGAAGCAGTCCAAGCTAAGTGAATGCCCATTTTCCTGCAGATGTGGATTTTTCTTTTATTTTTTCCTAGTTTCATTTTAGTCTGAGCACAGAAGATAGCAGATAAATCTTTTGAAACAGTATGCACAACTTAATCCAGTTCCTAAGTAGAAATGCCTAACATGAAACAAAATTCCTGAGCAGAATAGATGTTTCCCAACTACTCGGTTTTCCAGTTGAGAGTTTGCTCACCTTGATAGTACTAATTACATTGTTGTGCTGACTTATTAATCTTTTTTTCACACTGATTTTAAATAAATAAATAAAGTTTTAGTAGACAAACTTGGAGGAAAAAAGAGAGATCATGAACACCAGAATGTTGTTGGCCACAGTTTGTCAGGGTGCCAAGCATATTTGGGTTGGGAGATGAGAACATAACTGAGTTGCTAATCATGTGTGATGCCCTGAGCTGAGCTGCTGCAGCTGGACATAGGCATGCAGTCTCATTGCCCAGGAGAACAATCTAGTTTGGATAACAGCCCATGTCTAATTCCTTCAGGATGTGGAAAGTGACTGTCCAGCTATGGCACACTTCACACGTTCCTGCAGGCAGTTCAGCTGCTCAGCTGACTAAGAGCAGACAGTGAATCAGTGCCAGTGTATTTAGATTGATGCCTTGAATTTGTGTAAGTTAGCCTTAAAAGATCAAAGGTGTTATGCTTTTTCATTTTTTCGTAGTTTGTTATTCATGTCACTCAAAATGTTTAAAGAAAATGTAATCAAGGGTAAAATACTGGTTTTTCAGTATGAATATATACATTCAGGCCTTACACACTTGGGTAAGGGGTTAGATGCAATGTAGTAAAGGTATTCACTTTCTCTTTTTTAGAAGTGTCATTTATTTGTACAGCTAATTGAATTATTGTTCATGGACACTTTGGAAATCATTGTCTCAAAACAGAAGGGTTATGTCAGAAGGCTTTTTTAAGTGTATAACTGATTTAGAATCATTGGTCCTGTTAGTTTCTTCCAAAACTCATGTTTGTGGGTATGCAATGTATTTTTGAAATGTTCCCCCTTTGTAGGTTGTTATTCTGAAAATTCTAATGTTTCATCCTGCCCAGCACTTGGTCTGAATCGATTAATTGTTTGGAACTGCCCATATACATATGTAGAATGCAAGAATAATTTGATTTCAAACTATTTAATGAACTTATTTTTATTATAAAATTGTCACTCAGCTATTAAACAATAGCAATTAATAAAAACCTTTAAATATTTCTGTACTGTTTTATAATTTGGGCAAGGTGGGTGGGAGAACTGGAATTTACTACTTTATTCAGACTTTCCAAATTGTAAATTTTTTAAATTGGCATGTAAAAGTTTTGGTCTTGGTGCTGAGAAAAGAATATGTTACAAAGTTTTTTTCTTAGGAAAGGACACTGTTAAACAGGTACGTGCTGAGCATTAACTAAAGATGTGGGGTTAAAGGTGACCATCCCTCTGAAAGACGGGGGACATTCCTTCAACAGAATGTTATGTAGGAGATTCTGCCCTCCTCCAGAATCCCTCAGATGTCTCATTCTTCACGTCAGCTGCTTTTCATTTCCTTCATCTTCCCACTCTCTGTGAAGAACTGCAATCCAGCTGCTCTAGGACAGCGTTCAGACACTCTGGAACTCCTTGTTCTGTAATAAAGGATCCTCAGTCTATTTGTATTTGGCACATCCTTCCCAATCCTCTGGCTCTATAAAGCACAGGTTTGAGCACTCCCGTGTGAGGATGAGAAAACTGATTGTTCCTCTGTGGAGGATACAAGGCAGAAACAGTGCTCAACAGTTAGGTGCTGTGGTGAAATCAAAGGAATTTGAGTTATTGCTGTGAAAAGAGGATGAAAGGCAAGGTTACAGTTGCAGTTGTGGTGCAGCTGGATATGAAGGCTTTGCTGGTTTGCATGCCAAACCAGCAAAGCCTTAATTTACTGGTTATTAATTTAATGCCTGGTCCGGGAGCTTTCCCTGGTCACTGCCTATCTGAGACAGCAGATGGACCTGCTAAGTACTCGCTGAAATTTAGCATAGCTCAGCAATGAGGCAAGGGCCACTTCACAGCAAAACAGCTGATTGCTGCAACAAAAACTGGAAGTAAACGGAAGTAAACTGAAAGTAAATGTGCTTCTGGAAACAAGGAGTCTGCGGATGGAAGAGTTTGAAGAGAGCTAGTGGATTGTAAGAACAGTGGTGGCAGCTGTTTACGGTCATGCACCCCGACAGCCCTGTGCTGAGATGACCGGACTGTCCAACTGCTGGAAAAATGCCTCTTCACTCTTGTGTTCGTAACAGGTTTATATTTGTGAGTACCTCACCTCTAAACTTACCGAAGTCCGAGCAAAACCCTCGGCTGCTGTGGTTGGTGTTCGTGTCGCTGGATGCTGCTTCCCCCTTGTGGCTGACGGCTCTTCCAGCTTGGCAGCCGCAGCCGCATCCTTTGTTCCCGTGAGCCCCGCTGGAGCAGCACATCTCCTAACGCTACATCTCAGAGCTCTCTGGCCCAAACACCTCCGAGGGTAATAACAAGAAAGGTGAGCAAAACCGAGGTGTTCGGTGACCAAAGGAATGAACTTGTCTCCACTGAGGTGGGTGCTGCGGCAGACCCCTGTGCCAGGCAGCAGGCACAGGGGGTTGGTTGGGTGTAGTTCAGCGACCTATTAGTACCTCATCGTATATTGCAGCCCTGGAAAAGAAAACCGTAACAAGCTCGATTGAAGAAGGCTGTTCATTGTTTAATGAAGATGGCAAGAAGCAATCTACAACTGTCAATATGTTCTCCTGCCTGCTGGAGCAGTCACACTTCTGGTGTGACAGATCCCAAGCACTTCACTGACTAAGAAATTTAGGGGAACACTGACCACTACAGAATGGTTTGGGTTACAAGCAAACCTTTAAAACTTATCTAGTCCAACCCACCTGCAGTGAGCAAGGACATCTCCAAACAGACCAGGTTGCTCAGAGCCCCATCCAACCTGACCTTGAATGTTTCCTGGGATGAAACACCTTCCACCTCTCTGGGCAACCTATGCCAGTGTTTCAAAACTCTTGTAAAAATTTCTATCTTATGTCTAGTCTAAACCAACTCTCTTTTAGCTTAACACCATTATCCCTTGTCCTATCACAAGAAGCCATGCTAAAAATTTATTCCTATTCATAATAAGCCCCCTTGAAGTACTAAAAGGCTAGAGTAAGGTCTCCCCAAATATTTTTGTCTCCAGGTTGAACAATCCCAGTTTCTCAGCCTGTCTTCATGGAAGAAGCATTCCAGCCTTCTGATCATGAGATCAATTTGGTGCTGTCCACAAAAGCATTTCTACCCCTCTGCCCCTTACCTGTATTTCCCCCCAAAGTTATTCCAAAGGTGAGACGTGTCCAAAGATGGAAACAATATTTTGGTGATCTTCTAACTGTATGTAGTGAAATATTAAAGACAGAACATCTATCTCCCTGATGTCAAAAAGAAGAACAAAACAACAAAACATGCTTCTGCTGGATCTGATATTGCTTCAGTTAAATATTTATATATACACTGAAGTAAATATAAGTCAAACTACCAGTATGAACAAACATAAAGATTGTGCCTCTTTCTGGGAGATAAAAAAGAGAAAGAGGACACATGGGCATCAGTGTCAGCTCAGTTCTGGATGAGTTACACCAGGCATGCTGTTCATAGCTTGTTCCCTTTTATTTTTCTGTGACTGGGGACACTGCCACTTATACAATAAACACAAACTGCAAGTTTCTCAGCATGTTAGATTGCTGAAGGAAACTTCTTGACGCCATAAAACTACTCCAGAATGGGATGCATGTGGAAGTCACTGTGTGTGACATCCTACCTCTGCTGTGTTCCCAGTAGTCTGGGACAGAGTTCCAACAGCTCAGTGCTGCCTTATTTCTCCCTTGCAGTGATATTTGTTGGCACAAGTTGGAACTTCTCTCCAATCTGTAGAAGTTTACAATCTCATGGGAAGAAATTTAGGCTCCAAATTTTATTGGAAGTCTCTAAAGTCTTTAGGTGTCCCTGCTTGAACTACTGTGGGCTGGTGGCAGCAGCTTTCAAGCACTCACATAGGAAATCCAATCATGCCAGCTGAGGACCTGTGAGAGCTGTGCCTTTTGGTTACTTATCAGGTAGAGTTTGAGAACAACAGAGCATAAAACTTAGATCCAGTTAAAGATCTACAGATAATTTATTAGCAAGATAAAATGCATGACCACCTGCGATTGTTTATTACCCTTAAAACTAAGCAGCTCTGAAATATCTTGCCTATGTATCTCCCTTTCTAAAATGGTCATTATCATCCCCTAGGCTGCAGATTTTGAGTCTGCTCTTGAGCCTAGGGCCCCTTTTTTGCACATCTGCTCAAGGATGTTTCCCATTGGCATCTTGTAAAAGGATTTTTTGTTTTCACCACTTATTTTAAGGGATGGGCTGTCACAGACACTATTTCATTTAACTTCTCTTCCTTCTCCTTCTCCTTCTCCTTCTCCTTCTCCTTCTCCTTCTCCTTCTCTTCTCCTTCTCCACCATCTTTACATTTCCATCCTTTCCCAGGTTAGGGTCATTACACAAGCAAGAGTAATTGTATTGCTCTATATGATGCTTTGACTACTAAGTAGAAGCTGACTGGAAAGAAAATGGGATTAGGGTTGGTAAGATATTGCTATAGAATTAAGAGTAAGAGGTTTCACTCCAGTATCTGCTGCAATACTAAAAAGGTCAGAAAATAATGTAGTTAATCCTAACAGCCTGGAATATTTCAGGGAACAATGAAAATATCTGGAGAGTTACAGATTTGTCCTATGTCATAGCAGGCATGACAGACACACAATGAAAGGATCATATTACATTTCATGCCTGAAACTATTGATTGCAACCTGAAACCTAGTTGCAAACAATGCGTATTGCCAGTGACCTCTGCTTTTCTCAATGGCTTTATATGAAAGGAATTGTTCTTTCAAAGGAATAGTCCCGTCCTTCTTCTTCCTATTTGTCCTCCTGTTCACAGGATCCAGATTAAAAAACTTGCCCAAAGGCAAGTTGCCTCCAGCCTGTGATGGAGGGCAGAAAAATCAAAGAATCATAGAATATCTTGAATTGGAAGGAGCACAAAATCAGTTTCAACTCCCTGCTCCTCACAGGAGCATAGTTGCACACAGCTTTACATAACTGTACAAGATTTCAGTTTGCTTTTAAATTATCTCAAATGTTTTATTGTGACAATAAATAGGAACAATCAATACACTATTATGAAACTGTGCAGAGGAAGTTGATCTGAAAGCTGTTGCACAAGGAATCTGCTGAATCTTTTAGGACCCAAGACTTCAAACTTCAGTTTTTAGCACTGGCTTCCAGTCTTTTGCTTAATTTATTTTTGCTGCTAAGTCTGGTGTTCCACATTTATCAGGATGTTTCTGTCAGCTACTCTGATTTTGTCCTTGTCAGCAGATGGACTTACACCTAAAAGAAGACAAGCTGCTTGAGCCCTTGTTTTCTGTTCAAATCCTCCTTTACAGTACGATGAAATACTACAAGTTCCAGAGGTGGAAACTGTACATGGAGCGGTTGCCACACCAAGTCCAGCTGCTGCCACAGTTCTGGCCAGCCCTCATCTGGCTTGGCTCAGCCCTGCCAGCACCTGCAGGGGCCCTGGCACCCTTGGCACCGTGCATGTCCTGGAGGTGGCTGTGGCTCCTTCCATGGTGGAGGAGGGGAGGGTCAAGCACTGCAGACAAGCACTTCAGCCAGGTCCTTCAGCCTACTGTATCCACACTCTAATGGAAGAGAAGAACCCATCCTTTGAATCACAGAATCGTGGAATCACTGAGGTTGGAAAAGACCTCTATGGTCATTGAGTCCAATCATTTCCCCAGACAGGTTCACCACCTTACCGTGTCCCCACGTGTCACATCCACACACCTTTTGAACACTTCCAAGGCTGGTGATTCCACCACTTCCCAGGGCAGCCTGTTCCAAAGCCTGGACACCCTCTCCAGGAAGCAATTTTCCCTACTATCTAATCCAAAATTCCTCTTGAGTCCATTTCTTCTGGGTCCTGTCACTTGTAACCTGGAAGAAGAGACCACCTCCCACCTCATTCCAAGACCTTTCAGTCCTTCTCCATATGGGATAGCTTTCTGAGGAGCTGGAAGGAAGCTGTGCTGGCCCAGGGGTGGCTGTGCTGGCACAGGGAGGTCACAGCAGGAGCAGCTGCCCAGCAGTTAAAGTGTGTCAGGCTGTGCCTGAGCTGCAGGGGAGGACAGCTTCTCTCCCAGCTGGGAACATCCCTGTGGAGCCAGGCTGCCATGGCATTCTGAGGGCTGCCCATAGCCAGGAGTCCCTTGGCCCAGCTGGTACCACACCATGATCAGACCTGGCCCTACAAAGGAAACAAGTGGCTCCATCCTTCCTATGGCCTTGATTTATATCCCAAATAACCTTCTGCTGCCATTTTTTTTCTTTATTGCCACCCTGTTTCATACTCTTTCATAACATCATCATCATCATCCTGTGAGATGAAAGACATATTCATCTAAGAAAAGGAGTATACCCACATTCTTCCACAAATGGCTATGCAAAATATAGGATTTTTATAAAGGGGACATTTCTCTTTAAATTGTTTTTTTTTAAATTGTGTGTTATTTGTAGACAAGTTGGCTTACTTTTTTTATAGCCCTTTTTAACTTTTAAGAAAATAGTACATTAAAAATATGGGAGTAGGAGACAAAAAAACCAAATGTGTCATTAGAAATATTTTAACACAAGTAATCCAATCTAAATGTAAGATCCGTTTTTTCCTGCATTTATAATTAGCATATGCAATACCTTTCTTGAGTAGTAGCCTATATCATTAAATAGTTTCATAGAGATTTATTGGCCCTAGCAGACCTGTGGGACCTGCCAAACATAAGCCTTGAAGGAGGAGTTTACCTTAGAGCACAGGGAAGGGCTCTGTTGAGTAAATAAGTGACCCCACCTTGCCTGTTCCAGTCCACAGGGTGGCAATGTAGACAACACCTGAGAGCACCTGTGGATCACACTGGAGCTGGTGCTGTCAGTCCTTCAGAAAAAGGCACAGTGCCTTCCAAGGTCATTAGCCATGCTATTACACTGATAAAGACATCTGAGCTAGATGCTGGACCAGCGTATTTGCTTCTGCAAATATTTAACAACTGATAGAGAACTAACAACCACTGGCACCTTGCATTACCAGAGCAAGATAAAATTCTTTGAAAGGAGGATTTCCTCAATGTAAGGCAATCAGAACTGTATTTTTGGATACTGATAGAAGCTACTTGCTCATGGAAGTTAGAAGAGAGAAATTTTCAGTTGTCCAGTTGCCACATGACCACAACTAGATGTATTAATTTAACTAAATAGGAGATAAAACATGAACACAATGTTGCAGTTGACACAACAGAAGGAAAGGATGTCATCCATGGGGACCTGGACAAGCTTGAGAAGTGAGCACATGAGAGCATAATGGGGTTCAACTAGTCCAAGTGAAAGGCGCTGCACCTGGATCAGGGCAGTTCCAAGCACAAATAGAGACTGGGTGATGAATGGACTGGGAGCACCCCTGCAGAGAAGGACTGTAGGGATGTTGATGGACAAAAACCTGGATGTGAGCCAACAATGTGCATTTACAGCCCTGGAGATGAATCAACAAAATTCTACATCAAAAAATCGTGACGAGCAGGGCAAGGGAGGTGATTCTCCTCTGTACTCTGCGCTTGTAGGTCACCACCTGGAGCACTGCATCCAGCTCTGGGGCGCTCTGCACAAGGAAGATGGGGACCCCTTGCAGCAAGTCCAGAGGTGTCCACAAAGGTGATCAGAGAGCTGGAGCACCTCTCCTATGAAGACAGGCTGGGAGAGTTGGGGCTGTTCAGCTTGGAGAAGAGCAGGCTTCAGGGAGACCTTAGAGCACCCTCCAGTACCTGAAGGATCTACTAAGAAGCCAGAGAGGGACTTTTGACAGGGCATGCAGTGATAGGACAAGTGGCAATGGCTTCAAAATTGCAAAGAGTAGGTTTAGATTAGATAATAGGAAGAAAATCTTCACTACAAAGCTGGTGACACACTGGGACAGGTTGCACAGAGAAGTTGTGGATGACCCATCCACAAGTTGGGTGGGGACTCTTTGAGCAGCTTGGTCTAGTGGAATGTCCTCCTGCCAATGGCTGGGAGGTTGGAACTAAATGACCTTTAAGGTCCCTTCCAAAGCATTCTATGATTCTGTGATGACTCTGGGAACAAAAAACTAGGTAAAAATCTAATTATGCTGGTAAGCTTTGCTTGAAAGAAGAAAAGGTGGTCTAAGGGGAAGTTGCTAAGGCAGATACTGAAGGATGTCATTCTTGACAATGTTTTGTCATTCTTCTACTAATGACTAAGGACAAAAAGTAATAGCATGCTAATTAAATGTTCTGACACATTCTCAGAAGGATTGGGAATGCTGTAATAGTATCATTCAGGAAGAGCTGTGCAGCTCAATGCACTGGAGTAGCAGAACAGAGTGAAATTGAACATATGCTTTCAGCAACTTAGAAAAGGAAGTTCCGCCATGAGCTAGGAGATCCTTAGCTGGAATCAGTAAAGGAGAAGAAAGTTGCTGTTCCAGTGGTTAATCAGGAGATAGCACATCCACAGACCTGACAGGGTCATGAAAAAGGCAAGTGCTGTCGCTAGGCAGACTGGGACATATTTCAAGTCACTTTAGGGAAATATTAGTACCTATTGCAAGACCCAGGAAAAATCTGTATGGGCTACTGTATACAGTTGACCACGTGAAGGGTCAAGTGTTTTTGTTTTTTTTTTGTATCTTTTCTATCCAAAGATATTCAACAGCCTCTGGAATCAACTTTGAACCAACATGGCAAGATTGCAAAGGAATACTATGATGTGTTCACCTCTTTTTCCAGGGGCTGGACTTACAAGATCTCTCCTAGTTCTTTACTTTGACCACCCTGTATCACTGCAATGAGCCTGCAGCTGGCAACATTTCTTATTACATATACAGTGTTAGATTTTACATATAGTCTTCACGGACAGGTAACTTATCTTTTGAAAAGAACAAAGTTTAAAGGGAACAATGTTGTTATGATTGTGCTGAAATAAAGAGGATAGGAGTAGTGTTTGTGATATTTGTTAACCAGTGGGTTTTTTGTTTTTTTTTTTTATTTTTGACCACTATATCTAGGGTCACTGAAAAGGTGAAGGGACCTTTGATTTCAAGCCCATTTATAAAAAAGACATGTTCTTCAGACCTTGTTCTGTACTGATTAGAGGTGTTGGGGTAAGCAGATTATGCTTATGACTTTAAAGGTCAGATTTTATAATACCTTTCATACTCCATCCTTTTGGTCAGAACATTTAGTAGGGTACAATCTGCTACAGAGAAACATTCATTATGAAACATACAATTCTGTAGGCATACACAACTGGAAACTGAACGTGATGATGAGTCACAATCAGTTTATCTTCCCAATAAAAAATTATATGAAACCTCTATATTTAGTCTGGGGCCAGTGGAATCCTACTATTCCTCATATGCTAGGACTATATTTGTATTTAAGTGAGTTTAAACAGGGGAGTGGCAAGGGGTGTTACATATCCTTACAGGTGATTAGGGTTTATAGCCAAATTATCTCCTGAATTACATTAGCTGAAATCAATGTATTCCACTGGATGAACAGACTGTTCCATAAAACCTTGGCCGATAAAGCATTAATAAGTGTCAGAGCTGACTTGGTCAATTGAATGATTTGCTGACGCTTCTTTTTGCCACAAGCCTGCACTTACCAGTCCAGTGCCAAAGGTTCAGTATTTATAGCTGAAGACAGCAAATAGATGCTCTCTTTTTGAGCAGGGTTCTGACAAGCCACCTTTCTCATTATCCCTCACTGGCAGCACTGTCAGGCAGGAAATTTAAAACATGGTAAAGCTGCAGCTGCCCAATCCTGGCCTGGAGGACAGGATACCTTCCCATGCTGAACTTGAGGTCCTGGAGAAAGAAGAGGCAGACTCCAGACCAAAATGGGACAACAAGGCACAGTACATGCTGACCTGTGTAGGGTTTTGTGTGGGCTTGGGAAATGTCTGGAGGTTCCCCTATCTCTGTCAGAGCCATGGAGGAGGTATGTCTTTAATGCATCTTAACTAACTTAACTTTGGGTATAAACCAGGTTTCATCTCTCTTTCGGCAAGCAAATAATGGAATATGTTTAGATCTGTTCAGGAGCTGCGAGAACAGGGATGATCTCTCTAGAAGACTGTATAACAGAGAAGGTAATTTCACAGATCATGATCACACACTGAAGTCATGTTACTGATGGAAGAAAAGGAAGGGTCGGTCTGTTTTTATTTCAGGATAA
This sequence comes from Setophaga petechia, assembly GCA_024362935.1. Lineage (NCBI taxonomy): Eukaryota > Metazoa > Chordata > Aves > Passeriformes > Parulidae > Setophaga > Setophaga petechia. The sequence goes on from JANCRA010000008.1 coordinate 27,147,961, forward strand.
AGGATTGAACAAGTGAGTCTTCCACTGTCATGTACATAGTTTAGTTTCTCAATCTAAACCCAATGTTGCTTTGCATACATATATACATATATATAGTATGCATTTAAAATATTAATAAACTACTTGGGACTATGATTCTGCTCATGATACTAAATGATCTTTTTAGAATAGATTTTTCATTGGGCTTTGACTGATACATGTATCTCCTGTAGAGTGAGTGCTTGTATAATTTGTGCTAGGATTAACAGCATGAATGAGGTCAACATTAAAAATATTTGTTTAGCTGTTGGTGTTATTAAGTAATTTAAAATCCAAGCATATATTATTTACTGTATAATTTACTGGAACTCCTTAAGGTTTAGGTGAGGACTGAATGACCATGTTAGAAATTTTGTTTTCTTTTGCTGTTTGTATTGAAAGGTAACTTTGAGCTGAACCATTGCTTAAATATTATACAACAACATAATTTATTTCGTTTTCTTACTGATTTTTTGTCTGCTATCTGGTTATTGTCCACTTTTCACTCTGGGATACGTGTAAAATGTATTTGTTCCTTTGTAATATTTGGTCTTGAACAAAAAATTTTGGCTTAAGGAACAGCATTTCAAAGTAATATTCTTTGACATGTACATGGTGAGATATTTAAAAATTGCTTTCTTTGTTGGAGTAGGGACAACTGAGGGCTCTGTGGAGAGTTGCTCACACAGACTCAGGAACAACAACAGTTGCAAGAGATGCTTTTATCATTAAGATTTCTCTAACATGGACTGATATTTAAAGTTTGCAGTGCAAACTGGAAGTCATTTGCAGCAGAGTCAGGTCTTGTAGCAAAAAAGTTACAGCACACACAAATATAGAAGTGTTTCTATATTTGACAATTTTAATTTGAAAAAAGTGATCTCCAAAACTGATGGCACTCATTGGCTTCTCAGGTTTTTAAACTTAGTTTTAGAAAGTGGACATGCCCTGTTTTCCAGGGTACATTTATGGGCACTTGCTTGCTTTTTGGTCTTAATTTCCCTTGTGTTCTAGTCTAGAGAAATGCAGCTGAAAAGCAAGTACCTAACAAATGCAAAGAACTTGGTATGGATCATGGTTTTATCACTGATGTCAGTGAAGATTTATGGGTTGCTTGTGTGTGTGTCAGTCCTCTGACAGCAATTCTCTTTCTCATCATCCTGTAACTTGTTCTTTCTCAGGAAACACTGCCAGGAACACTGACTGCAGTTAACCCCGGGCTCTTTCTCCCCTGGGATCCTCTCACTCAAATTTTAGGCATAATTTGAAAGGGAGAACATAGCAATGGAATTATAAGCTAATACACAGATGTGTGTCCTTCTAACTAGTCTTGCTACCTTCTCTAATATTCTTCTGCACAGCACCAAATGCTGTGACTCATATCAATAAACACAAGTGAGGCCTTCCTGTGACTTTCAGAAAGGATTCCCTAATTTTATCACATATAAGGATGGAGAGCTGTTGTGCAATCCCTCCTCCTCCTCCTCCTCCTCCTCCTCCTCTTCCTCCTCCTCCTCCTCCTCTTCCTCCTCCTCCTCCTCCTCCTCCTCCTCGGCTTTACAGTGCACCTCAGCCTCTCATGGTAGGTCTAAATCCAGCTCTTGCCACCACTGTCCCCCTCCCATGACAATTTCTGTTCTCGAACTTCTCTCTTAAATCAGAAAAAAAGAAAAAAAAAGACTGTCTGCTTTTTGGATGGATGCCTTTGAATTTGAACACGTGATTATTTATATTGTAAAAACAGATCTCAAAGTTCTTATTTCTGAAGATATTTTGGTGCTGAGACAGTTTCTGCCTCATGAGGTTTTGTTGTTTCTGCATCTCTAATTCCCATTCAGCCGTGTTTGCATCATACCAAGCACCCAGTAGAGGCAGCACTGCAACATCTGGGATTGCAGCTGTCAGATTGCTGAAGGAAACTCCTTGACACCCTAAAACCACTCCAGAATAGGATGCTTCTGGTAGTCACTGTGTATGACACCCAGCCTCATTTGTGCTCCCTCTAACCAGCTTCATCTACATCCAGTTGGAAATGGTATTTACTGGGCATTGAAATGGTGTTTACTGGGCATTTTGGGCAAGCTTTGCCTCAATCTTTGCCCCTCAACATGGTGGCCAAGGTGATTCATTCATCTTTGGATTTGTGTGGTCCACTCAGGGGCACAGACGTGCCTCTCTAACAGAGCAGGGTAAAACTGTAAAACTGTAACATTGTGCACCTTTTTCCAAATTATCCACTAGAAAGCGAACATGAGCTCACTGAGGAAACTCCATTCTGCCCCAGTAGTTCAAGTGCCTTTGTCCTGGATGGTGTTTGTCCTCATACTTCGTGTCTTCAAGATATGTCTTCACTGAATCCTGAGTGCAGAGAATCCCTGTTCCTGCTCTCTCACTGGATACGGGGATTATGTTCCTCCTTGGATTGTTCCTGGAGTGATTATTTTAGAGTCCTAAAGCTCACATTGGATATGATGGTGGATTATGGTTGCCAATTAAGAGATTAAATTTAAAAAAAAAACCAAAAACAAACCAACCAGTTATATTTTGTGCAGAAAATGGATGTGAAAAAGTCACTCAAGGTTACATAGACTGTCTCCTGAAAATTGTTTCTAATTTCTAAAGATTGGCTTTGCTATCTTAACTTCTTTCTTTTTGACTATATGGATGAATGTTTGGGTCATTTTGGATGGGTGAGGTCTGATAGCAATGGTGTGGAGAGTATTTCAGCCAAGGACTCCTGAATGAGACTGGATATCCACCTACTTCATGAACCAGTCGTTGTACATGTTACGTCCCTTATGAAACATAAATGGACTACAGTAAAGCATAAAATTTATCCTTGTGTGGTGCTTGGACTTTAAAAAAGGTGGATTTTTTCTCTGCAAATTGTCTGCAGTGAAGGTAGTTAGGAACACTGTATTTATAAGTAATGTTTATTTTCAGATGGTGAACTTAAATCCGGAATTATTTAAGAGCTGCTTCTTCCTAAGCACAGCACTATGATAGTGTTTTCACACTGAGATACCCAAATACACAAAAAAATGTGGTTACATAATTTACTTACTTTTGTTGTCATAGATAATGAGTTTATATTTTTTAAAATGGAAAATTTACTCCAGTGAAATTTAGTAGAGCAAAGAACATGTTATCCTTTAATGTATTAAAAGTTGTCAAATCCATCATTACCAAAGGCAAAATAGAGCTCAATATGCACACAATGTAAAAGGTGTGGTGTTTGCCTCAGTGATTTCACCATCTTAATGAGATTGAAATTTCCCTTCATTTGATAGCTGTCTCTGACATTGCTCATAGCTTTTGTTTAATCTTTATTGAGCAACATGTCATTTAATCAACTGTTAACCATTTTCATTATATCCTGATGACCATTATAAAAAGAAGATGCATATTTAATGTTTAAACCATTGATTTTTGAAAAAGTATTTAACTCTACAGCTTACATATGGAAACTTTGGCACTGCATGAGACAGAACTTTCTTATCTCTCTGCATGCCACACTGAAAGAAGGAACAGCAATGACATCAGCAATTCCTCACTTAGCAGTTGATGAAATAACATATTGCTACAGCTGAGGTCTAAGCATATGTTAGTACAGTAAAACATCTCCATCTGAAGTCTGCCTACCTTCCCTTTGTGATGAACTGTGTGCAAGCAATAATGACTTTTAAAAATTTGACATAAGCAGCTCTGAGATTAGATAGGAAATAACAGCTATACAGATGTTCAAACCAAGTATTATTTGTTTTGAAATACATTATTGAAACCGGATGAGAATCTAATAGCTCAGTTGTAAGGTTTTCAGACAAGAATATCAATCACTGTTTGTGTACGTATATGCACTGTCTGATTTCAGATCATTGGTTTGTTTGTTAGGATTATAAAATTGTGGCAGCTTGAAAAGTATTTGTCTATTTTTTGTGTCGTGTGCGAACCTGAAGTGTTCTAGAGGTGTGTGGGTGTGGCACCTGGGGACAGGGTGCAGTGAGGGGCACTGTGGTTGCTGATTGGGCTCCATGATCCTGGAGGTCTTTTCCAACCATAATGACTCTATGATTCTATATGAATCATAGAATTCATATGAATTTGGCAGCTTTGCCAAGCCATATTATTGTTTTTCCATTATAGCTCCTTTCAGAAAGGTTGAGCAGAAATTGAGAGAAAGGGAAAATGCAGCAGAGATGGATTTCTGAGCTGGCTGCTAGAATTGAACCCTAGAAACCAAAGAACCCAAGAAAGAGAAAAGTGTTTTATATCATTGAGAGCTATAATTTTATTTCTCTTGAAAATATAACAATATTTCTACAGCTAAATATTGGTAGTTTCAAATACATAAAATGCTATTCAAAATGCTGAGTCCTTTGTGGCACGTGCGACACATCAGGGTGAATGACTAATCACTGAAAAGTGATTAGTGCATCAGAAAAGATATTTTTATTGAAGATGGTTGCCAATGGTAGCTCTAAAGACATGGTACTCTCAGACTTCTATACAGCATGTCATTTAGCCACACACAAAAAACCTTCTTACTAAAAAATTAACAATTTTTAAAATCAGTGTGGTTCATCTTGTTTGCGTTAAAATCTAGTTACTATTGTAAAAATGTAGACTGACCAACTGAAAACATTTCAGAGGAAAGCCAGAAGAAAAACAGAGACATACTTTTTGTTAGTCAAAGACTGAAGGGCTCATTATTATTTATTTGTAGAGATGTTTGTTAAACTTCCAACTTTGCTGACTGTTCTTCTCTTTCTTCTGTGTCAACCTGTCTCTTCAGGAAAAGGATTTTGTGGACATCATCTCCAAGAAGGAGAATATCTCATTTGTTTTCTTCCTCACTTCTCCCATTTCAGCTACATCCCCTTCTCAGGAGACCATTTAGTCCTTGCAAGAACAGCCGTGCATTAGTGTGGAGCAGCTCTGGGTAGATGTGGGAGCCTCAGGCTGCTGCTGTCTCACTTTGGAGAAAAGTGGCTATTTTGTAATGCCAGGAAGGAGTGAACTATGGCTTCCACCCTGGTTTTGAGGAAAATTAATTCCTCTAGTTGCAGATTCAAATTTAGCATTGTGGTCTTAGTTGAGATATTGTTACAAACAGTGTCAGTGCTGAAGCAGGCAATTCCTGACTCACGTCTTTCTGGCTGTGTATTTCCATGTCACAAACCTGAGAAACCTATAGGGCTTACTCCAATTTTTGAATACCTAGGATCTCTTCCAAAACAAGGTTCTTTCCTCTGTTTCCCACCACTCCAAGGACTTCTAAAATTTACTGACTGCAGGAGCTACTGCTGTCAGATGTAACAGGGCAGCCCTCTCTCCATGCTTTGTTGACTGCCACCTGGAAGGCATCTAAGCCAGAAATGGCAATGGACTCCTTATCCACCTGTGTCTGGCATCACTGCTCACTGTGCAAAGGTGTTGCCCATGTTGGCAGAAGGTCTGGGACTCACTGAAACTGTGTCAGACTCAGTCACTGCAAAGAACTGACTGTCTGTCCTTTCAGTTTCTAAAGGCTTGTCCCATTTTGTCTTTATGGACTTCCTTGGCTGTGCTTGAACATGCAGTGGTGTGCACTTAAGGGCCCCTGTTCATCTGATTAGATGTGCAATGCATGCAAATTTGGCTTCAAATAGTTTGTACTCTGCTGATTCTCCACCCTCTTTCTGTGAATAGCACTTCTCATAACTGTTTCACTTTTGTTTTCATAGTAAGCAAGATTTTTGCAGTGCATGCAATGAGAGCTACCTCACTGTTGCATTCCATCCCCTTACATCCTGATGGCTTCCTTTCCATCCTCCCCCTCCTGATGGGAGGCTCAGTGGGACAACCTCCAGACACAGACTCTCTGGCCTTTCACAAAGACAGAGTTGCTTACAGTGCATGGAAGTGCCAGCAGCCATAAATGTGCCCTGGGCTCCCATGCCAGCCTGACACAATTTCTTTCGTGTCACACTCTGACCAGGAGCTCTCATGAGGGTAAAATCAGAGAAGCACACAATCATTGTGTTTATACCAGCAGTTTTAAATTCCAGAGTATTCTCTCTCTCTGTCTCAAGCAAGACATCTCATAAGAGTGTGAAACTGACCCTGCAGAGTTTGTGTGGATGCCTCATCTGGATCTTTTCTTGTTACCTGCTCTTTTGGATGCCATATGGGTCTCTGCTACACCACACTCTCAATTCTCTCTGGTTAAGCCCTTCTTGAGCAACAGGAACAGTCAAGTCCAGAAGATGGATCTGTGCAGCTGCCGGATCCAAACACTCCCCATTTGCACTGAGGATAAGTCCTTGTCACCCTTTGAAACTCAGCTTGCAGTGATTTTAGATCCCGCCTTGAAACCTAAGCATGGACTGTCAGGTAGTTCAGAGGAGGTGCTCCTAATGGAGTCACATCACCTTTTTTGGTCAGGTCACAGTAAGATCACTTGAGGACTTGATTAGAAATTATATCCCTGGTCAAAGATCTTATTGAAGAAGGAAATGTACAACCTTTATAGTCTTTTCAAGCTATGACCAATTGCTCCTTATCATACCTATCGAAGAAAAATCTTTTTTCATAGCTGTCATCTCTGTTGGCAGAAGGGGGAGAAGATCAGGCTGTTTCTAAGCAGCTTTAGAGAGCATTCAAAGGTAGTCTGAACCTTTTGCTTTCAGCAGACAGCAGGCAGGCTGATATTCTGATTTAGGATCCATTTTTTCTCACTAAAGTGCACAGTTCCCCTCCACTCACACAGTTCTAGCAGTCTGGGCAGACATGGCCTTCCCTCCAAGTCAGGGAGATTCAGCAGCAGCACAGTCCCAATACCACAGCTCTCCCTGTTGACAGCACAGTGTGCAAAATTTGCTGCAGGACTCTCAGAGTTGAACCATCTTCTGTGGTGGACATGGCAAGAGTGTTCTATCAGCCTCAGGGGATTTCCTCCAGGTGCTTATGGAGTTCCCTTTATTAAGATGCTGCAGAAGAAGTTTTTAAGTATGACACATCTATGACAGAGCAGTCAGATAAAGGGGTCCCATGACTCTCTTTGCACAGACACAAAAAGAAGAAAGAATAAAAACCAAAAAGGTGTGCTCTGTGCTCACAGCTCGCCAGCTTGCTTGATAGCTTGGCATCCCCAGGAAGTAAATTTCAGTTTCTGGAACAGTTTTCATTCTTCAGATTTCCTCTTTCACTTGCTACCTGATTTTCATTACACACATGAAGAAAAAGTCAGTAAATACTCAGACCTGAACCCTTAACATTCTGGTCTGCATTCTTTTCATTGCTTTCAGATTAATTTCTCCTATCTAGATTAGGGAGATAAAGCCATTTTGTGATGGCAGATAACAATAATTCTAATGTGCAGCAATATTCAAGCATTTGACTCTGGACTTTTACAGTGCCGAGTGGTGCCCTGGGGTACCTCCCATATCCAAGGTACACCTTGTTCAGGAAAAAATTAGTTGAGAATACTTGTCCTATACTAACCAACTTTATCATCATTAACAGGGTTTGAACCCTGCACTTCGGATGTCTTCTAATCAAACCCAAACATTGTTGAGAACAGATGCCAAGAACTTCTTGTTGTTTCAGGCAGAGAGCCCATGGCTCCTGCCTAATATTTAGGGGTACTTTGCTTAGTTCATTCAACTATTTCATACACTTTGCATGAGTCACAGCTATAAAACAATAATTTTTTGCTGGGAAAAAAAAAGAGAAATCATTTCAGGAGAGTAGCGATCTTTCCTTCACTTGCGATACAAAGGTAGCTTTTTCAAATTTTAACCTTGAGAGTGTATAATTTCTGTTTATGTGTGTCACTTGGGAAGAACAAGAATTGCGACCTGAAGCTACAGAGGTAGCTGAGTGCCCTACCTGGGCAATCAGGAAAAGCATTGCTCAGAAAACAGGGAAGGGTTCCCACAAAGGTGCTTACGGTTGCTTATCATGTCAAAAGTGCTTACAGGTTGCTTACAGGTCTGCATATCACATCTCATAAGCCTCACGTCTCATAAACCTAAGGGTTTTGTTTTGTTTTAGTACCTCACTGATTGGAATCATTATTTTTCTTATCCATTCCAGGAGCCTTCATGATCCCTTTCCTGATTTTGCTAGTCCTGGAGGGTATCCCCCTGCTTCATCTTGAGTTTGCCATTGGTCAAAGGCTGAGGAAAGGCAGTGTGGGTGTATGGAGCTCTATCCACCCTACCCTGAAAGGGGTTGGTAAGTCAAAAAGCTGCCTGAGAAAGCACAAGTCTCTGAATTGATGATCTAAAAAACAAATCTACTGGGTTTTATTTTGGTGTGCCATAAGAGATTTCAGGATCTATTAGCTTTCTCTTCTTCCTAACTCTCCATTGATAGGTCAAACTAATATTGATAAAGTACAATGTCAATTTTGTGTTCACATTCCCAAGTACCGAGGGGTCCTGTTAAAACCTTTCCCTAATCTGAGACCAATTTCAGGCCTCAGAGATATTTTCTGTATTATCCATACTGACTATTTTTACCATTAGGATGAATCTTAAGGCGTGCCAAAAATTGTTCTGTAACCGTTCTGTGGATAAATATTACTTGAATCTTTATCTGATAGACCTCAGCTCCACTTAATTTTACTTTTTTGCTTTTGAGTGTTTCCATTCCATAAGCCACAGAAACAGTATTTTGCAGAAAATACTTCTTCACCACTGTTCTGAGTGTAACAGTCCATTTGAAAATGATGTAAAAGCAGCATTGTGCACACAACATAAAAATCTCCACAGCTGCCTCATTACGCAGGGGTGCCTCTGAACATCAGGAAATATGGTGAGGGTGAGCAGACACTGGCATGGGCTGCCCAGGGAGGCTCTGGGGTTTCCAGCCTCAGAGATACTCAAAGCCTGCCTGGACATGGTCCTGGGCAAACACCTTTGGATGGCCGGGCTGGAGCAGGGGGTTGGACCAGGTGACCTCCAGAGATCCCTTCCAACCTCAACCACACACTTGAAAGGGAGCAAACAGTGGCTTTGGCACCCACTGCATTTGTAAATCAGTTACAAAAGATAATTGTTCATTGCATCTGGAATTTTTCAAGAGTCTTTAGAAGGTAGGAGCTCAGGAGCTCTCAGGAGCTAATGATTAGCATTTACTGTCTGCCAGAGAAGTCACCAGAGGTTGATTACTTGGGAACAGGCAGAGGAGGACAGATACCAGGGTGAATTCTGTACCTGGTCACAGACTGTGACTCCTGGCAGCCATCCATCCTGTACAACACCACCCCTGCTGACTTTGCAGGGATGTTGTGGGAGAAGGAGATATTTCAGTTTCATCCAACCAAAATCCCAAGTCAGCTGAGCTTTTCATGAGCCCAGCATCCCAAACTCCCTGGATATCAGCTGGCAAGGCTGTGAACAGGATTGTGTGGTGTCTGTAGGGAATTAGTCCTCCCATAAAGTTGGCTCCTAAGTGGGCACCACCTTCAGTCTCAAGAGTTTTTAGGATGTAACTCTACATAGGACTCATCTGTCCAACCTTTAGGCAAAAAATTCACAATGATAAACCTACATCCAAAATGTGGCAGATTTTCTCCATCCAAAATGAGGAGGGAAAGATTGAGTTTGATTTTTTGATATATCTTGAAGACAAGAGTGCTGCAATTTACACAGTGTTCTGATTATTTTTTTCAGGCATAGCATCAATGTTTGTATCTTTCCTGGTGGGCTTATATTATAATACTATTATTGCCTGGGTGATGTGGTATTTCTTCAACTCCTTCCAAGAACCCCTGCCATGGAGTAACTGTCCTCTCAATGACAACAGAACAGGTATATTTTATAAAACATTTTATTTTGTTGCACAGCACAGATTTCTGTTTCTATCAGTTACTGTAAATGAGGCTTTCTGTGAAATAGTAGTAAGACATGGCAGTCCTGTCAGGCACATGGCACTATTTGATACTTTGTTTTGTACAAATTCACATTAAATAAAATGTGGCCAGCACGTAATCTTTGAAGCAAATTTTGGTTTCTTTTATGAAACCTCGTGGTAGGTTTCGAAAGATGTGTTCATATTCAGAAGATTCACTACGTGCAGACCTAGTATAAACATTAACATTTTCCAGATTTAAGCAATGTCTGTCATCCATCTCTTCAACAGCCCTCCATTACCACATTGAAAAGGGGAAAAAAAAAGAATAATCCATTTGAAACACCTGTACCTTTCAGTATGACAAGTCTACATCTCCTTGGACACTGCCTGGTGACAGCAGCTTTGTTTTCCATAGTCAGCCCTGCATGACACTGTGTGAAGCAGGTTTTTCTGCTGGGTCTGTGGGCAGCTGTTCAGAGTGCTCTGCCCCTCTCTGCCCACAATAGGCATGGAAAGCCTCATGTAAGGGCAGGCCAGGGCAGAATATTGCACAGGCCAGCAGAGTGTAGGGAGCTGGGGGGGATTCAACTAGAGCTGACAAGACCTTGAACAATGCCCCGCAGAACAGAAGAAGAAAAAATACTGTTGAAGGAGGTTTGGGAGGGGGAAAGCCACTGTATTAAAATACCTGTTAAAATGCTGTCTTTTAAATCTCTCATTTTGTCATGAAACTAGCCTCCAAAAATCTGAAAATTTGCCAACAACAAATCCATTGGCATGAAGTGGAACAATTTAAAACACTGATGTTAATTATTTAGCTTCCTTTTTTCCAGGTAAATAAAAGATGTACAGAATGACAACCATTTTGTGGTTACAGATTATGTAGAAGAGTGTGCCAAGAGCTCTCCTGTAGATTACTTCTGGTACAGAGAAACACTGAACATCTCTACTTCCATTGAGGATTCTGGCAGTATCCTGTGGTGGCTATTGCTGTGTTTAACATGTGCATGGGGTGTGCTGTATGTGTGCACAATCAGAGGCATTGAAACAACAGGAAAGGTACTTTGTCTTGGGGAAACTTCTTATGAGATTATATTAATCACACTGTTGTGATCCCTTATTTATACAGAATTAATACTGCTGTACAAGCTGTCTGGTTTTTGAGTGAAAGCATGTCCAAAACTTTGTGTCATCACTGGGACTGCTTTTTGAAGAATGAAGGTGAATGAAATAGAATCTGGCTTGATTTGATTTATGTGGAGATTTTTGTGATCAACTTCTTGTGAGTCTTCCTTGTCCTTACATGTGCTAGTAGCACATTTTTAGGTATTATCACTTTAACATTAATATTAATCTTTAATGCAAGATCAAGGGACTGTCTTTTTATTTTGGCTATTCTCTTCAAAACATACCTATACAGATTTATTTGGGTTTGTGCAAGTCCTAAGTATTATCTCTACAAAAGAGTGACCAACATTCAGCAAAGTCCTGAGAGTCCATCCTTGCATCAGTCCAGTCTCAGGGTGTACATTATTTTTGATGCTGTTTTTGAATTATCTGAGTTGAATTTCAACAATTACAATTTCTCTTAAATAGGCCACTATTGCTAAAAAAGTGTTTATTATCCAGGTGTACCACAAATACGATTTCACTGAACATTTATTACTGTAATATGCTAGTTGTGACTCACTTGAAATTTGCCATTATTGTTACTGAGCAAACCTTGATTATTTCCCTATTTTCTTCACTTTTTAAAAAAATTCAAGTGTTTTGTTTCATTTGAATGGTTTATTGACTTTTTTTTTTTTGGTGCAGGCTGTGTATGTGACATCAACTCTCCCATACGTGGTGCTCACCATTTTCCTGATCCGCGGCTTGACACTGAAGGGATCAACCAATGGAATTGTCTATCTCTTCACCCCTAATGTAAGCCACTGCTTGGGCCATTGCTCAGTGAAACATGGTGTAGTCCTCTCTGTAATTAACAACTGATTGAAAATTAGTCCTCCCCACTGGTGCTTCTCTAACTCTCCCTCAGGCACCTTAAAAAACCTTGATTCTGTGAGGTGAATCCTCTGCTTTGGGTATAAAGAGCGTACATATACACAAATATCTTCTCTCTCTCTCCATCCTCCATCAAAAGCTGTTCTAATGAGTTGAATGATCATCACATAGCAGTGGGGTTGTCACTTATTTGGCTTGATTTATTTTCTTGCATTCTACCTAAGAACCAGCCTAAATTTAAAGCACAAATCAAGTATTTGGGAGTAGAACCCACCTAATTGCCACATGAACAAAAAAACCTAAGAGAATGGTTTAATTATGTAACAGTATTTGAACAAAATTAAAAGAGGGATCATTTCCATAAGCAGATCTCTGAATGATCATTATTAATGCTAAGTAATAAACACCTTTTCTGAAATCATGGCATGGCATCTGTCAGCTATGCAAAGCATTTTTTTAATCAATTTTTAAAATACTTACACAAAAACTTCAGATAGGTTTTCTTTTATTAAAAAAGTAAGTTTGACAAAAATATTGACCAATTTGTTGAAATTCTTCAAGAACCGTGAGTTTTTCATGGTTAATGTTCTTGTTTTAATTGTTGTTTTAAATCTTATACTCAGTTTAAGTAGCAATGTTGGATGTGCTTAAAGCTGTGTGTCTGATGCCTCAGGTCAGTGAGCTGGCGAACCCCGTGACGTGGCTGGATGCAGGAGCTCAGGTGTTTTACTCCTTCTCCCTGGCCTTTGGAGGCCTCATTTCATTCTCCAGTTACAACTCTGTTCAGTAAGTAGCCAGGCAAACCCCAAATTTTATATTAATATTTCATTCTTTCAAATGAAACATCTTTATTTTGCCCTACTGTTGTGCTACTCAGGACTGGGACAGCCTCCCCTCAGACATGTAAGGTGCATCTCCTCTGACTGCTCCTAGCCCTCCCAAACCAAGATTTCAGGTCCCTGCTCTGGTTGACCTCCTAGAGAAAGCTGTGGTGATGCAGGATAGGAAGAAGGGGGCTGGCTGCCCAGCACCAGCTGATGAGCAGGAGTTTCCTCTCTGGGAGTGGTCAGTGCATGGTGATGCCCTTGGTCTCAGCAGGTGGCAAAGCACATATTTCAAATCAATTCACAAAACAGTTTAAAACTTTAGCTTTGCAATGAAGAGATATATCCAATCGTGAAATTTAAATTCAATTCCTTTATATGTGTGCTTTGGGCCAGGGAGTGAGAAATCTCATCACCCAGAGACTGATTCAGCCTACAAATTATGATGCAGTTCTATATTCTGCATTCTTTCATAAAATATTGCAGTAACTACCAATGCCTCTTGGTGCCTGCCCTTCCTTCAGAACTCTTGAAAGGAAAACTGTCTGGAATTCACTACATGTAATATTTTTGATAAACATCTGTCATGATTTGATGCTGGCGCAATGCCAGTGCCCCATGAAAATATATTCTCCCTGGTGTCTACTGTGAGATGTGACCAAATCTCAGCACCTACTGGTTTGACCACCAAACTCCCAAAATCTCACTTCCTTTTCAAAACAGGAAAACATCTCTGAATTAAGTTTTGGATATGTGGTTTGGTCATGCATTCAAAGATCTGTGTTTCAGTTTTGGTTTGAGTTCAATTACCCACAGCAGTAATTCAGTCTCTGAGGAAGTTCCTTGCTACCACTCTTGATTTCAGGTGTTTTTGAAAAGATCACCTGGAATTTTTGGTGTCTGCAAGTCTCAGTGTGAGGTGTCAAGCCCTGCCTAAGGTCCAAGTCAATGTCCCACAGCCATGGGCTCAAAACTGGGAGCATCCACCTTTCCAAAAGACACAAAGAAAAGGAGCAGTGTCCTCTGGGTTTTCCAACACATGGGGCAGTTGCATTCAGGCCATGTTCATTCAGTGCTCAATGATTCATGACTTAAGGAGGGAACTGAGCAAAGTCACCAAACTCCCAAGGAATATAAGTAAGAAAATTCCCATGCAAATTCCACAGTGTCACCCTGTGGTGTTGGGCCACCTGCAATCCAGCACCAGCTGGACCAGGGGTCAGTGAGTCTGCCCCTGGATGGTTTGGGAGTACAAAAACATCAGAAAATACAATAAGGTTTCAATGCTGTCAGGGATTCACTAATTCATAATGAGAAGGAGCTTGAGCATCTGACTTTCTCTAAAAGGAAGAAATGTTTTTCAAGCCTGTCATTGAGAATCTCATGTTACTTTGCAAAAACTGACACAAGACTACAGCAAGGAATTTCCATTCAATGCCCTACATCCAGGAGATGCCTATTTGCAATGCTGTAAATGGGGAAAGGACACAGTGTGATTGGTTGGACAAGCTTGTCTCTCCTCTTGAACATGTTCAGAAAATTAAATATGACAACATCAAGTTTATCTCAATCCACCTTTCTTGCCCAGGACAAATGAGTAATCTGCAGTTTTACAGCCTTCTCTTACAATGATTAGCAAATTTAATATTGATATTTTATCTTGTCCCTCAGATGAACGTCTGTTTCTGGCTCTGAAAATTCTTTGCATTAGCACAAGAACACTAGCAAGAAGTGCCTGCAGCAGAGGCTTTTCTACAAAGAGTTTTTCTGTCCCATCTTTTCAGCATAATGTTACATTGTTCTTTCAAAACTTGGGAACATTTTGAACATATTTTGTTCAACAGTCAAACAAAACTGTTCCGAAGTGCTCTTGGCTGGTGCAATTTCACCATACCCAAGTGCTATGAAAAGTGAACTTCTGCTCACTTTTCTTGTCTGATATTTGAATTCAAGCCAAACCTTTCACCTTGCAGCACAGTACACCAGCAGTGAAGGCACAGCCCGTGGCAGCATGTTTCTGCGCACATCCATGACAAGCCTGAAAAGGAGGGGACTCTTTTGCCCCTCATACTTTACTTCTCATGAACAGGTTATTTGAAGGGGAAAAAAAACACTAAAAGAAACCAAACCCACTACTAAAGCTACTAAATTGCTTAAGGCACCAAGTTTTAATTTACTAAATCTAACAGCACTACTTGTGTGCTTTTAGAAGGTTCAGTGATGTACCTATGCATCCTAGACTACTTTTTTCTTAGTCTTGGTAGCCAGTTTTACTATTTATTTTAGGAATGTGATTGACATCCATTGTTTCTTCTCTTTGAATTGCAGCAACAACTGTGAGAAAGATGCTGTGATCGTTTCAGTGATCAATGGTTTCACATCCATCTATGCTGCCACTGTCATATACTCCATCATTGGGTTCAGAGCCACAGCAAGATATGATGACTGTTTTGACAAGTGAGTTATTGGGGGAAAAAAACCCCACAGAATATGCAGGTGTTTGTTTGGCTGAGGCAGCTCTGTTAGCCTGCTGACAATGGATTTATAATTTCTGAATAACTGCAGCTCTTAACTCAAATGGTATCAGAACCACTCATTACTCATAAAAATATGGGATCTTGTGGAACAAACCCCATAGAAAGTGATAATTGTTTAAGCCACCTTATTTTCTACATAAATATATTTTACATTATTCTCCATGCTGACATAGGGCACAAAGGTAATATTCCCTGTTCCTGTGTTAGCTCCGTGTTTAGGTTTCCTCCTGGAGAGCTCAAAAGCTCAGGTCTCATCAGAGGTGCCTCATTTTACCAGAGCAGTCAGACTCTGTGGTATCCAGTCTAGTTCCTCCACATTCATCTGTGAAACTGTGTGATTCACAGCTGCAGACAACTTAGACATTCCCATAAACCACCCAGTCTGGGGACTGGTGTTTAGTTTGCAATGCTAACACAAGCACCTAAATCCTGCATGGGTTTCTAGAGTGTCCATCCATTTAGAGTCACCTATGCCATGAGAGACAGTGTTATATTCACCTTGGAGGAAAGAAAATTGCACATGCACATCTGCTGGCCTTTCCAATGCCAAATCCGATCTTGATATTGTACTCTTAGTAACTTGTTTGATGATGTAAATGAATCCTGATGATGCTTACAAATTAATAATTTCAAATTCCTTAAATTTTACCTTTTCAGGAATATTCTTACTCTGATGAATGCATTTGATTTGCCAGAAGGTAACGTAACCCAAGATAACTTTGAACAAATGCAGCAGCTGTGCAACATGACTGATCCAGCAACTTTTGCAACCCTCAAGTTTGAAACCTGTGATCTGGAAACTTTCCTGAATGATGTAAGTTTAACACCCTCAACATATCTATACTTTAAATATGGTAGCAATGCAACTATTTAATTGCCAAGTCTAGTGACTACCAATGTAAATTCAAGTGCTGTGTGATGTTAATGATCCTAAATATTCCCCAGGGAGCAGAAGGAACTGGCCTAGCCTTTATTGTCTTCACTGAAGCAATCACCAAAATGCCTGTCTCACCTTTGTGGTCCATCCTTTTCTTCATCATGCTCTTCTGCTTGGGTTTGTCATCTATGTTTGGGAATATGGAAGGTGTGCTTGTACCTTTACAAGATCTCAAGATTATACCCGCCAGAGTGCCTAAGGAACTTATTACTGGTAAGTGCATTTTTAGAGATTAAAATCCCCACCCTCCCCAGAGAGCATCTTGTGTGCTGAAAAAGCAGCCCACCTCACTTCTACCTTCTGATCTGGAATGGTGTAAGACTCCCAGATAACCTACTGAAGATTTTCTCATGTTCCCCAGTGGGGCAGCTCACGTGAGGTTCCTTCTGAGCCTGCAGGCAGCTGTTAACCCCTAGGCTTCCCTATCAGCCTGCTCATGATGACCCCTGTCTCCTCCACTGGGAAGTTGGAGGGCCTGAATCCTTCACCCAGGCAGGATTTCTCTCAGAGCAACATTATCCCATCATCTATGGAGAAGAGGACCTGTTTTCTCACCTCAGCTTTCTCCCTTTTTGTTTGCCACATCTGCCACCCATGTAATGTTAGGAGAGTTTTACCCAAACAGAAGCCAGCCTCCCCAGAGAGCCATTAAAAAATAAAGTGGTGGCCTTCAGGCTGCAATAGTTACTTTTTAAGCTTTATAGCTACTGGGGAAATACTTTTATTTCCCATTTTGCTTTCACTTTCACACCTAAGTGTGCTGTTGTTTTTGTTTTTTTCCCACAGGTCTCGTTTGTTTGGTGTGTTATTTGATAGCTTTCATTTTTGTGCTGAATTCTGGTAATTACTGGCTGAGTCTATTTGATGGTTATGCTGGCTCTATTCCCCTGCTGATAATTGCATTTTGTGAGATGTTTTCAGTTGTCTACATTTACGGAATAGACAGGTATGAAATACAGCTTAACCATTGCTTGATATCAATGCATAAATTGATTATTGTTGTATAGCTACAATCTCGCTGCATCTCTGTGCACAGAATTTCTGTTATAGAAATCAATGCAATTATGCAGCTATAATTTAGGGTTGCTTATATGTTTCAGGTTTTTTTAAGAGTTCTCAGTGAAAAGAAATAATACTTGCCAAGTATTTGTATGTGAAAGCTTTCCACTTTATTAATACATTATAATAAATAAAGCTCTTTAACAACTAGTTCAAATAAAGATATCCCTAAGATATTGCAAGAGAATATTAGGCATCAATCGAGTGCATTAATATGAATGCAAATAATTTCTTTTTAAAGTGGGCATCAGAATGTGGATATTTGCAACAGTCACATAGGAGCCACTATAGATCATTTATCTTTTAAATATGGTGACATTTATAATAACTCTTCTTCAGGAAAATTGCATTAAACATTTAATTAGCAGAAGCAAAGTACATGCACATTGGCACCGAGCTGAAAGTTTAACTCAGAGTTATATGCCAGGAGTGTTTACAGGGAGTGCTAAATGATGCTCTCCAACACAGGGATCTCCAGGCAGGCTGCAGACATTAGTTTACAGCAGCTTGCAAATCCAGGCTACTGAGATACGTTCTTAGCTGATAAATCCAGGACTTTATCAGATGGAGCAGTGAGTAATTATCCTCTCAACTTTCTACAGATGTAATAAATCAAGTTTCAACATCTTCATGTTTGTAATAAATACAGAAGAAATGTGAAATAAAGTGCAGGGAATTCAATCACCCAGAAGTTTTACTTGAACTTGTGCCAGATTCAGCTGCTGCTCCTGGCAGTGGGGTGAATGCCCTTGTGACCCATTTTCCCATACTTTTATGCTACTTGTGGAAGCATGAATCAGGTTAGGTAAATTAGATGGTGTACTCTTGAGAAGGAAGGCTTATTTTAATTTGTTAAGGCCAGAAAAGGCTATGTGGATCACTTTTCCTTCCCTTTAAAATCTCTGAACTCCTTACAAAGTAAATTTAAATAATTCCCAGGACACAAGCATAGGTTGAGTCCATAAAGTGTGGACAAGGCATGTGTTTGTTTTTGATTCAGAAAAGAGCCTCATACCAAACTTTAATGTTCCTGGCCAGAACACACCACAGTAGCCCTCTTTGAGAGCAGAGCATTTCAGGGCTGCCCAAAAGTGGCGTCATCTGCTCCAGATGAGTTTCTGAGAAAGGGCCATTGGTAGAAAGATGGCTCTGTTGCTTGAAGGAGAACACATGTGTTATCCATGACGCTACACCTGAACGTGCGCTGCAGTCAGGACATGGGGCTCCACATCCTTTTAAGACACCCAGATCTCAGAAGTTAGGGATGAAAAGATAAAATAAATTTTCACAGTAATTGAGATTCTAGTGGATTCAGTGTGTTGTTCATAGTTGAAGGACCAACTCAATAGTCTCCTCAGGGTTATTCCCATAGGATATGCAGGAAATCCAGACAAAAGGACTAAAGCAGAAACCTGAAACTTCTGAACTATTTTTAAGAAGTGTGTGCACAAGGTGTTGCATTATATGTAGAAGACATAAATTGGTTCAGGAATGATGCAGACATTACCACTCTCAATGCAGGGCTTGTTTCTTCTTGTGGAAATATTTTTGCCCCACTGACCACTGCATGTTCCATGAATTATCCAAATAACACAATGTAGGTGTTTTTAATAATGCATAAAGTTAAAAAATGTTTTATTATTCAGTCTGAGAAAACTGGTAGATATCCAAATTAGGCAAACTTTATATACTTACCAAAAAATTGTGAAGCAATACTGCAATATGTTCTGGGGAAAATCCATCTGCACTGACTCTTTTCTGTTGAAGCTATTTCACATATGCCTCACAGACATCTCCAAGATAGTACTTCTCCAAAAACAATTTTCCAGACTTGCAATGATATGTGCCTTAATTTGAACTAGTGAGGTCTAACTCCTGATCTTGTAAATTCTGGTCTCAAACTGACATTAGCAAATTCCTGGGAACCACAGTAAGGGGTAGTTTGGATTTCCCTGTTTATGAGCAGGTATTCTCTTATCCTGGCCAGCTTTTAAGTCTGAACCTCCTGCTTTTTGTTTCTAGGTTTAATAAGGATATTGAGTTCATGATTGGACACAAGCCCAACATCTTCTGGCAGGTTACCTGGAGACTCATCAGTCCTCTCATTATGTTAGTTATCTTTTTCTTTTATTTTGTGGTGAAAGTCAACCAAGAACTGCTCTACAGTGTTTGGGACCCAAGCTATGTAAGTGTGTAAACCAAAATATTAATTTATAATTATTTTAAGTATTCTTCTTTAATGTAAGAGTCATTGTCAGTTATATTCATCTTCCATCTGAAACAGTTTTCTGGCAAACTTGCCACAAGACATGGAAATGGGACTGCTTTCTTTTCTCCTTTTGCAACCTCACTTCCCCCTTATTAATGTTTTGGCCCTTCCTCACCCTTTGATTTCAGCCTTCCCACAAAAAGGCTGATTGGCCATAAGGCCCTGGTGGCCTGTCAGGCCCCCCATGCCCACATTCCTTTGTGCCAAGGAAGAGTTCCAGTCCCCCAGTGTCCCTTCCTGCTTTCATGACATTTTCTTTACATCACTTAAAAGTAAAAATTAGCCCAAAACAGCTGAGGCTGGAAACCCTTGAGCAGAAAGCTGCTGTGGAATTGGCAGACTGTTGTGCCATTATGGCTGGCCAATGTCCTGATCATATTTTTGACTGTTGAATTATTGAATCTGTGCATGGTCCCAGGTATTTGCTCTTCATGACTTTCTACATCTTGGTTGTTTTCTCTTTCAGGAGGAGTTCCCCAAAACAGAGAAGGTTGAATATCCCCCCTGGGTGTATGCTATCATTGTAATCCTGGCTGGAGTGCCCAGTTTGACCATCCCTACCTTTGCCATCTACAAAGCCATCAGGAACCACTGTCAGAAAAAAAATGATCGTGCTGGCCTTATTGCTACATCTGAGACTTCCATTAATGGAAACTTAAAGTATTCATCATAAACCCTTTTTTTTCACATGTGGAAGGATGCCCTGTCAGCGAGGAAAGGAAAAAAATATATATATTTTTTAAGAATCTGGTGTTAATTTTACTTTCATTGAAGGGTAACCACGTGTTGTTTCCAGGTAAACATTTGCATAACAAGGCAATGCACTGTGAAGAGTTGAAGCCTTGGCTTCTGGAAGCAAAAAAAGTGACATTTGCAAGTGATTGAGGCACCAGGCCAAATAATTTGTCCTCTTTCTGGTTTTGAAGCCAGCTTGTTTGAAACTGGCTTCTATCCCCTCTGCTTGGGGATGCACTGTGCATGAAGTGACTGTTCCATGTGTAATCATTCTGGTTGGGTGACCAATATGAAGGGTAACTTAATGCTGTCCTCTCTTGAATTCAATTGTTTTTACTTTATGTGCCACTGTGTTGCACAAAGCCACTAATATTATTTGTCTCATAGAGAAGTTTAAATATTTAATAAAAACATTTCTAAGTATGAAAATGACAACCTGATTAATTTAGAATTTATGTATTTTATAAATTGCCTATAACTTCCAAGTTCCTAGCAGACAGTGCCTCTTTTGCTGATGACAGGAGAGGTAATCTTGCAGCTCAAGAAAGAGCAAAATCTGCCTTCTGTGGCACCCATGAGCAAGGGGTGCACCACTTGCCTGAGAGATCAGTGCTGATGAGAGTCCAAGGCACACCAAGGTGCAAATGTTGCTCTCTCTGTTGCCATCAAGGTAGGTGGCTCTGGTTCATGTACACATACACACACACACAAACACACACACACACACCTGACAACTGTTTGAATTTTTTAACTTCCACGTGACCCAGTGGAGCTCAGTGAGGAGTCCCATTCCTCGAGTCCCATTCCTCATGCGGCCCCCAGAGAGGAAAGGGGCACTGTTAGAACACCCAGGCAGAGTGCCAGGAGCAGTGTCCATGTCCCCTTGGGATGGGTGATCCTCTTTATCCAACTGTCTGTGTGTATGGACAGTGATACACTTGTATCACCTTGCAGCAGTTCCTACACCTACCTTTTGAAACAAGAATGGATCCAATTTAGATCCTCATAAGGGTTGTAATCAAAGTACTCTCTTAAAAGGAATAGGTACACTTAGGGTATATTTACTCCAGAATGTGTCTTTAGAGTAGTCTATCTCCTCTAAATTGAGAGTAAAGTGCATTGCATTGAAAATTGAGAGTAAAGTAAACATTGCATGTGTACTTCATGGAATCATAGAATCAATGGTTTGGGTTGGAAAAGTCCTTGAAGATTATCCAGTTCCACCCCCCTGCCATGGGCAGGGACACCTTCCACTTGGCCAGGTTTCTCCAAGCCCTATCCAACCCGACATGAAGACGTGCAGGGATGGGGCATCCACAGCTTCTCTGGGCTACCCATTCCAGAGAATCTCAATGATAAATTAATTTACATCCCATTTTAATTTTTTTTTAATTACATTAATGTAAGTAACTATTTAAACTATTTGAAGATGTTACTCTTTAATAGGATGAACATTTTTTGTCAGATTTTTCTGCTGATAAAAAGCTCAGCAACCAGGAACGAGTAACACCGTGTGTGAAGTGGCTGGCTGTGGTGCCAGGTGTGGAATTTGGGGTGTTGCTGGAAGGGCCCATGCCTAGCCCAAGGCATCTCCTGATCAGAAGAACAGCAGGGAAAGGAGTGATGGTGGTGAGGGCCCTGGGACCACTGACATTGTGCAAGGGCTGCCAAACCACCTTGCGTGTCCAGAAGCTTTTACTGCTACTGAGGTCCCAATGGAAGCAGAAAACTGAACCTGCAGCTCTGAGACAACCCTGGACAAGACACTGGGACATTGAGTTGCTCCATCTGTGAGTCTGGATCTTTGCAGAGGTGTAAGCAGATGAGCTGTGACAGCCCAGGGAGAATCATGCAGCCTTGATCTCAAACTGGCTTCTGGCTGGACGATCTGCAACTTGATCCCATTTGTGTGCTTAGCAGCAGAGCAGGGGAAATTTTGGGGAAAACAATTCACCTTTTATTTTGGGGAAAACAATTCACCTTCAATTAGAAACTCTACCCATTTAGAGAGGGCAATCCAGGCATGAACTATTTGTTGATTTACTGAGGCGAGCAAGCAGACTGGCTGCTGTGTTTATGTGGAGTGAACTGATTTGGCATGCACACCAGCAAAACCTTGGTATGACTGAAAGAAAGCAGAAAAATATTCTCACATACTTTCAATTGAAGGAAAGCATTCAGCTCTTGCATTCATAAGTAACTATTTAATGAATAATAAAAATAGTCACTGGGGATTCATTGACAGGTGGGAAGTGATTAACTTCTAGCAACTATTGTGAAAATGGACCAAATTCTAATGTCTGAACATACAAGGTCTAATTTTTCTTGGTTTTTTTTTTTCCTAATTGAATTTTTGTATTTGGAAAACATGACTTCACTTATTTACTTCTATTAATAAACTAAGACAGGAAATGCCAATATTTTATTCACAGATTTTTACTGGTATTTTGCAATTTTAATTAGTCCGTTGCAAAGGTTTCTTTTTAATTATATTCAGTGTCACACTTCTCTGAAAGAGAACAGAAAATAAGAACAGAAAATAAAAACCTGTTTGATCCTGAGTTACCCATTAACAACATATTCCCAAGCTGTCTAACTATAGAAGGAGCCGGAAAAAAGGCAAAAGTGGTAACTCTCTATATAATAATAATTCCTGGTTTTGTCTTTAAACTACATCCTTGGCAATGACACAGCCCTTTGCATCAGATAAAAAGAAAGCTCCACCTTTCTTCCAAGATCCTTCTGTCACCCTGCATAAAACCTGTAGGAGAGACAGTTTTTGAAGCATCTTCTCATTTTTAGAGAAAAGGGCTGAGGAGCCAAGGATATTTCATTATAATGCCACAAGATTTATCAGCAACACCTGAAACCCCCAAAGAAGATGGCAGACCCAAGTGGGACAACAAGTTCCAGTACATTTTGAGCTGCATCGGATTTGCCGTTGGCCTGGGGAACGTGTGGCGCTTTCCATACTTGTGTCAGATACACGGAGGCGGTAAGATTGGAATGGGACTTTGCCAAAACACTGAACTGCAATTCTCATACAGCTATACTAACCTCTGATGGGCATGGAAATTACATAATTTATATCAGTTACATCCCTTTTTAAAAAATACTGATTGTCATTAATGTCTTGCACCAGTTAATTAGCTCTTTCCATAGAGATACATTTAATTATAAAATGATACGTTCAGTTAGGAAGACCAGACTGATGCTGACCTGACTGATGATAGAATAAATCTATGTTTAAGTTTTTATACTGCTATTGAGGTCCCAATGAAAGCAGGAAACTGAGTCTGCAGCTGGCTACCTTAAGGAGAAATGAGAAGCCCTGGGGAGGCCTGAGGGAACTGGCCCCTAGACAAATGGCCACTGGACTTCCCTTTGGGATGGTGAGTGAGCCATTCCCCACCCATGCTCTTAGGAGCTACCTCATCATCTGGAATTGTCCCTGCACAAAACTAAATTGTGCTTTTGGCTGTCTGTGAGGTTGTTTAAAATGCTCAGCTGATGGAGCAGCAATAGAAGCCTGCCAGGTGTCATGGACAGCTGCCTAAGCCTGTGCCTGGGCACCAGTTCCACAAAGAATTACTTTGGAAGCAGACAATTTGGTAAATATAAATGGATCTGAAAAGAGTGCTTGATAACTCACCATTCACAGAAGCTTTTGAAATCTGCCACAGTAAGCTGTCTAAAGAAGTGTGAGCAAATTGTTTCAGCCTAGTATTATTTTTTATCTTTCAATTAATTGGAGAAACCAAATATTCACACCTGGAGAAAATGTTAAGTAACAGAAAATTTTATCACATCCAAGTTTGTTTTACTGAGGTGTCTGTATTGATGAACTACTACTATTTCAAAATGGATGTAGCCTGCAAAGGAAGGTGTTTCAGG
The DNA here is from genome assembly GCA_024362935.1 of Setophaga petechia. NCBI lineage: Eukaryota > Metazoa > Chordata > Aves > Passeriformes > Parulidae > Setophaga > Setophaga petechia. The sequence goes on from JANCRA010000008.1 coordinate 27,172,078, forward strand.
CAGAGGTAGCCACTTAGATAGGGACTGTGGTAAGTAACTCAATGAATGAGCTATAGCAGGTTATATCAAGAGAAAGAACCCTGGCAGATGTAAGCAGAGCACTAGGAAGTAGGCAGAGATATTGCTGCCTATGGTAAGACAACTTCTGAGTCTCTGGTTTTTTCTAAAAGTCCACTTTTTAAAGTCAACTTTAAGAATTAGACAAAATTTTAAAAGACAAAATAGAGAAGAGTCCCAGCAATTATTCAAGGGTTAGAAAACTTCTGTGACACAAACAGTTTAAGAATTCAATCTATTTAGGTCATGAAATTGAAAATTAAAGAGTATGTTTATCATAGCCTATAGACAAGAAAATGGAAATTATTTTGGTGGCAAGGAGCTTTTTAAGGCTGAATATGCAACAGCTGAGAGTTACACAAATGGAGATAAGACAAGAAGCAGTAGGTAAGATTCCTCCCAGGACACTAGGTGGTTTCTATTATCTGTTTTAAAAATGTGAAACTCCTGCAGGAAAGTACCATCACTGGGTGGCTAGAAAGCCAGGAGCACACACTGTTTCTCTGTATTTGTCCATGGAAATTATTGGGGGAAAAACCTGTCAATTCAATTAATGATACTGGCATTTATGAGACATGATTAACGTCTTTAGAGAGACATCCCCACAGCAGATATGGCATGAGACCCGCAAGGAAAATATTCTTATGAAGCAGGAACTGTAGGTCAAATCCTCTACAGCATCTCAGGTGATCTTTCTGTCTTGGAAAGCAAGGGGAAAAGCATTCAGGATTAACAAACAACATGATAAAGCAAACATAATGTGATGTTTTTATAATGTAGTGAATGATTAACACAAAGTGCTCAGTGGAAAGTTTGAAAATCCCAGGCAGGATGATAGCAAGATGCAGCTCCTCCACACATTTCATTGCACAGAGCAGCTTCTGGAGCCACCAGCTGCAAGAGGCTGCACAAAATTTGTACAAAGTTGGGATTAAGATGAAATATTGTTCTTCTGCCCATAAAAAGGCTCTCACACTTTCCTATGAAGCACCAACTGTTGCTTCTCCATGGCCAGCTGTGGCCAGTGGTGTTTCAGATCCCAGCCTCAATTCAGGAGATAGCAGTGTTCATCTACCCCTGAGGTGTGATGTCTCCCCTCCATCCTCCCTTCTGGGCTCCCCTGCATCCTGGTCCTCACTGCCCCAAGGGAAGCATGAGTCTGACTGCAAGGAGGTCACCTGTCTAATGGACTTAGCAGTGCTCAGAAAGTCTACTTGCTTGTGCATCCAGAACTCCACTATTTCCCACAGGAACTTGTAGAGACAAAAAAGACAGGGGGTAGACCAGGTTTAAAGAGAGTAAAAGCAGGGAAATGCTGCAGGGGCAAGGGCTGAGTTGCTCCTTTGTTCCCTGAGTAGTAATGCTGCCAGTGAGAAACCAGCTTAAAATAGCCACCAGACTCTGTAATGCCAAACAGCCACTTTGCATCACCACCAACAGTGGCACAAGACAGTGGTGAATTAAGGTCAATGTATGGATGGGCAGCCAGTGTTTGGTCATTATTGGCCCCTTCAACAAAGGGCTCAAAGAACTCAATAGCAGGATGGACTCTGTAACAGAATGCTGTGAGGTTTGTGAATAATTTATCATAGAAAGCTGGCATTGGAAAAGTTGAGTGAGTTATGAAGATCACTGAGAAGACAGAGCTCTTGCATTTACATCTGTGTTTAAGGTAGCTGCATTTTTCTTCCGTTAATTCAAAGTAGTGACATGGTTTGGGTTTGCATTTTTGAAAGCTAACAACTCCGGTGCAAAAGCCCAACAGATTTTCAGGGGTACTGGAGCATAAATCCTGCATGTGTGCATGTGAAGATGTGCACATGGGAGAGACCAGCAGCACTGTGTTTAACTGGGAACCCTGAAAGGTGCTGTGGCTCTCTGCATGCAGCCATAATCACAAGCGTGGAGAAACCAGGTGTGGATATGGCACAGACATGTTTGAAGGCTGGATGGCTTCTGGGGTAGTTTTACAGCTAGTTCAGGTGATATCATTGTTTCTGCATCTTTTCAAAAACAAGGGATGAAAACAAGTGCTTGTACGTTTGTCTCATGTCAGCTGTTCCCATCAGACCTCTGGCCCTGATTCATTGCACATTAGTGTTACTCAGTAACTCAGATCTAATATAATATCAGTTCTGCTGACATTTATCACCTGCTGCCGTTACTGATTATTTGGGTTTATTGCCTGAGTTAAGTTAGCTATTTACTTTTCATGACTAATGGGTATGAAGGTTGTTTGCCACAGTTGGTAGGGACAAACACAAACGTTCCCAGGCAACTGGGATAGAAAAGAATTCTCAAAATAGCCCAGTACAGAGTTTGTCACTTAAAACTGAGACACTAACAAGTCATACATCTATATGTTTACACAGGGAGCCATCTGAGTATACTTAATGAAACCAACTCAGTTCTAGCTAGAACTGACTGCAGTGGTTTACTTTGGATTATAGCTAGTATATATATCTATATCTATATCTATATATATATATATATGTCATATACATACATGCTTGCTTAACCCATGGGTATTAAAAATATGTATAGTGCTTGAGCCTATAAAATTACTGAAAAATATCTGTAATATAAAATGCAAATTAAAATTTATTTTCTAGGAAAAGAAATACACATGAACACTACTATAGGTAGCAGCAACCACCATCTAAACCCCACACTGCTACACACTACAGTCATGCTACAAAGGGAGAACTGTTTGCTTCTGGGACAACCATTTACAGACTTTCTTAACCCGTGGTCTACTTGACCTTTTGCTCAAATTTGAACTACAACATGATGTGAAATGCCTGGTTCACTGTGTCCTCAAAAGGAAAACAAAACCTAAGGGGAACAAACTGTATAACTGAAAAATACTGGGGAGAAAAAAAAAAAAGCAAAACCCAAAACCAGCCCAAACAAACACAGTATGTTGGGAGCAGAACTATTCACTGTCTGACAGAAACTGGATTACAGCTAGTAACAAACTTCATTTTCTGGTTTATTGCCATATCCTGCCTAAACCCTTGGTGAAAAGCTGTGACATGTGGAGTCAATCCTTTCATAATTTATTGTATTTGATTGCCCTTTATATCTCAGGTTGGTGCACGCTTATATTTGAAAGCTGCCTTCTTACATCCTTCACATTTGACAGGGGAGTTTGTCAAGCTTATTTTATGAGTTATCTGTGGGTGTTACCCATCTTTATTTGAAATGGTCATAGACTGTCCATTTGGTTTTCTGGACATGGCTTTAGCTCCTTCACTGCCTCTCAAGGAGATACAGTAATTTATGTGGGAAATCCAACCCTGCCAAGTTTTAGTCAGTAAGGTGTGTAATGTGGCCTGCAAGGCAGTATCAGTGCCATCTTAAGTGTGCTGTACAAATACAATGCTTGGAGTAGCTCATACTTTTCATCTGGATTGAGGCATGTGAGAAGACATAAAAGAGGTCAGGGAGTGCTATTTTCTAGAGAGAGGGCTGAGTGTGATTAAGTTGCTTTTTTTCCTATCTGACTTCTTGATGTAAATTCCTTGCTGTGTTGACTATACCACACTGGTTAGCCACTGAACTGTCAGAGAGAGAATTGGACAGGTCTGAAAATCCCCTTTGAATAGCTAATATCTTTTTCTCTGTATCTGAACAAGTAGCTCCCACCTATTGCATAAAATTGCATAAATTATCTCAGCTATCTTGCCATTAAGTTCTTAGTCTTTTGGAAAAGTGCACCCATCCCCGTTCCTCCTATGTACCAACAGAACTAATGAAGTGGACCTCTGAATGCTTGCTGCATTTTATCACATTGAGATGTGCTTTCTGAATTTTTCAGACCCTACAGGTGCATTTCCTTCAAAACTACTATTTTGCCACTTTCCAGGTCATTTAAGTCTTTATTATATTTTTTTTTTTTACTCCCAAAGCTCTATCTGAAGGAAAAGTACTATTCATGTTCTGGCCTTTCAAATGCTGTTGTGTCTTTGAATCATCATTTCAAGTCACTTGCTTTACTTCTGCTAGCTGATTCACAGGCACTGGTAAGATGCAAGATCAGTCCGTCCTGATTTTTGATCAGTATTTCTCTATCATTTAGGAAGTCGTAGTATCCCAACATCAAGCACACCTCTTGGGTCTTTTTTACTCTGCTTCTCACCGAGGCACATTGATTTCTACAGGTCTTAGTATACATAGATTAGGAGGTTGCCCAGCTGATACTTCAAACTGCTTTACATTTCCACTAGCCCAATCTGCTGGTCTCTCTTTCCAAGTGACAAACCCAATTTTGTTGTTCCACTCTGCTTTGCTGGTTGCTGAGAGCCAACTTTAGACTGCACTCCTCTGGAGCTTCCTGTCTCTCTGTCCAGTGGAGCACTGGCAGCTCTCCCCAGGCTGCCTAGAGGCTTGTGCACTTTCCCCCCCGACTGTCACGTGCAGGTGATACAACAAAGGTTGTGCCCTTCAAGTGTCATTTTGCTGGATACGGTCGGGCAGTTGCTGTCCTGACCTGACTTGCCCGTGCACAGCAATCAAGGGGTCAGGTTTTAAAACCCTCTGTGTATCTCAAGTGCACCTGCTCCGTCCTTTCCGACTGCTGTGGCTGTGGAGCTGTCCCCAGTCCAATGGTTCTTCAGCAGTCCTGTTACACACTGGTGCACCCCGACACTTGGGACTCTCTTGTAAATGACACCAGCTTACCTGTAGTGCAGTAGTTGCAGTTTCTGATAGCCTGATTTGAAAAAGCTTTTGTAGCCTTCTGTGTCTTCTCATGCGCAGGGGATTGTTCCATGGTTTGTGATATCCTTGTGCAGGATTCCTTCCAAAATACCTTTTGACTCTTGCAAGTTTTGAATAGTTTTGGGGGTTTTTTTCTCTCGACCTTCTTTTAGTACAATGTTTCTACTTGCAGGATCGATGCTTTATGAATCTTCAGTGTCTTTCTGACAGAAGGAATGTTGTAGACTAAAATTTTCCTAAGTCACACCCCAGGGAGGCAACTAAATCATGCTTTGGCAATACTTTTTATTTTTATGGGCATTTCTCCAAGGTTTTAAAGTATTTAAAAATGGTTCAACACTATAATTTTCCTTTTTCATTTTTCCAGAAGAAAAAAAACTTTTTTTTTTTTTTTTTTTTTTTTTGGTAGAATGTACAGATACAAGATAAATTGTTGCTTGTGCTTTATGATTTTTTCTGCTATAGTTTCCTTTTCCCATCTTCCATGGAAGCCAAATCTACAGAGTTCTGCTGTGCCTGGGCTTAACATCACATGGGTTCTGCTGAGTGTTGAGGTTTTGCTGTGCTTATGTTTGAATGCTCTGGTTTGTGGTACCTGCTGTGTCTTAGGTTCTCTGCTTCTTGGATTTTCTGCTTGCTTTCTTCATGATGAGATTTCTTGTGACATTTTTTAAAATGGGTATTTATTTTTCACCTTCTGGCACATCCTCCTCTATCAATTAATCAGAGCCCTCAACTATACAGTGCTTGAGGGTTCTTATGCACTATTCTGTATCTGATAGCTTACTGATAATGTTTCTCCATGTTTTTCTGTAGGTGGGGGATTTTATGGTGGAAGAGTAAGCTTCAAGTGCTTCAGCAGACTGTCTGTTCTTTTTCTCTTTTCTTTTTGACTAAAAATATTGTAATGCAAAGGAATGAATAACTAAAAACTTACTTTACACGCCATTTACTTGAATTAGGTTTGAGAAAGATTAGATTCATAAAGTATTTCTTTTTAACCCATTCCTTTGCCATATTTTCATATTTGCAGATAGCAGATTATTTTATATAATTCTCATGGAAAACCAGTATTTTTTTTCAAGTGTGACATTATGTTTTGCCATGCTGTAATTACGCCTGAAGATACACACAAGCCAGCACAAAGTAAACATGCTTTTATCAGCAGAATGTCTAAACACGCTCTGCTGCCAGTGGTTCAACTAGCAAACAGCAAAGGGGAGAGAGATTACAGTCTGCACTAATTATTACCCAGTTATTTCCCAGGAGATATGACATGGGAGATAGGCTGGTCTCTTATGGAGTGCTCTGCTAGCGAGAGCTCAGCAGGGATTGCAGCATGGATTGCAGCTGCTGCCCAGAGCTGGTGGAGAACCAGGCAGATGGATGAAGAAGTAGAGCACTCCATACTGCAGTGCTCTGGTCACTTGCCTCAATATTTTGCTCTTCTCAGGAGACAGTCCAAGGCATAAGACTGTCAGAAGGGCTGGGCTGGCACCCTCAGATGTGCTGTGGAGAGGAATAATGCAGCAGGTTTGAAACAGACCACTGGACTGAGCATGGCAAGAGGTTACTGAGTTCTTCTTGAAGGGACCTCAAACTGAGGATTAAACATACTGGGAATTAACTGTGAGATTTGTTTTTCAAATTTGCTTCCCAGTTAAAAGCATTTCAAGAATAGAGATCTTAAGGTGAGACATTTATTTCCAAGTTTGGCAGTTTATGAATAGTTCTTTGCTGAGAAGAGCTTTGTGATTTTTGTTTCTGCACATAACGTGATAAAAGGCTAAACCACCCAACAACACACCTTCTCTGGGTGTTGTATGGATTTATTGCAGCATGTAACAAGAGGTAGCAAAGTTATTGCAATACAACACTAACTCAAGAGATTAGATTTTATCTGCCCAGCCTTTCTAAATAGCCAGTGATTGCAGAACCCAGGCGCCATTCCAGGTGGAGACCAGAAATCCTTGTCCATTCCCCCACCTCTCTCTCAGGGCCGAAGACAGAGCATAAAAAAAGTTTCCTGAGCTGGAGGAGCAGAGCTGAGCAGACCCAGATATGAGGTCTGAAGGCAGATCCGAAATGGCAGAAATAGGCACAGGTTTATTGACAAAGCTATGAGGAACAGAGAATCTGTTCACATTTGTAGAGGATGGGGAGGTGGCTGAGGTAGGATTTTTGTCTTTGTCTCCCTGGAGAAAGAGACTTGGTGGTCACAGTGGCTCTTGGTCATGGCAATAAATTTCAATCTATTACACCATTTCAATTTAACTGGACATTTGGGCAGGTGGTACAAACATACTGATGAAACTTCTGGTCTCATGAAAATCAGCATCTGTGCAAAAGAAGGGAAACCCAAACGTGAGTCCCTTCTGGGGAAAGGTGGGGGAAGACAGGCATTGCACACAGTTTAGCAGGAATCAGCCAGACTGTTGGTAGGACCGGTCCCTGCCCACAGGCAACCAACAGAACACACTGCTTCTGGCCCAAGGGAGATGTTGAGAGGAAAACAGAAAAGATGTAAAGGACACAAACTGGGAAGAAATGAAGTTTCATGGCTCACATGTCCCAGAGAAAAACTTCAGCCTTGCTTTCAGTTTTTCATTAGCTAGAGGCTCTGCGGTCTGAGCAGAGCTTCATGCAGTAAAATAACCTGGTTTCTTGGGGGTACACAGCACATAATCCTGCTTTCCCAGAGCAGGATGGAGGAGCACAGACCTGAGAGCCTTAAGAAGTGAAACAAGGCAATGCACTGAAGGGAAAACAGATGGAATAGGGGACAGGAAAACCCTTGTGCTTTATGAAGAGGACAAAAGAAGATGCTTAAAAGAAAGGAAAATTGATTAAATAGTGAGGTTACCTATAATGGGCTGCAGCAATGCCTGAGGGAAGTGTCCTGCAGCACTAAGCATCCCAGTCCCTTCTCCTCCATCTTCACTACCAAAATTACCAGCAACAGATGTTACTTGTAGGTGTCCCTAGCAATGATCCCTCTCTCAACACATCATACAAGGACTTTGTTAGGCTCCTAAAGCAGATTAATTATAAATCAGTAATTTCAGTGAGGTGCAGAAAAACCATGTGGCTTAATCACACTTAAATGTATTTTCAGGGGCTTTCCTGATACCATACTTCATCGCTCTCCTCTTTGAAGGAATCCCACTGCTACACCTCGAGCTGGCCCTTGGGCAGTGCCTGAGGAAAGGCAGCATTGGAGCCTGGAACACCATCTCTCCTTACCTTGGAGGCGTTGGTACGTCCCTTCAGTCCCAGCTCAAGGAACTGCAGACAGCTCCCACCCAGCACTCACTTCCTACAGACCTGTGCCTGAAGTGTTTTAGGATATAAAAAGAAATGAGTGTTAGGATTAAAAAGGAATATTTTGTAAAGAGGGTGGTGAGATATTTAGGGATGGTTTCCCTAGAAACATTCAAGGCCATGTTGGATGGGTTCTGAGCAACCTGGTCTAGCTGAAATGTCCCCATCCATGGCAGGGGGGAGTCACTAAATGGTCTTTAATGTCCCTTCCAAGCCAAACCATGTGACTCTGTAATTGTGTATTACAGAGGCATTACTGCAGGCACATTTTAGGATCATTTGAAGAGCCTAAAAGGCAAACCTAATAACCTTTGCTGTGGGGAGCATAATGAAATGGGCTCTGCTCTTCAACACTGCCCCATACCAACCATACCCTGCTGCTCAACAAGAGCTGCCTGTTCACAGTGCTGCTTGCTCCTCCCTCACAGCCCCTCCAGGACCCAGTCTTTCTGTCCATGAATAGTGGACTTGAGGAAGGACAGAAAGACAGGAAATCAAGCATCCTGGTACCTCCTAATGAGCCCAAAGTATATGGGAAGGCTCCCCTCCACAAGAGGGTGGGGCTACTGAAAGGACTGTATCAACACAGCTGGGCATGAGGGACAATCCACACGGCATAGTGCATCAAACTGATGTGCAGTGCTCTACTGCCAGGTCTTTTCTACTGATTTAATATATGAAAAAACATATCTGGTGCCCGGTGTTCACCATTGTTAGGCTGCAAAAAGTGATCCAGAATAGCCACCAGGAGGAGGTTAAGGCATTGACTCTCCTGGGTATTTGAGGTAACACCCTTGTGCCTGCAGGGCAAGGGGAAACTCCTGTATGCTTCAGCCAGCTCTGCTGAATCATGACCTGCTGTAAGCAGGTGCCTGAAATGGGCTTGGCACTGATGGCCCTGCCTGTGGGCCTGTGTGGGAGAAGAAGGGGAGGGCAACAAGAAAGAAATACCAAGCTGCAGGTGGTGCTTCCAGCTAAACCCATCTTCTACAACCAGGCATGTTCATACTCCCTTGCAAAAATGCAAGCAAGCAGAAACTGTGGTGTTGAGAGTCTTCCCTCCTCATCACAGGAGTAAAACAGTGCCCAATTTAGGGCACCTGTGCATGATTTGGGACAAGAGAGGCCTCATGCAGCTACAGCACACTATAAAACTTTGGTCTCTTTTGTTCTCTGCAATTACAGTTGTCCAGTATTGCAGAAAACAATGGACTACATACTAGAGCAAAGATTTCAACCCTAACCTTCTATGTAAGTAGAGAGTCTCAGCATTCCTGGAGCAGGGCTGGTGATCTGGGGGATTGTGCGCCAGTGTTTGGCTACTGAGGACACAAAATGCCCATCTTTCATTGGAAAATCCCAGGATGGGATCAGGGGGATGGAAAAGAAAATCTTGAAAAACTAGGAAATGAGAGCTTCAAACAGCTAGTGCAGTGACTGACTAATAACTTTTTCCAAAACTTTTCTGAAGTGAGATCTTGTGCTTTCTGTAGGAGTTGGTTCATGGATGGTGTCGGTTCTGGTGAGCTTATACTACAACACTGTTTTAACTTGGGTGATGTGGTATTTCATAAACTCCTTCCAAGAACCTCTTCCTTGGAGTGTTTGTCCTCTAAATGAAAACAGAACAGGTACGTACACCTCCATGACCACTGCTAGCAAAACATCAGACTCTTGGCTAATCAAGAAACCACACTTTATTTTGCCCTGAATTGTGAACAAGTCCTGGTTTGAATTCCTGTTAAAAAGGTACAAGAGTCATACTGACTTGCTCAAATTCATTATCCTCACAGGAACAACAATAGCCAGAAAGTCCATGAGTTCTTTTGCTTGACTTTAAAACGGGAAACAAAATAAAGAACAAGTCCTGTTATCCATTACAAAACCTTCACTAAGACTAAAGAAAGACAGTGTACATAAGCAGGACAAGGAAGAATGCTCTCAGGTTTTTAAAACTATTTTTCAGCTTCCTTTTTTTTCTTGGAGCAGGAGAGGGAACAAGTTCCAGGGCACAGCAAGAAATACCACCTGAGTAAAAGGCTAAGAAAAAAGACAAAACATAGTGGAATTAAACTTTCTTTTGGAAGCCTTGGGACTGTAGTAGAGTAGTACAGTGTTCTAGAGTAGGAAGACAAATAGACATCACAGGTTGTGGTATACACCACGTTGCCTGCTCCCTTTTCTTCAGGCACAGAGCCTGGCTGAGGAATGCCCACTCCCCTGCATGCAGATGCCTGAAGTTCCTGTTCACAGAAGTCCTAGAAACTCAAACCAAAGAGATCAATGCCTGGGTCTTTCCCCACCACAGGGCCATGACATAGCCAGGGGAGCCTGGACTTAGATGCATTCTCAGGGGCCTGAAGTTTGTTGTGGTTCCACCAGCTTGTAGCTATACAGCTAAAAATTGTCATTGTTTTCACTACAATTAGTTTAGATTTTACCTTGCAGTGAGCACAGCACTGCTTTTCAACAGGAAGTTATCCCGTGTAAAATGCTGATGATGTTCTGGTGAAGGTCTCACATAAGTCTCATAGTCTCAGCCTGCTGTGAGAGTTTGTCTTGCTGCACATTACAGAGAGTGCAGAAAGTCCATCTCTGTATTAGATTTTGCAGCCCACAATTTATTCTAACACTTGCCACTTTTTTTTTTTTTCAGGGTTTAATGAAGAATGTTATGAAAGCACTGCAGTAAATTATTTCTGGTACAGGAAAACTTTGAACATAACACCTGATATTGCTGAGAGTGGCACATTCCAGTGGTGGCTCATTTTGTGCTTAGCAGCTTGCTGGGCAATTGTCTATCTCTGCACCATCCGAGGAATCGAAACCACAGGGAAGGTATGGAAAGGGGAGAGAAGTGATAATCCTGCAGTTTGAAATCTTGCCCTCCAGACACTGAGTTTTTACCACAAGGAAAACCCCATTTACCCCATTTTACCCCATTTACCACACTGGCACCATTCGGTATGCTCCCTGTCCAACAAATTGAGAACAGCAGTACAACTGGCTTAAAATGATGCTTCTCTCCTTTTCCACTGCAAAGAATTCTGCCCTACCAGCCTTCCCTCACACAGTTTTAAGAGCCATTTTGTTACAAATATATTCTGCAAAACTATACCCTGCTTATTTGAAAGATGGCTGTATTCATCTGTAGCTGTCTGATCTAATATTATTATTATTGTATGTTGCAATAATTTAAATAGGATTGACTGAATTTACTGCCAGTAACTCTCTGTCTTCTGACCTCCTTACTTTAGGCAATTTACGTCACAGCAATATTTCCATATCTGGTCCTGACTATATTCCTTATTCAAGGACTCGCTCTACCAGGAGCCACTGAAGGCCTGATTTACCTCTTCACCCCTAATGTAAGTATTAGAATTTATTTTCCTTTTACTCCTTCTCAGATTTCATACCATTTTCCAACAACTCCTGGTTTAGATGTCTATCCAAGAGCTCAGCTAAGCTCTTTTTTCTGAGATGAAGTGACTTAATTATTGTAATGTATTTTCACGAGAAAATAAGCAGCAAAGAATTTAACAGTTCAGTAGTAAGGCTGTAAGAAAATACTGGAAAATGAAGTTTAAGAATGTTATGGGTGCCTCAGTCTTTAATGTGTAAGTGAAACTGATGTACTTCACAAGTACATGAGAAAGATGGGGTTTCCCTGTCACTGCTACAGAATTTACACAGCTTTAATCTTTAAAGAATTCACAATGAGAACAACTGAGGATTTATATTGTAAAGTGATTTTTTGAAGGTTTAAAGTGATTTTCCCTGTTTCTTATAATACTGTTTCTTCACAGTATTTCTCCCCTCCCCCATATCTCTTCCTAAAAGACAGAATTGCTTGAGAACAGCCCCTCTTCATTTTTCTTAACTTCTCATATGGACAGAAGTTCCAGATCCCTCCACATGCTGCCCATGTCAGAAGCACCTTTCCTACACTGTCCTTGGCAGCATTCCCAAATGCAAAGTCAAACTGTCCCACTAAGTGACTGCTATCCACTAAGGGCTCCTCACAACTCTGCCTTCATGGCTAAAAAGCTCCATGAAGTGGTGGGTGTAGAGGAGGAAAAGCAGCACTCACTGACACATTCTCAAGCATCTGCTGCCTCTGCAGCCACAGCAGTGCTTCAAACACAGGAGCACTGGATTTTTCCTTTCCTTTCCTACAAGAACACAGATATCAAAAAAAAACACAAGCCAGGAAGTTCAGAGATATTTTACATGCCAGGCTGTAAAGTGACAAGAGCAAGGGAAAGCTCAGATGAGACACTGTTTTATCTCTCTTTCTACAAGAGAGACACCCATCTAAATGCTGCCAGAGCTCAAGGACAAGTTTGGTTTTTACAGAAGATCAGGATATTCACTTACATTTTTGAAGGGCCAGACAGGACTATAAGAGGTTGGTGCGATGTCTCAGGGAATAAAGCAGCTTTGACAAAACAAACAAAACACACCTCAGCCTGTCATCAGTTGGTCTCAGCTAGGCTGTCAGGTTTCTCTGGAACAACTATAACGCATTTTTGGAATTTAGTTTGCAATGATCCTGAACTGAATGCAGTAAACTAGATTTGTGTGTACTCACAAAGCCTGGAGGTATTGCAGTGCTGAGGAGGAGCAGATCATCGTAAAAGAGCCGGATGGATTTGTACACTGGCAACAGAAGTCAGAATGAAAATCCACCTGCAGAGAGCCTGCAGCTGATGGTTTGAGGAAGCAGATCCTGAGAACATCCTTGAAAAGTTATCTGAAGATGGTTTTAGTGATGTTCTTACCTACAAATATGGAAAAGCTGATGCAACAGGCTGGTAAGTGATACCTGCTATCGGTGTTGCCATTGCACAGAAAGTTAGTGTAAGACAGATGGCTTTGTTAAACCACCCCTCCAATTGCTACACAGGGTTGTGGCAATTTAAGGACTTCAAAAGCACAGTAAGCACACAGCTTCAACACTGCCCTTCTCTCTGTGTCCCCTTACCCCACAACTGCAGTACCAGTACTGCCTTTGCTGTTAGGCCATTCCCACCCTCCCTGTGAGCAAACACTGGTTTTTCTTTTACACTTCTCCACAGGGGATGCCTCAAAGTGAGTTGTACAGGAGGGCTCTTAGGCAGAGATTTACTTGGCCTACCCAGACCCCATCAGTTTACAAAACTGTAAAGCATATTTCTCAAATGTGTGCTTTTTCTCTTCTTCTTTTCCTGTCTTTTTGCAGAAAAAGTTTTAGTAAAATAAAAGTAAGAATTAAATCACCTACTGTCTGTTTCAGCTTACTTTTAAAATACATAAAACAAATCTTCTTGACATTGTTCCCTGATTGGAGGCAATATTTTCCGACTTCTTTCCAACTCAGCAGTGCAGCAGAAATTGTTGTTTCTCTGTAACAGCTGCTACATCCATTATCTCATAACTGTGACACCTCACTGTTGTTTGTGAAAGCCTGTGAAGGTACCACCTAGCACAAGAAGTCCCATCTTACCCAGCTTCAACATCATAACCACCTAACTGAATTTATTTTTGTAAACCACAATTTTTTAAACTTTATTCACTTTCCAAGTTTGTAGTTTAGGTCTTGTTAGTAAGTACCACAAATAATAAAAGTATGTATATGGATTTTAATTATGTGAGGCTGTGTTTTTATTTTCGTGCAAAAATACATAATCAGCTTTTGTCATCTGACACACTTTCCACCTTAAATTTCAGAATAAATAATGACTTCTTTTCATTGACTTTCAGACAGAGAGAAGTCTGATGATTCACTCACCTTCTCAAAATTCTTGGTTACTTGGAAAATGAAGCTGCCAAGAAAACAAAAAAGTATCCTGAAGTGACACCTGAGGGGAAAGCAGAAGTTCTACAACAATGAAGCCACACAGGAGCTGGAACAGACTTTTGGAAAGGATTTTGGAAAATAAATAACCAGAGGCAGCAGAAACAACAAAACAAGATTCCATCATGCATCAGCAACAGTCTGCATGGTTCAGCTTCAGGGGACACCAGTGTCATCTAAGGAATACAAATGTCTCTTTCTCCAGTCTCTTTCACATTTGAAAGAACTTCAGAGATTGTAAATATCTGGAGGTTCTCTGGCAATGAACAATTCCAAGAACTTGGTTGGGCAACTGTTGCCTGCGCCTAGAACTCAGCAGCTATTTAACAAAAAAAAAAAAAAAAAAAATCAAACCCACAAAACAAAACAAAACAAAAAAACCCCCAAAAAACCCCAGCACAAGCCCGCAAATGCTCTATTCACAAAACCATTAGCTGTTTTTACAGCAAAATTGCACATCACAGGGACCCCAGTAATTTTGTAATTTTTAATTCCGTTTTCTGTCTGTGCTTCATATATTCAAGAATCCAAACATGCTACCACTCTTGAGAGAGCAATTATATTTACTTTCCTCCTTACAGGGAATGAACACGGGACTATTCATTAACACTGATCGTACATCTTCATCCACATGTTTCTGACATCAGCACATTTTTTTCTTCTGAACATATGCTTATAAAACTTGCATGCCATATAAATATAAAATAACACTTTCAACAATTTGCTGGAGACCAGATAAGGACATTGCCATGGCTCGCTTTCCCACCTGTTATCTTTTCAAGTTTGGGGGTTGATTAGTATCTTTTGGAGTCAATAAATGCACTGCACCTAGTACCAGTCTAGACTATCTCCAGACTCATTTGCCAAAGTTCCCAGTGAGAAAGCCAGACTTTTAGGAGTCACATCTGTCAGCATCAACTGACTTGGCAGCACTTAATCAAGGTGTGAAGGCCACAGAGCCACATGAGTGCAAAGTTTCTGCACTGCAACAGCACCTGCACAAGGTCCTGCCAGTGAGCACTCTGGCCTTTCAGGGCTTGACTGTGATCTTTCAAAATAAACCTCTAGAAGGGTTTGCCTTTGCTGAATCACTTCAGCCAGCAATGGTTCCATGAATCTGCTGGCTGTGTTGTGTTGTACAAGAGCTGACACGACTCTGCTGTGGTCAAAGCACTGGCCTCCCTGTGGAGAGAGCACCTGCAGTAATGGCATTGCCTGGATCCATCCACTCCGAGGTGGACCCATTGTTCTTGCTCTTCAAGCTCTGGCCAGCTTCAGAGAAACCCAAAATGCTATGATAGGTCTTTTGGCATACTTACCTCTCACTCCTACATATGTTCCCAGTCATGGGCTTGGCTCACATGCACAGGCACACAGACATGAAACACATGAGTTGTCCTGCATGACTGGGATGTAGATTTAACTCAGACTGTTGCAAAACAAAGTGAAATAGTCTACAGCCTCAGCATTATTTTGGAACTATCTGGCTTTTAAAACATTCTCAGCAAAACATTCTTCTATTCCCTGTCCTTGATAATGGATGAGAGAGCAATTTACATGGTAGGGTATAACACACCACTTTGTAGTTTCTGCAGAAAAGTAATATTCATGGATCACATTTACATTTTGTGCATTACTCATGTTCTATCTCTTTCTTTTATATAGATTTCAACACCAAGACTCCTTAGTGGAGCTATTTAAAACTACTTAATGTTCTCTATAATCCACCAATCATTGCTTTTTAATTTACCTTCCTGTATCCTACCGCCTTTACAACAAAATTCAAACTTGTCAGTTTCTCCTTGTGTCTTGTATTTCCTATGCTGATCTTCTATCTTTTATTGCTGTTTTCACAGCACCTTGAATGGCAGATGCTGCTCTTAATAACTGTTCTCTTCTTGCCTGCTTGTGTTTTTAGTCACTTGTATTAAATTTTTTTTAAGCAAATGTGGGAAGCTACAGAATCACTTTCTCTCTTAAAACAGTGAAGGTTTAGTATTTGTTTATAGAGTTTTAGGAAGACAATATCCTTTAACTGCAGCTTAAGTATGTGAATTTTAAAAAAAAGAAAGTAATTGAGGAAAAATGTATTTTCCCTATTTCCTTCCTAGGATTTATCACTTAGAACCACATTATCATCAGATAGATAAAGTGTACAATAAAAAAGATTCTATAATTCTTGTACACATTTAAATAGCCTCTATGATACTCTTGAAAACATCTGTTTTACTGACCTGTTTAGTACCTGTTCCCACTTTCATAGTATTCATACATAGCAACACAGCTCAAAATTCTGGAATTGAAAGAACAGGTGAGCTATGAGAACTGCAAGAGAAAAAGAAATTTTAATTTAAGCCTAACACATGCATTTCTTCCAATTATTTCAGCTGAACACTTTGAAAAATCCCCGTGTATGGCTTGATGCAGCTACACAGATTTTCTTCTCTCTCTCTTTGGCTTTTGGAGGGCTTATTGCATTCGCAAGCTACAATCCAACAAAGTGAGTAGAACCACAACCTTTATTAGTTGGCTGAATTCTTGCTGCATTTTGTGCAAGTTCTTTAAATTTTCAAAATGTTTTTCTTAATTTTTCTAAAGGATCTTTAGAAAAGTATCTTTCTGAAAGGCCACTAGATTTTCTAAGAGAAGGGGAAAGGGAGAGAAGAAATTTTTAAAAAAAATGTTTGCACAAATAACTGCTTTACAGATAAGAAAACCTGCCTTTTTAATCACTTCACTTGTTTGAATGCTATCTCTAGAAATGACTGTGAAAAGGATGCTGTGACAGTAGCAATTGTGAACAGCATGACATCCCTCTACGCTTCCATCCCAGTCTTTTCTGTTTTGGGGTTTAAAGCAACCACAGCCTACTGGGACTGCTTGGACAGGTGAGAAAGCTGTGCTCCCAAAGTTATACTGTGGTTTCAGTGCCTAAATAGATAATGTGATAATATGTTATTTGAAAGACATGTATTTAGAGACTTTATTTTCATTACAAAAGAAGAGCATCTGTATGGAGAAGTTTAATGCAAAAATATAAAGTACTATGGGACTGAGTCAAGGATGATAATTTGTAAGAATAAAGACAAATTGCAGAACAATTCATTTCAAGTAGTGCATCAAGGTTTGCACCTTACTCTCAGGATAGCATCAGAAGTAGTAAAAATCCCTTCCTTTTTCTATTTCACTAGAAATTTATTTCACTAACTTATTAAACACAAGTAGTAGAAATGGTCTGGAGACCTGATAAAAATCTTTTAGAGACTGAATCTGCATAAAGTACTCAGAGTTTCTGTCTGAGACAACATTAAATAGTCTGAGTATTTTCTACTATTTTATATATAAACTGTCAATTAATATTTTCCTTTATATTGCAAATAGCAGCACAGAAAGTAAACACAACTTTGGAGTAGCATCTAATACACAGCACAGACACATCATCTGCAAACTTTTAAACTAAAGTTTAAATATGTTGGCTTCTCTGGCAGGAACATTATCAATGTCATCAATGAATTTGATCTTCCAGAAGAAAGCATCATGCGACAGAACTATACATCCTGGATTAGTTTTTTGAATTCATCATATCCAGAAAAAATTGCTGGACTCAAACTGAAAAGCTGTGATCTTCAAGAATTTCTTGATCAGGTACCATAACTGCTTTCAACAGGTAATCCTTAAACAAAGCTATGTAGAAGGATTGGTATCTCCTTTTTCTTATAACTACATGTACTCTGTTCTACCTGCAATGATATATTACACATAATCATGCAACAAATCAATCTTTCCACATTTGAAATAACAATACTGCTGTAGGATAGTCTGAATGTATAGCTGCCTGTTATGGTAAACAAAACTACACATTATTGACACAAAACTGATTTTCCAGTGTGTGGGAATTTCCTAAATCTGTATTTAGGAAAGTATCAAAAAATCCATTGCAATGTACACTGTTCACCACTAAAGTACATCATGAGCTTCTCCTTATTTTCCAACCAACCTGTAACGTTTCCCCTACCACTAAACACAGATGTTCCTTGTCTGTTTTCTCATCCTACTCATTGCACTTGCTTCAGGGATCCTGTTTGGCACAGTCAGTGTGTGCTAATGCACGACAGCCCTAACATACAATAATGGTAAACTAGCCTATTTTACTCACATGATGAAGTCCAAGGACAACATTCCAGCCCTGGTAAAAGTCAGTTTCTTTTGTCTCACTTCTTCTGATGGCATCCATTTCTGATTTACAGTTTGAAATATTTTACTTCCAAGTTATAGCAACATTAGCATTTTTCAATGCTTAGATTTCAATATCCTTGTCCTTCGGAGACTAAATCAAAAGAAATTTGGTTGAAATTGGCTTTTTCCCTATTAATCTTTTCTGCCTTGGCCATTATAGGGGGTTTTGAGGCCAATGATTAATGAATTCTCTTGGTGTTAAGAGTGACAATCATATCCTTATTTACACCTTTTTTTTTCCCCAGAAGCTACTACATCATAGATTTCTAAAAAGCACATTTAAGATGGTATTAGCAAAGCAATTTCTATTACAATTACAACTCTATAGTCTGCTTTACTCTGAACT
The DNA here is from genome assembly GCA_024362935.1 of Setophaga petechia. NCBI lineage: Eukaryota > Metazoa > Chordata > Aves > Passeriformes > Parulidae > Setophaga > Setophaga petechia. The sequence goes on from JANCRA010000008.1 coordinate 27,190,596, forward strand.
CATCTCTCTGTGCAGGCTAAAATTCTGCTCTGTGCTTGTCTAGATATCTCTAGAACACTTAAAATTAAACTCCCCACTGCCCATTTTCTCAACTGCTGGCTGCCACAGAGGCCACAGGGTGACCAGCAACCTTGACTCAGAAAAGGGCAGCAGTGTGTTATAATTAATTTATGCATGAGAAATAACATTGTAATGCATATTTTTATCTGTTTGTGAATGCTGCAGAGCGTCTCAGGAACTGGCTTGGCTTTCATTGTTTTCACTCAAGCTATCATCCTCATGCCAGGCTCCCAAGCCTGGGCCATCCTGTTTTTCATCATGTTGTTCAGCTTGGGCCTTTCTTCGATGTTTGGAAACATTGAGGGTGTCTTCACTCCTCTTCTAGAGCTTCAAATTATACCTAAATCAGCACCTAAAGAGCTATTATCTGGTAAGGTATTTGCTTTGTTCAAAGAAGGTGACTTCCTTATAGATGCACAAATTATTAACTGCTTAATTAATATCACAGAGGAATTAATAATTTTTAGCATTAATTTAGCTGAATGTCACAGTGTAAGTAAGGGTAGTGGATTGTGTTTGCAGAAGATAAGCAGAGAGATGAGGTAGCAGTTATGGCAGAAGCTGTCAGGTGACAATATTACATTGCCTTGGCCAGATTTTTTTTTAGTTTGCAAATTAAGCTGTTCCAGTCTGAGAAAGCTTGTTAAATTGCTATTCCTGGAGTCCAGTCCACTCTCAGCTGTTACAGTCATCAGCAAGAGCCTTGCCTTCCCTTAAGCCTTTGGCACAGATACAAATCACTTTAAGACACCCAGTGACATCAGCTGGTCCGCCCTAACCACCTGCACTTGCACTTACCACTGTAAGAGAGGTCATTCACACCTATTTCACCCAGATTTATGCTGCTGCAGATTCACATTTACTGTGAACATGTCAGAGTAGAAAATTACCACTCGAAAAATGAGGAATGAAGGTGTGTGATTCTGTTCTGGCACCAAAACTGGAATCTTTTCAACCAGCCATGGTTATTGAACAAAACCTGCTCATTAAGAACCAGACTCAATCAGAGTCTGAGAGATCCTACTATGAAATTGGTCCAGAAAAATCTATGGCAGTTGCAACTAATAGACTAATATTTATGCAACGTGCCCTTTTAAATTCTTATGGGAAACATTGCTGTTACACCTTTTGTAGAGTCTTCTTGTGGTATCTAAATTGTATTCCTAATTTTAACATTTTTCATGTAAAAACAAATTTATTCCCAACTTGATGAGTTAACAATATTATTTTTAAACTGATTTTCCAATTGTGAACTTTAAAAAAATTAAAAAAAAATCTGGAGCCAACATTTTACAGAATTGAACCAAAGGCCATCTCAGAGTAAGAAGCAATTAGCAACACATTAGAAAGATGTACAAACTGAGTTGTAGCCATGTCTATGTCCAGCAATACTTTTATTCCTTCCTTTCCTTCCCAATTTTTCTCTCCATTACCCCAAATCTAAATCTTGACTAAAGGGGAACTGGCTGTACAGAAGTGTGTTGAAACCCAAATGACACATGCTGGAACATAACACACATTTGTAGCTCTGGGCTCTTTGAGGAAATGGGGACAGAAATCCAGGGAGTCTTTACACTTCCAAGGTACTACCTGCCTGCAGTTTAAGTCTATGGCTGCATGGAAATGAGGCACCTGAAACTCACTCCAGCAGTCAAAAATTAACACTGGCTCACAGCATAGCCCAGGCTGTCAATGGAAGAAGTATGAACAACCAAAGGATGCTCTGAGTCACATGAATGCATTCCTCCTGCAAGAGTAGTGCCCTTGGCCAACACACAGGGGAAAACGGAGCTTGGGAAGTGGTATCAGCTCCCCTAATGAGAAAACAGCTTGTTGTAACTCCACAGAGAGGGAGAGAATAAAAATTTTTTGAAAAAGAATGAAGCAATTTAGAACAAAAATAAACCTACCAAGTTGAGTACTCCAGTAACAAAGATATCTTTTTTTCTTCAGGTATAATATGTCTAATTAGCTTCCTCATTGCTCTGTGTTTTACACTGGGTTCAGGGAGTTACTGGATTGACATTTTTGACAGATATGCAGGTTCAGTGCCTCTTCTAGTCATCGCTTTTTTTGAAGTGATTGGAGTTGTGTACATCTATAAAATTAAAAGGTATGTTGGAAAGAGATGGAATTTTTTCTTCTAAGACATAAATGCAGCTCAGGGTGCAGTAACTTTGACCCTAACCTGATTTGATTTGGTGCTGGTAACTTAGGGTTTTTCCTAGCAGGCTGTTTGTTTCCTTGGCAATTTAGTCTTTTTATTTTAAATATCTGAATAGTTTACAGAACTGCTGCAATATTATCATAATTTATTTAAGCTCAGAAACCTTACACTAGGTGCTCAGGTAATTAAATGGACAATATAAATTGGTCATCCATCTCTGGTATGGCTCAATAAAGACCTACTTGGATGATATTATTATTTACTCGAGCAAGCAGTGTTATTAAAGAATGGTGTGGAATAGAAAAGATTTACAGTGCTGTGCTCTGTGTTTCCAACTTACAGGAAACTATAAAACAGGGAAACTATTACCACTCTAGCTCTGACATCATCATAAACATGACCTCTTTTACAAGGTTCAGTGAAGATGTGGAATGGATGACCGGAAGAAAACTCAATCTCTTCTGGCAGATCACGTGGAGGTTTATTAGCCCTCTGCTCCTGCTAATTGTCTTCATGGCCTTTGTTACTCTTCAGATGCAGAAGCCTCCAAGCTACACAGCCTGGAACCCTAAATACGTATGTGCTCAAATATTTTTAGCACTTAAAGGAAAAATTATCTATTTTCCTCCCTTACAAGATCCTTTTATATTATTGTTATCTAGTGCTTACCCATTGAAAATAGCTTGAGGTCATGCAGTGCTCAGAGTAAGAAGGCTCCAGTGTGCAAAGAGGTTACACATACTAAAACCTGTCCCCTCTTGAGGGGTCCTGCTTATTCCATGCTTCATATTTCTTATGGATGTGTGCAATGCTTAGAAGTATTGAAGTGAAACATGTCACAGACATTCCATACCTGCAGGGGGTTCAGAGGTAGAACAAATGCCTGAGCAGAGCTTTAGAGCTGCCTAACAGTCATCAGGGATGAAGGCATTTCTCAGTGAGAGCTACCAGTATCACTGGGGCCCTGGTGGATACATGAATGTGTACTTTAGACAGGCAGATGGGGAGGCAGTGGTCTGAGTACAGTGTTGGTTAATTCAGCAACAAAGATACGTCCATGCTGAGAACATTTCATCTGGATGTCACTGTCTCACATCAAGTGCAGTTTCTTTGACCCCTCTCAAATACACTCTTGTGTGTGGGTTTGAAGATTGATTCTGCTCCAAAACTATATGAGGATTACACAGCAGCACTGTCTCCCCCAAATGCAATCAAGTATCTATCATCCCAAATAAAATTCATAGCCACAGAAGAAATTGCAGAAATTGCTCTATCATTATTCCCTCAAAATCTCTGATATACAACTTCCCTCCTTGATAAAGAACATACTCAGTAATTGCTGAAACCAGTTAAGCTTTGAGTACAAGAAGAATGAGCACAGTTTAACCAAGAGAGGGTGAAGATTTGATAACACTTGGGGCAATCCCCATATCCCTAGGAATGTGTCACAATTCCAGCTATACATCTCTGAAAGTGTAAAACATTTACAGCTGTCTCTAGATCCACAAGAAGGGTCTGCAGAGGACACAGCCACTGACGGCTACTGTACACAGAGTAAAACTTGCTATCTTTACTAAAACAGCGTAAGAAAATAAAAATAGAAATCATAGCAAAATCTAAATGTACCTATGAATTATTTCTTTTGCTTGCTTTTTTATCTCCACAGGAAAGCTTCCCCATGAAAGAGGAGAAAGTTTATCCACCTTGGGTACAGGCCATTTGTGTGCTGCTGGCTGCCCTTCCTTGCGTGTGCGTACCTCTGGTAGCGCTCTTCCACCTGGTCAAACAAAAGCGCAGGAGCAAGGAGCCAAGCCTTGTACCACCAGAAGTCTCCTCCTGTCAGGGGGCTAACAGCAACTTTTCTCATCCAAAAGAATAAACATGCATTGTACCTGTCTGTAAGCAAAAATAAGACAGCCTTTGTTACACATTATTAGCTGTCATTTAGTATCCTCCAACCAACCTGGGATACAGTCCATATGCTAACAGCAATCACTACACTCTGTAAACAATGCTGTTGTGTTTCCCTCAATTTCAACCAGTTTTTCAGCTTCATGTATCTCTCCAGCCAGAATTCAAACTTAGAAAGCCTGTTAAGTATTGGTGCTGGCTTCTGTCTTTCTTCACTTTTAAAACACTGGTCTGTTCCCAAGGATCAACAACATAAATTGGAACACAAGCACCTACAGTTTCATTCACTGCCCTGCCCCCTGCTCCAGGAGATGCAGAATGGGAGCCCTCCAAGAACATGGACCGTTCTTTAACACTACACTTGAATTTCTGTAAATCCCTCTACACACTTAAAACAGCAGTCATTTTGTGATTATTTCACATCCTCAAGCATTGCAAGGAACAAAGATAAAGCATCAGCAGATAAAAGAATGTTAAGTACATTTGAGCAATTAATTCTGCACAAATATCTTACCAGATTCCAGAATTTATTGTAGTGGAAAATACTGTAAAAAAAATCCCCATTTTTTCTCCCTTTATTTCTCATACTAAGCACAATAGCTGAATAGCATAACAAAAATGCAGATGTATAGCAGCCTTCCAGTGAGCTGCAACTTTACAGGACATGACAAAGTTAATGTTCACTGAAAAACAGGATTTTCCTGTACTTGGCTGCAGATCCTGGCCACTCTGTAGTGCTGGGAGATGAGGATTCTTCTTGTCACAATACTTAAGGAATCAGCAGCCTCTGGAAAAATATGGTGAAAGTAAGTGAGGATAAAGTTATGACAATCCCTTCAGGCTGAGTAACTGCGTTAAGGAAGAGAAAAGATTTATGTATTTACAGCTTTATAACCTTAATAAGAATTTTAAACTAACTAAAGCATATGTTTTATATTCACATTTCTGATTACAGATAGCTAAATGTTCATTAAAATCTTACAGACAACTATATGCAGTAGGTTTAAGTAGTCAGAGTTCTGTTCTTAAACAAAACCACATCCAACTAATACAGAGAGAAGCTGAGAAAATGATTAAACTAGATCTAAAGGACTTTCAAGTCTATAAATCCATCTTGAGTCACTGTCATGGTATCCAGACTTGACTTTTGAGCTGTCCCTTCCATTCAGCAGAAGGAAGACTTTATGGATCACCGGACATGCAGTTCAACCCAGGACAGGACTCTGGGGGAGGACAATTTTCAGCTCCACTAACTACAAATGATGGCTGGGAAACACAAGCTGAAGTTACTGTTTAGCTCAAGTAGGCATGCAGAAAAATGTGTTGAGCAACTCTTGCATGAACACTGCTTTTCTGTTGTCAGTGCGCTTCTGATGTTACCTCTACCAAAATTCCAAAACTGTAGCCTTATTTCAAAAGAGTCAGTGCTACAGGTTCCCCTTCTTATTCATGAAGAATAAGATTATATCCTACAGGTACATTTCTCTCCTGAATAGCTCGACTGTGTTACTTGAGGGAGCACGTGTATGCAAACACCTTCCACTCACTCTTTTTCCAATCTTTTATCTCCATATTCCATCAAATCTTCTTTGCTCTAATACCCTGCTGCAAGCTCATCATGTTCCAACAGACAAGACTTTCCTAGACTAGTCTAGGCTGAAAGAATCACCTGGGTTCTTTGGGGGTAAATCAGTAAAAGACACAAACACAGCTATGGTGATGTTCAGCCTTAGCCAGAATCCACAGCCCTAAAAACAAGGACATCAATTGCCTATTAAAGGAAAAAGCCTCAGAAGGAGCATTGGAACAACAGTATAAATGAGGACACATCAAAATTTTCATAACACAATAAACAGAAAACAGATGCAGAAAGAAAAGCACAACCCTTCTGGAACACAGAGGAGTTTCCTACATTGTGAAATTTGACACCTACCTCAACCTGAGATTCCCAGTCCATATCTCCTTCCCAAAAGGCAATAGTGGAGAGAAGGACTTGTTCCATGGAAGCATCCAAGATACTGTGATCTCCCCTAGAGAGGCTTCTGTCAAATTCCTTCCTTACAGCTCTGTAAACACACTAAAAACAATGTTCAGCCCTATTTCCCCCCCACCCCATTTAAACCCTCTAGCAAGCTAAATTTCCTGAGTAGTTTGCAACGTGTGCAGCGCAGGAAGTTACCTTCAGTGGTTTGGCTCTCAACCCCTCTACTTACCTTCTCTTAAATACTGAGACCTTAACCCTCACCACAAGTCTCAAAGATTTTGAAATTTTCCCAGCTGTACAATGATTGTTGAAAATCCACATTACAGATTCAGAATGCTCCTAAGGTAATTCATTTAATATTTCTAGATTCAAGTTATTCACTCTACCCAAACGTTTCCTGTCAGCAGTTGCTGTTTAACGCACTGCCTTGCTACCAATTAAGTAGAATATATTTTACCACCACAACAGATCACACTATTTCTTCTAGAACAGTTCTGTGCCAGAATAGCTTTATGGAATATTTCTACCTTCCTAACATTATAAACATCTATTTTTAGAGCAAAAAACTGTATTAACCTCTACCATGGTTAATCTATTCCTTACACATACACTCAAAGTATTTTCTTTCCAATTAACATAAGCCACAGCAGCAGCTTCAAGTTTCCAGCACAGACTGCCCGCTCTTCTTCAAATCTCCAAATTCTCCACTTATGAAAACACATACCAGTTTCACTTTACTTTCCCTTGCCTTTTTGGGGGAAGGATATTGCTAATGAAATGATTTTCTCTTGTGATTTCTACACTGTATTTGTATCTGTTTTCAAACAGCAACTCTTTAAAACTGATGACTCAGACAGTAATTTTTGGGAAAGGCTCAAACATCAGCTCAGAGAATTGCAAGCATTACCCTGTTTTCATTTTTACAAACTAACACCTTCAGCTGAGACCACATCATAAGTTTATATTCTCACAGAGAAAGATGGGGTAATCCAAGCTATTGGTGAAGTTTACACTCCCTCCTTTCTTCATGTTAGAGCATCTTGCTGTCTCTTCCTGCCACACGATCCCATAAAATAAAGCCTTCTGCACTGCCAGGCCTCTTCTATGCAATGCTCCTGATAGTGCTCCTTCATCCAGTATCACTCAGACCACTGAGGGGCATGGGGGTGCTTAAATGTTTGAGCTGCTGGCTGGAGAGCAAGAGTGTTGTTCTTCATCTCTAGTAGGAACAATTGCTCTGTGAATTTTTATATTTGTATTTTAAGAGTGTCACTTCACAGACAGAAAAGACCCAAACCTCTATGACTGACTGTAAATTTTGAACTGAGTTATGATATTAAAGGACAGACTGCAATACTGCAATTCAACCACCAGTCCCTGTCTGGTGGGGATTTGCCAGGGATGAGGCAACCGTGACTTCTCTGTGCAACCTCTTCCAGCAACTCAACACCATCACAGTAAAGAATTTCTTCCTTATATTGAACGCAAACCAACTCCCAGTTTAAAGCCACTCTCCCTTTTTCTACCATTATATGTAATTGTAAAAAATTCGTTTTGGAGAGCCAAAGATATGCAAATAGAAAAGCAATATACTTGGTATATTATCTAATCAAGAACTTTTGTTTTGTAGGTATAAATGCACCAGCATCATTCTGTACAACACTGTATTAAAAATATCACTAAGTATTCAAAATAAATAAAACATACACCAAACATAATCAGCTTGGACAGTGAAATTTTGACATATATTATTTGTGACCTGCAAAGCATAGAATTTCTAGCCTCTACATCTTGCCGTGAAATGCATTTGCCCTGTGCAGGTAACTGCTTTTTGTGACACAAACCAGCATATTAAAGATTGCTATAAAATAAAGGTCCTGGAAACAAATATGTGTTATTGCAATTAACCTGCCAATTTATTACAAAATTGGCTGGAACACAGAGAAGTAAAAAACAGCCCTTCAAGACAACTCATTGAAACAAGAAAGTTAGTAATTTTGTACAAAACATAGTTTAATGATGCCTTCATCAAAAAGGTGAGAACCATGGAACATAAATTACTTCAAACAGCCTGTGAATTTACAAAAAAAAACCCCACAAACAAAAAAAAAAAAAAAAACAAATAGGAAGGTATTAACAAAACTGTCTGCTCTTTTTGTGTCCTTGTAGGGTACCTAAGAAACAGACACATAAAACTTCTGGGTGAACTTCCTTTTGGCCCACTCTACCAAAATAAACTACAGAGAAGTCACCTAAAGACACAGCATTCATTTTCAAACCTGAGAAAATTATGAAATAAACCTCAATCAGTTAGTCCAGGATAGCTTTGAAATCTTCACAAAGAGATGGTTCTGTCACTGCCTGCAGTAGTGCCATAGTATCCTCTGGGATCCTCCTGATTAGCTTCCTCTTACCTAGCAAAACATCAGAAACAATTAATTACAACTGCAAATAACTATTCATTCTGGTTTAGGGAAAATGCTAATGAAGCAATGAAATCAATACTAGCTAAAACCAACTAAAAAGCTGCAACACCTGAATTATGGGGAGAAAAAAAGCTATAGTAATACATGCTACTGCTCTTCCACACTTAGATCAGGCTAACAAATAAAAAGGTTCAAAATTGTATGTGAAAATATTAACAAAGAAAATCAAGGAGCAAATTCCTCCTACTTTCTGTTTTTGTGACTTTTTCAGATTTGAAAATTTCATTACATTTTGAAAAGTATAAGCCCATTTGTTCAACAACTTTACCCACCAAATAAGGCCTTCTGCTAAACCACAGTTATTTTGAAAGACTGAATGTCCCATCAATAGAAATACAGACAGCAAAAAGGACTTTTTACAGATTAGGAAGAACATGTAAAATCCTAGCAACAGTTTAAGTCTGTCACTAAACAGAGTCAGCAAAATTGTCAATGATGCAGAAAGCCAGAAGTACTCAATAAACATTTGCCCTGTATCTGAAAAGGAGACAGATGATGTATTTATATCTTATCGTGATAAGGAAAGACTCTTGCTCCTTTCCCCACTGGCAATAACAGGAGGGATGTTAAACAATAACTCTGTTTTAAATACTTAACTCTGAAGAATGATGACAACTCATGACAAGCCCCTAACGTTGACATTTAATAGGTTTGGAAATAGTGGGGAGAACCTCCTCCCCAAAACCTATGAGCTTGATTTAGATTCCCATGGAGAGTAATGGAAAGGCACGTGCAGGGACACAAGAGAAAACCACATTTATATCAAGTCCTGTCAACAACATAATCTTACAGAGGTAATAGTTTTTATACAGCCAATACAAACTCCAAAATGACAACAGGAATTGCAGCTGTTAAGTTGACATAGGGGCTTTTACCAGCTTTGTTTATCTCTGTGCCACAGATTACTGCAGCATGTAGAGATACTGAGCAAACTTCCAGGATCCCATCTCTGTCATGACTACTGACATCCACACATGCTACCTGATTTCCAGAAGACAAAACCTAAAATACCATGTTTAGAATAAGGTCTGACATCTCTACATAATGCTTAGCTCTCTAATAACCTTCTCTACAAGGCAATGTTCTGATTACAATAACATTGTCCAGGACTAGGTCTGATTCAGGGCAAACAAAACTAACTCGTACCTGCATAGAAAACTATCAATATCTCTGTAAATGGACTTCAGTGTAAGCCCAAAGGATTGAGACACTTAGTATAGTATCGAATTCAGAAGAAAATACAAATATAAACACCATGGACAATCAGGGACTAAAAAATGGCCTTCACCTATGACCAGAGACCTTGGGGATATAGAGATAATGATGCCCATTCACACCAAGGGTATGCAGGTGAAGTGTCACCACAAGATGTCTTTGTACAATGCCACCAATTACTGTATAACTCTCGCTGCATTGGCAGAACAGGGCTAGTGCAAGTACAGGTAAGATTCTAAGCTGGCTATAAGCAAATGGAGAAATAGCATTTGAATTACTTGGACCCCAGTGATCTGTCAACCAATCACAGTGAAAGTTTCCATCTTAAAAGTTTCATAGTAAAGTCACAAGTCACAGCCTGCTAATTGTACAGGCAGCTGTTAAGCAAAGATTTCTGCAACTTTGATCTCTCAGTAGAGTACCTGAAGTCGCAGATATTTCCAAAAGAAATTGGACTCTGTAGATAAGAAAACTGGATTGTCTTAACACTATGGATATGAAGAACAGATTCTGCCTCAGAGAAGGTAAGATTTATGGAAGAATAGCTGAAAATTACTCTTTTCAAGAGAACGCCACCATTGACTTTCTACAGACCTTTGGACTTTTCCTGCTCCACCTCCACAATACTCAGGAAGTACAACGTTAATAGGCTTCCCCAGGAATTTCGGAAGAAAGGGAATAACCTTTCTAAAGGGCAATTCCCACTGCCAGAGAAGCCAGCTGACAGGTGGCCAGCTTTCTCTTCCTGGGTAAGAAACTGTGCACAGAGTTGGCCTGGACCACATGCAAGTTTCAGGTCAGTATTGCAATTAGGCAAGTTAGGCAGCTCTATGGGTACAGCAGAAGGAAACTAGTGACAATTGCTATTCAAACTAGGAAAACTTCACCTCTACTTCCCAGCCCATTTCCCCTGGCATCTGTTGTGGTGTGACTTTGTGGACAGCAGAGAACACTCTTACTGATGCATGCAGCCATGGAAGGTGAAATTCTGCTGAGCAGTAAAGCTGCCTGGAGCTATGCCTCCACCCTGGAAGTACTGTCAGATTAAACAGCAAAGCATGCACAGAGAAGGATGGAGGAGCTTTGGCTCAGATTGTGGTCTGCCAGTCCAAGATCCCAACAGCAAAACCTTCAGCATCAGGGATGAAAACTCAAATGTGCCCTATATGGATCTTAAAGAAGTGAAGCAGCTCCCAGAGAAGCCACTGTCCTACTGGCTGTATCTACTGCATTCTCTGCTTAGTTCTTCAGTTCCTGTCCCCTCCAAGTGAAGCAAGCAGCCCTGCCCAGGCTTCTCAGCAGCAGTGAGCAGACTTAGGGTCTCTGGGTTTGCTGTCAGTGAGTAACTCAGAGAAGGAGTTTCTCTGGGAAAGGCTGTTGGAATTCTGCTCTATACAGAAAGTCCATAGCTCTCAAGAATGTGGCTAGCAAGATCCTAATCATTGGTTTATTTCCTGTGATAGTGTAAGTGTTGTCGTGATACATTCACACCGCACCACCAAAACTCATACTCTGCACTCAGGCGTTGCTGCAAGCCTTTGATATGGGAAGGAAATGCTTTCTTAAAAAAGAGCTGCTTTCTTTTTGGGGCACTGGACCTCAGTGCAACTATCAAAGGAAGCTTATGATATCTTCCAAATCAAATAGGTGTTACTCTGGAATGAGACCCAGAAATTTCTTGGTCTTGTATAACAAAACTGCCCAATCAATGACTCATTCAGAGTGCAAATTCCAGAGTCAGCATCGAGAGTCTGGCCATCACTGCAGCTAAATTCATCAACAGCTCTGGCTGCTTCAGGAAAACCTCTTGCTGTCCACTTTTAGTATCTTAAAACTGAAAATTCTATTATTTCTAGAGCTGGCCTGCAGGCAGACTGAACAACTGTTTATGGAAAGAGCTCCTCAAGGGCCAGGGACACAGACAGCTTCTTTCACCAAATGGAAGTGTCACAGAAACTCCAACACCACAACTCTGCAAGAATACACATGCAGTGGAGCCAGTGCTTCTGTTTCCAAGTGACCCTGGTAGCACTTTTTGGGGTAGAAGTTTAAATTGTGGGAGGAGCTTGTTGCATTGCCAGCTAATCTACATTTTTTAAAATAGAAGCTTGAGCGTTTGTATTTCATTTAGCTAAACCTGCTGACAATACAGACATAATTAACACAGTCTTATTAAGCCTTCTGAAATGTACAAGCTTACTGAGTGCCAAGCATCAACTGTCCAGTGAGAATAAGGCTCTAGAAAATGCAGTGCTGGAAAACATTTTAATCTGCTTACTTATACTTAGTAAATTTGAATAAAATCAGGAAGATCGTTAATGTACATCTGAGAACATTTTAGGATTAGAAAACTTTAAAAAATCATTAGTTTCTAAGTTTAATTACAATGAACCATAGACAAAACTGTAAAAATAGCTGAATACTTACAGACTTTTAAGGATATAAGCAGACATTTGTAAACAGCTTCGTGATTTAACAGTTTCACAGTGAAGGCATGGTAGCAGAGCCATTCTGCTACCTGGATAGGGAATATGCCAGATACACCTTTGTTATCGTTAGCAACTCCTAGAGATAGAAAGGAAAATAATGTCACTGAAAATTATGAGCATTAAGAAGTATACCTGGTCTCTCTTCTCTTTCTATAAAATCACCCCAGGACTTTTTACTAGAAACCTATGCAGTCAGTGAAGTCTTGTGCATCAGCAGAAAACTAAGAAAATAGTGTTTGAAACACAATCTTCAGAAAACTGAGTTTGAGAAGAAAAATGCATTGTGATTCTTATTATGAATTTCTCAATATTAATTCCTGATCTTTATCCCAAAATTACACCTGGACTGCACATTCAAGATGTTCTATTTGTCTAAAAAACCCCCAAACAAATCCAAACCCACTATCTCATTGCCCTTAACATCCTATACCTGCATTTATTGTTTTCAGGATAGCATAGCAGCATGATGCAGTCTGAGAGATAATCCTTAGGAAGAAATCAGGATTTTTTCTAACTTGCTGGCTGAATGGAAACTGGAGAACACAGGCATGGAACCTGTTCAAAAAACCAGCCTATTTAATAAGAAGTCATTTGCAATTTCAAGTGAAACTATGAATACACAGCTTAGGCATTACACAACATGTAAATGCACACAACAGTCTTTAGCTGTATCAACACTGTCACTGCATGACACCTCTCCCATATACACACATTCCTGGAAAGTCAGACGTAAATGATGCTTGTTTCTAAATTTTATGCTGAAAGAAGATCTTGAAGCCATGTGCCTTGGTAACAGACTTCTCCTCTGAGGACAGCATAACTGTGTTATGTGCAGGGAAAACTAAACTACCCATTGTCACCAATTCCATATCACAGCCTATGCCACCAGAGAACACTCACATGAGAGAGAGTCAGAGGAAGAAAAAGCAAAGCAAAACCCCACAATAAATTCTGTTCAGGTATGCAAGAAAACAGACTTCCAAATTATTTCACAGCCCAGGACACTCACTCCTTTGCCTATCTGGAAGCCAGCTCTTTAGATGTTATTTGTATTGTATGTTTCCTTACACCTGTTTGAAAATATTTTGAAACTGCTGACTTTTTTTTACCTTCAGTCTCTGGCATTATAATCCTGCTTATGCTGCATATAGCCAATTACAATGTTGATTTTTAATTAATCAACAATGTATAAACTTGTTTATTAAATTAACCCAGCAATCACTTAAAAAACAGTGACATTTTCATATATATAAAGGATAGACCTTAGTACCATGCTGTATTACAGGTCTTTGGCTGAATTAACGTCACATACAGTTATCATGGTGGACAGTCTTTTACATAACATACAAAGGCCACTGTTAGTTACTTCTGTTTGATTTTATGGTAACATGCTAAGTGATCATATCTATCAGAGAAAAATCTTTAATCACCCACAAGCCAAAAGTTTAAGAGCTGGACACATCAGTGCTGTACTAGACAAACCCAATTACACTTCTTGGGCAAGGAATACAGCTTGAATGTGGACCAAGATGAATTTAAGAACAAAACCAAAATGTCCCTTCATAACAAGTGTGAGTATAGCAAAAGAATAACATCTGATTTCTGTGAACAGTGAAGCATTTCTTGAACATTTTTGTGTTAAAAAAATAAAAACCCAATTACTTGTTGCTGCCAATCATTCCAAGTTTTCAATTTACATAATTCAGCATTTTCTTCCAACTTGCTTATCAGTTTTGATTTCTTTCCCTTATCTTTGTTTAAAACATTCACTTCCTCTACTGACCAAGGCAAGGTCACAAACGTCAAGATATTACCAGCTAAGGAGCAACTAAAATGTTACCAGCAATAAGAAACTACAATTAATTTTGTAGAATGAAACTTCTCTTTACCTGGAGTAATACTGGTCAAAGTTCTGTATGACTTTAACAGATATAAAGTTCTAAATATAAACTGCCTAATATTTAACTAATCTAAATATAAAATGGTTAATAAGGCTTCTTATCATACTCCTGAATCAAAACAGACAGTTATCTTGAGGTCAGCTGTCAAAACCAAGACACTGAAAATCCATTTGGCGAAGTATCACTTGAACACACAATCAGTTATATTCCTGTATCCTAAATCTAACAGTATTACTCAAGAACAGTGTTGAAACAAGAATAACTTGACCCACTACTGACATTTACTACTGCACACATTATACAAATTATATATAAACACACACACTGCACACCTACATGGCACACTTGTTTTCTGATTCATAGCTCCTCCATGTGTCAAGAAAGAGTAATGAAATATTGACACTTACTTCAGAAGACAGTGACCCACCTGTAAGCCTGGAGTAAAAATATCTTGTAGATGTTAATGAGAACTGTTCTAAGGCTGTTGATCTAGAACAGAACAGAAACAGAGTTATAAGAATATTTTAATGTCATAATGGAATTTGTTGAAGATCTAAACAAAAAACATTTTATGCTAAACTGAAAAGATTTGTTTTATGCAACTAAGTTAACAATGTTGTGAAGGATCAGTTCTGGAACGTTACACTTTATTTGATGTCAACATTTCCAGATTATGTGGATTTCCTCTCAAAATAAACTGTTATGTTAGAACTCAAAGGGGTTTTAATGCTCTTCATCACTAATCAGTATATTGCCAAACTTCCATTTTCATACTCCCACCTGTAAATCAAGAAATAAACTATGACATTTCAGTTTGAGGACTGCACTCAGTTTGTATTTCATGTTTTTCCCAGCTGTTATACTTGAATTGAAGGAAAGACTTGATCTGATAGAAGTACAGGTGTAACTAGAAAAAAAAGTAAAAAAAGTAGTTAAACTCTTATGGGCTAACAGACTAAATTAAATTCTGTAAAGTAAGCCTCATTTAACTTCCCATGTTACAGAGATTTCCTGCTAATCAATGAGCCAGTAGCTAAAAGATGACCATAATTAAATTCAATGTTGAAAGAGACTAGGCCCTGTGGCATTAAGGGTATTAGCTAAGGGCTGACTTCAATATCTCAGGGCTGAAAAATTCAGCCTGCTAAAAAAAGCTAAATTGATAATCTTAAAAACAAACTAAATTTTTTAAACACATTGTCACTGGAGTAATTAATAATGTTCTGGTTAGACAATCATCTTATCTATGTCTATGATCCATGCAATGCAGGAGCTTAGGCTTGAAGCCACCTTAGCTACCGGAACAACCCTGATGTTCCAGCTACTTAAGCCAAACTTATCAAAAGCAAAGCCTTGAAACAAACACTGGGGGCTTGGCAGCGCTGGATTAGTAGTTAGACTTGATCTTAAAGGTTTTTCCCAACATAAACAATTCTATGATTTTATGATTCTGATTAGTGCCTCCTAGACCAGCAGCATCAATATCCCTTTCAACACAAACTGTTTCTTTCAAGAACTCAGCTAGTGAATAAATCTCTTCGGCTGTTGAGTTTGGTCCTTTGCTATGGGAAGCCATGTCATATTACTTTACTTTCCTAAAGTGAGCAAGTTTTTTTGTTTAGGAAGACTACTGAGGAACTTTACCACCCTATTGGTGGAAAATCTCTTCCTAATTTTCCACTTAAAATGCTTAAGGGCTGTTTATACTAAAAATGTCAATACTGAAGCTAATGAAGCAATATTACCCATGAGTTTAAACCATTCTTTCTTTCTGATTTTTAGAAAATATCTGGTAGCTCAGGGTCTACAGAACTTTCCAGTAGGATACATTATTATCCTGTCTGGAGTTCTATGTTCAGACTGTTTTGTGTAAATGGTCAAGGTTACTAGTTTAAAGAGAAGTTCCCCATCCCACACATTCTTTCCCATGTGAAGTGTACCAGAGGGAACACCTCTGATGTTGAAAGGATTGCCAGTCCCTGTAGTCTATACCTAATTAATCCCAATCTATTTTGCAATTAATTCAACTACACCATTCCCAACACACCCTTGTGCTTCTCCCACTATTGAGATGAGATATTGTAAAGCTGACACTGGAGTGCATAACTCTATTTACCTGGAGTAATCGCAGTAAACCTCAAGTGTTTTTATATCTAATAACAAACCACACCATGGGATCAAACGACAATCTGGCAGCTGTTTAAATTTGGAACATCCTGGGATATCATCAACAGGAAAATTCACCACTGTCTTATTTGGGTTCATTAAAAGGCCGTACTCAGGAATACCTGTTGCTAGAGTCCTAAAACAGATATCAACAGTTAGGCTAAGCCCCCCCAGCAAAGCAGACAAAAATTAGCACCATGCTGCAACACAGAAAATCTTGAACAAAAGGGCAGAAATCAAAGAATGAAGAGAACCACAGCCAACTCTTCAGGTTAAGGAACACAGCTAGAAATAAAGAAAGACAAGACATTAGAGGCAAATAAATACATAAAATAAACAAACTTGAGTATAATGAAGAAAAAATATTACAGATTAATGCAAATTAAGCACATCAGCCATGCAACGCTTGAGACAAGCTGTATGAACCACACTCACAGAAACCTCTGAAATAAAAATCACCGGTAAAAGATGACAAGTTCCTGTTTTTGGAAGTTACCAAAACCAAGGAGAATCCACATAACAGGAACCTCACTTATCTGATGAAAAGTCTTGAAGGGAACATTTTCCCTAAGAATGTTTTCACTGCCAGAATGCCTGCTGATTACCTGCTACGTACTGGATCAGCAGTGTCATGGACAAGAAGCAGTTCGTCTTACTTGGCAATGTACTTACATGCAGGCTTTAAAGAGACAAAGAGCTAGGCTCGTTTTCTTGGGGACTCATAGTCTTAATGCTGTCTCCTCAAAACAGATTTACTGAGTCCCCCAGTTCTAATGCTACATTCGGAAAACCTGGTTCTGTGCCATTCGTGGCAGAGCTCATAGGATCTGATCTGTAAACAGTTGTGGAAATCTCTCACAGAAAAGGCTACTTCTCTACAGAAAATCAACACAGCTGGTACAGAAATTGATCTGGAACAAAGATGCAGACAACTTCAAAGGGCAAGAAGGACAATATCTGCACTGCTACTCAAGTGATATTGTGCTGAAAAGATGTTAGAAGAGATTAATAGCTTGAAGCCCTCACTGTTAGTTTGATTTATCTGTAAACCAACAGATCCCTAGAAATTGCTTTCTGTTCTGATAAGGAAATGAGGATAAATGAAGTCTTCAAAATACATTACCACTATTTCATACAATGTACACTTCAAACAGTACTTAACTGGTTGCTCCATCACCTTTCAAGCTCACAACAGAGCTGCATCTTTGTGACTACTGAAAAGCATGATGCAACTGACAACACTGCAGATGCTAAGCTTTTCATCAAGACCTATCCTTCGGATCCTTTAAACTGATCAACAGAACTCCCCTAGGACTGACTGTACATTCCTATCTGCAGTAACAAGGAACTTCTGGGACTCAACTTTTAAAGAAAAGGTATTTCTGAAAAGAATTTTGAAAAGAATTCTGAAAAAATTACTGTTATAAAACTTCAGTGTGAACTGCACACTACCATGCTATTGGTATCTCCAGATACTCATCATGGAATGTTAATGACTTGAAAATTCTTAGCAATATTAGATTGGACCAGAGCTGCATTCTTTCCTGGGAAACAGAAAACAGCAGCATGAGTTCCCAATAAAAACATTTTAAGAATGTAAATAAGGCATCTTAAAAAATTTGAGGGAAAATGGTTTTTCAAAGACAACTGTCAGCTGCTTTGGTTAGGCTGCAATACTAATTTTTCCTTGAAGCTCCACCAAGGTTAGTAGGTAGGTCCCTAATTCAAACTCTAGCAGGAATTGCCCACCATGTGAACTGCAACAGATTGTTAACTGGCTACCAAGAATGCAGTTTTAGGATTTTTCCCAAGCACAGGCTACTACCAAGGACTCCAAAATAGTCCTTGACTGCTAATTCATAAAACAAATACACCTATGTGCATAAAGATGAAAAATAATTACATAAAAGACAACGCTTACTAATTTGCAGACTATGAATCTAACAGCATACCTTAGAAAAGTTCTTGCCTTCATTAAATGTGGTGTAAGCAGCAAAAAATCATCAATGAGACGTATTAGGACTCTGTAATCAAGAAGAAACCAATCTCAGATTTTTTAAAACACAATCTTTTCAAAGTTTTTTCATACACTTCAGAGCAACAATGTGCTTGCTTTTTTTAATTCACAAGATGGTAGAGGCCGATATAAACTCCAAACTGAGACTCATAAGAAATTATCTGTTTTGCTTCTTTCCTAAACATAAATGAAAAAAAGAAAATAAAAAATGTGACTGGCTAGATGAAACATGAAGGAATTTACAACATAGAAAGTATTCCACAATGGCTTCCCTGGATACAGGGTTTTTCACTTTTCTAAGGGAGAATTTGCAGTATTTTTCTTGACAAGACAAGGGAAAGAGGTGCCAGACCAGGTACACAAGTAGATTCTTGGTGGGCTCCAACTCTCTTCGTTTACCAGGTAATAACTTGTTTATGAAGCAAGCTTGACAGTAAACCAGAATACCATCTACCACTGCAAAGGCTGAAATTTTCCAACAGAATTCAGACCCCAAGCATGCCCATATTTTCTGGTAAATCCTGCCTATCAGACCATAGAGAAGTAGCTCTGGAGATGATGATGTACAGTCTCATCTTCAAAGCGAGAGTACTGCCATCACTAGACCAGATCAGCTGCACCATGGCCCAGCCAAGTCAATAATCACCTTATTCTTGTGACTTAAAGGACAAATTAAATTATCAAGATCATTCGACACTTAAAAAACATTCTAAAATCTGCTCTACATAATGACAGGTGCTACATTAAAGAGTGCATTCTTCTGAATCAGTTTCATAATTTCCTCTTTCTAAACACCCTTTGAAATCAACAGACAGCTTTTCACACTCACATCAGAGCATCCTCAAGCCTGTAAGAAGTACTACTTTTGTAGGGAAATGTTTAAAATTCTGACACCCAGCAAGCCTCCCAAGAAGAGATACCAGACAGATGTACTTATTTCGAGTATTCCCACAGTTCTTTTTTTTTTTTTTTTTTTTTTGTGGGGGAAGAATTCACCACAATGAAGGGAGATGTCTGAACACAAGTTTCAGGGTCCAGCTCATGACTAAATGCCCTAATCCAGGATTCAGTTTGGGATCTGTTCATACAAAGTAAATGGAACTTCAAATTTTTTACATCTAAAAAAGAGATAAAGTTTTTATCAGGCTAGCTTTCTGTCAAGCTTCTAAGGAGCAAGCACGTGCAGGGCACAAAGACTGAGAAGATTTACCAAAAATCACACAGGGCTTCAAACAAGAACCAACACACCCCATAAAAATCTACTATAAAGCTCTGACCTTGATAAAATGTTAAGATTTACTGACAGTGGATTGGAAAGCCCTCAGGCAGAAGCCTGGAGTATCAGTATCACAAAGTATGTAACAAACATATCTCTGAGGTGGAAAGACCACAGATGATGTGGGAAGGAATGAGACATAAACTTCTCAGAAGTACAAGAGCAGCTTGTAAGACTCTTTACAGTGCCCTTTCTAAGAATAAATCTCCTACCAAAGATACAAAAAAGCTTCTCTGCATTTTCTTCTCAGGCTTGCAATGGGGAAATTCTCCCCAAAAAACAACCACAGTTTCACTGAAGCTGTAGAGACATGCAGCATACTCCTAATGAAGTTGGAAATCCTTAACACTCAAAACTAGATGTCAGAGAAAATTTCCAACAATATGCACTACATATTATGAATTACTGTTACAGAGCACAGAACAAAGCATCCCTACCCATCCTGCTTTATTCCAGAGAGCCATTTGTTCTCCATATCTCCATAGAATAAGCTGCAAAGTAAGGTTGACAAAATGGAGCCCTGTGGAATTCCACAGCACTGTAAGTAGTACCTACCAAAGAATAAAAGAAAACAAAAAAATCAAATCATGTAACAAGATCACAATAGTTGTTAAATATTTTTTCCAAGTATAACATAAGAAATATGCTATGTTTGCCAGTTAGCCTTAATTAAGAATCTATATAGAGATCCAGAAATTTTAATTTTAACAGTGAAAAAACCCCACTAATTCACACATTTATTTCGTATTAACAAACTCCAGGAGACGACTGTCATTAAATAAAGAAATTGTATAACTGATCTCAAACCACACTGTCTCCTTCTGCTGCAGACGCATCCTTCACTGAAGTTTTTTAATTCTTTATGTTACATCTTACTGTGACAACTTCAAGAGAAGTGCTCTTATATACAAAATAAAGTGCACTGAAGAATTTTCTATGCTGCCATCAACTAAGTGGGTATGGCTCATGAAACCCAAGGGAATTATTTTCACAACACTTCTTTGAACCAGTGAGATACTATAATGTCCATTTCCCCACTATTACATGAATGACTTGGTGAAGCTGAAGAGAATAAATTCAGACCACATACCACTTCTGAGCACTGACCCTACCTGTATTTTCAGTCATCTGAAAACACTCCTGGCAGTAATTTTATTTTCTTACAGACTTTTTTTAAATATATCAAATGGTATTAAAAGATTGCTTAGAGGTCCCCAGCTGAATAATCAGCATTTTTCTCAAAGCATCAAGTTAATGTTGACTAACTGTGATTTTTTCATGAGAAAAAGACATTTTCATCTATTTACTGAACATACAGGGGTTTTTTTGACAAACAAGAACAAGCTACTTAAAAGGACTAAGTTCATTTTAGGACAAACAGTATTTTTCAGTCAAGCTGTGACTGAATTTGAAAGTGTGAAGGTGATTTTGTCAGGGTTTGCTTTCTCTGAAACCATAAAAATTCCATGAAGCATACTCACGTTGGTTAGTCATTATTAGAGTATGCCACAAGAGCATTCTTATGATCCTGCCAAAGGGAGTGTAAGCATCAATGCTAGAAAAAAATATAAACACACTTCTATATGACTCTTTGAGAGCATTTCTCACTCTCCCTCAATCCTGTAAGATTCTAAAGCAAGTGTGCTAAAACAAAGGTATTGTTTCCCGAGTTAGAAGCCATTCACTCTAACATAAACCGCCCTGAATTTACAAATAATGATCATGTAAGTACTTCCTTTATTAGACATAGAACACATTTACCACCTAGAGGCAAAATACAAGTACCAAGACAGTATCTCTACCAACACAAAAAGTCTGCATTACAACTTTCTGTAACATCTGATTCTTAATTTTGGAGTTGCCAATAATTTTAAGTCCTATTGCTACTGCCTTTTATTTTTATTGCAACTTGCCAAAGAGCAAAACCACTGCACTTCAGGGAAATGACTAACAAGGCTTTTGTGTGATTGCTTGGATGTTACTCTTGCTTTTGTTCACCACTATGGATACTACCATTTTAAAGTATATTCCTTTTGAATTATACTTGCAGTTTTAAATGAAGGTTATTGCATATGCTATGGAATAATATAAGTTATGAAGGTTATTCCACATTCTATGGAATAATGCATTGTAAACAGTTAACATCACCCAGGTAGGGAAGAGAAATCATACTAAATATAAAGTTGACTCCAAACTCTTAATGCTTTTTTCAAGCTTAAACTGATACACAAATTTCTGACTAACATGAAATTAAAAAAATCTTTAAAAGATAGCTATTCAAAAGTCCCCAGAGCCAACTAAACATATCCTCTTAACAAGAAACAAACAAACAAACAAAACATACTATAAAAGAATAATTTCTTTTTTACCTGTTCCTAATCTCCAGAACGCTGTTATGTATCATTTGAAGGAAAAAATTAAACAGGCTGGAACTTGTCTCATAGAAAGTTAAGCTCTAGAAATATGAAAAAACAAAACAAGATTTGAAATGAAAAATACACTATAACTTTGAAGATACATAGAAACCTTTAAAAAAGTAGACTGTAGCAGCTATGTAACTGAAAAGACAAATCCTAAACCCAAGATCTGAGCATACATTCTAAAAAGCTGCTCACATCCAACAACTCAACTTTTGTTGGATGTTGATTTTTTTTGTTTGTTTCTTGTTTTGTGTTAGGAGAAATCAAATATAACATGTAAACTCCTTTTTTTAAGTGCTGGCACAATATATTGGATTATTACAAGGTATAAGACCCTGTTCTTTTGGCCACTCTCTATCCTGTAGGACAATTTCTGTACGTCAGGATCCTTATGATTCCCGAAGTCTTGACACACTCACTTGCCCATTCTGCTGCAAAACACACACTTCAGGTATTACAAACACTTCCGTGCATTGCTGCCCACCCAATATTTATGAGATGTTTTGTTAAAAATTAGAAGATAAAAAATTCATTTACAACAATTTAAATACCCTTAAAAATGACTTAATTCAAATTAAAATAAAATTACTTACTACTTGCATAGATTAGACAGCAGACAAATGCACCCAGCCTTTGACAGAGCCATGCAAGATCATGCTTACTTGCGTTGAAAAGATAAGGTGATGTACCAATGGTACAGACACCCAGCCTGACATGACACTTTTCTCAAAATACTTTGTTCTTTTAAGACACAGAAATTGTTTTCAAGCATAAAATATTTTTAAATAGAACACTGCTGCTCTTGCAATACCTAGTATAGTTCTCTGAATTGGTTTGAAAAAGATAACAAAATGTACTTATACATCAGCAATCCAGCTAGTTTCCATTTTCATCCAGGTACTCATTAGACTTTCCTATTTTTGTAGGATCCTGGAATTCTACACCAGCCATACCATATATTCTACTCCTATGTCCACAGATACACAAGATCATTTCACTTGTATGTTAGAAATCACCTTTTGCCAACCTTGTCATTTTCCACTGCCAGGTTCAGAGAAGAAAAATTTGAAGAGGAATTACTAGCCAGAAAGAACATCCCTATCTGCTCACTGGATGCTCAGGAAATCTGGTAGGTTGTTATTATGGAACACCATCATTCCAAGCAAGGCAATGCATGATGAAACTGTCTGAGCCTATCACCTACTTCTGTGCCTTTGTCATGTTCCTTGCCCAGAAGGAAGTCTTGAGAACAAACACTTGCATCAAGAATGAAAACATAAGGATGCTTGCTTCTGGCAACAAAGCATCAGTTGGAGTAAAGTTAAAATACATGTAATTTTTAATCATATGTTAATTCACTGAAAGCAAGAAATCTCCTTAATCTCTTTAAATCTCTTAAATCTCTAAAAACTTAAAGAGTTGATCTTGTTGGCTTCGTACTTAACTCCCTCCCAAAGAAGAGTTCATTCTCATCCACCTTGACAGGTAATCCTTAAAATCAGCTTTTTAAATTTTTAATTAGGCACAAAATAAGATCTTAAAACAGACAACAGACAAAAAGCTGTGCAGTTTGCAAGTCAAGATGTCACATCCCTAGCTACTTGGCTTATAATACATTTTATTCATTCTTACTTCCTTATGTTTTGGAGATAGGAAGTGTTGATATCCTTTTTTACATAGTTAATTTCTCACTTGAGGACTGTTAAAAGAAACAATGAAATTAGGAAAGGAAAAAGAAAACACTGGTTAAAATAAATGTTTGACAAAATAATGAGAAAATTTGGCAAAAGTTGAGAAGGACTTTAAGTCAGATTTCTTGTCGGTGCACTCCTCCTGCCGAACACTCAGAGCCTGTTACAAACATCACAGAGGAGATGACAAAAAGTCTTTCTACAGAAGAAAGAAGGTGCTGGTTAACTGGATAAGAAGTAATGGAACCACATAATATGTACATACAAGTAAAAATCCCAATCTTCCTTTAATTCTTCTGTAGCTTTTTTTTTTCAGTTGAAAAGAGGCCTCACAACACGTACCTGTTCAACTACTATTGCATTTTGCAATGAGGCATTCTCCTGAAGCTGGGACACAAACTGCTTCATGTCTGGCATAAAGTCCTTGAAAGTAGAAACCTGTGTAATTGTTTAAATTGTAAAGAAACAAATGATAAAAGCAGTAAAAAATTCAGTAACTGACTTTTGTGCTCATTGGAGGTCAAAGAACGAGCCTTATTGCATTATTTTAATCCAACAATTCTTCTACTGTTAAAATAAAATGTCTCACCCACAAATCTCTATTTCCACAACACATTTATCTTTATTTTTACTAAGAGTGAGTAAAACTTTAAAAGGTATGGAATAAAACAAGCTTTTCTACCCCTGGAAAATATCTAACAGCATTAAAAAATGGTTATTAAGTACTTAACCACTTCAAAGGGTGGCTAAAGAAAGCTATGAAGGCAAAACTTTCCTTGGACCAAAATACTCTTATAACAGCAAAGAGAAGAAATCAGGAAGTCATACATGTCTCTTATAGAGCTTCCTGGCTCTTCCACTTGGAGTAATCATAATCACAGCGTAGCGCCGTATGCAGTACACGGTTCTCTTCTCAGGCTTCAGGACCCGCGAAATCACTTCCACCAGTTTGTTGTGAGGAATGCTATCATAAGCCCTGGACACATCAGCCTGAAACAGAAGAAATATCTTCCACTACATATTCAGCAATATTGCTGTAAACATTCTGGTAGTATAGAGGAAGTACTGCTGTAGTATGTAAGAAAGGCTGAAGGATAGATCACATGGGAGTAAAATTATTGCACCATTCAGGCCAAATTCCTGACAAAACAAAAACTCAATGCTTATCTGAAAGACCTTTCCCCACTCATTGAGTATTTACTTAGAAAGGAATATCCAAATCATCAGTTTCAACACAATTCTTATTATTAACAGAAGAGTATGCCACATGCAACCTAAAGTCTAACATCAAATCTCCAATCATTTACATTAATAACCAGTATTTTTATGTTTAAATATTTTAAGAAACTTGCCTCACCATATGGCCATGGAGATGACATCTCAGAAAGCTGCAAACCTATATATTTTACCTTTCCCTACCTTTCCTTTTCATACTGGAAATCTACCTCCTTTTACTTGTCCTAGTAAACTAGGTGAAAATTTCTGTAGAAGTTTCAGGAGTAAATTGAGAAAACTTTCTGTAGAAGCAAAAATCTTAGGATTATTATAAAACAAATTATGTCAATGGCTCGACCCTTTGGTTAGAAAGATAACAAGACAAAATTATTTAAATTATTTCAGGACAGGATGACAAGCAACATATGAGAGATAAGAACACAGCTCCCCAGCACATACAAACCTGTGTAATTTACATATTTCTGTATACATTGCTCCAATTCAAAGCTATGAATTGAAATCAAACACAAAATATTGCCTGCTAGACAGAACTGACAGAAGTATGAAGATGAAGAACAAACTCCTTTAAATAATGGGCTACCACAAGCACTGATTTTTTCAAGGTGGGAGAAGAAACTTCTTGGAAAGACATCAACCAGAAGTCATGTGTTCATTTTCAACATAAACTAATGATAGTGAGATAGAAGAAACAAATTTTTTAAGAGACACTGAATTTATTCAAAGGCACATAGAACACTTTTTTCTGGTTTTCATATGGCTCAAAAGGCTATCTAAGCTTCTATCTTTCTCCCACTTTTATACCCAGCTAAATGTAACTGCAAAAAAATTCAGCAAATGCATAGAAGCAGGAGCTCCTGCACAACAGAAAGATGGACAGAAAAACACCCAAGCAAAGGAAGCTCTACTGCAGGATCACCCATCCACAAAAACAATCAACCACCCCTATTGAAAAACTAACCAGAGTCTGGAAAGTATGCACAAAATTATATTTAGAAAAAAAAAATTATGCAGTCAGATTACAGCTAACACAGCTATAAAAGTATCTGCACAAGCTGGTTTTGAAAAGCTAGTTTGAATATGTAACTAAAAATACATACCTTTACACAGTAGAAATGAGGAATTTCACCACCAGATTCAAGAATCTTTGTAACAAACTGCTTCCATATCTTGTAGATATCATCTTTCCCAAACACTGAAGAGCCTATAAAACTGGTGTTTATAGTCCGTTCATAATTTAACACACTAAACAGATTTTTTAGTTGAGTGTTGTAATGATTCATCTAAAGAGACCAAAGAGAATCACCTTAAATTATGCTGAAATGCATTAAATTCTTTGTAATACAAAGATTACAAATTTAAATGACGTTTGAGATTAAACTGATGTATTTACTATATTATTTTGTTCAACTGAAGCTTTCAGAAAGCCAGACTATCACTACAGTAACTACCTTAAAGTGACAAAACAGTCGCAGAGATTTTTCTTTTAGTACAGTTAAATCCTATGGAAAATGTTTTTGCTCCTATACTTGACTCTTGGAAATCAAGGTGTAATAGATACAGTGATAAATAGATTAATGCCAGCAAATAAATCCACTACTGATCTGAAAATAACTTCTTAATGATAATGATAAATATCATTAATTCTCTCTGCTGGACATAATAACAGCAACAGGAACAGCAAAGAAAAGGTGTGCTCTGAGATTTTATGCTAACTCCAGCTGCACCATCAGCTGGGCTTCTCAAGGTACTTTATTCAAGTAATTAAGCAAAGACTTAACTCAGATGTGGGGATAGTCAAGTACACCAGAGCAGCACTGAAGTCATCCAGGCTGATTAGCTCTGTAAACACCATAATGTGCAATATTATGTGAAAGAACACTCCACAGCTCAGAGCAGCTTTTAGCTGATGCTCTTTTCACCTGCTTTGGGTTCACATGGTCTGAACAGTTAGTGCTAAGAAACTGTTGACATCTCACCCATTTGGGGAACATTCAATCTTGGGAATGAGACTCAGCCTTAAGGAATGGCAATTAATTCAGGCGGGCAAGGTGCTGAAACTGGGCTGTCACTATTCCTTCTGGTTAACTACCCTGTTAAACAGATTATTCTGTGCACTGAGATTATTCTGTGTTCTGTCTGTTCCCACACTGCAATTACTCTCAGCTTCCTTCCCAGCTCTCTACTGTGCTTGTTCCAGCTTCCTTGCCCTTCCTTAGACCCTCTTCTGTAATACACCCAGCTCACCAGTTCACTGGCACCACAGGCAACTTCACAGATCAACATGCACCATCAGTATTAAGGCAAATCCTAACAGGCCAGACTCACCCATATCAAAAAAAAAACCAAGATTTCCTTACATGCCATGTTATTCTACTGTGCTCATTTGCTTAAGGCAGGTTTGCAAACAGAGGTTTGTGATCCTGGAACCGGAGGCTTGTGGTAATTAAGCATTGGAAAGGGAGAAGCTAAGTTGCAACAGACCCATTCAACCATTCCGATCAGAATGCTGCAGTCCATCATGTTAAAACTAGTTTTAACTAACAAAAATGTTTACTTCATTTATTAGTCACCTACATCAAATACATATAAAACAATGAAGTAAATAAAAACCTTCTTTTCTCTGCTTTCCTTGCTGAGTGCTTGTGGTTCAACAACACCGCTCACTTTCACTATGGGTCTCAACCCATTTGCTTTTGGAATAAACCGGAGCTTTGATGCCATAGGAACAAATTTTTTTTGACGGATAGTTTCAATCTCCTCTGAAGACAGAGGCCGTAGCTGTACTTTGACAAAATGGTTTCTAAAATACAAATATACACTTAGTATAAGCAATAGGAAAGGCAGAAAACTAAAACATTTGTCTTTAGGATAACTAAAGCCAAATATTTTTCTAAGATAATACAAATATTAACCTCTACAGAAAGTGACATGAAATTCTGAATTTCAAAACAATATCACAGCATCTTAATGACAATGTAATACAAAAAGAAACCATATATTTCTGCTTAATGAAAATAAAAACCCTTCTTAACACAGATTAAAATTTAAGCACAGATTCATGGAACACATATGAACATTTTGAAATATGTTTTATGCAAGAAACGGGAAGTTGGATATTGCTTATGATTTCAGAAGTTTGAAAGGCATTAACAAAGTTGAAAAGAACCTTCTGAAAGCTACTCTAAGACAGCTCCTGGGAAGAACATACAAACTGTAATGGCTGTTCTAAGAGTTAGGGGATCTACCACTTAATAGGTGCTGAGATACACTGACAACATAAGGGCTTTAGGTATCCAGGACTCTGATGAGCCAGTTGAAGCAAACAGCAGAAAATAATGAAGAACCAAAGGCACCTGAGTCACAGATTCTGGGCTTTCCACGTTCACCTTAATGTGAATTGCGTTTTCCTCTCAGATCCCCCCCTCGGAATTTACAGTTCCATGAATAAATCAAAATCAATACTTTCCCATACAATGAATCAGGAAAATGGTGATGGAGTAAAAGCCCTTGTTTTTACTTAAGATGCAGAGTTAAAGCACCCTACCTGCAAAATGAAAGACCTGGATAAATCTCCTGCACTGCTTGTATTGTTCAGATGGAGAAAATGTGCCCTACAGACTAATGGCTATGATATTACCCTGGGAAGTAAGGGAAGCAATTCAAGTCCTCACAAAAGATTGGACATCAATCTAAATTTGCATGAAGACTTTTTACATCCCACACAATCCAACAGGCTGCTCTAGCAAAAGGAGCCCACACTACTACAAAAGGGAATGGGTGAATGGTGGAAACCTGGTAAAGATGCTCTAGGAGACACCTGAGAAGCCAAGAATCCAGATAAGATAGGCACACAAATACTTCTTTTGTATGCCTATACAACTCAAATACAAGCTCATGATCTGTCAGCTTGGGACTCTCGGCATCTGAGGGATATATGACACCTAGAAGGTATAGTGGCATGCAGGGCTGCTGAGTTGAGCTACTGAAAAGAGTTTTGAGGATTAATATTTAAATTTTCAAATTAAATTCCTGCTATAGATACTGCCCACAGGAAAGTAGAAATGACTGCTTTTCCACAGTGAGGGATCACTACTCTTTATAAAATTACATTCTGTGCTGAACACATCTACTGATACTATTAGATGGATAACCAGGATAAAACAAGTCACTTCAGTTCAACAGAAAAAACTTAATGATCAAATTTCTCTCCCTCCCTTTACAGCTCAAATTCAAGACTGGAAAGAAAAATGCCCCAATGAGCCTCGATCACTATACTAAAAGATATGGTTTACTTTGAAAGTGAAGACAAAGGCCAGTTACTGGCAGATCTTCGCTACTCCCTCTGGCCAGCTGGAGATGCCATTTTGCCTGCAGCAACATTCATTGCTTATTTCATGGCACTTATAGCAGTGCTGATGATTTTGAATGTGTGCTAATCTATAGGCCACTGAAGCACACTGCTCTCACTGGCACTCACAATGCTGTTAAGCACTGAAATTTGAAGGAACTTGACTAGATTGTCCTACTGTCTTTTGATATCTCACCTCAGTCTAATGGGGAAGATTCAGAATTTCTGCAGTTTTTAATCCTCAGCAGCCACTGTGTGTAGCAAGGGCAGGGACGGCATGAGCTTTAGGAAAACAGGTGTTCTCATTACACTGTGCTCGTTATTTTTAACACACAACTTCACATTCTGCAGGCTATTTAACTTGAAGCAACTGTATCACAAAATACTGTTTTCTTAGCAAATTCTGCTTTTAATGTGGGGATTGAAGTTTGGTATAGTTTCAAAAATTAATACGAAGTTGTCTGTTCACAATGACAGCACACGCTGATCTCCATCAACACAGCAAGGCTCATATATAGATCCAGGGCCTCTCTCAGAACCCAGCTCCATATCCTTGAGTGAGATTCTGTCCAGGATGATCTACTCAAAAGGACAGTCCTTCAAGATGAGGATTTACTCCCTAATGACAATGCAGTCAATACAAAGGTAAGCTCACAAGTAAGGTCCAGGTCCACTCAGTCCAGCCTGTTCCATCCATTCTCTTCCTCCAAAGGAGGATACAGAAGAACCCTCCTTTGAGGAGGAATCAGTGGCTACCACTGCCTTCCTGTGAACCAGCTCAGAGCAACTGCTTTGAGCAGCTCCAGCTGAGGAGAACTAGAACAGCCACAGAACATCCATTAGACCAACAAATGAAGTCACCAGAAACTCCTCCTCCAGAGATGGAAGCACCTCAAAAGCCTCTGGCACTACTTCACCAGCAGTGCCTGGCCGGTTAAGAGCAGACAGTGTCTGAACAGCCTCAAAATGGCCAAGGCTGTCCTAAACACCTTATATCCCAGTACCTCTAAAGACCTATATTCCAATTTCTTTCTTCCTATGTGAAGTTGGCAGCTGGCCACCTCTATGAATGCAGGAAGCTGGACTCGTGGCAGACCTCATGTTACACATCACACATGAAAGAGCAGAGCTGAAAGCCCTGTCAGTGAAGCTTAACTGCAGCTGTTGGAATGAGACCAAAGTCCTTATAAACTATGATTCCTGTAGCCAGAAGCAAACATCCTGTTCTTAGGACACGCCTTTGGCAAGCACGCAGCAGCATTTCCTTGGGATGTTTCTCCAGCTTCCTACAACCTGCACTTTAGAGACCTTCCAAGCAAACGGTGAGAAGGGGCTTCCTGCATAGGAAAGGAAATACGTGGGGAGGAAATCAGAAGAAACAAGACCCTAGATTAAGGTCTTTTGAGTTCAAAGCACCTTACACATTGAGTTTTTCTAGGAAACTGAGAACACAAACAAAAGAGCTAAATCCCAGGTTGCTTTCTTTTAAACCCCAAACCCCACAAAAAATCCATTATTTACTACTTCTATTATTTTTTATTGTATCTCTACTATGTGAAAGTCAGTACTTCATCATATTTTGTGCCAAAAAATAGTCTTTAAGTACACTGAAACTGCATAAAACACTAATTGCAACACTACAGCTGTTAGTCTGAAGACAGGACAGAATGTGTGGGACTGAAAATTAAATTCTACTAACTATTCAAAGTGCATTTTCTG
This sequence comes from Setophaga petechia, assembly GCA_024362935.1. Classification (NCBI taxonomy): domain Eukaryota; kingdom Metazoa; phylum Chordata; class Aves; order Passeriformes; family Parulidae; genus Setophaga; species Setophaga petechia. The sequence continues at coordinate 27,221,682 of JANCRA010000008.1, forward strand.
TGCTACAACAGAGCAAACAAGACTGAGACCCCATTAAGTGCAAACACAAATGCAAAGAGTGGCACTGAGATATCAATGGTGAAATCAGGGAGTGACGGGGCAGGAGGGGAGAAATCACACATATAACACTGTGGACCAAAAGATAAGAGCAAAAGCAAAAGGTTCACCACTACAAAACAGCCACTAAAACACAAGACATTAAGTGTGCTAATTTTTCACAGTTCCAAAGCTCTCTCAGATACCAGCAATTTATACTAAAAATCTGAAAGATGTGAACTAAGGAGAAGGGTGCACAACACTGTTCATTAAAATTGCCTTTCCTATTTTCTCACCTAAATTGTTTAAAATTTTATGTTAAATAATGCTCTAACTTAAATGCATGCATTTTTAAGACCAAAGAAAACAGCATGGAATCCCAGCCATACTGAAAAACGAGCTGTGGCTTCTAAAACCCTTAACCTTTGGAAAAAAAACCCTAAACCCACTAGGCTACTCTATGATTTTTATGAATAGAGTATTACAGCATTTCAGCAGAGCCTTGTTTTTTCTTTTTCTAAATTAAAGTAGTTGAAGGAAACTGAGTATTTTTAAAATGAACTCTCATTTTAAAAGGTAACTTTGGGATTCTACCACTATGCTTTACTCATTGTTAAAAGGTATAAAAACTGGACTTATAACAAAATCCTCTTCATACCGGATTTTAGTATTGCAAAGATTTCTGATAAGTCTCAATTTGAATTAGTTTTCTCACACAAAATATTTTTGAAATTACTAACTGCTCATGCTACAATCACAGGTTGAATTTTCCTCTGAGAAATGAAGCAAATAAAAAGAAAATAAATAGACAATAAATTAAAGCAGAAATATACCTTTACACAACAAAATACATGATTTCTATCCATATCCATTAAAGGTTAATTAGTTTTCTAGTGTTACCTAATTCCAATGTTCTGTAACTTGCCCCAGACAAACTTTCGGTAGTAGAAGAGCATGTTTTTCTGGAACATGGTCTCGGTGATATAGAAAAATGATCTGAGCAACTCAACAACATAGGTACCCATCAGCCAGTATAGGAATTTGGCCAGAAGTTCTTCACGGAAACAATGTTCATCGGCAGGAACAAAGTGATCACCTTCAATAAATAATTCAAAGGTAGTTATAGTAACTATCAACTCTCAGCATGAGTAAAGAAACAGAACACACAAACAACTTGGATAACATTCTTGCCCTAGCTTGAGGTCATGAGAAAGAAAAAGGTAAGTACAAATAATTACAGAGGTGACACTCCAAATTTTCAGGGCATTAAATAATGCAACTGACCCAAGCTTAAAGCATAAACACAGGAACTAATCTGCAGTGACAAACTGACATAGAGGATACAAATAGATGCCACAGTAGCCCAAAGACTTTCTTACTCCAACATCAATTGTGCAAGATCTTTAATGCACAAAGGTAAGATTATTGTGAAAGGAGAGGTAAAACAAAAAGAAACAAGTCTACTACAATATAAAACTTAAAAAAAAAAAAGGAAGCAAAAGAATGAAAATAACATAGGTATACTGTAAAAATTAACAAAAGTAAACTGGGATGATTTGGGGATAAGAATGATATTCAGATTTCCCAATTACATGAAAATTAACTAATTATAGGGTTAGGCTTTATTTCAGACATCCTAACTTACTGTCGCAGTCAAAGAAAAACAAAGAAAAAATACAAATCACCCAAAGTCTATCAGTACTTCCCATTTAGATGAGACAACAATTATGAACCTACAGCATTCCTAACTACTGCTGAATTTAGGGTCATGTAGATCTGTAATTACATCTAAATACAGAAAAACAGGGAATAAGGCCCTGGGCTGCAATACTGATGTTTTGCCCAACTTCCAATAATAATTTTTCTAATTACATTTAAAGCGTAGAATTTAGCCCAAATGCAACAGGATTTTTAAAGAAACTACACAGAAGTATTGGTTTAGCTGCTTAGCACAAATCATGATTATGGAACAAATGTGTTGAAAAAGCTTAATTTTGATGCAACAGACCTGACAATAAAATTTATAAAATGGAAATAAATTTTCAGTTTTCTACTTTGTTTTGTTTTTGCATGCTCCAGGGCAGAAACATTTTCATGTATTCACAGCACTTAAAAAAGGACAAGTACTACTTCAACAGAAGCCAATTACCACCAGGGAGAAATTTCACTGCTGGAAAAACCTCTAACTGAAGAGCTGCAATATACAGTTGTAATATGCAAGTTGAATCAGGATGCTGATAGGCAGCTGCCCTGGAAATTGATTATTTCTTTTCTAAGTTTTGACAACAGATGTAAAAAACTACTACAATTCAGGAAATTGTCAAGAAATCACTACTACTTTTGGAGGAAAATACAACCCCACTTATAGTGCAGCAAAGCAATTCAAAGCATGTTTAAACATCGAGCACATGAGAGTACTTCCATGAAAATTAAAATAAGCCTATATATTGCTTTGCCTGGAATATGGCCAGAGAAGAGGGCAATAAATTTTTCAAAGATCAGATGTTCTAAATTACTATGAATCACACAAGGCTTTATTTTACAATAAAGCCTTTTAAAATATTTTACTCCTCAGCATTTTGGAAAGTGTGCTTTTGAACCATAGCATCTGAATAAAGAAATACTGTTTCCTAGAATTAAGAATTTCTTATGAAGTCTAACGTCCCCTACTTTTGACATCAGTTCTCAAACATCAGACTTTTGATCTTCCTCCTACACTTGAAAGAACCTGTAACAGCTTCAAAACACTGTACCTTTTAACAAAAGAATACCATTTACAGCTCTCATTACTGTAGGATCCAAGTACAATACCAGGTAAGAATAAACACTGTAAGCATACCAGTTAAGGGAGTGCAATCCATATTGCAATAGATGAAGAACAGAAACACAGAAAAATTAAAATATGCACTAGATCCTACAGTAATCAACCCCAGAACAATGGCTTCAGCCTAGATTTAAATCCTGGGATAGAGTCTGAAGAACAAACTCAAGGAAAGGAAGATTCACCTGTCATTTGAAAAGAGGATTAAAGAGAAATGGATTCATACACAATCTGGAGCAATTAGCTGTTGCCCTCATGAGAACTTTTTAGCCAGAGACCGCTTAGCCTGGGGACTTCTGCACCCCCAATTAGCCAGGCTGAAGCAGCGCTCAGTAAGGCTCTCTTGATCCTAGAGAAGGGATCTAGAAAAGGTGAGAGATGATGACAGCCCTTTTCACATGGACATGTAGTGATAGGGAAAAAGGTTTTAAACTAAAAAAAAGAAGGTTTAGATTACATGTTAGGAAGAAATCCTTTACAGTGAGGGTGGTAAGGCACTGGAACAGATTGCCCAGAGAGGCTGTGCATGTCCCAGCCCTGGAAGATTCAAGGACAGGCTGAATGGGATTCTGAACAACCTGGTCTAGTGGATGGTGTTCCTGGGCATGGCAGGGAAGCTAGAACTATATCTTTAAAGTCACTTCAAATTCAAACCATTCTGTGATTCTATAGTAGGCAATCCCTGTACTGAATGGGTCTCATATCTTTCTTGCAGGATTGATGTGACGGAGTAAAAAACCCTGGTTTTTTCACTCCCATAGCAGAGGAACCCATGCCACTTCAAGTGTCTAGATTTGCTTTTAGTTCTTTCTGAACTCCTACATTAACAAACAGACAGTGTTTATTCCTCTCCTTAGGTGACACTTCAATAGATTTTCTGAGTTACTGCAATTTGGATAATAGGAGTGGATGGGAAAGTTTTGGTTTTTGTTTAGCCCAGGTTCTGAATTCATGTTTATGAAAACATAATTCTATCAAACACAAACAGCATGAATGCAAACAAGTTTTTGAAGGAAGATAAGCTTAAGTGTCCTTCCACCACCAGTTACAAACACCACCACGTTTGCTCTCTCAGCTGTGGTTATTACCAATGAACTCAGCAATTCTGAGTCCAGATTCAATATCCTCCCCTTCCCACCTTAACCATAAACACCAATCATCTGGCAGCCCCACCACTTAGTTCTTTAAGGTAAGAAGTACCTTTGCCTAGACGAAGCCACATGCAGTCATTCACTCTCATCCTCCACATCAACTCCTGCAACGAAACCTTAGCAAACCTCCCCCTGGAAATGAACACTTTGACATTTTTTAGAAACCGGCACTTGTTGTGGTTTGAACCCCAAAGCTCCTTAGGAATGACCTTCTCCAGGCAATCCCTCACAAACATGTACACCTGCCAGTGGCTGCTGTGCTGCTTGAGGAGCTCCATGAGGGCTGCATCACGTGCCTCTCGCGGGTTTTGCTCCTCACTTGGTGGCAAGTCCCCACGCACAGATTCTGCGAGGGGAGCACCTAAGTTGTCTGGCGCATCAGTGTGACCAGATTCACATCTGCTGCTTGTCACACACTTAGCAGGCTCTTTCCCAAACTGTTCTGCTTGCTTCTGAACCTCTGCTTCCCCAGGCAAGGCTGCCTGACAAAACAGCTTGATATTTTTCATACTGATTTCAGATATCCAAACGGGGCAATTTTTTCTCAAGAGAGCTAAATAAGCACATTTCCCATGGTTGTTTAGCAGTTCCTGAAATGTATCCCTCATTTGCCGGTAGCGTTTGGGCAACATCTTCTTTCTCCGCTTGCACATTGGCTGACTTTGGTTATGCCTTTGCTGCACCTGATTTTGGTTTAAGAATATAGCTTCTACAAGACGTCTTCCACCTGCCTCAGAGCCTTGCAAGCGATTCAATACAAATGATTTAGGAAAACATTCTTGGAAACTCCTGCAAGAATAGAGAAGAGACTTCCTCCCAATGTATGCTGCAGAACTCAGAAGTCTATTTGGTGACTTCTTTGATAAATGAGGTCGGGGACTTTCCCGCTCTCTGCATTTTGAAGCACCCTCCATAGGTTTGCTTTGTCCTGAAGCCAACTGAGATTCATATGTACGAATCTCTACTCTTTTCCTACAGGATTCGGCTTGCAGTTCAGTGTTGGACTCCAAAGGTTTGTTACTCTGAAATCTCTGCAGAAGAGAGCCTGCCACAAACTTCCTCCTGCCACGAGATGTGTGAACTAAAGAAGAACCAGACACAGCACTGTTACTTCTTTCAGAAATGCGGGGGGTTTTAATGACACTTTCAGAATGTGGTGCTACATACCCAGTTTCAGATCTCTCAGAACTACTTTGGTTTACATCAGGAACAAGACTACAAGCCTTTTCCTCTCTCACTTTCTCCCCTGTTTTTACCCTCTTGGCTGGAATTTCAGATTGCTTTCTATGAATCTTCCTTTTTAGAGATGGAGCTGCGGCTGAAACACATGAAGTGGAGCTACTCTGTTTTTCCTGATCTTCAGTAACCATTCGGATCTGTTTGCTTGCTTTAGAAACAGCTTTTGCAGAACACTGGTCAGTGGGCACTAAGCTTCGTCTCTTGTTCTTTCTTTCATTTCTCATTCTGGAGACATTAACTTCACATCTTTGTCTGTATGACTTTAAAAGATAATTTCTATGAAACATAAGCCTTTTACGCATATATTTAAGCAAGCTAGTACGTTTATACTTTGAGAACCTTTGTCTAACAAATACCAGGGATGAGTCTACACTATGTGAAATAAGTTCATAAATGGGTTGCCCACAAACTTGGTAACAATTACTAGGGGGAACCAGCATAAAGACTGCACAGTGTTCCAATAAATACATCATCACATCATCCCCTATCCGGCTCAATAGTGTCTCCCAGAAGCCGCTGATACAAAGAGTTTCTGTGGCAGTATTGGGTAGGTAGCTGTGTATCTTTGAAAGTGGCATGACAGGGAATTCAGAACTGTTCTCATCCGGTAAGGAGTATCCATATGCAAGGACATTCTTCTTCTTTTTTTCACACAGTCTCTGAACGACTCTTGCGGTGACCTCACTCTGACTAGATAACTGAAGAAACAAAGAAAAAAGTAAATTAGCTTTTTTCACTTACTCCTCCATAAACCACAATATACCCTTTACATAAAAACACATGCAAAGATACACAGCCCTAGACACCAGTTTTCAAAGGAGGATTAATTATTCACAACCATCATACTCAAAAATTAGGATTTTCCAAGCGTAATGCAAGATCTTTATATGTAGCAACGTAAGCCGACGACTTGAAGGAAGTCTTTTTAACATCTGCCCTTTTGATCCTGGCTTTTATGCCCAGGAAACGCCCTGCATTATTCCCATTGAGTCCCTCAGCAGCTCAGACTCCACTGGCTCCAGTGAATCCGTGTTCGCAGATCCACATTCGCAGGCATGCATACGTGCTCGCGCAGGCTCCAACCTCCAGGGAACTAACGCTAATTTTCTTGAGGCCTCCATTTCCTTTTATGTAAAAGAAAATTCAACGGAACGACTCGGCACACAACTCCAAAACCCATTTAACAAGTTGCCCTGGGTTCGCAACCTCTGCTTCCTACCACAGCACAGTTTAGCTCATATGGCGCTAGGAAAAAAGCGGTCTTTGCTCTCTGAAAAGCTTTTCCTCCGCTTAAACACCGACCTGCAGCCCGTTCTAGCCGCTTCTTCTTTAATCTCTCAAGACTGGGGCACTCTCCATCCTCAGCCGCTCCCCGGCCACTTTCGGCTTGTTCATCCCTACCCACATGGTCAGGCAGGGACTCAGGGAGCCGCAGGCACGCAGAGCTGCAGCGCTATCCGCCCGCCCTACGCCCGCACCTGGGCCTTGCTCTCCCACCCCCAACAAGAGGCAGGGAGCGATTCCCACCGCTCCCCGCCGGCTCTGGGGCCAGCATGGAGCGGCGGACGGCTGTGGGAGCCGGCGGGGCCCGCTCGGCAGCAGCCACCAGGGGCCAAGGGCCACCGCGCCACCCCCGCACACGCACGGAGCGCGGGAAGCGCCGTCGCAGGGGAGCCCCGACAGGGCTCTCGCCCCCCGGGCCCCTTCCTACCTGCTGGAAGGTGAAGGGCCGCGGGATGGCGCGGGCACCGCGGGGCACGCACACGAGGCACTGCCCCACGAATTTGCGGTAGCCGGGCGCGTCGTCGGCCCGCAACACCTGGGCGTCCCCGGCGCCGCCGTCCCCCAGCCGCCGGACGAAGGTCTCCAGCGGGAGAGCCTCCGCGTAGCAGCGGCGCAGCGCGGACAGCACGGCCGTGAAGGGCTCCCTGCCCGCCATGTTGCGGCCGAAGGGGGCACGGGTCCACCTGGCGCAGCCGCGGGGTCCCTCCGACCCCGCCGCTCGCCCGCCGGGCATCGCGGAGCAGCTGCTCAGCGATGAATTAATAAATAAATAAAAGCATTGGTGAGGCAGGAGAAAAAGGAGCGGGCCACAGCATCCTTTTAAGGCTGCGGCGCTGGTGCGGCGGACCGGTGCCCCCCGCGTGGCCCGGAGCAGCGGCGGGCGGGGCCGGGGCGGCCGGGGCGGGGCCGGAGGCCGCTGTCCAGCTCCGCCGCGGGGGCACAGCGGCAAGGCTCCGCTCCGAGGAGCGCTTTTTTCCCCTCCATTGAGGATTTATATAAAATAAGAGCAACTGTAGGAGAGATTATGGTGGAGGTGAACACACTAAACCCTACAAATACCGAAGTGGTTCACCTCGTACTTTTTCATCAAACTCATGAATGAAGAAGTCAAATAGCTGGCGGTAGTGTGTAACCTCCTATTCCAAATTTGCCTTGGTATCTGAATACTTCATGATAGAATACTTGATGGCAGACTGTGAAAGAGATTTCAGTAGAGTACTGGGGAAGTACAGGTCTCTAGGCCCCATGTGTCATCCAGGTGAATGAGTAGAAATCCTAGAATTATAGCATGGTTTGAGTTGGAAGGGACTTCAAAGGTCATCTAGTTTCAACCCCCTTGCCACGGGCAAGGACAATATATGTGAAATATCTGTGCAATAACAGAATTAGGTGGTGCTGGGAGAGATGCAAATTGCTCAGCCAGCATTACTGCCATAAGGAGTCCTGCCCTTGAGTTCTGTGTTGGAAAGTCATGAAAATTATCTGGTCAACTGGGTGATATATGCTACTTGAATTTCCAAAAACCTTTGCAAGAAAATGTGGCATGACACATAAATTCAACAAACCCAGGACTTTTGTATAAATGTTGGGGTAAGATGGAGTTAGCCCTCTACCAACAGAGGGTGAGGTGACTGACTGTCTTCTCCCCAGGCTTCATAGTCAAGTTGCTGTGAGTATCCTGCAGAAATATAACAGAGTCCTCTCCTTCCCAAAGATTACAGAGTGCCTCATCTTTGAGAGGAATCATCCAACAGATCCCATTGTAGAGAAGGTTATTTTTTCAGATGTGTCACTAGGCGAAGGGAGATGTTAGTGTCCCTGTGGTCATGGTCAGTCTTGTCCTTGGTAGAGGTGGTGCCATGCAGTGAGTAATTCTCACCAGTGGCAGGGACAGACGTGTAGAAGTTGTGGGTCTGCTGAGACAGAGCAATGTTTACCTTCCCTTCCTCTAGTGAGGCCTTTAGTGACTAGGGAGTGAGATCAGCATCCCACTGCTCATGGAGGACTGGCCTCCTTTCCTACTAAAACAATTAATTTCTTCCTGGGACAAAAGCAGCTCATCTCCTAACAGCACCATGGCTGAGGAGTCAACTCCCTGGCACCTTCTGACCTACAAGTTGAGGCTTGCCAGACTCTTTTAGTCCTTAACAGAGGCACCAGCTAGCATTCCCAAGGGAGGCAGAGCAATAACACCAGGCTTCATGGGACCTCAGCAAGGCTGTACCTGAAATACTGCACTGCCACTGCATACTGAGGGACAGGGGATTTGTAGATAGTCTGAATCCATCAGCATCTGCACCTAGGGTAGCTATAAAGCCGATTCCCTTGGTCTGACCTCTGAAGGATGTATTTGACATGTATTTTTCCCCCGTATTTCTGTTGCACCCTTAAAGTAGAATGTTGCCTGTGGCAAACATAAGGTTCACCGTTTCCTGTGAGAAGCATGTTCAGAAAGAAAGTAAGAGGAAAAGGAAGAAAAAGGAATTCATTAATCTCCACCAGCTTCTGGCAGGTCCCAGCCTGTGCCTCTTCCTGATGCCTGCTTGGTGGCAATAACCACAGCAGTGGTGGAGGGGGAGAGGGCTTCTGCAGCCAAGTTAAGGGGGGCTCTTTCCTCTTTCTTTTCACAGGTACCCCGTGTTTTTCTGTGTGTCTGCCATTGGGCTGGGGAGAGAATTCAGGAGGGGGAGGGGGAATGAAGTAACATGGAAAAAGAATAAGGTTGATTTTTTGGCTTTTGGGGTTTTTTTTGGAGGGGGGGCAGGATGAATAAGGAAACTAGGATCACAGAGACAGAATAGCTGAGGCTGAAAGAGCTCTATAGAGGTATCTAGTCCACTCTGCTGCTCAAAGCAGTGTCACTTAGAGCAGATTGCCAAGTGCCATGTCAAATCAGGCTTTAATACCCTCAAGGATGGAGACTCTACAACCTCACTGGGCAACCTGCTCCAGTGCTTTATCAACACTTAAAGAACAAAAAATCATGTTTAAGTGGGATTTTTTCTATTTTAATTTGTGCCCACTGCCTCTTATCCTGATATTGGATACAATTGAGAAGAATTTGGACCCATCTTGTATTTATTCACTTTGATATGATTCCCACTGAGCCTTTCCTCCAGCTGCCTCACAATCTCCTCATATGTCAGACTTTCCTGCTCCCTAATTACTTTATTGACCCTCAGTGGAAAGTTCTGTGCTTACTACAATATCACTCTTTTACTGGGACCCCTGATCTGGACAAATAGTGGGGTCACAGTTCTCAACAAAATTTGCTTCAAGGCATATTTAACCTTATCCACATCCTGCTTTACAACCAATTTCTGTGAAAGGGGGTTACCCTGGGAATGGATGATGATAGTGGAATGATAAAAATAAACAACTGTTTTTATGGTCAAGCAACAAAGTTAAAGGAAATGAGATGTTATGTTTGGGTTCAGCTTCAGTAATGGCTCTAAATGTGCCTTTGTTTTCAAAGCTCCATTTGAGAAGGCTAAAGGAAACTCTTAGAAGAAATGTCACAAGATGTGACATTTTCTTACAAGAAGAAGTAAGGTGTCTTTCAAAAACCTGAAGCTGTGTTCAAATAGAAAAGTGAAAAACAAATCAAACAATGTCAGATTAGTTTGATTAATAACTTCTCAAAGTTGAAAGAAACATGAAACATCAGAAGTGGAACAGCTTGCCAGGACATTTATCATGCAAAAATAGAGAAGGAACATTTAGGAGAACTGTGGCAATACTGAGGAATTTCAGGGAGGCTCCTGTGTCAAATCTTTGCACACAGCATGAACCGTCTCAAGGTCAAAGTACTGTGAATTATGTTGTTCAAGAATGAGGGAAAAATACAAAAATCGGTGAGTCTCTATAATTAGATGGTAATTACCAGTGAGTTTAAAGGAACTCGGGGATTACCCATGTCAAGACAGAAAGTTTCTGTATCACAGGCTATGAAAATACGTAACCTAACATCAAGAATCCCGAAGGATATCATGGGACTACCTAGCAGTAAATCTGAAAGCTCAGCAGTGAAAGCTGACTAACTCTGCAGTAGAGAATGGATTTAGCGGACACATGGATAACTATGGCACACTGGAGCAGTCAACATTACATTTGCTGAGGATGACATTATATGATAAAAGGGGACTTTCTTTTGGTCATTTCAGGTCAGTTGTCCCAGCTGTATCCACTCCCAGTTTCTTGCCCACCCCAGTCTGCTCCTGTTGCAGGCAGAGTGGGAAAAAAGAAATCCTGATGCTGTTCCAAGCGCTGCTTAGCAATATCAAGATGTGGGCGTGTTGTCTGTTAGTCAGGCCCAAAGAAGAGCACAAACAGACTGCTTTGAAGATGGGTAACTCTGTCCTTGCCAGACCCAGTACAATTTGTCAGAGTAAGATCCCTTTTTGGGCCATCACATCCATCAGAGTGATCACTGATGAGGGGATCTTCAGTCAATGTGGCTGACCTTGGTGCCAGTCTCACTGGAGGCTACTCCTTGATACAGATCATACAGTGATCTATCTTTAATCAAGGCCATCCCTTCTGCCTAACCAGCTGCTCAGTGTAATCCCTTTTGAGAGCATCTGTCACATGTCATGGCTTTTATCTACTGTGGAATGAAGCCTGTTGTGATAGTGACTTGCTCTCTTCTCTATTGGCTTGCATCTACAGAGTTTGTTTTCTTTACAGTGGTCTTTGGTAAATGGAGATGTGATTTGGTTCTCTGGCTTGTCCTGTGCAGAGGGCATGTGGTGTGGGGAAACAAGCCTTTTTTAGCGCTATTATCACAGTTATACTTACATGGATCTGGCTCTTCCCATGGCTGTCCACTACAATCCTCTGGATTGGGACTCTCCTTCAGAGCCACAGTGGTCCCTTCACCTCTTAAATGTTTTTTCCAGGCCACTGTGTTTCTCACACTGTGTGATGGTCCCTGAATGGCTTCACTCTACTCACTAGCCCCAGACTTACTGTTTGATTCAGCTTCTCCCTACTTGACTATTACTCCTTAAAACAGATGTTTAGCCCTTGCTCCCACATTTGCCTCCTCAAAGTCAGGTCTTAATTGCATCAGACATACTTTGTGCCCATCAAACACTGAGCTTTTCTTTTCTGTTTAATAAATGCTCAATGCTGCTTTTCATATATCAGTCCCAGTATTTCCTCGCCAAGCTCTTTGACCCGTATCTCAGACTCTTGGCTGGCAGCCAGCCACACCCAAGTTCATCACACTTTGCTCTTTCTCAGATTTCAGGCTGCCTTTCAGTATTAGTGAGTTTAAGGGGAAATTAATTTTCCATGTGCTGGTTTTGGCTGGGACAGAGTTAAATATCTTCAGACTAGTTATTACAGAGCTATTACAGTTACAGTTTTGAACTTGTGCTAGAGTCTTGATAACAGAGAGATGTTTTTTTTACTGCTGAGCAATGTTTACAGAGTGTCAGAGCCTTTTCTGCTCCCTTCAACACTCCACCAGTGAGGAGGCTGGAGGTGCACAGGAATCTGGGAGATGACACAGCTAGGAAAGCTGACCCCAACTGACCCAGGGGTATTCCATACCATATGGTGTCACGCTCAGCATAAAAAGCTGAGGGGAGATTTGGGGGCAGGGGGAGAAGGTGCTCAGGGAGAGGCTGGGCATCAGTTGGTTGGTGGTGTAATTGCTTAAATTTGCATAATTTTTCCTTTTTTTTTTTTGTTTTATTTTCCTCATTTTATTTTCTTTTTTTAAATTTTTAAAAAATTTTATTTTCTTCACTGACCTGCAACCTGTTCTAATCCCCTCTTTAATAATACCTCATGAGTGGGGAAACTGGTGTTTTTCATTCCCGGTTGCTCCCTGGTCACATTTGGCTTGTGATTAACAGGACCAAAGCACGCAGATGAACTACACCAAGGAAACACCTACCTGGCTTTAGGCTTCTTGACACAGACTAACCTCGGGCTAGAGACTGCTACAGGCAAATAATACCTGGTAAAAATGTTCAAAATCAACTTTTCAAAGTCCAAAATAAGAGAAAGATAGTCCACAAGTCTTTGCAGGCATGCAAAAAATAGAAGGAGGACAAATCATCATAAAAGAAACCATCAGAGCCCTCTCTTAATATGGATTGTGGAGCTGGAGATGAAAAAAAAGAACCTTAGGGGACAGAAACTGAGAGGCAGCTATACCCAAATACATAGATAGACTCAAAACAGCCTGCAAGACATTTTATGGGTACCATATGGCAAGGACTAAAAGGACAGAGTACCACTAACAGAAAGCTGGAAGCACCAGAGGAGAAGCTATCCTACTATTTTGACCAAACATAGGCAGGTGTGGCACAAAGCCCCAGTGTTAGAAGTGCCTTTTGAATCTATTTTGTTCCTTCTGATGAAGGGGGAGGGGGATTCTAAAAGGAATAATTTAAAAAATCCAAATCAAACCAGGATTTTTAGGGACCCATTAAAAGGAGCAGTAAGAAATAGAATAGCTTAAAGAAATAGCTGAAGCAAACTGGTTAGTTCCAAATATCCTTAAAAAGGAGACACAGTTTTCCCTTTATTCTAAGAGAAAATTCTTAAATAGAATATGTTGAGTTGGAAGGGACCCAGCTGGATGATCAAATCCAACTCCTGGCCTTACCCAGCACCATTTCTAAGACTGACACCACATGCCTGAGAGCATTGTCCAAACACTGCTTTAACTCTGTTAGGCTGGTGCTGTGACCGCTTCCCTGGGGAGCCTGTTCCCTTGCCCAGCCACCCTTTGGGTGAAACACTTTTTCCTAATAAAATCCTGATCTAAACTCAGCTTCATGCTGTTTACTCAAGTCTTGTCAATGGTCACAAGAGTGAAATGATCAGAACCCTCTCCTTTGCTTCCCCTTCACAAGGAAGTTTTGGACTGCAATAAAGTCTCCCCTCAGTCTCCTTTTCTCCAGCCTGAACAGACCAAGTGACCTCAAGCTGCTTCTCATAAAGCTTCCCCTACAGTCCCTTCACCATCCTCATTCCTCTCCTTTGATGCTAACAAATTAATGTCTTTTTTCTATCCTTCTGTAATCGCTGGAAAAGTGCATCAATCCTCACACAGGGCCTCCCACTTAGTGGGAGATGGGGAACAGTCAGAGACTGTCATTGGGCATCTGGGAAGGCTGGGCTTTCTGGCTTCATATCTCAATACCTATTGTTAGATTTATTCACTCAGAGGGCTTTACAAGGGACTATCAGGAAAGCACAATTAGTGTTGTAAGAGGGATAAGAGGCTCTGCTGGTAGGGGGCAGCCTCCTGATGTCCCTTCTCACCTCTTTTAGATTGTATAATAAAGACAAGCTGTAAGCTGTAACACAAAGGTTATTACCAATAAATTGCCACATTTTACTTCTTCAAGATGAGATTTATCTTCTGATGGAAAAAAACTGGAAAGCAAGGTGTTTGCAGACAAACTACAGAATTTTGTGTCTTAATGCTTCTGTTGCTGAGCTGTATGTGCTGTAGCCGAGTTACGGAGTGTCATGTTAAAGGGAACACGCACAGGTGCCGAGGCTGCAGCCTCAGAGGGACAGAAGAGCAGACTGCACAGCAGAGCAGACTTCTTGAGCTCTGCTGGTAAGAAAAACCTGTCTGTGCTGCTGCTGTTTTGCAAATCCATTTGTCCTGTGGCTCCTGGGGAAAAAGTCCAAAGGGTGGAAGGTCACCTCCTGGAGAAGAGCAGCAGGAAATGATGAGCAGGAAGTAGCAAAGTATGGAAGTGAAGAGCTGTGCAGGAATGGAGTGCAGTCTCTGTCACAGCTCAGAGGCACTGCACCACGGGCCATCTACACCCACAGAGTCCAGCCAGCTGCCTTTTGTCACTTATGTCCTTAGAGCATCAGGACTGCAGTGCTAAATCCTGGGCAAGAGCAGCTTCCAGAAGCATATGATGGTTTTCTGAATTAATTCAGTAACAGCCCCAACCCCAAATCACAGTAATCTTATAATTTCCAAACCCATTACAAGCCTAATGAAGATGAGAATGTGAGATGGTCACCTAGTTGCTTACAACAGTAAATCCCATTAGAAGTGAGGAAGTTTTAAAGTTACTCTTGGACTGTAGCCATGATATTTTCTGAAAAATCCTTTCCTTAGGATTTTTTCTCCTGAGAAGCTGAGAGGCCTCAGGAACAAAATGTAAACAATGGTTATCTGCTGCTGTGGAATGTGACAGGTGGATCTGTGATTGGTCTCATGTGGTTGTTTCTAATTAATGGCCAATCACAGTCAGCTGGCTTGGACTGTCTCAGTCAGTACCAAGTCTTTGTTATCATTCTTTTTCTATTCTTAGCTAGCCTTCTGATGAAATCCTTGCTTGTATTCTTTTAGTATAGTTTTAATACAATATATATCATAAAATAATAAATCAAGCCTTCTGAAACATGGAGTCAACATTCTTGTCTCTTCCCTCATCCTAAGACCCCTGCGAACACCATCACATTGGACACTTAAACTGATTCTAAAATACTGCTTATCCAGCATGAGCTGGTTCAAATACAGAACCACATTTTTAGCCGATGTCGTTACCACAACTGGAAAGTTTATATATAATTAGTTAATATATAATTTTGTATCTCCAAAGTTATTACTTACAGTTTTTCACCACCTTTCTTTCGAGTAACAAAAGGTAACTCTTTATCCTGTATGCCAAGTCTTTTATTTGGAAATGGAATGCATAAAACAATGACTTGAACATGAAAGTCTTGCTCATCTTAAAGACTTAAAATGTTCTAATTTTATATGCTTTAAGACTATTGTATAGAATATAATGAGGTCGGTGTCAAGAAATGCAAGACAGAAGACCAGGAAACTCACAGTATGTAAAGGTGCAAGAGAAATCTGTGTACAAAAATGAGCCAGGAAACATCAGAAATACCCAAACGTGGTATTCTGGACTTTGAGAAACTACTCTAGAAGAACCAATGACTTGGTTGTTTTGAAATGGCACAAAAAGGGAACGTGCTATATGCCTTCTTTACATCAGGAAAACTTTTCACACACATTTATCTTAATGTGAAATATTAGTTTGCTTAACAGTAAAGAGCTCATTCCAAACAAATTCAAAACAGGTACAAGATACAGAAAATGCAGTCCCAGTTTTGCATAGACTTACTTAGGTGTGTTTAATGCTAAAGTCAATAATCTGTAGTTACAATTAACAGCATAAAGAGACTTTAACATTAACAGGAGATAAATATTCACTTCAAGACTCCTTTCCATTGCCAGCAGTGTGTAAGGAAGATTTCAGTACAGGAAAGGCTGTAGTCTGTAGCAAAACACAACAGCCAGACAAACTTCTTCATCTTTTTAGACCCAAATATTTATACATTCACACTTCTGCAGAACCAGAACTGGATAAAATCCACTTCACCAAGTAGTTACAGACCACAGGAGCTGGTCTGTATGAATATTTTCAATTCATGACAAATTGAAGTTAAACAGCCTTGCACAAACAGCATACAATTTAATAAACTTAAGAATCATTATGGTTTATTTGTAAACTTGCTGACCAAAGCAAAACTAGAACTGGAAATAGAATTCTGCCTTTTGTATTTTTAATTTTTTTTTTTTTTTTGCTGTTGAAGGAATGCACTCAGTATTTTCTTTACTGTTACTAAGAAACTTGCTTTTAAAAATCTTTGAAGATTTAAAAATGTTTTCTAACCATTTTTAGAAGCGGTTTCTAGATATAGCTGTGGAGTTTGTATTTTGGTATAATGATTCAACCTGATTATTTTTTACAAATTTGAAAGAAACAGATCAAAATGCCTCCCTTAATGAATTTCATTCCCATGGAATACAGATTTTAAACTGAAAGGTATGAATTGTTCTTTACCAGGTTATTTTTTTTCTCTGCATCACGTAAGTTTGTTGAACCTGTACTCGAGCAAAATAATTCTATTTGAATGATGTGTGTTTCATCTAAAAAATAGGATGGGGCAGGAAGGGAGAGAGGAAAAGACTGAGGAATTATTCCCTTTGAAACATGACAGAATTGGTCTAGTAGGTCACTGTGGTACCAAATGATGAAGAATTTAAGAAGCATTAAGAGACCATCCCAGCACGTAACAATGATTTGCATTACATGAATACCTACTATGCCAAGAAATCAGGTTTGTCAACAATACAGAAAGATTTCTATAAACTCGCATACATATTAAAAGAAATCATGTTACAGTTTTTTCACACCTTCATTCACTTTACGAAAACTGAAACCCTCTGCCATATTGTAGGCCAAGAACATGGCAGAATTTGAAGTTTGACAATGCCATCGACCTTATCCTATATTTCCAACAATATATCTTTTTAGTTAGGAATTCACAATTTCTACAATTTCCATTATCTCCATTATCAAATGAGAATGATTTGTAAGTAGAATATGATCCAATATTATACCTTTTATTTTTGACAGCCCCCAGTTTGGCAATAATCCTTGATTTTGCTGTAGCACAGTGTCTTGTTTTTTCAGTTTTCATAGCCTAGTGGCACAGGCAGCACAGTTTCAATTCATGAGTTGTCTTAAAAACACAGATTTGGATCTTAATTACAATGGTCAGGATGCTTAGGTTTTCACTGAAGAGAAGCTGAAATGCAGGAAGTTTATATAATGTCATCTGGCAGACTGTAGACCTTGTGAGGACGAAGAGGGTCTTGAAAGAGGAGGGTATCAAAACTAGATTTTGGCAATATAGAAGATGTATTGTCCATGTAGTTCTGTCTTAAGCTTTAAAAATACTCTTATTAAATAAGTTTTTCCTTCCTTAAGACCAGGTAATACACAAAGCGAGGAAGAGTCCAGGGGTCAGAATTTTCTTCAGTTCTTTAGTTATTCTCTATGAGCTTTTTTTTTTAACTTTTCTTCGTAAGATTCTCCATACTCATTTACTCTGCTCTTATCCACAGGATAAAGCCTGGCAGAAAAAAAACAAATCTTTTGTTACATTACAGCCTCCTATCTGAACGAATTAAGTAGTTCTATGATGCTTAATTTTAAAAGTTAATTTCTTTGTCATCATATTCTCTATTCCCATTTGTGGCAAACCCCAACATCTTCAAAGATTTGTACAGACATATCAGCTTTTTCACAATATGACTCAACCAGCTGTCTCATAACAGAACCTCTTAAGAGATGTACCAGCTCCCTTAAAGCTTGGCTGGAGTCTTTTCTCAAGCAATCCAGGACACCTCTCAAACTTGAAACCAGTGCCCAGCCCCTATCAGAAGCTGCTGACCACTTAATTTCTACAAAAATAACAATAAACAAAAATGCTTCTTGGAAACAAAAATACACTTTCTGTAACTTCACTATGAACAGTATTTCAGAAGTAGTGCATATAGCTTTCTTCCCTACCTGATTTTAGTTATTGAAAGACTCTCAAACTCAACAGGTACTCAACTTACAAGAGAACCTGATAACTTGTTTTGGGAAACCAGGTAAACAGAAAGACAGAGCAGGGCAGCCCCCCATCACAAAACACCCTTCACTACTGCCCTGCAGAGCACCTTGAAGAACATGCCTCAGACATTGAGCATATGGAGATGTGGCCCTCACCAAGGGTTAGAAGCCCAAAACTGCTAAGGTGAATACAAGCTTAGAAATTGCTCTCCTTTCCCTAACTTCAGGTATTTATGTCTCACATTTGATTTGTGGGGGGTTTTTTGTCTTGTTTTTGTGTTATTTTTCTAGATTTTGCTTGGTTTTTCTTTTGGTTTTATTTTGAGGGGTGGGAGGATTTGCAACTTCCAAATCCGGTAAAAAGAAGGATGTTGTGGGAAGGGAAAAGGAGTAACTGACAAAAATTCTGACTACTGTGAGAAGAGGAATCTTTTTACTACTCTGTGTCATGTCCAGCATTATTGTCAGTTATGGGAAAATGGTTTAGCTCCTCTTATTTGTATTGAGATCTCCTTTACAGGGTGCCCTGCTCACCATTCCCTTTACTAGGCATATACATAACTAACATTACCCAGCCCATACTATACTAGACTTTATTATAGTATAAAGCTTCTGCTCCAAGTCTATCCCAAACTACAGCTCTTTATAGCAACAAAAGCAACCCTCTTAATGCAGCCATCTATAGCATTGTAAAAACTGTAACAAATATTAAAGGAAGTCATACCATCTTTGGTAGAGATAGACCAGGAACACAACATCATCTCTAAAGCATGCCAGCCTATGAGATGTTGGCATAGTGATGATAAAAGCAAATATATCATCGATAAAGGTGTTGAATGCCTACAAATAAAATAAAAGTATACTTCAGTTGGCTGTGAAGAAAGGAAGTCATCAGTCATACAAAGTTAGAAGCTTCCTATATTTTTTTGTGGGAACACAGACTTCCTCCATATTTATAACAACACGTAAAAGTTATGCTGCAAAACTAATTAATGCAAACTTTAAAATGCCTTCTTTTAATGAAGACATACTGTCTACTACAGACCAGAAGTTACAAGTAAAAAGGAAGTAGGACTGTTTCAGGTAAGTGAGAGTATTGTCATGGGAGGGGAAAAAACACATACTCAATTTCAGAGAAAACTTCAAAAAGAACTGGAAAAACCCCCAGACTTTGGTTCATCCATTACTCAAATGACAAGATGTACAAAATGTCACTTCACTTTCGTTTTCTGTAGAAATTTGTGTAAAAATTTGTTAATTTATTGCTTTTAAGAAGATTAACTTAATAGCCTTGGAAAGACCTTAAAATATTTTCAGTGCTTTCCTGGAAGTAACCATGTCTTGAATAACGGATGGATAATTTTCCACACCAATTCCAATCAAGTAGGTGTACTATAGGCTCTATTTCTGCAGCAATAATGAAAAGTAATTTAACCAAAAGGCAACTCCTCTGGATCTGGCTCTTGGCTACAAGAATGCTGTACGCATCAACTCTTACAGTGCACCAGCTCTAGTATTCATGTTGCAATAAACTGTTTCAACTCACTGAAAACATCAGGAAACAAACCCAGCAAAGAATATTCACTGTTAGGTTAACAAACTGAGTCAGTAACATGGCTCCTTTCAGTTTAGCAAGCTGTATGCTAATCCATACCATGAGAAGGGCGCAAGTCGTGTAAGCACAAAACTCACTCTACAAAATGAACCAATGTTTATATGATGGAAGAAAATACCGGCAGAAAATGGGGATGTTGGACAGGAGAGAGTTCTCTCTCCAGTTAGAGAGAGAGAGCTCTTTCTGTCAGGTCAAAACAAATCCATCAGTCTGAAGTGAATGAGGAATATGGCTGGCATTTCTCAAGCCTGTGCAAAGGTTTGTCATGGAACAAAAATAAAAACCTTGGAAAGCTGGAAAAGACAGCCTTTCCAAGTCAACACCCAGGTGGGTGATCCTACAATAACAATGGGAAGAAAAAGCTAAATGCTCCATCCTTCAGGCACACAGGCAGTCTTCCTAAGGCACTGCAAGTGACTGCACCAAGGCAGCCCATGTGATAGTGTTTGGACTGGATAATTTTCTTTTGAGATTACCTTACTTAAGGTACTCTTTATTAACAATGAAACATAAAGCCCACAGAAACTGGAAAGTCAGAGTTCCAATTAAGGAAAAAAGACAACAAAGCTCTCTAAAACAATGGCCACAGGTGAACCCTCAGACTCTTCTTTCCACTTGAAGTGAAGAAGAGAGCAAGCAACTTTAAATATCCATTAAAAACTAAAATACTCCCTCCAAAGCTTTCTAAATGAAACATAATTGAAAACAAAAGCAGACTTCTTTCTCCACATACACAAGCCTTTGTTGTGGATAGCCTATGGCATCTAAACACGAACTATAAATGCTCTGTAAGAAAAGGCAAGGTTGTACTGATTTAAAGGTTATTTGCTTGAATAACCTCCCACTGTTGTTTATTCAACTGCTGGTGTCTCTGCTCAGTTATTTTCTTTGGTGAAGTAAAATAGTGAAATTATTTCAGTAATATACCTTTTGCTCCCTCCTCTTAAGAAACACGTTGATTTGCCTAGTATATGCCTGAAATACTGTGTTTATTGTTATTTTTGTCTCCATTTCCACATCAAACACTGCTTAGTTGCTATTCTGCTACCAGCTACATTTCAATCTGTTTTCCTAGATGCACCCTGTTTCTGTAAAAACAGAAGGCACTAGAAAGTTGGACAATTGCTATAGGCTCATTTTCAGTCTCTTTAGGTGTGTATGTTTTAGTTCTTTTGTCCCATATCTTCTGTTCAGAATTGGACAGCATTTCTTGAGCAGTTTTTAATACTGCTCCTTTTAAAGTACAGATGTTCTGGACAATTGTAATGTATCAGCACCGGAAAAATGAAAGCATTTATGAGTGGATGCACTAGTAAAAAGGGTACATGGTGATGGCATCAGGGCCTTGATGATCCCAGCACATCCAGCCAGGGTTTCTCAGGACACAAAGATCAGGAAAGCAAAGCACAGTACAAAAACTCTAATGACTGGGATTGGTGGGAATGATAGTCAAAACACTATCATCTCTTTAGGGCTACAAGAACAAAACTAGCATAGAGTTGCTAATTGAGGGAGAACATAGGGGATGTGGGAACTCCCAAGCAGTGGGTGTCCCTTGTTATCCATATCTGTGCATATGAGAGCCGACTGGGATACCTGGGTCTATCATCTTGGTGTCTGAGTACTATACAAACCACGTGGACACACGAGTGGGTGCTTGTGTGTATGCAGCTACCAAAGGGTTAGTGAGCTGATTTTGGTTTTAAATAAGCTCATCTTCCCCTCCAAGGTCTGCTACTGAGCTTGGCTGCAGCACTGCACTGCCTTACCAGGGCAGTCTAGGCAGTGGGGACACCACAGTGCAGCCGCTCTTCCCCCATGGAACATTCCCCCCCTCACATTTGCCCAGAAGCTCACTATTACCACCCTGGCACAGAACAGTGTGCACATTACTTCAGCCTCTGGTAGCTCCTGGAACCTGCCAAAATAAGGTCTTTTAGCATTCCCAACTGTTTATTGGCAACTATTCCTTGTCAGTGATGCACTGACACCTTCTTAAAATAATGCATTTAACTGAGACTGATACATTTATCTGCAGGACCCACATCTGCACTCATGCAAGAGAGCTGACACTACAAAAAGCAGTATTATCATAAAAACTAGGATGCAAGTATTCTCATCATATGGAAGTCATTATGAAAAACGAAAATCAGCGTGGTTTTTTATTTTAAGGACGGTTACAAACAAGTTTAGTTCTTAAAACAAAAAAAAGTACTGCCATCCTTAAGCTATTTATTATTAGGCTTCTTCTTACAGAAAATAATTTTCAAAATGACTGCACACAACTTTAAATTAGAGCTTTACTTACTTTGTATGTGAAAGCCTTCCATGGTAAGTGTGCAACAGATTTCATCTAGAAATAAAAAAAATCAAATTGTAATCAAGTCTGGAAGAAGAGACTAGAAAAGTAGACCTTCATCACTTTTCCATCTTACCTTGTAGTTTACAAATAGCTGGGGCAGCATAAACAGGAATCCAAAAGCATACACTCCTGAAGATGAAATATGGAAAACAAACAAATGCACAGATGTTAATCACACGACTACCATAATTAGTACTTCCATAATTAGTAATTTTACTCCTTTTTTTTCCCTGAAGAACGAAGATGCATCTAATTCTCTTGTTCACTCTGGGTTGATTCTTCTCCCTTTTCCAATCACTTTGATAATTTAGTAATAAGTTATTGATCTGTATTACACTGATCCAAACGACAGCAGTTAATATTCTACTTTTGAGTCCTGGCCTTCATCTGAAAAAATATGTATAGAAAAGAGAACAGAAGGGACTCACCATTGACAAAACTGTTGATCAACCAGGAGTACCAGCTACAAACAAAGAGAGTACAGTTACATTTCTCTTCAGCTAAAATTATAACACATCCTATACATCACTGTACACCACATGACTACTCCAAGAAATAGCTGTGTTATAAACTTCTCCATCACAAGAACTAAATACCTCACATCTTCCTTCCCTGGAGGGGCTCCAGGGAAGGCAGTTTAAGCAAATATACTTATCAGTCCATACAAGAAGTTTTGACAGATTTATCGACTGGTTTTATACTTTTACACATCATTTTAAGACATCTCTGTTGATAATCAGATAACTGACATGAGATACGTGACTGTGTGTGTAATACTGTTCACTGAAACCTGACTGTATCAAGGCCTACAAAGATAACACTGTGTTCTAAATATTAAAGAGTCACTTAATATGGCACAGTAAGGCCTTAACAAGTACCATTCAGTGCAAACCACAACAGTAGGTATTAAAAAAAAAAGTAAATACAAGGAATCTAGATTGTTCCCTCCTTACATCTAATAACCTTCCCAGATGTTCAATGGAGCACAATCCTAACAAAATAATGGTAGGGCTACAGACAATGACAGAATCCCATACTCCTGCTTGCAATTCTGAGAACAGCTAATAACTGTCACACTCTGGTTACATAATTTAAAATTAAACTTGCACTGCTGTGTTACTGTCACATTAACATCAACATTACAGTTGTAGCAGCATTTCAGTAATCCACAAGTATTTAAAGAATGAATCAGAAAATGCCTCCAAAGATTAAAGGATAATCCACTGCTAAAATTATTTGTTCTGGCACATTTCCTTGCTGATTTAACAATGGCAAGAATTCTATTATATGAGTTGCCTTCACTTCCTTAAGCTGCAGCTCATAAAATACCTGAAATACAGTATTTTGAAATACTAAACAAATTCAAGAATTTTGCCAGAAAAGCAGAATTTTAAAATGTTGCATATTTGTTAGCTGCTTACTAAGACAAGAACCTTTTGAAAAATATGCTTTTCTAATAGCCCAGAAATTGCCCCAGTTTCTAGTATGAGTGCTACAGCTTATGTATGCAGCAACATCTTAAAATAACATTAGGAAAAACTACTACTGCTTGTTTTCTCCCATCCCATCTGGGCCTAAGGACTATTAAAAATGCCTACATGGCCTCACCATGCTTGTGTTTGCAGGATTTTCCTACAACAAAGTCTCATTGCTACACACTTGCTTGCATCTCTCCAACAGTAAATGAACCAGCTATTTTGAGTGAAAGGTGACAAGGGTTTCATTTGTTCATGAAATATTGAGTGTCCAGCTCCTGTTGAAGTATTACTATGTTGCAGGAAGTTCATGGCTCAAAAGGAATAAAGAGCTCTTTCTAAAAAATGCTTTTGCTTGCATGCCATCATAGCTATCATATCTAGGAACAAAGAAGCCTCTTGCTCAAACCAAATAATTTTGTGAAGGTTTTTGCTTCTTTTTGCTATTGGACAGGTTCAACCACCAAATTCCTTTCATCTCTCCTATCACCAACTGGCCCTCTGAACATCAACGGCAGCTTTCTTCCTCCTCTTCTGACTGACATGAATGCAAGCTATTGAATTCTGTGCTAAAGTAATTATCAGGTAACCTGTGAAATATAACAGCCTGCTGCTTACAGGATGTTAAAAAAATATCTATATTCTTCAGCTTTACATAGACAGAACAAGGAAGTTTCTAGTTCCTGGCCTATGCATCAAGCTAAACCAATTTCCATAATCATATAACACAATGTTTCAATTCCATATAAGATCACTTACAGAGTTACAGTACCTTTTGTATTTGACATTCAGCAAAGAGTAACCTGCACCTCCAATACACAGTGGATAGAGCAAATATGACAAGTATTTCATAGCCTAACGGACAAAGAAAATAGTTTGTTAGTTCACATTCTATATGGACAGATTTTTCATTGCATTAAATAGCCATGAAAAGTAGACAGCCACATATTTTTTTCCTGAAAATCTTTTCCTATTCCCAAATGTCTGCTATAATTTCTACTATGCTACACTTCTAGTGGTGGTGGTGGTGAAAATTCCAAAGCCCAATTCAGACAAACAATCACCTCAGAGCGCTGGCACCAAGAGACAGTGCAAAGATCAGTCTCTACAAATACCTTCCTACTTAACAACGTTGCCACCTATGCTCAACTCCTGTCAGAAATCAGGAACCACATGAGCTTTCCTTTAGTAAAAATAACAAGTACAAATATCAGCTTTCAAATTTTTGAGTAGTAATGCTTCTCAGAGCAATGCCTCAACCAGATTCAACAACCAAAAGAACTATTTCATAGTTTCCTTTCATAAATTATCAGAACGAATCTTCACTATATGATCATCTACACAATGATGATCCACTTGACAACTGTGAAGATGTGGAAAATAAACTTGTAGAAAAAAAGGGTAAAACAAATCAATCAACAGGTGACATATGCAGACTTTGTAGATCACAAGTCATAGGATTCCCTCTTACCTGGGCATCATATTCCTCGGTTTTCTTTTCAGAGTCATTGTATGCACCAAACTGCAACACACATGAAAATCATAATCACATTAGAACATAGGGGAAAGCATTTGCTTTCCAACTCTCTACATTAAGCCTCTACATTAAGCAGCTAACAAGAAAAAAGCTTCTATACAGGAGAGTCATATATATAGGGTAGGCAAAAAGATTAACTTCTAACCTCATATTTTATATCAAACTTCCAGGACTTCTTTGCTTAGAGAAATGCCGTTGAAACAGCAGAATTCACAAAGTAAAAGCAAAGTCAAGTAGCTAGAAATTTGTCAGATACAGGAAGCATTTATGAAAAGCCATAACCATGAAGAGGTCATGGATTATCATTGTTATGGACTACCTCCACATGTCCAGAAATTCTGCCTGCTTCAACACAGTTCCTTGACGTAGGCACAAGCAGAGCCACCAGTCACTCCAGACACAGACTTTAAGCAGCACAAAACCCCAGCACTTCTTGTGCAGAAACACTGAATATTAGACAACTGTTTCTTCTACCAGCAAGATAAACTTTCAGTGTAGACTGCACTTTGCCACTGTATGTTCTGCAATCTCAGCACTCCATTTTACCCAGAAGAATCATCTAAGAGTGTACTGTCCCCAGAAGATGCCACATCTCCTGTTAGTTCCACAATGGAAAAGTTACACCTACAGGTTCATGAAAAAGCCAGTTTCTTATTTCAAAACATGATGTCACTTAAGAGTGCCTTTCCAACACAGTAGCAGCAGCATAGCCCCCTACAAAGATTAAGAAGAACTGACTGAGGAGTTCTGAAGTTTCTTGCACCATAAATACATATAAATAGCTGCTTCTTCTAAAGAACTCAAAGAAAGAAACAGGTTTGCAAATGCTCATCCTGCTATTGGATTAAGCCATTCATAGACAGATGTACACAGGAAACTTTTATAATTAAAAAAAACTTTCGTCATTTCACTAGAAGTCAAGTTGCACAGTAACCTGGAAAGAGATGGATGACTCAAGAGTGTAATCATTAACAGGCAATGTCTACTATACCTGAAATTTGGGTCTCAAACCTTGCCACCTGATTGTCATTTTCAAGGCCTTCTTCACCTTCCAGAGCTGTGATTAGCAAAACCAAAAAATGCACATATAAGATTATTATACAAAGGCACATCTTATGAAGGATTCCAGATTACCTATTTTAATCTGTACCTACTGCATAAAGCAGCAGCATCCTGATTGCGGCACACACTGCCTGTGTCTACACAAACCAAATGTCATGTAATCAAACAAGTACAACGTTGTGAGCCTGCACTATTAAGTCTCTTTATCAGATGATGTAATTGAAGTGAAGTAATGTAGTTGTTCCAGGATATCTGAATGATAGTGCCTAAGTGGGGTTAGCCCCAAGATGAACCCCAGGTCAGGTATTTAGAAAATTCCAGTAGTCATTTGCCAAGCAAGTTTTCATGTGCCTTTAATGAAAGTGCCTCAGAACTCCTAACAGGATTAAGTTGGCACTTATATAGTCGTTACATTTCAGTAGTGAACTACAAGCAAAAATCAGTGAATCTGCTGAATTATTTGGTTACTTACTGTACAGCTGTAACAGCCTGACACTAACATAAACCTGAAGTTTCAGTTCACCTGAAAATTTATTCATGTACCCACACTGCTATACAGATTGGACAACTTAGGCAATGCAGGTCCCCAGGAGAGCTGCACTCCCTGAAGATTTTTGTGGACAAGGTTAATTTGCTTAACTTTAGATACACCAATATTCTCTTCTCACCCACCATATATTCCAGACAAGAAAAAAAGGGGAATAGTGTAACGACAATCCTTTACTGTTATCTTTGATACAAATGAGAAAATAATTTCTTACAGAATCAATGTCACTATTAGCACTGCATGAGAAACAGGAGTTAAGTCTAAGTTGTGAAAAAGCTCTTCCTAGCAGACAAATTCCTGAGATGTACTGTCACTGAGATTGCTGTCACTTTGAGACAGCTGTGCTACCTGCAACCCACTGACTAGATGCCAACTTTTAGATTCATGCACACAGGCAGCACGCTCCTCCTTGTCCTCCTTCCCCATCACCTCAGTCCTGGCACTGTCTGTGGGCACACAGCCTGCTCTTTGATGCAGGCTTGTTGACATGGTTATACTTGCTTGGCCCGGTGTGAGGCCTATTGGGTGATGTGATAAGTGGAACCTGAGCATGACTGTGTTTGGTTTCTGCAATATCAGCTGGCCCATCCCAGAAAAAACAGATACTTCCAGTTTAGTCATTTGATCAAGGGACACCATCTCCTCTGTCACTGAAAGCCAGGGACACGCAAGCTACAGCAGAATTTTCCAGTAACTAGTTTAGCATTATTTTTCTACTATAAACCATGGATGTTGCTGCATATACTGGTATCTGGTGCTACAGCTTTAAGAACTCACCTCAATCACTGCACCAACGCCTGCTGGGATCAGAACCAATAAACTTGTTTGTTCATCCAAAAGGAAAAGAAATATTACCACAGTACTAAAGCACCGCCAAAGCACTAGACAGAAAACATGAAAATGGAAGGCTTATTAATATTTAAATGTACAGCTGAGATGACAGAAGACTGATGGTCTATTTGGTACAATTCTGTCTTACACAATTTAGGTATGAATTTCTTCTGTGTACATTGTGATATATCTAGTAGTCCTAGAAACAGCCAATGATCTCTGGGCAAATAGGGAACAAGAACATTTTATGCAATCCTTATCACAGGAGATGAAAGAGAATTGGAACATTTAATGAAGATTTCTGTACTGAAGCAATTCAGCAATATGTGATTACAATTAGGAGCTACATTCATGATGCTTGTCTCCTGGAAGCTGAAAGGCTGTGAGATAATATAATGTCAGTATTTGAGACTCATTTATTGTTTGTAAATTTTGAATTTGACTTTACTGCGACTCAAATCTGGCAACTGACTCTTATTTCTGAAATTCCATGGACAGTTTCGAATTTTTATAAACATTTTGGCATACACATGCCAACAGCAGTACAACTGCTTTAAAAAAACAAATGCACTCATAAAAATGATAGATGGATTCTCCACATGATAAAGCATGTTGTTCATCATAAATTAGAATGCCCTTCCCACCCCGGTATTGATATTCCTTACATGTTTTAATCTATCAATATGATAGAATTAGGGATAGTCTCAAAGGTCAAGTGACTCCAGGTTTACAATTTTGCTTCATAATCAAGATTGGAAAAAAACCTATTCATCTGTTTCTAGGAAGGCTTGGCAGGTTGTCAGATCACTATGTTTCTCTCATCTTTCCTATACACAAATCAAGTCAACCCCCCCATGCTCTCCCCCTCCCCCCACCCCAGGAGCCTCTATTGCTCCTGTTTACATCAAAGCCCAAATCAAGCAAGAGCATTACAATAATACAGCACTTTCCACCCACAAATATTTTGGAACCTGTAGTTATCTACAAGGAACACAAGGGACTTGCAGAACAGCATTACTCATCAAAGCACATTCTCTCCACCCACAGAACTTTTTCTGCTCTTCATTCTTTTCTCAAAGTACTTCTCTGTTCCTTCAGCAAGGAAAACATGGTAACTGACTCACTATTAATCTAATTCCCAATTTCAAGACAGTCAAACCTCAGTAGTGACACAAGTGCTTAAACTCAAGTGATATCTCAGCACAGAACTAACAAAGTTAGAACCATCTGTGCAGCCTGTTAGCCATCTCTTTGTACACAAACCATCTCATTTGGCTATCTCTGTAAACCTACAAAGTGTTAACTCAGAGCAAGACTGAAAACACACACCATAAAATAGACAGCACATAAGACAACACTTTGCATTCTAGTCCATACCTGCTTTTGTAGACATCCCAATCATGCTCCTCTTTTTCTTCCAAAAACTGATGTCATTTTTAAATGCAAGGAAATCAAAGAGAAGCTGCAAATAGGAAGAAACATGCTCATTTGAAACATACACTAATGAGAGACTGAAAATGCTAACAGTGCATTCAACACAGTATTAAAAAAACCCCATTTTAGAAGCTTCAGAAATGAAAATTAAGACTCACAAATAAAACCTAAAAAGAAAAGTTGTAGAAGCCCAGGCTCTAAAAGCAATGCAAAATGACAGGATGAATTTCAAACACTACCACTGCAATGTTGCCCAGATTAGTGTCCTGTAAAGCAAGCCAGAGACCCAACACAGGGTAATTCATCATTGAGGGTGCAGAACAAGGACCCTGAGGAACCACACACCACAGGGAAAAGCATAGTAAATTAAACTGAAAATGCTCAGTATTGGATTGATAGTCAATTTACATTTGATTAACATCAAAAGTTTAGAAAAAAAATCCTACAGTACAGCAAGCCAGGTTTCCTCTGTATTTTGTCACTAAGTTGACCTAAACTTTCAGAACATTTTAGTATTCAATTTATTTGTAGGAAGCTTTTTTGTTTTCTTCAGTATTTTCATTCAGTATAGTTTTTGGTATTTCTTTTAAGCCTTCAGTGTCCAAAAGAAAATCAAATGCAGATTCCAGAAATTCTTGGGTCAGTAGATTTTAATGAGGAAATTTTCAGTTGTTTTTGTGGGGTTTGCTTGTTTATGGAAGGGGGTTGTTGTTTGGGTTTTTTTTCTGTTTTTTTTGGGGGGGGTTATATTTGGGAAAATGATACACAGAAGAAAGAAGTATCAGAAAAGCTTGTCCTAGTCTACAGATATCTTGCAATCTGATGATCTGAATGGAAAAATTAAATTAATATGCCATGGAAGTCTAAGGCTTTCCAAACAAGTTAACTGTATGCAATGTAAGTATAATGAAACATAACATTCCAGGCAAGTTCTTATCTCTCCCAGAGTATGGGAACTATGTTGAGTATAACTGTAATTACAAAAGTATTCCCAGTGTCTAAAAAAAGTTGTTCATTAAAATCAAGGTTCAGATTTAAGCCGGTGCTAAAAAAGGGACAAACAAAACCAAAAAAATAATCATGAGCACTCCACACTTTACAGGAACATTTCTGGAAGCAATTTCAGAAAATATCAGCTGATCTAAATTTCTGCAGGGATTAGAAGTCAGAGACTCAAACCCTAATACAGGTGCCCCAGCTATGCTTCTGCAGTGATAAACCTTGTGAGAAGTCAACAAAATTTAAACCAATGTTGACAGGCATATTAATTCTAGGGGCTTTGGTTCAACTACAATGAAAAAAAAGTGATAATGAAGGTAATGTTTCATATTTCAGTCAAGACTGTTAATTTCCGTATAATTATCTCAAATTTCTCCATTATTTAAGGTTTTTATATTAGCTCTGTATTGGAAATATAGCTAACTTCTGTACCAGATAATGCTTCCACTGCTCTACTGAAACTACTATTTTCAAGAATAATTCTTAATAAATGGAACCCCTGAAAGTCAGACACACCTCCCCCATTTTTTTCCCCCATATTATGTACTGCCTAAAAACTAAAACCACTTACATGGAACGCAGCTACGAAGAATGTCAAAGCCAGAAAGTACAAGTTAGTATCAACAAAAATTCCTTTTACTTCATCTGCATCCTTTTCTGAAAACCCTACAAAAAAGAAAAGTCATTGAGCAAGAAGTACCTGACAGTTCACTGATGTTATGCTCAAGTCCAGTGTGAAAGGAATCTTATGTCGCCTGCACAAGTTTTGTTAAGGAATCATAAATACAAAACATGATGGAAGCTTTATAGGTAAAATCCTAATCTACCTGTATTTTGGTAAGTTATTTGTCTTGCCCAAGGCCAAACCCCACCAGTTACAAGCCTTTGACTTATGTAATTACAATGTGTTTTGTAATGTGCCTTTAACATGTGTAATTACAACCTAAGCTGACCACCTGACAGACAAATAGGAAGACACAAAAAAAGGTTTTACAAATCGGCCTCTGAACTTTAGTTTGATACACAGTAAGAGTGAGCTTCACATCAAAAGCTGAAAAATAAGAAAAGGACTACACAGTAATGGACAACGAAAGTCAGTGAGAAACATGGCCATAGATGCAACATTATGATTGAAGTCCACAGTTCTCAGAAAATACACAATATTGCATTGATGGCAATGGTGCTTGAGTGCAGCATCAACTTAGTTTGCCATCACAGCAAGTATGGTGCCATTCTCAAGTGATTTTGGAGTTTTTCTACTAATCTGACTGCTCCAGAAATTACTCCAATAGTAAAATTTCAAACCTTATGTTTCACTATCTACATACATAGGGGGAACAAGCAGCACCTTACACAGGCCTTTTTTCCAGGCACAGGAGGTACACTTGGGATGAGAGGTCTTGATATCTGTGTCTATCACACAACAACAAAGGCATGGAATATGAACATTTTGATTCTGACGAGGCTCACAAAGAATTATGAAGAGGTGATGTTGGACAAATGCCCTCCACAAACTCTGAACAAACAATTACTTGACTCTTTCATGACAGTTATGTTTAGCAGACATAACTGTCTTTAATATAGATTGGCCTGAACTAAGGAGAAGCAGTTTGATTTTACTTAGTATGGCCTGCCTGTGCTTCACTGCAGATATATGGCTACAGTGAGCAGCTGTGTATACCTTATATCAAAGCCTATGTACCACTGATCCAACTTTTCTGTTCCATGGATGATAGGGATAACCCTGTCATGGTGAAAATGCTCTTCTTGACTATATCCTCCAATGCTTTTACAGAGTACTATCCAAATAAAATTCATTTTAAAAATGTTTAATTCACCTCTGTATTCTTGTTCTCTATCACACGTCAACATATATTTTTATCTTTAACTTAAGGTGAATCAACACAAGATTTGTAGCATTAAATCTCTTCACTAGCTATCAAAAAAAAGTATCATCTATGTACATAAAAGAAACAAATTAAGGTGTTAGTTGTGGTTTCTTAGCCTAAAGTCATTAAAG
The DNA here is from genome assembly GCA_024362935.1 of Setophaga petechia. NCBI lineage: Eukaryota > Metazoa > Chordata > Aves > Passeriformes > Parulidae > Setophaga > Setophaga petechia. The sequence continues at coordinate 27,253,503 of JANCRA010000008.1, forward strand.
GTAAGCATACCAAATTGCTGGAGGGAGTACACAGCATCCTGCATGTGGATCCAAAATCGGAGTTTTCCAAGAGATATTTTGTCATATGACACTGTAAGAGGTAGCTCTGTTGTTGAACGATTTATAACCTGCATTTCAAAAAGACATGTTTCATCTTTAACAGCAGAGAAATGGCAACAATTACTTCCATTAATATTTTTTAAAATAAAGAAAGTGATGGTATCACACTATAATTTAATCACACAATTTTATGAACTCAGTTTGTCTTTAAAAGGGAGTAAGATCTTAGACTTCTATATCATGCTTGAAGTCTTTGTGTTTTTTCCAGGAAATGTTAAATTAGCAGTTTGTTCTGTTCAAGTTCCTATAGCAACCTCACTGTTCCTGTATACCAATGCCTCTGAGATGGCAGCATAAAGTGGGAAACATGTGCTTAAGATAACTCTTTTGACAGTTCTTCTCTGAATGTATACGCTAAGATTACCTAACCTAGAATATTATACAAAAACCCCAAAAAACCCAACAAGCAAATTGTATGCCAAAGGCCACAGTCAGAAATTTACTTTATTGAGGTCGATTTTGAGAGAAATTGAAAGGGTGGGGAAGCAAGATGTTGCCACTAGCTCAGACTAATGAAAACATCACAGCTAAAGCTAAATAAGATAACTTTAGGATCTGGAGTGTCACAAAAATTTTCTTTCTGCACCCCAAAAATTAAATCTCTGCTAATCCTACTATATCATCTACACGTTACTTTAAGCTGAAAAAACAAAAGTCTTAAATTGCCTCAGCTTCTTCTGCATGACAACTATCCTTGTCCACGTCTCAAAGAGGTTTAAAAAAACCACAAAACCCCCCCTGTCCTCTAAGATGTTAGAATACTCAGCAGCTATCTCAGAACATGTTCAGGCAGTCTGTTTTACATTTCCAAGGATAGCCCAGGATGACAGATTGGCAGGCACTCTTTGCAAGAGTTCACGATCTGCTGCTCCAGGCTCCTAATTACTCCCAATCATAATTCCATCTCACACCTGCTACTCTACTCTGCATCTGTTTCTACAGTAATTAGTTAGCTGACACCTAACTGAGGTGAATGGGTTTCTGATTCTTGTGACACAGAACATGGTTTTAGGCTCCCCACCTATCACTTACATGTGAACTGAGGGCTACATTCATTCTCCCTTTCACTCTTTCCTCCAGTGAGTACAAACAAATCTCAATTTGACCACCCTTTCAAGACTCTGTAAGCTTTTCAGACAGGGGCAGAACATGCAGGCACATGAAGGACAGGAAGGGAAGCTGAGAAAGTTTTATGAATACAGGAGAGAGAAAAGCTTGAGAAACTAGAACAGTGTCAGGGATCTCTGAACTGAATGGAACAAAGAATCAAGTGTGGTTACAGCTGACTGTAGAGAATGCTGGCAAGATTCTACAGCCATTTACCAAAAACCATATGAACATCTTCCACACTGCGTCTCCTTTTCAAAGGATTCCTGTAATTCAGTTAGTCTAATTTCAATTTCTCAGTCTATCAAAGAGAGTGTTAACATTTACAGCAGAAAGGGAAAAGAAATTTTATATGTGGAGGATGGACAATAAACAAAAATTTTGCAAATGCCAGGGTAAGCAGCATGTGGCAAATGCACTCTTCCACAGACAAAGAATTACCATGGTGGAATTAGGGGGACTGTAGGGAGGAAATTGGATTGCAACGGAAGACAGAGATGGGAATTGTCCAACCCCAAAAACAAACTAAAATAAAGCTAAGATTAGAAGAATGAATTCTTTCTTAACAAACAACTTAAAACCCACAAGTGGTGCCTCACAAACTCAATGTGAGTGTGATGGTTGCTAAGCTTTTGAAAGCTAGGAATGACCAAATCCCTGCAATACACCTACTCTTGCAGTATGGCATCAGAGCATCATTATTTCTAGCAATCTACTTAATCAATACTACAAAACAGTGTGCAAAGACTGCAAATAAATTCAGTGGCATAAAATTTAAAATTATCTCTTTAATAAATTCTGTGCAATCCCAAACCCACAGCATTCAAGCACGTTAAGAACATGAGGAACACAATCTCTAGACTGCCACCACAGAAGACCTACATCTTGATGAAAATGAGTCAGTTAACAATCTACACAGCCCAGCACAAGCAGGAAAAACACATCTTCAGCTCCATGATTTTAGGTCAGGAATAGAAAACAGATCCTGTCTGTGCCCCTAATTACACTAAAATATTAACCTGGCTCCACAAAAGCTGTACCACCTTCTCTCCTTATTCTTTCCTGCTCTTCACTTACTACTTACTCTCTTACAGAATGTTTACTACAAGACCACTCTTTCTGCAGGGCTTGAGAGCACGTTGGCCAATCACTACTGAGACATCACATAAGCCAGTGGTGACAGGGAAGTTTGCAGGTTTTAGTGGAATAGTCTTTGCAGCACTTCCCAGGATCTTTAATGACTTTCTAAGGCAGAGAGTTACAACAATATTAACTGTGGCATGCATGACAACTGCAGGAATGCCATTAGTAACATGGGAATGCTGAATTTATTTGTAAACAGGGTACATGACTTGACCACTTAAAAGTTCACAGGAATGTACTGAACTGGACTGGATGAACTGTGATAAAACTTCAAACAAGGGACAATGATCACTAACACAGACATTACAAACACATATCTAAAAAAATACTGGACAAAACAATCTGCTGTCAAGACTTGTAACAAATGCTCAGGAGTTTATTTTGCTGTACAAATCTGGGGTGGAAGGGACACAAACTTGTAAAGATTCTCTTGAACACTAAGTAACAAAATCCTTTCTCTGAGCTAAAGTAATGAATTGGAGAGACAATTTTAAAGGTTTATGGAAAGCTTACATCTACAAAGCCTTCCAACTAGAAGATGCATAATTCAGATGTGCTCATTTAACAGTTTTGAGGCATTCCCCAAGACTGCTGTTCTCAGTAACTCCAAGTACCAAATTCCAGTCAATGCAACTGAAAAGAACTGCAAGGCTTAACTAAGAGCTGCTAAGATCAACATGATTTAGCTACATGGGATTGCCATCTGTAACCTGTAGCAAAGGAACTGTATGATTTCCTACATGGTAAGAGTTGGGCAAAAACCGAATACAGAATTTTTTTTTTTTTTTTTTAACAGCTGGAGTGACTGAATACCTGAAGCAGGTTGCCCATACAAGCTGTGGCCTCTCCATCCTGGATATAACCACACCTCAACTGGAAAAGGTCTTGAAAAACTCACTCCATGTGATCCTACTCTAAGAAGAGGCACTGGACTAGCACTCTCCAGAAATCTCATCCACTTTTACTTAAATTTTAAAGTACTGATTTATTTAAGTGCACAAAACCATTGGATGTATTGTGACACCAAACTTTCAGGTGCTCAAGTTAGTCTAACGTGATAGACAGCAGCACCAAGAAATTTACTCACATCTTAATTTTGAGGAGGTAAGAGAATAGCTACTGACTTATCTCAAGTGTAGCTCCACTATCAGCTGTGGATATTGTTAATATGCCTAGAAGGTATGAGAATCTACTCTGGGATGCTAACACAACTTCTTCATATTAGGGAGTCAAACTACTGAAGAGACTGGTCCTGCCACTACTGCTGCTACAGTGATGTCCTCCATATCCACCCAAAAGGCAAAAGCAATGGAATCCAAACATCTTTGGTGGAACAGAACACAGTGACTGACAGATACTTCTGCCAGAGAGAAGTCGCAAAACCCAGATCCAGCTTCTGCAATTACCACATTAGGTCACATTAAGTTAAATGGTCACTGAGTCCTTCTGTGCATTTATACTTCTTCATTACAGCAAACAACCTATGAGAAAATCTTAAAACAACATTGAAGATTACTGTTAAAACTGTTAAATGTAATTAAAGGTGTTCTATTACTCACCATCAAATCTTTCACTCTGTTGCTTAGTTGATCAATAAATAATATTGGAAGGTAATGCACTGTCTTCCCCAACTGAACCCTAGGATGTTTAAACATGGATTTTATAACTGTAGTGATCTAAAAAGAAAACTACTTTTATTCAAATTAGCACTCATTCATCACTTTCAAATCTACCCATGTAGAAATGTCCCACCATCTTTTCAAGCACATTTTCTTTTAACACACAGCAAGAAATTAGCCACTAGTCCAGAATCAATTTTTCATTGAAAGATACAGGTACTGAAAAATTTTGTTTTTCACTCTTCTGTAGAAAGACAGAATAAGCAAATAAAAATACAAATGAAATCGGTTGTGATGATGCTGAAGCTTTTGAATGACCAAGGGAAATTTAAAAGTCTGTGGAAGAGAAACATGCTGAAGTTCACTGACATATATTTGTGTCCTTTGTTTCGAATATCCCCCTCCTACTGTGACCATGACACCCCCCGACCATCTCCCCCACTCACTGGTGCCTGGCAGGACATCAGTCTCGTGCTCTCACCCACATGGGACCATGAATGTGATGCTGGCTGATGCACAAATGAGGTCAGATACTACTGCAGGGATTGTACAAGGAGCAGAAATCTTCTCTGCCATCTAGAGAAACTCTCATTTGGATTGCTATACCACCTCACCAACCTGCATGAATCCAATAAACACCTCCTAGCCTTCAAGCCCTCTATCAAATTGGTTACTGTAAAGTTATTTAGTAAATTATGAGCTACATGCAGTTGCTATGTCAGCATCTTGGAAAATTATTTAGCCCAATACTCTAACAGAGACAAATTCTTCAAGTCTTCACTAGAAAGACAGTTAGGTATCTACACTGCGATGTTCTTGGTAAAAATCTATGGAGCAGTATCATGGAGATTCTTAAAGCCTGAAAGTTGAACTTGAGCTGTTGACAAAAGGAAAGAGTCTCTATGCATGCTAAGACATGGCATACTAAACACACAATGTGCAACAGCAACACAGTATAGTACTAAATTGAGGCTCAGAAACAGTGCTTGGTTATTTAACTGAAGTGATTTGATTTCTATGTAGTAACTATGATTAAAGCTATTGTTACTGAAATTGCAGCCAGTTATATCAAAACTCTTTTCCTGTATAATGCCATAATTAAACATCACTGATGCAAATCAACCAGAAAAAACTTCCCCATCCATCAACTCCAGTCCAACAACCCCTTCTTGTTATGGTTCTACCTATTCTGGCTGGAAAGCTATCCCAGAACCCTGGGGTCTGCTGGTTAACCAACTACTTCTGGATTTAAGAGGGTCCTGGTAGAGAAAGGCATCCATACTGGAAGTGACTGAAGCAAGCTGTGAGCAGAAGCTACTGCCTGCACCTAGAGGCCTAAAAACCCAGCCCTGTTTGTTAGAATTTTCTTGAGGAAAATGACATAACACAGGAACACACACTGTTCAAGTAAAATAAAGCGAATCATAAAAGGAGAAAAAAAGATCTCCTAGGAGATCAGCTGTACCACTTCAGCACTTCCAGTCTGTACAAGTAACTTGCAGATGAAGGAAAACTGGAAAGGGTCATGGGATGGCAATTGCTCTGAAGGCCAGAAGAACAACTGGACAACAAATAGGTTTGAGGTCTGCTACAGCATTTTACCTGTGTCTTTGTAGTCCTGCTTTCCCTTACTACAGTAACTCCACACAGAAAAAGTATTGTAAACTCTGAGCTGCCCAGGAACCAGGTATCTGCAGTAAGGGTTTCTAGTACACGGTATCTTAGCAGCAATTTGTCACTACCCAAATACAAGCATTAAGAGCATCTGCCCTTGTCTCTAGGTGCCCATTTAAACATAAAATACTACAGAAGGTCAAGGAAGATTTTTGAAGAAATGTGACATAAGTTTATAAATACCATATCTGACAAAATTAAGTCATCAACTTACATTTTCATGTAGCGGTGAACATCGGCAGGGAGCGATGATCCATCAAACACAAAATCTTCCACCATGACATTTAAGGTTAGTCTTGACCTCCAGTGAGAGACTGGTTCATCCAGGGCATTGGGCTGCTTTTCTGCTTCAATTTGCTTAAAAAAAAGAATAAAAATGCATACTGCTAACCAACACAATTTTGAGCAAGCTAATAATCTAACTCACAGAATCCATAATCCAATTAACTAGATCATAAACCAGAAGCCTGCTAAGAAACAATTCACCTTAATTTTGGCCAGATCAAGTCTCTTGCTCAAATACAACATAATGGATTTTAAAGGTCCACCACAATCTGACACAGAAAAACTTCAGTGTCCATTCACAGCCTTGTTCATCACAAAGGAATATTCATCTAATTAACCTTCATACCTTAGGACTGTGGATACTAGTGAGAAGAAATCACTTTGATATCAGGATTATACAGAAATCAGATGTTACTTCAAAACAGTCAAACAGATGATCAACCAAACATTATCTGTTTTTCTTCATATCTTATTCTGCTATTTTACAACAGCAAAGCATATTACTTCAAAGGAATTCAATTCACTATAGAAAGCAGCACCATGCTGTTACAGAGCAATACAGTATTTCTACCAAAAGCAATGAATCCTTGAAGCAATTATAGCTAGGACAGTGTTTAAATAACTAGCCAGCATTTTAAAGAGCTCTGCCTCTGCTCTGCTGAGTGGTCTGCTATTAGCAAGATAATTAAGAAGAGGATTTTGATTTTTTTTTCTGTTTTATCATCCTTAGTTTAAAGATGCAAGCACAGCAGATAGTAACACCGGAAATGTCTATAAAATAAATTCCTTATTTTGCAGATGCTCTTCCATAGATCGGACACACACCTACCTGTGTGGCTGATTCACCCGTGAGCAAATTAATCTCTTCTGGTTTGGGGATCATGTACGTGGTCAGAGGGCTTACTATATGCACCTGCTTACCATCATGCCAAGGCAAAATGCCAGCATGGTGAAGAAATACAAACGCATATAATGTGCCATTATTTCGGGTTTTCTTTGGTACAGAGACATTCACTGTCCTAAAATACAAAATAAATATATTATGAGATGACACAGCACATGCTGAAATATTTAGCTATTACCAGACACAATTACTTCTGGCTAACCTGTTCCATGGCTGGATGGGGTAATTTTTATACAATATATCACAATATATGCATTTCCAAATTTACTATTACATTAAGACAGTTTAATCTTTGTCCACTCCCTACCTGATTGCCCTAGATAACATAGGACTGCATCATCAATTCTTTGTTGCATTCCTCTACTGATAGGTCACAGGGCCAAAATTATGACAGCACTTGTAAAAAACCAGCCTTCATGTCCTGAAGATGCATCAGAGATTGTACACATGACACAAAGTTTAAAAACAAAATCACAAAGTTTTGCTATGCACTTTGCATTAATAAAATATCTTCTCAGCTAAGGCATGCCAAGCAGAGAACTCTAAACTGGAGTCCCAAACCATGAAGTCACTCCCCTTGTAATAGCCAAGAAATCATCCTACTTGCACCCTTGCATAATGCATCCTCTATTCCTGTAGTCTTGCTCTGCTTATTCTGCTCTGAATACTTTCAATAGCTTAGCAGACCCAGTCAGTAAAACACAATTCTTATAAGGTCTGTCAGAGATGAAGTTCAATATGACCTAAACTCTAACCAACAAGTTCTTTAGTCATAGAAAATGAAGAGAGTGAAATAACCTTGGAGACTACGATAAGAGAGTCAAGAATTGGGCAATTATTTTAAAAAAACAAACCAACCAAAAGTGAGACAGCAAATCTGAAGAACGAAACAAGCAGTTCCAGTCATTTTTATTGCTCAGAGGCATATGCAGAGTGCAGTGTTCTACTAAAAAATTTCTCTAAGGGCACAGTCTTGGCACCAATATCCCTTCAGAAGATCCCCAAACCCTAGACTATTGGAAAATATGGTTTTCCTATGTGATTTTGAGCAGAGAAATAGTTACGGAAGAGCATGTTGCAAAAATACATGAAAGGAGAACGTGGCTTGACACGGAAGTCCTGTTCCAGGTCTGAAGCCACAGCAATTAAGAACAAAACAAAACATGTAGCCACTGTCCTACCTATGTGATTAGAGGCAAGTCTCAAGCACTTCCAGGTACATTTGTCTTTAGATTATCTCAATGGAAAGTAAATTTTACTATTATGAGCAAGGCACACTTCTGCAAAACATTTGCCTATATGGCTGAGAACAGCATGCTGATCCAAGCTAACCAATAGTGAAATCTACCTTGGCTTCATGCACACTTCCATCCATGTAACTCCTAGGCAGGATGCACACTTCAGAATTCAACAAAGAACTCTGATACCTTGGATACTACTAGACCAGATCCTTACCTTTCAAACTTGGACTCAATATCAAAATCCTCCACATTCAAAACGAGATCTATATTACTCTCTGCACCAATGCTTGACCGGGTGGTAGTGTACACGCTTAACTGAAAGCAAAACACAGCACAGAGAAATTAAGAGTATGGAAATAAATTAATGCATCTCTACGTTCAGAGTATTGGTCTGTCTTTCAGTTTCACTAATTCTCCCAGTTGCAGGAAGGTTGTATACACAGGGAAAGAAAGAAAATAGTGCAAAAAAAAAAAAAAAAAAGTCGGTTCCTTTTGGGGACAGAAACACAGCCAGCCACTAAATACATTTAATGGGATGACCTGTTCTGGAAGTTGAAGGAAGTGGTGCCATTTCAAAGAACCAGAGATCCTGTCAATAAAGGAAAGGGTCTCTATCAGGGCTGGAAGGACCTCTGGAGATCACCCTGTCCAATGCCCCGGCAAGGCAGGGTGACCTAGAGCAGGTAACACAGGAGCACATTTAGATGGGTTTGGAATGCCCCCAGACAGGGAGATTCCACCTCCTCCCCGAGCAGCCTCTTCCAGTGCTCTGCAACCCTTAACATAATGAAGTTCTTCCTCACACTGAAGTGGTAGTTCTTGTGTTTTAGTTTATGGCCATTACTCCTCATCCTGTGGCCAGACACCACTTAGAAGCCTGGCACCATCCCCTTGGCACCCATCCTCTCACATATTTATATGAATTAATGAAGACTTCTATAGACTAAACAGGCCCAGCACTTCTTCCGCAACGCTGCTCTAACCAGTACGCGTGTGACAGCAGAGATACGAAATCAATAAAACACACGAAGCCAAGCCCTACCCGCTTGGACACCAGCCAAGGGAGTTCTCCACAGGGCCCAGCACTGCCGAGAGGGCCCGGAAGGGAGCAGGGACGGGGGGGAAGCGGGGTCAGAGGGCACGGACAGGGACAGAGGGCAGGGGCGGTGCCGAGGTGCCTTGGGCGGCGCGCCGAGGGCCTCGGGCAGTGCCGGCCCCGCTTACCTGAAGCTTGGGCCTCCGAGCCAAGTAGGGCCAGACGCATCCCCCGGCCGCGCCGTCCGCCGCCGCCGCCGGGCAGGGCCGCGTGTAGACGATGCCGTACATGACCCAGCAGGTGTGCGCCACGTACACGGCGAACACGCCCACCACCAGGCTGGTGAAGGAGCTGCGGCTCAGCATGGTGACAGTGCCGATGGCGATGGCGGCGGCCGCGCCCGCCCCCCGCCGCAGCCCCGCTCGGGATCCGCCGCCGCCGCCGCCGCTCGCGCATCCCCCACGCGCCGCCCACCCCGCCCCGGCGGCCCGTCCGTCACTTCCGGCGGCCGCGGGAGGCACTGCCCCCTCCTTCCCCCCGCCCCGCCCGGCCGCCGGCACCGGGAGCCGCTAGGGGGCGCTGTGCGCCGGGCCCGCCGCCACCGGGAGCGCTGCGGGATTGGAGCGCAGGGAGCCGCGCTCGGGGCCGGAGCAAAGGACACCGGGCAGATGGAGCGAGTCAGGAGAGGGGCACTGGAGCTGGTGAAGGGTCAGGAGAACAAGTCCCATATGGAGCAGCACCCAGAGGGTGTTCAGCCTGAGAAATGGGGTCTTAGAAGGGCTTTATCCCTCTACAGCTGCCTGAAAGGAGGCTGCAGACAGGGGAGGGTTGGCCTCTTCTCCCAGGTAACAGGATGAGGGGACAAAGTCTTAAACTGCATGTGACGGTGTTCACAGGGGTCTTAGGGTGAGGAAAGATACGAGGATCTGACTCTGTTTCAGAAGGCTTGATTTATTATTTTATGATTTATATTATATTAAAACTATACTAAAATAATAGAAGAAAGGATTTCATCAGAAGGCTAGCTAAGAATAGAAAAAGAAAGAAGGATAACAAAAGCTTGTGTCTCGGACAGAGAGCTGACTGTGATTGGCCATTAATTAGAAACAACCACATGAGACCAATCACAGATCCACCTGTTGCATTCCACAGCAGCAGATAACCATTGTTTACATTTTGTTCCTGAGGCCTCTCAGCTTCTCAAGAGAAAAAATCCCAAGGAAAGGATTTTTCATAAAATGTGTTTGTGACAACTGCACGTGGGAGTTTAGGTTGTACTTCAGGAGGAGTTTCCTCACAGAAGGAGTGATTTGATGTTAGAATGGGCTGCCCAGCAAGGCAGAGTTGGATGATGGATCCCTGTGAGGTGTTTAAGGAAAGCCAGGACCTGGCGCTTTGTGCCATGATCTAGCTGATGCCATGGGTTGGACTCAATGATCGCCGAGGCCTGAATGGATTGTCTGTGACTCTATGGTAACTGATAGAAATGAGAGCAGGCTCCCAGTACTAAAGCGATTTCATCTTTTATTATAAAAAAAGAAAGGCCTAAAGCATGGGGGCCCACGGGCTGAGCAGCAGCAGTGTTCCCGTTGAGGATGCTGCACTGCCAACACTGGGTCTTCTGGAGCAGCAATGTCCCAGATGGAGTGGCACAGATTCAGTGAGTCAGAAGCCCCTTTTCATCCTGTTTTTTGTCCCTTTGGACTGGTCTTTCATTTGCGTGAAGGTTTAAGGCCTTTGATTGGCCCATTACAATTCTGTCCTGGCTGGTTCATTTTGCTTGGGGGTGCTGCACTTTACTGAGGTGTGTTATGGTACGTTGAGTACTGTATTTCTTATAACTACCCTTTTAACCCCTTTTACAATATAATAACCAAACTAACAGTACATGCTTAACAATCTATAAACCATTTTACAACAGCTTCTAACCTATTTTTAACAATAACCGTCATTATTATCATTATCACCGTTATTACTATCAGTCACACTTTGTTCTCCTAGGCCTGACCTACCAAACATTGTCTCTTAATCTCTGTGCTTGGATTGAAAAAGGAGCATTTCTTGTGGTCCTTTCTTGTCTGCTTGTATGTGGGTCAGCCAGAAGAAAGTGATGATGCAAGCACTTACCTCAAGTACACTCAGCTGAGAGGCTTGGGCAGAAGAGGAACAAGCACCAGTCACAGCCAACTGCCCCAGCAGCTCAGTTGCAAGGAGTTTCCTTGCAACACAGATGGGAGAAAACACACACCTGGGTGGGTGAAGGGCATTCAGGCCTGTCCTGGTTTCAGCTGAGATAGAGTTAATTTTCTTGCTAGCAGCTGGTACAGAGCTGTGTTTTGGGTTTAGCATGAGAATAATGTTGGTAGCACACTGATGATTTGGTTGTTGCTTAGCAGTGCTTACCCCAAGTCAAGGACTTTCAGCATTCCATGGTCTGCCAGTGAGGAGGTGCTGGGAGGGAGCATAGCCTGGACAGCTGACTCAAACTGTCCAAAGGGGTATTCCATAGCACAGAATGTCATGCCCATATATAAACTGACCATCCCACCCATTCCCTGTTTCTCTGCACCACTGGGGGAGGAGGTAGAGCTGGGAGGGAGGGAGGGGTGGGGGGAAGGTGTTTTTAAGGTTTTATTTTATCTCTTATCATACTGCTCTGACTTTGTTAGTGATAATTTTAATTAATATCTCTAATTGTGGCCTGTTTTGTCTGTGACAATATTCCATGAGTGATCACTCTCATTCTCATCTCAACTCATGAACCTTTTGTTACTTTCCAGTTGTGGAGGGGAGTGAGAGAAAGGCTTTGGTGGGAGCCTGGAATCCATCCAGGCCAACCCACTACAGTGGGACAGCATGGGCAGGTGCCCAGGACAGTGGGAACCTCCAGTGCATTGGAACTTCACCCTTGAACAAGTGCAGATGGTGGAAAAACTAGTAAAACATCTGGAAAAGGTATGCTGGTGCCCTGGCTGTTCCAGACACAGATGATTGCAACATGCTGGGGTCTGGCCCAGGCCTACTGGGTCCTCTTCAACCTTATTCATTACCCTCAAGGGGAGAAGAAGTCTCTGGATCTGATGACAGGAGAACAGGCACTGCAGCTACTCTGACCCCAGTGACAGGCACAGCACCTGGCCCTGAGAACCAACCCATGCTGGTGTCAGCTGCTCCTGTACAGGAGAAAACAGAGATGCAAAAGTTACCTTGTTCAGTAAAAGAGAACAAACTGAGGTGACCACAAGAATGTGAGGAAGAGGCAGAACAAGGTGGGATCTTCCAACACTGGGATACACATTTAGCAAAGGCCATGTGCTTAATCAAGACCAGAGGATCTGCCACTTTTGCTAGCCCTACCAAATCAAAACTTCTATGTACTTTCATGTGGAAAGTGATAAAGTTCCTGTAATGCATGTAAAAAATATGCTGGGGGGAAAGCAGTATGGGTTACTGCTGCCTCAGGCAAAGGCAAACATTTGTGGGATGAATTCCATGCTCTGCACAATAAGCTGGAAGGGAGCATGTCCAGGGCAGCTGCCCAGAACTGTCCAAAGGGATATTCTTTACCACAGAACATCATAAACACCACTATATAAATTGGGGGGAATTGCTGGGAGGGGCCGATCACTGCTCAGTGAGGGGCTGGGAATTGGTCAGAGGCTGGTAAGTCATTATGTTGTACATAATTTGTTTCTTTGGGGTTTTATCCCTCTCTTTGTTGTCACCTTTTTCATTACTATTTTATTTCAACTATTAAACTGTTCTTATCTCAATCCCCAGGTTTTTCCTTCTTTTCCCCCCAGTTCTCCTCCTCTTCCCACCAGGGGTGGGGGAAGAGTGAGCAAGTGGATATGTGGTACTTAGTTGCCAGCTGAGGTTAACCACAACAACTCCATCACTTGAAATTAGAGAATAACGTTAAGTAAAACACTAACAAGTCTTCCCTTGAAATCTTGAAATCTACAATCATCCTGAATGTCTGTTATTTCTCTGGTGAGCCTCCCCAGCGGTTCACTTTTATTCTTGATACTGTTCATATTAATGGTTCAGCTTACACCCACTGGACCTCAGAGGATGCCTTTTTTCCCACCCTCCATTATCAATTTTTCACGTATATAGATGTCTGGAGTGTTGGATCCCTTCTTGTCTGCTTCCTGAATAAAAAAATGTAGCCAGAACTAATTCAGTCTAATTTAGACAGACTTATTCTCCCAGAATTCTGGAGTGCCTTTTCTGAATACTTTTTGATCTTTCAGTGTTTTTCTTTAAGCACACAAAATAGAACTGGAGACAATATTGCTGTCACAGAGGGACATTGTTTTTTCTCTTTTTCTCCCCTCCCTCCCCCTTTGAATCCCTGCATTTCATCCCCATAGTTGTCAGGTAAACAAACACTGTTTTCCTACACACACTGACACAGAGAACACCCATCAACAAAGCATGCCCAAACATATACGGACTCAGTCTTACTCACAATTATGGTTTGTATCCTTTCCCTTATTGTAAACCCTGTGGTTAAAAAAAAAAGTTAAAAAAAAATCCAGAGGAAACCAAGTATTTTTTGTTTCATTTTTTAATTTGGCTTCACGCTGAAAATTTAATTTACAAGCCATTCACGAGGAAAATGTCCAGTTGGGCAGAATGAGCCATGATTGTGTAACTGCACTCGACACTTGTAGTGTATCATTTAGGTCTCTTTCAGTAAATCATCATATGCCTTCTATAGCACAGTTTAAGCACCTATATCATATGCTCACTTCATCACACCCTATAGTCCATTTTAACCTATCAGACAAGCAACAAGAGAAGAATGCTCAAATTGAGGTATTTCCTTTAAAAATTTACTGATCACTGGCATTCAGAGGTAATGTTAAATCATATAGTTTTAAACATTGAAAAAATGTACAAAAACCAAGTTCATTTCCAAAAAATATTATCCTTAGTCTTCCATGCATGTTAATAAAAAATATAAAAATCAAATTTATAACACTGAAGCTATACCTTTTGTTCTGCAAAAGTATTTCCACAATTGGAGCCACAAGGTATGGTCATCTTTAGTACAATACTTGTTTTTGCTCTTCATTTTATGAAGTCAGTTCAGTGCAAAGATAATAGTCTATGTACACATATCATTGGAGCCACATGAGGGAAATTTACAGCAGAAAATATGCATTTAGATCATTATTATCCAGTAGCACTATATATTGATACAGATTTACACTGCACATCCAAGGGCTCTTACAATAAAAACCTTTTTTCTTTAAACACACCAGCTCTGTTTGAGCAGCCTTGAAGTGAACAAGAGAAGTTGTACCACTGATGGAACAACCATGTGAAACCTCACAGGTGAGTCCCTACAAAACAGCTTCCTGCTCTGTCAACACAGGTTTGCAGCTAAAAGCATCCTTTTCATGGCAGTGCCTAACTTGGATTCAGTAGAAAAATTCCAAAATGTGATAATTTCAGTGTTAATTTTTTCGGTTTTGCATTTAAAGTTTCAAGTGTGTTCAAAATCATAGCAATCTTTTTTTTTTTCCTCCCAAAGTATAAAAATGATATCCTCAATGCAAGTTCAACAACAGAGATCAAATTTTTTTTTCTGAGTTATTTCTCAGCTTGCTGATTACTCAATTTTATTTTTCCAAAAAAGATGAATTAGTATCTGTATCAAATTAGAAATGTCTCACACACCTGGACAGATGCTGGGGATTACAAAAAGGTTTAGAAAGTGGTCCCATTGAACAGATGTCAAATACTTTCAGCACAATGCTGCAACATTTAAGTAGTATAGTACATAATACAAGGTTAGGTGATGCTTACTCTTGGTCCTCTTCCAGGAAACAAATTCTATCACTTCTAAAGAAATTTACTTCTGACTTCTATTACTAACATTGCTGATTTACATGGACTCTTAATACCCTTAGAGCAATATGAAAAAGCAATATAAACAAATCACCAAACACAAACAACTATAGAGACAAGCAGCTGCAATGGGTTTGCTTTTTGTCTAAGTATATACAGTTGCTAAGGAGACATGTTTAACTTAAAGGAATTCTAATTCACATATTTAAAAATACAATTTCATTTTTAGATGTTGACTTTAAAACTGCTTTTGTTGTCTGGAAAATACAGCACTGGCTAATCTAAATGTCCTTTTTGAAATATAAGAAATATTTTGCTTGAAGTTCATTATAAAAGAAAACATAGGACAAAAAATATATACTTAGGCCATAAAAGATCTTTCAAAGTTTATTTCTTTAGCATTTAAAATACAAAATTGTCTTCATGCTGGATAGTGAATAAAAGACATGTATTTGGGTTTTCCCCATATACATTCATAGACTTAGAAACAACCTATTGTCAGATGAGTTTCATTTCCAGTACCATGGTAGGATGAAAAGTGTCTGAGCATCAGCTTTCTTCGGTATCCATGAGGAGACTTTGTTTGCAATCACATTTATAGATCCTGCATGTGGAACATGGAAGTGAACAGGCTCACACTGAAAGTGATATAGATATATATATAGCGAGTCAGGAGTCAATCCAATTTAAGGTTTCACTGTAAACTTCTAATACTTCTAAATTTAATGTCTTGTAGCTCACAGGAACAAGGACAATCTCATAAGCTCTTTCAGACCTGCTGTCACTTGGACACACCTGCAATGGTTGAAGCATATAAAAAGCAGTTCTGTACCTAATGGCTGGCATGAACTAAAATAGTTTAGTTTTGGGTAGCAATACCAGAACAGGACTCAAATATTCACCTGCTGCTGCCGGCTCAGGGAGAAAAGTCCATGAATGTCACTTCAGCTTAGGAGGCAGCAGGGTCTCCCTCTGGCTGCAACAAACCTACAAAGACAGCACAAGCAAAAACTAGGGATACAGTAAACTGAATTCACCAGCTCAAGAGGCAGAAAAGATCCTTTTTACTGTGGGAAAAGGCCAGCTGCCATGCTGGGCATGGATGGGATTTTCTACTTGCTGGTTTGGAATCAGGAGTTCAGCCTGATTTTTCTTCAGCTGACTTTGGCTCAGAACTGGCACTCTTAAATAACACCCCATTGACAGTATAAAAATAGAATATTACAGAGTAATGACTTTTTTCTCTTGCTTCTGACATTTTTGGTCAAAGTGAAAAAACGGAAATGTAACAACCTACCAACAGATTATCATACAGCACCTTTTTTGAGATCCCCAAGCTATCTCAAATGAGCTCTGATGTGCATATGGCTCTTTTCAACTTAGCTCAGAATAAAGCATGATAACTGTGATAATAAAAAATATCCCAAAGAGCTAAGTTATGTAACAGGAATAACTGAGGTGCAATCAGTGCTAAGGTGATTCTACTGTTTCTGTTCCCAGACACTGATCACTGTAAAACTGCAAATACATCTCTACCCCAAAGTTGGTCTGCACAGGAGTACTCTGCTCTGCCACCCTGCTAAGGAAAGTGGAATAAACAGCCACTGCCACCACACAACTAGTAAAAGGATTTTGCATAATGGACTTGCAAGACAATCTAGGCAGTGTCAACTACTGTGCAGAAATGTGTCAGCATATCTCACAGAAACATAAACCCTCTATTTTATAAGCCTCTTATATCCTCTGTTCTCTTGGTATCACCCACCTCAGTTTAATCACGTTACACATGATAAAGCAAATCACACCATCTGGGGAAAAAGAACCTGCTTTCTACAAATCACTTTCACTTGAAGAAGTCCAAGTAGTTAGTATCTTGAAAGAAACCTGAAATGTTTCCCAGAGAAAGAAACTCTCTCAACTTGAGCACTATGAGATGCAGGAAATACTCACAGACCCAAGTCCAAACTCATCTAAAGGATGCCCTGTTTCCTGCTGTGTTCTCTCAGTAGTTTTAACTCAGTATTATCATTTATACACGGTTTGACCACAAGTGACCAGCACTGTATATCCAGTTCACCACCATAACTATTCCGCAGAACCATCATCTTTGTATCTCTGAGGTGGTGCTGGAGGGTTTTTACCTGTAAGAAGATCCTACAGGGTTCCTGTCATGGTTTGAATACTTTCCTGCATAATTCAAAGAAAAAAAGGCAGGGTGAGAAGATGAAATCTCCACTGTCAGTGACCAAGATATTACTGGGATGTTGTAGTACCTTCAAGAAATCACCCTCTGAGTAAAAACCACCTGGCTTAAATTCTGCCTAGTCAGGATAGCAAAATTACCTGAAGGTAAGCTTCTTGCTGATATGTGAAACAGATCTTGCAGTTTCACAAGACTGATCAATTAATAATTTAATTAATTAGTAACTAATTCTCTATGGCACTGATGACAACACTTCCATTTTCTATTCTTCTGGGTTTTTTTTTTTTTTGTAGTGATTTATTCAGAATAATTTGTTAATTTAAGTCTTCCTAATCAGCTGAAGTTCAGATACCTGAAAAGTAGCAAACTATTTAAAGTGCCTGGTTCACAGGGAACTTCTGTGCCTCAATACGGCTTTAGGAGCCAAATTTGAATTTTGCTAATGTAGAACTCTTGGCTAGTGCATTTATCATTTCCTGTTTCTTGAACACTCATGAAAGCTGTGCTAGAGAAAAAAACAGAGGGTTCACATTAGGTAAAATGCAACATTTCAGAAAGTATTATGACCTACATTCTGAGCTAAAGAAAAATTGAACTTAGTTGGCCAGAACTTTAAACCAGAATTTTGTTTTCTCTCCAGCCTAGTTTAGTCCCATAACATATGCAAAGCTGTGCTTACAGGTTTTTTCTGAGATCACAGGATCTACAGCACATGCTACTAGAGTTCTGCAACTAGTATTTTTTAAGTCATGGCAGGTGGTTTTTTTTTTTTTTTTTAATTTGTCCTTTTATGAGGATGCTATTTTTGAAGGAGGAGAGAGCAGGTGACTAAAACAGTTAATATGAGAAGCTATAGTTACCACATGGTAATATAAAAGTAGGAACAATAATTTACTGGCAATACCAAAGATAAACTTATCAGGGAACTCATAAATATATAAAACCACACCTGCTTTATAAATTTATCAGATGTTGAAGTGCAGCAATGACTTTTACAGGAAAATGTTTACTGCATTTTGTAAACATAAAAATACTCCAACCACCCCAATGCAATGCATCTAAACTAGCTAACAAAGTTATTCAGCTTGCACGAAGATATTAATGAAGAGCTCTGTGTGACACTTAGGTATTTACTCCTGGTAGCTGTGTCAGTAAAGAGGTTGCATCACTTCCTCACTGCACATGTGTCCTTCTCAACCCCTGTGACCTAAGGATTTATACCTTGAAAATGGGATTAGCAAACACACACACGTCTGGTTGCTATTTATCACACCTAGATCATTCTAGCTACAATAAATGCATCTAAAACATACAGAGTAATCAATTAAGATGAAAGTAAGAGTACAGCCTAATTTCTCCATCAGGTTTATAAATTTCCTATGAAGTATTTTAAATTTATCTGTTACAGCAATAGACTCCCCAAAAAATCTGTAATAACACTTTCCATACTGTGCTAGAGACAGTTGTTTAAACATGATTTGCACCTACCAGGCATTTGTTTGGTTTTAGCAGGGTTCCATTATGTTTGAAAAAATATACAATTCAACAACAAACAACCCCCCAAACTTCAGATATTTTGGATTTGGTGGTTTTCTGCGTAACTTTTAATACTTGTTCAGGCATATGAGAAGAGATACTCAGAGCCTTGGCTGGGTATCTCATACAGTATGTAAAAATTCAGGCTTATGCAAGAACTCTACTGGCAAGGGATGGCAGTATTACATAAGAGTACAAAAATGCTCATCAGAAATGTCAAATGCCTTCACATCACTGCATTTTTTGTGTAAGGATCATTTAAGCTAAATAGTTACTAAGTCTGCTTATGTCCCCTTTTAAATTCAGGGGGTATTGATAGTACCTGTTAAAATATATCAATCTGCCAATATTTTAATGGAAAGGATTTACATGTCAGTGTTTGGTGAAGGGGAAAGGAAGTTTTCACTTCTACTCTGACTCTGCATCAGGTCACTGAAACTTGACTGTCACAATCCAGCTGCTCCACAGTCGATAACTCTAAAAAGGCTTTTCATCAGGAACTACTGAAACACTTCAGCAGCTGGGCTTTGATGGATGAGCTGTAACAAGAGTACGGCTGCAGTCATGTGATGTGTTACAGGCCTCTGCCCTCAAGAGCCTGAGTTCACCATCCTGCAGTGATGTGGCTTCTCTCCCACTACAAGGCAGTCTAATAGGATATACTACAAATGCTAAAATTAATGGAATTATATTATTTAATCTCAACTTTTGTGACATGATATGTGATCTAACACTGTTTCCATGAAGGCTGATCCTTCATCCTATCATTCCTCCTATTATGTCTTTATCTCATTCAGTAATTTCTCAGAAGAGGGAGATTCACATTTCCTTCCAGAATCTGTTGTTTTGTCTTATGCCTTTTTCTTTTTAATGATTTAATCCACCAAGAATACTTGCTTGTGCCTTGTGTTGGTCAGCAGCCTTCTCCAGCAGCAGCTCTGGACTGGGCTCACTGGTGCATGGGACTTTCAGTGCCTCTTTGTGGAGCCTGTTCAAGGGCCCATCTGCTACAGGCTGCAGTGCCCTCCAAGGCACTCTGTACAGCTTAGGCGCACACAAGAACAGCTATTGCACTCACCACAATTACAAAACATTATAAAATATATTTGTGATATATATATATATATATATCACAAATAAAAATGAAAAAAAAGAAGTCAATGAACCTATGGGTTTCCACCAAACAGATCCTCAAGTTACTCACACCATACATGCAAATTAGGCACATTTGTATTTAGCTAACTTCAATCAGCTTTCTTTGCTCTTTCACAGATGTGGTCAATATATCTCTTTCTTTGGAGCTTCTCTCACTTCAGAGTTGTCCACAGGATTCTAAGCTTACCTCTTTTTTCTTTCCAGACACATGTTAGGGAACTCTCTCATTCCCTGCATTCTGAAATTCTCACATTTCCAAGCTCACATACAAAGGAAAAGATAACTACCTTAGCCAGCTTGAGCCACGAGCCATAGTCGTCCTGTAGAGATAAAATCTGTCCAGACTACACCTGCCTTCCCTTACATACTGTATAATTACAGAAAACAAACCTCAGGGACATCTCCCTGTAACCCTGGGGCACGATCAGCAAAATCAAGTGTCTCTACTGGAGTTCTCTGTCTTTTCTGCTTTCAAAAACTCCAGTTTCAAAAACTTCCTTCCTCTAGTGAAGGAAGGCAGGCTGTTCACCCCACCTGAAACCCTTCTCCTTACCTTAATAAGGCATATTATAAGAGATTTTTCCTAATGCTTAACTTGCCTTTTCAATTCATAGCTAGCATCTACCATCCTTGTGGAGAAGAGTGTTCCTATTTCCTCTATAACAACTTTTCCCATATTCAAAGACTGTTCACATCTTCCTTCAGTCTCCTCTTCTTTGGATTAAAGGGTACTTTAGATCTCTTTTTGAGTACTTTCTGTCCTCCAGACTTTATTAATTTACAGCCCATCTCTCTCGGGTGCTCCAATATGAACAGGTACCTCAGGTAAGACCTTATACCACCCTGGTAACAAAGGGTAACAAAGAAATACCACCCTGCTTCTCACAGGCCACAGACTGATACATCCCTCCATCACAAGCATCTTTTCTGCAGCAAAGAGTTTACAGTGCTAAGTTTGACATATTCTGTGCCATCCCTGCCTTCAGATACAGCACAGTAATACTCCCTCCTCCTCTGTGCAGCTGACTATTCCTACTTAAGTGTAGTTTCTCATACACCTTATTTTTTCCAATCAATTTCTCCTATTTTTCATGATCAGTTTTAATCCAAATCTTGCCAGCAAGTCTGCTGCTGCCCTGTGAGCTTGGCTTTTGTTACCTGGATAAATCAAAAATTTAATTATTACCTCCACATACCCTCATAAAGCATATTTTCTTACATTTTTTCCTCCTACTCTCTTTATTAAAGCCAGTTCCAGTTTGGAGACCTGCCACATACAGTTGAGGATTTCTAAGGACACATTCCAATACCCTAATGAGCTTTAAAACACCTGCTATTCAAAAAAATAGTTATAAAAGCATTTGGTACAAACAGACATCCTTTGCTAAAATTCTTCCATTTCAAATCTAGTTTTAAATTCCTTTGTGGAAGGCTCTAATCTCAATAGTTTTCCATGCACAAAACCCTATAAAACGGGTCAGAAATGACTGAAAAGATTTTTTTGTTTGGAAGCAGAGTTGCCATCGCAGTTATTTTGTGACAGAGTCCTCCCTCCTCCTACTCCTTGAAGCTTCTGTCACATTTCCTAATCAATGAAGCTCTGTGGTTTTATAATAACCTAGATTTTTCTCTGAGACCTCCAGGAGCAGTTAAGGCATCTGGCTTTACAAAAGGAAACATATGTATTACTAATACAAGTGTGGTGGTTTTTTTAAACAGTTCTAAACTATTTGAAGGTTCATATATGTTCTATGAAATATATGTAATGTTGCTATAGACATTTAACTAGCACTTCTTCAAGATGTTCTGCAACTTGCTGCTGGCTTGGCCTCTGAAGTGACTGCAACCTTTTCCAACTTGTGCTGATACACCAAAGTTTCCATGATGTATTCCATGTTATGTTATCTGTACAGGCTTGCTACAAAAGAAACCTGTGATTCCTGATAAATGTCAATCAAATATAGCTCTGTATACATCTCCTGTAAAATGTTGTGTGGATGTGATTTGGATTGGTTACGAGAGAAAAGCACAAACAGTTCAGTAATGTATTTTCAAACAGTATGTGGCATGTCAGTTTGGAAAGAATTCATGTTTAATTGCATCCGGAAGATTACAGTAGAAAAGTGCTGGGGTGAGGGATAAGAAGCCTCTCCTTTTCATTCTACCATGGAAAGAGAAACAATTTTGTCATTCAACAATAAAAATAAAAAAGGAATCCTTAGCAAGTTTTTGTATTACTGTTTCCAAACTGTTCACTGAAACCAAAACAAAGGGCCAAAGTATGCTTGCCTTGCTCAAGAGAATAATTCCCACCAAAATCAACAAGACTGACTATTCAGATATGGACAGCAAAGTTTGGCCCCAAATAAACATCCCCATAACTAGGGAAAACACTAATCACCAAAGTGCACTTTACACCATAGTAGCTACATTTTCTTTATACATGCACAGTTTGTGCGACACTCGGTACGTGGAACTAGCCAATGGAATATAAATAAGTTGTGCCGCTTCCTTTTAAATATGAACATTAATAATGAAGCACATTCACATTTTTGCCTTTCAAAGACCTTTAAGAAAAAATAAAAACACCTTTCTCAAAGTAACCTGGAACACGTTGTTAAACATAGCACATATGATTCAAAGGATGGTATTCAGGTAGAACTTTCACACACAAAACTGGTATTTGCTGTATAATTGGAGTGACTTATGAAAATCCCAAGAAAATACAACCCTCTCACCAGGAGAGGAAGGTAACAGTTGTAGTGTTAATTCAGTTTCTTCTGCAAGGGCCTCCTTCTATCTCCAGTGCTGTCAGGGCTGAAGTCAGTACAGATACCATTAGGAGCAGAGAGAGATGAAGTCTTCAAGCTGCTCTCAGCTCCCATCTGATCGGCATAGAGATATTCCTCTGCAAAGTGTGGGTGCAACACAGCAAATGTGTAGAAGTCATCTAAAAAAAAAAATAGTTGTTGCACAGAATCAGCTCTTTGAAACAGAAGGATGCTAAATTTGAATACTTACACATCTTTAATCACATGATTACTTTGGAGGAAAATAGCAGCAGTTAACATAATGCTATCCCCAGTGCTTGTTTTAGCTTTCAGCCTAACTTTATCACATCTGCAGAGCTGAGATGCTGCAAAGAGTTATCTAAGCCCTCTGAAAACACTTCAGGCTTAGCTGTATGAAGGGGTAAACAGACTCAGATTTGCATTAAAATGCATGATGAGCACCACATGCCCTGACATAGCATTTCACTATTCACTGGGGAAGTACAGAAGCCCTCCAGCTGAAGATCACTGAACATCAAGAGCAGTCATTTCTTAAATTCTTAAAACTCTTTTGCAAACATGCCCTTTAATGCTTTGCACTCATAGTTTGCTTCAACCTAACAGCAGCTGTCATTGCTGCCTTCTGCTTTCAAGATTTCAGCATTTTAAAAGTCCCAATATTTTAGAGAATAGTATTGAGGAGATAATTTATAACACAGGAAAGAGCTCCCGAATTTAATGTTAGATAATAACACGATAATAAGAAAAGCCAGATTAGTTCTTGGTGGAATGGGGAATCTTTAACATCAACAAGTAACATTCTGCATTGAAAATCAGACACTGAAACTTTGCCTCAATTTGCCTATATGACTTTATTCAGACGTGATCTGAACACAAGCTACTGTACAGGAACCAAGCAACAAGAAGCTATTCTTATAATGTAAACTGACACTAGAAAAATCTGGATGTGAATGTTTTCACTAATTCAGTCACTTACAGTGTATCACACACCTCCCACTCCAATTCACCGTGCTATCCCAGAAGAGCTCATGATGAGATGATGATGTGAATTCCCTGGTGTGCAGAGCAGATGACACCCAAAGAAGCCTTTCAAAGGAGTGAAGCCGTTCCTCCTACAACTGGGCTGGTACGGCAGAAGGGAAACACTGCAGCCTTTCTTCTCTGCCACTCTTTGAGATGACATGATTTTTCAATACTGCAAAGGGCAAGGGAGCAAGGGAATGCCATATGGCTCACAGGGGCACTGAAGTTGTAGGGCAACCCTGCCTCTGAACTGTTGCAAAGGGATAGGTGAGGAGAAGGCAATAAACATAACTTTATCCTTCCACTCACAAAAAAGTGGGTATCCTTTATCTACAGTCTATATGGATCTAGAGCATTCTGGATCTGTAACTTCAACAAAAGTTGATGACGTTTAGGTCATGAAAACCAACATTACTATCTATGTAGAAAAATTCTACATACAACAGGCTGATGGATCATATAAATTATAGTCTTCATGAGGAAAGGGCAATCCAAATTGAACAGAGCAACATTTTGGATACATCTCAGTAAGCTGACATTTTGGGTCCTGCTGAAATAAGTATTGAAAGTATTAAGGAATACTTATTGAAGTTGTACTCAGCAGAGTGCAAGGAAAAGTGCTTGGAATCCCATTTGCCTTATTCACCAGAAATGTGAAACAAGGTCATATAGAAAGAACCAACTATTCCAGCATCTAATCACAGGTCTCATCTTGGAGCTCAAACTGAAAGCAACTGTGAAGCATTAGACTGAAGGAAAAGATCACCTCAGTCATTAACTTGGGGAAAGAAGGTGATTTTGCTTCCCACCTCCATTAAAAACAAAGAGACAAATAAAGAACCCAAAGTGGCGTTAAGATTCATGTCTACGTCTTTGCATTAAGTCTGCATATGTACTACAAGAACTTCAAGAGGTTTTTCTCCTACCCTTGAAACACCCTGCTACTACTTGATGCTCCTCCTGGAAGCTCTGTGCTCATTAATCTTCTCTAGTTTTTGCTTCCACTAAACTAAATAACACTATAATCCTGTGGTTAATATATAATTATTTTAAGCAAATAATTTTTCCTTCCCTGATTCTTTATCCATACACATACTCCAAATATGGCCAATGCCCCCTTTTTTCTGGTTACAGCAAGCCAGGCAGTCTTCAGAACATGTTCACAGTCTGAATTATCTATCAAGAGCTGGTGGAGAGTTTCCTAGAATTTGACATGCCCTCCTAGAGAACCTATTCAAACTCTCCAGAATCATGTCTTAAGACTGATAAATCTTGCCTCTGTCTATATTAGACTAAAAGGAAAAGCACTGCAATGAAAGTGCAACTAAACAACTAAGCCAACTGCACACTGTATAAGAGAACTGATACATATATCTTTGGTAACCAGAGTGCTTTCAACCATGCAACAAAAATTCAGATTTCCAATAATTCAGATTCACAACCTCGATTTTGCTCTTGATTATTCTGTTTACTTGCAACCTGAGCTTTACCTTTCAGATGAGATCTATGTCTTCAAGGACTCAGCTGTGCATGCAGCAATTTAGGTTTGATACTTTAGGTATTTTATCTTTTGTTCTTACAAGTAAGGTTCAACTTAATATTCCTCCTTTAAATTGCAACACCCTAGAAAGGAGATTGGCAGTAGACTTCTGCTGTGTGTATCCAAAGTAACATTAGTTCCATCAGATACAATGCTTTGATTTCTTGGAACTTGTCTGGACAGTATCCTCAGAACTGTGTGGTCTGCAAGTTTTTTCACCTATCCTTTCTAGTAAGTAAGTGCAACAAATTGAGCATGTGTGAAGTCCCACATATTCTCAAGAAAGGCAAGAGGTTGAATACTTATAGCAGGAACTCTCAAGACAGAAATGCAATACCAAAAGTTTATTTACAACTTCTAATTCTGTAATCTAGAAACTTGGACATTTACTCCCACTATTAAACTTTCAGATATGTTAAAATGACATGTTTCTATTATAAAATGAGCACTTCTCTCAGAAAAAGCCCTAAGGAAAGTTTCAAAGAAATTACGTAAACATCATCCTGCTATCTGCTTTGTGTTCCATCACAAAAGACTATTCTTGACTGTAGGATATAAAATAGTGAAAATGAGGGCCAAGCACTCCAGTGACCACTGCTCTGGCTTGGTGGTCCAGATTTTCTTGTGATGGGAACATATGATGATCACTTAGGGAAAAGTGCAGATGAAATGCATAAATTACAGATTAATATTAAAATATTAATTCTTTGGCAACTCACATGACCTGGTCTGAGTTCACTTGTACATAACTATAAGTTTAGCTATCCTCAAACAATGAAATGTGTCAAAAGTAAAATTCTGCTGCACTTACCAGTTTAAGATTTGTGCTGGTATTTTTGAAGCGGGTGATTGGGAGGTGGGGGAAAGAGCTGAGTCACTGCACATTATGAGTTGGAAGACAAGGAGCAACAGTGATAGGCAGGAAAAAGGCAATGGGCAGGATGGATGTGGAAATGCTGGGTATGTGACAGAGGCACAGAAAGGAAAGGGAAACTACAGCAGGAATCAAGGAGAGAAGACGGTAGTCCGGCAAAAAGAAAAGGACAGTGGCAATACTGTCCTGATACTGATTTCAGTAACTCTAAAATATTTGTGTATTTAAAGATTTACATACATATTGTATGCTTGAAACAGAGGAATTACTAATGTAGAAACTATGATTTACTAACGCTAATGTATTATTCTGTAAGATTTTTACCAATTAAATACATACTGATTAACCTGAGGGACAACAATTAGAACAGTGCATGTCATAAGCACCTCTACTAGAGATACTTAATATGTTGGCTACCAACAACTCAGTTCATACTCAAATGATACAGGTAAATTTAGAACCATACTGAATAAAACATAAATAATCTGAAGTAGCATGTAAATACTCTGACTCCCAGCACAATCTATTCACCCAGGTCTCAATTTTTCAAATGCAACTCTCTCGCCTCCATTCCACCTACATTGCAGACTATAGAATAGGCAGCCTGGTTAACCCCCTCATTTCCTGCTCTCAGACACAAGACACAAAACAACAAGACAGAGCCAAGGTATGTTTCTTTAAAAATACACATTCACATACATGGAAGTCATAGAACAGAATACTTTGAAGGCGCTAAACCTCATATTATGTGACTTGATGAGGAGGGGAAAACTGAAAAGATGAAAACATGGCATTTGATACCAAAGGTGAAACTCATTTTTTAAAATGTAAATTTACTTTATTTGCAGTGCTGTTGTCAGTATTGAAGTCACCAAGCCAACTAAAAAAAGGTAAAATTTAATTAAAATGTCATTGCTTTGTTTGTCAACATGAGTGCAAGCAACTTGGACATTTTGTGACAGTTGAGATGCAGTTAGAATACTTACCATATGTAATCTTTCCTTTTTCCTCTTCATCTACAGCTCTAAAAAGATGTGTAACATCAATTTGTGACACACCCATGGCAGTCTTCAGAATATGAGCTAAATCCTCTTCTGTTACAGTTCCGCCTTCTGACTGGTACAGCTATGAATCAAGACAGCAAAATAAATCATTGCAAAGCTGAATGCCAACTCCTATAAACAGCATTACACTGAAGCAAAGCAAAATAGAAAGTTGATATTAGAAATTCTAGTCACTCTCAGACTGATGTGATATATTAAGGATTTCAGATTAGTCTGGGTAAAAAACATCATCATCAGTTCACATGTGTATGCTTAGAAAGTAAAGCTTGCTATAATCACAAAAAAGTCCTATGTTTACATGCCTAACCACTGGAATCACTGTGATATTCAGCAACAAGACCGTCAAACACTAACATGTTTTACAAACATACAACTGAGAACAATATTCAGTCCATTGAGCTACGTGTCTGAACTCCAACACAGTCTGTAATATTGGGAGATATATTTAGGTCAGCCTAAATCAGATACCATTTCCATTTAGTCAGGTGTAAAACTTAAGATTCCTTTGACCAAAATCCAATAGCAAGCTTGCATTGAATGTCTGTATCTAAATGGTAATAATCAGGAGAATCCTACCCATACACATGGGGCATACACAAATGGGCATATAATTTTCTACAAGCATTTATTCTAGAAAACAATCATTTGCATACTCTTACATCCTAAAGAGTCACCTCAGAAAGGATTAGCTTTACTACTGACAGATTGATAACTATGAATAATTGCACATAGTCTCAATTTTTGCATATGTACAGTGTTTTACCCTGAGAAATGGACCTGAATACTTCAAAACATCTGTACCAAATACACCTTCATTAAGCTTCCTTAAAATAACTCAATTTGCCTATACAATGTGAAGTGGGAGAAAGAAGGTTTTGAAATATTTATATCTCCTTTTCAAGCATGACAACACTGAAAATATCAAACCATGTAAAAAGTGCTATTTAGCAAACCTCCTTTTCATTTCTCTACATCATTGAGAAGGTGGGAACTGATGAGATTGAACAAAACAAGCATAAGTATGTAT
Source organism: Setophaga petechia (assembly GCA_024362935.1). NCBI lineage: Eukaryota > Metazoa > Chordata > Aves > Passeriformes > Parulidae > Setophaga > Setophaga petechia. The sequence continues at coordinate 27,281,708 of JANCRA010000008.1, forward strand.
TTTTCACACAAACAGAGGCAATTGCCACAAGACACAAGCACACCTTAGGGGGTTGCCTCCCCAAAAGGGAAATAAAAATATTGAAATTCCATGGAAGAAAACATATGCTCAAATCAGGAATCTTGCCTTTTGCCCCATGGCACCTAACCTGCACAGTTTCACAGGAATAGGGCAAAGACCAAGACATTTCTTTAATAAAACTTGCTACATTTTCACAGAACAAGTAGTTCAGGTAATATTGGGTGGTCAGTATAAACACAATATTGAGAAGATTTACAACAGCTTTTAGTTTCTTTAGCAGTTTGGAAGAGAAGGTGCAGCACTTACACTGGAGTGCTGTTCTTAGTCCAAAACCTCCTGGTCACCTAGAGCAGGGTGCACTGGAGTGCATCCAGGTGTGTTTGGAATGTCTCCAGAAAGGGAGACTCACAACCTCCCTGGGAAGCTGTTCCAGTGCTCTGCCACTCTCAACATAAATAAGTTATTCTTCATCTTGAGGTGGAACTTCTTGTGATTTAGTTTATGGTCACTGCTCCTCATTCTGTCATTGGGCACCACTGAAAAGAGTTTGGCACTGTTGCTCTGACGCCCAACTTTGAGATATTTATATGTATTAATGAGATCCCCTCCCAGTCTTTTCTTGTCCAGACTGAACAACCCCAGCTCCCTCAGTCTCTCCTCATAAGAGAGATGCTCCAGACCCCAAATCTTCTTTGTGGCCTCTGCTGGACCCTATCCATTACCTCCACGTCTTTTACTGAGGAGCCCAGAACTGGACACAGCTCTCCAGATGTGCCTCACTAGAGCCAAGCAGAGGGACAGGATCACCTCCCTTGGCCTGCTGGCCACACTCTTCCCAAAGCACCCCAGGATCCCATCCTGGCCACAAGGGCACTGCTGGCTCATGGCCAACTTGTCATCCAGCAAGACTGACAAGTCCTTCTCTGCAGAGCTGCTCTCCAGTGGGTCACAGCCCAGCCCAGTGCTGGGACTTGGGTTTTTCCTCCCCAAATGCAGGACCCTGCAGTTGCCCTTGCTGAACCTCACTGGGTTTCCCCACCATGAGTTGCACTTTTCCTGAAAGAAGTCGCACATGGCAGAGGACAGCACCTGTTCAAAGTCATACACTCATGAACCAGCGAAGTCCTTCAATGGCCACAGGTAAGCTGTGTGAATATCTTATTGTAAGTGAAGTCAGGACAGGAGGTAGAAAAGGATTAAAAAAGATTATCTTTCCTTTTTTTTTTTTTTAATTCCAGAATAAGCAAAACTTCCTCAGCTTGACACTTTTCTTAACTCTTCCAATCAGCACTAGCAGGATAAAATGAGCCATACCTGCTTCCCCTTGCTGAGTACTTCTCCTTAATACATGCATAAAGCTTCTTTGCAGTTTTACAGCTAACTTTATATTTTGTAATTAACAAAGTGACTCAAAATTATGTATTATGAGCCAGGGAGTGAAACAGATAATGAAGAACAGAAATTTTCCTAAGAAACAGTTTCATTAACTTCAAGTGCTTCCAGAAAGAAAATAACCATCCAATCTGAGCTTTTCTTCCTCTCAAATGATAAAATTATCTTGCACATTATCAAGAATGACAGCTACATTTAAAAAACATTTCCCCAAAGCCCCCTTTACATTTACTTCAAAATTGTTCATTTTAGTATGAAGATACAGAGCTGATCAAACAGCATCTATTATTCTATGCCATTTTATAGCTGAAATCGCCTGAGCCAAGACAGAGACCTTTCTTTCTGCTTTTCCCTCACAAGCAGCAATAAACAACAGCAGCTACTAATGGCAGATTTCCCACAACATTTGTAGGAATTAAATATTTTTGCTCCATCCTCCTTTGCCAAATTTATTTGATTCTGGCTGAAGGCTAAGAATTATACATGTGACACTAAACATTCACAGGAGCCTCATTTCTTCAGCAGCATTTATTTAAAGTCACCATGCTGAAGAACCTGAATATAACTACACAGAATATAAGGCTGCAATGTAGCACCATGCAATTGAATGCCCCGAGCTCCATGCATTCACTAGTGAAGACAGCATCAAGACTTAGCACTTCTCAGTTTCAGTAACACTGAAGACCATGTGAATTCAAGGCAAAGGGAAAAGATGATGCAGGATGCAGTAGAGTTTGCATGTTGAAACAGTAATATTAAAGAAATTAATAGAAAAGTAATAAATCAAGGTGTCAGAGACCCATTGGTTAAGCACTGCTGCTGTCACTTTCCCAAAAAGCTTGCATTAACAATCTATGGTGACGCTACAACAAACCACTGAGGCTAGAGCAAGATCAGGAGCACTTCTGGGAAGCATCAAGTCTGGACAAAGACTGCAGGACCACCACACATACATGGTAAGACTAAGAGGGAAGAAAATTTTAACAAGAAGAAAAAAGGAGATAAAAAAAAATCTCTATTAACATGTACGAAATTAAAAAAAAAATTATTAACTTGAAAAATTAGATTTGATTGAAACATTCTAAGAGTAGTAAGTACTACTCAACAGACTGTTTAGAGGAATTTGTACAAAGGACTTGAAGTTTGAAACTTAATTTGCTAAAACGGATTCTGCCAGAGTTTTACAGAGAACAATTTCAAACAGCAAGCATTCATAATTTTACACAACTTACACTTGCAATGCATTCCCTGTTAACAAGAACTCTTAATCTAACTTGCCATTAATATTGTTTTAAAATGTAATCAAGTATCAAAAGGAAATCTGGAAACATCTATTGAGTCTAATGCCAGTATTAGTAATTTCTAAAAATAAGTAAACTACATAGACCAAGAAAATACAGCTCACCTGAAATGCCAGCTGAATTGTTTCCAGAGTTTTGGATGGCTTACAGACAACTGAGAGAGCAATGACAAATTCCCGAATGTCAATTACACCATTTTCATTCTGTGAAGGAAAACCTTTCATCAAAATAGTGCAGTTTGTCTGAGAATTTTCATAAATAACGAAGAGTTGCTAAAAATGCAGAATATTCAGAAGGATTGTTACATCCCCCATGATCAAAAAACCAGTCTCACTGAAATGAAATTCCATGAGGACAAGAACCTGGGTGAAAGCTCTGCAGATTCTTTTCACAGTCTCAGTCAAAAGTCACAGTTTAAATATTCTTGAAAGACAGCACTACTACTGTCACCCCTCACTTGCATATTTAGGATTTTTCCATTAAAGCATCTGAATCACTGGGCTGAAATAAAAAACAGAGAACCAGAGGACAACACACCCTAATTTAAGCCCTGAATACATGACATCTGCTCCAGGAGAGAACACTGTGGACATATCCACCTCCTGGTCCAGACAGCACCTCATCCACACAAAGATAATCGTCATTTCCCCACTCTGACTGACTGCCAGAGGAATGAAAAACTGGCTCACTTGCCAAGATCCTTCAGGTTTCAGGCTCGTAGAAGAACAAGTCATTTATTTACAAGGTAAACGAAATATCAGCTAACAGACTCTGCATTCATCTGCTATGAGCAGCAGCAGAGGTCTAGTCTGACCCTACCTTTCTTCCTCTTCATATTTTGCATCTAGAAAAGAGATAGTTTTTGTCCAGCTGATATTCCTTTTAAGTTCTAGCTAAAGGAATGTTTTATTTAGCTGATGATAGGTGCCCTTACCTTGTTGAAAGGGAAGTGCAGTAAGCAAATTTTATGGTAAAATGCTCAGAAATCAGACCTCAGTGAATTCAGTTGAAACAGAAGTAGGCTAAAGTGGAGTTTACCAAAAGCAGTAAAATTCTAAAACTTAATGTTTCTTACCTCATCAAAAAGTGCAAACATACTTTCTAATGTCTGAGAAACTGGAAATTCCAAGTAGGCTGAAAATTCTTTGAGATTAACCTTTTCTTTCTTCATTTTCATGGCAGTGGCAGCATATTTATCAAGATCATCTTCAAGTGTTTCTGGCTTCAGCCTATAAAGCATAGTATTTTTGCACATCTTAAAAATCAGCCCAGTTTTAAAAATATGTATTTCAAAATATCAAATGAAAAAATGGATGATTAGTGTGTAAAGCATTACAAAGTCTGGTTTCAGAATTATTACACAACTGTATTATCAAATAATGTATTTCTGCAGTTTTAAAGCTCCCATTAGTTCTCAAGCTGTATCAGGAATTACTGCAAGGGCTTAAGAACCCTGGACAAACTCATGTCCTTTAGTCTACCTTGATTACAAGCCATATGTGCAAGCAGTTCAACAGGAAGAAACACAGTCTAGAACTAGCTAATAAATTCCAAGCATGGAGAACTAGGTGGAATTTAGGTCACCTGAAAATGGCTATATTGTGGGACACTAACATAAACCAATTATGTTTCCAAATTTACTAATGTTACTGAACAGGAAGGACATGATGCATCTTACCTAAAAAAAAAAATCAGGGATTACGTAATAGTGATTATACTGTTAATCCTGTTTATCAGTCCTCATTTTTTACATTCAGTCTTGAGTTGGACACCATTATGAAGCAACCCAAACAAAATTCTTGTAGCTCCTACAGCTACAGAATTTCCTTAGTCCTTCCCCATTGCAAAACCAGACATTGATGGATGAACAACTTTAAACTTACATAGATATCTTTTATACTTATATAGATATCTACTGCGTGGGTGTTGGCTGGTTTTTTGCCTAAGGCAAGCTTCCTGTTTTGGGTTTGCAAAAAAAAAACAACAAACCCCAACCCAAAACAAAAAACAAACAAACAAACAAAAAAACCCCAACCCCAAAACCAACCAAACAAAAAAGCCCTACTGAATAATCTTACTATGAATAAAATAAATGGTGCTGCAGGTACGGTGTAAAGAAAAGCAGCTTTCCCCCCAAATACAACATCAAACAGATCTGGATCAGGTCTCCTCTGAACTGATTCAGGGTAACTTGGGCATCTTTCCACTCTGAAGACAAAAGACGCCAGTAAAGTCTCCTACAATGTCCTTCTGCAGTTGCCTGTTTTGCTGCTTGCTGCTGCAGACAAGGAAAAGCAGTTATTCACACAACTCAGAAGCTTCCACCAGAACTGTTCCCAGACTGCAGCTGGGACTCTTCAGCAGCTTCCTCTCAGCAACAAGAATGAATAAAATGCTTAATATCAGCATTCTGGGGAGCTTCTGAAAAAAGATAAGAGCATTTCTGCTAGGAAGATGATCTGATACATCAGCTCCAGAACTTGATTGCTTGCTGTAGTGATCCTTCCTAAACATCACAACTCTTAAGTAAAAATACAACTCCCGTGGTTTTTGTCATGACCTACACTGCCTTACCAATATGTACTAACTAAACCATGCCAAGACCTGTATTTCTGAATTATAAGACTTGAACATGCAAGAATTCTTCCAGAAACCCATGGCTCCTATAGAAAATTCACAAATTTTCCATCCCAGCTTTAAAGCACTTATCTCAAGATTTAGTCTAAGACAGTGAAAAAAGAATGAGACACTCTTCTGCAAACATTAATTTTCCACAATCAAGTAGAAAAGTAGAAGGAACAATAACAAAAAAAAAAAAATCCATAGAGGATTTGAGATGCACACAAAACTCATCTTCCCACATGCAAGATTACATGCAAGAAGTGTTCACTGATAATACATCCCAGAGTAGTGGCTGCACTGGATTTTAACTGTAGCACTAGGACAGCTGGCATCTAAATCCTCCCTTGGGATAAGCCCCCACTGACGCAGAATATGTAGTGTAACATTTGTCTCTAAATCAGAGAGATTCTGTTTGCAATGAATTGTCTCAGAATTCACCTTCTAGAACTGAGGGAGCACTCACTTGGTGAGTAGCACTCAAGACTTGCAAAATCTCCTCTTCACCAGTAATTAAGCCTGAACAGCTATAGAAGCTTGAAGGCAAAATCTTGATGGGAAGTAACAGCTCACCACGAATCTTACCGGCATCTTGTGGTTTATGTTTTGTAAATATAGAAAGAGGTGTAAGGCAATCTCAAAAGCAGCATGTGGATCAGTGAGGCAAACTGCATCAACTTGAGTATGACAGCATTGTACTTCTCATCATCCCAGGTGGGCTCACTTCCCTCTAACCTTTCAAAACCAGGAAGCCATTAATGTGTTGATGACCATAAGCTGCTAAACTGAACTCTTCAGAAGCCAAGTGCAAGTCTTATAATAGGTTCTGAACCAATCTGAAAAGGTCTGAATGTCCCAACTCCTTTACAATTGTTACTTTTATCCCAATGGAGGCCATAAATTATAGAAAGCCCACAACAAATATCTTCCTTCATGAAATCATGTTTGTTGGCTTAATAGTTTCCATGCAGGATCTAGGCTTTATGATACATAAAATTATTTGTGGTGTTTTGCTTCATTTTTTAGGTCAGTGCATACAAAAGAGAACAGGAAATATTCCTGAGTCCATGAAGATGGAAAGGACATTCTTCAAGATTAACAGCTCTGAACATCAAATTTTTCACAGCAGACTTCACAAAGAAAACCAGATCCCTCAAGGTAGAATATTTTACAGCATAATTATCACTATTTTTAGCAAGTAAGCTAGTTTTAGCTATATTTGACTATTTGAAAATAAGCTTATTTCTTGCATGCTGGGAACCTGCCAAAAACCTTCAGAGAGCTGGAAGAACAGCTGGATCTTGTAGCTAGCTACTGGAAACTGCAAGCACAGAGAAACATGCCCTAAGCCAGAAAAGACATTCAACTTTATGTCTGCTGAAGTACTTACGTGCAACTTCTTGCCATCATAGAGCAAGTATAGTGAAAAACTCCAAAGCTGACCCTATTGAATACTCTTGGCACACCCTGCCTTGATCCACAAAAGCAGGGGCTACCATGGTTGGTATTTGCTGTCATGCCTCATTCCTTGATCACCTCCTGTATCGGAGAGCATTGCTTTTATCACAAATGCAGAAGGTAAACACCCTCCAGAGGTTTTTTTCCTTGTTATAGATGACCTCTGAGCACTCAGAAGTCACACCGCAGGTAGTTAGCTGTGAAGGTTATTACTCTGGGGACACAAAGTTCTAACTAAAGTCTGGACCATTTCAGACACACATGGAGGGCAGAAGTCTGCATTGCAGTCTGGATGGTAGAGGCTGTTGAGCAAGAATAGGCAGGCACCAGGCCTGAGGTCCTTGCAGATCTTGGTAGCTTACAGCTGCATTGACTAAAAGGATCCTCATGGTCAACTTGATGAGGTAATATTGGCAATTAGAACAAACAGAAGCTTGAAATAACAGGAGCAAATCAATTCAAACCAGAACTCAAAGATCTCCATGCAGGCAACCACCCTAAAGCAATTCATAAGAAGCATCTCATAAAAAGACAGACTAGACTTAATTAACTGTACTAACACTTCCTGAAGGAGAAGATATTTAAAGAGGCTTTAGTAAGGCACAAAATCCAAACAAAATTCAATGTCCAGAACATGGTGATAGATTCAGTTAATGTAAAAATAGAGATTCACTTTAAACAGTGGGGCAATTACTTACAGAATAAGTCATCAAATGAAGCAGAGGATTTACAATGTATGAAAAAATAAAAGCTATAACTTAGACTACACATAGTTTAGCAATTAGCTTGTTGGTCAGACATAAACTATCAGACTGAATAGAAACACAAATCCTTGAGGAGTAATGAATGCACAATTTGAGAAGGTAAGTCTACGAGCAATTGATCTCATTGATAAAGCAGTCATTTTATCACAGAGTTTGGTACAAACCAGCTGTACAGCTGTTAACAGAGCCCAAGCTCTTCCTTAGATGAAGCATGAGAACTCACTGCTGTGCCTGCATGCATTCTGGACTGGATCCCATTCAGCTGAGCACAGGCTAAGCAAATTTTACAGACAACAATAATGAATCCTGTAGACACAATGTGCACAGAAGTAACTCTTCAGTAGAGCAAACTAAGGTGTAAGTTGATTTCAAAAAATCAAAACCAAAAAGAACTCAGAATTTGCCTTACTATAGGAATCTTAAAACTGGATGTTACCTTGAAAGTATGCAATTGCACAAAAATAAATATTAAGACTGGATGAAAAATCCATGGGATAAAATTTACTTTTCCAGTTATTTAGGGATGCTAGTGGATGATCTTAATGCCTCCCTGACCTCAAAATCTTTGAATAAACAGCAAAATGACTACATTATTATCAAATGTGCATTAGAGATGAAGTCATATTACAATCTTCATCCAATTGTGCCAGAAAAATACCAGCATAATATCCTTCTTATTGGCACATGCCCAAATTCAGAGAGCATTATATTTTGCCAAGGATTAATTGCTCATACCAGAGCGAGAACTTCCGGGCTGCAGTGAACCTCACTCACAAATGCATGTAACTGTTTCAGAGGCCAAAACACAAGCATAATTTAAAAGAACAGCTTTAAATTGAGTAGACAGAAGCCAGACAACTTAACAAGAGGATTAAACTGAATCCTGGGATTATCAACTGCATAATAAGAGACGTGGGTGGTTGGTTTGTTTTGTTTCACTTGTTTTTCTTCCTTGGTACTGTAAATTCAGAGCCTTTTAAACAAAGTGAGATTCTTTATTTTCCCCTGTAAGTCTCTCCTATCCTAATGGAAGTTTTTCAGATGGAAGCCCTGACAATAGATTAGTACATGCTTGTCATCTGAATTCATGATGTGTGCTGTCCTACATTCCTTATTCTTCAACAGAGCCCTTTCTTCTTTACTTTCATTTATGTACACAAGCTGAAGATGAAGGAAAAATTAGTGAAAGGAAATAAAACACACAATGGAAACATTAAACTATCCTCTGTAATTTCAGGCGATGAGATAAGAAAATGAAAAAAGAAGTTTGTATACTGAGAATTAATAGGATGAGGCTGTACATTTAGTTCATAGTTGCTCAATAAGATCACTGGAGAAGCACGAGAAAAACTGGAAAACAGCAGAAAGTTCTACTACTTGCTTTATGTAAAATTTTCAGATTTGCTGAGGCTTTTTTGAAAGGTAGAGCTAGCAGGAAATGGCACTATGGGAAGAAAGAGGAGAGGACCCATGCTGCATGCACTGAGCTACAGCTGCATTAGAAAGTCCATGTGGCAGCGACCTGCTCAAAAGATCAACCATCACCTTGTCCTTCTCAGGAAAGGGTGACCCCTCTGTCCTCACTATTACAAGGTTAATCCAGCCACAAGATTGCTGTTGGCAGCATTTGTTTTCCCTCCACAGATGTCACAGGAAAAGGCAATTGACTCTCAACTGTATCAAATATTAGGAATCCCACAGTATTCCTGATCCTCTTCAGAAACTGTCTTCTAGCTCAGGAATGAATGCTTCAGACTCACTCTGCTCACTTGTCAGATGGAAAATAAGAATTTTCCAACCTACTCTACTCATTAGGATTCAAGGGTGCTGCTTGCAAGTGAAGTCGAGTACTGTTTGAATTTTACACTTGTGTTTCCCTGATTGTATGATGACAACACTCCATTTATACTCATAAATGCAATATTGTTACATGATGGGAAAACTACAGATATATAATAAAGATGCACCTTACATATAAATATTGTATATGCTCACCCAAGGCTTCTCACAAGCTTTGCAAATTCTAAAAGACACGTATCTGAAGGTAGACGAAGCTGTCCCTCAGCCAAAGCCAGCTGACAGTCTTCAAACGTGTAGTCTGTCACTGGAACTCCCAACGCCCTGGAATAAACCAAAGAAACACTGTAAACAAGACACTAAGAAAATTGAGCAGAATAATCACTTTTTCACAGCAAGAAGTCCTGTAACAATTATGCTTTTAATTCTGAAAAACTATAAGGAAGAGCCAATAAAAGTAAGTTTATACAGAGAGAACGAAATATGGTGATGATCTGTTGCAGAGCATCTGCTGTGACTGAGTCCATGAAAATACGCAAGAACACAAGGCAAAAATTAGGCAGTGCATAGACTTTCATAGACAAATTTCATATAAGTGAATATCTAGGGTTTCAAAATTTTTCATCTAGAACCCAAATATATATTTATTAACAACCATGTCCAATATTTTTATTATTGATTTATTAATGTGTTAGTGCAATCACCTCAGCAGAACAGCTATTACCTCCAGCTAATATTAATATTACACAAAAGGCAACATTTCTCTATAAAGAACAGCTAGAACACAACATATAAAAACAAGTAGAGTTAAACTCTAAGCAAACAAGTTATTTTTAAATGTATGACGTAAAGGTAGAAAAAAATACTCCCAAGTCTTTATACACCAAACAATTCAGTACTGGTTTTGGCTTCACTTCTAACTTGATGCTCTGTAGTAATTGTAGCACCAAAAGATAATTGATGGAAATCCTGATATTGTAGCTGCCCTGCATTTGCTGTGGCAAAGTTGAGAGAAAGAGTGGTGTGAAAGAGGCCTTTAAGAATTCAGTGTACAAACATAAGATGCAATTTGGAAAGCCAACATAGCTCCACATAAGCTACTCATCTGCCACATTTTTTATTATACTTGATTTTACTTATCCTAGTAAGGACCATCATCTCTTTTATGCAGTGTTTTCTAGTTTGATGAAATCTTCACAAAATTTTTTTGTTTAGGTACCTTCAATGTTTTCATCTACAGTTTGCCTATCTTACTGCTAACCACCCTTTTCATATGTGAAGTTAATATATGCTAATAGTAAGATTGATGCAAAACCCTGAGGCACTAAACCTTAAAGGTACTGATCAGGCCTTCTCTCTTCTCTTTGAGGCTGAGAAAGTCAAACATTTAGGAAGAACACCTCACTAATAAATATTCAAGCTCCAAAGTACCAAATATGGTAAAAAAAATAGATAGCATTTATAAGCTATTTATGCACAAAACAAGGAATTAGAAGGTAGTGATCTTGGCTGAATAGCTTTCCTCTTCCTAAGAAGAAACAAAGAGAAGGAACAAAAGGACAAAACCAACTAAACCAAATGATTTAGGTACATAGAAAAGCCATCTTACAAGCAGAGTGTTGAAGATTAGATTGCCTCATGCTGGTGATCTAAGCAATTAAATCCAGTTCCTCTAAAGTTTTCTCTGCTTGGTCTGTTCTTGTTCAATCAATTCCCTCCTCCTATGAAGTATCCCAGCAGTATTTGTAAATCAGTAAACCACCTTAATGGAATGGACAAGATTCTTGTGATACCTTACCTGACCCCACAGACTCATGGTAAAATACAGATGAAGAACTCCCCCAGGCTATGGGGATTTAAATCCATTCCCAAGTTCAACCTGAGTTAGAGATCAGGTATTGTAAGCATGTCAAGACTTCTGTTTTATAGTATTCCATATAGTATTATACAAGATGCAATATATGATGTAATAGATGTAATCTGTATTATAATTATCTGTACTAATATATGTAATCTGTATTATACAAGATGAAATCACTGGTATTTTACAACACAAAATTAATTTTCCTCAAAAGAAGAGAAAGGAGTGGATGAAAGAAGCAGAGTCTATCCGGCCAGTTGAGATTACTTCCTATTCCCATCTTTTGCACTCGATCATCCCTACAGACATTCATATCAACTGTCTCCAGCAAGGACATGTTACAGACAGCACTACCCAGAGCAGATCCGTAAAAGAATGAAACAAAGATCTAGCCCAGCCAAGCATATTACACCAAAATGCATCAGTTCTCCAGGCCATGCTAGGTATAGCATGTAATAGAAATACAGGAACTTACACACAATCAGCTGAAGCACAGGGGAACTACATGCAAAAGGGGAAGCATGTCAAAAATAAGTTAGGAAACTGAAAGAGTAAAGTGTTCCTCTGTTAGACATATTAGGAAATAACAGAAGTGGTAAGACACTTAAATTCTGAAAGGATAGAAAAAAATTAGTGTCATTGAATATGATTAAAGATAGCAATTAAAATAAAGAGACACTAAAGAAACAGAAGAAACTCAGACATTCTCTCAAGGGAAATAGAGAAAATGGACAAGCTAAAACATAACCATAAGGTGGCAACCCAAAGCAAGAAACAATAGCTTGTTAAAACCAAAAGCAAGATGCTGTTCCAACACATCAAAAGAAAGTTGACTAAGAAAGATCAGGGCTCTCAGCCTGGGGGGAGGGTTGAAGCCTGACTGACTGCCAGCCCAGCACCAATGTCAGATTTAAATAACTGCTAAATAATGGTCCCTAAATATGTTGAAGGAGCCTAGCCAAGAGAAATTTTTAAAAAAGCCCAAAACAAACAACAAAAAAATCAAAACCAAACTTAAGATAGAAAATAAATTCCAAACAAAAGCCAGAGTCATTTCAGACTCAGCCAAACCACAAGGGGAAACACAACCTGCATACTTTTATAGCTTTGTGCACCCCTTATAAAAAAGAGGAAGTAGTTGGGCCAGAATTATATTGCTGCTATCAGTGAAGGAAAATCCCCACTACAATTAATACCTACATGTATGTTCAATGTCAACACAAACACAAAATGGGATTTAGAAAGACAAAAGCAGCTTCTTTTGTTCACCTGTTGTAATTTTCAAGCTGCTGGCCTTAAAAAACCTCCAAACGAACTTAAAGAGGGTACATATACACCCAGACTTTCACAATAACAAAGGTCAGAAGTGAGGAAGGAAAGAAACACTTTTGCTCAAAGCAAAGTTCAATCATAGTATCAGCCATGGTCGGATAGAGTTCAAGGGGCTCTTGAGTTCAGAAGACAAATCACAAGCTGTATAGACCTAGCAGCTTTAAAGGACCCTGATTTCAGCTCAGAATGTTGAAGAAACCGAAGCTTGGCAACATATAAAGTTCATTATTTATGCTAAGACTTGTGAAATTTTTAATTTCTTAGAATAAAGTCTGGCTTATTAGAGTTCACTGTAAGACCTCGGTACAAGTGCAACTCACAGGATTTTCTACAGAATCAGTTATCAAACTATTCTAATTTATCCTCCAGGGCAATATTTTTCTACATCAATTGGGGAAAAAAAGATAATTTCAATTTGAGATGCAAATCACAAGTACAATCCCATATTCTTAATAAACTAAAAATAAAACAACTTTTCCCATATCTTCATTTGAAAGCATTTCTCCCCCTCTTTTCTTCAAACTACCTCTGCTTTCACACTCGGTTAATGTGAGCCTAGCCTTTTAAAAAGTCCAGCAGATTTAAATGGCCTGATATGAATGTCATGTTTGACATACCTTGAGACCTTTTCCTTCCCTGCCCTCCCCAAGATGCTGGCTGTTTACCCATCATGACATCACACTACACGAAATTTCAAAGTCAGCAAGTTGCTTGAAAATAATAAACTCAAATGAAACAAAACTCCAAAAGCTTTCCTGCAAACCCAATCTGAGAAACACAAGTTATACTTGTTATATCCTGATGTCTTATACCAAACAGCTCTAACATTTGTGCAGTCATAAGATGAATTATTAACTTCCTCATTTTCTGCATACCAATCCACTATGCATGCAAAATGCCAAACATAAAACAGAATGTGACTGCTGGAATATTATGGAAAGTGAGAGAAAATAGTACAAGCAATATTGTGACATTTGGAATCTACATTTCAACAAAAAGATTCGCAAAATGTTTTACATTGTTCATAAGCAGATCTGTGAACTAATCAAGAGAACATTCCACAGGCTGCTCAGAAAAACTCCTTTAAATCAGCTATAATCTTTATCAGGTGCTGAAAACATTAGGATTCTATCTAATTTGGTATTTTTTTTCATTACTGGATGTTCAGCAGAAAGACACACAAAACACAGTGGACAAATAACTCCAGTTATTAGCAGTCATCTAATCTAGTCATCAGTAGTACACCAACTTCCTGAACCAGAGACCTTTAGTACCACTATGTTTTAGAATCACTCATTAACTACATGTTTTTCACAGTATATCTCAGCTCTGATGAAGCAATTTTATCTATCTGGTAATGAATGCTACAATTTTGCACATTTTAAAGACCTACTCCATTTACTTTTAGCTGATCTACTGTTGAGTGCTTTCCATCTCTCCTGCTAGGAAAAGTAAGACTTCCTTTAGTATGCTTTTTCAGAACACTGGGATTTTCCTGACCTTCAAAACAACCCTTCACTCTCTTTTTTCCCATCCTTTCCCAAGCTGAAGTGCTGCCAACTATTTAGTTTTGGAAGGCCAGAGTAGATAGTCCCTTTTCTCTCCTCAGACTACTACTTTGTGACATTCTCCAAGCAAAAGAAGGTCCAGTCATGAGTCTGAAGTTCACATAAGGAATTTATTATCTCATAATGGTTTAGACAGGAGAAGAAGCTGCCAACAACTGTATTTCTGCCTGGTGTTGTTTGAAATTGGGTTCTGTAATTGTTGATCTTGTAGACTTGCACATCACAAATCTTCAAGGAGTTAAAAACAGAAGAGGTTCTCCTTGTGTTGCCAGCATTCAAAAACCAGAGTGTTGCAAAGTATTACTTAACATTTAAAAAATTTATTTTTTCCTTGAGAAAATAAATGTAGCAAGAAGCTGCACAGTTAACCCTGTTCTGTGACTGTGTTCTCCACCTGCCACACACACAGTATTCACAGAAATGAACTGAGTGCACAATGTATCTCTCATCCCCATTTTTGTTAATGTTGTGAAAACCAAACAATGCACAGAATCTTTTAGGTGGGAAAAGACCTATGAGTCAAGCCCAACCTTTGACTGATCACTGTCTTTACAACTAAACCATGGTGTCACATCCAGTTGTTTCTTGAACATCTCCCTGGACAGCCCATTCTGATATTTAACACTTTCCACGAAGAAATTCTTCCTGGTGTTCAACCTGAACCTCCCCTAGTGCAGCTTGAGGCAATTTCCTCTCATCCTATGCTGTGCTGGACAAAAGGCCAACTCACAGCTTGGAACAATCTCCTTTCAGGCAGTTATAGACAGCAGTAAGACCCCCCTGAGCCTTCTTCTCTCCAGGCTACACAGCCCCAGCTCCCTCAGCCACTTCTCACAGGATTTACTCTCTAGACACTTCACCATCAATGCTTCAAATGGATGCTTGTTAACTCCACCACTACAGTAATTCCACTTATACTGATGCTTACGCCTTTAATGGTATAAAAATGCCAAAAACCCAGTTTGGATTTCGAAGTTGAATGCTGAGCATCCAAACAGTACCTGTGCAGAATCACATAAGCAATTTCAGACAGCACAGGCACAGAACACAGCAGTTTTTCCAAAGTTAGATTCAACAGGCCCCTGAATACAACAAACAGCCACAAGTCAGACCAGTAAGCTACTGTAAATTCACATCCTCAAGGCCACTCTTCAGCAACTAGCATTACTCTACCCTATATATTGGCAAAGATTACATTCTGATGCTGTCAGAGCCTGCAAGAAAAAAAACAAACCCTGATTTTGACTGTGTAGAAGATGACAAAAGGGAATATGGACACAGAAGACTACTTCTAACGTTTTTTGCCTTCACCAGCCTGCTGGATAAAAGTACTAATTTTTCAAAAGCAAAATGTAATGCTCATATGTCAAGCTGGTAAGTCAGTGCTTTAACTGTATGACAGGCTCCAACATGGGGAAAGTGATCCTGGCAAACACCTGACAGAAAACATCAGGAAGGCAGATGCTTCAAGTTTCACGTCTAACATGCTGCACTTTAATAAATTTCAGCATCTGCTGCAAATATAAAAGCACGTCTTTAAATGTTTCTGGAAGTAAGGAAGAAAAACAAAATTACTGGGCAAATGCAAACCGAACTATGACTAAAGAGCAGCAGGGTAACAAACTTGGTTTTCCACCCAAAGTGGCAGTAAAAGTTATCTACTTTTTCCTTCAAATAGAATTTCTATACCCTAAATAGTACTTTGAGTACAACTAAGAGATGTCTTTCAGAATACAGTTGCTCATGAAAATTAGGCATTTAAGAACAGTAGCAAATGGGTACAACCCCACAATGAAAAGAGGCAACTAATGTATTTTCTTTAGGGGAAAATACTCCAGACAAACCACAAAACAAATAACTCTTTAAATAGCTATCAGTAAATTAAGAACTATGATGCAGCAAAACAACATAGAAAGGTATAAAGATGCATAAAAACTTGTAGCTGATGCAGCTAAGAAGTGTAAGACTTTTCAATGCACAAGAGAAAATACAAAAAAAATATAACCAACTACTAGCTAAGGATAGGAAAATTATCATCAGGAAAATCAACCTCTTCTGTCATGTGCAATACTTACATTAGGAAACAATTAAGACAACAAATCTTACGAATAAAAGTAAGTATTTCCCAATGCTCTAAGAGTGATAGAGATATTTCCTCTAGCACTGAGAAATTTTTAGAAATAAATACTTGTGATTGCAAGGTCAAGTGATTTGTTTCTAATAGTTCTGGAAAAGCTGGTATTGAAGTTTCAAGTGGCTGACAATTTTACAACACTAACATAGTTCCAGTAAACTATTACTTATTAATTTGAAGATTTAAAAAACCCCAAAAAACAACATGGGCCAGAATGTTTGACACTCAAGTAGAAAATATATAGAAGAAACCGTGGAACTTAGAAATTACCAGACGAAAACAATCCATGTTGACTACCATCAACATAAGATGATAAAAGGTTATGCACATGAACACCAAAATGATGATTTTGCTTAAGTAATACAAAAGTAAGGCAATATAATATTTACCTACATGGCATGACTTACTAGTAGCGTGGTTTCAGAGTTTTGTTAGAGCCAATAAATAACACATGAAGTGAATTAACACTTTATTTTTTTATTTTAAAGAACTAGCCGGGACGGATGCCATATTTAAAAGCACTCAATATTTTCAGTGATTTGAAAGTGACTCTAAACACAGCTCCTGATAGCACTTGGTGGGTGACATGAGCATTGACTAAACTGAGTAGGAGCCAGAACAAGGCCAGAAAGATCAAATAAGACAGACACACTCAAAAATTAGTTTTATGAGAAAATTAAATGTGAAGCATATCATTAAGATATAAGTAGGCACCATATTTTAAAAAGCAGATTAATCTATTCTGCACATACTTTTTGTGCAAATGAAGAAAATGACCCAAAGGATGGCAAGCATGTTCAGCAGCAGTGGCTATCCTGTATGGGTAATTCCAGTTCTGATAACACAGGCACACTGGCATTCACCTTTTGGGCAAGTAAATTTATCCAATGTGCAAGGAACTAATATCCTAAAGAAACAAACCTCCATGAATGACAGCACCTCCTTAACAAAATATTTAGTGTTCACTTACATATATAAATATAAATTGAGTATCTATAGACCACCATCACTCACATCTGTGGCCACCCACAGGAAAGCTAGTCAAATATGGATAAATCAAAAATTCTTCAGAAAGTCAACAAGCAGAAGCAGCATATGATACAGATGTCTTGTCAAATGCTGTGTTCAATGCTAAATAGAAGCTGTTCACAAATTAAGATTATTGTGAAGGCAAACAATTTTAAGAGCAGAAACTGTATTGCTCACTCAGCAACTTCTATCAACTCCCTCTGAAACCAAGAGCAGGACATAAGGTTTCCACAACAAATTTGTGGTTCTAGACTCACAAATACATTATTACCTGGGAGTGCCACCTTTGATGCTGTAAAATATCCAGTAGAATTAGGCACTTCTGCCTGAGAAATATGATGGGCAGGAGGGGTTAGAAGACACCTGAATAGATCCCAAAAGGACCTCTTTACAATAAGATGCTACACTGCCACTAACTCAATCCTCAAGAAAATCTAGATGAAGCAGTAATATTGTCCTTTATCCAGCAATGCAGAGTGCAATGCTAGCACCAAACAGCACCCGAGGTACTTGAGTTACAACTCCTACAGCTCCAGAACCGCCTTGACAGCATTTGAGCTGGAATCTTCTGTACCAAAACCTGTATGAGTAAGTCTAGAGAATTGACACAGGAAGGAGGTATCTGGAAGTGGTCAGAAGTAAATAATTTTTAACTACATCAATGTTACTTGGTCTACAGTTATACATGGTATCCAGGCATCTACATTCTGGTTCATTCCCATCTGCATTTTGACTTCAAAACTTTGATATCCAAATACGTTTGTTTTCCCATTCACATTAACACAGCATCTACAGCCCCTGCTTCATTCCAAAATCGTTTTTGACATCTCTCATTCTGACAGTCTTCCTGTTACATCTGCACTCCTCTTCTGTGACCACAAATGCTTAATTCTTCAGGGGTGGGAGGGAGAAACATAATCATGTTTTTCCTCCTAAGCACACTTAGAGGGGAAGGCTTGCAACATGCCAGTTGTTGCAAACTTTTATAGGCTTTCAAAAGTTTTCCTTATAGCACACTATCCCTGTTATGTGATTAGAGCATAGTTCAGAATGAAGATTTAATAACTTGGCCTTCTACAAAAAGTCTGAGGACAGCACTTGCCAGGTGATGGTCTTTAACAACAAAAATCTTTGAGGCCAGTGCCTCAAAGATTTTTGACTCCAAGACAGGATGACTCAAACAGGTCCTTTTGTTCTTTTCTCCTTTGAGGAATGTCCTTTTGCACAATGGATTTATTGTTATATTATTGTCTCAACATCCTTAAGGAAACTCACAGACCTGGGTTCAAGCAGACAAGAATTCTCAGTCACTACCTACAAACTGGCCTTTGGCTTAAATTGGAAACGGAAGAGAAGTTACACAAAGGAAATGATGATTTCACAAGTTCTTTCAAAATCAGGATTAGGAAGATACATAAACCTCTCAAGAGTTATAAGTGATCACAGGCCTGAGGGCTCACTGTAAATATGGAAAAGAGTTATCTACTGACTAATGGAAGACTTACCGAAAGAACAAAAAATAAATGAAAAAGACATGAATAAAAATGCAATGAAAGAGTGAAAATATTAAATGTTACCTTCATTATACCGTATAGACAAGTGTTCTGTCTTTAATTAACATTAACTTCAATTAATTTGCATTGTATCAATTCTCTGTTTCCAATGAAATAAAGCCACTTCACTGCGCTTTGCTGTTTGAAATACTAGAGGCTAACAAGGAATACATGAAACTATTCTTAACCTCATTAAAACAGTCACAGCTCAAAATGCAACCCCAATAGCACAAAATTCAGTTACATAACTTTCCTAAAATTCCACCATACCCTTCCCCCAAAAGACTAAATACCCACTGGAGCAAGCAGAACTGGCTTGTTATATGAAGGCATGTTAAAAACCCCCAAAAGAACCAACAGAAAAAAAATATTCCAAACCCATCAACTCCATCAGTTCTTGTTGTGTTTGTGGATCCCTGGCCTCTTCAGAGGGGAAAGTAACTGCTATTAAAAGGTCTTGCAGACATTCCTGCAGACTACAAGGTTCTTTGTAGGCAGACAACCACACCGATTTGATTTTGTGGTATTTTCTAAAATTAAAATCACACATCTATTTTTACACAGAATTATAACATACTTACTCTGCCATTACACGCCTGACGTTATTGGCATATAACACTGGGTTTTTTCTTTCTTCTTCTGAAGGAATGTACACGGGTAGAAACTGCGTACAGAGAACTGAATTATACCAAAAATATTTAACATTTTAAACAATCTCTTACAGCACTAGGGTGAAAATTGTGTACAGTTTGTTGTTACTCAGAAAATTACATTAAGACTACAGAAAATATTAAAAATTGAACTTTTAAATGCTTAAGTATATGTCATACTTCTAGAAATTTATATAACACTGACTCTGCTCATTTCACACCACACAGAATCCAAGCAGAGTTTTATCTTCATTTCTGAAGTGGGACTCAGAATTTTAAAATAATTTAGAAGTATTAGCACTTTCTTGCACATACCTCACTTACCTTCTGTACTGTTCAACTCTTTGCAGATAATCAAAAAAAGCACATGCAACAGGAATATTGTTTTATAACTTAAAAATTAAGAATTCAAATTTTAAGGACATCAGGTATTTACTGTTCTCCCTGCACATTTTGAAATCATGTACGACTGCCTAATATAAACAGGAAAAGTGTTTTTATTTTCTGCTGTTAGATGTTTTGAAACTTTTTTCCTTCTATTTGGACATAAGCCATTAACGCTCCATTGAAATAAAAAAAATCTAAATGAATGCAGATGACCAGAGAACCACAGAATAGTTGATGTTGGAAAGTGGAAAATTAAACCAGAGCTGCTGGAGACCCACAACAGAAAGGGCAGCTTTCAGAATGGCATGGCCTACATTAAAATATCTTCCAGTATTTAAAAATGTTTTTAAGTGTCCATTGAAAAATTATGTAAGTCCCAAGATCATGGCCAGTCTCACCAATAAAAACCTTCAAAACATTTCATTCTGCCAAGTGACTAACTTCCCAGATGGGAGGAACAAGAGAGGATCACTCTGATCACCACTCCTAGTCAGTACCAGACAGGCAACTCTCTTAGTAGTGCAGCACTGTGAGATAATTTATGCACTAAGTGAGCAAAATGCTCACAATCCTGTGTAAAGCTTCTGTATTAGGAAAAAAGCTGCAAGAAGCTTAGTTGCAGTACATATGGGTAATGAAAATGGAAATTATGACCCAGAAATTTCACACTGGTCTTTAAACCAGAAACTAACAACTGGGTAAAGTTGTTAGTCTTTATTTTAAAGTTCATAATTTCAGCAAACACTTCTCAATAACCACAAAGCTAGCTGTGTTTTTAAAATTACTGTGTTTTAAAATTAGCTGTGTTTTTAAAGTTACTGATCATAACTGTATGATCAACAGTACCCAAACACTGCTGTTGGACATTCATCTGTTTCCTGTGAAGGACAAATATTAAATTTATTTTGAGTTTTGCTGGTTTTTCCTATGTGCACCACTGCAGCTGAAAATACATGACTGCTGTCTTCTAAGTTTACATTACAAGCAGGTACACCAGCCTCATGTAATATACAAAACCACAAAGACTGTGCAGTTAACAGAGATGGAAAGACTGCTTCTTCAGCTTCCAAACCTCATTCCATTTATTTGAGTTGCAAATGGCTATTAAGTAATTTGTCCAAACACAGGAGAAGTTTGAATATGAGGTGATTTCACAGGTGTTCTGCATGTCTGTGCCTAACTCAACATAAACAGCATAATCATTTCAACATCACTAACAAAACCAAAAGAAGAACTCTCAGCTGCTGCAGACTGTCATGGATGTACAAACACTGAAGTTGACAGGTCAGTAAAACAGACATGAGCCAAAACAAACTACATGTGCAGATGATCATACATCCTTTCTTCTTCACATTGCCAGCATGCCATTTTTAAGTACGGGATGGGTGGATGGACGAATATTTACAGAAACCTATTATAAAACTTACATAGATTTTATTTTATAGTGACACTGGATGACACACACAACATGCCAGAACATATATTATATGCAGAGAAGCCCAGATTAGCTAAGTTTGGATCCTGACTGCTGGATGTTAAATCTTACTGGCTATCATTTAATCAAAAAAGCTCTGAGGTTGTGTTGTTTTGTCATAGGTCTTCCTGAGTTATTGAATCATCAGCACTAACTGTGGTATCCAGGCTGGTAGGTTTTTGCCAGTATCTCTGTGCTGATTGAACAGAGCAGGAATATCAACCAACAAGCTTCAGAGATCAGAGGAAAAATATTACTTTGAGCACAAAACAACTAATTTTTCCTATATGTTGCTAGTCCTCACCGCACTTCCTTACAAAAACAGATTCAACTGCTACAGCTCCAGAACAGCCTTGACAGCATTTGAGCTGGAATCTCCTGTACCAAAAGCTGCATGAATAAACTGGGAAAGTCTAGAGAACTGACACAAGAAGGAGGCATCTGGAAGTGGTCAGAAGTAAATAATTTTTAACTATGTTGATGTTAATTGGTCTACAGTTATCCAGGTAGTATCCATGGCATCCGGGCATCAACATTGTTTCATTCCCATCTGCATTTTAACTTCAAAACTTTGATATCCAAACACATTTGTTTTCCTATTCACATTAACACAGCCTCATACTTGCCTTGAGGCATTACTCTGCCTCATACTTGAGAGCAACCCTGCAAACAGGTCTGCTACTCTATCCACTGTCAATTCCTGCTTTAGTATGGAGTATTTCAGAAGGTCACTAGTTAGTTTGCTTTTTTGTCCCCTCAAGAACTACCACAGATCATAGTTTGTTATGTAAGAGCTACAGAAACCCAACATCTGCTAGCAGCTGCTGCCTCAAAAATCAAGATAGCTCAGGAGTGTTCGCTCCTGTGTGAAAGAACCCATTTTACTTGCCTAGGACAGAAAACCATGTTCCTGAGAAAGGGTAAAAATCCTGCCAACCAGCTGGTTTGTCTCGGCCCTGAGTGACGCAGTCACTCCCTGGCCCTTCTGCAAAATTCAGGCCACTATTCTGGAAATCACATTTGTTTTTGTCCAACTGAATTGATAACACAAACCACAAATTTCTACAACACATACAACTATTGAGTGGCTGGTATTTTGCATATTCATTACTTTTGAGAATAACTGATTGCAATAATAAGCAAACACAGACCAATGACAAGTACAGCGATCAGCATGCAATATGTTACTATTGTAACACAGTGTATGCGAACATGCAATAGTTCTTCCTACTGATTTACCCTGCCATCAGTTCCATCTGTCAGACCTAAATAGCTGCTTCATTATTCAAAAAGCAAAAGGATTGTAGAACATCCGTCAAATATCCTATATGACACACTTCAAATACTGTAATTGTCCACAAAAATGTAATTACTCTGTGTAAAATGCATTAGGGACAACAAGTTGAAAGCAAAGGCTATAATTATTTCCATGTTTTCATTACAATAATCTTCAGCCTTAAAATTACAGTATTTTCCTCAAAATAAAGTTAGGAATATAGATAGATTTTCTTTGTGTTTTCCTATTTCACATTCTGAACAGTGCAGCCTAATAAAATAATTAGCCAGACATTCAATAACTTCAATGGTCTATAAGAAACCACCTCCAATTTTTCTCTACAAGACTGTTCTTAGTTTGTACATCAGCATTCACACACTTGAATGTCTAACATACAAAGCTGGTACACTACTTGAAAGAGCAATCAGGCCATTAGAAGACAAGAAATTTGTTCACAAAAGACTTCTTAAAGTGAGCCAGAAATTTATCTACTCAATTCAAATCACTGAAAAAAATAGTCTCATGCCAACTGGAAAACTCTATTTTGCTATTCCATTTTTAAACTGTATTTTCAGATACAGAAGCTAATTGTATAAAATATAAGTAGTATCTTAACCTGTTTTTACAGACATACATACAAGTTATGAATACAAACTTTTACTGCAGAATTATGTACAATATTATGTATTCTACAACTGCTCAGAACACACTGGAGTTTTTTTTTACTGACCTCGATTTCCACAGAATTGTGAAATTGGCATAGAGTAAGCCAGAGAATTTCAAACCTAAAAAGGGAAAAAGATAGGGAAGGATGGAGAAAAAAAAAAAAACCCGTAGTGAAATTTTAATACATAATGCTCCAAAGTCTTCACGTAGCATCCTACTTGTAGTATAATCATATTCAGATAAAAATTAACAGAAAAGGCCTTTGAAAGTACTTCTATATATGACATTCTATAAGGTGGAACAAAAGTTTACACTGAATTGGCATCTTAAAAAATACTCAAAACCAGGAAGACAAACAGTGAAAGGTAATACATGCATAACATGTTAAAGGAAGAGTAGATCTGTTTCAGAAAAATGCAGTATTCAGCACAGAGCTGGCAAGATTAATTATGCAACCACTAAGATTTTATCATTACCTCAGTTTGGAATCAAAGTTCATTATACTTACAAAGTCTGTTAATGAAATGCAGTATGTGTGTTTTAATAGCCTAAGATACAAGATAACTGGAATCAACTTGACCTTAGAAAGCATTAAGATTCAAATCCAGGAAAGGATTTAGTAAACCTAAATTAAGGAGCAGTGTCAAGTAGCCACATTTTCATACAGTATCTAGGTAGTTACAGTAGTCAATCATTGTGAGGGGATGACAGGCCAAAATCCTCTCACACAGATAAAGTGCAGTTCCTAGAAGCAAAACCCTACTCATTTTGTAATACACCCATGTAGGGCTGCAAAACATTTCTCCCCTGCTTCCTTCTTATTGAGTTTCCAACACATCAAAGCAAAGAGTCGGGAACAAAAAATTACAGGAGCCTGTAATTTGAAGTTTACGTTCCTGACAGAAACACGAAAGTCTGTTTTCTAGGTCCTTGTTCAAGAGCATTAAAAACCCTCAATAAGTCACAAGTAAACTTTTCTCTCTGCCATCTCTGTAATCCTCAAAGATTGAACCCTGGATTTAAATGAAAGTTTAAAACTGATAGAATCTGTACCCAACTCAACTATGGTCATTCTTTGTTATCAAGGTAGACTCAGTTGATCCGTTCTGAATACTGCCAAGGCAGTAAAAACATTACTTTCAATGATTAAGTTTGCATGTGACAAGTTTTCAATCCATCTGACAGGCTACAGCATTTTTAAACAAACAGAATACTCCTAAAACCAGAAACATTTCCACATTTCTGTTTTAGTGTTAGCCGAAACAAAAATATGTTTGCTGAGAAAAGGAAGCCTGTTATCAGTCTTAACAGCATTTTCTGCTAAGACATCACAAATATATTTTAGGTCACCCACGAGAATTAATCCTAATTAAGCCAAGCTGTAATTTAAACTGACCCAGTCAATTTGCATAACATCACATGCTGCTGCAGATTCTGATTCGGCTTTAATTTAATTTAACTTTATTAGCAGAGATCAACACTTCAGAAAAAGGGTTTTCTAGACACTATAATGAACTGAAGCAAGACACCTACAGGTTTCTTCTGTCTTCCTCTGTGTTCTTGAGTCCTGAGTTAGGATACTAACGTGGAAGTAAGCAGCTCACCGTTCTCCTCTAAGGCTGAGTTACTTTTTCACATGAATTGCAGGGCAAATGCATGGGAAGAGGCAGGAGCTCACGAGAACAGAAATCCCTTTATGCAGCAAATGCTGCAGTGTCTATTTACATTATACACAACCATGGACTCATTTACTTCCAAAGCGACAAATCATTTGTAAGCTGAACCTCTGCAAGTGATCGATGATTTCCTCAAGTCTCAAAATCATGTCCTCAATTAGACCTGGTCCTAAGTGCAAAACTTAATTGACAAAATTCTAAATTACTTGAATCTTGGCTAATCCCCATGGTTTCCTCATTATTACTGAAATATAGGATGTCACATGGGACATTCAAAACAATACAAAGCATTAACCACAGAAGCCATCACTCCTTTAATTAGGGTTCAAAATTGGCTGCTTTCTTCTTGATCTAAACATTTTGGAATTTTTATTCAAATCCCAATGAGAAAATGATGCTTAGCATTTTTTTAAACAAGCAAGAACTGCTTTTTTAAATATCTTATATTGCATGATTTTGCTAAAGAACCTCTAGAATAACATTTTGTTTAAAAAAAAGTCGAAATTATATTCAGACAAGATAATGGAAACAGTATATCAAATTCTTTGAGTGCGTCAACTGTACTTGTGACAGTAGAACAATTTCAAACAACAGCCATAGATTTTATACAGCAAGATACCAAATCAACTTGCAGGCATAGAGCAGAACCAAGTAGTTTTACTTCAGGCACTTGGTTAAAAAAAAAATTTGAAATAAAAACCTAAAATTCTTTCTGCAAACCAAGAGAATCAGAGCAGCTGAAGTACATTATTTACACCTGGATTCTGCTTCATGACTATAAGTATAATTAGAGAATAACAGATAAAAGATAAATTAATACCAAAAAATAATCAAATAACCAGCAACTGGTTGACTACATATGCATATAAGTCATATAAATAAGCACAAGTTGAGGAAACCAATAATAACAGCAATAAAACATTAACCACTTACGCTCCTGGCCCCTGCCATGTCCATGTGATTGTGTCCTAAGAAAAGAATTGTGACATTTGCAATTAATTATTATGCATTCAACTTTTTACACTGCACACAGTATAACCGACAATATATTACTAAGAAGCTTTCATGGAAACTTCTATGCTGTCTTTGCAAAAGTTCTTAACCCTGTTAGGAATCAGCCCATTTTTTATACAGCTATATGGCCAAAATTAACACTGTGTGAAACACTAAGAGAGGACAAATCACAGTAAAAGAAGTGAACAAAATGCAAATAGCAAAAAGGGAACAGAGACTTGTAAAGCAATATATAACAGGCAGGAATATGATGGTAAAAATCATCCCATTTTTAACTAATACTAAGAAACAGCACAGGAAAAAAACTGCAGTACTTAGAGATGTGATTTAAATGTACAAAAAGGGATCTAAAAACCTAAAAATTAGTTCTGTTCTAACTTGGAAAAAGAATTCAAGTCAGTATTGCAAAGACAAGAAGACATATTAAATTCAGGTTTCTGAAAAACCTGACCAGAAAAATATTTTTTCAACCTACTGAACATGTTCCAGTTCAGTTCTATGCTACCATCCAAACCCATTCTAGAGATTTCAGGTGATCACATGTGCCATGACCATGAAAAAAAACAAGTTAACTCAAGTTTTAATTACCATTTAGAGCCACCTAAAGTAAAAATAAAAGGAAGCAAACATATCCATAAAAGGTGAAAAATGCGATTGATGATAGAACAACAGCTTGGAGAATAGGGTCAGGATGTCATAAAGATCCACCAAAAATTTAAAACTTCACATTCGACAATTATTTTCAATCAAACAAAATATGATAAAGGATGAGTCTATCTGCAGCAATCATTTTACCTGCATTAAAAACCCCACCTCCATGTAGTGATATTTTAGAACTATAATGTGGATAGTTACACTGTTTCGGGCTGTTTTGATGTCTCTGAAACACTGCAAGTAAATGTACTGTGGGTTTTGTCTTTCTCCCACAAGGAACTTTCATTACAAACCATGAGAAACCAGTGCAGATAGCTGATAACTTATCTAGAGACTAGATCTGCCTTATAGAGCACCAAGCACTACACATCTCCAGCTGAGCTCTCTAAATTGCAAAGGCGCAGAGTGAGACAAAGAAAAATGTGATCTCCAAGAAAGCGTCTGGATTATCAAACAGTGCACAGGTATTTTCAGAATTCAGCCTCATGCTGGCTAGCTGGCAAGTCAAACTCAAGTAAGCCATCAACAATCCTGCAAGAAATTCCCAATGCAAATGTCACAGTTGACAGACATGGTTTTTTTCATTGAAACATAAGGATGCATCAGGAATAATGGCCAGAAATGCCATCTAGGGGAAAAAAGGATTCTGATCTGCAAGAGGCAGATCCATGTTATAGGTGACTCCTACCAGCATAGCCAATATCTTTATGGTAAAAGCAAGAAGCACACAAAAGGTTGGTAAGTTAGTTAAGTAAGAATTTTCCTTACTTAAACTGACTTACCTTTTATATTTACCACAGCTACCAGCTTACACTTCTGGACAACATTCCCTTTGACAGCATTCTTTGAAACTACTGTATCCAAGTAATGAATACTTTAAATTGTGTGGAAGTACATAAAATGATACAATAGCTTGGTTGGAAGGGACCTTTAAGGCTATCTATTCCAACTCCCCTGCAATAAGCAGGGACATCTTCAACTACATCCTGTTGGCCAGAGCTCCATCCAACCCGACCTTGAATGTTCTCCCCTCTGTTATTTCCCCTCAGCATGGGAGGAAACAGGCAGAAGAGCCATCTTCCACAGAGTTTGTATTTGACACAAGAAGACATTGAGAATCACATGCCAACCTTCAAACAGGAGACTGTCTGTGTTTTTACAGGTTCAGTTAACCCTGATATACCAACACTGCTGCCAATCCACTTATCAAATAGCACAGTTACTAGTGGAAGGAATATGGACAAAAAATGCATTTCAAATGGCTCTGTGATATCTAAACAGGTATATAGTTTATATATTTTCATAATTTTGTAAGTAACACAACTCTGACAGAAAATTCAAATGAAGAAACAAGGGAAAGAAGTAAAAAATTGTAAAAAGGATTGAAGTAGAGAACCTATGGGTGAAGACATTAGAGCATTTATTCTAAT
Source organism: Setophaga petechia (assembly GCA_024362935.1). Lineage (NCBI taxonomy): Eukaryota > Metazoa > Chordata > Aves > Passeriformes > Parulidae > Setophaga > Setophaga petechia. The sequence goes on from JANCRA010000008.1 coordinate 27,309,764, forward strand.
TAGAATATAGGTAATAGCTCTCAGGTATCTAATACCTAAAATATTACTAATCTAGACAACCAGCAGCAAAATTTGGAATATCAGGCCTAAACAACATTTTAAGCCTTAAAATTTCTTTCTGCTCATGCATCAAGAAGAGAAACATATTAAAATATTACTACTAAAAAGCACTGATACAGGACCAGAAATGTCATCTAATACAAACAGTCACAAGCCCCAAGATAACTGTTATTCAAGGAGCAACTCTGTAAAAAATATGAAAACAGAGCTCTTCACAGCAACCAGAACTAGATTTATTTGTCAGAAAAAAACCCCTGAATTTACCTCTTCACTTTTGCCAAGTTTCAGCCCACTGCAGAACAGTAGCGCTTTCCTTAGCTCTTCAACAGACTACAATGAAATAAACATTCCAGAGTGCAGACACCTACTACATTCACCCCAGGCTCAGATCTCAAAAAGCCTCTCCAAACAGCCAGGTGCACTCAAATCAAAGACTGTTCTCATCCATACTGTGGCCCTCAAAGCTCTGAGCATAGATCAGAACAGGCACTTCAAGCAAAACACAGTGGGGTGACTGCACACAATGTGTATCTGGAGTTCACTGGCTAAGCAAAGACCTTAAGAAGTTCCTTTCTAAACCTAAAATAATAATATGCATCAGTCAACCATGACAACAAATACAAAGCCAGAGACATTTAAAGTTTGCTAAAAATATTATCTTAGTGTACGAAAACCAATTCTCATTCCCTACTCTGGTTTTACATGTGTTGAGGCTTAATCCCAGCTGGCAACTAAGTACCACACAGATCCTTGCTCACTCCCCACTCCTCCCCTGGGATGGGCAGGAGAATTGGGAAGAAAAGGTAAGCCTTGCCTTGTAGGTTGAGATGAGACTAGCTCACTAATTGAAACATAATAACCTAACTCCGTATTCCTAACCAAAATAAACCTCATCTTTGCGTACCACATCACATTCCTTCTGCCTCTTCTCCTCCTAATTCTGATGCAACTCTTCTGCAACCCCCAAGCTAAAGTAAAAATAAAGCAGTAATAGCAATTACCACTCCTGTCATTAATGCTTAGACCTTTGGAAGGTCTCTAGGAATTAGATCATAGGAGGTTAAATGACTCAGTAAGGCACTGAAAACGAAGTGTTTTACAGAAAGTAAAAATAGTAGGAAAAACTTAAGTCCCATACACAAACTCATGCCAGCTCACAATGGGTATCTATAAAACTAGTTAAAATTTCTTTTACAACATTTTTGCCGTACAATAAAAATTATAAAAAAAATTTATTTTACATTTATATTGCTTTACTTCAACATTAGAAGCTCACAAATTTCTGTTAGTAGTGTGTTAGGAACATTCATTATTGGTTTACAAACATTGAATATTATGTACTACAGGCAATAATGACATTTCAGTATGCACCTGGATTTTGAAGATATTTACAAAATAACATTTGATAGCTTTACATTGCTAGGGGCTTAACATTAACAAAAAGTTACAAGGCATATTAATATGACATAAGCCACAAGCATGTTTGCCATTTTAAATGGCAGTGCCATCAAAACTTCAAACTATTTTTAGAAAAGAAACTTTCTTCCTGAAAATAAAACAATTATGTAATGAAAAGTCCCAGGCAGCCTGCTACAATGCACTTGATACTATGTAAGCTGCTACTCTTGTCACAGCATCTGCCAAGATAATTTTTGGGTTTGTTACTGCAAACTATTTGATTGCCATTCCACCTTGACTCAGCCAAGAGCAAATGGAGGTCTGTGTATATTAACTTTGCTTGGATCCTTTTTTTTTTTTAATCAAGCCTATGTTTTATGTTTCACCAGTAAATGACAGAAAGAACAGTAGAAATATTCGTAAGCTACTCAGGTACCAAGAAGAAACAAAATCCTTCCTTAGAACAAGGGGTTGCTAATGGGCTAGTCAGAGATCTTCTGATGTGACATGCATGAGTAAAAGAGACCAGGTGGTCCTTATTTTACTTCTGACACTCTTCATACCCTCCCTAAGTAACTTCCACTTCAGAAGGGGACAAACTTCAGATATTGTAAATAAACACTCAATAATCTGCATTTTACCAGAATATAATTTACAGTGGAAGACTAGTCCAAATTAGCTAATTGTTTAGCCAAGGGCATGGTGCATGTAAAACAGACAAGACGACACTTTTTAAAGGTGCAGAGGTTCTCAACACGTTATCCTATACCATTCATCCAGTCACAGTAATTCATGACTAACACTCCCAAAGGCAGGAGATGAAAAAACATCTTCCAGCAATAAATGACATTAGGAAAACTCTCCAGCAAACACTGCAGGAACAGAGAGCACTTAGGAACACAGATCCTGGACAGAAATTGCCGTTTGTCTTATCATTTGTTGAGTACTTCTGTTAACAACCTGAACAACTTTCAAAGCAGAAACATTTAAACTGTCTCAGTCAAAACCCTCTAACACTGCTTGAGGCTTAATGAATAAATGCTTAACTAATAATAACTTAGTAATGATTTTTGAATTTTTAAACCTAAAAGGTTACACAATGCACTTCAGTGAAAATGCCCTGAATTTCAAGGACACTGCAAGCTGAACTTACCAGTTTGTTTGGATAACGTAAAACCACTGGCTGTACAGGAACCCCAGGAATAAATGCTCCTAGAAGGCACATACAATACATAATTAATTTACAGAGTATTTTGGTAGAGAAGAAATTTACTGCAGCAAGAAAAAAAATTATACAACTAACAGACCTATAGGAAGTAGTTGATGGTGAAAAAACAGGATTTAAAAGTAGCTTCAAAAGTAATCAAAAAAGCAAGCCCTGGAGAATGACAATGTATATCCTCCTCTTCAGCAGACAGCTAATTAAAAATGTTTGCCTACATTATCTAAATTATCCTCTACTATTTACACATATTGTTATTTACACAAGTCAAAGCTTAGTACCAAATTCAGCTCAATAAACGAATAAAAAAATGAGCATGCAGGAGATGGTTAAATTAATTTATTCCCTGTGGTCAACAATATTTTTGGTAAAGACCTTGGGCTTTCTTATATAAAAGAAGCTTTCTATTTTTATCCGAACAACAATAATTTATAGGCAATTTGTCATCTCTGAAATAACAGAATTAATGTCACTTCTGTTCTGTAGCTATGGAAAAACTAATAGTTACAAATTGAACTAGAGCTATACTGAACTAGAGCTATTATTCAGAAGCATTGCCTCACTTCATGGGAAAATTACAGTTCTGACAAATAAGCAGCACAAGTTCTACGTCATTTGCTAAGCATTTTCCTGGTTTCTAATAAAAAGACTGGGTAATAAGTATCTTGGCCAAGACTTCTCTTAACATCTCTTTCTCTCATGAAGAAATTTAGAGTTTCACTCAAATTACGTTATTCTTGACAATTTACTACAGTCTCCCTAATATTCCAATTAAAATTAAGAACTGAACAATTGAGTACACTGTATTTTCAGCATAACATTTGCTTTACAAAATAACTGTAGAGACTTTAAAGGAATAATTGTTTATGGAGTATAAACATCTTTAAATTAAGGTCGTCTGTATAGAATCCTTAAGAGATGTGAAGGCCAGTGGTACCTTCTGCTCAGTCTCAAAGAACAGCCTAAGCAACTTTTGAAATAATCCAAAGCTGACAAAAGCTGAGTGGTAGATGACAACACTACCATTTAAACACAAACACAAAACCAAGAAAATGTGCAGTAAGAGTAAGGAGCATAGGCCATGTTACCAGAATGGGGAAAGGCACCCTGATAGAATAGAGACCTGAAGTAACATGATATAAGTGAGGAATTTTGAAGCAAAGGATTTCTGGAAGGGTGGATGGATACAGATGCAGGTTTCAGTAGGAAAAGTGACAGTCAAGAGGCAGACAGCAGCATGTACTACACCAGAGCAGAGGAAGACAGAATGAAAATGTAAAGATGAAATACATGGTGCCTGGAATGTCTATGGCACAGAGGGAGAGCAGGAAATTGAAGTTTCACAAGAAGGATTCAGGTGGAGAGAGGAGAGTAAAGAGCTACAGAAGTAGGTGTTTCCCTAATCACCATTCTGTCATCTAAAAAGGTAAGAGCTGAGAGAAAAGTCTGAGATACCTTCAGCCAAATGAATCAGTGCAAGGAACCACAGTGCTGACTCACTGCATGCTATTCTAAGTGATATTTAAATTGCAAGCCAAACAAAACACACAGTAAGACCAGAAACTAGGCAGAAAACTAAGAAGTCCAAAAACACATTCACAGCTGCCTTGCTTCTTCATTGACCATCTCCCTACCTACATGATAAAGGCAAGTTTACATTAAAGATTAGTGATTTACTGCAGTACTGGCATTTGTCCCTACTGGAAATGCAGTTTACAGCTGCATCAATGTTCAGTGTTACACCCTCTACTAATCTGATAAACTAAAAGGGTGATCCTACTGAAGAGAGTTTGGAACATGGATGTTATGTAAAAATTGTAAAAACTGGCAGCCTGTGTAACAGTGTTACATGGGAAACATTTTCATGCACTTTTCACCAGAATGCAACTCCACAGAAGAGTTAGAGAGGGAGCAGCCAGACAAAACACAGCAACAAATGCTGGGCAGCCTGAAATAGATACACTACAAAGCTTAAAGGTAGCAGTGAGTATCTAAATGCTGCATGACATACCCAAAATAGGAAATGGAGGGGCAAGGGCGGGGGGGGGGGGGGGGAAGCAAAAAGACACAAACCCAGGAAGAAACATTACTCCTCCAGTTCATATGCATCTCAGAAGCCAAGAAAAAACCTGAATGATTGAAACTGTTCTGTTCAACAGTAGAATTACAATCTTCCTGTAGCATCTAAATTTATATTCCAATTTCACCCTATTGCAAGGTTTTTAACTCAACTTCTGCAACAGCAAGCAAATTAAAATGCAACTGGTATTTCAGAAAATGAAGATACAAGGACATTCTGTAGAGAACAAAGAAATGAGCATAATACTTACCAGGTTTGAATGTAATTAGACAGGATCGGTTTGTGCAAGTGCCCTCTGGGAATATCATTATCTTGAAGTAAAAAAAAAGTTGACTTTTAAGAACTATTTCAATGTGAATTTATTTATAAATACATATTTTCAAAGCTGTTATTAACTGATTACAGCAAAAATGTTCTCAGGGAAAAACAGTTCAGTTAGAGTAAAAAAAATTTTGCTGACGATGTCAAGCAAAATTCTATCTTAATAGGAAAAACATTTTCCTTTATCTGTGACTTTGCCACTTTCTTGCTCTCCAATAATAATTCTATTTATTGGAACACTGACAATGACCAGAAACACTTGTTAAGTATGAGTATTTTCACTGAATATTGTGGTGCTAGAAAAGGTATCATAGTCTGTTGTGTACCAGAAGAAAATTCCTGCTTACAGGCTAAGAAAAAAGTTATTTCTCTTTGCTGTTACTTGGTATGTGCACAGATGCCCAGCAGAGACTGAACATACCTGAACAGAATTCTAAAAAAAGACAGCAAAAAAACTATTAAGTTGAACCAATTCATCAGAACAGGGTAGACTGTACAAAACCAAACAAAGCCCCCGCCCCCCCCCCCCCCCCGCCAATCCATATTATAAGGGAACAAAGCAATGGACTAGGACTAACATTATTAGTTTTATTGCCCACTCTGTCCTAGCTTGCTTTGAAATCTAATGATGAAAGTCACAATGCAAAAGCTATAAATCATCTGTCACATTGTTTATAGCGGCTTACAACATTTCTGCAGTCCAGTAAGCAGAGGTATGCCCAGTGTTAGCAGCAATAATCCCGTAAAAAATATACAGTGACCTAATCTCAAAAAAAAAAAAATCACCGGAATGCTTCAAATTTGCAAAATAATCACACACTTCTAGGAATCTGAGATCTTACATATCATCCTTTCCTTCCCATTGCTCTCTCTCAAAGCACATGCTAAATAGCCATATTTTAGGTGCAGGAAAAAAAAGCCCTGAGCCACTTGTTCTATCCATGTTTTCATCACCTGTTTTAACAGAGGTGGTTATTGGAACAGCCAAATTTTTTTGGGCTGCCTAAATATATACCTTATATACCACTAAAGAGCTGTCTAGCCATGTACTTACCCAGTTTCCCTCAAAACACAATGCAGTAAGAGACACAAGAGAATCTTACATTTTATCTTTTAGAAAGAGGGGGTGGGGGAAATTTTACACACACACACCACCTCAAACCATCTAAAGCCACCCACAATGAAGAAAGCAAACTGCATATCCCAAGTCTGGAAATGCCAAATAGCATCTCTTACAGAGTAGCAGAATACAGTACCTGGGGCCATTTACCATCAGACTGGGCACGCCTCTTTATCTCTTCAACAGTTTTCCTGCGAGAATCCTGGTCTGACCGAGATACAAATACTGGTCGGATATATTTGATCAGAGCTGAAGAGGAGCGAAAACAAAAACAAGGACTAGCCTTTATTTCCTCTTTATTTGAAAAATATCCCCCATCCCATGCATACATCCCCATTCCCACCCCACCATCAATTAGTCCTCTGGACAAAATTTTTGTTAAAAGAACATAACTACTTTACTATATTACACTGCAAAATTGAATACTCAGCTGAATTATTGCAGCTTTATTGAAATATTTTCATAAGTTCCTATGAGGAATACAGTTTCAAAATTTTGGTATTTTGCAGTTTTTCAGTTTTTAGAAGATCAATACATACAACACAGATAATGTAAAACATGATAGTACATATTATGCAGTTTTCCGCAACAATGCAGCAGTGGCTGTCTATAGGCCATTTCCTCCCTCCACAAAAATCAAAGTCTACAGCCACTCCCAAACCAGCAAAGTAGCAGGACTCCTCCCTGCTACCTAAGTGCTTGTAAAAGACATCCTGTCAGTCAAACTGTCTCTCTCTTTAAAGCTTTTGTCTTCCATGACAGTTCAGCTCCACTAAAGGTACAGCACTCAGGATATTATACACACTGATGTTATTTTTTGTGAAGAATCAGTGTCAACAGAAAAGGCATGCTCATTTTCTCAGTTGTCACTTGTTTGCCTGTTCCTCATGCCAGATGAATTAGATCTCAGACATCCTCTTTCTGGCTCATTGGGAAACCTCTTGTATGTAGCCAGACACAAAATGAACATAAGCAAAAAATCAGAAATCAATCCACAAGATACTCTCCATGCACGTCTGTCACAAAGACACCAAAGAATACTTTCAAAATAATAAGAAGCCCATACAGTTCTTTTGCAGTGTCCAAAAAGACTACAAGAGAAGCACCTTCAAATATAGTGCTCCATGCCTTTATTTAAGCAGGTTATCTTCCAAAATCTTTTAATAATTTTTGTATCGTGTAATCCTACTTGAAGGTTCAAGAGTCACTAAAACATCAGCTATTCTACTTGCCTCAAACACAGTTTTCATTTTTCCAGCCACTGTGAGAAGAGTTCACTGACACTGTATAATCTGCTTTTGTCAGGGATAGACTTGCTACATTAACGGATCAGCCAGTGCTTAAAGTGTGAAGAAAAAAACAGTGTAAGGAATTACAGCCCTGTACTCAGCAAAAGCTGCTGGTTATGGTGTTATCCCACTGGAAGTTTAGCCACTAACTCACCAAAATCCTTCAATTCTGAAGGTTCTGAGAAACTAATCTGTGAAACCTCTCAGCAAGTTCCCAAACATTCAGCCAGCCTCTGAAATATTACTTTTATCCCACAAGTTGCCACAGCTCAGGAGTCAGTGTGTCAGAAAAATTACCTTACCCTTGTATTTTTCCTACATGCCTGTTCTTAGACAATACCTATAGAACAACGCTTGTCAGGGGAGCAAAGATCATCTTTGGCCAGCTGGGGTTACTGTCAAGGCGAGGTAAAAAACAAACAAAGAAGCCCCAAAATAAACCACCAAAAGTCTAACACACAAAGAATAGGGGGGGAAAACCCCCACAAACACAGAACAAGCAATAAAAAGGGAAACCATACTTGGTATCATAATTGTTTTCTTCTTAGTGATCCTATTCCTGAGTTTGCCCCACTGTTGCAATTTACTGCTCCATAGCAAAAACATTATAAAGTAAAGGAAAACAGAAGATCTAACATCCCCAGCCTTGACTTGGAAGTTTCTTTTACATTAGGCCCAAATGACAGAATTTAGGTTACTTCAGGCCAAAGAATGAATAAGAATTCCAGAACTCCCAGGCTCTTTTCTGAGGACATGCTGCAAGCAGGGTTTTATTTATCACACATGAAATTAAGCAAGCAGACAGATTTTTCTTCGGCCAATGTGACAGAAAACATCAGACTACACTGATGTCATCAGTATCTGAGAACTGTACAGGCAAGATGGGCAAACTTGGGAGCTTTACTGTTACAACCTCCCCAAAAGCAAGCTACTGTAATATTACTAAGCTCCAGAGGGACACCAGGTGAGCTATCCTACAAATGACCAGCACCACAAACAGCAACACACCCCTGTGCAAAGAAAAATTACTCTGGTATGCTGAAAGACAGAAAACGGAGAGCTTCCTATGGATTTGTCCTGCCTGCTGAATTAGCCTTTTAGGGTAGTTATATTAAGCCTTACTTCCTTAGATATTAGACTAAAAAGGCTGACAGAATTCTTGTTTAAATATTAAACAGAAACTCAAGATCCTATGAGACATCAGCTACCAGACCCTTTGTGGTTAAGTCCAACACTTTAAGTGAACTTGAAACTCTCAGTCATCAGTAAAAGGCTGAAAATACCCACCAAGGGAAGGCTAAATTTTACTTTTCTTAACCACTTCTGAAAACAGAGCACAGGGGTACACAGACCTTTACTTTGACCACATATTTTCATGTTCAGTAAACACACAAATCTGAAAATTCAGAGGTTGTACCAAGTCCTCCTGTGCAAGAAAGTCAGGAGCAGGGCCAAAGGTCCGTAAAGAGAAGCTGAAAAACATACCAAATAGGCAACCAAGATGAGACTGTGGTCAGAAGTCAAGTTGAAACACAGGGAGACAGTACCTAAGGTAGTGTGTAAAGCAAGGAATAGGCAGGACTAGGGCAAAGTCAGGCCAGAAGTGAAAGCATAAAATGCCTCAGACAGCTGGCATGCCGAGCAGCTAAAGGAAACAAGTAGAACTCTGCAACATGTTCAATAAACAAAACATAATCATATCCTTCTCTGCTCAGCTATTTAACTATCCAAGACTGGCTGTAACCAGATAGTGAAGACCACACCTCAAGTGTTCAGAGATTCTGAAAAATGTGCTTGCCCAGCTCCTCTCCCTCCGTTAAAACCACCCCTGAATTATCAAATCTAGTGGGTAGTCAATTCACAAAATTGATCTTGAGTGTCATTATTCCAGCTTTTTCTCTAGCAGTGTCAGTCCCATTTAATCTAGTCCCTCATTCTGAATTTCAGATCATACAAGGAGTCCTAAGGACACTGACATGCTGTATTCTACCTTCTTAGGCAGGCATTTAATATGCAATTTAAAGAGTGCTGCCAGTAAATCATTAAAACCTCTGCCTCTGAGGGCAGCCAGAATGCCACAGATATTCTAACCTACTGAAAGTTCCTTTAAACAGCCTTTTTAAAGAGAACCTGCAAAAACTCAGTAATGCTTTAATTAATAGCAGGGTGACAGCTCCAACTGATTTCAGAACCGTAACTCCCATGCAATCAATTTCAGCACCAGCACAATGCATAAGCAAAACCCATCTTTTTTCCTGATAAGCTGAATACATACCGTTGCTGTCTTTAAACTTAGGATAACAGCAGGGAAAAAAATATTTCCCATCTCTCTTTGTAGGCAGATATGTGTGAGGAGACCTTGTTTCAATTCAAGACACCAAGTGATGTATAACACACAACAGCAGAAAGTACTGTAGCAAACCATTTATACCGACAACATCAACCCTGGTTCCACAAGGCACCAGAGAACACACAAAGCTATGGAACACACACAGGGCACTACATACAATTCTTCTAAAATGTATGGATACACACATTTTTGAGTGGGTATTTTCACCACTGTAGAATCCGCAACAAACAAAGTGACAGCTGCAAAAGCAGAGAATGCTGAAGTTGAGGCTTTCACTTCATCTCTCTCCTCAACAACACAAAACCCCACCACTACATTCTCCTGACATTTCAGGAGAATCCTATAGAGGCAGCACAACTGGCTCTGCTTGCCTTTAACACTGCAGGCAAGCTGTACAAGTAGCCTGCAGGGGGATATCCACTTACAGTATTTACTCCACAGGTTTTTCCCTAGTATGGAAAAATACAGTTACTTTTCTACCAACAGTCACCATGTTGTGCATTCTGTATTTAGGGGTACAAAACCCATGAAGGATAAAGGTTGAAAAGCTCTATCTCAGACTTAGTTTTCAAGAGTTGCCTTACTCAAATGTACATGCTCACACAGTTCTGAACTCAAAATATTTTAATGAAGTAACATCTAATATGACAACTGCTCTTTTCTGCAGAGAAAAGAAGAAATCTGTAAGAGGCTCAAAAGTATTCTGAAAGTTATAGGGGAAGAAAACCATTAAGGTTTTCTTACAATTACTTCCTGTGTATATAGACACAGAGACCTCATAAATGGAAAAACTCAAGAAACATACACACACAAAATACACAAAGTTGTATCAATCCACAAAACTTAATTCAACCAAAATTAGGATCTTTTGCACTTGGAACTACATTGTTCTTACAAAAGAACTGTTATTATAGTCATGATACTCTATAAGAGATTTTTAAAGTTGGTGGTAGCATTTTATTTTATATACAAACTTATATATAATATATATACTTATTTGACTCAAGTCTGAATCAACCACTGAAGATAAATGTATATGAAGAAAACGTCTCCAAGTTTGACTAAATGCTTAGCAGATGGACCACCTGACTGCAGGCATGCCAAGTATTCATGGCATTAATGAATGGGAGGCAGCATTAATGGGAAAGTTCTTCTCCCTGCTTCCAAAAAGAAAGGCAGGAAACAATGCAGCCTATAGGGCAAGGAAAGGTCAGCAGTGGGAAGTAAATAATTGGTGTCCTCTTTAGCTTTAACAGAAGGAAGTTGTGGTATTTGGGTTGGTCTTTCCAAACGTGACCCACTTCCTTTAAGGACTCCTTGAGGGACAAAGATTTCTTTTTTATCTCAGAGACACCTGCAATACCTGTATGAGGACATGGTTTTATGTTTTAGCTTTCTGCTGCCAATCTAAAAAAGCATTTAAGGCAGGCAGCAGTATTGGTTTAAAGGTTTCCTATATACTGCAGTTTGTAACTTCAATAAATGATATTAACTAGTGATGGTAGTTTAAAAGTATTCCAGTAGCAGTTTAAATGAGAAGCAATTTTTACAGAATTTTCCAGGACTCCAAGCCAAATGATAAACACATACCTATAACACACAGGTGAAAATGCAAGTATTTTAAATCTCTCTGAGAGAGCTTCTGTGAGACTGAAATCTTGCAGAACCATCTGGGTGCCCACAGTCTGAAAGAAACACTGAATTTTGAAACAGAGGGTTTTAAAGGAGAAGATGGAATGGATAAACTTGGCAACAACTTCAAGATGCCGCTCAGAAATGGGGAGCTCAAGTGTGTACTCAAGGCAGGCTACAATGCCAACACAGCATAGGATGCTGGCACTCATCCTGGTGACCTCAGCATTCAAGCCCCTGATTCACAGTGTATAAAAAAAAGAAATCTGTAATGCCTTCAACTTAGAAAAGATTTTTCCATAAGGAGTTTAAGGACTGTTTTAGTTAATCTCCTAAGTGTTTAAATGTGGGATTCTCACAGAAGAACTATGGGGTTACCACAGTTATCTTCCTTGTGTTGCATGGAAGGGGTAGGGAGGCACTTGGGATGCAGGACTAAAGGATTAGGTTGCACAACAGGGCTGGTGGGTAATTTGGCACCTTTCAAGTTTTGAGATGAAAACATAGCCAGCTACCCAAGCATAAATGCTTTCCCCTGAATTACTTTCATTCTCATCTTTTAGTCATGATGCTTGAGAAAGGCTTATAATGCACTTTCAAAAAATGAGCTTGAACAAAATTTCATGAGTTTACTAGGTGTGGAAAAAACCATCTACAACAGAACTGATAGTTTTATAGCACTGTATGATTCTCCCTTTCTTTATAGCTCTGCTGTGTTCTGCCAAACACAAATTACCTCCTTCCCCTTTATAAACTTAAGGTAACATATCATCCTGTACATTTCACAGGTACCAATTCCCTCTCTTTCGGAGATTGGTGTTAGAGATATTGAGAAGTTGCCTAAAGTTTAAATTAACTTTTCACTAATATTTAGTTTCTAAAAGTTCAGGCCACTGAAAATCCTCAAATCATCAAAGTGGTCAGAAGTCCCCATCAATTCATATTTACAGATCTATTCCTCGTCCTCCTTACTGAAGCATTTCTGCAGCAGGACAAATCACTGCAGCAATGAAAAACTACTTTCATCCAGGTTGCTTCAACTGCCAAAAATAAGACAGTGAACTATCCAAAATTTATGCACAAACCTTGTCCTGAGTTGAAGCGGGATTCAGCAGACAAAACAGGGATGTTTAAGGATCTGTACTGATAAATTGATCTGACTTCTTCGGACCATGTAAGGTATAACAGAATCCTACATGTCATTTTCCCACCATAAGACTGAAATGGTCCAGCAAAGCTCACATCTCCAATCCACCAAAACTCTGGCAAGTCATTATATAGAAACATTCATCTTCCTTCAGCATCATGACATATTCCATCTGTTTGGAATCTCTACTTCCAGATACTGGGGTGTTTCTTATGATCACTGAAATACTGTTTATATTTGGGCAAGCAGTTCCTCCCCAGAGTTTGTTAACCTTGTGTGTGTGCCAAATGGATAATTTTCTTCACTACTGACTGAAGAGTTCATAACTCTTCTCACAGAACCAAAGAGCATTTTAAAATCTGGTTTTCTTTGTTTTCCTTAAAAGGATGAAGATATCTGTAAGAGTCACAAGACACAAGTCTGCTTCTGAAATTGGACTTTGCAAACCAGGAGAGTTGCCTTCAAGTTAGACAGCAATAAAACCCTCATACACAAATACAGTTGTGGAAAACTTCCAATCCCATAAAGAACAGGCTTTTAATCATCTGGACTTTCAAGTGGATCAGAAGCTTAATATTCCATGACTGACTAACTAAGAGTACAATAATATAGGCAGCTGTTCCAGAAACCTATTAAAATGCTTGCAGAACCAATCTTAGTAACCATTTAGCAATCAGATCATTTTGTGCCTGCTAAAGCACCTGATCCCTCTGGTATACAGTGTACAATGTCTTAATAAACACTGTCATTACATCAAAAAGCCATTTATTTATATCATACTTGAATAGACAGGATGAGGATGTACTCTTCACCCAAAGTCCTCATCCTTGGAAATTATCTTTAAATTTCCTCTGCCACTTTATTTTTTACATATTTAAGTCTGCTCAGATACTTAAATGAATGTACTTTATTCAAAGCTTCCCAGAAGATTCAGAACAACTATTCACAAGACTCAAGAGATAACAAGTTTAGGAACATCAGTGACTGGCTCCAAAACCTTACTGAAGATGGTATACCAAGCTTGCAGGACTTACAAAACTAAAGAACATATAACATGATTCTGACCTCTCTGGGATAAATTCTGGATCAATGTCTAGAGTGTTGACAATTCAACAGGTAATCCAACAAAAACATGAGCACATTATCACATAAGCACAAGAGAAATGTCAGTGGTCCAATAACATGAAATGTATTTTTTTATGTGTGTGCATGTAGAGAGGTGTAAATAACATTGGGATTAAAATACTAATCAAAGGAGAAGACAGTCAGCACTATCTGCCTCACAGAAAACTTCTCTCAAAGCAGTAAAAGAGATTTTTAAAAAAATCACAGTTTTACTGGAATTAATTTTCAAGCCAAACTAATCAATACAGCGATTACTACCTCTCTCTTAACATCCACTTACCTAAAGAACACAAACTACTGTAATTAATGTTGCTCATATAAAAGCTCCACTCCTAAAAACAAACATGGTTTTTGAACTCTCAATCCCAGTTATGACTTCTGGTATGCCTCACTTCTGGTATGCATTTTTGTGAACGCTTCACAAGTGACTACATAACTTTTGTGGTTGCACAGCATAAAGCAAATGCAGCTATACAGGACAAAACATTCATTTATACGACTGCACTGTACATTCCAGTAATATTCCATCAAATCACTACATGTTCTCTTTTTCTGTAACTGGTTGTATTCACATATGAACTAAATGAAGTGAATAATTTTTAAAATGTATTGTAGGAAGTCTAGACTTTCAATGGAATCCTGTAAAAGTTACCTAAAAATTAAATTAGATATTTAGAAAATAATTCGATCTTCTTAATACACATTATTTGTGCTACATTCAGGGGAACTACAATCTCCATATCCCTAGAGATTCTCCTGGTTCCCACTGACTCTACTACGTGGGATACTTCAGTAGCCATTATAGCACTGTCAAATGCCATTCTGCCATTCTCCCACTGCAGCAGCACGACATGCACTGGAGTTACCCCATGCCATTTGGGTCCTCCAGACACACCACCTTCAAATCAAAGGGAGCTCCACACAGACTACTTTTATTTTGCTGAGCCAGCAATTATTAAACAGTCAACTGAGTCATCTGAGAAAGAAGACAAATCAGCCCCTGTTTCTATGTCTGGACTGCTCCTAATGCCCAAGTTGGCCTGGATACACCTGTGCTGTACAAGACTGCCAACATACTGTCTCACAACAGTATCTTCTTTCAGTACTGAACAAGGGAGTTCAGTTTCTTTTTGTTTTCACACAGTGTTGTTTGCATACACTTGTTTTCAGAAACACATGCCTGCCTGCACCCTTTTCCTTTTTTTTCAAAGCATCTATTCATTTTTACATAGATTTTTCACTGCCACAAATTTCTAAACGCCATTAGCAAGATATTCAATGAAATTAAGATGCAACTACAGATCTGGCCTGAATTTTACCTCATACAGGCAGACCCTTAAATGACAAGATTCCTTAAATGGAACTTCCATAGCCAACCACTCCCTCTCTGTGGCCATGTCTCGCTTCTGGTTTTGAATGTGACCTTAAAAACACATTGTCTAATTAAATTTTAGAAGGATGTTAGAAGGATTTTAGAACCAACAGCCTGATTCCACTTAGTTGCAAAGAAGCTCAAAGCCCTTGCTTAGACTTCTACATTTAAGAGTCCTATCCGTGGCCAAAGTAAAATCTTTTGTCACTTTTATATTACCCATAAAAATCTACACAATGAGACGCAGGGATATTCCTTGAACTTTGCCGGTCACTAGACACAAGATGGTGGGTTTCTCCAAAATGCTTCCACACAGACTTTGGTTAGAAGTCCACAAGCCCAAATGATTATACAATTTTTTGCCTGTCACAACTGCACCAAAAATCACAGGTGTCCCTCAAATATTTGTAAGAACATATATGAATAATTCCAAAGACAGTATTCAAGCACTACTAACTCAGGCATCTGCTTTTGTCATGACTAAACCCAAGTGCACACCAATCTGCTCTTGACTCTGCCTGAAACAAACTTATTGATGTGTGAAGGATTAGCAGCACTCCCTCAAGGCAGGGTAGTGTTCAGAGCAGACCACATTCCTAAAACACACTTCTGGGAGGGCACCCCAACTCGCACCAAATAATTGTAGACTTTCTCTCTAGCATCAGTCTTTGCTTCCATAGCTCCATTCTAATTTTCTTTTCCATCTGGCAGGTCTTAAAATGTTACAAGTTCACTGCAAATTAAACCATGAGTTTCGATGGGATTCGACTTCAGAGAAAGTGGAAAAAGAACATTCCCCTCCTGCCCCAATTTTTTCTACTGGAGTTGACCAGTTAAAAAAATATTCTGACTGTATATTATAGCAAATTTTCCTTTCTGTTTCAATCCTTCTCATACATACCCAGTGAACTTCCTAAGCAATTTTTTTTAAATTGTTCTTGAAAAATTAAGTATCTACCAACTTACTTCCCCAAACAGGAATATCTTTGCTTTCTGCCTTCATCACAATGGAGGCGAAGGTCATGGTTACTGGAATGGCATCAAAGTAGGAAGAGTGGGGAGCCACCGTTAATATTGCTGCTTCTGCTGGCAATGCCCGTCTGCCTTTTACATTTATCCAGTGGAATCCACCAGCAAGCCACATCATTCTCATTATTGCCTTCAGCAAAATATCCACTATCCTGTAAAGAGTTGGGAAAATAGTTATGTTGCCACAGGAACACCTTAAAACAATAAAGAGTTGGGAAAACAGTTATGTTGCCACAGGAACACCTTAAAACAATAAAATTAAAAATTACATGCATGACAAAAGTTCAGATAGGATATAATGCTTAAAACAGAGCTGGAGCACTGCACATACTTTGTTCTTCTCTTTCTCAGTTGATTTAAAACCACTTTTTAGGTAAGATGCTATTCAGCTTCATTTATACATGAATACTAATTCTTTCTAGTCTCCAAGATCATCATTTAGTTCATCATTAATTTCAATTCAGACTACACAATGCCTAGTAAGGTTTTCTAAAAAGCTCTAATAAATTCAGTCCCAAAATATGCTATTAGGATATTGTCAGAATGCACTTATCCTGGTTTCAAGTTTACCCAAGCAAAACAGGACAAATGTAGGGCAGAAATTCTCAAATACAGGGAGGCCTACAGGATACATATAAGAGCTCTGGAAATATTTTCCTTTCTTCCCTTTCTCCATCTTCTCCTGAAGTGATTTGGATTTTTGTTTCTTGTGGATTTTTTTTTTTTTTTGGTGGGGTGGAGAAGGTTTCTTTGTGGAGTTTTGTTTGTCTTTTTAAAACTAACTGACAGTCATGAAAAGAGAAACTTTGAATCAACAGAGTACAAAAATTGAACACCACAAATTGTAACACTTACAGGGATTGGAGGCTGGAGAGCAGGGTAACACTGAAAATTGGAATAAATAAGGAAGGAGAATCTAAAAAGATTCAAAATAACTGTATGCAAGACTGAAGGCAGCCAATTATTCCATTAGTTATTATATTGATATCACTCCAAATGAAATGTAAAGTGGTTCTCAACCTCCTTCCCTCCTGTGATGCAAAACACAATCGGCTTCCTTCATCCTAAGGCCAGCTCCTAATTTTAAAGTTGTCTAAAGAAAAGGTGATACATCCCTCCTTTCCTGCTCCTCAAATGGCAGTTTTCATGGATGGGAGGACTACCTTAATTAGCATTGCAATATCAAAGCAACCACAGACTTTCAATAAGCACCAAAGTATG
The DNA here is from genome assembly GCA_024362935.1 of Setophaga petechia. NCBI lineage: Eukaryota > Metazoa > Chordata > Aves > Passeriformes > Parulidae > Setophaga > Setophaga petechia. Next base: position 27,327,130 of record JANCRA010000008.1, read on the forward strand.
GGCAAGCCCTCGGGGAATCAACACAAGTTTTGTCAGTTCATCACAGGTTAGAAGACAGTGGGGTGAAGCAGTATACAACAACAATTTAGAATATGAAATCTGGGCACATTCCATAGAGTCAATCTTCATAACCAGAAGTCGACATTACAGGAATAAATGCAATGGAAGATGCCACAATAAAGCTTCACACTACCTCCTCAATAAAGATAAGAAGCCAGAGATTACCAGTGTAATTCTTGGACCACCTGGCAAATCAAAGAGTTGAGGCATTTCTAGTTTCCCAGCTGAGGAAAGTGTTTAATAACTCTTATATTTTTCTTTTGAAGAGGAAAGTACATCTCTGAGACAGGTAAAAGGTATTTCCCATCTCCTCTATTCTGAACTGCTGAACTTTATAGTGATCCTATCAGTATTTCACCACACCAGTGACTCACTTTCTCCACCAGGAGAGGGGCTTTTCAAGCTCTTGCTCGTCAGATCCCATTGAAGCAATGAACGCAAAAGGCCAGGCCAGCAACATCATAAAAGCAGCAAAAAAGAGTCGGATAGGAAACAGAGTCAAGGTCATGAAGGCAATCTGCAAAATAAAAATAATAATAAAAAAACATTATTCCAACACAATTTCAGACTGAAAAGGTCAATGATTCCTAGAAACTGATACCATTTCTTAACTTAAAAGTATCTTATGGTAGAAACAGCGGAATACCATTCAATTCCAGATATGCCAGATAAGGGTAAAAAAGCACACTTTTCAATATCACAATAGCTGGGCAAGGATGAGTAACAATGCATAAGGTGCTGTCTCATGTTGTGCTTATCTGATGCATCTCCAGGCTGCTGTGGAAAGATTAATTCATATTCTTCTCCTCCCCAATGCAGATCTAGTCATCATGCAGCTCACTCTCCACTTCCTCTCAGTTCCCAAAACAGCTCAACAACCAACTCACTCTGTAGGTGCACAAATCTGTAAATCTATGGTAGGTGCAGGGAACACGCAGCAGGAGAAAAACCCAAGATACCACTTTCAAGCCCTAAGCTACCAGCCCACTGCAGTTGGATTTTATAGTGCTGGTTCAGACTGGCACCATCATCTCATAACAACCTCAATCTCATTCTCCAGAAGAGGATTCCAGTTCCTGTGGAGACTCTGCTTTAGTTTGCAGAACTGATAGAAAAAAGATTTTTTTTTCTTAGATAGGCTAGTTTCCCAGATGAACCACTAAAACTTCACACACTACAATGGTCAGATAAGCACCAAAGTTACACCAACTCACACAACTCTGCATCCACAGACAAGACCACCATGCCTGTCAGCAAATAAAGGAGCATTCTGGAGATGAGAGCAGCTGCCTTCTAAGTTTCTAAAATGAGAAGGACTAGCCACTAAGAAAAGAGTGAAGTAAAATGCAGGTGAGGACATAGACCTTTGGGATTCACATCTCCTCACTACCTCCCAGTCTTCTCCTAGTTGAGGGCAAAGCTGAATGGCAGATGACTGGTAGTGAGGTATTCCATCCCTTGACTCTCTGTACCAATGATCATTTTAGTGCCATGTCACAGATCAAAAGCAGAAGTTGTATCCATAATGCCATAAAAGACGGCATAAATGTGCAGAAAGGCTTTTTGGTCTTCCAGAGACAGCAGGGATAGTAATGGCCAGCAAAAGCAAATGTACAGGGTCTGGCTGTGACACCAGCCTCTTTTTAGCAGGCAGTAGTTCTGCACCTGCTCACACAAGAAATTTGGCTGGAAAGAAAAATATGTCTACCTCCTGAAGAGGGTTAGGAATCAAGAAAGATGTTAACATTTGGAAAGTATCTCAGTCTGTATCTACATTCAGACATCCTCTCAGGTAAGAAAGCTTCTATCCTGTAAAACCTATGTACAGCAAGTGTCAGACAAAAAGGGAGAAGATCCTGTCCCCACTGGCCACTGCCAGAGACCAGAATGCAGGAGACATACACTCTGGCTCTGACCTTATGTGGACCTATTTTGGTGATCAAATTCCTACATATTTGGGATGTTCATAGAGACATGTCTTCCATTAAAATTATGAATTCTGTTTGGCAACAAGTAATGTGTGAACACCTGTGTTTTGAGATACATTTAAAAAACTCTAAAGGTCTATCTGGAGTTGTACTTTGAGGGGCTCAGCTCACGACCAAAGAAATCTCAAGAGAGGGTTGACTACAGGTTATTTAACATTTGCTGGTCGACAGCATCCAATGTAGTTTTTCAGAAGCTGCAGTGCATACTGTGAAAGACCTATGGACAGCTTGTAATGGAAGGCTGCCCTGGGAAACTGATCTCCATTCTTCCATCAGAAGGGCTTAAATCTGATGTAAGGTAAGTCACTTAAACTAAATAGGTATCATATGTTCCCCTTGTTTAGAGAGACTGCATTCAGATTTAAGTATGACCTCATAATGAAGGTACAAAATATGAACTCAAGTTTGAAGTTCTCCAAAATATCTGGTCCTATGTACCTAAGCACTGAGCAAGAGAATCAGAGAGTACCCTTGTTTCTACTTCTTAGGTTTGTTTCCCATCTTGAAAACCAGTAACATAGCTCTCATGCACACGGAAGCTAAAAAAAATGCAACTTGGGAATTACCAATACCATAAGAAACATCACTAAAAACAGTTTATTCCCAACAAAATTTCCATGACTTGCTACAAAGTAGCAGTCACAACAATGAGAAAGGAAATACTATTTGACACAGTAGATGTTTTGATTTTTCTTTTACCCTTAAGAAATTACATCTTACACTTATACTTCCTCAGTATTATCACCCCTGTGGCTCAGCTCACCAAAGATGGCAGAGCAGGAGCTAGGAATTAATCCCTCAACCATTCTCTCACTACCCACTTTCCCACTCTGCAAGTTCCCCAGCAGACACATCCATGGAGATAAATACAGCAGGATATATTTTCCTGTGCAGCTAAGCCAATCTAACAGATCGCTGCTGTGAAAGAGTGGTCCTGCTCACTCTCTCCTCAATCCTCCCCCTGAGTCAGCTCTAGCGCTTATGTGAGCCACCAATGAGCCAATATAGCTCATTAGTGAGAAAAAACACAGCCATCCCAGCAAAAGAAAATAATCAGAACACAAAAACACATTGATATGCTGGTTTAATGAGCCAAATCAGCTCACCAAGGCACCAAATGAACACCAGCACCAGTGAAATAAAAGGGCCAGAAACACTGTAAGAAAGGAAAATGGCACTGTATTATGTTTTGAAGCAGCAGGGAAAAAAAGCTACAGATGCTTCCTGACAGCTCCAGTAATGCTTCTGCCTGCTCTGCAGTGGTAACAAGAATCAAGAGCTTGGACTTACATGGCAGGTGCGCAGAAGACGTTAGCATGAACAAAATCCATGTTAATAAAACCATGTCTGTCTTTCTCACAGAAAGAATATTTTTATTATAGTACTGAAATAAAACAGGCAGCTTCAAGAATGACCCCTACTCTCACCCTCAGATCACAATAGCCATAATTTCCACTGATTAGACTGCTCTGAAACAGCCTTACTGCTTTTGCGCTCTTGTAATCTCCCAGTTTTTATAAAGTCAATGAAAGATGATTTGAACAGTTCCTTGATGGTCAGAAGGATTTCTCTGTACTGTTGTTCTTTCTCCTTGTGGTTATTTACCCTCTCACTTTCTACCTTTCTTTCACTCCCACAGTCTTGGGCTGGGACATGCTAAAAAGCATCTACTTCCGAGCTGCACTGATGAATAAAAAAGCTAATCTAACCTCTTGCAGAGCGCAGGCGAGGTTGTAGCAAAGATAATGGGGCTATCTGGCACACCATCAGCAACAGACACCAGACCGTGGGACAAAGCAGTCTTGTCTCCCAGTCCCCTGGGCTCCCTACTTCGTGTAGCTACATTCCTAACCTTCCTCGATAGCCTGTGCAATCCCAGGAACCCCCGACAGATCCTCAGGACAGACAGAAAAGCCTGTGACACAGTGCATGCCTGCAGCTGAACAGGAAGTGAGTTCAGCTGCAATAGTTCACACAGAGCTCTGCGTAGCTCTCCAAGGCTGTTCGGAGGAGAATTCTCACTTCTGTAATTCACCTGGGGAGCACTTCTTCTCAAGTGGAGCAGTTCCACAGCTCTGTTTTAACAGCTTCTGCCTCAAGCACAACTTTTAATCAGTGAAGAGGCTGGAAAGGCATGACTAAGCCAAAGGAAAAAATCTACCACAGTTCTGTATTCCAGCTTATGGACTTTTTCCTGCATAAAACTGCAACAGTAAGACTGAAGGAAGGTTGGGTTAAAGAGCTCTGTGCTGCTGTATATCAGTGACAGACTGATTGCTTAAAAAGCAAGTGAGACACAGTCTGGTGAGAAGGCTGCTCCTTTGGCCTGTGCACTCTGACCAACTACAGCAGTTTGAACACATCTCCTCATCTTCACTGAAAATAACAAATCCTTGAAATCCATTGGCGAAGCTCACATCTCATACCTAGGAACAGGGCAGCCCACGCAGAAAGCAGGTGCGTTCTACAACCAGTCACTTCCCTGACACAGCACCTCAAGGTCTGTCAGGACTAATATCAGATCAGCAATGCTAGTAGCTCCTATGAGACTCAATACTGCAAAAACTGTCAGAGTCTGCTCTCCTCTCCCAGCAGCATTTTTAAAATTTTTTATACATAACCAAGCAGAAAGCCAAAGTTGTTATAACTGGAGACAATCCTAGTCCCTATGAAAATCTGCTATCTTTCTTTCTCTCAGCTCCCTGAAAGACTTCTACCTCATTAACTGCATTAATCATGACTTCAGGAACAAAGTATGGTTTGGAAAGGACACGAAATCTTTACAACTATGCAATTTATTGAGGAAGCTATAGATAAAAACTAAGTAGATGACACAAACCATTTCTCCACTTTCCAGTTCACGCAACAATTTATGAGCAACCACTGAATACATACTGGGCAACTTAATAAAAAGTGGAAACCTTTTCTGCTTGAGTGTATTATAAATTTCTGGGATGGCCGAGAAGTAACATCCTGATATGTTTTAAGTCAGGCCATACATATCTTGTGTTAAGCATTTGGGCAGCAACAGGGCAGTGCAACAACTAACTTCATTCAAATGCAAATCAAAGCTGGATCTAAAGCACCTTGATCCAAGAGGTTCAATATTAGTGAATCATAATTTTCAATGTTAATAGGTACTGAAGGCTGTCAGGCTCCCAAAAAAACAGCTTTATAAAGCATTACAGTGATGGAAGTGGCAGAAATGGCCAGCCCCTCATTAGGTGAGCCTCTGACGGTATTTCTTCCTTCAGCCAGTGACCCAGATCTTACCGAAAGCCTAAGACAAGGGCCATGCCCTCTGAATACCCAACCACTTACTGCTCACCGTGCGAGGGGAGGCAGAGGCACGGAGGGGGGAAAAATCCCCCTAAAACCAAACAATGAAATAAAAAGCCAGGCAACTGCAAATTTGCATTTTAATACCGCCTCCTGTAGTCTCACCGCTACCTGAACAATACAATACCTAAATTACGCCGCAGGGACTATTTATCCAGGGGCAAAACTTCAGCCGCATCGGGATGCCTCGGCCCAGGTTAATACCTACCTTAACCTGACGCTGAAAAAGAGCGGCTCCGCAGGGCTGCTCCCCCGTACCCCATTAAAAAAAAAAAAAAAAAACCCAACAAAAAACCCCCCACAACACAAAAAAAACCCCCGAAAACCAGAAAAACCGAAAAAACTCCCAAATCTCAAAACGCCAAGAAAACCCATAAAAAGACCCCCAAAACAAACAAACAAAAAAAAAACACCAACAGTTTTTTTTTTTTCCCGTTTGAAGAAGGCATGGGAGCACAAGTTGAGGCGCACGCCCCGCACTAGAGCATCACAGCCGCCCCCAGACTCCCTCCCTGCCGCCCGCCCGGCCCGGGCACGGCCGCCCCCGGCCGCCGCCTCGCACACGCCCAGCACCGCCCGCTGCCCGGCTCCGGGCTCACAAAGCACCGCCGGCTCGTAGCGGAGCCCCCGCCCGCCGCAGGACGCGGCCCGGCAGCCGGTGCGCCGCGGGGGACGCGCGGAAGGCGGCGGCAGTGGTGGTGTTGAGGAAGGGCGGCCCGGCGGCCGCACGCCCCTACCTTGGCTTTCTGCAGGGGGCTGAAGCGCAGCTGGTGCACGAAGGGGCTCCGCGGCGGCGGCCCGCGCTCCCGGCTGCCGCCCGCGCAGCATCCCCGGCCGCGGCTGCTCAACTTCATGGCGGGGCAGGACGACGAGAGGACGCGGCACGGGAGAGGGCGCGGGCTCTACGTGGAAGCGGCCGCCGGTCCCGGGTAGCGGCGGCGGCGGCGGGCGGGAGCGCGGAGTGCGGGCGGCACCGGCGGCCGGAGCGCTCCCCGCTGAACGCCGGCCCCCGCCCTCCCGGCCGCCCGCGCATGCGCCCTGCGCGCCGGCAGCAGCGGCTCGGCTGCGCGCCGGTTTCCGCGTCGGGCGGGAATGGGAAGCGCCTGGGAATGGGAAGCGCCGGCGGCGGCGGGGTGGGCGCGCACCCTCCCGCCCTCCTTCCCTCCGCCCACCTACCCACCCTCGGAGCGTCCCCCTCGGGCATGCCGGGAGCGCAGCCCCGCCCGGCCGCATGAGGGGCGCCGCCCGCCCTGGCCCGGGGGCCGCGCCGGCGCCGCATCCCCCGCGGCTGGAGGGGGAGTGTGGCGGGGGTGGCCCCGGGGAGCTGCCGCCACCGCCGCGCAGGTGCTGGCACCTCAGTCGAACCCCGAACGGGGGCTCCGCTGGGCGTACGGCAGCCAAGGGGAATTCAGAGGAAAAGGGGAACGCTCCGGGCTGGAGATGGGTGTGAGGTGCTGCAGCTGTAACGGAGCGCGCGTCGGTGGGGCTGGATGGGCACCGCCGCCGTGGCTGGGAGAAGCCAGGTGTGCTGCTGGCATCACGTGGCTGGAATTGGTGGGGTCCGTGGGGAAAGCTCTGTTCCAAGCAAACCTAGACAGTTTTTAATGAAGTCTGGCTAATTTGCACCGTGGGATCTTTGACAGAGTTGGCTGAGGAAGTAGCTAAGTTTGGGGTTTAATAAATCTTAAAAGTAAGTTATTAAGAAGTAAAGACAGTCGTTCGTGTTCTGTCCATGTTCAAAAGACTAAGCTGGGTATCCCGTACTGTTCTTTACTGTTTTAACACAAACCACAGGCAAAACATTAGAAAAAGAAACAAGAGAGATGAGCTTATCTCTTGATAAAGAGATGAGTATGATATCCTTAGTGTCAACCACCTCGATCACCTCGACTTATTAAACAATTCTGATAGCCTTATTCAGTAACACAAATAAATTTATAAAAGTAATTGTAGAAACATGGCTTCTGTTTTTAATCTAGTAGGCTTAGAACTGCAAAATGGTCTCTGAGTCCTTTGGTTAATACCATATGTACTTCTAATGACTAATGCTGTTGAATGGTCAATGTGTTAAATAGAGAAATAGTTTTGAACTTCTGAAAGATCAGAAGAGTTTTCAGAGGCTAGTCTTCAGGGTTTTGAGGTGTACAAGTTTCTGCAGCCTCAGCATTTTCAAGATTTTTACCAGAGATCCAAGATCAACTCACTGTTAATGAAATCTATGGATGTGCTAAATGGTAACTTAGTAAACTACTGTGAGAGCAACTGCAATGTCATCTGGACTGCTTAATAAAATTAACACTTTCAAACAGTCAAATGTGCAGGCCAAATTTACTGCCAAATTTTTCAGGATTACAAGCCGTGCCTCTGGAATGAGAGCTTATGTCTTAGAAAAAAATGTCTAAAAATCATGTCAAGCAAGCTGTTTTGGATAAGGTACGACGTGTCCAGTCTGACTGTTGGATGTACTACCAGCATTACAGTGTGTATTAATGGGAACTGAGAGCAGAACAAGGTGTGTGGCTCTTGACATTAAAGATCAAGTGGTGCAGGAAAGACCTGGCAGAACATTATAGTACTGGAGAAAGTCTCTTATAATGGTTATGTTCTGAACCCATTATCATTTTGTCAAATAGATCTGCAAGATTTGCTGTGCTAAAGTTTTTTTAAAATGGTAGAAGGGAACAAAAAAAAACCAGTGGTCAGGAGCTGAGATAATGTAATGCAAATGTAGTGGTTTTAATCAAAAACAAGCTCCTTGGCTCAGTTTGGGGTTGGTAGTAAGACTTACTGGCCTGTGGTCAGAGTATGTGATCTAATGATCCCTTTTAACCTTAAACTCTCTGAAGTATTTTAGCTGCATTCCAAACAATTTGGCTGCCCTCACCTTTTTTCCCTCTCCAGTGACTTCAAGCTGGTTGCTGGTTCAGCCATACGGGGCTGATTTCAGTAATGAATGACAGATTTTTTGTAGAATGAAGGAGAGACTCTAACAGGACCCACATGCCACGTAGCCAGGGAGTTCAATGCAGCTTCCCTCAGGGCTCTTCAGGCTCTCCAGCCAGTAAGAGCTGTCCTGCAGCTCAGCAGGGAGGAGGTGGTGGCCACTGGCTCCCCAGCACATGGCCCATCAGAGCACTCCAGTCCATGCTCTGCTTCCCCGTCTGGTAGGTGTAGGACACAATGAGGGTATTGGAATGGGTACAGCACTGAGATGTAATCAGGCTTCTTCATTTCTGCTGGTTGTGTTTTATTTGTTTTCTAAAGCCAGCTTCCAAAAATGATTTATTATTATTATTCGTATTCACTTTTGGTATTTGTAGCGTCTTCCTCAGTTATAAACCCTAATAAAGTGTTAGGCACCTGCCTGGTCCTTTGGCTTTTAAACCCTTGCTGTTGGAGTGCTTGTTCTGTATTACTGTGTGAATGAGCAGTATTCTAACTTTTTATTACTGCTTTCATGGGTTTAGTCAATTATTTTCTAATTAGCACATTAACACCTGACAGAGTTTCCGGGAGACTTTGTAGTTTTATAGAACTTCTTTGTTCAGTAGGGATAATATAGCCTCTAAAACAAGCTAGGAGATGGTTATCAAATTGCAATTTATGGAATATGTACATACATGAACTACTAGGATGTTAAGGGGTGCTTTCCTGGTTTCTGGTTCTCATTTGTTTTCTTCAAAATTCTGATGTGATCAGTATAACTGAAGACAGATAACTTTAAAAATGTACAGCCTAGCAGTCTTAAACTTGCAGGGATGTGTTTCCCTATCTCTGTAGTCCCTTTAATCTGAAATTGTAAAAAAATGAATGTAAGCTCTGTTTCTTGTGCAATAAAGTCTGAGCAGCAAAGGAACTGAGCATGAGCCCCGGAAGAGGGGCAATCCCATGGCAGGACTTGAATGGGGAAGGCAGGCTAGGAATCTGGAAGCAAACCAGTTTGGCCTGTGATAAAGAGAGGGGTGAAGGGACCAGCCTACATGGCAGGGCAGAGTCTGCCACACACAACAGTACTGCTTACTTGGTAGTGAGTACGGAAAATGTATTTGAATCCTTCCAGAGATGCATGATAAAAAACTTGCTCCTGGAATTTTATTATAGGACCCTAGGAAGATGGGCTTAAGACTCTGCAAGCATGCACAAAAAAAGGGGCAGAATTTTATACTTCTAATACACAGAACCACAGAATTATTTAAAAAAAAACATGGATCATTTTTGTGAATTAATTTGGTGCTTGAATAAAGTATGTCTGTATTATTGGGATTTGATTGCTACTTTTTGTGCAAATCACTAAAGAGGCATAACTGTGCTGTTGCGTGCAAGGCTGGCATGTGCTACATAACTCAGCTAATACAGGCTTATAAGGACATAAGGAGAGGTGGTGAATTTATTGCAGGATTTATGGAATCTACCTTGCAGCACAAGAAGTGTGATACATTATGTTGGATGTAAGTGTATTGTGAATTGGAAAAGGAAATGTTGAGGCTGACTATCGTGAGAACAAATTGCAGTAAGCTCTCAAATAATCTCCTCAGGGAAACTGTGGAACCTGAAACCATTAAAATGAGACTGCACAACCATCTAAGAGCCATTCCACCCTGAAAAAGCTCTAATTGGTCCTTTCTGTCATTCATTTATATGATTAATAGGGAGCTGTATAAATAAGAGGACTCATGCATAAAAAGCATACAAATATTATGAAATCTGCTTCTGTGAACCTTGAAGTAGGAAAAGGAGTATTCAATATTTAACAGCTAAACTGAAGTGGTTTTCTCAAAAATAAACCAAAGAAGTGTTCAAAGCAAATAATTTGTAAAAAGCAAATATATTGACTGCAGCCCTGAACTTTATTTCAAATTAAAAAAAAAAATAATTATTACCTAGGAAAAGTCCTGACTTTGATGTTTATGATGGTCCTTGACCTTGAGGGCCATTTGGTAGAATCAGCTGATACCTATTCAAGCATGATTCTGGTACACTTCCACCCTTAAAACAATTTTTCTACAGTTGATTTCACATGTTCTGTAGGGGTGTTTCTCTTTCTTATTTTTTCCCTTATGGCATTCATCTTATGATGAAATATCTGTTTTATGCTTAAACTAGGAAAGGTTTTAAAAATATTTGTTAAAAAAAGGGAAAAAAAGGTTTTGTGAAGGGAAAAATTCATGTTGAATTACTAGAAGTAGTGCAAATTTTTGCAATGAAAATGCATGAACATTTTTCTTCTGATTTATGAAGAAACACAGAATCCATCTGACTTTCTTGAATCAGAAAAGGAATGGCTGGATTTAGTAGCAGGTCTATGGGAAGAAGAGCAGTTTCTTGCTTTGATAGTTTAGAAAGAGAAAAAGACCTCCCTCATTCAGAAATTATTAGGAAACATAGCTTAACATAATTCAGAATTTTCAAGAAATAATTGTTCTCTTAATACCTATGTTTTACCTCAGGATTCACAGTATTATAGTTCACATGTGACCTTGGCTTCAGCATGGCAAAGAAACTCTTTAGATCCCCTCCAGTGATGGTCTCTCAGTAGTGGGGCAGGAGCAGGCTGATGTTTTACGTGTCACAGACTCTGCCAGGTGCTGAGTTCTCCACACTTGGTGGACAAACCCTGCCTCTGTACACTACTGGAGATACCCAGCCTTGTGAGAGTGAGGGAATGTAAGGTGCAATGTGTGCTGATTCCATCCTTTCTCCATTAAGTAAAAGAAATTTTGATCAGCAGGAGCCTTGCTCACCTTATTCAAAGGCTGATTTAAGATTTGCTGTGCAATTTAAGATCTGCCTCATACTTGATCAATTGATCAATAGTATCCCAATTTGTCCCATGTATTTTATTTCTCTCTTATTTTTTTAAACTGAAACACAGAACAAAGAGCCCATCCTAGTTCTGATAATATCTCAGAGACATTTAAAAATATTTGGTTTTTACCGATGGTTTAGATCTAGAATGAACTTCTCTCAGTTCCTACTTGGAAAACCACATCCTTGTAAATAGCTACACACACAAGGTGTAGGAAGTTGAAAACAGAGCCCAGTTAAAGGGAACTAGGTACAAAATAAAGTAAAAAATATTTTCAGTGCTTCACTATGATTTTAGCCCTCTATATATGTGTTCATTTCTTTCTCATGTTCATATACCTTCTCCCTCTTCTCTCTCTCAAGGTTTTGGGTAAAAACATTTTATGTTTCTAGTTCTGTCAGGAAAGTGCAATACTCAGGAGATGACAAAGTATGCCCTTGATATAAGATAATCTTGGAAGGTAGGGAATGAAATCCTTGACTTATCTGTGCCTTCTCAGCTACAGCTGTCATTTGCAAGTAGACTATACATGCTCACCAAATTCTACAGATGCACTTGTGCTCAATAGAAGGAGTATTTCTCTGCCCCCATGTAAATCCCATGGCCAGGTATATAGCAGCTAAAGCTCCATGACTGTCATGATCATTTCTGCAAGTTGGGACACAGAGTAAATATTTCCTGTCTTCCAGGTCACATTATACGATGTAGATAAGAACATCTAAAGTTTTCTGAATACTCCACTTCTGTCTTTGTGCAAATATTGCAATATCTTATGAAAATACCTTTTGAATTCCAACACATTTGAGCTGTAGTTTGCACTTGTTCTCTTCCACCCACTTCCTATGATTTCTCATTTCTAAGTTATTGTACTTATTTACAGAAGTTTAGTATTAGGCAACTTTTATTTAAAGAGAACTACATTAACATTATTCAGAGCAGGAGGAAAATGGTATCCAAAGATTTATTTTTGGAAGCTTTGTTCATTATTCACATCACAAATAGTAATAGAGATTGCTGATAAGATGAATCAAATTCATATAAATGATATCACCAGAGGCAGCCTTCATGAAATTAATACCACAATTCAACTGCAGTCAATACTGTTTTCCAATCACATGAATTCTTAATTTTTCTGAAATAGTGTGATATTTAATATGTTTTAAATATTTATTTACTATAAGCTAATAACAGTCGCTAAATATGCAAAACATAATATACAAACATTTTATGCTTTTGGAAGTGCAGATAGGATGAGCTGCCAAAAGATCCCTGGGCAAAATTGTCCGGATTCAATCTGCTGCCTTGGATTTTAGGAAGGCAGAATCACAGCCTGAAGCCATAAGAAGCCCATATGGGAGTCACAGCAGTGCCAGCAGCCTTATGCCCAGATCATGCCCCAGCCAGCTCCCTGGCAGCTGCAGCCCTCAGATGGAGCAGGGCAAGGCAGAAACAGGCATCCATATCTTCCATACCTGTATACTCCTTTTCCTCTGCTGGGGAAAGGAGTGTGTGTGTGTGGATGTTGCTGGGGAGAGCAGGGCTGCATTAACTGCTCTCCAAATACTGATGGATGCACAGATCTTCCATGGGGTCAGTAAAATCCAGAGATCAGGAGAAAATACAAAATGTGGCTGTGCCACAGTGAGTGTTTTTGGCTTCCACAAGTAAGAACCACAAAAGGCTGCGCCTGTATGTCTGCAAGTGAGGATAGCCCAGAGGCAGGACGGGACACAGGGACAGCAGACAGTGTAGCCTGGAGAACCAAGTAGGATGATGAAGAATTGCCAAATACAGATACATTGCCTCAGGATGCGTCAGGGACTGCGTCATCCAATGGAATAACCCATCTAAATCTAAGCATATTAAGTTCTCCAGTGAGTTTATTAATGTGGGCTAGCACCATCTGTTTGTGGATGCTGGGCATTTTATCTCTCATTACCATGATACAGCAGTTAAATTTAGATAGGCTCTTCTATGAGCTCAGAATTATTTAGCTGTTCTTCATGCTATGAAGAACAATTTCTTGGTGCTGGAGAACAGAGTGGTTAGTTAATACTGTACCTCACTTTTCTACAGCTTTTCTTAAATTCAAGATCATCTTGCCAATAAAAAGATGATAATCTGAATAGAATATTTTGTGTTAGTAACATTTCAAAAGAAATATTTTACAACAGTGAGCAATGATGACAAACAGTAATTAAGGTTGGCTATACAGAGTGCATTAATTTGATGTGAAAGTTTTAAACCCCGTCAAGTAGTAAAAGTCACTTGAAATGATTCAATTGTAAATTGCACGGTCCTGTTCTATACTAATCATATATAGAATAGATTTTAACACTTTTCATTGGCTTTTGCCAAAAGGTAGTTGATTTTTTAATGTCTGTTGTGTAAAGTGGATTTACGTTGGTACCAGAGGATCACAGCTTCGTGATGGCACTCAGTATTCAGTTTGCAGGAGCTCCCTGCTAGTGACTTTTTGATTCATTTGTAGTGTGCTATTGCTGGCTGGATAAGACAGTTTTCCCAGAACTTTGATAAGGATGGATAGATCTGAGAAAATCTACTCAGTGGCAGAGAAAAATAGTCATAGTGATGGTCCACAGAGCAGCCCCTGTTAAACAAAATGTCTTACACGAGCTTTACGCTCTTCTGTGTGACTTCACACAATCCACCCACAACCAGCAGTAATCACAGGTCAGCCAGCAGAGGATTTGCAAAGGGAGCAGGGAAAATTATTGCTCCTGTGCCTTGCTGACAATGCAGAGCTCCTCACATGCTGTCCCCAGGAGGCAGAGGTAGTTGCATTGCCTGTGTGGTGGCTGCAGCCCTGTCTGTGTCCTTTGATTCATGTGCTGTAATTCTCTGGCTTGCATCACAGTGAGCCAGAGAGAAGGGAAACAGTATTCAGAGATGATGAATTTATTAAGAGGGCATGGAGATCAACAGCCCAGAATTAGCTGATCATCCCTGCATGATGTTCAGGCTCCAGCTCATGTCACAAGCATGCATTGACATGGCTCTCCTGTTTGGATTGAGCATGGGACAGTCCTTTGCAGCTTGAGTGAGATTGGTACCAGAGGATCACAGCTTCATAAATGATGCTAGTGTTTAAATGAGATTTCAGCCAGAAAACAAAAGAATATTCTGTGGTCTGGAAAAAAAAACCAAAACAGGCTGGTGAGAAAATTGGAGTCTGATGTATCCTGTAGGATTCATAATTGCAGGCACTTAAGGAGATTGTCAATGGTAGATGACTCTAACCCTGCAGAAAACAACATCATAACAAGGTCCAGTGACTGGAAGAAAGCTAAAAGCATCCAGATTGAAATTAATTTGGAGAAGAGCAGATTTGGGAAAATGCTAGTGAAAAAAAAAATTAAACATTAACCTGAAAGGTTTCTTTTCAGATGCTTACATTTCTCATATTAGCTATTGTAGTAACTATTTCCATAATTTTTCAAGTCTTCCATAATGGAATTAGAAATTCATGCAAAAGTCACTGTCTGGGATTTGGGGGACAGAAGTTACAGAGATCACTTTAGGTGGTCATGTGGTGTTCTGCCTGCATGGCCATTGCTTCAGAAGTGGTGGACTTCACCTCTTTGACTAGTGAGTTAAACTAATAAACTGCACAGAAAATCTACCAGCAGCCAGGGACTTGGGCAATGGTTGCAGTATCAGAGACAAAAAGCAAAGTGTGACAGGTAGCCAAGCTGCAATATACTTCAAGGCTCATCTGCCCTAAAAATCTCAAGTTCACTATCTGTAGCGTGAGTGAGACTGTTTTTGTCACACAAAGTGTTTGTGAAAGTCAGGGAATGGCAATGACTTAAAAGGAGGTTTCTCAGAGAACATCTTCAGATGCACTGCTTCTATCATGTAAAGCATTTTTTTCCTCTTCCTTTATAACTACTCTTTGGGATTTTTCTTGAGAAACGTTTATGCCCCTACTTGTGTCTCTTTTGAACCATGAACTTGCTGCCTTCTGATGTCTGACATGATGAAGAGAATCTTTTATTATGCTTTTCAAAACTGAACCATGACAGAGCCCACAGTCCATGGGAACCCTCTTAGCTTGGCTCTCTCCCTTGTGATGAATGTCAAATTTTTATTTATTGGCTTATTTTATGACTTGTAAGAAATATAGCTCAATATCCTCCTGCTCAGCTCTGCAGAAGCTTGAAGTTTGCAACTGCATCATATTTATAAAAAGATACTCAACAGTAATAATAATAATTTATATCTATTCATGCACACAGATACATACACCATATTTTCAGTCCTTGGTCTGACATAATTTACCATATAGGAACTGGTTGCTTGCAGGTAATTTTTTGCCACAGACCAAATAAAAAACCTGTAATTTCATATCTCCTTTCAAAAGATACAGGCCAATTAACCTACAATGTCTTGTGCTCTTCTGTGAAATCCCCAAACCTGTGTTACACTGGCGTGTTACTCCTCACTCAAGACTTAAGGTTCTTTCCTCATAGAAAAGAATCCAAAGAGGGTAAGCTTCACTGTATTTTGCAGTAAATACAATTTTGAAAAATTGTGCAGTAGGCATTTATTTTATTGGCAAATTTTGTAGCCAGTCTTTCTATTCAGCCGTGTTTAATCTCAAGTCATTGAGTGTGCAGCTTTTGATAACTAAATAAAAACTGGTTTTCATCCATTACCATCCATTACCAAGTTGGGGCAGCATTATTCTGCAACAATGAATGAAGGAGCTGAATTCTACATCTACATGTGGAAACTCCTGAAAGGAGGAGATTCCAGAAAGGGTGGCACAGTGCATATCTGTTCTTCTTTGATGGGTTTCAAGTAGCTGCCAATTCCAGTGAGCTGGCAGCAGTCATCAAGGAGGCTGCAAACCCACCTACATTGACCTGGTAGTCATGGGGGGAGGCTGCCTTGAGAGGCCCTTGAGAGCACTTTCAGCTTCAGGAAAACATGGTAAGCCTACGTCATATTTTCATTACAGGCTCTTCAAACTAGGGTCAGTCAATCCAACAAGTGTATGTCTGGTGGAAAAGGACACATCAGAGAGTCTAATGCCTTTGTCAGTAATGGAATGAGTCCAAGGACTTCTGCTCTGGGATAGAGACCAAAGTTGTCTCAAAACTCCTTTAAAAAGAGGTGATCATAAGACACCCCTGTTTGCCACAGTGCAAGGTGTTTTATTGCCATCTCTGCAACCAGCAATACAGCACTATAACAGTGGTTTCAATGCCTTTTCTGTTCCATAGGACAGGAGAATGCAGCCTAAATGTTTCTGTGAGGGACATGTGCTGTAAAGGACATCAGGAGCACTCTGACCACTGCTTCACTTCCCCTTGCTCTACCAGGTGCTCTACAAGGTAGCACTGGGGCATGGGGCAGGGGAAAAGACAGGCAAAGGAAGAGATACTCAGTAGTGAGGGCCATCAGTCTGGGACAGGATGTGTAGATATTTTTATTGTGGGTAGTGTTCTGAGCACTGAATGTCCATGTTGATTCCCTTTAAGGAATTGTTACCAGGTACAGAGGTGGGCAGTCTCTAGCATGGAGTCAAGGCTCTACATGGTAAGGCAAAGTGGATGTTCACAGAAGGAACATCTGCAGTTCAAACTTCCAGCAGCTCTGTCTCTATGTTTCTTCTCTATGTCTTGCTCACCCAGGATAGGTTAAATGGATCTGTCAGACTCAGCCTCATATTTCACATTTGCCTGTCAGTACAGATTTCCCTGTTGATCTGCCTAGGGCCATGGTCAGCCATTCCTCTCTTCTGGCAAAGTAATTATTAAAGGGGTTTGAAGCCTAGAGAGGAAAACAAACTGTCTTTCTCTATTAAGAGTGATAAATCAGTCTTACTCTAACTAGACTTCTCTGTAACTCTATCAAACAACAGAGGAATATTCTTTCCATGGGTGCACTCAGTGTATTGGATACATGAATCTCACCAGCAGCCCACATGATCATGTGGTCTTTCCAAAAGCATTGCAGCACTGTGGACTGCTCCTTCATGATGGCAATGTGGACTTCTGTCACAACAGCTGTTTTATCAGCAGTGTTCCAGTGACAGCAATTGTAAATTGTGATCTTCCAGATGTCACAGGAAAATCTTTCATCCTGAAGAGAAATCTCACTTTAATGGACTGTGGCAGTATGTTTCTGACACAAAAATTGTGATGGTGCTGCCTGCTGCTGGGCTGTTCCACCCACCAGAGGAAGCTGTTTTGAGCCAAAGACAGGCAGTTCTTGCAAGGAGAAAAATACCCAAGCAAACAAATAAAAAACAAAACCAACCTCGACCCACAACTCTCTTTGGGAAGACTTCATACTCCACTCAGATTTAGCTTCTTCCATCTTATAATGCACGTGAACCCAACTCTGCTGCACACCAGTGCTAGCTTGGACTGAACAATGTCTGTATTTTTCGTTCTGTACTAATTCTTAACTTTGTTTTCCTATCTTGGGAAGTGATTGTACTTAAACACTTTTAAAGTGGACAGTTGAGCTTTTTGAATCTCTCACTGGGAGATACTTTTTTCCTATCTTTGATAATTTCAGCAACTCATCTCTGAAATGTCTCCAGTATTTCAACATGCTTTTACCTATGTTGCTGTTCTGAGGGGGGTCATGAAAAAGCTGCTCTGCTACCAGATGGAAGAGAGTACAGGAGAAGGTATCACTAAGTGTTGCCCAAGTCAAAAGAATTAATGCCTCTTGATGGGCAAGGAGAGGTGATGTGAATCTATACAATCTTCCAATGGAACAGCAGAAGTGTCTGTCAACAGCATTATTTAGAATTTTATTTTCTTTTTTTACCTGTCAAAAATGAAGAAGATGGTAACCCTTATGGAAATAGTGGAGGAGATAAAAAGAATAGCAGTAAGAATGAAGATGATCATATAAAGAACTTGCATAATATATGCATATAGATATCTTTTCCTAAAGCAAATTTCTGAGAGATGTGGTTTCTGCAGAAACCTGCTTTGCAGAAAATGTTTTAGAGGCATCTTTACAGGCTTTGTGAATTTTTGTGGGTGAAGACTGGGGCAGTCTCTGTGATGAGAAGACTAGAACATGAGAATGAAATGGAAAATATGCTTATGAGTCTTTAGCAAGTATGAGGAAAGGACAAAATAACTGCACCCTAGGGCTTTAGAAATGTGGATTGAGATCTGCAAGATGCCACTTTGCATTTGTTGGTTCACCAACTCATGAAACAACTTGTTCCTCCCCACGCAATGCAGCAGGCATGAACCTGCTTATGGCTTTCCCAAGGCTAGGAGCACCATCTAGCGGAAAGCTATGCTGCTCCAGCAAATAAACCTGTTCTTACTGGACGAGAGATATTTTGTCTTTACATTTGAAGTATATACACTTGCTTTTGTCTCTGTCTACAAGAACAGGAGAGAAGTTTAAGTCTAACATCACAAATCAAATGAATTACAAAAGTATTGTAATTATTCCTACTGAGCCACTGTTACTATCAATTTTCGTGGCCATCATAAAAATATAATATTGCTTTAGGCAGTCCTTTCTTTTTAAGTGCTGTGGATAATTCCATTGCTATACTTAGATTTGGTGTTTTCATGTTCATAGTACAGTACTTAGTGTCCTCACAGTTCCCTCAGAGTCAGCTTATGTGCCTGTAAATATCTGAACTGTGACAGAGGGGTGCAGAAGAGTCTCGTACAAGGGTAGAGTCTGTATTCCATGAAAAATCAGTAAAACAGAAGACCATAACAGGAATTGAAAATTATCTATAGAAATAAACTGTTATCCTTTAAATTCCTATGCTTTATGTGTAGTAAATTTTGGCGTTAAACTCTCAAAGCTGCCTCCTAAAATATGTTCTTTCTAACACTTTATGAGAATAATTTTGCACTGAGGGATGAAAATAAGTAGATGAACTGCTTCAGGCTAGAAAAGAGCTGTATGAACATAAGGTAAAGAATATGATAAAGATCCCCAAATTTTTTACTTTTTCTCATAATGTGGTTAATGGAGCACTTTCAATGAAGGTGCCAAGTGACCTGGTAAAAGTAACATAGATGAATTGCCTTTATTCACAGTTTCTAAACAGAGTTTAGAATTATTGTTGCAAGATAATATGGAGATCAGAAACAGGTTTAAAAATGGGATTAAGCATATTGTTGGAGGATAAGCCTGATGTTGCAGTCAAACTCAGCAGTTTAGCTGCAGCCATGGAAATATCCCAGCTGCTGCTAACTGAAAGCTGGTAGGACATATAAGCCTTAAGAGCAGAGGAGTGGCTGGACTGGTACAAATCCTGGGCTAACTAATCCATTATCCTGAATCCAACAGTGTCCAAAAGCCTGTGGCTTGGGAGCAATAAAAACAAATCTATAAAATACTTCCCTTTTAAAACTTTCCCAGTTGAGGGTATTTCTTGAATCTGCTGTGGTCTCTTTTACAACACTTACAACCTTTTGAATGCTTCTGCAGACTCTCTCAGAGACCTATCACACTTCTTGAAGCTGCAGCCTCTGAGTTGAGGAGTTTCTCATCTCTCCATCTGCCGTGTGGTTAGCCACTTCCTTTTGTTTGTTTTGAGCATGGCTGCTACTAAATGAATTTTTTGGCTTTTGCTTCTGTAATGGACAAGGCAGGGAACAATCAGACTCTTTTCCATTCAGGATATTGCCAAACCACTCACTGTGAGCCCTTGCTGTCCCCACATATTAGTGGAGGGCTGCTCCCAAGCTCTAACTCTCCTTGGTGTACAATGGCGTGGTTAAATTCCATCTGATTCAGGGGGTATTTTCTTATCTGCACCATAAGGCACACTGCTTGAGGCTACTGTGCTCCTTTTCTCTCCTCCTCTTCTTCCCTGATCCTGCTGCTGGCTGTGGGCTTCTGCCTCCTTGTATCAACATCAATGCAATTCAAGAGCTGTGCCTGTGATAGTATTGGGATACTTTGAGTTGCATTACTTGCATTTTCAGCTTGGAAAGTGTGGTGCAGGGATCCCTGGGCTAGATTTTCTCAGGATGGGCTGAGATGAAACCAAATGGGCTTTAAACAAAAAAGCACAGATTGCCCAGGGCTGTCTCAGTTCTGAAACTCTTTAAGACCTGAGAGAACTCTGCCGGTGCATTGCTTTCTCCCACAGAGGCTGCCGAGTGTGGGGTCCTGGGGAGGGGGCTGGGGGTGCACAGGCTGCCAATGCCACATCCCACACTTAATCAAGCAGAGTAATAGAAAATTTCTCTATTTTGCCATATCTTTATAAATTGGGCAACTGCTACTATCAAATAAGTTAGGTTTTCAGTGACCAAGAAAGCTTCTATACCAAGAAGTTTGCTTGAGATAGGCTGGAAACCTCGTCACCAATATTTGTAAAATCCTTTTCTTCTTTTTTTTTTTTTTTTCTTTTGCTTTGCTTCTCTGTTGCTCTTCCAGACTCTTTCTTTCCATAAACTTGCCTTATCTACAATTTTTTCCTTCCAGCCTTATGGGTTTGCTTTGCTGTTATGTATGCAGCATAAAAGAGTGTGTTAAGGATGGGAAGGTCTATCTTTTGGTGAATTTGGTGTATCCATGTCATTGATGTTGTTGCAGCTGAGTTGGCTGTCTGGGGAATGGAGTAGTGCTATTTGAAACAACAGCTGCTTTTGTCTGAGCCTCCAACCTTGTAAGTATGAATTGTGCCTGTGGCAGCAAAATTAATGGCTAACATAAAAGGAGAAATAGAAAGCAGGTGGCCTCTTGAAAAAACAGCCAGAGCTGCAGAACCACATTTGTACTACAGAGCACATCATCAGCCATGCATTTTCTTTACCTGAAGTATTTTTTGTGGTCCTTTTCTGTAACCTTACTCCCTACTTGACCTACAGTCCTCCCAGAGGCCCATCCATCAGCCTGGGGAACTTGGTATTAAAGTATTATTAAGATGAATGTGTTCAGACCCCAGTAAAAGGACCCCAAACCCCTGCAATGTTGCACTTGTCTATTCATTTATATTTACTGCTTAGATGCTTTTATTTGTAAAAGCAATTGAGTCATGAACAGCCCTATTCTTGAAAGGATGTGGTTCCATCATGCAAGGCACTCGACATATTGTTGAATTTTCCTTTCTCATTACAATGAGTGATGTCTCTTTGTTAATTCATCTCTATATTTCACTAGACTTGATAAAATATACTAAGAATCCCTTTTTCAGAGAGGAGTTGGAGGCACAGACATAATCAGAGCTATGAATGTGCTTCCTAACATTTCCATTTTTTTTAATGTATCTGCAGTCTGATCCACTACCCCAGAGGATCCTTCCCTAACAGTGGCACAAAATATGAACCTTATATTTTTTAGGGACTTTAAAAAACCCCTGCCTTTTAAGATAGGCAAAGGGAGCTATCTAGGGGTTCTTATGTGAGTAAAAGCTGATAGACTGGGCAATCCATCTGAATGGGTGATTAATTCACCTAAGTCTACATTTTGTGATACACACTGATACTACAGAACAAATTATTTGTAACATTTTGTAAGTACTAAAATTAATGTTGTATGAATTTGTCATTTCAACAGAAAAGTTATAGATTTTCTGTATTATAATTTCATCTTGTTAATGTAAAAGAAGGAATTTTGCTTTTGCTGGCCTCTTGGGAAGCAAAAAAATAGTGTATCTAATTATCTGAACACTCAGGAACATAAAAGAATAGCAAGTGGTGAAATTACAAATCTGTTGGAACAACTCCATGTTTTCTGATTAAACTCTATTTCTGGTGGCTCTCAGCAATCATGTTCCTCCTATGTTCATAGTAATTGCATGTGTCAAAGCTGAGGCCTTGTGTAAACTGTACCAAATGAGTTACAATTTTAATTTAGAAGGAGATAACTGTATTTGCCCCTGCAGGCAGATTGCATCGGGTCAGAAGTTTAAAAACGAATAAGAAAGAGAGTAGGGAGGAGGCTGGAGGGTCTCCAGGTTAATAATAAGTAGAAAATCTAATAAGGCTTTCATTACAACAGTTGAATTTTGGGGGAGGGAAGGGAAGGAAAAATGCAATTTGCAAGCATGAAGTCAAACTCTGTTACTTGCATGTTATCCATGTGTATGAGTGCACATTTCTAACTGCATGTGAGTATGTTTGGAATGGTTAAGGACTATTTCTGTATTTTTTTGGTAAAGGCTACTGTGCACTTTACCTCTATACTAAACTGATGAAAAAGTTTTGAAAAAAAAAGTTTTCAAAATCTTATGAGCTCTCAAAGGCAAGTGCATTTTTACTATTTAAAATTATGTTCTCAATCTCTATAATTGCATTATCTTTCAGATTGCTTTTGGCCTAAGAAATACAGCAGATAGTTTTCTTCATGCTATGGGCATTTTTAAAATGTTAGCGTCCTCATGAAAAATGTTTTCTTTAATCTGAAATCTTCTTTTTTTATTTTAAATTTTAATCAAGCAGAAATAGAAATATGTTTGAATATGACTGTGAAGCTAGACTAATTCTGTGTATATTTGAAAGCAATCACTTTAGCAATGGTTAGATACTGTTAATAATTTTACTTAGTACTGAGATATGAAGGTTGTTTTTGCCTAACCTTCCGTTCAGAAGACCAGGCAGACCCAAAGATTGTTTGATAAAAATGAAGTCTTACTACTGCTTATAATTAAGGCTTAATTTAATTTGTCTACAGCCTTGCAAACCTTTCCCTTTAAGGAGCCTGGTTCAAGCTGATTCTGTGTTTGTGCATGTCTGATTTTCACCTGAAACAGTCTGGTCATTTCCCAGCGTGATATTACAAGAAGAAGCCTGTTTTGTTAACATTTTCCTTATAATTACTTCATTAGGAAGCTGCACTTCGTTTGTGATTCAGTGCAGGATAGAACTGTAGAAGGGTTTGGGTTAGATGGGACTTGAAAAGTCATTGAGTTCCAGCCTCCCTGCCATGGGCAGGGACACCTTCCACTACAAGAGATTGGTCAAAGCTCCATCCACTCAACACCTCCAGGAATGGGGCATCCACAGCTTCTCTGGGCAGCCTGTGCCAGTGTCTCACAACCCTCAGAGTAAAGAATTTTTTCCTAATATCTAATATTTACTCTTCCAGCACAAAGCCATTCCCTCTTGTTCTATCAGTCCATGCCCTTGAAAAAACCCCACCTCCAGCTTTCTTGCAGGTTACCTATAGGTACTGAAAGGTTCTATAAGGTCTCCCCAAAGCCTTCCCTTATCCAGGTTGAGTAGCCCCAGCCTGACTCCATCACAGGGGTTTTCCAGCCCTCTGGTCATCTTCATGACCCTCCTCCAGACTCACTCCAAGAGGTCTATGTCCTTGCTCTGCTAAGGGCCCCAGAGCTGGACTCAGTACTTCAGGTGGGATCCCAGGAGAATGGAATAGGGGGGAATAGCACCTCTCTTCCCCTGCTGGCCATGCTACTTTTGATGCAGCCCAAGATATAGTTAATTTGAATAGTTTATTTGAAGACCATGAGAGATGGATAATCAACTACTTCCTCTATTACCATTTTTTAGATTAATTCTTTAATTCTTGTATTAGTATTTTTCCCTCATAGAGATGATTATACTGTGTAATCACCTCTCAGTCTTCTGTTTGTTATGTTAAAGGGATTGAGGTCTAAAAGTCTTTCCCTCTCCTATTCTTAGAGGCATTTTTTGCAGTTCATGAATATTTTTTGAACCTTTTTGAAGCATCTGCACATGCCCTGCAAATGACAGTGCAATACTTTCATTGCATTTCTTTGATTAGAAGGAAATGTGGTCCTTGAGATTCTTTACCATCTGTTTTAAGAATATCTTATAAAATGTTTTCTGCTCTCAATTTAGTTTGAGGTCTCTTGCTCCCTGGTCTTTGTTGGCACCAGCACAAACAAGTCATCTTTTTTGCAATGTCCAGTACTTCCATGCATGCTGCAGATGCATCTCAGGGCTGTATTGGACCCACAGTTCTGTGACAGTGTTTGTGCATTCAGAGTTCTGAGCAGAACCATTCAGTCAAGATATGTAATGTTTTATTGAGAACCTTAGTACTGAACTCGTGTGTTTAGGGTTTGGTGGGTTTATTTTTGTGGGTTTATTTGGTTTTATTTTCTTAATTTCTTTCATTTCTTTGTTAGAGTAACCTGAATCATCTTCAGCATGTAGGAACACAGTATGTAAGAAACAGGATCTGCAAGCAGTACAGGGCACAGTAACATCATTCTTCTCTCCTCAAATGAACTTCATGCATCTTCTATTTTGGATAAGGCTGGGAACTCAAGGGGATTGCACAGAGTTCCTTTTTTTAAGAAAAAGCAGTTCTTCTTTATAGTGAGGTCAGGTCTTTCATGCGCCAAATGTGAACCTTCAAAAACATGTTGGATCAGTAATTATTCCAAAATGCTTAAAAAAAAATCTAGAAACTAGTACATATAATTCAGATTATAATCTATATTAGATTTTTCGATGACTTCTATATGTCAGCCATGATTACAAATTTGAAAGAGCCTGTGGAAAATGGATAACTGAGCACATCTCCCACCAGATATTTGCATAACTATATCGTGACTTATTTACTTATCATGTGTATTTATTTTTTGGCATTGTGTGGCACTTTTGAGCAGGATGACCTAACAATCCATCAAGAATACCAAAGTCTATAACTTAATAGTTTGAAATTGATCGTGGTACTGATTTAATATTTGAAGAAGGAGGATAAGACAGTAAACAATGTGGGCAGACTCCAGCTCATTTTCAGAGAGAGGCTTTAATGTAGTTTTGTGCCAAAATGAGCCACAGATGTAAATGTGCTCATGCATTTTAGATAAAGGAAACTATTCAAACTGAGGGGAGTAAAATCAATTATAGGTTATATGTTCCTTAGCAAACAATTCTATCACTTCCAATTCAGTCTCCTATAAAATAATTCCTAGGATAACTTCTCACTGGCTGAAGGCAGATGGAAGTACTTTAGTTTTTTGACAAACAAAGCTAGTTCACAGTAGAGTCTCCTGCAGTGTTTTGTAAAGTGGTGGGTTTTGTTAAAGCAGTATTGGTTCCACAGAAAAATTTCCACCCTCCAATATCTAGAGAAAAAATTTGTCCTTTTTTGCTCAGAAGAAAAAATGCCTTTAACTTGAGAGTCAACATGCATTTATATAATCAGAGAGTTTAGTGTGAAGTATTCAAAACCAAAATGATGTGACAAATTATAGCTTTGCTGATTCTCTTGGAGTTTCAAAATTACATAATTAAATGTTTATCCTGTTCCATGTGGTCTGTTAGCAAACATATTTCCATTGGATGTCTGACCTTGTGTTTTCTCAGAAATAGTTTTTTAGGATTGAGAGACATTTATTAACAAATGTAAATAAGTGGCTGCAAAAGACCCCCTTTTTGTAGATTTCAGCTTTCATTTATACATGGGAAAAACAATATATGGAACAGTCACATGCACAAACCTTCTTGTATGCAGTCAGTTACTGCTTATTTTGATATTAGTAATTCTGAAAAAGAGCATTAGGTTAATATACATGGGAAGTGAATTCTGATAAAAGACATTGGCCTTTAGTGGCCACAGTGACTTTACAAAAGTGACAGAAGTAATCACAGATGTACATCAACCTTAAAAGAAAGTGGAATCTTTCTCAAAGTAATGCAGTGAGTTCCTTCATCCTGTTTAATCCTGTTTCAGTGCAGCAGCTACTACAACTTGCATGCTGTTAATTGCTGTTAGTGAAGCATACTTGATTTCAATTGCTCCTCAGAGCCCCACTCCCTGATACCAAATGATTTTGTGCAAAGTGGAGATCTTTGATGATTATCAACAGCAAACAGAAAATTATTCTGTATCTACTTTCATTCTTAGCTTAAAATATTTGTTGTTTCTTTTAACTTTGAACTTTTGTTTACAGGTTTCTTTTTCTGGAAAACCATTGTAGAATTTCATCATTTGCATGAGTAAAAATAACTTTATTTTTTTTCCAAAACAAAATATAAAATTACATTAAAACAACCCCTATTTAAAATATTGCAATATTTTGGTGGGTTTTGGTTTGGGGTTTTTTTGTTTGTTTGTTTGTTTTTTATGTGTGGGGTTTTTTGGTTTTGCTTGTTTGTTTTGTTTGTTTTTTTTTAAAGAAATATATAGTTAACTTTGTTTAGTACAATTTTGTATCTTCCTAATGTTTTAAATCACTGTGCTATAGACACAATATGCTATAACATTACCAGCTAAGGATTTAAAAGTCTCATTATTCTTTCAAGGTGCACTTGAGTGTTGCTGTTTTGATATCATTTCATTACTGATAGCTCTGTCTTAAATTCTTACTAAAATCACAGAATATGCTGAGTTGGAAGGGGCCCATCAGGTGCAGTCCAACTCCTGGCCCTATGCAGGACACCCCGAGAGTCACACCATGTGCCTGAGAGCAGTGCCCAAACACTCCTTGCACTCTGTGAGCCTGGTGCTGTGACCACTCCCCTGGCGAGCCTGTTCCAATGCCCAAACACCCTCTGGGTGAAGAACCTTTTCCTGATATCCAAAGTACACTTCCCCTGACTCAGTTTCATGCTATTCCTTTGAGTCCTGTCACTGGTCACAAGAGTGAACAGATCAGCACCTGCCCCTCTGCTTCCCCATGTTGAGGGTGTTGGAACAGCCTCTGTCCTCTTCCATTCTCCTTTAAGATTTGAGTCCACCAGCAAGGAAAAGTGTCGCTAATTTTAGACCTCTTAGAAATATTGGGCCTTGGGGTTGAGATGGAAGTGACAATAAAGAAGAAAAAAGGCAGCAGTGTTTCACATCCTCAGCTGCAGCTTTTTTCCTTCAGCCCATCCCTTTGGTGCATACCCAGGGCCACTCTCAAGGCTGCCACCCTTCCCCTTGTTGCCCACACCATTCCTCCAGGCTGACCATGATGGTGACGGCTGAAGGAGGAAGCCAAGAAATCTGTCCTGGCCTTCTGCTTGAGAGAGCTCCAAACAGCCACATATGTGATCAGAGCTAAAAGATACACACAAATCCAGAGCTGGAGAACACATTCCCAGTTCAAATACAGCTCTTTTATCCTTGTCCCTCCTTCTGACCCAGCAATGGCCCCCACTGTGTAAATGACTGCTCCTTTTCACTGCTGGTTGATCTTTGAGCTCCCTGGACAGATATAATCTACCTGTATTTTCCTTCAGAACTGACATGGGAGTATTGAGGAACATTATTCTGGCAGCTGATCCCTGAGAGAGTTTATCAGGAAAACACTTATTATCAACAAGTCCTCATTAGTAATTATGTTTGGACAACCATCATTTAAAGACTCTACAACCAGTCTAATGTGAATAATGACTGCTGTAGTGATTTTTTACTTAAAATTATGTGCATTACTAAACAGAAATCTTTTGGGACAAAGCTTGTTTTTATAGTTGTACTTAATGCTAGTACTAATAAAAATATAATGAAATTCAATGCAGATTGAAATTGGACAAAATCAATGTGTTGCAATTTCTCTGTCCTTTTTGTCACAAAAAGTCATCAGTACCAAAAATGACTTGTTCACTAGGGACTTGTTCACCCTAAAGGGAGTCACCAAGATATAAAATTTGTGAATGTAGGATTCTATCTTCCTTTTTGTAAGGAAGTCCCCACTCAAAATTGCACTGCTTTATGCACAACACAAATATGATTTCATCATGCATGCCGAAGTGAAGGCTAATCCATTGTCAGGACAAATTTTCACAATGATGTCAAGTCCTGTTCCAAAGTGGATTCAGGCCACTCACTTGGATTTCCCCTCAAGATCAAAATGAACTGACAGCCTGGAGTAAATCACAATGTTTGTAGCAGGCATAAGGCAAAAAAAGGCCTCCTCCTCCTTTTTTTTTTTTTTTTTTTCTGCCTGAGACTTTTCACATACAGATTTCAAAGAGCCTAAAGTTGAAGAGACTGCGTTGTTGTGTTTTTCATAATGTGTATATCCTCATTGTTATCAAGGGATGGAAAATAAAAAGAAGGTTTTATGTACACAAGAGCCTCTGTGCCCAAAAACTAACCTTTTTTTTTTCAAATATTAGTTGGTCTAGCAAAGAATGATGATTACATGTCTTGCCATTCTAATGTCCTTTGACCATAACAGTAATATAATGTCTGTCTCAGATAAAACATTATGTTTATAAAGAAAAGTTGTTTATCCAGGCTTTGTCTTTCAGTAAGTGGCATCACTGACAAATGTACTATTTTTCAAAATGCATTAGCACCAATTTTCTCGTTTTTCAAGACTTTTTAATGATGTTTCTTTCTGAGAATCACCTAGTCCTACAATGGAGCATGCTTGCTCATTGCTCTTAATTTTCATTAAATAAATTATGAAAGTCCTCACGATGTAATGCCACAGATAACAAGGCAAAATTAGCACAGATTGAAACATACAATAAAAAACTGTATTTGGAATCAACAGTCTCCTGATATGGCATACAAAGACACTTTCTCTAGCAGCTTTCACCAAAAAACCAAAATCTTTGTGCTTGCCATTTATGGCACATCCCTCCTCTGTGCAGAGACTATTTCATCTGCATCAATGTAATCTAATATTTTCACTAACTGTCAAATGTTCAGGGTGTTTCTTTCAGTCCAGTGATGGGATTTCCTTCACTGACACAAATATTATTGAGTGTTCATCTGGAGAGGGAGTTGACTTATAAGAGTCTTCTTCTGGTGTAGGCATTGCTCCCTTCTTAGTGGTATTAGTGTAGGCAGCCCTTGCACATCCCTCTTGTGTGCCTGGGAATACTGCTGCTATTCCAGGATTAGTCCCAAAGAATTATAGGTTGTGTGCACTAACTAGATACAGCTATATTTTCCCAACAGTTTTCATTATATGCTTTATTCTCCCTGAGAAGGTTTTGGCACTTTTTTAGCCTTCTAGAAGTGACACCTGACATTGTCTTTTGGGCTCATGGTCCCTCAGACTGCTGGAGGAGGCTGACAAAATATTTATTCTGCTCACAAATCAGTCAGCCATCTCTGTGGCTTTCTTCACTGATGTAGGTTAGACAACTAGTCTGCAAGATGATATCAAGGGGAGAGTTCTCAATCTTTTCAGATTCCTATGACAGCAAAAAGTAAGAAAAATACTCTTGTTTAAGTCTCAGCCACATTCAAGTTTAGTAATATTTTATTATTATCTCTGTCATAATGTTGAATCAGAAAAAGTATCCTGAGAAGCAGATTGTAACAGTCACAGCAAAGAAACTCTTCAGCCAGATAGCTAACTTCAATAGCATAATATTTCCCTCAGGGAAAGGGTCTTTTTTACAAGAGACATGAGCAGACAGGAGTAGTCTGCTGTCAAATCAATCAAAATTCTAAGTTCAGGTGCAAACTCTTGAGTTCTAAATCCTGAGCTGGTGTAGAGTGCCTGATAGGTAGCAATACAATAAACATAGAAGTTTATTGTATATAAAGTAAAGTTTTATATTTATGAATTCCTGGTTGTAATTGTTAATTTGAATGAGTATAGCAGCACAATTAAGATGTATGGGTGTAGCCAAGCACTGATGTTTCAACATAAAATCATCAAGGATTATGTTTAGCAGTATCTCTGCTTCTATTGCCCTTTGTTTGCCTCAGGAAATGGAATCTTATGAACAATTTTAATGAACAAACAAGGAAAAAAAAAAGCCAATTTAGTTCAAATGACATTTGTTTTGGGTTCAGTATTTCTGAGGTTAAGTTTTTTAGCCAGGCAGTGGTGTTTATTGCAACAAAGAATTGATTGGGTCATGTAGGGCATAGAGTACAAATAGCAGTGTCATTCACCAATAGGCACCACAATTTCCTCCAACATGTACTGAGCTCCTACTGGTCCTTCCAGCACCAGTGGAAGAGAAACAGGAGAGAGTATCAGAAAAGCACACTTCGTTTTCATTTCTATATCTTAAATAAGCCTTGAGGCTAAGGCTCAAATGAGTGACAGGCTGGCTTATGTTGTTTTAGTCTACAAAAGTGTTTTATCAAATCGGCAGTGCTGTGTGTCAGTTATGTGTGACCTCTGCATGGAAAATGTTTACACGACATTATTAACTGTTTTGCTCCAGGGTTTCCTTATGAATCTGCTATGTTCCCTGCATTAAGAGCATGGCAACCAAGCTTCCCAGATCTCCAAACAATTGTTTGAAAATATTCTTATGTATACTCAGAGTCTGATCAAGCACCATTCAGATTTTTTTGGGAAAAAGGTTATTATTAAATTTTAACTTGGGATTAATTCTGTTGCTTGATCAAGTTTCAGGCACTGAATGCATTATTAGTTGCCAGTTCATTCTCCCCTACTTAACAGTAATACAAAGACAGATGATTATCCAATGCAGTGATAGAAACACATCCCTTTCCCAGATAAATTCTGCGTGGTGTCTACTTTTTCTAGGAAAAGAATTTTTCTTTTGAGTGTCTCTCTAAGACTCCTTCAGATTCACACATTTCTCCTCTTCTTACAGCACCACATTACACCACCTTTTGAAGTTACGTTTTTCTCTCCTTTAGTTCTTGTTTTGTGAGACTTGTTTTGCCTGGGTAAGGTTATTTTTCCAGACCCAGAAATAACAGTGCAAGAGTGATCTGTAATCTACACTTGCCTACCCCAGAAAGGACTTATATTTGAAAGATACACCTGATCCTTCATATCCATAAATATACATGTGATCCTTTATAACCTGAAAGAGAAAACAAGGTGTTTCGGGTAGAGTCTTACTGCCTGAGGTGTCTCATGTTTTCTTATGAAACACTCTGCAGCCTTGTGGCTAGGGTGATAGAACCAAATCTCTTCATCTAGACTGTGGTGGTTTTACCTGTGTCACTTATTTTAGTCATTAGAGTCTTTTTCATGATCCTGACCCATAGCTCAGTGAAGCTGTATTCCCACTAACTGTGTGTTGCTGCCCAAGCAGCTACGTGCTCCTTATTCTGGCATGTGTTGCTGCTCGGTTTGCTCCAGGGCACTGGTTCTTTGGTGCCTTGTGCAGAATATACATGCTCTTTGTCCACTCTTGCAGAAGAGCAATTCTCCTCATTCATCCCCACTCATGCCCACCCAGGAACGAAGAAGGCTTTGATGTAGCTTCCTGTACCATGAAAACCCTGAATCATTGCAAGGACGCTTCCACACAGCTACGTCATCCCTCAGGTTTTAGATAATCAGAAAGCTTTTAAAAAGTCCTTCCCTTCCCAGACAGACCTAGATGGTCAGTCATGTGGCCACCACACAGAAACACATACACCTACTCATTCAGTCTCCCAATAGAAACAAATGGCAAAGCACTGCCTAAATTCTTGCAGTTGTGAGACCACAAACTCATGCAGATGGAGCACAGATACATGATGAGAACTTCTACGCTGCTGATGAACTTTGGTGCTTTCTTTTTGTCTTACCAAATTGAACTCAGACGTGGTGGGGATATGAAGTGGTACAAAAAGAATTCCTAGCTTGCATTCCCCAGGGAAATGCAGGTTGTCAGGGTAAATCAATAAATTCACATGGCAAAGTGATTAGAAGTATAGTTCTGGCTTGCTGTGCACAGGTTGGAAAATGCCCAATTTACAGTTACTGTAAAGTTACTGTTACTTTTCAGCTCTCTTGCCCTTCTGACCTGTACAGTACATGACGTGGAAGTAATTCAAGAGAGGTTGCACATGCTCACATATAGCAAATCTGGTTCTTCGGCTCTGGGATGACTCATCACTATTGCCTTATTCTTTGGTACAGAGTTTCTGTCACAACCCTTCTGATTTGTACATTAAAAAAAAAAAGGGTTATTTGTTACTTGTTAAAGAAGAACTTGTCATTACAGATATGCACACATACTAAATAACAGTGGAATTTCCTCCCGATGAATTCTTGGTTGTTGGAAAACCCATGTGTCAGCTTAACCATGGTTTACAGGCTGCAGACACATTGTGAATTTAAAGCCCCCATGTCAGTGGCCACGTTAAGTCAGATGGCAAGCAGTCAGCAGGCTGATATGAGGTAAGGACTTAACCTTTTAACAGCAACAATGATGAGTGAAAAGGTTTATCTAAGTCTGGCACTGAGCAAGAAATTGGAAGCTGAACAGGAGATACCTGCAGATAAGCCATCTGATATATGAAAGAATTTAGTGTGCTGAACATGTCCTTTAGTGGTCTACTGAGAAGTTAGAAAAGCATCCTGACGCTATGCTTAGTGCAAAACCAAGCAATATTTTAATCTGATTGGAAAAAATGTGTATGGCACTGAGCAGTGCCATGGAGATGTGCTTCTTCAGGAGTCTGTGCAGGCTGGCCAGATCTGCCAGTGAGGTTTCTTGTTCTGCTGCTGGCACCTTAGACTTTCACTGAGACAGATTAATTTTGCTGAAGCAAGAACCTGGTGAGCTCATAGGACTGCTGGAGAAGGAGGTCCAAAGTTGGAAATGTTGCTTTCAGTCCTTCTTGAATCCAGCCTTGGGAATATTTATGTTCCAGAGAAGACGGGTCTTATTTATAAAATTGTCAGCTAACAGTAAGGTGTCACTGAGAGATGAGGACAACATTGCTTCTCAGAGCATTTGTTGTTTGGCTTGTGCTGCTGCTGCATGGGGCAGTTTGGGGCAGCCTGTGCTTCCCATGGGGGTTCTGTTAAACAAGGAGGGGAGATGGCTTCTGCCCCGAGGGCAGAGCAGTGGACAGAGGGACAGGGTGAGGCAGGAAGCAGGGTGGAGAGAGGGATCTTCCCTGCAATGCTTCAGGGAACAAGAGACCTGTTTAAATATTTGTGAATTTACGTCATTCACTTAATAAGATTTCTCTACTGACAAGTTACTCTGCACTAATATGCTGAGTTCTAATAAATCCTGCTTTAAAAGCTGGAGGCAGATGGTATCTTCTGGTTTGCTCCCTTCAGAGTTGTGTGGAACAGTTGTACCTCAAGGCTTTGGTTGGTTCAGTCCCACCATCAGTACTGAGCATGGCAAACAACCACAAACTGCACTGGGTGAAACTGCAAAGCAACATTGCCCATCTAGGTAGGACAGGTGAATGAAAACAGCTTGGGACCTGCAGAGAAAAGGATTTGCACATGGAACAAGGAAAAACTAAGTGCTTGCCCGTTTCTTACATTGAAAATACAAAGTCCCAGTCTGGTGGTACTGTCTGCCCTGTTTCCTAACTTTCAGAGGTTAGGCTGGCTTCTCAGGAAGTACAAGTGTCATTGTGGCTAATGAAGCAACTTCTATGGCAAATATTAGTGCTTCAGTTTCTTTAGTTATCACCTCACTCTACAGCCAGTAGATAGGAAGGGCTGCTGTGCTCTTGTCAGCCAGCAGTGAAGAAAAATATTTTAACTGAGATCTTCCAGCTTTGGCAGGCAAGCAAACTCAAAAGCAAGCCTGGAGATTGGTGTGAGTATAACTGCCAACAGTTTGCATCCTGCTGGATTCACTCAAGATGATGGAGTATCTCCAAACAAGGACACTGACCTTGGTTTGCCAAGGAAATGAACTGTGTTACAGAGACTGTGTCCATTTCTCTGCTCTAGTGACCAACACCTAAAATTCCATGTAGTGACATTCAGTAATGCAAGCAGTCATTGTCTCTGGATACTGAGAGTTAAATACCTTCAGCAGAACACCTGGAGCAGTTTTATTTCTCAGGCATGTCTATATAGCAGAAAAATATTGTGTCAAAGCATAGAGATAATCCATTTTCCCTCTGATGGTTGTC
Source organism: Setophaga petechia (assembly GCA_024362935.1). NCBI lineage: Eukaryota > Metazoa > Chordata > Aves > Passeriformes > Parulidae > Setophaga > Setophaga petechia. Next base: position 27,361,003 of record JANCRA010000008.1, read on the forward strand.
ACAAATCTGAGAGAAGAGCTAACCTGCCTGTAGGTCATAGCAGCTGCAAGTAGCCCTGAAGAGATGCAAAGAGTAATTTTAAATTATTGGTTTTGAAAATATTAATGTCTGCAATTTATTGGTTTTAAAACATCTGTTTCCTACTTTTCCTCTGATGAATTTTTAGGGACGGAGGAATTTCTCTCTGTGGAGACCTTCTACCTTCTACCTTAAAATTCTATTTTTTTCCCTCTATGTCCAGGTGACACCAAAATAAGTCCTTACACGTAGCTGCCCAAAGAAGAAAAAGGTTGTTTTGCAACCTGTTTGCAGCTGGATTTATTCACCCACAAACACATTCTCAACGCTATTGATAACTAAACAGCATGTTGGATAATGGTTTCTTTAAAAAATCTTAGATCCATGCAAATGTATGGTTCCCAGGGAACAACAACTCCCTAAGTTCTACTTGGAACCTCTCAAACTGTGATTGTATAAATGGAGAGTAGATAATAACATTTATTAAGGTGATTATTAAAGAATACATTTATTCTGACAGAATAACTACTCTTAAAAGACTTTAAACATCTGTTTCAGTAAGTTACAAGCCTCTCACAACCCTTATTCTGATGTCAGTACCATTCCTCACCTACAAGTACTGCCATCTGTACCTAAATAAAAGAAATCTGAAATGGTAGCTGAGAAATGAATGAGAGGAAGATTTCTTTAAAATCCTTTTCTCATTCAAACCATTCAGCCTTTTGTCAATACTTACCAGAAAAATCCCCAAAGCAAGACCCATCCCCAAACACTGTTTCAGAAACAGAACTATAAAACATTGTTTTTGCTGCAATCAAGGGAATTGCCAAAGTCTGTGCTGCTTCTGCTTTATATCTCCTTCCTCTAGTCTGGAAATCCCCTCTTTGGCAGTTACAGAATCACAGAATTATCAGGGTTGGAAGAGATATTCAAGATCATTGAGTCCAGCTGCCAGCATAGCAGCACCATAAATTATATCCCCAAATGCCACATCCAGATGCCTTTTGGATACTTCCCAAGACAGTGATTCCATCCTTCCTGGGCAACCTACTCCAATGCCTAGCCACTCTGTCCGCAAAAGGTTTTTTTAATATCTAATCTGAACCTCCACTAGTGCAACTTAATGCCATTTTCTCTCATTGTTCCTCTTGAGACATGGCAGAAGAGCCTGGCCCCCACCACAATACAACCTCCTTTCAGGTAGTTAGAGAGGGCAATGAGGTCCTCCCTGATCCTCCTTTTCTCTAGACCAGTCCTGGCTCCCTCAGCTCAGTTCCCTCATAAGACATGTTTCCAGACCCTTCACCCTCTCAATTGCCTTTCTCTGAATGCAGTTCAGCACCTCAGGGTCCTTTTTGAAGTGAGGGGCCAAAACTGGACACTGTATTCAAGGTGTGGCCTCATCAGTGCCAAGTACAGGGGCAAAATCTCTCCCCTAAGTCCTGCTGGCCCCGCTGTTCTTGATACAGGCCAGGATGCCATTGGCCTTCTTGGCCACCCAACTGGCTCATATCCAGCTGGCTGTTAACCAGCACTCCCAAGTCCCTTTCTGCTGAGCAGTTCTCAAGCTGCTCTTCCTGCAGCCTGTAGTGCTGCCAGGGGCTGTTGTGACCAAAGTTCAGGACCTGGCATTTTACTCTATTGAACCTCACGCCATTTTCCTCAGCCCATCCATAGTTTGTTAAGATCTGTCTGTGGAGACCTTCTACCTTCAACACTTCAACACTCTCTCCCAGCTTTGTTTTTTCTGTGAACTTACTCAATTGCCCTGTCCAAATAATCCATAAAGATGTTAAACAGATGTTTGCCTTAGGTGAGGACTCCCTCATGCAAACATGCCACACACACAGGCTTTTTGTGTATTGAAGTCCCTTGATTCCTCTGTCTGCCTTTGAGTGCATTGGTTGGTTTCTGCTGAAAAGCTTCAGTATGGCCCTGGAGTAACTTCTGCATAGTTTCCTTTGGTCCTGCAGTACTCCTAAAACAACTTTCTTATTTTTTTTTGAGCATCACAGAGACATATAGAATGCTATTGCATGTCACATGCAACCTGTCTTATTTTTGAACTTGCAACACTCAACACGTGAATTAAGCATTCACAGAAATGCCCAGCAGGAATGAAAAGTCAGTCACAATGTAAGCGGTGACAATAATGTTCTTTTGGCAATCATTTTACTTTTTGGAACAGAAGCCTTTGACCCTTCTTATTTTTTGGTCAGTACCTCTACATCTGGTTTAGTCACACGATCCAAAGAAAGAGATGAATATATATTCTTCTTTAAAGACTTTTTTGTGACTTGGCTTACGGTGCTGGGTCAGTCCCCAGGACTGAGTCACAACACCTGCTGTAATAAAAGGATAGCTGTGGGCCATGTGATGTGCCAAATACAGAGGGAGCAAAGGGAACAGGGCGTAGGCACCTACCCGTAGGACTTTGTCAGTTCTCATCTGTGTTTACATTTTTATTGCTTGGTATGAAGAAACACCCGCTTGTTATTGGAACCAGTGAGAGAAGTTTCCTTTTCTATGAACGAGTTGTTGTAGTTGAACCGGATTTTGTAATCTGCAGGTGTTAAAATCTATCATATTTTTCTGTATTATGGTTGACAAAGCCACAAATTAGTGACACAAGCTATTTTTCCTGAAAGAACATACTTGACCAGTATAGAGATTCATGGTACAACAGCAGAAGAAATCTCTCTTAATACATATAGCAATAATATACAAATAATCATATACAAATACATGTCTGGGTTTCCTTTCCTAATTCCCAAGAGATACTGTACTATCAAAAACAAAGAGAGGCTGTCACCTCCAGTACCATGCTGAGCTCTTTTAAATAGAAAATCCCTTTTAAATAGAAACAGAGTAAAATCTCTTTTAAATAGAAAATTTAGGGAAAATAACTGCACCTGAGTTGGCTGCAAGCGCTCCTTTTTCTATTTTCTCTTTAACTTTACTATCGATTCCATCTCTGTTAAGAGCATGAGATAGTCATCAACAGAAGGACCAGTGAAAATATGCAGATGTTAATTCACACTTTTAATGTTTGAAGTGTGCTCTATGGGCAGTATTGCTTGTCTGACCCCCTTCTGGTGGAAAACTCCTGGATTTAGCACCTTGCCATCTTCTTGGGATTCTGTTAATACTCTTTCCCTGTGCCCAGCTGGGCTTGGTAGCCTTCCCCTGTGAGACCTGCTTTGCTGGACTCTCTCTCAGGACTCAGCCCAATCTGCCCTTCCAGCCCATGCTCTCCTGGTTTCACAGCCTTTTTGTTGTATAATCCCAAATCTGAATGTAGGTGTATAGAGCCCTTATGAATGGATTCTGGCTGTTTGCATTGCCAGAGACAAACAGAGATCTATAAAAACTGTGGTTCAGACCACACCAGCCTCAAAGTTGTTGGTTTGAGTTAGGCTGCAGAATGGTTCATGGGATTGTGTGTGGTGTGGTTATATAGGGACTAGAATAGTTTTCCCTGGCCTGATGAGCCTGGTGGTGCTAAAGGTGTGACGGTGGTCACAGGGGTTTGCAGATGAAGGAAGAGACGAGAATCTTGATTCCATGATCAGAAGGCTTGATTTATTATTTTATGATATATATATAACATTATGACTATACTAAAAAGAAATAGAAAAGAAAAGGCTTCTTCAGAAGCTGGCTAAGCTAAGAATAGAAAGAAAGAATGATAACAAAGGCAGCTTTCTCCAACAGAGAAAGCTCCGTCTTGATTGGCCATTAATTATAAACATCCAAGAGGGGCCAATCACAGGTGGACCTGTTGCATTCCACAGCAGCAGATAATAATTGTTTACATTTGTTGCTGAAACTTCTCAGCTCCAGCAGGAAAAATCCTAAGAAAGGATTTTTCACAAAAGGTGTCTGCGACACTAAAGGTGCCTGAGCATTGCAAAGTATTCCCTGGAGCTCTAGTTTGTTAAACAGGGCATCTTTTAGCTATTTGTATAGGCAAGTTAGCAGGCAAAGATTATAATGGAAGTGAAAAGTGCTGGATTAAAAATCAGTTACAGGAAATGCAGAATGCAGTTGCGATTTATCATTCCAAATCTCAAGCCATAAATCAGCTCAGTGACCCTTAAATGAATGCAGTAGCAAAGAGGCGTGACTTATAAATCAGGTTTGGACTTCATACATCAACTAGGCAGGACGTAAATCCATTGTTTGACAAGGTATGTCAACAATTCAAGACATAAATAGTATGATAAGTATTTTCTGACAAAGGTCATCTTGGTTGTAGCCAGTGCTCAGTAAGAACAAGGGGAGGAAAGAGCAGATGGTATTTGCTGTACAGAAGATGCTGAGGGAAGAGCTGGTTTTGCCACTAGGAGGAGAAGGCAGCACAGCCACCTCTGTGAGGAATGCCAGCCTTGCACAGCAGAGATCAACACACAGATCTCTTTGCTGGCCCTGATCCTGCTTGGCTGGGAGAAGTGAGCTGTGCACGTGCGGTGCTGAGCTGAGCTAATTCGCTTCTGTGCTCGAATGTGGCCAGGGAATTCAGGTTTGTATTTTTGCAGAGAGCTCTGCTGTTCCACATAGGTGTACTGGCTCCCTCCCAGCCAGATGGGTATCTCTGACAATGCTCTGTGCTGTGCTGTGTACACATGCCCTCTGCCAGCTACATATCCATTACAAGTTCTTGTGGAAATGCCAGGACAACTTAACACTCTGGGTAAATAAATCATGACCAAATGACAGAGCCCAGCATGACTGAGCTGGGGAGCAGGGCTGGATCTGGGAGACTGGGCAGGATGTGGTGCCTCTGGAGTGAGGGCTAATCTCTTGCTGTAACTGAGCGCTGTGACTTTTTCTGTTCTCTTAGATTTATTAGGCATAAGGCTGTTTGCTGCAGTTACCAAAGAAACAATTACTCACTACCATATGTAGCTGCTCTGGAGTGACTTGCTGCATTATGAATTCACTTAAAATGTGCCTAATCCAAATGCTTTCTGAGCACTTCCAGTCGTGGTGATTTAACCACTTCCCTGGGCAGCCTGGTTCAGTGCTTGAGAAGTCTTTTAGTGAAGAATTTTTTTTAATATGCAATCTAAACCTCTCCTGATGTAATTTGAGTTCCTTTTGTCTTGTCCTGCTGCTTACCTTGGAGAAGGGACCGATGTGGACAAATGATAAGATTTTCCCTGATGTCAAACAAAGTAAGGAAACTGTCAGGGACATGAGAGCACAGCCAGCCCTGGCTGTCCCTGCTCAGCCCCTTGCAGCTCTCCCAGCCTGCTCAGGGCCCAGGCCAGACTCCAGCTCCTCACAGCTCCTCCCTGGCCCAGGACAATGAATTACAGAAGAAAAAGCACTGGTGCCAATACCTGTGAACTCCCCTATTAAAGCAATAAAATGAATTACAAACAGTGTAGATTTGTCAGAAAGAATTTGTGGTAATTTGCTAAATTTCTTCAGCAAGATGAGAAATCTCTTGCACAGATGAGCAGCAGTTGGTGGTGTTGGTTGCTGCCTCATGTCATGCAATGACAGCTGAGATAGGGAAGCTCATTCCAGACAAACTGCAGTTTGGAAATTCTTCAGAAAAGTATGCTCAAAGATTTTTTACAACTGATAGCACTGTCAAAACAGATAGAACCCACTTTGTGTCTACAGCTGCTCAGTATTTTTACAAGTGACCTAGAGTATGGGATAAAGAATATAACTGTGGGCATGGAAGAAGGAGGGAGGAGAAGAGGACAATGAAGGCAGGCACAGTTTAAAATCATAAGGGCAATGAAAAACTGAAGAAAGAAACTGGGAATGATCATAGGTCTCGAAAAAGTCCTCAGTGAAGAAAATTGGAACAAAGAGGGGTAGCCTGAGGCAACGAATGCAGCATTAAACTTGGCTAGCAGCTGTTAAATAAGAAAAAGGTGGCTACAGGGAAGATAGCAGATGCATGGAACACTGCAGAGGAATCAGCATTCCAATTGTCCATCAGTAGACTCAGCTGAGACACCAGAAGAAGCTTCTGTGCCCTAAGGATGGTGAAACTGTGGAAGAGATTCTCCCAGTGTGCCAGTAAATCTCCCTCTTGGGAGGTATTTAGATTCAGACTATGCAAAATTCTATGAATTTGACACAAGCATCCCTAATTTTGGTTGGGGAGAGGGGAACATGCTAGAAGACAATTTGAAAAACTTGCCAGTGCTGAGTTTTATGATCCTGCCAAGCAATCTGGATTACTGTGCAACTGGCTGGTCCTTAGTATCACCTATCACACTGCCAAGCTGTCACCACAGTTTCATCATTGCTGATTTTCTTTTTTAAGCATATGACTATGTTAATTAGTATCAGACTTAGCAGTGATTCTTCTTTCACTTTACTGGGAAAACAGTACATGTTTGACTATTTTCCCATTAATGACTGCTGAGGTCTAATGATAATTAGTCATTGTACAAAGTAGTCATTGCTGCTGTGCATTTCAGCTCCATGAGATAGACATGTGAAGCAGATGCTAGTGTGGTTGAAATCTGGATCAATGCTAGCATAGGTAGCATAAAAGGTGTGTGCATGTTCCATGAGGAAGTAAAACCTTTTGTTGTAGAAAAACTAAAAATCTGGACTACTGTCTCATGAAAAAGGAACTGTTGTATCCTTATTATACATATAAAGTACACTAGCCTAAAGCGATTATAACTTCTGTATGTATATTTTTAGACTTCTCAAAATATTAGGGAATGCAATGGATTTAGCCTCAAAATGCTCTTCTGAAGTGTGTGATCAAATGCTCTTGTTCTTAACTGTTCAAACATGAAAGCTTAAGGCAGTGTGAGACTAGCACAGACCTTGAAATCACAGGTTCCTGATAGAGCTTTTCTCATTTTATCTGTGTCCTGCTCCTTTCCTTATATTAATTATATAGTTTGAAGAATAAAATAAAACCAAGTAAAAGGGAACACACACACACACAGACTGACACTAGTCTGACTCTGTGGGACAATGAATTATCTCACAAAAAAAAAAAAAAAAAAAAAAGAAAAAGATCATACTAGAAAACCCCCAAACTGGAATTTTGTTCTGTTAAAATAAATATTCTATTATGTTCTAATGCTTGTGCAGTTTCTTTATGGATGATCAGTATTAAAAAGCCAATTGCAATCTAAGGTGTGTTTAGGAGACTCGTGTACATTGGTGATATCTTCAGAGGATGGTCATAGAGCTCTAAATCCCCAGGTACAACAAGATGCAGATGGGTCACTGCAGCTATTTTCTTCCCACAGCTGTCTTCAGTCCCTTCAGTGGGGAATTGCTCCCCGGGGGAGGTGGCAGCTCTGAGCTCACGGGCACTGAGCTCTCCCAGCTGCTCTGTGCTGCCCTGTCTGTGTCCCAGCGCACTCCTGCCCTGCTGGGTGCTGCTCACAGGGGCTTGCCTCTGCTTCTGCTCTCCTATTTGTCTATACACAAATGCTTGAAACCAACACCTGGCAGTTTTATGTACTTTGTAGAATTGTGTCTTTTATTTTCTGTTTCCTGAGAGGAAGGTATGGACAACAACACTGGTAAGAAGGGAGATGAACTGACCATTGCAGAGCTGTGTTTGTAACTGCAGATCTGTAAGATTGGTTCCTCATTCCACATTTATACTGCCTACCCTGAATCTTGTTGTTTGGGAGGTTTTCTTTTTGTATTCAGGACATTTCATCTTGAACTTAATCCACTTTCTGAGCATGACATATCTTAGTTACAGGTCAGGACTTGGCTTTTCTAATGCTATCATGTTAGTCAAGTGACTATTGTTTAATATCACCCAACACTTTGAGTTGTCAATGTCCCAAATATGATAACCTGCTTCCTTTTTCCTGCAACATGTCACCCATTAGCATTCCAGCTGCATTACACACTGCCTTCAGGGACACAAAGTTAGGGCACCAGCTTCCCTAACATTAAACAAGGGGACCGTCTTGTGTCCTTGAACACTCAGGGTTCAGCAAGAGGAGTTAATAGAGATGAACACTCATTTGAATAAAAGCTTTCAGCTGGTCAAATTTATAAAAAATACAGTCTTTTAAATTATCTTACTTGTCTCTTTAATTAATTTGTGATTAAAAAAACTACATACTTAATAGAAATTACAGTGATTCAGTGATTAATGAAATATTATTTACACACTGCTTACATCTTACCTCTGTATTTATTGCAAGTCTTTAGCCGGCTCCGGGTTGCTCCATGCACTGGACTTACACCTCTGATTCTAAGGCTCCCCTCATATTACCAAAGCAATCAGGATTTGGGTTATATAAAGTAAGCCACTGGAAATAGAATAATTAGTTATTCAGTGTAATTCATATTTTTAAAATTGTTACTTTGAAACAACAATAAAAGAGAAACCAGAATGGAAACTATTTTCTGAAATAAAAATTCCATCCATTTGCTGAAGTGAGACTCATAGTTTTCCTTGTACCTTTTCCAGTCCAATTTTAAAAATCCCAAGGGATATTAAGTAACAAATTAGACATGAGCTTCCAATATGTTGTGCCTGTGAAAGAAAGGTCAATGTGGTTTTGGGTGGCATCCACCAGGCATCCTATCATCCTGGATTGGAGCAGGAAGCTAATAATCTTTCTTTATGTGATTTTGGGATGCAAAACATTCTCTTGCAATGCTGTGTTCAGTTATGGGCATCTTATTACCAGAAAGATATTGACAGATCATAAAAGCACAAGGGCTCAGGTCATTTTCATTTGTCACACAGTGTGACATTCCACCCTTCTCCTTCTCCCAAGAGGATAAAAAAGCATAACAAAATTTGACTCCAGAAATATTCTGATTTATTTATTAGTAAGTTATGGTAATAAATACATTGTTCTGATATTATATTATGCAAGTTTAAGTGACCTGCCAGTCTTGTGAGACCAATTCTGAATCCTCACCATGTATAAAAAATGCAGAATACTGTGCTTGAAGGTCCAAATGAGAAGTCCAAGATGATATTGCTATGTATTTCCTGCACCAGAATGGTAAAACAATTTAGGTGTCCACACAGAGATTCAAAAGCTGTTGGCATCTAGAAACCTTCCAAGGATTCCAGAAAGTCTTGGCACGCCCTTTAAAATGTGAAGAGTATTTTTCCATTCTTATCACAGGAATTACTATTATTTTAAAAATTTAGAAACCTGTAAGCACTCTTAAGCTAATCACACTTGTCTCCTTTATAGAGTATTATTAAAGTTTCTGAATTAGTAATCTGTTACAGTCTTTTGTGATTATATGGATATTTTAATTTTGTTTCATAACTCAATGCCCAAAGAAAGCATTTCTCATTTTTTAAATTATGGAGCAGATCGTTCAGTAGGAGTATTCTCATTAATTTTCTTTGAAAAGCTTGTGCAATTCTTTGGAGTTTCTTCAGTTTCTCACTGGAGGAGGAGCAGATTTCCAAAAGCAGCACAATTTTTTGGGCTTTATTCTGAATTTGAAAATACTCTTTTTGAATCTCTCATTCATGGGGCTTCAGATATCTTTTCAATTATGTCATAAGAAGAATGAATACATTAAATATTTATTCATGTCTTAAGGGAGACTGTCACCTGGAAAAGGACACAATCCTGGCCTGAGTGGGGATTCCTTTGGCACTATGATCTCAGTCACACCACAGGCAGCTGGAGCCTGGGGCAGCAGCCACCAGTGCTGCTGGGCTCAGGCATCCCCTTACCCTGGTAGATAAATCTAGGGCTTTATAAATAAACATGGCTCAAGGTGCTTGTGATCTTTATTTGAAGATTGACTCGTATAACATCCCCTGTTGCATATAACATGCAATACTTGAGGTAAGGCACGATATATAAGTAGATTATGGTATCCATCCTTACACAGTAATATGCACAGAGCTGTGTGCACACCTGCAGTGTCTAAAATGGTTAGGAGTATGTTTTATGTACAAAAGGAAAACCTACTGAGGGAATGAAAACATGTGACTCCTGTAGTGTGGCTCAGGCCTGGTAAACATCACAGTTTTGTTAGCTGGTCAAATTTCTGGATTTCTGAGTGACTGCAGTGACGGTGCCTGGCGCTGGAGCTGTCTGAGGAGATCACTGCAGCAACTCCTGCTCTTCCATGAAGGTACAAAGTTATAAAAGTAGGGTCATGAAATACAGATGCACAAGGCCTGGAAACATTGTGGAAAGGTTGAAAGTGCACTTTGGGTCCTCTATTCTGAAATGAAATTCTTCCTTATGTCTCAAAAGCAACCATTTCATTTACAAAATCTGGAGTTTGGTAATTATAATAATTGTCAGGACTTTGGAAAACTGCTCAAAGCCTAGCCTGGCATTTGCATGTTACTTTTCAGTCACATTTACTACCCCAGCAAGACTCATTTTGCATTATATGATTCTGTTTACTGTGTGGGTGGTAAGACACTGGAACAGATTGTCCAGAGGATTTGTGGATGCCCCAAACCTAAAAGCCTTCAAGGCCAGGGTGTGTGGGACTTGGAGCAAACTGGTCTAGTGAAAGTTGTCCAAGATCATGGCAGGAGGGCTGAAAGTAGATGATCTTTGAGGTTCCTACCAACTCAAGCCATTCTATGATCTTATCCTGAGTTCACTCTTCCTTGGAAACAGTGCAACACCATATTTGTGCTAATTTCTACTTAAAACCTCATAGATTTCAGTTTCTGCAATCTGGACATTTTATTAAAGTCTGAATGGACTTGAAAAGAAAAAAAAATCAGAAACATCTCCTGGCTTTTAATTTTTCTTCTGTATAGACACTTGTTCTGGTTTCAGGAACAACATGTTTGGTTTCAAGGGTAGCCAAAAGATATTGAAAATCTTTAAACTTCTTGACTACAGTAATAAGCCTGGGGAACAAGAAAGTAAAAAAGGAGAAGAGAAAAAAATAGGAAGTTGTCTCCCCCGTGGGTTGTTTCTCTGAGGAGAAAAAACCAAAGGTGTGATTATTAATTGTTTTGAGTAGATGACTCCCAGAGCACAAAGATGCTTGCAATACTGAATACATAACCCAGACTGGTGTCCCAAACAGAGACACTGTCATGTCATAAGCCCATCCTACAAAATACACCACAGAGAACACTTAATGCAAATAAAGTATAACTGGTATAATACAGACAAAATCCTGTGAGTATGAGAGCAAATAATTTCAAATTATAAGTAGCAGCTGTTAAACCAATACAGTGAATGTTTATAACAATTTTCCTTTAACACACTCTGGTTAACACACTCTGTCCTTATCTCAACCCTTCAGGCCCCACACTGGATGCCAAAAAGAACTGTCATGGTTTTAAACCCAACTGGAGACAAAACACTACACAGCCATTTGCTTAACCCACCCTTTCTTCCCCCTCTGCCCACCCCGGTGGCATGGGGAGGAAAAGTGAAATAAAACTTGTATGTTGAGATAAGAACAGTTTAACAATGGAAAAAAAAAGTAAATTGGGTCAGTTCAGGTCATCTGTCCCAGCTATGTTCCCTCACAGTTAGGGTTGGGTTTTTTTAAATTTATTTACCTCCTCACTGGCATGAGACAAGGAAAAAAGTCCTTGACTTAGGACAAACATGACTTAGCAAAAAACCAAAACATCAGAGTGTTATCAACACCATTCTCATTCCAAACCCCCAAAATAGCTCTGTAACAGCCACTGAGAAGAAATTAAATCTACCCTAGCCGAAAACAGGAAGCTTCAAAATGCCATAAAACTGGGAAATTCCCATTGGCACTGGTCTATGCATGCCCCATGGTACCTCGGGTACGGCAGCGCCAGCAGCCTCTCCCTGTCTGACAGCATGGCTCCACTCACTTGGTGCCAAGCAAGAACTGTGTTGAATCTTTCTTGAACCATGTGCTGGCTGAGCCATGCACAAATCTCAGGGCCCTTCTCCTCTTCTTCAGACTTTTCCACCCCCATCCCTCAGCACTGTTATGTTTGCCCAATTATCCCTTCATAAAAAAAACCAAACATTATTTTAAAGTAGTAGTAGTTTTAATTGAGTATTTGAAATAACAAAAATTATAAAATTGGATACAATACAATTGAATCAAAATAAAGGATAATTTGGTTCAAATAATAGCGCATAAGCAAAAGATAACCGCGGGGTACGGAGTGCAGGGCTCTGGGACCCTTGCCACCTCACGTACAAGCTTGCCAAGTAAAAGTTACCCTCTTATATGCCATGGGTTAACACCATCTCCTCCTATTTTCGGTTCGTCATATTTCTATCTCCGCCCTCATTATCACCTTTACCGCGCATGCGCCACCACTCGGTTTGGTGGTCGCACAAGTCTTTTGGGGGTCGTCTGATGAAGATTTCGTAGTCTTCCTCTGTGTCCTTTAATTCACCTTTGGGTTACACATGCACACCAAGCCAGTACAATGCAAGCCAAAACTAACATATCACTATATCTACATATCAAAGCAATAAATCCCTTATAATTAGCATTTTCTGGGACCCAACCAGGTTTTGCTTCCTTTCTACTCATTTTTAGCAACTGTATCTTCAGCTTCTTTCCTCCTGTCCTTGTGAACATCTGCTGGGGGGGTGGAGCCCCTCCTCTCCCTCTCTTCTTTGGCATTACCACTTTTAACTATTTTTATTATTCCCAATTAATATAATAATTAATATAATTACTGTACCAATATTGATTATTGTTTCAATTTTATCAGCACGAATCATACCTATTTATCACAAATCCCCCATTTCTCTTCTTGATCATTATGATTCGTGCTTGATTAAAAAGCTATGCTCTGATATCCTTTATATTCTTCAGAATTTAGATTTTTTTCGTTGTCTCTTTTCAACTTCAAACTTTTCTAGCGTTTTTATTACTGCTTCTAGTCTTTCACACTCACTTTCAAATTTTGGTTAGCATTTTTTTGGTCTATTTCAATCTTTTTAGGTCCTTGTTCTTTAACACGGGTTGATTTAGCTGTTAGTACCATTATAGATTTTGGTTTTCTTCTTTCTGCTGATTCTGAATCTAGAGATTGTTGTAATCTGCATCCCCTAAATCACTATGTGAATTAGCTTAATAAAACATGGAATCATACAAGGCAAAAACAAAAGTCTCAGAATTAAACATAACAACATGAACCTTAAATTTTTCTACCAAACACTTCTAAAGGGGTTATCTCACCAATTTGCTTTCAAGATTGAATTCCATTTCTGTACTGGCACATGAGCCACTCTTTTAATCTTCTCTAAGTTCTGTGATAGCTTCTTCATAATCATCAATTTACACAGCACTCGGATTTATTAGATCTCTCACAAACTCCTCCTTCTTCTGCTCACAGATAGTCTAGGGCCATCTTGTTTTGGTACACAAATACCTGCATTTGTGCATATTGCTTGGCCAACATTTTTAAGGCACCGGAGATGTGATTTGACACCCCCTCCACTACTGCTTGGAGCCTTATCAATTGATTCAACAGGTAAATTGGGGTCCTATATCTCCATGACCCATTTTGAGCCTATGTTGCTGGCTCATAATATGCTATAATTTGTTCTGCAGGCCATTCATCCTCCTCCCATTTTTTTTTTGGTTCCCTCCTGCTGTTGGAAAGTTGAAATTCAAATCTCTTTTATTCTGCTGCAGGGTTTCATACAGCGGAGTTCCTAGCACATTGCTCCTAGACCTTGGTAGAACAAAGAAGGAGGGTTGTATTACTCTCAAGGTACAGGTTTCTCCCCATTTTTGAGGTAACTCACTGTATGCTCGTTACTCAAAAATCCAATATATCCCATCTGGGGCTTTGTATTTTTTTATCAGTTTTGTTTCTGGTTGTTCCCAATAAGGCCTCAGGCTGTTGATGGATTGGTAGGGGTTAGCTCCAGGACTTCTGTACCAGCATAAATTAATTTGTTCATCTCATTCACAATTTATTTCCAACAGGGGTTTCAGGTCGCTGAATTTTTGAACAATTATCCATATTGACCACCAGTGTGGATTTCCAAGAAGGATGCTCTACCACTTTATTAAATCTATGTCTTCCTCGAGTTATACAAATAATTCTAATTACTTGATGGCTTAAAATTCATCCTTCAGGTCTCTCCAATGTTCCAGAAATTTGGGTGTGGTTCCATTTTGAAAATTGCTCTGGAGCTAAGCTTTCACCTTTCCATGGCCATCTTTCAGCCATTTTTAGACCTCTACAAATCTAACATTTGGATAATCCTAATTCTGTAGCAATCTCTTGCATCAATCTCACAAACAAATTCTTATTCGAGGCTGGCAGGTCCCAATCTTTGCAGTGCTGTCTTAGCTGTTTATACAGTTCAGCCAATTCCTTTGACTCTTTTCTCCTGTTCTTTCTTCTATTTCCTTTTGTTTCCTTTTCTTCTTTTAGTTTTTCTTTTGATTTTTCTTTTAATGCCCGGTTTCCCATGCCAATACTTGGATCTTTTCCATTTTCATCTTTTTCAAAACAAAAAGATCTTTCATATTGAGGGCAAATCTGATCGTCATGGGGATAAGGAGCTCGTCCATTATATCCCAGATTTTTTCCTACCCAATACATCTTTCCTTCTTTCACACAAATATCTATAAAGTTGCTACGATTGTAGCAGGCAGAATTAACATACAGGTGTGTCACAAACACAAATTCCATCTTGTCCTTAATCCACACAGGGTGATTACAATAGTTACAAATGTTGAAATTGTTGGGACTTGGTTTTTGTCCTTCTTGTTTTTTTTTTTTTTATTGCTGAAACTCTGTCCAGTGTGGCTTTCTGGCTTTGGCCAACTGCCCAGGGTACCAGAATGATCACAGTGAAAATAATCCTCAGGAGATCTACCTTTCTACCTTTCTCAAGGCCCCTTGGGTTGCAACCAAGGGCCGAGATGCCAGTCTTCTTGGTAGCAAAGGTAATATCTCGGGATCTAGTCACTGGTGCTTTTTGTTTTCTTGGTACCCATAGCCCCACAGAGTTTGCTCGTCCTCTTTTAAATGCCATTTCCCAGTTCTGGCTGGTTAAAAGGGATAATTCAAATGAAAAGAACAGGGAAAAGGTTAGGCCGGAACACTATAAAACTATATTTTCCAAAGTTTCAGGGATGTGCCAACCACAATAAGATTTAACCAATTATCTTCTGCTTCAAGGGTGGGGAGTTCATTAAGTCTCCGCCCCCAACAGGCACACTCGTGGTGCCAATGTGCCCCTGGAATGCGCCTATGATGTGGTATATAGACTTCTCCACAACAACTATCCATTATGAGACACTGGTCTATATTCTTATGGACTGCTCGTTCTCTTATTTGTGCTATAGCCAATAAAACAAAAACCAATTGATCTAAATTCTCTATTAATCCAATGGCTGCTGGAAGGGTCCCGTCTCCCAATCTCAAAGGTATTCTAAAAAAAATCACTAGCAATGCACTCTATAGTTAGCTGGCTAAGTACATAACCATAGCAAAACAAGCAAATCAATTGTCTCTCCTTCTCTTCCCTCTCAGTTACTCTCCACCATGAGTTAAAGCAAAGTGTGCAAACAATACATATCCATGGATGACACTTTAAACCATATCCACTGTACTCCCAACGTTTTACTTGTCTCTGCACTCTTTTAACAACGGGTGTTATCAATCTCAGTTTCTGAAATTGCAGTTCTGTAATTAATTCTAATAATGTTGCTGGTGGGTGACCCTGGAGGAGATCTTCAATCCTTTTAGGCCGTTCCCACTGATTCAGAGTCTTTTATTCTTTTTCCACCGGCGTTCTTCTGCCTCTGAGCTCATGTGAATTGCGGTCAGCAGCCACTCCAGGATGCCTAATTCCTTCTTAATAAATCAGGGTTAATAAAGATCAACTTAAATCTCACCATATTGTCACATTCTTGGAAATATATGTTTCAACAATATTTTAGCCACCGTTTGAGCTGTAGCCTGAGCTGCTGGAAATGCTTCAACTCACTGAGTCAATTGATCTATTATAACTAAAAAATATTTCCACCGACCCACTTTAGGCAATTTTGTAAAATCAACTTGGATCTTTTCAAATAGCCTGTAGGCTGTTTTTCATCCTCCAGAGGGAGGGGTCTTTAACAATTTCTTATTTACCTTTTGACAGGTGTGACACTCCCTGGGTAATTTGTTTTCCAATTTCAAATATTCTTATACACACGTAAAATTTTAAAAAGTGATCACAAAGGACTCTTGTTCCCCAGTGTGTCCGTCTATGCAAGTTATCTAAGATCTAACATGCCACTGGTTTTGGCATCATGATCCTTGCCGTCAGGAAAAAATCTACTTTCCCTCCTTAAATGTTGCTTCTAATTTCTTTACAGCTGCCAATTTTGCTAGCA
This sequence comes from Setophaga petechia, assembly GCA_024362935.1. Classification (NCBI taxonomy): domain Eukaryota; kingdom Metazoa; phylum Chordata; class Aves; order Passeriformes; family Parulidae; genus Setophaga; species Setophaga petechia. Next base: position 27,377,302 of record JANCRA010000008.1, read on the forward strand.
GAAAGGAAAGTGTCTCCTGCAGAATTTCTGTTTCTTGTAAGGTCATGATTTTAATATCTCTTTTTCTTAAGGTCGCTCTTTTTGCTTCATCGTCGGCCAAATTATTCCCTCTGACTTCAGTATCTCTCCCTCTCTGGTTTTCCTTTACATGAACTACTACTATTTTCTTTGAGCCTTTTAAAGCTTCAAGTATCTGAATTATCAATCTCTCATATACTAACACTTTCCCTTGAGTATTTATAAGTCTCCTTTCCTTCCAAATTTTTCTAAAAGTATTTACTACACTAAAAGCATATTTGGAGTCTATATAAATAGTCCCTTCTCGCCTTTTTAGTATTAATATTGCACAAAGTAATGCATAAAGTTCACAGGCTTGTGCTGACCAAGAGGGACTAAGGGGACTAGACTCTTTTACCTCAGGATTTTTCCCACTTCATCTGAATGCCAACCTGTATCATTAATTTCCAGATTGTCTTCTTCAGTTAAAGAATAAATTTTAAGTTTTCCTTCACAGGGTTTTATCTGTAAATTTAAAATTATTATTAAATCTCTGCCTAACAAATTATTCTCGGCCTCTGGTATCAACAATAAATCATTTACTCCAAATTTTTAATCTATTTCAATTTGCACTTCTTTAATTATAGGAACAGAGAAAGCCTCTCCCGTAATTTTGATTACTGAAACTCGCTCAGGACTTATCTCACATCCCTGGGGTAATTTTTTAACAGTAGACTGAGAAACTCCTGTATCTACTAAAAATATAACTTCTTCACTCTGAGGACCTATTTTTAGTTTTATCAAGGGCTCTTCTGGTTGTATTTCGGTCCTCTTCATTAAACAAAACTCCTGACCTCTCTGATTCTTGTGAGAAGTTTTCTCATCTTGCTGTTTCTTTCTGCAATTTTTTTTGCAGATGCCCCTTTTTATGACAATAAAAACAGGTAGGTCCTGCACCCTTTAAGGTAGGGCAAGAATTTTTTAAGTGCCCTTTCTTGTGGCAGGAAAAACACACAGGTCTTGTATTCTTAAAAATAGATCTTGACCTCTGCTGTTTGTTTTTCCCTGCAAATTTTTTCTGTATTCAAAGCTGCCTGCATTTCTTGAACTGCCGCCACCAAAATTCTGGCATCTGTTTTCAGCTTTTTCTTATTTCTCTTTACAAACACCCTTTGTGCTTCTCTCAGTAACTCTTGAAGTCCCCTGTCCTGCCAGTCTTCTAATTTTTCCAGCTTCTTCCTGATGTCACCCCAAGATCTCACCACAAACTGAGTTTTTAACAGAACCTGCCCTACTGCAGTATCAGTATCTATACCTGAATATAATTGCAAGTCTCTTTTTAATCTTTCTAACCATTCTGCTGGGGACTCACATTTTTTCTGATGTTCACTTAAAGCTTTCTCTATATTTTGTCTCTTAGGCACTGTCTTCTGAATTCCTTGATTTTTTTCTCTTCGGGATTCCCATTCATCCAAAAACTGTATCATCATCCCCAGCGGGCTGTCCTGAGGATTGCTCCCTTCCTGAGAACCCCCCTCACGGTTCCCAGATACTCAAAACTCCTGCGGATTGTTCACACAATCCGCAGCCCCTGGGTCAAGGAACTTACTTTTTCCCTGACCCATTTCTGGCGGCAACAAACCAAGAAATCCTCGGTACCAGGAAAATCTTAGTTCCCACACTCACCTCGTGGTTCAACTTCCTCGCTTACTACTCTGTCACACTGCCTTTTCAATCTACCTATTCCACTCCTATCTCTCCCTCTGCAATCTACTTGTTCCACTCCTATCTTTCCCTCTTTCTCAATCTATTAGCCTCGTCCTCTCACCATCTAATCACATACTAAATTGCCTGCTACCAACTCCTCCAAGGAAATTGAACCTATTCAATCACTCCTTCTCAGTCTCCCTGCTCCCTCCTGCCCAAGGACCTTCCCACAGGTGCCTGGACCAGGGACCTTCTCCTTCCCCCTGGGTCAAACCCTCCCAGGGTCCCCACTCATTCACTTTTCTCTCGCTTCCCTCCTTTCCCGGCCGGTCTCCTCGCGGAGATCTCGGAACCGCGGTACTGGGAGGTCCCACTCGCTTCGGGGGTCCGGGACTGCCCAGCCCCCGTCTCAGATACTCCACACACACTCACACATGCATACAGCCGCCCCCCGACCCAAAACCCCGTGATACTCACAGCCTCCTTTTCTCACGAGGGTCTTCGTGCACAAAGAAGTTTTCTATGGGTACTCTCTCCTATAAGCCGGCACTCTGATGGGAGCCTCTCTTGCGCGCTTTTAATAACTGATTTGCTTATGCGTTATTGTAATAAAGACTCTCTTTTCCCAAGGGAGAGTGGTCTAGCCCTGGGACCACTTAAAAGTCTGGTGGGGAGCTCCTTCCCAGGAACTATCCACCCTCCACGGGGTCAAGAGGGTCCCGGGTTTCGGCACCAAATTGTTATGTTTGCCCAATTATCCCTTCATAAAAAAAAACCAAACATTATTTTAAAGTAGTAGTAGTTTTAATTGAGTATTTGAAATAACAAAAATTATAAAATTGGATACAATACAATTGAATCAAAATAAAGGATAATTTGGTTCAAATAATAGCGCATAAGCAAAAGATAACCGCGGGGTACGGAGTGCAGGGCTCTGGGACCCTTGCCACCTCACGTACAAGCTTGCCAAGTAAAAGTTACCCTCTTATATGCCATGGGTTAACACCATCTCCTCCTATTTTCGGTTCGTCATATTTCTATCTCCGCCCTCATTATCACCTTTACCGCGCATGCGCCACCACTCGGTTTGGTGGTCGCACAAGTCTTTTGGGGGTCGTCTGATGAAGATTTCGTAGTCTTCCTCTGTGTCCTTTAATTCACCTTTGGGTTACACATGCACACCAAGCCAGTACAATGCAAGCCAAAACTAACATATCACTATATCTACATATCAAAGCAATAAATCCCTTATAATTAGCATTTTCTGGGACCCAACCAGGTTTTGCTTCCTTTCTACTCATTTTTAGCAACTGTATCTTCAGCTTCTTTCCTCCTGTCCTTGTGAACATCTGCTGGGGGGGTGGAGCCCCTCCTCTCCCTCTCTTCTTTGGCATTACCACTTTTAACTATTTTTATTATTCCCAATTAATATAATAATTAATATAATTACTGTACCAATATTGATTATTGTTTCAATTTTATCAGCACGAATCATACCTATTTATCACAGCACTGTGAAAAATGACACACTGTCCTGCAGCGAGAGCGTCTTGGGAGCAGGAATTCTACAGCTCTCTGTTTATTGCAAAGGCAAGGCTAGCAAACGAGGGTGTGCATCGCTTCTGAAATGTCACCCTGCTCGGCCTCCCTCGGCCTCCCTCTCCTTGTCTCGCCCTTGGAAGCATGTGGAAGGATGCACTGCTGCCGGCCAACAAATGGTGGAGCTCTTGCTTTGAGAAATGGGGATGATAATTTCACTGCTCCCAACCCGATGCAGAAAGAGGAGCTGGCAAGACACGTATCTGTGTTAAACTGCAGGACTGCTGAAGGACCAGTTTTGTCTGTTAGACGGATGCCAGTGGAAAACAGAAATGCATTATGGCTAAAAGGATTAATTTTTTTTTGCTTTTTTTTTTAAGACCAGCTACCTTGGAGATGATGGCTAAAGGATGCTTCTGATTCAACAATCTACATTTTCTGAAAGAGGCATAAACAAAAAGTTAAAAGTAGCTCATCTGACGTTTTTTATTTAGGAGTTCTGTTTATGTACAGCAATTAAAGTTTTAATTTTTTGAGGACATAAAAGTCCATTTTATATTTTAGTAATAATTCCTAGAAGGTAAAGAAAAAATAGGCTGTAGATTTTCTACTGCACTTTTTGTAATATTTTCAGCACAACAATTCAGATCACTCACTAGAACTTTATAAAACTATGTCATAAAAAAATGTAAAAATAATAACTTTCATAGGAATATTCCATCATTCAAACCAGACTTTTTAGGTTTCCTAGAATTACTTTTTGTACAAATCTTTATTTGGATACTTTTCATAGATATGTTCCTAAGAAAGATAATGTTTTGTCTTTTTTTCATTTCAGATGACACACAATCACTGGACTAAGAGAGTTAAAAAATAATTGGTCCCACACAGACAAGTGTTTCGGAACATAGGCAATAAAGTTTTATGTGACTGCTAGGGATATTTTTTTTTATCTTTACATATAATGTTGCTAATACATATATTTGTGGGAAATACATGTGTGTGCTCAGTTTTACATATACATCCAATTACATCTTCCTTGTGTAGGAAAATATCCCATATAAGCCTTTTTCCCCTGTCATTGTAATGTATACGTTACACTGTCAGTGTCACAGCCCAAGTTCTGGCTTGTTCCACCCCAGCTACTGACAGTCTTATAGATTTGGGGCCAAAATGTCCTCCAAAATATGCCTGTAAGTGATGCTTGGGGTAGAAAACCACCATGTAATAGTAAGACACTAATTACGTGGCAGATTAACTAGAATATCCTGGCCTTTGTGTTGCATAATGTGCTTGATAAATTGACTGCAAGTTGTTCTGCAGAGCAGAGCTCCAAAACAAAATAGAAGCTGCACAGACCTCAAATGCAGCCTTCCAACTTGCAAGAAAACTCCAAACAACATAATGTATTTCAGCACAATTTGGTTTGCAGCAGCTATACAGAAGCTAGACAGTCAGGAAAACCTTCCACCTCCATTTCTTCCTCTGCCATTGTGTTTTTCTTCAGGACAGAGTGACTGCTTGTTGTCAAATAATGCCCTCCTCCATTATTTCTCATCAAGAGCAATGGAAGGGCTGTTAGCATTGTGTCTTCCCAGACCCTAAAGGATCTACCAATACAGCTTGCTGAAAAGCCATTCTATTTGAAGGAGACTTTAATTTGTGCTTTAGTCTTACTGCAGGCCCTGAACACAGGTGTGGGGATTTTTTTAAGGGCTCATTTTTAAAGGGGCTTCAGGGTTCACAGCACAGCAGTCTTTGCCAGTCAGATAACAGTTTGCACACAGTGTATACCCCTGGAAGTGACTGCCTGGGTGATTTAGCCTGAGCGCTGATCTGAAGGTGACTGGAATAGATATACTTGTTTGGGCCTGTAATTGACTTGCCACAAAACAGTTTTTATCAATCAATGCACTTTAATTGTTACTTCTGTGACTGTTTCCTGAAGCAAAGGAGGAAAAAACGTTCTATAAATGTCGTGAGGATTAAAAAAAAAAAAGATCTGATGTTGCCAGCAAGCTGGGTGGGCAAACGTAGAACTTGAAAATTACTGCTGAATCCTTCCTAAAAAAAAAAATGGATAGATTCAGAATAATGCTGCCGCTCTTAAACTGAACATGTGACAAAGATTTTAAATCATATCTCATACACAAAAGCAGCTTGGAAAGCATTTAAACTTCCATTTTGCTAACCCCATTTGCAAACCTAATGCTACAGCAGAATTCCCAAGCAGTGATCCCAGGCTGGTCTTAGGAGCAGCAGATACTGTGCCGGAGAAGGACTCACTCTCAAGGACTATCCAGATTTCAGATGCTCCAAAATTTCTAATTTTTCAAAATCTTCTGCTGGAGCAGACTGCACTATGGTTTTAATAACTTCTTTTGATAAGATAGTGTACTGTAGTGATAACATGCCTCAATTAAATTTCTCATCTTTTATAAAAAATGACTGAAATGTAATTCAATATTATAACAGGAAGGTGCTTAGTTGGAAGTGGATTTGGGATGTTCATTAGAGTCAGTGGCTTGGAAGGAGGCATTTAGATCCATTCCATCAGTTTCCATCTCTGCTAATGTCAGAGAAAACCAGTCTAAATAGCTGTCTAGAAAAATTTTCCCCCTGTGTTGCTGTGCTTTAAATTAGGTGATTATGAAGTTTTCAATGCAGCTAAGTGCAATTTATATTAAACTGAAGTATATCTTATTATTTCTGAGACTGTGTTGAGGTTTTGATTTCAGGTTGATGAATTATTTTAACAGTGCATATTAACTCACTTTCTACAATGGATGCAAATGATTGAGAGATGAGACACAGCTGGTTAACTTGCCTACTGCAAGTTAACTGATACTGCAGTATTACAAAGCAGAACAAGTAGATGGCAAAGCTGTTCAACTTTTGCCAGCCCAATATCTCTGCAAATATCTTCATGTATTTCTCATGTAGGAGTTCTCAGCCAGATCCATCTGCTGACAGCTGGTGGCCAGCACCAAAACATTTCTAGGCTATTAGGGTCCACAAAATCTTGAGACCAACAGCTACCTTAAATTGTTCAGTTCTCCTTAACAGCAGGCACAATTTCCATTTAAATTTCTATTAAGCTTTAATTTCTATGGTTATTTAAGATTTCAGGGTAATTTTCCCTTCCTGCAATGTTGGTTTTGCAGACTCCATCCATGTCTGTTCTGTCACAATAGATGCCTGCTGCTACTAAGCTAACTAGTTTGCAGATGGCTTAGGTTTCTTTCTACCACAGGGCACTCCCTGGCTGTCACATTCATACTGACTGCAATATATATGTACTGATAGCTATAGACAAGCTGGCACCATGCTATTCTTATGAGTACCAGCTATACCCACTGCTAGTTAAACCAGACAAAATTTCTCTTCCATTTGCCTACAGAAAGATTCATTTGTGCTCTCCTTTCACATCTCCCCTGGGATCGTGCTGTTGGATCTCTTTATCTTCCCTTAAAATTTCTCTTTATTTGCTTTTACAGACACTTAACTTTTTTCCCCCTGTAACACTTAGGAGGAGAAAGGTAAAGCTTATGCAAAAGCTCATTCAAGGATGTTGATTTTGAAATCATCTACTTCTTGAGGGGATACCCTAGGCAAATTCCAGGAAAGTTAACCTGTCAAACCTCATTAGCTCTGCTTTTTCAACCCCTGATACATCTTCCTCCGGTCTCTTCAACATTTATTAACATAATTCTCTTCATAATTTTTTTTCCTAAATAAAATATGCAGGGCTTGATCTTACACTGAAGCAAAGTGGATAGCATGCTCCAGCTGAAAATGCAGCCCCATAGACTGCTGAAGAAGAGATTAATTGGCAAAGATTTTTACATGCAATATCAACATTGCAAAAATTTCTACATGCAATATCAACACTGAGGAGACATAAACTAGCTTCATACATATATCTAGTCTGTTTGTTCTTTATGCTGGAAAAAATGTTACTGTAAATTAAGACCTCAAAACCAGAGAATATCTAAATGTTCATCATGGGCTGTGTAAACTTTGACACTGCATTGCTGAAGATATTGTTATTGTACAGAATACTTTTCAGAAACAGAAGTGTGTAAATAGTATTTCCTATTTTCACACCCTCAGCTACTCTGCATCTTTGTAACCAACATCCCCAAGCACTACTTTTTACTTGTTTCTCATAAAGTCTCTTGCAAATAAATATTCACAGATAGTGAAAATAAAAGACAAGGAATTTGTCTATGCAGGTAAAAATTGTTACAAAACCTCATGAATATTTTCATCCCCAAGATGAACAAAAAATTTCTGACTGATGCTCATGGGCTCTTCTTGTAAAGTGAACCTCAGAAATTCTTTACTCTTTACTGAGGTCTATTGAAAAACAAGTGAACTTTACCGAGTTTATCTTTATTTAACTGATCTGTTGTGAAGGCTAAAACATAAGTTTTCTACCTATTGAACTTCTGGTTAATTATTTTTTACATGCATTAGCACTAGTTAAATTAATCCACATTAAGTGACAGTGATGTTAACTCTGTCCTGATTTAGTGGCAGTTATTATCATTCAGTATGTCTAGGGAGCGTTCCTAGGAGAAATCCTAGGACAACATATGCTTGCAACAGCAATGGGCAGTTAAATACATTGTACCACAATTATATTTTATATATGTGTGGAGAACTTTTCATCAAAACACTGCATTATGATTGAACACTGAATCATGTTTCTGCCAACAAGTGATGCATCAAATCAGTATGATTACAGTCAGGATTGAATCAGGAAATGGACTGTCAAAATCAATTGATGGTTATCCTGCTTTTGGAAATTTGTAGTAGCATCAGTCAGAAATGGACTTGAAAGTGTGGGCCTATAAATGTGAATGAGTTTCAAAAGATAAAAAAATCACAGATCTGAAACTAAACACACTCTCAGAAATGTTGTATGATTTACTTTAATATAAGCTGATTTTAAATGTATTTTTAGATTAATAAATCCATCATGTAAATCACCAGCATAGAAATGGGAAAAGAAACACAGCAGAAAATTAATATATCTTTCTTCTCAAATCATCACAAATGAAGATGAATTCTATGCTTCTTCCCAATGCAAAGTCTAATGATCCCAAATTGTGTTAAGATCTAAATACTCAGGTACTTGCCAGAAGTCTATGTAATAGATAATTCTAATTCTAGTAAGTATTAGAATATTGCCAGGAAATGTTAGAAAGCTTCACTGATTCAAGGCATTATAGTTTTTTTACACAAGGAGGGAAATTAAATTTAAACACCAACTGTAAGGGGACCTCCTCTCTACGCCTTTGTTACAGCTGAACAGAAATACAAGGATGAGGAAGAATTTCCAGTGTGTGTTTGCAGTAGAAATCTTTGTCTCCAGTCCTTGTTTCAATCAATGTGGTGGCTTTCTGAAGGGCAGAAAATTTCAAGCAGGCCCTTCCAGACCCTGGAAAGGGCTGTCTCTGTGCCATGCCCAGCTGGCATCCTGCTTCCTTCACCAGCCCCAGCTGTGCTGGCTCCTGTGTCAGTCCTACCCCTCTTCTCTCTGCCACATCCCACTGCATGAGAGCTTCTTCCCCTGAAAAATGCTCTAGTGCGAGGGCAAGTGGGACTCTGCTCTTATAAATAAGCAAAATTTAAAAACTGAGAACAAGAAAATAAAACAGACACTGCCCTTCAAGCTGGGTAACTCCTTTCTTTTGGGAGTATGACTGGTAGGGGCGATACTGCTTGCATCCAGAAGCTCAGGGGAGCCCTCACTTGCCCTTCTCCCTCTTCCATGAATTTATTTCTCCTATTCATCCTATCAGCTCTTTATTGTTACCTGGTTCCTGTTAAAGTGACTTGCCTTCAGCAGAGGGGTTTGGCTGAGTCCCCATGGTTGGAGGTTTTCAAGATGCAGTTGGTCAGGGTGCTAGATAATCTCCTCTATGCTCGCTTTCCTCTGAAAGGTGGAGCTAGATGAGCTTTGAAGATCCCTTCCAACCAGGGCTGTTCCATAATTCTTTGACATTTTTAGGATTTAACTGAGCCAGAAGACATATGACTCTGAAAAGGAATGATGTGGCACTCATGTATAAAAGTGAGTACTGGGTTCTAATCTGTGCTGCAACAACTGAATCAGCTGTCTAATCTACATCTATTTTACTTAAATGGCATGTATAAACTCTGGAGCAAGGAGTGGAAGCTCTCTCCTCTTCCCCAGATATGACCCTACAACTAATGGGCTACATCACTGACTCCATCAGTCCATTTCCCTTCCCTCTATTTTGTCTCAAGCAGGTGTGCTCCCCCTGTCACACAGCACAGAGACCTGTGGGGGCAGTGCTCATCTCAGAGTCAAGCGATGTGGAGCTGAAAGGTTTTAGGGAGCAGAAGGAGCTTATTTCATCACCAATCATTGAGCTGTCCTGCAAGAAAGAGGCTGTTGCTGCATGGCTTGGCAGAAACCCTTTTTGCTTCTTCACCTTGGCTGCTGAAAGTTGTTCAAGAGAAAGCCAGAAGAGAGGAAGCCTCAAGCAAAGAGCTTGATGGGCCAGCTGAATATCTTAAGTAGGGAAGCCATATAGTGAAGGAAGGGCATGTTCTCAGAACCTGGCCCCAGCAGGGATAACACTTTTGGGAATCCAAGGTCTGCTGGATCAGTCACAAGCTTGATGAGGAGACAGCTCCAGGGACTAGTAGAGTGATAGGGCCTGCTGCGGTCCTGCAAACATGGAAGCTGCCTTGTATCACTGACCACCTGGATGGTCATTGGATGTAATGATCCTATGTTGATCTGAGTACATTCAAAAAAGTGAGTCACCAAAGTGCAAGCATGGTCCCAGGGGGAAAAAAGAATCACTACTTTATCCTTTAGACTAGGACTGAAATGATCTCCTGGTTTGACTATAATTCTTCTGCATGTCAGCAGTGTGTCCAGACCTTCATCCCACATGTCTGTAGAGTGCAGTCATCCACTCCCATTGGTGCTGGGACATTGTGTCTCCCAGAAGGTTAAGTAGAATGGCAGGAAGAGATTTCATACCCTGGCAGTTAGGACATCTGGTTGGAAGCAGGAGGTCCTGGAATTTGTTAGCTTTTCCTTTGATAGTATATATGTTTTTTGTTAGACACCTGTTGGATAAAAAAGAAATGATTGTAGAGTGTGTTAGAAGAGAGAGATCTATACCAAGCAGCATGACATTGCTGAAGATATAGGAGTGAAAGAGGAAGGTAGTAGAGGTAGCAAGTGTTCAACACCTAACTTCAACTTTTCAGCACTAACATCATGAATTTTGTTTTGAATGCTTTTGTTAAGCAATGTTACACTGTTTACCTCCTATACACCTTAGAATATCAGAAAAAATCAGCAAAAATAATGTGTGGATCTCAAAGACTGTCTATTGGGATTAACATATCAACTGTCAGGAAAGGGATTGAGGCCTAATGTGCTTGAAGAGTATTGCCTCTCCCACTGCATATAGAACCAGGTTACTTATAAAACATGGAAAAACCCAGAGCAAAAATTAAATATTGGTGGGAATATTTACTGTTAGAGTTTCCCAGATTTGAGTCATGACTGAGATGTTTGTGTAGGGGGAAATGTCAGTAAATAGACATTTCAAATAACAAAAATGAACGCTGCAATAGGATTCACTGGTCATCACAGGAGATGATCTCTAGATAATCTCCTCTATGCTCCCTTTCCTGTGAGAGGTTGGACTAGTCTTAAGTATATTAAGTGTAAGGTCTTAAGTGTATTAGGAGTGTAGGGCCTTTTTGCACATTTTCCTTTATCCTCATAGTATAAAATGTTTACAGGACCCAAGTTAGTTAGACTAATCTATTTTTTTTTCAAAAGCAGCGTCTTAATATTTTGTTCCCAAATCATGATTTAGATGATGTGCTGAATAATCTGATACTCAAACTAACTCTTTTAGAAGCTCACTTGCTACTATGGTGAAAAAATATGTGTTGGGCTAAGTCCTTCAGTTCTCCCATTCTATGACTGCTTTACATAAAACTGGTAAAATGGGACCAGTTTCTCAAGATTATTGGTGAAGTTATAGGAGGACCAAAGCAGAGAGAAGATAAGCATTTGCAAATCACACCAAGGACACCTATTTTGCAGTCACTCTACTGACTGCAAGCAGTCTTGCTGACTCCAGTTGAACTCCTAAGAGTGTTCCAAGGTAACCATGCACCCAAAGCATTGCTGGACATAAGTGTTGATCAATAAATCATCATTCAACACAACTACCACAGCATGACAAGCTTGAAGGAAAAAGCACGACTTAAAAAGGAGAAAATTTAGAAGAGAAATATTTATTTCTTTCAGTGTTAAATTGCTCAGAAGAGATTGAAAGATGCAGGTATTCTATTTACATTAAGAAGTAGAAGCCTCCTCTTAATTTACATTAAGAAGTAGAAGTCCACCTCAACAGAGGGTGCAAGTACAGTTGTCTCAGTTGTTGAAAATTGACAATGTTGAACTCTCAACCAAAACTCCTCAAATACATGATTGCTTGGTATTATAAAAGGTGGGTGTATATATATACACACATATACATATAAATATATAAATATATAAATATATAAATATATATATATATATATATATATATATATATATATATGAAAGAGTTGGGATTTTATTGACATGGCATTTGACCACTGAGTGTGGCAAGCCAACCACCCTCCTCTAATCCTCAACATTAAGACAAGAATGAAAACACTGTTTTCATTAATGACTGACTGGAGACTTATTGCATTAAAGCATGACCAAATTACCACATTAGCCAAATATACATAAATATATCCATAAATATTTATGTCTGTACTTAGCTTTAAGCAGTTGAAAGAAAACTGGAATTAATTGAGCCCAGAGTGAAAAACAGGTAGGGGGTTAAAGTCACGTTACCTGCTTGGGCTGAATAGCAGATTCTGCATCACCAGAAACGTGAGTGACGTGCCCAGGTATGCAAGCCATGGGACTCCAAAATTGTTTGGTGCTGCTCGGAGTATCACCAAGATTTGTAAGTGAGACATCCTTTACTCATTTCATGCGCTAGCCAGGCTCATATAAACTAACTTGGACTTGGACACATCCCTGTGAAGAGAGGCTTCAACCTGGTTTACATTGATCATGGAAGATAATTTAATCATAAGTATTCTGGAATAGACTGAGAGAGGGAAGGGAAATGGAACAGAGAAGAAGGGGATACTGCAATATTAGCTCTGCCACTTTGTTGGGAAAGAAAGGACTACACCATCCTCAATGCTTGGAAGACAGTCTCAGTGCCTAATTCCAAGAGAAAGGTCTTGGTTATGAACACCAACTGGAGATAAACATCAAGAATCCTGTGAGGAATAGGACTTAACCTATGGTCTTCCTACCAGCATTGCCTCCCTCAGCAGCTGCAGCTTCTTGTGTGTTGTGTGCTGGTTTTTGCAAATCCCATTCCCATACTCTTTAGTTTCACCGTGTTTTCTGCAAAGAACCTGCTTCTGCCTAGTTCACAGCTGAGAGCTTCACTAGGCAAAACTGCCTGGAAGCTAAATGCTGCAGCACTCAGCATCCGAGGGCCCTTGTGAATCAACCCACAATGTTTTCAAATAGAAAATCTGAAGATACACTCCGTTGTACACATTGAATATTGATCTGATTTCTGAAATTGAAAATGCACAACCTGTTCCTTTCAGATGAAATATCTGCTCATGAAATACTACTCTTTCTGAATAAACAAACTGACACCTTCTCTTCAACACCAAGTTTGCGGGAGGAAGGGGATTGTTTCTTAATTTCTGTGACTCATTGTTCTACTTGTTTTCAAAGTAGATACTAAATTAAAAATGAAAATATCTAGTAAAAAAATGAACCAGGTACTTACTAATAACCCTAACCCTAAAAAGCTCTCCTCTCCTCTCCTCTCCTCTCCTCTCCTCTCCTCTCCTCTCCTCTCCTCTCCTCTCCTCTCCTCTCCTCTCCTCTCCTCTCCTCTCCTCCACTATTTAAGATTTGATGTGTCTGCTTTCAGTTGATTTCTGGAAAGAAAATTTTTTGACTGAAACTTTTTTAACAGCAATTGTTTAACCAAGCCCAGTTCCAAGTGATTAACAGCCCTTGTAACGTAGCCACAAAACCTGTATGTTTAGAAAAAGATTATATATTTACCCACTGAGAATAAACACTGAAATATTTATGGCAAGACATAAAATCATAAGTAGCTATTGCTTGTAAATCAAAATTTAACCCTCTAGCAAAAGTAATTGCTTTCCCACTATACTTCAATTGATAAAAAAATTAATAGAAGTATTAAATATTGTATCAACACAGTATGAGCTATATATGGATTATTTTTTAGTCAATTCTCAAAATAAAAAAATTGGAAAGTTCCAAATGTGCTTTACATATTATAAAATATGTTTTTTTCCCAATATAAAAAGAAACAGAATGCTTTTTTCTTCATTAACATTACAATTCAATAAGGCCAAACATCATGAAGATCATGAAGCCCTCTGATCTACTGGATTTTTTATGGAAATAAGTTTATTCTTCCTGTCTTCGTCACAAATAGTATTTTTGAATGAGAATTTCCCATCCTATAAAAATTTATGCTAAATTTCCCTAGCTATAAGAATTTATAGATAAATTTTTAGCTATAAGACAGAAGTTCACTTTTTTCTTTCACTGAGGTCAAATTTAGAAACGTACATCTTATTTCATAACAAATTAACATTAGATCCAGGCCTAGAAGAGAGATCTTCACTGCCTAACACCAAATTTAATATGTCCTATAATATGTTTCTATAAAAACACATATTATGTTTACCACAGGCAATTATGTTTACCACAGGAAATAATGTTTTGTATTCAAGTCGTCCCCAGCCTTGGGTGCAAAGGTAAATGAGTACTATTAGCTCAACTTTATGGATTTGAAATGTAAAGCTCTTGACAAAATAAAGACCAGATTCTTTGGTTACACTGAATAAACCTTGTTACATGAATAGATACATTCTTTTTAGTGGGTTTTAATGGTGAATCATTACTCATTTTGAATAAAGGGGTAATGAGTACAGCAACCATCTGTCACAATTTCACTTCCCACAGCAGGGATTAGGCATAAAATTGTGTTAGCAATTTTGATATTTCACCTAATGTAATGGTCAACTCTGGGCATACCACACAATTTTCCAGTGACCCAATAGTCAAAAAGTTGTTCTGCCTTTTCTCATAGAAATTTAAAATATCACACAAAAAATGAGAAGGTATCTGTAACTACTTTGTTACTCGATATAAGGCACACATAATACTCTGTGACTTTTCCTATCAAATATGTTTTCATGCAGAATGAGCTGGAAGACTGATCACTATGGCCTTCAGTATCTGTGAAATGGGATCAAATCCATTGAATTTACAGACATTCTGAAAATATACAGGATTTTAGGAATGCTGTCATACTTTGATTATAATTCTTTTCCATTTGTACATAGTTACAGTATCATTTCTTCACTTTTGAGCTAGAAATCATTGCAGACTAAACTAAAAAATATTAATAGAGAGCAGATATTAAACTGCTGGTAATGATCCTCAGCCTCCGATTGTGGAGAAGCTGCAGGGACTAGAATAATGAGCTGGACTATAGGTAAAGTTATGCCAATTTCATGATATCAAATGTTGTGAATCTGAGCTTGAAATTGAAAAAAAAAGAAGTGAAAAATTAATATAATTGTTTCTAAACCTATTACTTTATCTTCTTTCCCTTTCCCTCTTCTCTTCATGAGGTAGTCCTGCCTGCTTTTGAGATTTACTTAAGCCTAACAGATCTGTTCTAACAGGCTCTGTTCTCTACCTCCACAGCTCATCCCAAGGCAGAGTAGTTTGTAGGGATTGTATCTGGAAAATGCCCAGCTCAGGACTCCCAAGAACCTTGGGGTGCTGCTGCTCCCCTTCTTTTCATTGAGTGAGAGCACTTCTAGCTGCCAAACAAAAGAAAGGCAGAACTGCCCTTCCTAAGCAGTCTAGATAGTTGCTTCTATCCAGAAAACAGGCATCTGGAAAATGAGGTTTTTTTCCTCAAACAAGCCTAGTACTCATTAAAAGAAAAGCATTTCTTCCGTGGTAGGTGCTGACTTCAGAAAAAGGCAAAGTCTCAAAAAAAATCCCAAGCTTGTTAAAGCAGAAGTGGGTAAGATACCTTAGGTGCAGATGTAGATGAGCACAAGTTTCTGAAATTCTCAGTTTTAGAGAATTTGGATTTAGATTGTTCCTTTTTAGAAACAGGACATCTATGAGATCTGGATTCAGGTTCAAAGTTGAGTGTTGGAATGCCAAAAATAAGCTAAAGAGAGTCTAGAGCTTGGGCTTTGATATTGTAGACCAGAAGGGTTCTCCTGGACAGCAGCCATGTGAAAGATGGTCTGTCCCATGTCATCAAAATGAGAAGCCTCCCATGCTAGTGAGTAGTGTAATGAGCTTCCACTCAGGGGGGCTTTTGCAAAAGCATTGGCCAGTATGAGAAAGAAAAAGAAAAATATGTAAAATTGCCACCTGATCCTACCAGAGATCAAAGAATTCCAGCAAACAGCAGATACTGTTGTGCTTTTGCACTTGTTAACTGATTGCACAAGAGGAAAGACAAAGGAGAAAAGCTTAGTCTGGGCATCTGCTTCTCTGTGAACTGTGACAAAGACATGAAGAGGCATTTACTTGTTATCATCAGCCCAGGGAGAGCCGTTCTGAGAATGGAAATGCTAATCATCAATCTCCCTGTGCATGCAATGTCTCTGTTTAATAGCTGATAGAGCGTCTCCAAAGGGCCTTTTTTTTGCTCTTTGTTTAAAATGACATATAATGGACCTGGACTTATCAGTGTCTCTAAATGCATTTTCTGTGCTTTATCCTTACTAAGGGATTTAGTCCGTTCTAATGAATATGTGCAGAATTGATTTTGAGCTTGGTATAATTTAATCCATCAATTTAACATTAAATTAATATGCGAAGGGGGTCTCTTTGTGGATGAAAAACAGAAGGGGAACATTCTTATTAATTTAAAATGGACTTGAGAAATGGAAAGAGGCTGCTGCTATTAGTATCTGCCACTGGGCTTAACCACTGGTTGGTGAGTTACCTTGTGTGAATACTGCTAAAGCCACAGCAGCCAAGAAATCCCTGGCACACACTGAGCCTGGAGCTTGGGAGGCTGTTGCCACCTCTCTGGGAATCAAACTGCTGAGAGATGTCTTCCCAGGAACTCTGGCGGTTGAAGGCTCCTCACCATCCTCCCACCCAAAATGGTTTACTGGAGACCACTGATCCCCGGACAGTTTTTCACATGGAAGAGGATTCCAAAAGAAAGCCGTGTCCCAAATGTTTTTAAGTGTTTGTGTCTATGATCAGATTTCATAGCTGACTCCTAGTTCTTGAATTTGAAAAATTCTGACTAGGAAAAGATATCTGGAATGGGATGTTGTGGAGCATCATCAACCAGCACAGTTTTAAACAATGCTTCTAATTCACCTATGGTGATCTAACAGAACTCACAAAGATGGCACATAGCAACAACTAAAACATAAAAATTAATGATTTAATTTTTCACAAGGAGATCCAAGAAGGGCTCTGGGAGCTGGAGCAAATTTGTTCAGAGCAGCATACTTTTAAAATATCTTTATCAAAGGAACATTTTAATCCCTATTTTATTTTCCTTTGGATAAGGTCAGACTTCCAGGCCTGTTAACTGATCTATCAGATTTCTCATTTTTAAGTGCAGTAAAATACTAGAAATGCTGGAGGACTGCAAGGAAGCTGCCTTTCAGCTACCCAGGAGACTACCCAGGAGATCCCTTAGTTTTGCCTTCAGCAACACTTGGGAGCTATGTGGTCAAGACTTGCTGAGCCTGTGGGTATTTTTCAAAGTTGCTGTTAGAATCCTTTGGGATTGTGGTTAGAGAATAAAATTATACAAGATGACTGTATCATCTTCCTTTTGCTTTTAAGAGCACGAATGCCCAAGAGCAGGAAGGTGGCAACAAAAGCGTGCTGGAGCTGATCCAGGAGACTCAGAAATACTCCAGAGAAATGTAACAAGCCAAATCAATGGTTTAGAACAGCCTTCATGTGAAGGGAGACAAAAATAAACTAGGCTTCCTAGGCTTAGACAACAGAAGATATAACAAAAAATAACAGGGAAAAACTATTGGCTGATCACATCCAAGTAACCCATTGACAACCAAACTAAGTTATCAATAAGAATTTAAAATAAATGAAAGGTTTTTTCATAACATATAATTACATTTTAGAATGTATTTCTGTAGGGGATTGTGGAGATAAAGCTCAAATTCAGAAACACACTAGAAAGAGTAGTGAGCTAATTTGTGAATATGAATATTTTAACCAGAGGTTTGGCTGCTCAGGTACAAATGATACTGTAGAAAAATTTAGGTTACTGTTACACTTCATACAAGGCATCTTTTCTTTTATCAAATCATCAGGGCTTTTTTCCTTATGTGGCATTTGCTGATTTGCAGTAGAAGAATGAACAGCTGATAAGGAAGGAATGCAGATTCCAGGGTGGGAATGCACTGATAAGTAACATGAATCCTGGATAGAAAGACTGGATGGTCTTTATCTCTCTCCTAATAATACATGGATGATTTATCTTGCAGTATTATCATTCTAACACATTAAACTGTAGAAAGACTGATTTATACCACATTCAGATCAGGAAGATGCTTTCTCTTGAAATGATTTGACCACATTTAATAATTTTATCTGTTCAGGTACACATCAGAGAACTGTCTATGAGAGAGCACCAATGAAAGCAAAATTTGGAAAGCCAACTAGAGTGGAACAGATATTCCCTCACCAAATAGAAAGTGCACATAGAAAAAATGTGAACAGCAGAACAAAGTGGTGGGTCTTTGTCAGATGAAGCACCTGCTGCTCACAGAGTACTGCAATTCACATGCAAAAGAAGAAGGAGAAAGAAGGAGAAGGAGAAGGAGAAGGAGAAGGAGAAGGAGAAGGAGAAAAGTGATCAGAAAGGAAGACTTTCCCCTGCCTACAGCTCCTGTATACAGCCCTTACTTTAGTAAGGTACTTGTCATCAGGACTAGTGCTCCTTGGAAAAGGCAGATCCTTCATCAGGGTTTCTCATAGCCCTGGAAAAAGAGCCTTGTTCTAGCAGCTTTGAGTGGAGGGATATAAACTGCTCTCCCTTCACTCCCTTCCCATCACATTCTCAACCCTGCAACTCCAGTACTTCTGGAGGTGAAGCAAATGTGGAATGGTGGCAGGCCTTCATTTTTTGGTGTTTTTTTTCTGAAATTCCCCCCACCACCATTCAACATGTATGTTTAAACGTGGCAATAAGGGAATGATTCGTCTTCCTTGTAGAACTGGCTACAATAAATGTTTCTGGAAGACAATTTTTAGCAGACCCTTTACAGTTCTAAATATATTCACTAGTTCCTGCAAAAACCAGCTCATTACCTCATCACCTAGAATATACTTTTGCCATTGCAAATTTGCTCTCCTATTGCAATTTTCAAGAGCTGCAAGCAGCAGCACATTACCTGCACTCAGTTTGGCCTATGATTAGCCATCATCACAGCTGCTCTGGTAGGTTTAGGTTTTGGCTTTAATCCTCACAGAGGTGGTAGTAGTAGTGTCTTACCAGCAGACTTGCTAGGACAGTAAAAAATCCCAGTGTGTGCACCCTGCTCTTGTGCACTGCCAATTTGGGAGCAAATCCAACATCACAGCAGCAGCAGAGATGTGGGGGGCCACTGGATGAAGAAACACTGGCAAATTTCTTCTGCCAGTACCAGAGATAGGAGGAAGTAAAGAGAGAAATTTTTTAATCTTTGTGACACCTATATGTTCTTTTGTTTTCCAAAGGTCTATTGAGCCCACCTTTCAGAGGAAGAGGAAGATCTGGAGAAAGGAAGGTGAAGAACTTGGGTTCAGTTGCAGGGAACAACTGAGGCCTCTGTTTGGTACCTGGGGAAAAATGTCAACCACAGCTGACCAGACAGCTATGGTGGCTTGCAACATTCAAAGCTCTTTGTGCTGCTGAGGACACTGAGCTACCTCTCATAATGGTCCAGTCCATTAAATCTGACCAGTTAATTTCCCTGACAGCCTTTGGCACAGGACTTTGACAACAATATTTTGGAAATCTCAATCCCTGCGTCCTTGGGATAGTCCTAATTTCAGGAGTTTTGCTCCTTCAAGGAACTCCACCAAATGCAGATTCCATGGTTTGTCTTTGCAAGGGCTGAGCCTTTCACTTTGCAGTGCTTTTATCCATGTATTTGTCAATTCTAGTCTTTTGTACAATACCTTGCAATTGTTCTTGTACAGGTGTTGGCTGTTGTTTCTTGGATCAACCTGGAATCCTTTCTAAAACCTGATGCCATGTTTGTCAGCTTTCACTTCTCTGATGCTGAGGTAGGTTTAAGCCCAGTTTATTGCATCACAGATAGGACAATATCATCATGTTTAAATTTTCTTTGACCTCTGCAGTGAGTACTGTCTACCACTGACAACCTTTAATTAGTTATTTTATTGATTTGCCAGAAATCTTTTCTAAGTTTCTTCAGAGTGAGGGTATTCCCCTTTCATCTTTCCAGAAACAAAGGTTGTCACACTCTCACACTTTTTTTTTTTTTTTTTTTTTGGAAATGAACACTGAAGCAAAGAATATTTTTTCTTCTTGTTCCAACCTCATTTTCTGAACGCTTTTATTGAAAGTTGACTCTCTGGTAAGCTCCCTGCTGTAGATATTTGGAAATGTTTTGAAGTATTTTAATTTTTTATATATGTGCTATTAATTTATTATTAATTAAATCTAGTTTCTGTTAATGTTGTATTTCAAACTATTTTGTCCTTCATTCATTTGGTCACCAGAGCTGAGACTCCATTTTAATTTGGTTGTTTGAATGTCAGTTCCAGTTATTGCAGGATTCCAGTTTAGTACCAGTAGTCCTCTTACTCTACTGTTTTTCATTCTAATTAGAAGTGGGAGAATTTCCTTAATAGGTGATATAACCATGCCACAATTTTCTAATAGGAGTCTTTAAAAATACTTTATTATTTATCCTCATAATATAATATTAAAACCACTGTTATTTCTATTTTTGCCTATTCTTTTTCTGTGGAAGTCTATTTTTCACAGTCTTCTCCCTGAATAAATGCTGTTTTCACAGATAGAACTGTGCAGGTAAGTTTTATATAAGTGTCTTTGAAAGGATGACAGCATGGCATGGGAATCACAGAGATGACAAAGCTTTGAAAACAACTGGGAAGAATCCCTTTTGAACTGCAAAGGTACGCAGTTCAAAATGTTCAAAGGTTAGCTGATTTTCTTTCTTTCCAGCCTTGCTGCCTTGGTTCACCGGGAGAGGAAAGCAGTGGCACTTCCCTGTTTTTCAGGGATGAGACTGTGCTTGAAACCAGGTGACTAGAGAGGCAAAGCTATAGCATGAAATTGCTAAAAATCTGTAAAATACTTGACCTCTGGAGACATTATTTATGGAAAATTGGTTGGTTTTTTTCCAGAATGCCAAGAGTGCATCTGCTGTAGGATTTACCCTGGGACTGTAAGGCATTCTGCATTTACTGAAGGTCATAGCACATCTCCATCTGTGGCTGGGGTGCTGGAACAATGGAGGCTCCATCATCTGTGCTGGGACAACACTGAGTGAAAAATACAGCTGAGGGCAATCATGGTAACTAGGCAAGACACATGGTGGAGTTCTGCTAGACAACACCTTAGATATTTCACCCCAGCATTGACCATTATACCAAACTTATAGGCAGCCTTTTCAATTACCAAGACCACACAGCCATGGAAGATTTGTTACAGTGCAAGTCACTGTGTTTCTAACCTGCTGAGAATGTGTTGTGGATACTAGGAAGAAAAGCAGTTGACTAACATGGCTTATCTCAAATTCTGCCTCACTATTGAGAAGAAAAATATGTAACCTGAGAAGACCCATATGGCTGAAGAACTTTGTGAAAAACACAAAATGCCAGATGCATTATCAAGAAGCTGCCTGTCTAAGGTGGAGGAACAAAGGTGCCTGTGACTACAGCAGATTTGACCTCAGAACAGCCAGATCTCAGGAGAGTGGCTGGAAGCTGGCTGACCCAGCAACCCAATCAAAACATCACTGACTTGTTCATTGTGGCCATGAGGCTTCCAGAGGCTTCCAGTGGCTTCCAGTGACACTGGACCCTTTGCAGTGTGGTGCCCACAAAGTGGAGACTGTGTCACCAGAGAGCTGCTGAGGAAGTGGTGTCCATTCCCTCCCTGCCCAGTAACAAAATAAGAAGGAATGGTTCAAATTTTTGCAGCCTGGATGGTCTAGTAGGAAGTGTTCCTGCCCATGGTGTGGGGGGATTGGAACTAGATGATCCTTAATGGATGAACCATTCTGTGATTCTATACTTCCTCATAGATTTTCTCTAAAATTGTCTTTTCTTTTGGTTTAAACTGTCAATGAGCTATCTTAAAGGATGCACATGGTGACACAGGTGACACATGTACCAGCAAAATAAATCCCAGAGCTCAGTCCTTTCTGTGAGAGGGGATGAGGGGCCATAGTTTGAGTGGTGCACAGAGGGTTTTCTATGTTGGGGGGAAAATAAGTTCAGAGCATTCTATAAATTATTGAAGAGAGTAACTGTTCAGGGAAGGAAGCTGGATTTGAATGTAGATGAGAAATTGTTTATAGCCCCAAACTGTAAGACTAGCTAAAAATATTGGGTGTTTTGTAGCCCTATGCTTTATTCAGATTTTAAAATACATGTAGGTTTTTAATTCTTTTCTGCATTCATAAAGGCTAGAAACAATAATCTTTTTCTTCTCTCCGGGAAAGAAAGGAAGATCCCATATGACTTTGGAGCCTCTGTAAGGGTAAGCTTTAAAACTAAAGGTGTGATGGAACAAAAAGGAAAATCAGAAGTTGGCAATGCTGACCTTTGATCTAGGAGAACCAAGATCCACACAGATTTCCTCCTGACCTTGAAGCAGATAATTTAGCCACATAGGATAAAGCTGGCAGAAAATTGACAGGTCACTGAGAGAGTCCTCCAAACTGCAGACAACTACACAAGATACCTCTATTAACATTTATTTCACACTCTTTTTTAACATTATATAGGTGTTTTGTCCTCCACAGCTCCTATTAGAGGGCTGTTCCAGAACCTTGCTTCTCTGGTACTTAGAAATCTTTTTCTAATTTCCAGTCTAATTTTATTCATGACTGGTTTATACTAATTTGTTCTTTGCCAACGTTATCTTTTTCTTAAATAGCTCATTTCCTTCTGTGGCATATATCCACCTGCTGAATTTATACAGCGGAGTCTTAACTCCTCCTGCCTTTAATTTTTCCAGGCTAAACAAGACAATTTCTTTTGTATTTCCTTTTGTACTCTAGGGTGTCTGCTCGATTTACCATCTTTCTTGATCCTTTTTGCACTTTTATGTGTTTAAATGTTTCTTTTTTTAACCACTATTTTTTTCTTTTTTTTTTCCCATTGAGTGATCAGAAATATGTATAGTAGTTTGTTTAGGATCCCACCAGGACCTTATATAATATATTCATCTTTAAATTAAAATTTAAAAAATATTTGGCTTGGCAAATTACCTTTTTTTATTCTTTCCCTGTTCATCTCATAATGCTGAGAATCCTGGTTTTGAATAGCACAGCTGAGTTGAAGTGTCCTAAAATTATGAAGCCATATTCTGACAATAATAGTGCTATCCTTGAAAGTAGCTCTGTTCTAAAAATCTGCTATGGAACCATCACTTTGTGCACTTTTGTGGTTACTGAGCTGGATATATGCCCTGGTGAAAAAATATAGATACTTAAACTATTAATCTGTTTGGAATGTCTTTGGTAGAGCATCTTTAATGTATATCCTTTGATTCTGGTTGCAAAACCAAACATTAGTAGACAACAAGAATTAAAAGAATGAAGAGAAGTGGTTTGGCTAGGTCTTTAAGCTAACTGATTGGAGAAAGGTGAACTAAACAAAGATGACTTAACTTTTAAAAGATTAGGGGAAAAATATTTTAAAATCCCATTAACATGAATACAAATGCCTCCTATGTTGCATAATGGATTGATGCCTCTAAACTTTTTTTTTACAGACACAATCTCTTTTCAAAATTACACCTTGACCAGTATTTTTGATATCATCACCCTTTAATGGAATCTCCAATAGTTACTGTGTATTAAAAAATGTAAAAAACTACAGCTAGTACTACACAAAACCTTATTTTATTTCAGTAAACACCTGGGTATTTCTTTTTTTTTAAGATTTTTGTGTGAAATGGCATAAAAAAGACAGTGGACCCAAAGCGGACTAGTAAAGCAGTGCTTCGGAAAAAAAAATGGTGAAAAAGGCTAGAGCATTGCCAAATAAGAGGGACAGTAAAACAAACATTTAGATTTAAAATCTAAATGCTTTAGATTTTAAATACATGTAGTATTAAAAATCTAAAGCATTTTCTTTTTTTTAATTGAAGAAATAGACCAAAATGTAAGGGATGATGGTTCTAATGCTTCCTGTGCTTAGGAAGACTCATAAACTGCAAAAATGCAACTCCCATTAGCATATGACTATGAAGGAGTGGGAAGGAGGATAGCTAATGAATATCCATAAAGACAACCACATCTCAGTATCACTTTCTTTTCTAAACTAGCTTTTATGTCTAGATTTTGATTTAGCTTGTTTTTTTTTTTATTTTCTTTTTCAACAGATGCACAGTCATCTTAAAGGGAATTGAAATAGTCTCTCCTTTATCTGTAACTGGATTTTAAACTCTGCAGGTGAGCAGAGGCCTGACTGATTGAATACAGCATCAAACCTGGACGCCCCTGTGAAAGTTTAATGCTTGGAACATGTATGAATGACTGGTTTTGCAGCACCCCCTGATATCAACATTACTGGTGTTGAGCTGCTCTTGGTGGGCTCCCTAAGGAAGGCTGAGTTCAGGCAGAGGGAACCCACACTGCCAGGGGTCTTTGCATGGGTTAACCTAATTATCCTGCCAGATTCCATCATGGCAGAGAACTTGGGGCTCTAGGAGGTTTTAGAAAAGGATGAATAAGACATGGGAGGTTATATTACTTATATATATAAGTGTGTATTTCCTGAGTCAGTGGAGAGAGAGACATTTTTCCACCTGCAGCATGTGACAGCTTAGATTTACCTATAAAGTTTCTTGAGGACCCTGATCATCTGCCAGAAATGAAACACAGCAGCAGCTCTAGGACAAAACTGTTCCTATGGAGTCAGTGAGAAGACTCAATATGAAGGATTTTCCCCGCTGTCCTGAAGTACTGCCCACTCAAAAAGCCGTCTCCATGGAACAATAACCCAGAGACCTAGTGTTCAGAGACTCATATTGGAGTCCTAGCAGGATCCTGAGCAATATATGTAAACAGAAAAACAAAGTCTGTCACTAAATCACTTTAATTCTGTCTTCCTAAAGCTTATGACTGGCAGGACATTGGCTGTGATTACAGCATGGTAAATTGAACGGTCAGATGACCTTCTTTGAAACCCAGAAGACTCCAGGGTAAAATGTTTGCATTGTAAAGCAATTGTACCTCATTAAGTGAGTGTCATGAAACTCCTCCAATAATAAAAAAGAATGTCCCACCCTGGTGTTAAGGAGTGCTGTTCAGTGGCTGAGAGCCATCTGGATCCATATTGCTGAAACGGACAAGCAATCACCGTGGTTCTTCATAGTAAAAATGAGATTGCTTTATTTGGCTTAGAGGGAGAATGTCATTGCTCTGTATTCTCTGTACCAGTGTGTATCTTCTTAGAACCCTGGCCAAAAGGCAACTGAGTTGTCTCG
The DNA here is from genome assembly GCA_024362935.1 of Setophaga petechia. Taxonomy (NCBI): domain Eukaryota; kingdom Metazoa; phylum Chordata; class Aves; order Passeriformes; family Parulidae; genus Setophaga; species Setophaga petechia. Next base: position 27,402,405 of record JANCRA010000008.1, read on the forward strand.
CAGCAAGATAAGCAGCCATCATGGCAGACTTGAGCCTGTGAGAATCAAGCCCATTTCTGTGTAGGCTTCATCATCACACAGGTGAGGAAGTGTGGCAAACACTTACATACTGAAAGGTACCACCCATAGCAGTCCTGCAACTATTGAAGGTGTAGTCTGGTCTGTATCTCTATAGGAGAGGAGCATTTGCCACCCCAGGAATCTTAGTATTGATGCTCAGCGTCTCCAAAACCCTGAATCACAAGTACCTGGACTGGGAATATCTATTCCTACAAAGCCACAATGTCATTTGCCTTGTCTCTGCGATTATATTTCAGCACTCAACATTCTAATACTGCAAAGAAAGGCTGTCCAGGAGGCAGTAAGAGTTTACCTTCACTTTAGTGTCTTATTTTTTTACACTTGATGAAATGGGACAAACAGAGCTGTGTAACGGGACATGAGCTACATAACGCTGAGAAGTCTTTTGTAGTTTGAATCTGGGGTTAACAAAGTCCTGACAATCTGGAGGAGTTTCCATCAATGTGTGTCTGCCTTCCAAGCAGGCTTTGTCCCCATCAGCCCTGTTTCCAATTGAGTCACAATGGAGACAAAGAGTCATTTAAATGCTGTTGCTCCATGACCTATGTCTGCAAACCTCATGGCATGCCTGAGTTTTGATCAAGCCATGCCCTCAGAGCCAAACTCCTCATGCTTTTGTTGTTGGGACATGCTTTCATACTGCAGTCTTCCTGCAGCAGTAGCTCAGGAAGGCACATTTACCAGGGGATTTTCTACAGGAATTGTCAAAATTAGGGCCAGGTTTAGATGCAGCTACAGGCACACAGAATGATTGGATCATCAAGCACAAGGACATCCTTTTTCTGCTCACTGACAGCTGGACACAAGACACTGCTTGTAGTGGCAGAACAAGGGGGAGTGATTTTCAACTGAAAGAGGGTAGATTTTGATTGGACACTAGGAAGAAAGTTGTTTCTGATATGGGTCTTGAGGCACTAGAACAAGTTTCCCAGAGAAATTGTGGATCCCATATCCCTGGAAGCGTTCAGGTTCGATGGGGCCTTGAGCAACCTGGTCTAGTGAAAGATCTGCCTGCTCATGTGAGGAAGCTGAAAGCTTCTACTTGAAAACCATGTTAATGGCTTTCAATTTGTTTGATATTTTCCTTTTTTACAGTAGAATTCTAATATGATGTCCTCAAAAAAATATAGAATCATAGAATTATAGAATGACTTGACGTGGAAGCAACCTTGAAGTTCATCTAAGTCCAAACACTTTGCTGTGGCCAGGAACACCTTTCACTTGATGAGATTGCTTAGACCCTCATCCAACATGACCTTGAACACTTCCAGAGATGGGCATATGTGTCTCTTGAAATTTTTCTCTTTAGAAGTTTGTTTTAAGTTCCTTTTCAAAAGCCTTCTTATTTTCTGGAATTCTGAGGCTTGTTTGCTCTATGGGATTTTGAATTTGAATTACACTGTGGCCTTTTTTCTGTCTTGTTCACTCTCTGACTAAGCACCAAGAACAAGTCATCACTTTGTGTACAAAATTCAGAAGACATTATGCTACTTAACACAATTCATCCAGTTTACAGAGAAGCAAGTGAACTCATAAATTATTTCTAGGGTGTCTCTCTTTAGAACTTTCCTAACGTTCCATAACACATCAACTTTCATGACCATGCTGATAGGTTACTTGTAATATAGTTCAATACTATATGACTTTAAAAAGATGTGGAATTAAATTCCTTAGGTATATGATAATTAATTATATATTTAATGACTTTGCTTATCAACTCTAAACTTGGACTTGTTCACAAGCTAGCTTGAGGTATATCCAGCTGATTACAAGAGCCTACTGGCATTTCTTCTACCACATTGTTTAAAGTTTATCAGCCTTGGTTCATCTCCCTCACTTGCCTTAGATTTGTATACCAATAGGTCATATTTGAGCTTAGTCTAGTTGTCTGTTTTTATGTTTCCTAATAAAAGGGTACTTCACTAACACTGTTTTTTAAATTTAGGTCTCTCTTTCCCCCATGTTTACAGCATTTATTCAGAAGCAGGGAATCATTCATGTTGGAAAAGAACCTTAAGATCCCCACTGAGTCCAGCTGCAAACCCAGTACTGTTAGGTCTACCAATGCCATGTCCCTAAGCACCACGTCTACATCTCTTTTCAATTCCTCCAGGGATGGTGACTCAACCACTTCCCTGGGCAGCCCTTTCCAGTGCTTGATGATTCTTACATTGAAAAAAAAAAAATCCCAATGTCCAATCTAAACCTTGCCTGGCATAACCTGGGACCATGTCCTCTAGTTCTATCACTTGTTACTCGGGAGAAGAAGCCAGCCCACACCTTGCTACAAAATTTCCTGCAGTTGTAGGGAGGGATAAGTCTCCTTTTCTCTAGGTTTAACAGTCCCAGCTCCCTCAGCCTCTTCTCATAAGATGTTTGCTCCAGCCCCTTCCCCAGCTTAGCTGTTCTTTGGACACTCTTTTTTGTCATGCTCTTCTTGGATTACTCCACGTGCAGATATGTTACCTTAAAAGTGTTTTCTTTACCTCTGCTAGTATTTCCTGCCCACTTTCCTGTAATCTTCCTTACTTCCCCCATGGCTGTATCTGCCATCCAGTCATTCTGGTTTTTTTAATAGAGATGGAATTTATATGGGAAAAAAAACCATGTTTGTAAAAACAGTGTTTTATCTGCAGATATTTCCACTCCAAGTTTATTATGATTCTTAATATTATTATTTTGCTGCAAAAAGTTCCTTAAGTTCTGAGACTAAAGGCTGTTATTCACTGAAGACACTGAAATACACAGTCCATCAATAGCTCCAGGGCAATTTTTCACAAGAGGTAGTTGTCTGGAACACACTTTTTCCTCTGTCTCTTCAGATTTTTTATTTTATTTTGGCAATTACATGAAACATTACTTCATCTCTTATTATTCTCTTGCCATTCCTAATAAGCTGTGTTTTAATTTAAAACAGCAATTTACAATTCAATTAATATATAACAACACAATTCATTGTAATCACGATGCGATAAATTTGTGTTTTAAGTAATTTTTAATGCTCATAGCAGCTGGATCTCTGAAGTGTGGAAATAGCTACCATTTTTCACCATGTGCAATACTGCCTGTGCAAAGCACCACTTTTTAATTATATGACCACCAAAGCTCAATGTAAGGAAAATGGAGCAACTGTAATTACAAAAGAAGAGAATTTTTGCTTATATTATATAGTTAATACAGAAAAAAAAATAAAAGTAATACCAGTGTATAATTTTAAAAAGTGATATAAAGGTGAATTCCCAGATACAATCACTATTGAAAGACATGTTTTGGGTTAATGTCTTTTAAAAACTAAAGGAATAGGATTAATTTACCTCTACCAACAAAGAATAAAAAGATTATTACATCTGACCAGAAACTTATTTTTTTAGAAATTGCAGATAATGCATTATTAGTTTACTGGTGGATGCTTTTTGCAATTTCTTTTGTGACAGACATGTGTTTTTTCAAATTTCTGCATTTCCTGACTATATAGATTAAAAAACTCCCAAAGGGCTAAGTTGATAATTTCTCTGACTTCAATGAAACTATATTAGCTCCAAATGTAATGACAACCTTTATTTGTCTGTAGTTTACATCTTAAATACAAACCATTAGATGTCACCTGGAAAAAGGATATAAATCCTCTTCCAAGTTCTGCTTGAAAAGAGGAGGTTGATTTCTTTAGTAGATCCTCTCTTCTGCTCCTACCAAAGTCATTTGGACTTGCTGTGATCACGAATTCTACCACTAAAAAAATAATCAGGAAGAGAGATTTTCACTCCTCTGTCAATATTTTTACTCTTTAAATCAGGAATAATTTTATTGTATTGAAAGTAGTTCCATTAGTGTAATTGTAGAATTATGAAATAGTCTTTCTATTTTCCCCCTTTTTACCCCCTTCTATCTAATGGAACATTTACATAGGAGTTTTCTGCAATCCTAATTTACTTCTAAAGGAACTTCAGTACAACAAGTTTCCTTTCATTTCCCATCCCAGCAGTGGGCCCTATGTCACTTTGCTCCTGGTCACATGGAGAGTACTCATCAGAATTAATAATTTTGTGCTTGAGGCTTACAGTTTTTGAAAATGGGAATTAAGTTGCTTTCACCAACCCTTTATTTGATTTAGATTATTTTTTTTTAAACTTAAAAGCTTTTTTTCAGCTTGAAAGTTTAAATTGTAGAAAAATGTTCCCAAAATTATGAAAGATCATACATGCAAAAAAACCCCAAAACCACCCAACTGAAAAAAACCCCTCAACCCAAACTGGAATAAATTGGGATATATATCCCCTCTTAAGTTACTGGATAACAAAGGTATGTCTTAATTAATAGAATGCTATGATCTTCACATTTCTGCAGGTCAATAGGAAAATAAAATATGTAATTTTAAACCAAAAAAATATATCCTGTAGACAGAAGATACTGAAAATTGTCAGGTTGGAATATGGATCTCTGAGTTGGTTTTCCTCAAAAGAAACATTTTTGCATGGGCCATTTCAATACTAATCTTGTATAAACGCATATAAAATAAACATCCACATTCCTTTATGACAATCATTATACCACTTGTGGAAAAATACAGTGTAAATGAAGTGTGAGGCTTTTATTATTGGAAACCTCTATGGTATCATATAAGTCCATTTGAGTTTAGAAATTGGATGTACATTAAAAAGAATCAGGACCAGGACCCCCAAAATGTTAATTTCCTACTATTCCTTATTCAAATGCAGAGATAACGTCTCTGGCAATTGCACCACAGACAAAAAAAAATGCTGTTCTTTTATGTTATTACTGGCTTTTCAATTCTTACATTTGTCATTGATATATGTGGCATGAAAGTAAAAAATGCATACATAACATAAAGGCTGAGTAAATATACATTAAGGAGAACTAACCCATCAAGTGATTTTACCCTTATCTGCATTTGCAGGTTGGTTAGATCCATCAATGTATGTACAGCCAAACTCTGTAATTCCATTATAGAGGTAGGAGGAAGAATGTGGGAGCCTTTGAGGTGGCACCATGCATCGTATAGTAAAATCCAGCAAAGTTTCATTTTCAAATATCTGCCAGAGAAGTGGCAAAGTATCTCCAGTAATTTTAAGGACATTTTCCAAATGTTTATTTAGATAAAAGATAGATAACAGTAAAACTATAAAACCTGCAGCCAGATAACTAGGTTTTATTAATGACCTGCCATATACCGTGGCCGGATAATTAAAGTTCTCCCTTCCTTCTAACCCCCTCCTCCCAGAGTAGGAGAGAGTGGACAAATTTATTTGATAGTTTGATAACCAGGGGACACTGGTTGAAAACTATTGATATAATCAGGGCCTATTCAATTTGCTCACGACAGACACTCCTATCTGCTAATTTCACCTGTGAATAGTTAATTATGCCCCGGATGCATATGGTCAAGCCATTAATAAAATTTGTCTGTCATAGCTTTCTGTATATTCCTTTTTTGTCATCCTCATGTGCATTTTATCTATGGGAATCTTTCCCCCCTTTTTTTTTCCCTTTTAACATTGCACAAGACAGATGTTAGTGTTATTGGTATTTCAGCAAGGCTACGTTATAGATGGCATGCAGCAAGGATCAGAATTGCACTTTTAGCCTGTAAAAGACTGGGCCTGTGTACATAATGAAGTTGCTGAAGCATGAATGATAATGGAGTTCTTAACCATTTCACATTTTCAAGCTATGCTTAGGGAATTTGCTTCCAACTAAACAAATGCAAGGGAAAATGTGTTGGACTTTTTTTCTTTCTTTCATTCTTTCTTTTTTTTTTTTGTTTATTTGCCAGGCTCATAAGGATTGTTACATGTATGGGATGGCTGTTTTTATTTCGTTTCCTTTAAATCCGGCTGCTGTTCCTTTCTTAAGACATTTCTTTGGCTGAATGTAGGAGTCAAACCCCAAATTTTCTCTCTCCAGTCTTCTGAATTTAATAAAGTGAATATTGTATGCCAAAGCAATTTGCTTTAATCTCTCAATGGCCTCTCAGGACTCAGGAAACTTCTAAGCTTCACATCAAATTTCCCTAATTCTGCCATTTCCTACAGCTGGGAAAATTTTCTCCCATTCTTCCCTACCTTATAAAGAGAATTCTTATTTAATCAGAAATAATTTGTTTATTCAGAATACTGCAGGTGAGAACAGGCTGTTTCGCCTGATGTCTCTGAATGTAAGTATCTAAGGAATGGTAACAAAAATATGAATAAGTAATTTTACCCCAGATTTTGCTTACTATTTTTTATCAGACTGTTTTGTTCACTATCCAAATGTAGTCCTTTAAAGTTGCAGAGGGCTGCTGTCCTTTTAGGTATCACTTTTTTACGGATAAACCCTCTTGGTTTCTTTGTCCAGCAGTTTTGTTTCTTCCCTGACCTATGAAGTCTTGTGCTCTTCTGCCTTGAGAAGATCAAGGTGGAGAAGGTCACCCGCAAAGGACAGACTGTGGGCCTTGCTGGCCCCTTCAGCAGCAGACATCATTCCAATACTGTCAGAAAAAGTAGCCATACCTCAGGAAATTTAACAGAGTATCTCCCAAATGTGATATGGGTTGGAACCTGGCCTCCAAATAGATTGATGAGTCTTGAAACCTTAACTTCAGCTTTACTTCCTAGGTCTTTCGGGGCCAGTCCTCAGTATGATAACTGTGATTATCATGGTGCGGTTTTCTTACAATTCTTTCTCTCTGTTGGTCTGCATCAAGCCTGATAGAGTTTTGAATCCTTCTACCCAAAGAGCTGACCTGGGTCCATACATTTTATGTTTCATGAAATCATTCATTATGTCAGAAAAAGAAATAATCTAGAGATTCTTGCTACCAAGTTTTACCTTGCTGTATTTCTCATAGCCTCTTTTAAGCTTTCTAAGAACTCTACTTGAATGTTTGAAGCTAAATGATAAGAAGGAGCTTAGATATTTTGCTCCTCTCACATTTTGCTCTTTTTATTGCCCAATCTCACTGCATGACAGTGCTGGATAGTCTTGGAAGGTTGCCTTGCTCTGGTCTCCACAGGATGAACATCAGTAGAGGTGAGCAAAGGGGGAGCTGGAGAGCAGCCTTGGGAAAGCACTGTTATTTCTGAGTGTGAACAATGTTTACAGCAATGGAGTTAGAGCCAATAAGCATTATCACAGACTAAAAACGGAATTAGTACATCTGTCTAGAATCTTTATATGTGATTTTGGAAAAAAAAATTGCATTTAAAATGAAAAGTTTTGCAAAAGTAATCCAATTCTGATAAGAATTTTTTTTCCATCAATTAAATGGAAACAGTGACTTGAAAAAAAACCAAACAAAAAAAACCTGGAAAATTTTAAAAGCTTCTTATTTTCTTGAGTGGAAATCTACTTTTATTAAAGAATTCTTCATCTCAAGTTGGATCACAAACATTTAATTGACATTTTAGTGTGGTGGCATCTTTGTTTAAATTTCAGAGTCCTAACAGGATTTGTAACCAGTGACACCATGAATTTTATGTCAGAGTCCATTCAGGATATCTGAGAAGGTGGCCTGGTCTCCATGGGTCAAATTGTAATGCATAATCCCACTTCTAGGAATATAGTCTCATACAGAAAGAGAAAAGGAAAATTCAACCATTGTATGTTGGGCACCACAATATAAAAAGTCATGAAACTATTAAAGAGTATCCAAAGGAGAGCAACAAGGATGGTGAAGGGCCTTGAGGAGAAGCTCTGTGAGGAGCAGCTGAGGTCACTTGGTCTGTTCAGCCTGCAGGAGACTGAAGGGAGACCTCAATGCAGTCTGCAACTTCCTTGTGAGGGGAAGAGGAGGGGCAGGCACTCATGGCTTCTCTGCGGTGATCAATGGCAGGACCCAATAGAATGACCTGAAGTTGTGTCTCGGGAGGTTTAGGTGGAATATTAGAAAAAGTTTCTTCACCCAGAGCGTGGCTGGGCACGGGAACAGGCTCCCCAGGGGAGTAGTTACAGCACCAGCCTGACAGAGTTTAAGAGGGGTTTGGACACTGCTCTCAGGCACATGGAGTGACTCTTGTGGTGTCCTGTGCAGGGCCGGGAGTTGGACTTCAATGATCCTCTTGGGTTCCTTCCATCTCAGAATATTCTATTATTTTTTCTATGATTCCCAGTAATTGCCCTCTACCATCCCACTAATTTCTGTTTGTTTCCTCCTGTTGTTGCTGCTGTTTTTTTGGGGACATTTTCTACTCAATTCCTAAAGGCTCCTTATCAAGCCCTTTTGTGACATGGTGGTAACAAGAAAAATCCAAAATAATGAGTTGGCTTGCTCAGAAATAATGACTTTGGCTTAAAAAAAGTAAGGGATTGGATGAAAGAGAAATCGGGAGTTTACTGCCACTTCGGTTTTTGAACCTCTAGGATGAGTTGAGGACAGATTGAATTTATTCTCCACAGCATGAGGCACAGAAATATACTTGTTTAAAGTTAAGGCTTACAGTGTCCTAACCTGTACAATGATGGTTCTGCACTGGGTTGAGGTCTCAAGAAAAACAGATCTCCTGTGTCAGCTTCTCTTCCTGTCTTCTCATACTTTTACAAGCAGGGTAGATGTAATGACAGTGAGTTACACAGAAATTTAAACTGAAGGTCAGAAAAAGACCACTGAAGTGTCCAGCCTTCCATGGCTTTTGGAAGCTGCTGTTCTGTTAGTTTGCAAATCCAAATCCCTCTTGATTACACACACACACCTTGATTACACTGATTTGGACCCAAACATTATGTAAATATTGGGACAAAAACTCCGTGAATTTATGTGATGCTCAGGTGGCTTCAGAATTTCTTATGGCCCCCAGGTAATCTCACAGAATTTTGATACTCATCATTCTAAACTCCTGGCCCAAGTCTAGACTAAGGGGTTTTTTTATGTTCTTTCTAAATGCTTTGCTGAAGTTGCTACTGCTTTTGTATACTGTAGATGGAGGTCCTAATAGGATACTTTCCACGAGAATTAACCTGTTCTGTGAAGCCTCTCTAGTTCAGAGCAGTCTTATTTGTCAAGGCAGAAATATGCGACCTTCAAGAGAGACAAACATAATTATGCAGCAAAACATAAACTGCTTTTGACCGAAGGTAGAGTAAGTATATTTTTATTTTATTTTCCTTTTTATTTAAATAGAAAACCTACAGACAGCAAGTAAGAGTTGTTGGTATTTTAGAGGAACGAGGAGTTGATGCAGCAAGGAGAGAGACGTCTCTCCAGAAAGAGTCATAGTCATATTTGAAGGTCTCATAAAATGAAGATCAGTCACAGACTCACATAGCCACAGACTGTATGGTCATCATCTTCTCTGGCTGAGCTCTTTAAAAACTTATACTGGACAAATCTCCCACTGGATAAATTTCTGGTACAGATAAGAAGTTATGCTGGAAATCTTTGGCCAAGGATTCATTTAAACTGTCCATGTTTACAGACAAATCTAAGCTGAATCCAAGAGGCAAAGAGGCTCATTGGTTTCTCATGTCTGGTTGCCACAGAATTTCAGAATGTTGAAATCTTAAAAGCTGGTCCTCTGCCTGGTTCTTTGGCATGGAGAAGACCATAATTAGAGCAGTCTCTCTGTGTCTGAAGCCAAAGTTAGTGGAGGTAGAATACCTCACGAAGATACTTTGCATCCCTAACCATACTAAATTTACTAATTTCCAACTAATGTGGCACCTTACACATCCAGCTTACAGAGCTGAGCAATTACCTTCCTTAATTTTCATTGATCAGAAAAACATATGAGGAGTAACATCTGCAGCTTTTTTCATGGTTGTCCTCTGCTCACCAGGCTCCCTGTATGCTCCATAACTGTGCAAAATGTTTAGTCAGCCTGGGCCCGAAAACACTGATAAAAGCTATTGCCATCAATTGAGTTTCAAGACTGCTCTTCAATCCACTTCCCCTGACATCACCAAGATGCATAGGAGGTACAAGGGTGTGCATTCACATTCTCTGAAAAATCCCTTCACCCAGGATTTTTCTCCTGTGAAGCTGAGAAGCCTCAGAGAAAAAGCAAAATAATTCTTATCTCATTTGCTTCTCCTGTGTTTTGCTCATGTGGAATGTGTTTGGAGATTGTTTACCAACAGGTGATTGTTTAACTGGATTCTGGTGTGAGTTGTTTTCACTCATTGGCCAATCAGAGTCAAGCTGTGTCTCTGGGACTCTGGAAAGAGTAATGAGTTTTCATTATCATCTTAGCCTTCTGTAAGTATCCTTTCTGTATTTTTTAGTAGAGTATAGTATAATATTCTTTAGTATAGTATAATATTCTTTAATATAATATAGTATCATAAAATAATAAATTAGCCTTGTGAGAAAATGGAGTCAGATTCATCATTCCTTCCTTCATCAGGGCATGACGCAAATACAATGCAGGGGAAACTCTGAGTTCACTTGGAGCCAAAGTATGAATCTCTGCTGCTTGCTCTCACAGTTATGCTCATCTGAGCAACAAGACAGTTTTATACATGCCTATATGTATGAGTGTGTGTATCTGTATATATCTATATGTGTGTGTATGTATATATATTTACCTTGTTGATACTATCAATCTGTTCAAAGTCAGTGACTGGTCATTTTTCAGTATTTCATAGTCATTCAAAACTGGATTTAATTACATTGACCTATTCCAAAACCATGGTCCCTACCTCAGTTATGCAGTTACAAAGAAGGTGTCTTGCAAACATTGGAAATGTTTGAATTCTCAAGAAAAGGTTTTTGAATATTTCTTCAATGGAAAGTCATAAGTAGGGAGTTAATACCAGCACCCCTAATAATACATGTGCAAGGAACCTAAGGGTTTTTCTTGCATAGTCGGACTGTTTCACTTCAGTAAGTTGTGAGTGTGAGCAGGAAGTGCACAGAGGAAAATGCACTGGAAATATCTAGAATGACATCTTGAATCCTTAAGACTTAGAGGTCCAGTACATGGGGATAATGAATTCACTCAACATTAGAAGGAAAATGAACTGGAAATATCTAGAATGATATCTTGAATCCTTAAGACTTAGAGGTCCAGTACATGGAGATAATGAATTTACTCAACATTAGAATGGCCAGAAAAAAAATTTCCAGAAAGAATATGAACTTTTTTGTATTGTAAGGAGTGTACTGTGCAAGGCTTTCCTTTTATTCTTTGGCAAAAACAATATTTGCACCTTTATAATTAGACAAATAACTTTTTTGCCTGAGGGGTTTTTTTTGAGGGGAGAGGGTTTTTGCTTATGTTTTGAATATGTAAGGGAAGGATTTTTTGTAAGATTTCTGGAAACACCTGCTCAGCACTTAGTTGTTATCAAGAGACAAGTAGTATTTCTGTTGAGACAGAAATAGAGAATAACATAGAAAGCATTATCATGTCATTATATGAAACATTGCTGTACCTAAGGACAGTGCGTGCAGTTCTGGCCCTCTTCATAATAAAAAACCCAGAGACATTAAAAATCTTGGAAAATGTGTAGAGAACAGTGACAGGAAGGGGATCTGAAATAAGGAACGATTTCTGTACAAGAAGAGATTAAATAGACTTATTCTGCAAATTATTGAAAGTTGGGGGTGAGATACTGTAGGGAGATACTACTCCATGCTTTTCTTTGATGTCTTCTCTCTAAGCACCCAGTTAGAGACCCACAGTTAGAGACACAATGCAGGATGAAAAGGGCCTTTGGTCTGAAACTCTGCAGGTGTTCTTATGAGTGGAATGTCTCCTAGCACAACCTTCCTCATGTGTGGGGAGAAATGTTTGTGTGTGTTCTCATAATGTGGGAGATTAGATCAAAATGTGATTGCTGTGAAAGCGGAATATTCAGTGGTAGCAACTTAAGAATCCTTCTGGAAATTCTGAGAATCTGGTAGCTGCTGAGCAGTGACAATGGGCCTCCTTCCAGGATTAATTTCTGTACTGTTGTCTAAGTGCAACTCTCTGTGCATCCTGCTCTGTACAGGGAAGTGATAGAGCAATCTGACAGCACCGGGGCTTGCAGAGCTGTTTACAATATACAGTGACCAAATCCTCAGTTATCTAACAGGGGGCTCCCTCTGCCAGCTGGGTAGACCAGAGAAGCTGAAGGTAATGGCTGGCACTCCTCTGGAGAGCAGGGCTGCCATCAGTCAGCTGTAGAGAAGGCAGATGCTGTCTCTTAGAGAGCTTCAGCAATAAAAAAGCTTTATCAGGCCACAAGAAAATGCAGCCTTTGGTCAGCCATGTGAGCTGCTGCACACTCCTGAAAGAGTGGTGCTTGTCACAGGAACATGCTGAAGTACACTTGTGCCAGAAAATGCCAGCAGAACATGACTGGCTGCCAAATGCCATGACAGAAAAGAATTGGGCTAGAGGGTTGTGAGTCATGGGTGGTCCTGGGTCCATGGGAGAGAAACTGAAAGAAGCAGAGGAGAAGTGATTAAATAAACAGCAGTTAACACCAGCATTGGCGGAGTAGTTTTAATCTGGGGAAGTCAGTGGCTTAAGGCCAGAAGGATGTTGTACTCTTGGGGACAAAGAAGGGAAATTGAACTGATATAACAAGAAGTGCCTAAGCTATGTAAAGCTGACTCCCAGAGGCATGGAACCTCAGCCTGCCCATCTCTGTCTTGCTCTGTTAACTGGTTCATGAAGCCAAGCTACAGCCTGTGGGGGCAATCTGGTGTTTGGAGGTCCAGTACATCCCTGCAATGCATCCTGAAAGTTCCTCTCCCGACAGACGGACAGACAGACCTTCTTTGCCAGGAGGCTGCAAGCTGTCCAGATAAGTCCTTCACAGTAATTTTTGTGAGACAGTAACCTCCAGGATGAGTGAAGACAAAGGATGGAGCGTCAGTGTCTTCCTGACCTCAGCCTGGTGCAGGGCATGTGGGAAAAGCAGGCTGTGACACAGAGCTGGGGGCACTGAGCACAGCAGCAAGAAGGCATGAGCACGCTCAGACTCAGCAAATGTCCCAAAATCCATGCTAGCATCCTCATCCCTGCACAGCTCATCCCCATCCTCACAGGCCTTCTCCCTTCAGGAAGGTGATATTTTCCATCTGCCCTTCCTGAGTGAGATCTCTGTGCATGGCCATGGCAGGATGCCACTCTTTCTCATCCTTCCTCTGTGTTGAGTGAGGTAGAAAGAGACAAAAAGATTTGGCATGAGCTCAATATATTTTATTCTTAGCAGGGTAAGAAAACATGTGGTTTGTTTTCCACAAAGAATTTGTCAATAAATTTAAAATGCAAAAAGTGTTCTCTCTCACTAAAATGGATCATCTCCTGAACAAAAAGTTAAGTTGAAAAAAAGATTATAATTATATTTATATTAAAAGTTTTTGAGTAATCATTCTTTAATAAATGAAATAATGAAGGAAAAAATGAAGAGAAACCAAACCCCGCCTCTTTCACACAAAGCATATGAAGGTTTCTTGTAAACAAGTCAAATCATAAAAGAAAAGTTTCTTGTACCCATAAATCAGTTAACATTGATTTTTATGAGATACAATTAATAGAACAGTGATATTTCTGTGAACAAGGAACTGCTTGCAAGCCATGAAGACAGCTGTATTATATTTTGAACTAAAGCAAACCCCAACAATTAGATTCTAGATATAATTGTCCTAGGAAGGGCCGAGGAGGGATTTTTTCCTATGAGCTGTTGTTAGGAGATTGGGATCTTCCCTTTCCCTACAAGATGTATTAACCTCTGCTGCAACTCGTTGTGCAAGTACAATTCTTCTTTTGATCCATTAGCAGAATATGCAGCAAGTAGGTCTATCTCCCTGCCAGGCTTGGTCACATTAATCCTGGCACTTGTCATTAGGCATTTACATGCAATGTTATCCATCCTCTTTGTGTTTTGCCAGACAACAGAGGGTCAGAATACATATTTATCACTAAGAATAAGCAAATTCTTACTTTGTTGAGCACTTCTGCAGCTGAACTGAACCCCATGAGCCACATGCCTAATATGATTCAGTGTGGGCAGACATTGCAAATATTTTGTTGAAAAAATCACACTGGTTTATTGAGATAAATTCATATTCTGTTAATATTTGCAAATATTGTTTTAAAGTTTCTGTTAGCAGTAAGGAAAAGTGATGGTCAAACCTTTTGGATTTACATGCATAACTCAGCAGGCAGATTTCAAAAAGATGTCTGTCTAAAGCAACCCTGGTACCAGTGGCAATACTGGGATGAAATTCTTAGTTGTTTTCCTTCTTTATGATATTTCTGTAATCTAAAAATTCTGTACATTTTTTTTTTCAGTTTTCCACCACAAACTGAAGCATTTTTGCATTGCTCCCAAATAACATAACTGAATTTTAAGGCAGCTTAATATTTCTTTTAGCTCAAATTAAAAAAAAAAAAAAAAACAAAAAACAATAATGAGAAGTAGTGTTGCAACAGAACAGTATTAATCTCATTCTTTTTGAAAGCATATTTTCTGTATGAACATCATAGATGCAGAAATAACTAAAATTTAGGTACAATGGGACAGCACATCACTTTGCACTGCCTTTTGCCTGTTTGAAAGAACAACAGCTTTGGAAGTGTTTTCAGCTCAAATCCTTCCCTTTGTAAGAACAGCTACCATGCAGTCTGTAGCAGAATTCAGTGGGGGAAAGAGAAGAATCTCTGTAGAAATATTAGATATTACCAAATATCTGGAGACCCAACCATGTTCTGTGCCTATGATACTTAATCAGAAGCTCTCATTTCTAGTAGTTAACGTGTCTTGAAAACACCCCGAAGAAGTTAAAATTTGCAAATTGAATCTTTTTGCTTATTTTGGTATTTCATTTGCTTGATGTTTTCACTACACCTCCATTAACCAGCCATTGACTATTAGCCTGCTCATTACACTTCCCTTTGAAAATAATGATACAAGGGCAGCTTTATGTCCATTCCCAGCACTCTTGTTACAGTTTCAGCACCTATTACAATTATTAAAATAGTGTCAGTAATGGCTTTCCAGGAAGTGCCTTGAAATTCTATGAGAAAATGATGCAGAGTTGCTAATTTAATGATTAAGTTCAGTAGATACTATTTTTGATGTTGTCACTAGATAAAGTTAGAAATAAGGAAATAACTCAAAAATTTGATTGTTATTTCCCTCCTGCTCTTAAAACAAAACCACTGACTATTTATCAACTTTTTCAAATTCTATTACCTGATAGAAACAGATTCATAACAGTTACTGGGATTTCTTTTGTCACTGTTCGATAGTTAAAATTATAAATTTATGGCCTGAAACCAGATTGCAATAAAACATTAATTGATATATTCTTAGTATACCTATCTTCCTCAGTAAATAAATTTCCTAGTTGAAACCCTATGTTATTATTTAAATATACATTTTTTGTTTATTGGAGTTTTTTAATTGCACTACTGATCTTGTAGTTCAAAACAGCAGAACTATTTTATTACTGATTAATTACAGCTTTCTGATGGTATTTTGGACTTAATGGTGTAAATTTTCTTTCATACTATCTAGCTGGATTTCTTGCTTCCAAGCTTTTCTGTTAAAATGAATTCTAGCACTATGATGCCAGCCTTTTTCACTAGTTGCTTAATTAAAGTCCCAAATGGTTTAAACATATGCTTAATGCCTAATCTGAGTTACATAATCTGACATGTAAGTGAAGCTGAGTGTGTACGTGCTTTAGAGACAAGGAGAGGGACTGCTAAATAGGCCAGGCTGAGAAATAGGGATAATTCTGGTGAAATCTCTGGTGGATAATTAATATCTTCTGTGGCAAGAGGCACTTCAAGATCTCTGAGATTTTTGCTGCATGGTGTATGATAGATAACAAACTTTTTATTTCTTGCTATTTCTATTTACAAAGGGATAACAAAAAAACCTGAGACCCTTCTGGATTCCCTTTCATGTGTTTCAAATGTAGCTATGCTTCATTTTACTCTTGGAAAAAGAAATATTTTATGTATTGCTTATCTTTATTACACTTTATTGGCAGAAAAGTCTGTCAAGTCTTAAAATAAGAGACAAACAAGATGCTACAAAAACGTTTCTAGAGGTGACCTTAGCTGCAAAATTTTAGATTATCCTTAGTTCAGTTGGCAGGGTAAGCTTTGTAACACCATTTATTAGAACAGGAGGTCTAGGTTAATTTGTCTATGTTACTCCTACAAACCTTGTCCTGCCCGTACTTTTAGGCTGTTAGGGTTAAAGAAAATAATAATTTGGCTTTGAATAGTATTTTTAGTTGTCAAATTGCATTAAATACTCATAAAACTATCAATTTAATAGCATTTTTATTTTATTTAATTACTTGTGAAAAAAAAAGAACATTTTTTGACCATTTTGAGCTGACCATGGGAGTAAATGGGTCATGGTCATGATGTGAAAAGAGAACCTATTCAGCTTTCAAATGAATACTGCAGTCAGTTACCAGGCAGATGCTGAGGTTTGCTGACCTGATTGCCACGTGGTGTAAATGAATTGATGTTGTAAATGCCAAAAATTTTTATAGGTTCAAAGTAGTTTCAGACAAAGTCGCAGAGGAAAAATCTCACACGGATTATTAGGTAAAAAAAATTAATGACTTCTAGCTCCCAAAGCTACTGATAAGATACCAGGGAAATATTTGGGTGAAGCATCTCCACAGGATGCCACAACAATGTGATTCTGTGGAATTGCAATTTATATTAAAAGTTCAGGAAATTAATAATGAGAACTTTTGTGAGTAAAATTCTTCCAAGAAATATAGCTCTTAAAAGCTTTTAAATGAGCTTCATTTAAAAATTACCAGAATTTCATGTCTTAATTTCTTTTTAAAATATGCAAAACTCCCACTTTTGCATTCTAGTTAAGAAATAACAGCATTTGACTAAGTTAAGTAATCAAAGAAAATATGGAAAAGAATATAAAACCATCTTTTTAATTAAAAGTGACAGCAGGATAGATAGAACTATTTCTGACCTTCCTAATCTTTTCCAGACAATATTATATTTTTGCTAAAACCCAGAACGGAGTAAGAGTTGTGCATCTCCTCAATTAAATACTATCCTTTAAATTATACACCTACTTCCTGCCTATTGATTCAATGTTCAAATGATTCATATTCTTCAGTAGCTTGAAAGTAACTAAGAATAAGAAACTACTACAAAAAGCTATGTCAATCTACGTAGGACAAATTTTTATCTATTCCCAGCTTCTCTAAATGTCTAAGCTGAGTAAGGAAAAGTCTTGCACAAGTTACAAATTCTGTACTTGAAAACTTTTACTTTATTCATGTCCTTATCTCCCAGAATGAAATAAAGACCCCAAACCAATTTTATCCCCAAACCACACCTATGAAAAGTTAAGGATGAGAGAATAGTTAACATATTGAAAGGCTGTAATAATGAAAAAAAGCAAGCATTATATACTTAAAATAGTTAATCGTTGCTATCATATGTGACATAAAGTCAAACGTGTGAAGGCAAGGGAAAATACATGAATGACACAAACATTTGCTGGACTCTGAATTACGGTATCATTACTGAACTGAAATTAATCTTTGATGCTATGATGGATATCACTGGAGGCTAGACAGTTTCCCAAATCTTTTTTCAAACATCAAAATCCTAGAGAGAAACTGTATACTATCAAGCATGTGATGCTGAGCTTTGCAAGAGGCCTTTGCAAGTATCAGGAACATTTTGTGTTAGTTTAACTAAAATCAATGTGCAGGCAGCAGCTGTTTCTTCTGAGCTTGCTTTGATGTTGGAGTGATATTTCTATGTAAAAAAACATGTTGTCGGTAAAAGCTTCACAAATAAGATTATTAAAAAGGAAAAATGTCTGATCCCTCTTTATGGAGAAATACAGACCAAACCCAACTGAAAAAAAGAACCAAAAGTCTCTAAAGTGTAGCCTTAGCTGGCTTCAATTACATACATTTAAATTCTCCTCCCACCTTGCCATCTTTCCACAGTACTGTCTCATCCTATGCTGAGATTAGAAAAAGTAATCAGATGCACAAAGAGCTATTATGGACATAGCAAAATAGTTATGAATTCAACACATAACATTCATTTGTATATTAAGAATATCTTTAAAAATTTAAAAAGCCAATATAACCCTATGCTAAAGTTGATTCAGTCTTATATAACTAGCTGGAGGCTAATTTTAACTTTTAAAAAGTTGTATTAGTCATATTTCTAATACAAGACAATAGCAATTTTCTATTCTTCAAATGGAACTATATTGTATTAATATTCTTCTTTCATAGATAAATATACTCAATTTTACAGATGAAATAGGGTTTTACATAATAGATACATTATCATAAAAAAAGGTCATAGAATTATGCAATCATGTGGGTCAGAAAGCACCTCTGGTGGCATTTGGCCCAAACCCCTGCTCAGACCAGGGCTGACTTTGAAGTGAGATCTAGGTCTGAATTTTGGCCTTTTCTGGTTGAGTTTGGAGGATCCCCCGAAGAAGGAAATCCCATTGCCTCCCTGGGCAATACCTTTCCTAATATCTAATTGGAATTTTCCTTCTCTCAAGCCTGTTACCATCATTTTTTTGCTGGCCAACTCTGGCCTTCTCTGGTATGTCCCAGTACGTGGCTGAAGTCAGCGACCATTCCCCTCTTTACCCCTTTCCTCTCTAAAGGTCCCTTGATGCCTCACACACGTGAAGGCAGAATGATTGTTTCTAACTTCTTTTGAGTGCATGTTTCTAAACCCACAATTTGCAAGCCTCCCTCCCTTAAATACCACGTGGCGCAGAGCACTGCACTGAACTTGTGAGCCCCTAAAAGAGTGTAGAACTAAGTAAAATCCCTTTAGCCCCATATTGGTATTCTAATGATGGTGCACTCAGTAGCATGCTAAACTTTGATGGCTGTACCTCATTTTGTGTTCAATAAAAGATAACATGAGAGATCATTAGAGTAACTATGTCAGATTAAATGTATTTTCTTGTACAAAAGTCAAGTCCCTTCAGGAATCATTGCAATTTACTTTGTCTCATGGAGAACAATATTTTCCCGCTAGACCTCAACACAAAGGGCCATTACAAAATGTAATTCATATTTCATATGTTCAGAAACGTTCAGCACAAATTACAAATGGAGACTTTAGTGAAGTATTTATGTTCTGTTACCAACAAGATATGTATAAGTAATACGTGTCCCAGGGCTCCAGCCTACACCGCTTACATTTATTTGTTACAGGCTGCACTTATACTTTGCAGTTAAACATAAGGTAAGTCATGTTGCTTCTTTGAAAACATAGAAAAGTGCAGCGGACAAAAACATTATTGTTTCTGAGATTTTCCAATAGCTGCATAATGATGAAGGTGCCATGCATCACTTAACTGCTGGAACAATGATATTCCACCCAAACTTCAAAGGGCTCTTCAGTAAACTTCACTTCCTTGCCCCTGAAAAACCTGAGGCTGCATGGGTGCATTTAGAGACTAAAATGAAACCCTTTAGAGACCATTCTGTAGTGTCCAGAACATGGAAACACAATGTTTTAAGTACTAAAAAGTATACAGAGCTTGTGGTCTTTGAAAAAAACCCGTAGGTCAATAAAAAAATCCATGAGGCAAGCAAAGCTTTCTTGTAAAAGGGCTTAAACACTATTGCATATAAGGATAATTTCACCCTGTTGAACTCCCTTCGTAAAGTGCTGTCTTCTCATAAGCCAGTAGTAGTTCTCTTTTAAAAGTTTTTGTTTGACAGAAATCGGTGTATCTGGAAGTGATATTCTGCTGGTCAGAATCATTCGATTAATGGTTTTCTGGTAGGATTATTCTGCTATTCTTTATCTACTGTATTCTTAAAATTACAGTTTATATAGTGTTAGTAACAGGACAGCTTAAAACTCCATTGATATTTGAGTTTTGCAGTTCTTGAACTTCAATTTCAAACAAATTGTGACCATTGAAAATTATAGCAAGACCAAGTCAGGAAAAGCAGAGTATCTGACAATTATAATATTATATTTTCATTGCTATGCAATTACAAATTCAGGAAAGTAGACATTTCATTCTGCAATATTAATTTTGATTCACACTCACTAGCTGTTACTGTCACAGCATTTTCCCTTCATTCAGGTGAGTCACCTATCAGGGACCACATTAACATTTCTTTTCTAAGGTTAGTCAGTAGTGCAGCCAAGCAGCAGGGTGCTTCAGTCTCTAATTCTTTAGTCTAATGTCTAACTTTACTCTCAGATTGTACAATAGAGAGAGACAATCCCTCCCTACTCACCCTCCCGCTCTGCTCTTTCCTCCTCTAGGGCAGCAGAAGCATCTGTGCTTGTGTGTGCATGTACAATTCCACATGTTGGAGGTGTGTGTGCATTGACCAATTTGAAAAAAACACCTGAGAGAGTCTGGATCAGTGTGGAGCACAGCACATCAGCACCATTTGTGACTGATATTTTGTGTTTTGTCTGAGGACAAGGCCGAAATAACATCACTCATTTTATCTGGGCAAGCTGACAACTCCAGTGCTCCCCTGTGACACATATGCCAATAATGGTAATGACTTGCTTATCTCCTATGAATCTTCCAGGACAAAAACCCAAAACAATTAATAAGGGTGTTCAGTATAAATGAATAGGAGAATATCAAGTTGCATTAGAAATGGGAGTGTCACGAAGACTCTTCCAAGTTATTGTCCTCTCTAGCTCTGTCCATATTTTTGAAACTGCGGAGAAACTGAGGAATGCAATCAAATACAAGACCAGTAAAATATGAAATTTGGAATGCTCAACTAGTTTATCAAAAAGAAGACTGAAAAGTGATATGAAGGCAGTGTGGTAGAAAAGAGAAAATATCCAATAGTAGAGGATTTTGTAAAATTCAGTGTATAATCATGTATTAAAAAATTCAAGTTCAAAATAGGCAAATTCAAGTTACCATGGAAAGCAATGGATTCTCCATCTTCACACGCAAAATTTACAGATTCTGTAAAAATATTCTGTTGTTACATGCGAAACATCTTGGAAGAGAGTCAGCACCTTATGTTATAGAGGTGAAGGGGGAGAAACTTGATTGTCACATAGTTCCCTATAACCTTGTAATTTCTGAGATCAATAGAGTTGATAAAGTTTAAGATCTCTGTTGTTTTTATGCAGCTGAAGTAGGAATCTTTTAAAAAACATTACTGATTACATTGGTAAATTAAACACGCGTTTGCATTTTCATAAGATTTTCTTACTG
Source organism: Setophaga petechia (assembly GCA_024362935.1). NCBI lineage: Eukaryota > Metazoa > Chordata > Aves > Passeriformes > Parulidae > Setophaga > Setophaga petechia. The sequence continues at coordinate 27,423,627 of JANCRA010000008.1, forward strand.
AAGCACATTATCTGCTCACCTCTGCTGTAGTGTAAATCCTGATGCAACATAACGGTGATTTCTGCCAGGAACAAGAACATGATACAGATGAGAGATGAAACAGTTTTGAACAGTTTTGCAGAAGACCAAAAAATATAGAAATTGCTAAATAAACTGTCATAGGTATGGTATGATTCAGATATTTTATATTATATAGAAGCAAATTATTTATTCAACCAAAGTTTCACTGCTAAAACAGGGGATGTCACCATTTTAGGCTTCATTTTGGTTAATGATATGGACATTTAAGTGAAATAGAAAGTGGAAAGAAAACTTAGTTTGGTGATCACAAGTCAATTCAGCTTTAGGTAAATATAAGCCCAAATATAAGAAGATCTATAGCTATATAAGAAGGTAAACCTGAATAAATAAACAGAACTGGATACTGAATCCATGTAGAATGAAATTCCTGAGCCTTCAACATTAAACCAAAGACGCTGATGTTATTAAAATTTGTCTCAAATCAATTAAAAAATACTGCGAGGAAGGACTTCAGAGCTTACTGGATGAACTCCAAGGAGGATGTTAACAACAGGAAGAGGCTCAATGTGAAGTAGATCTTGCAGAGAACAGCATGACAAATGACAAAGACTAAAAAAGATGTAAATCTGCTACACCATGACTATTTGACCTCTAGATGGAAGGTATTTTCAGTCTAGTGTCAAAACAAAGTGAATACTTTGATTTCGAATAATGTGATGCTTTATTAAGGGCAAAATGATAGAAAATTTCAATAAGATTACTGAAACAGAAATATCTTCAACTGAGACAGGGGAAACACTCAAGAAATGCTATTGAATTCTAGCTGGGGGAAATCAAACAATCTCAAAGAGCTGGCAAGGGGATGTCCAGTTCAAACATCGCCGGAAAGATTTTTCAACAGTCTTGCAATCAGATGAGAACAACTGGAGTTGGAAAAGTGAATGTGATTAAAATTGTTGCAGGCCTTGGAACCTCAAGGGTATATAATATTTTTGAAAGGAAAGATGATCAAGTATTGAAAGAAAAAAGAAATTTAGGCAAAGTGCAGAAAGAACAAATCAAAGCCAGTCTTGTGGGACTGACAGAGGGAGTAAATTTTGTCAATTTGATTTGCATCAGTGGGCCTGAAGAAGTGCCCTCAAGCAAAATTGAGAAAAATGGGATTTACTGGAGAAAGTGTAAGGAAGGTAGGAAGGAAGGGAAATAGGTGAGCAAAGACAGGAACAGGTAGTAAGTACTGAAAGGCACAGGTTGAAATATAAAGCTGAGATGTTACTAGTAACATCTCAGTAACATCATGAAATTTTGAGTCAAACCTTTTAAATATTTTCTTGATTGAGCTTCAAAATTGTGGTGGAGTTATTTAGAGGATACTGGCACAAAGTCAACAGCTCCATCAATATCAAAAAATTCCAGAACGCTGCAGGGATGGGCAATAGAGATGGAGAAGGGCTACCAATGCTGGATTTTAAGGCTTTACAGTGGAGGTGTTTCTTCTCTTATTGCCCAGAAGCAATAGACTGAATTGGCATCAGGTGCACAGAGAGGCTTAGAAGACCAAAGAGACAGAGAACCCATATTTATGGAAAGGACACTGCAGAGGACTGACTTGTTTATATGAGCAGACTGTAGTATGAAGTAGGCTATGATTGCAATCTATAAATATATCAAGTGTGTAAACACAGTGTGGGGAAATAACTTTTTTAATTAAAAGGCAGTGTTGGCATAAGAAGAAATAGAGATAAAAAGATTGTAAATGCATTTAGGTCTGAAATGATGAGATTCCTAAGTGCTATTCTAGTTCTTCCAGGGAAGTCATTGCAGTTAAAAGACTTAACTTTGAAGTTAAACCAAATACATTTATTAAATCAGTTTTAGAATACCATTTTTGTGATACCAAGAGCCAGGACTCAAAGAAGGTCCTAGTCTTACGTTTCACTGAACTGCATTTAAGATCTTTATCAGCACTATTATGTCTACAGGACAGCAGTTATATGCACCTTTCCCTGTGTTTCTAGGAGTATAAGCATCTGCAATTATTGAGGGGAAAAAAGTAGATTTTTTTGCAGGCTGGGAATAAGGATAAAAAGAGTGCATTTATTACCAAAGGCATTACCTGCCATGCTTTCTGCCATGACAGCTTTTGAATGTATTTTTTTCCTTTTGGAGTTGTTTGTAGTAGAAGAAAATTGTTCCCTATGAAGAAAGACCTACAAAGATTGAACTGGGGAGCACAAACGTGATATCAGATGGAGACATTTAGTACAGACATACATTGGGTAGGAAGGAGGAGCTCTGGGGCCAGCTGTGGGTAATGAAGCTGTTTCTGTATTTAGTGTAGACAGGCCTGGGACACACTTAGTTCTAAAGCCTGTGAAAAAGAACCAGAAGAAACAGCAGTCTCAGGATTTTTTGCTTTTCACACAATGAAGGTATTGGGAGAAGTTGTGGGGACTATGGAGTTGATATCAGCTGTGAAAAACTGCTGAGGAGGGTAAGCAGCACATCCTCTGGGATCCAGCATATAACAGAACAAGAAATGCAAAAAGTATGGGAAGAATTCAGAAAGGTCCTTAAAGAAGGCCTGAAGGATGTTCTGAGGCAATTTCAAAATATACAGGAGACATTGTATAAATTCAGAATGAGACCATGCTAGCTCAACAGAATATCTCAGAACCTGAAGAGATTCTAAGGGGTTATTTTAAGCTGCTTTTGAAAAATTAATTTCAAATGTATAAGCATAAATCACTACAAGATCTGCCTTAATTCCAGCACCACTGGTGCAGACTCACAGTGCACTGCAGCTCATGTCATTGTTTCCAGAGACAGGTTTCCATGTGCATCTCCTGTTCTGGGGAGCCAGCATGACTCATCTGCCACACAGGGACAAGATTTCAGGGTGTACTTTGGCTTCATTTTTATCACAGCAGGAAGGATGGTGTGGTGCCCTTAAAAGCTATGTGCGATGAATTCATCCAAAATTCAGAATCAGCTTCAGATTAAGTAGAGCACTCTTGTTCTGCATCACAGAAGAAACATTGCAACTTTAATCCTTACCTGACTACAATGTTATGTAGCAAAAGCAAAAAAATGAGACTAAAGACGGAAAATTGCATGGACCTTTCTTTTTCTTAATTTAGCTATATGGATATCTGTTGGAATGAATATACCCACACATGAACACAAATTGAGTGTTCTTGTCCTCCAGCTTAAATATGATGACACCTTTACAATGATTTGTTTAGAAATTTTAAATGGTATGATTCTTCCTTTATTGTACTGTGGGGATTCAGGATTGGACATAAGATTTTGTTTTTTGAAACTTAAAAAGCTAACTAGAGATGAAATGGAATTTGCTTGCCAGTCACACAACACTGAGAAAAAAATTCCTTCTAAAAGAGGCAACATAGTTCTTAGACATGTAATAGCTGTCAGAGGGAGATGATGAATTTGGTAGGGCCAAAGAAACACGTTTGGTTAAGGGAAAGGTAATGCGGAAAGAGAAAATAAGTAGAAGAATGAAAGTTTTGGCAGAAATTAACTAAGATTCTATTCCTTGTTTTCAAATTATTTGCCTCTTATTTTCCTCTATTTCCTGAAGAAATAGCTAAAACAAATCTAATGAATCTTGAAGAGAGTATGGACAATTATAGTATGGGGAAATGTGTGATTTCCCCATTTGAAAACTGTTTTGGTGCGGTTTCTTCACAGGTACCAAATCCACAGTTTAATTTCTAGATGAAATTTTTGGTTAAATTTTTAGTGTGGTCTAAACATGTCTTTGAAGACATTGGAATCATCAGCATTTTTTTGAGGCAAATGATTAATTTCAGTTTGGAAATACGGGATTAGAAAACTGTGGACAAAAATTTTGAAGAGGAACAGGAACCGGATCTTCTCTTATACCAGCCACAGGCTATTGATTCTGCTCAAAACACTATTGTCAGCCACTATCATACCAAAGCTGCCGTCTCTGAGGGCTACTGTACCTTCCTCCACCTCGGCCATGCATTCCCTTCCACCCTTTTCCATGTGCAGAAGGGATCCTTTTCTGAAAGCCGGTCTGCTCAAAACCTAATCAGTGATTTTTTTCAGCTTTCGGTTGGAACGGGCTATTCACTTGCTTGCATTACTGCCAGTGCAAGGGGCAGATGCGTCCTCTCAGTTCTGCATCAGCACCAGAGAGCATGGAAAGGTCCATGGACCCCCCCATCTGCAGGGGTTCAGCGGTTCACTTTGGCAACAATTGGTTCACACAAGTCCCTTCTCTTACTGTGGGGAGTAAAGACAATTCCAGGCCATAAAAACTAGTTTAATTGCTGGGAGAGGGAATATTTGGAAAGCGGTGAAAGGACAAATTCCTGATTTCTTCTCTTTACAGCATTTTTCTAGCATAATCAGACATTTTTGTAGGGTGGTGAGAATGCCATAAACACTATAGTTCAACTCTATAGGTGAGCAATACCAGGCAGTGGAGTCATTTGTCACAAGCTCACTCTTTATCACAGTGGTTTCAGACAAAGTGGAACATCTCCAGTTGGGGACACGGGGAAAGCAATGCCTCAAAGTAAATTAATTGTTATGATGCTCTTAAGTCAAGTGCAAACTCTGGCTCACATCCTTTGTGTGTGCAGGTGGTTATATAAATGCCTCATCTCTTTCTAAAGAGTGCAAATATAGCAACTCTTTTGTTTAGCATCCAAACCAAATAAATTATCTATTCTTTTTGAAATAATGGTTCTAATAGGATTAGGTGGAGAAAAATTTCTGATGAGACTCTCAGATAAATCAGTAGCAAGCTTTTTTACTTAAAATGCCTCTTTTTTCTATGTTTCTGTTTTAGTGAAAAAGTGGCCTAATAGTGAAAAATGTCAGCCTGAAGGCAACAAAATTAGAGGATTTAAAAAATCAATACTCCCTAAAAGATAGAAGCATATCTTGGTGTTAGGAATGACTGCAAGTATTTTCAAGGTATAGTCAGAACAAGAGGATCAAAAAAAAAAATTAAAAATATAAAAAGGAAAATTATTCCAATGTAAAAGAGATAATGAAAAATGTAGAATGTTTTCCCATTATTGCCAAGGGAAATAGGCAGTTTTGCGATTCCCTTGGGATGCCTTCAGCAGCTGTGGTGTGCCTGGAGCTGTGAGCTCTGTGGTTGTTGAGATGCTAACCCTAGGCATAACCCTAGCCCTAACCCTAGGAGGAAAGTGGCATTAAAAACTGTATTCCGTAAAACAGAAGAATGTCTGAGTCATTTGTATTTTTCATCTAGTATCCTGAGATCATTAGATTGAGTCGATATGTTCAGGAGATGGTGTAAATTGATTCTTGCTATTTCAACTATACAGAGGATAAGAAGGGATGAGTTGGAAGCCGACTCATCTCATTGGACAGAGTTCCATTGAGTGCAGTGGCTGTCAGAGTAAACTCCAATCCTTTCTTTGAGATGAAAAAAACCTTTACTTGGTACGTGTATTTTGTCAGTTTAGGTCTATGATGTGCAACAGAATGTTTGTAAATTATCGTTTTGTTACACTAAGGAAATATTTCCCTGATTGCCTGCAACCTTCTCAAACAAAGACAAGACTTGTGTGTTCTGTGTGTGCAGTGTTCCTGCTGCATGCTCTGTGCATGCAATGTGAAACTGGCCCTAGATGTTCAAAAGGATGGGCTGTAACTCTTCACATAGCAGTCACAATTATCAAGAATAACTGCACAGCTCCTCATAAGAAAATGGACTTACTCCCTGGTAAGACAAATACAAATACAGTTACATTGCCAGAACTTGGGACCATACAACACAGAACTGGAGTTTATTCTCAATGAAACTGTAGTCAAAAAAATAAGTTTCTAGTTCTGTGCCATTTATTGTGATCCTGACTGATTTTTTTTTGTTGCTTCATATAGAATGATGAGAGTAAAGAAAAACATTATTGAATGAATGCAGATTCTAGAAAATATCAATGGGGGGCCAAATCCTTTTGACTTTATCTGAAGACAATGAAGCCAATTTCTGTCACCTTGATGAGGCTATTTATTCCTGACTTGCCCCAGAATATATTAAAAAAAAATACAAAATACAATCTCATTTGAGCAAGCCATTCCTACTGGGAGCAAGGAAACAGCAAATTAAGTGAAAATTGCATTATTTGAGAGAATAATTTATGGTCTTTAATTAATTTGCACTTTTAATTAAAAATTATATTGCTTTAATCTGAACATGAGCCTCTGTTCTAGTAATATGAGGTGATGTGTGGTTGAAAGTGTGCACTAAAACTTTGTTTCATTGCATCATTTAATGTAAAACCTTATTGTATGTGTGGGTCTGTTTCCTTCCCATTTGTACTCTTTCCCTTGCCTTTTTTGCATAATATATTGGTAAGTAATAGAAGCAGCACTACAGCTACAATTTAATGGGAAACACAACTGTTTATTGAACCAGATACCCATTATTAATTTAACAACTGAATACAAATGCTTCTGGCAATCAGTGCAATAATTCTGTTTCCTTGATTACTTAGACTTTGCCATTGGCTCCAGTGGAAGCTTAATCCAGCCCTCAGAGGGGAGAAGTGCTGCCTTTTAACACTTGCAAAGAAAGAACAAGTACCAGACTAATTCAGTTCCTCTGCATGCATTCTCTCTGACATCTTTTAAAGACAAACACATTTCTCATGTGGTTTTAGGAAGACATTAAAACTAGTCTCTTTTTCATAATTTTTCTAATATTTTACAACTCAATTAAAATGAGAAATTTGTGCAGCAAAGAGTTTACAAGTATTTATTTTTTGCAATGAATTATCAGAGCTCACAATAAGGGAAAAATATTGTATCTTTGTCTTGGAACTGCATTACGTACTCTTTTCAAGCAGTCATTGTATCACTCAAACTGCAGCACTGCATAATGGGCCCTGTAAAAATATGTACACTTCAAAGATATTCTGGAGAGGTTGCACCACAGATTAATCTGGCCCAATGAGACTCTAGAGGGCAGTCTTGGTATAGTAAAAGAAATATATATTTTACTGTCATTAGAAACCTCAATCATGTAGAGTAAGTACAAAATGTTAGTGTTAACAAACCACAAATATTTTTGAAGATTATTTTAATGAAGTTGTCTAATTTTAGCTGAAACATGAGTATCCTTTGATGTAAGATTATAATTCACTATAATATAATGTAATTTAAAATTCCATGTATTTTTTATATTGTTTAGTTGGATAGCTATGGGGTATAACGAATGCATCAGGACCAAAAGTACAAGACATGGTTTGCTTCTCAGTAGCAGCTTGTTTGAAAACTGCTCAATTCAGACAGTGCATTTCTATCAGCAGTATAAAACTTTACCAAAAGTCCATCAGAAGTCCTTTGCTCAAAGAGAGTAGAATAAAATCCAACATACAGTACAGATGCAATTTTAATGTCAGTTTTTAAAAGATGTGTTTTACTTTATAAGTAATTAATCTTTATACACAAGTTTTGACTATTGTTGGCAGAAATCAAAATTGCGTGCCTTGTAAATTTTTAATTGAGCAGTTCTTAGATTAAGAAAACGCATTAGTCACTTTGACTGTGTTTAATATTTTAGAAGAAGTTGTTCGGCAAGAAAACAAATCATTGGTAATGAAAAACAATGTGCAGCTTGTAAGTACTTACTGTGCAAACTTTTGAAACATGTAACCTTTGTTTCTTTGCAGGCAAACAATATTGCAGGCTTGTTTGAAAATGGGGACTTCCTGTGCAAGACTTTCATCTGTACAGTACAAAACATCTAGAAGGGAAAAGAAAATTGTTATTCCCATTTGATGGAGGGGCATCGCCTTCTCTGTGGGCCACAGCAGTTGTACTGAGAATGACTCAGTGTAACAGGGTTAGTTCCAGCAAACAGAGGTTTGCTGGCTTGGGTCACTCACACAAGGAGGATGGAAGATGAGAAGAGGTGTTACACAGATCACAAGCCAAGCTGCAACCCCAAAAACTGCTCAGTCCTTCATTCTTGAAGCAACGAAACTTCCTTGATGCCTCTATGACTCAGAAAATTCAGAGCAGCAAAGAGTCTTCTGCAGCTTCTCCTGGCAGGAGGGAGTTTTCTGTTCCAGCTCTGCTTGTTTATGCTTATGCTGAAGCAAGACTGAAATTATCTGTTTCTTGGCCCATATCACATGGTTGGTCAGCAGCAGTCTTGCGGCCTCTCTATAGACTCGGTTTGGCACCCAAAAATACAGCTACATCCACTTAAAACACAGTCAAACAAAAAGAAGCCACATTTGAGAAAAATTACCTGGTTATAGATCTTTTTTTAATCTGGTAAATAGAACATTTGCTCAGAATATAGAAGTTGGTTGGGTTCAGTACTTGCACTGGTTGAGGAGGATTTAAATTAACATTTAGTGTAAGATTGACATACATACTTCCCTATTTTAGTGGTCTGGCAACCTATACTCCCCAAAAAAATTCATAGGGCTAGTGGGAGAAATAGAGAGGAGGTTAAAGAAGGACACTTTGTAGGGGTCTCCACACTAACCATAGGCAGGCTGGGATACCCTACCTGCTAGACAAGGTAACAAATACATGCTGAACCTTCTGCCTTTTCTACAGCACTGTCTCCAGTTCCAGCATTTTATATCCATCCTTGGCTTTAGCTGATGAGATGCATTAAAATTAGAATAATAATGATTTGATCTTTGATTTTGATTGGAAACCCTGATTTTTATTTGGTTTGAGGATGTGCCTTTCACCTCTCCCTGAAAGTATGCAAAGAAGTTTCCTCAAGTGATGAGTATTTTTGCCTTGCTATTTAAATTTCCACAGTTTCTAGTAATAGGTAATATGCTATTTTGCAGTCTCTCTGAAGCTAGGATTCTTTTTCTGACAAATTGAAAAAAAAGTATAAAAAAATCAACAAAGCAATAACTCTGTTATTCTTTGCATACCAGTCAATGTCTTCAGATTCCTGTTGATGAAAAGGGTTCTTACAGAGATTCTGTTCTAATATCTAACTTCTTAATTCAAATTGCTGATTTTGTGCAATGCTTGATTAAGTTTAATAAAAAAGATCATAATCTTTAAAATAAAATCAAACTTGCAGTATTCTCTATTCTCAGTATCCTGCAAAGTTTGCTAAGGATAAACTGCTAAGTGTAAGCAACTTCATATACATTTATGGTTTTGATATACATATATCACATGAAGCACCCAACGCTTTTGTTGATTTTGTTGTTTTTGAAGAAGTGTTTATTAAAGAATGAGTTCTTTTATAGTATAAGGATATGAAAATAATGTAGCTAAGTCTTCTATGTACAAATCTCTTCCAGTGACTAAAGAAAACATCTGTAGGAGTATTTATAATTTCCACTTAGATAATCAATAGAATTAAAAAAAATCCAGTCAGGAAATATGTATTTCATGAACATTTACTTTTCTGTTATAATTAATAGAATTATTAATAATGTTAACAAGCCAATGTCTCACCGAACCTTAAGTACTCTAGAACTTAACAATGCTTATTCTAAATAAATATAAAGACAATAGTGTATATGGAAAGCAGTTTCCTTTCCATAAACACTCATTCTCATTATAAAAGTTTGCACTAAAACATAGCAACTTGTTTCAAAGAATAAAAATTATTACCTTACAAGGATGATGTCCTTATCCAAACCTGAGTCCTTTTCTTATTCTCAGTTTCCAAAGCACTTTTGTGAACCACACCATGAATTTTATGTGACAGTCTCAGTAGTAGTACTACCTGAATTTTCACTGTTGAGAAAATTCAACTGGAAAAAATATAAAAACTTAGAAGGAAGTTTATGTTCCTTTGTGGGGAGACTGTCAGTAAAATGACAGCAATTCTTGTTTTCAGTCTTAAAGTATAGACTTAGAAGTTTAGACTGTTGTTGCCTCTTACAAGCTTACTGTTGATCTTTTCCTGTCAAAGGTTCTTTACTGAGCTCGGTGGTAGATCTATAACAGCAAACTTAAACATCAACCCCTCCCTCCTAGATATACACGTAGTTTGCCTTAGATATAAGTATAATACTGAAGTTCATATAATTATTTCACACAGGTGCATCCTCAGTTCTTGTCCTTGTAAGCATTTAGGACATGGTAATTTCTAAGGACAAACTTGATGGAAGTCTACAGACCTCTAGATGCCATAAATTAGTATAGATGGAAACTGAATTGCCAAAATCCTTGTCCACAGCTTGTGCCTGTCCAGATGTTCTCTTACCACCTGGAAAAGTATGTGGGCAGGGAAAGTATATATGCTGATAATCCCTCAAAGGAAAGAAAAATGCATTTAGATACACTGGATTAAGGACAAAACATGGGAAAGAATTTAATAATATCTAAAGTAGCATATCTAAATTTTTAAAAAATACGTTAATACTGTAGTAGACCACACCATCTAACATCACTTCTGTAAAATTGGTGGTGCCCTATGGGGCAGTCAGTCCCTGCTTCAGCTTCTTCTCCAATATGAAAAACAGTTCAGCAAAGTTTGCAGCAGTTGCAAATGATTCCGCAGCTTGCTGGTTTAGCAGCCTGTCCTTCCAGAGACACTGTCAGTATCTCCAGGTAACAGCAAGCAGAACTTAGCAGAATTAAGGTGCTGACTGCTGTTTGTCTATGTTTTCAGAGTACTCAGAATAATTTTAACCACAAGTGTAACTGTGTCAGCTTTTGCGAGAATTTCATCAGGCATAGCCTTGAATTCTCAGTGTTTTTTCTAGTCATCATATAAAAAAAACCATGACTGGAGATATAAATACTGTTGACTATCTCATCTGATTGTACATGTATACTTCTCTGTAAAGGACAATCCTTCTTCTTTCAGGGAGGAAGAGAAAGATTTTACAACTCTAGGTCTAAGTGAGAAATGGAAACAATATACAATGCACCTGACTTCTCTTACACACACACACACCTGGATACCATCATGGGCTGAAAAAATGGGTGCTCTTAGTCAAGGTCATTTCCTTAGCTGGATGTGTTGACAGCTTGTGCTGAGGCAACAAGTCCAGGATTTTCCCTCCTGAGTGGAATAACTAGCAAACAGCTACAGCTGAAGATATTCCAGTACGAATTAAGAGAGATGTAAATCAATGTCAAATTAACAAGGTTGACAAAGAGGTCCAGAAGTTCAGCAATGCTCTCTGAAAATGTGAAAACATAATGCAGAGAATACAAATGAAATCTGCAGGACTCCTCTAAGGGTCATTAATCTTCATACAGTGCTAAAGCTCTACCCAAACTGTGCATACAAAAAATGCAAACAGACATTGGTTTTGATCAATAGAAAACCTCAGTAATATTTAGATATTCTTTTCTTTTAGATACTGGGGTAAGGGCACCCAAGAGCCATTTAAGGAGCATTTGAACAAATGGGAAATGGTTGATCACAAGTGCAAGGGTTATTATTGGATCAAAGTTAAGAGACCTCTAGCTGGCTCATTTCTGTACAAGGGAAGTCTTAGCTGAAAAAGACATTAGGAACAATCTTTTTGAGTATAAGGGAACTGTCTCTGATAATGATTAATTGGGAAGGAGTGGCAATCCTTCTATCATGAACATGCTAGAGGATTAGGTGTCTTGCTCTTCCCTGTCAGGATGGAAGATTATTTGCGGTTGAAAAGACTTGAGTGCTAGCAAGGTCAGCATTATTACTTTTGTTAATCTTGATGTGGTGTGATGTTTCTTATTTAATGCTTGTTATTTGTATATCTTTATGCTGTGCACAAAAGAACTGCTGCGGTAACTTCCAATTACGGTGTGTGAATGAGATAATGTGAACGGCACGACGGGAGTGGGAGTGTGGCAGCACTGATGAGTTCTTTCTTTCTGCCTTCTGCTGCTAAGCAGTTGTCATCTTGTTTATTCTCTAAAATTACTAATTGCCCCACTGCAATCACATAAAAGCCAAATGAAAACACCACCTAAGCACTTCCCCAATTTTGTTTTGCTGATGCATTCAGCAGAGTTAGGCCTTAAGGTATTTTTGGCTTCTGAGCTCCTTGGGTCCCCAACAGAGATTACTGTGCCTCCAAAGAAAGGGCATTTTTAGGGCCACTGACAGATGATGATCATCAGCAGGGATTTACCAGTGACTATCACTGCTGAAAAGCCTGTCACACCTCACAGTGTGCTGATCCAAGCAGAAACCATGAAGTGTCCCATTTAGTTCACTTTACAAACAACAGAAACGTCATAACAAAATATAAAGCCCTTTTATTAAGAGGAAGTAACTGATTCTTTGTATCCAGATTGGGTGATATACTTCCTGTCTAAGTGAACTAAAATGTCTAGATAGCAAACAGTGGAGTAGCCCATATGAAATAGTACATCTGTGAAGACATTCCATTAATAAATTATACTTTTCTAAGGGCAGTCATAAATATAAGAAACCATTTCCTTCAATTTCATAGTTGCTGTCCCAAAATAACAGATTCATTGTTAACATTTCAGTGAAACCTCATCTTTTTATTTATAAGAATTTTCAAGCATGTATGCAGGAAAGAAAGTGTGCTAAAAAGTTTAAGTTTGGCTTTATATAATTGATATATTATGTAGAGAGGTTTTGACCTAAGAATTTTTAAAAGTGTATACATATATGTGTGTGTACAATACAATTTTTGAACCTGCCCAGAATTTAGCCCAGTTTTGTTCATTGATCAATTGATGAACCTGCCCAGCTTTGTTCATTGATGAATTAATCAGATTTTTAATGCACATTCAAATGCAGCTGTTGAACAGTAGGAAAGATACCTGTGGTTATTCCTCATGAGGGTGCTGCAGAGAAGCCGAAGGCCTCGGCCATGCAGCAATCAGCACTTTCATGGCTGCAAGGGGGAGCACAACCTGTTTGATATTCCATTAAACCAAAGCAGGAGTAGCTGATATGTTAATAAGACTAACTGTTACAGACAGAATCTTTCCTTTTTAACACCTTCTTTTAATTCTGAAGCAATTAGTTCACATGGCAAAATAAAGATAAAATCTACATTTTCTACAATCTTGTTCAAAGCATTTCAACTGACAAATCAGATCCATACAGCTGGTTTCCTTTTTATTATTCTGCTGTATTAAAATAATTTTATTTTAGTTTTTTTAATACTGTTGTTATTTTGATCTTTGTAGGGGTCTCCACACTAACCATAGGCAAGCTGGGATACCCTACCTGTTAGACAAGGTAACAAATACCTGCTGAACCTTCTGCCTTTTCTGGAGGTCCTGGCAGACAACAAGCTGTTCATGACCCAGCAGGGTGTCCTGGTGGCCAAGACAGCCAATGGTTTCCTGGAATGAATTAGGAAGAGCATTTTCAGCAGTTCAAATTAAGCCATCCTGCCCCTCTACTCAGCCATATTGGGGCCGTGTCTGGAGTGCTGTGTCCAGTTCTGGGGTCCTCAGGACAAGAGAGACACAGAGTTCCTGAAGGGGTCCAGAGGAGGGCAACAAAGGTGATTACATGACTGGAACATCTCTCTTATGAGGAAAGGCTAAGAGAACGTGGCCTGTTCAGCCTCGAGAGGAGACAACAGAGAAGAGACCTCACTGATGTCTAGAAGTATCTGAAGGGAGAGTGTCTAGAGGATGGAGCCAGACTCTTGGTCGTGTCAGCAATAAAATGGGGAGAAGCCATCGCATAGGATGTTTTACTGCAATGTGAAGAATAACCTCTTCACTGTGAGGGTGACTGAGCACTGGAACAGGTTGATGAGAGAGGGTGTGGAGTCCCCCTTGCTGAAGATATTCAAGAACTGTCCGGACAAATCCTGTTCCATGTGCTTAGGATGACCCTGTTGGAGCAGGGAGGTTGGACCAAAAGCCCCATTGTGGTCACTTCCAACCTGACCACGTCTGTGATTCTGTGATTCTTAGAGATCTTTCCAACCTGCCTCACTTTTATTATCAGAAATTCCTCAATCCTGGAAATCTTTTTCTATGATCAGGTTCACTATGACAACTGAGCCAGCAAATAAGGATTTTAAAGAAAAAGTAATCTTCAATCTAATAAGTAACACATTTTGTTATCAAAACCACGGATACATAAAATACCTTACAACATATAGACTTTAGCAAAAATCATATAGTTAACTTTCTGCTTTTTAAAATAAAAATTTTAATATACAGGTTCTTTCTTTATTTCAACAGGAACGAAATAGGGAGAAAAGGGAAAATTTCTACTATTTTAATTTCAGAAATGTGTTGCTGAGATACTTTTTGCCTTGAATGAGTTTTATTTTTCTTGACTGTGGAGTAATAAGATTTGAGGTCAATCAAGTTTCGGAAGGAAGAGAATTCCACATTAAGAAGACTCATCTTTCTCTTTGCTCAAGAAAGGCTTTTAACACTTCTGTACTGTTGACCATAAAATATGGAGCAAAAGGGTGGGAACATTTAATATACTCAAGCTGAAACTAAAACCTGGACAATGAAGCATGAAATGAAGTATGCTTGATATCACAGAGAAACAGAATAAACAAATAGGTAAGACAGAGAAAGTGTGTAAAAGAACAATCTTTATGAATAAAAGGACATTGGGGTGACTGTAACTTGAAGAAGGTAAAATTAAAGATAGAATGGGTTTATGAAGAAATGGGTTACAGCACGTGTAATCATCAGAACACTTAAGAATGTATCATAAAAATATATTTTCTCCTCTGACCTATTTGAAAACAGATGCATGACTGGATTTCAGGAAGAACACTGAGTGCTTCAGAAGGTGAGAATTTAAAGTATTGTAAAGCAATTAAAAATTACATTAATTACACTCCTTCTATCAAGTACTATAGTACTATATACTTGCCTCTTCTGAAGGAAGGACGCTCTTATGTTTCTGTGACAAGCTTTTTTAAGGGGAAACAACAACAACTAGAGAAACATAAAGAGTTTCTATAACCTTGTAATCACACATGTCATACACAATGTACTATTTTCCCTCTTTATAGAAATGTTCAGAAATCATATAAAGTAGATGCTTCAAATTATGTTTTCTGTGACAGAAGTTAATTCTAAAGTAAGTATTCCATGAAAGAGAAACAGAGAAAACATTTTTACGTGTCTATCATTTGTCCTTAGAGGACACAAAACAAATATGTTTTTTAAAGCTTGACACTGGTATTATTCTGTGTGGCCTGCGGCTATATGCTTTTTCCAGTTTGTAGAATTGAAGGATAAGAAAACAGCTTTGCATTAAGAGGAACACATTGTACAGGTTAATCATAACCATGCAGAAATCAAAATGCTGCCAACAAAATAATGGCATACTAGTGCCAAGGGAGTCACCAGGATGACTGTGAGGGAAGCTGTGGGAGAATAACAACTCCTTTGCATGTGGGGAAGTATTTCAGGCATGTGCTTCTAAATTAATTATTGATGTGGCTGAAACAGAAGTTTTTACTACTGTCGACAATAGCAAATACTCGTAAAAATTTAATTGGCTAAAAGTTAATTTCAGTGTTCCTCAATCATGAAATGCATTAATTGAGAAAAGCCTTTTTTAAGATGTTTAAATTTTAAAAGGAAATACAGCAGAAAAGCAGAATCAGGCAGGGGAATTTAACAAATGTAAAAATGTTGACAGAAGTGAGAGTCATTACCTAGTCAATATTGTATCAATTAACCAAACTAACCGTAGTCCCCAATGAGAACTAAGTAAAATGGCATGATTTTCTAGTTAGTCTGACTCATTCCCATTATCCATTATGTGTGTACATTAGTGTGTACAAATCAGACAAACTAAAAAGCAGTGCCACATAAAAATGTGGAAGAATTAGACAAAATAGTGTTTGTAAGAATTTTAAATGCTCTAAATCCATTAAATAATAAATAAATCATAATTTGTACCGGTGAAAGTTGCTACTTTTGAAGGAGAGTGGTTAATCTGCTGCCAGCTACCAGCTCTCCTCAGGCTGCCGTGGGAACATCTGAGAATCACTTATCTATATTGCAAACAAATAGCATCCCAAGACATTGGTCGAAGTACTTCCAGATTTTCAGTTTAGCAAGTTAAAGTATAACTATTAAAAAAAAGTGAACATAAATTTTTTTTGTTAAGATGTGTGACAACAGTCTGAGACTGACCTAACTGCAACCATAGACTCTTTTGGTAATACCAACACTGATAATTTAATTCAGCATAACTGAACAGCATAATATAGCCATATTTAAATAACTGGAATGGAAAACTACATACACTATCAGACGGCTAAGCTTGTAAAATATTTTCACTTACAGAGTTTATATTTTTAGCCCTCAGCATATAACATCTCAATACCTCTGAGAAGCTGTTGAAAATAATCTGTTCAGAGGAGACAACATAAAAAGTAAGAGCATGTAATTTTATCACTGGAGTATCAGGGCAGTCTTAGTTCCCTTTGAGGGAATTGTGGGTAACACAGAAAAAAGCCTGTATATTTTCTATGCCTGTCAAGTGTCTGAACACAGCAGCAGAGTCACAGAAATACCTGGAAAAGCCACTTGTCCTATGAATTCCCCATACGAGAACCTTTGTTTGAAACTTCCTTTCACACTGCTAGGAAATCATGGAGGAGCTTTTGAGAAAGTGTTCAGAGTGCTGTGAGATTCACTGTAACCTCTGTATTTTCTCTTTCTGGACAGCAGTGAGACTGTAACATTTCAGTGAGCACCACTGCTGGCACACAGGCTCATCTGATGTTGTGTTACTACTGTTTATTACATAATGTAGTACCCAAGAGAGAATGATGTGAAACTTATTTTATTTAGTTATTTTAATACTTAAGGGGGTGTTTTTTAAAAGCTAACAAACCTTTCTTATTGAACTTACACTGTTAAAATCAAAAATGTTGTTGATTGGTAAGGGCTAGCTTTTAACTGAGCTACAATTACACATGAAAAAAAAATGGATTAAACTGTACAGGAAGTTGCCCTGAGATAATTTCAGCTATGATATTTACATATATAAAAGACACCTCTTTTGCTGTATTGTTTTGTGACAATTAGGGTCATCAAGCAGGTTACACAAAGCTCTTTCCCGTCATAGTTTATTCAAATGATTACCACAATGCACTAAAGTAAATTTGCCCAAAATATATCTAGATCTCATATGAGTAAAAGTCTCATTTCCTTTCATCCTACAGTTTGAAGACCTGTACATATAATCACTTTTAAGAGAATTTAAAAATTCAAACCAGGTAATAATCTGCAAAAGACGAAGAACCAATGGATGATCTTTTGTTCGTATAGTTCTACCAATACTGATAATATAATATCACTATAACTTGATCTAACCAATAATATTATTCATTGAAAATATATTACATACTGTGTGATGTTTGCATTTTTTATGAGCAAATTTTTCTGTTGTGCTTATGAAAAGGCTGCAATACATATAGCCAGTGGCAAAAGCATTAAGCAGTGTATGTTCCTGTTTAACTGAGGCTGAGATACTTATTGAAAGTCTTCTGAAGCAGCTGATTTGTACAGAAGCTCAAGATTTTGTCTGAAAAGGCTGCTTCATGGGTTAATGTATTCACCTATAAATAAAAGCAGTGACAGCTCTCCTGTCAGTACACACTGATGGACGGTTCCTTTTTCCACCATTACAGCCTTGTGAATGTGGGAAAATTAATTTAAGTGGTAGTTAATTTCTAATGAATTCCATTCAAGCGGTTAATATGGTCCCTTGATGTTATGGTAACCTTCATGGATCATTGCATTATGTAAATAAATTCTACTTTATGGTGGTTTATTAAAAAATAGGAAGATTGGTGAGTCCAGTCAAACCTTCACATATATGAACCTGCACAAAATTTCTTAAGAAATTGCTAAAAATAGACTGTTTGAGAAGAATACACTTGGCATCCCAGAAAGCATATAATTCATCTTGATAAGACATCTAATTTTTATGTGATTTTGGCAGGATCATCTATTATTTGGAGCTGAGAACAAGATTTTTGGGAAGGAAATCCTCTTCACTCAAAGTGGTATTACAAATGCAGTGTGTGTGTCCTTGAGGGACTCCCCAAGCCCTTAGATCAGCTGTTCTGCACAAGCATGAATCACTGGACAGGTTTCACACATCTCACCTCCCATCTTATTCCCTCCTTATTGCCTCTTCTGTGGGGAGACCTCTGACAGAGTGGGCTCTGAGAAGGACATATCCATGGCATCTTACTCCTTGAAGTCACTCAGATAGCCAGTGAATTGTTCAAAGGCAATCCTGAAATATGTAGGGTGAGGTATGTTTCCAAGAAACATAAGCTAGACATTCATCTGCCATAATGGCAAACACAAAAATATTTGGGAGGACAGAATTATGTAAAATATTTCAGGAAAGATTAACTCAAAAGATGTGTGGTGTAGCCAAAAATCTCCAAGAATGTAGGAGAGGGAATGCTTGTAGGCAAAGGTAATATCTTTTAAAAGACAATTGAGACAGTTGGGAAAAAAGCTGGTAAGCTTTGGCATGTGTGAGAATGCCTTGCATACTCAAAAGCTTTCTTATTTTTTCCTAACAATATCAGGAATCTATAAAATATATTACCTTTCTTACAAATTCAAGCATTACACAAAAGTGTTATTAGGATGATGAGAGGAGCAGAAAATCTGCCTCATTAGAAAAGACTAGAAGTACTCGCTCAGCTTAGGAAAACAAAGATTTGAGGAAGGACATGGGATCTACCTAGAAATAAATATCAAGCAGGTAAATTCTTTAGGAACAGAAGCACTGCTTAACAGAAAAGATAATTTTGGCATAAGTATAAACAAGTTGTGAACAAATGTAGAGCTGGAATTAGAAGATTAGGAAGAGGAGGGAAGTCCTAGACTGTTTGAAGAGTCCTTTTAGGAGAAGACACTTAATATTCAATGGAGAATTTAATGTATTTGTTTAAATAATATTAAGTAGTTGCCAGCATAGCAGGGAGTTGGAGTTTATCTACTGTGTTCACAAATTTTATCACTGATCCCCATTCTCTGGACATAGTGTCCTAGAGCTGACTGTGACCATACTCCTCACAGGTAGCACCTTTCCATGCCTGGAGAGAATACAGCTATGCCATGGTTAAAGAGACCCTAAATGATCAATGTTTCAAAGGTCTTAACACCAATGGCCTCTACCTTGTGGCCCTGCCATCACAGGTGTCTGCCTTTCTGCTCAGGGCACACAGAGGCATTGTCTGATTCACACTTGGCACCCAGCTACCCCACCTCTCCCTGTGAGCTTTTATGTCAGACCCACTCAGTTTTGCTCTTCACTTTTTCACACAGTATGAAGGGATGCACCTTAAACTGACCAGAAAGGATCTTCCATAAAAATAATTTTGCCTTTCCTGACCTGTTTCCCCCCCTGAACATTCTTTAAACATTATAAATCTTAAGCTCTTTAAAAGCCAGCATTTTTTCAAGGTGCCCAGTTAAATGAGATGCGTGACTTGTAGCCTTCCATGTCTGTGCTTTTGTTGGATGATGCTGAGAATCTATGCTGTGTGCAGAAGGCCATGGTATGAAGTAATGTGAGACATCAAGGCCAGCTGGAGTAATACTGGAGACCTGGGATGGGCTGAAGGAACCAGCCACACTGAACATAAGACTGTGACACTAGTCCTAGACTGTGCTAAGCTAGCTATGCTAGTCTAGACACTGAATTGTTTCTGAGACTGGCTTTTGTCTGAAGAAAGCATCCTGGAAACACTCTGTAATGGATGCAGGACAGATGATCAAGTGAACAAGACGCAGGAGCAAAACTAAAGTGGTTCAAACTGATTCATGACATGCCTTATGTTTCAAAACAAAAAAAAAAATCCTAGTATACATATATGAATTCACAACTGTTTGAGAAATATGTCAAAGCACAACTGCAAATGAAAACCACCATGAAATCTGAATGTCTTTCACTGAGGTTTCAGGGGTATTAAAGCAATGATAGATACCCTGTTTTGTTCTTATGAGTGATTTGGGTGTTATGTAGATCAAACACTCATAAGTTCAGATTAAAAAAATCAGGAAAGTAGTAATAATGATAATGGAGCAATGGGTAAAATTTTGTGCTGTTTAACACACTGAACCAATTTTCCTTTCGTTACCTTCAAATGCAAGTCATACATCTAGAAATCAGACATTGCGACTACACCTGCAGAAGAGAGGGTTGTGTTAAGCAGAGGGGAAGTATTAAGCAATGCAAATCCTTTACAGGTCATAAAAAACTGTCAGCAAACAAATTCTTCACCGAAATCCAAAGCAATGACATGATCTTCAAATGAAGGAAGCAGAAGATTACTGAGAACAAAATCCAGGGGCATTTTAACCTCAGTGTGCAGCTTCACTAAGGTAGATTCTACCTATAGTTCCTGTGTCCATATTTTTAAAAAGAAATGAGAGGAGGGTACAGGGGACAGAAATATCCAAAGGTTAGACAAAATATTTTATACCAAGAAAGATTATATATATGATTATTTTAAAAAATATTAAAAGAGTGACTCATATTTAGTGACTTCCCTTCGAAGGAAAAATAGAGGAATATAAAAATGAAAGGCTTAACAAAATTTGGTAATTGCAAATTAAAGCAAACAGGCTCACCTTTTAACAGTGAAGTAATGCTATTTTGTAACATAATCATAGCTGTGTGACTGGCTACTCATCTCTCCACTACTCATCTATCCAACTCCAGAACTGTGGTCTCTGACTGCAGCCGTGTTTTAGGATTCATGTCCTACCTCTGGTAGAACAGACTTCTAAAGCCGACAGATCAAGTCCCAGGTCACCATTTCATATTTACTGTATTCTCATCCATTTAAATACATCAAATAAGTTCCTTTTCTCTGTGACTACACAACTGGTGATCAGGATGAATGACCAGATGACATAAAACCAACTTGTTATTTAATAGCTAGAGGAGCAATCAAAATTGAAGTACGTGGCACACAATGTAGCTGCAAAAATTCTTATCTAAAAGCATGAAAGTGACCTATTTTAGATATCCTAGTCACTCCTTTTATAAATATTAGCCTCCTAGTATGAATCCCTTTTAAAATTGTGTAGACTCTGGGACTGCTTGCTCCCAGTCTTCTCCTCATTTAGGCACTGTTCATTATCAATCTTTAATCATGTACAACAGAGAGACGCATAATTCCCCAACTGTTCTTTTGTGTACTTTCAACTACTAAATGGAATCAATGTATTTTTAGATCAAATGATTTCGCAAAGTTCACTTTTTATTCTTTCTTGCACAATGTGGCACATAAGGACAGAGGGCTTCTTGAAAAATACTGCTTGTTTTCGACAGTTTATTCATATTTACAGACAACCAATTTCAAAGACTGATGCACAAACTTCTAGATGAAATGGCAAATTTTTCATTCCTGGAGGCAGGTGGATAACTCCAGCAAGTGACAGCTTCATCTTGGGTGCCAATATTCTCTCTGTACCAACTTTCATCATTTTTAGATCAGGTTCAGTGTCTTCACTGTGATGAAGCTCTTATAAAGATTGCTGCCTCCACTATGAGTGGGATACGGAGCAATAACAAAACTGCTGCAGTTTATCTCCCAGAGGTATAGAAGTAAAACACCACCACTTACCTAAATAAACTGGGCTGTAAAGTGTGACAGTTCAATAACAGTTTCATGGGCAGCTCACCTATTCCTACAGGAAAATAAATTCAGTCCTGGAAAGCAGAAGTCACTGGACAGGTGAGGGCATGCCCCATCATAGGTGTGGTGAGGTAAATTGTCCTAGCGAGTTGGAAAGAATGCAGCCCCTTGTCAGCCTCTGGGGACAAACGCACAGATTTCAAGCTCCAAATTAATAATCTGGTGAGCTGTAATAGAAAGAATGCAAGTATTTAAATGTAGAATTAGTTTTATTAAACTGAATGGGATTACTTCCATTTTAAAAGTAATTTGATAGTTTTCAGCAGTGTGTATCAAGGTGTGTCCGCCCTTGCTGATTCAGAACTTTGCAATATGGTGATGCTGCAGATCAACATAAATCAGTTTCAGTGCATGGAGCTCACTGAAACCATGGAAGGACCGTGGTGTTACACAGAAGATAAGTGCCTGCAGTAGCATGTTGTATCTGTTTGCACTGCTAAACAAAGAGGAGAAAACGCACTGGCTTCCCACTTTCTTTTTCATTGTTCAAGAATATTTACATTTTTGTTTTGTAGTTTTATTTCTATTTTTTAATTTTACCTACTTAATCTCTATAAATAATGAAAAGAATTTCCAACTGTCAATATTTGGCAAACGCATTAGCAATTGCTCTGAAATGTCACTCTTTCTTGTACATTTTTTTTCTTTTGTGGATGGTGTAATAGAATAATTGGAAGAACAATATGGTGTCTACATTACTCAAAAATAGCTGTTATTTTAACTGAGTGCAGGAAACCGACTGTGGTGGTGTCAGAATCTGGAACAGTCACTTGTCAGCTAACCTCAGGGTGTACTGCCTCCATCCAAGCAGACATGGCTTCTCAGCACTGTAATTCCTAAAGACTTCTCCCTCACCTGTCATTTTTGAACAGCTATTGTCCTGAATTCAGCAACCAATACTGTAATTCCCATACACACAACCACAGACAAAGTCTGACAGTCATTAATATACATGAGCTCTAAGATTTATCCTCCAGTTGACCTAAATACATCTCTACCTGTTGCGTATCAGGAATCTGACAATCTTATTCCCTAGAACAGTTTTGAGGAGTTAAGCAAGTTCGGTCACTCACAACTGCAAATGATTTTCATAATTGTACAATGGAGATAGTCACAGGAGACAGCAGGTGTCACATTCCCACTCCACTGTGGGGATTTAAAGAATGAAGATATTCTGGAGGTGGTAACCTAGACATGTAAGCAGTAGGAAGCCAAAAGCTAAAAATATAATTTGAACCTGTGTCTTATTTCAGTCTTCAGTGTATGGATTCTTCTTCCTGTGTTATTGAGTACTATTTTCCTCCCTAAAACATTTTATGTTCTGGCTGTGTTCTCCTTATCATTCCCCTCCCTTTCAGCCCCCAGGGGTAGAAATAAAAAAGGAAAACACATACAATTAAGGAACTAACATAGATTGGTATTTTTAGTATTCCAGGACTAAATTTTTGGCCTGGGTAATTTCAATGGTTGTTGTGTATCCCCTCCTTTGCCAACAGCTGTTGAGGTAGAGCACAACATTCAGAAGGTGTGTAATGAAGGACTTGAACCCGTGGCTATCAACCACAAGGCTACTGGCTGAATGATTTCACCTGCTCATTTTGCAGTTGCTGTAAACAAACCTAAAATAAACATGCATCACCCCCCAGCTACAGTCACTTTCTTCATGTCATTCAAATTACAGAAAGCTATAGAATCTGATTTTTTTAGAACACCTCTGTAAGAGTTTGTAGACATCAACTAAAAAATAGAACTTAGAAGCGTGAGATTCAATACCCCTGCCTAACAGATGGAAAAATTGAGACAAAGTCAAAATTACTTTTCAGGATTACACAGCAAGTCAGTGGCAGAGTACAATTACAATTCAGAGCCTCCTAGTTTCTAATCCTATAATCCTCTTTCCAAGATCTATTGAGCACAACCAAATATGCTGTTTCAGTGATGGCCATGAATGTTCCACACCAGATATCTCAAACTGACTGTTCAGACAATGACACATGAACTGTTTACAGCCATAATAAACATTTAAATTAAAATTATTTCACATCTCAAATTTCTGACCAGCAACCCTACATTCAAAGGGTTTAATTAGGAAAAATTTTTCCTCATTGTAAGTTGTTGAAGTAAGATGCCGAGTCAGCACTGTATAAAAGCTTGTCTTAGGCCAAGGGGGGAGATGAAAAGAGTAACTTGTGCCTCTTTCTGCTGCAGAGTAATCCTAGCCCTAAATTTCACTCCATTTCTGAGTGCAGACTGTATTTCACACCAGCCTGGCAGAGCGAATTTGTCTCACATGCCACTGAACTCTTCCCAGGTAATGACTGTTGCTCCTCACCCTGCCAATTCATACTTGCAGGTGTCTCTTGGCCATCTGACACAGCTCCTGGCAAGAGAGCCCTCAAGTGTTTGGGTACCTCCTCAGTAACCCACCAGCACAGTTTGCTTTGTCCCAGCGAGCTGCCTTTTTCTGACTGAACCAAGGGGTTGGGTGAACTGCTTGTGAGGCTGTAAAAACACCTGCCAACTCTCTTTCCTAAAAAGCCCAACCAACGAACAGACCCTCACTTCATCTCATGCCCAATCCATAGGTCAGTCCTTACTATCCACCAGAAAAGTGGGTAGGCCTGGAAAACAGTTTTTTTTGGTCATGTGCTGTTTACTTTAAAGGTGTATTAACAGCTAAACTCACAAGGTATCACAGAGGTTCACAGCACACAGACCTTTTCTTCTGCTGGAACAAAACACACAGCACACATCTACAAATGTGTACCATTAACACTGAGAGTCAGAGCTTTTAAAATCTTCAATTCCTAAGACAGCTTAACTGTCAAAGCATGTAAGGTATAAAATATTTCTGAGAAATTTCTCTGCTTACATTTTACTTTCACCCACAAGCTGCAGGAATTTAGAAGGCAGAAGTTCTTGGATGCTCATGTTTTTTCATGAGCATCCAAATTTCAAACCTTCTGAAGTACAGCAAGTTTTCCACTACTTCAAAGTTCTTTGATTTTGAGGAGCCTTTTGAATCAATCTGTCTCTCTAGTTAGATGAAGCTAGCCTGTTTCCTCTCCTCCCATTGCCATGAATTCATTTGAATGCCCCTAAGACGGATGTATATGTTAACTCACTTGCTTCTCTCTCTCCAAACCCTCATCACCTTTCCAGTGATGAGATAGATGAGTGAAAAGACAAACCACCCAACATATGGAAAACCAATAATTATTGCCTCTGGAATGCTTAGCCACAGCTTCACAAGCTTAGAGTCTCATTGTCTACAAGCACAAAGCAAAAATATATAAATTATAAAAGTTAATATAAAGTTGTGGAATTATAACTGGGCAGAAAAGGTCTTCAAGTTGCTGTATCCAATGTTACAGCAACTTCAAATACAGTGCTCAACCAATTCCACCCCTTTCAAGTCAGGGACACTTTCTCACAGTACTGTGGCAAACCTGTAGCTGTAACAGGACAGTTTTCCAAAAGTTTAGTTTAGCACCATTTGCTAACAACTTGCAGTTCAGAGGATGATCTAACACTCCTGCCTCAAGCAGAGTCATATTGAGAAGTGCGAGGAATACCACTGGTGACTGAAGCAATTTTGGCTCTAATTAATTAATGGATACCAATCCACTAGTTTGCATTCAACATCTAGGTTGGCTATATGACCTCTGAGGCATTACTGTTCTCAGTCATTCTCTCTACACCTCTTAGGAGAGTTCCTTCAAGGGACACAAGAAAAGAAAAATATTCTTACGCCTCACCAATCGATTAGAGTGAGCCTAAAGCTTGGCAGAATCATAAGGCAAGTTAGATGGAATCTGAAATTGCCCACCTGAGTTTTAAACTATTGATTCTGTTATCAACATCTTGGGGGGGGGGAAGGGTGTTCAAGAAAAAACTGCAATGTGTTGTAGTAATGAAAATCAGGAGTTTATTTTCATTTTGCTTAATTAAACTCAAATGCACCTCAGAGTCCAGTGATCCAGCTTCACCCTTCCTAATTTAACAGCGCGGTGATTTTAAGGCTTCACGTTTCAGACGACGACAAGAGATCCTGAAGCCTGTTGTTTCCCACTTCAGTTCTCCGCATCCAAGGCCTGAAATTCCGGCAAGGGTCGTCAAGACCGCACCTCCAGGTGTTTCAAAGATGACACACTGTCATGCACACGATTGCGGGACTCGTGTCAGCAATCGTGACAGCGGGGGGCTCCGGGCCCGGCCGCCGAGCACGGCGCCAGCTGTGTGCGCTGCGGGCTCCGGCCGGCGCTACCCCTTGCGCTGCTTGTGCCGGGGGTTGCTCTTGCAGCACACGTAGAGCCGCCCGCGCCGCCGCACGATGTAGCAGTCCTTGCAGCGCCTCCTCAGCGCCGTCTTCGTCTTCAGCCCGGCCGGCGGCGGCGGCCCGAGCGGCGGCGGCACAGCCAGCAGCCCGCGGGGCGCCCGCCACGGCGGCGGGGCCCAGGTCGGACAGGCCGCGGGCAGCCCCGCCGCCCGTCCCCACGGGGCCAGCGAGCAGAGAGACGAGCGGCACAGCGAGCGCAGCGGGGCGGCCGTGACGGCGGCCCTGACCAGGAGGGACAGCATGCTCGGCACCCTGCGGGGACAGCGCACCGGTCAGGACACACGCACCGCTCCGCTCCTCTTCTCCCGCCGCCGTCCCAATACCACCCACCGCCCCCACCGACGAGGAGACCCGCCCCGCTCCTGCCGCCGCCCCAGTAGCACCCACCGCCTCCACCGACGAGGACACCAGCCCCGCCTCGCTCCCGCCACCGACGAGGACACCGCTGCCCGCTCACCCCCGCGGAAAGCGCCGCTCCCCGCCCGCGGCCACGCGTCCGTCCCGCCGCCGGAAGCGCGCGCAGGAAGCGGGGCGGAGCCAGGCTCGCGCCCGCCCGGACGGGAATCACGGGGGCGGCGCGAAGATGGCGGCGCCCGCCGCGACCTTCCGCTGGCTGCTGCCGCGGAGCCGCCCGCTACTGGCCCGCCCGGGGCTGGCTGCCGCCACTGCTGCCCGGCCCTACGGTGTGCGGGCCTCCGACACCGGCGAGCTGGTGACGCACACGGGGCAGGTGAGCGCGCGGGGCCCGGTGCTGCCGCCCCTCCGCTGCTTCAGGAGGGCGGCGGGCGCGTCCCGCCGGGGCCGCGGGCAGCGCGCTGGTGTAATGTGATGAACCGTAACGGGGAGGCTTGGGGCCGACATCGGGAGGAATTTCTTTCCGTAAACAGTGGTTAGGTACTGGAATAGGCCGGCCCGGGAGGCGGTGGCGCGTTCGTCCCTGGAGGTGTTCAGGAAATGGCTGGATTTGGCGTTTAGTGCCACGGTCTGCTTGACATGGTGGCGTTCGGTCCTGGTGGGGTTTGACGATGTCAGAGGTTTTTTCCAACCTAATTTATTCTGTGATTCTCCGTTCAACGCGCACAGTGGGAATTCATGCTCCTGGGTGATCCGTATACAGGAGGTGCGCGCTGTTTCGGGGAAAACCAAAACCAAACAAACAAAAAAAAACCCCCGTTGATCAGGATCGGGGTCGTTGGCCATTACCGAGCGCTCCGGTCCGAATCCGACCTGTGAGCCGGCCGAAGGGTTGGCAGGTGGAGGAGGCGCCCTTGTGTCAGTGCCTTGTAACTCCGGGTTATCTCTTTTCCAATGGAGAGGCTGAGGCTCGTGTGGTGCCTTGAGATGGGAGAGAGGATGGCGGGTGGAGCTAACTTGGGAAAGCTGGCTCTGTGGTTACTTAGTGGAACAGAAATAAATACAAATCCTGAATTTCCCAGTTTAGTTCACCACCTAGGTGAGATCCAGGAGCAGCATTATAAATAGTACATTTGTGTTAATCACTGTGATCAGGCTCTTCTGTTTACTGGCTTTCATGCCAGCCCTGACACCACCAGTTTCCTTGTCTGTTGTACGTTCCAGTGTGCAATTCAGTTTATTTTCTTTATTTCAGTATCTCAGTTTATTTATTTTCTAAGTCTTTGTGTTCTATGTTTATAGTTGTTGCTCTGTAAATAAGATCAAGTTTATTTTACATTCCAGGTATACGATGAGAAGGATTATAGAAGAGTTAGATTTGTTGGACGACAAAAGGAGGTAACTCATTCTACTATGGGGAAGGGGGTAGTTTATTTGTTTTTTTCTTTACCTAATAGTACTGTCCTCAACCTCATTGCCATTAAAAGGCCCCAAACCAAAAAAGTCCCAAAAAACCCCAACAAGCAAGAAACCGACTAAACCCAAACCCAAGGCAACCAACCAACGAGCAAAAAACAAACAAACAAACAAAACAAGAAAAACCCCAAACTACCAAACCCTACCAAAACCAAATTGGCTTGGATTTGGGGTTTCAGTGGAGTTTTTTCTTACTGTGGTGAAAAAAATTTTAAGGGAGCTTATGTTTGCTTCTGTCTTACCTCCCTGCTTTTGATGAACTTGAAAAACTCAAGACTTGCTCTGCATTTGCTGAGTGCTTGCATTTAGGGTGTTACAGTTGTAGGTATTTGAACATCTTAAACTTGGAACAGTTTTTGTTTTAAGCATGTGTTTTAAGAAGTTGTTCGCATGCTTTTAGTACATTTATATTCAGAAAAATCACATCATTAAATACTCTGCTGAATTGTTCTTCTCTTTGTATATCTGTTTTGAAGCTTAATTTGCTTCTGTGTAGTTAAAATTCTGATCCTTACCCAAATTATGTTTGTAATGAGCCTGAGAAGCGTTTACTGAAAGAGTGGTGAAACAAATGAAAGTAAAATGCAGGCTATTCTGAAATAACGAAGCCTCACGTGCAAAGTCTAGTAATACCAGCATCATCCAAGTGCAGTGCTGTAAAGGTGGCCCTGTTGTTGGTGCTTAAAATTTCACATACCCACTGTATGAAAAGTCCTTTAGCACTGAGTTTTTTCTATGATCCAGCAGCACAGGTCCAGGAGGGGTCTGCTGGCCTTCGGTATAGAAATAGAATTATTTCAGTTAAAATGTATTCCTCAATGCCTGAGCCTTTGAATAGTGCCTTAGTGTTAATGCTATAAATGTTTATGTTCAGCAGAGACATTAAATATAAGGTGGTAGATTTTTAAAGTAGTTTCATATAATTATTCTTGTCCTAAATTAACCTGTACTAATTACACCAGTTTCTGAGTTTTCTTATTGAGTTTACCTCACTCTGTGACAGATACAATTTGATTCATGCTGTGTGACAAAAGTGGGGATTCTACATGTGAAATAATTAAATGAAAATGTCACTTAAAATATTGAATTAGCTTACTTGAGGGAGGATAGTTGACAAAGTAGGTCTCTCCCAAGTGTACTGCTGGTGTCTCTGCTACTTGTGTAACTTTGTAGGAAATGCTCCTTAAGCCTAATTCTCCAGGGGGCGGCGGTCTCTCTAACCTGGCTTTGCCATGAGGTAGTTTCAGACTCTATGTGGTGTGGAACATCCAAGATTTTCAGTTCAACCCAGTTCTTCCTTCTCCAGCAAAAGCCAAGCTCTGTGTCTGCTGAGCAAGGTTTAATGCTAAGTTTTAATGGTGAAATTGGGACAAAATTTACATGTTAAATACTTTAAATGATCTGTGCCTATTAATAGGATCTCTCTCTAGGGGCTTTGCTGTTATCCCACAGTGTGTTTCAGTTGCCAGTATTAGGGTTGACAGCTGTGTCTGTAGTCTGAATGTTGTCGTGTTTCTGCAGCAGAAGCTCTACTGGTGACTGTTCTTTCTTGGTTGCTTCTTCCCTTTGCCATCAGTAGGTCCAGGTGGTTGAGTCCTGCTCGAGATCAGCCCATTCCAGCTATGGCAGGTTTCCTGTTTGAGGGGGGGACACAGCCTCTGGACTCCCCCTCAGTCAGGGTGTCTGGGCCTTTGTGCTTCAGGTGGCCAGGCCCAGGGGCATGGCCTAGAGTATGTCCCTATTGTCCCCTCAGTTCTGCCAGCCTAGCTGTTAGTGGCATCCATGTGTTTTAGCTAAAATCATTGGTTCTCTGTGGAGAACTGGGGATTAGTGCTTCTGGCAAGGACCTAAAGCAGGAAGCTGTGAGAAAACTTGTAGGGGGATAGAATATAAGAAAATAAAGATAGTGTAGAAAGTAATCTTACTCCTAAGGATTTGCAGCTGGGCCAATTATCAGAGATTAGGAACAGGCCTGACTTTAACAGGCACAGCTGTAACAATGATAAGAAGAGTGCTATAAAAGAGTGGGGTGGCTGGTTGAGAGGGAGCTGGAGTTAGTTGGCTGCTTAGTGAAGAAGAAAGAGTCAGTGCTCTGAGGAGCTGCTCATGAGAAAACATCAAGAAGATATGAAACTTTTGTGATAAGGAGACAACAGTATGGAATCCCTACAATAAAATGACAACTGCTAAACTGTATCTGCTGCAGTCCAACCAGGTCATCCTGCCCTTCTGTAATCCCTAAGGTAGAGCAGGACCTATTTCAACACTGCCATTCCCACTTCAGCTCTGCCCTTTCTATTGGGCTGGTGCAGCAGCTGAAGGCGTGAGAAGGGCTCACCTGTTTTAAATATTTTCTCCTGCCTTCCCTCTACATCTTTGGAGCAAGATCAAATCCAAGTTTGGTTTTATCTCTTTGGTTTCCCAGACCATGGACTGGCACAGGTGGATAGATGGGAAGAAGCAGCAACAAAATTGCCAAATTGCCACTCTGTCAGGAAAAAAATAGCCCATTGATTTATGTTTGGGGCAAGGCACATCTGGATGTGCTGAGGGAATCAGCCTCTTCCTGCTGAGTGCTGCTGTGCTTTAGTCAGAGGGTTATGTTGTAACTGCAACCACTTGGGCTTTTTTTGTGCAGTGTTTTCCTGGTGAATTCCTAGACTGTGTCTTGTTTAGTAGGTTGAACCACAGACAAGTCTTAGCTATACAGTAGATGAGAGGTCTTTGCTTCTCTCTTTCCCCACAAGTACCTTTTGTGGTTAAGAAGTGTTGGGATGAGTGGAGTTCTTGCTTCTAATCTTGAAGCAAAGATGTATAATGGTTTTATCTCCCTCCTCCTTTAGCATGAAATGAAGGATGCACAATTTTGAGTGTTACTGAAAACAGCAGTTAAAGTTCTTGCTGTTAGGTGAAAATTACGTGACTTGTAGTTGCAGCCCCAGACAGTAGGGTTCTTGATGCTACCATTTTCTTTCAGTACCAGAACCTAATTTTTTTGCTAACTTTTTTTAGCTATCATCTTCTTCTGGTAAGGATAAATTCTTAGTTGGCAAAACTGACTTTTTCATTACTGTACCAAAAAATGCAGAGACTTAATGGGAGGCTTGGTGGAAGATACTAAGTTGTTACATACTAGGATTATATAAAAGCACCATTGTAGTTCCAAGGGATTTATGTAATGGACACATAGCTGTCTTTTTCCCAAGAATCTCATCTTTATTCCAATACCAGCATAGATACTGCCTCCTTTGGGTGTGCATATTATTTGATATTCATGCATGTATATCATGGCCTTTGAAAAAGGTGGCCCCTCCTGGAATACTTTTCCCTGAATTTTAGCAGTAATTGCTCAGTGCACACTTGGAGTGTTGCATTGCTGTAGGTCCTGCTGAGGGACAAGCTGCTCTGTCACCAGCCTGCCCAGACATGGTTATGTTTTCCAGGCCATGCAGATGTGCTCTAGAAAGAAGCCTTACTTGTCAGTGATGTGGATATTTGGGAAATGTGTATGATCGATTTACAGAGTGGAGTAGTGGCATTTAGAGGTTTTTCCTTTTTTCTGATGCTAAACAATTTGTCTTTCTGACTGTTGTTGTGCACCACATTCATGTTTTTGTGAGATTTCTGTGCAGTGATAGAATAAGGTACATGGCTAGAGGCTCTAAATTACCAGCAGTTGTTTTATCTCATGCCTGACCTTACTTGTCTCACTATTATTTTTGAGTTTATCAGCAGAGATTCTTCTGCAATTTTATCATGTAGTCACTAAAGCAGAATACAGTATTGGTTAAATATGTTCTGTTCTTGTCTACTTGTTTCTGCTCATCTCTCTACTGAATCTGAGCACTGATGTGGCCTGTATATCAGGGGAAGGGATTATTTTTGCAGAGTTTAGTGTATAGTTCCTTGATCTGGCTTATAGCGGAGCCTTAGAGATGGTAGAGGAGTTGGGAGGAAGCCTAAGCAGGAATTTCCCTAAATGGCTATAGTGGAACTACCTGAGGAGGCAGCAAATAGCAATTGCTTTCTGTTTGAGTGGAGATGGTATCTGAAAGTTTCCCTTTTTTCCTTACAGGTGAACAAGAATTTTGCAATCGATTTGATAGCAGAGCAGCCTGTGAGTCATGTTGAAAGCAGAGTGATATCGTGCGATGGTGGTGGTGGAGCTTTGGGACATCCCAAAGTATACATCAACTTGGTAATGTCATTTTTCTGCACATAGCATGCAGAACATGCCTGTGCATTCTTTTTTTGTAAGATAATCTGTTTTTTGGAATGCTAGTTTAACAAAATAAAAGGATTAACCACCTGAGGTGTAATTTTATTTGGTGCCTGATACAAATCCGAAGAATTGGAGGGCTTCCATTTGAAGTTGTAGAAATTCCTTTTTGAAATTTTGGCCTGTTTAGTAGGACAGTACATTTTTAAAAAGAAATCAAGTGAGGTAGTGAGAGCAACCACTGAGAGTAAAAATTAACATCCTTGATGCATTTTGGAGCTCTAATTATTTAAATGCCACCATGTAGTTTGACCATACATTTGCAGTGTTTTCAGGAATATAGTTTATTTTCAGTCTTGCAAGTTCAAGAGAAGAAGAAGGAAGAAAACCAAACAAACCAACTCCTCTTTCAGTCTTTAGGAATCTTGGTAGTTCTGAAGACTAAATATTTCAGTCATTGCCAGAGAATGAAGAATAAGTGTTGTCTTATCCTCCTGTTGACAGTAGTGATAATTTCCAGTGTATTCTTGTTCTAGAGAGTAAAAATATTGAGATACTGTCCTATGACCTTAGTTGATGAGCTATTGCTTAGGTCCTGTTCTGAGGGAGAGCCTGATTGCAGCTGTTTTAAAATCTTTGTCTGCTCACCTAAACTCTGACATTTCCTAATGCCAGGAAGAGTGGTGGGGAAGGGCTGGTGTCCTTAAGTGTCAGTGTTGTTATGACTCCTAAATAGAATCATAAGCATTTCTATTTTGAACAAAGTGATAATTTTGTGATAATTAATTTTACATTATCCAGAATCAAATGTTTGGAGGTTCTGATTTGTTACACTTAGGAAGGACTTCAGCCTTGATTTCTGTAGCACGCTTCTGATTTTTTTATGTTGACTCGTTTGACGTATACCATCCCCTTGAAGAATCTTTGCTTCCAGTGTTTCAAAAAAGACTAAAATCTGTACTTTGGCAATAGTGATTGGTTTTAAGATGGCACAAATAAATAAGAGAAAAATTGTAATTTCTTAAAATTTTATAAAGTGAAACTGGAGCTGTTGTATTTTTATATTTTTGCAGGATAAAGAGACAAAGACCGGAACATGTGGATACTGTGGACTTCAGTTTAAACAGAAACATCACTGAATGATCATCCCTATGTGCTTGCAGATTTCTGTTCCGATGTTAATGTTCAACTATAAATAAACAATATATTTAGAAAGCCAAGATTTGTGTTTATCTTAACTATGGAAAGTCCAGTCTTTACATTTTTAAAACCCAGCTTGTCAGGTATTTGAGAACTGAATGTTATTACAATATCTGCTTTGTACTTAATTTAGTTTTCATGTCTGGCAGACTTCTTGCAGTCCTAGAATTGGTGTTTGGCTGTAGATAGGTTTGGTTTGTACTTGGTAGATATGTATTCTTTTCAACACTGAATGAGCTGTAATTGTTTACTGGGTGATTAATTATCCTAGGTGTTTGTCTTTTGTCACTGTGTGACACTCCTAATTGGTTCACGGTCCAGTATCTATAGCTAGATTCACAAATGGAAATGCAAAGATATTATGATACTCAGCATTACAACACTCACTCCTGGAAGCAAGATTGTCAGCCCTGAATTAAGTAGCTGCTCTTGTGACCTGTTTAAAAGAAGCCACCAGTGCCTGGAATGGTAATCAGTGTGAGCTGGAGATGTACCCAAGCTGGCATGTGTGAAAGGTGAGGACATAACCATTTGCCCTTCATTTGAAGGGGCGAGAGTGTATCTGTTCTGATTGGGATTCACACCCAAAGCCTCTGTAGGAACTGGGTCTTGTCAGACTCAAAGCAGGCATTGCTCTATTACAGATGGTAGCTTCTGCTCCTTTAATACAGGTAATTTGACACTGAGAGCATCTTCCTAGGCTATGTGAGGCTGGTTGTGGGACATATCTACCCACTTGCTTAATTTCACTTAGGTAGCATTCCATCACGTGAGTATGGCTTTCAAACAGGGCCTCTGGAGCAGAAGGGTCTGAGTTTGGTTTGGTCTGTGCTCCACAAAGCATTTTAATCTGTTGAGAGTAAATTACTTTTTTTTTAAATGCTGGTGATGGGGCATGGTCCCAGTGAGTACTTGCTGCTTGTCTAAAGTTTAACAGGGTAGGATTCTAAACTACAGTTTACATAGTTAGATTGATGTGGTTGTATCAAGTTGAACCAAGTCATATGGACCTAAAGCTGCTTAACTTGCTTGTGTCAATTTATAGATGAAGGTGGACCAATTCAGGCTTAAAGCAAGGTCTGAATGGTTCTTTCTGTAGAAATCGTGTGTAGAGGCTTTATTGCATGTAAGTAATTGCATGGACACCCCTCCTCTTTTTTCATTCACTCCAACTAGAAAAGCTTTACCTCTTTTCTGTCTCTTCCCCTTATTCTTCCCCTCACTTTTTCTCCCTTCCATTACTGCTGGTTTCAGTGATCTTCTGGCTGTCAATTTATTCTTTGTAGTGACCTAGATTTAGGAAATACTAATTAGAGTTATGCATTCTTGTGCAGTGTAGGTTACTGAGCATGACCTTTCTATAAGGCCAGGTTCTGTTACGAGGGTTGTCATTTTGTAATGTTAGTGCAGTGGCCAAGTTAACATATGTTAGGTTTAGAGTAGCACCTGAGCACATACAAAGATGGCAACAGATCCTTCCACAAAACCCAGTAATTTGCAGTCTGATCTTATGCAAATGATCTGTCAACAACATAAATGGGACGTGATGAACAGTCTTCTGATAAATCTTATGCTTGAACTATCAGTGTCTCTCATAAATCTGGTTGCATTTTACTCTGGCTCTCTACCAGTTTGTAGGGTATTTTGGCTGGCAGAGTTCTCTCATGGTGCAATCATCTCTTCAAGGAGACCTGAAACAAATAATTGTATACAGTCCTCTTCCTTGGACCTTTGATGTTCTAATGAATAATATATCTGCGTGGATCACTGCTGCTCATTATAAATTAACAATGTTTAAATTGGCACGGCATCTGCTGAGGACCCAGACAAATCCCATCCCACTGGTCTGAACTATGGAATGCTGTTCTTGGATGTTCTCCCTGAAGTACTTGTGCTGTGTGAAGCTGTTGACGCCTGTGAAACGACGGCCTCTGCTTTGCTCCAGTGATCTCCATAGGAAGACTTCAGACTTTGCTTCATGTCAGTTCCTGTGTGCTAGGTTCATGTATCTACGTGGGAATGATTGTTTATATGAAGTCTTGCACTTTGAACTATGCCATCCACATATCTGTGGAAAGGCCAGCCTTGATTTGCAGGAAAAAGAAGAGGGGGAAAGCAAGAACTAGACTTTACTGGTTGCACCAAGCAGATGCATGTGGAGATGTATGTGTGAGGATAGACCAAAACACATCATATCAAAGTAAGGGTAGACTAAACCAGGTAAGCATCAAAGCAGCTTTGCAGTTCTTAGGCCACAAATTCTGACATGAAAGCAATATGGTATAAAATTTTCAGACTTAAATTCTGTCAGTCACTGTTTTGTTCCTCATAAATAATTTATCCCAGGCTGGAACTACAGTCTCTGATTAGTGGAGTACAAACCATAGTTTATACTCTTTCACTAGGGGAATGCAAAGTACCAACACATGATAACGGTCTCAGCTTCATCTTGTTTTTCTAGTAAAACCAGATAGGCGTTTTTCCCCAGACACGGTCTGTTTACAGGAGAACAAATCATTACTATGACTATGGAACCATATGTAAAAGCACTTTTTCTAAAATTTTTCATTTGTATGGCATCTGCTTGTGCTCTGGAAGTTGCTCTTGTAAAAGTTTTCTCCAAATCAGCAAATAGTATCCCTAAATTTCTCACCCTCTAACCTGTCATTAGTACTTGCCCTTTTTATTTAATGCTCTTGCAAGTATCAGACAAATACAGCATGCTGTAATAGCAATAGAAATGTGTGCTGCTGTAATATCCACATTGTTGGCATTGTTTAGTGTGTTCCCTGCTAGTGGTGCACATTGTTTCAAGAGGCAATACTTGTTGGCTTTGAGCTAGTGCTAAAGGAGGCCACATGGGTTAAAAACTTATCCCCATGTTTGGTGAACAGCTAGGAGAGCTGTAAAGTTAAGCAATATGTACGTTGTAAATGGTTAAAGGAAAATGAGAACAGAAGGCTGATAGTAGGCATAACTAAGGCAAATATGGAACACTGAATTTGCTCTAGAATCAAGCAGATGAGTTGGTCTAACATGAGAGGGATGTGGTGGAATTGTAAAGTGGTGTAAAAAGATTGGCAAATGAAAAGATATGTGTAAATCTAATATTATATGTTATATTATGTAATTGTATAATGGGAAGTCAATGCAATAATTTCCAGTAATAGGCACTCAAGGGGTTGCTCTTTAGTAGCAGCTAAATTTAGCCATTTTTAAATTGGAATGCTGAGATAATGAGTTTCAACAGGGCTGTCCAATGAGCTTCCTGGAGCATTAATGTTGATTTTTTTATAAGATTTGAAGTACTGGAGGAAGAGCACAAAAATGGCTAATGTGCCAACATTCAAAGAGGGTAAAAGGCATGACCTGGATAATTACATGTCTGTCAGTTTGACATCACTTCTGGGCAAAATAATAAGGGACCTAATTAATAATGAATTAAAGAAGTGTTGTATAATTAGTGCCAATCAACATGAGTTATAGGAAAGCCAGACCATGTCAAGTTATCATGATGAATTTTTGATGAAATTAGGAAAAGTGGTTAATAAAGTGTAAATGTAATATCCTCTGATTTCTTTGAATATTAGAGTTAGTAGTCCATATTTTGATTCAGAAAGGAAAGTCTTGTGTAATCAATCAGTAACACTTCACATATTGTACATGTGTTAAAGGGTAGGTAATTCTTAGGTGTGCAACTGTCAGTGTTCAATGAGACTCCTTGCTGAAAGGATGCATTCTTCTTGGACCCCTCATGGCATCCTTTCTCACTCCTATGGCACTTAGCGTCTTAGGAGTGTCCTAAAAAAACCATGTAGTAGCTACTGATGGTTTGCTGCAGACTGAAAGGTTGAAGCATTGTTAAGGGAGAGGATTCAGCAGTGATTCTGTTCACTGCCACCTAGCCAGCCAAGACTAGCAAAAAGCTGAATGTGTTTCAAAAATGAAATGCTGTTCATATTTATTGTAAAAAATGAGAAGTGATAATTGTATCAGCCTGATTTGCAATTTATCCTGTGTGAGTAGCAGCCCTAATAACTTCAGGTTACAGGAAATACTGACTGCTGAGTTTGATGGGGGGAGTTTGTTGCTCATCAAATGCTGTGAATTTCCAGTCCAGTTCTGTGGCTTAAATAACTTTTATGAACTTGGGAGGGATAAATAGAGACGTGTTCAGCAGGAACATCTTTCTGAATTTTACATGAGTGCGTTTGTTACTTGAATACAAGTCCAGTTTGAAGTCTGTGGTTCATTAATTAATATGGCTAAGTTAGAGAATGTTCAGAGCAAGCGATGGTACTAATTAAAAGAGTAGAAAATGTATTGTGTAGTGAAAGATCTAACAAGCTTTGTCTTTGCATTTCCTTATAAATGAGGTTAAGAGAATGACTTGATCAGGGTCTACCAGTACAAATGCAGGGAACAAAACCTTGATAATGGGATCTTTAGTCTGGCTAAAAATGATGAGCTCTATTAGCTGGGAGCTATAGACAAGCAGATTCAGACCAGGGGAAAGGAGGCTTCACAGTGTGGGATTTACCAAGCATTGCAGTAAATTCTGAAGCATTTCCGACTCTGTTTTTAAACTTGGTATTTTCTAAAATGTGTATTAATTGAAACAAGACTGGAATCTGAAAACCATTATGGACTGTGTTCCAAAGGTAATTATATCCTTGCTGTGGTCCATTCTCAATGTTTGAAATGAAATATGTCTCAGGCCAGAGATAGTGGTTCCATTGAATAGTGGTGCTGTTAAAAATGCCTTCCAGACCTTGTTCTGAATAAGATTCAGGAAGGACTTGAACTTTGTTTTCCCACAAAAAGTATTCTAGTGGTCTGAGTGATGGGGACTTGAACTTTGCTGTTGCAAAATAGTATTTGGCTT
This sequence comes from Setophaga petechia, assembly GCA_024362935.1. Taxonomy (NCBI): domain Eukaryota; kingdom Metazoa; phylum Chordata; class Aves; order Passeriformes; family Parulidae; genus Setophaga; species Setophaga petechia. The sequence continues at coordinate 27,461,756 of JANCRA010000008.1, forward strand.
TGTAGCAATGTGGAAAAAGACCAAACTTCAAATCCTGATATTAATAATGATGAAGAATTGTCATCATCTGCTCAGTATCTAACAAAGCCAGACAAACTAAAATTAAAAAAAAAGTGCTTCAGGATGTGGACAATTAGAGGACTTCAGATCTGTTCTCACTTTCTCATTTAAGAGAACATATGTGAAATCTGTACTACCTTTTGGGATGAAAATGTAAAAGGGTTGTTTCCATTCAAACTGAAGTACAACAGTTTATTGTAATTTTATTTTTGGCAGTGTTCCTTTGGTGGTTTTCTTGATGCTTATACCAGATTCTGTATTGAAGAAACTTGTACTTTTCTAAGTTTTGGTTACCCATTTGAGTGCCACTCTGGATTCCAGTGGCTTCTCGCGTTTTCCGTGGCTTTGATGAAGTAGCTAGCATTCAGCAATTCCGATGCTGGATAATAACATCTTCCTCAAGAATAGCCATGGAATAAAATGTTTACTGTTTAATCATGAAATATCTGATTTTTATGCCAATTAGCATAAATCAGACATCAGATTCAGACATTTTTGACAATCCTTAGACAATGTTAGGAAAATTTGTACTTCTCAGTAAAACATCAGTCTTTATTAAAGCTAAGAACAATTGAAAGGATTTTTGAAGCATATTAAAAACCAAAAATAAATTCCCAACACTTCCTCTCCCCTCTTACCCCCACCAAAAAAAGCCCTAAAACACCCCAAGCAATGATCTTTGATAGTGGTTGCATTAAAGTGATAGAAACCCCAGAATTTTTCAAAAGACAGAAAATATTTAACTAATTATGTCCGATGGGTTGGAAAAGAGCTGATACTTATGTTAAACAGTGGTGAAATATGTTCTGTTCCAGTGATAAATGGAAATGGTATTAGGCATATAATCCCAGTATAGACTTTTAGACCTGCAGGATGGATGACTTTGAAAATAATTGGCTGAAGATCATTCCCTGTTACCTCCATTTATAGATCTTACCTCTTGGAACACAGGTGAGCGTTCAGAAAACTGCAGTAAATATATTTAGTACAACAGTATTTAAAGATGCTGTTGATGGCACCAACTTCCTGCTCATTCTGGCTGTTTCCTGCTCCATTAAAAGAGTATTTGTCATCTGTTAATTTACCTCCATCAAGGTTTTTATACACTGTCTCCTGTAACCTTGGTTTTCTTTTGCTAGGATGCACAGAACAAGTTTTTACTTATTTTGTGACTCAACCGTCGGCAAATTTTCACCACATGAAAATACTGCTAGCTACAGTGAATATAATAACTTAGCATTAAGAACATTGCTGCTGCAGGCAGAAATAAAATACAGGGAGGGAATCCCCTTTTTATTCAAGTGAATGCATTCAACTTCTTGGATAGCGTAGTATTGGAAACTTAGGCAGACTTGGTTTTCTGCTGTGTCTCCTGGGCTGCAGATTTGTTCTGGATGCTCATTCTGTTCCTTACTGTGTGACCTTGCATTTGAGGGTATGAGATTTCATTGAGCTTGGGTGTGCTCAGCTGAGTGGTTCAAATCACTTTGTAAGCAGTTCTATCTCTGTCTTTTACATTCCTCTGCAAATATTTGCATAGCCAGACATGGTTTTGTATTTCTTTCTAACTCTGGGAAGCAGTTTTGCTTGGTGTCAGGCCTTGTCTAATGAGAAACATCCTTGTTTGACAAGAATTTCCTCATTTGGAACAACTTTTTGTAATCTGCCACCTACCGATTCCTAATTTCACCCAATAATAGAAATGCACCATAGCGTAATACTTTTAGAAAAACACTCAAACATTTATGGGACTTGCATCTTACAGTATAAATTTTTCCTGATATTCTATCTTCTATAAGTTGTGATAAATTAATATATTTTCTGCATTCCCTATTATTTACTGGTTTTAATATTTTGTTTCAGTTCTTCTGGTATGATTTTATGCATCAATAGCTTATGTAGTTATTCATGACTTTGATCTGCTGTTCCCTCTTAAAGCAGGCTCTTACCTAAAGTTGTTAACTGACTGAAAAGGGTTGAAAGCTTAAGAACAATAGCAACTTTCTTTCAGTGTATTTTTTTTTTTTAATATTGGGACGAGTGTGTTGTGTTTGTAGTGGAGGAATACCCAGACCAGGAATTATTTATTTATTCAATTCATAAAAATTGAAACCCCTCATTTTCGAGCTTGTGATTAAGATTTTCAGTTCTCTAGTTCTGTCTGAATACTTGAAAAATATGTTGCAAAAGAGGAGCATTTGGGGGAAAGTAAGCCCCCTTCCATTAAGAATTTTTTCAATGTCTTTGATGTATTTTAAGAGTGTTTTATCACTTCCAGTATTTAATGAACAAAAAAAAAATGATAGGTTAGCACTGTTCACTTCATTTGGTGAAGTTGATCACTTTCACATTTGAAATTGCTGTTATTGCTGTTGGAACAGAAAAAAAATCTCAAAAATAAAATGTGTGAATCAAGTCTGCTGGACTGTACCCATTTGATCCAGAGAGCAATAAGCATGTCAGACTTTCTGTATTGAAATTGCTTGTGCTTCATCTAAGGCCAGAATTGTGAATAACCTGACTTCTGATGACCTGGTGGTTGTAATCTATGACCTGTTTTCTTCTCCTTTCAAAAACGATACAAAACTTCATACACCCCAAAGTACTAAGCTCAAATTCTTGTGTTGCTCCAGCAGATCATTTTACTAGCCAATGACAGTTCCTTGTCTGGTGGCTTATTGGTGTTTTAGTGAACTTTCATTTTGTTTGCCTATTTTTTAATTTTATATAAATCCTCTTTTTAAATTTTAATATAACCCAAGAAAAGTGTGTTTGGAAGCTGAAAAGAAGCTAGTATTATAAAATTGTTGTGATCTGAATACTGGTCTTTTTCTCCATTTCTGTATTTCATGGAATACCTGTGCTTAGTCACCTCTTTTTGGGGTGTTCCATACAATTACACATGTGCAGGTAATATATCAGGTAATATGTACCTTTCACCTCTTAAATATGTAATAACTGGGGCTGTGCTGCTGCCTGGGAGCTTGTGATGAGTGGCCATAAGGATGACCTCTCTTAAAAATTTGCAGAACCCCATAAGCAATTTAAGGCTGAATTTGGAACCTATGTCCACAGTCAAGGGAAAATGATGTGGGAATACATGCTTGGTGGAATAGTCTAGTCTCAAGCTTTCATGGGTTTTGGTGTTGATAGACTAGTTAAGGTTCTGTATATATGGACCTCTGAAGAAGTGCCCTTTCCTATGAATCATATTTGTGTAGATAGGAAAAAAACCATAATTTGTAGGAAATACCCATTTTATTTCATTTTACACTCTATCATCCATAGAGTCTTCTTCTCTCCAGACTGTCTGGTTTGGTGGGGGAGATTTTTCTGTTTCATGAATTGTCTAAAACAATGAAAAGAAGCATGAACTAGGATCTTAATTTTGCATGTAGCTGAGTTTTATAGACTCTTAAGCTGGACTCTTAAGCCTTTTTCCTGTCTGCTTGTTTTCTTCTGAGGGCATGAATATCTGCTGAGTTGATTAGTTGGTGGCAAAATATTAGCAGAAGGATGGACATGGCTGCATCCCCACAGTTAGAGCCCCCTTGTAGTAATACAAAGTGGTGCAAACTTTGAAATAATGGGCACAGGCATCAGAGCTTTGGTTGAAAGAAGTATAGAATAAAATTCCTTTCTTCCTTTCCTTTACAACTACTTGATATAATTTAGAAGTTAGAGCTGGAATGTCTGCAACAAAACCAAACTCATCTGTGTGGGAGATAGACTCAGATTATTTCCCCTTTTTATCCCTACTTTTTGCTTTCTATACAGTCCTCACCAAGTTGTATTCATTACACAAGGATTTCAATAAACAGATCTTTAAGGTCTTTTTGCAAATATATGGATACCATTCCATGTTGGTAAATTTTAAATTAGTTACAGAGCAAACATGATGCAGTACTTCCTTCATTATGAAAGGTAAGTGAACAGAGCCTCCTGTCATTTGAGTAAAAATACACACATGTATTAGACAGTTGGAAAATTTGGGGGGAAAAAAGAAAGCCACAATGATTTAATACTTCTTTATGATGGCTTGCCAGTGAAGCCAAGGAAAGTCACACTGTCAGCTCATCACTCTGAACCCCATGGTACTATCTGAAGTGCTTCATGTATCATTCATTACAGCAGGTAGAGGGACAGTGAAATGTGGTTCACTTTAGCAGCAAACTCCTTTAGGACTGTTTGGTTAAGTGACTTAATGGCTTATTCTTAATGTTCTTTTCTTTTATCTTGAGACCTTATAACTCAAAATGACCGAAAATAATTCAAATTCTTCTTGGCAGCAGGTCACCTGTGAAATATTTTCTGTCCAACTTTATTACTTTTGAATACAAAATGCCAAGAAAAACATGTATGCGTGTCTGGGTATGTGAAAAACGTACAGATATATACATCTTATATGTACATGTATGGCTCCTTTTATTCTTCTGTATATTTATGTGGGCATTTACAATGGCAACAAAGAAAAAGTGTTTTAAATCAGATAATCTGTACCTCATTATAATCTGCTCCACTTTAAAAGCACTTAAGTTTTGACATGAGCCACTGATAAGTGACATAAAAGCAGAAACAAAGGAGAATTAGAACAGTAGGACTTAATGGGAAAGATGTAGTGAAGCAAAGATGAGAGCTACTGAACATTTGGGGAAAAGAGGGAAACTCAGAGGCAGAAAACTTTGGTCTGATTTTTTTTCTGAATTATTTTTTTGTAAAATGGAAAATATTTATATATGTTTCACAGAGGAATTTTTAGAAATCATTCAATTCATGTACAAATAGAAGAACATGGGAACTCTGTTTAAAAATGAAATGCTTCAGAACTTCCTAGAAGGATAATTGCATTCATTCTCCATATATCTTTTAAATTTCATTATCAGAAGATAAAAAATGGACAGTAAAAAAAACCATTTAATTTAGATAGAATGGATTTTTTTTTTCTGGGCAAATTCTTAGGTATACTGTGGTTTTTTTGCAGATGTAGAAAAAAATGACAATTTCAAGGGTAGTGGTGTCTTGGGCTGTGATCATAGAAATTACTGTTAACAGTCCCTCTCTGTAAGATTCTGATATAAGCAGAACAAAACAGATTAAATACAAATCTGACAAAAGGATGTGAATCCAAGCAACACATACATAAAGTGTCAATAGCAAGTATGTGTTTAGTAACTCTTCTCTAATTTATGTTTTATAATTGGCCGAGCAAAATGGAACGCATTTATTAGCATTTTGTGATCTATTAAGCAGTGAATGGGAGAGGTACAAAGCAGCTGCTAGAGGCAGAGAGGACTGCTGCTCTCCTCTTGTACTCCTCTCCCTTAAGGCACAAACCATCCTCACAAGTACTAAAGGAAGCCTCCCATTTACATTTAAAAGCCTGACCAAATCAAAACCAGAGGCAATTTGAAATGTATAGGTTCCAAGAAGACCAGACGTATCCGGTCTTCTTGGAACCTATACATTTCTAACCTTCTACTTAAAAAATATGGTGTATTAACTAATTCTTTTTAATAATGAAAGCTTGGACAGAAAGTCTTAACTGTGAATCTACAGATGAGTCAAAACATCCTTTTACTTTCTGGTTTTTTTCCCAGTATAGCTGTAGAACTGCTTGTTGTTGCCTTTAATGTTCATTGTTAATCAAGTCTTGCTTTGTGTCTTATCTTTCTGGCTTTCTGATACTCTCTAGACATGTTTATGCTCTTGCTGTATATTAATTTTTCATTACCTATCCTTAACATCACTTCCTGTGTAAATCCTTTCACAGGATAGATTGTTTACTGAAGATTTCTGAAATTAGTGTACTACTACCAAAAGCTCCTGCTGAGAACTTTGTGCAATGTAGCCATGACTGCTCAGGTGTAATATATGTCTTGAAAACTGCTTCCAACGTTTTATTATCTTCAAAGCATCTCAAAACCAATATTTGTTCTAATCTTGCATTATAACTGTCCCCATGTGAGTTTACTTGGTTTAAATGAAATAAAACAGAATGTAATGTTATGGCCTCTTCCAGACATGCACATACAAAGAGGTACCTTCTGAACAGACCATGGTTACAAGTAGATAGAAGTATCAGTTTGTGGCACTGTAGTGATGTAGAATTTTAAAGTGGGGGAGAATTATTTTCCTATTTCCAGGAAAACTATTTGACAGGTGCTGTCATTTTCTTGGCAGGCAGTACCTCAGTTACTGTCGAGGCACTTTTACCACCCCCACATCCCCCCACTAACAAATAATGGCACACAGAAATGTTGATCTGTAGTTCTTAAACTTGGTTACATAATGCATAAGGCTTGTTAAAGAATATAAGTGTTTGGTGTGAAAAGTCATAACTGTTCAAAGACCCATCATTCCTCTCCAGGACTGGACACTTGTGGATGTCAACTGCTCTCCTTTTGCATTGTCTGCTGAAACTACTGAAACAGGCAGGCTGCCTGGAACCTGATCTTCCTTGAGCCTTAAAAAAGCCCAAAAAACCAAAAGCTGAACCCTAAGCAGAAGCCTCAGAGATTTCCCTTCCTGCGTCCTTTCCACAGCAGTAACCCCAATCAGTAGCTGAAGGTGTGAAACTATTTAGGTGCTGTTTAGGGATGATCAATGCCCTTAATCCCAGAAGACATTCTTAATCATGACTTAAATCCATGTTAAAAACCAAAGAATAAGATCATTATCTTATACCTAGTGGTTTTTGTTTAACTATTATTTAAAGTTATAAGTTCTTTTGTTGTTTCTAGATTCTTCCTTGAAACTTGCTAAGACCGAAGAGTAGTGTCTTGCAAAGTGTCTTGCAATAGTGACTTCCTCAATCTGCACCCATTTTATGGGGAAAAGTTGTATTTTTGGGAGATTGAGTTTTCCATTTTTGTGTCTTGACTGCCTTGTTGTGATAGCTCCTGATAGATCTTCTGTATATACTTTACCAAGAAGAATTGATCAATAACCTTTATTTTGAGATACTTATTTTTTTGAGATTTTAGAGGTGGATTTTAAATATGCATCTGAAAATTATATGCTGCTACTGTGTATGTGAAATAAATGTTTGGATATTTTTCATGTTGAAATGCTTTTGGTTGTAAAAGTACCGTTTTAATTGTCCTGGAAATTTTTCTTCCTATGCAGTGGTAAGATTCCCCTTTCATTTGCCCTTCTTAGGGATATCCAGTCTGTCAAAATCCAATGAACATCTGAAGAACCCAGATTGTACTACTGCCAAGGGAGTAACAGCTGCTGCTACAGCAGCCAAAGCTGCAACTGCAGTGGCTACCTCTGTGCTGAAAATGCTGACATGTCACTGTAGTAGAACTTGGGGTAGTGGCTTCTGCTGCTGCAGTTCTACAGAGCACTGTCAAGCTTTGATGGTGGTTTTTTTTTAAAGTTCAAGCAAACAAATCAATTTTAAGAATATATATATATGTATCTATATTTAAGAATTATATTAGAAAAATGTGTCTGTTGTAATCTTCTGATGTGTTCACAGAATCTAGAACATATCATATGCATGTGCTTCCTGTCGTTTCTGGGTCTACATTTGGATTCTGAATTGCATGGTCATATACAAATTTTTCCACATTAATCTTGCCTTATTTAGACTCCAGAGTAAACATATGCAGGTGTGGAAAACTGGTTGTGAGCAGCAATGGAATTGCTCTTTTGACTATTTCACTTCTTAGTAACAGCCTCTTGACGTTGTCACTTGCATGCAAGCTGATGTGGTTGATTATGTGTCCCTTCTTATTCATCTGTTTGCTATTTTAGTGATTCCAATCATGGAATCATAGGATGCCTTGGATTGAAAAGAATCTTTAAAGATCATCTAGTTTCAATCCTCCCTCAAAGGTCAGGAAGGTCTTCCACTAGATCAGCCCCATCCAACCTGGCCTTCAACACTTCTAGGTATGGGGAATTCACAACTTCTGTGGGCAACATGTATCAGTGTCAAAGCAATGTAATCATAAAAATTTTCTTATGTCTATTCTAAGCCTATCCTCTTTAAATTTGAAATCAGTTGCCCTGGTCTTTCACTACAGGCTCTAGTAAAAACAGCCTATCATCCATCCGTCTGTCTGTCTGTTGATCGATCTATCTATCTATCTATCTATCTAAAAGCCCCCTTACAGTATACAAGGCCACAACAAGGTCTCTCCAGACCCTTCTATTCTTCATGCTGAACACCTTGTCTCTCTCAGCCTGTCTTCAATGGACACGTGTTCCAACCCACTGGTCCTTTTCCTGATCCCCCTCTGGACCCACCCCAACAGGCTCCTTGTTCTTGGGACTCCAGAAATGGATGCAGCACCTCAGATGGGTTTTCATGAGAGTGGGGTAAAGGGGAGAACCACCTCTCTTGACCTCTGACCACACTTCTTCTGATGCAGCCCAGGACATGGTTGTGATTCTGAGATCCAAGAGCATGTTGCTGGCTCAGAAAAAAATTTTATATCACCGGTATCCCTATGTCTTTCTCTTCAGTTCTACTTGCAATCCATTCATCTCTCAGCCTGTGCTGATTCTGGTGATTGCAGCCACATGAGTGCGAGACTGCTCATGGCCTCGTTTAACCTCATGAGGTTCAGTGACCTACTTCTCAAGCCTGTCAAAATCCCTCTGCATTGCATCCTTTTCCTATGCAACCAAATTTTATTTTAAAAAACTACTAGTCAGACTTTTTAATAGATAAATGTCTTTGGAAACAAGAGTTTCCTAGGGTTTCATGGATTTTCTGATGATAATTTTACGCCATTTAAGAAACTATTATCAATTTATTGATGTTACAGTCTGAAAACACTGCCAAAGCACAAAGGTGGGCCTGGAAATGGAAAGTTTTCAGAAAGAGCCTCCTCCTCTTCAAAGAGAGAGTCAGGAGGAGACATGGGAGTGCAGAAGTTGCCAAAGTACCAAAGAAAAGAGGGTGAAAGCATTTTTTTTCCATTTGTTGTTTATTGTCCAGTAGTGAAGGGTCAGAGGCTTGGCCGCCAATAGGGAGCCAGACATACACTCCAACAGGATGGGGGAGAGAATCAAAAGACTAAAAGTGAGGAAAATCATGGGTTGAGATAAAGAGATTTTAATAGTGAAAACAAAAGCTGCACACTCCAGGAAAGCAAAACAAGGCGTTCATTCACCATTTCCCATGGTCAGGCAGGTGTTCAGCAATCCCCAGGCCGCATCACATGTCACAGTTACTTGAAAAGACAGAATATCATTGCTCCAATTCTCCCCCATTCCTCCTTCTTCTGCTCACTTTGTATGTGGAGCATGACCACCATTTGCTGTGGGATATCCTTTTTGTTAGTTGGGGTTAGCCCTGTCCTAGTGTGTCCTCTTCCAACTCCTTGTGCAGGTCTCTGGACTGCTCAATTTGTGTGGTCTTCTTATATACTAATAACTGTCTAGGGGATGAGGGAAAAGTTATGTTTTTTAAGAGATCAACTTTTGTGGCAGGATGCATCAGGAATCTGTAATTGTATTCAGTTGTATGCATGCAACATCCAGAAAAGAAGGTAAAAACTATTGTGAAAAACAATATGATACAAAATTATCGAGGGCAGCATCAGGAGTCACACAAGAATTTCAAGCTACATATTAACTGAAATGTCATTGTGACTCCATATAAAATCGATGCACTTGTCTCTGGAATACTGACAATAATTATTGTTACTCCCCATTTCCCTCTGAAAGAAAGATGTTATAAAACTGCGGAAAGTAAAGACTAAGACATAAAAATGTAGGAGCTGCCTGGATAGGACATACCAAAGACATAGTAACCTGTTTCTCACAACTGGGAATGGTGGGTGTCCAAGAGAGATGCTAGGCTGCATGTAGTGATGCTTCACTCACATAGCTTAGCAAATTCCTGGTGCCATATCTTTGCAATTAGTAGCACTGAAGAGATTTTTTCCCCCTCACTGTGTTCAGTTCAATTTTGATCCTGTATAAACTTAAACCATCTGCAGAGCCGTGTACCAAGGGATCTCACAGCAACACTGATCAGTGGTACAGAAGGTCAGCAGGAAGCAAAGCTAAACAGATTTACTCTTTGGCCTAGATGAAAGATGAGTGAGAGAAGACATGACAGGACTACAGAAGAAGACAATCAGCTGGTTGTTATGGAAGATAACTGAAAACAAAGGGATTGGAAAAAGGCTGAAAAGCCTGAAGCACATAAAGAGGATATGGATGCCAGCAAAGGCCTCCTGACAGTGCCTGGCACTGTAATTATCCAAGGTGGCAACAGGCATTGTTGCTTTGCCAGGAAATATCAGCCAGGATATACACTAACCTGTTGGACTGCATCATGAAAGAAAAGGGTGCAAGTTCTTTATGAGTCTAGGCTTTACTCCTAGACCAAAACCAGTTTCTACAAATGTACTTTAGGATTTAGAAGAAAATGACCGATTTTTTCAGTGGAAAAACGCAGCTAGTAGGGGGAGTCCTGGTGTTCTTGGTGAAGACTCAGACTCTGTGACAACAATTTCCAACCAGGATATTGTCTGTAATGGCAGTGTAACTTGTAATGGCAGGAGAGCAGGTAGCAGAGTCTGAAAGTGGTACAGTGCAGTGGGAGATGAGTATCCTGGGGCAGATGGGTAGTAGGATTTATAGATTTCCCTTGTGCTCAAAGGGTCAAAGGTGTCTGAATAACTGGATTGCTCTTCTCTGTCATATCTATCAGTGTTCCTCCAGCACCAGGGGAAAAAGTTGTACATCTCGGTCTCTTCGAGAGTGCTGCTATGACCAAAGTTCTTATCTCTAATTCTCATGTGTACATTTTCAAATGGGATCTTCTGGCAACCAGGAGACCACAGATCCAGTGTAAGGATGGTAGAGACCCTGGCATTTCTAATGGTCTGTCGAGAGATGTCACTGCAAATATGGGCACTGCCAGGTACCAACATGCCACATGCGATGCACACTGTGAACTGATTTCCCTGTGTTCACAGGAAGACCAAGAAGAAATAGGTGCAAGGCCAGCAGCAGGGCTGGGTGGAGCTACATTGACGTGTTTGGTCTTGTATCCACAGCTTATGCCCTTGTTCCCCCATCACTCCGTTCTGCTGGATGAGGGGCCTGGAGGAAGTACAATAATGAAGTCAACAGCAGATCTTCACTTGTCCAGATTTTTTCTCTGAACTCTCTGTGATGGTGGTGGTGATACTGACAGCTCCAATGGGGAGAATGGAGTCAAAGTGCATCTGTTTGCAAGGGAGGTGAAAACCACATTTTAGCAGAATCTGCTATGTGCTACAAGAGAGAAAACAAAAGGAAACTGTTAAAGTGAGGAGAAAAGGCATGAGGGTTAAAAGGTGTTGGAGTGTAAGGCATTCATGCTAGAGAAGGAAGATAGGTGCAGTAGAAGTTGAGGAAGAGGGAGGGAAAATGAAGGAGAAATGTTGAAGTTATCAATGCCTGTAAAATTCTAAGAGGCTCTGTCTCTCAGTGAGAGTTGGAGGGACATCAGTACGGAATTCTCATTTCCTTTTAAGAATTCCTTGGAGCAAGCATAGTATTGGTGCATGTAAAGGTTTGGAAAGGCTTTTTTCTGTGTGGCCAAGTGGTAGAAAGCTGTAGCTTTACACTAAGAGCAAATAAAATTTCATTCAAACTTCCTGTTTCATAAAATGCTTAAAAAGAGGGCAGAAATATGAATTTGTTCATGCAGTATAGAATACAGCCTTCAAGCAGAAATCAGAATTAATTAAGTTTGCACTAATGTGCTGTTTTGATTTGGCATATCTGGTGGGGATTAGTAATTTCTTTGATGGAAAATTTTTTAAATTCTAAAAACAGGCACATTAGCCCTTTAAAAAAAAAGTGAAGTCTAACAAGTCATTTTTGCATGCCAGTGTGTAGTAAAGTACAACTACATTAGACAGAGGTTGGTGTGTAATGCATTGGGTCATCAGTGATGTTCTCAAACCACTTTCAGTTTAGTCTCAGTATTGGCCTAGAAGCATGTGGGGTTCAACTCACAGAAGAAACAGAAGCAAAAATCAGAGAAGAGATTAAGAAATTGAACACACCAGAGATGAAACACATGATGTATGGAAAGCTAGCTGCAGATTTTCATTGTAAACCTTAGAAAAAATTAGCAAACGTGAGATGTTTAAAGGTGAAAGAAAAAAATTTTCATACACAATGTATAATGAACTTGTGGAAGTGCTCAATAGGTATCAAAGAATTAGAGACAGAAGTTCTTTTTTGTAGAAACTACTCTTCCTTCTGAAACTGTTTTATTGGAAAATGCAAATGCTTATATTTACTCTTCAAAAATATATATTCCACAACTTTTTTCCTGATCTTGTTTTTGTGTTGCCTTTTCAGTTCTTCCCCAGAACTGGTAGTTCCCCGAGTCCCTGCTAGATGGCATGGCAAGCCACCACAATAATAATAATGTGATAAGGCAGATGTACTGGTATGTTCTGTGCAGTAGCCAAGAGAGCTGCTCAGCCAACATTTTTCCATTCCCTTTTCCTTCCTATATTTTCATCATGTTTTCTTACTTATATATGGGAGATCACAGCTAAGCTTTTAGTTTCTTAATTATTAAAGCAATTATAAGCTGAGGTAAAGTTCTATTTCTTCTATATAGATGAAAGGAGATAAAATCAATACTGCTTGTAGCTGTATTTCATAAAGCACACTTGAGCCCTAATAGATGTTCTCTGCTTTTTCTGTGTTTCCTGCTGTAGAAATGGTGTGATCCAAACTCTAGCAATGTGCCATTCCTTCCCTCACAGCGAGCTGCCAGTGAAACTTTCTCCTTGGTCCTGCAGGACCTTATGAGTCACTATACACTGTCCTGCTGCACGTTTCACTTTGGCTTCACAAAGACTATGCTGGGATGAGGGCATAATATTTGAATTTTCCCACTAACAAAGCAAATATTCAGTTTTACCTTCAGTGTTTTTCTCCCTCTGAGTGTGTTAAAGCTTGATTTGGAAACTCTGGCTCTCCTGCTACTCTGTTAAGGTGAAATTAAGAGTAATTCTAAACAACTCACTGTGGTGACACTGTTGTAACTGCTGTCAGCAAAAGCACAACTGGTGTGCAAAAGATTTACATAGGAACATTTTCAAAATTACTGTTTTGAATGGATTTTAGAAAATGATGTTTTAATAGCTGCTGCCTTACAAGGTAATTGCTTTTAAAACTAACAATAGATGCAATGGGGAAGGACTAAAGGCAGATGGTATAAGCATGGATTAGCTATGGACATGTTATCTGTGGTAGAATTCTGTCAATATTTGCAGGTACAGATTTACAGAGGGGGATAAGAGCACAGGAATCTCCACCTCCTAGTCCTTGCAACAGCACTGGAGACTGGCTATGCACAGCACTACATTGCCATTTCTCCTTGGCATCTTGGTCACAGGAGGCAGATGTAGGTCACTGAAGGGGATCTGTGACTCCATGCAGCAGCTGGCGAGTTGGAGCCTTGTGCTGGGGGAAGAAGGATCATGCCTCAGCATGTGATCAGGTGTGCAAAGGGAAAAGCTCATCTTGTGCCCCATGCCTCTCCCAGTCACGTGTGCACTGCACTGCACTGGCCCCTGCTGCAGCTTGGCTCGGCAAAGCACTCAGACTCTAAAGAGAGAGGCTACAATATTAAAGAGGCTAATGTGTAAAGCTGCCATGTAAAAAAAAAAAAAAAAAAAAAAAAAAGCCATGCTCTCTTTCTATAAGGGTTTAATAGAAAAAGCTTTTCTAGATGTAGAGTTAGTAATTCTGCACACTCAGAGGCTGAACAGAACTAGTGAGTCTATTATAAATAGTGGTAAGTTTATCTGTTCTATTCTCATTTGTTTTCCTAAAGAAAAGGTAAGCATTAACAGACTCTTAACTCGTGATAAATGAATTCTCTTGCACTGCATTTCAGGAAGGATCTAGCAATGGAAAACTCTGGGGAAACACCTGCTTAGTGCAGTATAACCAGCCTGTTTAAAGCCTGCACAAGTAATTTCAGCAGTGTTAGTGCTGAGAGTATTATGGAGAATGTGAGTAATGGATATGAAAATATGGTATTGCATTGTAGAAATGCCCTGGAGAGGCAATATGTGATTACAGAGTCTGAAGGATCTTTTGTGTGAGTCTTAATGTGAAATCTTTATGTTGTTCAAGTCAGTGGCAAGGGCTGTGTAATGACACCTGAAAGGAGAGAAGCACAGAGCCACTATATTGATTATTGATATTGTCTTTCATTAGAAAGTTATTTGAGGCAATGTATGCCTCTGCAGGTAATCCTGTAGATAATAAGTGTTAGGTGTGTGAAAAGACTCAAGCATCCATGTATTCTTTTTGGTGCACAGCTCTAGTCTTTAGGAAGCAGCAGAGATGTTAAAGCACTAGTTCAGTGTCTAATGAGCATGCCCAAATACATACCCACAGTCAATCTGGTCAGAATCCTTCTTCTTAATGACCTCAGCTGAATTCCTACCAGAATTAGTTTCCCTCAGCTTAGCCCAAGGAAGAGTCTTCGAGGACTCCTTGCAGTGACTGTGGCTATTCCCCATGCACCCCTTCTCAGATTCTCTGTGTAATTCAGAGAAGACTTGAACCTGTCTCTTCATATCTGCCAGAAAGAGTACTGTGACCTCTTGGCTGTCAGATATTCAGAGAGGAGGGGAAGAGGGAGGAGAGCTATCTCCTGTTAAAACTCTTCCAGTATATACAAATAATGACAATTCATTACAGCAGAGACAGAGATTGATGACATAGGCATATAATTAGGGCTATCACCTGGGAAGTGGGAGAGTCAGGTTCTGGTCCATGCTCCAATGAATATTTAATTATTAACATGAGATGGAACAGCTCTGTCAAGCCTGGGTAGGCTGCACCTGCAGTACTACTGGTTTTGTGCTGCAGGCAGTCTTCTGGCTAGTAGGAGAATTGGACTGAGCCCCCTGTTTCCACATTAATAGGCCTCTCAGAGCAGATCTTTCACCTTTTGCAAGCACTCACTACTGAACAAATCTAGAAGACAGCAAAGATTTCAGTAGCTTTTATTTACTTTTGTGATGGGTCACATGTCTTAGGCATTTAATTTGAAAAGAGAATGAGAATATTTAGAAAGCTCTCACCTCCCCAGAATAGGCTCCTTTGTGTTCTGCCAAGGTGGCCAGAAGTGAGGTGTGAGGACACAGGTAGTGCATTCAATAATTTGTATGAACTCCTAAAGACGACAAACAAAAACAGAGATAAAATCTTCTTGGTCCTTTCCCACATAAAAGGGGAATCAAAATCTTCATGTGTAAGGTTCAGTTTCAGTGAAGTCTCTGGAGAAACTCGATTTTCTGTTAGGAATGGAGTGAAAGGCAAACTACAGCCCCAGACCCTACAAGGAGGTTAAGCTAAGGAATACTCAAGAAAGAGAGGGAGATTCAATTGCTGAAACAGGAGGGCCAAGTATCACTTTTGGTGGTGGCTCTGACATTTCAAACTTGTCTGGCCTCCTGCTGGTTTGCAAGGGGGCAGATCTCCCTAAAGTCCTTCCTCAGACCTGCCAGCCACCTGCAGATATTGTGGCTGCCCATGGCACCTCAGATAGCTTGAGGTGACAATGTTTAGGCAACTGAATCCCACCCATCCTGTCCATCTTCCAAAGATGGTCTCTCTAGCCTTTGAATTTGTCTTGTCATTCTGCTTCACCAGCAAGACCAGTGACTACTAATGTGAAAATCTGTCTCAATCTATATAATGGCTAAAATTGTTCTGATCTTGCAAAAGGAAGGACAAAACAAATAATTTTGAACCTTCTTGTCATGGAGTGGCTGGTCCAGTTTTTCACTGATACGAAATATCACTCTTTCCTTTTTATTGCTTAAAAGTAACCTCACAGTCTACAGAACAGCTTTTAAGACAAGATTTGCAAAGACTGGCTGAACTTTAAGAGATGGCTATTGGAAATTTTTAGTAGTTTTATTTGCTATTAGTATATTTTGTACTGGTTTTATCAATATTTTTGTAATTAATTTTTGAAGGCTTTGATGTAGTAAAAAATATGGCAAACTCAGTTCTAAGAGATCAAAAATTACTGAAATGTATTGATAAATTCCCATTGAAAAATAATAAGACAAGAACAATACAAAGAAGTTTGTGAAGGAGAAAGATACAGATTAGGGACATTCTGCAAGATGTTGTGTAATACAGTGTGTGCCAGTAACAAGTAGTTTCTGTTTTCAAAGGCATGAAGCTTTGCACCTTATATTGTTCTGATTTTTAATTCATCTTCATTGTGTTATATTTGAGATGCTCTTTGCCCTTAATATAATCAGATTTGGTAAGATTTGCTGTCTCACTGGATTTCACAGTCTGGGTTTCTGACCTTGACTGACATATATCTGGATATCAATTACATTTTATTAAAAAATATACCCATTGTAATATAAGCATTTCCTCCCTCCTGCTTGGTTCAGTAATACGGAGAATCAGGGAAAAAAATTGCAGGTCACACTGATACAAAAAGGCGAGGCTGACTGAGCCTTTCTGTGAACAGTGCTCTAAAAAGTGCTCTGTGTCTATTCAGTGTGAACATGGATTCAACACTGATTTTTTGAGAAGTTGTGCAGAACCACTTATTACCAGTAGTTCCTCTTGGAGATGCCACCCAAGCCTTCAGGCCTGTGTGCCAGATCTCTTTTGACTCTCTCTGTTGGCTGAGGAGCTTGTTCCAGTCTGAGGATACTGCTGAGCACAAACCTCACCTGTCCTTCTCAGCATCATTTTCAACGCTTGGCTGTCATTCTGTGTTCCAAAATGCTGTCCAGTGAGCCAGCTAGTTGATCTGCATGAGAAGGCCAAGTCTGGACACTGGCTGGCAATGACATTACACTCAAGTGCTGTCCTATGATCAGTACAGCTCTGGCAGCTCAATCCCTGCCTGCTCTCTTGCTATTACAGTCCTTTGGAAACCGGCTTTCTTTTCTAGGAAAAGAGCCACAGGTGCACCACATATACAGAAGGCTCCAGTCTGTTGCTCTAAAGCAAAGAGAGTATTTATTAGTGCCTTGGAAAAATATTTTCTGACACAGAATTTAATCAAGAGGCTTAGGAAGCTCATTGAGAAGTTGGCAAGAGAGCAGCCTCAGTGGATTACTGCTAACCACTCACAGGGTTCAGAAGAAAAAAAGGTTGGTGTGAGCAGGTGATGGCACCATGGCAAGTTTTTGACTTTTGGCATTAGAAGAGCAGAAGGGCCAGCTGCCTATCAACCATGGAGCTACTCAGGCAATGGGACAAAGACAACCTTCTCCCAGTGACCTGCACAGAACTAAAAGCAAAAGCAAACAAAAAAAAAAGGGAGCAGCACCATGAGTTTTGGATGATTCTATGGATGGCATATGCCAACAGTACAATATCCGCTCAACTATGGGACTGCTGAAACGATGTTTTTACAAATATATTAATGACAAAAGGAAGGATAAGACCAGCCTTTGTTCTCTACTGGATGCGAGAGGGAGCTTAGTAACTGCAGATGAGAAGGCAGAAGTGCTTAGTGCCTTCTTTGTGGGAAGATGGCTTGTCTTCAGGAGAACTGTCCTCCTGGGTTGGTAGATGGTGTCAGGGAGCAGAATGGTCCCCCTGTTATCCAGGTGGAGGCAGTCAGAGAACTGCTGAGCCACTTATTTTTGTTCAAGTAAGAGAACTGCTGAGCCACTATTATATTCATAAATCTACAGGACCAGATGGGATTCATCCAAGGGTGAGGAGGAAGCTGGCAGATGAGCTTGTGAAGCCACTCCCCATCATTTTCCAACAGTCCTGGCTCACTGGTGAGGTTCCAGATGACTGGAAGATGACCAGTGTGATGTCCATTCACAAAAAGGGTAGGAAGGAGGATCCTGGTAACTATAGGCCAGTTAACCTGACCTCAGTACCCAGTAAGGCAATGGAGCAGTTTCTATTGAGTGTCATCACACAGCACTTACAGGATGGCCAGTGTGTCAGACCCAGCCAGTACAGGTTTAGGAGGGGTAGGTTGTGTCTGACCTACTGGGTTTCCTTTTATGACCAGGTGACCCACGTGATGGATGTGGGAAGGGCTGTGGATGTTGTCTATTTGGATTTCAGCAAGGCCTTTGACACTGTCTCCCATAGCACACTCCTGGGGAAGCTGGCAGCCCACAACTTGGACAGGAGCTCTCTGTGCTGGGTTAGGAACTGGCTGGATGGCTGGGCCTGGAGAACTGTGCTGTATCCAGCTGGTGGCGAGTTACCAGTGGTGTCCCTCAGGGGTCTGTGCTGGGACCAGTTCTGTTCAATATCTTTATTGACAACATGGATGAGGGTGTTGAGTCTTTCATCAGTAAATTAGCAGATGACACTAAGGTCAGAGCATGTGTCAATCTGTTGGAAGGTAGGAGGGCTCTACAGAGAGAACTGGAATGGTTGGATGGATGGGTGGAATCCAATAGGATGAAGTTTAACAAGTCCAGGTGCCGAGTCCTGCACTTTGGCCACAATAACCCCCTGCAACGTTACAGGCTGGGGACGGTGTGGGATACTCATTGGCTGAACATGAGCCAGCAGTGTACTCTGAAAGCCGAAGGCATCCTGGCCTGTGTCAGGAACAGTGTAACCAGCAGGAGCAGGGAGGTCATTCTTCCCCTGTACTCAGCACTGGTGAGGCAGCACCTTGAATGCTGTGTCCTGTTCTGGCCCCTCAGTTTGGGAAGGACGTTGAGATGCTCAGGCATGTCCCGATGAAGGGAACAAGGCTGGTGAGGGGCTTGGAACACAAACCCTGTGGGAGCTGGGGGTGTTTAACCTGGAGAAAAGGAAACTCAGGAGGGTCTTCCTGAAGGTAGTTGTAGTCAGGTGGGGGTTGGTCTCTTTCTCCGGGCAGCAGCTGACAGAATGAGAGGGCACAGTCTTAAGTTGAGCCAAGGGAAGTATAGGTTGGATATTAGTAAAAAGTTCTTTACAGAAAGAGTGATAAAGTGCTGTAATCATCTGCCTGGGGAGGTGGTAGAGTCAACATCCCTGGATGTATTTTAAAAAAGACTGGATGTGGCACTCAGTACCATGGTTTAGTTGAGCTGTTAGGGCATGGGTGGACTCGATGATCTTAAAGGTGTCTTCCAACCTTGTGGCTCTGTGATTCTGTGATCATTAACATTTACCTTATCAAGGATGAACTAGTCATGGTGGGAATAACACCAAGAGCTTATTCCTACCTTCTGAGAAGAATGTCAGCTACAGGAGTGCATCTTCTGGCACCATCACTGAATGGACGGGCTTGAATAAGCATCATAGCAATTTTGCTCATCTGACTCTTGGAATAAGCTGTGTCTTTGCAGAAACTCCCTTTTCTAGCAAGTAAGATAAGATGATCTGATTCTTTGTGGAGAATTTCAGACCAAAATGTTAAAATATTGACACAAATGATTGTTACTGAAAAATGCTTTTATAATGAGAAGTATTTTGCAAAGGCATGTCCCTCCTCTGCTTAATTTATTAAGAGTGATTGCAGAAAAGAAGTCAGCTATAGATTGTGAAACTAAAATGCTGTAGAGGGCCTTAAGTCCTCATATTCATCTGAAGTTTTTCTCATTATTGAACAGAGTATTTAGTAAGGAAGTAAGAATCTAGGCAAGTAGTAGATTCTGGAGTCAGTGCAAAGGTGGAATTTCTTTCTGGGGGTAACAATATAAAACCTGCTGGTTTTGGGGATTTTTCTGAAAATAAATGAGAATCTTTAATCAGCGATTGGAAACATGGAAACATAAGAAAAGATAACTCTGTTGAAAAGATGATTTCATCAGTTTGAGAAACCATCCAATGGGGTCTGAGTGGGAAAGAATATATTCAGAGAATCTTTTCTGCTTGCTTCTACTTTTTAACACATAATCAGAGACCTTGTGCTCTGCAAACTCTTCCACTACTGATAACAGTCAGTACTTAGGTTTCAGTATACATCCACAAACTGTGAATGAAAGCTAGAAAAGGAAGAAAAAACCAGCCTGGTGCAAGGGTTTTCTGTTTGTCTCCTGATTTTACACAATGGAACCTCTTTCTGCAATTGTGTTGTGCATTTTTAGGGGAAATAACAGTATGGAAAAGAATGCAGCTTGAAGAGTCAAACTTTAGTGCAATATCATTTTACATAAGCAGACAGTATTTTTTATCAATTTACTTTTATTAATTTTTATATTTTTCCTTACAATAAATAATCCAGTTTTCATATTTTTGTATTTGCAACCTTTCTAATATCCCATATTCCGTTACATATTGTTAATTAATTTCTCTCATTCCTAAGGATTCATAGTATTCAAGTATTTATAAAGAATTAATGTTTGACCTTTATCATTACTTAGTCAGGATAAGTAATATTTTTTTAATCTCATCTTGCGAGGAAATCCTTCCAGGTTCCTAATTTTAGTTCTTGGTCTCCTCTGGACTCCAAAAAATAAGTTGGTGTATTTTTCTTCTAGCCTGAAGATTGTCTTTGGAGTGAACAAAAAACCCCCAAACATTAATCCAAACAAGAGTAATGCAGTGCCAGTATGGGAAAAATGGCCTATAAACGTGGTCTTGCTTTTTTCTTTTGCATCTCAGAGAATTACTATCAACAGGTAATAAAAACATATAACTACAATAGTTTCCCTCAAATATTTTCTCCAATGCAGTTTAATGTATACGAAAAATAGATTATCTCTGGAAAGCATTTATTTATGAATTCTTCTTTTCTATAGTCTGTGTCATTTTTATGAGATGTTTTGTTATTGCACCTCCACAGAAAGTAGGATTTTTTTTAATCCCCTCTAGACTGAAAAATACTTTGCTTAGGTTGAAGGTCTTCTGGTTTGTCACTGGAATGCCCCTTTACTTGCTGATTTCTACTCATTAAAGTGGTAGTTTATCCACCTTCAAATGTCTCTGCTCTGTGTCACAGACACTTATTTGTTCTCTAGCCATCAAAGTGTATTAAAATTAACAGCAGTCATCACATGAGTGGAGGGTAGCCATTCTCAGACGCACAGATAGTTATATACTCACAGCAGGAAACTTGCAATCAAATTCTAACAAAAGGTCACATTTGCAATAAGTAAAGGAAAATGTAGGTAATTGGTTATGGAATCAGTTAATATCTTTGCAGGCCTTGAAAGGCACTCTGATGGACTTGAAAGCTTTTTGTTCGAGTAATTAAAAGTGAGGTATTGTGATAGTATTAAAAAAATCAGGAAATTCTTGGTGTGCTGTAAAATGATGTTGCTACAATGGCAAACAAATTTAAGAGGGAAAATTATTTGTGGCTTGTTTGAAAAGATTGTACAGACTTGGATTCTGGCTGAAATGCAGAAAAGGAATAAGGAGTGAAGTGCAGGAAAATATGAAGATTAGCCCTACTAAATATATTTTTATACCTGGCTTCAAGACATGCCCGCTCTTTCCTTCAGCTGATTTAATTTCATGGCCACTTCAGAAATACCAGGCTGTGGTATTTTCCCAGGCTTCCCACAGATTCAGGATATCTGCTAATTTGGAAAGCAGTGACTGACTTTCTGAGGCTGCAAAGCATTTCAGCCTTGGCTGGGATTCTGTTTCTTCTAGTGGCACAATGCAGCCCTGAGCCACATCTACAGTTTAGCTGTGTCCTAGGTCGGGCAGGTCCCTGAGCCTCCTGCCACAGAGGACAAAGCACAAAGGAGGGACCTGTCAGGACACAGATTGTGGAAATGCACTGGTGTTGTCTTTGTCCATCAAACACTCCTTTTCATCTAGTCCAAGCTAGGAGTTTCTGACAGTTTTTGGTGTGATGGGACAGAATCTTTAGGGTGTCTGTCAAGTGACACACTTTCTCTGCCTGTAGAAAATCGAGGTTGGCACCTGAGGGCCCCCAGCAGGAGGCCAGTGCTCCCTTGAACAGAAGGGGTGCATCCCATATCTTCCAATTTATGTTCTGATGCTTTGGGTTGGGAAATAAAGATGTCTGCTGGATCATATGGAAGTGGTGTGTCACCTGGGCATATTGCTGAATCTATGGGTTTGGGCATTTGGCAAGAAGAAGGAAGGCATGATTTAAAACTTCTGCTTTAATAAAATTTTTAAATAACCAAACAGCCATTTAATATACTCAAAGAATTCTTTTCTGCCCACCATGTACTCTGACAGCAAAACTTGACTGTCACAGTCACAACTCCTGTGTGTCTTAATTCAGATTTGATGGTACTACCATTCAAATTTTGACCCTTTTTACAAATATGAGCTCAGGCTGGTTTTGCTCCAGAATAGCTCCAAGCCTGGCATTCAGGAAGCTTCCTGGTAGCTGAGGAGAAGCCATCACTGGGCCCTGGTCTCTCCAGCTATCAGTGAGTTCTCCCCTTGCTGATAAAACAGAAGGTGGAACAAGAATTTGGTGGAGGAACCCCACGTAGCACAAGGCAATTTCAGGCCTCTCAGAGATCCCCAAAGCAGTCCCAGGAGCTTTCTTAGCTATGACTGGCAATGGGAATAGAACCAGAGACCTGGATGAGATACCTGTGAATTTTCAGGTTTCTTCCAGGCAATCCAGGTGTGCCTGTGTTGTCCCAGACAACCAAGGGTAGAGCATTGTAATTTTGACTCCCTTAAATGAAAATAAAAGCTCACCTAACAGGAAGCTTTTCTCTCCATTCATTAATGCTCTCTCCAAAAGTTCTAAAGGAATTGATAGTTACCAACGGGAAAACTTAATCTTTGCTCCTGTCTGTTTTATTTTCTAATAGCCAAATTATCCTAACAAAGACAACACAGGCCCGATTTTGGAATGGTGTGTGGATTCTCCCAAGAAGAAATTTGGGAAGGGGAAGAGAACTTCCAAGGCAGAATCAAAACCTTATTAAAACAAATTAATTCAGAGGAAGAGCACAGACTGTTATTCTGGCAGGAAAAACTGCTTCAGCGTCACTCCCTCTCTCCAGGATCAGTTTTCCACTTCCCACATGTCTATGGCCCACATTATCTTACCTCTGCATTATTTTTAGTGATTCTTCAGCAAAGGTGATCCTGGGAATGGTCAAGTCTCAATTTTCTGTGTTGTCTGAGCATAAGCAGACAAAGAAATCTCTTTTCATTTTTTCCTTCCTTTTCTTTCTCATGTTGGTGTCTGAAGTGACCGTCACTGCTTAGACCAAAGCTGGCATGAAAAGTGGTTTGCCTTGTCTTGGAAAGAGTGACAACTGTCATCTCAAATATGTGCTCCTTAAGCTCTCCTGCTGTGCTAATGCTGCAGAGAGGAGGAGGGAAAAGCTGGTTAAAGTTTTCTCACTGTCAGGTCTTTGATTGTGCAAGTCCTGACTGGGCACTGTGTTCAACCAATTCAGCGTTATAATGAAGTTGTGAAAATTAGTGAGAACATTCAAAAGACTTTGAATTTTGAACATTGAATATTCCAGAGAACGGAGATGTATT
The DNA here is from genome assembly GCA_024362935.1 of Setophaga petechia. NCBI lineage: Eukaryota > Metazoa > Chordata > Aves > Passeriformes > Parulidae > Setophaga > Setophaga petechia. Next base: position 27,485,210 of record JANCRA010000008.1, read on the forward strand.
CTGCAAACTGTATGAGTGAGGGAAGAAGGGGAAGAACGACTCTCACTAGGAGCACATCAGTTTTATTTGAGGATCTTTCCCCAGAGATTCAGCAAGAAGGAAGATAATAAAGCATTTATTGAGTTGCTAGGTGGAGATATTTGCTCTGTTCTAATTGAAATTATTGTAGGAAACTATTTGCAAATTTGCAAGTCTTTCAATTAATAGGAAGGGGGAAAATACCCAAACATCTTGTATTTAAGTAATCAATCATAGGTGGAAATTAGAAGTTTGAGTAAGACAATATTTGAATCAATTATTGTGGTAGGCAAGTGTTACTTTATAGGTTGAAATATCTTTGACTAAGCTATGTTATAAAATTTCAAACAATAAACAGTAAAAATAAAGAAACAGGTAGGAATCAAGTTGTTTCAATTAATTAATGGATTTATCCAACTAAAAGGCAAGAAAATGGAAATGCTGAATAAAAGTAAGAACCTCTCAATCTTTTGCCTCTTTTTAAGCTAAGCTGTGTTAAAACATACCTAGTCTAAATCAATTTTCATGGAAGTTATATTTTTTATGTAGGGTGTTTTTGGGAAATATGAAACTTTTTTTTAGGACATTCTCTTTCAAACTATTTGGCCATGTGAGATAAAAATATTCTGGCCCTGCAGTATGAGGCCTTCAGAGCTCATCTTGCTCAGCTTGTTTGAAAGAAGATCAAGATGTAACCTGATCACTGGTAAAAGGAATTTCATAGTGGAAAAAAGGTCTGGCAGTAGGGGATTACAATCTTGTTGACACAAACATCCTGAGATCCTACTGAAGCTAGATGGCATTTCTTGAAATACAATACTGCTTCCTTGCTGTGAGGGTAACAGAGCTTTTGTTGCATACACATCTAATCAGGTTCCCATCCTGGAAGTGTCTTGGTCTCTGCTGTCCTCTGCCTTTGATTGACTGAAATGTCACAGCCCTGGGGCTTGAGAAAAGGTGTTTGATGGATTAAGGATGTATGAAATTTAACTTCTCTGAGAAGATGATATGACAGACCTTTCAAAGCCTATAAAAGATACCAAAATATTTTTTTTAACAGGTTTGGGCTTGCTTGGGTTTTTTTTTTTTTTCATAAAATTTTGAGTAAATGGTTTGTTCTTGGGTTTTGGAGGCTTTTTAAATTGATGTAATTACTTTACTGTGCTAAAATTCCATTTATTTTCTTTGTCTGCTTAACAAAATCCCCCAGGAGCATTCACGCTACATTTCAAAACTGATCTCTATCCTCTTATGAACCTGAAACATTTGCTGTCTTAATTTCCACTTTCCTCCTGCAGCCATTTTCCAGTGTTGTGCTGGAAATGATGTTTCACCATCTGCAGGTTGAGTCAGGTATAGATTAAATGTAGGGGTTGTTTAAACTGGGATATTTTTTTGTAGGATTTGCCTTTGATATTCTCCTTATGCAAATTCCCCATCCATCTTTCAGTGACCAAAATACCTGGCTGGCAACCCAATAAACTCAAATTTTAACTTCAAATTTAAACTCCAAATTTTATTTTTGAAAAATAAAAATATTTAAAAATTTAATGGCAAGTTTGAAGGCTGATAGGCTCTGTGAAACATGGATTGGGCTGATATTTGTGCAGTTTCACGCTCTCAGCTTCCTTCAGTCACACCTTCAGCTGCTCCTGCTGGTTCCAGCCATGCCTGTACAGGCTGTGCTTGTGGCTGTAGCACCCAACCTGCCCTGCTGCTGGAGGTAGGTGTGTGTAAGTGACAATTATTCTCCTGAGCAAGGAGATCATCACTCTGCAGAACAGAGCCCTGCACCTCCAGGTTATCTGGGTGCTGTGGGGTACAGGGCCATGCTGGAAAGCCTGGCAGAGACAAAAGGCTTGGTGGGATCCCATCAGTTCTCTGGACGCCTCTGAGGGCTGCTAGGGGAGCAGCCACTTCAATCAGGAAGCCAATCTCCTGCCCTGGCTTCCTAACTCTGATTGGCTTTCTGGGGAAAAGATGGCTTGAATTTTCCTGGTCTTCCTGATCTTCCTTTCTTTCTGGGGAAAAGATGGCTTGAATTTTCCTGGTCTTCCCTTCCCTGCTAGTAGGGGAAGGACAGTGCCGAGTGCTTGAAAAAGGATCTTTTTCCTTTACGCATTCCCACAAAGAGAAGTACGGAGGACATAGAAGGCTTGGTTCATGGTAGATAGAGCAGCTCATTGTATGCATTTTGTAAATATTAGAGGGTTCAGAGAACAGAATAATAATGCTTAGCGATAAAATATTTATAGTTTATCTATTTATAAAGCTGATAAACAAGTAACATCATGAAACCAATTTAAATTGTCCTTTTATTTTTTAAAATCTCAAATTGGTTCAGCTCTCAGGATAATTTCCACTGTAAATTTTATGTTGCATATTTAATACTATTTGGCTTCAAGTAATTATCTGTTTTAAATCTTACTGTTGCAGTTTCCTTGTATGCCCTAGGGCAACTGTGTATAAAGTTATCAAAAAGATACTGTATTCAAAAAGAACAAAATATGTAAAGCTTTGTCATATTTTTACAATCCCATGTATATTTATCATGGTTTCTAATTATTCTTTTTGCTTTACTGCATATTATTAGTTTAATTGAACCATAAACTTTAGACTAATAACACCAATTTGTCTTTCATTATATTTTGCTCTATTAACTTTTACAAATGGGTTCATCTCAGCCACTGATTGATGGGCTCACAGCAACTGTGCTAGATTCCTTGCCCAAAGAGCCACGTTGCATTTTCTGCTCTTGGAAGATGCTTTTTCTTTTTTTATTTTTTTTTCCTTTCCTCCCTCCCCTAGATAGAAGATGTTATTCTTTATTCTTAGGGTTTAAATACCAGACACATTTTGTAACTTGCCTCTTCCAAACCTTCTGACAGAAACCACCAACAGTGAAAACCAACCACCAACAGAGCTGGAGTTCTCAATTACTTTAAGAGATCCTTTTCAAAATAAAATATTTGGTTCAGGGTCCCAGTAAAGCTCTACTCTCTTCAGAATCTGAGAAATTTGAATCTCCTAGTGATCTTCATAGGCAGGCATTTCACTGTTAAGTGGTGGGAGTTTCACAAAAATATATAATCACATATCTATTGGGAAAAAACCCCTCATACCTATAAAATTGCACAAAAATACAAAAAAAAAAAAAACACCAGCAAAAAAAGAAAGAAGAAACAAACCAAATGTGAAAAGCTAATACAGGGTCACTAAACAAATTAATAGTTTGTTTAGGACCAACACTTTTTAAGAGCACAGTCTTCATACCCCCTTTGACTATATTCACAAATCTAATTAATTGGCAGGGTGAAAAATTAGCATTGAAAGTAAGCTGGTCTCTCCCAGCTGGGTCAACTTGTATCTCTCTAAGCTTCACAGGCTTAGTGATGCTCTGCCTTGCACTGTCCTGTCAGCGCAGGTCAATTCCTTGGTCGCTGCCCATGTCCTGTCAAGACTTCTGGACCGACTGTCACATCTTTGAAAAATACAGAAGCAGACAATCCCTGGTCTTTGCTACTGTTATTGAGGTTCTGTTTCCCAAATATCTTGTGACATAGCTTTCCCTCACTCATGTTTTTCTTCCACTTAGAAAAACATTTTCTCTTATGTACTGTCTGTTCTGCTGCTTTCGTGCAGGCCTCAAATACAGTTGTCTTTCCAAGATTATTTCCAGGCAGAAAAAAAAGGAGCTACAATCCATCTTTAGCCAGGCAGGCAACATTTACAGTGTCACCTAAACATGCAGGAAAATTCAGCCACCTCCAAAGAGACCTTCTGGAGTCCAAGTCCCACAGAAAATTATGGGAGATATCAAGCAACTTGAATAAGGGAATATGTGTGACAAGTTGGAGATACATCAAAACTTAACTGTGTATCATCACGTTCATGATAAAATTAAAGCAAGCTGAGGGAAAAAAAAAGGTGGGGAACGGATGAAAATAATGACAGCTTGAGGGACAATCAAGCAGAATGAGAAGAACACAGGAACAGAGAGGAGATCTGCATGAAGAAATTGGGAAGGAAGAAGAAAGAGAATGAAAGTTAAAACCCCTCCAAAAGATGTGAGAAGAGACAGGGGAGAAGCAGAGTGAGCTGCAAGCCATGCAGTATTATGGCATCCAAAGATCCTCTTCTACAATAGAAATATGGTAGTTCCTCACTATGGAAATGCCTTTTTGTGTGTCTTGGTCAGTAGAAAGTCAAATGTTCTTGTTCCAAAGCCATGGTACCCTGGGAGGAGTGTCCATAAACAGCAGCCTTTCTGAGGGAGAAGGCTACCTTGGGTATTTGATAATCCTAACAGTAATATCCTACAGTAATATCCTGCTCAAAACCAGTGTCTCACCAGATAGAGAATTGTGACATTCTTTTCAATTCAGCTTTTACTTGTTGTGGGGTAGTAGCAATTGTTAAAGATATGGGAAGGTGGGTTGAAGGTGTTAATGTACAGCAAGAAATAGCAGAAAAGCAGTATGCAAGGCTCTGCATTGTCCCATGTCTCCATCACAGGGTTTTAATGTACTCAGATTTCTTCTTTTCTGCACAGATTTTGCTAGAATCTGTCTGGAGTTCCAGACTTTGAGGTTTTCCAGTGGGTTTCCATTGTTTTGAGGAAATGTTGTAATGACTGGGCTAATAGCTGGAAAAGAACACATCCTCTTTCTTGTTGGAGGATGTTCTCTGTAACTTCAAGGAGCATTAGTCTCAGTTTAGTGTGGAAGGCAAGGATAACGAAGAGGAGGAGAACAAGGCAGAGCTGTGTACTGCCTACAGTAATTGCTGTGGCACAGTAAAGCACGATAGTGGCATTTTATTAGGTTAATTTCTATGTCACTACACTCAGATATTCACAAATGATGACCCAGGCTTGTAAAACAATTACATCATTAAATGAATTATGAGACTTGGTAATAAATAATGCATCTGGAGTCTCTGCAATTGCCATCTGTGTTTTGAAAATACTCATAGAATACTGTGAGGCTTTATTTTCAAGTACCTTCGTAAAAACAAGTTTGGCTGCAACCTGCTTGTCTAAACAAAGGCAGAAATTCCCCAATAATCTCATATCTTTATAGGTCATGGCTTCAGAGTAAATTTCAACTATATATCACAGTTCAAGAGAAAGCTGTGATAGCTGTCAAGGTTTCTAATCTCCCACAAAGCATTTTTTATGTTTATATGATACATCTTCACGGTGTTGTAGCCTCTGTTCAGATTTTGAAATCTAACGTGTAATATTGAGATTTTAATAGATTCTTAAATTACCTTATATGCTTGTATTCTTTGGTGGCTTTTAATTAGGGAAGCAGCTGTAACTTTTTTGAAGACAAAGAGGCTTCCTTTGTCTACAGAAGTCACCACACCCTGTATGTCACATAAAGGGACATTTAGTGAGTGTATAACCTTCTGCAACCTTACTGTATCATTGAGGACCAGACTGTGTGATTTACCAAGCTACATTTGTATGTAGATAATCCTGTGATTATCTAATTTTTATGTAAAGTAATTATATCTTCACTACCTGCACACTGGGAATAAGAATAAACTTTTTACTAGGCAGTCCTTATCAGCTGATCATGTTTCCAGTATCTATTTTTGAAAGGAGAATTGTGAATATTTTTCAATAAATCAGTTAGCTATTTTTTATTATATCTACAAAATCTACAAATACAATTTACGGTTGAAAAATATAAACATTTCTTCTTTCACTTGAAAGAAACTTTGTGGTTATGATATGTCATAATACACCTGTGTTTTTCTGACACTCCCAATGATGAATCAGTTTAGCTTTACATATGTTAACTTTTATTCTGTTCCTAATCTCAACTGATCAAAATAAAAATATTAAATGGGATAAAACACTGTATCATTCTGAATTGACTGAAATCACTGTAAATGATTTCTTTCCTTTTTTTTTTTTAATTTCTCTTATTCTTTGCCTCAGTTTCTGTGTCATTCTTCCTGGTGGCAGTGGCAGAGGCAGAAAATGGGAAGTGTCATTTTGCTGGAACAGAACATACAATTTTCTGATTGAATTGCTCACTGCGGCCATCCATGTCCTTATTAGTAAGTAATGTAAAGTCCTTACAAAAGCTTATTCTTAGTTTTTAAAGGGCAATATGAGTAATCATTATTAATAAACAGAATTTTGATCCATGCTACATGAAAGTGAGAAGGAGGAATTAAGCATCAGGAAAAATCTCATATTATAATAAGTGAAATATATAGGTCCTAAGTTCCTATTGAAATATATACTTAATTCCTATTATTGTTGCTGAAAGTGTACTTGACCTGTCAATTATTTAAAGTGCTGGCAAAGCGTATTGCTGAATTTTCCCGCAAAAAATATTTTCCTATTGACTTTTAAGCTGGCACGAAGTTTTTCACATGTGTAATTAGGAGAGAGGTAGATTACCTCTTCCCATGGAAAGAGCATTTTTTACTGTGCATCATTTAAACAATTATTTTTTGGACATAGGCTTTTTGACGCAAAAAATTCTGCAGCTTATGAAGTTGTTTGTTATTTTGCTGTGATTTTATACACGATGGAAGGGTGAGAAAAAGGTCAGCAATAACTCTGCTGTTGCATTTTCACTGGGAAAAACATAATATTGATCGATAAGAAAATGGAAAAAGCACAACTATTAGCGTCTTACTTGATCTTCTCCGACCTTTACCCTGCCATGTTGATTTTATTCTTAAATGTTATGTCTGTTGCTCCAAAGGTTTGTCCTGTTTAGTCTTTTATTTAATTAATACATGATCTTATTTACTCTTTCTAATGTTAAAACATGAAATTCATTTTTATTCCTTGTTGAACCATTGTCCTCTTTACTCTCAGCAATCCATGCTGGATAATAACTCCATGTAGAAATTAGCCTGCTTAAAACTACTCTTGAATCATAATCGATGGGTACTTAAAGTTCACCAAACTGTTTTTTGGGTTCGTAGGATAATTAGATTTAAGGATGTGTAAGCTCTTTAGAAAGAAAATTTAAATCTCATGCTCTGAATCTTCTTGGGTGTAGACTGACAAGCAGAATATATGGTATTGAGCTTCAGTACTTGGCTAAACGTCAATCTATCTGCTGGTAATGACTCCAAGATGTACTCAAGGAAGAAAGAGCTGTCCACTGTGAGGACAGTCTGCATACATTGCTATATTTGGTACATGTTTAGTAAAGTATACACTTCTAGGGATGGGGTATCCACCACTTCTCTGAGCAACTTGTGCCAGGGTCACAGAGAATTTCTTCCTAATATTGAATCTGAATCTACCTTCTTTGCATTTAAACATGCAGATGTTGGGTTTTTGGGTTGCCCCCCTTGCTGTGGAGCATGTTGTGGCAGCATGGAGCTCACACTTGCTGAAAGCAGGGCACACCTGTGTCCCTGCACTGCAGGAAGATGGGCATTCTTGTCCCAGCCCCTGTCCTGGCTGTCACCTTCTTATCCTCACATTCCTTCAGCCCATGAAGCAACCACTGTGTTTGGCAATACTTATAGAAATAAACAAAGCAACCAAAACCTCAGATGGTGAACCTCATGGTATTTACTCCTTCCCCCTCTCCTTGCACTTCTTCTATAAAGGGACTGAAACCCAGCCCCAAACTGGCCTGAGTCTGAGGTCATGCATTTGAAGTTCAAACAAAAATATGAGGGATTCCATATGTCAATAACCAGGTTTATAGCTATGTTCTAAATTGGGTTTATAACTTCTTACTTCAGGTGCTCTGTAACGGGAAGAAAACCTGGTCACAAAGTCATTTGGACTGTCAGAAATAATTGAGCTTCAGAAACAAATTAAACATCCATTGCAAGGGCTTTTTACAAACTAATCTTTGTCATTTAAACCCGGGTGTTTTCAAATGATTTTGAAGGTTGTTCCTGGTAACATTTTAAAATTTCGGAATGGCAGGGAAACTCTAAAGGATGGCAAGTAAATTTGTCCTTTAAAATGATCATTACAATAAACCTGTAAAGATGACATGGAGTTTATCAAAATAATAGGATAACTGATATGAAAAATAAAGGATGAGATTACAATTCCTTTCAGCTGACTTAATTTTTTTTTTAACATAAAACAGTTTTTGCTGGCCTCATTTCCTTTCTTAAGAGATGATGAACTGATTAAAGGTTCCTTTATTATTCTGTTCAGGCTGAATATCTGTACAGTTTTTCACATATTACCATGCAAATTTCTCACTATCATGAGACAATATGATATGTGATATGTGAATGATAAATATCCAACAGAGTAATTACCAAAGTATCATAATCAAGTATGCTTCCACGGAGGTCTCACACAGAGCAGTTCTTGCTCTAGTGAAGCCACAAATCATTGAAAAAAGCATATAAGAAGTATAAAAGAACTGTTGATAAGGTTTGCAGGTGCCACAAAAACAGAACCTGTGGTAAAAATTCATGAAGCTGGATTGTCTGTACATGATTCTTTTAATTGTTTAATAAACTGGGGGAAAAATTACATATTTTAATATAGCCAAGTGTAAGACCCCCACACAGGAAAATAAAATTGAAAATTTAATATTAAGGAGAGAATACTTTGAGAAGCACTGAGCCTGGCAAGGTAATAAAACTTTTTCAGTGGAAATATTTTCTCATCTGGTGCTACAGCCAAGCGGATTAGTGTAAGTCTGTGGATTTACAAACAAGAAATCATGCAACAGGGGAAGAGAACTGTGTTCTGTCTGTCCACAAAGTTACTGACACCATTGCTAAAATGCAGTCTGATATCCATTCTTCAAAAAAGATTTAAAAATCTCAGAGTGCTCAGACAAGGAACACTAGTGCTATAGGAATGATTTTACGGACAGAAACTTCCACTTTGCAACCAAACCTAGAGGAAGCTTAAAGTTTTTAGTTTCTCTCAAAAGAATCATACTCAAGAGATGCAGGTGCCCTGTTTATAGTTCTCTAACTACCAGAAGTATTTCCTTTTAGTAAGGCACTTGAATTCGGAAGACAAAAATACTCATTCCAGTAATCAGAATATAAAGTGATAACACTGTGTATAGAAAGATTATTTATCTTTTTAATTAAAACTAGTACATCAAAACTGAATTTTGAGGTTTTTTCTCCTTCCTAAGTGATGTTTTGCAGCCAGTCACAAGCCTTTAAACACAACACAATACTAGATGAAATTAAATGGATAGATCATAGAGAAAAACAGATGGTATTCTGGTTTTTAAAATCTATTAACCTCTATGAATCTTGCATACACCAACACTTCTCTGTAAGAGTCTTTGGCATAATGCCAGAATAAAGGGCTGAGCTTATCATCCATATTTGTTCACATTATTTTTTTCTTAAAGGTGAACAGTTGTTAAACAAATACCACAGGCTTTTTTTGCAGGAGTGTACTCTTCTGTCATCATAGCATTATTTCCCCAGCTCTCTCTTTTTAAATGCTTGAAAGTTACTTTCAATTGCAAATTAACCAGGGCAAAAAGAAGATGGGCACTGAGATCTCTTTCTATGGAACACGTATCTGATTTTAGTGACCTGTGATCTCAGATGTTTGTTGTAAAAAAGGGTTGTATAATAAAGAATGGGTTGATAGAAATATTTGATCTAGTGCTGGTTACTCCTCATGAAGCCTGATTTGTTTTCCTCCAAGGTTTTGCATATTTCTTCCACTGTGTGAGGTTAGGAGGAAGAGCCACAGATAAGAAAGTATCTGGAAGACTCAACAAGTTATCTGCCTTGACCTTTGGAGAGCCTTAAAGGGAAGTGTTGTCACTCTGAGGAGATGTAGAGGTCATACTAGGCACAGAGCCAGCCTACAACTTTTTTTAGAGTGTGTCAGAGCCAGGGCAAAGTGAAGACAGACTAGACTTAATCCTTTAACCTAACCTGTCAAAACTGCATCAAGTCAGCACTGCCAAATCTGCAGCCACCTCATAACTCAAAAAGGTATGCATGAGTGCATTTATGAATTTGCTTTTGAAAAGCGGTTTTATGCTTTGGTATTCACAGCATTATGAAACCTGGCCACATCACTGGCTATGCAAACATAAAGCTAAATGCTGCCAGCTGCATGAGCAATTCATCCCACTGAGGAGTAAGATGATATGATATAAGGTTATTGCAGGAGATGATTGTTTTTAAGGGATGTTTACTTCCAAATGTAAAAAATGCAGACTTCGAAGAAACCAGGTTTGTGTTGTTTTAACAAAAAAGGTGAAAATAACCTATTTTTCAAATCCACAGTAATAGATAAAGCACACAGCACATTAACCTGATATTTTATAATCACTGAGTGTGCAGAAAATACTGCTCCTGTGTGTTGATGGTTTTCTAAAAGGAGCAGGGGATTTTAGTTATTTGGGAGAACTACCCACATGGATGTGTGCGTGCTGGCTTCTGTGTATGTATTTTCATGTGCATTTTGTGTAAACGTGCAAATATTTATAAAAGGAAGCTTCCATGTGAAAAATAACACAAATGCATGCAAAACACAGGGCCATATCCTTACCACTGCAAACTAGCTTGGCTGACAGTGGCACCAGAGCCACGCTCAGACATGACACTTGTCACGGCTCTCTATGTGTCTGTGAACTTTAAATCATGAATATACCGTGATGCAAATGAAAAGTGCTAGAAAGCTCATTTTGTGCCATTAATCCTTGAGGTTTTCACTTAGATGGGTAAAACACAGTAATAATTTTTCCTCTTCTCAAGGAGAATGTTGTGAAAGCTATAGCCTGGGTACACAAAGGGACTGAAGACTATAACCTTCTCTTGAAAGGTAGGATTGTAACCTAGAGAAAAAGAAAAATCTAATTTTTTGGTCCAGTGTCTGACTCATGCTGAAAACCTACAACCCCCCTTTATCCTTGAGGGTTTACATGCTCAGAAGCAACCTGCAAGCCACAGCACAGGCTCCTTGTCTGACACTGGGTTAGGCCAGGGCTTCAGCCCGTGCTCTGGTGCGTGTTTAAGACTTTACTGTTGGTTCCCTGCAGCACAGCATCCAACTTGACCCACTGAAGTAGATGGAGTGCCCAAGTGAACCTTGCCAGGTCCATCTGTTCCCTCCCAAATGCAACAGCTGCCTCATGGAGGGGAAGGCAATTCCTTCTTTCCCAGGGCTGATGGTTCATACCGTGTGGGGGTTTGTAGGGATCAAGGAGCCTTGAAGAGATTGTGTGTGTGTGTCTTGTGGGGAGCTGGTGCTGTAAAGAGATCTGTGTCTGTGAGGGACAAGGACAGAGCGCAAGTGTGATCTCCGCCTTAATGATCAATTAAATAGGAAATTGTCAAAAGGAAACACAAAAATGTCAAAATTTTGTTAATAGTTCTTGCTTTTGAGCTCAGAAGCACTGTTAATGGCACTTTGAGATTTTCATGCTGGAAACATCAAAACTAGGATGTGGTCTTCCTCCCTCGCAGAAAATGAGTATGCTCTCATCTTAATGAGTCACCTGAGCAATTCCAAGACAGGATAAAGAAATCCTGATATTTACTTTCCACATGGAACATGACTAATCTGGAAACCTGTGAAAAGTAAACCAAATCAAGAAAAGAAAATGGAAAAGAAAATATAATGCACTGTTGAGAAGAACAGGGATGTCTGAATTATGAGTGAAGTCGAATAAAAATTATCATAAACACATGTGCCAGGAATTTTAATTCATGTGTGTTACTGAGCTCATGTGTAAACTCCATTGAGTAATAAAGAATTCTACTTTCAGAAGGAGAAATATGTTGGCAGATGTTCCTCTCAGTCTTCATGCTTTCCTGAGGAATGCCTGTGACAGTCTATTTATATATGATAGTACAGTGATCATATTAGGCACAAATATTAACTTTTTCAAGTGGATACAAATCGAATAGTGTAGCTGATTGCAAGCAGGAGGAACACAACAGCCTGTTGCCATCAAATCAGAATAGGATTGAAAAATACTGAGTGTCGCTGCTATTACTAAGGAACAGAAAGTGTATTGTTTCATGCCTAAATTACTGAGGATATTTAACAAAACATACATGTAGAATAGATATACAGGGATATGAATCATAATGCTGCCATAAAAGTGAAACCTAGATAATCTTTTACTACTGCTTTTGGATAGAAATGAGTCATTTAAAAAGAAATGTTTAGAAAAAGAGGTTTCCAACTTCAAGTGCAAAGGACATATTTTGACCTACTGCAAGTAGGCCAGTCCAGGTCTCTGGGATCACTGGCAACATAACCCAAGCCATAACTCCTCAAGCCTCTAAAGAGGAGGCTTAAAAATTGCCACAGACCTGAATTTGTACTCAGAGCTAAGGATTTCCATAATTCAAAAGATATTTCACCTGTTTTTCTCATTCACCAAAGTCTTTATTCAGGCTTCTTTCCTGTGCCTTTTGTAGAAAATAACTCCTCTTCAGTGAAAATGCCTGTTATGAGCCCATATGAGCCCAGATGAGTGTTATGAGTTTGTTGTGAGCCCATTCCCCAAGGATGAGGGGGTTCTTCATACTCAGAAGTCAGTGGGTTTACTTGACATTATTCCAAGGAGACAAACTTTTTATTCTGATCAGACTCAGAAACACCCTCTTCCACCTCTGACAGGAGCCTGATTGCTCTAGTGCTTTAGATCTGAGTTACTCGAAGATATCGAATGAAGCTGATCAGATGCTGAAGGGCTGCCAAGATTACAGGCCCCTCATCCCTATCACTTTTGTTATTAATTATGATAAAGCTGTACAAGCTGCAACCTGGTCCATTCAGTGCAGACACTGGGACAGCTTCCCTCCCTTATAGTCCCCTCTTTTCACTTCTCCAGCTATTCTTAGCTTGGGGAACAGTCCCTTGTGGGATGATTGTCATCTGGTGTATATACATTGCAGCAGCTGACTCAGATAACCAGGAAACTATAACCAGCTCTCTCACTGTCCTGGGAACTCGGCAGCATCAGGGAGCCTGGCCCAGTACCAGGAACAAGAACACAGCCATGGACTGCATTTTATAGAAGAACACGTTTTTCTGATGCTTCATTACTTTTCAGACTAAGACCATAAAGACCTTTACAAAGCAGTGAAATGTAGACAGATACCCAAACTGCAAAAATGAGATCCAGGTTTATACACAAAGAGATGTCCTAGAGATCTTGATGATGTTTCTATGATTCCTACCTTGTATCATCACTGGCAGGTGATGGTACAAGAGGTCTCTTCCTCTATTTAAATTATAAAACCAGTATATCTTCTTTTGAAAGTCCTGCTAACTCCTCTACACTTTCCCCTATTGGTCATCTTTTATGATTCTATGATCTTCTGTTAGTGTGTCTGTTCATAGCAAAGCAAGCAGGGCAAAATTATTAAGTCATTAATAACCCCAGTTGGACAAGGTTACCCCATCCACAAAACCCTTTTCTGAAAGTCTGTATTACTAAATTCATTCTGATCTGATTTCTGAAAATACGTCTTCCATAATAAACCTGAAGGAAAGGAGTAGAAGGGTTACAAACAACTATGTGGCAGGGTCTCACAAAGGTGTTGGAGCTTTGAAGCTGGGAGACTCCCTTCTTGTGTCAGTGAACAATCCTTTCAGCTTGAAATGGGTGTGTAACTTCACCCCAAGGCTTTAGTTTCACAGGCAGTTGGGCCCACAATGTCCTACTGCAGACAAAAGGAGGAAATCTGGTATACCCTGTGCTGTTCTTCCTCCCCTGTCTCATCTTTCGGTATCTGCTCTTTTTGGTTCCTGGGCTGATACACATCACCTCACTAAAAGAGAAAAAAATCTGTTTTTTTTCCATGGGCTACCTTTCCACTGGTTTGGTGGACTAAATTAGCTGATGGCAGAGCACCCTTGGCCTCTGTATTTTGACCCACAGAAACAGCTGAGTTAGAGCAACACACTTCTATCCCCCTGCAAAGGTGGGAGAAGAGGCTGGGGCAGTGTGCTCCCTGCTCATTGTCCTTCCACTGCCTAACAAAGGTTTGCTTGCTCCTTCAGTTGCACCTGAAGGATGGGGGTAGGCTCATCCCTTGTTTTATACAAAACCCTTGGCTACATTTGAACTTGAGGTCTGCCTTCTATCAGCCATTCCAAATGACAGCACTGCTGTTTAAGCAGAACACCAGGAGCAATTAGAGGAAGTGGTCAGGGCAGATCCATCACAGCACCCTGTGCAGGGATCCTTTTCCTGAAGACCTGATAGAGCCGTTCTCCTTAGTGGCCAATGAGCTGTAATTTCAGGCTTCTTTTGACAGCAAATATTTCTGCCAGTTTTGCAAGTCTCTGCATTATTCTGTGACCTGTCATAGGAGCCATCCTGTCACTGTTTCTGCTCTGGGGTTCCGACAACTTTCTGTTTGCAAAGTAAAAATCCCTGGTACTAAATCTGACTTGGTCCTGGTACAGCGTTTTGCTCTCAGCTTTTGCTCATTACTGTCCAGCATTCAGCTAACTTCTGCTCCTTTTGAACTGACCTCACAAAGAAACTCCACATTTCAACAAAGAGTTACAAGGCAGTCAACACACTAGGACAATTTGCCTTAAGGGCCAAGTCTAGATCCCAGGAATCAATGAAGTTGTCTCCTCGCATTCAGAGATGCCCCCAACAAGCTCTAGCCAATCTCCCAAGGCCTCAGTGCACAGATCTGTGCACACCAAATGCAGCCTGTGGACAATAAGCAGCAGTGGGCAGCTGTTCACACTCTGGAGGAGTAAGAGGCATGAAGCTGTCACAAGGGAGCATGGCCAGTCAGGAGTTGGTATCAAGTTTTTCCACTTATCACTGTTTGCCTTCATCTGTCCTCATGTCAGGTTCAAAAAACTCCTTTTCCTCAGGTAGTGAACAGTAAAAACATAGATTTTTTTCTTCTTTATTGTAGGGCCATTTAAAGGAAATTACTTGCTTAAGAAGCCACTTGGTTTTGAGGAGCTATTTAGATACCACTGCTAGGAGTGAATGGAATCTGAGGGGAAATAAGAGAAGCTGCAAATGAGGTTCAGGCAGGGAAGTTTCTCTGGATATAAGAGGAGGTAGAACAGTAACAGTGAGAAACTGACAGAAGAAAGAACAGCTGCATACCTAGTGGGAACAATGCCAGTCCAGAACTAGGATGAGTGATAAGGGGCATGGGAAAGGAGGGAGAAGAAGAAAGAGAAGATTATGATTCATGAAAGCAAGCCAATTCACCCTTCCTAATTCTGTGGCATGTTCCACTTTAAAACCTTTAGTGTGGTATCAAAGCAAGGGCTGTATCACACAGCCTGTGCAGCCAGCACAGTTGCAGGCTAGCAGGAAAGGGAAGAAGTAGCAGCACGCCTGTTAGGATTGCAGGATGCTGATAGCAGCCTTGCAGGGTGGAGAGGTATGCTAGCAATGTCTCCCTTTTTTCAACGGGTGTGAGAGGTATTTACCTCCTGGCTTTACTTGTGAAGATTTATGCTGCTCACTCTTAACTATTGCTTTGGGGAAAGTCCAGATCAAAAGACACAAACCAGCTCTACAGAGAGTGCTGTTCAGGGAGAGACAGAGAAATGGCCTCCACGTGTCCAGATAATTTCATACTTAGGTATTTTATTTGAACCAGTGCTGAGAGCTCTGTGTTTGGATTAAGAGATGTTTGAGAGTGCTGCTGGAATAGCTGGGAGGAAGCTCCAGCCAGGCTGAGTTACCCACAGGGGCTGTGTCCCGGTGACCATGTCAGGGCATCACACCTGCTAAGACAAATCCCTCTTTCTTCTTCCCACTGTATTCTACCCTTGAAGGAAAACTGAACAAGCAGGGAAGGAGTCAAGATCTGCTGCAGCAATCCCCTGCTGTGGGTAGGAAAGGCACTGGAACAGGGAGGGTGAAGGCACAAGCTTTCAGCACAGACAAAGCTTCAGTGGCAGCAATTCTGCTGAGGTCTCCTGTACAGCTCAGCTCCTGGGACTTCCTTAAGAGTGTTGTTAAAGAGTTTGGATAAACAGATCTGTATTGAGCCAGACCAGAATGTTAGAATGAAGCAACAGCCAGTCAATAGGAAAGCCCTGGAAAGTACTTTCCTAAACTCACAGCAAGAATTTGGGATTCCTCTAACGTGTCATGGATACTGGAGATCAGAGGACCTACCATAGGAAGCAACTCTTTCCACTGGCTGTAGAGTAAGTTGAAGTTGATTAGGAGAAACAGCTTATTTTTCCATTTGTCTGCAGTTGGTTTCCCTGCTTTTCTCATTATGCAGGAATAAATTCTCTATGGGGCACAATGAGAAAGCTGAAATTTTAAAAGTAAGAATCTAAGATGAGTCAGTAAACCACATCCTTTGGCTTAGGATGAGACACTTTAGTTACTGCAAAGAAACCCAAGGTTTTTGAAATGTTTAAAATCCTGTATTTCTGTTGACTTTGATGTGTTAAAAAACCCCACAAACTTTTTGTTAATCTTCTACCTATGAGTGCAATCAAATATAATCCTTTGAAAAAGGAAAGTTTTGGAAATAATAACAGGAAAAGCACAAGTTGTCCTAATTTTCCTGTGTCTACTGCCTTTTTCTGCTTAAAGCATTCTCTGCTTTCCCTTAAAATGTCAAAGCCTTTGAAATATTTTTTGCTTTGCTTCTATTTATAAGGAGTATCCAGAGAAGAGGCCAGGGTTATGGGTTTTCACGATCAGTCATACATAGCTGAAGATGCAGCTCTGCATTTGAAAACAAACCATAACCTGACATTTGTTCACATAAATGATATGATTAATAATTATGAAAAATGATCCAATTTGTGAAAATTACAATCAGGTCATGCACATTATGGGTAAGAGAACCAAATAAATTATGTACAGTATGTAACTGTCAAATAGCAAAACATTTGTACTGAAAAGTCAACAATATATGAGGTTCCAGCTGATTTGTATAAATTTTTCAGGGTGTTTATGTTCCTGGCATTCCCAAACTCCTGTACTCCAGCTTATCAAGCTGTATTTGTAAAATTTTGGGCCATGATTTCAAAGAATGTTTTAATGAAGATTTTTGTTCTGTAGAATCAAAACCATAGTGTGGCTACCCATGACTGCCCCCTCCTATGAAGTTGGGGTTTCAGGGCTCAGCAAAACTTCTACCAAAACTGCAGGCAATTACTGAGTTCTCAATGCTGGAAATCAAACATATAGGCTAACTATGAATCACTTGTACACTTGAAAAGGTCTAAAGAGTAAATAATCTTTAAGAGTTTTGATCAGCATTGCATCATCAATCCCTTGAATTACGATAGTGCAGTCACAGATATTACTGGTCCACTGTTAAATTGATTTTGTGTGAAAATTCTGTGATTTTTTACTGTACTTATTTGTTTTATAATTAAACTATTTAAGACATTTTAGTTTTACTTTCTTTCCCAGAGAGTTTAAAACCATTACTATATATGAATTGTGCTAATAATTAAAACACAAGCAATGTGTAATGAATGAAAAATCACTAAAAATGGCAGCATAAAAGCCCATCTGCTTTTTAAAACTGTTTTACATACTCAAGGAAATCAAAAAATGGAAGCAAGTGTGTCAACTGTGAAAAGTAAGAGCCTCAACTTTCAGTTGAATTAGCTGATATCTTACATTTATGTGGGACTACTGTGGCTGAATTCAAATTGTATTCCAATTATAACTTTGGAAGCTGTTAATAGAAAAATAATAATTATTTTTAAGTACCTGATCCTAAACTTAGAAGTAGGATTTTTTATTCCAACTCTGTTTTCAAAAACAATAATCTTATGACTCAATATGTACATTTACTTTAAAATGGAAAGCACACATTTTGTACAAAATACAGATTAAGAAGAATAAAACCCCATTTCAGAATAGACTGGGTGTTCACAACAGATTCACTGGGCAGTTTGATCTTATAGTCAATGACCATGTATTTCCATTTCCTTAGTTTTTCTTATATGACTACCTTAAAAAAATTCTTGGCATACGTAATTTGAATCCTTTGGGGCCTTGGAAACAAGAAGCAATGAGAAGACTATTTAAGCAAGGTTTGTAAATATATATGTCTGTCCATATGTATTAAAGTATACAGATAGTTTTTATATTATGACATACTTAAATTTATTAAAAATAAATGAAATGTACTGAATTTTATTAAAGCTAAAGTATGCAGCTTATATAGTTTATTTCACTTAGCTTTTGCTAACATGTATCTGTTAGGGAACAAGCTCAAATATTTATTTTAAAAGAATGAGAAAGAAAATCAGAAGTATGCCCATCAGAAACATTTCCTTTTGCACTTACAGAGATATATTCATGCTCAGAGATATTCAGAGATATATTAATATCTGACACAATTCAAGTAGGGTTTTTTATTTTTATAATCAATGTGAATAATTGTGGTAATCAAAAAATTGATTTTACTTAAACTAGACAAGGTTATACAAAGTACTATGCATGAATTATCATGCAGCTTTTCTAGTGCACAACAATCCCACCCTGAATTACTTGCTCACTTCTTTCCTAACCTGCAGTCTTAATATTGTCAAACTGCTCTAAACAACAAAGATCATGATTGGCATTTATGTATCTACCTGGTAAAAAAGTTCAGTCCAGTTCAGTTAAAGCAAATTACATGTATGATGTGTCACAGTGAGAGAGAGCAGATTCTGTGATCCTTGTTTCTTTCTGCGCACTTCAAAGGGGCAGGGCCAAAACCCCGTGGGCAGGTACAAAAGATAGGAGAAATCA
Organism: Setophaga petechia; assembly: GCA_024362935.1. NCBI lineage: Eukaryota > Metazoa > Chordata > Aves > Passeriformes > Parulidae > Setophaga > Setophaga petechia. The sequence continues at coordinate 27,503,908 of JANCRA010000008.1, forward strand.
GCATTCAAGAGGACCAAAATACTGAGCTTCCAGGCTTTAAAAGCAAATTTAATATCAATATGGTCTTTGTAATTGCCAATTTCTTCAACCAGAATCTTCAGGACCTTGCAGAGAAAGAAAGGAGGGATGGGTTGCCCTAGACTGGTCTGAGCAATGCTTTTCCATCAGTATTATTTATGCAAGTGTCAAGGCCCAGATCTAGAAGGATAAAGAACCTGCTTAACCACTTTGCAGTTCAGCAACAGCACAGAGAATGTGCTGCAGAAACAGCTCTGAAGTGAAGGTAGCAAACTGGTCCAAAGTGATTAACTCCATTTCTCAGAGAATTGCCCAGCCTTTAATCAAAAGCCTCAACACATGTGGCAGCCTGTCATTGCTGAAGCTGTTAGATAATGTGTTACTGATTAACAGCATATATTGTGTTTTTTCAGAGCGTAGCAACTGAATATATTCAGTCTTAAATTAGTCTTACTGTTGTCTCAAAAACACTTGGTGACATGGGGTACACACTAAAGTACCTTAGGTTTTTATCACACACTTGAATCTGCATGTGGAGTGGATTCAGTCTCTTTGCTCTGGCTTTGAAGGAAGGGGCATTCTTTTTGGAAGCTGGATGCAATAATCATGGCCACATATCCCTCTTCAGTGCAGCATGTCTCAATGGTGAGAAATGTGCTAAAGCCTGCCTTTAAGACTGCATTATCTAACTCAGTTTTGGTAATATATGCAAAGTCAGGAACTTATCCTTTTCTGGATCACAAACAATTAGTATATTACTTCCTTCTGGCAGAGCATTAATCAGGATAAGTGAAGAGGAAGGCTGAGACTCTTGTCTCCTTACATCTCATTGCCTGAAGAATTTATAGTAGTTAAAGGCAATGGAATGAAAATAAAACACTTCCTTACATCCTCTTCTTAATGTTGTCCTATTTGTAGAGCTATCTGTCTACCAGTCAGCTGTCTCAGTGACAGCAACTCTCACAGCTCTGTTACAATGCTTCCCATCCCATTCTCCTGGCCATCTACAGTGCCAGCTGCTTAAAAATAACACCCCCAGGGGCATTGCAGCTGAAATGAGGTATGCCCAATGGAGGATTCTCTACAGCTATCTTTGCAAGAATCCTTCTTCATCTGTACCTCTCCCATGCACATAGCCTCACGCAGCAGCCATGCACTACGGAAAAACAAGCTGCTGCTATTTCTTGGTCTGCAGAATTTCTTCCTGTGCTCAGCTGACTTTGTATGAAATTTGGGAACGTGCTTCCCCTGAACAGAACATTGCTTTTCACCACTCTCTTGAAAATGATGCATCACAAAATGAAATGTCTCTCATCCACTGTGTCCCTACGTGCCCTACCATGGGGATTCGAGAGAGGAGGATGTCAGCAGTTGCTCAGTCTGTCAAGAATCGGCTGCATCCTTTCTCTAGCAACCCTGGCAGCAGCACTGAGAAGACTTCAAGACACATCACACTGTCCCCATCCTGTGGGTCCCTCACACTCAAGAGTAACATTTTTCAGTCTTCAGCATCCAGGCCTGAAGTTAGGTTGTGAAGAGCTTGGGATGTTTGCAAAGGGTTGGGATATTGATGTATCTATACTCAGCTTGGGAGATAACCCTGAAAGACAGAGCACAGGGCTAAAATTCAGCCCAAATAATCTCTTTACAAGGCTGATCAGAGAGAACAGTAAGTAAATAGGCTGATTCTCCCACACATTGTAACTTTGGTTTTCAGACTGATATTATAGTACTGTTTGTCTGGATTAAAAACTGGGAATTTTCAGTGATATCATTGTCTCAGTTATGCTCTTCAGGATTAAGAAACTATATTTTTGAAATAGTGGCAGCTGTAAATTAGTTCTACAAGTATCATGTTCTGTATGCGTAATTTTTTCAATTGTTATCAATTGGAGAAGGATGGCATGAAGGAATAATCTATGCATAGTTAATTAAAGCCTTTCCAAAAGCAAAAATTTGGTGTTTGCAAGAAGCACTGATGGATATGTTTCAAGAGGCTAAAGCATTATCTGCTTATTGTTTTCTTTCTTCCTACTCATGCTATATGTGTGCAATCCCATTCTCCCAGTTTTCTAACAGTCACTTCCAGCAACTAGGAAATTTTATGTTCTTGATGTACAACTCAGTTTCTCTCTTTGTTCGATTTTCAGCTTCTTCTGTTTTGTAATGGAGATTTACAACAAAATAAGATGAAGTATGGTGTGCATCTTACTCATCCATTGATTTGAGATCAGGATTTGGTGTTTATGCCCTTTTGTTTTGCTCTTACCATGGAACAGGACTCATTTCTCAGAATCAGATGAATATTTTAAGTTAATTCTCTTCAGTCAACTTGCAAAATTGGCTCTTTTTCTTGCTTTTTTTTTTTTTTTGTTAGTAAATTATAATTTGAGTTTTGTATGTCCGTTTCAATTCAAAAGTCTTCCTTTAGGGTCTTGGCAAAGTTTATTTCATTAAATGTAGTGAGTGTGTAAAACAGATGTGTTGTGGCTGTTTCCAGGATTACCTTTTCACAGTTGCTCAAAATTGCAGAATTCAGCCCAGTACTGACAATGCCTCCCATCCACAGTGGTAGGCACAAGCTTGCATCTGTGAGTACAGGTTCAAGTGAAGGACATTTTTTCCTACCTGATTTTTCTTTCTTTTTCATCACTTCTCCTAAAAAAGGAAAATTCAAGCAAAGGAAAAGCAACAGCTAAGATTTGTGCATAGCAAGAGAATAGTTGTGTTTGAAGACCTTTTACAGACTAGGTTGTGCAGCAACAGAGGGGGGAAGAGCAGTTCTGTCAACCAAGAGAGGCTTTGCATTCCCTGAGATGGGAAGATGAAAACTCTTGATGTTTCTCTCTATTGTGTCACTGTCAGACAAAAGGGGCTTAATGGGAATATTTGACACTAAACCTGGAAATAAGTTTGAGAATCTGACTTCTGGCCTCCATATTTGTTGATTCCATTTACTTCAATTTAATACAGAAGCAACATAACGTGAACAGGCCAGCTTCATGGAAGCACTCCATTTATATATCTAAAACCCTTAATCTAAACCTGTAACATACTGTGAGGTTCCACTCATGTACTTTGTTAGTGTTATTAACCCCCAAATTTACACGCAGGAACTGTGTCAGCAGGGGTTTACCCTTCACACACAAGGATCCTTCCTGCTGTCTGACATGTTATCATAAATATGGAGACGCTCCAATGAAGCTAGTCTGGGTTAAAGCTGTCTAGGTCTGGTGTAAATGAAGGCAGAAATCACTAGTGAATTGAAAAATGGATTTTAAACCCCTCCAATTCCTATCACAATAATTTCCTATCCCCTATTCCTTTTCCTCCAGGAAAGGAACAGGTCGGACTTTCTCACCTTACTTCCCAGTGAAATCAACATGGATACATTATTTGTTTGGTTGTTATTTATTTCATCTGCTGTGTGCCAAACCTGCCTGTGGTAAACACACTACAAGACTGTCCAGGCTCGTTCAGATCTGGCTTACCTTTTCCTGTAAGATTATGGGATTGCTCCTTTAAGTGGGCTAGTTTCTACTTGTTTCTCTCTGAAGGCTGTAACCAAATAATTAAGTCTTGTACACTGGAGTTTGTGGCAAATAAGACTCCAAAAAATAATGTTCTCAATACTTGATCACATATTTGACATTGGACTAAAAGACAATGTCTCCCAGCTCCCATCTCCTTTGCTTAATTGGTTGGAGTATGGCACCATCAAAAGTGTGGCTTCAATCCCCATATGAGTCATTCCCTTAAGAGTTAGACTTGATGACCCTTGTGGATTCCTTACAACTCAGAATTCTGTGATGCTGTGATTTGTCAGCCATTTGTATCACAAGGTGGGGGAGAAAATGATGGTATGTCCAAAAAGAGGGTAACCTAATGGCATGAAGGCTCAAAAGCAAAGCATTCTGTTCACAAGGCTACCAAAGATCAGTGTCTTGAGGGCTGACATCTGTGAGATCATCTTCACATACAGTGTCCATGTGAGCTGTAATTTAACCAGGACAGAGGAAAAAATATGCAAGGAAGGAAGGAAGGAAGGAAGGAAGGAAGGAAGGAAGAAAGGAAGGAAGGAAGGAAGGATCCCACTCACAAAGGATTCCCAAGCACTTCCCTCTTTATTCATTTCTCCTACCATAGAAGTGTCTCACTTCAGCTTGTTCCCTGAGCACTGTCTACCCTTCCCCTTGGCAAAAATCCTGATATAGTGAATCTGTTTGTTAGCTGAGCACCTTCATACTGAGGAGAGTAGAACTCATTCTGAGTGACTTCTCAGGTCGTAAAAGTCCAGTATCAATAGATACCATGATAGAGAGCAGAACTTTAGGAGACACATTAGCCTTTGATGTAGCACCTCTTCTATCATAATGACATAACTAAAGTGTTGGTTATTTAGCTTTGTCCTATATTTCTATATAGAACATGTTTAAATCCTGTTTCACAATACAATGCACATAAGAAAATATCTGATGAAATCTCAGGTCGATCTTTTTTAATTGTTTGATTTTTGGCATTCTATATGAGTAGTATAAATTAAAGAAATTCTGTTGAAAGTAGGTGTTTCCTTGGTTCCATTTCATTGCCACCATCATTCTTTGCAGTATTTCAGAAAGATTTCTGAGGCAGTCTTTGAAAAATGACCTGATTATGATTCCACATAAACCACTGAAAAAATACTTACCAACTACTACTGAAACCCATTTCAAAATTTAAATAATGACATGCTGATTTGGAGAAAGGAAATGGAGGTAAAACTGAGAAGAGAAGGATTTTTATGCCCTCACTTTTATGTAGCCAAATGAATGAATAAAAGATTTTTTTTTAATGTCAGGAAAAAACCCCAAAAACATTAAGAGAACACTTTCCTTCAAGATATTTCCTTCATTTTCATGCTTTCCTTAAACTGGGATGGACAAGAAATAGCTCTTGAGCACTGTAAGTAGGTCAATCACTGTTCTCATGCCCAGACCACATTCCCCACTGTGGGAAGCAGGATACCAGCGGGGCTTGCATATATGCACTCTCTCTAGGTCGCATGGAGGCTTCTTTCTTTCCTCCCTGAAAACAGTCCCATTTCTCATTGGAGTGGGGGCACACTGGGAAGCAATTACTATCATTTTCTTTTGAATTGCTCCCAAGCATTTCCTCCTCCCTTGGTTCTTCATGTTATGTCTTAAATGTGTCCTCAAGTTCTAAGCCAAATTCAGGTTTTGCTGTATAGTCATATGGTACAGGAGACCAATGATTTATGTATTAAACTCCTCCAAACACATACAGCTAGTGTAGTTTAAGACTGCTTTTTGAGGGGGTCTAAAAATTGAGGATTATTATCTGCCGTGATGCCATTTCACAAGGAGTATGAAGAGAGTGCTTCCCAAAAGTCCTAAGCACCTCATAGACTTTTTGACAGTAAATGTGAGTTGAAACATGCCAGATGTCACATTTCAGGGCTGGTGCTTTGACCATTAGCTATTTTATTAAAAATAGCTTCCTCTTTAAGAACAAGCACAATTATTTTTTTTTTTTACCATGCAAATAAAAATGTATAATTTGACCGTTAGCATTCCTTCATTCTTCACTTTTTTAAAGGATTAAGTTACATGCTCAACCCTCAAGAGACACAGGACTGAGGTCCAAGTTCATTGCTTCATAGACTGAACTAAGTTAATCTAAGTGGGAACCAAAGCACTTTGACCTTTGGCCAAAACACAGTGGTGTTTGAACGATCTTTTTTCACCTCATTCATCTAGAAATCCCACTCATTGAGACAATTTATGATCTCTCACAAAACCAGCAAGTTATAATATTTTCTTGCATTTCACAGAATTTCTGCATGAAATGGTACAATGTGAGCATTAACTCTTTTCTTGGCATTTAACTGGATACACTTTCACATACGCAAGCCTTCATATTATTTGAAGGTCAGATTTAAATGGAAAAGGCAAACGTGTAGCAAAAAGACTGTAGTAAGTCAGAGTCTCCTTCTGAACCATTATATCTTAAAAATATATAGTCAGTCTTGTCAAGACAAAATCTTCTTGGATACGAAATCTTAGTGTGGCCAGTGGGAAGAAGCTGCTACACTGGATTAACTACAAATTAATTATGTGAATTTAATAGTCAAATATTCACTCAGGATGAAAAGAAATGTGCTCCTGGACATTAGTGGATAATGTGTGAATAATTTCATCTATCTGTCTTTTAATTAGACACCTATAAATAAGCTGGCTGTTACAAGGTGCTCTGTAATCGGGTTACCTAAACACAAGTCCTTTCCTGGATCATCATATGCAATTATGTGTGATAGATACAGATTGTTAATTGCTCCTGTTTCTTCTATTATTATTATTATTATTGGTATTATTATTATCATTATCATCATCATCATCATCATCATTTAAGGATCAGGCAATATGCCCCATTGCAATTTTGCATGCATGTCTGGGAAAAAAAGTAGATGACATAAATCGCATGCATAATCTCAGGAGACAATCATTTTAAATCTTAATTGGCTGCCTTTTAAATATCATTTAAGGTCTCGTTTTCTCTGCCTCTCTCTCTCTAGTTAAGAAGGTGTTGTGTCAAAGTCTATTACCTTGCTGGACGTCTCGCCTCTAAGTTTTTTTAAAAAAATAGAACCATCAGCAGAGGTTTGAGAGGTCGATAAAGCTTTTAGATTTGGAGATGTTTTCAGGGAGCCCATTTCCTGCGGCTAAGAGTTGTTAATGGAGCTTAAGGAATTATCTTATGACTCGGGCTGGGAGAGCCGTATATTTCTTTGCTCCTGTTCCCTTGTCGAGGCTGAATATGCTCCTGTCAAACTCGCTTAATGAAAAGTAACGCGTCGCTGATTACAGTTTTATTTGGGCTCTATGTAAAAAGCACTGTTAATTTAGCATCCCCTCCTTTGTGTGTTTGAATTTGCCATGGCTGAATGATTTAGAGTCTCTCAGTTTCAAGACGTTTCTCTATGATTTTTTTTCCTCCTCCTTCTTTCTCAGTCTGCCTTTATATTTCTGCTTTGTACAGACATACGAGCTGCACGGCTTTCCCTTTCAGCCCCACAGCTTCCTCTAAAGCAGAAGAACCTGATCTTTGACTTGTGCTATTGAATCAAATGGCAAAATTAATTTCTCACACTCTTTTGTCCATATTAAAAAAAAAATCAAAACAACCAAACAACAAGAACCCAACCCTTTTGAAAGACCTCTGCATTTCATAGCTGATCTGAATCATAAGGTTTAAAGCAAGAAACTCTTTTCCCTCCCCCTTAACTGACACGGTTTCCTCTCAGGATGGGCAATGTTTTGGTGCGAGCACACAGATTTACTAGACCCGAGATACAGCCTGTTCCCTGGTCTGGAGAGCCCTGCTCTTGTTATACAGCAGTCATAAACTTACTCAAACTTGTTTTATAACAACAATAACACGAAAATGAAGGGATAACGTGTTGATCCGCTTTTCTTTGGGCTTCTGGTATTTCAGTGCGCCTGTGTTTTGCCCACAGTGTTATCCCCTTCTTTTTAAGTCCGGAGGAGGGAAGGAAGGGGGGAGAGGGAGAGTGTTGCCTCCCAAACAGCGGGATGTCCGAACTGAATCCTGGACCTAGCCAAAGACGGCCAGCAATGACGTGTAAAATTATTTTTATGGCTTGCGGGGTCACCCGCCGAGAGCCAGTCTAGGGAGGCTGGCGGGGGCCGGCGCTCCTCAAAGTCAGGGAGCTTTTCAGGCTGAGAGGGATTTTTGGGTGCTCGGTGGACGAGACCTCTCCTTGCAGGCAGATACACAGAATCCACACACACACTCGTCTATCGCTGTGTTAGGAGAAAAAATGGAATTCCCTTCCACTCCACGGAGCCTCTGTCGCATGGAAACCGAAGCCCACCGGGAGCCCCCGTGTCCCCTCCAGTCCCTGCACATGCAGCAGGGCTGGCACACACAAACCTCCCCGCTTTAACATCACCCGCGCAGCACTCTGAGGGGTGTGTGCCCCATCCCGCTTGGCTCTACCAAAGGTTTGAGGGCAGCCCGAATGCTCGCCTTCCTCCCCTTCCCTCTCCCTCATCCTCGTCTCTTTAGTTTGGTTGAAAATAATTTGCTTTGTCTAAAGGGTTTCAGAGGCAAAGCTCGCCGGCCGCCCCGGCTGCATTAAAATTCCTGCCGGCCCAGCCTTTAGCTCAGATCGCGGCTCCCCCGAGACTCCACTTTCGCTATTACTGTCAAGTACCCTTGACTCTTTATTTTTGCCCTTTTATCTATTACAACTAATTCGAGTTCTTTTGCCCTTTTCAGTTTAAGACGTGGGCTTTCTGTAAAGCCTCCCCCTGCCACCGAGCTCTCCGGGTGCAGAGCCTTTAGAAATTGAGGGGTTTACTGTCAAAATGAAAATTTCACTTCAAATTATCTCGGCTGATGCACGTTTTCCAGGCCGGGGGCTCCTGTCTGAGCCTTTTGACAGCCAGATCAGCAGAGGGGTTCAGTGATCTCGATAATATCATCCAAGAGAGCGAAAGTCAATACAATGACAGGGAATATGACTGGATACAATCCAATTACGGCTGCTCGCAGAGAGGGGAAGGGCTTGATCTGATCTCCGCACCTGGATTCCTTTATTCAGTCCTTGCACTAACAGGTCTCGCTAGAAACTTCGCAGGCTGGAGTATGTTGTATTTTGGCTGAGTGTTTTCTCGGTTGCGTCTATAGCTGCCTTTGTATATTTCCCCCCTTTATTGTGTTATTTATTTATTTATTGTGAAGAGGGGTGGGCCGACGGGGAGCCGCTGGGGCGGGATGGGCGAGAATGCTGGGAGGCAAGGAAAGCTCTTCTGCTTGTGCCGATGTCAGTTTGGTCCTTCGGGTACTCTCGGTTCATCGCCGCGCTGGGCACCGAGGCTCAGGGGTGTTAGGCCAGCCCAGATAAGCCGGGATCTATTGTTGCCTCGCAGTTTCTTTTTCAGCAGTTCTCCCTGTCTCCCGGTCCGGGGATCTGTAAAGTTTGTTCCCATTCCGGGGAAGGAAAGGAAATCTTTTAAGCGCCTGTTATCTAAGTGGCAAATTGGCTGCGAGTGCTCCTGAATCACACGTCGAGAGCGCTCTTCCTCCCTCTCTCTTTTTGTTGGCTGCACTCTATTTAATGTCAAAACGGTAAAGCATCTGTACTGAAGTGCTGAAATATTCATGGCGGATCAGCGATTCTCCGCACTGGCAGAGGAGCTGGAAAGCTAAAACGGTTCTTTAAAAGATCAAATTTTCCATGTGAATCAATTGCTCCGCGCACGGCGGAGGCGACGCCGCGGCAGAGCCCGGCCCTTGGGGGCCGACCCCCGCCCGCTCGCAGCTCAGGAAGGAGGGGAGGGGGAAGAGAGGGATGCTCCCGCCCCGCCGGGCCTCGGCTGGCAGCCGGAGCCCCCGCTGTCGGCCCGGGAGGCGGCCGGGGCCTGGCGCTGCCCCGCGGAGGCACGGCCGGCGCGGAGCGCAGCCCAGCATCCCTCCTGCGCGCAGTGCGCTCCCCGGGCTCCGTCCTCAGTCCCGTGGCAGCGCTGCTCCGAGCCTCTCTTCCCCTCTCCCGGCAGCCTGTTGACAGTCCTTGGAATTACCGGGATCGGCTCCGAGGGGGAATTTGAAACATAGAAGTTGTTTGTTGCCCAATGCAAAACGCCACCACTTGTGTTACCTCTGAAACAGACAATTTATTGGAGTGAGCATACCCTTTAACATATTTTTTTTTGTCAAGATAAATTTGTGCAGTAGGTGTAAACTTAGTAGAAGTGCTGTTTGTGAATTATATGCTAACAAGGAAATCAGGAGGAAAAACTCTCGAAAAGTCTTTACAACTAATGTAGGCATGCCTTAAATTAAATCTGAATTAAAATTTCCCGTTTGTAAACTTTCGGATGTAAACTTTTTAAGTAGGTCTACACTATAGTACGTGCTTTTTGGACATGGAATTAAATAACTTTCACGACATTGATCCCTTAAAGTCGCAGCCAGGAGAAAATGTTCAGAAGAGCAATGAGCAAAGTCTTTCCGTTGAACTGAGCAAACTGAACTTTAAATCCTCGTTTATGTTGTTTGTTAAAAAAAAAAAAAAAGGAAGAAAAAGTTTTTTATATTTAAATTTAAACTCTTGCAAGTCTCTTTTCAGTGTAGCTGACTCTTCAAGCGTTAGAAAGTCCTTTGCCCCTCGGCGGGCCTGTTAGGAACAAAACATTTTGCTTCCTGATTTGGGAAACGCCAGAAACTCTTTGTTTGAGTCATGGTGGGCCAGGTTTGAGAGCTGCCCCTTGAGCACATTGGCGCCGTTCCCCACCGCGCGTCCCAAGGCGCCCGTTTCCAGAATGGCTCCTTTGGTGGTAGCCCAGGAAACTGTTGTGTTGCTCAGGGCTTGGTTTAAAGTACTGTGCCTGAACAGGGGGTCGTGAAACACCCCGTCCACCCAGTTCCTGAGGTTGGTCACCGGCGAATCCTGGTGCCTGTCCATGACGCTGACCGGGGCGGGAGCGGCGGCGGCGGCCGAGCCCCCAGGCCGTTTCAGCATGCAGGAGGGGTACTCGGCCTGGTTGAGGGAGGTGGCAGTGTGCGCCAGGGACCAAATCCTGGGCTTCGCCTCCAGCAGCTGCTGCCCCTGCTGGAAGCACATCTTGGACTCGCAGCCGCGCTGCCGAGCGCCCAGAGGGTCGGGGCCGCACTCCTCCGCCGCCGTCTTCAGGCAGCTCCGCGCCCGCTCTGCCGCCGCCTCCTCCTCCTCCTCCTCCTCCCCGGCGGCAGCCGGCGGCGGCATCTTGGCGGGGAGCTCGGCGGCCCGCGGCGGGAGGCTGCCGCCCGGGAGCGGGACCGGGTGCGGGTGCGGGAGCGGGAAGGGCCGCCGCAGCTCGCACTCCGAGCTCTCCGACTCGGCGGCGTCCAAGTCCTCCAGGTCGCTGAGCTCCAGCTCCTTCTCCTCCTTGCCCGTGGGTTCTGCGGGGCGGGGGCGGGGGAAGGGACAGCAAAAAGAAGACACACGGTCACTGTCGGCGCCGCACTGCCCCGCGGCCGCCCCCACCAGCGAGGCCCGCGGCCGCCCCCACCAGCGAGGCCCGCCCCGGGGGCGAGCTGCCGGCCGAGCCCCCGCGGCCGCACCGCTAAGTGCCAGGTTTTAGCAGGGTACCCTCGGCTTTCCCGCTCTTCATCGCTTCTTCCTGCGAACCCTCCTCCTCCTCCTCCTCCTCTTCCTCATAGGGCCGCTTCTCGTCAGAGCACTTGTTCCGCGGGGGCCAGGTCATCTTGTTCTCCTTCTTGAGCCGCCGGCGGGCGTTGGCGAACCAGGTGGAGACCTGGGTGAGGGTCATCTTGGTGATGATGGCCAGCATGATCTTCTCGCCCTTGGTGGGGTAGGGGTTCTTGCGATGTTCCTGCAGCCAGGCCTTCAGCGTGCTGGTCGTCTCTCGGGTGGCGTTTTTCCTCCGCGTCCCGCCGTCCATCGTCCCGTACCTGCAGGCACAGGGGAGCCCCGGGATGTGACAGCTCGCTGTCGCCCCCCGCGCACCTGCCCGACGCGGGGTCCCAGAGCCCCGGCCCCGCCGCTTGCCTGCGGCACCCCCAGGAGGGCAGCTGGACCGGAGAGGGGGGAGATGGATGAGGACAGCTCGGTTTTAAGAGGGATAAGGACAGCTCAGCTTTATGAGGGAGACCAGCCTAGAGAATTCAGGCCGAGGAAGGAAAGGAAGAAGGAAGGGTCCAGCCAGCAGCAGCAGCGGGCAATGCAAATTTCCGCTCTGCCTTGGCGGTGGTGGTGGAAAGAGGGAAGGAATCGTCTGCTTTTATTTGCTGTAAAGTCAATGTCAACATTTCGGGCAGCAGGAAAATCCTAGCAGCTTGCAAACTCACAGAAATACCACTTTCCTCTCGTTTTATTAGTCCTCCCCAAACAAAATTCATCGGGGTGACCCCAGGGTGTAAGTGTTAATAGAAATATATTTCCTCTTACTCCTTTTATTAGTAATCTCCTCTACCCTTTTGTTCCTGAAATTGTAGGAACCTAACGCAGATGACACTGGGCTGCGACTGAATATTTAATGCACATCCTCCAGGAAAGGTCACTGAGCTGGGAGCGGTGTGTAAAGGGGTTTGCGGTGCTTTAAAACTAATAAATATACACGGGATGCCCAAGCCTGACTCCGCGCAGGGAAAGATAATTACCGCCCCGGTTAAGAGGGATTGCCCCCCGCTCTACCGCCCGCCCGGGGGGCGGAGGACCCCGTGTCGGTGCGGGAAAGGGGAGGCGACATGGCTGGGGCCGGGAGATGCTGAGAGGCGAGCAGGCAGGCTGGCGGGGTTGGCGGGGCGGGGCGGGGATGTCGGGGAGGGGGGTGGCGGGGCTGGAGGGCAGCGAGCGGGGCCGGGCTGGGCATGGCGCTTACCTGTCGTACTGGTACTGGCTGAGGGTGTGATCGTAGGGGTAGTAGGCAGCCGCGGGGGCGATGCCCGCATGCGCAGAGCCGCTCCCGTCCTTCGCCTCCAAACTGTTCTGCAAGAGACGTCGCCCGCCGCCCTCAGCCCCCGCCGCCGGCACAGCCCGGGCCCCGCCCGGCACCGCCGCCCGGTTCCCCGGGCACCCCTGCCCGGTTCCCCCGGCATGGCCGCCCAGCTGCCCCGGCACCCTCGCCCGGCTCCCCCGCCCCGCGGCCCGACCGGACCTTCCCGGGGGCCCCTCGGCCGCGGCGCCCAGCGACATCAATAGGGACATTAACTCGCGCTGTTACGGTGCAGGGAAAAAAAAAAGGGGAAGAAGGAAAAGAAAAAACAGGCTGTGTGGGAAGACCGCATCATTTTTTTGAAAGCCTGGGTATGGGTCGCCCTAAACTGCCCGCCCGGACTGGCCCTCGGCAGCTCGTCAGGCGCGACTTTTAATTGCGTTACCGTGAGCAGCGAGCGCCGGGCGGGCACAGCTGCTGACCGCGGGGCTGGGCCCGGGGCACGGCGGGGCGCAGGAGAAGCGCCCGGGGCTGCCCCCGCCCGGGGAGGGGGTCCCGCCGAGCCGCCCCCGCCCCCGAGGGCTCGGGAGGGATGGAGGGGGCGAGCATCCCCCGGGCGGCTTACCAGGGAGTAGAAGGCGGGAGCCTCGGTACCGTAGGTCACGTAGTTTCCATAGCCCTGGGGCCCGGCGTAGGGCCCGCCGTAGACGCCCAGGGCGGCGGCGGAGTTGAGCTCGTGTCGGGCGGTGGCGAGCAGGCGGCTCTCGTACACCGGGCAGTACACGGGCGTCTGGGCGGAGGCGGCCGCCCCCGTCTCAGCCAGCGTGCGGCTGCTGGACTCGCAGCAGGTCGTCAGGGAGTTGGTGCTCATCAGGAACTGGAGGGAAAGAGAGCGGCGCTGAGGGCGGGATGGGGGGAACTTCCCAAAGTGTAACCAAGTTTTGGGTCGGTTGCTTTTAGATTGTGTGGGTTTGGTGGGGTTTTGTTTGGGTTTGGTTTGTTTTTTTGGTTTTTTTTGCCAAACAAGGTCGTAGCTTTGGGGTGTCGCCCGCACTCCTCCCTTCCCTGGCGTATTTTACTTCAATCGTGATAGAAACGCTCTGGAGAAGCGCAGAGGTGCAAGTATTTTATCAGTTTTTCAGAACGACTCCACAACAACAACAACCAAACGCCCCGTGACTGTGGATGTTTAATCCTCTATAACACATTCCTCAGGCCCTCTGCATTTAAAAGCTAACTTTTCCTGGGGTGTTTTCACAAGACTGGGGTTTACACCGTTTTCTCCTCTTGCAGCACAATGATCCCCATCTGCGTTTTTAAACCTTTTTTTTCGAAGTCATTCATGCATATTTATTTTGACTGCAGATTTGTAGCAGCCACGCACGCATCTGTTATTAACCTGCTGGTTTAGAATATCCCATTCTTTTTCTACGGGCCGGACCTCTGTACATCCATGTTTAATTGATAAACTGTGAATTTAATCATGAAAGAAAAAAATGGTGGCGGGGGTGGGGGGGCGAGGTGCGGGTGGGGGTTGGGGATCTCTAGCTCCCCTTCTTACCTCTCTCATCTCTGTAATCATCTCCCACGCGTCTTTATCACCCCCAAACACCCTAAATCCGCGTGTTTCATCCCATTTTAAAACTGGTGCCCGACACAGAACTTGGGCGCCTTGTAAAGCTGCGGAGCGAGCATTTGCTTTGCAGCTACCACAGGCGGGAGAGGATCGCAGCCGCCCTCATCCCGGACGGAAGGCATCGATAAGGACTGAAATTCAATCAATTAACGTTGGTAGGCAAAAAGTCTTACCTGGGGTGCTGAGGAGTAAGGGTAGCCAAACTGAGGATAGGACATGGTACAGAGGCTCCCAGTTATCTAGAAACAAGGCGAGGCGTCTGCTCTGCACGCTATTGCAGCCTGGCTCTGCTCTGTTGTACCAATTGATTGGTAACCACAGGTCCCTAGATGCTTATAGGACGAAGCAGAAAACCACATTTAATTTATTTACATGAAAACTTAAACTTTTTTTTTTCTTTTAAATAGGTACGGCGATTTTAGCACCTTCCCCGCTACAGCTACGACACAGAAATAATTGTTACATGTAGGCTCCAAGGCTGGCAGACGTGAAGGCAAAAATAAATACTTTGCACCCACGGAAAAATAAAAGGTGGGAAGAAAAAAAGTGATACAAATGCATCAGCTCACAAGCACGTTGTTTTAAAAGAGCCGAGCCTCTGACGTCACACAAAACCTACTCAAATTAACCTGCCTGTAAGTTTAACACTCATTTTCGGGAATCTTTCCCCTGGCATGGAAAACAGACTCTCCAGCATCGCCTTCAGCCAGCCTAACAGGGGAGAAAAGTTTGGGAAGCTCTTAGGTAGCGGCAACGCCTGCTTGCAACACATATATTTCTGCGGGCAAGGGAAGGAAATGAATGTTTTTAATCTGAAGGATCAATGTTGTATCAGCTATTTTCCCCACCCTCCTTAGACTCTCAAAGGCTAGTAAGCACTTTTAATTAGAAATTAATTAATGAGCAGCTGCTTCTTCCCACCCCACAGTAATAATTAGTCTCAATTACAAACAAGACATATGAAGGGACACACGACTGAGTCTTCATTTAAGATTTAATCAACAGTTAAAATTAGCGCTAACGCTGACAATAAAGCACATGATAAGCAATCCTCCTTTTCTTTTCGGCTTTTATTCCAGGCGTATGATTACAGGTAGAAAACCCTACGTTTTCGGGGGAATGACGGAAAAGATGTGACTTTTCACATTAAAAAGACTTTGATCCCATCTCTAACTTCCAACACCCCCTCCTCCCCGACCCATCCCACGGCTGCCATCAGCCTGCCTACCCTGTGGGGGTCTGGGACCCCCCCCCAACACACACACGAGCAGGCAGCAATCCCCCCCTGCTGCACGCTCGGGGGGAACGGGCCGCGGGGGGAAGATGCTGGCAGCCCCAGCGCCTCGCCCCCGACGGCCGGTGCCACCGAGGCAGGGCGAGCAGGCAGCCCCCGGCTGGACGGAGGAGGCAGCTCCGAGGCTGAAGATGGGCTGCTGGTGCAGTCGAACGCTGCTCCATGGTGTGCAGACTTGCTCAGAGAGATTCCTGGGTTCAGACATGTGAATAGCCCCAGGGTCACACTCTAATTAATGATGATATTCTCTTCTTCTCCCCAGCTGGAAGACTGCCTCCCAGAAACGAATCTGCCCACACTGACAGCTCGATTGAGGGTGATTGATGACTATCTGGAGACCACAGTACACATAATATAATATCTGCTGCGTAATTGCTTTAATTTACAGATGAAAATACTAGTCCTCAGATCGAGTTAGACTACAACGAGAGGCGTTTTATGGCGCTTTAGAGTGTTTGCAAATAAAAGATATCAGATACAGTACATGCAAATTATCCTGACAGCTCAGTATCTGTAGCCGGGAGAAACGTATAAAGAAAGGGAATCAAATGACATAAATAATCGGTTTGGAATTCTGTATTGATTTTTGGATAGGAAGAAAGAGCTTTTTCTTTCCTCACCTGAAATGCGAATTCCTTTTTATTTCTGAGAATATTAATAACTTTGCCATTGGGTTTCTTTTATAGAAGGGCTTCTCTATTCCTCCTCCTGCATTATCCCCGGTGCTGCCAAGGTACAATAACACTTTTAGCCACTCTTTACCAGCAGCTTCCTTCTGATGCGGGATGCTGACTGACTATTGCATTGTTTGGGAAGAAAAGACACCCAGTGTTTACACAATGGTCTCCACGCAGTGTTCCGTGCTGCTCCCTCTGCCTCCTGTGCCCATTGCGCTGGGGGATGTTTGTTTAAGCTCCGGAATAAAACTCACCGGTGCTAGAGAAGAAAATAGTTGCACTTATCTCAAGAGCTGCTCGGTGTAAAGCACTATAATTAGCTGGGAGATCTGGAGAACTGCCTGAAGAAGTCCTCCCAGTTTTCCAGGCTACAGTTTGGGAAATGTCCTGGAGTTGTGGTTTATTTGGTGTTTTTAGTTTTTATTTATTTTTTTCCACTGCAGATGTCAACTCCGCAATGGCCCACAGTGCACTACAGGTTTTGATATTTAGATGAGTCTATTAAACTTTAAAATACAAGGAGAAATTCAATATTTATAGTCCTTGTCTATTTATATATCACAGTTGTCTTTCACTGCACCATGCAAATACTCTGGTGCCTATTTTTGCGCTGAACTTTCCTGTATTAATCATGATAATTATTTGTCATTTTTCTTTGCAGCCTGCCTGCTCTATTACTTTACCCCTGGTCAGCTTTGTGTCAGTTCCAATCTGTATTCCCTAGAAAGCAGTCATTAAAAAACCCCCACAAAAACAAACAAACAAAAAGAAAAAGCAACAAAAAAACTTAATAACCTTAAATGCTGAAAGCTGACATTACGTCCTCCCCCACTGCTGATGTCTTGTTTCACTTACAGTCTACAAATAATGGCCCTTTGTTGATAAGAAACTCAACACAATTATATTTCATCTTGAATTTTTGGTGCCAGAGCACAAACATGCATTAAGCCCCACAATGATTTAAAATAACCTTTGTGGTTCTTGCACATAAACAAGGTAACACTGTTCAAATCCAAGCAAAGACGCTTAATGCTGTGGGCTATATCCTTAAGCATTTGGAAAATGCAAGTCTTTGCTGTGCAATAAAAATTGATCCTCGTCAAAGCCCCTTTCCTGTACAATGCAGTTAACAGCTTTTGAGAAAGAAACACACACAGCTTTCTCCAAAGTTTGAGCAAGGAAACCCATCACGATCAATAGGAAACCCTGGAGAGTTCCCTTCTGGTCAGAACCAGCCTGCACATTCAGGCAAGCAGGTATTTCCCATCCAAAGCCCATCCAGGTCTCTCTCCCAGGGTTATGAGCTTTTCCTCTGAGTACCTGGAGCCAATGCTCATACAAGTTTTATTGTAAAAACATGGAATGAGAATGAAAGAGTGTGATGCTGGAACAGGCCACAGCAGGTAAAACAGAACCTCTTCAGGACTCAGGCTTTGATGGACGTCTTCAGGGACATGATCTAGAGGCAGTTAATGCAGCTACACTTATTATCTGCATTTTCATCGCCTTCTTTTTTGGAGGGGTTATTGCCACTCCTGGAAATATTTCAGCAACGGAATTTGCTTATGGGCTAAATAGACTTTAGTGAGCTCTTTCAGTCGAGTTTGCTTTGTTTTCAAATTACAGACTTAAAGCAACATTGACACCACCTGATAAATGCTGTGAAGCTTTACATGTTGCCCATTTGGAATCTGACATGTAACCGTGGGCAGCCTACAACATTTTAAAGTAGGTTAGCTCCCCTAAACTTGTTATTGGCAGTAAATATGATTGGTTTTTTTTCCCTGTGCCAATTTGAGGTGCAACTGCACCTCCTGCACTCTGAATTGAGGAGGCAATGCTTCCGACCTGCACAAACCTATGCCATGGCTTGGCAGAGCCATGATGACCAACAGAACAGTTGCATAAGAAGGCGCTGCTAATTAATTTACTCCGTTTACAACTACATGTAAAATCAGTTTGTTCAAAGCTATCCCTTTGAATGCTTTAATTTTGTAAGTCTTCAATCCTCTTGGCAAACAATCTAGATTAAAGCAGAAAGGCCTCACCTGCTCATTCTGTTCTTTGTATTTATTAACTTTTACACTTAAGAACTAGAGCCAGCATTCTCATTCTCTCTCTCTACATGCACACACACACACACACACACACACACACACACACACAAAACTTTTCAGCAAGAGAAGTAAAGAAGTAAATGCTGCGACCTGGGCAGCTGCTCTGTGGCTATGGATGGACCCTACAACATGCCCACATTTACCTGCTCAGTGCACAGCATTGCAACTACGCCTTCACTAGCAAAGCAAAGATTGTATAAGACTTCCTTTCCCAGCTCCTGTACCCCCCGTGCTGCAGATCTGCAGGCATTTAGATGCCGCCACCTTTGAGCTCTCTGGCAGCCAACAGCTTCAACTTACTTCCCTGCAAAGGTAAAACTTTCCTGCCTGCAAGGTCAAATTCTGTTTTTTAAAGTTCGCCTTAAAATCCAGAAAGTTTTACTCAGTACCTTACCTTAGTGCTCGCTGAATATCATATCCACACCCCCTTCCCAAGAAATAACACACGTATGTTAAAATACATTTACCCTCTGTCCTAGGTAAAGATTGCACAAAGCCAAATGATTCATCACGGATAGTTTCTCTTCCCTCCAGCAGTTCGGTTTCAGCTGCCTTGCTGCTAAAGCAGGCTCCGAAGGAGAAGGGGGGCGGGGGGGGGGGGTAAGCCCCACCGCTCCCCTCCGCCCCCCCCTCGCTTCCATAGAGACACAAACACACACACACTCACAGGCATCACCACCAAAGGAAGAAATTTTTTACCTGCGATCACGCCAGGCTTCGGCTAAAACCTGGTAGCGATGGCTGTGCCATGGCAGGGCTTCTCTCCTCTGGTGAGCGCTGGCTGGCGTGGCAGGGAGCTGCGGGGAGCTAACGCAGACATGTCTCAGTGCGCGGTACCTGCGCGGCGCGGCACGGAGCCTTCGGTCCCCAGGCGCCACAGCCACTTCACTAACCCCCTGTACCAGAGTGACGCTCAAGTGAATAGTTCCACTGATCACACTCTTTCCTACTGATTAACACTTTCCAACGCGACCAGGCATTCCACTTCCAACTTTTCCCGTTTTAAAACAGAAGCAGCCAGCGCCACTTGCTTCCGCGGGTTATAAACGCCGTCTGGGGCGTGGGGGACACCATAATTAATAGCAGGTTAGTAAAATTAGTGCTGCCACTCCAATTGTTGTCCTTGTTGCCAACAATAATTGCATTGATTCTGGAAGGACACGAATGTCCTCCATTTAACCTAATGATCTGCGGGTTGCACACGCTGTACGGCAGCCGTGGCGGTGATTAACTGCGCGCACCTCCAAACTATCATTTATCTCCGCGAGTCACGACTGAAAGGCGCTAAACTTACAGGCAACTCTCCCTGCCTCTCTCGCCGTCTTTGTTTCCCTCCCGCTGGAGGAGGCGGGCTGGGACGTCGGCGTAGCCCTGCGCACAGGAGACGGGCACCTGTACCTGTCCCCCCGGCCGCCTCGGCTTTATTCATAGCCCGGGGGCAGCGCGGCGGAGCCGGGCAACGCGGAGCTGCCGGGGACTGCCTGGCCCAGCGCCCCCGGCCGCAGGGAGGGGGCAGCGGGGGCGGCGCGGCAGCGCCCGGCACCGGGGACCCGCTCCCTGCAGCGCCCCCGAGGCGGGCTACGCCGCCGCTGCCGCCCTGCCAGCCCCGCAGAGGCTGCCCGGGCACCGGGGGCTTCCTCCGGGCGGAGCTGGGGGCAGCCGAGCGGGGAGCGGGGACAGGTGCCGGCGGCAGCCGAAAGCAGGTTGAGGCAGGAGCGCTTGTTCCCGCTTGTCCTCTCCGTCCTCCTGCGCCCGTCCCTGGGTCCGGCCGTCCGTCCCGCCCGGCCTCAGCCGCTCTCTCCCGAGGAGAAGTTACACGGGCCCGAGGCTGGGCGAACCGGCAGCGAGCTCCCAGTCCGAAATGCCTTTCCCGGTGCGCAGCCTCCCGCCACCCTCTGTCAGTGCCGGGCTCCGGCCCGGTGTCCGGGGCCGCAGGATCCCCGCCGGAGCCTGTGCATGACAAGTTCCACCGCGCGCCCGGTACTTTCTTTTCTTAATTGTTTGTTCAGCAGGAAAAGGGACAAATCGGGATTGACAGAAGGGGGAGGAGGGATCAATATCATTCCTGTTTAAAGGCGTGAGGCTGGGCAGACGTCTCAATAAGACAGAGGAGGAGAAAAAGAGAGTATTATATCCTACCTAATTAAGCGAAGACAAAGAGGTGTGGGGAGAAAGGTTCAGCAGAGGTGGGGTGGCAATAGGAATTTTTAATCCGGTGTCTTCCCACAGTAACCACCAAGGCTGAACAGTAACGTTAATAGGGAACATCTGTACATCGACAGATTTATTCTTGCCAGGGCTCTTTCACGCCTGTGTCATTTGCATGGCCCCGTGCTCGTAATGTTCGACACACGCTGCACCTTGTAGTGCAGTGACAAGGTAAATCTGATGAATGCTGAAACTGGGAAATCCTCTTCTCTTTCCCCTTTCTCCCTCCTCGGACTGCCCTTGCAGCTTTAAATGTGGGGAAACCACACGGAGAAAGAAAAGGTGAGCCTTCTCCCCATCTGCGCTTGTAAACAGAAAGCCAATCATGCCACGAGCCTTTGCATTTTAAAGCGGAGTAACAAACCCACAAAGACGTGGACGCCCCGGTTGCCCGCCCAGGGCTGCCTCCCCTGCGGCGGGACGAGGGCTCTGCGATGCCCCCCGGGAGTGCGGGAGCCCTGTGTGCCGTCCCTGTTCCGGCCCTGCGGGTCTGGACTTTTCCCCCGTCCCCCGGGGGCCTGTCCCTCTGTGCTACCCCCGGGCTCCCGCCCCGGGCTGCCTCTGAGCCCGGCCCACTTCCCCGGGGCACCGCCCGCCGCGGCCGGGGGACTCCCTCCGCCCTCGGGACCCCGTCCAGCCGCCCGCCCGCCCGGCCGAGCCCGTGTTCTACAGGCGGGGTGGCACCATCCGCCGCCTGGAGGTGACACCTGCCCTTGGGCCCTAGTGTGCTTTGAGGGGACCGGGACCTCTCAGTGTTTTCCTCCAAGCCTTTTCCCGTCCCGGCGCCGAGTGCTCGGCCAGAGGCCACCCCTGCTTTTCCCGAGTTACAGCGGGAACTCCGGTGGTGAGGTGCTGGGGGGTTGCTGGATTCGGCTGCCTCCCTGCCCTGAAATATGATGTTCAAGGGCAGGAGGCATCGTTCAAAGAGTAATCTTTTATATTAACAGCTACAACCAGTAACAGTACATTAATATGAGTCTTTTGTAATATAACAACCTCAGGTCCACGAGATCAGCATTTTTAATTATTTCAGTGATGCTTAAAGGAAGTGAGCAGACCCGAGTCTGTCTTTTCCAATTTGCTCACGTCGACCTGCACATCTTGGAAATTGCCATCCATTGCCACTCTGACCTAGGTAGCAGAAAGCTCGGTGGCTTTCTGTCAGAAACTGGTCTAGCTGGGCAGGAGGGCAACCACACTAAGTGGAGCTGGAATCCCAGCAGACATACAGGCAGGTCAACCATAGTGACATGATGGACACTGAGGGAACAGCGGCCACTGATAAATCTGGGAAGATGCTTGCAACAAGAGCAAAAGCTTTTGGGCAGCACTCCCAAAAAAAAAAACATGGGCCAGAATCCAAGGCCGGAAGGGCATTTGTAGGTCTTGCTTCATGCTGTTCATAATGTTGTTAGGTTGTCTTTTTCCTTTTTTATTTTTGTTTAAATGACCAATAATCCTAAGGTTTCAACCAATTTTAATGTTTCAACTATTAAAAGGTGCTCTTTTCACTGTAGAAGTGCTGTTGGTTCTGTCTATCCTGGCATTCTTTGGCATTCTTTTCCATTTCTGTAGCTAGTGCAATGCCCTCTCTGCTGTGAAAAGGCCATTATTAAATGATACCAAGTGGTCATAACCCTTAATTTTCCATGTCATTAGACAAACAGCACTGGTGATAGCACCACATATTTCCATTCAGAAAGGGAATATAATTTAATTTTCAGTGTCAATTCCTTTGGTACTATGGCTGTATTTTGAAGACTTACTTTTAAGATACGAGATAGGAGAAACCAACAGCTTGATCTTTTACTTTTTTGGCCTTTATTTTCCTGTAGAGATTACTAAATCACATCTAGTCAAGGAATAATATACTAATGCATGTATCATAACTCATGTTCACTATGAAGGTCCTAGAAACACATTAGCTTAATCATGAAACCTCTGAGATAATTTACTTAACTGGAATAATTTCACAGGGAAGCCAATATAATTCAGAATGTAGTAAATACACGGATAGAAATCAGATTTTCACTCAAACTATTTTTGTCCTCATCTGGTTATATGGTGCCAAGTTATGTGGTAGCCTCAGAGCAGCAAGGTTTATCTTAATTTGCAGGGATCCATACAGGTACATTTCTTTTCCTTTTCTCACATTAAATTCATTATGTGATGTTCAAAAGACTGATGCACACTAGAAAACCTTTAGGCATTTCTGTGTAACGGGGATGGTTTATTAAAAGGATAGGTTATTACTTTGAACAATGACTTCAGTGCGTATGTTAGAATGTGAAATGTTTATCTGGTACTGGCCTGTATTGGCCAGAATCTGTGCAACTAGACTTTTATTCATAAATGCCTGCCTAAGCTAATAAACCACATTTATTTTCAGATCCTGTGTGGCCATCTGAGCATCTTTTGTGGTCCACAAAGATGTAAGTTCACGATTATGTTTTAAAGAATTTTGTAAGCAAGTATTACCATAATTTCATTTGTGAGCCCATGATTTTGAAAAGATATTTATTTTGTGTTAGAAAAAAAAAATGATGTGCTTAGAAAAATAGCTAAGTCTGTCTTAGTGGGCTCAGTATGTGGATGGGTGGAGAGGATTATTTTTCAGTAGGAAAAGAGCATAATTTCATAGACTTAGAAGCAGAACCAAGCCTCTTGGAGATCTGAAAAGACAGAAGACAGCAAGTGAGTCAGTGGCACCAAGTTCTCCTTCCTGTGCAGAGTCTTTGCTGCAGATTTTGGCCAGGTGAGTCGTGCTGCTGAGGTGGAGCTCCAGGGAAGCAACACAGCAATAAACTCCTTCCTCCGTGTCTCACAAGCGAAGGGATGCGGGCCAGGGGTGTAACCCCTCGGATCTTGCTGTGCGTGAGGAGTTCTGCAAAACTGCAGGTACAAAACTGCTCATGAGCCATCACTTCTTGCACAAAAGGGAGCACAGAAGGGAGCTGTGAGTGCCTCAGAAAACAAAGATGCAATTAAGGCAGCGTTTGTAGTTTTCAGTTCGGGTTATCTTTCAATGCAGGATGAACCATCATTTTTTTTCCTGCTAATTATTTTCATTAGCTGTTTTAACTCTTCCTGAGAGTTCTTAATAATGGCTTCAGAGCAGAATGTGTAAAACTGAAAATTATTTATGGCAATGATTAGAACTACAGAATACTAATATGGGTAGTCAGGAATAATTCACCATAGCAGGAAAAGCACTATTTAATTGTTTAATATAGAAGTTTAATTGTGCTTGCATACAATTATCATGTAAATATCACTGTGATCACTTTAAGAGGTTATTTCTAAGTGTGCCAAAATTCTGAAGCAATCTGAAAAGAATTAATTTTTTTCTTACCTCCCTTCACAAGTCTCTCAAGTGTACTATATGTTTTAACTTAAACCAAAATATAGCCAAAGGCAGACAGGAGTTCCAACAGTGACCAGTGTAATACTCACTGCTTTTAATTACTGTAACAATAAATCACACAGGAATGTCCTCCAGGTACTAAATGATTTTCTAAAAACATTTGAGAATATTTTTGAAATTCAATTAATTGAAGGCACCAGATAAAAGGTACACATTCTTAATGGCTATAAAATAACCCTAAGGGATGTAACTGAGCTCCAAGCTTAACTTCAAAGTGTGACAGAAATACTTACTGTATTACTTTAAAAGTATTCAGATCAATGAATCAGTTAAAATTACTTATACATTTACCAACCTTTTCATTTTCTTTCTGAATATGATAGAAAGAATTGCTCTCATTTCCCAGGACACAAAAAGCAGTTGAGACCTGTAAAAGAAATTGTAATTAAAGCCAGCCTTCAGTCAAAATTGGTATTATGAATTTTTGGTTGACACAAGA
This sequence comes from Setophaga petechia, assembly GCA_024362935.1. Classification (NCBI taxonomy): domain Eukaryota; kingdom Metazoa; phylum Chordata; class Aves; order Passeriformes; family Parulidae; genus Setophaga; species Setophaga petechia. Next base: position 27,528,179 of record JANCRA010000008.1, read on the forward strand.
TAAAGGGGCCAGCAAAACATAAAAGTGGCTTGATAAAGCATACATTTAGACATTTTATACTGAAAATTAACTGGTTTGTGGAGATATTTCAGGGTCTAGGATTAAATCTGTCCTTGTTAGGCCAGTAAGCAGTTTTCTATTGAATTCAATAGAAGCAGTGACACCCTGCAATCTGTATTGTGCACAGCTGTGTGCACCTAACTGGCTCTCTGATTATGGGCCAAATCGGTTCTTTTTTTTCCTTTTTGTTCCTGCTCCTAGGATTAATCACAGTACCCTGAACACCCACATGGCTTTGCAAGGTGCTGAAGATCTCAAGCAGTCATGGCATGCCTTCAGCTTTTGCAAGCAACTCTCTGACACAGGATGCCAGCTAATGCTGAGTGGGATCTAGCTCCAAGAGTAAATACCTTGACATGTGGCTTGTAGTTCATGAGCATCTGAGGCTGTCGTAAAATAAAAGTGTTTAAATAGTCACCATTTTCTGATTTGCAAGGTGCTTTTATAATGCAGTGTGACTCAACAGCAGGAAAGTGTTAAGAAATACGTAGAGGCTGAACTGTTGCTACACAGCCAATTTTTTTTGGCAGAGGTGCTCTGTTCTGCAGGAGGGCTTCTCCTTCTGCTCTGTATCTCCACCATGCACCCAGCTTTGAAAACAGATCACAGACCCCATGGTCATCATACCATGGAGATAAGGGGTAACTTCTACCATTTGCAAAATGATTGCTTGTTATAAATTTGTGTCACAGTTAAACTGCACATGTATTATTCATTAGTGCAGAAAGTTTAGAAATAAGTTTAGAAACCAGAACTATGAACACATGTACATTCATGTACATCTATGTCTGTACACTTGCATGTACACAGAGAGAAATCATGTAGAGAAGTGTCTGTACTGCTTGTCAGAGCTATATTTGATGAGAAGACTGGAAACACCCTACTAAAGACTAATTGCAATGTTTTCCAATGGGTATTTACTTACATACTCACTCATAATTTTGTTAGTAGCACGTTAACATTTTCTCTGGGTTTAAAACACATTAAACTGAGACAATAAAAAATGACAGTAGGGATAAATGTATCTTTATCCCTTTATTTTTGTTTATTTTCCTTGAGCATTTGAAATCATAAACATAATTGTAATTTTTGAGCATTTAATATTGTTGTTAAGTCATGAGCATGTAACTATTTGCTATAGCTTCATGCAGTAATTCCCCATCCTGCAGGTGTGAGGTGGGTGGGAGGATCACTGAGCCTTGGAAACATCCACAGCAGATTGCAGTTGAAAAAATACCGTCACCGACAATACATGCGTAGTGTAACAGTCATTTTAAAACTCTGATAAACATAATACAACACTAAAACCACCAACAAAACTCAGGTCTCATCAAAGAACTCTGCTTCATCAGAGTAATAAAATAGTAAAAACCATTTTAATCAGGGACTGCAGGCTATAGAATACAGCCTGATATGTTTATTTTGACAGCAAATACCCATAACAATCGTAACAGACACATCCACCAAATTATCACATGTGATTTGCAGCCAGGTTAAAGTCAATTCTACATAAAAAAAGCCTGAAGTCTCTGTTAAATGTTTGCTCCACCAATTACTCAAACCACTGTTAAGAAGTATTTTGGAACTTTTCTTCTCTGGAGACTTTGCAGTCAAAAGATTTTTTTCCCAAATAGTTAAGGTTGTTTATCTCAAAAGGGCTGTTTGTCTAATTAGAAACACATGGATTTATGAGTATAAATAACTCCACAAAATCTGAGAAACTACAGAGAAACCCTACATTTCTCCCTCTTCTCCGTTCTGTTTTGAAACTCAATAAATGCTTGAACACTTTCTTTTATTTTTTTTTTTAACCTGTGGTGAAATGGTTGCAGTCATACAGAAGAGAGGAAGTAAAAACAAGTCAGAATATTGGCTTAAGATTAAAGCCAGGTAAACCTGGGATAACTTGTCTAGAAAGTAGAATAATTTCATTGCAAATACCTGTCAAACAAGGTTGAATATGGTTCACAAAGGAAAAGGTATGCTCATATGTCTAATTTTTAGGTTTGCAAGAGCCTCTGCAGACAAGATATGAAATGAAATCATGTTTGTTGCAAGGCACAGTTTCCTCTGCATTGTATTTTCCAGTTAACACTCCTCCTCCTCCTCTCCCAAGCATCTGATTTCATAGCAGGTAGAGCTCAGTCCTAAAGAAACAGACAGTGGGAGACAAGGGATTTCTGCAAAATCCTCATTAATGTTGGAGGAAGAACCTGCCTTGGGACAATGACTCAGATTCCTCCCTTTGCCCATATCCAGAGGCAGCTGTGGGAGGTGAAAGACAAAGAGCAGACACCTGCAGCCACACGTGTCCCCAGAGAGCGTGTCCTGTTTGACATTTAGGCCTTGCACAAGGCTCCCCAGTGTGCTCTGTTCCTATGCCAGCCCAGCTTTTCAGCTGGAAGCAGAGCAGAGTAGGACAAGCACTGCAGTTGGTTCCTTATTCAGGAACCAAGGAAATGTCAGTACCACACTCAAACCCAGCACACTTGGGGATGTAGTAGAGCCAGGAGCGGCATTGGTGGAGCTGGGCACTGCAGCTGCTGCACATCACCTGGAGGAAAACTCACCTGAGGCGACACAATGGAGACAAAGGCCACTGACAGCCCACGGCACTGTAGGCATTTCCAGATGCTCCAAGCTGCACAAGTATGAAGGGGTGACAATTATCAGTCTGGCCAGGTGCTCGTGCCAGCTGCTGGCTGCTCGTGGTCAGCCAAATGAAGAAGTCAGAGTGGACAAGCGTGAGAAAATCTGTCCCTCCCATTACCAAAGTGCAGGCACCCTGGGGCTTGCCCAGGCTCAAAAGTGGGAGCTCAGCTGATTTCTTGCTTTTTTGCCCACTGTCACTTCTAGCTTTAATTCACTATTAAAACCTTGAGTGGCCAAATCTATTTTATTTGTTCCCTGTGTGACTGTTGTTAGCTCGCAGTTTTTCATCAGGTTTTCTTACCCAAAGTCAGATAGCCACCTTACATCGACGTGTACAGCAAGATCTAACTCTGTCAGCTCCTGGGCCTCAGATGGTGCTTTCTGGGCTTGCCAAGCATTTGTAGGAGGATTTGCTGGAAACATCAATCCCAGCTGACTGCTCTTTCATGAAACATAAAAGATTTGAGACAGAAAGCACAGTGGAGTAAAACCTGAGAAGATCTGAAAATGAAAAAGCTATAGATAGATGCTGAAGACTCCATAAATGTAAGTAGCACTTACAAGCCACATTTTTTCCTATTTAAAATATTTTATGTGAATTACACTGGTGGGAAAAAGCAGATGGAGGAACCACAGTCAATCCTGAAATCAGAGAGGGTCACAGGAAGATTGGGAGGGCAGCTTGTTCTTCTGGTCTGTGTTGTGATATGTGATATGTCCTTGAGATATGTGTCCCTAAACAGCTTCTTTTTTAGCAAATTGAGAGTCATGAGACTGTAGTAGTTGACCTCTTTGTAGAAGTAACAAAAACAAAGGAAATTTTTTTAGTGCCTACTAATGAAATATATTTACTTTAAAGGATCCTAGCTTCAGTAATCACTGATAAACGTATAAGGTTCTCTCACCCACCATTTTTCCCTGGAATTACAAAGTGCTGTGGCTTGGTAGCTAAACAATCCCCAGAACTGATCACCTGCAGTTTAGAGAACTTAAACTCACTCAGATCAGCTCTGCGAAGGTGCTTCAGAATTACCAAAAGAGACAGACAGAGGGGACATTTATGAATTTATAAAAATACAGCCATTAAACTGCGGTTCAGGAGTCCAGTCCCAATTCCCTTGTTCTTTTATTTCTTTCTTTCATTGAGCCATACAGGCTCAAATTGTCTTGCCTTGTTTGCACTAAAAATCCACACGAAACTCACTGAGAAACAGGACAATGATTTTTTAAAATTTTGAATTCCACTTTTACTTTTTATTGTATAGAAGTCCACACACCTAGGAAAATTTGTTGAATAGTATGATTTACAATTGAATATTTTATAGATAGAGCAAGAAAAAGAAAGTCAGTTTTAACAATACAAATAAAGAATGTTTCTTGTGTTATATATGAATCATGAATTCCGCTAAGGATAGTAATTGTTCATTACTTTAGATCTGGAAGATATTTTGAAGTGCTTTGGAAAGCTGAGTGAGAAGAATATTGTTTATCTTCAAAATCAAGTTCAAAGAACTTACCTTCAAGCAAATGACGGCATTCCCAACTAGGGATGACACTACAGAGTAAATGCTAGAGGGAACTTAAAACAGCCTAATATAGAAGCTTGGCTGAAGTAAAACTTTGAAGATGTTTCCCAGAAGTTGATAAGGAAAAGGTTTATGGTAAAAAATAGCAAGATAGATGAAGTCCTAGGACATTCACACCAAACACTTCTTTCTTTTTTACATGTGCACTGCAGAAACCATGTGCCAGTGCAGCTGAATCCCATCAAAGGTCTCATGGAAGTCTAATATTTTTCTTTTCCTTGGAAGTAAAGGTTTGTGTTAGTGCTGTATAGATCTGTGTAAGTGGTACAGGTCCTGTGCATGTAACCAATTTGGTCTTGTTTCCTCTACCAGGTTGAACTTCATAGAGTTAACAATGGATGAAATGAGTAAAATTATGTGGCCTGTCCCAAAACACTTTTAAACACATAAATAGCAGTCTGGCTTTTCCAGGATTCCACAGAAGGGCAGTTCTACAGGTAAATAAAATGCCCAGGATCTTCTTACTTTATCAACTCACAAGATTTGTAAAGACAAAATCCATCTTGGGGCATAAGCCAACTGATGAACTCGAGCTGGTTTACGAGAGGGTTTTTTAGTCTTCCTCTGCAGCAGATGGTACCAGTCAATGTTAGAAATAGGACACTTGATGGATATACTGTAGTTCTGTTTCAGAATAGCCGTTCCCATGTTTCTTCCAGATTCCCCTTTTCTTTCTCCTTTCTTGACTGCCAAGATTATTGAGGATAGTTACCTCAACACAGAACTCATGGTCTCGTTTTTAGAATTTCCATTGAAGACAGATTTATTTGGACTGCTGTTAACCAGTCTAGAGGAAATTGCCCTTCTGGCAGCAATATCTCTTTGGGAATCTGTCAGCGTTAATTCTTTCTTTAGCTGTTGAACCAAACCAGCAGTCAAAATACACATTTAGGAACACACGGAAGTTTTCCAGGGTTTCTGAGCAACAGCAGCTTCCACTCTGGTAAGTCACAGCTGATGCTCAGCATCTCTTTGACTAGGTAGCATTTTTGGAGAAAGCTCTTAAATCTTTTATCTGTCAAGGGATGGAACTCATTTCCTTATGCCTGTATTTGCAGAAAGAGATGCATAAGTGATGTTTAGGAAGGCAATTTCATTTAGAGATTTAACAAATACAAAAGTAAGGTAAGATTTGGTAAGTCAGTAGATATAGAAGCACAAAAACCTCTTGTAATTCTTCCCTGTTGTAGGTAAAACAGAGCAAGTGGTGTAAGATTCAGGTCTTAAGGAGCAGGACAGGAACCTGAACTCAAGTCTTCTGTGAGTCTCATTGAACTTATGCTAATAATGTCTCTCAGTCAAACGATTCAGATTTTAATTCCAAGTGAGAAATTCTACAGTATTTCTTTTTTTCTTTTAGCATATTGGAAACCTTTAGAGTAGAGGTAGAGCTGAACTGGTCCTTTCAGAGAACTTTTCACTTAAATGCAGCCTGATTTTCTACAGTTATATTGAGCTGTCTGTAAGTATCTCTAGGGTCTGAAAAGAGACAAAAGAAAGGTAGACGGGAGAGCTGTGTGGCAGAAGATTTCTTTATTCTGAAATCCAGGAATAATTGAGGAATTAGATATAAGGGAAATATATATAAAGGAAAGAATATTTTTCATCTCAGTCCTTGAATGCACTGATCTAAAAGTTTTAGAATACAACTGACTTAAAATAAATTTAAATGAGTTAATCTTTTATGGAAATGCTCAGAAAATTATAATCATTCTTTGAAAGTATAGTCTGCCCTAAACTGAAAGAAACCTGTGCTAAATTGAAAGCAAACCTGGTTGCAGTTACTAAAAAGGGACATTGTTGCAAATGCTTCAAAAATTAGAAATATCTAGTATGTAGACAAAAGAAAAAAATTCTTCTGCACCTATAAGTATCCAGTAGCAAATTAGATTAGATTAACGATATGCACCTGACTATAAGAGCAAAAACCAGAAATTGGGTTCTTGTCTAACATTTGGTCCTTCTATTGTTACATTCTCTAAATCTTTGTTGTTTACCCAAGGCCAATGATTTAGACAAAGATCTATTCACACATTTCAGAGATAACAGAGAACTCCTACAAGGGAGGTTGAGAAAGCCTCTTGAATGCTTACTGCAATTTAAGTTTTTTGTTTGTTTGTTTGTTTAATAAATCGTAGTAGCATGGACTGTATCTATACCAATCTGGCAAAATAGACCAGACAAAAGAAATGTTGTCCTGCTTTCCCTTGAACTCATATTCTTTGATCCATGATTTTTATAAATAAGACTGAGACTTCCTCTCAACTGCTGACCCAGGCATTGTTATCTATTATTTGGTTATGTAGTCTGTGACCATTAGATTTTTATTTCTGTAGAGTCAGATATGCCATTCTATGGATTCCAGTTTCTTTATGTAGAAAAATTATGATTCCTTGGGCTGCTTCTTTAATGTTCTTCTTGTATAGTCTGTTATGGATTATGTTACAGTGTGTGTAATTTTCACAACACTATTTCAACTTTTTCTAGTTTATTAATAATTGCATTAGACTGCTTTTGCAAAAATCAAGAATGTACTTTACTTTAAAATTGCAAGAGAAAAAAAACCCCTTTGAATAACTTTAAATCCAAATAAATGTGAATATTGCTCTTTGTAAATTCTCATTATCAATACCAATATCAATATCAGATGGCATCTATATTTTATAAAATTTTAGCACCGAGAATATTTGGCTCCTAAAAATCTGCCTGAGGACTATGACAGACATATGTTCCTTTGTGGGTGGAGAACATTCAGTTACAATACTGGATTATGGCTTATTATCTTGCCCAGAGCTGCTGCCACCAAAAGCAGAAAGTTGTTCAATAAAATTTTGATAAGTTTTCCACAGAGATTTTGGCACTAATTCCCTGTTCATTGGGTGACATAAACAGTCCCCAAAACTTCTCTGTCCATTATGATAGGAAGAACACCTTCCCCCTTGTGCAGCTGAGTATTTTATCAGTGTAACTTGCCTTCTCTGGCAGTTGAAACAGATCCTACAATCAAGATATCCTTTTCAATCAGGGCTTATGGATTCCCTACAATCTGGAAGAACATCAGACTAACCTTCTCTTTTTTACCACCTCCTTCCTGGTCAGCAGTATTTGTCCCTTCTTTGAAAGTCTTTATTCCAAGACTCTTGCAGTTATTTGAACAGGCTGCTTTGGCAACTGTTTTTTGGGCTTCCTTCCTTCACTTTTCCTGGCAACAGTTCTGGACCACTTCTATTGCATCATTGCTTCAGAATATTTTGGGCGAATTTCTTTTCTCTCCCAGTGAAACATCTTGTGAAGCCTTTTAAGAGGTGGTTGCTAAAATATAAACATACACATTCTCTTTGAGGAATATGGATTTATACTCATGAAAATGTTTCTAATATTACAGAAAATATTAATTAAATAATGAGGACATTTGTTTTCTTTATGGCTGCCTTGCTGCTCATTGCTCTATTAGCTTAATGCGAAGGATTTAATTTTTTTATATGCCTGCTTTAGACAACGGGAAGGGCATGACTTATGGGGGTTTTGAGATAAGAAAGGTAAGATAAAATTTTGAAAAAGGAGGTACCTGCTAACCATCTGGTTGTCATTACCTCCCATTTCCTATTCTACATCCCTTTCTGGTTCCATAACTAGAGGTTCTTTGGGCCAAATATTTGGTTTAGATCTTCTGGTCAGAAGAATGTTTTGGATGGACCAGGACCTATGTTGGAGTCATTTGTACTCCCTGTCTTCTGACCATAGAACTGTCATTTAGCTACTAAGAATACGAAGTGATTGTTTACAAATGGACTTTGAAAATGAGGAGGAGATTATGAGAGACTAAATTAGTTGTAAATAATTATTTCCATAGAAAAGTGATTCTGTGATTCTGTGGAAAGGACTTACAGTCATCTCAGTAAGTTACTAATTTGTTTACCTTCAAGCAAAATCATCTCTCTAGAGCTGTAGAAGAGCTGTCCTGTGTGGCAACGTGATGGATAACTTCATTATACAACTTAAGAAGCTCTTCTTCCCTTTCTTGTACCTTTTCACACTCTAGTTAATCACCTCGCCCTGGTTAAACCAACTGACTACTTCAGCATTAAAAGTATGCAGAATTAACATTTTACTGCACCAGGGCCAGATAAAGGCAGTCTTTTCCATCTGGAAAACAGACAGCCTTGTTTTAATGATTCTGGTTTCTCTGCTTGATGTGTAGTCTAGCTGATACCATTTCCAGTCAAGGCATTGTGTCATGTGCTCAACTTCCATCCCTTCTCCATCTTTTTTCATTATAAGAATATAGTGTAAGGATGGCTGGTCTGGGCTGTCCCTGTCTTCAGTAGTGGCAGATATTGACTGCTGAGTGTTTATGAACAGAACAGATTACAGAGATTTACAACTTCCAGCTGTCTGTGGTTCAGGGACTTTCTGGGTCGAAGATGGTGAAGTTCTGGTTACTGTCACTGGGCCCGATCCTGACGCGTGGGCTGACATCCTGCCCAGCCTCAGCCCATCCCCAAGGAAGTGCCCTGAAAGTTCCCACTTCTCCATTGTACCAAATGTGAAATGACTTTGATGTTTCTTTCACCTTGCTATGTATATTTTCCGTCTTTTTGAGATGGAGAGCAGAATCAGACCCGGATACAGAATTCAGCATATTGATTCACTTTAGATTTGTACAATGACATATCAAGATTTTGAATTTTTGTTTTTAATTCTTGAAATGTTTCACACTCATGATTTTAGTTTGTAGTTTCATAAAACTGGGTGAAAATTGTTTTCATCCCTGGGGTCTAAATCACGTACAACCGTTTTACAGAAATTGCTGCAATTTTTCAATAAAAAAAGTGTTTGTTTGAGAGATTGTTCCCCACCACAGAGAACATCAGGATTTTCAGTTTTTTAGTCTTCATAAGAGCAAGGATTTGTATCTGTAAGACCTTATCTGCCCTTCCTTTGGATATTGAGATGGATTTTTCCATTGCAAGATAGAGTAAAATTCACTGCTGCACTTTCTCTTTGTAAGCAATGCTTGCTATCTCTCCTTAAATTTGGATATTCTGTTACCAAACAGCAAGAACAGTGCTGAAGCACTATTTAATGATGGTTATTAAATGACTTGTTGTTACTTTTCAATTGAAACATTTTTTCCTCAACACTTTTGTATAAAAGCAGTTTGAAAAAAACCAGTATGACATCACATTTTGTCATCATCAATCATTTGCTATGCAAATTGAGATGCCTGCAGAACTTCAGAGTTCAAGGCCTGCCTGCACATGGGGCTTGTACAAACAATGAAAGATTTACTGTGTGAGTAATAAGTACTTTCAGGAAAAGATCGATTACAAATGAAAGTAGAAAAGGTTATAGATAGAGAAAGAAAAAAGAGCAAATGTTGATCACAAAAGGGAAACAAAGGGAGCAGTGACCACATCTGGTTAAATATTTTCATGAAATACATTTATTTGGAAAATATACATTAAATTCTTTTGCCTGAGACTTATGCTTACTTTTAATATCCTGAGCAGCTTTGAAAATGAAGTGTTTTACAAATAAATAATTAGGCCATAAGTTGAGATCAAAGGTTTGTTTCAAAGAGGTTCAGAGAGGATGCCTGTGCTAAAATATAGCACCAGGGAAGTAATATAGTGAAATTCTCTCAAGCTACAACCGTGCTCAGATCAGGATCTTTGATAAAGGTAACACTTCTGTATTTAGTGGGCTCTGATTTTTTTCCCCCTTTGCATTAATTCCTGATTCCTTTTGACTTGCTCTGAATTTCAGCAATCCCGTGGCCAGGAGTTCCAACACTTGTGTGCTCACTGATTGAAGTATTATCTTTTCCTTGTTTTGAACTTGCCACATGCTGATTTCATGCTGTGATTCTTGCCTGCTGGCATTCACTGGAAAAGTACACTCAGGATCTAGTAACAAAAGAATGGAGATTACTGTATCAGGACAAATCAGGATGGTAATATATTTCCCATTAAGACAACAGAGGCTAGACTGAGGTCATGTTAAATCAAAATCTCAAAGCTGCCACACTTCCCAAAAGACAGAAAATGCCATTCCTCCTTCTGTTGCAGTAGTGTCCAGTGATCTTCCCTAAATGAATTTCTGAAAGGATTTTCCATCTCTTTTAAAGTCACTGGTACAGTTGGGCTAAAGGCAGGCTTTGTGTGCAAAAATAAAATAGACTTTAGTGCACAAGTGTAGCTTGAATGTAGAATGTGCTGCTCGTTACCAACATGACTGAGTGGCAAATCCAGGGGAAAAAATTCTCAGGCCTAAAATTACCTCTTCTTTTCCTGGCTGCTTATGCACCCATTGAGGAGGTTGTATTTGCAGGTATGTTCTTTCACTCTGCCCTGCTGTTATGAGTGACTTGATAATCACAATAAATTCTGACCAGGCTTCTGACCATGTAGATTTTGTAAGAAAAAAACTCTTACTTCTGCTATTCAACTCCCAAGAAGGCTGGGGAATAAGAATTTGAGATACCATTTTTCAGGAAAGAGATGTCTCTATGTGTAATGAAGGACACCAAACCATATCCAAAATTTTTCTTGAAAAATAACAATGAAAAATATTATGAGATAGACTAGGTTTTGAAAAAAGGTATTCACTCAGATCCTTGATGGCAACATTAAGTTCAGTTCCCTTTTGGAAAAATAACTTTCTACTTTTCTGATACTAAATTGGGCAGAATTATATAATGAGGTATGAAAAGCAGAAACTCTAGTGAGTTTAGGACAACCTACATCAGGGTCTTGGGCAAACCCCAAGAAATCATATATAAGAGCACTGTGCTACTGCATGAACAAATTGTTAATGGCACTGGCCACTACCTATCAATGAAAGCTTTAAGAATAACTTTCTTTGAAGGTAATTGTCCATTCTAATTTTACTCAGACACCTGTTGGTTAATACACTGAATAATGATGTGTTCTATCCTTAAGGAATTTTTACTCTGTGGAAATGTCCTTAGTGTCCCTGCTGGTCTTCATCTGCTTTCGGTGCAGTACATGTCTCCTGTAGGTTTTCTGTCATATTTGCCACTCTTAGGATACTGTTAGATCACGTTAAATGTCTCTTTGTGCCATCTTCAGGCAATTGAATGCCCCTCTTCCATCCTGTTCATTTTTGATCTGTTGGGTTCAACTGTATCTATCACAGTGAGTTCTTCTGCTTCCCTTCACACAAGGAAAGGATGAAATCCCATTTCTAGGTCATTAATGTTCCTTCAGTTTTATTGGTTGTTTTTAGTGTTTTGGTTTTTTTTTTGTTGCAATGAGGAGATGAACAAGAGTTCACAAGTTGCTCTTGCTTTGCATGTATTATTTTATTGGTCTCTTACATGTTTCCTGTCCAAAGAAAAGGATCCTGGTTCTCAGCCACCCTCATTAAATGAAAATCTTATATTATAGTAGCATTTACATTCTCTGAACACCTTCCAGTTCCACTTCATTATTTGTTTCAAATAAAGTGGTTAGACCTAAGCACAACATTCAAAATGAAAACAAATGACTGGTTCTAAGTAGTATGCATTAATTTGTGGTGTGTTGGTGTCCACAAGATTCCAGGCTCCATAAGGTTCCTTTGTGCTGTATCCTCTGTGCTGTGAAAACACAGAGGAGCTCTTGCTTGGAAGATCTTCCAATGAAATTTTAAAACAGATGTTAAAAAGGTGAATAAATTACAGAGATGAGAAAGGGAATAAAAAGGTTTAGGAGCAGTAAATGCAAGCCCAACTAATCTAATTGATGGCATTGTATAATTTTTTCCAGAATTATTTTAATCTAATTTTTAAATACATTTTAAAACTCAGTCCCCCAAACAGTTAATAATTATATTAAAGGAGATGCCAACAATGACTCAATGTCTCCTGTGCTCCACTCCCAAATGATTGCAATTCACTTAGAGCTCATGAAGGTGTATCGTCAGCTCAAATCATATTGAATGTTTTACCTCCCACTGTACATTAACATGCCTTTGTTAACACAGAGTTCTAACTGCAGTCAGGCAGCACAGTTGTCTATCTTTTAAAGTGCCTCTGGAATTCCACACAGTTCTTCCTGGTTTTCAGTAACCTAAATTATTTTGACATCTGTGAATATGCCACCTTGGACTTCACCTTTTCCCAAATAATTAATAGACACATTAATTAATCATTTCCCTGCATTTTTAAAAGAGTTCCAATATTAGCTCTATTGTTTATGTGAGGAAGACAGTACAGAGAAAATCACAAAGCCAAAATGTTAACCTGTTTCCTGGGTTATTTCCTGTAAAAATTGCCATTAGCTGGCATTTTTTGAAATTAGAAATTATTGCTGAATAAAATCTAGAGGTAATTCCTTACTCTAGATTTGCCTTAAAGAGAAGGAAGTTGCAGACTCTGGTTATACTGTGCCAAAGGGGAATACTAATGCCAAAATGAAAATATCTTTAGAGAGAAAATGCTGATTGTACCTCTTCTGTTTGAAATGAAATGCATCTGCAGGTCTCAAATGCAGGAATGTGTCTTGGAAAAACAGTGTCTCAGATAGAAAGGACAATTCAGCACACAGGTGAAAAACAGTGTAATTTCACATAGAAGCAGATCTTGCAACTCATTGACAAGAGCAGGGAGAGCATTTGATAATAAAGCTCCAATAAGTGCTATTTCATTCTGAGAATAAATTTAAATGTGCGGCTTCAGATGGATTTCACTGCAATATTCTTACTTAGAAATGCCAGGTTTAGCTCTGGACTAATAGTAATAGCAGTAATAGTTATTTCAGAGGTAAGATGGTTCCATCTTAGGAAAATATAGCTTAAAAAAAAGGAGTTTGGTCAAACTGTCTTATTTTAAATATTCAAATAGCAGAGAATCTCTATTTTTGAAGTAACAACATTTTGATGCAGAAAGTGGTACTCTTAATTGCCTCATGGGGCTATTCATACTTGCTGTGGTTTTAAAAAGCTTATGAATTCCTATGGAAAGCATCAGAGATTAGGCAATTTCTAAAAATCCACAAAGCATCTGTTTGCATGTCCCTTTGTTGAAATAGTGGTAATGTCATATTAATTTCTGCATTTTTGGTTCAGTTTCCAAATTATTTACAAGCTTTTAAAATTCTACCTTGTTCCACTTTAGTGAGACAGTGATTGAAGATTCTATTTTTGCCATGACAGATAATTTCAGTTTACGAGAGTAAACAAAACTGAGTAAAACTGGGAAAATTATCTCTGAACAGATTAAAGATTAATTAATGGATTTTCTGTGGAAAGTCGATAGAAGTCACTTTTCAGGTAATCCATTCTTGCTTTTTTAGGAATGAAAATTGCTTTCTTATACACCCCACCCATTTAGAAAGAAAAAGATTCAGATGGTTGTAATACAGTTGGCACATCAGTTACTATCAGTAACTTTTGTTAGTTCTAATGCCTGCATTTTGTTTTCTGCCCTGGAAGAGTTCCCAGGTACAAACAATACTTTACACAGCTTTGTTTGTGGCAGCTGATATTCTTTCAGTTCTGAATTTCATATTACTAAAAAGACCCTGGGAGAAAAACTTAGGGAACAGCAAAAATAATCCAGATGGAAACAATGGGAGACAAAATTGGTTTGTGGGGACAAAGTATAAAAGTGACGCATACACAGCTTTGTCAAGAGGTGACTGCAGAGGAAAGGTGGAAGGAGAGAGCAGTACACAAATAGGATGTAGTGGCTGAAGGTTTTCTACTTCAGGAAATCCACGTGGGTTAAGAAGATACAATTATAAGTAATATAATGAAAGTGAGAAGAGATAATAAATCAGGTCTATGAAGAGTTCAATTTGTGAAGCAGTTTATAATTAAAAGTTTAAGTTAGGAGAGGATTCCTTCTAAGAAAAGCTGTGGTACATGTGTTGGGTGAGACTGTGGGTGGGATTCAGCTCCAGAATCAGCAGAAGCATTGATAGTGGAGATGCTCACACGTGAGTGGGAGGCTAAGTCTTGTCAGAATCAATGGGGCTCTGGGACTTGTTCATTTGACTCACTGTCATTTCAGTTGCCATCCAAAAGATCTGACAGATCTAGCACAGGTTGTGGGGAGACTTGTGCCCCACTGGGCTGGGCAGGTGTCGGTAGCTGGAACCAGCTCTGGGGCTCCGTGTGCCACCAACTGTGTTGGCAAAATCTCCTTCAATTTAGGGGAAGCTGAGCCTCCCCCACACCTGGCTTATGTGCAGACACCCACTGTAAACACCCAAAGTGATGCTTCAGAGTCCAGAGCTGAACCTGCCTTAGCTGTGTTTTTCATTTAATCTTTTTATAACAAGGTTACTTCTGTTGTTAAATCATAAAGTCCTCTACAGATTATAAAATAACCTCAGCTAATAAAGGATGTGGAAATTAATTCTGATGTGCAATTAAAATGTGTTTACTCTTACAATGATCTTAGAATAACATGCTAACATTTTAGTGTTTAACTCAATAAGATTTTTACAGTTTTGAAAATGATTTTCATTTTTCCAACTTCTGTGAAATCTTTTGGGGTAGTAAAAAAACTAAGTGAAAGTATTCCAAATCCCTTCCTATTACCATCTCTGTTTATTTTGGTAATGTCACAAGTTCCATAATTCTAAATACCTTAATTATTTAGCATTATCTGAATAATATGTAATAAAAAGAGACAAATCATCATGTTTTTTTCAGTAGTAAGTGCATCATACCTGAGTAAATGACCTGACTTTTCCATTAGAGATGACATGGCATGCTCAGAGTACTCACACTCAAAAGAAATGAAGATTTATTTTTAACAGTTTGATGAACATTTAAATACAGAAATGCTTCAGCAAATCTTTCCAATAGCTTTTCTCTTTTTGTATCTAGTTCACATTATAAATAGATTTTTACTTTTAAAATATCCTGATATTTTAAGAATCAAAATATAAATGTGCATCTCAGAATTTAGTACATGCAATGTTTAGGTCAAATGACTTTCCACTGTCACTAGCTGCCATGGTAAAATAAAGTTTTGCTAAAAATTTGAGGACAGATTGAAAGGAAAAACAACAGTAAAACCACTTGCTTGTTTTCAAGTAAATTTTAGTGAAATATGATTTGAGAAATTTTACCATCTACTTGACACGCAGTGAAGTCAATTAACTATTTTCTCTGAGGACTAAATCTATTTGCCTAGCTCGTGAACAGCCGCTCCATAACAACACATTATCAGGAAAGCTGAGCTTAACAGCTCAGCCTTAGTGGCTGGTCATAAAACCACACTTCAAAAAGATGACAGAACCAAGATAAACTGTAATTCACAATGTAAAAACAAACCAAAAAGCTTAAGCCTTAGAACAAAATGTTTTATTGTCTGAAGCTGAGAGAATTGACATGTTAATATTCTGTATTGTGCTTTGCTCCTGCTTTTATCTTCAATAAAGGATGACAGTGTTACAAAGTTCTGGAAGAGGTCGAGTACTGTCACTTTTATCAAATGTGGTATCAGCATTTTTCTTCAGTGGCTTTGGAACAACATTAGCTGCTCTACCTCAGTTCTGCAAGTGCACTGACTGCTCTCTTTGTACCAGTGTTTGATTCTTGTATTGAAATTTGAGGTAGCACTGAGGAATTAAACACTCAGGACACAAGGGAGATCCCTATTTGGGGTGTTTAAAGAAAATGGTAGTTGCCTTTGAATGTATTCTGTTACTGGTTTGCCCTCTTGTCAGTGTATTTCTAAGTACTGAATCATTGTGTAGGTTGAAATCCTTCATCATGCAGCTTCACGGAACAGTTTGTTAAGACTGGGAAATGAAGGACTAACACAGTTCTTGAATGATATGCTGGCCTTTTCTCATGTTTGGCTCTTAGGCGGGTAATGCTCTGTCCGAAGCTCTACTTTAAGTTGCATTTAATATTACTGTTTTATAACTTGTTTAACACTTGAAGGTATTAAAGAGAAAAACTCTTGTGTTAAATAAGAAAGTAACAAATTCTGGCTGTGTAACAGCTGTCAACAAAGCAACCTTGTGAAGGAGGAATTACCTGAACATCTTAGCTATGTATAGTAGCTGGGGATACATGACCTGCTTTTTTTTGTAATTAGGTAGCTGTCTTACTTCAGCACATGTACAGTACATGTCAGTGTTTGTTTTGCACAGGGATCTTTGCTGCTAATTTCATGTGACAACAAGATTATGGAGCTTAGTGCATAGTAGAAACATGAAGAAAAGGACTTCGGTTTCTCTTTCCAGATCTCTAAGTTAGTAGAACTTGTCAGATTAATCTGAATGAAAGACACTGTGATATATATTTCAGGAACATAAATAAATGTTGAATATCAGTGGATATTTGTGAAAAATTCCTTACAGAGCAATCTAAAAGTCTTAGTAATTATTGAATTGTTGAATAATTTTATGTAAGTAATTTAATGTCACATTCTCTTACATTCATACGTGGAGCCAGAAAAAAACCCTCTGTTTTTGCATACTAGATTGCAAATCATAAATTTAAAGTTACTGGACTGATATTTACAAAATATGTATATTGTACTGGACTGATATATTTGTGATGCTAGTGCTTCTTAAAAGAGGAGACATGAGCAGAAGCAATCAGCCAAATAAATTTTTTTGTGCCAATGCACTAAGAAATCTCTAATGACTCCTTTTTAAAAAAAAATAGTAAGAGAGCTTGTTTTACAGTGATTGTACCTATTAGGGAAACATAGTAGATTCGATTGGAAATAGGATACCCAAAGCACTTGTGTATTTAAGTTTGAGGACAGGCTTGTGATATGATGACTCCCCAAAGTCTTCATCGCTGTAAGTAGGAGCTGAACAAATAACAGAGCGAGTGGGATGCCAGGGGTTAAGGAGGCTTTCAACTCCAAGATATTCAGCAAGTGAGAACAGGGAAGCACTGATGAAGGTGGGGGTTGGGGGGAATAAAGTGCACTGGTAATTTAATGCTTCTTTTGATAGAACAGTGCTCTCTTATTGATCAAAAAGTTACAGATTTATTGGAGACACTCAGATAGACTTTTGGTGTACTGTATTATATATTATATATACTGTAAGAATCTATTCAAAATTTTTTGTTTTTTACAGTACGTATGTTCAGTCTCAGATCTACTACTCCACTAATTATTACTGAAGTCAGGATATTTCAGGTAAGTAAGAATACAATTCAGTTTTTATTGTTCCAAAAAGATACATTAAAAATTGCAAAACAATTCTGCGCATTTTCAACAAAGAAAATAAGATTTGAAAGCATAAACCTAGATATAGCAATTGCAGTGGGAAACGGAGTAGAAAAGGAAGCTTAGTTCCTTCAATCAATAGTCTTCTCTGTACCTTTTGTGCATGCTCCAGTAGTTCTTCCATCCTTCTGTATTAAGCCACTTTGTAGGATTAGGACAGATGAGTGATTATAGCTAAAATCTAAACCCCACTGGGATTAGGTCAAAACTTTCCTAATCTCTTCCTACTCCTTCAGTGATAACATTTTGTGTGTTTTTCCTTGAAACAGCCCAATGTGGGGATCTCAGTCCTGTGTGCCACAAGTGTACTGAGTGCTTTGCAGGGTCCACCTCAGCATATTGTACCCAATTATTCCCCATTCCATGCTTATTCTCAGTGGAATTTCAATAGGATTACAGTCACTCTAACAACACGGAAATACCTGAATTTTCCCTGAGCACTGGCCTCCAAGTCAATAAAGCTGCAAACTCCTCTTAGGAGGACATAATGTGGTACTGGGCTAGAGCTTGTGTTTTGGGATTTTTTTTTTTCCCAGAGCCAGAGTAATGTAAAAAGGTTTTCATGCAAATGAAAAACAAACAATACAGGAACACTTCCCAAAGGTGAGCACAAAGGGAACATTGCAACATCTATTTGGTAAGTCAGAGGAACACTGGCCACACTGTTCTTGTGTGTGTGTAGCAACACATCTTCCTCCATGGATAATTCCACTGATTTCAAATAAGTAATTATGTTTATTAATATAATTATGTTAGCACAAGAGCTCTCTCTAGTGGAGCCAATGATGCTTTACTGGTTCTGTTGCCCAGATACTGAAAAATAGTAGAAATGTTTAATCCTAATATCTCCCAAATACAGATAATGTCAGAATGGCATTACAGCCACACGACATTTAAGGAATTATGTGTTTATGAAATACTTTAAAAAAGTAATTCACAAAAGATGCTGGAATTAGGTTTTTGCAACTCACTGACATTACTGCCCTTAGCAGAGCTTGGATTTTTTTGAAGGTCTTAATGAGCTTGTTCAAGAAGAACATGAGATTGTTTCTGAATGTCTAATTGTGTTTGTCAATTCTCATTTTCCACTTTTATTTTCTGAGATATGGTGACTCGTACTTGAAAAATTGCTGAATGCATTGATGCTATGTCTGTTCCATAAGGGAGCTATGACACTGTGTTACAACTATGTCTTTTATCCTTCTTCTTAAAGAACAGACCAAGCCCCACTGCCAGGTGTGGTAATTTTCAAGAAAACATTGTACTAGGTAGAAAATTTCAGGTCTGACACAAATGGTCCATCCAAACACCATTTTCTGTCAGCTATGTAGCTGGCTTTTATGTCCAGAAGGAAGCAGACATTGAGAGAAAAATCTTAGAGATGTGTGCAACATAATAGCTCATTTAATGTTAATTAAACATTGGTTCTGTTGACTTACAGGGTTCCTTTGCACCTACTGGTAGTGGGTAAAGGGAAAGAAAAATTTGTGATACTGCTTTTGAGGAAAGCAAGAATTCATTTACACTGCATGTTTGTTTTTTTTAATATATCTGTAATTTTATTTTAAAAGGATTTTTCAGATTCTGATGAGTAGATTTCACACATTAAGTACAGTTGTTTTTTCCTTGGGTTTTGAAAAGCCCCTTATGAACTGCTAAAGAAATAAGCTAGTTCTGCTATGGAAACTATACTGCTTGGCTTGGAAATCAGTTAAACTGACGGTAAAAATAGCATGTTTCTCTGATGGAATGTGGCAAACAGGGAGGTGCCCCCAGGTTTAATGGAATGGTCAGTGTTGTTTTAACAAATTAATTTATGCTAGTGAGTAGTGGGATGATAGCATCTGTAGCAGACAGTTATCTGGATTAGGTACTATCAGGAAGGATCATGACAAACCAGGTAAGTTGTGAGCTGTGGAGCAGTTGAGGAAGTTGAGGTAAACCACAGCTGGAGGAATCAGAGAGGTCTTGTAGCCTGACTGCTTCATTGTCTTCCTTTCAGATCAGGCAAAGAAGTGTACACCAGCCTTAGATAAAAATCTTACTGGGAGCAGTTAAAAACTGTTCCACTGAAGCAAAAAGGAAATGTGTCAGGATGCCAGTGCTTAGGGCATAAAACACATAGGTCTGAGGGTTTTCCCTTGGCTTTGAGGTCTGCATGGTGCCACCAGAAGAACTGGCAGATATTTCATGAAGGATTTACAGCCCGGAAACCTATCCTAAATGTAAGCAATTATGCCCTATTCTTAAAAGAGGTCTATTGTTTGTTGCTGTTTTTTTTCTTTTTAATTCTTTTAGATAGCAAAATGTAGATATATCTTTCTAGGCAGTATTCTGGTTGAACTTCCTGTAGTTTCAGATAATTGAGGAGCTGGTGGCCCAGTTCCCTCATTTTCCCAGATATCAAATCTTTTCAAAGAGAGGCATGTATTTCTATCCGTCATGGCTTCTCCCACAGCCTCTTCGTGCGCCTTGCCCATGATGGGACTTGGGCTGAAGAAACTATCTAATAACAACCAGTAATTTTTCTGAGGAGTCTGTTTGATGAATAATTCCTCTGGAGTCTCTGAAAGTCTCAATGCCTGCAAAATAGCATTTATTTGCCTCCTTCTTCCTCTTGCCTGCTCCATACTGTAGCTAAAGATCTTTACAACTTTGGGCATTAGCTTCTTATGACTTGTCTGTTTTTTATAAACCTTTAAGACTCCTTCAGTTGGAATCATCTTTCTTGAATATCATCAGAGGCAAATGGGATGGTGTTCTTGTAGACATTTGCAGTCCTCATCTCTGGCTTCTTTTAGAGGAAACAAATGTGAACCTCTTAGGGCTCAGATCCTTGTAAAGTAGGTCATGTGAATCCTGACTTAAAATGCCTTATTTTATGCCCAGTTTGAGTAGGAATAGAAAAGTGAAAGGACAGTCTGCTGCCGCTACCATCTTCACAGCCAAGGGTTTTCTTTCCCTTTTTATGTGATAGTACAAAATTACTCAAAGGTATTACCAAGAATCTAATAGAAAGCATTTTGGAGGGCTGAAGAAACGCAACTGAGAGACTGATATGGCTTGCAGCAGCGTTATTACTGGTAAGGAGAAGAAGAGCATGGCCTGTCTGTCCATCCTGTTTGATTTTGGCAGGGCTGGCAGGTGGAAGGTTGTAGCTTTTCTCTAAGACTGAATGCAGTGATATAGCCATCACTTGAGTCTGAAACTTTAACTGTTTAAATGGTTACTTTTACACCTTTACTTCCTCAAATAAGTGCTCACTTCAGATTTAATTTTGCATGTTGGTATTTGAAGAAGAGCAAGCCTCCTTCATGCCTGCTTTCTTTTATTCCTTTTCTTATTAGATTTGTGCAGTACAGAGCCAGGAACACTGACAACAGGAGATACATTTCAATTTCTGGATTGAACAGTTAGTGTCTTGAGTGTTTTATTCATGGGCACCATATGCAAAAAGTGTGTAGATTTTTTCTATTGTGGAAAAGTAATGTTATGTTCACAACTGCCAGAGTTACTTGAATTTAACTTTGCTGTGTTTTCAGGTGAACCTAGAAATAAATGGAAAGTTGAAAAAAACAGCTACATGTTAAATACATAGTATACCTGTAGTTTTAATTCTTTTAGGTCAAAAAATATTCAAATGCATTCACAGTATTTTTGATTGAAAGAATTTGTAATTGGATTTCCAAACATGCTGCTTTCATCTTGGGCAGTACAATATGCACTTTGATAATAACATGGCAATGTCATTAGAAAGAAGTCCATTTACTAGTTTAGGCATAAAATGAGATACAGAAGAAGACAATAAAATGCTTTCTAACATAATGCACCTTATTTTTTATTGTATTCAATAGAAGCATGATGAATAAGTAATCTTATAAGAGCATCAGAAGTACACCTTGGTTGATCTCTTAGAGGTGTTGAGATTTTGCTGCTATTGAGATTATTCATAATAACACTTTAATTTCTAATAAAAGGCATAGAACTTTATAATAGATCAAAATATGTGCCCACAAGGTGCTTAGATCCTCATGCTGGAAGATGTAAACTTCCACACTTTAGAAGTAATCCAAGAAAGAAAATTAAATGAAGATGAAAAGTAACATCTTCAAAATTACTTCTTTTTTAAATATAAAGTCCATAAATTATAATTTCCTTATTTCCATTTATTCACACAGTTTTACTTGTAGTCGAGCTATATATTTATAAGCTCTTCTGAGCATAAGCTACATTTCCCCCTATTTTTAATGGTATCTCATGCAAATTAGATTTGCAGCAAACTAATCTGGTCCAGGTAGTAAACGTCACTGCTTGAATTATTTTATTCATCCATTCCTTTTTTTTTTTCTATAGCATTTATGCAATTACCACTGCTAGTGCAATTCTCCCCTCCCTCCCCCCATGAAATCAGAAAAAATTAAATCTAAGAAAGCTAAATAAGGTTAACAATTTTTTTTCTAGTCTTTTTTTGAAAATTTTTTTCTCAGAGAAAGAGGAAAGATCTTTATTTGCTTTCAAGACATCCAAAATTTAAAGTTTAATAACTGAACATAGGTAATTTTCCTGAAAATAACATCACTTATAAGATTTATAGGAAATTCTTGAAACTGGGTATTTAGCAAGCTTAAAGAGAATAACAAAGACATTGCAGTAGTTCTTTGTCAGAAGGTGTGCATCTCTGGATTTGGACTTTCAGCATTTCTTACATGGCTGGTCTGTCTGCTCATTAATAGAGACATTCTTAGGACTACAAGTCCTGATTACAAATGGTATTTGTTTTGAAAGTTTTTGTTCATGGAGAGAAAAGGAACCTTTTGAATTGGTCCTTGTTTCTTTTTAAAAATACATTTGAATTATATATTTTATTGGAAAAGGTATTGCAAAATGAAATCTGGTAATTGTTCTAGCTTTTGAAAATATGCATTAGTACTAATGTTTTTCATGTTAATAATATATTTTCTCTAAAACTGGTGAAACTGAAAATGGTTGAAGGCTCATTTTGCATATTGAGCTTTCATATTCTGAAACTGACTTGATGTTAAAAATTGCATCTACTGAAATGACACATCTTTAGGAAAGCCATACTTCCTCTTGAAAAAATTTCATTTGAAACCTTAATTAATCAGTCAGGGACTTGTACTGTTTCTTGCCAAATACAGGACTCTGAGAGTCCTTTTCTGTTAAGCAAAAGGCTGGGTATGAATTCAGTTTAAGGATATAAAACCCAAATTGGGTTGTATTGTGAGAATTTACAGTGGAAAATATCAGCTACTATAATGACTGATTCATATATGTGTATTGCTCATACAGAAAATATATCACAGTTGGATTTCAACGCTCTCATGATAATTGTTACTATAGTGAATTGAGTCTTCTGTAAACAATAGCCAACACTTTCCAAAATAGAATCCTTTCAAAGGAAATAAGGGTAGCAGAGATTTTGAGATAATTTTATTCCAAAAAATTTGATTTCTTTAAAAATAAAAGGAGTAATTTCAATGTTTTCAGATAATCTTTGTTTTCCATGTTGAAACTGTTTTCATATAGAAAACTGTGAAAACTGAGTAAAAAAAAAGAGATTCAGGTCATTAAAGGTTGAGCAGCAGCATAGAATAATAATACTAGAATTTAGAAACTCCTCTGAAATTACATATTTAACTTATAATACTATCCTTCCTTCTTGTTTTGTGAGTGAAAATAAAAATGAATTACTAACTACACTGGTCCAATTGTGCATGTATTTCACTATTTCTCTTGCAAAAAGCTTCTTTATTTCAGCTGGTCTGCCTCAATACTAATGTTCAACTTATTCCCCTACATGTTAAAAAACAAGGGCTTAGTTTGTGATAGGAACAGATTTATCCTTGTTGCACTACTTCCTCTTCCCAGAGAATGAGAAGAAATCTAGTAGTGATCTGTTTTGCTCAGTTCCTTTGCTTTACTGGAAGGATGGGCATTTTTCCCTCTCAGCAGATTCTATGGCAGATGACCTTATGTACAGAAGCAGTCCATGCTTTTGTTTTCAATTATCCCCCATGATTTGCTAAACCAAATAAATTTTGCTCTTAAAATTAGCTTAGTTTCTTAGATGGACTACAGTAGAAATGATGGTGTGCTGTGGTACATACTGTGATTTGTAATTAATAAAGTCAAATATTGTCTTCAAAATATAAGAAACCAAAATCTAAATTACACTTCTCTCAGATTTTCCAAACTGACATGCAACTGACATGCAAGTGACCTGAAAAAGTGAGCAGAGAAATTATGTGCCCTCAGCAATGTTTGCTTTTAAAGAATTTTGGAAAAGTAAGAAAAGTTCCAGGAAAAAGAGCGCCCCTCTTGTTACTCTGAGAAGATGAAATGACATGTGACAAGGGCTGGGAAATGGCAGGGTGGGTTTCATGCTGTGGCAAATTATGAGAACACCTTGTGGTGTTTACATTTATTTATTCCTAAATAAACAAAAAAATTAGCATAAAATTAATACTGGTCAGAATGGTTGCTTGCAAAATTGATCTTTTTAAATCAGACTTGCTTCTACTCTTTGATGATGATAAATATGGTGGATAAGCAAATAGGTGTGATGCACCTAGGCATTTAACAGCCATTTGACTTTGTACAGCATGCTGTTCTAACTTTAAAAACTCCTGTCACAATACAATGTCAATAAAACACATGTTGAATAGATTAAGATCTTTCTGGCTGACAGGTAATGCAGGAAGCTGTCAATGAAAATCTGTCCTGGAGTGTAGGTGTTTCTCATGGTCTTGTGCAGACACCAGGCTCAGCGTGGTGTAACACGTCTCACTGTTCGTAAAGCTCACATGAGATCACTGCTGAAGGCTTAACTGAATGGTAAATAATCATGAGGAGAACAATCTTGTGTAGAGACTGGGTCACTTGTCCAATGCTTAATATTGATTTATTTCTCTCCATAGGGAGCTGCTGGTTTCAAATGTGGTCTGTGACATACATTCTCATTCACAAAATATCAGAGAAGTTCAGAGATGAGTTGTGGCCTCAAAATCTATGAATTTATGTAGTGGTGGCACCTCTGTGCTAAAAGCCACAATGGAATAAGGTTAAAGGATTGGTGGCAAGATTTAGTGAATTTCTAATAGCAGGTTAGGAAGATCTGGCAGATCACATGTGGAGATGCCTGGATGAGGTTTTCAAGTGCATCATAAAGTCTACCTCTGAGATGAAGGAGATAGAACTGTTGTCCTTGCTGGGACATTGCAGTTCTTCATGAACACTGGGACAAAATATAAATTGTGATGAGAGACATCAGTTGCCAGTTATAGTTATTTGGGTAATACCACATGCTGGTGATATTTATTTTCAGCATTCAAGAATGCTGATGCGTAAATAACATGCAACAGAGAATATCAGACTTTGCTGCTACTTCTGGTCTTAATCTTAGCTTTTTATTTCTTGGGGTTGTGTGTATGCAAGGCTGGTGGGGCTTGTGAGTAACATTTTGGGTTCTGCTCCAATAATTTAGTCATAATTTTGTAGAACAATGTGTTGATGTATCCTTCTGATCCTTCTTTATCATCAGTATCCAATGTAAGTCCTTTTTGCAAGTAAGGCTTCTAGTTTTCTGCAGCATTATATTGGCAAGTATAAGTTCTGTGATTTATTTAGAGATACCTGGATCTAGGTGATTATTTTAAATGAGGGTCTTACTGAACCCAAAAAAATAGAGCACAAAACTTATTAAGTGTTCGTGCCCCTTAGAGTTTCAGGATAGCCAAAATGGACCTTGCAAACAGGTGCACAGGGAAATTCAATCCTTAGATATTTCTGAACCTCAATGCTAGTTAGTTTCAAACTAACCTTTGGAAAAAAAGCAAAAAAATGAAAGAATCAACTGTTTTTAAGAACATATTGAAAAAATAGTGTTCCACTGCTAGTGAGATAGAGTTTTTCTTTGATTACAGAGAGAAAGGATGATTATTTTTGTTGTTGTTTTACTTATTTCACCTGAAATAATTTCCATGCCTAAAAGGGAGGCCAGTATTTTGTCTCTGCTGATTCACTTTCTCTGTTTTAAGTGAAGCCAAAGGGCTTAGAAGTCTGAGACAGATATTCTTTTGTTCTAGTATATTAACCTGTATGAATATTTCAGATTAATGTTTATTTTCTTACTCTATTTTTCTCTTCCAGTGACAGTTACAATACTCCATCATGCTCTTCCCTTGAAACAAAAATGATGAAAGCTTTGAAGATGTTCAGCATGTACAAGTGTTTCTTACTGAGTTTAGCAAAATGTAAGATTAAAAAACATTCAGAAGGACAAGCATATTTTGAGAAGTTGTAAAAGAGAGACTATTGAGAATATCTTTGTTCAAAAGTAAAAATTTCTATTAATTCCCAGCTTTCTAACTTATTGGAGCAAGTTGAAAGGGATATAGTTTCAGAAAGGTTGTGTATAAAACTAGACACTACACAAAAAATTTGGAATTTTCCTTTTTGCAGGAATAAATGCTTATAGCTGTAATGCTATGTGTCTATGTACAGGCAACCACATGGGATTTTTTTCAGTGTTTCTTTGGATGCCTGGTTTCCAGCAATATCTTTGCTCTTGCTTTCCTGGTATTTGTCTTATAACAACAATGTAAAGGATGTAATTAATGACTGTGTATATAATGGAATACTTCCAGAGCCTTGTTCCATGTGTAGACTGTATGTTTCATCAGAAGTCCTTGGTATCTAAAAAGTAGCTGCACCTATTAATTGCTGGAGTACTTTTTCTAGAGAAACTACAGAATTTATTGAAGAAATAACTTTTTAATTTTTTTCACCCGTTTATCAATCATGAAACAAATAAGATTGAGATAAGTTCCAGAAACACAAGAGTAATCACGTCTAATTTCTATCAGTCATGCATGGTTTGCATATGGCATTGAAAAGAATTGTGTTGCAATAACATAGTCAACAATGAACACTCACAAAAAATTCTGTTACTTGTCTCCCATTGCGGCTTTTCAATCTGTACATTCTTACTTATATTTTTGGTTCAAAATCATCATGCAAAAATGACAGGACTTCAATTTCCTTTCAGTCCATCCATTTTCCATTATGCTTAACCTCCTGGGAAATATTTTAATATAATTCCTCTCACAACATTAAAAGATCAGCAACCACTTGTTGCTCAAGTGCTGGTTCCCTTGATCTGTTTGCATGTGCTTGGTGATATTTCCCCCAGATAATCAGTGTATATGCCAAAAATTTTGTAATTAAAATTTTGTGTGTATATACCAAATCTGGGCTTCCCTCTTCATGTCAGCAGTGGCTGCTGTTCAACTATTTGGTTCTCCTTCTACAAAACTACTAAAAAAGCCCTCAGTGTCAAATAGACAGGTCGTAAGCCAACAAGGAAATAAGATTCACAAAACTATTTGTAGTTTTCATTGAAGTCGGCTGTGCTGAGGGACATGAATGTTTTTTGGATTCCAGGTTCAGTCCAGCTAAAGGATTCCTGTCCACTGAAGCTCTGGACTGGGACACCCAGCACCAAGTCCCTGACTTCTGAATGGCCATTGATATATAGACCTGTGCTTTATGAGGTGCCCTATCTGGCACTTGTTATCTCCCCATCAAACAGGGGAAGAGCCTGTGAGATGTTGCTCTTCTTCTCTGGAGTCAATCCAACATCCTGGCAGCACTGAAAGGAGCAGCCTCCTTTTCCAGCCTGGGAGCCCCGCTGTTCTCCTTATGTCAGTTGAATTCAGGTAATGGGAATGAAAGAAAACAAATCCAGGAAAACAAGCTAATGGTCTTGACTATTTTATTATTTTATTTTATTTTATTTTATTTTGTTTTATTTTATTTTATTTTATTTTATTTTATTTTATTTTATTTTATTTTATTTTATTTTATTTTATTTTTTAACGCCAGGTGGATGAGTCAGACTCATTTGTGTGTAGTCGGAGTGATTGCCACAGTGAACTGGATGAAGGAAACACTTATTTCATGAGTGAGGGACCAAAACTTTATTATTTTCACTTGATAGTGTCTAGAAGTAGCATTTATTTAATAAAATACAGATCTTGCCAGAGCAATTTGTGTCCTGGTGCCTTTGGGGTGTGTTCTTGCAAGGTTGCATTTGGACATGGTGGGAATCAGAAAGTCCTTCCTCCACCCCAGGGTCTGGCTGCAGAACCTTGGCCTTTGTGGGCTCTGTGGGAAAGTCACATCCTCCCCCCTTGCCTTCTATGTCAACACCTAGGTGCCTCCACTCAAACAAAAGAAAACCAGCTTGCAAGCTGACAAAAGTCTTTGGTGTTTCAGCCAGGTCCACAAAAGGGATGAAAATCAAATGCTTGGTCCACAGCATGTACTGACCTAGGAGCTGGGGGTGAACAGAAGTGTAACAGGATTCAAATATATAAAAAGCTTCTGACAAGACAAAAGGAACATTGAAAAAAACCAAAAAAAACCCCACCTTTTAAAATTTGTGGTGGGTAATTCAGGGAGTAATGGGTTTAAAATTCACAAAGGTATGTATAAGGCACAGGTTAAAACTGTTTCCTTGTGGTAAAGACAGAGGAATGAATTGGTTGTGTGTAAAGACCTCCAGTGACGAAGGTGCAAAGCCTAGACAATATTTCTCAAGAATAACATAAATGTAGTAGGTTTTAGGGAATGAGACTGGACAAGATGGCCTCCTGAGGTACCTTCCAGGCCTTTGCCTCTATAAACTTTATTCGAACGGACCTGGAGACCATGGGCAGAATGTTTTAAAGGAAGTCTATTACCCAGGTTGTCTGGGAATCACATGCCCCCTTATTTCCTAAATCACTTCTGGGCTCATCTCTACAAGATTCTCCATTGTCTGGGCACTGAATGCCTGAGGCAAACCCATTTTCTGTAGGAATATTTGGCATCAGACATTGTGATTGAGTCCTCAGACCTCTGATTTTACCCATGTGAAAGACAAAAGCAATTATTTGTGGTTCTAATGCTAGACTCTAATGTCCAGAGAGGAATTAGATTTACAGAATATTACTGGGAGCAAATATCTCATCCTTAAGGCATCCCCTAAGCATCATTAGCAAGTTTGGACTGGAATGATTCAGCAGAAACATAAATTAAAATGTTAAATTTTGTAGATGGGTCGCAGGATGGGACAAAGTATATGTTTATATCTTATGAAATAAAATGTGAAAGAAAATAAAGATTACAACAAGCCTGTAAGAAACACAAAGAATTTGTTGCTGCAATATTGTTTGTCTTGTGAAGGAAACCATGGCGTATATTTCTCAGTAATGTCAGCTGATGGAGCTGAGACCATAAAATGTTCCTTGCCACTAGCAGAACATTTCTATTGCCAGTTATTGATCGTATTACTAGTTATTGTGAAAAACATATATTATAAATTGCATTCCTTTTTTTTTCTTTTTCGCTTATGTGAAAAGTTGCTGTGCAGTGAGCAGAGGAAGCTACTGCCACAGAAATTCTCTGGAGAAACAGCGGGGCATATTTCCTCTCCACAGCCTATGTTTAGAATGCCAAACAACAGTCAGGCAGGCAAGCAAGCAGGCTTGTCAAGTGCCTCACTTTCTCAAGAATTCCTGTTTGTATGTGGTGGCTGCCCAGTTCCCACTGATGGCCTGCAAGTCCATCCAAGGCTGGCTGAAACAGCAGTGTGCTATTTATTACGAGTGTCTCAGTACTGCAGATGGTGAGCTTATACAGAGGCCCACAGAACTGCAAATGCTTCTGAACAGTGTTCAAAAGCAGTGGTTACACTCAAGTGGCAGGAAGGCAGGTAAAAACAATTTGGCATTTAAGCTATTATTAAATGCATACAAGGAAAATCAAATCACAAATGGCAAAATACCAGGAGGTAGATCAACTAAGTCTGCATAAACTCTTAGCTGTTATGGCTGCCACAGATCAAAATGTTCCAGACAAAAGAAGTCTCTGTTGTGTTTCTGATGTAATTTAAATTTAAATTGTAGCCTTCAGTTCCATAGCATTTAACTTCTACATTTTTCCTCCTGATCAGGATAAGTGATTATTGAGGCTGTAAGAATAGAATAGAATAGAATCAGAGCTGTAAGAATAACAATAAAATTGCACCTCTCCACCTCAACTTTTTTGAGGTGCATTTAACCCTCAGCTTCCCCATTGTAAGGCCTATCCCTTCCATCCAGCTCCCTGTGTCTTGCTTTCTAAGCACAATAATGTAGGAATATTAATAATTCATGTTCTTGTCTTGCTTTCATTTTCCTCTTCCCAGGCTCAGCAACAGCTAAGATTGAGGCCCTGAACAAAATGCTGGCTATCATTGCACACCAATTGCCTTGATGTGCTCTTTGACTTCTCCCCGGAAACAACTCCCCTGGAAGGGCTCATGGAGCACCCTCCACTCCACTGCCAGGAGCTGCATGGAGCTGTTTTACCTTTCCCTGCCCACTCTGGCTGGCTCACCCATTGCTGGGTACAGGGATTCCCCCTCTTGGCACGGGGATTGACCGGCGCATACTGGGGTACCTGTTGGCCATCCCCTGACTTCTGAGATTCAGGCTGGGCCCTCCCAAGGGCCTCCTCTATCCTGGGGAGACCTTCCTGGAGTGGTCTTGTGTCAGGAAAGAGAGACACACTGGACTTTTTCAGTCTTCAGGTTCTTATTTATCATTATTTTATCTAGGGTTTTGCACGCTGTCCACACAAGGCTCAGCGCACTGGCAAAGCACTGCAAAAATGGCTAACAATCTTTTGTTACAAGGTCTTTTAAAGCTAAAATATCCAATTAAGAACTGGAACCTAGATTATTTCCCCTTTTAACCCAATAACTGATCCCCAAAAGTCCACAATGGGGATTTTTCCATCCAATTACAAAATGACACCTGAACCCATGAAGAAGGAGGAAGAAGAAGCAGCATGAAGAAGAAACCAGGGATGGCACCCTGTGCCCTCCATCTTGCTTCCATCCACAAGATGCTAAAAATCCTGAAACCTAAATTTCCTACCCAAGTGATATACCTACACTACTCTCTACAATCTACTTCACACTTTAGTGGATTCTAGTTTATTTTGAAGTTTAGGAAACTTTCTCCATGAATGAGGACCAAAGCCAGTGTTCCCCTGGGGGTCAGGGCATCCCAGAGCAGAGAGAGAAATATTCCTGGTGTCCTGGGTTTCCACAGGGCAGAGGCAGGCAGGGGTGCAATGCCTTGTGTTGCCTTGCTCCTTTCCACTGCTGCTCGGTGCTGGAGTGCTCCTTCTCTTCCCTGACCAAACACGGATCTGCAGCTCTCACTGCCACTTCCCAGACCTTCTGACTACCCGACAGTTTTTAATGCAGTTTATTAGTTTTCTTCCTCCACAGGAACTTGGTGGTTTTTTGTTTGATTCTCACCAACTATCCCCCCAGTTGCCCTGTGTCTTATAGTTATCCTCTCCTGGGCCCTCCCATGGCTATCGGTTTCCCTCAGTGTCCCATCATCTGTACAGTTACCGTCTCCTTGGCCATCCCCCGGATTTCTCTGCCTTTTGGACCCTTTAAAATCATTTCTCTCATCACAGAGGTGTCCAGCTGGAGCTGACTCCTTGCTAGAAATCAGTAAATTCTTGCTCTTCCCTTTTCCATTGAGTTTTCTCCTAGAGGCTCATTGCTGCAGCTCTTGTCCTTCAGCAGTCTTCTGTCTTCGTAAAAAAAGCAAAATGTGATATTAATGTTTATGTTTTATTTAGATCAGAACACCTTAAATCCTGGTTTAAAGCACTGACTACATGCTTCCAGGACTGAATATCAAAATATACTTTCAGTCTTGATGGCTTTTATTGTTTTTCCTTTTCCTCAAAAAGTATCAAAAGCAGATAATGGCATTTATCATATAAAAATTTAAGATGATTTTAGAAATAATCCAAAAGGTTTTCCCAACCTTTCATGTGCTGAGTTCCTTTCATATGCTGAGCTCTTCTGAGAAGGAAATTATTTTCATCTACTTTCTAATTGCTGAATGATTTGTATGAAATTCAGGCTTATTAGTTATAATCATTCCACATTTTGCAGAAAGAGATAAAAATATTTTGAATGAAAATGCTTCTGAATAAGTTATTTGAAAGACTGATTACCACTACTGGTTCTTATTATCCAAACATGAATATGTCACTTTATTTGTCAATATCTCAGGAATTTAAAATTAGCCTTTCACTGACCAACTTTGTAGGTGAACAGGAAGAATTTCTTCATAAAAAGTGAAAATAATTTGATTATGTTTTAGTAGCAAAAGAAGATTTTCTGTGAAGTTGCTTTCATGGTTCTCATGTCTTTGAACAATAAAAGAAAGGCATAGGTATAGAAAGTAAAGTTATGTGGAAGCAGAGGTTCCTGGTTAATGATAGGTCAGGAAGAGGAAGCATAGTCAAAATCAAATATGCCTAAAATAATTACATTTTACAGCATTCTATTGTGATTCTTGTAAAATATTTTAAGTGACTCAGAGAGGAGGATGCTAAAGGATACACTAGCTGGAGATAGGTCCCAGTAATTACCAATCTTGGATCCTGAAGACCTTATATGTGATGGTTTTCCTCTGTGCCAGGAATATTATTCTGAAAATAAATGTTAGCCAAAATATTTTTTAGCTAAAATTGTGATTATTATCTCTAATATCTTCCAAGTAGCCTACAGACAGAAAAAGCATTAGGAAAAAAAAAATTAAGTTGCCCCTTCCCTCCAAGATGTACAGATGAAAGAGGTCAAAACACAGTACTTCGTGTCTAGGGCACAAGTAGACTGGATAAAGTTTCAGTATCACATTTATTCTGTGTGCAGCCAACCCCACCTTTTATCCCAGAGCTCTTCATGATGCTTGGCTGTCCCTTTCCAGCCTCTTGCTAACCAGCACCACTGCATTGCACTTGACCTGCTGCTTTTCAGGGACAAGATAGCAGCTCTGCAGTCATCCAAGACTACTGACAATCTCTTCCAGCCACTCATTTAATTCCTCAAGTGTCCAGTTTATGTGCTACTTTAAAGACACCTGCTCCTACTCAACAGATTTAAATTTTCAGTGCTTAATCTTCCTACACTTGTGATCACCTCCCCACACTTGCTCTGCTCCACCATCACCCTGCAGAGTTCAGCTGGTCTGGATGGCACCTTTCTCTGTTCACTTCCATCTATGCAAGGCTGAGGGTTCTTCTGCAGTCAAGGGTAAGCAAAACTGCAGATCCTGTGGTGAGGTTCACCCCAGATATTTAATTTTGCTCATCCTCCTTCAAAACCAGTAGCAGAAATTGCAAGTAGAACAAGTAGGGAGAACATAACAAACCTGGACATTGTTCACATGGCCTTTCTCAGGCAGATACTATAAGGAAGGTGATGCAGAAATACTATAAGGAAGGTGATGCTGGAATAAATGATTCTTTGGTCCAGGTTCAGGTTTTTTGCCTTAGAAAAGATATAATGACTTTCTGTTTTCTTCTTTATCCTGAGACAGGGGTACTTGAACTATGTTGATAGAACACAGAATGGTTAATTTCCTCCCTTTTCCAGAGTTTTCTCCACTACCTGTGTGACAGTAAGCTCAGTAGTTTGAGAATTCATAAAACATTTTGATGGTACTTTTTCAGCCTTCATCTTGGAGCAACACTCTAAGTGCAGACTAACTTACAGCTGCAGTTCTGCTTTGTCTAATGCTCAGCAGTCTCAAAATCAGGCACTCCATGAGCACAGAAACAATTCATTTTTGTGGCATTTCCTGGTTAACCAGTGCTGTGCTTTGAATCCCCACAGCTAGCTCTGCACAGCTTTTCACCTCCAGTAGCTTTTTACTTCTGTGCTCCTGGGATTTCAGATGATTCTCCACTGCTGCGGAAATGTGTGCGAAGTCAGGTAATGGTCAATGGATTTCAGCATTTTTGTTGAAAATGTTGTTTCAGCATCATTACATAGCCTTTAAAAATGAAAACTGTAAAAACAAATCAGGAAGTTACTTGGATTTATCACTTAATAGTTAGTATTACAGCTGTTCTTGGGATGATTACACAATGACAGAAAGGTGCAAGGAAGATCAAAATGTTGTCACTCAGGTTTTCCTCTCCTGATCTCCTGCCACAGGAATGTAATTTTCTACTTTTTTTGGTCAATCACAGTGCCCTTTAAGCTGATTTCCTTTTTTTTCCAGATTGTGGAAACAATAAAGACTAAATTCACAGAATCCTGCTTGTATCAGTTATAATGTCAAATAAATAAAATAATCTCCCTGATTCTAAATGCTTACAGAACACCTTTTTTTTTAGACACATAGCAGGGCTGTAAGTCAAGCCATATCTGAGAGGGAAATGGCAAGTTTTTTACCCTGTGATGTATTTGCTTAAGCCCTCTTTCCATTAGGGCACCTGGATCTATAACTTCATGTTATAAAATAAGTGTTATTCATTTATGAGTGAACATACTGTACTGTTCCTTCTTGTGGGACTTACCGCTGTTAGTAGGGGACTCTTTTCTTTTACTGGAAGCAGCCAGGAAAATCTCAGCAGGCCTTTGTACAATTATCACAGCCCCAGGTTTCCATCTAGTGCACTTCCAGCTTTGCTGCTTCTAGCCAGTGGGAATTTAGCAAACTACTTGGAAGGAGATCTGGTCACTGAGGCATCAAAATCTACCTTCTTCTAGCGTACCAGAAGGTACAGCTGCAGCCTGAAAGCTGAACTGTGCCTTTTCACACAGAGATCTCATCAGGGACAGAGTCCCAGGGTTGGGACACAGTACCCAAAAATAAACACCTTTCAGTGCTTTCATTATGGGGGCTTGTAGTCTTTCCTCCTTTTGTCTTGGCTTTGGAAATTGGATGAGATATATCTTGGCTGTTTGGCCATGTAGAGGAGTAAGTGATAATTTCAATGGATGTCCTAAATTTATTAAGTTTCCCTGTCTGCCATGAGCAAAGGCAGGAAGCAAGCTTTCGAAACATCTCTTACAAGCACATCAAACCTATAGATGTCTGTGTCAGAAATATTTGAAAGCATGATTAAATAAAGTCGCCTGAGCCAGGCACATTTTAAAAAATAAGCACTGTATTACTTCGAGTTGCTGTAAATAGTAATTTACTTTAGTTATTGTCTTTAATTACAGCGCTCCATCTTTACACAAGGTTGTATTTAGGAACAAAGGGACCAGTGTCACTGTAAGGTGTATGCTATAATAGAGACATTTATATTAGGCTTCAGGAGAAGCCTACAGTGTATCCAGCAATTCTGTGGCTCTTGTGACCACCGACCCTTCTCTGGTTTTGTTAATGTGTTTTTTCCTTTTATATATGTGCTCATTAGGCTCCTTCTGGTTCTGCTATGAAGTTCTCCCAACACTTCAGCTATTACCCTGCACTGTTATTACTTTTCTGACTGATAGTATCGGGATAAGCCAGAATTAAAATAGACTCTCCTCTATTATATAAAATGTGTAGACTTTAAGGGAAACAATGAAACCCCAAACTTTCCACCTAACAACAGTTATAAATGACCAAATTGCTCCAAATATTTTTAGAAAGAAACAGGAAAACAGGTTATCTAGCAAACCTATTTATACACAGTAGGTAACCCTGGGTTGCAGGCAGGACTAATATACAAAGAATGACAACCTATTTCTTTTAATGACAAGCTGACGTATTTATTTTTATTATTTCACAAAAGTATTCACCAGAATCATCTTTCACACTAAAGCCCCATTCTCCTTTTCTCCAGACAGAGCATGTAGCCTTACTACACTCAGGTTGAGTAAAAAAATAAACCAAAAAACTGCAGTACTTTTGGAACAAATAAAAGATATTTGATAGCCTGTGGTTTACTGCACCGGAACATACAATTTAGGATTTTTCTTGTCTGAATAAAGTTTTATATGCTCATTTTTGTAAAGTTAAATTACAGCTACCAAAAGTGATTTTTATGTGCTTAAGTTAAATTTCTCCTTCTCCATGAACTGGAGCACCATTTTTTATAAAATATGACTGATTATTCTACCTAAATAAGATACTTTAAAACTTCTTGGGCATTAAATCACACAGTTTAGAAATGATAGAGCCCCTTTCAATATATGAAAACTGCTATAATGAACCTCAAATATAAACTAAGTTACCATAAAATGGGCTTACTTTTCTGTGCTTAGTGTGACATTTTCCAATAATAGCATTTTCTACAACAAAAGTGACAATTCACTTTTGCTCAAAGAAATAATCTCCTTAGTTTTGCTTAATTTACTTTTTTTGTGTAACAGGAACATGGATATATAAAATAATTTACATTTTATTGAACTAGACTTAAGAGTAGCTACATATCAAGATGCACTTTCCAATTGTGACCCTGTAGACACTGTGTATGCAAACTTCACATTGGAAATTACTGAATACCTATTTTGCATGTCACTTAATTGAAGGTCTATTAATTAAGTCTTTCAAATGAAATTGTGCTTAGCCATGGAAATTTCTAGACCACAGTTATTTTTCTTCTTACTCTCCATTTTATTTTATTTTTTACATAGGTGTTGAACACATGTTCTGAAACTGTAGGAACCTAGAAATATAATGGTAAAAGAAAACAGAATGATAGTATAATGGGATATGAGTAGCGGTTTTGTACATTCATGCATGTATATTTTCTTTCTGCTCTTTACAACAGCTGTTTGGTCAGGAAAATATGTTACTGAGAAAGAAAGTTCAATTCTTATTAATGTAATTATGTTGTAATAACTGGAGGACAAAATAAGGACTTTAACCTTATAAGGTTGCCAACAGTTTAACAAAAAAATTCTATACAGTTAAAAAAACCCAACCCCAACCTAAACTAACCTAATTACAGTGGAAAGAAATAGGAAAGACATTTTTAGATGCTCCAAATCTCATATTTTAGTTTCACTGTGCAACATAACCCATTCAGTAAATAAATCTTTTGGTTTCATGTAAATGCTGCTCATGTTGAAGATGCAGCCAAGTGACTAAACATTTTAGAATTCTTGGGATTTTATAATTTTAGCATTCCATATAAACCCTTATGAGAGTGGATGACAAATCTGTTAACACAAAAGGAGAGACAACCTACTCATTTAAAAATTTTGTCACCAGCATCCCCTTTATTAAATGCTTGGAAACATCTTATGTCATGTCCATATTTCTTGCTTGAAATTGTGCTGGGTTTGAATGTGACCTAATATAAAGACACTGTCACCCTCTCTTGTGGGAATTCATACTTGTAGAAAATACAGGGTTTTTCCCCCCACATGCTTTCACTAAAAAACCCATCACTCTATTTTAGGTGTCCTCCATCCTGCCAGTTCCCTGCACATTGTTTTATGATACCTGCATTTTATGGAAAAAAAAAATCAACCCAAAATGCCAACACAGTTTTTACATTACCAGGATATACTCGAAAAGTGCCATTATTGAGTTCGCAACCTATTCCTGTTCATTCATGAATGAATAATGTTAGAATTAACATGAGCTATAGTGCATTATTTATTATTTCTCTGGATTTGATGCTTAGCAGAGGTGTTAAAAGTCTGAAGCCTTTTAAATGTAATTCATTTCCTTTCGTTATGTATTTTGCTGGCTGAAAGAGCCCCTTCACTTTTATTTTGCTATTGCTATTTTAGGTAATGCTTAAAATTAGAGAAATATTGAAATTATTTCAAGTTATTAGTTAAATAAATAGAGCAATTAGTTAGAAGCATGTAATTATTTAGTGTCAGTTAACAGATACTGAAGTAAACTTGAAATCTAGGCATTCGGGTAATATCTGCATGTCTATAACGAAAATGAAAACAGAGTTATGCTCTTATACTCTTTTACTGTGATTTTAATTTCTGAAAGTTCAAGAATTAGCAAGAAAGTATCCAGGCTGGAAGTCTGACACCATCAAAGTAATAGGAAATTAATTCACAGCAGCATAACTGTGTGGTGATTGTTTGTTCTTGTTTAAACAAGATTCTTATTTATGCTGTTAAAGGCTCAAGATTAATATTTTATGATTCATAATACATGGTGTTGAAGGTTGGCGAACTAGGCAGTGAAACAGTCTCAATTTCCTGAGAAGCATTTTCAGCACAAGCAAAACTGTCCAAATGCTGTGCAAAAGAGGCTGCTTCCACAGATCTGAACAGGAGATGGATCCATACAGAAATTAAGAGTATCAGTTAGAAGCTGGGAAAACACCCTGTCTGACTGCAAAAATCTAACCATTGTGTACCAAGAGCAAATTGAACAGAAAAAGATTCTTACAAGGCACTGTGAGAATGCTTTCTCACCTGTGGGTATATCTGATTATCAGACTTACAGTTATGAGAGTTTTGGCAAGACTTGAAAATTCCTGCCATGACTTCTGTCTACTCAAAACAAGCTGTTGGCTAGTGTTCTTGGCAAGCTTAACATTTGCTGCAAGGCTTCTGAAAAAAAAAATGTTTCAGTCCTTAATCACTTAAGAGAACAATTGCTTCCCCAAGGCTTTTGTCTGCAATTTAAGTTGCTTCTTCTGTACAGATGCCATGTGACACATCCCACAACAACCTTAATTTGAATTTGCAAACCATATTTTAAACATTTTCAAAACACCTCTGAAGTTCCCTATGGATCCCCGTAGCTATCCAGATTGTAACTCTCCAGAGTCTAAAGCATAGCTTGGAATATGGGTCATAATGCCTGAAAGAAAACTGAAAGCAACAAGACCTGCAGTGGTCAAGAAGAGCTGGGCAGAGCTAGAAGAACTTCCCATTTTGAATATTTATGACATGCTTGATGATTGGACAGAACAACATTAAGTACCACCACACCAGCCTCGTTTTTCTCAGACATTGAGTTATCAGGTACTTCGGCTCACTTTGAGTTTCGTGTTGTTGTTGTTGTTATTATTATTATTATTATTATTATTATTATTATTATTATTATTATCAAACAGTGTAAACATAAACAGAAGCCGTGAAATCCAGCCCTTTGTGCCCATGCAAAGGCTGGTCTGGTCAACCTGACTGCTTGCTCAGCCTACCCGGACTCGGCAGCTGGCTCCTCCTGCAAGCACACTGCAGTGTCCCATCTCACTGCAGTGAATCTTGCACTGCCCCGAGCGATTGTTTGTGAATCTCAGCTGGAATTTCTCAGCTTGAAATCCATGTTTCAGGCTCTGAATACCCTCTTCCTTTTGCCATGACATCAATATGAGAAGGCAGTGTGTAAATTAACACTTACTAAATGCACTGATGAATCCAAAGCAAGACAAATCTGAACCTCTCTTCTGGAGAAGGAGGCACGAGAAGGAAAAGCACATTTCATAGTCATTAAATGCCTGCTAACTTTAGACATGTGAGCTGAGCAGGAAGGATTAGGAAGGCAAAGAATGCCAACAGCCACAATTTATGTCTGGACAGTTTCATCCCCTTTTTTTATAATGGCCAAAGACTTAAACCCACAGTAGCTTTATTTAACTCTTGTTTATTCTAGCGGTAATTATGAATGTAAGTAGGGACCAGACAATGAAATGCATTTCTTCAGGAAACTTGGTCTGTGTGGTTTGAGTAGGGTTGTGTTGCAACTTGTTCCCCTAAGGCTTCAAATACCTCTCACCCAAAACTGTGAGGTAAAGTATGAAACTGTAATGAATAAATAAAGAAATTTAAACAACCTAATTAATTAAAATTCTGGAAAATTAGTATTAAAATTGCATCCCTTGAAATTATAAGGTTATTTACAGGTTCTTTGTACTCCTTATTAAAACCATAAACTGCTTTAATAGGAAAGAAATTTTGGAAAATGTACTTTCTATACAGCCTTTTAATTGATTTGTCCTGAAATGATTTTGCACAACTGGAAAAAAAAACCCTTTTGTCTTTTAATCCATCTAATTATTTTTGCATGTGTGTATAATTTATTTTTCTGAAATTCTGGAAATGAAAACTGTTTAGAGAGGACCAAAAACTCCACCCACACTTTCCCAGCAATGCAAAACATGCCCTGATTAGAAAAAAATAAAACCTTTTAGTCAACACCCATTAACAAAACAAACAAATAACCAACCAACGAAACCAGAGGCTAAGCAGCAGAGCAGTAGAGTCAGCATCTTAAGGCATATTTGTGTGTCCTGTGTCTTGTCATGATTGATGTGTTACAGTCATGTGGCATTTGAAAAACATTGTTTTGCTGCTACTTAGCATGATGACAAATTAACAAATGGAATAAATGGATTACAAAGCAGTTACATTGTCATTTATGCCTTTTTTCCTATCCAGTTTGGACTACTACAAAGGGATCTGAGCCTAGTTATAAAAAGATATACAAGGTTTACAAGGTGCAGCGTGCAGCAAGATGATTAATGCAGAAAGATTAATGAACATAATTTGGAATCAGTAGGTTTTGTCTTATGCTAGTTGCCCATTTTGTTATTAATAGGTGCAGAAATCATGACCCTTATTTCATAAATCCTCAAAGGGCTGGCACTGGGCTGCCAGAGATAGCATTCTTGAAGCATCTTTGAAACAGCCTCTGATAAACAGAGGTAAAGAAGATGATCATCCAGGGCCAAACCTCTGAGAAACAAGGCAAATTAACTTGGGTGATGGTCCACTCTATCACAGCAGTGGTGCTTCGGGGTATTCCATACCCTGTTGATCTGGCACTGTAAATCTCAGTGGGCTATTGCTGATGTGGCCTCAGGTCTGAAATTACTTGAAATGGGTTGTTCCCCAAGATTTCCATGGTGGGAGAATGCCAGGAGTATTTTTTCATGTGTGCCATCCCTGGAGAGACATGATTGCTAAGTAGTGGTGCTGAATTTGTAGACAGTGAAAAAAAGTGCTTTTTTCTTGAAGAGACCTCATGGGATCATGATGTTTCTGCTGGGCTACAGAGGTTTCTGCAGCATGACTACACCCCTCACTTGATGCAGGTGCCATCAGGGCACAGTGCTGCAGCTGCCACAACACTGTATTCCTGCTATCTCTTTCTTATTCTATAATAAATTTCTTAAACCTTAGTTTGTCCTCACCACAGACAGCAGAGATCATGATCCCAAATATATTCCATGAACACTTTCCTTTGTTCTGTTCTAGACAAGTAAACAGTGTGAAAATTTGTAGCAAATGTGTTTTGAGTTAATTATTTTTTAATGTTAAGTCTGATAATTTAGATGATGCAAGGTAATTTTTGACGTGTAGTAAAAGTGCACTGCAAGGTATAGAAAACATTTGGTCTTACACATGCAGCCTAGCAAGTTAACACGTGTCAGCTGAACTGTGCTAACTGCCCAATTTTGTGTTCTTTGCCTGTGGCAGCTCTGTAATGGTTCAATTTAGCTGGCCCTCAGAGAAAGCACCTGCAGAGATTTGGTGTACCACAGGCTGTCTCGCCCCTTACAGGCATGCAAGAGCTGTGAGCTTCTTCTCAGTTTGCCCACCACAGTTCTCTGCAGGCTTGTACCACCCTGGGTTACAACACCAGGTGTCATGTGGGGGATACACCGAGAGCCAGAGGCGCTCCCCACGTGTGAAGCACCGAACACCTGTAGGATGAGCTCCTTCTGCTGCTGCTCACACTCTGGGAAAAG
Organism: Setophaga petechia; assembly: GCA_024362935.1. Taxonomy (NCBI): domain Eukaryota; kingdom Metazoa; phylum Chordata; class Aves; order Passeriformes; family Parulidae; genus Setophaga; species Setophaga petechia. Next base: position 27,569,234 of record JANCRA010000008.1, read on the forward strand.
ATAATTGCCTCCCCTTGCCTTTATGACTGCTGGAGACATTCTCAGTCGTGGCTAAGTTTCACATTTGTGGCCGAAGGGGTGAAGAACAAAGAGCTGAGGTGTTGTGAGGTTGTCCTCTTTTCAGTTAGTGTGGAGTTAATTTCTTCTCAGTAGCTGTTTCAGCACTGTGTTTTGGATTTGGAATGAGAATGGTGCTGATAACACACTGACGTTTTGGTTTTTTTGCTTTCTCATGTTTATCCTAAGTCAAGGACTTTTTTCCCTTGTCTCATGCCAGTGAGGAGGTGCATTAAAAAAACCCAACGCACATAAACAAAGGAGGGAACACATCTGGGACAGTGACTGGACCTGATTAAAGGGATATTTCACACCATAGCACATCTTACCTGGAAGGGTGGACGAAGGTTTGGGAAGGGGGGTCTGGTGTTGGTAAGCATGGGGTGCACAATTGCATTGTGCATCACTAGTTGTTGTTATTATTATTATTATTATAATTATTATTATCATCATCATCATCATCATCAACAACATTTATTATTGTATTTTACTTTATTTTCAATTATTAGACTGTTCTTACCACACAAGTTTTACTTTGATTCTCCTCCCTATTTTACAGGGATGGTGGGAAAAGGGGGAGGTTAACTGAGAGGCTGCGTGATGCTTAATCTCCAGCTGGGCTTAAACACACGGCAAGGGTGATTGGGGAGGGTTACAGGGGAATGAAATCTGGCACTGCACATTTGCAACCCATTCTGGAAATGCTAAGAAGCACCGTTTCTGAAGACGTTTTGCTGCAGAAATGCACCACACCCCTTGTGGGGTGCAAAAGGGGGAAAGTAGAAGAGAGAATGAAGAAACAGGCGAGGGAGTGACAGCAATTAAGGAGTTGCAACAGACGCTGCTGCCTTAGGGTGCATGGGTGGCACGAACAGCCCTGAGGAAAGAGAGTTAAAGGTCGTGTGGTAAGCTGTATCTAAGAGCTATGATTTTAAGCTTAAACTACCAGCCAAAAATTTATTATGTTGAATGAAACTCAAAGACCAATCTAATCCAAGGCACTTACATGCATTAAAATTCAACAAGAAAAAGAAACAGAGCGTAGTGTGATAAAATAATACTAACAGTGAGAGTCTGGTAGTTCTCAATCACATTACATGTAAGGTCTGTGCCTGAAAGCAAGCTTTAATAGTCACAAAATAAAAAATAGTAAAGGAAATTGGTGTGACCTTTGCATATTGTTACAAGAAAATATTTGGTAGAAAATACGAAATAGACATTGACAAATAGAGCCAGCTACTGAAGTAATTAAAGAAAATTTGGTTCAAACATAAAACTTGTATTTAAGGGTGTTGGAGATTTCATAGTTGGATCATTACAGAAAGGGTTATATGCTTCAGAATCTGCTCTTATTATGAGACAAAGCTCCTTCAGAAAGCAGAATTCATCAATCCTCTAAAATAAAGTGAGAATACCTTTAAACTAACTGATGCATGATCTACGTGACACTTGAACAAATTAACGTGTTCTTCCAAAAATTCACTTCTGCAGTGACATACATAGGAATTACATTTTCAAATAGGTCATTACTTGGAAATGGAGTGGCAAATGAATTTGCAGATTAAATTCCATTTTTGAACAGTGAAACTTCATAAAATATCTGATCTGAAGACTTAAGGAACATTCAGAGAAATATCACTCCTCTCCATCAGCAGAACATATAGGACATTGTTTCTTGTAAAGCTGTTTTCTACATGTCAGATTTCATCTGGCAAGTCATATATGCTGCAGGAGTTAAAGATGGTGTGTGAGGAAAAATAGAGCACTTGGGGCAGAACTCTACTTAGTATGTGTAGGCATGAGCAGGTAACTACTCCTATCTCCACTCTTCTGGTGAGTCATAGGCTGGCCTGGCTAACACTCCTTATGCAGTGCACACTTCTGGATGCATGCTGAGATGATCCAGCTATGCTTTACTGAAATGATGCATGTGGAGTTATGATCTTCCTTAGGGACCAGGGATATGGCCATACAGGTCCAGACCTGGGAGCAGTATATCCGTGCAAAGAGAAGTGACAGCATTTAGCCCAGGTGCAGAGCCACACACCAAGGCTGTGCTGCTGTCAGTGCCCAACTGGACCCCCTCGTGCAAGGTGCCTGTTCAGCTCAGCCACATCCCCAGCTGCCCTTTGGGCTCAACACAGGTATTTCACTTGACTGGCTCAATTAAGCAAGGGTAAAGAAAGCAAAGAAACATTGCGTTCAGTTGACAGTGTGAGAAAAGGAATAAAGGCTGTGATCTTCAAGAGCTTAGCCCTGTAGGTCTGAGGACAGCTTTGCTTGCAGAAGGTGATGGACTTAGGAGATGAGGGACTTTTGGATGACTCCTGTGTTTTTGAAGCGTTTGAAAAATTACTTTGACCATGCTGGAGTAATTAATTGGACTTGGCATTTCTCTGTGTACTTAAGTACAGATTTATGCATGGTAAAGCTCACTACTGTCCAAATGTACCTGTAGGGCCTCAGTTAAAACCTTTGAAGTAACTATCAGTCTGAAGTGAGTAATGCCCTTAACCAAAAATTTCTGAAAAGCCCACCATGCATATGGAGAAATATTTTCTTGCTAAGCTGATATTTTAAAGTTAAATATTTCTTTGGCTTCAGACCTTAAAGGAAATAGGACAACTTCCTTTCCACGTATTATTTTTTTAATGATGCAAAAAATATGTTTTCACTTATTTTTATTTTAAAGCAACTGTGGGTTTTTTTTCAGACTTTTCTAAAGAACTAAGACCTAGACCAAAAAATACCATGAACCCATTGAAGAGCAAGCATCAGAAATTATTGGACTGAAAAGTTTTTGAAAGATTTAAGTTTGCAAAGCGAGGAATAAATGGAAACTCTTTTGCAACCACATGAACTGTTTTGCGCTTTGTGCCAGTCTGTGGGTGTTTGTGTGTGTCAGAGCTCGTCAGGTAGTTACTGGGATTAAATTTTCCATCCATGCTTATGAATCACTCAGAAACTGATCCAGATTTCTCCTATTGCTTTATTATTTGTAAGCATAAATTGAATAATCCGGGTGATTAACTTTCAGACTACAGAATGTCTGTAAATTTATTGCTGCAGTGCTGCAGCCAGTCACCACTGGCTGTTCATAAGGCACTTGAGTAACAATTTTACAGTGAAAGCTTTCAACTTCCTTTTTGGAGAACTAAAACATTTAAGACATTTGAGCAATGAATATCCAATTAAATCAGAATTTAACCACAATTAAAGGATCTGATTTTCAATTTCTGTTCTGTGAGCCTTCATGTAATAGGAAGAAATAATTGCATACTTTCTGTAATGTAACCAAACATTTGCTCATTTGAGTGGTGCTACTGATGCGAAAGAATTGCTTTTAAGAACCACTCACCAGCAGTTTAGCAGGGACACCTTTTTTTTTTGTACAATTCAGGTAATAGCTTGAACTGAGTTATCTTGGGTGTGAATTCATAATACCTGAAAAAAAATTCCTATGTGCATGTGTGCTTCTTGTTACTATCCTGTTATATACAATTGTTGCTAGTTCAACAATGCTGTGAAGCAAATAGCAGTATTAAAATATTTGGGGGATGGATACCAAAGAACCTTTGGAGGAGGTTAGTCCTTGCATGCCCAGCCTTTATGTATTGTTAACACCTGGGTGACGCCTGAGGCATGCCAGCCAATAATTATATACCTTCATATTTCTCTCCTGACAGTCAGTCATCATTAGTTCTAACTGGGAGTTAAAAAGATATTCTTTGCGCTGGCCCTTTTTCCCTGTACTAAATTCTACAATATCTTCCGTGAAATCAAAGCTATTTTACCAGCAGGTCACATCACGGGCTTAATCACAAGGATTTTGCATACAAAAGAAATATAATGCTGTGCTGGGTGTTCTGAACTACTTAAGTGACAGCTGCAGAAGAGACTGTTTGAGCAAACATATTGCAGAAATTCGTTTGCAATTAAAATATTTTTTAATAATTAAGTTCCTAATGACCATTTTTTGATCTTGCTTTAAATCAGGACCGTCATGGTTTGCACCTCAGAGAAAGGAGATGGCACAGGATTTGCATGTGATCCACACATGGTCACTCCAGCAGTGGGCTTTTTGTGAGAAGGGAGGAGCCATCAAACACCCACATGTCAGTAATGCACCAAAGCTGAGTTGGAACAAGAGCAGTTCAGTCCTTTACATAAATTTGTGGGGTTGAAGGACAGCAAGAATCATCTGGTCTGATCTGTGTAAAATGAGCATCTACCTCTGTAATGAGGTTAACAACTTGCTATCAATTAGTGCTTATGTTACATCTGACTCATGAAGCTCTTACAGAAAAGCTTTAAATCTTTATGTGGAGGAATAAAGATGTGGGGAAACCGGGTGTCCATTGATCCTTGCTCCAAGGATAATTTATTCTTGCAGTTAATAACTAGAGCATATTCCCTTCTGAATTTCCATGTTCTTGGCTTTCATCTACTGGCTTTTCAGTTTTGGTTTGGTCTTGGTTTTTCTTCTCCCTTCCCTTCCCTTCCCTTCCCTTCCCTTCCCTTCCCTTCCCTTCCCTTCCCTTCCCTTCCCTTCCCTTCCCTTCCCTTCCCTTCCCTTCCCTTCCCTTCCCTTCCCTTCCCTTCCCTTCCCTTCCCTTCCCTTCCCTTCCCTTCCCTTCCCTTCCCTTCCCTTCCCTTCCCTTCCCTTCCCTTCCCTTCCCTTCCCTTCCCTTCCCTTCCCTTCCCTTCCCTTCCCTTCCCTTCCCTTCCCTTCCCTTCCCTTCCCTTCCCTTCCCTTCCCTTCCCTTCCCTTCCCTTCCCTTCCCTTCCCTTCCCTTCCCTTCCCTTCCCTTTTTTGTTTTGTTATACCTTTCCTGATTTATTAAAATTTCTTTTACAGTGCTGAGGTATTTTTTGCCATGTTGATATTTTATATGTTGCAAACAGACCACCTCTTGTTGTTTTTTAAAATCTGAGAAGAATCCTTATTCCATCTACGCAAGGCATTTTCTTTGAGCTCAAATAATTGATGTGCACCTTCAACATCTTTCTTGAAATAAGAACACCAAGGCTGGAGGAAATGTTCCAGTTTAGTCTCACCAAGGCCATAAGGCACAGCTGAAATCATCTTGGCTTTGCTCCATTTATTACTCTCTGTGTGTCTGCAGACCATAGATACCTCTTTTGCTGAGTCACCAGAATGGAAACTTCTGTTCACACATCTGCTTACCTGGATGCAATTTCTTAGCATGTGGTTATGGTCCACATTCTTTTTTGTTCCTCGCATGTGTGAATTTCATAGAATTGTTTGGGGTGGAAGAACCTTTAAATGTCATCTAGTCCAACCTGCCTACAAACAAGCAGAGACATCTTTAACTAGATCAGGTTGCTCAGAGCCTCACTGAACCTGTCCTTGAGTGTTTCCAGGTATGGGACATCTCTCTGAGCCACCAGTTCCAGTGTTTTCTCATTGTCATTCTAAAAATTTCTTCCTTACATGTAGCCTAAATGGAACTTCTTTTAGTCTAAAACCATTATTCATTTCATTCTCAACAGGCCCTGCTCAACATTTTGTCCTCAACTCTCTTGTAGGCCCTGTCAGATGCTGGAAGGTGTTCTAAGGTCTCCCTGGAGCCTTCTCTTCTCCAGAGTGAACAGCCCCAGCTCTCAACCTCTTTTGGCAGGAGAGGTGCTCCAGCCCCTGTATCATCTTCATGGCCTCCTCGGGACATGCTCTAACAGATCCCAGTCTTTCCTGTGCTGAGGACCCCAGACCAGGAGGGAGTAAAGGTGGGGCAGAGTAGCTGGGAAGGCTCACCTCCCCTGACCTGCTGGCCATGCTTCCTTTGATGCAGCCCAGGATGTGGTTGGCTTCCTGTGCTGCAAGCACACACTGCTGGCTCATGTCCAGTTTTTCATCCACCAGTACCCCTAAATTCTCTGCAGGGCTGTTCTCAATTCCTTGATCCTCCAGCCTGTATGGGTAGCAGATGACTGACTGTTTAGAATTCTGCAGGATATCTGGCCTGCCCTCATCTCAGTTCCATTTGCTATTCAGCTGGATTGGTGACAGCTACAAATTTGGTTAAAATGTTGACTAATATTGGGCTAAATATGGACCCTACTAGAAATATCTTCTGCTATAGGTGATACCCAAATTTTTGAAACTAGTTTGTGATCTGTTATCCTCAAATAATCAAGTAATTCTTTTTGACAAGACGTGCTTTGATGACTGGTGGCAGTATTAATGTATCCTTTATTACTTTGGGATGTAAATCCTACATGAATTTTTCATTAATCTTTCCTGGATTAATACCAGGATTTCTGGTCTTTGGTTATGCAGGTCATCTGCTTGTCCTTCTATTGAAAACTTTCACAAAATTAATGCTCTCTAGGTATCTGAAGTCTTTCTGCTATTGCAAGCTGTACTAGAGATTAGTATCAGCCAGCAGGTCCTTTCAGCTAATTCTTGTGGAATTCTTGGCTGAAAATTTTCTGAATCTGTTTTTAAGATATTTATCTTCTGTGGATATTTTTCAACATCCTTCTAAATTACTTACAGAGTGCAAAATGCCGCAATGCTCTGCAGTCTCATGCATCATCCTTTTTATTGTCCCAGCAGCAGCACTTGGTGACAAGGCTTTTGCTCTGGTTCAGGTGTAAGAGCTGGCAATTGTAGTGCATACTGCTCATTTCTTTCCATCATGATTCATAAATACTATGGGAGCAGTCTGTTCCTTGACTTCAGGTATAATTGTCATTGATTTCAGCAGAACCTGTGGCAAATGCAGTAAATGTGTTTCAGGGCAAAATAACATCCTCTGCTTGATAAATTGGCCAAATGACAGAGGAGATCTCTCATACTCTACAAACCTGACCTTGTTCTGAGTGGACTTGCAGCTATAGTTGGAACAAAATAGCCAAATCCTAGACATGTAGTTTGTGAATGACTGTATGTTTTGGATGTCACGTGAGGGCTGTATTATACTGGAGCCACTATTATCAGTGTCTTTCAGAATGCTAGTCATGCACTGCTTGGTTTTATACTAATCTAACAGAGTCAAACGCACATCCTAAAATTAGAGCTCTACACAATTTCAGTCAGAAAAGAACAGATAGTCTCAGTAGTTATTTATTGCTGAACACGGTCCACAGAATGTTTAGGAGTGAACAAAGTAGTAGAAATCTATAGCAAAGTATTTTCTAGTAGTGTTTGTGATGGTTTTGTAATTTCTTTGTAAGACTAGAAGCATGCAGGTTTGTAAAATGTTGCAGTTTCTTTAGAAATATTTGTGCCTTACTATAACATTAATTCTTGAAATATAATGGTAGCAGTTAAATTGGTGTATGCTGATCAAATGAATCAACCAAAATGATAAGAACTTACATTATTTTAGTTATTTTGAATGCACCATAGGTGCAAGGCATAAAAAGAATATCTTAGGTGGAAAGACACTTCAAGCATAGAAAAAGAAGCTTTGAGGAAATTGTGTGCAATTAAATGAAAACTACAGAATAAACATTATAGAAAAAGATACTCTTCAAATAAAGGATATGCTTTTTGTCTCTGATTTAAATAGCATTGACTCATCCAGATTATGAAAAATACTGCATTAAAACATGCTGTAACAGCAGAGAAACAGATACTGAGTGGTAACTACAAATGTGCACAAATACAAACAGATGTGTGTATTTCCACCAGGGCAGAGTAACAAACAATAGAAGCCCTAAACATACAGTGCTCTGACTGGAAAATATTTTGTCCAAGATACATGTAAATTGGCAGGGCAACCTTATACCAATTATCTCCTGTTCTGACATGTTTTATGAAAAAAATACAGGAAATGTGTATGTATGTATCCTCTTTTGTGAAGGACAAAAGACAACTTGCAGATTGAAAAACCTCAGAAATGCAGAATCAAAGGACATTTTATCACCTATTACATATATTTTCTGCACTGACCAGCCTATATTAGAAACAGCATGTACTAGCAAATATTGGTTTATTATTCTTCTCTTGGTAGAATTCAGAAAGGTTTTCTGCAAGTACGCTATGCAGAGGGGCAATAAATAAACTAAAGTAACCTTAATAAACTCAAGTAACATTAATATCATACATCTTGTATAAAAAAAAGCAATAAGCATTAATATAAACAAGAAATATATTATTATTATTATTATTATTATTATTATTATTATTATTATTATTATTATTATTATTATTATTTTATAAGCAAATATAAAGAAAATTACAAACTACCAGATGCTCTTCATGCTGGTTGTCCAGCAGAGACACAAGGCAGAGTGCTCCAGGTACACAGGGATGTGATGGAGAGACATCTGGGAGATTTCTGAAGCTGTGGTGGCTATCAGGACAATGCACCTAGTCCCACAATGCCCTAATAGTCATCAAATCCAGGCATTGGACTGATCATCCTGGTGGTGATATGCTGAACCTTGCACACATGGAGGTAAAGGACAGAACTGAAAGTGCTAAAAATCCTCTTGGTGGATGTAGATTGTCCTGAAAATATTAGAGTGGAGTTCTGGTAGGCTTTTTTTTCTTGAAGAGAGCACAAATAGGATTGATAAAAGCAACTGTACTGATGAAGTATAATGTTTTTAGTAAGAGCTGCTACTATGAGCCTTTGAGCATGTATTCTTCCACATTAAAAGTTTTCTTTTTTATATTTATGTATGAAAGTATAAGGGACTATTGACTGCCAGTTGATTCTTCAACTCTGTGTGACCCGTGCAATTTGATCAACTTTCTGGAAGCAAATCTACTAAGAAAAGAAAAGATATATAGATAAAATTTGCAGATCATACTGAGTCTTGTGGCTTTGCTAAAAGAGTTACTCAGTTTGAACTCAGTAACTTGGTCAACTTTGGAGCAACCTAGTAATGTGGTGTGTTTTAATTCAAGCAGAAATATACTAGAATACCAAATGTGACCATGTTTGCCCAAGGCTGCTTCCTCCCCATGAAGAGGGCTTTCTGACATACCTGCAATTAATCATTCACAAAATGGGCTAAGGAAGGAGTGGGATCCTATATCTTCCTCCAGTTTAACCTTGAGTCAGTATTTTTCAGGTCTGAAGTAAGCAACATTTTGTAATTTGGGGGCCTGATGCAAATAACATCGGATAAATTTTGATTTTATGCAGGTGGGTGGATGAGTAAAAGTAAGTGCTGTGACAGTCTAAATGAGTAACAACCATCTTTTTTGCTGTAAATTTATATTATCAAAATTAATATAAAAATGATAAAATTTTCTGTAAATTGAAATTATATAATATTATAAAAATAAAATTTTATAAAAATATAAAATTTTAAAAATAAAATTATAAAACATGAAATGATAAAAAATGTACTCTTTGATAAATAACATAGCTTACCCAAATTGAGTATATGACTCACGTGACCTTTTTCCACCACAAGCTGTGCACTATAGTTCAAGCTATATAGATCATCACAGACATGTCAGACATGCTGCTGTCCAACTTCTTGTTTGTTCAGAAGTGTGTATGGTGGGAAAAATACCCAGGTTTAACTGCAGGCAAACCATTTGCAGAGAATAAACACAGAACTACGTATGCCAAACCTTGGACTGGCCAGAGTGTGGGAAAGCTCACCGTTTCCTCAATGAGTCATTCAGGGGCACTAAATATCTCCCTGGCTCTAAAGACAGATTTTATCAGGGAACAAATTTGCTTCACTAGAAAGACATAATTCTTTGTATAGGGAGATCATGGATCTGTCAGTTAACACATATTAAATAAGTCTTGAACACAAATATCTGAATTCCTTTTTTCCTGCCTGTCATACCCTTACAGTGCAAGGTGATCCTTTCACTTGCCTTTCAGATCAGGAATAGTCAATGGACCTTAGTTTGCTCAAACTCCTTGCTTAGGAAAACCTTTTTCTTTCCATAATGCCAGAGGGAGATCTGCTTTCTTCCGTACACAGGCTCCTTCCTTGTGCCAAATCCTCTCTCCTTCTGCAGGCTTCCATGTCAACTCCCTGTCATGTCGTAGAAGTGTTTTGTGCTGCTTGTGTCCAGCAAGGGTGCAGCTCTCCCTCCAGAGGGTTCCCACAGTACAGAAAGCAAGAAAAATTGTTTTCTTTTCTTTTGACAGCCCTCATTAACACTCATTAACAAAATACAACCCTCATTCCACTCATTAACAAAATATAGTAACTGTTGCTCACAGAATGCTCACTTGTTAACTCCTTGAACCATTACTTTCAATTAGGCTGAGAACTATTAATGAAATGGCTCCTGGAATAAGTCAGCACTCCTTGTTGCAACAACAAAGAGACCTTTATCTTATAGTACATGTATTATATATACAACATATTTAATAAACTTTAGGTCCACTTGGCAGGACAAGCTGCATCCTGTCTGTTTCAGAAGAGAAGACATTCTAAAGATACTGCAGTTGCAAATTTTTCAGATATTAGAAAAAAAATGAAAGTGAAAATTGAAAGTCGTGAGTGCAATAAATCAAATAAAAGAAAAAGAGAAAACAAGTGTTGTAAGAGAGCATAAAAAGAAACAAACATATAAAAAATATGCTGCAGTATATAGAAACAGGAAAATATTGCAGCCTCAGCTCTTACTGTTCTTACTGTTAGAGAGAGTTGGGGACATTCGATCTGGAGAAGGAAAGGCTCCAAGGAGAACCTAGAGCACCTTCCAGTACCTAAAGGGCGCCTACATGAAGGCTGGAGAGGGACTTTTCAAAAGTGTATGAAGAGACAGAACAAGGGGCAAATGACCGTAAGCTGAAGGAGGGCAGATTTAGATTAGGTGTTAGGAAAAAATTCTTTACTGTGATGGTGATGAGGTTGCCCAGAGAAGCTGTGGCTGCCCCATCACCAGAGGTGTTAAACACCAGGCTGGGTGTGGCTCTGAGCAACCTGGTCTGGTGGAAGGTGTCCCTGCCCATGACAGAGAGGTTGGAATTAGATGATTTTTTAGGTCTCTTCCAACCCAAACCATTCTATAGTTCTGTGCATTTTTTTTGTGAAATGTGTAAAGCATTTCATAAAAGGATATCCAGTTTATATTTACAGATTATTGCTCTCTATTTCTATTTGGCACTTCTGTGATTTCTAATCTCCTAAAAGGTTCTTTTGATATGTGAAATAGTTGCTATTTCTTCTTTTCAGGACAGCAAAGATTTGATCATTCACATATTTATCAACATTTTTTTGAAATTGATAATATTGGCAGTTCTGCTCACATTTACAGCTGACATTAGAGTGGAATAGATTTTTACCTTCTCAACTGCTATACAAGACATGAACTTTGAATGCAATACTTAAATATTAAACATATTTTTACTTTTAATTTTCACAAACACTACATTAAGCCTTAAGAATAAAAGTGTTCAGGTATGAAAAATATTCTTTATTCATTTTTAGTTTGGCATGCTTCTGAGCTGTGAAGAGAAAATAGAAGTCTTATCTGTGACACGAACTTAATAAGCTATTTCTCATCATGGCACTTAAACGAGTTGACAAAAGGAAAAAAGAAATCAAAATTATCTGACTATTCATAAAATATAGATTTAATACATTAGGTATTAAATATTCTTTTAGCATTGATAGAATGGTTTGAATAATAAATACTTCTAGTTGTAAATAATGTATTCTATTTCTAAGACCTCTGAACCTCTTACACGCTCAAATTTAATTTGATCAGCTCTAAAAGTCTTGGCTGCAATTTCTCTTCTATGGATTAGAAAGCTGATGTGTTTACTGGGATAACTGGGAGTGAGCATGGCCTCTCTGGATATACAAAGAGAAGATCCATTGGCCTGGACTCTGCCTGGCTTGTTGCAGTTTGGTTTGCATCTCCACCCTCCTTGTTCCTGCAGGGATTGGAAACTCCAGAGCCTTCCCACAACTGCTGTTAGCCTTGGAGGAGGATATTACATCTCCCTGAGGGTTATTCCTCTCCTTGAATATGAGCAGATGTTGCAAGAAAGCAAATAAACTCAAGAATAGGCCCATGTGTAGCTGGCAGCCACAGAGGTGTCCTTGTTCACCTCAGTGTAAAAAGTCCCTGGAAGAGTGAGGAGTCCTCACCAGTGGGAGATGGGGTATTACTCGATGTAGGTAGCATTTTTTTTCCTATCAGGTGTCCTGACTCAAGTGTCACTGGAGGTTTTTTTGTGGTATGACAACTCTGACATCCTCCATGAGCGAGGGAGAACATCAACCACAGAGATGCCAGACTCTGACAGGGAGCAAATTGGTGACAGATGGGATGGAGTGTGTGGATGCTGCCACTTGTCCTGGGAAAGGGAAGGGCAGCCTGGGCACCTGCCTGCTCCAGTCACCGCAAAGCCAGGAGCTCCTTTCTATCCATCTGACCATGGCACTGGAGAGACACCTGGGGCCACATGTAGCATGGCTGTACTCAATCTTCAGAGGACAATAGCCTGCCAAAACATCCTGCTTGCAAAACATCTTGCCTGCTAAAAAAATCTGTACAGTCACTGGAGGAGCAGTGGTGGGTAGGACGGGTATTACATTTACACAGAAAGGTTAAAAAATATGTTTTGGGTTCCCTAAATATTGTTGGGGAGTATAAAGCCTTTAGCAGCAATAAAGATAACATGGTAAAGGAGTGCAGTCTGGAAAGGAGTGCAGTCTGGAAGTAGGAACATTAACAGATAAGAATATGATTTGTTCCTACTGAGAACCACTGAAAATTTAATGCAAAGTAAAATCTCTGAAACTTTCAGCTCTTTCCATGAGGTTGATTTTGCTTACAACCTGCACATTAAAAACAGAGACTAAACAATGCCTGTGTCCTGACCTTCACAGTGGTTTTCGTGGATGTTGCAGATATTAGGAGGCATCAGCCATAGGAGACATTTAACAAACAAACAAAAATTTGAAATTTTTAATTTTAAACAGGAGCCATGAATAAACCCTTAGCATTAACATACATTTGTTTTTTAATATAGGTCTTAAATGTTAGAAAAAATTGTGAGAAAACATTTTATTTCTAGAGATACTTTGTGAGCCTGAAGGTATATTTTGTGACTATCGCACTTTTCCATTACTGTTTCAGATAATGAGGTCTATTCAGAAATAGAAACTAGGCTTCATTAAGAAATGAAAAAATATTTAAAGACTGTGTTCTTGGAAATATCCTGGTATAATTCAAAATGCAAGAAAATCTCTGCATCATCCTGAAATCTTGTTCTTTTTTACATATGGCATATTAGTGAGCAAAATTTTTAACTAGTACCTTATGACATCTTGTTAACTGTTTTTCTTCTCACTAATATGAAATGGCATCTTTACAGCATCTGTAAATACTCAAGAATCCCAAGGAAGTAGAAGATTATCACGGCAACACTTTAGCTCTCAGTATTTTTTCTGGGTGATGGTGATGTTTGGAGGCCTGGCAACTTATCGACTTCTATAGCTACATTCATCATCAATATCATCATAAATTTCTGATTTAGCTATAAAAAATTTAGCTACAGTCTTGTGTAAATTGCATTGTTGTGGGAAAAATAAGCAAGGATGCGATCAATGAGGAAAACTTGGGATTAGGAAAATAATACTGTGCTTCAAGGAGCATTAAAATATGTTTAGATTAATCATGGATTAACATTGTAAAAACTGAAAACCCATTGTTGCTAATCTCTTTGAACAAGACTGAGCTATTCTAAGCCAACACTGAACAAAGTTTTCATTTGTGGAATGAGGCAGGAGTTTTCAACTTTTCTTTTGCTAAAATCCAGATTAAAAAAAAAAAAATCACAGTTGATATATTTGTTTCAGCACAGATTTCCTCAAGGCTTGGGTAGAGTTTCATGTTGAGAGAAGGAGAGGAGAGAAAATACCATCTATGGAATAATCTAAGTGAGAAACTGTACCTGGAAAGTGGGCAGGAAAAATTAAATAATATGGTTTTATCCTGGGATAAAATATGTCAGATGGTGCAATGCCACCAGTTGTTTTATTTATGTAGAAGATCCACTAAATTGAAAGAGAGAAGGATAGGTGTGTAAAGATGTTTTTGCTCTCTGTACTTTTGCTATTGACCCTGGGCAGTAACCAGCAGAGATCCTCTGCATCTCTAAGTTCTTTCACATTCCTACTCCATTAGAAGGAGTACTTCAAATCTCTTAATGTCCCATATTTAGTTTTTATGTAAAGAAATTTGAGTTGGAAGTGAAATAACCATGAGAACATGCACTGCTCTGGGAAGAGATTGGCAAGAGCAAATATGGTGTTAGGAAAGTGGTTTGACTACCCTGGAGGGCGGAAAGGGGAAGCAAAAAGGAGAAATAATATATATAATAATAATGTATATTATAGCAATAACATACAGTTAGAAAAGGCATTCAACAGTGTATTTTTTAGATTTTTATTTCTTTGTTTTCTTGATTTTTAGTATCTCTCTTACTTGCCTTATTGTACAAGGATTCTTTTTTAAAGAAGTTGTCCCATTTTGTCCAATGTATACGCATGCAAACAGAGGTATACAGAGAAATAGGTATATTGGAAAAGTTATTTTTCTTAAAATTGAGCTACAGAAACATGATTTAATAGTAATTACAGCTGTCTCTGAAACACTGTGGAGTGGTCATCTAAATTGTGGGTATTCAAGTCATGCAGCCACTAGCTCTACAAGTGCAGTGTCCCTGGGCTGTGGTGCAGCAGTTTGCTCCAGTGTCACTTATTTCTTTGCCTGGAAGCATAGGAGATAAAAGACTAACCTTAAGACGATAGTGCAAGTCAATAGTAAGGTCCTGAATGAAGTGGGAGACGCAGCGCTTACAGTCCCTGCTGGACAGCAGTCAATATCAGACATCACACTTAAACTGTCACAATTTGACCTGACAATCCTTTTTCAGAAGGACCAGAAATAGAGCTAGCCAAGTTACCTTTCATTTCTGAAGAAGGTCACAGGCAGGTCGCTGGCAGATGGAAGTGTGTATTAAAAATGTCTGAGCACGGACATTTGTAGCCTGCATAAACATAAATGTTAAGATGCATAAGGGATTGTTACTGTCTAGCTGGAACAGAAAAGTTAAAAGATCTTTATAAGGAACAAAGAGAGATGTTTGCTCTGTTCATGTGAAAAAAGAAATTACTCGAAGAAAAGAAAAAAAAAAGGAGACTTATATAGTCAGCAATATATGTTCTAAAAATGCAATTTCCGGATTAATAACAAAGACACTGTTCTAGTTCACTAGTTCCTTTAGGACTTGCGCTTTTGACCCATGCAACATATTGTGCCCCATGGCTCTTAGCTGAACTGTGTCTTAACTGCACCTATTTTTTTTTAAATGTGTGATGTCTATTAAAACTAGCTGGTGCTTGTACCAGGACCCCAGTGGAAATGAAAGAGATGTCTCGGTGGACTGTCCATTGGTTAAATATTAAAGGATCAAACTTTCATATTTAAGTGTGTATGTAGTATATTATATAAAACAAATTCCCATCTGAATATTTTAAGTTTTCTCTTTAATCTCGTGAAAGCCAGTGTTTCCAACCCCTAACTCTAATTAACTAGATAAAACAGTATTTCAAGGATATATCTCCTATGAAAAGAGTCAGGTTTTTCTGTGATTATATATATCTTTGCTCCAAGGCACTTATTAATTTGCTTAAAAGTCCATGCATCATTTCACAGATTGTTTTAGCACTTGTCGTCTTATCAGTCCACGTCTGAGTAAGGCACACTTGAAAAAAAATGAAGTGAAAGATTAAGTATTCCAGCATGCTTTACATTATAAATATAACTGTCTTCCTTTTATAAATGAATTTCCATAAAAATTGAGCAACAGAGAAGGGTGAGAGGTGATGGAGCACAGTGAAAGATGGTGGGCCTGACAAATGCAGCTGGGGAGGGAATCTGAGGCAGCAGCAGGTTAGATACAGCTGGAAATCCTTTATCCCTCTGCAGCTGCAATACTACTTGATTCCACTATTTCATGTGTCACATCAGGGAGCCAGAGAAGCAAGTGCTCTGCAAGGGCAGGGGAGAGTGAGGGACTGAGTGCTGATGTCCTGCCCTACTGCAACAAGGATGATGATGGTAACCTGCAGTCTCCATCATGATGATGTGAGTCCACACTCAAGACAAGAGTGTCCTGCCCTTGAATTATCACAGTGGACTGGAAAGAGAAAACAGGTTCTCCAGGTTAGTGAAACTGAGGCCCAGATCCCCAAGGGTACTTCTGCAGTGTCCCCATGCACACACAGCCCACTGAAATTCTCAAAATCTCTGGCAAGCTGCCACTGGACAGGATGGGTGTTTAAACTCTGTAGGTGGCTGACCAGTGAACAGACACTATGCAGCCTAAATGCTGAGCTCAACGTGAGCATTAACAGTGGTTGAGATCCCTGCCTCTGCCCAGACTTGGCTTTTAGGTTGGATCAAATTCTAATCTCCAAGGCAAGGGCTTGAGTGTCACCTTCCTGTTGGTCAAGTGAGGTTTCTAATAATGGGGCTGTCTGCTCTCTTGCAAAGTACACATCATGATTTGTAGACAGTGGGATGGCCCCCACAGGAGACCTGGTTGGGCTGCATTGAACAGTGCAACTCTGTGGACAGATAGGTAACAACTAAGTAAGTTATCTCTAAAATCAACATGCCTGCATCAGATCACCCAGGTGAATTGGACCTGGTCAGGCAGTTTGAGTAGATGATCATTGTAGGTCCCTTCCAACTGGAAGACAGCTATTCTATTCTGTTCTATTCTATTCTATTCTATTCTATTCTATTCTATTCTATTCTATTCTATTCTATTCTATTCTATTCCATTTCATTCCATTCCATTCCACCTCTTTACTTCCTGTTTTCTTAGGAGTCAGATTGGGCATGTCAATCCTTCTTACATATGTATAGACATCAATCAGCCCTTGCACACCAAAATAACCAGAAAATAGGTGGAGATGAATGCTATTTAGGTCAATCTGAGCCCCTGCAGAGGCAGGTGACTGTCTAGTCCCACTTGTCTGCTCTTCAGACACAGCTAATTTAAGCAGATCCTTACTCTGGTGATTTCTGAGTTTGGTTTTTTTTTTTCAGTAAGGAATGAAAAAAATCACTCTTAATATTCATTGCCTGGGAAGTTGTATTTGGGTTGAGAAATCCAGGAGGTCACAGGAGGAATAAAAGTTAGCTTTGCAACATTTAAGTACCTTTGAGGATCTGGGCCCAAAGGCTTAATCCTACAGCATCAAATTCAATAGGAGCTTCCTGAAGTTAGAATGGGAAATTGAGGTAAGAATGCGAATATGTTCTTTTATCATTTCTTTCTTACAGTTTCTATTGATAAAAAGCCTTGGAGTAGCAATTCTTCTTTGATGCTTCTGCTGTAAAATCAGAGTTCAAAGGGGCTGGTTTGGATCTGTACAATAGCCTGACATTTTATCCCTTTTCTTCAGCTGCAGAATCATATAAGCAAATTAAGCAATAGAATGAATTAAAAAGAAATGCTATGAAAATCTTATTAATTTTACTGGCTGCTTTGCTTACTAGAGAAACTTAGCTGAGGAATCAGAATTTGCCAGTTTGAGTGGAGAGGTAGAGTATGTGGTTACACTAGATAGGTAGAGGCATGGAGAGGCAGAAAATGCAAACTGGGAAAAGAAGGATGCAGAAATAAAAAAATCCAATGTATGAGCAGCTCATTTTAGTTACAACTTTGACTTGAAAAAGTCAGGATGAATCTTTGTGATTTTTCCTAACATACATGAAATATCCGCATGTGATCTAATATGAGGCTGCTTCTTTTGCTTACAGTTAAATAAATAATGATATTATTTTAGTTACTACCCTTTCTGTGTACCTCTGTGAATGGCCAAACTGTTCAGGAGAAGGTTCAGAAAGTTCTGTTATGGAAAATTATGAAATGATCTGCTGTCAGGAAGGTTGTATCCTAGTCTGACTCTGATAGATCAGGTAACAGTCACTGAAGTCTTGATCTGAAATCTGTCTGATGTAATTGGATATTCACACTCTATGTAGAAATAATTTCTGTATTTCTCTGTCTGGCTCTAAGCTCTTGGTGTCAATGTTATCTCAGTCCAAGGGAAACTGTGTGTGAAACATTTTCTGCACAAGAAAATACTTTTATCAAGTTTAAAAATTGTTGCCTCTCAGTTTTATGGCAGTTCTGTTTACTCTTACATCATGTTATCAGCAATTTTGCCCACTTAACTGCAGTTGAATTACTCTACTAAGGAAGTGACCAGAGTGGTCACAGTGGCACCAAATTTGGCACTAAATAAAGGAAGTTTGTTGACTAAATTTGTCTGCAGGCAGCTGCATCCCAAAGACATTTTGATTAAACTTTTATGCAGGCTTTCCTATTCTATCTTTTTTTTTAATATTTGTTTGGGAAGAATGCTTTTTTTCCATGTGTTTGGATGGGAAAAATACTGAATCTCAGAGCTGAAAATTTTGATTTGTGTCTGAAGGAGCTGATAGATTTTTTGGAGAGAAAAGTGGAGCTGGATAGGTAATAGAAGAAAAACCTCAGATGGAGAAGAGAGAGAATGGAGAAAGCAAGGAGCATCAAGATGAAGAGTAAAGCAGTCAGGACTGAGCATATTCACAAAGTGTTGAATGGAAGACAGAGCTTCCTTCCACTGGGGGGAGAATCAGAATTGTTTTAATAGGGAAACTTCTAAAATTTCTTTACAGTAGGATGCATTTCCTAGCAATGACACAAAGCTTTTCATGCTCCTGCTTAACTGTGGGTCAGGTGCCCAGATGATGTGAGTGAGTGGGAAGGTGGGGAGCCATGACACTGGAAAACACAGGAATACACAGGCTTGATGCACTTGAGCTTTGCCTGACTCATAACCAAGCTTCTGCATCATTTTTCTAGTGTAACAAGTTTCAGTATAAGTGATTTTGTTAAGGACTTGATACACAGCTCTAGGAAATCTTCCTGTGAAAATGCTTAAAGCTCCACAAGCTTGGACCAAAGTTTTGTGGCAAAAAAAGGCCCTGAAGTTTACATAAAAGCTTGTCTTTTTTTTTTTTTTTTTTTTCCTTAGCAATGACCACATTCTTAGAGGAGGAACAGTTTTGCAGAAACCCATAGATGATCATCCTTGTGTACTTCAGTCCAAACTATACAGTGCTGTATATTGCAAATATTAAGAGGAAGTTTGGGGCTATCCTTTTAGAAATATTGAGTAGAGAAAACTTGCATTGTTAAGAGAGGCTATCAATAATTTTACTGCTGAGAGGCAGATTGATTAAAGGTCTTGCTATTTTTTGATAGGATCAGAATGATCAAAATGTGGAATTATTGTTTTCATATACAATACACTTAAAAAATAAAACGAAATTGTCAGAGGTTTAAAGTAATCTCTTCTAAGCATCTTTAAAAAAATAATTAGATCTCTCAGATATTTCCAATGTCTCTAAGGACACAAGATCAATCTTTTGAAATTTTGGGGCATATTTCTTTTGGAAAGACAGATAGCAGTCAGGCTTGTAAGTGTTGCTGCTTGTCTAACTATGAACTTAAAAGCTCCCTCCCTTAACTGAATAAAATATTGGTAATGTATTATGAATATTCAGTCTGAATTTTGTCTTTCTGGACTTGTATTAAGTTTTCCATAAAGAAAACCTGGGGATTTTAATGAGGTCTCCCAACTTCTCAAGAACATGAAAAGTATCATTAGCAGATTAATAGCTGGAATGCAACTGGAAGTTTCCTCTGCCCGTCAGTAATTTAACTGGGATTTTTACTAATCTTTAGCAGTTTAAAACTACTATGCAGCCAATAGTATACAGCTAGAATTAGTAAAACCTATGAAGAAATTCCACACTGTGTGATACACATAATAAGCTTACACAGATTTGGCTTAGAATAAGTTGTTAATTGACAGCATATGACTGCCTAAAATCACACAGCTGCCTTGCAAACCATTCAGACAAGCAGTTCTAAATTAATACACATCTAATTCATTATTTATGTAACAAATTATCTCCTTTCACAGTTAACAATAAGGAAAAGCATTTCCAAATGGGTCATCACTGTGCCATGGACTTACGTGGGATGCAATTTTCAAGGGCTGGAGAGAGCTGGCAACTGCTTAGGAAAAAAATTAGTTCATGTTGGGGCTGGTCCTCATCTCACATCTCAAAAGGAAAGGAGCATAAATAAATAAATATTTTTCCAACTGCTTAGCTATATTTATTTTCCACTGCCTCCCTGCCTACAGCAACACGGATGTCCCTTGAGCTCTTGAACCTGTTTATTTCCCATCCGCTACCTGTCCAATTGAAGCAGCACTAATTATCCCAGAAGGCTTTGCTCCTGCCAGCTAAGGCAGAAAAAGCACTCAAAGCCTTCTAGAGATGCACCAGGGCCATTGTAGGCAACAGGTTGTGGAGCTCCTGGTGAGACACATCTAAAACCTGGAGCCACATCCTGGAGCTGGGGAGGAGCAGGGGTAGAACATAAGAGGCAGCAGCGTCTGCGAAGCTCATTATTACAGACACATGAACTTCTGACCTAATTAAAGTTAGATTTATTTCTCCTCTGTGTGTAATTTATATTGCTTTGTTCCTGGTGTTGCTGAAAGGAGGTACCCTCCATAATTGGTATTTATCTTCCAAGATTGTTTTCTGCAGTTCCGCTGCTTTTCATTAGGAACTTTTTTATAGCTCACAGGTTTTCCTGTTCTCTACAGACCCTTCCAGATCTGCAGTTCTGGAAGAAAATACTGCAATTCAAAAGGGATAATTCAGACATATTGTCTTTCTGTGCAATGAAGAACTGACACCTTGGGGTCTTCTGCAAACCACACACCTCATGAGCACTCTGAGCGCTAAATCAGATAATTTTATAGGACTAAGAATAAAAAGACCTTTAACGACAAACAGTAAAATGTTATTAAATTGTAAAAAAAACTCCTTCCCATTTATGGGAATAAAATGCATGGAAATTGTGGAAAATGTAAAAGCTATTCCACTTACTGTCTCTGTGTCCACATAGCACCTTTACAAACCATAGCATGATGTTCAGGCAGATGTGGGTGATGTGCCAGAACTTACCCTACCCATGAGCAAAGACATTAAGAAAAACAAATCTTTTGATCTTCCCTACTTCCCCTCAAGCACAGGGAGAGGGCAGACACAAAGGGGGTATTAAAGTAATCCTAGTATAGCAGTGTCATATTTCTATGTCCTCTGGAGTCTGAAAAAAAAAAGGGGAAGAGAAGATGCTCCTATTGGGGCAGCAACTCGTGGCCTTTGCTCTCAATCTGACAAGAGCCAAATATGGGATGAAGTGTGTGACAAACGAGAGGCACAAAAGTATTCATGCAGGAAACTTGCAATGTTCTGGGATTCACTCCCTTCATATAAATAATTCATTCTGTAGCTGGAGACTCTGTTTATGACATGTGTAAGATTGGCAGTAAAATATAAGATGGACCATGTGATTGTAGAGCTAGTTGAAAAATGAGAAATCGAGTTCAGGGAAAAAAACAGAAGTGGAAGAGTTTGAAATTTGTGTTCATTCCATATTGAAAAAGAACAAGAGAGTTTGAAACACTTTTCCCCTTGATGTAAAACATAAAGAAAGAGCTATTCTCAGAATAGCAATACTGGAGGCACTCATGTGAAATGAAATACTTGCTCCACAGTGAAATTCCTTCTGTCTGATACAGACAGGAACTTGCACCTGTGGCTTCCACGTCCCAGTTCAACAGTCACTTGGGGAATAGTTTCTGCTTGTCTCTCTCATTTGGATCAAAAATTTAATCCCAATTCGAAGAGAAAAAATGCCGCAATTAAAACACCTCTGGAAAATGATTTCAGTTTGATGAATCTGGTATTTTGAAATGATAGAGATAGAATAATTTTTGATATCACATGTGCAGTTACACATGCAGCATTTTTTCTCAGTCATCTCTTTAGCTCAAAGGTATTATTAACACTTCATAAGAACTGTTCCTAGGACAAAATTAATAATTAAGATTTTTTTCTTAGCTCCTGTTATTGCTAGTTTTTATAATAGCACTTTGTTATTTTCCTTCCTCTTCTGAATGTTTTAAAAATGCTGTTCTCAAAATGAAGATTCTTACTAAATCTGGCAGACTAACACTGAGAACCAGTCTTGTTTTAAATTCTTTTATTAAAGATGACTAGCTGTTGGAAGGACATATGGTGTCTTCAATGGAATATTATGAATTCCTTACTCTACTATGTATAGCTCTTCTCATCAAGCTTTTTGGCATTGCCCTCTCTATGATCCTTCAGTTCAGTTGTAACTTACCAATCTATAGAAAGCTGTGCCATAGCCTTTCAAAAACACCTCAGTAATGGTGCTGAAAAATGCCTACAAGGAAATATTTAATGAATGACATTTGAGATGCTATAATGCTCATCTCTCCATTACAGGCACTCTCTCTGTCCTATGTGAAGTATAAAAGGGAGAAATAGGGTCATAGCTCAGCTGTCCCCATGTACATTCTTAGTCTTGATCCTGCCCTCAAGCGGGATGCAGAGGCTTCAGTTATTGTATTTACATTGCCCCCAGATGGAGGAAGGAATGATGAATCTGACTCCATGTTCTCAGAAGACTAATTTATTATTTTATGATACTATATTATATTAAAAAATACTCTACTAAACTATATAAAAAAATACAGAAAGGATACTTACAGAAGGCTAAAAAGATAATAATGAAAACTCGTGACTCTGTCCAGAGTCTCGACACAGCTTGGCCCCAATTGGCCAGTGTGTCAAAACACTCACACCAGAAACCAATGAAACAATCACCTGTTGGTAAACCATCTCCAAACACATTCTACATGAAAAAAAACCAGAGGAGAAGCCAATGAGATAATGATTGTTTTGATTTTTCTCTAAAGTTTCTCAGCTTCCCAGGAGAAAAATCCTGGGTGAAGGGATTTTTCAGAAAATGTGAATGTGATACTCAGTGGTGTAAGCCTTTGGCTGTTCTCTGCCTCCATGGCTTTGGTGACACCTGCAGCAGAGGGCTGGATAGAAGAGAAGAGGAAGGTACCTGAAGGTGCCCCTTCAGGTGTACCCTCAGACAAAGGTGTACTAAACAAGAAAAGCACTGAGTGGATCAGTAGCTGAAGCAATGAGTTCGGATTTCCAAATGAAGGAGAAGTTATCCTGCAGGATAAATGCATTTGTACCAGGGGATGTCAGAGTCCTAGTGTAACAAAATGATGGGAAAATACACCTCAATGCTGAAAGTTAATTACCTGACTGATGCATCAGTTTGTCCTGGTCCCATATGATTGTCTTGACTCACTTTTCCACAGCTTGATAATGATATGTATGTTTAGATATGGCCTTTTGTTACACACAGAGACGTATGATGATCCACATAGAAGTCTGTAAGGCTGCAAGTTCTTACCTCAGTAAATCTGTAGATTGGTTCAGTTAGCTGAAACATGCAGTTCCCACTGTCATGTGAAATACTGGTTGATAAAGAGGATTTGGGACAACAAAAAAAGTGAGAGCTTAACAGGAAAACAGGCCTTAAAAGTTGAACAAATTTGTCCTATTAGCATGGAGTTTAGTGACAAAGTATACTTGTCTCCCAGGCAAAGATATTTTGTATAAACAATTATCTTGATATTGGGAAATGCAGATGTGATTATAAAAGTAAAGCTTTTGACTCTCTTGTTGAGAAAAGAGTGAGAAACTTTTGCCAGAAATAATGCCTGAAATACTAGGACAAATGATAAAACACTCTTCTTGCTTGACAAGCACTGAAACTCCACTAAGAACGAGAAATTAGAAAAACATTTTCCTTCAGCCCAGAACCAAGACGCTGAAGATGGCACACAGACTTATATCATAGAGCTGAGGCTCCCAGCACCCACATTTATCTTTGGAACCACAGACATTTGGTTAATTAGAGACAGCTCCATACGTGAGACACACAATATCATCTCCCACTGCTAGGCAGCGAGCAGTGCCAGCCAAGCAGATCCTCTTCTGCTTGTGTGAGAGAAAAGCAGCTCTGCTGTCCAGGATCCTGAAAAAACATGAAATATCTTTTAGGAAGACAGACTGTGAGTGAAGGAACTTGAGATGGAAAAAGGCCAACAAAATTTCTAAAGTTCAGCCTTTGTGAAGCAAGGAGTTGGCGACAAGAAGCTAGCAGTCTTCAGAGATGATCCATCTCAATGTTCACAGAAACTAATCTTTGCATAGCTGAGATGAGAGATAAACAGAGGTTAGAGATAAGCCAGGGATATGCACTGAACCCAAACTGCTAAGCACTGTTATGGCAATAGATAAAAAACATTGCACATGCGTGCAGGGGCTACCTGATTTATACAGGGAAAAAAGCTTGCTGTTTATGTTAAGAATGGGTTTTTCCCTTTGAACTTTGCAGACCAACTCTGACAACTTGTGGCACATAATTTCACAGGTACTGTTACAAAATCAGTTCTATGAGTAGCCATTCATATTATTATATGAATTTTAACATATCTTCGTATTATCAGTGTTACCTATGTTTTGTGAAGAGTTATTGCCTACAGACAATAAAAATCCTAGGATTTTTTTAATAAAATATTTTAAAACAAATTCAACAAAATCAAGCTAGGCTTTGGCAAATTATCCTCTTCAAATACTTTTGTGAGGATGAAGACAAAGGCTCATTAAACAGATGCCTGACTTTTGAGCCACTGATGACCCTCTTGGGACAGAAAAACCCACCACCTCCAGACAATATTTCATACAAACCCTCCAGAGGGAAGGCGGAGAACTTGAGTCTGCTGTGAATTAGAGTGTCTGCCCTGTCAGTAAAGGTGCTGCCACAGCTTTCAGGGTCTTATTCAAGAACTTTGAGGTGGGACGGTTATCCCTGTGTTTCCCAGGAAATTCTACGGCTCACCCAGCCTTGGAGATTGCCTGAGAAGCTGCCTCAGGTTCTAGGTAAGCACAAAGGATTCCCAGGAGTTAGGATGGCTCTACATTCCATATTGTTCAAGCAATAGGAAAAAAAGAAGTTTTAATTTTTCCTTAAGGAAAAGACAATCTCCTTTCTCCCCTACCACAATGCATTTTTCATTAGAGCCCTGAACTATAATGTATTGTCAGTTTTGCATAAAGTGTCTGGGATGCTGGAGATCTTTCTCATGGAAGTGAAATTCTGAGTTCTGGTTGCTTTTACTCTAAGACACTCTTCAGAGAATACTCTGCTTATCTTTAGGCAGATAGCAAGAATGCCAAATGCAAGAAAAATGAAGGCTCTGGAAACTGAAACCCCCTCTATCAAGTTCCTATTTTCTTCTGAGACACAGTTCCAGACATTCCAAGAGCCATTATGGAAATGACCATGTCAGAAGATCTGAAGGAAGCTCATGGACCTACTGAGCTGAGCTACAGGTTTGAAAATTTTGTGCTGGAAGTCCTGTCAATCTTTGATCCATCTTCACATTAGTACTTGATTACAAACATTTGGGAATTTAAAAAATACTTAGATATTGTGCTCTTTCCAAGCAGGCCCAGCTGTTCAGAGCATCATACGCTACAAAGCTTCAAAAAAGGGGTAAGAAAGAAATGTAGAAACTGACCAGATACAGAACTGGCAGCTTGTGCTTGCTAACAAAAGTCTTGGCAACTATGGCAGTCAAAAAGACAACCAAAAATGAAGCTACTGAGAGTGCTTTGGGAAGTGAAAACATGCCATCAGCTGGCCACTGGATACAGGCTGTACAGGCTGAATGTGCCATTTATCTCAAGTCATTTAAAAATACCAGGAAGAAGCTGAGATACAGCCCAAGAGAAAATGCTGTTGACAACTCAGGACTGTGGCACTGCTGAAGCTGGGTGGAAATTTGCTAGACAAACCTAATTTCACTGAAAAATATTAGTCACTTTTGCCTGAAACATCTCTGTTTTGACAAATATTTGCTTCCCATTGGCTTTATCAATAGTCATTCATAACTAAAGATCACTAGTACCAGACCACCTGGTTGTTGCATTTCTCTTAGATACAACTGCCTCATGTTCCTGAGCAGATCAGTGTGATTGCCTCATACACCCAGGTATTTCTGCTTCTCTCTTCTTTCTAAATAACCAGGTCCTAGCAAAAATGCTTTGCCTTAGTTATTAAGTGCCTTGCTGTGACTCTCCCCTATAGAATTCCATCTGATTATATTAAAATACTTCCTACAGAAACTCACAATTCTTCTCTTTATTGAAAGTTCTTTCTCCTATTTTGTCATTGGTACATCTAATTATTTCACTTCTGCTTCTTGTGACAAGACAATGGATGAAAATGCTGAATAAATAGAAAAGTGTCCTAGAACCAATCCATAAGAAAGTCTTACACTAATGCTCACTTTAGCCACATACATCCTCTTTCAGTACCACTCATTGATGTCTTTCTTTCACCTACTACTTTTCTCCACTAATAGTTTTTCTGGACATCATTCTCTTTTTCCATTTAAATAATAACTTCCCTTCTTGAGCTGTACCAGCCACTTTATAGCAATTTGAATAACCATGGTATGTTTCATTTCCATTCTCTTTTTTAAAGCATTATATCCTTGATTAAAGACTGTAGCTCTGTGCTAGAGTCTAATATGCTAAATCCATATTGCACTCCATCTATTTTTCTATTTAATCTTCATTTTATTAATTGCTAATTACTTCAAACTCTGTTCTAATGTCTAGTGTATAATGATACAATGTATGACAAGACACAAACTTGTCTGAGCACTTCTTTCCCCCTTTCTCCTCAAATGGAGACATTGTATGCATTCCATATACTGTAATTCAATCAGATGATATTGTGTCAAACCCATTGTGACACTGTAAAAGCTATTGTGAATATCAATTTTCTCAGAATACGGGGATGGAGATTATCGAGGTATTTTTTGTTTATTCCCCACTCTTGCTCCCATTTAAATATTACAATCTTTCTTCCACTTGAAAGGAATTAATTTCTATTTCCACAGACCCAATTTCCACTCACCATCCCCCATATTGCTAACTTCATAATT
Organism: Setophaga petechia; assembly: GCA_024362935.1. Classification (NCBI taxonomy): domain Eukaryota; kingdom Metazoa; phylum Chordata; class Aves; order Passeriformes; family Parulidae; genus Setophaga; species Setophaga petechia. The sequence goes on from JANCRA010000008.1 coordinate 27,596,267, forward strand.
TTTGAGAAACTAATGTAGACTATTGATTTAGTTTGAAGACCATATCTCAGGTATCTTTAATCTCCATCTCATTGTTACTCCATTCCTATTCACCTACTTCTTATTGTTTGTTGGGGTTTTTTCTGACTCTTTCTTTTTTAATTCACGCAGTTAAAGAATTTTGTTTTATAAATTTTCTTTGCAAAAATTTATCACAGCATATTTTTTGTCAGTGATTTTATAATTTTATCATGAGAGTTTTGACCTGTAAAAGACATCTTTTTATTTCTTGGATAGTTATTTCCAATTCTTAAGATCCATTTTTTGGGATCATTGTTCAATACTTAGACATGAAAGTCTTCCTTGGGTGTAAGATTTTACCAGTTCTATAGGGCAAAAATTCAATGTGAAGTTGACAAATCTACTTCCTATCCCTTGACACCAGCAAGCAAGCCAACTGTCTCATAAAATATCACAATTTTCAGCATCACAATTGGCAGTTATTGACAGTCTCAGTGGAGATGACAATGACTAGATTGGCAATGAAAATGAATTAATTTGTCATTCTGAGTGGATCTCCTGTAACAAGGCTAAAGGAATTTGGCAGCTCATAATTGGAAATCTTGTTTTTTTCTGGCACAACCCTCTGTATAGTGAATGATGCAAAGGCTTTAGAGTTATCACTCTGATGCTCACTGGTAATTAATCAGATAAAAATACTAGCCAAGAAATATCAATTCAGCTAACAAGAAACAAAAACCAAAATGTGAAGCATGCTCCAACTTGGAGTTTGCCATCTCTTAAATGATTTTCTCATCTGCAATTTGGAGACAGCTCTGCATTAGGAACAAGATTTTTAACATCAGCCCTAGACTCAAGCATAATGTTTGTGAGCAAATTTTACAGATCAGAGGGAGGTTTTGTGAGATGCACAGATTTCAGTGCTTTGTGAACAACTGCTGTGTTTAGAAATGTGGCAACAGGTTTTTTTGACAGTGTCAATTACATCTTCTATCCATTGGGTCTTGCTGAGAAAGTTGTTATCTAACAAGTACTGCCTTAAAAAGCAGTGTCCACACATGCAGCATGAGCAATTCCCTTTGGAGATGATTTAGGAAAGATTGTAACCATTTTCTTTTACAGGCTGTTTACTTGCAGATTCTTTTCACAAATTTACAGCATTGCTGAGCTACACACACATTTGTTCTGCAGCTTCTACCAAAGCCATTGTCAGCTGACGTGAGATTTCTGTCAGGTTATAGTGGCAAATAAAATAACTGATGATTTTATACCCTGTAGGTCTCCACTTTTCTCTCACATTGTCTTATTAAAAAAATTTAAAAATAGCATCTTTTACAGTTTTGAGTGGAAATACTGGGGGCAGTTGTCCTTTAAACGAGTCCCTCCTTTCCTTACCTGATTTTTCTTCTGCTTCTGGAGGATGATTTTCTCTTCCATTCTTTCGTACTGAGTGTCTTTCTGGAGACTTCCTCTACCTCTTTATTTGTTTTTGTTTCCCTACCTCCCCTTTGCCATTTTCTGGAATTGAAACTCTGATGGTCCATGCAGTCCCAGGCTAGCTCCAGGTTTTCTTCTCTTTCAGTCTTCCACTCCTCTAAGTCATTATCTCTTGCTGTCTATTTCCCATGATTGTTTCTCAGCTTTGTTTCTTGCTTCACTTCAGGTGCCTTTGTCTTTTGACGTCCCAGACCGAAGAGTGATGCCTGTAGGAGTCCCAGAAGAATGAGGATTGGGCTTGTCAGTGTCTGCTTTCACACCACCTGAAAACCTGCCTCTTTAAGCTAGAACTAATTCATGCACAGTAAAGAATAAGGATGAACAAAGACAGACTTGATAAAATTTCAGGCTTGAAACTTGATGACTTCAGAATGAACACAGTTGCAACTGAGGTGTGGTTGATGCTGTTCAACTTAGAAGTGATCTAGAAAAGGTCACACTTTGGTGACAGATTGTTGCTGATAATTTATGACAGTGAAAAGGGAAAGTTAACTGCAAAAGAAGTGCAGAAGTATCTCACAATACTGAATTATGAAATAAATGGAGATGCTAATTACCATAGATGTACATAAAATAATGTACATGGGAGAACAATCCTAATTTTGCATGTATCAGGAGCTAATCATTACCACCCAGAAACAAAGATTTTGTGCTCTGAAAACATGAAGGTAACACAGTCATTCAGTAGGAAAAAAGAAAAAAAAAGGAGAGAAGAAGAAATTCAATGTTAGGAATTTTAAGGAAAGCAATATAAAACAGAAGAGAAGACTAACATTACTCTGCCACCACCTGATGGTGATGAATCCCTGAGGCATGTACAGCTTGAACACACTGTGTACTTCTAGTTGTTCCATCTCAAAAATAAAATGATAGAACTGCAAGGGGCTCAGACAAGGGCAAAAAGGACAATCAAAAATCTAGGATGGTTTTGAGTCACACAGGAACCACAGAGCAGACTGGAGACATGTCTGAGGGGGTACATAACAGAGGCCTAAATGTTGAGTGCCATTAAGAGGATAGAAGAGGAACTGCCTGTCCTCTGTTTCCCTTCTCTATAAAACCTAGGAGTGAAAACCACCAACTGATAAGTGCAAAGCAGATGACAAGAGTCTGTAGTTTCCCTAACACTAAATTAAAGAGTGGATTTCCCTGATACAGAACACTGTGAATGCTGAAAGTTCTTGTGGCTTGGATGGTGTTTGGACAGTTTTATGGAAGAGACTGTTAAATCCTACTTTGCTTGCCCTGTACTAGTACTCTTGGCAAGCAATACTGGATTAAACTGAACATGGGTCTGTTCTGATGTGTCTGTTTTATCTAGATGATTCTGGTAACCTTGGCATAAAGGTTATTTTATTCCCAAGGCAATGAGGGCTGTAATGTTTATTTTTTGCTTCAAAACATGTCCATGTTTAGAAAAAAGTTTAATGTAGTAGTTTAATAGCAACCAGCCAATAACAGCAACCAGAAAAATTCTCAAAACTGAAATCCAACTTGTTTGGTGTATTACATTGTTTCTAGAAGGGACTGGTGCAACCCTTTCTTTCCAACTGGGCAACCTGATAGCAGATTTGTGGTTCAGAGGAAGATCAGTTTTATGGAAGAGACTGTTAAATCCTACTTTGCTTGCCCTGTACTAGTACTCTGAAAGAGCTGCTGCCAGCTCTCCACATCAGTGGGCAGGTGGACTTGGAATGAGTGAAAGTTGGTGCTCAAGCTCTTCTCTTTTCATTCTCTCTAGCATACCTGCCTGCTAATTTTTTTGCCTTAGCAATGCTCCTTGTCAATCAATTCCCACGCTAACAGCAGGCATGAAATAAATATTTTTGTTCTAGGCTTTGTCCAAAACACTTGAAAGTGTGAGAGTTGCCTATCCATGTTGGAAGAACACTTGATTTTCTAAAGAATTCACCTCCCAAACAGAATTTGTGCATAAAATGATGTATTTGCTCATAAGGGTTCTTGTAGAATTACTTTCTGAATGAGTATATGAGGCTTTGTTCACACTTGGAGCAAACATATAAAACCATATTGCCTTGAATTATATTTCTGACTTCATGCAAGTAAATACAAATAATTTGTAATAAAAAACAAAATAGTAAATTAGATTGTGACTGAATATCATCAAAGACTGCTTTTTTCCCTTAATGAGACCATCTACATGAAAGCCTACAGTGTCTGTCAGCACCTCATTTAACTAGGAAAGCTGACACACAGAGTTCCCTGTGAGGAGTCTCTGCTTTATAAGGTGATTTATTTCAGGACATTAGAACACCACTAGGTTGACCCCTTCAATGACACATGACCCATTTGTTGTCTCATCCTCTATTTAGAGGAGAAATGGATATGTCGGTGTTTCTGAAAATCAAAATGCAGAGCAACTCACCAGACAGAATTCAGCTAGTAAGATAGAAGACTTTGTAGGCTTAGGTCTATTTCTACATACCAGGTTAGGTTCAAGTTGAGTCTGCTGTTGAGTACAAAAAGAGGGATTTTCCATACATTTTGCAGATCTACTGCATTTTCTGAGGAAAGACTGGCTTCACACATGATACAAGTGATATTGAAATCTTCTGGAATTTTCTGTGCAGTTGTATGTGCTTTCTAAAAAACTTAGATCCTTGCCCTATAATAAACAAAACCACATTTGATTGGTCTCTTTGGCATCACTGACTAAATTTCTTTGTGAGATACTGCTCATTGACTTTCCAAATTCCCTCTCACCTTTCCTCATTACCTTCCCAATTTCCAGCCACCACTGTCAATGTACATGATATGTGCCATGTTGCTTTCCATTAGTATCACTTTTTATGCATTGCCAATTCATAACACTAGAAAAACACAGCTAGAATGCAGAGGCAAAAATGAGGACGTAAAAGTGAGCCATTTCAGGTCTTGGTCTTTGGCTTGCCTTCCTCAATTTTAAGACATCTCTGGCTGAAATAATAACAGGCATGAAGAGAAAAGCAGACTGTGCTGTTTCTGAAGCTCTCTGTTCCATGAATGACTTACTTAGTTTACTAATAATGTTTCACTACTCTCTTGACTCCTTAACATGTTTATAAGGAATATTTGCATCCTAAACATCCCATGGTGGGACACAAGATTAAGTTTTGGAACCATGTGAACATAGCTTCCATCATCTGGGCCCTTACTGCCTGTTCTCAGTAGAACTACTTCTTGTTCAATTTCATGCTTTATTTAGGTTGAAGTAGTTCCCCTTTCTTTGGATACTTCTGAGCTTGGTTCCGAGAAGCAATTACTTCAAATGTCACAAAATTTCTTTCCTTAAACTGCGCCCCAATGTTATACTTTACCAGGTAATGCAAGGATAATTTAAATAATTTTATATGAGGAAGGACGTACAACTTATTGTCAGGAGGTAACACCTTGGCATTAATTTCCAAGATTCATTCACATTCACTGACTGAGAGACTGTGAGTGTGAAATGACTGCAGAAGCAAAGGAGAAAGCAGAGCAGTAGTTGCTTTCTATCTCTTTTCTTTTTTTTTTTTTTTTTTTCAATTCACATCTCCTTGTTCTTTAAGCTATTCCTTCCAGCTTCTCCAGATGTGAGCAACACCAAGAGTGGGGAGCACGGTGGAAGGTACTGTTCTCTTTCTTGTTGCTTTCCACTTTCAAGGGCTGAAGCAGAAGGCAAGGTAGAGGACTGTATGATTATGATATGTTATAATGAGGAGGACCCTTTTTCCCATCTGAAAGGATTACCTAAAAATAAATTTCTTTCTTCTCCCTGAGATAAAATTCCTCCTTAAGATCCACCAGGGAGGGGGTGGGGAGGAAGAGCATGCAGCCAAAACTATTCTTAATAGATCGACTGCAGGATATAAGCAGTAGTTGTATAAATACAAAAGCTAAAATGAAGCAATGTGTAAGAAGACAGCAAGTGTTGGTTCTCCTTTTAGCTGGAAGAATGTGTGCATATACTTGGATTTTTTTGGAAGATGTTCAAAGAGTTTCTCTGCTTTTAGAAATGCACACATGTTGCTTCCCATTATCCAGGAATGTTTCTTTTCTTGGGCCAATTTCTTCTGTGCATGAGAAGAATATAAAAAAAACCTTCAGGTAAGGTGTTTAAAGTAATAAAAGCATAGAACTTGAAACAATTTTTACAATGGTTTCATACATTTTTCTAGTGTTTTAATTTACTTAAGGACTAGTTTGAGTAAGAAACACAAAACATTTGCTTAAGACATCTTGAAAAAGATACACCATAATGCAGAATGCTTTTCTGGGATATTTCAAGACGAACAAGTACAAAAGTCTTCCTGTAATACATTTACTTGTTTTTTTTCCCCATGAAAAATAAAAGTGACTTGCAAAAGCATATTTTCAGTGTAATTACACGCAATGCTTCTCCAGCATTTTTTTTCCTGAAGGTAGACAAAACTAATTCAACTTTATTTGACTGGCTTTTCTTTATATAATTCAGCCATGGTTTTGTGTTTGCCTTTCCCTCTCCACACTTCTCTTCCTCTGCTTTTCTTTTCCTTTTATTTTGATTCCTTTCCACTCAATTTGCTCCACTTTCTCCTCCCTTCTCTGCTTCTTCCTCTTTCTCACATATCAGTATCTAACCCAGAAAGACCAAAATTTTGGTTCCTCCGTGCATCCATTTGTTATTTCTGTTCACTGCATCTGCCATGACAAAACACCTTTCTCTTCCCAAAGACATACTATATTCCTTTACAGAAAGCTCTACTTCTCAATTGCTGTTGAGAATTCTCCATGTGCATAGTTAAGTTGCTTAGTTGAGAAGATCTCAAATGCATACAGAATCTTATGCATTTGCAAAAATAAATTATTGCATATTTCGTAGCTTATTCTCACTTTGCAATTTCTCTATTCAGTACTCACACACTGCTGTTGTTTGCTTGACCTTTGCAACTATTTCTAAAAGACCAATTACGCCTTCACAATTTATATCCTCTTTCTTCTCTCATCTTTTCCTGAACACTTTCTTCTTAGTATTTTTTCCATATCTTCTGATAAACCCATTTATCTTTGTTTCCCAATTTCCTTGTTCACATTCCTGACTTTTAGATCAGATAGTGGGTGATTCATTTGACCTACTTGATATGTGTATAGCAAAGCAAGCCAAATTGTACCACAGGATCGCCTCTTTCCTTTTATTGCCATTACTACAAAGGGTTACTGGATGACTTGTTCAGATACAAATTTCTACAAAGCTAGAGCAACTCAATTTCAATATTTTGCCCAAATAAATCCACAAAGCAGAGAAAACCCAATGTGTCAGATTACCCATTTTCAATGTAGGCTGACAGCTGAGAATTCATCCCCTCTATCAAGTATAGGACTGGACTGGTTGTTGGGTGAACTGGGTAGGAAGCATTGCCAGGCAAACAAAGAAAGGCAAACATCTCACTGAGATGATAAAACATGGAAATGCCATGCCAAGATACACAAGTAAACCTTCTGTTCTATCAACATGCTCCAAGTAATAGCAAAAGCAAAATATCCAGCTTGGGCTACTTGGAAACATCAGCTATGTGAAGAAGTTGAACAACCTGGGAGTAATTTATCCTAAAGAAGAAACATCTGAACAGGGATATGACATTAGCCTTCAAATACATAAAAGATTAATGAAAAGTCTAGAGGCACAATCTGTTCCCCCTGTCCAAGGTGCACAGGAGACGATAGAAAGAGCCTCAGTTGCAGCAAAAAACATGATTTAGAGACATTTTTTCTATATTTCTGTAACTGTCATCAGAATCAAAAATGTCTTACTCTGTGCATGTGTGTGCATGAACATATATATATATATATATATATATATATATATATATATATATATTTTAAAAACCTTTCACGTGAAAGCCAGCTGGTAAGTGCTAAGCTGTAAAACTGGCTCAGGTTTCAACTGCCTAGGGAACAAGAAGAGCAGTTTCTCTGATTCATAAAAGGGGTGTGTGCTTGTCACCACATCTCTTATCCTTTTGTCTGCAGAGAAACTGGGCATGGCTTGGGGCTATCAGCAAAGAAAACAAGCCTTTAAATCATAAGCTTCAGGCAGTTAAGTGAAAATTATCAGTATTTAGCTTTTTTAGAAGAGGGACCAACACCTCAGCACCTCTACCTTATTATTGTTTTAGGCCTCTATTTCATGGGCAACTCAGTATGAGTTTTTATAACTGATCAGCGTTGGAACATCTTCTCATCCATTTGTGGCCTCCACGTAACAGACACATAAAAGCCCCACAGAAATATAAGGGGGATGGATACTAGGGAAGTGAAAGTTGAAATGAGAAATGAACTTTTTCCCTTCTTACACCTTCAACAAGGTACAGGCAGAACTAGCAGGGGAGACATACTGAGGTGGATCAAAAGTGACAGAAAGACAGCTGTGCATATCTGGCACACACTTGCTGGAATAATCCAGCATCTGTATACAATAAACCTTGCAACATTTGGGTTTGGGAAGGATTCACTTTTCCAAGTTTTGTTGTTTATTTCTCAGTGGTGGCTCTAACAAGCACTGGCTGGCAAATCAATGTGTTTCTGAAGTTGGCAGATGTCTTTAAAGCATATTTTTATCCTGGAGAGAACTGGACGAGGTCTTTATTTCATAAATATTATAGTCATTTTTTCTGCATCCTCCTCTGCCTAATTCAGTGAAGCATAAGTAAACAAGGCTGACAATGTGGCACAACTCACCTTGAAATAAAGAAATGGGCATTTACTGACCACAGTAGGAAAAGTACTTGTTGTTTAAAATAATGGACATAAATGGTCATATCCTTTGATAATGTCAATGGACATAGCCCCAGTGATTTGTATTATTTAATTATCTGACTGATATTACCAGCATAGCATGGAAGGAGTATATTTTTAATACACTTTTCCAAAGAATGAAAGGTGAAGTTAAAACTGTAGAATCAAAAGTAGCATTTTTAATGTAACTTGTCCATTAATTATTTTCTTACTATTGTTATTTATTCCTCTCAGCACATTTTAAAATTGAGATTAGACTGTAGGGACCCTCTAATTTTAGGGACCCTCTAATGGTGACAAGAGTTGATTTTTATAAAGAATGGTGAAAAGCATCAGCTATCCTTTGATTTCTTAAAAAATGAACCATCTGATATATATATACAATTGTGTTCAGAATATACATGGAAATGAATATATACACGAAAATGAATATATACACATGCATAATTTTTCTGAACTTATGATCCTTTCCCAGCTCTTCCTCCAGTAGTATTATATTATTCATAGATGTAATCTTGTACCATGCTTACCACCACCTTTATGACTATAGTTATCCACTTACATTTAAGGTGTAACACTATAATTCCTGTGTATTATATTTTTCCAAATAGAACATTTCGCAACTTAAACTGCTTGTTGTCCTGTTGCTACCAAAATTTTCAGTTTCAGAATACGAATAGAGATGCTAATAACCATCAGAAAAAAAGGAAATAAATTATTAATGGGTACTAGAAAGTAACAGAAGTTACATAAAATGTCATTCAAGATTTTGTTTAGTTGGTCATTGAGGTTTTTATTAAAAATATTATTTTCTTTATCTACTCCTATGAAATTAGTAATGGTTTATCTGTATTTTGGCATAGGGAACCAAACTTCTTTCTATCAAATTTATTATAATGTTATATGTGGTAGAACAAGAGGTTATAATTAAATTTCTCAGAGTTTGGGATGTTTCTGAATGTACCCTTAAATAATATTACATAGAGGGATACAATAAGTATCCTCTGCAAGAGGATATTTCTGCAAGAGTTGGGATTCAGTAAAAAACTTGGTTCTTCAAAATACATTTTTAAACTCAGAAATCTTAAGTGGAGAATATCACACAAGAATAATATTCATGTAATCAGGGAAAATGCTCTGCAGCATACTATTAAAATATTTGTAATGGGGGTTAATCACAAGACAAGGAAGAAGAGACTTGTAGACAATGTTAATTTCACATGGATGACTTTGATGTAAGTTGTAAAAGGTTGAACTGTTACATAGGAGAAATATTTTGTGTTGAACAACTTTGGCTGAGAGAGGAGACAAAATTATCACAGTCCCATAGTGTCCTCCCACTTCACCTGGTGAATGAATGCCAGTAAAGCTAGCAATTCTTTAGGTAAAAAGATTGCCAATGGGACAGAGACTAAAAAGTCTAGATGTATTTTTTATATTTTTTTTCAAAATTGTGCAATTTATTACATATTTATTATGTCTTAAATTAAATTTCCATGTAAACAGCACAGCAAACTTTGAAGACAATAACACCCTTGTAGGTGTCTGTTCTGTTGTCAAAATATGTGTTAAACAGCTTTCAGCAGCATGTTAACAACTCGTCTGACATCAAAACCATGTTTGCTCTTGTGTTGAACCTTTGTCTTGAATCTGCACTTTTAACGAAGTGCAGGGCAAGAGGATTTAAGAGTGGCTGGTTGCAGAGGTCAGTAGGTGGGAGAAACAACAGTCCTATAACTCACCTTCAGTCAATTTAACTGCAAGACAAACTCGGGATGATGAGAACTGTGCCAACCACGTATGTGTGCTGACATGCTGCAGAGTGTGTTTCATGATTCATCAGCCACACCGTGATTGATTGGCCCAGCATCCTGGCAAAGCCTAGAATTTTTTTACTTGTCTCCAAATGTGTTCCATGATTCTTCAGGCAATCTCTGATTGATTGGCATGTGGGCTGAACCCAGATTTATTTTTTCCCCATGCACTGAAATATTTGTTTGATGATTCATCGTACATACCTATTGACTGGCACATTGGCAGAGTCCAAAGTTTCTTTACAACATAAAATATTGTTTTATGATTTGTCAGGTAAATTGAGTGTTTCCTGCTGACACTTGTACATAAATTCTGCTTGTGTGAGAACTGGAGAGAAGAATACAACCTTAGCTTACAGGTACTTAGGGCAGTGATGGATGATATGGTCACATTTTTTGGCAAGAGAGAACAGCTTTTTCTTGAATGTAGAGTCGGTCACCGTACCTTTTAAACAGCTGAAAAAGACCTTACCTTGAAAAGACCATGTTGCAAAATTCAAAGTTATGGCATTACTTTTACACATTGAATGTTGTTAATAGGTCAGCAAAATCTGACTAAAATAAATAAAGGTCTTATCTAAGTCTGTAAAAAAAGCAGATTTTAACAAAACTTTAAACTCTGCCATTTACCTCACATCACCAAATCACACCACCATTCTCTAACTGGCTTTTAACCATACACATATTACTTGAAAGCCAAAGGAGAGATTTTAAAAGCTGGCAACAACTTTTGCATTGGCACTTCAATATGGGAGTGACAAATCAGATTCTCTTCTGAATACTTGTATACAATTATTCTTAAGTGATTCTTCCCTGCCCTCCCCCAATGAATAACATTTATCTAGGGCGACGGATTCTCAATTTGTAATTCAAAAAATGATTTATTTAGCATTACACATCATTGTGTTAGAACTGACTCCATGACAAAAGTTTCTGGGAAGTTGATCTTCTCTTTTGTCCAGGAAGATGGATGCACTTTCTAATGTCAGGTTTCCTCCCACAGTTATTGAAACACAGAGACCATCACCTAAAATGCATCCCTTATGAACCAGGAAAACAACATTTCATATGTTTCTGCAAGGTCTGTGTACATTTCTCGAAACTCTGACCACATTAGTATATTTCCACATCTACTGAAAATATTTTACAGACTGTTTGGAGTCATTGCAGAACCATTTCTCTAGGCAAAATTAAGCTGGAATTGTAGTTGTGATTCGTGCTATTCCAGGAAATAAGTATTAGTCTTCTATGTTTTCAACTCTTCTGCCCCCATAATTAGCCTATTTTTATGTCTACTTTACAAGCAAGGAACAGGTTGAATAATGTATCACAGAGATCAACAAAACTGGTGCTCCTGGGGTAACCAAAGGAATATAAGATAAGGAAGAAGAGAAAAAAAGGAAGAGAGAAAAGCATAGGGCTTTTGCAATGTAGAGGAACAGAACAAAGGAACTTGACTCCCTTCCAAGTGAACTTTAAAATAAAGGCATTAAAACTAAAATTATGTTATAAGCTGAGAAATCATAGCACAGCACTAAAAATCATGGAAGAATTGGAAAGGATGTCTTTTGATGAAAGTCACAACCAGGTAGTGTTAAGCTCTTTGCCAGGAAAAAGAGGCTAGGGGAAACATTTCCCAACTAAGATGGCTTCCTAGATTAGTCCTTATGGTTTTCCTGGCTGAAGGAGAACCATTAACGTTCCTTCTTCTTTTTTCCCTTCCTCCCCTTTCAGTGCAGGATTTCCTTCTCTGGGCTCATGTCCAGGCACGTCTGTCACAAGAAAGGGCTACCTCATTCTGCAGCTGAAATTGCAAAGGGATCAGCCAGTGAGTGAAAGTCTCCCTCCCTCCCTCCTGGCCTCCCCCACTCCCACTGAAAGTCTGCATTTGCATTCCTCGTGACTTTATGCAGCTGAGGCATCATATGCGTCATGACTTCTGCAGGTCTCTGACATTATTGTAGGGTGCCACTTTTATTTCTTTGATAGTTCTTCCCTCAATCCTTAAAAAAGGATTGGTATCAATACTAATCCAAGTGTTTATCTCCTAACCTTGTCTGCATCAAAGAAATCTACCCACGTTTATTAAGAAAGAGGATTAGAAAAATCACTGTTTTCTCTTTAACTGACGTATTTCTGTTTGGATTTTGGTTTACAATGACTAAACTTTTACTGACTCCTTCACTCCAAGAAATGCTCCTTAAATTCCACTGCACAAGAGACTTCATCAACTTATTTGCAATTGGTTTTAAAAGTACTAGCTAAATGGGAACTGCAATTACTTCTTTTAAACTTTTTTTTTCTTGTAGGAAAGATCTTAAATAGTGTAAGACTGCTTTCCTTGCCTCTTGGCTTGTTTGAATATGTAGAAACAAATTGACAAGAAATAATTAATATAATCCACATGACAGAGAAGTTGATGAGGATGAGAGCAAAGAAGTCAGTTGTGCATTTTTTAAATAACTGGACTTCAGTTTATTTATTGCAAGCCTTAATTTTTTTTTTTTTTTTTTTTTTTACCACATTAGGAGCTAAAACCTGAGATGCTATTTATGAGCCTGTAGACACTGAACAAAGAGCCAGCTATGGTGTTGGGGCCCGAGGACATGCTCATGTTTCCTACAGACTGGTCTAAAAAGACAATGTGTAATATGTAATGTGCACTGATTTGCATCTTGTGAAGTCACTTATGCACTTGCCAAGAGGAAAGTACTGGTGTGGTGTTTAAACACTTTAATTTCACTTGGTGTGTTCTTCTGTCATCTTGTAAATTTTGTGGGCATTTATGACTGTTTGAACAGTGGAAAACTGTTCTCATAAAACCACAGAAGATTTTGAAGCAGGATTATTGCAAAAACCAAAGTCAATAAAATTTGGGTCAATTGAAACAGTTTAAAGACACTCTTTGTTAATAGAAGACTTAGACAAATATATCACTGAAGCCTTCTCTGTATCAGACTGACAGATGTCAGCACCAAGATACTGTACTGTACACACTGCACCCTGACACAGTTTATTAATTTTGTAATCTAGTTTTGTAGTTTTTCTCCTCAAATGGGTTAAACAGCACAAAAAATTTAGAATGCATTTATATTTTCATTAAACAATACTTCATATCTTTCTAAACTTTTGCATTTTAACATAGAAGCAGAGTACACTATGGAAACATACATACCAAAGAGATAGTTATATGCAAAACCAAAACCAATGACAACTCGCAACTTTATGCATTACTTGTCCTGTGTACCTTCTGCTTAAAAATGGGAAAATAATATAAGGAAATGTAAATGGAGCAATTTGGGGGCTTTACTTATTTCTGGTGTTGCCATGGAAGAATGTTTCTTAGTTCTAATGCACTTACCCATCTGTTGAAGAGATGGCTGTAACCCACCAGTCATGAGAAGCAGCAGCGGATCCTTCACGTGCTGCTGCAAGGGTCATCATGGAGACTCCCACATCCAGGTTTTTGCAGTTACAGCTGGGAAGAAGAGCAAGCGGCCTCTCCTTCTCCAGGCATTTCACCACTTGCTTCTCTACCTCTTGATCTCAAAGAACTCTAAGGTGTCTGTGGTGTGATTACAGGCAGAAAAGGAATAACAAGTAAGGCAGCTGATAACCCAGAGGTCATAAATTTTCTAATCCTGTGAAATCCAGATAAAATCATTGGTTAATTTTCAGATTCTTATAGGAATGTATTACTTACCTACTTATCATTTATCCCTGGTCATTCTAAAAAATATTACTCTATAATGAATGTATCTGTCCATTGCAATGTGAAATGAAATCAGCTTATTCTTATATGATAAAATGTGTCCTGACATTATGACTTGACAGCTATTGAAGAAGGGTCAGACAAAATTATTTTTTGAGAGAGTCTCAGCTGTATAACACTTGGCATGCTTTGTGTTGTATGACTGCCCATGATTGATAGTCTGAGCAGTAGTGCTGGTACTTGTTTGTGTATTCACACGCATGAGGAAAGCACAGGCCTGGAGTACTCCTCTCTTTCCTGAGCCATGGATACTGTCAACTGCATTTATGGCTTTGTGTATGTAGAACCAGCCATTTCTGCCTCCCAGGCCTTCAGATTGGAGTCCCTCGGCTAATAAAATTCCCAAATAATTATTACTGCATTATCACTGGAATCCTGACTCCAGCCCTGCATCAGGCTGTGCTTTCATTGAATTCAGTCTGTAATTTATAGGCTAGATTTTTATGAGGAAAAAGCCAGCTCTATTTGCGTGCCCAGAGAGAAAATATTTCAAAATAACAAACAAAGTAGTATTTTCGTAAGGGCAACCGGTGGCACCAAGGGCAACACTTTCCAGGCTGAACACAGCAGCACATGTAGCACTGCCAGCTACGTGCAATTAGTGGCAAAATCCAACAGGTGGCACAAAAGTATTTGAATTTTATATTGATTTAAATCATATGCCGTTAAATTACCAAATAAAGTACGGGGGCATTTTTGGTTAAAAAAAAAAAAAAAAAAAAAAAAAAAGACAGAGGGGAGTGAGGGGAAGGAAAAAAGGGGGACGCGAAGCGGCGAGCGACGCCCGCCTGTGCCGAGCACCGGGCGAGGCCGGCGGCTCGCTGCCTCTCGGGCCGCCCCAGGCAGCCGGGACCCGGAGCCCCGGGGGGTGACACGGCGCTGCCCTCGCCCCTTCTCCCTAGCGGCGGCGGATCGGCCGGCGGGACGAGGCGGCGGCCGGGGTCGGGGGACGCCCGGCCACCCCTCACCCCCACGGCCCCGCCGCCGCCCGCAGCCCGGCCCGGCCCCGGCTGGCGGGAGGGAGGGAAGCGGGGCGGGCGCCCTCCGCTGGCCGCCGGGAGCGGGGCCGGGAGCGGGGCCGGGAGCGGGGCCGGGAGCGGGGCCGGGAGCGGGGCCGGGAGCGGGGCCGGGAGCGGGGCCGGGAGCGGGGCCGGGAGCGGGGCCGGGAGCGGGGCCGGGAGCGGCTCCTGCCGGCACCGCCTGCTTGTGCTCCGCCCGGGGTGAGTGGAGAGGGGATGGAAGGAGGGAGTGAGGGAGGCTCACACTAACCCCGGAGAGCCCCTCTGTCCGCCGTAAATAAATCCACAGGTAAAGATCTTGGGCCTTCAACGCCGCCCGCTAGGCAGCACTGATGGTGGCTTTGAACCCCTGAGAGGGCAACTGGTTTTAAAAATAGTTTGGCCTGGAAGTTTGTGTGGAGAGGGAGGGGAAATGAGGGTTCTCAGACACCTGTGGGAAAGGAGTGTCATAAAGTTATGAGTTGCAAGCACAGCTCAGTCTTCCAACTTCGAGTGTAGTAAACACATCTAAAGGGGCTTAAATAAGAGAGAGGATGACTTCTTGCACAGGGAAATAGTGATAGGGCAAGGAGGAAGGGTTTTAAGCTAAATGAGGAGAGATTTATGGATGTAGCAATGAAATTTTTTGCTGTGAAGATGCTGAGACACTGGAACAAGTTGCCCAGAGAACCTGTCGATTTGCCATCCCTGGAAGTGTTGAAGGCCAGGTTGGATGAGGCTTTGAGCAACCTGGTCTAGTGAAAGGCGACCCTGCCCATGGCAGTGAGGTTGGAACTACATGGTCTTTAGTGCCTCTTGCAACCCAAACCATTCTACAAATCTGTGTTTTCATACAATGAACATGAATTGTGGAAATACTAAAATATTAGTCTAGGCCTTATGAATAGGTTCACAACTATGTGACATGAATTCTGGGATTGCTGTCTTTATTTTCTACTAAATTATTGTAGTGAGTCAGGTGGAGCTTTACTGACATTTTTGTTTGAGGCTTGAATGTAGGAGACGTATAAATGGCTTAAATTCTTATGCAGTGGTACACCTAAACCTGAGACTTACATGCAAGTCAAAAGCATTTTCTAGAAGTTTCAAGATGACTGGTTTGCTAAATTGAGTTTGAGGCAAAGAAGGACACGTGAAAGAAAAATTGGGCACTTGCCATAAGTCTAAATGGGAGGGCTAGTTTCGCATAAACATTTGCAGCAAAGACCTGTAAAAGACTTGAGCCTGGGATTAAAGATATTAATTCATGCCATTTTACTTTACATGTTTGTTCCTAATTAAACAAATTGTGAGGCCTTCATCTGTGACTTGTAATAGAGCCAACATACAGATAGATAAATGTCAGCTTCTTAGTGAGCAGATCCTGTACAGGTGCTTGAAACAGGATCCAGTTTCCAAGGTGAAAACTGATGATCTCTGTTCCTGTGGGACCAAGCTGGAGCAGTAATGGTAGCAAGTGTCTAATGTACTGCCACTAACCAGAAGGGAGCTTCAATTGAAGCTCAGAGAGCAATCAAATCCTACCACTATGCAAATGAAGGAGGAAAAAAACCCAAACCCAGTTACTTGGCCTTTTTGTGCAAAAAAAGCAAAAAAGAAAACAATAATCTGGACACAAAAACCGTACCTGTAAATTTTGGTGAAGCTGACATTCGCAAGTGTCAGATATGAAAAGTTATTCAGTTGTTGGAGGAATGGAAGTATATAAAAAAGAAGCAGCAAATAAAATTGCAAGGGTGAACCTAAAATTTTAGGTCTGGTCTAGACAGCTGGAGAGCAATAACACAGGTCTGGCTATAAAGTGCATTGGCATAGTTACTCTGGGCAAGGCAACCTGGTAGTAGATGTGGTAAAAATGAAATTGGAGAAGTAAACGTATAAATAAAAAGAAATAAGGAAATAAATAGAAACTGCAAATGATCAGGGCTCTGAGAGCTCCAAAAGGCTTTAAATGCCCTAAGCAGGCTCCGTGGGTCCACAACGGTGTCCATGGACCCAGAAACCTCACTTCAGCTCTAGCTTGGGACTACTGGTGTGACCCTAACTCCTGGAGAGACCTCAGACCTGTGTTGTAGGTAGTTTGTCTCCCAAGTGGATGTCTTTAGATGTTCTTTGTTGCCTGTCTTCTGTTTTGTCTTTTATTGTCTGGGTTGACTTTAGACCTATGTCTTAACCTCATTTCCACTTCTTTCTCTTGTACAGGCTGGAGAGCCTGGATGGTCTCTGGACCTGGTTCATCATTTTGCCATCTCTGGGACTACCAGAGGGCCCTGTTCCCTGTGTGATCTGTGTCCTGGGTTCAGGTCTGGGACCCTGCTGTGGTCACTGCAAGGCACTGCCCGTACTGGGTCATCCTCACCTTGAGGTTTGCGCCACCTCAGGGAGCAGCCGGCCCTTGCTGCTTCCTGACACAGTGTGGATCCTTCTAACTCATTGAAATCAGTTGGGTGGTAGTTGATAACATGCATCCAACCAAGACTGAGCTAACTCAGCCTGGCTGTTTTACCTGTAAAATTTGATAAGGAAGCTGGAAAGTGAAAATACAAGGGCTGAAAACATAGTTAGCTTGGACTCCTGTATGGTAAATAACTTCTTAATAAGTGTCAGGGAAAACATCCTGAAGTTTCATGTGAGTTCCTCATGCAGGTGTGGGCAAGGTGGGGTAAATTGCAGGAGAGCAGTATACTTTCAAAGTTGTTTCTTTCACTGAATTTGTTTCCTGGCTCCAGGGATAGAAACCATAATGGCAGCTAGACATAATGAGTGGGAGCTCAGTGAAGTGGAGGGATTTGTTTAGACTTGTCTTGAACCTTTCTTAATGGGATGAAATTAGCAGAATTCCTTGAAATAGAAACTCCCTGACAGTTTTGCTAAATAACCCTCAAAACTAGCAAATACTCAAAAAAAGGGGAGGGTTGCTGCATAGAATGAAACTGGTTGTGTTAGAAAGAGGACTAGGAAAAAAAGCACAAAAGGGAACAAGAAATTCTTGTTCTAGAACATTGCTAAAATTTTCTAAAGAGACCAAAAAAGCCAACATAGATGTGATGAATGGGGCTAGCATAAGTTGTTTTCTGATGAATACTGAACCACTCAGTAGTACTGTGACCAAGTAACACTATCAGACAGAGTTGATGGAGGTTATTGAAAATCTATCAAAAATATGCAGGTTCACTATCCCTGACTCCTCATGTTTCTTCAGCACGAGCTGAAACAGGTCGGGTAATAAAGAATACAGGGTCTGTATTCATACTTGTCTGTATTTATGGCTTAGTGTGGTGACTGTGTTGCGTAGTAGATACTTTTGGAACTGAAACATTACGAATAATCTGTGATAAGTGTATGGCCAAAAATCTGAAATTAAGCCCACATAAACTGGAGCTGCTTCAAAAAGAAGTTGTATTCTTTTGGCCTGTGGTCAAGGAAGAGGGAATTCCTACTAGCGATGACAACATATACTATATAGGGATTACTAGTACTGTAAGCACTCCCAGATGTGTGCAGTTTTACAGTTTTTAAAAATAGCTGCTTTTGTGCAAGGAGAAGGAAATCCATTTGAATGTGACTTGACACTGACATGGTTAAAACCATCTGTCTTGGCCTCCTTGGGTTTCAAAACAGATTCTTGCATTCATGAGCTTGGATGGTCTTGAAACAAACAAAAAGACTAACAAGATCAATGGCTCAAACAGAAAATCTGAGGTCTATAAAAATAGAAGTAAATGCGCCACTGAGTATTGGGTACATCTAAGGAGTATAAGCAATCTTTGTGACTGAGTCGCTGTCTGCATTTGGCTCCTTGGAATCAGCAATCCTTGGACCCTTGGCCAGCTGGAAAATCTGCAGAGTGATGATGTCATGGCATCTGACATGGACGTCAGACAGAGATGTGGCACTGCTGAAGTGTGGGGCACAGTAGAAGGTGGGGAAAAGTTAATGGCTGGGTTTTTCTTGAAGTTGGATAGAAGGTGCTGGTCTGCAGTAAGTGTACTCATATATTCTTTGAAAGTCTGTATGATTGCAGGTTCTGTAGGCACAAATGGGATTTGATCTCTGTAAGTAACAGAACCCAACACAAGTTATAAAATTCAAGTGAAGCTATTTGTGAACCTAAATTAAGGTGCAAGGGCCCAAGTGGAGCCAAGATATGTAATACTAGGGCACCTGAGATGGCTGTCTGAAAACTAATAGTTTTGACAATGAGTGGCAGTTAAGTATTTATTGCAATTTACATAAAAGATTAAAAAAATAAATGTAAAGTCTGAGAAAAGAAGACATGTTTAAAAGAAAAACAGAAGATATAACTTCCATGATTAGAGACTTTTCTTGATAAAATCAAAAATCTTGGATCTTACTATAGTTTAAATAATTGTTGAACTAGGAATTATTAGTGATTGATTAGTATGCTTATTGGTGCAGCTGAAAGGGAGTTTCCAAGATAATGTCGTGATTGAATATCACCAGACTTCTGTTTGCCTCTTACATAGGGATACCAGTATCTCATATGAATTCTGATTGATTTATGACTTTCTCTATGCAAATGTGATCTGAAATGTGTTATGTGCTTTTTATCATGATGTTTATTCCTTGGGCCTAGTGTGTGTGAATCACTTCAGAGATGTTGAAATTTGTTCCAAGGACCAGTTATAGTCCTTAGAAAATACAGTGCATAATCCTCTCAATGCTTCTTTAAGCAGACACTGTATAATCAGTTGATATTCTCATAGCCCAAGTAGTCTGTCTACAGGATCATTCGTTTAAAACTAATAATTTAATATAGAACCAAAATGTCCATTGTCAGAAATGGCACACTGGATTCTGTCAAGGTTGATACCTCCACTGGAACCATTTTCTAATGGCTGTTTAATGGTTGTGTGATTCCAGTTGGTTTAGAAAGGTTTGAGAAGATCATCAGGCCAGTTAGAAAGGAGAGAGAGAAACAGTTGGATTTTAGGGAAGTACACCAGTAAACACAGATGTGTGGAAGATACAGTTTTTCAGGAAATGGGTCTGAGAGATAAGAGAGGCAAAGGGAGGCAGATATTCCTTGAATACATGAGTGGTAAGGACATACATAATTTTCCATTCCACACGAAAAATAAGAAATATAGTAACATAGCAGCTTTTAAAAATTGTTCTTTATTTCAGATAAAGGAAGACATAGAAAGGAAAATAAAAGATCAGGTTATTCTCAGAAGCAGAGCAAAACTAGGAAAATAATGGCACAAAAAAGAAAAAAATTGGACAAGTAACAACTCTAGCATTAAGAGAAAAGTAAAGGAAATTGTCATCTGTGGAGAGACAAATTTGGCTATTTTGGACAAATCACACCTAGGAGGCAGATGTCATTAATGTGTTTTTTTAAAATCAGTCTTCACTAAAGTGACCATCTGCAAGAGCTAGCTAATTCAATGCAGTCCAGTGAGAAAGAAGAGAGAATCTTAGCGTTGAATGGGGCATGTGCAGTTTGGAGGCAGTTAGGATTGGTAGGTTCTCCTGAACTGGCTGAGCCCGTGGTACTTCCTTCAGGGTGGCTGCAGAATTACCTGCTGTAATCAGCTGCCTCTGCAGCCAGACCTGGGGTAGGGTGGTTGCTCATGGCCATTTAATGTGTGAGCTCTGTGTTGGCAACTGAAGCTGTTGGTATTGGAAGTTATTTTGTCTTCCGGCGAGTGACATAGTTGCCTGTCCTGGGGAGTTTCCCAGAAACAAGTCTGGGGGCACTTTGGGAGTCTTGGATGGTTTGTGACACTCTCCAAGACATGACAGCTGCCTCTCACATTGGGATAGTTGAGCCAGTCATGCCTCATCAGAAGAGATGAGCACCTTCATGTATGAATAGGAGGGGGACTTTACTTACCTGAGCCAGCTGTGTAAGGGAGGACATTGGAAAGATAAAAAGCACTATCCCACCTAGCAGGATTTGCTTCTTATCAGCCTTCTTTCTTATCTGGTTCAAACCCCTGCTTGTTGCTAAACAAAGGTTGGTTTGTCATGGTCATCCTCTGGCGGTGGGTGTGCAGCCCCTCTGTCTTATGCAGATCAGAGGTTTTTCGAACACACAATCTCTCCTTAGGTTGAGGCGGGGGTGCAAACCTGGTATCAGCAAAATATCCTGCTGCTTTTGAAGGTGGCTGATTGTTTGAATCATTAACATTTCAGTCTCTTATATCTATGGAAAGTAACTAGATTGAAGCTTTATTTTTATGGTATTTAAGATCAAAATCTCAAAGCTATTTTTTGTAAAATAATACTTTTAAAATGAGGTTTAAAAAGTTTGGATAAGATTTTTATCCGTTGCTAAATTAAGAGATGTTTGGGTAGCATATTGGAGAAAAATAAGTGTGTGTGTGTGTGTGTGTGTGTGTGTATGATGTAAAGATATCTGTGCTGAGATGCTAGACAGATATATAGCCTCTCTATGTATTTTGTATTTACACGTATATTTATGCAACGAAGATACATTTCTGAAATGGAGTTTTATTGATAAGGAGAACATAATTTCATAAATACACATATAGGGTAAATACAGAAGTACTGTAAAAATACAGCAATTACATACTGCTGCATAAGTGTTACTTTCTTCTGTGTGTTTCTCTGTGTGTGCACGTGCATCCTTTTCTGTGTGTCTCAATCCTGATGCCAGTGAGGACTGCTGCTACAGCAGTCCTTCCCTTCTCTCCCCTCTCTTTTCACTTTTTATTTTCTCTTTTTATTTCTATTTTTCAGCATCTGTGGGTGCACATACAAGTCAGAGGGTCTCACAGAGATGATTCTGTCACCTACAGAAAGGTGGGGAGTAGGCTACATGTGAGTCCAGTACATTGTACCACAGTCTGCAGTTACTGAATATCTCCCTGTGCTTTGAGAGAAGTGCTGTAACTGCTTTTTTGTCTTTGGCACTACAAAATGACTTTGTGTGCGATAAGAATCTTTTTCTGATTGCATGAACTAAAGATTAAATAGCTATTAATATAGTAATTACTGAGACAGGAATCTAATGTGTGGTTGTGAAAAGTGTCATGGAGTACCTTAGAGTGAGAAGTGTCTATAATCACTCTTAGATGACTGAAACATGCTGCTAATACTAGATGTGGTTTTGTCTCGTAGACCCAGGCCTTCTCTTGCATACAGCTCTGTCCCGTCCCTTCTGCTGGCAAAAGTCTTCAGGTAGCAATACTGTGAGCTGAATCTATAGCAACCTGAGGGAAAAGTAACCTGAGAGGAAAAAAGATGAGATGAGACCCTGATCTGATTCACACTGCAGCTGTATGAACACCTGGGCACAGCAGATCATATGTAAGCATGGCTGAAGACTTGGAAGGTGTGCAGGACTTCCCACTTGGCAGCAGGCCACCTTTCGTTTCTGGACCTGAAGTGACTACTGTGAGATCAGAATTTTTTTTGTTATTCTAACTAATAACACAGATATAAAAGTGGCTCTGAAAACTGACTGCAGAAATGGTGGTTCTCTCTTTCAGGATAAAATATAGCTGCAATAAATATTTATCACTGGGTGATGTGCCTATTTTGTCTGTTTTTGTCTTCTTGGCAGAATCAAGATCTAAAATAAAAAATCATTCTAAGAAATTTGTAGCATATCCATCATATATAGAAATAAAATGTGACATTCTTTCACTGCTGTTTATTCCATGTGTTGAAATTTAAAGCTCCCTGTGGACTATGTTGTAAGAGAAATACTGGGTAATGAAGCATTTAATAAATATTTGGTGTATATGTTGAGCAGATTCTGTAAGAATTCAGAGTTCTAGTACAGGGTAAGAATGAGGAACTATGGAGTACTAGAACTAGCAGAGATCAGTATAAAATTAAAGAGCTCAGTTCCAGAGAATGAAGTTAGAAGCATTTTACTCTCAATGGTTGATCCATGTTATGCTTTTGTTATATGATGTGTTACTGTTTGCTTAATTAAAAATCCCTGTGGATTCCATTGAGAATGTGGCCAAAAGAAATAGTGCAATACCAGTTCTTTTGGACTCTGCCACTGTACTGCATATTGTAAAAATGATTTAGATATGTTAAGAAAATGAAGTGTTGGTTAAATTCTGCTAAAATATACATTAATGTGCATACATACACACACACACGCACACACACTAATAGAAAGGAGTAAATGTAATTTTACAAGTCATAAATATCAGCAACTTCTGTTCATACCATTTTGGGCATGATTAAAGTGAGAGGAACAAAAACATAGGTTTAGTGGGATCATTTTCCAAATCAGGAAAAATGATGGTATTTGAAAACATGATATTGATGATGTTTGCAGAGTATTTATTCAGGATTTGTTGCCTGTAGCTTAAATGACTTCACTGTGTAATAGGTGTGCTTTACAAAAGAAGTAGTATTATACTGTTTTAGTGTAATAAAAATGCTATTTGTGCAATAAGGCATGAACTCTGATCTCATTACACAGGTTGCGTATGCAAGTAGTTGAAATTTTGTTTACAGGCTACTTTATGCCCCTAATTAAGACCTTCTTTATAAGCCAGAATTCTTCATCAAGATGACCACTTCCTGAGTCTTTGACATGTATTTCCAGGCTTGCAGGGGAGTGGCAGGTTTGGTTAGAGTTCTGCAGGAAAATAGAAAGTGAAATAGCTTAATTTTTCTTAGAAATACTCAAAACTGCATAAACTGATGTACAGATATGCTGAAGAGGTACTTATAGATCCATTTAAACCGAAATTAGGACCTGCTGTGGCTCAGCCTATTCACTGACTGCACTGCAGAGTATGCCAATCTCAGTATTACAACATGGATATATAGGTGCCATTTGGATAAAAAAGTATGAAGATTAACTTAAATGTGGCTAATTTGTGTGACATCATACCAGTTACAGCCTGTACCTAGAAAGACTGAAACCCAGATGGCATGAGCTTAGAAACTTCTAAGAACAGGAAATGAAATAAAATGATGAGTTTTTTCCTGTCTCCCTTTTCATCCCATTTCTTCACCATGGAAACTTCTGCACTCACTTCTGCTGCTTAAGCCTCTGGGTTATTGTGCCTTGAGTACATGGTCAGATGCCACCAGTGGTGATGCCTCTCAGCAGTGTTGGACCATTAGTGGAATGAGGTGTTTAGAAGGTATGGCTTCCTGAAATTCTTGAACATTTCCTCAGTTTGTCCTGTCATTAGGTTGGGCATATTCTCATTGATAGCTTCAGACCTTTTTGTTATTTATATATTTTGTTTGTTGGCAGAGGTGTGCTACTTTTAAAGACCTGCCTGAAGATCACTGCTAAGTGACAGTGCAGATTGTAGTCAATTTTTCAGCAGCATAACTTAGGTTTGAAGCATGCCTGGGTCAAAACATGAGTGAAAGGTGTTCCTGAAGCTGCTGATTTGTCAAGATCTCCAGGCTTTTTGCACCCATATTTCCATGAGGTGATGGAAAGCCAAACGTAGTGTGGGCTGGCATGTGCAATTCCTTGTCGAGTTTATGGAGTGGCAAAAAAAATTGCCAGAACTGTCTTGCAAAGGTAAGGATCTGAGAAACTCTGCTGCCTTAAAATCAGAGCTCAACCTCTTGAGTTTTTTTCAAACCTTTTCTTATGTGTTGTCAACAATATCATCCTTGGATGAGGAGAAAAAGGGAGAGGTTGCAGCTTCCTTCTTATCGTATTTGTTGGTATTGCTGGGAAGAAGTTTTACTATTTCCGAGTTAAGGGTATATAGTGCTTTGAATTTTTGGTACTTTTACCTCATTTGTGATAATTTCTGTTCTGTATTCCTCTTGCTATCCATGCCAATCTTCATAGTCTGTCATCAAAGTATCTTTAAAAACAGAAGCAAAACAGTAATTCAGCTCCTGGCCCAAATTATATAATGTTGTTTTTTCAAACTCACCAAATCATGATATGCCTTTTTTTGTCTTTTTCTTTTTCCTCTTTTTTTTTTTCTTTTTTCTTTTTTTCTTTTTTCTTTTTTTTCTTTTTTCTCTTTTTTTTCTTTTTCTTTTTTTCTTTTTTCTATTTTTTTATTTTTTTCCTTTTTTTTTTTTTCTCTCCCCTTTTCTTCTCTCCCCTTTTTTCCTCCCCTTCTCTCCTCCCCTTCTCTCCCCTCTCTTTTCACTTTTTATGTTCTCTTTTTATTTTTCTTTTCTCTTTTTTTTTTTTTTAATTTATTTTTGGCTCTACTTTGCTGTACTGTGCCAGGAAAAAAGTCGGCAAGTTCCATTCAATTTCCATGTTATTGTTGAGGTTAAATGACCCTCATAATCCTTGCAGCATTTTTCAGCTCTTCAGTTGTAGTTGATAGCCTACTTTGTAACATTTCTTCTTATAATCAGATTGGGACTCTGCTCTAGCTGTCTGGAATTCAGTTCCCTATGTATCCTACTATATTTGAAAGATACTTCAGTGTCTAAATTCCTTAGTTCATTTGGGTTCCCTTAAAAGGCCCCTAGGTTTACTGAATTTTATGATGATCGCATTATGAAACTATTATTTTCGCCCTTTCATTTAATTTATACTAACTCAGCTTTCAATTTTAAAATAGTTAAGTTTTGATGACATGGCAAAATAAAATTTAAACAGTGTAAGTTTTTTTTAGCTCTGAGTATTTGTTTTGCATATTTGTTGGTTGTAACATCCCATAGGTAGTGTGTCACCTACACTGCAGTCATTACCTGAAAATTTGGTTAGTTCTAGTCTTTGTCAGGAAGTTTGTCTCCTGTCACAATAGCAAGTAGTATTTCAATTTCCAATGATATTCCAGTGATCATTATCCAAGATTATATCTGACCGTGGATGTCATAAAAAGTGTTTCCTTCATAATGCCTTATAGCTTAGTGAGTGCCCCATAGCTGTCATCTTTAGTATTATCTTTCCTGAATGTTATCTGTCCTTCGATATCTATGCTCCAGTTCTGAATTCTGTGTTGTAAAGCTTATTTTATTCCTTAATTTTTTTTTTACATCCTATAAATGTAGTTTGAGGTCTTCTATTGTGTTGAGAAAGCTTTACACATCAGATTTGTTTCTTACTCCATTATTTTATAGAGCAGACTCAGGCATGTCATCTTCTTTTACTTGATTGCTGTTCACAGTCAATTCTTTTTCTTTACCTTATGTTCTCCTGTTACCACAGGATTACTTAATCCATGCCTGGATTCTCATTTACCTTATTTTTTTTTCCTTCCTCTAGATTTTGGAGGTCTAAAATTTCTTAGTTTGAAGCTGTTCTTAACAGTTGTGTCAACTTTGATCCTAGGTAGCTATTCCCTGGAATGTTCAAGTCAAATTTATCTCTTAAAAAGTTACTTCCTTCAGTAAATGCACCTCAACAGTCAAACACTCCAGATGCTTCTTATACCACTCATCATTTAACTATTGGTTAGTCCAATCTCTTAATAGGCATTTTACTCCTCTTGTGGCTTGATGCCCCTGAAGTTCACACAAATAGCTATATGTTTGAAAGTATTCCCTTTCAAAGGGATAGAGTTAGTCCTCTATATTTTTTTTCTAGTGGGAATTGGGCAGTATGGTTTTGAGGGGTTGTTGCTGTTTCTCAGGTTTCTTGTGATGCTTTCCAGTTGCAGGTCCATCTGCCAGTAACAGACATGATGCTATTTTGGTTTTTTGATGAGGAGACTGTTGCGAGGAGGCTGTGATTGCAAAGACCTGCTCTTGTGATTTTAAGCCCAGCTGAAGATTAAACCAGGACTACCTGCCTCTCCGTATATTTCTGTGAATCTCCAACCTTTTCTTATGAGCGTAATTTTTAATTCCATCTGGAACTCTGAATGTCCCTTCTTTTTTCTTTGTGTGTTCCTATCTACTGACTTGATTCTCCTTGAGTTGCCAATACCTGATATTCTTCTTGTCTTATTCCAGAGCTAGCATGTATTTTGTTCTTTCATGCTACACTTATTTTTTTACTTTTTTTCTTGGAGGCATCAAACCTCCTTTTCTGTTCTGTTTCATAATCACAAGTTACTATAGTCCTTCAAGTTCTCCTTGTCTTTTTCTTCTATTGGCAGTTATCCCCAGCAAGCAATGTTTTTCACTTCTTGTTCTGGTTTACAACTGAAGGTTTCATAGAGATGTTCCTTTCTTCCCCTTTGTTCCAAAAGACATATTGTCTCTAACATCATCAGTTGAATTCTGAGCCCTTAGGAGCTCATTGTTTGTGTGTTTTCCAGGTGTCCCACTGAATGATAATAAAGATCCCACTCTTTCATTACCTGTTATCCTTATCCTACTACACTTCAGGGATAATCATCACCCCTCAATAAAGTCTAATCGCCTTTACCTAACCATTCTTTCTTGGAGTTGTGACAGGAAGATGTCGTTACACATCTGCACTTATTTTGCATTCTTTTTTTTTTTTTAATATTGAACTACTTGGGTGTTTTGAATTGACAAATTACTTGCTGTTTTCAAGGACGATATAGTCATTGTCCTATGTGTTACTACTTGTGCCTTGAAATTTTTCTCTTGGTAAAGGTACTATACACACACAATGTATGCTTTTGTACTATTAAATGAGGCAAGGACAAGTGGTGTCTCTCTTGCTCTACATGACTTTTTGTTTAATACATAGAAGACTATGTGATCATTTCTTTCACTACCCATAACACAGTGACAACTTGGAGCAAATGCATATTGCTGGTATGTGTTGTGAAGGGATTTCTTTGATTGTGGGAAGAAGGATGATGTGGGTAAAGAACATGAGTTTAAAAGAAAATGTTTTCAGGAAAGGATTGAAAGGAGAAACATGAGTAATAAATCATTGTTCTGTGTGTGTTCCAAAAGTAAGTGTTGTGGAGACCTGTAAGTTTAACAAATGATTACCATATGAAAGGGGAGACAATATAGCTGAAAAATTAAACTTTTTTTTTTTTAATGTACATTTAGGAAGAAATGGTTGAGAGTTTTCAAATAGTAATGCTTTTTGATGGGGAAAATGTTGGAGGATCTTTCTCAAATGTGTTTAATGATGGATCTTTCTGAAATCTAGTTATTTGCATGGATGAAGTCTCTAACCAAACGGATATAATAGGAAAGATACATTTACAGACAGAGATGACATTCACTTAGGAGCTCTAAAGAAACTTGGAGATGAAACAGCTAAAACATTACTACATGTAAATAAATTCACGGTTAGGTAAGCTAGAGCAAACTTTTTTGAAGAATACACATATTAGATGGACAAGTAGAAAACATATATTGGGATAAGGCTTCATCTTCTGTTTAAAAAAAAACAAAACAAGAAAATCAGGTCTGACAGGATTTTTTTGATTTGGTAAATGTATTTCCCAAAGCAGTTTATCATGATTTCTTGCAAAAAAATTTTAAGAAGAGACCATGGGATAACAGGGAAAGTTTTCGTATGGACTAATAGTGGATTACAAACGACGATAAACCATCATTTGTCACAGTGAATGGAATTTGCCAACACAGTCGACTGTTCTTTGCTGCAATATGTTCTTTAGCATATTCCTAAATGATCAGAAGAAGAAAGAATACTGAGGCAATTGTTTGTGATACCATCTACTCATGATAAAGAGCTGCAAAGCAATTCAAGAATGCTATGATAAAACAGCTGATCAAATTCAGTGTAGATTAATAGATAATTATGCCCTTGGGAGTGGGGGAAGGGGCACGGCAAGGAAAGAAATAGTCCTAATTTGACGTATTCTTGTGTGGGTTGTGAGCTGACTATTACAAGCCTAAATCTCATTCTGAGTGGTAATAGATATCCTTATGGAAACAGGAGAGCAGTGCTGAGTGGCAGTCAAAAATCAGATAGAATATTATGAATTATTGTGAAAGGAACAGAGAACAAATCTGAACCTCATTATGCCACTTTGCAAATTCATCATGTAAAATCATTGTGAATATAGTATGGAATGCTAGTTTCTCAAATTAAAAAGAATATTACCAAATGAGAAAAAGCAGTTGAAAAGGAGATTGGGATGATATAAGAATGAAGTATCTGAGTTTCATTTTTAAACTGAAAAGAGAAGAAAATAAATATGAACTTGTTTGCCTCTGATGTGACTGAAGAGGCATTTTCTCTTTCTCCTCTCTTTCTTCTCCCTTCTCTTTTTCTTTTCTTCTCTCTTCTCTTCTCTTCTCTTCTCTTCTCTTCTCTTCTCTTCTCTTCTCTTCTCTTCTCTTCTCTTCTCTTCTCTTCTCTTCTCTTCTCTTCTCTTCTCTTCTCTTTTCTCTTTTCTCTTCTTTCTCTTCTCTTCTTTTTCTTCTTTCTCTTCCCTTCCTCCCTCCTCCTTCCTGTTTTCCCTTTTCCTTTTCATTTTTATTTTTTCCCTCCTCTTTTGTGATTAATTAATAGGCAATATATGAAATCAGAATATCAAAAAGGTGCTACTGTGTATCTCAGGACTAACACTTGACAAAAGTGACTTTTTCCTAGGAAGGAAGCACGTTTAGGCATAGGTATGTGGAGTGCACATATTGTCCTCTGATCCTACCACACCTCCATCATATTCATATGATGGAGGATCCAAAATACTGCAAGGATGAAAGAATATTGGTGTCTGGAAGACAAAAAAATAAAGTGCACACAGGTTGAGAAGAGATAAGAATTGTGGTGGAATTGTATCACTTTGCAAGAGTTTACAAGACCTCAAAACACATGTGAGTATGCTAACAGTACTGCTAGATTAAAATAATTTCTGATACAGAAAATGGATAATAATATAATAGTAATCTGATATCAAATGGGAATTTTTTTTCACTTTTTAAAAAAAAATTTAGATTAGTTGAGTCTTGTCACATAAGCCACAATGAGGCCAAGGGCAAGCATTGAAACAGAAGACAGATGTAGCAAAGGAAGATGGATACACTTCAGGGCACAGGCTTCTGAACACAGTATTCTAAAGGAATGTGGTAAAAACAACCCTATGTGAAGAAAAGCAATTTGAATATGTAAAAACTGTAAAAATATGTAAAGGGCTTAGCTTGAAAAGATGTTACTTTAAGTAAAATAATGGCAAACCCTTTTCGACAGGAGGGGGTAATAGCTGGAAGAATAAGAACATTTGAAGAAATATTTGCTGAAATATTTCCATCCTGGAAAGAGAAAGGAAGTTTTAACATGTACAAAAAATTTAATTCCTTCAATTCTGTCATGATATGTATCCTTCAGCAGAGTGTGATAACTCTCTTGTTGTGCAGGGTGTAGGGGAAATAATCCATAGTGTGGGTGCAGTTGCTATTCTCTGTAAGGGTGGAAAAAACCCTCACATGAAAAAATGTTTTTTGAATTCATATATCATTAATAACTGTTTATGTAGAGAAAATTATTTCCATACTGCAGTTAGAGCTGTCTGGTAGGCAGTTCTTGAGACCAGTTTTTTTGTTGCTTGTTTGTGTTTTATTTTGATTTTTAAATTTTTCTCGATGCAGTGATAGATGTCTGATAAGCGTCCTGGGAGAAAGAGGTGCTGTACAAACATCTGTACGTTTTCAGCAATCTGTTTGGAAAACACTGTTTCTTCAGAGTGCTGCATTAGTTATCATTGGCATCCAATGCATTTCACAACCAGGAGTGAGAAAAAGTTAGTCCTGGAGTGGGCACTAAGTCATGTATACTGAATTCTGATTTAGAACAAAATTTTAGAGAATTCTTGCTACAGAAAAGAGGCTTTCACAAGAGACAGAGCCCTAAGCTGAAGTGAACGAAGAAAACTTACACACTGTCATGTCTAACATTGCTTCTTGGAAGGGTCAATCTTGCTTTACAAAGACTTCAGATAAACAGTGCTATTATTGTGCTATTAGGACTTGGACCATAAGAATATATGTATAAACAATGCCCTAAAGTGTATTAACACCGCAGGCAAAAAATAAAGCAGGAAAATTCATCTGGGGAGTGCAGGGGAAAAAACAGCCCATACAGTAAAATTAACAGAATTGCTAGCCTTGGCTGCCCATCTGTTCTTCCACTCCTCTGAGAAAGCCCTCCCTGAACATGCTGTCACTAAAAAGGTCACCAAAAAACCAAATCCATTTGGACTAGCCCTTGTTTAATTTAATAATAGCTCCTACTGGGAGATGAGGCTGTTAAATCCAGCAAAGTGTGCATGCAGCTCTGCCACCCCAGGATTGTGAAGAGACTAAAGCCCCTCCTAGAGCTGAAGAGGTATGTGGTGTCCAGTCAACAGTGTATTTCAGCCACAGATGGACAAAACAAAGCTTGATTTGCTGTCCGCTACCACTTATTTTTGTTCAGCTCAGAAAACTGAAAATGTGCATGTCTGCAGAGTTAGATTGTTGTATTTGAACTGCAGGTGTATCTTGGCAGAGCAAAATGAAAACTTCAGCATTTTGGTGTTCAAGAGAGACCCATAATTCATAAAAGAACCCCACTGTGCTATGATGTTACAAAACTGAATGATTCAGCTAGTATTGGAGAAACAGATATAGTTTTAAACACTATGTTGGAAAACACATAATTTCTTACATATCAGCATGTACTGCAGAGAGGTAGATGTTTTCTGCTCTGCATTCAGCAGGAGATGAATTCGTAGTCACTCAACCAGCCATTTTGCTCAAGAAAAATGTTAGAAAATAGACGTAGTGGGTAAGGTGTCATTTGGGGTAGGAGGGGACCTACAGGTTAGAAACAATTCTCTGCAACTATTTTAGGATGTCATATTCTGAATTTGAGATGGAACAGTGACCTACAACTGTGTGATAGTATCACAGGAAATCTCAGAAGGTTAGATAGTGAGTTATTTAAAGTTTTATTGGGGAAGGAAGATAAAAGTAAAATTCCTCAAACTGCCTTTGCAAGAGGTTTTTTGAAATGGTTGTTGGGCAGTGTAGAAACTCTTGTAAACTACAGCCAATTGGTTAGATCTCATGCATTAAATAAAATGTGCTTTTGCCAGGCTTCTTGGCTCTGAACATTACAAGAAGATACAGAATGTTTTTCTCTCATTACTTCAATAGATATTTCAGATTAGAGTAGCTTAAACAGGAAAAGCAGCAGAACATCCCGGCAGAATTACTAAGGGTTTTGTGTTTCAGGCATTCTGAAAAGAGCAGTTATTGAGTTCAGATCTCCTCAGGAGGAGAGCAATTAAGTAGCTTTGTGCATCCAATGAGTTGGCTGTTTTAAATACAGGCCTTCTGAAGAGAAAAAGAACCATCTCCCATCTCGGTTTTGTGCCTTAACTGTAACTCTCCAATCCATTGCTTTGCCAGCTTTAGCAACACCTGTGGTAAAAATAAAATGTTTCTTGCCAGGGAAAATGAAATATTTTGGTTTGTTCCAAAATGCAAGTGGCTTCATTTTCCCATATTGTTGAGGAGAAAAACATGTCTGCTACTGTCAAGATGAGGGTTTTTTTTCTTGGTCAGGTCTAATGTTCATTGTCCAAGCAGAAATCCATTGTTCTCTCAGCCCTGCTCTTTCTCTCTCAGTGATCATCTGCTCCCCAGTCATTTGCAGAATGAAGAGCTGAACTTTAATATGTGCTCTGAGGCCTACACACCAGAGGGGAAGGGACTGTGGCCACCTGCATGCTGCTGAACTCAGTACGGTATAAAACAGTCTCCACCTCTATACAGATGCTTTCTTGTAGTGGAGACAGGGTAGAAGGTAAAATGAATAACATGGTCCTTTCACTGAAATGTAATTGAACCAGCTAAATTGGAATAAGAAACATATAAATTGAAATATTTTTATTAATGAGACCTTTAATACTGATTAATAGATTAATGCTATGTCTTTCTTACAATTGCATGCTTCTGACTGGAAAAATATCAGGAGTCTATAAATATTCTACAGCTCAGTAGAGGTGTAAAACTTACATTAGCAAATTCTGTCTGAGTAATCAAGGAGCATAGTATAAATACAGGAAATGTTTTATACTACAATAGACAGCTGGTCAGTGTTCAGCTTTTATTGGAGGATATGCCTTAAAATGAGGCTACTGGATCATGGGGATACTGATCCTCCAGATTTAACTCATGTCACACAGGTGTCCTTATAATGAACTTAAGTTTTGATAAGAATAAATTGCATTTTAATTAATGTGACTGTTTTGATACTTCCACAAAGCAATTGATCTTTTCTTAGAAAGGACTATTAGATCATTTAGTTCCAGATGGCAAGGTAGCAAACTCCTAGATCATTACATGCATACAACTTAACAACTCATAATCTATCCTACTTTTTCAGAAATGTGTGTAAGCTAAATTTAAAACCTGTAAGAGGTGATTCAATATTCTATCTCATTGTTAAAAAATGATAACTTATTTCTATTTGAATTTGTTTAGTGTTAGTGATCACTCACAGGTTCTGCTTTTACTCTTCTCCACTAACCAGCCTTTTAAACAACTTGTTTCAATGAAAATAGTCATTCACTCAAAATCACAACTTAATCTTCTTTTGGTAAACTAAGCCAATGCAGTTCTTGAAATTACCATGAGGCTTTGTTCAGTCTAAATCACTTTTCTGTGTTATATATTATTAAATATATTATATATTATATTATATATTATTTCTGAGAGTAGAATTACAGTATATTCACTGTAGTTCTCATCAAGGACACAAAGAGGTAAAATGTATCTTGGTATTCTCACATACTTCTATTCTGTTACACACACTCACAGTTGCCTTTTTTTGGATGGCAGAACAGGGCTGGAAGTTTTTGTTCACAGTTTGACAATTATTTAGGAGTCATAAGGGATGAAGTCACTATTTTACTGGATAGAGTCCTTCAGTAAAATTCAAGCAGGTATTCCTTGCTTCTGTATCTGTTTGACTGTATTAAGGTATGTGCTGTAAGAGTGGGCTTAAACTTGCTAAATTAATTTCCAGATCCCTCCGCAGTTTCCCTGTCTACCTTACTTAATATGCAGACTCTGGTGGATTTACAAATCTGATTGAGTCAGTTTTTACTTAATTCCAGACCATTTACAAAGTATTGAAAGGCATCAAGGTTTATAACACACAAAATCATTACTTTTTGATGACTGTTAGTGACTATTTACATCATTGAATAATTACTATTTAAGTTCCATAAGTTTTTCAGATCTTTATTGAATAATGAGATTTTGTGTGGCAGAACAAAGTGCTAGATTCTTTTGTCCCTTTGGAAAGAAATGTTTCAGAGATGCTTTTTCACTGCTGACGTCTGTCTTATGTGGTCAGTGAAACACATTTTCAAACCAAATGTTTGAAGTTCCTAGTTTTTATTTTTGAGGTACTTGTGATATATGGTTTTTAGCCCTCTCTGGAATCACAGTATCACCGAGTTTGGAAGGGCCACAGGAGATGGACTATCCCACCAGTCATGCACAAAGCATGGGCAGCTAAAGCAGTTGCTCAGGAATGTGCCCAGTTAAATTTCTAATATTTCCAGGAATGGCAACTCCATAACACCTCTGGGCAGCCTGTTCCAGTGTTTGAATAATGAATTTTATGTCTGATGTTAAAATGAAATTTCTTCTATTTGTGCCCCTTGCCATGCCACAGAATATGACTGAGTCTGACTCCATAATCTTTATTTCTACCTTTTCACTCACATTGCTAGGATTACTGTGAGCTTTCTCTGTCATATACTGAACAGCTCTAGCTTTCTCAAGCACTTACATTGTTTTATATGCTCCAGTCTCCATGCCTCTTCATTACACTCAGTCCAGGGATTCCTGAAGGAAGTCTTATTCTAGGTGAAGCAGTCTGGCTGTTACCCATGTCCATTGTCACTGGGTTCCCTGCCCCTTCAGTGTCAGTCCTGCTTTTCCACCTATGAGTTCTTCTGCTGTTGGTAGGTCTCTGGAAGCCCTTCTTATTGCCTTTCCTGTCCCTCACTAGATTGGACTTCAGGTGGGCTTTGGCTTTCCTAATCATGTCTTTGGGTGTTCAGTACCTACATATTTCTCCTGTGTGACCTGAGCCTGCATTCTTACCTTGCATGGCTCCTTTTCTTGTTTAAGTTTAGTCAGGAGCTCTTGTTTAACCACATGGGTTTCCTGCAATCTTTGCCTGACTTCCTGCAGGTGGAGATGGATCATTCTTGAACCTAGAGGATATGATATGTTCCCTAAAGAACAACCATTCTGAAAGCATTTGTAAATTTGATTGGAAACAGCAAAGGATTTGGAACTGAAATCAGTAGAGGAATAGAACTGTTTTAAAGTTAGGGTTGTAAATTTCTTGGTTAAGTGGAAATACTACAAAATTTTATTTCCTTTAATTTCTGTCTGCACATAGAAATACAGGTATGTGGAAAAACATAAATGAAAGAATTTGGAAAAGGAGATGCAAATTTATCTGTGAAGTTTTGGCTTTGAATGAAGAGCATGAAGATGTAGGGGAGGTGGAAATTTAAATGGACTATGGAAAATAATCTTTGATCTTACTGAGTTTCTCTAGGTATGATATAATTCCTGACAGGCCTCCAGGTCAATGAATATGCCTTCAACTCAAGCAAATGCAGCTTTCTAAGATAAAAGATAACTTCCATGTTGTATAGTAACACAGTTGATGCTTCTGATTGCCATTGTACCCATCAAGAAATCATTTCCTGTTTTGCAGATCTCTATAAGACAGCATGCAAAACCACATTTCATTTTGCATTAATGGGAAAGATAACACATTTTACATGTTGTGCCATTTTCAGAGATAGCAAGGGAAAAATAACCTCTAACATTTTGCCTTCCTATGATGGTCCTCAATGCTCAGCTGCTGAAGTTTGGGAAGGGAGATTTTCTATAATTTCTGTTTTTTAAAATTAGGCTGCACTATCCTTTGACATCAGTTCTGTGGAGACAGATTAGAAGTCTCAAATATTCCAGTCCTGCAATATGGCAAGGAAAAAAAAAAAGAGCGCTTGTTGGAGGAAAAAAAAAACCTACATTTTTTATGTTGAGATTTCAATTTTAATAGATAAATGAATTCAGGAAAATTGAAAGGGTTTATGTAAGTGTATTATATTTAGATACTGTGTATAGCTGAAAAATGTATATAGCTTAGTGCAAATGTTAGGAGTTTAGAGAAAGTTGCATAAGAAAGTTCATTCTGGATGTGCTGTTTTAGCTCAGGCTCCCTCTGGTTGAAGGTTTATGTTTGTTCAAGGTATTTCCTATTTCTCTTTTCCATCTAATTCCATTCTTGTAAGTTCATTGGCTTTATAATAGAGTCTTCTAGCCAATTCTAGAAGACAGCCAATTCTATCATTATTCAAATATGAAAGTTCCACAAAGAGAGCAGGATATGCCAGTAAGAGGAGGTAATGGTCTGTTTTGTTTTATCTGATTGTTTTAGCACCTTGCAATTTCCTCAGCCATCACACTAGCCAAAAAAGAGTGTGAGTCTGAAAATCAAAAAGATGGGAGGTAATTTGATGCTGTTGGTCTTAGATATTTTGGCAACAGACTGTGAAAATGTGCAAGAATGTTTGCAAGTGGTTTGAATGAGTATGTGGAAAGATGCGGATCTGAGGTATATTTTAAAAATAAAATAAAACACCCTTAACATGAAAAGAGCTTTTTATTTTTTCCTGGTGTGAAAATTATTAGCAGCTACAGGCAGTCCCCATCTGGGGATTTGGAGCCTACTGTCTGGTCTTTCAATCAGATTAGTTGGTGATACTAGAAGGAAGGAACGATACTTGGAAGAATTGTGTGTAGCTTATGACAACAAAAGGCTCAACTGGCAACATGTGGCTAACAGCTCACAGACATCTGGTCTAAGCCATTTTCCTGAGGAATTAATTTGTGTGGAATATATCTCCCAAATCTTTCCTTCTTTGAGGAAAGGCACTTGCTAGAAATTAGATAAAGAAAAAATAATACTGTATCAAACTCTCAGCATTAACTTGACAGGAAAGGAAAAACAGTAGATTTGGCCTTTTAAATTTTAGTTTGTGATGTCTTAAGAAGGACTGATGAACGGTTGGTTCTGGGCCATTTGAGGGGAAGGCAGAAATGAGAAGGATTAGATTTTTTCTATTTTTATACTTAAAAGTATTAGGTATAATGTGGCATGATTAACTGACATGATCCAGTGGCTTCATGTTGCTCCCAAGGAATTAAAAACCTGTAAGCATGATGGAAAGTAAATAAAAAAAAATCCTGGTGGAAAATTTTTTATTTGTAGTGGATTTCTCCAGTGCTTCAGAGCTGATAAAGTATTTCCAGTCTTCTTTCCAGCTGGGGCTTGAAACAGACAGAAGGTAGGTCCAGGCATTGACTACAACAGCTCATGAAGGAGGCTGAAGATTATAGTGCATTGAATGGTCAGAAAATTTCACTTCTCTTCTTTGTTTTGCTAGAGCTTTCCCCAAAAGGATATAGGGAAACATTGTGGGATGCTGGTATTTTTCCGATCTGTAACTGATGGGATGAGAAAGCATTTTCTTTTGTGTACAAGTAATAGACGTTTTCTGACTAAGCAGTTGTGTTAGATTTGTAGTTAGCTCAAAAATTGGTGCTTCAATTTCAGATATAAAAGTGCCTTGTTTGTTTGACAGGTTGTTTGGACTTAAAAATCATCACATGGAGTTGTAAGAAATAATAAGATTTCTTACATATTTTACCTATAATACTGTTTATTCAACCCATACATAAATGAGAAATAGGTTTTAGTCTGGACAATATATTACAAC
Organism: Setophaga petechia; assembly: GCA_024362935.1. Lineage (NCBI taxonomy): Eukaryota > Metazoa > Chordata > Aves > Passeriformes > Parulidae > Setophaga > Setophaga petechia. The sequence goes on from JANCRA010000008.1 coordinate 27,633,732, forward strand.
TAATCCACTGGTTTCATTGCCAGTCCTGATGCCTTCACAGCTGCTTTCCTGTCGGTCTCCAGAGTTCAGATCTCTTCCAGACCTTTACCTAAGGTCTCCAAAACAGGGCTTGTTGCTTCTATTTGGGAGCAGCCATTCACCCCTAATGTCAGTGACTTCAAAGGTAGTCTCAATGTAAATAATGTGGTAAGTCTCAATGTTCAGTAAACTGGATGTCCTCAACATGCAAAAGGACTTCAGGAAGATCTTCTCAAAAGTCTGATATGGTGTATTTATATTTGTTTCAATGGCAATGTAGGAATGAACTAAATAATAATGGAGAAAGTAAAGAATAAAATAAGGCAAGAAAAGAAGAATTGAGATGGGCAAAGGAGGTAAGCAAAAGATTGAAGGAAATCTAAAAGATAATTCATAAACTTTATGGCAAAACCCAATTCTGCAGGAGTTCTATTAACAATCCGAAAAATTATTAAATTAAGGAAGACTCATGAATTACTTAAATTCTGAAAGTTTTTAGAACTCTCCTTTTAATGAGAAAAATAAAAATAAATCCTCTGAAATGTGAGTAATTTGAGGTTTTCTTTGGAGAATAACATTAAGATTGCTCAAACATACAGAAGGTATAAAAGGTCAACTAAAATTGTACAGTCTAACTTTCAATTCTATAGCCTTATGATCACAAAATAATTCATAAAGGGCAAGAATATACTAGGAGGGATAAGCATGCTGCTCTCTATCTCTATCAATCTGCTGCTCTATACAGTCATCTTAGGAGTCAGAAGATCAAACTTATAACATAAGCCTCTCAAAATCATTTGATACACTCTACAAAGTGCAAATACACTGCCTTTCTTTTTCAGCGTTATGTTAGTTTTTAGGAGAGTGCCATCCCAAGGAAGCTCATCAGTGGTGTGCAAAACACCAAGCTTTGTACAGCTGCAGCAACTCTTCAGACATCTCTGGTTCCCAGAGATGGTCCATTGTGGAGAATGTAGCTGGCTTGAAACCCATGCTGCTGAAGAGAGCCATCTCTGTTGGTGCCTTCTGCACTCCTTTGTCTCCTGCTTGATTTAGACAAGGACACCATTGTTTGCAGGTAGTTACACAAACGGAGAACACCCAGACAGCCAGGGTAGTGATTTCCTTCACCAGAGACAGGGACTGGTCATGACAGAAACTGCCAAGAGCATGGAGGTGACGTACATACAGGTGGTTTGCTGTAGGTTTACAAGTCTGCACTAGCAGAGAGCTGCTCTGGGGACTTGAAGGTGTTTGTCTTGATCTTCACAGATTCTTTGAGCTGTGAGGTAATGTTTACAGTGGTAAATGGATGGAAAGCAACATTGAAGTAAAACCCCAAAATGTGTAATTGCCAGGGTCAGGGAACACGAAAGTCTCTTTTGCTGCTTCCTGGCTAGTGATACTGTGGAGCTCCAGTTATTGCAGGCACATGTGTGTAGCTGCTTCAGAATGCTACTGGTATTTCATAACCACTTTTACAGAGATTTCATATTTTTTTACTTTGAAGTTGAATTTCTTGATGCTTCTTTGGGAGCTGGCAGCTCCAACCTGATAGAGCATTCTGCTGTTTCTTTACCATGGTTCTTTTCTGGTATGAAAATTTCAGTTCAGTTCCCTGCAGATGTTTATCAAGTCTGCAGTCTCTACCACCCCAAAGACTGCTTTGCATTTGCCGTTTGACATGGTTATTTTTGTTTGTTTGCTTGTTTGTTTTTTTGTTGTTTTTGTAATCAATTTTTATTAGTCAACTCATCAGAAGGCTGTTGGCAGCTTAAGAGATGGGGATTTTACACTATGCCAACAAGGGGATATTCTGGTTTTATGAGATATTTTGGGGTTTATGAAGTTGCAAGAATAATGCTGAAGGACCATCTTAGTGGATTGTAATGTGACATGGTTCATAATCATATTGTCTGTGTCTCTTACGTATCTCTGTTTATCCCTCAAGGGATCAGGTCACTTTATTTCACATTGGAATTTAGGGAAAAATTATGTTGTGTGTGTTGAAATTGGCTATGGGATTAGTTCATTCCAGCAAACCAGGGAGTGAATCAATTTGGCAGACTTAGTTAAGCTTACCTGTGAACTTGTGTCTGATTAAATGACAAGGGCAGCAGTTCCCCTGCTGTCTTTGATGTACATGAAAATAAAGTGAAGAAAAGAAACACTCCCCTATGACAGTCAATTAAGGATGCTGATTAACTCCATCTTGTACAAAGGCTGAGCACTATAATAGAGTGACGTGATGATGAGTTATGAAAGTGATAGATTCTCCTGTGTTTATATACAAAATGTTTCCTGGGTAAGATAAACTCCATCACAGGTCCACATTATGATGAATAAGTTTTATGGATTATAATACATTTTTAGTTTTGTGGAGTTGATCTTTAATTACTCTGTTCTACAGAAAACAATTACATGGGAGATGTCAAGCAGCATTCTTTCTAAATACTGTAATTTTATGGAAGCCCTTACAAAATGTTCTTGAAAACAATTGTGACTTAATAACTTACTGGAAAAGGTGAATACTTTTTCCAGAGATAAATAACTTCAGCAGTGATGTATAAATGTGCACTTGCAATTAGGCTGATAAATGTCTGTTATTAATGAGCATATAAGAAAGCAAACAACTTCTGTGGCTTTGTTTGATGTGGCCATAGAGAGAAAAAAGTAGCTAAAACTAATTTTACACTTTGTCTGTGTAGAAAGTAATTGGTATGAAATTGCAGTGCTTGTGGTAATCCTGCCCCAATGATATTTGTGCTTTTACCTTCATGAATATTGATCTTTTTTTTCTCGCTTGAATAAACAAAGGGAACAAGATGAAAAATCCCACTACCTAACCAATTCAGTTTGTTTATCTACTAACAAGTGCTTTCCACTTTCTTAGAAGAACTTTTTTAGGATGGGATAACACAAATCTGTTACTGATAATCTTTCCAATGGCTCTTTTCCTGTCTTTTTTTTTTTGTTGCTGTTGTTTGTTTGTTTTGTGTTGGTTTTTTTTTTCTTTAGCAACCTACTGTACTTACAGTCCATGAGCTTTTATGTGCCAAGGCTATGTGTGCATATGTGTGCGAACAGGGGCTGACAGTGTGAGTCAAGCCTTTATGACCAAGGCAGTGGACAGTGGCAGCAAAAACAAATACGCTTTTTATCCTGAAGAAAAAAATAGTCTCCCTGTATGTAGCATTGGTCAGGCCATAGCTCAAGAACTACACTCAGTTTTGAGCCCTGCACTTTGAAAAGGTCATTGAGGGGACCAGAGCATGTGCAGATAATGGCAGCAGTGCTCATGGAGGCTCTAGAAAACAAGCCTTATGAGGAACAGCTGGAGTTGTTTAGCCTGGAGAAGGAATTGCTCAGGGGGGACCTTACTGCTCTCTGCAGCTCCCTGAAGATGGGCTGTAGAGAGGCAGGGCTGGTCTTTTCTGCTGTGACTGCAGTGAGAAGACAAGAGGAAATGACCTCTTGTCAAGCAGAGATGGGAGATTAGAGAAAAAAAATCACTGTAAGAGTGGTCCCAGGGAAGTGGTGGAGTCACCATCATTAGATGTGTTTAAGAGGCATCTGGGTGTGGTGCTGGGTGATGTGGTTTAGGGGTTACAGTGGTGGTGCTGGGTGACAGTCACATTGGATGATCTTGAAGGTCTCTTCCAGCATTGATGATGCAATGATTCTGTGCTCTGAAGTTTGAAATATTTTTTATTGTATGATGTGTGTGTACCCAAAAGCTCCTGATCATCAGAGGTGTAACTGCAAGGATGTACACTGTCCAGGGATGATAAGCACATCATCACTAATCTCAACCTTGTCTGTGTTGTGCTATGTGATGCACGTACCTGTCTTACCAACTCTTCTCTTTTTTGTGTGTCTGTGATGTGTTACGAGCTATTTCACTGTGCATTTATCTCAGCAAAATAGTACAGGCTCCAAGGGTCACTTGCCTTTCCTACACAATACACTGAAAGTGATGCAAGCAATTGCTGCGTTATTTACTGTCAGGCTAGAGTTATTAAGAACCAGCCTTAGGATGAAAAAGTACATATAAACTATAATGCACTTTAAGTGAGATAAAATTTCAGCTACAACTTAATTAAATTCTTATTTTTTGAATAGTTCCTGGCCTGAGAGGATAAGACAGCAATTAAGTGCTGGAGTTGCATTGGCTAAAGCATATGTGAGTAATATGACACAAAGCATCTCAACAGAACATTAATACAGCCTTGGTACTAACAAGTATAGAATGGAAAGAGCTCATGGTGATATAAATAGAGGTGGGAACAGGCTACAGATCATGTATTTAGGAAAAAAAACCCCATCCATACAAATGCTTTGCACACTTACCAAAAGCCTGTGGAAAACCTGGTGGCAATAACTTTAGCTAGGAGAAGTGGGAAGGGCATGTTCAGCAATTGGAAGGAAATAAAACCTTGATAACTGAATTTATTTGTTTATTGTCATATATTTTGAAAAAAAAATCACCCCAACATTTGAATGAAAGATTACCTTCCTGCCTTTCTCTCATTCAGGTCCCTAGATAAAATGACAACTCATTCCTTGTGTTTTGAGCAGATTAGCACTTGGAAGTTTTACACCTTTGTGGCAAAATATAATCTTCTTGCAAAGTAGAAGAGAATGCTATTCAGTACTACCCTAAATTTCCAATAAATAATTGAAAAAATAAAATATTTGGAATCTGTCAAGTACAGTGATTTTGGCCGTGTTCATAAAAAATACAGTGCAGTTCATAAAAATACAGAATCCTTTAACTTTTCTATTTCAAAATTTAAACAGTTCATATAAAAAAATAATTTTTTAGTATAATTATTTAAAAATGCATTGATAAGAAGAAATACTCCTGAAGAAAAATGTCACTATTTAATAATATGTCACATCTGGACTTTAATGAAATATTAATGCCAAGTTATGATAAGAAGAGTACCTCTTTTTCATCTTTCTTTTATCTAAATTGTTTAATATTTAATACTTTATAATAGAGAGATAGAGTAGACCAAAGTAGAGTTGATGCTGTTTTATTATGTATGATTTTATTACCAGATAAGAGTATTTAAAAATGTTTAGAATATTATAGGATCAAATACAGAATATTTAAAGCTATGTAATGCATTCTGTTACAGATGCAGAAATCCATGATATTCCCTGCCAAAGGAGACTGTAGATGTAGACTCAAAATCCATAGGAATGTCTACGTCTATGGTCCTTTTGAGTTCCTTCCAACTTGAAATATTCCTTGATTCTATTTCTTTGTTGCCAAGCAAGGTTGGGCTTTTTTTTGTCTTTGCTTTTTTTTTAGGAAAAAATGTTGCATTGAGTGACACATCAGACAAAGTGTAGCATAAAGAAATCTAAATTAAGGTTTATCAAAAAGTCTGAAGAATGCTAAAACTTGGTGAAGTGTATGGTTGGCAGTTGCACAGAGACAGATTTACATATGGAGTGATCTCACTAACCCCATTGTCAACTGAAAAGACCAACCAAATGTTGAGACAAAAACTTTTTGTATAGTTGGTGCTATGTATTTTGATCTAATAGTATAATCTGTTAGACTTTGCTGACTTTATTCTTCATTGCAAAACAAAGCCAGGTAACTGCTAACCAAGGACAGTACTGAAATGTCACAGGATGCACAGAGAGGTTACCTAGACATTATTTTCCACATAAAATGGAGACTTAGAGATTTCAAAAAATATTGAGAGAAAACACACCTTAGAAAAGAACTTGGGAATATGTTGGGTGGCCACAGGCACACATCATGGATACAGAAATGTTCTTCTGAGTCAGATCACTAATGGAATTTAGCCTTCAAATACTTGGCAGTAGCTGTTCCAAAATTTTAAGTAATCTGACATAATGTAATGTGTTGGTAGTTTGACACAGGATTTTGACACAGGATTTATCCCTGCAAATCTATGAACTTTTAAGTTTTTGGAATAGGAATCCGAAGTAACCTTGCAAAGCCAAATTGCAGTCAAGTGAAAATGAATTTATGGCAAACCAATGGCTTCACTGTCTCATTTGAACAGGTGAAGGGTACATGACTTGCTTAGAGTTTGGATACTGGAAGTCTTTGATAAAAGCAGGATTTTCTTTTGCTTGGTTACCATCTACCTTTCCACATTGTGTTTTTTAACTGATAAATCACACAAACCAATGCTTCATTGTATTTCTGTGTTTCTCTGTATATCTAATCTATCAGTTTTCTGCTGCTGAGTCATAGATTTTATCCCTTTGGGAACAAGGGCCAGCTTCTTGTTCTTTAGTCACTGTTTGAAGCACACCATCAATACATAAGAATTGACAGTGATTTGGGCTTGAAAACCCAGAAATTTCCACTGTAAGTGAATCTGTGGAGGTCAGATATTTGTACTGTCCTTGTAGGGAAGCCACATTTCTAAATAGAAAGTCATTGTGAAAGCCAGAAAAAGAAAAATGTAAAATTCAGTTAACACCTTAAAAGTATGATTTTTCTGTTAAAAAAAACAAATGTTGCAAATCTGAACGTGAATTGGGAAAAGTATCTTTATATTACTTACATCAATAAAATTGCATGATAAATCCACTTTTATACATGGATTCCAATAACTCCATTAACAGATTATGTCAAAATGCTGTTTTCTCAAAGGTACCTATTCATTAAGCACATAACAAAGCCCAGATATTACCTGGAGACTTCATTAAAGGACAGATTTAAACCACCAAAACATATTTTTGGTAGACATATAAGTGCCTAGTGGGATTTTTCTGAGGTGCTAAAAACAATGTGCTTGAAGCAATTTGAGTCATCTGGATGACCTTACTGTACAACCAGAGGTGAACAGGTAATTGAGAGTAGAGTTAGAGAAACTCAAGCCTCTAAGCTTAATAGTATTTGAACAGAAAATTTTACTTATGTAGTCAGAAGGACAGCTAAGAAATCCACCGTCTTGCAGGGATTAGCATTAAATGGTGCAAATGAGCCTGGAATTTCTGTTGTGATCAAAAGAAAATGACAACTGTTTTAGATAAAAGGAGGAAGAAGATTTGAGCTATTTCCTAAGTTAATATTTCTGCCCTTATTTTACACGTTTGGTCTCAGCAGTCTAAGATCTTACTCTCTGGGCAGCTTTAAGCTCCCTGAGGAGACAGAATGGCTGAGCGTGCTCTGAGCGTGCCTCATCGGCTCCTGCGGCTGCCTCGAGTTTAGCAACAAGAGGAAAACCTCCCAGCCTTATGCTGACAATTAGATTCTGCTATGCCTGATGAGTAATAAAGAGCCTTTCTCAGAAGAAGAAAGTGTTCTGGGCTGTTCCCAGCATGGGAAAGTTTGAATTCAGAGGTAAGGCTCATACTGATTTTAAAAATACCTAAATGCATTATACAGTTGCTAATAAAAAATATTTCTAAATGAGCGGTGGGTTTGTTTTGGTGCAGGGTTTTTTTTGTTTGCGCTTTTTTTTCCCTTTTTTTTTCTCTAGGGTTTCATAGTCAGGCATTACCATTTAAATAGTCTTGACTTAATGTGCCTGCAGAAACAAAAAACAGAAATCCTTAAGAAAAAGCAGCATGACTATGATGTGAAAATCTGAAACCTCAGAACTTCAGCGTTAAGAAATAGGTGATGGAGAAGAGTGGAACCATTGCTTCCTTGCAGTAGATTGTGTGTTGGGTCATTCAGTAATCAATAATGAAATTGGTAGCACCCTCAGTTGCACATATTTCACTCTTAGTGTAAGCTCTGTTGTCCTTCTTGAGGATTAATAGTTTTATGGAGTGTCTCCTTTAGCAGCCAAATGCTTTTTCACATGAACCTTTTCTCTGCTGCCTTCTGGGAGTTTAATGTGCTGGCTGATGTAAGATTTCAGGATCTGGGCATATAAAAAGAATGTTCCACTAAAGATTAAAATCCTTAAGTTACTCTTTATCTTTTATACTGAGTTTTCCTGCTGCATACACCTAAGATTAATAACTTTCTGGTGATTTGACCATTTCCAAGACTGTATGGGAATTCTGCTGGAATAAATCCTACTTGAAACAGAATAAAACGGGATGGAAAATTATAAAAGATTAAATATTTATCTTTTTGTGGAAATGAAGACATGCATGTAAAATATTGAAAGGCTGTGACTGAAAGAAAGACTAGCACTCTGTACTGTGTATACTTTCACCTCCTTGGTTCTGGACCTCCAATTAATTCTGGGCTGGAATACTGTAAAAGGAATGTGATATTTTTGACATTCATATAATAGGTGACATAATTTCTGGCTATAAACTGTGTCATACTGGAACATTAACAGCATTTTTGCAGCATTATTTTCAACTACTGAGTTCAGTGCTGTGCTGACAAAATGGCTAATGTGATCCTTAGGCATGAGCACAGAGGATCAATAAGTAGGTGATTTTTACCTCTTTAAACCAAGTCAGTGAGACAGATATTGAGAAGCTAAATATGGTTCTGTTCCCCACAGTGTGGCTGTGATCATATTTTAAACGTGGGCCCAGTGCGTAAATGAGCTGCAAAAATGATGTAAAGGCTTTTGAAAGGCAGACTTAGAAACCTCCAGCTGTTAGGCTGAGGGAAGGAAAAACAAAGGGTTGCAGTAACTTGACTGCTGCATGTAAGTATTTCTGAGGTGAAAAAAGATGCCAGCTGTGGAAGAGCTCTTCATTCTGGCTAGAAAGCACAATGAGTGAGGCTCCCTTGGAGCTGCTACCACACAGCATGCACGGATATGTCCTGTGGGTTGGACAGGGGCTTCTTCACCTCACACATCTTGGCAAGTCCTAGGGCAAAAGTCTCTGCAGTTGTTGGGCTAACAGCTCTTCAGCCAAGATAAAGTTTTTCAGTCTAGCATAGAATAGTTGGAAGATACATAATGAATGTTAAAATAAGTCAGGCTGACTGGTTAAGAGATCCCTTCAGGGTTTAAACCCTGATTATTTCTTGAAGGACATTTAAATTTTGAAGACATTTACAATTCAACCTGGGCTTTTCAAAAGGCAGTCACAGATTCTGGTTCTATTTTTATCTTTATCAGAAGTTTAAGACATGGGGACTATTTCCTTTAGATCCAGGCTACCATATTTCTGCATATGTTTTGTAGGGATGTTTTCCTAAAATACCCCTCTGAGATCAATGGTCCTGTCCTTTGCTCATTGGACTGTGAAGCATTGAAAGAAGGTCAAATAATTTAGGAAACTTTCTTTATATTGCTGTTTACTGCTTTTATGACATAGAATCTTTTTGAGAGAGAAGGACATGCAATTGTTTAGTAGACTGCTAAACATCTCTCTCTTCTTAAAATAATCCCAAATATACTGTTATTTTGCTTAATTTTGTGGAAAAATGAAATTTAAAAAACTGTAGCATGATTTTTTACTTGTTAGGCTGTCACATCTTATGATTAAGAGATTTAGAATAACAGAAAATAATTGTCTTAGAAGTTGGAAAACTGTTGCTGAGATTTTAAAATGGATAGTTGGGAGTGAAAGAGAAGCCCTGCTCAGAGAGAGAGAGAGGCTTATTTTGTAAAGCTTGTGGTATTTAAGGAAGTCTTAGCATAATGATGGGTTTTTAAAAAGAACTTCCCTGCAGAGAAAAATCTCCAGAACAAAGCTATCAGGAACATCTGACAGTGGCAAGACCATTTCCTTTCACATGACTTTCTTGAACCCTCTAGAGGAATAAGAAATCTTATCTGTGTAGGGCAAAATGACTGAACCTGGAACCTAAAATTATGAGCCTCTCACTGAGGGATCACCTCTAAAAGCTGAGCAGATGCTGTGCACTACAGACATGGCAGAAATCATAAAAGTCTCTCATGAACTTTCAGCAGAAGATATTGCATCCCCCCAGCTGTGAAGAGCAAAAGGAAAATGTGAAATAAATGGATAATTGTCATGTATTACTAAACAATATTGTCTTTGTCAATCACTGCTGCCAGTAGATGACAGTGATACAGTCTTTTACCTATCAGCATGCCTTCTGTCTCCTTGCAGTTGACTTTCTCCAATCCCTGACTCCTGACCTTTCACCTGAGTCCATGGTTAGTGCAGATGATGGATGAGCCTTGTTATGCTCCTATGATGTGCTGGTGCAAAGGAAAAATGCCAGCAGGCATGTTGTGCTCATGTTAGATTTTCATAAGAGTAACTTGTCTCTAAAACAGACAAATGGCTGCACAGGCTGAGCAAGATAAGTTTGTCATGAATGTTTTGGTTGTTGCCATTCAATACTGATGTTATGTCAGTAGACAGGGAAAAGTGAGGCAGGCAGGCGACTCTGAAGGAGGGAAGTACTGGATGAGTTGGAACAGGCACTAACATTATCCCATCCCTACCAGGACATTCAGGAGGAAATTAAATATGTAGTCTCCTGTGAAATATTCTGTATAGCTGCCCATGTTGTAAGTCACACACTTGAAATGGAAAAATAAAGCATTAAATGGTGAAATCAGTGGAGTGTGGTTTTTCTCCAAATAATTTTGAACATAAATGTAGTTTTAAATTGTTTCTAGTAAGATAAGTAATATCAAGTTGTCATATAAAAACCCTTGAATTGCTCCTTCACAATTGTTATTCTAACCTCTTTAAGAATGATTAGGGGGCTTTTTTTATTTATTTGGTTTTTTGTTCAGAGAGAATTCTCCTAATTTTTGCAGGAAAGTGGAAGGAAGGAAAGCATTCACTTAAATCATTACAGGTCACAGTAGGAAAGAGATTTCTAAGGAAAATAATAGTAAGGACAATTTTTTGCTAAAATAGTAGATAGGATTTTGTTTATATCTGAGAAGTATGGCTACATGGAATGTTTTTTGAGGTCCAGGTGTTTTCATAAAAATGCAAAGATAAGTACAAGGAATCCAGAGTTAGAGCTCTTGGTTGAATTTTTCCATGACTCCATAGGCTTAAACTGTGGGCTTGAATTCAGAAGTCCAGGTAGTAAATAGCCCATACAATATCAAAATAAACAACTTTTTTATGTTTGGGAGGCCTGATGAACAAGAAAAAAACAGTGTATATTGGAAAAATTGTATTTTCAGCAAGACTTGTTATTTCCTGTTTGTATAATTTATCACATGTAGATGTTTATTCAAAAGTCTTGCTCACTTAATCCTGTGGTTTGTATTTCTCCTGTCCATAGTGCATTTAGCACTATCACCCTTTTTCCTAAAGGTTCTTGGGACTATTAGAGCATTTAAGTTTCTGAAGGATGGCTGCCTTAATAGCCCTCAGTTCAACACAATATTACTTGGCTTTTAAAATTTAAAACAAACAGGAAAGACACAGGTTCTACTTCTGAAATATTGTTTAGCACTGAACTGCTTTTTCATGAAGAGATTGTGGAAAGGCAGTTTCCATTCTGTGGTTCTGTACCAAGCAAACAAAATTAGCTGTAAGCCTTCTCGAATACTGGCGCTTTAATCAGACCATATTTCAAATTGTGTGCTGCGTCCCCATCATGCAGGGGTTTTAATTCAGTGGTGGAACCAGGGATTGCCCATGCTATGAGAAGGATTCACAGCTCAGGCAGCTGCTTCACTGTGCTGAAAGCTATGAAAACTTTGGCTATGATGCACTTTGCTTTTCTTTAGTAATTGGAAGTGTCCCATGAGAAGGGAACCTCAGGCACAAGTTCTGCTGGTGTGGCTCATGGCATGGATGTGTCTTAAACTTGGGAAGTTTGCAAAGGGGAAACCAGTCAGAAAAAGAGTTTAATTACAGTCTCTACTTTAATAGATTTTCTGACTATTCAGAGATGCAGTATCAAATGATTTGGTATAAAATCATACATATTTCTTTGCATTGCATTTATTATTCTTGAATAACCCTTTCAGAGACTGAAAAGCTGGGAAAAGAAAACAAAAATCCTATCACAGAAAAGAATGTACATATAAAATTAAGGAGTATTTGAAAGTTCATAATTCTTTTAGCATGCTGGCAGCTGGTGAAGTGTAGGTATGGAAAATCAAGGCTGCTGCTTACCTTTCCAGTGATGTTTAGAACTGGTCTGCTACTTCTACTACAGTTTTTTTCCCTAAACAAGACTCTTTTGACCATTCTGCAAAGATGAAACACAGTTTATTTTCTTCTTTTTTGGCACTGCTTCTCATTTAAAGGAAATAAATGCACGATAATAAAAACAAGGCCAAGCAAATGAAAGCAGCATGTCCAATTTAAAGAATATCAACGTTTGCTAATGCATAATGTTTTTGCAGTGCAAGCTAATACTGAACCACAGATTTGTGGTTCAGTATTAGTTCGTACCTGGCACATATTCCATGGCATGTAGCCATGGGTATGCCTGGTACCCTACTGGCAGTGGCATGAAAGGTGCTGAAGTCCTGTGATTCAGGGAAATGACATCAGTTCATCTCCAGATGGTCACAGGTGCAAACCACATCCATGTGAGTAACAACCCCTTGCAGCTCCAGAATTGCAAATGGGTTAAAAGTATTGATAAAAGGAGTCACAAAAGTAACTCTTGTGCTGAGAAATGCGAGTTATAATGAGAGTTTTAAGGAACTGAGTCTCTCCCTTTTTAGAAAAGGAAGATTTAAAAGTGCTGTGATTATAATGCCCAAATGCCTTTATGGTGAGAAAATCTTGCCTCTGTAATTTAAGAGAGAAAAGATTATTGGCAGGAAGTCAAAGGCACCCAAATTTTAATAAGAAATTAGTAGTGATTTGTAACAGTGAGGGCATGAAGGTACTAGCACAGTTTACCAGTGGATGTGATGATTTCTACACCTTGTAAAGTCTTCAAATCAATGTTAAATGTCTTCCTAAAATAATTGATTTTGCCAAAATGGCTTTGGGAATACAATAAGGGGAGCTGCACTTAAGGGCTTCTGTTCCAAAGGACACAATATTTGAAGTAAGAGTTCCTCTGACCTTATTTTTTCTGAATTTATTAAAGATAAGTGTTAGATAGCAGATGAATCATTGCTCTGAACTGCTAGTTATTCCTTTTCTTACACTCAGCACTTCATGTAACTATTACTTGCTTATGATTCTCAATGAGAGAATCAAAGTGTATGATTTCATCTATTATATTTATTTTAATAGGTTACATAATTTTAATACTTCATTTCATTAGTAGAATCAAACTTACATGTCTTCTATCTCCAATATAGTCTTGTCTGCTTGACCTCCCCTGACCAGTCCTCTATTTTTCAGGAACATAACATGGCCATTTCAGAAAGCAAGCTCCTCTAAGTCACTGAAGAGAAGCAAGATAATTTGCTGTCACCTGGGGAGGTGGTGACCACTGAGTCACCTCCCCTAGGTGAGGAGTGAAGCATCTTTTGTTCACTGGGCCAGAGGCACTTTCCTTTTGCAGTGGACTCCCTTTCTGCCTGACTCTACTTAGATGCCTTAATGTGAAATCGGTGTGGGGCAAACAGTAGCTTCTAAATACAGATCATATAAATATTTACTTTAAATTTTCTGAGTATGATAAAATGCATTCATCTTCCTGATAAAAATCACTATGCACACACTCTAGCATTTGTAGGTAGTGTGGATGTTTTTCTCTTAATATTAGTTTGTTTGATTCTGTGGGTTTTGACATCTCTATTCTTTTGTCTGACAAATCTGTGCACTGACTTGTAAAAAAAAATCAATATTGTTTTCCCTGGCACTTTCTCTGCAGTTGAGTTGATTTATTATCACAGTTCCCTTTCCCCTCTTTTATCAGTGTATTTCTATTGCTTTAGGGTTGAGTACCTGATAACATCACAGGGTAGAAGACACACAGAGAGTTTCCGTGACCTTATCCCCTGTGTGATCTTGTCCAGTGTGACGGTGAGCCATGGCTAAAAAGTGAACAATGATATTATCCAAGCTGTGTGATCAGATTTATGTTCGATTACACTGGAAATAGAGATGAGCTAGAACCAACGAACACAATTTAATTTTTTATTTAAACTGTTCTTGTCCAGTACCTCAGTGGCTAAAGGGAGAGTAGACATCCAGTGAACAAAACTTAATTTGTTTGCAAAATGGTGTGTGCTAGTACAGTCATACAGCCCATGGTTCTTGTAGGATTTAAACCAACCATAGTGGTGAGATGGTTGTTGCTCCCTAAATATGTAGTCTTATTACTGCTGTTTCTCTTAGCCATTTCTATTAAGGTAGCATTTAAGAACCACATTAAAAGTTCAGAGCTACCTTACCCTAGACGCTGCATGGACATGTCAGAAAAGCCAAAATTCACAGTCAAGTGTTTCAGACCACATGCAGCTGAAGGCTCCAGCAAATAAGGTGCTCTGGTCATATTGGCAAGTGCAAGTGTGGAAATGCAGACAGGGGCCCTGTACACACAGGGTGCTCAGGGAAAATGAGTTAATGAAGTTTGTTAGACCTGTGCCTAATGTGGCTACAGTGTATTAGAGCTACTTTTTTCTTGGAAGAAAATATCCTCATGCAATGCCTTCTGCCTCTCCTTCTCCTTCTCCTTCTCCTTCTCCTTCTCCTTCTCCTTCTCCCCTCCCCTCCCCTCCCCTCCCCTCCCCTCCCCTCCCCTCCCCTCCCCTCCCCTCCCCTCCCCTTCCCTCCCCTCCCCTCCCTATGCTTTGCACTATTTCCCTTCCCTTCCCTTCCCTTCCCTTCCCTTCCCTTCCCTTCCCTTCCCTTCCCTTCCCTTCCCTTCCCTTCCCTTCCCTTCCCTTTTTCTCTCCTAACCATTCAGAAATCTCAGACCACTGCTGGCCTTTCCACTGGGGACTGCCATTATCTGTTTGGGACTGAAGGGGTTGGGGGACTGAGGGGGAAACTTGACTGGAGTAAATTCCTACATCTGGTAGCTAGAGCAGAGTAATGAAGTCTAATAAGAAAGGCACAGTAATGCCTTAACTCAGTCAGGGGAAGTGTGTTAAGTGTGATGATACAGCTGGGGAAGTGATGGAGGAGGGAAGTTCTAGCAGTTACTAGACAGGGTAATTTGGATGTCAGTCATCCATCAGAGGAAATGACGCAAGTTAAAAGTCTGAGAAAAGTTTGGAAACCATGCCCCTGCACTATTGCCCGTTCTTTTAGCCTTCCTTCTTTCCTGCAGGGACTTGGCAAGACTTAACAGCAGGATAGTGTAGCTGGCAATAGAAGGAGCAAGAATTCATGGGGGAGCAGAATTACCGGCATCAACAGAGCAGCTACTCTAGTGCAGTATGTCTCTTAATGATGTCAGAAGCCTAAGCTTCCTTCACTTTTGGCTGAAGAAGTAAGTTCTGATTGGCCTTTCTTTCCTTAAGTATGCTTTCATGGAGAAATAGGCCTTCAAACTACAGAATCACAGAATGAACTTGTTTGAAAAAGACCTTTGAGATTATCAAGTCCAACCTATGACCTGACACCTCCTCATCAGCTAACCATGGTGCTGAGTGCCACATCCAGTCTTTTTTAAAACATTTCCAGGGATGGTGATCCACCGCCTCCATGATTTCAGTGCCCAGTCACTCTATCAGTGAAGAAATATTTTTCTTAGCTCTGGCATAATGATAGATTGAGATGTTTTGCTTCCCTTCCCCAATCAATTTTCCTCAATTCCTACACTCTGATTTATCTTTATCATCAGCTTCTTGATTCTTTAATCAGCAAGCAATTCTTTCATTGCTACTCTCATACCTGTTAGGGTAGTTTTAAATGGTGAAGGCATTTTTCTTAATTGTTTCAGGCAGAAGATTTTCAGACTTGTACTGAAATGCTTTTACACAGTTTCCAGGTATCATTTGATTTTTCTGTTTAAATTATTTTCCCAGTGGATTTGGTCACGTGTTAATACAATTTCTGAGCTGTTTTAGTGATGCAAGAGTTTGAGGTTCAGTGATATTAGGAGGTAGACAATGGTGGATCTACTTATTCTATGAGTTTTTGTCCTCCAACTTCATTGATAGCTCCCTGGCTACCCATATACATTCACAGTGTTCTTAAAATTATGGATTTCAAAAGTGACTAATGTTTATGTCTGGCATAGTGGTACGAAGTAAAATGGAATATGTTTCGTTTAACACAACTGTGCAACATTAATTTTTTTAAAAGATCAAATTTTAAAAGAACATCCAGTAACATTCCTGAATTTTGTATTGCTTAGGAAGCTATCTGAATTTCCAGTCAGCATAAGCTTAAGGCAACATAGTTTCCCTCTCAGTGGAGAATTCAAATTCAAGGAATTTTTTTTTCTGGTTGTTTTTTTTAAATTTTGTTTGTTTTGTGTTGTTTTTATCTTGTTTAGTACAGACCAGCTCTGAGGTAAGAACAGGTACCTTTTTTTTTAAGCATCCCACATTATGGTTGAGTTCCTCTCTATCAAGGAGTGCCAGGACAGACTCTGTTGCTCTCATTGAATCATACTTCTGTTTAATACGTGAAAAACCCTTGCTGATGAGAATTACCCGTATTGATACAGTTACCTGAAAAAATAATTTGGTTGAGTTATTTGGAAAGATGCTACTCTGTCTGATTCTGCATGTCCATGTGTATGAGTTACCATTAATAAGATCATGTGAACACTCTGTCTTTGCAGTCTCCAATACCCATATTTTAGTTTTTTCACAAGTAGATGTAATATTTTTAGTTTGATTTGAAACTAAAAAATTAAATCTAAACACATGGCTGAATTAGTGAATATAAATGGCAGCTGCAAAAACGTAAAAATGTGTGAAAATTTTCATGGTTTTTTCTGAAAACAAACCCAGGTTTTGGCTTTGCAGGTGAAATCTGTGGGCATCATTTACCTTTTATTGTCACAACCTTTCTCTCCTACAGGAAAGAAAATAAATATCTTCCTCTATTATAGCTTACAAAAGATAAATTCTGTCTGCTCTTGCTGGTGATATAATTTTTCAAATAGCCATAGTGATTGAAGTCTTGAGTGTATGAATAGAAAATTGAAATAGTTTAGTTGAAAGAGAGTCTTATGAAATTTGCAAGCAAGCAGTAAGGAAAGAATATGGAGATAAAAACAAGATCACTTTTGGATGTAATAAATGCTAAAGTTAATAATGAGAAAAAAACCCAAAACAAACTATAGCCAACCTGCAAGGCTTTCACAAGCAGACTCTTCTGAGTTTTGAGATCATAGGAAGTATAACAGTTTTATAACACTTCTGGTATTTTTTAAAAATCAGCTCTGACTACTGACCTATAATCAATCTGCCACATTGCTTCTGTCACATTTGAAACTTATACTGCATGATCTTTTACAAGATCATTTTGTTCCTAGTGTTTTTTTCCCATATGCACAAATACAATATTTTCAAATAAAAAGACAAAGATTTTAATTAGTGTTGTCAATCTGAAGGTGAAGAACTCTATTTTTCTTTGTGAATTGGACTCAATGATCTTAAAGATTTTATTCCAAATTAAATGATCCTCTGTTTCTATGAAGTACTTCCAGTGTCTTCTAGATAGTGATTTTCTGTCCCATTGGGAAGATAAGGTCATGTTTATGGCTTTATGTTCAGTTTAGCTTTGTATGCATTTTGTTGCAATGGATTCTCAATTTTTTAAATATATCTGGAAGCTGAGATAATTTACTACATAGTGAAAGAGTGGTGTTAGGTAAAAGGTTCATATTTTAGATAAGTTTTATCTGAATTCAGCTTTTTCAAAATAAAAGCAGCAGTATATTTGTTACAAAAGTGATTTTAATTTTAAGTACTGATGTTCTGGGCTTCTCCCCAGAACCATACCTTTCAATTGCTTTTGTAGAGAAGCTATAAAATGGGTAGAACTGTAGCATTAAGATCCTCAGGTGCATGTTGGTGGTGTATTCTCTCTCAAATAGGGTTTGTGTCTACGCTGAGTGTGCCTGATGTCTAAACAACACCCAGGGAATAAAGCAGGAACCAGGAGCTGGCTTTGAACCTTCAATATTTACCTGATCTGAGTTAGTTATGTAGCTTGTACTGAGTCATAATTGTTCATTAGTTGATAATACCAGGATAATATTATTTAGTACCAGTTTAGCAATAAATTTATTTAAATCCTTAATTACCAGAAATGAGTGATTATGCTATCATCTTAGTTTTCATTCAGAAATTTGAGAATGTTTTCAGTATTCCTAGTGCTGTGAAGAAGTTTAGAACAGTCCTAGTGCCCCAAACCAAAAAGTCAAATTAAAAGACAAAAGTATTTTCTGATCTTCTCTATCTTTATGGTCATTGGTATGGTTTGTTTTGTTTTGTTTCTTTGGTTGCTTTTTTTAACATTCTGATTATGATTTTGGGGTCCCAGCAATGATTTCTTGTTTAATGTTTGATGTTACCCCACTAACACTCAGACACTCAGCAAATGTTCTATGAGTACTAAGCAGAACTCCTGTGTATCACCCCCACCCTCCCAAATGTATTGAAATGTAACATCTAACAACTGCTGTTTTGCTAATTACTCATCTGTGTTTTTAACATAAAATTTCAAATTAGACGCTTATTAATGTTGCACCTATGTTTTAGCAAAAATGTTAGTAAGCTATGAATGAGCTCTAAACCACATACCACCTCTATTGCTGCCTTTATTGTATTGCCTCTATTGTATTTATGTGTTGCTGCTTTTATTGCTAGTTCTTGAGTAGTCTTGGTGACACAAAGAGATGCAATGAACAGAGAATTCTTTAGACCTGTATCAAAAAACAAAGGCAAGCCAGAACTTATTTTCCTAGCTTGATTTTATTTTTTTGTTTGACTTTTGTACTAAACATTCAGAACCAAGGTTAAAGGTAAAAGAGAAAGGGTTGTTAATGTGAATTGTTACTGTGTGGGAATAGCCCTTTGAAATATGACACTTTGGAATATAAATCATTAGAATAACTAAAGTTATTCTTCATTGCTTTTTGATCTCTAATGGCACGATTAATTGCTTGAGTTTCTACCTGTTTGACTGACAGCTCTGCTTTTAGAGGTAGCTCCTACAATAGGGCTTATGTCTAGCATCCCATCCTAAAGGTTTTCATATGCAGTGGCAGAAGTGAAAGGGAGGATGATCTAGGTTAGATATTTGAATGTCCCTGAAGTGTGAATGCAAGCTTAGGCGTGATTACAGGTCTCTTGTAGTGTCAGTGTTTTCTTTTGCTATTGGTGTCATGGGCTCCTTTGCAAGAGGAGTCCTCACAGACAGTAACAGAGATGATAGCTGAAGTAAAGAACAATGGTGATGTAGGCAAAATTGATTTTAAATCTTCTGAGACATCCTGCAAGACCAAAGGATAAAGCTTGACTTAATAAACATTAACTAAAGTGCTCTGTACTGTAATATCAAGAAGTTGGAATACTGTACCTATATGTGCTTTACCATCTGTGCTTTGGTTAGTGAGGGAGATTGCTTTAAAACTTACTGTGGCAAAGAGGGAGTCTGACCTGAGGAAAGGGGACGTTTTGCCTGTTAATCAAGTAGAGAGAAAAGTCTATCTGAGACATCTTTGAAGGATGGAAAAACTGCATTGCCAGAATAAAAAAGCTGTTTGTTTGTTTTTTTTTTTCGTTTTGCAAGCAGAGAGACTAAATCTCACAAGTCATTGCTAATTGCCATCTTATAGATAAGTAGTCTGATTCCTGTTTAGATCAGCCAGGATTGAAGGTGGACCCATCTAATGTAGGCTTAGTAGCTACAGCTTTAAGTGGGTTTGATGAGTCTCTGCTCTTACCCCCATGACATGATTATGATGCATCTCTCCATAGGGCTGTTTACAATGCCCAACACACAGGACTGTGCCTTTTCTGGATCCTCTGCTAGGAACTCTTATGTTGATTGCAGGCTGCAAGTTTCTAAAAGCTAGAAAAACTCCTTGTAACACAGATGTTGAAGCAAAGCAATTCTTACACAGTCTGATTATAGTGAATAATTGAGACTGAATATTTACATAAAAAATTACATTTCTCATAATCTCATGACTTGGCTTCTGAACTTTTTCTTCTGGAGATACCATGAAGATATTTCATTTTCCACAGTTCTGTGTATACTTTGTGTTCCACAGTTTTCCATATCTTTCTTGTTTCAAAAGCAGTGGTGAGGGAAATGAAAAATGCTGCCTGTTTATTTATGTCATGCATTGAACCACCATGGTTTGTGTCATTCCTGAAATTCCATGATGAAACAGTGATAGAAGTGCAATATGAAGTGGCTGTGACAAAAAAGAGGACATCCATTCTGTTCATTAAATTTGTATTAGTAAATATGCTAAATATGCTAACACAGGCCTAGATACTTTTTGAGAAAAGATCACAAATACTGTATGATTCATTTTCCATTTCTTTTGTTATTCAGAGATGCAATCTGTAAGTGGGCTGTTGAGACTACCCATGCTATCTCTGGAAGGAAGCCCTTATAGCCAGAGTGGGGTATTCTGTACCTAAATGAATTTAGAAACAATAATGCATTTTATATTCAACAGAAGTAAGGGTTCTTGAATAACTGGGGTAGGTACAAAAAACCAGAGATATAATCAACTGTACTTTATGGACTCATAAGTAAATGAAAAATAAAAACCCCTATGATACATTAAAAAAAACTATATAAAGGTTGCTGGATGATTTAAGGCGAGATTAACAAATCACTACAATGCAATTTATGGCTTTAGATAATGGGAGGTCAAACATGTATTACCAGCTGACTTAAATTTGATTTGACTGAAAGATAAAACTCTGCTACATGAACTGTATTAACTGAAAGCCTCTGCTTTACATTTCTCACTGATGGCACCCTGGGGAGGCAACTTTCTTGGCATTTCACATCCAATTTAGGCACATCATTGATGAAAAGATGGCTAAATTGGTGCGTCGTTTTGTAATAAAATATCTCACAAATTGTTTATCTGATCAATGGAGAATGCAGTCTCAAGCTGTTCAGGGCTAATGTGCTCATTGCACTAAAATAGGAAGTTATTGACTGTCAGAGGGACCTGGGAATTTCTAAACTCAGTTCAGATTTCCTGAATGTGAGCAACATATTGTATCAGAATAGTAGGTTGTAAGAGATTAACTCTGCTAGCTGAATTCTCACTGAAACCAAATAGATGTGAGCAGAGGGCATTAAGCACTTAGTGGGAAATGTTCAGCTTCTCATATGATCAGGCTAAAGAGGGCAGAAAAGGGTGTTACCTTACTTGTGCATATTTTACATCACTGCAATTCCATTGACTTTATTTGATAGTCCTGCAGCATAAGAGGGATAGTTATGCCATATGTGTGTTATATATGAAATGCTATTTTCTGACCTGTAGTGAGATATTTTGGTGCCTGGGGTAGGATGGGACCACTCCTTTCAGATAGGAGCAGCTGGGCCCTCCTCAGAGCCAGAGTCACATGGGGAGTCCCTGGGGAAATGCCTTCTCTTCAGACGTGGGCTGAATGAGCCCTGAGGGGGGCTGGGCGGATGTGGTGTGGAGGGAACAGCAAACCATCCTGGGAAGGAACAAGGTAGGGAGATAGGGTAGATACTCCTTTTCCTCTTTTCAGTTTGGCAGCTATTTTTGCTGAAGCTGATGCCCACTTTGCATCCTAAACCAGTACCCTGACTGTCCCCACGTTCAGCTGGACTCAGGTCTGATCTCACAGGAATGCAGTTTTTTTCATATTATTTATGCACCCTTCTCCCTAGTTTCCATTTGTCATGCCTTGCTCTTTCTATTTCCACTGTCATTTTCCCACAAAAGGAAGGAGATAGGAATGATTAAGAAAGGTTTTGTCAAGAAGCAAATCCCCAGGAACTCTGTTTGGTGAGCAAGGCTCTTGTCTTTACAAGACTGGCCTCAGTCACTGCAGATATGGAAGAGAATGAATTGTGTGATATAAGTTCATTATTTATTTATTTTCCCAGAAATGTTCAGTCCACCACAGAAATGACTCACAGACAGAAAGAAACACAAAACCAGATTGTTGGGTGGATATTTTTAGTGGAAGGAAAGTGCTCTTATCCCAAGGTTGAGGGAGGAAAAAGCTTCCTTCTTGGCAGCCCATGGACTTAGGACCTGATGAAATAGGGCATACACATTCCTTCCATATAGGAATTGGTAAAAGAGGTGTAAAGTGCTTGTAATAGGAAATCACCTTCACTTGTGGGATGTAGGATAATCCAAGGTGAGTGCTCCCTGGTCCCTTGTTGAAGCTGGTCTGCTGTGCACAGTAGATTTCAGCATTGTTATGCCTACAGGTTAGTGCAGCACTGCAGGCTGCTGACTTGTGTGTTTATCTGAGAGAGCAAAGCAATAGGGCCCATTCCCTTCCCCCCCATTAGCTACTATAATTAAGTAACAAGAATTATTTTGATTACTTTATTCAGCCAAAAATACTAGGTTCTGTTCCATGTTGTAATTTAATTTTGTTTGACTGAAACTGGTAGTTTTGTTAAGGGAACACAAATCATCCTTCCATGAAAAGGGAGGATGATCTTTGCTTAAAGCAGCTATCAATGACATAGAAAACTCATTTTGGTCCCCACCAGTGATCTGCAGTGTTAATAGAGGCCAGATGGCCCAACTGAAGTAATTTTTTTCTTTTCTGACTTTTGGAAGTTAAATAGTCCTAGGCATGCTCAGTCCTTGAGTAAGAGTTCTAGGAAATCACAGAAAGCAGAGGAACAAACTAAAGAGTATTGCTTTGTCGCTTACATCAAAGACACGGAACAAGTAGATAGATATAATTTTGACACCCTGTTATGGCTTGTGGAAAGCTGGTGAGGACGGAGTTGTTGCCTAAGAATTGACTCTAATTCTAAGCATGTTTCCCAAATAATTTTTATGGGGAGAATTTGTCACTAATCTTCTCCTCTACCCCCTCCCCCACACTCCACAAAGGTGTTTGTCTTCAGGAAAACATGGTTTTTCAGAATTTCCAAGGGCTTCTGACTGTGCCCAAACACTGATGGTTTCTTTGAGATCACAGTTGTCAAGGCTAGTACTCAAACAAGAAATGTTAGAAAATGTTTTTGAAGAACTTGCTATATAGAAATATCTGACTTTAAAAAATATGTGTTAAATATTTTTCTTAAAAAAAGAAACAATAGTAGTTTGGATGTATCTCTTTCTTGATCTCAAAGATTGTTAGCATGGGGACTGTATTGGCATTTACTGTCACCAGAGAAATTATATTGATGAAAAAAATGTAATGGGCAAAATAGAACAAGGATAATGAAGGAAAATACTCTTGATGAGCAAGTGCTTGGTGAGCAACTTTGCTAGTTCTGCAGTGTTTTCATCATCCTTGAAATAATAATCCCCTATTGTTTCAAAAAATGCATAGACTTGTAGATAATGGCAAAAGCAGAAACGTGAGTTTACCAGTTTTTAGTTAAAAATACTTTCTTTGTTGTTGGTGTGTTCCTGACATTTGCTCATTCTGGTTTTGTGCAAATGAGTATAGAGCTTTTTATGTGTTATACAAAATTATTCTAGTCTCGTATTAATCTTGTCATGTGAGTTGTTCATGTGACGTCACTCTGAAGAACTCTTGAGGATTCATTACCTGTAATTCTTTACAGGCTTCATTTAAAATATACTACCAAGAATAGCAATTTTCTACCTAAGTGATAGTAAATGATTAATTAATGTCACGGTTACATTAAAATCAGTGTGTTAATCATGTCCTCCTAATCAGGGGAAGGAACATATCCTTAAGAAATAAAATAGTCTTACATTTAGATTATAGAAAACACATTTTTAAAAATACCTAGATCCAGAGCAGTATTTTTCTCATTCAGTAACCACGTAGTTTTTGGTCTGACAGATGACATCTTCAGAGTCTTTTCCTCACCCAGTGATTAAAGCAAAGCTGAAAGCACCCACTTGAGTAGATCAGGGGACTGATAATTGTGTCACTCTTGTTATTACAAGACATGGTAGTTCCCAAATGCCCCACCAGAATTCCAGGTTTTTTTGGTGAAAATACATTTAGGATCATGAATCTTTCATCTGTCACATCAAATCTAACACTTATTTGAGTCCTTTTTTGTCCAAGTTAGGACACTTTTCCATTAGCAATTATCAGGCAGATATGGAGGTAGCAGGTGGGACAACAGTGACTCAAACTACAACGCTGTCCTTCCTAAATACAGCTAACCACTTTTTCTGGTTATGAGGCAAAGTAAGTGATAACACAAATATTCAATGTCATCACCAAAGGAAGCCATGAAAATGATCAAACATCTGGAAAAATGCCTTATGAGAAAAAACTGAAGCATGGAGGTATTTTCACTCTGGAGAATAAAAGTCTCACAGTGGATCTCATCACCGTCTTCTTGTAGTTAAAGGCTGGGCTACAAAGAGGATGGAGGCTTTCTCTTCCTAAGGAGTAATGTGGAGATGACAAAGAGCAACAGGTTCCAGGATAGGTCTCATCTTGACATGACAAAGAAAACTTTCAGAGTGAGGACAATCAATCACTTCCCTAAGGGTATGAGTCCCCATCACTGAAGGTTTTCAAGACACAGCTGGGAAGGTTGTTAGCAAATTTCATCTATATTCCCTTTTCCATCAGATGTTGAGGTGGTCTTTCAAAGGCCTTCCAACCTGGGTTGTCATGTGATTTTATTTCACCCAGTCAGAGTTTTTTGCTATGTTTGCTTTTAAAGACTTATTGAGAGGTCTCTGGTACTCTACACACAAAGTTTGATGCCTTCCTAAGCCCATTCAATAAACATGCATTTTCAGTAAATTTCCTTAGAGTTATCAACACACATCCCAATTTGGTGTGTCTTTGGCTCAGCTCATCTTATCCTTATAATGTGCTACATTAAGGAACCCTTTGACCCACATTTACTAGAAAGAAAACTGAGTTTGGACACAGTTTTTCTCTAGAATTTATTTTTAATAAGATGAGAAAGAATGTGCGCATTGTGGATACCAGTTCTGTGATAAGCCTTTGGATCTGATCTTTAATTACAGGTTACCATGACTACATTGTTTGATTCTTTTTTTCCGTGGCAAATGTCTTTTCTGAGTTGTGGACATATTTAATTTGTGAAATGCTTTGTATCTTAGTGCATGTAGATTAGATTGAGTATGAGTTCATAAAAGAAAAATACAGCTCTTTCAAAAATCTCAGCATGTATGCTGTTCTTACGAAAATTAGTGGAAATATTGGCCCCTGCATTGAAATAACACTGACTAGCTGTTACTGAACATCTATTTGTTTACGGACAATCGAGTTGTATTGAAAATATGTAAATAAAAAAAAAACTGATAAGACTACTAGATTAGACTAGGCTGAACAGACTTCAGATTGAGATAACTGTAGGGCTCCATGATATGGTAAACTATTAGAGGTGCAGTGTTATCTCATTACAACACATATTTTACTAAGGAATAGCGTGCTCTGAGGCCTGTATTTATACTACAATACATTCCTGCCTCAGGCCTGTTCTGAGGTGTACGATGAAAGGACAAGTGGCTTTGAAACTTGAAAAGTAGATGCCTTTTACTGTAGCTGCATATGCATCACTTAGCTGTATTTAGTGGTTTATTGCCTGTGTTAATTTTGAGCAGTAAGGCTGGAGAATGTGTGTTCTAAAGAAGGACTTCCCCTGCTTTTCAAATGTTTTCAGAAAGCAAGCAGAAACTACAAAGAAAGAAATTCCAATTGCATTTGAGGATTCAAAAGTGTATAGTTCTAAAGTTGTTGCTACAGTAGTGGTATTATGGAATATCCAGTTAGAACAGCAGCTTAAAGGTTGCTACATTTCTTCTAGTGACAAGAAAGCTTAGCTAATACAACTCTGCAATCTATTTCATCTCCACTAAGGATGAACGTGTGGCAAAGAAAGAGTGTCTCCTAGGAATTACCCATTTACCACAGTGGTCTGATTGTCCTGTGCTTCTGGTGCACTGTAAATCTGGAGTGGCACAGTAAAATTACTGGAGCAAGTGCTGTGACAGAGCATCTGATCTGCATCATGAAACTCTCTCTCCATTGAAATCAAGGAGAATTAGAGACTGATCTTGATGCTGGAGGGATTTCAGCTGCAGATGTGTTACAAGAAATTGTAGTGGGCTGCAGCGATATACAGAAGCAACTTTTAAAGTCAGCAATCAAGGATGCAAGGCAAAAGAGAGCTTCTGTGTTTCATCAAGCAGAAAAAGAGAACAGAGTAATTTCCAAACTTTAAATGGGGTAAAGTAGGAGAATAATCATAATAATAAAAAAAAAAGAGTGACTAATAGTGGTTCAGAGCAGTGAAATCTAGTAGAAAGGGAAAAGTTAAAGACAAAAGAGAGAGCTAAAGACAATTTTTTAAGATACCTATGCTTGTATTACACTGACATGGAATGTCCCAAAAGGTATTGCAAGAAGAAATTTGGTGTTTTAAGAAACTTCAGACCAACACTAAGAAGGCCTGTGTGAGGGCCTGACAAATATATTAGTGAGGGCAGATGCATGAGAGAAATCATAATACTAAGTTTGCAATTGCTGTACTGGACTTCCCACAGGTCAGCTGTGTGTAGTCCTTGGCTGCTCTGACCACAGAATGCTTACAACAGTATGCTAAAAAAGGGGTGATCTGCCAGAATATGTATCTGTCTAATAAATATTAATTTACTAGGAGAAATTTGTCTTTGCATTTCCTGTAGCTGTCTTGCTCTTACATCTAAGGATGGTATTTTAGGTCCATTTTCTATAAGGATGATAATTTAATTTTTGAGCCAGATCCATATTGCCTTTAATCTCTGTGTCAGTCTTATTGTGATCTGCCTTTACATTTCTTTTATGTGGCTGAAAAGTTTTTTGCTATTTTTTCTCATTATTGTTGCAGGATCTTGCTCATTTTGCAATAATTTTATTTCCATGGAAACTCTTTTTGACCTCTGAGATGCATTTACCAACTCTCTTTTCCCCTTTCCTTAAAGTCTTTCCATACTGGACAAAAAAGGAACACCAAAGAACAATAGAATCATCAAGACTGAGGTTCAGAAGGATCCCTCAGAGAGATCCTAAGAGGGATGTGAATGTCAGAGAACAGCATGACAAGCCATAAAAATCACAGATAAATTTATTTTGATATTCTTTCACTATTAGAAGTTAGCTGTCATGAAGAGAAGAGGAAATCAACAGAGAATAAAAATTATTTATTTAAACTGGGGGGAAAGGGAATATGTCACACTTACTTCCCCTTTCAGTCTTTTTCAAAGCAAAATTGCAGTCCAGGTCTATTCAGTTCAAATTCTGAAATTTAAGCTTATCATCACAGGAGCACAGAAAAAGTAAGGTTTAAAAGGACCACAGTGGGTCATCTGGTCCAACCTCCCTATTCAAGCGGGGCCGTGCTAGACCAAATGGCACAGGATTGTGTCCAGATGGTTCTGGACTATCTCCAGAGACCCCACAACCTCTCTGGGCAATCTGTTCCAGTTCACAATCACCAGTGCAGTAAAGAAGTTCTTGCTCATATTCAGATGAATTTCCTGTACATCAGTTTCTGCCCATTGCCTCTTGTCCTATTGCCTGGCACCACCAAGAAAAGCCTGGCTCTATCCTCCATCCTTTTCCTTCAGATACTTCTATGCTGATGAGGTTCCCTCTCAGTCTGCTCTTTCTGAGGCTGTGAACAGGCCCAGCTCCCTCAGCCTTTCCCTGTAATAGACATGCTCCAGTCCCCTGACCATATTTGTCACCCTTTAGAGCTGGGCACAGCACTCCAGATGGGGCCTCCCCAGGACTGAGAAGAGGGACAGGATTGCCTACCTCAACCTGACAGCATTGCTCTTCCTAATACCCCCCAGGATGCCATTCTTGTCCTCCAGAGCACACTGCTGTCTAATGGACAGTTTGTTTTTCACCAGAATCCCCAGGCCCTTCTCCACAGAGCTGCTTTCCAGCAGTCAAGCCCCTACCTGTACAGCTGCATGGGATTTGTATTACAGGAAAAGAAAGAAATCGCAAAATTCAAAACATTCTAATTAAGAATAAATTGTTCTCCCTAGGGTTTTTGGCTTTGTACAGTACCTGTGTTTTGAACTTTTCCCTTATTTTCTATGCCTCCTATCACTGGTTCCAGACACTATGCCTCTACTTTCTTCTACCTGGGGGGAGAAAATGGAAAATAAAGAGGGTGGTAAATGTGATGACAAGGTTTCTTTAATGCACTGTTTTTCACTCACAGAATATTTTCTGTTACTGTACCAAATAGCAAGTATCTAAGCTTTAAAACAGATGTCTGGAAAAAAAAAGGAAAAAAAAAAGAGAAAATTGAAATTATTGTTTTCTGTCAATCCTTGAGAAAAATGTGGTAATTGAAAAAAAAACCCCAAACCTAGCAGACTAAACAGTGCTCATACTTGATGGCCTTATTTTTGTGGAAGAGTCTCTTATATTGACTTAATGATATCTGCTGGAATTGAAACAACAGTGTCTACACAAGGGACTTACCCCATCTAATTGCATCAATTGAAAGTGATTCAATTTTTTTGGCAGAGACAAGCATAGGGAGATAGAAAAAATAAATGGCTATTTTTTATAGTGAAATAAAGGAGAGAAAGCAAAGCAAACAACTTATGGCCCTGAAATGCCATATTTTTATATCTTGGAAACCATGACCAAAAGATGCTAATTTGCTTCAACTCACTGACTGTGAGGGCTCCCTTTGATCCTCCTGCCTTTCTTAGAGTGTGATATTCTCACATTTTAATGCAGTATCATTTAACATTGAGATGTAGGGAAATTTGTCCAGTAAACAGCTTTCTTGTACTGATTTGGAGCTTGTGGGAAAGATTATAGCAGGAGCTGGTGCCTGCCACAAGAGAAATGGATTATTACTCTGGGAACACTTACATCAAGGAGGGCCCTTTTACAGCTGAAAGAGGCAACCTTTTACAAAGAGCTGTGTTCTGTGAACTCCTTGTCAGCTTGCTGAAAGTGCTAACTCACAGCATACAGGTCATTCCTTCCCAGAAACATGGGAAAAAAAGCGTTAGCGTGCTATTTGTGACTTATTCTCCTTGAGTGTAAAGATGTTTTCTACAAAATGACACCCCATCAAAGAAAAAATAGTAAAAAATCAGATTTAATGAGACAGAGGGTTTAAGGACGATAGAAAAAAGGGATGTTTTAAAAGGCATCAATGCTACACACATAACAGCATAAGCTTTCAACAAACCAGCCTGTGTAATTCAGATAAAATGGGAATGATGGTATTTTCTAGACAAAATCCAGTTCTAATAAAACTGAGATCTGGGTAACAAGGTCCCCCTGAATTCCCCCTCGCCCCCCCACCCCTGCCCCGAAATCCTGCTTTACTTCCAATCAGTTTCAGTGTTATGATTAAATTAAAAGCCTCACAAGGGAACATTTTTAATTTTATTTCTGAAAGACCTTTTTTTTTTTTTTTAAGTCAAAGAGAACTATAGAATAAATTATTACAAGGACATTAAAAGGATTTCATTTCCTTGAGCATACATATGCATTCTGCTGCAGCATGTCCTCTCCCTCCCAGTGTAGCCATTGATCCACAGCTTTTATAATGAACTCTAATAACAACTCTATTACTGCGAGGCTCCCGATTGGCTCAGGCACCCACAAAATTAGCTACAAAGAAGCCAGCTTGTCAATATTAATTCCGCCACAGAGATTACTTGTTATGGTAGAACAAAGGTGTTTCGGCTCGAGCTGAACAACTTAACTCCTTGTCTCATAAAATTTAAGCTGCTATTGATCTCCTTCTTCTATTGTGCTGGAGGATTAAAAAAAAAAAAACAACCAGGGGTGCGCGCACGCAGACACGCAGACAGACACCAGCGTGCTGAATCACTCCAATGCATTCTCCTAAACTACCCGCCACCCCCTTGCTTCCTTCCCTTCTTCCCTTCCCCTTCCATCCCCTCCCTGTCTGCTAAGAATCATTCAGTAACATGAAGCAAATTAAATCAATGAATT
Source organism: Setophaga petechia (assembly GCA_024362935.1). Taxonomy (NCBI): domain Eukaryota; kingdom Metazoa; phylum Chordata; class Aves; order Passeriformes; family Parulidae; genus Setophaga; species Setophaga petechia. The sequence goes on from JANCRA010000008.1 coordinate 27,663,605, forward strand.
CATCCTAGCAGATGGGTGCTTTAACAGTCAGTTAGCCTTTAGATAATTGAGGCGTTGACTCCGGAATCATAAAATGGATGGCTCGTTTGTACATTTTACTGAAATAGATCACTGAGGTTAAATAAATGAAATCCCATTTGTCAGGCGGTAATAAATGGCCTCCCCTTCTGCAAACAGCTCTGTTTGGCCTAATAAATACAGGGATGTTACAGTGCTCCTCCCTTGATAGGGTTATGGCTTAATGAAATGGTCTTTCCTCTGCTTGTTTTTGCCTCCTCCTGCACCGTGTGATAAGTAGCGAACCAACGAAGCTTGTAATTACAATCTTACAGAGAACCCAGCCAATCTGTATATAAATCTCACCATCCAATTACAAGATGTAATAATTTTGCAGTCAAGCTGGTAATGAGGTCTAATACTCATGCATGTGATAATCCCCCCTGGATGCTGACTCTATCAGATGTTAGCTTTGTAATTATACTGGCAGAAAATCATTATTTCATGTTCAGCAGAAAAATGAGGTTGGTGGGAAGTTAATTTTCTCTATGCTCTGTGAAGCATAGACAAAATTTTAATGATTTAATCATTATGGTTATCCCTTTTGCAATTGACCCGCGTTACTTCTGTAGAAACATTGGCACATTTAAAAGTCCCTGTTACCCGATAAAGCTTGCCAGGTATGCAGCTTTTAATGTAAGAATAACCGTATACAATTAAACTATTAACCTGCTTGATAGGGGAAAAATCCATAGTTTTTATGTTTTCATTATTTACACACAGGATCCAAAGGAATGTTTATGTCCAGTCTGCACTGCGATAAAAAAGACTCTCAAATAAAGAAAAAAGAAAAATGATATAATTAGGATGTAAGCTCTCAGAACGAAACAGCAGGTTCACAGTGGTATTTTAGCAGCTCAGTAATCTTTTGTTCCTTTTCAGTGCAGGAGACATTCTTGAGACCTTATACTTCTACACAAAGAGCTTGTTATGCATAATCAGCATTTTCATAAGAACTTGTTTAAAGGAATTGCTTGTGATACATATAATTGTTCTTTTCTGCTCTTAAAATTTTCTTCTTGTTTCTGTTTGTCCAGCCTGCCAGGAGAAGGATGCAGAATAAGACAGAAGTCACAACATTGAGATGGGAGAGTGAGAAAAAAAACCAGCAGCACAAAATCAAAACTACAGGCAAGTAGGTAGGCAGGGCAAAATACCAAAACATATTGAAAATTGCAACTAGGATATTTAAGGATAAATTACTTTTAAAAATTCAGCTTAATGAAAATGTCATCAAATTCTTACGTGGTAAGATTTCAACTAAAGGTGTGAAGGTCGATATCCAAATAGTACTTTAACACCCCAGTGTCAAAGATTTGTGTGCTTAATTATTCTATTTCTAACTTTGATTCTGTGCCCTATATCCACATATATGCAAAGTAAGTCAATAAAGAAACATAAACAGTTTATGTTTATGTTAAAGAAACATAAACAGTTTATGTTTCTTTATTGACTTACTTTGCATATATGTGGATATATATATGTCTTTACATGTGTCTTTAAATATTTATGTGTATACATGCTCTGTTTCTCTAAAACATACATTATAAAAAAGTTGGCTGAATTTTATCTTCTGGAAATATTTTATGTTTTCTTTAGAATGAGCAGCAGGATTAGGACCTGTGCAGTACTTCAGTTGATGACTTTCATCTCGGCTGGATCTGGTATGCTGGAAAGCTTATGAAGTATGTAAAAAATAATCTCATATTTGATTCCTGTTAGACTTAGAAGATAGACACAACTGTTGTCTCAAGACCAAAGCAGTCACGGATACTGTTCAGAGAATGATCTGCAGGTGGGCACCTCTTCTGAACCCTTGGCATGTGGCTGGTTCTTCTTCACTTCCGATTTGTCCATCCAGACCTGGAATCCCTTTACAGCCAGTAAACACTTCATGGGTGCCCTTCTCTCACCCAGCTGAGGCATCTACTTTTTGAGAAGGTGATCTCTATCCCAGAAATGCCTTTTCATCCACTGGCTATAAAAAAATAACAAAGGTATAGTTCAGGTGTTGATACCTACTTTGTAGGCATCAAAGATTAGTTGAAATAAATTCTACCCTTACCTTCTTTGTGGATCCAACTCAAAGTAGCACTGGAGAAGGCCTGGGGTCTATTATGTATTATGTATTAAATTCCTAATCTAGTGATACAAAAAAAGGCAACTTGACAGACACGAATCCTGATCTAATTATGGTTCTCAGCCTTAAAAAAGGATTATTTTTTAATGAGTCCTGTAACTCAAAGCACATATATATTTAGACAATTTATCAAAGGTCTTAAGAAGAAAATCCTGACATTCCTTATGGTGGTTCTACTGGTACTCCATATGTTTTATTCCTGCAGAAGAAGCAGGATGGTGATGAGGAATGTACATGACATAAAATTAATTACATTATTAAGAAACAGTGAAGATTAACAAACTTGAAGAAGGACATAATACAGTAGCCAAATGGACCATCCTTTGCTGGCAAACCTATTATGTCTAATATGTGCTGGATGAAGTAATTTGAAATACTCAATGCCTTACAAGATACAAAATAAATTGTTCTGAGCTGGTAGAAAGATGGCAGTATTAATATAAACAGTTGGATCCAAAGTAATAAAAAATGCAAAAATCCTCAGAAGAATATGGAAAATAAAGTATGAAATGCCATTTATGACTTCTTTTTCTAGAATAATGCACTTTTTTCACCCATATCAGTCAGGGTTGCCATCTTTTACAAATTTTATCGTGAGTTTGACATGTTTGTGGAGGAGGTTTAGGTTAAGATGCATTCTTGGAGTCACAGTTTTGGGTAACATTTACATTTCCTTTAAAAGACAAGAGAGAGAATTCTATACATTTGTTCCATAAACTTTAGCTTGGTGTCCCTGGGAAAGTACATAAAGCATAAAATGGAGTGTGCAAAATTGATACAGTTGGCTGGCTCTTCTGCCTGAAATGTATTTTTACTCTTGCATACATACTTTTGCAAAACACTGTGAGACATGGAGATAAACCTGGTTTTTTGAACCTATGTCATGAGAAGATTTTAGCTCTTCATTTAGCTAACTGGATATTTTTCTTGCTGAGGCAGAACTAGGATTAAAAACCAAGTGAATTTTACTGCTGGCCAGAGAATAACTGGACAGGACTGTATTTCTGTACCATAAATTAGACTAAAGGCTACAGGCAGAGGCTGGGAATTCTTTGGTTAAGACATTGGATTTAAATCCAGTAGAATACTTCAGGTGTTTTGTGAATATGGCCATCTTCTAGATAGCTGGATGTTAATTATACTTCCCTCATTTTCCACACAAAGTATTTAGAACACGAATTTACCTTAACAAAACTAAGTAAATATTTGCTATGTTGTAAGAATCCAAAAAATATGATGCAGCTTCTCACCCAACTTCAAAAAAATATTTCTATCTCAATCTCTCTGAAAAAAACAGAGGAATTGTACAGGTAATGGCTGTGTCTAAAAGGATGCACGTTTGTCCTTTTGACAGAGCCTGCAGTAATGGTTGTTCTGTGGTTCAACCATTGGATCCCTTTGAGCTTTCTGATGCTTCTTCTGGTGTCTCACGGCATAGAGAGATGTGTCTGGGAGAATCCCAACTCCTCAGGTTGTGCATGCCAGTAGGTAGGTGAACTGTATAGAAATTTGGGAGCTAATATGTTGATCTAGAGGTACTTCATTGAGGGAGAGCAAACCTAGACAAACAATTGGCCATGACTGAGTCCTAGGATGCAAGTAAGTAAACAGGTGAAGAGGTTGTCCCCTTCTTAGTTACTCTTAGCACAGTGTCTGCCTGCATTCCCTAACACTGACTCATACTTGCCCCTATTGGAAAGTTCTGGCATTTACCTTGAGCTCTATAATCCCCAGAATGTCAGCTATTTGGGGTCCTTGAGCCAAAGAGCCTCTCCTATTTCCAGTCATACTCATCTTCTATTTCAATATGGGATTTACATTCAAAGTAAGATTCAAAGTGGAGAGCAAGTCAGTAAGACTGCACACCCACCTTGCAGCAGGAGCAGTGTCTGTGGCTTCTCTGGGGACTTTGTCTTGAACATCGACCTTGGCTGTGTTTTAGGACTGTCCTGTTCTGGGACCTCACTTCAGCCAAGTTTCCACCTCGGTGGAAATATAGAAAAACGACATACAAAATTCTGAAACTGTCTGTGAAGCAGACTTTGATTTTTGTATGGGTTTACAGGAAATCAGCATAACTCTATTTGAGCATAATTAGGATTATGTATTCCACTGAATAAATCCAATCCTTAAAATAATTTCTGGGTTTGGCCATGATTCTGTCAGGCAATTTTTGACAACTGAACACATTAAAATAAAAATAAAATGTCCAGTGTCCTTTTGAGTTTTGAGATGTCACCAAAGCTCATATGAAGGGGTTAATTTATTAAAAGGCAGTGGCTCTTAGTTGCTAGGTAACATTGACCTTTTCCAAAAGGCTGTACTGTTCAAGGAGGGTGTTTGGTAAAGGTAATGATTCTGTGTGGGGTTTACTCAATGAATTGGGGGTAACCTATCCTGCAGGGAAGTTGAGAGGATGTAGTGTTGGAACAAGCTATCATCTTCCAGCTGTCCTCTTCCATTCACATTTTTCTCTTTAGAGAACAAAACGAATCAAACAAATCTCAACGAACAAATAAAGAGGTAAACCACAGTTTTTTTAATTTGTCTGTGAAACTAGGCCAGAAGTCCCCTGCAGACTGGGCACTTGAATTGGGACTATTTTGTACCTGCACCAAAAAGAAGTCCCAAAGTAATGGGAATGAAGCCTTCTCTTCTGAGTAGTGAAAAAAGGAAAAGAAATGTGCCTGCTTGCAAGGTGTTTATTGAAATGTCTTTTCTTTAGAATGAGTAAGAAGTTAATAAATGAATTTTTAAGTAAGGTTTATTTTTGTCTCAGATTATATGTCAGCATTTTATCTTCTATATTAGGATCACTGCTTAGAGTTATTTCTTTACTTCTTATGTGTTTTGTTGTATTTTTAAAGAGACAAGGAAAAAAAGATTGAAAATCCACATGCACACCCAAATGATTTGTGAGTTGATGAGACCAACCTAATGAGGAGTGTAGTTAGTTCTGCAACTAAAAAAATTACAATTGTGTGGGGGTTTTTAAAATAAACATTTTTAAATGTAAAAATAGGTGCGTAGACTTCATCCTTATGGGCCAGGGTAACTTACATGACAACTTGTTAAATCGATTTTATGCTTCTTTTAGATCTGCTATTCAATTTTTTAAAGTGCAGATACCATGGCAACCCCCTCTCATATGGAACGTATGCTGCTTTAGAGATAAAGAGCAAGTACATGCAAAGATGGAACAGGATGACATGTAAACTTTTTTTAAATATTCACACTTTGGACAAAAAAATGTGCTACACAGACACATTTTCTCTCAGCTGCAGTATATTTTATGAAAGAATCACATTTTTTACAATGCAATTAGTCAGGTTTCAGGTCTTTTCAGAAATAATATAAAAGGAAATTGCACCCTATGCTTTTCTGATGTGTATGTTCATGTGTGTGTTATATATATGCATATGTATATAGCAAAACAATTTTCATATCTTTACGTTTGTTTTAGTGCATAATGACCCCTTAAAGACTGACACTAACATCTTTATTTTTATGGACTTCTCTACTATTCCTTAATGCTAAGACAGTAGCACAATGTTTTTTGGTTTGTTTTGATTTTATGAAGGAGCTGCATAGCTGCTACAATTATTTTTTAAAAGAAAAGGCAAAACAGAGCTGAAGTATCAGTTTTGAGAAAAAGCAGGAAGACCCATGTGCACTTGGCTATCTCAGCGGTTATTTACATTGTCTGATCAGAATTTTCAAAAGCATGATAGTATATTGGATTTCTCAATTAGCTTTCGAAATAATTGACTTCAGGGCAGTCTGGTGGGGCACAGCATTTTTGAAAATCCAGTCTCTTGCTCGAGTTGCTTTAGCAAGAGTTGGATTTAGATTGTGATATATTGTTTATACCCAAAACAAGACAATTGATCAAGGAAACTGCCATTTCTCATCATGAACACCCTATTTCTTCCTGTATTCAATACCTTGGTTAGAGACAGGATATACTTGAAATTTCAGCATCTTGCTTTTGTTTTATTTTGTATTCAAGCCTGGTATTGTGATTAAAACCAGACCTGAACTATTAGTAATGTTTCTACCAATACAAGCTGAGCACTCATTTCAGGTTCCTGAATGAGTTAAAGAAAGGGAAAAAAAAAATCAGGATTTAAAAGCACATTATTTAATGTGAAACCTATGTTGTTCTGAACATCAGTTTTGCCATTCCCACCCATAAACCCCAACAAATTACTCTCTTATGTGATCTTGTGGTTGATCATAGAGATGACTTCCACATGCTTAGAGCACTGGAGAAAGGAAGGGTGTCGGGTCTATCTTCCAGCTTAAACATCATTAATACTGGGATTTGAGTGTCTTTTAATATGAAGTTACTAAATCAAGGAAACAGCTAAGCATCATCTCTCTCACATTTTGCTGCATTTCTGACACATGCACTGCTGTTTGGCTGTCTGTTTTCTGGTCACTTTTTTCATTTCTTGGTGTTTTGTTTTGCCAGCTTACATTTCTCTTTGAAAGCTTTAAGAGGTTTGAAAGTTTAATTTGATTTTGATCAGATTGCACAAGTCCCTAACTACTTTATCAAATGTGCTTGTAGCTGCAAATCTCACAAGGAAAGACTCTCATAAGATACTGTCTACAAATAGTAAAAGGAAATTACTACAAACAATAAATGGAAGTTATAGGCTTTTCTCTTTTTTCACACCTTTCTGCTGGCAGTGTCTGAAACAACTCCCATTAAAATAGGGAATCCCATTGATGGTATTAGGATGTTTGCCAGACCTCCAGACATCAGAGGAATTCACAGTGGAAACTCCAAAAATAATGAAAATTGCTATTAAAAAATTAATTCTGCATCTTTGAATTATAAATAAATCTCTGTTCATGTTTGGGCGGATTGAATGCTGCAGCTCATGTTCGCAATGGTTTTCCTTTGTTGAAATCAATTTGCCTTTGCCAACCATTTATGCTTTAACAAGAAAGTAATGTGATGGTGAGAAAAAGCATGGTATATTGGGATGTTCCTCTGAGTGCTATTCCCTGAGGCAGCTGCTGGAGAGTATTGAAGGGAGGCTAAATCAACATTGCCTACTTTTTTTTTTTTTTTTCTTTTCCCGAGACCAAATGTGTAACCTCTGTTATGCAAATTATATTTAACCAGCTCTGGGGACTGAATATGGGTTGGTGCTTTGGTAAGCCTGTGTCTCTCTATTTGGTCACAGAACACTATGTCTCTATGTTGCAAGGCCAACTGTGATACACATTTGTATATAAATAAAGCAGTAAGTTTGTTTTAAAATTATTAATGACAGATCTACATTAATTTCTTCATTATTTCTGTTTTGTTTTTATGAAATGAGTTCTTTCATAGTGAGTAGCTCTGTTGAAAACCAAGATAGCTGCAAGGAATATTACCCAACTCGATCTAAGTGATACAAATTAAAGAGTTAACTTCAGTCAAAATGCATTCATTACAATGAACTGCAAACAAACACATTCATTAATGTAGAGAGTGCATCTTGTACCTTCCTAGCTCCGAGATCATCACTGACTAAAAATATTAATAAGTACATTTTACAAATGCTTTCAAATAATGATACCTTCAGGACAATAAATGATTTACAAAAAAAGGTCTCTAAGGTCTTTTTGGTAGGTATTCGCAATTATTATGAATTCAATTTTATAATTCAGTTATTAGGAGTGCTAAATAGACTGCAAATGGTATGGGAAATGTATTTTTTATTTATACATTGTAGCAAATTTTCAGGAATAACAGTAAATAAAGATATTTAGAGACTGTAGATAGATTTTTATTTAACTTCTAAAAAACTTTATTTGCTACCCTAAGTTTTCACATATGTGAAAATAGTCTTATCACAGACGTTGTCCATATTAAAATGGATTATAAAAGGTTCCCCAAATTAAATTTTTCACTAATATCTTTAATAGCCATTTCAATACCAATACTATATAAATTGTAGTTGTTAATAGAGTAGGTTTTTTTGCATTCAAAAAATCTATTTATCTCTTAAATACATTCTGAAATTACATTTTTGTTTCCTTCTCATATAGATAGCAAATTAAATAGGCTCCCAGCTTCAGACTTGAGGCAAACAATTAAAAACATAGATTTAAAGTAGAAAATAGCTCTGGAAATTGCCTGATGGACTTGGCTTATTTTCATCTTGGTACTACTACTAAACCTCGTATGTTTGTACTTTATTTTGAGGAAAGACCCAGAAGTAAAAAACCCAAAACCAAACCAAGAATAGAAAACCCATCCCCATCCCTATCACCACCAAAAATGCTGCTGCAATGTTGTGTGAAGGTATGCACATGACATACACAAAATAGTGGAATTTTTCCTTTATTTGACTGAGGCCTTTTTGCGGGGGCAGAGAGGGGACAGGGGCATGTGTGGGGGGCAACTACAAAAAACAAAGAAACAGCAGTTGGCATAGAAGACAGACTTTCTCTGAAAATAAATTATCTTTATTAACATGTTCTGTTTTCACTCAAAGCATTTTGCATTTTACAAAGACTTAACCTTCCATTTCACAATTTGTTTCAAAAGTTGCTTTTTTTGGTAATTAATATCCAGCACACTGTATTTTTAGAGCAGTAACCCCCCACAGTAATTTAAAATATTTCTTCCTTCAAGATTAACATTATTTTTAAATAAAAAATTGAACGTGTCTGCTTTAGGACCTAAGCATGAAAAACCTTCTAAAAATTGTGGATGTTCCCATTAACTGTTATTTAAATGTTGTCAATCAAATCTGTTTGCATCTGGTACTGATGCCATGTGAAATTTATTTGTTTAAACTTTCAGTCACACATGGAAAGTTTTGCAGATGGTGTCTCTTCTCATCTGCTTTTTCCAATTTTCCCCCTAAACTCCAGTTCTTACTCTCTCGACCCCCCAATTTGATTTCTCCTCCTTCTAGAAAAAATAGATCTAATCAGTAGCATGTTAAACAAGAGGGGATCTTTTATGTATTCTGTGTTAGGACAAGGAAAGCATCGCTGTAGATCACTAGAATAAACAACTCAGGCTGATTCAATTACAATGCCTGGGCCAGGCTTTTATCTGCTGGTGACATCATTTCAATCAAAATGTAAAATAATACAATCCAATAGATGCAAGAGGGAGAGATAGGACACAGACTGCTGCACTTAGTCATTTAATAAAAAAAGTGGAAGAAAGCTCTTTCTGACAGGCTGCTAGGACTTCCATTTCCAAAACTCTATTACCTGGTATAATAGTATTCAAAAGAATTGAATGGAGGAAATTGTCTATTACTTTTTATTAGTAGAAGCTGTTATGTAGGATACAGCCTACTGCACTGTTTTTTCTTTGTTACTTTAATTAACAAGAGCTTGAAATCCTTCTATTGGCAAGCACTTGTTCCAAAGCTTCTGTTGCCTTCTGTTTTTACTGAAAAGGTAGGGTTTATTCTTTTCTATTCTCTGAATGTCTTCTTTTTTTTTATACTAAAAAAGTAATTTTTTTCAATTCATTGTAATCTAAAGTCTATCAGTTACCTTAGTGGGCTCAGGAGAGAGTAGAATGCAGATACATTTCCATAGTCGCAGAACATTTTTATGAGAAAGTTTCACATTTAAGGAGAGAGTGAGATTCAGATTGCAACCACATGTAGTCTAGTTCCACTCTTCTGACCATTTCATTGGCTATTGTTGCTTAATTTATTATGACAGAAAAACAGATAAATTGGTACACACCAATTTGATGGATGCACAGTGCAAAGGAACATATCCTTTCTTCTCAATCTTTTAGGATTTTCTGTGACAGCATAGGATACGGCTTTGTAAATATCATCAATCTGGCCATCCTACACAATTCTTCCAATTTTTACTGGGAGTAAAACTAGTAGTCCTGATTCCAGTGAGGTGTTTCACTTATTTCTACATTCCTATCTACAGTATACCAGAAAGCAGATATGAAGGGTAGAACTCTCACTTATTGGAGAGAACATATTTCATTGATTTTAGTAGTTATTTAGATACATAATTTAGATTCACTGCAGTTAGGTTCATACAGGTCTTAACTAACTTTCCCAGTAACTTCTATAGCTAAATTGTGACATTGGGTACTGAACAGGATCTTGCCATGGGAAAACAATTTCTACTAATGCTGTCAGTGAAACACTCTTCCTATGATGCTTACTGTTTTAAGGTGCATTATGAAGAAGTAGAATGAGTCATCTGCAGGTGGAAGATGTTACTCCATAAATGAATTTTATCAATGTTGTCTTTACTAATGCAATTGTTTCCTCTTCTTACTTTGTATTTGTCAGTAGCAAATAGACCTGAAGAAAGCTGAGTCCTTGATGGTCTTGAAAGATGTTGACTTCATGTCTTCTCTTGCTAAGAATGAGATTTTTGCCATTCTGGATAGCATTATTATTCCAAGCATGTGGTAAGCTTTTTCTGATGATGTGGTAAGCTTTATGAAAAGGATACATATGAGGATGAAGTAGTAGACCACTATGTTGGGAATGAACTAGCAACAGCTATAATCGCAGAATAATTTTAATCCTCCTTTTCACAACCATCAAGTGTGTTTTATAATTTTTCATATTTGTATGATATTATGTGGGTTTTTTTTTTACAGTGTCTGCAATGCTTACCAGCATTATCCTGCTGCTGCAATGGGCTTAAACCATAGAAAGGTTGCAATTGTGGTCAGGATCAGGCATCCTATGTTGGACCACATAGCATTTGAATGAACACAGACCTAAGGTTGTAGCAAATATAGTTGAAAACATATAAACTAGTTATCTAACTCCCTAATCTACCTAGGCAATAAAGAGATAAGAACTCGAAGAGTGAAGAATGTTTAAAGCTGGACGTTGGCCTGTGTGGGACAAGGGCACATGGAGTATTACTCCTCCTGTAATTTGGGTACCTGAGCTGAGGCTACATAAGCTGAACATTGATATTTAGCTACTCAGCCCATCTTTCATTTTCTGACACTGCCCTCATCTTTTCAGGTAAGAGGAAAAGTGAACCAGTCCTAAGCCTAATCAATATTCCAGGGTAAATGGTCCTTCCTGGAAAAATGTGAGATATGGATTTCAACTCCTGCAGGCTGCAGGAGTAACCAGGTCTTTAAAGGGTCCCTTAGCTTTTAGCTGAATAAGTTTTCTGGTACTCCATTTCTGGAAAAGAAAGGTATTTTACCGTGTGTGTGACTGAGCACTGGACTAGACTGAATTCATCATTGTCTAAGTGTCTTGAGGGAAGGTCTATGTGTGCATGAGGGAACAGAGACGGTTACATGTGTCTTCAGCCATCTCCCATCCCATCATAGATTAAGATATGTGTTAGGGTTACCTTAGAAAAAGGTAATGCATTTGCATGACTGCCTTCCAAAATGGAAATATGAGTTGACTGCAGGCACCCCCCCTGGACATTGTGCTGGAGAGCAGACATTTGTCAGAGATTCATTGAGTCTTCATCCCAGTTCAGGTGGAACTCATATGATCTGCATCTTACAGCACAGTTCAAACCTAAAAAATGTATGCATGTCAATTCCCTGAGTTGGAGCTGGACCTTTTCTGACAACATATCTGACATGTTCAACCACAAACTGCTTTTCTGACCTTACTCTGAATGAAAACTCCCTCTATCCTGACCAAAGTCCTCACTTAAACATATGTAGTTGAGACCCTTTAAAGTCATCTTTCCTCACAGGAAATAAGCCAGGAAGAGAAGAACTGGCAGAATTGAGCAAATTAAATCCAGAACGAGCCTACTGTAAAATGTTTTTGTGTGTGCTGTGGTTACAGTCCTCCCCTGGATGAAAGTAGAATGTCTCATGTACCTTAAGAGTTGCGCCATGTAGTCTTTTTGAAAACATGTCTTTAGTCAGTATCCGCAAATGCTAAATTTGTAATAGAAAAATTGTTTTACTAAAATTTGCAAAGACTCCTAATACATTAGGAACATGAATTTAAAAAAAAGAAATGAGGCAGTACTTGTTGGTCCTGATTCTCCAGACAGTCTAGTTGGAACCAAGGTACACAAAGGTTACATTTTCTGCTGGGTGCTCCTTTCAGTTCTCCCGCTGTGTTACTGTGCTTTCCTGTTTGCACGTCTCTGCCCAACTCTTATGAATTTAGTCCCATTTTCCAGCCCTACCTGATCTACCCCTTCCTCCCTGGAGTCAATTCTTGATTTACTGCTTTTAGCTCGATGCTTTTGTTCTCTTGCAATTTCTTGACTCCCCAAGCTCTGCTCCATTTTAATTACAGGGATATTCTCTCCTGAAACCTGAAGGTTATGGAGTCTGTCCTAGCTGATGATTGTTTCAGGGTCTACCCAGAAATTACATCTTTCTTTTTCTTTTTTTTTTAAATAGTTATTATTTTTTCCATATCTAGCTGTCAGTACATTTTGAAAATACTTAAGGTAATTTATATGACTGAAAAAACCAAACATGTTATAAAAAATGTTATTTTTATCTAATAAAACTTAGTTTTGTATTCTGGCTCTTAATAGGTCTGAATATTTCTGTAGGTATAATTAAATTCATCTGATGAAACAAGCTATACAGAAATTTGGATAATTAACTGTTATATTTGTATCTTTGTACCCTGTTTTATGCTTTTTCCTTTATAAAATAATAATATTGATACAAAAAATATAGTAAAATAATAAAAATAAATATTTTTAAAAATTAAAAATAATAATAAGTAATAAATAAATTTTTTCCAAAATAGCAGACCCCTGATCGTTATAAAGGCAAGCTGATCATCATATCTACTCACTTTATTATGTGTTTAGATGTCTTGGAATTGCTGTATTTTTCAGTACAGGATTATATACTCTTTTTTGGGTGTAATATTATCTACAAAATATATCAGTCTTTTCTCAAAATTTGACTTTCAGAAATAGGTTTGCAAAGTGTTTATCTTATACAAGTAGGGAGAAGGAAAGAGCAGGATTTGGGCCTTGTTTTACACCTTAACACAGTGCATTAGTCTTCATGTCAATTAAGATAGTTTATACTGTGGTCTGTTTTTGGAGGTTATAAGGCTCCAATTGTTGGCCCCCATTTCACCATAATGTTAACCTAAGTCATTCTTTGTTGCACATGCAGGTTTGGTGAGCAGGCTGTATGGTCAAAAGGATTTATCAGTGAAAGCTTATACAGAAATGTACTTTGTGACATGCTGTTAGTGCTGTATAAAGTGCACCTGTTCCTCCAGGTACAGGTCTGCTGTTTAATGTGTGTACTGCAATTGATGAGATTTACATAAAACTTCCCAACTGTACAAACATGAATGGTCCTAAAGAAGGACTTAGGGTTAATTTGAGTGGATTGAACTCTAAGACAAACATCTGAGACTGTAAACTGCAGCTCGTCTGCTGAATGTTGGCTCTCAGGCATCTTGGTTCCTTTTACTCAATCAGAATTGTCCCAGGTTTGATCAGTAAGAGCAATTTAGACCATCTGGAAGCAATAAAGTAGATCGTCAATCAAATTCTGAATCCTTTAAAAATCTGACTCCAGGAAGTGTTTGGAGATGGTACTGGATAGTGACTATTGGGGTGAGACTCTTCTGAAAACACAGGGAAAGATAGTAACTTTATTGGCATTTCAAAGGAGAAGTTCACAGTTAGCAAAGCAGTTTCTGAACATGGTCAGGTCAGTAGAAGGTTTTGGATTTTGGGATTGGAAGCCCTTCACTGCTGATGGAGCTATCTCCAGAAACAGGCAAAGCAAGGAGTTGTGTAGAGAAGCAACATGACTGTACCTGGGTTGGTTGCTGTTGCTGCTGCTGCTACAGAAAGAGTGAGTGTGGTGGGGCAGGCTCTGTTCCTGGACGGGATTCACACCCAGCCAGTGCTGCAATGTTGCATCAGTGCAGACAGGAGAGGATCTGTGACCTCTCCATTGTCCTACTCAATCTGGTGCCACTCCTCCTCCCTGCATCCTTACCCATGCCAAGGGCATCTCTCACCCACGGTAGTGTTCAGAAGGCAAAATTCAATTTTGCTGACATTACTGAGAAGCCTGAGTCAGCTCTGGCTGGCTGAAAGACTCCAAATCTTCTATAACTCTGCCTGCAGAGGGGCTCCACTGGAATCACTTTGCTCCTTTCCTGTTAAAACTGCACTGCTGTCTGTAGAGTATTTGAGAGAGAGACACTAAGCCTAGTGGTTACAGTACTTGCCTGGGAGGGGAAGATGTGGGATCCATTTGTTGTGCAAAAGTCTGTTTATTAAGTGGCCAAAGGAAACAAAAAAAAAGAGAAAGAAAGAGGAGATAAAATGAAAGAGATAATAACAAACAGCAGAAGAGGTCATACTGAAGGATAATTTAATTCAGCAAGTTCTGTTGAAATGGTTAGTTTTCAATAATTTGCTGTGAAAAGGCAGCTTTAAAGAGATTTTGATGACAAATTCAGTCCCTTCCTGTTTTCCACCATCATCATTAATTTCTTACAAAGACAACTGGTCTTATGTATGCATTCTTCCTTTTCTAAGCTGTTCCAGATAGGAAATAGCATAGTTTAGAGAGGAGCTGGATCAATAATCTTCCTAAATAGAAGAATACCTAGAATAGAAGAGAGCTACGTTTTGTAAGGTTTCCTCTGTGTCATTGAAGCTGCCCAGCATTAGAATATGGTTCATAGCTTTAGTGGGAAGTTCATCTGAAACACCAATGTGTCTGGGTTGTTATTAACATGGGGTAAAAGCATTGTGGCAGCAGTGGAAGTGCCTGTTGTTACTGTCTTTGCATTTGAAATGTACCTATCCATAATTAACAAATATCTTGATTATGACATATTAGTTTCCACTATGTTGAGATTATTTAAATTATTTCAAGCAGCACCCAGACAAGTAATTAAAAATTTTAAATCAATTGCAACACGTGTAACATCTATATTAGATGACTTTGACTTGGTAAGACTAATGCCAGAATGATCAATAATGGCATGACTAAAGGACATTTATCCTACCGTTCCACATATGGAGAGATCTGCAAGCACCACAAAATAAACTGCTTGCCACTTTATCTGCTGGTGCTGTTAAGGGGGACTGAAACCCTGCATGAAACTGGATCTGTCCCTTGGCAGTGATCCCAGTTAAGTAGGCATGTCATTTATCAATGTGCCAATAACATAATTTCTGTGATATTTTTTCCTCCACGAATTTTGCATTGATAAAAGACTTCTTCAGCCAATAATCTTGCTTATTATATCATACAATGAAACTGCCTTTGCTTTATTCTCCACTTCTTTCCTTGTACAGCTGGGAATACTAGAGTAGATCAATGAAGAATTAACCATTTGCTTGACTTTGTTAAAGGAAAAACTACTAAGTATATATTACCTACACTGAAATTAGCAAAATCTAATTTCTGTTTTCCAGAGACAGTTTTGTGACGTGTTAGGAGAAGAAACGCCTAACACGCTGTAATGCCTGGTGCCCAGCCGGACTCAAGCTTCCTCAAACATCAATGTGAGACCTTTGTTTCAGCTTTGACCAGCAGATGGGCCTGAGTTTACAAAGTCAGTTCAGATTCCATATTCTTATTTGATACTCTATTGCTCATTATAATTAATTAAAAATAGGAGCTTTCTGGGACTTGATTTAGACCTACAGATTTTGGGGTCTTTTCCACATAGTTTTCTGTAGTGGAAATGGTAAAAGCATGCTGCTTTTTCTCATTCCACTTCTTTGCTGAAGCTGCTTAAGAAAATGAGATACAACAAATCCATTTAGGATTATGTTGGAAAAGCATCTCTGCTTTTAATATTAACCAGATTTTTACTGCTAAGTTTTGCTGGCAAATCTCTGAAAGTTTCAGCTTGCAACTTATCCGGATCATTTAAATCTACAACACTGGCTTTGCAGTCTTGCAAGAACATCTGTTTTGATTTCCAAAGGTATCTTTTTTAGCCCTGAAACACTCTTCTTTAGTGTTGTATGAGATGTTTTTTCAGAATCTTAAAGGGCCTTGGTAATAGCTCCAAAACATAATGAAAATCAGGATGAAGTACCTCAGTGTAATGTTTCTTGTGCTGGTAATTTCACTGAATATATTCAGTGTAAATGGAGAAAGAAACAGTTAGATGTCCACGCCACACTTTCTTTTCTATGACTTCAGTGAAACCTGGCAATATAGTACCATGGTGTGCTACACCTCTTATTGTGCTCTAATTGAGGCATAGTTTGAATTTATATATATCTTTATATTTATTAATTAATGACTATCAATATGTCTAGTAATGTGCTGGTGATTTTCTTTGATGGCAAATGCAAGCATTTCATGGGGGAAGTATTGGTCTGAGTCCAAATTTTTAAAAATTATTTTATCATTTTCAAAATTAAATACCTGAAAAATACTGATGTACTGCAACCAGACAGTGACTATCATGTAGAGAAAGGACCAGCTGCACATATGTTCCTTAAATTAATTCAGCATTCTAAATGCAAGAATTAGTAATGATATTGTTTACACCTGTAAATGGAAATCAAAACAGATTATGATTTGATAACTCTGCTTCTCACTAAAACTTGGAACAAGTGCCCCTACTGAAAATAGGTCATAGCTGCTAACTTGTGTTCTCAAAAGCTTCACATCTTAGCAGAAAAATATTGATTACTTGGCATTCGGTATCAGTTCCAAATAACCATTCCTTAATCATACTTTTTTATACTTCAATATTTATATATATTAATATTTTAGTTCATGTATGCATAGATGTCATCACTCTACTTGCTAAAACCTTTATCCTCTGACACATATCTCATGTATATTAACACAAGTACCATACTATTGTTAACACAATTGTAGCCCAATCTTCTATCGAATTGTTTACTAACATAAATCTGTCACTTTTTGTATATGCATTCCAAAAAATAATTATGTCTTTATTCTATAGTTTATACCAGACTGATATGTAGTGCCCTAAATCTCAAATGCATTTCTGGGTAAAAACCAAGTTCTTATAGGCATTGTTTAACTTGTACATTTATTAACAGAACTTCTAGTTAAATTCTAATGGAATTTGCCTTGTCATACTTGCAATGTAACATACTTGGAATATATTATGAATTTTTTTTAGTGCAACTCATTAAAAATAAATGCTTTATTTAATTCCTTCTAAATGTCTTTCTCCTTTTTTTTATGGGTAGGATAATTTTTAAACAAAATGCTATTTTGAAAACAAAAGTTGAATACATTTTTTCACCCCTGAAAGTAGAGAAAAAAACCCCTGTTTCATCACACTTAGAAGTTAGTATATTAAAAATGTTGGCATGAAATAAAATTGCATTTTAAAAGATCTCCTTTCTCTCTTTTATAATATTATTTGCCAAATTTTCCTAGAGCTTGTGAAGAGCTTTATTCCTAGGAATTTGTTCTGTGGAAAAATGTATGTATCTATGTTTTAATATTTTCCCAGTTCCGATTCCAAGAGTCCACAGGAAATAAAAATTATTTTTAGTTAATATTAGATACTAAAAATGGTATTAGGAGTTGATGATTGTGTAAATTATGATAAAAGACATTAACCTTTCTTTAATATAAAGCATCCATGTAGCAATTTGTAATTTTCAAATATACTCATAAACTGTAATTATCTACTGACATATTTGAAGGAGTATTCATTATTTGTGACTTCATGTATTTGTTATTTCCTACTCTTAGAGCTCATAGTATCTTCATTTAAGTCGCAAGAAATCATTGTCCAATTTCCACCTTCTAGTCAGCAAAAAAATGAACAGGTTAATGAAATACAAATAAGAAATGTTAAATTTTTTTAGTTGAATACACAAAATTTCACAATGTGCATGAAAACTTGTTGAACTCATGAACCAACTGCAAAAAATATCCCAGTCTTCTCTAATTTGGATGGATTCTGCATTTTAATTATTCCACTACTTTCTACACACTCCTTGTACTGATTTACCAGCTTATGATAATTCTGTGGATTTTGTAATGCACTTTATGGGTCTTTGTTAATATAAGGTGGGAAAAAATGTGTTCAAAATTATTTATGTAGATCACTGACCACTCCACAATTCTATCTACTTCCATGAGCCTTTAATTGTGCTGTGCTGCTTGTGTATTTAAATGTCTCATACTATGTCTCTTTTATTGAGGTTAGTGTTTATTTGTATGAATAAGTGCAAGGGTGGATGGGTAAAATGAAAAAGAAAGGTGGGATCGTGTTTTCCTGTTCTGTCTCTCTCTTTCTCTCTCTCACTCTCCCCCTCTTTTCTAAACAAGCTAAGAGTTTTTATAATTCATCACCTGGCTGACAGATGAGTTCTGCTGGAGAATATTAGAAAATGTCTCAAATCTCATATATATGCTAATGGTATGCTGAGACTGGTTGGTGGTATGCCGGAGTTTTTAATCTGTCTCGACCAGTGTGGAAAGTGGAGGAGACAAGTCATTGCACTCGACAATTTATGATCAAACAACTGAATTGTAAAGGAAGAAGGACATGCAGAAAAGGAGAGTAATTTTCTGATTTAACAGCGTTGTTACTACAAATAAAGAAATCTTGATTTTGACTGCACTCGACATTAAATGAGTTTCCTGTGCCCTGCTCTGAATTTTTCATTTTCAGATTTGTATAAAGCACCCTGCTTAGATACAAGTGACAGATAAGGAGACGATTGCATATGGAAATCAAATGTGTATAATAAAGCCATCTTCTGTTTATTAAATAAACACATGTAGATGACTTCCGTGGAGAATGCACTGATAATTCTTCATTGTGTTCTAGTTTTTTTGCAAGTCACAAAGAATCTTATTGAACAACCACGAATGACTAGATGCAAGCTTTTCTGTTTATTACCTTATAACAAACCAGGCAGTCTAATATATGGCATTTATAAACATTTTATTTTGATTCTTTAGTCCTAGTTTTAGCTGCAACAGTACAATACATTAGTGTACATGCTATTAGAGTTCTGGAAGCTGCATGAATGCATTAGTATTTTCTGAATATGATGTTTTCATGATAGAAATTGTAAAGATTAGAAAGATAATATGTACATTATTGTAAAATGAAATTCCAGGAGAAGGGGAGTATAGCATACAGCACTTCAGTCTCCAGATAAAAAAAAATATAGCACCGAAACTAAGAAAAGACTATGGGGTCTGAAGTCAGCATAATGATTTCTGAGCCAGTGATTTAAGGTCTAAGTTTCAGATGTAAAAACACTCGGAGTTCATCAAGGGTTGTGTTTCCAGTCCTATTTCTCACTCTTGGTTCTTTTTGCAGACATGGTTTTCCTATAAATTACTATAATCTATTGCAGTGTTGGGTAACATCTTGAATACTGGTGTTTTTTCTCCAGAAAAGGATTTTCTATTGCAACCAAAATGTTTCTAGGCATTTTAAAGTAAAACAAAATACATTTTTTTTCACCTTCTCCCTCTGCAGAGTCATGTTCAAATTTAAAATTTGGTTTACATTTTTATTTTGAGAATAAAAAGAGGTGAGGGGGGAAATCAGTAATGTCTACACCCAAATGAACTCTTTAGTGGAAATTACTGGCTACATCAGAGGATATCTAAGTAGCTCACCCTGTGTGGACTGAGAGGGTCATTATATTGTTTTAAGTCCTCTCCTGTATTTATCAATATCTGCAGATTCATTAGGAAGGTTTTAGACTCTTGGTATATTTTTCTCAAATTATCAGCAGCATAGCCCTGTCCATTTTTCATGCTTGAACTCTGTTTTGATGTTTTAGTTTTGAAAAAGAAGAAACTCAACCAAACTCATACCCGAGAGGCAAAGCATGCCCACCTTCTTCTAGGTATTTACTGCTGGATGAGTGAGGAATTATGAAATTTGTGTTCAGACTTCCAAAGCACCAGGCAGCTTCTCTGCCTGGGGTAACTGGAATGTGAGCTTTGGCATAAGTGCATCAGAAAATCCACATGAATTTCTTACTATGATTGGAAATGATTGCTGTGCATGGAAGTGCACAACCAGTTCAAACAAGACTAGATAAGCTGTGTTGCAAAGCCATATGGCTTAGTTTAAATAGCACAAGGAGGAAGTCTTTGATCATGGCCTTTGATCAGAGTTAACCCTAAATGAAGTGGTGGGCTAATGTAGGTAAGAAGGTGTCAGAATCAAAGCAACTAGAGGCTGGTATGAGTCTAGTAAAAGAATTTTGGGGGGGACACTGGTATGCAGATGGTTTGCTCAATTTTAAACTAAGGTAAGGAAGAAAAAGATGTAGCATCTTGGGCACCAGTGGAGAAGACCAAAATATGGCAGAAACCATGAAGTTGACTGGATGCAGAAGCTGTAAGTGTACGTTATCCTTCAGTGAGTTTTTGACAGAATTTACATATGCATG
The DNA here is from genome assembly GCA_024362935.1 of Setophaga petechia. NCBI lineage: Eukaryota > Metazoa > Chordata > Aves > Passeriformes > Parulidae > Setophaga > Setophaga petechia. The sequence continues at coordinate 27,684,144 of JANCRA010000008.1, forward strand.
AAGGGTCATCTCATAATGTTCTGGTAAAAAAAAATGTGAGAGACTGAAATGCAGCTAGAAATGAGGGTAGAATACAGAAATGTGTTTGAATATGACAGATAAGATGAAAGGAAAGAGCATGAACATAACTGTAGTTGCAGATGAGTTGATTGGCAGATCCCCAGATGAAAAGGAGACCTCTGGAAATATATTAAAATGAAGACAAGGCACAGGAAAATACCAGAATGTGAAGGAAATCTTTTGAAGGAGTTTGGTCTATGGAAAGAGTTTGTTCTGTGAAAGGAGTGATGAGGTGCAACCTCTAGAGACAGAATATTGAGCAGCAAGAAGGAAGAGATTGAATAAATGGTAACAGCCGGGGCTAGTGGCTGAAGAAGAAGAGAAGGCAACAGATAAGCAGAAAACAGAAAGGAAGAAAGGTGGCCAAAGTTTCACAGGAACCTAAGGCTGCTCTAAAATGACTTTTTGGATAAGAAATATGAAGACACTGACCATCAAAGTGGATGGAAATAGAAAAGAGTTTTGTGTGAAATCTGTAAATCTGTCCAAGCATAATACTGTGAGGGACTGGCAGAGTGTGAAAGTCATTCTAAATAGATTGGGGCAGAATCCTTTCACTGTCAGTTCACCATTCGACTGTCAGAATAAGAAACTGGCTTGAGCAGCTCAAAGAGTTGTGCTAGATGGGTGAAGACGTTCAAAGAGGTTTGCTGGAATTCTTCTATTTTCCAGACCTAGAGGGCAAATATTTAGGAAGATAATGTGTATCATGAGACCAATGAAAGGACCAATGCAGAGATATTTGCTTAGTTTAGTACCAAAGCAACCTTCTTGGCTTTTTGCTAATCTGACTGATAAGAAAACAGTAGACATGTTTTAAATGGACAGTAGAGATGAAGTAAATGCTATTAGGATAATAGCAAAGTGGGTAGTTAAAAATAACGGTGCTTAATTTGGATAGAGAGATTTAACTGGAAACTGCCTCAATAATTCATAGGAACTGCACAACAAAGTGGAGGAAGTCAAACAGAGAGTCAGATGTGAAAAAACATTATAAGAAAAGCAAAATGGAATAGCTGTTATCAGTACGAGAGATGGAAGGAGCTTTACTATTCAGGAACTGGTCTGGCACACTTTTTAATGTAATGGCCTCTAAAGAAGTTAGAGGAGAGAGTGGGAGCGAGTTGAAATCTGAATGGAAACTTTTTAGGGAAGACAATAAAATACTTTGTGCTGTGAACATGCTGGAAATCAGAAACTGAACTCCAGTGTCTCAAAATAATAAAAATCTCTGTTGTCTCCACAGAGGACATAATCTTCCTAAGATTTTTTTTTTTTTACTTCACCAGGGCAGCATGAAGTATAAATGTCAAAAATAATGCTGACACTCAAAAGCAAAGTAGACTTCTTCAGTAAGCAGTCATTGAGCTAGTAAAGGGGAATGCTACTTTAACTTTGGCTTTAGACAAAAGGATGTTTTGCAAGGTAGTACATTCTCTCCCTTTTTCCTTCATCCTCATCCCCTCTAGTTATTCTCAGTATTCAGCTTGTTGTTGGCACAGCTCAGGACCTAGGACACAAGGAACATCTCATTGCTTTTTTTTTATCCTGGTTATGGAGGAGGCAATAATACAAAAAGGCATTTAAGTAGCATTTTAGGAGGCTTGATTCATGTGCTTTTGTAGAAAATTCATGTGATCAAGCAGGTATACAATAGCATTTTATCAATAACGTGCTTCTCAACTGGAGACCTGCAAGCTGGATTTTTGAAGATGTTTGACATTTGTACAAATACATTCAGCACAACGTGAAGTAAGTTCTTTTGAAAGTCTCACCCAGAGTATTTTAAAAAGTCTCTTATATTTTTAATTTTCATTTTCTCCAAAATAATTGTTCCAAAAATCTATTAATGATAAAGAAAGCAAAATAGATGCAGAAATCCCAAAACAACAAAGACACTCTTTGAATATAAAAATGTAAATTAGTAGACGATGCTTTTCCCTCCCATGTTCACACAAGAGCTGTCTCCACCACTGTGCTTGACTGCCCTTTTATTCCATGAAGGCAATACCATGAATAAATAAAACTGCAAGTGTGAAACAGCTTAGAGTCGAAATGTGCCCTTACCAGGGCATAGCAAAACTTTATTGAACCTCGATGCCTATGAACAACGCCTCACTTCACCAGTGCCAGCAGATGGCACTCTTTATATTAAGTAGCTTTCATGGGAAAATTTAATTTGTTTCTTTTTTTTCTTTGTTTTCTAAGTTTTGGGAGGTACTATCCCATGCAATGCTTCTTCCTGAAATTATAAATTGATCAATTCAAAACTTCAAATAACTGTATTTCTGATGGATTGTATAAACTGAAATTTTCTAATATATGTCGTTCTCGATGCTTGAGGAAAACTAGGAGATGAAATTCAGTATGACTGGACAGTTAAAACTCCTGGTGTTGGAAAATTAAGGCATAGGAACAGATTTCTGGGAATGTTTTGCAGCTGCTCAGTGTTTCTAGTGGTCAGGCATTTCCAGGCTGGATGTTGTGTGCTTAATGATGGTTGCACAGTTAATTCTGGATGTTTGCAGTCTGGCATTGGATGCCTTTTTCACTTTCAACAGAGAAGATTCCAGAGGAGATAAAGACACAGGTATCCTGGGTGCACTAGAATAGGAAGTCTGGGAAAGAAGAATAAGGGCTTCAAATTACTCCAGTCTGGTCCTTCAGGGGAAACTCAGGACTAGGGAAAGAGGCCCATTTGTGAAGCTAGTGTGGGGTGGTGGCAAGGAGGTACCTCATCCTGTGAGAGCTGAGAGAGCATTGCCTGGGCAGGGGAAGCAGCAGGGGCAGGGCACCACTCCAGCAGCAAAGAGCCGCTTTTCCTCAGGTGCCTCCCAGCTCCCCGCGGAGCTGCCGCTCCCAGCGCTGGTGGCCGCGCCCACAGCACTTGACAGTAGCGTGTGTTTACAAAAGGATTTCAACAGAGAAGGTGGTGTGAATTCAATCTGTGAACAGTTATATAAAACCCAGCATTTTGTAAGTGAAGAGGAAGAAGAAAAGCAGGTTCCCATAAGTGGCAAATACTTCTGTAGCTAATAATGTGCCAGGTTACTGATGGACACAAGCCACATAGCCCCTAGGGGAAAATAGAAAGCCTTCAATTTTTCCAGCTACAGCAGATACTTCAGCTGAAGTGGAGCCTCTTTTTCAGAAAGAGTCAGTGGAAATAGCTTCTGCTGAGCTGGAAAGATACTCTTGATTACTTGCTGTGCTATTAGATAATCAAGGACACAGTGGAAATACCACATAGCATGTGAGCGGCTTTGATTTATACCAGGAAACCTCTCTCAACCTCAGAATGCACTGTAAACAGCTGCTTCACAAACTTCAGACAGAAAAACCTTTTCATTTTATTATCTCTTAGTTAATATATTAAAAAAATGTTTATTGGGCATTGCACAAATGCATAATTTCCGGTCCTTGCATAAAATTAGAAGATGAAACAAGGATGACTTAAAATAAATTTGTTTCTTGGGTGCAGTATTTTGCAAGGTTTCAATTACTAATTCAAACCTGTTAAAAATATTTGCCTCATTAATCACATTATGTGCTGTGTTATTTAGTACTCTGGCTATTTCTGTTCTCTAGTGTAGAATTATATATCCCTGTGCCCTCTAGAAACTCCTGACAGAGTTCAATCATTATGTGATTTTACCTCACACTACCGAGGTTTGCAGCTGCTATCCCAGCTTTCATATCCTTAACTATTCTCAGCTTCCTAGTTCTGGCAACTTTTAGCAATAACATTAAGCATCGGTAATAGTAATTTCTGGGTACCTCAGTAACATCCTTTTCTTAAAAGAAATACCCAAAGCTTCATATATATAAAAAATAGTATATCTAATCCTTCTTTTGTTCTAACTGTAATCATGCTTTGTTTTTTTCTTTTCCATCTTAATTTTTTCTAATCTGTCTTAATTTCCCTTGATGACTCTGGAGTTACTCTGTTCTGCTCCAGTCTGCCTTCAGTGGTGTCGATGGCAAAAGTTGTAGCCTGGAAAACTAAAACCTAAAACTGCCTGTGTTCAAATGCTCCTTCTACTTCTCCCTTCTCATTACCTCTTCCTATATATAGTGCTGCATGTTTTCCTTCCTGTTTAACATTTTTGAATTCCCTTCATGCCCTTCGTTACACAGCTTTTGTTCAGGCACTTGGGACTTCTTAAATTGCTTATTAGAAACCTTCTAGCAACACTTCACTTATTGCTTTAAATCTAGCAAGAATGCTGTCACATCAAAATAAGCTATTTCACTTACACTTCTGCTTCTGCACAGTCACCTCCAAACCCTTGTATTGACACATTTCCTCTTTACCAAATATGAACCTCCTCTGGCTTGCTGCTTGTTTCTTTTCTTTCATTTCTTTTGGCTGACCTCCCAGCAACTTTATCAAGAAACAAAGCTTTGCAACTAAGCATTTAACTTTTGTTTTTCATCTGTTGCTCATTCCAGTACTCCTTCCTGCATCTCCATCTTCATGGGTTCATTCAAAGCCTGGCAGCCCAGGTGAGGAACTGCAAAGCTGTGTGTTTGAGTAGTGCTCATATATTTGACCATGGCCCCTTCACTCACTGCAAATCCACACTGCTTCCCTTGTTTGCATTTGTTTGAGTGTGTTTGCAACTTTTTTTTAAAGTATTTCAAAATGTACTGTAATATTCAGATGAAAACTGAAGCAGTTAGGTCTTCTATTTTTCCACTGCACAAAAATGTGTGCAAAAGCCTTTGTTGACAGAAAAAAGACATAATCAGAATTACTATGAACCCGTACTTCCCTCACAAAGTACTTTGACGGGTTTTTGTGGATAACAGAAGCCCTGTGAGCAGTTCAGCATAAACTTCAGCACCAAGTTCGAGGCAAGAGCAAGGGGGTGATGTGGCTACCAGTGTAAGATATTGGTCATTTTTGGTGATGCACCATGTCTGGATCCACTCAAAGATCTGTCTAACCTCTCTTGGGCAGTGGAAAAATAAATGGAGCTTGTATTACGGAGGAGAAAAACATACAGTGATAATCCCCTTGACTTAACCTATGATTTTCTATGATTTGCTGATTTAATTCATTTATGATCCATGTATCATGTTCAGAAAATCCTGTGTTTCAGCTGTTGAGTTTAATGAATTCATTTTACATTAAATTCCAGTATTTAGCTGTGCATTGTATTAAAAAATACTCTGTTGTTTCAGACTTTCAAAGTGATAATTTGTTTTGATATTCCTAGTTCTTTTGTCAGGAGTAAAAATGAACCATGGCTCCCTAGTTACCTTGTCAAGACCATTTATTATTTTACAGGTCTTCACTACATCCTACTTCAGCAGGTTATTTTGAAAGCCAAAATCCTGGTTTGGATGTGTTTCCTTGTGTTATTCTACACCCTTTTATAATTCTTCCTCTTTCTATTTTTTTAAATATTTTTTATTTTTTATTTTTTTAAATTGAAGCACTTTTGGAGTGTTTTAGTGTAAGGTCTGTTTGTGAAACGTGACAACTAGACCCACATGAGTATTCAGGATATGAACTAATAAAAAAATAATGGTCGCACAATGAGTTTACTTTGATTTACTGTTTTTACTTCTTAATAGCATTTTTTGCTTTTTTTTTGCTTGGTACAGAGCAGTAAACTGTGAACTGCTGTCTTTGCAAGTGGTAGTAGATAACAGAGAGTCCACAACTGTGTTGTTAAGATTATTTTCTGTGTGTGTCTTCTTTTTTCTTGTTTTGGCATCGCATCTCTAAATGGCATTCTGTCATGAGATCAATCACTACATTGTGTGTTCCCCAACATAACTTTTAAATTGAGTTGGTTCTGACTATTGTAAATAACTTTCTGTCTCTGGAAACTTTTTCATCTTAGTATTTTCTTTCTTTACAACATTTTTTTGCAGTGTGGAGCAGGGAATAGATGCAAGTGTAGAGTGTAGTGTCATAGCAAACCCTGGTAACCTTCCTTTCACACTATTTTCTATCTTTGTATATCCCTACATGTTCCTTTTTATTCCAGAAGAGTTTGCTTTCTTTTGAAGGCAATGGTAAGGAACCCTGGATGAGACTTGTGAAAATTCAATCATTTTTTTCAAGCTTACTCATACTTGCTCATACCTTCTACGCCTTCAAGCAGATCTTTAGGGCATGACTTTCATACTAAAGCTGCATCAAACCTGTCTTTGTTTTATCAGGAGGTTTCATTGGAGGTTGTCACAATTTGCCAATGCACCCTGTTTGCACTTCTCTACCACACCCATAAAAGTGAGGATATTCTTCCAAATTTCTTTAAGTTATAGTCTATGTGTCACCAGTACTAATTCACATAATACCTGATTTCCTTTAAGGTTCTCTTAGGAAAGTCATATGATCCTGGTACCTTTTACTGGCCTCTGTAAGGATCCTTGCTATAGATTTTTATGAAAAAAAAAATATCTTTTGTTGTCTTCTTCAAGTAAGTTGCTTCTCAGCAAACACCTTATCTAGCTGGCATAAAACTAGTCCATCCATATCATCAGTGAGGTCTTAAACACATTCTCCTTCTGCATTCTGTTCTGAAAGTTTATATTTCTTTAGCCTAAATATTATCCCTGAATATGTAACTGCAAAATATGAATGCAAAATCCAAATTCACTTCCAGGTGTTAAAATTTTTTAATAGAAAATTCTTCAACTAGTCTAGAATTCTAATATCTGGAAAAAAAAAAGTTATTTCGTTTAAACTGGTGGCAGTTCATAGACCACTGTATGGTCTGTTAGTGAGTCAAACAAGTCAAGTTTATGAACAGTGACACCAATATCCTGCACAATTTTTTGCAATTGTGTTTCATACTTGTGTTTCTTTTCAAAGATGGGCAAAGTGAGTGTGGTACTGACCCTTTATATGTCAAGGTTCTCTTTCCATATCTGCCTGCATGAATATCATGTAACATTGCAGTTATAGGAAGAAATGATAGATTATGTTGTCATCTGTGCTATATTCTCTCATTTGTATAATGATTCCCATTATCAGTGGAGGATTAGATGAGCAGAGTGGGGCACCATATAAACAAAGGGGATCATAGCTGGATGAATTAATAGGGGGGATGCAGATGTTACCAGCAGTTCAAATTCTAGGTGGGAGTGGATTAAGGATCAAGACTGTCTCCTACATATTGGGAGATCCCTACCTTCCACCTTGGTGTTAAATCCTCACTAGTGTAAGGTTACCACTCCAGCCAGATGATCAGACAGTTGCTGGTGCATGGTCAAGGATTATACAGTCTGTACTCTGAGGCTGTTTTCTGCCTTGTCCCATTGCATTTGTCAGGTGATGCCAAAGGAGCAAAAGGACCCTTAGCCCCTATCTTTGGGGGTTCCCTGTCAGAGGTGGAGCTAGTCCCCTGACTGTGATGGCTGTCTTCTGCCCTCACCTTTGGCCGGGCGCAGGTGATGGTGACATTTTTTGTCAGTCACTGTTAGTGAGTTCATCAGCTTTTCTGGATGGCTCCTTTGCTGCCACATGTGCAGCTGAACTTTGCCAGGTTACTCCTTGCTGTTGCTTAGAGTTTCAGGGAGGCAACACCACAGGCTCAGCTGTCCTCCACAGGGTACTAACAGGTAATTTCAGGGATAGGGGAAATCAGGGAAAAGAGATATTTTGGGACAGACTCTCAGTTTGGATTGGGCTGTTGCTGCTCCTGCACAGAAGCACTGCCGAGCCACTGTGGACAGACTGCTGCCCACCCATATATTACACGCCACTAATTTAAATTACTCTTGTATGCTTGGAAGTTAATGCTACTTTGCACAGAGAGAAATCCAAAATAGGCAGTACATTATTACTTACTCATAGATCTGCAAGGGAAAAATTCAGAGAGCTCTGCAGATCTTTATTTATATGCGATAATCTATATCATACACACTCACAGATATGCAAATTGCAGCTTTACATCAGAAATTCACAGGAAACCCTCAGGCTGATGTTAATTCCATCATTTAAATAAAGAATTTTCCATTGTTACAGAGGCCTTGGAGTGCTTCTGTGCTCTTTCTATTTACATAGTGATTTTCTCAGATGAACCAAATGTATAGGGATACAGGCTAGTGATACTCTTACCAGTTATATATTGAATTATTCATCATTACAGGAGATTCCAACCAATACTGATTAATAATTTCTCTTCTAAATACCATTTTTCTTATAAAGCTTCCACTAATTCTGTTCTCTTGCCATTATATATGATTTCTATCTGTTATCTGACTTGACTTTCAGTCTGTATTTAAAAAGTACCAGAACTGTCTAAAAACTAAGCAGTGAAACAGACTTTGGAAAGATAGATTGTCAAGGGCAGAGTATCGAACAAGGCAGAAGGAGAGAAAAGAAAAATCCAGACAACATAATGATTGTTGTTGTGATTGCAGTGATTACACTTGTAGTAAGCATTACTTTCCTGAGAAATGTGTGGATGGCCCGCTTCCAGAATAAAAATAGACAGTTCTTATTCTGTATCCCCCACAACCTTCTTCCAATATCTCTCATGTTAAGGCATATGATTTTTGTCATGTACTCTGAAAGAACAGGTAGTGAAGGAGGTACTGAGCTCCTTACATTTGTGCTTGGGGCTATCAATCCAAAATTAAGACAAAGATATATTTATACAATCATGTGACTCATGTCAGAGCGAACCTCTGACTTCTAGGCCAGCTGGATGGGGATGCTGTCCATGCTGCTGTGCTCAAGGCAGACACAGATAAAGGTAGGCTGGTTATGTCCTCAGGGTGTATCAGTTGTCCTCATGGTCTGTCTCAGTACCTATCCCCTATGCTCTTGCATCTTCTCACCCACAAATCTGCCTGGAGTGCCCTGCTTCACACCTAGCATATGACCACATGGAGAGGGTTCAAGTTGGGAAACCAGGAGGAAAACATGTTGGCAGCCTTGTATGAGACAACGTGCTCTCTTCTGAGCTCACCAACTGCTTGCCATTTCTGCCATCCCTGACTCTGCTGCATGTGCTTGAGTAGGCCACAGCAGAAAAGCTATGCAAGTGTGCATAGATGTCACCATCCTGGGAGAGCTGGTCCTTCAGAATGTAAGGGGGATGCAGTGCTGCATTATGCTGTGTGCATGAGTCCTTGGTTGTCTGCCAGAATCAGGCCCTTTTCCACAATTGAAACCAGTTTGTGTTGACTCAGGATGGCACTGTGTCCCCTAAGACTATTGGTAAGGCATGTATCCCATTGAAAATGGATACAACTCCTCCCAACTCAACTGAGTTTCCTCTTGAAAGGAAATGGTTGCCTTGTGCTCAGCTCAAATCCGGGCACAGAGTAAGAGTTATGTCGTGAGGATAGTTGGGATCTGCAGTTGAACAGAGACTGAGACACACTGACTGCCAAGGTTTGAGAAAACACCACACTAGACTGTTCAACCCTACCTTTAATTGTCACTTGCATCTAACTGCATAAAGTTGTACTTCCATGTGATTCTAATTTCATTCTCCAGGCCCATTGTTTGGGAGAATTGTAGCTTGGGTATGTTAAAATTAAAGCTTTGTTCAAATGCTCGGGCAGCATTTTGCTGGGGTTCTGAGACACCTTGTTTTTCTGTTATAAGTCTGATTTCTGATATGCATGTTAAAATTAATTTCTCATACTGCTGTCACAAACACTCCTCTACATTTGTGGATTTTTATTCCTGCCATACCTCCTATCTCTCAATTTAGTTCTACGTATATGTAAAATATTTTTAAGTGCAAGTATTGGTCCCCAGATATAAATTAAACATTCTGAAATAGGCATAATGCAACTATCAAAACTGTTATTTTAAATCTAAATTCTCTTTGCAGTCTCCCTTGTATTTGGAAATTTTATTATTGTAATGATATCCAAAAAGAATCGGAAAAGTAGTAGCTGTACTTCATGAAACACTTTCTCTTCTAAAATTACAGAAAACTAATCAGTAGCACTAAAATTTTTACTGGCTACAATTTTAAGGAATAATAATGTAATGTAATATAATATAGAAGCTTGATTTTATTCTTTTTTTTGGTAAATGTTATCTGATTATCAGAAGGCTCATTTAAGATCACTCAGTTTGAAGACTCTTAAGTCAGATGTCCCTTCTGAAAAGGTGAGTATTGAAAGACACAAGAATATACAAACCTAAATTTAAATATGAATTTTTCTAGGGATACACAGTTTGTATGTGAGCCTCAGTACTGAATTTGAATTAATGTTCTGCTTTATTATCTAGATTGTTCATTTAATGCTGACAAGTAAAACATTTGGGTTTAAATGTGTTTTCTCATTTTATGCTTTAAGAGCATGATGCTAGTGTTTTTGACAAAGAGGTTTCTAAAGATGGTTTATATAAGAGATAATATTTTGTTTCAGAATAGACATTCTCTTTTCTCTGAGGATTCATTTTATAGAGAAGATTTAGAACACATCACACATTCCTTTCTGATTTTGGTCAATAAAGTTATCATGTAATTATCATCAACCAGTATTTAATAATTAATTCCTACCTCTAGGGCTGTCTGTGGACAAAGTATGATATCTCATCTAAAAGCAGTGGCTGAATTTGTCAGTGAGGTATGGGGGAAGATAATCAGTGTCATCATAAATAATAGAGCTTTCATAAATTTAACTGCATTTAGAAATAATTTCTATACTTGTAACACAACCAGAGTGCCTGCAGTCAGGACTTCATCATACTTTTTGCATAGTCTCTGGAATTTTGAGTAAAAATCTAGCTTTACACAGTGTCTATAAAACAGAAATAATGCAGCTGTGGGCAGCTTGAACAGAACTGGCCTTATATTCCTCATCAAATGAGACCAGCAGTTTCTGAATTTGCAGTCATCTTAGGGGGGAACTTGGGTGCAAGTGTTTGCTGCACACAGTGCTGCCACTCAGAGAATCTCACATAACAGCATAGTGTGCAGCAACTGCACAACAGAGGAGGCTAATAGCATTTCCACATTTCTCTTTTTATTTGGACACATCCAGCAGTGAGTCTAACCTAGTGTTTTGCCCATTGCTGGACATTTTGGTGTTGGAGTGGAGTTCCTTCAGGAAACTGGCAAGGATGAAGGGAGTACTGTGTGACATTAATGCTGTTAAAGTGTCACTGTCACACTCCTTGCTGTCATAGACACCTCCAGGGAGCAGAGCTTGGTTGTAGTTCTACTGCCTTCCCACAGCTTACTGCAAGGGGGTTTTTAGTTAAAGCATACTGGATGGAAATGCACTGCACGTGGAAATGCGGCCTCCATTAGACCAATATGGCCAAAATTGTCTGCATTTTATTTTGTAACATTTGGCTCTTGTTTAACTGAAGATTTATCTGCATTATCAGGCTGCTCAAAGGCATAGCAGAAGAATGTGGGGCTCTCCATAACGGTTACTGAGTCTTTGTCTCTGGAAATACTCAAAATGCACCTGGATGTGATCCTGTGCAACCTGCTGTAGGTGAACCTGCTTTAGCAGAGGGCTGGGATGAGATTGTCTCTAGAGGTGCCTTCCAACTCTGAATGTGATGCTGTGACATGGCTAGTCATCCCCCTTGTGCAGGATGGTCACAGCTCAGTAGATTTCACTAACCCTACTATCCAAGGTCAGGTGTATCTATCTCAGAGGTCTGTCCTGTGTTATTCCCTTGGCCACATGAATTAACCTTTCACCTTGACTGTGCAGGAGTTTGGGACCTTGTTATAAAGCAGCTGAGGTCCTCAAATGTTTGAAATAGCTACATGATTCAGGGTATAGAGAGCATTTGGTGTTCCTTATGGCATGAACTGGAATCCTGAATTTTGGAGGACAGTGTATTCTGAAGAAAGAGGAAATTGATCTATTCCCTTCATCAGACTGAGATGCAAACAGAATGGGTGATACAAAATCAATAGGGTAGCTACTGATGTAGTCAAGATGCCACCATTTCAACAGTGTAATGTTGATGTGAGGGCCATGTGAATCCTGTCTGGTGAGTTAAGTTCCACATGACATGGAGAAACACAGTACTGAGGACTGTACAGAAGCAAAACACCTTTAGAGACACAGAGCAGACCTCAGCCACTCCATATTTCTGACAGAATGTTTGTCCAAGTTGATTAGTATCAAAAGAATGACAATTTTCAGATTGCTGTAGATGTGGAAGGTATTATACAGGTGCTGTAGGGAAGGTATAGACTCTCAAAGCAGAGGATTTAGAATCCTAAAGCTCCAACTCCACTGGTGGTCAACCCATGTCTCTGTGACAATGCAGTTCCTTCAGTGGGTTTAACTCTCTCACTCTTTGTGGTGGGAGAGACCCTGGCTTGGAATATGGCCGTGCCTCAAGCCACCTAGAGAGGGTGGAAGTGTCTGTAACAGTCCTGATGAGCATCTGCTCAGTTTCCTGTCAGTCCAGGGCAATTCACAGACCAGTGCACACCATGTGTCCGAGCTCACTGCATAACAATGGCAAGGATCAGCGTGTCTGTCAAGAATGCATTCTCCTTATTTCCATGTGTGGCAGAATTGATCTTTATGGGAAAGAAAGATTTGTAAGCCTAGTCTGTGTTTGATCTCTCTTTTGCAAACAGTGATTACTTCCACCACATTTAAGTGAAAACATTTTAAAGTTTCATTGTTTAGATATTCTTAAAAATGGAAACAATATGAAACACAATCATTATTAATATTCACTTCCAAACAGAATCTACATCTTCCTTTCTATCTCAAGAGTGTCTGTCACATGGAAAATTCTAATTATAGTCACAAACTTAATGAGAACCACTGTAGAAATTATAGCAATATTAAAAGGAGAGAAATTGAAGAATTACAGAAAATACTAATAACTTGCTAATTTCTCCACTTATCTGTGATTTGCATTTGTATTTTGATTTCTTTATATCTCTCATATTGAAATACTGATTTTTCAGGGATCACATTTATACTTAGTTTTCTTTTGAGAATATTTAACAGTTTCTTATAATACATTATTTTCCTAATTGAAAATAATTGTTACTTTGGCGATATGAAGGTGCAATTTTCCAAACCTTTTAATTCATGCTCACATATTACAGCAGTGGATGCCTTACACATCGAAATATTGGTTTGTTTGTTTATCTCCATATGGATTGAAGGGAGGTCCATTGATAGCTCTTTGTAAAGAAATTATTATTTCTTTGTAAAGAAAAAGACTCTTGAAGAATTATTTTTCAACAAGTTCTAAGTAAAGAAGAGCAGGAATTAAAAATAGACTTTGGAGTTTTCTTGCTCTCGTTTGAAATAAATTCTGTAACGTGAAAGAACATAAACTTCAAAACACATACCCTTTCTTCAAACTCTTTTTTTGTGCAGCTTAGGGAGATGTTCTAATATGAAACATGCATTTTTTTTCCTGGTCTGCTCTTCAGTCCAGTATGACCATCTGTGTGTAGTATGGCTTTAGCTGCCTTTAAAATTATTCTCTAAAGTTAAGAGAAATACTTCTCTATTGACCCCAGTGCCTTGGGGAAAACAGAGACAGGCCATGATACCCACTAAGTATTTAAAAACAGACAATAATTTAACAGAAACCAAAGAAAGTCTCAAAGCTATTAGTTAAATTTTAATCTATACCATATTTTATAAATACACGGGATCTAAGGGCTAGAAAAAAACCATTAGATCATATAGATTTATTTCCTGAGCTCAGTGATTTATGTTTGACGAAAGCATATCTTCCAGGCAGACTTCCAGACCATGCTTTGGATATATTAAGTTGTGGAGAATCCACTTCCCTTGGTAGTTAGTGTCACTTTAAAAGCATAACTTAGTACTAAATATGAATTTATCTGTCTTCTTTATCTTATGGCTGTTAATTCTTTTTACTTTCTTTCATAGATGAGAAGCCCCTTAAGTGCATAGTACTTATACAACTATAATTAAGCCACATTCATCTTTTATTTTTTCGTCTTTCTTCCGATAAGTCAAACCGCTTGATTTCCTTTAATGTTTTACCACATGGCAGATTGTACAGCATATGGATCATTTCTATTGTTACTTTCTGTAACCTCACAATATTGTCAACATCCATCCAAAAGGAGGGACAAGAAGCCAATTTGGAATGATTCAGCACCACTTTGGTGAAGCTCTTCACAGAAATAAAGCAAACTCCTGGCTCTTTTAGGTGTCCCCTGCTTGGGTGCACATGCATCCTGCTCCTCTCCCCATTTATATGCTGTTTACCATTGCATTTTACTTGCAGTCCATGTTTTGTTGCCTCTCAGTCCAGATCCCAAAATGTTTCTTGGAGTTGTTCCTCAGTAGAATATCATATCTTTTTCTGGAAGTTTAACTTCCATGATTTATGCCTGGCAAAAGCTTTGCATTGCGACATTTTAGAGGAAACTTGGGTTGAGTAACCAAATGGTTGTTGATAGAATTCTGTAGGATTGGACTTGATTCTTGAAGGTTCTCACAGAAAAACACTCATGTAAAAGCTGTTCTTCATTGGAACTACCTCTTGAGATGTATTACTTGCGCTGTCACATTTGTAATATGTTTTCATCTGGTATGATGTGTAACATAATGACGATAATTATTTTCTGTCTACTTGTTTTTAAACTTTATTTAAAACAACTTTCTCTGTTTTTTTTGGTTTTTTTTTCTTTTCTTTTTTCAGATGATGCTAGTTGAGTATAAGGAAGGAAGAGGAAAGCCACAATCTGAGGAGACTACTTCAGTGGCACACCTTGAAGACAAACAAGACTTATCACACTCTTCCGGCTGTCTGGCATGTGTTTGCATTCATAACCTAACTCTTCCAATGCAATCAGATTCAAAATTAGTGGTGACAAATGCACTATCACACAATTAAGTTATGTCAGGTCTTTCTTGAAGTCAGCACGCAGCAATGTGCTGAGTGGTTCCATGCTCAGTCCCAAGATGAGACTACCTCTGCATCTTCTTAAATATTAGAAAAGAAAAAACCAGAAATTGATGTGAAATTTCCATTCAAACCTATTTGGAGGCAAAAGCCATTAATATTTTATAAAGAAAAACCCAAACCGCCTGAAACAAAAGCTACCAAACCCAGAGCATTTTAATATGGGACACAAAGTTGCATAACTAAAAAAACAAAGTCTCACTTACCTTTCTGCATATCCAGGGGTAAATGTTCTATTTTAACCAATGAATTCAGCATTTGATATAAAGAAGACTTTTTTCTAAGGCACATTTAAGGCTGAAAGTACTCTATCCTCTAAAAGCTTAAATTTTAGTGATGAGTGGAAATTGTGCAAGACCACTATTAAGACAGCAATAAAAAGAGGAATAGATTGTTAAAAAAATGCTGTCAATTGTTATATTCAATACTAAAGTGGCTTCTATATGAAAAATGTCTATTTTATACCCAATCCACCACCAAAAATGAAGAAATTATAGAAAGAGCCCTGTTTAATTTTAAGAAATGGATCTAGAGAGCCATAGGTACTGAAAAAGGGAAATAATGGTCTGTCAGGATGGTGGGCGGATAATGTAAAATTTGCATACTGAGGGTCAAATTTCCTGTACTTTTGCAACAATGCAAATCAGTCATAAATGTCATGAGGTCAGCAGACTTACTCTAAGTGCATAGATGTATAATGGAGAATGGAAATTTGATTCAACCATGGCTGGATTAAAGTAAATATTATGCTCCTGACAGAAGTGCCAGCATGATAAAATAACAAAATTAATAAATAATAAATCTCAGACAATATTGTCTTTAAGATAAAAATGAGAAGAAGGAGTGAAACAGTGTGAAAATAACTGGCTCATTCATCTTAGGTTGATCTATAAGCTGTGGCATTTACTGATCTCTAGCACACTGAGCGTTCTCAAAGACAAGTAGGCAGTCAAATACATCCCAACTGTTTTTTTTTTTTTTTTTCTTTCCATATTTGTTTGGGTTTTTTTTCCCTTTTTCAGAGAGACTGAGCGCAGAAACATTTTTCCGCATAATGCTACAGATGCTTTTTGCAGAAGAAAAGGAAATTTTTCTGATATCCATTTTCTGATTTCTGAGCCATTTTCCATCCTACTAAATTGCTTAATACTCCCTGTAGCTGGACCTGTGACCTGGAATCTTTATGCAAGATTAATGGGAAAGCAAATGGGAATTAGTATCTGGGCGGGTTGCTGCACAGCTCTTGCTTTTATCTAGCACTCCACCTGTTTTTTTTTTTTTCTACAATTATGCTTTCATTAGTTTCTGAAGCCAGCGATCCTAAAAGACCTTCCCATTTCTTCTCTCTGTCTTCCCTCCCCCCCATCCTCAATTCTTTCTATCTCCTATCCCAAAATTATCAAACTCACTCTGCTTGTAACTGACATGCTGACAGGAAATTATTACACGTCATTACACTTCTTAAAACACAATTTACCCAGCCTTTGCAAATTATTCTCCAGCAAGTGTGAGGGGGTAATGGAAACTGTCTATTCCACTTACAGTTGTCACTCATGCTTTCCTCCTTACAATGAACAATTTATGTTTTCTCTCTTTCCAAAAAAAGGCTGTGCTCGAAATATGTAAAAACAACTTATCACAGAATAGGAAAATAAACCTCCCGTTCAAGTTCCCTCACTCTGCCTTATTACAAAGCAGATCCATTTTCTATCGTAACCTCATTAGTCCACATGCAAACACAGAACAGGCTGATGTTTATTTAGCAGGAGCAGACCTCCTTGTGACTTCTGGCCTGCCAATTGCACTTGACACCGCTGTAAAAGAAAAGTGATCTTGTGTGACTGTAGTACCCAAAACTTATAATCCACAATCATAATAGTCCTATTCCTTTCCTGACATTTTGTTCTTCATAGATAGCTACTGCAAAAGGCTGTCTGTGGTGTGTTTTTCGTCTGTTGCTGCATCTTTTTTTTAGTTTGTGCTTTGTCTTTTGGTTTTGTCTTCTACAAATTCAAACTACCAAATGTTAAAGTGAATAGGTCGTGTTTATTTAAAGGACCTAGAAACCAAACAAAATTTTGATGTGCTCTCCCCCTGAAGTTGATCATATTGATTAGCTTTCAGGCATTCTTCTGTCAGGCTCATTCTGCCTCAATGGGAGAAGGATGATGAATTGTCTGACGACTAAAGGCGGGGAGAAAGAAATGCTAAGCCTGGGTCTGGGAATTGGCTAAGTGCTTCTGCGGAGCCTCAGCCTCTCAATTGCTCTCAGCAACTTGGCCTCCTTGATTTATAAACTGGAGTGGTGATTAATAGTCTTTTAAGTGGACAAGGCAGGCCAAATCTGCACAAATCGGGCCACTCAAACATGACTACTACTTGTAGGAGAAGAATAACAGCCTTTACATAGAGGTAATTGAGACAGCTTCAGAGGATCTGGTAGTCTGCTTCAGCAGAAATAAATCAGCCACACAGGCCATCTATTCTTGAAATCTGTCCTTCTCATCAAACCTCCTCAGGTCAACACATGGAGTTGGGAATGTGGTGGGTTAGCAGATGTACTTCAGCCCAGAAAAAATATAGATCGAGCTTCCACTGTGCTCCAGATAGGTGAGAACACCCCACCTGGGCATCCTGCTGCAGCTTCTCAGCACCAGTGCTGAACATGATCACTCATTTGCCTGTGCTTCCCTTTCAAAGAAATGGAGCCTGTCCTGTGGTTTAGAGGCTTGATTCCTCTCCCTTTCTTACTTGTCCCGTGTCTATATGGCTACAACCTTTACCTGCAGCTGCCCAGCACCCTGTGCTTCCTTCAATGGCATGCAGCTTGAGCCAAGTCAGGTTTCCTGCATCCTAGAGGGGAAGATGAGTTCAAAATGTTTCAGCCAACATTCAAAATCTGTAAGTATCAACCCCTCCTCTAGTCACAATGCCCAGTGGCGATTCATTTGAACAGAAGAAGCACTGACAAGTGCTTAGTGTGCAACAGTTTCTGTGAGCCACCCCTTTCCTCCAAAATTTGGCTCATCAGGCAAGTATCTAGTTTGATTACCCTTAGAGCAAATTCTGCAGACAAATATTCTCTTGTAGAGGGACTAGTGAATTTGAAAGCTACTGTAGTTTCTGCAGCCCAAGGAAAAAGCCTTTTTATACTGTACTTGTGAGATGGAGAACAGAAATCTTGGGACATAAGAAATATTTATCAAGGAAATGATACCTGGAACCAGGAAAGTTGACCAGTGGTAAATAAAGGGGGTGGCCAGAGCAATTGAGTGGCATGGGGCAGCAGGATTGACAGGAGAAGGGTAACTTGTGGTCAGAAAGGAGCATACGCTCTCCTTTCCCAGAAGGAGATTCCAAACCAGTTTCAATCTAGTGTCCCCTCTGGGGAAAGTTCCCCTCTGCCTGACAGAGGGGAAGAATCACAGCCTGATTTCTAAAACTCAGTTCTGATGAACATAGATGTTTCCTGTGAAGTTGATAATATTTTTTCCACTAGGCTTCCTCAAGCAGAGGAGCAGTAAGTAAAGTAATGAATTATGCCCAGGCTCAGGCTATCTACAGATAAGACACATCATTATTCTGTTTCTGTGAGTGCTGAGGGCTTCTATAAAACCTAACCCCAAACTGCAGTTTCTCCAAAGGACAGGAGAGGTTAAAAAACACAACACTAGAACAACACTAGGGCAACATAACAGTAGAAAATTCTCTCTAGAGGGACATTCCTGTTTGTCTTGCCATTACTAAAATGTTGCTTTTAATAGAAGGGGGGTAGGAATCACAAGACTCAGAGCTCTGCACCCTGTTACTTGCTTGAAGGTGACTTCCCTGCTTTGCTGCATTTAGGTTTGTTCCTGTAAAAACTGTATAGAAAAGTATCTGACTCACAGAGGTTTTGTGAAAATGATTTTAAAATCTGTACCTTCAGATGTCAGAGTACAGGATTATATACCAAAATATACATGTATACATAAATACACACACACACACATGTGATGGTGGTCACAGGGGTTTTTAGATGGATGGAAGAATCAGGGATCTTGATTCCATTATCAGAAGGCTTGATTTATTATATTATGATATATATATAATATTATAACTATACTACATAGAAATAGAAAGGAAGAGGCTTCTTCAGAAGCTGGCTATGCTAAGAATAGAATAGAAAGAAGAATAACAAAGGTCTGTCTCTCAGCAGAGAGCAAGAGCAGCCCTGCCGTGAGTGGTCAGTGGATCCAAACATCCACAGGGGACCAGTCATGGATCCACCTGTTGCATTCCACAGCAGCAGATAACCATTGTTTACATTTGCTGCTGAAACCACTCAGCTCCAGCAGGAAAAATCCTAAGAAAGGATTTTTCACAAAAGGTGTCTGCGACACACACACACACACACATTCTCAGATGATCTCCTGTGATGTACTTGAGCTTGTTCTTCTGACAGCAACTACTTTGAAGCTAGTGGCACAGACTCTTCCATGCCTGAAAATTTCAGCTGTATTCTCCCCAGAGATCAAAAATCTTGCAACTAGAAGCAGAGTGGAGACTAAAAATCACTTTTAGCCCATATCAGAATGGGATGTTGACGTGGAACTGAAACTCCAATGGAAAGCAAAGCAGACTAGCTGTTATCAGCGATCCTTTGTCTTCCAGCCTGTTGCAAGCTTGTTGTAAGGACTCTTCTGACTTGCTACTGATTGAAGAAAAATCTCTCCCTGAGCTGATAAGAGAATGGATTACCCTATGACAAAAAGTTTATAAAGAAAAAGGATAACTCTAGCCTCCAAAGGGCTTAGAGAAGTATTTCTGGCTATAATGCTGGCTGGACACTACTCATAATACAACTCTCATTGGAAAGTGAAGCTATATTACTTGTTCGTTCTCAGGAAAAAAACACCCCAATCCCCTTTCTGCAACATTCCTGCCTTATTTTCAAAGTCAAGCAAATTATTTTTCCCAACCATTTTTTACTCCTTTCTTATTTTCTTAGAACCTGCTGCAGTGTGGAGGCAGGATTCCCTCTGCTGCAGAGAGAAGATGTGGAGCTGGGTGTCCTGAGGGTGTGGCTGCTTGGGCAGGCAGGGAAGATTTAGGATGAGCCTTTCAGAGGCTACTGGAAGGATCAGTTTGATAGACTTAAATAAAATTACAACATATATGTATGTGCATGCATGTTTGCATGCTGCATATTTGGGTATATGTAGGTGTGAAGACATGTATTAAGTCTAACAAAATGTTGTTGGTTGAATTTTTGGAAAATAAATTTATTTCTATATAAAAAAATTTACAAACAGAGGGTGGTAATTCTGTTTTGAACTTCTTTTTGGCAACATCATCATTGAGATGGAAGAGGATGGTTCCTTGGATATCAAAGATCTCTTTAGGTTCAATATAGAAAAGTAGAATGACTCAGCCAGCAGTAAATGGTGGTGAAAAAAAGAGAAAAACACAAAAAATGCCAAGCAGAACAAAAAAACCAAACCAAAATCCAGC
This sequence comes from Setophaga petechia, assembly GCA_024362935.1. Classification (NCBI taxonomy): domain Eukaryota; kingdom Metazoa; phylum Chordata; class Aves; order Passeriformes; family Parulidae; genus Setophaga; species Setophaga petechia. Next base: position 27,704,578 of record JANCRA010000008.1, read on the forward strand.
CAACAACTAAAGTGAAAACAAACAAAATAAACCCACAAAGTTTCAGAGAGGTCAAATGGATGAATTCTAATTTGTTATATCTTCATTATATTTTCAAGATGTGAATAATATAAGGAAAAATACAATAAGCTGTTAGAATGATATTGCCAGTGAAGGCATATACCTTATTTAGGTCAGCCAAAATTCAGTTGTAATTGGATTAGAAGGACCCCAATCCCAAGTGATAAGTAGATAAAATGGTTACAGCAAACAATGTAGACCAGACATTATGATGAGGAGGACACTGATAAAGGAAATTAAATTCCTGTGGAACAACCTAAATGTCCCAAACCAATGTCTATAAATTGAAATAAGGAGCATATCTTTTTACCATTGATAAAAGTTGCCAAAGGAAATAACAGGCAACCCCACCCTGGCTCCCTTTATGGAAGCTATGCATCGGCTAAATCAACCTGTTAGGTCTATACAGGAGATAAAATGCAAAAACCTTTTGTACAAAGGAACATGGATCATTCTGTGTTCTCTGATTACTTGTGCTGAGACCACAGGATCAAATGTTAGCCATTTGGCCCTAAGGTCTGAGCTCCTAGGAGAGAGCATCAGTGAACTCTGTCATTGGCTGCCATGGTATTTCTTGCTAAATGCCACTCCCAGAACAGCTGTAGGCTTGATTTCCATGTTTCGTGGCATACAGCTCATTATTATTTTCATTGATTTTTATCTAATTGTCTTCAATCAAGGGTCTATATTTAAACAGCTACTCTTCAATTGAAGTTCTAATCCATACCTAAAATCTTTTCTGCAATAAATATCTGGGCCTTCACTTGGGAGTTGAAATGAATATACATCTGTGAATGTTGACCAGTTCACCCAAAATCTAGTTTCATACCAAAATCTAACTTCCTGCAGGCTAGTTCAAGAACTGGTATAAGGGCAATGCAATACAACACTGCTGTTTTTTCTTGCAGTCAGTTGGATGCTTGCAAGCTGTCCTGTCTTCTTTTATTCACAACACTTTCAGGTTTTACAAATACAGGGCCATTACTATGTCTCGAACAGCAAGTCAGCACATACAAGAACAATAACTGCATTTTATGGCACAAAATACAACAGTTTGATACAGCTGCCTTCTAGTTTTTTGCAATCGTTTTTCAAGATTCCACATCTGCCCACAGACAGAGTACGCTTCGAAGAACTGCTGCACTGTCATGGCAAAAGTTTATTTTGCTATGGGTTGTTTCATCTCCAACTGGTTGCGATATTGATTTCTCTCAGTGGATTAATTATCAGTGGCAGTTTCAGTCTTCCTTGCAATGGGCAGAAGGAAAAATGATGTTTTTATTTCAAGGAGGTCTATTGACAATTGTGCCTGGGCTTCCCTTGGGTCCTAAAGTCAATGAAGTTAGAAGACCCATGTCATGAAAGTACTGTGCATGAAATTATTTATTTTTTCTTTGGAGGTAGTATCATGTGAATGCCATGATGACTGTTTATTTAAAAAAAAAAAAAGGGGAGAAAAAAATGAAGCCTTCATATGTTTTTTATAATATATTGTAATTGTAAAAGTAACACTGAAATTGGACAAATATTGAATGATAGCACAATATTCAAAAAGTACCAGGAGTTATTAAAACTAACAACAAACCTATCAAAATATTTAGTTTGAAAAGAGAGGCTGCATTCCTCTGGAACAGAGATTTTCAGTTAAAAGCTCTATGCAGAATTTGGAAGAAAAATCCAAGCTTGTGTTATTGCCAATAAGATCTGTGTATAATGTTTTGGGGATCTGCAAAAACTAAAGTCAAAATAGATTAAATTTTTGCATTTTATGGCCTTCTTTTCTTCCAAATATATATAAATAATACACATCAGTATACTTACCTATTGATATAGTATGTTTCTTTTATCTTTTTCTATGTGTATATATATAATCTACACATAATTGTTCAATCTTTGATGATATTGCCGTGATGCAAAGATTGTGTACTCATTATTATTATTATTATTATTTTCAAAAAATACCATAAAAATGCTATTATTAGTTAATGATTTAATAATATGTATGTTTTTTTTCTTCAAATCTTAATTCAGTAACTAAATAAATCAGATGTGAAAAGATTGCAAATTAAAAATTAGAGATTATGTGGGTAAGAGTGCTGATTTTCTTTTCATTCAACAAAACAAATTTGTTTTGTTTTCAAATATGCTTTCAGCTCTCTACAAATTTCCACTGCAGCATACAAGATTGATGATGTAACTGTTCATAAAATAATGTATGATTTTTTAGTTGGTACACAATGTTGCAAAGAAAATTATATAACCTGGATTTAATATCTGATTCCTTAAGCTGGATACCACTTATTTTACTGAGATTTTGTTGAAGCTATGTAGGCTAATTGCTTTGCATATCTGGAACATACTCCATCAGTTCTGTTACATTGAGGACATAGACTGAGGAGTGCAACTGAGAAAGATATATTTAGTCACTGAAGAGTTAATTTGGTAAAGAATCAAGCATGAATACAAAACTCTGTGACAACATTCATGGCAACTGTTGAATTTACTCTGTTTATTTGAAAAGCTTGCAAAAAGTTTCCCTCAGCTGTCTGGTTCCTCAGCTTTTTGCAGAGGCAGACAAAGAAGGAAACCACTATTTAAATATCTTCCTTATCTCCAGCAGTTTACGAGATGATTATTTCCCTAATCACCAAAGGCCAAGGCACCACAAAAGCCCAGGAAGACATCTCCTAAGTCTGAAAAGTAAAACCCCTTTTAAATAGAAAGGGAAATGGACTGACAGGGAGGTACTGACAGCATCTTCTTTGGATTTTTAGTAAATTGACCTTATTTTGTGTCCTCCTTGTTTTGGAATCAGAAACTCTGAATTCATTAGCTAGATCTCAGCTACACTAAATTCACAATGCTGTTATATTGCAAAACCCATCAATGATTCCCAGCAGCTGTGAAAGTAGTCATCGAGTTTTACTTATGTCCAACACAAACATAATGAGGGAGTTTGTTGAGAATTGGGCTATAGTGGAAGCTCCAAGCAGATGGGATTTTTTTTTTTTTGAGCTAGGTATGAAATATTCTTACACTTCAGAGGAATCAATTTCTTGTTCTCTAAGCATATGCAGTGACTGTTTGGAGAAGTGGTGGAACACCAACTAAGAAGGAAGCTTCACTTCTAGCAAAGTTTTGCACAAGAGAGCTAATGACACTGTTTCCTCATCAACCCAAATTCATTGGAAAAAAAAGATTGCTGGAAAAGGATATAAATAGGAAGTATCTGCAGTTTTCAGGCTTCTTCCTGGGAGACATGATTTTTGAAAGCATTCTTTGAGGACTATAAGTAATATATCAACTCAGCTAAAAATTGAAAGGTTTGGATGATTCAAAGTACAAATTTATATTATCCATGTACGTGTGTCTTTTTACAATAAATTCAAGGGCAATAATATTAATTTAATAAACATGTATTTAAAAAAATATGAAAAGCCACATAGGAAAATTAAAATCATTATGTTGTAGCAAACAAAGCAAAAAGCAAAGAAACCACAATAAAGTTGAAAAAAATGAGTGAGGCAGATGTGCATTTGCATGTTTGACCATGTTAGGACCACGGCAGTGCTGAGATTGTTTTAAGCCATCGCAGATGAAACATATCAAGGATTCCTCAAAAACCTGTGCATTTTCGTTTAGATATTTCCATTCTGCATCCTGTTCCTTCCCTTGCAATTAAAATACTTGATCTGGAAATTAATCACATATATTTACCACAGAAGTGGTTCAAAAAGAGGCTTCTTTGGAGTCCTAAACACAATCCACATGGCCACATGTGCTTGCTTGCTGTGCTGGCTTGAAAACAAAAATGGAGTGTTCCAGCATTGTCACTTCTCTCTCTTTATTAGGGGCCTATCCTTTATTCTTGGAAGCCAGGATGTAAACGCCTTTAGGAAATTTGATTTCATTATTTATAAACTTATTTTCAGATAAGGCTTGATAACTATTTTCAGATAAGGTTCCCAGAAGCCATCCCTCACTGTTCTGTCCTGAGGAAGCTATGAGGAGCTGCATAATGTTTATATTTTCATGCTAGAATTGCTCACTCTCAAATGTAGTGGAATATATATAAGGGTGTAAGAGATTTACTCTCCAAAGTACCAGTATAAAGAGGAAGAAATAGAACAAATTACTTTTTTTCCTATTGAAGAAACATGTAGATTGATTACCCTTAGGATAATTGTTCACAGACACAGAAATTTGCCTGGAAACAAAGTACAGGTGGGCTACACAAGGAGCACACATAAGTTGACAAACTGCAAAAAAGAACCATAAGAAAGTAGCAGAAAGGAACTGAAAAATATGCATTAAAACAAATTCAGCCTGCTACCTAAATATCTGATTTTAGGATCTTAGGAAAAATCTTTGTGCCTAAACCAATTAAAATTTTAATGTAATGATCTGAAATAAAAAAAGACAGAGGAAGAGATTTTTGCGGTTTATTCATAAGTGGAAATTATATATTTATATCTACATCTGTATCTATATATCTCAACAGTTCAGAATTTGAACTACAATATAATTACAATATAATTACACTGTAGTTATGCAGACATAACACTGGATTCAATACAAATATCTGATACCAACATGTCTAAAATAGGAATTAAAAAATGGGTGAGTCCTATTTTGGTTTAAAAACATGGAGACAAAGTTGACATGCAAATGCACATTGAATATAAATAAATATAATTTTTTAAATTGAAATGATCAAAAATCAAGGAATCGGGAGGTTTTTTAGTATAAGAATTACATACCAACATTTTTAAAACACCTACATTCCATTTACAGATAAGATTCAGGAGAAAATGCACTAATATTTTGTGGTAGATCTTAGATGTTGATGGGTGAACGTGGATCATGATGGAAAAGTTTTCACCCTCTCCTCTCCTCTCCTCTCCTCTCCTCTCCTCTCCTCTCCTCTCCTCTCCTCTCCTCTCCTCTCCTCTCCTCTCCTCTCCTCTCCTCTCCTCTCCTCTCCTCTCCTCTCCTCTCCTCTCCTCTCCTCTCCTCTCCTCTCCTCTCCTCTCCTCTCCTCTCCTCTCCTCTCCTCTCCTCTCCTCTCCTCTCCTCTCCTCTCCTCTCCTCTCTCCTCTCTCCCTATGCTTTTCACTATTTCCCTTCCCTTCCCTTCCCTTCCCTTCCCTTCCCTTCCCTTCCCTTCCCTTCCCTTCCCTTCCCTTCCCTTCCCTTCCCTTCCCTTCCCTTCCCTTCCCTTCCCTTCCCTTCCCTTCCCTTCCCTTCCCTTCCCTTCCCTTCCCTTCCCTTCCCACTAGTTATGTTTGTGGAATTTTTGCAAAGGGCCATATGATGCATCCTGACCCCAAGTAGGCAAGATGAATTTCCCTTCCCTAAAGTTCCTGTATATAAAGACCAATTATGCAGATGAGGAGAATTTCACCCAAAATAAATTGCATGCTCCATCTGATTATGGGTAATAGATTATTCCAGACCTACACTGTCCTCAGGTGGAATTGAAGGATCCTTTAAACATCAAGGAATATATTCATAACCATTATCCTCTTAACCCTTTGATGTGAAAAGATTGCTATAAAATTTACTAAATTCATCTAAAATGACTTTTGAATCTCCAATCACTTTGTTCTCTGCATTAATAATACTAGGACTAATCCTGCATGACTTGTGAGATTTAAGATGAGTAGCTAATAGCTTTTGAATCAAGGGTGCCTTTCAAGGGTGCCTCTAAGCAGTATCTAAAACTGTGTGTGTGCAATTTGTCTTATCCAAATTGGTGCATATTCAGAAGACTATGTAACCCATATACAAACTGCATTTTCATTCAAGATGTATGTAACTCATATATGCAAATATAGTCTGAGGATTAGTAGTGGATTTCTTTACACAGAGAACAGAAAAGAACTACACATGAATACTTACAGTTGCTTCTGAAAATTTAGCTCTATTTATCCAGTTAGGAAATGGGGGAGTTTGATTGTTCTTAGTCTGGTTTTGGATCCCAGGCGTTCTTTGTGCTTTTCCATGGTTCCAGGATTTCATTGGATCAAGGCTTACACACTGGGACTAGTGTTTCCCTCTTCTGTCCTCCACCTCTCATCATTTGTCTGTCAGGTAAAAAATAGGGTCAGAAATACTAGTCAGTGAGAGCAGCTGCATCCAAAGTTTGAGCTTTCCTGCATACAGAGACTATTTAAAATCTGGCCATTTTCTCGTTTCTCTACTTTGTCTGACTTTCCTCTTTGTTCATAGTCTCTATATCCAATGTTTCTGTTCACCTGCTTCTTTTGCCATTCTTCTGCTCTAAATGCCTCAAATTCAATATTCTTTCTTTATTCTTTTCACACACCCCCAGGTAACCTCCTAGTTCTTTCTTTGACATCCCTGCCTCCATCCCCCAAAGATATAATGGAATATACTTGATATTTTCTCCTGCTTTTACTTTTTTGTCTATTTAGAGAATAAACTTCTTGGAACAAGAATGATTTTTTTGCTACCTTTTATGCTTACTGTGCTTAAGCACAAAAAGGTTTACCCAAATCTTATGCATGAAATCTTTATTTTTTCCTTGATTTTTGATTTCCTTGATTTTTTCCAAATTAAATAAATATTTTAAAATATTAATTTAAGTTGAGAATACTCACATTCTTTTGCAAATCAAATAAAGGCATTTTCATAAACAGAAATAAAACAAATTCCCAGAACATATTTTTTCGCCTTTCAAAATTGGTAAAATCACAACCTATTCAAGGTAACAATCTACATGTGGTCGTGGATAGCTTTACAGGACATGAATCTGTTTGTGAAAGTTTAATTACAGAATCACAGAATAAACTGAGTCCAACTCACAGAATAAGCTGAGATAATTGAGTCCAACTCCTAGCCCTGCACAGCGCCATTCCCGAGTCACATCATGTGCCTGAGAGTATTGTCCAAATGCTTCTTGAACTGTGTAATTTGGGGATTTAAATGATTCAGCTTGTCTGCGAAATGGTTACTTCAGGAACTGGTTAGGCTATCATCACTAGTGATGTTCAAGATCAAAGCCCTGTGTATTGAGTTGGCCCTTTAAGGACCTGAAATTAGGAATGGTGTGTGAGTCTGATACAAAGTTCTGATTAGTTTTGAGCAGAATGTCCTTTCTGTTTCCATCCTCATAGAAGATCATCCCAGACCAAAAATTATGGTAAGCAAGTGCTGCTGTACCTGTGAGCAGATCTCCACTATGCCTGGGATAATAATTTCCCCCATGATCTAAATGTGAAAGGAACAGCTGCCAGAGACAGTGACAAGAGCTGCAGGATCCAATGACACAGTGGAGTCCATGTGTATTTTACTCACTCGAGCTCAGTTTGAGCCATCTCCTGGTGTGTTGATCAGGGGTGCGGCCCACCCTAAATTACTTAATGACTCATTGTACAGTGTCAAGTCTTCAAAAATATTGTTCCATATGGACTGTATATTACCTGCAAATCCAAGGTGCATTCCAAGGCTGTGTCCTATCTCCATTTTGAGATGAAAGCTGGAGACAGTCCACTTCCCTGTCTTCCTTCCTTTCTCTCCTCCTTTTTCTCCTTCCCCCACAGACGTGAGAAGGTGTTTGTTTAGGCAGTTGGAAAGGGTGCATAGGCTGGTTAGATCTCTGGTGTGGGTGCTCAAAATCAGGGTTTGAGTTGCATGATCAGGAGAGCTTGGAGACTACTGCTCCTGCAGCTTGGCTGTTATGGTTGAGAGTGTGGCTGAGCTCACATCCTCTGAGGGAAGGAGATAATCTTGATTAACACATGCAAAATATGTAGCATCTCGCATGTGATCTTTAGAGGATGCTGAAGGGTAGAAAAGGCAATGATAGCTTTGGGACTCAGCCTGTGTAAGTTGTAAAGAAACACCATTTTCTGAGGCCTTTCTTAGGCCTACTTGTGTCTGAATGGGAACATTTGATTGTGACATCACTGCAATGAAAATATTCCACAAAGTAAAGCAGTAATCAGCAAGCTGCATCCCAAATAAACCTGTAAGACTGGAGTTTACAAGCTGTAATAGAAGAGATGATAAAAAAATGTTTTATTGGAAACACAGAATGCTTCCCAATGGGAAATTTCAATGCTGGAGAATACAAAGAGACACACGACTTTACATCACAGCATGTTGTGCATCAAGATCAATAGGATAGATAATTAAAAAATTTGGCTTATTGAGCGACTTTTTAGCAAAAAAACCCAGCATAACCAGGTTGAAAAAGAGAGAGGTATGTTTACATGCCATCACTTATGCATGCTATATGTTAGGCATTTGCTTACTACCTGGGCAGGCCAATGTTGCTGTAGTTGCTTCATGGTCTGCATCTTCTCAGACACTCAGGGGTAGAGCTGCACACAGCTACATCCCTGCTCTTCACAAACCTCCTGCCAAATAGCAGCTAATAGTTTTCTTATTTATGTAAGGCAAACACAGGCTCACAAGACCAGAAATAACCAGTAAAACTGCATTTTGGTCAAGGCTCCAGTCTTAGCTGTTCAGTGAAGTACTATCAAAGCAGTAGAACTGGAATAATTTTTAACCACCTGAGAATATTACACAGTAACTGCACTTAATATAATTTGTTAACTTTGCCAGTAAAGTTGTATTACCCAGAAATAGCTTGTTAAACTAAACATGACAGTTCTCCATTTTTTCCAGCAGACAAAAGGATGGCAAATGCCCTTGGCTTTAGAGAATCTTCTAATACTTTAAATAACCTTCCACAGGAGAAAATAGTTTTCAAACTTACCCATACACATCTGTGATATGACCTGCTTACAGCTGTGCCTGTCTACTAATATACATTTTTATTAAGCTACTAAATTTTTTCTCTCTAAAATAGATCTTTCAATAAAATAATTCCTCTTTCTCCATAACAAAATAAAACTAAAATAGTCAATAGTGCAGTTGACAATATTTCACAGTATTTTCTGTTCTTTTTTGCTAAGAAATCATGATTTCTTATTAAAACTGTTATTATCTTTTACTCTTCTCTAGCTTTTCTTTGTCTCTGATTTACACATTCCTTCATTTTATAAGTGTCTGTGTCATGATCAGAGTATTTTACATTAGGGTTCTGAAATTGCTTGCCTGTGTTCAAATTCCTGCTATTTTTCTGAATGGAAGCATGTGATGATAAATTTTAATTAATGTTGATTTTATAATATTTTAACTCTTCCTTAAGGATAAAAATTGAAAATCTATCACTGTCTTTTAATTTTCAAATCAATCCAAGAATATATGAAATGAAACATCACAAAAGACACTTATAGAAGATATAAATTAATGGGAAGCTGTTTGATTTATTATACAACAGATAAGATCTGCATGATACAGCTTCCTGATGGTTTATGTGCCTATGAAATCTTTCTTATGAAGGTTATTCCTGAACTCATAAAATTTCATATTCCAGTCTGTACTCTGTCATCAATCTCTAATTCTAGATTTGGATTGATAAACATATTAATTACAAAAAAATTCCTCTGTTGATCCAATGAAGATGAGCTATTTGGGTGGAAGACATAAAAACACAATTAACTTCTGCCACAGCATATCCATAAGAGAGCAGCAAAAATGACCACTTGTTACCTATTACCTTTCCACTTGGGACAGAAGGGGAAGACTTCACAGAAGTGAAGTCTTTTACAGATGTAATGAAATAATGATCTTTTAGATATTGTTTCTGATTTTATTTCTTGGGATGTTTACTTCTATAAGAAATACGCACACATATTTGAATTTCTGTATAAGCTGGAAATCAGTTTAGTCTTTAAACTTTTGTTTGTTTCCTAACAAGATAGGTTTGAATAAATGTTGACAATTAAGGGAGGGAGATAACATGCATCAATACATCAGGTAGCACTGCACTGATAAAAATTACTCTGAAAAAGACCAGCACCACTCAGGTGCTCTGTTTCCTTTCTCACCTGAAAGGCACTAGCAGCTCTCTGAGGAACAGGTATGCTCAACCCTTCAGCTGAAGCTGATTTGTTCACAGACTCAGTGGAAACATCCCTCAGGAATGTCAGGGGTCACTTGCCCTTTTAGAGTTATCTGGCTACAATTGTTCAATATAAACACTTGTTATAAAGATACTATCCTAATCTTTAACATTCTTCATTTTCAAAATCAAATCTGAGTAACAGACTAGGCTTGTATTTCCACAGTAGATGTCATTTAATAAAAGCATGTGTTTAAATTCAACCCTTTGGAAAACAAAACAAATACATATACATATGTTTGGAAAACAGAACATATACATGTTTTTAACATTAATATAAAAGTGTCCCAATAGGAATTATTTCCTTAGTGGAAGCTTTAATCTCTACCAAGTATTTGGTAGAGCTCAAAACAGGATGAACATGTGGCACTTTTATTTTGCATCAAGCATTTGCATAATAAAGGATAAACTAACAAAAGGAGTGACTTAAATAAAAAATGGGTTGGCCAAATAATTGAGATTTATCCTTAATGTGCAAAGGAGAGAAAGTACACATGAAAGGCTCTTTGGGATTTTTTTGAAAAACAATGACCACATGAAAAGTTAGTTGATGTTTTAGGATTTTTTTTACCCTGTATTATGAGTTCATCTGCATGCATTCATAAGCTTTATTTGTCTTTCTATAAAGCAATTAGAAATTTTGCTAAGTGGAAAGGAAAGTACTTTATCAATTAAGCATCAATTTCCATTTCCTTATTTATGATCCTGCAGATAGTAAGCATCAATAATTTCTGCTTTGCTACAATGTCACCAGGAAGATTGATTGTGCATGTCACCTCAATATGAGAAGACTTAAATGGGAAACATATACTTGCAACAGCACAAAATGCACTTTTGCAGAAAGGAGCAACTTAATCACATTTTTAAAAACAGAAGTTTTAAAGGTCCATCATGCTGTTGTTCTGATGAAACCTCTGTATTTTTCATCAAGATCTTTATTGACATCACTGTATATTTGTGACTATGCACTCAACAATCAGCAAACTAAAAAAAAAAACTGCTAAAAATGAAGGACCCAGAAAATAGAAAATGCCAAGGGCAAGGCTGCACAGAAGAAATTTCAATCATCTGCCTGTGCATATAAATTATGACACAATTAATTAGTTGATCACTATAAAATTACTAGAATACACTTGGTCTTTGTTTTATTCAGTAGATAGAGCAGAGAGTGGTTAGGGAGCATCAATTGTTCTTCAGATTTTTTCCAAATTCTCCTCCAAGAGAAGCCATTCACATTTTGTTGAGAGAAGTGCATACATATTTCTGACATATTTCTGTCTCAAACTTTTGGCACTCACTTTTCACAAGTTTACAGAGATGCTTTAGCCCTCTACTCAATACTGGTATTTTCACAGGCTGGCATGTGCAGAACTGTTCAGATTTTAGTTCTGCCAGGAGTTTCATATAATTATGGAAGCACTGTGATTGGAAAAGACCACCAAGATCATTAAGTCCAACCTTTGACCAAACACCTCTGTGCCAAATAAACCACAGAACTTAGTGCCACATCCAGTAATTTGCTGAACACTTCCATCGATGATGATTCTACTACTTCCATTGGCCTGTTCCAATGCCTGAGCACCTCTTTAGGGAAGAAATTCTTCCTGATGTCCAACATGAGCCTCACCTGGTGCAGCTTGAGGCTACTTCCTGTGTTCCATTGCTACTTCCATGGGAGAGGAGACTGACCCCCAACTGGCTGCACTCTAGGAGAGAGTGACAAGGACCCCCCTGAGACTCCTTTACTCCAGGCTAAACAACCCCATCCCCCAGACACACTCCTCACAGACCCTCCACCAGTTCCCTTGCCTGTCTCTGGACATGCTCCCACATCCCAATATCTGTCTTTAAGTGAGCAGCCCAGAGACTGTCACTTCCCAAGGATGACATTGGCCTTCTTGGCCACCTGGGCACACTCCTGGCTCATGTTCATGTGATGTTGACAGCAACCCCAGCTTCTTTTATGCTGTGCAGCTTTCCAGCCACTCTGTCCACAGCTTGTAGTGCTGTATGAGGTCCATGGGCAGGACCCAGCAGTTTGCCTTATTGAGTATCATAGTATTGGCCTTGGCCCGTTGTCAGCCCTGAAGCAGGATTCTGGATTGCTTAGGGGAATGAATGGCTCTTTGGCAACTGGGTGTGCTTAAAGCAGATAGGGCAGAAAGGACAGGCACAGCTTTGAGCAGATTGCCTCCTTAATGGACTTGTTATGTTGAAGAACTGGAAATGCATTCCTGTTTCAAGAAGGATGTGAGTCCCTCTTTCCGGAACATTATGCTATGGAGACAGTTGTTTCTCTTCAGACCTATTAAGTATTTTTACCACACAAAGAAGCGCAGAAGATACTAAGAGTTGGGGCTGAGGGATGCTAAAAGGAGATAAATTCACATCCCTGACCCAAACCCATAAAAACATAGAGAACTGGAAAATGCAGATCCTGCATCCTAATGAAGAATCTCAGTCAGGATTACCCGGTGTTCTGTCTTCGTGCCATTTCTCTGCTGTTTAATCACAGATAGAAGAGACCTGAAACATTGAAGAAGCTGTCTTCAGTGTTTCACACTGGCTGGCACTGATAGTTCCCTCAGTAGGCTCAGTAAAAGCTTCCTGGAAACCTCTTTGTCAGGACTCTTGCTCACCTGTGTGTATATGGTAAGAACACATAACAAATGAAGGGCACAGAATACCTTTACAGAGGATGTGCAAAAGCGCTGTCTTGCAGGATCTAATTAATTATTTCTGTCTCAGGTTCCTCAGTGTATCATTGTCTTCATGGATTACCCTGCATTTTCACACCTATTGAGAGGGCTTCACAAATATGAGTGAATTTGTCACTATACTTCTTTGATGGATAATTTCCAAATAGGAAAGAGTGGCACAGAGAGGTGAAGGTGTCCTGTTCCCAACAGTGTCAGGTTCCCCATCCTTTGCTTGCAGAGAGCTACTTGTAAGAGGGCAAGGATGGTTGAAGAAAGACCTGCAACCCACTAAGTTTCTGTCTCAGCAGGGAAAAACACTTTTAGTGAAGGGATAACGAGGTGAGGAACATGGCAGAGCCTGTGACACACTCCTGCCAGTCTGACTTCTGCAGCTCACTTGCAACCCAGAACAGAAGTGCTCTCTATCTCAGTCTCCTCTCATATCTGTTGGGAAAAAAAAAACCAAAAAAAACAAAAAAAAAACTAAAAACCAGTTGCTGATGTTTAGGTTATCTTTGCCTGATTGATGTGTAACACATACCACAGGTTGCCCTAGGGACTAGGGGGGAAAAAAGGATTTTTCACTTTTGGGATGAGGAGCAAAGTTTGGAGGGAACTACATAGAAGATGATATAAATTCATGAGTGAAGCTTGTGATTAATTGGAAGGTGGATGCTTTGTTTTCACACAGAGCATATTTTCTGACTATATATTGTCCAGTATGATAGTACTTTTTAGTGCTGTTTTATAGTGGTGCAAATTATATTAATTCTTTATCCTGGAAACACAACATACTCAATTACTCAGACATTACTCATTACTCAGACATGGGTGCCTGTTATTGACAATTATATTTTTTGCCTTCTTGGGAAAAAACCCAGAAACTAAATAAAAGGTTTTTTACCTGTTTCAGCATTCTTCCCTCTCCTCTTTTCTTTTAACATTTTTCCCATCTTTCTGCCCCAAATATATATATGTGAAGGTAATATGCTTTTTTTTTTTTAAATTAAAAAATGAATGAAACTTGGTACAATGTAATCCTGAATCTAGAATCTTGACCCTGTTTTATGAGATCTGAGGCCTCCTTTCAGGTCTAGTTTTCTACTGACTTCTTTGACATGCTTCACTAGACCTAATAGCTCCCTATTACCAGTTACAATTTAGCATCTGAGCCAGGAGCTGGAGGAAAAAGGGAAAAAGGAGTGTAAATTATACGGAGATGCAGTGAACAAAGGTTTTATTTCTCCTGAGCACAACCCTTTGATAGGAAAACGGGGGAGACAAATGTGTTGCTAATTTAATTAAGTAGTATGAGATGGCAGGGTCCACAGATGCCATTTAGGACTGGATTAATCAAGAGCAGGTGATGAAAATGAATAGTCACACATAATGTTAGCATTTTTAACAATCCGACACAGTCTAATGGAATCAAGTGCTATTTAACAACAGGGCTCAGTTTTGCTTGCTAATCCAAATTTATCTACACTTTCACTGTGCACATTCATGTGGATCAAGAACTCTGCTCCCTCTGGTTCCCATTAATTTTCTGGGGCATTTTTAGTTATTTAACGTTTTGTACAACATGTTCATGTCCCCTTTTACTGCACACTGAGAGAAGCGCTGAGAGTACTGCGGAAGCACTGCATCCTATGTGCTGAACAAGTGTAACATCCAGCAGGTAAACACTTTTTCACAGGTAAGAGGTCATCCTTCCTGGTATAAAACCTTTGTTTTCCTCCATTTATTCCTTTCCAAAAGTACTGAAAAGTTCTGGTCAGCTGTTTCCGTATCAAAGCTTGAAAATATTTTTGTTCATAAATTTTGGGACCACCTGCAGCTATTTGATATAGCTCTTCCAGTGTGCCTTTATCTTTCCTGGCAATAACTGAAGCATGTAACTTAAGAAAATCTTCAGTCTATCCTCCAGTGAAGGAGTTGCTAGATGAAGATTGAAACCTCTGTCAGACTGAAAGAAAATTTAACTGCATATGAAGTCATGCTTTCCTATTAAACAGTTTTGAGCTAGAATAAACTTGGTGCCTATAATTTCACTGCTTGCAAAGGATTAGAAGCTACTGTTGGAAATCAGATCTGTGTCCAGTTGTAGTCTTATATCTCTAAACAGGCTGTGGCCAAAACAAATATATCAGCTTTACAAAGCAGTGGGAAAGCAGCTCATTCCTCTACTCCTTTGACAGTTTTTGACACAGAGGAGAGTGTGTAGGAAAGTGCTCTGGCATCTGTTTCTCATCCACTTGAGCAGAGAGGGCATAAAGACTCTGCCACCTATGCTAGGGCTCTGAAAGCTTTATAACCTATTACTTCTTTATGTGGTGTCATAAAAGTAAACCAAAACCTGTCTAACATGAGACTGACAGAGCATTCTGTAGTATTTCTAGTTTTCAAAATCTGAGCTCTCTTTACCCTCTTAATGGATGGATTTGTTACATGTCAGAGTGCAATTTCATATTAGTTGTTATCAGGTCTTAGGATAGCTTTATTTCAAAGAGCGAGGGTACTGCTCCACTAGGTGCTATGCATTTTGCTGCATTTACAGTCTTGCCAAGCTTGTTTTCTAAACCTTATGAAAATCAATTACAAACAGCCATGTCTCAGTCACCATCTTTCAATATAACTGTTCTCCAATCCCTGAAGACTCTTTAGAAGAGATACCTCTATGCGTCATAAAAACATTTGTGGTTTTAATTACATCTGAGTATAAAAAAATCCAATACAAAAAATTTAAACATAAATATGTTTCTTTCCAATGAGCATTCCCAGTATGAACATTCCCACCATTCCCTAGTTCTGCTTAATGGTGTTTGGCTCTGGTTTTTCAGGTGAACATTTTATTTTTCAAAATATACCTGACATGGAGAAGAGAATCTCCATGAGGGAGAAAAAAAAATCACACAAAAAGGATCCTAAACCACAAACAGCAAAACTCAAAAAACCCTTTTGTGCTTATATGAATGTGATTATATAACAAAAAAACCCACCAGGATTACAATAAATTTCAGACATTTTTTGCCAGCTGCTTCTGACAACAGCACTGTGAGACTTAAAACCTTGGTAGAAGTGTTGTGAGGCCTTTAGTAGTAGCACATTGAGGTGGCCATGCCCAGCTCTCTCTTTTCTCCTTATATGCTGGTAGACACTCTACAGTCCTCATCTCATTAAAATGAACTTCCTCCTCATGGCTTGGGGTAATCTCCTAAACTACTTTTGACCTCGGTATCTGTTTACATCTTTTTGCCCTGTAGTTCCTCCTGTAACATTGTAAGTTTTTCCAGCTGTACTTACTAGAACCTGTCCACAATATCCTTAAAGCAGGTGTGTTCATAAAGGCGCTATCAGAGTTGAAGAAATCACCACATCTTCCTGTTCACTGTTGCCCCCAGCTGAGACATCACAACTCACTGAGCAAGTACTCAGAGGCTTTCACTTCAGTTCTGTGCCAGGATTTTTACTGAGCTAACCTTTCCTATTCACCCTGACCCTGACCAGAGTCACTGATGTGGGGTGGCAATATCTTAAACTGCTGCAGCTGCTTTGCATTTATGACCATGATATGAGATTAAATGATCATCGAATATTCTCCTTCTCAGAAGAGCAGAAATAAGGATGACTCAAGTGGATATGTGTGATCAACTGAAGGAACAGGGTGCTTTCTAGAAAACTTCATCTTAAGTTGGTAGTTAAGAGTCAAGGTTTGTTCAACTATGGAGGTGTGAGAGATGAAGGAGAAGGGACTTCTGTGTGCTTGTCCTTCAGGCTCGTGTTGAAGTGGAGAAAGAAGCTGCTTTGAATTGGAGGGAGGGGGAGAGAAGGGATTACCAGAAGTATTTGATGTGTCTGTTTCTGCTCTAATTAGGCTTTCAGAACAGCATCTATAAAGATCATCCTTCTTTTTTAAAGTTCTCATAATTTCTCAAGTGTGTTCACTCTTACAGATGTGATCTTGTACATTTCATCCCCCTTTGAAGACAGGGTTGTGTTCTGAGGTATACTTGGGTCTTTTAATTAAAAATTACAGGTAAAATATTTAGAATGCTCTTGAATTATGGAATATTTTTTGTTTTGCAAATGGAAAAGTGTAACCAATAGTCTTATGGCATTTTATATTAAAAGCAGTGTTAAATTATAATAAAGGAAAAAAGTTAAAAGAATTGCAGTGTGGATTTATGTATATGTGTAGAAGATTAATGCCTTTAGTTAATTTAGTTTGAAATATATATTCTAATGAGATGTTAAAATTAGTTCTGAGAGTGCTCATCTGGCAACTATAAATATGTTATAGCAAAGTGTAATTAAGCCTCTCTAAAGTTTTTATCTCTTTACTTTTCTTTTCCCTTTATTTTTTTTTCCTAAGCTTAGAGAATCATGAACTCAGTTGTAACGACACCTCTCCAGAGAAATTTATAGTTTCATAGAAGTTCAGAAACAAATTATTTTATGTGTATTCTCACTCTTTGAAGAAGAATGGTGAGAAAATCGTGACAGTAAAAGCTTTAGTGTTTTCACAATTTTGAGGTCTGTCTGTAATTTTTTTATGTTACAAAGATCTTCAAGTTATCACCCAGACTTAACCAGATGGATGGAAAACTGGATGGATGAAAATAAGTGTAGGATGTCCAGGCTCAGGAGATAGCAGTCAGAGGGCCAAGCTTTGCCTTCAGGCTGGTGACCAGTGCAGAACTGCCAGGCTGTCTATGAGGGACTGGACTCTTTCAGTAATGATGTGGAGGAGATGATGGATACCAGCCTTGCCAAGTGTTCAGGTGACAAAAAGTTGTGAGGGCCACTCACTGTGCTCAAGGACAGGAGTCCCATTCAGGCAAGATGGAATAGGTGGCCAAAAAGAACCTTGTGAAATACAACAGAGACAAATATTAGGCTGTGTGCTGGGGAATAAAATCTCCCTTACAGCACTACAGGCTTGTGCCTGAATATGGGGAACAGCTCTATGGACAGGCACCTGGGGGGCCTGGTGGACAGTAGGCTGGACAGGAGCCATCATGCCCTGGCAGCACTGAGTCCACAGCATAACTTGCTGTTATCAACAGGACAATAGAAAATAGATGGAGGGAAGTGCTTATGTCTCCAAACTCAGCACTCATAAGATGATGTCTAGAATACATACAGTAACTCCTTGGGATTCCATTGGAAATCAGGCAACTAGGAAACAGTGAATGGACCTGCTGTCTATTAATGTCTATAAGTACTGTGAACACTGTTTAAAGGATTATTATGACATCTCTGGAAACTGTAACAATGTTATTCATTTGGCATTCTAAATATTTAATTTCTTCCCTTTGTATTAATTTAATTGTGCAGTTTTATCGCTGCAACCACATTGAGAAACTAATGTAGACTCATGGTCCAAAGTTCTAAAGAATTGAGAGTCTTTCCTGGGGTGTGACCAAGATGGATTCATCACTTATAATTCCAGGTAAATATTTAAATAGTCAGATAGGAGCATCAAAGAGACATTAAAAAGCAGTCAATGTTTATTCCTGTCGTCTTGAATGAATATTCCAAAATGGAGTTTTATTGCAGCTACAGGCAGTGGGGAAAGAACAATGAGGTGACCAAATCTTCCCACTCTCTATGCAAAAGACACTGAGGAAGGCAACAGGGATCAAACAGAAGACATGGAGTGAGGGAATGCTGATGCAGGGCAGGGGAAATAAAAAGAGACTGGCAATGTTTAAAACAACATGACAGACACAGAGTTTATTTTCAGCTGACGATATTTTCAGAAATAATATCTATCTACTGGAACTGAGTATAAGGTAATAATAAAAATTTAATCAATACATAATCATCCATTTACTCATCCATTTTTGGCTATAACATCTTTTGTATATTTAATTCCTTAGCTGTTGATTTCAGGAATTTGTATGTATTGAGTACTGGAATATTCTGACTATGATGCTTGATAAGCACTGCAGAGCTGCAAGTGGAGGAGACAAAAGCTACTGTAATACTCTGCAAATGAAATCTTATTTTAATTAGGTCAACTATAGCTATATTTTCCTAAGTAGACATGTAGCCATAAATTTCACTAATTTTCATGCCTTTTCTCCTGCCAAAGGAAAACAGTTTCATGCTACAGCTACCAGAGTAGAAGACCCCTCATATATATTAAATGGTTTGATCTTGCAGATGTAACAGGATAAAACTAATAAATTAAAAAATGCCTAAACAACTTTATTCTTCTTTGTTAAGAAATCTGCTAATCCATATAGATCTAAAATTGCGCAAAACCCCTTGGCATTTCATTGGGAACGTTTTTCTAAGCTATATGCTCTGCTTCTGTGGCATGGCCTTTGGCTTACCTGAAAATATGCTGTAGAGATATTTTAGCATCTGCAGCTCCATGGCGCTGACAGCCCAGTTCAGAGAGTACTGTGGTTGCAATGGCTTCACCTGGAGAATATCAACCCAGTGTGTGAGCAGAGAGAGAAGAAAAAATAGATTATGGGTATGAAGAACAAAGAAAATTAACCTTAACTCTTCTAGGTTCAGTACTCATGGTAATTTTGGAAATTAATGGGAATGACCTCTAGGATGAGATGCTTTACCTTGACTTCTTAAGGTGGAAGATTTATTACAAATATCTGGCAGGTGAATACTCAGAGTGACAAATCTGGAATCTCTGGGAGGAGCAGGTGTTGCCTTATTACAAGACAGGACATCAATACAGCCCAAACATTTCCACGACTGCTTAAAGAATACAATCATCAGATGTAGACACAGTATCCCAGTTCGATTTCTCTAGAACAAGGGTAAAAATTTCGTTTTTCTCTTTAACTGCTTACAAGTACAAGAGTCAGACTGAGGGGCTGTTCTCAGTAGAGAGGCTGTTCTGCTGTGCCATCCCACCGAAGTGCTCTGTATCATGTCAGACTTTATTGATCTGCGTGGATGTATGTTTCTAGATCAGTGGACATCTGCCACAATACTAACAGAGCACTCCATAATTGCCAGTGGAGAAAGGACTTTCTCCCCTGCAGAGATCTCGAAGAGCAAACCTTGAAGTGGTATCTGGGACAACTTCCAACAAGCTGGTGCTTTTCTCCTTTGCAAAGCTAAGATAACAGCTGTTCTAGGTAAACCTCCAATCACACACAAGTTCTTGTTGTTGAGTTTATTGGTTGGTTTGCTGTTTGTTTTGTTTTGTTAGTTTTTTTTAGACAGCAAATGAAATTTGGTTTAAAGTGGAAATAGGACACCTCCATGGATGTCCAAAAATTCTGTATGTGCTTGGTTAAAAATCTGTGTACGGGTTCATGGCACACCTTTTCTCTGAGTTAATTAAGAAGTATATATAAACTTGCTTGAGGCCTGTTAGGAACAAGCAGAGCTGTAAAAAAATCTCAGTAAGGACTTTTGTCTCCTGGCTTTAGCAATTGGGTAATTATGTAATTGTTGTGTTTCTTTGTTTAGCATGTGCTCCGCGGTCTCATTAATCAGCGCAGCAATACTGAGATGGCCGTGATTTCCACCAGCGCGATAAGACGTGTTGGCTGCTACATTCAGAGGGATAAATTGGTTATTTTACAAAGTCTCAAAGGGTGAAGGCTTGGGGGTTTTACTTTAACGTTTGTCACATGATCTCGCTGCGTGACATCGCAAATCTCCCATCTCTGCTTTGTTGGTCTATATGCATGAATAATTTTCCCAGTGCTTGTTTGTAGCTGAGCGGGAGAAAGAGAGAATTACCGCCGCACAATCTCTTGTTGTTGGTGATCAGCATTCCGATGGTCTGAGCTGGCTTACAACAGTGTAAAGACATCAGTGGCATGTGTTATAATATATTGAGCATTGTACTCCTGAAGAACGCACGAAAGAAAGAACATTGTTCTACTAGGGAGCAATTCATCGGGTTTTTCCCAGAGACTCTTGGGTCAAGTTTTTATAGGCCTATTTGATTTTCAAATTCTTTTTCCCCCTTTTTCCTCTCAGTGAGCCATAGTGTCCAAACTTGTCTACATTTACTTCCCATGTTTTGTGCATGGTAGATGTCCTTTAAAAAGAGTATCTCAAATAAGTCTTTATTCTTGTTTTGTTGGCTCTTATTCTGTGTTTTCATGAACTCTGGCCCTGGCCATGGCAACTGCAAGAAAAATGTTAACATTGATTGACAGGATTAAGAAAGCCTCCATGCCTATCCGCATTTCAAACACTTTGGGAACAATGGTGTTTGGTGTGATTGAATTAATGAGATATCGTGGACTGTCAAAAGAGCACACATACTTTACATAAACCTGATTATCTTTGCATGGCAGAAATGAAAAAAAGGAGGGAACAGAGGTTTGGCTTTCACTCATACCTCCAAAGGAGCCATCAAAGTGTGTGTGCCCTGGCTCAGAGAGTGATGTGCCCGCTCAACTGGCCTGCCCTCCCTTTCTCTCCACATACTGCCTGGCTCTGCTTAGCATACATCAGCCATGGGCTTTAACAAGTCTATTCAGGAGACTGGGCCCAAAACAACACTCTTTTCACAGCTCAGCACCTCTGTGCTGATTTTTTTTCCCCTATGGGTCTATTGTTTAACTTGAACTAAGCATACATTTCAACAATTAGACCCGAACTGGCTCCTACCACCCTAGCTTAACCCCAAAGAGTGACATCAGTCATGATACTACATACATTTTGAGAGGTGAGCCACAGCTGGTGCTCACTTTTAGCAACAGAATTACTGGAGAGAGAAGAAAGTTTCATAGAGGACTTCTTCCCACTTAAGTCTTTAAATGATATTTCTATCCTCTGGGAAATGTTCCAGCAGGCATAATGGTTTGGTGAATAAATACAATTCATTGAAGCAGTGCTGCATTTTAGCATAAGCTATGGTTTTTTTCACAAGAGGACATAATGGATTAAGAGGCTCTGAAATTAAATGTAATCCAAAAGCTGAAAGGATTCTGCCTACCTGCATACCTGTCTGTCTATCTGTCTACTTACCTGTCGTACGACCTCTCTAATAATTTTACATGGTCCTTACTACCACAGATGAGCATTAGTTCCTCAAATACACACAGCACTGGCTTACTGAAAATCTTAAGTTTAATGGAAGTGGCATCTGTTTAATGACATATAGCGCTTTCAATCACTTTCAAGCAAATAGTTATTTTTTATTGAATTAAATGCCTTAATTAAAAAAAAAATCTAGCTGATTTTTTACTGTATTCATGGATCATAAGAATTTTTTTCTAACAATATTTTTCTCTCTTTTTTGTGCTAAATCCAGATGGAGGCAGCATAAAAATATTTTTTAACCAAAAGACTCTGGTCAGCAAGACAAGTCTTATATTATTTCTAGCTTGCCTGGAGTAAAGAGATACTGAGAAAACCTCAAAAAAACATGCATACTATAATGTCCAGACTGTTTTTGCAGACATATGAAGAGCAGATAATTTAAATGGAGTTTAAATAGAAAATCAAGCTTTTCTAGTTTGCTTACATTGTCTCAAGCCTCTAGACCTCTGAAGATCCTCCTGTCATTGTATTACTTCTCACCAGGTAGGAATATGTAGCCTTTATTTAAACATGAAATACAATATTCCCTTTTTTACAGGATGCTTTATTCACCTACATCATGGTTTCAGTCTTAATGAATAAGCAAGATATAGTCTTTGTAACTTGAATGGCTATGATGCTGAGCTGAAAATGATGAGATTTTTAATGCTGCATTTCCCTCTTTATGGACTTCCCTAAAACCTTGCAGCCCTACCACAAGCTTTAGTGAATCTATGTTGTGATAAATGATTAATTTTCACTAAGACTTTTTAAAAATACTGTAAGAATAAAGAAGTTTAAAAATCACCTGATGGTGCATATTGAGCTTTGCTTTGTAAAACATTAAATAATTTATGGCAAAACTCATTTTAACACGTGTGCGTATTTTCTGAGGCCATGGATTAGTGACAGGCCTATCATAACAGATTAATGTTTCAGATCAAAGAAAAGGTGGAGAGCACTGCACTGTGAAGTCACAAAACAAAACAAAATATTTCCCCCCAAAGCTTAGCCAGTAGATGTCTCTGTTCCACAAACCCTGCCATGGTATCAGCTGCCACATCCTCCCAGTTACATCTCCTGCACCCTTCTTATTAGGATAAACTTACCTTTACATAAAAATGGCCAGATGATGTGAGGATGGTGGTATTTTGAAGCCTGTGTGAAGGTGTCTGAATGATCGAGACACTTGAAACTCAATTGTGTGCATGGTAAGCAGTAGAGATTGAGACAGCTGCTTAGTTGGAGACTCTCTAATAACTGAATTGGCATAATCAGGCTGCTTTGCACTACCCCTTTTTATCAACAACCCAGATTTCCAGTATCTATATGACAACAGGTAGGGATATTGGGCTTCCCCTCTGTGCTCTACATAGTCATCTGCTCCTTCTGAACTCTTCCTCCTCCAGTCCAATGACACTGAGTGAAGGAAGGGGAGCTCCAGACCCCACTGGAGGAGCACATCTTTCCTCCTCCAGTTTTAAGAACTTAGAAGAAATTATAAGAAGAACCTTTCTTAGGAGAACTTTTAAGAACTTATCCCACAAGGAAAACCTCTGCAAAAAGATACTGGACAGTGAGGTGTCTTTGGGAGAGGGAAGGGAAGCTAAGTGGGATGGCATAACCCTGCAGTTTCTTCTGGCCTTGAGCTGCTGCCAAATTGCAGTGCCTTCTGCGGAATACCCTGCTCAGTGCAGCACGGAGCAGCTTCACCTTCCACAGAATGCCACTGGCCTCCCTTGTGTCCCAGAAATGGCAGTACTGCCTATTTCTCCTGCTGAGAGTTCTGCCATTGAACATGTTAGAACATGTTTCCAAGTACTCCTTTAAATTCAAAGGGCCAGTTGTATGTCTATGAGATCAGCAACATAAGGAGCTTGAAATGGCAAAACTGATTTCTGCTTTTGTGAGCACAGGCATTGTTGCTATTTATGTAGACTTAGATGGTCTTTTCTGCTCTCTTTGGAGTAAACCTATGCTATACCATGTTATTTTCTTTAATCTTTGTGAATTAATATTGCTTGCTTTTCCTCCTCATTTCTAGAGAATATACAGTAAAACTATGCTTTTCATTTATTGAAACTATTATAAGTTGAAATATTAACACTTTTATCTTTGATGTAAACAAAAGGTTGGCCTTTTTCTCATCAAATAGATAATTTCAATTTGGGTGAAACCTGAGGTTGAGGATTTGAAACTGGTTTAAGCTCATCAAAGTCTTGTGTGCTGTTAAAGTTGGTAATTTTTGTCCACCATCTGTAGTTTCTCACCACAATTTCCACTTGTCTCATGTCAGCATTAGTACAGTGCATGCCCATGGTAGGCTAGATTGCTGCCCCCACGTGCTTGGCCTCCTGGCCAACCTCAGCACTAAAAGGATAACAGGAACACCTGTCTGGGGGTTGGATGGAGGTGAGATTTTCATGTTTTATTTAGATAAACCTAATGCAATGGCGGAACTCCAGCCCAAAAGTGGGAGACTGAATGTTTAAAAGGTACATGCTTAAGGGTGTGTAAGTAACAGCTAAAATATTTTCATTCCACTGAAACAGAAACCATTTCATTTTTATCTGCCATCTTTTTTTTAGCTTTTTTATTGAAGACAACACAATTTCTATTTTGGATGCATCAGTACAAATGGTGTTATTACCTATATATTTTTTTTCTCCAAAATGTAGGTAAAATTTTAATAAAAATGTGATTAGGAAAGTAAACTATCCAGTTTCTACACTAGCTGAAAATTTTTGTTATTAATACACAAGAAATTTGTGCAATAAACTCCATAAGAATACTTGGGAAGTAGGTATGAAAGCCAGTAACAGAAAGGTGAAGAAATTGTGTGAGAACTAATGGAGAAACTTTCATCCAAGTTTGTTGTGTCTGGTTTTGTTTCATCTTGGTCCCACTTTGAATCTTGCACAGTACATTGATAATTTTGTCCCAATTCACTATCATGGGCATTCCTAAGAACCAGAAATGTCCCAACCTTACAACCCTTATCCTGTCTTAGTCCTCCTTCAGGCGTCATTCAGCCAAGCTGTAGCTGGCACATAGCTCACTGTGCCATCAGATCAAGAAGATTTGTGTTGGTAGATAAGTGTGCAGGTTTTTTCCACATGTATCATCGTTGCCAGGCTTGATATTCCCCTCTGTCTTCTTTGATGAGCAGGAAACCTTTCTTTCTTTTATCCTAACACACATTTCTAACGTATTTTCCCATGTGTGCATTTATTTAAGTCCTAACTACAGAAAAGTGTTACGTTCATGAAGTGATTCTTCTCCTCTTGCTCTCAGACAGGTGTGTCAATGTCTCTCATCAATACTTTGGGGTCTGAGCAGAGGCTACTGCTCCAGTTTGAACTGACTGGACCAGCAAACCACCAGCAGGTGTAGAGTAATGCTTTCAAGCATATGATTTAAATCCTAGTGGCTAACATATTATAAAATATTCCTAATTTTCCTAATCCTGGCAGACACTTCAAGCCTCATCTCCGGTAATATCCTGACCCAAGAAAAGTTCAGCAACAAAAATCCCATTTACCCCAGGGCACTCACAATTTCATTAGGCTTTCTAGGAAAAGGCATAGAGTGCACTTAGGAGCATGATCTTCCTGCCACTTCCCCATTCTTCTAATTCCTAAATCAGCTAGTATAGAGTTAAGCATTGTAGATGAGTAGAATTTGTTAGATTTCAAGTCATTTTTGCAACAGCATTATAAATTTTCTATTAGGTAGGCCTCAAGTCCTCTAGTGTCAATGATGTCAGGTGATGGGTGAAAATGAAATCGCACATCATATCTATTTCATTTAAATAATGAACATACAGTGACATATTCCAGGGGCAGTTCATTTCTAGTTACATTCTTCTAAACAATTGCCACATCTTCAATTTTTTGAGCAAATTTTGCAATAAATTTTAATTTAAAAAAATGATTTTGTGTAGAAATCACTTACCAAAACCTCTACTGAAAATAATTTTATTTAATGGCAATATATGCAAAATAATTCATCAGCTGTGTAATATGTTTCTTGTTTTACGTTATGATTTTGTTACCATATTTCCCACTGGGTTAAACATAGCAATCTAAATTTTAAATCTGACAACATTTAGAGATTAGGAGTTTTCCTTGGTAGTGATGGTTTTACTTTATTTTTCAACATTGTTTTAAGGGGTGCATTCTTTGCACTGGAGATCCAGTATCCTTGAGTAACCGGAAATCATTAATAAATATGATTATCACTAGAAGTGAAACAGGGGAAGCTTTGAGTTTAGCACAATGCCCTGGCAGAACACATTTGACTGGATGAAAAAGTTTACGGAGATTAACACCCACAGAGCTAGCCCACTGGTAGGTTCCTGCAGGTTAATGGAAATGTGTGGCAACAGGCAGCAACATTAGCAGGGTCTTTATCTTTAGGTCTCATAAATATTCTCCTTAACCCCTGCTAACACCCATGTTTCAGGCTTTTCTAGAAAGAATTAGGACAGCTAGCTCCATGGTTATTGTCAGGATTAGGCACGTTCAGCTCTGGGTTTCCCCCCTCCTGACTGTCACTTCAGAATTGCCCGGCCCCTTCGACACTTATTTTGGGCCTGTATCAAATGTGATTTGTTTATAGCTGCCCTTGTCTCTTAACCAAAGGAAGGGAAAATTAAGAGCAAATTCTTGGGTAGTAGAGAAGTGACCTCAGGACATTTTGTTTGAAATGTAGTGCTCTATTAAATAAAGCTCTGAAATGCATAAATGAAGGTTCACAACTTTCTGTGCTTAAAAACCAGTTTGGTCATTAAGATAAATTTAAAGGGAGTATGAATTTCTAGTAATCATGTATGAGTTTATCTCTCTTTTCAAGTCTTTTTTAGTTTCTTTGTATGTTAAACCACAGAGTCTTTTTCTTTATTATACTGGAAAATGGAGCTGGGAAGGGGTTAAGGATCTTCGTTGACTGCAATTTCTCAATCAGCCTCGGGAAGCCTCAGGTCAACTTTGCTCATAAAACTCTGCACAAATATTTCTTTTTCTATCAGAGGAATTCTAATTCCACACACAGACAGTACCACTCAGATTATTACACATTATTAAAAATTAATTTTAAAAATGGTTTGGTCCTTGAAACTGTGAGAAACCAAGCTTTGAAAAAACTCACTCCCATAATAGGAAAATAAATACAAAATAAAGTCCTCTTTCCTGCTTTTTTAATATTTCTGTTATCCCTTGATTTTGAAATCTTTCCTTTTTTTCACCCTTGCACAGTACAAATGAAGATAAAAGACTATCCTTATGGAAAAATAAATGTAATGGAACTTAATAGGGATAAAAACCTGCTACAGAGATTAACAGGTTTCCACAGAAGTTACTTTAGAAAACATATAATTTAATAGAAACTTCAATATAAAATGTGAAAAATCACTCCCTCCTGTGGTAAAACCTGTAAGAGGGTGGGCACAAGAGAAAATACTTCTGTCACAAGGAGACTGCTATGCTGTGTGGAAGTGGGGCTGGAGTCACCTGTCCCCTGCAGCATGACACAGACCCACAGCCATGCCCCGGGCAGGGGTGGCCACAGGCAGGTGACCCTCGCAGGAGAGAGTGGGGGGACTTTGTGCTCTTCAGGAACCTGCTACCAGCTGCTGAGAAAAGGGTGGCTGTGGGTGAGGGGCAGTGGATTTCCTCTTCAAATATTTTTTGGCCATTGTCTTGTCCTTCAACTCAGTTTGAATCATGTGTATTTTCAGAGTTGCCTTGTTCTAATTTGTGGTTTAATAAAACTTAGTCCTTTAGGCTATTTGTGTTCCTGCATTGTTGTAGAGATGGGGCTGTCCAAATTCATGATTTTGGTGAATATGAGATCTGAAATACACCCAAGTGGACATACATTTCTAACCTACTGCTGGTTCCATCCTGGTAACTACCCACGTGCATGCATATGGGCCAAATGAATGTTGATCCTAATATAAGGATTATTTAAGAAATTCAGTATTTTCATCAAACTGTGTCATTTGCTTATTTTACATCAAAAAAATTTATAATTCTCATTGTATTTCCTAAAAATCTTGTGTGTGTGTGTATGTGCATGAGAGCAATTAAAGCCTGATTTAATGTATACATCAGCAGGTGAAAGACCTCTACCCTCATCTAAAATGCTATTACTTGTTTATTTGTACACACTAAAAAGCTTATTAAATATGAATATGAGTAACATTCTTGATTAACAGAGCCAGACCATTCTCTTAATAAAGGTGGCAGTTACTTAGAATTTTAACCAATGTCAACTTTTGAACAAAACATTTCTGTGCTAATTTATGTTGCACCTTCATAAAAATAAAAATAAAAGTAAAAACTCCCACCAAAAATAGGGTTTGTTTGTGTTAAAATATTGAGACGGTAATTTCTTAGGCAGATTTCTCATTTCTTTGTACTGCCTTGTAGTAAATTCTGATAATTTGGGTGCTCATCAGAACAGCTTCTATTGGAGACCAAGAGAACAACAAAGATGAGGTGAAGCAGAGCCATCAGCTCTGCAAAAGGAAGGAGGATGTATAATTTTTGGTGTTTTCCCAGAGAAGACATATAAGCAAAATATACATCACACAAAACTGTACAAATGAGATCACCTGTTAACCACCTGTTTAGCTGATAATTTACAACATTTGATACTTTTCAAAAAGGTCGATATTTGACAGATGCTGGCATATAACCCAAATTCCAAAGCATCTCATGGAGTTCCTGCTTTAATAACCACTGGCATACTTGTCAGCAGTTTGTGGTGGTGAGTAGACTTTCACATATCCAGCTGTATACTTATCTGTCAGACTTTTCAAATTATATGCAGAAAGTATAAGAAAAAAGTCCTGTGAGGATTCAAAAAGTGGAAGAAACAGGTAGATAGATAATGTCAGGGAAGTTGGTGACTTAGCATTATTTTCCTTTAAATTTCTGATACTGTGTACTGAGCACCATATGGTTCTAGATCAGGCAAGGTCATGAGATCATCCCAAGATGGATCAAATCTAAAAGCTATGAAGGCTGTGTCATGTTCCAGAAACAGGATAATGCCCAAACTTAATGGTCATATTGCAGAAACTGTAGATGAATTTAAAGTGTGTTCAACAAAAGGGATTTTCTAAGAAACTTGCAATAAAATTTAAAATGGCTCATTCATCCATTCACAAACATCTTGGAAAGGATGAACTCTAAGAATGTGCAAAAGTTTGCTGCAAAATGTAGTTCTTCTACAGCCTGTTCTCCTAGGAAAAAAAATAATGAAAAATAGATGCTGATCACAAAGAAACCATGGGGAGCTCTTAAAAATAGTGCTGGTGAGGACCTACATATTTCCTGGACCAAAAAAGAAGACAATTTTTATGTTACCAAGATGGGAAGACGGCACAAACATATGTACTTTGATCATATGAAGAATAAGGATGGAAAAGACCTTGAAACAGTTAGTGCATCTGAAAGGGATCATAGGGGACCACCCCCTTGCAGAGGATGAGTGGAGAGAAGATGGTGTGTGACAGATGCTCAGGAGTAAGTTACTTATAAATCACGCAAGAAATGGACTGAAGAGGCTCCCAAATGTTGCAGTAAGATGTTACCAATATTTTACGTAGGTTTTACCTTATGTAAGGGGAAGCAAATGTCTCTCATACCTAATTTAACTCACTCATGGTGTTACTCTGGATTCCTGACCAGCCACAAGTCTTGTTGCACACAGAACCTTTCCAGGCCAGTGGGAATAAAGGTCAGTTCTCTCTGTATACATAAATGCAAGCTGAAAACATGGTGTGTAAGATAATTTGATCTAATATTCCCACACATTTTCAACACTCAAGATATAAAAGGCGATCATTGGTCCACACAAGAGGATAAATACTCAAGCAAACGAAAAAGGACCATATACAACTATTTTAAGTATTTGATGAAACTCTTTACTGTCTCAATGCTATTTGCTGGGACATATTTCAGAGGACATTTTGCCTTTCTGCACGAGATGGTTTTAGGTTTGAACTTGTAATGTGAGCTGTAGAGAGTGGAGGCATTGTGACAACATATCTTCCTTCCTGTCCCCTGCAGGTAGGAGGGTCAGGCAATAAAGATACTAAACTCATGGTGTACACAGAGACTTGAGTCTGGAGGGTAAATGTGATTAAAGGGGCACATCTGCTATATTTAGTCTGTGGGAAAAGATGGTCTGTTCTGAAAAACATTTTTGACAAACTACATTTACTTATGTTAAAGGCTGAGTTCAGAGAAAAAAGCCCGTGGAAGGCCATACAAAGAGAGCACTTACTTTGCCTTGTCACAATAAAACACAAAAATAAATATGTGTTTTATTTTGTGTATTATATGAGAATTTCTCCTGCTCTACATTGGGAACATTCCATCATGTTTGGTTTCTGTCCCTAAGACTTTATTTCTTGCAGTCCCCATTTCTTGCCTTATTTGCCCCCCTGGCAATTTTTTTTTGTTGGAACTATTTGTTTTTAATTCACTCTTATAGTCTTCTCCTCAGAGAAAAACACATTGGTAGAATAATTTTTCTAAATATTGGTGAGGAAGAACTTGGTGATGATTTTACTAATATTTTCTGAAACTTGCCTGAAATAGATATTATAATTTACCAGTAGTGACTTAGCAGTAAAATAAGAACCAAGGAGCCAAACAAACAAAAGGTTTTAGGTTCACTTTTCAGAAGAACTTATAGAAATGTAGTCTGTGCCAAGTAGTAAAGGAACTGTGTGCAGGGACCACAGGTACATAGCCGCTAAAAGTGATATTTATCCCTAGTAAATGTATTTGTGCATGTAAAAATATATGCTACTTGTTTCAGAATTGGTTACCTAGCCATTATATCTATGCACAAAAATATGTACAAGGTGTATAAAAACAAACATATATTTTATTCATCTACCTTTCATTCCTTACTTTAAAATTCAGGGAGAGGGCAAAACATTTTAAAATGTGAAGCTACAGAGCTATATTTAATGCCTACAGTCAACTATTTTTCCCTTAGAGGATAAGAAAATTTATTAAAAATTTCTGTGTATTCCCCCTGCTCCCCCCCCCGCCCTTTTCCTCACTTTAAATTTTTGTGCACTTGTCTCCTGAAGAAATCATGCTTGCATTGACCTATTCAGGCTATGTTCCTGTGTTACAAAAGCCATCTAGTGGAGTGGGATTTTTTTATTTAGGAGACCGTCTGAAAGTGCAGATCCTTAGCTCAAGTAAGGTATCTTAGTCTCATTGACTGCTATGATGCTCTGTGAATTTTCCTCATTTGATGTTGTCCAATTTTTAAACATCCTGTGTCCACAACACTTTTGTTCTGTAGGTTTCTAAATTCCAGTCTTTTTATTTTGTTTTAGTTTGGTTTTGGTTTTTTGTTTTTTGGGGTTTTTTGGAATAGTTAATATAAAAATGACCAATCTGAGGAAAAATTCTGAGAGAGGAAGGGACAAGTAGTTTTCTCACAGTGAACTGAGTGAATTGTTCGCAGTGAATTGTTTACACATAGAGAGCCTTAAAGAAAAGAACGTGCAAGTTAACTTGAAACATCACATCCTTGTGTGCTCAATTTCTATGACTGAGAGCATGAAGGGACAGGCAGGTGTGTTAACAGGTGCACTGAAATCAGTCTATGGGACCCAGGTTTCCCCTAGTAAGATGAGTTCAACACTGTAACTAAGCATGAGCTGCTTAACTCAATGCTCTAAGCAGCAGAGAACTGTCAAATTCTACTCATTTCCATGCAAGGGAACCTTTCCCCTACTGGTTTCTTCAGCTCCAAGGCTGAGGGATGTTGGTTTGGGAACACAGGAACACAGAAAGAAGTTAATGAATTAACACGTCTTTCTAGCTATCAATACAAAATTCTCCTTGTTCCAAGGCATTTCACATTTAATATATCCACTGACTTTATTCCACTTCAACCCAATATCCCTGTCATCATACTGATGCTTTTACAATGTCCACGGTTGCCGTTTTGTGGCTGCTCAGTCCTTCCTGGTCATCTGGAACTATAGAAATGCCTGCATGTTCCACAACTTTCCCAGAAGGTATTTTTCTGGGGCTACCTGGTATCTAAAAATCAGCCCCTAGAATCTGCTGAGATGTTCACCAGTGCATTGGTGGGTATCAGATATAGGTGTTTTAGAGCATCAGGAGGATGAGATAACAACATTAAGCATTAAAGTGGGCCCCTATTGCTTTGTCTACTTTAGCTCCTCATTCTTTTAACCTGGAGATCTTTACTGCTCCCATTTTGCCACTGCTCCTTCAGCTGTTATTCTTGTGCCCTTAAATACCTTCTTATTAAAAACAAAACAATACAAAACAAAACAAAACAAAACAAAACAAAAACAAAACAAGAAATACCTTCGCACCCCAGAAGAAAAAAAAATTCCTGGAAGACTCATTCCATTGTTTTCAATTACCTCCTTTTGGAATTTTTTTGACCTAAAGGTCTCTTACCAGAAAAAAAACCAACTTGGGAGTGGAAAAATATGGATAAGTAGTTATGGGATCAGCCTCAAGATAAGATTCTTAAAGGGCATTTAAATGGGACATTCCTTGGATGTCTTTATTGAAGAGGACATCCTTCCTCTGCTGAAATTCAGTGTAATATCATTGTCACATCAATAACTGGATACAATAGGATGAGACAGCTTGTCTGTCCTCAGAAAGACTCATCTTGCTAAAAATAAGGGAATGGATTCAACTTGAAGACAGTTATCTACATCTCACCTGCGATATCTGCATCTGCTGTGGCCTCCTGTAGGCTACACAGCAAATTTTGGCTATTTAGGTAGAAGAAAAGATTAATTGAAACTAATACGTGGAATGAAGCTATCCAGTAATGTTTAGGGATGTGAAGACTTGGTTTGCATGAGAATAAAAGAGCCTGGTTTGCTCAGCATCAAAAATAAAAGGTAAGAAACAGAATTTCTTTTTACATATATTTTATAGGAATAAACACCAAAGAGGTTGGTAGACTGGAAGACAAAACTGGATGAAAGAAAAAATGTATGTAACTGAGATAGCTCAGCCAAGAAGTAGTTCTCTAGATATCAGAAGAGCAAAGTTTTGGAATAGACTTACTGTAAGACAGAAGGAGCAAAAGGGATCAAACTACTTCTAAGATGGTTTTAGGTAAATTTATAACTGGAATTATAGAAATGTAGCTGCCTTGAATGGGAGGGGAAGAGATGATTTTGACTCTTGATACATTCTTAGGAATGCTAGTGAAGAGTAAGCTGCAGAACAAACATGGTTCAAGGTTCTAACATTTAATTTCTGATCTTGAAGACATCCAAAGAATGCAGAAAAACAAAACTATTTCCCAAAAGAGGAAGTAAATTTTTGTTATACATATTTTTCCACTCCATCATTATTGCATCTGCCAAATTTTGGATAGGAAATGTATTTCACATTCTAATTGACCTGTATAATCTTCTTTGTGACCATTCATTTGGTGTTCAGAAACAAGAGGAATGTTCAGTTTACTTTTCTGATAGACCTTTGCCATTAATCATTCCTAGTGTGGACTGAAACAAAGTGAATCTTAAGCTTACATTCTCTCCACTAAAGTTATATTAATTTTATTTATTTATTTATTTATTTATTTCAGTCCCCTCCATTTAATATACTGTCCCTATTTATTTTCTGTTCATTTATTGTTAGTATGGGTGAAGTATCTCCTGCAATTTGTTTTAATTTCCTAATTCAAGTCTAATGCAATTCAGTCAAAGACCTTAGACCTGAAACCGAAAAGTCAGGGTGACTTTCAGTAACTCATTTGCTCCCTTTCCATATCCAAATTAAATCTAGTCTTTTATGGAAGACCTTGCATAGACTTCATACCTATTTTACAATTCCTTTCCAGTGTGATTCTTTCTCAAATCTAATGAAATCCTCAAACTGACTTACTGATATCAGTGATGATGCTGATTATGTGATAGTATATTCAGAAGGGCAATTTATGTGTAAAAATATGAAAGAACAAAACAAAATATTCCTTCATCTTCTTGCATGGTTATCACAGCAGTATCTGAAAAGTGAACCTTCTGTCTTCTGAAATCTGTGGTGATGCTTCCTCAGCTCTTGGTGTTATGACAACCTTTGCCTGGCCTCTAACATGCACATTATCTTCTGAAATACAGGATGCAAGAGAAAACTTACTGCCATAGAAGTTATAAAGATGAAAAAAAAGAACAAAAATACATTTATTGAAAATATGAATCTCAGTATTATACAATAAGGTCTGAAAAAATTAAAAATTTCCTCACAATATTTAAAAGAGAATAAGAGACTTTTTTTTCTATTTGTAATGATTTTAATTTTGTTTCTCATTACAGTGTGAGAAATTCAGGGTAATAGCACTGAAATAAATGAAATTTCTCCAGTTTTATGTAAAGAATCGAAAAAAAAATATTGTGCCCCATTGACAAAGAGGACCCTGTTGGAGATGAATTCAGCTCAGCTATGGAGTTCTTGTGGCAGCTGAGGAAAGTCTGTCTTTCTGTAAGTGATCCTGAAAATATGTAGAAACTTTGGGTAAGTCAGCTTGCATCTGGTTTTGATGTTTCATTTACATGTTGCACTTCTTTTCACCTACCTACCTACCATCGTATATAGAATATATGCTTTCTCACTACATATGAAAAATGGTGTTCAGGGTCAATTAAATGATCTTGCTACAAAAAATAATAGTAATTAAATGTATGAAGATGCTATTAGTGGTATAATTAATGTCCTTTATTTTTTTTAATTATATAGATCAAAGAAAAAGAGTAAAAATTTTCACTCTAATAGTACTGAAAATATTTCAAACTATATTGTTTGGTCCTAAATAATCAACAAGAGTGCAACACAAAGGGTGTAATGATTTTTTAATGTATAATTCCTAATTTATTACTTTTCACATGGAGCTTAGATGGTGAATGGAAATAACACTTTACAACCATTTACAATATCATTCTCTATAAGACGGCTCCAAGTGTGGCAGGAAGAGGATGGGATTAAAGTGGAAATAAACGAAAAATAAAATATTTCCTTTTGAAGATTACTTGTTTAAAGAAAAAATTTTGTATTTTCAGTTAAACGGTCCTTTGCACCCAGGGAGCCTTTCTTTCACTCAAAGAATGCTTGTTAGTAACAATTTCTTGTTGGCAAAAGTTAAATGTCTTTTCTTTTTGATCTTAAAAGTTTAATTCTTCTATATTAATCCTGCTCTTAATCAGAGAGATTTACCGAGACTTAAGAAGGACACATGTACACACACAGCAGGGAACAGAGAAGAAAAGAAAAAAAAGATGACAACTCCTATTTATGGTTAAGCTTTGGAAAGATATAATTAATTCAGAACCCAGATTATTCAGGATTCAAGGGACGGTAGCCTGCATTTCCTATCAGTGCAGATTTTAGCCCTGGAAGGAAATTTCTTTTTTGACAGAAATTCTGGAGCCTTCACTTCCCCTCTTCAAAGGCCTCCCATACCAATTAAAAGCTGACTGCATATCATTCTGGCGCCCCATGAAGAAAAGTGTTTCTTCTGCATCATAGGTGCTGCAAGCCAACCAAACTACAAGTCCATGCAGTTTCACAACATTAAGAAACATAAAAAATATAAGGGATAAATTAAACAAATGGGTGAGTTTGAGCAAATGTCATGTTACAATCCTCTGTCAGGAAATGAGGCTTTGCATCAGATGGTGCTTCAGTCACATGTTGATCTGACTTACAGTGAAAGCACTGAAAAAGAACCTCTTTTAATTTAATTTTTGTAGCAAATTGGTTGGCTGCATAAAATAATGCCTTGTTTTGTGAGTCAGTTGTTGATTTTAATGTAATCAGTGCAGCCAGCTCATTGGCCCCGGCAGTGGTCAGCCTCACCCAGCCGTGGTAAGTCTCAAAAGCCAGGATGAGGAGGTAAAATTACAACTTAATGGCACTTCCTGCAGAACCTTTTCATCCTTCTAGAGATTTGTAGCTTAGGATTTCTTGAGAAAGGGATCTTGAGGAGTTGTCCTCCATGACATTTGATCAGCTGTCTCTTGAAATCACACAAATTTTTGACATTTGTAACATCCTGGGGAAACGAGAAAAGATATTCTTTGCATAGAAAAGTATCTGCATTTATTTGTTTTCAATTTTCTAGTCACATTTGTTGTCCCCTACATGTCACAATGAGAAAAAGAGAGTACAGATATTCTGATTTAATCTTCTGTGAAGCATACATGGATTTATGAATCTCCACTACTCCCTCATTTCATCCCAGTATTTCTTTTCCAGTCTGACCAGTCCTTTATTTCAGTTGTTCTTTGAAAAGAAACTGTTTCTCACCTTTGATTACCCACATTGGCTTTTTCTCTGAGTTTCCTAGTGTCTGGCTTTAAATGTTTTTTGAAAGGGTAACAGACTAATATTTTAGATGCAAAACATAATTCACAAAACTAACATAATTATATTTTAATTTTAATTTAGGGTTTAAAGCTTTTTTTGTTATTCTTGCTCTTCTGAAGTACAATGACAAGTTTTTTCTGCTTTAGCATAGGTGTCAACAGAATTTAAATTTTCTCTTTCCTACAATTTAATTAACAAGTGGAAGGG
Organism: Setophaga petechia; assembly: GCA_024362935.1. Lineage (NCBI taxonomy): Eukaryota > Metazoa > Chordata > Aves > Passeriformes > Parulidae > Setophaga > Setophaga petechia. Next base: position 27,740,973 of record JANCRA010000008.1, read on the forward strand.
TGCTTCTTTTTTTTCCCTTGGCCACGTACTCTATGTGTTAGCATAGATTGAATTTATTCTACTGTTCATTGCTTTGAGGACAGAAGAGAAAGTTCTGAAGCATTAAAGACACTCTCTTCACACTGTGAAAGGTGCATGACACAGAGTTGTGGTGCAGTTTCCAAACCAGGGACTCCCCAAGTAGTTCATGCAGGACAGAAAGTCTTTGTTTTTATATGCTCATCCTGCTTTAATATATGCTGTCTCTACTGGGAGCAGCTACATATGGTCACTCCTCTCTGAATGCTTGTAGCTGCTTTTTTTAACCTGAACAACACTGAATCAAACCATGGTCTTCCCATTTCTGCAGGAATAGCTATCTCAGGATCTATAGCGGCAGCTCAAGGGTTAATTCCCAATGGACACAGAAAAGGCAAACAGTCTGGGTGCTGGTTTGTAAAACGAATTTTCAATGTGTAGCCCACAGACTATCATTGATTGCGGTAAATAAATAAAACCACTCCTGACTTTTATTGTTGTAGGGAGTAATTATAATTCACAGGGCCAGACCCTTTGTGCCACAGAATGCTTCATTTGTGGTTTGCATGAGCAGATACATTAACTTCTGTACGCTCTTTTCATTAGGACGCTATTACTCATTGAGGACTGATCAATATATCATCTATACAACATCTTGAATGTGGATGTCTGGACCCATTGTGGGCTTGCTGATAATGACTTCTTTATTCAAGCCAGCTTGTAGGAACAAGGAGATAAAGAAAAGGGAAGAGAATTATAGCATATGCTCATGAAAGTATTCTAAAGGTTGTAAACAGAAAGCAGGAGTAAAGCTACAGGGTAGGGAAAGCGATCATAGAGAAAAAAGAGTGTAAAGGAACTGAAAGTTGGAAAGGAAAAAAGGTTAAAGTTTCACTGTATTTCTTTTTCTGACATTATGCAAAGCAAGCTAAGTTTTAATAAACCTTCTTTTGAAACTAGTCCTCCCCTTTGGGATTATATTGCCCTTTAGGTTTTCATATCCTAATGCTCTGCTCATCTTGTGAGGCATTTAAGTATTCCCAGTGAAAGCAGAGCACCATTTTCCTTCCCCCTTGCAATCTTTTATTTATCTTTTGTTCTCCTCCTTTCTCTCCTCTCTCCTTCTACCCCAAATAAACTCTCTGGGGTTCAAAGGTTTTATTTCTTCCATTAACATTTAATTTCTTGTGCATTATTTTTTATTTCTTTCTGTTCCAAGCTTTTCTTATGCCTATTATCAAATTTTATATCATTTTACTAGAACTTTAATGTGCAGTGTGACAGATTTCAGCTTGACTGAGACTCACTTCACTCTCCATATCCGGGATATATTTTGGGAAATGGTATTGAATTATATTATATACCCATAAACCCAGAAAATTATATACCCATAAACCACTTTATTAATTTATTCTGCCTTTTCTCTTGCTGGTCTAATTTGGTTTCTGTTTTGCTGTTAAAAAAAAAAAGAACTGTAATCTGTTCTGTAGATTGCAGTGGAGCTGACACACAGTTAAAGGAAATACAGAAAGGTTTAGAATTGTTTTCAAGAAATAAAGAAATAAGAAAAAAGAATTTATGAAAGAATGCTGAAGAGAGCCATAGCAAGTTTCAGCCTTGGGGTGGGAAGAAAAAAATACCTTGTTTTTTTTCTGAAAGAAATCAAAACCAGTCTGAACATAAAGCAGATCTTCATCGAGTAAGTATTTTAAGTACAATGACAACTGAAATCAACCCACTGTTAATGGTGCATGAAGTTACATACCTGCATAATGCATGTAGGAAAATTAAAACCTTGTGAATTGGTTTAAGAGATTCAGCAGCTTAGGAGGAGCTTACAAAGGAGAAGAATACTTTCAGTGACTGAAAGTCACCACCTGGAAGTCAATAAGAAGTTGAGGTAATAAGGAGGACAAATCAGATTTCTGATGCTGACTGAAAATTAACAATTAAAGATCTTCAGTCACATTTTAAGAAATACTTCAGCAGAGCAAGTTGGTTTCAAACTGAATCCAGCAATCTAAAGGTGCTAATCTAAAGGTGCTAATTCATGGAAACTAGGGACTAGATGTTAACACTGCAAAGAAAGATAAGCAGCAATGCAATCTGCCATAAGAGTAATTGAAATATTACCCAGTTTGCTTTCATAACAGTAGTGGAGATGATCAGAAAAGCTGTTTTTTTTTTCTTTTTATTTTCACATGAGAGACAGATAACTGCAATTTCTAATAAGCTTAGAATAGGAAAACTTTTTTGCAAAAAAAAAAAAAAATTAAAAATGCTTCTGTATTCAATATCCAGTTCCTTCCAAAAAAGTTTTCACTAGAATGGTAATACTCTATTTTGGCATATGTTCATTTTTCAAGTCACATCAAATATTATTATTTGGAGGTAGGTACCAATAACTGTACTCTGTTCCATCTGCACCAGGGCTTTACAAAAGTTGCAGTTCAAGCATCTCTTGTGCTTTGTGGTGAGCTATAAGGTTGCAGCATGAAAATTATAGGAGAGCCTTAATCTCCCCCAGCTTCCACATTCTGTGAAGGTGAGAAATACAGTTAAATGAGTAACCCTGTATAGATTAAACTTTTCAGTTTGGTAATCTGTATGTTTATTTCAACAAAATGGGGTAAAGGGAAGACCCCAATCTCCAAAAGAAAGAAAATCAAAATTGTGTAATGAAAAGGTTTTTTTCCAGGGGGAAAAAATAGCATTCAAGTTCTAGCTGTCAATCACCGTGGGTGGCTGGGCAGGCCTGGTTAATCTCTGCCCAGTTTTTATCAGACCCCAGACACACGGTCAGCCAGGTATGACCTCACCTAGAAAAGACTCTGCAGCCCCTGTGCTGATGCAGGGCTCCTGCAGTACAATTCATAGTCCAGAGATTCCTGCTCAGGGTCCATAAACAGCATGTGGAGAGAATTTAAACACAGCTCTAGGATGCAACACAGCAGACTATTTGCTCACGGTACTCTGGCTGTTTAACCTTGGTGCCACTGCATCTCTTTGCAACTTGTGATTCTTGCCTGTCTGTCCTGCCCTAATAAAGGCACAACACATGATTCCACTTCAGCTTGCTGTGTCAGGGTTCACAATACATTCCATAATATGTTAGTTCTCCTAGGGGTCAAACGTGGAGATGTTTCAGACTGCTTTATGTATAATGTGCTTTCTAGACTCCAGATTGGTGTGTCTGATTCTTTGATATTCCAGCAACTTTATTTTAGTAGTTTATAATTAGCTGTGGTGATGAAGAAGGTTCAGCAAATCAGTGTGTTTTGTACTTTGTTTCTGCTTTCTCCTGCTTCTGCCAGACCTCTCTAGCCCTTCTTAGCGTGACTGACATTGCTATTGCAGCCTTTGACTCTGCTCCTATGAAGAAATTCTCCTCTGCATGGGTTTCTCCTGTAGAATTTTTCCTAGCTGGAATGTTCCAGCAGTATTACATAAAGCAATCCTGGGCTCAAGTGGGACAATATAGAGGTGTTCATTGAGCCCAGAAGCATTTGAGATTCTAATGTTCAGCAGGACCTGCTTTAAATGTCCTTGGATGTCTTGTAGCTTGTCTTGGCACCAGGAACTGGAAAGTCTCCTCTCATTAGCCATGTGGAGTTAGCAGCCACAGTGATCAGTCCATCCCTAGGGTTTGGCCAATCCCAACACCATTTTCCTGCAATCACCAGAAGCTAAACAGTTCCAATTCCTGCCCTCAGGTCTTTCTTACCACTGTACAGATTTGCTTAGCTTCAAATAGTCCTGAATAGACTCCATAGCTGGGGGCCTGCAATTAGCTTCTTTGCATATTCAGTTCTCCAGTTGGTAAAAAGAAGAAATTCAGACTTCTTATCTTCAAATTCTTCTCTCTTTTCTGTACATTTCAGTGCTTTTCTGTTCCTTATTCTTTATCACAATGTGACTGAAATACTTCTTATAAAGTGATTTCCTTTTGGAACAATTTAAACTTCACTGCTTCATAAACTTCCTTTCTTTTTACAACTCGAAAATTAAATAAACTTTGCAAAAAGATAAATATTTTATGTTCTGCACTCTTTTCCTATTGCCCAAATGTGTCAATCTTCTCAGTTATTATTTAAGCACTATCTTTACAACTGTTTTGTTTTTTTTTTCCCTACTAAGTGTAAGAGAGGTTCTTTCTTGTATAGAGTTCTTTCAAGTTATTTAGGACAGAGTTTGCATTAAATATATTACATTAAATAAATTGTTTCCTAATATACTGGAAAAACCCCACATTATACTCATATCTTTCACTAAAAAAACTTGTGTAAAATAGTAATAAAAAGTACTATAGAGAGCTATGATGAATTCTGTTTTATTAATTTCTTCAAATAACAGCTTGGTTTTCATATATGGAATAAGCTCCTTACATAAAATAGTTGAGGGCCTTTGAATGTTTAAAGATAAGAACAAAATTTGGAATAATCTGAGCAAATTCAGAAATCTGATATGAAATCCTTTTTATTTTTCAGGTAGGAAGATTTTGCACCTATGTAGACATTATCAGCTGTGCTTCTGCTAACACAATTGGCTTTTCTGTGGGAAATGCTGCAAGGGATACTGAAACCATAGCATGAGGGAACAGGACCATGGCCTGCAAGTACCATATTGAGAGAAGGTAAACAGCATCATAAATGCAAGATATGTGATAATTTTATTTATTTGGGAAAATGAAAGATCCTGAACGTTGTGATACCTTTAGACTCTACACTGAAGAAAGATGATCAATTACAGTAAGTGGAAAGGAGAGACACAAAAATTATGAGCTAAAAAACATTTACTAGGGAAGGTTGAAGCAGTCAGGGTTATTGAAACTGAAGAAGAAAAGACGGGGGGAAAAAGGTAATAATAAGGTGAGATATGCAAAAGGATGCCATGAAGAGGAGAGTCCAAGTGCTCTCCAGATAATGGATGATGGAAATGAAAATGGATTTATACTACAGCAAGAATTCTCCAGAGCATCATCCCTGTTTTCCCGCATGACAAGGTCCTGGAAAAGATTTGGTGGAAATTATCGAGTCTACACAGACCTGTAAAAAAAATGGATCTCAATCTCTGCTGCAAGGCAAGCACTCCTACCCATGTGTTTGCCACAGCCATTTGTCTAACCTGTTCTGGGATGTCTCTCTATATCCCCAGGCTGGCTATTCTAGGTCTTCATTAGACTCTCCTTTAGGTGCCATTCTTAATGTCCTGCCATAATTGGTGATGAGAAAAAGAAGAAGCTTTGTGTATTTTGTAAGTATCAGTATTTACTCACTCCAGTAAAATCTTACAAGGGGTTCCTTAAAAACAGACGGAATAGTGGCAGCAGATACTACCATGGATAGAGAGTTAAATGGGAGTTGCCCTCTAGGCACCTGACTGAGGTTCTTCCAACACACTTGATTACTTTTTCTGGATTTGCCAGCAGTACACCTGCATGATTGTAGACGAGGGTACTAAAGACTGAGGTGCATGGGAATCCGAGCATGGGTTTGAAGCTCAAATAACTGAAGCAAAGCTACCTGACAAGTATGTGTGGAAGAACCTGGGTGAGCTTGGAAAGCCTGTGCTGAAATTCAAGCTGGTTTCAGATGCATGTTCCTGTGTTTCCCAGGTTGCCTCTGCATGAGCTGCAAGCATATCCGTGGTATGAAGATATTGTAATCCAAAGAGCAGTTGTTGTCATGCAGACCCTGTTCTACTTGTTGTGATTTTCAGTGTGAGAACTGTAAATTCACTCTCTGTGAATTTTTTTTGCATTTAATCAGGAAGAAATTTCACATGAAACATCATTGTTTCATGTAATTAAAAAAAAAAAATAAGAATGGGTTAACCTTACTTGTCCTTAACTTATTTGAGCATCCTGTATATCCCAGGGCCCTGATTTTTAGAGTAATGACATAATCTGAAAACATCTGCCAGTATGCTTATTGAGCCATATGAATGAACCTGCAATACTTGCATGTCCTGAAGGCCCAATGAGGTTGGCTCTTTGGTACTGCATTAGTCAGATTTGTTCTCATATCCTGGTGAGTAGCTATATGCATATCAATTTTATATTCCAATTAATATTTGAAGTATATGAAACATGTATTTGTGTGTTTAGTATGGACCCTCATGACTGAGTGGAATATGTTCTAAAAAGAGCATGTGGAATGTGAAAGGAACATGAGTGATGTACCTCTGTACAGTCATGCCAAGCAAAAGTAATTTGAGATTGCTGTGGTGGAGTGGTAGCAGCTTTTTTTCTGGCTAATCTCCACTTTTTGTAAGCTGTTGTTTGTGCAATATGAGTATGTTTCATCATAAAAAATGGAAAAATTTATGTTCATGTGTAACTTTTCTTACTTTGTACATGAAAATCTTTGATGACTGCTCAGGTGGATAAACTATAGGATTTGCCTGAATGCTTGAGGTATTAGAGCCTCAGTTATTATCATTCTTTGGAAAATGAAACAAGGCCACAAAGAGGTCTTGTATAAATTAAAAATGAAGCAAAATGAAAAAGTAAATAAGTCAGGAAAAATAATTAGCTGACATACGTTAATTTTTTAAAAATACTTGTTTGTGGAACAAACTGTAATTAAATCCTTAGTGAGCATATGGTATGCAAATACTAATGTAGTTTATTAGTACGTATTCAGCAGAATATTTGGGCAGATCATTCACATATACATATAAAAGCAAGCTGAAAACTAGAGTGTTAAAATTAGAGCAGTCTAGGAATGATGAATGTTCATTCTACTGATATTTTTGGTTTTGGAGGAATCCAGCAAAATAAAACATCTGTAAGGGACATAAAGCTATTTAATTTTTTAATGAGGGTGCAGGTCTAAGATGAGGAATGGGTGAAACTAGTTGTGTTAGGCTAATTAAACCTACTGTCTTTTCTTTGCAATTTTCTAACACCAAGTATTGAATTAGATGTAACCACTTTTAACAGTTCTGGCTCCAGTTTTCCATACTGTGTATGCCCAGTCATGCTGGAACAGTTCTCTCTCTACTTCAACCTTTTAAGAGAGTCCTTGTGAAAGTTTTGTTCCAAGACCTGACTTACTACTTTCAGAGTAAGATTATGAAGATAATCTTCATACGCAATTTTATTTTACATTGCGGTCAAATTAGCATTACTTAAAGCAAGAGAAGTTAAAAATCAGTAGTGACTCATAATGTGAGCATGAAGTATTTTTTAAACACTGGGACAAAACTGGTCAGTTCTTGCATTTTTTGATAAAGACTTCCTAACATGACCTTGTGACAGTTTTGGTTGTGCAGAACCAGTGAGCTGGGATAAGTGAAGGAGAGAATAATGACAAAATAAATTTGGATTTGTGCAGTGCAAAATCCAGGGATTTGTGGAAGGCAAAGGATCAGCACTCCTGGCTTCATGACAAACTGCATTCCTTCCAGCTGTGCTGTCTCTGGGGCTACTCAGGGAGCACAACTGCAATCACGTAACACATCTGTGCAAGATCTTGGTCTCAGATCACAGGCAGTGGATCAATCCCATTACCATTTTTGGTGTTTTTTTTTTTTTTTTTTCCAGCATAAAATAATACCGAGAACAAAATCTGATAGGATTATTGGAAATATTGAGGTGTTTATTTTTAACAAATAGTATCCTGAACAACATGTTGCAGATCCACACAAAAAAAGAACACTCACTGTGTCTATACAACATTTAAAAAAATCTGTTGTCATCACTTGTGGTAAGTGCATTTCCATTGACAATAACACAGCTCCAGGAACTCACACAAGCTGAAATGGTGTCTTAGTGCATTGGCATGGTGTCTTAGTGCATGAAATAGGTGAAATACTCCTAGAAAACTATGGTAATACATTGACTGACAAATGTGTATGTTACCTATTTTTTTATTGGTCATTTACAGTTTTGGTTTTTGTTGTTTTTGGTGGGTTTTTTTTCCATAACCTTCACTATAGAAAATTGCATACTGAGTGAGGGGACCTGACTGACTTTTTAAATTGAATTCATAGAAGCCCCATCTTGAAAACAACAATAGTGTGTGAAATGAGACTGCAGAACAAAGATTAAAGCAGCAGAACAGCTGCTGAGTATTGTTACAATATGGTTGTGGCACAGTGAAAAATGTTTTCTTAATAATTTTGGATGGTAGAATATTTCTGCATGCCGAAGAAGACAAAAGTGTTTTGCTTCGTTGTTGCAGTTCTAGCACATACATGGTCGACAAAGATTCATCAGAGAGTGATGGAACTCCAGCAAAGCAGAAATGTAGCTTAAACCAGGGAAGCTTGTCATACCTTGCTTTCATCTCCACTGGTACAAAATTCATTGATGGTCAGAGTATTTCTGATTCCACTGATGCAAACCATATTTGGGCTAATGGAAATTTTTTCTCAATTCACCAGCAGAATTGAGGTCCTTTTGCGCTTATGTTATAAGAATTGCACCTTAGACATTGCAGACATTGTGTATCTTCAGAAAAAAAACAAACCCCCTTTCTTATGTAAAGCCTAAAGCACTGTAAAATCATATTTTGCAGGTGGAAAGACAACACATTTTTTTAGTGCATGGAGTTATGAGTCCATTGTTTTGAAAGGAACATGTAAGAACTTATGATTCTAAAGATTCAGTAGCATGTTCTCATTGCAAAACAATTTTCAGCTTTCCAGTTGCCTTTCTAGTTTTTCACTGTGTCTCTGTACACCTTCTTTTGAGCAAATTAAAGATATTTGTCCCACCACATTTATTTGGATAAAGTGTAGTCCACCATTCAATATTAAAAAAACCCAAACACTATTTTACTATGAATTAAACATTGATTTTTAAAATTACAGTGCAGTTTGGGTGTAATTTAGTTCTAAACAACCTCAGAATCTTACACCTTAAACCTACTATAATATTTTCTATAAAATGAAGTTATTAGGTTTATTTGACAGTCTTGTATTTACCCCAAGTGAGGTAATTCTGCAAGGTATGAATTCTATTATCCTTTTTATATGTTAAAAAGAAAAGAACTTTTTGCCTATATTCAATTCATTACATCCTCTCAACTGAGGTACTTTCATTAGATAGCTAAGATATGCAAACAAAAATGGTTTAATTGAATATTCTCTGTAGATCATTAATTTTTAGGATAAACCCTGAATACATCAGAAAATACTGTTGCATTCAGGCAAAAATAATCTTAAACTTATCTTTTTTCACTGAAGTCCTCCATGGACTCTAAAGTTGATAATCAACCTTGAAATTACATTATAAAATTTTATAGATATTTCTGTGAATTACAGACTTTTTTTGGGAAATGGATATTTCTCAGATATCATGCTAGTCGAGATCTGAATTGCGGCTGATACATTTCTGGATTAATCAGTGGAAACTGCGCATATATATGTTTCACATATGTTTAGAAAAATTACTGTTGTATTCAAAATGCATGATTTTTTGTATTGTTCCTCTTCAGAAAACAATGCATACCAACACACAAGATGTTACTGGCACAATTTTCCTTTTAATTTGTGAATTTCAGATTCATATTAAAGTTTTTGAGCTTAGTTTCAAATGTAAACCTACAGCACTTTTATTTAAAATCTAAAGAAGTTTGACTTCCTTTATTTTAAACATAAAATTTTCTTGTCCACAACATTGCATGTGTTTAGATGACAAAAAGGTGCCAAAATATGGGTGTTGTCATTCAACTACTCCAGCTGGCACTTTAGACAAACCAAAAACACCACACCAGAATGCTAAATTATCCTATTATGGCATTTGGGAACAGTTCACATACTATATAAATGAATTTGCAAGTCCCAGTAGTTTACTGCATATTTGATGGCTTAAGAATGCTGGCAGAATAAAATTTGTAAATAGAAGAAATGTATATTAAGACTAGTGTTTACAGTTAGGAAATGTTAGTCAAACTGCCAAATGTACAAGATTTTTAGGTTTGTTTTCAAGGCAAGAGTACAAGAATCTGGAAACTTGTCAAAAATTTCCAGCTTTATCAATTGATCAAATGAAAGATATCGCAGCTCCCAATTAAACTCATCCTGCTTACTATGAACAGTCATCTTAGTTTTTCTTGTGTTACCATTATTTGTAGTGCTATTTTTCTAAACAAAAGCAAAATGAAAAGAAGAAAGACAGCATCTTGTAAAAACTGTTGATATAGTTCAGGAAAGAAACCCAAACTGACCATATTTAAGCCATTCTGCTACTTTTCCAGTAGGTACACTTGTGTGAAGCCCTTGAGTACTTCCCAGTGGCATGGAAAGTTGTAGTCACAAATCCATCATTACAGGCAGTCAACGTTTTCTGTGGCAGGTAACGCAAGCACAGGAAAAGGTCATTCCTCTGTGGAGCTGCAAGGAAAGGAACTAGTTAACCTGAGCCAAGGCCTGTGACATACACCTGTACTGAGGCCATTTGTGATTTATGAAACTGGAACTAGGTGAGGTTCAAGAGCACATGTTAATTTTGCTCCATTATATTCTGATCATAATAAAATTGTCATAGGGAGCACATAAGGAGGAAATGGGGGATAGAATTTGCCATCTTTGGTGGTGGGATTGAAAGGGACTTTGTTACAACGTAAAATTTTGCTTACCTCTCTACATATTTACAATGTCAGTGGTTTGTCATATCCGGATAGACAAGTTGTCTCCCTAATCCCAGGAAATGTTCCAAAGAACTGTGAGTTAGCAGAAACCCTTTATAATATATAACTTTTTAACATAAGTTGTCTAATTCTTGTATGTCTCACCAGAGTGAAAACATGTCTAGAGTTCAGTTGCTACAACCTTAAAAGCACGTAAATAGAGCAGTAACCCAACAGTTCCTCTCTGCAAGTGCTACATTTGATTTTAAGTACACAAGAATTCATAAGGAATGTGATTCTAAACTTTCTTATGAATAGACTAAACCAGATTCATATGTGACCTATGCATAGTAGCTGTATAGCTTTGTAGAAATATTTAAGGCAGTGGGTTAAATCCAAAGACTAAAGAAACAGTATTAAAAATATATGGAAATGTTCTCATGCATGATGGTCATTTTGAAGTGGAGTTAGAAAACATCCAAGAGAGAAAAATCTCAGCATTTTGCAGAAGTAAATTTCCTCCATGGTCAAATAGGAGTGTTTGCTGGAGAAGGATGTGGGAATATTATTCTAAGTAGGGTTAAAGACATCGAGGCAGTCATGGGAAAGTTGGTTCTACTTAGACATGGAGCTCTTCTGCCAATTCTTTTCAGTGTAGAGCACACAGAGGGTCTGGCATCCTGCAGTGATGGCTGATGTGTAAAAAGAACAAAGTAGAAAGCTGATGCCCTTGATGGTGAGGGGATTAAACTCTGCTCTATGGACGGACTTGAGTACCAAAACTACTGATTATGTACTCTTTGTGATAGGCAGGAATCATCCAGAAGGCTCACAATATTCTTGAAAATATTTCAGGCCTGTTATTGACTGTGCTCCTCAAGGTTCAAACAGAACTACTTTTTCAAGTTTCATGACTATTTTACACCAATCAAAACATAACATGAACTCAAGGATTGTCAACCCAGCTGTGCAGAAACTTTCTTAAACACACACTTGAAAAGTTATAAATTCCCCATGCTTGCTGTGTTTCTTGGTTTATATATTCAAAAAGAAGTTTGAAACATGCTAATTCTGAAGTGTTAGATGGCAATTTATCCATTAGGAACTGACATCAACTAACTTGAATGAAATGGACAAACAGCAAGTAATACTTGTCATTTGTTGACTTCATGGGCCAGATTTTAATTATAAAGAATTTGTATCACATTGACAGTTTTCTGAAAAGTCTAATTTTCCTCAAACTTCTTTTTGTAAAGGGGATACTAAAGAAAACCTGTATGTCTTGATTTTATTTGATTGTTTAAAGAGAGAAAAGTGCCTTTTTATTTACCTGATACCAGGGATTTCCAAGGGCAGGACACATTCTTTAATAAGGCCATGAACTGTATATCACAAATAAGAGTAGTAATAAACTCTAATACTGATGTTATAAAAGCTTTTTTAAAGCAAGGTTAATAGCATGACAATAGTAAACATCTCAGTCAGCATAAAATGAAATGAAGCCTACAGTATTTTAAATGCATGGGTCCTGTGAAAATGGATACCAAGGAAAGACCTTTTGTTCGTGGGCTTCTATATATAAAAAATTCAGTTTTCTGCTTGTGTCTCAGTTGAAGGTCATCTGTATACAAGCAAGAGAAATAAAACTACCATACGTGTCTGAAAAATGCTGGGATTGCACAGCAAAGTTTACATTATTACCAAGACAAATATTTAATCAAAAAATATTATTTATGAAATTAGAAGACTTCCATTATTTTTCTGTTAATTAATATCAGGGCCAGACATGTATTGTATTAATTTGTATTTATTGCTTTCATTTCCTTATTTTCGTCCTGAAAATAGTTAATACAGTTTAGCAGGGGACAAAAAAATCACTCCTGTAATTCAGCCCTAAGACTAAACTAAAATAATCTAGTTAAAATGTCAGTTTGCTTTGCTGGCCAGTTTCTGAAGAAGCACAGTCTGTCAAAGATCACCACTGTGTCCCTCATTCAAAAGGAAGAAACAGAAGGATATCCAAGTTCAGGATCGCATTTACATTTTGATGGGGTCTTGTACTGCTGGTTGGAATTAAGGATGCTTTCTGAAATTGGTGCCTCAGTCTCCAATCAGTTTCTCCTATCAGAAGGCATTTCCAGAGGGATTGTGTGCAGAATATTTGAACTAACAAGCAAACGCAAACACAGTGATTTTTAGACAAATAATCACTTTTTTTCTCTTTTTTTCCAGCAAAGTACACAAATTTCCTCAATTTGTGAAAACTATAAAGAGTATTTGAAAATTTTCTACACCATTTCTCTTCACTGAGAAAGGACAAAATACGAATTACAATGCCATTCAGCAGAGAGTAGGGTATCATTTGCTTGTCCTTTCTTAAAGGGGATATACCTAGGCTCATTCTGATGAAAATGTAGGACATCTAACAAAATATATAGACTGCAATAGGCTCTTTTCTTAATCTTCTAAAATAGGGATATTCTATATCTTTGTCTAACAGTTTTCTCAATTTGCTTGTTGATGAAACTCTGTTATCTATAACCTTCTCTCCCCCCCAAAAAAACTAAACCAAACACAAAAATTTAGGAAAGTCTTTCTAACTGTCTTTGGTTTTTTCAAGAAAGATTTCCTCTTGATGTCAGATCATCTTAAAATATAGATCACTTTTAAAATATTGTGTTGTACTCTGGACATAAAAACTCTTTTAAATACAAAGAACGAAACCCACATAGCACCACTTGTTCTACACCCTTTTGTTTTGTTCTTCTTAAAACATATGAACTACAATGAGTCTTAAATGCAAAGGCATATTAGAGCATCATGGTAGTTTGATATAATAAAGGACAAACTCCAACAAAGGATGACTATAATTTCTTAGTTAAAAGCTAAAAAAAAGACAAATAGTAATTCACTGAAGTAGGAATATGCATCCATTTTTTCAGAATATCTACATTTAGGAAGGTAGGGCCAGCTTTATATATTTTTTTAAAATTCTCTTTTTATGCATACCAGATTTTCCATTGAAAATTCATTACCTTTCTAGGGATCACTATAACACCAAGTAACCTTCTTACTCTTTTGGAGGATTATTAGTGTAGAGGATTCACTTTTTCCTCATCCTGGTTTTCATTAACTAGTCTCTACATATTCAGCTTTTGGCTAAGGTGGCTAACACAATCTCTAGAGGTATATAGAAGAATATACTAAATACAAGTTGAAAGGTCATATTATTTCTGCTTTTAGCACTGTTGCTGCTGTCTTTGGAAAACTGTCCCCATTTCAGTGTCCAGGGTTAAATACAGTTGCTGGTAGCATTGCAAATGCCCACGAAGAAGCTGCAAGCACAATATGGAAACTCCTTATTTTGCCAGAGGGTTAATAATGAGGGGTCAGGTTTAAGCCTCCAAGTAGGTAATGATTTCTTCAAGGATCACTTCAGCTCACTCACAGGTGTTTGGTATGATTCAATGAGCTGCAGTAGAAGATACAACCACTGGAACTCAGGCTTTGTCCTGTGAGTTGAGGGTTAATTTCTAGAAAAACTGTTCATACACTGTTGCAGAGAGAATCCACGTACAAAGACAAGTTTGCAATATTTTTAAAACTGGTATTAATCCCATTGTTCAAATGAATGTTTAGCTCTGTGCCAGTCTACACCCTGTCTTACACAGGACTGCCAGGATTCTCCTCAGTCTGTGAGTCCCTCCAGAGTGATGCTTGGTGTTTGTTGCACTTCTGTGGTCTCACTCCAGTTTGTCAATGAGATGTCCTGAACACGATATTCTACTTCTGCAGATTTGTCCACTCTGGGATCTGTCAGCATCTGTGTAGGCAGATCAAAACTACTGTGAATGTTTTTGCTGCCAGTTCGTATTCTGCTGAGTATCCTTCAACAAGACAACCACCTTCTGCTACCAGGTAAATGTTCCTGTAAATGCATGTCACAAATTGCAATTCCTAGTTTTCTGCCTATAGCTTCACCTCCTCAGATGTAGGAAGTTTTGTAGGAAGATGTAGGCCACAAGTCCCCTCACTGTGAGGCTGGGTAGACTGCAATCACAGAATATGCTGCAGAAAGGTCTGGGCATCACCTTCCACACCAGCAGGATGCCAGAGCAAGAATCTATCCTTCCTCTTTCACAGTACAGAAAAGCCAGTCCTCAATGACAGCGGTGGAAACCCCAGAGAGGTCATGTTAGCTTTGTTACAGAGTTCTTCACACAGAAACCATTGAGGGGCAGAGATCCTGCAGCATGTCACTTCAGGGATGAGAGGTGTCATTCAGCATTGTGCCTCAGGCCCTCTGCACCCTTCTGGATAGGCTCAACAGCAGCTTGGAGGTGCATTATCTTCTGCTACCAAATGCTGTCATGTTTTTTGGGAGGTGCAAAACTTAGGTTCTGCATTCCCCCAAGTAAATAAAAGCCATTCCCAAAACCTGATTAGAGCCGTCTGGACCTGGATATCAAGTCACACACTGGTCAGGCCTCAGGAAGGGCTCTGGGAACACATTGTGACATGCCCTGAAGAGGGGAATGGTGCTGTTCTGTAGGCTCTGGCTCCAGAGCCAGCTCTTGTCCTTGAGGAGCCTCTACAATCAGCCAGTAAGGAACATTTACATGCTGCTTTCTACAGTCACCTTTAGTGGATGGAAGGCATAAATTTCCAGGCCTGTACCAGGACGTGAATCAATCCAAAAAATACCACACAAAGCAATGACACATCACTTAAGGGTGTCTCCAGAGACTATGGTGAAACTTAATGCAATATAACAAATAATATAATTAAATGCAATTCTGAGATCTTAAAATTAATTGGATCCAATCCAGACATACGTTCTGATGAATGTTTTTTTTTCAATTCTTTCAGCTAAATCAAGAGTCTGTTATTAATCCCCATAGAAGGAAATTTAAGCAGGACACTAACCCTCAGTGTAAGGTAGCTGTTTCTCATATGCTTCAAACCCCATATACACCATTAATGAGTGCATTACAGTGGTGAGGTGCAAGAACTCAAACTGCCACCCCAACGTAAGAAATGAATCTCCTAAAGGCAGTCATGGACTCAACTATTGCAGAGCAAAAGCATATAATCCTGTTTATTTTAATATTTTTATAACCCCCCTTTACATTTAAAGATAATTTTTCTACATGAAATGTATGTCTAACCTGTTAAATGGTGTATTTTTAAAAAGGAAAATAAAAAAGCACGGTAACCCTTTAATAATGTTGGGGACAAAGAGTCATTTCCCTGATATATTAAAAAATTGCAATGACGGAAGACAAAAGCACTGAACAGGGTATTAAAGAGAAACTCGCCTTCTGCTGTTTGCTTTAACAATCTAAAATAAAAAGTTGTATTCACATACATAACCTCCAGCTTTTCAACTCACCTGGAGAGCTCCCCTACCCACAATGCACTAAGTGGATGATTAAAAAGAAATGGGGGCTTAACTGAGGGGTAAGCGTGGGGTCTCTGGAGCTTTGCAAAGCACTGAACCATGCAGCTACAGCTGTCCTCCAAACAAGACCAACATTCTTTATTTATTTGTTATGAAATATTTATGGATGTTATGAAAGGTTTAAAATAATGTGTCTGTCTCTCTCTCTCCCCTCTTATTTTTGCCCTGGCACAGTGTTTTCTAATGCATAAATAATTCTGGCCTGTGGACAGTGGGACAGCACATTAGGTGGGATGTATCCGCTGTATCACATTCTTTCTGCCTGAGAGAAAATATCATTCCTAGTAATTTTCTACACTTATACAATCTGCGTTGACAGTAAATAATTGATGTATGAATTTAGGACTAAACTCCAACACAATATGACTTTATGTCAAGGGTTACTCCCAGCAGATTTTGAGCTAAATCATCTTGCAAAATGGATTCTTTCAGTGGAAAAAGGGGGAAAAAAGGCTTTTTGAAATTATTTTAATGGAAAGATGGGACCTCTGCATAGTGCTTCTTTTGATGAGGTCTTGCTTTGCATGGCTGGTAATAAAACTGAGCAATCTACCCATTATGAGATTGGAAATGTTTCATTTGTGATCACAAATGGATTTTTTTAGATTGACGTAAGCGAGTTCTTTTTTGTTCCTTTCATTCTCTTCTCTTCTCTTCTCTTCTCTTCTCTTCTCTTCTCTTCTCTTCTCTTCTCTTCTCTTCTCTTCTCTTCTCTTCTCTTCTCTTCCCTTCCCTTTTTAAAAAGAAATATTTTCTTTTGATAGGGACTTAGCATGTGATAGGGTGCCCTCTGCTTTCCATGCCTGTATTTTCCATAAAAAACCCCACAATTATGTTTTAAATTAGAAGCTGGATATATTTGCAACTTAAAGATACATAACAGGAAAAAAGGCTTCATATAAAGGATTACAAATTTATTCCTAGTGCTTCAATTAAAATCCTTTTCATCATGAAAAAGTGGTTACCATCAGACATAAAGGAAACAAGGAAAGAAACGGATTAGAGAAGAAAGCTTTTATGATAGAGATGGAACTAAAATACTCAATACCTCTATATATCTTATTAAAGACTAGAGGGGAAGATCAAAGGAAAATCATTGTATAAATAACCCATCATAAAATGTTCTTATTTAGAGGAAGGGAATTAATAGAGTAGGGTGGGAGTTATTTGTTTGGTTTTCATTCTTTTTTCTTTCATGATTTAATGCACAGCAGAAAAAATATGTATTTCCCATTATACTAAATATTTGCACCTCAGCTGCTGCACCAGGCTTATACAGTTAATTTTAAATTAAAACATCATCACAGTCTTTGAACAAATATCAATATCATTATCTCTGTCAGTGATTCCTTCTCAGCTTAAAATTGTAATGACACTTGTTTACTTATGTTAAATCTCCACTTGTGGAAAATTACTGAATGTGTTGTGCACATAAACAGAATAGCAAGAGAGCTCTTTTTTAAAGGGACAAAACTCTCTCCTGGGACAGCAGGCACAACACTCTCGCTTATTTCTCAACACTCAAGTAAATATCTGCCTGTGACTGTTCTATAGATGGCACTCATGCCTCTAAGCAAGAAGCACAGATCCAAGTTCAGGTGAGGAATATTAAAAGCAAATACTTTGATCTGAAGAGAATTACCTAAAAGAGATTGACAATTGCTTGAAAAATATCCAATCGGTTTTTTCCTCTTATCTATAGATTTGGCAACCCAGACTGCAAAATAGCAACAAAAAGATGTCTCTGGTGGAGAAGAAATGTGCAGTAAAGTAAATTTGCTTGAGAAAGTTATGTATACTATAACTTCTTCTGTCATTTTCTGGAATAAGGACAGAGAAGCTATGAGGAAAATTTTGAAAGCAGTTTTAGAGAAGGTGTGATTGAGATGTAGTATAATAGAATTTTCAGACTAGTCAAATTGTTCTTAGGAACTCTCTCTTGCAGGAATGTTGTTCAGCTTGCTACAAATCCTACTGCAATTTTCTTGATGTTCCTAAAACATGGAGTGCATGTAACTTGTGAAAGGCAGAAGTTTAAACCCAAAAACAAACCATCTATTTAATAATTTTTCAAAACCTGAAAATTACTTTTAATTGAGAGCACAGACAATGTCAGAAGTTCAAATATAAAAAAAAAGCTGCCCTGCTGGTATTGCATCTCTCATAGTAACAGTATCTTTGGGTGGGTATTGAAATAACTGGTTATCAGTATAATAAATGTATAAAAGCAAACAACATCCTGATTCATATTATCTGAAGCATTCTGGCATTATACCTGTAGAACTAAGCCTGTCTTGGATATCCTCTTAACTGATGAAGCTGGAAAAGGCATCTGTGAGGATGAGCCCCAAGATCTAAACGCACTTGGTGCCATTTGGCTCTGTTTCCAATAGGATCATGAGGAGTAGAGACTCTCCTTCAGTATTATTGGGGGTGGACGTACATGGAATCTA
Source organism: Setophaga petechia (assembly GCA_024362935.1). Lineage (NCBI taxonomy): Eukaryota > Metazoa > Chordata > Aves > Passeriformes > Parulidae > Setophaga > Setophaga petechia. The sequence goes on from JANCRA010000008.1 coordinate 27,759,482, forward strand.
AGAAGCAGGGAAACATTTAGGAATCTGAGTCGTTCCCATCACTTCAGGTCATGTAAACTTATATTTGAGAAAGAGAATTGCTTTCTGCAACTTAAAGGGGAAAAGGTGAGTCTACTATTCCCACTGACTTCAAAAGTAACTAGGTTTCATTCACTAACCTTGAATCAGGTCCATAAATATAAAGTGAAATATTCTTAAGAAGGACAAAGTAAACAAAAAAGATTAAAGGATTAACACTGACAGTTGCAAAACCAACAAAATTGTCAAAAGCCACTCTCACTGCTCCATCCATGGCAGTAAGAGCTGCAGATGCTGAGGAAATGAATAAGAAACCAATACAAGTACAGCTTACTCTTTCATTCAGAGTGACCTCTTTACTTGTGTGCAGCAGTGGGACAGGAGCTTCCTGAGACAGAGTTTGCAACAACGATGTGTGCTCTGGTTTCTGGACCATACATACCTTTGGCATCTCCAACGTGCAGTGGTGGCGAATTCTGTGCATTATTCTGTTTGTTATTCTATACAAAGAACTATGCAGTTTTTTGGAACAAATGGAGTCGGGGGGGGGGGTGGATGTTATTTTGTGTTTTTTGTTTTTCCATTTCTTTTTTTTCTTTTTCCCTTTGAAACTCCTAATTCCTGTACTGGAAACACCCTGGCTCTTTATTTTAAAAGAAAATAGTAAACATTTTTTCCCCACTCATGTTATGGGCATCTTTAAATATTTTTATGTCCATCTTCTGTCTGATTTTATTTCATTTGAGGTTATTTGGTTGGGATTTTTTTTTTTAAGTAATTCCATGGCATCCAAGAATATTCAATCCCATTTTGTATGAGATTCTGGATCTCTCATCATCTTCACATGTACTGATTTTTGTTCTGCTACATAAATATTCCGATTGAGTATCTAACATTATGGTTAATGTCAAAAAACCAAGATATTTGAGGTTCAGTACATAATGATTTAGTATTGCTGCTTGGTTCTCAATTATTTTCCAAATAATTCCTTCTCTTTTGGAGCCACTGAACACCGAGTTGATACTTCCAGAGGAAAATTCAAAAAGACTCCAAGATTACTTTTCTGCATTGCAATATCTAACAAAAGTCCACAGCTGTACATATCTATGTGTAGAGTCACACTTGTCACTATATATTATTTCACATTTATCAAGTCTGGTTTTCATCTATAATCTACCATTTCATCACCTGGTAATGTTACCACTTTCTCCAGATTTTCAACCAATGATAGTTTTGAGAATACTCCCTGCTAATAGTAAATGTTCCCACTTTATTTATGAAGTAATAGGGAGAATTTTGGTAGGATTTAGGCAGGTCAGAAAGAACTGATGCTGTGAAGTGTGTTAAATACATAGACATGTTAAAAATACCATCAGAAGGGCATGGTAAATATCTCCTGCAAATCTAAAAAGTTATCATTTTCAAGCGACCATTCATGCTACACTTTCCCCTAGCCTGCTTGAGGTCCTAGTTAGTGATTTTCCAGTTCTTTATCCTGGTTCAGTCTATGTGTTATTGCATATGGAAAAAAAATTGCAGTGGCGAAAAATAAATAATAAACAAATTGTTTCTGTAGGTGATCATGCTATCTCTTTTTTCTGTCCCTGGAAATAAAAATAATGCTCCATGGAGAAACCAGAAAATAATACAAGAATTTATCAACAAGTAGAAGTGAATTTTCTGGGAAAGGAGGATGACACTGATGGACTGGTGAAATGACCATGGCAGACTCACTTTGATGTTTACATGATAGAAATATTTCATGGATACCTTCTAAAAATTTTCTGATGGTTGTGTCTCCCTTTTTCAGGGTAGACTGAGCTTTAGTTTCAGTGGTATGGCACTCACAGGGATATACACTGAGGGGACCACAAAATATAATGCCCAGCTCCCTGTAATTTGTGTAATTCACTAGTTCTAGCAATTTATTAGGGTATACCACTCAGTATCTCTCAGAGGGAGCAAAGAGGTGTAAGCAGGAAGAGGGAAGGAAGACTGCTAGACTATTGTGGAAAGCTGGGACTTTTTGGGTCCAGAAAGTACTATATTAAAGAGTCTGGAGTGCAAAAAGGATTATTCAAGAGCATCTGAGACAGAAGTTTTGTAGAAAGGTTGATGGGCATAGTATCACAAAAATATTGTGTTATCCATTCTAATGCGTCCCTGGTTTTGTACTTCTACTGTAAGATTTCAGCTAGCTGAGGGTTTGTTATAAACTGCTGACAACAAATAGTCAGAAATTAGGTATGACACTTGGGAATCTGAAATCGCTTCAAGTGCTAAGAAGTGACAGTTTCTTTTATTCTACTCAGTTTTTGGAGGCTTTTGAACGATGCGATTATTTTCTGTTCAAAACTCAACCCTAAATACAGGTACAAAGTAGAGCTTCACTGATCTCATGGTGCTGGAGGACTTTGGTTATTCTCTTTTGTTTTGGGAGCTAGAAAACCTGTCAGCTCCATACAGAAAGTCAGAAATAAAGAAGTGTTACTTCTTCCCTGATTCAATTTCCTTGAACTTCCTAAATTCTGTAATCTAATGAGTCTAGTTTGGTTTTGGCTTTATTTTCTGTTTTGATGATACCAACCAAAGATGACAGATGGTACCAACTGAAGATGACAGAAAACTCCTGGAGCCATGGTGGCAGCAGGACAGGGAAGCAATACCAGAATTTATGGTGTATGGCCATAAATACCAAAGAAAACAGGTACTCCAGGATGCATTGGGTAGCAGTAGGTGTTTGAGGTTGCTGAAACAGATGCAACTCTTTTCTGGAATTGGCACCTTGACATTACTGGACAGTAGAAGACATCTCACTGTCATTTTAAAATTTGCTTTGTCTCCTCTCTTTTCTGCCTACACAGGGTCATTTCATCTCCTGCATTTTAGAAGTCCAGCACCTTTCCTCCCTATCACAGAATGACTGAGGATCTCCCCAGGAGCTCTATGACCATTATGGTTTTGGCCATGCTTGAGCCAGTATTTTACTTGTGGCAGCCTTAATTCCATAACTTCATAAATTAAAAGTATGTCCTATGAGATAATTTTCTTTCCTCCTTTTCTTTCCCTGACCTTTTTGTTTGATAGTGGACTAAAAGGGGGAAAAAGTCAAGGTCTGGAAACCATGTCCATTCTAAAATTCAGCCTTAAGCAAGAAGTGTCAAAGCCAAGATTTTGTAGAGTTAGTGATACTTTCACAGTGCAGGCTTGCTTATAAAGGCAATTACACATGCAAGTAAATTATGTAGGCATTTGTAACGCTTCCTCAAGTGAAATGCTCATCAAATATTTTCTGCAAAGGCAAATATTGTCTGTACTCCTGCTTCATGTTTCACAGCAGAAGTTAATGAGTTGGCTGACACTTTGATGTTCAATGTACTAGGCTTCATTGTAGTTCAGAATCTCAATCCCTGCTCATTTATGTCATTTTGTGAATTTATCAAAGGACAGGTCTTGTGAGGCCTCCTCATGGGCCTCCTCCCCATTCTTGTCTTCATCCCCAGTGTGTTTTAGCATATCTACACTGCAGTCGCTGAAGTGCTGTGATGTGTAGCAGTGCTTGAGCTGACTTAAATGAGGCCTGGTGATCCCAGGTACAATGTGAATTCAGTTGCAGTGCTGAGGAGGGATTGCTGAGCTGTGCTGGGCTTGTTCCTTCCTGGCTGACATGGATGTAAAAGCAGTGACCCATGCCTTCATCAGCAGTGCAGCCAGACTCTCCTCTGTCCTCTCCTGAGCTGGGTTAACTTTTGATGGGGTAAGGGTGATAAGGGTGACAAAGCATCATAGGGGGTTGCATTCTGCTCTGTATAAGGCTAGATAAGCGGTACTGCAATTCTATGAAGATGGTCTTCTGAACAGGTCTTCCTTGTTTTCCTAAATTCCTTCTAGATTTTTACCACTGGATTTTGCAGGACTCTTGGTCTTAGTTCCATTTATGCATTCAAGTCTACCATCCACAAATTCCTTAGTCTGAAGTACTGCTCTGTGTGATGCAAAAATAATTTTGCCACATAAAGCACTTGTGTCTACAGTGTGTCCTATCAGAACAAAGCTGGATTGTTTCTCTCTATACCCTTCAAGGTAAGCATTCTGAAATTTTTGTTGTACTTTTAATATGAAAACTAGGAGCTTGGAAATTTTCATTCAGAAATTCTGCTTGCATTGGCTCATGAATGGCTTCGGATTGAATGGCTCTGATATCCCCTCTCAGGAATGGAACACTTATTTTTGAAAATGCATTTTCTGTTATGCATCTGTTGAGGCCAGTACATAAAAGAAAAGGTACACATATGTATGTGTGTGTATATATACACATATAAATATATGTTAAAGAAGACTTAGAGTGCCTTTCTGTTCACTTCCCTCCATCTAAATAAATCTTTGATTTTGTTCAGATATTTCCTTTGTTTTTTTTTTTTTGTTTGTTTCCCAGAGGGGGGAAAAAGCAAATATTTTCAATATAGAAGCAGGCAGCTATAAAGACATCAAGCTTCAGCCCAGTTCTGAGTACATGCTTGGGCAGATAACCAAAACAGAGAACTTTACAAACACATTTGCTTGATTTCCAAGTGAATCATGCTATTTTTTCTGGGAAGACCAAGCCGCTTTTTTCAATGTTGTTATATACCGAATTGAGATGACTAAGTTTTTACTCTGTATGTAGCAGTAAGCACTGCTGTCTGAGGCAGACAGAAAATATCTAAGCAAAGCTTTAAAATGCTGAGTTCTCTTATGCATGAAATAATAATAATAATAATAATAATAATAATAATAATAATAACAGCAACAATAACTTATTTCAAGAAATCTGGATAGAATAATGCTTAGAATCACCTAAAATAAAATCTGTTAAAATTTCCTTTCCTATGACTACAATTTCAGTATTTCATTATCTAAGAGGAAAATCAAAGGTATTCCTTTATTGTGTTTTGCTTTAAAATGTAAATAATATTTGTGTCAATTCTCAATAATTAACTGCACCAAGTTTCTGCAGCTTTCCTCTTGGCCCGAGTTCCCTTTTTTGTCTTGACAAGCAATGTCCTGATAACTTAGAGATTTTATACATAAAATGTTGTGCAGAATGGTGTGAAAACAGATTTGTAGATTAGAATGTTGGTGGCAACATTTGGACAGGTCAAAATATTAAAAAGGATTGAACTGCAGCCAGTGTTTGTTGCCAGGTCATTCTCAAACCAGTAATGAAATTGCAGCCTAACTAAGTTCCCTAACTAAGTTCAGCCCTTTTCTTTCCATCTGAATGGCTGGAGCACAGAATCAGAGCCACTTGATTTGCAGGTATTTCAGAAAGTTCCCTTTCACTGTGGATTGTCCTCTTCCTCTCTGGCATGTCTTTGGTGCTGTTCTTGTGTTCTTGATGCTGGTGAAAAAAAGTGCAAAATCTGCATGTTCCTCCTGGTCTTTGAAGAAGTGATATTAGGTATAACTAGAGGTGCAGAAAGCTGTTTAGACTTGGGTCAAAAAAGTTTGTTTTCAAGACTTCCTTGTTTTGTGTGTAGGAGATTAGTGGAGGAAAGCACATTGAAATGGAAAAGCGAACATGGAAAACAAGAATTAAACAAATATTTGATCCCATAAAAATTTAAACCAGCATAACTAATATTTAGAGGAATATTTACATGTTTGAAAAAAATCCCCAAGCAAAAGCTCAAAAGGCATCTATTTAAATAACTGTCCTTTCAAGAGGTTAGATCAGCATATGCTGACAAGAGGCTTGTGTTGTGGGTTTTGTAGTACTCTTAGCCTAATTAACAAATGCATTACTGGCACAAGTGAGCCTGGAACAATTGCCAGTCAGAACACTCAGAGAGAAGCCACCAGGGAACACTGGATAGCAATAAAAAGCCATGGCTGCTTATTTTTAATTCTTTGGAGGGCCAATTCAAACAGCAAATGTAATTACAATTCTGTAAATAGAACACCCGAAAGCACTCCTTCTGGCATTAGTATGCATATCTTTGATATTTGTTTAACAAATGATCAAGTAGCCCTTTCCTTATGTTGCTTCTTATTTAAGGGGTTTGAAAATTTGTAAAGCAGTGTTGAAAATATCATATAGCTGTGTAGGCTTTCACTTCCAAATGTATTGGAAAATCACGGATTTGGCTGGTGAAAGAGCCTGCATGTGGCTTTCTTCCTCATGTACAATTAACAGAAGAGGACGGTTTATGAATACTTTTTGTTTTCATACCCCTTTATTTGAAGACAAGACTGATTATGTTGGAGCATGATGAAGACCAAATTATTTCAAAGGGAAATCATAGCATTTCAACATCTAAATTAATTATCTGTACCCCTGCATGACTTTTACTAAGCCCAACTAGAAGAGTCAAAACAGAAAGCAGAAGTTTGCTGTCCTTCAGATGTGGCATACTTTCCCATTACCTGACATACTGAGTGTCTCAGCAGGATGTTATCCTATTCTGTAGTATTTTGTGCAGCAGGCAGGCTTGCTGTGGTAAGTCAATTCAGAAAGTGGCTAAGGCACAGCAAGATGTGATCATAAATTAATAATGTTCAATGGACTGTGACTGTGAGAGCTGCTATTGGTGTTTCAGGTCATGATAATCCCCAGACTCAGTTTGATTTTAAAAATGGCAACCATATATTTCATGTGCAAATGGAAAAACACAGAAGGGAGGTAGAAAGTTCTTAGTAAGATCAAGGCAAGTACCAGAGGGAGAAAAGAGGGGAAGGAATAACAATAATAAGGCCAAAGTGAAGCAAACTATCCTGCCATCTGTATGTTAATACCTCATAAACACAGGTAACATTAACAATGTGATTCTTGTAGTAAGGACTCATATGACCAAAAATCTCAAATTCTTGCTAAGTCTTGCTGGTTTTCCTTTGCCTTAGAGAGTTAAGTGACAGCTTTTTCTGCAAGTTAAATAGGTGGGTGAGAAATAGTAGCAGCTGCCCAAAAAAATGTAAATAAGGAAATAACATCTTTAAAGATTCTTTCTGTTCCCCCTCCAATATCACTGTCTACCTCAGTTTTAGTTTTGGTTGGCTTTTAGGAAAAAGATGCTATCTGGGATTTGGCCAAAACCCCCCTTATTTATCAATTCTTGGCAATTCATTATTGTTCAGCAACCAGTACTAGACATCAACTTTAAAAGATGCTGCTACATTCTCAACATTAAAATCATACCATGTTATTTGTGCAGCAGGCACAAATATTTGTCTTGTGTTTCTCATATTTTTAAAAAGTAAATCTTGCTGCTGGAATGTATTTACATTACAGAATTTATGACAGAGAAGAAACTCTGTACTTTAACAGAGCTTCCAGTTGTTCTAAAAGCACTTGTCCTTTTAAAGCAGTGCGGTGGGCCAGAAGGGAGGATGGCTGCTTGTTTGTCCTAGCTGGTGTGCTCCAACTCTGTCCAAGACTTCACAGGAGGAGGAAGGACTGCTTTATCTTTTGTGACATGGAACAGTCTGCTCTGTCAGGGATATTTTGGGAATGCAGACTGGGGCAAGGTGAGTGGGTGGGATCACAGGATACCCACTTTTGTTTCTCAGCATGACAGCTCCAGAGGATGGACCCCCTTGGCTCTTGCCCCATGGCCATGCTGCATATGGTGGCTTTGTTCCATGGGTTTGTTTTGTTTTGCAAATCAGTACACACCAAACTGATGCGAGTTAAAGAAACAAAAGAAGATTATTTTGTTACTCAGATCATTTCAGAGAGCTGATTTACAGTGTGGTCTCCAAAACTGTTTTCTGGGCACTGATGAAAGGTCAGTGGAGCAAGTGCTTGGGAAAAAGAACCTTTTTTGGCTTTGCTGTCAAAGTCAATGTATCTTGTACTTATGCCCTGACACAGAGAGCAAACACGATATTTGCAACTTGAACACCAAAAGGGGGGTTTCTGAGAGGAAAAGTTATGCCTGAAGTGAACACTGAACTCCCAGCCCAAAGGTTCAAAGGTGATGTACATCAAGACACTTCTTGAGAAACTGTGTGGGGCAATTGTAGCTGAAGAAGCCAACAAATAGACTGGAGGTTAAAGCCACTTCTCCAAAAGACAGTGAACAGACTTATTTTTCTAAACCTTCATTTCACCTGTTTCCCTTTTCCCCAACAAGTCTAAATGTTCCCTTTTGGAGGTATCATCCTGTTCTGTTTTCCTTTGCTGATGGGCCCAAGCTTTGGAGGCTTGTGGCACACTCTGGGTCGGGGGAGCAGGGGGAAGATTGGAGCTCTCCATTGTGGTCAGCATGGGATCTCCTCACAGGGGTCTGCAGGAGTGCATGAAGGCTGGATGTAAAGAGAGCATTTAGTCTTCAGCAAAAGCCAAACTTGACAACATGAGGAAAATTTTCTCTCAAGTAGATAAGGTTGAATTAGGGATGAACAGGACCTTGGTGGTGGATAGGCAGGTCACTGGCTGAGTTTACTCATAGAATCTAATACAGATGTAGCAGGGCAACATTGAGTTTGCAAAATAATGTTATTTTCAGATGTAAAGTTAACAAAGCTTTAAGACTTTAAGACTGGATTAAGGCTGAGCATCAGAGACAGGGCCTCAGTACCCACTTCCCAAGGCTGGATATTTTGAAGTTAGGGGAAGTGATATCAAGAGCATCTAATCCCTAATCTAGTTTTTGTGACTTGTCTCTAAACTCTAGTGAAAAGTATATATTCCCCAACTTGTCTTGCATGTAGGGGTCAAACTGCTATGTGGTATTATGTGGTCTTTTGAGTTTGGATGCATCTCCCATTTTGTTTCACAGCTGGAAATGGAGTGGTGGTCAGAGGCGTCAGTCAACTGATCAGTAGTGAAAGCTGTCACACATTGTGTGAAAGGCAACAAGTCAATTTGGTCTTGAAAGCACTTGATCCTACTTGTTCCAGCTCTCATATGAATCATTAAACTACCTCATGGAAGACATTCTGGAGGTTCAATTTGCTTACTTTATTATTTTCCATCAATTGCATGTCACATAAAATGATAAATCCTTATTTGGTGTAATGTTACAGAGCAGTGAAAACAGCATTGCTCTTACTCCTGCTTCAATTGCTGACTTATGATTTCACCAATATCAATATGGAGTAAGTTAGTGCCACTCCACATTCACTCAGATATCACCATTTAAGTCGGGTTTTAATATAAACCAGGTACTTATTTAGACCTGGCCATTGCACAAAGTAAAGTAAGCAGTATGATTTATAAGATCTAGAACTAGGCTTTGTCAGAATTCAAAGTAGGGCAACGAAAACTTAACAGTAATGACATCTTATGTGGATTGGATGGGCAGAAAAAGAGTGAGAAACTCCAAGAAACTTACAAAAAATATCCCTTTCTGCCTACCATATCTTGCCAGGGCATATATTTTCCTTACCTTGGTCTATCAGCATTTCAATGGTGCATCAACTTCCAGATGCACCATTGACTTCTAAGGTCTTGGTACATATAAGATGACTTCTCTCTTTCTCTCTATGTTCCTCTCATGCTCTTTAAAATTCTTTTTTTACACTCTCATAAGTTTGCTCTTCCCCGGAATACTGCAAATAGGCAGCTTTCCCCTATTCCACACAGCCATGTCCTTTCAAAATTGCTGAAGGGAACATGTAGTGAGCAGCAAATAAATAGCCAGTTACTGTCTCACTGTTGTTTCTGATTTTGCTTTCTATTGCAGTCAATATCACTTCAGAAGGTAAAACTTCTCTTCCATCTGTGTGAGATGTGACCACAGGTCTGATTGCTTTTTCTCAGCCTAACCTGATTTACTGGGATCTGGTTCTCTGAATCTCTGTCACAGACACCACTGGAAAATAAAAATGCGTAAGATTGAAGTGCGCCGTCCTGATTGCCCTTTTCTAGCAGCACTAGGAGTGTTAGTTGGCCCTAGACCTTCTTCTGCTTCCTGTGGCCCAGACAGATGCTCTGATGCCATGGAGCTCACCCCAAACTCAAAAGCCAACTGGGAAACAGCTGGCACTAAGCTTGGTACTACCGGTGTTTGAGCTCCCTCCTTCATGGCCAGGTTGTTGGTGTAGATTTGAAAGCTTAGCCATGCTCAACTTTTCCATGCAGTTCTGTGTTGAACCGTATAGGAATAGTATTTGCAATCATTTTCCTAGAGTTTTTTTTTTCCTTTCTTCTTTAGCAGATACATATTAAAAGTTTTATCTATTTTTCAAAGCTTGCTATTTTAAGAAAAACCTCCCAAAATTCCAACCAGAGACATTTATTGAACTAGAGCTTTTGAAAAATAAGAAGCAACTTACCTTCTGTTTCTTTTAACATTTAATGATTGACTATGAGAAAGTCTTCATTATTTCTACTAGAATAAAGTGTAAAATAACTCTATGTTTTAAGAAGGAATTATAAATACTTAGGCAATACTCAGAGAAACAGTCAACTGTACAAAATAAGTGTTACCTGAGAAATAATATACAATATTCAAAAGCTGATTGTGCATTTTATTAATGAATTTATGAGTAGGAGTACATAAAAGAACATATACATTAACACAGAATTATGCTTGTTTTCAAGATTTCTACTAGTTTCTCTTTCATACAAAAACACACACTTATATTTCAAGATGTTTGTGAACAATTCATAGATACACATCAGGGTTTCTTATGCTGACCTTTTACAATATATTCTTTCTCTGAGGAAAACTGTGACAATTATGCGATGTCAGATAATAAACCTGATATTAGAGAACTGTAGCCTAACATGAAGATGTGACACTTGTGATGCTTTTACTTAAAATCAACCATAAGCTTTTCTTTCTGTGGGCTTTGTGAAAGATTGCTTACTTTCTTTCATAAATTATTACACTAGTTTAGACCCTGGGTTCCTAGGATGACGAAACCAGAGTTAAAATAAACTTAAAAGATAGTTCTTCAGGCTCCCCAGGAGGCATTGAAGCCCCTTGGTTTCTGAGCAAGACTACATGGGTTCATCCTGGTTCTGTATCAGAAAAAAAAAAGGCCTGTTATACTTTTCCTTTAACCTTTGCAGTTAAAATATAAAACCATAACCAGCAGAACCATCCCCTCCTCATGGCCTCTCATCCATATGAGATTGTATTCTGTACCACAGTGTGGACATTTAAGCTGTACAGTTTTACTTATGGCTCATGTCCTATCAAATATTTTCCCTTTGAAAAACATGACATAATTTACCTTTGTGCAGACACTGAAAATACCTATCTTTGGTCTGCTGAGTTCAGCAGAATGGAATCTATTTCCTTATTAATTTCCTAATTTCAAGTTTGAAGTTGACTATTTAAATTTGTAGAAGCATGAAGTCTAATTATCCTGTACAGAGAAGACATCATAAATATTTGGGGGAAGGGAAAAAAGACTTAGAAAGAAGATGCATCTCCCATTGGAGAGACGTCACAGCAATTGCCTGAATTTAACTATACAGCATGGTACAGCTGCAAAAATTTCAGGTTTGGGGATAACTGGTTCATTCATGAGGATATTTTTCTACCACAACAGGCAACCATGTAAGAGTTGCTCCACCTGCACATAAAAAAAGCTCTTTGCAGCTGTGATTCCACAGTACTCGGGGGGGGCATAGAACATGGGGAAAATGATCTGTAGGGTATTGATGGCAGAGCATTAGAAAAAAGCTTTTGCAGCTTTTGTTTGACCCTGGCCTGCAACACTGGCTGCAGCACATCTGTCCATTCTCAGCAGGCTTGGGGCTGCCTGTGGCTGCACTAGGGCTGAGCTGGCCCTGAGCCCTTCAGGCAGGCTCTGGCAAGAATAGGGTCTTTTAGAGTGGAGGCAGCCAAAAGACTCAGGCACCCACTTAAAATGCTAATACCAGAAGGCGGGATGTTGTGGTCAGGGGTGTTAATCACTCTCAGGAGACCCCTCAGAAGAGCTGCATGCTAGCTCACAGCAGAGGGGCCTCAGGGGAGTATTGCACAAACCTCCAAAGGCTGGAGCTTTGTCACATTTCTGGCTGGTGTAGCCACGGGTTTGCTCCTGTGCATCAGAAGCAAAGAAGGATGTAAACAGAGGGCTGGTAACCACCAGGGACCAGCCTCTTCTTTTTCCTTCAGGAACAGCTTGTTGTCTCCCATTAAGGAGGATGCTGTCCATAGTGCTGTCATTGGGGATTACACATATTCGTTGAAGTTTACCCAGCTAATTTAATCAGACACATATTGTCTCTGTGGAAAACAAGGACTGAGTTTTTGGGGGTTTGTTTAATTATTCTCTCACATGCTTTTGGGTATTCTTAAAATGTGTCACAGTAAATGATCTGATTTTTAAAGTATTCAGCACACAGGTTAATGTCCAAGACTATCTTTGAAGTAGTTGTGTTGCAGAAGGAAAGGTAAATTTTCACCCTCTTTCTCTGTTTAAAAAAATAAAATACATCAGTTTGCTCTGCAAAATTGCTAAACTATTTCAAGGAAAATGATTTCTAATATTTTTGAGGGTTTTTTCAATTTAGTTTTTCAAGTGTTTAAGTTTTGGAGTCCATTTTAAGCCTTCTCAATTAAATTTATTTCCTTTTTTCTTCTACACAAAAGGTAGGAGTTGTCTCATTATAAGTAGAATACCCTTGTTGGCCATAACGTATCCCTTAACTATGGGATAATAAGGATCTGGTCCTCTGAGAGGATTTGGAAAGACTGAAGCATTTGTAGAACAAATATTTTCTTTTTTACCTTCTAGTTTGATTATTTGTCTAAGTGTTCTCCACTGGTATGTGATAAGGAAAAGATTTTTTTTCCCTACGCTGAAATACAACATTTAAGAAAGATAAGAAATAGAATTCTAAAGTAATATAAAGCTGATGCTTGATGCATCAGACTTGATTGTGCTCCAAAGCACAAGATTATGACGGGAAGTGAAGAAAATGCTGTTGACAACAACTTGTAGCGTCAGTACGCTCAGTGGTGGTAATTTCACAAGCCACAATGAGCAGATGAGGAGGAAAATGCTCATTGACTTCCGAATGTAACTTGTTCAAAAGAAAAGAGAAGGAGTTTGCTTTGAAATGCATAGTTAAATATGAAACTGCCATTGGACACTTCTACCATTCGTCGCATGAAATGAAGAAACAGGTAGAAGAACTTGCGGTAGAAGAGTCCATCTAGATTAGTTATATTCAAGACTCATTCTTCTAGCTCAGGAAACATTTGATCTCCACGTCTCAGAAGCACTGGAAGTCCTTAGCTTCATGATCTCTAGACTGTGAGAATTGCTTGTTGGTCTCTGCAAAAGCTGGAGGCTTTATAGTCTAACCTAAGAATGAACAGTCTGATTTTATTTGGCCTGAACGGGTTCTGTGCGTGACCTAGTATGAACATTGTTCTAATCTTAATTAAATGTTTATCATACATTTCCTCATCTATCTCAGGTCAAAGGAGCATGGCTTCTGCTGACTCTTCTGTCTGCTATTTTAGGCCCTAATTTTGTTGTTGCTCTCTTTTCTCTTATTTATCTTTTTAAAATAAAAAACTCAATATATCTGGCTACCCTGAAACTATTACTCTAATAGACTAGCAGGGCACTCTGGCCTGTGTGGAAGCAAAATTGCCTTTAAGGAATATCTCATTACTTCTCACTCTCCAAGTACATAGCATTCTTCCTTGTGGGTTTTTTGTTGCCAGACATTACGTAAGTAATATCAAAAGAGAAAGCTGGGGAGGCAGCAAACTTTTTGTGGCACAGGATAAGTTTCTCTCAACCTTCCTTCACCACAGAAACAAAAAAAAAAAAGAGGTGTAGAGGAGACTCTAGCATTTGGAACAATCCTTAAACTGTGATTCCCACAGTTATGGTTTCCTTCCACTCTATGTGCAAGCTTATTGAAAGGAAGTGAGAAATACTCTATTCAAAATGAAAAATTCCATGTCAGATACTATTTCAGTGATAGGCAGAATGGAAACAATCAGAGGTAAAATTGAAAAAGAGAAAAAAAGCCCCAAACCCAGGACTGCATTGTAAAATTACATGAAATTATATGATGTTTATTTTGTCTGACACCTATCAATCTGCTAACTCCCTAGGTTTTCACTTTGTAGTTACTCTGCTACTAGGTACTATGGCTAGCTAGCAAAAATGAAAGAAAACCTAAACCATAAATCAGTCTCACAGCTACAGTATTGGATAAACAGAAGGAAAATTAAGAATAGGAAGTGTTTTTTTCTTGTTCATGCTGCTTAAATTGATTTATATCTGTCTGTCACTGCAACTATGTTTTAAAACTAATGATTGTGGCTTCACATAGAATAGTTGATATTCTGACCCACATCCTAAGGGCCTCCTTCAGTCCTTAGCAAACAGAAATAAAAATGACCCCAGGAGCTAGCAGCCTCCACTGAGGTGCTGAATCAATGACATCTTTTTTGTCCAATCCTTTTTTTTAAAAAAACCCCAACAACAGCCAAACAAAATTCCCCAAATATTTGAAGGGTATTTTTCATTTCAGTTGGGGTTTTTTGTTTGTTTGTTTACTTGGTTTTTAAAAATAATTCTTGGGGAAAACTCTTATACTTCTTCCTCTTTTGAATGTTGCTGATGTACCAGGTTCTTTCAAAGCTCCAATAACAGACCACTGCAATATAACTGGCTGGGCCTGGCTGCCAATCTATAATGTTCTTGGCCATGATTAATCTGATAAATAATAAATATATCAATCTAGTCTTTTAGACAAGGACAAATTCTTACCAGCGGGGAGGCACGAGGCCTCTTTTACAGCTGCCTGTAGTGCTGGAATTAATTATTTAATGCTTAATTCTTCAGGAAATGAGAAAGTTTTGATTAATGTTGTCCAGTGTCATTTCTTGCTTGTTTGATATGTGTCAGATAATTTTTCCTCGGCAGTCGCTCTCAAGAAGCCAGAGGCTACTGTCACTGGGATCAGACACTGAATTTCTAGAGATTAATTGAAGTGAAAATTTAGAGAAATGCACCATAAGTGCTTGCCCAAGATAACCTTTCACAGGCTAAATTTAGCTTCCTTTGGTAATGTTAGCCTCCTATTGCCCTAGTGTAAAACATTTATTTTTAATGCTGTGAGAAACATATTTTGTTTCTTTGATATTTTTCTCATTTTTTCTTCTTAACTCCATGTATGTCTGCATGATTAAAATATTTAAGGCTTAATTCTTCTCCCATTTTCCTCACTGTAGTTCCACAGCTTCCATGGAAACCAATATAATGTTTATTGGTTTATTGCAGAAGGGGATGAGTACCTAAAGTTCAGCCATAAAATTAGAACTAGGTAAGCTAGGTATCAACAGTACCTGAAGTTTATGTTAGCTCTAGCTCTGCAACAGACTCAGTCTGAATGATAGAAGCTTGTTTTTCTTGCTATTTGTGCCAAGGTGACTCATCTAGCAATGTAGTTAGTCTTGAAGGAAGCCTCCTATCCAGACAGAGAACCTGATACTGCTGTGAGCATAAGATAAAAGGCTCCATGCAGCTTCTGGTACTGGACATTCACATGGCTGTTTCCTCTGTAGCTTTGCACCCTCCAAAACACTTTTTTTCTGTATCAGTATTTTCCAGTGTTTCCTTCCATTACTGTCTTTGCTGGTAAAAAAAGGCCATATTCTACCCTCAAGCCTATTTTACTGCTCTTCTAAATCCTACAAATGCGTATGTGTATTACATCCTCTCAGGATTAATTTGCTTAAATGCTAACACAGTTTAGCAGATATCCCTCTGACAAAAGTACAGTTCCATACAATGAGTATATTTCTCTAAGGTAACAATTTTGGGCTAAATTGGCTGGCATTGTGAACCCATGATGCATGATTGAGGCCCATCACCTAGTGCCAGTGATAAAATACCCATTCCTCCTGCTCAGCTTTTTCTGCGGCCATGCCTGGAGCACTGACCCCAGTTCTGGGCTCCACTGTGCTTGAGAAATGTGGACATACTGGAGAGAGTTCAGCAAAAGGCCACCAAGATGATTAAGGGACTGGAGCATCTGTCCTGTGAGAGAGCTGGGACTGTTAACCAGGGAAAGAGAATGCTCAGGGCTCATCAATGTACATAAACATCTGAAGGGAGGGTGCAAAGAGGATGGAAAGAGACTTTTTTCGTTGGTGCCCAGTGACAGAACAAGAGGTGATGGGTACAAACTGAAACACAACAGACTCTGTGACTGCAAAGACACAGGTTTTTATGGTCAGGGTGGTCAAGCATTGGCACAGGTTGCCTGGGAAGGCTGTGAAGTCCCCATCCTTGGAGATACTGAAAAACTCTCTAAACATGGTTTTGGGAAACTGATTCTATGTGGCCCTTCTTGAGCAAGGAGGTTGGATCAGCTGATTTTCAGAGGTCCCTTTCCACCTCATCCATGCTGTGAACCAATCTGTGAACTATTTCTATAGCTTGATTTCTTCCTAATTTATTACTGAAACATCTTTTTGGTATGATTTAAGAGTTTTCATTAGTGATACTGGGTTATTTCATGAACTCGCTCATCCACCCAGGTGTTGCACCATTTAGATCTAAGGGCTAGGACAGGGCAGTGAAATATTTAAAACATGCCCATAAATAATCTACATGTTTTTTCCTAGACATGAAGAAGTATTGAACTGAACTACATTGACCTAAGAACCTTCACAGCTTTTGGCCAAATGTGCAGACCTCTTGTGTATGACCTGTCAGGGAAAAAGGAAAATAAACTTTAGAATTTTGATACCTGTCTAGAAACAAAAGAGGGTTTCAAACTGTATGTTGTTATTCATTTTATTCCAGAAAGGATAACTGTTCCAGTAAAATTATACATTAAGACTAAAAAAGTTAAACATCTTACTGAATTTTGTTTCTTTTGTTTTAGTTTTGTTCTGAATATCAGCTGTTTGGAGCTCTACAGGAGTCAAGAATCTTAGATTTGCAGCTACATTACAAAGAAGGTGATGGAATTGTAAACATAACATTAATTTCATGAGGTTTTGAAAAATACGTTTGCCATTTCTTCCAATTATCACATAAGAATCATCCACATCTACACATGCACAGAGACTTGTCCACACAAGTATAAACAATTTCTATGAGAAGGGACCTTTTAAGCAGAAATTTTCAACGTGTGCAGGGATATAAATAATCAATTTCCCTAATATCTAAATACAGTTTGAACACTTGAAATGCAGATAATGTCAGGAAATACCATAATTAAAAGCCTCTGCATTTTCCTGACTAGTTCTTTTCAAGGGAATCTGATTTTTTATTTCACTTGCTGTCCAAGTCAAACACAAAAAATTGGCTTGAGCTGATAAAAATATGAACACAAAAAACTACAAAAAGTTTAACTAATTCTTGACTTACTAAAAAAAAAAAAAAACCAAAAAACCACCCTGAAACCTAGCTAACCTAAGCTAATGCAAGGCACATGAAAAAGGTTTTTACAATGTGTGAATGTAACTTCAAAAGTTGAATTTGTTTAGGGAATTTGTATTTTCTGCTTCTTTCTTCAGGAACCTATTTGCATTTTAAATAATTAAAGCATTAAAACTGAAAAATTTATAAATGAGAGCTGGGAAGAGAATCCTGCTTGGCAGACAATAGAAAAGAAATTATTACCCTGCTAGGTTTGCTTTAATGTCATATCTGTCACTCTCCCCAAGGTAGGTTCATTACCATACCAAGTGCACCTCCTGCCACCACCTCCCCCATGCACACGCTCTTTTTCTTCCACTCCCTCCCTGCCACTTAAGGACTCTGGATCTCCAGGGGACTTTGATCTCATTGTACACACTAACCCAAACAGAACCTCTGCTGTTCTCAATAATTTTTTCTTAAAAAAAAAAAAAAAAGAAAAAAAAAAAAGAGAGAGGGAGAGAGAGAGAGAAGCGTTTGGGGGGGGAGGGGAGTGAATTTGTGTGAAGAGTGACAGAACGCTTTGTCCAGCGCAGCTTTGGCTGGTTGTAACAAGCGTCAGGACATTAGACGCAACAAAAGCTGGATTGGCAGTATCATCAATCACAGCTCTGACAGTCGACTTCAGTTTGTTTGTTCCACTCTGCATAATAAGTGATTGGATCAGGTTTAATTAGATATTGGGTAATCAATCATTGCCAACAAGGCAACCCAGCTTGGGATCTAGATGCTGCAAAGGGGGGGAAAAAAAGCAAATCTCATCCAGGATGCATAAATACTCAAATGTATAAGCACATAGGGTGAAGCTTCAGAGGAAAGGTATAAAGATGTCTGCAAGATGGCACATAATAGAATCGTTCACATCTGTACCATACTTGTTACCAGACATCTGCAGTTTGACATTTTACTTTCGCTGCATAATTACTTTTCAATATAATATACTGACCTGAGGGAGAAAGACAAAGCAATTAAATTATGCATAAGATCCTTTCCTCCACAATCCTTACCAAAAAGACAAAAAAAATAAAAGAGAAAAAGCAAGAATAGGAATTAGCATTCTTATGGCTATTTGAAGAGAAGGACAGAAAATTCTTCCTTCTGCCTGCTATGATGAGGAGCCCCACTGCATAACTTGTTAAATCAGCTACTCCAAACTGAGATTACATTAAATTTTTTTTCTATCTTATTTTGCAATGTGTACCCATAGATTAAGGCACGCACAATGAAATAAAAGGACCGATGGATGGAGCAAATTAATCCCATTAAATTTAATTAATCCCATAAATTGAGAAAAAAGTTGAAAAGAAATTCTAGAAGACCAAAGGGAAGTGTACCTGCATTTTTTATAAATGCATAATGCCGATATAAGGATAAGATGCATCAGTAATTAACAAGGACTGCATTATCAGAGGCCATTTTAAAGTACAGGGCAGAGCATGCACAAGGCAGGTGGGAGCAATGTAGAGCCTGACTCTGGTGTCCTGTGTTCTGCCTAACAGTGCCCATTTTACTGGCAGACTCCTTACATTCCTATAAAATATGTGGGGAGAACTCCATAGGAAAGTGGGTTCAGAGAAGCTGCTGAGCTGGGAGAAGAGTCACTTCCACTCAGAAGTATCAGGAAATGCTGAGATTCAAGCTGCATAAAACTTCAGTGGAACCAGGGCAAGCATCCTAGTCACTGGTATCTACTGTGGCATTTAAGTGTCTTTTAGGAATTTGCTGAGTCTGCATCATAAAGTACAATGCTGCAAGGACAGAGGTTGGTCATGGATAAAAATCACTGCCCTGATAAGGACCAGGAACGAGAGTCACCTTTGCCTACTACAAACTAGATAAAGGTTTCAGCTGACAGTGGTTTAAGGGGTTTGTTTTTTGGTTCATCTGCTCTGGTACTTGCGTTCTGACAGGTGAGTGCCTTAAAGAAGTCTGTGGCCTCAGTTAGGCAAGATGCTGTGTTAGGTACATCTTCAGTGTGATCAGAGGAAACTGATCATACTGAAAACACCTGTCTGTTTACAGAATGTGACAGTAAATTCTATCCTTTAGGCCTTTCAACCATAGCTGAGGGAGAAGCCTACTGGGGGCTCACAACTAAGACCTCATGTACCAAAAGAGCCAGTTTTCATTCTCTCCACAGCTGTCACTGCTAAAGTTTTTAGCTTTGCAATAGAAGTAGAGGACATGGTCAGATATGTACCCATCTGTCTAAGAATTTTTAATTTGGAGAAAAGAATTCAAGTTTTCTTGATCAAAAAAGTCCTGCAACCAGGAGTCGGCACCCACAAGCAACATATTTGATTAAAGCATGTTGGATTTGTGGTCTGGAATTTGCAGGTGTTTTCTGGTCAGTGTGGGAAAAGTATCTGAGATTTTGCATCATGGTACCAGCTTTAAAAAGGGAGGAAAAGGAGGAAGAAGGAAAAGGAAATCTACAATCAAGATTTTCCTCTGCTTAGCTGTGATGTGCTACATTGAACAATGTTTCATGTTTGACACACACTTTAACTTGACACCAGTGAAGTGATAGCCTGAGTATTTTGTCCACTAGAGAAAGCTTTTATCTTGATTTGTTGTGTTATGGATTGAACATTTTATGATGTATCTGGATCAGCTGCCATGATTCCTAGACCTGGGAGTAGCCATCAAATTATCAGAGTCAGCCATCATGTCATAAAGAGATAGTCTCCCCTGACTCCTCTTCAGCCCCCTCAGCCACAAATCGGGGCTGGGCAGAGCTTTTCTCAGACACGCTGAATGTCAAATTTATTTCCCTGCTGTGACTAGTGACATTGGACTCCTCTGAAAAATTTACAGTTTGGCTTTCTAATCAAGCCCCCCCTCTTATTCTGCTTCTCTTAATTCTTTTCAAACTCACCAAGTTTGAAGCCAGAAGCAGTGGTGTTTCTAGTCTGCTCTGCTTTTATTGCAGGGTGTTGTTATCTGATGGAGCTGCCCCATACTGAATCCACAAGTTCCAGCAAAGCAGACAGCTTTGATTTGAAGATATGAAGAAATAGGGAGATAATGCTGGTCATTGAGTGACCTCTCATAGCAGTGTTTACAAAAATCTATACATGTTTTTATTTTTATGGCCTGTATTTTTATTTCCCTCCAAAAGAGGCAACAAAAATCTGAAATATGCCCTTGCCCTTTGTCAGAAAAAGAGTCTGTATATTTTTTAGGACTGTACTGTTTCTTGGCAGGTAGGCCCCAACCCAGGAAGGGAGTTGTCAGGTTGCTGTGCCTCATCCTCTGCTCTGACACGCCATCAGTTGCATTGCTGTAAGGTCCAGAGTGTGTCTGACTTCCAGCATGACCAAAACCCCCAGCATAACTGTCCTGCCATTCTCCCTACCCCATTGATAGTGTGTGGTTTGTTCATTCATGGCAGGTTAGCCAGATGAGGATGTGTACAGTAATATGTCTATGTGAAACTTAAAAATTAGTAGCCTAAATACCTGATAATTCTCATGAAGTTACTGAATTGTAACAAAAAAAAAAAAGGTCTATATTTTATCTATTTTAGTACTGACATTCCTATTTCAGTCAGAATTCCAAATCTTGTTTAAATTCAGATGCTTGTTAATTGCCCTCAGCTGCCTAGTTATGTCAAGATATGGAAGCAGAACACTTCAGCTGCTTTGAAACAAATGGGTTTTGGTTTTTTTCCTAAAATTTCTTGTAGACTGTTTTACACAAACCATGTTCTCATGTGTGACTAGTTTTTCATGACTGTTAATGTGGAGAGCTATCTTTCCAAACCTGGAATTTATTTTCAGAGTGTTTTACACAACTTGAAAAAGTAGTAGTGATGAAGAAGAGTTTTGAGAGTCCCGGTGCCATCTGCTTGGCAGTTCTGGAAATTTTTGAGTATATCAAGACATGAAATTGCTTACCATACAGTATAGGAGCTCAAAAGCCTGGGAATTTAGGCTGCAGATCCTTCATCAGGCTGCCACTCAGGCTTCTGAGGAGTCAAATGGATGAGCAGACATGAGACCTGACTGAACGGGTTGTAACCTCATCTAATTCAAATCTTCTCTATGAAATGGGTGTGCTGTAATCAGTCTGAGATCAGTCAATCAATGGGAAACAGTCTTTTGAAGAGCTTTTCAAAAACTCATTTTATTATCACCAACATCACCACCAGAGCAACAAGTACTGTGCCATTTGTGTCTCAGGGCTCCAATAAAGAGCAGTGACCCATTTTGCCAGGCTCAAGGCAGATCTGCCAGGGCACAGTCTGCCTCTTTCACAGCAACTTTGTTGGAATTCATATACAGTACCACAGATAATTGGGTCTCTAATCCATCTGTTAACTGTTCAAGTTCACATGACTTCACTTTATTCAGAAATTCTGTGACAAAATAGTCTGTTAGCTCATCTTGGATTCCCTTTATTCCCTGACACTGTATAGAGAAGGCTTCTTTTTTCTTTCTTGCTGTTCCACTGCAAGTAATCATACAGTATGTGAAAGGAGATCTGCCCACAAACTCCTCTAATTCTTATTGCCTTTCCCTGAAAAGGACCTTTGCAGCTGTAAACTTGGAAATGGCACTTTCCTTGACATTTCTCTGGTAATATCTGCTTGGAAAGCTTGGGAAAAAAACATTCATGCAAGGTTTCTTTGTAGCTGGCATTATTGTTTTAGTGAAAGAGAGCAGAGTTGAAACAAAGTACGGACAAAACAGTGAGAGCTTATTTGTTAGAAAAAAAACTTCAGTAGGGGAAAAATATTTTCATAATTTTTTTGCTAATTAAGTCAAGTTAGATGTTATTTGCAGCTGATTTATAACATCCTTTATTTCAGAGTGAAAATCGGCTTTCTGTCTACAGTGTCTTGTAAGATGATTTTGCCATGATCTTGTACATAAAATCATGATGATTTCACAGTATTTGAGAAACAAGTCAGAGGGAGTGCTTGTTGTTTGTCAAATTTTTATAGCTTTGGCCTTGCTTTCCTCAGCAAAGACCTTTTTTGAGCACCATACTTCAGTTTATTTTGCAATGCAGCATTTGTGATCTCGATCATACTAGATTTTTGTGATCCCCTAACTACCTTTTTCTTTTTTGCACTTATATATTTCTTGCCTATGTACAAATCCAGAAAAAAATAACCTGAGTATTGGCAGTGTGTCCACTTCCAAGAGAACCCCACTTTAAATATCTTCCCTCTGGGCCATATGGTTTAAAGATATCTCTGACTGTCCTCAGAGCTCATTTTCTTTAATCCTGGATTAACATTGTTGCCCTTCTTTACCTTTTCAAGTACTGCAAATTCTTTCCCCCACCCCACCACCTCCCCGCAATGCAGTAAGGAGAAAAGAGCATAATACTCAAAATTATTTAAATTTTGACCAAAGCAATTCATAATCTCAGGGTATCCTCCCTGGATTTCTAAACTTGCATAACATTTCATTGGCCTATGCAGGAAAATTATTTTTCTACAACATCTTGATATTTTTAGAAAGAAGATTACGTTTGTATCAGGGTCTTTAAGGTCTTTTCAGCAATCTCATGTGTATTGAACACTCTTGAATAAAAAATGGACTTATGTCCATTGGCCACATAGAAAACCAGTTGCATTTGATTTGTTAAAATGGACATTTACAAATTGTACTCAGTGCTTACTGGTAGCATGTTGTAGAAGATGTAGGTGTAATGCTCAAAAGCCACTTGGGCATTTCCAAAGATGATAGTGAAGCAAGGTCTCTAACAGCAGAACAAGTGCTACTTGTTTGGGATCAAGGAAAAAAATTGCATAATTATGTACTAAAGGGGCTTCAAATGGAAAAGCTGTGTTATATAATTCTTTGTCAATGTCATCTATATTAAATGGAATTTTTGAGTTTTTATATTCCCTTTCTAAATCTAGAATAGTAACTAGAGGATTAAAGATTGCTTCCATAAATCCTACTTCTTACACTGACTTGAGAAACGCCATTTAAAAAAACATTCATCTTCTCCCTCCAAGTGCATAACTGCTGAATGACACTCAAATATTAACAAGCAACATTTTCAAATTATGTGGCTCCAGCTTAATAATGAAGACCTTCAGATCATGAAAAATCACTGGCAAAACAGAAATTTCACTTTTTCAAAACCATCAAAATAACTTTGTCAGTCTGCAGTGATGGTGATGGCTTAAGCAATTATTTTTTAATAGAAGATTGTAAACACCTGCCAGAATCCTTCACGTTCCTTAGCAATGAACACTCTCTCAAAAAAAACTATTATGCTCTTAAAAAAAAGAAAGAAAACAAACCAATCAACAAACAAACAATCCCCCTCCCTGAGAGCTAAAATAACAATATTTAGACCAAATGGACCTGTCAGGGAAGAAAAAAAACAAAACCAAAAATCAAATGCTCATATGTAACGCACTGAACCTGTCTTCATGTCTGCTGCTATCCCTGCATATGAAAATACATTCAGTATTTTTAAATGTTTTAATGCCTAGTCATGTTTACCCTGATTTTGATAAGTATTTTTTTCAAAAAATGAGTGGTTTCCTTGCTAACTCTCACCTTGGTACTTTGGAAACTTGCTGGACATGATTTTGTGTTGCTAGAGAGGAGAGCAGGGCTCCAAGTTATAGGTAAGGGGGCTAGAGAGAGATGTGAAAAGGAAGCTGGGTGAGATTTTGCACTCTTGCCACCAAACCAGCAGCCGGCATAGATGAGACAGCGTTACAAGTTTAGAACAGCTGCCAGCTAATGTTTGATCAGGGATAAAATATGCCGAGGTGACAACATCTTTCTCCCCTGCATTTCAGGGACTATCATTAAAAATGCAGCAAGGCTCGTACAGGCCCAGAAGGTCCTATGTTCTCTCAAGATACAAGGGAGAGAGACAAGTTCACAAGATGTCAAGAACAATATCCATTTGTGTTTACTATGCAAACCCGCTGAGTAACCTTTCTATTCATGTTTGTACTAAGGACCATTGAGAATTTAGGGGGAAAAAAGGGCTGCTTAGAATGAGAGGGGCGCGGCAGCTGTGGAGGAACAAATGTGTGTTTGGGAAGTGGAAAAATGCCACTGCGCTGCTAAATGGCTTCTCTGGGGGGGGAAATAATAAAGAAAAAATGCAAGATTAAAAGAGGTTTACATTTATACAGAAACCAAGCTAGAAAATCTGCAGCAGGGCTACAAGTTAGTGTCCGCAGCCCCTTGCCTCCTCCCCTTTTAATAATATATTGATGTAAGCAGCTTGCGCATGCCAAACAAATTCTCTCCATAAAAAGTCAGCTGTCGGAAGGAGGCTCATCAATCTGGCAAAGTGCACTCAGGTAGAACGCCTCTCGGGGAGCCCTCCCTGCAGCCTCGCCGCTCCAGGGAAAGGGATCGCTCCAGCGGATGGGCTCATAAATGTTCATTAAAGAGTCCTTCCGCCAGTTTACAGGAAAAGCAGTTGTTTGGCAGGAACAATGGCAATTTAATTCTCAGTGATATCATGGGCGGCTATTGCAGATAATTGAACTATAGGAAGTTTTGCTTTTAAGATGGCAGAGACAGCTAGTAAAATTTGCTCAATCAATGCATCTTTACTAGTACAGCAAGGAGAGCAAATCCCAAGATGTTCAGTTTGGGATTCTTTTCTGCAGTTCTTTAGGAGGCATATTATGCATTGCTTCTCACGTTTCTCACATTGTCTCATCATTTCTTCTCCTCTGAATAGGAGGAAGAAGAGGAAATGTATTCATTTTTCTGTTGCACCAATGACTTCCCCATGGATGATGACTAGATAACACAGCTTTAGGAATGCTATGCAACTTCATAATACAGCTAAAAAAGACACACCCAACACATTGAATTAGAAAACACATTTTTTACTTTCAACTATGATAAAAAATCGCTTGCTTTATCAGCGCAGTACTGGTCTTTCTTCTGAATCTAATGGTGAACACCTTTATATTTCCATGGACATCCGTTTTACAATTAACCAGACATTTTAAAATTGTTTAATGTTTTAGAAATTGAGTTCCGTGCTTTGGTTTTAACAGCATAGGGTCTGTAGTGGTGATTATGGTAAGAAAAGATTTGTGCATTTAGTGGGAGAACAACCTTTAAGCTAAGTACTGAAATATGGGGATAACTTTCCTATTTAATAGACTGCTTAAAAATAACTTACTTTAGGCATTTTCATAGATTAAAAATAGTGTGGTTGGTTTTGTCAACCAGTTACATAAAGACTGGAGGTTTTCATAAGTGCTTTACCATCAATATTTTAGGAAAATAATGACAAAAATCTGTACAACTGTTTTTCAAACTGTATTTCAAACAATACTGACTATGAATATATTTCAATCTTAAGATGATCATTGCAGGAAGCATGGTAAACCTCCATGAGTGCTAGTACAATTATCAGTTCTCAAGGAACTAACATAAATCTTTAAATTTATTTCAGTAGAGCTGCACTGGTTTCTGCTCGGGCAAATGATGATCAAAGAAGAAGAGTATTGAGAAGTCTATCTCTGGAGATTGGATTTCCAAAACAGAATAAAGAATCTGCCACAAAGAAAGTCACCTAGTTTTCTATTAGAGAAGAGGTCTTTTTGGCATCTTTCTTTATTAGTGAAAATTGTATAAATAGGAGCGTCTAAGACTTAATCTAAAAATGTGATTTTGCATATAGGTAGATGACTAATAAAAAGACAGTACTAATGTTTTACTTGTGCTTAAATTACTTGTGGGGACTTTTTTTTCCCAGTATTGATATGGTTGTTCAAGAACTGACTTAAAAAAAATACATCTAGTTTAAAACAAGTGAAAATATCCATGCAATCCTTTTGTTGGTTTAGCTGAATTCTATTTTGATCAACAAAAACTCATACCTGTCAACCCAACAGAAATAAAACATTTTACTTTCTGCATAAGAAAGTATTTTTCATGACCAAGTGACATTATTACGCTCAGAAAATAAAGAATCTGTGCAAAACCTAAGGTTGCTGTAGAGAAGTTGTGGATGACCCTGCAAATGTTCAGGGCCAGACTGGATGGGGTCTTGTGCAACCTGGAGTAGTAGAAAATGCCCCTGCCCATGGCAGTGGGATTGTAACTAGATGGTCTAGGATCTTTATGGCCCCTTCCAAACCAAACTATTTTCTGATTCTATGAATACAACACACCGGTGTGCATTTGGATTTGCTTAATGTGTTCCATACAGTGGTTGAACCTCCTAAACTACTTTGTGAGAGTGAGAGCCCCTAAGTTGTGAAGCCATCTGGCTTGACCAGTAATATTGAGGGAAAAGGGAATCTTATCTTACCCTCACAGGAATACTTAAGCCCCAACCATAGTCAGGTTATGAAAGTTTCTGGAGATCGCACTTTTTTATTGTAACCATGTTTCTAAAGAACTTTGGTATTATTATTATTATTATCAGTATAAAAACTATTAATTGACATTTAATATACTCTCATATACATATATGTATATAATGACTTTACTCCAGCCTTACGTTTACTTGAAAGACAGAGTATGCTGCCCTGAAAAGAAAGTCTGAACTTTTTATGCTATATCCTCTCTAATACTTTTACTCCTCCAGGACTCAGGAAAAGGTCAAGCAAACCTGAAAAATATTTTTCTTTTCATGAGGAGAAAATTTTCTCAGAATTTTTACCAGGGCCTCACTTTAACTTTCTTCAAAAAACCAACATCTAATGGCACTACTAAATTTAAAAAAAACCAATAGGTACAGAGGAAAAAAAAAGAAAAAAAAAAGAATGAAATGTTGAAAATCAGTGTTATAAACATCCTAAACCTGGTATTTTCCTCTATTAGTTACAGTTGCCTTTATACTGTTGAGACTGAGAACATTAGATACCACTAAAAAGGTCTTACAAATTGGATATAGTAACAAATTAGATAAAAATTAAAGTAGGTTTTAGTGCATAAAGGTTGTAAATTATTGCAATATTTTTCACAAGTGTTTGCTAAAAGCCATATCTCCTAAAACCCTCCTAAGCATCTATACATAAAGCATCCATACATAAAAATGTATGACATTAAAAGATTTTTCGTCATGGAAGAAAAAGCCTCCAACACCTGAACATGTCACATGAAGGCATCACAGAGTTTAAAACTAATACAGAAAGGCAAACTGAAAATGGTTTCATATGTGCATTCATACTTACACCTCATATTAGCAGCTCATTGAATTATGATGCCTTGAGTCTTAGTAAGTTGAATGGGACGACACCACACTGTCCATTGTCAGTTAGCTCAGTATCCCTCATTGTTATTGCTGGCCTTTGCTTTCTTTCCACATTGTTCATATTTAGAAGAGTTGTTTCATTCTGCCTGCTTAGCACCAGTTTGGCCTCCTCTTACACCAGCTCTAATGATTCAGTGATACTGAGCAAGTCTTCCTTCAGCCATGTGGTAGGTGATTAGCATTTTAGCCATCAACACCAAGGTCAGGATGTCTTCTCTTGGAGATGAACAGTTCTTTCTCACCTACCCTGAACTTCCCTCACTAACAAATGCCAGCTGCATTTGGCATCAGTGGTGTGTGCCAGTTCTGGCACCCACACAGACAGAGCTGGAGGGGTTACATAGGGCAGGGCTGCTCAGCAGGTCTGTAACACATCCACATGTCCTGTTGCTTTTGCCAGGTGGATGTGCTCCTGGCCTCCCTTAGCTGGGGAAACCAGTCCAGCTCTCACTGAGGGGTGTAGCCCAGCCATGTGCTGCAGCTGACAACAGAGGGGAATCTCCCCTGGTCAGCAGGAGCTGGGGTAAGACCAAACTTCCAGATCTTGTGCAATACATCAGAAATATCTCTGATGCTCTGAGGTCTGGCAAAATTCAGAAACTAATTATCTAACATTTTGTTTCTAGCATTTGTCACTGTTTTATTTTTATCCACAACTTTCAAGTGGACTATGATTTTAATTAGCTTGTACTAGAGCAGAATGTTGGAGAACTTGGAGGTTTTTAAAGAGGAGCCTTCTCATCATGTGGGGTTTTCAATGCTTGCTTGTCTCTACTAATTAGAAGTGCTTATAAATTAATTATAAGCCTGCTTTTCAAACCAGTAGGAAAAGAACTGTGTGCCATGCTGGATATGATTAAGATATAAGAACAAAGAATTCAAGAGAAAACACAGTATTTTTATTGACTGACCCATCTTTTAGCCTTTTCCTTATGAAATTCATTTTTATTTATAAAAAGACCTTCTGCTTTTTGTTGAATAAAGATGTAAGCTTTATTCATAAATGGATTTTTTACTACTTTAAATCAACATTGCAATGAAAGCCTAAAATAAAAATAAAAAAAAAGAAGAAAATGTACATTATAATATGCAAATACAAACATCCTTTACTTCAGACACAGAGAAGCAAATAAAACCACAGTCTGTAAATAGTCTCAGGAAGAAGTGTAACTCTTCCAGGAAACCATTCCCATATAGCTCTGCTGGGACAGGAGTTATAACCTGTTGTATAGGAATTGACATTTTTCCATCCCCATGTCATTGTGTGTCTACATATCTCTCATACACCTGGAATTGCAACACTGACTTTTTGTATCAATTTATCAATTCGACTTCATTTATGTACTTGAAGAGTAGAGAACCTAACATGCACTTGAAATTCTTCCTTCTATCAATATATGCTTAGAAGTCCTACCTCACTAGTAAATAAAACCATACAAAAGGCATGACAGAGAAAAAAGATTAGAATGCTAAATGGAAAAAAATAATATGAGAGTCTATAATGTGAGTAACCTTGCTGTTCTATTGGGATTTTTTCTCATAAAACCTGAAGTGTGGGATCAGAAGGTGCAAATGAAAAACAGTTTGTTATAGTAAAATCAATTCTCAATATTTTTTCATCTATTTCTGATTGAGTATTTTGTTTTTTGCTGCTGCTTAAGAACTTCTATAAAAAGGTAAAAATCAGAGGAAAAGGGAAAATCCATGGGTTTCTGTTTTGTTATGGCACGTGCCTTTTTGTTTATGACTCTGATTGCTCAATGTTTTTAGGGCGTCTCCTCCATCACTGAACTAGCCTGAAAACTGTTAAGACTCTTCAGCACAGCTTTTCTTTCCTTGAAATGTTTTGGTAACTTCTCCATCTGATTCTTATCTTGTCGCCTAATCTAGAGACCTGCTGTGTCAAAGGACACCAGCTCTCTGGTGCTGCTTGAATCTGTTCTGCCTGAACCTGAATACACAATGACTCAGCCCAGTGAAGTGAGCCAGGACACAGCAAATCAGGGATATCGCTGACCTGCTTGGTGAAAGGCATCCATCTGGCTGCTCCACTTTCCTGTATTCTGAGAATGTCAACAAAAACACCTACTCCTGATGTCTACTCTCCTTTTTCTCTTTTGGGACTTGGTGTATTTTGTCACATTTAGAGCTGAATGACAGAAATAACCTTTTCCTCCCACTAAGAAGGATAGCTTGACACAGAAAATTGACCTGGAGTCTTCTGTCTGAAGAAAGAACTTTTTGATGAAAAAGGCAAAGTTGGAAAATATTTCGTGCCTTTTATTAAATTTTGTGTGTGTGTAAATGTTTTCTATTCTCTACATTTCCAAACTTTGGCATGAATTTTGAAACCTTTGACATGCAAATGATAAGTTTTCTAAACTCTAAACCTGAAATGCATTTAAGTTTTCTATATGCAGATCACATCCCACGCCTATGACTGTCTAATCCTGTCATTCATTGAAATGAAACAAACCCACAAATACTCTTAACTCTTGCTCATTGAGAAGATGTGAGGCACAGCCATAATACAATGCACACTTCTGCCACAACCATTCGTCCTCCTCAGATACTGTTTCACATTCAGTATTTTTATATTGTTTGTATGTTGTATATCTACTTCCAGTTACTCTTCAAAGACCTAGTGATTAATAGTATTGTTTTCATTTATTTTCAGACAATGTGGTGGTATTTTGTCCTAATTCCTTTGTGGCTGTTTTAAGTTGTTCCTGCATATTCCCTCCTTCCTCACTGTTTTCACTACTTTTTATTTTAGGAATGAACTTGAGCTGACTTAATCTGTCTCTTAGGAAAAGAATCTTCTTTGAATTTTCTTCTGAAGTCAACATGAACACTGTTGATATATTCAGAGGTGATT
Source organism: Setophaga petechia (assembly GCA_024362935.1). Taxonomy (NCBI): domain Eukaryota; kingdom Metazoa; phylum Chordata; class Aves; order Passeriformes; family Parulidae; genus Setophaga; species Setophaga petechia. The sequence continues at coordinate 27,789,942 of JANCRA010000008.1, forward strand.
GGAAAAGAAAGTCATGACTTGTACTCCTGTCATTTTAAAGACCTTTTCTGTATCAGCTTATATTAATTATTATTTTTCTGTAAGTTTCTATACAATCTATGTACTGATTGAAGTCTAACATGGCCTGTGTGAATTTAATATAGACTACTTTTTAATTAAGAATCATTAGTCTACTATGTTAGTTGTTAGTATGATGGTGCTTTGAACACATTCTTCCAGCACAGACTGTTTTTTTCAGGAGTGTCATAAAAAGGCATTTTTTTAAGTCAAGAGAACTGATGTTTCCCTTTTGTTTTCTGTAGTTTTTCAGTAAAAAAAAAAAAAAAAGGCATTTTTTTCTTGCTCTTACTGTCATCTGAGGCAGAATATAGAGTTAATTTACTTTGTCCAAGCGCTTAATTTTTAATTTCTTCTGTTTCTGAGTGATTCATAATGCATATATACAGGGGAACAGTAGTTTAACATATATATGCCTTACAGAAAAAATACATTTGTTATCTATTAGCCTTACATAATTATTGACAAATATTTCTACTTTCTTTCTTTGAGATCTTACTTTTAAAACATTGTTCTCTTCTCACATATTAACTGCAGCAGAATCATAACTGCAAGATGCACAAGAAAAATTTAAAATCTCAAGTATATTGTAGCTTCAGAGTTTCACTTAGGGACATGATAGGGATGGAAAGATTTCATAATTTTGAGTGTTTAGCTTTTGCAATATTAAAAGCAGCAACTATCATTACTATTTGTGCATAATGCTCCTGTGTATATCTACAAACATATATTCAATCTCATTGAGCTTCTATTAGGGTATCAGACACTTTTATGCATGAATTCTAAGTATAACATTCTTTCTCTACTTCTTTCTAATTATGAGGTTCAACAAAAGAGAATTACTCTTGTAATTCTACTCAGGATTCATAATTTCAGAAAGCCCTAGGTGCAAACCTACATTCCAAATATCCTCATTTAAAAATGGACTGCTGTAATTATATGATCATTTCATTTCAAATCTGCAGGGGACAGTAACTCAATAGAAAGCATGAAAAAATTAATGAGAAGCTTAATTATAATAATATCATTAAATCCTAATAAGAAAAAAAGTCTAACTTTATTTTAGCTTGGACACCTAATATAATTTTGTTACAGCATAGTAATGATATTTTCTCAGTTTTTAGAGAAACTAATAATGTAATGGCAAAGGCTGTATAATTTTCATTTTCCTTCTCTTTCTTTTCCCTTTCTTGTATATGTAAATAAAAAGCAAAAAAAATTCTTTTAATAGTAAGTTTATCTGGGCAAAATCTAATATCATTTAATTATTATCAACCATATATTTTTCCATTAATATTTAGCACTTCACCAGGAAATTTTAGCAATCATTGTATAATTTTTTGCAAAAATATACTTTTTCTTTCACAATTCTGGCTCTACATACATTCATTCATAGTGGTTCAAGACAGGATCCTTGAGGTGCTTTGCCTTCCACCTTAAAGAGCAACATACAAATGATAACAGCCAAACTTCAGTTACCATGGCTACAGACTGGCAGTTGCATTTATGCTATATTAATATTTAGCAGATATCAGAATTTCCTTATTTTTTTCCCATTTACAATCCAGATACTTTACAGAAGTTATTTATAAAGAGCACAACATTCCTGAACACACAGCCCTGCTGGTGACAAATGTTTAAACGTGGAGTGCATTAGTGTGGCATCAGACATTGTCAATAATGCATGCTCACCACCATTTAATTATTTTGAAAACATCTGTTGAAGTAAAATATGTTCCAGAGGGGAATAAGGAAGTCAAGTGCATTAGTGACTGTGTTAACCACGTTTCACTCCGTAACACAAAAAACCCTAAAGGGAAGACCAGGATTCAAGGACATCAAGAGAATGTTAAAATTTGTCTTCACTGTTAGTCTTTGTAGCCAAAGAAGTGGCACAGATAGATCTTTTGCTTAGGGTTGGTTTTTCAAGAATTTTGAAAACAGGGCTAAGATATTGCATAAGAACATGTAGTGAAAATTATTTCTTTTTTTTCCATAGCACACCTGAATGTATGCCATTTTTATTCTGAGAGATCCTAAAAATTATTTATATAGTGTGAAACAATTTTACAAGTGAAGGTTACTTTGTTCTTAGCTCAGAGTAAGGAACAAAAATTCCTCCCAAGTGCTGGTGTCAGAGCCTCATGACAATAGCTTATCTATGACTGTTTAAAATCTATTAAATCTGTTTAAATGTTGGATAACATTTAACATTCCATCTTTTCAGCATCTGTCATAAATTGCTTAAGGAGGAAGTGCAGGATGCTTATTGAGATGCTGTCTGACATATTCCACTGGAATAATTCTTTCATTGTACTCTTTTTGAGAACAGTATTGATCATCATCACCAAGTTAACTTAGCAGGTCATAGTTAATAGTGCAAGGACCTAATAGATTTGTGGTCAGGGTGTGTAAATATGGATATGCCACAGGCAGTATGAGGCAACTGTCTTAAATTATGTGGTCATGAACTCAGAAATGGACAGCATGTTTTTCTAAACACTGCGCAGAGAGGAAGGAGTAAAATAATTAATAGAACAGCCCAGCATGTCACACTCAGCAGATAAACTTTCCTGGAAGTACTCAAACCTAGTCAGTGGAGATAGCCTGAAGCCCCCAAAGAACAATGCAGAAGGTTCAAGCAAGGTGCTCACTGCGGGGCTGACAGCAGCACCCAGCAGGGAACAGTAAATGCTGATCTGAAGGGATTTGCATGTGGCTGAAAATCCTAACAAAGTTGCACTAAAACAGCAATAAAGGACAGCTTTGTGAAGAACAGGTGGTACTTTGGTCATAGAGAGAAACTTCCAGTTTGGAGGATGTATGAAGTTTCAGAGAGAAGGAAAACTCATGTTGAAGTGAGCAAAGAAGAAAGCAGCAGAAGGCACCAAAGGCTGCAACCTGGTGTATTCCTGAGATGGCAGAATGAGGCAGAGTCCTGCCTACAGCAGTGAGCGCAGTCCAGGGTCCTTGGCTCCTCTGGCTCAGGGAGAAGAGACTGGACTCAGTCTTCCAGCAGTCGTTTGAGTCCACTTAAGATGTAATTAATTTTCAGAAGGGTAAGCATGTCTTTCTATTGACTGCAGGGGAAGCATGGTTGATGAGATTCCTAACGGAGACCCAGTCATTAAACATTCAAAGTTTTGTGAGAGGAATCCAGGCTGGGAGTATATGGGGTTAATGGTCCTATATCTTTATCTCAGCAGGCAGCCAGTATTAGTGTAAATAGCAGGGAACTCTCTGAGAGCCATTAGAGGACTTTGGGGGAGCTCCACTGCTTTGTGGTCCCTTTCATCAGCTTCTTTATTATGACAAATAGCTTGAGGCTGCCTACCAGTCAGTTATTTTTAAGGGTGTGTGAAAGTGGACAGAAATATCTGTTTAAAGCCACCATTTTCAACTGTCCTTTCAGTGATGTGAAAAACACACCAACCTAATTTAAGTTGAGTATGCAGAGCTTCATTTTCACCAATACATTTTTTCCGTGTCTTGATTTTTCATATGAAAGGCTCATTTGTCCTTGTAAACTAGATCTCCAACCAAGAAAGGTACATTGAACAAACCCCCAAATCTTTCTGTACGCATAAATCTGGACTGCACAGCCTATAATCACCCTTCACTCTAAGTTACAAATGAAAAATATCACTTAGCTCATTTACAATATTTTTGAAAACATGAGAAGTTTGTGGCTAGAATTTTTGCATTCTCCCCAGACCCCTCTACAAATAGTTGAGGAGAGGAATTTTTGTCCAAAACCTCCTGATCATCATAAATAAGTCAACACTTGAGAGAATGTTTATACCAAGGGAAAAAACCCCATAGAAAGATAGTGGCAGAGACTCCAGCATGACATGGGCACAAGTTCAGTTCAGTGAACAAAGTCCCATTTTGTGCTGGAAGAATGTTTCAAGGGAAAAGCTTTTGAAATGTGCAATCACAAAGCAGGTAGAGAAATTACTGCTTTATTTACATGGTTGCAGAGGTGATAAAATAGTGTAAGCAATATGCAATTCTTGAGTTCCTGGACCTGGCATTTACTTCTATGCTGCCTTTTTACAAATCTCAACACATTGTTTTCAGAAATTCAATCTCTTTTGCTTTATGTTTTACATACTCTGAATGTTGTAGTCATATGTATGTGTATATATATATATATATATGTGTGTGTGTGTGTGTGTGTGTATATGTTGGAGCTGCTTATTTTCAGCTGTTTGCTGGATCTTCTTTATTTTACTTCAGCTTCTGAGGTTTTTGATGTCCTTTGAAATACGGCAGTTTAGAAATAGTTACAATAGACAACTGGCTGCATGAAGTGATCGTCTTCCTACTACTTAATATCGAAAATACACTGTTTGTTGTTTAGTTCCAACTTTGAGTTCTTTAAAATGGAACAGTCAGAGAATACACAAAAGTTTCTGCCAGTGAGTTCTTTCCATGTGCAGTCAGTAAAAGAAAAAAACTCTGCATATTTAACATAATTTAGCAACTCTACAGCCTGACCAATTATCCTAATAGCAGGGAACCAGGCCCTACTGGTAAGTTTTATCCTCCCTTTGTCAGACTTGTTTCTTTGATATTAGTATCTAAATGCACACCACAGGGCGAAACTAGGCTTTATTAAAGGAGGGTCAGCATTCTGTTAATCTAATTTAAAAGCATTAAGGGGAGTAGAGGAGCATTAATTGATTTGTTGGGAGGGTTCTGACTCCAGCCAACCTGTTCTTGCTGTTTGCCTTCTCTCTTCATTTAGATGACATATAAAAATTGTACTTTAGCAGTAGTACAAAGTGCATAATATTTTGTCTTCACTTTAAAATATATTGTATAGCATACGTTGATACATATCAAGTGAAGTAATTTAAAACATTATAACTTTCAGAAATCAGCAAAGACTCAGTTTTAACATATTGCTAATAACTCTGGAATAATTAGTCTTTAACCCAAAGAAATTAAGCAGTTTCAGTAGAATGGAGCTGTCTTCTTGCAGAAAGGAGAGTTGCATCCTGTATAAAAGTACTGTGACCATTACAACTGAAACAAGTGAGAAAAATATTCTTGGAGTTGCCTGGATATTTTTGGATAGTGATTAAAATAATCACAAACTTCAAATTGTTGAAAACTTCTACATTTACCAGTGAGGTTTTTGCAGTTCCAATTCTAAAGTATGTTTGGAGGACATGATCTTTTGTTTCATAAATTATTTTTCCCTATGACTCCTATCCCCTCTCACCCTTTTTTTTTTTTATGCAATTTAAAAACCTGAAAGGGAAATTTAGCAAAACAGTCTGGAAAGGAAAAAAAGGTATGAAATTAGTTCTCTGTGCATAAAAAGCATGGACACATTTTTTATGGATTCATACAAAAGATTGATGAAGTTGGCATTTAAGAAGGTGTAGTCTCTGATTGAAAATGTGATTGAAGTTTTCCCACAGTGGGAGCTTTTACTGGATTCCCTTCTGTGTGGATTCTCTCTACGTGAACCTTTTCTTCAGTGGGGACAATAATAAATGTCTAACAATGTCTATTTTGACAAGGCTTGTAGGAGTTATTCTCTCCAACAAATCTACTCCTCTGTCATATTTGGATGACTGTGGCAAATGGGTGAAAACTTGCTGGAGGAAGCAAGCGTGCATATTCATGTATGATAGTAATGTTTTGTTGGGAAAGAAATGAAATACCAAAATATTTCCAAAATATAAATAAATAAAAAAATACACTCTAAAAATCTGTGATGAAAATATTATTATTGTGGGTTTTTCAAATTGTATTTTCAGTTTCTTTGAGCCAAGATCATAATAAATTATTTTAAAAGACTTCTAATCAAAAGTTTTCAAATGCATAAGGTGCTTTACAAAGTGCAAGCAGTAAAAAAGAAGCAAGATTATTTCACACATATATGGGATCAATTCTTTATACTAGAAGCATTTTTAAGCTGTTGATTAAAATAGTATTAATTTTCTGAGATTGGTATAATGAGTGAATTCACATTCCTTACACAATGCAGTTTGTATTAGGGCAGCAATTTAAGCCACCAGAGAATATGATTTAGATTTAGCCTTCTATTACATATTGAGAACATATTCAGACAGAATTCTGAAGGTTTTTGACAGAAATCCTTAAGGGGAGAAATGATCCTGGAAGAACTAGAACCCTTCCAGGGAAGGCTCGAGGTCTATTAAGATGAGGGTCAGTTGTCTGTACTAAAGCTGATGGAACAATTGTGCTCCTATGCGCAGTATAAAGCCCTCTCCTTTATTTGTTCCAGTGGATCACCAAATCTCTGTGGTACCCAAACTTCCATATTGGTGCAGCTGTAGTGGAGGAGCCCACACCCACAAGGACTGAGAAAGTAAAGACTCACCTGTGTCTCTTTAGGGGCGTGACATACTGACAAGAATTTTCCTTGTGCTTGAAGCTGACTGTGTGGAGTTTTCTGTTCCATATATCCCTAGCCAAAGCAATGATGGATAGACAAAATGAGGCATTTTTGAGATATAATTACAGTTACAGTAATTCACTTTGTCCTGGCTATAGCAAAACACCCACCTTTTATAAAGCTTTCAGCAGTCTGAGAGCTTAAGAACTCAAATCTCAAGCGTTGACTGTAGGCAGTGCCCTTCCCAGGGAATCAGAGCTGCTGCTGCTCTTCAGGTGACTCAAGAAGGAGTGGAGAGATGGTTAGCAAATATTTTTCTGGAAAACACAAACAGCATAGGAAAGGTCAAATCCCACAGTTTTCGTGTCCCAGCAGTATCTAGGCTGCTACCTTTTGCCCTGTACACTGTGCACTGTGCCATATAGACTGGCACAGTGGTCCATCCTTTCTGAGAGCAAAGTGAGAGTATCTACTGAGAGCACTGTGAATCCCTGGAGTTAGTGCTTCCCCCTGTCTCCTGGCTGCTCTGGGCCTCAGGTCCTTCAAGACATCTCCTGCTGCATGATAAAGAGAATGCCCAACTTGAAATGTGCCCCATCATGAATGACATTCATCTGTCCCTCTTATAGTGGGGTAAGAAGAAACTGCTTTACTTCTTTCTCAGTCCTGCCTTGCAGAGTCACTTTTTCTGGAATTCTGATTGCTTTTATTGGTCTCAATAATAGCTATAATTAAATATTGAAAATCTATGCTCAGAAAAAGACATTTTGGGAATAAATGTGATGATCTACTCTGGTAGATATCTCTTGAGAAAATGAAGTTATTCACCTGCAATTTTTACTCTACAGAGATCAAATTTAATTTAATTAAGAGTTTCTCAGTTCGTCTCACGTAAAATAGTTCTGGAAATATCTGCATTTTTTATCATCTTGGTTCTGAGTGATTTGGGGGAAAAAAAAAGAAAAACTTAATGAATGCTAAAACACAGGATGAGCAAACACTTGTTTCAAGTATTTCAGCTTTTCAACTTCAACCAGGTCACTTTTTATTTAAATTCTGTTTTTTTATGTCTGCCTTAATATACAGCAACATTTGCTTTTCATGTTTATATAATGAGAATGTCACTGCCAAATAAACTGGTTAAGAAAAAAAATCTTACTTTTTGATTTTGCAACCTTGAAATTGTTTTCATTTCTGTTTTCTTAAATTGTTTGCATATTTAAAAGAGGGCAAAACTCACAGCTGACAACCTGCTTTCCTGCAGGAGGAATCAGAGGACAGAGATTGTCATGCTAAAGTCATTTCAAAGTATCTGAAGGTTCAGACACTTAACTTGGAATGGGAGTACCCCAGTTAAGCACTGCATTTGAAGTTCTTCCATCTTTTGTACAGGCCTTTTATTACATTATTTTAAATGAAATCTGGGAACAGCAGAAGAGCTCACTTAAAAAAGCAAAATCCTTCTCCCACCCTCCTCAAAAGGCAGTGTATTTTGAAGATCCCTCCACTCTTTCTTTTTTTTTTGTTTTTCCCCAAGAAGCCATACTTCTTCAATAATTCAGGAAAAGCAAGAACCAGCAGATCTTACAGCATATTTGATGTGCCAGCAAACAGGCTGGAGATTGTTTCATTTCAATTAGCCCCTTTGTTGCAGACAAAAGACTGACAAACACACCGAGAGAGGGACAGGCATATGGCACTTTTACTTTCCACTTTGCTTTTTATTTGGTGATAGTTCTCTTATCACAGACTCTCACCGATTCCCCTGCCTCGCGCCCGCTTCCTCCTTTGCCATACTTTATCTACCATTGTTCCCCTTGTATCGTCTTACTTGGGATCAAGTGATTCTCTCCAGCACAAAAATAAGAAGACGTATTCTTTTTCAGCCTCTTCTGATCTCCCAAGCTAATTGGCTCAGGTGTAAACCAAGCCAGCAGGGCTGTGACTTTGATGTGACACTTTAGAGCAGCGCACCTGGTAACATCCCTGTTTGTGTGTCAAATACCAGCCGGCCTGGCCTGCTGCTCAAACCCAGCTAATAAAAACGCTAGTAATCACGTTGTATTACAAGGCTCAAATTCATGCTGTTACTTTATTGCAAGGTTGTCATTAATTTTGCAGGGTGAACCTGGAATCCGATCCGACCTGTTTTTAATGAGTGTGGGTCTGTGTGGACCTGTGTAAGTGAGTGACAGAAAGGTGACTGCCAGCTGTTTCTTCTTTACATATGGCGTTACCCTTTGCTTTGATCAATAATGCTGTTTCACTTTGAAAAGAAACTCATTTTGTAAGGATGCAGAAGAGGGGCCTTCCTACCTCCCTTGTCCTTGTGGTTTAGTTGTAAACTATACACAATTAGGGAAAGGTCAGTCACCAGTAAGTAATGTCTTACTGTTTTGCTAGAGATTGTTTCCCTCTTTTGGACCCGTAGTTTAACATTTGTCTTAGTGTTGTTGCTTGCAATGGTATTTTGTAGAATTATAAACCTGAGTAAAGCCTAGGAAAAGTTTTAAAAAATGGGCTAAGAAAATGTAACATCTAAATTTAATCTATCAAAATTCTTTTGATTCAGAAAGACCCTTTTTAACTGAAGCCTGGTACCAATGAAGCTGTAATTGCATATAATATTTATAAAACTATGCATATATATGTGCATATGCATCTTTGTATCTAAAATAGTATTTGCTTTTTTATTGTGGGGAAAATATTAAATCTTCCCATACTGTGCAGCTATAGCCATACATTCCTGCAATATTTAACAAAGATGTTATCAGCAATTAATTTATTGTCTGATCACCCAGGAACTACTAGAATTTGTAGTGGTAAGCTAAGAATGCAGGATAACAATAAGATCTTACTTTAAGATATAAAGAATTTTCATCAAATGATTTTTGATCATTGCTGTTAATCTTTTTAGTCATATCGGAAAAGTATTTTTGAATGCTGAGTGATAGAGACACATTGTACAGAAACTAAAACATACGAGAACTTGGAACAAGGTAGCTCCTAATTAATTAACAAAACAGATTAATGGTGTTTTTGAAATGGAATTAAAATTATAAATAGTTTCTGGAGATACCAGGGAAAAAAATCTAAAATCCCTAAATTGAAAATTAAAAAGAAAAAACCATCTTTGGTGGAAAAAATATGCATTAAAAGTTTCTTATATTTCCTTTTTTTTTCATTCATTGAACAGAGGTTTTGATCTTTCAGTTTTACAGAATGACCCAGAATCTTTAGAAGAATGCTGGAAACTAACAGCTCAAACTGAGCTCCTCAGCATCACAAAGTGAGCCATTTAGTGCTTTGTCTGCACTGCAGGTATTGCTGTCTTTAACAACTGATACAAACCTGTCATTTCTTCCTGAAACAGAGGTGCTTTGTACTGCCAAAAATAAGTCCCTGTAAGTTAAAATTCATTGCACGTATAGACAAGAACTGTAAATTCACAATGCCCAAGATGTATCTTTTTTTAAGTATGAAAATAATAATAGTTCACATAAAGAGTTTTTCCCTAAATTTTCTTCAAGTTTTGCAAAGAGTAATTTGCTGTTAGGCTCAGTTGTGTCTAATGTTTTCTTGAATTGTCTATGCAAAAGGACTCAAAAGCACACTAAGGGTACCTATGGCAAAGTAAACTGGGAAAACCTCTCTGTAAAACCAGAGAGATGACAAAGCAAAATAATTTCACACAACCTTTATATCTTCAATATACTCATGATGATGTAGGAAGTGCAAAAGTAGAACAATTCATTTAATTAAAAAGAATTGAAAGTGTGTATAAATCTATAGCTAGTAAAAGAAAGAAACTTGGAATACTCGCAACAAGAAGACAAAAACAGTTTAGCACAGCTTTGAAATGTATGCTTAGAGGCCTTTGCTGCCTGTCCATTTCAGATGACTTGATCTGTAACCTTACATCCTTGTCTGACCATTTTGTTATTAGAAATAGAACAAGGAATTGGAGCTGGCTCAAAGGAACAAAAAGAAAAATATTAATTAATAGGTAGAAGAGATTGCTGTACATGTCAGAAGCTTCATGATGTTAGGGCAATAGAAGTATTTAGGGTTTTGAATTATTTTCCTGTATTGACTTCAGTGAGAACTTTATAAGAGACTCTCGCAGAATCAACCATGGACTGGTGTCAGGCAAAGATCAGAAGATCAAAGTCACCATTGGGGGATATTTTTGCCTATTACCCTTGATAGTGAGCTGAATTTGCCTATAGAGAAAATATTTCCTTGTGGCTTGACTTTCACTTAGTGTGAGCTTCTTCATCTGCACTTTTAAACCTGCGCAGAAAAACTCATAATAAAGAAACAAAGGAGGGACACAATTTCCGTCCCACTTTCCTGACTCTTGAGAGGTCTGGGACCATTGAAATCACTGAGTTCAGTGATACTAGGTTTATCTCTCTAGAGGACGAAGACTGTGACAAACTTTTAACATGGTTGCAAATATACATGCATTTATTGAAGTAAATATGGAAAAAAAGTTTGGGGAGCAAATTTATTTTAGTAATAGCTATTCTGCCTCCTCCAACAAATGTCCAGCCCTACCCATTCTTTTAAAGCATGCTTTACTATCTTATTTGCATTAATCTGTCCTTTATTTGCTTTGTTTTTTAATGAAAAACTTGCCTCACTGCTTTCTTTAGAGTAACTATAAGAAACAAAAAGAGCCAGCCCTGTCTAGTTTTTCTGGTTAAGTGAAATCTGCAAGATGAAACTCCATTCCCTAGTACAGAAACTCCCTATATAACTCAGAAATGCAAGTTTGTGTAAGATTTTCTGTTCTCTTTTACTTTTCTTGCTTGCTTTGTTTTGCTTCTTTTCCTAAAGGTAAGAAACTTTATTTTGGTCTACCTACCACCATTGACCTGGTAACACATCATCATATTTTCTTCTCTGTTTGATTTTCATCACTTCCTCTTATCTATTTTCATCACTTTCTCTTATCTGTTTTACAAAATATATGCACAACCCTTTTACCCTTAAGGCTAACCCAGCCAGTCTCCACAAAGATTGTTTGGTTTTGATTTCTTGGCTCTGAATGCCAGAGCAGTACACTGTTAGATCAGTGACATCTACAGATGTTGAAGTAACCGCAGAAAATTTTTTGCTGCTGTTCTGGGATGAAAAGTCTTTCTGAAGATTTTATCTCCAGCTTCTGTTACCCTCCTTTAGATGACTGGCTCAAGTGCAATCCTGGGAAGGGGAGGGAGAGGAGGGAGGGGAGGGAAGGGGAGGGAGAGAGGGAAGGGGAGGGAGGGAGGGAAGGAGGAGGGAGATGTGGCTTCTTCCCTTTGAGAGCAAAGGAATAAGTGTGGGCAGAAAGGTTTGGACACCTCTGGGTGTGGGGCTAAAAACTCATGAATTGGAACACGTAGCTCCTGCAGAGAGATTGGGAGACCACAGGAAAGAGCAAGGATCAAACGAGCAGGCTTCTAAAGGGATGAAAATAATGCAGCATGGGGTAGAGGGAAGGAAGGCAGGGTTTGCTGCAACTCACCTGTGAATTGCTTGCTTAGGAGAAAGACATGAAGAACAGGCAGGCAACTGAAACCATTTTCATTTCCCTTCTGTCTTCCCTGCTTGCTCTGAGTTCACTCAAAGAATGCTTCTTGCAATTATTCTGAAGCTGATTATTAAGAATGTCACTAATAGAAGCATCTGAAGCATTTCAATCTCTTTTTAGAGCTTCTTTTCAGAGATCATGTAGGTAGATCCACCTCAAGATTTCAATCCATATAAAGTCCTGTCACAGGAACATATCAGACTAGGTCAGATGGCAGACAAAACATTAATATCCTATCTTGGCTCAATATTCAGATCTGTTTCTTTGAAAAATATTGTTACATTTTTATCTATTTTGTCTTGTGCATCTCTTGAATATTCAGATGAATTGTGGTTAGTTTTCTGTTCTCCCTCAGAAAATTTATGAAGGATCTTAATAAATAAAGAAAAAAACCTGAGGGAGGTGACCTTACATGAGGGCAAGCAGAACAGCTACTGCTAGTTTTCCAGCTAAATAGCTTCTGACTTCAGTGGAGCCATAGTGTGCTCTACATGCATTAGTATGTCTTTTTTAAAAAAAATCAAGTTGCTATAGCCAATTTATTCCCTATTGTGTTCCCTACATTTATATTGCCTGATGACCAATATGGCTGTGCTTGGTATTTTTTAAGAAAAATGTGAGCTTTTAGTAACAGAAAAGTTCTTACTCCTAGTTATGGAACCATTTTCTGGGGTCTTTGAACTCTGACAATCTACACAATGTTTAACCAATCCATCATGTATTATTTTCTAATTTTTCCCATTTTCAGGGCATAATTCTGCCTCTGAAAATATGAATCTCATTATATTTTTATAACTTATTTATAATTAGTGCATTGAATAAAGATCATGATGTTTTCTTACAGAATAAAATTTGATTAGGATTTAGGTTTCTTTTTGTTTTTGTTTTTTTTTTTAATATTACTGTCATTCTTGTATAGCCTGCCATGCATACTAACTCCCAAGTTTTAGTATTTGATACCAAATTAATCTGTAACCTTACCTTATCTCAAGAACTTGAAGCAGTCTTTAATTTTATATTCCTTGCATTTACTGTTTTCCATAATATGTGGAAATTCACAGCATCCCTATGAATTACAAATTTTTTAACAGTTGTTTAAACCAAATAGCGAGCTGGATAAAGCTGTGATGCAGTACTGATTTTCTCAGAGGACCTAGGAAGTTTCCCAGACCCATAATTTTCTTTTTCTTTGGTATTTTCTCTCTTTTGGAGCTTGTGATCTCTTATTTTAATTTTACATTCTGTTACTGTGTCTCAGTGACTCATCTTGTTCTTTGGGTTAGTTTTCTGTGTGTCTTATTTTTATGAGGATATTTGTTTTGTTCTGTTTTTTCTTTACATTTAAAAAGTCAGTTTGCGTTTCCTGCTTCAGGAAAGTCCTTAATATCATCCATTTCCCTCTCTACCCTAAAGCTACCTACAACATATCATGGAAATATTTGTTCCCATCTGTCCTCCAAAGTTTTTTCATATTTTTGGTTCTATTTGTAGAAACGATTCAAAGGTTTATAGTCATATTAAAACTTTCAGAGCTGAGAGTATTTTTCTTTGATTTTCATGATTGTTTCTTCCATTTTCTAAGAATTCTCTGCTTGTGTCCTTCTACTTCACATCTTTAATTTAAACCAGAAACCTGCTACTACTCGCTTGGTTTTGGTTAGATTTTTTATGGTGCTAATTCCTCTAAGTAGACTTAATTTTATGAAATTATATGTCTTTAGACATTAATTTAGCTAAGTTTCTCTTTATTTCTGTAGTATATGTTGTTTCCCACTCTGCCAGCTGGCTGTACATGGCTCTGTATCCCTTACAATATTTAAGTAAGGTCACTGCTTTCAGAATTATTCATGTTAGATTTTTTTAGGGAAGCTGATTTTTTTTCAATAAAAGATACTTTCGTTAAAAAAAAAAAAGTTACTTCCTGTAAATCAGCCAAAGGCACTTCGTGCTGTCTTTTCCTGGGCATCCATCGTCTTTTGCCAATGTTTCATCCTTACTAGAATTTCAATTCTGTTTCTGTTTCCATTTTCAGCACATTTCTTTTTTTCCTTTTGCTTTTTCTGAAAGTTAAATACTACTCTTGCTGTATTGCAGATTATTGCCTTGAAATTCACAATGCCCTTTTTATTTTTTCCTTTCAGTTCAGGCATAATACATCTGAAGAAACAGTATGAAGTTCTTTAACCTCTACTTCTGCTACATCTTTACTTTCATACATGCTAGGGTTGATCATATACCTATTGGTGAATTATATCTTCAGGTATAGTAAAGGACTATAATTTTTGGTATTTTCTGATGCCATTCACATGCATACGTTTTATTGAGTAACTTTAATGCTGCTGAATTTTGGACTATGATCTTCTTGAGCCACTCAAACTAAAATAAATCTTTTCTTGACCTGATACAATTAATTAGGAATGCATTAACATTAGAGTAGGTTTCTGTAATGTATTTTACTCATTAAGGTTGATTTTAATTTTCTAGTTCATTTTTCCTGATCACTTTACCTGATTAACTTGTTCCAAATATTTGAGTTCAGAGATTATTGCGAGGATAAACCTGAAATAACTTTTTGGTATCATGCTTCTCTCCTTTTCCAGATCATTAGAATACAAATGAGCAGCGCTGATCTTTGGGCAGGACACTGAGGCATCTTGATTTCACTCTTTTCTCACTGTGAAACTTGTAATTAATTGCCCTTCTTCCCATCAGTGGTGCCACTTGTGCAACATTGTCTTTAACAAGAGGACTTTTCCCAAAGACTTTGTGAAGGTTCTTACATACTGCTTTAGGCAGTTATTTTCCCGCTACTTTGCCAATACTTTCAAGCAGTCTTAATGCATTTCTGTATCCTTACTTGTACCTCTCCTCATACACACATGTTCTGTATTAAGTCCTGCCTTATTTTGCTCAGCTACCTCCTAACCCTGGTTTCATGCAATTACCTTCACAAATAGACCGTTTCAACTCTCTTTATGCAGGACTTCTCTTTTGTTTTCACCTGGCCTTCCCTGACCTGATTTCTGTGAGGTCAAGAACTGTTCTGAAATCCCATTAATCCCAGCCAAGATTACACCACATCTGGCTATCAGTATTGGGCTAGCTGCTGTCTTCAAATACTGCATGATTGGCTGTTTCTGTAAAGCACCACAGAAAATCTTGTATATTAAGAAATTTGGAAAAGCTAAAGAACAGATGGGCTAAGACTCAAACACTTGAAAAGGTTCATGAATGTCAAACTTTCCCCCCTCCTCTTATTTATATTCCCTCCTCACAAAAACATTAAAATAGAGTGGTTTTTGAAAACATGTCTTGAAGTAAAATATTGTCACAATCAAGATTTTTGACAGCTTACAAAACCCATCATGAATTCCCCAGAATTAAAATGTTTAAGGATAAATGTAAGAGAATTAACAAAAAGAATCTTCAGGAATGTAAATATGTAGTTTTTTAATAATATGTAGGACATTCAGACTACTGTAATTTTGTCATAAAGTTGTTAAAGACATGGGAATTATTTTCCTTTCTTTTTCTTTTCTTTTTTTTTTTCAAGGGCCCCACATTGGAAGTAAAGAAGGAAAGTGACTCAGAAAAATTCTTATTATTTCCAGTGTAAGTCAAACAATTTTGCCTTGCAATATCAGGAACAGAAGTTTTATCCTCAATATATTTCTAAGAACTGAGAGGAAAAAGGCATTATCTTTCAGAATCTTTCACCAATAGGAAAAATACATTAAATCTGCTGACAATATCAAGGTGATATTTACCGCAACTGGTTTTTTTTTGAGACCTTAGCATTACATCAGCTCATTTGGATCAGCTCAGTTGTTCATTAGCATCACTAGCTCCCATCCAATATTATCTGGGAGAAGCACTGAAGAAGAAAGTAAAAGAGAACAAAGTGTGCAGTAACTTGCTCATTTCTATTTCCAGCTTTCAGAGAAAAGCTGAGCTACTGCATTTAATAGCGCTTGAGGAACCTCCTTTCCCATGAAGCTGTCTAACTGCATTTTAACTCACACAGACTTTTGAAATGTAAAACATCCTGTAGCAGTAAGCTTCAGGTTTGTAGGGGAGAGGTGAGTTCCTTTTTCAATTGTATATATATCCTTGGAAGATACACTTGGAAAAAATGGATGAGATATTGTTTCTGATGGAGAGACTACTCTCACTGAGAAAGACAAAATAAAATTATCTTCAAAAGTTAAAAAGACAAACCATGTTTGAGAAACCTGAGAGGAGAACGCTGATACCAGGTAGACCAGGAAGTTGAGGGGAGTTGAATCAATACCCCTCAATTTCCTTTGTTTTTTATTCCCTTTTGTTTCTTCACTGCAAAAACTCTTATAAAAACTAATTATTTTTACACTTTTACTTTTGTTACACTGTTGTAGTTGGTACAATTTCTTTTTCTCAGATTCACATTACTGCATCTGCAAAGGAAACAATCAACTCCTTTCTGCCTTGGCTTGTTTAGCCTTATGAAAATGTCATGTTCACTGAACAGTTCCCTGACCAGCCTGTTTATAATTTCTCTGGCCTGACCCTAGTTTCAGCATGGGAGTCTTGGGATCAGTGGGTGTGATGTGTTTGGAACACTTTGTGCGTTCCTTTCCTTAAACACTTCCCATAATCAGTAGAAATTATAGTTTGTGAAAACACTTACGTATCTTTTTTGCTGAAACAAGTATATTTCAAAAGTCTTATTTCTTAATCCAGTGAGGGCACCAATTTGCTTTTTTTCCTAACTGCTCTCTGACCTTTGACTTGCCTGTCATGCATAATCCATCCTGATGAGGAATCTCCCTCAGAATTACTTTTCTACTCACTGAAATGCAAAAGAATTTTTACTCTGCAACAGGAATGAATGGCAGGTCTGGATTAAAAAATAACCATGACACATGCATTGTTTTAAAAAATAGGTCCTTAGATAAATGACATATGATATGATATGATATGATGATATGATTATGATATATGATATGATATGATATGATGATAACAAGAAACTGCTAACTTAATAGGATTTTCTACCTTTTTTTTTTTTTCTGGGAGATAACATGAGTGAATTGTCTTTCGTCCCTCCCCAGAGAAGAAGGAAGTGGTGAAAAGGTCCAACACGGCACACTTGCCACAGAAAGTGCCCATGGCTGGGCACTCACTTTTTGACAAGTAGTGGTGGTCAAACTACTGACATGAGAGCCTGAAGGGACCTTGACTCTCAGTGACAACAGGCAGATGGAGTTAACCATGAGTACTGACTGGTAAGCACTGACCATTATGCTTCACAGAACGGGAAAGTTGGTCAGATGGATCAAGGAACACGAATCCAAAGTGTGGCACAAAAACCAATCCATCAGGTTAGGAACTTTATCCTTGTCTCTTCAGCTGGACATAGGAAAACTCCAGGTCAGGTGTCCCAGTCTCACTGCTTCTGATCTTTCAGCAAGGACTCCAGACCATCTTAGTTCTTCTCTTTTCTTAGAGTTCATGTAAAAGGTGCCTTTACAAACCTGCTACCAATATGTACAGCGAGCTTACCCTTGGCTCTCCACATGGTAGCAAAACATGAATTGATGGAGTCAAAAACAAGACTGGCAGAGACAGATTGAATCCTGCATTATTCTCTGCCATCTTTTGGTTCAGCTATATGGTCTTTTTCATGCCCACTGAAAACTCTCTAATACTATATAGGAGGTAGGAAAACATAATTTGATGGTTTGCTATTGCAAAGAAGTATGTGAAATTATAATTCTCAAGAGTACTCTGGAGAATGTTAATGTCTCTCTGTCTCTTCACCTCAGCTGTAGACTGAATAACCTACAGCTGGCATGAGAAACTGTTGGCATAAATTACCTCTGACTGAAGCAGAAAAAGCAATGAGTAGTACCATTTTGTGATTTGAGGTTCCCTGAGACAGAATAGAGATGAGAGGAGTTAAGTTAAGTACATTTTGAAAGACCAAAAGTGTATTGCTAGTAGGAAAAATAATTGCCTGGTCTAGTGGATATACTCCTAGACTTGAATAAAGAACTGGAAAAAAAAATACAGTCAATGACAGAAACAAGGAACTTGTGAACTCTATAGTCTTGAGAAACGCTGACCATCAGGAAGCTGAGTTCACCAGGACTTCTGAAGCAGAGCTACCTCTCAGTTCCCAAGACTGAACATCAAGCTGCCAATGTCTTGTTACCAGAGTGGTGTCTGTCTCCAATAAGTTCTTAGAAGACTGTTTTACTTGTAATCTGATTAGTTAACTGCTGTCTAGACTTAACACTCTGTCAACAGATTTGTTGTCGCTCAGTGGTAGCAGAAGTCAAGACAGCTGGGATGGATAAGGCTTCTACAGCCTTCCAATCCAAATGAGAGAATGCCTGTTGTCTTTGCCAGGCAATGGCATCATGTTATTTCCTAACCTTCCCCCTTTGCTCTCTCAGAAGAGACTAAAAGAACAATAAACCCCATATATTTCTCTGTCTATCAAGAGGGACGTTACAGCTGCTTAAGCCACATCAAGTATCATGCTAGCAATTAGAATGATAGCCAGTCAGAAAAATGTCTGAGCCTAAAGCCAAGAGTAAATTACAATTTCCAGCTCAAGACTCTCTGGCTGATAGGCTGAAATACTTTGTCTTGCAGTGTTGCAGACAATTTCTGGTATTACAGTATTTTTGTCCCATAAAACTTTTATTAAAATCTTTCTTTTCAGCAGAAAACATGTTTAAAATTTGAAAAGAGAGGGAAAGCATTCATCAGCCTTAGAAGAAAAGCCAGTTTGGCTTTTCCACCAGCTATTGCCTTCATTGTTTAGCTTGATGGCCTTTGCTCTGTCAGAGGGGGATACTCACTGCCCTCTTGACTGTATGAACAAGCACAGTCACACTTAAGCCATGGTGCTCAGTGCTGGAAATCCTGAGCCACTGCCAAGTGACAGCACCAGAACTTGTGTAGCCATATCTTTAGGGCATGGAAGTGGATCTAGTCTAGCAGCCTGGGAGAGTGCCTGTTCTCTTTCCAGTATCTGAGCCTGCAAAGCTGGTGGTGCTGCTTATCTCTTCTTCCTTTATCTCTGTTAACAAAGAAATCTTGGTCATACTCTTATGTTTCTCAATTGCCTCATGTTTACTCTAACAACTCCTCTAGTCTCTGGTTTACTAAAATAATTTTGTAATTTTATTCATGTTTTTAAATAGTTGCCTTTATGATTAAGTACTCACCATCCTATATTTCTTGCTAGAAGTGTCAGGCTGGTGTTTATTTGCTGTTCTTCTACTCTTGCTGCATAATAATATGTATGTTTTATGAAAATTTCTGCAGGTTTTAGAAATACCTAGTTCACTAAATCTGTTAATCTGGCAGGTTGATTTTTCCTGTCTTTACTAGAGGGGTTGAAGTAGTCAACTGGGATTGTAGTAATAGCATCTGCATCATAGAAATGATTTGGACAGGTGCAATGTACCAATTAAAACATAAACAAACACAAAATGTTTAGATTCACTCCAGCAGTTTAATTTTTTTTTCTCAATCCTAAAGTCAATTTGCAATTAATTTAATACTAAAGCAGAAATGACAGATGATCTAATTGTTTATATGGTACAAGTTTAGAAAGACATTAGACTACCATTCTGGAGAACTGTTGCACATAATTGCTCAGGTGTTTAGAACATATTTCATTCCCCCTGCTGTGCAAGGACTTCTGTTCCTGGATTTTCTTTCAATGGTTCACCCAGAAGTGGGATTAAAAAGAGAAACCTAACGATAATGAATTGAATTGTTCACATCTAAAGGGGGCTGATTGGCAGGATGCCGGAAACAAAGAGATCCCTGACGATGGTTAAAAAAACAAAAGTAATTGGATTACACAAAGAAAATAAGATAAACATTCATTAAAATTACAGTAACAGACTGTGATTAATGAGCATATACAAGTGCAAGCAGCCCATATTCTTTAGGCCCTGCAAGGCCTACATCCAGCGGTATAGTTAATAATTTTTAATTGTTTAGTAAGTAATTGTTATGTTCTTCCCAGTTCAAAAGATGTGAACTTGTTTTCCCTAACCTGATTTTATCTGTGACTACTATGGAGTCATCAAAGGTATTGTAATTGGTAATGAAGTTCAACCTGCCCTCTTTTTGACTATGAAATTTGAGTTTATGTGGTTCTGCTTAGGAAAATCATCACAGAACTTGAAAGGACGCATCATGGAAAAACTTCCACGTATTCATTCTCCCTTACATGGTAAAAAATTTTCATATTTGAAGGTCAGAATGTTTAAAGGTGATGAAAACTGTTACCTTTGCGCGTTAGTAGGAAATTTTAGCTCTTACGGTTACATATGCATGTTCAGCAAAATCTGGTTTTGTGATCAAATACTCTGATGGACTGGAGACAAAATCAACCAGAAGTGTGTATTTGAACATTGTTTAAGGACTAAGAGGACATGTTGTAGTTTTTTGGAAGTCCTCAAAATGCTTGGATAATAGTGGTAGCTGTAGATCCAGGCCTAAGCCATAAAACTGCATGTGAGAAACAATTTGACAACTTTTCCATTCCTTTGGTTCCAAGCTCCTTAACAACATTTTTCAAGACCTCCCAGCTGAGAGCAAGAGGGCAGGTGGTGCCTACATATCTACCACACTCAGGAACAGTGCCTACTATAAGGATCTTAAGCTCAGTGTCTTCCTCCCTAAATGACTGCTTAGCAGGATGCCTACAGGAAGCCACAGTGCTGTTCTGGTGCAGGAAAACCCTGCAGGCTTTTGGAAGTACTTCTGAATAAATAGGAGGTACAGGAAGGGAAAAGGAGTGAGTTCGGGGAAACTAACAAAAATGGCGCTCGCAAATTTGGAGTTCTTCAGGAGAAGCTCAGGAGAAGAGTATATCCATCCCATGGAGTCCTTGGGAAACTTGCCCAAGGTATTAGGTCATGCTGGTTACTGCTGCACTTCTCATGGTCCATGGTGATGTCTCTCAGTCACTGCACTACATTATGGTCAAGTTTCCCTGGTGCTGGCAGCCCGTAGTTGTTTCAATGGCTGTATTTTGTATACACATTAAAGCACTGGGAATTTTGCAGACCTCCTTTCCAAGCATCCTATCCCTCTCTGACCAAAATCAGTGAGAAGCATCAGTGTCTTATCAGCCAAAGGCAACAAAATTATTGTTCCTTAAGGTTGCCTTTCAGAGAGTTTTCATCTTTATTGCCGGTGCAGACAAAGTACTGATATTTTTACTCAGCAGGTATGGCTGATCCCAGAAGCTACCACAACTCTTCCTTACAAAACAGCTTGTCTGATTTCCAGGCCCAAGAAGAAAATCTCTGACACTTTTTTTTTATTTTCAGTAAGCAGTTGCCTTAAGAGATGGTTGTATGTGGCAACAATGGTACTTGCTCAGGCTAGCATTTTTTCAGTGCTCTTAGAGCAAGCTATAAATTTCAGTGCTTGTGGTAGCACAAAATTACTATTAAGATAGGCAAATTATGCATTGTCATTAAAAAAACCAATAAAAAACAAAAACAACAAAAACCTATGAAACTATGGAAACTCCTCTAAAACTTAGTCACTTACAAAAGCTATCCTCTCACTTACACAGAGAATTTTTAACATACTTGAACATACTAGCTTTTGGGCACAAATTTTGTAATGAAGAAATTGATGTCCATCTTGCTTCTCTCTTCTCTAACTCAAAATGGCAAATATAAAGCAAAGATATTTCAATGCCTCTTATTGTCAGGAGGAATGAGAATAGGTGGGAGAAGAGATGAAGGTGGGAGAAGAGATGTGCATCTAGAATGGTTTAAAAGAAAAAGGCATATCTCTAGGGGACAAGATTTGAAGAATCAGCTCAGGTTTTAGATTGAAAAAAGCATACACCAAGGTGGTTGGTGGATTTTAGAACAATTTTTCCTAATTTCTTGAATTTTGAAAGCTGCATGTAGATTTCTTTTATGTGTTATTTGCATCTTTATATTAGTGGTAGAGGATGCAAACTTACATTCCTGTCCTGTGCACTACAGCACCAGGTGAGTACATAGGGTATTAAGTGTGTTAGAGAAGGAATTTTTTTTTCTTATTTCCTTTATCATAGCAGAATTCTTCTCCAGAGACTCTGACCTACAATTTTCTTTGGGACACAGAAGTTCTTGCAACTTCTCCTTATTTTCTGGATGAGTAGAGAGAGAGGAACATGGGGAAGGTGAGCATGACTCAGTTTTCTCTTTACATGTGCAAAATTAGGGGTGTTCCAGAAAGTCTTTGATCAAGTGTTGTAAACTTCTACTACTTACAACCAGAAAGCTAGTCTTGAAGAGTCACCAGAGCTTCATAACACAAATGTTGTCATTATGAGACTTTCCTCTTTTTTGACCTCATTTTTTGTCAGCTATAACCCAGACGCTGACTCGTAATATCTTCATTGTTTCCAGCCAGTGTTTTCCTTTCCAACTACAGTGCACTTTGCATGATTCCTGATGTAGCCATAGCAATCCCACAGGGATACTAAGAACAAGCAGCTAACATTAGCACTTAAGTGGTTTCCCCAGTATGATTAATTTTAATTAGTTAAATGGATCAAAGTATTTTTGAAAACACTTAAAAATCTAGATAATATTTGTCCATTATAGGTAAAGGCATTATTATTATTAACTTAATCCTGCTGCTTAAAGAAAACAATATTAAGAAAAAAATAAAATATAACAAAATATTCCTCACAGAGGGATGGGATTGCTTATATTATAAAATTAAAGGATGGATACATTAGAAGACTTTTGAGAAAATGTAGTATATCTAATACAGAAGACTGAGGAAATATCCTGGTTTGGAGATCCAAATCAGTTTCAATTATGGCTTTATGAAAATTCTCTGTATTTAGTGACTCTGTCTGCCTTGTGTGCTTTGTCAGTGTATGGATTTTGGTTTCAAACCTTGTTGTGATAAGTTCTAGCAAATACATGGAAAAATAACTTTAGGAATTTTTTAATAGAATTCTAGAATCACTGATGTTGGAAAACACCTCTGAGATTATGAAATCCAACTGTTAATCCAGCACAGACAAATCCACCATGCCCCACGTCCCAAGTGCACCCTAACCATGTCACTAAGTGCCACATCTGTATATCTCTAAAGCAACCCCAGGGATGGTGATTCAAACACTGCTTCTGCATCTTTAAGATTTTCTTCTGGAAGGGCATCAAGCATTCCTCGACTTCTTTGTCCTTCAGAAGAGTCTCCCAAGGGATTCTGTTAGCCAGCATTCCCAACAGGACAAAGTCTGCCCTCTGGAAGCCCAGGGTGGCTGTTCCTCTGACCCTGATTTGAAGCAATACTCTCAGGGAGCCCTTACAGTCCCACACAGATCAATCAATCTCCCAGGTCAGGCTAATAGCAATGGGATATAATGTCACTCTGAACATATGCACTAAACCCAATGCATTGTGGAGATTAACTGAGCAGGATTGGATGTAGAGACCACGGGAATGATTTATGGAAGAATTTACCTAACTATTTTTCCAGATGCCCAGAGCTGTGTGTTTGGGAAAACAGCTGGTTGCCATGAAAACTATATTTCTGACTGATTGATGGGCTTTTGGGGCCCTTGAAGCTGGGGACCTGATCCTCGAGATCTATTCCTTTCCTAAAGTGGTTTTAGGATGCTCAGAGTAAATTAGCTGCAACCAGACCCTGTGCAAACTCAGCACAATGAAATTTTTCCATCTCTATTGAATCTATGTGCTCCATAGTGTTTCCCTGAGGGAAATGATTCAGGAGTCTCCTGAATCACCAACCAAAACGCATTTTACACTGCAAAAAATCCCTGGCTTCCTCTGTGGAGTAACTCCCTGGCTAGTGGACCTGGTCTCATTAGGTCACACGTACCACAATGGGACCTACATGGTCACACAAAGGTACAGCAGAGTGCTGATATTAAAAATACCATGGTGCTGATTTACTAAGTGAGTTTTCAGGCATCAGAAGAAATAGTAAGTTACCCCTATGATGTTAAAACTGAGGGGAAAATGGTGGCCATGAAACTGGGGTTTTTTTGGGGTTTGAAACCCACCATGGAATGCTCTTTGGCCTAAACAAAACTGTTGTAGACACACGTTGGCCTTTTAGGTAACCAGGCTTTCCTATGTTTTGCTATTGATAGCAGTTTTAATGCTGCTGAAAATAATTACAAACCAACTAAAACTTGCTTTTCATTTTAAAGTTTGGGATTTTTTTAAATAAAATATCCATCGTATTTAAAGTTCTTATGTTAAAATATTCAACTGTTATAAATCAGAATAACTCCACTTAAACTCATCTGATTTATATCCAGAAAGGCCTAGAGTTGTAGTTTTCCAGGGAGTTTTAATTTATCTCCTTATGCATTTGTTTGAAAACTAGGTATAATTAACTACATAGTATCAGGATAAGTGGGCTTAAAATTCTATTTTTCAGGCATTTTATATCTAGTCTGTATGTAATTAGATGCTATGAAAATGTGAGGTACAAAGTAGAGAAAATATAAGTTTTTTTCTGAAACTTACTATAGTAATTGGACTTTTTATTGTCTCTATTTGTTTCACACCAACACACCACCATACTCTTCTTTCATATGGGTAACAGGGTAAAAATGCTTTTTAAAGAGACATTTAAGGAAATTATTCTCTTTAACACTATTTTTCATATGTAAAGAAGAAGTAAAAATTGCTTTTGCTAATCTTTCAGGCTTCATCTCAAAAGGATGAGCCACTCCCTCTGCTGGGGATATTTCTGCAAACTGCTCTGGAAATGAAAATGATGTGAAGTTTTTTAAGTGAAATGCTATAAATCCAGAAATTCTTCTAAAGTTGTATAAAACCTTAGCTGTGTTACTGCATAAAATGTTGCTCAAGTATATATATGTGTCTTTTCACTCAAAAAACATACCTCGTTAAAAAAAAAAAAAAAAAAAAAGAAAGAAAGAAAGGAACAGAAATACAAAAATGTGAATGTAAAGACTTCTTAGCCAACAGGTTTTAGGAGTTTTTTTTTCATTTCACATATTTATAACTTAATTTACATTTTTCCAAAGATAGTTTGGTCATCTGTAGGACATGACCAGCAGGTTTTTTGTCTTCATCTATTAACACTCAAAATAACACCTGGTGGGTAATGATTCTCAGGAAGAAAGTTCAGTTCATTCCCTGTTTTTGTTTAGTTACTGGCCTTTTGGATGAAACTGCAGTGGATTCCAAAGAATGTCTCTGATGGGATGCCAAAAACTGTTCCAACACATATTCATACATATATTGATTTCTCAGTCAAGCTGAAAAAACTGTGAAAACTTTTGTATTTAAAAAAAAAGAAGCATATTTTAAATGATACAGAAGCAAAGCATACAAGGTCAGATTATCCATCTTTTGTATATCTTTGTTTTTGCCTACTTGCTGTGGGAATAATTCATTTGCAGGTCTGAAGGAAGCATAAAGGTTTCACAGAAAAGAATGTGCCTATAGGCTCTCTGAAAATTGTTAGCCAGGTGTAGGAAGGACACCCAAATTTAGGCTACTGCTGAAGACAAGAGAGCAGATCTACATGGTAGTCAGGATTTCTCTCAGGCTGCATGGGTGAGAAAATCAAAGTGTGTATGTATAACTTCAAATTAGCCTCATAATTGCTGTTGTCAAGTTAAAGAAAGTTTATAGAAAAAAAAAAAGGTGGAGAGATTTGATCTGGAAAGATGAAATGGATATTGCATCTACTCCAATATTTTTCTTCGGTTTCCAGAATGTTACTTTGACTTAGAACATTTTGTGTTTAAAGAAACTCCTAACTTGATACTCTTTGTATTTTGAAAAGCTCAGTACTTAGTGTCTCTGTGGTGTTGTCATCTTAGTGGCAAGTTGTTCAACAGAACATAATAAATCCACTAAATGAAGACTGAATTCTAACAGCCTTACGTTGAAAATTTCAATGAGACTACCTGAACAGAATGCAGTCTTTGAACATGCCTGAATTGGGCAAAAACTGGGGTGGAAATTGCACTGGGACAGAAAGCATGACTGGCACTTACCCAGTTCTAAATTTCTGAAGGGTCATTTTCCTTCTCACATCCATTCGTAAACAGAGGAAATTCTAATGACCACAGGTGTCAGTGGAAAAGATGATCATTCATAATTATTCACTCAATATTATGCAGCTATTACTGACTCAGTTTTTTCTCCTGTGGTCCAGGCCTCTTTCTACAATTCTTTTGTAGAATGCACTCAAATAACAAAAGACAGAACATTTGGGGGGCCTAGAAACAGGTTTGTTTCTTGAGAGCTAGGGAATTCAGCACTCAAAATTGTGTGAATGTTTTCCTTGAAAAAACATGAGAAAAGTGATTTTATACTAGTTATGAAAAAGTATGCATGCAGACACCCAACTTCTTAAAAGTAAGGAAAAATATATTGCAAACCCAGGGAGAACTAAATGAAGGAAATTCAAGGTGAAATTTTGGGACCGTGTCTCTGTAAAAATGTTTGACAAAAAACCTGTAGGATTTTAAGATTCTTGTAGACAGTCCATGGTGTAATAAGGCTGTGTTAATTTTCTCATGCCCTCACATGAAACTGGAGGTTGACAGCAGCAGGGCATTGAGGCAAGACAAAGTGTGAACCCAGCAAAGCATTTAGGTCCACACCTGAAGTCAGATAAACACTAAATCAAGCACTGAGAGCTGTACTTATGGTTTCATGGTATTTTACCTTGAGGGAAGGCAGAACCACGAAGATTTTTTCCATGGGAAACAGAAAATGCCAGTAGCTAGATGATGGGCTAAATCAAGGGTTTAATAAATTCAGAAAGCAGGGAAATGATGGGTGGTGAAGGCAGGGCAATGTGTTCTGCCTGCTGAACATACAGCTGCTACTTTAGCAAATGCAGCGGTCATTCTTGCTTCTCTCCTGTGGCTCTTCCAGGTGTTTCAGCGCACACAACATCTGGAGGATAGCACAGAGTTTTACTCAGGTCATCTATTGTTCTGTGGATTACAAATGAAGTCCTGTCAATTTAACTGTGTTCTTGCTGGAAGAGTAACAATAAATATTACCAAAAGAAATTTTAAGACGTAGTGGTCAATATTTCCTCTAGCTAAAATAAATTGTCAGATTAAATTTTAAAAATTAGTATAATTCTTCTCCTCAGAACCTTTGCAACTCCTACAGGACCACATCCACTGTTAATATCTTTCAGCTTGTGAGACTGTGCAGTGTTGTGGAGTGGCCATTCTGCATAGAAGCTGAACCCTGTGCCAGCTCACAGCGGGTGACAACTTTGCTTCCATTATTTTACCCTTTGCCTATCTTCTCACAGAGGCTTTATCAAATATATAAGCTGAAGTATGTTTAGCTGATACTACAGTTGTTCTAGACACACAAAATGAAGAAAAATATTGTCTAAATTATGAGGGTTTTATTCACAGATTATAGGAGCATCCTGGACTTATTTAAATGCATTGTAAATTTTTCCTGGAAGGATTAATATTCTAATAGAAATATGATTTCTGTTTAAAATATGTCTATATTTAAATAAGTATGTCATATAATCTACCTTTCTTATTTGATTCTCAGAGACCACATTTCACAAGAGCTCTTAAATAAATATCCTTTTGCTCACATTTGTATCACAATCTGACCCTTGAAGAAGTTTGAGTCTGGTTGCTAAAAGTTTTCTAAATTAGTTTCAGTCTGTAAAAAGCCATATGGAAACTACAGTCTAAATTACTAATTAGGGAAAGGAGAATATTTGTTTATTTTTTTACCAGAGTTTCACTTGTACATAAAGTCTCAATTGTTCCCATTCTTTCAGGAAAGAGAAAAGACTCATCATTTCTGCCAAACCTCAGGTTGTGCAGCATAGAAATGATAGAAAACGTTCATTTGTTCTTTGCACCTAAAAACCACTTTATCCTGAAGGATAAGTTTTCTGGAAACTAAATGAAAATCCTCCTGTCCTGTTCTGGTTCAGCTTTGCAATATTTGATGGGGTAGAAGTGTATTGTCCTAACAATGCCACACACCTGTCAGATTACTTTCATCATGAAATTGCTGTAAAAAAAAGTGGGTTAAGTTTGGAATAGTTTTAAGGTTATGCAATTAAAAGCTTAAATCTCACATGAATGTAGCTTTATGAACCTGACTGCATTTCTTTCAGACCTACATGGTCCATAGATACTTAACATTCATTATGGTTTATATTAAATAAATGAATATTCTTTGAAATCTGTCCTGAAGTGTCAGAGCAGGTCAGACGTAGAGCCAGAATGATAACCTAAATATTCCACTTTATAGTCTAGAGTTGTAGCCACTTTTAAAGCGCTGTTGTTTCAGTGAACCAACACAGGTTGAGCCTCAAAGCTTTGTTTTTCAGACAATGGATTTTCATGTTACTGCTGTTAAACCAATGACATATATTATCTACACAATATATTCCTTCTTTAAGTGTCAGTATTTTTTTAAAAAGTCTGTTACAAAAGCAGGTGCATGAGTTGGCTGGGTTGTTGTTTTTTTTTTTTTCTTTCATTTTGAAATGTAATAAAGTCAGTTTTTGGCCTCAAGCAATACTAGATTTAAAATAGGAACTACTTTGAAGCAACATGAAGTTGCACCCAGCCTGTAGGTTATTAAATGTGTTTTCTCTCTCTGGCTTCCTAAATGCATCTCATTGTTTAATGGAATTTTAACTGTAAGATTTGGTTGTAGACATTTTAACTGGACTTCCTTTAGAAATAACAATGGACCCTGTATTGCAAAACACAAGTGGATTGAGGGGTGTGAGAGGCGAAAACACCAAAATATTTTTTTACTTCCAGATCACAAAGATGAATAAACAAATTAACAGTATTTCAAGAGAAGCAATAATATGGCTGGTAAGTGGGTCGTCGCAGAGGTCTGGTCAGGGTGAACTGAGCTTTGTCCTTCAAGGGCTTGCTTTCCTGCACAGCTTAGTTTGTGCAGCTTACAACCAGAAATAACCTGTTCTTTTAAAGCAGATTGATAAATAAAAATTCTGTTCCAGCAAGCCTGCCTTTCCAGTTGATGCAAGGCATTCTTATAACTAGGATTGGTTTAGTGAACTTTGGCACTTTAAAAACTGAGCACGTAGTTGTGAAGGCAAAGCGAATGCTCCAAATCTCCAAAATATTATTACCCACAACTCGAAATGTTACTGTTCAGTTTACATGAGTTTAAATCATATTGCCCAGGAGATGTGTACCTAGAAGACTCTGGACTTTGTGGTTACATTAAATAAATCCTTTTCCAAAAGACAGTCACATACTATCAAGTTATTAGCTGTAAATTCACAAAAGCCATGATATAAATGCACATAAGTGTCATAGATACACATATAACAATATCATCTTGCTAAAAATGTGAAAGAGAATATTTCTATTTTACTCTGATAAGAGGTAAAGACAACCCAGCTAGTTGAAGGTGAGTTGAAGGCATTCTGAGGGGACAAGAAGGAGGAAGAGGAAGATCTATAACCATTCTTTGCTTTATATTCATTCCAGAGATGGAAGGTTTCAATTTTCAGAACTGTCAGTTTATCCTACTTTCTGGTTTTATTGACTTTTGTGTTCAATTTAAAAAAGCTTTTGAAAGGTACATTTAATTATTTCAATATTTTATTTTTAAGAAATGCTTCAGCTTTTTTTTTTTTGTTTAAGTAGGCTTGCCCTAGAATGCTAATATCTCATCCCTGTAACTCTTCAACCCCAAGCAAAATCATGTTAGAGCAAGTAATGCTTTCAGAATGAAAGTTTTATTTTTCCATACAACCAAAATGAGTTGTATTACACCTGCATGAATGATGTTTCCCTTATTTTATGAAACTGGAAAACAGCCAAGTTGTACAGCGTTTCTAGTTGGGGTTTTTTTTTCACACGCCTTTTCCCAGCATCACCTGCTTCAATGATTTGGGTGTTCCCCTCAGGTAGGTCAAAATTTAAACATGTTAGTACTGAGATTGGCCACACCCAGAGATAATAGAATTTTTTTTTTGGCAATGTCTATGTTAGCTAAATATGACATGATCTATGAGAGTTATTTTTTGAACTTTGAGCAACTCTTTGTTATTGGATGTCAGGACTAGCTGATGCTATTACACAGAGATTTCCAGAACCATTTCATGAGATAAAATTAGGTAGTAAATAAGAATATTTACACTAAGGAAATGGAAAGCTGAATGATCCCAGTAGTCCAGCTATTTCATGATCTTGTCTTTAGCCACAGGTAGTAAAAGCATTGAAAACACTGCAGGAGGCTGTGATTTTATTACCATCTTGTGCTGAAGTCCAGAGGCAGAGTAAGATGTGGAGTTTGCAATGACCACATTCTACCTCCTAAAACAATGAACTTCAGCTGCTGCTGGCCTTAACCCAACATCTTTTGCAGCAGCTTGCACACACATACACACAACCCCCTGCACAGTGGGAGGGAATGTCTATCTGGGATGTAAAACAATTCAATCCTAGTAAATTTTCTGTCTATTTTTCTGCTTTAAACAGCTTTTGTTTGGTTAATTGGTGCTGTAGGCAGATAACCAATTTTCTCCTGTGGAGGGATTAGTGGAATTCCATTGTTGAGATGTTCTAATTGTTAATTTGCATGCTTGAGAAAGATTATAATTTTGATTGTGAAACCTACCAGGGGTAATTTTTTTTTCCCTGAACAAAGTAGAGGAAATAGTTTTTTTTGCACTTAATTAATATCTACACAGTGTCAAGCATTGAACAACATCAAACAAAATTATGAAACATATTTGAAGAACAAATATCCCTAATTCTCCTCTTTGGGAACGGTTGATGGCCAGCTAGATCTCCAGAGGAAGTTCGATAAACCCTAAGGCTGAAAAGTCCTGTAAAAGCTGCTAAGTTCACAAAGGACTGCAGAAGCCCAGCAAATACCACTCCTGACACTGTTCTCAGTTCATACACCATAAGAGTTTCGCATCTTTATCTTTGCACTTGTCTTCCCAGAAAAAAATGAAATAATGTTATTATCTTGAGATGGATAATTGGAGGTAAAGTCCTACAAAAGATGAGGCACTTACTTTGAAGTTTTCTCATTAATGAACGGGTTGTGATAAACCTGTTGGGAAAGATGGGAATTTCATTCTTCATATATATCTGGCAGCTCATCAGAAAGGTCCTATCTGATCAGTTCTGGGAATTTTATCCCATTTAGCTAATTTGGGCTAAAATTTAGGCATGATTTCTGAAAAAAAAGAATCTCTATTTCTTCTTCAGGGAAACATTGACAACTTTATATTGCTGTTGCTTTGCGAAGAGGTGTGGCACCAATATTGTCCTCAGGTGGTACCAGTCACTGCTAAACTTAATCCTGTCTTTATTCCACTTCTTGTGCTTTGTTAATATATGAATAATGACAGAAGATTTAGTATTTTGAATTTCTGATGCAAAAAGGCTCGTGGTTTTTTGGAGCCTTTTTCAGCTGTGATGAATGATTACCAAGTCCCTGCAAAATGTCCTAACATAAAAAATGTCTTACTACAGTAGTGGAACTCATTATGTGAGACAATGGAAATTTAAGTTTATCTCCTTAATCTTATGGATCATAAGTTACCTTATGGTTAACTAAGGCTTTTTAATTGTTACAGTGAAGCTCTGCAGATAGGTGGGCAGTACCAGGACAAAGCAAAGTAAAATGGTGGAGGGAAAATGAATTAAATGCATGAATCAACAGCTACTTTGCTCAGAAGACAGAAGCGCCTGAGTGGTGGGAGAAGGCAGTAATTGCCTTCCTTTGAGTCTGAGAAATGAGAAATTAAAAAAAAAAGGCGTCTAGGAGTCTTGTAATGTTGGTTTATTTTCTCTTGCTCTGTTCTTCAGAGGTCTAAAATAAAGAAACAGAGTTTCTTCAGGGTTGTCTTTCTGATCAAAGGAAGGATGTGAAGAACCAAAATATGAATCAGTTTGATTGACAAGATCCTAGAAATCCCACATTAAGTAATGCTTGGATAATTATATAATGGTGAGCACTACACAAATGTTTTGGGGTTCTTTAGCTGACTGAAAGAAAGGGAAAAAATGGGACAATTAAAGAAAACCAAATGAATTTTAAAGTTTTATG
This sequence comes from Setophaga petechia, assembly GCA_024362935.1. Classification (NCBI taxonomy): domain Eukaryota; kingdom Metazoa; phylum Chordata; class Aves; order Passeriformes; family Parulidae; genus Setophaga; species Setophaga petechia. The sequence continues at coordinate 27,822,058 of JANCRA010000008.1, forward strand.
CAAATATTGACAGATAAAGACTTTGTTTACTGTTTTTACTGTTTTCAGTACATTTCATAACACAGGAGAAATACCTCAGAGAGAATTATACATTTGACTCATGACTGCATTAAGACCTTTGGGTCTTTCACAGGCCGGGAAGTCTTCTTTTAGACCAGCTTACTCAAAGCCCCATCTAACCTGACCTTGAATACTTCCAGGAATGAGACACCCACAGCTTTTCTGGACAACCTGTTCTAGTGCCTCACCACCTTCACATTGCAGAATTTCTTTGTGATATCTAATCCAAAACTGACCTCTTTCAGTTTAAAGCCATTCTGTCTTGTTCTATGTACAGGCCCTTGTAAAAAGTCCCTCTTCATCTCTCCTGCAGCCCTTTTAGGTACTGGAAGGTGCTGTAAGCTTTCCCTGGAGCATTCTCTTCTCTAGGCTGAACAAACCGAGTTTTCTTAGTCTGTCTTCATAGGTAAGGTGCAGCAGTCCTCTGATCATCTTCATGGCCTCCTCTGTGCTTCCAACAGGTCAGTGTGCTCCTTGTGCTGTGGATCCAGAGCCTTGCACAGGTCTTCAGGTGGGAATCAGTCCCAGTTTTACAGCTTGTGCTATTTCAGCAGTCCAATGTTTTGTACTGATGCTGAGACGATTCGCAGGTTGCCTTTTATGAGATCACTTTCATAAAATAGGAATTTTTTTCTAAAGATAGGACAAATACAGACCTCAACATACACTCTTCTCTCATTAGCTGGAGGGGCTATAATAAAAAACCATTTAGATAAACCAGATCTGAAATGATAGTGAATAGCACATGGTAAATAAAACCCCCAAACCCCCACCCTGAATAACAGCCGCTGGGATGTGGCTGAATTGGTATGGCCCTGGTTAAAATGGAAAAACCCCAGCAGTCACAAAGCTGAAGAATGTTAAGGAATTAGCCATTGCAACCAGTGGTGCTAAGGCTGAGTCCACATCTGGACTCTTGGAACCAATTTCTCTTTCTTCTCTGTGGATATTAATTCAAGACCCTGGGAAAATACTTCCAGACTAGGCAAAACTCTTTACATTTGGCATAACACAGAATGTCATTCAAGCATTACTACTATATCGTTTGTCCATAAGAGACCCAGGATAACCTTAAATTATTTGTTGAGAAGTTTTATTTTAATTTTAATTAGAGGGATAATAATTGACTGATCCTCAGTGTCTATGGAACCATTACTGTGAGACTGTGAACAAGCTCAAGATACAGGCACAGGACATATCCACAGGCTTGGATAGACCCAGGTGGTTGTCTTGTTTATCCAATTTCAATAATGGTCACATATCTGAGGTTGTAATGGTTAATATCCTTCATAACCTTTTGAGAAGAAAAAAATTAATTATTGGATTGGGATGAAATAAGTTTTTAATCGAGCTTCTCCATGACATTTTACTAAATTCCAAACTGGCTTGAAATATTTAAAATTTTTACTTGATGTTTCATTCTAGATTTTGTAGTTCTGTTGATGGAATCCAAACAGCCTCCAGGTCTTGGAGCAAGAATTAGGCAGTAAACTGAAAAAAAGTTTTTTGAATACTGCTTTTTGAATATTAACAGTTTCATCAGAGAATACTCTTTGGCAGTTTACAGGCCTGCATGACTTGATATAGGAAAGACTGGAGAAAATGTCATGCTTCTGGATGGCGGTGTGATTCTTAGAAGTCAATGAATCTTCTAGACCATGGCTCTGATTTCAGTTCCAGAAGAACAAATACTAAATGTATTTTGTGAACCAATGTTTGAAATCTTCAAGATACTTTCGCTAAGAAAATGTAACACTGTAGGTTTCGAGTATTATATATTGCAGAAAGCTGTCATTCTGAAATTCAGCTTTGATTGCTCACTCAACATGATTTTAATTGACTTTCTGTAGATCAGAAATAGCACTGGGCTGCAGATGTCAAATTAGAGTGGTCCCAGACTGCACTACATGCAGTTTACTGGGTCAAACCAAAAAACTTCATTAGTAGTATAACACGTCAAAATTAGTCACTTAAGAGTGTAAACAGCTTCAGAAACAGGAATGAGCAGGCCTCCAGCCATCTGCTTTGTGTGTTATTCCTGCTTTTTCACTGTAGGCACTGATTTTTGTTCACTCAGCCAGATGATTGTCGCCTTAGATTCAGCCGAGTGTCCCAAAGTAGCAGAGAGCTGGAGATGTCAACAGATTGCAATGCCTTCCGGTAGGGGCACAATGCTCTGGGCTCAGCAGGGAGGACCAACATCAACAGCTGGTACATCCCAGGACCTCTTTTCCATCTTCTCCTCTCATTTTTTTCCTACAGATGTGAGAAGCAAACGATCTTGTCATTATTAGCAAAGGCACCCTGGAGTAACCCTACGCTCCTTTTTAACTCAAGCTAGCAACAAACCTTTCTCCCCGACCTTCCCTCCCCCCCTCTCTTCTTCTCACCTCTCTATTTTGCTGACATTCTTAATTTTGACATTATTTTCATGATAGTTTTTAATTTCTGTCTAGTACACTTTTTGTTTGCTCCCTGTTCTGCAGCAGCTGGTTTTTATGTACCTGATTACTCAATTTATGAAACCAGATTTATTTGGTCAAACTCTATTGAGATATATTTGTAAAGCCCTATGAAATAACAGAGATCTTGACTATAATTACCTTTTTTAGTTGGGTTGTTTTTGGCACCAAAAATATAGAAAATGTACACTAGCCATGCAACCAGAAAACAAATCCTAAAATGCATGATCAAAAGAAAACATTAGCAAGCCTCTGAACAGCAGTAGCAGCATCAATTTCTAGTTCATATAAAAGAGTCAGTAGGGATTAGGCAATTGCTGTGCAAAGAATAAACCAATGATTTCTTGAAAATTAGTGTCTAGCTGATAGCCATTTAATTAAACTGTTTGCTTTAGCGTTTGTGATTTTTAATGGATTTTCAGGAGAGGTTAAAGGGAGGAGTTGAAGGATAAGGTTTAATACAGATATAGAAAGCTTTAATTTCTTTGTTAAATGCATAGTACGTTGGTATGTCATCATTCCCATCAATAGACTGAAGATGAACATAGAACATAGATATACATGAACATAGAAATAGCTTGTGGAAAAAATATCCTAACTTTACATGAAATGTAAGTATTTGTTTCACAGAATATTCTGAGTTGAAAGACATCCACAAAAATCATTGAGGCCAACTCTCAAGTGGATAGCCTGTACAGGGGCCAGACACACGACCTTGGCAGCAGTAGCACAATTCTTGGAGCTACTGCGCTAATCTCAGTTAGTTGATAGTGTCTCTACTGTATACACAAGCTTCAGAAAGGTTAAGGACCAAACTGAAAGGAAATGTCTTATATCAATCATGCAAAACCCACTTTTGGAGTTCATGAGCTGCTCCAGCGATCTGTGTGGAGAAATAACTAGGGCTTTGAGAAATGCCCTAGTGAAATCAACTATTGGTGAAAAAAAATGGGAAATATTAAATAATACACATTTTCACTTCAGTTGAAAAATATTTCAGTATATCTATTAATCTACTAATTAATGGGAATAGAGAGGAAATATTTCCTAAGTTTGAGCAGGGGGGAGCTATTTTGTGAATTTTTGCTACCTTTCAATATTTTGGCAAGTACTGAAGAAAGGATATTAAACTTACCAGTGCCCTGATATGACACTAGAACTGTTTTATTCTGGGTGGATTTCTAGACTTAAACAGTGTGCCAGTTACTTGGACAAAAATGAGTGTATTAAAAAGAGGAAAGGCATGCCTTAAGAACAGTAAGTCAGGAAATCCTTATTCTTTGCTATAAACCCCAACTATTATAATGATGATGTAGTCTCTGCCATTAGCAGAGGACCTGATTATGTGGCAAGCTTTGGGTGACACTGTCTGCCCTTGCCCTTTAACAATTTTATGGAAGGAAAAGATGCAGTGAAGTCCTTCTGCCCCCTGAGAGTCCTGATCCTGGGGTCAGGTTGAGAGGACATCTAACCTAAATCAATTGGGTTAATCATAAATGTCACAAACATTTTAATTAAACCACCACAATGATATGATAAGTGTTTTGTATAAAATAGTTTGTCCTCCTCTCATGGCCTTAATACTCCTGCTAAAGCTCAGCTCACAGGAATGAAAGATTCATGAGCTGGAAACACAGCAAGAGGAGGGAAACATGACTCTGCAATAGTGATGGGCCATACACTTGGCCAGGCAGCAGGGCGTAGGAATGACTGGGGTCAGTCTATACCTACATCTGCACACGTGAGGGGCTCACATTGCCCCTCGCCTTCTGCCAGCTGAGCTCCCACTTAGAAGCTATCTTTGGACTTGTCCAAACTCATCCTTGCAATGGATGTGCTACAGCAAGAATGTTCTAAGACAGGAAGTTACACATTCCTTTTATTTCTCCCTGCTAGACATTTATTAGCTTCTCATATTATTTGATTTAATAATATCATTACACATGGTCGTATCATGATATGTTTTTGCTATTGTGAAAAATTCAGATTGCATTGTTCATTCCTATACTGTTTTTTAGTGATTAGGTATCTCAAGATATACATGAGAGAGGAGCCTTTAATTCCAAATGTTTCTGTTTCTATTTCTATAATGAAGTTTTCTGGGTAAGATTAACACCGAGAAAGTTTTAACACCTCTTGTAACTTAAGTAGTTTTGGGAAAAATGTCAGTTGACCGACCTGGTCAGAACATGTTTGAATATCACAGCGGCAAATATTTAAATCATAGTTGTATTGCTCTTAGAATGAAATAGACTGGAAACTTCCTGCATTATAGTGTGTTGTTACTCAAGAAAAAACAGATCACCCTAACCATAGATTAAAACAAAAGTTTTTATATTTTGAGGCATTTCAGATGCTGTGATGGAAGGATCAAGTTATCCCTTTACAAAAATGTCAACGAGTCTTGTCAAGTACAACCACAACAGGTCCTGCACACTTGCTGTCCAGATATCATCTATCAAAGTTGTGTCTATCTCTCACTTTGCTCCAGGGAATGCAGTAAGGAGTGAGGTGTGCTTTGACTCAGATAACAAGAAAACAATGATAATAGAAAACACACATAAGCTCAACTGTGAATTTAGTATAGTCATACTTGAAAAAAAACTGGTGAGTACAATTTGTAGAGGGTGAGAAAACCACAATCCCTGAGGTAGTCTCATGAAAACACAGAAGTCTATGGGTCTTCAATAATATGGCATGGTGTTCTTTCATACAAGCACAAATTAAAGAGACTCTCATATTATTTTTATTAATTTACAATAATTTTTTTTCCTACTCAGAAATTTATACTAAGAAAACAAGGTAGTACTTTAAAGTGGTCATTAGGTGATATGGAAAATGATATGATAGATCTTTTAGTTCAGACTTATTAAAAACACAAGAAAGCATAGTTACTTGTAAAAAACAGATGCTTTACAGAAGAGAATCTTCCTTTTATTTATATAGAATGATATATCACAGGTGCTAGTTATAAGAGGTTGTTAATGCTAAATATTACCCTATTACGCTATTTTATACATTTAAATGAATATTCTTTACATTTTGTCTACTTTCTTCTTCTTTCACCGCTCTTCTTTGTATCTCCTACCTAGACAGCAAGAATGATACAGACCTCCTGACAACAAATATGCAGCAGCACCAGGCACAAAAAGATTTGTGCAACCTTCACTGTAAAAAAATAATGCAGCAAATATAGAAGACTGGATCAGAATGAATTGCTGAAATTAAGTATAAACATGTCTTTGTCCAAAACAAACATCTCATATGACAGCTCTATTATATAAAAAAGCAAAAAATATTAGTTTCATGTAGTATGATGCAAATCATAGTTCTGTTTAAGGAAGACTTTAGGGTAGTAAATTATGATCTTGTTTAAACTGTGATTTAATGATCTGTAGTATTTCAGAGTCTTAGATTAAAGCTTTCTTCCAGCTTGAAAATATTAAATTTTATTTATTTTTTCTCTTAATAGCACTTGATTTTAATGCGGTACTGTGACAGTGCATGTAGCTAGGAATTAAGCTTAACCCTTTGAAGGGAGGAGCCAGAGCCTTCAAATTTATGTGGATTATCTAAAAAAGCCACAGAAATGTGCAGGAACCGGTACACTCACTGAAAGGTGAAGCAGCCAACAGCAACAGATCCATGTAATCCAGGAAGTACAAAGCTGTTGGTTTTGGCTCTCACAGGAAGCATTGAATTTATTTGAATAGAACACTATTCTTGTGAGGGAAGCCTGGTACTGTAAGCCCAAGGAGTCTTTTGCTATGTCATCTACTTCTGTTACGAATTATTAACTACTGCGATTTGCTCCAAACAAGAAGTGTCATAAAATGTATGTGCTAGGTAAAGGAGAGTTGTGGGGACAAGCTGCCCCACTCCTTCTCCCTTTCCTTGGTCAGAGTGAGAAGTCAGGACCTGGATTGCCTGCAGGCACCTCCTGACCCATCACATCACTCCACTTCCAACATCTCTCTGCACTGCACCATCTCAAGTTTCCATTCCCTTTTCCCCTCAGGGAATAGTCCTTGCTTTCACTCAGGGTCAAGAGTGGCTCCTGGGACCTTTGTCAATATTAATGTCATGAATTAATATGGCAATTGCACTCAAAGGTCAGTTGAGAAATCAGAAACCCAGTCAACTTTTCTGCTGTGCTGTATTTATAAGCTAGAATTTCTTCATGGATGTCCATTCATCCTACAGCTTCTACAAAATTAAAAGTCTCTTGCAGACACAACTTAAAAATATATGAGAAGATTTTTTTTTTTCATTTATGGAATGGAAGCAAGAAGGCTGTTACTGATAGTTTTTATTGTGTTCCTTTGTATGTTTTTTAAAACATAGACTATAATACAGTTAAAAAGCTTCAGTACTGTGCAAGTGATGACTTTCTTTTCTTCATTTTACATTGATAGAATTGATCAATTCTTTGTGAAACCAATTGTAATGATATCTCAGGTAAGACATTTAAATCCCTTACAGAAATACAATATACTCAACATCTATGTTTTTTTCAAAGTCAAAATACATAATTCTTCCTCATTCTGGGGACATAATTTCCTTTTGATGAAGAGTAGACCATATCTTGCTGCTCAAGTCCCCTGATTTCTCCTAGTCAGAAAACACCTTATAAGTTTAAGAACGCAGACTTCAGTAACAGGGAGAATGGGAATGATAAGGGTTAATTAGGTTCAGTCCTCTCATTTCTCTTTCAGAATGGCACAAGCAAATGTTAGAAAGAGATACACAGGAGAGTGCTCAGCCTGGGAAGTCTTTCCTGCAAACCTTGTTTAGCTTCCCTACTCAGCTTTGCATTTTATTTTAGTTTCAATAGGAAAGGATTGTTCTCCTCATATTTTGATCTTTGCTGATATGTAAAGATTTACAGTGCTACCTTCAGGCTAATGCAGGGACCATTTTGACAGGCCTGGGAAAGCACATGAAAGTGCTGCTTTCTGCCCATCTGGCTTTTTCACCTCAAACAGCATTCAGGTTTTTTCAACCTTGTATTTGCAGGAATTTCTTCAAAAAGGAAGACAAATGAAAAAAAAATGACACAGGTTCCAGTACATCAGTATGAAAACAGATTTTTTTCTTACTTTAGGACAGACTTTTTCAAGGGAAGGAGTGTTCAGAGTAAATAATACATTGTTTGTAACATTTTGGTGATATTAAGAAGCATTTGTGCCTTAGAATCAATGCTGTTTACAGTGGTACTTACAGAGTACTGAACAGCTTCTCTGCTCCTTTGCTTTTTAATCAGAAAATTATCCTGTCATTCCTTTTCTTTTCTCATTGAAAATCTTCACCACACCCTTGTACTTTTCCTATCCTGCCTCTTCTTTTCTTGTTTTTATGCATCTTTCACAATTTGCAAAAACAAGCCTTTGTTTACGCATTTGAAAGACATTAAACTTATAGAAATTTCATTATCTACTGTTTAGCATTCAAGAAGCTTGGCTTTTAAATTTGTATGAGTAGCATATGGGTGGACCTTCTCTGCTAGTCTTGCTTTTTTGTTTTATCTTTTTTAATTCATTCTGTACACAACCAGTACTTAGATTTACTGCTTTGATCCTGAACACTCTATGAACTCACTAAAAAATTAAATAACCACTTCTGTAAAACAATTGTAAATACTTCTGGTTGTTAAAAAAATAAAAAAAAAAACCCTTCATGCTTCATTTTTATGAGGAAGGAATATCACCGTGAAAATATTCAGTCTTGTAATCAATAAACATAACCTTCCAGTGTGTTATTACAGACCTTCATTTGTCTTCAGGTTTTACTTGCAAATATTACTGGCTGCATAGCATGAAGGTCATTTTTTGGAAAGTACACATTTCAGATACAAAAAAGGTAACATGCTACCAGAGTATCTGTTTCCAGAAAAATGCTATAATAAGCTACTACAGACTGAAAATAAATAACAATTCTGAACTCCATTAGCTTTTACAAATGTCAGTTTTATGAAGCTAGTGACTGAAAAGGAAGTGCTATTCCTAGTTTTTCCTCTATTGTCAAACCTGATATTTGGCATTTCAAATACAAAATGAAAATTTATCTGTGCTTTCAACTTCTTAGCAGGAACACAAACATCCTAAGTGGAGGAGATAGTTCTCAGATTTATCCATTCATCTCATTTTCATCCAAAATCAAGGACGATGTTTTCTGCAGAGAGGAGTTTAGTATTGTTTTCATGTTAGTTCCATTTGTTTTCAATGTGTCAGCATTTAGAAACTAAGCTGTTTTGCTGGAAGTCTGGGCACAGTATCTCATCTAAATGCACCCAGTTAAGTATCAGAGACTGAAAAACTCTCCATTCAGGGCAGATGCTTGCAACATCTCTAAAGGTTCTTTGATTAACTGAGGTGAAACCATTCTCTATAACAGGGTCAGCACACACAAGCTTTCATTATTTTCTTCATTTACATCAATTAGAATTATGGAGGGCCTGGGGCTACTCCTGTCTTCTAAAAACATGATCTACTCCTAGGCGATGTTTAAATAGAGCACCAGAAAGACCACATCATATTTCATTAACAAATAAAACTTTTATTCCTTTCATCAATGACAGCAAGATTTATATTAGGTGCAATGCTAAAGCAAGTCATTAACATATATCACTCAAGGTGGTCAAACTCTGAAGAACTAGAGCTTGGTGTATATCACAACAGTCAATCCAAAGAGAGTGAATTTCATTTTTGCACATACTGCATTCAAGAAAGAATAAACATCAACTCCAACTGATTTTGCGAATTCCTGTTTTCTTTTTACGACTGCTGACTTCAGGGGTGTGCAAACTACTGCTTTTTATTATTACTCAACCGGAGAATGCCTTAACAGACTGAAAAAGAAAAAAGAAATTGAGTTCAGGTCCTCTACCTTGAAAGCTAGATGAAAGGGGTAAGTCTACCAGGCATGGAGGTGACATAGTATATCGCATGTCAGAATAAGAGAGGTATTCCAGGAGTGAACCAAAAGAAACATGGTATTGATAATACTGTAATTTTCTACGGTCCAGTGTGTAACTGCAGACATCTCTCCCCTGGATGTTGTGTTCAAGGTGAAATCAATGCCACATTTTCTCTTTTTCAATGTAAGCTATTGCACGTTCCTATCGACTTGTTCAGCAAAGCAAAATTTGATTCACCAGTAGTTTTATCAACATCTATAAGTTAATTTCTTGCATCAAGACTATTGCGGCACACATGGTGAATATTTGTGCAAATTAAAAAAAAAAGTTGTTATGAATGATAGAGTAATATGGTTTGTTAAATAACATTGGGTCCATACTGTGGCTGTAAATTCAACCATGCAGGCTAGAACCTAAATATCTCCTATTTTGTGTGGAAAGGATTCTACTTCAAATATTTTTTTCCCATTTCCTTTCCATGTCCCCATAACACCCTCTAGACTCTAAGGCTAGCAACCTTATTCAACTGGTGGAAAGAGACTGTTGGTAGAAACAGAGATGAGAAATACATATTTACCATTATTTTACCTGAAGTAACTAAAAAAGGCAATGACTGACGTTATTAATAGAGATTTCAGGTATACTGGAGCAGTCCTACTCTGGCATCAGGAAAAGAGTACAAGCACAGCCAACTGATGGTTGTGTCTGAAGTGGCCCAAGTAGGCCACCAAAACTTAAAGTTGGGATTGACCCAAACCATCCAGAGCTATTTTGTCATCTGAGGTCTTTGGTGATCCTGCAGATTTAGAAGAGGGGAGGGAGGTCTCACGGAAGTCACGTAATGTTTTATCTTTTTTTCCCTCTTGTTTCTCCTTTTCAACCTTTGTTCAAACCTTACACAGTATGACTAGAAAAAGTAGTTTTTGCAACAGCTCTGATTACCTGTCCTGAAGTTCAAAGATCTGGTCTGCTTGGATCTCTAACAATCATATTTGAATGTGCTTTTGCACTTTAATTCCAAGCAAGAGGTGCTCAGCTTTTTGGTGTGCTAATTATATAACATTAATATTCTAAAGCAAGGAACTCATGGAACAATTTAATGTTCTAGGCTTACTCTCAAATTTTGGACTGTATCACATGTAGGATTAGATGTCAACATAAGGCTTTAGGAGCCAACTTCAGACCTAGAGAATGAAAAAAAAAAGAAAGAAGAAGAAATTTGGTTTTAATATTTTAGAGACAACACAGTTGTATTCAATATGGTAGGAAATATTATTTAAAGAGACAAGAGAAAAAAGTTAGCTCACAAGTAACATGAAGAATTGGAAAGGTGAAGGGTGACAATCTGTTTGCTGTGGTTTCAATAGTTGTTGTGATGGGTCCTTACCAGAGAAGTCAGAAACTGCTAGAAGCTATGATGTCTGTTACTATAGATGGTTGTCCAACCAGTTTTTGCACAAGGTTTTGTTTGTCTTAGTATTGCTTACTCTTTCATATTGCCTAGTTCAACTCTATTGGACAACCTGAGAACTTGGGGATCTTAACGGGGATCGTATTTACTGTTTCCATATTAATGGGGAGAGAACAGTACTTGAATTCAGAAGAAGTGTTTAACAGGAGCTTACTCAAATATTACCCATCAGATTTCTTATGATAAGTACACTTGAGGCCATGCTGAGTGCACAGCTCAGGACTCCAGCAAATTGAGTCATGTCTGAACAGTGCTCACCAGCAGAAAAATGCACTGCAGTTCTCCCTGTGCTATATTAAACATCCTGGGGATTACTCTGACCAAAACTTAGTTCTAGGAGCTGTAATTAGTAAGTTCTAAGAAAGGAGAAACCTGAAAGCTCTGTGGCTGGTAAATCCCAGGTGTTATACTGTTCCAAATTCCCCTTTAAATTCCAGGTGAAATGCATGTGGAAAATACATGTTTAGTTGGTGATTAATACTGTATGTCATTGAAATGGGTAGCTATTTCATTCCACCTGTTGCCATAAAAATGTTGACCTAAGAACACAAATAATTTTCTCATGTGATGAGTTGCTATATGAAAACTAGATAGATTAAATAAATACAGATAAAACAGCTGTTGGGTACTAAGGCTGTAATGATTATAACAGATAATAATTTTCTCAGTTTGTTTAGGAAAGTTCAAAACCTTGACAGTAATTCCCACAAATCAGTGTATTTTCCCTGATTTCCTGTTCCATCTCAACACTTTCTCACAGCTTTAATCAAACAATGGTTAAATTTGTGAATAAACCCACATACAATGTACCAGGACTGTACTAGAGAAAACAGCACTAGAATACCTAATCCCTGGATGGTAATGAACACCAGAGCACTTTTTGCAAGCTAGACAAGATAACAAAGGCACAGAGTTCATTACACATGTTAGATATTACAGTTGTGACTATGCAAAATCTGTAGGGATGGGAGAGGGAACTGAATTTTCTGTCATATGATCCACCAGTATATGAAATTATGACAGGCTCTTTGCTCCATCAGATACTCTGTGCTCAGCTCCTTTTCATGGAGCTGGAAAGGATTTATTTTCACACAGAACTTTGCCCTCAATTGATATTATAATGATTCTTGTAATTTTGGTCTTTCTCTCTATCTGATCTGATATGTTAGATGTTGACAGTAAGTTTTAACATATGTTTCTTCTGTAGATTTTGACAGAGTGCTGTTATTTCCTGTATAATAACAGTTTCAATTTCCTGTTCGCCATTTTAGTTTTTCATACGGTGATCACAGAATAAAATCTTTAGGGAAGACTGAATATAGTTTGATCTATAAAGATGGCTGATTAATGAAATGATTAAACTCATTTTTTGTCGCTAACAGATAAAGTTGAAATGAGAACACATTCCTCTTCCTTTTATAGAGGTGGTTTCATGACTATAAAAAACAAGGCGCTCTGTCTAAGAAGATTCTGATTTTTTAAAAAATTACAAACATGAACTTAATAGGAGACTAAAATTAAACAGCACTACAAAAAGTCAACAAATCGTTGCCCTTTCTCCGACTTCAGAAATGCTAGAAAGTTAATTTTCTTGACTGAATATTCCTATAAAGTTTTAGAATATTGTTAATATATTTACCTTGAAAAGGACTCTTCTGCTATCTCTTTAGACTATAGAAAAAGAATAGTTCAGATTACCATCTCTTATGAACCTGGAATAGATCTACTGCTTAGCGTTGAAGCACTTTAGACATGCTGAACTATATCTAAATTAAGAAATAATGCTGTGCACTGGGACTGTGTCTCTCAGATGCAGGATGAGGGACTCAGGACCACATTAGACCTGGCCCTAAAGACTAGGTCTAATGTTGCCTTGTGAGCTGAAAATGCATCAGCAGCTAAAGCACAGTCAGATTCCTTTTTGAAGTCTTCCTTCTTGTTGAGCTTCATCTGAAAATAATAAATACCATTTGTTCTTTTGGACACTCCAGTGTGAACAAAAGCACCATAAAACATGTAATTAGAAGGAATCAATTCAAAATACACACCTGATACAACCTACACAGGTAGTGTAGATGAATCTTCTACAATTCTAGACAATGTCTCTCTCATGATTCTGAAAAATAATTCTGTATAACTTTGCAGGCTAGGATTATTAAATCAGCCTAGAGTTCCCTATTTTAAATTCCCTACTAGTTTACATTTATAACTCAGCAGTAAGTTTAACACAGTTCCTTGGAGAGCTGCCAGTAGAGTCACTTGTGTGTCTTCTGCCTTGCAATTTGAGGTAACTCATGGCAGTCTCAAGCCAGACCTTGAGGTCCTAGTGAAGACCTGTTTTCCCCAGCTGTGGGATGTGCCATGTGATGATTCCAGTGTCCTCTGAAATGCACAGGCAGAAACACAGTTTAGAGGTAGGGCAATGAATGCTAATTATATGCAATTAAGAAAAAATTAAATAATTACATGGAGTGAAACATAACACATCTTCTGTAGAAATGAAAGGCAAAATTTCCATACAGTGCATTTAGAAGCCTTCTGTATCCAATACAAAATACCTAAGAAGATTGTGACTTTTAAAATATGTAATCCCTTGGGTCTAGTCAGGCCAGTTACATTTCTCAAGTTAATCATGTGCCTGGGAGTTTGGCTTGATTGTGCCAGATGTGTTGCTTTGAAGAATTTGATAAATAACTCTGACTTAACTTGTGGTGTGTTTTACTGTTTGCAGAACATCATTATTTCTCTGAATTTATTTTTTATTTCCACTGATTTGCTGGACATTCTGTAACTTAGTGGACCAACCATGAACAGTTGCCTTTATGAGTATTAATAGTTTGATATTTTAAAATAAGCTGAGTCTCTCATTATTGATTTGTTTTTCGTATAATTGCAAGTGAGTATGAATACAACCAATTAGATTCATATGAAAACTTACAAATTTACAGAAACACCTATTTACCTGTCCTTATTTTCAGAGCTCTCCTGCTATTATTACCAGGAGAAACCGGATGATAATCTGTTGCAAAATCCCCATGATAGTGTGAGATAATCTGCTGCGGTTATGAAAATGATGCTCTTATATGTGCAGATAAAATGTACAATCTGCTCTAAGTAAGGACCAAACTTTTTACTGGTGAAACTCCACTAAAACCAAGAGTGCTACAACAGAGAGAAGTTTGATCTTCAACACTTAATGAATAATGCCAGGGATCACAGATAACCCAGTTACATTCAATGCTCATGTATCATTTCCTTCCTTATTATTACGTACTTTTTAAAATACATAAGGTAAATATGAGATAACATGCTTTTGATTTCCTTTGACTTTAATACCTATATAATTGAACAGATTTGGTTTTTTTCAGTCTCCTGACTGCCCACTTGCTTTGCCTTGAGATCTTTTTAATGGAGCACCCACCCTTAAGACCTTTTATGTTTACAGTTACATGGTTATAAGAAAGCCGTCCCAATAACAGAAAGTGCTGTCTGTTCCTTTGAAAAGTCACAGAGCTGTCATGATTTTAACCAAAAACAGGAACCCACTTCCTTTAGGTGGGCCCAATAACATCACATAAAATTCTTCTAAAATTGGGGGGATAAGGCAACTTCAAACCTTCCCACATTCTCTAAGGAGAGCATACATTTTCTGTCAGAACTTCTGGTTTAAATTCTTGCCAGTCAGAGCTTCCTATGGAGCAGAAGTATTTGTGATATTGCTAAGTGTTTGTAGGGAACTTGTGTGCTTTAGAGAGTGACTTTACATACTTCATTGCACAATCCGGATAAGAAAAGGCAGATAGACCTTGAAAATAACACACACAAATAATTTGTTATATAATTATTTATATAATAATTATTTTTTATATATATATATATATATATATATATATATATATTTATATATATATTTATGTAATAATTATTTTCCTCCAGGACCAATACAAAGCCATAACAGGAAATGGTGAAGGAACAATAGAGCTGAACCTCATCACAACTTGTGATGAGACTGAGGCCCCTTATTGAATGAGGTCTCATCTTTAAGCTTCTGTTTGTAAATACTGTCATTGCAAAGCCACCCTTTGATATGAACCCATGTTTATTTCTTATTCATCATGGTAATGTTGCAAAGAGCTACTGATATTTTAACTCACTCTTGTCTTCTCTCTAGGCTAGGAAAATGAAAGTTTCCAGCTCAATCTGATTTCAGGATTAGTGTACATACTAGCCATTAATTATTTTTTATTTTCAGAAGTTTTCAGACCACAACATAAAGATAAAATTTCCTGGTGTATCAGGTAATGCTGGGCAGTAACAAGACCTATCTAATCTCTTCTTCATGAAGACAAATACTGAGGGGTTGTATGTTTTATGACGAAAATCATCATCCTCTGGGTTGTACTGAGCTCACCTATCCCAGGCTACAAATTTTGGGTGGTTTCTATTTGTTTGTTTTAGTTTGCTTTTAAATTATGTACTTGCCAGGATTTAAATTAAACCTTTCAGGACTTCTGTAAGCTGGAAAGTTGGCTGTAGATCATTGTGACTGAATATTGAACTAATCACTTCAGTTAACTGTTGGCTATCACTGACAAGAGGGGAACTCAATAAACCATGAATTAATTCAGAGCTCCATTCAGCTCAATTTGTTGCTGTAAGTTACCTTTTGTGAGTTACAATATCCACTTCCCAACTGAAAAGCTCTTACTAAATCACAGCAGCAGCCAATTCCAGTCATGACCCATGCCGGGCTGCCCTTTTCTTTGGGGTATTCAGCTGTCATTCAAATCAATCCTTTTCATTAAATACACTGTACCCCATCCTATGAAAGCTAGTTCAAGGCAAAACATTGCAACTGCATACTACTATTAAAAAAGGTGTGTTACACCTTAATACTTTGTATATTTACTCTCACAGATAGACAACCAAGGGCACTTATCCCTAAGAAATATGAAAAACTGGGAAATATACTTTGTTCTATGACATATACAAACACCAAATACAATGACTTCATTTACTTAAGTATTCTGAGGTCTCATTAATGGATTTTTTTTACTGAGAATATTTATGAATTTTTGTTTATAAATGGTTATCTGGAAATGTTCCATAAACCATGTCTCAAAATAGCACATGTATGACACGATTCACTAAGTTTGCCCTGCTATGAATGATCTTGCATCATGATTAAGGAATTCTTTCAAATATTGCTGATAAAGTTATGTGCCCTCTACTCAAAGAGTGTAAATCAGATAACCAAAGTAGTTCTTGTGGGACCAAAAAGCTATGAATTCAGGAAGGTCTTGAAAGGGATCAGAGTTCTCTCAACCACCCAGAACAGACACACACCATGTCTTTTTCAGTGAAATAAGAGCATGTTTCACAATAGAAAAATTATAAAAAAGACAGTATAAATAAAAGTTAACTAACACAACCAAAGCAAGTTGAGATGCAAGAAATCTATTCCAATTAGTTTAGAATGGATTTTTTTTCTTTATTTTGACATAAAATCTTTATTTGATTTGCTATTTATTTTATGCATCTTTCCATTTTTTATTCCAAGGATGAAAATTATACTATGGAGCAATCATAAGGATCCATGTAGTTTCCAGTGAAGCTGGTTATTATGAATGTATCTAAAACTTCTATTACAGGAAATGCTGTGCAGAAGTTTCCTTTCCCAGCACAAATCAATATTCTTTTCAGAAAATTAGTACCTTAAATACATACCTGTGGTTTTTTATTTTATAAAAGCCATCATATTCAGACTGCTAAATGAACAGAAGTTTTTACTAATGCTCTGTGAAGTTTCCAGTCTCAGTCTGCCCACCACTGTGAAAAGCACAACAGCAAACAGCTTAATTAACAGTACCTAAAAAGGGGAAAGGTGGGGTATATATACATCAACTGTGCTGCTGTTCATCATGGAGCTGTTTTGAAGCAGAAAATATCTCCTTTTGTGAGGTGTTTTCACCTGATGCACTTTTATTTTCCACAGATGCAATTTTCCCTCTTCCGGATTCAGGTAGACAGTGAACAATTGTCGCAGTAATTATTGTTTTGAATGAAGAGAATGACCAGGAAAAGGAAATATTGTTTCCCACAGCTGCAGGCAGTGTTGCTCGGTACAAATTACCATCTCTCTCTTTTGAGCACTTAGATCCAGGAAAGGCAAGCACATCTCTTTCCTTCAGAGTGACCAAAGGAAGAAAGGCTCAAAGCAAAGCTGCAGGTGCAGGCAGCTCCCCCTTAGGACACTGCTGTGAGTGGTGCTCCAGGCCAGCAGAGCAGTCTGGAAACCCACTGAGCTTGGCTTGTCCTGACTGGTGCTGTCATCCGCAGCACCAAGGGGCTTTAAATCCCATGACACTGGTGAATTGCAGCCTCACTGATTTCATGCTCAAGGAGCTTTACTGAAAATCTGGCTGTATGACATTCTTTCTCAGTTTAATTCAATTGGTTCAGTGCTACCTTACTTTCTGTAAAGAATTCTTCTGCTACTCTTTCTTACTTTTTTTTTTCCTTAAGTTTATCTCGGGTGCTAGTAGCAAGGGCTTGACTGCTGTTATACAAGCACTCCCCTCACAATGTAATAGGAGAGTCCTGATCCTGTCTGAAAAGATCATTATTCTGAATAAAATATGACTACATTAATTTATAAATCATATTTTCTTTTCCAAAACAATACCAAAAAATGTTCCTTCTATGTGACAGTCTAGGAATATTAAGAAATATATCTTTATCTGGACAAGCAGAGTCCACCACATCTGGAGTCCACCATAAAACCTCAACTCAACCTCTGCACTATGACTCTCCCACTGTATTCATTCTCTAATCTTTTATTGATTCTGGAAGTGCAGATGTTCTTGCAAGTTAAGAGACCCCATTTTAAACTCTGATTCTAAAACGTTGTGGGCTTGGTCTTGCAAAATTCTTGCACAAAACCCATGAAGAGGTCCTCTAGCAGAACCTAAAGATGAGCTATTTTCTCCCTTTTTCGTGTTTTCCTGACTGAAAGTACAAGCCACAACGCCAAAGAATTTCTTTCAACCCTAGCCTCCTTTCAGCCAATGTGGTTTTAAATGTATTATATACAAAAGCAATTTCAGTATGAGAAAAAATGTGCTCCTTTTCCTGTCTAGCAGTGTTTAAAGAGTGATTTTGGAGAAGACAGACATGGTTTTGAACTGCTTCCAGCTGAGAACAGCTAGCCATGCCACTTTCTCTAACCACTGACTAATTACATACATTTTTAATGCTTTATAGGAACTTCTACTTTTGCTACAATTTGGAAGGGATCCTTTGTGCACAGGATGACTGTTTACATAGGAATGTCACTACTTTATGCTCCTTGTGAGATAGGTTGCAGGATCATTGCTGACTTACTCCTTTCAAACAGGATTGCACGGCAAGAAGGAAGGTGCAGGGCATGCTGCAGACTGAGGAGCAGAAGTGCAGGCCCAGAAAATGTCAATAAAGAAGGAGATTAAGCATCATCTCTGCTTTATCCAAGGGAAGGGTTTCTTTGGATCAGCCACAGGGACTCTATCCCACAGATGGTAAATGGAGAATAATAATTCTGTGGTTTGTTTTTTTGTTTTATTGCTCTTGTTGAAGACTATAAAAAAAACCCAACAAAACAACCAGCAATGCATTTCATGTCTTTGAGCTCTCACAGAAGGTCTCTGGGCCTTATGACTTGTTTATTTCTCCTTCCATTTTTCCATTTATTTAAACAAAGGAAACAGCCCTGTGGAATAGTAAGATTTTGTAGGAGTCATATATAAGTTGTAAAAGCTAGAAAGATTTTCAGCAGCAAGTATTGCTTCTCAGCACTGCATCTGCCATCTACTTAGAGAAACAAGTGGAGGTTCTGCAGTTTACACAGGCTTTTTACTAGGCTTCACCAGCTTGTTTCCCAGCTGTACCTATAGCCTTCTTCCTCTGCGTTTTCTTAGGCAAAGTAAGTTTTTCAGATTTCAGCTTTTTGACTCTGCTTGTATGGCCTGTGCAGACTCTTTTTTTAGCTTGTACTACATCAGATAGAGCTTAAAGGAGCCAGACACATCTACTGAGTCACACAGAATGTGTTCTCTCGGTATTCACCTGGCTTTGCTTCACTGCAGATTGTCTCTCAGAAACACAGTTCTTCTATATATGCACCTGACAAATTAGTGAGAAATCTACGCCTACCATGATGAAATTAAAAAGAAATATTGATCCCAAAATTTCTGGAGAAACAGAAAACAAAGCAAATTAGCAAAACCTCAGAAACTGAAATTTACTTGATTTTTTTTTTATTTACATGCATTTGGAAAACTCAAGGTTTTCATTGAAACTGGAGATGAGTCAAAGCAGGATTTTAAAAAATAAAGTTATTCTGAGTATTGGGGCTGAAGGGAGATTCCTTCAGTCGTCAGTCTCCTTGTTCAGATTCTTTTTTTTTAATGTGTAAAAGACTGATGAGAGCAAAGGGCAGTTGTTCTTTTCTTTGGAATGCATGTATGGTTTCAAATAAATAAAGATGCTTAACAAATGGAAAGATTAGTATTTCTGCACATTTTAAATGAGTCATGCGTGACAGTAGCCTAATTCTTTTTATACAATCCAAGTTCACACAAAGAATGCATTAAACATGAGAAATGCATGGATATTTTTACATATTCAAGACTTTTTAATGGAACATCAAAACCAGAAAACGTTCACAAGGATGAGGCCTTCTGGGAATATGCTATTATGTTTTTCATAAGAATAAATAATTCAAATTTTTATCATCATAAGTTTTTCTTTCATGGTGCCCTATCTAAATTATTATTTTGGTCTAGTTACAATGAGAATTTGAGCATGTTGGACAATTGTAATTGAAGAATTGGAGAAACTTGCCTCTTTACTCTTAGATCACATATTCCCTTATTCCTTTACTGAGTGCATGCTCTTAAGAAGTTTAATCCCAAATAGTCTTATCAATCAAAAGCTGTTGGAGCTGTAATGACTTGAACTAAAACCATTTTTATTGTATGTTCAAACTGTAATGACAAGTGGTAAATTTTTCTCTCCCTGTATCAGAGTAAGAGCAGTTTTTTGATTATAACAATTGTACCTGTGATAATTACATGGACACATGTAATTATCCAAAAAGTTATTCCAAAAAGAAATTTCCAAAAGGAAATTTGAGACCTGCCTTTGGTTTCTTCTCAGGCTAGGGCTCCCAGTATTGTCTTATCAATATATTCAACCAGTACCTTAAAGCAAGACTTCCAATTCTTCTACTGTCTATATATCATAAAGAGTTTCACAATAAAGCCATATCTGTGCTTCATTTTAATATTTTCCAGCATGGGGTTAAAAGGACTGAGCCAGCTGTAGGGCACAGATGTTGATGTTTGAAGTGATTTATCTCCCCCTTAGTATCTCTAGCTAAGAAGTCGACTTTACTGTTTTCACTGTGAGTCTTGGTGAGTATTTGGTTAATCTGGGGTCAGCCTTCTTGCAGGTGGTGCTTTGAGACTCCTGAAAATGTGCTTTCCAGAATTCCTTTTGTGGTTAATATTAAGTTTTTTTCTCTCTGAGTGGAATTTATGTTTAAATTAATTTAAAAATCTAGTGGTAAGGACAAAGAATTCTTTTTGTCAAGTTTGCTTGAAATGGACACGGCAGAGCCTGTTTCTAGGATCTGGCTTCCTACATGATAGTGTTCCTCAGATTCATGAGTAAATTTAGTCTCCTAATTGTACCAACAGTCAAACTTATAAAAAGAGGTTCATCAGTTCTCCGTGCATATGTCCCATTATGTTCCTATACCTAATGGCACGTTGTGTCTTGAGCTTTGTTAAATCATTTAATTAAAACATGTTAACAAAGCCTAAGAAAAATAAATGAAACTACTCACAAGAAAATTAAATTGAGAAGCTAAGCTCATTTATAATTATTGTATTTCAATTAGGCTTTACTAGGGCTGGGTGAAGGTAGAGATAAAAAGAAACTACTTTGATGTCTGAGTTTCATAAATATTTCTAGTGTCCTATTTGTGAAGTCCACAATACTAATGATAACAGTTATTGCATGCAAGCTTTTTCATGCCAATTACTATACTTAAAAATTCAGTCATAATATTACATCAAAACATGTCAAGGCTCAGCCCCTAGGTTTGTAAAACAGGTTTTCTTTATTGCACTTAAGGGAAGTAACACTACTCACACCTCTGATTCAAAAATTCAATACACTTTTATAGTTACCCTGCCAGAAGTCCTGATTCATTCAGTTTATAAAATTTTATTAGGTGACTCTTAGATCAGTTCCATATTTATTAACTGGATTAGAGCACATTTGTTAGACAGAAAAGGTGTATCTTATTTCTCACTAATATTCGTAAAATTTTAGCTTCTAGTTTTTCCATCTTATCATCTTCTGCTTCTAAATTAAGGAGTCATAAAATAAAAGAAACATTCTAGTGGTGTAAATACTTACTGTTAGTCACCTCTTCATGTTTCTCACCACCATAAAATGTTTTACTTTCCCAAGCTTTAAAGTATAATAGTTCTAAAACTTCAGAAGTCAATTTTTCACATTTTTGATAAGTTCATGAATTAAAAATGTATTATCTTTGGAAGACCTAATAATGCTAACCAGCTCATTACACACTATCTTCTCTTTCCAAGAGCTATGCTTTCCTAAATTACAATAATTTTAAAAATAATTAGCAACAAATAACCATGCAAAAGAAATTGTGCCATTCATTTTGAAACTACATTTCTTTTTCCATTCCAAGTTTATGGCTCAAAAGATCAAATAATTTCCAACAATTGTGCTGATTTTCTTCCTGAATTTCTTAACTCTTCTAAAGTAGTGTTTGTTACAAGTATGATTCTTTCTTGAAGCATATGAAAACACCCATTAATTTTCATAAGGATGACCCTAGATGAGCTAAGTTAATGATGCACATATGTACTTACAAATTAGAAGGCTGATAGATAGTCCTGCATGTTTTTCATCATACCATTATGATCATTAAAAACATCCCACTACTTTGTTTAAAAAAAAAAATTATCATCAAGCCACTGATTTCTTTCCCCAGTGAGAGAAGGACATTGAGTGATTCATTCAAGTTGTTTGGTTGAATTAGTTCTAATGGATTTTTGTATATTTGTTTTTTTAGCTCCTGTCACCACCAGGAAATGAGCTCATTACTTAATCTGGAAACCCAAAAGCAACCTTAGGGCATGCCTAATGTAGATAAGTGATTAGACAATTCATCTGATCACAATAATCTGGGAAAGAAAACAATGGTGCAAAAGTATCTTTTGAAGCTTATGTCATGGTTAAATTTTGGCTTCAGAAAGCCACCCTACCAGCACTAAGTTAAAGTGTGAATTCATCACTCACACGCTTCTTCCCATTGCTCTTCATTCCACAGAAATAGAGTGGAATCTCAGCATAATGTTTTTTTCAGAAGTTTTTAGAGAAATTTAACACTTTCTAAAAATACTCCTTCACTGTTTGCCAGTGGTTTCATGGCCTTGATGACAGCCAAGACACCATCATAGTCTACTTCGCCCTCCAGCTGTACAAAATAATTGATTATATTCAGATATGCTCTCTGTGTCACAGTGAGTCAAGTATTCACACCAAGTCAACATTACTCAAGGTCTCTTGTCTCCCAGTGTGTTTTGATGCATTAAAGATAAAACATGGCTCTAGAAGACTATTAAAAGCTAAGAGCCTTTCTGTGAAATGACTGATAGCTTTAATTGTTGCTGACATATTGTAAATGTCACGTATACTGTTGAGATGACTTTCTCATACTACTTTCACAGATGAGGCTACACGCTGTAAAGCAGAAAGATTTGGGGATGTTATGGGTTTGTTTTGTTTTGGTTTTGTTACAGCTCCTTTACAACAATCCAAACTAGAATCACAAAGTAGAATTATCTGGTTGGAGGAGACCTTCAGGGGTCTCCAGTGCAGCTTTCTCTTCAAAGCAGGGTCGTCTATGAAATCAGACCAGGTTGCCCAAGATTTTATTCAGTCTCATAAAGCTTCAAGGAAGGATACTGAACATTCCTCTCAGGATAACCTCTAGGCAATGTCTTCCAGTGTTTGAATGTCCTGTAGATGAAAATATTTTGCCTTAAGTCAGAAGTCCCCTGTTTTAATTTATGATCATTGTCTTTTTTCTCCCACCACACAAGTCAGTGAAAAACCTGGCTCCCACTTCTTGATGATCTCATTTTTGGCCCAATCTCTGAGTTTTTTCACACTGGTCAAGTGTTGTAGAGTCTTAGGCATTTTAGTGACCTCTGCTGAACTTTCTCCAGTTTATCAATAAGTTTCTATGTAAAAAAGACAGACGGAGTTTAATAGGTGTCATGTTAAAGGAAATAAAAATTTTCCTGGATTCCGTGGCTACTTAGAGAGTAGTTCTTGATGGGTGGAGCAGCATTGGCTTGGAGAATTTATGATCACAACAGTGCTGGTGGAGCAATTTCATTGCATGAACCTGGCGTGATCAATGCTATGCAAATATGTGATACAAATGACCATAAGCTATGGTACGATTGTACTGTGTGACTCATTGCTGGGGGACGTCCTGGCTGTTGGAAATAGCTTTTCAGTCCACAATAAGGATGTCAGGAATATTTAGGGAACTAATTACCTGTAAACCTGCCCCCTTATTCAGCTGCTAGTGGAACACAGAGCTTTGGGTCACGGCTTTTTTGGTATTTTTTGGTACAGTTTGTGGTATTCTTTGAGGACTGTATTTGGGTAGTTTAGTAATGCTTATCTCTAGCTGACTGTTAAATCAGTTAATTTCCAGTGACATTTTAATTTCCACAACTTTGTATTGAAACAAGTGATGGCAAATCATATCAGTGGTTTCTGCTTCTCAACTGAGAAGCAGAAACTCCTTAAACTTGCCAAAATTTATCAGCATTGCCCATCAGACTACTCACTCCAATTCATTTTAATTGCAACACCTTTTTTATTGAAAATTGAAATCTCCCCATCCAGAGGAGAAAAAGGGCGTGAGACACTAAATCTGGATCTGATGAGGTTTTTGCATCCATCTGATGAGGTTTCATGCATTCCCAGAAACTATGTCAAAATTTCTTTCCCATTATATTTATCTTTCCAGTATTCACTTCATATTAGCACTCAATATTTTTATTTGCCTATTTGGTAATTTGGCCAGGAATCAGTGGCACAAGCAATAATGATGCCCAATGATAGAAAGCTGAGAAAAGAATCTGGGATGTTCGGTAATGAATGTATTCACTGATGGCTAAAAATATAATCTTATATGAGAATAATAGCATGACCACTCTAGTCTCATCATGAATGTGGATTAGCATGTATTTTAGCATGTATTTTTCCATACACTTCAGCATGTATTTTTTCAAGTTTTTTAACAATAACTATAATCAATGCTGTATCATAATTTACTACTTCAAAGTGCCCCATATAATAAAGAATGCCAAACTGTAGCATTGTTCTACAGGATTAAATATATCTTATTTTCCCCACACAATTTATTACTTATTTCTTTGGTAAGTGGGATGAACACTGATCCCTCAAGTGTTTAAATGCCATTGAAGCTGCTGCCTCAGCACACAATAGTTTCTGTTACAGACACACTTATTACAAAAGAACGGCTGAGGAAAGCTGGGCTCACACCACATGCAGCTGACGGCACTGCTGTCCACTGGAGAAAAGAGATACACACAAGTGTTGGTTTAACATCCCAGCCAACAAGCTAGGCCCAGTTTAAATTCCCCCTCCCCCAGCTCGCCTTCCTTGTGTGTGTGTGTCTCTCTCTCCCTTTGTTAGATTCACACACTCTGCTTTTCCAATTGCTTTAGCCCGAAGCAGTTGACATTTACCCCAGCTAGATAATCGAGGAATAACATTTGCGTTACAGTTTAACATGACCTCTGCCTCTACAGCTCTTTTTAGATTACCTTCCCCCCAAAAAAATGGTTGCTGACACCATAGTGAGGCAGGAGGTGGGAAAAAAAGAAAAGAGAAGCTTATTATTGCAGTGGCACAGTCAATGTCATGAGAAGCTGCTCTGCCCTTTTCAGTTGTGGGTGAGCAACTATTAAGGAAAAGGTATTAAAAGGAGGAACAACTGTGATGCGAGGGACACACAGGTTAAGCTCAAAGCAAAGGTTAATGGATTGACTGTTACCTGTGTATGAGGCTTAATGTTGGTCTATACACAAGAGAATTGCTTCGAGGTTGTGTTTTTTTTCATGAAAGTAAATTAAAGGGCTAATTTATTCCAGCATAAAAGAGTGAGATGCTGCTGTTGTTGTTGTTGTTTTAATAAACAAGGACACATTTTTAATTTAAAATGTTTGCTTTTTATTTCCAGTACAGGGTGCTATTTCCAGTACAGCGTGATTGTGAAAAGAAGAGCAAAAATTGGCATTTTTGGCTGAAGACACTCACTTAAATTTAAATGAAAGAGTTGTTCAAGGAAACTGGACAAAGTTAAGAGTAATAGTTTAGTAATCATGTTATATCTCAAATGCAAAATGTTTTGTTTAAAAAGACTGTATCTCAAATAGAAACAAAAAGAGTGATGTTTTCTGAATAGCAGAAGATAAGAAAAACAATATTTTCTTCAGATCTCTATTTTTCAAATTTAAGATGTGTTTCTATATTAAAATAGATGTTAGACATCAGTGGCTGCAAATTCTTAGAAAAGCTCCAAGTGAGGAGATCACCATGGTCTATAATGAGTTAAAAAAATGTGGGAAAGTAGTTTCTTGTTTGTAAATAACTCAGTCAAGTTAATGTCTATACAGTAAAAGGAGATTATCTCTACTTATTTTAGGTTAAAACCAAAACAGGCTGACGTATTCCAAATTTTGATTTGTTTTCTTTTTCATGTACATCATCACGATAATGAAAAAATAATTGGTATATATAATGTTCACATTACTTATATCAATTTAGAAAAATTATTTTGATGTAGAACTTATCACATTGCCTCCTCCCTGTGAGTGAATTTAAGCAAAATCTTCTTGTCCATAGAAGAAGCAGTGACAGAAGACAAATGCATTTATAATGAAAGGAAACCAACCAAAATCAGGTTTAGGCCATCTGTAGATTTTGAACTTTGTAGAGGCTATTTCATCATGATCAATTTCTTTATCTAGAGTCTTTCTAAAACAGCACCTTCCACTTGATTAAGTCATGTTTTCAGAGAAAAGCTGAGCACATAATATCAGCATGAATGCTAGAAGCAGACAAAAAAGGGAAATCAGTCAGATATTCACAAACTGTGACTAAAACTTCCTTTCCCTGTTTGCTTGTAATTTTGGGAGGGAGAATTACCAAAAGAAATACATAACAGAAATCCAAATAAAGAATAATTAGCAATATGTTGATTTAACTCAATGTCAGCTTTAAAAAACCTGACATTTTAGAACTGGCCTATTACTTCCTTAAAATATGACCTGAATATGATTCTCCTTCCTTGACAATGTTGAATCGTTCCCCAATATTAATTTTGGGATATTTTGCCCAATTTTATTTTAAATTTCTCAGATAACTTCCAGTATATTTCATGGCAGGCTACTCCTTAGCTTAATGTATCCAGAACTCATTTTCCAATACTCACCCTTTTACCCTGTCTATTTTTTCAAATGATTTTTCAGCACAAGGACTAGGTTAAATCCTCACACACTCTTACAAGCTGCAGCAAAAGTTGTGTTATGAGCAATTGCTCACACCAAAAGACTTTAATCCTTATTTATATCCAACATGAGTCTTAATTATCACTTCTTTACACTAATTTTATTATGTATATATGTATTTATTTCTTAAATACTTGGTTATTAAGGACAGAAAACTACCATATATTCTCAGCTATTACAGTGAAATTAATTGCGGTGCTCTTCTTTTTTTTAATTTAAGTCAGTGGCATTTGGGCCAGACACAGTTTATTAAATGAGACACAAATGCAATATAAAAATCTGTGTATTTCCCTACTGTAAGAGGAAAATGTGATATAGTTCATAAAAAATAAATGCTTCTATGCAAAATTTATTTTTGTATTTAAGGAAGATATTTATGCAATTTGTGACTCCTCCTGTGGCCTTCAGTACTCCAGTGAAGGGAGTATTTCCAAAGAGTTTTTTGGTCACAGAGCAGTACAGTTTTTGGTGATGCAAATGTCAAATGTAATGTTGAAGACAGCACAGGATTTCTGAAAAGAAGCACTTCATACGGCCACACAACCTGTCTGATGATGCAAATGTGAGGAACAGGCACAATGGAGGCATTCCCATAGAATTGTACCGTTGCCAGGTCATTTCCAATACTGTCTAAACCCAGTGGATGCAATTCCTTCTGGCTATCAAAGGAACAGAGCAGGAGGATAAGGGGTGATTTATTCATTACTGTATTTATGACCAGTAGTTTTCTTTGACTGTGAGCAGATGCACTAAGGATAATTTTTGAAGGGTGTTACTACATGTTTTTTTATTTGAGTCTTTCCTAAAGTGTGACACCAACCAGAACAAATGTAAAGGTAAACAGGGAAAGAAGAACAAAAGTCTTGACTGATGCACCCAAAGAGCTCCTGCCTGAAGAGGATTTAAGTTTGCTCATATTGGCTGTGAGGAAGCCTGCAACTGCTGAGGACTGTTACATGGATTTTCCTACTGCTCCAAGGTACAGCAGAATGTCTGTTATCAAACAACAGCTTTGAGCAGTAATACCCCACCAAATTGTGGAGGGCTAAGAGGAGCCCAGTCCCATGTTACCAGAGGAGCCACAGAAAAGTTTGTGTTAAAAGTACAGGATCTGGACTTCCTACATTTATATTAATTGCTCTGTGAGTTGAAGTCTGTGCATGGGAAAATCATTAGGATGAAAGGCAGGTTTAATGCTCTGCCCTCAGTTCACACATGACCAATATGGATGCTCACCTGCAAAGAATGGCCTCCTCTAAATCTCCATAGGCAACCTTCCTGCACAGGAAGGCCTTGCACTGCCAAACCCTGAGCAGATGCCTAAATTTTAAGAACAATAAAGGTTAAAATACTAAAAGAATACAAAAAAGGCATAAGCTGTAAAACATTTTAAATAACATTTGGTTACAAGTTGCTTCATTCAATATCCCTCTTTTTCCATCTCCAAGCTTTGTTTATTTATCTATGACCACATTTACTTTAAAAGCTATAAATGGGGAAATGAAGTTGAGCTAGTGTCTTAGAAATTATAAGGAAAATATACTGGGAAATTTGCTATTTAGCTGACCACTATTTATGTATGAATTACTGCCATACAGAATGAGGATGAAAATATTTTTTTTCCATTTTTGTTTTCAGGTGAGTATTGTAATGGTTGGTTTAGTTTTTAGTTTAACAGCACATGGAGTCTGTATCTTTCAGCTGGATACATTTATTTCAAGGTACTTAGAAGCTGACTTTTATGAGATTATTTAGTCAGTGATTATTTTTGTTGAGAAATGTGTCCTTTATCCTTCTCATTCATCCACTGCTAAGATATTTCTGTTTGTCAGAATGCCTCCATTTCTGATAAATGACTGAAGACTGACTGCTACACTTTATTAAAAAGTAATAACAATTTTTGTACGCACCCTTCACATTGTAAGGGGGGGACCATGAATCAAAGGACACTGCCTGTCTGGGCCTGATAAATGCATCGTTTACCAGCTGAGGAGTTATTTAGGACTGGCTATTAATTTAAATCACATTTATCTTCCCTGAATGGGGGGAGGTTGCTGTGATAGGACTGCGAATGACCAATAGTGCAGCTAAGTGCACATTATTTATTACTACCGCCTGCAAAGCACTGCACAATATGTTAAAAAACCCCAGTGCCAATTACCATGGTTAATCTAGTCAGGGCAGTAACAGATTTCTTCCTAACACAAGCCAATTTCTACACTTGTACTTTTGAATCTCTAGAAAGTCAGTGTTTGCTCAAAATTCCTGATGATTTGAAACAGTTTATTTATCCTCTCCTAAACCATTATAAGGAATACCAGCACTCTTCAGTTTTTCCTTTATTTTGGGGAAAAAAAACGGAACAAAAAATACCACTTTCTTCAGACATTTTAAAATAGAGTTTTCTGGAGTGCAATACAATCATGTAAACCACAACTTCTTGGTCATTTCTGAGTTTTGTTCCAAGGCCTCTGAACAAGAAGAGGTTTTGCTGAGGCTTAGGGAACTCTCAAGCAGAACTGCTCTGGGCCACTGGAATCTAACCTGCTCAGAAAATGTTGCACATAGAATTAAAATAATTCTGAAGGAAACCATCATACACGGGGATTTGTAAAACCCAGGGTATGAGTTCAGCATACCACATATGCCTGTAGGATATAGTCATCTCTGCTTTGTTGCTGTGGGCTAAGGTGGTTGTCAAGGCAGGTGCCTCTGAATTTTTTAAGTGTAGCTGAAATAAGTGTCTATTGAAGAACAGCTACTAAGATGCCCTAAGTGCATCCTCAGAAGAATGATCACCTTCTGAGAAATCGCTGAGTTCAAGATGCTCTTGAGGTGGAGAATGTAGTCTCTGTTGTGGCTCTCATCCCAAGTAACCAACAGAGAGCAGAAGAGCAGAAGCACTGTAAAGCAGACACACACATGGAGAAATGAAGGAACAGCAGACTATAGTTCTCCCCCTTACTTGCAATAAAATATCAGTGAGAAAGATAACAACAAAGCATTGCTCTAGTTATCTGCAATCATTTACATTCACACTCACTCACTCCAGTTATGATAACATAACTGGAGTCCCTTCAGTTGCAAGAATGTTGTTTATTTGTAATGCTAGCAGACCATCCATTTCCAAAAAAACCCCTATTGTTTCCCACTGGTTACAAATGTCTTACTAACAAACTGATTTCCATGGAACTGCATTCAAACACCAGCACTGTGTTAGCAGTGGTAGTTGGTTCCTCTACAGAGCTTTCCCCCATACTCTGATAAGTTTATTGCCACTGCTGCCCTTTATGTCAACTCTCCCACAATTGGAAGAACAGCTAAGTAATGATTACCAATTTCCAATCCAGTATTATGTATGAGTAATTCTGGTTTTGCATGCTTGTTGCATCAGCTCCCAGTAGTAATCAAGCCTTTATCACTAAAAACAAAGTACAAGTACTGCACACCATGTTTGGACAAAGTGTTGGGTTTCGCATCCCATTAGTCTGAGAAATAAAGAGGATATGCCTGTGCAATTAGCCCTAAAATAAATAAGCAGAAATTTGAATAGAAATATACTGACACTTTATAAGAGAGGATTAATTCTAACCAAGTGTTGTACATACAGGTCCCTGGAAGTCTGAGGCATTTAAAGCAGATATAAGACCTACACAATTTTTTTAAAATAGTGACAACAATTAACTGAATAACTAACAAGAGGTTATCCTGACATTTCTATCAAGAAATATTTTTACAGACAAGATGTTTTTTATTTTTTTCCCCTTAGGCTATATCTGATTGCTCTTATTCAGCCACATAACAGGAACTAATCCAGCACATTTAATCACAAAAATCTTTGTATTTGTCTCCTTGTTTCTAAAAGTCTGTACAAAATTCTGGGAATCTGTTTTTCTTGCTGGTATAAATCTCCTGTTTTACCTCAGAGGATTTGTGGCATAGCTTTGGAATCTAGAGCTGGAAGAGAATGTGGGGACTAAATCCAATTCCATGCTCTTACAAGCAAGCATATCATGCAATCTTTTTACACTTATCAAACTCCACCTTAAAAGCAATTAGTTTTTTGTTCCTCAGCCCCTACACTCTTACCATGCTTGGGAAGGTCTGCCAGGGAATGATTGCTCTGCTAGATAAGATCCTTTTTTCCAATTTCCAGCATAAATTTACCTCCTATTTTTTTTCATGCCAAAGCTGGCATTCAACTTAAATATTTTGCCTCTATCTCTCATGTTTATTTTTATATGTATATATAAGCAACAGTTAATTTTCCTTTAGGGTCCGGTTTGTTAGTCTCAGCATGCCAAATTACTTTGGTGTATTTCTTATATTTATGTACCAACTGTATTGTTTCCAGTAATAGTTCATCTTTCTTTTGATAGGTACTTGATCCTCTAGATTAGGTTTTATTAGTGTATTGGATGGTGATACTAATGCTTTCTTATCCTCTCTGGAAATATCTCCATACTGTACTTAAGACACACATTTGTCCTTTTTCACAGTTACAGCATACAGTCATACTGTGATCAGCTAGAGAGTTTAGGTCACTCTCTTCTTGGTGATTTCTGACAGATGAGCTCAGAGTTTATAGCAGAGTATTTGTGTTATTAGTCCCTGAGTGACTGACCTTGTACTTTGTGCTATTGAATTTCATCTTACTTCTATTCCTGTCGATCTCAAGGCTATCTGATTCTTCCACTGTGATATCCCAATCCTCCTCCCTACAGAAGATGTGTTCTGGTGCTGGTGTTATCAATACTTCTGTGCACAAGTCAGATCCCTAATAAAAATACAACCAATGTCTTACTGAAATGTCTCAAACCGGACCACAATCCAGACTAATAGCCTCCTTTTTACACACCCTAGTCACCACTGTCTACAGTGAAACCTTTACCCACATTATTTCTATCTCCTCTGAAAATCTTCGGCTGCTCCAGCTTTACCAGTTTTACTGGTCTTCTTACTTGCGCCACGGTTTTGATGTTTGGTATCTGAATATCTTCCATTTGTATGATGCTAGGGATGCAAGGGTGGATTCTTGTGTTCTTTTGTAGCTGTTCCTTGGCACTGGATTTTCAAATCACTGTCTTACAGTGGTGCCTCAGATAGCTCTTTCTATGAATATGAATATGGACCTTTATGAAACTTTGCTGGGAGGAGAGAGAAGGAATGGAACAGACTGCCTGGTGGGACTCCAGCTTTGTATCATCTGAGAAAGAGTAGTGAAAAAGAGCCCAGGTATTGAATTGAAGTTGAACAAAATTCCATTACTTAAATATGTGGCAAAAAAAAAAGAATGCATTGCTTTTAAATTTTAAGCTATCAGGCATACCAATATGCCAAGTCCCTGTGAAAAGCATATAATAGAGTGAATACTTTAAAATCAAAAGCTGCTATCATTTCATATAGTTTTTCATAACCTGGAGTTGTACAGACTGAATATTCAGGGCAGAAGATTTGCCCTGAAGACTTTGCATGTCAATCATTTGTAGTGCAAAGAATGGGTCATATCCATATTGGGTCACATTTTTCTTCACTTGCTACAAATTCCCCAACCTAATATTTAAGCTGTGTTATACTAAAAAATATTTTTGATCATGTCTCTCCCATGTTATGACTCTAAGCATTATGTTTTCCACATAGACTGTAGAATAAAGTCCTTGACCTGGTTAATCCTGGGGCTCTGGTCTGTCTCTGAGTTAAAGATACGCAGACACCTCCGGAGCTAAACACAGAAGATCACACTACTTGTTCTATTGCTTCAATTCTTTCCTTTTTACCAAGAACTATTTGTAGGAGCTCAGTCTGTACTACTTCCTCTGCTTACACTGCAGGTATTCAAAAGACAGTCAGTCTTAATTATCCCATCCCCCTTCACACATCCCCACACCCAATTAATAATGTTCAGTGATGTATGAAGCTGAGTTTACATTAATGTAATTTTTTAATACATTAAAGTGGTGCACATCTCAGGCATTTTATAAATAAATGTCCCTAATTTATAAATACTTGTGCCACCCTGGGGATCGTGGACTGTGAAGGGGAAAGGGCAACAGGGGTGCAATCCTCTCTCTTCCCACTCCCATTTGTAGCTCCTGGGGATGCTCAAAGAGATTAAAACTTGCTCTTGCCAAATCCCAGGACATGCAGCTATTACTTACTGTGCACAGTGCAATATAGTTTAGGCTCTGATAAGAGCAGCCTAGGAACTTTCTCTTTGCTGCCACTCTAAGAAAAAATGAGGTTTTCTCTAAACAAGGAAAGGAAAAAGGTTCGGGTACATGAGAATCAAAGTTTCTCTGTCAAATCATATTCCTGATGCCTTTTCAAGCCTGGAGCTCTGTAATACTGACAATAAATAAATATGTGTTTCTGCATGTGGTGACTTGCGAGATGGAAAGGTTTAAAATTCAGATTCACAGTTACCAGATCAATGAAATGAAGATTACTTGTTACTTCAACCACAGCCTATTGGAGTTAATATATGAATTTAATTCCACATTTTAACTTGGGGTGAGACAGTAAAAAGACCCAGAAATGCCTAAAAAGAAAAAGTATCATCAGATGAAATTTTGAAAGTAGTTGCTGATACTGTCTGGCTTAGTTTTGAGCCAGACTTGTTCATGTTTGGGGAAAGTCAACAAGATGCATCACTATACAAATGTTCTTCAGGACTTCATCTCTTTTGCTGTCATTCCTACTAAATTTCTAAGAATTCTGATTTATTTTTATTTCATTTATTACTGTAAGATGGTACATTTCTACAGCAGAAAATTATCACATTTTAGTACAGAGTCTAGCACATTTATATAACAGCCATAAATTTTCCTCCAAACCAGTAACTAGGTATATGATATAAGGGGCAAAGTGACATTTTGTTTTGAATACAATACTAAACTACAAGGCAAAAAAAAAAATTATGTGTTCCCAGATATGGGATATACATATAGAATGAATCTGTGGTAAATCTGTGGTAAAGAGACATTTTGGCCTTTTTACAAAATGGGACAAATTAAATTTTTTCCTCCTTGTCTATAGCTGACCTCTACCACCTTTGTTTTTTAACAAGCAGAAGAAAACCTTTGGTTTTTAATTCAAGCTCGAGGTGAAGATTGATATATAAGTGATAGTATGAAAATTTTGGGAGTTTTGGTTTTGCATTGCCTGCCGTCCTTTTCTCCTGCTGCACTTCCTGTGTGATGGGCTGTGAATATGCAGCTTCATTGTTCTTTTTGGGCTATGTTTGCAGACTATTTCTAACCCACATCAATGCAATCCAAATAATCCTCAGAAGTTGCTTCATTATTTATTAGAAAAAGCAATCTGGCATGCGGTGTGTTATTGACAGCTGAAATCCAATACTCAAAGGTCACCAAAACAAATACCAGAAAGAAAAGGTGTTAAGGCAAATAAAAATACACCTTTTTAATTTTGACTGAATTGATTAAATAACAATTGAGTGGTGTCACAGGTCATAAGGCTTTGAGACATAAGGTCAGCTTAATAGAAAAGAGCCTGGGGCCATGTCACAGGGTATGCTCTGAGGCCTAGGACTCTGAGGCCACATCATTGTGCTCACTCCTGCCCTTACCCCATGTAGTCTGAAATGAAGAAACGCCTAAACAGAATAGAGAACAGCCTAAATAGACTAGTGCTTATCGCTGAGGGCTACCCCCTGAGTCAATGCTGTTTAGAGCTGATTGCTTTATTTGAACCGAGAGTACTGGGCATCTCTCAGTAAACGTTTTATAAAATTCAGTAGGCTGAGGAAAAGAAAAAAAAAAAAAACAACTAAGAAAAAAACCAAGAAAATCTTTCTATACAAGCAGTACTCTATAACATGTATAAATTCATGTACATTTCTTTATAGTCCCACAGTTCAGCCCAGTCATTTCAGGACTGATGTAAAAGGAGTGAAGTAGAAAATGAGACACTTTAATACACTAAAATCAAAAGAACTTTCTATGTGATTTTGAGAAGAATGAACCTTACAGTGGTTTATGCACACTAACATTAATTAAACTAAAATAATTTGTTTAGTTCTGGTTTTTAGTATGCTAAATTATTTTGTTGGTAAATATAGCTAGGCCAGGGAATCTATTGCTATAGAAATTCATACCTTCAGATGCTGTGACTGATCTTTTTAAAAGGGCTTAATAATTTTGCATTTAATAACACAAATGAAAAATTTTGGTCTGTCTCTAGTTCAAGGAGTGACTTAAACCTATGTCTCATCAAAGCACAATTAGCTTCATTAACTTCAGCAGGTTAGGTGGAAAACAGCATGTAGGAAATTCAGTATAGGAAAGTGAGAAATTATCTGGATTATTTACACTTTCATGGCTACACTATTTTACACTACTGGCTCCAGCTGAGGCTAAGGCATATCTCCCACTCCTGTGGCTGAATTTTCTAGCACTCTTCTCTCCAACTCTTCCCGTGTCATTCCCACCTTGGACTGGTAAGGTAAACAGCTGTTACTGAAGTGTTTGACAATATTTCTCCATGGAAGAGATCTGGTCTGGAAAGATTGTCTTTTTTTTTTAACAGATGTGTATAGTCTATTTTGGATTACTGGTATTCCAGCATCCTTTTGAAAATGAGCTCCTGCGATACCCTGTCATTCCCAGACTTCGCATGGCAATGGAGTTGCTAAACTTTGTCCTGGTTTTAGGCCCGATCACGCTCCCATTTAATGAATGGATAAACTTCTGTTGATTCTCAGGACAATGATTCTGATTTTCATTTTTGTATTTGTTACTTAAATTCTAATTTTGCATGCTAACGCATTGACTCACTACATAACTAAGTAGAGGAAATTTCTAGAGCTACATATTTTTTTCAGTTTTCAAAATTGGTCATAATCTATGAAACATGTAAGAAGATTCACAAAAAAATGAAATTTTAGTCTAGTTATACAACTATTAATGAGTTATGATTTTAAAATGTAAACAAATATTTAAGGAAATAAGGTATGGGATCAATTATATGACAATAGCCACTGTCTCATATGACTTCATGGTGGAAAGAATGCTTTTTACCACTGAGAATCTGATACCACTTTTAATGCATTTTCTACTTAATGATAATTTTAATTGCCTGGAGTAAGAAAAAATGGCTTTTAAGATTTCTGGTTTACCTATGTTCTATGCTTATTGTCCTGGAAGAGTTTGTTTCCTTTTCAATCAGTTTATTTTAAGGAATAACTAATGACTCCAAAAGATAGTGCTTTAAAATATAATTATACAAACAGTGAAGTTCATGACCTACTCTGTCTACAAATATAAAAAAACTAAGACTTTAATTCACAAACATCTTTATCAGCAGTGGTAAAGCCCATAAATCACTCAATGATATGGACAACGTTTAGTACTCTTAGGAAAGGAGTTTGAACAGAATCAATTGTAGAAACAGTAAAAATAAAAAGATGTATTTTATTTTTTATGTGCATAGAAGAATCTGTGCCTGCAGTTTTCAAGTATCTGGACATGGACGAAATGAAATCTAGCACATATACTTGAAAGAGAAAAAAAGTTATTTATGAAACATAAACATATATATTTATGTTATTATGAAGTAATTTCTGTGGAAATTAGTTTTCCATTCTGTATGCTCCTATAGTTACTGCTGTGATTTGTACTCATAGAAGAAAGTCAGATTGCAGCACATTAAAAAATCTTTCAGACTAATGATATATTATCTACTGTGGTGGGTGGAAAATGGCAGTGGAAGGAAATGTATGTCAGTGTGCAGAAACAATGCACAAGTGCTTGATGGCTGGAGTGTTCCATCCTGTGTGTCTTGGGCAGCTCCTGTGCCCCCCACCAAACCACAAGGCCAGGAAAGAATCAAGGAGGAGCCATGAGGTGCTGGCTCAAGAACAGTCTGAAGATCTCTGGTCATTCACTCAATAGATTAATGTAAACAGCACTAGTTCACAAAACTGCTGCCTTTTCAATGCCCTGGTGCTTTAAATGTTTGTTTAATGACCTTCATCTCTTCATAACTCGCAGTGGGACTTTGTTGGGAATCTAGACAAAGAACAGACAATCTTATGTCCAGTCTAATATCTGTACTTTCAAATCTTTCTCTTTTGAGGATGAACAGAAACATATGAAAGCTATGTACCCACTGCTCCACCTTTACTTTCCAGGCTGAAAAGCACTGCTCTTGGCAATTGCAGTTTTTCTGGATACAGGCAGAACATTTCTACCTACTTTCTCCCCTGTCTGGGAGTCCATTGTGAAGGATGGGGAGATATAAGTGTTGTAGATAATTTGTTACAATCCTGCAACACCTCTTGTGTGCTTGCAGCCTTCAATTAGATTCTTGTATTAAACACCTGAGTTTTAAAGAATTTGAACACCTAATAACTTGGGTTTTCTGTGCGAGTGAGCAACACGTTCTTGTACTTCTGGCATTGCCCAGTTTTTTATGGTGCCAGATATTAAGAGTTTTAAGCAGTTTTAATAGATGATCTGCTTAAAAAAACTAGTCATCACTACAGCATGTCCACATTAGGCATCTTCAAAAGTCTTTGCTTAAATCAGGATTCATGAATTGAACTTCAGTCTACTTGGTTTGCTTATTTACATTTATTAACTGCATTGTTTAACCTCTTGACTCTTTCTTAGCAATGTATTCCAAATTACACCTTTTATCTGATTTTGCATTAGGCTAGAAAGTCTACATAATGGTAAGCATTTGTGCTCAAGTACTGGCATAAATATTCTTAATTTTGCCCCTTCTGGGTCATATTCTCCGTTCCTATTTTAAAATCTATATTAGTTCATGTTCTTGTATCTTATCTGGAATTCTTCAATTCTACTTCATAGATTAAATAAAATTGGGTAAATTCTCTGAGGTTTCATTCAGTCTTTCTTCTCAGCAAATTAATCCAGGACATAATGTCCTGCAAGTGGATAGAGGGTTAATCAGTGTTTGTGTAACCTTTTCCTGAACTTTCATAAGTTTTCCAATTAACTGGAGTAACTGCAAAAACCCACACATTTTATGGTGTGCAACGTTTCCTTTCCCTCTTCACAAAGTTGCTTTAAGAAGCCATCCATATTTCTAAAGGCTAACTAAAATGTGGAAGTTTAAATCATTGTTCAGTGTATATAGGAAGCACCAGCTAAGATGGATTTCAGTGGCAACTCTTACCTGGCTGCTTAAAATTAACTTCCTATTAGCTTATGAGAAGTGAAAAGAAACAAACTTTTTTCTTTGTGGAGGAAAAGATTTTGTTATGCAGAGAATTTTATAAAAGCTTGCTTCCCGCAATCTGTGCACTGAGAGGTGGTGCCCTACAGCCTGAGAAGTTGGCATTTAAAGGAGATGTAGGGGAGGTGTGCAGAGTTCTGTTGAACTGTACCAATGAACAGTTCTCACAGCCCATGTCTGTAGTTGGCACTGCAGCTATAGGCTAGGCAGGAGAAAATTGTAAACTGTGGTGGAGTGGTCCAGAAGCACAGTCCATCCCAGTGGGTAGACTGACATAAATATCTTGGTTAGAGAATGGTATAATTGCCCTGGACTGAACTCAGCCCATCTCCTGAAAGGTGAAAATTGACTGATATCTGCGAGGTAGAGATGAAGCTGATACAAAGAACTTCAAAATCTGTGG
The DNA here is from genome assembly GCA_024362935.1 of Setophaga petechia. Taxonomy (NCBI): domain Eukaryota; kingdom Metazoa; phylum Chordata; class Aves; order Passeriformes; family Parulidae; genus Setophaga; species Setophaga petechia. The sequence continues at coordinate 27,860,288 of JANCRA010000008.1, forward strand.
GGAAAACAAGCATACTTGTCAAAAAATGTCACACTTAAGATCAAGCCAATTTATGCAAAATTCTGTAATTCCAAGCCCTTGTCATTAAAAATTTCAAGTCTGACTAGTGGGGAAATGAAGCACGCCTCCAGGAGAGAGGGTTGAATATTGTTTTTATCACAGAGAAATATGTGAAAGGTATAAAATTTGCAACACAAATTTCAATACCTTGGATTCCTATTCCAATATGAATAAAATAAAAATACCATAAAAATTTGAGTAAGTATTAAAAAAATGCTAGTTATATTGTTTTGGCTGTGACAGAGATTCTCTCTTTTATCTCTAGTATAATTTCTCACACAGATGCCACGATGTAATTTCTCATCTGTATTCTTTGATATATTTCTTTGACTTTCTTGTATTTGAAAATAATAAACTAAAACCTAAAAGGGACTAAAAAGCATCACGTAGTTCAAGGGTTGGATAATTTCAGCTACACCTGATAATATGCTCTGCTAGTTGTCTTCTGCAGAAATAGTACTTACTGGTTTCTTCTCACCTTCCAAATTGTTCTTATTTATGAGGAAACTTCTGACTTCACTGTCATGAACTCAACAGTTTTTCATTATGTTGCAAAACTGCCAAAGTGTGTTCAGTAACTGATATGTCTGTCTAAGTATGTTTGTAATTTGAATACTTAGAGGCATTTCAATCCACATAAACGTTCACAAAATTAAAAAAAAAATGTACTCTCTAACAGGTCTAGTGGAAAGCTAGAATATGATTGAATAAAATATTCTTTATGACTCCTTTATTTGACAAAAGTTCCCAGACCATGACTTCCTTTCATAGTTCAAATGTCAAGCATCCCTTCCACTGTTGTCAGGGTGGCATGCAGGAACAGAGGGAGACCCTAAACAGAAGTCTTTAATGATGACAAGCCTGGTTGACTCAATGACCCACAACATCTTTTGTCTCCCTTTCTCCCCATGTTGGCTCCTGCTGATTCAGATGGGGAAGCCAACTAGCAGAGCAGTTGCTCATGCATAGTCTAGGGAAAATACTTCCTTCAACCCCATGCACAGAGTGCAAAAGGCCCTTCAATTTCCTCTGTACTGTTTTTTGTGGGGTTTTTGTCTTTTTCTCTGATTGACTAGCTTTATATTGATTGAAAAGTCATTTCCTTTGCCCAGTCTTCTGAAAAACAAAATAAATGTTTTCTATGACCCTAACTCTTAGATTTTTCTTTCCACAGAGCTAAAGAAAAATTTTCCTGTCAATTATATTGAAGGAAAAATTATATTGTTGTTTTGTAGCACTTTTTTTCTTCCTATGTGTCAAAAGGGAGCAAACGATGCATTAAAAGCCTAAAAGCTGAAATAAAGATTAGGTGTAAAGTGCTATTGATCCCTTTAGGAAAAGAAGCAAAGACAGATTCCACTCTGCTGTCAGGTTACATTTTCAGTAAGTTACCCAGATGCAAGATTTTAAACTTCTACAAAAGAGTCCTCGAAGTGTTGTTGAAAGTATCAAATATGATTACACCAGACAGCAGAAACAATCACTAAAAAATGTCAGTGGTTTAACTGAGGTACTGCCAAGATACATTGTCCCAGTGTTTCATGTAGTCCAATGCCTGAATGTTTAAGACACCAAAATGAGGAGACAAAACTTTAAAAACATCAGTTATTGCATTCTCTGCGAGTGTATCTCTCTCTCTCTCTCTTGTTCTCTGTCTCTTCTCCCATGCAAGTCCATGTATCCTATGTCCAGAATCTACATTGTCTTAAACACATAATGTAGTTTTCATAGGATGGTGCACAAGAAAGCTCTGATTTTCATTCCCTAGCTTGTTATTCATCCAAAGAATAGTCTGAATATTTTTGAGATTATTTTAAGCTATACCACTTCTAATGAGAGAACAAACTATTGCTACAAGTCGGCATAGTAGATTTTCTTCCAAATACCTTACCTTCTTGCTCCTGAGAAGCCTTTTTGATGCTTGTTTGCTCCAATCAGGAAGACGAACAGCAGCTGAAAAAATATGTGACCTGTTAGCAGAGAGTATATGGTCAAATATCATGATTTTTTGTACTGTTTTGACTTTAAAAGTTTATGAGAAACCAGCTACTTGGGGTTTTAATACTACTTTCTGCATACAGTGATAATCAGGTTTTGCAGCTGACTCTACAATACAGGCATCTTGACTATGAAAATTTTGATTGTTACTTACATGAGCTGGAAACATCAAGGATTGGTAAATCTAAGGAAGAATCCAACACTTGATTAAGTTCTATAAATTAAAAACAATTCTACCATGCTAAGGCAATGAATTTCCTGATTCTCAATAGGGTAACTTTAAAACATGTCCAGAGATAATTTTTCTTGACAAACAAAAATTAGACAACAAATAGAAACAAATGCCAAATAAAGACAGCTGATGAACCTTCCTTGTAAACTATCATATCTGTAAATATACTGATTATGGAGAAGGTAGACTCCCCTACTCAAGAAACACTATCAGGAAGCAATTTTTTCAGAGCAAGGGGGTGAAGCTCTCATGGTAGATGTGTAAGTTCAACAGAAGTCCAAAGACAACACATTATTTGGGCTGAACTGCTTTAAACTAACACCAGAAAGGAATAAAACTTCAGAGATGAGTTTTAAATTCAGTTACTGGAAAGTAAGAGGAATTTCTAAGTGGCCTGTATAATTGTATCAGAAACCCAAGGAAGAGAAAATATTAATTTCTATTTAAAAAGCTATTCTGTGACTTTGTGAAGCTAGTCAACTTTGGCTTCACATGGATGTGTCCTACATTCCCTTTCCTTTTCTGTTTGGTACCATTGGCCTTATGTGCCTCCTTTATAACACAATGCACCTGGGTCATTCCAAGCCACTTATAGGTTGCTAAAATTAAATGTGTGATACTCATGGACTGTCCCACATGTCCTAGCAACTTTTTGCCTTCTGACTAAGCAAAAGGCAGAAAGCTGTGTGCTTAGCTAGCTCTTGGGTTAGCTCTCTCTAGTCCAGAGCCCTTCTGCATTTTTGACACAGATGAATAACAGACTGGGGATTCAGCAACAGCTGTAACAGAAGCAGAGGTGAGGAGTTTGAAAAAAATTTTCATAGGGCTGGCTGAACAATGCTCTTTCCATGTCTACTGCAGCCTTAAATGGTGAACAGAACCAATTCTGTGCCAAAGTTCTAATGGGATAAAAATAGCCCAAATACTTACAGATCAGAAGCCCTGAGATAATATCTTGGAAGACATATTGGAACAGCTGATATGCAGTTTTAGACAAAATTTTCAAGGGTAGAAATGTATTCTGTTCCAATGTATTCTAATTAAATTCTAATTGAACCTGAAATATCTCCATTAGGAAGTCCTGTGGTGCAAAAGAAGTAAATCTTCCAAGCAAACAGCTGGAGTCAGGATCAAAAATCCAAAGTTTATGCATTATAAGTTTTTATTTTGTTCTAATTTTAGCTAAATTTAATGATAAAAATGGTTTTATCATATGGAAAATACTTGGTGAACTTCTTCAGCTTCCTACTCTAATTTCAGTGAAAATAATCTAGTTCATATACTTTTAGACAGTTTCATGATGAAAAGCAGAGGATCCTCCTTTAGAATGATTATGATATTTACTTACTATGAATTAATAAATCATGGACAAATCAATTCAGCTTGATCATATCTGCAATGATGTAACATTTAGTGGTTGCTAACAGCAAAGCCTTTAGCCAGTGCTTTATTGTACTGTATAATCAGTAGAGGACACAGAGCAAGAGAATAGGCTGGAGCCTGGTTTTTGCATTGGGATGAGTTGGCAGCTTGCCTCCCTTGCATGTAGAGATCAGACTATTTTGCCTGGCTGCTGATAATCTTCCCAAGCATCCCACAATAAATTCCTGCACTGTACTTTCCTGTCTGAGACTTTCCTTCTTCTGAATTAATTTAGACCATGTGACAACAATGGGTATAAGGCCATGAAGTGAGACCAGCCAGACATACATTCTGGCAAAGCAGCATCTTTATGGATATTCAAGTGATTGAAAAAAAAAAATTAAAAATGCATTTGTTAGAAACCTAATACTGTTCAGATCTAAAAATGCTCTTTCTACCAGATGCTGCTTTCATTCATCCTTAAAAATGTCTTCATTATTAGCAATTGTTCCAGTTAAATTTTTTAGAAATATTTTTCTCATACCTCTATCTCTGAGAGCAGCTTCTGTGTGAGACCAAGGAGGGAAACCTGTGAATCTATTAATTTTAACACACTGAAAGGATCTACACAGAGCCTCATGAAAGACAGCTGTGGATGAAGTTATTTGAGTGACCACAAGAATGACTCTCCCCACTGGCTGGTTATGATCAACTATGTGATGATATAGCACAGTTGATATATAACATGCCAGCAGTGGAAATCAACACTGGTGAAACAGCAGCACAAACTCCAGAATGCACTAAGATTCATGTTAAATACCATGGGTTAATGTAAGACTTCTGCAGAAGTTTCAGTGTGCTGCTTTTGGCTGGGGTAATTTTCTTCACAGTGGCTAATATGAGACTGTGTTTTGGGTTTGTGCTGGGCACAGGGTTGATAAGTCATCATTTCTTTCATATACCTCCTTAAAAGAGGAAACAACTGACTCCCTTCCAACTCAGCATATTTTATGAGTCTATGATCCTGTGCTAGATGGCATTTGATGCCAATGATTGATTCTGCTTGTTCTTTGAGCTACTTACTCTCCAGGAAAAGAAGGCTGAAAGTCATGAAGAACTTAGTTTATGCAACACAGAAAATGACAAAAATGCCTCTGAAAGAAAAAGAGACCAAACACCTTCCCAAGAGTGACACTAAAAGAAGTATTCTAGGGACAGAAGAAATTATATAGACTTTGCCTCAGCTCAGAAAGCCCTTGAGTTGAATGGAAGCAGACCTGGAAGCAAGAACCTGTCTGGGACAGGCCACAGAAGGCAGAGGAATATTTATTTGGAAACCTTTGGTTTCTGATGAATATTCTCATTTTTTAAAATGGGTCTGTTGACATTCTTTTCTATTAAAAGATTGTTTTTGGATTTTTTTTAATTTTTTTTTAGGGCAAGAGTTCTCTTTTGCCACTGCAAACTCTTTAAGAGAGAAACTTGTAACAATGTCAGAATGTAGAGCATTAAAGGACCATTACTTCTGCTCTGCAGTCAGCTGACTGAACATAAAGGAAAAGGCATTCTGCTGTTGGCTAAATGAAATGAAATAGAGGTAGAAAAAGGTACAAGCAAAAAAATGAAAATGCAAGAGGAATCAGCTTTGTGAAATGTATTGATAATATCAAGGAAAAATAAAAATAGTGAGAGCATTTTCTCTGAGACTGCACAATTATGAAGAAAGGGAAGGGGAATGCAAGAAGAAACAGAGACTGCAGGAGAGTGTAAAAGGAAACCACTACTCATAGGAGATCTATTTTTAGATTTAAAAGCACACTGTCAGTGTCTTCTGTGGAGAACAAAAAAAATCTACTAAATGTGTTTTTAAAGCTAGAAAAGAGAAAGTGTATACAAAAACGAGGATCTGAAGACATATGCAGTTTTTCCCATATTATTTTCCACATTCTTCTTCAGAGAAATGTGTCACAGGGTTCAACCTCTGTAGCACCCAGCATTTGTCTGTTGACACTGACTTAATTTTCAGGAGGCTTTAGGATTTCATGTGCATAAGCAATTTATCATGAATACATACACTGGAGTTTGTCATGCATGTACAGAACACAGTTGCCAAGGAAAAGAAGTTGGTAATGGAAAAGGTGTATCATTAAATCATTAAAGCTTTCTTGCACACAATTCCCTGTAAATAAGACCCAAACAATTTAAATACTAATCTGTACTAATGCTTTTACGTGTAAACTAAGTAAGCATGTTTTTATTGAATTTTAGACAGCCAATCCTTCTTTCTTGTCCATATTTGCATTAAGCGTATACAGTTTCACACATTTAGATAGTGTTTCTTCAACTGAGGAATCAAATGCTACATCAAAGCAAAATAGAATATTTTCATCAAGTATGCAATGACAGTATTTTGCAAGTGTATTAGAAGTAATAATTGCTCATCAAACTAAATAAAATGAAACTTGGAAAAAATGTAGAACGGTTTTAATAAAGTATTTGAGCTGCAAGGAAAAATATTTAAATTTGTAATCAACACATACAAACAAATCACTCATCAAATTTCCTAATATTGTGGTGCTAAGTAAGCTAATTATCCATTCTAAATGTTATTAAAATAGCTTTTGTTGCTTTGAAGTTAACACATTAGTTTTAATAGAACTATCAGACATGAGAAATAAAAAAGACACAGACAACAAAACATAAGCAGAATACAAAGTACTTGTTCTTTCAGATGTTTGGACTTTGTGCAGAAGACTGTCGGGGCATAAGAGGATAGCACTGTTTACAGCAAAACACTAGAAATACAGAGGACACAGAGATCTCACTTCCTATGAAACATGCTGAATGAAGTTCAAAGATTAAAATTCTAGGCTCAAAGCATTAAGAATTTTTTTTCCACTTCTTTAGAGCAAAAATATCTCTCTCTTAGTTTGCTGTGTCTATACTGATGTAAAAATGAGGCAAAACTTTTTTTTACAACTATTCATGTCATAAGTTACAGCTGAAATCCATTTCAACAAAAAAAAAATTAGTAAAAGTAATAAAACTACCTTAAATTCACTAATTCACCAGAAGCATACAAATATGACTCAACTGGATTTGTCTTAGGAAAAAATATCTGCTCAGAGAAACTTAACCATTGTGATGACTAATCATAATTCCATAAACTATGTCACTAAAAGTTGACTTTGAATAATTACTTTAATTAATCTTGTTTCTTCAAATGCAAAACACAGCATAAATTTCACATATATTATGTATATTTCATGGGAAATGTGAAATGCTAACATTCTCCTCTCTCTTTATTTGGGACAAAGAAGAACAGGACAGAAGTGTGGCATCTGAAGAAGTTAACACAGGACATTGTCCCTTAAAAACAATCAGAGAATGTTTAAAGTTTGGTTTTGTTTTTTTTTTTTTATTAATATTTTTAACAGCATTACCTGGGAAATCCTCCATATAATCGATATAGATGCTCACCTATCAAACTGTAGCCTCATGTAAGTTAGAAATGACATTCATTGTTATTTCAACTAAAAAGTATCCAAAAGTACAAGTTTTAGAAACTCCACCTAGATTTGGTATGATTTTACGTCTGGAGATACATGTCTCTTCATCCCTTATACAGAGAGATTCTAGAAAACCTGATTAGATCCAATATTTAAATTTTTCTGGTTAAACAAGATGGACTGAACCAACACAGTGATCAAACTGAGGGCTGTTAGTACAGGAGACAAAATAATTCTCTATGGAAAATATATGAGATTTCAATCGATGGGTTAAAGAGGTCTGATAAACTGCATTGTCTACAAGCTCTCATTTACACCACATTTGGTAACCCCAACACCAACTGCACCTCCAGCTTTTTTAAAACTTGCATATTCTTTCTCTAAATTACACTAAACTGTCTTGAAGAAGGGATAACAAAAAAAGATTAGCTGACCTCTCTGTCTTTTTCTCTTATGATCCCTTCACATGAACCAGTCACTTGTGACTAGCTAGCTTTTGTCATTATTACGACAATTCTAACCTTCTTCACAACTTCACCTCTTCTTAAAAGAGTTGAAAAAATATTAGATGAAATTGAATAGTTCTTTCCTAAAGTTCCCAGTGAAGAGGTGCAATATGTAAAAGCTTCAGATATAAAAAATATATAAAAGGAAGTGAATGGGCAAAGAAGTGATATAGTCTGTAAGACTTAAGGCCCAAGCTTAAGTTTGCAAACAATGTTTTAATTAGGAAGGGAAAATAGCCTAAAAAAACAAAAAGAGAAAAAAAAAAAACCAGACAGCAAAAACTCTACATGAGTGCTAGTCTCTTTAAGATTTTATAAAAGAAATTGTCCTTTGGACCTCCTCCAGTTTACTCATATTCCCACCCAAAATTGAACAATTGCCCTTGACCACACATACTTGTTCCTGAGGATATTACGTCTGTTTTTTGAAAGTGTTTCAACTGAAGCATGAAGAAAAATGCTGTGTAAATAAAAAATATTGCAAACAAATATCTCAGCATTTCTGATTTGAATTTTCTCACAGTCTTTTAATCTGTCAAAAAGCTTGATTTTCTTTTTCTCAGCTCTGTATTTTATTTTGTGAGAAACATTACTAAAAGTGTTGTTACTGGAATTTCCATTGGATAGTAAAGTTGTCTTTCAAGCTGTCCTTTAATGACAGGATGGAATACAGTCTGCTAAAGTTAAAATAGGTGTCTGGTCTTTTAACATGTTAGTTCACAGCATCAGTTTTTTAAACCTGAATATCTCTGCAAAGGTCAGTATAGCAGCAAAAAATCATACTAGGTAAGAATAACCTCTGCTTTTTGACAAAATAAATCCATATTTTCTCACTCAATTAATTTCAGATTTCATAATATTATATTAAATCCCCTAGTCCTTTGTTTTCATTTAAATCTGTGATTGATTTATACAAATGTGATAAGTAAGTAGAAGGACTTTTTATAACTGTGCCATCATAAAATTAAAGTTCCTGCAGAAACTTAAATGGATGAATGAGAAATAATCTTATTTTGTATCTGCTTTGCAACATTTACTATTCAAGTGCTTTGTTGGCAATTACTTAAACACAATTGTGCTGAAACTGAAGCATATAAATTAAATGAAAAATAAATTTGCATTGAAAGTACATTTTGGTTTCTTTACTGTCTAGCTGACACTGTTTATATCCCACAGATACAGCATATAGACAATACTGTCTTAGTATCATTCAAGGATTTGTCATGATCTGAGCTGGGGCTTCAAAACTTACATCTTTAGCTGGGGTGATGTGAAGAACTCAGACTCTTGGAGGAGTTCAGTATGTCTGTGGATTTTGAGGCATATAACAAGCATACAAGAACTTTCAAACCACTATATTTAGTGAATACATCACATATAGCTTCTGAGGTGCAAATTGTAAGCATCTGTAGGCAATACATTGACTTTTAATAGCCTGCAAAGTAATAAAATAATATTGCCACAAAAAATTGTGTTTATATGTTTCTATAACCTCTACATCATAGTTAAGATACAGTTACAGCTGAGGGCTAACTCCACCGCTGACCTTTTATGACATTCTGCAAAGCTCACTGTCAGCACTACAAGCTGCAAAGTAATGGAAACAAAACCCAAAACAATTCCCAAACCGAGATCGGTTTCTAACCACATGTAAGCTCAGCCATGTTACGTAATAAAGTGTTCCAGTATATATTTTGCATCTGTAATTACTTCCCATCATTCCCTACACAGCCTTTCTAGTGTGTAGTCATACCCGTATTTAAGAGGATGTTTGTTCCTTTTTGCTTTAGAATCGATACCTTGTGTGTGTAAAAAGCCAGAGGCAATTTAATTGTTCCTCAAAACAATTTTGTTACTCAAGTTATATGAGTACTTAATAAAACAGAATTCTCTCATTTTTGCATGTATCACCAATGCTCTGAAAGGGTATGGCATGAATGTAGATTTGTGCCATCCATTTAAGTCCCACTTTACCTATTTCAATCAAACATAGTAAATTAATATTTTCACTTGTAGTAATCATGGTTGAAACACTTTTTCAATGTGTCTACACTCAAGCCTTTACTTTCTAAATGCTGTAAAAGCAGCTGTGCTGACTTTACATTCATTTAAATATAGTTGCATGAAACCTCAAAAAATATATTCAGAATTGATACATTTTTAAAAGCACATTTTTAATCTTTGAAAGGTAAGTGGGTTGCAAAAAGCCAAATACATTCAGTTTGAAATATTTAATCAGAAATTTTTATATTTCAAGGTGATCAGTTACATAGGGTTGAGCATTTCTCCACAGAAGACAAGGTGGTATCTTGCAGGACCTGTCACATGAGAAACACTGGATGGTAGCCAAGCAGTACCAGCTTGATCCAACGGGCTGTACCTGGTATGAATCAGCCTTTAAATGCTTAATGGAGTCTGGTGAGCTGGGGCTAAATTTCAGGGGAAGTTCATGGAGAGCAAGGTTGCATTTATTAATATACTGATTTTCCTGCAACTGCACTTTGATCACTGACTTAAACTGATGTTCTTGGAGTGAAGAAACATATGCTAAAGAAGAACTTGTCATGCAGGACATCTATAATTAAAGAAGGTCTTCAATGAAAGCATTTCACAACACCACCATTAGGCTTTGTCATACTGCAAAAAGAACATGAGCCTCTGTGTAAAGAAAAGTTAAACAATTGTCAGCTGAAAGCAGATGAGGATTTTATTGAATACCTGTATTACTAATGCATGAAGAGCTACCCATGCAGAGCACAGCAGATACAATCATTGCTTTTAATCGTTGTGCAATTTTTATTACCAGTGGAACTACAAAACAAAAAGAGGAGGATAGATTTCCATTATTGGTAGCCACAGTTTTATTTCAGGAGAAATCTGTGGCCTAGGTCACCGAGTGGTCACTTGTTCTAGTGCCAGGGTCACCTCCACATGACGAGACAGGTAGCTTTACTTTTTTGAAGAACAGCACAGATCAGGAAATCCAACCTCACTAGCCAGGGGCACATAAAGGGTAAAATCTGGATAACCATTTCCAAATCTTCCCACTGTGAAGAAATAAAATTATTTGACCAGGCATTGAAAAGAACAAAAAAAAAACTAACATGCACTTATATAATCTTTAAAGGAAAGTATAACAACAAAGAAAGAAATAGACATTAATTACCAATTACCAAACAGGATTATTGTAATTTCTATAGTCATATGAAATTTACACTATGGCCACAGTGATTGTATTTTGAGCCATGGTACAAATATCTAGAATACTGGAAAGCAGTTTTTGAAGTTTTTGTTCAGCGTAAGCCACGGAAAAGACACTGCTGGGCAGCTGTCCTGGCAGAAACCACTACTACAAATCATGCTTCAGCTGTAAAGTTGTAGTTTTATTTTTTTAAATGTTGGTAATAAAATATTGAGAGATGGATGACAGATAGAAACTGATGTAAATATGAAATTTATTTAATGCCCAGGGTAAAACTGGTTTAATATTTTAATTTTATTAATTCTTAATAAAAAAAAAAAATTATGTGAGGATCCACACTGTTTCAAGTACTATTGAAGCCATTACCTGCAAGGAGAGCTACAACCAAAGGAGGAAAATACTGCCTCTGGATAGTGGAGATTCCCACTTTGAGAACTTTGCTTTTCAGTTCTGATTTGTTTCTTTCACTATTTTACTAACTTACAAAAGAAATTTTTAAAACATTAAATTCAAGTGTAATCCAGAACCTCATTCTGCACATGTTGTCTGGTCAGAGTTGTATTTTCTTTCATGAAAAGATGAAGAGTTCATAGGTCTTTGTAGAAGGTAGTGTTAAAACAGTACCTTACACCCTTGGGTGTAAGAAGGGAGAACTGAATGCTTTGTCTCCTTTATCCTTGCACCTGGAAACTGAGGTCAAAATATAGAAAACAGACTAATATCAAGATACAATTGTTTTTTCATTCATTCATCCTTCTGGGTCAACTGCAGTGCAAAAGGCAGGAAACATACTTTCATTTATTGCTGGTTTTAATCTCTTCTATGATTTTCTTATTAACTCTTTTCCCCTATCTACTGCTATTTCATTTACAGGTTTTCTCAAGTACCCTCATTCTCAAAGGAAAATCCACCTGGTTTTCATTTAATATTCTCAAGTCCTGTGGTGTCAATAAAACTGATCTACTCTCACCCGTAATACTTTGGATTTATATATTAAGCATGGCAAAACTCAGGTATATGTCATTTTTCAAGAGCTAAATGGAAAAAAATTCTGTTTTAAAAGGTGGTATCACACATTTAAGCTTAATATTGTGAAAAGTTAACATGAAGTAAAATCACAGAGATGTTAAGGCATTCAGCTTTCTCAGGGAACAAAAATATGAACATTAAAAATGTGCATTGCTCTTTTGTTTTCAAGTACCATCAAAAAGGAAGCCATTCAAATGGCCAATAAACAAGTATGAACAGACACAAAGAAATAGGTAAAACATCAAATTCATTGAAAACACATAAACAGTGAAAACATTAAGGCTTTTTCTTCACATATGGGGATTTGTAAAACCAGGAATAAGTGTTACAAGACCTAAAAGGTGTCCTGAATCAATTCAGAAGTTTGCTAGTTTGAGCTTAAGCCAAATGACTACCCAATGAAGAGTAACAGATGCACCTGACATAGCATTCCAGTTCAAGGACATAGCAGAAATATCACTCTAGTCCTCCCCAGTGACAGAAAAAACTATTGATTGCACATTTACAGCTCAAATGCTTTTTTTTTTCCTCCTTTCTAAAGTAACAAAAGAATTCTGAGTGTTTGAAGAGCTTGTGGGTTTGGCTTCAATTCAAGGCCAAACAAAGGGCTCAGACTTTCACCACATACTACAGAAGAATTTACAAGTTCTGTGTTCAGATTTGTGAAAACTTGTTGATCTTTCAAGCTAACAAGCATTTTCAACAGCAGGAGCACACAATAGCACAAAATTCCTTTTGTTTTCTCATGGAAATGCTTACAGGTACCAAAATCCATCTGAGAAAAGGTTAGCTATAACTTGAATTCAGGATGTCTTGTGCATTATTCACCGAGAACCTGAATCACTAATAATTGATCTACTGAACCCAGTCACTGAAGAGAGCCAAGTAACTTGGATAACCTGGAGGCATATATTGTTTCTCTAGGCAGGAAGTAGAAAGACAAAAAAAGGGAAAAAGGCCCAAAGAGTTCATATTCTTTTACCTTCATTTCATTCACTTAAATGAATAAATAATTTGTTGAGCATTTGAAGATTTTATTGTGTTTAGCATGAAAATATAAATAAATAAGCTCCACAACAGCTAATTAATTTAAGATGGCACATTTAAAATTTTTTAATTATTATTCTCATTATTTTCAGGCATTTACCCAGTCTTTTCCACTTTTCTTTTAAACATTAAAAGAAAGCCACTATGTTAGCCAGTTTCCCTTTTGTAATGTTTATTTTTATTTTCATGGTAAAAAAGTGGTCTTCACACACATAAAGACATATTCCTCTTCCTTTCTCTCTCTTCCACTTCATTTTTCCCAAAATATGGCAAAATGTAAGGAGGATATGAAAACTTAGGTGTATGCACAACTTCTAAGTCATGGTTAATAAATTGATTCATGTTTTCAGTTTCTAGGGCTGATATTAATACAAAGATTATGTAGTTTTTTCAAGGTAAAAATCTCAAGAGAGGCAAACATCTGTCAAGCAGTCTAGCTAAGAGACAAGAAAGTGAGCAGAGAGAACAACTGAAGGCGAGAAGCTGGCTTTTAACACAAGAGCTGGGTTAAAAAGAGATGAAAATAGGCTGCCAACGACAAGTGGAAAGACTTGGGTGTGAGGTGTCACTTCATTGCCTTGGACTGGAGCTGGAGCTCATGTAAGAGCAGGACACTCTGGAAGCAGCACAGCACAACAGGATCAGGTCTGTAGAGCTCCTCAAGAGCCAGTGTCCACACCAAGCACATTCTGGGGGAGGTCACTTCAGGATACCTCTAATTTGTTGCCATCAGCTGAACCCCCAGCAGAGATGGAGGGCATTTGGGGGTGTTTTTTTTCCTCTGCATGCAAAAGAGTTTTACACTTTGAGATGGCCATGAGTTCTGAATCAACAAGTGTTAAATGGGGAGCACTGGGATACTTTCCTCAAAAACACTTTGCTGATTAAAACTAAAATCTCAGAAAGCTCCTAGTTGAAGATCAAGACCTTCTTCAGGATTGAGTAATTGCCTCCTATCCAGGAGGAGGAAAAAGAGGTACTGGTACTAAAATGATATTACTCTTCGTTTAATATTAAGCATAAAATTTGCATTTTCTTTTCCCTTTTCCTTCTGAAAGAAGTTTGACTGTTATCGTGCACTTCAGATGTAAAGAAACTTTCAGTTAAAGAGCCATACAGTTCAGAGAACTGTGTGAATGGTGATGCTTCAAAAAGCAGAGTTAAAGACCTGTTTAACTTCTACAGTGATTTTCATTTTGTACCTTTCTGTGATCTCAGTGAGCCAGTATGTAATATGACAGTGACTGATTTCTCTAACGCCCCACAATTTTACCATTTCTTCAAATATTTTAACATCTTTCATGCTGTGACTGAAATTATTTTTCTTTTGTATGCTAAAATGTCGATGAAAACACGCAAGGAAAGTGCTATGTATAGGAATATTATATGGGAAGGTATGTTTCAAATTTAGAGTCCTCTTAAAGGTTTGGTACTATATTCAAAGTAAAACAAGAGTGAAGCCTCCAGTTGCTGAGGCTATTGAAGCTGCCTATTCCCTGAATACACCATCTGATGAGCAGAGACCATTTTATGGTGGTTCTGCTAGAATGGAAATTATGGATCAAGCCTTCTTTAAAAATCATTGTTTAGAGATTTGGTGCAACACTTATAGACACACTGGAAATACAGTAACAAAGAGACAAATAGAACAGCTGTAAAAGGTTCATAAGTTATTGAAGGTAGATAAACCTGACTAAAATTATAAGAGACAAATTATTATAGGAATATTCTTGTCCCTTTTAGTTCATTTTTTATTAAATATATTAAATCATCAATTGTCTCTTTGTTGCTCTTCACTCAGGTTCTGTGGGAGAACAGGTTCATCTGACAGTCCCAGGCAAACTTAGGTTATTTAATGTATCAAACTAATTAGCAAACTTTAGCATATAGTGGTCTATTTGTATTCTTGGGTTTTCTATTTATTTACTTCTTTTGTATTAAAATATAGTGATGAAGTTTCTTTCATTATTTTCTGAATTTAGAATTTGGAAAAAGCATTTTTTTTCTAAATGATCCTTCAGGAATTTTTCTATCAAGTTATAACTTACATGTACACATTAAAAACCCAATCCATTTTGAAAAGAAAAACATTTTTAATTTTTACATGAGAAAATATTGTTAGTTGCTCCACATTTTTTCTTGTAAAACTAGATAATTGAATATGGGATTTGAGAAAGAACCTGACTTTTATATATATGGACATTCTGGTTTTTAACTTTGTAACCTCAATGCTTAAACACAAGTTATTGGACTATTTGGGACTTGGAGTTTTTGTTCATTTGTTCTCATCTGAAACACTCATATTTTAGATTTCCTGTGTTGTTTTGTTTGAAGCTAAACTAAGATTCAGTTGCTAGAGTAAATCAATCTCATTTCTGTTTCTAGCACTTCTTGTGAAAAATCTGTTAAATAATTTTTTCTTTCTTGTTTATTAGACTTGTTTATTAGTGAACAGATGTTTTCTATTGCTTCCTTCCTCTCTCTGTCTCCACCTCATTCCCTTTCCTACATTGTATTTTATTTAATATTCCAAGGGCAAAGAATGTGATTAACAACCAGCATCTCGCCTGAGCCCCCATTTTCAAACACAGCAAGTCAAAAAAGCTGGTTTAGCTGAGATATTATTCAGAGATGTGAAATTCTGGTCCCAGGTGAGGCTCTCCAGGCCACAGAATATGAAGCCTAAGGGTGCATAGAATTTCTTAGCTGTACTTTGTGACACTGATTTCTGTGATCCTTTCAAGCTTACTTATTGTCTACATACAATAATACTTTCTCCTTACAGTAACTTCCTCCATTTCCATTCCCACTCTAAAAAGAAAGTAGTTTAAAAAGTATAAATTAAAAGTAAAATAGAAAAAACTCTCATACCTCTAATATATTCATTCTATTTCTAAAACCGAACAGTTTTCTCAAGAATCTGAAAACAATATTTTACCTTTTAATTTATGAATTATCTCTGTTTTTGAAACACATATTTCTAGAATAATTGTATAGGAAACCTAAAAATGAAAAGAAATTTAGTAAAACAGAGACTAAATTCTAAACAGTTATTAGTTTCTACACAAATTCATTATATTCTCTTATTGGTTATTACACAGCAGTAATAATACTAACAGCAATAACCAAATTTTTTTATTTTATAACCTAAATATAGTTTCCATTTTAAAAATTCCAATTAATCCTCCTATTGTTTCACACATAACATTGCTTCTCTTTTTACACCCGTCTGGCTACCTCCAAAACCTTGGGATTCCTCTAAGGTGAGGAACTGCTGGCCCACAAGTGTAGAAGCACCTATTGCTAAGGATGTTTTGAAAACCTCAAATACACTACAAAACAGCACTAGCAGACATAAATAGTCTTTAAAGTCTTTAAAAATTTGGTTGCTTTTTTTTTCTTTGAAAAATATTAATTCAGAGCTTAAAAAATATAATTAAAATACATGCCTCAAAAACATCTACACTCTCCAACATATTTCAGAATGAAAAGATTATTACATCGAGCAGTTCTAAGGATGCAAATAAGGAGCTGAAAAAAATGTAGATGTCTTCTGTTTTCTTTTACTGAAACTTGATTACAATAAGCATAAGTGACTGGTATTAACTATTTTGTGATGCTCAGTTCGCTTCCTGGATGAGTATATTTCTGAGCATCACAAAATATTGGAGCAAAAGTGGTTTTTTCCTGTTCCTGTATGGAGGAACAAAAAACTGGTTTCAAAGCATTTAAGTCACCAAGAATCTTTATTGCCATCTGAAGTAGCACCTTAACAATATGCTCTTATTTCTCCCTCAGAACAAGCGCAGGTGCATTGATACATTTTATTTACTGTTTCAGACCCACTCAGATTTTCCACCAATTAAAATTAAAAGGCAATAAGGATATACATGTCATCATGTGAATCTGATATCTCTGCAGTTAAAAACTTTCACTGCATTTTTAGAAGAATCCCAAGATGAAATACAAAGTCCTCAGATATCTCTAACATATTGTTATAGATCTATATGGCCCACCTTTGTCTTTTCCTGAAGTCCTAAAAAGGTCACAGAATACTCTGCATGAAAGTGGAACAGAGAATTTCTACAGGTATATTGAGTTTTATGACAAAATCAGGAATATTCTTTGAGGAATAAGAGTATGTGTTTACAAGATTGCACAAAGATTGCAATTGCAACTAGGAAATCTTATTCTAATCTGAAGAACCACTTGTACTTTGCTGAGACAATTTGATGTTTCATTGGACCTGTCACTATAGTAAGGTTCAATATATCCTGGTACAAATATAATTTTGGATTTAAAAAAATATATTAAATTAGGAAAGAAATCTGCCATATGAGTTTTCTCTTCAATTACTTTCCTAAGTAAGAATTGATTTGAATTTCTGAACCCCTGCTCCCAATACATTCTGCCTTTCAGCTCTTTACATGTTTTTTCTCCTTTCAAGCAAATAAACAAAAAATCCTATATTATTGTGTTATATTCACAACATCCACACCACTGAGACACTGCACACATCTCTGCTCACTCTGAGTTCCCTTTGTCAGTCTCTGGACCCAGGATTTGGGACAATGGCTCAATTTCACAACAGAATTTATTGAACTCCTGTTGTCAGTACCACCATAGATTTCTTCTGTGAGGTCTACATCTAAATCTGGAGCATGCATCCTCAAACAAAAAAAAAAAAAATTAGGAAGCTTCTTAATTGTTTAATGCCAGATCTCTGCTGGATTCCATGGTTTCTCCTCAGGGAGGATCGGCATTCTTTGTGTTTGTGCATATATGAGATTCTCCTTTTAGAACTATAGTTTCTGATACTCATAATTTATCCCTGTGCTGCTAACAGTTCATGTTATTTTTCTAAAACTAAAAAGTGCTCTGCCAATGCACTTTAATGACAGCTACATAAGCAATGAGTACATCAACTGAGATTTGTCTTTAGAAATGTGCAAAGAATGAGTGTGTGTGAGTTAAACCCACTAGCAATTCATAGTGCTGGCCAAACTTATTTTATATTGAAATGCCATTTCCTGTCTATGGTTTGAACCAAATGGAAACAAATAAGTAGTGTTGAAATCTCCAAAATCTCACCAGTTTCCCTGTCTAGATATATCCCTTTTTGGCTCCTTTCTTGGAACCAATATAGGTATAGCTGATGACAGAGAAAAGTCAGGAGCTGCAGCAAAGTTCACCAGCTCTGATTAAGATTGATGGACTTTAATAACATTCTCATTCATGAAAACTACTGATAATGCTCACAACAACTACAAATTCCAGATAGACTTCTACATGGCTATAAACCAAAATATATCAAACAGTTTTATACCTTCATGAGAAACTTTATATCTGATGTGAGCTTAGTGATGAATATTTGCTGTTTGCATAGAGTTCACCATGATATCCAGTCATTCCTATTCCCAGAACGCAGCACCAATATCAGAATTTTCAAAATGGAAGAAAGAGTAGGTGGATACTGTGATACAAGAAAATGCAATATACCTCTAGCAGAAGCTTTGGAAATCATTCTTATTGTTCATTGACCATAGTGTTGGGACTTTTTACTTCTTGCAGGTTTTAAACAAATTTCCTTTTATTTGTTGTTGGCTGTTGGTATTTGGGGGAGAGGGGTGTTTTTTTTTAATTGCTTATTAATTCATAGGCTGCATACAGGAATATGGAATAAATCTGTGACCACAGTGGGTAATTTTCTCTTTTTTGGGAAGGTGTGGAATTAGAAGTGAACAAAGCAGGTAGCTGCTTGTTCAAAGTATTCACAACTGAATTTGAAATAACATGAGAGGAGATATCTTTTGGCATCTCAGTTAACAGCTCAGACTGCACTAATATGACAATATGATATATTGTCTTTGTACAATTTAAGTCTCTTAATGTGCAACTTCTTGTAATTAGAGTATCAACATGTAGAAACACGAATGGATTGCACCCAGCCTAGTAGATCTAAAAACAAAACAAGTTTTTAAGAATTAATAGCAAAATTATCAACATAAAATTAAATTTTCATACCATTATGATGTTATTATGATGTATACACTGGCAGTGTGCCTATCGATAAGCAACATAAATTTATCTGTCTCTGAATTGGACCATGAATTTCATATGCTCTGATTTCTTGGGAAAAACACATCTATAGTTTGTAAGTTCTTATACTTTATGTATAAGAAATAAATGTTTCTATGTCCTCCCATTCACTTCACAGGGCAAAGATGGACGTCTGCTTGGCTGTGTGACCATGTTTCCTAATGGCATCCCCTACTCACAGCATAAAGGATTATTTGCAGGTGGTCACAGAATTAATCATGACCAAGCTATGGTGGGACCACTTAAGATTGTGCCACATAGCTGCTGATTCTCCAAGTATATAAACTCAACTATCCCAAATGCAAGTTGAAATACTGCTGTTAATACACCACTGAAACTTAGATATAGCTGCTAAGATTTTGGGAGGTGATTTACCTCTCTTGCTTAACTTTATCATTGTTCATATGTGTATACTCCAAGTTGTGCAGCCTCCACCATAACAAAAGAAATTTCTTGCTTCTGTCTCCTCTTCTGTCAAAATATCTTTTTTATCAAAATACCTACTAAATATTTTAAGCACATGCTGTGGTTGTTTCTATTCTCTATAAAATATGTGCTAATATTTCTTAATATCAACATTAATTACATTTTTTCAGAATTCCAACTTTTTCTCTCTGAAATATATCAAGAAATATTTTTGATGATGGCACATAGACTGTGCCCCCCTTGAAACAGTCTGTTTTCAAAACTGTAGTTGCCCTTGACAGGAATAAGGCCTTTTAGCAGCATGCTAAAAACAGATAAAACATAGTCATACAAGTTCCACTGCCATGTACACCACCTATTTTCTCTAGAAAACTAATATCAAGTACTGATAAATTAATGCCTTTAAAGAGTTCCAGGGGAGAGAGGTTACTACTCTTTTACTCTTCAGTGGGATCACTTAAGAAAGCTGTTGAAAACAGCTAATGTTTTAGCTGTTTCTAATGTCACACAAGCTGAGAGGATAGAAGTGTGCAATTTACACATTTTGCTCTTGTGCTCTAGTATTGATTCTGTCCTATAAACCAACTTGTTCCCACATAAGACAAAGCTGTCTGAACTGAAATGCACCAATCTGTCTAAAGCACCTGTTTCTGGAGGAAGAGAGACAGAGGAAAAAAACAACCTGGAAAAGCAAGGAAGGACATAGCTTTCTTTTTGTTCTGTTAATGGTCCCATTTGTGAAAATAAAGGGTGTGAAAACCATCTAAAGCACCCAGGAACTTTTGCAAGGTGGATAGAGAAATATGCTTTCATTTTGACAACCTTGAACTATCAGAAAGACTTGATAGAGAAGAAACTAGATGGCAGGAAATATGGAAATAGCAAAGAGGGCATTTGATGGTGTTGTGGTTTAACCCCGTGTGGCAACTAACACCCACACAGCTGCTTGCTCATTTCCCCCAGTGGGATGGAGCAGAGAATCAGAAGGGTAAAAGTGAGAGAACTTGTGGACTGAGATAAAGGCAGTTTAATAGATTAAAAAAAGCCATGCACACAAAGCAAAACAAGGCATTCATTTACTACATCTCATGGGCAGGCAGATGTTCAGCCATCTCCAGGAGAGCAGGGCTCTATCGTGTGTCAGGGTGACTCAGGAAGACAAATGCCATCCCTCTAAATATGTCCCCCTGCCTTCCTTCTCTCCCCCTCTTTATATGCTGAGCCTGACAACCTATGGTCTGGGATGACACTTTCATCACCTGGGGTCAGCTGCCCCAGCTGCATCCCCTCCCAGCTCCTTGTGCTCCCCCAGCCCCCTCACTTGTGGGGTGGGGTGAGAAGCAGAAAAGGTCTTGACTCTCTGTAAATACTGCTCAGGAATAGAGAAGACCTCTCAGTGTTCTCAACCCTGTTTTCACCACAACTCCAAAAGTTAGTCCTCTACTAGCCACTACAAAGGAAATGAACTATATCCCAGCCAAAACCTGCACAGATAGATTTACAAGTATAGACACATATGCATGAGAAGTCTCTTCTGGATAAAGGCCTTCTATTTTGGGTAGCACTACAAAATGTGAGCCTTATTCTCAGATATATTAACATAAACATTTTCAGCAACCTTGTCAAAATAAGTAAACAAAGGTAAAAACTCTGATTTCTGGAAAATGGCAAGAAAAAAATAAAAACACTTCTAAGTGCCTTAAAAACAAGAAAAAGGTGAAAAGCAGCCCACACAGATTCATTAAGAACAAAACATGTCAATCCAATCTAATTTCTTTTTATGAAAGTTAACAGGACTTGTCGATGAGGGAAAGTATGTGACACATGCTGACTTTAGTAAGGCTTTTTGCATTGTTGCATATGACATTTTCACAACTAAGCCACAGAAATATAAACTAGATGATACTGCTGTTTGGTGAGCCTAACTGATTGGAAAACCACACAGAGAATAATTATCAGTGGCTCACTGTCAAACTGGAGAGATTTATCAAATTGGGCTCTTCAGGAGCCTGCCTTTAATTTAATATGATTCAATATTTTCATTACAATGGTGGATGATAGCACGGAGAGTAAGCCTATTAAATCTACAGATGACACCAAACTGTGACAGATGTGAAGACATTGGAGGACAGGATTAGAATTTGAAATAGTCTTGTCAAGTTGGAGAAAAAAGCCAGACGTAAACCACTAATGGCAAATGAAAAACTCTATACTTAGAACAATAAACTCAACAAATCCATAAAGGGGAATATTCATGTGAATGACAATATTGTCTCTGCCAAACCTATTTCTGTTTAAACAGGAAAGCTGCCTATGTCTAAGCACTACTGCTATTCTCAAATTCGGCACCTATTCGATGAGACCAATTTGACTGGCCTGAACATCCATTGTTCATTTCCTTCTCTGACACTTGTTCCAAAGTGCTTTGGAACAAGTTCTTTGACCCAGAGATTTTCTCATTTCTTCTTCTGTCTTATGTCCTATACTCCTTACCAAAAATGGCTACCTCTGAATTGTCACAGGGTATTCCCTTGCTCCTAGAGTCTTTGATTCTCCTCTCCATTCAGACACTGGTATTCTCATCTTCCACTTCCTAGTTCTCACCAGCTTCTAAGAGATATAAACAATAGTCCTTCTGCAAAGTGTCTATTCTTCCTTCCCATTTTATCTTTTCCCAGTTCTCGCTTGCCTCTGGTTTCTCTGTTAGTTGTGCATCCTGTAGATCTTTCGTGTTGCTGAACTTGCAATATATTAGCATTGCTCAAAGACCTATGCATTACCTTTGTAAAAAAAAAATAGAAGGGGGAATCTCATGACTCCTATGTAGGAATTTTTACGTGAAAAACTGGGATTTGGTCTAAATTACTGATGAGATTTATGCGGCCTTAAATAACTCAGAGCAAGCTCTCTGTTCTTCAGTTGTTTATTGAAGACATGACCAGAGCAGCTGTGTGTGTTTATAGCAAGATCCAGAGAAGATGGAAAGTGGTTTTACAGATGCATATCTCTTAAATTCCAAATAACCCACAGGTACAATCTGGATTTTCCATCAGCCACTCATCTTCACCCTATCTCTTCCACAACATGGAACACTTATATTCAGTTATACAGACTGGATTAAGTAGTCAGGTTTGGCAAGAAAAAATTCCTCCATTCATCCCTTTTCCTTTGGGTAAAAATCATAACTTCAAAGGCTATTCTGCCCCACTTAATCATGTCCCCAGAAACTTTCAGGTTGGTCATTAGTTTTAATGCCGTTGAGTGCAGATAGGGTCTGCATCAACAAACAAAATAAATTAAAGTAACAGAGAGAAGGGTTGACTGTCAAAGCTGTAGTTAAGAATCTAAGATTGAAAAGCTGAAAATGATCCACCAGTTTCATTCTGCAACAACAAAATATGAAACAGTTTTAGTGAGATGCAAAAATAAGAGCTTTTCTTGATAAATATGCAAAAAATGTTAAAGAAATTGTGGATGAAGAGGAGGAAATCCAAAGGGAAGCTAGGGGAAAGATCAGAGTGTTAGAAAACGTGTAGGATGATACAACAGTGAAATTATTATTCTTAAAGTGAAGATTTGGCAATACTTTTCTCTTAGTTTTGTGGCTTTCTGTTAATACCAGCATCTGGTCATGAATTAACACCTGAACTTTCACAACCGCCACATAACAAGACTAATCCCCTCTAAATGGGAAATCTGTGCATTTGTAAGCCTTACTGCATTGCAATATTACTGTAGAACTACTGGGTCCTATAGATCAGTCTTCCTATCTTGTTCTATATCATTTTAAACAATTTTTATTCAGATTTTTGGGGGAAAAGGACTTGGATTTGACTGATAAATGTATAAATGACATCTTTTCTTCCTCACCACAAGACTCATCTGAAGCAGTTTTCAAGCCCTATGATTGAAAGAGCTTAAAAATGAGCGGGAGCTGCACAGCACTCTTTAAAACAATCTATAATAGACTACCTGCTTGTAAATGACAAGTTTAGATACCTCTGTGACTCCTTTTAGGATAGCTTTTAAGAGAACCTGAGACCAAACATGATTACAAGACAGGACTTTTAACTTTACAGTTTTTAACCATATTTCTTCACAACCAAAAAATAAAGAAATCATGCACTTTCCTTTTCATTGTATATATTTCCTCTCTTTTGCAGAACAAAACAAAAAAAAGGAGAAAGAAAAAAACCTATATATCCTGCACTATTAAGTATAAATATGAGATTATAAGTCTCACTTGACAATGTCATAGGAGGATGAGTATGTAAACCCTCTGATTAAAAAGAAACATCAAATTGAGAGATCTGGAAAAATATGCTCACATAGTTAAGATAAGGCATGACAATCCCTGAGACTGTTCTCATTCTCTCCCTTTCGTTTTATGCTGAAGATAAAAGTCATTCATGAGTCAAATCATAAGGACTTAGCTAAGAAAGTTTTTTAAAATTGAAAATTCATTACAAAAATATAAAAAAAACAAAAACTACACAAGATTTGTTCAAGCAAAGGCTACAGTATTAGTGGTTTAATGACAAAATTTGGAAATACTGGAAATTTACAGGTCATAAATATGAAGAAATTATGAAGTAGAACATTTCTTAAATAAATATTTTTGCTCCATTGCAACCTAATAAACAATATAGATATTTTGCCTGTCAATAATTTCAGCTGGATAGTAACAATTCAAACTCAGCAGTAATCGCCCAAGATTTTAAGTTCCAAAATCATTTATGAGGCTATTTTTTGATATATATATAATTTTTTTCAGACTCACATGCATCTAATTTGTATGTAAAATTGCTAAAGGGAAAACCTCCCACATCCACATCTTTACAAAACGTATTCTCACTCAGGTAACTCAGTTGGAGAGACTGAAATCTAACTGAATACCTCAGCTAGCATGAACATGTTCATTTAAATCAGATATGAATTAGTATCTGTGTGTTCCTTCTATAAAATCAAAAGTGAAGTAGCATTATTACATTGCATAGGTGGAAACAAATTTGTTAAACATGAGGAGTTCTTAATGTTGATGATAAAATAATGTACAGGACTACAAAGCATGGTTGTGCCAATTCTTAGTTAAATAAGATTCATTTCAACTAGAATCTTCAAGTCACTCTTTTGGATATGTATCTCTTTGTATTCTGTGAAACGTGCGGACATCAGCTACTAATCATGTAATCATGTATTAAAATTTGTACTTAGGTAAGTTTACTTGATGTGTTTTGAAATTCTGTGGTGTGCTTCCAGATCATTTCAGAAATTGCATTAAATTTACTGTACAAGTTGTTTCTCTGAGAAGTTGTAGTGCACTTGTTAAAAAATTAAAAGCATTGACGAAACAGTTGAAAACATGTTTTGAGAAACACATTTTGAAATCTGCTAAATGGTAGAAGGTATTGCCAAATATTGAAGGTTTTCAGGGCAGCTTTTTAAAGCATAAAGGCCAAATCAGCCAACCATGCACTTTTGATATAGACCTGGCTCCTGGCATAAAAAACTTTCAGAGTTTAGGATGTTTGCTGCTAAAGGACTATTCTCATAATAGAAAATAGATTCCTAAAGAAAATAATGCATTTGCATATTGTTGGCTTCTCAGGCTCAAAATTAACAAAAACAAAGGCAGAAGAAAGCTATGATATTATTAATCAGAAGAAATAACATTTGTTTGTTGACATCCACCTTGAATTCTCAAGATTATTATGAATAACTATAATTGAGAAAGTTGTGCGTGGTTTTTGATTTTTTTTTCTTTTCTTTTTTTTCTTTTTTTTTTTTTTTTTTTTTTTTTTAATATTACAGACAGGAAAGTGTAGGTACCCTGAAAGCATTCTAGAACTTTTTAGGAAGAAATTACAATGAAAAAGTGTACATTGCCATTAGGCATTTTTTTCTCTGTTTTACCTACGATCAAAAATGTGCTTGAGACAAAGTGTCTACCCTCTGCCACACAGAGAAGGCAAAGAGCACACAGACTACACATTTCAAATTCAACTAATTTGGAATATTCATTCCAAGGAAGCACCTAATATCCTTCAGCTGCCAAGAGACAGACTTCCAGTACAAGAGACAGAGTAGACCCAGTCTGAATGACCGTCCCCAAGACATCTATCTAACTTAATTTTTTCAGAACCAATTGTTACATATGACAGATTCATTCCTATTGTGTGTGCTTGGTAAAGTCATGCTAGGGTCTATCATCATTGGCAAAACTGCTTCAGGCTAGGAGAGTTTGAAATTCAAGTACAAAGTGCAAGACACCATTTATTAGTGTAGCTCCCCTGTGCAACTGAGGCCCTTGAGACTCATCTTGCTGGTGACTTTCTTCCCACGAGGAAACCTACACAAACCCACCACGTCCTGATGTCATGTGTTCATTGTGTTCATGGTAAAATAGCATCAGCAGAGCAGAATTTAATCTCCAGCATTCACTTTCTTGCTGAGTAATATATGCTGCACTCAGTGAGGAAAACCTCAGGTTGGGTTTCTGTTTCAAACCAGAGAGACTTATGTTTAAAAAGTAGGTCTTTCAGTACCTGGATTTATCTTCTAGGATACACCACAAGGAGTTGCTTCAGTTTCAAATTATGTTTGCTCTAGTCTTGTCAAAGTGGGAGGCCAAAACAGCAGAAGGCAGCTTACCTGTAAACAAGCAAAATTATGTTCTCTGCTTTGAGAAGCCAAAATATATTTACTGAAATTATTTCAACAAAATAAAATATCTTATTTAGAATTTATAATCATTATAGCCATTTGATTAACATGATTGTTTCAATATTCATTTTTTGCAGTATATGTTTCTAACAGCATTTTTGTCACTATTCTTGATTAGCTTTAATTAGACACAAAAAGTCACATTTTAAAAAGGAAACACTCTTCAATAAAAAAATGCAGAAAAGTAGCTGTGATCATGCCTGCCTTGCTCAATGGCACAGAAAATCTATTGTGCAAGTGAGAATAGAACCCATATTTTCTGAGCCATAGGCCTGTAAATTTAATCAAAAGTTATTTTTATTGTCTATTTAAGTATAATTATCATTGGCTATGAAAAAGCACTCTACCAAAATAGCTTGTGGAGTAATAGTTAAGGGAAAAAAGAAACTTGTAGTTAGTTTTTGAATTAATAAAAGGAAAAGTTTAATATATATGCTTGGAAAATATCTAGCAGAGTTAAACAAGATCCATGTGAAATATATCCAACCATCTAAAAATGAAGGCAATTAGCAGCAATTATAGAGCTTCTTTCCCAAAACTATGTATTGTAAATCCTTTTAATCAGTGAAAGCACCAATAACATCAAGCCATTGTATGTCTGAACAGGAAGCCTAGTATGTAAGAACACTTTGCTTTTAATTAACTTTTGGATACCACTTTCTGCAGATTATTATCGGGAGAGCTGCTGTGTAGAGGAAACTATGTATTTTAGGTTCCTATTAAAGGATTAATTGTATTTTTAAGTGCAATATGTTAATGAGAAGTAATAGTTGTTTGCTGGAGGTATACTGTACTTAATAGGTTGGTGGATTAAACACTCCCTGCATTAAAAGGAATTATTGTATTTGTCATAAATACCTTTGAGGATAAATTTGCTTTCAACTGCTGGAGGAATTCTTTGATACAAAACATGAAGGATTACATGAAGGTGACAGGAGAGGTAGTCTGCATCTGTCAGGTGTGCTCCTGATCACAGGCCAAGAAAACTTACCAAGTAACCTGGGGCATAATACATTTAGAAACCGAGCCCTGTTATCAAAAATCAAAGAATCCGATGTAGTTGAATGTTTTGTATTTGGAAAGGGGAAGGGAAGAAGTAATGCATTTGGAATTTACTGTGTTTCTGTACTAGCTGTGCTTTTTCTGCGGGGCTCAGTAACCTCTCAGAGGGCAACTGTGTTCATAACAGTATCTGCTACTGTAATGTAAAAATGAAGCTGCAAAAGCTTAGTTCTGTTTTTTAACACAAGCCCCAAGCCATGACCACAAAGGACAATTTAAGGGGGGGGACCAAACCACCCAAAAAATGAACAAAAAACAAACAAACAAACAAAACCCCCCCAAACATGAGAGGAAAAACCCCTGAAGGACCTATCCAGAGTAAATACTTTTCATCTGTTGCTTCAAGACTGGGTAGTTTTGAATGAATTATTTTTCATGGGAATTTTGCAAGAATGCCTTCTAACCCCACCCACCCTTTCATGTTGGATATGGTTGTTAATTGTGCAAGGGCATGGGTGGGGGGAAAATTACTACTGTGATTTTGGAGTAATTTAGTTTCTAGAGACAAGAGCTTCTTTTTTAGCAAGTATATGATCTAGACTAAGGCTTTTCCTATAAAAAGTGTAGACTCGATTTTCTTTCTGTCAAGTTCACTGCATGTAGAGTTTGTTGACAATGTTGTAGACTCAAAGAGTGAGACAGTAGAATGAAAAGAGGGGCTTAGATTTGACTTGGTTGTGTTGGGAGGACTGCACAAGTGGACAACTATATTATGAGGTGAGTGTGTACATATACCAGTATAATGCCAGGGAGGCGGACAAAGGGATAAACAAACTAACATGTCCCATAAGGAGAAAAAAAACCAGCTTTATGTTATAAATTGCAACAAAGGTTGGAATCACAGAGAAGGAAATATAAAAGAGCATAATGCAAGAGAAAAGATGTCTGGATACCAGTAGAAGAATAAAAAAACTGTATTTATGGTTATACAAAACACATGCAAACAGACTTGTGGAAAAAAATTGTTTTAAGTTTAAATATTAGTATTTAAATATAGCAGTGCATGTAGTTTTCAAAACAAATTTTCAATGTTACTCTAAATGTTGAAAGTAGATGAGACCCCCAACTTCTTCAAGTGTTACAGGATAAAATTAAGGCATACTACTGGAGAGATGATGTATTTAGAGCAAAAGCACTCATCCCATAACCTTCTCCCTGAAAGAAATCTTTCCTCTGCAAACCTGCACAAGTTCCTTTCCTGTTTCAAGATATCCTTCACCCCTCACACTTCATGACAGATGCCTTTTTCAGAATAAAAGCTTAAACTTCCTTTAAGAATGTTTAGACTTCAAAAACATAAGAAAGCTACAGTTGCCTTTGTTTATTTATTTGATGAGGCCTTTTCATGTTGAAAGTGGCTTGTCAAATGAAACAGTCTGTGAGGCCCAAACAAAAAGTTTAGTAGCTCTTGATGAATGATATTCTATTCTTATTTCTAAAAAGTTCTAGATCTCTGTCATAAGGGAGGAGACAAGATCATGCAAGTACTTTTGACTTGTCAGCTTCTCCTATGATTTTTCCTGTGAAGTTGGAAAAAACAATGTGCAAAAATTCTATTTTGTTACAATACTAAATTAAAAGATCTACAGCTGTTTCTCTTTAAAATATACAAATAAAATGCTACCATTCTTCAAGCTGTAATTTATGTGTTATTGTTTCTTGCATGGAAATTACTAGAATTGTGGTTTCCTGAGGTATGATATTAATTAAAGCTTAGTGTTAAGTATATGAAGGCCACGAGACCAAATTCTTAAAAAAATTAATAGAAAAGAAGATAAATTGATAGCAATTAAGTCTAATATGCACTAAGTATGAGTAAGATGTCCCTGCCTATTGCAGGAGATTGGGAACTTTAAGAAAGATGATCTTTAAGGACCCTTCCTACCCAAAACATTGATTCTATGATTATGACTGCATGCTTTAAAAAATGTAGGAATCAACTGAACGTTTACCTAAGGAGCTCAGAAATAGAACTTGTTTCCAAACTGTTTCATAAGAAATGTGCTAGGGTAAGTGTTAAATCTGTTCCTCGGTCTCATTAGTATTTGTCATCTGAAAGTGTTACCAAGGGAAAGTCTAAGGTAGTTTTAAACAAGGCCAAAACCATTTCTGTTGGCAGTCAAAGTCAGCCTGCCAGTGCAAGTCACTTTTTCCGACTCTTAGTGAGTCAAATAAAGAGAAGTGAGTCTGCTAAGATGGTTATTCCTGAAACCAATTAAAGGCAATTCTGAGGTTCTTTCAACTTATCCCATTATAACCTCCAGTAAACTACCACCTAATTTTTTTATTATAATTATTTGTGAAAATGCTAGCTCATAGACAATTAGTGTTCTCTGTAGGAACTCACATACTGGATTGACTTTGTAGAAAAGCATTGCATTAAAAGTACTTTAGGGATAAAGGAACTTTATACAGGATGGTTTTCTGAATCTATTCAGCAAGCCATAAACTTCCAACTAGCTAGTTTTGAAAACAGTATGTCTGGCATATGAATTTAGTGGTTTGAGAGCAGAGCTAGTGATAAACCTGAAACACTGAAAATTTATTTTCAGTCTTTGAAAATAGATAATTGCATTGGTCTGCAAAGTTTGGGATGCCTTGTAACAGTTTCAGCATTAAATATTTTTATCTGTTTCAAATTCTTTATGTTCTCCCGTGTAATCACAATTCTTTCTTTTCATGAACTGGAGAGATTTACAATTCTAAATTTTAGGACATTTATTTTATCCTTTGTAGTCACATGATCTGTGTGAGGTTTCTCAGGATTTTTCACAGGTTTTGCACAATCAGCAGAGAACAATTTCCCTTAGTCCATTTGTTTGGCTTAATTCTGGCTGGCAACCAAACCTTCCGTAGTCACACTCTCATTTCTTCATGGTGGCATAGGGAGGAGCATCAGAAGGGTAAAAATCAGAAAATGTGTGTGTTGAGAATAGAGAAAGCAAAAGCCATGCACACAAGAAGAGCAAGACAAGGCATTCATTCAGCACTTCCCATGGGCAGGTAGGTGTTCAGCCATCTCACAGAGAGCACGGCTCCAGCACTCCATAGCTCCAAGGCTAGAGAAGAAAACTACTATCATCCTGAATGTTCCCCCTGCCTTCTTCTTCCTCCAGATTTATATGCTGTACATGATGCCATACAGTATGGAATGTCCCTTGGGTTAGCTGGGATCAGCTCTCCCTGCTGTGTCCCCACCCACCTTCCTGTGTGCCTCCTACCTCCTCCCTGGTGGGCTGGGTGAGAAGAAAAGGCCTTTACTCTGGCTTAGCACTGCTCAACAGCAACAAAAACATCCATGACTTATCAACACAATTTCCAGCATAAAACCTGCACACCCATTTATATGTTCACACTTCTTTTTCATTAAACGCCACATTGATGATTGTTCATCTACATTAGGATGTCTGACTGATTTGGAGAGAATCCCCAGAACAAATCACAAGTTAGTCTAAAAACATATTCACCTTTTAATTTACTTGTTTTAAAGCTTTATAGAGAATAATCAGTTCTGACACCAGATGTACAGAGGAATGACCTCCCCACAGAGATACAGATGTTTACCTATTCACTTTTACTTACCTTTACCTGTATCCTGTCTCTGAAATTATAAACCAGGCAACAGAGATATTTGTCCTCGTTTCCCCATCCAGCATCTTCTAATGTGTGGTTTATGGACATTTTTCTGCTCACCAATTTGCCTCTATGAAAATTGGAAGTCCATATTTTTCTTTCTGGAGACTGATCAAAAGATCCTGAATTCTCTTTTGGAGTTATTTTTAAGGACTGGCCTCAACCTTGACATCTTCTTTTCTTGTAATATTCTGTTCTATCTCAGAAATTGATAGTTCATATCAGTAGCTTTTGTGTTTAAAATGTAAGTTCCTTTTGAACTCTTTGATTAATTCCACTTACCCTAGTAATATATTATTATTCATATAAACAGTTTGCTTTAAAACCTTTCTCAGCAGCTCTTCATTCAGAGATTTCTCCAGTTCATCTTTTGGGGGGAAAAAAAGACATGGATATGGTAAAATGTCTGAACTCCATCTTAGTGAATGTCAGTGCAGGTAACTGGCAACTTTTGTGATGTTTTATTATCCTAAAGTAAGCCAGAGCTCAGTCCAGGTAGTTCTTTGCCTCTTCAGTTCAATAGACCCCAAGGACAGTAAAGTCAACTAGATAATTATATAAGAAAAATCCTTCAAATTCTTCTCTGGATTTCAGACCAGTGGAAAAATATTTTTCCATTAATTCTTCCATGTCATTACACAGAGGATCATCTGTTCTCTTGCATATCTTGGAACTGTAGGGAATAGCATGAATCAGGTTCAAACTCTAACTTGCAGTCTGCATTCAGTTTGAAATGTAAATATTTAGAATTGTGAAATTAATTTCTCCTCAAGTGAGTTGTCTGTTGTACAAGAACTTGCAATGAAAATAACAGTTAGGACTTACAGTTAAAACTGTGGCTCTTCAGCCTGT
This sequence comes from Setophaga petechia, assembly GCA_024362935.1. Taxonomy (NCBI): domain Eukaryota; kingdom Metazoa; phylum Chordata; class Aves; order Passeriformes; family Parulidae; genus Setophaga; species Setophaga petechia. The sequence goes on from JANCRA010000008.1 coordinate 27,892,028, forward strand.
GAAGACCACAGAGATTACACAACACACTGGTGCTAACTAGGAGTCTGTCTCTGACACTGGGGCAGGGAGGAAGTTGGATAGTCTTGATTATGAGGATAACAGGTATGGTAATTTGGTAGACTGAAAGATTATACAGATTCAGTACAGATTCTGCCCCCCAATGTGAATGTGGTTTCTTGTTTCAAGGGCTCTTGTGTACCAAAAATGTCAAGGTGGAGGTGCTCAACAGCATTTTTCACAGCTGTTCATCTTTAGTTGATGATTTAAACCTGATCAACATTTATAAATGCCACAGTTCCAATTATCAATGAGGCAGAGAAGACTACCAAGAGGAGTTCTCAAGAAAAAACGCATATATGGAAGAATTATTTAAATCTTCCATTCTCTTTGAAGTAATGCTAAAGGATAAAATCCAAGCTACTAATTTGTCTATTCCAAAGCACTGCTATGAACAGTGAGACTACTGACAAAAAGTGAACACGCATACATGCAACTGTATGACAACCTTATGTTTATATATTTTATGTGTTTATATATGTTATGTGTAAATTTTATGTGATATGTGTGAACAGTAGTACCAGTGCAGTAAAATTATTAAAGAAGTCTTTAAAATATGTTCCCTTCCTCAATGGAGAATTTCATACTGAGGCCACTATTTTTCCAGTTAATAGAATAAAAATTCTTCGGCACCAAAAAGCAGAAGAACAAAGTTTGTGATGCTGAAGCATAATTTGAAAAGGAACTAGCAAGACTCCAGAAAATTCTAATAACCAGACACAGAAATAAACACAATAGGACATAGAGGTATTTTTTTCTGGGTTCTGGAACTCTGTTACCCATGCTGCTTCATTACATCTCCCTGATATGCATTCTGGTAATATATCTTACATAGTCATTGGCAACATTTTAAAATAGAGCTTATTTAACAGCAGCTATCTAGTGTTTTTGTTTACCCACTCATTATTTAAAGAATACTTTTCATCACATTTACAATATTTAATTGAAACAACAGTCTTTTACCAGTGAGGGAGTGTAACATCAGCCTCAGGCTGAACTTTTCCAGACTGAAGATGCCCCAAGTTTTTCTGCTTGTCCACACTGCTAGTTGGGTGGGATATAGAGGACACACAGATGCATCATCTAGAAATGGGTGGCACACCAAATTCTCCCTGACAGAGCTACTTCATTGACCAACAACCTCACAGGTTAGGGTACAAGACTGTTCACATGGTTGTGTAGGGCAGTTGCTGTGTGCCATCAACTAAGTGGATGCTATTTTATGATGTATAAAACCACTTTACTGTCATGGCACTGGGAACTCTTCACAGGGTTGGCACACTGAACTATTTACACTGGAGTGCTGGCTGCACTGATCAGATGTGGCTGGGAAGGAGAGTAGGCAACTACTTAGACAACGCTTAGATGCTGAAATAGACTGTGAAAATGTTAAGCAGGAATGTTGAAAATTATGAAGAATAAAGCAGAAGATGCTGAAATATGGTCATGTTTTGTCTATAAAAAGGGCATTTTTTCTGCTTAAGCCAATACAGCCATCTGCATGCCCACCATACCTGGTTCATCATAGCTGTCAACTAGACCCCATTTTATCTATAGTTTTTTCACCCACAACTGCATTTCACCAATGAAAGAGGGATAGGGGCTTAAACAAATAAACAAGAAAAAAAACCAAACAAACCTAACACTTGCTAGTCTATTTTCAAAATAAACTCTCAATAATTACTCTGGAAGGGGTGATTTCCCTCAAATACCCACCTGCAATTTGGTAAAAAGATATAAATAATTAGGATTACAATGAAATTTTTTACTTCCAGACAAATTATATTTTGTTTGAGATAAAACTTTTATATTACTTCCTATCTTTATGTTCCCGTGAGAAAAATGAGAGAAAGTCATTTCAGGTTGGTCCAAAATTGATTTTTTCCACAATTTTTCAGGTCAGCTAATGAAGTGAAAAATCAATTCTTCACAGAGCTTTACCTCAAGCCCTTCTTGAATATAGAATTATTACTTTCCTCATGAGCATTTTCCATGGCATTCCTCACCACATAAATTAATTTATCTTAATTTGGCATAGATTAATTAATTTATCTTCACAATACTTTTGCAAAGAACTGGGACTGCTATTTTGATTTCACACAAGAGAAGTTGAAGTGTAGTTATATCAGAGAGCAAAAATTGCTCTTTTGGATGCTCCCCACAACTACAATCTAATTTAGCAGAGTAGTTAGCTGTTGCATAAAATCCAGAGCTCAGAGCACAGACTATCTAAATGGTCAAAGCACATTTCTCACAGGCATCAGCTTCCTCTATGCTTCCATAGATCTTTTGTGAGCTGGATTACAGGGTTTGGTACTGGACATCAGAGACTGGAATCCAGTTAGCTGTTAGCTATGAGAAATTTACTTTAAAGGCCCATCACACAGGGACCAGTTCAGAGGCACAACATAGTTAGAAATACTTAAGAAGGAGAATTATAAAATAAAAGAATGTATATCCCCTGTGGCAATAAGATACAGTGTTGGATTCTGCCGTGCTCCAATAGAAGCGGGGGATACAATACTTGACTACAACACTTTTCTATAAGCCATCTAGAGCTGCTGCCAGAAAAATAAAAACACAGTTAGGGATATAGGATAAGACCATGCATCTTTAAATCATACAGTGATGATGATGATGATGAATGTTTGATGTATCTGCACCCAGGTGCAACCAGGACATTTCACTGACGGGGACTGCAGTTTCAATGACCCATCAAAATTTGCTTATATTGTTCATCCTCATTCACATTTTTTAAATAATGCCTTGACATTTTGCTTGAATTCCAAGGCAACAACTCATTTAAAATAATGGAGGAAAAACCCCTGTGTTTTAGTATGACACCATTAAAGTGAAACCAAACGTTGTGATTTGTTTGTTTCAACATCTTCCTTCAGTCTCATTACTGCAGAAGCAAACTGATTTTTACTCTGAGATGTGATTAAATTCACATTCATGTGATGATTGAGGTGTAGAATCTTTTATTGGGAAAAATATAGTCTTCAGAGTTGGCAGTGAAGTGCTAAAGTACTACACTCTGTGAGACCATTAAATTTAATCCTTCCTTCAGACTCACTCCAAGGGTGATTTCAATTAAATTTGTTCAAAATTTTTCAGTTTCCTGAATGTATGCATAAATGATTCAAAGGCACTTACACACTCACTGAACAAAATGTACTGAAGGGTACATATTATTTTTATAACTTTTCACTGTTCTTTTTTTCATAAAATTTATCTAAAAGGAGCTTCTACTAAACAAAACTCTAGTCCTCTGCATTAAATGTTCTTACTGTTCATTTGGAAATCAAATTTATTTTTCAATGCAAATCTGAAGTATTCCTTAGCCAACAAAACTGCCCTTTTTTGGCATGAGGGTACATGGCATGATGACTATTTCCTTGAGGGAATATTATGACATTTATTTTACTAATGACTTGAAAAGCTGTTTTCTGTCTGCTGCTATAAAATATGAGGTTGATTCTGACATAGTTTTCAGAAGACATGATGGAATTTGTGCATGCAATTCAACATAGTTTTCTTTATTTTCCCAATTGACATTATGGGAAGTGCACTTTTGCTCTTAAAAAAACCATCAATGGTGAGAAGACAAACAATTAAAGCTGCACAAGCATCTCAGACATAATATTAGATAAGAGGGTAAGCATGAAGTTCACAATAAATGTGTTTGCTCTTATCTGTCTACAAGACCCTAGACATCTTTGTGCCCTGAAGAATTTTTCTGCAGGAACCCATTGGGTAGGGCCTTTGTTTCTAAACATGGTGTCTGTGCCTGAAAGTAATGCTTGTGTACTTACCTATATGCTTGCTTGAGGAATAAATATGAAATTCATGGATTTCATATATACAAAACTTTTAAAGTCCATGCTAGGTCTACCTGTGGCTTGATAGCTTCTCACATCGGCCCAATGGAAAAGGAGAAAGGAAACTAAGTAGTCATTGTGTGTCTGAGTAAAAGACTTCTGCAGACTATGTGAGTCAACTGTTTTAGCAGGAAGGGGAGAAAGACCAACAAGCTGATAGAAAATACATATTTCTTCCAAAATATATTTGAGAGCATTATCAAGAAATACTAGACAAGGGCTTGTAGCCAAAGGCTTAATTGTTAGCAGGCTATAAGGATTAAGTATTTACTTTTTTCCATTTTACATTTTACTCATCACTTGCTGGATTCTGCTGCTTCCTCCCATAGAACAGCCCTGACTCAATGGCTAGGGAACCCATTTCAATAAGACTGCTTATTAAATGACCTATCATTCTGAGTAGGAGTGGCAGACAGGACTAGCACAGCAAACATTTTGTTTTAATTACCTGCTATAATTCAATCTTTTTATGCTTTTGTTCTGATTTCTTTTCATGATTATAAACTCTGCGAGAACACAGAGCCTTTTTTAAATTATGCTTTATAGCTTCTTTCAAATGAACTTAACCTGCATTTTAAAGTTGACATCAGATGTCATCCCCTGCTTCATCACAAATGTATGAGCCATAAACCACTATGCATAATCTGACTAGCTAAGGCTGACTTCTTGGCTACACCTTCTCTACTCCCTCCACCAGGGAGCAGGGCAGGATAGTGGCTTCAGAGATTTAAGTGGTTCCTCTCGAATGCTGCCAGGACATTCACAGAAAATTAGCATGCATTCATCTATCAAGCCACCCTGAAAGTCACAGTTGCTCAAAATAACCTGAAATATCAGCATTAATAGAAGCCATAAAATTCAAGGTAGCGTATACCAAAGTTAAGATGTAAAAATTGCCACTATGCTCTGTTGTCTAGAAACTAGATCTTCTACATTACTCAATTCAATGCATAATTTTACTTATTTCATTCTGTAATTCCTGCAGAAGACTAATGATCTTAGTACTCTGGCTTTTAGTCTGCAGCAGATACAGCCACAGTTGTTTATTTTCATTAATTTGGTCTTGGCTGGCATTATAGAAAAAAACACATCTATATATAATTTGTTTGTACAGTAACTAGCACCAGGGAGTATTGGTCCATGACTTGAGCTTCTAAGAATTACAGTAATGAAGATGATTCCCAAAGGAAGGTATGCTTGGCAACTTTCAGATATAAGACAATAAATTTTTCTACCTTGTTTGGAGATAGAAACCATAGGGAAAATGGGTGGAGCAACTGTTGCACATTTTTTATATATAGCTGAGAAGTTTCCTGGAGTAAGTCCAGAGAAATTTTTCATGGCCCAATTGTTACTTATATAAAATAAGCTAGTGCATTGAATAATTGCATGTTTTTTGGTCTTTAAATAAATCATATCATAAATTATCTGAAAATTGAAACTCATGATTCTTCTTACCTTTGCACTTTTAACAGTTTGGATTAAAAGGGCCTTTAAAATTTTTGCCTGTATTTTTTTGAACTAGACACTAAAAATTAGGTATCTGAGGCAGATATTTGTTTGTTCATTTAGACTCCTAATTTCATTCATTATGGTCCTATTTTCACAATTTAGGAGAAATAATTTAATAAAACTCTGGAACAAAAGTATTTAACTTAAAATTCTGAGGGAAATTTGTCTGTATAAATTGTGAAAATCCTGGCATCTTAACTAAATTAATAAGCGAACATTAACATCAGCAAGTAGCTTATATTTTACAGGTAAAACAAATGTTTTCTAAGGTCTGTTGGGCAAGCGCTTGTCATTAATATTTGAAACAAACATTCTAGTTATTTTTAACTTACAAATTTGAAAGAAATTGAGTATTTAAACTTATAAGAAGCTGAATTTTGTTTTCAGGTCATATTTGCAAAATGCATGAGGTTTAAAGCCCCACGGCGTATTAACATCTGAGAGGTGCTTTGTGTTGTCACAAGTTGTAAATCTTATATGAGAACCCTGTGCTAACTCTCTTGTGCTTCTGTGCACTGAAGCTAAACAAATTAGGTATTTCACAAGGTAGATTAGTAGAGCCCTTAATACCTTAGTATATAAATGCTAATATTGGAACTCTTAAATAAGATAAGCCAAAGGAAAATTAAATTTTAAGGGGAAAACCAAGTTGTGTCTACCATCCCACAGACAATGCCCCTCTGCAATTTCAATAAGTTAATTTATCCTTTTTTTTTTTTTTTTTTTTTTTTTTTTCTGGTGAGCAAGAAAAGTAGTTTGAATGCTTTAGCAAGAAAGTAGCTTAAGGTAATCAATCAAAGATAAAAATTGAAGGGAAAGGATCCCCAACCTAAACAATTTTGCAACCTAACCCTGATACATTTATATGGTTCCATAAATGTACCTGGGTCTTCATAGAGCATCAAGAACAAGTCCTGGCTTCAAAAAGTTCACAGCTAATGATAAGAATTTACATATCCCTTTATTATTTGACATGCTGAAACACATCCTGCCATGACATAACTCCATCTGTATCACTCCTCCTTCATCACAGCCCACTTTAAAGAACCATATTTTAAGACTGGTTTAATATATTGTTTTAGGGGAACTTGCAGAGTTTGCTACAGGGTGGTTACACCAATGGTGTTAAATATCCAGCATGAAATGAACAAAATGTGCTGAGGTACTGGAATCACATCAGTGATAATTCTCAGATATATCTTATACATATTTTTTCTTTCAATATCACATAATTTGGTTAAAATTTTTTAAAGTGAACTTGAGAACAAGAGAGCTTGCTATAGTCAGTGCTTTGCCTTTTACCAAAGCCTGTACTATAACACCTGTCATAAGTGACATTGAAAAACTCTTTTCAAATGTGAACAATTATGCTACTTTCTTTAACTGGCTTTTCTTTTTCCTCTATGGGGAAAAAAAGGACTTTTGATTCAATGAAACTTACTGTAATTCCCTTAAATTTAATTTACTTACCTCATTTACTTATTTTGAAATACCTAAATGTCATCATTTTATTTCAAGAGAAGAAAACCATGTGACCCTCACTTTTAAGTGTCCTCCATCTTAAATCTTCTGAAGGGCTCTTGACACATAACAGGCGTTCTTACTGCCACATTCTCTTGAAAATCATGGGATGCTGAAGAGAACCTTTATTTCATGCAGCCTCACAAAATAATTGCAGCAAAGATGAATGCAAAAAACCAGTGCTTGATCAGACACCAGAACACAGTCCTTAAGTGTCTAATCTAAGAAACGTGTGTGACAATCAAATTTAAAAACTTATCTCTGTTATTATATTCATTTTCCTCTTGTAAAGAAAAAATTTTTCCTCAGTCAACAAAATAACTTTAAACCACCTCACTTTAACCCAAGTCTTCAAAATATCATTTAAATAAGAACTTAATTAAGTATGGAATTTACTGTTATATCAGAAATTATTAAGTATCTAGAGAAGATGGGTGATAGCAAAAAACAAGATAAAAGCTGTAAGGCAGGCAGCAGTAAATTTTACTGACAGGGAAATTATTGGATCAAATGATGACAAACCTAAGGGTAGCCTTCTGATTGAGCTGCTTGGATGCTCTATAAAGGATTTTAGTAAAAACAATGGTTTGTTCCTGAAACAACTGGTGATAAAAATTGAGAAATCATGGTTTACACAGAGGATGATCCATCTGTAAGCAGGACACTTGCATTGCTTTGTTTCTCTGCCTAGCAAGTGCAGAAGATTGAAGAGTAAAGTAAAGGGAAAAGGATGAAATCCAAATAGTCGTAGAACATCAGCCTCATCCTTAGGGCCTAAGAGGAATATGTGCTACAGAAAAATGACCTATCAAGCTTTAATCAAATGAGGAAGAAGACCAGTGCTTGCTCACCCATCACAACATGAACCTTATCTACTATAGGGGGAAATAAAAGGGGGAAAAAACTAGATTTATTCTTGGATGGGTAGACATTTATGTCTTTGTACACAGCACTATGGAGTACTCATCTGAAATGTTGGCATCTATTCATGCCATGCACATTCAGGAGAGCTGAATTCAAGCCAGAACTCAGAATGCACAACAATGTGGAGAACCAAGCCTATATTGTAGCAGGAAACCAAGAGACCTGGGATCATTATCTTAGGAAAAGAAAGGATGAACACACGAGGATGTATCTCAGAGGGCTACTATCAACGAGGATAGATTTAGGAAGGGAGGGATTGACTGAAGAAAAAATAAAAGTCATCAAAAATAATACTCATTAAAAGGTGTGGGCTGAAATTATTAGATGGTTCTTTGTGGCCAGATAATTGAGGTTCTGAAAAAGTCTTCCTGTGGTAGAAGAGACATAAACAAATCCTGGCCAGCTGTAAAACCCGCAGACTGTAAGTGCTGACACTGCCGTTTTCACCATGTTAGAAGGAAGCTTTCTCCTTTCTGCTGTGATGTTAATGATTGAAAGGCAATTTTTTTTCCCTCTCAAAATTTTAATTTGTATGAGAAAGGCTATGAAAACTACCTGTATGAAAAATTAATGTTCTGCTTTTGTAAAAAGGCTTCTAATACAGATGTTTCCCATGGGTAAGTCCAGCTCCATGACTGTATATGGCATGGGGAACTTTTGCCCAAAGTTCTAGAAGCATGTCATACTCATATGTGATACAAGAAGAAATTCAATCCCCATTGTAAAGAGATTAGATGTGTTTTTTTCTTGTTTCATGTAAACCTCCTTTAACAGTAGGTCTCAGAAATTTTATCTACCTTCATACTTGAGAGGGCTGGAATTTTTATGACACTGATGAATCTCAAATGTAGAGATTTCAAGCATCCAAATTTCAGTTGTGCAGAAGCACAGAGTTTTACAAAGAACAATATACTTTTTCATTGCTTTTGGCACACAAAATGCAACAACAGCAACTCAAAAAAAAAACAAAAGGAAAGGTTACTGAAATCCATATGAAGACTCAACTGTTTCATTACAAAACAATTTTAGAACATGGGAGGCCAAAAATCAGACGTATGTTAAATTCAGAATTTTTTTCAGTCTCTCAGGTGATCAGTGAGAGTTGAGAAGTCTTCATACTCCATTGAAGATGGATCTGACATTACTGTGTTACTGGTTATGTTAAACATAGGCCACTCTGGTTTGTTTGCCCTGTCAGTTCATGCACAGGAGCCAGGCAATTTAACTACTCAGGGGACAAGCTTGCTAGATGAAGAACCCAGATGCCACTTTATGGATTTTGCTTTTCCAGCAGTGGCATCTGAATCTGGTTGGCCTTTGACTGATTTTTATTGCAGAGTTTTTCAAGCTGCTATGTTGCTAGTCTGCAAGAGAATTAGCTTTCCCTTTGGAGCAAATTGTTGCAAAAACATCTCTAAATACAAAGATTTTATATGATTTTAAATATGATTTAAAATGAGTAGCAGTGAGTAAATGAGTAGCAGTGTAGCTACTGCTTGCTTCATAAGATAAGAATCATTGCATACAAACAACATATAATAAAATATAATCATTAAAAAAATAGAAAGTTACTGCTCAGGTGGAGATAAGATGTTTGATGCCTATCCAATGCCTATCCAATGTAAACTATTTGTTTTGGTGTTTACATAAAAGATTTGAGGTGTAAAAAACCCCAAATCCAAATGCATTCCTGAATTGGTGAGCTTTTCTTCCACAAATCCATCCTTGGCCTCCTGTCTTATGTAAGTCAACAAGTTTTGTGCTTCTATTATTGTTCCACTCACACAGCCACCATTTTGACATAGTATTTCTGCAAGATGAACACAAATTTTTCCAGCTTTCCACCTCATGAATAAAGCTTTAATTACTATTCGACACAACAGGAGTAAAAAAGAGATTTGAAGACAAGGCCAGAAGAACACAGGCTGCACGAAATTCCCAAGTAAGGCTAAATATGTCTTGGACTCAGATGCTTGGACAGCTCATTGGTCCCCCTGAGGCTGAAGGTTGCAAGTGAACCCAAAGAGGAGTCTGAATCACTGCTGGCATGGCCTGAGTTATAAGAGTGATTGGAATAGGTAACTGTGTGCCTGGTACTACTCTTGTGCTTCCTGAAATGAGCTGGGAGAGAAGTACACAAAATGTCCAGACTTTAATCGATGGTATGTACTTCGTCCAACTGAGCTCTATTAAACAGGGCCTGGAATGCTTTCACCAGCTTATGTTGCAAGCACAGAGCTGGTTTTGTGGTTTGGTTTGGTTTTTATACAAGGTAAATGCTTTGAGATATCTGAAGCCAGGGTAAATATACATATGCTTGTCTATCATACCAACGTGAGGTTCTATTCTAGAGCCTTGGTTTTTTTTTAACTGAGTAGTATTTCTTTGAATCATTGCCTAAAATGCATTACTATCTCCACTTATAATTATAGTTTTAGAAGTCAAATATCTTTTTTACTTTCTACATTAAGATACTCTGAGGTATATGATTAATAGAAGAATAAATTCTCTACCTATTCAGACACATAAAACAGGTCTTGGCACTTGACATCACTCAGTTACAACAGCAAGACTGAGACTGCACCTCTTTTTCCCTATAGATATGGCAATCATGTCATATAGACCTTAAAAAATTCTTTTCCTGCGAATTTGGATATAAATATACATTAATAATCCTTTCTTCCTTTCTGAATTATGTGTATCTTTAAAAATATTTGTTTTTATTAAAAGCTAATCTTCTAAATCACATGATATTTACTTAGGCTCATGCTTTCATCATAACCTAATCTGTCATATTTCAGCTGGATTTGCTTTTCATTCAGACTTCTCAATTGTCCTCGCAGCATTTAGAACTAAAATCACACATAATTTACAATATTTTTCATGCTAAATTGTACATTTAAAATATTTGTGGCATTATTATATATTCATTCTATGCATAATTGTCATATTATAAAATTATAAAACCATATAAAATTGCTTCAGCAAACCAAAGATTATGTGTTCTTTATTAACTGCTGTATCCAAGTGTTAGATGAACAATTCTTTTATAAAATGAAGGCGAATGTAATTGTTTTCGTATTAATTTTCTTGCTTTAAAACTTACCACTGTGTCTTCAAATACAGTGAGAAGTAATATGATGAACAGCTCTACCAGCCCAACAGCTCCAGGTCACTCTATCACAGTCGGGAATATTGTTTTAACTCTCCATAATCTTCATAGCATAACTTTTTTCAGGCATTACTAAATAAAACTTTATAATGCATCAAGGATGTCTTTAACTTAGAAAAGAGGAAAGCAAAACAGAGTAAAGTTAAAAAAAATAATTTGAATTCAAGTAACTTTCCATTGGGATCTGTAATACAGCTAATATGCTTTTTCCTAGAAGACATTTTCCCTCACAATGATGAAAGAAAGTGCACAGTGAAGAAGATGGATAACAAATGCTTGCTTCATGGTTAAAATTATATTTCTGAACAGAAATATTCAAATCATGCATCACCTCAAACACAAGTCATTCACTTGCATACTCTAAGAGCTGGTTTTGGGTGTCAGCCATCCTACCCTCTCCAGGTAGCATAATACCCCACCCACCTTACAGCCTGATACTGAGCCACATCAGATGAATGGGATCAAACAATTTCAAGTTACATTCCATTATCTGCCCAAACTGCCATAGACAGATAAACACATTCTAAATTATCTTATAATGTCCAAAGTGACAAATACTCAAATTCAACAAATGCACTTGTTGGTGGTTTGCCACAGGAGCAGATACACGTTCCTACTAATGGTAGATGATTGGTAGGAGATAAAATTGAAAGTGATGGAAGATACTGGTCTCATTCATACTGGTGAATTTCACACTTGAGCAAGCCTTGTTCTTCTGGCTGGAAAGAGACCTAAGGCCACAACAGAGTGTAATGGCTGCACGTGTAAGGCCACGGATGAATAAAAAATGTCATCTGTTTGTGCTAAAAGTGGTTCTCATGCCACATGTTGTCTAAGATTCCCTGAAACGTGTGCTTTCATCATGAAGTGCAGCTCTTCAATAGCACCCTGAGACCCTGCCACTTCACACTGACAGGTGCAATCCTCAAACAGTATCTCAAAGAAATACAGAACTAAACTTACCTATTAAAAGGGGTTGGGTTTTGTTAGTGGTTTGGGAGTGAGTTTTCTTCCTGTATAAAACCCCATTTACTGCTTCAAAAATGTACTTTAAAAGGGTAAAACATGCTCAATCTGATATTCTTAGGTAACCTACGGAATGCACTAGAAGTGAATTGTATTGCATGGAATTGGAATGAAGCAGTTTGCTGAGGAGTCTGCCAGTGTGAGCGATTCTCTGACTGCCACCAGTGCTTTGTGCTTGCCATGGTGCAAGCACAGGTTCCTTGACCCAAACTTTTGTCATGGACATATTTTCTCCTTCCATTTACTTTCTCTTTTCTTCTTTCTCCTTCCTCTGTGTTTGCTTCTGATGGACAAAAGAAAAAACATATTTCCAGGCAACTTGCTATATTTACAATCAAGTGACATGGCAGCCAGACCATTACTTATCAACTCTCCATTAAACTTTAATAGATTAATCATCAATTATTGAGGGATTAATGTTCAGATCCAGCTGTGCTGTCCCAGTTCAGTTCACAAGTGCCAACAAAGGTACTTTATGGCCTATGCTGTTGAGCATTCAGATTCTCAATCACCTCTTACTCTCACATCTCAGCTTTTTGAAGCAGAAAAAAGAGCACTTTTTAAACTGAGTATGCAAACAGAACAAGAGAGAAGAAGAAATTTGAGCTAAATAATACTTTTACAATGCATGAGATTGTTCTGAATTTTGTAAATAAACATCTGCTTTTAAACACTACAAAAAAGAAAACAACCCAAAACCCAAAACCCCACCACTTTAAGAGCAACTTTTTAAACTAGGTAAAAAAATGCTAATCTGAAACATGTCATGCACAGATTCTATAACATGAAACCAAATGCATATCTGCCACATAGTGGCAACAGAAAGGGACAGTGACTTATTACTATAAAATAAAAGTAAAATTACCATTCTACACATAGCTGAATTTTTGATCTAAAAACAACCCAATTTTTATAATAGCTGTACACATTTTTTAAATCTTCTGAGAGGGTACTAATGAAAGTAGCAAATAATTTGAAGTGGCTTGATATTTTCCCCATTAAGAATAAAAATTGAAATTCTGCATCATATATATACCTATTGTCAGCTACAAGTACTAAAGCACAGGCCAAGAGTCAATATGACTTAAATGAAAGGAACTGGTACTTATGCAAAGCCTGCTTTGGAGATCCCTGTGCACATGCCATAAAGACAGGCTCTGTCAAGCAATCTTTCCCTTCCCCTACCCCTGCCAATATCAGTCTACCTGTCAATCCACCTGCCTATTAGTATGCTGTTCAAGGTTGGAAAGAAATACCAAAGTACTGTCTCTCAGTCAGCTTTCATTGCCACAAGGAATAAACAATGAATAGAGAAACTTCAACACTAGTTCATTATAGTCACTTGTAAACAATTAAGAATTATAAGCAGACTTTGGGAGTAGGCAGGTAATTAGTGAGATAAAAATTATATAAATCAGGGTACTGGAGCTGTCATCTGCAAATCCTACAGGGGAAAGTGAAAATGCATATTAATATAAAAGGACAGGTACTATTGTGAAATGATAAGTACATTACTAATCATTTTGTTAGATGATTGTTTTCTTTGATGAGTCTGGGAAATACCAGATGGAAATAATTTTGTCTTTGACTTTTGCAGAAGATTCAAGTACATGGAAGATTGGAAAATAAAAATTCAATGCTGTAAATATAGGCCCCAGGTATGTTAGCTAGGACTGTGGTATGAGGTTGACCACATGAGAGGTTATTTAGCAAAAATCTACTGTACTCCTGAATTGACAGGCTACTGCTGCTTCCAGACTCCATGAGCTGTGTGCATTGCTCTCTCAGATATGCCTGCACTAGAATATATGCTCCAATATATTCTCCTTAGAAGAGATAGATATGTTATAACTGCACACTGTAGACCAAGGTCTGCCTCTTTGGGCACAGGAGAAAATTTTATCAAAGTGACTAAATAATTGGTACCCAATTACTTAGTTGTGGGTGGAATTGTTATGATGTCCTCAACCACACCTATAAACTAAAAACAAAACCCTGATTGAGCACCGGTGGACTTTGCTTGCAGCCCAGCCCTCTGATGGATATTATGAGGGAAAGTGAGTAATGTTTCCTTCTGTTCATTTGGCAGTGCATTGGAAGACTAATAAAATCTGAATTAATTCCAGAAGAAACAAATGCATAAAAGGACATACATTTAGACTACCAAGCTGTTTTGCATTTCCGACTGTTCTGATGCTTTGAACAGTTATTTTAAACTGAGTTGAAAAGCAGACTAGTCAAAAGAAAATTTACAGGTACATTAAGATAATTTTACAAACATTGAATAGATATTGTCACTCTTTCCTCAATTCTGATGGGAAGAATACACCTGAAGAGCCTTTTAGGGTGAAGAAGACAAAGACAGGTTTTATGACTCTTTCAAACATATGCATATACACATGTATATGTAAATGGATTTTTTTTAGCTTTTGAAGAATTCTTTTTTTCCTCCTTTTTCCATACATTCATTTACACGACAACAATGCATCTGACTAGAAATCATTTGATACATGTATTTGACATAAATTTGCTAGCAAGCCAAATACACAAGACAGTATAAGTCTGTAGCTATACCACCTTGGGCTTTGATCTTGTCAGATCTCATAAACTAAGCAAGATTGGGCCTGCTGTGTAATTGGGATGGAAGACCTCCAAGGAAAACCCAGCTGTTGTAGGAAGTGGTGTTGGTCACTCAGTAGGTGGTATTCCTCACTCTGGCTCCACACTGAATCAATGCCGTTCTAAGATGCTGCTGGTGGTATTATCTGTGCACCATACATAAATCTGAGATGCTGACCAAGTGGGCTAATTAGGTATCCCTTGGCACATTTCACAAGAGCTAAAATTGTTAACTGCAGCATCCTGGACAAAGTCCAAACTGAGTAAATACATTATGCCAACTTAAATATTCTCTACAGTTGTAACTAAATAAAGTATTTAAATACCTTTAATTCACTGTATACTGTTTTGTATCATTTATGCACATTGTTAAACAACTGCCACATTTTACTCTAGAGGTGATGACATTTCACTGTTGGTTGAACTAATTCCTGCATGGCCTATAAAACACAGCCACAGTGAAAAACATCATGTACAAGTAAATATTTATACTGAGCATTTTTACTGCTATGCAATTTGTTTCTCAAAATATGCCTTAATTAGGCCAAGTTCTTTTTTTATGGAAAAAAAAAATAGAATTAAATGAATTGTCTTATATTTTTAACTCCTTACTAATTCATAATCTAGTTAAAATGTATCATGTCTATGTAAATTTGGACAGATGGACAATATTTTCCTTTTCGATGACCTAAACTTAAACAAAGCTTTTCAGGTCTTCAGAGCTTTAAATATCTGAAGATTGGACTGAACTGTAATAAAGTTTATATTGTGTATGCAAGTCTACTCCACACTGGTACAGAATTCACTGAACCATTAAATAAAGTGCATTATTAAAATCTCAATGTTATGTGACATAATTATGATGAAGTTTGGAGTAACAGCTTGAATTTTTATTGCTCTAAAATGTACAAAGTTAAAATTACAGCTCCTTACTCAGCTTTGGATTTTAGACCTCTGATAACACTGTAGGTAAAACATCAGCAAGAAACGAGATTAATGGCAATGTAATTTTCTCAGGAAAAAGAACCTCTGCTGTTAACATTCCAATTTAATTATTTAACTGTCATTTTAAAAAATTAACACATGATATAAAAAGCCATACCTTGGATTACATTTGTATAATTTTGCCAAGACTGAAACTGTGTAATTCAACACAATTTTATTTGGCAGTACTCATGTGAAAGGAAGAATGTATTTAAATGTTCATTTTAATGACATCTTGTTTGAACAAGTCATAATAATTAAAGATATAATAACTTTATCAGCAAAATTAGCTGTCAGATCACTATTTTATTGTTGATCCTAGAATATGTTGAAGTAACACTGTAGAATATTTTTGAGAGAGGGAAGGAGGGAGAGAGTGAGGAAGAGAGAGAGAAGTGCTGAAAAAAAAAAAAATCAATGATTCTTTATCACATTGAAATCACAGATATTAGAGAGAAATGTGGGCCATCAAAACAAAAGTAGCAATTCCTGTATTACTCTGTACTGATATATTCTGGATGTTCTTGAAGGAAATTTTGTTGGACGTCCTCAAGACTCACACACAAAAGGAAGGGGTTGTTTTTACTAAAATTCTGGAATTTCTTACTGGCTAAAAGAGCATTTCATCTTACTCAAGACAGCAGGGAGATGCCAAAACTCATTTGTTAATCAAATCCTAGAATCTTTTCTTTCACCTAAGCAACAAAGCCATCTTTTTCAATCTGTACTTCAGTGTTTTCTGGCACATTTTACACTGAAAAGTGTACAAAACAGAAAATGTACCAGGACAAATAACTGGAAGTGGAATTTCTCAACCCACAGTGAATGCTCTAGACTTAAAAGGGCAGATTTTAATGTTGATGGATTTCTTCTTTTTCTTTCATGCAATGTCAGGAAGAAAACCAAACAAATACACTTTCTCTCTTTCTTTGTTGTGAAAGCTTTAAATAGGTTGGAACTGGACTACAACACTCATATACACATACATTTACAAAAACTAACCTACACATTTGTCTTTCTTCCAACTCTCACCCTCCTTGGCTTCTATCCAGAAGAGTTGAAATAAGGGTTCAACTTGTTTTAAAATATAAGATTCCAAAGTTTTTATTACAGAAGTTTAACAAAAGATGAAGTGCACACCTCTTTCCAGCTATTTCTTAAAATAAACAAACAGGTAAGGAGTATCCATGTTTTTGTCATTATTTGTATCTAGACTCAATTTTTTTATTCTTAAATTCAGAGGAAACAATATTTAGTCACAGAAACAGAATTTAGATAAAAGTGGGTATTAACATTAATTTGTCTATTATTTGCTAATTCATATACTATTTAAAAATGAGCTGAGGTAGGTGGATTGAAGTATTAAATAAAGTTGTGGGATATGGGGAAGAAAAGGGGAAACCCAGAGCTGAGAAATTTAAATTCAGACCTCAAATAAGCATGAATTACTCCTCCTGATGTTAGAGGATGTTTTAAAATAGATGTGCCAACAGATTTCAGATGCCTAAAGGTAGAGTTCAAAATCCACATTTAGGCACTTAAGTAACACTAGCTTGATTTCAAAATATGTATAGAACTGTAATTCCTGCTGCTTTTGAAATAACACTTTTGTTAGGTTATATTTCAAAAGTTATTTCAGTGGAGAGTTGGAAGCTTAGATATGTAAGTCTCAAAGTTATGAGCACTATCAATTATTTTTTCCCAGAAATACAGTGATACATTTTAAGGTGTAGTCAAAAATTGTATTTCAGGTCCTTTTCTAATTATCACAAACACGTGGTAAAAACAGACATAGCAAAGAGATTTCTCTTTCCAGTGGTAAAACCAAAGATGGCTTGGCAGAAGGCAAATGTTTCTGACGTCTCAGGGACACAGGTGCTTCACCCTTTTGAGAGAGAAATAATTTAGGTGCTTAATTAAGGGTTCTAGAGAGTAATTGTGGGTACTTAAAAAATAATTTTTTTCTTGGTTAGTCAGTAAGGACATGTCTTACCACGTTTTTATTGATCTAAGTGAAACATTCATTGAGATAGTTAAAAACCAAAGGATACAACCACACTTCTACTCATTTTCCCCACACTCTGGGTTTGTAGTAATGTTCACAAAACTTTTAAAAGGAGAAAACAATTGCATTTTAGGCAATTATGTGCTGCACACTTTTGAGAATTTGAACATAAAATTATATCCAACAGATTAAAAAGAGCAATGGATTAAAATATCCTATTATTTCTGCATATATTGTAGCAAACTATTTAAATATACAAACTTGTCTTTTCCACATTAGATATAAGTTTTCTTCATGAAGAAATTTTGAAAGTTTAGACTTAAGCATGCTAATGGAATATGTTTGATTAATTTTATTTATTTTAGTTCCAGTTATATAATTATTTCAGTAACTGTTTTGCTTTCATGAATTCCTGCTATTGCACTTTCATTGTAAATTTGTGCTTTAGCCATGGTGACAGGTACTAGAAAAAGTGGGACCAATATTTAGATGCTGCAACTCTTCATTGTTTGGCGAATCAATGGTAAAAATGGAGTTACAGCAATTTACATGCCTTTAAAATCTGATCTTTTGCCTGATTTTCTATCCATCCATCCATCCATCCATCCATCCATCCATCCATCCATCCATCCATCCATTCATCCACTCATCCACGCACCCATCCGTATGTTTAAGACAGAATGTTCATTTGTTAACAAATTTACATTCAATAACCCAAAAAAAGGGAAAAGAGGAGAGAGATGAGTCATTTCAGCACAGTTTAGGCAACTATGCTAAAATTTCAGGACTCTGAATAAAAAATCTATAACTGAAAATCAAAATTTGTTTTAAAGGCAATGCACACACCCTCAAGTCCACATAATCCAACAGTGGATTAGGAATCAACAGACTCATGTCCCTTCATTTAAAATAAGGATGAAGTCAAGAGTTTAAGAGTTAACCCAAAAACATGTGTCCCACATTATACAGAGAAGAGGACGAACAAGAGGAACAGGAAATTGACAGCACAGAGGACAACAAAGCCTTAAATTCAATGTTGGGTTTAGAAGAAAAATAGTACCAGGACAGAATAGCAGCAGGAAAGAAGTGCTTATATAGCTTAAACAAAAGGTTTTAAAGGACCTGATGGCTGCAGGAAGTGCTTGCACAAAATTATACCTGCATAGATTAGTTTCAGGATTATGATGTTTTAAACATTATCAAAATGTTCATATCCAGCAAATGTAGACATCCTTTGCAAATGTAGCAATTTTCAACTTTTATGTCTATATGGAAAAAATTAGTCATCCACACTACTAGTATTTACAATTTTCTGACAATCACCCAAATGGGTGATCTCCAGGGTCTATATACCCTTTCTGTGCTTACTTTTGTAATTTTTTTATTCTCAGCATTTTATAACAACCCCCAATGAAACTTGGGTCCAAAATATTTTAATATAAACCAGAAATACTCACATAAGATGATTCTTACAAGTAATGAATTCAACATATGCATATTTTTTTTAATTGACCACAGACTGATGTCACAGATTACTTGAGATGGAAATGTACCTCTGTGGGCTTATTCTTGTTTCCTCATGTACAACACCCCAAATATTGCGCACAGTCTGATGCTGGTATTTCTCTGAATTACTACTGTTGAAGCCTTAACCTCAAATCACTTGCAGTAAGTTGTTAGTAGACAGAACAAAAATGTTTTGATGTTTATGAAAAGCTATCCTGAACTCTCTGAAGTTATGGGGTTTTTTTTCCAGATTGGTTTGGAAGTGCTTCAAATAGAGCTTTCTTGTGGGATTTTACTCCTCAAATTCCACCTCCAAACACAAACCAGAGGTGGCAAGGATGTTTTAGAGCTTTAAAAGTCACATAACTCAGACACAGCTCCAGAAATCAATGCTTGTAGAGAGAAGAGAGTTATTTCCTAAACTGACATTTTTTCCACTCTAGTTTCATTCAGTCTTACAACTTTAATGCCAACACAGAGCAATTTATTTTTCTACCTTAAAACAGAGCTCTCAAAGATCATTTCAGCCTTTTAGCATTGACCCAAGTATGGTAACTGGCTGAGTTCTTCTCAGCTGGAAGATTGATAGCTATATACAGTTAAACACCAGGTTTTTTCCTTTTTCTTTGGACTTGTGTGTGTTGCGGGCACCCCACTAAATTATAAACTGCCTGTTTGTTCTGTATTGATTTTTGTTTGTTAAAGTTCTCAAGAGGTTGCATGACTTCATTCATACAGAGAAATACTTCATGAAATCTTAATCAAAGCAGCAGCTACATTGTCAAAAAAAAGAACTCACATTTCAAGTCTCACTATTCCAGCCTAAGTTGTATTTCTGCTTACTTTTCCAAATTTTATAATGTTAATTTTTTCCCTTTAATTCCTACATTTGAAAATTTATCATTAAAGAGCAAGTTCAATAAGAAATAATTCCGTATTTTAATATAGGCTATTGATTTCTTCAAAATGCTCTGCTGTTAGAAGGGATCCATTCTTGAACTGGATGAAGAATTTGTAGAGACATTGCATTTCTGAAGTTGTTCACTCATTCAACACAGATTTCCATTCATCATGCAACATAAAAGTCTTCAAATTAGTCTTCCCACTCACTATTTTGACACTCACATTTCAGCAATTATTTTGTATTTAAATACCAGACAGGGCTTAAAACCCAGCTGTATGGAGCAGAACATTGCTCTTTCCTAATCTTCTACAGGGATGAAAACCATTCCGTATGCAAGTCACCAAGGTAGCCCCCAATGGTGGATGTACTACTGAAAACTGTGCTAAATATATTTTGTTTTCCTCTTCAAATCCATTAAGAAACTGGTATAAAGGCCTTGAGCAAGTGGATGTCCTAAAAATGGTAGCAACACCAGAGCAAGGCACAGAGCCCTGACATGCTTTTCCTTCCTCCAATCCCCAGACATCTCTCAGGCACAGCAAATCCCTACAGAGGGGTCTCTAGCTGGCAGTCTGGCTTTTCTAACTCTTCAGTCCCTGTTTACCTCTTCAAAGCTAAGAATGACTGACCTACAAGGACAGCATAAAGGAAAAAACCAAAAATCTGAATTTTAAATTTGTGTAATTTTGATCGAATTCAAATTGAAAAGAAAGTTCCATGTGTCAGGAATTCCCCAAAGAACAAACCCCTGGTTTTCCAACCCAGTTCAGTGAACAATTAGGTTCCTATATTTTATTGAGTATATAAAGAAAGCGCTTCAAAAGTGTGATTTTTTTTTTGTTTCAAAAGCAATTTCAATTCCACTTCACATTAATGTCACCTAAACTCCATCTAAAAATTCAGAAATGTTCAAACAAAATCACATGCATTTCAAAGGTGAAGGAACAGACCTGCACCAGAATCTCCCATTTTTGCTTTCTGTTTTAAAACAAAATTAAAATCAGATTTTTACACTTTTCAGTCTTTGATTGCATACAGGTATTTAATTTCTGAATAGAACATAAAAATTTCCTTTCCTGGGGAAAAAGTTGATGTTTCTTGATGTGCAATGTACGGGTGGATTCTGACTGTCAAAATTGTTAAATATAGGTACTGACAGTGTTCTTTCTTGAAGAAAAAAAAAGTTTGAAGAATTTTTACCACTCTGTTGGATGCACAGAGTTAAAGCTGGCCCTTTGGAGTTATGCTAAATATTGAAGCTAGAAGGAAAAACAAAACAAAACAAAACAAAGCAGAATAACATTAGATTCAGGTTAAATAGTAATTTAAAAATTTATAAATGACTTGGCAACAAAAAGAATTAATTTTAGAAGAATATTGCTCACCAGTCTGCTGAGACTAAGGAGGGAAAAGGAAATCTGTGCAGATATGACAGGATAAGAAGCTGTATTACTGGGAAGGAAAGAAGGAGAAAGAAAATACTATCATATTGCAAGATTTCAATACATATAAGAATATATTAAACTGCTACTAACACTTTAAATGGAGGGCCTTAAATGCTGATTCATATACAGGTAATTACTGAGCTTCCAAAAGATCTTTTTACCCTAATTGAATTTCCATTGATTATTAAGAGCCTGTTTATGTAAGGTGAAAAACTACATAGATGTTCTATTACACAGCTGTTAAAACTCAGTAAATACCTTTTTAGGAATGATTTGGTGTTTAATTAGCATACAATAACTCTCCTCTTAAAACTAAATTAAATTTCTATTTGAGAAACTTAATTTAAATTGTTAGCCAAACATGCATACCTTCAAGGTGGTAATTTTAGGTTTGTGGTAGCAGTCAAGGTCTAGTAATTCTGCAATGCTGAAGGTTCGAAAATCTGAACTCAATTCTCTATTAGGTGATTTTTAACCTGATTTGCCATGTACCAACACACAAATGAAAGACAAAAATTGATCATGTTGCTGCTATTTTTCAGTCTTTAATTAACTTTGAAATATGATCACTGAACAAATCATTAAAATAATACAAAAATATTTAAACATTATTTTTGCTATTAGAATAGCAATGAGTTTGTGAATCTTTGGAGAAAAAGAGTGTTAACTGCAGCTTCATTTTCTGTTTGGACAATTTTTCATCACATTAAAATGAACCAAATGGAATTTGCCTCATATACTAAGCTTCTTTCTTTACCTTCCAACATGCACGAAGAGTGCATCAGGTCCGTTGCTGCTTTGCAGACTATCAAATCTTACAAGTAAAAGTAAGAGCTGGATCAGCATGCCAGTACACACTTGAACTCAGAGAACATCAATCTCTTTCCATCTTTATCAGTAAAATTACTGTGTAAGCTTTGACCAAGCCAGGTTTTGAGGTGCAGATCCAAAGCCAAAAAAAAGAAAGAAAAGGTTGAAGCCTCCAGGCGTTAGGGCTGAGAAAATCCCAAGACCACCCCACAGTGCTATTGAGATTGTTGGGTTTCTGCACATGAAGTCCTTTGCAGTTAACAAACTGCCTGCCTGAAGGGTCAGAACCTGCCAGAACAACATGCCTAGGCCTAACCAGGAAACCACTGTCAGCAGGCAAAATTCCCACCCAGGCTTGCAAGAGGCAATCTAGGGGTCCTGTTGAATAGTCAAAGGACTAGGTGGGAGTGGCACTGTCGCGGCAGGTCTTCCTATGGCTCTACATGGAGCAAGTTAGCTTCATGGAGAGCTATTGCATTTTGAAACATCCTTCCAGTGCAAAAGAATGAGAAAAACATTGAGATTTTTAGAAGACAGAACTGTCATTTTCCAGCAAATTTCATGCATATATGACAAAATATGGCCTATTTTGTTGAACAAACACATTAGATGCATAGTCAAACAGCAAACAAACTCATCCAGACTATCTCTTGTGAGTAACCACTCAAATTTAACCTGGTCATCCACCTCCTTTGCCACTCCTGCTCCTGTAGAGGACTTACAGAAGCAGCCCTCAGGGCTGCAGAACATGTGGTGGGAGAGTGCCAGAGTGCCAGAGTGAGTACCACTTAGTAGTGAGCACTCCCAAGCTCACTGGTACCTCATCAGCAGACACATAAGGTGCTGGGCACTTCCCACCATCCTTAAAGCCAGAGTTTCAAGGGAACCCTTTGGTCAGGAACCTAAATGCAGTTATTCCCTTTCTAGTGCAAAGCATAATCAGGAATATTTGCAGCTTGAGTTGCTTGGCAGCCTAAAGCCCAAGTGATACTTTCCCTTCCCCTGGCAATCCCTTCCCCTGGCTCAGCACTTGGAGCACCAGCCAAGCCACTCAGTCCTGATGGTCTTCTGAAGACTGACTAAATAGCAATTCTTTCTGCTACCTGTAATTCAAGGAGTAGGATTTTTGCTATTACTTTTAAAATCACGTGAAAGTAATGTCATGTCCTTGACTGATGATCTACTGATGAGCTGTGTGTGGGCAAGGACATTTCAGAAGTAGAACTGAGCTTCTTGTTAAGCTAAAATAGGGTGAAGACTGTGCCTGACCTTGGTGTTACCTAGGGTGGGTTATCAATCACAATATTGTGGGGAGGAGATTTGCCAGAGGCCAAAAGGAAGGGAATCCTGCATTTTTCAAGATTAAAATAGATGTTGTACATATTCTTCTGGAATATTCCCTGTAATTTTTTGTTAATAATGCATATATTTTATTCTGGTTTGAGACATTATGCTAGCCAAGGATGTGTTACTGGAGAAAAAAGAAGAAAGTGAATTTTCAAAAGCCCAACATATCAAGAATATGAATAAACCAGTAAAAAAATAAAATCACCCATTAATTTATTAATTTTATTTCAAGTGGCAGTAAGTAGCATCATCTTTTCTAAAGCATCAATAGAAATATGTTTATTTCTTGAACTTCAACCCACAATTAGCATAATTTCTTAGGTGCTTGAAATCCCAGAACATAACCTGATTTTGAAAAGCTCACACCTTATGCACATAACAAATCTTTCTGAATTACGGTATGTAGAGTTGACAAATCTTAATCAAGGATTTGTTTATAAAATAGTTCTGAAGTCTGGCTTCTCCAAATTAATTTTCTAGGCTACTTTATTAGGTTAATAATAAAACTAACAAAAGAAATAAATAATTAAAATTACCCAAGCATTTTAGTATATATGGCTAGCAAAAGGATTTGAAATAGGTTCCAAACTGTCCTGTATATCTTTGTCTCACTGCAATTTGCCTTTTTATTTGAGGCAGCTGCATGAAAATATTAAGGATAAATTGGTTATTTCCTCATTATTTGTTTGTATTTTTTTTTAATCAGTGGTATTTTTCTGGATTGGAAAATAATTCCTGTAACTGTACAGACTAAGCAAAAATTTGCATTTAAAATGGAAATTGACAGTGGTTCCTCAATCATAATTTATTTTCATAAAGATTATGTCCGATGCTGAGACTGAAAAACCAGCAGTACACACCTTCTCCTCCTCATTTGAGATATAACAGAGAACCCAGTGAAGAGTAAGGTTACTGTGGGGAGTGGAAGACAAGGATAAAGATGTGTCTATAGGATTTGTTTGCAGGCTTTGTTCATGTATGTCTCTCTCTTTACATATGTCAGTTGTCTAAACATGCAAGTGTTACCAGAAAAATAAAGAAAATTGTTTACAATTACCTTCTATGCCTGTGTAAGATAGAACTGAAGCAGAAACTTAAAAGCACTGACATTTTTTTACACTCAACCATTTCTGAATCTTTGCTACAGCTTCCACTCAAAAAAATAAGAAAAATAAGTTTCTATAGTGAGAAGAAATATTAGGAATAAGATTATAATTCTTTCCTTTTTTTAACTTATTTTCTCTTTAAATCCTGGCCAGTGTTAAATCTCCTGCAAAAAAATTCTTTTATTGTGACAGATTACTTAGAACTGGATCCTGCAAAGACTGGAATAAATCAACATTGTTGGTTCACAGGGAAAACCAGATTTGTCTGGGCCAATAGTTCAGTTCTTACGAGTTGTGAAAACTTCCACTCCTTACTTCCATATGTGTTTATGGTAGTAATAAAAGATCATAGTTTTAATGAGAAGCTGTAGAGAAGTTTTCATGGCATGCAGAACCAGTTATTATAGAATTATCTGTGCTAGGAAGAGTAGTTAGCTGCCTCAGTGATACAAGGATGGATGATTGTGCTTAGCTCCACGCAGCAGTGGAGCCAAAGCTGCACAGGCTGAGAGCACAGGCAGAAGATCTGGCAGTAAGGACTAGTCCTGGCCCAGACATGAGAAACACTGAGGCAATCAAACATTGCATCATGATGGTGGGGCTCACAGGAGCAAACAGCATAGCAGGCCATGGGGAACAGGGTGAGGGGACAGCCAGCAGAAGATGATCCAAACAGAATCTACCCTTGATATTAGTTAGCCAGCCGTGATGCTCACAGGTTATCCTAGGGAATAAAAGTGCAGGTCGGCTGCTTGTGTACAAAGGTTCAGAAAAGTTGGCAAGAACATTCATCCTTCCCAAAATAAGGGGTCTACAGCATAATTTCAATATGGCAAAATAGGGAGGCTGTGCTATAGAATCCTCAAAAATATGATGAGCAGAACAGGGTAGGAGAGAGAGCCTTAGAAAACAATATGAACTGATCTAACTAGATGTCAAAATTTTCCTACAGAGAACAGATGTTCCTGTCCTTCCTTCAGTCCGGATTTTTTGTGTTTCTTGATTTGCTTCTGTTTGGCACTTTTTCCCCCCCCAAATGTTCTCTTTTCTTTGTCTTAAGAAATTTAGTTTAGTAATTTTTGTTGTTGTTGCTGGGGATTTTTTTTTTTTTTTTTTTAATGTGAGAAAAATGAGAATGAAGTTGGGGAAGAGTCTGGAGCACAAGATTCATGATGGGAGGCTGAAGGAGCTGGGGTTGTTTACCCTGGAGAAAAGGTTCAGGGGTGACTTTAATACTCTCTCCAAACACCTGAAAGGAATCTGTAGCCAGGTGGGGATCATCCTCTTCTCCCAGGTGACAAGTGTCAGGACCACAGGAAATGGTCCCAAGTTGTGCCAGCAGAGGTTTAGATTGAGGTTTGTAAAACACTGGAACAGCTGCCTATGGAAGCATTCGAGTCATCACCCCTAGAGCTTCTTCAGGTGTTTGGGGACATGATTTAGTGGTGGACTTGGCAGTGTTGAGTTTATAGACAGGCATTTGAGATATTTTTTAATCTAAGTGATTCTATTATTCTCTTCAGGCATAAAAAACAAAAGAGAAAGCACCAGAGTCAGAATTTAAAATCTTTGTCATTGTTTTCACTTACCTTTTGAGTAAATTTTCTTAATTGTCTTGAATAAAAATCAAAAACTTTTAAGCCATCTTACCTAGTAACTTCCTCTGTAACTGTTGCTTCTTTGCTCCAAAATGTACCATCTTTTAATGTAATGTAAAAAGTATCTTAAAATTATGAAGTGTCTTTATAAAGGCTCTGAAGTTCTGAAGTTTACAGCTACTGGAACAAAGACTGTAAAATAAAAGTGTTGACTAATAATTTTAGTTTGTTATCACTAAATAATCTACTTGTTTCCCTTCTGTAGGTGTAGTAAAAGGCCCAAGAAAATGTAAGACTCAGTATTTGCAATGAAAATGAGCTAGTTAGTTCAAGAACTTTGAAGCCCCCGTGAATCATGTAAGCATTTAGTATAATGAAACCATGTTAACAACTTTTGCCTTCTGAGCCAATTTGTTCTGCCAGAATTAACAAACTTACCTATTAAAAGTAAAAAAACCCCAAATACCTTCACATAACAGGAACCAGGAAGGGGTGCACATTTCAATTTCTAACTGTAGCTCGCTGCTCTCCAAGAGGATTCACTGTAAGAAGACCTGGGTAAAAATGGCACCATATTTTAACTTTGGAGACATTTGATAGAAGCCTTGTATACCCAGGATATATATAGATATATAATGACTGCCAGATGTATTAATAAAGACACGGCTGAATAAGCAAATTAATCCATGTACGTAGGTTTTAAAACCTCTCTTTTTTTTTTTTTTTTTTTTTTTTTTTTACATTTTTTTACTGATTGAAATAGTTATCATTCCAATTTGCAGAGTTTACTCTGACTAATATAAAATCATATTTTATTAGTACTAGTAAATTGATTACAAAAGCAATCACCTGTTATTATCACCCTGGAACAGATAGAGAAGAAGATAAGCCCTAATGATGGCTACACGATGTCATTTTACAACTAACATTTAAAAGGAAAGAAGTCTATTCTTGTGGCTGTAAATAAAAGTAATCTGTACTACAGCCAAAATGTCATTATTAATGAAAGATAATTAAGTTAATCTGCTTTTTTCTCTGTGACCTATCTGACACTGCATATGTTTAATGCTATTTACTGGTTTGTCTCTGAAATGCAACTTGGCATATTAACAGCATTTTTTTTTTGTCTAATAGAATGAAACACACAGTTGAGGTCCCATGCTACTGAGTCAAATGGAAAAAAACTTCCAACATGTTTCGTTTGGTCATAGTCAACCAAACTGAATATTCCATGGTACAGGCAAATGCATTTCTTTCCTTCAAAAATTGCCATTAATTTAGGATTTCATCAGAAACTTGAGAGCAAATTTTATGTGACATATTAGCAAAATTGCAAATATCATATTGCTTCTCTGAAGAAAAATGAAGTCTTTTATGTTAAAGGTTTTATAAATTAATCAGGTCACTGTGGACCTAATTAATCTATAATATTGCTAATAAGAGTGGCAGAAAAATTAATCATTCAACTTTCATAACTCAAATTCAATATAACTAGCAAAAAAGTGATAAAGCCCACTCCAATTCAAAAACTAGGCAAAGAACCCATTAGCTTGTGTAACCTCACATCTAAGAAATTCTTTAAGGATAGAAGTGCACACTTTACAGATTCAATGTGTATTCTCATGCCAAGTACTCTCAAAAAAAAAAATAGGTTCAACAAATTACCTTTGTATTGTCAGATCCTTTGATAGCTTCCCTGCTTCTTTTTTTATTCAGATAACTAAGGATCCACTGCACAAAACTCCCCAGACAGCTTTAACTGGGGAGATATGGTTATATTATTGTATTCTGAATCAGATAAAAAGTCCTTCTATTGCTTTTTATTCTGTTTTTCTACTTTTCTCATAGCTTCCCTTTGAGCATAGAGAACTTGCAGATTTCTGAAATGCCAGTAAGGACTTCACATTTACTCCATCACAGAAGTAATCAGATGCTTAAATTATTCACCTTCCCTGGATTTTGTTTTACTTCCTTTCTCCTGATACTGTGAAAGTTGAATCCACCCAGACGTTCAAATTTGTGAAAAATAAGGCTGTACATATTTTTTGCAATAGAATCCATGGTTAGGCGGCCTATGATGTGCATCACATTGCATTCTTATCTTGAAATATTCAGGATTTTTTTTTCTGTCACTTGTTCCTCTGGAAGTTTAAAGCAGCCTACCATTTTTCATTATAAAGGTCTTGTCTGTTGCTTTTAGGATGCCAAACCTCAGCTGTTCAGATTGCATTTTCTGCGGTAGGCATCTGACCTCAGACACTTTAGGAAAACTCAACTCCTACAAACAAATGAGCTTAACAGCACTGGAGTGCTGATATAAGAAAATGAAAAATCCCTTTTATTGGGATATTTTCTGCATATTACAGCTTAACTTTGGAACTGCACCCATTAAGTAAAATATCACTTTGTGTCAAGGTGGTCCTAAGCCGTCCACTTCAACACAGGAAAATTAGAAGGCAGCAAACCAATGGACATGCTTCCTACAAAGCACTGGAGGCCGTGAACATGCCCAGTGTAAGATCTAAAGCATTTCTGGGCTTTTCCTGCACACTAAGCTGGGTAAGTTGGAGAATGAAGCAGCAGAACAGATAGAGTTTAGCAGTAAGGCAGAAACCAGCTTGCCACTTGAGCAGGCAGGACTGGAGCGATTTGTAGTCATTACAAAAGCAGTAGCTTTTAAAGAGGGATTTAAACGAGGAGAAAATTGTGGGTGTTAGTGCATAGCACCGATGTGCTTGGAGGAAAATGGATAAGCGGCGATCAAGGCACTTGGTCACAGGAAAATTAGCACTGATGAGTACCTGAGTAAGTGCTCAAGGTCAGGAACAAAGGATTGCAAAATTTGGCCTGAAGTTTGTAAACACACACGAAAGAACAATTACC
Source organism: Setophaga petechia (assembly GCA_024362935.1). Classification (NCBI taxonomy): domain Eukaryota; kingdom Metazoa; phylum Chordata; class Aves; order Passeriformes; family Parulidae; genus Setophaga; species Setophaga petechia. The sequence continues at coordinate 27,921,328 of JANCRA010000008.1, forward strand.
AGCCTAATTCCTGACAAAAAGAAACATGAGGACGATAAAAATATTAGTGTAAATGTTGCATTAAAAATTAATGAATTATGATATTAAAAGATAAAGATTAAAATATAAGAAAATCAAATATTTTGTTAATTACATAGTGTGTAGCCATTACTCAATTTAAAAGGGCTCTAATACAAGATGGTCTATTATAAGGTCTATTGTAAAGTTATTACTCAGCTTCATTAAGTGAGGAAGAATTAAGTCCTATATAAATCAGGTATTTAAAGAAAGTTAATATAAGTTTAAACATAGAATTATTGACAAACAATGTATCTGTTGCAGTTCCATGGAAAATTGTGTATTAAGGGAAAAGAATCCAATCAAAATTCTTGAAAGTACAACATTAGATTTGCTATAATTAAATATTTTACTGAGGCTTATAATATTATTCAAAGGTAAACGTTATCATTTATGTTAGCTTTTAAGAAGACTGTACTTTGCCATCACACATATGGGCAGAGACTGTTTTCAGTTAAGCACAGAAAAATTTTCAGTCTTCTTTGGTACAAGGACAGAAATATTTTTTATCTAAACACTTTATTTTATATAGATTAATGAAGTCTTTTGGCATGTATAATTTTCAAATTTATGTAGAAATATACCTTGCCAAGATACTCCATGTTGTAGGATAAAAGTCTATAGTATAGAAACGTATTTCTCTGGTGGTTTATTACATTATCCAATAATTTTCTCATATAGAAAACATACCTCTCAAGATATCTTAATCACAAAGAGAATTTTGATGTTGATATGAGGTCTGTAAATGAACAGTTCTGATTTATTACAGTCATCCAAAAAGAGCCTTTAAAAGAAATTTAAACAGATAATATATATCTCTATTTATTTAAAATAAAAGTTGAAATTTTCATGCAATATCTTTCAAACTTGCAAAATAACCATTATATCATCTGAGAGAAGGATAAAATATTGAAATTGTAGAATCTGTGTTAAGATATGACTTTAACATATCAATGTTGGCTGGTATCTATATTTAATTGAAAATTTATTAGTTAAAATTAGTACTTAGCTGTAGAAAGTTTCTGAAGAAACAAATTAGCTCAATCTGCTTTCAATATTTTCATCTCAGTATTTGCTTTTGTTGTTGATTTTTCTTTATTGGAAAGTTGTTGAAGAATTGCTCATGCTGAGATTATTCCATAGAGAGTTCCACTTATTTCGGCTAAGCTGTATATTGTTTGGAATACCAACATTTTTGGAAAGAGCAGCACTTAATCATAATGTATTTCCTTGACATTCTCCCCAATTATTTGATTTTCCAAGAATCAGGGTTTCCACAAACAATTCCTTATACTAAACATTCAGTCTCAATTTGAATATCCACTGGAGGTTACATATGTGTATGTCAAGCCTGGGATATGTGTGACTGCTAAGAGAATACTTGAAGGTATTTGGAGATATTTTCAGGTTCAAAGTCTTATGTGTTGTGGAGCTTCTGAAATGCAGAATTCACTACTAGTTAGCAAGGGTTTGAAGCAAAAAACCCAATTCTTTTCCTCATATTATTTGTTTAAAGTTGTGATTGTGGCCTTACATTGCTTTGTAGACTTAATTAAGATTTTATAGTAGTATGTAGTTGCCTTTCTTTTAAGATTATAAACAATCTAAAGTATTTAATTTCTTCCAAATGAACTTTTCATTAATCGTGTGGGTGGGTTTTTCATTCTTTTCAAGAGTCTCTAATACTTCTTCCTCAAATAGAAATGCAGATTCCAACTATATATTCTGGTGATTCACTGTAAATATTGTGAGCACCCTATCCAGAAGAGTCATTATTTCTTGCTGCTACTATTCTGCCAGGGTATTTAAATGCTATCTTTTGATACAGTGACACAATGATGGTTCACAATGGCCTTCTTTTTCTGCTAGAAAATGTAAATTTTTTCAGCCTGTTCTGGAGGAAAACCTTTTTTCAGGTAGGAAATTCTTTTTAAAGAAGCATAGATGTCTGACTGTGTTAAAATACATTTTTGCATGAATGGACCAATGAGCTGATTATGTCCATTCACCATCAAATAAGTTGAATCTCTGAATCCCTGCCTACGGTCTACTGTCCACCAGTGCATGCTGCATACAAGGTTTATCCACATTTATAATTTATTTTTAATTACAGATGTTAAAATAAAATATTTGTGAGAAATAATCCCTTAGCATTCCATCTGAAACATCCCACATTCACTTCTGTGCTGAGAGGTAATTTTTGTAATCCTTTGTTCCATCATGTTGTATCTTTTTATGCTTTATTGAGGCTATATTTTGCTAATTATTTTCGTACTGTTGTATGATACTAATTCAAAACTGTTCTTAATTCTATGGACATTCCACCTAATGGTCATTTTTATCAACCAAAACTCCTACTCTTATTAAAATTGCAGCAAACCTACCTGTAATCATATAAGAACTATTCATAGGCTATAGAAGGTTGCTCCAGTTCTCACAATATCGTACTTATCCAAATCAGGACTAGTATAAAAAAAAGTTGTAAATTCAAATATATCTTTACAGGGGTACAGTACAGTAGTATTGTAACAGTGTGAAGCATCTGACAGCACCCAATAAAAGGTAGAAATATGAACATGGGTGGATGACATAAGTACTCTGCAGTACTTGTACAAAGTGTAGTAGTTTTAAGGAGACTGTTCCTCTGCATTTGAACTTTGGCAAGTTTTCTTGGTTTTTGATACCTTTTCTTTCCTACACTTCTGCCACAAATTTCCACTTCTTTTAGTATGTGGTTGTGATGTATAGAATATAATATATGGTATATAATATATAATGTAATATATCTATGGAAGTTCTTTTTATTTGTCCACTCTCAATAATAATGTATGAACTAACATTGATGTATGTTCTAGGTGATATTAAATCAACTCATTCTTATTACAAAGCCAGATTTTTCTTAAATTTATCAATGTGGTAATGCTGCCAAGCCATACACTAAAGAGTTTGACAGTATAAATCAAGTCCCTTTATCTTTCAATCCATCAGAACATTTCTTTGCTCAAAATTTATTGCCCTGGCAGTTGCAAATGTGTGGGAGAAGCCAGCTACTGTAAAGATTTACATCCCTAACATTTTTTCAGGACAAAAAATGCAGAAAGAAATGCTCTCATATAGAGAGAGAAATGCAGCAAAACTGTTACTTTTTTAGATCAGTTTACTTATCATTCTATTATTTAATTTTAATTTTACATATTACTTTGAATTTTTTTGCTTTAACATTAATATTGAATATCAACTTGAGCCAGTCTTTACTTCATTTTTAAAAGCACTATTCTAACCATAACTGCCCTTATAAATTTCAGACAAAACTCAATAAGATACTAGCCAGAGAATCTAATGAAGAATGAGAAAACAGGATGGGGGATTGAAGAAAGATGCATTTGAATACCCTGTGGCTATTGTCTAGGTCTCTTTTTTAGTAATTAGCAAAAATAAGTATAGAAATTCTCAATACTGGATGACCAGCAAGACAAATTTTGTATCTGAAACCTAATGGGAACCTCACTCTTCATGTCTTACTTGGAAAAGAAATTATTTATTTATTTTAATGGCTAAAGCTCATTGTTGGATGCTAAGCTTTGGGTTGCATTAAAATAAAAATGAACCCTTGGTCTCTCTTCAGTTAGTTGACCTTAATCATTTGTACTGTAGAAGAAAATGCAGGCTTATGATTGTGCCATGTATGGTTGGTGTCTGCAGAGGTACTATGCAGGCAGTGATTTTTCAGACTAATTAGGTGTTGCCACACCCATAATTTCAAGGCCAAGGTAATTTAGGACCTAAAGTTGGGCAAGAAAGCTATTATGGTCCACTGAAGTTTTCAGGACTGCAAAGTAATTCAGTTCAAGAGATTGATCATGACCTTTGTATTTTGTGCAAAACTACCCAAAGAAACACAGTCTCCATCCCACCATATGGCCAACATATCCATATGGAAACCATCAATTAGTCTGGAGCTATGAATTTATTTTTTTATTTTGTTCCGAGTAAGTACTCTTACTATCAGAGAGCTCATTCTCTTGGGGTCAAGTTTACTCTATATTTGTAACTCATTTATTGTGTCCATCTGCTTCACCTTCATCTATGGATTCCTACCACACCACTTACCTGTAAGAACAGTCACACCCACCTCACAAAGGACCATGGTCTCAGGGTTTTTCAAGCCAGTGATGGAAGTTGCCCTCCAATATTAAACATGCATACACTCCCCGTCCCCAAAATTCACCCCAGCATGAGGAAACCACTTTTGACAGAACCAGTCTGTTTCCACAGAGAATTCCCACTATTTTGCAGGAGATTATCAACTATATATACTTGATAGGCAGTGTCCAGATGAAATTTTCAGTAAGCAACAGAAGTTGGATTGTTTCAGAAGAGAATGAGCCAGAAGCTGACGTGACAGTAGTATAGGCAGGGCAGTAGTCCCACCTGTGGGGACAGTCCCCCAAGATCTGAGCACAGTGTATAGAGCAAATTTTTGGTAAAAGGCTACATAAACTGATAGCATTGCGTTTATTTTGACAGTGGAAATAGTAATGATTCTATTTTTCTAATTTAAAAAATTAGTAATTATAGCTGTGAGGAAATAATGAAAAATACGTTTTCCGTATGTTTGGAATGACACTCATCATATTTTAACCATCTGCCCAAAACTCATTTAACTTTTAGAGGTCTTTCACACTGTATAAATAAGTGTGTTTCATCCATTTGTGTTGTATTGCAGATAGCAGTTATTCAGTGATTTCTACTTACCTTGCAGTTTAATTTTGACTAGAGCCTTAGTTTGCAGCTATAGTTTCTCTTTCTCTCTGGAGAAAGAGAAAATCCACTGGGCCACTAAGTCAGACAACTCTGGAGGAACCGCTGACAAAAGTTTGGATATTGTTACCCAGATAACATAACATGGTTATTGGTGGAGGGAGCTATAGCACATTCTTTTCATTAATATGAGTTCTACCATTGAGGTGCTGCCTACAGAGATATAGTTCAAGCAAATATTTTTTAAAAATCATGAAAGATGGACTCTACATCTTCCAGCATATAGAGGGAGAATAGTTTGTGTGAAGACAATGCAAATGAAAAGAGCTTCTGAATCTAATTCCAGCTCAGAAGCATCTAAGTTTAACAGATAAATCGTCCCCCTCACTGCTGGTTTCAAAAGTCGCCTTCATTTTCCTTTCAGAACTTTTCTATAATTAATAAGATTGTTCTTGCAATTATTCTTGTTTGTGTGTATTCTGGTTTATGTATATTTTCTTTCTCTAGCTTTAATTTAAAGCACTTCCTTAACAGTGGAAAAATATTTATTGTCTTTAGGGGGTGTTGCTCTGGTTTACCATGGTAATTTAATATTTTCTTTATTGTATTTTACTTCCTCATCATGCTAGAAATTCATTTTTCAAACCTCTTTGGTGACCATGGCCTTGCCTGGAATGTTTCATTTTTCATTAAAATTATCCTCATATTTACATGTCTCTCAATACTTTCATATACAGTTTTTTGCCTTTCTAGAGTAAAATCTCGTGACATTGCAAGTATTTTTTGGAACTACGCAAAAGAATTTTTTTAAAAGAAAACTGATAGTATGATAGTTTTTAATACTTCATTAGAGAACTTTGGCTGCTTCTGAGTTAAAGTGGAGATGGTTTTAACTTGAACATGCTTTGCAGTTAAGCAGACCACATCTTAAAACAGCTTTTAATCCCTCTGATAATTGCTTTTTACTAGAAAGAATCACCATTAACTAAAACTAACTTTTGTTCATATGCATTTCACACTGCAGAAATGGCAGTATAACTTTCATATAAAACACACTGAGAGCCTCTAAAACATTGAATTTCATAGATGTGCTTCACTGCTTCACTGATATATCACAAAGTACATATTAACAATTACACTACAGTCAGTAGCAAACACTTTGGATGGGCCTCTTGTGATCTCTGGCACAGAAATGAGAGGAATACCATTAATTAAATGTCAGTATTCACCCCAGAAATCTGTTTTTTACTAACCATAGTATTGTCTCGGTGACAATATTCAGGTTATGTTTTGCAATTTTGTACCTCAGAATGCTGAATGTTTAAAAGGAACAAGCATTTGTCTCTGTAGGTATCTGTGTGCATCCCCCTCAAAGGCTTTGATTTATTAGCAAAAACTGCAATGAAATTATACATATCAAGGCTCTACCAAAATCTAAGAATCTTTGCAATGGTACCCCAGATTTGCTTAGATTTTTATGGGGATATTTCATCAAGGTTGTAATCAAATGTAATGTATAATCTGCTTTGAAAAAAGAATAGACAGTGGATACATGTCTCAAAAGGATAAAATTGCAGAAGCCTGAAAGAGACCAATAAAAATTAGTGTTCAAGACCGACCCTGTGTAGTCATCAACAGTCAGGCGCAGTTTCATGAGCAAAGGAAAATTACAAATACAGCCAGGTGGTCATTTTGTGGCACAGCTGTGTTTGAAGCTGTGCTGTGCTGAACTGAGCACCCAGTGCTCAAGACCATGCAAAACCATTGGTGGGTTTGGGAAAACTGAACCAGTTGTGGGCCTCAACTCATAGACATTGTGTACTGAAAGAGACAGAGAGCTTCCAAAAGAGCTGATTTGTCCTTAGTTATTATTGTAGCTATTCTACAGCTATGTTAGCTGTGTTTTGAAACATATTCAAACATATTCACTTGAAACCATCCTCAATTGTTGTTGTTTGGCTAATTCTGAAAACAACTGTTTTATGAGTTGAGACACAGTTTGGCATTTGATATCTAGACCCTGTAAGATTCAAAAAGCAAAGAGAGAGGTCTCCAAACTTGGCAAGAAATACAGGTGATCTCTCCTCTTGGGTCGCTGCAGTAGAGAAATTCTCTTTCATCTTGTTTCCCCCAGTACTTATCCATGTGGTTCGATGCAAACTGGTGCATAATAATTCTTGTTCCTCAGTTTATGGGTTTTAAATTAGTTTTCAAACAACTGAATTGCTGAAAATATCAGTCACTCAAGTACTGTGATGTTCCAGGATGTTCTGCTACAAGGACCAAAATTTGACAAGGACCCATCTTGTCTCCCAAAATTATCATGACAACACTCATGACAACACATCAAAATTTTGTCAGCAAAATGTGCAACATATTCATTCTCACATACTGTGAAAAATAGTCTCTCTCCCACATTATGTGCTACATTTACCTAAGATGGGAGGGGAAACTAGAAATTCCAGTGTTATTTGCCTCAATCCTTGATTCCTTTTAGTATTGCCTTGTTTCACTTTTTCATCCCTACTATACATCATATACAGGAAAAAAAGTTGTAGCAAGATGGCAAATTGATCTTCAGGCTTCTGAATGCTCTGCGGTTTTCTAGGGGAACATCATCATTTCAAAGCCATTTTGGGGGTTCCCTGTTGCAGGAACATTGCTAAGAAACATTGAACAAATGACAGATTTTTCTAGTTTCTAGTTGCATGCAGGCTTTCAGTGTGGAGGAAGGGCAAATGGCCTAAGCATGATCATCTCTGCATGATAGAAGTCTCTGAATAGTAGATAGTTTAGAAGTACAGTGCATTGACAAGAGCATTACAAAGCAATAATACCCCATATCTGTACAAGACAGGTTCTTTTAGGTGAAATACACACTGCAATAGTAAAAAGTAAATTACTCTCAGGTCAATAAATTAAAAAAAAAACACTACAGAGATGTTAGAGAAATTGTTAAAATTAGTATTTGGACAAATTTTGTGATTTACTCCTCAAGTCTGAGAAGAGATCTTTTGATTTATAAGAATTGGCTATTATATTTTTATCATATTCATTGTTTGTTCATATGCTCTTTGCAAAAGTGAAAGTAGGAGTTATGGCAACATACTGTCCATACCAAATTCAGAAAACAGCCAAGGAGTCCACAGCTCCTCCCCTAGCACAGAGCCTGTAATATAGGAGGCCATATCATCCTTTAGCACAGGAGATATTCCCACATCTGAGGCTTCCCACAGTTTGCTTTCTTGTTCTTGTATAGTTGACACAGAGCAATAGCTTTCTTATTTCTTGCTAGGGTCCCAGTGAGGGTTCAGTTCACAGACTGTTGGACTGAAACAGCCTAGGAGAGACCTGCAGCTGGATACCTTACAGTCGGTGGTTAGAGCAGATTCCTGGAATACTCAAAGCAGATAAGGGAGCCCAAAAGTGAGTGTTCTCCATGTCCAAGGGCTTGGTGGTTGCTTGTCCAGCTAGATATGCTAGTTTACAGTTAGATATGCAGTCCTGAGATTAAACCAGTCACTCTGAATTTCACTTTATATGTAATTATAAATCTGATGCATAATTATTCTGGGGAAAGATTGTTTTGGTGCTTACCTCAAAATTATGCTTGTATGCATTTATGTTTGTTTCATTTTTCTGATTTTTCTGATGAAAATATCAGCTGGAAAGTCAGACTAAAGGCCATGCGATTTTTTTTTTATTATGAGTCCATGCACCTTAGCACCATTCTGTTTAAGTCTGTTTCTTACAAAGTTATAAATTATTTTAAATTACAAATTTATATGTGGAAACATTCTGTAAAATGTGGGATTTGAGTGTCTGTTTGTTGTTTAGACTGCAGCGCACCATCTCATGCTTTCAGTAGTACAGTTCTCAAAGTTTACCATTATTGGGTCACTTGTACTAGAGATAATTGCAGGAGAAGATGTTCTTGATCTGTTGAATTAACTATTCTTGCAGATTATCTTTGCAAAATACACAAAATATGCCATAATAAGCCAACTATAAAAAAGGAATAAAGGACTGTGACAAGACTTTATTAAAAAACAAAACCAAAATGTTTAAGAGTATGTTTTCTCTTAGAATTCAAAATTTAAAGGTAACAAATTAGTAGTTTCAGATTTAGATTCAGATTAAAAGAGAGAACTGAGAACTACATTGTTATATTTCAGAATGCATGGAACAACAAAAGTGCTGGCACATTTTTCCCTATTCTGTGCCTTCTCACTTTCCCAACCTTTCTGATGTCTTTCCAGTTTGGAGCTCCTGCTTAGATAAAACAGATGACTTTCTGGGCCTGCTTCTGCTAACAGCAGGCAGGAGCAATGGTGACTGATTGGTTGAAACATGAGGATTAATGGGTATTTATATTTCATTAAATTTTATGCTCACTGGAGAATAATGTATCACTCGCAGATATTGAAACATATGTCAACCCTATCCACTTACATATAATTCAATTTGACTTAAATGCATTGATCAAATTTTATTAAAGTCCAATATATCTTCCAAAAAGGCCTGCTAACACAATATTGCTGCTTCACATTCATCAGATAAAAGGAGGCAATTGTGTTGTAATTCCATTTATACCATTTTTCGGGAAAAGGGAGATTATTGTGAAGCGAATACTCATTACAAGGTGACTGGTGTTGGCTGAAGGACTTGAGACTGAGATTATTAAGTGAATTCTCAAGTGGTGCCCTTTAGTTAAAATTACCCCAGGGTGGGTCATGCCTGTTTTCATCCCCAGTGGAAAAGAGAGATCAGCACTGTTAACGATATTATCCAGGAAAGTTTGCCATGTGAGATTTTCGAAAACACTAACAATTTGTTTTGGTTTTGGGATTTTTTTTCCCCTTTGAAGCTCAGTTTATGAAACATGCATAACTGTGATGGAAATACTACTTTTCTGGTTTTATTCCTCTTTTTTCTTCTCTAAATCATTTATCTTTTCATTTACCTTTTGCTATTATTCATACTGAGATGATTAAGAAAATTATAAAATGCTTATTTCTTCACTTCTTCTCACAGAAAAGGGGGTTTTTTTATATAGTCCCCATCTCAAAACAACCACAGAAATAATGGGATGTTTCTCAAGTGTTTAAATTTAGACCCTTTCTTGCAGTTTGTACTGTGCAGAATAGAAGAGGTTTTAGCCCTCTTAATGGAAGGAACCAAAAATTTCAGCAGGATCATTTAGTCTTCACTCTCAAACTATCATGGTTTGGGACAGTGAGGTTGATGCAATGTGTTTTATCAAGCTCCTAATTTGTTTCTGGTTCACGTTTATTACAGGTTAAACTGCCTGCCTTTCAATATAAAAGTGAGCATCTCAACATGGGCTTTCAAAGAAAAGGTTCTCTTCTAGACTGGAAAACAAAGGAATAACCAGGAAGGATGTGAATGAGTCAAAATAAAGGAGTCTGAAATCATAGGCACACTCAGGAGACATAAGAATCTGTATTTACATCATGTGGGATTTGAGCACATCACTTGGATTAGTATCCTATCTCATAGAGTTGAAATAATTTTAAAGTTGCTGGGACTCTCACTTCAATAAAAAAATAATTTTCTAATGTGAGGTACCCTGGAAAGCTTCCCCCAAATAACAAAAGTCTTATTTTTAACAAAAGTTTCTCCTTTTAGTCATACTTTTTTCTTCCAGACCTGCTATTTTATTCTACTGGCTAACAGACCTATGAACACAGTAAATATTTCTGTACAGGTTTATTATAGTGTTTGTCCAAAATAATAAACTATTTCAAAATCCGTGCTTTCACTCAACTTGAATTTTATGGTCTGAATTAATTACTTTAAATAAAGAAGTGATATATCAAGTGAAGTAAATCTTACAGGAATACTTCCTCAATAGATTCAGATGTCAAAAACTTACTGTTCTGACTTCTAGTCATCAAACAGGACTTAAATATAATTTTTTTTCATTCTGGAAAGCTTCCCCCACATAAGAAAAAAAAAAGATTTATACAAGCACAGGACTTATTAATAATATACAGAGATGAATTGAATATATTCTTGAGCAGAAATTTTAAGTAACATACAATGCTAACAGTATGCTCTTTTTAGTAAAACCCTTGTAAATCCATTTAAAATGCTTTATGTGCTTTATGCAATAAAGATTCTTGGTCCTACTCTTATAAATATGTGATTTAGCTTCTCCCTAAAGAAACTGAAAGTCCTTTGTTGACTTGTGAAGAAAAGTGATTACTCCATTTTTTCAGTCTTGGCTGGTCAGGCCCACCCCAAACTGAAAACATTACAGTAGTTTGTATATGTGAAAATAGTTTTCTCCCTGTTAGATAGTGAGTGATAGAATTTCTTGATAATTAGACAGTTCCATCATCTGTATACCTTTAGGTTATCATGCATTCTAAGCACCAGGACTTTCATAGGCACATTGACTATGTTTCAGAGATTAACTCTTTTTACCTTACCTAAATTCCTTTCAAAAACATCTCCTAGGACTTTACATAGTCAGTGGGTTTATGCCAGTTCTATGAGTTCACAGGTTTGTGAACACACACACTATCTTTAGAATACCAACTTTTTTTGTAGACACTTCAGGAATGGTATGAGTTTGGAAAAAAAAATAAAAAGGAAGAATAAAAGGAAAGAACAAGTAAAATGCTTCCATTCTTTCATTTCAAGAGATTCTGTTCAGAAAGTAGTTACCAAGAACAACTGATGAGCAGGAAGTTCCACCTGAATATAAGGAAGAACTTTACTTTGTGGGTGAACACATACTGGAATCTGTTCCCCAGAGAGGCTGTGAAATCTCTTTCATTGGAGTTATTAAAGAATTACCTGGATGCAATTCTGTGCAATGTGCTCTAGGATGACTCTGCCTGAGCAGAGAGTTTGGACCACATGGCCCACTGTGATCCCATTCTGCATTATCCTTTTGGTGAGTCTGCCATTCTGTGATATTTCTGCCACTGTCTTCTCTGCTTCACAGGAAAGCCATTCTGACAGACCTGCTCCTCTGAAAGTGTCCATATCACATTTTATTGTGATGCACCTGTAAGATGTGCTGGAAATTGAGATAAATGTGAGATGGTCTTGCCTCTACTGCTGCCAACTTTGTGATAAAATACTTAAATAAAAAAAAGTTCCAGATATCTATTGCATAGACATTCCTTTAAACAAGGTCACCTCTCCTGAGATTCCTTTGTACCATGGGGTCTGTGCTGTTATTGCATTCAGGATGAGGTACTCTTCTGGCAAAAAAAAAAAATTGCTTTTGCCTCTTTAATTTTCTTACTGCACCTTCATGACTTTTTTTCCACTCCCAATCACCAGAGCAAACCAAGCAAGTCAGTAAGTCTGCCACAACTTCTGAAGAAAGGAATTAATTCTGCCTTCCAGTTCCTACCTTCCTCTCCATTTGGTTTCTGGTAGGTACACATACACATAACTACTTTTTGCAAGAGGAGAATTCCACAATTATGCATCCTCATAGTCATAATACTTAAGGTTCAAACTCACCCATGGTTGCATTTCTGTTAGACAGACCTTTCACTCAGTGAATCAGGAAACAAAGACAGTAGAATGTAGCTCATTTATGGCACTCCATAAATGTGGCATGCAAAAATAACATTCAACCAGCCTTAGACTCTCATCACTTCCAGAGAATTAATATGGGATGTGACGTAGGCATAAAGAATTACCCGTGTTCATCCCAAAATATTGGAAGTTTGAATAGTGTATAAACATTCAAAGAAGACAATCTTCTCATTGATACTTCTCAAAGAATAGGGGGAAGGAAAAATTTTTTAAAATATATTTCTTGTCAGTTATTAATTCAAATCTAATCACATTACAATAAGATGACATTTTAATGAGTTTCACTTTTCTAATAATTGTGGAAAGGTATTGCTCTTAAATTTACTTATTGTCAATTTTTTGTTCTTAATTAACTTACTGTCATACAACCCATGAAAAACATCACTCCACTGGCTCACCAAAATTACTGTAAACTTCTGTTTCACTGTAATGCTTTGTTTGGCGTCTAGCACAATGTAAAACAACCCCTGTAATCATTTAGGGCATTTTCCCCCACATTTTTAGGAACTTTGAATGAAAACCTGAGGAACAATTGTTGCAGACTTGACAAAGGGAGAAGATAGTCATCAACATGTAAAACAGAATAGAGACCTAAGAGGGGCAGAAAGCAAGTGGTGCTCTTTGAAAATACAGGCTGGTGGGCAGAATGTAATCATTCAAGATTGTAATCAGTCAAGAGGAGAGGCAGAAAGATTTTCATACAGCTCTAGGTATCCAGTTTTTATAAGAAATAATTATAAATAATTTCACATTATCCTTGTGAAATTTCATTTTGTTTATACTCAGTGTCCTATGGGAAAATATAAAAAACCAAATCAGCCCAGCTCTTCACAGACATCTGTTTTTCTCTTGCTTCTGTCCTAATGCTGGAAACTTCTGCTCTTCTGTTTCTTGCCTACTTGTTCAAATCACTTTTATGGAGGTTTTAAACTTCTTTTTTTCTTTTCTTTTTTTTCTTTTTTTTTTTTTTTTTTTTTTTTTCTATTTCTTTTCCTCTCTAAAATTATTATTTCTTTATTTCTTTAGTAAAGCTGTGGCATAATTTTTGGGGACATGCTGATTTACAGTGGGGGTAGAAAAGAGAATACAATTGTTCACACTTGCTTCTTCCTGTTGTGAAGCACCAGAGGACCACAAGCAGGCCATGAGTGTTTGAAGTGGTTTTGTAGCAGCATAATTCCAACCATATACTCTGTCAGTTGCCAACAAAAAGTCCCAGAACCCTCCCTGGTGTCACCAAATCACTTGGTGCAGTTATAGACTTCTTTCAGCTCTTCATGGATGAAGAAGTTTATTTCTGTTGATACGCACAGAGATTACGTACTCAGGTACAGAAACGATCATGCAGTTGTGCGCTGGAGACTGGATGACTCCCCCAATTTCTCCTCTTTCACCAACCCATAAAATTACAGGTGGAAGCTGCTTTTTTATTGACAGGATGGGTCTGTTTCTGATGTAGTGTTCTCAAGAGCTGATCTGTAAGGAAGAATTACACCAGCTCAAGAGGAGCTGGCAGACCACAGCAAAGGATGGAAAACAGAGCTGGTTTCTAGGCTGGTGCCAGGCACACCTCATCCCCTTTCCTTTCCCAGGTTTTTACCTTTGCTGATAGACTATGCAAATGTTCCACAATAATGCTTCTCAAGCTGTTACAGGTACAAACTATCCAGATATTTAGATACTATGGTATCTAATAGGATGCTATCAATCTTTTATAGTAAGGGAATACATAAATTATAAACAAATATGTCCTTTGGTCTAGTGGAACAGCATAATGATCAAAGAGACACAATAGAAATGTATTTGCTTCTACAGTAAGCTTTATTCCCTCAGTGCTCAGTCCATCGTGATGGACAGGCAGTGAGCTGTCAGTTTTTGTTCTGTCTGTCACACTACACTTGCCTCCTGTTGTTTTAAGTAATCAATATGGGGGCTGAAATCACCTACCACTACCTCTGCTACCTACTATTTTGTCCACTCATAAATTATGAATCCCTGCACAACATCAAGTCTACAATTTCGATTGCATTTGCTAATCATTGATCAATAATTCAAAAGCCTCTCCTTCTTCTTCAAGGGTCCCTAGTTTCCTGGAACATATGGCAAAAGGCTGACAGTGCTCGCAAAACTATTCCCTTATCATAAAAAAGGACCCAGGGAAAACAAGTTGTTGGAAGTTCCTTTCTTTCTTTCTTTCTTTCTTTCTTTCTTTCTTTCTTTCTTTCTTTCTTTCTTTCTTTCTTTCTTTCTTTCTTTCTTTCTTTCTTTCTTTCTTTCTTTCTTTCTTTCTTTCTTTCTTTCTTTCTTTCTTTCTTTCTTTCTTTCTTTCTTTCTTTCTTTCTTTCTTTCTTTCTTTCTTTCCTTCCTTCCTTCCTTCCTTCCTTCCTTCCTTCCTTCCTTCCTTCCTTCCTTCCTTCCTTCCTTCCTTCCTTCTCTTTTCTCTCCTCACCCTCTTTCTTTCTCTTTTTTCTTTTTCTTTCTTTTTTCCTTTTCCTTTTTTCCTTTTATTCCAGGGTATAGACTTTTTTGCTATTATTGCCTCATATTTCCACAGTCTGTGACTGCACGAGTACTTGAATGTAGTATCCTACAGAATATCCTTTCAGCTTCATACACTGAGAAGTTTACTTATCAGACAAACTGACTAGTTTGGTTTTACAGTGATATTGATTGCTATGATTATTTTTTCCTGGGACTGGACTATATTTCCCTTTTCCAGAAGGGAAATATTACATGTTTTTTTGCTATAAAAGATCATGAAAATAAGATAAAAAATAATCTTGATTGTGTGTTCCTGTAAATGCATAATCATGAACACAGTGAGAAATAGAGTCTTTCACAAGTGAATCTGAAGTCTTTATCCATTACAAGAGAGTCACAGAATGCCTGCTCCAGTATTTCTTTCTCTGAGGTTGTTTTATTAGCTGTTTTACTGCAAGAGTAGGACCATGAATAATAAATATCATCATACAGAAAATTCTGATTACTTCTCCATGGAAACCTTTTAAATGGCCAGATTCTGAAAACACATACAAAAATTCACTTCATGAATTATCTCTGTGGTTCAAAGTAGAGAAGCTCAGGCATGCTAGCGTATTTGATTATGGTTAAAAAAAAAAAAACCCTCAAACTTTCTCAGTCCTTTGTCCTATGAGCTCAATTTTAGAAGAGATATAAAAAGGCTTGTTTAGATTGTGCTGTATAAAAGCCTCCTTTAATAAAATAAACTTTTTTTTAAAATTATAATTAATTGGTCAAGGATTTAAATTATAATAAATAAATAAAACCAGTATGATATGTCATATGATGTTTTTGAGTTTTATTTTATCCTCTAAAATAAATTATTTATCTATACCTCTATTTCCTATAGCTGCATGTAACGATTAAATAAGTTTTAGAAAAAGCAACTCAGGACTTGGGCATTTATAAACTTGTTTAAAAGACTCTTAATAAATTTACTAACATAGTCATCATGTTTTTCTAGGAGACAAGACACTATAATGCTTATCTGGAGATTAACTGATATAGCAGCCACAAGTGTGGTTAATATCAGACAGACCACCAGTTTTATTCTGGTTGTGCCAGATGCTTGTTGAACATTTAGAAGCGGTAACTTGCAAGGTGCTTTACAAGGAACATGAATCACGAAAAAACTTCACCTTTGCTGCCTAGTAAAGCTAGTATTAAAACAGAATTAACAGTGCTCCTTTCTGTTAACAGAAAATGAAAACTCTACTCTCATTAAAGTTTAATCCTAATTTCAAAATTTGTAACCTGTTTATGGATATGATATCCCTCATATCCTGGTTTTTGGGATTTTTTTCCCTTTTTTTTCAAATTTGATTTAAATGTCCAAATTATTGATCTTCACTGATTTGTCATGTACAAGCAGGAGCAGAATAAGAATCATTAATATAATATAATATAATATAATATAATATAATATAATATAATATAATATATAATTTAATTATTATGTATCATTCTCAGAATGACCAGAATTCATGTTGCTTTGTCTTACTTGATTTATATCACTGAGCAAAGTTAAAATCAAGGTGGCTTCTAGATGACAATATGTTTTTGTTTCTGTGTTTGTTGTGGTTTTGCCTGTCTGGGTAATAATAAGAAATAATTTCTACCCTACATTATATGTACATGCAGTTTTTTCAAGTATGGGCACATGAACTTAGCAATTGGAAAAACAGAGTGGAAGAGAACCAGAACAATGATAATGAGGTGAGGCAGATGCATAGAGTAAGACTTTTCCGACATAAATAACATGGAAAGATTCCTGAGTAGTTGAAATTATTGGAAAAGAGAGTTTAAGAGACATCATTACAATCGCTCCAGATTTTTATGTATTTTTTCTTCTCTACATCAGAAGGGCTTTTTCCTAATTGTAATTCATTTTTGCACAGTTTTATTGTTAGAATTTTGGTCAAAAAACCCAAAAACCTTTCCAAAGAGAGATCACACGATGATATGCTTTGTGTAGAGTCAATAGATGAAACTACAATTCTATATTTCCATGGTATCTCTTTTCTTAGAAACACTAAGGCTTCTGGAAAGTCAAAATTTACTGTAGATAATGGAGATTTTGAAATAATACTGTTTTTGAGACTTATTCTCAAAATCACCAGAGATCTAGTAACATAAGGAGTCTTATATTTATAATCTTAAGTTAATATTTTGATATTTTAGAAGAAATAAAATATCTGCATTTGTTTTAATAGTGAAACTAAATTGTGTTGAAATCAAAATATTCCATAGAACCCCAAATAAAAGGTGTCAACAACATTTTGGCAAAGGTGTCCCAGGCAGACTAAAATTATTTTTTGCAAATTGATAATTAATGACACTGAAGGTATGAATCAAACTTCACATTTACAAAATTTAAAATCTCTTATATAGATAGTTTTACCTTCAAGTGTAAACTTTAATCTTTGCCTTATTTTACTTCCTACTTCCTCTTTTTAGCAGTCATTCCTTTGCCAATTTGGATCAATCATGCTGAAACCCGTTTTGTGCAATGCACTTTTTGTATTTCTGGCAACAACCTGCATCCTTTTCTAACATATTTCAGAGCCTGTGGTAATGGTGGTGGAAGGAGTCTGCCACAGAGCACAGCTGGATGGCTGGCCAGCATGTTAAAGATATCCAACTGCTTGACAAAAATAAGTATCAAAATCTGTTCTTGTTCTGTCTCATTTGTTCCTTAACCTGAGGAAAAAGATTTTTTACACTGAGGGTGACTGAGCACCAGTGCAGGTTGCTCACAGAGCTTGTGGAGTCATAGAGGTTGTGGAGTCTCCATCCTTAGGGATACTCAAAATCTTCCCGGACATGGGCCTGGCCAACTGGTTGTAGATGGGTCTGCTTGTCCAGATGTCCCTTCCCACCTCAGCCATTCCATGATTCCACACCTGTGCTATTTCTCTCTCTTCAAAGATAACAAAATGATATTGTTAGCATTACTCATTACAGTGTTTCAGAACCAAATTTCTGACACTTTTTTGATAACAGCAAATATTTTTTTGTGGAATCTGAATTTGTTCAGGTCCATGATCATAAATTCCAAAAGCTGCAACTGAATTTGTGACAGTAAGGATATTATTTAGTAAAGTCATATGTTTTTAAATTATGAGATGCCATTTTCCAGCATGACTACAAGACATGTTGCAGGCGAATAACATTCTGATAAAACTGGTGTCAGAGATCTTACTGATCATAGCAAGTAGGATAGCTTCCTGAGGTGAAATGAGCAGGAGCTCACCTGGCAACCATTCTGATTTTTTAAGGCTCTTTCTCTTCCTTTTCTCTCACATAGAAAAATGTTGTAACAGCCATCACATGGAAGTACAGACAGGAAAACTAAGCATGAAATGCAAGTAGAAATTACATTACAGAAAAGAAGAGCTTCATGTACTAATTTAAGCCAATGTTCAATTGATGGGAGCTAATGAACTACAAAAGCTCTGACATCTTTTGCAGCCGACAACTCAGTGTAAACTAATCAACATTAAGTCAATATAATCTAACCCTTCGTTGTTCATTGATCTCTTTTACAGGCTACACACTGCCTGGCCGTGTGAATGGTACAGAAATATATGTCAGGAAGAGGACAAAGTTGTTTCCACAAAGGAGGACTAAATTAAAATTGGCCAACCTGAAAAGAAAATGAAAATTTTCTCCTGTCAATCTTCATTCTCCTTGCATAAAATGCCTATGTTTTCATGAATGCCTGGTAAGAGGGACCTGAGCAGTTCATCCATCCTTGTCTGAATTTTACGCATTCCAGATGAACCTATGCAATGAAAGCACTAAAAACTTGGTATGACCAAAGGTTGTTTTCTCTTAGAAGGAGATTCACCAAGATTCACCAAGACTACATGCTCCCTACTTTTCTCATAAAATTTCAAAAGGGTTTATGAAAATTTTATTTTAATCTGTGAATCTCTTGACTCTTCTGAAGCATCAATGGAGAACCTTTCCCACAGAAGCCTTTTGCAGTTTTCCCAAAACTTTCTGATTCATGGATTCCCACACATAGCCTTTTCTTGTATATGTGGATATGCATGGAGGGATGCCACTAGACAGATAAAGATGTTGCATCTCTTTTGAAACCATTAATGTTTTTGCAAATGAGAGTAAAGCCATGTTTTCTCCTAAATGTGTCTAAGACAGAAAACTGAGGAGTTTTTATTGTGGACATGGGAACTAGATATTTGACCTGGTAATATGTATTTATTTTACTAATAGAGAAATTCCTTGGGCAATGAAATGATACCATGTCACTCAGAGCCTAGATCAAATGTCTCTTTATGCTTGTAGAAAGAAAAATAAAATACTTGAAATATAAAACAGCATATAGAACCATTAGTAAAGATGGTAGTAAAGTTTACTAAAATCCACATTTGAAATGGTTACTTTTCTACCTATATTTGAAAACAAAAAGAAAATTTGAAAGTAATAATTTACTTGCAAAGATTTTCTATAGTTTTTATTGCTACTATACCTTTCTCCTATCACATTTGTTTTATCAGTTTGGAAATTTCAAAGAAACTTAAAGGTGCTAGAGACGTGACCTAATTGGAATTTGATAATATACATCCTTATGATTATTCCCAGCTCTCAGTAAGGAGATTCTTGAAACCAAAACTTTCCAAGACATATGCTGGTCACTTTGGTCACACATTGCCTCAATGCAGGTAATGGGACGGTTTGTGGAATATACCAAGAAAGTCTTCACTTGCAGAGAAGAAAAATTTCATATTTTTGTGCTAGAAAACAAATAATTTTTTTTTCTCTTTGAAGAGGTAATTTACTAGCCTTATTACATAAACAATAGATTTCTGTCCATTCTAGCTTCTGAGTGTCTTTTTTACTGGGATATTCACAATACTTTTAAAGTGTCTTCAGGACCAAATATGTTAGAATTTAAGTTTAAAACTTATTTTTTATTGCAGAATCTGAAAAAAATATCTCAGCTTTGGGATACAAAATTGGGAGAGAATTGCTGAGGAGGAGTGGAATCACATTAAGGACATCTCTTAAATGTCTACATCAGAAAATGCTATTGAGTCATGAAACTACTAGAGCACAAGGAGAAAAAGACATGGTCTAACTTCAATCCCAGCTTTTTAGTTTATTCAAATGAAGGACCCTCAAAAGGTTTAGTTAGGAATTAAGTTAATTGGGTTTGGTGTAAGGTTGGTCTACTTCCTGCTGGAAAGTTTCCCATATTTCCTCAGTATAAGTAGCGGCTGGACTCCCATGTCACCCTGTTAGCCCAGACTTTAATTAGTTCTGGCATTCGCCTCATAATGATAAATGCTGAGATGATGAATGGAAATGCAAATGAGTGTGAAGTGGCTCAGCCATCAGTGCTGAATATCATTAATACCTTCCTACTGTTAAATCGATCAATGTCATCCCAGGATCCCTCTGTTCAGCGGGTGCAGATGGCTGTCCGCCAGAATGCCTTCCATTATATTGGCAGTGAAAACTTTGTGGGTTTTTCCTCCCCATATGCTTTTATTCATCTTTTGCTGAATATTTGTTTGGCAACTAGAACTCTAATATATTTCCAGCTGAGATGATAACTATTTAGGGTCAATAAGCGAGTAGCTAATTTAGAGCAAAATAAATATGAATATGGATCTCTTCTCACATCAGGAGAGAAATATCAAGTGCATATTCAATAAATTGGAGAGCAGTAAAATTTTTCAGGGTGCAAAATTTCATGTTGTAGCAACAAAAGATAACATAAAAAGATGAGAAGGTGTTTAGTCATGTCTCAGATGTGTTGCATCTTTGTATTTTACAGTAGTCTGTGTTTGTCAGCATGTCCACAGAACTAAATTTCAGAAGAATCAAAGGGCTGGATCATCAACATGAATTTTCAAAATGTAAAACATTTTTTGTGAATATGAAGAATAAAGCTTAAGAGCATTGGGAATAATTGTTTTATCTGTCGGACTCTATTTTTGTGCAGTGTTTGGGGGTCATCCACTGGAATGCACATTAGCCTTGTGGGGTATTTCTTCATCATGGAAACTTTCCAATTGAAGTAGATACAGATGTTCTTCAAAGGGAGTGGTTTTGGACATCTAAACTTAGGGCTTAACTCTGATGGTTCTGAACCCTTCAGGGATTCTTCTTTGCTTACACTGAGGGACTATGCGGTAGCCTTTGTGAATTACCTCTTCTCCATATAATTCACAACTTTCTAAAAATCTCGGAGAGTAATGAGTCAAGAGTTCTTTATTATGTTAGATCATGAGGGAATGTATTTCACCCATAAAAAGTCCAAAGAATCACCTTTTATCAAGGCATCAAGAGGTTACTGAGATTCCAAAGACACCGCTGTATATCAGCCTGGAGTCTATTCCCTTATAGCTCATGTTTAGCCACACATGATAACAGCCAAAACATATCATTTTCACACTGTGATCAGTGTAATAACGTCTCCAATTGTCTATCAATCTGCTCATCTGTGGCTTTGGGGAGACTAAGGAAAAACATTGTGTGGTGTGTACACCCTGTACACTAAAATTCCTACATGAAAGCTCTACTGGTCCTTCCATCCCCTTTTCTTCTCATAAATACCACAGTATATCTTTAATTTCCCTTCATAAACCCTCTCATTTCATCCTCTCAGTAGGCTGGAAACTCTCCCATGGATTGAGAAGTTACTGGAACAAGTCCAAACATAAATCACCCTTTATCAGGTCCAATTCGTTATATAAATGAAACTGTCCCTTTTTTTCCCTAGATGTCTATATTCCAAATATTGATTTCTATAAATCACCCTAGCATTTGCCCACTGAATTTTTTTTTGTAATGGGATTATTCTCTGAACTCAGGTTAATTTGTTCTTCTATTAGTGTAATAATAATTGAAAATAAAATCAGACAAACTGGTTTGTTTCTTTGGAGTCTGTTAGAGCTTTGGCACCTAGAGTAGAAGTGGCCAGTTTCGACAACATTGGGATCACAAGGAAATAAGTTAGACATTTTAATTATCAGATTCTATCACTTTACAGGATGGCTAGGGAAATATGAAGCAAATTTTACTAACAAAACAGTAATTTAAACAGAGTAGATCACACTTACTTCTGTGTTATTTTTCCTAGCTTTTAAGGCTTAAAATAAAATAAAAAATAATAGTCTTAAAAAATAATACCACATGCAAGGAAGCTGCTATACTGACCTATGAAGTGAATATGGAATTTAATGATCCTTTTGCTTATGGTCAACATTATCACAAAACCTCAGGTAGAAAGTTAAAAATACTGCTAACTTTGATTTGAAGAAAAATAAAACTATTCTATGGAGGAAAAAAAAAGTGCTAGAGATTTGTATCCATACAATATACAGCCACAAGCAGATAATGGGAATTATACCAATCAAAAGCTAGAGAGCTAACTGTGCTTCTTTTATTAGTGCAAAGCCACGTTTGTATGTCATTCAATTTTTCCTTATCCTGTAACAAAATAACTTTGTAGTAGTGAGTCCCTTCTATTTTTAAAAGAAATTTCATTCATGTTACATACTAGCTTTTTATCATACCTGATGTTTATTTAGTACTTTAAAGAACAGTGGGAAAAAAAAAGGACAGCTGGAGGAGTGTGTGCAAAACAGACTCAATTTGAAGTGACATTAAATGAGGTCTGAAGCCCAGAGATTGAAGTAGGAAGTCTGTGACACAGATTTCGTCAGAAGGCTGTCAACAAATGCTGTGTCAGTAATGTGACTTCATTAGGGTTTCAGATTCCAAGGCCCTCCAGGCTTCTGGTTTTAGCAATACAAAAATAACTTACCAAACATCCCTTAAAGCAGATCTGGTATGGCTTGAGATGAAGGTGGGCCAAACACAGCACAACTCTGTCTGCTCTGCATACTTTACTCCCTTTTATCCCACTGAACTCCTCATAAGCTCTGATGGCCATGTCCCATCTCATGTAATGAGAATTTACAATTATTCAGAGCTTGCTGTTTTACATAGACTTCCTTTCTCAGTTTCTTGGATTCTCCATTTCAACTGACACTCATCTTGAAATGCATCTTTCAGACTTAATTAGATATTTTCAATTATCCATACCTGTGCCATTGCACAACTTCTAATGCACAACTACTACCATTATCATATTATGCTTTTTAATACATATGTCTTCATTTTCTATCTTTATAAGTGGTAAGTAATTTTTACAGAGCGTTTCCCCACCCAGCCAAATCAAGTGGTGATTTTGCCATTAGTTTAACTGGAAACAAAATTAGTTTCTGTGATTTCCTTTTTAATTGCCACCCAAACTGCAATGCCACTTTGCTGATTGTACCCATTGGCCTGCCTTTTTTACTCACTGGAGGCATGTGCAAAGGCAGCTATGCAGAATGCATATAACCAGAATTTTATGTCCCTGAGAAAATATGTCTATCAAACATTGAACTGATAGCATTATCCTATTTTTCATAATTAATGGCTGTTTTCAGTTACTTGTGGCTGTAAGAATTCTGAACCATTGGGTGCATGTCCACAGCTGTGCACATGCCTGTGTGGTTTTGCCTGCACATGCAAGGGTAAAGTTTCATGCATAACTTCAGAAAAATAATATTTTCTATTTGTAGCTGAAAAGAGCAACCAGGGTGACCAGCAGTAGAGATAGACACCAATCAAACAGAAAGAAGGGGATGAAGGGAAGTTAGGTACTAAAAGCAGGATTAGGACTGCAGTGAAGGACACCAAAGTAAAGGGTAAGTCTAAGTCTTGCTAAAGTCTGACACAGTTGGAGATAGAAGACCTCTGGCTGGTTAGATCAGGGAACTAAGATTTCCATCAGATGCTGGGAAAGAATCAGGGCTCCCAGGGCCTCAGGTACATATTGAAGGTCAAAAATAGTTCTGTGAAAGCCCTTGGCAAACTGTAGGCCTCATTTAGCTCTGAGAATGTCTCTATGCAAAGGACAAAACCTCACTACTGCTGATTGTAGTCAGACATGATAGAGGCTCGTGCAGTGGTCTCAAACGTTTAAGTTCACCTAATGACAGATGTAAGATCTAAGTCTTAATTCATTACAAAGATTTAGGAATTATGAACGAAATATGTGAACCCAAAAAAGCCAGGCAAAAACTTTTTTTCTCCATGCATGAAGAACCTTTCCTAACCACCACTTTGTGTGCTCCAGAACAATTACTGGATCAGAGAAGATTACAGGGAGTTTTGCGGTTAAAGCAGCCTTAGAGAACTGGATTAAACCTTGCCTCTTGTCATACTGGTTGTTAATGAAGCTGCTCTACTGATTTCAACCAAACTTTTTGCAGGTGGTTACTCATTATGTACTCTTCATTTTATGGATCACTGATTTGTAAATTTGCTGGGTGCTCACATTTACATTGGTAAGAGCTGTGCTCACATTTACATTGTAAGAGCTGTTTGTAGGCAGCTAGAAAACAGTGAGCTCATACAGAGAAACCAGGCCATATGCATGCAAAAAGACAAGCAAAAATCAGAGCATGAGGGTAGCCCAGGTAGACTACCAAGCTGCTGAAGATGCCAAAAACATCAAAAATCTTTTTCACAGCTCCCTGCTGTTGGCTTTTGCTGACCAGTCAGAACATCCACTCAGAAGTTTCACTAACTAGGAGAGAGCTACAAACTTCAGTCTGCAGAGTCCCGAGCAAAGCTCAAGTTCATGGCCCTACATCAATGTTTGAGTGGTATTACAGCATGTGTCTGAGAAGAGTCAACCTACACCTATAAAATTAATGTTTCTAGATATCCACTTTTTCTGTAAAAGAAAAAAAAATCAAAAAACCACTCAACAAACAAAATTAAGACAAAACAAAACAAGCAACCACAACAGAAATAACTACACTATTCTGCATTGTTTTTTTATTTTGATATATTTGCTGTGTGCTTTTGTTCTACAACGATGACCAGGACACATAATCACAAAATTACCATTTCTTTCATGTGGGCAAAGTTTGGATAACACCCACGTCCAGGTTTAGAGTAAATTTGGGGAAGAATCCCCCAAGGAGCTCCGGTGGGAAAAACAGATCCAATCGGCCCCTCTCACCTCAACTGGTCTGGGAGGAAAAAAATAATACCTCCTTAGAGAAAGGTAGAAAAAAACTGTTTATTAAACAATAAAACTAAAACAATATCAAACAATGAAACCCTTTGCCACTCTAAAAGAGATGACAAACTGAGAAAACCCCATCCCCGGCTTGCAGCTCTGGTCAGTCCCTCTGGTGCTGGAATTGTCACAGGCCGGGCCCGGCCCGGTGGGCCAGAAATGTGAGCGGCCTGTGCTCCCCTGGGTGTTCAGTCCAGAGCAGGTTTCAAGAGGTCCAAAGAAAAGGGAAAAAAAAACCAAACCACAGTCCAGGGACTTCTTTGCCTCAGCTAGCTAACACTAACTAAATCACAAAAGAAGAGCTCTGTCCGCCGTCTGTCTGCAGACAACCGCAGGCCAGGAAGAGGAATGTGGGGGAGTGAGAGCAATGTCTGGAGGAAAAAAAACTGTGCATTTCTCTCCCCTTTCACTCTCTTCAATAAGTCTTAAAGGCGCAAAACTTACTATTCAGCATGAACAGAACAAGACGATTTGGGATAAAAGCATCATACAGCCAATCCAGGACACCCACTAAACTCAATGAAGGCTCATAAGCCCTCATTGTGTAACAAGGGTGAAAAAAGCCCACTAAGGATTTGATGCTCTTGGTACCATCCATCCATCCATCCATGCATCCATCCATGCATCCATCCATGCATCCATCCATCCATCCATCCATCCATCCATCCATCCATCCATCCATCCCATCAATTGAATCACAGAAAAACACAATGTGGTCATATAATTAAAGAACATAATCACACCCTGCAAAAGAGACAACCCATCTCCAGATTTTCAATATCTGAAAGCCTGACTACAAACTTAAATGTTCTTGCTTTCTCTACATTATGAAGGCTGGAAGGAAGAGACAGTGAGCAACATTCTGTTTACAAGCACTATTGATAATATGAAAGAAGATTAAACATTAAACATATAACAAAAACTACTCTACAGGGATCAATTTGTTAATGACAGATTTACAGACTTATACTGGTATAAATCCAGCATGGCTGCACTGAGATCAAAATACTGTTAATTTACATAGGTGTCATTTGTAGTTCGGTTTTATCCTTAATCTTGTGTTTCTCTTTAGTCATTGTAATTTTAGAGAAGCATGTCATAACTCAGAGGGAGATTTTCAAGACTAGAGCATTACTTGAATAATTTCTGCATATATATACTGGGAGATTTTAAATACATATGAAGAATTAATTTATTTGAAGCTGACTGAGAAGTCTGGCAGTGTAATTAAAATAAAAGACAATTGTAAGGTGAGTCTGGAGGAAAGCAGGACTAGAAGAAGGTTGGGTTACTGCAATATTTTGCACTCACAGAAAAGTGGAGGCTGTTGAATTGACAACAAAACAACAAAAACAATCATAAACAAAATGAAGAATACCTATGGCATTCTCATGGTTACAGACAGATGTCTAAGCTGACTTTTTTCCTGAATCAACTTTACTCAACACCTGTGAGCATGTGATTAATTTAACCACAGAGAACACAGTGTACTTTTCTTTCAGTTAAAAAAAAAAATGTTGACCTCTGGTATTGCAAAAGAAAGACAATCAGCTAACCTAATAGACCCTTTATTTGCTAATCAAACCTCTCATTAACAATTAATTGGATCAAAAGTTCGCTGGCCATTATTGCTGTGTCAGTTCAACTCTGAGGGCCCCAGAGGATGAAACTAAATGAGCTGGTCAGGTTATAAATAATTTCCAGTGGCTACTCCTCTTACCTCAGGCTATTCAGGTAGAGGTCAATGTCCTGCCTACTGCAGGCAGAAAAGACAGTTGCTGTGACAAGCAAGAGGCATTCTTCCTTTTCTAAGAAGCTCATTTAGGCTTAGTAATTTAAACCTTTGTAAAAAGCCACAGTATAAAAAGCAGCTCTGTACTGCAATGTTTTTGCTTGTACTTGCTTATCATGAGTTAATCAAAGCAACATTTCAGATTGCTTAAAGCCTTTCAAAAATAAAAGAAGCCAGGAGTTGCTTTAATCAGGAAATCTACTTCTTAAAGAAACCCTGCAGAGACACCTTTATGGCAATATAATTATTTGTTTCTATTCTTAACCTAATAATCCAGGTAGTGACTGACAGGGTTCAAACACTGCTCATCAAATAACATGAAAGGACCTGTCAGAAGTAAATGAAGATACAAATGAGAATAAAGTGAATGGGGTTTAGTCCAAAATATGTGCAATGCCATATTTAACTGTTGGTTTCTCCTTTTTCATTAAAGAAATGAAGGAGGAGGGGAAGAAAAATTCATCCTATTTTCCCTTTAGACAAAAAGTGACAAGCAGGTACATCAACTCTTAACATACACATATTAGAAGTCAATATTAGGTAGGAGGGAAAAGTGATATGGGCAGGCTAATCTCAAAGACCCTGTGTGCTGAACATCAATATGATGACAGCGCTATTTGTTCATTATAATTGAATTAAAAGAAAAAAATACAGAAGGAGGGGACATCCACCCAAGGCCATTCCACGAATCAGGCAAGGAAAAAGTATGGCATAAAATTTATGGACATGGTGGTAGGAGGGAAGAAGGAATCTAGAAAAATAACAATGTTGAAATGTAGTGCCATGCAAAAATTTATAGGTTTCAAGATAGGATGTGAAAGTTGCAGAACTCTGAGGCTTCTTGTATTGGTTGGTCAAACAGAAGTGTTATTTCATTAAAAAGAAAAACAAAAAAGTATGAGTTACTTAACAGAAGAATCTTAAGTGATAGGTTCATAAGTGCTTTTAGTAGGATTTTATGCATACAGTAGTGTTATCTGGGCCAAATAAGGGAGCTGAGTATATAGAAACACTGAACAGTTCCTTGCAAAGGCACTACCTAACAGTAGCTAAAGCTGTCACCTAGAATAGAGGGAAAATATGAAAAGTGAGTGGGACAGAAGAGTTCTGCTCCTCCACCAATTATACATTACAGTATACAGTATACATAACAATTATAACAGTAACTCCAGATGCTGCACAAAGCTGTGTGTACATGGTTTCTTTCCTGGCAAATTAAATGTTCTCCCAACTGGTCAGAAAGCATGGAGGTGTGGTTAGGTCAGCATGAAATTAACAGATTTTTACAGCTTTGGCAAGGCTTGGGAAAAAAACCAAATTCTCATGCTTGGAGCATGATCAGTGGGAGATCATAAAAAGATTGATAGCTCAGAATAGCTGAAACTTGGAAAATTCTAGTTCATAATAAGGTTCTTAAGGGCCTCTAGAAATTAGGGATTATAGTCCTGGATACAACTACTGCTCTTGCACACTCCTGCTGCAGCGACAGGTTGTGTCTACAGTGTACCTTCAATTCACAACCCGTGTGTTAGGAGAAATGAACAACAAACAAACATCATGTCTTCAGAGACAGAATGTTCAGTTGCTGACTGAACTACATAGCACCACTTGTAACTGATTTTAACAAAAATTAGGATGCATAGGGAGAGGAGGGGGACTCACTACCTCAAGAATGGTATCCCAGGTCTGGAGAAGAGCCAGGAGGAGGAAACATTGACCCTGGAGTCACCCTTCCTTATGAATTTTGCAGTTTAGTGAAAGATGCACTGGTCAGGCAGGATTTGGCTAACTCTGACAGGATTAAATATACATGATTCCATTTCAGTGACAGGCTGCTTTGCTGTCAGGCACATGTATCAAATATGACGTAGCTGTATTTGGAGATATTTTATCCATTTAGTAATGTATATTATTATATATATACATACTTCCCTCCCAATTACTTATTTTCAATACATTAGCAAAGATGTTCCCCAAAGGGCTACAAAAGGGGCCTGGGAACCGGATAAGACCATTCTCTGAGCTTAAATTTTTAATATTAAAATGCATTGAGATTTGCTATACACTTGCTCAAGATGTATTGCCCCAAGCAAAACAGTGTTTTATAGATGGACATGCAATTTCGTTGCTTTCAGCCGAGGGTCACATTTGTTTTAGTGGCTTTAGGATGTGTAAAATAATGAATGAAGTATAAATAAGCATTCTATGTTTAAAATAAAATTGGAATTTTAACTCTTTTATGTGCATATACACTCATACACACAAACACTCTTCTCTTTATGTTGAAATAGTCCTTGAAGAAACACAAGTCATGTAAAAACTACTATATTTTTATTTTTATTTTTATTACATGAAACTTCATCTTAGATACCTTGGGTGAATCCAGCCTCTTTTTCCACTGACAAAGCACAATATTTTTAGTTTAAATCATGCCAAGAGTAAGTCCTAACCTTCTTACTCTCCTACAAAGAAGAGACATCTGTTTCAGTTGGAACATAGCTGAAGTGAAAGTATGAGGAAGTTACATTAGATCACTTCTGTCTTCCTAATTTTAAATGACACCCGTATTTGAACTATACTTCATTAAATATTCCTGAGCGTGTTCTATCTCTACAGCCCACTTTCATCAAGACATTCAAGGAAACTTGTGTGAAAATCTTTCCCTTTGAATACATCATGTAAGACTGCTAATCATGCAGTTATCTCATGTATTGATTTTGCATTAATCCTAAGGGGGAAAGAAAAGTAATTCCAACAGTTTCATTGGTTTGATAAACATTTTAGCCAAAGTTATGCTCTGGCTACTGTAACAGCAATTTAATTCACACTAAACTCCAATTTTATCCTATTCAATTCTGTATAAAAATATGTTTCAATGATGTATCAGTGCAGTTGCTTCAGTAGGGTAGGAAAATTACTTTTTTTTAATCAGTTTGTAAGAAACTGGGGAACCACTTTTCAAACTTGGTTTTTCTAAATTATACATGGGAAACAGTGTTCAGAGGACATGGTGGTAAAACAGTGAGAACTTAGCTGAGGCAGGCTAAATTCTAACTGCAGATAGAGTTAAGATTTTATAATATTATCCTTAAATTAATGTTTTCTGTGTTAATATTAGAAGCAGAGGAAATAAAACTTCATGCCTTCAATTGTAACCATTTATTTAATGTGGATCTTTATCTTTAGAAGTGTTGGGAAAAATTGCAATAAGGAAGAATAAGGGACAGTAAAAAGAAAATGAAAAATATTTTGCTTTCAAAAGTTGAAAAACCTCAACCATTTCTCTATGCCATGAAATTAAATTAAAATTTGAATTAATGTTTCAAAACTGTGGATTACCTTTACTGATGTATTTAGTAAAAAATAAAAAGGAAATTAATGTTTACAAATTTTTAAGTCACTTTGTAGTAAAAGATATAATTTCTTTGTGCTAGAGAACTCTCCTATTGTATACATTAACATCTTAAAGCAAATTCTCCTATTCATGAGCTGTTGCCTTAAGCTGGGTTTAGGTAGCTAGTAATTGTTGGGAAAGTATAAATGAAAGTATGCACCTGTAGCCAAGTCAGACTCAGAATTAATTTGGAGTAAGAGTTAAGGCAAGTGTGGCTGCACTATTTGACCTTTATCAAAGGTCTCTTCACCTGAAGTTAGGACTTTGAAATTTTCTCACTTCTCCTCTTTTCCTTAGTCATACTCTGGCAGTCAGATGGGATGACACAGGTTTTGCTACAGTAGCCTTAGATTGCCTGAGGACAATCTCAACCTAAATTATCCAGCTCTAAAAGAGCACTGCATGAATGGCATGAAAAATGTCACAGGGCTAGAATGCCATCCTTGTGGTTTGTTGTCACTTCTGTGGCACGTGGCATTGTACATCAGAGAATGCTTCCTCAAATGATGTAAATCAGTGAAACTTCAGCAAGGAAAATTATCCCTGTTCACTTAGAACCTCTAAAGATCTAGATGACAATTTGCAAAGTTAAAATCAGCTTTCTCTTTTCCTAAACCATAGACAGGAGAATATTTTGCAATGTAGATGAAAGTTTGGAACATTTTAAATTATAGAAACAGGGCATCTTAAACTTCTCTTAAAACAGAGGTTTTTATAACTCTATTCTTTTCTCCCAAATTTTCTGTGGTAAGAACTTCTAACAAGCTGAAAAACTTGTAACAGCTTTTTGATAGTGTTAACATTGACATAAACAATATACAATGTATTATTCCCAAATCAAAATGACAATTAAAACTTGAAAGAAACAGAGGTTTTGTAAGTTTATGTGGTTTTGGTTTAATTTATGTTTTTACTTCAGTCTTGCCAAGAATAGATACCTAACAGGAAAATACTGGTGTTTATTTACAAGTACATTGTCATTGCCTCTGGATCACATGGATTTCACAAAGTATACTTCAGATTCAGCACTCACTGATATATGTGTGTATATATTTTCAACAGCAGAGTCTTCCCTCAGCCATCACAAATGTATTTCAACATATTTGTATGTCTTTCTACCTCTTCTGTTAATAGTAAAGTGTCAGTGCCTTGCTCTAAGGAAATATTTGCATTATATAAGCACTGTACTAATTTGCAAGGTCTATGTTAAAACCAAATTAATCCTACCAAAACACTCAGGAAATAGGACAAACTTTTCAGTACTAACTGGCCTCATCATTCTAGAAACCATCAATGTCTCCTGATTACCATAGAATGGAGAGGTGAGGCAGATCTGTAATATAAGAGGAGTGCTTTGTAGTTAATTGACATCTATTTTTTATTTTGCTGTGGGTTTCTTTTTTTCTTCCTTCAAGCAGCAACAGAGTGAAGTGTTGGGAGTATAAGTCTGAGGAAAAGGAATGTTGCTTTTGTTTGAGTTGAGGGTCACTTTAAGTTATCTTTTCATCTCTCTTCGGCTTTATAACTGATCTTTTCATTAATGCCTTTTCTTGTGCAAGAGTTAGAGAAGGAGGAGAAGAGAGAGCAGGATTTCTAAGCATTTTTCAATGCACATCAAGTAAAATTTCCTTGATATCATCAAGCTTAAGAATTAAAAAACCCTGTTCAAAAGGAAAAAAAGAATGAACACATTTACCAAATTCAGGATCACGTCAATGTTAAATGTTTTGGAACTCATTTCTAAGCAAAAACATTTGGGGTTTTTGTGCCTGGAGGCTTCCTTAAGTCAAGACACATACAACGAGAAGTCTTGGATACCTGCCCAGGCAGACTGTGCCAAAGTCATCTCTGGCAGTCCTTACAGTGGAGATTATAGTTAAATGTGAACTGATTCACATTACTTTCTATTTTCCAGTTCTGACAGATGGAAACAGATACCAAAGAGGAGTCCAAATCTCTCCACATGTTGATCCATCTCACTCATCATGCTCTATATACTGCGTTCAAAGCAGAGAGCTATTTCACAGACAACATTTTGAGAAACCTTTCATGCTAGGAAGGAAATAAAATCAAGTACACACAAGAAGATATTGGCAGGCATCTGTGCTCTGTTCCTAAATGAGTGAAAAAGACAAGATGCAGATCTACAGCACCTGACTTTGTAAAACTTATTCAGACCAAGTTGAAGGAGAGTTAGGTTAATGCCATGGGTCGTTAGGTCAGACATAGCCTGTAGTGTAGCCACATCTACCAGGGACCTTAAAATTCTGTGTCGTTTTGAAGAAAGCTCAGTTGCCTGAATGTTGGTTCTGCATTTTTTATATAGGGACCATGGGGAAACAGATAGAGCTCCACTGCTGCTAGGCACTACAAGACAAAGTAGGATGAATGGGACCTGAAATTCAGGGAACTTTCCAATATGTTACTTGTATACATGATACTGCTTTTTGGCTTTTTTATTTCATTCTGACCCTAAATGAAGCATCACTGAGGCTCGTTGGGGTCTAAGAAAATAAAACAGGAAAAGAAGCAGCAGTATGACAAAGCTTTTTTCTGGTGTAGTTCTGCTAATAAGCAGCAGAAAAACACCAGTTCTCTGAAAATCAAGAAGCCAAAAATAACTCATGTATAGAAAAAAAGGATGTGAAGACTAGAAATATTTTTTTTATATTGATTTCTTAAGAAGATAAAACTTATGTTTATTATAAGCCATCTGAATTCCCCCATTATTTATTTTACCCACTGAAAAAGAGATTAAAATTTCAGAGATTCTGGGTTTGGACAAGTATCATGAAAGCCTGTCACTGAGCATGGGGGCAAGATTCAAGGGAAGGTCTTATTGAAGAAAAGGCTGAATCCTGAGCTCAGCCTTATTTATTCTTTGGCCACCTGGCAGCACAGGTGCAGATGCAACCTGGCAAACACTGCACTTGCAGTTTGGCACCAGCCAGGCATAAGCTGCCCATTTGCAGCTGGTGGTTTTCATCAGGGAGAGATACCTGGGGTTTAAGTGCAGGGTTTGGTGGGAAGGTATTAGAGACATCTCAAGGAGTCCTGATAGGTAACAGGGGACAAAAATCTGTGAAGCGAGGTTTCACTGCTGCTGTTGTTGTAGGAACAACTTACTAAACTTCAATGCAAAAGCATATACTACTAAAAAACCTGCTGTGTTGGGGCAAAGGCTCTTTCCACTCTGAAAGAGTCAAATTTCTCTCAATAACTGGATGCAAAGATTAGAAGGGACACTTTGAACTACTTAAAAATAGTGTACACTCTTGAAAAACATGCTGCATATATGCTATTGTTTTTACTTTGGAATACAAAAAGAAAAATAGAAATATATTTGAATATGAGGATGGTGCTATCCATGATCTGAATTTTAATAACACTCCCTTGAAAATCTAAGGAATTGCATTTCCATCAGGGATAAGAAATTTACAAATAAGGAAGAGTCTGACAAATATTTTGTTCACAAACAATGCTGTCTAATAGTGGCAGTAGTAATCATGTTAAGTGTTTCAAATCCAGAGACTCAAGAGAACTGAGTAACACAAGAGAGCTTTTCATCCTGTGAATCAGGCAGAGGATGATGTGACCAAGAAAGATTATAATCAGTATATTAAAGACAGCAAAACCTGGCTGGAGAGATCTGGGTTGTTTAATCAACTGGCATCAAATTTCCAAAACCAGCCTAAGTGATAGGAATGGAGATAAGAGAGGATTTGCAGTTTGTGGTTGCTCTCTTCTAATTTGACTGAGCACCAGCTGTGTGAATATAAACAGTTATACAGTAATATATTCATGCTTAAAACTTCCTTGTTGCATAGAGTATGCTCAGAAAGAACAACTGAAATTCAATTTTTAAAAAATTAAAACTGAAACTGGGGACCTCAACTGAATAATTGTGGATTTTGGTTTTTTGTTTTCATCTATTTTGGTTGGAAAATTGAAAAACAAATAGTTTCCCATCAGGATTAAATTATACTTGAAGAGGTTTAAAAGTCATCTGGGATGTCACAGACAAATTGGAAAATTATTTAAAAATCTTTTAGATATTCCTTCTCTTTCAGTTGAAAATTTTAAATAATTAAGATGTCTTGAAGTGTAAAAAAACCCCAACATTCCATTAATAAGAGTAAAAAAAACGTATCTCAGATGTTTTGCCTTCTTATTTTCTTAACCATAGGTACACACTGTTTTGACTGTAAATCATGATCATTCCAATTTCTGCCAAACTGCATTTTATAGCAGTTAATCCACTTAGGGGAATCCAGACACTTGGGTGTATCATAACACAGAGTTGCCCTGTCAGATTAACCCATTACTCTTGGGTTATGATGATGTTACTAAAATTTTGCCTATCCATAACCAGATGTCTTATGATTTATGTCTCTCCACAAGACTATTTGCAGTAGGAGATAAATGAAACACTAATGTTCCATAAGTGGCTAATACAAAAGTAAATAATGCAGCTAAGGGAACATAAAGTTATGCAAATTCCATGCAATTACTGAATAATGCACTGTTTAATGCAAAAAAAAAAAATTTGAACATTTAAGTTATGGGAAACTCATACAGAAGAATTGTAATCAAAGGAAGATAAAGATTTTTAAAGTCATGCACAAAATACAAGGCCAGATATTTGATGCCACTGTCAGTTATAACAGAAGGAAATGAACCTTTACTAATGGACATACATTGATTTAACAAGACAATGCTGGAGGGGGAGCATAGTATTCCCTCTCACAGAGCCATTGGCTGCTCTAAAATATACCAAGTATAAGTTTGCCATATCAATGTGATTAAGTGTAATTTTTAAAAAATTCCCAAAACAGAATGCAAAAATAAAGAAAAATAGTTTTAAGGAAAACTTTTTATGCACTAAAATCTTTTAGAAGAATTCATTTCGAGCACTGTAATTTCTCCAGTAGAAGCAAAGCCATGCACTGCACCAGTTGTGTGAGTGATGCTAACCGACAGATGTAAAGCCACTGATCGTGAGGTTTGAAACAGATCATTACCCAAAGATGTAAATGCCATACCTCTGCCTTAAATCTGTAGGCATGGTAAAAGTTCTGAAAATTGCCTTCTTATCATATAACAGTATTTAAAACAGAGTGCAAAATGTTTTTTATGGCAAGGGCATGTATACATTCAATTGAGTCTAAAAGACAACAAATGCAAGGTAGACAGTGACATTTGTGGACTCTAAGGAAGTACAGAGCTGCTCATACTTTTTAAAATATGCTTGACAGCTGCTGTGCAGTTTGTACTCTTAATTTTTGAAACTGAGAAACACGATTTTGAGGAGATGGAGTAATACAGTGCTGGTAGTAAAAAGGGACAACGTACTAATTTTCATAGACTGACTGTGTAATTGATCAAGGCTTAAAGAGATCAAATTTAAACTGAATTCTGAAAAACTTTGAACCTAAACAATGTTTTTTTCTTTTTGCCTCATTGTAAGTGATGATGGTTGCTTCTAACACTGATTTTTTATATTGTTCTTGCTCAAGACTTTAATTTTTTTTTCAAAATACTGAAGTTAAAATGAGCAAGCAGCAGAGATGAGGGTCAACCAGCCTCAACTGACCCTCCAAATATCTTTAGAGGAACAAATGCAAAGAGCAGCTGTTAAACAGGTAAAGGTCAACATTGACAAACATTGATCCTCAAGTTTCTCTCCAGTTGTTTTATCTGCCGTCTGCTAAACTTTGCCTTGATATTGCTTCATTTATACTGATAAAGCTCATTATGGTTTTGGCTGGGGCAGAGTTAATTTTTCTTCCCAGGGTCTAGTATGGGGATAAGTTTTGGATTTGTGGTGAACACAGGGTTGATAATCTGGAGATGGTTTTGTTATTGCTGAGCAGAGCTTACATAGTACCAGGGCATTTTCTGGCTTTTCATATGGCAACAAAGGCAAAGAAGTTGGGGGTGCATGAAAGGCTGGGAGGAGACACAGCCAGGACAGGTGACCTCAGCTGGCCAAAGTGAGAGGGCAGACCACATGGCACCATGCTCCAGATATAAAGGAGAAAAGGAAGAAGGTGGGGACATTTGGAGGGATGGCATTTGTCTTCCTCAGCCACTATTATAGGTGGTGGGGCTGTGCTGTCCTGGAGATGGCTGAACACCTGCCGGCCCATGGGAAGCAGTGAACCAATTCCTCGTTTTGCTTTGATGGCATGCACATGGCTTTTCCTTTCCCTATTGAACTGCCTTTATCTCAACCCATGAGTTTTTTAGCTTTTGCCCTTCCTATTCTCTCCTCAATCCTGTTGGTGGGAGTGAGCAGGCATATGCCTGGGGCTTGGTGTCTGGATGGAGTTAAACCACAATGGTCTCTGTCAGTTATTGCATGCTATGTGTTGGGATACCAGATTCAAACATGTGAAGCACTGCAATCATGTGTTCAGGTTTCAGAGAACTGATAACCCCCTCTCTGTTGTTCATAGAACTGCGTTACTTTTTTTATTATCAAATTTTGACAATATTTATGGGTATCTTTTTGCTGGTACTTTGGAGTTAAATAATTAAAACTTATCTAGTACAAGGAGAGGGGCTGGACTAACTTCTGGATTCTGAGAATTTGTTCGCTGAATTGCCTTACATAAATTTGGCAAGTGGCTGAAAGGCTGCCCTTGACCTCTTCTGCCGTAGTTACATTCTAATATGTCTAAGAGAAATACCTGCTCTAAACATATTTTCTGAAGAAGATATAATTATTTTGTCCTATATCAGGAAGTAGTCTAACTCAAGGAATTCCATGGCCAAAAAGTTGAGACAATCCAGAAAGTAATCAAAACATCTAACACTCTTTGTTACCAAGTGTGTGTTTTTTCAATACTCAGTCCACTGCAGAAGCCCAAAAAGAAAAACTCCACTGTTTCTCACAAGTGGATTTAAGTTTCTCCATTGTGCTGCAGGATGTTGATTTCTAGGCATTTATGCAGCAGCTTACTAAAGGGGAAGAAACACCCTGTTGATGAAGGATATAGTGACAAACTGGCCTAATCAGAGGTTCATGCACGTCTGAGACCAGATGTACACTTCACCTTCACAGCTATTTCCCAGTGTCTTGGTCACTACAACAAACAGCTCTGGCACTGACTTTTGGCAAAGAGGAACTAAATCAGCATCATTCACCTTGGAACAGCCGCAAGCTCCTTGACTCTCATGTGGTTTTTCCTCTGGAATTAAGGGAGCAGGTCCCCTGACAGCAGGACATAGGCTGCGGTCAATAACAATATGGCATTCTTTCTCTGTGCCCTCAGCTGCAATAAAATTGATGCCATGAGCAGGGTGACCTTGCAAACTGTCCATTTGTTCATCATCCCACACTGCAGTCATGACAGAGTGTTGTGATAGTTGTCCTACACAGGCTTCTTCAAATGCAGTGTTACCAAGGTTCCTGCTTAAGTTGATTTAACAACTCACTGCTTCTAAAGGGAGTAATTATTAATATTCCTTCTTCTCACCCTTGCTTCCAAATACAAGCTTTTGCATCATAGCTTGTGCAAGTGAATTTATTTGTTAATCAATTTAATGCATTAAATTCCAGAAAACAAATTCAACAAAACATTATAGTGGACAAAGTCGGCACACCGACATAGAGAGTGAGCACAATGTGGAATTTAGGTCCACATAGGCAGCAAGACAATAGTAAAGAGAGAAAAGGATGAGGAGAAAGGATAAAGAGAAGGAACAGACAGGAAAGGAAGAATGGTGAAGAAATGGTTTGCCCACTGAAATGGCAAGAGGCAATTAGAAACACCCAGCTGCCCCTTACCTAGGTGTGCAGGTCATAACTCCAATATTCCCACTAGTCCTTTCAGGTGGGCATCAGATCCAGAGACATTGGTTTATCACTGCTGAACTAGACCAGTAATGAGGCAGATAGAGCTCTGATAGAATACCCATCTCCTGTGAAATCCACTGTGTTGAGGTATTCTCATCCTGGGTCAGGATGAAAAATAAAACTTTTTTCATGCACCTGGCAGAGACAAGGCCCTTCTCCTGCATATCCACACATTGGACATTTTAATTGCTAGGGCAGCTGTCTGTCATCTCCCACCCACATGGAGTAGGAGAATAGAGGTGGGGTATGCACGGAACATCACTTCAAACCAAGTGAAGTATGGGAAAAACTGTGCTAGAAATAATGTCAAGAAGCAAGGAAGAAGACAGTGTGAGGTTGGTGAACCTGAAATACCTGTGTATGAATGCTGGGAAAAGGTACAGTTTGCTTTCCATTACTCCCTAACATGGAGGCACACTGGCATTTCAAAGGAGTTTGGAAGCACAGTGTGGAAAGTCACAGCAGGGGCTCAACAATATGGCCTAATGGAACAGATCCAGTGCTACCCATGGACAGCCTCTTGAGCCACAGCAGCCAGGAATCTATTGGCAAGGCTGGATAGTCCTGCAAAACAATGCATGGGAGGGTCTTCAGAGTGTTCCTACAGAAAATAGGTAGCTATTGCACCTGGCAGCACTGGCTGTCACAGGGAAATACTGCGCCTGGTCCCATATCCTCTGTGGATACAGTGAAATGAGCAACACAGATCTTGCCTTTTCTTACTGTAAATGTTTGCAAATTTCCTTCTGTCCATTAAAAAGTCAGTTTCATTGTACAAAAATATTTAAAGGGTTGAACAAGAAACTCACAAACACTATGTGGTACTAGAACAGAGAAAGTGTCTTGAAATTGAGAAATCGGGGGAAAAAGGGGAACGTGTAGAATCTAGACTGTTGAAAAGCCCATGTCTCCAGAAACATGTGTAAACAAAGGATACAAGAATGTAATCTCTTCAAGGAAACAAGTGAAATAATAAATAAAAAACCAATATATGTGATCATTTGTAAAATGATCTCACCCTGCTGAGTTTTTGTTTCAGGTAGCATGAAACCAGAATATTTACTAGACAATGCCACATTAAACTCCAACAACAACTGTTTTACAGGAAACAGTAACAGGAAAATAAACTCTTGAAGACTATGTATGGCTACTGAATTGAGTATGTATGGCTACTGAATTAAGTATGCAGCTATACAGAGATTATTTCCATTAAATCTCTAATTTGAAACCAGACCTTAGAAGACTTCAGAGAGTCAAAAACGGGAAGCTGACCACAAGGGGAATTAATTTACAGCTAGAAGAACTGGAAGAGCAGAATAAACCAGTTAAATATAAAGACAAGGTGGCAAATATTGATGAAAGGATAGTGAAGGCAAAGGAAAGATGGGGTCAGCCTTCAAGCTGCATACAAAGTACAATAAACTTTCAAAGAGCATCAGAATGAAAGTAAGACCAATAAAATACTCACAGCACATAAACACAGGTTTTGCAAATGGCCACCATTAATGGACACCATAAATATTTTTTTCAAAACATTACACTTAGAAAATGTATTTATTGAGAAATAAAACTCCTATTGAGAAATGACGCCACAATGTTTCCCACAGAAATTTGATTGTCCAGAATTAAGAGGATTTTGGGAAACAATATTTCATCTAATCTCAAAATATAAGCAAAAGCATTAAGGAAGAGGACATGATTATGTTCAAGACAAACCATGTCCGTCGACTGGAATACTATATTAAACAGAAGTTAAACATATTAAAAATTGGACATCAATGCACAAATGAATATGAGAGCTGAAAATGGTTTGGAGAGAAAAATATAGTCTTAATAGGAGTATATATGAACTATATAGAGAGGTAAAACAAAAATCCTGACAGATTAATTATTGGATTTATGTCAGAAGCAGGATATCTATATTGAAGTGAACACATAAAAGACTACAAGTTTCTGCAAAAGAATGGATATTGTAGAAGAACAATGAAAAGATAACAAATATGTAGAAGTGGCAATGGACTATCCAAATCATAAAAAGTATTCAAATGCCATAAAGAAAATTATAAATTAAATAATACAAATATTGCTAATAATGTGGAAATTTTAGGTTAAATAGATACAAGAAATAAATATATTATGACACATGAAATGAAAAAGTTGTCTTGTCACATCCATATAAATATATATATTATTTTCTCAGGCAGGGAAAAATATATACTATATGTTGAAATTATCCAGGAAGGGGCACTAATAGAAATTATGTCTGCAAACTCTGTAAAGAAAATGAACAAAACATTTACTGTGCCGTGTCAGGAGCAGACAGTGAACCACAGTTTAATTACCTCAAGTTAAAAATGTTTTTATGGAAAACAGTACTACAATTGTGGTGGGAAAAAATTGTCAACCAAATTAAGAGAAAACACCCACATGAGTAATAAAATATTAATTTTGATGCAGTAAAACTTTTAGGAATCATTCGACCCTAATCTAAAGTGTATAAAACCCAAAGGCCTCCCATTACTCTGTCAGAGCTATATTAATTCACACTCAATGCTGGGAGCTGACCAACTCTTGGAGAACCCAGCACCAGATTCTGTGAAGAGCCATCATGAGTCAGCTTTCTTCACAGATATTGCACACAATTAAGGTTTCCCCTCAGATAATGCAGATCTCTTTCACCAGTCAAGTAATAATGCACTGATATTTCCAAAGTTCACCTCCGGTGACATCTGTAAATGAATTTAGACTGTTAATCCAATTTTGCCCTCTCTGGCTCATGAAACATAGTCCTGTACAGACTAAGCACAGACAGTTGTGTCCATAAGAGCCAGCACTTAATACAGAAAACAAAAGGTTTCTCCTTCACACGTTGCAAGAAATACATGGGAGATGTACCCACTGCTTATCATCCACCCTTCCATTCCTGACTAAATTGATAGAGGATTTAGGAATAAATATCTGCAAGGTCCCTCACGTGATGCAGAGGCCATGTATTTGAGACTAGAGAGATTTAGGTCATCTCGCTGAGCAGAAGCAACTTTCCTGTTTTGTTTAGAGGATTGCTTAAGAGCAAGACACTTGCTCTCATCATGTGGAGCAGTCAGCTTCACCAGCAGGAGAGAGTGGGGGCTTTCCTCACAGAGATGCTGGAGGAAAGCTGAATGAATTAAAAGGATTTACATCCCTCCTGGCAGGACATAGCCAAAATAGTTATGGGAAAACACTCTTCCATATCTCAGTCCCTCATTTATCAATCTCATATTTTTTCTCCGTATCTTTTTGGTATCTACTTGCAGCAGCAAGAAGTGTTCAGACAACACAGGTCCCAGAGGAGATAATATTTTCATGATGCAAGCTTTTCCTTCCCATTCAATGCCTAGAATGGCCTGGTGTTTGAAAAAATTCAGGTCATGAATAAAATAAATGAAATACAGATAATGCCATCAGTAAGGGAAAAATCATTTTGAGAATCATGGAATCCATGGAGTGGTTTGGGTAGTGAGGTACATTTAAAGGTCATCTCACACAGTTTCCTTTGGCTGAATATGCATCATTTACTTTTCCTCAATTCAGTCTGCAACTTTTTCCATGCAAATTTCCTCATAGCTTTTACCAGCAGTTTTTAAAATAACCAGTGTACCAGTACATAACATTTTTAGTCAATCAAATTACATCCATAAGAATTACAGACTACCATAAGTGCCTAAGTGCCACATTCATTGCTCTCTGATGTATTTCCTTTAAATTATATTGGAAATGATGAGTACCAAGGCACAGACATCTTTCCAAAGCAAATTGAAACAAATAAAAATCTAGTCAAAAAAAATGTTACACACCATGTGTCACAGAAGGAAGAAACCAGACATGATATATGTTCATCATATGCTAGAAAGTTCTCAGTATGAAAACAGCAGTTGAAAAGAATCGCACATTTGAAAGCCACGGAAAACTGCAAAATACTTCTCATTTCATGTAAATAAAATACCTTCTGCCTGCCTCCAATCTACTTCTTCTACAGGACTGTTGTAAATCATTAATTGTATTGCAATTCAGTAGAGCCAGGTCATCCAAAACTAGAAGGTATTTCTTTTTCCTTCTCTCAAACCAATGAAAAGATATAAGAAGATTTTTTTTTTCTCTTTGTACATAAAAATTGATTTTATTTTGATATGACTTAATATATTTCTGCAGTAAAAAGTTTATGTGCCTTTTCATTACTTAATGTTTTAGTTTCTAGATTATTTGGTTGGTAATTAACTAGCATAATAATATACAAAGCTACTAAATCAGCTGTTTAGGAAACAGCTCTAGGAAGTTTATATGTCTACTCAGTATTAAAACTTTTGCCTAAATATAAAGGTACAATGACTTCCAACATTTAAGCAACAAGTAGGGTAGACAAGCAAGGTAGTAGCTCACTAATACACTGACATGCACATATCACAGTTGGGTGAAAAATGTAGAAAAGAAAAAGTAGCAAGTAAGCATCTTCCATTCAGGAGCAAATACATAATAGTGGTGAAATTAAATTACCTGTTCTGGAAGAAAATTAACAATCAGCATAGAAAACTATATTAAGAACTCCTTGATGTATATAATTTTGTAATATTCCCCTTCTTCTTTTTCTCTGACAAAGAGAAGTAGCTAACCATATCTTAGCCTTGGCATATATTATTTCTATTAATGTAATAAAAATGGCTATAATGTTTTGCTCTCTCTTTTTCATGTATTCCCTAGAATGAACCACTGGTGGGCAGCAGCCAAGTGCAGTGTGGGTGAGAGGAATTGCAAGATATAAATGAAACTTTACCAATCAGTGCTAAAAGTTACATAAACTAGAGAGCTCACCCTGGAGAGTAAGGGTGTTTTTATTATCAGATGTTCTGCTTCAAAAATTCATCATACTGCTTTCTAAAATTTGGGGTGGCCACAATATCACAAAGATCAGAAAAAGACACTGAAACAGCAGAATTCATAGTAAAATAGGGATTATTTTAGTCACTTCAGACAGCACAAAAATTATTTATTATTAAAGTTATTTTCACAAAAAAATGTTGGTGTCATACGCCAGCAAGAAATCTTTGCAACTTTTAATCATCTGTGCTTTTTGTCCCATCTTAAAAATTTAGAAGCACAAGAGAAATCAGATAAGAAAAAAAAAAGTAAAAGTTGTATGAATTCAAGGAAAAATGGCAAGACACAAAATGCACTGGCATGCCAGGCATTGCTCTCAAATAAAGGTGAGGAAAAATGATGATGAATGACATCAGGGAATTATTTGTCCTGCATATTTAAATTTAAATCTCCTGGAAATCTGAGAGCTTTTACTTACTCAATTAAAAGGTGCCCTGTATTTAAAAGGGACTGCTTGGAACCACAGCAATGTCCAAAGTCAATAGTAGCAATTACATTTTCTAACCCATATTATAAATTACTATTGCCAATTCCTTTTAGTGTGTAGTTACTGTTATTATTGTTGATACTGATTTGAATAAAATTACACTTGGTGGGAAAGAAGCTTTCCTCCTTTCATTTCCTCTTTACTTGTTTTCTTGTTCTTCAGTTTAGTAACTGCAGCTAATTACCAAATCCTATATCCTATATTTGGCAACTCCTCCTACAGCAGCCTATTTTAGGAAAAATCAAAGACCTTCCTGAGCCACATAAAGCAGAGTGTAAGACACATGGCATGTACCATAGGACGACCTGTTAAACCTAAGGTAAGGTGCTCTTGATGTTAATATGCTGATTCTGACTGGGTTTTCTTTAAAAGCATGTCTCCTCTACAATATATCAACATCACTAGCACAGGTCAATACCTCTAATTTA
This sequence comes from Setophaga petechia, assembly GCA_024362935.1. NCBI lineage: Eukaryota > Metazoa > Chordata > Aves > Passeriformes > Parulidae > Setophaga > Setophaga petechia. The sequence goes on from JANCRA010000008.1 coordinate 27,965,243, forward strand.
AGCAAAAATCTTTTATAATTGTGTGATAATGCTGTGAGTGGACCTTGTTTCTGAAGTGTTTATGATCTCTATCTTCACTATTTATGACCATCCGAGATGTTTATTTCTGCTCCTGAACTGAAATCTCTCACAAACTTAGTGAAAGATGCAGTGATCCCTTGGACAAATTCTTCTTAAAAATATGATATCCATTAATTTGACCTTTTATATTCCAGTATTAGGAATCATTACTCCACATAAACAATAATACATAAAATTGTATTTCCACTAAATAAAACCATGGCATATAGAAGATATCCTGTGAGGAAGGTTTAAGCAAGTTCCCTTACTTATTTTAATTTTAATATACTTTAGAAAACATTAAAATTAAAACTGTAATACTATTAACTGGCCAATATAGTATATTAATACACTCTCCAAAACTGAAAAAATAAGCATTATCACATTATCGAATTCAGTCTCCTGACATAAAAATATTTTGTGTAGACTGACCAAGATTTATCCTAAAATATATTAATATATATAAAATTTTATATATATATATATATATATATATATATATATATATATATATATATGACCTTATATTTAAATATAAGTTTAGCCCCCCAATTCTACTAAATAGGGACTGTTTCCAACCTCTGGCAAAAAACTTCTCTCAAACTACTGGTTTGTAATCACGGCAGTTCTTATGCTCATTGCTCCTTTGTGGACAACCTCCTTTAATCTACTTGACTCTTCTCCTTTCCCAGTGTTTATCTCCATCCTTTAGATGTTTATCCATAATAGTTGCAACTCTTCCTTTTCTTAAACTACACATATCTAGCTTATCTTGGCTTTTGTTATGCTACAGGTCCAACATTTCTCTGATTATCATTACATATGTTTTAATGTCAATATTTTATTTCTTTTTTTATGTTGAATGTGGCCATCCAGAAGAAGGCACAGAGTTTAAGAGGCCTCTCTGAATTATTTTTTTTGCTTGTTCGTCAAGAAATGTACTGAAGGAAACCTCTCAATGTACACTGAAGGGAACCTTTTGCAAGTGTACCTCATGCTTGAAAGTTATTAATGTGAACAACTTTTGCAGTCATATATTTCTTTTCCTCTGTTATTTCCTGTTGCAGAATTAAAAGTTTATAGAAATTCTTCATATTATTATTCTTAAAGCATTAGGTTACTTTCTGTAATATTATTTCTTTCTATTTCCATTGCTTCAAGTCTCAAGGTATTTGAGTTCTCCCTGTAGGCCAGTTTAATGCTTCATCATGTTGACAGCACAATATGCCATCAGCATATTTTCTCCTTGCTTCATAATAAAAACATTCAAGAAGATCTGTGGTTAAAGGAACTCCCTTCAGCTTCAAAGGTTCTTCCTTTTTATTCTATGTATCTACTGCGGTGAATCAATAAATCTCAAGTCTTCTCAAAGACTTCTTCTCAGTGTTGATATAAAGCTCTCATGCCTTTCTTTTCATTTTACCATGTTTTTTTCTTTAATAATTGATTTTGCCTTACCAGTCCTTTAGGAATTCTTTAACTTCAAAGCTCAAAATTGTCCCACCCATATTAGGTCTGTGACTTGATAATTTAATTAAGGGTGCCATGTTTCTATACAAACTTTCTATTTACATCTGGTAAAATAGTCTCTGTGGCCCTGATGGTTGTGAAGAAAAGAAATTAACTGAATGCAGAGGCATCTGAGCCTGAAATCTTGAAAGAAAATTTTTAAGACTTTGAGTTACTGTCTCCTTTCTGTTTAGTAGATACTAAACAAGTATCTTTAAAAAAAAAAAAACATTTTTCCAATCATAAAATTATATCTACTGATTGTACATAGAAGGAAGAGAACAGATTGTGTCATGAAGGACTCATATGATGTGTAATGCTCAGCCTGGGCTGCTTTTGGATGATGTTCCAAAGAAAATCAACACCTCCTTCATCTCCTAATCCCTCAGAAAAACCTATAGGAAGGAAAAACCACAGGGATTATTTTGCAGAGCTCAATGGTATATATAAGCCAACACAAATGTCCCCCAGATCAGTATTTTATAAGTGACATTCAGACCCCTAGAATAGTTCATTACTGAATCATTGTTTATCACTTTTCTTTACAGTGAGATTGGAAATGGTCTCCTTTGAAAAATTCAGGAGGTTTTGAGCCCATCTGTGTATGTGTCCCATATCCTGAACCATACCTGCTGAGGAGAAAGTTTCAGGGACCTAGAAAAGAGCACACCATCATATTTCTAACAGCAACCGGTGACATCTCAAACAGCCAGAATTTAATTTGTGGACAAAACTTGGGATGGTATCACTGCTTTCATCCCCTCATCTTGGACTCCAGCCCTCATGAGCACATCCTATAGAACATCTTTGTCCTTATCTCCCAGAACAATCCTATGATTCAGAACTGCCTTTCATATAGGAGAGAAAGGTACATCATGTCTTGAGCAGAAAAAAATCTATTATTTTTCCTCTTCCTTATTTTGCTGGGTTTTTTATTTGTTGTGTTGTTTGGTTTGGGGTTTTTGTTTGTTTGATTGATTGATTGTTAGTTTGTGTTTTTGTGGTTGATGTTTTGGTTTTTTAAATGGAAAAAAAGAAAATGACTTACCTAAGTCATTGAGTTGTGTTTTGCATCAGCATCTCACTGTGAGTGAAAAAACAAGATTAAAAAATTGTGCAAGTAGTTTAAATTTGGCACCAGCTGATCAAATTCCACTCAGCTGTGAACATATGCTTTTTCCATCCTATTCTGTCAGTGGATGCCAGCTGTATAGAGCACAGTGCACTAGGCAGAGATTATGACAAAATGAGTACAAAACATAGAATTGTTAATTTCTGTACCTCATAAAACTTCCATTAGGCAAACTGCATTTTATAGCGACTGAACTTTGATGCATACAACTTTCTTTAGGTAAAATAAATTGAAACTCTCTTATATAAAATGAAACTATTCCATCATGACGAAAAATTTTGTTTCAAGCCACTTCCAGACCAATAATTCCTTTATCTCTAAATATACCTTTTTTGAACTAAGTTACTCTTAATTAACTAATATTACCTACCTTGTCAAAAGAGTAATACCAGGAATATTTTTCAAGAGATTTGTTAGGATAATAAAATCTGAAAGTGATTAATTTAGAGACATATATAAATACTTCCAGTCTATAGTGAACTATCACATTACAGAGATCAAGGAGCTAATATCCGATTTACAATGAAGGTGTGCAATCATGTATGTCATAGCTGTTACCTGTTGTTCCTCTGGGGTGAGAGAGAAGAGCTACTAAAACTTTTCTTGCCAATATCTGGCTAGACATTTTTCTGTGCTCCCACTAGCACCTTTGTTACACTGTCTTAAACCAAGTCAGTGAACCATCTGAACTGGGTTAATTCCCCTGTCTCTTCAAGTGTGGTTCCCACTTTAATACCAAAATAAAAGATCTGCACCCTTTTTCACGCATTTAATTGCATACTATGGGGCTCACCTACAGTGGGAAAGAGTCCAGCACTACAGGTGTAAACCTGTTGAATGAAAGAATCTGTGCTGAACAATGACCTACGTGCTGTATCTTACAGATAGGTTGGGATCATTTCTTCAGATAAACTCTATGACTATTGAGTAGTAGTGCCTGCAGCTTGTGAGTTACACTCCTAGAGTGGACCTTCTGATTTATCCAACATCTAGCCCATGTGTTTTGATGTGTGTGCCAAAGTGAATAGGATGTTGAAGGTTTGTTTCAGATCTACATAAAACCTTAGGTTGACATAAGTTACAAAAAGCCTCAAGGAAAACTAAAGATGAGTGTTCAACATATATCTATTAAAAGATGCATGTACTTTTCTCATTGCAACACAAATAAGCTAAGAGTTTTTCTCCAGGAAGTCAAGAATAAAATATGTAAGTTCTCAAAAATGGATACACATTAACAAAATTATTTAAATACTTATCATAATCACTTGGTCTACTATTTATTGTATTACATTAAGTATACTAAACTTAAATATTAACATATTAACTTCTGAAAAATAACCAGATGTTAGGAAGATTCAACCAGCTGAATCTGTATTTTTTCCTGCTCAGAGTTGCTAAGAGTCTACACTTAGGAAAAAATATACTGTTAAGAGTTGTTTATTGAATATTTAAATCTGACATTGATGACCAGTTAAGCTGTAGCTTTAAAACACATGTGTTAAGCAAAGTAAATCTTACAGTTAATCTGTGATCTCTGCTGAAGACTTAATATATGATGTCACAAATTCTCATGGCTAAGCTAATATGTGTGTATATGTGTTTTCTCTCTGCAAGGAGCATTATGTCTCAAATTAGACTTCCATAAACTTCCTTGTATCCTGTGCTAACAGGGGAACAGTTAGCAATATGACAAGGAAAACATTGCTAAAAGCACCTAACAACCTCGCACATGACGGATACAGTTCTGAAGATTTTAAAATGTCACAATGTTTTCAGAATCCCAATTATGCTTCTATTTCTGCTGATGCAGTTTGGATCACAGAATAACAGAGCTCAGAAACCTCAGTTGAGAGAAGTCTGTCTGAGTCCCCAAAAATGCTTCTTTTTTGAAACATGTTTAACAACCAACAATGGCGCAGATTTGCCATAGTTTTCTACATCTAAGTCTTGCCAATTCCTAGCAGGGAGCCTCTGCTCTTGGTCAGAACGCCCTGTCCCAGGTTCTGGGCTCCCCTTCACTCCAGCCCAACAGCAATCTGTGGGTGGGGTGATGTCACCTCTGCCAGTGTCCTTCAAGGGTTGATCTGACTGCTCTTGCCTAGCTGTGCAGTATCTCCAGGTTTATAGATTACACCTTAGTCTTTCATCTCCCCCTTATCATTCCTAATTTGCATAGCCTATTGCATTCCTGATTCCGAAATCTAGAGTTCAGTCTCTAACCTAAATGGTGGTGGGAGAAGCCCATTTAATTTTCCCACCTATTATTAGACTGTGAGACTCTATGAAGTTTGATCTACCACTGTAATTACTGAACTGTGGCCAGGGTTCCAGGAGCATCCTTTAGAAACTGTGTGTAACTGAGCAACTGAACAACTATGTATTGAGGAAGGCTTCTCAAACAATTAATTATCCTTCCTTTAAAAATAAAAAAATAGACTTCCAACTGAAATTTGTTTAGTTTCATCTTCTAATGACTGTGACTTGTTGCACATTTTTCAAAGAGGTCAAAGAACTGAAAACCATTGCTTCATGCATGTGCCAAGGCTACCTCCCACCTACATTTTTGAAAGAGCGCAATATGTTTGTATTTTATTGCTCCATTTAAAGCACTGGTGGCTAAATCAGGTCTTGAATGTTTTTTCTTCAAGTATATGGGCTGTGTCTTGCAAACAAACTATATTTTCATCTCTTTATCCTTTTGTCAAAAGTAAATAGTTCATGGTTGCCAACTATGGCTAGTTTCAACATCCAAAAGACATAAGATTGAAAAAAAGTCTTTTTACAAAAACTTTAAAGAAAGATTTAGAAAATACATTCCTGTTAGGACAACAAAGGTAACGCCTCCTTACTTCAACAATACAGTCATATTTTCTCTAAGGTAATGGGCAGAGGGATTTAAGCAGAGTTATCCATTGATTTCTGGCCTGAACAGTGTACTAGTAGGTATTGGAAGAGTCTAGAGAGAAGCTTGGCTGCAGTACATTTAGGAATCACGGGGGCCTTTTGGCTTTACATCTAAAAATTACAGAAGTACATACATTTCAACTGTGAAAGACATTCCATTTCTGTGATATAAATGAAATAGCAAGAAGGAAAGCAGTACAATTTCTTCCTTTCCCACAAAAACTATAAGGCTTGATGCCAAAAGTCTATAAGGATTTTATTGCTTAAATGCTAACTGGCTGCAGGCATCTGGAATCTGCAACATGTTTATTCTGATGGAAAGCCAACAATGTTTTCTTTAAATCTAGGAGAAAGTCATCCTTCTCTTAACGAAACAGTTAAATGCCCTCTGACTAGAATAGTCATAAAATGCTAATTTACACAGGGTCATGAGAAAGCAGAAGAGCAGAGCCCTGTGGGCTTCCAAGTCATTCCAATAAGGACTATCCTGTCTTTTCCCTATAGCAAGCAGCCTCCTCCTTAAGTGTCACTGAGTTTGATTTGTTCCAACACATGCATGAGGTTTGAGGATTTCTTCCTGACTGTAGCCTTGCTGACAGGTTTACAGTGTCTAGAAAATGCTTGCATTTTCATCTTTAACGTCAAAGTATGAGATCTACAGCAATTTTTAAAATAAAAACTTAAACATAATCCAAGGTCTGAGAGGTAGTGTCTTGGATGTAGGTTTTTGCCATAACCCAGCTAAACTCCAGAGTAAAACCAAATACTTCTATAAAGTATTTATAAGTATTATAAGTATTATTTATATTATATTATTATATAAAGACTTATATTTATTATATAAAGACTTATATTATTTATAAGTATTTATAATAAGTATTATGCAAATTAAGTGTTTGCCACTGGCATGGTCCACTCATCATTTGAGGGACGATCATATTATGAACAGCCCCAGGAAACCTTTTCTGTATGTCAAGTCACTTCAGTTTCATAACAAGGTGAACATGAACACGTAGATAAAATTTGATAGAATGTCTTTACCTGTTTTCTTTCAATACAAATCCCATTAGGAGAAAAATCTGATCCAGGACAAAATGGGTGTGGAGAGACTTTATAACTGATTCACCTTTATGGAAGAGAATTCCACATTAACCAGGCTGTCATTGGTCAAAGCTCAGCACACACATTTTCAAGTCAGGTTATGTTTTACTGCTTCAACCTTTAGAAGTTAGTCACAAACATTTGTTTGTGTGGGGAACATCTTTTAGCACAAGGCAGTCATCAAAGAGAGTGACTTGAAGATCTTTACAGACTGCAACAATTTTACTGATTGGAACTTAAAGCCACTGCAAGTGATACAGTCACTGGTCATACTGTTGTTTCTGAAAGAGCTAAGCAGTATTTGCCCTGCCCTAAAGGGCTCATGCCATGAAGGGACAAGCCTTTGAATCCATAGCTCAAACACTTCCACTATTCTGAGCTGTAATCTATGCATCTATCCATCTGCATCCTGGGTTACAGCAACAGGACTACAGCCCGTAGGCCCAGGTAAGTTACTTTTTCTCTTCACTTCTCTTCGAGTGCAGCATGGGAAACACAAAGATGATCAGAACTTGGAGCGCTCACCCTTTAAGGAGGGGCTGGGGCAATAGTATTTGTTCAGTCAAGGAGGAGACAGCTCTAAGGGCAATCAATACTAATTCTAGCTCCACCACTTAAGAGCAGCTTTTGGAGGTGATCAAGCCAGACTTTCCTCAGTGATGCGCAATGGATGGATGAGAGTCAAAGGCATGGGTTGAAACATGAGAGATTCAGTCACGCAAAGATTGCGCAAGCCAAATTCTTGAGCATTTCAAGATTTGTAAGACCAGCTAAAGCACTGAGACAAACAGCCTGACCTCACAGCTGAACTTGATTTGAGCAGGAGGTGAGACTAGAGCCCTCCTGAGATACCTTTCTACTGGCCCTATCCTGTGAACCTACCATCCTGTGCTGAGATTCAGAATTATTTTTTCTCAGTTTCATCATAATATCTCTTATCTGTACAAAAATTGAATAATTACACGTGAAACTGTAGTCTGATCAAATGGTTATAGCTACCTTTGTCACTAAGTGTTTCTTCCTCAGAATAAATTTGGTTCCTGAAAAAAAGATATCAGTTCTTGAAGATTTAAAATGCTATATTCTGTTCAATATTCAGAATTAATTCCAGGTTTGGCCAACTTTTCTACTACAAAGCATAACTAAATTCCTGGTTTATGTATCAGGAGTTGTATGCAAACTCAAACATCATCACAGATGGTGAGTATGTTTTTGTGACCATTTGTGATGTGATAGTTTGTGGGTCACTCCACAATAAATGGGCATCTGGAATGGCCATTAAGGTTTGTCAAAATTATTACACATCTTCAAATGATGGTGAGAATGGGTGGGTTAAAACTTAACCTCAGTAATAAGATCCATCCATAATTGGCAGAGCCTCTAACAATGCCCCAGCTGTGCCAAACCAAGAGTAAGAAACATCCACAGTGCCAAAAAAAAAAGCTTGCTGAGGATCTTCTCTCAGAGGAGGAAGTCCTGCATTAGGCAGGATGGGAAGGAAGCTGAGTAGCCTTAGCAAAATAAAGTAAGTTTTTCCATAAATAAAAACTGGTTAAGAAACATGACAGAGAAACTAAGAAAGTATAGTCAATTTTCAGTGTGGAGAAAATTAATTTGTGGAGTTCAAAAGGGTTGGTAAGGGAACTATGTTGTGTTCAGATTTGGTGTAGAGCAGAGGGTAAGCCCTGAAGTGACTTGTGGTTTGCTGATACATACTGTCTCACGGGTGGCATTATCCCTGCTCCCCCTCCTAGCCACTGACAGAAGGCAGAATTCTGGCACTAGTCCTGTGGTCTTATCCAGTAAGGCTCTAAAGATATATCATGGAATATAAATTGTAGGAGACTAAAACAACCATAAACTATTTCAGACCAAGACCAGAAGAGAAATAAAATGGAAAAGATGCTCAGATACATATGCTTCTGCACATTAACATGTTAATGTATACTGGTTTTGCAGTATTGAAAACTCCTCTGGTGCAGCTGTGCAAAGTGGTTCCTGCCATTTTGGAAGTACAATATGTTAGAATCCAAGAACATGGAAACCTTTATAGAAAAGAAAAGAAAAGAAAAGAAAAGAAAAGGAAAAGAAAAGAAAAGAAAAGAAAAGAAAAGAAAAGAAAAGAAAAGAAAAGAAAAGAAAAGAAAAGAAAAGAAAAGAAAAGAAAAGAAAAGAAAAGAAAAGAAAAGAAAAGAAAAGAGAAGAGAAAAAAAGCAGAATTGTAAGTCAAACACCATCAAGCTAATAGACAGAGGTTGCAGAAGACAGCTGCTTTCTGTGAAGGTTAGAGAGAGGTGTCACCATTGTCTGAGGTACTTGGAACAGAAAGGAGAGAAAAAAGACTCTAACAATGGCAAATGGGGCTGCAAGTAGCATGTTAAGGAGCGAGCATTGCATCAAACTGTGAGACACAAGGCAAGAATGTTTGTCAGCATTCTTGTGCCATTTCTTTGAATTTCTTAAGTGAAACCATCCAAACCACCCTTAGAGGAACATTGTATTCTCGTAGTACTGTCATTTAGTGTTTTCCAACATAGCGAGGTCATCAAGAAGGTGTAAATATTTTCAGAATCTGAACACAGCTATGCCAGGAGAACTCTTAGTACAAACCTGACCCTAGACATATCATCAGCAAGTAATGCAGGGTGGTTTCTTTGTGTTTGGTTGTGTTGGGGTTTTTTTTGGTTGGTTCTGGTGTTGTTGCTTTTTGGGTTTTTGTCTCAGCAGCCAGTGTAGATTGATTATTCATTTTTTTACACAAATGTGGGGAAAAAAGTGTCACCAGCTTATTATATGCTATTAATGTTAAACAATAACAATGAAAAAAGCCACACCTCATTTGTTAATATGATACCTTTTGTACACCTGTCACAATACTGGGAAACTGAAGGGCTTAATCTTTGATATTACATATTTACAAGCCTCACAGATCAAACTCAAATGGTGTTTCAACTGTACTTTACCTAGAGCAAGAAATGTCTAGGTAGATAGCCCAGAGCATATTTAGAGCTGCCCTGCAGTCAGTGAGACACATGAAGTGAGTATACAATGTCAAAGTACTGTAAAAATAAGTCATCTAGCATATAATTGGCTTGGATCATAGGTCTACAGGGCTAAGACACCAGAGCATTGGTAAATTACACAGACACTTTTACTTGATTTCCTGTTTTTTCAGCTCTGAAGTGATAATTCTGGTGAAGATGACAAAGACTGTTGAAGAGATTTTATTTAATGCAGATGGACATGTTAATGCAGAGTGATCTACCCATCCCTCCAATTAGCCTACTAGGTGCAGCTTGATATAAAGCAGAGACTGGAGCCCTGAGGACATGAAGCAAGACAGGGAGAGCAACATAGCTCAGCATGTTTTCAGGAAATCCAATTATTTGTCTGAAGCTTTGAATTCAAAAGTGGATTCAGAAAGTCCTAAAGCAATTATGATTTGCACTGAAAGAGACTGGCTAAAGCCAGCAGCTAAACGTTTGTATTGTTTTTGGCTTGTGTGCTCCATTTATACAGTAAGGCCCTTTAGCACAGTCATTTCAGCATGTAACTGAAATGAGTTTAGTTTTCAATAGGATTCTTCTTTCAAATAAGTTGATAAGAAACACACCACTGTTCTTATTTTTAGCGCAGACAGAAGGGCTCAGAAAAAAAAAATCTAGATTTCAAAAACTATTTGAAAACTTTTATGGGCTTTAAAGACAGTGTTGTGTTAGGTATGTTGCACAAGAAGATAATGCTAAAGCATTTGCCTGGGCGAGTACCCGTCAGTTCATCTACTGACTCTTCCCATGATAGCATGATGCCAGCACGATCTGGGGCAGGAACATTCCAACAAGATACACAAATCCTTTATACTTGGTATGTGTGCCAGTCACTTTGGTGAAGAAAGAAACAAATGTAATGTATTCTAAGCCTATTTTAGTGCTTTTACCACCACCAAGTGCTCTGTATTTCTGAAAATGTACCTACTAATTTGGATACTTTAATTTCCATACTTATGTATGTTGTATATATAGTCCATATATATTACAGCCTTAAACCACTTTATTGGTGGTATCAAGAGATACCTGAAGTCATTGGCTTTCCAAAGAAATCAAAGTATGGAAAAATTATCTTCTAAGATTTTATGCATTTATCTCCTGAATAGGAAGTGACTCTGAACATATTTATGCAAAATCACTGCACTCATACTTTATGCAGGCAGGAATTTATGTTTTCCCTTTACATTTTGGTCATGAACACTAAGTATGTAACTTTTTTTCAAAATTCACCAAGTATAGCAAATGAAATGCTGTGAGGCAGGAATCTGCAACACTAGGAAATTTATTTTTCATATATGTATTTAATGCACGCATTCTTTAAAAGTCAGTTGTAGGCTAATTTGTTTTATTTTCAGAGACTCTTTAGAGATTATAGCAGAAGAAAAATGTGCATTTTAGTCATATTCTTCTAATTTTAAATCATTTATGTGTCTCTTCTTGAAGATAAAAATCTGTTCTATAAAAACTCTCTCCTGAGCTGTAGCTGCTAGATATCTTTTTTAAATAGCAGTAAAAATACCTCATAAACAAAGTTGGCCCAAAACTGGGATTCCAAATTCACTGGAAGTTTTCTTTTAATTTAGTTTTGATCTGACCTATGGTGGCTGTTTCCAATGTCCGCAGCCCAGGCAGACTCTGCAGGGATCCAGGCAGGGTTCTCTTTGAACTCTGTCTTGAGTTTGCTAAAACCTCATTGAGCCCAAGATGTTTTAAATGAAAGAGTTCAGACTGTATGAAGTAGCATTTTTTGACAAAACTTTGTTTCCTTTGATAATTTCTGAACACTTCTATTTACAACATGCTTTGATTGAAGACAGACTGCTATGATGAAATGACAGACGTTTCATAATTATTCCCTTCCAAAGCCTTTTGGATGCAAGCCTCATCATAATTCACAAATGGGTTAGTCTACTTTTCTTTGACTCTGCCACTTAATAAGAACCAATGTCTACTTGAGCAATTAGCTGAACATATTTTACTAGACTTCTAAAACAAAATCACAATGATAACCTTGTGAATATTTTCCAAGATTAGTTATTAGAAAAACTGAATTCTTCTCAGTCTTGCTGCAAATACTGTGCCATGGGTTTTGCCCCTCCACAGAAAACCTCCAAGAATGTCTATAGAAGCTTTTGTGATGCATCCTAAGGCTGCTTTCTGCATTAGCTCCAGTCCCATAATCATCCCCTTCTACACTTCCTTGGTTTTTCTGATGGCCTGTTGTTCATTGATATGAAGTTTGTTTTTTGTCAGCATTGAATATCTGACACAAACCACTCCAATGTGCCAGGATAGTTACCCAGCCCTGTCCCAAGTTGTTTTGTTACTGTGGAAAAAACAATGCTGTTAATCCTCTCCCTTGTATGTGAGTAGCTAACAACCAATGTAACAGAGACAGTGTTGGAAAGTGCTCCAGGCACACCACCCCTCTGATTTAGCATCTCTGGGCAGCTGACCAGACTGGCTGAAGGATGGGATGATCCTGCTGTTAGTTAATTGTGCATATGTAAAAGTTAGAATCAGACTGTCATGCTGCATAACTGCAATTAAGAAGCCAGTCTCCATATTCAGCAGTTCTCATGTGGAGTTTTTGAATTAGTAAATACTCCTGCTAGCTGGTTTACTTTCTGAAGTGTTTTCAGGAAGCAAACATACATGTCAGTTACTATACTTTTCATGTTCACCCATAGAGATGCACACAGGCATAAGTGTAAACATTTGTGCATAAAGGACACATAATAGCTTTTGTGGTGTTTTAAAAGTGTATAGTGAAACAGTAATTTCAATAGATGCAGGGTGCTTTGCACATCAATGCTTCTCTGATTATTTAAATGTTTGAGAAATTCTTTACCTATTCTTCATTCCTTCTATGAGCTGTGTCAGTCAATTCTTACAGTAAATCTCTTTGTCTTTGTCTGCTGGGAATCTACAGAAAAAATAATCTGAAACTCCCTTGTTAGGAAGGTGTCAAATCCTTAATTCAAGCAAGAAATATTTAAATAAGAAATATTTAAATTTTTTGTACACGAGAAAATTTAAACATTAGGATATTTATGGATATCCTATGGATAAACGTGCAATCACAAGCATGGCTAATCTTTTTCTGTATCATCCTCAGTTTAAAAAAACCCAACATTTTCATTTTTGAAAGAGTAAGGAAAAGAACACAGATTACAAAAGTAATAATAAATAAATGGATAATAACTGTATAGTATACACAATAGAAATGCATTTTGTTGGCTTAGTTTGCACCAGAATGTGGATTTTATTCATAGAATACAATGCATCTTACTATGCTTCGGTTATTTAAAATTTAAAATACATTCATACACACACACATACATGTATATGAACAAGACTTCTTTTTGAAAACAATTTCAAAGAGTCAAAATATTCCAAAATATCACTACAGATACCTATATAGCATAGAGACGCTTCATAGATCCTTTAAAAATTAAATGTTTCTGGCCATCTTGAAAAGTAAAATATTGATTGCCAGATTGTGGCATCAGAGAAGCAGAAGAGACACTGATACAAAAATTTCTCTTCTCAGGTGGGATTATAAGTAAAGCTTGTTTTGGAGAAACCTGTAACCTATATCCTTATTTTGATTTCATTTCTTTAAGAAGTTTCACCTTAGTAATATTTAAAATGATGAAGTAGCTGGTCTGTCTTTCTGAAAAGAAGATACAAATGGTGAATATAGTGCCAAAATGTGTACCTCTTGCTTCCCTGGTGGAACTTAAGACAGACCTGACCCATAAAGTTCCAAGTGGCTTAATTTGGGCTATGCGCCTCACTTCTAAATATATTGCATTATATTAAGTCTATTCCTTGAAAGCATTTGAAGTTGATTTCTCTTTGGAAAAGAAGACAAAGGAAAACCACTGGGATGTTCTCCACCCCAGTCTTACTGGGTTGTAGGTTTGTTTGTTTGGGGGTTTTTTCTTTGGTTTTGTTTTGTTGGGTTTTTTTCATATACCATTCCCTATTCTTTACCATAAAGGTTTTAGAGTTTATGGTACAATGATGCTTTGACAGCACCAGTCTGTAATGGAAAGCTATTTTTGACTTTGATTATTAAGCAATAAGGCAGATTTCAGAAACCAAACAGTACTTTGGAATTCTAAGAATTAGAATAAAGTTTATCTTGAATAGATTTTATTGCTCTTTTTATTATTCTGAATATTAAGTGTGTACTTTGGGTAATAGTACCATAAAATTATTTATCAATTGTAAATAAACTCATTGTGAAAAATTTTCAACAAGAATGGTGTTGGATCGACTCCTTTGTGACCACATGGAAAAAACAGAACAGGTGTATATTCACAGGTACGCAAAACTCCCCTATTTGCATTAAAACAAAGCTAGGCCTTTACAAGCAATGGCTTAATGTTTTCCTCAAGTCAGGTTTAAAATACTGGTAAACCCTATATTTAATGCCCTTACAGCATCTGAATTTATAGGAATGGCATTATGATGGTAGATTTAGCTCTGATGACTTGATATTGCTAAGGAGGGCAGCTGAGGAGGAGGCAGGACAACAGCTGTTTTGTGGAATCTTATGGAGAAGTTTGTGTGGAAGTCCTGTGATTCCTTTCAGTTTCCCTTCTCTAACGACTGTCGTGGGTCCCTGCTCCTCTTCCCTCAATTCCCATCCTCCAGCACTTTGAAGCTCACTTTAATTTCCCTGTACCACAGAATCACAGAATCACAGAATAAGCTGAATTGGAAGGGACCCAGAGGTATCACTGAGGTCAGCTCCTGGCCTTGCACAGGACATCCCCAAGAGTCACACCATGTGCCTGAGAGTATTTTCCAAACTCTTCTTGAACTCTGTCAGGCTTGGTGCTGCAGCCATTTCTCCAGGGAGCCTGTTTCACTTATATCTTCATGTATAAAATTTTAAAAGCTGTTTGTTCTTTCTTTTTTCTTGAAATCTCCTTCTGTCAGTGTGTTACTGACTGTAAATTCCACTGCAGGAAAATAAACCAAGAAAGTAGTCTGTACATTAAAAAACACCCCAATTTCATTAAAAATTTATTACATTTCTCCCAGCTTCATGCTTTTGAAGTTAGTTATGTCTACTGGATGTGGCTTTGTGGGGAGCTATTCCAAACTCCATCATCTTATGAATTTCTCTGACACATTTGGCTACAATGATAAGTATTCTATGTCTTATGACAACAGGAATGCCAAAGATTTTTAAAATTCAGCTTCCTGAATTCCTTATCTGGTTAAAAATGAAGAAATAGGTGCCAAAGAACAAGATCCCAGGTGCTAATATTTTATCTGAAGAGCTGATAAAACTGCTTACAGATATCAAAGCAAGAGAGGAGTTTGTAGCACCTGGCCAAATTATAGCTGAACAGATTTGGAAAGAATAATTCAGGATATGCTTTGGGAAAAAGATCAGTTTCAGGGCCTGAGTAAATTTATGTAAGTTTTATAAGCTTTTCTCCACCTTACTTGTGGGTTCAGGAAACTATTTCTCTTCTTGATAGAATTTGGTTTCTTAGGAGGGGGAGTTATTAATGAACATTTCTGTCCACCTTCCCCTGCATCACCATTTGGTTGTACTAGATACTGAACAAGGAACCTGCAATGCAGGATATCAAACTATGAATAACTGTGGGATCCTTCTCCAGGGTTCGATACATCTGAAATCACTGCCCTGCATCTTCCTATACACTTAAGCAAATTAGAGAATTCATTCACACAAGGTTTGACAGGTATGGAAGCATAAGTCACCTCCTCCTATGCAACAGGACACAAAAGTCAGCTTACTGCTGTCTTTGCTGCCAGTCTCTGCCCAAGCACTGTTTCATCTTACAATATGGATTTCTAAAGCGAAAGCTGTAATTACTTGCTTATAGGATTTGCTAGGGTAAGTGTTCTGTCATTGTGTTGGAAGCTATGTTTGCACTGACAAATCAACATTAGTGGAACTGGAGGGGGAAAAGTTAATTACTCTAACCTACTGGACAAGGACAACACACTTACAGAGAAAGAAGACATCTGAGTTTTATTCCTGATCCAATGATTCTTGAGTTACACTGTACCCTGGAGCTTGAAGTTACCCAGATCCAGAGGCAGCTAAATTGAACTCAAAGTCCTGTAGATCTCCTGCATTGCCCTCTGGACAAAGCGCAGTGTACCTGCCATTTCTTAGGGGTTGTTTTAATTTCAATTTTTTTTTTCACTTTTTTTTCTCAATTTTTTTTAAATCTTCAAATTTTAAAAAAATTCCAATTTATTTTTGTTCATGCGGCTCTACAGCTTAAACTATAATCTGATTCATAATTTTTGCATTAGTGTACTAGGCATGGCTCATTTTTTAGCGTTTATGTTTCTTCTTCTCCCTCCTACCCAGGATTTATACTAAACAACTCTAAGATGCAAGACTTGATTGAATTAAAAATGGGTAAATTCAGAATTACTGATTTTTTTTCATAACTAAGCAGTGGTCTATTGTATGAGCTGGGGGAAAAAAAAGAGCAATAATACTTCTATTTAAATGTTGACATATTTTTAAATGGAATTATTTACTGCAGCTTGCAAACAGTTTCTTTGCATATTTCTGGTTTCCACGGATAAAATTCCAATAAATGATCAAGAGCCTTATGGGAATTTCAGAAGCAGTTATTTTCTTTTCCTTCTTCATGGCATGGGTGGCCAACCTCCTCTTTACGTACCTCTGAAATCCTGCCTCATTCTTCACCCTCAGAAAATGCAAACAAAATCTGGCAATTACAGCAGGGAGAAGTAAAGTGGTGATCATCTCTTCTAACACAGTTGCAGTGGCAATCTGTCCCAGGAATTCTGGCTTTGTGATTTTCTGAGCACTATCCCTGAGGAACTTGGTCAAGTGTTCATTGTCCATCGCTACTCCAAAGTGATGCCACAACTGCCTAACAATGAACCTCACTGTCAGAGCAATGGTGCACCCAAATCCTACATCTTCTAATTTTGCATATTCTCAAGGGGATGAGAGAATTGTTGTGAAAATGTGCTCTTTGCTGTATCTTGATGTGCTATATGAGCCCAGATTTAACTCTGAATCCTTAGAGTAGGACAAATATGAAGAAAACTCCCAGCAATGCTTTGCCTGTCCTATATCCCTTTTTTCTTTGGTTGTTTCAGAGTGTTAGTAGGGAGGGAAAAGGAATTTTTTGTTGTTTTTTTTATTCATCAAGAGAGCAAATTCCAAACCACAAGTCCCAGGAGTCCAAAGCAAGGTGGTCAAATCAATTGTTCTGTTGCTGCTGAGTCATAACTTCATTTTCCCATCAGCAGGCTGAGACACTCTACATATTCAACACATGCTTGCATTCCTGCTTTGTTGAACTCATCAGAAAGGCCTAACTTCTCTTTCCCACAGCAAAGACAAACTTTTTATGATCTAAGAAACTCAAGTAGCTTTCCATATTGCAGTTTTGCAAGTTCAATGGGAAAACATCCTCCAGACCATGCTCTTCTAAATATACCAGAGCTCTGTAGGTAAAAGGATTATTGGTGTGGCACCCATATACACCTGGCAGGCCCACATAGACATTCTCCAGTGCAATAAATGTGCACAGAAAGTTAATAAGAAGAGTTCTCACTCCCAAAAAACATCTAGATTTAATCATTTAAATAGCTGATTGTATAAAATCTCTTTCTTGAGGTTTTGGCTTTTAATGCTTAAAATTTTACTTAAAAGTTCCCTGAAATAAATCTAAAATGCATTAAAATACTATTTTTTTCCAGCATGTGGCTCCATCACCAGAGTACTCTTGCATTGTTATCCCAGGTATTTATTTGACTATATCACGTCTGATACTGAGATACTTGGTAACACTTATGATACCTGGTTTTGCTTCATGGTTTGCACAAATTTATAATGGAGACTTAGTCAGCCCTACAACGTTTGAATTGAGTTTATTACATTAACAGATATAAAGATTTCAATTTGATCTTGTAAATGTGCAGCATTTCTTGTATTTATGATCAGCAGTTTACATCATCTTAGAAAACCTGTTTGGTCTGTGTGGTCTAATATATCTTTCCTATGGCTACATCTTGAGATTCTAAGCTCCCCTTAATTCAGGAAAAAAAACAGCTGGTGAAAATTTATTTATATTCTGGTATAAAAGTCATGAGACCATTTACTTAAAAGGAGACCTCTTATTTAAAACAGGAAGTGTCTTATCCTTGCTGAGCTAATGCCCATTACAAATAAAATTTTTTTGCAGTCCAGTCCCACATAGCGAGTGTACAATTTGCAATGTAGAGTTCTTGTTATTGGATAGCTTTAGAAGGTCAGGTGCTTACTCATTTAAGGGCATTTCTAGCTTACAGGTTATTTGTAAAAAGTATCAAACTAAATTCTGGTTTCTGGCAGAAATGCTGGCAATGGCAAAAAAAAGCTCTGATATTTTGACCTCACCATGTTACATGCTAAAAGACCATCAAGACTGAACAATACAAACAGCCAAGGGTGCATTAAACTAAGCAGATTTTTTCATCTACTTCTAATTTAGTATTATTTAATTTAGTTTTTAATAAAATACATTTCTGTTAGCCATTACTTCACCCTATTTTCTGTACAGCTTCAAATGACTGCCTTTTAGAGCTATGAATAGCCAAAGCAAAAATCTATAGTTACATTAGTTGCAGGTTATTGGTCTATAAGTGCTCATTAAACACTACACTTATTCTTTTCAATTTACAGTGTTATTTGTTTTCTTATTTCATTGGCTTTGATAGGTCTTTTAAGACTTAATTTTGTGAAAGTATCTATGCCTCTGACAGTAAAGCATAGCCAAGCTCTGCTACCTGAAGCTGTAACTCTCAACTGCTACCCACTCTGTTGAAACTTATGGTGATCGATGATGAAAATATATGTAGATAAAAATTAATTTGAAGCTGAGAATAATTTTAGTATCTGATATGTTTTAGTCAGGATTATTTAGGATTTTTTTCCTTTTTAAAAGGATCATGGAAAAGCAGAATGAAAGCATATAAGTATGATAGGGAAAAATGTATTAAACAAAAGTGTTAAGCTTAAATGTAATATTTTGATCTTTTAACTTTTTTAAAAAACTCTGGCAATCTAATTTGGTGTCTAACTGAATTCATGGCAGTTGATTTAGATTTTATATTTATTTATTTTCTGGAAAATATGGAGGTCTAGTCTTAGTAAACATCTCCCAAGATACTTCTCAAAGACTGTGACTTTAACAAAATTGCATTTGTTATAATTTTAGTTGTTGTTAAAATAAATGGAGAAAGCGTGAAACAAAGAAAAACAAAAATCAACACCAAAATTTACACTTGAGGGGATGTTAAGTTACAAGTAACAAATTTGTCTTCAAAATAAAAGTTTTCAGTCTGATGCTAGATAATGGGGGAGGAGAGGTTTAGAGCTGAACATATCTAGTTCATATTCTGGTTGTGTGAGGAAAATTGATTATTTTCTGAAACTTAATTTTATAATGATATATATTTTATTCTTTTGCTGACAATAAATGCATCTTGGTGTCTTCAAACACTGACAACAGCAAGAACTATAAAAATCTTTGTATAAAAAACAAAGATTTGTGATTTTCTGTTGGGGAAATGAGACTCTCATCCTACAAAAAGGAAAAGGAAAAGGAAAAGGAAAAGGAAGAAAAATAAAAAGTAAAAAAAGGGGGTCTGGGGTGGAAAAATCGGTACCAGGTAGTTAATGAAATGACAGGCGAAAATCCCCAATCAAATCTGCTTGAAATTACAGGACCATATAATGAAAATCTTTCAAGGACTGTTAGGGTGGCTGTCTTGATCTGTCCCAGCAAGGTGTTCATCAATTTAAGGAAACATTTGTTTATTAAACCAGTGCTGCATTCATGTCTGGAAAGAACTGTTATATTCTGTCTATAATGTATCTGGGTATTACAGGTTCTGAAACAAAATTTTCTACTACATTTTGCCTTTTGTAGTCCTGGTTCATGGACTGGTATTGTTTAAGAAAAATAGGGAAGAAATTTAGAAAACAGTCTTGTAGTAGTCATCAGGTGTCATCCTTATCCTGATAATCTTACTGAAAGGGAGTAAGAAGATTTGGAAACTCCATGCAGTAGATATGCTTTGAGCAATCAGGTATGTCGGCTGATTATCTAAAATCTACTTCAATTAATAGATTTTTACATCACTCTTTGCATGCCTTGATTTTAGTTTCATGTAATTATTTCTTACAGATTCCATATTAAAACAGGAATAGAAAGGAGTGTGGAAGGTTTAATAGCACAGTTCATGAATATATGTGAAATAGCCTTTTTTGGTAGCCGCTATGCGGGACCACTTCTATACCAAATGTTTTTTGTTTTTTTTTTTTTTCCCAGAATGGCATAAGAATAGTTCTTTATGATAGTAATAATATATTTCAGTTCTTGTCTCATTTTGCTCATCCTACGCATTCCTTCCCAACAGAATGCATGATCTGTCCTTGTGGATTTAATCGGTGCTTCCTCAGTCAGACTGAGCTGTGTTTTTTCTACCCTTTCTTCACTGTCACTTCTTCTGGTATCAGCTCTGACAAAATAATTAATAATGGATTCAATATATTAAAAGATAAGTAGTTTGGTTCAGTGACTGAGGAAGACCTTTTTCAACCCACTAAATGTTATATTTCAAGCAGATGATGCCGTGAATGAGGATTTCGGCTGATTAAACAATCACCATAAAATGTATTGGCAAAAAGGTTTTACTATGAATTTGTAAAGGAACAGTTTTACCAAGTTCAATGTCAAGGTTCACTCTTTTACTTACTACATGGATGAAACATGCAAAGAAAAACTGGACTAGAATCAATTTGGAAAGATTCACATGGACACAAGAGACACAAAAAGATAAGGATGCAAAAGTGTATGGTAGCACTTAATGTTTATAAAGTGATTCAATAGCATTAACTACAATTACAACAATTACTTATTACAGATCCAAGACAACAACATCTATCCTGTAATCTATTTACACACAGATAGGAAGAGGAGTGCATACACCTGCATCCGCATGTGTACCTATCAAAAATTCTCAGGTTCAGCAAAATATGTCAAAGTCCTTTGTGTTTCTCAACAGGCATGGGTTGCACCTTGATATGTGTATATGGACAGGAAATAGGTCTTCAGATTAGGTCTCAGCATCAACAATGATCTTTTGAATATTGCAAGCTTGGAGGCCAAGAGGATGTACCAGAGCAGATATTTAATGGCAAATCCATCAGTTGATAGAGCTATCTGATAAAATTTTGAGGTTTTGCCATGCCCACATGGCTTTGTTATAGGAACATAGCCTGGGAAAGGTTGTGAGGGAGTTTGTTCTTCCAGGAGCTGTCCATAGTCCGTGGCTGAACCTACCGCCAGAAAAATGTGGTTTAACAATGGTTATTTGCAATTAATGTGAGGTCTCCCTAGATCATTATCGTAAACTATGAACTATTAGAGTATCATGAGTATTTCCTTGCTGAAGAATGATCATATTCTGGGACGATAAAATGTTCAGTGCAAAACCAATTAAAAATCTTTATTTTAAATTATTTTATAACTGCTACAGTGAGTAATAGTTCCTTGAGGACAATCTATGAAATAGGTGTGTAAGAAAGGTCTTACACTCTTCTCAGTCATGTTGTTAGGGGAGTTTCATGCTGTTTTAAGTGCCATGTATTTTCACTCTGTGAAACGTAATTTTTATAATATTCTTAGTTCTGGTTTCAACAGTACTGGTAATTCTTTAATTCTTTCAATGGTGTAATTCAATCTGTTATTTTTATCAAGTATTTCCAAGCTAGGAAATATTTTATATTTGGTATATCTATCCTTGTGCCAAGGCCAACTAACAAGTGATGGTTCGACTACTGTTGAAGATGATCACTTCAGTCATAAAACACTTCAAGCATAAAACTGAATGCTCTCACAAAAGGCCAAAAATAAGATGCAAATGCTTAATTAAACATATTTTAAATCTTTCTACATGGAAAAGTATCTGACCTACAATGCTACTAGCTAATTAAATTAGTCAGGTATTCTTATCATTATTCATTTCTTCTAGTAGGAAAGTAGAACATGCGATATATTAAAAAAAGTAAAATCTGTATTAAAAAAATTTAAATAAATGTAAAGAACAGGGAAAGAAAACACTTATTACAAGGAAGTTGTATGAATGAATGAGAAGGGAAGAGAAAACAGTATTTAAAGGCACATTATCCATCCTTTTGAGGTGGCTGGATTATGAATTCACCTCTTCCCTTGCCCTTCCCCTATCTTATGGTTTAAATAAGAGAGTATGATATATTCTTTTCTCAAATTCATGCATAAAATTTTTTTCTGTTTTAGCCTATTCTTTACAAAGGCTGCCAGTGTTGAACTATGGTAGATCTTGAATTGTTTTCCTTTTTTTTCCTCAAGAGCAGTTTTTCTACCAAGTGAGGCTTCAATCCAAAAAAAAAAAAAAAGAAAGCCATTTTAAAATATGTGTGCAATAATGGCTTGTAGCCTTTCCAGAAAGCCAGATTTTTAAAAGCCAGAATAGGACCAAAATATTTGCTGTAAATTTCCCTTTAGCATCCAGGCAATTAGCTCATTTTTCTTTTATCTTCCATAAGCTCAGTACTCTTTGATGTTTTCAAAACTGTCAGGGAAGTGGCCTTTGATGTCTTCAAATCAAAACTAGATATCCATCTGGAAGATACGCTTCAGTCAAGTACACATTATTCAGCTCAGTGCAAGGATAACCAGGTGAAATTCTACAGCCCATGTTTCAAAGGTAGTCAACCAGATTAGCTAATGGGTTTTTTGCCATTACATTTTATGAAGCCATAAAAAATGAAGCACTATGCATCTTTATACCGAGCCTCAAAAGGGGATCGTAAAAAGAAGTATGAGAGAAAGCAGACTTTGGTACAGAATGATGAATTTTAGATCATGATAGGACATAGAACAGTGGGGAAAAATCATAAAGATCAGAGGAAGACAAGTTTTTATGCAGAAAATGTCCATTGCAGATAGAGCTGTAGAGCTTCCATTCTGTGGTTACTCTAACTCAGAGTAGCAACATAAAATAGAACAAAAGATGCCTGGAAGAACCATAGCCAGACAACAACAAATATCTGATCATGGCAGAGTTAAGACTACCTTTTCTGTTGCCTGCATTCTTGTCTGGGCAAGTTACTAACTTCCATCTCATTCTTATGAGATCTCTTCAGCAATGTTTTGCAAATCTGGAAGTATGAGCATAAAGCAGCAGGTAAGAGTAGAACTATCTCTTTGACTGGATAATGATTTTGAAATTTGCTTTCAGAGCTCCTTCTTATACAATCTGTGCAATGTCAGTAGTCCCACTCTCAGAGGCAAAAGGCCTTCAGATTCTGAAGACTCACAATATATACACTATTTATTTACCCAAGAGTCAACATAAGCCTGCCCTGTCAAATCATCACAAATGTTCACACTAAATACTTTTCCATTTCTGCTCCTAAATATTTTGAGAGTAATTTCTCATCTACACATTTTTTAAACATGCTGTTTTCCAATGATGATTTGTGTTTTAAAAATTGTTTTATTTAAATAAGTCCCTGTAATCTTGTCATTTACATTGCTTAGTGAGACTTCTACCATTCCTTGACAAAGGTGCAGGTTCTTGGAACACAATATTTCATCTTATCTTTCACTGTTTTTCTTTCCTTTTCTTGTTGTCATCAAATTGTCTATCAGAATTTACTGGCTTTGTAGCTCTATTTCATCTGAGTTTTGGCCCTACACTAGAGCATATTCTGTGTAAAGGTGTAAAATAATGTTTCTGTACACTCCTATTCTGAGAAAAAGAGGGTGCTTCCAGTAGTTTATCTAAACTACAGGAAGTTTCCTAAAGGCTGAGTTAATGAAACATAGTTCATAAACAAAAGATGTAGTGACTATAGTAACTCAATTCCTCTTTGTGTTTGCTTATTTTTCTCATAATTCTTTTGAGACAAATAAAAGGACTGAAGTTATATTAAAGAGCTTCATTTTCTGTCTTGGTTCATCCCAGCCAGAACGCTATCTAAGGATGAGTTATACATACTAGGTGGAAAATATAAGGTGCAAACTGACCCTCTCTCCCATTATACCAACAAACAATTTATTCCCCAATCAGGGAAACACTTAGGCCTTTAGACATTTTGGAAACTTTTCCAGGGGTTTTCCAGTACATCTGGCAACCCTAGGACAGTGTTACAGAACCGAGACAAAATAAACTTCTAAATGTGTTTGCATTGGCATATACATGCCAATATACACATCCCACCACCTAGATCATATGTAAAATCAAACCAAATGGTCAGTATAAAACATGCCTCTCCACAGGATTAAATTAATTTCTTATATGTATATTGATTCACCTGCCATTATTCTAGAATTAAATTACTGTAACTAAGCAGAATTTAGTTGCCTTCACATTAGGAATAAACTGGATACTGCATCAACATTCAGGGAAGAGTTAGTCAGGATATTAGCCTAAGTGTAAATATTTAGAAGTTTACACATAAAAACATATGCAAAACACTTGGTGAGTGCACACAAGCTGCAACTGCATATGAATGGAAAAATGTGCTTTCTGAATGTTTTTAAATATGCTGTCCACAATACACAGAATGCCTCCTGTTAAACCTACAAATCTTAAGAATCTCTTTTAAGGAGTTTTAAATTACTAAAATTCTTCTCTAAGAATAAAAAAGAGAGAGTCCCACTCAGTTTTTCTACTGGCATTTTGAGCTCTTCTAGCACACCTATACCTGCAATTGTTATGCTCTTTATAGAGCCCTATGGTCTCATATAGAGAGACCATTTCATTCTAATTCTGAATTTTAGTCATGTAATCAGAGAAGGAACTCATTTTTAGGGAGTTTCTTATCTAATTCATCGAACCAAAACAACCAACCAACCACACAACCAACTCCAGCAAAGTAGCTTTTATTAATGCTGAGATATGAAAAACCCCTTTGTGAGAAACATTCTGGCACTCACAAGCCTCTCTAAAAGAGGCTGCTGTGTACATCCCTTTTGAAACTTTTCTCTTAATTTTTCCCCATTTCCCCTGAATTAAGCCACCATATCTCAGGTCATAGCAAAGGCAGCAGCAGGCCAGAGTGAAGGCTGCTCATGCTGTTGCACATTGAAGAGAGAGTGTTGACCGCTGTGAGAATCATAAACCTCTCAGTTTGATGATCAACTGAGCAGTAAATTAATTAATCATCATTTTATGCCTCATCAAGCACTTTGCTGAGGCTCTCAACAGGGGCCAGCTCAATTAGCCAATGGGAAGCAGACTGTTTTGTTTAGCTGGGTGAGTCTTCCATAAACAGAGGAAGCTTTGACAAGCTAATAAATATGTCATCTGTCTGTGTCACTAGCTGCAATGTGGCTCCACCTGTAAAGTAGTGGGATTATGCTTGGTATGTTGGATAGCAACTTGAAAGAATGAGAGAGAGTTATCCTAACTCCTTCTCAAACAAAGCACTTCTCATAGCTTACCAGGATCTTTAGCCAGTGAATTTAGGCTTGATTTTTAGGAATCAGATACTTGTTTTTAATTACTTAAACATATATTTATTTCCTTTTACAAGAGAGTCATGTGTTTGGCACAGTAAAAACAGTCAGATGTGTTTATAATTTTAAAAGGCTTATTTCCATTTATTTTCTCCCTGGATAAAAAGAAAATGCCCATTCTCCACAATAAATGCTAGTGATAACAAGCTTCTCAAGGTAAAAGCTTTTGATTAAGTGGCAATAATGCTTCTGTCAAAACAGACAGGTTTGAAAAGTCCTTGTATCAAATCCTGCCGTTCCACTGAAATCACCAGAATTGCATCAATCTGACTGCAGCCAGAATTCAGCTCCTGTTTCATTAAGCATTTCATCATTCAGAATAGAAAACAGAAATCTACATTTAGAAGTTTCAGCCTTGAACCAAATCACTGACTGTTGCAAATTTGTGCCACTGACTTTCATCTACTTTTATGGTCATAAGGACCCATTATGAGTTTCTAATCTGATTTTCTGCATAATATTGCCTATAACCTCTGTCTGAACAAGAGATAATCACTAGCATATCCAGTATTTGATGAAAGATTTCAGGTGGTGGGAAATCCAGCACATCCTTTGATAAGCAACTCCTATAATTAATTATCATCACTGGCAAAAATGTGCACTTTATTTCAGATTTTATAACATCAAATTCAAAATATTTATATTTTTCCTAAATCTTGTTCCAGGGGAAGAGGCCCTGCGTTTCTTTTAACGCAGTTTTCAAAAGAAGCAGTTTTCCCAGTTTTTTTGCACTCTCCTTTCTTAGAAAAAATAACAATATTCTTGCGAGACTGAATAACACTTTCATTCAGTCAGCATCCCATAGTATTGTGCATAATACTGATGTAATGCCAGAGCTGGACAGAAGCACCTTCTCCCCCCTTGCTCCTGGCCATACACACTCAAATTTTAGTGAAATACATGTTACCTTTGTACAGTTTTATGAATTTTATTCGACTCCCTGGTTTTGGACCACACAGGCTGACCAGAGTGGCAAGTTGGTAACACTTTGGTACAATGATGCTAGAAAGGCAGAAGCGGTGAATGGACGACTTGTTAGGAAAAGTGTCCACAGAGCTCTTGTCTCACTAGTGTCAAGGCACAGCGTGGCTCACAGTGGAAAGTGCTTTGGTTTCTCAAAAAATAGGTGCAGAAACAGCAGCATTGTTTATAAGTGGTGACTCAAGTGTTCACACAGGCTAGAAACACAGTACCCTACACCTGTCACCCCAATTCATAGGAATGGTAGCAGCTCAACTGGAAACAACAGCTTAAACATTGGAAACTAATTTATAAATCACAGTCAGACTTAAAACTTTCTCCTGGAGTAAGATTTTTGTCTGAAGGAGTGCAGGTAATATCCAGTGTGACTCAGTTTACTCACTAAGAGGATCCTGCCAGTCCTGTCCTCCCGACAAAAAGTGACTTGTTTCAACTGACACGCATTTGACCAAAACATTTAGGCTGCTCCCTGTATGAGCTCTTCATTGGTATAGCTCCACCTGTTTCTGAACAATGTACAAACATTCATAGAAAAGTTATTCAATAATCCTTCCAAGCCCTTGAGAAGGCTAGAGTGTAAAAAAATCTCTGCATTCCCTTGTAAATGACTGCACACAGTGATGACTCCTTTTAGCTGTTCTATTTTAAACTCAGCCAGTCTGGTTTTAATCCATTTACTTTTCTGCAGTGATTTCACACAGGACTAACTTTTGGCTATGTGAAGTGACATGTGTTAGAGCCTTCCTGTAACAAAAAAAAAAAAAATCTACAGGAAAAAATGGAAAAGAAAAAACCCAAAACAAACACTATGAGCCAAAATGAGCTCATCAGTATAGGTTGCAATATAGATATCATGAATCATGCCTTTTCTTAGACAAAAGAAAAAGAAACATCAACAGAAATTAGGCACTGGTGGAAAAAATGAAAATAAAAAGCTAGTACTTATGCAGCTTCAGATGGTAAGGGCTTTCTGAAATAGTGCAAGTAACAACAGGATAAATGAGAGCATCTGAGAAATGGTGAGAGGGAAAAGAGGCACACAGTGACTTCTAACAGAGGACCTGTCAGCATAACACAGCTGGCCTAGAGAAGTAAGAATTGATCCTACCTTTTATCAGGATGATGAACCCTACACACATATGTACGGATACACCTACAGACACCTCTCTCTGTAAAATTCTAGTTCCTCTGAAAGGTGCCATCGATTTTATTTGACCAGTCTACTTCCAATAGATAAGACTGATCACTGACCATCACCAAGTTTCCAGTATCTGGAGATGTGGTTTCATGGTTAGTTTTGAAGTAAGTTTCTCACAGAATTCATGCATGGAAATTAAGAATTGTGTTATCACATATGTCCATAGGAAGGAATATTTGAATTCCATCATATTTTTTATATACTCCTGTAAGAAAATGTAAGCTCGCCTACACTCTTCAAAATTTTGCTCCTGTTACCTAGGTAAATGGGCATCAGTATACATCTATTATTTTAAAGGATGAAAAGGTGCCAAATGATGCAGCAATAAATTTCATAAATTAAAAACAATGAGTTTGTTTTGCTGATCTTCATGAAACTATTTTTCTTCCCTGACTATTCAGATGAATGGCTGATGTTTCTTCTAAACTTAGCAATTTTGCCTTACAAGGGTTGGTGTGAACACTGGTTTCTGCTTCAGGTCATGTGGGTTCAAAATCTAGAGTTTCACTTTGAGTTTGATGATTGCTTGCTGAGAGCCATTTGTCTTCACTCATATAAATCAACCTACAGTCAGCAAGAATAGGCTATGATTTCATCAATACTTCAAAATGTGAGCGGACATTTAGCATGTTTTTAATGATTATAGATTTCATAGTGAAAACGTTGCAGAGTGGTACTCAAAAAAATTCTTTGGAAAATATCCATGTTTCTAGTTTGCATATCTTTCACACTTACGTTTCAATGTCTCTTGAAAACTGTAGAGATTTTTTTTCAAGCCTGTGACTTAAAAAGAAATCCAATCTGAAATGGGCTTCTAGTGCACTCACATGGACAGATATTAGAGCCTGATCAGAGGCTTTCACCAACCCCAGGGAACTCTGGATTTTGGGCCATTACTCCTAATATGTTATTAGAAATCCAAGTAAAGATAAATTACATAAAGGAAGAACTTTTACCTTTACTTTCCTCTTCTAGAAATGTCTGTATGCCACTAGTCTTAAACCAGGAGCAAATCTGAATGACTTCAGCTCATTTTTCCCCTCGGCTTTTGTGGATAATTTTCAGTGATCATTTTTCTTTGTTCACAATATGAAATTTGCTCTGCCTTGTTCTATTTTACAATAATCATTCTTAAAGATACTTTGAAGTGAACAACTCAGAATAATCATAAATCTCACTGTCATACAGACATATGTGAGCTTTCTTTTGAAAGCCTCATTGTTACTCATCTATTCTGTCTGGGATTACCCCAACCCCATACTTTCCGTCCTTTATCCCTTTTATGAAGGGCAGAAACTTTAAATATTTTACAAACTCTACTCACAACTCAATTACATTTTGACTAATTATATCACATGAATTTTATCCCTTTTGTTTTTGTCCAAGATTAATACTGGAATGTGTCAGATGACTTAATAGACAGTCCCTTTATTCATCCAAAGTGTAACGCTGAAATGAAGAAATGCATAGCACAAAGAAACTTCACTTAAGAGCATCAGGAATGTGACTATGCTGGTGATTAAAGAACAAGATCTAATCTGGTTTCAGGCCTACAGCTGAAAATCATCTTTCGTAGAAGTGTGCCTGCCAAGGTTATTGTAAAATTATCCCAGGCACCAAAGTGATGAATAGTCCCAGCGTTTGCTGTGATATGGATGCCATCCCTGTGGGGCTTCACCAAGCGGGATTTTTCATGTGGACAGACTCACATGGAGGACAGATGGGAAAGAAAACAAAATTAGTTGATCTGAGCTAGAGCAAAAATCCATCTTTGCTACCCAGATTGTTCGTTTGCTTTTTTTTTTTTTTTCTTGCAGGCACGGAAATGTGTTCTTAAATTATACAACTCTTCCTCTTTTTCCTTTATGGAGTTATCTGAACCTTTTAAACTGACCTTGGATTTAGTGCTGATTTGCATTCTTGAACTTTCGTGCCAGCCTAATTTTAGACATGCTGAGCAGCAAGCCTAATACCTATCTAAGTTAGCGCAAAAATACTGTGTCTACAGTTGCATTAATAACAGCCTTAATCCAAAGTTGAAGTCAGGCAGTTCTTAACAGGAAAAAAAGTTTCAAATGGAAATGATCACTCAAACTTAGCTTTGTGAAAGTCCAACTAATGAGGCAGTCAAAGAGCAACAGAGACATTTAACAAGCAGGCAGGCATCCCAGGAACCAGTCCTGGGATGAAACCAACAATCCCACTGACAAGAGCCCTGCAACCAGTGCCATGCAGAATCAGGGCAAACCATGGTTTGGGCAGCACACCTGAGAAAAATCAGCTCTTAGGCTGATTTTTAAAGCTTGACAACAAAAAGAAGTCTCTTTGATACTTGCGCCATTATGTGCTAGTGACAAAGAAGGAAGGAAGGAGTTAAATTATGCTTCCGCTGCATCTGCAAGTGCTGCAGTTTGATTCTGAGATAACTAAAAGTTTGCAAATCTCATAAAATATATTTGCCTAAAAAGTGGGTTCTGGATAAGTCACTATTAGACTGTTTAAATTTTCTGCATAATTTTAAATTTTCTGATAACTTCACATAATTGTGTTTTGGATGTAGGACGTATCATGCCAATAACTGTTTCACAGGGGATAGAAATGCAGCAAATACTTGGTTTATTTCTCCATCTTCATTTCTCTCTTAATCAGGTTTCCCAGGGTGAGAGGTTAAACTCAGACAGTCAGCAGGGATGTTAGGATTATTTAACTGCAATATAAGTAACACCTTAAGAACTGATTTGTCAGAATGAATTGCAGTCCAGAGTGCTTTGAGTTTTCAACTAAATTTGCTCTTGAGATAAAAGGCACTTTTTAAAGAATCCCAGTTCCTGTTCAAACCATTCCCCCACCCTCGCCTCCAAGGCATTTCTTATAACTCTGATAAAATCACAGACCAGGTGCTCCAAGACTTTCAAAATAATAAATTCCAATCTGTCACTAAAAAATAAAAGGTTAAACAAGTTTATGGAGGTAGTCTGTTCCAGGTGTTATTTTGAAAGTGTATGCCTAATTTATCATTTTTCAGTAATAGTTACAAGTGATAAAGATCATGTAAATACTCTGTATTAGAAATAAGCTTTCATTTTGTCATGCAGATAGTACTAATGACTAAATAGACTTTAATCAGGAGATCTCCACCTACTACTAACATTAGGACTGAAGAGTAATGCTATAGTCAGATTTTCTCTAAAATAAAATGCTTGTGCTAGAGAAGCAAAAACAAAATGAAAGTCATGCACTGATTATATAGCAGTTTTTATAAGAACCAGAAGCATGAAAACTTTTCACAAATCACCTACCTTGGAACTGACTCTGTGTAGGTTCAGTGGGTATGTCTATCAAGTGGAACGAGGCAATGGAAACTGCTAACATCTTCCATATGTGGCAGCCTTTAAATTATAGTACTATTTTGGCTACAGTGAACAAACTGTTCTGAAACAGAGTGCATCAGAAGGGTGGCTGGGCTTACCTGTAGTTCCTCTTCCACTGTTTTCAGTCAGTCTTACACAGTTCTAATTCTGCTATCTTCTCCATTATTTATTAAAGTATATAGCTAAAAAATACCCTCAGTTTTGCTCAAGAGCTCTGAAATGTGTGCTTTGGCCTATCATAAATCAAAGAAAAGGTTATCGTTCTCAGCCATTTTGAAGTTAGGAGGAAAATCCAGGCCCCAGTTAAACAAAGTGCGTGGGTGTGTTCTTGAGTGCCATTCAATTCCGTGTTTTTCCTTACCTGCAGAATAGGTTGCTTCATCTCTGTCAGAGTCTGCAGTCTTTAAATCAAGTGTGGCAGCATTTGGGGTAGCATTGTGCTGCAAGCAGGTACTAAAAGCTTATGGATAGGCTTCCACATGTCCATATATATATTTCAGGGGTTCCATAAATGATGAGAGGCTGCCTCACCCAAAAGTGAAAAAAATCCTCTCCTATTATTTCCCTCCATGACACTCCAAATTCTCTCTCTTTTTACCTTGGCTTTCTAAATTATTTTTAGTTAACCATTCTTTCTTTTTAGCCCAGCCCCTCTCTGTTCCCATACAAATACAGAAGCAGATGTTAACTGCCCTGGAACTTTCCCGTTTAGCTAATTTTCAGGAAAGTCATAAACAAATCTCACTGTAAACTCAGTTTATAGAGATTACAGGTGATTTTACAATCTCTTCAGGTACAATTAACATATCAATTTAGGACAATTTCCTGTATAAAACTTGAACAGGATGAAACTGCAAATTGAACAGAACTGAAAACTGAGTGTCCTCATACATGTTTAAAGACATTCTTTCAAAAGAAAAGATGCTCTTCCGCACAAAATATTCTGTTGCAGTTTGAAACTCTGGGGAATGTTTAAAATAACTTCCCGCAAGAAGCAAAAGAGGAACAGAGTGACTGTAGCTATATAATGTGGCTGCATTGAGGTTTCTAAATGTGGCAGTAAAGTTGTACTAGTAATGCACTAGTAAGCTGAAGTCTCCATCGTTTACAACTACAAGTTTTATAACACATAAAACAGTGAAGTTTTGCAGTGTTGTGGAGGATTCTGCTTGTTTAACTCTCTTGTAGCAACCACCCTTAAGTGTGGAGTCTTTTAGCAAGGTAAGCAGATTACTCTTAATAGTTTTAATTTTTTTTAGGAACAGTAAAAGAATTGCTCTCCAAGTAAGTTGTGGGACTTCTTATTAAAGAGTAAGCTACTAAATTATTTTATGTTAATTGAAGGGAGATAAATGAGCTAATAATGTCTTAAACAAGTGGTCTTTAATTTATTATGTGAAAACAACACTTAGAAAAGTTACTGTGAATTAATATTTTTATTTGACACTTAGATGTCATATCTAGCTGTGGTCTATTATGTACCATAAGAGTGTGCAAGATGCTTTGCATTGTTGCAAAATGTCTTTTACCCCTTCAAGGTAAGTTAGATTTCAGTGTTCTGTATTTGTACTGCATTTTTTTTTCTTTTAGTCCTGCCTTTAAATATTTTTTTTAAGATGAGAAATATTTGGGTACACTCAATTTTGCTTTTTTCACAATGCATTAATCCTGATAGATAACAAAAAGAGTCGATAACTAAGAGTTTCCCAAAATGTTTCTTTTACAGCTAGAAACAGCTGGGAGGAAATGGTGGTACTGAGCTTCAGCACCAGAGAGCAGCACTATCTAAGAATTGTGATTCAAAATTCCTTCCTTGAACCCCAATTCTGTTCTGGATAAAATATGTGTACCCCAAACAGAATTTGGGGGCATAGAGTATGTAATTCTCTTTTTGGTTAACTTTTCCAGCTGATGCATGTAAAGAAGGATTTCTAGCAATGCTCAACTTTTTTTAACACTTTGATACACACCTAACACATCCTTTGGTGGAATAGCACCAGCAAGTAGCCCACATTTTCACACTAGAGCACATGACCAGTCTAGATACAACAAGAACAGGAAAAGGATTGTCAACCATAAGATCAGCTTCATACCCCAAACACATGGATTTAGCAACATCTAGCCCTTTATTTTCTTTTGTTTGGAATTCATAAATAACAATAATGTCAGAGTGACTAGTAGACATTACTGTTCTCCTTGGGAACAGTTCAGCAATGCCCTCTGGCAGTTTTTCAGCTGAGCATGGGAGCGCAAAAGAAAGTCTAAAAAAGCATGCAATTACCCCCAGGAAATAATTACAATGCAAAAAGCACTGGATGGTACAAGTGACATTCCAGTAAACTAGGTGAACTTGTATCATCATCCTGCTTAGCCTCAGGGATATTCCTGCCAAAGGAATATCAACCAGTTCCAAGAACATCCAAGGACAGAGGTGGGGCTGCACATCAGCCTTTCCAAGTCTCAAGGAGCCAGAAGTGGTGGGCAAAAGAAACTCCTGCTAAGCCAAGCATTGATATTGCAAGTCCCAAAGGCCAGGGCAGTAAATCTTGCTGGAGGTGATTTTTGACCACCAGGTTGGAAACTAAATCACACCTGAAGCAGCCTTGCTTATGTATGATTTACCTATTCCAAACTTAATGATTAAGAGAAATATGGGAAACAAAGTATTTTTATAACTACTTTTCATTCTCATGGGAGCAGGATCATTCTGTTCTCTCTTCTTGAACTATGTTAAACATCAAAGTTTAACCAAATGCTGGATTTCTTTCAATTCTAACCTTGTTTGGCTCTGTTGAAGGAGCCTCTCTTTGTCTGCAACAGGTAGAAGCCATACCCAAACCACATTGCAGAAGCAACTGTTGGAAGAGCAGGCAATTAAGCTGGATGTGGCCAGGTTTCATTCAGCAACTTTCCCTCTCACTACAATCTTCTAATCCACCTCAGCTAGCCTCACGTGTATACACACAAATTCTGTATTTTTCCAGGTCGCTTTTTTTACCTCACTACTGTTTCCAGAGGCTCACAGAACAGCAACAGCTGGGACATGATACCGTTCTCTCTCTTTGCTTTCAAAACACCTTATTGCAAATGCATATTGACCACTTCAGATTTGGGATCAACTCTTCCACGTTTTCTAGATGCCTTCTGGGATTATACAAGATAATGATGATAGAACAAGAAATTAATGCATTTACATGCTTCGTTTCTATCTCTGAATTACCACTATCATAAAAATGGAATTTAACTTGAAAAACTGTGGAGTCTGAATACACTTTTGGCACCCTCAGTTGATCTGTGCAATGCAGCCTTGTAATACAGTGCTGGGTTCTAGACACTTGGTCAAAACAAACTGCCAGTCTGAGCCTTCCAAGGTATATCATCTGTAATGCTCAGAGATGGAACTGCCAAAACAGTCAGATTATCTGCTTTCCAAACAAAATAAATAAATATCCAAAAATGCTGAAGTTGAAGCTGCCTCCAAGTACTTTTACTTCACACAACCAGCACTTTTGGAAAGAGCCCATTGACCTTGGCAGCATATTCGAACATGGCTGAACAGTTCTTGAGCAATTTTTCCAATGAATTAGGCACAAACAGGCGTGTGTCATTGGGCACACATGCAGTTTTTTCTATCTCCTCTTTCTCCTTAAAAATTAATAATTTCTCAAAACTGCCGTGCAAAGACTATCACAAGAAGAAGAAAGTCCTAGTGTACTACTGGCTCATGTCTGGTATGTGAAATTACTTAGCTAGATGCTTTGCAAACTCTGCAGAATTGGGTTCTGACCAGAGACCTGTTAATCAGATGCATTTTTCTTTTCTGACATTCATCTTAATCACCGAATTATCATAAACTACATGTGTGAACTGACTCTGCATGCTTTCATTACCAAAGAAGGAAAACTTACAAATTTGGAACATTGACACAGTGTATTAAATTCAGTCAGTGACTTTTAACAAATGCAAAAGCTACATCAGTAAAGCAGAGAAAAGAATAGTGATAAGTGCATTACCTTCTGAGCAGGAAGTCTGTCTGTTCACTAGTTTAAAAACACTTTAGGAAGTGCACAAAAACCATCCCACTTCTAGAAATTTAATCTCATAGAAATCTTCACATCTTACTTTATTGCCAGGAGATTTCAAGGGTTTTCTCTTTTGCCTGACAATTGGTTGTCAGACATTATTAATTCAGTGCTATTTTTTCCTAGGCTTGTGTAGGGAATCAGCATTATATTGATGCTGCTGCACTGACAAGTACCCCCTACTTGGCTGCCTTTCTCCATTTCCTCACCTGTCCCATCAAATGCCATTTTTTATTCACCTCCATTCAGTCCACCAATCATTCTTTTCTGCATCCACTCCTTAACTCACAAGGTAGCCTTCCTTATTTCATTACTTCACCTTTCTCTCCTCCTCTCATACTTCTATTTCTTCCTTTCCCCCATGGTCCATATGAAAAAAAATCTGGAAGTTTGAGAGGATGGTGATGGAGAGAATAAAACACACAGTGTAATAAGGCAGCATCTCATCTAGAAAAAAATAATACTCATCCTTACCTTTCAGCACACATCTTTTTTGTAGAGTGCTGTGACTGACATGAAACACAGCCATCTGCTGCCATGAAAACCTCCACTCACCTTGTTCCTTCCCACTTTCCCATATAGTTTACATATTCCAAGAGCTTTATTGCTTTAGCATCATGCACTATGGAAACAGCTTTGGGCCACTATGAAATGGTCCACAATTCAACCAAAATGTGACACAATCATCTCTATACTTATATCTGCAGATGTCAGGACACTGTACAAAGTTCAATGCTATCATCCCACTTCACAAATGAAAAGGCCAAGAGAAACTGGGCAACCCAACAAACCAGTAGCAAAGCCATATGTTAGCCAGGTCTTTTGGGGTTTTTACCTGTCCCCTGGTCAGTGAAACACAAGGGAAATAGGAAAACCACCTACAGCCTGAATGGAAGTCCACTCCCCTCCTCCTTCAGCTGGAACTTCAGCAACACAAATAATGTGGCACTGGATTCAATGGGGGCAAAAATAATGGTCATTTAATAATGCTTTCTTACTTTCATATAATACCTTAAAATTACATGTTTATATAAGTCTGCTTTCTTATTGTTTAGAAAATATCCAACAAAACTTAGGACTGAGTATAGATCAATATTACTTTTAAAGACTAGCTAGACACAAAAAAGTTTTTTAGGAAATAGTTAAAATAGAACTATGCCATTTTTCTCAGTAGTATGCTGAACTAAGGTTTCCATAGTTTATTTCAAGCATCCATTTGCAACATTTATTTGCTTTGTTTTTAATGGGGCAATAAGTTAGTAAACTACGCTATTCCACACTCTATTATTCATTAGCAAAAGTGCAGACAATTAACTATCTTGGAACTTTTATTTAGAATTAAGAGAGAAGGGAAACGTGAGAGCAGTTGAAAGCAAGATTTCTCAGGAAAAAAACAAACCTCTTTAATGCTCTTTAATTTTTATTTCTATTTGGTTTGATGTTTATTTGTTTTTTTTTTCCAGTTTACAGTAAGGGCCTTTTTATGGTCACATGAAAAGTTATTAGAGAAAAGAAGAAATCTTTGTAGGGTTTATTTGTTCCAACAAAAGCCACGGGAATTAAATAAAAACAAACTGAACATAAAATATGTAAAGATAGTGCAGGTTGAAAATTAATAGCTTATTTTTAAAAGAGAAATTTAATAAAGCAATGCCTTTAGCTATTTCAAAACTAGAAAAATGATACCTAAACATGTAGAGAATGTTGGCGAGTTTTCCTACCTGAGCTGGAGTGTGAATAAGTGGTTATTATACTTCTCCTAGTTTCTTTATTTTCCTTTATTCCTCAGAATGAACTAGAAGACAATGTTATTCTACTATGGGACTGGAAATATAATTTTATTTCCAAATTATCACATGGCAATAATATAGATTTTTGCTGTAAGATTTTCAGATAAAGGTGTTATCTCATGTTCACTGTGTCTATAATTCCACCACAAAAACCTAAACAGCCACAGTTTTCAATGTGAGTGAACTCTGATACAACTTGGTACTCCGAAAACTCAATTTTGATGCTGCAATATACCAAAGGAATTAAAATTAAAATAAAAATGATGCTCCAAACAAAATGTTTATCTCCACAATAGGTAATTGTGGTTAAACAGAACGTCAGATCAACCTATTGCTGCAGTTTCAGTATCAGTAGTATAATGATAGTACAGATGCTTGATTTTTAAGTGTTTTCAGTGAAAAGATACATTTGGTGTGACAGCTGCTGTGGCAACAGCAACTCAGTTTCGGTCCATACTTGAGTATACAGTTATGTAAAAGTTGTTGCATGAGAGCTCACCGAGACAGCCTTGCAACGTCTATTTCATAGAATTGTTTTATTTCATTCTTAAATGGAAAGACATTTCAAGTGAGTAATGTTTATCTATCCTAAAACTTATGTTAGTTTACAAGTGGTGTTAAGATCTTTTAATAGCCCTGTGCATAGAATAATCACACACAGAAATAATGCTGAAAAAGTTAAAGGTTTCACTTAATTGAATTTTCACTCTTGGCATTTTTCTAGATTCTGGACTGCATAAGAAAATTTGTGGATATAAAATTATTTTTAATATCTTGCTAATTATCACTGGGGGATTTTTTTCCAAAGTTTTGCTTTGAACTTTCCCATTTGAGCATACCTACAGCTTAACAATTTCTAAAAGAAATACATTTTTCATATACAGAATTTACTGGTCATTAGATGTGTCTTATCTAAATATCATACAAAGTCCATGATAACTTTGCCTCTAGGAGGAGAGTTGCGGTCTTCAGGGGAATCAATAAAAAAAAGCAAGATTAATGAAATAGCAAAAGTGGCCAAGGAATCGCAGAAAATACACAGAATTTTATAGAAGTCTAGCATGAAGACCTCCTAGAAGTTCCATCATTGGCAACACAATAGTATAGTCATCTGAACCATTAATTAATTTTGTGAAATAAAACCTTTTTTTTTTTTAATTGAAAAGAAAGTGCTTTTCTATTGAGAAAGAGTTTGGTGCAAGGTATAATGAAAAGTAGTTCTGGGAAGTGCCAGCTGAAGTGCATGAATACTCTATCTAAGCACCAAAGTGAAAAATTTCAAAAACATCCAAAGCCTTGTGTCCTGTTATGTGCTAAAACTCATAAGAGGAGCATTGATTCTACACCAGAGAGCACCCATCCAAATTTTCTTGTCTCGTAATCACCATTAGTGGCAAAGTGGTGTTCACTATGTCAGCTTAGAAGCTGCTGTCAGCTCAGCTGCCAGCATCCATGTTGGGGGTGCCAAGTGGCTTACAGAACGTGGTAGACTCCACAATATGCTCCTGATGCTTGAGTTTTCATTGCAGAGGTGGATGGAGGTTTTCTAAGAAGGAGGAGAGAGTAATAGCCCTCACTAGCCATGTAAAGAACTCCCCCACACCTACATTGAACTGTGTCACCCGACCAGAATGAACACAACATTTTCGGGGCTGATACACTTCTGTCTGTCACCTAACACAGTTTAATTTTAAGAGTGCAGGGAGGGGCAGGAAGGATGGTGCAGAAGCAGTGGGAAAACTCAGCCCTATCTTCTCTTACACAGCTATTTCCTGGGAACAGCCTGAGGGCAACCCTGAGGAGAAATACTCGGGGGTGGCAGAGGATGAGAAACTCAACATGACCTGTCAACATGCGCTAGCAGTCCAGAAAGGCAACAGCATCCTGGGCTGCACCAAAAGAAGTGTGGCCAGCAGGTTAAGAGAGGTGATTTTTCTCCTCTTCTTTGCTCTTGTGAGAGCCCTCTTTAAGTACTGAGTCCAGCTCTGAGGTCCTCAGCACAGGAAAGCCATGGGCCTGTTGTACCAGGTCCAGAGTAGGATCACAAAGATGAGGAAAGGCCTGGAGCACTTCTTCTCTGACAAAAGGCTGAGACTGTTTGGGCTGTTCAGTTTGTAGAAGAGAAGACTCCAAAGAGACCTTGAAGCAGTCTTCCAGTACCTAAAGGGGTGCTTACAAGGGAGTTAAAGAGGAACTTTTTACAAGGGCATGCAGTCATAGGACAAGTAGCTTTAAACTGAAGGAGAGTAGATTTAGATTAGTTATAAGGATGAAATTTTTCACTTTGAGTCATTGGAACAGGTTGCCCAGAGAGGATGTTAACACCCTGTTCTTGGAAGTGTTCAAGGCCAGATTGGACAGGGCCCTGAGCAACCTAGTTTAGGAAGGTGTCCCTGCCCATGGCTGGGGGGCTGGAAGTAGATGATCTTTAAAGGCCCCTTCCAACCCAAACTATTCTATGATTCTACAAACACACCCACATCAGACAACTCTGAATTAGTCTAGGCATAGCCAGCCATTCAGGTCACATTCCCTCCAGCTCTCCTACCCTGCTGCCTGAAGCCAGCTCAATTCATGGTTATGTGGTCTACCTCAGGTTTAGTTCATCCCATTTATGTCTCTGCACCTGCTGCACAGTGCCAGAGTTGTGGAAAGATGGAAGTACTGATGGAGGTCTGGAAAGCTGGAACTCAACCTGAGGCTATGTTCTAGAGAAACTAGCAGTCTCAGGCACTGCCCTAAGGCAAAGACGCCTGTCTACTGCCTCCAGTGCCTCTGCCAAGGGGCGTATTGTGGAGCAGGGACAGTTTAACAAGTTTCAAAATGTGTAGTGATGAGGGAAAGGCAGAGAACATAATGTAAATCTGCAAGAAAAAATTGCATATCTTCTTTTAGTTCATATTGCTTCTCCTCCTGTAATCTCTGAAGCTCATAAACTTTCCAGAAGGTTATGCCATGTTTGAATGCTTTGACATATTAGATACTGATATGTGGGTTCAGTTCCAAGAGCTTCACGTTTTTATGATCTTATAAAGCTAAGATTTTAATAATTGATTTTCACAGACGCCTGAATCTTTTTGTATTGTACATAATAGTTCTTATAAATTTCTTCATTCATCTATGTTTAGAAAAGGAAATAAAATCTGAAATTCTCTGCAAGACATAGGTCCTTGTATAAACAGGGCTCTGTCATTTACTCTGCTGGTAGTCATGGCACCATTTTTTTGTAGTAGAGACATGAGATATCCTTCATGATGGCTTCAGATGTATCTCTGTTGCCCCAGCTTCCTGAATGGCGAATGCAAAGGAGAATCAAGCAGAAAGCAGACCTGAATTTCATTAGTCTTTTCAGAGCAGAGAAGATATTTGTATTCCCAGCAGGGGAACTTCTATGAGATCTGAAGCCAGCCCCTCAGATGCTGAACTTCTCCACTGTGTTTCGTCACTACTTTACTGAAAAGTCAAAATAGAAAGGTGACAAAGGTCACCCATGCACACGGACTGAAGAGTACTCCTTGAGGAATAGCAGATATAATCCTTTCCTTGCTATAAATTTAGGTGGAAAATTCTCTAACCTCAGACACTATAATCTGCAGCTGCTTGGCTGTGCTTCAGCCACATGGTAAAAGATCCCATATATTGTCACTAAAATTGTGTGGACACAATAGCAATTTTCCCAATACATGAGTTGCACTCCCATGCCCAGAATACAAAAAGGTAAGAAAAGAGAATTACCAAAGTCCTATAGCTAACACAGCATTGATAGCATCATAGAATCATTTTGGTTGGAAAAGACTTCCAAGGTCATCAAGTTCAGTTGTTGTCAAGTCCACCACTAAACCATGTCTCTAAGTGCCACATAGACATGTGCCAAGAACAGGGTGATGACCACTTTCCCAGTCCTGCTGTCCACACTATTTCTGAGACAGGCCAAGATGCCATTGGCCTTCTCAGCCACCTGGGCACATGACTGGCTCACTTTCATCTGGCTGTCAACCAGAATTCCCAGGCTGGGCTGCTTTCCAACCACTCTGTCCTCAGCTTGTAGCACTGTATGGGATTGATGTGACCCAGGGTCTGGCACTTTCTCTTGTTGAGCCTCAAACCATTGGCCCTCTCTCCCAGATCCAGCCTGTCCAGATCCCTCTTCAATGCCTTGCTGTCCTCCCACAGATCAACGCTCCCATCCAAACTGGTGTTATCTGCAAACTTACCAAGGGTACACTCAATATCCTCATCCAGATCACTGAAGATAATTATCAGGTCTGGCGCCATAACTGAAAAACACTTGTGACCCATGGCCAACTGGGAAACCCACCAGATATGGTAAATGGTGTCAAAGGTTTTACTAAAGTCTAGATAAAGAACATTCACAGTCTCTCCTTCACCCCCAAAGTGGGTCACCCTGTGATAGAAGGAGATCAGGTTACTTAAGCACAATCTACTTCTAAGTCTATGCTGTCTGGGCCTGACACCCTGGTTGTCTTGTATGTGCCAGGTGCTGCTGCTCAAGGTGATCTGCTTCACCACCTTGCCCAGGACTGATGTTAGACTGACAGACCTCTAGCTCCTGGATCGTTGTTCTGGCTCTTTACAGAGTTTCCTTTCTTTCTACAGGGTCTCCAAGGGCTCCTCTGCAGGATGATGTGACACAGCTTTTCTCTTTCCTTTTCTCCAGAATGTGTCTTCCAGACTGACTTTTTGGGAGATATATTCACCTTGTGTTGTCTTTCTTTAGTGATTATCAATGTCTTTTACTGTTAAGGATTCCCCACAGTTATAATACCCAATCTGTTTCCTTGTGAATAACCCCCAACAAATCACTAGGACTACCATGTTTTCTATGTGGATATATGACCCATGGCCAAGAAGCTGTGAAGGGAAAACTGACTCACAAAAATCTTCACTCTTGTGACCAGTGACAGGACTTGAGGAAGTAGCATGAAGCTGAGTCAGGGAAAGTTTAGTTTAGATATCAGGAAACTGTTTTTCACCCAGAGAGTGGTCCAGCACTGGAATCAAAAGGGGTTTAGCTCCAGAGATTCTCCCATCAGCATCCAAGAGGCACAATATTTAACCCTCCTATAACAAAAGAGTATGACCCTGCTACATAACACTCAAGTCTGAGGCTCACCATACTTGAAAAGACTGTCTGCCAGAAGAACCATGTCGGACTTTTTACCACCCTTGCAGTGATCTCTCATTTTGACCAATCCAGAAAGGTCCTCTGGAAGGCTTTGTGGACAATTGTTACTGCTGTGGGATTGATAGACTACTTTGGTTTTCTGATTTTCTTAACTTATGTCATTCTCAGGATAAAATATAATTTCATCTCTCTGTCAGTCCTGAATTGGATAAAGCTATGATTTACACTAGCCTACAGAGCATGAAGTTTAGTAAAGACCTCATGGACACACAATTCAACTGAAGAGTGATGCTATAATTAAGAGAACAGCTTGAAACTTCTTCACAGAACCTAATTTTGCTCTTAACCTTTCAGTCTTTCTTTTTGATTGAATAATATTTGAAAATATTTACCAGTTATATTGCTCATCTCTATTGCTGGACCCATTAGTAAAAATTATGTGTTATTTTGAGCAAGAAATTGCTAAAATGACTAGTGAGAAATCCAACTGAGAAACCACTTCTGATTGAGAAAGTTACATGTCTTTTCTGATCTTCCTGAAAGCGAAGAAATATGACAATGAAACAACATAATGAGAGGTTTAATCGTTACTATCCAATACACCCACACCTGAGGCCCTAGGCTGGAAACTGTAAAAAAGGGTGTAACAGGCAGGTACAGCAGCCATTGCTAAGACTGTTACATGCAAGCATGCTGCAGAACAGGCCTACTTGGGTGGTCATATGAATAAATCAAATTCCTGGAACTTTTAATTTTGCTGCTCTTGAGTTTGACTACAACTGCATTGGGATGAAGAAAAAAATTGGGATGGTTTTGTGACTGGGGCATTTGCTTTATCATATCCCTACACCAATGAACTGCTGTTTAAAATGGCAGCGCAGGTTTTCCACATGCTATCATAGCTATGTGAATGACTGTCCTTTACTGACATGCAGACGTAGAACTAACTCAGTGTATGGAAGCAATTGCTTTATCCAGAATAAACCATGGCAGGTTACTGCAAAATTCTTTCAAGATGTCAGCTTGGGAAGTTCAAGGGAAAACATAAAACACTTTAAAGATTTAAAAGTCTTCCAGTCTAGCACTCCACAAAATTATTGTATTGGCATTTTAATGAATAAAACCAAGGCAAAACAGATTAGTGGTCTATCTCAAGTGAATGTATTTCAGTGCAGCTTCTTTCAACCTGTACTCACTGGCAAACCTTATTGCTGTTTTTTTCTCATGGACAAAGGGTTGCGAAGAGCTGACCAGCTCAGCAGAAGTATGTAGCTGGATATATTCGCATGGCAGCCAGCCCAAGGAAACAGTGAAGCTGTTCTTGCTAGCAGTGAAGATACTACCAATAGAACTACTCATTTCAGAATAAATGTCCTGCTATTAGCATAAGTGTCATCATGTGGGCATCCTCTCCTCTCCTCTCCTCTCCTCTCCTCTCCTCTCCTCTCCTCTCCTCTCCTCTCCTCTCCTCTCCTCTCCTCTCCTCTCCTCTCCTCTCCTCTCCTCTCCTCTCCTCTCCTCTCCTCTCCTCTCCTCTCCTCTCCTCTCCTCTCCTCTCCTCTCCTCTCCTCTCCTCTCTCCTCATTTAATATTAAATGAGTTTAATATTGCAACTAAGACTGGTATGGTATGGACTGGACTGGTATGTTGGGTTTGTACTAGGCTAGTGGTTGATTCTGCATACAGTACAAGAAAATCTTCAAATTTGACTGTGCAGCTTGCAAAATACCTTATCTTCTAGACCACTTCTTCCCACAGCCATCTACAGTACTAAATGCTTGGAAATCAGCCTCCTCTTGCTCCAAACAGTAGAATACAAAGTATTAAATAGGAAGAAAATTAGATACTCGCCTTCTAAACATCCATATTAGCTGCTGTATTACATATTGCCTCCCTGCTGCAAGAGAATATATACGTCCCAGATGATATTTTATTGCTGATGTGTATGGATAGGAAAATGTTTAACATCCTTTTATGCAGCTGGGTCTGCATGAAGGCCAACAGTAACTCAATTGTTAGCATTCTGAAGTGGAGTACAGAAAATTTACATTCTAATAGCAACCTCACTGTGATACTTATGGCTACCTACAATAGCATTAAATGGTGGTTTTTCCTTCCTTTAAAGGCTTGTGATATTCACATGACATAAAATTCTCTTAAAAACTTTATAATGGAAAGGCCTTTTACAATCTCTTAGCTATGGGCCACCACAAAAGAAAGTGCAGTTTTTATATATTCTGAGAACTTAGAGTACAGTGTGATTGTGACATATTTTGGCACAATTGAAATTTCAAATACATAATTGCAGATTTTAAGAATTATGTTTCCCTGCAGAGGCTTGTAATTTGAACGCCATTTGGAAATGGAAGTCAATGGCCAGTCAAACCATCACTGATGCTGTAACCCTCTGAAGATAAGTGTTTCCATTTTGCTGATTGGCTGAAATACCCTTGTGAATTATTGAAAAGAATAGCCAAATCAGTAAACAGTTATTGACATAATATTGGAAAAATAAGCAAAAGACATTTTATGGCCACAATTTCTTTTACTGTAATGTGTATTTGAAATTTAGTGAGACAGTAACTATCTGATTTTTGAAGTAGTCAAAACGTTTTAAAGGAGCTATTTATGAGTAGAATGGTTCAAAAAGGTCAAGAGATTTTAAAATTAGATCCCCAGGAATTTTGCCTTCAAATTTGAACTCTTAGGATTTGAGAA
The DNA here is from genome assembly GCA_024362935.1 of Setophaga petechia. Taxonomy (NCBI): domain Eukaryota; kingdom Metazoa; phylum Chordata; class Aves; order Passeriformes; family Parulidae; genus Setophaga; species Setophaga petechia. The sequence continues at coordinate 28,009,884 of JANCRA010000008.1, forward strand.
TATGCATTAAATTATTCACATAAAACAGAAGCCAGAAAGATAATTAAATGGGAAATTAAATCAAACCTTATGTCAGAAGCATCACAGTAATGAGATCATATTTATCCCTTTATTTCCTCCTGCTTCAACTCTTTCCTGAAGTTCTCAAAGGAAGTAATAAAAAACATGTTCTAGCAAACTTCTGTGGTTTTAGATACAGGGACATTCAGCTGGCTGAGCTCTTCCGTGCATTCATGTCACAGATGTGCTGTATTATTCTTTTTTTCTGTTAGTCCAAAAACACTTTTATAAACCACCAGTACATAGAATATTATGACACCATCACACCGGAATACCGAAAAGCCACGGTCTGGGTTGGTGTCAAGACTGAACTACCTTAATTCTTTGTTCCTTCAAGTAAGGAATATAGCACAGTGGAGGGAGTACATCAATATGTCTTCTCCAGGATCTCATGTGTAACCATGAATAATAGTGGCGTCCATTACAAATCTGAAAGATATACAAACTGTCTCCACTAGTGACGTTCACACATGTGGTTCTTCCTAACACAAGCAGGGCTTTTTTCTTCTTTACTCACAGTATTTGCTGAGGATGAATCAACAAGATTTAGAGAAGCTAGTAAATTCTGATGTACTTTTTATTATGAGAGCAATTTTTACTTTAAACTTACATTCAAGTGTCTTCAGACATTAAGACAGATTTTTGGGTTTTTTTTTCAATTTTAATAGAAGAATAAATTAAGTAATACAACAAAGTCTACTACAGGAAGGAGACCCTTATTAAATCAAAATGGAACTTCATGTGTTTTTGACTGTTTGAGCCTGAGGCTTCTCCCAGGTGCTAGTAATATATTGGCAGCCAAAGTCAGGCAAAAGTTCAAGAAAACACTTCTCTCCTTTTAAAAATCTGACAAGCAAGACTTCCAGTTACTATTTTGAATAAATGATTTATAGCCAGCTTTCTTAGGAACAGTTATCTGTCAACGATGTTTTTCTGTGGGTCCACCTCTTGAAAAATCTGTTCATTAGCTGCTTTACCCAGTAGTGAACCATATAGTGAAATACAACTCTTTCTTTCATTCACATCATAGAACTTTTTTTGCATGTTCATGATCACCCAAAAAAAAAGCAGTTACTCAACCCTAGCAGAAAACCTAACTTCTGCACTTCAATGCATCCATGGTCCAATTTTTCTCTTTTGACTTTTACTGTTGTGCTTTCTGTTTTGCTGATGTACACAAGAAGTCTGGCTGAGCTACCATTTTCCAGCCTCCACCAGGAGCCACAGCTTTGTCTGTGAGACTTTTTTAATATACTCTTTAGAGTTGTTCTGTTCTCTCTTTAAGATCAAAAAGAATGTTGCTTTGTTGGTTTTGTTTTCCTTTTTAATAAATGTCTAATGCATTGTTTCAAATTGCAAATACTTTCTTTTAAGCTTAACTAATTTTAAGGTTACTCTTCATTTCTAAAGTAATATGCAGAGGTCTCAATTTTACTAAGAATATACACACTCATATTATTTTAGGATAAGATTGCTTTAATAACACTGTGCCCAATCAAGTGTGCTATAAATCATCACAGGAGACACAATTAATAGAACAAAAAATTACACATTAACTAAAAAATGCTTGGAAATGCATTTAGGTCACTTACATAGCCTCTACTGTCAAGACTTAGTAATTTCACTGTTTAACCCATGTGACCCACAATTAGATTTTCACAAGAACAGCATCAGATCATCTGTGACTTTTGCTTCTTCTACAGAGATCACATCAAGATCTAAATGTTGGCTATCTAAGAAACTCCAAAGGCTCCCAAATTCCCAAAAAAATTTTTTTTTGATCACACTTCAAAATGGAGAAAGAGACAGTACACCAATTCACTCTATTGAACAGCATTTTGTGCATGAAGAACGTGGGCATCTTACTGAAAGAGACAGAATCTTGGAAATCTAAACAGTAAGAATTTCTAGGGTATATCTTCAGGAAAAATCAATACAGATGTTGACTTTGTAGTCATTCTTCTTCCTTTATTCACCTACTGGTTATTCACATTTATGCTTCTTGAAAATAAAAATCTTTAATGGGTTTCCTGTTTTCCACTTAGGAAGTCAAGAAGAATAGTCACAGGTAAGTAATAGTTCGCACCGACATGTACATCTAGGCCATAGCATTTGCAATATAAAAGCCTCACACTATTTTAATATTTGACACATGTAATAGTTCTTTATTGTCTTAGGTTATTGTCTTATTTATTGGGTTAGATTTTAGGACAAAAAAGATCCTATATAGCTCCTTTAAAGTGAAAGAGATTTATTGGAAAATTTAATTTTGTTTGAGTTTTTGTTTGCATTTTAAAGGGTAGCACTGTTTCACAATCAGAATCCTACAATTCCATTTAAAAGATCTGTGACATGGTACAAATTTCTGAGAGGCAATTTCTTAAATGCCAGTATAACTAAACTGCATTACACAAATTTCTGGCTTCCCTAAAATAGGAGACATATCACTACAAAAGTAGAGAGGAATGAGCAGTATGTGGAAAAACATATTAAAAAGGGAGAAAATCTAAACTTAGGTGTAAAAGTATTACAGAATATTTCACATGCTGCTTAAATGGAGATCAGACAATTATCTGATTTCCAACTATTTTTTTCTTTTGTTCTTTGTATTTCCTTTGAAAGGAAATGCTTTAGAACTCAGTTGGGAATGACATACAATAATACATACAAGAGTGTAAAACCAACTTAATCTTTGATATTTGTATATTACTGGGTTCATATGCTCAGTGTATGTGTTTTCACCCATTCTTCAATCCACCATAAGACGTTTTCCTAGAAGAAATTACACATGTAAAATATATGCCAGAAGGGCTGGATTATACTGTGATAAAGTTCTAAGGAGGCATTGCTCAGTATTACCATATGCATCACTGGGAACTGCTTAATGAGACTTCACAAAAGCAATCAAGTAAATGAAGGAAATAACTTCTTTTCAAATAGTAGATCTTTCCACAGACAAAATAAATTATTCAATTGAAACCTGTTTCTGAATTCTTGGGTTTATTCCCATTTTAAGTGGCAATCACTCTTTCTTGCTGGGGATAATTTCCTTGGTCTCAATAAATTACTGAAATGCCATTTCATTTGATACTGATACTGAATTTTCTCAGTCCCACAGATTTAGGACATATTTAGCAATTTACAAAACATTTTTTTAACAAACACCCAATTCATGTTTATGTATGGTTGATGAGCAGAACAGCAGCAGTTTACATACAGTATATTTAAAATTAGCTTAGTCTAATAAGTTGAATTTATCATAGTAATTGCTGCTTTTTCTAAATGAATCGATCACATTCTGACCACAAGAATGAAAAATGATCTGATATAGCCAGTTAATTCTGGGCACAACTTTGTTGTTTCCTATTTTTTTCTGCAAAATTTGTTACAGGATATTGTTTGCCTGAATAACAACAGACACATTAAAATACACTCGGGCCACTTTGTCAGATGAGAAAAACACACAAAGGGATTCTAGTGCTCAAAACTCCTTCAGTACAAGATTCAAGAGATTCCTGGCTGAGACAGCTTTCCTTGACTTGATTCCGCTGAAAACCCAATCATTGCATAGGGCAACCCTTCTATCCCAGAAAAAAATCCTGGAAGTCATCCTCTTGTACAGAGCAACTGAACTCCACTGCTAATTCATTTGTATATCCCACTGATCAGATCCACTTGATTAGGTGCACAAAAAGAAGATAAATTTAAAAAAAAATACTAATATTTGACTTTTTGAGCTAACCCTACTACTACTTATTAAAACCTACCATAAACATTGTGTTTTAACTGTCTTATACAGATATGAAAAACTTCCACCTTGGAAAAGGAGGAATAAGTAAGAGTGAATGGTGTTTCTTCATGTGAAAAAATAGCTAAGACAGATCTTGGGAAAAATCACTGCAGACAAATAGAGCTGATAGATGTTCTTTCCCTATTAATAAGCTTTGATTTAACCATCTCCTAATGAGTCAGAATTTTTAAAAAATTAAATATTTTGAAACATGAGATAAACATGTTTATGGAAATATTTTTAAATTGAAGGAGTGTTTTTTAACTTTTTGCACAAATTTTAATGTGTTTGTTGGTTTCTGTTATAATCAGATATTCAAACTGCTGGACCTCTGCACTGCAAACATTCCAGCTAAAACAAAGGAGGAATTGTGGCAATGAAATATGAAAATTTCCAAAAGAAACTTGGGAAAAAAAAAGGGGGAAGGAAAACCCCACAACATTTTTTCCCTGGTTTTGTTTTCTTTTTTCTTCTAGGAAAGTTGAAGACTAAGACAATTTTTTCTTAAAGCATTTGAACAAATCATTTCCTCTCTCTCAGGGAAAAGAAGATAAGATTTTAAATAATTTTTTAAAGATTTTTTAAATTAAAATAGGTTTCATTTAAAACCTGCCACTTCTGACCAAATAATCATAAAAGTATGAATGAGAGAGAATGTATTTTTTTAAATGATGAAAAAAATACATCTTAACCATATAACAAGAAAAGAGAAGATATTTTCTTTGTACAATGTGCTTCACCCCCAGGTACATTAGCGTGTGGGGCTGGGGGCTGGGAAGGACCATGAGTCTGATTCTTGCTATTTTGCCATATCCACTGAATCTTCAGAAAAACTGAAGCCAAGCCTCCAGGGAATAGACCCCCCTGTGATTTGTCCTGGCTCCCACATCCCAAATCTCCAGGGAGCTTGCGCTCTCCATAGTCTCATCAGACACACACAGCTGGGTGCTGCTTTTGGAGCAACTGGTGAAACTGGTAATAGGGGAATAAACACAGCAAATAGGAAATCTGCAGCAAGGGTGCAAAGTCAGAGACAGGATGTGAAGAATACAAAGAGACAAGTACCAGGAGTGACTGAAAGAAAATGGTTCAGCACACCCAAGGGAATATGTGGAGTGTTTCCAATCAAAGAAGTCAGAGGTTGTTGCTGGGTGGGACCTGCAACTCAGGGACATGGTGGGAAGGAACTACTTTTCCACCTGACAGACTGTATTTGCTCCTGCAAGAAGTTAACTTCTAGGTAATTCTCTTCTGTACGTGTAAAACCTCATATGGGACACTGGATGCCTTCTGAGCAAAGCACTGTGGTATTGAAGCATTTTTCAACAGCAGCCATGTCAAACCTGGAAAGTACAAAACTCACAATGGTGTAAAGAAAACAGTTATGATTACAGATTTCCCTTGTTTTTGTTTGACTGAAGATCATGCCTTGATATTTATATATTCCTAGATATTCATAGGCAGCTTGTCTTAAAAGCAAATGATGATTCATAACAACATTAACTCAGTGTTTACTATATATAATTTTATCCATACTATATGTGGTTATTTATGCATATATAAAATTATGCATATATATTTTTATATAGCTTTATATATTGAAATTAATATTCAGTTATAAAACATAGATTCACTAGTGCCAATATTTACCCTATGTTCAGTGCATGGAGCCTTTTGATATAGAGAATTTTTCTGTTTGATACATGGGGATTGAAACCTTACTGGAACAGAATCCTGTATGATAAGTTTAAGAGGCTTCTTAGGCTGTGGTTTGGAAACCACTGAAATTAATGCCATGAAGCAAGTCAGGCCAATTTAAAACAAAATGAAGAGCCTTGTCTATTTCATTTGCATTAGATATCTTTGTTGGTTTCAGTTATAAAGAGTGCCCTGGAACAATTATATGTTTATATTTCAAAGAATCCCCTGGAAGAACTGAGTTCTAACAAGAACCAGTGTTCACCATTCATTTTTATCAGGATTTAAACTTTGAAACTATCCTTGTGGTTAAAGAAGAAAGTCAGAACCTCACATACTTCAAGCAGAACCCTCAAGATAAGATTTAGGCCTTTGGCACTACAGTTTGTTCTGGTTAGTAAATTATATAAGTAGCTCACCTTACTGCTTGTTTCTAACATAGAAGAGGTTTTTAGTTAAGCAGAATTATTGCAGCTTCTTTTTTGTTGTGTAAATACTTCAACCATGTGTGTGCAATTCTGACAGTAGCTCACGCATGATCTCATAGAAATATGTTTGAAATCTTTTTTCCCTCTTTTTGGTTCCTGAAGCTTTGAATTCAAGGACTGTCAAATAGATTCTCCTTTTTTTTTAAGGAGAATTCAGAGCTTTATATAACCATCCAGGGTCTACTGGATGGCCTTACTGGCCCAACCCACTCCGAAGAAAGTGGCATTTTGATATGCAATGGAAGTTTTTCATAGGTCACTTGAATATGGTTGTATACTGGTTACCCATCACAGCCTTAAGCAGAGAGTATAAGCTTGAAACAGGCTGTCTAGCAATAGGTCCATTCATAATTCCAAAGAGAAAGAGTATCTGTGTATTTGTTGGACTATTTGGCCCTCACATTTACTTCTGGACAAGAACAAAGCCCAAGATGAGGTCTTTTTTTTTCTGAAATGTCAATGCAAAATTGCACAAAAAATGTTTTATCGATAGACCACTAAAACTTAATCATGTTCTCAGCTGTTACTTAGGGTTTTCTCCAAGGACATCACAAAGTCATTCAGGATGAGGAACTTTAAAAAAATGTTTCCACTATTATTTTTTTAATCTTAGAGAACTATTCTGTAGTAGCTTGTTATTTCTACTGCTCCGCAAATCTTGGGATGCAGGTACAGCTTTTTGGATCTGATTGCATGTTTCTTTGAAGTTTTCTTGAAGCAACTGAAGTTAGACAGGCAGATCTGCTTCTTTTTGTGATGTACAAACAGCCAGGAGGTTGGCTTACACTTTGGATTACACTGCCAGGCACATGGTGTGACCCTTGGGGAGTCCTGTGCAGGGCCAGGAGTTGGACTTGAGTCTCCTTGTGGATACTTTCCAATTCAGCATATTCTATGATTCTGCAAAATGCTGCTCACAACTAAAACAAAGCTAAATGAAAAGAAATAATGTATTCAGGAACTACAATGTCTACAAGAAATTACCTGAATTCAAAAGACACAGCAACAGAGAGAAAAGGTGACTTCAAGTAAGGGATTCTAGACTGTATTTTCAAATACAGATGATAAAATTCAGCTTCATCAATGCATGCCTAAGGATTAATATCTCTATTTTTGTTAATACACATTTAAAAAGCTCAGTAATCTAATTAGTCTCAATAGTCCTAATTAACAGCTTCTCTCACTGCCATCCAGAATGGAAATAAATAGAAATGCTTAACTTAAACACCTCTTAAAATACCGACACTGGTTTTTCTACTTTCTACTGCAGAAAAACAGCTTTGAGCTTCATCTTTTCAGGTACATCTTTATCTTCAGCAATATATAATTATCCACAACGTTGCAGTGTTTTAGCATAGATGGAAGTATTTTTCTATGGTAGAACTAGTTTGGGGGAGAAACAATGAACTAAATATTTGCTGTGTGTAACTCAGTGTTAGGAAACTCCTTTGGGAACTCAGAGATTTAGATTCCTTTGAAGAGTGGTATGAAGCCTCATTTCCACACAGTAGGTGACCCATTCTGGGATGGTAGATAGAGTGGATCTGAGCTCTGAAGATCTGAACTGTACGCTGTCCACTATGACAAAGAGGAGCCACACATATTTGGACAGGATGTTGATTAGGGTTTACACTGGTGCATGTAATTTCTGTGGCTCAGACCATCCCACTTGTGCCATTGGCAGAGGATGTCCAAGTGGCAACAAATGCATATGGACTTGGCAGCCATCCTCAGGCTCAAACTGTCAGACATTTAGATTAATCCTGCCTTCACTATGTTGGAGTATAACCAGCAGACAAGAAATCTATAATGAAGACAGTTACAATCTGCACCAGTAACTGACCAGTATGTACTCTGCTCTTGAGCAGATCCTGAGAGCTGGGCTAATGACAGTGTATGATTGATAATTACATCTGTTCTTTCTCTTCTGTCTGCCTGTTCAGCAGAAAGTGTCTTGGCTCTCTACGAAGACAGGGAGAGCTTACTTTTTACATGCAGCCACACATGTTTTCAAAGGTATCATTTCTCCTACTGGAGGGGTATAACATTCTGATGAAGTCATTGACATACAACTTGAAATATGACACCATATGGAATCTGTTCTTTAGATTTCACGCACTTGTCACAAGAATGACTTGTGACTTTCTGTTAACTTCTGTTTTCAGACTTGTCAGTCTGAAAATAAAGTACCAACACAGTGGTTTCACTGCTTGCAACTGATTTAAAATGTCTCTATATTGCATCATTTGAATTATCTATTAGAAACAAAACTCGGTGCTGTTTGGTCAAGTATGTTCAGATCTTTCTGTTCTACAGTGTAAGACTGCAGGCTGATAGGCATTTATCACTTCAAAAGAATCTCTTGTAAATCAGACTGAACACTGAGATCAGCCACCTAATTTATCATCAAGTACAATCAAAGATTACAGTTCATCAAATAGCAAGAGCAAAGCTGGTTTTCTATAGGTTTTTTCATAGCGCTCTTAAATTAAAGGAGGTTTCCTTCACTTTGATAATATGTAAATAATAAATAAAACTGTCTGCTTATACTTTTCTTACTAGCTTTTGTAACAACCCCGTGGTGATGAAAACAGCTATCATCTGCTAACTTGTAGAACTGGCATGGTTTTAAGAACTCTGAAACCCTCCTTCAAGGCATAACTAAATGTCAACAGAAAGACATATTTCCCACCTACACAAGTAAGCTCGTAAATTTTGATTGGAGAAATACTTGGAGTATATTTGTTCTCATTGACAAGAAATTCACAGCCTTCCTATGAATAGATCAAAAAAGGAAAGAAAAAAAGTTTGAAAGATTGAAGTACGTAAAGCAGGACTTAGGCAAGAGGATGTTATGTCTTCATCTGTGGATGAATTTGCTGCCACCTGAAGACTTCTTCTCAGATGTCATTAAGACCACTTTGATTGTAGGAGATGACCCCAAATCTGTAAGTTACATAGTTACCTAGTTATTCAATCCATCTATAGGAGTATGCTCCCTCTAATATGAAGTTGGTCACTGTTGAGGTTCCTTGAGTAGTCTCAGCTGCCCTTGATGTGCCTGATCCCGTTGGTTATTTGAAGCATCTGTTCTGGAACCATCATACATACTCCCAGTAACACACAGCAACCATTGCTACTGCCTCTGCAAACAGAAAGACATGAACCATTTATTATGAAAAACATGGTACTGCTACTTTGTTTTCCATGGTAATGGTTACCCACAACATGCAAAGGAGGCTTTGACACTCCTCTTCAGAGGACTCCAAGGCTGTGCCTTTCAGATGCCAAAGAAGCATTCTGCTTCTTTTCTACTTAAGCTTACAGGCAGTCAGGCTGGAAGGGAAAAATAAGACATGTTCTTTTTTCTTGGCCTCATGGAAGACACAGGACTGAGGAGGAAAAAGAAACATCCTCTACATAGAGAAAGCATAGGGATTATAAACCAGCAACTAAGAAAATAGGCAAAAGACAGGTTTAATATTTTACTGATGACTGTATATTTAAACCTACTAAACCCATCTTCTTCTGGAAGAGATTTCTGAACTCAAAAATCTAAAGGACAAAGGCTTTTTCCTCCATGATGTTGTGGGAATTTCAAACAGGCTGCCTGTACACAACACAACCTTTTCTTGTTGCCAAGCCTAGAAATCCAAATGGTCCCTTTGACATGTGCTTGTTTCTGTTCCTGAACCATCCTACATGCCAAAAACTCCCCCTGCCCCCAAAACAGCTACCCAAAAAACCAAAAACAAACAAAAACCTCCCAAAACCCAAAAAAAACCCCACCAAAAAATGAGACAAAAACCAGAAAAACATAAAAAACAGACAAGAGCTAAAAAACTCTTTTCACGTGTGCACCAAAATATTGCTAATAGCTTAAAGTGTAATGATCTAATACTTATCACTTTACAGTTTAATGAATCAGATAATAAATTACTTGTTCAAGATCACACAGGAAGTCTGTTCCAGTAACTGAAACCCTCACTTCTCATAGCCTAGTCATTTACCTGACCCTGAATTTACTTACTAAAGGCAACAGCAGACAGTTCACTTACATCATCTATGCAAAACTGTGATATCTCACATTAGACTTGCATACACAAGAAAGGCTACAACCATCCCTGTAATGTGCCACTAATATATGTGTCCATGAAGGAAGACTGCTCAAAGGGAAAAGAATATCCACTACATTCTCCATGAACTGTGCTGAGAATCACAGTTATTGTGGAATGTGTGAAGAGGATTCTTGACTACAAGAACTGGAAAGAAATCGTAAAACTAGTTTCATGACACAGCTGATACACTCTTCCTGCTCTCCACACCTGCCAGATTGCTCTATCCTGGTCCCCAAATTTACTACTGTTAGCTAACAAAGGTCATTTTTTTCTGAAGCTTGAATTCTTGAATAATGATGTAAGAATAAATGGTTGGCAAGAATGAGACAGTGACAACATTCTGGTAGCCAGAATAAACACAGATGAATGAAAGAGCCTCCACCTGAAATATTTAATATGGCACTGTAAGAAAATTCTGGTTTTCATTTCAGCTAATTCCAAAAACCCATGGCTTCCTCAGATGATTCAACCAAAAAGTACTAAAGAAGGCAAGGAGGATTATGCCATAAATGGTTGTGAATCATGCCTAAAATTCCATCCTTTTCAACACATGGCACAGGCATATTTGAGGACAACCTAAACTACATGAATGGGATTTTGCCTGTACTGCTCTAAAAGCATAACAAGTGCACTTGTTTCTCTCTTCTCAGTTCATGGGAAACTAGGTTTGAGTTATGCATTTGCATGCAGAATTTCCTGATAAGTTGTTTCATGGAAGAAGTGGCTAGGTGCAATGCACTTTTTTCACGCTACTCTTTGAATTTTTTCACTTTTTGTTTGCTTTTTATGTCACGATTAAATAGTGACCGAAGCAGGAAAAGGCTCCCCTGCTCAGGATTTGAACAGTGAGTTGCAACTGCTTCTCCAACAAATACATAAAGCTGTAGTATCTCTCTCCTTGCAGGAATGCCTAATCTGCCACGTGTATTTCCTTTTCCTGCATTCCCCAAACACTGTTCCTTACACATTCACTCTTGCATTTACACAAGACAGAAAAGTTACAGGGCAAATGCTGTGGTGTCAATGAATTTTCAGTGACCTGACTTTTAGGGTACTGCCCGGCCCCATAGGTTTTAGTCCCACCTAGAAGGGGACTTTGGGGAAATTTCTCAAAATGCCAATTATCATTTAGCCTAATCAGAAACTCCTGACTCATGCACAATGCTTCAAGTCCAGGCCTTCCTTGAAAGTCCTAATGCTCAATTGCTGCAAACTCCTTCTTAAGGTGCCTTCATTAATCTAGCTCTGGTATTAGTAACTGAAATTTAGAAAGATTTTTTTGTCACCAAGTAAGTGATGGACATTTTGACAAGCAAATGACAACTATTTTACATTTTAGCATAACACTTCTTTGTCCTTTGGAGTATTAAAGGAGCTGCTCTTTTTCAATATCCAGATGGGAATATCTCTTACTAGAGAATTTGGAGTTATTGCCCAGCATATCAGAGCAGCAAAGAAAAAAGGAAAATTCTTAGCTAATTGCTCCAGTTTTCCTTCCCACTTGCCTAACTCGAGTCTCTTCTACCAAAAAAAAAAAAAATTGATCAGTCTTCAGACTGTGTTTGGCACAGAAAGGTTGTACTAGAATTTTTTGATTTTAGAAGCCTTCTCTTTAGTTTTGTATGGGAGTTGCTTTGTGTTATTACTCACATATACATGCCCAGGAATAGCATTTAATTTTAGCATGTAATGAGAAAATAAACCTCCTGTTTACTTTTGTTCACCACTAATTAGATATAATACTTTCCTCAACATTTGGCCAATCGTAATTGCATAAAATTAAGGAAATTGAGAGAGTGTTCATAAGAAGGCAAACACACAATTCAGTGAGAGTCTCTCCTCTGTCAGGTGAGTGAATTTCATCCTTCTACACACCCAAACCAACTTCTCTCAAAATCAGTGGAAAGGCCTCCCTTTGGCCTCAGTGGCTTTTGGATCAGATCCAGCCTATTCACATTAAAGTCAGCTCAGGACTTGAGCTAGATCATGATGTAACTGAATTAATTAGCATTAAGTTATGAGAAACTACTCTCCATTACTACAAATTACTTGTAAAATAGCCAAGCTTTACCAGCTTTAATGATTTCAGCAGTGTTAGATGAAAGTTTCTTTCCATGAATATTACTAATTGCAAATTTAGGGCCAAGTTTGGGCTTACAAATTCCCATTCCCATTTTACATTAACAAGTATACAAAAGCATGTATGCCACCTCATTGCTACCATCAGCTTGAGATGGGCAGAATCAAAACCATTACCATGGCTCTTCCCTTGGATGATATGATTTATTGTATTGGACCAGCATGAAGTTCCTATTCCTTAGGAATTTTGCACAGCCTGAAAGTCCTCTGCTGTGAACTTCTAGTCTGTTTGGATTTGGGGCTCTGATTTCATATATATAAGAGAGTTTCAAGCTGGGAATTTGATGCTAGGTCTGTACTTCTGGCTCAAGCCCAGCTGTCTACATTTGGAAATGTATTTGATTTTGGAACACAATTTTCTGGAATGGAATGTCAAGAAAATGCATAATCAAGAGGGCATCATAGATAACGAGCTACAAAAACCTGTTTGTCACCCTCCTCCCACAATGGCGAAGAGCCTTCTACAGCTGCTAATTAGAAAATTAGAACACCACAAATAGATTATATTTTACTGGCAGCATAGCATCTTCCCCCCAGTGTTTTGAAGTACTTTTTGAATTGTTTGCTGTCAGCAAAACAAGTGCGCTACCTGCGATCCTATAGACAACAAAGCCCGGCAGCAGGATTTCAGTCAGGTGATGTCACCCAGGTAAAATTGTACTGACAAGCTTTTAATTAAAGTTTTCCCACACATCTTTCTGCTGGTCCCCAGGAGCTATTATTCATTATGTGCCGACTGTCAGCCAATTGTGAGTCGGGAGGGAAGTGTTTTATTTTCAAAGCCCTTGCTGACAGCTAGAGAACACTTTGTTATACAATCTGTTTACTTTTTTCACACACACAATCTTGCTAAAGGGGAAATGGTCATGCAGTAGTGTTTACAGTTTATGGCAATAATTAAATGCATCTGGCAGAGCAGTAGCTGAAAGGAGGTCGGTGTGGGTGTGGGTGAAAAGCCATAAAATTCCTCCTATAAACAGTTACCTTCACCTTGCAGAGCCCCTAGCATTTTAAGACAAAGTTTCTTTGGGAAAGGGCAGGTCTAAACAGGTGCACATATTCTGAAATGGGAATACATGGATCTAGCCATGTCACACTTGATGCTAAGATGTACTGTCCAGGAATCACAGTAGCACTGTTCTCATCAGTTATTAGCACAGTTTGAACTTGTTATAAAACAGCTGCTTGTCCTTCATGATGCTAAATCCCAAAGTACTTTTGTAAGAACAAATGTGCAAGGAGAAACAACTTGCTACTAGATCAAGGCAGAAGGTAGTGTGGAGTCCTATTTCACCAGTACTTGATGCTTAAGACCTACAGAGAAACAGCTCTTTCAAAATTTTTAATAGCTTAGATAAAATTCTTTTTATCTTTGATGATTGGTGATGATAAATATTTATTTGGAGATATAAAAAACTTTTAAATCACGGTAAAATGTTGTAAGCAATAATCACTGCATCACCTGAAGTATTTAACACTTCAGTTTATTAAGAGTAATATGTACTCAACAACTATGTTTAAAATGTTAGTAGATTAATTTAACCCAGTGTAATATTCACATAAAGAGGTAAAAAAGAAATTGCAGGCCACTCACTGCCAGACTGTTGAGAATTCTGTGGAATTCCACTGCAAAGCAAAGAGACTGGAAAATAAATTAATTGACCAAAATTTAAATACTATCTTTTACAGGTATTATCATAAATAACTATGTAAATTATTCTATGGATACACAGTTCCATTGTCACTGAATGAAAACTTTCAGTTGCTGTTAAATATCTTTAAATAACTATATTCTCAGAAAAAAAATTTTTGAGATGCAAAAATAATTAAGGAAATTAACAAACTGGTCCTTTGAAATGGGATGTTTTTGTGGTTATCAACATTAAATAGGCCTTAGTTGTCTCTGGACAGGGATGGAAGGTGGTTGTGGTAGATTATGCAGTATGACCACTTTAAGATGCCTTTCCTGTTTGGATACCACAAAATGTTTTTATCTCACCAGCATATGAACACATCAGTGCAGATCTCATTAATGAAAAGGAACATACCAAAAATTCTGATTGCAAATTTCACTCACAGGTTTTACTTTGCAGACTGTGCTTTCTCACTATTCCTGTATTTACTTTTTTTCTCAAAACAAAATTTTCATTCTTTTGGAATTTTACTGGATGGTAGCAGCAAGATTACACATTTTTTCTGTCAGAGACAGAAAATAAATTCTGATATACTGTACAGTTACATTCAAATTAACATATTTGTGATCATACTGTTTTCATCTTCACAAGCTTAACAAAATCAACATAGTAAGCAGTCATTAAGAACTTTATATTAATCTTTAAGATCAATGTTATAAGGAAGTATTATCATTTAGGTTCAGCATTAAAAGCATTAACAGCAAGATTTATTAGAGATTTCAGAAATCAAAGCATAGAGATTAGGTGATTTTGCCTGAGGTTTATGGGGTAGAAAAAGTGAGGAGGATTTTGCTTCAAGGTTCAAAGCTGCCCATTCATTTTAGTCAGTGACTGTGGCATCCAAAATTCTTGGGGTACAATGCTAGTCTTCTAACTGATAAGGGGAAAACACCTCTTCAGCCAGTATGACCATTTCATTCTCCTCTCCTGTAGGCCTTCTACCCCAGAGAGGTTGAGGGAGCTGCAAGACAAAAGGAGCCAAACATCTTCAGACAGAGCAGGTACTTCAATCCAGCAGGGATCATTCCTTCAGGCACAGAACTGTGCTAATGTAATTGCACATCTTCCTGCTGGAGCTAGTCCACACCTCGGTGATCTGGAGTGATAGCAAGCAACTGTCTGCAACTGGCTTCCCAGCTCCCTCCCTTTCTTTGTGATCCTGTGCTCAGGGCTCTCATCTGACAAACAAAGGGTACAAGGAATACCACTGGCTCATCAACTTTCGCACGCAAAAGGAAACTGTCAGTCAAAAACAACTGTAAAAGATAAGTTGGAGAGATGCTTACAAACTGATATATTATGAAGTTACCAGGAAGTTGGAGAGAATTCATTATATGAAAAATGTATTTTCAAGTAAATCTAATGTGTATTCTTCAGAAAAAAAAATTCGATCTCTCTGCCAAGGTGTGATCTTACTATGTGGACACACATGGGTGGACTTCTATCATGAGTAGACATCAACTAACCTAGTTTTTAACAGTTTGCTGAAAGGATCTATTTTGGTTTTTCTATCAACAAACTGATATTATCATCAAAGTTCTGAAAGGAAGTTAAATATGAGGGTAATGCAAAAACAGATGGACTTATATAAACTCAGAAGACTCATGAGTTATGCCATATTCATCAGAATACCATTGTATTTCAGGTCAAGAAATGTAGTAGACATTTTTTTCTTGCAGCAAAATTATTGGAATTTAATAATAAGCACGAATCACCCTCCATCTTCCACAACGCACCATCATTTAAATATTCTTCAAGTTGCCTGCCATCACCCATATTTTCTGATTCTTTCAGATCCTGGCCATTACTTCTAATCCATTTTTAAATCGGGGAAAGAAACTTGAAAAAAAACCCCATATTTTATTTTCACATATTTCACATATTACAAACACTTACAAAGATACCTTCTAGACTCTTGCCCAAAATGGTCTATTTAGAGTGCATCTAAAAAAACCCACAACCCACAAGGCAGCCGACCAGCTTTGACAGTTTTGCCTACCTTCTTCAGTCTCTCCTCTCACCTTTCATTTCCAGATAAGATCTGAATAGCCACCAGAGAAACCAATCATGCTTCTTTTTCCAATGGGATATCCCCTCTGGCTATGTAACTTATGTCTGGCCTAATAAAGGGAGAACTACTTATGTCTTGATTATACCCAGTTTGGACTTGGAATGTTTTAATCTTTAGCTGCTCAAGAATCAGGTTTTGTCATAGTTACTATATCAAGTGATTATATGGTTAATATATGGTCAATATTATATATTTATATGACTGCTGTGTCCTATAAATTTACTTAGCATGACAGAGATCATAGCTGGACAATGATCTACAACTTGGCTTTCTGCCATCTTTTGAACCCCTATTTGTTGTCTAAGAATGAGAATAATAACCCTTATCTTTTCCTATTGGTGTCTTCCTTGACAAAAAAAAAAAATCATTTCAATACTCTTCCCATTCATTTCTTGCTTTTCTTATGGACTGGCACATCTTCTTCCTTCTGTAACACATTTTAGCTGATTTGGAGTAACCAAGAAGCTTTTTTTTTTAACTTTTGAAGTGATATTTCCAAAAGCTCCCTTTAGAAATTGACAGTGCCCTGAAGGGCTCTTGCTCCAGGCAACTGAGAAAGCTCATGAAGATATTGTAAAATCTTTTGTTTGAAAAATTCTTCCTTCCTCACCTTCAGCCAGGTTATTTCCCCAGTAAACTGCACATTAAACTGGCAGCTATTCTGCCTGTCTTTCTCTCCCTTTGTTCTTTTTTGTCTCTGTTTATATTTTCCATGAACTGATGCATCTTCAAACATGCCCGTTATATTTTATTTCACATTAGTCAGTACAGGAAATTGCTCTAGTTGTGGTCTCTTGCTCACATTTTTCTCTTCAGATACTGCAATAGGAATTTGTCTTCATTTCCAACTTATTGCTGTTTTAAACTGTTGTATGTGTTTGGGTTTTTTATAGCAGGGAAGAAAGAAAATACAGCAAGTATCTTTCAGTAGCACGCACCATTCCTGTCCTCTTCCTTTACTGCTTTTACAAACTATGAGTGAAGTAAGGGATAAGAGGCAAGCTGCACGAGGAAACTCACAAAGAATTATGCTGACAGCCAGAAGAGGTGCACTGCAACTCACTGTTCATGACTGCCTACGTGCTGGAGCTGTGAGTTTGCTCCTGGTTTGTGTCTCAGCAATGCAGTGTGACGGGGAGTCAGCTCTGGATGTAGCATTTCTCTTCTCACACTCATCAGTGTGGGTTTCCCTATCATCAGCTCCCCATAAAGCAGGCTTTGTGCTCAGTCCTCAGTCTTCCTGTACCACCTCCTCTTCATGTTAACAGTGTGAATGGAGAGTAAAATTGGCAGAAATATCAGATTCACTCAACAAGCAGCTGACACATGGAATCTTATGGCAAGCAAGACTTCACATGGCTCAACCATTTCTCTTGAACACAGAATAAATACAAATCTCATACCTGAGCTCTTACACCAATTTTTCTAGTGTCTGTGAGGGATAGTGTCCTTTGAGCCATGGGCTTCTGAGCAGCCTGAGTCTAGAAGGAAAGGAACAGGTGGAAAAACTGGGACAGAAACACCTTGTCAGACCAAACATCCCTGTAATCATTTCTCTGACAACACTTGTTAGAATACAGCCCTGGAACAGGTAGAAAACAGGAAAATCTCATGCAGATGTGTCTCCTGGAAGAACTGCATGTCTCAGTGAAAATTCAAACTTCTGAGTCAGAAAGAGCATCTTTATATTTATAATTTTTCTTTCATTATTTTTTCCAATCACTCTTTATCTCAGATAAATTTTTAATGTTAAAAACTTCTGTTTGGCAGGGAACTCCACAACAAACCATGCATTATATGAAGAACTGCCTTCCCTCTTTGGAACTTACCGATGACTTGCTTCATGTGATGACTTTAATATTATTGCAGCAGAAAATATGGTGGTAAGTGCTCTTCTCACCTTCCCATCATGAATATACAGACCTACGTCACATCTCTCCTATGACATTCCTTTATAAAAAGTCCCACCTATATGAGATACTTACTTCCATGGAAACCATTCCATGCCCCTGATTGTCCATGTTTTGACTTTGACAGATCCTTTCAAAGTTGAGATATCAATTCTACATTCAATATTCACAATGCAGATGGAGGATTTAAGCAGAACATGAACATCTTCTATTTTGAGCAGCACCGGCCATCATATTTTATAATATTTTATTTTGGTTTTTTTGCTAACATTGAGCATAGTTTTCATTGAACTACTAAATGAGGAATGTTCCCTAATGCACATCACCTCAAACACATCTAAATAAAATTTTATTCCCTATTTGATGTGGGGCTCTTGCCTCACCATGATGTCACTCTGCAGTACTTTGCAGATCTCTTTCATTTTTAGAACCTTGATTAACTTATCAAAGCCTATGATTTTTTTACCTTATTACTCACTTCTTAAATCATTCATTGGGATGATAAACAGCAGATGTACCATAGAATCATAGAATAGCCTGGGTTGGAAGGGAGATTAAGGACCAACTAGTTCTAAGCCCCCTGCCAAGTGCAGGGACACCTTCCATTAGACCCACGTAAGTCTCCACTAATGATCTACTTCCACTGTGAAAATTTATTTCTACATGATTTTTCTCATACCAATTTTTGCTCCATGTGACAAGATTTTCTCTTATCTCACAAGTCAGTTCAAGAATTTTTGGAGAAGAAACTCCAAACAGAAATGCTTTTGGAAAACCAAATGGCTACATCAACTGGCTATTCTTACTTACATACTTAATGACTTCTTTAAAGAGGTAATTGATCATTAATTGATTGGAATTCTTATTATAACAACTCAATGATTCTTTCCTGATATGTTTTGATTATTCCCTCCTCATATGTTATAGTCCTTATTTTATTTTTCCCTAATACATTTATTCATGTTTGATCTAATCCTTTACTGTAATTTTTACAGATTTTATGGGTAGACATATACCTTAGAGATTTAAAATAGTTCCTGAATTATCTAAAAAAACTTCTTTTTCATCTGTGTTACAAGGGAAATTATATGCTACCGTTAATATTTCATCCAAGTAAACATAAAAAATCTGAGAGGAAATTTTTTAAATTTTACAGTTCAATTTACTGATTTTTCCTTAATGCTGCCTATTTATATCTGCATTTTGAGATAGATATCACGAGTTTCACCCATAAAAATGAATTATTCTGTTTCAAATTTTCAAAAGTCTTATAAAAAATTGTTTTGTCAGTGTAAAATTCTTTTCTAAAGCCCTTTCAGATCTCTCAGCAAGCTTCCTACTCCAGAAAAATTATTAGCAACTTTAATAACCTTTGCAAATTGTTTCTTAGACTCTTTTTTTACTTTTATTGCATGTTCAAATCAATAATTATCATAAATTTCTCTTTTGATTTCTCCCTTTGTTTAAGAATTAAGCTTTGGCTCTGCTCTACTGAGGAGGCACAGCAGCCTGTGCAAACACAGAGAGGTGTAAATTCCTGGTTACTCATTGGGAATGCAAACTGAAGGGTGAGAACTGTGGATTTCTTGATGTCTTTTGAGAGCGGTGGCTTAAACGTGAAAGATACCAGTGAACAATTTTGGCATGAAATCTGTACTTCAGAAGTCTGGAAAGTGGAAGCATATATAAATATGCTCCAGTATATAAGAAATAATATGGCTTGATCAGGGAAGGGTATTATTAAAACTTCAAAATGTAGGCCAACTGACATTTGTTTCTACATACACAGTCTCTGTTTCACCAAACATTTAAGTTAAACTGTGATGACATTTATACAACCACTATACCAACAGATTTCAGCCACTGACAGCAAATAGGCTGCACACCCACTGATAGATTATATGAGTACTTAGAAGAAGTAGAGGCTCCACAGTTTGCCCATAATACTCCAAAGAGCTGTTCCATACTATAAAAAGTTAAATATTTTCTTCTAAAGTACCAGGTTCCTGAGATTGTTGCTGGGAATGAGCCATGAAACTCTGTGGATGCATGAGTGTCTTATTTTTAAAGACCATTCTAAAAAAATCCTAAAACTCAGTATAGAATTTGGTCATTTTGGAGAAGGTTGGGAACTCCTTAAATAAAGTACCCTGGTTCTTAGACTAGCCTAGAAAAGTAATTTTACAGAACAAACTCATAAGGTATTTTTACTTTGCTTAAAAAAAAACAAAGCAACCAACAAAAAAAATAAAACCACATAAACTGAGATTACTTGAGATACTTAAGACAAAAATATTTTTGTAGTTGCTAGATGGACACACCAACAAGTGAAAACAGAATCTCTTCTATCACAACTGGCAAAGGGAGAAATCATTTTCTTATTCCATTCAGAGTGGTTTGCTGCTGCCATCTATCCAGATAAGCTATTAAAGAAAACCTGAAGTGAATTGAGGGTGTTTCATGTGAAAACATTCTTGACCTTCTTGAGACTCAGCACTGTACAATGAGCACGTTTTAACTTCCCAGGAAAATTATTTCTTGCAACTAATATTTAGATTTACTTCACATAAGTAAGTTCATCTCAAAAGTATAACAGTAATCAAAATTAATGCTCATATGGTGTTTAATTGTTTAAAAGTCAGTTTGGTTGACCATTCTGGTCCACACAGAATAACCGACTGAAACAATAAGTGCAGCAGTCAATGAAATGCTTCATGGAGAACAAAATATAAGTACTTTCTTTTGGAGAATTGGCATAACTTTGTGATAGTCATACTATAAATTATGGGTACAGGGAAAAGAGAGAGCATTAGATTAATACTTTGCCTTTTTAATCCATTAATATGATATTCTGGGGACATGATTTTAAATCCACTGCACAGCAAAGTGACTGAAAATCATTCCATCCTGACAGCTATAAAAGAACACTAATGAAACATGTTGAGAGTCTCAACCCAGATGATACTGAGCAGAAGTAGTCATCTCAGAAGACATCCAGCACTGGTCCCCTTTCAGCATTCTCACCAAAACAGATACCTTCCTTGCAGAGAGGAGTATTTCATACTAGGCTGGTAATAACATGATTGAAGTACATGCTCAAGCAGTCCAGGATGAGTGCACCACAGGGTCACTGTCAAAGAATATTTAATGTCTGCCAGTCATGTATAAAAAGCTAGAAAAGCATTTTACTTGCTGATGCTTGTACAAAGACTACAGAAAAATAAGTTGTAAAGGCAATGCCTTTTATTGTTTCTTAAGTTTTAGGATGAGTAAGAGAATGACAAAATCATTTACAATAAGAAAAGAAGCTAAATAAACTGTCTTACTTCATTATCACAGTACTTTAAATTATACCTCAAAAGAATACTTTCTAACTCCTACTTCAGTTAGAAACACTATGGTATGTTTGTTTTAAAGCATGTTTTTCAAATATAAAAAAATATTCTAGGTTCTTCTGTGGTTTCTTTTCTCTTCCTAATAAGTGTGAGTAAAGACAAATAACAGCTTTAGTACTTCTCCCGCTGGAGAATTCATAATTAAATAGTTCATTAGTAGATTATCTAACCTTCATTTAATGAGGCCCTCCAGATGTTGTGTCTTAAGTGAAGCAAAAAGGAAAACAGCTGAATGCTGAAAGCACAACATAATTGGATATGGTCAAGTTGGAAGAAGTGAATTCTCATGTTACTGTTACTATAATAAAGTACAATTTTTTTCTAGAAATTGTCAATGAGTGATGACCTAGAGAAAATCCTTTAACTATCTCCAGTTATAATTTCAAATACACTTGGCTGTATTTACTTAACTACTATTTAACATTAGTCTTCTACCCACTACTTATATGCAGCTGTCTCTAACGCTTAGAGATTCCAGCTTGCACATTTCTGGGTTTTTTTATGGCACTTCCATTTTTATGATAAAGTTTCTTCTATTTGTTCCTGCTAGGGAACCCTGTCCAGTATAGATTCATATTTCCTTCCCTTAATTGTTACACAGAAAAAAATAATCTCAAATTATTCTATACAGGGTTTCTCATGGGATAATAATTGATGAGAAATAAAGTAATTAATATTTAAGTAGGACAAACAGAATTTTCATATAGGATAGGAAACAACCTTTTGGATAGTATAACTGACTATTCAAAAGTCTAAATTTAAGGCAGTGCCTACATAAGTATGATAAGAAGTTTTAAAACAAAATGCAACAAGTTTTTCTCATTAAACACATAGAAAATTTTTGGAGAATTATCACATTTTCTTCTACACAAACATGGTGACAATTCCTTTACCTTTTCAGTTATTAGAATTATTTAGTTCTTATTAGAACTGTAAAATTAGTCATGTGACATTTCTTTGCAGAGTTCAACAACAGAATTTAGATATAGGAAGAATAATATATGTTCTATAAACATCCAAAAATTTTCAAGGCAATTATGTAGTCATGGAATAAAGGGGGTTATGCATGGATAAATACTGTATTGCTGTGCTGGAAACAGAGGGCAGGAAGACATGGTCAATTCTTATGATGGAAGGAGGTTTTTTGGGGAATCGTGAATAATCAAGCTAGAGTTCATTCTTTCCTGTCCCTGAAAGTAGGATAATCAGGTGATGAATTTTCTGATGACATTGCTAGGGATAGTAAAATCATGGCCAAATCTTAAGAACATCCAAAATGATCTCACCCTGATTCAGAACCTTGGCAATAATAATAACAACAACAATGATAAGAATAATTTACTTTTGATAAATCTGGGATGATGCTGATGGTAAAATAAATCCTACCTCTCCATTTAAAGATATGGTCCCTGAGCTGACCACTGTCACCAAAGTATGAGGTCTTGGGGTTACGATGGAAAAATTTATGAAAACATCAACTTGACACACACTGGCAATCAAAAAGGCAAATCAACCATTAGTAATTAAAAGGAAAAGATATCTATTATTTTGTCACTCAGTGAACACATATCTGATTCACATCTTGAACAGTAAAAGGTCTCTCCTTGTCCCTCTTTCTCATGGAGATCATTGAATTGGGAAGGGTTCAGATCAGGGTGAGAATAACCAAGAATATGGACTACTAAGGAAGTAATTCAGTTTCCTTAATTTAGAAAATTTAAAAAAAAAACTATAGCAGGTATGATAATATCATATTTGGAATGAGAAGAGTTGGCAGAAGTGACCAATTTGCTGTCACTTTGCAGAGTAATAACCAGGAGCTAAAAAGAGGAAGATTCAAAGAGAAGACAATCTTTCCAAAAGCAATGTAGTTAAAAGCGGGATGCCTTGTAGCAAAATGATATAAATACAAGGAAGCTACTAAATATTCAGGAATCATAACTGAGTGAGGAACTCCCAGATGACTGGATGAAGGTGAAGCAGCCTTTCCTTTTCTTTGGAAAAGATTTCTTCTGTTACAAAACCACAAAATAATAAAGTTTGTTAAAAAACCCTTTTGAGGTATTTTCCTGTTTCCTTCTATAATTCTATTTTTTACTCTTTTTCCTTCAAATTTTGTGGAGATACATATAATATTGTATGTTTTTAATATTCCTTTGTCTATCAGCAACTGTTCTGATCTTAAGAAGGTTCCACAGTGGAAAACAGGAAAAATAATATAGACATCTGAAAATAAATAATTCCATGCCTTTCACTTTTCATATTTGTTGGCAAAATAGGATAATAATAAGTAGAAATAAAAATGTGGATTTCTGGCAATACAATTTTTCAAAGAAACATGATAAGGTTGGAAATTCTGAATAAAGTAAGAACATGTTAATTTCTAAACGTCCCATAAAAATGTTTAAGTGCAATAAAAAAATGTTTTCTCATAGAAGTTTTTTCTAAATTGACATTGGCTTATTAGTAGGATATGTTTGTGCTTGATGAGTTAATAGTTGAATCAAAATCTCAGAAAACTGAACACTTTTCCATTTCTGGAATGGAAAAATATGTTTACTGTACATAACACTGAAAAAAAGTGTTTACATGTAAATACATATAAAAGTTTATACATTTTTGCCTATTTTACCTGATTTTTAAACATTGACCTAATTGGATCAATTCTTATTTTTAAACACTTTTTACACACTTATTGTGAATAAACATATTTTGAAAGTGTCATAAAAATTGAAAATGAAATTCAAGATAGTTCTATTTTTGCTGCATAATCTCTTAAAAAAAAAAAAAAAGGAAAACAAAAGAAAATTAAGGAGGCCAAAAGGCAATCCTGCAGTCATTTAAAAATGATATCAGGCACAAATACCTGAGGAGGGGACAGTGAGGGAAATAGTTTGATACCTGCATTACTTTCCAGGAACTATGCTCAAAATGTAAGCAAGCAGACTACAAAGGCAAAACCTTAACTCGTTCCTATCTTTCACATTATGTAATTGCTCTTGTTCCTTTGATCATCAGCTCTGCTGATCTCAGGCTAAACTAAAACTGCCTGGCTTTCATCCAGCTATTTATTTCTCCTAAGAGAGTAATAGTGTGAGTAGAAAACCCTTGTGTGGGCACTTCAGACGTGACTGTCTCCCATAATCATCAGTTTAATGTGGTGCTACATAATCTGACAAACTACTCAGAACTGTTCTCCATGGTGGAGAGCAACTGCATTTTGCCACTTTCAGAACACTCTCCAAGAGTGAACCATCTGCAAGGAGGTAACCATGAGTGACTGGTTTTCTATCTGGCGCTCCTAGGTGGACATTTCTATTGATGTATGTGATCTATGAGTGGTGTTGAGACTGAATATTAGATGGAATACTCACAACAACCATTTTTTGTTAATAAGTGTTAGTGAGAAGTCACCCACTCCCCAAAATCTTGTTTCTGTACTCTGATTGGATCATCTAATCTTGCTAGATTCTTTCTGTCTCCATTAAAATAAAGCTAAGTTTTCTTTCCTTAATTAACTTCTTCTCTAATTATAGTGAACACTTAAAGGAATAAGTCTTAGCTCAAAATGTTAGTCACTCAGAACAAATATATGAGATACAAGTGCATCAAATTGAAATTGCCATTTGATTTTTTTTTAATAAATGTAAATATTTTTCTTACAATTTCAGTTTATACCAGTAGGGATGATTTCCATCAAAAAAGAACAGAATAGTCTGTCTGAAAAAAGAGGATGGAGGAGGCATTTGGGAGTTAGCACATAGAAAATACTTAACCACGCTTTTACAAGCCTGATTTTGCAATGACTGTACTTAAGCTCCAGGACTCCTAGGAAACAGGTCAATCAGACTAAGTTGGACTCTGTTCTTAAAGAAAATGTATGAACTGAGGTGAAATTATTTATACTTTGGACTAACTGTGGTCAAAGTCTGAATCCACAACAATCCAGTGTGTGTTTGGAAACCACATTGTAAAACCCAATGGATATCAGTGTTTACTGGGTCTTGGCCAAAGGCTTAGAAATGCATTCTACAGGTAAGTACAAGTATTCCCAGGACAAGATCCTTTACAAAATCAGAAAGCTTGAGGTCGGTTATTTTTTTTCTCTAAGGGTAATCATTGAGAGGTGTTGGGAAGTTCTGATACAGCTGACTGGGCTTTTTTGAAATCAAATATTATTTGAGGAATTTTCTCCCTGGGTCAGAGTTTGCAAAAGTGGATCATACTTTCTTCATTTGACATTGCCATGAGTTATTTGAGATAACAACATGGTGAAACATGAAAAAAATGACAGAAAATTCCTGTGCTAGGAGTCAGTAATATAAATTAGATCTATTTGTACTTCCACAATATACTTAAGTCTATTTAAACAAAACACTTCTATTCTAAAGGGCAGTTAAATACTAATTAACTGTTCCAAGGAATATGCATAATAGAAATGCTTTCTTTGCACAGAAATGTAGTCATGACCAACACTGAACTGTAGTCAAATCTCACACCACTTTGCAGAAAACCATGGGAAAAGCTAAGCTTTCCAGAATAACTCAAACACCAATACCTGCAGGTAGGATAAGTTCAAAAGCAAGTCCAATATACAAAGCCATGGACAGAGAGGTACTGGTGTTCTACCTTGCTTCTTTTAGGTCAAACCCAGAGCCTTACACTGCACTTTGCATCAGGGGCACAGATGAACTGATGGTGGAACACTGGTCTCTCAAGCCACATTTAATACAACATTCAAAACCACCACACAAAGTCCCATGGAGATTGCATCTTGGTGTGACAAAGGGATGGATTACTGTATTGGGGTCTGTATCTGAGAGAGAGAGTCACAATCTTCTGAGAAAGCACAAAGACCCAAAAGAAACATTTGGAAATCAAATCAGTCCACTTATTTGACCTGTGAAGGAATGGGCCTTTTTTACGTGACAAAACACACTCAAATTTAGCAGGAAATGTGTTTATTTAATCATGCTATATGCAATTTTTCTGCAGCAGGTACTATGAAAGTAATGAGATTGTTATTACAAGTTACCTATCACAGCTCTCTGCAATTAAATGTTTATTATTTTTGTGAAGATCACAAACCAGCAAGTAGTAGAACATAGTTAAAGTATTACAGTTCTCCCAAAGTGTAAATACTGTGCAAAGGGTACAATAACCTTTATTCCAGCAGCCTGATTATAAACAAGTGTGATGTGCAACAAAATCACCAGCAGGAAGGAACACTTGGAACAGAACAAACTACTATTTTATCAGTCATTTCTTTTAAAAACACTGAGTAGTGTAGTAGAATCACATTTTACATATGTGTGTACTAAGTAAATTCCTCTTTAAAATATTGTGGTTTAGTTTGACCGTAGTATTTGACGGCAACACAAAATTCAGTTACTTAAAAAAACAAAATACCAGAAAATAGCACAAGAGGAAAATCTTATTTTATTTATTACCTATGAAGGAAGTCAGCTGACTTACATTTTAATGCATTTTCAAGAAAAACACCAAGAACAAAAAATTAAAGGAAAACAATATTAAGTTGAAAGTCATACATTAACTGCAAAAGCATCTAAGCCTAATAGTGAATATTAAAAATTTCTCTTAGGAATCAAATATTTTGTGTGTGAGAACAAAAAAAGAGGCAAAGGTCAGGAAATGGGATATTTCTTTGGTTTGCAAATAACAGGTTGCCTATAAAAACTTGGCAAGTACCCGAGGCTGTTCATACCAAAACTTAATGCTGAAAGTAATGGCAGCAAATGTTAAGCATATTTCTGTTTGAAAGTATACATTTGGATTTTTGTTATAATTTGGTACCATAACCTTTAATCGTCCTTCATTTGCAAGTTTCTATCAGGACTTAAAAATTATTTTCACAACTGGAAGTTTTAGAAGCTTTGTGGTAAAACTGCAAGCACCTGTTTAAGACCAAAAGGCCTTATAAAATTCAGACCCATATTTACAGATATTTTGTATTTGTTGTCTTTTAAACACAGGGAATGGTTACATCAGGAGAGATGACAACCACCATTTTAGAACAGGTAAAATTCAAAGTGCCAAAGACAAGATAGAATTGAACATCCATACAAACCGCCTACATATATGCACATCAGCGATGTCCTCTAGACTCAGGTCCAGTATGTTGGCTTTGGAAAACTGCAGAAGTAGTGCTCTGACTCCTTTAGCAGTCTTTTCTTGTGCCTCTTGCAAGGCCTTGCGCTCTGTGTGCTTCCTGCTCTTCCCAGTTGTGGGGAAACTCCTTGCTGTCCTCCAAGTACCCAGCTGGCAAGGTTGTCCTACTCCAGGAAAAAGGCAGCTCCCAGCCCCAGTCAGCTCTTCTTGAAGGAAAGGTGCCACAGTAAATCCACAGGCAAAAAAAATACTATCAGCCATATTGAGCCATAAAAAGTCAGCAAACAAATAAACAAAAAAACAAAAACAGAAAAAAACAACAACAAAAACAAACAAACAAAAAATACAACAACAACAGAAAACCCCCAACCAATTCCCACATTTTTCTGGTAGAATCCACTTGCAGTAAAATTGCCTATTACATAAAATTTCCCAAATGGTAAAAAAAATACCCCATGTTACCGAATTTAGCTTCCAGTGTTTTGTCTGAACTTGATATCATCCTGTTGCTTTGCCAAAAAAACAAAGCTGCCCAAGTGAAATAAAGCAAACCAGTTCTCAGCTAAAGAAAAGCACTAAGTAACTGTGATAAATATATACATACATACATTTCCAAGAAAGAAGTGTGAGTGAGATATCATGCTTGTTCTGAAAAGAAAGGTATAAACACCAACGCTTTTCTGCTTTTTAATTTGAAAACATATGGTTCCTCTTAATCAGACAGAATAACAACATCAGACTTTCATGTATAAGCCATTGAAGATGAAATATTAACCTAGAATTTCAATGCAGTCTTAGAATTAAGAACAAACATTTTTAAGACAAAGTAGATTTTTAAAAGCCTGAGAATTGGTATTAGCTTACAATAAAAACAGTCAAACAAATAACTAGAGGTGGCAGTAACCTAGATTGTTCTGGTGGCCTTTTATGATGAGTGAACTGCAACAGCCAATAATTGAAGACCACCTACAGTTCTGTTAGACCTTCAACATGGTCCCACATGACATCCTTCACTCCAGATTGGAAAGACATGGATTTCAAGCACAGACTATTCAGTGTATAAGAAATTGGCTGGATGGACACACTTAGAGAGTTGTGGTCAATGGCTCTATTTCCAGGTATAAGCCAGTGACAAGTGGTGTCCTTCACTTATCAGAATGAGATGAAAGTTCTAGGGACTGATAAATTTTAATGCCTTTATTGAAGACACAGAGAGTGAGATCAAGAGCACCCTCAGCAAGCGTAGATATGACACAAAGCTGAGTGGAGGAGTAGACAACAAAAGCAAGAGATGCCATCCAGAAGGACCTTGCTGCACCTGGGTTGGGACAACACCAGACATGAGCACACACGGGGAGAACACATGGAACACAGTCCTGCAGAGGAGAACTAGGGGTTGTAGTGGATGAAAAGCTAGGCATGAAGCAGCCATGTGTGCCCACAACCCAGACCTGGGCAGCACCAAAAGAGGAGTGACCAGTAGGTCAAGGGAGGTGATTCTTCCCCTCTACCCTCATGAGAACCCACCTGGAGTCCTGCACCCATGTCTGGAGTTGTCAGCACAAGAAAGAAATGGACCTCTTAGAGTGAGTCCAGAAAAGGACCATGAGGATGATGAGAGGGATGGAGCTGAAAGATTTGGGACCATTTATCCTGGAGAAGGAAATGCTTCAGGGAGACCTTATAGCAGCTTTCCAGTACCTAAAGAGGACCTACAAGAAAACAGGAGAGGAATTTTTTTACAAAGGCATGTAATGATATGACAAGGGCAAGCGACTTCAAGTTGAAGGAGGAATGGTAGATTTAGATTAGATTATAGGAAAAAAATATTTACTCAGAGAGTAGTGAAGTGCTAGAACAGGTTGCCACGCCCCTGGAAGTATTTGAAGCCAAATTGAGGCCAGGTTGGACGGGGCTTTAAGCAACTTGGTCTAGTGGAAGTTGTCCCTGCCCATGGCAAGGTGGTTGAAACTAGACAATCTTTAAGGTCCCTTCTAACTCAATTATAAGATTGATGCTATGATTCTATGATTCTAGAACTATTCCTTGCATTAAGCATAGTTGTCCTTAAATTTGTATTAAATTCCATGTAAATGCCATTGAACCAAGAGGAATGAAGAAGTATATAATTAATAGATTTGTTTAAATTGTAACAGTAAGTTTTATTTCCCTATGGTGAGATAAGGCAACATGGACTGGTTTTGATATTGCATAGAAATTTTGCATCCTGTGCAATGTTCATGGAAAGGTTTCACTTTAGGTGCAGTTCACTTTTTATGTTCAGAGATATTAAGGAATTCTCAGAGATTGATTTGAATACATCTCAAGTTATTTCTCTGTTATTCATACCTTGCTGCTGTAAGACTCAATTGGATAATTATGAATGAGCTTTTTGTTGTTTAATACATAGAAAATCAGAAGTTAAAAAATGATAGGACATAATTCATTAGCTCCTCTAAAAAAAAAAAAAAGCTACGGCAGGAACCCCAAGATTCTAATTCCAAAATAATCAAACTATCATATGTTGAAAATTTAGTCAAACCAGCTTACCAACTACCCTAAATCTTTTCCCAAAATTAAAATGAATGTAGCAACTGGTCTTATATCTCCATGCCTAATGTAGACTTTATGGCATTCAGCCTGAGAATATTTTGATATGGTTATTATGTTTTCTACTAATCAAAACAAGAATGCTTTCCCTCAGACATATCTCCTCACAGATATCTCTATAAGTTTGTACAACAGCCTCCTATCACAAGATACTACTTGTAAACATAGATGCTTAAAGTTAGGCTCCTAAATCCATAGTAAGGAACCTACTTCTTTGTGGCTGCATCTGAACTTAAACTGCAATCAATGCACTCTCACCTTCTTACAAATATTTTTATTTTATCCATGTGCTTGTATATGGACTTAAAATTATTTTTTTGTAGGAGACATGGTTCGGTCACTTTGGATTATTATTTTGTTTGATCCTTCTTAATCATAAGAACATGCTTTCTGCAATATGGAACAGTTTGGTCAACATGCTTTAAACTTCCTCCGAAGTCTAAAGATTCAGATTACAGATTCAAATTATTCTTTGAACGCTTGAACATCTGCAAGAAATACTTACAAATTTCAAGAGAAAATGGATTTGATTTTTTTTCCTTTCTTTGGTTATAAAAGACAAGCTTGTTGTTGAATTGAACCATTCTAAAATCAGAATGCTGTAGAAAGCTTCCTTAAAATGGTTGTGATATGGTGTTGCATGTTCAAATATTGTACTTGTGTGTTCTTATTTTCTACATCTCCTGTGCAAACATTTCCCATGGGAAAAAATTCTAATAACACTGTTTCATGTCTTTTTAATGGTCAAGTTGGCATTTTTTGATGAAAGAAATATGCAGAAGAAATGTCTCTGATTTGTAATTATCATTCTTAATTTTGGGTTTCCTTTCTTCATGTGGCTTACAGCACTGAGACCTCTATCAGTGTTTTGTAATCCAAGAACAATGTTGCTTCTAAAAGACCCTGGAACTCCTGTTGGGTTATCATAATTACTTATCCCAAATCTTCAATTATATTCTTCATAACATGATGTTGTCTTGTTTATTGTTTAAAACAAAAGAGACCAAGCCAAATACTTTGAGTTTGTCATTAAGGCATTCTTGAATATTTTTTTGGTAAGACAATGCATGTAAAGAGTTATTATGTCAGCTGTTCTTTAGCATAGCCATAGTCATAACTCCAAGAACTTCAAGTAATTCTTGAAAGTTGTGCCAATGTGGAAATAAAAAAACTCAAATAGTTAAGAATAGAAACCACAACAAACTGATCCATTTCTTCCTCCAGATTCATTGATCAAATTCTATTAGATACACAGATGTTGAGCTGAATTAATTCAGTGATGAATCTGGCATTCTACTAATAAATATATTCTGAAAAATTGGCAACACAGAGATTAATGCAACAGAGGCTTAGCACTGCAGAGTCTTTCGTCTTAAGGTATATGTATGTAATTGAGCTCCTAATTTCAGGAAAAAAGCCAAACTATATGTCACTCTGCTGTTATATCACATAATTAATTTATTCCACCTTTTAGTAAATCTTTTATGCTCAATGCTTAAACATTTTCTTTGGGAGAATATTTCTGAAAGGCTGTTACCACCAGTGTCTCCAGAACTGAAGCTCCCTTTAATTTTATTTAAGTGTGTTTTAAGTGCAACTTCTTGCTTAAGCAGTGCTTCGACTGTTGTGGTGTTATTTCATTCACCTCTTTCCTAAGGGCCATGTTGAGACGCTTTTTTCTTTATTTTTTAACCTCAACTTCCTCTCCCTTGTGTTCATTGTCCATTTATACCACCCACATCCATCTCTTTGAACTAATTCTCCCCTTCTTTCCTTCCTCTTCCTTCTGCCTTCATTTTTCTATTTAGACCATATGCCATTCAGACCCTCCCTGAAAGTTTCTTACTTTGTTTTTGTAAATCTGGCTATGAAATGAACTGTTGTTCTCTGTTTTCCTTGATGCATGTAATTGAGAAAATGTTATTTTATTCTGAGGAATCAGGTAAAACAAATGCAACCTCAGCCTAAATACCAGGACTCACTATTGGAGCAGCAGGAATACTGCACATCAAACAGAAGCCACCGAGTAGAGCACACAAGAATGCTGGTA
This sequence comes from Setophaga petechia, assembly GCA_024362935.1. NCBI lineage: Eukaryota > Metazoa > Chordata > Aves > Passeriformes > Parulidae > Setophaga > Setophaga petechia. The sequence continues at coordinate 28,042,036 of JANCRA010000008.1, forward strand.
TGCACATCATTGTGCAGTGGTGGCTCACATCAGCCAAAGGGTTCAGATCTTCTTAATGAACAAAATTGCTGCTTCCAAGACAAACAAGAAAAAATCAGACTAATCATAAATTTGAGAAAAACTTGGATAATTTGTCAATCAACATGGAGAAGAATACACTGTCCCCTCCAGTAAACACAGTGAGATGAAGCTGTTTGCTGCATGTGGGTTCACCTACATTCAAATTGTGTTGAATGACTGTATCAATATTCATGGAGAGGTGGTTTTCTGCATTCATAGAAATAGGGGAATTTTCTGCTGGGTTTACTAAGTGAATATGGAATGCAGTGTCAGATCAGACTAGAAATACGGACCAGAGTTGTAAAAAGCTGTTGTGCTAAACAGAGGCAGGATTTTGATATAGTATAGAAAGCACATCTGCCAGCTGGAGAAGTTCCACCTGAGGCACCTATGTGTCTTGCTCTGAGTCAGATGCTACACTAAACTGACCAGTGATAAATTCCTGCAGCATATCCACATGGAAAGCCCAGGTGTAATGGGCTGGACATATGGCTTGAATCAATGATGTACATATGTTCAAGCACCTCCTATGAAGAGAACTGGAGTGTGGAAAGAGGAAGCAATGGTGATCCAAGAAAGCGCTTCTAGGACACCCTAAAGGCAGGATTGATTGAGTGCAACCTTCTGGCAAAATCTTTTGAGTTCTTTGCCAGAAAGATACAGCAACGGATCATCAAGGTGAGGGAAGGCATAGGCCTCTTTGAACAAAAGCAGATGCTGTTGGGCAGGATAAGCATGTGGGGAGAAAAAAAAAAGCAGATTGTGTCAGCAACAGCAGCAGCAATAGATCATTCCATGCGGATAATGAGTGGCATGGTGACAAGCATGGTAAAAAGTAGTTATCCCTCACAGGCCTCTACAAGCTTTAGTTGCACCCACTGAGTTTGACTCACCCATCAACTGAACAGGACTGCCTTCCTTCACTTGGAGGGATAAATTGTGAGTGATTCATGTTTCACACACATAAAAAATATCTGGGGTGAGATATTTTGGTATGTTTTTTCCTTCCACTTTGATATTGAAGCCATATTCAAAGGAATATTAAAACAAAGTGAACTCAAAAAAGCAAAACTTTCATTAGTCTAATAAATTAATCATGAAAATGCAAACATTTTATCTTTATGAGTTCTATCCTTTTTCTTTAATTTTGCTAACCTTCTTGAGGCCTCTGATATCTCTCTGTTATTCTGATAGTCTTTTAATTGTTAAATCTGACATCTGTCAGGTCTTATGCAGCCTGGGTATATCAACCAGTTGCTGATTTTAACAACATTTGTATCTTTGCTCCTGGAAACTTTATTCCAGGTGGAAATCTTCCCCGAAACAGTGGAACAAATGAGAAGGGAAGCTGGCCTACCTCAGAGACCCTTGCAGCTCAGGACAGAAGCAGCCTGGAGAGGTTACATAACTTGGTCTGTGCTTGCATCTTTTGAGGGTGTGACTAGAACCCAGCTCTGTAAAACAATATATGTGCCTTTGGTGCTTCCCTGCACATCTAGGAAACTGCTCTTAAGTCCTCCAGCTTTTAGCTCAGGCTCTAGAGACGCAGTTTTTCTCACTACTGGCTATAGAAGGAGTTCAGGGTTATTATCTCAGATTTTAATATCTGCCACTATCAAATGTAGAACAAAAATCTGTGGGGGTCTGAACTTTCTGAAAAGGAGCTTCCTAGATTTCCACAGTCCTGTTGTGCACACCAAAAGCTGTCTCCTCCTTGGCAAGACACAATGCTTAGTCAGAGGTCATAAATTTAGCAGAGTTTCTGGAAGTTTCACAGGAACCACTTACGTTCCCAATATACATTTTGTAAAATAAGCAGTGGCATCTCTCTCCATCTGTTTTTGGAAGGAATGGCTCGGTTGATAATGACAACTTGTGCTCTGGTTTGTAGTTCCTCATTTGCTGTTGACTGTCACAGACCTGACAGAGTGTTCAGCAGAGCACGTACCTGCACAAGATAAAAGACTCTTTTCTCTTTTACATGTTCCAGAACAGATTTTTTGATCTGCTCAGTGGCTGTGGTTAGAGTCAGACTAAGGAGACTAACTATCCCACTCACATCTTACAAAAAATTCAGCACCTGAATAAGGCTGTTAAATCTCCTTCAATTCCTTCAGGCATCCAGCAGCAAAACTAGTTGTTTTTTTTTTTTTTTTTTTGGGGGGGGGGGGTTGTTTGGTTTTTTTTGTTTTTTTGCTTGCTTTTTGTTTTGATTTTGTTGTTGTTGTTGTTTCCTTTCAATCATTACCATTCATGTTGCTTGAGATGTTCTCTTCAGAGAAGCAGAAAGATACAAAAAGGAAAGACATATTCAAAATTTCTGTATTTTTATCTGTCCTGTTGGGAAAATAAGGCAGTGTTCTGTTCTGAGAGCATCTAGGTTTTAGCAAACTGCAGGTGACAATTTTGTAGCTTTCTGGCTCATCCATGCAGTCAACAAGTCTCCTAGCTTTATATCCTTATACCATCTGATCCATGTAAGCCCTCATATCTCTTCAGGGCATGAAAGCCCATGGAGATGAAACTACTGATTAAATGAACAGCAGCAACAGGAAAAACTACAGCGTAACAATGAGATTTGAAGAAAAAGGAGAAACCTTGAGTAAATACTATTACACTTCCCTATGATGATCATCTTTGCTGCAAGTAGGTAAGTAGAAGCTCAGTAAATGTAAAAGAGAAACAAAAGTCTATGCAGTAGTTTCAGATTACTGTTAGTGCCACCTATCTACTTTCCCTCTTTGCTTATTAACAAATTTCTTAGTCTTATTAACAAATTTCTACAAAAGCATTGGGTTACAATTTCTGTCTCCACTATGTAACAGTGAAAAACAAAATGCATTTCAATATTGTTTGAAAAATAGAAAACCTTTCTCAAACCCCTATAGTCAAGAGCAAAGCAACCCCAAGATTTATACATAGAAAGCTGAAGAGCAGATGGGACCACAAAACTTACAAAGTACGTCAGGAGGAAATCAGTACATTACCTTGGAAGATCCTTACCAAAACTCTAGCTGGCCACACTCATAAGTTAAGTCTCCTTTTTCAAAGGCAACATTTAGGCTTTATGCCTAATTCATGAGTATGTGCTGAAGACCTCTTGGGGTGAAGTGTTTAAAGAAGCAAGCCCATTAAGAACACAACACCTGAGTGGATTTTATGCTAAATTTAAGTCCAAAATTAATACCCAAAATTTTCCTTGGCTGGTGCCTGGCTCTGAAGGCAATGTGAACTTTACAGTGCTCGGATTTGCTCTAGTTCAAGTTAGGATGAGGACCTGGGCACCTTGCTTACTAACCTAGCAGGAATCCCAAATTAGTCCTGACTCTCCTGAGGAATTCTGTAGTAAGCATAGCATTTTTTGCCCCGTGAATGAGTCTCTACCAGCTGAGCTGCCTGACTCAGATCACAACCCACAGAGTATGTCCAGGAAGCACTAATAAAATCAAGCTGCCAGCAGCATCATGAGAAGCTGTGCTTCGATTCTAAAACCCCAGGGCAAGGCAAAATGAATGCACTTTTCCCCATTAATTAGCTTATGCAGTAGGAATACAGTCTACAGCTCAGTACATCCCACTCCCCTGGTTCAAGGGCTTGAGGACACTGAACTGGGACAGGAGCTACACAGCATAGAGAAGGAAATTTGCAAAAATTTGCTGGCTCTGCAGCTGTTAGGCTGTAAGCAGATGATTTCTTTTATTGAAAAGACTGTATCCTGCTTATTCTTCCAAAGAAAATCAGCAGCAGCCTCATACTGGAGAAAGGACACAAATATGCAGTGCCCAAGTGGCCACAAATGCCTTGGCTGGGCTGCTTACACCCCAGAGATGGGCATGATTTCACACAGCCCTGCTCAGTGTTTCCTGAGCTGGTGCATAGGTTTTGATCCTGTCCTGGCATACCTAATCTTCTCTGTGGGCTGTACAAAATGCTAAATTCTGTTTCCAGGGAGAGTTCTCTTGAATTAAGATCAAATTGTATAACTTTGTCAATTTTGCAGCACCCTGTAGCCAGATCCAGCTGTATAATTATTTATTTATAATTATTTATTTATAATTATTTAAGCACAGCTTAGCAGAAGTCCATACAACTTCACTGATCTATGTCAGCTTAGATTTTGACCTAGAATATTGATTTATTATTTGGTATCTTAGCACTTAGTTTCATGGGCCTGATTGTTCATACTATCAAATGGATATATTTCAAGTCACTCTTCTGTTGTAATCAGTATTTCTTTTTACAACCAGTGCATAAAAATTGCTAGCAGCTTTAAAACCACCATAAGGCAATCATCTTGAGCTTTGACAAAGAGTTCTTAATGCTCCAGAATTTTGTGCGTGAACCGAACAAAAAACAGTTTTCCCGAAACACAGCAAATAACTAATCTATCATTTTTTTATAGAAATAGTGTGTTAATTATACCTCCCTCTTCAATCTATTTTACTACTTTAATTTAAAGTTATTTAAAAAAATGAGAGAAAGCACAGTTGACAAAACAAAGCATTTGTCTAAGTTGATTACTAAAATCTGTGGAAATTTTTGTGCGTACAACACGAATTTAAATATGTCAGAATTTAAGCCCATAAGTCATAGAACTCTCTTTGGATTTAGATTCGAGTTAAGGAATAAAATTATGAAAGTATAATTATGTGGCAGAATTATGCTGAACACAACTGAGAGTTACCAAGGATTGAATTGCTTGTCTTTCTCCACCTTGTCCTCAGCCAAGTGGCAGGAAACAGCTGGCCAGAATTTTTTAGTGTCTTTAATGAAGCGAATACTTAGTTGTTAGGATTTGGTGATTAAATGAACTACGACTAATATCCCTGTGTGGATTTGCTGAAATATGATTGTCCTGAAATGAAGGCAGCTCTCTACATGAGATTTAGCTAGGGAACAAACTTATACAAAAGTTTAAATTATGGAAAAAATTCTTAGGCAGTTCTATTTCTTAGTGCTATTAACAGTCTAACAGGACTCCTTAAAGACAATGAACCAAGACACAAATTAACTGATTTATTTTGATGTCTCACTTCAGCCAAGTACATACAAAGGCCTAAAATAAGTAAATAAGCTAAGTGAATTTTTCTGCTGTGAAGACCCGCTTAATATTCCATTGTAATATAAGGCTCAGAGGATTATTCCAGAGTGATGGTACATTAGATAAAGTTCTTCAGAACAAAATTGTGAAGCAGCGCAATATAGAATTTTCAATATATGGGAAACTCATCCAAATGTTGGTAGTTTAGATATAACAATGGGCATCAAAAAGTAACCAAAAATATTATGTTGGACATTTTGCATCTGTTTATGTTTTACTAGAAGAGACATAAGATATTCCAGATTTACTTTCATCGTTTGGTACTTACAGTTGATCTATATTCCAGATTTGCCTAACAAGAAATATTCACTTTGTGTGAATTCACCCTCCCTCTTAGCTACAGTTATAATCATTTCATAATGTAAGCCATGAACTAAGTATTTTTTGTCAGATGATCAAACCAGACTTGCCATTCTTTTGCAGGAAAGAAAAAAAAAAAAAAAAAAGAGAGTGGAGAAAAATAAAGCAAACAACCAAAAAAACCAAGCAACAACCAAAAAAAACCCCAGGGTAAACTGAGTTCAACTAAAACACCAAAAGGCTGTCAAGTCACTTTGATATCCAGTCATATGGTTCTGACAGGAATTTCATTCTAGAAAACAATATATTGAATAGTCACATTTGTTCAGATTATTGTTTAAAGGCACTAGTAAAGCTATTTAACAAGCAATCTCAACAAATAATAGCATGCATAAACACCTTTATCTGTCATTGACAAGTAAAAAGGTTAATTTGGTTGACTATATTATCCTCCTGAACAGTTGAAATGCTCACAGCATTAGCTACTTCCCATTCTAGAGCCAAGAAAGGGTCTGAAAAGTCACAACTCAAATTCTTTTAATCAGGCCTTTTTAAATATGAAAAAAATACCTCCACTTACAGTTTCATCCCCATCACAATTAAATAAAAGAGAGGTTTTCTGACAATTCCAGTGATCTTTTAGTAAGGTCTGTGAACTGGCAAAATCCACCTGACTTTAATCAGTTGATAGAAGTCTAAAGGGTCACATTTATCTACTGAATGTTATGTCTTGGGTTATGTAGGGGTTTGCTGCTTAACCTGAAATAGTGAAGAACTCAATTGTATCAGTTACAAAGCAGACTGTAATAAAGGAATTAAAAAATAATAGTGCCAACAAATTCCAGGGAGAAAGCACAAAATACTGTATCTGATTGATCTTTATTCTTTCCCTTTTGCATTTCTCAAGGCTTCCAATATTTTGATGATATATAGGAAACTTTCTAACAGTATTTGAATTTTTGTATGCATTGCTCAGCTCCTGCTATTTTTCATTTTTTGCCTATAAGTGGATTTCATTACAGCATAACCTAAACATCCACAATACGTGCTAGGATCTTTGAAAACCTGATGCTTAAAACACTAATAACATCTATAAAGAGAAACCTCTAAAATCTAGAGGTATTTAATCAAAATATTATAGTGGATGCTTATGAGACATTATCCATTATTTAATAATTTTCCATCTTTTTTCTTTTTTTAATAAGGCTGACAAAGGCAAAATAAACAGCTGCCTGAGACAGGGGATTGTTAAAGGAATGCACTTGGAATTGTGAAAGTGAAACCGAGAACAACACTGCTGCAAATGATGTAGTCCTAACCACCCCATCCCTCTGGATGGAGCAGGTTTTGGATGCTTGCCTTCCCAGAGCTGGGCTCCAGCTCCCCTTGTCAGGCACAAGCTCCTTAGGCTTGGGAAGGGAAAATTGTATTTCCCCCTGAACCTTAGTCAGACCAAATGATGACCCTCGGGCGTCGTGAAGAAATCCTCCGAATTTCTGCTGTGAATTCCTGCACACTTTAGATCTCTGTGTTCTTTTGCATTTGTTATTAATGCTACCAAATGCAGTACTGCCTGCTTAGAATCCAACCTTCTTTCAGGAGCAGGGGTTTTGCTCAGCCTAAGACTGCTGTTTTCCTAAGACTTCAGTAGAAAGAAAGACATCCATCTCCAAGCAGGAGTAGCCAGAGGTCATTGTCCCATCAGGCACCCAAGAGGCCAGATAAACTATCCCTACATTTGTCTTGCATATTATCTCAATGTTTCCCGTACCCAGAGAGTCCTTTTTAAAAACATATGAAACCTTATTATAAGGTGTCAAAAAAATCCAACACGTGGCTATTGGTAAGACAGGAGCATATTACTGTAAGAGGTTTTTAACTGTAAATTCACAGCCTGCCAGGGTCAGGCCTGTTCAAGCACATTTCAATTGCCTTTCTAAAACTGGCATAATGACAGTGGTACTCTCCCGATCTGATACATAAATTATTGAGATTGATGGTATTTATATGGTATAATAGACTTTTTTAGTTGATTGACTGTTGGTTGACTATTGAAACAAATGCTTTGATATAATTCTTTTGATACTAGAAATACTAATCAAAAATTAGCAAACATACTGAAACACAGCATCTGAGGTAAAAATGTGCTGGTAATTTGCATAAGAATCAACCCCCATTATGCTAGAGAGAGGTGTCTGTGTACATGTGTGTCAGCATTTGTGTAAAACACCAAGAGAAACAGGGATATATGTATACATTTATACCTAAAAAGAGAGATCTGAATTCTTGCCAGTGTGACTACTGATCAGCTTAGTTGTGAGCTGCAAGTTACATAAAATTTTACTTCATATGATTCCTTATTTTCACATTCCCTTCTTGGATCTTATCAAGTGTTAGATGTTTGTTAGTTCATATACATTATGTCAAGTCTTATTTCTCTAGAGCAGCTGAAAAGAAGCAAGAGAAAAAAAAATTCTCCTCTAACACATACCCTTTCTACTGGTAAGTTCTTAAACTTGTTTTCCTTTCTAGGAGTAATTTTTTGGTGGAAAGAATCACTGACTGACTGACCAACTGACTCAAGAAAAGCATTAGATACACTCTGAATACTTTGGCAGGACTAACACATTTGTCAGTTTAGCCCTGACTTGTCCACATCCCTTTCTCATTTGGGAAGACGACAAATTAACCAAGGCGCAAATCCTACAAATATTAATGTAAATCAGTAACTTTAAACTTACAAATGACTCAGTGCCTGCAATGGCACTAGCTATGTGCATACATTCCTGGACAGATATGGAACTCTGTATGTGTAAATTTAGCGTGGAGCATTGCTGCAATCAGTTAGTTACAGCATATTGCAGCACTAACAGTTGGAAGGAACAGCGAGTCTCCAAATAACTACAGCCTGCAGTTGCAGTCCTAGAAACTCTCACATCTGAATAACATCAACGTCACGAATTCTCATGCTGGATTTGGCAGTCCTCACTCAAATCAGGTAAATTACTTCACCAACAAAACTGCTTATAGGATTATGTAATTCCCTGCCACACTTTTTTTCATCTTCAACCCACAAAAAGGACATATGAAGAGAGAGAACACATACCTCTCTGTGTGTGTGTATATATATACGCATATATGTACACACATATAAAGTGCATATATATGTGTACATTCACACACATACACACACACACACAGACATACATGCATTTAAACATAGTATGGATGAGTGACAGAAAGCCACTTGTGTCATTTTGTTCTAGTGCTTGCTGCTTGATTCAAGAATCAAGTTTAAACAAAACATTGAGGTTACAAGGCCAAATGTTCAAAAGTTAGGAAATCCACTAGTGAAGGCTAGTTTTTGAAACAGTGTCTCACTCTGGGAGATCTGTCTATTCAGCAGACAATCAAGTGGGATGATGCAAGGCCTAGGGAAGAAAAAAGATAATCACTTCTTTGTTTCTCAGTCTGACAAAAATGTTAATTATATGAAATGTTTCCAATTCTCACATTATGGACTACAGCACTGGAATCTGAATTCCAGCAAAAGTTTTTCACCTGAAAAAAGGGAATAATCAGCCGTGATTTTGGTCCCACTGATATAGGGAATAAGATATGTGCACCACCAGTGACACCACAATTATTTAGTAAGCAGAAGAGGAACTCTGAAAAACAAAAAAGAAAAAAGAAATCCTGGGTCCTAGCCCAGGTCCTGAAAGATGATGTGTTTTGGTGGCCATAGACATTTCACAATCTTTTCTAACCTGTCATTTTCCACTTTTTTCTTTTCCTCTGGACAAGCTGTTCTTATCTCCCTTCCTATTTTTTTTATTGTTTCTACTGCTTGACCTTTTCTATGACCTCTTCTAGAGCCAGTTGCCTCCTCCTTCAGATCCCATGTCCTGCAGACATCTGGCCCTGTCCAGCTCTGCTCCCCACTCAGACTTTGATTCAAGGCTGATTAATATGTCCTTCTTCAGATTGTCCTGAACTGATATGGATGGCAATGAAGGTAGAATGAGAGCAGAAAAAGAGAGTTTTCTTGCCCTCACTTTTAGAGTTACGGAGGCACAGAAGCGAAACAATTATAAGGAATGAAATGCTTCTCTGCTCAGAGATTGCCAACCTTGAACATACACACTACAGATAAAATCTACAAATAATTAAACTCTAAGCTATTATATCAAGTATGCCCAATGAGAACTCTGCCAAATAGGTGTGTATTTTTATGGGGAAAGGAAAAAATGCACCTCCTTTTGGCCTCAAGATACCTCCTTCTTAAACTTAGAACATTTACTGTAAAGCAGTTTATTCAGTAAGGTCACGCAGATTTTTGACATTAGCAAACAAAACAATTTCTCCCTATCATTCCTGGAAACAGTTAAACTGTTTTGTTGCAGCTTTCTTGTTAAATAAAAGCAAGACATGCATTGCAAAGCTGACATCAGTCATAAAAAATTCTTGTCTGAAGGATTACAACAATAAGAATAACATCGGAATCTTATATAAGAAAATTTTATCCATCTTCAAATAGGGATCTTACTTTTAGCTCCATCTGCAGCATATATATACATATAAGCTATCAATGAACACGATATATTTTTAACAATCTGCTACCATTGTAATTTTGCATGCATTTCAAAGTTTTTTTGTTTACCTGCATTTACAAGTAATCACGTCAAATCCATTATCTGTTTCTCTTGTTAAATTCACATAAAACTCATCAGGCAAAAATATTTTTTTAAACAAATTCAGCAGTCTCTTTTGAGTAACATGAGTGATTATTTTCAACCAAAGTATACTTTATACTCATGTAAAAATGTAAATACATTTAAGGGTTCTGAGATGGAAATTACTTGAACATCTTACCGTGCTCAAAGTTTCTCCTCAAAGTCATATATTGAATGGACTTCTTGAAATCCTGCTGCACGTAGTTACTAACCAATGCAAAGCCTGACTTAATGACAGTTTAAGAACAAAGAAAAAAACCTGCCTTATTTAGAAGAACTTTTTCTCAAATTACTATAAAATCTATGCCATTCTCTTTATACATTGCAATAAATCCTGAATAGTTGGAGAAAGAATATCTTAACTTTTTTATCTTCATTTTTTTCTTTCCTTACACAGGATTCATGTAGGAGAACCTTAGAGAATATAACAAAAGTTGTAAGCATAAATCTTCAATGAATTGATGGAAAGACTAATCTTATTATGGTTTATCTATTATACCTCTAAATGTGTTTACATTCTTAGATAAAGGCAACTGTATTGCCTTAAAGTAAACTCGTAGATCCTTCTGTATTGATTCATGGATTATTAGCATATTTGAAGAGATTAATATGTTTAACATGTAAGCATGTAGAGCTACAGTAATGTGATGTCACATTTTCAGTGTAAAAAAAAAAACTTACAAATATATAGTTTCCCTTTTACTTGGGCATTGCCAATGTTATGTTGCAAGTTGATAGTTCTGTCTCAGCAAATAGACACATCCTGGCTGAACATTATAAAACTCCAATTTGGGTAAAACTGTGGTTTCCCCCTGCACTCTCCTGCATATAAAGAAACCACATTTCTCTTGAGGGTGTAGAGAACACTCAGAGGGAAAGTAAAGGAAGGCCACAAAAATTGCCCTTTTTTACTCCCCACATCAAATAGTTGCTGTGATGAATAAGACTGTCCAACAAGGAACAAGAAGTCTATCTCTGCCACTGGTAGACGCTGTTCCAGAAATATCTGATGGCTTTGACAGATGAGGTAAAAAGAAAGCAGTCAGAAAAAGCTCCCAACAGTCAGCACAGTCCCAGATCCTCACACCTGACACTACCTAATATATCAGTCATTCAGTTCAGTTGATGGTGTGTATACCAGATTCTTACTGAGGATGATAGGTGGTAAGAGTTAGCTACAGCCTAACTTATTTTTATCTCTTTTTAAAAATGTGGAGATATAATATGTAAGGAAATATCAGATCTGACATATTTCACACCATTTGATTCCCAACATATTGCCCTTTAACAGTGCTTGTGCCTCACACATTGGCAAGGAGTGATTTCTTTCTCTCTCTCTCTTTCTCTCCCCACCCATCTCCTTCTCTCGTACATATGGGTCTTACATATGACCCCCACATATCAAATGCAATGGTCTGACCTGATCTGTGATGTACTAATCAGCTGTGTCTGCAATCACAGACTGAGAAAGAAGCTATTAACAATAAGAGATGGAGATGGAAGAGTGCACCACAGTAGATTTCTTCCAGAAAAACCCAGAACACTCCTAGATCCAGATAATAGCCTTCCTTGTCACATGCCCATCGTGCCTTGTAGGTATGATCATCACAGTCTTGGGTTCCAGAGGTAGCTGGAGTCTGACCACTGCATGACCCAATTCAGGGAATCCTATGTATTACAGTACCAAAAAATAAACAACTAAAAAAACTCACTTGACTTTTTTGTTTTATCAGTGCAAGCAGTTGGTAGTGTAAATTCCACATAAATAGTGGCTGTGGGATCTTACTTTTTATCCTCTTATCCATATGTTTTACAATAAAGTAATTATTTCTGTGACTACACAGGGTTTATTTCACTGGACTTCTCTTCATTCTGTACGAAGGTGGATATCCATGGCAGCAACTTTCCACCAGAAAGGTGGTATTTTCTGTTTACTTTTAGGCTTGTATTCAATCATGCATTTTAGATTTTGAATTTTAGAACTGGCATACTCTCCTCTTATCCTTAAATGTAAAAACGGCTAATTTGTAATTAAACAATAGTAGAAACAGTTTTCCCATATTGATTGATGCATGATTTCACATATTTTTTAAATAGGCTGCTTCCAACATATGATTTTTTTACAGCCTATCCAATATATATTTTATTATAACATTCTAATAACACTGAGATAGTGGAAGAAGAAGACCGAAGTTGTGTTATCCACCGAGTCACACAAGCACCTAATGCATTCATATTTAATATTCCTAGGCATTATGGAAGGGATTAGAATAAAAGAAAGAAAAAAAAAGTGAGAGCCAAAATGCAAATTTCTCTGTTGTCCAATCCTAACACTATCTTGAAAACAAGTTTACTATGGATTTACGCTGTGATTTATTATCTTCAGAATCACAAACCTAATCCTAATCCACTAACAAAAATAATATTATATGCATGCTACATTAAAATAACTTAAGGATGAATCGTTCAACTTTACCAGGTTTCTTAGGACTGGAGACAATAATAGAAATTGGACTCAGCTGCATGGATTTTTCAAGGATATTATGGACCACATTTCCATGGACATTTTTATTGCTTCTAGCCCTCTAAAACGTCCCCAAAAATGTGCTTTTAACTGACTAGTTTCTTCTGTTTATTATTTCCTGTAAATATTTTTTTCCTATTGTTTCAATTGCAGGACTGTAATTTCATTCTTTTATTACAGATAACAAAAATTTCCTTTTAATGTTACTTCTTGAGTATTTAACTCCCACTGAAATTACCTGAAGCAGAATTATTTGTGTTTGTAATTTAGAAGGGGCTTTGCACAATGGTGGTTAGGACTATTCTACTATATGTTCTTTGTAACTGTTGTAAAAAACAACTAAAACAATTTGTTTGATATGGCAAACTTTCCATGTTTAGATAGGAAAGATAAATTATGTGTTCTTACATGTTCACCAATAATATTCTGCAATTCAAATTATTTATTATGAAAACAATTCAAAAAAGTTAGATTTTTATTCCTCTACAAGCACATTTTGCAGCTCTAATAAGAATTTTTTTAAAAATGTGTGGGCTGATGAAGAGGGAAGATCTAGCTTACAGACATTAATATCAACTAAACAGAGAAACAGAAATGTAATTATGCAGTTGCTTTGCTGACAATAATAATATTTTAATGTCAAGTGAGATTTTAGTGTTTTAAGGGAAATCTCATATTCATTTTGTTGGGGAGTTTTTTCACTTCTAAGCCCCAGATTGTGGAACTGACTAATGAGGCAAGTATTCCACATTTCATGATTTTGTAAATTAATACCTCTCTTCCAAATTTAGAGTATAAAATTTAGTGTGAAAGAAGTTTAAAAATCAGAAGACAAATGAAACATCCTCCCCTCCCCCCGCCCTCAAAAAAATAAGTCTCATCATCTGTAGAAAGAAACAGATCTAAGCACAGCACTGGAGGTTTTTTGGAGTGGGTTGTTTTTTCCCAGGAGAAACATGTGCTGAGAACAAGGTTATTCTCATGCAGCAGAAGAGCAAGAAGGAAGAGAAAGGCATTAAATCCCGCAGCTTTCCCCTCGCACTCCCTCTTACAACCCCATCAGTGGGGCTGGGCCTCACCTGCATTTCAGCAGCTGCCCAGGAGCATCCCCTCTCCCTGAACACAAAGCCACCTCGCCTGCGTGCAGCTATCCCATACAAAAGACAAAATGTGGCAAAATGTGGCTTAAATCTGCTCCCGTCACAGGCACACACAGCTCCAAGCTCAGCGAAGATAATGTCCATATGCTGGAGCCTGTCTCTCCAGGGAAATCTCTGTTCCCCCTCTCTCAGAGAGGTAAAGAAGCGGGAAGGGGTGGGAGGTGGCTGGCTCTCTCTCCCTCTCCTGATGGGGCTGTGCAGAGCAAGGCACGGCTCCTCAGAGGGAGAGACGTGGCTGTGTGGCCACGAGCCTAACTCTCATTTTCTATCCCTGCTTCAGAGGTTCTGTGTTGGGTTTGTGCTGCGCTCTCACCAGCAGGAGCAAGCCCATTCCATGCTGGAAAAGGCAAGGGTGACCACTCCAGGCAAGGGGGCTGGGGTCTGAGGCCTGCTTGGAGGGGGTATACCAGGTGAGCCCTTCAAGGACAAGGGGTCACCTTGCTGGGGTCAGCATCCCAAACTTGGTTAGGCATAATCACCTCTGGTATGGCTGGAGCCTTTCTAAACATAAAGGAAGACAGCACCTGATTTCTTGGGTGAGTTTAAGGTAAAAAAAATACAGTCCTGAAGTCAAGTGTTCTCAAATATAAGAAGCCAAGTAAGACCTTTCTTTCCCATCTACACCTTGTCTCCTTGAACATAGCTTTAAGCCCCTTAACAAACAGCAAAGGAAGGTCCTGATGCCTGGAGGCCTGTCCTTTATGATGATAGTTTTTTGGGGGTTATTTGCAAAGAGCAACAAAAAAATAAGGTACTACATTGAAGCCCACATGGTTTACAGTATTAATCCAGAACATATGGAAAAAAGAAACCTAAAGTTTGTCGAGATCTATGGTAAACATCCATGATCCAGAGGCTTGATAACAGCTTTGCATGTCTCTTGATACCCATATTAAAGCTCAGTTTCTTTAAGAGACACTGCAAATGCGCTAAATACCAGGTACATCCCTACAGGCAGGGGGAAACGTCACACCTGAGGTAGGAAAACGGCTCCTATTAAAAGGTATGAAAATCCCTTCCACTTCCTTAAAATGTGTGAGAGAAATGCTGCAAGACATTGCTCCCCGTTCTCTTGCAAAACCATGCCTGACTGATTTCCACCAGCACAGCACCAGTGAACGGCTTGTCGGGAGGAGGGCAGAGCATTCCCGGCCAACAGCAGTGGGTAGGTCTGTGCCAGATCAATGCCCTGATGCAGCATGTGGCCAGCAGCCGGCAGGAACCACCTCCGTGTGAGTCACCTACAAGCCTGCAGGTGCTGGAGGCCTACGGAAAGTTGAATCCTCGCCACTAACAGCAATGTAATCATGTTGCTTGCTCAGATCTCCTGCTGATAAATGCGCCCAGTTACTCCTAACTGTCTCCCATACAAAATAACACCTTCCAGAACACCTACCTCTTCAATAGATTTTAACCACACCACAGCTGCACAAGAAAATCCATTCATCAATTATAAATCAATTGAGGAAGAGAAATCTGCAGCTCGCCTGATTGCCCTTGCTGTCCCTGCTACTCACTGATCCAGCCTGCCAGGTATTATTAATTATTATTATTATTATTATTATTATTACTACTGCTATTACTATTACTGTTATTTCAGAGGCAGGATGAATTGAACAGATAATTCCTTCCTTCACTGATAATAACTGCAGGAGTAATTCCTTAGCAGAGTGATCTTCCCTCTGTTGGAAATGGGAGAGAGAGGAAGACTGAAACAGAGAACGAGTCTGTTTGTGTTCCACAAGAGGCCATGGAAGTAGAGTGGGCCAGATGCAACTGCAGTCCCTGACTGCAGCACTCCCACTCTGACTGCAGGATACTTCTTTAAATAGGTAACTATTCCATGAGAAGGAGCTCTGCTCCTCCTCTCCTGTTTACGCTGTCAGCTCCCAGCCCTCTCATTCCAGGAAAAGATTTGCATTGTGCAAGGCTGCTTTTTGCAAGTACAGCATTGGCAAAAGTTTACTTCAGAGGGAAGGATTAGGGGGGCTTGCTGCTTGACGACCTAAAAAAATGTAACTAACTATCTGGATAAGGGGAAGCAAAGGCAGGCTGGAAATGTTAAAAAGACTGGAAAGGACTTCAGGAAGTTTTATCCACTCTCTGATAAACATAGCTGCATTAACGATCACTGGGAATGAAGTGGGGTGAATGCTATATAAAAGTCTGAAAAAATTATTAAAATGAAATAATAATTTATGATAACAATAATGAGGGGAATTTTTTACCCTTCCCTGCTGAAGCAGTCTTGCAGATATTTTTCTATTGTATTAAATTAATCACTCCAAATACAACAGTATGCTAGTGTTTCTGGAACTAAACGAGTAGCAAGACAACAGGATATTTTACTCTTTTTTTTGGTGTTGAGTGTTCCGAGGTGACTAAATTTGCCTTGTTGAGCCTTGTAAAATCCTGACTTAATCATGTAAACTTCTGTGTAAGCAAAATAGACGAAACTTCAAAGGGTCAAAAACCCTTTAGGGATTTGTGAGGAGACGCCAGCAATAGATCCTAATCTGCCTCCAGAATCCTGGCTGTATTTGTCCAAGAAACTGGTACCAGCAAACTCTCGAAGGTAGAGATAGTGGGTTGATTCAGCCTTTATCCCCTTAGAGAGTATTGGCTTTGTGAGGCTCTAGGCAGCGCTTCAACGCCAGGGGATCTTGCCCAAACCCTCTAAAAATGAAGTACAGGAGTAATTTGAGATAATGACTTTGTAACAGGCTTGGGCAGACCTTGGACAGAAGAAGTGAGAGATGTTATCACCCCAGCATTCCTCTTAAAATGCAGTTTTTCCCCCTGCTTATTCCCAGTTAGTCAAAGCTACATTAACATTCCATCCAGGGCTGCTAAACAGAATCTTAATTAGTCCTGATACTCTTGTGCAAGGGGTTTATTCATTGCACTCTTAACTAATGGTTGCTGTCAGAGTATTTTTTTTCTTCTTTGGGTTCTTTGGGGATATCGTGTTCTTCTGCAAAGCATGACAGAAATGTAATGTGCATGCAAAAAAACAAAAAAAGGAAAAAGAAAAAAAAGAAAAGAAAAAAAAACCCTTGCAGATCTGAAATCTTGCGACTGAGGCTAACTCCAGCCCTGTCTAATGGCGAGACATTGTTAGGACTAATGAGAATAACTTCACCACCAGAAATATCCCTGCATTATTTTATCTTAATTTTCAATGGTACACGTTCTCTTGCTCTTTTTTTTTTTTCCCCGTGACAGAAAACAGTACATACTTGTTAGTGTTTTGAGTTCAAGCAGGTCCCACACAATTTCCAGCCTCCCGTATTTTGCATTAACCACCCGTGGCTCAGTATTTAGCAAGGGAGTCTGTAAGCGGAGAAATAACAAGTTACCAAGCGGCCCGTTGCTCCGGCAGGACCCTTCTCTCTGCATTAAATCGTGGTTTTAACCCCGCTTTCCAGTCATTCCTCCCTCCGCCCCTCGCCTTCACACCCGTTTCTGTTTTGCGCGCACACGCGTGTCCGTCCCCGCAGCGCTCCCTCCTCGGGCTGGCTCCGCTGGCAGCAAGGGCAAACTCAGGCGCCCGCAGGAGCTCTGCACGCACGCACCATGTGAGGTGAGCATCCCTCAAGGTTATTTGTCTTTATCGTGACAGTGAACAGCCACGACATGCACCACTGAAGCCAAGGAGAGGCGAAGCGGGGCTGCCTGGCCATCCGCGCTGGGCTTTTTCGTTGATCAACCGCGGCAGAAGCTGCTTTTTGCCTGTAAATCTACGTTCAGCTACAGCGATCTCGGAAACAGATTTATAAGTCTATAAATTACCGTTTCTTTCTTGGGGCTTGGAGGAAAGAAATACAGAGGAGAGGGAGAGAAACAGAGACAGAGAAAGAAAGGTGTTTCTTTAAAATAGGAGGTCCGTGTTATTTAGCTGCGGCTCACCCCTATTAAAGCCTCCTTCCCATAAGCTTGCGTAACATTGATTACTCACAAAGAGTTCACAATAACTATCATGTAGCTAAACTAATTGAGACAATCATGCTAAGTTATAGTCAGCCTAAAAGGTACCATTGATGTGGTAATGCCTATAGAAAGTCAGACATGCGACTCACTACCATTTAATTGCTCCTTTAAACCTGTTATTACAATGTTAACTGGCTTAAGTATATATCGCTCCCTTTTATTGCCTTGATGTGACAAATTAAAACACACACTGTGGAAGCGGCATTCACTTGCGGACGTAGTTGCAGGAAAAAGGGAGCCGGGCGATGTCAAACCTGTCAGGATGAATTAATTTTAAAACTTGCATTTTGCATTGCAATTCCCAGTGCAGTTTTGCAGCACTGGGAAAACACTTTTTTTTAATATAAACGTATAACTGTTACATATAATATCGTATACACTCATTCCATCTCGCTCAGAGCTGCCGTAAAACGAGCCCCATCGCGCTAAAAAAAAAATAAATAAATAAAATAACCAAAACAAAAAAAAAACCACCCCTTTTGGCTCCGAGACCTCGCCTGACGTTAAATTAAGTAGAGGTCTAGAAAAGAGGGGAGGGAGGCAACAATGGAGCCTCTACCTCGGCTCAGCGCCACACGCCTCTGGGGAGGGGGAGGAAGGCGAGTTTTGCGTAGTTACCTCCCCCGGGCTGCCGAGTCCTAGGCCCGGGGAGGAGAGGGTTACCCCCGCCCCAAGACACGGGGGCAAGGCGGCAGGCACGGTTCCTGCGGGCTGCTCTTTTGCTGCTTTTCTTCACGACGAAGCTCTGCCGAGCTCCCTCGAGGAAAGGAAAAAAAAAATTATTTCTTGCTTCCCCATCCTGAGGGCTGAGCCGGGCTGGGGATCATTTACACGCACCTCTGCCGCTGCGAGGAGCTGAGCCAGCCCCGCACCGCGCTGCGCCTCTCCCCCTATGTCCCCCGAGCATCCTCCGCGGGCTGGGTGGGAGCTCCTCGGGCTCCAGGTGAAACCCCTTCCCTAGAGCAATGGTGAAGGCATTAATTCCCCCAAACAAGAAATATGCAGTTTCCTTCTTCCCTTTTCCTCTCTCCCCTCCTCCGCTCGCGGGAAGATGTCAGAGGGTTAAAATGTCCTGCTCGCCCTCTCCCTTGATCTCGGGGAGAGAGGTAAGAGTTGCTGGCACCTTTATGGGACTCAGACCTGCGGCGGCTGAGAGAAGCGTCGGCCCCCGCTAACTTTGATCGGCCTTATTCATCCCAGCTGCGCTCTATTTGTTTGTCATTTCGCCTTTTTACTCCCAGAATCGTTATTTATGGTCTGAAAAGTGAAACGCGCAGTGATTTGCCTTTACATGGACTCTTTGCAAGCGCGGGGAGACACCTACTCCTCCTCCCCTCCCCCTCCGTGCGAGGGGGGCTGCCAAAAGAGAGGGAAAAAACCCTGTCTCAATCATTATCAAATCAGCTTTGAATTCATTACTCCAGAGCATTAACTAATTACCAGATCAGAGAGAAGAAAAAATAAATATCCCTTTAAATAACTGAAGGTAATTATAACCCTGTTGTTGACACTAACGATTAATAATTGATCAGAAGTTATACACAATAAATTGTCAATTTATCTCCCTATAAAAATGCACATACTTATTTTTATTTTACTTCCTAGGCATTCTTTAAGAGCCGGAGCAGCAACAGTACACACGCAGCCGCCATGCGAGAAGCAGTAGGAGTTTTTTTTTTTTGGTCTTCTGCACAAATATTCGGGAGTATTTTGAAATCCCTCGTCACAGATGACACAAGACGGAGCGAAGAAGTGACTTTTTCTGCCTGTGTGCGTTCCTGCCTTTCCGAGAGCGGCTGGGCTGGGGTGACACCCCTCGCCCTTTCCTTTCAGTCCTTAAATCCCAGGAGGATCCAGGTTAACGGAGGCCACCCCCGAGGCCGAGTGGCCACGTCCCTCTGTCCCTTACTTTTTGCTCAGGGAAAAATGCAGCCGGCTCGGTCGGGATTGGATGTGCAATGGTGACATTATTGCATGAGTCACGGCTCGGGAGGGGGGGCTCGGTCCAGGCAGCGGCAGCGGGGCTGTCACTTCGGGCAGGGCGCTCTCAGGTAAAGCATTCCCCCAGAGCCCGCCTGCCCCAGGTCGCTGCCTGCAGCTCCGAGCTACCTGTGCGCCGGCGTGTCCCGCCGACCGCGCTTTCCCTCTGTACTTTCAATAGATACTCTGCCTCAGACACGCCGAAGAATAATCAGGGATTAGATGCATGGGTGCTTTGACTATGCACTATGGATCCCTATGTTTTTAACTTCTTTTTCTCCCCCTCGCTTTTATTCCTTTAGAAACTGGAAGCATACCTAAGTTATTAGTTACTGGATTAAAAACAAAGGGATGAACATCACATTGTTTAATGTGGAGTATTACTCTAATAACAGTATTTTTTTACCATCATTATTCAGTTCCTACAATGGAAAGGCTCTTTTCGACTACCTGGATCGTGGGAAACTTGCCTAAGTACCCGAGATATATCTGAATGCAGAAGGCAAAATAAATTATAAATAAATATATAAATTCTGTCTGGGGTGGTCTTTGTTTTTTGGGGGGTTTGTTTGTTTGTTTGTTTTGTGTAGGTGGGGTGGGTTTGGGGGGAGGGGTAGTTTATTTGTTTCAAAAGTCAATAAGCAATAAAACCGTCCCGATATTGATTACATTCCTGCTACAATCTCTCAGACGAGCACTGAGTCTGAACTGCCTCCAAGTGAGATGCAACATGTGACAGAGCCCGAAACTTTCCGTGATGACAGGTTGTGTTTTTTGGTTTGGTTTTTCTTTGGGTTTTTTTGGGGTTTTTTTGTTTGTTTTTTTTTTCCCGTGAGGATGGACACGGAGAGGCCACCACGGAGTGGAGGGAGCGGGTCGGGTCGGGCCGGGCTGATTCGCTCCGCTCCGGGCTGGCCGGTCCCGGCCACTCCCGCTCCTCGCCGCAGGGCCGGGGGCCCGGCCGAGCCGGGAGCTGATGGATGGCCCTTAGGGAGGTGGCTGCCGTCAGGTAGGGCTGAAGCAGATAGCCAGCCTTACATCTTTCTTCACCTGGAAGATCACCCCTCCATCCCTCTCCAAAACCTGAAGACCATCTCCGTGGGTAGAAATCCATGAGAGCAGTCCTTTTCGTTCTTGTGTTGGTGGGTTTTGATACTTTTTTTTTTTTTCCCTGCAGCCTGCCTCTCTGTTAGGGGGTTGAGCAAGCCGGGGGCAAATACGTCAGTGGAGCGGGGAGAGAAACGCAGATGCCCATGGCTCTTTCCATTAACTTTCCCCTTAGCCGGGCCCGTTTCCCTCCAGCCACGAGCTGCTGCTGCGTAGCACCAATTCCCATGTCTGTCTGTCTGTCCGCTGCTGGCCTGAGCTGCGTGCTACCTCCGTCCCTATCCCTTCCCCCAGCCTCCAGCCAAACAAAGGTGGGCGACGTTTTGTTTTTTTTTTTTTGCTCCTAAAGGCAGTTGGTGAGCAGCTTTCCTGAAACAATAACTCTCTTATTGAGAACAAATGTTGACATTTGCAGGGAGCGAGGAAAAAAGCAGCCCAGGAAGTGTAAAGTGGAAAGCGACCCTCTTCCTATTTGACGACAGCGCCAATTCCTCCGGGATCCCACCTGAGATTAAAGCCCGAATTTCAATAAATCAGCTCTAATGAAACCTCTGGCCCCGAAGAGAGAAGGGTTTGCCTTCCCGCTCCGAAATGAGCACAGAAACGAGGGGCGGGGGGTGGGGAGAAGAGCGAGTAAATATAGAAAGGGGTGTGAGATTTTAATCCCAGCGGGCTCATTAGCATCGTTACGAAATAAACCATACACAGAGCGATGTATTTTATCGTTCATCCCTCTTTCTTGCTACACTGAAATAATCACACTGTTTTTGCCAACAATCTAGCAAGGCTACACTTTCCTCCTGCTTTCAATTTTGATTACTAAATCTCAAATGATGTTGAATATGCAGTTCTCGCCCATTAGTTTCTTGTTTAAAAAAATAAATTCATATGCCAAATCATTTCAGTGGCGCCCATCTGCATCCATGAACCGTTTGTGAATTTCTCAGAGGATGAGAGAAGTCCATTGGGTTTTACATACATAGTGAATACTTGAAAGCGAGTTTTCCGAGTCTTTCTACTTTTCTTTCCAGAAAGAAATCCAGGTCTAAATACTAGCAAGGGTGGGTAAATTATGGAAATCTTTTATAAGTCTTTGGGCGTACAAACATCAAAGGAATGTCGCCAGCCTTTTTTTAATCTCTGCCACAGCTTTTGGTTTTTACCAATTGAAATGTACACTTTGTGTCCAACAGAGACCTGGGACGTATAACATGGGTGGTGGGGGCTCATGGAGTAGGAGCAAGAATGGAGGAAAGAAAGTTCAGGTATTTCCCCTGACATAAAAATCCCTCCACAAAACCCTCCTGGACTGCACAGTAAAGATGGTTGAGAATGATTATAGTAAATATTTGCAATCTACATCATATGCTAAACTGGAGGGGAAAAAGTTAATTACTTCTTAGCTGTTTGCCTAATTGCGCTACACGCTACATGCGGATACAATTGCATTCCACCTCAATGAAAAGGAGGATGTTACAGGAGCAAAGAAGCATCATTCCACAAACAGCATAAAAGTATGAGTAGGCCTCCAGCTGCAAAGATCTTCACTGCTTTAGATTTAGCTGGACAGATCCCAGAGTATTCCAGGATAACGTTATTAATTTCTCCCCTTTCAGCTGAAAAACACAGGCATTTTCTCAGTCAGTTAGATGTCTTTATAGGGGTAAATTACAAAGAGGGGTGAGGGGGGTGTGCAAGGGAAGATGGATCATGGGAATTGTGTATATGCATTCAAGAAAAACAGCTTCCTTTCCCCCTATTTAATATAACCACAGCATATTTCCGGACTCCAGACTAGCAGAGCTCTTTATCCAGTTAACCTTCCCAAGGCTGATGCCTGAAGTATCTAAGATCACTTTCAAATGCCCTTTCTAACAAGACCTGAGCAAGAGGCCACTAATTTTCACTGAACAAAAAGCCACTGGAGAGAGATCCGTTTGTCAATATCAACTGGTCCAGCAATTTCCCATCTTCAGACACATCAGCCTATCTGAGCTGGCAGATGTTTAGACAAGATTTTATAAATTGTTCAATATCAGACCATAATGAACCCCAACTGACCATTCCAAAGCAGCTAAAAGCATTCAGGATCTCCCCTGCTGGGATCTAATAATGCTCTCACGCTGGAACATTATTAATCATGGAATAAAATAGATGAGCCTCTTGAAAAATAAGTGTATGATTGATTAAAGGGCAATCTAAGAAGCTATTATTCTTGTTTTATAACCGTAAGTTATATTCACTCAATTTATCTTTTGGGGAAAATAAATGATTGTTCGTTTCTTTTCTGGAATTATGTTATAGGAGGATTCCCATTATTTAACTAAAAATTAAAATGATGAGTTGGCTAATTTTATGATTCAAATCAAAGCAGATTTCCAATGTAACTGTAAAGGTATTGTTTACCGATATGAAGAGGGAAAACCATTGAAAAACCCCAAACAAGTATTGGACTTTTAATATTTTTTTCCCTGCATATTTTAGCCAGAAGGTGAAAATAAGTAAGTAAGTCATGGCTGATAATATTTTTTACCCCATAATAGTGAATTTAAAGAATGGTAAATAAAGAGCTACTTCACACCCAGTATAAATAGTTTATAAGAAACATGCATAAATTCCAATCACCCTTTCTATGCATATTCATGTATATATACAAATACGTATTTGTTCATATGAGTGTATTTAAAGCTTAAGTATAACGGAACAAGCCAGGAGGAATTAATTTATGCAAAGTATATATTTGCAATATGTTTAAATTGCTTATTCATTTTATGATCTCAGCTCTACTATTGAAATTACAAATTTCCTCCTTTTCTAAATAATAAATTAGTATTTTGAGGGAAATGAACGAAAAACACAACGTTGTTGCAGACTAGTCTGTTTTTATTTACAATTAGAGATATAAATTAGTAAAGAATTCTTGTTAAACAACCAAAGATTGTATAACCATCAACGTTTCAAATAAAAACCAGGCAAAATTTATTTACAAAAAGTTCAGATTTCATTGCAATACAACTTGCATAAATTACTAGAAGCTTTATATCGTTACAAAAATAAATATCAAATTTGTTTCCACTTTGTAAGGACTCAAGTTCTCCAATCACGTCTTTATTATCTCTACTGTATACATCTTTTACAAATAAATTTTACAATAAATCCTATCACACCTATCGAATAGATACCGTGGCAATGAAGTGATCAATTCAAGATATCCTGAGAAAAACAGATCTGTTTTCAAAAGTCACACATACATTGGGGAAACTATACTATACCAGCAAACTCACATATGTCCAACAAAATTCTGGTTTAATAATTAGATTCTGAAGATTTAATAGTGCTCTGTGGTCTTCTTTTATACAGTGGCACCAGATGTGATCCGGATTTAGAGATTTGTTATATATATTAGCTCGGGGAGAGATGATGGCTTGCTGACTTTTTTCAAAGCAATTGTGACACCTACCTGTGGACCAAGGAAAAAACCAGATCATCCAAAAATCCTTCAATTAAACTCTAACACCATTAAATGGCGTGGGCGGGAAAGCAGGTAAAGCAAAATTTTTACTCGTTTAATTTCTTCTAACAAAAATAGAAGTTAGTTGAAAAGTATAGGCAAAGTAAATTTTTTATTGTTGTTGTTTATTTAGCTCTAAGTAGTGGAAGTATCCAGAGTGCCTTTGCTCGCTAGGCAAGAGCCAAGTCACAGATTACCTTGCATAAGATTCATGTCGGTTTCTTACAGTTGTCCTTTTATTTTAAATATGCAGTCACTGCGTGAAGACCCACTCAATTTTAGCACTGCCACGTGAGCACAAGCACTCTGTTTTAAAATAACAATACCTTCAAAGGTTTTTGATTTTTTCCTAAAGATTTCTTTCTGTTACTTTTAAGTAGTCCCTACGGCTTTGCCTTACACAAGTGAAGAGTATGCAAAGTGTCTAACCTGGCTTGAAAATTAAGACAAACCCAAGAAATAAATGTAGTCATATGGGGTTTCCGAAAACAGTAGAAAAAAATAATGTTTTACTTTGTGACCAAACTCTAAAGTAACGAAGCAAGAAATTAACGTTAAGCGAGTCTAGAACTGTGCAGCACGTCTCAGACCTGATGCCAAATGATCAGTGTAATAGAAAATGTTCTCACTTACTTGCATTGCTGTGTGATTGCACTTCTATAGGTATGGTTGTACTCCTACTGTGCAGACTTCAGTGGGATCTGTCAAAATATAACCGTCAGTTAGTCACAGGACACAGCCAGCTAACTAGATTATACAGTCTGTGTAGGTCCCAACCCTCAATGGTGCACAATTTGCAGCTGGGTCGTTTAAAAGACTAGCCAATATTTTATATTTGCCTGTATCTTTAGTAATTTTGTAGGATAAGATGACAATCATATTCGTGCAAAACTTTTTCGGGGAAAAAAAACCCCAAAACCCAAACAAACCAAGAAGCAACCAGTTACAAAAAAATGTCACGCTCTGCGTAATTTCACGTCCAAGGTCAGCAATTACCTGAACCCAAAGCTGAAAAAAACCCCGTGAGAATACTGGAAACAAAAAGAGTCAAACCAGTTTGTCAGGAAAAAAAAATTACAGGCAATGACACCAATGCTGTCTGGATTGCTTTGTGTGTAGTTTTCCTTTTTTTTTTTTTTTAAGAAAAACTACTTTCAAAGCTGCATCTGCAGCCTGTGAGACTGATCTAAAAGTCGTCTTTCACATTTCCTCTCGCGGTTCTTAGGGGCAGGTACCTATACGACGGCGACACGCCGGTTTTAATCCCCAGGTTATGTGCCCATCTTCACTCTGGCAGCGGTGGCACCGAGCTCGCTGTTTTTTCCAGAGGTTTCAGTATTTACAGCGCGTAGGGGACGTCTACGGGCCGGGGGAGGAGGACGAGGGAGAAGAGGGAAGAGAGCGGCAGAAACAAGTCACCTACCTTTCTTAGAGTCATAGCTAGAGGGCCTGTAATGTTGTTCTAGCTGGTTAGTGATCGTTTTCAAAGAGTCACTGCTCTGTTTGTGGACAGAGCTGGCATTTAGGACAGTCTGACTTAGTCCCTCGTTTGAAGCCACTGCTGCGGAGTTGTATCTCAGGATTCCCTGGCTCTGCAGAGCGTTAAAGTTCCCATAGTTTGTATAATTGCTATAAAAAGGTGAGGTGTAATAAATATGCCTCCCCAGGAGGGAGGAGGGCGAGTAGGCAGCGCTGTGCGGGGCGGAGGCGGGGGTGGCCGAGGAGAGCGGCGCAGGCTGGCAGCCTTGGCCCAGGGTCTGACTCTTGAGGTCCGAGGTGGCGATTTCGGCCAGAGACCAGAGCTTGGGCTTGCTGGCCGGCGTCGGGGGGCCGGGGGAGGCGCGGGGCCCCAGCGCCGCCTTGCCAGCGCTGCGGGCGGCGTCGGCGTGCGGGTGGCCGAGGAGCGGGGCCTCCACGGCCGCCAGCGGCGAGGAGGTGGCGGGCTTGGCCGGCGGGTCGCGCTCCCCGCCGCCGCCGTCATCCTCCTCGATGTCCTCCTCCTCGTCCTCGTCGTCGTCCTCTTCCTCCTCCTCGATGTCCTCGTACTTGTCTTTGCACTCCGAGCCCGACTCGCAGAGGGGGTCTCCCGCTCGGCAGGGCAACTTCTCGCCGTCCGATTCGGCGGAGCAGGAGTGGTCCGTCAGCGAGTCGACTTGCAAGCTGATCCCTGCGGAGGCCCGCCGGGCACAGAGAGGCAGTGAGGAGAGGCGGCAAAACAGAGCGGGAGAGAAGCGAGCCCTGCCACCGCCGCGCCACCGCTGCGGCCGGGCAGGCTCAAGCTATCCCGGCCTTTTCCCGCTCCCAGGAACATCCATCCCCACGGCCCGGCTTCTCCGCGGCGCTCCCCGCACCTCCCCGCCAGCCGCCCCCCGCCCCCCTCGGCCACAGGCGCTGATCGGCGACAAGTGACTGGAGCAGCCGGAGGCGACGAGACGGGACGGGTTTGGGGGTCGCTTTTGTTAAATGCCGCGCCCCCGCTCCTACCCCGCTGCCCCGCTCCCGGGGGACTCGACGGGGCGGGATGGAGCCACCCCGCCGGAGCCGCAGGCACCCCACGCCTACCTTCGTCCTCCGCCGAGGTTTCGTTGCTCTCGGGCATCTTCTCGGGACTCTCCTCCTTACTCCTCGCCCCATCGCCTTCGTCGTCGTCCTCGTCCTCGCTCTTGTTCCGCGGGGCCCAGGTCATCTTGTTCTCCTTCTTGAGCCGCCGGCGGGCGTTGGCGAACCAGGTGGAGACCTGGGTGAGGGTCATCTTGGTGATGATGGCCAGCATGATCTTCTCGCCCTTGGTGGGGTAGGGGTTCTTGCGGTGCTCCTGCAGCCAGGCCTTCAGCGTGGCCGTGGCGTCGCGGGTGGCGTTTTTCCTGTACGCGGGGTCGTTCAGCTGGTAGGGGTAGGCAGGGCTGCCGTACGGGTGGTAGCTGATGGCTCCGGTCATCCCCGTCGTATGGGCGTCGTAAGGGGAGCCCTGGACAGAACAAAACGGTGGGGTTGGCAATTTGTTATTGCTGATAGCCATTAGTGAGTTGTCAAGGCGAGATCGGCGGTTATATTTGTATTTCCCCGGGATGGTGTCTTGTATCCATATTCTATGAGGGGGAGTAGCAGCACCCAAAGGCCATTAAGTTACAATTCGCCCCCCCCCCTTCCTCCGCCCAGCACACAGACACAGGCACACGCGCTTAAAATCGGCGATGTTTTAATCTTTCTGGCTAATTTCAGCTCCTTGTAATTGAATATTTCCCAATATAATTTTTGAACCGCGTAGACATTTTACAGGCCCTACAGGTAGCGTCTTGATATCAACATTTCTCTCAAAGGTTCAAAAGATGTTTCCTTTTTTGCTATAGAAAATACAACAAAGCCGCCACTTAGCAATTCACTGCACTAATGCATTGCAAATCCAATTTGCAAATCAGAAGATATGCACCGTTTCGAATTGTTCAAATGCGATGTAATTAGCATTTTAATTCGCTCTTTAACGTTTAAATTGCGCTTATTTAAGTCTGCATAATGCAAGAAAAGTTAAAGATATCCCTAAGAAACTCGCTAACTTTCAGCACGTCTCTGTACCCCGCAGATCGGAGAGTCATAGGCTCAACATCGCCCAATATCCCGCACAGTTCACAACCTCGCTGCAACTTCCAGCCACTCGCCTACTGCTTCTCAACAGGAAAAACAAGAGAGACCCTCAGATCTTTTATACCACCCCGAATAAAGACTGCACGACAATTTATGCACTGTATTATGAACAGACGGAAAGCAAGTAGTTTCCCTGTCACTTTGCAGGGAGAGAGAACTACCCCGCTGCCATCCTCTCCTAGGATATCGACAGCGGCTCTAGCCTCAAATTCCTAGCACAGGTCTTTGTGTGTAGGGACTAGATATGTGTCTGACTCTCTGTGTGCACGCGTGTTTATAAAACTATATAACCATCTAGACGTGCAGTTTATTTATATAGTTTATGGTTTTATTTATATACTTTATGCACAGAACACACACAACACGCAATTGCAACTGCTCCTTAAACTAATAAGAAGAAAGTGAAATCCGAAACTGCGGCCACTACGACCATTTTGGGCTTAAGCGAAGCTCACAGATCGCAAACAGATGCTCCTTTTCATTCCCAAAATCCAGTTAAACCATTAGCACAAAACACACTGAAAGTAAATAAAACCACACGGGGATAAAGCCCCCAGCTCCTCTAAACACCGAGTTAAAAGAGAGGGAGAAGAAAAATTAGGAAAAAAAAAAAAAAGAAAAATAAACCCTCCCTTGTGCTATCACTACGAAAAGAAAAAATGCATATTAAAAGAAAAAAAAAAAATAAGAAGGAAAGCCTGGGACACACAGACGCCGGAACGGGGGGAGAATGAAAGCATCCAACCCAACCCAACTGGCCGAGACCATCCGTATTTCCTCAACCAAAGCGCCCTCCCGGCTCCTCAAACCGCGCGGAAAGCCCGGGACCCAGGCCGGCACCGCGCTTGGCCGGGGAAGCGAAACGGAGCCCCGGCCCCAGCCCCGGCCCGCCGCTCCGCTCCGCTCGTCCCCGGCCGGGCTGCGGGGCGGCGCGGAGCGATGCGCGGAGCCGGCAGCGGCGGCGGTGCGGGGCGCCCGCTTGTGCGGCGTGGTGTCGGGGGCTGATGGTGAGTGTGTGAGGAGAAAGGCTGAAGATGATGAGGATGAGAATGCGGATGCTAATGAAGAAGGAGAGGGTTTCTCTTCGGTAGTTACCATATAGGAGGGGAATCCCGTGGCGGGGTCTGTGGAGTACTGGAGCGGGCTGGTGAAGCCTGTGGCCGCCGCCTGGGCGGTGAAAGCTGCTGATCCCGGGTAAGGGCTGAACGCCGATCCCGACGAAGACCTGGCCAGCTCCTCGCTCCTGGGGGCCGCCAGCGCCGACGCCCCGTACGCCGGGCAGGAGTACAGAGCCAGCGAGCCGGGGGGCTGGTAGAGGTAACCCTGAGGATAGGACATGGCTTGCACTGGCGTGCACAGGAGCAGGGAGGGGGCGAGGGTGACCGGCCCTGCTGCTGCCGCTGCTCCTGGCGCTGCTTTCGTGCTCTCCCTCTCTCCCGCCCGCCCCTCTCGCTCCCTCCCTCCCGCCCTCCCTCCCTCTTTCTCCCTCCCTCCTTCTCTCTCTCCCCCCCGCCCCCCCCCCCCCCCCCCCCCCGGTTGGCTCTGTGCAGTTATGTAGAGAATCAGAATTGTTATAGGCTCCCCCCCATGCGCACCCGATCAGAATAAAAACAAACAGGAGGAAAAAAACCCAAAAAGAACCCTCCAAATGGAAAATTAGTAGGAAAGGTCAGAAATCTATCCGGGAGGGGAAAGGCATCTGGGAGAGATGGAAGTACAGAGGGTTAATTAAAAAAAAAAAAAAAAAAAAAAAAAAAGAGAAAGGGAAAGAAACAGAGGAGAGAGAAGGACCGGGGCGGGGGGGGGGGGGGGGGGGGGGGCGGGGAGGGGGAGAGAGAGAAGCGAGCCCCCGAAATCAGAAAAGTGGCTGCTGCATATGGAGTTCTCCCAGTCAGCCAGCCAGCTCCCCCAGCGCCTGCGAGCCTGTATTTTGGGGGAAGTATAGAGTCTGGAGTGAAGAGTTGAGGGAAGCAGCACTCGAGTTTCTGAGGGACATTGGAAAACAGAGCTGTCCATCACCGCCGCTCATCTGCATAGCCCGGCGGGCCCGCCCCCTCCCGCTCCGGCCCCGGCCCCGGCCCCGGCTCCGTCTCCTCCCGCGGCCGGCAGGCAGGCGGGGAACGCAGGCAGCGAAGGCAGGCAGGCTTTGTAATGCAAGGCAGCCTCTCCGACTGTGAGCACGCTGCTGAAGCCAAACGATGATACTGTTCATCAGCTCCTCTCCGGACTCGCGGAACCATGAATGCTCTTCCGCACACTCTCCATTACACACCCTCTCTCCTTCTTTCTCTATCCACAGGGGCAACACAGAAGAACGTGGATAAGGGATATCTGCATCCCCTCCCGCACGCACTCTCCGGAGCGCTGCAGGCGCGCACACGCGTGTGAGATGTGCGCGCTCGCACGAGTGTGAGCGCGCAGGGCCGGGCGCGGCGGAGCCGGGCAGCGCTCAAGGGGAACGCGAGCACTTGGTAAAAGTGCTGCCCTATATGGTAGGGACAGGAGCAACTGCTCAAATCAGCAGATCCAGGAGCCCACTGTCCCTGGCAGAGTGAACTTTACAGTTTTGTAAGTTGCCACAAACAGTGACGATCTAGTCATGCAGTGCGTTTGCACATGAAGGAAAAAAAATAATACCCCCATCTTTCTTTCAGTTCTATTCTTCCTTCGCTGAGGCGCGGGCAAGAGGCCTGGGTGACTCCTTCCGGGGGGCTATCTGCATTCTCCCCTCACCCCTTCCTCCTTTTGGCAGATGAGATAAATCTCCTGGAATATATTATCTATGTAATTAATTTCTTCTGCCCTCTCCCTTCGGCCCTGGACACTTTCAGCTTCCAGCCAGTGCCAGCGCTGCTCCGGCCCTGGCGCAGGAGGACGAGGCGGAGGCACCGCTCTTGCCTCCTCAGTGCAAGCCTAAATACACACGTCTGTGTGCACGTACATTTTAATGGTTAGTCCAGAAGGTCCCTTCAGAAGCCGGCGGCGAGCTGCCCACACTCAAGCTCTGCCCTTTGCTCCCGGGACGAGTCACGGCGCCCGCGGTCCAGTATGTCGGTGTCCCATACCCGCGGTGGGGCCGGGGCTCCCCTACCCCGGCACTCCTTCAGTCCGACAGCCCCGGGGCACGGCGCTGGGCCCTGCCCGTCCCACCCAGCCGCTGCAGGGGGCCCAGGCGTGCTAGGCCTCTCCGCGCATCCCTGTCCGCACCTGCGCCCCGCAACTCCGCCGCCGTCCGTGCGGAGCAGGGTCGGGGTCGGACCGGCACGTAGGGATGGGGCCGCAGCTCTGGAAGCCACCGCGCTTCCCACAAGCCCTTCACGTGCAACCTTCAGCAAGTTACCAGCCCGGAACGGCCTCATTAATATTGTTTAGGTGCTCGGGAAAAAAGAAAAAAAAGTTAATGAAACGGTGTTTTATTTTCAACATTTATGAGCGCGCACTTAAAGAAATTAAGTTCTTGACATTTATGGCCGAGTTCTTCATGAAGTACCTCAAGTAGTTTCAGTCAGGTAGGATGGAGACGACGCTGGGGAATCGGTTGGCCACTGGCAGGAGGGGAGATGGCAGTAGCTGAAAAATTGCGGGTGTGCAGAGCAGCCTATTGTTAATCAATTAAACATGTCGCTGATAAAAAAAAAAAAAAATACACTTGGAGAAGAGGTTTCAACAACTTGGCGCACATAGCGGGGAAAATGCCGTGCTGGAACTACGGTCAAATGTCGGGATGTGTAAAGTGTCTGGAGCAATCCGAGCTTTCCGATTTCTTTTTCTATCTCAATTTTTATTTCTCTCCTTCACTCTCCTCATTTTCCGTGAAACCCACGTACCAGTTTACTCCTGCCGCTACAAGCAGCAGCAGAGATCTGGCCACCAGACATACCGGATTAATTCCTATCCAGATCTATCAGCTGGTCTGTAGAAGAGGCAATCCTTAAAAAAGCAGGTGAGGGGGAGGAGGTTAACACCAACAGGTATTTCTTGTCATTAACTCCCGACTTCCTGATAAGAGAGTGATAAACAACTGGTAAACTCAGTGCAACAGATTACAGAAAAGACATTTGCTTCCCTGCTTGGTGATTAATGCGCATATATTAAATAAAAATAGAAACTCTAAAAACAAGGGCTTTATATAAAACATATTCATATTTCAGTATTTCTATGGAATAATCGATATCATGCGACTACATCTGAATAGTCAATTGCTGTGTTCCGCAGACCGATTTCTAAGTATATGAGCTCTGTTTCTGAAAGGAGCAGCAGCTGGAGAGCCGAGAATGCAAAATTAATTATAACATTATAAAGTCATACATGAATCTCTCTAAGCCAAACTGCATGCCTTGCAAAATGTGCTATACTCTCTGCATTTTTATTTGGGAAGCTGTTCTTTTTCCAGGAGAAGTGGTGTTTATCTTCTTGAACTGATTGCTTTTAATTCTTCCTCTTTAATAATTAGTGGAACAATACAGATTGGGAATACAATGGCCGTTGTGTTTACATTATAACTGGGGATTAATGCTATTAAGTGAGTGTTACAGTTATGACCTGGGAAGAGTACTTAAATAAATACCGTGATCCCAGGAGAACTGATGTAATTCAGTGCGGAGTGTGTGTAGATACGCACAGACACACACGCACACACGAGAGATACAAATCTCCATACGTATCTACACGCATAGACATATGCTACACACGTTAGGTCTACGTGGCCATCCGTGTAAAACGTAGGTGCTGGTTTTGCCTCCATCTGTATGCCTTTCCTCTACGAGAATAAATTTTTGTGATTTTGGTGTGAGGAATGCTTAAATCAGGAGGAACATTATTCCCCTTCCTCCAGACACATAGAGCAACAGATTATATTTCTGATGTTTTAATTTGTGCAGTCCAAAAATATTGTTTCATATACAGAAAGAGGGTTAATTTCGCAATCAGAGATTAATGGAGTAAAATATTATCATTTCAAAGACAAGTTCTTGCGTTGATTTGATTTGCATAATTTTTGTATGGCTTCAGAAAGGAATGGATTTAGCCACTGCAAGGAGCCGGTATGCATTTTATTACAAGTACACCACTAATTTGACTCTGCACAATGTGGAGGACTAATGGCTGGTGGGGTCATTTAAATATAGCTGGCGAAGGCTTTGCAGTACACAAACCAGAAAACTGTTTCAATAACGTTTCTAAACAGCGATCAGTGTCTGTATTTAACTTCTTCTCGGAGTTATCTCTGTTTGATTTGAATGCCTTTCGCAGGGAAGAGGTTTTTCATTTGCTTGGCTCCACCGCCGAAATCTAATTTTCCCACAGTACTACCCGTTAGTAATACAAAGCCGTCTAACTTGCGCTGTTAAACACCAGAATAGTATTACATGCACTTTTTATTGGTAATAACTGTGGCAAATTAACATGCCTACACAGAGACATTAAGACTTTGCACACTGTGTTTTTTATTTTAATAATCTATTCATTAGGTCAGCGTTTACCTTTCCAGATTTTAAACTGCGACCTCGCCTTGTCTTTTTTAATTCAGTTTCTTCCAGCAGAGCTGAGAAGGTAGGCGAGAGCTCCCCCACCCCCCCCCGCTATCTCTCATTGCTGTCCTGGGAGACAGGTTTTGCGTTTTGTCATTTATTAGCTACATCTCCTTGCACCAGTGACAGGGGCTGAAGTTTTCGGGCGGGTGCAGTCGAAAGCCCCGTCTGTGGCGATGGGGCTCCTGCTGCCTCTGCCCGGCACTCGGGCGTCTGCCCGGGGGCCATTCACTCCGGACCCCGCTCCCCCCGGCTTGACACAAGTGAAAGAAGAAGAAGAAACATAAAAACACAAGTCTCGTTGGGGTGAAGGAGAGGTTTCCCTCCCCGGGAGGGCTCCCTGCGGCCCGGAGAGGCGCACACGCCTGTCACCCGCACAATGCCAATTGCCCAATTGTCGTGACACCGGTCACAGCAACTTTTCAAGCAAAGAGAAGTGGAACTTGGTGGGGTTTGAAGATGTAACACAATGCGCAGCTGAAACAGTTTCCTGTGACATAACCACACAATGGTCTGGGAATGCTTTCTCCTTTCTCTCATGAAATGGGGGACCGCCACCATCTCCCGGAGACAACGACGTTAAATAATAGACTATTGTATTTAAAAATAACAAATGACACACGCATACTGTGCAAGCGGAGTTGTCCGGTTTTCTGGTAAAAGGAGCCCAGTTTACAGGGCTCTTTCCGAGCGAGGTGCTTTGCGGGAGCGACCTGTGAGAACGCGGGGAGACGGGGTGAGCTGGGCGAGCCCTTCGTGGAGCTGTTCGCGGGGTTAAAGCGAAGAGCGGTGAAAACGGCGAGGGAAAAAGGAAAAGAAAGAACTTTTCTTTGGCCTCTTCGGGATAAAATCGTTAGTTCAAGCCGCGTGTGGGAGGGGGCGCTGTGGCAATGGATTCTCCAGCGCTCTCGAGCTCTTGCAGCGGAATTGTTCATGGAAGCTGACATTTCTTTTAATATTTCGGTCATTACTTTTATTAACACTGTTATCTAACTTCCTCCCGTAATAACTGCATTAATAGGTAGACTGTTCGCGTGAGTTACGGTCACTTTTTTCCCCCCGGCCCAATTTTTTTCTTCCTTTTTTTTTTTTTTAATTTTTAATTTTCAGTTCAGAAAAAGTGCAATAGTGCACTTCATTTTTAAAATACAATGCAAGAGGAGTCTGCCCAGGGTAGCGCCAAGAATTTAGACTACTCTCTTTAACACGAAAAGCGTAAGAACAGATCCATATGAAACACACCCCTTGCTTGCAGCTTCTTATTAAAAAAAAAAAAAAATCCCCAGGGCGTCTGTGGCTTCGACAATTTGCACTAATAACGGGCCACGTCTTTTCCAGGATTTACCTTCCTCCTTTTGAGACGTTATTGGGGGAATGCTTACCAATATATAAATAAATAAATAAACCCAGAAACCAAGCTAAAGCGGGTTTCTAAAAAACAGATCTGAGGCTTAGGAAAGTTACTTCCCTTATGTCACACTGTTATTAAGATTGTTAGTAATTTTTCGCCTAGGGAAATATAAGCAAATATGTATCCGCAGGTATAAAGATATAAGATAAAAGACCTCAAAAGCTTTCCTGGAGCCTGCTATTTTCACCTGAAAGGCAGACAGCGTTTCTCAGGGAGAAAACAAGTGTACGATCCACAGGTGGGATAGTTCATCTTTCTCAAAGGGGAAGGGACAAAAAAAGAAGGGAAGGGAAGGGAAGGGAAGGGAAAGGAAAGGAAGGGAAAGGAAAGGAAAGGAAAGGAAAGGAAAGGAAAGGAAAGGAAAGGAAAGGAAAGGAAAGGAAAGGAAAGGAAAGGAAAGGAAAGGAAAGGAAAGGAAAGGAAAGGAAAGGAAAGGAAAGGAAAGGAAAGGAAAGGAAAGGAAAGGAAAGGAAAGGAAAGGAAAGGAAAAAAGAAAAGAAAGGAAAAGAAGAAAAGAAAAGAAAAGAAAAGAAAAGAAAAGAAAAGAAAAGAAAAGAAAAGAAAAGAAAAGAAAAGAAAAGAAAAGAAAAGTCACACTATTTAGTTTCTGAACGAGCCGCGAGCAATGCAGGCAGCGAGGGCAGGGACGCGGAGGTCCCGCCGCTGCCCAGCGGAGCCGCGGCTGCTCCTTGCAGCCCCTCGGTCCGTGTCCGTGCCAGGCCGAGCTGGACAGCCTCCCTCCACCGGCGGCGGGGAGGGAGGGAGGGCGGGAGCTGCGGGCAGGGCCGGCGGGGCGGCGAAGAGCTGGCTCGGGCGCACAGGCTGGGGCTCGGAGCCCCCTTTGGGCCGCCTGCTCCGGGGAAGGAGCGTCCCCATCCCCCATTGTCCATGCCGGCCCCGCG
This sequence comes from Setophaga petechia, assembly GCA_024362935.1. Taxonomy (NCBI): domain Eukaryota; kingdom Metazoa; phylum Chordata; class Aves; order Passeriformes; family Parulidae; genus Setophaga; species Setophaga petechia. The sequence continues at coordinate 28,077,985 of JANCRA010000008.1, forward strand.
GGAGGTGGGCAGGCTGTGCCACGTCTTTGCCTCTCTCTGCGTTTCCCGCTGGGCCAGCGCGGCTCGGGAATGCTGCTCCAGCTCAGCGCCTGCAGCGCCTGGCGCGCTTGCGAAGCGGGCGGTGGACAGAGCACAGGAAAAGTGGGACGGTGTAACAGGACAGTCGCTTTATTTTAAAGGCTCACCTTGAAATGGATTATTTGGCACAGGGATAGTCAACAAGTAGGTTTGGGCACTCCGGTAGGCGGGCTCCTGGGAGTGCTTCACCCGGAGTAGTTGTGTATAAATGGAGTTCTTCTTCTGGCTCTCCTTCATACTTGTGTCAGAATTCAAGTTGTTCTCAGCAATTTTGAAGTCAGTCTGCCTTTCCCTGTCTTGTTGCCATAATCTGTTTGATCACCACTTTTAACACTAGAGAGCACCTGCTCACCTGCTTTGTGCTTTTCGCTCGTTCATTCTCAAGCACCTTCACCCCCATGTGTGTACACGTCTACCTGCATCCTTCCTTTGTAGACCAATAAACGCATTTCTAGATGAAGCCTACCCCCACTCCCAAACCAGAAAGTCTTACTCTTTTCTTTAAATAGCCTTCCTGAACAACGAGACCCCTTTGTATCCTTTCAAAACTAGGTAGTTTCCTTTCTCAAAACAATCAATTGTCCCCATTGTATGTTAAAGCATTTTGAGGTTGATGGAGCATTTCCAAAAGTAGACAGAAAAAAAGAACAGAAAACCTGTCATCACAGTCGGGAAAACTATTACATCTTCATGTACTTAGCAATAGCATGATGTATTAAAACAAAATCTATTTTAAACTAATGCATAATTCACAAACACACAGGTAGATTTATGGTAATTTTGATTTTTTTCCATTAATGAGCAGAGTCAAGGACAATTGAAGTTTTTATTTTCATAACATTTAAATTGATATTTCCTTTAAGTCAATATTGAACTCCCAGTGTTCCTTGCATTTAATTAAGGAATAACTTCAAAATTTTTTTCTTTTTTTTTTCTTTATTCTTTACTTTCAAACTTTACTCTGAGTTAGAATTTTTGAATCTGGGGAGGAAAAGTCTTCATAGCATTAGTCCATATATATAAACATTAAACAAGAACCCCCCCAAATATTGCTTTGAATATTGAAACAAGCAAAAACTCCCAAATTGCTATTTCTAATTTGTTAAAAAATGCTATTTACACTTCTTCTTGTGGTCTCACTGCTTTTCTTGGCTTTGTAGCAATACTGGAGTAGACTGCCAGTTGAACCAAGTTTACAGCCTTCCCTTACATCACGTAAAGGCAAGGCAGACAGACCATCTGGCCCCTAGCTTTTCAACCTAGAACTGTGCAGATTTTAAGTTACTTTTGTCTCAGAAAGGCTGGTCACGATTTTATCAGCGAGAAGTCTAACCATGTACACATTTCCTTTCATATATCCAATCCATTTCCATTGTAAGGTGCAGAGAATGAAAATTCACAAAAAAGTTGTGCTTTCATTCCTTCTGATATCAAAATGACTTTAAGAATGACATGAGCTGTTGACTTTGTTGTGTGTTTGACTATGCTCAGGACAAGAATGGGATCTTGTGGCTAAAAGGCTGTGTATAGGCTGAATCTTCACTCTGGAAGGTTTGGGGAGATTGTATTATTTTGCTTGTAGCAAGACAGTTGTGGAAAAAGAAATCTTGACTGATGTCTTCTAAAATATCTATGTTAAACTAATGCCAGTACAAATTAATCAAGAGATTTTCTTCAGCTTTCAAAAAGATATTTTATTTTTAAAATGCAGTTTCCAGAAATGTAAAAGAACAAATCTCTTCATGCTTATCGAGAGGCAATGAAATCTGCTTTATGCAGCACAGCCTTATAACACATGACCTTTTAATGTATCACTAAAAGGCAAATAGTGAAATGATCCTTTTTTCTTTGCTTGGATGTTCCCCAATTGTGAATTAGTGAAATCTTTGAAGGTTGTGCCTCGTCTGCACTTTTGAACACAGACTTTTGAATTTTGTAGTGAATTATGGGATATCATTACTTTAAACATGAGAGGTACACAAAGTTTAAATTCTATTTTGCATGCAAATATACCATCCAATTTTTTCATCTGGGGTCCATTTGGTGTAGTCCATGAACATGAAAGATAGGAATTGATAAGGATGGGAAGAAAAAACCCCAAATAATTAACCAGCAGTTCCCATTTTGATACATTTTCTCAAATAATTCTGTCCTGGGATCTTCATGGTTATAGTGTTCTGGTCTTTGAGTTTTTTAAAGCTGTTGGAGCTCAAAACAAAAGTAACCCAAAAGTTTCTCCCTTTCTCTCATGCTTTCCTTCCCCTGCGTCGACTCCTTTACCATCACTTAGTTGAGATTTTCTAGAAAGTAATGTTGTGCCAGATGCATCATGACTTGGCAATGGTGGACTTGCCTTTGTGACCTTCAAAGGGAATAATCTCACCGGAAGAGCTTTATGAGCTGTTTCTTGTTTGAACTCCAGTCAATAGTCAGACATGTCAAATAGCCTTCACTATAGGTTGGCGAGACTTCCTTATATATTAATGACTCTTAATTCTGAAAATATGCATTTTTAATATATTGTTCAGCACTGTTCTTTTAAGAATGTATGATAGGTCTTTGGATTTGCCCAAACACTGTTAATACAAGAGACTTCCTCATATACTAATGACTCTTAATTCTGCAAATATGCAGTTTTAATAAATTGTTCAGCACTGTTCTTTTAAGAATGTGTAATAGGTCTTTGGATTTGCCAAAATACAGTTAATGCAATAAATGCATTTGCAAATCAGTTAATTTCTTTTTAATTTTGCTTTGTTTTGTTTTGTTTCTAACACCTCTTTTGCTCCAGCTGAATTTATGAACCTCATCAGATTTATGAGCTCTATTCACTAAAAATATTTCCATGATATTGATTAAAAATTATGTATAAGGGGAAGAAACTTTAATTCTAATCCTTGTCAAAAGTACAGGATTTAAAGGAATTTTTTCCCTGTAAAGACGCTTGGTTTAAATATGCAACTGAAAGAAGAAACAGTACACTCAATACACTGTGCTCTTTTTATTATTTACTTGTTCTGGTTTTACCTGATTAATGGGATGGTCTCTTCCAGCTCTCTTGAAGTAAGAGATGTTGCTTAAAGGTTGCTTAAAATAATTGTTAGCCCGTGAACACTTGAAACTTATCTGTGACTTTCACTCAGAACTAGTCTTTTACTAGTCTTTTGCTTCCTTCCTTTTCCGCTTTAGTTGGCCGCGTACCAGATTTACTGTTCACCAGATTTACTGTTTACCAGATTTACTTTTTTTTAAAATCACTGCTTAGTGTTTTGGTCAAAGCCATGGTTGCTGCTTAGTTTTCAGACTCACAATAATATTCATAGGAAAGCTCAGTGAAGTTTGTTTTTTTTTTTTTTTTTAAGAAGTAAATAATGTTTTTATCAATATTCATGATTAGCCTTTTGTATTATGTACAAGATCAAGAGACTCCACACTTCCGGGTGCAGCACAAATGCACAACTAAAGGAACAATTCCCACCCTTCACAGTAAATAGGACACACATATACAAAATGCCAGTGAGGAGATATTATTTCTAACAGACTTTTACAGATCTGTTGTAAGTTCAGATATATAAACTATGTTTTCCAACTGAAGACTTTCCATTAGGTCATAAAAACAATGACAGAAGAATCAAAGGAAATGTTAAGAGGTGAAAGGCTGTGGAAGCAATTGACTTTTCCTGCCAAGAGGCAGGACCAAGTGCACGGCAGGACTAACACAGGTGACCACTGAGCGTACCCACAATGAGAAACTTAACACAGAATGAGTCATGAGACAAAGCAAATTAAAAACTCCTCCCAAATCCACTGTGCCTGCATCTGGTGTTATTACTCTTGCTGGCAGTTTGCTGGTGCATCTCAAAGAGGCAAAAAGACTTCTCATTTGCATGGGAATAGCTTCACTCTTTCCACCAAAGGAGGACAGGGTGCTAACTATTAACTTTAGGTTATCATCGAGTAAACATTGTCACAGCAATTATACTCAGACTTGACTTCCTCATCATTTAGTCTGGTAGAAGAAAATTCAGTAAAGCACATGAAAACATCAGCAGTAAGTCTGTTCTCTTAATTACTTTTATTAAAACAATGGTTTAAGAATTGCTTCCTTCACACAGCACTTGTTTTTATTATTTTATTACATTTTTCATATTCAATTATTGACATTTATGGCAAAACTCACTAAATTATATATTTAGTGTACTTCAGAGCTGATCACTTGATCTTCCTTGGCTCTTTAAAACATGCCTGGGGGCAACAAGAGAGGAAATTCAGCTGAGGGACCAAAGGTTGGATTACACACCAAGAGAATAATAGAATTGTTGGACTGAAAAGGACCTAAGAGATCGCCTAGTTCTGACCCCTCTGCCAGAGTGAGGGAGACCTTCCACTAAACCAGTCTGCTCAAAGCCCCATCTAACCTGGCCTTGAACACTTGCAGTGATGGGGCATCCACAACTTCGAGAAGGTAGATTTCTGCTTTGTCTCATACACTTGAAAATGCTATACTTTAAAAAATTATGTTTTTCTTTAGTTCCAAAGAACTAAAGAATTAAACGGAATTAAACATTCCTTTTCTATTGTTCAATTCATTCCATGTGATATGGAAGTTTTAGATTTTGGCAGACTAACATATAAATTATTTCTATTAAATAAGATATATATAGTAATACATAGTTTCAAGCATTAGAGCATTCCCTGTATATAGGAACTGCATAAAAAATGTTAAATTCATATCAAATTTTGAGATAAAACTCGAAACCAATATACAAACAGAGCACACTTTACAAATCAGGAATGTGTACTCTCTGGACCAGCAAGAGGATTCCAGGTAAGCTTATCAGGACAAAATCTGTCTCAGCTCACACCCCTTTCACTTCTATTTGACTAAATTAATTTCTTGTGGGAGTAACTGGGATGATGACCACCCAGTTGGGATGACCAAGGGTTCAAGCCTGTGGGCTGCACTCTGGAGGGCACTTCCTCCACTGTGTAGACCCAAATGTTGTGTAGGGATTGAGGCCATGGACACTGGTCTGATGGTCCTACTGCCCATGGGCACACACAGGGGACCACAGGACTGCTGTTTGAATCAGCTGGCTGGGGAAGCCAGCATGATGGCAGGTCAGAAACAAAATACGACCAGGGGTAAATTCCTGTGGTTAAGATCTGTCTGAAGAAGCTGCACCAGCAGCTTGGCCTTGATTTTAGGGAGTATTTTGGCATTCCTTCAAAAAGGACTTCTGTCCCTCAAAGACATTTTCAAAGTTGTTTCAAATAGTTGCTGTCTCAGAAAACAGCTATGTTGCAAATGGTATTTTACTGTAAAGGTTATTCTGGGAAATCCAGAGCTGAGAATTATTACTTTAGCACCAACAAAATTGGTCGAAATGCTAATTAAAAACAGAATTATAAAAGACCTAGCTGAAAATAATATGATGGAGACAGATCACCATGGCTTCTGTAAAAGAAATCTGTGCCTCTGTAAGATATTCACATTCTTTGTTCACATTAATTATTGGGTGTGATAACAAGAGAGTGAATACAAGAAGATTGGAAGACATGATTTATTTGGACTTTCACAAAAGATTACAAAGTTCATCCTGTAAATCTCATGAAATAGCTTGGCTCAGTAAATAGACATGGACTTTCTTATCAACAGGTCTATCCACTGATGAATTCATGCTGTTCTCAGTGTGGCAAGAGCTGAGAAACAGGATAATTTTCAAAACCTACGTCACATTTGTGATGGTACCTTATCCAACAGAGCAAAGTATTCCTTATAAAGGTGCAACACCGATTTCCACAGTGACATATTAATTGTTCTACTATTATGAGTACCTAATTTTTATTGCTTTAATAAGTCTGATTGCTCTTCTGAAAAAAAATTACCTGTTTTTTTTTTCCTAAACAGTTTCTATCTCTTCAATCTGTCATCATACAAACTTTTCAGTGTCTAGAATAATTTTGTTCATCTGCCTCTGCTTTTGTTAGCAACTTCAGCAACTAATTTCAATTTTGGGCAAAGAAAGTCTTTGCTCAGGATCCTCATTCTTTCTACAGCAGTGCCAGAACACTCAGAACACAAGACTTCCCAGATCTCCTCCAGGAAAAAACTAAAATTACGAAGACCAAACTTGGTATTCCTATGATGTTAAAAAGCCTTCAAAAAGTAAAAATGAGAAAGACAAGGAGAGAGGAAGAGAAGGAGGGAAAGGGGGAGAATAAAAGAAGAGTGAGAGAGCTTTCCAGTGAATTTTGGTTTTCAGATTAAAAACAATAAAAGAGGAAGATAACACTGATTTAACAAAAGGAAGTTTTGTCCTCCAGAAAAACACTACAAAAAAACAGAAGTCCCCCATATGAATTCATTAGCACCAGAGGACTCAGTCAATAAGAAACAGAGCAGATACTTTTAATCTCAGGGACATCAAACTGATTTAAACTGCTTTCTCTTCCAGCATCCTGGTACCTGCTGTGATTCATATTCATCCAGCATTACTAAATAGGGACAGCATAAACCTAACCTATGTTGACACGCTCGCACAGGATTTTTCTCTGTGACCTAGAATTGTGCTTACCTGGTACTTTGGGAACCTGCGTAGATTCAAAAGCAAAGTAGTTTTCTTCCTGCGGTGTGATACCAAAACTAATAAATGCAGCTGACAGTGGATGATGGGGCATCTGCATAGCACAGCAGCAGGACATAGGGCTCAGCATTTCGGGACAGCATTAGTTCAAGGTGCGCTTCTCCCAGAATGGTTTGATGGGCTTGTACATTTCTGGGATATCTGTAAATGTGGCAAAATACCCTGTAGGCTCTGTTTTTTCTTAAGGCCACAAGTTCTCCTTTTCTGCTTAACCTCTCAGATCTTCCTCCTGTTCAGGAGAGTCTTTAGTCTGCAAAGGGAATGTTGCATTGCTACAGGTTCTTCACCTTGTCCTCAAAATAATTATATTTCTTTAATAATTGACATCCACTAGTCATGGTGACTCCAGCCATTAAGGTTTCCCGTCTAAATTCCAAAAAGGAAACTTTCTTCATGCCCATGAAAATCTATGGAATAAAAACTGCTCAAGTATGTTGACTTTCTCTGTAAAACAAGCCTTTAAAATCATTGTACCTGAAGTGATCAGGTGAGATCCCCAGCTAACACAATCAAATTTACAAGTAGGAGACAATTTCTGCCAGCACAAATTTTGACCCATAATTACTCTGGGGAGGTATTTGTGTGGAGATCACAGGGTGTTTTGTCCTGGAGTGTCTGGTACACAGGCATCTAAGAAGGACTGGGCAAAAGGAGAAGAGAAGGAATGCAAAAGAAAATGGGAAATAATAAAAGGCAACAAAAACCATTCATGACATATCTGTTTCCAATTTTATTCTTAACAGATCTGGGTTTCTGGTAGGCTTTTCTGGTTATGACTAAACAAACTCTTTGGGAGCACTTCTGGTCTGTAGGGCCAGAAAATGTTTAGTGTTTACATGTCTTTTGGCTCTTAATGTTTGCTTGTTTGTGAAAAATTTCAACTGTTTTTTTTTTCTTTTTTTTTTCCCAATGGAAGCAGAGATATACAAAAAGATTTTGCAAAATTGCATTAATTTTATTTAGTCCTTCACTTTGAAAAGAACCTCATAATTTTTTTAAAGAATCAAATATTTCCTTTTTCATTATTTTAAGTGAAGCATTTCAACTATTTAATTTGAAATAACATTCCATTTTGAAATTTCCTTTCATTTTTTTTTTTTTGAGAAAAACAGTTTTAAAAGGTTTCTAAAGCCACATAAAATATTTTGGGTTGCATCACTTTTATAATGTTTCATGAAACTATAAAACAAAAAATAGTGTTCAATTTGATCATAAAGAAACACTTTCCTTTTTTCTTGCTTTTTTTTCCTGAACTACCAATGAACCAGTAACCATTTTTTCCCTATTTGACCTATTGAAACTAAATGAAGAATTACTAAGATGTTGACTAATATATTTTTCCCAATATTTCATATACATTTCAGAGATTGTTTAATGTCAGATGAAATTCAAGAACTGTTTCACAGTGTTCCTATCATTCATGTATCTCCTAGTGCTGAGGAGCAAGACTGGGGTGGGTCACTTTGGGCTCCACATCTTGTGAGAAGACAGACAAAGCTTTGATGAGGATCTAGACCTCTTTTCTTTCCTGCAAGCAACTTGAAGAGACCAAAGGGTCTTTTAAATGCGCAAAGACAATTTTTATAGAATAGAAATGAGAACATTTAACTTTATAAATAAACAGTTTTTCTCTCTGTGAGGACTAAATGTACATACATATATAAAAGAAGAAAAGTTTATAAACAGCTTCATTCTCCTCCCCCTGTGTGGTGTTAGGTGGGTACTTGTTTCCAGGTTTGGTTTCAGTCAATTTATTAACTTTTTGGGTTGCGGCAAGCTCTGTGCAATCCCCTCTGATCCCTAGGAAGTTTTTTTTTGTCACCAAGCGAGCCTGGCTGTGCATATGTTCCCCGCTCCTTTCATGAACCTCTCCTGAACAGCAGGCTTCCATCTCCTCACTAGAGCCCTCATTCTCTTCTCTTCTTCCCAGCAGACCCTGAAGAAGCCTGGGAGCTCCTCCTAGCCACCTCCTCCCACTCAGTCCTCAAGCATGCTCATCTGCACTGCAGGGAAAGGAGGAATCTCTGCTCCTTCCAGGGGGTCCATCTGACCTAGTCACTCCCTTTTTAAAGGAATGGAGAATAAAAAGTAAAACAGATGCTGTCCAAAATAAACCTTTTCACATGCCAGAAGAGAAAATCAGCACATCTCCCAAGCTTGGTTCTCTCAAACCCTCATCGTGTGAATGCTTAGGCCCTCCAGCTGTTTGTTTCCTGTGTATGGAGCAATGAGACCCTGTTATGGTAACTTCTGCACAAACTGGCCAAGATCCATCGGAATTTTTTGATCCAAAGCTTTTTACCCATTTCCAGATTGCAATTTGCTCATTGCGTTTTACGCAACACATGAAAGCAGAGAGAGTTAATCTGAGACTGTTTGTTTCTCTTTCAGGCTAATGAAAATAGTAAGGGCTGCATGGCCATCATTGTCTAACATGGTGTGCCTGTGCCGAAAAATCCTTGTGCTACCGTTCAGGGGCTTTGATAAACAGGCTGGACTTTTTTGTGTACCACCACCTCTTTCTTATTCTCCCCTCAAAATGTGCTAATTGCCTTGACCTTGGCAGCAAGTGCAAGTTGAGGTCCTCTGCAGCAGCCTGAGAGTATCTCAGTGTCTGTATGGATGCAGGCCAGTAATTTATGGCAGAATTAGAGAGAGAGAGCAGGGTGAAGTTGAGAAACATTTTCAACATTTTTACTGCTGTATCTCACTGTCTTGCTATGTTCAGGTGTCTTATTTTCCTTCATGGAAGATTAATGGAAGTGACTGATGATGGTTTCATGCGGTTTAGGGCCAGAAAGGATTATTAGATCATCTTAGCCTGACATCCCATGCGTTACAGCCCGTAAAAGGTATATGCACATGACACGGTGCAGTGCCGTGCAGAGATACACATGCTACCTCTGAACAAATTAGCTCAGCTACAGGAAGCAATAAAGCTGCATTAGACTGGGAGCAGTGCTGAAAGGGCTACAGCTAACGGAGTCCAGGCGCGGCGGCTCCCGGCTGTGCTCTCTCCAGGACCCAAACTGTCAATGCCAGACATGGCTCAGATGCCTCTAATAAATTTCCTCTACCAAGCAAGCTATTTAGATTTAAACTTTGCAGTTTTTGGGGATGCTAAAATGCGTTTCACAGGACAGGTGAAGACCATGGCACCACTGACTGGAGGGGATTTCTCCACCAGCGTTCCTCACACTATCACTACAAGGAAAGCAAAATCTCATAAAATCTCTGCCCAGTCAGAGGCTGGTGTGAGATGACCCACAGCAGTGCAGCTCAGCTTTGTGTTGGGTGGCCCCTGTCACAGGCTATCTCTACCCACAGTCTGTGTGGAGGAACCTGGCAGCTGAGATTTTTGGCTTAGAGTCCTGTTTAACTAGTCTCCCAGCCAGTGCTTGACAGCTAAGGCAGTGTGTGGAGACAAGACCACCTCTCTGCTTCCACTCAATTATTCTTGTTTTATAAGACTGTGGGTCATGTCATGTCTATTTTTATTTTTTTCCATACACTTGCACTGGTAGTGGAAGTGGTTAACACACAGTATCTTTAAATTGATTCTTTTGCCACAGTTTTCTAAAGCAGAACTGCTCAGCGTATAAGCACAATTTTCAGTTTTTATTCCTGAGTATATTACTTGGTAGCATATTAATATTAACAAATAACTTGGGGGTTGGAGGATGGAATTTTAAGAAGATTATTAGTATCATTCTTCATGATCCTCTTGGTTAACTATCACACTAATCTTTGAGTTATCTGCAAAATTTATTTACAAAGATTTTTATGGCATCTTTTAGATGACTGCCACATGTATAAAATAATATGGCTAAAAGAAATTCCCTAAAGAACAGGAATGCCTAGTCTGAGATCTTTCTGTGAGCTAATTTCAATGTGATCTGTGCCATCTCTGTCAATTTAAAGTGTCCTGCATTTTGGAGAAATCCAGATTTATTATGCTAGCACACATTGATTAGACTTGTAGTCTTGACAAAAATGGTTGTTTGGTCACAATTTTTTACCCAAGCTAATCTGTAAAAAGAATCCTAAATTCAAAATCTTTTAGCTAAATGAAGTTGAGTGATCTTCCATCAGAATTGTATTAATACAATTGGAATGATTTTAATAACTAGAAAATTCCCCATTTTTCGTGTATTTACAAAACACAATGGTGGTTGCTCAAAAGTGTGATTAGTTTCTATACAGCTTTTGCCTGTAAAATATTTTCATACACTATGTTGGTTTTAAATGATACCATCTTAGCACATATTTCCTCGTGCCATCCTCTGAAGTTGATAAACTCAGTCCCTGGCACTTTATCGAATGTGATTGGTGTAGTGTTTTGTTAAAATGACACCCTCCAAAATTTCTGTGGAAAATACACACCTAGCTACAGTTTGCAATCTAGAATAAGCATACATAACCTAGAGATTTTCTTGGTCCTCTACATTTAAATTCTTTTTGTTAATTTGTATTGCTGTAGTCATGGTTATCTGAAGGTACATTTAGGGCAATTTTGCAAGGAAAGGGGGTGTTTTTACTAAATTCATAGATGCAGCTGGAAAAAGCAGACAAGCTTTTGAACATGCAGTCCTTTCTTCAGGTTGAGTATATTTTAGCTTGTGGTTTATAATGATTTGTTATTTACTCAGGTTTTATATTAATATTTTATATTCTAGTTTGTTTTCAATCTTCTTTTAACTAGGATATCTTCTTGCTCTGTAAAATCTGTTTTACTTGTGAACCAGGCTTGTGTGTATCAAGGATTTGATTTTTTGACAGGTCTCATATTTTGAAAATACTTATCACTTTAAATATGTGGTTACAATGATTATTTAATTGCAAAATATACAAAAACTAGCCAACAAAAACTATATATATGTATGTATGTATGTATGAATATATATATATATATGTATGTATATAAGCATACATATATATATTTGGTCATATACTCAGTCTGCAAAAGGTAAATACAATCAGATAATGGCATCTATACCTAGAAACAGTTTGGTTTATGTTAGCATTTAACTCCTAGTTAATTTAAATAAGATCCAAAACAGTTATCTTTTTTTGATCTGAGGAGTTTCTGCAAAAGGATATTAACATTTATTATTTTTAGAAATGCTGGAAAAATTTTTGGTGCATGAAATGATGAGCAAGTTTCTTCCAGGATGAAGTCATCCCTATTAAAAATTTTAACTTTGTTACACATTAAGGACAGATGTTAAAGAACAGTACAAGCTGTTATCTACCGTGAATAGGTTTTGTGTTGTGGATTCTACAGACTGGCCCATAGATTTTTCTTTCAGTTCTTCTTTCTTCTATGTAGATGCTTTATGCATAACATTTGCCTCCCATTCTGACCTTTCAGAAACAACTAAGAACCTCTTTGATGTGAAGATACTGTTTGTGCATTTCCCCCCCTCCCATTTTATGCTTATGAGAGAAGCTGGAAGTTTGAAAAGCTGTTTTAGTCATAACAACTACCTTTCCTTATTTCCAATACTAAAGGCAGAATATTTTTTCTCAGGCGAGAGCATCTCTAGCCGCTGTTTTTATTATCTAGGCTCCACTGACCAATACAGAAATAGTTAAAAATGTGTTACTTATCTGACTGTTTTGCTTACATTATTGTGCAGAGGCTACCATAAAACTGGTTTCAACACTTAAGGATATCTACTAGGATTATCCTGTTACCATCCTCTGCCTTCATGGTTACATTAACAGCAACCTAATACCTTACCTAGAGATTATCCCATCCACTACTGAGATGGTATCCATTAGAATCATGCAATCTGTCTATAGTATTTTTGTACACCACTGAGTACATGCTCTACCTCTTTAGACTATTGGTAAAATTACTTAAAAAGGAAAGAAGATATATAGTTATAAAGAGACCTCAAACTTTAGAAAACATTGTTTTCAGGTTCCTGGGAAAAGGAGGCATTTCTTACAAAATTGCCACAAGAAATGGAGAAAAACGAGAAGCTTAATGATATAGACCAATAAATAATTGCTACCACATTTTCCCATCAAACTGTATTTCATTGAGTTAATAGAACAAAAAAGGAATAATTAAAAGAAAAAAAATCTCCAGGTTCATAACGACATAAAAACTTTATAATAATGAATTAAAATGGTCTCATCATTACAGAAGGACATTAAAAAGCACACATTAAAACAGTTTCACTTTCATTAAGGTGTACCTAAATCCAGAAACAGGAAATACAAAGTTTTACAATTTAGAAAGTAGCTAAAAATGATGATATATATCCCTTTCCATACAGGATATAAATAAATAATACCACTGGAAAAAATAAAAATAGCAGATATGTGTTTGTTCTCTCAGCTATGTAATGTCACAGACATGCCTTAGAAGCCCATAGGAAAAAATGTCCGAGGGAGGTGGCCAAAGTAGAAGCCCTGCAACAAATACACAGATCAAAAATTTAGACATTATGGATAATTAGGTGGTGCTAAATAATGAAATTGTAGCCAAATATAGCTGCCTTTGACATGTTAAAGGGGGTGTGAAACACCCATATGTCTATTGAATACCAGGTTTGGAATAGTGATGGTTCTGAAAAAGAAAAAGAATCCATGTTTGTCCTTACCTTCCTCCTCCATCTTTGAAGTTTGCTTTTCTACTCAGTGCCTGTTGCAACCATCTCCAGTTTCACCATACTGCGCTCTAATTTTCTCCCCCATATCTGTGCCATCCACACAGGGAGCAGTTATAGTCAGGATGTCACACTTGGGGAGTGCAGCAGCTGTGCAGATCTACCATTTCTTTTAGCATCTGCAAGAGGCAGAGCACAGGGCATGGGGTGGCCTGTCTGCGCTGGCAAACACATCTAAGGACACAGCAGCTGCATCACTTCTGAGCTTGCTGTGAATCATGATGCCACTCTAAATTCCTGCATGGGTAGGGCAGTTTGTCTTCATCCCCCAACACTGAGTTGCAGTTGTAGGCCATGGTTTCACTCTAAATAAGTAACCTTTATATTCCTTTTCTTCTGCAAACAATCAACAGAAATCTAAACATGTGCATAACAGAATATAGTAAGAACAGAGTTCTAAATTTAGAAGTCATACATTTGGGATTTCAAAGCTGCTTCAAGTGCTGTTAGTACTTTTGGCAGCTCAGATTTATGTTAATTACATGAGGTTTGCTGGAGATGCCTCTTAGTGTCTGGACATTTTTGGTTGTACTCTGTCTGTTTTGGTTTCCTGCATGTCACAGTCTTCAACTGAATGTCAAATTTTTGTTGCAGCACTGAAATCACAATTCCACACAAATTCTCAGGGGCTGGAGAGAGCTGTATTGCATAGCTTGGGTTTCTGCAGAAGTATGGACTCAGTACTAAAAACCATTTAACATGTGACTACTGCTGAAGGAAGGAGGCACAGCTGGCAGCTGCGTGGATGAGCAAGCACATTGAATGAGGACATTTTTCAAGCACTGGTTGGGGAGAGAGAAAAAAATGCAAATAACTTCTTTGGCAGTGTTTATTTATTTATTTTGGAGCTCACCCTATTGTTTATCATCATGATAGTTTTTGACAGATCATGTGTTGTGGTTACTTTGTATTTCAGAGGCGGATGTTCTGATGTAAGGGATTTTGCCCACCCCACTTATTAATAGCAAGGGATAATAAACTTTCATAACTGCACAGTTTATCATATCATATGTTACGCCTTGTCTAGGGTGAATATTTTCATCCCTGAAAAGAGAGACAATAACTTACCATAATTTGTGACAGTCAGAATGTCTTTGCCAGGAAATGTGATGACCAAGCTGGGCAGACCACTTGGACTGTGCTATCCAAAGCCATTTGATTACTGAATGTGTTTGAATAAGAATTTGTGAATGCCCAATCAGTTATTCTCCCCCTACAACAAAATGTGGCAAATGAAATGTCCATTACATTTCTATGCAAACCTTCTCCTTCTTGCCCCAGGTGTTTTACTTCACTCAGTCACATATGGCATCAAGGACAACTGATCAAAGAGATGTAGCAAAAAATCTGCTTCAGTCACATCATCAGCCTTGTAATGTCCAAGCCTTGTATCAAATCTTGCATATATTTATGGAAGTTGTGTTTCCAGGAGAACTTAACAGGAGGAGGTGATGGTCTGTGGATCCTGGCCTTTTTCACCCCACCATTCCCTTAAGGTCTGTGGTGACAGCAGTCAACTGCTGGCTGCACGGAAAAGCAGTCTCAGGGCAGGATTAAGGATAGCAAAATAGCATTGCCATACTCTGAGTCCAAACAGGGAGGGCATTATTGTCCAGTTAGTGGAGTTTGGTTGAAAGAAGCCATGAAGGCAAGATGGAAAGGTCTAATTTGGCTAGAAGCTGGTTCAGAGATTCTCAAGAGATTCTCAGTGGCTGCAGAGAGAACTGAATTTTTTTGGGATGCAAGGGCCAGGAGAAGGGTGGGAATGCTTGCAGTGAAAGTGAGATGGAGAGGGGGAAAGAGTAGAATTAAGTGAGGAGCCAAGAGGAAAACCCTAGATAGTGAAGGTAGTTGTAGTTGTGTGGTGGGTTATTTTTTTTGTTTTGTTTTGTGGTTTTGTTTTTTTTTTTTTTTTTTTTTTTGTGTGTGTGTGTGAGTGGCTTGTTGGTTTTTTTTTTGTTGTTGTTGTTGTTGTGTTGTGTTTTGTTTTGAGTTTTGCTCCTGCCCAAATGGGTTGTCGTCTTTGGGCAAACTGCTTCTATGTCAGGGAATGCCTTGCTTGCATATGGAATATCATCCCTCCACAGTACAGGCTCACCAGGAAAGGGGAGAGTAGACAGAATGCCCAGGACTACTTGCTGCCTCCAGGAACTGCCTACTTCATCATGTTTACAGCCAGCCCTGTTACGCTGTGGGGAGTTTATACCATATCATACCTATACAAAGCACTGCTTTCTACTGATGACATGCCTTCTTTAATTTAACCTGGCAGAACTAACTGTCTTAAAATTCTTCTGGCTGCAAAAAATACTGTCTGTGGCTGTCTGTGGCAGCTGATTGGAATATTCTCTTTACTCTTTAAGTACTACCCGGGGTATTGGAAGCAGATCTGAAAGAGCTAGTGCTAGTAACCCCAGCAGATGCCTGGAGCACAGCGTATTCATAAGCTGAAGTTGCCCTTCCGCTAGTTCATGTGCACACCTGGAAAGGGGCATATTTTCCAGCAGGGGAACTCCCATCTGCTCTGCCCTTTAGGTCCCATTTCTCTAAGGCAGCTAAGGAAATCACTTCCGAGGAATAATACATTAGCATGTGTTTTTAACCTGGAACAGATCTAGATCTGCTAGTAGGCATATTATGAAACTCATGTGTGTGTACGCAGTTCTCTGGATGTAATTTGTACAAGCAAAGCCATGGCTTGAGTGGCTGAGGGTACTGAGCCCATCCTCTTTCATTCACTCTGTGCCTTGCTCTCATGGTGCCAGAGCTGGGCTGCATGCTGTCCTTCATCTCACTCCCCTTATAATCAGGCCTCTGTTTGCTCTATGCTTATTTGTATGAGACTTCATTGTTCAGTGATTTCCAAAATATGGTTTGGAAGCTTGTAATAATAGCAGGTATGTTTATTTATACACAAACTCTTTACAAAACCGAGGATTAAGAACCATGTGATTAGCTCCCATTAAAAGTGTAATCCACCTACCACCCAAATAATTATTTTTTTTAAAAGCCCATTTCCCTACTTTTACAAAAAATTAGGATATTTGAAAATAAACAGTTAAGTCTACTTCCTCTCTGAATGTATCTCCTTATAATTGAGTTTCTCTACACCTGTCTCAGACTTGCCTCCTCCCATCTTCAGGCTGCAAAAATATGTGCAAAGGTCAAACCAACAAATTGCTAGGAGATTGCTGGAAATAGAGTGTTTAAATAGGAAATGGGGTTTTCTAATCTGTGTTTGCCCTAGTCCCCATAAAGGCAGAAGGTTTTACAATGGTGAAAGCAGAAGTCAGTAGAACCTTGCCATGTGGCCTCTCTAAACTGGAGACAAGAGGGGTGAAAACAAAGTAGCTGCACAGAAATTTCAGTACATTAATTACAAGTGAATTGTATTTTTGCTAAGTAGATTGGGCAGCATTGTCCCAGTGTGTTTGCAGTGTTGAATCTCTCAGTCTGTGGTGCAGAGCAGGGTACCCATGCAGTTGACTTCTTCTATCTGGCTGTTGGCAGAGCTCACCCAGTTCATACAACAAATGGCAGAAAAAAGGTATAAGCACCAGCTGCTAGAGGGAAAGGATGTAATATTCCCTGGCCAAGACTTTTTCCTGAGCAAATAGGTGAAGAAAGTCAGGGGGTCTCTAATTGGTCATTTTTGTTCTTTTTCAGAATTGAATCAATTGTTCTAGGCCACCTACAGATGATGTCCTGGGGCACTGTGCTGTGGCAGACAACCAAAAGTATTAGTGGGAAGGGATGCTTTTTGGAAAATATGCATGGAAGTCAAAAAGACTAAAAAATATTTTTTGGATGTGAAAGCTCACTTGAAAAAGTCTTGGAGTGTTGGGAAAGTTTGGGAAACTACATGTCTTGTCTTAAAAGCTGCTGGAGTTGATATATCGGGGGGGGTAAGTAGAATAACTTCTGTAGGGACATTACAGACAAAAAGAATTACAGTGTTTAAGACTGTCAGTCTCTTGCATCTTTAGTCTTGCACTGACTTCCTCCACTAGTTTGTTATGTACCTCATCCACCATTCCGTACCATGACAAAGACTGGCACATCTTTTTAGGCAGCAGTTGCAACAAAGGATACTGAGCTTGATAAAGACTAATGGTGTCCAGTTAGTGCCTCAGGCTGTTTGAACTATTGTCACTGCAAACCCCAGCATTTATAATTTTTCAGGTGTTCTATGCAGCTGCATTCAACATGAACAAGTGACATCTCAAGAGCCCTCCTGAAGAAAAAAACAAATACTAAATATACTTACCCTTAAAAATAATTTTTGTATAATTATTATGTGTTCAATTATTATAAAATAAAGAATATCCTCAAGTAAAGCCTTTAAATTATATGTTTCTTTATTAACTGGTTTATAATACAGTAATTCTACAGCTCACATTAAATTAATTTTGTAAACATTCTTGCAGTGCTTACACAAAAGTAAGGCTATAAATGATCACTGGGAAATTTATGAGTATGGAATATTTTAGAATGAGTAATAGTTTAGCTTCTCAAGGCCTTGTGCTCACAAAATCTAATGTTACATAATTCAGCAGGTTTCAACCTTCTCTAGTGTCAATGCATGATGAGTAAGCCAAATGAAATCTACACCCTGTAACCTTGTTGAATAAACTCTACTATTAATCCTCTCATAAAATAATAAATTCTTTTCTTTCTACAGATATGGAAAGAGAAAGAGGACAGTAAAGAGGAGAGAAGTAAAGGAAAGTTGTGCAGAAACAAAAATGAATGTTTCCTCTGCCATTCAGATACCACTAATTTCAAAACATATTATATTGTTGTTTCTGAGCATATTTTGCAGGCCTAGATTGTAGCAATATCTCATTTTGATCCGTTCTCTGACAGTAATGTTTCAGCCACAGAAAAATATTTTTTCTTATTATATGACATTTATATTGTTGTATTTAGATTATGTTAGTAGCGCTGATGTGCCATAATAATGTCTTTTTTTTTTCCTTATACCTCTGTCAAATATCTAACTTCGGCCTAGAGGGATTCTGTAGTTTGACCAACTGAGACACTGTGTCATCATAGACTAACATTTAGATGTCACAGGTCTCCAAAATTCCATCTCAGCTGTTGCCTGAGCAGATTTAATTGAAAAAGCTGTACATTTATGTTTAACCCTTTCAGCTGAACTGGTGGGAAAATCCTGAAAGTTGACAGTATGTGACAGAATAAGTTTCACAAAGTATTTTTATGTGATGTCACTCTGTGCTTTGGAGTTATTTATGCATTCATTTCTAGTTGATATTTCTTGCTAATGGCATCAATCCCAAACATGATTTTTAACAATATAATTTAAAATTTGAGGAAAACTCTTAAGAACCTTACATTAAAAATTCTTAAAAAATTAGTTTTTCTGAACTTCTTTTGGCTATTTGAGAAAAATGAATCAAGTAAATTTCTGTTTGTGTAAGCTTTGATTCCTGCAAAAAAGTTCTATGGGTTTGTCAAGCATCATTAACCATCACAGAAAATCTTCTCTCCAATATTTCATGTTAATCCATGTGCCCAATCATCTGAGGCCTATCTTCTGTTCAGATTAATTTTCTATCCTTTATCAATCACTGATTTTATCAATAGTTTCAGATTATTGATAGAAAGACTAAGTAAGAAGGAATAAGAACTGATCAATAATATTTCCCATTTAATATTTTTGCTGGACAGTTAGATTTTTTCTTTGTTTAATGAAAGTTACTTAGGTTTCACTATTAATTTGACTTCTTCATTAGAATATGTAGCATTTGATCAACAAAAAACCAATCCTTCTCTATACTGCTTGAAATTCTCCCCCACCACATTTTCATTTTTATGGTATCTGTGTTTTATTGTTTTGGGGTTTTTTTTTGATTAGTTGGTTGCTTGCTTTTTGTTGTTGTTGTTTTCTTTATTTTTTTTAAAGATGTCTTATGGAAAAATGTATAAAGCAAATTTCTGTAAATCCATATTCAGTTGGATCAGTTATATTGCTCTTCCTAATTATTTTTAAATAATATCATGCATGATTGGTCTTTGTCCAGTGTCAGGTTAGAGGACCTCTAATCACTATGGTCTTCCTGTTTATTTTTCTAAAATATGGACACAAGAACATGTCCATTTTGGGGAACATTTCCAAACTCCTAGAAAAAGAACCCTAATAATCTAAAGTGTTGTTTTATAGGGTCTTTTAAAAAATACATATTTTCTAGAGTTAATGGTTTTAAAATGTCTAGCTTTAACAGATGCTGTATAACATCCAGGTAATAAATTTTCCATCAGTAATTGTTTTATCATCATAACCCTGTCTACCTATATAATCTGGTTTTCTTCCAAACAGAGTTTTGCCTTCTTGCATTAATTCTTGGCAATTCTACAGTTTCTATTTTCCATGATTTATTTTCTTTTTCATAATATTCCAAGTATCCCACCTAATTGGTAATTGAGTAATAGCCCAATGGGTCTGTGCTTTAATTTAAAGAATCCCTCAGATGAAATTACTCCCATCACATTTATGCCTAATGCCAAAATACAAAAAAAGAGAAGCTAACATTTCCATGCCCTGAAAGACTCATGCAAACATGATTTTTGATATTTAGGGAAAAATTATATTCAGAGATAAAAAATATAATTGCTGAAGAGGGGATGAGGGGATGTAATCAGGAATCCTGCTTCTGGATTCAAACAAGGCAGCATAACAAAGAAACATCTTGTCTGTCAGGAAATAACCTCAAATGCTGAAAATGGTGCTTTGACCAGAGCTGGTGATTGCAAACAGATGAAGGGCAGCTCGATGGTGTCCTGGAATATTCTCTGTGTCTTTGTCTAGGGTTTCTGGAAGTGACTTAGGTGACTAGACATAGTACACATACATATGGAAGTCCTGTGCAGGGATGTCAGATATGATATGAGACCTATAGAAGACCCATACACTTCTGAAACAACAACTGAGGATCAAGTAGGATGATGGAAATCATCCAAAATGAGCCATGTTTAGACGCATTTGCATTGCTGCCCTTTTGCCAGGCTGAAAAGGATGACTCAAATTGAGGTGTCAGTGGTATACATTAATTGTATTTTTCTTGTCTTTTAGATTTGTACTTAACATCTTGGGTTCTCTTAACTCAAAAGAGCAGACAAAACTTAGAAGTAAAGATACAAAGCAGTGCATTTTACTAAGTATCTACAGAAGTCATGTCCTAAGCATCTTAAATATGTAAAATGTTTGAAAACTTTTAATCTTAAATGCTATTTATAAAATAAGTCACTAAAAGGTTAAAACACATGCTGATCAAAGACTCTCAGAAAAGAATAGTATACTCTCATTCTTCTACTGACTCACATTTAATCTGTAATGTGGAGTAAATAATTTCATATGTTTGCAGACCCATTGACCTACTTGCAAACTCAGACTAGTTATATTTGCCACTTCTGCAGAAGCCTTTTTGTAGCCTATGGATGAAAGGGTCTTTCCATAACAAATAGTATTTTAGCTTATGGAAAGGAATTTGAGGTAGAGAAACACTGAGTAAGTTTCTAAAATTTGTAGTTAATTCTTCTTGAGGTAGAGAATTTGCTGTGGGCATACCAAAACTCTGAATCTGTAATTTCTTTACCAAAAATGTGGAGTGTAAAGAAACTAAAGTGAAATTAAAAGTTAAGTGATATTTAACCTCACAACAGTCAAAAAAGTGATTAATTTTAAAGTAATATGTCTAAGATATATGTTAATTAAAGTAAGATAATACAATGGGAATGTTAGTGCATCTTGAAAACTATTTTTTTTCGTATTTGAACTTTTTTGCTGTGGTTATGACACACCTTCCGATGGATCTGTGACCATTAGCGAGTACACAATGCCATATGTCCTCATGCACATGGCTCTGATTCAAAAAAGGAAATAAGAAAAGTCTGAAGGACACATATTCTGAAATGAAACAGGCAATTCTCACAATATGTCCATCCATATTTTTCACATCCAAAACATTTGTACAGTTCAGAAGTCTTCACGCTTATATCCAGAGCTGTAAACTGAAACTTCATGGTTTTTGAAATTTGGTCATCTTTACTTATTAAGCTTCAATCATGAATGTTTTAGTACTGACTTCCTGTTTCATTTGAATAGCAAAGACATATGTTACTCTTCTCACGTGGCTGTTTAAGCCACCTGTCCACAAAAAAAGGACAGGTAGCATCTTCACAAGCCTGTGAATGAAATATTTTACCTTAGAATTTAGGATTTACTTGCAAAAAAAGTTGTGTTCTATTTTGCAAAAAAACAAGAGTCCTCCGCTCTGTGGTACTTTTGCATAAGGACTGACCTGAAAGTGTGCCTCAAGCAATATCTTCACTCTGTCAGGATTTTTATGCCTTGAAGTTTTTAAGGAATATTATTGAAATGGTTCCCTTTTATTGTATTTCATGCATTGAGAGAATATTAGGATACAGATGCTACCTTGTCTCTTTGGAAAGCACTCAGAACTGCAGACTTCTAAAACATGCTGGCTTTCCTAGTTACAATAGTGTTTATCTAATTCGAATAACAAAGCTTGCAAACCTTTAATAACACCAAAAAAAGAAAGAAGGGGAAAAAAAGAAGCTCTGATAAAAGGATTTTGAGTCTGCTATAATAGTACAATTCAAACCAAATTGTTTTAATTCAAGTATTTAGAATGCAGTAACACATTTCAAAACCATAATGTGTTTGTAGATAACCCAATTTCTTTATGCATAGAAATCTTAAAAGAGAGATGTGAGTTTGTTACTTAGTTTTGATCATTTATTTTGTATAAGTAATGACTATAACCTAAAATACAGTGTGTTTCTTTTTTTTTTGAAATTTCAGTAAAATATCTTCTATTCCATGTTTAGCACATGAAAAGACAGACTTTTTTTGAAACAAATGCAAAAGGGCTTACAGTAAGTGGATTTAATTTAAGTACAGTACAGTAGAATCTGGATCTAGAGCAGACTGGGTACTCCCCCCTAACATCCCTTGATGAAGCTTAAATAGGGCAATGGGATGCCTCTGGAATAGTAGATCTGAGGATGATCCATTCCAACAGGGAAGAGCCCTGTCTCTGCTCTGTATTCCACCATGCAGAAGCCTTCATATGGGTCTCTCATGGCAGATATCTGCAGGGAATACCTTTCCTATCAGCCTTTTGATTTTTAAGGGTGCAAACAACAATCCTTCCCATTTTCTTTCCCATTAAAGTACCACAGGTTTGGATGGAATATTTTGAAGGCCTAATTTTGCCCCAAAGTCAGAGAGAAGAAAAAGGCAAAAGTGGGTGTTTTTCTTTTTTTTTTTTTCCTTGGGGTAGAGATTTTTCTTCCCCACCAAAATTTTCAGACATGCTCAATAGCTGTGAAGTGAAGGTGAGTCTGGGAGAGGCCAGGAAGCACATTAGCTAGATGTCCTGTTAAAAAGGAAAAGATTGGGATATAGGGTAAATCCTTGGCTGGAGTATAATCAGCAGCAGATGACAGAAGAAAGTACACGTCTCTCTCGGATCATGAATCTGGAAGTGAACTTTTCCCAAGGGTTTACACCCCCTAGCACAAGGCTGTGTCCATCAGGGTGTCTGCCTCTCAGGCTTTGTCACACAGCTGGGAGCTGAGAGAAGAAGAGAGGGGAAACTGCCTGTCACACATTCAAAGGTAGCACAAAATAAAAGACCAGAGATGGCATATGTGGTTATCCTACCCTTCAGAAATGTGCTCTATGGTTTTCCTGGTCCTAGAGAAACCTTGGATGGTATATTTCTTCCAAGCACAAGTCCATAAGCGCTGTGGTAATGGATGAGTGGAATGTCCTTCCAGCTCTCCTGCATCCCACTCAACGTCTGACTGAATGGACTTAGCAAAGGAGAAAAACAATGACAATTTGAAGGAGGGGTGGAGGTGGGGGGGAATTGTTTCCCTGCAGCCTAAAGGTCTGATGCATGGAAGTTATGCTGCTGTAACCAAGCACTACAGAGCTCTCTGGTGCAGTGGCTCTATGGGATGCAGAGACATAATAACCATCTAACTCCCAATGTGCTTTTCCCAGCTTCCTCTCTGCGCCCTTTAGGAATGACAAAAATTGTGCAATAAAATTCAAGGACACATAGAATTAGAGGCTTTGTCTGCAATTCACCCCATGGCACCCTTTTAGCCTCTGGATCCTCATGCCATGAGATTTAGTATTTGGCATAAAAAGATTTAAGGTTTGGGGGGAGTTTACTTGGGCTTGTTTAACAGACATTTTTAAAGCTTCAGGCAGTAAATACAGACTCATTTGGCATGTTTATATGCCTGGAGTTTGAGAAAGAACTGTATCAACTGAAAAAATACATTTAAAACATTATTAAAATGTGCATTTACATAAAGAGCAAGTTTGTTCCTGTCTGGGTACTTGGTTGCCTGCACACGGAAAAGACCACTTTAAAGTAAACAAATGAGTATTTTAGTTAAATCATCACACTCAGAAATGCAGAAGAATAACTTGACAGCTAGGATACCCCTGCAAACTTGCTCATAGCATCGCTTCTGGCTGCTTACTCTGACTTCTCCCACACTCTGACTGTAGTAGAAGGAAGTGTAGACTCCAGACATGGCTATTGTAGAGATTTTCTTCATTTTTCCTACTGACTGCAATAGGCTGAACCACAGTCTTGTACAAATAATGGCTTTGTTGCTCCACGTGTAAAATATCAGAGGATAAAGAGGAAACTCCTATACAGTTAAGCTTCTAAATGCAAACTGAAACAACATTCCTTGTACTTTCTGCAGAGAAATAAATACCTAAGAGCAAGCCACTTGTGCTTTTCCACCTGTTGTTTTGTGAGGCTGACTTAGAGCTCTGAACAGTGCCAAGATGGACTTGATCACAAGTACATGGGAGAAAGTGAAGATGGCTTAATTTAGGACCTTCCTCTTCTTCAAGCCACCAATTCCTATGTCTGTTTGCCTTCTTTACACATTACAGGGTAGCATAATGTTCAGCTGGTGCATTTATATGTACAACAGAGATGATTACATAGGCCTAAGTCCTACAACTGAGCCTATCTGGATAGCTTGCACAGGAATAACTAAGTCAATTTGTAATGTCAGGTCAATAATTATTGGAGTGTTCCAACACTTTGTACTGAATAAAATATCTTTAATTAATGTTAAACATGAAGGAATTATCTTTACAGTGTAAGATTCGTCCTTGTCATTCACATATGGTAAATAGCTTTATAGCTCCATTTGCTATTCTACTAGCCTCAACAGAATTACTCCTCACAATTCTTTGATTGCAATTGCTTTGATTGTAAGACTTGCACAGCTAGGATCTAGAGAAAATTATTAAAATAAATAAGTTATCATTCAGCTCTACTGTTCAGTCACATAAGAATATTTTCCAACAAAAAAGGCTCTTTTTCCACAACAGGGAATTGACAAAGGATATTCACTCAAAGAAGCTTTTCCAACTGAAAGCAATGTTCTCCAGTCTGAGAGGAGAGTACACACCATCAAGACTGTCATTTTTACCCATGATAGGGGTCATTGTGGAGCATCAGAGGAATTGTGGAGCATCAGGCCACAGTGGAAAGCTGCAGCAAAGTGACACTGTGTGTGAGTACTGGGGCACACTTCAGTGTGGTAGTACAAGATTTAGGCATCTTAATCTTTGTGGACAGGCTAAAACAAAGCAGACCACTGTGAACATCCTGTTCGCAGTCCAGATATATTGGTGAACAGATAAATGCACTGACTGCTAATCTATTCTCTCTGCTGGAGTTACCCCTTTGATATTTGGTCATCAGAATGATCACTTTCAGTCACAGTAGCTGGAAGAAGAGGCTCTGAGACATTCCTCAGCTACTTCAAGCAGATTTACACAGGCTATGGCACAAAATCATATTAATTGTTTAAATAATATGTCTGATTTTCCTTAGGATTAATTGGGAAAGATCAACATTATTTACTCCAGCATTTGTCAATGTTGGTAACTTCCTGGTGGAACACACAGTTTGGGATGACAATGGTTTCAATCCTTACAGCTGGATGGGGAAAGTAAAGAGTGAAATCAAAGAGTAATTTTGTGGACATTAGTAGAAACTGGTGTCCAAAGAGTGCATGTCCATACTGTGTGATGGAGAGTGGCAGAGAAGATCTCAGTGTAACCCTTACACAGCTGGCACAGGCACACAACACAGTGAGTTTTGAGCAATAACTCAGATTTGAGGCTTAGTACTTCCACATGAACCACCTCTAAACTGAAAATGGAGCCCGAGAAAATGAAGCCTGTTGTGCCATCAAGAGGGGCCTACCTCTGACAGCTACTTAAAAACCCTAATAAAGTTTTGCTAAGAAAGTACATTTGCACCTTCAAGGGTACTACATTTTATATGCACACTTATTATATTTTCAAATATATAATCTGCTTTTTAGGGCGATGCAGAATGTGATAAAATATTTACAGTAAAAAGACAGAGCAAAACATGGGGTTTCTGCTTTCATCTCAGCACTACATGTATACTGCTTTTTTGGGGGGGGGAGGTGTACTTTAAATTTTTTTTAATTTGCATTAAATGTATAGTGAAACTTTCACTTACTAACCAGAAGCATATTTTAATTAAATGATATTAATAAAAGCAGAAAAAACTCCACAAATAAAATATATAATTTTTTCATATTAAATGAATGCATCGTATTTCCTGCATTTCTGCTACAGTCGAAGTAGAAAACTGTTTGATCACTAATAAAACACAATAACCATTCTACTCATGAGATTAGCCTGAGAAATCACTTGCTGTTATGGACCAAGCTACTCTGCTAATCCATACACATGGGATTAACAGCGATTATATCCTTTGGGAAATCATGCAGCTTTCTAAATATATTTCTAGTTTTCTTCAGAAGTACTGGTAGGAAAACAAGAAGTGAACGGAATATAGAGAATGATTTCCCATGGTCTTTGAAAATCAATTCATCTAATTGTATTACATTTACATAACTCCTAGGACTTTTGCTTAAAGAGTGGGCTTCTTTTAATCCATCTGTCATACTTTATTCTAGTACAGGATAGAAATCACAACGTGCTTCAGAGAGTTAATCATTAAAGACTATGAATTGCAGTTTTATGAACAAAAGGGCACAGGCACTGGCACAAACACACATTATATCATCTTATCACACTATCTGCTACACACTTAACCGCCTTTGATCTTATCTAATAATAGATATATTGCTGAAATAATCACCATTTAAATATATTAGGTTGTTTGACATAGGTACTACACACAAGGAAAATCAATAATGATTATACAATCACCAGATACAATGTAAACTGCATACTGCAAATGTCTTTACAGGGTTAGATAACATCACAGAAATCCTAATGAACGTCAATAGCCATTAGTTTTTAGAAGCAGCACTTGAACTTTTGGGATTTTTTTTACAGTAACTAGTCCAACCTTAGGTGCAAGACTTTGAAACAAATGAAGATCAAAGAAAGAATGACAAGTAGACTTAACAAATACATCTCTGGAACTGGTCAATATTTGCTGCTCTTTTGAAAAACTAGTAAATATATATTCACCTCCTGTACTAAGTGGAATCTATGTTAGCAAGATTACCCAGAACTTTCAGGTGAAAGCATTAGTCTCACTTTTTTTTTTTGTGATTATAACTGAGCTAAGAACCACCACCTGTTAACTCACAATTTGAAGTCAGGTCATAAGAGGTAAGGTCAGTATTGGAATTCCTTAGCAAGACTCTATTCCACAAGAGAGAGTTCAACCAAACAAAATTACAACCAAGTGTACAACCACTATTAAACGTGTGCTCAAAATCAGAATGTAGTTTGTGAATAATGCTTCCTTTAGCTTAGCCCCTCTGAAACTGACATTCTAATATTCTGGTTTTACTTTCTGAAGCTACATTCCTGTATAATTTCAGTATGTGTTTATTTGAAAGGATTTAATATTAAACTGCAACATGATATCGGGATTGGAAAGGCTCAAAAATTAATCCTTTTGTATGGAAACTGCAGTGGTCATTAGAGAAATAGACATGTTTTTGTCAGAAGTTGAAAATTAAAAAGGTTTTGCATATTTGGGAATTGTAAGAACACAAGGACTTTCAGCAAAGGTGCAGGATCCACCTTTAATCAAAGATGAGAGCAGTTTTATCTCTACACAAAATCAATCAGTAGTTCTTGGTACTTTCCAGATGTAAAAGAGAGTGCCCAATATAATTACACCGACATAAAGGTCCTGCTGCTATCCTCACCAATGAGATATAGAAAAGATTTTGTAGATAAGCAGTCTTTGAAAACATTCGCTGAGGTGTAAAGCAATTTTGTCTCAATTAACTGCTTTTTTAAGCAATATTCAGAGGGCAAGATAGTGTTTATTTTGAATCTCCAAAGCTTTGAGTCAAACGATTTTCAAATCTCAATTTATAAATGAGCACCAAAAGATGATTTTAAAAGTTTCTAAAAAATATAACCCATTCATTCATGCCTTCTTATAAAATTAAAATATTTTGGAGGTATAGAACCAACAGTTTATAACCCTTATCTTCTATCTGCTCTAACATGGCTGTCAAATTTACTGTTTAAGCTTTTCTTTGTAATCACACTATTATGCACTTCATCACCTTCCCCACCCCCATCATTCGATCTAATGGTTTTAAAGGGAAAGGAAATTACTTGTCTTCACTGCCAGCACTTGACACTTTTATGGGTCATTTGTAATGAAGCTATTCTTTGGTTTTAATGGAGACCTTGATTTGGACCAGTGTGAATAATTGTCAAAAGGTGATTAATTAAATAATCACCGCCACCCTGTAAAATGGATCAACATATTACATTACACTGATCCAAAAGTTGTTTTATTCCTGCATTAGACTTCAAATTCCATGCATTTAAACAAGCCTTAAACTGGGCAATATAATTTACTACACATTAATTATACATATCATGTGGCTAAAGTATGGAAAAGTGTTTTACACCTTTTTTAACTCTTCAAAATATGCTGCCAGGCCTTATTACAATGAAAGATCCTTTGGGAGAATAATATTCTTGAATGACAATACACACACACATACACACGCACATGGATGTATATAAGATAACGTTCTCTACATAAATGTAACATTGAGAAAGATCCTTGTGTTTTAGAAACACACAGTTTTAGGTTAAACATGCATTTAAAAAAAAACCCACACAACTTCACATTTAGTTACATCTGAACAAGAGACAAGCACATGGTTAATAGCTTATACAGGAGATGGATACGTACTGTTAAACTGTGAAATATTGTACTTCAGTTTAGACAGTCCTGTGCAGGTTCATGTACTGCTAACTCTTCCAAGTAATAAACTTTTTTAGAGCTATGGCTTTTGTTATATATATTATTGCCTTCTGTTCCTTCTAGACAGGTGAAACAGTGTTAGCAACATTTATAATTTACTCGTGGTCTATATAAATGAAATGCCAGGATTCTGAATCCTAGTTTTTGAGACAAAATAAGACAGGACAGTGTATTTGTTGCTGAAACTTTCCACAAGAAATTAAGCTTAAAATACTGCTGTTTAAAGTATAAAGAAGCACCAAACAAAGTGCATATATAAATAGTCATTGTGGGAAACTGGAGAGAGAGAGAATTTTTTTGGAGCACATTTTTGCACTTGTTCCAGTGTCTACAAAATACTTCAACAGACTGACAAGAGAGTCACATTTCAGGCAAACATTAAATAGCACCACCATGTTAAATGACGATAGAAAAGGCAATAGTTCACAGAAATATGTATGTGTCTGCTGTACACAAAAGGCAAATAGCTGTTTTGAACTGTGAAGACTATTTAAAGGTTTAGTGTACACCTTGGATTCCTGCTGCCTACATAAGTACAGAGACCTAAATCCACTGCATACTGGGACTAACTGATCAAAGCAGTAGTTAAATCTATCCATGGAAAATCTAAGTAGTCTTTGGAGGCAACTCTTTGAATGCAGATTAGTGATTTCATTGAAGTAGTCAATCAACTGGTTTTTTTCTGGTTGTTAAAATGTCACTGAGTGAACAGAGTAGATAAAAAAAATGATGAGCAAAAAATAGTGTTTCAACTTGAACAAACTTGCTATTTGTAGACTGGATCACATGAATCTGCTTCAGTCAAGATCATTTCAGAGGTAGCTACAGGAATGAATCCCACAAAGGGACTAAGTTTAATCATCCAATCCCAGACTGTATTGATTTTGGAACTACTTGCAATGACTATATAAATAAGCCATTTCTTTGCAACTGTATCTGGAGTCGGTCATGAACCCAAAACCTTCACAACCTGGTCCAAAGTGAATTATGCCCTGCAGAAATAAATTAATAAAACTAACACAGCTAGGCTTCTCTACCAACTTATTTTCACGTTTCAAGAGCTTAAAAATATAAAATCAATAATCATTTAGTCATAAGGGTAAATGAAGCGACATAACATCAAAGTATACCCTTTAGCCATTCAAGTCATTCTAGGTAATTTATCTCATCAAAAGGCACTGGTAATAATCCTTTCCACTCTGAGACAAGCCGCCACACAGCTGCTGTATTATCCTAGAGTAAACAAGTTTGGAGAAAATATTAAAAATCAATATCTGTTTCCTTCTATCAGGCCAGATGGCATCCATCATAAATCTGCCTTTGTAAAGAGTTCTTTAGATTTAGCAGCTAGAGTGTGAAAGACAACTGAATTAACAATATAAAACTAAGGCCAGTTTAATAGGAATTGACAGCTAGATCTCCTTAAACTTATAATATTGGGGCAACTGAACAATTTGCTAAAATTCAACAGACATGTAAAACAATAGAGTACATTAAAGTGCTATTTAAAGGAATCTTTGACTAATGTTAGACACTCTGAACAGTTAACATTAACTTCACAGAATCCATAATGGCACAGACATGAAAGACTGAATTGTCATTTTTCGCATTCCTGTGGTTCTCATGCCACAAAACACAGCAATCACCTCTCCTTGAGGGTCTGCCACACAGTCCTATTGCTGTCAGGCTGTACTTACAAAAAGTTTTTAAAAAAGGAATCCTATTACAACATCCTGAACACAATAGTTGCAATTCTCAATCAGATTTTTTACTAGCCGTTTAAAGCACGGCTGCATTGAAAAACAAATCTGAAAATTCCTCTCAGTCCTTTACATACAGCTTTAATACAGATTGCTCCACGGAGGAGGCAACACCTCCCTTCAAAGTTCAACACAAAATAGGGCCTCAAAGTGAAAAAGACTGCTGTAAAGACTGTCATATTTCATGCTTTATATCCTGACAAGGGATTTTTCTGAAGCATTGTAGAAATAGGTTATGAGGTGTCCTTTTGTAAACCTGCAGAATGGGGTGCGTCATGCTGGAGAGGGCTTTTAAACATTTCCAGTTCAGACTGTACCAGCTCCCTATTGCTGACATGTGGACTCCTCTGCTCAGTCAGACCCTTTCATCCTTCCCTGCTGTTTTTACTTAAACAATCCTCTATTCCTTGGGTGCATGCAGAATGTGGGACTTCTAACCCTAGACTTCAAATGTGAAAAGACCCAAGAAAAACCCACCCTGTCAGTGTTCAAGGTGACATCACTGCGTGAGGCTTTTGGAGGGATTTGAGAATCTGTCTTCAAACAGAAACATTGCTGCAAGCTTACTCGCAGTGTGGCTAATCACCACACCATGATACAGTTTGATGCCAACTCAATTTCAAGGTTTGAAGCCAGAGGAATCTAGGTCTCTTCTGGTTCACACATGACACAGATATTTATTTGCTGAAGGGGCTTCAATTAGTCACTGACTTAGTATAACTTACTTGTGACACTGTATTTCAAATTTCATCAGAAACATATGCTTTTTAATCAATACATCATTTATTCTCAGTCATCTGTATTTTCCCAAAGTAGATGCACATTCATTTCTCTGTGCTGAAGAATGACTCAGATTTCACAACAGTATGCTCCCTTATGCCTATATAGCCCCAGAGTGCAATAATTTACAGTCTTGCCAAATCTGTGGCCAGGAGCAGATGAATTATTTGTTGAGCTTTTTGTAATTCTGTATTTGGTATTAGCTAATTGATAATTTCCATATTTCCAACTCATTTACACAAAAGCATAAACATCAGGTGATAAGGCAGCATATCTTCTCTCAGGAATACCTGAGAGAAGGCATGGCCTATACAAATCTTCCCAATCTTAGAGAGAGTAAATGGATGAATACTTGGGGTACCAAGAGAAGGATTTGCAAATAAAAAACTGACAGGAGCCTGGGGTTGAGGGCAGCTCTGTTCCATAAGGAATGGAGAAAGCTGCTGGGATATATAATGGCTTGCTCCTTGGTCTATGGCAGTGCTCCCCAGCTTCTGTTTCTTTTCTTAGGTGCAGCAGATGTGATAGGCAGAACGATCATTTTTCTGGTTGCCCAGAGGAGCCACTGGCTCTCCTAGAGCAGCTTTGATAGAACTGCAGTAAATTCATCATTTTAAACAAGCTAAAATCATGAACTCTTCCAAAATAAAACATAGGGTTCCTGTGTCACACAAAGTACCATACAATACAAACGCCAGTGGTCCTGTCTGCCACCAAATTGCCTGGCTGGCAGAGCAAGCAACTATCACCCATCCTTTAGTCTCAGCTGTGTATGACACGGCTTAACTTTTTTGCAGGAGCATACATCTTGCTATCAAGTAAGCAATCATCTAGAGAGATGAGACTTGGAGGGCTTCCAGCTTTCAGGATTCTTCTCTTGCTCCCATGCTGGCTTCTCTCCTTCTCACGAAGATTCCCCCTTCCCTCTGCTCACTGATCACTGGGTTCAGAGCACCAGTGACTTTGTAGTGAAATTTGTTAGCATAATAAGTTTCAGTTAGTAGCTGAGCTGGAGGGCAAAGAGAGTCTTGTGATATGATAACATTTTCCTATGAAATTGCACCTACAAAGAGAGCTGGGACAGAAGTGCAAAGCTGTGGGAGGAGGGAATAAGTTTGAAGATGCACCCAAAGAAAGCAAAAAGAAAAAAACCCCAACAACAAACTGGTCCTCTGAAAAAGCCTGGGTAGAGATTGGCAAGATGAGTTAGATGTTTAGCACAGATATAGATATGTTTCTGGGAATAGGATCTGGGTATCAGATGACTGGAAAGGCCTACTTCCTCTGTGGCATTCAGGTGATTTGAGGCAGTGTTTCTTATGCATTTCAAGGCTCCAATTTTCAAATTTGTATCAGTTCTCATTCCCATAAAAGGATAGAGAATGAAGGACTGATTGTGCCAGAAAAGTCATTAGATTTAAGTTATTTTCCCTTCCCGCAGATCTTCCATAAGATAAGATGGCTACATTGAAGGTAATTATATAATATATGATCATTTAAATAACAAAGATAGTGAGACAAACATGTCAGTTATTTTCCTTTAAAAACTATAATCATTATATGAAGCTATATTGTCAATGCTAAAGGCAAAGGAATTCAGTTTTCGTTAAGCAGTTTTATAATTACTCTGCCTGTTTTATTTTCTCCAAGTACAGTTATTATTGGTTCTTATCATTTGTATGAACTTAATGTTAGACAAATAAAGATAATTAGTTCTGTAAGTATTGTCAGTACTAAACAATTCATTAGGTCAAGTAGAAAGATTAGGCAAAGTTTCTTCTAAAACACAATGGCTGAAATAATATTCTTTTGTATTTTTATATATTTTGACTTGGTTAATAGCACTACTAACTCACATGGTCATAGTAGATATCACAAGTTAAAAAAGTTTCTAGTGGCTCAGTCTAGAGGGCCTGAAGTCTTGCCTAAATATAGCAACTTACAAATGACTAGTCAGGCTTCAAATGACTCCTTTAAAAAACCCAATATATTGCTTGCTTTTGGAGCTAAGTTTAAGAGGTAGGAACAGAGGCCACAATATTTGGCGTGAATTAAAGATCTTTCTAGAAAAGAATAAGTAATCTATTGTAAAGGGATTGCAACTACTCCACCTCAAATTTACAGTTGAGAACCTTTGACATTTTGCTTCATTTTGTTTGATATGGACTGAAATACAAGTGCTGACTTCACATGGACTTCAGAAGGTGAAGGTATAGTTATCCAAGTTTGATGGGAGAAAGATGCACACACTGCAGCTTCTGATATATGAGAGAGGTGGCAGATTAACCAGAACTTCTCATAATCCTTTACAAAACTGATATGGACAGATGACCAAATTCTCAGAAAGGGAAAACACTTCTATTTAATGAGTAAGTGGAGATAAGGAACAACATTCTGTGGCCCAATGGCCAAAGAACAAAAAGGCTGCTAATGGGCTGAAAATTCAGTATCACACAAGTTTCCTTTCATCGCTGAGGATTGATACCTCTGCTGCAATTTGTCATTCATAGGCATGATGTCTAGTCCTGCTGCAGTCACACTGTGTGCTCTCTGTGGTCAGTGGAAGAACACAGGCATCTCCAAAGTCACTAAGACAAGCATTCAAAATAGGACAGCTGGACTTCCTTTAAGGAGCACTTTTCTCCATTGATTGGAACAACAGTCTAAAGTAAAGAGCTCAAATGTAGACATAAAATTTGAATTGTCTAAAACTCCATCAGAATCTCATCATGGGGAACTGATATTCAGCCTGGAGATCAGCTATACGTCTTTGCCACATCTCAGCCTAATCACATCTAAGCTTAATCAAGCTTAATTTTATCCCTATAGATAAAAACTCAACTAATGCTAAAATTCATATGGAAAATATTTTCTGAGTTATCTTCTTGCATAGAAGCCTATGAAAAAAGATTATTATATAGAAAATAACAATCTTTGTAATCACAAATATTTATTTATGCAAGCTGACAGTATTAAGCATGAGACCTGTTTGGACACTAGAGACCAACATTTTGCCAGAAGCCTTTATTTCTCAGTAGACAAAACTGACCAAAACTTCTGTCAAGAGGATGTTGTCTTGTCAGCCTGAGACTTGAATGTCTCCACTGCACATTCAAGTCATGCCATTGGTACATTGAGGAAGGCATAGTCTGGAGTTGTTAGATAACAAATTCTACAGAAAGAGTCTTTGTCATCGCAGAAAGACTTCAGAATTTAGCCCTTCTAGAATGGTTACATTTAAATCCATGTTAAACTATGTGTTTCTCTGGGAAAAAGACCCCAGCAAATCCAACCCAAAATTCTGAACTCATCCCTTAACTTGAGATTATTGCTCTTAAAGACAGTTTACAGTCATTTGTTTTCTGTGTTTTCACTTTGTTGGGTAGTTAGTGATTTATCAAATGCTCATCTCTAATTTGTTGAAATACAAATCTGGAATGGGTTTGTATAAACTGCGAACGTTCAGTTTCTAGTGATGAAAAGTAATCCTCTCTGATCCTTTAACATTTGGGCAAAAATATTTCCAAACTTTAAGAACAGGCTGATATTTAGGTACAAAAGTAATATAGAACTTAACTTTAAAGCATTTCCTGTTTATTGTGCATCACCCTCACTTTCAATTAAACTCAATTTGGTGAAAAAACCCATCCCCTACTGTAATCTACCAGCATTAATTAGTCAGTGAACTAATCAAAAGCCAAAAGAACCTAGAGTTAAAATCAGGCACACATTTCTGTTGCAAGGAAATATTGAGTACCTATTTCTGGATAACACCTGGCAATTTTAACACCAGTTCCCTTGATGCAAGTACTTTTTACAGCTCCTACAATCCAAGATTTCTTAATTTGCTCACCTTAGAGCATACTAAAACCATGGTTAATAATTTAACAGAAAAGTTTAAATTCAATTCATGCATGCACAAAAAAAAGCATGTATATGGCACAATCCTAATTTTCAAATGGAAAATAAAAAATTCATATGAACTCATAGGAGGAACTGAACCTTGCTATTTTTAGAACTTTTTTTAATGAGCATGAACTCTTTTGTTCTTTTGATAAGTATCATGAAATATTGAACATTCTTCATTTTCACTTGTGGTGATTCTTTCATATTAGACATTTATTTACACAAATTTCTGGTCTTAAATTGAATTATATTCCTGCAACACCTCTGACTTTGAATACTTTTAATCTTTAATAGAAATAGAACAGCTTTCCATTTACAAAGCATATCTATATTATGAAATCGGGACAGTAAAACAATATTGTTTTCAGATGGAAGAAAAAATTAAATGACACCTGTTTAACATAAAAATATAATCGAGAACTATACTGTATGTGAACAGATTAATATTCTTTATTGAAGCATACCTTTTAAATATTGACTTTTTGTCTTGTCAGATGATACATAGGCTACACCCTCTCAAAAATATATGAAATTCCATTTCAGCATAGATATTTAGAAAAATCTTATTTGCTTTTCCTATTGTTTTAGTTGGGATTTCTGCCTTGTATATGAAAACTGCCTCCTTTGCTATTTCCAGCATGTCCAGTTATGTTGGAACTGAACTGAATGAACCTCTGCATCTGAAGAGTATTCAGCAATCTGAAATAGTCTGAAAGTTTATGTATGCCATTGCAGGACTAGATAAACAGTGTATGTCCTCTCTTTGAAACACAGGATGCAAAAACTTTACCAATAAATTTGATCACCCCATAACATGGCAAACCTTTAGAGAGGAATGAGTAAATAATTAATCACAGTAAAGCTAAAAATGCTCTGGTTGAAGCCTGACAGCTTCAATATACAAAAAGATAGTCGGTCCTTAAAACGTTCTCAGCTTTGTCCACTTTTCATGATGCCTAGCCAGGCTCAGTAAGGCCCTCCCAGACACAAGTATATATTGGATACAGTGTTTGGGTTGTGACTAGAAGTTAGGCAACTGATGTTTCCTAGGATTTAAAGCTATTTCTCTGTTGCTGAGGAGAGGAGTTTCATTTGACAGTCCCAGCTCAGAGATCAGCAGGGATGTAGGTGTAATAGATTTTTTTTTTTCTGATAGGCCATTCTTTCCAGGTTTTGGAGATTTGCTGTTATAATCCATGCTTTCACCCTCTGGTACAGTGACTATCTCTTGTCTTTTCTCCTGCTTTTACATCTGTAGCTCATTTTGGTTTATCTGCAACATCTGAAGTAAGTGCCAAGATAATTAGAGTAAATTAATTTCTGGCTGAAGCTATTTTACCTTGATTTGACCTGCATCTAGTAATATGTGGGTTTTTTACAGAAAATCACAGGCACCTACATTCCAAAAGAAATGTTTCCTGTTGTTGTATACTTTTAGTTAGCTAATGTTTTGCTAATGGACTTTTGAGCTACAGAGCTAAAAAATATGATGACATCTTAACAAACTTTGTAAACGTCTTTCAGAGCTCTGTGATGAAGCTTATGGTAATTGAACATGCAGAACTTTCGTAGTATTGGTTCAAAAAAAATTTTGAACTTGTCAGGTTTAGCAACTCTGGAGTATATGAAACTAAGTAGCAACTTTTTTTTTCAAGAGATGTCTTTAAAAACACACTTAGTATTCTTTTGAAGCTCTATACACCAAACAAATTGGTTCAAGGAGTGACACACACATTGTTTGCATAGTTCACAAAGCCCTTAAAATAAATAGCTCTGATTCCTGTAATCTAAAACTTAGTAACTGTAAACTTAACTGAAATATTTAACTCAAATATTCTCACTTAAATATTTATAAGCATAGTTGAATGTTTGATAAAATTAGTTAAAATCTTTTTGGAAAGATATTCTACAAGTGAGAAAATACTGATCATTCAGTTGAATGTATGAGTTTATTAAGACATGACTGGTCATATTACATATTAATTAATCTTGTGTTTTACAAGTCCCAAACATAGATTAAGAAAAGCATTATAAATTTTGCCACAGTTAAGTTCTGAAGAGTCCTTGTTCATGTTATTTTAGATAAAAAAATCATTAATGTATGTGTTATAGCAGACCTGATAAAATGTCCAGTAATGCCAGAATTGAGCTACTTTCACCTCAAAGGATTCAGAAGGATGCAGTAGTAATAATTCCTAATCTAGAGAACTGCATTAAGGGACAGACTAGAGAAGTCAATCTGTTTTGTTTATCTGATAAAAAGTTGTGTGACTATGCTTCTGTATTTTATGTGTAGCTGAAAATATTTCAGATGGAAGGGTTCTTCATCTAGCTTGAGAAAGTATGACGGTCTTTCAGTTGGAAGTTAAAGAGAAAAAAATTCAGGTAAAGTACATATTTTTAATGGTGAGGACTGTTGTTTTATCAACACAACTTGGATGGCTTCTGCATTACTTGAAGTTTTAAAAGGTTGGTGAGTGTATAAAAGATGTGTTCTGATTATAATATGTAGAATTCATGTAGGAAAACTTCATAGAAATCTCAGGCTTCTGTTGTTTAGGAAAGCCAAAAGAGGCTGCTACAATGGCATACTCTGATCTTTAAATCCCCTTCCTCTTTTTTTGGTTGAGATTTGGGTTTGATCTGGTACAAAGAATGATGAATTCTGAAGGTCTAGAGGGGGTGTACAGGATCCTAGATGATTGTGCATAAACCCGACAAATTTGAAGAACAAGAGCACATTGTTTTCTAGCTTGCATTCTAGCAAAAAAAAAAAAGAAGAATAGCATGCCTATCATTAAGACAGTTTGTAAGGGAATCTTGCTGCAAAATATGTTGCCAGTCTTTGAGTAGGAGCTCTTCCACATGAAAGAGATGAAAACCAATAAATTTTTAATCTTATATTTAGGCCAGAAATTTCTTCTTACTTTGTTGTGTTTGGACAGTGATGTATTTTGAACAATGTATTTGGACATTTGCAGCAGCAATGTCCCAGCCACAAGCCCAATCCATTTTTCCAGTGTCTTAGGACCTGGCAACACCTAATATGAACATTCTGCACCATGACTGCTGAGCTACAGCTGATGAGTCTGCATTATCTGCTATCTTTTCTGGCAAACTCAGGATCACAGCTGCTTATCTGTTTTAGGATAATGTCCTGAAAGCTGTTGTTTAGAAATCTGATGCTGATTGTTTGCTAGTACTAGAGAAAATAATGCTCACAGGGACAAAGGACACCAAAATCACCTCACATCAACTTCAAGGAAGAAAATACAGGAAACAATATTTAGCATTAGTTAAAATAATAAATGTATCACAGGACTCTGAGACACTGACTGTCCCATTGGCCCCAGGAATAAAAGCAGAATGTGCAGCCAGGATTGCTACTTCCCATGGCTCTGGGATGCTCCTGCAAGTGTTTACCTGAATCTTACCCCAGGGGAAGATGAGACTTATATCTTGAGCTAATTGCAGTGTGGACTGTCAGAAATGTGCAGTATACTAGGTTCTGGGTGCCTGGAGTGCCCCTGGACTCAAAGCTCTTGGGGAAATCTTTGGGACCCTAGGCACTGAGTAATGATAGCACATGTGGCACTTCTCTTGACTTGTAGGTGAGTAGAACAACTGGTGTCCTAGCACTGGTTTATTCAATGTAAAGGAAGGACTGCACCATGTGGAAGAGTGACCTACACTGCAGCAGTTCATGGAGAATGTTGTCCATGGGATGGACTCATACTGGAAAAGTTAATGGAGGACTGTCTTCTGGGACAGGGACCCAACACAAGAGCAGGTGAAAGACTCCCCTCTCTGAGCATCAGCAGATGTGATAAGTAAGGAACTCACCACAACCCCCATTCCCTGTACTCCTGCACTGTGGGGAAGGAACAGATAGAGCTCGGGAAGGAGGGAGGGGTGGGAGGAAGTTGTTTTTAAGATTTCTTTAATTTGTCATTACACTGATTTTTTGGTAATAAGTTCGATTTATATCCCCAATTCAAGTCTGTTTTGCCTGTAATGGTATTTGCTGAGTGATCTCTCCCAAACCTTATTGCAGTCCATGAACCCTTTGTTACATTTTCTCTCCCCTGTTCAGGTATGATGGAGTTACTTTGGTCAGTGTCTGGCATCCTGCCAATCAGTCAGCCCACTCCATTTTTCTTCTAAGATGTACTGATACCATAAGTGGGAGTTTTTTCTGGGACATCAGGCTCTGCTTTGCTGCCCCTTGTTGCCACTTGCTCCAAGTTCCCTGGATTTGCAAGTGACATCTCAGCATGGGACACTAATGGAATCTGAAAACCCTGTTTGTGATGACTGAAAAGTCTCTTCAGTTTTGCCTCAGATTACAGCTAATGTAAAGGGCATTCTGTTGGGAATGAACATAAAAAATACTTTCTTGGTACACTGAGCAGAGAGTCAGTGAAGGAAGGATTGAGTTGAGTCTTCCAAAGAACCAGACACAAGTGGGTATCTTACTTTCTCTCCCATATGTCTTTGTAACTTTGTGAAACCCTTTCAAATCTGATGGTTTGACTCGTATAAGCAACATTATGGTAATTATACACTTAGACATTTTGCACAGTGCCTTTACCCAGTCATACAAGCAATGCTAAACAGACAGGAATCTATTGTCTATCTTTGCTAAAACATACTATTTATTGTTTGTTAACATCAAGCTGTCAGACAATTGTTCAAAAGCCTATAAAGACTGAAGTAAAAAATATTAAACAGTTGATTTAAATTTTTCCTTTGTCCTTGGTTCTGTTGTCATGATCAAAGAAAACTGGTACATATTTTAAACGACCTTTGCAAAAGTTACTATTTTTGGTGACCATTATGTTACATAACTTTTCTGTCTAACCTGATTTACTTGTAGTTTAAGTAACTTTCAAATCTGTCATTCCCATACACATGCTTGATGAAATAGACCTGTATCAGCTCATTGATGTACTAGTTCAGGCAGTTAAATAAACAGGGTAGATGTTTTGGACAAGAGCTTAGACACACCAATATTAAATTTCTTCAAAACTCTAAGATAAAAATGCTAGAAATCATCATAATCAAATTCTGTTTACAGTAGAATTTTCCCTTTTGTTGCTTTCGTGTCTGTGCTGCCTTGTATCCACTTCACAAAAATAGATATGGCACATATAACTCCTACCAATTTAAAAAAATTCCAGTTAAATATCTTGATGTCTAAACAATGTCCACAGTCCCTTTATAAGCCAGCTGTGATAAACTAGGAGGAATACAAGGACAGTGAAAACAATTCCGGTATGCTTAAAATTCATATTCAGCTGTCATTTGCCTAAGTTATTGCTTTAAATTTAAGATTTAATGATTTAATGTTTTAATGCAGTTTTCATTGATATTTTTAAAACCTGCTGGATATTATTTGAGCTTGATAGTATAGTACTGGTTGATCTGACCTTTTTTGTGTGTGGAATAATCTGGCCTTCTTTTCTCTTGAATACTTGACTGTTGATAGCTCTTGAACAACTGTAAAGTACTCACTGGAGAACAGAAAATTTTCACATGTTGTTGGAATGTTTTTAGTAACTGTATTTAATAACTGTATTTTCTAGTTTACTTTTATCATGTGAAGATGAATTGGAAAAGGAGAAGGAGGCACCAGCAAAGCAGACTAGTGTGGCTGAAATTAGGGTCACTCAATTTAGCAGTGATATGGATGAAGCTTGGCAATGCATGTTGGATACTGTCATGGTCAGTCAGGCCTTTTTATGTATTCACAGTTATGTATTCATATTGATGCTTATATTACAAAAACCCAGAAGCTTTCACTGAACTCAGTGGTTATTATTTAATACTGACTGTGTTGTTGGCAGGCAAATTTAAACTGGAGATCACTGGCAAGTGTGGCAAAACATACATCAAGTTTTTTGTACTTTCTCAGTATTTCTTAAAATTGCTCAAAATATTTTTCCCAGACCTCCCTCATATGAAAGAAACTTATGTGCCCAGAAAGTCTAGTTTTTAGCAGCAAAATATTACTACTGCTTATCAGTACTTGAGGAGGCCTTTCAAAACATCTATTACTTCTTCTGTATGGCTGAAGTTTTGAATGCTAGCAGTGTCAGTGATCTCAGCTGCGATACAATAACTCCCCAGATTCTGACATCTGTGACCAGAAGTTTAATATTTGCAGTAGTAGTCAAATAGCATATGGTATCAGTCCAAGAGCACAGAGCACAGAGCAAAGTGGAGCACCACAACTGTCACGGTATTATGAGCAGAAAAAACATATTTGAATAAGGGGACCAGGTCATAATAAAAAAAGTCTAACCACTTTCCTGTTGCAGCGCACATTGGTGGTGCTTGAATTCCCTCCCTGAGTTACTCTAAGCTCATAGTTCATAACTTTAATTTCAATGGCAACTTAGGCTATCCAAAGCTGTGATTTTCTTCTTCCTGTTCTTGACTAGGGTTTCTGTTCTCATGCTGTGCTTCTCTGCCAGCACAAGGTTTTATGAGCCCATGGTGAAAT
The DNA here is from genome assembly GCA_024362935.1 of Setophaga petechia. Classification (NCBI taxonomy): domain Eukaryota; kingdom Metazoa; phylum Chordata; class Aves; order Passeriformes; family Parulidae; genus Setophaga; species Setophaga petechia. Next base: position 28,119,691 of record JANCRA010000008.1, read on the forward strand.
GGACTGGGAGACTTCTCTGTCTCCTGGTTTTGTTTAGTTTTGGTTGGGTTTTTTTTCTTTTTTTCTTCAATTTTCTAGCCGTGTTTAGAAATGAACCTCTCTTGGTATCCTCTGGGCAATCCTAACATATTGAATCATAGAATAATTGAATAGTTTGGTTTGGAAGGGATCTTAAAGAACAGCTAGTTCCGACTCCCTGCCATGGGCAAGAGCTCCTTCCCCTAGACCACATTGCTCAGAGTTCCATCCAACCCGGTCTTGAAACCTTACAGGGATGGGACACCCATGGCTTATCTTGGCAACCTGTTCCAGTGTCTTACAACTCTCACAATAAAGTATTTTTTTCTAATATCGAATCTAAATATACCCTCCTTCAGCTTCTAAGCCATTCACCTTATCCCCCTACTGCATGCCCTTGTGAAAAGTCCCCCTCCTGCCTTCCTGCAGGCCCCCTTTAGGTGCTGGAAGGTTCTCTATGGTCTGCCAAAGTCTTTTCAAGGCTGAACAGCCTGAATGCTCTCAGTCTGTCTTCACAGGAGTGGTGTTTCTCTCAGACCTTGTGATCAATTTACTGCCCCTCCTCTGGGCTCCTTACAACAGGTTCATGTCTTAGGTTGGGTGCCCCAGAGCTGGATGCAGTACTACAGGTGGGGTTTCAGAACGGCAGAGTAGAGGGGCAGAATCATCTCCCTCACCCTTCTGTCTACATTTCTTTTGATGCAGCCCAGGATACCCTTGGTTTTCTGGGATGCAGGTGTACAGTGCTGAGACATATTGAGTTTCTTGTTGACCTACAATCCCAAGTGCTTTTCCCCAGGGCTTCTCTCAATCCATTCTCCACCCAGCCTGTACTTGTGCTTAGCTGTTCTTCAGTGGACACTGAAACAGGCTTACCTTGGGACAGGCTTACCTTAGGACAGGCATGCCTAGGAACACTATCTACTGCTGTGCAGACCAGGCCACCAACACTTTCTCAATACTGTGGTCACCTGATATTGCAGTGTACTGCATGATAGCAGTACAAAGTTGTGAAAGCAGCTCTGATGAACACCCTTAAGTTCCACCTTTCCAAGCACATTTCTCTCTCCTTTCCTCTCTTAGGCTGGATGGTGTTGCTGGGGTCAGAGATATCCCTGTGGTGTCACTGCAGAAGGTTGGTATCACACAAGGAAAACTCCCTAGAGAGAAAGTCTATTCACTCAGTGGGTTTTAAAGAGTTACTTTTGTGTAAAATCTCCTATGCACATTTTGGTAAGTCAGCTCTAGGAACTATGTAGACACTATGTCAACCCAGCTAGGAAATAGTAAATCTATTGATTTAAAGAGTTTTAGCCTGAACCACTTACAAGACTAATTGCTCTTTAATGTCAATAGCAGTTGGAAAATTGAGTTCTAAATTTAAAAATATGCAACAGCTGTCTTAATGAGAAAAATTTCTTGGATCTTTTCAGCTTGGATTGAGAGTTCTAGGAAGTGAACAACAGCTAGAGCTTGTAGGTAATAATCTGCTGAAATGTTTTACCAATGGAAAACCCATTTTTTTCCTCTTTGAACTGATTTTTTTTATACTCTAGGATATGCCAGCCTGATACCAAAAATACAGATACTTGATCTTCTCAATAAAATACTAGTCACTGTTCTAGGTGATGAGCTGGACTACAGGAAGATGACAGAAGGTCCCAATCACCTGCTCCTGGCATCTTTTTCTTCCTCCAAATCTGGATGCAAAACAAACAAGACACTTATGGAATCCTACTTTTTTGGTGTCCTGACTCAACACTTTTCTTTGGTGTCCTGACTCAACACTTTTCTTTTTTTTCAATGCAGACAATGTAGCATTTTGCATGTGCTGGATTTTCCATGTTATATCCAGCTTTGGCATCAGAATGTCTGCCATATCTTATACAGTAGCAAAGAAGAACATTTGTATTGTAGCATCTGTCACTACAATGATCATTTAGGTTGGAACTGTATAGAGGAGTCACATGCTTTATGTAATATTGTAGAAATTAATGAACTGGTGATCCTAATTGCAACCTTAGCTTTAGCTATCCATGCTCAACTCAAAAATCTTAGCACAGGCCTGAAAATTGAAACAGTAAAAGAGCACTCGAACTAAATAAGCACAGATTAGCAATACAGAATCACTGATTTACTAGTTTCAGTCCAACTTATGTATCCTTCCATACTCCCAACTTAAAAACATATTCAACATGGTTAGAAATATTTTTGTGTCTATGGAATCAGGTAGAAACAAGGTTTACTGAAAATTCAGCCTAATGCTTCAATGAAAAAAGTCTCAGAGAAGGAAAATAAAAGTGAAATAAAAAGAAAAGGGAAAAAAAGCAAATTAAGCAAAAACAGTCTGAAGAGTTGAAGAGTTCAGAATATTGAAAAAAATTATTTCTTTATGTTTCTCTTAGCATATAGGAACTGTTATAGGAAATTAAATGGCATTTTATTGATTTTAGCCTTTTGTTTCAAACAGAATCATTGATATTGTATTGATATCTTCATATGTAACTACTGTTTAAGGTCATGATCTTATTTATGAAATGTAGTTGTCACAACAAGGCATTTTAAAAGAAAAAAAAAGATAATTTATCTAAATAAGGAAAGGTAAGCCAAAACTTGTAGAATTATGTTATTCATTTTTTGATCTTTAAGAACTTTTATTTCTAAATAGAATCTGTGGGTGCTGTTTCGCTGTCCTTGAGCTAAGATCAAACTATGGAAAGAGATGCAAACAAACAATGGAATGGGTGATTTACACAGCAGTGGAATTTGTCAATGAACTGAAGCTCAGTTTTATTAAAAATAATTAAGCACTTGAAGCATAGTCTTTTACACTTGCTAATTTTGGTGACTGTTTACATGCTACTGTTTGTTAAATGGCAGCGTTTATTGATTTGGCAAATTCAGTACCACATTGTATTTTTTTATTCAGTCTGTGTTCCTACATGCAGTTCAGCATTTTTAAATGTCAACTGCAAACTATTATTGATCTGTAATTAAAAGTGCAGAGAAAAATTAACGTAGTAGAAGTTTATGGTCATTAGTAGAAGTACTGTTAGGCGATTATTTAGTTTGCTTTAACTACTTTTTTTTCCAGTTATTGACATACAGTACAATGCTCACCTGCACATTTTTATTTTGTTAAAAAGACAGGTTGAATAGATGCGGAACAGTGGCCCTTTACAGGTCTTTTTGCAATCAGAACTTTGTGAAATTATCTAAAAATCATTTCTCCTAAGGGTTTTCTTAAATGGAAGAATATTAAGGGAAAAAATAGCAAGCATTACAAGTACACTTACTATCCAGAAACATTTGTTGTGTGAAATAAGAATTGCTTTTCCCATATGAATAGAGACAAAAAGGGGATTGGACTTCTTCTAGCTTGAGACACAGACACATTAATGAAGTACATAATATGTAGCATATATACATTTTTCCTCTAATAATACTTTCTTCTTCCTTGGATACAGCACATGTCCCTTGAAAATCATCTAGGACAGATTCTTTTGGTTCTGGTTCACCTCAAGATCAGGTGACTAATAGCTGGAAGTGACTGGCAATTCTTCAAGTGACCTGAACAAAAGGCCTTCCATGTCCAAGTCCATTTTCCAGTAATTATCACAAATTGGTGATCTTGCTTTCCCCTCAACAGGGGGGCTGAGTGACTTGAAGAGAGGACCTGCTAGGCTGAAGGGAGGAAGAGTTTCCAGCAACTGTTGCTATCCTGCTGTCTGCTCTACGAACAGATTAGAGATGTGTGGCGGTGCTGAAATCCTGAGCCCGGCTGGCCCACAGAATCGCACAGCCCACAGCCTGTGTGAGGGCACGGGCAGCTGCAGGTCCAGAGCCTCCGGCAGGAGCAGAGCTGGAGCCCGATCGCCGTTACCCGGAGCTCCCTCCACGGCAATGGTGGAGGAGGCAGCTCTGGCAGGCTTAGGAGCAGGTACAGCAGCACGAAATCCGGAGGACGCAGAAGCAACACGCGAGGCAGCAGTTCTCCACAGCAGGGGAAGGTTTATTGGGGAAGGAGAAGGGTACAGACGAGTAGGAGGCTGCAGGGAACTGCCCCGAGGGGCGGGGAGAACAAAACATTTATAGGGAGACCAGGGGGAGGTAGATCCCTCACCCTGGCCAATGAACTAAACACCCGGCTAGATTGATAGGGGACAGTAACAAATAGAACAACATTATGGGAGGTCCAGCTCTACCTTGCCCAATCACCCTCTGCCCTGGGGAGAAGGTTCTGGTGAAGCAGGCAGGGACAGAGGGTGACAGGCAGGCAGGCTGACAACTGAAAATACAGGGGTGGGGAGAACTCGATACAAAAAGGCGGGAGTTACTAAGCAACAAAAATGACGGACAGTCCCTGAGGGAGAAAAACAGGGGGAGGGGAAGCCTGGCAAGCGCCATCTTGGGTAAGTACAATTAACACATTTAAATACAATAAGTTAAAATCAACCTTTAACTGAAAGGGGAGAGGGAGACTGCAGGGGCGCACCGCAACATCTCCCCCTTTTTTACACAAAAAATAAAAGAAAAACTAAAGCAAGTCTCTGAAAGTTATCTGAAAATAAGAGTCCGAAAAACATTAAACTTCGTGCTCATCCTCGGGTTCTTCGGGCGAGGTGGTGTAGTCCTGGTGGTCGGAGCTGGTCTCGGAGTCCTCGGGGTCAGCTTCGGTGTCGGGGAAGCTGACCACGTTGACACTGCTGGTGACAAGTCTCTGGACCAGTCTCCGAATCACTGCCCACACGATGGAACACCCGAGGATGACGAGCAAAATAATAAAAAGTCCAAACAAAATGTCCTTTAAAATGGATCCAGCCCAGCCTGAGAGCCCAAGTCCGGAGAGCAGGTTCCCCAGCCAGTCCTCCGTCTCTCTTTTGATGTCATGAACCAGGCCCTTCATTTCCTCCAACGCCTTCTGCACATTAGGTGCTTTAGATGTTAAATTGAAGCAGCACAGACCCTCAAACTCCTCGCAGCGATGGTGGTGCAAAAGGAGTAGGTAATCAATTGCTGCTCGATTCTGCAGCATCGCCTGTCTGGTTATCTTCTCGTCTGCTAGGAGTCCCGCGATGGCCGTAGAAGTAAGGTTCGCATGTTTCACTGACCAGCACTCTAATTTGCCCAATTCGCTGATGGCCTTCCCGGCCGAAACCCACGGCAAGAACAGAGAGATTGCGACCCTTTTGCCTTCGTTCCAATGATAAATTTTGGAGTCGCAATCCGGGCCAAATTCAGTCAGGTCTTTTTTCTGCCTAATTACAGCTTCTGAACTTTTGGCAGGCCAATTCGCTAATTTCGGCGTGCTGGGAGTGAACAGCGTCACATGGCCGATCGTACATGGGCCTCCTAGAAGGTGAGAGGGGATGCCGTTCCAGGCTCGGTTCCCGCAAATAAAATAAAACCCTTGGGGCAACGAGCGGGGTTTTAAATCAGGGGTGGTCGGGCCTCTAGCCAAGAGGGTCTCCTCACACCATCGGTGTTCCGACTCCCCCTCGACCAGGGTCCACTGGGGGTCATTAGAGCGGATGGTTTTGATCAAACTATAAGGGACGGAAAGACGAACACAAAAAGGGGCTTTGGCGGAACCGAGCAAATTAAATTTCAGAGGCTCTTCGGGGGAAAAGGGGAGAAGGTTGATGGAATTCCTCCAAGCCTCTGTATAATCATGATCTTTGGAATTGGTTAGTAAATCAAGAGGGGAAGGGAAATCACGGGGAGGAACCGGGATCCCCACCAGGCAGGACGACAGAGGGTCTGTGGCCGCTTCGGCGTGGAGGCAAATGTGGTCCTGGCCCAGAGAGCGGGCAAGAGTGGTCCACATGTTGGTGGCGGTGGGGGACCTCTGGTCAGGCTCTCCGGGGGCCTCCTGGAAGAGGAGGAGGACTGCCAAGATGATGACCGCAGGCATCCCTCCTTGAAACATGGCTGGGCTGGAGTAACTAAAATCAAAAGAACAAACAAATTAAGTGATTTGCCAGGGGGAGAGGTTTTATGATTCGGGGAGGAAAAGGAAGTCTAGAGGAAAAAGGGAATCTTCCTCCTCCCTCCGTCTTCGCCGCCAGCTGGCAACCTTAACCTGAGGCGTGGATGTCGTCGTCTTAGCTGTTCTGGGCACAAAGGGCCGAACCCAGCGCGAAGGGACCCACCTGGGACCTGTGGGGGTAGAAACACAAGCGTACCCTCGGCCCCAGGTGATAAGGTCGAATGGTCCCTCCAGACGCCAGGTCTCCGGGTCCTTCACCAGAACCGGGGGTTTCTCCTTTAGGTGGAAACTGCCACTCTGACCGAAGTGCCGCACAATGGGCGGATTTAAGTTTTCAAAAGAACAATTTAAAAAATTGATCGTATAGAGTGCCCTCGATAATTGGGACTGAGGGGATTCCACCTTCATTGCCGGGGACAGATGGGAAAGAACTCTTTTTAGGCTCTGGTGGGTCCTCTCAATCACAGCTTGTCCCGTGGGGGAATAGGGGATGCCGGTCTTGTGTTCTATTCCCCATTGCTGCAGGAAGCTCCGGAGCTCCCTGGACACGTACGAAGGCCCGTTGTCTGTTTTGATCACCTTAGGGATGCCCAGCACGGAGAAAGCCTGGAGCAGATGTTTGATGACATCTTTGGCTTTCTCCCCTGTGTGGGCAGAGGCAAAAACGGCACTCGAGAACGTGTCCACGGAAACATGGACAAATTTGAGGCGACCGAATTGATTTACTTTAGTGATGTCCACTTGCCACACCTCACAGCTGGCAAGTCCCCGGGGATTTGCGCCAGCGGGCAGAGATGGAAGCTGATCCCGCTGGCAGTGAGGGCATGTGGCCACAATGGCCTTGGCTTGGTCCCGCGTGAGCTGGAATTGGCGAACCAAGCCAGGCGCATTCTGGTGGAACAGCTGGTGGCTGATCTTGGCCTGTTTAAAGACATCAGGGAGCGGGGCCCATTGCACCGCGTGGGCAAGTGCCCACTCGGCCGGGGAAGCGAGGCTATCGGCCAATCGGTTCCCCTCCGCAATGAACCCAGGCAAACCAGTGTGGGCTCTCACGTGCATAACATAATATTTTTGCTCCCGGTGGGAGATGAGTTTGATGAGCTTCGAGAGCAAATTATATAAAGCCGAATTAGACACCTCCTCAAGGACAGCACTTTCAGCTCTAGCGACTACACCTGCAACATAAGCCGAGTCCGTGACCAAATTAAAGGGTTGATCTTTGAATTTCTCGAAGGCCCTGACGACTGCGTCCAACTCAGCAACTTGAGGGGAGCCCTCAACGGTGGTAACATCCATCTCCCACTGCTGAGTTTGAGGATCCTTCCAAGTCATCACTGACTTGTGGGTTCCTCCAGACGCGTCGGTAAAAACAGTCAAGGCCTTGAGGGGGACCCGACTTTGTATCTCCCGAATTGAGAATTTGAATTGCATGTCCTGATTGAAAAGAGCATGCGAAGGATGGCCAATTTCAATTTTACCAATGTATTCTGCTAGAGCGAACTGCAACACTTCGCTCTCCTCGAGGAGTTGATTAAGAACTTTGGATTGAAATTTTCCAGATTTTAAATCAATTGGAATATGAATGCACATGAAGTCCACACCTGCCAGCTCCCTGATCCGCGATCTTCCTTTGCGGATCAGCTCAGCCACCAACTCATGTGGCCTTGTAATTCTTTTGGACCGATGGTGGCTGAGGAACACCCACTCTATAATCAAGAGGGGGTCACTCAAGCCTTGGTCCGTCCTCTTCTCTTTCGATGTTTTGGGGGACTTGCGGGATTCATCCCATTGAAAAATCATCCCGTGGAGGTGTGGCAGTTTACCTAATATTATGAATTTGAAGGGCAGGCCCGGATGGCAACGATGGGCCTGCCTTGCCTCAATTATTTTGGTGATGTTTTCGAGTGCGGTTTTGGCCTCTGGGGTGAGTTCCCTAGGAGAACTAAGCTCCTCTCCCCCTTTCAATAAATTGAAAAGGGGGGCTAGGTCTTCGGTGGTGATGCCTAGCCAGGGTCTCACCCAATTCAACGCCCCACACAGTTGATGGACATCCGCTAAGGTTCTCACCTGATGGTGAATGGCCAATTTTTGCGGAGCAATGGTCCGCTTTGTAATCTCCAGGCCTAAGTACTTCCAGGGCGGCATCCGTTGAATCTTCTCGCTCTGGAGCTCGAACCCTGCGGCAATTAAACAATCTGTTACGCGGGAGAGCGCGTGAAACAGCAGGTCATCATTGGGGGCGCAGACCAGCACATCATCCATGTAATGGTAAATGATGACATCAGGGCATTCAGTGCGTACAGGTTGGAGCAAGGAAGCAACATACCACTGGCAGATGATAGGACTACATTTCATGCCTTGTGGCAAAACTCGCCAGTGGTAGCGCTTCCCGGGAGCCTCACGGTTTAAGGTGGGCACCGTGAATGCAAAACGTGGCGCGTCATCAGGATGAAGGGGAATTTGGAAAAAACAATCCTTAATGTCAATCACAACCAAATTCCAATTTTGGGGGAGCATCGCCGGGGACGGCATCCCTGGCTGGAGAGTACCCATATCTTGTATAATTTCGTTTATTTTGCGGAGGTCGGTGAGGAGCCGCCACTTGCCAGATGACTTTCGAATGACAAACACTGGGGAGTTCCACTCTGACATGGACTCCACCAGGTTGCCTTTTTGGACCTGCTCCTCTACGAGTTCCGCCAGCGCCTTCAATTTTTGTTTGTTCAGCGGCCACTGAGCTACCTGGACTGGTTTATCTGAAAGCCAATTCAGCTTCCAGGTAGGGCGCTCTTCAGTGACCGCTGCCCGAAAAACCTGGGGAGCCGGCAGGTCAATTTTGGCTCCCCACTGGGCAAGGGTATCTCTCCCCCAGAGAGGCTCTACATAATCTAAAACGAATGGGCGAACAGAAGCCAATTGCCCATCCGGTCCCTTAATTTGCACGATGCTCTTAGAACGCTTTGCCCATTGTGTCCCCCCGACACCCTGGATGCGCCCATCCACGTTTTGCAGCTCCCAATGTGACGGCCACTCCCGAGAGGGAATGATCGTCACATCTGCTCCAGTGTCTAACATCCCCCTGATGGAAATGGAGTCCCCCCCCCGGGACAGCTGACAGTCGAGGCGAGGCTTCGCTCGCCCCAGGTGTTCGGCCCAGGCAACTGAAGGAAGGGAAGAATAGATTGAAATGGCCTGGGCCACCACCTCTCCGGCAGGGAGGAACAGAGGGGGACGCAGACACCTGCACCTGACGACGAGCCGATGCTGGTCTGCAGACACCAAAGCGGGAAGGATCTCGAGGTCGGGTGGAGTGACCTCGGTGTCTCCCACAATGAGGAGCTGCTGATTTGTGTCCCAATTACCTAGGGCCTTCGGACAGACTGGCAACGCGACTACTTCCGAGCTGGAAAAGTGGAAGGGCCGCGTTGTTTCCAACCTAAAAGAGAAACCAGAAGAAGAGGTGTTAAAATCTGGTTCCGATGAAGGTCCCGGGTTAGAACAGCCAAGGCGAGGGTCAACCACGCCTGAGGTCAGGTCCGATAGAATGTCGTGTCCGGTCGAAGAAAGTCCGTGGAGCCCTGCTGGACTGGGCTCAGCTGGCGGCGAGCGGAAAAATGAAGGTGATTCCTTCCCCCTGGCTGCAGATGGTGTTTGCCCGCCCGAATTTGTGTCAACGCGCAGGGGGGGACTGCGCTCCCTCACGAGTTTTTTGGGGCCTCTCCTCCTTGGACGCCTGACTGCTGCGCTCTTTTAAAAGCATAAAACTCCTTCCGGAGCGGGCAGTCAGGCATCCAGTGGTCCTCCTTCTGTCACAGGTGGCAGGCCGAGGTGGAAGAACGGCCAGTCCGGGGGGTGCCAGGTCCCGAGCGGGGAACCGACGGAGAGGATGCGGCGGCGGCGACGGTCCCCTGAAGGTCTGCGAAGGACACCCGACGAGTGGCCGAAGGTGTTGCTGGCTTCTCGCCGGATGCCTGAGATGGAACCTTTGCAGCACAGACCATCAGGAGATCCCGGAGCGTTGGACGAGGGTGGAGCGGCAGGCTCATGATGGCGGCCTTGCAAGCTGAGTTTGCATTTGTGGTGGCAAGGAGCGTCACCATCCTCTTTCGAGCACCCTCGTCTGGCTCCTCTGACTCCGCCGCCTGCTGCAACCGCACCACGAAGTCATCAAAACTCTCCGTCGGCCCCTGGAAGAGATGGGACACAGGGACCGAAGGCACCCCCGCAGCCACCCGATAGAATGACTGCAATGCCACCTGTGTGCTCCGCTTCAATGCCTCTGTTGGAATTAGGCGGGCCTGTTTGTCACCCTTCTCCCATTCACCCAACCCACATAGATGGTTGACGGTGAGCCTCTCCCCTTCAGTATCTTCCCCTACCTCCGGGTCTTCCCACAGCTGCGGTAAGAGATCGGCTACCGCCATCTCCCACGTGGCTTCCCACCTAGAATACCGAGCTACGTCCAGTAAACAACTGAAAATCTGCTTTAAATCAGCAGGGACGAGCTCTGATTCTAGGAGGGAAGCCTCCAGTAGCCCCCGGAAGTAACGGCTTTGTCCCCCGTGCTCCTTCAAGGCTTTCACCAGCTCCTTGATGAGCGACCGGGGGACTGGGGACCACTGGATGCGGGGATTCCCACCGCCCCGATTCCGGTGGTAAGTCACCGGAGCCGCCATGATGGATTCGGCAGGCTCCGGTGTGCCCTCCTTCCCCTCGGCCCCGGCCCCCAGGCCGTGGGAAAAATCTGGCCAAGATGGCGGACCGTGGGAACCGGAACCCAGGGGGAGGGGACAGGAAGGGGCGGGGTCAAAGGTGCCGTGGGAACCTGGGGCGGGGACTGAAGGGAGAGGGCCCGCCCAGTGGGTTGGGCAAGGTGGGAGGGCCTGAGGCGGAGGCGGAGCAAAAGGAGGGACCGCGGAGGAGGAGGGCGGGGCGCTGGGCGAGGGAGGAGTGTAGCAGGAATGGGTGGAGACGGGAGAAAGGAAGGGGTTGGGACTAGAGAGGAAAGGATTGGGTGAGGGGTTGCAAAAGGGATTAGGGTAGGTATAAGGAGGGGGCAGGGACCCTCCCTGCTGGGGTGCTTCATGGTCCCCGCCATCTTGGGCTCCACGGGAGCCATCTTGGGTAGGGACCATGAAGCGAACTTTAGAACTCAACTTAGGGGATTTTACAACGCGGAATGAGGGTGCGGGGGAAGATGGGGGAAAGGGAGAACCGGCCGGAGTCTGGCCAGGACTCCGTCCGCGGGGGGATTGGCGATCCCGAGGAGAGCCAGGGCGATGGGGAGGCTCCTGCCCGCTGTGGTCGGGGGCTGCTCTCCTCAGGATCCCAGGTCTAGCGGGAGAAGGGGAATAGGGCTGGGGGGTAGGGACACGTTCAGGGGTATTAACCAGAAGGGGCGAGGGGGAACAAGGTTGAGGGGTAGGGGAACGATCAGGGGTAGAAACTGAACTGGGGGACGAGACCGCAACTTGGAGCTTGGGGCGTTCTCTCAGTTTTCTGCTTTCCTGCTTCCTCAGCACCTGGAGGAGCTGAGTCACCCAATTTAGGTGCCTTGCCAATTTCAATTTTTTAGAAAGAGCGGTCTCCTCTGACCGGACCAAATAGGATAATTTTCTGGAGACCTCCTCCCAAAATCGGGGGCTCCTGTATTGGTCAGAGGAGATATTTTGAAACTGAGAGGAGACCCATCTGATCAAGCTCCGGATCTCGTTCTGTTTTACCAAAACATTTCCCTTAACTAAAACTTCAACAATAACCAAAACCGCCTCGCGCTGCTCGGCCGACAGTCTAGCACCCATGACTGCAGATGTTACTCTGGCCGAGCAGCTGGCCCCGACACCCGTTTAACGAAAACGTGGATTAAAAAACCGAAAAAGGATAGGAAAACCCTCCCCCTAAGGCCCCCTGCCACAAGAAAGAGGTGACCTCCACCCGGCGGACGAAGCGGCCGGGGGGTCAGATAAAAGACAGGGGGGGTACAAAGACCGACCTTAAGGGAAGGCAGAGGGATCCGGGTGCCGGGCGACGTCCTCCGGTGAACCGGTCCGAGGTGCCGGAGGTCTCCGGTCCAATCCCCCGACGCAGTAGTCCCAGAAACCAGGCTTCCTGACGTCGGAGGTACTGCCGCGCCCAGTGAAGCTCGCTGCTTCGGTCCGTGGGGCGGACGTAGTCTCCGCGGCTACGATCCCAAGCCGCCCCACGTTGGGCGCCAGCAGCTGTGGCGGTGCTGAAATCCTGAGCCCGGCTGGCCCACAGAATCGCACAGCCCACAGCCTGTGTGAGGGCACGGGCAGCTGCAGGTCCAGAGCCTCCGGCAGGAGCAGAGCTGGAGCCCGATCGCCGTTACCCGGAGCTCCCTCCACGGCAATGGTGGAGGAGGCAGCTCTGGCAGGCTTAGGAGCAGGTACAGCAGCACGAAATCCGGAGGACGCAGAAGCAACACGCGAGGCAGCAGTTCTCCACAGCAGGGGAAGGTTTATTGGGGAAGGAGAAGGGTACAGACGAGTAGGAGGCTGCAGGGAACTGCCCCGAGGGGCGGGGAGAACAAAACATTTATAGGGAGACCAGGGGGAGGTAGATCCCTCACCCTGGCCAATGAACTAAACACCCGGCTAGATTGATAGGGGACAGTAACAAATAGAACAACATTATGGGAGGTCCAGCTCTACCTTGCCCAATCACCCTCTGCCCTGGGGAGAAGGTTCTGGTGAAGCAGGCAGGGACAGAGGGTGACAGGCAGGCAGGCTGACAACTGAAAATACAGGGGTGGGGAGAACTCGATACAAAAAGGCGGGAGTTACTAAGCAACAAAAATGACGGACAGTCCCTGAGGGAGAAAAACAGGGGGAGGGGAAGCCTGGCAAGCGCCATCTTGGGTAAGTACAATTAACACATTTAAATACAATAAGTTAAAATCAACCTTTAACTGAAAGGGGAGAGGGAGACTGCAGGGGCGCACCGCAACAGAGATGGGCTCCCAAGCCCATGCCCTGGGTACTTCTATAAATATTAATTTTTTAGTATCCCCACGTGCTGTACAGTGCCAGCTCATTGATGTTTAAGAATAATTTTTAATGTATATGGACACTTGAATTGTTGTCTGCTGGTTTTTGTTGGTTTTAGGGTTTTGTACAGGTGGGCATCTTATAATTTTGAGATACTGGTACAGCCCATTTTATATGCATTTTAATTAGATAAAGGACAATTACTGACCTCCAAATCAGTTCATCAAACTGTATTTCCTGGAGATGGCTGCTGGCTCCATGTCTTCCCCATGCAGCAGTTTTCCTGGTGAGACTTTGTGGTTCACCATGTTTCTGAGTATCTTTCCATTGCCAACACTGTAGGACCCAACAGAGAGGTTATGTCTCAGAAAATCTGCTTAAAGGGTACAGTCTGGCTGCTGAATCTGCCCATAGAAGAGGCTGCAGGTTTCCTGAATGTAAGCTCCTCTTTACATGAAGTAGCAGGCCAGCACAGGAAACAGTTTAGAACCACTCAACTGTATTATAAAACTGCTAAGGAAATAAACAAGAATTTCCATTTTTGCTGGCACAACATAATATTCTGGCTTCTTTGGCTTCTTTGTTTTCTAATTGTCTGTTTTACAGAAGATACCAGGTAAAATATTCCAGCAGTAAAATATAAAGCCCATTAATTTTGCAAGGCCTGCATGAGAAGTCTTATGAGTGTCTTGATATAGGAGTCAGACTTGACTTTGATAAACAATCTTCTCCATTGTTGACAGTGTATAATGCTTCTGTTGAAATCGTACCTGAGTGCAAGTTGTTATATAAATACTGGGTTTTCACTTCTAGAAAAAAAGAAATGCTTCACAGTCTTAGTTACAAATTGTCAAGGAACTTGTAAGGAATTACGAGGAAAATTTTGAAAACTGGAATTAAAAATTGACAAAAAAATAAACAAAGAACCATGTTTTAAATATCTACTATGTTAAAGCTATGACTGCTATAGCATGTCATCACGCATGTTAGTGGTGACCAGAGAGACATGTAAAATGTGTTTCCATTCAAAAATTTAAAGCTGCCTTGACCTGACTTTTTTAATCTGCAGTATGACGACAGGACAATAGTTTTATGGGGTAAACACATGTTAGCAAGATAGTGCTATCTTTGCAAAATTTCCTAAGACTGTTTTCTTCCTCCCCTTTACTTCAAACTATGGATGACACTTTTGGAAGGAATGCAAAAGGTTTCTCTTTTGATACCATTTCACTGAGAACAGAAGAGTCCCTTCAGGTTTGAAGAGTTTAAAGATCAGCTAATAGTAAGGCCATGTAATCATTCATAGGCCATGTGTATTTCTTGCTTTGTTCTACTATTTTTGTGCAAGGGTTTTCTGTAGTGGATTATTTTAAAGAAATTGAGTAGTACTGTATAATGTTGTTGCAGAGCACATTTTGTTCTTTTTATCTATTACAATTGTGGCCATAAGCTATATGTTCATGATATTTTCAGTCAGTCAAGCTAAATAAAAATACAGACGTTCATTTTGACAACTAAAGGTGCTAAAACCAAAAGCGAAAAAACTCCCACACTTATTGGTATGATCAAGACACAATTACACAGTGAATTTGAAACAACTGAAACTTTTTAGGTCCAAAATTTTAAATACATGTTTGGCTGAAAAATGAAGTCAACACAACTGTATGTAATGATGGCACGAACTTTTGTTTTCTTTTCTGGTAGCTATAGAAAAACAATTGAAAAATATTTTGAAAATACTTTTTCAAAAGTTTAGTCATGAAACAAAAGATTGTGAAATTTATGAAGTGTGAAATTATTGTATGGAATTGTAAGGACTTATTCATCCAGGAATCAGAGCTTCTTTTTTTGGATGCTAGTGTAGAATCAGCTAAACTGAAAAAAATATTGTCTTGCCTTGTCAAATGAAATTCTATATTTTTAAATATAGATTTTAGTCAATTAGAGATTTTATCTTTCTTGATGAAAGCACAAAGAACAAATGCTAGTTTAATTAAAGTGAAGGTAGTGGTTGTTTCACTGTTGACAACATTGAAAGCAGCAGTGAAATTTCTGTAACAGCATGACACCAAGTCTTTTTTTTTTTTTTGATGACTAAAATTTAACTGGTAGTAGAATCAGTTGGTTTTGTGTGAAAGTCAGACAAATCAGGGCTGTGAAATTTTCACGCAACTTTTGTTTTTGTGCAGAACAAACATTTTGTCTGGTGCACATAGTAAATATAATATACTACATGTGCTGCAAGGATGAATACAGACCAGAAGGATCAGGAGATATTCCTGATCCACAACATGCAGTACTGCAGATCTTTCATGATTAACTTAAATCAACACAATTTCAGAAACTGTCACCCTCTCGTTGAACCATTCCATGGCACTACTGTATGGGACAGGACTGAAAAACAAACTTGGAGTAGAAACCTTGGCCCGAAACAAGTTCATCTACATAACCCAGTTCCTGAGCAGAGACATCCCTTCAGGACAGTAGGACTGTCTACTTACTACATATAGGAAGAGCCATACCCTACACACTTTTAAAGTTTTACACTGAAAGATTGCTTCTTCAGTAGCCTCAGATGGTGAGGAAGCATTTTTTTCTTTAATTAGTGTATTTTTGCAGTCTTTTTTTTTTTTTTAATTTCGTTGTTGATTTGTCATTTCAGCTGTAAAAGTGTGGTGGTATCATGCTTTGCTTCTCTTCCCAATTCATCAGTGTGTAACACACAGCTTTTTATCAATATCTAAATCTTTGAAATACTGTAAAATAATACTAATAAAATATTAATGGTAATATTTTTTAGGGATTCATATTCAGAGGTATTTTTCTGGCTTCTGTAGCATGGGAAAAGTAACAATTAGGCGGTACAGCATGCAGAATAAATTCTTCTACAAAACCCAAAAGTGTTTAAATATTTCTTTACATTCACAATATGTTAACTGTATAACATGACTATATAGCAGATCATTTCAAATCACATTATATTCTGTTTTCTTTTTTTGAATGGCATTAAATAAAAAAAATTCTCAACAGTGCAACGTTAGAGGCTTTTGTAGAGCCTTTTGAACAGTACTCTGTTACTTTCGTAAAATACACATGCACATACACATACACAGAAAAAATATCA
Source organism: Setophaga petechia (assembly GCA_024362935.1). Taxonomy (NCBI): domain Eukaryota; kingdom Metazoa; phylum Chordata; class Aves; order Passeriformes; family Parulidae; genus Setophaga; species Setophaga petechia. The sequence continues at coordinate 28,135,829 of JANCRA010000008.1, forward strand.
TCATAAGCATTTCCACTGTAATAGTAACCTTTCCATAGACTTTCCAACTTGTCTGGTCTTCCTTGAAGGTCGATTGAGTTTTCAACTCTGTTATCTGCTAGGTGTTTGATGGAGTGGTCCAGATAACAGAGGAGAGAGCAAAGGAAAAAGAATTTTTTGAAGATCAAAAGTGTCTGTTCATTCTGTTATCTGACCCTATCTGTTGTCATAGTAACAGGTTTCTTTTAAACTCTGCCATCAGATGATTTGTCTCTATCTGCTATGCATTCTGTTTTGACTGAGTAGCTGCTGGTAAGGTATAAAGTGGGTACTGTGTTTTCCAGTTTCCTACTGCAATATTAAGAAGTGAAAGATAGAGGATGAATTCTATTTTCCTATTGGATTGTTCAAGATTCCCCTTTTCATAAATATTGAACTGTCATCCTAATTTGACCAAACAGATAATACTTCCAAAATCATCACAAAGTGTCTCAGTTCTAGTGCTGATAGGCCAGAAATGAAAATCCAGGCCCAAATCCTGAGAAGAAGAGCGCAGTTCCTGTTTAAGGCTACAGAGCCTGAAGTTACTCATTAAATGCTCATTGACTCCACACAAAAGCAGGAGCAAGTTGTGAATGGTTTAGTCACAAAGGGATCCAGAAGAACTGTATTCTGTGTGGATGTGCGTAATGGCAGGTCATTGCAGTAGTTCCTATTTGCATGGACTATTAATTCTCCCCTCCCCTGGGTGACTTAATCATCAATCAGCATATGGAAGGAGAACACAAGATTATAGAACTTGAACTGAGTTACAATATCTGTTTGTCTGCCACTGCAGAAATCACAGCATATTGCTCCTTTTAAAAATAGGACAAAGTGATCAGATCCATCTAAAAATTACATGCCTTTTTTTCCCCCCTAAATTTCATCTGCTAAAAGGCACTTCCAGAATCTCATGACCATCATCAACAGAGCCTACACCACCTTATTTTTGTCATGTTCTCTTCCAAGTTATTTCAGTCTCTTCTTGTAAGATGGGCTATGAAACCAAAGCTGTGCAATTAGAAATTATACCTATTAATTAGTAATTAATAATGGTTAGCTAAATCTAAGCATACTAAAATATTTTAAATAACAACAGGATATAAATATTTTAGAAAACTCTGATGGCATAGCCAGACACAAAGTATAAGGACTTTACATACGTGACCAATGGGACCATCAAAGGGAAAAAGATGTGAGAAGTTGCAGGTAAGAAGTACCCACGCAACAAACAGCTGAAGGACAAACAACAAGCAGATGGACTAGCTGAGGACAACTCCTTATGAGAAGGGGGTAAATAGCATTAGAAATAGAGAAATACAAGGAAAGTTGTAGAGGAAAGGAAACTAGTCCATTTCTCCTGCTAAGCATGATTGCGAGATTATTCAAAAGTGAGACATTTTTTGGTTATGCAATACACACATGGTAAGTGAAAAAAGAATTTTAGAGACTCAGATTGATTACTATACACAGAGTAATTTCTTGAGCTAGGTATGTCTTTGAGTTGGGCTTTCTGACAGCAATGTACCAAGCTAAGCTAAAGGACAACCTGTGACTAGGTTTCCAGGCAGCATAAGCATTCCCAAATACAGAACAGACCATTACCAATTAAAATTACAAAAAAAGCTAGCTGATCGGAATAGCCAGTGACTTTTCAATCACTAGATGTGGTGATCTAGATGGCTAACAATATTATTATTTTTAACTAACAGGAAATTTGTAATGAGAAATGAGTGCTTCGAGAGGATTTACAATAGTTATAGAGAATCTATCTACATGGGCAACATTCCAGAGAAGCTGTTCTTCATTTGCTAAGAATAGATTCTAAGCGGTTAAGTGATAGGCTTTCCTAAGATGTATGCACCCGTGTATTTTGAGTGTCAGAAGTTAGGGGGAGGATTTGAACTTGACTTATATTAATGTTAGAAAGGATTTCACATCTGTATTTATGTGATGACTGTTCACTCAATATTAATCTGGGTGCCTGATTGTACTTTGATAATTGATTAAAGTTATCAGTTTGATAGCCTTGATCCTAGAATTATGGTGTTGCATTGAATATTTGCTCTTTAGAAGTACAGTCTAGCAGTACCAATATTTTCTGCTGTAAGAGAGATACTTGTAGCTTTGCTGTAGGTATTTGTTTTGTTGAAGAGCAGACTGATTTTAAGCTGCCTGAAGATCCCACCTAGTCTTGTCATACATGTCACAAGCTTTCTGGAATCACCTTGAGCTACATTATTTGCCATCACCCTCATGACCAGGTGACCTGGGCAGATGCAATGTCCAATGACAATTGGAAAGTGTGCCCTGTCACTAGCTGCTGAAGGTAGGCATGTAGCTAGAAGTGTCTTGAGTGGCAGTGGAAACCCAAATTTTCCTGTGATTTACCTAAGGCCTTGTTGTCACTATGGGAAGGTGAGATCAAGGGCTACTATCCGTGGAGATGCTGAAGGTATAGTGGAGAAACACCCACTCATGCCTCCAATTTTCTGCTTCATCAGTGTAATTATTGCTGGTAGATAAATTTTCAATTTAGGACTTTGGATCTCAATTCTGCAAATACTTATACATATGTTTAACTTTAGGAATGCAGATAGTTCCATTGTGGTTTATGAAACTAGCCCTGTGCTTGGAGTTATGCATGCGCATAAATGTCAGGATTGCTGCCCAAGGACATAATTTACCAATAATCTGTAAGAAAAAGAAATGTCTTCTATGGAGGGAAGCAATTTCTTTCAGAAATGCCTACATGGGATATTGTTTTTACAATCACTTTTAGACGAGTTACTTTCTAAAAATCCTGGTTCATGGGATTTTCTTTTGAATGCTTTATGGATATATCTTCCTTTTTATTGAGGTATTTTCTGGCAAGAATTTTAAAGTAGTTTTCAAAAGCTAGTCAGGCCCAGCTTCTTCTCTTTAGAGCAGGCACGGGTGGGCCTGGTTCCTTTAGATCTGCAAACTGGGGAATCTACAGGCAGGTCAGATCTCAGGAGAGGAGTTTGTCATATGGAAATGCTTAACGGTCCAGCTTACATTCTGTATAGTCTCTCTTTTATCTTTTCAGGGTTTGAACATGATCCTTTCAAAGCCAGATAACCCAGAAAAATCCTCACGACTGCTTTGCTCGCTCCCTGATTCCTATAATCACAGTCCAGGAGGAATAGGTTACTATGACAATATCATTGCAATAGTTTTGTAAAGTGCTTTTAAATTTTTTTCAAGTCTCTCTCAGTGCTTAAGTCCTTTTCTGTTCTGAAAAATGATATTTTATGCCATTTTATTTATGATACAATCAAGAAACAAAGGAACTAGGAAAGTATTTTTCTACATGAACAAGCATTGTTTCTCAGTATTTACATAAGTGAAGGAAGGAGCAGTCAGAGAAACCCATTTAGAAAACATCTTCAGATACACATCCAGCTATATGCTGCTGAAATACCTTTAGACAACTTTTGTTTGTTCCCATATGTCTGATATAACATAAGGATCATATTTTTGTGCTCCTTTACTGATGTGATCATTATCAGGGACTACAGACACTGACCATGCCTTCCACTTGATTTGTGTTCTTGAAAACATTATGCTTATTAGCAATAATCATAAAGTAGATGACAGAGAACCATCAGGCAAAAAATACCATCAGTTGGGACCCCAATGTATTAGGTCTACCTTATACATGGTTCCTTTTCATACATTTATTTGAATTATGGTAATATTATTGTATGTGAGAATTAAAAGCATGGGTAAATGAATGCAATTTAATGTTTTGATTTTTGAATTTTTTTATCCTTATGTTATGTATGGCCAGGGATAATTTGTTGTAAGGTTGTAAATGTGTTAGTAAGGTCCACTGTACAACTCCTTGATCAAAGCATGGTATACTACAAGGGGAGACCAGGTTTCTCTGGGTTTTATCAACTTTGGTGTTGAAATTCTCCATAGATGGAAATGGATTGGCCTCTCTTGACAACCTGTTGCAATGCTTGACTATCCTCATGTCCCAAAAGCTTCATCAAATTTGTACAAAACTCTGAGATTGATTTCTCTCCCTCAGTTTCACTGTGAGATTTTTAGCTTGGGTCTGCTTTAGTTATTTATGTGAGGGTACAAGTCCCAGTATGAAAAGAGGCACCAGTACATTGAAGTAAGTGGACCTCTGCCATGTTTGAAATTATGAATTTTCTTGATGCCTTACTATCTCAGGATCTAATCCTGAATGGAAGAGTTACGTGGTGCCGGAAACATTTTTCAGATATTGGCTTTAAAAACAAATTTTTTAAAGAATTTCACTCATGAAGGTGGCTGCTTTACTAGAGTTGCTACAACTTTCTCAGCTCAAGGCAAAATTCCAGGTTGAAAAGTGTGGTCATGCATTAACATTAGATTGATATAAAGAGAGAATATGCCTATCTGCAAGTAAAAAAGACTGTGCAGAAGTAACGTGCAATGTCATGTGCATTTTTGGAAGTATTTTGCAAATAGCTGTTCTCCATTAAGAAATGCTGCTGAGAAGCCAGTGGAGTGTAATCCTAGCAAAACATTATTGTTTCTTCCTCTCAAGATGTGCTATTCAGAGCTCAGAAGGGAACTAGGTAGCACGAGCCTTGTTTCTACCTTAAGTGTAATCAACTCAAAGTGACGTTCGAAATTTGGCTCATAGTGTAGACATATATACTCATGATTCATTACAGGATGCATAAAATGCTATTTTAAAAATATAACAGAGTACAATAAGTGTTTGGAAGCAGTAAACCATAGTTGATATTACTAGATAAATCTTAAATGATCATAAAGCCTTTGTAAAAGGATGGTAGAATAGAGAAGTGTGTCTAAAGTCAAACAGAATCAGATACAATATCATATTGAATTATATATTATAATATTTAGATTATAATGAAGACTGGACTCCAACAGCACAGAGTGGTTGTAACACCTATACAGACTTCAATATTACTGAAGAAGAAGAAAAGAAAGAGAGAAAGAGATAAAGAACTGACTCTGTCTGGTGACCAAGCTTCCTCTGTCAGCAGACTATTTTCGGAAAGAGTCACTGGCCCTCAAAGAACATATCCTTCCCGATCTCTTTCCAACAATATTATCAGGATGATCAAAAATCCTCTATCCTCTGATTTTTTTCATCTTTTGCATTTTTGATATATTTTATCAAACAACACAGGAACTTTCCAGAAAGGCTACTTTTGCTGTAACACCACAGAAAACTGGTGTCAAGCTTGGCCAGCTACCTGCTAAGGATAAAGTGGAGGTGGAAACCACCATTTGTACCATGCCCATATAACTTGTAAGGTAAGCAAGGATAGTGAGTGAAATCTGGTTATCTGGTAGATACAGGGAGATCAAGGCATGTGGGAAAAAGGACCGGAAACATATGGGGTGCAGAGACCACATGGGGAGTGGGAGAGCTGGCAGGACAGCTGGTCCCCAGATGATACTGAGATCAAATGACTGAGTACTTCAGCATGGCTTAAATAGTTAAGAAGTGTGGAGATGGAACTCTCCCTCATACACAAGAATGTGTGTGTATTGCTGTTCTAATTAAGTCTCTTTCCCTGAGCATCAGAAGAAACCAAAGTCACTGAGATGGTTTCCCTGTAAAATTCAAGACTTCCTCAACTGACCTTTAAAAGTCCCTGAAATGCCCTAATCCTTGGAGAAACAATGCAGTTTACAGGCTATGAACCTGTAGCTCATATTGGATTTATTCAGCCCAGCAAAGTTTATCTATTCCACCTGTTGTATCACTGAAGACATGAAGCAATGTGAACCTTAGTAGGCCAGAGACTTTCCAAAAGCTGTGCACTAATAACTAATATTGCTGCTACTTCATTTCTCTTCTTCTGTTTTGTATCCTTTGTTTGCGATGTTCACTGTGAGTATGATTGTTTTCATATGCTTACATATTCTATAATTATATCTTTCTTATAATACAGAGGCAATAGAGGAGGTACAGTTGTGAGCTACTGTGTGTCAGTCCATGGTGTCTTACAGAGATTGTTCCTTTTAATAAAAACTGCTGCAGTGTGTTTAGGCTGAAATATTGCCTAAGTCTGGTTGTACTTTTCAAAGACAAACTTATCCAGAAGTTCTAAAGACAAAATCACACTATATGACATAGAAATCTCACTTTCCTCCTCTTCCTACTACAGTGTTTTAAAATCTGTTGTTAATATTTGTGGTAATGAGAAAATTTCCTGTATTGAGCATATTCAGTGAAATAGAAAAAGCAAAGAGATGTTGCTGATAAGGGAAAACAAGAGGTCATCAGGCTGGAGATTTGCCTCCCAAACATGTAATAGGTTACCTTTGTTCCTTCTTAAACTTATTATTATTATCAGTGAGTTAGATTTATGGGCTTTGTAGTTGCTGGAAATGGGCATTTCAGAAATATTTGTATATTTGTGAATTTGAAATCACATTGTAGGTTAGGAGCCCCTCTAAACATCTTCAGATTGTGAAATTAAGACCCACAGGGAAAACAGCTTTCCCAAGATCACATGGCAACGTAGAGAAAACTGGAGATAGATCACAAGACATCTGGACGGCTTTGTCAGGAGCCTGTCCACTGACTCATGCTGTTTCCTCCAGGAAGCTTTTCTCATGCAAATCTTATATCCAGGCCTGTGTTGGATAAATGCATCTGAGCAGGCATCATGTTTGCATATACCTAAGCCTACCCTTTCTCCCCATCAGCCTTTCTCTCTGTCCAAGAAGGAAAGTTCAATGCAAGGCCATAATTAACACCTCCAAGTGTCAGGAAAATACTCCCAGTAATTTAGCTACGGTTAGACTATGCATAGAAAATTTCATGTGGAAAACAAGCCTGGAAATTACCTATCACTAGAGAAGGACCAGAAAAGAAAACAGTTGGATAAATACAAGTGTGAGAGTCTCTGTCTTACCATTACTCTAACTGCTATAAAAATATTGCCGATGGGGTGATGAGATCAGTCTGGCTGCAGCTGTCATTGTCTTTAAAAGCCAGACAATAAAGCATGTTTGTTTTTACCTTTCTGTGATTGTTATTAAAAAAACCCACCCAAATTGTACCCTTGAAATGAGAGAAATGGATGTACATTTTTACCTAAAGAGAAAACAGAATCTGTAATAAGATTATGAATAAACCATTTTTATTCCATTATTTTTAGCCTCATCAAAGAAGATGATTTCATACTCTTAACAACATTCACTCAAGTATCTTCACATCACAGTTCATAACACCCAGGTGACTAGTCTTTGCAGGAAGATTTCACATGCTATCCTGTTACAGCCTATTTATTTGCCCTCTGGAAACCATGTTCTCAGTTGGCGGGATTCAACTCCCCCAGGAGAAGATGTGCCTGGCCAGCTGACACAGACAGGGCTTAGTCTGCAGGGAGGGTTGAATTTCCTTAGCATGACAATGGGCAGGGTTTTATTGGCACAGACGGTTTGTGTCAAGCATGTGAACATATGTTCCTGAGGTCTGCAGGAGGAGCAGTTACAGATCTCTTAATACCCATCCTGGGTTTTACATCGGCCTGCTCCTCCAGCTCAGGAATGAGCCACTACGGGGCTGAGTTTACCAGGGCTACCTACTCCAGAGAACAAATGGGTAACCTGGCTGATCATGCACTGAAGTGTGTGCCAGCAGCTTCATACCTCACGGTTTAATATTTCTGATTTACCTTGAGTTTAAAATTGAAAATTTACCTTGAAAATAAAGTGTCCTGAAATCCTCTAAGCTCAGAAAAGAAAGATGTGTACATGTTCTCAGTACAGTATGTAGGTCCAATTACTTCTACTGATTTCAGCCCAAACATATGTCTAGGCCAAATTCAACAAAATATCTGAACATCCGAAACAAAATAAAATCTAACATTAGGTAGCAGTTTTCTGGGTTAAAGTTAAATCAAAACTCACAAATAATTAAACAGGCTTCTCAGACTGGATGGAAGTTTAAAATATAAAGAAGCCATATGCCTGAAATCCTCTCCAGTTCAGCTCTAAACGTCACAGAGAGCATCATCCACTCAGGATTGGCGGCCTGAAATGGTCTGAATGACCAAAGCTGGGATTCGTTCGCTGAACTTGTTTACCTAGAAGAGACACCTAAGTCTGAGCCAGTAATTCTGGGCTACCCTACTGTAGTTAACAGAAAGGAACAGACACCATCAGAGGACTGTCTCCTGCTCAGAGAGATATTTGAAAATAGACCAGATGAATTACACTCAATAGGTTTTTCTTTCTGTTTTGTAATTCCCTTTCTAGGAGCAAAAATCAATTGCCACGGCTAAACCAGTGGATTCAGGAAGACTTGGGTCACACATGCTTCAGTGTACTTGTTGCTGAAGGAAGGTGTTCAAAGAAAAGGGGTTTTTGTCTAATAAATTAAACCCTAGGAAATGGAAGAATAATAATTTATTTCCCTTTAGGTTCTGAGGTGAGATAAAATATTGCTCATTATTTGAATCTGAGACATACAAAAAAATAACAGCAGTCAGTGAAGGATGAAAGACCAAATCTGTCATCCCTCAGAAAATGGTTACTCTGATTTTTGAATATTCAGATGAGGTGGAGAAGGAGAAAAGAGGTGCCAAAAGTATGACTATCCTCCACTATGTGTGACATGTCAAAAGTCTCATTTTATCTCTATTTTGCTTTTTCACATCTTACCGTCGGGAACCTTTAGTCATGGAAATAACTTTGGGCTTGTGAGAACAAAGAAAGTGTTCTCAAATAAAATTTCTGATCACAAGTGTAATGTTTCCTGGGTTGAGAATTTGGGAAATTTAATTCAAAGAATAATAAAAGAAAAATCTTAAATCACCCCAAAACTTTGGAAAAATTCAATGACATTGTGATTAAAGTTGAATAACTCTTCAAATGAGTTATGTATGATTGGAGGTTTGTTGCAATGGTTTTTTGTAATTCAAAGGGAATATTTATTTCTGTTGAAGAATATAAAAATTTGCAATAGGCTTTTTGAGAAGCTTATCAGAAGTTTTGTTTTACAATAGACATAATAAGGCCATTAACAAATATAAGCTATTACAGTAATATTTCCTTTTAGAGTTTCCTGTTGACTTCTATTGTCCTTTTTTGCAATTTTATTCTTGAAATATTACTTTATTGAGATAAAGCCTCTGATTTTGAGTATAATTTCTTTAGAAGAGCTTTTGTCTTGCACTCACCTTCAAAAAGTATACTTAGGGCTGTCATGAGAGAATTAGTAAAAGCTTGAAATTTAAAGATGTAGGAGAGAGATGGGATTTAGGTAGCATTTGATTACTGTAGCATTTTCCTACAGATGAATGGACTTTTCTGAGATGAGGATAAATATTCTTGAATTTTTCTGAAAGGTGTTTGAATTATTTATATTTTTCCATGAAAATGCAGGGTTGTGCAATGAGGGCAAAATAGTTTTATCAGCCTTGAAATAAGGCAAGCTAATACAGCTTATTTCTAGCTAATTGGAAGCAACAAACCTGTTAAAAATATTTCCTTATACAGAGCATGACAGTAAAGAGAATAGTTCTTTTCTCAGATCTTCACTGCTAATAATTTGTACTGGTGATTTGACAATATCATTAAGAGAGAATGTTTGTTTATGACACCTGAATGTCTAGAAAATCTGGTCACTGCCCGCTTGCTGGGACTAAATGCGATTTCTCATTAAATCCACTGGATACGTTAAACATATACCCAGAAGAAAATGTTTGTGATTTAATGTGAGGATATAACAACAAGGTGACTTTTTTGTTGTTTTTATTGTTACCTTAAGTTATTGAATAATAACTATATTAGGGAAATAAAATAGGGTTTTTTTTAAAGACGAAACCAAAAAATATTGTTGCTGGGCAACTATCAATGTAATTTTGTAGCATTTGAAAAATTTTCCAGGTACTTTCTGGTTTTTCCCTTTTTCATAGCATCCTAATACCATTTTGGCAAGTTTGATATTTCATTTGAGGGGAAAATAATAAAGTGTTTTCTTTGTATTGATTGAAGAAATATAGTGCTTATTTTTTGCTTGGTTTTCTAGTACTTATTCAATAGGTTAAAGGGCAATACCATCTGTTTCCTAACAGGACATTTTGTGTAAGATTTGCAAGTCCTACAGGTACCTTTAAGCATGGATAAATATGCACTCATGGTTTCAGCTGGATAGTTTTTCACCACCAAAGGATGATTATGTTGTGTGCCTTGAGACATAGGCTATAATATATTTCCTGTCCCTTTATTGCATTTTGGAATCATAAACAATGACTGTTTGGCTCAAAGCCATTTATTCAGCCCAAAAAGACATTATTTGCACAACAAAAATCAATAAAAATGTTACTAGGTCTGGCTGGATACTTTGCTTAACTGTGATATTTGTCTGTCACTGATGGCATGCCATCTCTCGTAGGAGACTGGGGCCAAAACAGAGCTATTGATCCAGTCATCAGTGATGGATACTGGCATTTGGAACGGGCTGCTGCAGAGAATCTCGATTAAAAAAAATATTTCTATGTTTTGCCTGCAGCAGAGGCAAGATAACCTGAATGAGGAGATTTTCTCTTTTATATTGGGTTTCTCCTCTTGTGGTTGTTAAATGCTCTGGACCAAAGTTCATTATTGAAAGAATTAAGTCAATCTATGTTTAGCCAAAGGCTTTGACATCATATCAAGCTCTCCTGATTTAGACACAAGGTAGTTGTCCTTTTCATCACCTTAAAAGCATAGGGGAAGCGTTTTATACACACCAGTGATAGAAGTGATATGCTGGGATGTGCTTACACTTTTTTCTATTGTAAAACATCAAATTATGTCTAAGAAGAACAAGACAAAAACTGATTCTCACACAATGTTATATAAGCACTGACCTATCCTTTGAGGCACTCTCTGCTCTTGCTTTATCAAAAGTTAAAGATACTCAACACTTAGAAACTCCCAGTGTTCAGCTCTAGGTTAACTAATTAGTAAACATCCCTGCAGCTACTTAAGAAAATAAATAACAGGTGAAATAAAACAATGTTTTAGGCTACCATAATTGAATAGTATTTTAAAAGACTACTGACATTTTAAAATACATCTTTATATTTTAAAATCAGTCCTCTTTCACCAAATTAACTGATTTTAAGAAATATAATATTTTATAGTAGAAAGAAGAGCATAAAGCAGACTTTTAAATTGGTCTCTGAGAAATATCTTTGAAGTAAAGGAATTCAGATTCCTCTCACTGAGTTAGATTAGATTTAAGGAATTTAGATGGAGTGGATGGTGAAACACTGGCACTGGTTGACCAGAGAGGTGGTGGGTGCTCCCGACCCAGAAACATTCAAGGTAAGGCTGCACAGGGCTTCAAACAACCTGGTCTGTGAAAGGTGTCCCTGCTCGCTTCAGGGAAGTTGGACTGGATGACATTTAAAGGTCTGTTCCAACCCAAACCACTCTATGATTCTACAACTGTTTCCCTCAGAGGTCAGAATTTTCACACAAAGTCTGGCCATGAAAATATTCCAAGTATAATTCACAATAGTCATGGAGATTTAAGAGTCATTGATCATGTATTCAAGGTGATTTGCATGTTATGATGTTAGTTCTGAATAACACAGGCAATAACAAAACAATTCTGATTTTGACAGATCTATCTGACTGCACAAAATCAAGCACACATGATAGCTGATTGTGATCATCGGAACAGCTGCCAAAGACATGCAGGTAGGTTAATATTTGGTCTGTTCTTTTTATGTTGCTAGAAATGCTGAAAAAAATTAACCATCTCATCTATGTCAGGGAAAATAGAAATATAATAAAAAAGAGGAATCCCCTGGCTGGGTTTTATTGAGGCCATTCAGTGCCTGTTGACCTGCATTGCCTATTTTTGACTCAGACATGGGAGCAGAGGGCAAATTTTATGAAGTGTAGGTTGCATTAAACTTTTCTGTATACCTTTTCCTTCCAGTACTGCTCAAAAGAAATAGTACCAAAAGAAAGCTGGTACACGACCGGTAATCTGTGCCAACATCCATCTCCCTTACCACCTAAATCCATTTGCTGTTATCCTGCCACAAATAATAAAAATAAGAATCTGATTCTCAATTAGCATAACTTTATTCTCTTCCATGTCAGCAAACTTTCTCTAGATTCACACAGAGATTTTTAATACCACACTGAATTCTTCATAATTGAATGAAGAACAACTGAAAATGTCCTCTCTTTGTTTTCTCTTTGAAGAAGCAGTTTGAGGGTAATTTGTTCAGCTTTTTTGGTTCAGAAACTTTTATTATTATTATAAATTTCAGCAATAATATGCTACAGTTAGCACTTCTTGGTCTCCTAAAATTTTTTCATACTTCTACAATGCAGTTAAGGTAAAAGAGTCTGTATCAACTGGCCTATTTCAGAGACACAATTTGGCTGGAATTAAAACTGCAGGCTTAAACATTAAGTATATTGGGAATGCACTTCCAGGCTTGCCATCTTCTAGAATTTCTAAAATATGCTTCACTTTGAAAATTAGATTGCATGAGTTCTGCAAGCCACCTCTTAGGCTTTCCAGGTATGAAATCTTAGATGAAATTATAATTGCTGGAAATCACATGATTAGAAATTTTTTATTCTTTCCCAGATAAAAAGTAAAAACTAGTAGCATTAACACTTTACATTTTAACCACAATGAATTGCATGTGAACTTAGAATTAAATGCTCTCCATATTCACTTATATCAATAATAAAAAGTGATATAAATTATGAATATGACAGTAAACATGTTTACACATATATTTTTACATGGTTGTCTGTGGAAATATTTTATTATTTAGATTTTTTCTTTTGTTATGGTGTGCTAACTTTGTTGACTAATATAAGAATCATGTACATTAGCTGAATTCAGCTCTTCAAATGGAAATCTATTCTAGCATAATAAGGCAGCTGAATTAGCCTTATCTGTACTAAAATGTTCAGTGAACTGAAATTACTCTTGTAAAGGAATGAGACTGCTGATGTAATCTCATTTTTCTAAAGTACAGATGTGCTTTCAATGGGAAGATAATTATTTTGCATAAAACCCAATATTTATGACTAACATAAGAAATAGGGCCAAATCCCTAACAATTTGCGAAAATGTATTAAATATTTTTAATTTTATTTTCATCAAATAGTGGAAGTACTTTAAGCAGGTGCTACATACAGATCATGCTTAAGGAATGTAAATAGGGATTGTAGCACATGGTAAAGATTTAGTAAATACTTTTCTAGTCCAAAATCAATGCCATTGATTGTCATTAAAGAAGCAAGCTAAAAACAATGAAGTGGTTTCTAATTTTCAGGCTCCTGCTGGAGTCTGCTCTATCTCTTCCTTTTTCCAGTTAAGAGCATCATTAAATGGTAAGAGCAAACAGCATATTGAGAGGCCAAGTGTTTTATTAATTCATCATCAGAATTATCTCAGCACATTAATATTAATAGCTTCAAATTGGATTTCATTTAGGAGGTGAAATAAATATGCTGATAGTAAAAGCCTACATAGCCAATGAATCTTTTGAAATGGCACTTAAACATAGCAATACTCACACCAGATTTGATAAGTCATGCTGACTTCCTTTAGTGTAGCTGCACCTTCCAGGTAAATTTCATTCTCATCTGGAACTCACTGAAATTTCAACTTCTGAAAAAACTTCTTTTTGTTTTAGGATACTGTTGCTTAAACAACTGAAACACATGTGGACACTTATTCCTCCCTTTATGTGACACCTTTTTTGTTCCCTTCAATGACTGCTGTAGTCATCCCTAAAATACCCTAGTTTTGATTTCAAAACACTATGTGATTACATATTTAAGAGTATTACTTTGTGTTTGCATTTGCTTTGACTCACTGCTAACCAATTTTTTGTCCTTTCATTATTTAATTTTCTACAGGCAAAGAGTCATAGACTTTGTGGCTTTTTGCAGGGAGAAGTCTTATTCCTAAGTAAGTGCAAAAGAACACAAAATGTCCCCCATTTGCAGGGATACCACATGATCCAAAGAGGAGATGATAGGAGGAGTGGAAATGAGGCTGGAGGTGCACATGGACTTTAGACCATAAACAGCACTTCCTTTATCTGGTGAGTCAGTGGTGATAGCTCAGGTCTTCCTTCACCCCTTCCTCTCTTCAGTAAACTAGGCTGTTTCTATACCTTCATTTTACCAATGCTAATCTGTAGACTAATGCCAAACCAGAAATAAATGTTCACCCAGAAAGAAAATGCTTTTTTTTTTTTTTTTTTTTTTTAATAAGGTGCCACAGCTTCATTCTGGCAGCCTATATAACAAAGCCATTTTGCTGGAATGCCAGATACAGCCAGATTTAGATGATGCAGGCAACTCCACTGCCACATTCACCACTCAGTTATTTCCTGTTCTTTGTGGCTTTAAGGCCACAATTACATTTTTTGAGGACCTTTATTACACAAAGATGACCCAGTCACAGAGCCATTCAGTCATTCAAGGAGCCTGCCCTTGGAGCCCAAAGCAACCAGAAGGTTTCCTGACTTCAGGGTGCTTCTTATTGTTAGCAGGGAGACACAGATTAGTCATCCACAGCACAGCATATGCTTAAGGGTGTAGTTAATGGAGACACTGGATAATGAAATACCAGTTTAAATGTTCTATTCAACACTGCTTCTCAATAAAACTCTTAAAACAAAATTGCACCGCTGAACATGCAATGCTGCACAGAATACTGAAGCCATATTCTGAGCCACAGCAAAGAAATCATTCACTGCAGCGAGTCCTCCACTTTGTCACCAGCATTTGGGGAATGTAGACTACCCCTGCAGAAATGTGGGAGAGCTTGAGCAGAGATGGGAACTTGTTAATGTATCCTTTCACTGGTGTTTATCTCTGTCTGTGTATAGAGATAGAGGCAGGGAAAGCCTTCAATCTTTTTCACCCTGTAGCTTATGGGAGAAGAGGTGGAGAACACTTCCAGGGCAGTAACCTGGTGTGGCTCCTTCCTTTAGCCATAGTGTGACAGCAGGATAGTGATGCTGGGTGAAAATGTTGGGGCTTGGGCTTGCATCTGCATTGGCAAGTGAAGCAACGGAAGAAAACTGGAAGATGTGGCTCAACTCATGTGTTTCTCTGTGGAGTCTTTTAGACCTCTGTGGTAGTTGGACTTCATAAAAATGTAAACACAAAGAAAGTATCCTCTTTGATGTTTTTGTATTTTTCAAATGTATTTAATTAAAATACTTCAGAGCAGGAAAGAACAGTGATCTAAAGAGAGCAAAACTAGCCATGTACTTGGATTTCTCATGGACAAACAATGGCAAACCTACCCTGAACCTGCCAGGAATATTGTGATCAGGAGAAATGTAATTGAGGATTCTGCCTTCATCTTGCAAGCTCCTTTACTACAGTAGCCCTGCATGAAGACTGAGTTGTAACTGGACAGATTTTGGCACCATTGAGTACTGAAGAGGCAGCCCTGGTAACTGTGAAGTGCCAATGACACAGTGTGTCTGCTTAGCAACCTTTTAACTAGGCTAACAGAAAGAATAGCTTCAGGAAGGGTTTGCCCTCTCATCAGACTAAAAGTTAGTTTTACAGCCATGGATCAGCCTTCAGCAGCTGAAGGTACTGGCTGTCCCTCCAAGCAAATGAGATGCAGGAAAATTTGTTAGTGCTTGAGACACATCTGCTAGTGAGGATCAGTCCACATTTTTAATCAGCCTGAAGTCTGGATCTCCAATTTCAAGCAGCCCAGCTTTACATGTTGCATTAGGGTTTTGTTGCAAGCTCAGTTCAACAGTCTTCCACAATCTACATAAGAAAATGGAATGTTTGTTTCCAATCATAGTGAAATCCATGTTAAACAGGCAAGTTCTCTGTGAGTGACTTTGCATCCCTCCCCCTCCCCATTTTGCTACCAGAAACGTAGAAGGAGATTACTCTTGTGGTTGTGGCTGTGGACTGAGAATTACAACACGATTTCCTGGCACTGCTACAGATTTGTTGTCTGTTCACTTAATTTGTCCATGTTTTGGAACCCAGCTGACCTCACAGAAGGATTCTTTCTTTTATGCAACCACAATGAAGATGCTTTCTTTTATGTTTGCGAGGGGCCTGGAGTCAACAGAGCCACGTGGGGCTTTTGATACACCGAGATTATATAAATTTTATGTAAGTCGTCCTTGTTACTTCAGAAAATCTAGGCTTTTCCCCACCAGCAAACAAGCCTTGCAGGCTATGGATTTTCAGAAGCGATAATGAAATTTTGTATTCGAAGTATTTATCTGCCAGTCTGTGTTGGCATAAGCCTCAAACATTGTTCTCAAGCTAGCGCTCCTGAAATTTATTATGAACTAAAAGATGTTCCCACAAGCCTGCCACTATTACTGGAGAAAGAATGTACAACAGGGACTGCCATTTAGGCCACCATTTGGAACGGCATTTAGGAGCTGCTGCCTGGAATTGACATCCAGAATAATGAGGCTGACATTCAGAGGACCCACCCATTAAAGAGAGGCAGAAGTGATCTAATTGTTGCTGCTTTTCTTTCAGAATTCTACCCCCACTCTATCTTTTCCTGGCAGTTCCCCAAAATAAATTACCCTAATTGTAGCAAAAGTCTGGAATGGAGAAGAGTTATTCTGTTTAGTTTGTGAACTGGTATTTTCAAGTTTCCTTAATGACTAATATAATGGAGAGGTTATTATCAAAATATGCTGGGTTCAGAGTATATTAGAGCTCTCTCAGGACCCAGTTTAGTATCTGTTACCATTCAGTCAGCCCAAACACAGCATGATCAAGTCACTTCTTACTTTTTTGGTGGCCATCTCCCATAGCTCAACAGGGAACCATATACTCAGTAAGGCAGTATTGGCAGTCTGCCTTGCTGCTGGTCAGAGAAACAGCAAAACATTCATATATCACATTATGAAAATCAAAAGGCTTCTTTTTGTCTGTTCACCACTCCTCTCCTGCGACAGAGAGCAAGTCACCAGTTATCTGTGAAGCTGTCCATATCACTGGCTACATCTTGTCCTCTCTTTTGTTGTATGAGCTCTTCTGTTGTATGGAAGTTTTCTTCTTCCTTTTGTTCCTTGTTTCTTCACCGTGGTGAGCAACACCTTCACTGTTATAAGGCAAGTCCTTGATAATCCATTCCATGAAGTCCACTCATGCCAAAACTGATACTGCTGGAAAGTTTCTCTGGGCCGCCATGTTTCATTTTGTGAACAACGAGACATTAAGAGGATTACAGTTTCATAAATAATAAGGAAAATAAACCTGATTGATGGCAAATGATTCTTATTGAGATGATTTAGAAGATCTTTGAACTGAATGAACATCTATTTAAGATGGAGAATAAAGTTTCTCTCTGAAACACACAAAATTTAAACTCAAGTTAAATGCATCTGTGATGGATATTGAAGTTTCTTCTCAAATAAAGAGTCCTTGCCCAACTTATGGATATTGGTGCAGACAGGGCTAAACTTCTCTGCAGACACATTTTGCTTTGGGAGACAAGACCCTGAAGCTCACACTTTAACAATTTATTCTGATTCTCATTGGCATATTGAGACTTTGATATATTTTGGCCGTTGAGTAGACATTTATGGCCTGGACATTGGACAGGTTGGCAGTTTCAGTTTCACGTTACGGCCCTTATGTTGATTGATGTTCCCAGATTTCCGTGTACGCTTCTATAGTCTGCAGAGAAATTTCTTTTGTTTCAGTCATACACTCATGGTAGCAGAACTTAGCTGAATGGGTGTACATGCTTCTGCCATAATGAAACTCTTTCAGGATGTGTAGTTTCACGTTAAAAGTACATAAGAAAACCAGACCTGATCTTAATCATATTTGTTTCGTTGGTATAAGGGAATTAAAACTCACATTTTCTGGCAAATAGCTGTAAAATAGCTCTGAGTAAACAAATAAGCAATCAAACACACAAAAAAATATAAGGAGCTATGTACTTAAAATTTCATTCACAACGGACTTTAAAAAGGAAGGACATTGACTGAGAGAAAACATTGAAAGAGAAGGGGGAAAATTGTCATATTCTAATACAGAAGGAAGCTGATATGGACTATCTGAAAAGGTGCTATGAGTGCTTAACTTTTTCCATGGATGAACTATTTGAAGGACTGCAACAGCTCTGCTGTGTCG
The DNA here is from genome assembly GCA_024362935.1 of Setophaga petechia. NCBI lineage: Eukaryota > Metazoa > Chordata > Aves > Passeriformes > Parulidae > Setophaga > Setophaga petechia. The sequence goes on from JANCRA010000008.1 coordinate 28,153,997, forward strand.
CTCATATTGACTCTGTCCTAGGATAAGTCAGTAGGAATATAACAAATCCTGGAGAAATTTTAGGAATGAACAGGGAAATTTACCCTGATCTTTAAGTTGATCGTATTCTTTAAGGGTCTTTTAGTTGAATGCTTGATAGTTCAAGAGAAATTTCCAGATCTTTGCAGCTCAGTGAATATGTCTCTTCAGCACAGTGTAACAGCCAAACAAAACAAGCACAAGCAATATATTTACTTATTGTAAGCAGAGGATATATAATGCTTCAAATATTAGGCTTGTAAATATATGTGTATATATATGCATGTATGTGTATAAAAAATATATATCTATTAAACATGTGTGCAGTTCACATTACAAGTGTATATATAGCTTTGAAATATATCAATATAGCCATTGCTTGCTTTTATTTTGGTGACCACAAGGATTCTAGGAGATATTTTCACATATTATCTTTAGTTTTTGCGTGTTCTAGGCCTCCACTTCACCATTCAAAAAACCACAGTAGAACTTTATTTCTAATGATTAGAAATGTTCTTTTCATTAGCTGAGAAGATATATCCATAGCTAATTTTTACATTCTTTTGATCTTGTACAAGCATATTTAGTTTTGACAGGCCTTTCTTTTCATTGTGTTTATCAAAAAAGTATATTTATAGAAAATAATCATATCCTGCCCCAACTTTTGTTTCACTAGTCTCTCTTTTAAGATTTGTTCTCTAAAACCCCTTATCATCTGAGTAGGCTGGTTTTGCATTGAAATTACTATTCTAAACATAGCTAATCAGAAGTGAGACTGATATTCTAATGAAGTCTTGTAAAGAATTATACAATAGAATTAATTTTTTCTTCTCTTTACTTAAAATACCCCACCTGCTGCTTCCTCAAATTAAATTGCTTAGGGATAAATAGCATTTAGATTGCTTTATCATCAAGAGTTATATATTGCTCTCTTTTCCTTTTGTTAGTGAGACCCCCAATCTGTAGCAGAGTTTCTTCTAATTTCTTCACAAAAGCTGTGATCTTGGACTTTGTCTTAATAAGACAGCTAATAATATTCTCCAATTCTTGCTGTAGATGTCTTGGTCTTTCCAAATACGAGCAATGAACTGCAACTTGGATATCTGAAGGTTCATAAGAATATACCCTAGTTGTTCTTTGGAGTGATTTGTGATCGTATTAGCCCTTATTGTCAGATGTTAGTTTTTAGCATCACTATTGGGACCTACTTTCACAATTTTTACACACCTCAGAAATGTATGCTGAAATTGCCAAGAATTACTGATGAAGAAGACATAGAGGTGTGTGTCAATACACTGATTGGCAGAGCAAAACTAAAACACTCTAAAATGCTTGTGCTAAAACTTTTATTCTAATATAGTCACAAAACCCAATGAGAGGAACCTACAGTTAAAGGAAAACCAAGATACTTTGATTTTTTTGCTATTCTATCATGCAAAGTACAAAAGGGGATCTCTTGCATTGAGAGACTGATATAAACAAAATATGAGAAAGAATCCATATGTTGAAAAAAGAACAAGATTTTAATCTCATAGGCAGAAGATGCCTATTTAGAGAGTTTTACAACCCATCTGACCATTAAAGGAGATAAGGGAACTGATGATTCTGGTAGAATTGGTATCCTGTTCTGGTGTCCTGTAACCATTCTGCTCAACATAGGCACTGTAAACACAAACACTTTGTGCTAGAAACAATTTAGAAGAAATGTGTCAAGACTTATCAACAGCAAGATGATGTGATAGAATCATCTTGTTAATTTACTTAGGAAGGCAATCTCTACCACAAATAGATTAAAAACATTTAACAACAGTAGCAAAAATCCAACCTACCCATATTTCTCTAAGTGTTTTTATTGAAGACTCCTATGTGATGGATGAAAGTTGAAAACCCCATTATCAGTAGGAGGCAAAACTACCACATAGTTTCTGTTGTTTGTTTGGTTCTTTTCTTTTTGCATTGAAGGGGGGCAGGGAGGGGTGGCTGGAGGTGGAAGCCTCTGGAAGAGGAATGCGGGAGACATTTCTTGATTGTTTCCTAACTGGTTTAATATTTAATGTGTTTCTTCCCTACTGTACTAAAAAATACAAATGTTACCTTTGTCTTCCTCAGGAAGCTTCGTACTCATTGCATGGCTAGATAACACTGGAGAATGGTCACTCACTGGGAGTAATCTGTGATCCTGGAACTGTTTTACAAAGTGGACAGAGAGAAGTCATGATAAGTGGTTCCACTGGACAGGTGATGAAACTGTGCAATGAAATATACTATTTTAGATTTTTTTTTCTATCTGAAACTGATCCATTTTAAGGTAGAACCCAGGGCCTAGTTACATATGAGATGGGGCATTATGACAAAATATTCACAGTTGAGGCTCTACTGAACAAGCATTGGTCTCCTGAGAGGCAAGATAAATTCCTCCTAAAGGAAGTTACCTGCAAGTTCTTAAACAGATGAAGAGCAAATATTTTTCTTTTTGTTCCAGCTCTTCCTTTGCTTCTTTTTCTTAAAGCAGTCAATCTGATGAACAATTTATAACATAATAAAGTGGGAAGATATTAGTCAGTTTAGAGCATTCAGATGGTTCTAATTATTAATCTAAACCCAAAATTATTTCTTTCCTGTCCATATACAGCAGTAACTCTAGATAAAACCCTGAAAAAATTCAGACCGTTTGAGTCTAAAGGAAATTCTCTTAACTTTGTACACTGATGAGTACATTTAATTTTTACCGTATTTCTCACTGCACTCAAGCTAGAATCAGCATTCTCAAAGGCTAGTGAACACTCAAGAACTGTCTGAAGTTAAAAAAAATAAAAGTGAGTAACTGACCAATCTGACGAAGCAGAATACTGATGAAGCAGAATATTCAAAGAAGATAAGAAGATTAATCAGTTATTAATCAGTATTTCCAATGACTCAATTGTTGTGCCAAATGTGATCAATGATAACAAAGAAAACATTTTGCCAAAAGGGAAATAAATATCTGTGGTCCTTGCAGGAGTCATTTATTGATTAAACTGTATTTGTCAAATATTTTTATCTTAGTATCTAGAACTAGAGTCAAGCTGTAAGTAGTACCAGGCTTGGAGATATAGGGGGATTATGCTACAATACTGGATCTGTTGTTCTTCACTCTTTGATGAAACTTGTCTTTTGAAAGCTTTGTTTCACTCACTCTTAATAACATTTTATATTCAAGTATCTTTATAGAACAGAACATATGTACAATATACAGCCAGTTGTAATAGGCTATTCCACATGGATCTTCAGTACATTAATTCTTATTTAATTCTATAAGGTAAACATTCAAGGTTAAGTAAATTTCACAGAATCACAGAATGGGTAAGGGACCACAGTGGGTCATCTAGCCCAAACTCCCTGCTCAAGTAGGGTCATCCTAGAGCACATTGCACAGGATCGCCTCCAGATGCAGCGCTTAGATTATAAATGATCTGTTGTCTCTAATTATCAAATTACAAGGAAGCTAGGGATGGGGAGGTAGTTCTATTTGCTTGCTATGCTACTCTGAAAAAAAAGACTGTAGAATGGAAGAATGCAAATAAAGATTTTATAAGGGAGGAGTTGTTTTCAGAGTGGCTTCAACACAATTTAAGGTGTTGAAAATAGGAAATCTGACTCTGAAACAGTGAAAAGGGAAATAATTGGATCTATAAATCATTAAAAATTCTTATATGCAAAAGGAGCAAGACCAGATATGATTCTGGATGGACTTATTCCTAGAGTGTTAAAAGTGTATACTAAGGTAGCCAGAATCACCCCTGAATTTAAATAAGCCATAAATGAAAATTTTATTAAAATTCACTGCTATCATTAAGATAAAAGGAAAATATTTCAAATATCAAAACCTTTTAGAGGAATAAATAGAACCAACAAATCTAAATAAAATAGTCTTGTTTATTTTCAAGCATAAGAAGAGTTCAAAGAAATTTGGTTAATAGTATCAGAAACTATAGCATCATATTGAAATTGAGCAGAAAATGTGCAATGAGTAATTTATTCAAGGTTAAAACTTCATCACAGGAAAAGCTCTGAAAATGACACCTTAAAATTCAAGGAAAAGGAAACTTCCAATTTTGGAATTCTGAACATCCAAATTTCAACCAAACCCCTGTGTTGCCAAGTAAGAGGAGAACACAGCCACAGGATCACAGACTCACAGTATCATCATTGCTGCTGGAAGGGATCTCTGTAGATTATCTAGTCCAACTCTTCTGCTAAAGCAGGTTCACCTAGAGCAGGTTGCCCAGGGTCACATCCCAGTGGGTTTTGACTGTCTCCAGAGGAGACTCCACAACCTCTCTGAGCAGCCTGCCTCACAGTAAGGAAATTTTTTCCTCACATTCAGATGGAACATCCTGTGTCTCAGTTTATGTCTTTTGCCCCTTATCCTGTTGCTAGCCACCACTGAAAAGAATACTGCCCTACACAACAAGATGTCACTATCTGGAACACTTAGTTATAACGGTTCATACAAGAAGGTGATTTGGTTTTGTTGCAGTGTATGAAGCACAAGAAAATTCAAGAAAAACATTTTCTTCCATAATCCCTATTAGATGCAACTATCATCCATTTTCTCACATTCTCTTCTGTCTTAGGGATCTACCACATAGCAATTCATTCACCAGGGACTTCTTACAAAGCATGTAGGTTTTTTCAGAATAGTGAGGTCCAGAGCTTTTTTGAGTGGTGACAGATTTTTTGGCTAGATTCAGAGTATGATAAATCTTATGTCTGCCCATTGTTTCTTATTAATTAAACCATTATTTTAGACTATATAATGGTATTCTATAAATGAGGAAGAAAATTCCTATACAGCAGTATAAATTGTCTAAATTGTTTTTCATTTTCTGAATATGAGCACCACATGCTTAATGCTTTCTTTTAGTAACAGCCTGATAAAGTCTTTTCCTGGTAGAAAAATCTGGCCAGATTTAAAATGAGTAAACTTCAAAGATAATAGACCTGAATTTGTCAAGCATTAACTCTACACCATTTTGTTTATTTAATTAGTGGAAGGCATTTCTTTTGTAATTGCATCTTTCTACCTTTTACTCACTGGAAGATATCTGACACTTTATTGTGGTAGCATTTTCAATATGAAGTTTTGACTTGTACATATGCTAATTTTAAAAAGATGAACTTTTTTTGTTAAAGTGTCTAACATGGAAAATTTTCACAGTGTTCTTGGTGAATAAAGATATCATTAAAATCTGAGCTACTAGGCACTAAACCTGTACTCAAGTGATGCTTGACCTTCAGGACTTTTGTATAGTCATAGCTATATCTGCTTGCAGCCGTGGCAGAGCTGCAGGAAGTGTGGATTTTTTTGCTTTGGTGAGAGTGGAAATCAGAGACTAGAAGTCTAGGTAGTGAGAAACAAAGGGCTTGAATAAGATATGAGAAAAATTCTTGCATATCTATTGCTGGAAGTGGAAATCTGTATTACATGGGAGCTACGGAGTTGTGGTGTGTAAGAAGAGATCCCAGGGGGCTGCTTCCTCATCCAGGCAAAATTAATTGACATAGGACTTTGCATAAAGAGGAAGTTTTGTGGTCACCCTTTTTTTTTTTTTTTTTTTTGAGTGGAGCATTCTCAGTTTTCTAATCCAGATGTTTGCATATGACATGTAATTGTAAAAAAAGTCATCAAATTCATGCTCTTCTGGGGTTTACAAGGCAGGCGGTCTCATCATACTGATGCATTTGCAAAATGTGTCTAAAAGTCTTTAGTACATCAAGACACAATTATAATTTGAGTTGACGGACTGGTTTTTCAAATAAACAAAATATTGTTAATCAGCTGAAGGGAAATGACATAGAGGTTCCCTTCATTGCAAAGTTCTACCATCTCAAATCCTTTCTCTTTCTAGGTAGAGAAGATGAGGAAAAGAACACTATTTTCCTCATGAACTAGCAAAAGAAAAAAAAAGGAGTTAAAAAAAGAAAAGAGACAAAAAAGCCAAAGAGGACGAGATAACATATAATAGCAGCTCTACAGTCCCAGTGAGAATATCAAGCATCTCTGCCACAGAGGACAGGGCATGAAAGTTGTTGATGTTCTGTTCCTTTTACTAAAGGTTCTGAGGTTGAAAGAATGGAGCTCTGAAGTCTTGTACATTTGCCTGAACTACTGGGTATTAAGTTCACAAATCAGAGCATAATATCCTTTCCTAGAAACTTCCTCATGAATGATAGTAAGCTTCTTCATAAATGTAGTAAGTATTCTGCCTCTTAGCACATGAGAAACCTGTAGGAGGCTTTAGTACTGCTTATGTCTGTAGATAAGGTATTTGTTCTAGATGACCCAGAAACACATAGTGTAATACGTGACACACTGATAGAACCATCAAGGTTAGAAGAGACCTTTAAGATCATGAAGTCCAGTCACCCACCATCACTATGACTATACTTAAACCATATAACCCAGTGTACTATCACTTAAACCATATAATCCAGTGCCAGATCCAGACACTTAAACACCTCTGAGCATTGAGACCCCACCACCTCCCTGGGCAACCTATCCAAATCCTAACCACAATGGAAATTGTTTTCCCTAGCATCAAATCTGAATCTCCTGTCTCAGCTTAGACCCATTGTCTCTTGTCCTCTCACTGCAGTCACAATATGAGGGTCAGGTCCCCACCTCACTACAACCTCTTTAAAGTGAATTTTAGAGAGCAATGAGGTCCCTCCTAAGCCTCCTCTTCTCAAGACTAGACAGAGAAGGAATGAGAAGACTAAACAAACCTAAGAAGAAAAGGTAAAAAAAATCACAAACCACACCCAGGAAGAAGTGGACATCTTTATGATTATTTCACAAAATCACTGAATTGCAGAATCACTGAGTATTTCAGATTGGAAGGGACCTATGAGATTTTATATTCCAACTCTAGGAGAGTTTTGGCTTTCCTATACTAATTCCAGCATGTATTGTCACTACATTTGTCCTCAGCATTTACCTCACTCTCATCTCACATTCTGTATATTTCCTTTTGGTATTTGAGTTTATTCAAGAGACCCATGCGCATCCATGTGCATCCATGATGGCCTCCTGCCACTTTTGCTTGATATTCTGGTCATGGGGGAAAGCCCTTCCTGAGCTTGGATACAACGAACTTGATTCCTAAAAAACAACAAACTCTCCTAGATCTCTCTCCTCCCCACAGTTGCTCCCTGTGAGACTCTTACAAGCAGATCCCTGAACAGGGCAAAATCTGCTCTACTAAAATCCAAAGCTGTGATCCTGCTTTCTGCCTTGTTCCCTTTTCTCTGCATCCTGAACTCCATCATATCGTTATCAGTGGAATCAAGGCCTTCCCTGACCTTTCCACGTCCCACAAGGACTTTACTGTTTGTAGGTACCATGTTCAGAAGAGAATCTCCCCTTTTCCAAACAATGATGACCTGTCTCAGGAGGCTGTCATCAACTCTCTCTATAAATTCCCTGGGCTGCTTGTGGCTTGCTGTACTGCCTTACCAGGAGATATCAAGGTAGTTAAAAGTGTCCCATGAAGAAAAAAACCATATGAATATGCACTTCCTTATGTTGTAAGAAGGGCTTATCTGCTTATTTTTCCTGTTGAAGCAGCCTATAGCAGATAACCATGACAACATCACCCATGCTTGTCTGCCTTCTAACCCATAAGCTCTTGACTGGCTCACCATCCATTCTAAGGCAGGGATCCATGCATGCCTGCTAATTTTTCACATAAAGGAAAACTCTCTCTCCTTTCTTTCCCAGGCTGCCCTTCCTAAGGGGCCTGTACCCACCCACTGTAGAACTTCAGCCATGGGAGCCTTCCTGTCCCATTCCTGTGATCCCACTGTGATTTGAGGCTTCAGCTGCACAAAGATCTCTGATTCCTCCTGCTTGTTTCCCACGTTGTGCACATCTGAGTACTGGCTCTTCAGCTATTGCATGCTGATTTCCCTCCTCCCAAAAGCGTGACAGCTTTTCACATAATGCTGATGTCTTGGTACTTGTAAGTGTAGGTATTTGTGTGCACAGGCTTGAGGTGGACCCCCTTTGCATAATTTGACTACTGTCAAAAACTAAGGTTTTACTCTACTAATTTTTCCTCAAAGAATTCAGTCAGCCATCTGACAGACATTTGATAGATATTAATTAAATGTATGAAATAACATATTTGACAAGTGTTTCTAGTTGTTTGTCTCTCCTAGAAGGATCTGGTTCAGAAACTGTCTAAAATACAAGGCAGTTTTGCTGAATATTCATTTAAAGATATCTTAAAATACATGATGCATAGCATTTTTGTTAGCAGTCAGCATAGACTTCAGGATAAAGAGAACAAGAGGATAAAGAAATGTTACACCTAAGGTAGTAGACTCTTAGATCTAACTCAGTGAGTGCATGCATTTCTGAAGGGGAAGTTTGAGCCCACAAACTGTTTTAAATAAGGAAAAAATAAAACAGAAAAGCAAACCCATACCTGTCTCCTAGCCTGGAGCCTGAACACAGTTTCTTCCCACAAAGGTGTCTGAAAAAGTAGCCAGCTATGGAATCAATAATTGTTGACAGAACTTTGAAAAATCTAATCTGTTGTAGCAGCCTTTTATGGGTCTTTTTCACATTATGGAAGAGTTACAGAAACATAAGTTTACACAACCTAGAAATACTCAGATTCAAATACAGTTTTCCATTGTTCAAATATGCAGCTCTTGCAGTTCATGATTCTATAATATAAAGTACTCAATTTACAGACCGAACAAAACTCAGCAAATTGGCTCCTTAGGTTCAGTTCTCCTTCAGTTGTCTCACCCAAGACACTATAAAGAACTGCCTTGTAGGCTTTAACTGCGAATAGCATGCTCTGATCTGCTCCTGCAACTTCGCAATATTTGAACTTTCTGTTTCCCAGGGCACTGCAAAAACCTTTTGCTCCTGTTACTCTTGAAATAAAAAGCAGTGTTCTTTATGAATTTTTAACACAGCACACTTTTCCTGCCAGTGCTTTCAGGCAAGTCACGTCAGTATCTGGACACTTGAATTTGAAGCTCAAAGCCTGACTGCCTCTATTTGTAAACAAGTGTGAACAGCATGAGCACAGTAGTGTCACTTCCCAGTAAATTCAGTGTTAAGAAATTACAAATGTATGTACTATAGAACAGTTTGACAAAGCTGTATTGAAATACATTATTCATAGTAATCTTTTTCAAAACCTGACATTTTTGAAAGTTTTCCATTTTGTGCATCATAAAATTGTAATGTTGGTTTTGAAAATGGGAAAAACACCAACAAAAAACCCCTGCTGAATGTGTTTAGCCTTTTGCTTTCAAAGTCTTTTCCAAAGTAACAAATTCTGCTGCTTTTTCCTCACCTTAAGCACTGCTCAATTTTTCTCTAATTATTGCAAGTGAATTACTGCTGATCTTTATCCACTGTGGCATTCCCAGCCTGCATCCTGTGTATGTGTGCATGTGTGTGGTCAGGGGAAACAATATGTGTCAAGACTGCCTTATAAAATCAGTTCTAAGCCTTTAACCTTCAGCAGAACACTGAATAATTGAGGGGTCTATGGACACTGACGTTTATGGCAAAGCAGGAAAATAGATGTCTGTTGATGGGCTCTATCTCTGATCGTAGTTCACAGCCCCTTTCAGTGGTGGAGTTAACATTGCCTCCTTGATGTCAGGCACTGCAATGTTGGCTGCCAGATGGTACCAGGCTGACAGTCCCAGGTCTCCTGTGCCATTGGTAGCTGTTTTACTGGTGTGAGCAACGTAATTCAATCACTATCAGCACTTATTTCTCCCCTCTTCCTCCATGCTAGTCCTTACTGGCTTTTTTCTTCACACTCTTTACTTTTGAAAGATGTTAGCACAATGGAAAATAAAAGAGAGCATTTACCAACTTCATTCTTAATAAATTTCAGCTTTTGTTTCACACCCCCTTCATTAATCCAGCATTATTTATGAATGCAGTTTGATTTGTAAGAGCTGTCCCATGAATTCAAGGAAAGTTTACGTGCTTGAAAATATCATTGTGACCTAAATGGATTAGCCAGTTTGTTGAGTTTTGCTAACTCATTGAATTATGGTTTTTTCTGTCAGAAGACTTTATCACAGTTGTGAAATCCGAAGTGGCTGTTACAAATCTTATCTGAAACAACTGTTACAGATTCTGTAGGCTTATGTTTATGTATCTTAAATATTCATCCATGAGTCTTTAATTTTCAAAGTATATTTTTTCCTCTAGTGGAAAAATGTCCCACTCCGCACAAATAGCTTTTCCACTCTTTCTTTAAAACATTACAGTAAATTAATATTGATTTCCTTTTTTCTTTATTCTAATAAATAAAATTAAAAAACACCCCAAACTGTTGTGAAAGTCCATGGATTTGTTCTCTACATGAGGGCAGATGAAGAAGGATGCACTCCCAGTGTCCCAACATCTGATTTGCACTGTAGTTTCCATAAATGTATTTTTCCAAGGGACAGAGCCTAGCTTTGTAGAAAAATGAGATCAACTCTGAAGCAGGTGTACTAATGTGGGGGAAAAAGTTATATTTTTTCCCTGATAAAACACTGATCACCCCCACAGGGGTAAATGTCTGTGCCACAATACCTTGCTTTGGGATTGCTATAGTGAAGACTTCCAATGGTACTATTCATCCTTTTATGACAGCTACTTCAATTTGATTTTCACTGGAGGCTGACAAATTTTATCTTTAAAATAACATATTTTAAAAAATATTATGTAGAAGAATAATGATCTTTTCAATGTCAGCTGCTGAGAAATTCCATAAATGATAACTGTTAATTAATACTTTCCATAGCCTAATGATTCTTCTGTCTAAGAGGCAACCTACTTTGTGTGTCCTGAAACCATCTGCTAAGCTTTGCAATTCCTGCTTGTTCAATTTAGTAATTAAAAGAAGTTTCGAGCAAAAAAATTCAAGTCCATGAGCTAAGTAAGATCTGTGTCATAGCGCATAGCTAACAAAGCATGTGCTAAGGAACTGAGGTGTCCTTTCCCTCCTCTGTTTTTTGACTTTTTTTCTTTTTTTTCTTTTGTGTGCAGAACACACAATTATTGAGTTTTAAAAATATAAATTGAACAACTGATAATTACATCAGAGATGCAGCCAAACAAAAAAAAATAAACAGTGAACCAGTTGTCATATTTCCCAGTGCTTTAAGACACTGATGTATGTGTACCTCTACAACCTTCTTTTCACCAATGATAATTTACAACTTTTGACTGCCACTTTCCAGTTCTGTCACTTGAGTTTCTGTCCTTGCTGGCCTGGCTATTCTGAGAGGAGCTGAAGTAGCAGGAAAGTCCATCACTGTACGATGAACATCAATTTTGCACTTATTTTCTGAGCTGTATGTGTGTTGATGATGTTTTCTTCACCCCAACACAGATATATCCAAAACCTTACAGAACTGAAGATAGCTACTTAGATGCAAATCTAAAATCTTAGATCTACCTTATAAATATAAATTTACATTTATAGTTGCACATGCAACTATATGTGTAGCTCAGTGTGTAATATCCCACACCTGTATATATATGCAACTAATGTGTAGCTCAGTGTGTAATATCCCACACCTGTAGCATATAGTATGTCTATCTAAATATCTAGAATATAAATCCCTAAATATGGATATATAATAAATATTTGTCTGTGTGAATACAGAAGTGAAAAGACCAGATGTATAAAACCTATGGATTAAGCCCCAGGATGTGTAGTAGAATAGGCAATCATACTTCAGCAAGCAAGTCTGGCATAAAATCCATTGGAGGAGGCACCATCTTCAAAAAAGGATTCCCAAATGCAAATTGGGGAGCTGAATAGCTGACAAGCTATGTGTTAGTTTGACTGCCATGGTTAAATCCAATGGTAAATGACAGAGTTTGGATTCTTTCAGGGAAAGGACATGAAGGGTAGTAGATATCCTGAATCCTTCATGAATACTGGTCAACAAAGGAATATCAGGCACTTTTAAAATGTGGAAAGATGTTGACTATTCCGCTTTGTGTATCTAGTGTGCTCAGTGTACTAGATATAAATTTTCTTCTTCATGCATGTTAAGGGTGGGAACTGAAGGAAAATGGAAATTTTTGTTGTACTTGCTATATTTTGCTAGAATGTGAGTTTTGTGTGTACTGTCTTCTGCATGTTTCTTGAAGAGTTTGACATGGGGAAGTGCCAAGGCCTGCATGAGAAGAGAAAAAAACTCAGGCACAGTTCAAGCCAGGGTCTGACTGGCTGGAAACCAGCTTTGCATAAAAGGACCTGGGGCATCCTAGTGAGCACCAAGTTGAACAGGACCTGACAATGTGCCCTTGTGGCAAAAAAAGGCAGATGGTATGCTGCATTAACAGCAGTATTGCCAGCAAGCTTAAAGGGAGGTCATCCTTCTATTTTATTTAACACTGGTGAGGCAAAACCTGGAGGGTTGGGTCCAGTTCTGGGCAGCAAGAAAGATCTGGACACTCTGGAGACAGTCCAACAAAGGAACACTGAGATGATGAGGAGACTGGAGCATCCTATGAATAAGGACATGATGAGAGAGCTAGAACTATTTAGCCTGGAGAAGAGAAGGTTCACTGGGGAATTTCATTAATGCATGTAAATACCTGAAGGTAGGCTGCAAAGAGGATGGAGCCAGGCTCTTTTCAGTGATGCCAGTGACAGGACAAGAGGTAATGGGCACAAATTGTAACACAGTCTCATATGAACATCACGATATACTGGCAGTGGTTACATGGAGAGACTGTGGAACGTCCCACCTTGGACATATTCAGTAGCCATCAGCACCCGCTCTAGAAGCCCTACCTGAGCAGGGACATTAGACCAGAAGACCTTCAGAGGTCTCTTTTAACCCCAAACATGCTGAGGGTCTGTGACAGGCTTGATGTCAATTTACTGATGATATGAAGCAGAAAAAAGCCAACAAAAAATGCTGAAATATGTAGATGTGTCCACTAAATGCATAAAATTGCAAACTTTAACCAGTATTTTAGAATATAAAACCCACATATCACATTCACCACTGAAAACAATTCAAAGTGATAATTTTGGCATTCATTGTTCACTGTCACCTCATCTATTCTAAATAATTTGTTGTCCTTTTTTTTTTATAAATCCATTATAGGCCTGATGTTGGATTGTTTACCACATTTTTATTACCATAGCCCTGCTATTTACAATTTTTCTTTTCTTTAATTTTATGTCTGGTATTTGTTGAAATAAACATGAAGATTAGGAAATGAACAAATTATTAAAGGACTTTAAAAAAACAACCTGTTTTTATCTGTTTTTTTCAGACGATCTCCTCATATAATTTATTTATTCATCATTCATTTTGCACATTCAGTTATCCATATAGATGTCAATAAAGGATGATACCTGCTCTTTGCAGGATAAATCTAATTTATCTGGTTGACAGATCTTGTACCCTTGTATTTTTTCATATTAATTATGGTTGGGATTAACCTTCAAATGTGTTTGGGTTCCTCACAACCTCTTGACTTTGCAGAACATGTGTGTATTCTCATATGTGGAGAATTTAAATATTTTTCTCTGGACTTTCAAAACTCCTGCTTGACTTTAAGCAGAAGTTCAAGTCCCAGGTCTCAGTTTTCAACATCTTCAGCGTTGTGACCTGAAATTTCAGTTTATCAGAAATTGCGTATTAATTAATGAGTGACCTTTCAGAACAGTACAGGGGACAATACTTGGGTTGAAGCTACTGAGAGGGTGAAGTTAACCTAAAACTCAGTGGGCATAATGAGTAAATTACATTCTTCCTAAAACTGATCACTTCAGGTCAGATTGTCAGATTAGCAGTGAATTGCTAGGGATGGGTGGAAGTGTTACCATGGCTGCAATCCATCTTTTCTAGACATACATGGAGCACAGTGAAGCACAGTGAATGTGAGATCTTGGTTGCAAAAGGCTAGATTAAGGATGTGAAAATAGTTGCAAAATCCCAATTCATAATAGTCTGCCATCCCATTGATGCAATGTATCCTTTAAATGGAGAACTCAGCTATGAGAAACATAAGTTCCTCTACTTCTCAGAACTGTATCCTATGAGGATTAATTAGGGAATGCTATTTGAACACTTCTGAATGGATAGCACACAGTTCCCATGTGTGTTGTCCGTGTTTTATAGGAGAAAAAGACATGGCAAGTAGCTGAGGCAGAAGTGTTTGCTGTTACATATTCATTTAGCTTCCAGTTCCTCTTTCTACTTTTGTCTATTGGGCCAGTAGACTGCTAGAACCTTTCCATAATTTTTTAAGCAGTCACTGCAGAATCTGAAATAAATGTAATGCATTTGTGTCAAATCTGAATACATAGTCATGCTCATTTTCCATCCTATGTTTCATTTTGAATAGTATATAATTTCATTTTTATTGCAGAAAAAACTTCAACTCCAATTTGCAGCCTACAAAGATACAAAGACAGTTGCACTTTTCTGATCCTCAAATTGTGGATGAAACTTCTGCAATCAAAAGATCAATTTGAATTCATACTTTATAGTGCCAATGAAAGACACAGATCTACAGCTGATAGAGTGTCTCCTAACATTGGTGGAAGTTCAAAGTCCTCTACACTATAAAGCCCAAAAGCCTGTATAATTTTTTATATCTTGTCATTTGCAAATTATACTTGTATTCTAATTTGTGTAAATTCTTATTGAGTAATCAGTTTTCATTTCAGAAATTACCATATAGAGGTATGTATATCCACAAATCATTTTATGTGTCAGCAGCACTATTCAGAAGATTATGTAAACAGTGCCCAGGAGTTTGAAGTAGATTGCAGCAGTCAAAATACAAGTGACACTGCTTGTAATCCTCGTGTTCAAGGTATGTAGGATTTGGAAATTGTTTTAATCTATGACACTCACAGTCTGACTACATTCTAGTACAGAAAATGCCAAATGTGGAGAAGTCACTGCATCAGTACTGAAATGGCACAGAACCATAAAAGCCTAACTTCCTTTCTTATTGATGAAAAAAAAGAAGTTAAACATTATAATAAGACTTTTTGAGGTGGGTGTTAGATACACTGAGGATAGTTGTGGACAAAACATAAATTATCATACTGTAACCAGGAAAAGCAGAGGTAGTCTGAAAGTTTTGCATATGCTGGAAGGAGAAACAACCAGGAAAATTAGTCTAAAATGACAGATTTTCACTTTGCAAAACAGATTACCATTTGCAGAATTGGATTAAATAACTCTCCCCACGCCCTTTCAGTGTTCTGTGTACCTTTTTGTCATTATTGTGTATAATCTGATGTATGAGAGACTTGACTATTTAAGTAAGCCCAGTAATAGAAAGGGTTTGATGAAAAATGAGAGGCACTTTGCTCAAAATTATTGAATCCATTCTTTTTCTTTTTCTTCTTTTTTCCCTGGAAAAGATACCTTTGGTGATAAAGATTTTATGTATAATTCAAAGTAAAAATTCGCTGCACAACACATTTTTTTGCTCAGGACATAATTTTTGTAGGCCATGGACTGTAATTTGTAGCACTTGAAGGCTTCTATAGTGGAACTAAGCCATCCTCACATTTTTCCTCCTTTAGTCCTATTATCAAAATGATAAGTATTTCTATTTAAAGAAGTCTTTCAGAAAAAGTCACTTATAAGCAGCTAAGGTTCACTGTCATAGTGACATTTTAAAATGTTATTCATAATTTGCTTTTTTTCATTGCAAGTTACAATGGAGTCATTTATTCTGAGTGAAATATCTGAGAATGTAAATACATTTATAAATTAAAAACATCATATCATCCACGTGTGCTGATAATAAGATCTGCATCAAGCTCTTAGCTTCATAGGACAAGGAGATTTAAAGGATTACATGAGTTAGTAACATACATCAGCTGATGAATGAAAGCTCCTAAACTCCATATGCTCCACTAGCACAGAGCTTCAACAATTGTTGGACTCACAAGTGGCAGAAGAAATATTTTGTTTTCTGGCTCTGAGCTACTGATTTACCGTATCTTTTGATACAGAAAACAACGGAAGTTGAGAGTGCTAACTTGGAAAACCTTTCAAATATTCCTTTCAGTAAACTGATTCTGTATTTTGAACCCTAAGTCTGCAATTTCTGGAGTCAATCCTATTTAAAAGAATAAACCAGATCATACAGATAAGCAAAAGTTCTAACTCATCCTCCTGCCTCCCAGAAAAGTAAGGGGTGAGAAAAGAGACAAGAGTTAAAAACCCCATAGAAATTTCCTGGCAGGATGAGTCTATAGCCATGTCTTTTTCATCTAAAACAGCATTTCTGATTCTAGCCTTCTAGAGAGCAAATGTTGGATTTACGCTTTTTGGATATTGAGGATCTCTGGATCACCAGGTTAGGGAAGGAATAAATGGATCCTTTTACAACTCGGAGGAAAAATAAAACATCAAAGTAACAATGTGACCTTTGTAATCTAACTGTATTTGACTTTCCTTCATGTCATCCGACCAGAGTTGTTTCATACCCTGAAGAAAGGAGCAAGATCATAGTATTTGCATATAAACTGGTGGAGATACAAGTCAAACACTGCTCTCACATTCAAAATCAGATGAAACAGATAAATCTACAGTTTCTATCTTGTTGCACTACTGAGATTATACATGAATAGATAATAACAGAACCTTAATGTAAGCCCATTTTGAAGTGGGATTGTCTGTGGTTTAACTTTTTAATATCAAATAAAGAAGACGTAATTGTCTGTTCGAAACAACTCACAATCACTGCTGCTGAATATGGTACTCTCCTTGTTCCTGATCACCGATATTCAACCAGACCCCAGCAAACTTTAAGAGAAAAACCACTTCCATATGTCTAGGTAGTGTTTCAGATCTGTCAGATTTTTCAAAGAAGAAACAAAAGGGAAGAAGATGGGAAGAAAAATGCCAGAGTATTAGCATCCTTAGCAAATGATTCTATTATGCAAGTTTTGCTCATGTAAGATTCATGTAGTTCTAGATCATTCTATGGAAATAATAGGTATTAAAAAAACCTTTAAAATAACTCTCAGTAGTATCTGAAAGACATGACGACAGATCAAGTGATGGTGTTGGTATATAATTTTTCATTATTGTGTTTGTATAAAAATGTTACTTGTATTAATATGTTACAAGTATTAATACTTGAATGTAAACATCAAAAATTGCATTGTAAAATACTCACTTTCTGAAGACAATATCAGTATTCATAATGTTCATATACCATTACTACCATTACTTATATGAGGATCATTGCTCTATTATATCTTAGCATACATACTGAAACAAAATTAGGACTTGTAATCTTGTTACTTCTAAAGCAGGTAGGCTCTCCTCATTGCTGTGCATCTTTCAGTTCTCTCAAGCTCATTTAAATCCACCCTGAATGTGTTCTTTAAATAATATGAAGAGCAACAGCTACAATTTAAGTGTTCACTCTGATATGGGTCCTAAACAGATTTTCAGGCATTAGATTCTATGGGATGTTTAATCATTTTCCTTGCCTAATATAAATATTTTCTTGTATTTTCAAACAGTCCAGTATATCTTAGTAGGTTTTGTAAATGGAATATTTCTTTCCCTCCTTAGGTTAAGTCAGCTGACTGTTTTCTGCTTAGTTTTGAACACAATAGTACTAACTCATAAAATTAATTCCCATTTTGTGGGATTGTCAGAAATGAGGATTGCTCTGACCCCTGTTTGAACTCATCAGCTGAAATGAAGTTGTTCAGTGAGCTGGAGAAGACAAAGCTGAGTTCCAAGAAATTAATCAACTCCATCAGCCTCCACGATAGGCCTGAAAATGGCACACATCAGACTGACCCTGAGCAGCTCTGGATTCCCTCCGTAAATGAAAGTCATCATTCCTGGCAAGGAAGATACTAAATTATAGGCTTTTAAATTTAATTTTCAGTTTACTTGTGTTTTCGATTAGTGTGCCATGTTTCATAAAGATGGTAGTACCTTTAAGTAGTAAATGCCCTTCATCTACCAGCTCGATCCCTGTTGTAATAAAAAGGTAAATTTGAACTAAAAACTGTTAGCAAATGAAACATGTGGTTGGGTTTTTTCCCCTTTTCTCTTTCCTTTCTCAGTGACACCTTAAGCAACAACACCAAATTATTTTCTTCATACCAAAATCAATAACAGGCTTGGAAATAAAAAGTAGCCCCACAGCCTGAGGCCACAGATTTTCATGACAGGCTACTAAAACTATCTTTCAGTAGCCTGAAGGTCTGCCAGCTAATCATTCACTTTCCTTTCACTATTTAGTTGTCGGATATCTCTCCGGGCTAGTAAAACTTAAAGGCTAGGTGACAAATTGTCTGCTAAAGAAACGTTGTCCATTTTTATCTTTGTGGAACTTCAATCTTTAGCACATAACCTGTAAAGTTCACATTGCTTTGGAAAGAAGACAGAAATTCAAATGCCAGCTACTCTTAAATCCTTAAATGCTATCTTATTTTATTACATGCATAGCATAAAAGCTATCGTCGTATACCTTTACAAATCAGTAGTAGCAAAAGTCCAATTTTTTCTGGAGAGACAAGATGGATTAAAAAGGGAAAACAACTTTAAGGTTCTTTAGTTCAAGACTCAAAGGTGAGGGAGAATGACAATTAAGACTGAATATCTTAATTAGGTTTCCCATCCCTTGTGCATATGGATGACAATATAACCTATAAGTATAGACAAATTTTAATATGTAAATTATTTGTAATACATATTATATATGAAATTCTATAAATAATTAATAAATGACATCTAAACAAATAATATAATTATAGGTAACTATAGGAATTCCCAGCATCTATTGTAAGGGATACCTATCTTACAGCAGAGCTGATAGGAAATTGCAATGTGATGAATGCTGTTAACTCTCCTCAAAGTTCTTTTTTGTACATGTTTTTGTCTAAATGTATAAATGTATATATCTAGTCTAGATAGTAAAATTTCACTCCTTTTTAAAGGGTCAAACAACTCTAATGGCTACCACATAACAAATCTAGTGACTGCCTAATAATGTCAACATTAATTTCCCCTTTAACGTATTTGGGACATATTTAACAAACTAGATTGGCATGTTTCTAGTATTCCAGACTAATCATGTGTTCCTAGATCTGTACTTATATAATCTTTCAAGTGCATGGCTGGAGGCAAAATATGCACCTTTGCTTCTTTACCCTTCTTCAACATTTCCAGTGTTTCCCTTTTCCCTTTACATCTCTATTCCCTCCAAACTGTGTCCTGGAAGGGCTTTTGCAGATAAACCAACCTAAAGCTTTCAGATATGTAAGTATAATCTATGCTAAACCTTTACATCATCTTAAACAGATTACATCAATATAAGCCTTTATATCATCTTAAATACTTCAGACCTATTACTTTGTTCTCTAATAAGCATTTAGCAACAGAGGTGTACAGATAAGGGGGGACTAGGGTGGGGGCAAGACAGTTAAACCTAGTCTGAAGTAGCTGAAGTGCTTTATCATGATGGCTATGTGCTAAATTTTAGTGATTAACCTTCATGGTCCCCAAATATCCTGACACAGTGGGTAGTGTATGTCAGTTTAGCTTAGTTAAAAAGCAGCAAGTCTTCTCAACCTTAATTACTGCTTAGTGGCTTTTACATCTGAGAAGAAATTTTGAGGTGTTTCAATTCTCTGTCACTATAATGGAGAAGTAGCTTGAGGAGTCAATTATTTCAAAAGTTTTTCATCCTGAACAGGAAAGTGCAGTCACTTTCATTGTAGGTGTGTATTGTACAGAAAAACACACATAAAGGAAAAAGGTGATTTGTGCTCTTTTTCCACTGTTCTTTTAAAACAAGCACAACCAGAAGCAGCAAACTCCCTGTCACAGTTCCTTTCCACTTCCATACTTCCATTCTCCTTAAAAAACTATCTTGCTGCTGGTGAAAATTATCAGACTAAAGGTGTGATGACTGGTTTATTATAAATCCAGGAACAAAGGCTATAGATTATCTGAACATCTAAGGACAACAAATGTGACCAGACTTAAAATATCCTTTAAAGGGACTTTTTGGAGCCTTTAACCCCTTATAATATGAAGAGAAAGTATGACAAGTGATAAGATTTAAACAGAATGGTAGTAGTAGACCTGAAGTTCTTGGAAAAGTTGCTGAAACTCCTAAGTTTTCTTGTTAAGGCAGGAACCAGGCAGTTTCATGATTTTACTTACTAGAGTGTGAACATCCAAAGTTGCCTTGGGCCTTGCACACTTCACCTTAGATGGAGTGTAATGGACAATATTCATGTAAATATTTTACCTTCACATGGTATTTTCCATGCTTATTTTCTAAGGCAAAATAGTCATATGTGTTAGGTGACTCTTTCCCATGGAAGGGGATAATGGTTCATCATGACCACTACAACACTACCAACCTTCAGTGCTCAACCGAGTGAGTGTGCACCCTCCCTGCAAAGTAGAAAGGCTAAAAATCCAAAAGTAACTTCATAGTGGTGATTTCATAGTAGTAAAGGTGGCCAGTTTGGGTTGAGTGAATGGATACTACATAATTGAAAGCATTTTTCATATTTGGGGGAAGGAGCCCTGTAAGAGCACTTAAATAAAAACTTAATAAACTTCTTGCTTCAGAGTCTTTGAAGCATAATTACTGAGACATGATGGAGAAAGTTATTGCTGCTTGATTTTGCCACGTGTCTGGTGTAGAAATATACTTGGCAATATACAGAGCTGGGATAAGTAAAAAATTATTTCCAGTTAACTGTCCATTGTGTCACTCTGCTAAGATCACCACTGCAGAAATAATGAATTAATGGTATAAGCTGCTGAGCTGTATTAAGTTTTATAAGGAACAGAGTATTTATGCTAACAGCTGACCATTTCAGTTTATATTAATAACTACTAATTCTTGCATATTAGCTCTTACAAACCTACTCAGAGATATATTAAAAATTCAAATGCAGGCAGTCAGATGTTTTATGTGAATTGTGGATTAATCATGTCTTGATATTTCATATTCCCATCTGCAGTTAAACAAAGAGGCCACAATTCAAATGTTCTGAAGACTATTCTTATTATTTACCTCAAAGTATGCTTCGCAACACCTTGGAAATTAAGGTCTATCTACACATGTATTCAGATGTACAGCTCCAGTCTCTCCTTTGTTTTGATAAATTACATTTCTGTGTTGTGCCCATCTCTCCCTATGAAGGCATCATTTGTTTTCTTCCCCTTGCTGGTGCTGGGCCTCAGTACAGGCATCTACAATGACACATGCTGGTGGAAACAAGGTGAGAACACTGGTGAAAAACCTCTTCTGCTCTGTGTCAGTTATGTCATTATTGGCACTTGATCTAGTGGCATGCATTTGTTTAATGAAGCATGGTTGCTTTAACCTTCGAGACTGTCCCTCTCTGAGAAGCATCAGCTCTCTCCTAGAAATTGAGTCATGACTCAGTAAGGTGCCAGTTATTATTATAATAAAAACTGTCCCCCCCACAGCAAAGGCCACAGCAAAGAGTAATTTGATAATCTTCTACAGCTATTTGTCTGTGTTGCTCTTCACGTGAAGAGTTAACCCATATTTACTAGAATATATTAAACATTGTTTTATTGGAAAGTGATAAAAAATACAGTCTTGAACTTCTGAATTTTTTCTTACATTTATCCCTTACATGACTTGATTCAATACAGAAATGAGGCCTCAAAGTCTAATAATTATATTGGTTATTTTCTTTTGATACTAAAATATCAGTAGGAAAAGCTTCTTGTCTTAATATTACCTTGAAAATACTTGCCTTAAAAAGATGTGATTTACATTAGTTAGCCTGAAAAATCACATACATAACTAGAAGTTGGGACCTCAGTCTCTTGTCATTAAATAAGTACAGAGGAACAGCCCTATGGTTAACAGATACTATAAAGGTTGTTTTATGTCTATGTTAACATCAGAGACTTACTGCAAACATCAAAATCAATAAGGGATTTAATTTAACTGAACAAAGATGTGTTTGAGGCAAATCATTGCTGTACTTCAGGAGTTCTTTTCCTGCTTTTTCTTGAAATTTTGCTAATCAGAAGGGGACTATTATTACTCTTATTGTACATTTTATTCTTAGTGCTTGATTCCAAAACAGCTGCCTGTGCCCCTGAAAGAGGAATTCAGCTAAGCTTTTTTTAATACTTCAGTTGTATACTCTGCCAAGTCACGTATCTTCTAGCTTGACTATTAACATAATTCAAAAGATCTTGTGGAAACAACAAACTATCTAGGAATTGGTAGTGCTATAGAGAATATGGGCTTGGAAGCAATGCAAATGTTCACATATTTACCTACCTTTCTTTGTAAACAAGATATTATTAACAGAAAGATTACAAATTGTTAAAATGCAAATAAATAGTTCACTACTTCTTTACGCACTTTTTTGAGTTGGATACATTTTCTAATAGAATTTTTAAACAAAGGCTTTGTGACACATTAATACCACTGCTTGTGGTTATGATGAAAGTTTGGTGTTACTAAAACATCAAAGGCAATGATTCAGTGTGAATGTCTCTGATTTGAGCATTGATGATAACCTTTGTCTAAAACACTAGGCTGGGACACTTGTATTGTTAAACACTTGTGCTGCATTGACCTTTCTCAGGATTGTTTGCAGTTGGATATTTCAACACACCATACCTGCAATTGTATTGACTAGAGAATTTTGCCTGTCAGGATTAAGTTAATGTTGTTATCTTTGGCTGTAATGAGTTTTGAGCCTGCTGATGCCTGCCTGCAAATGCAACTGTAAATTACTTTACAGTAAGACGTGATGATTTGCTAAGTCTCTTGATAGGTTCTTTAGTCAGATTTAGTGTAAAATATAAGGTGAAAAAGTTTTTGTGCTCTGACATTCGGCATTGCAGTTGATGTTTTCAGAACCTTAGCTCTTATGTATATATGAGAAATTTCACTAATGTCCTGGAAATTGTAATATTCTTACCTACCAAAGTATGGGGGGGGGAAAGAGTAAAAAAGAAATAAATGGTCATGTGACTTAAATTTTTCCATCTTATTTTTAAAATTAATGGGAACTTCTCTTCTAGGTTTCATGTAAAAATTTTGATTACCTTGTAACTGAGCCCAGTTACACAGATTATTCTCAAGTGCTCATGATCCTCAAGTGCTTTCAGCAAGATCTACCAATGATCTCATGCTTCCTTATGTTTCCTCTTCCAAATCATATGGGTGAGACAAGAAAGTAGGCCCGGACAGAGAAGTTGAGTGTGCACATTGTCTGTCCCATGGCTGATGCACCAGGTGTGTTTCCTACCCAGCCACAAATGCAAAACTCCTGCATAAATTCCCATAGTTTGCATCTCACTTAGTGTGATACTCCTTTTCTACTTTTTACAAAAACAGTATTACCTTGCTTATATTTGTTCAGGAAAAGTCAGTAAAAATTGCTTTATTGGGCAGGAGCTAACTCAGAGTTCTGGTGCTGAAAAGAGTTGCCCTTTGCCTGTCACACCAAGCATCAAGCTCCTAGTTTTCAATCTGAGTAGCCACAGGAACTTAGCTGCATCTTACTTATTATCATGCTGAATTTCATGGGAGATGAGGCAAAACGGATGCTGTAATACAGTGACAAGTGTCATCTCAGATATCTGAAAGGACATGTTGTCCTCAGCAGGGTGACACATTGGGAAACCCTGGGAGAGGAGAAGAGAGCAATACTCTGTAATCTCCATCCAAAAAAATCCCCCTTGAAACAAATTTTGGCAAACACGAAAATATATTTAAATGGAAAGGCAAATTTGAGCTGAGAAATTTGGTTGAAAAACAAATAAGGAATGTAGAGATGTGTGAAGAAATTAAAAAACCCTTAGCTCAGAATGAAAAGCTGAAACATAGAAATTTCATAAAATGAAAATGCAAATTAAAGTGATTCAAGACAACTGAAAATTTTCATACCTTGCTTTGTTTAGACTTAGAGCTTTGATATATACAATTACACATTGTAGTTCATACCAAGCTATTAACAGCAAGTGAATGAAAACATTATTGCAAAGATATTTTGGGGTTATTTTGGTGAAAATATAGTTGCTACCTTTCACATAAAATTGACAGATTATAATTAGGTTTTTTTGGTATTAAAAACAGTACACTGGGATTGTTTGGACTGGGTCTTAGCTGATGATAATCATTTGAATTTTGGGGATAGGATGGCCAAGTGGGTCTCCATCAGAGAAGTGGTGGTATCAGTCAGAATTCTAAAGAGAATTCAGCTTTCCCTCTGTTTCCAGTTCTATGGACCACAGCTCTGGGATTCAGCTCATCTGCATGTCAACACACAAGTTATAGATATCTTAGCATGTTAGAGTTTTCTCTAACATAAAAAACCTAGTTTTCTAGGCTTCCCTTATGGGAGGCAACATTTAAGGTGGTTACCTTAGTGAGTGAAACTGAATTTAACTGGAGTCTAATGATAAATGATTAGGAGCAATGCAAAAGTCTAAGGGGAGTTCAGGTGAATGCTTAGTATGAGTAAATTGTGCACCAATGTCATTACTTTTTTTGTTGTTGTTTTTTTTTTTTTTTTTTTCTTCTGTAAATCATTGGTTTCAAAAGACAGAAGTTTAGGAGAATTCTTTATTTTGCTAAAAACAAATAAATAAACTCTCAGGGTGACACAGGGTCCAGGACAGATTCAAAGACTTAACTTACAGCTTAGCAAATCTCACTTCATATCCTGACACAGCTGGGGAAGTATGAAGAATTAAAACCATTAGAGTGGTCATCTCTGGCTGATGTGGAAGTCACAAACACATTCACAAATTTATTAAAAAAATAAAAAGGGAATTGTATAATGAGATATTTCATAATAAAAAAAGAAGAAAAATATTAAAAATACATCAGTATTATATATGATACAGTATTGGACAAAAAGCAGATATTGTATTTATCTCTAGTAATATTCATCCTCCCAATGTTTGAGCTCTATTTAAAAAAAATATAGATAAAAAAAAAAAAAGAGGGAAGGAAAGAACTGAATTTCTAAATTTAAACATAAATAAACCGTAAGGTAAGAGAAGGAAACTGTCTTATAGCTGAGTGAAGGTCAGCTGAATTATTACACTTTCTCTTGCCAGTGTTTCATAAGCACCATGGATGAGGTGAGGTAATTCACATATTACCAGAAAGGTAGCAGCACATCCTTGAGTTTCAGGGCCATCGGTTGAACCCAAAATACTCATAACTAAGTAGTTCAGGAAAGGCACTTTGATTCTATCCTGTCACTTAGAAATATTGAAGTGCCTGAGCTGGAATATCATGGAATAGAGTTTGTATATAACAGAAGTTGCAGCTCCTATTGCCCTAATTCCACCTGGATACTTAAAGGAGGTTCCATCAGGTTTCAGACAAGAAAGGTCCTACAGTGGCTTTGCTAGGGGGAAGAGCAAGATTTGCCAAGATAGACTTACATGTCATGACCAAAATTCTTCTTTCTTAAAACATTTTTTAAAACACCTTTTCCTGTCTATAATATATGATAAAATAATTATGCAGCATAAATTAAAGGAATTTAAAAAAAAGACTGCTAAAGGATTTTGAAGATAGATTTAGCAGTGTTCAGTGCACATGCAGGGTGCTGCACGACAGTGAAAGAAAAAAAATGAAGCAAATGGATACTTTGGACAGAAAGAATATACAAATCTACTTGTCATTATGAATTTTCACTCCAGCTGGCTGCACATCTTGCAACAAGAGCTGATTGTATCATAGTATTTTTAGAAACAATAAAACCACAGTTCTTCCTCCCTACCTGTAGAGCCAGCTCTTAGTCTCCATCTACTGCTGAACTTGTTTCACTGTTACCCACACCATTGTTAAAGTGCATGCTAAAAATTGTAGATTATTTCTGTTCACTGCACACTACATTGTTTTACCATGGATAATATTTTATTTATAAGGAAAATAAATTGTCAGAGTTAAAAAACACAGTGCATTTTGTTCTAGGCAATACATTGCTTTTATCACACAAATAATTTATTGGTTCTGCTCCCAGACGAGTTCTGTGCTGACCTTTCCAGGTATACTGAATATTGTTGCATAATTTGTCTTGTTGGGAAAATGTATTTATTTTAGCCATTAATACATGCTGTGATAACCTTTTTGTTGAGGAGCAAGTTTGCTGTTTTAATTCTGATACATATTTCTACAGAGGGATATATGGAAAACAAAACTTCCTACCTTAAAGCCTTTTATTCTGAAGAAGAAAGACAGATTTTGAATACAAACCTATCATATAAGCTTTGGTAATGGATTGAAGCAAAACTATAACAGCATCATATCCTGATTACAGGGTTGACAAAGTCCTACTCTAGTTCAAAAACCAGCCTCTGCAAGTCATCAGTCCAAAATGTGAGGAACATCTTCAGAACAGCTCACTGCATTTTAGTAGCACCTAAAGAGAGCTTGAATAACTTCAAACATGGTTTCACAGCATCCTTTATGCAACCAAAATCAGCCACCACATCAGCCCATTCCTATGTGACTATTTGCTTTCAGGTTCTATGGACGAAGGGTCTGAAGGCTAAATAAATGCCAAAACGACATTTTTTAGTTCATAATGAACAGCACACTTGTCAAATTTAAGTCACAGTAAATATGTCCAAAGACTAAAACCAAGCTAGCATAGTGAAATCAATCCGAGTAATGAAATACATTTTGGGCAAAATGCACACAAATTTTAATGCAATAGTTAGGTTTTTATATTGTTAAATATATGTCTAATAACTTATTTTAAAATAACCAGTTCAAATTTTCTCTTCCGAGTATCCTGAAATTTACACGAGAAAAAATGGTTCATTATAATAGGTGCAGAAAACAAATATGCAAGTCTGCGGCTTACATTTGTGGAAGAAATGAATCTCTGAAAATAAAGTTACATCTGTTTTGAGTTTTTTGTTTCTGAACATCAAGCATCTAATATCGGGTGCACAATTTTTGTAGTTTTCAAATCCTTCTACAAGCCGCTCAAAATCTGGTCTCATGCTTGGTATTTTCCCACTCAGACAATGTTGGTGAACATATTATTTACTCGCTTGTTGGGATTTTTAAGGAGAGGGAGAAAAAATATTCTCAAAGCAGAAGGATGCTCAGGATTGGAAGGTGAGCAATGACTTGCAAACATTTTCCACTCCAACAGCTGCTCCAGGAGTTTAACATCACTTTGTGGTTTTTTTTTATTTCAATACACCTTCTGTTTAGACAGCTGCTTGAATACATGTTTATAGCACACAGAAGAGAAAACCCTCCCAGTAAAATGTAGCACTAGTTAAAAGGCAGACCATAAATTGGAATAGGCCTACCTCTACAATTCTCCTCTCTACTGTAATTAATTTGGACACTTTCTGGCTTTTGCTGCCTGAGATTTGAAATATAAACAATGTTCACACCATATATACCCATGTTCAGTTTAGTCAACTGAGGATACAAATGGTAAAAAAAAAAAGAATTAAATCAAATATTTTCATAATTATAATTTTTTAAATGAAGACAAAAAAAGAAGTATTCCCCCCAAAAAAACCCCCAAAAAATATGTGAAAATGTTATGAGAAAGATCTTAGTGCCAGGATTTCTCCTGCTCTCTCTCTGGCCCATTTATTTAATATTTATTATTTAACAGTAATATTTAATTATTTATGTGAAGTGGAATAGCATCAACAAGAGAGGCTGGGAGGAAAAAAAAAGAACCAACCTGACTTTGTAGAGTAGTGGTTATTATACTTGCCCATGATGTGGAAGAGGGAAGATGGAGGAGTTTATATTCCAAAGCAGGGAAAGCAAAACTTGAAGCTGTTGTTTTCTTATCATATTTATATCAGGACATTAAGCTATTTCATGAAAAAAACCTCTTTTGTATTTTTTTCCTTTCTAAATTTTAATGGGATGATAGTACAACTCACTGCTGCAATTTTTAAAAATAAAAATGGCATGCCAATGTTGAGAATGGAAATGATCTCCTTTAAAACCTGGAATATCAGTTTAAGTGTCTCAATAGGCAGCTGCAGGCATCTTGGCAAGGAGATACAGAGCACTTACTTTAAATATATACATTCTCTATCCAATCAGTGCACAATTTCACCTGTTTCAAAGGATGTTAGGGAAGGCCAGTGGACTACAGGACATGACTTGAGCTTATGTGCAAAATACAGAGATATCTTTGAGTATCTGCATGTTCCTAGAGCAGGTACCTCAGACCTGCAAGAACCAGATGGAATACTTCTGTTATTTCCAATTTGTCAGTGCATGGACTTTTAGAAAGAAAGATGCTAAAGGGGAGAGCCCTGTTCCCTCCAGTTTCTTCCGTGGCCTATAGAGATACAGAATTCATACCACAAACTTTCTGGTAGAATAGTCTGGCTTGGGGAATTGGGCGACAGAGAAAGAACAAGAAGCTCCCACTCCCAACAGGTTTCAAGTCACCCAGAAAAAAAGAACTCTGCAATTTGAAACGTTTATGTTTAGTATGCTGTTGCTTAGATTAAGATCATCCAGCCTTAGCAACTCCAGTATATGGAACACACTCTCCCATTCTCTCCACATCCCAATCCCCACCACAGATTCTCTTCCAAAGAAACAAAAATTTGACATTCACACCACCAGCATCAGTTGTCACCAAGAAATGTATTCCCTTATGTACTTGTCAACATGGGTGACTGACTGCTATGGGGAAGAGAAGAGAGTAGCAGGAGATCAGGTGGATAGCTGCATTTGTTCCATGTATTCCAGCTGCTGGTCTAGTTGCAGGGGATAAGGAAAGGAACGGTATTAGGAGAAACCCTGTGCTGACACTTCAGGATGTTGAGCTCAGTTCAAGTCCTTCTTTCCACTGGAGTGGTTGTGGAAGGGTTAGTAGAAGGAAACCCAGCTTGCTGAAAAGGTACAAGGCTAAAGAAACTGTACAGTCCTTCTTCTTGGCTGCTGGAACAACCACTCCTGTATCCATAAAGATGCAGTAGAGAGGATAGCATGTCTTGTAGGCTAGACTGGGCCTCTGGTGGTATGCTGTGTTAAAAGAGCAAGGAGTGGAGCCCAAGCCCTACTCTCTAATAGAGGCATAGCTACCAGCCAGGCTCTGCAAACTTCACCGTCTCCATTCATCTCTAGAAATCAGGACATTCAGTACTCTAATGATCTCCCATCAGCTTCCTAGTGCTTCATGCTTGTGACATACCCTGATCTGAATTGGTTCATGCTTGAAGTATGGATGTACATTAATATCTTCAGTAAGATTGCTCAGCAATAAGTCCTCTGTTTCCACAAGATACTTAGTCAAGAAGGCCCACTACCTTTCAGTTGCATCCAGCATTCCCTAAATCTGTTTGAAAATTAGATTTACATATTTTTTTTCTTTAGTTCCAGGATTGTTGTTCATGATTCTTTCCATTTCCCCTTCTGCTTCCCATAAAATCTTATGTGTAATTATTTTTCTCTAAAGACTTTAAAAACAAACTTATAAACTCAAATATAGTATCTTTTCTAGTATTTTTGATAATTTTTCTTTTTTTCATTCTGCGTGATTAAGACAATTTTTTCCAAATAAAATTGCACTGTTATTTCCAGCTTTTCTTAGTAACTTAATTTTAAATCTTCACTATGAATCATTATAATTCTCAGAGAGCAGTCGTTCCTTCCCACCTTCTCAAACTGTTTTCCTGAGTCTTGGTCTTGCTTGAGGTTAGATGGCCTTGAACAGGGTGTAACAAATCTGACCAGTTTAACATAGCATACATTGCATTTAACAAGTTCAGAGCTGCTCCTTTGAATCACCCCTCGGAGACAATGGCCTCTGTCCATTAACTGCAGGTCACTTAGGTCTCTACATTTCCTGAATCTGAATCGTAACCTTAGTGAGGTGTCCAAAGTGAGCCAAAGCTTGTGCATCTTGCCATACTTGACAAATGATTTGAAGTTGGCACACTCACCTGTAGGAACAGGCCCAGTCAAGAAGAGGATATAAATTTGTTGGAATTTGACTGCAGAATGAGGACGTGCTCTAATTACAACGTTCACACAGCTGCTGTGCTTCAAAACAATTCCAGGCCCCAGATCTGGAAAAAGATTTGTTGTGAGGTACTCTTAGGCCTTGAAGAGTTTTATTGACTTCAACGGGTCTAGGAGTATGTATTGGTGCCAAGCACTGCAGCTGCAATAATTAATTAAGATTGAGCTGTCTAAGAGTGGGAAAAGGTACAATATTTCTAATTCTTTTGATCCAGGACTGCTTTGCTCCATGTGAAGATATAAAACTTTATAGCATATGAACATCATGATACCCTGACCATCATTTTAATGGTCAGCACACTGCATAAGCAATGGTAAGTGTGCCTCAATACCATGAAAAGGTTAATCCATCACCTAATCAGCTTACAATTCCATTTCTCATTCCCATTTTAAGTATGTATAGAGTGATGGCTTGGACTTGAAGACATGTAACTTATGCAAAATACTTGATTATTTACATAGTATTTTTTTAAGAGGGATTATTTTGGATTTCTTGGACTGTAGGAAAGTTTTAGGACCTAAAATACTGCTAAAGAAAACTCCCTCTGAACCTTTCTCTAGCCTCCTCTTCACTCACTATTTTTCTTTGTTTTTTAGAATATATTTATTCTAATTTTCCTGCAGCTGTCTTCTCAGATGTCATTTATCTCAAGTACTTCCATAGCCACTTGTCAGCCTCCTTATCTACCATTGTCCTACTCTTGGACCAGCAGTGCTGGAAACACCAGTTATATAATAAAATTTCACTCCCTCTTGTGGGAAAAATGAGATAGGAAGCAGCGACATGGAGAGATGAGTCTGAGAGTCAGGTAGGCATAAAATATTACTTTTTAATATTATAATTTACAAAATATTATTCTTGTTGTTAACAAAATTGAAGACACCACAGATTTGAAATTGGTTTTCTAGACTCCACCATGGGGGCTAGGAACATTCTATTTCCAACTTCAAAGTTGGCACTCCAGAATATGTTAGTAACAAGAGTTAAATTCCATGGCCGAGGAATCACTCAGTCTTGCTGATACATCTGCCTTGTTAGTAATAAATCTACAGGAGTCATTAGCAAAATCTGCTCCCAGCTACTTGCCCTGTGGTTAAAGTTCCTTTATTTCTCATAGGCTTGTCCAGAACATGTCTGATCAGGACATGGGTAAGAAAATTTCAAGAGAAACTCAGGATACTTTAAGCCATGTCTTTAAAAAACAATGCTGAAGCCATGTCAGCTGGAGTGGTAGAAGAGCACATCCTCTTGCTAGAGAGGGTAGCTTGCCAGGCTGCCTGCTAAACTGCTTTGTTCTTTAACCTCAATCTCTATATGCTTGGGGAAAGTAAAAATTTTGTTCCCATCAAGTTAGGCAAGTATAGAGTTCTATCATTGTTCTTAACCCCAATGCTTGCAAACTGAAGTAAGAAGAAACAATAACAGATTGATATAGAAAAACATACAAGAGGAATGATAGGGTGATAAAAACAATAGCAATTTCAGAATTATTTCAGCTTTTCAGAGCTCCAGCTATTTGACCACTTTTTTTTTTTTTCTCTCTTCTTGGCTTTGTTTGATTATGAGGCACTCTACAAATGGTATTCAAACAGATTTTTCTGTGTAACATCTAAATCTTTTCGGCATTCAATCAGAATGAAAAATATTACTGAATAATAATATTATTAATATGAATTTTTCAGCTTACTGCATACATTATTCCTATTACAGCATTTGGAAAGAAGAGATCTGCCAGGTATTTCAGAAAGTCTAAATTACAGTTGACAAGGATAATTGATCCTCCTGGGCTGACTTTTCTCTGTGGTCAACTGAGAGTTTTGCAGCAACACAAGTTTTTATGGATCCTTCAGCTAAATTGAAAATCCAAATGTAGAGTGCTGCACTAAGAACCATATGTGGATTTGAGGAGGTTCCTAAAAAAAATTAAACGCAGAGTCAGTGAACAGTTTCTACTGTCCTATGTTGTATTATACTGATATGTCTTTTTAGACGCAGCACTTTTCTTTTAAGTAAGGTACAATATTCACTGTGACTGACAGTTATGGAATGATATTGCATAAATAAAGCACAGCAATGTTTCACATCCCACTTCAACTAGCAGATGGCTGGGCACTGGAAGGATGTCCCCAGGGAAGTGGTCACAGGAGGAAACCTGGTAAGGTTCAAGAAATGTTTGGACAATGCTCTCAGGCACATGGTGTGGTTCTTGAGATATCCTGTGCAGGACCTGAATTTTCCTGATCTTTATGGATCTCTTCAGGATATTCTATGGTTCTATGATTCTATGACTCTGCAGAGAAGTAGAAAGCCAGGATTGAAATAGCATTTGTGTATACTTGAAATGTTACCTCACTGAACGTATTTTCCTGGAGTGCTCATGAATGCATGAAGATGTCGTACACAGGTACTTAAGTGCTCTAGCTATAGAATTGATCTTGCAGACTGGTTCCTAGGGCTATCCTTGCATGTTTTAGTAGATGGTCATTGCATATATGACCTGAGGGCAGGATTCAGGCCTTTGGTCATAAATGAAGAAACAAGCTTGAAACCTGCAACCAGCTGCTCAACCTCTCCAAAATCATAGGAGTTAAGTGAGGCAACTCTTTTGTTTTGGCTGAGTTTTAAGGATTGATCTTCACAGGTATCTAACTTCCATGCACTGAATGGGAAGCTTAAGTACTGTACTCTTACAGTCTTATCTCAGAAACACATATATAAATCCTCAGGTCTCTTATGCTCCATTTCCCTGCATTGCTCATAAATCTAAGCTTTCATCACGTGAAAATTAATGAAATTTTTAATTTCTAACTGTGTCTTTTTTTTTCCTATTTTCTTCTGTTTTGAAAAAGAATATTGGAAAATAATTTCCATTATAACTAGTGGGCCAGGACACCAGCTGAAGAGTTCACAGGTCTCCTAAAAAGAATCAATTACATTTGCAAGTGGGGCAAAGAATGGGGATGATTGTTTGAGTCTTGGGTCTGTGCAATATTTTTAATACTCACTGAAAATCCTCTTAGCTGTCTTTAAAAAACGGTGCATTTTTAAGACTCTTTGCACCTTGTCTTAATGATTTGGGATGGAAACATTTTAGCACTTATTTTAAGTGCTTGCTTGGTCATACATGAAGCAGTTATAACACTTCTTCGAGAAACAAGCCCACTGCATATAAAAAAGTTGCAAAATTAAAAGGACATGTTCTGCTGCTCCCTCTCTTGGGAGAAATCTGCAGAGACTTTGATCTTAGCCATACTGCCCTATTACTTGACATAACATGAGTATTTAGCAATGCATTTCTAAGAATTTATAGAAGGGCATAAATAATGATTTTTAAATAATGATTTTTAAGTGCCATTTTCAGTTTTAATGTACATAGAATCATTTAAAAATCTAACCCAATTAGCTGATCCAGAGATTGTTTCTCTGATATCCAGAACAGTTTCTCTGGATATTTAAATCAATCAAAAGGCATCCTCAGTGCTGTCTTTCACTTAGTTTATTTTCATCCTATCCCAACCTTCATCTAGCATTTAGGAAATTTGTGAAGTTATATTAAAGTTATCAATGGTAAGACATAAAATAGATGATAGATCTGCTACTTCAGATGTGGTTTTACATTGTTAAATATGGCAGTGCAAATAAAATTAACCATCATGAAAAATCACTGAATTTATAGGTACGCTATATGAGCAAGACGTTTCCCAGAAAAATTGCATTCTTCAGCTGTGTGAGCAAATTATCTCCAGTTTGTTTGGAAGAAGCTTTAGGTCTTAAGAAGATTTTTCTTCCAGAACCATATAAAAACAATGGCCTCACATACTATAAACATCTTGTAGACATCACAAGTTACCTAGAGCAGGATTGTCAGAAGAGCTCATCACTGGCATAATTTTCCTCTCAGCAACTTCAGAGGCAGCAGGACAAATAGGAAAAAAAGCAACCAATATTTCAATGGTGCCTGGAAATCCAGAGACACCAAGGCACTTGGATTACAGTAAAAGAAAATTTTTCACCAAGGAGATTTCAGTGCATTGAAGCCATCTCTAACTTCCAAAAGGAGCTAGAGCATAAACTGGCATTACACGGGAGGAGAGCAATCCAGTATCACTGCAGTACACAGACAGAAACCACCACAGTGTTACATTTAGGAATATGGAGGGGAAAAGTCAACACCCCATCAATATTTTCCTGGACACCATTTCATGACCCTCTAGACCATGTCTGATGCATTTGAGATGTAAAAATATATTAATTGACTTCTTCACACCTCTGTTACACAAAACACAGTCTCCATGACTTTTACTGAATATACCAAATTGCAAGTTAGAACTCTTCTGGGTCCCTTCTATGCCAGCCTTTGGAATATCAGAAATATAGCCACCTTGAAAACTGTTGACTAAACAATTTTCTCCTCATTTAAATTACTGACTAAACAACTCTGCTTTTCAAACAGAATAGAACCCTGATTTGAATAATTTCAAATTCCATGTTTTGATAAAAGTACTGAAGCTCCTGGAATACTCTATTTCAAACTTTTGAAAATCAAAAATCTCATTTTGCATTCTGAAGGAGCTGGAAAAATGGTGTTCTCCTCTTTAGTTATTTCCAACACCCAGCTTTGTATTCTGTGATAGCTTGAAGAGGATTTGCTATCCAGCTGGAAGATCTTGGTGGCAGGCTAGTTGTAGAAAATGTCCAGGTTTATTAGGTTTATTAATGCTCGGTAATTATCCCTTTTATCAGCCCACCACTACCTAAAAAGCTACAACAGAAACATCTTAGGAATCTATTGCAGAATTATTTCCATTATTAATTTCTTAATAATTATTTTCCATTTCTTAATAATTAATTTCCATTATTAATTTCTTCCCTTTAGGGGAAGAAATACTTGAATAAATGCTAATAATGGCAATGCCATCACTGTGACATCCTAAGCAAAGACCCACCTCAAAATCCACCACACTTTTCTAGTGAAGTTTGACATCAGCAGAAAGGGACAAATTTTTGTCCTGTAGAGTGAAGAGGATTTTTGTTTGTTTGTTTGGTTTCTTTTTCACTTATTTTAAAGACAGACTAGAGCTACAGGAGTCCAGCCAGATAGTCAGAAAGCCTCATGAAAACAACGCACCAAGTATGTACCTCCCCTCTTCAACTGTAGCACTGCTCCTACACTGTCAGAGATGTTAATCCAAATTAGTGTGAGCACCAATTAACTGGGTTCTGGGTTGTGGTGCTTGGCTCATTTCTTTCCTCTGTCATGTCATAAATAGTGCCTGTTCTCTCAGAAAGGAGAACCTGTGTGGGACATGAGCAGTGACTTCAAGCTTTTGTAGAAAGTAAACACAGGAACTGACTAAAGGATTGTAAAAAATATATGCACTTGTTAAGTTTAATTTGAGAATAGTTGCCATATCAGGCATAGAAATCTCTTCCTACATTCTGCTTTTTGAACAAATTAAAATTACAATATTGAATTTTTTCAATGAAGAGTAAAAGGAGCAGTCTCCCTGCATATAATGCATTTAAATACCAATTGTCTGCCACTTCTCAGCAACCTAACATTGTTAAATTGCCTTTTAATCACTCTGTTTGATATTTGATATGTAGCAGTAAAATGTTTATACTGCGAATTGTACAGTAAACCTTCAGTTTAGGAGCAAATTAATAGTCTGGAACCGTGAGAATCTGACTGTATCTGAATATTGATGATCTCACTTTCTGAGTCTCTCTGGGATTGGGGGTGTGAGGTGTTGATCATTGCTTCTCACTGATAAGCAAAATATTTCCAGAGCGTGAAGAATTCTGTGGTGTGTGAGAAGGATAAACCATAATCTGCATCAACACACTAACTTCTCCTCTGCCATTTGCATTGAAAATCAGGTAGAAGTTATGCTAAGCTCTCTATTATAGCCTCATGTATGTGAAAGGTCTTCCCCTTCATTTGAATAAGGCCTCTTATGCATGTGAAAAAAAGCACATTTAAAAGGAAGGTTCCTTTAATTAGGGTGGCATTTAGAATTCTTAAATGTTCACTTTTTGTGATGCTAAATTGTGGAGTATTTTCAAATATGTTGTAGTAGTCATTTTCATTAGCCACCTTTATTTTTATTTATTTTTAAAAGGAAATGACATGCTCTACAATATGGAGTGAAGGAGTAGATTAATATGACTAGCTAGATTAAGGAAAATTTAAATCAGAGTGTTTGATGAAATGTAGGAAAATGTTTAAATATAGGATTAGACTTACAATATAGAAAGCAGTCAAGGAGATCAAAAGAACTCTGTTCAGAAAGTCCTATTAAAAAGAGAGGAAAAAAAATCTATTGAGTGAATTCTTATAACTAAATGATTAAAGTGTTTTTAATATATTACATTCAATCTGACGTAAAAATAAAAATAAACAGTAAAGAATGTGCACAAAATAGAGATTATATTAATTTTTGTGCAAAGACCAAGTGACTGGGCCTATGTGAAGCTGTCATAAAACACATATATGAGACTATGGAATTTAACTTAAAAGGAGTTCCCTGGAGAATAATTTTAAATCTTCCATGCAGCTTTATGGAGACAGAAGTTAACTGATTGGCATCTGTATGAATATGGATTTCTTTAAATCCATATTTGATTTTCTACACCTTAAAAAAAAATCAAATGTAACTTATTAAATACATCTTAAGCAAACCTTTAGAAGAACATGCTTAATCCTCTAGGGAGTCAATAGAAATGCCTCTAACTTTGGTATTGTACAACTACCCAAGATCATAGGAGACACGTCCATAGCTGTCAATGTTTTCTGTATCTCATCAATCTAGGTTTGTTTTGTCTTGTTTTGTTTTTAATTAATGTTAGATTGAGTTCTTGAGTAATTGTTAACACTCAGTGTTGACAGGATCCTGCATGCTTCTTTTATTCCCCAGTGGAAATATTTACAAGAAATGCACAGGGAACAATGTGGATTGAAATTTACTTTTCATATTATACAAAAGTTTTTTCCTACTTTGATAATCTGAGACTTTAGTAGGGTTTCGTTATATAGAATAAGCAAATAGTGGACACATGAAAATTGTACAGTTGCGTGTGCAGTGTACATCACCTGTAAAATGCATTTCCCAGCCTACTGATCCATTTTTGTTTTAGTGCTTTAAAAACCAAAAATAAAAAAGAATATTTAATGTAGTGTGCAACCCCTCAATGCTCACATGAACCACAGAATTCCTTCTGGCTTGATTCCCTAGTCCTTCATTTACTCAAATAAAAATCTCTACAGAAGTTATGAGCTTCAATCAATATGCAGAAAAATTTGTATTTCAAAGTCCTGTTTTAATTTGGCATGATTATTCTCTAGTCAATGTAGACGTCTTTTCCTAGTTTACTTTAAATTCAGGTGTATTTGGTACAAATACAAAAACAGAAGAGATCATTTCATTAAGGCTCCCCTTTCCCATCAGCCCTTCCCAATGACATTTGCAGCCATGCTTTCCAGATACCATCTACAGCACAAGTGCTGTTGGTGTGTGGAACGGACTCTTCTCCAGTTTCATATTAGAAGTAGCTCTGCTATCAGGCCAAACAGATGATAAATTATTAATTAGTAAGCAGCAGAGGAGATACATTCATTCCTTAGTTCAATAACTATAAAATACAAGAGGAAGTACTTTTCCAAATACATACGTATTTTAAAATATTCTCGATGTCAATGGGTAGTTTCAGTTTTCCATTTTTATCGAATGATTTTCAAGCATGATTAATTAATTGTTTCTTCTTGTTATAGCATCACAAAGACATGTTCAGTTGATTAATTTATTAATGCACAGTGACAGTGTTTGAGGGCTGCATTCAGAGTCTGGGATGTCCTGCAATCAGACACATGGACCCTTGTGTCAGTAAAATTTCCAGTTCCTACAGCAGCTTTAGTTCCACAGATTGGAGTGAATTGTGAGAATACCTTGATACAGAGATACCACTACAGTGCTATACCACACTGTACTACATTCCTTGTCACTGTGCCTGCTGGTGAGGCCACACCTTGAATCCTGTGTCCAGTTTTGGGCCTCTCAATTTAGGAAGGGTAAGTGAGTGAGTCTAGACAAGGGCAATGAAGCTGGTGAAGTCTAATGAGTAGCAGCTGAAGGAGCTGAGGATGTGTAAAGGAGGTTCAAGTGGGGCACCTTATCATTCTCTACAAGGACCTGAAAGGAGGGTGTAGACAGGTGAGGGTTGATCTCTTCTCCCAGGTAACAAGACTGGACAAGAGGAAAAAGTCTTAAGCTGTGCCATGGGAGGTTTAGGTTGGACATCAGAAAGAATTTCTTCAAAGGAAGAGTGATTAGAAATGAGTGGACTACTCAGGGAGGTGGTGGAGTCACCATCCTGGAGGTGTTTGAGGGAAGAATGGGCATGGCAATTATTGCCATGGTTTAGTTAATATGGTAATCTCTGTTCAATGGTAAGACTCAGTGATCTCAGAGGTCTTTCCCAACCTAATTGTTTCATTGATTCAGTGATTTGGTAATTTTTGCGCCCTTTGGTACCACTGTGAGCACAGCTTGATATTGCAGTTACAATCCATCAGCTGGCAGCTGCTATTCTGCAGCAGAATGGGAAATGTGCTGCCTGCAAAGTAAATAGAAACAGCAGTGTAAGAGGTGGAAAGGAGGGGAAAAAATTTTGGAGGCCAAGAATATTCAGGAACTCAAGAGTAGAAGAAATTAAGGTGAAAAAAATCTGAAAATAGCTTCTCAAAAACATAGTTTGAAATAATGGAAGATACCACACATCAAAATAATTATGGAGCAAAAAATGCCAGCAGTGAAGACTGTGCACCTGGCAAGCCTGAAAGAACAGGTGACGACCACACAAATCTTTGAAGAAGCCACTAGGTTCATGATTTGCAGTAAATAAACATGATCCATCCACTTCTGTTTTACCAGCTGTCTCTTTCTGGTGGAAGCCCAAAGGCTGACTTGCTCCATACTTGCTCCATACTCTTTCTGATGCTTCACTACAGACTTCATCAGTTTCTGTTGCACATTCACAGAACTTTTTCTTTATGATTTCCATCCTGGCAGTTGGGAAGACTCATGATTTGGGTTTTTATTAATTCCTTCCTGCAGTAAGACAAAGTGTGAAAATGAGAATTGATATTGAATATCTTTGGCATTTAACTACAGTGAGACACATCTGAGCTGAATGTGACATACTATCACTCTATTAACTTCAAACTGTCTTGTCAGTAAGCTCCTAAATTTGCATATTGACAAACATTCTTGAAAAACATATTTAATCAATCCTGCACAGGAGAGAGGTCTTGTTATTGTGATGTGCAGTAAGTACTTTAATGAAAGCAGAGATAGTAATTTGTAGAACTAGAAACTGGAAAGAAGCTGCTGGGTGTCCAGGCCTAGGACAGAATATCTTCATACTGACATTAATGTTTTAACACAAAAGAGAAAATGAAATGATAAAAAAAGTAATTTGGAATGTAATCTAAAAAGAATCAGATGATCTCAGAGATAGAAAAAGCAGAAATGGGATAGCAATTTAAATTTGAACTATTGATTTTTTTCTGTACAAATATATTCTTTTGATGTATCAGACAAGCTATTGCTGGATACAATATATTATACCAATTCTCCAATTTGAAGATAAATTACACCAATAAAATAAAGAAGACTGCTACAGTAATTGGGAGAATGGAAAGCACAACTGATGAAGAGTTAAAGAAATGGGGCTTCTTGCCTTGACAAAATTAGGGGTAAGAGGATATAAAATGGACTACTGCTATCCATAGGTGCAGCAGAAGAATGGAAGAGCAGAAGACAGACTACCAAAAAGACAAAGAGTGATTAATTACATGAGCCTAAATAAAATTGTGGTCAAAGAACTGCAGGGCCATGAACAAGAACAGGAAATAGTAGGAAGTATTTTAATTACCCAGAGTAACCAGTGCAGC
The DNA here is from genome assembly GCA_024362935.1 of Setophaga petechia. NCBI lineage: Eukaryota > Metazoa > Chordata > Aves > Passeriformes > Parulidae > Setophaga > Setophaga petechia. Next base: position 28,194,026 of record JANCRA010000008.1, read on the forward strand.
AGAAATGAGTTGGATGCCCTAAAAATCATTTCCTCTCTCCTTCCTTTACTAAGAAGATTAACTTTTCAGTGAAAACCAGGATTTAGTGTAGCTACTGTCCTAGATTAATTTACACATTCTGGCCCCTATCACAAAACTCTGGGATTCTGTGTGTTTATGTACATAAACTTAACAGCAGAGGCCACAAACAAATACTTCCTGTTAGTGTATGAAACCTGTGTACTATGAAAGCTCATTTGTACACAGTAAAAGGCATCTGAATCACACAGTAGATGACTTCCATGTGGATCTCACAGTCTGCAAGGGTCTCTTTGATTACTTTCATCTCACAGTGTGTTAATATTGTGGACATGGCAAATTATTCCTGACTAGAAAGGATGCGTTGAATTCACACCTGTAGCATATTACAAAACCAGTTTTCCATGTAAATGTATCCTGAAATGATGAGGAATCTAACTGTAGGCTGTGCACGTGAAGGTAACTACCTCCCGGGAAAGACCTCCTATCAAAGCAAAAGGATTCCACTGAGGAAATTGCTGGTATTCCTGGCATGTTAAGATCTTACGATAAACTTTGCCTTTCCTTTACAGATAAGTCTTAGGTATGAAAGTTCAGTCCTGCTGTTCAACAAGTAAAGCTTAAAAATTTATAGCCTGGTTCACTTTTCTATCAGAGCAGTATGAAACAGGGGTCACAAAATGGTATAGCCCTTTTAATTCAAACAGTAGATATGGTATGCAGCTAATGAGCTTTCAGAATTGGATAAAAACTTACACTGAATCTTAAATCTATGAAGATGATTCATAGAAGTTTGTCAAACCCTTTTACATTGTCCCATTGTAAAAGTCTAAGGGTTATTCTACAAAGTTAGTGGTTGACAGATGTAAAATTAATGAAAAATTGAATTTAGCACAGCTCACAGCAATTTCAGGAGCCTTATTTTGAATGATACCTCTGAGGTGTAATAATAAGATATGGAAAACTTTCTTCCCTATCTGCCACACTTAGCCCAGCAGGGTGGAGCATGCTGGTAAGAAAGAAATTCTTCAAAGGAAACATTGGCTCTCAGGAGGTGTATATGTTAGCTGAGTTCATGTACAAAATCTGAACTCTACCTGCCTATAAAGTAAACAAAAACATATTAATTTTAAACAAAACTACATTTATCCATATCCCCCCAAGTGTAAATATGTGTGAAAACATGTCTAAAAATAGAGTTCAAAGACAAATGCCTTTCCTATGGGGATCAATGAGAGAGAATTTCTTTTCATCTCAGTAAAACCTCAATTCAAAAGGAAGGCTGAAGCCTTTGGGGAAATACCTAAAAACAATGTTAAGATATTTCAAAAACTGTTTTCCACAGTTTTGAGACAAGCTCACCTGAGCTTAAATTTCTGAGGCATGACAGACCTTGTTAAGTAATTTAAAAAACAAAAGCAAAAGTAGCAATACAAACCCAGTAAAACTCTCAGATATCTGTTTCCTTTCTATGTCTAAAAGCAAATATTCCTTCTGCATTGTTTCACTAAAAAAAAAAAATTCTAATAGGGAATAAACCCCACTGTTCAAGGTACTGCCTGAAGCTGCTATGAAAACCTTTTCCATACCTTCTGCACTCTTGAAAAAGTTCCTCCATGAAGTTAAATTTCCTCCTCTGCCTCTAGACAAAAAACTGCAAGTAATGAAATGAACTTAGTCATTGTACTCTGAAATCACAGACATCCTCACTGCTGGGAGCACTTTAAACCACATGCTTGGCTGATACTAGACCTAAACTTTAATGAGCCAGAGCCACACTCAGTCTAGTATCAGGCATGTGTCTGGTATACAGACCATTTAGTCAATATTCTAGGAAACATATTAGTTGAGGCAGACTTGCCATTGTTAAGTATGATCTATGGCAAATGTTGCCTATGGACCCACCCTTCAGCAACTCCAAAAAACATAATTTCATGAGAGAAATTTTTGTCATAACTAAGTTCCTTTCCTTCTAAGTATATTTTCTAGACACTCCCAAATGATTTTGCCTTGTACATACCTACAGGTCACCATTACAAGGTCCTTAGCATTTTGCTGAAACCAAAGATCAGTTTCTTTAACCCATTATATCACTCATTTGTAATGCAAATTGGATGTTTTGTATTTCTACAGTAGACTTTGTGACCTGTCATCACTGTCTGAATTTCTGTTATACCAGGCACTGAATAAACAGGGAAAAAGTTGTGATCCCTCTTTCAAACTGCTTCCAAGCTAAGTAACTCTAAGACCAATGAAACTTTTTTGACTTATGCAAGATCTGTCTCCTTATTTTCCAGCTTATTTCTGTTTATTTGTTCGTCTCTAACAATATTTTATCATCCTCTCTCACATACTAGTTTTCTGACAAACAGATTAATAAATACTTAAGTTAATATGCCAGAAGAGTTTATAATGTGTAGCACTGGACTTCATCTGAGATATATCAGACTTGAGAAATATTGTAATGTAATTAAGATTGAAAACCTAGCTCCCTCTGGCTTGATATTCTCCAGAAGAAGGAGATGAAAGGCTTGTCTGTATGTGTGTAGGTTTGTGGAAGAAAGTTGAGTTTCCAGGTACTTACTTCTCTTCCAAAGTAAAGGTAATCCATACAGAAAAGCCTGGATGCCTTTTCCTCCTACACAAATTTAATGTTTTCAGCTCTTGCTGATTAGATGGTGCACTTGCTCGCATTCTTTCTTTTAAAATCCATGAGTAAATGTCATAAAATTCTTATAAGCTTTTACTGAATTACTTTTTAAAGGGAAATGTATGGGGCTAAAAACGAAGATTTCACACTAAAATTATCTAAGGTGAAAAAGAAGGAAATCTGTATTCTCCTAAAATGTCTTTGATTAAAATGTAGACTTATTTTCTTTTGAAGAAAAGAGGAATTTGATTTTGATTTTAAGCCGCCTGAAGTGTCCATGTGTGCATCTCAACTGCAAGATATGAAAATGAAATGCAGGACAGAAGATCTAAAACAGAAAAGAATTTTAGGGCAAGATGATAATATTTCAAGAAGATGTATATACCATCAATTTTAAAGTGAATACTTAATTTTCTGTAAAAATAATTCATTGTAGATTTGCAAAACCTCAACCCGTAAAATGGCTGGAGTTTAAATAATGATTTAAACTATTCAGTGTTTGATATAAGCACAGACAATTTTTTTCTCTACAGATAATATGTTGGAAGTGTAAAGAAGAAAATTGCCAGGAATTGCCATAATGTGCATGGTTGATTTTAAGTATATTGGAGGAATTAAATAAATGTGTATATGGAAAGGAAGTGAAAAAGAAAAGGAATGGTCCTGTAAAGAGGATAACAGATGGTTCCATTTGATCAGAAAGAAGACTATGATTTCCTTGCCTCCACTTTTTGATAATTTCTAAGAATTATTTTCTTAGTTCATTTAGCTTGTGGATGTTAATTGTCTGATTTATACATCACTTTCTGAAGGTTTGACTTAAATAAAAGGTAAGACAAGACATCTGCTCACTGTCTTTGATATTTATAAATAACTAGACACAATATAGAATGAAGTTACTAAATCAGAAGAAAAGAAAATATGTGATAAGAAGGCAATGCCACTTGTTAAATTTACTCTTTTCTGTTTTCCTGGGTGATATATCACAGAAAGGTTGTCTGAGCTGTCATCGTGGCATCACTAAGAGGATGTACACAACATCTTCCATTCAAATTACCTTTCAAATCAATCACCCTCATCAGGCTGCTATCTTCATCTGATGGCTGTAGGACAAATATTTTGGCTTATAGGTAGGAAATGTTAGCATTTGAGAGAGCTCTGAGAAAGAAGGTTCCATGGTAAACTTTGATAAATTGTGTTAGGAAAGGGCAGCAAATAATATGATTGTTGAAATCCTTCATCCAACTGGCTTGCAATTTTTGAAATAAAAGTCTGTTCAATAGTTTCTTTTCTTTTTTTTTTTCTTATCTCCAAACTGAGCAAAAAATGTGTCCCCAAAAAACCTAGAACAAGTACTTACTTTATTCAAAAATGCACTAATGTGACATACCCTTGTACTGCTTGTAGAACTGTCATCTGAGTCCTAAATTACTTGGTTTATCTGTAAGACTGAATTTTCCCACTGGTGTGCGTGTGTTTGTGTAAGTGTAGAAAAGCGAGAGGTAAATAGCTGGGGCAGCATGAATGTTTGTGTTATGTTCCAGTCAGATTAAACTATAAATCAGAAGCCTGGGTATTTTAATAATATATTAAATAGTCCTATGCCCTTAGTACTGCATAATTATGTATTAAACAGCAGCTTCAAGTATTTTCTGTGGTATTCTCATTTTTTATACAGTAGCTTTTTAAATGTGATAAATGATACTCAGCTTCAAATGCATTGTAAATACTGCATGTATATTACCAATATACATTTTAGAATTTTCTAATCTTGCTTTAACACATATGGTATTATCAATTACCTACAGTATTTTAAAATAATGTAACATTACTTTAAAATGACATACAATTTATACTGGATGTCACTAGCCCCTAGACTACCTTGGCACATATTTATATATTTCAGCTACAATTTATCACTTTGTGAAATATACTTTGCATAATTGAAAATAATGACACAAAAAATCATCTACTCCTATACACTGGTAGTATGATATACAATCCTGATAGCTTAGTGTACTATATGAAGTCAGCCTGCACAGCCATGCCTTTGAAATATGATTTAAAACAGAATTTATAATGTCGCAGAATTACATAAAACTGTGTGAAATTGTGCAGATAATCATTTAAATCTCCCTACATGAAAAGATAATTGCTCCAGAAATTAGCTGTACCTGGGGTTCATTCATTTGGTCATGGCTAGTTTCTTATATAGTGATGATTTGATATTACAGCTAATTAAGATCAGGTCAGAGTTGCTGAAGGTCAGACATTAATGCACAGGATCATTGAAATGATAATTATAAACAGATTAGGAAGCTACGGTCTTTTATAAGGGGTTATTAGATAATTACTGTGAGAGTGTACGGCTTACTGTAATAATGGATTATCGACTACTTACAGCGTTTTAAGGGTGAGAGTATATTACTTCCTCAAGGACTAAGAGGAATAATGTTGTTGGAACTCTGTAAATAAAATAGCACCAATTGCTTTTCAATTTTCTTCTACAGAATACGTTCCCTCATTGGAATAAACTGTATCATTTTATCTCAATGAGACTTTAAATAAGAAAGGTCTTTAATTCTTTTTTTTCCTTTTCAGAGATGAAAGAAGAAAATGAATTTTAAAAATAAATATTTTATTCTATTTAAGTACATAGCTAGGGCTGCCAGAAGCTTTACAGACAACAACAGAATGGGAACAGTAAATCTTTTACAATGATACAGGGAATAGGAAATTATTAACCTGCAACTTACCAACATAACAATTGCACACTTATTGCTATGGCTTTTATTCTAACATACCCTTTCACAAATAAAAAAGAGCAAAATAAATAACTAAATAATAAAATGCTTAATGTCTAGCTGTAGCACACCTTGATCTACTACTGGCTGAACTCCATTTCATTTGGAGCTCTGCGTATCAGAGCATGACCTATAAATCAGTAAGGGGGAACAGGGTTTGAAAAGAGCTTCTGGAAAGACAGCATCATTTAAATACTGCAGAAGACACTCACAGACAGATTCCAAAGGCAGTCAGTGTAAAAGAAAAGAGAAATCATTTGTGCCACCTGTGGTGACAGGGACTATGTGACCAAAAAAGTAAAACAAGCATGAGGGACACCTGTGTGGTCTCCTTTGAAAAGAAGACTGTTTTTATTGTGTAGTCCCTCTATGCAGAACAAAAGAGATAACCTTTGGAGACACAGTACTTTATTCTCTTGGATGAAAATTGTCATATATAATAGCAGTGTTGAGTTGTAGATGGGAAAGGTTATATTTAGCTCAATCTTTTCCACAGAGGGAGGAACAAGACAAATTGTGTGTCTTCCTAGGTGGGTCCCACTCCTGGTTGTAGAGAAGACTGGAAAGGCTACAAGGGGGATGAGTGGCACTGGCAATGGAGAAAGCAGACCAGTTACACCTGCAGAACCCTGAAAATATTTTGGCACCTACAATTCAATAAAACCAGCTAAAATAAAGAGCAGAAAGGGGGCTTTCCTTGCCCATAATTATGAGACAAGATCTCCACCATCTGACTCTTCTCAGATCTTTCGCCATCCATGGCAATAGGAGGCTTGTTATGCCCTACTGTGCCTTAGGATATGCTGCAATATTAGGCTAGTATTTCAGCATTGGAGACAGGAAAGTCCCCTCTCTGTTTTTTGGAAAGAAGCAAGTTGGGAGGAGCTTTGAGTCATTGTTTTTTCACCTAGGAGACAAAGGCATTCTAAACCATTCTTATGGAGGCCAGAATCCAATACTTCTGCCTTAAAAAAGCCTTTGTTGCATTTGAACTGAGGCCTGATCTCTACTCTTCTTACACCCTCAAGTTCAGGTATCAAACTGAAAACAAAGCCATTATCTTCCCAGTTTTACTTCTAAAAATATGTAAATATCATTTATTCACAACAACATTGAACCATAGACTCATTGTAACATCAAGGTTGGAAGGGACCTCCAAGATCCTGTAGTCCAACTGTCAGTCTAGCCTCCCCCCAACCATACCAAAACCATATTCCCAAGTGCCGTGAATTAATTAAATAAATAAAAGGCAATAAAAAAAAAGGGAAGCATTAGCATCCATTTAACATTAGCTTCATTTTGTTATACAGGCCCAAACTTCCCCACTATCACATATGTATATCAAAAATACACCAGATGATTCAATTTTTATTTGCATATGTTTGAGGTCAGCCCGTTCTCTATCTTTTCAGACCATGAGTATAAATCTTGCAGCATTGCCACATAAACACAAGAGTTACACAAATCCATTGGGCCATATCCTCAGTCTTCCACCGGGACTCTTGGGGCTGCTTGGAGCAATGGATGAAGGAAATGTCTACAGGTATATGGTACAGGTATAAAAGCTGTATACAAAAGCTGTACCATGCTCTATAAAATACTTCTCCTGTATTATGGAGAGCACACATCCCTTTGCTCCCTCGTCTCTTCATGTGAGGGAAAATCTGACTCACCTATGCAATTTTAACAGAATAGCTCTTAAAACTGGGAAGTTCTGGACTGTCTCTGTGAAGAAGATTTGCATGCCAATATGTGAAAGAATGTGGTACATTAAGGCCCCAAGGATAACATCGTGCACTATGCTTTTTATGCAGCAGGTTAGTGTTTCTGTCACAGAATAGCTATATTTATTATATTTAATAGTGAACAATGAATACTGATGACCTACTGTCTTTGAATGTTGCTGCACAATTAATAGTTTACACGTTTTCTTACTATAAAATATGTCTACTTCTCATCTGAAAGTTAGGCTTCCACTAAATTTGTGCAATTGCTGAAAGTAGAAATATACTGACTTTTCCCCCCCAGCTACTACTGTTGAAATACTTTTTAACTTACGGACTGTCATTTACCTACTGTATATCAATTGATTATAGGTGCTGAATTGTGATGGATATTCATGGGACATCAGAAAAAAATCCATGCTATTTTTAATTAGTTTTTTTTCTTTGTATAATTTAAACCACTAGATTTGCTAGATTTAAACCACTCCAGTGTAAATTTCTGACTTTTCTTTAAAGGAATGAATCAGAACAAAATAGATATCTGATCTTTATCATGTTGGTTTATTCAGGCATTATTACAAACATGTTTTAAAACAAAAGCACTTTACCTTAAAGGAGGAATCTAATTATAGTAGATATGTTAGATGAAGCCTTCTGTGTGTGAGTCACAGAAGTTTAATTGAAGAGAGACTTTTGTTTGTTGCTATTCAATCACTGAGTCTACACTTTGTACAATGGTGGTGTTGAAAGAAGATTTACACAATCATAATGTTATACTCTCCCTTTGTTCAGCTTTTGTGGAAGAAAATTACACACATCTCAACAGTTCTCGGAAGATTAAATCTGCAGTTTAAATTTGCTATTTGAACCCTGTATTCAAAACAGCATTCCACAATTAGTAAGCCATGCTGTGTGGCCTGGGGTTAAACTAAGCAGGAGACAAGGGCAAGGGGAGCCCAGGACCAGTGTTTTCTGGTAGGGTGTGTAAATAATGCTGCTTTGATATTGCAGTTCTCAGCCCATACAGGGCTCATTCATATGTGTTCGTTTTTGACAGTTATGCAGGTCGGAAAAGATTCCTTTCTGTGGGTGAATAGTGGCAGCACTTAGGAAGAGCATTACTGCCTGTCAAAGTAGAGAAGAAAATCCTGGATGTTAGGATCTTCCCTGTCGTTCTTGCTTTGCATGAATGATACAAAGATGGCCACGGAGAGATAGAAAAACAACTCTTTTAGAAGCCAGGAAAAAAAAAAAAAAAAAAAAAAAGCTGAATATTTACCACAACGTGCAGGCCCTAAAATACTTTTGACCCCACGTCAGTTTTATCTGTTTATAGTCAGTGAAGGCTGAAGTAAACTCTTCCTGAGACATGAGCAAAGTGGGATGGAGGAAGAGGAAGGCAGAAACAAGTACTTAGGGGCACTTGCAGACAGTGAAATCTTAAAACACCTTCAGGAACTGCAGATTACATTGACTGCTTCTTGAAGGCCTCACAAGATCTAACCAAAATCTCAGAAAAACATTACATTTAATGTACATAGGATGGATGCACAGACAACCCTTTATTTTTGCTCTGATATTTATGCCTACCAGTAAGGTCCTTACATTATACTATGTCTTTAATAAATGCTGGCCACATGTTTTAGATATTTATATCTAGGAACTAATGATATATATCTTTAAACAGGGTTTTTGTTAAAATGCTGCAGTATTTTTTCCATCTCAGCAATAATAAAAAACTTACAAATAATCCTAAATACACAGTCTATGCATGAGTTTGTGATTAAGTATAGCTGTGTTAATATATGCATGAAAAATAAATAAATAAATAAATAAATAAATAAATATAAACTGTATATACGTAGAATGTTTTTTTCTGAGTACTAGAAGGTAGTTCTATGGTCTAAGATTTCAGGGTCTAAGAACAAGTAAAAATAGGCAATTTCTCTCTGCCCACAGCTTTACCAGGAAGCACTTCCAAAGCAATGACATCACACACTACTTTTTTTTTTTTCCTGTAGGATAATGTAAGTCACAGGTGGGTTTAAGGCTCATGTTGAAAAGGTTAATCTTTTCTCCTTGGGACCCAACAGAATACTTGCACCCACTAGCTATGGAACTACAAAAAATAATGTTGAAACTTCAAAGCCTTCAATACACATGAGTAAGACCCTCAAGAAATAAAATTTCAAATGAATCTCCTTTTGGAATTTTTCTTTGATTTTTTTTTTTTTTTGGAACTACCTTTGTAGTGTTTGCACAAGCATTTCCACTGGGTGGATTCTGAGATTTTTTTTTATTTTTAAAAATGAAATTCATACAGCACTGTATTGGAAATTAGAGTATGAATGAATAAATGGAGACTGAGCTAGGACAAGAATAGCTAGAATAAGAGGACAGAAGGGAAAGGGAACAAGAAAGAAGATATAGAGCGAGAAATAAAGAGCTGGAAATGCAAAATAAAAGAGAAAAATATATCTTGGGAAGTGCAGAACAATGTAGTGAAGTTAGGCAATAACATGAACTTGTAAATATTTTTTGGCCATCTACAACTTTATACTGAATCTTGGGATGCAACATATCAAACCAAATGTTATCTGTCTTCATACCACCCCCCATTCTTCTAACCTTTCTCTGACAACAGAAGCCTGATTACACCACCATGCTGGCATATTGTACCTCTGCTCAGCATATCACTTTTGTTTCTCCTAATTTTTTTTTTTAATTTTTTCCTCCATTTTAGGAATATTATCTGGTCAAAACAGTCACCATATTTTTGTTACCATAAATGCAAATTGAACCCATTTTAGAATCTATCAAAAGTATTCATATTATAAAAAAAAGGAAAAAAAAACTCTTTTTCAAAAAGAATTATTTTTGAGAAATTTGCATTAATTCACTATTAAAATGATTAAGCATTTCCAGGTTGATGTAAAAATATAACAATTATTTTAATTCATGCCATCTCAATTGTTTTTTGGAAGTTGGAGGTTTCAGTTTTCAAGCTACATGTAGGATGGGAAACTTTTAAAACTAAGAAGCTCTCAAAGGATGAAATTTTTTTTCTGCTTACCTCATAAGTCAGCAAGTCCAGAAAAAACAAAGTATGTAGCCGTAGTCCAAAAGGACAGATACTAATTTCCTGATAAAATCCTGATTGTGCCAAGGCCTTGTGAGTTGAAGATCCTATCAGGACCTCTGTTGAAAAAATAAAGAAGGTAGAACAATCTCTATTCAAAGGGAAAGATCACCAATGTTTTCCTTCTCTTATCCAATCTCTCTTTTCTGTTGAAAGAAGAAAATTAATTAGGTCCCCTACTTCTTTGATTTTAAATATATAATCAAATAAAAGAAACAAGTAACAGCCTTCAGGTTTTTTAGGTTAAGATTTTTTCCTCCTTAGTCTTCTGGCCTATTCTTCAGCAATACTGTGAAATGAAAAACATTGGTAAAATTTCATATTATTAAGTCTGTGGCAAACAGGTATATCTGCATACTCCAGAAAGTGGTGTAAGGATCTTCAGAGTCCAGTCCATGCTTTGTCATTTCTCTGCTCTAAAACTGAAGGCGCAAGATGTTTAGAAACATTCAAGGCTTGGTGCTGTTCGAAGTTTATGTTTAAGCGGGACTTATACTTCTCTTAATGACAGTTTAAAAAGGAAGAAAGTTCAAAAGGACAATTTTGCCCTAATAAAGAAGTTCCACTCACTCAAATTTTATCCTTTTGCAGGCTAAGACTTTGAGTGGGGAAGACAGAGAGGTACCTCCTCACTACACGGTGGTAGTAAGTGGGAGAGCTCTCATGTACAATGAGACCAGGGAGAAACACTCTGATGTAAGGATGATCCAGAGGAGAGAAGTTTATGGATTGCTAGATTCTTCAAGTGCAAATTTGATATCTGGAGGTGATGGATGTACTCTCCACTCGCCTTCCTAGCCAATTCCCAATTATTTTTTCAGTGCATACCTATACCTATACCAGCTGCTGTTGTTGCAGCCACATGCTTCATGATTATGGCATGCTCACCAAGAAGATGGGAGAATTGATTGGAGTTCTGCCCTGATTTGGGAGTTTCTAAGCTAGCATCTTAACCTAGCAGCCTAACCACTACAGACTTGCGCTAGCAGAATTTTCAATAACTCCCTGTGACTCCGTTATAACTCCTGGAGAAGAAAGGCTTGGTAAAATTGAGACATAAGGAATTGTAGTGCTGATTTTTAATTTTATTAAAATGCTAAAACTTTCTCACATATATAGAAATGAAGTTTAATACTTCTAAAGATGATCAGAACTTTTACATTTCTTCCAATTTCATCAGCTTTGTTGCAGAAGATTGCCTTTATAAATTGAACAAACTGATTGAAACAAATATGAGGTGAATGAAAATAAGTACAAAGAAGCCCAATTTATGTTTTGCTTTTGTTTTAATTATTAGACCTAGAATGACTTTCAGAATGCTGTTTAACTTGCTTCTTACCCAGATACATGATTTTTTTAAATAAGATTTTTTTTTAAAAAAGGCTATGCCCATTGTCATTTAATGTAGATATTTCTTGTTTGTCTGTTTCTGAGTAACCTAATGCCTCAGTAGAAAACATAAGAGCATATAAAGACTATAAATTACTGTGATAAGCTTCACCTTTTTCTCTTCCAAAGGACGTAAAGCTTTTTTTTTGGGTAACCATCACACAAAAATGCTCAGTTTCCTTGAAACAGAATTCATTATTGTCAAGTCATGAGAATTTTTTCCCCTTATTTAAACTTTTAGAAGAATATGTTATAGTCTCATATCTTGATTTTCAGTAATTACAAAACTGAGCTCCAAATATGTCTATAAGTAAATTCTACACCTATCTAGAAATGTATTGGTATTTTGATGAAAATAAGAGATTGATTCACCTTCCTTGGCTTGACTAAGTCAGTGCTCACTGCTCAGTGTAACAAATCTTAAGGTTAACCTCTACAGAAGTCAATCAATACATCTTTATTATTCTGTGTATGTGTGTAAAACATCAAAGACTAACTGACAAGAGACAGCTAACATTTCATTTCTAGGACAAGAACCTGTGAAACCTTACTGTATGGTTAATGGCTGAATCTTAAATAATTTTAATCTCTTCTCGTATTTCAGTGTCTGAAGAGCTCAAAAAGTTGAAGTACGTACATGAAATGAAACAGAAAAGAATGTGTGTGCAGGAATAATGAAATATAAAAAAAAGGGTAAATTTAAGGAACTATTATAACTATCTTTCACTGAGAGAATCTTCATTATACTAGCTGCTTTCTGTAAACATGTGCTTCTAGGCAACATTTATATTATCCAGGTTGGTTGATTTTCTTATTTGATGAAATGTACACTTCAGAAACATGTCTAGCTGGTTCAGAGGAAGAAGTCAGCCTTAAAAGTATGCATTCAATTCCCACAGTATATTTTATATACACTTTCAGTTGAAAGAACAGCTTTCAAAATGCATGAAATGATGCTGAAAAATTTTTACACTTCAAATGGGAAATAAATGAAAAATCTTGTGTAAAAGAATGTATACCATCTATGTTAATTTGGTATGTCCTTAGTACGCTTTCATAAGATAGTTACCCTATAAAAAAGTTGATTTAATAGGAATGTTATCACATTATGAAAATGAAAGCGTTTTCTAAAAATTATATTTAACTATTTACAGAGCAGTTATCTAGTATTTTCCCTAATTCTCTTTTCAAACTTTTTGTAAACATTGAAAAACAAGACTGTTCAACTATTTTTATTATATTAAACTAAAGTGAAAATAATTAATAAAAACACCTCCATGTTCTGAAAGGCTGAGAATATTGTTAACACAACATCAGCTCTTTTGTTGTTACCTGTGCCTACAAAGACATCACCCTTTAATGTTTGCATTATAAAACATCTAAAGTCAAATCACTTTGAGACTTCAGCAAAATGAAGCACCTGGCCTATCATACATCCAGTGTTTACACACCTCTCTAATTAGGTGCCATGAAAATATGTCGTGCTTGTATCCAAAATGGTGTGGGAGATACACATGTTAATTTATTCCAAAAAGTCTCAAACTCATGACCCGCATCAGTTTTAGACAAGGGAGGCTCCCTACTTACACAGAGCCAAGTGTGATCCAAACTTCTCATGATCCTCCATACCTGTCAGTAGTGCTTGAGGTGCTTGAGGGAAAAGGGGGGAAAGAATCTACACAGATGAGGAAAATAGGATTGCTTAAATAAAATTAAAGTCTATTTTGAAGAAATAGCTGACCATTAAGTGAAAAGGCATTTTACTAGAATTTTCTGTCTAAGCCAGGTCAAAAATAAGTTTCAGAGAAATTGTAGTGGGGTAACCTTGGCTAACAGCAAAACTCCCATCCTTTTTCTCTCTCTCACTTTTGCTTCGGTGGGGTGGGACAGGGGAAAGAAAAGAAGAATGTGAATGAGAAAGAAAGCTCATGTCAAGGTAAAAAAGGGCTATAATTTCTCAGTTACTCTCACAGGCCAAATAGACTTGACTTAGAGAAAGAGCATGCACTGACAATTAAAATTAATATTTTTGGTAGCAAAATGCAAACAAAATCAAAGACACAAACAATAAATTATCTTCTTTCCTGTTTCCTTTGTCAGAGTCAACTTCACACCCTCAGTCCAACCTGCTCCAAGCTGCACAAAGGGAATAGAGGTTGTAGTTAGCACCTAACCATTTTTTAATTCTGCTCTTTTTTCTTCATGGTTTTCCTTGGCTCCAGAATGTGCTGTCCACAGGCCCCATGGCTACTTGCAAGAATATCCAGGGCAGGGTCTTCACAATCTGCAGTCATCTGTCTATCCAGAATTTTTTGTCCTTCCTTAAATACACTTTCCCAGTCTGGTTGTGGGGCTCAGCTGTGCCCTGTGGTGGGTTTGTTGGAGCCAACTAGAATTGGCTGGAAGCATCTGTGTCCAGCACAGGGCAGTGCCTGACCTCTTGTCACAGAGGGTGCCTTTGCAACAGAGACCCAGATACCCATCCAACCTTGTTTTGTGGCAAATATCACAAACCAGATTCAATTCTTGCAGTTGAAAATTTTGCTAGTGCCAGCAAGGCATGCCCTGATTCCGAGAGAAGCATCATTGCCCATGAAGAATTTTTTTCAGAGTGCCCGTCAGCAGAAGATGAATGCAGCATTCATATTTGTGCAACTGGATCCCTAAAACCTGATCATGAGATGAAAAGAGGCTCACACAAAATCTATTAGCCCTAGTTAAAGTCAGAGGAATGGAAATTGACAAAAAAAATTTGAAAGAGGCTCAAAGTATGTTCTAGGCAGCTATAGGTCTAGAATAAGGAGTAAGAAAGGTGACAAGGCGAATAAGGAGTAGGAAAGGTGTACAAGAAAGTTGTACAAGGCCTTGTGATACTGAATGACAGTGGTAAAATTATAAGAGAAATACTGATAAATGATCATTAAATTATACAAGGAAACCTAAGCCTAGCAGTACACAAGAGTGAGTGACCTGAAAGTAGTAACATCAAAGAATAGTCTCAGAATGATTGCTTTAAAGTGTTAGTATTTGAAACCATCAGTTTAATGTTCAGTTCATCTGACAAATAAATGCCAAAAATGTGAGGGATTATTAGAAACAGAAGAGAAAGCACATGAAACCACAGTGTAAATCTAATGATCTCACTTTTAAAAATATTACATCCAGATCTAGTTCTAGTTCTAGACACCATATCACACAGTAAAAGGAAACCATCAACACTTTATGACAGGAAGGATGATTCTGTGAGTGCTGGATGCCTCAGTTTTTCAAGGAAGGACATACAGAGGGAATGGTAGATGAGATATGTTTAGACATCTATGAGCTCCACCTACAATACAAGCTGTGATTTTTGTGTTTTATTTATTTATGTTGTTACCCTGGACTTCCTTACTTCCGTTTTTAAAAACGGCTGTTATGTTTCCCTTTCTTTAGTCAGTGATGCCTTCACCAGACTGACACAACTTTTCAAGTATGATGGATGGTGACTTAAACCATTTATCTACCTCAGGACCCTCAGGACCCACCAATATAGCTCATCAGATCCCATGGACTTGTGCACCTTCAGGTTCCTTAAATTATCTTGAAGCCCTTTTTCCTAAAGTATGTCTCATTATTACAGAAGAAATTTCTGAGACCTAGTCTTGAGATTTTGGTTTTGCAAGAATGATTTCAGAAACCATATTATTTTGATTTAAAATCTCTAAAGGCATAATAGGCTTAATTTTTCAAATATTTTAATTATTCATTTTGCCCAAGAATAAATTTAAAAAGTAGAAAAGACATGTATTAAACAAGACTTATGATTAGAATTTTAAATGCTAAATTTGTTAACAAAAAATAAATAAATAAAACACACAAAAAGTCCCAGATTGTATTGTACATGGCTCTTTTGTTGATGGCTAAACATAGTTTGTCTACCATTCCCCCTGTATGTCCTCCCTTGAAAAACTGAGGCATCCAGCACTCACAGAATCATCCTTCCTGTCATAAAGCATTGATGGTTTCCTTTTACTGTGTGATATGGTGTCTGGAGCAAAAACTAGATCTGGATGTAGTATTTTAAAAAGTCAGCCTTACCTCTGTGCTCAGCAAGATCACGGAGCACATCGTCCTGAAAATTATGCCAAAGCACATGTTAAATAAAGAGATGAGTGGTGGCAGTCAACATGGCTTCGCTAAGGGCATTGTGACTGACAAGTCTGGTGACCTTTTATGATGGAATTAGAACACTGGCGGGCAAGGGAAGAGCAACCAACATGATCTACGTGGACTTGTGCAGGACACTTGACACTGTCTTGGATGAAATTCTTGTTTCTAAACTGGACAGACATGGATTTGATGGATAGGCCACTCAGTGAATAAAGAATTGTCTGGATTATTGTACTCAAGGGATTGCAGTCAATGACTCAAGGTCCAAGGGGAGTGCAGTGACAAGTGGTGTCCTCAGGATTGACACTGAGACCAGTGCTGTTTAACATTTTTGTTGGTGACAAGGACAGGGGGATTGAAGGCAATCTCAGCAAGTTTCTGGCAACACCTGGCTGTGTGGTGCAATTGACATGCTGAACGGAAGGGATGTCATCCAGAGGGACCTCGACAGGCTTGAGAGGTGGGTCTGGTGAACCTTATGAAGTTCAAGCAGACCAAGTGCAAGGTCCTGCACCTGGGTTGGGGCAATCCCAAACACAAATAGAATGTGCAGAGAATGGACTGACAGCAGCTCTGAGGAGATGGACTTGGGCAGTTGCTAGTAGATGAGCAGCTCAATACAAAACCTGCCCAAAACCATACCCGGGACTTCATCAAAAGAAGCATGACCAGCAATGGCAAACCTGGCAAAGGAATATCTTTTCTGATGTACAAGAATATCTGGCTATCTGGAGAAAAACAGAAGTAGGACGAGTAGGTCTGTAAGGAAAGCGGGGCCCATGCCCACGCCGCGGGCCATGGCTCAGGCCCGAGCCGCGGCCGCGGTGGCGCTGCAGTCTCGGCGCTGGGCAGTAGAGGGCGCCGCTCGGTTGTGCTGCCGGCCGGGAGCGGGGCCGTGGCGGGCCCGGGGCCATGCTGGGATGGTTCTCCCGGGCCTGGGGCTGCAGCTCCCGGGCCTGGGGCCGTGCTGGGATGGTGTCCCCGGGCCTGGGGCCATACTGGGATGGTGCTCTTGAGCCTGGGGCCGTGCTGGGATGGTGCCCCCGGGCCTGGGACCATACTGGGATGGTGTCCCCGGGCCTGGGGCCGTGCTGGGATGCTATGCCCACGCCTGGGGCCGTGCTGGGCTGCTGCTCCCTGCCGTCTGCAGCCCTCGGTTCGCCGCGGGCTGGTGCTCCCTTCCATGGGACAGGGGCAACTGGTAATAAAGAAGAAACCCCTCTGCCTCCCACATCAATATTTCTTGTGCACCTCCAACTGTTCTTACAATCTGTTACAGCACTTGGGTCAGCGTTGGAAAACAACAAACTGGTATTTTGCAACAGAGCTTTTTGAGCATGGCTGCTTTTACATTGTCTTTGAGCAGAAACCAGGATGTACTCTGTGCTCACTCTTTGCAGGTGTTCAATATTGTTTCATTGATGTTCATTTTTTTCCCTCCTCCCTTGTCTAAAGGACTCACCCTAGCTGAATGCTTTAAGCTTTGTGAACACAGACCTGGTCTGAGAAACTGTTGCAAGGAAGGCGATTCTCCCATATAAGCATGGTCATAGAACATGGCATATGACGTGATAACAGGAGCACCAGGCATTAGGGAGTACTTACTGCTTGAATCAGACCTATTGTCACAGTTGCAACTTGACTAGATTTAGAAAAATTTGGAGTTTAGAGCAGAGGCTGAGGAGATTGGCAGTGATTTGGGATTTGTAAAGCTCTAGGGTTAAGAAACTATTAAAATACAAGGAAAACTATGTTGTTGATGAAAATCTATTCAAAACCTGAAAATTATTATGATCCTACAAGAGAAATGCAACCTTTGGGGAAAGAATAGACATATTCTTCTGCCATTATCATGGATCCCAATCTAAAATATGTGATGTGGCCAGGAGAATGTGTTCAGTTTTGAACATGATTAGTTGTAATCATGCACAGTTAATGATTTTGTTACACTGGTGAAAAATGCCTCAGAGCAATCTCCCAAAATCTCACATGGGCCCACCAAATCAGGCGGTTGATGGGATAGTGTCTCTTTATTTGCTATATTTGTCCTGTAGAGACAGCATGCCTGAATTTATTTCTCTCTAAAGATCATGGATTTCTGAAGGATTTTGTGTGAAAATAAAGAACTTATAGAATAAATAATCCAATAAATGTAAAAAATGTTGTGTATGTACATATTTGCAAACAGTACTTTTGATTCTCAAGAGGCAGGCTGGACTCCAGAATTGCACAGGTGACATTACTACACTTGGAAACATTGCTAGAGGTCATGGAATCATATGCAAACATCAGTTAGACTAGGCTGAAAGAAAATGTCCAAATGTCGCTACAAAGAAACTGACATACCTTCCTTGAAGGCTAAGAGGAGCAGAGAATGCTGTTTCAAACAAATGAAGAACCTGTTCTAAATAATTTATTTGCAATTAAATTAATTTCCTGAATACCCTTGAAGATTCAGGGGGAATCTAATTGCGGCCTTCCAATCCCTGAAGAGAGTCTACAAGAAACATGGAAAAAGACTATTTACAAGAGTACTTACAAGAAAGGACAAGGGGGAATGGTTTCAAACTGAAAGAAAAGAGGTTCATATTAGAGATCAGAAATCAATTCTTTAATGTGAGGGCGGTAAGGCACTTGAACAGGTTGCTCAGAGAAGCTGTGCATATCTCATCCCTGGAGGTGTTCAAGGCCAGGCTGGATGGGGCTCTGACCAACCTGGTCTAATGTAAGGTGTCGCTGCCCATGGAAGGAGGGCTGGAACTAAATGATCATTATGGTTCCTTCCAAGCTAAGACATTCTATGATTCTATGTATTTCATACACTGCCTTTATATTTAATATCCTGGCTGGAAACTGTGTTCAAATTAAACTTATTTGGAGTTGCTACAAGCAGGACCCACATACCCATCCTAGACTGCTGTCAGCCAATTCCTGAAAAAAGAAAAAAAATCTTTGAACATAATCATGCAAGATTCTTTGTTTCTGTGCTAACTATAGCTGTGATGACTGACATAAAGAACATGTCTGTCTTGTCCAGAACATGCCATGGACTCAAGATTGCCTCCCTCCCTTAAATTCATCCTGAGAAATTAATGTTTAATGTGAGCAGTTTTTCTGGGGACCAGAGGTAGTGGTGATAATTTAAATATGGTAGACTATCTTTCTGAAAGTTCTGTCAGGTCAGAGATGATTATGTTCTTTGAAGGAAAACCAACAAATGACCAAAAAAGGCTCATATTGCTAAAGAACTTTTTATCAGTAATCAGAGCCATTCAATGAGGATCACTATGTTTATTTTCCAGTGAAACACTTTTGGGAAAAAAAAGAGAAAGAAACATTGAGAGAAGAATAAACACAACAAAGTGCTTATTTGCATATTGGCCACACAGAAATGAAGATCCTGCTGTGGAAGACACAGATTCAAAAGAACCATAGATTACTTGGTGACGGTACGAGAAAACAAGAACTCAAAGGGTAGGGATCTGAATTACCACAGAGCTGATGAGATTTTTTGTTCTGTTATGACAAGAGTTATACAAAAGCCCACTTTGAGTGCTTGTTCTTCATTAGACACTTCACCAGAAGATTGAAAAACAAGGACAGTTATTGCATTTACAGAATTTTAAATTTAAAGCCTAACATGTATAAATTACCATAAAACAGGTGAATTCCTTGCAGTAATATACCTAAAAATACTGAAAAACTTGATATAAGGTTCACTCTTCCACATAACATTTGTCAGAGAAGCTATGAACTAGGTAAGTGATATGATGTACTCATCTGCTGTGCTAGAGAGAAGAGATGAGGAAACATCATGCCACCTAATGAAATATTAGATCAAAAATCTGGCCTAAAGATAGGCATTGATTATTGCCATAGGATATTTAGATTTAAGGCACTCTAAACTCCCGTGTTGCTTCCTTGTGGCCATTTGACATGCACCATGCCATGAAGTTGTATAATGACCCGCTCTCTCCTAGAGTCTTCAAACCCCACCACATTTAGTGTCAATCCGTTTGACAGCGTAGCACTTGATTGCCTTGATTTGACCACTGTGATAATAGTTTCAGAACAGGCCAGAAGTAGCTTCTTATCTATGTACTGGTTTAGGTTTTTCAGAGAGAGACCACACACCATTTTATCAGTGTACTAGCAAGCTATTCCACTATGAAAAGTGGAATATGTCAGGATTTGAAAGAGAGTTTACACACAAATAATCTGAAAGGAAAAACTTTAGCAAACTTTCCTCTATTCCTGTATTCCTATTCTACGTTTTGAGCAAAGGTATAATAGGACTCAGTTGCTGTTCTACTAGACCTTTGCTCAAAACAGCAATTCAGAAGATGCCAAATGAGTTCTATATGGAAAGAGATGTGTTAAATATTGCTAGGTTATGGATGCCTAAGGCTAGAACATGAGTCCAGATGGCTGAAGTTCAACAGATGCCACAGAACTACAGAACTTGCATAAATATGTGATGTCAAGTGTGGGAAATCAGTGTGACGTTTTTCTGTGCAAGTATGAAAGCCTGAGTAATTTATAAAAAAAAAAAAAAAATTAAGTTCCCCGTCTTATATTTTCATTAAAAAAAGAAAAAAAAGAAAAGAGCATGTTCTATGTGTCTATCCTATCCATCAGATACTGATGGAATTTTTCTTGCAAGTTCTTGCAAAAAAATTCAGAATATCTATTGTAAAATATCAAAGATATGGGCTTTATCTCAGATATAATGAGTTTATTAAGATTGATGTTATAATTAGAAACATACCAAAAAGACTACATAGTCATATATGTTCGACTCTCAAAATACAATGCATCAGTGCTGAGACATAAGATTTCACAGTAATAATCTCTTCAGTAGAGAGTGAATGAGGCTTGCTTTTACTGTGAGAAAATTTATGCCAAAGATTTGGAGCGTCTAGATATACCAGGTGGCACAGTGTGAAATAAAAAGCTAAATCTCACTTGCATTTAGTGCCACCACTTCCCAGAAATAGATGTTGGACATTTGTAATGAGAAACAATGGTCACATGCAATGCTGGTGTCCTGAGAGATTGGTGCTGTAGTCATATAAAATCCTCAATGCACACAAACACACTGAGCAGGGAAGCAGCCACTGCTTCATTCAAATCCCATGAGGGAAAAATTGCAAGAGGCTCTGAGAGCCCTCAGGCAGAGAGGCAGGGCAGGTGAAGCCAGCTGAGCCGTAGGATGCATCACGTCGCACAGAGAGCTGCTGGACCCTTTGCAGCAACAGTGCTGATGTCTGAAGGTGCCTCAGAGTGATTACATGTTGTTGTGTGGGTGACACTTTGCACCTTTTTAGCCAAACAAAGCACAGTTTCTGACTCTTTTAAAGAAACAATCATGTCTTTTAATGTAGTAG
The DNA here is from genome assembly GCA_024362935.1 of Setophaga petechia. NCBI lineage: Eukaryota > Metazoa > Chordata > Aves > Passeriformes > Parulidae > Setophaga > Setophaga petechia. The sequence goes on from JANCRA010000008.1 coordinate 28,215,286, forward strand.
AGGCATTATTTGGAGAGCTTATGCTTGAGAGGTTCAGCTGGGATGCCTTGCAAGGAGGAGTCAGATGCTCACTAACTTCAGCATTTAACACTGTGAGAATATTCCTGGGCTCTGATTATTGCGTGACGCACATTGCCTAGTGGAAGTCTCTTTTAGTTCTTTCACCAGAGTATTTTTCAGTGTACTAAGTCTATACCTAGATGAAAATGAGATCACTACCACCTTTTTATCTTTGTGATGTTTTACATTTTATTCCTTATGAAGTCTGTGTATATGTGTCTCAAAAATCTATTCATTTCCTTTGCAGACAATCTTCTTGAGGAACATCTCCAGCTTCTCTAAAACTTCCTCTGTCCATTTGAGACCCTGCTTTTTTAATTTTTTTTTTTTGGTCAGACACAAAACCAAAATTTTTTGCCTTTTGTGTCTAGTTCCAATTCCAAACTAAATATTCTAAATATTAAGTGGTGAGACGTGATGAAAAATCTTACTATCAAAGGTAGTCTGATCAAAAGTAGTTTGTTATACAGGCAGGATATCTGAAAAACAGTTTTCAATGTCTTCATAAAAAAGAATGAAAATGCAGCTATATCTCACCTGCCTTCTATAAAGCAGATTTCCTCGGTGATGCAGGATTTGTACTTTAGGCAGTAGCCACTACATTTGGAATCAATGATTACATATCTTGACTTTTGCCATTAGTTATAATAAAACAAATATGTATGAATTTTTATTTTTTTTTTTACCGTGAGCACTTTACAGGACATGAGTTAAGCATATGTGCTGCTCCAGACTACATGAGCATAATCCAAGCGTAAAACAGCACGTTATCTCTGAAGTCTCACATGTCCTTTCTTTAAACTTTCCAGTTGGGTCTGAAAAACCTTGCTGAAAAAGAACTTTCTTATACAAATAATTGGAAGAAAGATGAGGATTCTTTTTTCTGACCTTGACATAATTAAAAAATATTTCTAAAAATACAGGAAATTATGAGGGCAGAGCACAACACTGTAGGTCATGTGTTTTGGTAAAAATGAAGACCCTTTGATGTTAGTAAAAAATGAATCACAGTTGTGGAGAAGTAGGCCCTCTAGCTGACAAAAAATAATGTCTCACTAGAACTTTTCCAAATTCAGTTATTTTAATGAAAGAAAAAATATTTTAAAAATCAAGCTGTTGTTTGAAAATTAGAAAAGATGATTGGCTTTTCTTTCTCTTCTTTGTGTGTCTGTCCCCCTGCCCATGAAAGCTCATTTTCAGTGCTTGCTTTTTTTTTTCAGAACAATAATTGGATATATATTTGAGAGTCACGAAGGTTTATTTTGCACACATTTGTTCTATGGCTAATTGTTTTTCTTAGATTTGGTAAGAATTTTTTTCCCAAGGCTGAATCCTCCTTAATTTTCTACTGTGTTTTAATATTAAATGTAGCAACTTACTTGAGTACTATGTCTAAATATATATATGGCAAGTCAAGTAGCTGCTAAGAGTGGGACAGCCAAGAAACCTGTATAGAGAAGAGCAAACATCTGTTTTTTTTCTTGGTGGGAACTTTCTTGTGATTGTGATGCTTCCAGTATCTTTGATTATCTGCAGAATTTAGAATTTTGTGATGTCAAGGCTTCTGACTTCATAGAAGGGAAGCAGACAATTGCTTAAAAAATGTCATAAGTGGCAGATGATCTGTAAAAACATGAAAATGCATTAATTTCTTAATAAATGTGTTAGTTAAAACGACTTCCATAAAGCTGTTCTATCCAAAGTGGCAGTTATTAAAAAGACAGAGCCAGACTCAGGCATGCAGAGCAAAAACAAGGAAACAGTCACAAGCTGAACCAAGGAAAATGCTGATGACATAATATGAGGAATAAAAAATTCATAATGAAGGTAATTAAGCAGTGGAAAGAGATTTTTCTAAATCTGATTTGAAAAGACTATGAGCAACATGATCTAACTCTGATGTTAACCTTCTTAGATGATCTTCAGAGGCCTCTTCTAACCTTTTCTATGACATATCTATCTATAAGCATACATGTATAAATGTATGTGTGTGTATATATGTAACTATTCTATATATATATCATATTATATATTTTTTGCTGAAAATCCCAGTAAGGGAAAGAAAAAATGGCATCTTCTGTCCAGAGTCTTTCAAACTGCTAACTTGAAGAAAATCCTAAGGGAAACAGATATCCATCCAAGAGATCAAGGGCATGAAGAAACTATTGGGATGTTTCAGAACCATATCTACATCAATGAGGGAAAACATCCTTTCAATTGTTTTTTCTCAGTAATTGCTATTTGTTAAGAAATCATATTAAAAAAAATGTATTTATAGAAAAAGAAAACCAGATTTAGAACAAGGTAGGGCCTAGAAAGACAGTCTTTTCTACCTCATAGCCAAAGGTAAGTGATCTCTCCTTCCCTTTTTTAATATTAAAGTGTATTTAGCTGAATTATTCTGGAGTGTAAATGCATTTTGTCAATTCAGAAGATTTCTAATCTGCAGTTTGATACTCAAAAATAAATTCCCTTTCCTGTTTAATTCATCTTCCCCCCCCCCCCCCCCAAAAAACCCCGAAACAAAAACTTAGAAATATTTTTGGATTTAATCAAGTTGTAAGCTTGAACTTTAGTCTCAAAACCATGCTTTAGAGTTAAGAAGATCAAAGTTCTGCAATTCATGCCATGAAATGTTTTCTTCACTGGTTTTTAATTGAGGAGAACGTTTTGCATCAGTTTGTTGAGAAGTGCTCTGGCTGAATGTCAGGTTTCTGCTACTGGGAGTGCAGCATTACTGCAAGACAGTTTTAAAGCAGGCTTTCTGGCTGGATGAACAGATGATTGCCTGTTCTGCAGTTGCCTTATTGAAACCTACTACTCACACAATCTTACTCCTAGAAGGAATAAAAATACCATAATTCAAAAATATAGAAAAGATTAATTTACAAGCACTTAAGACTGACTCTTGAACAAAAGGTCCTGTGTAGTCTTACACACATGCCAGTAGTATATAATTCTGCACCTCTTAGAAGAGTAATGCCTCATTACCTGAGTCATACCCTGGGTGAAGACCACCTGAATGATGTTAGATTCAGGCAACACAGAGGTGGAAAGAGGAAAATATTTAGTAATATAAATCACAACTAAGGCCATCTGTCCTGCAATTGTCAAGGCAGTAGACCGCCTCAGGCTCCTCCTGGGCTCTTCATCACTACCAGCTACCTGAATAGTAACAGCTGCTGCACTTTCTTTCATCTGTGGATAGTGAGGAGGCAGTATTCCAGCTTGTCAGCTGCTAGTGTGCCCACAGTGAGCCATATATTTTTTATCTTTTGAATCAGGCTATTACAGTAACACACTTCACATGGGGATACGTTCCTATATATAGAAAAATTTCCAATGTCTTAACATTTAAATACAGTGGATCCATTTCAACTAGCAACTTTTTTCCCCCTTTGATTAATCACTGACTGTTCCTCAGTTATCAAATCAAATTTGAGATCTTAGTTCTTAGTCTTCAAAGCTCTCAAGAGAGTGGATAAATTTAGAAATATAAACGTTATAATCATAATAGACTGGAAGGCTGCATGAAGAGAACATCTAATCCATCTTTCCTGCCAGAAGGCATAATCAACAAGGCAAATATCACCTCAGGTATATATTGGTCCAAGCTATTTTTATATATCTCCAAAGGGAGAAATTTCACAGACTCTCCAGACAATCTGTTCTCATGCTTTGCTAACTTTGATCACTATAAAAAAAAAAAAAAAAATCGTATTAGTAACCTAAATCTTCTCTGTTGCAATTGAAACCCATTATTTCCTGTCCTATCCAGCTTGAACGTGGAAAACAGATTTTTCTTTTCCTACCTGCAGCAGCCTTTTGCTTACTTGAAGACTCTTGTGCCAATATTCAAATTCCTCTTTAAGTTAAACAACCCTAACTCATCAAGACTTTCCCAAACCTTCTCATCAATCTCAGTGCTGACTTTCAGACTCTTTTCAGTTGGTTCAAAACTGAACAGAATGCTGCAAATAAAGCTTTATATTAAATTCTGAATAGATGAAATAAAAAAGCTAAAAATACTAAAAAATACAGACCAAGGTAATTGTCTTTACAACTTAATTCTCATTGAATATTTTTAAGGTAATACTTTCCAAAGGCAGATGAAAATGGGTTTTTAAAGTTGAGATACCAGGTAATAAGAACATGAAAAAACATGTAAGAACATATTAGATGAAATATACTGAAAACCATTACAAAAAAATTCCATCTGGCTCTGAAGTGCTTAATGAAAGGGCAAAATAAGAGATGGCACAAATAAGTATCAACCTAAGAAAGGCCATAACCACACTGAAAGGGGAACAAGAATAAAGTATTAGGCATGTGCTTTAGCCACGCTAAATTTCAGGTGATGTGTAAGTATCCATTGAAAATATTAGAGAGAGAATTGTGACGGGAACTGTGAACTGAGTCAAGAGATCCAAGTCTCATTTCTGAAACCTACAAATATGCCCATCAAATCCATTCACCAGATACTTCTATACATTCTACTAATAGAGCCAGAATAAAGAGGAATTTAATTTTATTCCCAAACACAAATTGGCCAAATTCCTATGGAGAATTATAAAAATGTACATAAAGAACGTGTCTGTCATGTCCAGAACACTTCATGGACTCAAGGTTCCCTCCCTCCCTTAAATGTCATCCTGAAAAATTATTGTTTATTATGAGCAGTTTTACTGGGGACCAAAGGTAATGGTGATAATACAATTATGGTAGACTATCTTTCTGAAAGTTCTGTCAACTCAGAGATAGTTATTAGTTCTTTGAAGGAAAACTAACAAATGACAAAAAAAAAAATCCTTCTCTTTAATATACTCTCTTTTTTATACAAAAAGCTGAATCTATCAGACCTGTATTAAACATAGCATCCTTTGGTTTTGGATCATGCATTTGGATCATCTACTACAGAAGATTTTCTATAAGCAAGTAATAATCCCAAATATATACTCTTAATTCTGAATACTGTGGAAGTCTTCCAGATGTGAATGGAGCTGTAGCTGAAACAGCAGTGTCTGTTCAAATTTGAACAGTGACTCAAGGCTATGAACTCTTTTATCTCCTGATGATAATGGCACTTCATTGCCACTGTAATCTATTTAATAAATTCACATGAAAGAAAAGGCAATGGAGAAAAGGTAGAGGGGTAAGAGAGAAAATATGGAGAAGCAGGAATTAATCACTCCTTTCAGAAAAGGAGGGGAAGGGAGGAAATAGTGGTAGAAGTAGCAGTCTTTAATCAGTCATTTTAATTTGAATTGTACTGAGTATGCCAACCACCTCTTTGTTTAGACTCCAAAAGTTAGGGACCTTAGTCCAAAGGAGATCTGTGTGTATTGCAATAAATTAAAAAGTAATCATTGACATGTAGAAGAAATCTTTTTCAAAAATGCAGTGTTACATTGCAGTGACAGGCCGTCTCTGTTACGTAATATTAATGAAAGATTTATTTTTTCTAGAATAGACAGTCATATTGTGGACAAATCCAGTTCATCATCTCTTAGAGTTTTGTCGAGGCTATTGAAAATGCTTGGGAATGATAACTTAGGTCTCTTAACAATTTTCTCACCTTTTGATATTTTTATCTGAAGAAGTAAGAGCAGGCCAAGCAGAGTTCTGCCTAGATAGTTGTGATTCTTACAGGATGTCCTCCACAGGGATCTTTTGACTTGGATGTGAATGTACTTAGAGGTAACAGATCTTGAGGAATTTGTGCCTGCGTTTGGTAATCTCACTTGATGTCTCCTCACTTGCTTGAACAGCACTTTCGTATCAATCCTTGTTTCACACATAATTGTAAAGTCACGATCCCATGCTTCATCATCTACCTCTCTGTGGATTCCTTACTTGTAATTTCTTAATTTGGAGTAAAAAATAGGAATCTTTAAACTCAGTCTTTGTAAACAGTTTTCTGTACACTTTTATTACCTTTCCTTGTCACTTTAAAATCTCACTGTATGCTTCTGAGGTGAGTGGCCTAAAAATATAAACTGTGTACAAGTTCTTGAGCAGTCTACATAACTTGGACAAAATGTTTTCTTTTCCATTCTATTCATTTTAACTCCTAAAATTTGCTTTCTTTTCTAAGCACTTTAGTGTATTGGCTTGAGGTTCCAGGATTTTTACATGGTAACATTTAGTTTGGAGCTCATTGCTGCATATGAGCAGTGCTGCATATGAACAGTGAGTACATTTTCCCATGTACATCACTTTGAACTTGCCAACATTGGTATTGTCTATCACTTTATTTACCAGTCATTCAGCAGTATGACAGTCTCACAGTGTTGCACCAAAGTATTCTTTCTATTAGATCCTTAAAGCATATTGCAAAATGGGAGTCCCAGCAGCCTAGTGTTACCCTATTCTAGTGATAAAATCATCAACTTTGTAATTAATTGCTTTCTATGTTTCTATACATTTATTATTAGTCCATGGAAACTTAATTTCATTAAAAATCTTTACTGAAAAAGTTGCTAAAATCTTCCTGAAAAGCCAGTGTCAAGTAACTATTTTCCATTTGGTCATTGATTCTTTGAATGAGCTCCAGAAATATATTTACAGGAGGCAAATTATTTCTTGCTCTTTCTGTTCATGCTTCTCCAAATACTTACTCAGTCTATTTTTTATTCTATTTTCTGCCATTTTCTCCAGCATGGAAATCAGGCTTTCTAGTCTGAACTTCAATTCAGTCTGAGAACCTTTCTACGAACTAAAACTTTATTTCCCACTATCTGTGCTACCAAGGCTATTTTATATTTTAACTGAATCATTTATTGCAGTGCATCTTTTTCATATTTTAGTCCCTTTGAAACTCCTAGGTGAGTACCATCTGGTCCTTGCAATTTGCTACAACTCATGTTATTGATTTGTTCTTCATAAAATTGTAAGAATGACTGCACTATGTCAGACCAAAGGTCTATCTACATCAGTATCATTCTCGGACAACACCAGATGTCAAGGGAAGATTATAGGAAAAAAAGAATGAAAGGTGTTTGGGTAGTTCCTTTAAATTTTTCCCTGGCCTTGAACCATTTGTGTTTCAGAGATGGCTGAACACAAAATTGTCAGTTTATTTTAACATTCTTAATGAATTTTTCTTCTACAAACGTTATAGCAGCGGAAGAAAAGACTGGACTTACTTCCCTCATCTGCCAGACCCCATAGCAGGGGTACTGTGTACTGTGCACAAAGAAACAGATCCTTTTGTTTTGTTTCATGGTTTTAACTTCTAGCAAGGAAATTTACTTCCTTTTCTGCATCTTCATTAAGTTTACAGGTACTCATTAAGTTCACAGACTTCCATCTCACCCATACTTGATTATCACTTTCCAGGCTGAAGCATTGTAGCTTTTCAATTGTTCCTGGTATGGAATTCTTTCCATATACTTTCACAACATTACTGCCTCTTTCTCAGCCTTGTGGTGGGATGTTTTTGTGGTCAGCAAGCAATCTCCAAGCTTCCTCCAAGTATAACTTTTAAATGCACCTTCTATTTTATTTTGAATATACTGTCACATCAGATTATTTCCCTGTTTGAAACTAAATCCCACTTGGCCTTACACACCTGATCCTACCAGCAGATGAATGTGTGGTTACAATCTGTCAAAGTAGGTATTTGATAGTAAAATTTTGAATGGTATCCCAGTCAGTCCTGGGAGTAAGGTAAGCACTAGATGTCTTCTCTTGGATTTGCTAACTAACAGCTCCAAAGAGCGCTTTCAGTATCTCTGGATGAGATACCAGAGTGTCATCTCTCTCATGTCCTAACCCAATATATAGCCAGGCTATATATGACTGAAATCTGCTTTCATTATTGAGTTTTCTGATGCTGCATCCTTTCTCGTTTTCTGTGTCCCCAGTCACTTTGACTGTCATGATTTGGAGAGGAATACAGAAATTATTAATGTAACCCTAGTATTACCCACTTTCTATTCAATCATAGGTGCTGAACACTCCTGATTGATAGTCACCTTATGCCCTTTCTCATTTGACCCTGTTTATACTACAATGTCCCAGTATGGTCAAATGATGGAATGACTGGTACTTTGCAATTATTTTCTTCTTACTTATTTTCCTTACATCATATTTGTAATATGGCTCTTAAGTCAATATCTTAATTTAAAAACAGGCATTCTAGTTGAATGGTCTTGCTTTTGGGAATCTTCTCTTCCTTTGGATCCAATGAAGTGATTTTGCAGGGCTCTGTTGAACTAGATTGAAAATTAGATTCATTGCAGTCGGGGTAAATGTCATATCATGTAGATATTATGCTTCTGGGAATACATTTTTCATCTGTCCTCTACCATTTTAGATGCATTTTCTTGCTCTCTTTGATTTGCCAACTATGAGGGTAGAAAATACCACTGACAAGAAAATGATTCCTCAAGAAACAGAATGTGCTGAAAACAGTTACTTGTTCAGATAGTGCCTCTCATTCTATTTACTGCAGTTTCTGGGAAAGCACAAATCAAAAAAGAAAGTTTTTTGCCTATCTCTGAAAGATACTAATTCCATTCAATCAGTCTTACAGCCAACCTCTAACCTACCTCACTTTAGCAGAAGTCAAGATTTTGTTATCTATACATTTTATCATGCCAAGGAAGAAGGGAAGGAAAAAATTTAGTCATCAGTCCACACAAAGGTTGGAGATATTCCATAATAGTCTGCAAGAGCTGTCATGGAAAAAGATGCAAAGCCTATGCCTGCAAACGTAGATAAAAAAAGCCTGTTTAGTTTCGAATTAGTAAAGTTCTGACTCAGCAACCACCTGAAAACAAGGTATTCATCTTATATGACCTTCCTTTTGAACAACCAAAAGAAGAATGGGAAAAAAATATTAGCAGGGTGAGCAGTACATGTAAACTGGAGTGGAAAAGCTAACTTCAGTAATTTAGAAGAGAAAGAATGAACAGATATACTGACTAGTGAATTGTGTAATGAAGATAGATGGTTTGGTGCTCTTAATTTAGTCTCATAATGTGAGAACAAGAAGACACTCAATTACTCTGTGTGTTAGCAAATTTAAAAGTGATAATAGGAAACAATTCTTTATGCTGTGAATAGTAAATCTTTGGAACTCAAATAGTCTAGCATTCAGTTACCTGAGAAGTTTAGATTATTTAGAATCAGGCCTTAATGAGAACAACCACAGCTTTGGTTACTGTTTTGAAACAAGAAAGTAGAGTGAAATAATTTCACTATATCTAGAATCCCTTTTAGAATGTTGGAGAGCGTTTGCCATTTGATTTCAAGAGCATGATCTGTGTTGGACATTCACAAAAATTTGTGACAGCTTTTGCTGTTTTATGATCTCTCAAAGAGCAGCTATGGTGTGCTGCTTCAAGTCCTCACCTGCAGTGGCATATTTATTCTCATGTCCTAGGCAGAGAATTGTAGTCAGCATGCCACCCTTCCTGTGAGGATTGGAATAGAATCCCTTGGGCAATTGATCTGGCTACTACAGCTAAGTCTTAGGTAAGCATTATTACTTTTTTAAGTCATGTGAATGAATCTTTTTTCTCTTATTGGCATTATGCTTGATTACATCTCTCTTCATACTGAGGCATTATAGCTGAATTCCTCTTCACTGGACAGTTTGGCTATCTGCAGGGTGTACGTATCTGTGAGAAATGTGCTTGGTAGAACAAGGAACAAGCTGATTAAAGTGAAGAATCCCAGGTGAATATTTACATGTACCAAGGACAAACTTCAGACATTAATGCTTTCAGGCAGCATTTACACTGTTGGAGGGATGATCTGCTATTCTCAGGATTAGGTTCAACAGTCAATCATTGGCATGGTGCACGAGACATTTCGACATTTCAGTATTAAGATTTCACTGTTAATGAGAAATGTCCTTCCTAAGGCAGGCCAGTGCTATGTCATGGGCAGGTCAAAGGGTGCCATTTTAGCAGAGTGCATAAGTCTGGCCAACTTGCAAGCCCTAACTCACGTGCTCCACCAACTTCTACAGATACTGTATTAGAATATGGCGCATGAGATCTTAACCCACAGTTTTAGTATCCATTTGTGACCCTGTTGTTTATGAGTTTTTCTGTACCTTTTCTTTTTCAGATCTCCCTGTTTCTACCGCCCCCCTGAGCATCAAGTTCCAGATATTCTCCAACCACTGGTTGAACAGGTATTTTGTTTTAAACCCATGTTGTACTAGCTTGGAGCCACCTTAGTGGCTCTTAGTGTCGCAGAATTTGTCTATTGCTGAGTTTAGTGAACAACAGCTCTGCACTTCTGGTAATCTCTCCCTTTGAGTTTATAACCCCTGGTCAGGCCCTTTCCTTAGTGTTCTCTACAGGGAGGATGCTAACCTGTGCTTGTGATATAGCTACTCTGTCTCCTTGATTATTTCAGTTTTTCTTCCCTTGTGTTCACATTCTCTATATCCACTACATCCTTCTGAGCTGCAGAGATAAAGGACACACAAGCTACAAGGATGTAGCCATGCTAGAAGCAGTCTTTGCCACAGAAATGGCCTTAACAATCCTATGTGACTTCTGCACATGTAACTGCCAGTTCAGAGCATATCCTAATTCACCTCTCATAAGAAGTCAGCAGCCTAGGAACACAAGCCCATCTATTATCCTCCTACTCGAACTCTAAAATGTCTTACACAGGGCTTGACACTTCTGCCAGTCAAACTTCCACTTTAGAGACCCCATGTGACTATTTTAGTTTCCACTGCTGACAGTTTGGTTCTGTTACAATGAAGGTTCAGCCAAGTCTTTCTAATGTAGGCTCTTTCGTTGTCATACATGGAGATTATGAATCCCTGCCTGCCCCTCACAACCTGCACAATTTCAAAGAATATTACTATGCAGGTCAGGGACTTTAGTCCCCTACCTAGCAGAGTGAATTTAGCTTTCAGACTTTCCCTCTCGCATTTGCCCCCTGTGACTAGACCGACAAGAACCAAGTTTCTCTCCTGCATCCTTAGCAGGTTTAGTATTTTAACCCACTTGATTGAAAATAAAATAGTCTCACATTTGGACATTTTCCTTTGGTTTTGGGAAAGACAGAAACTGTTACAGTCATGCACTTGTGTATGATTGTGGTGGGAGGGATTCTGTGATGGATGGTAAAAGATTTTGATGTTAAGGAACATGTTGTCTGAGATTGCCAGAATGTGGTTAGCTGAACGGAAACTGTAAGTACTTAAACATTTTGTAGGCACTACATACCTCCTGTTGTCTGAGGAAAGAGTGTTCAAATGTCCTGCAGTCTTAATGACAGTAGGGGTGGGAACAGATCTTCAGCTCATTTGTGGAGTTAGGCACAAAGGCCCCATAGTCTTCCCACTGTAGCATAGGACATTTTAATGTTCATCTTTGCAGTTCATCTTCTCAGCATTTGTCCAACTCTGATTCCATGGTCACCATGATATGGCAATTCTCTAAGAAACATTTTTAGCATCTCTTTTTTAATTGCAGAGTCACAGATATCTTCATTTAGTATTACTGGCTAATTTTTTTTTCTCTGCTTGCCCTTTCTGCTACCTACCCCTTTGCAACACTGGGGCCAGCATTCAGGTTGTTACTACAAATTAATTTTTTTTTTCCTTGAGCTTCACACTTTTGCTTGCATTGACATGATTAACATACACAAATCATAATTACCATGCTGGAGTGACCTTTTGGATGGATCTTTTCTCAGCTTTGAACAAGCAGGAAATATGAAGATTTTTGCAGATCTATTTTTACAACTCCTGCCATGCATCGGATGCTGACACTCCTGCGTGTGCCCTGAGGTGCCCAGCACTGTCAGTGCCCTGTGCTCAGGGTATTAATTGGCCAGCCAACAGCAAAACAGCCAATCAAACAGCTTAAGTAACAAAGGCAGCATTGTATATTTACTCTGATTATCTTACTTTTGCCTAATGAAGCTGCTTTAAGGTTTCTCTCCTGGCAAGGATCCAAAATGCTTTTATCTGCCTGCATGCAGTGGGCTGTCAAGCTGAGAGAAAAAGCCTCCTTTGTGTGCATGGTCTGTCTTGTTTTCAGAGAAGTTGCTACAGAGGAAAGGGTGAATATCTTTGTGGGTGCCTTGACTTTCATATGTTGAAGGAGGCCTATAAGGGTGTATTTTTTATAAATGTTCTGATTTTTTTTTTTTTAACTTTGATCCCAGTGAATGGAGTGTGTGTTGAGAGCACATCAGACACACAGTTTCATGACCATGTGGCTCCTCCATTTTGGTTAATTTTTGTGTCACTAGTGATATTACTGGTCTCACTGCTTTCTTGCTAATGCCCTGTAGAATTGGGTATATAGCCCTGTCCCCATCCTTCTCAAAAAGCATGGAGGGATCTTAATGCAATTCTTACAAAGAAGCTTCCGAAGGAAGAAATCAAAAAATACATCAAGAAATGAACTTGGGAACTGGAACTACATGGCCTTAGTTTCCAGTGCAATATCCAACACAGTGATGCAATTCTTTAAGGAAAATGGTGAGAAGTGCAAAGAGGATCTAAGCAGCATAAGAGCAATCAGGTTTGTGCTCTCAGGAAAAAAAAACCACATTATTTTGTGTACTTATTTCTCAACCTTTATTTCCAGTTAAGACCTTCTCTGAATTTGCAACAAAATTTTTGTTCAATTCTAGAGTTAAGACACTTTCAACAAAATTGTCTCCTAAAATTTTGCAAAAGATACCGCATATTAAAAATGTGATGATTTTATATATTGTGGAATATTTTTCCCAATTAGTTTATGACTGAAAAAATATGGTTACACTCTTATCTATATATAATTTTATTTTTCATTTAAGAACTTCCTTTCATAGTCAAGTGATACCATGCAATAACTATAGGCCATGCAAAGAAACTTGTGCTGGAATGAGTTCAAACTTGCTCCAATCAAGTAAGTAATTTACACTGCTGTATGTCAGAATGCTTCAGTATACTTCAGATTGAATTTGCAAAATTCTGCTTTTTCCATTGTTGTTTTGTTTTTTGGGGTTTTTTTTCCCTTACGTTTGCATAAACATTTATAAAATAGGACTGCCTGGCTTCATAGTTTCCATAGAAATACAGCCTCCAAACTGAAACTTTTGGAATTGTTTAGGATTATTTCCTGAATAGATGTTGGGGTGCTGCCTGCATGCCTCTACTCATCTTCAGCAAGGATGGTGACCAGATCTGTGCAGGGACTGAGGTGTTCGTGAGTCCTGACAGCCAGATCCTGGGAAGGATGTATTAAGTTGCCTGGCACTAGGTCCTTAAAAGAAATGCACTAACCTGGAGAAAATGCGGGGTATTAGGAGAACAGGGATCAAATTGGTGGTGAGTGGTAGTGACTTGATCTCTGCACTTCCATAGTCAGGATGGTTCTTGTTTTTATGGCTGCAATACCAAAATTTACAGATTTTTATGAGTGGTCTGGTAAGAGCCCAAGGACCAAGAATAAGTGTCATGTTCTGGGGAAACTGGCATTGAGAGTTGCATGATGATACAGCAGATCTCTGTGAGACACCTTCTAAAAGCAACTACTTGTTGTTCCAGTGACAGAGGAGAGTGAGGCGCATCTGGAAACTTGAAGGAAAGCAGAGATCACAGTGATTACAATTGTTCTTATGCTGAAGTCACCATTTGTCTCCATTAATCCATTGGTCATCTATTAACGAGGGGCACTGAGTTAAAGAGGCGGGAAGTAAGATGCTAGTGGGGGCACTGGAAACCAAATTCCATCCAACCAACTCTTCCCGTTTGGAGAGTCCTAATCAATGCCAAATCATTCCTGTATAAAAACCCTTAATATATGCAATCTTCTTAATGCACAAACTCATTTTTTTCCCTCCTATACAATCCTTTTGATCTCATTTCCCTTCTGCTGCTGTTTACTTCTAAGTTCTCAAAAAAGAAATTTTTTGTGTCTGTCCTGGTAGTGCTTATTGCTACTGCTCTAATAATAATTAATCAAAATTTGTTATTATTTTATTGTTATCCTAAAGATAATGTTATATCTTGTTATATAATTTGACACTAACCATTCAAAATCAGATGAATGAAAAATCTATTTTATTCAACAATAAAAGGTAATTTTTCATTAATATGCAGAACAGTTTGCATTTTTTCTACAATAATTACTTATTTAACCTTTCAAAACTTAGATTTTTTTACGAACAACAGTATCAGACATTGTTAGATCATTTTGCTGGCTTTTATAAAAGATAATGAGTACTCTTCCTTTGCATGTTCAGTGTAAAGTAATTGTAGCTATCTTGGGGTTTTAAGAAATATTCAGCCACCATAAATAACGTATTTCAGCTTATGAAAGACGTACCATATATGTCACTTTCTGTTTAGTGTGTGCCTATTCCAAGATACCAAAGGAGCTGAAGTAGGTTCATAATGGATGTCGTTGTTTGCTTTAGGTAAAACAAATAAATTGTTTTGATCCTGTGTGTATGAACAGAAAATGCTGTGTGACAAATCCATAGATAAAAGACATATGCAGCTGCTTCTCAGTATCTCAAGCATGGTGCAGAGCAAATAACTAATCAATTTTCTTTTAGATCAGTAACAAGTCATGTATTAATGAGTAAAACCTGTTTCACAGTTACGTGCCATATGAAAATTCATCCTCTGGAAACATAACTTGGTTGCTGGACAACATGCAACCTTTCTGTAACAGTCAGTGTTCTTTTTCCAGAATCATGTTAAGCTATTGATAACTAGCCCAAACACTCAAATATCTTACGTCACTGAATCAACAAAACCTTTTGCAGAAAGTCTGTTACTTCATTGATTATAATCCAGACTTATAATTCAAGTTTCCTTGTATTTCCTATGCAATGATGAAAAAAAGGGAAAACAACAGAAAAACAAACCAATCTCATTCAAATTATGATAAGAATGTAATTTAATTTTTATTTCTCCATACCTGTTACTGACAGGTAACTATTAGGTGCTGCATCAGAATGGAACATCCTGCACAATGAAAATGAAATAGATTGCTGCTCGATATATCAAAAATCTAATTAGAAAAGCTTGACATTTTTTGTGTTTCGATTCATTTTCAGTATTACAGTATCTTTGCCCGTATATGTGATAGCTATGAATTTTCATTTTAAGTGGGCTTATTTCACCATGAAATTATTTTTGGAGTTTTTACCTTCCCTGCATGAATCTTTTAAAAGAAAGAAAGCTTTTACATCACTGCCTACATAAAAATCTTAATACATTTTTCTTCCTATGCAGAGTCAACATAAATATCCAGAATCATAGAATCACAGAATATGCTGAATTGAAAAGACCTATCAGGATCATTGAGTTCAGCTCCTGGCCCTACACAGGACATTCCAAGAGTCACATCATATCTGAACACATTGTCCAAATGCTCCTTGAGCTCTGTCAGGCTTGGTGCTGTGACTACCTCCCTAGGGAGCCTCTTCCAGTGCCCAAACACCCTCTGGATGAAAAACCTTTTCCTGATATCCAGCCTAAACTTCCTTGACTCAGTTTCGTGCCATTTCCTTGAGTCCTGTCAATGGTAATCACAATAAAACATAAGTAGGAGTATGTGGGTGTGAGTTTAGATCTTAGATTTGCTAAAGAAGTATGTGAAAGGTGGTTGGGATTGCCTTTGTCTCAGGTATGTCTGCAGTAGCAAGTAGAGCAGCAGAAGCAAGATCTGCACTATGAAACACTTGGTGTTCATGCCCACACAAGTCACATTTTAATGGAGGAGAAGGAGGGAGGATAAACTCTAGGCTATCCTTTAGTCTCCAGCCCATTTGCAGCTGGTGTGCATTGGAACTGCTCCTTCTTCCTTAGTTTCACCTCAAAGGATTTCAGTTCAAGTGCTCCATAGCAGCTCCATGGTGCATATCAAAATAGAGTGAATGGGGACAACTGGCAGTTCAAAACTGCTCTCCTGATACAAATTAAGACACAAATGTAGGCGCATATACTATGTCTCAAAAGCCACAATCAGGCCATAATCAAAAAGATAGGAAATGGCTCTTAAAAGGCAACAATAGGACCTAAGAAATGGCAGGTCTAAAGGAAAAGTATACTTGCTCTGGATATCAATGCACAAAACCAATGAAATGAAATGAATGCTGTAACCTGATCAGAAGGTATGAGATGTAGGGAAAAAAGACACCTCTTAATACTATTGCTAAGGAACATTGGTATTTTCTTCATAATATTAAGGAACAAATGGAACTAAAAAGCAACATTCACTGGTCTGTATGCAAAGAAAGTCTGTCAAACAAAATACTGAAAAACCACAAATATTCAGCAAAAAAGTCTGTGTAGGGACAAAAGACAATACAGATGTACTATGTTTCATTCCAAAAAAAATAAGCCTTTATACAAGCTTGTACAAGTAGAGGGACTGGAGGATTTGAGGAAAGATATAGTGTGCAGAACCATCTGCTGCTGAAACAGAGGATTTACAAACAGAAATTTTCCTGAGTTGCATTGGAGAAGAGCCCTTTTTCTTCTCACACAACTTTCATTGCAGTTACATGTGTAGCAGCATGATATATGAGGGAAAGAATAATAAAAGAAGCAAGGAGCAAAGAAACTGTGCAGATGTCTTCTCCCTGCCCCTCGCCCTGATAATTCCTACAGGTTTTGCTGAGACATTAGAGTATCTATGAATTCATTGGTGAGGATCTGTGCCATCTAATGAAGAAAACTGACTCACAGAAGGAAGACATTGTTTCTTGCTATTTGAGTGGGAAATTCCCTCATAGCAGAACACTTGTTGCCATCTAAGCATAATGCAATAAATAGATGGCATCCACTTTGTAATTATTGAGCAATGTGTTTACTGTAATTCCCTTGAATACCTATAAATCTGTACTAATAGTTTTTTACTAGGTGCTGTGCTTGACTCAGTAGGTGTTAACTTTGATTTAGTAGATTAAATCTCTGATTCAGCAGATAATTCACATGTTTCAACAGGTTGTATAGTTGATTCAACCTATGAAGTATCTGGCAGTGTTTATTTTTTTCAAAGCTTGTTTTATGCACATTAGAATGAACTTTGTTTAGTTCTCCATAGGACACATTGCTTTTAGTGCAAGTTAAACATTTTATCAGGAATGTATATTGTAAAGTGTTAATTTAAATATATTTATACAGCCTTTCTGAATTTCAAGCAGAAGATTATTTCCTTATGAAAAGTTTTGTGTTTAAACATTATTATTCTATTAATACTAGTTTTTTCTCAGTTTTGCTACTGAAATTTCAGAATCAAAAAAGATATTTTTCTAGATTTTTTTTAAACTATTTCATACCCAAAGGATAAAAAAACATAAAAGCAGAATAGGGAAAAGATGTGGGTTTCAAAATATGATGGTTCATCTTTGAGAAATGGATATTTTTTTTTTGCCTTTTTTCCCAGTTCTATTACATCTTACAGGTTGCTCAGCAGAACCTAATTTAAAAGAAATCTTGACAATAAAGTAGACAGAGGAAAACTGGCATGGAGAAATATAAAGAAGAAAGAGTAAGGAGAAATTAAAGAGTAATATGAATATCTAAGGACAGACTGTGGAAGAACATGTTACAACATACTCCTGAAGTAAATGTTTTGGCAATAGGTAACATTTAAGTACACAGGAGCTGTGTACAGTTCACAGGAACTGTATAAAAATGAATGCAGAGAAGAACCGTAGCATTTCATAGTAATGTGTGTCAGAGCTAACAAAAAGCGGGTCTTTTAGGAGGCACCACAAACATGCAGGGAAGTCGTTGCCCTGTCCTTCACACCTCCATCAAGTGCTCCTTTCTAAGAGTCTCACTATACAAAAGTAAATGTAATCTTGGCTAGCAGAATGGGCTGGTTCTGAATCTTTCCTGGAGCCTTAGCAGTAGATTTAACTGGATTTTAATGGCTAAAATAATGAAATCAGGTAAGCAGGAGTTGACAAGTAGGATCCTAAGTACTCAGGCCAAAGTCTGTCATAGCTAGACATATACCTCTTTTTGCACTCACCAAGTGCTCAATGTTTTGTACCTGTTTTTCCTTTCACACATTAGAGTACTGATAGCAAGACATAAAACTGTAGTGAAAATCATAGGACTTTATTTTGTTTGACGTAGAGATTTCTCTGAAAGCTACTACTCCATACAACTTGACCATCCTCTGGTGGCAAGTATTCTTTTGTTTAATTGAGCTTCTATTGTTTCTTGTTCTAAATTATAATTGGAGTTCTTCATTGCAGGTGGTTAATCTTGTTTTCTTTTGCAATTACTTTTTAATTTGTATTTTAGTTATATATTTAGTGTTTTCTAGGTATAAGAGAAAGCTGGATAGTTCTGGAAAATACCAGGCACAGCAAACAGTACTAGGAAGATACAAAACATTAAATAGGTAAGACAAGAGAAGAATAACTACTGAACTATGCTAAATAGTTTATAAGGTTTTAGCCTTTCAATCTTATATTAGGCTATCCTAACTTTACATTTCACAGTCATTATACTGAGTATTGGCTATACTGACTGCTTTTATTTACATCTGAATGGATTAGTAAATTAGGATGCAGTTTTTGCATCTCTAACCTTATTCTTTGTAAAATGCTAAAATTAGAATTTCCTAGACAAAGTGATTTCATTTATTGAAATTGATTTTGTATGTTTCTTGCCATTGACTTTTTAAACAACTCTTCTAAAGAATTGTAAATATGAAGTTCATGTACTATGTTCTTGATCTACCTTGGAATGGGCAAAGTTTTACCTTTGTAATGCATGACTAAAGATCTTAGAGGTAAAGAAAGCATGAATATCAATCTGTTTCTGTACTCAAAATGACCCCTGGTTTTATTAGTAATGGAATCTAAGTGACATCATCTTTTGACAGTCATGATCTTTAACCCAGTTTGATCTAAACCAGACTCCTTTGGAATGATATCATTAAGGTAAATCCCTGAAATAAGAGCAAACCATTTTATTATAAACCATTTAAGGGTATTAAGTTACTGGGAATTATTTCACTGATTTTTTTCCTTATAGAGGACAAACAATTTCAAGATTGCATGTTAATAGCAAGTCACAACTGAAGTTTGAATTTTTTGCAGTTGTATTAGGTTTAATCTTCTTAAATAAATTATAAGTCCTCACATCTTTTAAAACATGATCCAGAAGTCACGGAAGTATTTCTTACATGAACACGGCCGTGCAAACTATATTATTATGTCTAATTCTATTTAAAAATATTGAAGTACAATAAAAATGAAAAAAAGAGTAACTATTTCATACAAGGAGTCTTATACTTTCCACCCTGTCCACTCTAAACCCATTCCATCTGTCCTGTGAATTCATGATTCCTTTCAGTAACTGGCCATCCTGGGATTGTTCTCCTTTACTGTCACATATTGACTAAAAGTTTAATGAATTAACCAAGGTCTTTTGTTTATGATGTATCACAAAAGATTATTTTAAAAATTCAACACTGATACTAAATGAAGAATGCTAAGTTTTGATTTGATACCAGAGAGAAAAGTATTGTTCAAAATACCCACTTAGGCAATAAAAGTTGTAAGCGAAAGATATGTGATTTGATTGTGATAAAAATTTTTGCTCTTGACTTTTTCCATTTTTAAAAACTTTTTAGTCATTGAATAGAAATGAAAATAGCAACTGGATACTCTCAATAGCAAAAACGCACAAATACACTTTGAGGAGCATTGCTGCGACCAAGAGAAACATTATCTTAGAATCAATTGATTTGTTTTGTCAATGTTTTTCCCTGAAAGCAGATTGCATACAGACAGTCTTCTAGTGGCATTATCTTGAGCTTAATCCTGATATTTTTGGTAGCCTTACTTTTGTTTTTATCTTTCAGCCAGGTGTTTCCAATAGTTTTGACTGTAAGATAACCCAATAGCTGGTGATTAATGTAGCTATCGTAAAGAATATAAACAATCCCGGAAACAGAACTCAAAGTTCAAATATGGATGCTAACAGTAATTGCTTTTAACAAGTGCAAGGAAGAAGTGAGAGGAAATCTGGTATTGAATTTTGTGTTGCCAAAGAGTAACTGACCAGTGATAACAGAAGCATCAGAAACACAGAGTGCAGAGAGGTAGCACTTTGCACAGGAAGTATCATGAAACAGCCCATGTCAGCCCAGTAGTAATTGGGCCTTTGAAGTTTCAAATGTGAGAAGAGATGAACATTCATCTTTAAAGTGTGCTGAGTCTCAGGGATTACTTTTGGTTAAAGTAGGAATGTGCAGTTATTTGAAACCTGACCCTGAGGTCTCTAAAAAGTTTGGCTTAGGTTGTGCTGGAGCTGACCTTGTAAATTTAGACAGCTGCTAGACTACTGCTAGGAGCAAATTATTACAGCAATTGTGATTTTCATGACTAGCATAAAAGCAAAGGGCACCTATTTAAGACCTGTGAGGTCAACTTTCACATTTACTACATTGCAGAGAAGGAGAAGCGGTGCAGTCTCGCGAGAATAAGGTACTCTGAAGAACTTTGAGATTCTGCATAAAGCTGAAGGAAAAAGAAGAAAAACACACATAAATATAGCAGTATAGTTCTTTCAAGACATGAGTTATTCTGGCAAAATGATATTATTTCAGAATATTTTTTTTTTAAAATAGAATTCTCATTTACAAGTATTTAGAGAGAATTTGCCAAATATTAAAAATACATAGCAAACCTTGAAGTCATAACAGGTTTTTAAATTTGATTGTTTTGCCTCGATTTTTAAAAGAGTAAATACTTAGGCAAAATGGGTTTATCGAAATCAGTTGATTTTCTTTTTGAGTTTGTTGCAATTGAAGACTGGATATAAGCCTAAAGATATGATTTTGTGGTTACTTTAATGCCTTGTCAATCAGAGATGAAAATCATCATTTTTTTATTTGAACTTTTGAATGGTTTCTATTTGATCTATGTTTTTAAGTTTGGGATTGGAATTTTAAGTTTTTAAGATTGCAATTCTGCAGTTTTATTCACATGAATTAAAAAAGCTGAGAATTATTTCTTTATGTGAGATTTTAGAATTTCACGTCAAAGCAAGTTTTTGGGGTTTTTTTGTTTTTTTGGTTTTTTTTTTTTTTTTTTTGCTTCACTTTTAATTAAAAGAACAAAATTACTGCTATGGATTTTAACCTGTTCACACATCTGCATTGCATTTGATTATGTACTTTCCTAAGAACACTTCATATTTGAGGGATCCAGAATTCAAACACTCATGTATCCTAATCTTTCCTTATTCAACTTACTGACACACCAGAATTAACCCATTTTTTGTTTATTTTCACCTTTTTGAAAATAAGTGTTTATCAGCAAACCACCATAATTCTAGAGAAAAAATCAAAAAATGATTTTGTATGTCTGTACTGAGATGTGATAGTTTCACAGAAATATGTGGAATTCAAAAAAAAAATTGTCATCCAAAATGTTGAAAGCTGATTTTAATATGATTAATATTGCTATAATTTGGAGCTAAAACTCATGAACTTTTTTGTGCTGAATAATACTATACTCATCAAAAGCAGAGCCTACAAAAGTCAGGTAGAAAAAGAAGCAGCAAATCAGATTTTACAATGAGTAAATGTACCAATGATATTGGTTATGTTGTTCAGGTGTTGGGAGCATCCCATTTAACAGATATTTTGAGGAAGAACTCACTGTCAGATAAATTGGAAAGATTAGTAAAAAAACTAAAAAAAGTAATGGCAGACAGTCATAAGAGGATAGGCATTAAAAAAAAATTGGAGTTGATGAGTAACTGAGAGAACAAGGAGAAGAGTGAATGTTAATTGTCTAGGAAGATGCCATTAGGCATTTGAATGGCAATGATTTTGACTGATTGCAAAGCATAGGATCTTATTTGAGAGGATCTAGGATGGAGTGCATTTGAATTTGTGTATAATGTAGAACTTCATTTAGCACAGAGGTGCAAGACAGATGGACCACCTGGGCAAGCAGATTAGTAAGCTACACGTATATTCAAGGAGAAAGAGCCACAGGAATTTTAGAAGTGTGGAAAAACAAGAAAATGCATAAGAAGTGAACTCAGGAAAGATCAACAAATGGGCTGGATTCACTAGTGAGCATGTAGGAAAGTGTTTGGTCTTGCGTTTTGTCAGTCATTATTTAAAATAAATCAGTGAACCCCTATATGCTGAAACAGAGATCTGAGGAATAAGCCAAATGCCACAAATGATGATGTGGACAGGGCACATGAGTTCTAGGAAGAAAAACAGACCTGTTTAGCCTGAACACAGACCTGCTCATTAGATAAATTCCAGAGCTGAAGAAGAATATGAATTTAGATATTCTTAGACATTCACTAATCGTAAAGTAACATCAGAATAACAGACTGCAAGAATGAGTGATGACTTGCAATTGAAGAGTAGACCTCGCAATACAAGAAATGGAAGGTGAATGAAGGACAGGAAAAAGTGAGAAGCAGTAGAGATCATGTTTTAATGATAACCATAGGCTCTTCTTTGCCTTTGTGCATGCTCAGCAGTCATCTCTTCACCTTTTAGGTCTATTAATACAGACAGGAATGGTTTTTTTATTTATATTGTGACTTTTAACCCCCTGGAGCTAAATAGAGCTAAATAAATCCTTTGGTGCCCCTTATGTTTTCTAGAACTGGAAGGCTTCCTGTATGTCTGTTCTTAATGCTCTTCAGGTTTCAACAGTTTTTTTAAAGTGTGCGAACAGAGGTTAAATTTTCCAGAAGGTATTTTTTTAGTTTATATTCAGTCTAAGGTCACATCAATACATATTATCGTGTTCTTGGTGCATCAATTAAGTCTGTATATTCTAGTATCTTCTAAAGTTTAAAAAACTTATTTTTATTTCTTTCCTGTCAGTAAGGTTTACATTTTTGTGGAATTCACATATTTTGGAAGATACACTGAAGAAAGTTTATGGCATTCAGTAATCTTTGGATTAATTGGTTCATTGACTTTGCTACCAAAAGATTTTAGATGGTGGTAAATATGCATCTAGAAGCCTCAAGGGGAGAAGTTGGTTGGTACAAGAAGCATATATTTCTGCTACCATGCTGTAATTTTGCTATTGATCCCAAAAGCAGAAATCAATGCTTGTTCATTAGGATTACCAACATTGACCCTTACCCTGTACTGTTTGTTGACTTTTTTCTGTTTATAAAATATTAAGCCTCTTTGTTGAGCTTACTCCCTCTCTTCTACTAATGAATTTATAATTTTAGTATTTCCTAAATGTTTTATATTTGTAAGTGACATTAAGTATTGTGTACTCTGCTGTTTCTGACTGACACTTCACACATAGCCCTTTCACTCTCATCTCAGTAGTGTAACAACATTGTTCACTATATTTCAGTTGTCAGTGGAGATGAAAGTTATTCCCAGCAAAATCTGCCATGGAGTTGGCAGTCATAGAACAACTGACATCAAGCACAAGTCCCTTTCTGTCAGGGTTATGGCATGATACTGATTGGAATAATGTGAGGGGTTTGAATGCCACCCACTTCTGGTGAATAAACATTAGATATGCTGGTTGGACATCTTCTTATCACCTAACACCAGGGTTGGTAATTGTAGTGGATTATTCTTGAAAGTCAATGCATTTTCTTTATGGTTGATTATTTGCTCTTCTGCCTATAGAAGAGAAATGTATATATTTCTTTATAAAACCTTACAAAACATTGGGACACACCTATTAGCAAAGTAGTAAGATGCAAAGACTTAAAAAATATTTATGTAATCTCACCTTTACGAGCATTAAGCTCTTCTAATGACTTTGTAAGAGATGGAGATGGAATTTGGTAGAAGGGAATCCATTCTCTCTTTGGATATTCTGCAATTTAGGACTCACAGATGGTTTCATTCAAGTGGATCTAGTTTCATTTGCTTTGTTAAATGCACTAATCCTGATGAGCAGGCCCCAAATGCAAAGCTAGCTTGGACAGGCATTGTCAATGACCCGTTATGGTAATAAATATCACTTTAAATTGTGTCCACTGTTTAAGCAATGTGTTGTGTAGAGTGAAAGTTCTTAAAGATGGAGGAGAGATATGGATAGAAACATCTTAAAGATGTGCTTGTAAAAGAGGTGAGATTTCAAGAGCCAGAAAAGCATAGCACCCTGACAGACCGGTAAAAATATTTGGGATTAGGGAAAATTTCTGCAGTTTGGGTGAAAAGATGCAGGAATTTATCAGCCAGGATCTTCTAATAATTTCTGAGAAGTATTTTCTTTTGGAATTTTTCTTTTTCACTCGGTTTTATGTCTGAAGTTCTAGTCTTGTATTGAGAGGGATTTCTGTGTTTCCTCGCCTCTGAAAACTGGCTCCAAATAAACCAAAATAAGTTTCCAAGCTCTTTTGAGCTGTCTCAGCTTGACTGATACTACTTTTCCATTGGAGTAATCATTGTGCTGTCAAATAACACTCACATTACTCCTTTAATCTGAATTTTAGTGATATCAGGGTCCAGTTGCAATTTATGCACCTTCTCAGCTTTAAAAAATGGGGAGGATGTGTGTGTTTGTGAGCATACTGACTAAGTGCTTTCAGTAGACTGTAGTTGGTGTTTCCAACAGAGAATACAGAAATTAAAATATCATGACTAAATTGTATCTGTACAGCAGTACCACAGCGTCGCTAGTCTAATCATTGTTTCTGTCATCACTCAGGGCTTACTAATGGATTTTTCCAACTTTTACCCTTGTTTGGCTGAACTGATCTTGATTCAACTCTAAGAAAAGGATGGAAATTGCAACTGCTTAGGAACAGGCAACAAGAACCCCATATTAAAATACAGGGAATGCATGAAGCACCTGAAGTCTCTCAGTGGTTGACTATAATGCTATAAGGTGGTTACTGTAATAATAATATGCCTGTTGGGAAAAGAAAAACCACTTCAAGACTATCACTCAAGCATTTTGATGGCCTTTTTCAGGTATCCAGGGGCAGTTCTAAATTATCTTGATTATTCTATCATGTACTTTGCACTTTTGAGACTAGTTCTGCATTTTCCTACAACTTGAGAAACAGTGTTGTTTTGCCAAGTAACCTATATATGACCCCTCCCCCATCAGTTATTAACTCTGTGCTAATTTAAAGAAATGTTATGTGTTTCAGTTTTGCTATTTATACAACACCTGAAAGCATGTTTACATTGCTCTGTTTTAAAAGAAACTCACTGCTCTATGAAATACTTGAGGTTGTCTCAAGTCCAGTCAGGGCTCACATCATTAAATAAATATCAAAGCAAACAACTGAGTTTTGTCTTTGATTGGAGAACTTCAAGGAATAAATATGCCAGTATACTTCAGTCCTGCCATAACTTTACCATGATTGCTTACATGCTTATGAAATGAAACAGTCTATTAGTACAAAGTAAATGTTGAAAATGTGAACCAATATTTATCTCAATCATAAGCCAAGCTATTTCTTTTCCAAACGAAATGTGTTTACAATTGCATCTACCTGCTATGACTGATAAAGCTTGATAGTACTTTTGCTAAGTGTGTGTCTAAAGTTTTCCATGGATGCTGACTTTACAACCTCCTGCAGACAGAACAGCCATAACATAAACTACCTGTAAAAAAGAATGAAGAAGTTATTTGTCAGTAATTGTATGCTAGCAATCTGAATACTACAGACCCTTTAAAAAGCAGGTTTACATGTATTTGTTGCAAAAAGAAATTCTATTGGATTTCCATCACAAATAGTAAATGGTAAAACAATGACCCAATTTTTAAGGTGTAAATGGGTTTCTATTAATTAAACTGATTCAATTTTTCTTCCACATAGAACTTCTGTCTGGGTCAATGAAACTGATACTGCTGCACTAATAACCCACAAATGTGCACAGAAACATGGACAGGCCTGCTATACTGTGTTCTATGGTTAAGCGGGTCTTGTGAAACTTGGAATGACAAGTTTCTTCCAAAATAGCTCACACTTCTTTTTTTCCATTTCTTCAGAATAATGTTGCCACTTTTTAATGTCTCATTTTGCTTTTCATATTAAGAAAACTCCCAGTTGCATCCTTTCTGTTGGCTTGCAATGCTCATTTGAAGCTGAGGGAAGTATTTTTATTTTACATTAAAAGAAGAATTAAGAATATGAAACTTACCATAAAATGGATGGAAAATGTACTGTTTCATAAAGCAAAGAGGTATCTCCTTAGGAAAACCAAGTAAATTTGTTAGGAAAAGTAAAAGGAGAGAACTGGGGGCCTTGAGAGTGTCAGGGTTTTTCCTGGCTTTACTGGAAGCTGCTTTGACAGGTTCAGATGTTGATCATGACCTTGGCCAGAACTGTCAAGCCACCTTTTTTTAGGACTTTGAGCTAAGTACATGTTTATAAAGTAAAAAAAAAAATAAGGTGTTTTGGATAGTCAGAATAAAAATTACTTGCCTTCTAGAAGTTCTGTTTACATATTTTTCCTGTTACTATAAACTTTTCAGCACAGTTTATTGCTACAAACATTATGTTTAGCAGTCTTGTAGAATGGCTGAATATGTTAGTTAGACTGAATCTGAGTTTTGACTAACAAAAAAGCACTCCAAAAGTGTAAGAAATAGTGAAAATGACTATGTTTCAGACAGCTTTATAAGTCAATTGCAACTATTCTAACAGCAACTGCTGAGAAACTTCTTTGAATTCTTTCTATACCATATCCTGACATTACAGAATCTGTCATTGTGATATATCTTGAAGTGTAGAGTAAAATATAGTACAGGCTTCTTGCATGGTATGAAAAGTTTCAGTTTTATGACTATACTGTTATTCAGCCTTTCATCTGCAGTGCAGATCAACATTTCTGAATTTATTACATACATCTGTCTGAACTCTTGCTGCTCAGTGGGGAAAAACAACAGTTGAACATAGGAAACTGGAACTCCAGTTCTGGCAGGTTTTGTTCTAAGTAATCAGAATATATCACAATCTTGTTTGAGGCAGATGAGCTAAAACAAAATGAAACAAAGTGAAAAAAGACCAAACAAAAATATCTACCATGTTTCCCCTTCTATAAAATTAACAGAAAAGGTATTTATTTTCCCTAGAATTAGTCTGGTTTTACATGATTTTGATTCTCATCCTAACTAATCTTTAATTGCTTTCCCACAAATGTCTGAACATTGTCTGAAAATCATATGTAAAACTGGCATTGCCATCTTCTATTTTTTAGCTGTTTTTAAAAAGGGACCAGGATTGAGGAAAACATAATTAGTTAAATAAAATCTAAAGTAGAATTTTCTACTTTGGTTTATTCTTCAAACTTCTATATGTTTCTGGGAGGTAGACTAAAACATTCCATACAGCTTAGCATCTACATAAAAAACACAGGTGGTTGTGTAAAGAATAAGGAGGTTGCATAGAAATAAAAGGAAAAAATATTCATTCATCAACTTAATAAGACTATTGGATGGAAATAAGATGATGTAAATGGAGGAAAAATGCAGAGTTGAGATAGAATCAACAACTGAACTACACGGAGTGAAAACAAACAGTTTCTAAATCAGAATCTGCTGAACTATTTGTATTAATAAATGCCTTTGCACCTACATCTCTTCCGTCTACTGTTGTACTGGCTTCAACTCCTAATGAAAAGCAGAGTGTTTGCATTCTTGATAAAATATCACTCAGGAACTGTCTTTCTTCCACAGCCTGCATAGATGGGAAAGAGCACAAGAGACAGAGAATAAATCTCTAAGAAGTTAGGCAGTTTGGATAGCAGGGATATTTGCTTCAGCTTGTCTCTGTTTAGTCCATCATGAACAGAATTTCTCAATGCTGGATTTTTTCTTGAATTTTTTTTGTCCCTCCCTCCCTCTCTCTCTCCCTTCATGGAGCTATGATGCCAATCATATGGCTAGAGAGGTTTGATATAACACCTTTCTTCTGAGGTCTCTTTGTAGTCCATTTTTTGAGGACTTTTCTTTTCATTCCATACATCTGGTCTGTAAAAATCCACTTCTATATTAATTTTATCACCTGCTGTGTATTTCGTCCCATAACTGACATGATTCCTTTTATTCCTCCTTTCTCTCACTGAATGTTCTGAGTTTGACAACAACATAGCAAATTGATGTCTTCTCTTTTCTTCCAGATCACCCTGATGTCCTTTCTACATCACGACAAATAAATGTCTTCCTTCTAGGTCCAGACTTCTCTTCCCTGTCTTTGTGATATTGCTCTTATTTGCATACAACATATAGATGATATCCAGGTAATGAATTACATTTATTTTTGAACAATAACACTGCTGCTGCAATGGTTTGCTGCCTAATTAATTATCTGTTTTCCCCAGGTGGAAACACATGATCAATCCAGTTTGAAATATTGCTTCCATACTTCTCTCTCTCTCTTCTGTTACTCTGAAATACTCAGACTGGAGTTCACTCCACCTGCCATATCTTTCCACATCAAATTTACATCACCAATGATCATGACTCTAATTTAATTATTTCTTCTTTTCTGGTGCTCAGCTAAGCACCATCTTAAGGTCACTCTTTCTTCCATATCCCTTTCAGACAGTGAAACACCATTTCCAATTTTATATTTCCCATTCAACTCCACCTCTTTCACAAAATGAAGCAACATATAATGAAATAATTATAAACATGAAATTTATTATATTAAGTAAGAATTTCTACAAACTAAAATATGGCATATATTCATTGCAGGTAGAAATACTGTGACTGAAATATGTGTAAAAAGAAGATAATTCTGTATGTGAAATCCCATTGAAGGAATGTTTAAGTGCCTTTTACCTTTTTGTCTATGAATCCTAGCAGACTATTTTATAAACATTTCAATTTGCCTTTATAAAACAAATTCAAAATATGTTTTCTTTCTTCTGAAATATGGCACTATCTAAAAATTTTATAAATTGCTACCTTCATCTTTTTTTTTGCATGCATCTTCTTTTCAATGGCTATCTCACAGACTAGCTAATAATCTAATGCAGAAGATGTCTAAGCTTTGTTCAATTCACATTTTGCAGTCAGCTTACAAGACATAGTGCCCTCAGCCTGTGAGTAGGATTCAAGAATACTCAGTGCTGAACACATATGAAATATAATCCCAGGGGCCTAGATATGTCCCCACCAGGGAAAGCTGACCCTCTTTTACAGTTTAAATAGTTATTCCTGAATTTGTGTCCTGCATAATTTCCTGCGTTTATTTTTAAAAGAACAGATAAAATATACCCTTGCTTTATTGCACTTTTCTATTTGCTGATGGAAGGAGATCCAGATGAATTTATATGGACATCATCAGACTTGAACAGGGTTAATCTGCTTAGGCTCAGGTGAGTTCATTTTAGTCTTGATTCACTTCATTGCACATCTATAATGGTTATTAACAAGCTTAAGGACCTTTGGGAGCTTATGGATAACAATGCAGCACCATGGAAGGTGGGAAATCATTATCCTCATAAGGCTGGTGTAATAATTTGTAGTCACACACAGTTTCTGTAGTAATCCTTGGGGCTGAGATAGGTCACTAGGTCTGTAAACCTTTCATCAACTTTATACATTTTTTGCTCTTG
Source organism: Setophaga petechia (assembly GCA_024362935.1). Classification (NCBI taxonomy): domain Eukaryota; kingdom Metazoa; phylum Chordata; class Aves; order Passeriformes; family Parulidae; genus Setophaga; species Setophaga petechia. The sequence continues at coordinate 28,244,844 of JANCRA010000008.1, forward strand.
CTCTTTAATTAATGAATATATGGTAACATAAAAGTAGATGTAAAGTGTTTAACATATAAGTTTGTTCAAGCATCACTGGCAAATTTTACTGCCTGCATGTGTATATTCATTTTAAATACAAAGCTTATGATTTTTTTTTTCTCACTATCATATATATCCACTGTCTATCTCATGATAATTGATATAAAATGATTAAGAATTTAAAGAAGCTCCACTGAAAATTTTTAAATTATTGATAATTTCAGATAATATTTCTTAGAGTATTCATTTAGTTCAAGCTTTGTATTTAGATAATAACAAGTATGAGAATAATTCCATATGTAAAAGAGATGCTTATTCTGTAATTTTTTTAAATTATAAGTCCAAATACTGGAAATAAATGCATATATTGATATTATAATAAGTTGTGAATATATAATATTCAAAACACATATGTTTTCAATACTATGTTTTTCCAGAGTTTTTCAAATAATTGGTTATGGTAAGAGGATATTGGACACTTTCTAAGACAGCAGAGGTTGATATGAGGTTGAATCGAGGTTCTGTAAGGTTGAAATTCTGAGTCATCTTTAATGTCTGTGTTTTTTCAGGCAAAGAGCAAAAGCAGCTTCTTTAACATGTTAAAATTTGTAATGAAACACCATTTTCCCCCCCACGTTTATGATACTCTTTTCTTCTACATAAGCATAAGTCCTTACTTTTAGTCTGAGCAAGAGTAGCATTAAATATGAATTAATAGTACAATCATTTCAAGGGTTTTATAATTGCCAACTTATCTTTTTTGAGATGCTTCTGGAAGACAGGGAAGTTATAAGAGCTATAAATTTCTAGTATTTTTGCTCTTCTGGCAAATTTTGACACATTGGACCTATTAGTCAATCTGAAACAATATGCTGTAGAGCAGATGGCATCTGAGACTGTATCCAAAGCAGTCAAAATGTTAAGAAGGGAATTATTGAGTTACCTTGGTGAAATTGCAGCCCACAATGCAAGCCCACAAAGGATCTCAGGCCCACAGCCCACTCCATTTCGGAAACATCAATGTAGTCCCGTCATTTCTCAGAGAATGGAAGAGGTCAGAGTGGTTGCACTTCCTATCTCATTTGATGTTGTCTCGAACTTTTTTTGTAATTGAAGACCAGAATCAGTGTCATTCTCTCCCTAAGTGAAACTAACTGTTTCATACCGTACTACTCTGAAAAGTGTCTTCGAGCTCCTTCTAGGGAGCACATTATTAGCAAAGATGGAGGCAGATGTGTTGCTCTCTTTGTGATGCTGTGTCCTAAAGTAACAACGAAGTCAGGGGTTAGAAAGAGAATATGCAAAAGAGGAGAGTAACTCAGTAGTAATTAGGAGATGCAGGAAAGAGAGGAAATGAAACAGCAAGCTTCCTAAATTTCAGTGCTGGCTCTGAAAAATAAATTTTATGTTGGATAAAATCTGACATATCAAAGAGAATACAGACATTTCTCAGCAAGTTTCCATAACCTTATAAACTGCTGCTAGTCAGCAACAAAAGTTTTAGCTTGGGAAAGCCACACAGCTTGTCATGGATATAACAAGTGATTGTAGGCATTGTCCACTCATATGATTGGACCTATGCCAGGACATTGTTCAAAATGAAGATATTCCCTATCATTGCAATGGAGGCACGTTTGATTAGTCAAAGAGTCATAGCAGCATCTTCCACTGGTATTGCTTGGTGTGTAAGCAATCTGCTATTACCTCGTCAGACATCATTTTGTCTTATGAAGGGAGGTACCTGAATTTTGAATGAGCAGATGTGCAGTTGGCCAAGAAGGTACAAGATTGAAGGCAGTCATTGAGCAAGAGTGTTTGGGTATCATTTTCAAGTCAGTCTTTCATTGAGCCCTTTATAATTATTTGTATGTTAATGCATTTTTTAAAATTGTTTGGCAGCTACTAGACAATCTGAATTAAGGCAGTTTTGCATCTTGTTTTCAATAAGGAAGCCAAAAATTTCTGGTGAAGAAACAGTAACAGCCTGCCTTTGGGGGCTGGTGTGTGTAGCATAATCTATTGATTCACTGGAAATTAGAAAGCGTGGGTATCTCTCCTGGCTACACTCCAGTGGAATGTGTTAGTTTGGACAAATCACTTAGCTTCCGTGTGCTTCACTTGCTCCATCTGTAAAATTGAGATAATTATGGTATATGCCTCTCAAGGATGTTACAGTACTTAATTAGTGAATTTTTAATTCCTTGGAGGTCTTCAGAGGAAATATATTATATGTTAAGTATGTCTAAAATATATTCAAATAATTTTAAAATTATTATAATCACTCCCTATTTAAAACATATATTTTTTCTTTGAAGTTATGGAGCTTTGGGACAGAGAATGAAATATTCTTAAGAACAAATGAAAAAAAGTTTTACCTGCTTCTCAAGTGCTTGTTAGTCAGCTGGTGACTTTAAAGGCTATGTACATTCATTGTAGCAAAAAGAAGAAGAAGGTTATTATTGTTTATATTTTCCAATATGTTGTGTAAAAATGTTAGAGATGGTGGGAAAACAGCTAATTTCAAGGAACAATCATAGAATCACAAATCATAGAATGGCCTGTGTTGGAAAAGACCTCAATGATTGTTTAGTTACAGCTCTCCTGCCATGGACAGGGAAACCTTTCACAGGACCAGGTTGCTCAGGGCCCCTCTAAATATAGCCAAGGGCCAGCCATGAATTAATGTAGACCAGAAATTGCAAGCAGATTTCTTGGGTAATCAAGTTCTAGAACCACTGAAATATGAACAAATGTTCACAAAAAAAACTTTTTAAAAGCTTCATTTACGATCGGGCAGTAAGTAAAAAGTGTTATGTATTTCAGCAGACAAAGTAACAGAGGGCTGCACCCAAACCTTTAGGAACTACAGTTTACTACAACTGAGTAAGCTTTGCAATATGTAGCAAATATAAATGTGGCATCATGTCATGGTCACAGAGGCAGAGCAGGCTCTATCTCTGCTATCTCTGCTCTATCTCTGCAGTCATATCTCTGTTATGTGCACAGGACCCGTGTTAAGCCATTCCGTAAGATCTGATATACAGCAAGGAAATAGTGCCACATGAAGGAAGTTGTTCATACTGCTCTGTGATATTCAGAAAAAGATTATCATATGTCTTGTCAGTTATAAGTTCCTCATGACTTTTGCTTTCCTCAAGACATATGTAACATTGCAGTTTTCAGTTTTAGGACTGAGCAAGAGTCAGCTGCCTTTTTCAGCTACTGAGTGACAATCAATCTGTGCTATGTAGAGTGTAGTTACAATAACTACATAGGGCCATACATTGATATACATGCTTGACATGGATAGAATTAAATCTCACTCAGCACCTTCTTCTCAGTAGCTAGTGGCATCTGGCTTAGTTTCAACCTGGTTCCAGATTAAGTATGCAACAAATATCTAAAAATATCTGTTAAACTGTAAGGAACTAAACTTCTCTCTTTTTCTTCAATAGATCAATAATATACGTATATACACAGTAGATACAATTTTCATCTTTGATGCAACATCATGTATTTATTAGTGTAAAAAATGATTCTAAAATATCAATTGAAAATAACTAACTGAAATATTCTATGATGAGTTCTTTCATTATGACAAAATATTGTTAATGATTGTGTATACATTTGCATTTTGGTTGAGAACAGCTGCTTGAAAACAAATTCCCTGGCCAAATCGTTTGTTGCAGTTTGATCTGGATTTGTAGAACAGTTTTACTGCATGCAACTGGATTTCTAACAAGTAAAAATGTTCTGCTCTTGTTGCACACCAAATGCAACTCCAAACCTGGAGCAAAGGTATAAACGTTCACATCTATGACTTGTCCTTCAGAAGGCTAAGAACCATCATATGGTAAGGACCATCAGCCCAAGAGACCAAACCAAATTAAATACAACGTAAGACCCTGACTGAAAAACCATTTAGATGTAGGAGCTGCAACAGCAGCTGTTTTGATCGTCTGACTCTTCCTATTGCACTAAACCACTTCTTAGTACCCACATGGCCAGTATTATCCCGACCACAAACAATTTTTCATGTTATTCCATTATTTTGTTTTGGTATGTGAATTTGTGAATCTATAAATGCACACAAATACACAAGCATGTATATAGGAAAACACATCCTGCATACTTTAAGGCAGAGCCATCTGTAATTTTTTAAATAAAAATGCAGAGGAAAATGGTTTTGAAGTTTTTCTTCTCACCTCAGTAATGACATTGCTAAAGTTCTTATTCAGAAATTGCAGCTTAGGCAAAAAAGTACAAAGTTGTCCAAGATTCTCATTGTCTGGAAACTTCTGTAAAATGTATTATAGAAGTCAATTACTGGTGAGTGGTAAACCAGCATGCATTGAACTGATGTGCACCAGGATGTTGATTTGCAGTAGCCCTATGAACACTAAGGACATTCCAGAGAACTGGAAGAAAGATAACACCATGCCAGTACTTAAAAGACTAAATGAGCCAACCCACATAATTATAGGGCTGTCAGCATGACATCGATCCCAGGCAAAATAATAGAGTTACTGAAATGGGACTCTGTTACTAAAAGAATGAAAGGAGGAAAATGGAATGAATACCAATCAACATAAGCATATGGAAAATAGACCCTGTCAAAATAACTTTCTTTTGTGCAAGATTACTTCTTTGGTTGCAAAATGGAATTGTGTTGATACAAGCTACCTAGGTTTCGGTAAGACATGACATGTCTTACAAACATGTATATATGACATATACAGATAGTTATATACATCTATATATATACATTATTTTCATTTAAAAATCAGTGATTTAAAATTAACACAGTGCACAGGAAAGATCTTGACTTATGGGTCCTGATATGTAAACACAGAGTTAGCACTGAATGTGTAAGGTTTGAACTCAATATTGCAGGTTTGGGGTTTTTTTTTATTGTTATAATCTATCAATATTTTGTATCAGTGATGAGATATAAAATAATTGAGAATTGATGCCTTTCCACAGTTTCTGGCAGTGGAAAAATTTGATGAGATAGTTAATGAACAGGATCAGTTATTGCAACAGAATATTCTGTTTATCTTATTTATGTGAGTGCAAGCAAATAATGGGATTTGACGTGATGTGGTCACGTAAAGTGTAGAACACCAAGGACCTGCTACATGTCAGGGTTCAGATTTGATTGCTCTCATTGCATCCAGATCACACAAAACAATAGAATTATTTTTTATTTTCCAGATATTCCTTGCAAAGAATGGGATGAGGAGAGGCAGGGGAAGCAGTGAAGCTATGCTCACTGACTACTGGAAGCAAATACAGGAGATATTTCCATCCATTTACTTTTCTACAAAGAGAAGGTTGCTGGCAACCTCTTCCATTCCCATCCTCCATGACAAGACACTTCAAATGATATTTTTTTCACTCACAGTTTTCCCTTGTGGCCTCCCTGATTTGTTTCCTTGGGACTTTTGTTTTCCCTCCCCCTTTAGAGTGTCCCACAACTGATATTTTGCAACTCCCAGTGACACCAAGGAGCAGAACTCAGTTACTCACGAGCTACCTGTGTACTGCATGCTCTTAATATTAAAGGGGTTAACTATGTTGAAAATTTTGGAGGTGAATTCTGTAGGGCTCTGCAGACAAAACACAGAAGAATGCATGATGCCTATCCATTAAGTATGTAGCCCGGGTCTTGGAATATGACTCTGAGTTAGTCAAATAAGTTCCTTACACAGTGTCAGGAAGAGTTAGTTCCCTTGTAGGGGGATCCAGAAGAAACAGGATACTAAGTAATCAGCATGTGAAACACAAAGATGTCTTAAAAGCAGTACCGCACAAATAATTGACTGTGGACAGCATGGTCCTTTACTTTCCTTTTTAACCTCTATTTGAACATTTTAATTTTCTGTGGCTGCAGGTAACAGAATAATGTTTCATGGGCTGCATGAAGCCACTGAGTTAGAGGAAAAGCAATTTTAAAAATTTTTTTTTAATTCCTAAGTAAGATATTATTAGAGGTAAATTGAGTCTTACCCCAAAATTTCTTGGCTTAGTCCACAAAGACGCACAAGACTCTTGGCTTATTCCATAGATATTTGATAAAGGAAAGATAAAGTCTCCAATGATTTTGGAGAAAGCCGATGCTTCTGCTGCTTTCAATTAGTGAAATAAAATATAAAATTTAGAAATTATCAAGCTTAGGTTCAGATTTGCTTGGGCAGGATTCTCAGCTGATGTAAAGCAACATAGTTTTCCATAGTTATGGTTGAATTTCTTTATATCAGCTGAGAATCTGGCAGCTATTATTTATTTAGGCTTTTAGTATGACATGAAAGTGCTCTGAGATAGTTCACTTTTTTTCTCATTCAACCATAAGCCAGAGTACAAATGTTTGGTAATAAATTTTTCTTACCACTGGAATTTAGACTAGATACAAATGTAATTTAGCTGGTACTTTATTTTACAGCTCAGGGGATTTGTTGGATACTTACTTAGGGCAAAAGCATTTAGCTTTAGATATTGACACCAGCCGTGCTGTCATCTGGCAAACACTAGAGCACATATAGTACTTAGGAGAATTATATTTGGTAAATAAAAAAAGATGTGTAAGTAAAAAATATGTTGATTGTAGTATAGGCTGATATTTTAAGCAGTCACAGATGGCAATGTACTAACTGGTTATTGACAGCAATATCAGCTCTAGAAAGGATTTTGACAGGTCTCATCATACAATGATTAATTACTGCGAGGCACTCCAATTTCCTCTCTTGTTCAGCTCATGGCTCAGAGTAAAATCTGTTGCTCTTATTACACTCTACAACACAGGAAATATCTTCTCACTGCTGTATCCAAGGACCAATCAAAAGCCCAAAATCAGTCAAATAAGACTCACAGTCAATGCTGGAAAGGCCTTTCCTCAAGGGATTGAGAAAGGAAGGAAGTTAATATGGCTTTTCTCTCTGCGTTTTAATTTGTTTTAAATGACCAATGGGTAGTAGAGATGAATAGGTTTTCTGAGGAGAGCAGGTGGGTATTAGTCAAGTCAGTTCTCAGATTATGTATAGAATAATACAGGTGAAAAATTAACAGCTGTGAGAGGAAGCAAAGGATAGTAGACCTCATACCTAAAAGAACAGGGACAATGATTGAAATAAGAGCTATGTATTTTCCTGAGACTGTTCCTAAAACAGAGACATTACCCAATTGAAGGGTTGCTTCTATGCTCCTGGTACTGCATGCACAGTGATACTGGATGTAAACTGGTTGTTGAGATTTCCTGGAAATGAACCAAGCCAAGTCCTGTCTGATCAGTTTCATAGAAAATATTCAGCAACTAGCTCTGTCAAGAAGGCTTTTTACAGTGCAATTGTTTTTAATAATTCAAAGGAGATGCTATATTGTGAGAATACTGAAATGTGTTTAAAGTCTAGAAGTTCTCCCTTGCGTGACCTGAAACAATAGGAAGCATGTATGTGGGGTGAACTGCTTTACAGTGTGGAATTCTGTTTAAGATTTTCAGGCTAGCTCCAGATGAGGTAGTAGATCTACACATCTGTACAATTCTGAACAGAAATTATAGTCTGGGTCCTGGAAGCAGTGCAGATGCATGATTGCTGCACTGAATTATGCTTTGGCTAGTGCAGTTATGCTGACGTGGCTATGCTGCTTCCAGTGTTAGCCCTATTTTGAGCTAGTTTAGATCTCTGTGCCCTATAGTGCAAACTTTTCCAAAGTCTTCATCCTTACCAGAATCTAGAAATGTTGACACTTTAAATATACCACCTGTTGTATCTGCAAAAGAGAGTGGAAATGCTCAGGGGTATATCCAGCTGTAATTAGCGAGCTGTACTCTGAGGTGGGAATTGCTCTTTATTTCTCCTGCCCTTCCTCATAAAACTACACATAGGACAACAGATTGCTCAGAACTGTGCCTAAAGTTAGCAAAGGCAAACTCTTTCTTTGGTTCTTTGTGGCTGTGTTTTGCATCAAAGTTGAGGATTGGGCCGACTGTCTCATTAAGGTCAAATCTGACTTAGATTGACAAGGTTTTAGATCCTGGTGTGTGTGTATATCTGTGCTGAGTGTAAAGGTGTTTTCAACTTCCTCTGCAACATAGGATGTGGTTCAGCTTTTGAGAATCATCAGGGCAGCTCTCACTTCGTCAGTTTTCTAACATCAAAGGATCTTTTGGAATTTCTAATGCCTTGATCTCCACTTCTCAGTCTGCAGCAAGTCTGAGCTTATTCTGAAACACTTTGGTCTAATTAAAACCTTAGGGTTTGTATGAAACTGAGTGATATATAAGGTTTGTGATACAAAAGAAGGAGAAGACCACACGATCATCAGGGTTGGTCACTTGGTCACCTTTTTCTGGAATTATGTTCTACAAGTCTTCATCTTCTCCCTGTGGAACAGAAGGAAGTAAGGATATTCTATGTATTCAAGAGCTCTAAATCTGTCAGGAAACCTGCCTTGATTTCCAGAGAATCACATAATCATGGAACGGGTCAGTTTGGAAGAGACCATAGTGGGTCACCTGGTCAAAACTCCCTGTTCAAGCGAGGTCATCCCAGAGCACATGGCACAGGATTGTGTCCAGACTCTTCTGGAATAGCTCCAGGGAAGGAGACTCCACAACCTCTCTGGCCAATCAGTTCCAGTGCATGGTCACTCACAGTAAAGTTCTTCTTCATGTTTAGGTGGAACTTCCTGCACATGAATTTCTGCCCATTGCCTCTCGTTCTATTGGCTGGCACTATCGAGAAGAGTCTGCATCCATCTTCTTGGCATCCCTGCTTTAGATATTTATAGACATGAGGTCACTTTTCAGTACTCTCTTCTTGAGGCTGAGCAGGCCCAAACCTCTTGGCATTTTCTAAGAAGAGACTTGCTCTTGTTCCTTGATCAACTTCGTAGCTCTTGCCTGTACCTACTCCAGGAGCTGCATGTCTCTCCTGTACTGAGAAGCCTGGAGCTGCACACAGTACTCCAGGTGTGCCTCACCAGGACTTAAGAAGGAGGACAGGATCATTCCCTTGACCTGCTGGCTCTGCTCTTCCTAATGCATTCCTTCATGGCTACAACAAAAAAACAAACAAACAAAAAAACCCCCCAAAAAAACAAAAAACCAACCAAACAAAAAAACCTGTCCTTGGCTGAAACCAGGACAGAGGCCTGAATCTTCTCTCACTTGAATGCTATTCAGTCATCAAAGGTGAAATGTATTTAGTTTAGTGTTGCCTTTTTGACCTGATTACCATTGATGAATCATGAGTTACATTGCATCAGTAAGACAAGCAGACAGCAGTTTGATGTATCTTAATTGTTGAGAGCAAGAGAGCACCCCACAAAATTGCTTTATCCAAAGGCACAGTTGATATAGTTGTGGTGGGTGCAGAAACAGAAGAGCAGGGAGGCAGGTGCTCTCTGTCACTCATACAGTCTTGTTTGACATGTTTTATTTCAAACCCAAAAGAAAGAATACACAGCCAGGAGCCACTAAAAAGAAAAAAAAAATAACCTTAGAAATACATGGATCATTTCTCGCAATTGAACAGAAATTAAAACATAGAGAAAGAAGACTATGCCCTGATGTGCCTGATCCTGTAGCCTATCTGATCACAAAAGGCCCAGTGTCACTCAGGTGAGGCTAACAAGATGTCACCTCACTTGATGATAACTGAGATTTGTAGGTTCAGACTCCACCTGTATAGAGCAGTCATGGGAAGCCTGAATCCTAGGTGAAACACACCTGGCATTGGGGTCTCACAGAGTTCTGCTCAGCAAAGTCAGAAGAAAAAGCCAAGTAAAAAAATTCTATGCTATAACTGATACTGAAAATTATAAAAGGAGTAAAATTGAAGCTTATGACTTGAGATGAATACTATGAATGTTGAATAATCATGAATTATTCCTAGGGAACATTAGGAACCCAACAGGCAGTCAAGTGATTTAAGACAGGTAGAAAAAATTAAAGATGTTTTTGATGCTAAAAGTTTGCTCTTCAATATGTCCTTCAAGGTCAAACACACACCATAGGTTTATAGCCAAAATATGGGTTTTCTCTATTGGGTATTTATTTTAGGTTACTGATGCTGAAAACTGATGCATGAAAATGCCTAATGGTTACTTGAATTCAGGCAGTAGGACTGTTAATGTGGCATCCTTGCTTATTGTAAATAAAACTCCTTACTTTGAGAACAGTTCTCCAAGTTTTGCTATTCAGTGAGTTTACAAATTGTTGCAAACCAACATCATATCTGCAAAATCAATTTCCAAATTCAATCTAGTATCACCTCCCCACCCAAACTTCACCTAATAGTATTTTCCACATTCCTTGCTTTTATTGAGCATTTAAGATGTTGGGTTTTTTCTATTAACATTACGTTTAACAATCCAGTTAAAATAGATGCTGTAGATCTGTTTAGTCCATTGGTCTAAAACTTAGACATAAATATGGAAATAACATCAACATAGTTTTTACATGCAAGGTCTTGAGAGTTACAGGATCTTCAAGAGTTGCAGCAAATTTTACTTACTTGGAATTATCTATGGGATCTTATTCTTTTCTCCTTAAACCTTCAGGTAGCAATGTTTTTTTATAGGACCTTATTATAGGGCCTTATAGGCACTTATAGAGCCTATAATTACTCTTAAATAGCAAAAATAATTGATAAAAGTAATATTGAAATTATACAATTATCATTACTTATTCATAAACTATTGAATATAGACATGTAATAGCCAAATACCAAAATTACCAGATACAAAGCTATATATCTATTATATCAAATTTATATCTGATTTTTAGAGGTTTTTATGGACTTTTAATGCTATTGCTTTACAGTTCTAGTAGTAACAATACCTTTGTTCCCCAAATGAAATCTTTTTATATTAACATTTTTTCCTAAAGCTGAGGTGATACAAACTCTGACCTATAGCATGTGAAATAATGAAATAAAACATAAATAAAATATTGATAAAAAGATACTTAATTTCAGAAATAAATTGGACCATGTAGACATGCGTGTGGTTCAAAAGAGAGATAAAAGTTGTTAGCTGAAATCTTTTATTGCTTGAAAGCTGTTTTAGAGTAAGAAGAGATGACAATGTCCCTGAGTAGAAGAGTATAGTTTGAAGAACAAGCCAAAATTAGAGTGTTTTAATAGTAGAGTGAATCTGGAAAAGCTTCCCTATGTAAATTTACACCTGATATATCTTTTTTTTTTTCCTTTTTCTGTTTTTCCCACAATCTCAAAGTTACACATGAGAAAGTTCCTGGTTAGCATAGCTGCCATGGACCTAGTGAGGAGATGATGTTGTACGCAAGGTTTATCAGTCAGAGGGAAATCATCAGTGAAAGGAGAATCAAGAAGAGGAAGAATAGTGTTCAAGGGGAGCAGGACTCTTGAGTAAAAGGTATCAGCTGGGGCTCTGATCTGTGGAGGGCTGGATGGAATTTGGATGAGGGAATTTAGGTCTTCTGTAGGAGTGCAGCCATGCTTTGAAATGAGGGTTTTAAAGATAGAACTCCAGAATAAATATATCTTTAACTGAGAAAAATGGGGAAATTTGTGTTTGGAGATTCTTGAATTATGAATGGACTTTTGGTGTGAAATTTTGAGGTGTCTCCACTAGGCATTCTTAATCCTTAATCTCCCTTTGCAGGGATGGTGACCCATGCCTTAGAAGTGTTGTAGGCTTAACTGTGCCCTCCGAATTCTTAAGTTTGAGGTTATGCTAATCAGCATAACCTTCCAAGTCATGCAAAGGAAAATGAATGCCTGTAGCATACATGTGGGAAGAGTATGTGATACTTCTGTATCTGTATCATGCTAGAGAGTAAGGGATTACAGAGCATTTGCTTGGATACTCAAAGAGGTTAGAATAAGGTGCAGCCCTGTGTAACTAAACTTGTGTGTTGAGAGAATAATTAGAGTGAAAGACTCTAATTATTTTCACGGCAATAAAAAGTAGGACCAGAAACCCTTAGCTTCTTTCTCCAAATGACAGGCTTCTTTTCTGTCTGTTCAAAGGTAAATGACAAAGTTATAGTCAGGCCTTAAGTAATATGGTGTCTAGACATACTTCCATGAACAATTAAAGGTTTTCTGATATTGAAAATATATCACCTCTGATGGCCAAGGAGATTTCAATCCATGATACTCAATATTAATACAATCCCACTATCTTGTCCAACTCACCATTCCTGAGCATTCAGCCACAAAAATGATTTAGGGAAATTCTGTGTGGTGCCATAGGTGGTGTCTTTTCATTGAAGCAAAAGAAGTGAAAATCACATCAGAGTTTTATGCATTGCACAAAGCAACAGCTAGACCCTCTCTCAGTAAAATGGTGGGGAGAGGGCTGATTGCCATCTAGGATGTCACTAATTGGTGTGCTCTGACTGAAGTGTGATAGGATATTGGGCTATCAGGCATAATATTACTGTCTTATAAAGCTACTGCATAATGCAATCAGTAGAGTGTGCCACAAATGTTATATCAAAGGACAGCATGATTTTAAAGTCAGTCTGGTGTTCTGTGATGAACCAAGGATGTTTCTACATTAATAGGTTAATGCAAAATCTGTTCCTAGCACGCATGTTTACTGTAACATGTATTTAATACATGTACAGATCTACACGTGTTCCTGTATAAAGTTGTGAGAAAGATGTGAAGACATAACTGGAGACATTCTGAAGTGGTAGAGACAGACATTTTACACTCACTATGACCAGGAAGCAGTGCAGGTATTGTACTGGAGAAAATATTCAAGTGATGATAAGGAAGCTGGATGAAACAAAAGTAGTCATTAAGAGAAGGCTTTAAATAAAAGTCTCCAAAAACATAGGCACATACTGTGATAACCAAAAGGAATTTTCATTGGCAACAATAGAAAAGAGAAAAATTGATAAGAGAAATCAATAATATTTGGGCTAGTGTTTATTTTTACTATTTATTTTTATTAATGTTTTAATGGCAGATCATAAAATAATTTTTACAGAGAACTTACACTGGATTGAAGAGGAAAAAGGTCCAAATTATACACTCCCCTGTGCATATGCCACTTTCATTGTATGTATATCAGACCCCACATACACTAATTTAAGCTCATATTGTATTGAGCTATTACAGTTTGATCCCCTCTCCTCTTCCAAGTTTGGGCCAAGTGAAAACCTTTGTAAAACTGACATGAATCTAATTCAAGACAGATATACCACCACAACACCCCCCTGCCCCCACAAACCACAGACTGCAATCTGAAAGCATTTCATGCTTGACAATACCTGACTGTAATTCTGCATTCATGCAATTTGCTGGGAGATGTTTCTGAAGCTGAATGGGCAACACTTCTTTATTGACCTTTGGCAGGTAAGGTGTTGGGATATGAGGGGGAAAAATAATGAGGCTTTTATTAAAGATGCTAGAGTTCTTATGGGTTAAGTGGACTGTCACTTATTTAGATAAACTAAGACAATACACTGATCAGAAATACTGGTGATAATAGAGCTTACAGCATCCAGTCTTTAAGGAAGCAGAATTTTTCTGGCAAAATGTCAAGAGAAAACTTGGTACTTAGTAGCTCAAGGATGACATCTTCAATCTGTGCAATAGTTAATAAAAAGCCAGGTGTCTTTGGTAAAGGAGTAGTAGGAAGGAAGGAGGGATGGAAGGAAGGGTGACTAATGGAACATAATTGCGTATGGATATTGGATATGGATTTTGTTCACTCTACACAGCAACTAGGGATATTTTCATACATGTTTGAAAAATTGTCCTAGGGGACAAATGTCAGTTCCTTAGGATTTAAAAAAAAAATACAGCTGTACAAAAACAAATTTGCACAACTGGTGAAACCAATGAAAATCCTATTTCTGTGGAGAAGCAAAATCCTGCATCACCTAGTTTCTTATCTCACCCACTTTGCTGTAAGAGAAAGATACATAATTATGTGGCTGCTTGTCCATATAGTTGTGGTAAATTATATTCCTTTACTTTTAGCCTGTATAGGAGAGTGCTACTTGTCAGTTATTATAGGCAGAATGGTAGCACTGCATCATTACCAATATTAAAATTATCAATAATTTTCATTATCAGTCCCCATTTTAAGTTCCTATTATTCAGTTGCTTATAGCTTGGCACAACTTTAGTCCTTTGGGTGGAAATTTCTCCATGTTTTGTGTCAGCCTCAAGTTAGGATTTCTGATTTTTGCATTTCATTTTAATTTCAAACCAAGTGATTCAGTGGTCCATTATTTCTTTGACCAGAAACCCCCTCCTTTCCAACAGAGACTTGGAATAGTATCAGGGATGTGTGGGGGTATTTTTTGTTGGCCCCTTCAAAATCTGTTGAAATTCGGCCAAATAATAAATATTTGAAAGATACACTCAGCCAACTTCCTTCATATTAAAAAGCTAAACTCTTCCTCCACAAGCATGTGTTTATTGCTGATTGAACCATATGTGGCCTCTTTCACAGCAGGCAAGGGAGTTTCCTGGATGCTATCTCTGGTCAGAGACTGCCGTTTTACTTGCAGCCTTGTGCAGTGCGAGGGGAAGGCAGGAACCAATGTCAGAATGAAGGTCAAGTTGTCCTGTGTGTTTTGTTTTGCATGTGGCCTCCAGCTACCACTCAAGAGATCTGGAGAAAGGAGGGGTTCAAAAAGCAGATCTGGAGAAGGATAAGGAGCAGAATTAGGTCAGTAAGTCTTGTGAGATGTAATCTGAAGTGTGAATCAGAGCTTCTGCCAAGGTGCTATAACAAGAAGAGGCTTGTAAGAGAAGAAAGGACTGGGATAAGGGTAGACCGATTACACTTGGGAGGTGATTGGTTATTGCTAAAAGTAAAACCAGGATTGAGACAAGTTAGGAAAAGATTGGGTTAAAAATATTACTGAGCAGAATCTGGGTTGCACAGACAATCACGATTAAAAAAAGAGTAAGATGAAAACAGGATGGAATGGGTAACAGATTGGAGCAACTGCATTAGACTGCTCTCTGAAGAAAAGAGAAAATGTAACTTTATCATTGCATCCATTCCTTCTTTTGCCTTTTTGCAGATTTTCACAAACTGAATGCAACGTAACTTGGCTTGGAAAAAAATGTTGATTGCAAGTATGTCAAAAATTTTTTCTTGCTTTTGAAGATACAAACCTATAGGTCTGTGTATAACTGAAAAATGAATGTTAAAAAATTAAATCAAGGATGTGTTGATAAAAAATTCATATGATAGAGAATAATAGATAACATTTTCAGTATGACATTAGCCCGAGTGATTGAGGCAATTTCAAGTTACTGAAATTATAATTCCAATGCAAGTAGATTGCATTGAACCTAATTCTGGTGCAGGTGGTTTCAGTTGGAAGTAGTGGCTTTGCAAAAGGTTGCTTAGAATGTTTGTATTTTTATATTAGGCTTTAGGGAGCAGCAAGTGGAAGTTCTGGGATACTGTGAAGATACCTCTAAGCTGCAACTTACTCTCCTTTTTTCAGGTACAAGTTCTTTTTGAGGTGTTTTTGTTTTTAGCCAGCAGCTCCACCACAAACATAGTTGGCTAATATATGCTTAAAATGCATTTATCATATGAGCTATGTACTTGATTGAAGAATACTGATTTACTCATATGGGCTTTGAAAACTGTTCTGCACAGTTACCATCCCATTGCAAGAATAGAACAAATTCTACATCCTATGAAGACTATTCCTTGTCTGCAGTAATTTCTGAACTCACACAATCAAGTCTTATTAATTGTTACATAGTATGTAATGGAATTTTATGCTGAATTTTTTATCATTTATTCATAAAACACTGTGAATTTTCTGAAAGTCTATTACAATATTTGCCATTATGACTTATATTCATCATTGGCAACAAATCATATTTTTTTAATTTTACATGAGCTGTTTCAGGTGAAATTATGGACTGTTACTATCCTCCCCTAATTCCCAGATAACCAGGATAACTAGCTTTTACTTATTCATCCGTTTGCCCTTTTGAAAGGTTGCCACACAAGATTTTTCCCACTCTTATGAAATTTCCCCAGGACTAACTTGGGGTCAACATTAAAGATTCACAAGAGTCTCTTCATTGCTGTAACTGAAGGCCTAGCTCTTAAATGGTAAAGGCTGGCTTAGAGTGTGTAAGAATATATCTGAAATAAGAGTTGTCACTTTTCTGTATCCATCTTTTTACCTATATGCTTACCTTCAGTGAATTCCATCTAACATTTAATTGCCCCTTACCTGAAGGTGCAGTACTGTGCCAGGTTAAGAGTAAGAAGTGACTGCAGTATCTGAATTCCAGTAGCACTATCTGCACTACTTCACAGTGAGCTCTTTTTCCTGCTGCCTTAAATAGCTTAATATCATAAGGAACTGTTGACACTTTATATTCACCCTCTCTTCCTTCCAGTTCTTTAGAAATACACTGAGCAGTACAGACCCAAAAACATGAGTGCAGAGCTCCACAGGGATCCTCCTTCTACACTGGGGAAGGACTCTTAATCTCTGTTTCCAATCTTAAACAATTATTTATACATGCATGAATCTTCTTTTTAATCTTCTGACTTCTCAGTTCCTTTAAGGACCCTTGGTAAGGGATCTTGTCAAATGCTTTCTGGAAATCCAAATAATCTGTATCATGAGGGTGAATCTTATTAATTCTCTTGTGTATCATTTAAAGAACTTGTATTGATTTGTTAGACATTATTTCTTTTTATAGAAGTAGTTCTAGCTCCTTCCTATTACATGTAATTTATTCATATGTCCACTGGTTGTATTCTTACAATAGTTCCTGCTGAATTGAATAATATAGATGTTGGAGTTCTTGGTTTGTACCTCCTTCATTATGCATAAGCACCCTTTTAAAAAAACAAAATCTCTTTTAATCGCCACATAGTTAACAAATTATTTCAAATAAAGATTGTCCAAACCAATTCAGATAGTTCATTCTTCCATCATCTGAGGCTTCTTGGTTAGGTATTATCCTGGTTGGTGAGTTAGCACTGTTCATTTTATATTTTTGTCTGATAAATGAGTTCAGAAACATTTCATTATAAAGTAGAATGTCAGAGGACCCCTTATTTAGAAGAATAGTGGCCTAGGAATTTATCCACTTTTTTCATGTCAATTGCTAATAAAATTTTACTCCTTTTTCTTTTCTTTTCTCTTTTCTTTCTTTTCTTTTCTTTCTTTTCTTTTCTTTTCTTTTCTTTTCTTTTCTTTTCTTTTCTTTTCTTTTCTTTTCTTTTCTTTTCTTTTCCTTGGAGCATTTCTCAACTGTGATGAGCATGAAAAAGCTTTACATAAGGCTTTTTGTACTTACTGAAAGTTAGTACTCAAACTTTTGTTTGGTCCATCATATTGTTTTCACATTTGGCCTGCTTAACTTCATGTCCTGTTCCCTTTTACTTGTTTAAAATTCATCATAGCTCTGATGAGAAAGAAAAATGGAAGGAATATTTCTCTTACCTGTTTTTCTCCCTTGAGTGATTTTTAAAATGTCTTTCTTTGGTCATTTTAGCCCTATGAGAGAAAAGAACAAGATGAACTTTCTTTCACTACAAAGTTCTACAGCTAAGTGGGAAACTTCCCTGATCTGTTAGTTCCTCTGTGAAAGATCAAGTTCTCCAAAACCAAAGATTATATTGCCAAAACCAAGCAAACCTTTTCACAACAGAGAGTAACAGTGAAATGTTTCAAAACCTCTCCTTCAATACAGGGCACTTGGTTGGTTCAGCCTTTCTGACTCTTCCAGAGCAACATTCATTTGGTGACAAGCAATGTGTGCCTGCCACAGAATATGTAGGGTGTTTGAGTTCTGAACACCATTTGATACTCAGAAATGTTTCTAAATTATTGATAATTCTGCAGTAGTTTTCCTGTCATTAAAAAAAAAAACCCACCAGCAGGAGAGAGATGGAGAAATATTAATCAAACTTTAGAAACATCTCTGTGTCGGTATGCATATATCTGTCTGTATCTGTGCATTTCATTGAAGCAGAACTTTGCAAGTCATACAACTCATCTTTTTATCTTTTAAATTTGGAAACCTACTTTTATGATAGTAAAATACAATTATAAGCAACTTTAGGCTAAAGTTATGTTAATGTGCTATTGTCAAAAGCTGTCCATGTTGCTTTCAACAAAATTAACAATAGTAATTGCTCATGGTTGGAACCTGAGAATTCCTGAACTGAAATGGATGAGGATTGACAAAGCTTGGCTTCCCAGAGGCTTTGCAACACTTCTGTGTGTTCAAAGTAAAACACTGTAAACTAATGGCTTCATAGTCTTATGCTTTTTGAAGGGATAAGTGTGAGAGATCTACTTGTATTCAGTCTTATGAAGAAACATATTTTGTTTTACAAAATTAACATCTTAATTTGCTGGGTAGCTATAGCTATCCATTATTTTTTACCCATATGTGATGCTTTAAGTCATAAATACCATATCTTTATAGGCTGCTCAGAAGGACTTAGAAATACTTCTGATTATCTTTATCTAAATCAAAATCTATCAAGAAATATTTATTGTATATTTTTTAACAATTTCAGTCAGGAAGAACATACTTGACAATGTGTTACCTTTTGTTTCTGTATCTATATGCCATGGTATTTGTTGTTAATGTGGGAAATAGTAAAGGTAAGAAGATTTCTAGAAAGCTAAAAAAATATGAAAATATATTTTATTCATTGTTATCCATTGTTTTCTAGATGCTTCCTTTAATTTCTGCTGCTGCTGCTGTTCTGTTTATCCCCTTCAATTCTTGATGCTGCTGCTGCTCTTCTAGCCTTCCTTTTTCTACACTTGTGGTGCTCTAAATCTGTCAACCAGATGCAGCTTCCAGGAGTCCTGATTACAAGCAGATTTGCAAGCTCTTGTATGTAACTTTCTATTTTAAAAAGTTGACTTGGGATTTGGAAAAAGCTCCCCGTTTAGTTCTTTAAATAGAAAGAAAATACTGTAACTCAGTGTTGGCTGCTGGTTAGCACTACTGAAACCAACTCATGGCTGGAAACAGATTTGTGGCATTGTTTGGCTTTATAGAAGACGATTTATTTTAATGCTATTAGAAAGTGCATGTAGGAGAGAGTTTGCTTTCATTTTAAGTATTTCTAAAGGTTTAAGGCCTTGTGGTGCCAGGGAAGGAGACAAGGGAAGACTGTCTGGACTCCTGAGAAAAATACATCGGTCAGCTTCCATGACCTGTGTAAGAGCTACATTTCAACTGTAGGGCTGTTCTCTTAGATTACCCCAGGAAACCTACTTTGCTATTACCTCCCTAACATTCAAAAAAGATGTATGGCAAAAATACTGCCTCTTCCATGTCTGAGGAGACAATGGGGGCCTCTTCAGCTGGGTGGGCTCCTGATGCATTCTGTCATGCAATACAACCTGTTCTGATAAGCAGCATGTCAAACTCCTCTTTCTCCCTTCCTTGTACTGGCACAAATATGCCAATGCGTGGGCAACAGAGACACTGAGTGTATTTCAACTGCACAGTTAGACATTCCCATCTGGATATTGGTGTCCTAAGACAGAGAAGATGCAGGATCTAGCCATGAGAAAAGAGACACTGAGACGAAGTAAAGCGTGCCTCTCAACAGTGGCCACAATGTGACAGCATTTCTTTAGAGACCATCAAATGATGACACTTCTTGAACTGCAGCTTGTCAACAGAGATCAACAAGAGTTCAGGGGGCTTTTGAGACCTGCTGTGTGCTGGAAGTGTGTGCACTATGGTCAGTACTGCTGAGGCATCCTGGGAGTACGTGATCCTCTCCTTCTCTTTGACTTCACAAAAGTGCCACAAGTGTCCACCTCTCCCTGGACCTGATGGAGTCAGTTCGTGGCTAACCTGGTTAATTACAGCCCTGGAATGAAGCACAGATTTTGCTGGTAGAAGTAAGTGATTTCACTCTAGGAGAGACCTGGTACCAGTCAGCTCTGCCTTACAATGTAATTCAGTTGATTA
This sequence comes from Setophaga petechia, assembly GCA_024362935.1. NCBI lineage: Eukaryota > Metazoa > Chordata > Aves > Passeriformes > Parulidae > Setophaga > Setophaga petechia. The sequence goes on from JANCRA010000008.1 coordinate 28,264,817, forward strand.
AACAAAATTGTTCCTAAAAGGGAATATTTCTTTGCCTCCAAAAGAAATTAAGGGACAATTTTACATTTAATGAAAAATGCAATTTTTTTCATTTGTGGTAAAGACAGAGAAAACAGCATTGAAAGAGGATTAAAATTACCTTTCAATTGAGAGCTGTAATCTTACCCTCCCCATCATCAAGTTTGTTATGAACCATGAAACTGGTAACTTTCATGTATGACACAGGAATCTTTGCATGTATTGTAACTGTATTTGGAAAAAAAAATGTTATAAAATTGGTTAAAAGCAGTCCTCAGTATTTGAGGTGATTATATATTTTGGACAAGTCTGCCCACATGAAGTGTTTAAGAGAATGTATCCATCTGCCAAAGGGATGAAAATTCACCTCAAGGTATAGTAAAATGACTGAGCATGGCCTTAGCACTCTTACTGCTGCCTCAGGAAAAATGACTAATTTTAGTGGCAAAACAGATCCAGAATTATCTTGAGATCAAAGTCTGAAGTTGTAAGGGGCTCTTACACTGATTGCTCAAGTTTGGGAGGATGCTTATTACAATATCCTGCACATCAAGCCAAAGCTATTTGCAATTCATATTACCTTAGTTTATGTTTTACAAAGTGCAATCATTGTACCGACTCTGCAGCCTTTCCCACACTCTGAATGAAACCTAATAATCTACTGCTACTCAGTAGATTATTCTGTCTGTGACTATAAAGTGATAGCATTCCCATTTGTATTTATTTGTATATTAGTCCTATTTATATTTATTTACAGAATGGGCTAATCCTTCACGTATTTGACAAATAGACGCATCACGTTTGTTATGGTGTTGCCATGAAGTGGAAACCTGCAATAAAATTATTATAATAGTCATCAAAGTCTTGCAGTACTGAGGTTATAATCAGCTTCAATGTGAAAAGGTATGCATTTTTATATAAAAATTACCAGTTTTGAAACCAAAATACATTGAAGATATTTCTACTGTCACCCTAGAAGAGAAAAAGCACTTTTCTTTGACAAGGAGTCTATATATTTGTGCTGCATGTGAGAATGCCTGTTCAGCGTTTGCAGCAGCAAGTATTAAACATAGTTATTCTAAATGTTAAAGGAAAAACCTGTATTTTCTCTTCAAATTATTTCATTTAACTGGGATTTTTTTTCATGTCATATCACTGTATCTTGTAGTTTTTTGATTAATTGCTCTTGGATGTCAATGCGTATTAGCCAATATTTAGTTATTAATTCTCAAGGATTTATGCTCAATATTGAAAACATCACCATCACAATCTTGAAGTATATACAATTGAGCACAAATAACTATGTGGACTAGTCTTATATTTTTAATTAACATAAAGTCCAAGATAAATAGGTTATATGAATTTCATTTAGTACCTAGTCTAAAGCGGTTGGGATCTTTAATTTTATCCTGCATTCTCCAAACTAGGTAACCTCAGTGATATTTTATGCATGAAGCTGTTTATATTTCCCCAGCCTGCGACAGTATTATTTCCATCTTGAAAATAATTCTGGCTGCATCCTAACCAGGTTTAGCCCTAGAAGGACATTGTTTTTCCACATACAAAAAGAACTGCTGAACTGATAAGCCTATTTTGAAGTCTATTTAAGATCAGAGTTTTTGCGGACAGTAACTTTACATTCATGACTGTACATTAACTTAACTCATTAATATCTGGTGCTTAAGGAAAGCTAAATTTTAAAATGTAGCAAAAGAAGGTAGAATTAATCATTTTAGAATCAATTTTGTCATATTCATATGGTTCCAGACAGGCGTCATGTGACTGGTTCTTTATCTGAGTATTTTAAAAGATAATGTAACATTGATTCTTTCTATTTTCTTTTTGGTTTCACTAAAGACCTATTTTCAAGATTTTATCTGCCAGGAGGGTTACAATGTACTTTGAAAAATATTACAACAGAGGTTCATGGCTCCACAAAATATCACTACCTACAAAATAATCAGTTTCATTTCTTTGTGTCACAGGTATATTTGGTGTTCCAATCCATAATTGCTGTAGAGTTAATGGAGACTGTGCTTTACATAAAGGGTAAAGTTGCAAAACTACAAACCCTATTGGAAAATCACTTTTTTTATTGCATATGGGATCCCTAAGTGATAGGAAAGGAAATTGAACTGTAGAGAGAGGGCAAAAAACGTCATGTAGAAGAAGAGGGGAAGTCTAGAAATGCAACTGGTAGGAGAGAAACTAAGGCAGCATTTTAGAGTTTTGAAGGCAGCTTGCCTTTTTTAGAATTTATTTTCATGTGTCTGCAATGTGATATTGCCTGTTGTTTTATTGTAGCCATGAGAGTTCCCAGCTCTTATCTTCTGCTTTGTTTCCCTGCATTAGTCTGTTCTGATTGCCTTTGCCATTCCCCCCCTTTATCTTCTCACATCCCTTTTTTCCCTTCCAGTACATATTTCTTGCAAAAGGATGAGTCCCAACATTTCCAATGAAGGTTCTGACATATTATTGACTCTCCTCTCCATCTTGCTCATTGCACCTTGCAAGTTTGGCTGTTTTGGGAAGGTTAGTTCTGTGGTCTTCTCCTCCATCTACAGTGGACTGTTGGCTATCACCTTGTGTCTCATGGTGGGGACAGAGAGATATTGGGCTAACTTAAGGGTCTCTCCAGTCAAATAGGAAAAGCAAATGGGTGCTTGGAGGATACAGTTCTTGCAGATCACCTTTCTGTTGTCAAAGCAGCGTAAGTGCTACATAGTTAGTTTTTATGTTTGTTTTTGAAATGAACTTCCAATGAATTTGTTTGAGAAGTAACAGAAAAAAAAAACCAAACCCATACATTTCCCAAAGGAAACGCAATCTCAAAACTCAACAAAATTATTTTTGTATTTAAAAATGCCCATATAAATTAGCCTGGAAATGCTGGGTATGAAAGAAAAACATAAACAAGATGCTTCAAGACTTTTATGGAAAAGAACAAGGAAGCAAGGAACTGAGCATTACAAAAAGCTCAAAATAGGGTGTATGTGGGGCATTTTTATTTTTCGACAACAATTTGCATAATAAAGGATAAACTGACAAAAGAAGTGATTTAAAACAAAAAGGGTTAGTTGAATAATTAAAAAGCACATTAAGACAACCAAACTTAAATGTAGCAAGATGAATAGTTCTTACATGCTACAGTGAGGCAGTACATAAAAACCTCAGATAGAAGCAAAGTGAATATGAAAATAAACTGCTAAAAAAAAAATCATGTTTTCAAGGGGTTTTTTTCAGGACGACAGAATTACATACCTACATGTATACTTTTTTGTTTTTTACAAAGTAATTTATATTTCTATCTAATATGTCTGCCCTAATCGTCTAACAAATACAAGTGGGAAAATATAATTAAGATAGAATTATAAAACCAACTGCAAAATATATTTCCTTTATTTCCTCATGATAACTGGAAAGAAAGAAAAGCAACGGGTACGACTGACATTCCTTGTTTAATGCAGCTTACTTAGTGACTGGCATAATGATAAGTGATGGTAATTTACCTTAAAAACCTTAATGAGTGGATCATTACTATAGAGAAATGGGAAGAAAACTTTAATCCCACAGAGGCAGAGCTCCATGGTTGGCTGTGCAATAACCAGACAGAACTCTGAATGAGATTCCCAAGCTTCTGTTCCCTAGATAAAATTTTCTCTCACTCCACTTTTGCAAAGGTAATGAGGAGGTAATGAGGCTTGACTTGAATTTTTTCAGCACTTGATTCCCTTCATTCCCCAGCAGGTTCCCATAGGATAGAGTAAGATGTTGGATTTATATAAAAGCTGTGCTGATAGATAGGTGGAGGAGGTGAGCCATGCTATTTGGTTTTGGATTCTGTCTGTATGAGAAGGGGTTCAGATAAATTTCAAGTTCTTTCAGCACTGTCAATTCCCTCTGATAGTTTCCAAAGAATAAGACGATTTGACGACATGCAGACATTGTCAGGGTTGTTGATTGTTTACTTTGTCACTTTACTGATACTAAACACTGACCTTTCTGTGCCACCTTTTCTTCCTCTTTCCCCCCATTTTTCACTAACTTAATGTACACATCTGAGTAAATAATAAAACCCAAAAAGGTAGGCAGAAATGTTGTATTAGATCATTAGCTTAATTTGAGCTGAAAGGTCTTTGTTGTAAGTTGGGGGTGGGAAGGGACCTGGGGACCTTTGCAAAGTATTTTGCTGGCAAGCTTGTTGAGATTTGATTGCCTTTGTTGTGATAATCTGAAATTAATTTGCACTTGAACCCATCTTTCTTCTGGGCTCAATTTAAACACGGTTATAATTATGCGCCCTGCATGAAATTGAGAACAGACACTGATATGACAAGTCTGAATTTTTTAATTCCCCAGGTACTAAAGGCTTTTTTCCCCACTTATCTCACAAGGTAATAAAACAAAATGTTCCAGTGAAGCACATGCTTAAGAGAGAGGTATTTGCCTGAGGGGAAACAGTAATAATCAGTGTATTGCTACACATTTACTCATGTACTTTCTCAGTAGGTCAATCTCTTTCTTTTAAAGTGATGTTAAACTTCTGCTAATATTGGTTGATTTGTACCTGGTACAATATTAATAAAAAAAGAGAGAAATTATATGTTTTATTCTATTTTAGCAGATCCTAATTTAAAAGGCTTTTTCTCCAACATCAATTTTGATAGATATTTTTTTTAAAACCCACTATTGAAGACTACCTCCTAACATCCACAATTGATCTTAGCAGTGCACCTTTCTTGTTCTCAGTATGAGCTGTAATATCCTTATCGGCATTCTTTTAGTTTTAACCCAGATTAGTGTTTTTGGTGAGGAATCTCATTAACTACAGTAAGCCCATCTTCTTTTGTGATTTCCTTTGGAATTGTAATGTACGAAAAGGCCAACAAGGTCAATGCCCTGGGCACAAATTCCTCTTTAAATCATCATTCAGCTCAGAGTAACAACGTTCTCCTTAGAAATAGACATTTTTAAAGATCTGGAACAAACTGCTCAGTTCCTTGGAAGTGAAAATCATAAGGAAGAGAAACAGAAATTAAGAGAATAGGAAATTAAGTGTAGGGGTCTGCAGACTATTTGTTAGATACATGAATTTCCTTTTCACCAGTATAATTTTTCTCCTATCTGCCCTTTGAATTTGTATACTGTGTCATTTTGAATGAAAGGGATGGTTTTTAGTAAAATTACCCTACATTTTAGCACTGGTTCTGGAGGTATTAATAATGCTACTGTGTTAGATTTTTAAGCATTAGTAACAGCTATTTTTGTCTCCCCAATGCTGTAGTTTGCATTCAATTGACTTTCTTGAGAAACTTGAATAATTAAGAATATCCTTTGTTTATGCCAAGGAAAACAATGATGTTATTTCTGCCATATTATTTTACTAGTAGCAACTTAAAAAGCAAGTGCAGAACTCATGATGAATATTTCACCATTCTCATTCAAGTCTCTACTGCCATTGCAAAAAAACAGAGTAGCTGAAATAACTGATGAGCACCTCATTGTGGTTAAAAAGAAGATGTTGGCCCCTGCTTTTTTAAAGGAGTCAATATTCATTTGAATACTTTTTGGAAATTTACTTAATTTTAACTAATGATGGTTTCCTTACTGGTTATAATTGAAATAAAAATGAAAATGGGTGATGTACAGTGAAAATTTATCTTACGCTGCCTTATAAAAGGAAATGTTGTGATCAGGCTGGCACATTTGAAGATAAAGAGAAAAGCTAGAAAAAGTAATATGCAGAGTCGTTACTTTTCTACACTGAAGTTCATATTGGCTGGAGTTAGGTTTGTCATAAGATTACTTTTTATTTTAAAACTTGTGTATTTTTTTTAAAATACTAGTTTGCTGAGAGGAAGGGAGAGTGGAAGTAACGTTATCTAATTTCAGTGAGGGTTGACCCATACAAAATATGGTTTGACTATGGACACTGACACTACATATATTTTTTTTACTGTAATATCAACATCACAAGTCCATGATGCAGATATCCCAGACTGGGCCACTATACACAAAACCTTGTTAAAAAAAATTAAACTCATCTTCTACTGTGTTCCCTGCCTCTCTATCCCTTTTTTCAGAAAAAAAGTTCAGAAATCATGAAAAAAAAGCCAACCATGCAATAAACTTCTTAGTCCACAACACATCTATTGAACAATGTAGTAGCTCAAAGCAGCAAAACGTCACTACTGTGGAGAAATGCATAGTCCTCCATATCTTGAAACCTAGGAATCCCATGGTATCGTCTGATCCTAAGGTAAAAATGTGTTTAGCATATGACCGGCGACAAGACATCTAAAATGCACCAATAACAATACGGGATGACATGCTAGGAGAGTCCATATGATAAGACCTCTGTGGCCACACATGGTGTGGTACATTTTCACCCCTTAGTTTATGTGTTTTGCTTTCCACTTCCACATTTTCTGATGACTTTATCTAGTCTCGTTCAATCATGCTGTGCACATCACAGTCACTTACTGACAAGCAGCCCTGGCTGAAGCATTCAAAGAAACAACCTTCCACAAACAAAGCAGGCAAGTCCTGTTTCTCTTAAGATAAAATCTGCTGATCTCATTATTGATTGTCTGCTTTCAGGGGTTTTGTTTCCTGAAAGTTTGATATGGGGCAAGAGAGGTGACAAAAGATTGGCACTGCGACCTGGAAATTAAATGGTCGACTATTAGATAGACGTCAAATAGGGTGAGGCTGAAGTGTTTGGCAAAAGCATTAGATGCTGTCTTGACATAATCTCTCTCTCCCTCTTTCTCTCTCTCTGCTTTATCTTGAATCTGTTTTGAACCCTCCCAGGCAATTTACTATACTTGTCATTGATCTTTATCACCTAGTGTGCCCCTATGAAGAATTACTTTTTGAATGATAAATCAGCTTCCCCATTTAAACAATTGTATGCCCCACCTTAATGTGAAAATAGGCTCTGAAAGGAAAAAAAAAATAGTGTTAATATTAATCACTGACCAGTGGAGCCCTTGTGATTTTGAAAGAAGTACCAGATTTTCCTTTATTTTGGAGGGGACAATTGTACTAGAAATAAATGATGAAGCCTCTTTCTATCAAACTCTAACTGCTGCTAAGAAATAAATTACAGTGGCAAATTATAATCAGTGACCTAGGAGAAAAAAAAAAGAAGGAAAATAATTTTTTAGTGAATTTCAGGGACTTCTAATTGCTATCCAGTGTTTTCTGCAAATAGGGAGCCTATAACATGCACAGATGTACTCCTCCTTCCACAGGTGCTATGGTCTGGATATGAAAGAGGTGTTTGGAAGGAGATCACAGTGATAAGAAGTAATAGGCTAACTTTTTCTAGAAATCCTTCCTTTCTCTCCAACTTTCTGGTCATTCAACTGGCCTTTGTCTCATGTATAAAATAACAGATCTATCATGTTGGTATTATAAAAATTGATAGATATTCCCTATAACATTCAAAAAAGAAGTGGTTTATGATGCCGACTCATTGTTTTGACCACCTGTATGTATGATCTCTAACCCACGCAGGGATGCTCATACACACAGTGTTAACCTTTCACCAAATCCATGGCTAATGCATTTTTAGGAGTCCATTTCTCCAAGAGAATACTTAAAGAAAAACACTAATCCAATTCTCTTTTTTCTCGTGTCTCAAGGACAGCATAGGGAAGGAAATGGTTGAAGGCCTTACAAACTCTAACTAGAGGAATGAAAAATTAAACTGAAGACTCTATAAGAAAAATTTTGCAGTCTGTAACAATTGCATAAGACTAGATGACCTTATTCTGTCACTGGAAAGGAAAACATCTCTGAACCCTACCAACTTACCAAGTTTCCCTACCAATTTATGTCTAGAATGTACATTAGTTCTTCAAATACATTGTCGCTGAACTTTATTTTGAAGGTTGTATTATTCAAAATGTAATTTAGAATTTTATTTCAATAGCTCTTTCAGACAGCCTGGTTATATTAAATGTAGAATATCTACGTATGTCAGTCCTAAGATGTCAGCACTACCAGTAGAAATTGTTCTTTGGGATGTTGAAGTGGTAATATGGTAACAGTGACAACTTCAAAGCTCTCTAATGTGAAACTGTCTTTTAACTGCTAATCTCTTGAATCAATATGTGTTGCATTGATTCACTCTATTCTAGAGTAACTCAAAGAGTGTGCACATACATATCAATCTCTCCAAGCCACCTCTGCTCCCACCATATGTTTTATAGGGAACGAAGCACATTTAAAATGTTCCATTTCTACTCTACAGAACATTTTGTCACTATATTCTCTCAACAGCTCTGGTTCTTTTATTCTGAGGCACTGAATTTTTCATGTTTCTTGTTTCCTTGTCTAGAATAGTAATAAAATTCTTTTTCAAAATGAACAATTAGAACCACACATCAGTCCGTTGAACCACTACATAAAGGTCTGTGGTCAAGTTGCCTCTCTATTTCTCTAGTCTGCAAGTACTTACAGGGCTTCTTGGTATTGTGAAGTTTGAAGCTTGAATTATATTGCATGTGTCATCCTGCAGTAAAGGTGTTGAGTCATGTAGGCTTTTTATGCATCCGAATCCAAGGTCATGCAGAATTTCTCTTCCTTTTCTTCTAGTAAATTCAATTGCGTATCAAGAACTGCATGAAAAACTCATCATAACCCTATTTCAAATTATCCCACAAACAACTGAAAGCCATTCCTTTGGAACAAAATGTAAAAAACTAAACCAAAAACTGCACACTAAATATCTAAATCTTTACTTATGGTTAGGTAGTTTAACTAAACTTCCGTTCCTCTGCATTGTATGGGGCAAAAAGTAAATCCACTTGCTAAGCAAACAAAAAATGAGTCTAAGTCAGAGCACCTTGGTTTCTCAGCCAAATATGATGCTATTTCTTCACACTATCCTTAATCTGAAAGAACTCAGATTTGAGGTTTAAGAATTTGTAGAAAGGTTATGTCTGTCCTGCCTTTAACAGATAAAAAAAAAAAAGAAGCACATTTTGAGTTGTCCATAGCATCAAATACACAGAGTGACTAGTGATAACACATGTGATAATACTTTCAGAGCCTGACCCTTCTATGGATGGCAAAGGTGCAATTTCTTTCACCTCCAAATCCTGTGCTTCATTTTTAGCTAAGCTGTACCAGAATTTTACAGCTTTTTTTTTGGTCTATTTTCTAATAAATCTTTCTGTCAAGCTGATATAATGACACTGGACAGCTGAAACAGAATATTTAAAGTTTTATTGGGAAGACTAAATATTATCATCCAGATAACAAGTTAGGGAGTAACTATTAGTGAACTTATGCCTCCAAATCTGAGAGGGCACTACCCCTAAGGAGGGGAGGAATGGCAAGCAGCTGAGGACAGGCCGAGGACAGAAACTTCTTAACTCCACGTAGCTAAAGCTAGAACACAATGTCTGCTGTTGCATGTCACCTGCTTTGAAATGTGTTTTGTGTAGTGGGCTCTTCAGCAGTGCTGTGGTGGCTGTGCTGCCCCCAGGAATGGCTTCTGGGACCACAAAATATCTCTGTGGCAGGAGGATGGCCTGTCAAAACTTTAAATTGACAAACTGGTAAATTTCCTATTAAAGACACATATTTTTAGTCTATATTTTTTAGGGAATTTACTGAAATCAATAATAATGAGTAATTTCCTTACATGCAGCTATAATTTATGAGGTTTAAATTTTGGTTTTTACCTACTATCCATACCAAGGCTGACAGGAATCCCAAGAGCACCCAAACTAGGGCAACTTTTAAAATATAATAGCATAGCTGTAAAAATGTAGGAAATGATTCCTTCTTTTTTACTTGAATATATGCTTGTACATGTTATGTGCTTTAGAGGAATCTTGAAGCTTCTGTATATTTTTTGTGGCTGAGACTAGAGATTGCCAGATCTCATCTTAAGCTGAGATGTGATTGAGATTGCATCTCAAACCGCCTAGTTATAAAGTTTGTGGGGGATTAGGATTTACCTATGGCAGCTGAATTCTCCTTCAGGCTGAGAAAGTTATGGGCTGATTTTCATAGTCTTTTGATCCTGATGTTTTCTGGTGAACTCAATAATAATGATTGAGTACCCCTGGTAAGCCATTCTGATGCTGAGAAACTCAAAAAATGGCATACGCAGAACCTGTCTTCAGGACATTTTGTTCAAGAATATGGGCTCTAGTATACATCCTTTTGAGAATTTTAAAGTATAAATTTCAAAAGGCTGTAGTCCACCTGTGTAAAATAGGTTTCTGTTTATATATAGTCCACATGTTATTAAACATATAGGTAGATGATGTAGCCTTAACCACTTAGGGAACTTTGGATCTCAAGGAGCCCAAATGATTTCCATGGGAGTTTTTAGTTTGTGATGTACTGTTCAATAGTTATTACTATAACTTCTTTTCATTTTAAATTTTCCACAACAAAACTGCTATCAGTGTATACAAGCAATTGGTACAAAGTTGGATATTCTGTTTTAAGTAGAAAAGGTTAGTTTTTTAACTTTTTGTTAGTTCGTTTTAAATAAATTATGATGTATTCTTGTGGGAACGTTTCTAATCACAGACACTTCAACTAGTTGAGAAAGTAAAATTGAATGTTTTGCTTGGCATTAATAAGGGTTTTTCTAGGTGAATCCATCAACTCTGCTCACTAATATTAATCTCTTCAGAAAGATTTATTGGCTGTGCCATTCTTGTCCCCGTGGGGGTACCTAATCCCTAGGGCAGTGACTGCCCTGGCTGCCCCTGACTCCGTGGCCTGTGCTGCATCCTGACACAGGGAACAAAGGATTGACTCTTGCGCAAAAAGAACTGAATTAAGTAGTAATTTGTAATTTATGGAGGATAAATTCCTTTGTACAGCAAGCACACCTGTTTCGCACAAACTCACCTGTTGGACCAATACATATTCTTTGCAGAATTATTGTGCCCCATTGTGGATGGCAGTACCATAAAGAAAATACATTAAGGATATTTTCTTCTCAGGATGATATGGTGACTTGCATATAGTGACTTGCACCACATGACAGAAAAAGTATTTTTTGAAAGAGTAGTACATTCACATGTTTTTATTGGGAATAAAGAAACAAAAATGCTGGTTTTGGCCAGCAAAGGAGAAATCAGTGGATGACAGACTGAGAGATGTATTTCAAATTTTTCCGACATAGTAGAAAAGGGAATTTCCTACATATGTTCAAAAGGAAAATTCTATACTTTTTTAAAATGACGTTGCTCAAATTTTATATCTCTGGGTTTTCAATAGGAGAGAATTATTTGTAAACATTTTAAATGTTGTGAAAACTCAATTTCAACAATAAAAGTGTTTTTTAAAGGCTAGTTTTTCCCTACCAAGGACATTGCTGATTTGAATGGAACTTTTAAACTTTGCTCAAGACTCGTGCGTTTATAAACAGTGATTTTATATACTGTCATGTTGTTTTGAACGGTGTAGGAGGATTTCTTTTCATTTCTGATCCTCTTTTGCTCTTAGACTAATTAATTTCAGATAACGTGTATGATACAATGGGAAAAATATATTGGGGAAGAAAGGCAGGGCTGAGCCAGCTGTTGCTTCCTGCGGGTATAAAAGCCAAGAGCTTTTTTACCCCTCAGCCAAAGGTAAGAACACCATTAACTTTATGCCTACTGAAATCTGTCAACTGATTTTGGTAGATGTGGAGTATCCTGCCATCAGGTCTTCACAGTTCTCAAGACCTAGCAAAATAAGAAGATAAAGGAATGGTTGTCTGAGGAAGAAAGTCATCAAACAACAAAAAAAAAGAGTGTGATTTGATCTATTCAGGAAAGAAGAGCAAATATAGACAAACTTTGGCTTTGAAGGTTGTGACTGACCCCAACAAAACCAAGTAGAGTAAACCATGTGCACAATAAGCAGATGAGTTTAAAAGCACTAACAGTGTGGAAATTCCACAGTATTGGGCATAACAATTGTTTAGATGTGCACACTGACTCTGCCACTGTGCATATTTGTTTTGCACTGGCTCCTGTTGTGCTGCTTCATGCATACATTGTATGGGGCCAGAAGGGAAATGAGAAGACAAACTACTCCTGATGTCTGTTGTCCTTCTCTTAGCAACTTCTTGGAATTACTGAGAGATGCAGTGGTTCTTCATCTTGCAATCCACTCCCCCTCTGCCTTGTGTATGTTTGTACTGTGCTTTCCCCAGTGACAAAATGTTGAATAGCTCCAAACACACGTTTTCTTGTATTTTCTGACTATGGATTTTTGGCATCCAACAGTACATGGTAATTTCAGCCAAGAAGTAAAATAATATCCTTTAGATGTGATGTTACACTAGTAAAGAGTCAATTTCCTTTATCCAGCTGCAAATTGTTTTGGACTGTGAATTATGCAGATTATGCAATAAAGGCTTATAACACTCATGTCACAAGTCCCTAGAAAATAGATCTGTTTTATAGGGATATAACTCAGTTTGAATGTGGTCCTTGGTATTCTTCACTAGTCTCTACCTATTCATTAGTATTTAAATTTATGTTAATTTCATAAAGGTGTGAAAAGATCTTTTTTTGCATATACATGAACAAACGATGTTACTATTCAACCAGTTATTTTCCCTTTTTTTAACCCAGGAGAAGCTTGTATTAACAGAAAGAGAAAAGGGGAGTAATAAAAGCCCAGTTTTGAAGACTCAGAATTCAATGTAGCCGCTGAATCTGTTTTCAAAGGTGATATTCATTATTCTCTTTCCCAATTTGAGTGAAAATTTTGGATGGTATCCTCATGGCACATTACACTTCCAGAATACATAAATATATAAGTGTGTGTACATATATGTATATAGTGTGTGTGTGTGCGCCTGTGTGTGTATGCACACATATGGAGAACTATGGGTTAGCACATTTGTATTAACATGTGAGGTTACATGTCCATCCTGGGACATTTCAGTGTGTTACCTTAACTATGAAGGTTCTATAGAACAGCAATTGTGGTGGAAGAAATATTTGTTACATTTCAGAGTTGAATAAACAACTGGAGTGGATGCCAAAGTTTTTAAGGTACTTTTTTGTTTTCAGAAGTGATCATACAAATTAAAAATTTGAAGGAAGTGGATCAGACCTTTGATCAGAAAAGAGCTATGATTTTCTTCTAAAACTATTGTCAATTCAAAAAATTGGTAGAAAATATTTGTAAGAAGATTTAACTTTTGTTACTCTCTTTTAATATAGTCTACCACTAAAGTAGATTTCTGGAATAAGGCGCTATTTCTACTGGGCCAAAATAATTAATCATCCTTCTATATGGAATTAGTATTTATGAACTATATCCTTTTGTGAGCAGAATGAAGACAAAAGGTATATTCAGTGCATTTCCAAAGACCTTTTAAGTAGCTCAACAAAGCACATAATGCAGGCCTTGTCTTACAAGTCTGTGATGATACAGTTTAATAGTGTTATAAGGCTATGGCGGTGTGTAGTTGTCATGATGGTAGATTGTGCTGGTCTGTATAGATTTACTGTCATTCTTTAGGCTTTTCATACATGACAGAGGTTGTCTGAAGCACAGCAGGGACATGAAGCTTGCAGGGGTTAAGTGTTACTTGCCTCCTGGCTTGCTACATAGTCCTCCCTGCACACATACAGAGATGAGGTGCAGGGTACATCCGTCACCGGGCTGATGACATGATGGATTACTCATGTCATTGTCAGTACAGTCAAAATCACTCTGTTGCTGATAAGGTGGCCCCTTTTCTTTACTCTGGTTGAGTGATGCTATTTTCCCCTCTGGTTTTAAAACTGTAGCTCACACAAACATCCCTTAAATCAAAGATGGAGAAGACTATTTTTAATTGTACATAGTAGCTTTAGAACGTCGGGGACAAATTCCTTTGAAAATTACTTTCAGAATAGACAGATGTGTGTCAAATGTTTTGCATCACTTGACTTTTTTCTGATCCTGAAAATAAAATATTTTAAGAGGGATGATGAATGTTTCCCTGAACTCATTCTTCCTCATGATTTATCAAAGAGTTTGAATCATCACTTCCGGATTCTTCTTTGTATGAGAAGAGAGACGGCTATCCTTGTAGCACTGGAAGGAGATAAAGCACTGGAAAATGGCAGGACTTTGGAAATGTTTGTAGGGAAGCTTTGCAAGAGCTATGCAGTGCAAATAAAAAATTCATCAGGGGCCCCAATGCTGCTTGGCTCTGAGCTAGTCACAAACTCTTCTGCACGTAGTGTCTGATGCTACTGTCTTTCCCCAGCTCCTTCTGTGAAACCTCAAGAGGGTGACCTGAGGTACAGACAGTAAGTACAGCTTGGACAGGAGTCCTGAAATATCAGCTGCAGAAGAGGAGTGTTGAGCATAGCATTTATTTTCCTGGAAAATTACTGTCAGAGACTTCCATGTGAGTTCATAATTATTGTCACAGCTTTTCCTGACACAAAGTTTTGCTCCATAATGCCTTTTCCACCCTGTCTCCAGAAGCCTGAAGATGGTACTAACACTTGAGCTCACTCTTTGCTTGTTTTGTAAGAAATACAGATGATCCACTGGTGTGCTTGGCAGACAAAGGTGAAAGTCTTGCTGGACTTTTGATACCACAGGAGGAGTACTTCCATCCCATATTGGAATATTGTAGGCACTTCCATCCCATATTGGAATATTATAAGGCTTTCATAGCACACAAAGGTGCTGTTCCATTCACAGTGCAATGGTGATAATTCAGCTGAATTTTTTCTTATATTCTATTCCTGAAGTCAAAAGTTCTACTGGAGAAATTGTGTTTGGAGAAGGAAATCATAGTCACTGTCTGGTTACTTGGAATAGAAGAGATTTGGAAAAAGCACATGCAGGTCTACTTTTAACTGCAAGAATATTTTTTGATTTTCAAGCCTTTTTACAATCTGCACACTTTAACAGAAATGTATAGCGTGATTTCCAACCCACTGCACTTTCCATGTTATTTATCTTTTCATTCCACTGTGTGTACATGTACATGCCATACAGAGCACCCACCGCTGTTGTGCTTATAGATTGTCTTTGCAAATAATCATAGACAGCAAAAAAATTACTAATTGTTTTTTTCTGAAACTGAGAAATTCTTTCAAAACACATGATCACATTCACCTGCTGGGAAGAAAATCCTTTTACAGAACCTACATGGCAGCTGACTTAAAGAAAAACAGAACAACTGAAAGTTTGTGCATGAATATCAAGAGCCCAAAGATACATACTCTCCCATACTTACACACCCATGTATGCTGATACATCTAAATAGCTTTGTTTTGAAGTTTGAAACAGATTTAAATGGAAAATTATTGAAGAGAACTGTGTGGTCTGAATTTTAATCCCTGAACCCACCGGCTTCTTTTTTATTGCATGTGGTGTGGCCTTGAATTGCAGAATGTTTTAAACATACATAATGAGCTCAATGTCAAACTGTTGAGCCTTTTGTCTTTAACAATAAGCACTTAGCTCAGCTAAATGAATAGAAATTGCTTTAGTGAATTACAAAAGCCAAGGTTTTATACTGCACTAATACTGACAGTAATTAATGTAGACATTGTCATATTTTACAAATATATGGGATTAAAATCAACAGCTAAAAAGGCAACAGACATCCGTAAACAACACAAATTTCAACAGTCAAAGATGCTGCATAATAGTATTTCTTCCACCATAAGTAACACTTTTTTTCTGATTCATTTGCATCTATATAGGCTACATTTAGAACATATACGGTACTGGTTGAATGGCAAGAATCAGAAAGAAATAATGTAAACAGTATGTGTAATTTCTGTAATTTGGAAAGAGATTAGGTCTCTAATTCATAGCAGACACTTTCTCCTACCGTATTTTGTAAAGGGTACTTGCAACAGGACAACTTTTTTAACGTTGGAAAAGAAGAGATCTTATTTTCTTCCCTCAAAATCAGGAGGAGTATTCAGAAATTTACAGTAAATTGCAATTCATCCTTTAGAAATTCCTTCAACCTACTATTAGAGTTGCTGCCAGAGATCTGAATGCTTTTTGCCTAAATCTCTGTAATCCAATAAGCTTTTGTGTTTAGCAGCTTGTTTTGAAACTTGTATAGCACCCCAGCCTGTGTCTCTGTATGTTCGTTTGCAGGCAGGTGAGTGCCCCAGGGCCTGATTATTATTCAAGCCAGGAGGCCTTCACAGCCCCAACCAGAATGTAATTTGTAATTAACTGTCATTTACTTCTGTCTGCACTGACTTGTTGTTCAAAAGACAGTGTATTTGAGCTGGTCACTAGCTTCTCTTTGTTGTGGATATGATGTCTTTCACATCTAGTTTTATTCATAATGTTTACAAAAACCAAGTACTTGCACTCTTGAAACCAAAGTAGAACGGGGATTTCACTGATTTTTCCTAAATAAATTACGTATATGCAATTATGAATAATTAGGTATGTAAAAGAGAGTATTTGATGCTCTGGGATGGGTTTCTGAGCAGAATAGTTAAGTTCATGTGAAATATATTTAATTGAAGTCTGTTAGAGATAGAGCATTCCTGATTTAAACTTATTGTAGTTGAGATCTGTAAAATGAAAGTGCATATTTAAGTTGTGGGAATTCTTCTTAACACATTTTAAACATCACAACTGTATTTTCTCACTGAAGCGGGACCACTAACGTATTCTGTGAATGTACCCATATCATGAATTTGTAATTGTCCCCATGGTAATCTTTTGTTAGCTGAAATAAACAAAAGCATAACATAATATTCACATTTATTTCTTTAAGGATTGTGCTTCGAATTATTATTGACATAATTTTAATTCACAAACAGTAAAAAAACAAAAGGTTTTTTCTGTTTAAACTCTGTTTCATGCACTGCTCTGTGAGAAAGCAAGCATGACATTGGGCAACAGTAAAGATCCACAAACAAAGCCACTTTAAAAATAGGTTAAACTTATCTGATTCTGACCTTTAGCTCAGCCTTACTGAGCGCTACACTGCTATTTTGCCAGAGCAGTTGGCCCGTTTCATCTCATTTCTCACTGCTGCTACTGCTGCTGTTTCTCTCGCTGTTAATGTCGCCTCTTCCACCTTCACAGGTGCCATTGCTGCACATCCTCTGCGGCAGCTGGGGCGGGAGAATCCCCAGGCAGAAGGAGCAGGACAGCCCCCCCAGCCGGTCCCCAGCCCCTGTGCAGAAAAGGAGCACCTCCCTCTGGTCCCAGCCGCTCCCGGCCTGCCCGGCATTTCCCAGCGCTATCCTCTCGGATTGCGTATTCCGGGCAGTATATACCGGTCAAGGGGATGCATAAAGAGGCTCAATGGCATTCTTTTGTCATACTTAAAAGGCGGGGTGGCTGGGGGGGGGTGGCTGGAGAGAGAAGAAAGAGAAGAAAGAGCAATGTCTATAGGAACAGCTTTTCCCCCATGGTGATTTGCATAAAGTTGGATTAGGCAGCGCTTCAAGCCCCCAAAGGCTGATTACTTACACTGGGCCTTATTAATTATTTCCTTCTTTATTTGAAACAATTAAGGGGAGAAAATAAACACTGTGACACTATCTCTTTAAGATCGGGAGCAATAAAAGCGTAAGACCCCAAAGAAAGCCTGCTTTTTGTGGAGTGTTTTCTGTTCTCGCCAGCCACGTCGGGGCTAGCAATTCCCATGTGTTATCAAAAGAGACAAGAAGCAGCAGGCTTTAGCACCTAGCTGAGCGGGATTGCTACATGCCACTCTAAGTGCGATTAAGCTTCCTTTAGTGCACCAGTGACATCACTGATGGCTCAAAGCTGCAGCTACTCAAGAGTATTAGAATGCATTTCATGCTTGGCTTACTCAAAACTGCAGAGCTAAAATTTACACCTTATTTGATGTTCTTCTCCCTGCTGTTAATTGGTAAAGGGATCTCTGACCCTTTTGATCTCTGCTACAATCCTCTAAATGCCCAGGTCTGCTAAACTGTTCAGCAGGAGATGCTCAGCAGTTGCCCAGTAATGTGAAGTCTTTTTTTGGCTTTCGTGCCTTTGGTTTACATCCAAGTTGCACAGAAATAAGAGATGACAGTTGTTATAGATATGCTGGTTTAATTACTTGTCAGCTTAGAGCTGATATCTCGGCTAGCCAACGTGGAAGCTTAACTTTCTTCTAGTAGCTTAAAGCATGACCAACTGCTAGTGCTTTTGTATTTAGCTATAAAACTCTGGATACATTTAAGATAAAAAATAAAATAGAGGAAGAGCCTTTTTGATTTGCTTGCAAAAGTGATCAGCTTTTGGTGCACTTGATTTCATGTAGATCTTAGGCAATGTAAAATTATTTGGTCGTATTGATATCTAAGTGGATATTGGATTTGTTTTAATTCTGATTTATAATTGCATGGGGAATACCAAATACACTTTTCCCCTGCTCCCTTTGAAATGGGAGATTTAAAATCTTTAAGGGAATTAAGGAGAGATGTATTGTGTTGACTCGACTACAAATATCACTATACAAAGTTGTAACAGCTTTTCTTGAGAAGGCATCCTTTCAAAAGGAGCCTGGTGCAGATAATCTTAATGTATATGTGACTCAAAGCGATTAGCATGCACACACCTCTGCGTATGGCTGAATTAATTGCACAGAATACTGTGAATTTTAATGGAGTTGAGGTAACCATTAAGCACCTTTGAAGAATTTGCTTAGTGAAGAACAAATGAGGAATACCCTAATAATTGTTGCCTATAGGTGAAGGCTGGCTAAAACGTGACCTGACAGTCGAGACACCATACTCTCCCCCTCCAAACCCTGTCAGAGGTTTTTAGTGTTTATCCCAGGCTTTGTTATCCACCAAGATACATAGTTTTCATTGAAGTGAAACAGATTATTGGTTACTATAGTTTCCCTATTGCTCAATTCAGTGCTGTGAAAAGCCAGGGACAATAGGTTTAAAAGTCCAGTTAGGACAAATAAATCCATGTTGAGAAGAATGGGAGAGAAGATACCTGTTCTTCTGTCTTTGATGTATTCTTTATTTTGTAGGATAGAAGGGGAATTAGTGGAGGGTTAATTGTTCGGTGCTTAGAGCTCTGTCTTTCCAGTTTACTGCAGAGTGAATTATAGTACTATAAAGACAAAGTGAATATTGCTTGATTTCTTGCCCTCCCCCCGCCCCTTTCCAGTTTTCAAAATGTTCAAGACACTGTAGCTATGCCATGGACACAGGAATACAGATTTCTGAGTTTAATCTCTGGCATTATATTTTCCCTTCACCCAGTCTCATCCATATATTGTTTTCCACGCCAAAACGGTAAAAGGCATTTTCTTGGATTCTGAGAAAATTACTCCACCTGGAATTTTGAGGTTAAGCTACAGAAAAATTTACATTAAAGGAAGTGAAAATGTCAGCTTTCACCAGGATACATCAAGAACCAACCATCTGAGCACGCTGGCAAAATTAATGTATTCTAGAAGGCCAACACACAAATGTTAAGAGGGACTTGATGATACTGCGCAGATTAAAGCAGTGGCTTTTGTGCCTTTGGAAGCTATGTTTGCATTCAACCCAGTATGACTAGGAAAAAAGTTAATTTGATTTGATAACTGAAAAGGTCACACACTTTGTTCAGCGCCTTGCATGCTTTTTTTCCTTAACTAGATTCTCTGTTTCAGTCAGAGCTCACTTCTAAGGATTTCTGCTTTGCTTCAGCCCTTGTTGAATCCTGCCAAGAAACAGGTTGTGGACAGCATTCTACATGCGTAATACAATAGCAAAATGGAAAGCCACTGAAGTCAAACTGTGTTCCAAGCTTATTTGGCTTCATTTATCCTATATTTGTCACTCTTCTGTGCAAGTTCATGGGGAAAATGGTGGAGGGGAACAGAGTTAATCAAGCTCAGTCTGCAAAATACAGTGCAGATAAACGACAGAAAAAGCTTAAACATTGGCAATCTCTACCATAACTGCAACCTTCTTCTCTGAAGGTGTTATTTGACATTGCTGAAGGTTTCATCTTGATTACTTTCAATAAAATCCAAAGTAAGGATGACTGTCTTGGCTCAGTAAGCAACAAGGTTTTATCACTAATTACAATCCTTTATTACCAGTAGTTTAATAGGTTTATGATAGGTCATAAAACAATTCAGCATGGGAGTACATAAAAGGAATACGTTATACAGCTGTGACATCTTAATATCTATTCATTGTAATCATTTTATGATCTTTAATGGTAGCATTTTTAAAATAAGTTTGTATGCTTTTACATGAAATAGATGGCCACCAAAAATGGGAGGTGAAGGAAAACCACATAAATATAGAGTAAAATACTTAATGAGGCATTTTGAAAACTTCTAATGTCAAAAGCATGTAGACTGTATCACGCATGTGGAGTCTCATTATGGGTAATTATAATAAAATTATAAGTGCTATAATAATTCTAACCTTGAAGGCACAATAAAGGATAGTTATATTTGCCTTCCTAGCCCACACATCTGAGACGCTTTCCTCATTAATTATATTTCATGTAAGTATAATTATGTAGTGTAAGACTAAAATTCGAAAGCATTTGCTAAATCACTGTTAATGGCAGCCTTATTCTTCAGAGCTTTAATATAACTAATTATATCTAAAGTTATAGGCTGAAATAAGAAATGGAAACAAAGTAAAATTTATGCTGGATGGGATTTTTTTCCCTACTGATTGTTTTAATCTGTCATGTAATTAATGAATGGGAAGTGAATTAGTAGAGAAAATGGATTATTGTTTGAAACTATAGTAAAAGTCAAACCTAATTCCTCCATTATAAGTTATTTTGACTTTGGCTTCACTGGAATCATCCTGGCCTAAAACTCTATATTTGCTGTGACTCAGAACATTATGTTACAGGTTCACAGACATTTTCGGAGAGGGTATACTACGCAAAGTATTCTGGTGGTTTCTGTAGTGCCTAAAATATTTGACTATGATTAAAAATATACCAAATCATTGTGCATGATAGCAGAAAAATAGTGTTTTGAAATGTTGTAATACCTAATTTACTAAGATTTGTCTCATCACACTTGTTCACAAGTTTGTACCTTTCTCCATCCAATTGCTACATTAGAAGCTTTGTTGGTGATACAGTTATTTTGACTTTACCTTGAAAGTAAATGTATACTCAATACCTCAGTATGGAATAATTCAATACAAAGATACATCTTTTCTTCATTAGGACTACTGTTTAAACATCATGAACAACACTATATATTTCAGGACAAAGAAGCAAATATATTTTCACAGAAATAGAGGAGAAGCAAAATTAGTCAGAATGTAATGGAAATTTTAGAAAATTTTAAGGTAGATATTGACTTTAAAATAGTGCTCAATATACAAAGGGTTTTTTCCCCTAAAGTTCAACACACAATAGCTGGAGGGGGGAAATCTATGTTCTTTCCAATGATGAAAAGACAATTTACAAATTATTGTGAGCTGTCTTTGAAAAGGGAAAAATACACAGTGATTCAAAAGACCTCCCCAAAATTAAAGCTATACTTTTATTTTCTTTCCTTTACGCGCCATAGTTTATTATGTATTTGTACAATAATGTACATACCTGCAGAGCATGTGTGAGAACTTAACACACCTAACATAATAAAATATAATGTGTTTATTTTTCCTATGCACACATAATCACATATTTTTAATATATTCCCATATTAACTATATCATGATTTCAGACTTTATCAGGATCAATGATGCTGAGGTTGAGACATTCCAAAAGAATATAGTAAATCATCTTCTAATTATTACTTGCTGCTGTGTGTTTCATATACCTGCAGATCTATTCCAAAGCAGATATTTCCATGTACTTCACAGGTTTATAAACATGTGTGTTCCAGGCAATAGGACTTCTTTGAAAAGAAGTATTTTGAAACACCCTATAATAGAAGATGAATACCTCAGACCTGGTAAATTTCTTCTTTCCATAGGGAAGAGAGTTGGATGCAAAAAAAAAAAAAAAAAAAAAAGAAAAATCCATAGAATTTCAGTAAAAGTTATTACCTAAAACCAGTGGAATCAAGACAAACAGGGAGCAGGTAGTTTTGTTTCCTTCCTAATATTTTTTTTTTTTTAAGATGAAAATTACACCTGATTCTTTAAATGGATAAGGAAAATTATTATTTTCTACCCCAAATTCCTTTCTTTGGATGCTGTCTTCGTCAAATTTCAATTCACAGAGAGGTTAAAAACCTGAAGTCCTCTGGATTTAAACTGGAAAACAGAGGGAAACCTGCCATTTCAGAAAGTTCTCCTTGTTGTGGTCCTTATCCCCCTTTCCTTCCAGAAACACACTGCTGCAGGACAAACCAATTTAGGTGGGATTTGCAAGAGAGGATTTGAGGAATTGTACTGAGGTACAGAGCTGGTGTGGTAGTATTTGGATTTATGTTGAGGCTTTCTCATGGGATTAGTTATTAGTTGCAGCCAATACAGTGTTGGTAAGTTAACTACCCAGTATTTGAAAGCCAGTATACATTTTATATACTAAGAGAATAATGTTGCCAGTTATGTTCCAAAGCCCTGATACACAGTTAAATAGGGAGATCTTATTGTGCTATCAGTCGCTCTTTGCACAGAATGCAATTATTAAATTGTGGTTATTCTGTTCCTGATAAAATGAATAATTTCCCTAAGCAAATAGCCAGTAATAAGTGAAACAGCTTTAATTGCTTGGTGCTATAGCAACAATTTATTTCCCTTTCTTATGTTCTCATTACTGAGGGTCTATCTATGAAGGCAAGTTTGAGCAGTTGCTAATAGGGCATGCTGCTTAAAAAAATCTTTTTCATTCTTTTATTTTACAGTCTGCCTTGCAGTGTTTTGACAGAGATTTTGTGGGAATAGACTACTACAATTTTGCTTGTTAGGTCCTATTTTTACTTGCCTTTAGCCACTTTGCACAATCTATAGGATACTAGATAAAGCCATGGGAGGATCAGGTGTGATAAATGTTAAGTGTTGCATAAATTAAATCCAGTTAATGATGTTAAACACCTACAAATTAATCAAAGCAGCACCTAACTTTTCAGTGTCTGGCCCTCAGACAACAATTAAAACCCAGTGTTCCTAATATCTATCTAAAGGGCATGGGCTGATCAGCAAGTAATCCTGAACACCCACAGGTGAAGTGAGGAGCCAGCTGAAGCAGCTGATAAGAAGCATAATGTGATGCTCTAGTCTGATATCTCAAGCTGTTCTTCCCTAGAGGTTATCTGAGGGAAGAAGGCAGAATGGCACTGTCCTTAAGATATCTGTGTTTTGGAAGCCCCTCTTGAGCATTGTTGAACTTATGGCCTTCCTCTGAGTTGAACAAGGCTACTCTTTTCAAAATGCCATTGTCAAGATGATAGGACTGTTCTTAATATATTTATTACATTCAGAACTAGTGTGCTGAGCCTAATTTTCCTTGGAGGAAATCACCTTCTTTTCATGTAACTGGAATGAATTTTCACCTGTGAGGTATAAACTGTCAGAGCTCTTTCATCTTACAAACTCTTTGTGTTTTGAGAGAAATGAAGAAATCTTCCTTCACCTAAAGAAGAGCTAATTTAATACGAATATTCAAGTCCAGTCACATAATAGTCTCATTTAACAGTTATTTCAGTATTTTGCCTGTGTTTGCTTACGAGTCCTCTTTTTTGTGGAGCTTCTCTGGATTTCCTCAGATCTTTCTTCCACATGCATTAATGTAAATAGATTTCTTGGTGTTCAATAGGACAACTTTTGTTGTTAGGTCTGCTGTTAGGTGGGATTTTTTTCTTAGCCAAAATATCTAGTCCTTCTTGTCCCTTAATATTGTATTACCACCTTCTTAAATGGTACAGGCTTAGGAATCAACTAGGTTCAGCTGCGTATGGAGTATCCATCAAATGCTTCCTGCAAATATAGGTCCTTTATCAAGCACTAAGGTAATTGGAATTAGATCTGAGGTCCATGCCTTTCAAAAAAACAATGCTCATTTAAGCCAATGGTAATGGAGTGAAATTACAGAAGTACAAGTCTTAGCATAAAAAAGTGGAGTAGGACACAACTTATATCTTCCAGTATTAGGATTAATACAATGAAAACATTTTACCTACCTTGAAGTCTTTCTTCATTACGCTAATTATTATCTAGAGAAAATATGCTCATTTAAATCAGTTTTCTTGCCTTTGATTAACTTGTTTAATGCATGTTCTTTTGCGTTTTTTTTCTATTTTGATGCCTAACTTAATTTCAACATAAGTACCTACTCTGTACTAGAGACAGCATCCAGTATTTTAGCAGTTAAACCAAATTACTTAATATGGTCAAATTTTTGTCTCACTTAATCTCTTCTTAGCTATAGAAAATGCCTGCCCAAAACGTTACCTTCATGTCTTCACCACACATAACAAAATTTCCTTATTTTAAATTACATCTAAATAATTGCTGGAAGATAAAAAAACTTTCTCTACTTCCGAGATGTAATTCACTTAAAATTTACAGTAAAAAATTCCTAAAATAAAGTGTCAGTAAAAATGGTGAAGAAATCAAGTTTGTATTCTGGTTAAGATTTGGCTTGGTCCTGTTATGTCCTGTTAAGTCTGACTTGTTATTAAGAGTTGAAAGTAATTTTGTATTTCAAAGAGAACTTGCAACAATCAACCTGCTTGAATATGACTCTACAGAATGAAATGTTCATATCAAATTGAAGACATCAAATAGGGAGACATAGTGCTGTTTTATAAGTATTATTAAATTTTAAAATCTCTCTTTCATAGATTTTTCAAAATTACCTGAATCAGTTTTGTCAACTATTTGTACTTAATTAAAATTTTCCCATGAAACAATTTTAAAGCTCTATTTTCTCCGTTTGGATTTGAGTAAACACAAAATATTTAAAGTGTAGTTGGAAACATTAGTTTTTGCTGTACATTGGAATGTTGTCTGCTACTTACTTTAGATAATAATCTTGCCTCAAATGTAATATATGCATTGATTACAGAAATTTCTCCTATATGACTGAAATGCTGATTTCCATACAAAACTGAGAGTAAAGGAAAGCATGCAAAATGTATATTCATCACATCAGTTTGGATGATCATTATTTTATTCCTTAAGGTGATTCTGATCTCCCTAGGCATATTACATATTTCAAAGTTGGAAATATTCATAATTTAAATAAAATTTTAAACAATTTTTGGAGTTTATTCCATAAAAAAGGTGGTTGAGCAATTTGGGAAGGCCTACACTATGTGAATGTGAGTGCTGCTGTCTCAGAGAAAGAAGAGGATAAAACCAATTAAGAGTAGAACTCCTCTAACCTTGGCAAAGCATTTCAGTTATCTTCTTTCTGAAAACTCTGAATTAAATATTGGACATAAAGGAAATATGGGAAGTTTTACTTGTTTCCTTGACTTCCACACTGTTCCCATTGGCGACATCTTGTTTCCATTTGCCAAGTCGTTTGTACCATTTGGCTGTCACCTCCCTTGTCTACTGGGTTTACAGACCCCCTCACTGGTGTAGTCAGCTTCCATCATTCAAGTCACAGGTTAATTCCCATGGACCATCAGGGTCAAATGTTACAGGAGAGAGGAGCTTCAGCCCAAGAGCTCCAATTTAATCTGGTCCACTGTGTAAGCCAATATACTGGAAACCCATCACTTAAGCTCATAAGTAATTTCTCTTGTTAGAAGTCCTAACAACTACTTTGAGCAAAGGACATTTCAATCTGTCTCATAATGATTTACTGTGCCTCTCAAATCCTCTATGTTTCTTTTGCTATATTACCAAAAAACTTCCTTAGGAGACCGAGGAGAGGAGAGATTTGGGAGAGTGCCTGAGGTCTGTGGGACAGGAGCACTGAGGGAAGGGTAGAATGTTTGGCAACCTTGTAATCATCTCCACTGTCAGGGCTTCAGACCTGTTAGACATTAAATAGCCATCTGTCCATCTTAATGCATTCTCACAAGTTGGACAACATTCTTTATTAGAGCTGAGAGACTTTAAATTCGACATCAGCAGTAACTAGCACAACTGCACCAGTTCCCAGCCTCATTTGATTCATACCCAAATTAATACCTCTTGGGCAGGATCCGAGCCAAAAGCCTCAGCATGCCATTCAAGTGGGTCTCAAGGGTTTCATACATGCTCAGATTATGCATGCCTTTAATCCTATTGCACATTAAACAGCATGAATAGGACAACATCTTGGTCAGCTGAAATCCTAAAACAATATTTAGATCAGACTAACTGGTACTAAGCATCTTGTACTTAGCTGCTCCCCAAAACACAGTGTTTTTCCTGTCATGTCTTTCCTTGCCCACTGGGTCAAGGATCAAAAGGACTAAAACTTACAAATGATCCCCTGCTGGCTTCCAAATCCCAACCACAGAATCTGTGCTCAAAATCCTTTGGAAAAGTAGAAGTAGTCACTGAGGTGCATATGTCAATCAAAATTTTCTCACTATTGTTTTTTATTCACCTCATCTATTTGGATTTACACACTACTGTCACTAAGACTTTGTATTTCACTCAAGGCTGAAACAGCATTTTGTCAAGGTTGCACACTCATGCCTGAGTGCTGTGCACTCAGTGATCTAGAAAATACGGTACAAAATAGCAATTGCATTCTGAAAGAAGTATCTCTCCTACTCACAAAGAACTATTTTGATTTTTAGGGGAAATTGTGATATTTTGGGACAATAAAAGTTATTGCCATTACTTATGGTGTAAAAGCACCTCAAGGGAATTTGGTAGTTCAATGTTCAGAGTGACAGAAAGAGAATGGAAATTATTGTCATGGAATACATTGGGATGTGCTTGACTCCAGCCAACAATTTGGGGATTGTGGCCTTATCAGCTGGAAACTAATGAAATGGAGGAAAACTTGTGGGTATGTAAGGATGCAACTAATAAGATGGGGTTGTGAAAAAGAATGGCAAGTTTCAGAATACATCAGACCAGGTTATTTGCTCAGAGACCAGGTTTACTAATACTATGAGGGAAGACCATCAAAAGACTTCTTTAGGAACATGATATGCAGATCACTTATCTGTGTTCAGGAAATATAGAACTAAATGCAGGAAAGGTTTATTACGAACATGCAGTAGCTATAGTGTGAAGATAGATTAAAAATGCCTAACTTCTTTAGAGACAACATAAGAAGGTTTCGAGGAAATTTAATAACTCAGAAACATGGGGTTAATATTCAAGAGGAAGAAGAGTTTTTTACATAAAACAATTAAATGAAAATAAGAGAAGTTATAATAAATTGAT
Source organism: Setophaga petechia (assembly GCA_024362935.1). Classification (NCBI taxonomy): domain Eukaryota; kingdom Metazoa; phylum Chordata; class Aves; order Passeriformes; family Parulidae; genus Setophaga; species Setophaga petechia. The sequence continues at coordinate 28,292,053 of JANCRA010000008.1, forward strand.
TGCAAATGCATTTAGTTTGCTAACTAGATTATATCTAACCATCCAAGTTATTTTTTAGTTCCCAAATAGGACAGTGCAGTAGGAACTCAATGTAAGATAGTGATAAGAAGGGAAGATTTAAAAACTTGCAAAAAAATTCTGGGGGAAATAAAAGAGATTAGGCTTGTGATAGGAATGATTAGGTATCCAGTGTGTCCAGGTAGTTGAAATGAGTGCTGCCTGTTTACACTGCATATAGACTGAATTAATCTTGTGCCCTGCACTTCTTATGCACCTTCCTGGAAGCAAGGAAGGAATATTTTCATATCTCGGTAAATAAGTTTCTTACAGGATGGAAAGTTTTCATTTTTGTGAAGTGTTGGAAATTGACCATAACTAGAGAAGAGTTATAGGAAGGATATTCAGATACTTCTACTCTTTTCTACTGCAATTTATGTTCAGTGTCATACTATTTTATCTCTCTCATTTACCCAGGGTAAAATGGCCACTTAGTTTGGCTCTACAAGGAAAGATTTCTTTTATTTGAAATTTGATGCACTTTTGTACTATGGAGCATAGTGCTTGCTTTCTAGGCTCACTTGAGAGTTTCATTTAATTGCTTCCCTGATATTGCAGGGACATAGCTATTGGAGGTGACTGTAGCCCCTTTTGTGTCCTTTCTGTGACATTCTGTTGTTGCAGCTTTTACTGAAGATCCTAATTTTCCTTTAGTCCTGGGAAATGTGATAGGTGGAAGAAAGCAGAATAGACATTATGTGGATAAATCTAAAATAAACATCTATCACATAGTTAGCTGAGATTGTAAATGAATGATTCAATGACCCAAGTGATGCCTCCCAGTCCAATCTTTTAGAATCTTTTAGGTCCCAATCCCATGACTGTGCGCATTTAATCCTTCCCCTGTGCCGCCAATTCCCCATTAATTTCACAGATTGAACACTTGCTCAAATTCCACATATTTCTCACGAATTCACTGAAGTATTTAACATTCTCCATCATCATCCTTCTCTGAACTAAAGACGTGCCTTGCAACTCACAGGAAATTAATCACTTTTCCATCAAAACAGCATAAGTCTCAAAAAATGCAGCATATTTTCATACAAAATTTCCCATGTTACTAATCTTCCTTTCAGACTCATAAATTTTCTCTCACCCTTTACTAGAATTATCACCCACTCAAACCAAACCCTTTCTAAAAGTGAGCAAAACATATCCCGTTACCATCAGACAGAAAGACCTTCTGTGTCTGGTCCAAGTAGTTCTTCTAAATAAATCACTCCAACAGAGTTCTGTCTTAATGTTCTTTTTCCATGTAAAATATTTTGTATTTCTTTTACCGTACTGCCAGCACTTCTTAGGGATATGTCTTTCCCATCTCAGTCTTGGGAGACAAGTCCCTTTATGATCACATGGGGAAGGTTCATTCAAAACACAGAAATACTGAATATTGAATGATGAATACTGAAATAATACTTGACTTGAGCTGCATGAAGAAAGGCAGTGAACCCAATCTGAAACTGTAAAAAAATACCTCTCCAAACTGTATTGCCATTGTTACTGGCAAACAGATAGTGGGAAAATACTGTGGCTAGTTTTTGAGTATGTTCTTAGTTACCTGAACAGACTTATACTGACAATTTGTGCTAAAGGAGCATTTTTTAACTACGTGTTTAAGAAAGTTTATCCCAACCCTTATGGTAAGCGATCTCTCACTAAAGATGGACTGATGATACACTCTCAGTTAGTAAAGATGGAGTGTTTTTAATGAACACCGTAAAAAAACCTGGGCTTAAATCCCACCTTTGCCATTCCCTGTGTTACCTAGGCAACACTTATATTCTCTTTATATCGGTTTCTTCCTGTGAATATTTGCTGTAATAATTCTTGACCAATTCACAGGGGTGTTGTGATGTGAGCACTAATTAATTCACACCTTCATAGCTAAAAGGTGCCATGCAAGTATTAACACCATTATTTTTAATAATATTTACTTAGGCTATATTAAAACCTTTCAGACAGATACCACTGATTTTACATTTTCCTTCAAATTTCTCAGACTGACTTATCTAAACAGTAAGGAAGAAAATGATTATGCAGAAGGGCCAAGTATAAGGGTAGCTAGTTTTTGAAAGCAGACGTTTTAAAAATAACGTGTAAAATTCAGCAAAGTTAGGGAATAGATAGGGATTTCTGTCAGGTTGGAATGATAAATGGAAGGACTCTAGTGGCCCTTCTGTTTGTTTAGACCTCTTGTTCCTGCTACAACTCTGCACAAAACTAGCATTGAAGTGCCTACTGTTAAAACATAACATAACCTGACAGTGATCAGCCCAGAGGGCTTTTCCAAGAGAAGGCCATATTGTTCTGCACGGGGAAGTGCTCTACCACGAGATGTCCTGAGACGTGAAGGAAAGCACCGAGCGCGGAAGACTTTCCAGTACATTAGTAGTATATGAAAAGAGCTGACCACTCATACATTAATATGGCCTTGTCTCAGAGACTGACATATGGGAAAGCACTGCATCAGATTCTCTGCAGACTGCTTGTTTTCTCCTTGTTTTATAACAGCAGATACAAAGTGCAAAACACACCAGATTTACCATTACAGGGCCTGAACGCACTCTGTGCATGGTTAAGATACTTAACTTTTATGTTGTGCAGATGACTGAACAATTATAGATCCCATTATTTTTTTACTATGCAGTATTTGTAAAGCCACTACAGAATGTTTACCTTGGGAACAGCTTTAACATTAAGCATATTATATACCAACCAGGCCATTTGTAGTTAAGCAGTTTTCTGCTAATGGCTCTAAAGTATTCTGTTTTTGACTCCAGAGGATTTTTAAATGTCATGAAAGAGACTGTGTTTATGATGCATTTAAGTTCTTTATTCAGGTAAAGTAAAGCAGCCTGATACTGTCTTGAAAATAAAATAAGAATGAAGGAAAAGTCTCATGAAAATTAATGTCAAAAGAATAATCACAGGTATTTTCAAAAACTCTACACAGAAATTTTAAAATGTTGCTCTGAATTTTTGTGTCTTTTTCTGTCTTTCCTGTTGTTTGTTTTTATGTAGAATATTAACATGTCAAGATGTCTAATTATGCATATTCATTTGTGCAGTATAAAGAAACAGTAAGTATTGTTTTACTTGAAAACTTTGTGGAAATGAATCTCTAGTTTGCACAGGTAGATTTCAAGTGTGCCTGAATTTCACCAAACTTTGCACATCTCAGGGAAGATTGTGCTGCAGCCAGCAGGTTTTCCACAGCTTGATTATTGGGTTTATTCACTTATTCACTGCAGCTTTTTTTTCCCTGTCATCTCTACTAACATGAAAAAGCTGGAAAGGGTCCACAGACACGACGCCTGACAGATAGTTGGTATAGCCCCGGTATTTCCCCACACAAAAGAAGAGTCTCTTCTGCTTTTGAGATGAACAAACCTACATCAAGCTGCCTATCTAAACTATAACTCAAGGTTGTTATGGTTGAGAAAAAATGAACTTATGAGTGATGAATAAAAACTGAGGTGTGATGAGAGACAATTTAGTGTGATGTCCCACCCAGCATTTTAGGGTCAATTTTCTATTGATTCAGCTAAGAATCACTGTTGGCAATATGATATGGTCAGAGTTTGAATCTTTTTCAGATTCATATACACTGACTGAATGTGATCAGTTCCCCAAAAATATTTTGGTGAACATTTTCTTACATTTCTCTGTAAAACCAAGTTAGGAGTAAAAAAAAAGCCACCTATCTGTAGAACTATGAAGACATCTCTTATGCTGACAATCCTCAAAAAGAATTTCATTTTTGAAGGAATCCTCGCAAGCAACATAGTTTTCTCACATATAATGAATATTCCCTTTGCTATTCACTAGATCAATCCATGCAGTCAGACATACAGTGAAAGGATCCAAGATACAGAGAAATTAGCAACAGAAAGAAATCAGCAAATCAACCTTTATGCATTTAATAGACTGCTGCTCATTCCCTCCAGTTTCAAGCTCTGCATGAGCATATGTTTCCCCTTTTTTTTTGTTTTCTAGAAAGCACTCAAGGGGCCACTATGAAAGCAGCAGGGGATGACAAGCTGAGTTTGCCAGCACTTCCCTGTGCAGGTGCTTTGCTCAGTTTGTGGACACTAAGCTACATGAGTGATTCCTTCTGTTTACAACTATGGTACAACAGCACACATTCAAGGAAAATCTCTGTGCCACTGCTGGTTTTCCCCAATGTCTTAGAAATGATTAAATGTTCCCATTGAAGCAGATAATGAGGAACTCTGTGGGAAAAGTGGATTTTTTTTTTTTTTGTTCTGCATTTACATGAAGACTGTTTGTGATGCCAAGAATATGATTATTAGCGTGCATGTAAATATTCTTTATTCACACAACATTTTTCAGGAATCAGCCTAGCTGAGATGTTGAAATCATGACCAGTTATCAGCAGGTGGTGACTAGGCAATTATCTGCTAATTATAGTTCTAAATGTCATTTTATTAATTGTAGATTGATACAAGCTAGAAGATATTTAGCAAATGTCTTAATGTTGGAAATTATAATTGAGGGACATATCTAATTTCTAGTTCTTGGGGTCTACAGTTTAAGGGTTGACCCAATGGGGAGTCAAAGGTGTGAAAGCCACACCTAGGAATCCCTCTTGTCTTTGTGGAACATATTCACTTGCTGTCTAGAAATTCTGTGCGGTTTCTTTTTCTTCTGCTTTGCAAAAGCCACATTAAGAGTGTACAGAAAAAAAAATTCTCACTGTGCCAAAGACCTGGCCATTTGCCTTTTTGAAAAGCTGCATACAGCCTAGGATGATTACCGCAGCTCTTAATCTTCAGTCTCACTTTCCTCTATTTCAATTAAATGTCAGGATCTAACAAGTAATCAGGAGAACCGGCAAAAAGTGGTTTTTTGATAATTACATTTTATATAAGTAATTAAATATGCATTGTAACATGGCTAAAAACACGAGTTATTGCTTGTTGGGCTCCTAAACCTTTGGGTTTTGAGTTGCTGCACCAGTGGATGTTTAATGATGTTGAGCACAGTGGAAGAGAGGCTGTGGGAGGATATGACAAACAGGCAGACTTCCTGGAATACATGATTTGGTGTTGATGAAGCACTTCACAGAGGCATGCCTGCTGAACCAAAGTAGGAATTCGAGCTCTGGCCTCCCACATAGTGGGTCTGTATTTTAACAACTGGGGTACTGTAAATAAAGGGAATGCTTCCCTCCGAGATCCCTTGTGAGACAGAGCTCATCAGACCCTTGCACAGAAACACAGGAAGAGATGACTGAGTATTCCAGATGGTCGTAATATTCTGAATCGGATGAAAAAGGGTGGTTTGAACTTCAGGCATGCTGGGTGCTACTTTGCTTCATTTAAAAGTAGTTTACCTTAAAACTTCTAGGATTTCGCTTCAGGACAGTAGGATTTTAACAGCTTCCTCTTCATGCTCTGCAAGTTCAGGGTCAATTCTGGAAGCAGTCCTTTGTTTGAATTGCTTTGCAAAAGTACATTTATTCCTGAAGATAGTTTCCTTCTGAATCTTCTTGTTTAGGAACAAATCCTGCTGACTTTCTCACCACAAGTGCACTTTTCTGCTTGTGTGTGTTCTTCTGCGACATTTTCCTATTTTAGCAATATAAGGAAGACTGAAAAGGTAATGTTCAAACACCTTTCTACAGGAGTCATTGATCTAACATTGACTGGAGAATAATCCATCCATTTCAGTCACAAAATGCAATTTTGATCTAACCCTAACTTGGCCTTGAAGACCTGTTAAGACTGAAAGAGTGATGTAGAGGAGATTGTAGAGCATCTTGAGCATCATTTTAAACTAAGCAAACATTTCAGGAAGTTATGATAGACTGGAGACACAGACCCATGCTGAAAGGAAGATAGCTTGAATCTTTATTGCTAAAGGCAGAATTAGAGTGAAGAGCAGTTACATGGATGTGCCAGAAAACCTAGTTTGGCCCACATTTATAATGGGATGGAAGAAATCTCATCCAGTTGTCAGAAACTGTTGTGTATTTTTGTAAACTGGATAAATTTGGAAAACAGGATAGCTCAGATACAAGAAGCATCATACATAACTTCTCTGAAATGCTGCAGAGGAGTTACATGTGGTGAAGTTGTGTTTTACTATGATTCAGTAATGTTCAATGAGTAACATTCAAATGCAAGAGGGTGATTTGTCTGCTGAAGGCTTTAAACTTATTGTAGGCATTATTTTTATCAGGAAATAGGAAGAAAACAACATTATAAAATAGGTGTTGTGGTATTAAACCTTTCACTTTAAAGTTCAGGTCATAACAGGAAAAGAATGCTTATAGTAGGACAGTGCTTGAGTATGACATGTACTCTTCAGTAAAGGAATTGTGTTTGGAAATCATGTGGGTACTAAACTATTGGGATAACAATGTTGTTTCAATACAAGGTTCCCTAAGCAAATGGGAAACAAGAGTTTTACCTTCCACTTCTGACCCCAATATTTCTTCATCTTCATTGAACATGTTTAACAACAATGCTGAGAATCAGATTGTTGAGCAAAGCTATTCAGTGGTCAAATGTATGTTGTCAGAGAGTTCATGAAAAAGTCATTAGCTCTCCTCCCCTCCTCTTTCACTGTCAAGCAGAATCATGTCATAAATACAGCCACTTGTCTAGCAGGATATCAATCTATCCAGGTATCACCCACTTCCTGTCTCTGGCCATATGTTTCTGTTATTTATGTCAAGAAAATAGCATTTACACAACCGCTGCTAGTTGTTTACAGAAGTTTAACTCCTGTGATATGGTCCCGCTTGTGTTGCATGCTTTTAGCCCATAGATAATACATGAGATTGTACATTTTAAAATATGCTACAACATGCATGATAGAATAAACACAGACCCGAACTGACAGCACCATCTGCCAAACACAGTTGATGTCAGGGGAATGGTCTCTGCACAATATTCCACTGCTCCCCCATGAGATAAGGTTATTTTTTTCTCATGGTATAACTACACTACATTCTACTTGTTCATTTAGTACTCAAATTGTTAAAATTCTCAGAAGCAGAAGGGACTCAGGCCTCCTAAGAAGCACTGCAGAGGAATAGTGCAAATTGAACAATTCTCACATAGGTTTTCCTTGCTCATAACACTAGTCACATCCTTGTTTACATACTTACACCAGAAATAAACCTGCAATCAATGTATACACGACACCTAGATTTTCAGTGCTCTGAAGTCATGGAAAATTCATAACATTAATCTTTAAATGGCCCATATGAAAATTATATAGGGCAATCTGCTTGCAGATGCAGTCTAACTGCTTACAGTGAGACATTAGCAATAGTTGCATTTTTTTCCTGCTAGAGACACACATCACAAAAAATCAAAAAGGTAAAGGTGATACTTAACCTTTTTCCTTTTAATATTTTAAAATTTGTAACTATTAGCCTATTCATTTGGACTCCTCTATTCATTCTCGGAAGCTGGCTTTATTACCAGATTATGGAGATAATTGCTAGGATTAGGAGGGTAAAAATACTTCTGCATGTCCTACAAAAGCAGCAAACTCAAAGCTTGGAGATCCCTACTTATATGACAAACATCATTTACAAGGAAATGAAACTGAGTCTGCACCAAATTTCAAAACACTGGAAGACCATTTCTTGGAAGGAACTTATTGACAGTGCTAGTTGTCCACATTCCACACTGTGATAGTACCGAAACCTTATGTAGTTACAACAGTTATTGGTTGGATCTATGACAGACCTGAATTTTCCTCTGCATCCTCCTCATGCCACCTGTGTATGAGCCCAAGCAGCCAGGACATACAAAAGTCCTGGAGAAGCTGCCAATCTCCCAGTGAATACATCTATGCATGTGCAGAATGCCCAGCACATTCTGGCTGCATCCAACTCATTTGCTTCAATGGGTTAGGGGTGCCAGGCATGTTTGGCACACTTCAGGGATGCCTGGGCAAAAATGTAAACTCAACTGGCAGACAGAGGTCTGGGCTGTCCACAGAGGAGCTTGGAGCTATGTTTCCAAATCCTAGGTTTGCCTGGTGGGAGCTACCTCTCTTACACTGGAGGTGCTGGATAATGTGTCGTCATGGAAATGTGAGCTTAGTTTCTGGCAAGGTGTCTTATTCTGGACCTGAAGAAACACGTCTTGATGAAAGTGTTTTCAGAAATGTTCCAGGGAAAAATTTTAGTTTGGACGAATCAGCTTTTTATCTCAATAAACTTTTATTGAAAATTTCCTGACCATCCCTAATTGCTGGTATCCAAATTTCCATTTGCACAATGAAATAACATTGGTTCTTCTGTTTTCAAGGACTTCTCTCACTGCAGATGGCTGGGGAACAAGGTTTGTGCTGTTCTACATTATTATTTAATGTAACAAAAATCAATTTGAGTGAATATTTTGTTTAATGTTAGGCATTCCTTGCTGGGTAATGTAGGTGTTTTATTACGTCAATATTAAATAAGTTTATAAGGAAATAGAAAATCAAAGGCATGAGCAGCTTTATTGTGATTCATTATAATTTAGCTGTACTATTTGCAAAACAAGACATCTTTGCAACATCCTCCTCTAAGAAATCCCCAAAGAAACTAAGATTTTATTGTTTCCTCACAGATATGATTTATTTGAAAATTTAAATGAATTTAAATCAACATATTGCTACATAAAAAGTTGTAAAACTAGTGTATATTCAATTTGTGAATATATATATAGAGAGAGCATTTTGAATGTGACTACATTTAAAAACTTTTCAACTGAAAAATTAATTTCGCCATAATGTTGTACCAAATTTTCTTTATTCTCATCTCCTTCTTTTTGTACTATATCTATGGAGGCTACTGTGAATGAGAATTAAACAGAATTCAGTTTAAATTGTGACTTGGCTCTGTGAAAAATCAGTCTGGTTGCAGGGAAATATTTATTGTATGAGTTTTTATATGATGTAGTTTCCTGACCTATTAAATAACATTGGTAAAGAACTGCTGAAGTAGACATTCACTTGGAAAAATTTGTGAAACCATCGTCCTTTTAGATTAACTGATAACACTTTCCTTAATGCTGACCCATCTTGATGAAGGATATTTGTGGTTTTGTTCACTTGAGTGTACCTATTATTAAGAAGATGTAAAGTTGTATTTCATATCAATTGACATGTTTATATCTTTTGAATTTATACCTATCAATAGAAGTTTTAAAATCTGTAACTTCCATGACAGTGGTTTTACTTCATATTAACATTCAAACTAGGAAGACTTATATTCACATTTGCTGCTTATTTCTGAGATCCATAATTCTATAATTTCCAGATTTCAGTATTTTCCTGCCTTTAATGTGAAAAATAAAATTCTGTTTTCTTTTTCTTTTTCTTGATGGTCCCTATATCACAGCAAGAATTTCACAGGTCCAAAAGGAAAACCAAAGTTATTTGGATCTTCCACAGTACAGGAAAATAGGAAAACCTTGCAAAAAGGAAGACTTCTAATCTTGACAAATCTCTTGACTTTGATTTTTGGGTACAGTACTAATTTTGTTCATATAGACACAGATCAAATTTACAAATTACATAATTGTGTGCTTCTACTTTTGTGCACTTGCAAATCCACTACATGATATCCCAGAGCATTAGTGTGTTGGCTGTGGAACCATATTATTTGGGTTTATACTTCTGAGGTCATTATGGTTAAAATAGGTCTTTTATAGGAAGCTTAACCTGAAAAACTGTCCAAATGGTGCACTAAGAGAAGGCCAGTTGTGTACAGTCTGAATTTAGTGGGTACCACCATGTTTCAAAAACACATTATAGGTACAATATCAATTCATTGATATCTGATGTTAGGTACAATATCAATTCATTGATATCTGATGTATAGGTACAATATCAATTCATTGATATCTGATGTTCCTTAAGCAGATGACATCACACATTTAAACATCAAAGTGATGTTAAACAGCTGTTATTAAGAAAGTAATCTGCCCAATCCTGTCACTCCTATAGATTTAAATCATCTGTTAAAACTAACTGGAGTTCTGCATAAACAAGGAATAAAAGATATGAGCTGTTATAAAACAAACATATTCCTCTTCACAGATTTCTCAACTATATTGGCATTCATGAATTGAGTACCCAACAGGTGAATCAATAATAATGCACTTCAGTAGATCACAGATTCAAATATATATTTAAAATATAGTTGAAAATTCAAATTACAACCTACCTGAAGTCAGACATATACATTATGGAATTCAAAGTGCAGTCTTACTGTTGAAAGGGTAAAAACATTATACTTTGGAAAATATCAGTGCAAAATCTGACATCTTCTCATAAGTTAGGATTTTGAGGAATTCAGTTTTTGGAAGTTTTTTTTTTTTTTTTTTTTCCCTATGATATCTGGTAAGCCAGAGCTTTTTTTTTTTGTGTTTTCTGTGAAAACATTTCTTTTTCTCAGGGTATGTCAGAAGGCAAGGGGGTGGAAGACAGGATAACAGAGATTTGATATTACAGGAGGTTTTTTGAAGAATCACTTTTCTGATAACTGTAGTATTTCTTCAGAGATTTCTGGTGTTTCATTGGTTTAGCATGCAGTCACAGAAAATATAGAGTTTAAAAAGTTACATGTTGAAGTAACTTCTCTTCCAGCCTCCTTTTCAAGAAGGGCAAGTTTCAAATTTTGGTAGGTTTACTCAGGGCCTTGCATGAGCCCTGGATGAAAAGAATGTGAAGCTCAGCAGCTTCTTCTGGTAGTAAAGTACTATCACTGTGAGCTCTTTTCTACTTTCATGTAATCAAGATTTTGTATGTTGAACATTCCAAGTGTTGTTTTTTGTCATTTGGCTGTGCATCTCTGAGAAGTGTCTGTGTCTGTCACCCCCATAAGTTTTGCCCTTCCTGTTTAAGAAAGTGGAAGACCTCAATTAGATCTCACCTCATTAACCTTTTCTTTTGTAGGCTAAACAAATGCACTGCCTTGTCTTTCTCCCTGTATGTTTTGTGCTCCAGTTCAAGGCCAAAAGAAGAGTTTCAAAAACTTTACATGCACACACACACACGCTCGCTCCCACTTCATCATCCTATATTTTTTTAACATTGGTCCATATTTGGAAAAAAAAAAGAAAGAGTTGTGAAGAAGTTGACATTATTCCTGCTGTACTACACTGCCAGTTTTCCAAAACTGAAGAAGGTGCGAGTCACAGAAAAAAAGCAAGAAGACAGAGAGAGAGAAATAGAGAAAGAGGGTCTTCACATCTCTTATTTGGTAAGGCCCAAATCTAAAATGGGGGGGAAAGAAATTGGTGGGGAGATAAACAATAAATTCCACCTGATTTTGAATTTCTCATTCAAAAAAAGTGTAATTTAGGTCAAATTTGTAATGTTGTCCTGGGATTTCTATGATTATTATGGTTTTTATTTAATATAGTTTCTCTGGCACATTTTTTCTCAGGAAATGGGCTTCCCATTTTGGCTGACTTCCCTTTACACTTAAGGCTACTCCATTTTACACAGAGAATAAGGTCAGAAATGGAGTTGTACGAGACGTAGTCATAATTATGGCTTTTTGAAGGGATTGCCACATATGAAAGCTGCTGTTCCACCAGAATTGTCTAGCTCACTCCCAAATCCAAACTGAATTTCGCCAAATAGAGCTGACCAAGAGGGAAGTCACCATGGCAGAGCACAGACAGATACTAAAATGGAGAAATACCCCTATTTTAGAGGTTATAAAAGTCTTTCAATTTTGAATTTTGGATTGTTTTGTTGGGTGGTTTTGGTAAAATTCTGGTTTTCCTCATCTTTTTTAATGAAACAGCACAGAAACCTAATGCTGTATGTAGAAAAAATGCTTATACTTACCTTATTAAGAGTCATAGCACTAAAATGACTTCTGTAAGTGAACTATTTGAACTGTGGCACTCATCTGTTAAAATGCTGGTTCTGTGGGAACTGTGCAAAGACATCAGTGGGTGGGATCTGATCTTGAAGTGTTTCACCATTTTGTTGGTTGAGTTTGCTTATATAAAAATTTACCAGCACATCTGAATCCATTATTCAATTTCATTATCCATCTCCATTGTTTTAGAGGATAGGACTGTATGGTTCTGAGTAGGCTTCTTTATTATTTTAAATTAAATATATTTTAATAATATAATGGTATATCACACCATGTTGCTGCTGCAGAGAAAATACAGATCATCAGCCCAGGTCATCAGCCCTTGTTTGTCCTTTTGTCTTGTGTGAAGAAAGGGTAGGATATTGTGTTTCATACTTTCATTTTATATAGAAGATTTTCATAAGTAGGATCCAAACTCTCCTTCAACTTCTAAGTTAGCACAGTGATGTCTTGAACCACACATGTGAAGCAAAAACTGTCCCATACATCCTGTTGAGACATTACTGTACAAACTTAGAAGCAGCAATGTTTTATTCATTTTTAAAGCATATAAAACTTGACAGCTACAGGTCTGTGCAATGTCTATATGTGTTCTGTGGACCAAGACCAGGCTCCTGGGATTCAGGCGACAGTCACAGGCTGGTGCCATGTCTGTGTGTTCTGTGGAGAAAGACCAGACTCCTGGGACTCAGCGAGAAAGCCAAAATTTCCCTTCTACATTTTCCTTGAAGATTTATGCACAATTTTTTCTCTATTTTGCTGTGTAATATTAAGACAGTTATAAATAAAACTCAGAGTACAATTTACTGTTGAAATGCCATGCTCAACAGATGAACACTACTGAAAGTTGCATTAATGTCTTTATTTCCTCTAGAAACTTGAACAGTAATATCTGGAGGGAGCTCAGTGAATACTGGCTAAATAAAACTGCTCCATTTTTTGTTCTGATTCAATCTCAGAAGTTTTTGGAAAAAATCTCAACAAAACTGAAAACTCAAGAATCATCCCAAGACTGGTTTGTTTTTTTTTTTTTCCCCTGTGGTAAACAGGTATTTTTTATTTTTCAGATTTTACTAACTAGTCCATTTGCTATACTGTTACTGAGATTTACATATTTATGGATAAGGGTAATTTCTGGCACTCCCTCATTAGGAGGTTTCACTGAAATTATGCTGAGTTTCAAGATCCTCCTCAAATTCCAAAATGTCACTAGCGATTTCTATTATTAGTCCCAATCTAGCAATTAACTCCAAACCAGTATCCCACTGGCCTCTGCTCCTTTTGCAGTTCCAGTTGTTCAACATTCCCATTCCCTTCTCAGCCTTAGGGAACACCACACATTTCACAGCAGGACCACACTGAAATGGGTGAGAAAGTAGGGTAGGCAGCCAGAAAAGGCTGAGATTTAGCAGCACTGAATATGTAGCCCTGGGCCTTATTTACTTAACTCCATTTACCCTTTTCTGAATATTCAATTATTAATTTCCTTCTGGACTTTCCTTTTATGATTTTGGTCCCTCGATGTCAGGGTGAATAATTACAGTGGAAGCTGTTCACAGCCTCAGCCTTTTCATGATGCAACAAACATGACTAGAACAGATAACCTGAGAAACTCAAACACTACAAAGTTGCAAAGAGATGTTCAGAAGCACATTCAATAACTAAAGTATATTTTCACCGAGATCACAAAAGTATATTTTTGTGGTTAGAATATCAAGTCTGGCAAATTTCAGTTGAAAATATTCCTAGATTAAAATTGTCTGCAAAAAATAATCAGTGTCTTGCAGAGTAATGGCACAGAAAATTTCCATCCCATTAATTAAAAGGAAGAAATATCCTAAGTAACTCAAACCAAGATTTTAAAAGTAAAAGAGTCCAATGACTTGAATAAATTGTTCCTTATTGATGACATCTGGAAAGATTATCATCTTTCTTCCCCATAAACTGCCAAGAAAATAACCTACTTTGATCATAAAGATTTTTTCTGGGGGCAGGGAGGTGTTTGGTTTTTTTTGGTTTTTTTTTTGGTTTTTTTTTTTTTTTTTTGTTACAGGATGTAGAATGTTTAAATTCTATCTAAATTAAAAAACAATTATCACAAATTTTTTGCCTTCAGGACAGTTTGTGATGACTCCCAAGATCCCTAGGCAATTGAGTATTAGTATTCAAGCTTGCTGTGGGATAGCATGATCCACTTACATCAGTGGCCTTATGTGGAAAGACTTTCACTTTGGACATCCAGCACAGCACTGGCAGTCGGGGTGCCAGAAAAAGCTGTGCTTCAGTGCCAATCACTTTTCAGGCACCTTGAACCAGTTCAGAAGCTGCCAGTGTCTCTTTTTCATCTGGGTGGTAGCCGGCCTTGGATCCTTTGCACCTCCTACTCCAGAACCTCAGGGATTGTCCTCAAGTCTCCACATGTACTTTTTGCCAAAGACTTCAGGAATGACCATTCTCTCCAGCTGCTGTGCCTGTCCCGACTGGCCCAAGGCCCAAGCCCAGGGATCTCCTGGCTCCACCTCCTCATGGCTATTGCAAAAAATTAACCCTATCCTTGGCCAAAACCAGGACAGTCATCTTCTAAACTTTTCCTTGTCCCTCCCCATGTTCAGGAGAACAAAAGAATGTGATAGGAGACACACTTGGATGAATAAGGCACTCCTGAAAAAAACTTCAGACAGAAAAGGAAGCATATGAAGAAGCAAGCAGGATCAGGTCATTCAAAGTACAGAGAGGAGTCCAAGCATGTAGGGATGGGGTTAAAAAAGCCAAAGTTTGCATGAAATTAGATTTGGAGAGACTGTGAATGAAAACAAGAAGGGCTTCTACAGGTCCATCAGTAAAGAAAGAAGACTGAGGGAAATGAAGCCCTGATGCCAGATGGGGCAAAGAAGCTTATGGCAAGGATTGTGTTAAACACTGTGGCACACCTGTGACTTCAGGAATGTCAGGTCCCTGAGATCAGTGGAGAAATTTGGAGTAATGTGGATTTAACCCTCGGTAAAGGAAGGTGTAGTTAGAGAATATTTAAACCAGGGGACATACACAAATCCATGGAACCTAATGGAATGTACTCACGTGCTGAGGAGCTAACCAATGCTATTGCAAGTCCAGTTCAATTATCTTTGGAATTTCATGGCACTTGGAGGACAGAAAGAAGGACCATGAATGAGTAGGAAACTACAGGCCTGGTAATGTGATGGAACGAATCCTTCTTGGAACAATTTCCAAAAATATTAAAGACAAAAAGATGGTTTGGAGTAGTCAGCTGTCAATGGGGAAATCATGCCTAGCAAACCTGATAGACTTCTACAAGTTAATTATTTGCACAGTGCATGAAGGGTGATCTTGGCTTTAGAACGTTTTCAGCATTGCCTCCCATAACATCCTTGTTGACAAGTAGATGAAATGGGGTCTAGATGAGTGGATGATGAAGTGGATTGAAAAGACCAGTCACTGGTGTTGCACCCAAGGGATCAATACTGTGGCCAGTACTATTCAACATTTGCTTTAACAACCTAGGTGATGGAACAGAATGACACTTTGCAGATGACAAAAATTTGGAAGTAATGAATGATATACCAGATGATTGTATTACCATTCAGAAGGACTTTGAGAGGCTGGAGAGTGGGTCTGACAGGAACCTCATGAAGTTTGGCAAAGAGAAATGCCAAGTCACCACCCTGGAGGAAGAAACCCCAAGTACTGACACATACAGGCTGGGGATTGGTATATAGTTTTGCAGAAGAGACCCTGGAGCTACAAAGGACACCTAGTGAAACATAAGTCACCAGGGTGGCCTTTGGGCAAAGGTGGCCAGAAGCATCTGGGACTGCACTGGGAAGGGACAATACGTCAGAGGACGTGATCCCACCCCTCTATTCAACACTGAAAAGAGCTCATCTGTTTCCAGAATCATAGCAAAGACAAACACCCTGTTGGGGTTCACAGTAGTCCTCTGACTGTGTGAAATAGTCCTCCTTAAAATGAAAGTGACATAATTTTTCTCTGAAGTTGCTTTTTGTATCATAGTTTGATAAGACAAAATATATCCACATGAAAAAAATTATTCTCAGCCATCTTCAGCTAGCTAAAGGTTCTGTATGAGGATGCTATTCTAATCAGCTGAGAGAGAAATCGAGACATTCCACCAGTTTTAGGCAGCTGTCTCAGAATGGGATAAATTACCTTCTCCTCGAAACTTTCTCTTCATGCTTGAGAAACAAGTTTAGAGAAATGGTTAAAACTATATTTATGCATTGCTTTTAAATGACTAGAAATAGGTGAAATTCATTCCATATTGAGTTTTTTATACTAATTGAAACAGATTAATTTTGGAGGTTATTTTTTTGTTTGTTTGTTTTCAAAAACATGAAGCAAATTCCAGTAATATCTGAGAAAGCAACTTATGCTCATAACATTTATCTAGTTATTGATCCATCCAAGTTATTGATTTATGGTTCCTATACTACAAATAGAAGATGTAATTTAATCATAAAAACCTCCAAACTTATAGTTTATCCTTACTCAAATTTATTCTTACTAAGTTCTTTCTAAAATAATGCTTGTTTAAAAGTGTTATGTCCTCACTGCTTTATATTTAAGGCTTCCATAATAAGAAATAAATGAGTGTAAAAATGTGATTAATTTTGCTTTCTGGAAATAATATTATAAAATGAGCTCAAATTGCAATAGAACACATTGAATATTAAGGAATCTTTGTGCAGTTGTCACTATTGTGTTTCATTGAAAATATCATATGAACTATGCCAGGGAAAAACACTTTTGAAAAATTAAGTCACAAACTCACATAAATAACAAAAAATAATGTATCTTTCTGAGGAAGGGTTTGAGAAGGATGGAATAGAAATGCATGTAAACTGAATCTTATTTAATATCTTCAATAATGATGTATAATTGAGGATCTATGATCTTTCTCCTGAAAGAGGCAGGAGATAAAACATTTATGAAATACATTGACACAACTAAATCTTGAGGACTGCCAAAAGCCAGGCAAGAATGTGAAGAGAAGTTGGAGATTATGAAACCAAAATGTTATCCATACAATGCTCTCTGAGCATATGAAAAGCGCATTTAAAGAACAAAATGCACTTTAGAACAAATTCAGCAAATGATTGTGTATCTAAAGAAATTGGTGGATAAATCCACAGTACAACCAACAACATAACACAGCAAGTAAGCAAAATAATTATCTTTATGCTTGTTGAATAATTACTTAGGACTACATTTGAACTCCACAGAAATATGTGGTCCATTCTTGGCTACTGCTAGGTTCTAGTCCTCAAAGATACTTCTTGGCAGTAGGTTTCACAGGCTATCTATGAACTCAGTGGAGAGTTAATTTGATTTGAAATAAATTACTTATAATTTCATTCAAAACCTTATTTTAATTTTGAGAAAATGTAAACAGATCTTCATAATCAGCTTTCAAATTACCTTTTTTGGACTGAGATGATAGCCACTAATTGGTGGCTTGGATATTTTTTTGAAAATAAATTGATGATAACACACATGGGACTTGGCTGGGAGGAGGACCTTAGTTGAGAAGCCCTAAATGTAGAACAGTGGCCTTTCTTTCTCCCATTTCTGCAGCTGCATCATCCTGGTAACCACAAACGTTCTTCTTCTTCCTCCTTTCTCCATCACACCACAAAATCACTTCCTACCTGTCTTCAGAGCAGATCCCACTTGCTGTCTTGTGCCTGATGGGTCTCTGAAAAAGGAAGAAATGGAGGGAGATGAAAAATTATGGGCCATGTCCTGGGAAAAATGGCTTGGGTGTCTTCTGCTATACTGGTACAGAGGTTGCAATGATAACATAACAAATATGGATGGGAGTTAAACTTGAGTGTTTACTAATAAATGCTACTGACCCTTCATTGTTCACTTGCTGTCCAGAGCCCCTGCCAGTAGGCAAACACACAGCCTGACCTCTCCCCCTTTCACAGAGCCTGCAGATGGACTGTGTACTCTGCTGCAGCCTAATTTAATAACAGGATACATTATGTAATATCTTTCAATGTCCATGAAAATTTGAAGAACAAACCGAACCACTACTGCAACCAAAGAGCAGAGATGCTGAATAGCCACTGGGATTCATGTTGCATGGGATGACTTTGTTCAGGCTTCCCAGGATTTACCTGCTTTTTTCTTTCATGTATTTATATTCACTCATTTAAGGATCAACTTTTCTCTACTATATAATAGGACATTGTACAACCCACAATACTATTGCTGAGAAACCGTCTTTCACAGAATTTGTGATGATTTGGGCTAATGTTACCCAGAGATTATCAGACATCATTCTTTCTAGAAAATTTACACCTGGTTTTACACCTGACTTAAAAAAAAGATATGTGTCAGAAGAGAACTACACTCCTGACGTTTCCTAGTTTGAAATCTCAGAGGATTTATGTAAAATTGAACATTCAAATCAGGTGGTGATGCAAAACAACAAATTTTTTTTGCTTCTTTTTGCTTTTTTTGCTAGAGCTAAGCAGAGCTGGTAAAGGAGATAGCCCCCTTCCAAATTAGGCTTATGGTCCAAATCACTCTCAGCACTTCACAGTACTTGAAGGTTTACCCCATTCCTTCTTTCGGTTCCAAGGATTGAGAACAGCCTTTGTGGAGCCTGTGTCCATAAAATAATGTTTCAAAATTTCTATTATCATCCTTTCCTTACTTTTAGAAGCTGTAATGGCATACAAATTTCATGGTGGATATAAAAATATGTTCAGCATTAAGAAAAAATTTACGTGCTGAAGAGCCCATGTAGGCTTTTCTTTTGCAAAACTCAGGAGCTTTTTGGCAAAAAAATGTTTAGTGATCAAGTTATTTTGCATTGAATAAATGGTGACAATATTATGTATTTCTAAGAAAATTCTTGTATAAGCAAAGTACTAAGTGCATTTTCTGCTTATAACTTCACAAACTAAGCAATCCAAGCAAATGAGCTGTGATTATTTACACAAAACTAATGCCTTGTGTTCTAGTGAGCCACAAATGTACTAGAATTCATGATTTTGAGATTTGTGAGTTACTCGTCTGTAGATGGATCAGTCAACATTTTTCTGATCATATACACATATATGTGCATTTGCAATATGATCTATTGTTTGAACCTACATAGCATTTTATTATTCATGATATCATATGTTATTTGTTCTGCATATTGCACTTTGAATCACAATCCCTATTGGAAATTTGTGATGTCAGAACGGTGCTCTCTCCACACTGAAATGTCTATTTTGTTAGCTGTAAAGCTTGTATTTACAGTTATATATCCAAGATAGTATTTTTTCCTGTTTCCTTGCCTGTTTCTTTAATTGCTACATAGCAATGAAATGGATGAGTTGTTAATGTACCGATTCAATTAAAAGCTCTGATTAGGCTCTGTGTGTGTGTGTGTGTGTGTGTGTGTGTGTGTGTGTGCGCGTGTCCCTCCCACTCAAATAGCAAAACTGACTGATTTTCATATATGGCTCTGAAGACTTTAAATACATTTACTAGCAAGCTACTATAGTAGACACATGGTGGGGGGTGTCAGCTTTTAATTGTAACTGTCTTGCAGAGTGGTGTTGTTTTAATATCCTGTATAGATTTTTATGTAATACACTTACTTGCAGGCAGCCTGAAGCAAGAATCAATTCTGTGAAGGATTCTTCTTTTGTTAAAAGCCAATCTTGTTTTAATGATGCATGAAGAAATATTCGAGCATTGACATTTTTCTGTCAGGTTTCTTTTGAAAAATCAATTAAGATAATACTGCTTTGACCTAGTTATCTAGTTAATGCTTATTAGGAATGTAATATGATTTACTGTCAGCATAATAATTTTTGTATCTTATCCCATTAGCTTGTGCATATTTCAAAGTGTATTACACAATGGTCACTTCTTAAAATGTAATGTAGCAGAATACATTAATTAGATTGACTGGGATCATTAGACAGAAACTATCCCATTGGCTCTTTGTATCAAATTTGTATATCACCCCTATGAAGTTCATTCATTGTTTACTCGTCTGAAAAGTGTCTCTGAGTAACTCTGATATACAAAAGTTTTTTAATTGGACAGAACCTCTTTATTTCATGTCTGCCTTTTTTTTTATTTTCCTTAATTTGCAGCTACTCCTGGCTGCACACTATACACAATTTAAGCACACTATTTAAGCACACTATTAATACATGATTACCAAATAAATAAATAAATCTAAAGTAAATTTCTTGAAATCAGATAGAACATAAAACAATTCAGGTAGATACATGAGACGACTGGCAGAAGAGCACCGAAACACCAGTGAAGCACTTGATTTGGTAGGTGTTAAAAAATTAAAATGATTAGTCTATTTTTTTCCTGCATTTCAGCTGCTTAGTGTTAATGGAAAGGTCAATAAAGGAGTTAGCTTACTGTGGCATTAGTGAGGAACTATTGATTCCTACTCATTTAGTGGTCAATGTTAACCAAGAACCGAACTCTTCTAACCTTGTTAAGCAGAGCAGAAATTAAATCTTCCCATCACTTTCAGAGCAGTGGTCTATCTCAGAACATTACTGCAGTTAGACATTTTTGCAAAGTTTATCCAATTCCATCATGCTGATGGTCTGTGTGAAGTTAGGAGAGAGAAAAAGAAGGATGACTGAGTGTTTTATAGATCCTAGTGAAAGAAATACCTTCATGTGGCAAGAGGAGGTAATGATGTTTTTCATCTCTTGAAAGGGTCTTTTAGTCCAAAGTAAACATTTATTTGTCAGGTAACTTTAAGTGAAGAACATTAATGATTTTGCATTATAATCATTATGTATTTTTCTTCTGGAAAGATTCAGCTTTAATTTCAGGTGATTTGCTGAGTTTTAATTTGATTTTCCTCCTGGAAGCATACACTATAGTAATGAAAACAACATCGATGTTAAGAAAGACAGAAAACAATAGATATTCACATCATTTCTGCAGACAGTACATGCATTCAGAGAAAAAAGACCCAACTTTTTATAAATATATGTTTTAATGTCAGAGAGCTACTTCAAACAGTTAACCAAAAGGATAATAGACTGGCCATGCATTATTTGCGCTGGAAAGAAAATGGCATCATAAGTTGTACTTTATTTCTTCTTTTCTGAAAATGAAAGTTAAAAAACAAGTATACAAAAAAAAAAAACAAAAAAAAACCCAAAAAACCAAAACCCAAAAACAGCAACAAGAACAACAACAAAAAAAAACCAAATAAAACCCCCCAAAAAATTGAAACAAACCAACAACCAAAAACCAAACACAAGACTCACCAACACTTTTGGCCTCTTACAGATTTTCCAAATTTACTGTTATTTCTCTGATTCTCTTTCCACTGAGTGACAGTAGCCAAGGCCACCATTCCGCTGTTGTACATCATTTGAAATGCACAACTGTAACATTTGCACTCTAACAAAAGCCACAGTGTTGCACAGATTAATATGATGAATATGTGCTGAAAGTTTCTAGAAGAATTTGTTCTCCTTTATTTGAGCATTTACATAAAATAGGAGGATGCAAATGAAGAAATACTTTCTCCATATGAGGAATTCCCTGATTTAACTTAGACTTGTATGCATTTAAGGTAGTTGTAGATATCAGCAAATCTCTTTACTACATGTAATTAGAAATTTCAACAGTCTGGAAGATTTTAGACAGCTTAATATACATAATTTATCTTAAGACTCTGAATATTTTTCTGTGAACAAGATGGCCTCTTGCAATTCGTAAGTAATGGTGTTAATGGTAAGATCGGTCCTGACTTTCCTTGGATAAATAGAATGCATGGAAGAAATAAATAAAAAAAAAGGAAATGAGTCAGGATACAAAATTTTAAGATTGGCATTATTTACAATCCATAAAGGAAGCCGGGAGAAAAGAACATCCTGATGCTATCAGTTATTCTTATTTGCATGTAAACTCTGATATTAGGATTCATTTTTGAGCATGTCACATTTTAGCTCCTAATTAATTGCAATGACAGCGCGGTGTGCGTCTGTTTATAGGAAAGATGCTGTTGTGGCTGAGGTTTTAATTATATTAAATATTAATCATGAATTGAAATTGGAAACCTTAAATTATTGTTTAATGATCAATGATCAAACGCATAATCAAGATAAAGAAAATTACGATGGCAGACAGCAACATCACAATTTGAATTTTACATTATTAGTCTTCTGCCTAACTAGGCACTTTTCTTGAGTATCTGAACTGTTTTGCCTTTTAACTGTGCTTGCAGTTGCTATAGTGATGGCATAATTTCGTAATGGTCTAAAAATGACACTGGCATAGATACTGACAGATAGGAATTAATTCACTAACAAGTAATTATGTAGCGAAATGTTGACTGCCATACAGAAGGTGCACTGTGACACATTTACTGTTTTTCAGGGATGGCAGTAACATTAGCGTTGGTCATTAGTGGTAGACATCTCCGTACAGTGTTGGATACAGACTTATATGCAGACCTATTTAGTTACCTGTGTGACAGCCTTGTTCAGGACACCAGAAACAGCTGTCCTAGCCTGTATGAGCCAAAATAATTAGGCCTGTCATCTTCTCGCTCTGATTTCCCCTTCAACCTGCTCCACAAAATGCAAATATTTTGCTTTCATTGTCACATTCACCTTGACATGGATATTGCTTTGGCGCATAACTGGATGAGATGACTCAGAATTTGCATTGTTCATTCTAATAAATTTGCTTCCCCTCTACCGCATGGCAGGACCCATCAGATAAAGTCTCCCAGAGTGTCATCAATCAACATCGCTGACAGACGGCTTTTGCCTTCATTTGTTACATAGGAGAACATGCTTAATTATTTGTCCTGTAATTAGTTGGGAAAATGTCAGGAAATGTCAACTCTCTGTTCACTCTGGAAGGGCTCTGCTTGAAAGCCACAATGACTGAAGTGTCATTAATGCTGCCTAACAAGACGAGGATCAGCTGGGGAAAAGTGAAAGCTTCTAAAAAAGTAATCATGGCGAGTTAAGGAAAACTGCAAATCAGCACCAATAATAAGATGTGAATCCTATTAGCAAACACTTGTATTTTTCATCTGTTACTCCTCACAATAAAAATATGGAAGAAAAAACCTCAAGGAATGAATACAGTGGGCTCGTATAATTTCTGTCACATATTCATCAGCATTTCTTTCACCAATCATACTTAATACATTACTGTAGGTAGTATCTAATTTTTAATTTTCAGATTTGAGACCCATTTTTTTTCATTCGTGCAGCAGTATAATATTCATTGGATATGTGAAGGTAAATATTTTTGCATTAATCAAGGAATGTAAGATTAATCAAATGTGAATTTTAAGCTGATAAGGAGAGTTGGAATTAACTCAAATTTTAGGAAGAGAAATTAAAAAAAAAAAAGAGCGCAATCTGTTTATCAAGTATTTACAGTTGCATGCAATACGCAGCTAAACAGATTTCTTGAAATTACCTGAATTTCTAGGAAAGATCTTTCTGCAGGAAATACAGGACAACGTGCTGTATTTCATATTAAAAAATAAAATTTAAAAGGAAGGAACTATCTGTGAGACTAAATAACTACAGTTTTTCTCCTTATCTGTATTTTGTAAAAGGAGAAGCATTTGGCTTAATTTTACAATGAAAGGTTATAGAGCTATAGAATTGAAAGAGACTAGGATTAGAGAAATTATGTAGCTAAAAATTGTTTTTATGTTTACTAGGACTCTTTGATATTTTAGTAATTATTTGTAATCATAACTTGTTTTCTGTTTTCATATTTCCTTTATGAAATCTTATGGTATACATTTTTAATGCCTCATCTTCTTCCTTTTTTTTCCTTACATTATTACGAAAGGGTATAATCATGTGGGAATACTTTCTTACTTAATTACTAACATTATTTCATCCCTCGTTGCGATTAAGCAAATTATTGCTTGGTCTCTTTAGAAAGGATAATTAAGATACTGTTCTGGTGTTTTACAATTTACTCGTTGTCACAGGTATGGCTAAGCTAATTATCAAATGGTTAAAAATTTATTCTGGGAAGAATATTACAAGTGTACCATGTGGGCAAATTGCTTCCAAGGCTAATTCAATTATAGATGCACTCTACCTATCGTTTCAGTATGATATTTGTCTTGAAAGGTAGAGAGCATGGGAACATAAACTCAAGTTTATTAATATAGTGCCGGTATTTGCATACTAGATTTTGCAAAGAGTCAACATGAAGAGAGAAGGAAGAGAAGGAAGAAACACATTAATTCTTTTCTTTAAAAAAATCATAACAAATGAATGCAGCAGAGCAAGTAGAGCCTGCAATATGAACCATATAAAATCTTGGTGCTGCTCATTCCTGTATTTTGATTCCAGTCAGAATAAAAATGCCAATAAAATTATTCTGACAAGCTGCTCTCTCAGCCCTGAGTGGACTTCCATCTTCATCTTCTAAACCAACTCACAATTCAAAATAATAAGGCACTATTACCAGTTTTCCTGGGGAAAACCCCTCAGGATTGACAGGTTATGAAGACTTAGTAACCCTTTTATCCTATAAGAAAGATGGTCTGTTCAAACAAGGGTGCTACTGTGCTTTCAAAAGTAGAGGGGGTGGCCACAATTGGAAAGATTTTGAAAATGTTCCACGATCAACCAAATAGAATAAAAAACTGCTATTATTTCATGTATCACCACGCTATTTCTGAAAGAACTGGCTGCATTTAATGCAGGGCACAGAGAGGATTTTTAAATATCTTAATGTATTCGTCTTTTTGCATTCCTAGTGTTAAGTCCTGGATGCATAAGAAAGGGCTAGGGCAACCCCAGCTATGATTATACCTGCTGTGCATATGTGCTATTAACAGATGCCTTCTTGTCGTAATTTACTTTGAGGTCAGTCTTGACACTTTCCTCTCTAAAATGAAAAGTAGCCTGCTACTCTTATAGCAAACTTGTAATAATTGCTTGGGAGGGTTTGGGTTTGTTTTCTAAAGAAACTTTGTAGCTGAATGATATAAATGTCTGCTGTTAAAAAAGGAGTTGCCTTCTTAGTGGCCTGGTATAAAGCTTACTTTAATTTAAGGTCACAATTACTGCAGACTAAACTTATAAGACACAGTACACTGCTGATAATAGAGTGAGGAGAACATGTGCCCTGACAATTATGATAATTCTTTTGAATCAAGTCTAAGTTACCCTTACGTAATAAATCTGCTGTACTTATTCATATCCTAGTTGAGCTTATATATAAATGAAAAGCCCTCCTCTGTAACCCTGATAATTGCTACAATTATTCACACAAATAAAAAAGACATGTTCTGATTTATTAATAGAAAGCTATGAGGATAAATTTATTCTAATACTCAGAGGAATACCCAGCACACCCTCCTCTTCCATACAGCTTGGGGGTAAGTACATACAGTACGTGTCATGAGTCCCGAAATGATGCAACTGATAGTGGGTCAGACTGAAAGAATGCAGTGCACTACATGCACTATGCTTGGAATTTAACATCTGCATTAAGTTTGTGAACTATACAGGAGGCCAGAGCTGGTTTGCAGGTTGCTCACACGGAAGTATATGATGTGAAGATGCTGGATAGCATCAGACAATTATAAGGACAATGTTTTACTCATTTTTATCTGACTGCAGTATGACATAAATTAAGCATAGCTGCTCTGAAGTTTGGTGAGATAAATTACTTTGATAATTTGGAAAATAAAATGCACAGGTTTTTTGGAAAAAACACAGCTACCCCAGTTACTGTAGAGAAAAAAATATGCCCTGATTATTTTAATCAGGCACTTCACAGAAACATTTTAGAAGTATAAAAACTTTAATGTTAGGAACTAGCTTTTTTCTATATGGCCTTCTTAGCAGCACCCTTGGTCAAGTATAATAGAGAATTAAATAACTAGATTTTACTTAAGAAAAACAATCCTGCCAAAAAAACCCCAAAATCAGGATGTGAGTCCATTTCCATGTGTAAAATTTGCAAGAGCCAAAGAAACATTTGCTGCACGAATCACAACAGAAGCTTTCTTCTGCTAAGTAAAGGTGCAATTCAGTATGTAAGTAAATATATACAAAATTCAGCTCCTCTTGGGTTCCTAAATTCAGTAGGTATATCCACATTAGTTTCACATGATTTTTTTTTCTTCCTTTGGCATTGTGTGTATTTCATAAAATGATTAATACACAGGGAAGGACCTCATGGTTTTGAATTAACATATTTAAGTGTACATAATAAATTGGGAATTCTTACAAATAGATAAGAAGGTTTTAACTGCATTATGGACAAATAAGAATACAATAAGCTTGAAACAATACATTTAAGAAGAAGAAAAACAAAGATGTAAGGTCAGACAATATCTCAAATAACATTTGGAAAATGCTGCCAATTGTTTGGATAACTGTACAATGCCAAAGCCTCTTATAACATTGTTAAGTCTTTATTCAGTAATACATTATCATGCATATTTCATAGCAGGGATTACTAAGACAGAATTGTGTGTCATTTTTGTTGTATGTCTTTATAATTACACCTTGAAGCCACAACTAGATTTTTTTTTTTACTACATATTCATGAAAAGCGGACTTGTAATTTGATAAAGGGTAGCTTGTGTTCTCAACTCCATTCAAACAGCATCATGAAGCAGAATTAAAGTAGGCATCTGTGTTCTCCCGGCATTAATCTCTTCAAGCACATTCCAGCTGCTATGATGTGCAAGAGGGAGATAAGTCCTAAACGGACTAAAGCTAAGCAAGCCAGACAACTCTATTATTGGCTTCATAATTGCTTAATTAAACTTTTGTCACTAATCATTATGAGGGCAATAGAGCTGTTATACTGGCTTCTGTTAAGCAAAAATCAATAAACTGTTGGAGTTAATTTCGCCGTATTTTTTGTCCTGCAAATGAAATTCATTGCTGCCGGTTAGTGATCTGTGGTGCTGGCGCTCTACTGATATGAACAGCCATCACCATTTGAATTGAGGGTATTCAGTAGCACATGAATATGAACAAATGGCAAACATAAATCTCTTGCATGAAGTACACCTTCTATCCCTTTATTATGGAACAATTGACCCATCTAAAATGAATTCTAATGCCAGGAAAGCATTTAGATTTAAATTACACCATGGTCTTCTGGACCTGAAAGATGACGGCATAAAAAAGATTAATATGCTAATTATTTTTCTCCTTATTTTTTTTCTTCGACATCCATGGTGGGGTATTGTGAAGCGTGTAAATAAGATGACTGTTTTGTCAAGAAATGGCTCTAAGGCACACTATATTCCATTGCAATTTAATTTGTTTATTCAAAACCTCACTCCAGATTTTAACTGTGTTTGCAATAACACTTTATTTTTCACATAATGTTTTCCTTTCACAAAGAATTCCTTGAATAAGAAAAGCATGTTTTTGTTTATTGAAATAGATGTAATAGTATTATGAATGATGATATACTTAACAGAGCTCTGTATTTATAAATTCCTGTCAAACTTTTTATTTTCTTTTTCTCTTTCAAAGCTTGCAGTATCCCCTCTCCCAAAACCTTCCAACCATATATTAGGTACTCTGTTTAAGGAATGAAATAATAGTTCTGAAAAATCTTAATTGAAAAAATAAAAGAATTTGTTATACATACAGAGTATTCCATATTTCAAAGTGTTTCTTAAAAAAGAATGAATAAAAAAGACCTTGAGGCAGAGAAACCATACAAGTCTATGATGGTCATATCTTAAACCTTGCAAACCTCACAGGTTCGAGTCCTCATACCTTTTTATATTCTCCTTTTCCCCACTGAATATAATGTGGGCATTTTTGGCTCTATTACTAAGCAATAAAACAGGTACCAAAAAAAGAAAAAAAAAAAAAAAAGAAAGGTCTTTTATTTAAAAAAAAAAATCTATAAATAAATGCACTTTCAGGATGAATTTCTAAATAATTCTGTCACTTAATCTTACCAGTGTTTGTTATAGACATTTAAAAAGCCAAACTAAATTTTTCCATCGTGTACACACAATGTTCTCTTATTGTGGAACTGTTTATAAATCTTAATATTGAAACCATAGACTTTTTCCAGTGGCAAATTGGCATTTGTTTTTAATTTTTATGTTTTTAAGTAAAGAATTCTTCTTGTTAGCTCAGAAATGATCTGAAATATCAACATAATGTCAACAAGCTTGGTGGTCTTTGCAAAAACTTCCTGAAATGTTATTTGATAGGCAAATGTTTCCAATCAGCTGTTAATATTTTTTTTTTGACCTTAGGCTTTTTTCATATCTTAAACAGTATCAAGCATAGTTTTATTAATGTCAAGTCATTTATGCATTTGTCCTCTTGTGAAAAGTACATAATTAAAATTCTATATTATACATGAAACAGGGGGTATAAATCCTCTTACACAACCAGACTAGAGAAAGGTCTATTGATTTCTACTGGCTAGAGCCATGCCATTCCCACAGTAACACATGTCTGAAATATCTCTGCAAAACCAACAACCTTCCATACAAAAAAATGGCCTTGGCTGGAAAGAGTGTCCAGCCCTGATTCTCTGCATCATGGCGGTCTGTCTGTCTGTCTGCAAGTACCTCTTGTGCTTCAGAGCCAGTACAAGAGAGCAATACAAGATTTCATTGCTCATCTGAGAATTCCTTTTCTATATGTGTAGGTGTTTCTTCCATAAGGTATAGCACCTTCGCTGGATGCTAGGTGGTTAAAGCACAGAGATAAGGAGACAGAAGCATGACTAAATACCACTTTGTACCACACAGGGAATTATTATTTCCCCAGGGAACCCTTTTCCTCTTTTTCTTTCTGTAGCAATTAACATAAGTTTAGCTTAGTTGACAATGCTGTTAAGTGTTTGTGTTAAGATCAATATGCACAACCTTAAGTTAACCCTTAGCATAAGGGAACAGTTTAGTTATAAGGATAAGGAAATAACATCAGCATAACCAACCTGTCACTTACTGCAAACACTATGAACATGGGGAAACTCTTCAAGAGGAGTGGACTTGAAAGCATCATCAACAACAGTGAGAGCTGTTGTTACCACCAGGTATAAGAAAAATACATGAAAAATCAGATCCTTCTCACAGCCTGTACCCTTTAGAGACCAGAGTAATTTGGGAAGAGGGGGAGGACCTGGCACCATCCTGGTACTTTGAGTTCTGGACATGCCTGAGAGAACAAGGCTGCCAGTAGCTACAGGGGATGCATGACAATGGGTGAAAACTCAGTTTCTTCTGCATTTTGCCATTTCTCCCACAGAACAGGAGTTTGCATAGTTCCTAAAATTGCATATATCTGTGTTTAAAATGTTTTTGTATGCAAACATGTTTAGTCTTCACATTGTCATTTCCACATTGCCATTTAAACCAAGACATCTTATTTTGAGCATATTTTTTTAATCTACCACCAAACCGCCACCATACCCATAGAAATTTGGTGATTGTATGTTACATGGTAGTGTTTATGTTATATGATGCATTTAATGCTACTGCTATGACTTTGTGCCTTGTAAGAGGAGAACTAGGAGTGGTATACACCCCTGACCACTAGAAAAGGAAAGGTGGAAAAAAGCCCTCAGTATTCACTCCCAGTGATGACAATAAGGAAAGAAATAAGAAATCAGTTCTCACAGGGATAAGAGAGTAGAACTAGAAACAGTTTGCTTTTTATTCCAAGTACTAGCTCCTAATATGGCATATGGAAAAGAGAAGGAAGTATAATCAGAACATACTGAGAAGCAACAATTCACCAGCTCTTATCCTACCAATTCCTACATTCTCCAAAGGTTTCTTCTTACTGACCTCTTCTGCATTGTTAATTATATGATTGTATCATACTTTCACAAATAAATATTTTTACCATTCAATTCCATTAAAATACTTGTCTTTCCATTTGTATTGCCGAAAAACTCAAATTCTGCAAGATCCAATAAGATGTTGATTACTACTACACAGGCCTGGACACAAACCTCTTGAAAAATTTTTTTCCTTGACTTCTGTAGATTTTAGTTGAAGCTTTTAATTGTTCAAAGATCCTCAGTGTGATTCAAAAATTCTAACCAGAGGAAGAATATGTTTTCATACTTCTCTATTCTTTGTGGAAGTGATTGTTGTGTGGAAAATGGCTATGGTAAAATAAGAAAACTACCCAATAATATACTTACATGTTTAAGCTTTTCAGGTTATTAATAAAATTATTCTGTTTTTCCTTTTTTCAATCACTCCTTATGTAATTATGAAATTTAAAGAGGGAACACAGGAGAAAATATTTTCTTTCTTATCAGGTAAATTTCATACATAAGCTTCAGACACATGCAACACGTATTAATACTTATTTATTTTAATTACTGTTACTTGATTATACATATTTAGAATAGATTACTGCTGGGTTTCAGCTGAATTATAAGAGTTTGAAAAATATTTTATCTTTAGGATCTATGGAAAATGCCTGTCTCTGGAAAATACCTGTATATCAACAGACTGAATAACACCACATTTTGTCCCACTATTAACCATGGGCTGGATCTCAACCAAGTCCAAGAAAGATTCTTATTGAATCCACAAGGACTCAGCCTGAGACTTTTGACTTGATGTCTATACAAATTCATATAGTGGCTACAAGGATCCTCTAAAAATACTTTTTATGGTTTTTCTCAAAGAAGCATTTTGTGGTAGTCCACTGCAAGTATTTATTCACTAAAATTCCTGGAGTTTCTTAAGCGTGAATTCATGGTATTAAATGCAGCAACTTCAATTTTCATTGCATTTAAAAAAATTTTGAATTGAATGTTAATAAAATAAAATAAAATAAAATAAAATAAAATAAAATAAAAGTTGCTTTTCACAGTCAAGTCATAATCATAAAAATTGAAACTGTGTGTTTAACAGATAAGTATTAAACATTTATTAGTTATTGACTTTCCGGAATGGAGCTTCCTTAAAAAAAAAAAAAAGAAGAAGAAAAAGAGGAAGGTGTAAAAAAAGAGAATTAAGTTTTACTTCATTGTACACATATGAAACAAAGCAATGCATAAAAGTGTTCCCCTTCCCCTAAAGTCAGGTAGGTATGCAGTCACATATTCTCTTTTAATGACAGGTGATGATCTTCAGGAAATATGATGCTTCCTCTTAAATAAGATAACTCAAACATAGTAAAGAGTAAGCACTTTAGAAAGACATTTGTTTTATTCTGTTGTTATCTTTCCATCTCACTATATGTTGTGATTGCTCAAATATGTTGGATATTCCTCAAGGCAAACACTAACATCTGCTCTTGCAATCCTTTCCCAAGCAGAGATATTAGTGATTTCAGTGGAGATTTTCCCCAGGGAATGACTTCACACTTGGGGGCAGGATGAAGTTAGATAATTTAGGGCCTGATCTACAATGTGTCGAAATCTAGCAGAACTGGGAAAGATTCAGCAGCACTTCACAACTGGTCTCGTCTTGCATCATTCAGAGTAACAAGAGTTTTTAATGCTGACTTTAATAAGAGAAACATCTGGGCTGGCACAAAGTTAAACCCATGAGGGATTTCCCTCACTCACAGGAGCACCTATCCTGGCTTCAGTGAGATTATATTTATGATAAGGACAAGAAGAACTGGCCTTTAGAAGACAAATTTTTAAACCCTAAAGTCAATATTGTTAAATTAGAAGCATGCATTTCCCCATTTCCTTTCAAAAGATGCCTGGCTGAAAATTCAAGTGTAGAAATAATCTCCGTTTTGGGGAATTCACACTGAAAGAGCAGAAATGACTCATCCTTTTTTAGTTCATTTTTCTAGTACCACTGAAGCTACCACTTGAAAAAAATGTCCTTTGCTGCACCATAAACTATTTTTTTTCTCTTTGCATCTGCACCTCCTTTTATTGTCTATCTGCTATTAGATGTACTAAGGAAAAATACTCAAAAGTATTAAAACCAGTTAGTAAGAATGATAAATTCTATTTATTATAAGAGTCATGACAGTGTCATGTGCTGCATTTTTCATCTCTATTATTAGTAGTTGGGCATTATTTAACTGCCCTAGCTGAAAAATATCATGCTGATTGTTGTCACTTAGAAAGCAGAACATTTAGCTTTTAACCACACTGGTGTCCCTAAAAAGGTATTTCTCTCACAGGAATAGCCCAACCAGCTATTTATCAAATTCTCTCTAAAGTTCTAGCTCTGTAAGTTACTTTCCATACAATTGTGGGCAAATATGCATCTTAGTGCACACACAGAAGAAAAAATCACTGAATCACCATTGGTATGCTATTTCTCTTATGAAAGAAAAACTGCAAGTTTGCATTCAAAATAGTTTCCTTTACTCATTGTTTTACTATTCAGTGTTATCTACAGGTTATATAGTTCACCGGACAGTGTAGGCTATTATTTGTGCCTCCTAGATCAAATATTAGGGTCTGTTGATTAGAGATTGTAACTTCAGTGGTACAGAATTATTCAAATGTAGTACAGACTTGGTGATAAGCCAGTCACTAATTTGGTCAAATTTTGACTGCTGATATTACTTTGGGATGTCATTGGCATACAGTCATCTGTCATTTTGGTTGCCAGTGAAACGAACAACAATATCACCAGTCACAAACAATGGGGTAGGTTGAAAAATAACAATACGCCTGAGTTAGTTAAATAGATGGTTTCATCATAAGCTGGTATGTGACAAGAAATGCTGGTTTAAACTGTATGAAGCTGCTTCTGGAGGTGAAGGCCCAGAAGGAGGGGACTGTCATGCCCCAATGGAAGACAGAAACTTTTAAATCTCACATCGCCCCATTTGATTCTACTTTCCTAGAAAGAGCAAAGGCTGGAACCCCAGGCTGGGGCTTTGCCCTACTATCTCTCTACTTATGAGCAGTATAGAGTCAGGAAAGCCTGAAAATCATGAGGATCTAGGCTGCATTTATGGCACTGCTCCTCCAGCTTTTCCTCTGTGCCTCAGTCTTCTGCTCTGGTAAGCACAGCTGCAGTTCTCACTTCTTCTACAGACTATGCAGACAAACTAGAGAAAAGTAGATTTTTTGCCACTTAAAAACTGATCTGGTTGCTGATTCTCTCTCTGTGGTGTAAAAGTGATTTGTCTTGTCTAATGAGAGAAATGTAATTTGACTGGCTTGAACCCACCTCCCTTTTGAAGCTCTCTGTCTCCACTGATTACAGAAGGAAGCCAAATTATTGCCTTGGACAATTCATCTTATTTGTAGAAAGGAGAGGTGAATTCCATCCAATCCATTTCTGCAAAATGATAAGAGTTTTAGAATGAAAGCCACCTCCTTTA
Source organism: Setophaga petechia (assembly GCA_024362935.1). NCBI lineage: Eukaryota > Metazoa > Chordata > Aves > Passeriformes > Parulidae > Setophaga > Setophaga petechia. Next base: position 28,325,284 of record JANCRA010000008.1, read on the forward strand.
TGCCTTTGAGAAACATAGCTTTATTAGAAAAAATTTCCTTCTGCAAAGAAACGTGCCTATAGAATGAATGGGTAGGTAATTATTATTTTAAGAGAATTTATTTACATAGCTATTTTAAAAATGAGACAAAGTAATTCTAATACATTTCAAACTAAAACATCAGTGGAAGGGTGTTAGTTTCCATGTAGAAGGTTGAAATTCTTCTCTTACTACAATAAGTTTGCCAAAATGGGATGTATTTCAGAAAGTCACACATGCAAACTTATCAATCCTATCACAGTATCATTGATAAGATGCCAAACACAGAGTGTGTTCCTTTCTCTCTCCCAAATACCTGCACAGACATAAACTCAGGCACAGAGCAACTGTATTGCTGCCTCCACCTTTACTAAATTAATTCTTCCCAGGCCCAGTACTGGCACTCAGCCACGAGGCAATAATCTAGCCAGGATCGCACAAGCAATGTGCTCATGGTGTTTTCTCACACAGCACTTGTGAAAGGCACCTCAGAAAATAGACTTATAAGGAATCAGAGAGATGTGGAAAGTGTCTGCATGCTCAGAGTACAATCCACTTGCTCTTGGCTGCATAACGGACAGACAAGCTGGGAAAAAGACACTTTCCCCATGCCGATTTGGAAAATCCTGTGTGTGTCAGTAAACCAATTGAATGCCACTAAACTAATAAAACGTCACACAAGATAGCAGCTCTCTTCCTCCACCTTGCAGGGACTTGGTTGAAGGAGAAATAAATCATGAGCTGCATGTTTTCAGGTGTTCATATCTAGCTGCTGTGAGGGAGGCAGTGACATATTCTTTTAGTCTTGCTAGTTGTTCTGACTGTACTGAAATAAGAAGACTGTTTTATGTGTATGTGCATATTTTCTGTTGCAGTCTCATTCTGTAGTGTGATTGAATGTGGCTCATTTATGTAGCTTGAAATTATTTTTATGTTATAAAAATTATTTTTGACGGTTTTGAAATCTTTGTTCAGGTCTATAAGGCCTTTATAAGTTATTGTTTTCTTATAAGTATTCAAAATGAAAGTCTTAAAATGCATGAATTTAAAAAACACATGCTCAAGATGGAATAACAGTAAAATGTAAAAAGTTACAAAATGCATTAAAAGGCGCAAGCGAATAATTTCATCTACAGCTGCACACTTCTATGGCTTATACAATCATCTCTGATTATCAGAGTGCCTCATTTCTACTGTTTCTCTTAAGTCCAATGACACAGAAGTTGCTCTGCTTGGTTCTGGGCTTGGGTGCTTGCAGCAAGCCTCGGTGACAGGCCACTCTCAGCTGCTCCTGGTCCCCAATAATTAGCCTGCTATGGCAGCTACCTCTTGTGGTTTTGCCTGTGAGAGACATTTGACACAGCAGACATCAGAGGGATTTTTCAGGAGGCTCTTGTGGCGTCCGAATGGCTCTTAATTAACCACTTAGGTATCCTCGTTCACTCTCCTGCTTGGCACTTTCCAAATGGTAGGGGTTGCACTGTGGATCTAAACACCGGGGAAGCATGCTATCAAAAGATCTTGTAAATGAAGGCTTGTGTAAATTATTTTTAATGATTCCCTCCTGGCACATCATTATGTTTGTAGTTACACACAGGCACTTCAGAGATGGCTCATCTTCCGTAAGGTCAGCTGCAGGACCACCATAACTAGCTGCAGTCAGTAAATGGCTTATTAATTAGCACAGTGATTTTACATTGCTAAGAGCTCTGATGTATGGAGCTAGAATTGTAATTGTGTAGGATCGAAATAATAAGCCATCTCAGGGCTCCTTATGCAAATTGCCATATTATAAAATCATTACCTATCTAAACACTGAGTTTTAATAAGAATTACAATGATGAATTTTATGATAATTGACACTCAAATTTTAATCTCTTGGATTTTTATCATTTTGGTGGTTAAAGTGTGTTTCTAATTAAATGTTGCTTAAAATGCAAAGGATTGTTTAACAATTCTATTCAGTTCTTCTAGTTCAAATCAGGTTATTCTCTTTGGTCATAGAAGATGGGCCTTCTTAGTAATAGGTATATGACATTATGTATTACTTGTAGAGTAAGATGTTTAATCTTTCTCTTTTTTTAGCAATTATGATTTTGATGGCATTGTATTGTCAACTGTGAGATAGAGCATAGTGTGTGTCATTGGGTCTGACTTCCACAGTAAAAATGACTCAAAATAACGAATTAAAATCTAGGGAAGATTTTGAATGTTTATAATATTTAATATATTTTCCTTCTTTATTTATTATTCCAAAAGGTTTAAAGAGACATCTAATAGTTTTAATCTTAGATATGCATGAAAAGCTAACAAATTTCAAATTACTATTTATAGCATAGTACAAAATACCTAAAACCGATAGATCATTAAAATTTCACAATTGTATTTGCAGACAGATTTTATTTGCATATTACAATGTTTGTTTACTTTACAACATTTTTCTTCTGTGGAATAATTAATTCAAAGCAGATGCATCAGCAACAAATCTGGAAAAAGTTTTTATGGGTAGAGGCATAAAGTGTGAATCTGAATATACCTCATTTCAGTGCCTCTCCTAAGATATTACACTGCTTGGAAATTTTCTAAAGAACAGCAAATCATACACATTAACTTGTTAACACAATGAAGATAAATTTCTGGCAAGTTAAGAAGTTTTCTCTTATGAATTGATCATTTCAATGCAGAGTATGGCATTGAGGAAATAATGTATGGCAAATGAAAAGCAGAGAATTGTGTAAAGAATGGCTGTACCAAATGAGACTGCAAGGCCATCTGAAGGAATGCTCTTTTTCCACCAAAGGCAACAACTGTGTGTCTTCACAACAGTAAAAACAGAGAGGAAAATAAAAACTATGCTATTTCATCTGACTTCAAGACCCTGACTGCTTGCAGCTCTTCTCTCTATTAGCATACCTCAGCACACTTCTTCCATGAGATTAATCGACTGTCCTTGGAATCTTGTAAGCCTTCATATCCACAATTTCCTTGGCAAGGTGTTCCTCAGATCTATCCATTATTGCACATCCCTTGGTGTGTTTTGAACACATCTCCTCTTTGTTTCTATGAATAGATTTCTGCACCTGCACAGATAAAGCAAATGAACACCAAGACCCTCCATGATGACAATAATTTTGCAGATACTAGAAAAATATTGCGATCCTAATACAAATAATACTGCAAATGAAAAAATATGCAAATAGTCCCATAGTCACTGTTTGGATCCTAATACAAATTGGTGCATTCTTTCCAGTTTTACAGAAGATTGGTACAACTTGATGGTACTTGAAATAACTGAAATGGAACAAAAAATATCTGTGGTATTCCCAAAGTATTGAGAGAATATAGTGGGACTTGAAATGCTCACCTAGTCCTATAACTTTTGGCTGCCATCTCAGATAAATATCAATACCACAATATCGTGACCTGCAGCTTTCCACCAAATTTTTTCACTGGGGACATAGGAGAAGATTAAAATTGACATCTGAAAATAACATGTATAGATCAAAAGTGATTATTTGAGCTTTGCTGTGATTCAGATATTTTTAGCAAGAAGCCTGAAAGAAAAGGGAAAATGGTAATTAAAGTAAGTCTCTACTGTTAATTGCTATCTAGTAGCCTTCTTGCAGTTAATACTTTGAGGGATTCTCTTCATGCTGATCTACCATTATAAAGAGATATAAGAATTAATGGAGATGGACAGTCACTATGTTGTTTCCATGCTTTTTGTTTTAAATCATGTTTCAAAACTGGAAAATAGACCCATATAGAAACAAAGAATTTTAAAAGTCAGTGAAGGTTGATAGAATGCTAAAATTGACAGATTCATAGGCTGATGAAAATAAATGTTACCTGACTGGAAAATGGGTTGAGGCGGATTTCAACACATACTATACACATAAGTCTTTCTTTTAGCAAAGTAAATCTAGATTTTACATCTGAATATAGAAAGAGGTAGTTCTAGTATTAAGCTGCGTTTCACTTTGTGTGGATATATGTATTATGTGTAAAAGCTTGTTCCAGCTTGTAACTGAGCAAGGCCAGATCTTGGTGCTTTTAAATGTTATATTGGACAGTTTATAGAATTCTGAATGGCACTGAACTACAAAGTTTCATTCATACTTTTTTTTCTAAGTTTGTCTTGAAGTTTTATTTTAAGAAGAGTCTGCCACAACCTTATGTTTTGACAGCTATAAAGTATTGCTTAGGAAGGGGCAGAAAAAGCATACAATTGTTGTTACACTGTAATGACTGCATTTGGCAGAGAGGAACGATTAAACCAAAGCCAGACAACTACCAAATTCTCTTTCCTGTGGTTTTGCTGCTTTAACTCTACTTTACAGGCATCCAATGGCATGGTCTCTTTACAATCTTTTAAACATTCCTCTGTGATTTTTGGTATGCTGTGCACACTAGAATGCAATCAACATCTGTTAATTTCTATCCATTAAATGTATTATCATAACACACAAGCATGATGTTTTATTTGTATGGCTGAAATGAGACTTATGACCCATAATCCATCATCTTCCTGTCATATTTTTATATGTTGTCTATTCAATCCCCAGAACAGTTTAAAAAGCGTAAAGCAAAACTCTCCTTAAGTTATAGACCAGCTGCTGAAGTGTCCAGCTGAAGAGGTCATTGTGCTTTATTTTTGCTGAATCTAGCAGGAGTTGCTCATTCTAAGCCAAACATAATACAACGTGGATGTCCCCAGAAGCTTAATGTTGAACTACCATGTCTAAACTTTCTAGCAGGCATTTTTCTGAAAATATCATATTGCAACAGATAATGCTTAGAGAACATGGATTCAGCTTAAAAAAAAAAGGGTAAAACATCAAGAAATGTTAGACCATTTTTTCGTGTAGACTACAAAGAAAACCACACTAATATTGCATGGATAAAAATAGGAAAAATATTTTGGGGCACAGTGCTTGTTTTTAGAATTAATTTAGAAATTATAGAATATAATTTAAGTATAAATCACTGGCTTATTTAATAGTCTATAATTATTTTAATTTTAAAATTCAGTTATATAGAGCTTAAAATTATTCTTAAAACTTTGGCAAAATGTATGACTGCTCAAGAATTGGCTGCATTTTACTGTATTTTCACAAAAGTCTGATGGGCCAATTATGTCTGACATCAGGGATGAATGAAAGTCCTTTGCAGTCAAAACTTGGCTGTGGCTATTTTACCTTAGAGTAGTGCAATTTCAACCAGTGAGAAGTCTAATGTAAGATATAAGTAGTAATACCTACATGTATTTTGCAAATTGTGGGTGGAGTTCAGAGCTTATTTTGAGTTTTGTACCCTTTAGAAAAATAAATAAACATCATAATGCAAGCATATATCTATTTTCAATGACATCAATATATATTCATGGTAGATACTACACTAGACAATAGATCTCACCTTTTTAATAAAATTTGGAAATGACACAATGCAGGAGAAATGGAAGAATAATGAGAAGAATATAGTTTTAACTTACTCCATGTTACACCCAAGTTCCCAAGTCAGCATGAACTGTAAACAAGCGCTTATGAAGCATTAAATAAATATCAACGGACACCATAGCTTGGAAATGAGAAGCATATGCAGTAACTGAATCCTGTCCATTTATATTACATTTCCTACTCCATATAGAGAGAAAGAACATACATCTTTTGAAACACATGTAGTACAAAAGAAGAAGTTGTAAAACGTTGCAGGTATGTAGAATATGTCTTGGAAGAAGGGGAGAGCTGAGTCACAAATTTTGTAGCACTAACTGTGCTAGAAGCAAACAAAGAGAGTCCTGAGTTAGAATAACCTAATTTTTTGATTATTTGGTTTTTTTAAGCAGGAAACAATTTTGTTTTATTCTTTAATTTTGCCAATTAACTAAGGACAGAGTGACCTGATAAACATGGTGTTTCATGTCTAAAGAAGAATGATCAGTAAGCTGGTCTAGACTTGTCAGACTAATATGTTCTTTACACAGATCATGAAGTAACTACGAACCTAAAAAGGTACTCCCCAAGTGGACTGTGTGAATCTCTTTGCAAATTGGTAATATTGGTAATAATTGATAGCTGTGTCAGAAGGAATATATATAGTGTGTCTAGGAAGAATCTAAATACACATGATTAGGTAATGCATATGGAGAAATCATTCTGGAAACAAACATTCGGAAACCTAGTGCTTTTAAAATAGAAAACCACTACCACCAATCTAAACATGCAATTTTCTTGATACTGTGGGGTATGTTCTGTTTTTGTAAGATAAAAAGAATCAGTGATCACAAATTCTCTTAAGTATTCCTTTATCAAGTTCCCCATAAAATAGTAGGTGAACATGACCCATCACAGACTTTGCAAATGTAAGCTTCAGCTACCTGTTTCTGACTCTCTGTCATGCATCACTCATTTGTATAGTTAGAACAACTTGAAGAGATATTTTTTTCCAAACATCAGTATCAGCGAGGGAGAAACTATTATTATCCATTTTTCCACTATGATACACTACCATCATCTTATTAAAGAAGTTGAATTTTTAATGTTTTCTGACTTTTTCGGTGAAAACTAGCTTCCTGGAGCAAGGAAAAGGCATTTCCCCCTTTTTTTTTCTCTTACCAAGGTCTGGCAATAAAACATGAATGTACTCAGGCTGTTAAAAGAAGTCTCAGTAAATCTTCGAAACAGGAAGCTTTAGAAAAGCAAACACAGAAATTTTCACTAGCAGCCCTAGCAAGTCCTCAAAAAGTGCTTGATTGTGACTAAGTTGATCACATATGGCAGAAGTTGATAGCTGTAATGTCATGTCCATGTAAATGGCTCACCTGTAGTGCAGAAAAGTTTTTCCTGTTTGGAAAAAAAAAAAAAAAAAAATTAGTGATCTTCAGAGAAGCTCTTATTTTCATACAAAGCTAGTTTTTCTATCTAAATTTCTAAGAAGTTGAAAAATAACTTTCACTGTAGGAGCTGACTAGACCCTTAAATACACACTCTAAATACTTGCTTCCCAATGAGCCAATCTTTCTCGCAAGTCAGGGGGTTTTTCCTAACAATTTTGCTGTTGTGTTCTGCACTCCCTGTGATTTGACTATATCTTCATGATATGGTGATACCCAGGGCTCTATATCATATTCCAAACAACACAAAACAAAGGTTAACTCCAAACGGGATGTTTCTTGTACTTCAGTTTTAAGTTAGTTTTACATTTAACTTACCTTTCAAATTAATTTACACAATTATGCACCAACATTCATATTTTATCTCCTGTCTCTAGGTTGTTTCCTAGTGTTTCATACCATTGCTATATATTTGTCTTTGATTTCTAGTTCTGCTGAGCTTTGCTTGCCTTTAAAATGAGAATTACTAGGACCCTACATTTACTAATGCTATTAAATCTTAAAAGGTCTTGAATTGAAATCATTCTAATTTTTGACCTATGTTAAGTAGATCTTTAAATTCTGACACTCTAACAACTCTGTATTTTTCCTGAAAATAGATTTCATGAAGAAGTAGTTACAGGAATTAATGACCTGAGGTTTTACTCTTGTCCCTTTTCTTACTGAAATCTCTATGAAGAAAAGTGTCATTGTATTGAACAAGTGTGATTTTTTTTTCAGCAAATATTGAGTCTTAGAAGAAATGTTTCACTGTTACTGGATAAGTGTTGACACCTTTTCATAGCAGAGGAGTTTTGGCACAAACCACTTTTATACTAGCCAATGCAATAAACTTTTTCTGGGAGTGGTTTCACAGGATTTGAGCAGAAAAGACTGCTGAGGTGACCACCTTTCTTTAAAGACCAGTGAGCTGCCATGTTAGTAACACCCTGCTGTTGGGAAGAAGGTTGCAAAGACGTGTGAGGCAGAGATTAAGTCAAGGTAATATGTCTGTGTAAATGACTGCCCTGACCCATCTGCCTTCCACTTCAAAATCTGTAGTGTTTCTGTACACATTTGTTGCTGCTGTCAACACATCTTGCTTTGTTTGCCATCCTGACAAAGCAAACACCACTTTTATTCACCAAGAATAAAAGTCAATTCTCTCTTTGGCATCTCCACCGTTTTGAAACAAAAAGATCTAAGGAGGGAGCCAATGGACTGAACACAGTCAGGAATTTTCTTTAGGGTGGCCACAGCAGGTTTACCTGAGTAAGTGTAAAAGCAATGGAAAAACTGTTCCTCTGCTCACAATCCCATTTATCCTAGAGCTACTTGAGGATTTATCCAGTCTTTTCTGAGCTGAGTCTGGCCCAACAAAGATGATTTTAATTACAAGGGTCATTCTATGTTATCATTACTCCAAATTGTGCAACATTCTTGAATATTTTCAGGTTGTCGTAGTGCTTCCCTTGAAATTCTGCATGAAGAACTTTCTGATGGGATTTTCCATTGGTCATGCATATGCCCACTGTAGTAATTTCCAACATCATGTGGAAATCACATGATGTATTCACACTTGCTCCTTAAGCTCATAAATTAACACTTGCTCCTTAAGCTCATAAATTCCATGCTCTTCTCCTGCTTTCTCATTGGTACAAAATTTGATCAGTAAAAATAATGACACAGTAAAAATGTCTGAAATACTGGAAGGTTTTTTTTTTTTTTTTAATTTGGATTGGGCAGCAAGGATATCTAATGGACATACATGTTTATGTATTATTGTATATAAACCAAATTATACTAAGAAAATACCCTCACCTTTAATTCTTCTATTGAAAAAATGAATTCACAGAGCCCTTTATTTCTGAAATAAAACCCTTCTGATACTATATATTTAACACAATTTAATTAGGGTTTATTTGAAGAGCTAAACATTCCTGATCTATTTTTTTTTTTCAAATTTATGTTTCAGCATTAAAGTTTTTTAGTAAAGACACTTACAAGTAATGATTCCTTAGACCGTGTACTACTGGCATTCAGAATTAATAATGTTTAATCTTAAAGATCTAATGCTGTCTGACGATACTATTATTCAAGTATTTTCAGAACTTTTATTCCTAGTGCTAAATTTTTGTAAATTTAACAACTTTTGCTTTATTTATTAGATTGCTTAATGCCAAACTTGTGATAACTATTGTGAAGCAGCTGCAAAGCAATAGTTAACCAAAGAACAGCAAATCCATTGGCATGGACTAGGGAGCACTGCTTATTATACATCCTGTGATAGCTTTCCTTCACATGGTGAAAATATTCTTTTGGATTATTCTATTGTCTTCTCTAGTATTTATAATGCTTAATGGAACTCGTGTTTTATCTCCCTAGCAGTGACTCACCTGTGGAACATGGAGTGCTCTTACTCATATGTTTGTATCTGGGGAGGTACCAATACCAAGCTATATCTGGGTAGCCAAAACCACCTCATGATTCTGTGCCAGCCAAACTACCATAAGGCAAGAAAATTGGTTAAGGACCTGTTTAAATCTTATTCTTTGCCATTTTTTGGTTTTCTCATTTTTTAAAAAAAATTATTTCTTGTCTCTGTGGGTAATTATTTTTGCATTCTTTTGTCTAACTAACCCTTGCTGGTGTTATATTTTTCCTGACATGATTTTCTTCTGTAACCCTTTTGCTTTCAGTTTTTTACCATTGCAAATATTTCTTACTTCCATCACTTGCAAATGTAATCCCGTATATTTTTGAACTGTACTTAAACATTTTATTTATTTATTTATCACTGGTTGGAAGGAAGGAGAAAATACACCAAGAAAAGAGCATAGATGCAGAACAGTCATCTTTTTGCCAAGACGTGTTTCTGTGTGTTTTAACCAACCACAGATTTACAATTAATAGTAAAATATACAGTAATTTCCCTTGACCATCCCTAGCAGGATAACAGTAGGGAGTTATTTAAATTAAATCAGAATAATTATTTTTAAATAGGCTTCATTAGATATATAAATATAAATCACACCACCACAGATTGTTTTAAAGTGGCTGTCCCAGGGGCTTCAGAAAGACTGGATGATGAAAAAGAAAAAAGAAGGGTTTGGAATGAGTCCCAAGAGAGCACTTTTGAGTCATTTCAGTTTTACATTATCACATTATATTAAACATATTGAAAAAACTTTAAAGACTCATGAACTGGTGACAACAGTGAGGTGACATGCTCTCACATTATTTCTCAAATTTTTTCAGTAGTTGACTTTGACTTTGTGCAGCTTTAAATGTTTTTACAACATTTTACATTGTAAATTTTATACAATAAGGCATACTGACTATAAGTTATAGAATCTTAGATATTTATCTACAGGTACTAATTACAGAAGATAGCAAGAACTGCTTACTTCCATTATGAATTCAAATGAAGGCAATATTTAATAAAATATTGTTTATCCTAATTTAAAGGAATTGAAACTTTTGCTATTGTCATCCTTATTTCTTTTTTCTTATAATCTTTATAATAATAATAATAATAATAATAATAATAATAATAATAATAATAATAATAATAATAATCTTTATAATCTTTTTTCTTATAATCTTTTTTCTAAAATCTTTACTGATTTTCTTATAAAATTTTCTGTGGCATATTTTGGAAGAATGTGTTAGCACAGCACATGCAGAGTTTGCTCTCATAAGGCAGAGGACTGAAACCTAATGTACAGATTTTGGCTGGCTCAAATGAAAATATAAAGATTGTGGCTATAAGGAGAGATAAATAAAATATATAAAGAAATTTTAATATAGCGAAAGTTTAAATTTTATTACTTACAAAAACAAATAATAAAATATAACTCCTTCACTAAGTTCCCCATTTTTAGACTTAGACAGTACTAACCAAAAATGATCCTTCTGTCCTTACAAAAACATTGTCTAAACAAGAATAACATGAACTTGATAGCAATAAAAGGTCATTTTTTCAGAATTAAAAACTAAATGAATGACATAGTTATATCTGCCTTACAATGATCTTTTAAAAGCTCAAAGAAATAATTTTTTTGTATTTTTTGTATGCATGGCTGATTTTTCATGCTAGGAATTTAGAAAGAATAGCTTATAGTAGTTTCTTGGGATGTAATATTTAAGAACTTCATTATTATTGTACTATAAATCTCTACTAAGAATGTATAACTGTATCATAGGCAGGAATGAATAAGAAATATGCATGAAGCTTCCAGATCAGAAGCTGTGGTGTGTCCCAGCACTGCTCTCTTTGTAAAGGACATAGTTACAGCTGTCGCCAAATCAGGCCAGTCTTGCACAAAACTTTGCTAATCTGCCCAGAAAGCAAACCAAATGATTTGTGATATACGTGTGATATACAGCATTTATAAAAGAGGAGGGAAGGGATTTCCTTCTTGATTTCTGAAATTGACCTTCTGGTAGCAGAATAGTTCATCAGCATATTTTCCTGAAGTGTTGCTGAAACAAAAATGTGAAAACATCAAAAAAATATGACCTCTTCAAAAAAAATTCTTACTGAGCAACAGGGAGCAAGAAAAGTTAGTGATACAGGCACTGAGCTAGAAAGCAAGGAAACATGAAAAAGATTTTAGTCTTTCAATTAAATCTAACTCCCAAAATTGTCCACATTTCAAACTACTCCTGTATCCCTCCTAAATCTGAGAGCCTGGGCTATCTTTCCGAAGATGTCATGCCATGATAGTAGAACAAAATTACAGAAATCAGTACACAAAAAGCATCTTGCACTTAACAGTCAGGAAATTTTTAAGTACTCTGTTATTCTTTCTATATTAATTTATTTTTCAAAGATATTCCATAAAAATATTGACATAGCATTTAATATTCTGCATTTTGTTTATTTTCATTTCAAGGATATCTGAAAGAAATAAGAATTTAAACTTCATGTTACTATGAACCTGGTAAAGCAATACTGATACAGTGCCTCTATTTTTTTTTCATAATAAGAAACAAGCATAAAATATATTTTATTCAACTGAAACAATTTTATCCCACATGTCAACTAGTGATAATATGTCATTTTCATATAATAAAACTATTTTTGCTTTCTGTCTTGAGCTAATTTCATCACTCCACTATTAAGGAGCAACATTTACAGCATTTCCTGATTATATTTATTTGCTTTTGCAACAATATTTTTTTTTTCATATCATTTTGGTCTGTATTTTATCCTTTTTAATGTTTGTCAGCAAGAAATATTTGGTCATGATACCTTTCTGTATAGAGATGTAAGCAGCATCATTTAGCATTATATAGATATAATTGGAAATGTTTGGAAAGAAAAAAAAATCAATCAAGTTCTTTAATGATATAACATAGGGGTCTGTCGGAGCAAAGAAATATCCGTACTATTCAACACTGCAATATTATTCTCTATTGTCTATGATGTATTTTTCACAAGGGTATTTGTGAAACTGACCATGAGAATGCATAGATTTTATGTAGCCCTCTCATTTCCTACTTAGATGAGAGCAAAGATGGTCACTCTAAAATTGTACATAGCCTGATTCTTGCTCCTAGGAGATGTAATATTGGTGAAAACCAAGCGCTCGCCCTCACAAACATCCCTGCCCTGAGCAAGCCCAGACTACTGATGACATAGTCATGCAGTTTTGCAGAGGTAGAAGTGTGATTCCCCAAGCAAGAAGGCAGCCCAAACATTTCTGAATTCCAGGAATAAATAAAAGAGGCTTCAGAAAAAGCATTCTAAATATCTATATGGCCTATCTTCCTCAGATATGACTTTTCCCGCAAAAAAACACACATTGGAAAGAGAAAGATAGAGGAAAAGTGGAGAATTTGTTCTGTTATTGTTGGAGTTGCTCACTGTTCCATGAATTTCCCATCTATTTTCCATTTTCCCTTATCTTCCCACAAGATTTCTAGCCACCTGTGAGTGTGGCTAGTATCTCACCAAGCCTTGATGTCTCGACCTCCAGAGACAGGATTACTCTTACAAGGGGTGCTGTGAGCTTGGGACACACTGGGTTTTCCCCTCTTGGTCAAGAAGTTGATTGTGTTTTCAGCATCATTTAGTTTTCTCACAAAAGAACTGAGAGGCAAAAAACAAGCAGAAAGCAAGCCTTTGCATGGAAACATTTAATGAGTTATCACCATCACTATGTAGGATTTAGACCTGTTTTTATTAGGATCATTTTTACTACTGAAGACTACTAAGGAAATAATTTAGGGTGAATCTTCTCATAAAAATCTGCAAAAAACTGGGCACAAAAAGACTTGCTTATTGTGTGCAAAGGGGAGAAAGCAAAGAGAAACAATCAAACCAAGGAGAAAAGGTTGTTGCTTTGGTTGTTTATATTTTTTCCCTTACACAGGAAATTTCAAAATCCTCTCCTATATAATTCAGCTGTTATGTAAACTATCCAGACTACAATTTTCAGCTCTTGAGTACGGTAGGCATAGACAGACAAATTGCAGAAATGTTCTCACAGTACTTCCACCTCAAAATCTGTTCTAGGCAATGTCTCTTAAATTTCTATTCTTGCCAGAATAACAGCTCAGATAACAGGCTGAGATCAAAGCCTCCTAAATCAAATCCAGTGCTTTTCTAAAATACAAACAACAAACAAAACTCTCCTGATCTGTTTGCTCTGATTTCTGATTTAAAAAGGCTGTGAGTATCTCTACTCCCATTCATTTGCACCTGGTTTATACTCAGAATCAATTGTCAATTAGGAAATGTCCTCTTCACTTTAAGATGTATGGCCCTTAAAAAAACATCCAAAAATCCCTTACTAGATTAGATGTAATCTAGATTTTTGGCAACAGAATATGAAAAGAATATATCCAAAAGATAGTAAATGTATACTAAAAAAATTAAAGTTTTATTACAGATGCTATTCCCTCAAGGCTGTCCCAACTTTTTCCTTTATCAATCTCACAGTTCCTTATTAATTTATTAAACCTTATTGGCAAGAAGCTACTAGGAACTCCTAAGATTGTTTTCTGAAGACTGAAGAAGGTGGCTTGAGCATCCTTTAGTTTGAACAAGGTTTGTCCAACAGTATTCTTCATTCTGAAGGCCCATGTTCAACTTCCTTTTAAATGGCCTAAGCTGATCTAAAGGTCTGTTATAGGCTTAATGTGTAATACACTGTCAACAATCAGAACTGTAAGTTTCCCAGGAAGCTGAAATGGGAGCTGGCATCTAGTAACAGTTCTTCTATCTATATATTATTTAAAATTAAATACATAGTTTTATGCAAAAATTCTGGCTTAATAAGATTTGCATTTGCATATAGTTACATTTTAAAAGGAAATGGGACAAGCGTTTTTCTCTTTCAATATTTCCCTACTTTTATTTGCCTTTTACTCCATCCCTGAAAGAAGGAGATGAAACCAAATAATGTGCAACTTTTTTCCTCATGTATGACATACACATATACATATTGTGTATGCCATGTGTGTTATGTGAATTTCTATCAACCCATCAGTTTATACCCATACACCTCTACCTGTATATATGCTGTATATTTATCCAATCCAAAACCTCACAGCTGTCTTTCATATAGCCACATCTTAGGGGCATGGAGTGGGCTGAAAACCTCACACATTGTGAAGCTGCTCTAACATCTAAACAGGAGAATCTAGCTGGAGAATGTAAACCAAAAATTTTCTTGAACACCTAGAGTAAAACTGCTCTGCCCCTCTTTCGGGAACAAGGCTAATGTATGTAAATATGAGATTTATAGGGATTTTCTTTGTGTAGCTTCATTTCACAAGTGAATGTGTGGAGAAAGGGTATCAAGCAACAAGATTAAGTTGGATGGGGTGGTGGGTAAGTAAAGGAAGTAATTTCTGTCTGCCCATGTAGCAGGGTACAGCAAGCCTCTATTAGTATCTCATTAGTCATGACTAATCAGCACCCAGAAATTAGTGCTGGCTTTTGTTTGCTTTGTTGTGGGTTTGGTTTATTTTTCTATTTCCAGTGGCTGAAATCTCATAGATGAGAGCAACTGTATGATCTTTACCACAGACAAAAGCCTGTCAGACCCCAGTGTTTAATCAAAGCAGTAGGGACCTTTAGCTGTGAGTCCCATTTTGCTACATTTTCCACCCTAACTGCTGAGTTTCTCCTGGGGGAAAGAGCAGCTCTGTTGCTTCCCAGAGGTGCCTATCACAGAGGAAGTGCTCAAGCACAAGCACGACAGTCTCTGTGATTTAGAGATGTAGAGTCGCATCTGATCATTTCTCTGGGCTTTTCTTCTTCTTCTGACAAAGAGACTTTTTGTGCCCTTCTAAATGCTTCAATATTTGTTTTATTTTGAGACAGTGGACAGCAAGGATATTGAAAGTGTCAGAACTGTTCAGTCTAGAAAAAGGAAACCAAGGTGAGATGTGATAGGTGTTCAGCTATGTTGAAGTATAGAGATGAGACAAATAAACTGTTCTTCCTGTGCCTCATAGATAAGACATGCAGCAATAAAAATACTTTATGGCAAGGCAGGTTTAGGTTAGGCACCAGGAAAACACTCAGTACTACTAAGGCACCGGAATATATCTCTGAAGGTTCTCATTATTGGTATGCAAACAAGGAGAAACACAAATATAATTTCTCTGCAAGGAGAAACACAAATATAATTTCCTCTGCTTTCATATAAAGGTGTGAACACTTAGAGCCTCCCCAGTCCTGTTTTCATACGTCTATGGCAATGAATACTGTGCCTTGTGAAGACTGACCTAGAACAGAGGCAAGACAGAGTTAAAGAATAAAGTAGGTATTTATTAAAAGGCCTCAATGGATACACCTTGTGTCTTGGGATACACCTGCATTCTGGCCAGGGCTACACCCAAGATGAACCCAAAATGGTCACAAAATGGAGGACCAAAAGTGTGAGACCACGGAGTCTCACACTTTTATGAGTTCTGGTCCATTTGCATATTGGACTTAATTGTCCAATTATAGCTTCAGGTTACGGAGTCCCATCCTTCTTGTTTTTCTCTCTTCATTCTGTCATTGTTTATGCTCTTGGGCCTGAGATTTGGATCATTTGTCCTTGGTCCCCAGCTAGAGAAGGAACTGTTTTGTCTACCTACTCTGTGAGGAGAGCTTATTATCCCCAAATATGAAGATCAGAACTACACACTAAAGCAGTACAGAATCTGAAAAATAAAAAATCTAAAACCTGAAGCATCAATAGGAACCTGCCCTCAAATTCATACACAGCACATTACATTCTGTAGTTGATGCATTATGTTCTATATTCTGGATTTATATTCTATATTCTGTTCTACAGTTTTGATTTTATTGTGTAAAAAAGGATCTATTTCCTATGCTAACTTAAAATGTGATACTTAGTTGGATAAGTCGCTCAGTACCTTGGCATAATAGTTTTTTTTTTTAACTTCCTGCTTACATACAACAGAAATTTAAATTCTAAAGTATTAGGCTTATACAAATAGGAATACCTTTACGAACCTGGTAAACAAATTTGAAGTTCATAGTTTTGATGCAGTTGTCCTTGCTGCTCTAATTAAGTCATTCTGCAGTAATTTGTAATATGTTGTATTCTACGCCATGACCATGGATGGTTTTTTTCATGTTTTCCTGAAGAGTGTACAGTGGCACATACTTAAAGATCAGAAGGTATGAGACAAATAGGTTCAATTTGCCTGGCATACCTTCTAAGCTAGAAAAATTGCTTAAGTGTTAGTTTTTTAGAGTGGGTTTCTCAATGTAGACTGTAAGGCTTTGCAGTTGAGATGGTCTTGTCCCTTAGCAGTGTGCTGAGCCTTTCGGAAACCATTTATACATTTGGCCTTCTGTGGCAAGAGATTACACTGCATCATTTCACGTGGTACAAAAAACCTTCCTTCACTTAATTGTCTGCTAATTTTACTGGCAACTCTATCACGGCCAATTCTTGTACTTATCAGAGCTAGGGAATGACTGACTCATTATTGTCACAGCGTTCAGGATTATGACATTCTTATACCTCAACTTAACCACCTGAACCCTACTTAATTCTATTTTGTTTCTCATGTTATCAGAATTTTGGTACTTCTGCCTGCTCTTTAACTTCTCTAGTTTTCTTATGGCTGTTTTGAAACTGGACGACCAGAGCTATGTAAGTACTCAAGACATGGTTTCAGAACGCATTTGCTTGGTGTTGTGTTTATGTCTTTAGTTTCACTTTCCTAAAATTTAGATTTATCTTTCTAACTGCCACTGAATGTTTAGACTGAAGTTCTAGAGATTGATATGTATGTCCCCTTCTAGAGTGGCAATACTTGTTTTAGAGACTGGAAGAATGCAGGTATAAATGAAATAAAATTTTGATTTAGCCACATCACTGAACATTTATTGACACTGATACTTTACATTTATTTATTTATTTATTTATTTATTACTCAATATTGTAAGAGCCTACTGCTCTAAGTAATTATATAGCACAAGAAGAATGGGTACAGAAATCCAAATGTTGCAGTCCTTGTCTAGTGGACTGGACACTAGGAAGTCAGACCTACCTAGATGCATTCAAGCACCTGTTTGTGAGACTTGATTCATATTTCAGTTAAATCTGCCCTATGAAGAGAAGAAAAATGGTTTAAACCTACCTCTTTGTCTATTTCCATGTTCAATGGCATGGCTTGGACAGAGACTTTAGATACATAACACGAGCTCATTTCTTAGGGATAAATATTTAAGATTTTACAGATTTATTCCTGTTGCTTGAGTGTTATTACCCTTGCAATGGAACAATAAGATGATCACCTATTATGAAGCTATTAACCATGACATATCTGTATTATATTAATTTAAAAAATGGAAGACTGCATGGAATACTCATTCCATGTGTCTTTGCAATTAGTTTGACTACAGTAAAGACTGTTATTTTCAGACTTATGCCAGACTGTTAATATTTTATTTATATTATGGATATGTAAGTATTTTAACTACAGAGCAGAAATAACAAAAATATCATAGTTGAAGTGGCAGAGATAAGGTTTCACTTTATTTGCATTTTACCATTTCCTGATATCTAACCTTATCTTGGCTGCTTTGATATTCCTTCAGTAAAAGTAGTGGTGTTTGTTTCTCTGACCATGGATTTACAAACACATATAACATATTTAAAGTAATATTTTTATAGCCAAGCAGACACAAACATCACTATTGGTTTTCTATATAACTCTTTTTAGAGTCCAGGAGGACATAGACATGAACACAATAACTATCAGTAAAGCAGAAAACAAAAAAAAATCTGTATATGTTGATGAGAATATACTTACTCCTGGGGAATACTACAGGGGAATTTGAATCGCACCAAATGGGGAGTTGGGAAGGTAGTTTAAACAGGTTGTATGAAAAGTGAACTGGTAAAAACTGGAGTGTGATACATCTATTCTGAGGGTGTCAGTTCAGACAGCAATTTCAAAGGAAAAAAAAAAAAGGAAGAAAAAGTTCCACCAGTGGTTCCAAAATTTCCAGCAGCCAAAGGCCAGGTCTGTGTCCCATGTTGAGACAGTGCATTCATACTGTATACCATGAAAGAACCTAATGGCACCCAGTAGTTCCCTGGGGCATTCTAAAAACAAAGTACAAGGGGCAAATAACTTCATGAAGACTAAGCCTTATTCACACTTTTATGCTAAATCTTTCTAAGGAAGTGTTCAGGCATATCCCATAAGCAATCCAGCTATTAACTAAGCTGTACTTGCTCCAATGACAGCAGTATTAAAGAGGAAAGACAGCACCTCAGATTAAAGAAACATTATTTGGACTTGCTCTGCTTTGCTTGTTTGCTTTAAAGTTGCACAAGAGAGCATGTTAAGTCTAGTTTCTGTCTGAGGGAGTTAGGGGATAGAGGTTGTTTGGGAAGCACTGAAATGCATTGGCACCCAATGTGTTGCTGATTTACCAGCTGAGATTGGAAGACAAGGAAGGCATGGATTATTATTTTCTGGTATTTTCATTTTCATTTCATGCAGTTATCAAAAAGAACCAAAGTATGGACTTCTCAATTTCACAACTTTGAATCTTTCAAAGGTGTGTTTTTCCCTTTTCCCTGGAAAGCAAACTGAATTCCTCAAACATTTGTCAAATGTTCATGTTGAATTGTTCACTTTTATACTCAAGAATGTGTGTCGTGAATGCAAGCTCAAGATACTGCTCAGCCTTTCTGAGGACTTTAGTTTCAGTCATATTTGATTAGTCTGTAAACATAGCAAGAGTCATTTTAACAATCTTTCTGACAATATTTTATTTGATATGTATTTATCAGTTTGGATAAGTATCAGTTGACCTTGAACATTATATTGATTCTGTAACTGAGTATATTTAGCAGATATTAAAATAACTAGTGTTCATCCACACAATATCTGCAGCCAAAATAGTGTTACTTTATAATTGAATAAAGATTTAAACCTACAATAATTCTTTATTGATGTGTAAATACACATGATTAACTTTTCCATATACTATTTTGAATTTGAAAAGTATTCCCTTGTTCCAAGATTAGCCAGAAAGCTAAATATCATGTATTTACATGGTACCCATTAAACAACTGTTTTTTAGCTCTTGCAAAGTGCTTACTTTGAATCTCTTCACCTTTAAAGGGTGTCACAAATTTTTCTTAGCTAGCAATTTTAATGTCTACATACTGCTTTGAGAGGCAGATAAAGGTATAAATACAGAATTAACTTGTCTTAATTTGTTAAGTCTTAGGTGAGCAACGAAACATTTTGTGTTGGTGAAAGTTTTGCTCCTTGTTTCTACTGCCTTTTGCAGCCAGTAGCCTTATTCAACATACACAAGAGCAAACTGAGATTACCGAATCATTCAGACAGAGCTTACACAGATGGATAATTCTAGCATGTTGTCTGGGTCTGCCTTCAGGAAATTGCTTTGTCCCATGTGTTGCGGGTCTCAAAGCCACAGTGGAATGGCTGGGTGTGGAACAGATAATGATTATCATAGAATAGGGAAGAAAATTATGAAGAGTTACATGGCATT
Source organism: Setophaga petechia (assembly GCA_024362935.1). NCBI lineage: Eukaryota > Metazoa > Chordata > Aves > Passeriformes > Parulidae > Setophaga > Setophaga petechia. The sequence goes on from JANCRA010000008.1 coordinate 28,345,194, forward strand.
CGAAAACGAGTTTTCTCTAATCTTTCTTAACCTTCGCTCTTTCTGTAAGTAGTGTCCTCAGAGGAGTGTTCCTCAATTCAGAAGCAAAAAAGGATACTGCAGTATAATGGTTCTCATTTTTCAGTAAAATCTGGGTTATTACGATTCATTTGGAGTTTGATCCTATGATATTTAATCTCAACATTATATGACATCATTAAAGACATCTTATATTGTTTTTGCCTATGGTTAGAAATTATGTCTGCTTAATCAATTCCATTATGCATTCAACCATCCATGACACATCAAAGGCTAATAAGATTTTTTTAAAACTTTGCTTGCTTAAAATGATTTCCCTCCAGATCAAGATGCAGAGCACAAAATATTAATCAGTTTAAATAAATATCAAGACTACCCAAATAATATGAATAATTGGCACAGTGCAGTGCCTACTGCCCAGTTCCCAACAGCTGGTCACACTGGCACATTGGCACCATCTCAACAGTCTTTGAGATAATGACTTTGGCATCTGCCGATGAGCGTTTGCTACTGCCCACAGAATTTACAACTCACAAGTGGAAACAGAGGCTCCAACAGAACTTTTTATGGCAAGGTCTTTGAAATTTATTAATGTAATGCAAACACAAGCCTTCCAACCCATTAAATTGTTGATGTTATGCGAATCCACTCTGGAATTGCAGATCCTCATTAACATTATTTGCAATGTTAATCTGCATCTTTTTAATTAGTGATATTATTTATGCACATAATTTTCGCCTACTGGTGCCAAGGCTGAAGCGCATTAATTAATCTACTGAGATGCCAAACTGTTTATTTTCTCCCGTACTTTTATTTGTTTACATGGTGTTTTTGGATTCAGGGAAAATAAAAAAGAGCCTCAAGAATAAAAGCAGAAAGACAAGATTAACTAAAAGCTCTTTTTTGTTTTCATAATTTAAATTGTAATATTAGCCAAATGTTGTGTTTCTTCCCTCAGAGATCGGTTATTCAGTTACATTACCTTGATGTATTATTAAAATTTATAATGGACTCTGGAGGCTTCTTTTAGTTCTCTCCTTCATTTACAGAATATACTCAATGTTATTTTAATCTTCCTACAACGCTTCCATGCATAGGCAATGATCAGTTCTCCCTTGCGAATCTCCAGTGCTGCTCCACTTTGCACAACTGATAAACATTTAAATAAGCCTTTTCAAAAAAGAATAGCATACTAAAATTATTAACCCATTAATGGAGTTAGGAATTGCCTGACAATTTGTCTTTCCTCTAACTAGGTCAATTGTAACATTTATCTGATCAACAGCAGTGAACTAGTCTTATCTCTGAATACTGCATGCCTTACATAGACAAGCTTAGAAATCATTGACTTCAGCATTACCTTTACATTTCTTACATGGTTGTCTATTATATTTACTGACTTTTCTTTTCTTTTCTTTTCTTTTCTTTCTTTCTTTCTTCTATCTTTCTTTCTTTCTTTCTTTCTTTCTTCTTCTTTCTTTTCTTTCTTCTTTCCTTCCTTCCTTTCTTTCTTTCTTTCTTTCTTTCTTTCTTTCTTTCTTTCTTTCTTTCTTTCTTTCTTTCTTTCTTTCTTTCTTCTTTCTTTCTTTCTCTTTCTTTCTTTTCTTTCTTTCTTTCTTCTTTCTTTCTTTCTTTTCTTTTTCTTTCTTTCTTTCTTTCTTTCTTTCTTTTCTTTCTTCTTTTCTTCTTCCTTCCTTCCTCTCTTCCTTCCTTCCTTCCTTCATTCCTTCCTTCCTCCTTTCCTT